>JBAMBM010000834.1:0-5313548 GCA_037043425.1 Hirtodrosophila duncani | reverse complement strand
AATTTTATAATCAATTTTTCACAATTTCCATTTAAATAATGGGGTAGGCAGCGTCAGTGGCAACGCCACACATATTGCCCGCATCTCGAGCTAGCTTGAAGTAACCATTTTCTCCCCAATGCTGACTCCATGAGTTCTTAATTAACCAATATTTGGTCCCATCGGAGTCGGTGCCATAGCCAACTAGAAGAACCGCATGATCCAGGTCGTCAGAAGAGCACTGATCATTCGTATATACACCACCGTCATAGTTTTCCAGATCTGAAGCATCAATTGCTACAGTAATTGGGCCAATTGTGGCAACTGCGTTAGCCAAGTCGTCCTCATTGCCGCTTTCTATATTCTTGTAGTCACTCATTTGCGCTCCCACAGTTCCTTTGTTGAAATTACACGCATCAGAATCCTCCGCTGTGTAGGGATACGAGTCTTCAGTGTCAATACCTCCGTTGTCAATGATATATTTGAAGGCTTGAGTTTCGTCGCCACCATTGCAGCCATCATTATCATAGTCAGTTGAGCAGTCCATGAGATTCTGCTCGGAAAGTTCGACCATTTCTCCAGTCTTGATGAAATGCGCACTCTCCAGGGCCCCAGTGGCAGAGAAAGCCCAGCAGGAGCCACACTGACCCTGGTCTTTAACCTCGGACACAGCATTTTGATCACGCCAGTCGACTGAGTCAGGCAATTGGATTTTTCCATGCTTCGAGGGCTTGAAAAGTTTCATGTTATGGTGATGACGCGTAAGATTGCGGGCAACCATGCGGCCGTACCTCTCATCTGGGCCTATATCGGTGAACTGATTAATACCCATTCGGAAGGTGCTCTTGCCCTGAGCCCAGAGTTCATTATGGCGGGCAATCTTTAGTTTGTTCTCCTTGAAGATTTCCAATCGGCGTATGTCCTCCAGGGGATGGCGATATTGCTTCTTATACTCCAGCTTATAGCTGTTCCACTCCTCCTTGAGTAGTTGCTGCTCAGTAACGGCCTGGACGTAGGCCACCAGAGCAACGATTGCCAATAAGTAGCGCATTTTGAACCGAACACTCTTATTGACAGCTTTGCAATGATGAAGTTTCAGCTGTTGGAGGCCCTTTTATACTGCTGCATAGCAGCATAGCTATAAGTCCACATATTATATGTATAACCTTCGACCATAACCGCAAATCAAATATAATGGTTGACTCAGAAACTATATCATAAAGCTGCTATGAAACCAACTGTTTCAGAGAAGAAGGGGAAAAGGCTTTAAGTGACGTATCATTTTTTCAAGCAGATCTAGAAATATACTCTATGATTTCTATATTGGCTATAAATATCGTGACAAATAATACTTCTGGCTATACAAATTCATTATACTCGCACTCTAGTAGAGTTTCCGACCCCATAAGGTATACTTTCTAGTGTATCGAATATTTAAGAATAGTCGGAATATCGACTATAGCTTTCTTACTTGTTATTTGTGGTTTTTCAATATGCCTTTTAATGAATACAATAAGGGTGCACCTGTATAAGTGAACGGCACAACCTAAAAATAACGAAATTATTACCTAACACAATTGTTGACTCAACGAAAGTCTAGCGGTTGATTTCATATTATATTTATATCAAATGACCTCTGTTTTTCATACCCTTCCTTCTGTCCATCGGTTTTATCATAAAGATCTAAAAAATCTGAAAGGCTGCAGAACTATATCATATTCCCACATAAGCGATTGTTCCATAACTTTTTGTTTTTCATCCAACTCAAAACAAATCCGTCTTGTATCCCTTGCATCAACGTCTTCGACCAGAATTCATATAGATCCGTTATATATTTACCCTGTGATGGGTATGTAAGTTTTGGCAAGTCGAAGTTAGCCATATTTTCTTGTATCCACGCTTACCCGCTTCAGAACTTAATGCGGTATCAGGCGATTCCTTAAAATGACATTTCGGATTCTTAAGTCATTGTTTAATTTTCATGGCATAGTGATGCCTTCGCGAGGAGTACGTCACATGATCCTTTACAGGCTGTTTAGGCGATTCGTTAAGGCTTCTTCAGAAAATACAATATGGAAGAGTGTAATGGCTGCTCAAGTGCCATTTGGTGTCGAAAGATTGACAATACAAAACAAGGATGCTTGCTTAACATCCTGGTGTGCTTAATCATAGCTGGTGAATACCTTAATATATATTTGTTATACAAAAAAAAACTGCATACTATATTTACATGCACTGAAGCCGCTTGCTAATTGGAAACCAAACTGCATTTTTTAGCTACCTAATCGGTTACCGATTTTGTCATGCAGTTGGCAACGCATAGAAGTTTTCGAACATACAAAGAAGTATATTCTTGGTCGGCATGACGAGGAGATTCGATATGGTTCGCCTGTCTGTCTGACCGTCTTATTAGCTACAGAGCTGAAACTTTTAACAGATGCTTCTTATATCTGTACACTGCTGCTGTCTAAGATTCATCCGGATGGCAAACAGTTTCATATGGCTGCCATAGCAATAATTGCTTCAGAACACACATTTAGTAGAATTCGATGGAAAACAGTATACTACGATTTCTGAATATGTTCAAGCTATTTAAGATGTGTCTCACCTATCCCAAACGTGCAATGTCAATGGAATAAAGCAGGAATAACACGATCTATCGTCCGACCACAGTCTAGAGAAGATCCGCTAGTGCAAAAAGCTGTTGTAAATTATGTCTGCCCACTGTCTCTGATTCAGCCGTACATATCATGCTGCGAAACGGGATGCAGAAGTTCGCTTCCATCCCGGAAAATCATTTTTCCTAATTTCTTTCAATGTGAATGATATGTGAGCTTGCATTTCGATTATGTTTTTGACTGAATCCACAAAGTTGTAAGTCGGCTGAAATTATGTCTGATCAATTTTGAAATCAGCAAACTCACAAAAAAAGGAATTATAGTCGGGAAAAATTCTATTTTGTCTACTTACGATTCTATATACAAAATTGAATAACAGAATTGTCATGAAGTTTGCAATGCATAGACCATATGATGAGGAAAGTGGACATAATTGTGTCCGTCTGTGTGCCGCCTGCCTGGCTGATTGACTGTTTCTTCTGCTTCTTCTGCCAGACATCTATGTTGATCGTATAGCTGCCCTAGAACCGACCCGAACAGTATAAATTGGATCCAAATGGGTTAAATTATGGATGTTGTTGAATTTATTTAATTATGTTAAAACAGAACTTGCACAATTTAAATCAATGCATTTGCTTTCGAAGCTATTAATGTCTATATGATGGGGACGCTAGCATAAGAGGCAACTCCACACATATTGTTATAGCCCCGAGCCAGTTTTAGGTATCCCTGTTCGCCCCACCATGTACCCCACGAGTTCTTAATAATCCAATAAGGTGTACCATTGGAATCACTGCCATAGCCCACCACCAGAATTGCGTGAGTCACTCCAGTCTGTGAACAGTTTTCGTTGTAGTATACACCTCCACCGTATTGAGCTAACCGAGGGTCACTGAAATCAATCAGTGCGGTAGCTGGACCGTTTGTGGCTATGACATAGGCTAAGTTATTCTCATCGAATTGTGTGACATTCCCATACTGACTCATTGTGGCTCCGATACTTTCCTTTTGAAAGTTGCAACTTTTTCCATCTGTGGCTGTGTAAGGATACGACTGCTCCGTGTCAATGCCGTTGTTTTGAATGATATATTCAAAAGCCCTCGTCGGGTAACCTCCTTGACAACCAAAATTGCCAAAGTTACGAGAGCAGTCTACAAGGTTTTGCTCGGAGAGTTCAACCATTTTACCTGTCTTAATGAAATGTGCACTTTCCACGGCACCAATAGTTGCAAATGCCCAGCAGGAGCCACATTGACTCTGGTACTTAACTTGGGACACAGCATTATAGTCACGCCAATCTAATGAGTCCGGAGGTGGGAGATTTTCATGACTCAGGAGTTGGCCACCAGAATGTCGAATATCAGAAATATTATGAACGCACGAGGCATAGTTGGGCAGTTCATCGGGACGTTGATCGGTGAACTGATTTACGGTCATCTTGAAGGTGACTTTGCCTTCAGCCCAAAGCGCATTGTGGTGTGCAATTTTTAGTTTGTTCTCCTTGAAGATTTGCAAGCGTTGAATGTCCTCCAGAGGTTGGCGGTAGTCCTTCTTATACTGCAGCTTATACATTTTCCATTCTTCCTTGAGCACTTGCTGGTCTGTCACTGCCTGAACGCAGACCGCAAGTGCGAGAGATGCGCAAATGAAACGCATTGTATTGCCGAACATTGTACTTAAGCTCCTGCTCAAGCGAGGAGGGCCTTATATATGGATTGCGTGTACCAGCATCTTTAAGGTTGTGGTATTATTACTAATATTTTTTCTGCTAATTTAGAGATGAGTATTGCGGTTTTGTTATGGAGATGATTAATGTGCACTTACCTTTCTTTGTTCTCCTGTGATTAGAAAACTATATATATATCTTAGGAATTTCAATATCATTTCCAGATAGCAGGGTAATAGTTACAGGCTCACTTAGAGCTGGGTTAATCTAATTGCAATATAAGCTAATATAAGCGTTACTCTATCTCCTTAGCTTAAGATTCTACAACCCGGGAACTATTACCACCTGCTCTCCAGCTTCTTACACTCCAGAACATTTAGAGTGGGCTGCATAGACAACCACTAGACAATTAGAAGCATCCAATCAGGACTGCCCCACGGCGAATATTTCCAGCCCGGTCTCGAATGAAAAAGGTGGAATATGTATCCGGATGAGATGATGATACGTACTCTGCTGATATGGTAATTATGTACAACCCCTGACAAGACAGTTAACCAGCTGGAAGAAATGTCAAATGCGATGGCAACATAGGCCAAAAGGTGATCTATCACCATCAGCGCGGAGAAAGCTGCTGCAATGGTACATCCACGCTGCAGAACCCCAACCATATTAGGCAAGGATTCGTCCACCTTGAGAAGAAGCTCACTTATATGCCGTATGTGACTGTGTATGTAGGTATGAGCTTTAGCTTCCAGATAAAGGGCAAAATAAAGAAGCTTGGCTGGCTTCTAAGCGAGCGAACCAAATTGGCTTTAAAAAACCAGCTGATGATATTCAAGCGGGTGATTGTACCTGTCTTTGCACACGCCCTTCCAATATGGGAACACTTTTCGAAGACCCCGCTGAGAAGAATACAGGTTCTTCAAATTATCACTCCCCGTCAACAGCACTCTTCATAAGAACCTGTGTGTCAGACAAGTGAGAGATGAACTAAACACAACAGCTATTAAACACTTTCGCAGGTTTGGGGTGGAGAAGAATGCTGAAGAGGCGGCACCAGAGGGACGGCGATAAGGCACTATCAAAAACCACAGTATATCGCTGACTTGGTGAATTCAATCGTTATCGTAGTTTGGTTCCCTGAAGGTCGTCCAAAATCGATTGTTATGCCAAAAGACATCGATGCAGTGCGTGAACATGCAAGATCTTCATGTGACATATCGTGAGATAGAGGCATCCTTGCACATTAGTTCGACTTCAACACATTCGAGTTTGCATGAACACTTAGTTGTAAAAACATTTGCTCTCGTTGGATACCCCATAATTTATCAATAGTTCGAAAAAAGGCTCGCGTTGATTGGTATAAGGAAATGATTAAAAAGTTCGACCTTGGTGCTTCAAAAGACCTATATAAAATGGTGATTGGTGACGAATCATGAATATATGCGTATGAGCCGGAAACAAAACAGTAATTGACCGTGTGGGCATTACCAGACGAGCCAAATCCAAAAAAAGTTGTTCTTGGAAGAAGCAAAGCGAAACAAATGGTCGCCTGTTTCTTTGGCCGAATGGGTCATGTGGCCACTGTTTCGCTTGAGAAACGTAGGCCGGTTAATTCTGAGCGGTATACTAAAATTTGTCTATGGGAAGTCTATGTAGAAATTCGTAAAAGGACGAATCATTCTCCATGATGACAATGCGAGCTCTCACAGCTGAGTCAAACAGGTGAATTTTTGCTCCGTACAATCCCGTTTTGGCACCCAATGCCTTCTTCTTGATCCCGAATATCAAAGGTGAACTGCGTGGTCAATGATATACGAGCGCCGAAGAAGCACTTGAACTTTTCAAAACCATGTTTTTTAGGTGCTTCAAGAGGAATTGAAAAACTACTATGAAGTGAAGAAGTGCAAGGGGAATATTTTGAAAAACAATAAAGCCAAGCCACTTTCATTTAAAAATGTTTTTTATTTGCTATTCCTGAAATATAAATAGTACATCTCGTATTTATATGCAACTTAAAAGTGAGATCTAAATGACTTCATCCTATCATTTGCTGAGCATCATCTGGAGGATATGCAACTGCTGCAGTGTGCCACATTGCGAACTGAGCTGAGTTCCAGAAGCACCAATCAATGCTCTGCTTCCCCTCCATAGTTGTGGGGCCACTGCTGGCACTTACGCAACTCTGCATATTGCCATTGCGGTCCGTAACTCATACCATGGCCAACCATGGCCTTAGCAAGCTATAGCTTAAAGTGGTGCACGTTACCAAACCAAAAGCCTTACACTGCCAACCGGGCTATCATGCGGGAACTGACAGTTTTTTCTTGGGTTTTACGCGCTGCTGAAAGTCATGAAGAAAGTGGAAAACAACGCACGTGTGACACTTGCCAGTCTCAGTTGCAGTGCAAGCATGCCGGCATCTGCTACTGCATCCTTGGCTGCCTCTCTGTTTGCCGCACGTGCCACACGTAAAACTTAAAAATGCCTCACCAACAGCTGCAGCCAGTTACCACCGCTGGCTGCTCTGCCCTTGCTCCGCCCACCGCCCTTTAAATGCAACTGTTGCTATCGATACGAGCACTAGTTGCCATTTTCACCGCTGAACATCTTGGCATATTTAATGTGCCATTCTATACCCTCACCCGGTGATGCAGAGAGAGGGGTTACCATAATATACAAAAACAAATGATAAACTTTTTGAATTGATACGCGTTTATATGCTTTCACTTTATGGGGAAACATTCTCAAAGACGATTCATTTTAGTAAATCTTAGCTCGAATAAATTTTAAAATTTTTCCTTCAAGATCAGTTAAACATTTCCTTCAGATGTCTTCTGGGAACAATCACTTATATCCGGCCAAGAGTAAACTTGCATCTCTGGTAATTGGATTATTATAATATTAATTATAATATTCATAAAAAAGTAAGCCCAGCAAAGCATTCATAATATATATTAAATTTACCATTGCCGACTTTTTGGATACAAAAAAAATAGCAAACCACAAATAATTAGCAATAACTGCTCTCACTATCACAGCAAGAATATACCATATAAGACCATGAGAGTAACAATATAACATACAAAACGCATTTTTCAAGAGGAGCTAAATGTAATGAAAGAAGAAGAGACCACAGCATATACAAACGAGGTATGTTCTAAAAGTAAGGTGACTTTTCAAGAACTGCGGGCAGCGACATACATTCAGTTATCTATTTTGTTGTTGTTGTTGTTGTGTTGGTACACATGTCCCAAACATAAGTTCACAGTTTCAAGTACATAGCACGCTTAGTTTTTGTTGTACGCGGAGGGAAGCAAGATATGGCATTGCATAGGGCGATCACAAGGTGTAGGCATAGGTATTTTGGCAGATGATGATGTTATCACGATTTGAGACCAAAAGGTTATAGAATGAGACCAAGATAGTTTGTTTTTCTAGATTACTGAGTTTCTTCTTCTAAGTGTTCATGAAATGATTCCAAATCGTTCTTGATTTGATCACAGAACGTGACCCACAACCTTCCAGAAGTGAGAAGAGAAGTCCTTTCTGTAGCAGTAAGTAAGCCACACAACCATGTTAACTGCAATAGTAGCAGAGAACACAACCCCAGCCAGTCAATAGCCAATACACTAACCATACACATAGACTAAGCACACACTTGTACATACACACATATATTATACATACCCTAAACTAGGCTAAAGAACGGAAATAAAGGCATTCTGTAGCAGATGCCTATCGAAACGGTTGTGTTTTACTATGGTCTATACCTACAGTTCTGTTATCGATCAATGATCGTTTAAAAATCCTTTCCATCAATTTTTTCTTAGTTTATGGAAAATATAATTGAAAGTAAAATGATCATTTACCGAAACCCTAAAATAATACATTCACCTATTCCTTTTTGAAGAGCATTTGGTTAAGTCCTATTCCAAAGTTTCAAATGTCTATGCCCATCTTCTGCCCTTAGTTTTTTTTTTTTTGCCAACATACTTTTAGATACTTTTTACCAGTGCGTTGGCACTTTGCATTTTTGCATAGCTCTGACGCTATCGCGGCCTAACTCAGCTGCCCCTTCCCCTGCCTTTTACAGTCTGCCGCACTCATCGTCTGACTCTTTCGAGATGGCACAGGTTGCACTGTAATTTACCAACTATATCCGCCTGGTTAGCTCTCTTGCAGTGCCCGCCCGCTGGGCCGGATACGGAAGCTTGCCATAAAAGTGGCATATTGCCGCATCCTGTTGACAATAACTGGGCCATAGAGAGTGCCTTGCAACTAGCTGTGGAACACCAAGGTGGCTGCTGGCTGCTGGCTGCTGGCTGCTATGACAGTAAATGGTGCGAGTCTTGGTCCCGGTCCCAGTTATTGTTTGGTTTTTAAGGAGACACTTTGGGAGTTCTAGAAAGGCTTTTCAAGCTCAACCACTTATTTGACCCACTCAGCCTTTAGCTTCTTAGCTTTCACATAAATATTTCAAACACCAAAAGCAAGTACAACTTTATAACCTCAAAAACAAGCCATATTTAGTTTTTGTTTTGAGTCCCATAAATTGGTAAAAGTATTTCGATTTGGTGACCACAAAAACCCAATAATTGACACATAAAGAATTTTAAATAACTTACTTACGATGCGGCAGAGGGAGGAGTAGTTGCCCAATGGCAGTAGATGATAGTCTCCGCCCACGCAATCTTATTAAGAATGCCCCAGGATAATACGGCCAGGGCCATTGCCAGGCCAGGCAAGGAGCGAGCGAGCAAGCATAGTTGGACTGCGCCGCATGTTTGTGTAACTTTTAACTGGCACCGCTGGGATAAATCATAAAAGGATATTTTTTCCGAGCGGCAGCTCCCCATTACTTGGCAGGAAAAATATTTTTACAAGCTTTGCTTTTAATGTGGCCAATTGGCGGTGGCTTCTGTGGGATTGTCCCTCCGTGCGCTTTCTTGCTTTGCTTTCATTTGCTTTGCTTTGTATAGGAATATCTTTATGGTTTGCCTTCTGCCCAGCCGTTTATTGACATTTCATTTTCTGTCTGACGGCACTTTGCGTAAAACTACTTTTGCAACGCCTTTTGGGAGATTTCAGATTTCTTGAGGCTCACTTTGATGGCCTCCCATAAAAACCATCAAGAAGCTGCCCAATGAGAGAGCCTGCAGGTGTCTGCCTTGCCCCAAGGACATGTGCCGCAAAAAATTACAAAATTCGTGCAACTTTAAGTTGGGCAAATAGGCAACTTTTTTATTTGTTTCTTCCTCTGTTTGTATGTTGGCGGCGCCAAGTTCAATCCCCAAAATGCAGCAAAACAATACATAGAACCGAAAAATTTCAACTCTGCCCATGAGTGTGGGAACTCGTCGAACATGCAAAACAACTTCCGTTGCCAGCGGCAGCTGTGGAAAAGCCCACTCTAACTCAATCTCAAAACAAGTAAGAACGCTATAGTTGATATAGTCGACTATAAAATACTCGTACTCAGCATTTATTCAGTATTCAACACAGTCAAAAATATGATTTTGTCTACAATTATTATCCGATCTTAACAAAACTGGGCAAATCGGTAGATTATGTGCTTATCCACATACAAACCGAGTTTCAACTAAATGCGTTAAGATTTGTGGAAGATATAAAGTTCTGCGGTTTGCGGGGGCGGGAGGGGGAGGGGGCGTGGTAAGTATTAAAAACAAACTTGATCTGACGCCCCACAAGGGAAGTCTACAATCCAAATTGGGTCTTTCTAGCTCTTACAGTCTCCGAGATCTAGGTGTTCATACGGACGGACAGAAGGTCAGGGCTAGATCGACTCGGCTGTCGATGCTGATCAAGAATATATATACTTTATGGTGTCTTAGACGCTTCGTTCTGCCTGTTACATAAATTTGCACGAATACAATATACTCGTTTACTAGAGTACGAGCATAAAAACAAAGCAGTGTGATGAGCACAGTGTGGCAATGCATATGAAAAAGTTTAGAACAGGAAAACAAAAATGAAAAATTTAAAAGAATTGATTTTCTAAACATTAATATGATCGCTTAACACAAACTCAAACATGAAGGTGTTGCGCTTTTGCTATTCAAACCAACTCTCGATTAAATTTCACTGAATTTTCTATGTTTCTAGGAGTCCTGTAAGGCGCTAAGCTTTTCTTTTCTGCTTGCGGCAGCTTTGGACGTGTGTTCGCACCCCGTTCGTTGGAATCGTTGGAATCGATGAGAAGCGGTTATCCCGAGAAGCATTTATACGGTCATTCTACTACGCTCTGGCTGACTCATGGGATCAGACTCTGCATCCTTGGCTGAGGGCAAGACTTGCGTCAAGGTCTGCAACTTGGCCAACTGCAAGCTCTAATACAACCAAAACCGTCTCGCCAGATGCCTATTTCTGCAACTTCGGTGGCAACGACTCCAAGGCTCTGCTGTGGGATCTTAATGATGGGAAGAACCTGCACACTCTGGAGCAGAATGACATCATCTCGACCAACTGCTACTGGTTGTGCGTGGCCTACGGCCCATCCATCAAGTTCTGCGATCTGACCTGCAAGAAGACCGTCGAGGAGCGTCGCTCTGAGCTTGCTTCGTCCACATCGAAGGCCCAGATATTGTCCCTGGCCTGGTCCAATGATGGCCAGACCCTGTTCGTTGGCTACCCCGACAACACCTCCCGTCTCTGCAAAGTCTCTATATAAGCTCACACGTTGACAATAAAGAAAACGGTCGCGTTTAATGAATTTGTTCATGCAAAAACAAAAACAAATAAATAATCCCTCTTTGCCCTGTCATTAAACTATAAAAAAATTTTGTATTTTACATTACCAAACTTAGTTCTACTTCCCGTATTCTATAAATTTCGGCCCACAGTGCAGGACTATGCAGCTTTTGCTGTTTGTTGTTCAGTTTGCGCTCGCGCGCCTTTGCTATTCGCCGCGCCACGCACCGAACGCCCAATGGAAATGTGTTGCATATGCAAAAGGCGCACTGACACGCACAACAAAGAGCAGAAAACGAACAATAGCAACAACAGCAACAGCACAAACAACAAGGGCAACAAAGAAGGACACCAACAACAACACCAACAGAAGCCAAAGATGTTGATGAAGCGCCTGACACAAGCTACGACGTTGGCGGCGGCTTGAGTTTGATTGAAAATTTGCATTTGGTTTGCCGAGCAAGATAATGTAGCCCAAGCTGAAGCCCAAGCCCAAGCGCCAACTCTTCCATCCGTCGTCACTGACAGCTGTCAAATAGACTAGGCTGAAAAAAAGTACACGAAGTGGCGGTACTCGTAACAGAAGAAGCAGACAATTTTGTGGCATTTTGAATTGTAAATTTGGTGGCGCGTCAAGTGCCTAAGAAATGGCTGCAAAGTCTGAAAGACTGAATGTTTGCTTTGGATGGATGGCTGTTTGGCTGGTTGGCTGGTTGGTTTGCTGTCAGCTACTTTTGGAGGTTTTCATCACATATGTGGCAGCAGTGGCGCCACCTGCTAGTACATGAGCCACCCTGCGTTTGTTTGCATTCCCATTCATTCCCACTAAAAAATGCAAAATCTACTGCAACTGCAAATGCAATTTACACTTGAATACGAAATGTTGTGTATGGGTGAGATATGTCCCCTACCTCCCTCTTCACTGCCAACAAAAAAAAATAAATAAAAATAAAAGAATAAAGAAGCAAAATGCCAAAAACATAAACCTCTCTCTAACTGTATGGCATTGGTTGGGGTCCACAAAATACCAGTTCCATTGCTTTGCTTAGCACAAAAATTTCTATGCGAAAAATGCTAAAAACTCTCGCACTCGATTGCAATTGCGCATATTAATTGAAAATTTCTCACGCAAAAAACGAATGCCACTCACTCATACAGACTCACTCGCACACACAAACACATACAGCAGGGGACACAGTTGTCCTTCGATATACTGCATATCTGCATGCATAACAATTCAGGGGAATCCCCATCGCATGCAACGAAGCGGTAGTACAAATCGTTATTACTTTGGCCAAAATGGGAAATGCTAATCAAAAAATGCAATTGCTGATCGATTTATGCGAAAAGGTTTTGCCAGACTGATGAAATTGCAAAAGCTTTGTATTGCATCGTTTTTGTTTTTGATTTTTGCATTTAATAAATTTAGTTTAAAAACAATATGATGGAGCTAGATGCGTTGACAAAACTTATGAAAGATTTATTAGTTTGCAGACATTATTTTATTCAAAACAAAAGACACGTAAGGATTCACTACGGGCATACAGTTTGAAGAGAGAGAGAGAGAAAGAGAGCAACAAGGCATCTAGTCTACGATGCGTCAGCTGCCAGGTGACTGCTCGAAAGCACTGAGCGAAATTACTGTATCATTTGGCTATACAAATTGGCAAGCCATGTAGAATGCTTAATTCACAATTATATGAGTGGAAAGATTTTCTAAAAGCAATTAAAATTAAACACAAATTGAGTATAAATGCAATATTAAAATTTATCTAGCCATAGTTAGGCAGCAGTGAATGCAAGAGAGAAGCTTATCAACACTTTGTGACAATTTAGTTATTTTTAAAGAAACGGATCTGAATGTGCTCGAAATTTGTGACAAATCTTGGTTTTAAGGTTACGATGTCGAAAGCTGAATCCTCATAATGAAAGAGGCCAGAAGAGCTGAAGACAGCAAAAAATACATGCGAAGATCGGTCAACATCACCATATGTTAGCTAATTAAAATTAGCACTAAAGGATAGATTGCGTTCACTTTAAGGGACTTTAGACATACTTAAAGAATTTTCTTTCTTACAGTCAAAATTTGGCAAACGTATCCTTAGAGGCTGCCAACGCCATCAATTCTAACATGTGTGAAAATTGCGGCTGTCTAGCTTTCATGGTCGGGTCTGTGCCTAATCAGTCAGGGCATATATATAGGTGTCAGTCAGGCTCTTTCAAATTAGAATCAGTTTAGGTCATATATAGTACTCGTATCAATTTGATCGAGAGGTCTTTTATAAACAAGAAACAGAAAGGAAAGCTAGCTTCGACTTGTCGAAGCTTTTATACCATTCACATTGTAAATTCATAACTGATCTATATCAAATCTGTTCGGTGGGCATGGGGCTACAGTGGATACAAGGATACAAGACGAATTTGTTTAGATTTGCATGAAAAACAGAACAATCGGAACAATCGCTTATATTAAAAATTTCAGCTCTGTAGAAGATTTCTGAGATTCTTGGATTGAAATAGAGGGACGGACAGACTGACTGACAGACGGACTTGGCTATATCGATTCCCCTTGTCATGCTGATCAAAAATATATACCATTTTTTGAGTCTTTAAATTAATGAATTGTGAATACAATGTTAAATATCCAAAGTAGGCGCTGGCTCTATATATAACAGCTGTTATCGATTATAATCAAAACAGCAGAATGATGACTCTCTACCACTCACGTACACACAAAGCATGTATGTGTGATATGTGTGTATATATATATATAAATTACTTGTATGGAAAAACGTTCTCATCGGTTTTGTCCGATCTTAGTGAGAAATGAAAGCAAAACGGTAGATAACTAAATGTGTCTAAAATTGTGGGAGTTATGGGGGTTCTTATCGATTTCTTGGAGCAGGAGAGGCACCGGCGAAGTTCTGCAATAAACTGAGTGTACACTAGGGAAGTCTACAAGCCAAATGTGGGGATTTTATCTAGAACAAGGTGTGCACACGGACGGAAGGACAGATGGACGGCGGACGAACAGGGCTGGATCGACTCGGCTGTTGATGCCTCTTAAGAGTATGATATACCTTATGGAGTCACAAACGCTTCTGTTTGGTTTATAGAGTACGAGTACATTTAGAACAGTTTAAAGTTTATTAAGATTATAGAAATATTATAGAAATCCTCAAACACTTCTGCAGGTCAGAGCAACTGTCGAAGAAGAACCCTTTCTGCTGTATATTCTCTAAGCACACTAACCCTAATTTAAGTAATTCGTTCTAGTTATTTCACCAATGAACATCAACAGCCGTCCAGCTTCTAGCAATATAGAAAGTGCCCCAGAAATATTTAACGCAAATTACTTGGCCACATTTACTGGCCGAGCCACAGGCTAATGGTGAATACCTTTCATTTGATGGAGCTAACTTTTAATGCTAATTCAATAGCTGGGTGCTATTTTTAACCAAAACTTTTGAACGTTCACACGCCCAGTGGAGTATAGCAATGGCTGCAAGGCGGACTTGCAACATCCAGACAGACGGCAACCGCAGGCAGCAGCCAGGAGTCAGACCAGGAGCCGAGGGTACATCAACATTTGTGCACCCTTTAATCATTTTAACAGCTGCCAATCATCATTAGCGAATGGATGTGCTTCGGCTGTGTGGGTGTGCGGGGAACGGGTATGGATATGTGAATGCGAAAAACTGTTCAGGGGGTTGGCTTGTATTCGGTTTTGGGGGATCGTTGTGTAAAAAGCTTGGTTTGACTCATTGCCTCGCTGGAAAATTTCAAAGCCATTACAAGCTAAAACTATAAAACCGCCAATTAGCAGCGCGTTGGCAATAAACTAAACAACGTTTGGCAGGAGCAACGGGAATCTGTCGTCGAAATTTAAACGAAAGGGTATTGATGCCCTGCCCGTGTCCTCGTCCTGTAGCTGGTCCTGGATCTGCAATTTCTTTTTTTCGGCAACGCTTTTGTTGCCTCAGACAGACCCTCGTGCATCTCTACCTCTGCCACTCACTCTGTTAACCGCGCGTTTTTAAGCCAATTTACCAGACTAATCAGTATAAACCACTTCAAAGCAGCTACAACTGAGACTGAAGCTGCTGAGAGCAGGAGCAGCAGCAGCAGCGGCATCAACAGCAACAGCCCCACCAACATCAACAACAGGAACAGCAGCAAAATCGACAGGCAACATTTCCTTCTTTGTAATGTGCGACGATGTGCGCAAATTCCAATGTGTCTGAGGGCATTAAAAGCCCGACTCCGGACTCTCTGCAGAGGCAAACAGTCCCAATAAAAGCAGCACATTGTTAGATGTGTTCTAGAAGTAAAAGGTATTTTGGCATTTACTCCTTTTTACTGAGTTGCCAGGCAGTCATCAAAGGCTCAAGGACTTTTTGATGTTTTGGCAAACGGGTAGCTAAGACTAACGATGATGTTCGTCTCTAGGATATATACAAATTCTATTTTTTAGATGACCCTACTATATGGAACTAATAGAAACATGTTCAAACTTACTCAGTTTTATTTATATTATAGATATCTATAACTATTTCATCACAACAATGCCCTGCAGAAGATCATGCCTAGTCAGTGCTACAGGTAATTCAAAATCAAGTCGAGGAAGGCAACCAACCGCAGAGCTAATAACTGAACCAAAGTGCATACTGAACAAGCAGCAGAGCAACTTGCATATGGAAGAAAGGCTGACTGCACTGCGATCCCGTTTTTTGAGGCTTCTAAAAGTGGGAGTGAATGCAACGAGAACAACGAGAGCAGAAGGTGTCCAAAAGAAGACAGGAGAATATGGGATTTAGTTCATATATTTCTCAGAAAGTTTGCAATGAAAACAAGAAGGTTAACTGTCTTCCAGAATAATCAGCAAGCCGTCCTCTTCAGCACTAATAAAGTCAAAATATTTGGTAATATTATTTGTATATTTTATATTGTTTAATCTA
Organism: Hirtodrosophila duncani; assembly: GCA_037043425.1. Classification (NCBI taxonomy): domain Eukaryota; kingdom Metazoa; phylum Arthropoda; class Insecta; order Diptera; family Drosophilidae; genus Hirtodrosophila; species Hirtodrosophila duncani. Next base: position 5,297,616 of record JBAMBM010000834.1, on the reverse strand, counting down.
TTTAATCTATAGAAATGAATATCTGTTTGTTTTTCTGTCTTTCTGCCTTTATAGGCGCCTAAACTATAGTACCGATCGGTATGAAATTTTTACTGTATACTAATATGGACCAGGACAAGAAGAAATGGGCGCCCCCTCATATTGGCGATAGTAGAAAATCGTTATATCTTTGCACCTTTTGAACCGACAGCAATGAAGTACAGTATAGTAATATCAACCAGATGAATGCCAAGGGCTATTCATTTTGGAAAAGTGGCCTTGGCGCCGCCCCTTAATATACCTTACATCTCATTCATATGAAATCTTTACTGTAGCCTAACATTGGGCAGGGTAAGGTTTATCTATTTATCGAATATCGATATGCCGATTTATAGAATATGCAAAAAAATCGAGATCACGAACGGAATCCTAAAGAATTTCAATGGCAGCTGAACAAAAACTCAAACGTTTTTTCGCTCACTCAAGACCTTGAGCCAACTAACCCAAACAGATAGAATATTACAGGTGGCTAAAAATAAATTTCCCGTTATCGAATACATATATCGATAAATATAGTTATTGATATGTGCATACAAATTAGAGTTATCGATATATTTATAATGATATATCGAGTTGTCGATAATTATAAAATTTCATCAATTAGAACCTCATGAAAACCAAACTTTAAAATGTTAATTAAAAAATGTTAATTATTTCTAGACATTTGAGGGCATTTCAACTTCCACCAGGTTCGGCCGAAAGCCCATTTGCCCTCTTTATTGCCATTGCCGCGAATTACTCTTCAAAGTGTTAAGTGATCCCTAACAGAACGTGTTAAAATGTGTAATTTAATTTCCACAACAAAATGCGCATTTAAAGGCTTGGAAAATCTCATTCCATCAACATTTTTACCATCGGCTGCTAGATTTAACATTTACTGTGAGATGGATAGAGATAGTCAGAGAGGGACAACTTTAAGACGTAGCTGTAGCTTTAGCTGGCCAAAAAGTTTAGACAAGCGGAAAAATCAGCATTGACAGGCAGGGGCAAGTTTTTGGCCGCCATATGTCAATTTATGCTGTAACAACTCGTTCACTGGGACGATGCGTGGCAAGTTGGAACTTCAGAACTTGCTAACTTTGCTGCCCGACTCCCGCACACAAATTTAAAAGACTCTGTTGCCGCTGATTTTTGGGGTCTGTCGAAGACAGCGTTGCAAACTTTTCCCAACAACTTTGGTCAGCCGCTGAAGTTTTCTAATCTGTTCCTTGTACGGGGTACCAGGGCATTGCGTTGCCCATTTTGGTGATTTTTAAACGGCCCTTGGCCATTGATCTCATGATTGTTGTTGTAGCTGCTGCTGGCCATCCAAGTGTTTATTTTCCCAGGACGATGCCTCTGACCTTAGCATTTGGATTTTTGTTTATCTATTTGGAAGTAGAGGGTGTGGAATTGAAGCTGGGGCCGGAGCCTAAAACCAACTTGTATAGAAAGTCAATAAAACTGTTTGACAACTCAATGACTGCCGCGCGGTATTGGGTTGGAAATTGTGTGGCTATGTGGGGTTGGCTTCCAAGGGGGAGGGTCTTTTGGGCACATTAAATTTACAATTTATGGCTGACAATCGGAAAGGAAGTGAAGTTTCCTATACATATTTATAGACCAAGTAGGGTGAAGGAGGCTGAAAAAAATGAAATAAGAAGACTAAGTAATGCACGGTTTAAAGCTTAACCCAGTTGAGCGTGTAAAAGCTGTAAAAGCTGTTGGGAAATTATTCTATAATTTATAGAAAGTAAATGTGATTCGCAAGAAGCAGAGGATGTATTCTATGAGCCATTCCGAATCAGAGAGCTCGAGAGTATCTTAGCGAGTGAATTGGTTTGATTTTCAGCAAAATTTTCTGATAACAGTTTGGCCAGCGAACGTAGGCGCTGATAAATGGGATACAATTCTAAGTGTTCCTCTAAGTGTTCATTCGCATGCAATTGGTACTGTGGGAGCTAATTGATACAGATGACCAAGCCGGATGAATTAAATTCCCTTGTTGCGGATATCAAAAATCTCCAGGAAACGCTTGCCTCTCTGCGTTTCAAGCTTTATGACAAAAATAATACAATGTTTTTACCCATTTCCTGTATATTAAAGTAACAAATATTACAAAAAAATAATTGTTAATTCAATATGTCTGTCGAAGGGAAAATGTTTTTCAACGTATTTCAAGCTGTTTAACGCTCTATTTTTACCTTTGTAGAGGATATAATAATTTTGTCACGATGTTTGTACAGCATAGAACGAAGCATTTCCGATCCCATAATGTATATATATTTTTGATCAGCATGACAAGCCAAGTCTGTCTGTTTCTATGCAAATTTGTCTCTCAGCCTTAGAGCTATCGAGTTTGAATGCTTACCATAGACTTCGTTCCGATGTAAGCTGCTCCTCATATGTCAAGATAATCCAGATTAGACTACTATATCACATAGCTAGCATATAACCGACCGATTCGGAATGAACTCTGAGTTTAGCAAAAATGGCTGTTTTTTATCCAAATTGAACCTCTACGTCTGCTGACCAAACTTGCTCCAAATCGGATCATTATTTCATATAGCTCCCAAACATTTTCTCTCTTGTTGAATAGAAAATGAATGGAAATTGAATATGAATTGAATAGAAACATAACAGAAATTAAATGGATGTTGAATGGTAATTGAATAGGAATTGAATGAAAAGTGAATAGAAATTAAATAGGAATTTAATGGAAATTTAATGAAAATTGAATGAAAGTTGCAAAGGAATTGAATAGAATTTTAATGAGAATTCAAAGGAAATTGAGTAGGAATTTGATTGCAATTGAATGAAATTTCCGTCTTTGCAATTTTTCTATCACAAAATATGAAATATCACCATTTTATCTTTCTCTACCTGGTGATATTCACCATGTCAGTGGATGCTTCAGTTGTTATAACAAGAGATTTGGCAAGCTGATTTAATATATTCCCCCAGTGGCAGTCACTAACAAACAACTACCTTTAGTGTGATGACAAAACTCAACGATCTTAAAGTGCAATTTTCACTTTCCATCAATGAAACTATGCAAAAAGATGATACGCCAGCAACGAAGAGCCGGGTCCGCCGAGCCCTAAAGGCCCTGAAGGACCTCCAGGAGCACCTGGCCATACTGGACCTCCGAGTCTTCAACTGTACCTAGGTGTGGCTGGTTTGGCCAACTAAAAATTCCATATCACTTTGGTACTAAGGTCAACGATTATGTTTTACAATGATTGTAGAATCCCAACTAATATATATATATATATATATATATATATATATATATATATATATATATATATGTAAAATAAATTCTGAATTCTAAATTCAGCCAAGAAATGAATAAATTGCTGAAATAATTTAGAGGCCCACGACTTTCGCTGTCCGCCTTTTATAATCCGAGCTTTGCAGTAGGAAGCAACGTCTCCCAGTGCTGCTCGGGTTCCCTTTGGTACTTTTCCAGGTAATGACTTATAACTGATCAACAACGAATGGGTCTAAAGTTGTGGGAGCTAGACTTTTTTATCATTTTGCGGGGGAGGATGGCGGCGTGGCTAATTTTTTAAACAAACTTGCTTACTTTACCTGTTTTAGTCTCCGAGATCTAAATATTCACATGGACGGACAGATAGACAGACGGACACTTGCACGCATACAATATATTCGCTTACTCTTCTAAAGTAGGAACACTCACTTTTGGCACACACACACACACACGAAGCTTGAGTATTTTGCGATATTTGGCACAGCTCTCACTTTTCCCGCTCAAACATTTGTAGCTACACGTGTTGTGGTTGTTCTGGTTTGCCTTTGCAAGTGCTTCATAACCACACAAAACTGAAACGAAAACAACTTACTAACTATAAACTTACTATATTCCCAATTTGGGCTATATATTATGCCAACTTTTATTAACTGGATTTCGAATTTCGTAATGCACAACTGAGCATGGCAACGAGAGCATCAACGCACGCATATTTTTCTGATGTTTTCAAAAGCGCATTAAGCAATGGCACGCTTTGCACGCTTTTGTCCACTTTTATTGTAAAGCTAAGCTTGAATATACACGGACGCGGACAATGTAGTTTCAATAAGACGTAGACGTAGTTAAGCCCCTCCTATCGTTGCAACGATAATCTTATTCCGACTAGCCTAGGCATTGCAAAGAAGAGAGTGCTGCTCAACAATATTAACGGTCTTAACAGCGCAGTGGATGATAAGAGTGGCAATGTTAAATTTAACAGCGATGGTAAAATAGCTGTTAATTAAAAATATGGCGCAAGCATAATGAATTTGGCTCTGCAGAGTTTAAAGCTTGTGAGATTGCGAGGTTGAAACTTCTGATAGATAGACTTGGCTCGTCGACATACATATTTGATACCGAAATCATGCCTCTATTAATGTATCTACATGCATTCTAAAGGTAAACTCTGCTCTCTTAACTTTCCACTATAACATCTTAAGTTATGCACATGCTAGCTTATGCACGTTATATCCTCCCATTGGGCACGTCTCAGGCAAGTCAATTTGAAAACACTTGTCCTTTCTAAGACGGCCAGCCAAGTGTCTAGGACATTACCAAGGAGATTGACCGACAAAAGGACACGACACGCACGCACAGCATAGACGAAGAACAACATAGCAAAGTGTGACAGTTTGCTTTCAAGGAGCACAGTCCTAACTGAGATTTTTTGAAGCGTCAAGCAAACACTTGGAAAATTTCGACTGCAACTATTTGGCCAAAAGTGGTCGAAAACTTAACCCGAAAGTGGAACAAAAGATGTCGGCAAAAGGTTAGTTAAAATTTAAGATATCCAGGGCCTTAAATTATGCGACGGCATTCATAATGCAACAGAGTCAAGTCAAGAGGACATTCAGGAAAACTGCTGGCAAACTTTTGCAACATGGAGCAGGCATTAAATTTTATGCATTCTCATATCCTTGCCAGCCTTACACACATGGCAGCTCCTGCTTGCTTTTGGGCCCTGGCTCTGCTTAAACTTTACTTAATGCCTTACCATTGGGGGCCGCCCCATAATTTCAACGATTTTTTTCAAGCCATTTTGTTGCGAATTTTTTTCATATATTTTACTTAAGTTTATTTTGTTTAAAAACTTTTTCAAGTCACAAGAAAAAAAAAAGAACCAAATTTATTTAAAGCTTAAAAGTTTGAAAGTGCAGCTTACATTTCTTGATTTTATTTTATGACATTTTAGTGCGGGTTATAAAATTTGCAAAAAAGGCTTTTATGTAAATTTTTCTATAAAATTATCAAATTTTGTAGTTTCAATGGAGATGCAAATAAAAGTAAGCTTGGATATATAATAACTATGGCTTCTATCTGATTGCTCTGACCTAGGGGCCATACAAATGCAAACAATTGACATTTGCTGCAGTTCAGCGTGCCCGACAGTGGAGATACTGTGTGATCTATTTCAACCGCATTTGTTAAACAAAAAGGCTAAAATAGAATGCATGTGGTGAGATGAAGACAAAAAGCTCTGCAGAAGAAAATATATCGACTAGCTCATATGTGTACATAGTACAGATCAAGATGAATCGGGAGGAACACATGCAGTTCAGCTTCGTCTTTAGTTGTTGGCTTTAGAAATACAAAACCAACTGAGAGTGGCCACGAAATTGAGCAGGGAAAAGGAAACCATAGCTTCTATTTTGAGGCGAAACTACTTAGTAGTCCCAGAATACACAGCTGGAAATTGTTCAAGGTATCTGCCATAGCTTCCATACTAATGGACAAATAATAGAGTAAGTTCTTAGTCAGCTGGTTTATGAATGGCATACAAATATCCATTGCATCAGCTTTAAAATGATATGTATGAATGGCACGTTTTCAGCTGAGTAACTCGACGCCTTGAGAGTTCTCATTCATTTAGTGTGCATTGTTAAAGATTGTTTCTAAAATTGTATATATAATTATGTAAACTAAGCTATCAATTTACCATGACTCATTCACAGATAGACCAAAGATTAAAAAAAAACTGCTCAGAAAATAGTTCAGTCTCGATGCTAAGGTAGTGTATTCCGCTCTAGCGATTGCGGTGAAACAAATACCAACAGCTTCAACAGCTAACTAATAATTCTAATCCGACTGCAAAATTATTGTTTCTAGGAAAACTTATTTCCTTAAACTCTGTTAATTCGACTTGTAGAGGGGAAAGCTCCTTCTACAGGCAAGCAACTAAGTTTACCAAATTTCAAAATGATTCATACTCAACGCATACTCTCTCTCTTCTGATTTGGAACACAGAATGAAAATATGTGCCCAGGAAATAGACACAATATGTGGACAACTACGAAAACACAAAAAGAAAAACAACACAGAGTTCAGCTATCTGTGAGAAGTACACTTAGCCAACCCAATCCCAGCATCAGCATTGATGCGATATCCAACGAATTGAATATGGATATGGATATATGGATATGGATATGCATTGTTACAATGAAAACCTAATCTATTTTTGATGAATCGCAATTGTAAATTCTCAACAATGCAATGGTTTGTATCCAAAAAATGCTTCAAAGGCAATGTCAAATTATTATGTCCATATTTATTTATATATATATCAATTTATATGAAATTCTTTATGCTCTTTATGGGGCTATATTAGTTTTAGATTGAGGCAGGTCATATGGCTAACAAATAACGGGGATTAAGTATTATTATGCTGATACATTTTCAACTTCTGTGACATCAAACTCTCTAAAAGTCAATAATATGTATGTATATTTATCCACTTTATAATAAATTTTGCACAGAACATTCGCAAGTCAACTACTTATTGACCATACTAAGCCACCACACACACCCCCGCTAGCCACTAGCCATTCTCATCGGTTGTGTGTCGCTTTATAATGCAATTGTAATGCTCGACCATATGTGTGCGCGCTGCGGCTCTAGTTTGAGTAAGTCCATTGTCAGTAGGGGCATACTTTTGGCCCTCACTATGGTTGATGATGATGCTGTTGCTGTTGCTGTTGCTGATTTTGTATGCACAAAAACAGGCAGACTGACTGCCAGATAGACATTGTCATCAATAAAATAAATTGATGTATTATTTTCAATGTGAACAATTTCAATTTTACATTCTTTTATATGTATTTTATTTGTGCGAACTGAACTGGTTTTGCAGAACATTGTTTATTGTCCGAGAAAATTAACAGAAAATAAAAATTACTGCTTACATGATATTGGTCATAGAGTGGAGTTCCAATATGCATAAATCATGAAGAGAGTAGTGCATCGAATTGGTGGAGCAGGGGAAATCAATTAAAGTTGAACTGAAGGGACTTTAGTAAAAAGCATTATAGAGTTCTCTTACAGTGATACAGTGATATATACAGTGATAAATATAAAGTCCTGCGGTCTTCAAATATATTTTACACTATTAACTTTCCTACTTTAATTTGGTTAACAGATATGGAGTCTCTTAAAACCGAGACATGCTAAATTAAGTTAAATTTTCATCAAAAAGAAAATATTTATATTACTAAGTTTTCATTCTGAATTGGCCAGTTATATGGAAACTATATGATATGATGATTTTCACAGAAAGCAGCCTACAAACTGAGAGAGTCTTATCTAGGAGAAATGCTTTCTTCTATGCGTTGCAAATATTATGAAAAAATATTATAATCTCTGCAAGAGCATAAATTTGTCATTATTAAAATCGAATTTCATAATCATAATCATAATTTTGTCATAGAAGGAAGCCTCTCCGACCCCATAAAGTATAAATATTCTTGATTAGCATGACAAGCCTAGTCGATATACACCACTATGACATATAGCTCCCATATGAAGACCTATAAATATTGTATTTGCATGCCAAACAGCGTTATTTGTGCTAGCCCTGTGCTCTGTCTGTCTCCCTCACCGACAGGTCTCTTGGAATTCGGATGTTTTGTATGTATGTACATGTGTATGTATATGAAAGTTTGTGTGTTTGTATATCACATTGCACACACACAATGTTGGAAGGTAATTAGATAGCAGACAGCCGAAGGAAACACATTTTAGACTACTAAGTTCTTATTCCGTTTTTATATTTATGCAAGGGTATATAGGGTTCGGGTACCTGAATTTAGCCTTCCTCTTTTGCTCTTTTTTTGTATTTTCGTTTTATTTTGTCGTTTTTGGATAAAATTTCTTTTTAACTTTTATTATTTTCGGTTCCCATTGAGTTTGTCGGCGTGCGATAAGAGCCAAGTGCCTGAGAGCATAATTTATTTGTGACTTAATTCAGTGAAAATGAATGAGTAAGATGATGCTTAAGAATATTGTAGTCGAGCCAACAGAGACATACACTATACACATTATAGCTAAGCATAATAATAATATATGAGTTATAATTAATATATATTTTGCTGGCCAATAAATGGAGGTCACAAAATCCCTTTTTTATTTTATTGCAATTTCATCGCCTTCTATTTTTCAGTTATAAAATATAACAAATTATACTAAAGAACTGATATATTGTTCTAACTTGGAGATATAAAAGATTACGAACGATGAAAAATCCTCCTGTTTAAAGGCAGATTTTGATTTTCATTTGTCATATCGAACCATATATGAAGCTCAATATATGAACATGGAGTGAATTGGCGTCACTGATTATTGTTGAGTCCACGGAATCATAATCTGACAACTCAATGGTTCGTCATCGCTTAACTTGAATTTATATAATTCTGCATAAATAAAAATTCGGAATTTCTCAGATGGCGGTGTTTCGCTGGCTATTTAAGTAAACTTCGGGGCTTTTGGCTCTTTCAGTAACCAAGTGAAACGCTTTGAATGCGGTCTATAGTAAAGATGTTTAGAGCTGCCAAGCTGCTGTTGGTGTTCCTTAGTCTTACCAAATGTCAGATTAACAACGAGCAGGACATTCATAAGCAATGGGCTACATACAAATTGGAGTACAACAAGACGTACACTCAACCAGGGCAGGATCAAAAGCACTTTCAAGCCTTTCAACGCAGCAAACTTTACATCGACCAACATAACAAACGCTTGGCTGAGGGTAAGGAATCTACTGAAATGGGCTTAAATGAGTATAGCGATGTGACAGAGGAGCAAATGCAAATGCCGCCACCATCAGAAGAGATAGCGGAGCCGCAAATTTTTCGCAATAATTTGGAGACAAAAAATCCTCCACACTATAAGTCCTACAACGATCTGCCAAATGTTGTTGATTGGCGCATTAAAGGAGCCATCAGTCCCATCCAGAATCAGGGCCACAGGTGCCCCTTTTCCTGTTGGGCCTATTCAAGTGCCGCCGCCCTGGAGGCACATCAGTTCATACGCCATCACCGCTTGGTTCATTTGTCAGTACAGCAGCTTATTGACAATGCGCCATTCCCAAATCATGGTTGCTTTGGTGGCTGGGCGAGCATTGCCTTCAAATACATCGAAGCCTCTGGAGGTCTGGTCAAAAAGGATTCATATAAATCTACAAGAAAACAGTTTCAACCATCGAATTCTACTGTTGCCGCTACATTGACTGCCTATCAAACCCTACCCGAAGAAGGTGATGAACATAAGCTGGCCGAGATTCTTTACAATATAGGACCTGTGGTCATTTCCATTGACTACAAGCATGAAGCCATTAAAAACTATAAGAGCGGTATACTATCTGTTCCGAATTGCAAATCCGACAAGTTGAGTCTGGGGCACTCAATGCTGCTGGTGGGCTACGGCACCGAATTCCAGGGCGAAGAATATTGGCTCATCAAGAACTCCTGGGGCCCAGGGTGGGGCGAGAACGGCTACCTTCGATTGGCGCGCAACAAGAATAATATGTGCGGAGTGGCCACATTGGTCCAGTATCCCATATTGTAGGATTTTTAACTTGATAATTCACTTATATTTAATAAACAATCAAAACTATTCTAAACAAAGGTAAACAAGGTATTGTGGTTCATTGATTTCATACAAATTTGATAGAGATTACGTAAGTATTGTCTAATAGTTGTGAATTAGTCAAATTAGTCAAAAGATATGGAAAACAAAAGGTGGCAACTAATTTAGTCTGGATACCAAATTTGTTGACTTAAGAGCTAGCTAATGGTATAAGCCTCTACGGATATAATTGTTCTTATCACATTGCGAAATGAGTGAAAGTAAAAATTTAGAAGTTGAGCGTAGAGCAAGAGCAAGATTGGTCATAATTTTTTGAGCTTGCCCAAGATTTCGCAGTTTCTGATTCATTCAGAGCTGATGTTCACATTTGCTAGCTTCTGTTGTTGTTTCTTGGACTTACCCAATCTCAGGGACATAACGATGAGAACCTTCTAATGCAATGGAATAATTAAAAGTCGCAGTATAACAAGCAGTACACTGAACCAGGGCAGGACCAGAAGCATTTTCAAATCTTTCAACGCAAGAAACTTTATATCGATGAACATAATCAACGCTTTGCTGAGGCTAAAGAAACTTTTGAACTGGGTTTAAACGAGTATAGCGATGTGCAAGCACCGCCGAAGCCAGAGCCACCAGAAGAGACATATTACGCGTCTCACTACGCACAGTTTGTACCTAGAAAACCTAATTACAAATACTACAATGATCTGCCAAGATCAGTAGATTGGCGCGGAAGAGGTGCCATCACTACCATCCAAAATCAGGGTCCTGACTGTGAAGGTTGTTGGGCCTATTCAAGTGCCGCCGCCCTGGAGGCACATCATTTCATACGGCATCAACATTTGGAGGCTTTATCAGTACAGCAGCTTATTCACTGCAGTCCCCCCTATCTCGGCTGCCGTGGCGGCTGGGTGAGCCTTGCCTTTGATTATATTATATCTGCTGGAGGTCTGGCCAAAAATGCTTCTTATAAATCACGGGAATGTCAGCCAACGAATTCCACGATCGGTGCTACGATACGAAGCTATCAAATACTACCCGATGAAGGTGAAGAATAACATGTGTGGAGTGGCCACACTTCCCATGTATCCCATCTTAGATTATTGACATGGTTTATTCCAATTCTTGTGAGAGAAAACTTGTTTGAATAAAAGCAAGAAAGGAAGGTTTATTTAGCAGTTTACTTCTGTACTTCTCGCACAAGCGGGGTTTCTTCAGCCAGTGAACGCGTTATCCCGTTCCACGCCGCGATACGAAGGTTGTTGGAGTGTTGGCTATGGTAATCATGGTTGCCAAAGAATGTTCAGTTTTCCAATGTGATTACAATTTGGATTTCAAATTCATGATATTTTCTCGGGGTTGAAACAAACGGACGTACAGACAGACAGACGGACATATATCAAATACTCTCGTCATGATGATCAAGAAAATATGCATTGTATATGGTCGGAAATGCTTCCTTATTTGTTTGCTCAATGATATCATGGTGGGTTTCAACACATTATATCATCTCCTTTAACTTTAATAATGTTTAAATTAGAAAAATAAATACATTTTTCCTAGTTTCTAACTAGATTTCTAACAGATTTCTATCCTAAGGTCACACCATTAATAACAAAACATCAGATAGAGGCGATTTCTGCTTCTAAATATGCCTTGACTAAATTAACTGCCCAAAGATTTTGATGACAACAAGTCAACACCAACAACAAAAACAACACACACACAAGTGCAAAATCTGGCCGTAAATTTGCTAGAGAAGAATACGAGTCCCAAACAATTAAAACAATGAAAAGTGGGCAGCAAAATGGCTGAGATGCTAAAAACGCAGACACGAACACAGACAGGTGTGACCAGCAGACGGCAGAAAAGCAGAGGGTGAACAGGTGTTAAATAGGGAGAGGTGAGGAGACAACTTCATTGCCTAGTTACACTGCCTGTCTACACTTCATCAACAGCAGAAGAAAGTGGGCAGCTCTGCCTGCCGTTCGTATCTCTCAACTAAGAAAAGGCAAACAACAACAGGAGGTTTAAAATTTTTGTTTTTAAAAATGAAATCTGATATACTTAATATTAAATTATTTTCTTAAGAAGGGAATATATATTTTGAGTAACAATACCTAAAATTAGGTAGAATTTTTTAAGTAACATTTGATGTTTAACTTTTAAAATATGAAAGAAATGCTCTAAAACGATTCTTAAATTTTATTTTAACTTTTTTCAAACATATTCTGGATGCACCCCAATACATTTTCACAAATGTATATTTTTTATCATATATTTTGAATTTTTATGAAAAAAAAAATCATTAATGGGAGTTGCAAATATCGGTTGCTAAGTGGCCTCTTGTTCAGTTTGGTTTTATTTTGTGGTTTTTGGATAACATTTTTTCGGAGCTCTTATTGCTTTTGGTTGCAAATTATTGCGTGTCCGATGGCGTCATGTGATAAGAGCCAAGTGGCTGAGGGCTGAATGTATTTTATAAACAATTAATGCGGCATATTTCAGCGAAACTGGGTGAATAAAATATTTAAATCGAAAAACTGACTGACATGAATCATTATATATAGTAGTAGTTTTGTTCTATTACTAAACCAAATATTGGTGAATAATAATGTTAACTAACCTGTTAACAGTCTATAGTTAAAGTGTCAAGATGTGGCGATTTGCCAAGCTACCACGTAGAGCTAGAGGGGCCAGCGTGGGCCAGGAGAATGGCTAGCTTCGATTGGCGCGAAACAAGAACAATATTTGTGGAGTGGACACATTGATCCAGCATCCAATATTATAGGTCACATAAATTGTTAATTCACTTATTTGGTATAAACAATCAACACTATTCTAAATAAAAGTAATCAAGGTATTGTTTCATACAAAAAAGGGTTTTATCGATTTGGCAGCATATCAAAATATTGCAAGAAACTCAATCTGGATACCAAATTTGATGACTGGAAGAGCTACCTAATAGTGTAAACCTCTACGGATATAATTGTTCTTATCGCATTGCGAAATGTGTGAAAGCAAAAATGAGGAAGTTGAGCTTGCTAATGGCAAGAGTGGTTCATAATTTTTCGAGCTTACCGGAGATTACGCAATTTCTGACTAATCGCTTATTATATAAAATGCGTCACAATTCTGGAGCATTCTGGAGCATACATTCAAAATATGTTAGACGGCTTCTTTCGATGGCTATTTAAAGGAATTCAATGCTGTGTTCCCTCTCAGTTGTCGAGTGAAACGCTTCGAACACAGTTTAAAGTTAGAGTGTAAAGATGTTGGCATTTGCTACGCTTCTGTTGTTGTTCCTTGGACTTGCCCAATCTCAGGGATATAACGATCAGGACCTTCAAAAGCAATGGATTACTTACAAGTTGCAGTATAACAAACAGTACACTGAACCAGGGCAGGATCAGAAGCATTTTCAAATCTTTCAACGCAATACATCGAAGCGTCTGGAGGTCTGGTCAAAAAGGATTCATATAAATCTACAAGAAAACAGTTTCAACCATCCAATTCTACTGTTGCCGCTACATTGACTGCCTATCAAACCCTACCCGAAGAAGGTGATGAACATAAGCTGGCCGAAATTCTTTACAATATAGAACCTGTGGTCATTTCCATTGACTACAAGCATGAAGCCATTAAAAACTATAAGAGCGGTATACTATCTGTTCCGAATTGCAAATCCGACAAGTTGAGCGTGGGGCACTCAATGCTGCTGGCGGGTTACGACACCGACTCGATGGGCAATGACTATTGGATCATCAAGAACTCCTACGGCACAGGCTATGGCGAGGATGGCTACCTTCGACTGGCGCGCAACAAGAATAATATGTGTGGAGTGGCCACACTTCCCATGTATCCCATCTTAGATTATTAAAATGCTTTTTTTTCAATTCTTGTGGGGAAAACTTGTTTAAATAAAAGCAAGAAAAGAAGGTATATATCAGTGTATCCCTGATTTGTTTTTATTTTGAATGAAAAACAGAAAAATTATGCTCTCAAGTGTTCATTCTTGATCAGATCAGGAAACTGGACGAAGGGCCACCTCAAATGGATACAAACAGAATTTGGTCTGATTTTGATGAAAAACAGAAAAGTAATGCTCCTATATGGGAACTCAATGATATAGCTGACCGATCTGGATAAAACTCAAACTTAACCAGCGTGCATACAAAACAAGCATCTGGTAAAAATTTCAGACAGACAGACAGACGGACAGACGGACATGGTTCGCCTTATCATGCTAATCTAGAATATATATATACATATGTATATATGTCGCATAATAAACGCAGCTTGACCACTGTACGTGTGTTGGCATGGTTTTGGCATGTTGTGACATGATTGATGCTTATGTGCAGTTTGGAAGTTCTAAGAAAAACATAGTACCGTTACGCGAGGCGACGTCGCAGTCGCGCTGTCGCTGAGTGTAGTCGAACTTGCGTCGGCAACGAATCAGAAGCGTAGATCAGTGCGTAATTATAAAAGTCATGACACTTGAGTTCAGAGAGTTATACGAGCAAGTTGGATTTCACTCCGCTCAACGATAAGCTTATACATCAGCAAGGCAGACCACCAGCCAAACGAAACAAACCTCCCTCCGACATATACTTTATATAGTCGGCAATGCTTCCTTCTATGCGTTGTAAATTTCTTGACTATATTAATATAGAAATCCACAACTGTCTTAGCATATGTTTTGTTTGAAATCTGATCGATTTTAGTAAGACGATCATTTTGAAATTCACCGACATGCTAATTAAAGTTTCAGTTATCGGAGGAGACTTTGGAAAAATATCATATATATTTCTGCCGCTAAATCAGTCGAATCGATCAGAGTGTGGCGGGTTGAAACAAACTCTGACTGGATGCCAAATTTGTTGACTCAAGCTCTTATAGTCTCCGAGATCAGACGAATAGGGATAGGTCAAGCATCCATATACTTGTATGAGGTCGAAAATGCCTGGGATATATAGAAGAAGCTTAACTGGAATTGTGTAAAGCTAAATAACTCGCCAATTATAATACATATTTATGATTTTGAATGTGAACTTTCTAAGTACGCTTGACATTGGTCCATTATCCCATATTGTAGGTTGCTTAAACTGTTAATTCACTTACTTGTAATAAACAATCAACACTATTTCATATAAAGATAAACCAAAATTTAGGCGAATATAGAATGTAAATTTCAAATTTTTAATTTATACAACCAATAGTATGTTTGCGGGTATGATAATTGCATTACTCTAAGATTTTCTAAGTGGTTTTTTTTCCGTTTTTATTTTAGTTTGCGGTTTTTATACCCTGTACGTATGGTACAAGGGTATATGACTATACCACACAGCTCCCACTGAATCGGTTTCTCAGAATCAACACAAAATTTTTGTTTTTCATCTAAATTGAACATAACTTGGTTTGTATCCATTTGACCCGTTGACCAAATTTGCTTAGGATCAGACTTCTATATAATATATCAGTGTACTAGTTACAGGGTATTTAGCTGTCGAGCATGCTCGACTGCAGTGTTCTTACTTGTTTTAATGACATTCATTTGCTTGCAAATTATCAAGTCGGCATGCAAAAACGTGGTCAGCAGCTTCATTTTTTACAGAATCAGCAATGATCAGAAACTGGATTTTTGTGGTAGACAAATGCTGAGAATAATTGAAACTACGACTATAAGATACGCGTACTCATATAATTGAGAGAAATTACGCAAGCATTATCTAAAAGTTGTGGAATTTTATAGATTAATCTGGAATGTGTTCAACGGACTTTTTCAAAATTTATAGAAAACAAAAGGTTTTATCGATTTGGGGCAGTCTGGCTAAACCCAGTCTGGATACCAAACTTGATCACTAAGAGCTAGCTTATGGTATACAAATCTACATGAACACAATATACCACCCACTATAAGAACGGATATAAAACAAGGTAAATATCACTAAAAATCAATTATTTTCGGCTGTGTTTCTAGTCTAATGGGAAAATATAAGCCTAAAATTTATGATTTCTCGATCAGGATCAACAGCCGAATCGCTCTAGCCATGTACGTCTGTCCATCTGCCATAGATCTCGGAGACCATAAGACCTAGAGTCACCTAGAGTAGACTCCCCTAGCGGACTGAACTACATAATTCGATTTTGCTTGCGTTGTTGTTGTGTAGCTTAAGAGGTGGAAGGGGGGTATAAGCAATTGAGGGGCACTCATTAGTTTATTGATATAAATACATACATATAAACAAGTCATGTCAATGCATGCGCGACTATGCATGTGTATGGGTGGGTTGGATCGAGGAGATACACGTACGAGCGAGTAAGCGAGTGCATTGTATTATTGTACATATTCAATGTGCAATAGATGGTGAGTACAAGTATCTTATAGTCGTTCTGACTTATTTTCTATTTAATTTTACGTTTCATTTCTTTGCTGTGTGTGGATAAGCATACATTAAGAATTTCTCAGAAAGTATTCTTTCGACGACTATTTAATAGATTCCAATGCTCTGTGCTCTCTCAGTTGTCGAGTGAAACGCTTCGAACACAGTTTCAAGTTAAAGTGTAAAGATGTTGACATTTGCTACGCTTCTGTTGTTGTTCTTTGGGCTTACCCAATCTCAGGGACATAACGATGAGAACCTTCTAATGCAATGGAATAATTACAAGTTGCAGTATAACAAGCAGTACACTGAACCAGGGCAGGACCAGAAGCATTTTAAAATCTTTCAACGCAAGAAACTTTACATCGATGAACATAACCAACGCTTTGCTGAGGGTAAAGAAACTTTTGAACTGGGTCTAAACGAGTATAGCGATGTGCAAGCACCGCCGAAGCCAGAGCCACCAGAAGAGACATATTACGCGTCTCACTACGCACAGTTTGTTCCTAGAAAACCAAAATACAATTACTACAATGATCTGCCAAGATCAGTAGATTGGCGCGGAAGAGGTGCCATCACTACCATCCAAAATCAGGGTCCTGACTGTGAAGGTTGTTGGGCCTATTCAAGTGCCGCCGCCCTGGAGGCACATCATTTCATACGGCATCAACATTTGGAGGCTTTATCAGTACAGCAGCTTATTCACTGCAGTCCCCCCTATCTCGGCTGCCGTGGCGGCTGGGTGAGCCTTGCCTTTGATTATATTATATCTGCTGGAGGTCTGGCCAAAAATGCTTCTTATAAATCACGGGAATGTCAGCCAACGAATTCCACGATCGGTGCTACGATGCGAAGCTATCAAATACTACCCGATGAAGGTGATGAACATAAGCTGGCTGAGGCTCTTTTCAATTTTGGACCCATTGTCATTTCGGTTCACTATGAGCACGACGCCATTACTAGCTACAAGAGCGGAATACTATCTGTCAGCGATTGCAAAAACGGGAAGGAGCATCTGGGACACGCAATGCTATTGGTGGGTTACGACACCGACTCGATGGGCAATGACTATTGGATCATCAAGAACTCCTACGGCACAGGCTATGGCGAGGATGGCTACCTTCGACTGGCGCGCAACAAGAATAATATGTGTGGAGTGGCCACACTTCCCATGTATCCCATCTTAGATTATTGACATGGTTTATAGGTTAAATAAAAATGAACGAATGTATCGTAAAATAACTTAAAATTTAACTGCTCAATGAAAGTTATGGTAGATTTGACAACTGTACATCATCTTCTTTAACTTTAATAATGTTTAAATTAGAAAAATAAATACATTTTTCCTAGTTAGAAAGTCTGACAGATTTCTATCCTAAGGTCACGCCATTAATAACAAAACATCAGATAGAGGCGATTTCTGCTTCTAAATATGCCTTGACTAAATTAACTGCCCAAAGATTTTGATGACAACAAGTCAACACCAACAACAAAAACAACACACACACAAGTGCAAAATCTGGCCGTAAATTTGCTAGAGAAGAATACGAGTCCCAAACAATTAAAACAATGAAAAGTGGGCAGCAAAATGGCTGAGATGCTAAAAACGCAGACACGAACACAGACAGGTGTGACCAGCAGACGGCAGAAAAGCAGAGGGTGAACAGGTGTTAAATAGGGAGAGGTGAGGAGACAACTTCATTGCCTAGTTACACTGCCTGTCTACACTTCATCAACAGCAGAAGAAAGTGGGCAGCTCTGCCTGCCGTTGGCATCTCTCAAGGAAGAAAACACCCAGACACCCAACCCACCTCTGCCTTGCTCTTTTTTGTGTGTACGCAGCATATGATGACGAGGGTATAATGATTTTAATATGAAGATTGTAATGCATCAAAAACTGAATTTTGCTATAAAATATACAAAGAATATGTTGCTGATTTTCGTGAGATGAGATTTGTATGGAAAACTTATATTTTGAGATAATAAGAGGACATTTTATTTTTGAAATTAATTTATGTTTTTGTTCCCATTGCCAGATGATCTGAAAGCGTGTTTCTTGTTTCTTAGAATAAAATTTATATATAATTTTCCTAATAATGTAAGAAAATTTCTAAAAATAAGTGATACACATAGTCTTTCGCTTTTATAGTCTGGATTACATTTAGTCAATTGACGTAAATGCCTATATGACATATAAAAGTCGTCGGACGGTTTAAATGGGGGCGGATAGACGGATATGTAAGAAGATCAAAGAAAGGTGAATATTGTTATTTCTCTATTGATCAAAGAGTAATTATTATATAAATACTTGAATCGTCTTCGATATAACAAAAGAGTATTTCAGCTTCGCCCATGTCTTCGCCAAGCTTTCCATTCGTTTTTGCCGTTTTTGCTGTTGTTGTTGGCTACACAAAGGTGCTGGCAGGCCAATTTTCAGGCAGGTTTCGGTGCTCAGACTTAAGCAGACAAGGAAAAATTATTATTTATAAATTGTTTTTGTCTATGCCACGCACAAGCACTTATACACATATATAACCAAAACACACACAGGCGACACCTTGTAAACAGGGGGAAATCTTTTGACTTTAGCATAAAGTTTTACATTGCAGACGTTCTCTTCCATTTCAAGCCAAAGCTATTGGCATTTATTGTTTTAGCTCAGTTTTCATTCCTCCTCCTCGTTCCTCCACTCTCTGTGTCTTTCAAAATTCTATTGTCCTCTTAGGCCTATTGTCTGTGTATGTAGAGCTATCATGCTTTTTTGAAATCTAACTCTAACATGAAAATTATTGCGCCTGCCTTGCTTTTGGCAGTTCAAGTGCAAAAGCTACGAGCTCTTGCATTTTTAATTAAATTTCTGATTGCTTCTGTACAAATAAACGTTGAAAATTCGCGCAAATTCATTTGCGAGAATCAGGCGTACTTTGATTTTTTTTTCGCCTCGCTTTACATTCCAATAAACAATTTTTATTGCGCTTTCGTAAATTAGTTGGCCAGGCCAATTTTCCCCTGGCTATTATGCAGGTGTCTAAATATTTTTTTAGCATTTTTTTTCAGTTCGTTTTGGTTACTTTTCTTTAGGATTTGTTGAGGAGTTTTTGCTTTGAAAAAAATGTGTATATTTCGTCCGCAAGTCAAGCGAAGCTAGATGAGCTAATGTATAAGCTTTATGTGTAAATTTAATTTTTAAATTTTTATTTTAAATGATTGATTTAGATGATTGATTTCTTAACATCTCCATAAAAACTTTAACCACTATTTTGTCCCGCTTGCAGGCGGAATTTTGCCAAGAGCTTCTTAGTCTTCATCTGCTTTACAAAATCTAACTTGTGCGAGCCTCCTAACTAATTTGGTCTGGCCTGTGAGTTGTTCAGCAATCGATACTAAGAGTTTCATCTATTCTTCATCTAGCCGAATGTTTTCCGATTGTTGGTGTAGTACAGATCTTCTTCCATTTAACCACAATTTATCTGCCTCAATATGCGAAAATGTTCAAATACTGCCCCGTCTCATCCGGGCAGGGCCATATTCTTTGACAATAAATCTATAATGCAATTGTGCAGAAACCAAACGACAATCGCCCAGACTCAGACCAGAGCAAAAACTGAACTGTGCAAGTGGACACAGTTAGTGGAGGCCTCTGGTCATCACGTCGTGTCTCCTCTGACTCCTTTGAATGCTGTTTGCATTTTTCGCTGGAAATTGACGTTTCATTTGTTATAATATGCATTGAGGAAACATTTCGATACTCATAAATATTTAACAGACATTCATCTGTTGGTGGAGAAACATGGAAGGCAGCAGCCAGCAGTTGGACACACAAATACTGATATAGACTTAAATGCAGGATATGGGTATGCCATCAATACGAGTGCCTTGCACCATTCTGGCCATAAACAGTTTGTGGCACCCAAACGATAGCGAGGCCTCCCTCTCCCCCTCCCCCAGTTGAGACAACAACAGGAAGCAGACGTAGTGCAGCCAAAAAGGATCACCGGCATCAGAAACAGAGACAGAAGCAGTAGCCAAGCCTTGGCCAAGTGCATTAATTATTGATTTCAATAATTCTTGACTCCTTCTTGATGTTGCAAGCAGGACAAGTTAAGTTACGTTAAGATTTTCGGAAGCTTTCCTTTTTTGAAAAAAGTCTGAAATGATAACTGTCAGGGTAATTTTCTTCTGAAAAGCATCTCAATATCAAGCGAGCACACTTGTATGGGAAGTGAAAGTATCAGTCCGCCCCTGTAAATATGCAACATAATATTGAAATTCTACATTTTCACCATTCTGTGCTCTTTAAATAACTCGACTTTGAGGGCAAAGTTGAACTGCCTGGCAGGCCACTTAAAATGCTTCCAACTTTATGCTAATTTTTTTGCCCATGAAACGTCTTCAAACCAGAAACGATTAAACGTCATTAGCATTATAATAGCATTTTACTTACTTGTGCGTCTTTGACTTTGTGAAACCCTCCCTGCCCCCAGCTGAAGCATTCAGCTTGCCTGGAATGGCCAGTCATTCATCTTCATAGCAACAACTTCAACAAAGTCATTACAGTTTCGTTTTAATTGTAATTAAAGTGATTATTATGCTGAAGTTTTTCTTAAACGTAACGCTTAATCTTTGCCACTTGAAAGTTGGCAGCCAGGTAAGCCAGCGGGAACAGCGGCAGTTTATTTTCAATTTAAAAATACAAAAAATGTATAACAAATTCTAGAGAACTTTTTCTATTTGCCGCACGTGAAAGCCTAAAGGCGGATTTTGGTGGAAAATGTTGCTTGTTGCATATAAAAGTTTTTTTTTTCGGCAGTCTACTGTAGTGAAATATGTATGTGTAGGGGAAAGAAGTAGCTAGAAATAGTCAAAGTTTAAGTTGAGTTCAAGGCTTTGCTGGACGGATTAAGTAAGCGTACAAGAATGTGAGTTACATTGGCTAAATAGGGGTGTAGGATTGCAACTGAATTTCACGACAGATGGATGCGAGATTATGATACCTATCCCGATGAAATAAATATACAAACAGTGTGCAGGCATAAGACGCATCTAAGGCGCTTCAGGAAACTTTCAGACTTCTGAGATTGCATCGCAGATAACAAGAATATATCTCTTCTACAGTTGGAATGTACTTAAGTTAAAATATCATAAAACTAGTTTTTTATCAAATATTTGTCGAAGTAAAAATTTCCTTACCTTGAGGAGTTTAAAAGAGTGAAGCCGCAATTTCTAATTATCAAACGCTGTTAAATTCTTTGAAACACCGCTCTCTCACGCTCTGCCTACATATTACGTATGTTTACATATGTTAACTTTGATGCACTCAGGTTTCACTCAAGTACACAAAACAAAAACAAAAAAAAAACACTCACTTTTGTCATACGCACAAATACAAAACTGAAGTAGTTTGCGATATTTTACAGCTAATCACGCTCGACATCTCGATACTGCACTCACTTTTCTCACTTAAACACTCAAATAGCTCTCTGCTCAGCTACTGCCGCCAATTGTTATTGTTTAGTTTTGACTTTGCACCTGCTCATGGCGAAGAAAATCAACAGAAACGGGAACAAAATCAATCAAATATGCAAAAATATCATTAATTTTTCCGATTTGGGCATACTAAATGCTTTATTATACCAATTTTTTCAGCTTGATCGAAGCAGATGCGGTTATGCAACTACCTTTGCATTCGATATTTTAATGCAGACTGACTTTGCGAAGAGAGTCTGATGCTTAACAGAATTAACCGACTCGAGAGCGGTGTGGGTGATAACGCGGCACTGTTAAGTTTACCAACTAGTGCAAATCGTATGTATGTTAAAAACACTCACTTTTGTCCTACGCACAAAAACAAAACTGAAGTAATTTGCGATATTTTACAGCTAATCACGCTCGACATCTCGTTACTGCACTCACGTTTCTCACTTAAACACTCAAATAGCTCTCTGCTCGGCTACTGCCGCCAATTGTTATTGTTTAGTTTTGACTTTGCACCTGCTCATGGCGAAGAAAATCAACAGAAACTGGAACAAAATCAATCAAACATGCCAAAACATCATTAATTTTTCCGATTTGGGCATACTAAATGCTATATTATACCAATTTTTTTCAGCTTGATCGACAGCAACAGGAGCAATCAAACACACTTATTTTCAGATGCTCTCAAAAGCTAGATTTGCAAATTCAACAACTACAAATAAAACGCACTACCGTGAATCGTTTTACTATATTACATATCCGTTTTGTGCACCTTTATTGTTAGCTTGAATGTATATATAAATATAAATAGTTAAAACAAGAAGTAGATGTGGTTATGCAACTACCTTTGCCTTCGATATTTTAATGCAGACTGACTTTGCGAAGAGAGTCTGATGCTTAACAGAATTAACCGACTCGAGAGCGGTGTGGGTGATAACAGCGGCACTGTTAAGTTTACCAACTAGTGCAAATAGTATGTATATGTATGTATGTAGAGTAGTTAAAAGGCTGTAAAATTCAAGGTATGACAGACAGCTGATTGTGATGAAAATATAATGTAAGAAATTCGCTTCTTTTAAATAATGACAGTAAAAGCTGATCTCCCAAGCCAAAATTAAATATTATATAGCGGAGCTAGGATACTTGCCACTGGATCTATATGTACCCAGCCATACGCCTTCCTGCATTGATTTTGCAGTACATAATGAAATACCGGATTATCGAGCGAGTATAAGTCAGAGCTGGGATCTAGACTCCGACCACCTAGCGCTTGTTATCACCATAGAAGCAGATGGTGTTAATGCCAGACCAAGTCCTCGACAGCTTACCAAGGCGCACTGACATATCAGCCTTTAAGCAGCATCTGGAGAGCTCCTTTCAACTGAACACGGCACTGAACTCTGGGGAAGATATTGAGATGGCAGTAGAAACATTGACAACGAATATATACAGGGCTGCTGTAGCCTCAACGCATCCTGATCCCCCGCCAGGCCCCATCAGATATGGAATCGTTCTCACTCAATTAGTTTAATATACATTTCTGTTAAATATTTGAATATGCCATTAAACTTGTTGCTAAATTTCAATGCCTAAAGCTATGACATTTATTATTAGAAAGTTTAATCATGCTTCTAATGAATTAGTTTAGCTTTCAGCTAATAATTATAATATTAAATGAATGCTTTTATTCTTGGTTAATTCGAAAATTATGTTTACTTTACAAGTAAAGACTTTGGCAATTTTTCAACTCTTCGTCAAAAGCATATAAACAGTGGCTCATTTACCGTTGCACAGTAGGTTTTCTGAGACGATTTACCAGATTTTGTTCGTATCGGACTACAATTTTATATAGGTCCCATATTACCGATTTTCCAGAAGGAACACTTAGTGGCATAACTTTTTTCTTTTTAATCAGAATTTGATATATATCAGTTTTAGAAGCCTCTCCATCTGCTGACCAAATTTGATTTAGATCGGTCTACTATAACAGATAGCTCGCTTAGTACCGGTTGTTTCGCAGTAAACCTCGGTTGGGGAAACTCTTTTGTTTTTAATCCGAATTGAACCAAATATAGTATGTACCTGCCTATGAGAACTCCACATGGGCTAGCCAAATTTGGTTGAGATCGGACAGCTATATCATATAGCTCTCATAGAACCGATTGTTTCGGTATTTTTCATCTCTACTGAAAGTTATGAAGTCTATTTTCTATACCATCAAGAACCATCGTTTTCATAATCACCCAGCTTTGTTTGGGGACTCAAAATTACCATATATTTAAAAAATGTTACAGAAACGAACTAATTTGAGGGAGAAACAAGAAAATTAGAAAATATTTAAATATCCAAATCTGAGATGTATACAAAAATTTGGTTTTATGCCAAAACCTCTGAAAATGTCCACTATGCACTTAAAGCTCATTTACTGTTTGTTGAATAGAAGCTTTTTCCTACTCAACTGCATATGTGGCATGTGGCATGGAATGATGTTGATGTTGTAGCCGTAATTTTTATTACGATATTTCCCAACTGAGTTAAGTAGCAAAACTCACTTCGCATAATTACGCAAAGTGAAAAAAATATATATAATGAAAGGAAGACTAGAACTGGGCTGGTTGTAGACGAGGGGGAAAGTGGAAGGAAAAAATGCTGTAATTAGTGGTGCGAAATTAGTGTTATCCTAAAGCGTAAAAACATTCGAAAAAACTCCCCCACAGAGCGAACCAACTCAAAAGTGAAATGAAACACACACTGATAGTTTTTTAATGTGTGTATGTGTGTGTGTGTGTGTGTGGGTGGGTGAATAGAACACCTGTTCTGTGTATTTATAGCTATATGTGTGTTGTTGCCCTAACCTAACCCAACCCACACTCACATACACACACACACACGCATATTTAACGCTTTCAAGGCGATTTCCATTTCATGTCGACGAACGTTGAAAAGCCACATATACCCTGGGTATAGACCCATCCAGCGCCCACTTATGTTGGCTGTAGGCCAGACGCCAGCTTTGGTAGCTTTGGTACATACATATATATGCACATAGCTCACCATAAAGCATTTGCTATTTGGGTCAACTAGAACGAGCCAAAAACTTTTTTATGAACTGTTAAATTTCCAATTAGCGCTGATTGTTGCGATTTAGCTGGCAAAACAAACACAGGCACAGCTGCTGGTGTGAGGGAGGAAAGCTAGAAAGGAAAGGTGTATAATTGAGCAGCTTTTGTGGCATGTTGCAAAGTCGTGGAGCCGCGAGAATATAAATTGTGTAGCTTTCACTGATTGCTGACGGCAGGCAATCATTTAATTTTGCATAAATGAAATTATGGTTTTGTAGAGCAGCAGAGCAGAGCAGCTTAATACATTTCGCCATTCATTTTTGTTTTGAGCAATATTTTATGTAGACGGGTAGTATTAAATATTTTTCAGTATTTATACAAATTAAGTTGAAACAGATATCTAAAATTTATAAATTAGGCAATGTTTCATACCTTCAGGGGTCATTTTTTCTGAGAGTATGTAAAGCAAGAAGCAAACATCCGTAGCATTGAGTAGCACAGAAGCCGAATATATGACCTTATCTTTAGCAGCAACCGAAGAAAAGCTTTGAATGAAATTAAATTGTATTTGAATGAGAAACAAATTGTCATTTATGGAGATAAACTTAGCGCTATGCATTTAGTTAAAAGCCCCGTATACCATGCTCACAGCAAACACATAGATATTCGTTATCATTATGTTGGAGAATTTTATAGCAACAATGTAATTTATCTTGAAAATTGTCCTTACTCAACATAATAGTGCAGACCTGTTAACAAAGAATCTGTGTAAAGTCAAATCTGAGAAACTTACAACTTTGTTAGGTCTGAATACATTTAGTCCTTAGCCTGATTTAAAATTATTGAGGGGGATTGTTGAAATATGCAATATCTAATTGAAAATCTATGAGCTTTTTCAGGGAGGGAAAATGTGAAAGACAACACCGGGTCATTCAAATAGCAATGTTTATTACTGATCGCAGCCAGAGGAATTTAGCAACTAACTCGGCCTTGGCCTTGGCCTTGGTCAATTATTGAGGGGGATTGTTGAAATATGCAATATCTAATTGAAAATCTATGAGCTTTTTCAGGGAGGGAAAATGTGAAAGACAACACCGGGTCATTCAAATAGCAATGTTTATTACTGATCGCAGCCAGAGGAATTTAGCAACTAACTCGGCCTTGGTCAAAGCAGAGCTTACATAGCTTGACTTAGCGGCGATAACATTAAGGGTCTTATCAAGTATTAGAGAAATGCATTACAGATGAGCAGAATGTTAGAGCATGTACCATATGTAAATGAGAGCACATAACAGTGCAGATCAGGGACAGCGAGATGTAAATAACATTGACATATGCATATGAGCGAAACATAATGTTAATGAGTAACTAAATGTTAATGCTAATGGTATATTGCATGCTCTTACATTCTACTTTGCAAATATTGGCCTTATTAAAGCTTCTAAATGTCATAAATATATGGGTAGATGCTGTCCATTGAATCCCAAAAATCAATGGGGTTAGAATTAAAAGTGCGTCTCCTCTTTAATATCGTCAGTTTGAGTGCGCAAGATTGCGCTGGTGCTCTTAGAAAGAAGACTCTTTTGATCCAGACTTGAGGAAATTATTTGGTTCTTTGATATTGATATGTAAAATTGATATGTAAAATCATAGTTTAGCAAGCTAACGGATTTCGGAAATAAATTTCCTTAAATTGGGGAAATAAGCTAATTGAGGTGTCTAATTTTTCGTTATATCGACGAAACATCGTGAACATAATAACAACGGATAACATTGATGTTTTTGGACATCCCTACTCTCGATATTCCTAGTAAGCATTTAAAAGGGGACAATGATGATCTTCTAAGGATATCATATTTGGTCTACATGCTTATTTGAGTGCCCTTTGGTTAGAGCCTTAGCCAAAACTTTTCGCTGGATCATTGAGAAATATATGTATATTAAAGGTGAGTTTCCCACAGCTGCATTTGAGCTCTCTAATCATAGCAATATATATATATATATAGATACCGCTGCTTGAGACTCATTCCAAACATTGTTCCTTTACGAACCATAAGCCAAACCACTCTTAACTTAACTCTTAAGACTTTCGCAGGATATGTTTTGTAAAATATGTGTACTTAAGCCAGCTGAACCAAACTCATATAAAAAACCTCTAAGTCTTCAAAGATGATCTTCGAATAACCATATACATAGCTACATATAGCTACAGTATAGCTGCAATAATATCAGTTTGTAGCAGCCAAAATGTCCATCTTAGAATGTTACCTAATTGGTTGATTCAACGATTTACTTCCTGTAGACCTGATTCTCTGATAATTTTCCACATTTCAAAGCAAGCCTTACCTTCTTCTAGGCCTCTCAAAATGTTTTAAAATAAAACTTCATTTTTTTAAAACTATTTTCATATATATTTATTGATATAATATCATACAATATGTATTTCTTATTTGGCACATAATACAGACTTAATACAGGCTAATCTTGCAACTATATATATGTATATATATATATATTACAAGTCAGTGAGCTCGAGCTTCTCGGTTATGCATTCGATATGGCAACTGAAACGATATAAGAACAGCATTCAAGGTTAATAAGTATAATACAAAATTTACAAAAAAAAGAAAGAAAACGTTTAATTAACTTCACTTTATCGATCAAAAATAAAGTCAACTTTATGGCCCAAAAATAAATCCAATTAACAATGTCCATCGTTGGCCATAAATCTAGTCTAACTGCCTGTTTTTGCTAATTAAAAAGCCTCATAAAAAGTTTTATAGAGGCCTATCTATCTCTACCAAAAATATATATATATATATGGCTGTAAAATGTAGCCAGCAATTAGGCGCCACACAGAAAATGGAAAAACACCCTTACACACACACACACAAACACAGAATGAAAAGCAAATATTATGATGAAAGATGAGAGTTGAAAAAATGGAAAAAAATGGTTGTTCAAGTGACAGAAATTCCCAGCATTTCCGAACACTTGACCAAATAACTAGGGGGGCTGACATTGAAATGCAGACGCAGCAGACAGACGGAGGCAAACCGCTTGCTTGACACCCTGTTAACTTCAAGGCGGGGTCCGGGAGTTTGAAGGGCGACAAGAACTAACCTAATGAAAGCAGCTACAACAATGCAGTTGCGTGTGAGTGTGACTGTGCGTGTGTGTGTGTGTGAGCATACAGAGGGAAATGGAGAGTAAAGAATAACAGAAGCTGCTGCTTCACTTGACATGTGTATGTCCTCGACAAAAAAAAAAAGAACCGCAGCAGGAATAGCTCCTGGAGGAGCAGCACCAGGAGAAGCCGAAGCTGTGGATTTTACGCACTGCTAAATAAGCAATTTGCAAAATGTCCAAACCAATAACATAACAAATGACACAGTGGCTTCTGCCAGAACAAGAAAGCAAGACGATGCACCGAATAGCAAGTACCCTGTAGATGATGTTTTAACTAATTGTTATAGATTTCCATCAGATCTTGTTGATTGTTGCTTGTGTAAACTTTTGGAAAGATAAATGAGCGATGATGCTAAGTTAGTGTGGCATTGGTTTTTCGAGTTCATCTTCGAATTTTAATGATTATATAATGACAGCAATTAACACAAGACTTTTCACAATGAGTTACAAATTTCAATTACTTTTCATTCCGCCATTTAATGGCGGAATGCAATTTACTTGTTGACTTCTCGAACTCTTTCACTCCACGACATAAAGAACTCAAAGTGGTCGGCAGTTTTATTGCATTAAGATCGCTTTGTTCGCATGTTGGCTATAGTAATCGTGCTTGTAAAAGACTGCTGAAAGGTCCCATATGATTACAATTTGGTTTTCAAATTCAAGATATAAAGAATAGATATACTTTAGTTGGTCTGAAATGTTTCCTTCAGCGTTCACATTCACAGTTTTTGTGAGTCCTGTAAATATAATACTAAATTCTGTCGCTATGAAGTCCTGCTCTTCCATTTCGGAGGTGTCACAGCAGTGCTTCAATAAGAAAGTAGTCGAAATACAGAAGAGTTGGCATACCCTCAACAAACCTATTGCATACAGGATATAACGACTTTGCGGTCTTAGCCCAGGATAGCCGGCTGTTGTTGTAGAATGACTCTCTGGTTAGCTGGTTTAGAATATTGCAATGGAGATTGGGTTTGCCAGAGGTAGGACGAGTATTGGCATAGGGAGAAAACAGCTAGCTTGATTTGCTTGGCTAGCTAATGAAAATAAAGGCTAAGGCAGCAGCAGCAGCAGCAGCAGCAGCTCTTCCACGCAAAATCTACCCTGAAGGTTACGACCAGCAGTGCAGTGTGCGAAAGTTGTTCTTGGTAGCCTTCGTGTGGCAAAAAAAAATATTTGGGTGCGATTGGGGTTTTTTCCCCCCTTGCATATGCAAAGTGAGGCGACGTGAAAGTGGATTACAAAGTACATATTGAAATGCAGCTGTAGGAAAGATGGTTTCGAAGCATTTGAGTCAGACCACAAAAAAGTTTAAAAAAAAATATAATAAAATTGTAAAGCACTCGAAGGTGTTGGCAGTTGACGAACTGAAGTATTTAAGGAATGTTTAGGAAATTCTCAAGTTGTAGAAGATCTACACTCGTTATAGATATGATATACTAAAATACTTAAACTTGGTTAAACTAGAGTAAAGATAATCTCTTAATTCCCTGAAGATTTCATCGACACTTCTTTGTGTTTGTTTAACGTGAACACTGAAAGATTTTTATGCAATTTTCACATACAAAACATCCTCAGTAAAGCATATTGTTAAGCCATCTATAATTTAAACATTCCAATCTTTCCCTTTCATCTTTCACTGCTTTCCACTTCCACTTAAACAATCCCAGGCTTCACTGATATCATCTGAAAATCTCATTAATTGCCACTGACTGCTCACCGCAGCTTTGATAATGGACAAAAACTTGGAAGACAATGCTTAAAGGCGTTCCTTAAATATTGAACTCCCATATTCAATACGTCTATTCCTTATCCTTAGACCTAGGATAACGTCAACAGAACCGCAAAACGTCAAACTGTGTGAGACTTTAGGGTGTAGGAATGAGAGCAGACTTGTTGAGGTTACGCAGGCTAAACGCAAAAGCGTATAATTTACAGCACACCTCGAAAGGAGCAAATGTGCTGAAGAAGGGACAGGACAACACACACACACACACACACGCACATTGATGCATGTGACAGGGGCCATGATGATGGGGCGCGCTCAACACCTTCGCCAATGGGAAGCAGGTTCCTGCTGATGATGATGATGATGGCAGTGACAACATCTCTCCTTGTCTGTTTATGAATATAACGTTTGACCAAAATACCAGCGATGCAGAGCCTGAATAGGCACGCATAATTGCCATCTTGTAGAAGCCCATGTGAAGCATTGGAGGAATTGGTACGGGTATAGGTACGGGTATGGGTATGGGAATGGGAATGGGTATAGACTGGACAGCCAGACGTGCCGGAAATCAACTTAACACAACCGCAAAAGCGCAATCTCCTTTTAGCAAAGGGCCTAAGCAGTGCACTGCAGGAATAAGGAAGTGAAATTTGCCATAAGAGCAACCTTAAAGGTGTTCCTAAGGTGTTCCTGACATTTTTCAGCATTTCGGTTAAATTGGATTTATATAAGCACAATTATCGGGGGAATCGGGGAAAGTCCACCTAAAGAACTCACTAATTCAGTCATCACCAAACTATATTTCTCTCAGTGCAGTACCCAGAAGTTTGGCTTTTCGTTTTGGTTTTTGTGTGTTGGCATTTTGGATAATTGGTGTGTCCATGTTGGAGCGAACTCTCTGTCTAACTGTCGAGTGCCACCACCTGACTTTCACTACCGACTTGGACTCCCCAACTGCACATTAAGTTGCGCTTTGGCCCATCACAAATTGACTTAATGACGCTTTGGCATAGCCAGCTCTATCAGCTCCTCTACTGCAGCCCTACGCCGCCCTACTACTCCTACAACAACTTCTTTTGCAGCCTTGGTGCTGTCCTGCTGCGTATTTCCGCTGGCTGTGGTGACATTTTGTACGCTCTTTGGTTTTACGCAATTTTTGGGAATGAGTAAGATTCGTCCTGCTGCTGGTCTGTGGTTGAGTACACTTTCTCTCTCTCTCTCTCTCCCTCTCTCTATCTCTGTGATCCCTGTGGTCCCATAATGATGTGGTAATGTGTATCTTCTTGCAGACTGTTTGCCATTTGTTGACTGGTTTTTGCAGCAGCTGGCTGGCGCCTTGAAGTATGCAAAGTCAAGTATAATAAATTACGCCTGGACGATGGTTGGAAATAAACGAGGATGTGGATGTATGTCAATATGCAAAACGAATGACAATTGTGAAAGAGAGCAGCAATAGACGATGAATAATTTGAAAATGGAAATTAATTTTTAGTAGAGACATAGCGCCTCATATCTGCAGACTGCACAAACCCTTTTAGGATATCTCAAACCAAATTTTCATTAATTTATTTTCAAAAGTTATCGCTTCACTCCATTTTCAAGGAAAACACAAACAAAACATTTGGAAAAATTTCTACAATCATAAAATATTACAAATAAACATTTTGAGTGCATAAAATTCAAGATTTTTGGGCTTTTTCCTATTAATCAAAGCAAATAGCTGAAGGAGAAAATATAAATATTTAATTACCACTCGAGAGCTAGCAAAAAATATGCAAAAATAACAAAAGCAAAGTCTGAACCTGAACCTGAACGGCTCAACTGGGATGATTGTTGCTAAGCCGTTTTCCCTGGCTTTCTCTGGTCCAGCCTGACAGGGCTTTTCTTTGCATTTCATTACGAAAATGCATAAACGGCGAGAGCAAAAGCCACCCCCATACATTTTGCTCGCTTTCAAAAACTGTTGCATACCTTTGGGCGGCCGTAATAGAGGCTGAGTACTTTATACTTTACCATCGCCTGCTTTTCCCCTTCTCAACTTGTTTTCTGTACTTCGATCGACTCAAAAGACAAATCGTTCTGGCAGTTAATGTAATTAGTCTGCCATTTTCTCCATCTCCTTCTCCATCTCCAACTTTTTAGTGGTAATTAATTGTGCAGAGTAGAGGCAATCTCTGTCAAACAAATGGCCAGAAATATTTCACATTTCGAAAACGCATCTCCAGCTATTGATATTTTGTGGTAACCACAGAGTGGTGCAAATAATATTTGCTTTTGCTTTTGCTTTTTTGGTTTCTGGTTATTGGCTTTCATGGCAATAAACTTCTGTGGCCAGCCAAATGCAGATGACGATGTTTACACACATAGTTGAAAATGGTTTGCCGAAATACTTATCAAACACTTGGAAGAGTTTGAAGAATTTATTGCATAAAGAAATTTCACAATTGTATTGATATTCTCATTTAAAGCAGAAAAATGTGAACGAAGATATTGGGGGAGAGGCTGACATTTCTCAGGAATTATGAGAACTCACCATTAAAACGTTTGATAATTTTGCCAGGTAGCCAACTCTCTGCCGAAATGTTCAGGAGCCAAAAGAATCTCTTTAATGAATAATATTTTATAAATATTTTATATTCCCAAGGTAGAGCCAGGTCAAATACAAATGCAAATATATATGCAAGCCACTAAGTAGCTGCAAGGATTCTCCCCCTTGAGAGCTCAGTATTTAGAATGAATACCATTTCTTGAAGTCTGAAAACGATTGCATTTGAATGAGTGTGTTAGCACTGCATAGTAATTGCTGCCATGCGCCAAAAATAATAAAAATGATTGTCAAATTTTTCAAACTAAAACTAGCTTTCAAATCAGCATACTGGTTTTGTCTTGATCCTAATGGTACTTCCTTAACATCGCATCAAAAGTTAACCAAATAATCACTTGCTTTGTACCATTCTCATTGTAAATATATAACCGATCTAGATCAAATTTGGTAGGTGGATACAAGGGATACAAGAGGAAATTGTTTTGATATAGTTGTTCAATCTTGACCAGATCAGCCCCACTGGGCTGGCCTTGGGGCCCCCTCAAATGGATACAAACTGAATTTGCTTTGATTTGGCTGAAAACCAGAAATGTTTCGCTACTAACTTTGCATTCCGGAATAATCGGTTATATGGCAGCTATATGATATAGTTGTCCAATCTGCATAAAACTCGAACTTAACCAGCATCCAGACAAAGGAAGCATGGGGTGAATATTTTGGCTTTGTAGCTTAAAAGATCTGAGAGATATTTGTGTTGAAACAGACCGACATGGTTATATGGACTTCCTTTGTCATGCTGATCAAGAATATATATACTGTATATGGTAGAAAAGGCTTCCTTCCATGTGTTGCAAACTTTCTGACAAAATGAATAAACCATTTTTTGAAAGGTATAAGAAAAGTGTTCTCTCCTGATTCCCCCATTGCGTCCCTTACCAAAGTATTTGTCAACGTTTTAAGATAATAAAAGCACTAATGGGTGTGGCGTATAACTGGGGATGTGTGTATTATATAATATATTATATAATATAATATATAAGCGCACCCATTTCTTCATAATATATCCCTACTCAAAACCATATCCCTACTCTCTCATTTTAAAACGGATACAAAGCAAATTTGGTTCAAGCAAACAAGAAGATTTTTGTATACTAAGTGTCCTCTCTGAAACAGTTGGTTGTATAGGAGCTATGTGATAACATTGTCCGATCTGGAACAGATTTGATCAGCAAACGTGACTCTTCCTGAAATTGACACAAACGGAATTTGGTCTGATTTGGTCTGACAACAGTAAACTTATGCTAGAAAGTGTTCATTCTGGAACAATCAGTTATATAAGAGCTATGTGTTATAATGATCATATCGACGATTTTGGCATTTTTTCATCTGATTTTAGATAGAAGACTTTGATAACAATGTGACGTTAATAGCTCAGAAGTATATTTGGCCGCCGACTTCATACAAGCCAGACCACATTGCATTGACTGCTGACAACTCTTGAGTTATAGATTAAAATCAAGATTAAAATCATATCTTATTTATTTAAGAAAATAATAGAAAAATACACAAGCTCAAGTCCCATCTTTCCATAATTTAGATACCAAAAAACTTATTTCGTAAAACATTTTGTAAAACATTTTTCAAATTAATTTCCAGCAGCTGATATTTTTCTTTTGCGCTAAAGAAAATCTTCACAAAATATTTAGATGGCTAAAAACAAGCAAGTAATAAAAATTATCGTACTCGTTAATTGTCAAAGGCTCCGTTAAAACTGCTGCTCTAATGATAATAAATTTTAATGAAAAACTTAAACAACTTTTTTGCAATGAAAAATCAACAAAATAAACTTCTCAAGCAGCGGCAATCAAAATTATTAATTTACAGAAATGCAAAACGGAATTTGCAGCCACTTGTGTTGACTTTTCTCTACTGAAAAAGTTAAGCATATCCAAAAGGTAAACTTGATGCACAAAATTTTCTGCAAAATTATTTAACTGGCAGTAATAAGAGGGGGAAAGAGTGGAGAAGGGGAAGTGCGTTTGAAAATGCTCAACCAGCTGGCTGCTAGATTTATACGCTTGATTGATATAAAAACTTGAAATATAAGATATAACTAACTATGTGAATAGATAGCTGTAAAGTTGAGTAAAAGTGCAGGGAAATAATATTAAGGATTAACAAGGGAAAGCAAGCTAAAAGGATAACATCAAAGAATCGAACATCAACAAAGTACTATTTCATGTTTTCTAAGAGAATTGTTATCAAACATGGATCGGATAATAAAGCCTCTTATACTACTTTATATAACAATTATATAATTAATCAGACTTAGCAATTTGTAATCTTTGACATAATTACTAAAAAATTCTCCTTTGACAAGCGTACACACATACACAAACTTGTTAGGCACACAATCCCATTCGAAATTAACATATATTAAACATAAATTCTACATATCCTTAACAAATTCTACTTAACGTGCATATTCAAAGCCAATTTGTTGATGCAATTTGCAGATATTTCATGGTCTAATGAAATGCATATGTCAATCAGTCTAATTATAAC
Source organism: Hirtodrosophila duncani (assembly GCA_037043425.1). Lineage (NCBI taxonomy): Eukaryota > Metazoa > Arthropoda > Insecta > Diptera > Drosophilidae > Hirtodrosophila > Hirtodrosophila duncani. The sequence goes on along the minus strand of JBAMBM010000834.1, from coordinate 5,262,764 downwards.
TGTGTGGGAAGTACAGGGAGAGTCCTTCCACGTTCAGCTGCTTTGGGAAACCAACAAAAACTCGGACACACAGTTTGAGATATCAAGACAAAAGGTTGCCAGGACTGCAAACAAGGAACTGCAATTGCAGGCATGGCAACACATGAGAATGGATGGCAACTAACTAAGATAAGATAATGTCGTCCACACACATACACATGCACATGGTAAATGAGGCTCGTCCGGCAGCCAGGAAGGGCGGCTGCCTATTGAACAGTATCAATATTGACAGCCATTAATATGACATTTTATACAATAAGCCAAGCCAGGGTAACACAGCCACAATGTGCAGATTCATATACAATTCATATACACACATACATATGCATGTACATACATATATGTATGTATTGCCATTTATGTATAGAAATCGAGTCTCCTGGCAATGTTGCATTTTTAATGAGCTACCCAATGCAGGAGGCGCCTCCTACTGGCTTCCGTTGCTGCGAAATGCTTCCGTCTGCGATTGGGAATTTGCCAGAGCAAAAAGGGCGGAGGTTAATTTCAGAGGTACGTAGCTGCTGCAAAGGCGGAAAAGGCAACGGAAACGCGCTCACACACACACACAGACACACACACAACCAAGAAGTAAATGAAGATGGCGCTGACTAAAGACATCGGCATCGACATCGACATCCACATCATCTTACGTTGATAGCCGCAGGACATGTCAAAAGAATTGATGACGCTTCTGCATCGCATTTTCCTCGACGTGCTTGGCAAACCTAAAGAAATATGGACAAATAGTAAAAGTTACTTTAGAAATGAAGCTCTGCCCTTAAGTCAGCTATTAATTGAGGTTTGTCTATACTTGAATGGCTATGGATATCTCAGAAAGTTAAGCTAATGGATGAGGAGACCAGCATCTTGATTCTGTTTGAGTATCAAGGCATAACAACGCTTTCTGGCCAAGGCTTCTCTTTGATAACAGGACTAGACTCTGGGATTCTGGCTAGCAAAACTAGCTGTATCTGTAATGAGAGCAATTACATACGTTCATGAAATCCATTCCGTAGGATGACGAATCGAGCAATATTATCTTCTCATATTGTTAAGCAGCTGCTATGGAAGAAGAGATCGCTGAAGAATAAGCTCGGAATTGACAGCAGAATATTAGAATTCTTATCAACAATGATCGCTGCTAACAAATCAGCCTTATTTCTGGGCATTCTTTTAATGAAAACGCTGAAAAGCTGTCAAGAAGAGGGTCAATATCGCCTATCAATGACTTCGGGGTTGGCTGAATTAGACCACTACGGAATATTTCTTATGGATTTCAGCATATAGGGAGTCTACACTATATTCGCTAGAATAGGGACAAACCAAGTGGTTTGGCAATCCCTTCTTAGAGAGAAATGTGGATAAGTTTTACTCTAAAAATCTTTGTTAAATCTGTTTAAATTTGTATTTCTTAGTTCTTAGCTATGTTCTCGAACTACTGATGCTGGAAAATATTACCAATACTCCAACTTTGTTTGTTATATCCTGAATGTAGATATTGAGAGTATGAGGAAATGGAAATGGCAAGGGACAGCCATAGGAAATTCGTTCCGGAACACGATAAATTATGAACACTTTGTAGCTGGCAGATTGCCACATTATAATTAGTTCATAAAGAACTTGTTCGCCGAGATTTGATTATATGTTATATATATATATATATATGATCAGATATTTGAGTTATCTTCGCCAGATAATGTACTACCAAAATATACTCAGACCTGCTCGCGTTTCCACTTCCGCTTGAATTACTTTTTGGTTTACTTTTTAATTGTTGTTTTGATGCAGTTTCAAATGTTTAGTCTTGCAGCTTGCGGAATCAAAAGTAATTGACTATTTTCTCGTTATTGCGTGTATTTTCTATTTCTAGCGTGCATACCAAAAAATACAATGCGCGTTGATTGAATCCACTTGGATTTGTTGATGTTCATCGTTCTACCACGTCCTGTTCACTGCTGCCACAGCATGATTCGGACATAAGTTCGATAAACCCAAACTCAAGTGGAATTAAGAACAGCTTTTCGAATTGGAATTGGAATTCTAATGCAATTTACATTTTAAACAGCAGTGGAAACGGAAACAGTCCTGGCTATAACTTTCAGATATGTTGCATTATCAGGAATACTTCTTTATGCCTTCATACATTGCAAGCTTCATGACAAAGTTGGTCTCCGTTTATCTGGAGTGCATAGAAATGTGATTCATATTAACCCGTAAACCGAAAATCTTTAACCATATCACAGTCGCAATATTAAGTCAATCTTCCATGCGAAATATTGTCATATCCCTAGATTATATGATCCCACTTTTTACCATTACAAGATAATACAAATAACTGATTCCAAAGCTAAACATCGAACAAATACAAATCGCTTTTGTATCTCTTTTCAAAGCTTCCGTTCCCTGCTTTTCATAACAAATCCCTAGCTTCAAAGGACACACCAAATTTTGTATTTTCTAACAACTTTTCCAAACTCATGTAACAACGAAATTTCATCAAATTGTACCGCTTAGAAGCTTAAAATAAAAGTAAATTTATTTACGTTGTATTTTTAGCCATTCCAACCATCAAATAAACATCAAGTAAAACATGGCTAAAAGCTCACACGCACACATTTTGTTTATCTTTTGGCAATCGTCAAATATTAGTACGGTATAATCACACACACACACACACACACATGCACACACAAACACACGCACATGGAAATCTGAAAAGAAGCAAAATAAACACAACTGAAAAGCCGTTGAGCGCCAAAGTGTAAAAGTCAATAGGAAAACAAAAATGTTCACAAAATGCCGAACCAAAAAATCAACAAAACTCTTTCCAAATATTTTAAAACGTTTTACGGCATTTTACAAAAATCCAAGCTAAACCAGTATAACAAGCTCCTATGCGTTCATCCAGCGCGTGCATTAATCAAATAAATGTATTTTTATTATGACAACAAAGCATAAAGTTTTGGGCTGTCGAATTTTTGCTGCCGAAATAACTGATTCGAAAGTTATGGCTAAACGCTTACAGTAGTTGGCTGGAAACCAGTTACTGCCGCACCACCCCTACCCCTTACCTCCACAAAAATCCATTAAACTTTTACGACTATTGTAAACATTAACTTGTCTGTGTATGTGTGTATTTGTATGTATGCAATTTTATGTTCAGGAGGCTGCTAAACGCCGTTGGGCCATGCAACACTTTTGCAGCGCCAGCTAAGCCGCTAACTTCGGCCCGCCATTTACTGGAAAACTTACACATACACACACACACACACACACGCACTTAACATACACACACACACACACACACAAACTTATGTGCATCTATGTGTGCAACAATCTTTAGACATTGTAACCAACTGTGATTTGAGTTTTCTGTTCGTTTTTTTTCAACGGAAATTTGTGGCATGGCTTAAGAGGAAAATCTGTTCAAAAGCAACTGCGAGATATATATGTATATAAGTATGTGTGTGTGTCTGGACAGGGAAATGTTGAATTTATTTACTTAAACTTTCGCACAGTATGGCCAAATGCAATGCAATAGCTTTCGACCGACACATAAATAACTTTTGGTTATCATTGTCTACCCTTAATGACTGACTGACTGGCTAATTGTATAACAATGTGCAGATCAAACCATAGTAGGCATGTCACAGCAACATCTTATTGGTGTATACAGGACAATACCATCTACAAATCGGTCAAAATCGATATCAAGCAAAGTTTGGTCTGCAAAGTTTGTATCAGAACGATTTGGAGTGTCACGGAAAACTCTAGATTTTTTACATTTAAATTCAAATTAGGAAAAATTAGGTTCATCGCCTAATAGACTTGAAGTTGAAGTTCCATATGTTGAAATGGTTTCAAATCTCTCAACAATCATTTTTGTGGAATTTTCAAAACACCTCAAAACGCTTCAAGAAGGAAGTCAATCTAGTAGCCGTTGAATTTGTCCTTATATTCGTACTAAGGTACACAAATGAACCTATAAATGTAAGTGTTCACACATTCATTTCTCCAAATCTCTAGAGATTTCCCTGACACCCTGTAATGTGGCGCATTGGTTTGAGTCCTGGCTGAACTTTTCAAGTCACTTCGGTTTGCATTGCAAAGATCTACAAAGTAGAGTTTCAAAATATGGCTTCAATTGCTTTGAATTTTGCTTTGTTAATGTGACGAATTCGTCAGTGAAAGCACAGAATGACTGCAAAACCGATTGAATTTGCTAATTTGCAATAACACAATGGCATAGTTATATGACTTTCACAAGCATTTCTTGCTCTAAAAATTTCAAATTCATTCAACAATAAATTCTATAACAACTACTTCCATATACTCCTCTTTCGATTCGCTTCTCGAATCTGTGCTCTATTTTTGCTATAAAATTTATGTTTACAAAACTATTTCACTTATTATCCACCATATCATCAGCAGCAGCGTTCATAAAATTATAATTTATAGCAAATTTATAATGTTGTAAGTGCCAACAAACTTGCTTGTAACTATCCATAAAACGGTTCACCCACTGTGACTGTGACTGTGACTACGACAGCAACTGTTTGTGCGACTATTTTGTGTGACCCAAAGCTGAGCGCTCGTAAAGCAATTCAGTAGCAATGCCAGGAGGTTGGGTATGTGGCCAAAGCCGCAATGGCATCCAAAAGGGCAAACACCAAAGGCGTCGCTGCATAAATATTACAAAATCGTAAATACACACCACGCCCGAGAATTGCAAAAGCGATTCGCACAGCAGAGCCACTAGATACAGATGCGGATACACAGATGCAGATACATTCCGCACACTTGCAGATACAAATTTGCACTTGACTTGGATGGGGCTGACTGGTTGCTTGTTTAGTTTGCTGGCGGCTCAAATGGGACAACACTACAGTTTTGTTTGGGAGGCGGCTATAGGCCTGAAATGTTGAAGCAGCCATTTGTGGGAGATGCTTGGTAACCTCTTAAATTTATTGTATACTCTAATTGAATGGGTATATGAGGCTTGTAGAAGTTTGAAAAACTTTGGAATGATAGAAACTTTGAAACATTTTGATATTATAGATGAAAGAGTTAACCCATTGTATAGATCAGAAATTCAAGGCTGCTATGATCGCACCAAAAATATATGGTAAAGTCTCAAAAAGTCAAGTCTCATATGATCACAGAGCAGACTTCTTCTTTTAAGAAGAACTGAACTTTATTCTACAACAACCTCAGCATTTTCATCGCCTCTCAAAGCCTCACTATTTCTACTCCTAAAAGCTTATAAGCTTAGCCAGGAAAGTGCATTTTCTTGGCGACCACTAAAACATGTTTCCTTGCACATTCCTTGTACCCTTTCATCACCGCTTTCTGTCATGTGGAAGTGGCCAAATCCAAATAATTGACGCCGCCAGTTAAGTGCAGTTGGCGATATGCTGTTGGCTTGACTTTTGCTGCCTTTGTTCCAATTTTGATTTTCGGCGGCATTTTTCGGTCATTGTACCAAAAAGATGTTAGTTCTTTTAGGATTGTAAGGGCCTTTGGTGACCCCTTGGTGTTTTATTTATGCGTGAAATACATTCAGAATCTCCCAAACTTTGTCCATGTCTATGCGTGCGTGTGTGTGTGTGTGGTATGTATCTGTGGCCACTACAGAAAACGGAAATTAAAACTTGTTTTTTATAGTCTGAGTGTGTGGAAAAGTAAAGTAAAGGAAACTGGCAATTTAAGCATAAGAGCAGGCTACAAAGGCTGGCCTTAAAAATTGGTAAAAAAAACTAAATCTAAACTAAAATCAGTTCAAAAAGTTATTGGCGACAATAGAAGTTTGATGAAACATGTAAAAAATGCATTATAAATTAGGTCAGTTTAAATGGAATTGGGGAGAATATTGATATAGAAACTATCTTGTGAAAAGAAATAACGCTTGTGATAAAATACATAACGAAGGTGAATTTCTTGAGATTATATTGCAAACATCTCTGTATGACAGAGATTTCTGTTCTGTTTGTGATAAAATATATTAGGTTGTGTGTCAATTTTGTAATGCTTCTTGTAACTGTTAGTCACACTGATTTACACTTGAGCTTTTTGAAGAGTTGAGATTCTAATTTAATTTCCTAGGTAACTGACAGCACGATTCTATTGTGAGATAAATAGAGTTCAACATGGAAGAAATTCGCTTTATTTTAATATTTCCTTATGATAAGTGGGAGAATGCAAACAAGGCGACTAAAATGGTGAACGAAGCTTATGGTCCCCCGATATACTCTCGGCATATAATGGACAATTTTGGTTTCGAAAGTTCCGTTCTGGAAACTTCGACATTAAAGATGAACCTCGCACCGTCGTCGAACATTTTGATAACATCTCCCAAGAACTTGACATTGACCACAAAACAGTTTGAAGCCATTTACAAAAAGCTGATTTTAGAATGAAGCTAGACAATGCCTCATCAATTGTCAAAAAAAAAAACAGAATGGATCGAATTTCTATCTGCGAATCCTTGGCCAAACATAATGAAATCGATCCATTTCACAAACGGATGGCGACTGGGGATGAAAAACGGGTCACATACGACAACGTTGTGAGAAAACGATCCAGGTCAAAGCTCGGTGAATCGACTCAAACGTTATCCAAGCTAGGGCTAACACACAGGAAGGCTATGCTGCCCGTTTGGAGAGATTAGAAGGGAATCATTTACCACGAGCTACTTCCTTATGGGTTAACACTCAACTTGGACCTCTATTATCGACAATTAGACCGTTTGAAGATTGCAATTGCTCAGAATCTATCAGAGTAGGCCAATAATAAAGGACAACACTAGACGACCCACATGAATAATGACGCGCACCAATCTTTTTGAACTTGACTGGGAAGTTTTAGTGCATCCACCGTACAGTCCGAATCTAGCTCCAGATTTTTTTTTGTCCTTACAAAATTTTCCATGTAGCAAAAAAGTTGTTTGACTTGAGAACTGCGCAACTAGGTTGGTCGAACTTTTACCAGCGAGTACCAGAGGTTTTTTGAGAATGAAATTTTAAAATTTTCCTCAAAATGGCCACAAGTCATTGAACAAATTTGAAAGAAATCGCTTAAAATAGGATACTTAAAATGGATTTCTTTGGCCTCAACCTGATATAACGACATCTACCTTCTTGAGATTCTTTTGCTAATTTCCCTGAATTGGCAAGTTATAGATTTGTCCTGTAGTTATAGATTCTGTTTTTGCTTGTTTTAAAGTTTTAAGAAGTTTATAGCATTTCTTTTATAATGACTCATATCTTCAGGCTATTTTGTTCCCTCGACTATTTTGAAATAGAAGAAACTTCACAATAATTTGATTTTTTCAGCATCTTTATAAATGTTTTATAAATAAATGTTTTCCATAAATCGAAACTCCATACTAAAAGTCTAAAACTCTCAATGCAAAAAACTCACCTCTGTTTAAATTCAATAAACTTTTAGTTTGGAATTCTCAAATATTTGTGGCCGATCTTCAATCGTCATCGTTCATCTTCTCACTTCTCCGCAATCAGTAACAATATTTTGTTCATCAAATCATTAGCAACAGTCTCATGCAGTGTGTTCAGTCGGGCGGCCAGGAAGTCTCCAAATTTCGTATACAACAGCTCCTTGGGACTGGGCTGATGACGGGTTGAGGATCGTCCTCCACCAACTCCTGTATAACTGCTGCTGGGCGAGAGACGACCACCTGTCCCAGCCGCGCCCATCAGGTCAGTATCTCTTAGTGGTGAACATCCAGCCATATCGTCATCCTCATCGAAGTCATCGAGATCATCATCCAAGTCGCCAGCATCGGCATCAATTAGTTCATTATTGGCATTGATTATAAGATGGGGCGGAGGCGTGGCATATACTGAGCCACCCCCTGCACCCCCAGCTCCCTTGTGCACTTGGAGACGCGCCTTAAGCTGCTGCTTTGTGGAAGGGCGAATGGTGGCCAATTTGCGTCGGGATCTGCTAGCCGAATGACTATTGGCCTCATCGTGTGAATCTGGCTCATCCTTAATGTAGATCGAAGGTGAACTACTGCAGGAGCGGGAGCTGGACAGTACTTGAGTTGGTGTCACAGCGGTGGACACTGGTTTTGCGGGTGTGGCCGTTGTCGCTGCAATCGGTTTCTGTAGCAAAGCCAACGAGGTCAACGTCACATCTGGCTGCAGTTGCAGGGCTTGTAGGTGTTGAGCCTGTTGCTGCAGGGCAGCTGGCAATTGACTAATGCTGGGCAGGATTGCTGGTGGAATGGTGGTCACAGGAATGGGCACGGAAACAGGTACCAGGTTGGACTTTGGTGTCGTTGCTGACGCTGTCTGAGTTTGAGCTTGATTATTCGGATTGTTGGGATCGCTTGGAGCAAAATATTGATATTCATCATGGGAACCACCGTGATTGTTGTTGTTGTTGTTGTTGTTGTTGCTATTGGTGGTGTTATTGTTGTTGTGAGTGTTGACTGTGCCATTGTTGTTATTGCTGGCGGATATATCCATTGAGCTGTGATGCTTGATACGTTCCCGGGATCTGCGGGTGTTTGTATTAAGAGTAAGTTTAGTGGAAATTATTTGCAAATTTATTTAGATTCCATATTCATATAGATGCGATATGTTTTAAAGAGAGATTCTTACTTTCAAATCATCTTGAAAAAGTTAACTTAATTTAAAGCACGCTAAATTAGCCCTACTTTATAAACAAAATGTGATTTTCTTGATTTTGAACTCACTTGCGTTCTCGTATGACTTCCTTTAGAAACGCCATTGCCTCATAGTACTCCCACTTGGATTTGAAACGCGTTGTGCCCAGCATCTTCTCATGATTGAGCTCCCGGCGAAATATCTCCCTCAGTGAGGTGAATGTGCGCTGCACCCTTTCGCCATTCACATTGAACATGCGCCCCAATTCGTTCCATTTGATGGCCTTCTTCTTGTCCGATCGCTTGTAGTGGGGCAGGCGGCAATCCCAGAGTATGGGATTCAAACGCACTAGCTCGATGAGTCGGCGCTTCTCGATGTTGTGGCGAGAGAAGGCCATGGCTAAATGCAGGTAACTGTGTGGCGCACACTCTCTGTCTCTCTCTCACTCTCGCTTTCTCTTAACTTTTGTTGGCTCTCTCTTAGCTGCTGTTAACGTGTTTGTTTGTTGCGTGCTTGGCGGCTCTACCAAAACGGATGCTGCGCATGTCCCAGCTAACGGTTAAATACAACAGCTGCATGCATGTGTGGGTGTGCTGCAGGATGCTGTGAAATGAGAAAATCGTTAATATTAGTTGATATGCGTTGCAAATGTTGCATACTTTTCGGTCATTATCTGTGACAAATTGGTTTGAGTTTCTCACATTGGTTCTTGAGGTTCAATGAACTACTGTTGTGTGTTGTGCTTGCTTTCAACCACAGGTTTGAGTGGGGCAGGTCAAAATTGTGTTTGTTTTTCGAAAGCTTTCATAAGATGTGTATTTTGTATATAATAATTGTGGTTTTATGTCTTGGAATGGTCAATTTCTTAAGCTTTTATTGAAAACTATGCAAATATGGCGTAACAAGAAAATACAATGAATTTGGAATTTGACATGAATAGACATGAATTTTGGTATTAAATCTTTTGTCAATGCTATATATAGCATGTTTCTAGCAGGCTCTAGGTCGAGTAGGTTAAAATCGCAATGCTATCTTCAAGATGTTATAATGTATATGACGCTTACTAGAATCCGCCAGATTGAACAAGTTAGATGTAGATAATTGATGATGCCCTCTGAAAAGGTCTATGCGATGGATAAAAATGTTGCCTAAAAACTTAAGCATGAGGCTTATACTATAATATGATATCGGTGCAACTTTAATATCTGTCTTACAAAAGCTAGTTATATTGATAAATTTTCAAGGGATCTATATAAAATTTATTCACTTAAAAGCAAAGTTAGACTAGCCAGCCTCTTTTCGGGTCATTTTTTTGGGTTGTAAAGCAGATTGAATAGTGAAATAGTGCAGATGTATGTAACAGCACCTAATTGAACTTCCATTTATTTTTGATCAGCATCAACAGCTGCGTTATCTATCTGTCTGTCATTTCATCTGTATTCCTGTGTAAAGGTCCAAGATACAGAAGAGACAAACAACTTTATATAAATATTACTAAAGGCAGCCACAGCAAAACCCACACGCAAATATTCGATTAGACACACCCACTCATATTTACATAGAGCGTGTGCTCATGTTCAGGGACTTAGCCAGCAGGGGCAGGGGACAATTCGTATTGTGTTCCTAGAAATGCATTCGTCTGTGTTGTTGCTGCGCTGTTTTCAATGATTTACCGCAAACGGTTAGTGACTTTGTTGTCATTCTTTTCTTGCAAAAAGCTTTGTCAACTTTTAAAAATCTGATAGCGATTTCGGTTTTCCACTCAAATACGGTGGAATAGTTTAGGCGTCAAGAGAATAACAGTGCATCGCTTGCCTACATACAACCTTTTACCTCCATTTTGAACCACTTACAGTTAGACTATGGCAAAATGGCTTGCTAGTGCTCTCCTAAGCCATGAACTATACCTTTTGTAACAATTTCAACATCCTAACTATTTCCGTTTGACTTATGCGTTGATACTAAGTCAGTCAGGACAACGAGTTTTAAATATATATAAATATCAAAATAGAGATTTCAGAGGTTACCTATTTATTACTCATATTCTTGACCACAGTAATTAATGCAGGTATTATTTAACTCAATTTCGGACCTCAAAAGACTTTATATTTAGTCAATAGCAAAGCCAAACTTGTGTATATTCCTTCGAAACCTTTTTGAAGTTGTAATTTTGGATCTACAGAGAAATTATACTCAAAATCTTCAGTCACAACACAACATTTTTACGCTTTCTTTCGCGATTCTGCAATATTTACTTTGACAACCATCATAGGTACTATATTCATATATGACGAATGACCAGCTATATATTTTGCAAAACATTTTCAACAAACGATCACAAACGATCATAAAATGTTTATATCACAATTCAATACCAAATTGCTCATACAATCCCACATCTAAGGTTAAACACACACTGCACAAGTATTTATACCAAGTGGCTTCATTTCAATTTCCAAGAATCATGTTTACGCTTCTGTTTGGCTAATGTTATTGGAACTATATATGTATATAAATGCATATGTATATGTGATTGTTTGTGCTTTTCATATATACAATTAGTGCGGTATGGTGGTGGTTTCTTTTTTATTTTATTTTGTATTTGATGTTTAAACAAAAATGATTGGAAAAGTGGGAGATAATAAAACACCTATCGAGCATGAAGTACATATAGACGTTGTGTTTCAAGTGGCGGCATACTATTTAGACTATGTTTTCGAAAGAAGTGGTGTAATCTGTACGATAAAACAAAAAGGAAACTCCATGACAACCAGCACAGGCACAGACGTCGTGTAAATTGATTCCCTTATGATGAACTCCGGATGATCGAAGTATATTAGACACAAATTCAGACGACTGTTTTCCTTGAACTTGAGCCGGCTAATCCAACAGTATAGAGCAAAAACAGATGGCCAAACCCAACAACATTAGTTTTCAGCCGATAATTGCTAAAACCGCTTTTGATTTATTCTTCTTATGACAAGTCTGAATCAAACTGTCACACAGAGAGTGTAGGAAATTTAGAGTTGGGTTTAAGAATTTTGTAGGGTTAAGTCTGGCAAACATTTCTTTTAATTATAAGTGGACTCTAGATAGATTAAACAATAGAATATACTCGTTCTAACCACGTAGAGTATATACATTCTTGATCCCTCTGTCCGTCTGTATGAACACCTAGATCTCAGAGACTATAAAAGTTGGAGTCACCAAATTTGGCTTCATTTGTATGAATGCAGATCGAGTTTGTTTTAAAATGTTGCCACGGCCCCCACCGCATGACAAGCGGAATCTGTATAGCCATGTCCGTCTGTCTATCTATCTTTCTCTTTCTATGCTTATGAGCCTCTCAGAATTGCAGCTATCGTTTTGTAACCAATATATCATATAGTTATCATATAAAAGAATGATTGAATATGAATGAATGATAACTTTGTAATTTAGATGGGGCGCTAACATCTTCTCTTTCGCTTTGCAGGCTTAGCGGTACTGTACCTGCTAGCCCCGTGGTTCAGAACGAGAGAGAGAGAGTTAGAGAGGCGCAAGCCTGCATTAGTGGTCAAGCGTGCAGAATGATCTGTGTCTCTTGAATGAAAGCTTGTGTGCTTGTATATCAGAATGTATTTATGTATGTAGAAAGTATTTGAAAGAAATTAGAAAGCTTCGCTGCCGCCTTTTGCTATTGCTGAAGGAAATACGTTTTGGAAATGCTGTGAGAATCGTAGTTTTCCTTGCTCTTTGGGTATATAAAGTTCGGGTACCTGAATTCAGCCTTCCTCTCTTTTTTATTAACATCTGACAAGCTTGCATCGGTTATGAGTTTTCAAAAAAGTTTTAGAAAAAACCACTTGTAATTTGTTTAGATTTTACCAGAATTTTCGCCCTTTAGCTTAGCCATTTTTTAGATATTTTTAGAATATTCGTAATCATGTTCTAAAGCATATTTTTGTAAAGACAAAACTTTTTTTTAAGGGCGTTGATAAAAGATCTTGAAAATCGCTAAGACTGAGTTTATGAGTTTCCAAAGAACACGTTAGTTTCTTCTCACTTAATTTAAATTAGTACAAATTTGGTCAAAGTTTGCAATTTCTGAAGACCTCGAACAATTGCTTAGTATCCTATAACAACTTCACTTCGCTCTCTGCCACAAACAAATTTAAGTTTAAGAGCAAGCAAGCTTTGGCCCCAAAGCTCACAATTCGATTCTTGGAAAAACATATATCTCCTCTTTTAACAGATGAAGATTTACGGCATTAACCCTTCGTGGCAAACAACATTCAATCAGCAATCACAATGTACACGTACACTTTCTTACCAATCCTTCGTGTAGTAGTTGCTCCTTTAAGCAACAGCTTGCTCGCACAGCATCCCAATGTGGTGCTCCCTCTCTGTCTCTGTCTCTCTCTCTCCCGCTGTGCGCTGATTACGTAACAACAATTTTCGCTCAATGTTTGTATGCGTTTTAATTTTTTTGTTTTGCCAATTTCTTTGTTGAATTATTTTCAATTGCATTCCACACATACACACACGCACACCAGCACGGAATTTGTGGATCTAAAAATAAAAATATATTTTGCCGGTATTATTTTGTCTGTTTCCACGCACAGTTTGCTGATACCAAAACCAAAAAAAAAAAAAGTACAAAGAATTCAAAAACAACAACAAATGAAATCACAACACACAGTGCATTGTTCTTGTAATTTCTAATTAAATTTGCAGTCAAGGCGAAAAAATGTTTAATTTTTGGTTTTGTTGTTTTTGACACAAGATTCAATTAGCTTTTAGAAAAATATGCTTTTACACCGAGCACAAAATTAGTTTTCAACGTGTCTTTATGGTTTTTGTTGTAGTTGTTGTTGTTGTGCTTTATTAACAATATGATCAGCAAAAGTCGTCGTTTTGGAATTTATTTCAATTTATTTCAATTAACAACAAAACGTTCGCTTGTTGTTTGTTCTCATTTTTTGATGCTGCCACTTATTCTTGTTGTTGTTGCTGCTGCTGCTGCCACCGTTGGCGATGTTACCGCTGCTACTGTTGTTGTTGTGTGTTGTATGATGGCTTTGCCACAACTAAGGGGCAAAAAGTCTAACACAAAATTGTACAAACACGCAGAGAAATTGCCTTAAGTATTTGCCTCTGTGTGTGCGTGTGTGTATACGGGCGGACGTGACGAGTGTAACAAAAGTAACAACCACACACACACAATAACAACTGGCGCTGCCACCAACACAACACAACACAACACAATTATTATTCTCGTAAATAAATTCCTTTAATTTATCTCACAATTATCTCAATTTTTGCATTTACACTGTTGTTTTTAAGATTTTTCTTGCCACTTGGCAGCTGGCTTCCTTTTGCACTGTGTGCGCTTGTGTGTGTTTTTGTGGCTCTTCGTTTCGTTGATTTTCACAACTTGCCCACAAACCAACTGTAAACGAACTTAATTTTCTTGCAAATTGGCGGCGCAGCAGCCACCGCTGAAACACACACAGAGACGCGAGAGCGTTAGCGAGAGAGAGACCCACATTACGCTCTTGCATTGCCAATATGTGTGTGAACAGAGAGCACAACAACCACAGCGTTTTACGCCGACCCACGCATTGGGGGTATGGTGGTATGGGGCAAGCCAGCCTCTCGCTCTTTCTCTTAGTTGTTGTTATGAAATGCTGATGAGGATGAAGCTGCTGAGAGGATATTTTGCTTGCTCATGTAAACAATTTAAGGAAAGGGGAGAAACTGGTATGTATGTATATATATGCACGTGTGTGTGCGTTGGTGTTGTTGCCAATGTGTCGTATAACATTTTTTGCAAGTTTTATCACAATTTTAAACCATTATGTTTATGTTAATGAGTAATTTATATAATATATATACTATACATAATAATGGATATGAGTAACACAATTTTGAACTATGGGGACCAAATATAGTTGTCAGATGGTTCTAACGAAATTTATAGACACCAGCGTGCTTTCGGAACTAGCGCTACCGAACTATTCTTTTCTTCGAATTAGCTAGCTGAACTTTGATATATGATCATCAGCATAGTGAACACACTGAAAAGAAAAGTGGAAACCAAATCTCTTGATGATTCATATTTGCATTCAAAATATTTTTAAGTGAATGTTTTTGCCGGCTTGAGGTCAAGATTATTGAGTATTTAAGCCAATATATTTAGGGTATTCGTCGACAACCGTCTTCAGGGGACATATGGAGTGGAGTTCTCTTCAAGTTATCGACGAATAATCGAAATATTTCGGCTTAATAAATACCCAACCCGACAAACACATTCACTTTATGAAGTAGAAAGGTCGCCAAAACTCCACACTCACAAATCTTTTGTGCGAAATGGATTAGTTTTGGAAGTCCTGAGGTCTAAACGATCCGAAGATATAGTTTTCATAAGCATGTCAATTCGTATAACCAAATTGTTAAGGAATTAGACAGATTAACTTTGTGTTTTACAATACATAAAAGAAAATTGTGGAAGATATTCAAATTTCGTCTATCTGGAGGGGCTTCAAAGGAGAGTTCTAATTTGGAAACAAACATTAATTGATATGCTATCCCTTCCACTTAAAAGCGAGTCCCGTATTCTAAGTGAAAATCTGATTAAATTAAATAAAAAAGGAAGTCTAGCTTCGGCTGTAGTCCAACCTTGTCTACCATTCACCAATCCAGGTCATATCTCATCGGCGGCCGAGGAGCCTCCTCAAATTGGTACAAGCCGAATTTGGTTTAATTTGGCTGAAAAACAGAAGAAAAACACTAAGTATTTATTCCGGAATAATCGGCTATATGGAAGCTATATGATAAAGTTTTGCGATCCGTATGAAATTTAAACTCAACCCGCCTGCACATAAAGGAAGCGGCTAGTTTTAGCTCTTAAGACTTTTGGGATATTTGTATTTAAATGGACAGACCCAGGGACGGACGCACTCGACGCGTCTCATGCCGATAAGGAATATATATACTTTATATGGTCAGAAAGTCTTCCTTTTGTGTCTTGCAAAGTTCATGACAAAATGAATATATATTCACACTTTTCTGTGAATGGTATAAAAATGCTATCAATAAAACATGTAAATCTATACGTAGATACACTTGAGCTGAGACATCAAACTGATCGTCTTTCCAGACACTAGTTCTGTTCATATCTAAAGTTCGAAAATACACACCGCACATTTGGCCAGCTTATCAAAAACGAAAACAAAAGGAAACCGCAGGCACAAAGCAAATAAACAAGAATTTCTGACTACAGCATTTATATTGAAATTCGAAAACCCAACGAAAGGGGGCTGGGTGCACACAATCATCAACAGGGGATAACAAAAGCCGAGTGAGTGCTCGTTAAAATAAACAAAAGAAAATCGATAATGCCTAAAAGATTGGCAAAAGACGTGGGCCTAACAATCCATGAGATACGCAGATACTCTACTGCACAGGCACAGGCACAGGCAAGTACGAGTGCAAAACAAAAGCAACAATTGTACGTATCTCTGCCGGGAAGCAACAGTTGAAGAGAGAGTGACCAGCCAAAGAGATTATCAAGGCCAAAGAGGGGTTGCACTTCGACCAAAAATTCGAACTGTAATACACTTTCTGCTGCTGTTGGTAGTTGCTGACGAAGGGCTGAAGCTGCCTGTTGGCAGAGAGCTGTAACAGATTTTAGCACAGACTACGACAACCGTTAACAATGGCTGAATAATCAAGAGTTCAGGCATAGGCTGAGTGAGCGAGAGTGGCTCTCTTTGGCATATTTATCAACCAAAGCGATTGTTGTTGCTGGCTGTTGATGTTGTTGATGATGCCGATGCTGTGTCGTTGCTGCTGTTGCTGCTGTTGCTGACATTTAACAATGCGAACAAATACAAACACAAACTACACACGCATGCAGATAAACACACTCGCACACATACATCATCGTCATCATCAAGGCAAATATTCAATTTGTCCGCCTTGGCTACTGCAATCAACTTTTATTGCTTGTTGTTGTTGCCTCCGTTAGTTGTTGTAGTTGTAGATGTTCTTATTGTTGTCGTCGCCTCTCGTTTGGTCATCTGAAAAATAAGCAAAGTTCGCTTTTATATTTATCAATCGTTATTCTGTGTTATGGGCCATCATTTCAGACAAGCCACTTCCCACTTTCCTCCCTCGCTGCTCTTCTGCTTTGCAATTCTTATTGTTAAACTTACTTGTACTTATCAATATACATGTGCATATGTATGTGTGCATTTGTTTACTCATATTATGAGCTTATATATGTATATAAGCACTTGTTTATAAATATGCCATATTTATTCAAGACTCCCAACATTTTTAGATGGAATTTACTTGCAAAAATATATGCATGGATATGTGTGTGTGTATTTACATAAATTTGTAGAAAAGTTTGGGATTTTTTGAAGGACTGGTAATAGTTTTATTAGGAATATGTCTGCCATACTTATTATATTATTTACTAGAGTTGAAAATTGAAGTAATTAATCGACAGAATGAACAAAAGCAAACTTGCATGCATCTCTTACTAAAACTATATATAGTCGTGTTATGTATACTCTTAATCAGCATGATAATTCGAGTTCATACCCTTATGTTCGTCTCTTTTTATGTGATCTATTCTAAGGGCGTGGACAGACTTGTCTAAAGTTAAAGAGGGGAAACCATCCTTCTCCAAGAGGGGTAAATATCAATATCTCCCTTGATCTACTCCGTCCGTCTTAAAGCTAACGAGCTTATTGTTGCTTATTTTCTGTTTATCTGGTAGTTATATGATATACCTTTTCAGTTCCAATGATATACTGTAGATTTACTAATTCAAAGGCTGCCATTTTTACATGAGCTAAATGCCATTTTTCACTTTTCACACTTTATATTTATAAGGGTTAAATATGTTTTGGTGTATTTGCCGATCGCAACAACGATCCCGATTTGCTCAAAGGGGTTTTAAGTGATCATATATATATATATATACTTGTTACATATTCTTGCTAATCCGGCGTGCGTCGCTACGCCTCTTCCTGTTGATCTATGTTTGTTGTTGTGTTCTATGTGTGATCTTCTATGAATTTTAGTTGCTGGGGTAGAAGTTTCTGTGGTATTCTTGAAGTATTTTCGATAAAACCGATATATAAGTCGTTCACCACTTCTGATTTGAAGAATCACGTGAACTCAATTCTGCGGCAGATATATTGTTGATGCTTTATGTTCTTCAACAGGAGTCTTGTCTGCCTTTATAACAACCTTGCGATCATCAGCTGGATATAGATAGATATAGATAGATATAGATAGATATAGATAGATATAGTAGATATAGATAGATATAGATAGATATAGATAGATATAGATAGATATAGATAGATATAGATAGATATATATAGATATAGATAGATATAGATAGATATAGATAGATATAGATAGATATAGATAGATATAGATAGATATAGATAGATATAGATAGATATAGATAGATATAGATAGATATAGATAGATATAGATAGATATAGATAGATATAGATAGATATAGATAGATATAGATAGATATAGATAGATATAGATAGATATAGATAGATATAGATAGATATAGATAGATATAGATAGATATAGATAGATATAGATAGATATAGATAGATATAGATATATAGATATATAGATAGATATAGATAGATATAGATAGATATAGATAGATATAGATAGATATAGATACAGATAGATACAGATAGATATAGATAGACATAGACAGATATATTCAATTATGAAGTCAAAAGCAAAGACCGAAAGAGTACTTCAAGTTCACTTGCCTGTTTTCACTAATATCCTAAAAAAACAGACTTGCGTCCAATGTTCCTTGCCCGAAGGTCTTACTGTCAATAAGAAATGTCCGATATCGAAACATAAAAAGAAATTTCCTTAGAAATATATATTTATATATATATATAGGGGTAAAAAAGAAATCGAACATGAGAGAGGTCTCATTATTTTCATCATATTCTTCACGAAAATTGTTACTCTCTGAGTCAAGCCTAAACTATATAAATGTTAAATTTCGCCAATATTGCCAACTTACTGAAAAAAGCAACCTTTGGTAAGCATTCCAGGCTGGTAGCTGAGAGCGTACTCCGATTATAAGTATGCTGATAGGCGGATATCCACTTTGCTTATCAGAGTTTATATACTTTCTGGGGTCAAAATTTGTTGTGAAAAAATTATAATTTTAATTTGCTGTCGATGCAATGGCTTTCTTAGAGCTTCTTCCTTTAAGTCTTTGCAGTCTTTACATGTCTGTTAGTCTGATGCTTTGACTTGATTAAGTATAGCTTCACCCCAGAGACAAATAAAGATGGCAAGCAGAAGGTTTCTAAAACAGATCCAGTTTCAAGAAAGTCAACTCAACAGTCGAAGTCAGGCAAGATTTAGATTGCGGTAACATTTTCTGTTCTCAAATATTTTAAAGAAGATGAACATTAGTCGCGGACTTGATTAATTTGAGAGCTTGCTGAAATCTTGCAATCAATCTAAGTCAATGTTTTGTACGCGTCTGAAATACTGAGCATATATTTTCTAAATCTAATCAAATTAAGCTATTTTGTTTCAGATTACTCAATTAAACTAAATATTTTTGTTGGGCTTCCAATCCCAAAACTCAACTCAATAATTTTGCTGTACAAAAGCAAATATGATTTACGCCTCAATTTATGCGCTTCACTTGTTTTGGGCATTCGCAATGGCAAGAATTTGGTATTCTGTGTATTGAATGGAAACAATTTGCCAGTTATTTCATTAGTTGCGATTTAGAAATTGCATTTGCTGGTGGCAAAGAAATGTAAATGGAATTAAAGTTAATTAAGATATTTATCGAACAATCGAAGGCCTTGCAGTTATGTCAATTAATAAGAACGGAGAAAAATTTGTGATAAAATGTTAATGAAACGCCAGCGCCCGTCCCCTTCATTTGGCTAAATGTCAAACGGAAGCATATGCGTGTGTGTGTGTGGCTCAAGAAATCGCAGCTGAATGAGATAATATTTAAATGGATTTTTAATGGAAAGACACAAACCTACATACACACACACACATACACAGAAGCGAGAAAATCTCTGAGAAAGCAGATAAAAAAGAGGCAAAAACAAAATGCGGGAGTGGGCAATCAAAATCCAAATGTGTCTTGCATCTGTCCCTCTCGCATGAGTCAAGCCTCAAGCCGCTTTACCTCAATTTGCTTTGCCCACAGAGTGGCTCACATACGTACATGTACACACGTAATTCCTAATTGAAAATAGCCCCCCCTTATAAGTGCTATAAAGTGTGTGTGTTCCCAAGTCCATGCCACAGACACAGTCACTGACCTAGGCCAAGACCAAGTATGTGGTACGCTCTACGCCTATGCCGTTCATTATTTTAAATATTTCATAAGTTTTCTGCTCGGAAACTTTTCTGTCCAGGCCATAAAGTTTCCGGCCTTTTGAACACTTAATGTGTAGGGTATAACAGTTGTGTCAGACAGCTTGAGAACATATAAATGACTCTTCTATATGTCGTGTAAAATTCTACTCTGAATACGATTTTCCAGTAAGTCCATCGAATGCCGAATCCTCTGTGTTAGCTGATGTTCGCGATTACTCTGGATAAGTGCACTATTTTCTAACTTCTGAATCTTCTCAGTCCAACTAATAAATAATGGCTCAACATCATCCAAGATGCGTTCATTGCCATTTAGAAGCCAAGGCAGAGCAGAGCATTCAAATCGCGACTTGTTGGAAAATCTTTTCTTATTCCTTACTATTTGACTTTGACCAGTTTTTCTTTTGACTTTTTGCTGTTGCTGTTTTTGTTTTTGGGTGGCCAATCGCTGTTAATTGGGGCCAGGCTTGTGAGTTTTCCAAATGCCAACTTGAAATTTTACAAAACGAAAAGTGGACAACCAAAGGCAAAACCTAGCTCAAAAGCATAAAAGCCAAACGGTATTTTTAATAAGGCAAATACAATTGCTTAAAACTGGGCTGGCTTTTTAAATTTCTTAGAGGCTTTTAGTAGGATTTTCAATGAGATTTCTGATTGCTGTTTTTCAGCAGGATTATCATAAATTTTATATTAATAAAGTGTACTCAAAAATAACATATTTGTTCAAAAACAAATCAACTCTTTGTACACAGAGGTGATGGAGACAGCTCTATAGATAGGGAAGCGGTCAGAATCTCTGACTACACGACCTCCAGGATCTACCAAAATAACAAAATAACAATACACATGGAAGAAGATGACTGGAAAGCTGTAATGGATCAGCTCCAGCATCTTCATTTATTCACAGACGGATCCAAAGATGAGGCAGGGTGTGAGTGTATCCGTCTACAATCTGGATCCTCAGATTGAGCTGTCTGTATATTCCAATAAGGAAGAAGAATGGCAAACACAATATAAATATCTTCGTAGATAGCCAAGCGGCGATAAGATCCATGCAATCATCCACCGCCAATTCCATAATACCCTGGCAGGCAGAAAAGAACTAGATACACTAAGCTCGACGAAGCCAGCGAGTATCTACTGGGTACCAGATCAGCGAGGCATTGAACGAACTGAGGCGGCGAATGCTCTTGCCAAGGATGACGTCAGGCTAAGGAATGATAGAAGATGTGTGTCTCTCTGAGGACGCTTCAGAGAATCCAGAGAATCGCGAACTCATACAGACCCATCGCAGATGGCAATCGAGGACTACTTGTAGGGTTTCCAAGGTAATGTGCAAAGAGCGCAGCGATGGATCATAGGAAACATAAGTTCAAAGAACTATTGTTACCTGTTGATGACTGACCGAAGACATTATTGAGAATTCACATAATCATACAGATTTCAAACCTTAAAATCAAAATTACAAAACAAAGATGGAAATGAAATTGGAACATTTACATATTCGAATTTACAAAACAATGTGAACACGCTGATAAAATGATCTAAAATTAGCTCGAATATACCCATTTGCTGATCCGAAATTTCGTTAATGCATCACAATAATTTGAGAAGTTTTCTTTCGTATTTTCAAGCCTTGCTTTGTCAACAATCGAAACTCAAACCACTTTAATTAAATTTCCGTAAACAAGCTATTAGAAAATTAATATTCATACTGCTCTGAAGAGGCCTTCTTACCCTTCCTCGTCTGTGCAAAGTCAAGCGCTCAATTACGTAACTTTAGGTTTGATTCCACAAAATGTTTTATTTACTTTTTCATCTCGCCGGCTTGCCAAGGCTCAGCAGACGAACGACCGCTACAATATTGTAATTTGCCTGCCATTTTTTTCCTTTCCTCTGCTCAGCAAAAAGAAACGAAAGAAAACAAAGAAATCAGAGGGAAAAAACTTTGTGCAAATAAATGCAAAATAATATAACGAAAAGTTGACCGAAACGTACAAAAAAAAAATGTAATGCCGCAAAAAGTCGTTGCACTTTGGGCTGGGTGGAGCGCCTAAAAGCACACACTTCATTTCTAAATAGAATTTTGCTATTCGCCAAAAAGTTTTTTCGCTGCCTTGCCTTTGCCTTGCCCATTACTTGGCCATTGATTTCAATTTCATTTTGTTGCCCATTGACTTGTCTGCTTCTTCTGTGTGCGCGGGCCTTTTAGCAGCTGCTTTTCGAGGACTTTGATTCCGTTAGATTCATCCTTCCTCTTCGCTGATTTTCTCTATTTTAATGTGCAATTTAGCAAAAATTTCACTTTGATTTGATATTTGAGTGCTAAACAAAATGATAATACGTTAATGATGATGATGTGATAATGATAAGGGAAGGGAGGAAAATGTAAAAATGTTTTGAAATATCTAAAGCAGGGCACATCTCAATGAATCAATTGTTTGAATCCATTGGAAACCGGAATGCAACTCAGCACTTCGAAGCTTTAAATTGATTCTTAACTTACCTAATTTCTAATTATTTCTACAATAAAATTATAATTAATTTTATTTGCTATTCCCAAACATCGTTAAATGGAAACAATGATGACAGATGGCTCCGGTCATAATGCTGTCTAAGGATAATTTGACGAATTTATATCTGTTGCATTTCCAAGTCTAAAATCTTCATCACTTTTTCGCAATAACACAAGACTTCGTTTCTATGTTATATTATATATTCATCCAAGGTCTTCTATGTTCACAATGTTTTGGAGATCTCCAGGGTTCAGTCCGGTATCGAACGCTAGCCTAGACTTCCAACCACGTTTTATAGTTGGATTTCAATTAAATTTCTCTGCAAAATATTCGTCAATTAACAAAGCCATTCCGGCATAATTTTCCTTAGTCAGCTTAAATACTTTTTTGAAAGCAATTAAGTATCTACTGCCTGCCTTACATCTTAGCTGATTCGTTTATTTCATTTTCTCACAATTTTCCTTACGACTTAAAAGAAAATATAGTTAATATATTCATTGCCCTTTGGCATTCAAAGAAGAATCTCTGACCAATACAAGGAAGCTTTAAATTTTTAACCAAGGAAATTCTCAGATCTCTGACGCATTGTTTACCACTCTTAACCCAAAAAAAACTAAAAAGTTTATTTTTTTGTGAATAAACTTTATTATTCTTTATGCTTATTGTCCAAAGAAATCAAAACATTATATTATGTAATCGCATTAAAGAGAAGAATTGTTATCGAGCCAGCCAAGCAGGGACAACTATCTATGATTGGGGAAACTTTAAGCCCCTGCTTGTGGCTCTGTGTACTATCAGGATCAATTTGGTTCAATATGCCTTAGTTCGGAGCTGAGCTGACTTTAATGACGGTAACGGTAACGGATGCGACGCACTGTCTTGTAACGGTAGCCATCCTGGCCGACCTCAGTGCCCTCAGCGGCGGGCTCGGCAGCCTTGACCTCAGCAGCCTCAGCGGGAGCAGCCGGAGGCAAATATTCAGCACTCTCAGAGGCGGCAGCAGTGGCCTCCTCGGCAGCCTCAGCTTCACGGCGGTGGCGACGGAACTTCAAGCGGCGCACTGTCTTGTAGCGGTAGCCATCATCGCCCAGCACAGTCTTCAGCTCAGGAGCCAGCTCAACCTCAACTGGTGGCAGATACTCGCCATTGGGCTCGGCAATCTCAGAGACATCACGACGGTGGCGGGCACGGAACTTCAGCTTCCGCACGGTCTTGTAGCGGTAACCATCATCGGCCAACTTGGTGTCGCCCACAGCGGCGGCATCGACAGGCGGCAGATACTCAGCGCTGGGTGCATTATCAACAGGTGGCAGATACTCTTGGTTGGGCACTTCACGGCGATGGCGGAGCTTCAGCTTGCGCACGGTCTTGTAGCGGTAACCATCCTCGGACAGCTGGGCGGCCTCAGCCTCGCCAACCGGGGGCAAATATTCGGCAGATGGTTCTGCCGGCTCGGCGGATTGAGCTGCGGCGAAGGCCACCAGGCACAGCGAGAGCAAACCAATGAAGAGTTTCTGTGGATGAGAGGATTGGGGTATTGCAGTTAAATGGATATGCTGAAATCAGGGGCGTAGATCTTGGGGGCGACTGAAATTTCTGTTAAGTTGTTTCCAGAACAGTATTTTCTATATGTATTATACAATTTATTACGATGATGTTTGTGTTGAACAGCTTCGTGGTCAGAATAGAATTTTTAATTGGCTCGAGGTCCAGGGGATGGTAAAACTAAACTCTAAAGAGTCTAATTTTGTCGAATTTCGTAAAGAAATACAGAATGTCTTTGCTACACTTTCATATCGGACCGCCTGCAGCAGCCATCCTTAGCACAATCTTAATTATCACACTGAGTCCTAGCCGGCCACTCACCATATTGTAGCTGTAGTTCCTGTAGGACTTTACAAACTAGACGAACTGACTAAATGTTGTTACTGTGTCGAAGGTATTGAACCCAATGATGTCTTGCTCCAATTCGATTTTCGTATTTATAGCGAAAACATCCATACAATACCATCCATCCCATACAGCTGGATCACAAATCTGGTTTTCAACTTTTGGTGGTCCAAAGTAGAAAAAAAGTTAAATCAAATTCATTTCAAGTCAAGTGCGCATCAAAGGTAACATCGACGGCGAAGACAGACCAAGTAGAGGCTCTATTAACCACTTAAGCCACAATGATGACGGTGGGCTATGATGATCACTCTGCTGCTGCGCATGGCAACCGCCGTAGCCAAATGTTATACGCCTCCATCTCCGTTCGAGCTACGCACTTCAATACAATTATTTTTGGATCAGGTTTTCATTTTAAGTGGCCTTTTTTTGTTTTTTGTACTTATTAATTACGTATTTCTGTTGGCTTGTTTGCTGTTGCTGTTGCTGTTGATGTTGATGTTAATGGAACGTTTTTCTTTATTATAGATTTGCCAGCGAACGGATGAAGTTGCTACCGTTTTAGGATTACAACAATGAATGATGATAACTAAGAGATCTCTTTGTTGTTACCAATTTTTGTTCAACTTTATTAACAAATTTGTATTTGTATATTTATATGTGTATATTTTTTATCCACTTGAGTTCGACACTTCGTAAGTTCTTAAGTCAAGTGGCTCAGGAGAACACTTGAAATGTTCTATGACCTTGAATATTGCTACAAATTTTTTTTGTTTTATTTAGAAATATTTAGCAAACTTTGTTTCCTGCTTTGTGAGGGGAGACCACTTGGGGCTATTAAATGTTTATGAATTGCTCATTATTATTTTTAGAGAGCAATTCTTTAAGATTGTTGTTACGTAATTAATCAAACTTTGAAAATGGAAGACTTCAAGTCAAAGTTAGAATTACGTCTAATTTGAAAGTAGAATTCTTTAGTTCTTTTGTGTTTTTTAGCAGAAGAAAAAGTGCAAATAATTATGAATTATGACTTATTTCTATTTTTATCATAAGTTGAGCTTTATTTATAACGCAATTGTTTCATCTAAGTGTAATATGCGTATACGAAGGAGTGAGCAAGTTAGAATAAAGCTTCAAGCCTTTTTTCAGGCAATTTTTGAAGGAAGAAAAAGGTTTCTAAATCCTATTCGTCTTCATCACATACATTGCGTTCAAAGCAAAATCAGAAAACGAATGATTGTTAGAGCGTCAGAGTGTATGATGATTTTTGTCATAGAAAGGTGACACACATACATATACAAACATACATACATACAATGTACTGCAGTTGCAGTTATAAAACCCTCGCGAACAGCATGCGAATGCACGCAGCATCCTCAAAAACAAACGTAAGTCTTTCCTGAATCTTTGTGATGCTGCAGAGAGTTAACAGTGGGGCAAGGCGTATAAGATGGTCACTAAAAAGTTACAAAGTTCCTAGCGCAAAACCCATCACAGACTCCCTTAGTATCGCATTTGCTCAGCACTCTTACAGCGGCAACATGTGGAGGTGACACCTACAGCAGATCCTCGAACGAAATGGACCTTCCTCCGTACTTGTTAAGTATAATAAGCAGCTACTTCAAGGACCGAGTGCTGCAGTATGACAGAATGCTGCAGTACAAAGTTGCGGGAGAGGTTTCCCATTGCTCGGTGATGGGGCCGCCACTGTGGAACCTGATGTAAGTTGGAGCTACCAGGAGAAACCCAGACAGTCGGGTAAATGTACGAGCTGGCACTCCTTGTTATGACAAAGCACTTGTAGCAAATGGTGGAGATCAGTTCAAGATTGGCTACGCTCTCATAAGCAGAAGGTAGAACAGCATCAGCATCCAAGTTGGCACCTGTAGCATTAGGTCGACAAGGGCAATTTGATAACCAGGTGTTATTCTGGATTAGCGATTATGTTTCAGAGAGCACTCAGCGGAAGCAAATAAGAAAGCAGAATCAAAGGGAAGGGCCCTGGCACAAATCATGTTAAATGCGCGAACCAAAGCAGGGGCGTAGGATGCTCTTACAAGGTGTCAGTCACCAGGTCACTTTTACTCTATTTACTGGCACAGAAATGAAGTCATGCAGGAGAGAATACGAGAGCACATATCGACTCAGCAGAATAAGGAGTTGAATGTTCTAGTAATTGCAGGTCTAGAGCCTATCCGGCAGTTGGCCATAGAAGCTAAGATTAAATAGAGTCATGGATTCACAGACCCAAAGTAGGCACTTGCACCACAAAGCCAGAAGAGCAAGAGCGTGGCCAGATGTCAGATGAAGTGGGATGGTTCCTCCAAAGAAAGATGGAACCACAGGTTGATACCGAAATAGGAAAGCCTGGTTCCTACAGGAAGTTTCTACCTAACCCAGATTCTGAGCGAGCATGAATGTTTTAGATGGTATCTGCACCGCTTAAGTACGAAACGGAGCTGTAGAGGCCACGATGTGAAGTGGGCTATGAGGAGACAGCGGAGCATGTAGTAATAGAGCTTAACAACTTCTGCGACGAACGAAGAGCATTGGACGTGGTGTTAGGAGTACCAATGAGACAATACAACCTGCCTTCAGAGATGGTCACAAATAAACAAAACTGGACATTTTCGCATCGCAGGTGATGGCAAAGCTGCGCTCTGCCGAGAGGCGGCGTAACTCTGGAGGGGTCTAAACGACTCGCTCGTCCCTGCGAAGCTTATTTTGTGTCGCGGCCTTGACGTACAATGCGCAGCACGTTGAAGTGATCTCGCTGGACACCAAGCCGCGGGGCTTGTTATGCGCAAAACCCAGGCTAGAAGCTCACACCTCCCACCCAAGCGGCCAAGGTTCGCGGACTCGCTCGCTCACTTTCAATGAAAGGAAAAACTATAAGCCATAAATGAAAGCTATGAAACATAGAAGGAGGAGAAAAGAATCAATTCTCTTCGCCTCTCCCACGCGTCTATCCTAATTGAGCGTTCGGCAAATGTGGTATTGGTTTGAGACGAGAGTAAAGAAAGGATTCCTCTGTCTCGCTCAAATTACGCTCGTTGAAAAACTTCTAAAGAAAGCCACTTCGAAATTTATGTTTGAACCAATAATGATATCGTTTAAGTTCAATATAAAAACTTTTTTAACACGCCACCGTAAAAAACTGAAACAATGTTAAATAAAAATATTTTTTTCATTCTTTTCCCATTCTTAACATATCTGTTGGCTACATTTTCCCATCCTTTGTCCATAATCAAACGCAATCGCATTTACATTCATTCATTTTCAAGCACCCATAAAATGGCGATCACAACACTCGACAAACACAGACAACAAGCAAATACAAATGACATGCAGCAGCAACAACAACAACAACAACAACAAACAGCAACAAATAATAATAATCTGCAAACTGGCCAAAATTATGCATTTAACTGTAAATGCAGTGGCAGTGGGCCTCTTTAATTGGCCAAAGAGTACTCGTACTCGCACTCGTATATGTCTATGGAGGCAAGCGTTGCCCTCTGCCAACCGCCGCCCTATTGGTCATTTCGATTGTTTGCTCTGCTGCTGCACAATATAAGGACACCTTGGCCAAGGATTTGCTTGTGTGCATTAAAATGAAATTAAATGGATGCGCTGGCAAATTTCCCTCCGCCTGCTGATGCTGATGTTGTTGCTGTAATTGTTGATACTGTCATTGTTGTACAAGCATTGCTGCTGTTGCATATTTTATAACCAAAGGAGGCGGAGGCGTGGCTGCATTTTGTTTGCCTTTCGCTTCTTTTCCATTGCTGCAGCACAATTTAAAGTGTACTTTGGCACAGTCGAATAGGCCCAGCAGAGGTCGACACACGACACATCGGCAACAATACGTTGAGTAATAAATCGACGGCAAATGAGTAAAAGGTATGGCAAACATGTGCGTGCAACAGAGATCGATGCAGACATCAATGCAAATAAATAAACGAGAAAAATATGAAAGCAAGGACTCAATGTGGCACACGAAATGCTCTTACAGAATTGGAAGTTGTGATAAACGTTAGATAATATGTATATACCAGTACTATAGGATGATCTATAGACCTAGATGAGCTGAGCAATTTAAAAGCTTCAGTGCCAAATGGGCACAGTTAAAGCTAAGCGATGTACACGTGGATTGTGTCCATTATTGAAACAATTTGCTATGACTAATCTTTGCAGTTTGTTGTCTTTTAATTAAAAGAAGAAAAGAAGTAGAATGAGCCTATGCTTAGAAGTCGTATATCAGAGTGTTAATCAAACAACGCGATGATAAATAATCCTTCTTTTTTGCAACTGCTTCAAGCTCACCCGTGTCATCTTATGAATTATGAACTAGCTTAATGGACTTAATTTTGGGATATAATTTGAACTATATAATCTGAAATATATCCCAAATTTTAGTCTGTTATTACCTAAATATTAAAGAAAAATATGTCCTAGATATTAGTCTATCTTGCTTTCCTAAATTTTTGGAAAATATGTCCTAAGTTTGCCTAAAAAATTACTATGCTATATTTATAGCCTTTCACGATATTGGTAACGCATAGAAGAAAGCATCTCTGATCCCATAAAGTATATATATTCTTGATCAGCATGACAAGCCGAGTCAATATAGCCAGTCCGTCTATCTATCTGTCTATCTATCTGTCTATCTATCTGTCTATCTATCTGTCTATCTATCTGTCTATCTATCTGTCTATCTATCTGTCTATCTATCTGTCTATCTATCTGTCTATCTATCTGTCTATCTATCTGTCTATCTATCTGTCTATCTATCTGTCTATCTATCTGTCTATCTATCTGTCTATCTATCTGTCTATCTATCTGTCTATCTATCTGTCTATCTATCTGTCTATCTGCCAGTCCGTCTGTTTCTATATGCGTTTTAGAGCTATCGACTTGTAATATAACATATAAAGACTTATAAATGAAAACAAGCAGCGTTACTTGTCCTAGTCCTGTGCTCTGTCTCCTTTACTCACAAATAGATATCTCGGAATGCGAATGCATTGTATGTCTGCATATGTATATGAAAGTTTGTGTGTTTGTATATAAGAACGCACACACAAAATCTTTGAAGTTAATTCAAAAGAAGATTGCTTTGCTGCCTATTGTTACAGCTAAAGGATTGCATTTTAGAATGCAACGTTTTCTTTCCCTTTTATAGTTCTGCAAGTGTATATAAAGTTTGGTTAGCCGAAGTTAGAGAAGAAGTTGGAGAGCTTAGAAGTCCCCAGCTGGTTTAAGCTACTGAACAGACGATTATGCAAACGATTGTGAGTGGGTGCAAATGTGCACTGCCGGTCTGTTTTTTCGTGAAGTATTTTGCAACACTATTTTAGACTTTTATTTATGCCATAAATTGACTACAAGTTTAAGTAATAGTAGATTATTTTGCAGGCCTGAAGTGGCCTAGTTGTATTTAACTTATCAAACATGGAATAACGTTTAAGAACCATCTCCTTAGGTGTATGAATAGACCGTTTTACATCAAATTTAAGGTTATTTTTAAGCATTTTACTAAATGGATGTTCCTGAATTGAGTCAATTCTGAATAGAGCAAGGTGCACGTCTACAGCTGCTGAATGAATGAATGAGGGATTCCATATAGTATAAAGAAAACCAACTGTGCCAGGTTTACTAAAGCTGATAGCACTCAAAACTAACCAAAAGGTGAACATAATCTAGGAGATCATTGGTTTCAAGAGGATATAGGTACATGCTATATTTCGCCGATAATCTTACGACTTATTGAAGCAAATATGTATTTTATGCCATCATAATCTCAAGCAACGAATCCCATACATAGCTCACCAAATCATTTGGAAGCGTTGTCATCAATTCTAAACAAGCAATCCAGCAAGATATGTTGCCCTACTTTAAAACACATACAAACATTACAAACTGCCTGACAAACTCAAAATACACTTCTACAAACATACGGCATAGTAAAAACAAACAATTGTAATTCCTGCTTGTAGTCTGCTATGCTATGCGTACTGCTCACTCCTTCCTCCCCGCACTCTATTTATCTTTATCTGCTTATGCGTGCTCTGTGTACTTCTGGCTTTGACATCGCGTTGCCTGCCATGATAATGTGTCATTATATTAAAAGCTTTGCAAATACGCCACCTACCGGCCAGAGGCGGCCAGCCTCACTCTCACAGACACACTCACAGAGACACCTATGCACACAACAACAAACTTGACTTGCACAACTTGAACGTTCTGGGACGTAACTGCTGCTACTGTTTGCCTTCCCCACTCTCCGCCTCGTCCTCCTAAACTTGAGCCTGGGAAATTTCATTAGCGTTCAGCTTTTGTGGCTGTGTTGTGTTTGGCCATAAAACTAAGACGCCATTGGGAATTTGCTTTAGCAAATGCATGTGCCTGAGCATCTGTGTGTCAGTGTGCCCGCTATATATGTGTGTGTGTGTGTTTGTTTTGCCTTCAAGTGCAGCCTCAAAGTAGGCAATTAATTTGTTAATTGGCGTGAATATTGTTAGCCAAATTGATGGCAGTTGACGAAGGCGAAGACGACGACGACGACGACGACGATGAGATGATGATGAACGGCAGAGGCAATCTCTTAGGCCTGAAACTCGTAGCTTGACCAAATTGAGTTTTCGCTTTGGTTCAGGCCAGAAAAGGGATAACCAAATTGGTCAGTTAAGTAGATTTTCTGGTTAAACTAAAGGTATTATGATGATTATGGTTACATCAATAATATTATTATAAGGTTACAATTAAGCTTTGATGCTGCTGCTGCTGCTGCTGATGTGGATATAAGTGTATGCATATTCAGTTGTAAAATGGCATATCTTTCAGCAGAAATATTTTTAAAAATTATTAATAAAATTTGTATTATAATAGAAAATCGCCGAACACAACCAAGTACGTATAAATTTTCATCTATTAAAAACAAACTAAGCAAGAAGTGAGCTAATATGGAGAGTGTAACTTGTAACTATTGGTATGGGTTAGGTAGAGAGAGGAATACAAGTGTTGATTTCTATGCAGAAAAGTTGGAATTGTAGCTAAGCCTTGGCCAAGCTGAGAAATTAGTGTACTTTTGCTCCTCATACCTGTGATTATCCAACAATCTCATCAGCATCATGAGCATGTCGTTGGCATCGACATGAACAGATTCCTCAGTCGTTACGGCAGCTCCTGATGTATTGATAATGTATCTTTACTTAACATTCTTGATGTAAGATAATTTTAAATAAATATCCTTTAAACAGCCATGCTTCTTTGTATTCTTATCGTATGAAATCCCTACTTAGCCGCAGCTCATACCCTTAAGCTTTTATCAACACAATTTGCGTACTCTTTTATTATTATTATCCTTCCCCCAGCAATTGACAACTCTGTTTTAACATTTATTGCCACTCTACCCATTATTATTTTTGTGCGTTTTTCGTTTGTATTTGCATTCGAAATGTTATGCGGCTTTTTTGTCAAATGGGTTTCCATTGTTTTTGTGCGCCTTTTTGCACACCATTTTATGGCCTTTTGATCTTTTCATTATGGTCATCAAAATACATAAAACCCGCAATGCTCTTGCCTGCTGATTTGATTTACACACAATTTTATATTCAACAACAATGCAACAACAACAACAACAACAAGAACAACAACAAGAGTGTTTCGTTTATTTGCATGAGGTGCGAGCTGCTCAACAGTGCGTATGATGAATTTGGTTAAATGCCTCAATGCCTTTTTCACATATTTTGGCCAACAACTAAAACTGCAGCTGGCTTTTAACCATATTTGCCTATGGTTTACATGGAAATATATACATAGATATATGCATCTATTTGTATTTATAATGTTTATTTTTACCTGCCACACTTGATGAGCGCAAATAATACAGAAATTTATCCATTTAGTTGGTTTCGCCTGTTTTTGATGAGCCACGTAAAATGTAATTAGTCAGTAAATGCAATTGCATATCCAGTGAGGCCCTGCACAATGTTGTTAATTTGAAAAATACGTGGAAATGAAAGAACGTTGTTCAATTTTTAAGTTATAAGTCGATAAGTCAGTAAGTCGTTACAAAATCTACAAGATTGTAGTTGGGTCAAGAATTTAGCCATTTTAATAAGTTGACAGAATCGTAATGTAATAAGGTTGGGAAATAAAGAACACAAGCGCCAGTGTGGAGCCTTTGAGTGCTGCTTTAAGTCTCATTCTTTATTGAGAGTTGCTTGCCTCTTATACATAGGCATAAGTGTGCCTACGCTGCTAAAGTACTGCGACCACTCAGCTCACTCGTTCAGCATTAATAACATTTGTTGAACTTAACAATCTCAAAGTATAAACACATACACATGTAGCTGTTATCAAATGCAATAGTGTATTTGATCATATCATAACAGTTGTAGATTTGCAATTCATTAGAACTTGTATCAAATTCCAAATTTGTTAGCAGTCCATATTGTATTCGCCTTTGCTTGCTCAAATCTCTTGCATAATCACTCCGCTTTGGCTTAAGACTGTACAACTCTCTTCTATATCTATATTTACATTTCTTGCACATGCTTGAAGCATAGGCCAGCAGCTCCGCAGCTCAGAACAATAAAAGTCAGTCACATTTCGCACTCCTCTCAAAGCGCACATGATTTTTATTAATTTTTATTAATATCTTCCCCGGATCGATAACGTAAGTGTGTAAATGTTGGTCCCTAAAAACTTCCCTATATATATTTCAGCAAGTGTCAACATCTAGCAACTTAAGATCCAAATTGTACTTGATCCTGGTTAAACAACTAACTAACTTCGGGCTAACTTCGGGTAACCGAACTTTATATACCCTTGCGGAACTATAAAAAGCAAGCAAAACTAAGTAACCCAATTCTCTGGGCGGGTCACAACCCACCCTCACCCCGTTTTGTGGGATCGTTCCTATGACAACTCTATGATATAGTCATCCAATCTGATCAATATTTATATATATCATAATAGAATGCAAATCTTATAATCTATAGATTTTGTAAATTGCAAATGGAAGAACAACAAAAATGAGAAAACTAATAGGGCACTTTAACACATGTTTATAAAGTCGTTATTTAGGAATATATTTTCATGGTAAATAACTTAAATTGTTTGGAAATATCAGAAGAATCTACTAGTATAATCAAATATTGTTTTACCAATTTTGGTTTAGGTTTTAAAGCACATTAAATAGTCAAAAAGTGACATGAGAAAGTTTTATTTTTAATGGAGAAATTAATATCTTCTAAGTCTATAAGCCAATCGATAATAAAACAATAATATCTCATAGGATTCTTCTTAAGTAAGTAAGTAAGGATTCTTCTTAAAGTAAGCTAGAAGGAAACGGTGTTGTTGTTCTCCTACAATGCCCCAAAAACTATCTGCACTTTTTATGGCAGCTGACACTGCTGAACCGAAGGGGTTAACTGCTATAAAGTAAATTTTTTGGAAAAGCCCACAAATGTCCATATCAAATTCACAATTGATTACTCTATGAAATGCATATAGCCCCACCCATATAGTTTTACACAAAGAACACACTGATTAATATCGATCACAAATTTGAATTTCAAAGATCTCTGTATTTTTGTGCGAGAACTCGTTTCAATTAACTGACTTTGACAGCTCTTTCCTTAAGAGTGTTAAAAATCTGGAATATAACATGATAGATGGATGTATTTCCAGCGTATGAATACCAAAACTAAGTTAATTTTAAATATTTTAAATACTTATTTAAAGTAAAATTCCAAATAGTGAAATGGGGACTTGCGCCTCTGTAACTCTCTTTCTCTCTCGCAGCGCCGCTTGGCCTACAAAAGTAAAAGAAAATTGTAGGAGCCATCTGTGATACCAAGTTTTCTTTCATTAATACCTATTTATTCTTTTACATCACAGATATATGATATAGTGGTCCGATCTACACGATGTTGGCATATGAGCAGCTTGCAGTCTATTGTAAGAATTTCAACTCGATAGCTTTAAAACTAAGAGACGGACATGGATTATGAATTGGCTCATATAACTGTTCCACCGACCAGATTACACATTTATAAATAGCTGCCTGTTCTTCAAAATGAGAATTAGATTTTTTTTTTCAATTTCCCTCTTAATTCAATTTTAATGGTTTTTGTGCACTTTAAAATATGCCAACGACAATTAAGATTCTAAAAACTACAATAAAAAAAAGAGCTTGCTAATGATTTTAAATAAACGGCACGCCTCCGTACGTGTACGCCGCACTAAATTTTGTCAAAAGTCAAAAAGTTCACAAAATTTTACATGCGGTCAACAAAATCAAATTAACTTTTAGCACCACGAATGGAAATTTAACACAACCGCAACTCGTTGAAATAGTTTTTAAAATTTAATTTGAAAACGTTGACGAGGAGCATTGCTGGCTGGGGTTGAGGTCGGGCATGTGTGCATATAATAGGCCGATCAACATCAATTAAGAAAATAATCCGCGCATTATTCCAAATAGTATATAAATATTATTTGACATCAACTGAAGCGCACAAAAACTGTCCTGCAAAGGACCAAAAGTGCGAGAGCACGACCACGGCCGGCTAAGGGGATTGGTGGGAATTAAGCCCCATTATTCGAAACATTTTCAACATATGCTCAACGAGCGTAAAAAACGAGCCAGAGCCAGGATCTGAAACCAGTTCATGTGGCTGCCATAATGATGAAGCGCTGATGAGGTCTCTGGTTGAGAGTTTGCCTGTTTTGGGGGATTGGGGGAATGTTGATTATGGGGCTGCGGATGATGACAGGTGCGGCAAACATGACATTTATATGGACAAGTGCATGCGGCTAAAGATTACAAAGTGTTGAGGCTTTTTAGTTTATTTCGAGTTAGCATTTATATATGTCAGAGGTTTTAGTGAAGGAGCAAGACTAAACACAAAATTCACTTTTATATATACTATGACCGAAGATGAAGATATGAAATGATGATAATTGCTCGATTTGTGGATGAGCTGCAGGCTGCTGGATCATTTTCTTATCAGCTTTAGATTACTAAGACTGTCATCTAATCACTTATTATATAATAGCTGATATTGACGCAACATAAAGATATATAAATATATATATGCAAATGACTTGATATATCAAAAATATCAAAAACTTCGTGCTTAAATTTAGAAAAAACACCCTGAAATGTCAATCAAATGCGAAAATTCAACCAAGAAATTCTAATTTGAAGAACTATAAATTCTTATCATAAGAACGCTTTTGGTCAAATCAAGTTTCAGAATAGAATTAAATACGAAAATTAAAGAATATCAAACAACTTTAACATGGCAATTAAAGAAATTATAAAGAAAAGTTGATCTGAAAGTAAACTACAAAGTCTAGAACGACTTTTTTGTTAAGTATTTGTGACTAGATTTAAGACATTTCTCTTCTTTCGGGAACATTAACTAACGGCTGATTTTTAAATAAATTTCACAAAAAATGTGAAGCTTGCAACGCCCACAAGGAAGCACTTCCTACCATATATTCTTGATAAGCCTGACGAGAGATTTGATATAGCTATGTCCGTCCGTCTGTCCGTCTGAATGTCTGTCCGTTTGTATCAATCCCGAGTTCCCAGAAACCTTAAGAGCTACAGAGCTGAAATTTGTACCAGATGCTTCTTATATCTGCACGTTGATTGAGTTTAAGAATAATCTGGATTGGAATGGATTCAGTAAGCACGACCATGTCATTTAGCTTGCATAGAACGAATTACAGTACGATTACTGTAGCCAACACGTGAACAACGCGATCTTAATGCAAGAAATACTTTTGAGTCCTTCATATCGTGGTGTGGAACGAGAACAGCTTGCAATAGCAGGCTCTAGAGAACCCCGCTTGTGCGAGAAGTAAAGAAGTAAATTGCAAAATACTGCTGCCTATTCATCTCTTCATCGTGTCTTTCAGTGGTTACTTGAGGTTATGAACGAAATAAGTGCAAGCCGAAGCTAAACTTCCTTTCTTGTTATTTGTTATTTCAGTTCTAGTGTGTATTTCTACCATAAAATATTAAATTCAGTAAATTTTTTAATTGCAAACTTACCTAATTAAGTAATAAATCTCCTAAAATGCGCCAACTTCAAACGCCAATGCGATTGGTGCTGATATCCTTTTGGGTCGACCAGCACGTTTCAGTTCGCATCGCGGTGCATTCTACAGGATTAAGCACTTAACAGCAAAATTTCACGCACGCATTTTAAATTAATTATGCATTATTTATATATAAATGAAATACACACGCATTACCCCCAACACTAGAGAACTTTCACCAAATAGTCGTACTTCTGGGTGTTCTGCGTTGAGGATTTTGATGGTTGAAAACCGCAGGACGAACATGTTGCGCTTAAAATACTTTGCTAATTTTTCGCTAATATTTACCTGGTGCTGAGCTATGCATTGGTTCCATGCTTTTTGGCTATCATTATAGTTGTTGTTGTTGTTGTTATCCTTGTTGGTCGTTTGGTTGCGTTTGCCTGCCCGTCGGAAATAACAAATATTTAAACGTATTTAATTAAAACTCACAAATGAAACCACAAAACGCAACGAGCTACCACTGCCAGCCAGTCTGCTCCCATTTTCCACCACACAGCCAACCCCCTTCACTTGTCCTCGGCTCACGTTACCGTTACTGTTTTCAAATTATTGTTTATTTATTTACCGTTGCAGCCCTGCTGCTCTTGCGCTCTGCTCTAATGCGCGAGAGTGGGTTTTCATGCTTTTGGCCTTTGCATACTTTTAGGCTGGCGTTTTTATTTTATCGCCGTTGTTACACAAATTGCATTGCACTTCGATGCCCTCGTTTCTCACATTGAGTATTCGTTTTACGCTATTTTGCTATTTACCAAATATTATACGCATCTACGTCATGTATGTATCTCTTTGTGAAAATGTGGTTTTTCAATTGCTTTTCCAGTGTGAAATTGTAAAAAATTTGTTTTTGTTGTCTGTTCGTGGCTGAATTTAAGTGGCAGCAAGTGTGGGAATGCTATTGAACAAATGTATTTAGAATTTTGAGTCAAATTATCGAGGGACTTTTTTCAAGCAGAGTGGTGATCCTTGAGAGCAAATGAGAATTATTATATATATATTTAGAGCCTGGCACCAATTGGCCCACTAGATCAAATGATTAGTTAGTTATTCTTTCGGAAAAATTTGTGTAGTTGTGTAGTTATTCTGTTCGAAATTTCGTTTATACGTCGATTGGGAATTTTCACTGAGGTGAGACATAAAGAGACGGCAAATCTGTATAACATGGCCCGTGACCCGAAGAGAGCGAAATCGAAGTCAGAGCCGAAAACTGTATTTGTGTGCATCTCACACTCGTATCTGTTGCACACCATATCCGAAGTGCACCAATCGCATTCGAATATGGTGCAAATACTTTCGGTTTCGACTAGTTCATGTACTCGTTTGTTTCGGAATGATTAATTCTGATTAATGATTCCTTTAGCGTTTTAAGTGAAATCATCCTGGGCTCTAATGTATATGCTAATAGTCAATATGCCATAGGCTAGACTTAGCAAATAAGATTTGAGGCATTCTGAGTATTTCAGTGTTTTTCTATACAATTTTACATTTGGCTTCTCGGATGCCTCCTTAACTTCCTTTAGACAAAACGCATAGGAGACAGAGGCGCAGTACCAGTACTTCTTAAACTTCCAAGGCCAAGAGCGAAGTAGGGATAATAAAAGGTCCACTTGCAGCAATGTACGAAAGTACTGAAAGATGAAGTCAGAGCAGCACTGCAAGAGCTTCTAACCATTACCACATATACAAGATCTTACCACTAATACGAATCTTCTAAGGACAAAACCTCTCTAATATACTTTATCGTTGAAAATTCTATAATTTGCACTTTAAAATCTGTTTCGCTTTGCCAAATGGCAGGCAGCGTGTGAAAAATTGCATTTTCTGCACATGTGTCTGTCCAGCGCAGAGACACAAAAGCCAAATTACAATACTCTAACCGTATATCCTTTTTGGCCTTTCACCATTCCTTCATTCTCGCAATGCTGAAGCATTTGATATGCTTTTAAAATGCATAAATTAATGCTTCGGGGGCGAGGAAAAAAGCAAACAACTGAATAGAAAAGACTTCCCAAGCCAAAAAAACAAAAAATGCGTCTTTGTTGACCATTTGGCCATATGGAATATGTATGTGTACAAGTGTGTTTTTGTTTGTTTGTATGCATTATCGCTGGAACTTTTCAGTCTGGCTTTTTGCCTTGGTTTTGACCACTCCAACAATTTACTGTTCATTGTTTTTCGCTTTTTTCTTTTATATCAGCTTATTTGCCATTTAACTAAGCTGGTTAGCTAACTAGTTTCCAGTCAAAGTGGTTGCCCGTTGGAATCTCCATTCTGTCGACTGTTTGCCGTTGCCTTTAGATAGATAAACACAGACGCGGTGAAGCTTTCAAGGGTCAACAACTATTAGGAAATTTGTTAAGTCTCGAAAGTTCAACCACGCCTTGAACTAATGCGGGCCTCAATTCATATTTAAATTTCAACCATTGACTGTATTTATATAAATATTTAAAATACTTACTTGAGTTATATATATATAAATATATGTTGATTAAACTGCTGGCTGCCTTCCTGGCTCCACAGCTATCCGAGCCAGGGACTCCTGCATCTACTCAGCCACTGATATGCATTAGGAGTACATGAAGAAGTTTGGCAATGGACGTGCAAGTGGAACATCGCCGTTAACCCAGACAAATGTGTCACAGGGACGTACTCGATCAGACGTGATTCCTGTCCAGGGCTCTTCCTATACGATGAGCTCCTCATCCACAAGACTGACCATAAATACTTGGGAGTCACTCTAGAACGTCGGCTGACGTTCAGGAAGCACGTACTGGAAGTAGCACAAGACATCAGGACCAGGGCGAGGAGGGTGGACTGCAGCAAGCTCTCCCTGTGGAATAAAATCGCCATATATAAGGTGATATTGGCCCAACTATGGAAATATGTATGGAATAGCAGCACTATCACATCTCCACCGCATCCACATCGAGCAGGCCCGCATTCTGAGGCGTATCACCGGCACAGACGGACACGTTCAGACCAGGGACCTCATCAGGGATTAGGGCGTGCCCATGGTGGGCGACGCCATCAACTCACAGGCAGCAAGATACCTCGATAGACTTGCCAACCACTCCAACAACATTGCTCGACATCTTGTAAGAAGACGCGGGGACATCACGCAGGAGGACACAGACGGCAGCTTGGGAGCCGCTGTAGCCATATTTCCAGATCTTACATTTAGCTATCTTTGGAAAGATGTGCGAGGTAATGCGATTCCACAATTTCCAATCGTACCGGGGCACAGTGACCAAAGCCACCACGTAGCGCAAGCAGAAGCCAATTAGAATACGTCTAGGAGCAACGTGTTGACAATGCTAATAACAAAGTTAAGTCCATCACAGAATAGGTAGGAGGCAAAGTAGCGGATGTGTGTCTCCTTGCAGTCACTATTAAAGTAGCTGACCAACCAACTCCCGCACAGAGAAGGCACAGAAAGGCAAAAGATTCCAGCAACTGGACCAGCACCACCCATTGGTAATACCATAGATAGATACGTGTGCTCCCTTGTCTCCGGTTTCTCGTGGTTTTCACCGCTTTTCAGCTCCGCCAGGTCGCGCATGTCACGCTTGTAGATTTTGTCTTTTGTCACTTCGAAGGCCAGAATTTAGGTGACCATTGTCCAGAGAGGTAGGGGTGCACGTAGTGTCATTTCTCTACTAGCGCTCTCCGAAGTACTTTTTGGACGACAGCAGAAAAGTGCAGGCCAGCAGCAAGGCCACCGTGGATTTGGAATGCAGCGTAAATATCGAGTCGTATATGCGCACCGACTTGTAGTAGAGTTACATAGACAGGGGCTTGACTGCGGTATACATTGCGCCATTGTGAGATCGGCACTAGGAATTTTTAGATATCCTCCTCAATATTTCAATTTCGTTCGCACTTTGTTTGATAAATCAAAATATGAACATCATAATGAACAACACAACACAACATTGTGTTGTGAATCAACACACATTTAATCACTGATCACTAATAGATCACAAGAGAACACCGATTATATGTTGTGAATGGACTGGTCCCTTTTTTAAATCAACAGCTGATAAATAAGACTCTGGCGCCCTGGAAATATCCATATTTCATACAGTTTTTGCCAGCCCTTGTTGAAATTTACACAAACAAAATGGCGTCAGTAAATAAATAAAATTTGGGCAAATAGTTTCTATGTCATTTTAAATTTTAGTTGGCTGCAAACAGCTAATGGGATCCGGATCACGTGCAGGATATCGGAGAGTTTATACGACCACTTGCAACTTATCATGATCAGTAAAATTCTACATCATATCAGTTAATTAACGAGGCATTGATCACTGATCAATGATCAAAATCTTAAACAAATAATTAGCAAGTATTTTAGCCGATCCTAATAAGCGCCAGGCAAAGGCCTCAAATTGTTTTTACCAAATATATTTTTAATATTAATTTTAATTATAATTTTATGCTACTTTAACTTTACTATTTTTACAAATACATCAAATGAGGTGTGACGTTCGTGAACTATAATCGCGAACTGAATCGCCATCATACTGAAACTAAGCTAGCCGCCATATATTATATGTATAATCAAGAAATTTTCCCTAATTTTGCTCACAAATTCAAATTGCTCACATAGTTCTGATTCTTTAGAAAGTTCCAATGAAAACATCAGCATACAATTATAATACGGATCATCGGCAACGTATAAACTCCGAATTTTTTGAAGAAGTTTACAAAAACTAAAATTGTGAGTTCCAGTTCATTTCCACAGTGAACTAAATCAAACAGAATCCGATTCAGATGTTCGTTCATTTCAGACACGTGTTTTGCCAAAAATTTTGCAACGTGCAGAGAAATTTTTTACAATTCGATTTAAAGTTTGCCCAACTTTGTTGGAGTTTTAAGGAGTCAACATGGTAAATACCGACGAGATTCAACAAATTTTAAATTCCTTCACGCAACAAAAGCAAAATCAGATACCGAAAGAACTCGACGATTATCTATGGTATGTTGCCAGAACGGGCAACACCATTTTCAACTGGGCGAGCCTTAAGTATTTATTCTGCACAAAGCTTAACCACGCCATCAATAGCTATAATAGGGACTCGGAGCTTCTACTGGAACTATCAAAGGGTCCAAATCTAGGCGCCTTTAACTATGAGGCAATGAAGTCTCTGCTGCTGGAGCGTTTGAACGGATTCAATGCAGCGCCATTCACTGTGCAACGTATCTGTGAGATCCTCATTGATCCTAAGAAGAACTACTCACGCATTGACAATTTTATGCGTGCGCTTGAGAAGAACATATTGGTCGCCAGCACCATTGATCCGCGGACCCATTCGTTTTTGTTCGTCCTCCCTCGCCCTGAAGGACCCAGAGAGTTCGTACGAATTGAGACACCTGATGAGGATGGAAATCTCCAACAACCAGATAATAACAGCAAGCAGAAACATATGGAGCCGAAGAAGGATGACCGGCCCACTGCAGAGTGGTCCGATTTAGATGATTGCGACACATTGCTGGAATTCCCAGAGCAGAATTTATTCGAAGCCCAAGTACAGGAGGAAGACAATTAGGTGACCGAGCCGAAGAACAATGCCATTGAGATCAAAAACAAAAAAAAAGATTACCCCATCCGGTAGGTACTGCTGCCAAGGAAGAGCCTAAGTTTTAAATATAGTGAAGAAACCATAGCCAGTGTTGTACAAAAGAAACAGCGATCTGTGTTATCGATAACCATGAGCAAAATATATTATTAATACGTCTTGCAACTTTATTCTTTTCTTTCATTTCACTAGTTAACTTTTTTCTTGTTGAAAAAAATACGATTTAGTCTTTTCTCGCAAGCACATGGGTGAGAAAAAACATTTCCAAGCCTGCTGGTGGCCTGCAAGGTAATATTTACTGGAGTGATTGCTAGATGTCATTAGTTTATCTATCTTGTGACTGAAGATTCAACTCCTGTCCTGTATTGATGCATAATTATTTTCAACAGACTCATGTTTTTCGTTTTCAAATATTAATCAATACCCGATACTTTCTAGTACTTGTGACAAGTAACAGGTATACAAATATCGCTCAGCTCTAGTTCTAAGTGTTGTACAGCGGCCTCTGAGCAACACTGAAAACATTAAAAAAAGACAACAACAAGAATAAGAGAAGGTTAATATTAGCATTTTCAATTGTGTTTAAATGCAAATGCAATGAGAGACTATATCCACATGGTGTTCTACTGGAACTAAATGCGCCAAGGATTGCAAGTGAACCGAAGGGCATGAAACCAAACCAACTGCCGTCGAGATCTGCAAGTGCATCTAACTCTAACCGGCCGACGTTATTGTTTTTGTTATTGGTTTTCTATTCGGCAACATTTACATGCATTTGTGCATAGCCAAAGTCCGATCCGCATCGAATTGCTGCTAAATATAATATTTCACATACACACACATTCACACGTACAATTGTTGCTTACGCAAGCGATTTGCGGCTCAGAGAAGTTTAAATGTCCAGAAGAAGAGAAGCGCTGGGGCAGTTAAAAAGCACTGATTGATTTCCCAGATAGTGGCAAACATTATGTTGCTGTTGTTGTT
The DNA here is from genome assembly GCA_037043425.1 of Hirtodrosophila duncani. Lineage (NCBI taxonomy): Eukaryota > Metazoa > Arthropoda > Insecta > Diptera > Drosophilidae > Hirtodrosophila > Hirtodrosophila duncani. The sequence goes on along the minus strand of JBAMBM010000834.1, from coordinate 5,219,603 downwards.
GCTCCCGCTGCTATTTGTGGCAGCCGGCAATGCCGATGACGTCTATACAACTTGGACTGCCAACGCCGCACATCGCTGGCGTCGCGCTGCCATTGACGTGGACAATAAGAAACAGCAGGCAGTAGATGCCAAACGACTGCATAGCATTATTGACCTGGCCGAGTGCCAGGATCTAAAGAAATACTGCACGCACCAGCCGAGCACTGACAATCTGGCCATGCTGGAATGCGCCCTCAGCTTCAGTTCCAGTCAGCTGGAGGCGTTGCCGGAGTCCTGCCAGCATGTACTGTGGACAGAGCAGCGTCAGCTGCTGCTGCCCGCCTGGGTGGAGCATACGCTGCTGCCCAGCTATTGTCCTGCCGAGCAGACCAAACTCTTGAGCTGCCTGAATTCGGTGGATTTGTGGGGCTGCCTGGAGGAGCAGCGTCAAAAATTGCCACCGAACAACAACTGCCAGCAGCAGCTGCGCCGCGCGTATCAGGTTCTGGGCCACGACTACAGCAGTGTGGCTGATTTCTACATGGCTTGCGGATCGCTGGTGGAGCAGCATCAATGTGGCCGCATGAATGTGGAACATTTACCCGCCGAGTTGTCCCAATTGAATACCGTACAGTGCCTCTTGGCGCATGCCGGAAAGGCCAACATCGATGTCAACTGCAAGGTGACCATCAATAGCATTGAGCAGCAGCGCGGCATGCTGGAACTGTTTCGTGTCTGTGCCGAAGATCTCACCGCCCTATGTTCCCACGTAAGTGGCTGATAAATGGCTGCGGATTAAGTGCTTTCATTTGTATATTTTCTCTGCAGGAACGGCCTGGCACTGCAGGCGCGTACAAGTGTCTGGTGAAGCACAAAAATGATCCCGCCATGACGGACCACTGTGTTTCACAGATTACTTTGCGGGATCAGCAAATGGGGCGTGATTATCGCGTCTCCCGTGGGCTGGCCAAGGCCTGCAAGGATGACATCAAGCTGCATCACTGTCGTCGCGGCGTATCGGAGGATAAACAAGTGCGGCTTGCTCAAATCCTGCTTTGCCTGGAGTCCGTGTCCAAGAACGGAACAAAATTGGCTCCAGAGTGCCTCATCGAACTGAGCGATCATCGCCGCATGCTAATGACGGACTATCAACTGTCGCCGGAGCTGCTCAGCGACTGTGCCGACGACATACCCAAATTTTGTCCCGAAGAGCACAAGGCGCAGCTGGTAAATGGTTTCTCCAGCACTGGCGGCGAGATTATACACTGCCTGCTTGAACATGTAAGGGTTAGGCGGCCGCAACGGCGGGTTACCGCCCAATGTCAACGTGGACTGGAGACCCTGATCAAGGTGAGTGATGCTGGCGAGGATTGGCGCGTGGATCCTGTGTTAAGACGTGCCTGCAAGCCTGTCGTCGATGTGGCCTGCAAAGACGTCGAGGGTGGCGAGGCCAGAGTGATGAGCTGCCTAATGGAACGGATTGGCACTCCGCTAATGCTGCCCGACTGCGAGCAGGCGCTGCTCATTATTGAATACTTTGTGGCCCGCGACTTTAAGCTGGATCCGCAGCTCTACAAGCACTGTCGGGACGATGCTGTCAAGTACTGCCGGGCCAAGCGGCAGTGGGACGATGCCCAGGATGTCCAAATGGATCCGGAGCGCGGACCCATGATATTGCCCTGCCTGCATCGCATGGCGTACAGCGAGGATGAGCATCATACCTTGCGCAAGGACTGCTTTAAGGAGGTAAAGCGTGTGATGCGTCAACGCGCCATTTCCGTAGATCTCATGCCGGAGGTGGAGGATTATTGTCTGAGCGACTTGTCGCTCTTCTGCGCCGATCGCACAGAGAAGGGCGCCGAAATGGAATGCCTGCAAAATAAGCTAGAACAGCTGCAGCCCGAATGCCATCAGGTGGTCACCAAATATACTGAGGAGGAGGCAGCCCATGTCGAGCTCAATCCGGTCATCATGTCTGTCTGCCAAGAGGCCATGCACCAGCACTGCTCCGACATCATGAAAAGTGGCAAGGATAATGGTGAGACATTAAGTTCTATATTATGACAAATCTGACCCAGATCCCACTTTCTGCAGGTGACATGATGGACTGCCTTATATCGCATAAAAACGATGCTGATCTGCGCAAGGATCTACGCTGCCGGGCCGCCATCGAACACTTTCAGATCATCTCTCTGAAAAGCTATCATTTCACTACCAAATTCAAGGAGGCATGTCGTCCACATGTGTCCCGCTTCTGTGCCACCAGCGTCACCAAAAACGAGGTCGTCGCCTGCCTCAGCGAGGTCATGCGAAACGATACCATACGCGCCCAGCGCCATCAGATACCCAAGGAGTGCAGGCAGCAGGTTAAATCGCAGCTCTATCAGCAGCGGGAAAGCATCCAGCTGGATCCCAAGCTGGCCTATGCCTGCAAGCATGAACTGGATAAATATTGTGCCGACCAGACGGGTCCCGGTCAGGTGAATAAAAATGCAAGTCATTCAAGTTCATCCAAATTTGTTCCACACATATGAAACTCACTCCTACCACTAACAGAACCCATCGCCACCCACCCAGAATGCGCTAATCCCATCCAATTATTTCTTGTAGGCCTTGGAGTGTCTAATCCAGAATACCCCTCGCTTGGGCAAGGCCTGCCACCATTCCGTCTTCTTGGTGAAAAAATCCGAACTGGGTGACAGTGAGACCGACTATACGCTCATCAACACTTGCAAGGAAATGATCTACAAGTTCTGCGCCAACAAGGACCCCAGCAAGCTGTTGGAATGCCTAAAGACTTACAAAGATGACCCACAATTCGATCAGCGATGCCATTTGGTTGTCGTCAATCGCATGATCGAACAGAATACGGATTTCCGTTTTAATCCCACGCTTCAGAGTGCCTGTGGCAAGAACATTGATCGCTACTGTTCGGATATTGTGGCCACGGCTCAACCAAATGAGGAGCTCAATGGACAGGTGAGTAAAGAGTACTTCTTGCTACTTTTTGTTACTTGTCCGGACACGTTCAAACAATGCACCCACCCACTTTTCAAATGGTTCATTCTTTATGGGGTGAAATAAACCTATAAGGTTTGTTTTTGACAGATGAAAAGGTTAGGCGTATTCTGTTGTGAATGCTAGTCACGCCCAGCGGGGATTGTGAATGCACGCTGCGTCCGATGTTCATCAAATTGTCGACGCAATCAGCCAGCGATGGTTCTGAGATGAAGGCGTGGTCCACATAGGTGTCAATGATGCCCTGAATCTCGCGCAGCTCCAACTTTGCCACGCGATCATGGGCCTTAATGTCCATATATTCGAGCACCTCCTGCAGCATGTGGATGGCGACGCTCTGCTGCAAGGCAATCTTGTCTTAAGCTCCTCCTTGTTCGCAACCGTTTGCACTAGATAGGTCTTCGAGGCGGTCAGGCTGCCCTTCAGTGAATAGCATAGATACGGTGAACAGAATACCTCCCGCGGGCATATAACATCCATAATTCGCCATTGCCACATAGTGCTCCTCCCACTAATCGTCCATCATGCTCAAATGCGGATAGTTGGAGATGATATAAGTTCGAAAAACGAATGTTTCCTTATGACAAGATCATGAATTCAAAGTGGAAGTGGATTGCCCTTTGTTTTACTTTTCAAACCGCTGGGGAAATGGGAACACCTCTGAATGTTGCATAACAAATGTAAGCATAGTGATATATATATATATATATATTACAATATGCATATGATAAGATAGGGCTATATATGAGTTACGACATATATATCTATCACCAACGTGAAGACGGAGTGGGCTACTATATCATAATATGGTCGCAATTGAAGTTTCTCCCGATTAAGACTTATACTCAATATTTTACTTGCTTTTTTAGTCTACATTCTCCTTACATATAGTTGAATCTTATGTACGTGTGTTCCTAATTGTGTCCTTTCCAAGTTATAGTCTAAAATTCTACTTCATGTCGCTGCAATCGTCCATTGTCTGGATCATCAATTGTCGCCGTCAGCGATTCCAGCAAATCATCATTCGTTGTAATTTTGAGTCCCAAACGATTATAGGGACCAGTTGGACTTGTCAGGGGTCTCAAATGCTTGGGCACACCCTCTATGGCAAATGAGGTCCACACTTCAATCATTTGTTTTGCCATTTCCGTATCCTCTCCCTCCAGCTTGTGGGTTGCAAAGAGATAAATATTATCGTTAGAATGATGCACACCGCCATTGAAGGGATAATGCGAGTTGCCAAGTTCGTAGCCGAAACGTGTATGAAGACCTTCATATTCGAAACTATAGACGTACACAGAAGCAGTGGGCTGGCGAGTGTGTAGCTTGGTGGCCAAACTAATCACAGGAGATTTCATGTAGACCACCGAGGTTAGCTGTGCGGAGAGGGAATATGAATATGAACACAGGGTACCTTGGGCTTGTTAACTTACATCAAAGTAGGCGGGCAAAGCGGCTTTGTGCTGATTGCTGTTGAGGAGCTGCGGTGTGTATAGCAAACGATAGAGCAGGTGATCTGTAAGGCCAGTGGTGTCGTTGACCATGTCAATGAGTCCCTGCGAGAATTGGCGTACACTTAAGCTGCTTAAATTAGAGGTTTTACCAACCACTGCATCGTAATAGGCTGAAAACAAGCAGCAAATTTAGTGAAACATGAAGAGAGTTTCCAGGAACACACTAGAGGTCTGCATGAATGCGCTTAAAATGAAGTTCAAAATTAATTGAGTGAAGCCGAAGGCTGTGAGTGAGCGTTCGCTTCAAATTTCGTTTTCATTGGTTGGCAAGCTCCTATCTGTTGTGTATAAGAAAATAGTGGGAGTGGGAGTGGTACACAATGCGCAAGCAGGCAAGCAAAACGTCACCGGAAGTGTCTGTTTTTACGCACACACACAAAGGAAAAATGGGATGGTATTTTGTGCCATCCATTGGAGCAAATTTGTATGTGCAAAAAACACTTAAAGGCTCGCCGACTTCTTTATTTTCGTCGGTGATCCTCCCTTTGCAACTGACCTCGATGCAAACATTTCGACAGCTTTCGACTTAACTTTATTAAGCTCAAAACCATGCAGACCTCTAGTGTGCACACATGCCACCCACTAGCTAGTACAAAGGATCCATCATGCTCGGTGAAACCCGTCAATAGTGGCAACTCCCTCTGATAGTTCTTCACCAGCTCATTTGGCTGTTGGGGCAGTATTCCTTGACGATCACCCACTATCGGTGAAAATGTCTCTGCTGTGGTGGCTTGCAACAGTTCTGCAACTGATTTCTCTCTGACGCACTGCACCAACTGCTCCTCACAATCGGGGCAGCCCAACTGATGACAGATTCTTTTGGCCTGTCCCACCGGATCTTTGTTAACGGCCCAACCGGCGAATATGGAGCCAGACTGAACAATAGCTCGTTGAAACAAACCCTCAGTTGTACGGGGACTTAACATCAAGGCGCTGGCTACACCCGCTCCGGCACTCTGGCCAAAGATTGTCACCTGTTGAGCATCGCCGCCAAACTGCTGAATATGCAGTTGCACCCATTCGAGGGCCATTAGTATATCCAAGATAGGCACATTGCCTGGCAGCTCCTCTGTATAGGTGGACAGCCAGCCCAAGGCTCCAACACGATAATGGGGCACCACCAACACGATGTCTCGCTCCATAAAGTAGTTGGCCGGGTGATCCTCGGCAGAGCCATTGTAATAACCACCGCCATAGATGTAGAACATCACAGGGCGTCTATCCGTGAGCTAAGCATAACAATTTATGTTAATGCTTCAATAGGAAATTTCGTTACTCACATTCTTGGTGTAGACACATAAATTTAGGCAATCCTCTAGTTGGTCATCCGACGCCTGGCTATTCAAATTCGTTATCACTGGACAGCGTTGGCCAAAGTCTAAAGTATCGAGGGGCTCGTTCCAAGGGGCACGGGCTACTGGTGGCTGGCAGTAAGGTGGGAAAAGATTGCTTTTAAAACACGTCATAAGATCACTATCAGCGCTCCATAAACCGCCTCAAAAACCACCTCATCATCATTTCATTATGAATAGGAACTGGTTTCTTATGTTATTCTTTGGACTCACACGAAATCGCAGCTCGCCAATTGGTGGCTGGGCAAACGGTATACCCCGAAATTGCATATAGTTCTGGCTTGTCCAGGCACTCGCCTCGTAATTGCCAATCACTGCTCCTTGATTGTGCGACAATTGAACGGTAACCGTTTCCTTGGGCACCGCTGCCTCGGCCTGGCCACTGATCGTAGTGCAAATCAGCCAGCCGACCAGGATGGAGCACACCACACCGCATAAGGTTAACATTACGTATACGCCGCGTCTACGCATCACGTTCGACTGACTGATTAGATCGCGACTGAAACAAAAGCCAGCGGCAAGTTAAGAGCGTTGTATTTAGCGATGTTGCCGTGACACGAAGCGATGGTCTTTGAGGATATATACTTGAAGTTTTGAATAGAAATGTATTAATTATGTGATGATCGCGATCACTTTTGATATACATTTTTCGAGTCATATTCCAGTGAAACTCATGATTCAATACCACAATTATCGTGAGAATATGAATTTTTCGAACATTTTCTGACGGATTTCTTTTTGCTTGCGATCACTACTCATGCCCTCCCCTAATTTCCCAGCATAAGAGAGACCACAAGAGCATAAGCTTTAGCCTGGAGTCTCTTAACAAGTGTTGGCTCGTTTCCTAGAATCTAAGAAAGGGTTCGTCACGAGAGAGCCGTCAAACTGTGTTAGCGTGTTGTTGATCGTATCTCTAGCATACATGTGTGAGTGAGCTAATGCTACGCCCTTGAATTACTTAATATTCCCAGAGAATTATTGGTGTATATCGAAGCATCGGAAAGTAATCATCGCGTGTTTTTAGCATCGTTAAGTTTGCATCACAGAAGTTTAACAGAAATTAAATTGAATCCAAACCAATTGATTCTGTATTATATTATATATTCATATATCAGGTAGACCCAATCAATTACCCTCTATTTAACTACGAATGGCGCAAATGAATAACCATTTATTTCCAGAGCTTTGCGAATTGATTTGATAGATATAGTTTTGTAAATAAAGAGAGCTAAATGTGGTCCTTCCCTCCCATTCAAGATGTAAATGATCGGAGTTTCATTAAGCCAGCTGCATTTGCAGAAATAAGCGATCCTATGATGTCGTAAATCTGCACTTGTTTCTCGAAAATAAATCTAAATCTACTTCTTTCTGTCTTTCTGTTATAGGTCATTAAATGTCTGAAAACGAAATTCCGCGAATCGGCCCTCGATGAGCCTTGTGCCCAGGAAATGATTAAGATCCTACAAGAGCAGGCCTTAAATTACAAACTCAATCCTGTACTGCAACACTTTTGCAAATCCGAGATACAAGAGCTGTGCAAGGCCAACATGGATACGGATGAGCATGGCCAGGTAGAGGAATGCTTAAAGGCAGCCTTTCTACAAAAGCAGCTCATCAATCGCGAGTGTCAAGAGGAGGTGGTCGCCCTGATAGCCGAGGCCAAGGCCGACATCCATGTGGATCCCATACTGGAGACGGCCTGCACAGTGGACTTATTGCGCTACTGCGCCAAGGTGACCAGCGGCAATGGACGCAGTGAGTAGAGCCTGACAGAGATTTCTATTTGATTGCTTTCTTTGACCATATTAACCTTTTGCAGAGCTAAATTGCCTGCGCACTTTGCTGAAGGAGACGCCGAATTCGCTGGACTTGGATTGCCGCGAGAAGCTGCAGAGACGCATCGAAATGTTCCGCAATGCAGCCCAGCCGCCAGAGGATATGCAGCAGCTGGTGCAACAGGTGACGGCGTCGCCGGCTCGCAAATTCTTCCTTGTGATATTGATGAGCGCCACGGGCCTAGTCTTTATAACTGGCATCTTCCTGGGACGTGCCTCGAATCGTGCAATGGGCATCAAGAATAAATAGACTGTAGTTCGGACACAAAGTAATATACATACTTAGCTAAGAGCAGTAGTTTAAAAGTGGGCGTGTTGTAGGAAATCGTAACTGTACTTTCTGAGAGCGCTTCCTTCACATTCAAAACGTTTTGTTGTGTTTTCGTTTTCCCTACCCCCTCATATATACTGCATGCAGCTGCGTATTTTTTTGTAACAATTTGTGGCTTAATCGTTTATAAGACCAAAAATAAATGAAAAATAAGTGTAGCTAATTTTCCAGAAAATGAGCAAATAATATAATAAACATTAAGTTGTAATTTTTTGTAATTAAAAGAAATATTTTATAAACCACAAAAAGGTGTGCATTTCGTTTTAAAAGTCCAAAGTAAGTAATTCGTTGTGAGCCATAATTTCTTAACAGTTGTATAATGACGAATTATTAATGAGTAACAAGAAATTAAGGTAGGTAAAACAGGTAGAAAACATATTTCTTGGTAAGCGTGTGGATACTCGCTGACCGGGCATTTGACTTAAACTACACCATCCAGTCACCATTCACTCACGTCATTGTGAGAGCCATGTGAAGCATAGTAATTGCATCGCTCATCTCTAATACTCATATCAACTAGAGTGTTGGATAAAGGCAGCTCTCCGCATGTAACTTGGTCACACTATCCAAAGTGAGCCATAAAGACTACCCAATACTTATCGATAAGCACTTTTCGATATAAACTTTGCAATTGTGTGCGTGTGCTTTTTGTGCTGCTGCAGCTCCAGAGTTCATTTTAAATGGCTTTATATACTTAAATATTGGATAATTAATTTCAAAAGTGCGGTCAAAACTACGAAAGTGTGGTTTACGTTAAAAGGAAATGTTTCTAAAACATTCTAAATAGCATTAACATTAAGCAGCATAAGCACATACACACACATAGAAGAAACAAGTTCTAATAAGAAAACTCAACATTACACTCACACGCAAATACACACAAAGAGAAGAAGCAACAGCTTAAAATGGGCAGCAGCTATAAAACCGAAGGTTTCAAGACCGAAGGTGAGGGCAACGGCACCGCACATCACCCACCTTGAAAAACTTGTGCGCTAGCTAACGTTTGCTGTTTGTTGTTGTTTGTTTGTTATTTTCAGAACCCAGAGCGTTGGCTTTGAATCATTCAAGCGGCAGCAGTGGCAATAATGCTGCAGCTGCAGCGGCGGCTGCAGTTAATGCCTCGAATACATCACTTAGCGTCGAACTGTGTTTGGTATGCGGTGATCGGGCCTCTGGTCGACATTATGGGGCCATTAGTTGTGAGGGCTGCAAGGGATTCTTCAAGCGATCCATACGCAAACAGCTGGGCTACCAGTGCCGGGGCGCCATGAACTGCGAAGTGACGAAGCATCATCGCAATCGTTGTCAATTCTGTCGGCTACAGAAGTGTTTGGCCAGCGGCATGCGAAGTGATTGTAATTTCTTTTAAGTCGCCGTCTCAAAGCAAAACTGCACGCACACCCCGCACACAAAATTCACCCACACACAATGCACCCACACATACGCATATATAAGAGGCTGTTTAACTCTAACTCCAGTTTACACAGTCACAGCTATAGTTGACCGACTTCGCCAATTGCAAGCAGTGTAGACATGGCTGAACACACGCATATTAGAAATGAGCTGTGATAGATATATTCTAGTATTTCCCAAAGCGAGTCGTAACAGACAGTTTTTGATTTACAGTTCTTTAGATATATTAGTGATTTTTATTTATTTCTAACCCTATTTAAGTATTTATCTAATATGCCTAACCCATTTAACTAACCGATTACATTAGTCGGTCATTCACTTCTCGTATCTAAAATATGTCGAATATAGCGCACCAATTTGGAAGACCTTATGTGATAATAAAAACACATCCAATGGTCGTTCCCTGATCCTCATTTGTTATAGGGAGCATTGTTATTTGTTTCCTGTAACATTTCTGTAACTGTAAAGTAAATGCATACATATATTGCTCGTCTCTAACGCCAACACACACGCATGCTCACCCACACACATACACATCATGTAGTGCCGTTATGTTGGCTGCAACACTTACTAATTGCTTTCTCTTCTCTTCCACCTTTCTAAACTCAAACTGCAGCCGTGCAGCACGAGCGCAAGCCAATTGTCGACAGGCGCGAGGGCGGCAGCGGGGCTACAGGTGGAGCTGGCAGCGCCACCAGCGGTGGTTCGTCCACTGCAGCTACTGGCAGCTCAACCAACAGCACGTCGGCCAACAAATCCAGTTATCAGCAACAAGTGCGTGTCAAGCAGCAGCAACATGTGTCCGCTGCAGCTGCTGCATCCAATGCGAGTGCTGCCGCTGCTTCCTTGTTTCAGCATGCAGCCACGCCCCCAGTGGCTAGTGCGGCCACAACGCCGTTTGGTCTTAGCGAGAATCTGTTCCCCATGAGTCTGAATTTCGCCGAACTGACCCAGACTTTGAGTGAGTTTAAGCAAAAGCGAGAGAGAGAGAGAGAGAGAGAACTACCGCTTTAACCAATTCTCCTTCACAGTGCTTGCCTCACAGCAGCAGCAACAACAACAACAGCAGCAGGCCTCCGGCAGCTACTCGCCTGATCTGGCCAAGCCGGAGGTGGAGGACGATGATGATGACTCGATGGATAACAGCAGCACCTTGTGCCTCCAGCTATTAGCCAACAGCGCCAGCAACAATAATTCCCAACATTTGAATTTTAATGCCGCCACAGCCGAGGCGACGCTACCCACCACAGCCACAGTGGGTCTCATCCAGAGTTCGCTGGACAAGCGTGTGATAGACAAGGCCCTGCAATTGCTGGCGCCCATACAGCAGCAGCTGGAGAAGGCGACGACGACCACAACGACTGCCACGACGTCGCTCAACATTAAGCCCGAATGCGATTCGGATGCGGAGGACAGTGGAACAGAAGATGCAGTGGATGCCGACTTGGAGCATATGGAGTTGGATTTCGATTATTGTAATCGCAGCGAATTTGTGGCAAACGAGGCCATATTTGCCCAGGACCTGTTCACCGAGGCACAGAGCGCCTTTCATGTCCAACCGCCGGCCCTGGTGCATTCGTGTCTCAATATGCACTATGTGTGTGAGACGGGATCCCGGATCATCTTTCTCACCGTGCACACCTTGCGAAAGGTGCCCGCCTTTGAGCTATTAGATGCTCACACGCAGGTTAAACTGCTGCGTGGAGCCTGGCCAGCATTACTGGCCGTGGCCTTGGCCCAGTCTCATCGTCAGTTGGCCGTTCCCACCATTATTGGCCAGCTTGTCCAGAGCGTACGCCAGTTGGCGGACATTGAGAAAATTGAGCCTCAGAAGATATCCAAACTAGCTCAGCTCACGCGCACTCTACATGAATTTATCCAGGAACTGCAGTCGCAGGATGTGAGTGATCTGGAGTTTGGCTTGCTGCGTCTCATATTGCTCTTCAATCCCACGCTGCTGCAGCAACGTCGAGAGCGTCAGCTGCGTGCCTATGTAAAGCGGGTACAGCTCTATGCCCTGGCCAGTTTGCGTCGTCAGCAGCAGGAGGAGACTGGTGGAGCAGTAGAAGAGCGAGCCAATGCGCTGTTTGCCAGTTTGTTGCCGCTGAGTGGCCTGGAGGCGGAGCCCATGGAGGAGCTGTTCTTTGCCAGTCTGGTGGGACAAATGCAGATCGATGCAATGATACCTTTCATACTGATGATGTGCAACAGCAGTGGACTGTAAAATGATGGAAGAGGAGGTTTAACCACAAGCAAGACTGAAGGCAATCGAAGCTCGCTTCAGCTGGGCGGGAGAGGGGGCCAAAATGCGACAATACTTAGCTATAGAACATATATGTAACTTAATAAACGATGGGCTAAACTACCAATCCTGGCAGTCTTCCTATCCATATATACATTTGCATAAAGTGCAATTTATGTGTGTCTCACACGAAAACAAAAAGAATTTGTGTATTTTATTGTCTAAAACTATGAACTATATGGAGGCGAAACATCACTCGGCTGTCTCCTGATTTTCTTGTATTGTCTTCTTGGGTGGCCTGTGCTTCTGGTGCACTTCATCGTTGAGGCCTTCCCGATTGCGCGCTATCTCTATCGCCAAAAACTGCACACGAAATACAAAAATGGAATTATCCGGTGAGAATTCTTTGCTGGCATCGGCTCGCATCAGTGTGCCATAGGAATAGTCTTCCATTTTGTTGAATTTTTCGGCAAATTGTCGCCACTTGAGCTTCTCAATTGCCGATTTCAAAACATCATCTGACAGCAGGCCAACCTGCAAGTCGGGAAAGTCTTGGCGAAATGTTGCATAGATTTGATCGTCATAAGGCGTGAGGCGGAGTTGAGAAGGATGTATGCTGGTCAGTAGCTGGAAAGGGTCATCAAATAAGCACCATAACACGCCCAAATGTGTATATACTTACATTAAAGTGCACTTCGGCATGTTCTAGAGCTTTGGACGCCCACATTTCCTCCACCAGGGAATCATTGCCGAACTCTTCAGCTGGCCGCGAGAGCAGTGATGCGCCTTGCTAAGTATTTATGTAAGTTAATTGACATTAACAATTTCTAGAACTTGTACGCATACCATTAATTCCATTTTTTATAATTTATTTATAAAATTCCAACACTTGCACGTTGTTTTTCTTTGTAGACCTGTATAGTAGTCGATATATCACCATCACCATCAATATCGATAGTTTGCAGTCGATGGTTTCTGACTCATAAAAATACTAAAAAAAATTGGCTTCTAATTTGAGTTCCCTTACCAGTACTGCATTCTGTTAATGTTTTCCGACGTCCGTTATTCTCATTAATTTGAATTTCTGCCTTCATTCATATATTTTAACGTTACCACAGATTTAGTTGTCTCGGTTATGTTTAGGTAGGACTCAAAAACTAATTTCATATTTGCACACACTCGTTAAACACACACACACAACAAAAATTGTTTTGAAAAATGTTTGAGAACATTAGTTTTATGTTTTTGTGCGCTTTGGCACTCACTTCTTGGACGGTGCTATGTTATTTGGATATTGTCGAGGAGGAGCAACGTCGTTCAAGCGATTATCGCATTGAGCTTTATACAGGTAAGAAAATTGTATATCATAGTCTTTAGCTATATTGAAACTTGTAATTTCGTACATTAAGAACATCCAAGGATTGGATATCTACCACCAGAGCATAGGGATCGTCAACTAGAAATTGGAACCCGGGAATATAATGTACTGTGGAGTTTTGGCCTTATATTTGTTAGCACTTTGGCCTTGTCCAAACTTTTGCAGTGGCTGGAATTGAAGGCAAAAATGTATCTGCAAATGCAGACAGCGTCTGGCAGGCTGCCCACCATCGAAAACAAGCCCAGGGAAGGGCCAAAAGCATCCAGTGAGGCAGAGAATGCAGATTTGAGAGCACAATTGAATGTCTTGCAGGCTCGTTGCCTGGAGATGCGTGAGCTGTTGCAGGAACTGCGATCCAGCAGCAGCCCAAGCATTAGCAGCGATCAAGTCCAAGGGACTGGCAGCGGCAGCAGCAGTGATATTAGTGACACGGCTGCTTCTCGTACAGCTGAGGTAGATGTATTGGTTTGGAAACGGCCCTCCGCAACCACCAGCACCAGTTCTGGCTCTTTGTGCTCCTCTTCGTCAACATTTACAGAAGCAACTCCACACAGTAATCCAAATCAGGCTGCCACAACACAGAATGTGTACATCACCAATAGCCATATACACATCAATGGACGGGTTTACTTTTCGGATCATAGTGTGAATATTGATTTGTGTCGTCAGGCTTCCATGTACACTCGCAAACAGAGCGAATTCCTGCAGGTCTGGAACAACTTCATTGGTGGTCCCAAGGAGCGACCCATGATAGCGGGCATGCGTTGCAACAACATCCTGATGTGAAAAAGGCATATAGCTGGTGACTCCTTGGGACTTTATATACCCAAAAAACTGTGCACAAAATCAATTATGTCTAGAACGTGGATTAGAAGAACGGAAACAGTATTAATAAATGCAACACAAAAAATTAGGTTTAACAAGAAAGGAATTATAACTTCGGGTAACCTAAGCTTACATACCCTTGCAGATCCGGCTGTCTGTTTCTATGAGAACGAGTTTCTCAATTTTAGAGCTATCGAGTTCTCATTTTTACCATAGACTATGGTCCAGTTCGGACCACTATGTCATACAGCTCCCATAGAACCGATTGATTCGGAATGACCTCCTTAGTACACCAAAATACAATCCGAAGTGGAGGTTGACAAATTCAATCAAAACAAGTTTGGTCCTGGATGGATTGCCATACAGCGCCGCATCGATGGTCTGCCTATCGCGATGGTTTCGGCAACTTGATCTGCGATTATTGGCTTGGGTTAGAAAGAATGCATCAAATGACATCACATCAACGTCACGTGTTGTGAACTAAAATTGTTGACTTTAAGGACGAGATTGTATATGCGCGCTATGACAATTTTGTTTTAGGCAATGAGAATGAGCGATACAAAATAAAAGGGCTTGGCGAATATTCTGGGTCTGCTGGCGACTCTTTGTCGGACAGCAAACATTTCGAGGATACTTCAACAAATCTTGCAGAGTTTTCGAAGGCGGCTGGTACGAAACGAAAGAACCTGTTGGTAAATAAATTTTTGCATTTATTACATATTACAGATTTTGCATTTATATTTCTTTCTAGTCATCTAAACGGCCAAAATTCGGACGAGGATGTGAACGGCGACAGAGGTATTTAATGGGCGCTTGATAATAAAAGAAGATATCTTAATCTCAGGCGTGTTTAAATGCTGATTCGTCCCAAGATTGCTTAAGTGTCCACGCAATTTTTATAAGAACATATATTGATATTGTTATAAAAAACTCGGGGTCAGATAGATAGGTAAGTCTTTCTACATATTTATTATATTATATATATTTATTATCAGCATTTCTACTATTATCCTGCTCTCAAAACCCATACTATGGAGCTCAGAAAGACGGGGTAATTCTTCAACTGTCTTCAACTTTATAAAGATTTTAAAAAGTTGTTGAAAATCAGTAATGCCATTTTGTAGTATCTTTTCTGAAAGTATATTCACGCTTTCTGAATTTGGTCATACTAAGCATCTCGATCAGCGCTCGATTGTTTTCTACTTGCGCCGTAAAAACAAAAAAACATTAATTTAAGTATATATATATATATATATATATACCTACATTGCAATCGAAATGGACAACAAGAAGTTAAACATTCCAATAATTGATGAGGGTTGCGGATCAGGATCCTTGGCCAGCACCAGCACTTCTGCATATGATTCTGACAACAACAGCTGTGTTGTGAGTAATGATATAGGGGAAGGAATGCAATGTGAATCTAATCTTGGTGCCGGTTTCAATAATAATCTTCTTTTTGTTTAGGTTTGCAACGACATCAATCATATTCATCTACATGAGCTATTAAAAGTAAAAAATAAACTAATAAAGGATATGGAAATAAAACTACAGGCTTTGGAAATAGAAAATTTGATTTTGCAAAAAACTGAGGCATCCAATGCGGACACCATAACATTCCTAAAAAGTCAAATTACTGAAATGCAAAATATAAGGAAAACTAATGAAGAAATTGCCGCCTATGTAGTCACAATCAAAGCTAAAATAGATAAACTGGCTATAAACCAAAGCGAAATAAAGTCAGAGTCGAACGCACTCGATCAACCCAGGAATCTCTTAAAAATTGAGAAAGAACCAGAAGCTACAGCTGATTCCGCAGTAAAGACAACTAAGAACGGCATATACAACTTAGAAATGAAAGAGACATATTCCGATCAAAACATCAAAGCTAAAAGTGATGAAAGAGATCTAGATTCAAATGCTGGCAAATATAAAGACGATTCATTGGCTGAATTACAATTTGAAATTGTTAATAAAGACACAGAAATATCTGAACTAAAATCTGAAAATGAGCAACAAAAAATAGAAATAGCTCAACTCAAAACTCAAAGTGAGAATAACGAGAAGAAACTGCAATCGGATCTAAATATATTACAATCCGAAATTAACAATAAAGATAAGGAAATAACTGAGCTAAAATCCGAATTAGAGGTTGAAAACTTCAATCAAAACAAATATGGACTTGGCTGGATCATTATACAGCGCCGCTTCATTGGCAGTGCCATTTTTAAGCAGAATTTTGCAGCATATTGCGACGGTTTTGGTAACTTGAACGGCGAATTTTGGCTTGGATTGAAACAGATTCATCAAATTACAGCGAATATGCGACACGAATTGTTAATTCGAATGGTTAATTTTAATAATGAGATTAAATACGCCCGTTATGACAATTTTGTTGTTGGCGGTGAGTTCGAGAAGTACAAGTTGAAAGAAGTGGGAAAATATACTGGTGGTACTGCTGGCGACACATTGTCGTGGCATAAGAATATCGATTTCTACACATTCGCTCGGGACAATAAAATTAATGCGGCGGAGTTTTTCGAAGGATGCTGGTGGTACGGTGAAACCGCTTCCAAATCGTATGTACACACTTGCAATTGTCTGAAAACGTTCAAATTCTAATATGTTTTAATTTTGATATGTATTTCTAGCAATCTGAATGGCCCAAATTTCGACACGGTTAGAAATCGCCCGGCGGTAATGTGGTGGATCTCTGATGATAAAAACAAGATCTATCATGAGCTTAAATCGATTCAAATGCTTATTCGTCCCAAGAGTAATCAGGTGGTGTGATTGCCATTATTTAAATTATCCTATTTTTGACTTGTTATATACTTGTTTATTACATAATTACAACAAAACTGTCAAATGTGAAATGAAATTGTAAATCGGAATGACTAAAGCTTATCATTATAATAATTTTGTCAATATTTTGGCAACATTACTTATGTATCATATAATGTTTATGTGTTTTCTTGATCAACTGAGTCGATATGTCCATGTCTTGTCTGAGTTACCATTCCTCATCTTCATCTGATTCTGCGTCTCCATCATGTTTTAGATCAAGTAAATGCGAACTCGGATGAAGCGCCAACTTCAGTCAATACAAAATACAAAGGGCACTAATTAGCTTTTCATTTTGTCAAACATAGTTCTCCTCACTCACCCGCTCTCCTACATCTCTGCTCATGCCCGTCCTGTAAGCTTCCAAAATGAAGGGTTGCTCCTGGAAGTTGCTATTTTCCGACAAAATCTCCAAGGCAGCCCAAATAAAATCGTTGTTCAATTCCAAGCAGCCGCAGATGGTAAGCTTTCTTAGTGTCTTGCAGTTCTTTAACAAGACCAATAGATCGTGATTATTCAAACTCGCTGAGTCGAATAATGTTAAATGCTCAAACTTCAAGCTGCTTATGATGCGTATGCAATCGCCATCGTTAACCATGCAGATGAGTATTCGGAGGGCTTCGATGCAAGCAATGCGTTCAGCATCTTTTCTTTGAATAGTGTATGTGTGGACTTCCAGCTGCCGCAAGTGCTTATTGTATCTGGAGTCCAAATCGGCAAAGAACTCGGCGTCCGCAGTTATACCCAGACACTCCAAATTGGGAAAATATGGAAAGTCCTGTCTGGTAGTAGATTTCTCAACTAAGACATACAATTCTCTTAAGTTGGAACCACATGGTGCTAGTTGTTGAATTGTGTCCATACTACAGGGCTTTATTACGGTCAAGACTTGTAGATTTGTTAGAAGATCGGACATGAGGTTGATATTCTCGCTAGTAAGTTTGGGAATATTCAATTCCCTGAGTTGTTCCAGCTTGTTCAGCTCCAACACTGAAAGTAAAATGAGTTTCTAGAGTCGGGTGAACACGTATAGAATTTTACTTACTTTCACTTAATCTTAATTCATGATCAAGATCCAAGCTTTTCAAGTTGTACAGCTCCCTGAGAGACACGATCAAACTTCTGGTATCGCATGCCATGTCATTCCATATACTCAACATTTTAAGCATTTTCGGCATGGCATAAAACTCCATCTGTTCCTTATGACTGTCTTCTATGGTCACTATCAGTCTCTCCAAATTTGGACAGCATTTTTGTGCCATTTCTAGCACTTTAAATAATTCGTTCCCCTTGCAAATTAAAAATTTAACATTGCCACCACACCACTCCAAAATGGATTGCCAGTTGTCATCAATGACTTTATCTATAGCGGACGTTCTATAGCCAATGCTGACATTCTTGAAGCGCTTCCGCCCACAGCATTGGATGAATGCAGCCCTCTGGTGAGAATCCATATGTGCCAGCCAGCTTCAGTTGATCTTCCAGGGGTAGCTTTTCATATATTATCTCCAATACATCCTCATCCAGTAGTCTTAAATAATTTTCGTCGCCTTCGATTGCCATTGTTGTTTACTCATTTTAGTCTTACGCCTGACTCACACTCACAACATTTGTTGTGAAATTGAAAGTAACATAAATCAGCTGTTGAATGCCGGCTGTATAATATAAATAAAGAGAATGCTGTAGTCGATATTCCGACTATTAGATACTCGTACTCAGCATTTATTTCATTTCAACACACTCAAAAGTGTGCAACACATTTTTTATATTCTTTTTTTTCACGATTTTTCCAATAATTGTTATCCGATCCTAATGAAATCTAGCAAATCGGTATATCAAGTGCTTATTTATAAATATATAAACCGAGTTTTAACTAAATGTGTCAAAAATTGTAGGTTTTTATCGGTTTGCGGGGGCAGGAGGGGGCGTGTAAAATTTTTAAAACAGACTTGATTTGACGAAACACTAGGGGAGTCTACATACCAGATGGACACGGTTGTTTCTTCTGATCAAGAATATATATACTTCATGGGATCGGAAACGCTTCCTTTTGCCTGTTACGTACATTTGCACAAACACTATATACTCGTTTACTCTACTAGAGTACGAGTATAAAAATATCGTTAAATTCACTAATCGATAGTTTGTCGCGGAACATCGTCTGCCATACATTCAATCCAACAGCTTCGCAATCATTTAAATGCCAACAGTCTTAGTCATTTAATGTATTTTCGAATCTTATATTAGTTTGAATGCATTTACTGTGCATTTGTCTATTGAACCAAAATAGCATTTACAAATGAAACTCAATATTCGTGTTTGTATTTTAAAAATTGTCTCGCTGAAAACAATGCAGCATTCAAAAACGTTGGGAACATGTTTATAAGCCTCACACATAGTGAGTGAGCTAGCATTGAGTAGTTGTAGTTATATTCACAGTATTTTTTAGTATACTTGTACACTACGGTCACACGAGTGCTGCAGCAATTTATTTGAATAAGTTTTAAAACTTGGTTATATTGATCATTAATATTCAATTACATTCAACAATATTCTTTAGAAAATACAATAAGTCAAATAACAATTACAGCTATTTAGATATTCAGATATATGCAGATTCTCGGCAGAGTGTAATCGGCCTGTGTAACCGTGCCTTTAGCAACATTCACAAATATCCAAAGTGAGTGAGCCAACATGGAGTAGTTTGTATTTTTGTTTTGCCGTTACATGAAATTCTGCGGTTAATTTTGAAAACGTAACATGAAATTCCTGCGGTTAAATTCGCAAAATATTACGACAAGTACTTTTGCAAAAAAATAATAATTTTTAAAAAATATATTGAGACGAAAAATTAAAAAAAAAATTAATAAATCTTGAAACAAAATGACGCGCTTTAAAAAACAATAACAAGTACATAAACAAACAAACGAATGCGCCGCGCCGAATAATATCACTACTATTACTCTTACTGTACTCTCTCGCTGTGTCTGTGTATGTGCATGTACGTATATTAAGCTGATCATGCTTGGGCTTGCCAAATGTGCAACAACAGTGATAAAAAGTTTTGCTTTGTTGCTGATGCACAAAGTTTCACGATGAGTTTGCGATATGCAAGTTGAATGTTAATGCGATGCGTCTGTCACGTTTTTCGATTTTTGTGTTCAGCAAATATTCGTATTTTGCGAATTTTTGTTGTGATTTTCTTTGCAATTTTCTAATGTTGCATTTGGCTTAGTTATTGTTATTCTTCTGCATTATCATTCACTCACACACATACAATTTGCAGTGTTGCCGTACTGTCAACAGGTTGCAATTGCAATTCGCACTTAAAAATAGCCAAAGAAAATATACAAAGTTGATGCTTTTATTTTGTCAATTTTGAAATTGTTTGGCATGTTTAAATATACATTTGTTTTCTGTATAATACTAAAACAGCACTTTTGGGCGCTATCTAAAAATAGCCACTGATAAAGCAGATCTCACGATCACTCTCACTATCTGTGAGAGCCGCTATTCTTTGGGCATGCGTGTGCGTGTATGTGTGAAGTACTTGCGGCATTTTTTATTTACGTTGTGGATACGCTTTAGGCAGCATATGAATATAGGGCTGTATAATTCCTCTGTAACGTGGTTACCTTTTAGGGGCCACTTGATGAGTCGAAATTTCAGCAATTCTCAGGTTGTTGAGCAAACATGTATGTGTATGAATTTGTTTCCTGCATTTTTAGTCCTATTAAAATTATCTTACTGAAAATTCTTTTCTTATTGTTGTATATTTTTGATAAAAACCATTTCTCAAAATAGTAGAAAGAAAATGATGAAATTGAGGAAATGGATATCCATTAGTCGAACCTCTGCTACCATGCCTAACTTTTGTAGTCAACAAATAAAATCAAAGAATATGCTGACAAATGCACCACTTCAATATTTTATGCAGTTTCAGCACATTTTTGTTTGTTTGTTTGATTTGCTTCACTGTGTTCGCCGAATCATCCAACGAGTGCTTGTCAGCATTTACCTCTACTTGTGGGTACTTCTTTTGCCTATAATTATGCAAAATTTCTAAGCGGAAATTGGTCTCAACAGATTGGAGAGAAATACACCTAAGTCTGTTTTTACACGGTAGATTGGTTCCAGAAGAAGCCGTGTAAATAAAAACCGTGTAAAAAAAGACATTGATCGTATACAAAAATGGGTGATTTGTTCCTAATCTCTAAAACCTATTAAAATTAGTGAAAAACAAGAATTTTTAAGAACAAGAATTCATGTTTATTTTATTAAATCAAATATATAATGCTTATTTTCACAAGCATAGTAATTAATGATAAAAAAGATATGCACTCTAATCTTAAAAGTACATAATATAAATTAAATGTATGGCAAGTTCAGGAACTAAACAACTATGTTGTGAACGAAAATAATAGGTTATTCAATTTTTAAGGTAAAAAATAAAATAAAATAAAATAAGTGATAATCATAAATACAGCAACGCGTATACATTCACTATCATCGCTGGAATAATTTTGAACTGGACTTTCTCTTGCTCGTTCGGCATCTACATTTTGAAAAATGAACTCTGTTATGAGCCGTTGTTCGCCAATTCTTGCTACCTCTTTGTATAATTCCTTGTAACGAGCCATACAAGAATTCAGCTCACGTTGGAATTGTGCAGCTCTTTCGACATTGGGATCATTTTTGTGATATGAACATACTTCGCAAAAATTAAATTTGACAACAAAATTTTAAGTACATAAAATTTCAAATCGTGCTAAATGGAATAAAATCGTGTAAAAACATTAAAAATATTCAATTTTCAAACCGTGTTATATCAAAACCGTGTAAAAAAGACCGTGTAAAAACAGACTTAGGTGTATGTAAAAATAAACTGCCAAAGATTTTACATTCAGCAGCGTCAGCTGCGCTCATAATAAAGATTAACGCATTTCTTATCAGAGCTGTGGCGTTGTTGATAGCAAGCAAAGGCAGAGAGCCAGAGCGAGGAGTGCTTTCCGAGCTACGCTTTTCGCGCACAGACACATACACTCGAATACATACTGGCACAGGCAAATAGATAGACAACAAGGCATATCTCACGCGTTTGCCGATTAGCAACAACAACTTAAACTAAGCGTCTAGGTTTTTGTATTTTCTTTTCGTCTTGCTGCAAATTGATGCCCACTCGCAGCAGCCGCTGGATGTGCGCTTTATTTTCGCGCTGATAAAATAAAGAACAATATTAATTTAAGTATAAAAATAGAATTTCCACTGCATATGCAAGGCATTAGTATGTGTACGTCGCATAAGTGAGAGAAGAGAAGAATAAAAGAGAGAGCGAGCGGTTTATGCAAGCAGCTACAAACACACTCAGATTCCAACTGGTCGTGATTACGCTCTCCCTCTCTCTTTCGATCTCTCTGATCTGCATCAATTATCACACAAGAGAGCATTTCTTGTTCACTCAGACTGCCTCTTGTAAATCCGTTCAATGCTGTAAGTATGTGTGAACTCAGTCAGTATTGTTCTCGAGAGAAGTGCTCAGTGGATCACCATGTTGCTAAGAAGTTCAAAATGTAGCGAAAGTCGTCGATACCTCCTCACATTATTGCATTATGAGTTTGAGATATTCTTTTTATGTATTAGGAAAATTGAGAGAAATGGAAACGGTTTTTGTTTATTGTGTCGCTCATGATAGCGCGCACTCGCACTTGGACTATATATTTATTATTAAGATGCATTAATAATATGATTAATAAAAGATGCACAAAATGAATGCTTGTTAAAAGTCGATTTAGTGTTGTTAAATTAGATTGGACTCAACTTGCAGCATGTTGATAAGGTCAGCTAGCAACATTTGCCATAAGCAAGCAACAGCATTGAGTGAATGAGCAACATTGCTTGTGAGCATCAACAGGCTTAACACAAGAGCACGAGAGCGAGGCTGTGTTCGTGTCAACTCAGCGATATATATGTGAATTATTTTTCTGATTGGGGCAAAAAGAAGAATAGAGTGTGGTGCGTTTCGTCAATTTTTGCCGTCGGAGTAGGATCGGTTTTTAATGTTTCGTACGTTTTAATATTTTTCAACAATTTTGAAACGCTTATACATAACTAATACATCGCTTATGTGTGTTATTAATATTGTAAAACCAAACAAAATGTGTTGAAAAGCAGCTGGGAATAATAAGTGCTCGAAATAACAAAAATATAAAATTGTGATAATTATTTTTCGGTTTTTCCTTCTTTTGTTGCGGTTTTTGCTTTATGCTGTCTATTTTTGTGTGTGTGCGAGGGGTTTGTGATCAGAAAACACCTTTATGAAAGGAAAACCGTTTTCGTATTTAATAAAAAAGAAAAAGTAAATTAATAATAAGATCAACAGGCAACGAAAATGAAAAGATAACGCGGGCCTTTTGATAAGCCTACAAACTCGGAGAGCGAATCTTTATCTCAGTCATAAAAATAAGGAAAATAAATATTAGAAGAATATTAAAGTGAATACGTGAAAAGGGACAAGGCAACGTCAGGTACATCTACTGGTATATAAAAATCTGGATCGAATTATAGAGCTTAGCATAAAAGGCGGAAGTTGCAATATCTAGTCATGTTTAATCGGCAGAAGCCCTGCTCCTATTGATAATCCAGGTGATCTTCAATATGCATATAATGCAGATAAAAAGAAAAACAACAACAAAAACAAGTGAATTTAATACTAAAATTACAATTTGCTAATTTAGGAATAACAAAACTTATCTTAGCTATTTAATTTATATATTATATACTTGAATGGAATTGAAGAAAATTTCTCTAAGAACTAACATGTTTTATAAATTTTCCTTATCCTTCTGGGCTTTTCCTCATACCCACGCGCACTCACACACACACACACACACACACACACTGAAAATCACTGAATTTTTCCTATTTTCTAAAACAAATATGTATAAAATATTTAATTAACCGCAATATAATTTCATTAAATAAAGTCTAAAAACGCCGAATCGAATAAAAGCGATAGCAACAATAACAAAACAAAAACACGACCGCAAAAGTGAACAAGTGTAAAACCAACCAGAAAGCAAACCAATTAGAAAAAATATACAGTGCAAAAAAAAAATGAATATACGCAAATCATATTAAAAATACAAAAACAACAAAATAAAACAGCAGTTTATCTAACTGTAAAGCGGCACAGGCACAGCGGCAACGTGGGAGGCGTCGAGCTGAGTGCTGATGAGAGCAGCGAGAGAAACAAAGATAGAGGAGACGCACTGCAGATGTAGACTGATCTCCACTGTGACAAGAGCACAAGGCCAACCCATGTGAGTAAAACCAAAACCCCAACCAAGTAGGCAGCCCGCCTTTGTTTCTAAGTATATGTATAAATATATGTATGTATGTATGAGTATGGGTAAATAATAATCTGTTGTGTTGATGTTTTTTGTTTTGTGGAATTGTGTGACAATTTATGCATGCTCTTGCTCTACGAAGATTCAGATTCTGGTTAACAGAATATAGAGCGTAAAGAGAGAGTGAGACACACGTGAGGAAGAGGCACTTTGTATGGCAAACTAACAAAATTTCAGGGGCTTTTTTAAAAAAGAAAATAAAATTAAAGGTTAAATATTCCCGGGAATACGAATTAGAGATTAAGAATATATGACTGTGTTGGAAGAATTGAAGAATTGTACAGAATTCTTTTATTGTATATCAGTAATCAATGTACATTTTATTATTTTCGAAACCGATAAAATAATGTTTTTTTTCTGGGTACTTTTCTAGGAAATTTCATTCTCCCAGTTGAAAAACTCCAACTCTCTACGTTAACATAGCTCTTGAATATAATGAACTTCTACACAAACTTTGACTCAATGTTCCAAAGCGACTTCTTAATGGTTCATTTCATTTAAACTTCCCTGTTATAATCTTAGATACGAGTATATCCAACCATGAGCAAATGTAGGCTGATTGATTTGATTTTGTTTTTTGGTTGAACATATTTTAAACTTCATTAAAAAGTTGTATGGGCATTATCCTGCAGTAATTTAGGACACAACCGCAACAACAGCCAGAGGGTTTCACAGGAACTTAAAGAATGTGAAATGGGGATGCTTTAATTGTTAACTAACGCAATTTTCCGATATACTGAAATTTATAAAATATTTAAATACTTTTAGGCAAGAAATATTATTTTTTCTTTGAATATAACCAAAGTTTATTCATTGTTGTATGTTAGAATTGCACTAAGATATTCTTTTTGAAATTAATTTTGACTCCAATTTTATTTAGAATTTATCAAAACGCCTTCTTAGTCTTAAATATAACTTGTGTGAACATTTTCGGCTTGTTGCTCTTTTGGTTTGGGCTGTGCGGTATTCCTCAATCAGTCAGGACTTATATACAGAGATAAAGCAGATTCGAATATTCAAGCCAAGGTACACGAAGACTATTTATTTATATTTGTTATCCACAAAAAATCATAAATAGTGATAAATAGTAAAAAGTTAGCTAAACAGTTAAATTTTTGTATCATTTTCTTGCGTTAAAAAAAAATGGATTTCTTTGTGTTGCTAAAAATGGCCAAATACAATACTTGTATATGAATTAAAGAACATTTTTGTTTACATTTTTTTTTTTTGCTGAAATGAACTTGAATATATTTAAATGTTCAAAAGTATTTTCGATTTTTGCCCATTTGCTATTTTTATAAATTCAGGCACGAGATGTGAAGGGGAAGGGCCTTATTTATGATTGGTTTTACGGTAGGCGTTCGGGTCGATGTGGGTAAATTTGACTGCTTCCTCAAAGGCAATTTTTGCTTGCAATTGGCAGAACACAATTTTCACAAATAAATGTTTGTTTGCACAGACAAAATGTTCAGGCAGATTCTGTATCTGTTCTATGTCAACACTGCCAAAAATAAAGAAACACGTGTATTGTGTGGTCGTTGTGTCGTTTACTTCCACAAAAATATTAAGTAATAAATATGTACACATACATATTTTCTTTCAATTTTGGTCAGAGCGCAAAAGTCCAACGACTTTCAGTTTATCTGGTTTTGGCTCAATGCGAAACCTTCAACAGGTGTTTTTATATAATTTTGTGGCTTTTGTGAAAAGATGGAGACTCAGAGTGTTTGTTCTGGTATTCATTTCATGTGTGTTTGTGTAGGGTTTAAGAGTTCACAAAATGCGACGACTTAATTAAGTCAAGTTTTTAAGGTAATGTTTGTCTAAACGACTAGTTGAAAAATATAAAATAAAGTCTAAAAAAATTAGCCAAAATATGGAAATCTGCCTAGCCTAGATTAGCTCTATTTCTAATTTGTTAGTCAAGAGGATATGGGTTAAGAGGATATGGAAATTCTAACATTAAAATCCTTGTTATTTCGAGTCTTAAGAACTTAAGATAGTTAATTGTTTTCTGTTTTCAACAACAAATTTGGCTTATTAATCTAATCTAAGGTTCGTTTTACTTTCAGAATTCAAATTTTGATATTTATTTTTATCGACCTGTAATATTCTAACTGTTTGGGTTAGCGGGCTCAAGGGCTCCGTGAGATACACAGAGATACAGAAACCAAATCTGTTTTTTATGACGGCTACCCTTGTTTGAGTAGTTTCACAATCCGAATTCACATTGGGTTCAAGTTTTGAATTGGTTAGGTAGCTCGACATGAGCGATCATGATGGTAGGCCGTGAAACAGTACGTAAAGTCAACCCCCAAGTTTCACTTTTTGGTTTTTGTTATCAATTTTGTGCTGTTGTCATATGCAGTGAGCTGCGACCGAAATCACAGAATCCGACGGACTTCTAAAGCATTTCAATGCCAACTGAATAAGACAAAAACCCAACATTTTTTCGCTCATTCACGACCTCCAGCCCAAACGTAACCCAAACAGTTAAGAATTAAAATTATTCAGGCTTGAGACCAATCCAGTCAAACACATTTTTGTTATAATAATTCTCGGATTAAAACGAATATTTGTCTTAAATAAGAGTTTTGCTTAGATCAAGAATTTTCACCCTTGGTTGACTCTTAAGAGTATTATTTTTGCACAGAAATTCAACGTTTCTTCTAAGTGTAAGACCTTGTACTTTCATTTTGAAATTCATTCTGAATTCATTGATATATAAAATCTGTATATATGAAGGTTAAATTGAAAACCCGAACAAAGCAGCCTAAGTGGGCAATAATTTCAAATTTTCTTTTTGTATTTTGCTTTTATTTATCAAAACCTAATGCCCTCGCTCGGCATTCCAGTACATATTCCATTCTCTATTTCACTTTCCGATATGTGGCTATGGTCACATCCGCCAAAATACACACAATCTCAATACATACTGATTGTTATTGCAAAACGCTTAGTTTTAAAAATAGAAATCGGCGGTCTGTTCTGTGCCTGGAACAAACATTTTGTTTGTAATTAGTTTCAATTTAATTCTTTGGCCATAAAAAACCTGCCCGCTAATTAAACCGTAGCCAGATGAGTTGTGGGCAAAACAAAAAATACTAATATAATAAAAGTTATTTTTATATATTGTATAACAGAGAGAAAAATAAAAAATAAAAATAAACTAAAAGGAAATCCAGCGTCAACTAGTTTAAAACAAACCAAACGAGTTGAAACCCAACAACAAAGTTGACAAACTGTCGAAATTAAAGAAGAAATTGATGTGTATTTGTATTTACAAAAACGTTGATCTGCCTGGTTTGTTGGTGGCTTAAATTAAAGCTACGTATTTAGAATAGAGAACTTGTTTTCTGGCCTGGGCCTGGGCCTGGGCTTGTGTATAAAAAGTAAATATAAGTTATAGTGTTTATTTTGCGCTGAAACCGCAAAGTTCTGCGGTTCGACCTCGACAATCTTATCATCTAATGGTCTAAAAATAGAATTATTATGGCCCGCCCCTGAACGCCGGCCTGCTGCTGCTTCTCCCCATATCGTATTCGTACGAGTATTTGTCGCATGGTGTGTCTGTCTCTATGGCCATGCGTTGTCTCTGTACCGCCCGCCCAACCTATTTCTCTATCTGCATATCTCTTTATCTGTATCTCTAGCCCAGTATTTCTATCTTCAATTCTGTACATTTTTTTTTTAATTTTTCCGTCCTCTGTAACCAAAGGTCACAAGGGTATATAAGTTTGCGCGAAAGACTGTGCTACATGTATAATTTTTTTTACAAGTTATTACAAATTTGAAACGCATATTTATATAACTTAAAACTTAATCGATAACAACAATACAATACGATACATCGATCTCAACTATAGTTATGTGCGAAATGCTGCGAATATATACAGTTTGTTTTGGTTTCCTATAACGTCTATTCTAGTACACTCAAATCATAATATTCAATTTGGTGCAATCTCAATTTTAAAGCTAAGACAAAAATTTTCTTCCGTTTGTCGTGTTGGTACTTCGTTTGTCCATAATGAGGTCCAATTTATTGTACCTAAATACCAATGTTTTTGTATTAAGACCTCATTAAGATATGCTGGAATCAATTTTCCAGATCCATATAACATGTATAACAAATTTGATCTTTGCTCCTCAAAAAGCGAGTTCGATTACATTCTCTTATAACTATTGAGACTGATTGTCACTCACTTCCAGGTTGAATTTTGCAAAACGGCTGCTTACTCCTCACCTCGGCCATGAAATCTCACTAGTGTGCAAATTTCAGTCAGCTATCTCATACCGTTTGGGCTGTGCGTTGTTCCCTAATCATTAAGTCAGTCAATCACAACAAAGAGATTTATATATCTGTTGAAATTTCAAAATTTGAGGCCAGTTGAAACTGAAAACCGAGTAAATCCTTTTCGGTTACTTTTGAACTGCAACTTCTTATTAGGGTATGTGCACTTCACTAGGCCGAAAATCGCTTTTTCTCGTTTTTTTAAAGGTGCTCCGCAATTTTTCCTATGAACAATTTTCGCTAACAAAACTTTTGTAGATGTGTTTTTGTTACCGTTGTTGTTTTTAAACGTACATTTTCTAGAGAGACCGTGTGATCATTTAGCGTTGTGCTAATTTAATTTGTAAGGTTTTTTTTTTTTTTTTTGTGACTATGAGTATTTTAACTTTTCATAGTATATACGAAGCTTAGACTTTCTTAGGGTTGGAAAATATTATAAAACAAATGTATGAAATGCAAGATCGTAGCTCAAAATTAAGTTGTGGCTGGCAAATATTCGCTGCTTTACCCACTGTCTTAGAAAACCTTCGGATACAAAAGCCCTATTTGCATAATTTAGATGTTGAGTATTTGAGAACCTCTTGCGCTGTCCCTCTTTCGATTTTAAAAAAGTTTTTCGATTGCTCTTTGTTTACATTTCTTCATTTTCAGCTTAACGACATATGTATTTAACAATTTCATTGAAAAAAAACGTGGCACAAATAACAAAAAAACTGTCAACTGTTTGTCAGCTTTTTGGCTCACAACAAAATTTCACGCCTATAATTAAATTAGAAGTTCCACACTAAATGAAACTAATAAAACGTTGCTACTAGAGCCAAATTTGGAAGAGGAGATGGAGTATGAGGCGGGCCTATATTATATAAGCATAGTATTGGATATTTATACATATTTGTAAAGCTTTTAATCGGAAAATAAGATATAGAAAATTTTAGTTATTAAAAGCTTAAAAAACAATAACCTTCACTTCGGTATCCAGTTTACGACCACATATGTATTTTAGAAATTTCTAAAAATGTTATAATTGGGTACGGAGAACTGGTGAAAACACTTCAATAGGGATATAGATAGAAAAGAGTCATTTTTATGGGGCAAAGCTCTTACTGATTTCAAAGCGAACAGCCGAAATTTTAGCAAATTCAATTTTTCCCAAAACAAGAAATGCATTGGATATTTTTGGATTTGTGTTCATGTCTTAGTATAAAGCTGCAGAGAGTAAACATTATGTTAAATTGGCAACATATATTTGTGTTTTCTGTGACACTTCTCAATATGTAAATATTACTCTTTTGTGGTACAAAAATTATTGTAAAACATTTATCGCTCTTAATTAATATAAATTCTGTAAGCTGTTACTTTTTCATGAGAATCATTTCTTTTTTTAATTATCATATAAACCACCGTAAAATTTAGTGCAGATATTTTTCGGAATTCTCTTTATAAGTAAAAAGATTTCATTTTAGCAGTTGTCGAATGAATTGATGTATGAAATGAAAACCTATGGAATATTTTATAATTTATAAGTAAAGTTTTAAGTCCATGAACTGCAGTCCATACAAACGAAGAAAGTAAATCCATGTACCCACACGAAGAAAGGTATTTAACATGCAAGCAAACATAATCCTATGAGTTACAGTCCACAGGAAAGATATCTAATACACACACTTGTAGAAGACAAGACATCTGCACTAAAACACCATAAAATCACAAGAAGGAAACTTGCGAAAGATATACCGCACATAAGCACAAACGTCGCACCCTTATTGTATACCAGATGTCAAGTCAAGAAAATATGTGGTTGACTACAATTAGAAATGGGCGACCTTTTTATACCATTCACAAAATGGTATATTCATTTTGTCAGGAAGTTTGCAACGCATAAAAGGAAGCGTTTCCGACTGTATAAAGTATATGTACTCTTGATCAGCATGACAAGGGGAGTCGATATAACCATTTCCGTCCGTCTACACACCAAAATTTCACCAGATGCTTCTTTCGTCTGCATGTTGGTTCAGTTAGAGATTGATGCTGAGCTGACAACTATATCATGTGGCTCCCAAATAACCGATTGTTCCGGAATGAACACTTAGGAGCATAACTTTTCTGTTTTTCATCCAAATCAAACCAAATTCGGTTTGTATCCATTTGAGTCGGCCACACGTCCGCTGACTAGATCTGGTCAAGATCGGAGAACTGTATCATATAGCTACCATATAACCGATTGTTACGGAATTAACACTTAGCAGCATAACTTTTCTGTTTTTCATCCAAATTGAATTAATTTCGTCTTGTATCCCTCTTATCCACTCCATCCAGAGTTGCTCTAGATGCGAAGCTAGCTTTCCTTTCTTGTTAATCTTTTCAAATGAAGAATTGCATACATAATGGCTCGATAGGTTGAAATTATAATGATAGTATGAAATGTTACTCACTTTTGAAGATATTCAGACACTATTCAGCCTACTACTAAACCTGTTATGCTGTGACTAGCTAAAGATAGCCTGGAATTCTTATTGCAATCAGAACCATATTCTCACACAAATTAATATAAATACGAGTACATATATATATATGTATATATTTGTATTTATGGCAAGGGTATACAAATATCAGCATATTCCACATTTAACCAATTTTTTGCGTCGTTTTACTTTTTCTCAGCAAGTTTTCTCGGGTGTGTGTGCTGTCAAGCCCGAAAAGTTTTTCGAGTATTGCAAAAAAATAATAATAATAATCAACGAATTTCACAAATTCGACAAAAATTTCCACTGATGGACGCGACGTATGTTTACATACAAGTACATATATCGTTGTTCGATTCGGATTTTTAATATGCATGTGTCTTATACACAAACATAATAAATAATGGTCGAAAAATAATAAGATAAAGATTTTGGCCTTTGCATTTCGTTGAATTGGCTGTAGATAATGCCTCTGCAGTCCAACCAACTCTGCATAGCTGTATTCGATCTGTGTGCTCAAACAGTTAACATTCGCTTGGGTCGCAAATTGTTGTTTGCTTATTCAAAATTTTTGACTCGCACTGTCGAAAAAATTTGTTTATTTCTTTTGGACTTTGATTGTTGTATGTGCAGCAAAAATTCCACTAAAAATAACACTGTGCAATAAGTTTTGCGTTGTAGTTGTAGGTAGCCTTATGATATACATTTTATTAGTACAGAATCATAAGTTCCTCCCTTACTTACCTTACTTTTAGCAGCGATTTTGAACATTTATACTATAGTATGTTCTTCCTTATAACCCTGTAATGAAACAACACATCCCCATTGTTACCAGAAAGTTAAGAAAATAAATTCAATTGAATTAAATGTTTTCAAAATTTAAGCTATAAAAACCTTCGAAAATTTCGAATAATGAATCAAACTGTGAATTTACCCCATTACGCCTTATATGACAATGACAAAATAGTTTAGAAAATCGGCATCCAGTGCCTTAAACATTTGCTGCATAGTGTTATAATCAACAACATTTGGCATAAATTAGACCGTACATGACAGACTAGACTGGGATGACTGACTTGATTTAGTAACTCAGATTCTGTTTCTAAGAGTCTTAAGACATTTGTAATTAGATTTTGCAAATGTAAAGCCGCACGGAGGACGGAAGGCAACAAAATGCATGAACAATTTTCACATTTAAGCTGGCATAGAACTTTTAACCCAGCCAGTCGCAAGGATATGCCTTAGAATAAAATATACAAACAGCAAGGATTCACACTTGCTTTTTGATTTGTCTTCTTGTTGAAGGGGATTTGCTTTGCTTTGGCTTTGTAAGGATGTGTGAGAATATTAAATGAAAACTGCTTGAATGACTCCAAAGTTAAATCAAGAGTTTCATAAAATGAAATTCTACATTAGGGCTTTATTTTTTAAATAAAAATTCCTTAAACATTTTACTATAATTCCAAAATTTAAACATAGTTTTTGTTCGATCACGCCGCGTATACTCAATATTAATACATATTCAAATAATCCAAGAAAGTCAATTTAAAATTTCTCTTAAATGATTAATAATTCCCACTCCATAACACCTAAAAATTTTTTGTTTTAAATTGTCCAATCTACAGTATGTCGCTAAATTCTTTTAATCCATTTCTATTTGGTTTAAATTTCGTTCATTTCCCTACATGTGGTTTGGCTATTCAGCTATCCTTTAATCTTTTTGTGGTGGCTGACTGGATTCCTGGTTTGCCAATTTTATTTCTGGCTAAGCTGCAAAAACTATGCAATGGCTTTTTGAATATGTTGTCAGCCTAAGCTATATTCTCAAAAACTGCATACCAAATGAAAACCATCCCACCATCACCACCATCGCCACCATCGCCACCATCGCCTCCATCGCCACCATCGCCACCATCGCCACCATCGCCACCAGCACCACCATTGTCATCCGAATTTGCCGAATTTGTGG
This sequence comes from Hirtodrosophila duncani, assembly GCA_037043425.1. NCBI lineage: Eukaryota > Metazoa > Arthropoda > Insecta > Diptera > Drosophilidae > Hirtodrosophila > Hirtodrosophila duncani. The sequence goes on along the minus strand of JBAMBM010000834.1, from coordinate 5,186,744 downwards.
TAGCCAATTTGCGTGTCGCATTGCCCGGCGGTGATGCCATTTGGACCAGTTCTTCAGCTAGGTGGAAATGTCATATTGAAATCGAAAATACAGGTATAAAAAAACATGTGCGTGTGAGTGTGCATTCGCTGGTACTTATGTGTGGGTGTGAATGTGCATGTGTTGAATAATGGTCTCGTAATGGATCCAAATGCTATGCTGTGCAACAGAGCAACAGGCTGCATGGATGAACGATTCTAAAGGGGGAAAAGGACATAAATACGTACAACAGATAGTAATGCGCTTTCCTCCCTTTTTTGGATATTCTAATTTCACGCACCGCTTTGGAAACTAATGTGGAGCGCGGAAGTGTTGTTGTCGTTGGTTTTGCGTTATTCATTCAAACTCACAAATGTTTCAGTTTCAGTGAGCACTGTTAATAGAGAATGCATAAATCACCCAAAAAAAAGTAATATTTGAAGATATTTCAATTTCAAAATATTTCAATGTCCTTTTTAGGGTTATCAGGCTCAGTGTGAGAAATACGGCGATAGTTTTCCATAGTCTTTGCAAATTTATTAGGAGTCCATCGAACTGCATGACTTTCACAGCTTCTCACTGTATCTCATTCTCATATATCACCCATAAAATGTAGTTATCAGCCCTGTTTACCTTTCCACTTTCACTCAAATTTAATTGGTGTTCGCAATTCTGTATCTGATTTAGCCTCCCATTGAGCTATGCGGATTCAAAAGTTTATCACCAGACATATATTCGTGTGTGCATTTTTAATTCATTAGAAAAAAGAAATTGCACGAACACCAATTCTAAATGGAAGTGGAATGGATTTCGTTTTATTGTTCAAACCGAAGTGGAGACGGGAAGAGTATATCTTTTAGCCAAAAGTATAAAAATTTGTAAACATCATGACAAAGTGGAGCCTACCTGTCTATGTCTTTTAGTATGTGTGAAACTTGTATATCATCTAGCAGCTGTCAATGGAAGTATAGATCGATAACTTTGTAATCCCACATAGTTTTACTAAGTAGCTTCTAAAGAAGGCTACCAAATTTAACTTCGCTCAAATAAAAGACAATCTGGGAAAGCCTTCTCAAAAGCCATATATATCAACCATAGATCACCGCGGATATATGTCCTTTTAGTTTCGTAGTTTCAGGAGCGACATATTTCTATCATACCCCATCCCACCATTGTGATTGAATCATATTTTCCAGACCAATATATTTTGATTTGCCAAATTAGCCTCTATTCGAATAGCCTAACAGATTTCTTTTGTTTTATATGCATTTTACGCCAACAGGCCTTCTCATTGTGCCTTAAATAATGTATAAAATTCTAATTAGCTGCATTAACTGAAGCGTTGATAAAAATGTCGCTCAGTTTATTGTGCAAATTGAATTTTAGTGATATTCTAATAATATGCATCATGCATAAATGGAAACTAATAATGAATGCTGCGCTGCGTGGGTAGCAGCAGCAGTAGCTGTTTCTCATCATCTCTCTATCAATGGCAATGCCAATGCAAACACGCACACATGCAGGCACATGTATGTAAATATGTGCATATATATGTGCTTGTGTGTGTACTCCCACTCATGGGATCCCCAATTTGTCCAAGTCTCTATGAAAAGCAATTTTTTTCTTGGCAATATTCCTGCTTCTTGCACAGCATTTTGACATTCATTTCCATTTTCCGCTTCCTAGTGCCTGTCACTTCACTTGACTCACCTCTCCCCTCCTTTCTATCGTTAGCAATATCAATTAAATCGTTAAGAAAATTAAATTAAATTGATTGCACTAAATTGTGTGACAGTTCAAAGTAACAAAAATAAAAACAAACAAGAAGGAAGCAGTGCATCTGGCGGCTAACCGAAGCTTATATGCCCTCGCAGATTCACAAATCAGTCGAAACCTTAAGTTTAAGTAGAGTGAATGAAGACTGCTTCAACACTGTCTCTTCACATGAACAGAAATACGCATAGGCTCACATTTTTCTCATGCTGATCAATTATAAATATGTAGTCGGCGATGCGTTGCAAATGTCATGACAAAATTGTAATAGCCCTGGCTGAAAGTGTATACAAATTAAATGCGGGCTCGACAAATACATATCAATTCAATGATTTATAATTAAATGAACAAAAAAAGTCCCAAAGGGGCAGCGAACATATGCATGTTTGTGCTCTGATTGTTTGACTTCCAGTTATCAACATCTTCATCATTCAGCATCATCATTATATTATAGTGCTGGCTTTGTGTGAAGCAATTCCGGCATAACTTTGTGCTACAGCTAATTCGCTTTTAAGCTCACACAAAATTAGCTGCGGCTGCCGCTTGCAGTCGACGTTGCAACAAGAATTTCCACGTACGTTTTCAATTGTTGGTCAGTGGGGTGTTAATGTGCTGATGTGGCTGATGTGGCTGTCTTTTTGTTTGTGGCAAAGCTTTGCAAATGTTGTATGAATGAAAATAAATGAGCAGATTAAATGGCTAAGAGAATTTTGTTGAATTATAAGTTTTAATTGAGAATATAATGAATTGAGCATAACTTCCCTAGCTGTTTACTGGGAAACATTAATGTGGTGTTCGTTTGGTTACTAATTGAAATGTGGTAGAGCTGTTACGAAATTCTTGGAAAAGCATTTTCAATCCAGACACTGCATATACGTACAATCAGAGAAAAACTTTGTTCAAATCCGAAGAAAAACTTGATTCAAGTACGAAATTCTTAATTCAATAATTTTTTAAGTCCGATATACTTATATTAAGAAAGGTTTTTAATAACTCGAATACGTTTCGGACTTAAATCAAGTTTGATTAATGCTAAAAACAATCATTTCAATATTTAAATTAAGAAATAAATATACTTGAATTAAGTTATTCATTTCTAGAGTTTTTTCTGTTTATTTTGAGAATGAAGAATTTTTTTTTTAAATATTTTGAGACTTGATTACAGATTTTTTTCTTATTTTAAGACAATTAACGAACATTTTTGAATTTGGGAGTTTTTCGTACTTGATTTAAATCCGAAACGTACTCGAGTTAGTAAAAACGTTCCTAATATAAGTATTCTAGGACTTACAATTGATCTTGAATCAAGGAATGTCGTACTTAAATCAAGATAGTGTCGAACTTGATCAATTTTTTTTTCCAAAATCAATCCAATTTCTATTGAATTTGCAATATGTCGTTGTTAACCATATTCATTAACAGCGCTCACGATTCCTTTTCGATTTTATGAACATTCCGTTCTACATATTTGGCACAAACATAATGTTTAGCCCCCGGCAAACGGAAGTGCTTCAGTAAGAATGCCAGCTCGGACTGACAAAATGAAATTGATCATTTCAAATTATATCAGGTAAATATAGAGACACAGACATTTTTATATATTTGTGAGAATAATTAACTAATAATTATTAAAAAAATATGAATCTCAAATTAAAAACAAACGCTTCTTAAAATGAGAAAATTTGTTATTTTTTTCAAAACGCTGAGGCTCGAAGGCGTTCTTTGATTGATTCAAAACGTGCTTGAAATGAGACCATATCAGTCTTGATGTAGCCCAAAACATACCTATATTAATCCCAAAGCGTCCGAGAAGTGAGAACCAAAGCCCTTTCTGAAATCGAGAACATTGTTCACTTTATCGTACTATTGAGAACGAAAATATAAATTTTGTAATGAATTTGGTAATTTTTTGAAAGATTTTGTCTTAGTGTGTATGTTCTTGGCAAGAGAAATGCTTATTAATTTATCCGCCTGTGAGTCTGCCTATAACCCAAACTTGTTCATACAATGAGTATGATTGCTCATTAAGAGAAATCATAAGAAAATGTACATGGTATACTTATATATGGGATGGTGAAATAACACTAGCGGCTATTAGCCAGGCCAAAAATAATGCAAGATTATTTGTTTGCCTGTCTTTGACTTCTGACACCTTCTGTATCATAGAGTGGAAAGATTCCATTCCAACCCCATAATTCTAGATCAAGTGGACAGGCCTTATTGTTTCCGTTTCAAAGTAAGTATTCTTCATCATCATATTGTTAGTTGCATCGATATAGCACTGTCCCTATGTTGTATGTCCGGCTAGCCCTACTTAAGCGACTTAAGCAATGAACTGCATTTGGCCTTGATTTAATTATTGTTGTTGTTTTATATTTTATTTTATACCGATGCCTGCAGTTGGCTGCAGTTGTTTTTGCTTCTACGTGGCTTTTGAGGCCGCAACTTGTTGAGTGCAAGGTTGTTGTTGTTGTTTGTTGTTGTTGTTGTTGTTTGTTGTGACTGCATTTGGAATGAAAAAATTGTTCGAAAATGAGCAAAAAAACAAAAGCCAACCAAGTGGAAATGCTTTATTTTTGCCTCATGTTTCTTTTCTTCCCTTATTGAAAAAATTAAAAAAAAAAACTTCTAAAAATACTTTGTATTTTGCGTCTTATCAGCATTCGCCTTTTAGTAAAGACCAGCCAGGCTTGCTCAAAAAAAAAAAACACACACACACACAGTGATAAGAGAAAAATTCTCGAAATGTGGAAGAAGCACAAGGAGGTCAAAGTTGTAACACTCCAAAATTGTGTGTTTCGGTGGGTGGCTGGCTGGCAGACTGATTGACTGACTAAATGAATGAATGATAGCCATGTACATACATGAGAATAGATGAGCAAAAGCACGACAGCACGAGAGAAAGAGAGAATAATTTGTATATGTGTATGTTAAGCGAGTGTTTGTTGGTTAAGCATGTGTTTGCTTTGTATGGTATATATTCCATTACTAGATCTTATCATTGCTGTGGTCGTTGGGTATTAATTGCGCATTTTATGATAAAGAGAGAGTGAGCTGAGTGTGAGAGTGTGCGAGCGAAAGAACCGGATTAGTGGCTGTGTGGGGAGGCCTGAAGCCTACAGAGATGAATTTCCAACCGTTTTCACATGCACAAACCATCACCAGCAAATTTTCAGCTCATTCTAACCAATATGTTAGAGAAAAGAACAATTAACATGAAACTTAAATACACTGAAAATCATCAGTTCAAAAGGGAAAAATATTAAAAAATTTTAACTTAAAAATTGATTTTAAAATTCAATATAATTTACATTTTTTTTAATAAACATTTTACAACTCTAAGAAATATTGATATGTATTCTGAAGTCACTGAAAAGTCTCTTTAAACGAATATCTATTTAGTAAGTAATAAATTGAATGGACTTGTATTTGAGGTATCGAAATATCTATATATACTGCCGCCTGCTCCTTGCTTCTTGAAATGTTTTGTGGCATCAGCCAATATGTATGCACAACTTTTCGAAGTTTAAGCCAATTTCATTGTTCAAACTTTGTGAAAGCCTGTATAGAGATGGCGCAGCTAGATCAAAAGCCAGTTGCTCTTCCGGCTCAGCTTTTGGGCAAACACATTCATGTATGTACTACAAGCGTGTGCGGGTGCGTATGGCTTTCGCGCTGTGGTTCAATATTTTGCTTGACTGCATTTCAATGGCCAGCACAGCCACTAAAGCCTCCGAAAAATATTTAACACAATTTTTGGCAATACACACTAACATCAGCCAACAGCCGCAACAACAACAAGGGCAATTATACGTAATTTTTTGGAGTTTGCCCATTGTGAGAGGGGAGTGGGGTTGCCAGGCAAGGGATGCATAGTAATAATGCCTTACTTATATTATGGCTGGCTGGCTGGCTGGCCAACTATGAATATGTGCCAGTTTTCCAGCCTAGGGGCTATTTTAGCTGCCTTTTGTTTGGAGAGTTTGTCACTTGGCTGGTCAGGAACAACAACATCTGGCGATGGATGTCCACATCAGAGGCTTTATGCCGCCCGCTTCTTTTTTTTTGGGGAACATACAAACAAAGCGAATATATACTATGTAGCCCACGCGTTTCAGTATGCGAAATTGTATGGGAACCTTAAATGTTGCTATGTGCTTAGCCTGAAATAAAAGTCAAGGTTCACATTCTTACTGTAGACATGTATAATAAGCTTCAAGGAACCTTTAGCTATTTCTCCAGTTCATACACTCGGGGAAAAATCACGTATTCTGTACTTAAATTAAGTATAAATAGTGTCAGAAGTGGAATGAGTTTGTACATACTTGTTGGTAAATTTTAATTTTAAGCACGTTCTTAAAGGAAGAAAAGCACTTAAAAATAAACCACTTCGAGTAAAACAAGTACAAGGATCAAGTCTGATAAATTCTTAATCATAAAACTTGCCAACTTAAAACAACATCCAAAATGCGAACTTCTAGCAAAGGCTGTAACACTGCAAAAAAGAAAGATGTACTTCATCAGATTCAGCATTAATGTTTCCGTAATCATTATTCACCGTCTGCAAATCCCAAATTTATTATAAAGTTTTTCAATTGCTCGTTATCTCTCCCTATTATTTTCAACAAAATTGTTATTAAACAGATTTAGTCAACAAAGTTGCTAATTTTCAGGCTCGTGCTTGAACGCCATTTAAAAACATTTCAACGCACTTTTGTTGTTTTGGCCTTCATCATCATCATCCATCGGCTGTTGTTGTTGTTGTTTGTTGTTGTTTGTTGTTGTCGTCGCTGCTATCTTGGGCATTGTTTATGTTAAGGCCGCAGGGCTAGACGCAGGCCAGGTACTAAATTATGTTGTTTTAACTTGGCACTAATGCTTGTTTCCGAGTTGCCTGCAGCCAACGATATGACCGGAAGCATTGTTTGTGCTAAGTGTTGAGATTCAGGCTCCTTCGACTTGGCCTGGCGTCACTCTACGCCTCCATATATATCAAGGTTTGCCAACGCCCCAACGTATATGCATAACTTAAGTTTTGCAGCACAGCAAGAGCAAAAAATAAATATGCCTGACATTTAAAGGGGTGATCAATCAGTTGTTCAAGAACTTATGTGCTATAAAAGAAAACCAGTATATCTTAATCGAAGCTGGAGTTAGGCGAGGACCCTATTTTTGGTAATGGTGCGTTCGATCTAATTTATATTTCATATAACAGAAAGCTTAAGATAGATTTTGCTTTACATAAACCTAGCGATAAACTCAACCATCCTTTCATCTACACTATAATATAGTTTATCTATAGTTTATCTCTTACAGCTAATCTTACTTAAATCTCCTATATATTTTCAAGAACTTTGTAAACACCCCACGCCTAGTTTTTGAGGCGCTTTCATAATATGCCAAACAATTTAGGAAATAGGCCGCGAGTCATCGCCCATGCCGACTTTTCTGCTTCTTCATCTTCTTCTGCTTGGGCAACCACTAAAAATTTCCACCCAAAATCATCAAATTATCATCATTATCATCAACTGAAGTAGAGCCTACCTGTGGCAGTGGGCTTGAGTTCTGCTTACGCTCCCATCTATTGCTTTGTCCTTTTGCTCATCCAAAACATTCATGTGGGCTTGTCCTTTGCCTGGCAATTTGAGTGTTTTTGTTTAATAAACAAATAAGTAAAGCAAGTAAAGCGAGTAAAGTGGATTAGAGAAAAGCGACGCCACCAAGTCGACCAAGTCAGAAAAGTCCACACATATAAAAAGGGTTCCAGGGTTCCTTTTGTCTTTTATTTCGAGACGCCGCCATCTTTTGGGTGGGGTTCAGTTCACTCTATTAGCATTAATCGTGCTTGAGTGGAGGATAATGCTCCAGCGGGGGGTGGTGTTGTAGGGATGGTGTTGCTTGCGTATGAGTAAATAAGCATACCTTTGCAATCGCCTGCCCTTATTCTCTCAGTTTCTCTCTTTGGTCATAAAGTTACGACTCTGTAGCTTGGTTTTAACAACTGTTTGTTCTGCAATTTCCAACATATTTACGCAAAGGCTACAAGTAGAAAAATAAGATATTTGTAAAACGTATTTTATGGGCTCAGCTCTATGCGCCGCTGTTGCTGCCTGCAATTTGTGCGCACACTATTTAACCCTCCGGTGACTAAAAGTGCCTTAAGACATAAATCGCATTAAATGAATCTACAACGGTTATTTAGTAATTGAAAATGAAAGCGGAAAAGAACGGGCAATACCGAAGATAAGGAATGGTTGAAATGTGTATTGAGCAAACAACTGAGCAACGTGCCTCCAGAATATATACTGTGCCTTTGTGAGCATGGTGATAGCTCTTTACAGCTTCAAATAAGAAGAAACTTCGATAGAAGAGAGACACAGGAGTGAATAGATATAAGTGTAGGGAAACTGTTCAGCACTCTAAAGAAACAGGTGTTCTTGGTGAAAAAGTTGGATTTCTTGCATGTCACAGCAGGAAAACCTTTTCCCATCAATTTGGAATACAGTATTTCATACTATTATTCGAATAATTTGTGTGCATTACTAAAGATAACAATGTTCGAGGGTTAAGTATGACACAGGCATAAGTTTTAGTGAGAAGAGACATTGCCTGATATGAAAATAAAGAGAACTCACTGGCGAACTAAAAGTTTTTTAATAACTTGGCTGATTGCATGCCTGCCAACCCCTCCATCCAAACCACCTTCCGTCCCTCCCTCCTTTCTTCCTTTCTTCATGTGCCAACTTTAACATCAGCTGCCATTTTAAGTTGCTGCCAGCGCCGACAATTGTCGTTGCAGTTGGCGGCGCGATATTCTCATGCAAGCATGCTTTTTGCACAGCATACTTTTCAGGGCCCCGCAAATACAAGGCAATTAACTTGAAGCCCCTCTTACTAACTCAATTAGTGTACAGTTGTCCTTTGAGAGCGAAATACTTGTGACATTTTCGAGCGAGTGAAGTGAGGCCCCCGCAGACATACATGTGTAGAAATGAAAATGTTGCATGTTTTGTAAGAAAAGAGCAGAAAAGACGCTTTCAAAGTGCTTTCTATTGGCACCATTAGCATTTTATGAATTAATAGTTATTTCCAAGTGGGTTTTGATAGCTTCTGGACATAATTAAATAATTAAGAATTGGAACGAAGCTAATGCTGATATAAACACTTTCCTTTGCATTTCATGGAATTAATTTCCAAGTGTTTTGTGGAATTTCTGAATTACTGTTATATTTCACATTGTCAATGCCATAAAGAATATGTAAAATATGAAAAGAAAATGTTTCTGACGCAGCTTCCTTGTTACGCCATTCATTTGAAATTCCAGTTAAAATGCCATTCTGCAATGCTGAGTGACTTTTGCAATTTATTTCGTTCGCTTCGTTCATTTTAATTAGCAGGACTCCTCTGGCTCATTATTATCCCTACAAAAGGATATCAACAGTTGAACAGTTGCTGGGAATGTGCATGATGCGTGGGCGGGTTTCATGTATGCAACAAGAGCAAAAACACAATTCTCGAGTAACGGTTCGCCACATCGACAGCATCTTAAGCCACAACAGCAAAATATTCTCCTAATTGGCTCATGTTTATTTAGGATATCGCATGGTGACCGTTTAACAAAGCAGTGAATGTGTAAGCAGAAAGATAAATACAATTTTAGATTGCTTTAAAGTCTCATGCGAGCATGGTGGAGATTGGGCTTACCCTAGAATAAGGAAGAGTAGCATAGAAATTTAGAAATTCATTTCAATTTCGTATTCCTTAAATAATATTTATGAACACATTCAATAAATTGTTGTGTGAAAACTCGCGAAAAGCCAAGAAAATACCAAAAATAGAACCATAATATTTAAGTATATTTTGATATATTTTAGTGACAGATAAATGCAAATCTATTGCCTTCTCTACATTTCGGGGTAAATGAGGACTCATGTCGCTCTTCAAGTGGACTCTCAAAAGGCGTAATACTTAGATGTTTGTTGCATTGCCTTGGCTATGAGCCGAAGGGTTTAATTTAGGGTAAGCTTTATCTTTTAGTTTAGGAATTACTTTCTCTCGTTTAGAAGCCATCGATTTTTTCCAATTTGGTGTCAATTTAGAAGTGCCCGAAAGTGCTGTGGTGCTACCTCCTATCCAGATAGACTCAGATATAGAAACCTGTTGCTAAAAATCATATATGTTTTCACGTTGTTCAGTAGTCATTTGTGTCCTTCAAATATCATGAACCTTTCCCGACCGATTGGTAATTCTTAGGCAACATTGGCTCCTATTCTTTCCTTTCCTCCTATTCTTCTTTGAATTTGATTTGAATTAACTTAGAGTTCATATAAATACTTAAGGAATTTGCAGCGTAAAGTCATAGTCCACTCATTTAAAAGTCTCGTACTTGTTGATTTTGTATATGTATGTGTGTGTAAGTAGTTTTATTATCCCTTTTCCCTGTCTTTGGCAGCTTATGGCAATGTTTCCTTACTAAATCGTTGTTAGGAAAATTAAAAATGGCGGCCAAGCTGCAGACAAAGGACACGGCAACTGTCCACCTACGCCACAATCCGCCTACGCCACTATCCGCCTACTCCTCTGTCCGCCAAATGCTTGCCTGTGAGCTTTTTAAATTCATATAAAAAAGATGAAATGGCATTTCTTAATAGATTGACATCGAGAAGTCAACAGAGGAGGGTTATGCGATTATACATAAATAAATACATAAAACCTATGTATAACGTGAATGTAAATTCAAGAGGCATTGCTAGTTATTTATTATTAATGCTGAAATTTGCATCATTCAAATGGAAACCAAAAAATGTATATAAATATTGAAATTACATTTTTTCCCCCATTCTTTTTTCTACACATTCATTCAAAAAACTGTCAATTGGCAACGACCGATTTTTGCATGCGCTAATTGAGCATTAATATTTTTCCTGGAAATTGTATATAGTTTTTGCACAGCACGGTGAAAAAAGGTAGAGCTCCCTTTAAGCTGATTTCATGGAGCACTTTTATCCCTGCTGGGCATTTAAGAATTTCATTAAAAAAATATATATGTATGTATGTATATATTAATTAACATTTACTCTTGTTTGGTTTTTAACAGCCATGGATAAATGTAAACAACGCATAAATAAACAAACTGAAACCAATAATAACAATAACAACAACGGAATCTGAAACGATTATACAACAATTGGATTTTAAAACTCAAAAGCGTAAGAGAAGCAGCACCATCAGCAACAGCAACAGCAACAGCAGCAGCAGCAGCAACAGCAGCAGCAGCAGCAAAGAGTTGTTCGCATTGTTGTTGTTGTTACAACAACAAGACCAACAACAATCAACCAACAGTGAACACGCCCAACAACAAAATATCGCGTGAGTATGAAATATTCTTGACTTTACTCTTTTTCGTACTGCTATTTTAAATTCGTGTGAATGTGTGTATACGTGTGGTTGTTTGTTTAATTTAAAAATTATTAACAATATTTTTCCCAGTTGAGCGCACAATAGGGGGTAAAAGGTGTGAATTTTTATTGTAAAATTTAATTATAAAAGAGAGTGCGAGAAATGAAATGATTTTGTTCATGATTTGTACGGGCTTTAAATTAGCATATAATTTAAGTCACAGATTCGATTAACTATAAAATTTAAATACAAGAACATGCAAAATTAATTGAAACATAAATAATATGGATTATCGCTCAAAACATAAAGTTAAACGGCTGCACAAGGCTTATTAAGCAATTTTATACTCATACTCTAGTAGAGTAAACGAGTATATTGTACTCATGCAGATGTATGTAAATGGCAAAAGGAAGCATCTTCGACCCCATATAGTAATAGTACATATATTCTTGATCAGCATCCTTAGCCAAGTCGATCTAGCCATGTCCGTCTGTCCGTTCGTATGAACACCTAGATCGCGGAGACTATAAGAGCTAGAGAGACTAAATTTGGTATGTAAGCGTCAAATAAATGCTGTACGAATATCTTATAGTCGGAATATCGGCAATAGCGTTCTTGCTTGTTTAAATTAAATATTTTAAACTTAACTCTTCCTTGAGAATACTGTTAGTATATGGGTGTGCTTCTCTTGCATGCACCTCCCAAATATATATATACAAATCATGAAGGCGTGAACTAAAGTTTTAAGCTTTCAATTTAATAATTTTGCTTTTGTTTTTAATTTTTACGTTCTTAATTGATACAAATCTCCGACTTCAGAAAGCCTCTCGTTTGCATCGGTGTGTTCAGCCGATTGCGTGCGGTCAACCGAAGCTATAGCTGCAAATCACTGTATATACCATCAACTTTTCTTAATTTCAATATATGTTTTGTCCACAAATATCTAGTTTTAGGTTTTTGAATAGTGTCTTTCAATAGACATAAGGCATACCGGCTGACTCGCATATTCCCAAAAAAAAGAGAAAAACGCTGGTTGTACACTGCGTATACTTAACTCTGGTGTTTGGCATGGTTATCGCTTTCATTTATTGGATATTTAGCTAACATTTTAATATCAAGTTTCTAGCCAAGAAAGTTTGCTTTTCACAATATCACAATGCCTTCCTCATCCCTCGAGACTCTATATTTTCGCCGATTTTCAATGGGTTTTCAAGTAAATGCATTTAAATTTACAAAGTTTGTTTATTGTTGTTGACGAAAAATGCCTTTGGCGGCTTTGAGAATGACTTTGATTTGAGCGAGTTTCCTACATCAAAAACCACTGAATCAGCCTTTGACGTCGCAACGTTTAAATGCGAAGTACAATCTGTACAAGATATATATATATATATATATATACATATATATATATGTATGTGAACAAGTAGTACAAGAAAGTCGAACGAGTTGCGATGATTGCACATTTTGCACATTGTGTTGTTTCGTTTCATGATGATTAAATAAGCAATTATCACATTTTAAGCAAATTGGAAGACTCAACTTGAGTTGTTTTGGCTTTTTGTTTTTGTGCTTTGTAAATTTTGAATTGTGAATGATACGAGTATATGTATATGTATGTAGGTTTATAGGCAACTCAGCCAACGAATGTGCATGTAAGATAATGAGATGATGAGATGAGAGTTAAGATTTGAATGTGTAAACAAGCAGATGATTATAAAAATTGTGGGAATGAGGCAATAATTAGAAGAACTTAAAGGAAAGCTTAGAGTTAAATTATACTACAGAATTACGTGTCACTGAATTAGTTAAAGCTGATTCAGTTAGAATCCAGAAAGACCATATCCATCGATTCTTAAGAAACAAGGTCGCCTTTTCTATGTAAGTTCTGTCAATCTGTTTATTTCATGCATTATTTCAACTGAATTTTGAGCTAAATATTAAGTAGATCGCAATAAGCATCCTCACTTGAGAAGTTTTTCCACCATATGATCTACTTACTACTTTCTATGACTATTTTCTATTTGTGCCAAAAATATCACAATTGCTTTTAAATAACAAATTTGTATTCTAACAAATATTCTAAATATTTTAGTCTATTTGTCAACGATTTTACATAAATTCCCTTAGTGCATATTCAGCAATTGTTGACTCGAATGAACATCATGCTACACATAATAATTCAAGTAAATTACTATATATTATTTATAAAGCTATGACATTAAGTCGACACTCACAAACCCACACACTCGTAGCGGTTGTGTGCGAGTGTTTTTGTGTGACGCCACACATTTTTTATTATGCACGATAAATTAATGATAATTTAAAGATAACTTTTATATAAACAATAAATATTTGTGCTCTTTGGCGTTTGACGTTGTGCTAATAATAGCCTGCCTAACAGTTACATAGAATTCACGATTAGTAAGATAAAGCTTGGGATTGTGCTCATAGTCTGACTTGAATCGCTTTCAAATATACATAGCTGGAATGATAATAAGTCAAATGTGAAAAATAGCAAAAAATACATAATTATTGGTTACTATTTATAAAACAGGAGCTTTAAAATTACGAATTAATTGTTTATTATTTAAATGGATTATTTAAATGTAGAGTATAGTTTTATGAGTCATTCAAGGGAAAACTTCTCAAACAGGCTTCCTACTTTTATTCATCGTGTCTCTTTTGCATAATACATAATAGCTTACAGCTTTACTAATTTGGCACTTCCTGTCAACATTGACAGTACTTTAACACCATATGTAATAAAAGCTAAATAGCTCTGCTACTCAGAAATTCCACACACACATTATGCTCACGCAGCTCAAATTCATTTCAGTTTCAAGACAAGTTTGCTTTCAACCAAAAACAAAAGTGGTCCCCCAACTTCTTAGAATTAGCCCAAACGGAAGGCGATCAAAGAAAAATATAAAGAAAATAAACAAATCGTAAGCAAGCAGAGAGCTTTCGAAAGCGAGGTACAGTATTTCCCCATGACAATGCCTAATTACACATATGAAATTTTCATCTGCTAATTATAAAATTGCAAGCATAGTAGCCATTTATATGTTTATAGCGAAGTGAAGTTCTTACCTGAAAGTGCTATGCAAATTAACCAATTTTTGTTAAAAATACTCTGCCTATATTGACCATCTTAATCTTTATAACGCGAAATTCAAGTACAATCCGCGCAGAACGTTCAAGTCTCCTAGCAACGATACAAAGATATAAGGGCTTGTTACACGTGAAAACCAGGCTCACAGCAGCCGCCTAACCAGTCGCTGTCGCATCACCTGTAACACCAAATATTTTAATGTTGTCTTAAGCTATTAAGCAAGACTTAGAACGGACAATCATCATTTAGTCGGAAACACGAACATTTTCCATACTTCATATACTCTGAAATCTTTGGTGAACAAAGTATATAGCACCAGAACAAGCTGAACAAACTCAACTCTGAAATTGGTTCACTATATGAGAGTTGTCATCGTTACTGTCTGATTTTTTGTTTGTTATCTGTGAACTTTCATCGTTATGCGGAAATCGCTCGAGGGGCGCCACATTTCCATAAACAGCCGGTTCAAACCCAAATACAAAAAAAAAATTCAAAAAGATTTCTGTTGTTGTTTATTGTCTCACCTCTTGTCTACTGTTTATTATTTCGTTACCCGTATTCTACTTCTAGCTCAAAGTTGCTTAAAATTTATACAATCATAAGCCGTCATTATTCATTCAACAAAAACTACAAACAACAAGAAACAATAGCAACGATAAAAAACCAACAACAACAAAAAAAAAAGACGAACGAAAATAAATTTTTTAAGCAGCAATTAAACGTCAATGGCAACACTTGAAATGCGATCCAAAGCGATCAGAGAGTCTTATAACTGGCATTGTCAAGTGATTATTGTACAAGTATATTTTGTACATACGAGTATTTTGTATTGTATGTCGACATGAATTGATTTCGGCTATCTTGTTGAGTTGAGGCCTTATCAAGTGTTTCCATTACGGTGTACGGCTATGGCTAATTGCATATGTGTTGGAGCGAGCTGGCGGAATTGATAGCGATTTGATTGAGAGACAAAGGCGACGGGGCTAATTAGTTTAGAATTTAAGCTGCACACACACATATGTAGAACTTGAAGCTAACATTGAAAGTTCATCAATCAAAGGCGACCAATTGGCTAGTTGGAATGATGGGAACTCTTAGATTTCCGAGCTCTGCCAATACTTATTGACCGTGCGCCGGCCTATCAATCAGCAAGCTCTGACTTTGCTTCCACAAATAAACATTTCAATTAAAAGATAGAATATGAAATGCTCTATAAATGTAAAATTAATCTATTAGTTTAGGTATTTTAAGCATGTAGTATGTCAACGGTGTTATTAATAGCTCTCAGGTGAACACTAAGATGACTAAGATGATGTAAATGGTAGTGCTTTTCTCTTCTAGCAAAGAACAATAAATTTAGGTATTTTAGCAAAATTCATTAAATTATTGGGCATTACCAAACCCTTCTAGAAACTTCTGGACATTTCTACAATTTCTATTAGCTTATACAATACCAAGAAAGGCTTTTGGAAGTTTGCAGATTTATAAATAAACTTCTAGAAGACAGTATAACTTTGAAGAAACATGAAGATGTCTATGGTTTATTAAGAACAGTCTAGTCTGCTTTTGTATTTACATTTTATGATATTTTCCATTATTTGTATATCTGTTGTATTCTTAATTCTTAATTTGAAAATTATTACATTTTTTTGATGAAACATTGGCTGGCAATTGGAATAGACTCGATCATCTTCTTTTGGAAGCTTGTAATTGCCAGATTTTGTGATAATTTTTGTTACAATTTTATTAAGAAATTTGGTATGGGGAGTTTTGTGAACTACTTCAAACTTACATCGAACCCGAGACACTTTCTCCAGAACATGATTTGAATGTAAGGCATTAACGCTGTTATTAAAAGTTAACCTAATTAGAGATCTCGTATCCAAATATTCCAATGCTTTATACAAATGCTTAGCCCACTTATTAAAAGCTCTAACGCTTACATAAATAGAAAGAAAACACAACAATGTTTATTTTTGCAAAGCCAATTAAATTAATTTCTATTTCACACAACGCACCACCCACATTGCTCTTAAGCCGCTTAACTTCCCCATCAACTTACTTTTCGACATAAGTGTAGTGTAATCAATTTCATGTTAAATGCTCAATTAATTAATGCTTGAGAGCTGCACAAAAAAAGCAACCAGCCCAGCCGGACAGGTGAGGCAGAGGGGCAATTCAATAACAAATAACAACAACAATAGCTTTTGATGTACAACAATAGGTAACACAAAAACACTCATTCATCATGCAGTGTCATATACGAGTATGTTATTGTTTGTTGATTTTCTAAGCTATGGTTTGCTTTGGTTTTGTTATTGTTATTGTTTTTAAGCTCTTCATAAAAAAGGGTGTTATATGTGTGTCATGGTGTTTGATACGTACAGAAGGAGACCTTTTCGAATTCATTCAAATTACATACTTATCTCTTTAATCGGTTTGTTTGTAATATACTTGCCAGATAGCAACAGTAACCTGGAAGAAGAACGAGCAGGCCTGGGTAGCGTATATAGTCCCCTTCATAGCTAAAGCTAACTCCCATTTCTTGTTATACTCGTACTTTAGTAGAGTAAACGAGAATATTGCATTCGTGCAAATGCATGTAACAGGCTAAACGAAGCATTTCCAACCCCATAAAGTATATATATTCTTGATCAGCATCAACAGCGGACTCTATTAAGGCTTGTTACTCAATTTATATATGTATATACCCTTCCTATTTTCTTAATTTCAATAAGATCGGATAAAAACTGTAGACAACATCGCTACATTTCGTGCATTCATCCCATATCGTAATCATTGCTTAATCATTCTGCTACATTGTAAACATTTTACATAAAGAATATTGCCAGAACATTCCATCAGCATTGTTGCTGTGAGCCAAATTGTCTTGTTGACATGTTACTTGATGTTCAAAAACATGTTGCAAGATGTTACAAGGAACTTATATTTACGTTATGTAGTTGATGTTAAGTTACAGAAAGTGGACTGAGTACGAGTATCTTATAGTCGGAATATCGACTTACTAGTTTTTTTTTTAGATGATGAAACGAAGCTGTTTTGGGTAGACACGTTTTAAGATCGTCTCTTCTCCCTCTTTTGCGGTCTTCTTCTGTCTGTAAGTTTTTCTGTTGTCGTTGTTGTTTTTTTTTTTGGGTTAGGTCTCTTTTTAATTAATGCCTGCCTTTGCTGAGCTTTCGAAAAATTTCTTTATTAGGTTTTTTTGTCGCGTGGCTAGACAATGACTAATAACTAAATAGAAGACGCCACGTTTTTTTCCCCTATATTTTCTTGCCTTTTCACATTTGCGTTTGCTATCTGCTTGGGGGGTTAATTGATTAGCCCGCTTAAGCCCCCTTCGCAACGGTTGGGTAAACAAATTGCACTAATTTGTGTCTTATTATTTAATAACTAAATAAATAAAACAAAAGCCGACAACAAGTTCGCTTGGTAGTTGGCGAAAAGTCGGCAGGGAAAGCAATTATTTAGCACTTGGCGGTATCTGCGTAATTATTTAATATGCTATTCCTAATCCTTGTAGCGCCACCAGCAATTCCAATTAGGAACAATCAATGGCAACGGCTCCACACCCAAGTGCTGAAGTACCACACCTTGACCTCCGCACTAGGCGCTGGTTCACTCCCGCTGGCTCCTTCTCGCTTCTCTGTCGCTTTTCTCTGTCTTTGGAACTAAGAAAAAACTTGGGAAAAGTGATTGACAAACTATTTCGCATGAATCAATGCGATTTCCGTGCTTGACTGAATTCGTTTTCCAATTTTTTTGAACGTGGTTGCCTGTGTCTGCTGCTGTTGTTGTTGTGGTTGCTGTAGGATTTTTTGAGGGATTTTCAAGTGGTTTTCCTTTTTCAACAACTGGTCTAGTTTAATGATCCGTGTCTACTGTTGTTGCTCTGCAAATTCTCTGATAAAATATTTTCTTGTTAAATGGAGCTGGTTTTCCGTATTTTAATTGATGATGATTATTTGTCATGGGAAATGGTGAAATTCATATGGATGTGGAAAGAAAATCTTGTAAATCAATGTGTAAATTTGTTAACATAGGTTTTTTTTTGTAATATTTAAAGTATTTATTTATAGTACTTAAAAAGAAGTGGGGAACTCTAAAATAAGTACCCTAAGAAATAATATGGAGTTATAAAGGTCTGCTAAAATTGTCAAAGTGAGGCGATTTTATTTTATGAAAGCTAACCCGGCGTGCGTTGAATGGGCTAGGGGTCTTGAATGAGCTTTGTTGCTGTCTTGCTTTATAAACTACCAGAAGTTTCTGTGGTATTCCACAAGTTTTTTTGTGTGACAGGTCTTTCTACGTTAATCTACCTTAATAACAACCTTGGAATCATCAGCTGGCATTGGTTGAGGAGAAGTTTTGAAGAAACGTACTAACTGGTTATATTGATCAAAAAGTTTTTCCAACCCAGCGACAATTTCACGTTCAACATGTGCTATGAATTGACAACGTTAATTCACTTGTTCTTCATTGTTTCCCATAATGTAGATTTGGAGAAATTTATGTTCCGCATTCGGCAATGGTAGCAGTGATCTAATTGGATGATATATTTGGCCCAGGACCTTGAATGTGGGCATGAAATTGTATTTCCGAACTCTTTGATCGTCTTCTTTCGCCGGATACCAACGAAGACAACCGTTCTAACTTTTCCATCTGCGCAGCTCATTTCTTTTATCTTCTCTCTACAATACATGCATAGGTTAGCCATTTTATCAATAACAACAGTTGGACGGAGGCTATAGTAATAGTTGGCATCGCAACGGCACGCACTTAGATATAAAGTTAAGTTATATATAAAGTTAAGTAAGAGTTCCAACACGATCGGCTTGAACTCTAACTTCTCGTTGGATACTTTTAAAAAAACACGATTACAAATTTAAAACTCATTTGAGCAGCTGGTGCTTGGCCTATCCCTGGTCCGGTATATAGTAAAAATGGCACACCGATCGGTCCAATAGTTTAGGCACCTATAAAAGATAAACAGACAAAGAAGCCAATTTTTAAATTTTAGACAGTTTTTTTTTCTTAGTCCCATTAAATTGTTTGTTATAGATTTCACTCCAAGATGCTGCATAGGAAACGTATGCTATAAGGAAATGGAACTCCTGAAGTGAAAGTAAATGCTGAAACAATTTTTCGAAAAGTATTTCTTTTCCAATTCATTTGCCAAGTCATTTAGACTCAGCTCTTATACAAAACACGTGCCCATCTCCGCCTCCAAAATAAAACACACCTCCATTTGGCCAACTATTGCCTGAATTTTACTTATATAACCATTAAACCATAAAATTTTATTCACGAATATGGCTAGCCGCTCCAACAACAACAACAACAAAAAAAGATGGGAAAGAGCAAAAAAATAAAATAAAATATTCGATGTCTACTCGTGTAGCTTTGGAGGTGTCAAGCGAAGAATCGATTTTGATGGAGAACCCGAAACGGTATTATGATTATGTTTATTAAATTGAATTTGGAATTGCACTCACACACATAACCACATAGCCACAGACACACGCTCAAATGCACACTCATATACATACAGAGCATATATGCAGACGTAGACGCTTTTTATCGCTCGGGCTGTGGACTATTAATATAATTTTATGTGCAAAAATATTCCTATCAAACCATGGTCGAGGGCATCTGGGGAGACGAAGCACCCGATACTTTCCATTATCAGGCTTAGCGCCAACACCCCGAAAAGTGAGCAGGCGTATAATTTTTGTCGGCTGATAAGAGGCAGAGCTAGCTGGCAGAGCTAAACAGAGCCGAGTCAGCCCATTGGATTGTACAAAGCAATTCTATTTATAGAAGGAGAGAACTTAACTTTGTGATAATGTTTCCATTTGTTTCGATCGGTCGGTCGGCCGGCCGGCCGGTTTGTCGGTTAGGTGAGTCCGGTACATCAGTTTTGTAGCCTATTAATGAAACATATGTGCGAGTGTACATAGCATGTCTAAGCCGAATTTCGATTTCAATATTGCACTCGATTCCATTTTGGTGTGGAGCTACGTATTTGCATAAAACTGCCAACTGGCGATCCGAGTTCAGAACAAGTCTCCAAGCAGTCGTCGCCATATTCTGTTGCTGTTTTTGTTATTGTTGTTTGCATATCGCTTAGCCATAATCGCTGGCCGCCGTTGATATTTGCTTCAAAATGTTTATTTTTAGCTTTGGGTATTTATAAATGGCCTTGGCGCTCAGAGCTTGGACAGGGAGATATATGTATGCATATAAGTAGTATGTATATATATATATAACATGGGGATCGAGACACGCGCAGTGTTTGCTCGAGACTCGCGACAGACACGCGTGTGTTTTGTTTTTAGTTGGCCAGCTTAGCGCCACGATTTTGGTTCAAATTAAACATATATCTTTCACTTTTAATCGTAAATCATAATGAATTGGAAAAGCGTTCTCTCTGATTAGTTTGAGAAATTCGTAGTCTGCTTTAGGGCGTAACAGGCAGAAGGAAGCCATAAAGTGTATATATTCTTGATCAGCATCAACAGCCGAGTCGGTCTAGGCATGTCCGTCTGTCCGTCCGTATGAACACCTAGATCTCGGAGACTGTAAGTGCTAGAGAGACTTCCCCTTGTGGGGCGTCAGATACTTGATGTTTTTAAATTTTACCACTCCCCTTCCCGCCCCCGCAAACGGCACAACTTTATATCTTCCTCAAATCTTAACGCATTTAGTTGAAACTCAGTTTGTATAGGTATAAGTACATTATCTACCGATTTTGCTATGTCAATCAGAATCAGAAATCAGATCAACTGGTATAACTTTCTATATTTATTTCAAATTCATAAAATGCTTTAAAGCTTTGAGTTCACTTTAAATCTTCCGCTTGATTTTTTATTCGTTCTTTGATTTTTGAGCCATTTGATTCTGCTTTCTCATCAAGCTGCATTTACCTGCGGGTGCTGTTTTAGCCTTCTCATCAAGCAGATTCCAGTAATGGCATAGCTCCTAGATAGACACCAACACAGCGCTACCAGCCATTGCGTCGCGACCGTTTAATGTGTGTCCCTGCCCGGTCTACCTGGTTAGTTGCCGTTGCCTGCTTCGCCTTCATCTGGCCCAGGTTTGGGTGACAGGGTGGCGGTGGTGCTACTTGATGGGTTTAACAAGTTGCACATGCAGGTTGCCTGCCTTACGCTCAATCTGGCACTCCGGCTGGCTGTTTGCCTGGCTGGCTGCAGTTGGTCTGATCTGGTCTGGTGTGGTGTGGTGAGGCTGCCTCAGTGTCTGCAACTGCTGGCACTGCTGCTGCAAACAAAGTGGTTTAACTGGTATTATTATTATTATTATTATTAGTAACGCCAACTAGAGTGCCCAGTTATATTTTCATTCGAGTCAAGTTTATTCTCTGGCTCTGGCAAAATGTGGCTGACCTGCCAACAGCATTCCAAGCTCTCCATGCAGCGCACACAAAACTAATTTCGAATCTAGCGCAAAGGGAGCAACAGCCACAAAGTTATCCCCACTAAGTACAAGTGCAAAGCCATGCCGGCGTATACGTAATATAGCTGGCCGTATGTGTTGTCTGTGCTTGTTGAAATGTCATAATTAATAATTCCTACCGTTAAGTGATTATGTAAAGTGACAGTTCTTGTTATTTACACGTGTTGTGACAATAGAGTATAAGGTATGGGAAATAACTTTGTAGATGGGACTGTGAGACTGAGACCATTGTGAATGTCATAATTCAGTTGAGTGATGGCAGTGGGAAGGCATTTGAAATGCGGGGAAGCTAAGATAACGTTTAACGTTTAAGTAAATGGGGAAACTAATTGGAATTGATTGGATTGGCACGACAGACATGCACATTTTCTATTAATCATGAATTGCGGAAATGAGTAAATTATAGATTTTACATTGAATTATAAATAAATTATTAGTTTATGAGATTTAAATCGAGATGTTTCTCTTTCTTCTGACTGATAGAGTGATATAATCCCTACCCCAGTCATTGTCGTTCTGTTGCCCGTCCCTGTCATGCTTTTCATCCTTTTTAGTACCCCTTGACTTTCAGCTGAATATATTTTATATTTGCATTTACCCTCCTGCTGTTCTCTATGCTCCCCCGTTGTCATTCTAGTCTGAATCATAGTTGTTCGCCTTAATAAAAATATTTGCCAAAAAATAAATAAATTGTGAAAATTGTTCCATGACACGTTTGATTATACCATTCACAAAAATGTCATTTGTCTTCAAGTTTGCAACGCATAGAAGGAAGCGTTTCTGACTATATAAAGTATATATATTCTTGATAAGCATAGAAGGGTATTCCATATAGCCATGTCCGTTCTTTTTCAACCCTAAGATCTCAGTAGTCTGCACGCTGGCTAAGTTTTAGATTCCTCCAAATCGGATAACTATATCAAATAGCTTCTGGAATGAACACTTAGTAGCATAACGTTTCTGTTTCTGTTTTTGCCAAATCAAACCAAAATCGGGTTGTATCTGGAACTGTTCTATATATACAATGTGAATGGTATATAGGATTTGGCCTTCTTTTATTTATTATTTGTTATTCTTGTTTGTATTATTGAAACCAATTCTGTTAACTAGAAATATCCCTTGAAAGTTGTTTCCCCTCCTTCTTATGCATTCAAAAGCAAAGGTGTTTCCCTCTTTTCCACTTTCCCTTCCAACATCCAATGTGGCTTCCTCATGCCTTCACCTTTTAGGGAATTTCTAGAACCACTTGGTCCTAGAAGTAAATGCATTTTGCCTTCTGTGTGCTAGCTATGCCAATGGAATCTCTTTAACATTTTCCTTTTTTTTCCTTGTTTTTTTTCTTAAACATTTTTTGTCCACTAGCTGGGCTGAAAGCGGAAATTGTATTTCCTGCCAGCCAAAAGGCTGATGGCCCAGGCTCCTGCTTCTCCTCCTACAGCATTACCTCAACCCTTTTTGGCATCCTAACAAGCCAGTGCCTGGTCAGAGCTTAGCTCCAACACAACTCCGCCAACATAGTCATCGCATATGGTTTTGCCTTTTGGCGGCCGCTGTTGCACATGTGGCGCGCATTCAAGTATTTCCCCACGGTCTATTTTTAGAAAATCCAGTTTTTTGGCAACAACAACAACAACCACACCAACAACAACAATAACAAGTCTGCTTTGCATGCCTTGAAACAGAGGACAGAGATAGCGACTCAGATTCCACATCAGAGTCAGTTTTCAGATTTCGTCCAGGCTTCATAATTTTTGCTGACTTAGTGGCAAGGTTTTCAGCTTCAAAATATGTTGAGTAAATTGAAGCGACGACCTCAGCCTCAGCCCTTCACTTTCACACGACCTACCAAATATGGCCAGCGCACATCCCATTCCATTCGTCCATCCCAGTGCCAAGCCTAGTCTTGCTCTTTGGTCTTAGTCTTTGGATGAATGACTGCCAGCCAGGCAGCCAGGTTATTGTTGTTGTCTTGGTTGTCTTGTTAAATGCCAAAGCCACCATCAGCCGTCACCTTTTATGGCCAACAAGCGGCGCCTGCTGGAGCTGATGATGGGAGCTCCAGTCTGAATCTGTTGTAGTTGTGGCGTTTTCCACCAGCCAGCCCGACGACCGCTAGCTTGAAAGTGAAATTACTGCGTGTAACATATGTGACAACAGAGAGATGATTGTGATTGTGGGCTCTGGATGGGATTATGCCAGCGTAGAGAGTGATGATGATGAAGCCTGCTGCTTGCTTTTCTTCTTCCGTTCGTGAAGTTTATTGTTGTGACCCGGTGACAATGAAAAAGACAACCTGAAGGCCAGAGTGTGGAGGCTTGCCGTTGGCAATGGACACGTGATTGTGATTTTGACTGTTTGGGAGAATTTTTCGAAAATTGTAAAGGTTTATTCCAGAAATGAGGAAAATATGAATGAACTACATATATACTTGCTCCTTTTACTCATCTCTAAGCGAAAATAAAGCTTGATGCTTAATTTTGTATTGAACTGAAATTGAGGGTGTCGAGGAAAATCTTATAGCTTGCCTTCATTTGTACTTGAGATTTTGTGTCTGCTTCTTCGACTTGACGTTCCAATCACCCGTGTGGGCGTGGGCTAGAGCTAGGGCCATTGCCCCATATCGGTGTAGAATTGCATCATGATGATGACGATGATTATGATGTGGGCATGGGACAACCTTTGCCAACATTTGCCAGCAATTCAACAGTTCGTTTGCCTTGTAATTTGATTTGAATGAATGCCGATAGTGGCTCTGGCCTGCCAAGCGTTGAGACATTATGCTAAATGTATTAGAACCTATTTACCACTCCAAGCTCCTTCCTCAGGCAAGCAAGCAATCAACTCAAACTGAGGCTCAGCTCTTGTGGCATATGGAATTGACATTCTTTTATTTTGCAAGCT
This sequence comes from Hirtodrosophila duncani, assembly GCA_037043425.1. Classification (NCBI taxonomy): domain Eukaryota; kingdom Metazoa; phylum Arthropoda; class Insecta; order Diptera; family Drosophilidae; genus Hirtodrosophila; species Hirtodrosophila duncani. Next base: position 5,162,047 of record JBAMBM010000834.1, on the reverse strand, counting down.
TTCAGGGTCCTCTTTTAGCTATTGTCCTTGTCAGTCAGTTGATGGCACCTATGACCCAGCCAGTTCATTTGTAATACCCATTTGACACTTTATGCTCGCTCATCCTCTTGCTTTGCTGCCGCTGCTACTCGCTCGCCATAGACAATCAAGTCAAGCGAAAATTTTAAAGCCTTCCCACTTTTGTTCTCTTCGTTCGCTTTCGTGTTCATTATTGCTTTATTCTAATTACATATTTCTATTTCCATTTGCCCACAAAGGATTCAACGTCTCCAATCGTTTCAATATTCCATCTCGCCCCTTATCATCGTTAGTTTCAATAAACGTTGCAAATCGCTCATTGGGGTCCAATATAATGTCAGCAGTTAGGCCTAACCCTCGCCCCTGCCCTTTGTGCGTTGGCGTGGGCGTCAGTTTGTTGACAATTCTTTATATGCTGTGGCATGCCATGCCATGCTTTGTGGGCGTGGCTGGGCGAGTGGCTGTTGTTGATGATTGATGGCCCAAAGGGGTTAACAAGGATAGCCAACTGATTTCGTGTTTGTCTTTAAAGCTCATGGTGTGTGTAGGCTGGTAAACAAAACGAAAACAAACCATGGCACAGTTCTCCAATCAATATCAACACGTGAACGATTCTGTTTAGATGGAAAGTATTAAAAGGGAATATGGTTTAAAAAAAATAAAAAAAAATTGTCCGATTTTTCAATGCAAAATATGTAAAAGAGTCCTATTTAGATTGTTTATATTATATATGCATAACCTTCCACTTTTAGTTTAGTTTCTTTTGTATAATCTTTAATTGAAATCATTTTGCTAACCTTGTTGTTTTACAAATGGCATCATTACAATTCAATTATTGCATTTGCATTTACCAAAGTGCCTGGAAGAAAGTCAGCGGAACGGCGATAACTTCCTGAGAAGATTTGTATAAGTTGTTGTCGGGTTGCCAATGTATCAAATAAATTGAACAAATTATGAATTACAAAAATCTTAAGAGATTATGTAACGTTGAGTTGACTACACGAGCTTTCCCTATTTACATCATCTCTAATCGTTTTCACTGAACATTCGTTGAACATTTCCGCTCCTGTGTAAAAGGAATTACAAACTGAGCAGCAGTTATGAGGCTGAGGACTAAGAAGCCAATTGGGAAATTCAACCTACACAAAGTTCATAAAGGAAAATCATTGTGTTCTTTTAGCTTAGCATAATCATAGTTGTTTTTTATGTATAGCGGAAGTTTAATGAAAAAGTAATGAAATTATAAGTCGATTAACAGTGCTACTCATAAATATATAGTGAAACAAATCATTAGTGAACATTTTAGTTTCATAGGGTATCTAGATAGGCGACTATTGAAAAAGGCTCGACTATAGCATGATATCTAATTAGATATATGTCGTCTCTCAGATTCGAGAGACGAGAGTTCGCGACGCGGCATACAGACAGATTGGACTGACACCCGGCAGCAGTCAGTTCGACGAACGCCGACAATCACAAAAACAACAAAAACAACAACAACAACAACAACAACAATCACAGCAACACGACATTGATTTACGCACGCATTTTATTTGTTTGAACAACAACAACAACCATGCACACTTCTCTATACATATACCCTCCTCTATCCATAATATACTCCTAAGACCCTCCCGCCCCCCTCCAGCCGTCGCATCTGTCTGTCATGTTTGTTTGTTAAAATATGTAATGTCGTGTGTTTAGTTTATCCGTTGTATTGCTGCCCCGGCTGGCTAGCTAGTTAGTTGGCTGTCTGAATGTCTGAACGGCGTGCCGTTTCCATCTCGTTTCTATTTTTAGTGTACAGGTTTTATTTTTAGGCATCCATTCCAGCCTCTCCAGCAGCAGGCCCCAGCACCAGCACTAACCACAGCCATAACAAACCAACAAACGAACAGCTTCAGCTTCAACTTTAACTGCTGCTTGCCTGCACAAAGTGGGCAGGGGGCTGGGGGGGGCATGGTATAGTAACCCCTCTGCTCCGCCGATGTGGCCCCACAAATGCAACTGCAACTTGTTGCGCTATGGGACAGCAAGAGTGAGCTACGGAGAGCCAGAATGAGAGAGGGCTAATCATGAGAGAGTCATGATTGTTCCACGTTGCGGCTACGCAATGTTGTCGTATATTCCGTACATATGCGCCTCGGCCCGGCCACCTCACTCCATTCAATTACACAACTGAGGAAGCATGTTTTACAATGCATACTCTCTTTCCCTGTTTATTGTTCTCCCTCTCTCTCCCTCTCTCTCTGTCTCACTCTTGTCTTGTTTTCCTCTCTCTGACCGCCTATTGTATTTGTGTTGCCCGCGCGCTTTTCACATTTTGTTAAACGTTTTATCACGTCGTCGTTTAAAGTTTACTTTTAGTTTAGTATTTTTTTTTCTGTTCTTTTCGATTTGTTTTCTCATATTTTCTTTGAAATGTGAATCTATTTATAGCTTGGCTCTGTTCACCTCTCCCTCTCTTCGTTTCTCCCTTCCGTGCATTTCTCTCTGTATGTTATTCGCTCATATTCTCTGTTTACTTTATAAATATTTAAATTGTTGTCACGTACTAAGTTCTTAATAGGTTACGTTATGTGTTTATTTAACTCATTTTGATTAGAAGTCGAGAAATATACAAAGAGAAACACGCGCTGTGCATGTAGGATATAGTATACGATATGCGATTATCCATAATATTCAACAAAGACCCGTTACAAAGTTCAATTCTCAAATACAAATATACATACATATTTTTTGCCAGTTGTCGAGCTTGGAATTAAGTGCATATAAGAAATAGGTAAAACCATATACAGCTGGACAAGATGCGAAAATGAAAATGTGGCTGAGGTGTGTTTTTGTTAGTTAATAGTTATACCCTAGACTATCTAGGTTTAGCCATTCAACCGATAATACGTAAAAGAGTTGCAATTGTGATATATAAAACGATTGAATAATCGGATCGAATCTTGCGTTAAGGTGCCTAGGTTCATTTAATCTTCGTCTTCTTTGTTATGAGAAACTCTGTTCTTTATATCGAAATATTTCAAAATCTGTGTTGTTTCAATATTATCATACTCTTATCTGAAGCATTCTTTCGAAACCTCAGCTATAACAAGTAAGAACTTAATAGTATGAACGTGTATTTCTTATAGTCTCCGAGATCTAGGCCTTACTCCGGACGGACAGACGGAGAAGGCTAAATTAGGTATAGCCACTGAGATCAAAACATCGATTTTGACGATATTGAGCAAAATTCAAAGCATTTTGTCATCGCAAACCCCATGGATATCACATAAAGTTATATATATATATTATATATATATATATATATATATATATATATATATGATTTCCTAGCAAATTCACATAGTATCAGTTCAAAATTATGAATTATTTCCAATAGTTTTTGTCAATGCTATATAGGAACATACGGTTCAGTCTTTCGGTTGCGTTGCTGTCTTAAAATTTACGACGGAACCGATGCTCACAGTATTGATTAATACCATATTAATATATGGGTAGATGTTGTCCATTGAATCCAACAAATCAATGGGGTTAGACTGAAAGTCCTTCATCTCTTCTTCATCTGTTCTTCAATATGAACATCGACAAAACATCGCCGAAAGCATCGGTGCATCGTAAAACATCGATATTTTTGGACATCCCTAGACTAAATCGACTCCGCTGTTGATGGTTGATGCTGATCAAGAATGAGTATACTTATGGTTAGCTTTCTTTTGCCTGTTACATACATCTACATGAATACAATATACTCGTTTGTTCTCTTTTTCAGCTAGAATTTGGTTTAATTGCTTATGATTTTGGGGTTTTTGACATAGGCATTTCTATGGTTGAGAATGTTTCGTAGTGCAAAAGTTAACGTACCTCGGAGCAAAGAGTATACCAACTACTGGCTTTTTGTTTATTCAAGTGTAATTAAGTAGTCAGCCAAACATCCATTGCCAGAATAAATATGCAAATATTAGAACACAAACATTAAAGTAAATATAATATATATGTATAAATAATGAAAATTAAATAATTCACATTCATTTTTTTAGCATAACACTTAATATTTATAGGAGACTAATATAGTATTTTCAATGTTCAAAGAATTAATGTCTTCATCATTAAAAGGAGGAATACTTGGTATAGATGTATGTTTCAGATAAAAGGCAGCTTTTCCTACCTATATATGTACTTATTTTCTTGATCAGGACGAGCAGTCGCATCGATCCGAATGACTGGTCGTCGTTCCATTCGTCTGTAGGTATGAATAGTTACCAAATTTGATATCACGAACTCCCTAGATTCCACGCAGATTAGGTTTATTTACAAAATTCCCCTTCCACCTCCGCAAATCACAATTTGTATTCATATATTTCTTTGCATAATAACATCAACCAATCTGGTAAAATCTTCAATGGTTTAGCAGAGTCTTTTCATATTTTACTAAAGCGTGACTTTTAATTTAAATCTTGTCAGTTGTACAGTCCACATCCACAGTCCCCTTACATCCAATCGAGTAAACCTCAGACACGTAACCAAGGATTACACTAATACATATTGCATCTTTTTGTTGTTTGACTAGATGCCGAGATAAGTAGTAGAAAGGATAACAGGTAGCGCATGTGAAAGAGCTTAGGGATGACAAAGCACTCGCCCCCTTGGTTAGTTGCTCGCCTCAGAATTCTGTTGAATTGAGTGGACGAGTGGACGGTGAGTTGGCTAAATTCCTTTGCTGGGTGCTGGCATGCCAATGAAAATCAACTAAAGCATGCCGTAAATATTTATTTACATAATGAGCGCCGGTATTTCCAACATTGGCATGGATAGAATGTGTTAAAGTGTAGATAACTAGGGTTTCTGTTCATATTACTACTGGGTAATTTAAGGTGAGCAGTCACCTCAAAGGAATGCTGTGAGTTTCTATGGGATATGATATGACAACTCACATATCTTGGATGACCTAAATCTAGCTATAGTTTTCAATTAACTCCCCCTCATTCATTCCCTGCTTAAATCCTTTTATCATATTGTTCGTTATTCGTTTATTGATGGTCTAATACGGATAATTTGGAATTTGGACCCCAGTTTTTTGGTAGCGCATAATATGCACTCGTTGCAGAGAATTTGGAATCTTCAGCCTTGCAGCTTCGTGTCAGTCCATTTTTCTCTTTGGTGGATAGCCGTCGAATTTATGATTTTAGATGTCCATTAAAACTTTGGTTAACTTTTGGTAGGCCTAATCATCATTATCATTCATCATTCATCGCATACTAACAATTTGAACAATCGAAAAAGGGTTTGCCCGGACTCTTGGGTGCGTGTACTGGATGGTGTTTTGCATTAGCATGGGTGGAGCGTGCTCTTCTTGCCTATGCCCATAACCTAGGCAGGGATGTATTAGGTTTTAGTTGGCTTCTTCAAATCGCCGGCTATCTTCTTTATTGCCGGCGGTATACGCTTGGCCACGCCCGGCTGGGAGCTTAGGAACGATATCTCAAACAGAGAGGGACGACTCGAATAGACGTTGTGCAGCATGCTGATAAACCAGAATAGCAGATCATCCATATTCTGAATGGTGCATTGGGCAAACACGGCACCCGCATCCCGGCCATGCTGATGCGAGTCAAACAAGGCGACGATCGAAGCTCGAAAATCAAAGGTGACCATCACCGTTCGGCTGTCAGCTATGATGGCGGCAAATAAATGCATGGGCATATCCCGGCCGCCAGCCTGCTGGAAGACCTGCAGGGTAATTTGAAAGATGCGCGACAGCTGCATAGCTACATTTCGATTATACATTTGATTCGAGGTATCTGCCTCCATGTGCGTGTAGAACCACTCCTCCAGACGAAAGTTTATCTTGTGCTGCGAACGAATTGCCGATATTGCGTCGGGTATGTTGAGATTCAGATTACGTGAGTGCGGCGTATTGGCCGTGATCACATTGTGATAGACTCCGTTGCCATCGTTCATGGCATTGCCGAAGAGCTCCCAGCCGCGGGCCGGCAGCTCCGCTACCCGATGATAAAACCGCTCGGCCTTAGCCACCTTGTCCGCCAGGATCAGCGAGATAAGCGTGCATGAATTGGTTCCGCTCTGCTGGAACTCGCCAAAGCGCGACTGACAGAAGTCGCGAGGAAACCACCAGATGTTCAAATTGTCAATCTGCTCGTGTATGGCCATTTTGGTGGAACGTAAGCAACGGCGATCACGGCGATCCCTCAATCTGCGGCGTCTCCTCCGTCTTCTGCTGCGAGCCTTCTCGCTAAACAACGTGATGGCGATGTTGCTACTGCCGCTCCTCCCAATCCTGCTGATCCTGTTAATTTTGATAGTGGCTTTGGTCCAACGGACCTACCGTACGCTCGCGCTCTCCTCGCTCCTTCAATCCTTGCACTGTCACATAATTCACAGATCGTCAATGGCGGTACCTTTCCAGTACCTGAACCACCACTGCACTCGAAAAGCGGGCAATTGTTTTTAACCGAACATTGAATTTTGAGTGTCGTGTTGGCCGGAGGAGGGTTAAAACGGGTAAAAAATAAAAACTTTTGAAGGAAAACAAAAAATTTCTAGACCAACAACTGACAAATAACGAACATGATGTGAGACTTACTAACTAAAAACTTACTAACCGAACTGAATACTAAATTGATGAGTGTTAACGAAAAGGATCACACTCCTGAGCAATACTCAATCCATAGAGCATTTTGCGACCTCAATTCCGTGCAATCATATGGTGCAAGAACTTCGCGAATTCTTGGAATCCAAGAGCGATTTTGCTTTTATTTTTCATTTTGCAAAATGTGTCAAAATATTGTGCAAATATTTATTAGAGGCGCCTGAAATTAGCCACTGGGTGAGTTCTTTCGGTTCTTCTTCTATCGGCCCTGGCCAAGTGGTTCTAATTTTAAATTGCAACATTGGCAAAATAAATAACTAAAGAGAAAAGAACGAACGATTCGATTGTAAAACGTGAAGTGTGTCGGAAATGCTAATTTATGATCGGGTTTTCGGGTTGGGTTGGGCTGGCTGTGTTGCGGTTGAGTGTTGAAAATGTTGTTTGGGAAGGTGGCGCCAGGGGGATAGCAGACTTATTTATAACCTAATCTTAAATACACAATGAAGTGGAATTGCGCGTTGTTTTAACGCTTAGCAATGCGCTAAATAATCTTTTCACTTTGCTTGACTTTCAGTTTCAGCAATATTATTTTCCCTAGCCAACATTCTCATACATAAATGCCATACTTGAAAATGAAAATTCGTATACGTTTAGTTGTAAGATTTTATATGTCAATGGCAGCGTACCTGATGAATATGTCTCTACTACATAAAACTTGCGACAATTTATCACTTTTCCATAACTAATACTAACTAATAAGGCCAAGTCTGAGATCAATATGGTGCTACAGATTGTTCTTATAAATATCATCATGACCAAACTTTATTCAATGCAGATATTTGTCTGCATATGTAATAGTCCGAGGGTTCTTGCTTAGATGGGTTTATTTTACAGTTTATTTGTACAAAATAAATAAATATAATCTCGCATGTTTTTATTCAAAATTATGTATTTATAATGTAATTAGGCTAATCCGTTTCCATATCAAGCTCTTCCCGTCTATTTAAGCAAACATAACGTAATCCAATTAACAAATGCAAAACAAGAGCACAGGCTTCTATTGGTCTATAAAGCATTAACAACGATAACAACAACAATGCATAGAACAAACAACATAACCGCATACTTATCATTACGCTGCAGTTGCTGCAGCAGGACAGGGGATACAGGAGGACGCGTATAATAGTTCAAAAAGGGATTATGTAATGACGAAATAAGCGCATGCATTATACGTATGCAGCCTGCAGGACATAGGCTAATAATATGTGGTCCATAGGGGAATCCATTCAGAAATTTAATTAAACGTTTTGGCATTTTTGGGTTCTATGATTCTACAAGCGTGTGTGATGCAATTTCAGCTCTTGGCGCTTCCTTGTTGCCACGCGTCAGCATATTGCAGAGCGTCCTGCCAAGTCAGTAGCATTTTCATTTTCATTTCGGATTCGTATCCTTCTCATGCTGCTGCGCATTCAACTGAATTTGAAACTGTCTGATTTGGAATGCGAATGTGACTGTGGGTGTGCGGATGTCTGCTTATATTTGTGCCTGTGTGTGTGAGTGTGTGCGCGTGTTTGCCTTTGTCAAACATGCATTCTTATTATGCAAGAAGATGTTAGCCAGTGCCAATGCCAACAGCATGCCGCACTGACATTCTCACTTTCGATTGCATCCGCCATTTTGCTCTATGTAACCCCCGTTTTCTATTTATTTTTGTTTTTTCTTTTCTTTTTTTCCAGCGTGTAAATCTGTTAGCACCCATAGGCGTCGCGCTGAACGGCCCCGGCCTAAGGGGCCATGACGCGTTGGCCCTTTAATCTATTACTATTGCTCTCGGTGGCAGTACGCGACTGTAGCAATCATACCATACTCACGGTTGGCTATCTAACGGCCCTAACTGGCGAGCTCAAGGATCGTCAGGGTTTGTCCATATCCGGTGCGCTGACTATGGCCCTGGATGAGGTAAGTTGAAGTTGCAAGTATTTGAGTGTAATTAAGTCTTAATAATTTTATCGACAATATTGAAAACGGTCCTAAGAGTTACCAGAATATGCAATCCCATAACAATGCTATATTTATAGTTTTTAATCAAATTAAATGTTTCATTTGCAAATTGAATTTACCTAAAATAATACAGAAACTTATTCAATCCAAGCAAAATATAGACAGATATTTCCCCACATATTTCTTCTCCGTAAATATCCCCAATGCAATTGCTTGCAATTCTTCTGATATAGTCAAATATCTAACTTGATTAGCTCTTAAGATATGTATAGTTCTAACTTCTATGCCTTCGCAGGTCAACAAAGATCCAAATCTGCTGCCAAATGTAACGTTAGCGCTGCGCTGGAATGATACCAAGGGTGATACGGTATTGGCTACGAAGGCCATTACTGAAATGATATGCGATGGCACGGCAACCATATTTGGGCCGGAGGGTCCCTGCTATGTGGAGGCCATTGTGTCGCAGAGTCGAAACATTCCAATGATTTCCTATGTAAGTGTTTTGTAGACATGGAAGCGCGCATGTTGACAATTTCACGCCCGACATTGCCGTTTCGTGCTGTATTATTTGCTCGACGACGACTTCATCATCTTTTTTTTCTTCTGCTTGTTTGCAAACAGAAATGCGCAGAGAACCGTGCATCCGCGATACCGACCTTTGCCCGCACCGAGCCGCCTGACACGCAGGTAAGACGAGCTACCGCACACAGCCAGACAACAGGTGGGTGGCGGTCGTTGGCCACGTTACTGGCTGGGAATGCACTTCAGCCTTCAGCCTTCAGCCAAAGGCAGCCATCCAGTCAGTCTGATATATTGCCTTGCTTCTTGTTGACTTAACCTTGTCCTTAGAAAAAGAAGAGAACATATATGGATGGCATTATGTGAAAATTTGAAAACAGACAAAGCAAATGCTGCCACGCACCGAAAACTAATGTGCTTCAACCCGCATCCACATTCGCATCCATATCATGGATGCCATTGCTACCCTCTCGCACTATTTATTACATTCTTTGTTAACGTTTCCCATTTTGCAGGTTGTTAAATCGGTGATTGCATTGTTGCGTTACTATGCGTGGAACAAGTTCTCCATACTTTATGAGGAGGTTTGGGGCACTGTGGCCGATTTGCTCAAGGATCAGGCCACCAAGAGGAATATGACGGTCAATCACAAGCAGTCGTTTATTGATGATCCAGCTAAATGCTGTGAAATGATGTTGCCCTGCTGTCGTTCCGGGTATTGGTATCAGGTGAGAGAGCAGATAAAGAAAAAACCTCTCCTGTTCATTGGCATTTTAGCACATGTCCCACGAATGCCGAAGAGATCCTTCGTCGTTCATTTGTAGCGTGGCCGCTCATGCTCGTCGTATTGTTCACCATTTCATATTACAATGATTCTTCGTTTTGATCGTTTTTCCCGTTTTCAGTTAGTGCAAAACACCATGAATCGCACACGCATCTATGTCTTCCTTGGCACGGCCAATAGTCTGGTGGATTTTATGAGCTCTATGGAAACGGCTGGTTTATTTGCTCGTGGCGAGTATATGGTGATCTTTGTGGACATGATGGTCTATTCGGAACGGTAATTATCGCCACTAAATTGTAAACGTACAAAACTCACAATATATATATAAATACATACAGTGAGGCGCAAAAGTATCTGCATAAGGTGGAACAATTCCATAGCATGGCCAACTGTCACAGCACGGAGAACTTTAAACAATTGGCTCGCAGTCTACTTGTGGTGGCCTCAACGCCGCCAACCAAGGGCTATGAACACTTTACGGAGCAAGTGCGAAATTATAGTTCAATGCCGCCATTCAATTTTCAAGTTCCTCAGCTGTTCTCGCAGAGCAAATTTAGTAAGGTAAGCGACATGGGTTCTTTAGTTTCAGGGAAGGGGCAAGGGTGCTGAATTTCCTGATCTTAATTAATCTCCTAACATTCTTATCCATCTCTCTGTGTCTAATAGTTCATTTCAATCTATGCGGCCTATTTGTATGATTCGGTAAAGCTGTATGCCTGGGCTCTGGACAAGATGTTGCGTATGGAAGAGCGTGTGCTCACGGACGAGGTGATCTATGAGGTGGCCAGTAATGGTACACGCGTTATCGACACCATCATTAAAAATCGTACTTATTTGAGTGAGTTTCAAACACATTAGCTAGCTACGAAACTCTTAAATTAAGCTCTACAATCCCAAAACTGTTTGTAGGCGTGACTGGTTCCACCATTAAAATTGATCAGTATGGCGATTCGGAGGGTAATTTCTCAGTGCTGGCCTACAAGCCGCATAAATGGGTCACAACCGAGAATATAAGCTGCAACTATCATATGATCCCAGTGGCATATTTTCATCAAGGCGAAGAACTTCCAGTGAGTGAGTCGTCTTCTCTTTTTTAGTTTACTTTACTTTGAGTTCCTTATGCGCCTTGAGAAGATCGAGTTTTACTTATCGATGACGTATGCATGTGCGTTTGGCTATTCCAGGAATACAAGCTAATAAATGGTTCTATAGATTGGCCATCGGGCGGTGAGAAGCCGACCGATGAGCCTATGTGTGGATTTGCCAATGAGTTATGCCAAAAAGATGATACGCACTACACATCCACGGTGGCTGCTGTGGTGCTGGGTGTGCTCTTGTTCTGCTCTGGAGTGGTCACTATGAGCATCTATCGAAAATGGAAAATCGAACTGGAAATCGAGGGTCTGCTCTGGAAAATAGATGTATGCGAAATCAAGGGCTATTCGGGCAATGAGATTGTCTCGTCGCCCAGTAAGGTAAGATCAGGATGCCATCCACTACATCTATATACAAATATGTATGCAATGTATCATATGTGCCCTTCAGGTCAGTTTGATGAGCGCCCAGAGCTATGGCTCACGTTGGTCAAATCAGTTTGTTACCTCCACGGCACGTCTACGCGGCGCTGTGGTGCGCATTAAGGAGCTTAAGTTTCCTCGCAAGCGCGACATTTCCAGAGAGATCATGAAGGAGATGCGTTTGCTGCGGGAACTGCGTCACGATAACATCAATAGCTTCATTGGCGCCTGCGTGGAGCAAACTCGCATTCTACTAGTCACCGATTACTGCGCAAAGGGCAGTTTGTACGATATCATTGAGAATGAGGATATCAAATTGGATGATCTGTTTATAGCCTCGCTTGTCCATGACCTCATCAAGGTGAGCAGCAGCCCTAGCGTCCACTTGGGGGATTCAAGAAAAGTTTGTTTCATCTTTTCATCCATCTTTAATTTCAGGGCATGATCTACATACACAATTCCCAGCTGATCTATCATGGCAATCTCAAATCCTCGAATTGTGTGGTCACCTCGCGCTGGATGCTGCAGGTTACCGATTTTGGTCTTCATGAGCTGCGACAATGCGCCGAGAGCGAGTCCATCGGCGAGCATCAGCATTATAGAAGTGAGTTGAAAAAATGGCGCCAAGTTTGCACCATTTGAAGCCCTGTTTTGTACTTCTACTTCCATAGATCAACTATGGCGCGCGCCAGAACTGTTGCGCAACCATCGCATCCATGGCAGCCAGAAGGGCGATGTCTATGCCTTCGCCATCATTATGTACGAGATATTTAGTCGTAAGGGTCCATTCGGACAAACCAACTTTGAACCAAAGGAAATCGTGGACTTAGTTAAGCAGCTGCCGCTCAAAGGCCAAGAACCATTTCGACCCGAGGTCGAGTCCATCATTGAGGCCGAATCCTGCCCGGACTATGTTCTGGCCTGTATTAAGGATTGCTGGGCGGAAGAGCCCGAAGAGCGGCCCGAGTTCAGTGCCATACGGTGTGTACCCAATTATTATACACTGTTTTAATATTGGAGCTAATTGTGATTTCTGTTTATAGCAATCGGTTGAAGAAGATGCGCGGCGGCAAGACCAAAAACATCATGGACCAAATGATGGAGATGATGGAGAAATATGCCACCAATTTGGAGGACATAGTCACAGAGCGTACACGTTTGCTGTGCGAGGAGAAACTAAAAACGGAAGATTTGCTGCATCGCATGCTGCCGCAATCTGTGGCCGAGAAACTGACCATGGGTCAGGGCGTGGAACCGGTGTCCTATGATTTGGTAAGCAAAATGATTCAATAATAAGAAAGTAAGTGCTTTCCATTTCCTCCTTATTCCTCTGTCAAGAACAAGAGAATTCTTGGCTAGCTTAAGAGGCCAGAAGCTCACATAACCTTGCAGAACGCTTTTAGAATTCAGACAACCACATTTGGTCAGACTAAGTAATCGTTCATTAGCGCCACCTACGTTATGTACTGCGTACTGACCCAAAAAGATATATAGGCATGTCCGTCTATCTGTCTGTTTCTATGCGAACTAGTCTCTCAGTTTTAAAGCTATCCAGTTGAAATTTTTACCATAAACTACTTTCTGTAAGCTGCTCATTTGTAAAAATTGTCCAGATCCGGACCACTATATCATATAGCTCTCATATAACCGACCGATTCGGAATGAACTCTTAGTACAGCCAAATTGGTTGTTTTTTATCGGAACTGAATCAAATTTGATAAATGTCAGTTTTACAAGCCTCTACTTCTGCTGACCTAAGTTGATCCATATCGGATCGCTCTCATATAAACGTTTGTTTGTTATTAACCAAATTTGGAACGTGTCTTAGACGCCTTCACGTAAGCTGATCAAATTTCAACAGAATCAGCCAGGGTATGTAACCTTCGGTTACCCGAAGTTAGCCTTCCTTTCTTGTTACATATAAGGCCGCTTACAGCAGCAAAAAGTTTATGGTCAAACAATTTTAGAGTAGTTCCCATAGAAACAGACGGACGGATTCGGGTTCGGGGATGTTATGTGTTATGGATATGTGTTACAAATAGTGTGACTATTATATAAAGAGGGTCCTATTATATAATTTCTCTCCATCCATTTTAAGGTCACCATCTACTTTAGCGACATTGTTGGTTTTACGTCAATGTCGGCGGAGAGTACACCGTTGCAGGTGGTAAACTTTTTGAATGATCTCTACACGGTGTTCGATCGCATCATACGCGGTTATGATGTATACAAGGTGGAGACCATAGGCGATGCCTACATGGTGGTAAGTAGGGAAATCATTACACTTGCATCCAACCAGAGTTCCATTCCATACTTTGCTCTCCTTCGTCTAGGTCTCTGGCTTGCCAATTAAGAACGGCGATCGGCATGCGGGTGAAATAGCCTCGATGGCTCTGGATTTGTTGCATGCGGTGAAACAACATCGTATTGCCCATCGTCCCAACGAGACATTGAAGCTGCGTATTGGCATGCATACGGGTCCCGTAGTTGCCGGCGTGGTGGGTCTAACCATGCCCAGATATTGCTTATTTGGAGACACTGTCAATACAGCGTCGCGCATGGAGAGCAATGGGGAGGCACTGAAGATCCACATCTCGAACAAGTGCAAGCTGGCGCTGGACAAACTGGGCGGATACATCACCGAGAAACGCGGCCTCGTTAGCATGAAGGGCAAAGGCGAGGTAGTCACCTGGTGGCTGACGGGAGCCAATGAGAAGGCCATACAGAAGAAGCCCGTGGACATGACGGACATGCCGCCGCCGCTTTTCAGCCGCCCGCGAAAGAGTCCCAAATTGAATCCAGATTCGCGTCAGCCCAGCATCCTGGCCATGCAATACTGTGGCACGGGATCGAGGCGGCAAAGCTTCGTGCCAAGGCCGGCGGACGGCGTGTCCATGTACAGTCTGCAAGGCTCTGCCTACCAGGTGGCACGCGAGTCGCCGCGCCTCCCCAGCAAGCGGGATCGGGAACGCGAGCGACCCTCCATCAATGGTTTGGGCGTTGGCCATTTTGTGGGCAGTGCCCTGCTGGAGTCGGCCCAGGCCTCGCTCAGCACGCTGAATCATTCCGAAACAAATGAAAATGAAACGAACTGTGATACTAACGAAGCCATCGTCGGGGATGGAAATGATGGAGAAGTTGTTAGCGGCGAACTGGAGCTGAATGGTGGCTTTGGGGCGGGCTTGGTGCGTCAGCCGAATGCCTTGCATAAGCCGCTGGCCATGGTGCGTCCGCATCGCATTATCAGTGTCGTCCAGCTGCCCGTGGGTGAGGTGTCCCCTGTTGCAGAGCTGTTGCTGCGAGAGTCGCGCTCCCTTGACCCAATGCCACTGCAGCAACTGCGCAAGCGGATCGATCGCGTCAAGCTGCCGCCCTCCAAGTTGTCCAAAAATAACTCGCGCTCGCTCGACACGGGTGTCTCCCTCATCAGCGGTAACCCAAATGGCAACGGCGAGGCCGAGACGGCGGCGGAGCCCGGCGAGCTCGAGGATATGGCTGCCAATCCCGTAGATGCCAATGACAGCTACGACGATGAGCTGGGCCTGCTCATGCGTCACGATAATGGCCAGCTGCCCACCCTGCGTTACTCGGGCAGCTTTCCCAATGCCCAGCATATCAGCATTGTGCCCGCCGGCGGAAGCAGTGGCAGCAACAGCAACAGACGCCGCCCCAGTAATGTATCCGCCTCAGCTGCCGGCTGTGGAGCTAAGCATCTGAACAACAATTGCAACGGCGGCATGAATGTCGAGGATGAGCTGCAATCGCCGCTGCTGCAACGCCAGGCTTCACTCACCACGCCGCCCGAGGAGCTGCTGGCCCACTCCAAGCGCTGGCATTCGCTGGAGCACATGGAGCCGGGCGTGGGCGGACATGGCAACAGTGTCAGCTATGCCGCTGATATTGATGAACGCCATGAGCCCGGGCTCGACAACCTGGAGACCGTCGCCCAACAGCGGGCACGCGCTACCGGCAGCAAATTAGGCAACTGGGTGGCCAATTTCTTCAAGGGCAATGGCATGCGCAGTGGTGAAGCTACCATGAGGCGAGTGGGGGGCAGTATGCTGCCTGGCAATGTCCAGGGCGTACGCAGTGGCTTCACCGACATGACGGCGGCGGCCAATGCCCGCGATCGTGAGAGTATTGTGTAGGCAACGAGGAGAGCAAGGGAAGGGGAAAGTTACTCAGGAATAGAGCGAGCAGGAAACGAACGTTTAAGATTTAAATATGCATAATTATGTATGGCAGGACTAGGACTGCCACCTGGTTTGAAAACGATACGATCAGAGTTTTAATTTTAGTCGATAACTAAATCTTCAACCGATTGGCAGCCTGTAAACATTTGTTTTATTTTTGGCTTAATTCTATCACTAAGCACATAACATATGGGAAAATCATTTCATGTGTTTGATTTATGCACAAAATATTTTGAGTCTTAGGACCCCAGTGAACTAAGCTGTTGGCCGAAGCGGCCTTGCGAGCAGGTATAGGGACCCGGACACAAGACAACGACGACGAGCCAATGATGTTTTGTCTTTGTCAAAGACGAACCCTCCGATTTGTTCTCTGCGTCTGTTCTCAACGCAATGAATGGCAATGCAGCCCTACCACAACCATCGTCGGCCGCTTTGGCGGCAGAGACACATCGGACTTCCTGTTCTCTACGGCCAACAGCTTCGTTCACTGGGGAGCTAAGACTCAAAATATTTAGTGTATGAATCAAGCACATGAAATGATTTCTCTATGTGTTATGTGCTTAGTGATGATTCTATGTTGTATTTGTATGATGGATGTATATTTGTAGTTTGTGTCGATGTTGATAGATCGATGATTTGTGTGTCTGCGTTTTAAAACTCTCTCTATATATACTTATGCATAAACATACATATACTATATACATACATATATAACATAATAAACATACGTATATATACGATAAACTGCAAAAGGAAAATGCATATTAGAGTAGCTGAAAAATGAAAATCCGTCTAGTCACAAGGTCTTCAGACTAGTTATTGTTTTATATAAAATATATATACATATACATACCTATATTAAAAGAAAAGCATTAAGCGCAAAACACACATACATATTTACACACACACGCACACACACATACACATCTAAATGTACGTTTACACATATTTATATAAACAAAATAAAAAAATAATGAATATTTTAAATGTTTGTCCAAAAGAAAAAAAATAAGAAGGAAAACTATTGCTTTTCTCTCCAAATCAATTATGCGCAAATTATGCTTAAAATATGAAAAACAAAACTAGTTAAATTATATTGAAATAACAAAAAAAAAGCCGACTAAAAACATGTAACGAAAATATTAATGTGTTTTTGTTAGCATGTAATTAAGTGAGTGTGATTGTACGTAATTTTTAAGAAGTAAACTAAAAACATAATTTTATTATATACAAATAGTTATCAAGATCGAAAATGTGCAGCAGCTGGAAACGGTTAAACGATGAGAGAGAATAATAAGAGAGAGAAATTTAGAAAAAGGGAGGTAAAGAAAGATTAGTAAGGCGGCGCAGTTAGCTGTTTTAGCCTGTATGTATATTTTTAAATGAAACTTTGTTAAATTTGCCATATATAAATAAAAAACACAAACACAATACTATTGCAAAATGATGCTATTTTTCTTAATTGCAAAAAAAAACAAGAGCTGAAGGCTAACTTTGGGTAACCGAAGCATCTAAGACTGACATATGAACAGCTTACAGCAGAAAGATGTCTATGTTAAAAAATTTCAACTCGATGGCTCTAAAACTGAGAAACAGGCGGACAAGGCTATATCACTTGTATGCTGATCAATAATATACATATATAATTAATGGTGTTGGTCCTTCCAACTATGTGGACAAAATTATATACCATCTGCAAGGGTATAAAAACAAATACATATAGAAATAATTTTCTTGTGAGTATTAGCTTTTTTTGCCTACTAATTGGGACTTCATGGACTTCAGATCAGCGTAACAATATGTGTTATATAAACCCCAAACGCATTTCAAAGTCTAAAATATAACGGAAAACGTCCATAATTTTAAAGTGAAACAAAAAATACCAACACGGTGAGAAAATACCATAATTACATATCGATTTTAAGTTTCGATATTTTCAGAAACTTCTGCGATAGTTAGGAAATCAGAATATCGCTCATCGCCATCACTTATCAACAAAGCAGTTTCGAGTTTACCTATTTTCTTCGCATTTTTTGGCAGTATTTAATATAATTTCGCTAGATAAACGTCGCCAACGCGATTTCCATAGCATTTCCCTATCCTCCCGTACGCTTGTTGCTCTTGTGTAGCATTTCTTTTGCATGTGGAAGGCGCAAGGGAAATCTACGCAACTACAACAAAGCACCATTGCGTTGACCTCGAGACGGCAGCGCAGGGCCACCAGTATATAGAAATGCAAAACTACGGCGTTGGAGCTGCAAAAGCAGCATCATCAGCAGGTGCAGCTCCAGCCGTCAAACGCCGTACGGATAGCTATGAAGCAGCTCAGCATCATCCCGCCACTCCCAGTCTCTTGCACAGTCCGGAGAACGAGAACTCGTGCTGTGAAAGCGATGAGGAGTATGTGAATGCCAGGATATTAAGGCGAGAGCATCAGCTGCAGTCCACACCTTTTGAAGTGTCGGCTGCGGCGGGAACAACAACAACAACACCACCGCAAGCAGCCTCCATTAGTGTCGAGGGTCATGTGGAGCAACCAGAATTTGGAGCGGCCAGCTCTTCGGCAGCTGCATACACCGAGGAACGTATGCGACGCAAGCTGCAGTTCTACTTTATGAATCCCATCGAGAAATGGCAGGCCAGACGCAAGTTTCCCTACAAGTTTGTTGTGCAGGTGAGTGTCCTCTACCTTCAGCATCATAATCTTAACCACATCTGCGCTGTATCGTGGCGACAGCTGTCCGCTCATCTGTGAATATTTAATTGTCAACTTGCCCGCTACGTCACGTGAGCCGATTTCGAAATAAGGGGAGGTTGATGAGGCTGACTATGGGACTGTGTGGAACTGGTTTTTGTGTTTTTATGTGTCTGTCTGTCTTCCTCCAATTGTTATTGCTTGTGACACATTTTTTCCACAATGCTCACTGCGCAGTCCCCACAAATTTCAATATTTGCCTAACTATTTAATAGCTGGATGGAGGTCGGTCAGCAACGGCTCTGGCCACCCACTTGAATATGAGTAGTTCATCTACTTGTACTTGATGCTTATCTCTGGCCTTATCGCTAAGGAGGTCTACATGTGCTCGTGCAAAGCTACGTAATGTCCGTATCTTGTATACGAAAATATCTAAAATTCATAGAATTATATAGGCTAGTCAGTTTGCGTCGAGGCTCAATAATTATTTAACAGTCTGATAGCTGGGAACTTACCCGTATTTAGTGGGTATGATTAATTGTTGAGTGGGTTGGCTCCTCCTCTTCGCACATAAAACTTGGAGGCGCCAAATTGTTTAGTCCTCCGGAAAGGGCAGAGAATCAATTTAGTATCTCAATCTCTTCAAGATATTGATGTATTATGACGCAGTAGACACTTCTTAGGCATAGCAAAGTAATTTATTTATATCCCAAAATGCTGTCGTCTGTGTACTGTGGTGCAAAGCAGATATAGTATAGACATGCTGACGTCACGGATGATTTTAAACATTATTTAGGCGAATTGATAATAAAACATTTTGAATTTCTTTGTAGTGGTGTGAAGTTTATTGAGTGCCTCTCCGTTGATTAGTCGACTTGCTCTGGGTTATGTTGGCATCGGAATTTGTACAGCCATTTTTTCGGTGGGAAAGAGGGCTTTCATGCGTAAATTGTTGGTTTGAAACTACAATTGAAATTGTTATTCCTTTAATATGTCGTTAACATATTGTTTGTGTGCATTTTTATTCACTTCACGAGATCGCGACATTGAGATAAACTTCGGCTTGTTATTCCCTATACTTATGGTACAAGGGTATATTAAAGATGTTGCGATTTATGTAACAGGCAGTGCATGTAAACGTTTTCGACCCCATAAAGTATATATATATATTCTTGATCTGCATGACAAGCCTAGTCGATCTAGCCATGGTCGTCTGTCCGTCCGGATGTATGAATAGATCTTGGAAAGTCTTTACTTTAAATTTGGATTTTTATTTTCTATAAATATAAATCTACCGCCCCCGTTAGTGTTTTTATACCACTCAGGAAGCGTTTCCGACGATATAAAGTATATATATTCTTGATCAGCACTACAAGGGCAGTCGATATAGCCATGACCGTCCGTCCGTCCGTCGAGATGAAGTGTTTCAACACCAAGATCTGAGAAACCTTAAATGTCACAGAGCTGAAATTTTGTGTCTGCAAGCTGGTTTCATTCAAATTGGACAACTATATCTTATAGCTTTCATATAACCGATTGTTCCGTAATGAACACTTAGGAGCATAAGTTTTCTGCCTTTCTTCCAAAACAAACCAAGTTCGGATTGTATCCATTTGAGGCGGCCACACGTCCGCTGACTAGATCTGGTTAAGATGGGACGACTATATCATATAGATCTATATAACCGATTGTTCCGGAATGACCTATCTCCTAAGATAGGATAGGAGCATAATTTTTCTGTTTTTCTTTCAAATCAAAGCAAACTCGGAGGAATTGAACCAAATTTAGGGATTATGTGTCCTAGAACACAAAATGCTTGGTTTTATCCAAATCGAACCAATTTGGGACGTCCCACGTCTATTGACCAAGCGGGCAACTATATCATATAGCCCCCATGTAACCGATTTTTTTCGGAATGCACACCAAATGTTTGTTTATCATCCAAAATGTATCCATTTTAGGAACTCCGAAGTTGATTAGAAGCGGTTTGCTATACCTTATAGCGGTTTAGTGGGTACAGGGTATTTATCTGTCGAGCAAGCTCGACTGTTGCATTTTTACTTGTTTTTGTTTTTCATAATATTATTTCTCACACTTCACCGACCTAGAGCTATTCCCATTTTCTTTCCCCACTAGATCGTGAAAATAGTGTTGGTCACCATGCAATTGTGCCTCTTTGCCCACTCGCGCTATAATCACATCAACTACACTTGGGATAATCGCATCGCCTTCTCGCACCTGTTCCTCAGAGGCTGGGACTCATCGCGTGAGGTCGAGAGTTATCCGCCTGCGGTGGGACCTTTCGCCTTGTACGAGAAATCTGATTTTTTTGACACAGTTCAGTATGCCGTCGAGGGATATGGGAATGTTAGCCACTCCATAGGGCCATATGATTATCCCACTCCGAATAATACGATGCCGCCGTTGAAGCTCTGCATGCAAAACTATCGCGAGGGGACAATTTTTGGATTCAATGAGTCCTACATATTCGATCCACACATCGATGAGTTGTGCGAATCCTTACCACCGAATGTATCTAGCATAGGAGTGGAGAAGTATTTGAAGGCGCGTGGCGTGGAGGTTAATTTCGCATCGCTGGTCACTGCGGAATTGACGTTCAAGATAAAGACGGTGAATTTTAAGGCCAACGCGGGACCTTTATCCGCACCCGATTGTTTCAAATTTGATATATCCATATTGTTCAATAATCGGGATCATGATGGGCAGATGCTTTTATCGCTGGACGCGGAAGCCACGCGACTCAAGTGCCATGGGGCCACGGACTTCATATCGGAGGCCAAATTTGATGCCATACTGCGGAGTATACTCAATATCTTCGTGCTGTTGACCTGCGCCTTGTCCTTTGCCTTGTGCACACGGGCCTTGTGGCGGGCCTATTTGCTAAGATGCACCACGGTTAGCTTTTTCCGCATGCATTTTGGCAAGGAACTGAGCTTCGATGGTCGACTGGAGTTTGTCAACTTTTGGTAAGATTGCAGTATGTGAAAAGAGAATCATAAATTTATATATAATTTGTTTTTTTTTTCAGGTACATTATGATCATCTTCAACGATGTCCTGCTGATTATTGGCTCTGCACTGAAGGAGCAAATCGAAGGCCGCTATCTGGTGGTAGATCAATGGGATACCTGCTCACTATTCTTGGGCATTGGCAATCTGCTCGTGTGGTTCGGTGTGCTACGCTATTTGGGCTTCTTCAAGACCTACAATGTGGTCATACTCACGCTGAAGAAGGCTGCCCCAAAGATATTGCGCTTCCTAATTGCCGCGTTGCTGATCTACGCGGGATTCGCATTTTGTGGTTGGCTCATACTGGGACCGTATCACATGAAGTTTCGTTCGCTGGCCACCACATCGGAATGCCTGTTTTCGCTAATCAACGGCGACGATATGTTTGCCACCTTCGCAACGCTCTCGAATAAGGCCGACTGGCTGTGGTGGTTCTGTCAGATCTATTTGTACTCCTTCATTTCGCTGTACATCTATGTGGTGCTGTCGCTGTTCATTGCTGTAATCATGGATGCCTACGATACGATCAAGAAGTATTATAAAGATGGCTTTCCCGTCTCCGATCTCAAGACATTTGTGGGCACTCGCACTGCCGAGGACATTAGCTCCGGTGTATTCATGAACGATTTGGATGACTTTGACCAGACCAGTTTCATGGATGTAGTGCGAAGCGTATGCTGCTGCCAATGTTGCAGGCGCCAGGAGCAGGTCGCTCAGGGCAACAGTGGCTACACCAGCCTCTCGAGTATTATGAAATAATCCTCCCAGCGAGACGGTGCGAGAGTCTGAAGTCAGTCTTCTGCTTTGCTGTTAGCGGTGCATTAGCCCCGCTTTCTATGCATCTGCGTGTGTCCATAGAATAGTTAAAATTGTTGTTAGATTCTTGTTAATACCATTCACACAATGGTATATTAACTTTGTCAGAAAGTTTGCAACGCATAGAAGGAAACGTTCCAGACTATATAAAGTATATATGTTCTTGATCAGCACGACGTGGGGAGTCGACATAGCCATGTCCGTCCGTACGTCTGTTTCAACCCCAAGATCTCAGAAGTCTTAGAGCTACAGAGCTAAAACTTTTACCAGATGGTTCTTTTGTCTGCACGTTGGTTAAGTTCGAGATTCATCCAGATCGGTCAGCTATATCATATAGCTCCCACATAACCGATTTTTCTGGAATGAACATAACTTATGAGCATAATTTCCCTGTTTTTCATACAAATCAAAACAAATTCCTTTTTCTATCCCTTTCATCTAGATCGGTTATATATCAACGATGTGAATGGTATATTAGCTTCAGCAAGTCGAAGCTAGCCTTCCTTTCTTGTTCTTATGAATACTAATTTTGTTGATTTACCAAAGTTGAAGAAAACGAAAATTTACCCCGTTGTTCGTAACATAACAGAGGGCAATCGATGCGAAACGATATTATATGCGTGTGATAATACAATGCAGAGAAACATAGAACAATACTAATGCGTACAGAACAACAACACAACAATAGTAACATTTATACTATATACTCTTGTGGGAAATTTGTACTTCGATTTCGGATTCGATTCGGAAACAACTGGATTTGATAAAGATCTTCCATGAGCAACAAATTCAACCAAAAATTATTGAATCGGCTTAAGTAAATAAAAAAGTC
Source organism: Hirtodrosophila duncani (assembly GCA_037043425.1). Taxonomy (NCBI): domain Eukaryota; kingdom Metazoa; phylum Arthropoda; class Insecta; order Diptera; family Drosophilidae; genus Hirtodrosophila; species Hirtodrosophila duncani. The sequence continues at coordinate 5,139,027 of JBAMBM010000834.1, read as the reverse complement.
ATTGGAGTTTTACATATAGAATAAGTAAGTGTCCATAAATATAATCTATTTTATGTTATTAATGAAACGCTTGTTAAAATTCACAAAAAAGAAAGAATAAACTCAAGAACGTACCAAAAAATATATAAATATAACATATATACTAGCCAGTTGACCGGGCGTTGCCTGTGTTTACGTTTTTTTTTTACATTTTCGGAAATATAAAGTATAGGTGTATGCAACAGTCACGTTGTCCGTCTGTCTATACGAACACCTAGATACGTATAAAAGTCAAAAATTCAGAACAGACGAACAAATATATAAAGACACCGCCAGCAAAACGAAGACGCAGAAGTACGTTCACACATACACACGCATGCATACATATAGTGCTTATGAGAGATGAATAGGTAGTTGTTGAAATAGATATACATTTTTATGTACATACATATTTATTGTTCAACCTCTAATTCGGATTACAACCCAACTATTTTTTTTTTACCTTTATGCTTAATTTTAGTTAGCATTTCATTTAATTCAGTTTCGAATTTAGTTATGAAATTTTCCTTATACTCGATTAGAGATTGTAGTTCAGATCTCTATTTTCTATTTGAGATTTTAGTTCAGTTATTCAGTTCAGAAATGTGACGATGTTATGTTATGATATACTATAGAGCTATGGGCTTATGTATATACTATTACTTTAGCCTTGATCAATCCTTGGTAGCAGGCTGCGGCTGCTCACAAAATATGCACTTTCAATTCACTTTTTATAGTTACAACTCAAATTGCTTAGATTGGAAACATATTTAGTATATATATATCAGCTTTTATGGTAATATAATAGAGTAGCCTGATCGGGATACAATTTTGACAGCAAACGAGTACAAACTAAATTTGGTTCAATTGAGATACAAAGTCTTCATTCTGAACAGAAGATTAATTCAGAATGTATGAAAATACGTTTTATGCGAACTAAAAAAAATTCGTTTGACTTAATTAGGTTCTTGCTTACAATTCATATCGTGAGTGTAAAGTTTATACACAGTTTATACGTTTTATGTACTTTCGCTTCTCAGAAGGACACTTGTGTTGTAGTGCGAGAGTCATTTCGTCAGTGCCTTGCCTACATTGGTGTCGGGATGGACAACAAGAAGCTTAACAATCCAATAATCGGAGAGGGTGGGGGTGGCAGATCTGGATCTTCGGCAAGCACTTTTGCATATGATTCTGATAACAAATCTGTTGTGGCTATGGGAAGGAGATGGAATGCAATGCCGATGATCTTAGGGTCGGTGACAACAATATCCGGGCATCCCCTTCAACATTTTGCTCTTTCTGATTTTAAAATATATAAACACAAAATTTTATTTAATTAATTCTGAATCACTACGGCTTATGACAGCTATATGATATGGTTGTTCGATCTGTCTGCGGACTTGTTGGGCTTCTAAAACGCATACCTTCAAAATTCGGTTTAATTCGGATAAGAAACAAAGTTTTCCTGCTTACATATTCATTCGGAAGCAGTCGGTTGTATTGCTGATTATTGATATAGTTGTCCGATCCGGATAAATCTCAAACATAATCAGCGAGCAGATATAATATCAGAAGCATATGATAAAACTTAGAGCTCTGCAGCTTTAATTACTTTTTGGACGAATAAGCATTTGAACCGATTTAAGATTATGACAGATCTTGTCTTCAGCATCAAAGATCCACCAAATTCCCCCCAGTTCCCTCCTATCCATGTCGAAATATTGGCCATTCAGATTGCTAGAAATACATATCAAAATTAAAACATATTAGAATTTGAACGTTTTCAGACAATTGCAAGTGTGTACATACGAATAGGAAGTGGGTTCACCGTACCACCAGCCTCCTTTGAAATACTCCGCCGCTATAATTTTATTGTCCCGATCGAATGTGTAGAAATCGAAATTCTTATGCCACGACAATTTGTCGCCAGCAGTACCAGTATATTTTCCCAATTCTTTCAACTTGTACTTCTCGAACTCACCGCCAACAACAAAATTGTCATAACGGGCGTATTTAATCTCATTATTAAAATTAACCATTTTAATTAACAATTCGTGTCGCATATTCGCTGTAATTTGATGAATCCGTTCCAATCCAAGCCAAAATTCGCCGTTCAAGTTACCAAAACCGTCGCGATATGCTGCAAAATTCTGCTTAAAAATGACACTGCCATCGAAGCGGCGCTGTATAATGATCCAGCCAAGTCCAAATTTGTTTTGATTGAATTTTTCAACCTCTAATTCGGATTTTAGCTCAGTTATTTCCTTATCTTTATTGTTAATTTCGGATTGTAATATATTTAGATCCGATTGCAGTTTCTTCTCGTTATTCTCACTTTCAGTTTTGAGTTGAGCTATTTCTATTTTTTGTTTCTCATTTTCAGATTTTAGTTCAGATATTTCTGTGTCTTTATTAACAATTTCAAATTGTAATTCAGCCAATGAATCGTCTTTATATTTGCCAGCATTTGAATCTAGATCTCTTTCATCACTTTTAGCTTTGATGTTTTGATCGGAATATGTCTCTTTCATTTCTAAGTTGTATATGTCGTTCTTAGTTGTCTTTACTGCGGAATCAGCTGTAGCTTCTGGTTCTTTGTCAATTTTTAAGAGATTCCTGGGTTGATCGAGTGCGTTCGACTCTGACTTTATTTCGCTTTGGTTTATAGCCAGTTTATCTATTTTAGCTTTGATTGTGACTACATAGGCGGCAATTTCTTCATTAGTTTTCTTTATATTTTGCATTTCAGTAATTTGACTTTTTAGGAATGTTATGGTGTCCGAATTGGCTGCCTCAGTTTTTTGCAAAACCGCAATGACATCCTGGTTTTTCAAATTTTCTATTTCGAAAGCCTGTAGTTTTATTTCCATATCCTTTATAAGCTTATTTTTTACTTTTAATAGCTCATGTAGATGAATATGATTGATGTCGTTGCAAACCTAAACAAACAGAAGATTATTATTGAAACCGGAACCAAGATTAGATTCACATTGCATTCCTTCCCCTATATCATTACTCACAACACAGCTGTTGTTGTCAGAATCATATGCAGAAGTGCTGGTGCTGGCCAAGGATCCTGATCCGCAACCCTCATCAATTATTGGAATGTTTAACTTCTTGTTGTCCATTTCGATTGCAATGTAGGATATATATATATATATATATATATATATATATATATATATACTTAAATTAATGTTTTTTTGTTTTTACGGCGCAAGTAGAAAACAATCGAGCGCTGATCGAGATGCTTAGTATGACCAAATTCAGAAAGCGTGAATATACTTTCAGAAAAGATACTACAAAATGGCATTACTGATTTTCAACAACTTTTTAAAATCTTTATAAAGTTGATGAATACAGTTGAAGAATTACCCCGTCTTTCTGAGCTCCATAGTATGGGTTTTGAAAGCAGGATAATAGTAGAAATGCTGATAATAAATATATATAATATAATAAATATGTAGAAAGATTTACCTATCTATCTGACCCCGAGTTTTTTATAACAATATCAATATATGTTCTTATAAAAATTGCGTGGGCACTTAAGCAATCTTGGGACGAATCAGCATTTGAACACGCCTGAGATTAAGATGTCTTCTTTTATTATCAAGCGCCCACCAAATACCTCTGTCGCCGTTCACATCCTCGTCCGAATTTTGGCCGTTTAGATGACTAGAAATATAAATGCAAAATCTGTAATATGTAATAAATGCAATAATTTATTTACCAACAGGTTCTTTCGTTTCGTACCAGCCGCCTTCGAAAACGCTGCAATATTTGTTGAAGTATCCTCGAAATCTTTGCTCTCCGACAAAGAGTCGCCAGCAGACCCAGAATATTCGCCAAGCCCTTTTATTTTGTATCGCTCATTGTCATTGCCTAAAACATAATTGCCATAGCGGGAATATGCAATCTCGTCATGAAAGTCAACAATTTTAATTCACAATTCGTGACGTTGCTGTGATATCATTTGATGTATATTTTTTAACCACAAACTCACAAAAGAGTTATTGTTGTCGGAATCAGATTGCGGTTTAGATACGCAACCCTCATCAAGTATTGGAGTGCCTAACTTCAACTTCTTGGTATCGATTCTGATTCTGATGTAGGTACAGATACTTAAAATTTGTATTTACCTTCTATTCCGAAATTCAAATACTTTGCGCAAATATCGACAAGGTCAGGAAGCATGAAAATACTTTTTTCGGCAAACAAAAAATACAAGAAAAAATACTATACGCTCGGGCACACTTATTCAACACTGTTAATTTTTTGAAACTCAGTTTATTGTCTGACAAGTAGATGGCACTAGTAAACTATTGAATGCCTTTTTCACCAAGTAGGTTGAATTTATTTTTCAAGTGTTAGGGTAACCGGAGCTTATATACCCTACGAGTTCATTCCGAATTGGTAGGTTAAATGAGAGCTTTATAACATAGCCGGACCAATGTACGTCAGCACACGGGGAGACTTCTCAAACGGTCATGTACCAATTGGTTCAATTCGGATAAAAAACAACCAGTTTTGGTGTACTAAGAATTGATTTGGAATCAATCGGTTACATGGGAGCTATATGATATAGTGGTCCGATCTGAACAATTTTGACACATGCTCATGCTTACAGTAGAAACAACTATATGGCAAAAATTTCAACTCGATAATACTGAGAGACGGACATACAGACGGAAATGGCTATATCGACTCGGCTTGTCATGCTGATCAAGAAAATATATACTTTATGGGGTCGAAGATATTTGCATCTATGTGTTACAAATATCGTGACAAAATTATAATACCTTCTCCAAGGGTATATTAAAAATATACGAACATTAAGGCAATCGAAGGACCATTGTTAGCCCATTAGTTAGCCAATTCGAATTGTCAAAGTCGAAGGAAACCTTTTTATGTTGTTAAATTTTATTTGAAATGCTTTCCTTTTTTTTTTGTAAATTACAAATGTATTTAATATTATTTTTGTTGCTGCTTCTGTTGGGTATATCTGTGCTTGTTGTTAACGCGTTTGATTTTATTGCAATTTTAGCTTGGCGTTTCACAGTGTACAACGTGATTTCTGTTACATTTGTTGTTCGTATTTATTAACTGTATTTTGGGGTTTGAATCATTTTTTAAAATTGCATTTTCTTTGTTTTGTAAATAAAATAATGGCTGCTTTTTCGTTTGCTTTTTGTTATTAAGGTATTTGATGCTTTTATCATTATAATATATGTATGTATATATAAATATGCCTTGTATATATCATTTAAATTTAATTTTTGGTTTTATTAATCATTAAATTACATTTCACAAAATACAATTCACAACTACACTTCACGACAAGTTTTGCTGGTTTTTCTGTAACTTTCATGTTCGACCAGACCATCTTTAAGCCAGCCAACTAATCAAACTTCCTTCCAACTGTCTAAAATTCATACTCATACCTTCTTTATGAAAGATTTATTTCTTAACCTTTTGTTTTTTAAAATTAAAAATCGTATACATGCGCAAATTGCAATCAATTTTTCGTTTATCAATTTTAGTAAAATAAGTTTCCATCACAAAAAAATCAACATAAATTATTTAAAGTACTGTAAAGTATTTGTTTTTACATTTGTCAATTACGTATATTCGTTACACTTTCTTTTAGCCTTCAATAAGTATTTTATGTAATTTCTAATTTTTGTTCTTTTTTATTCATTTTTGTTTTTAAGGTAAAGCGTTTGCTATTTACGCCAGAAAATAAAGTTAAAAACTGTAAAATGCATAGCCCGCATTTTTGGCCAACTAAATGCTACTAGATAGCAATTATTTTTTAAATTTTAATTTATATTTATATATATATTTGTTTTAAGCTTATTAACAACATCGAATAGTATTGTGTGTTCTTATTTTTTATTGTTTTTATTTTTCTTCGTATTGTAGATATTTTTGAACATTGTACGTTGTGTAGAGAAATTTGCTAAGTAATGTTTATTTGATTTGATTTGATTTATTTATGCTTTATTTGGAGAGCTTCGTTTTAATGATACGTATAAGTGTGTGTTGGGTGTTCAAAAAAGAATTGAATAAAAGCGGCAAACACAATAAAAACTTACTTACTTTCATGCAAAAAGACAACTACGAAATAAAGGTAGGAAAATAAAAACAAACTGAAGATATATTTTGAATAACTTTTTTTTTTATTTGTGTTTATAGAAATAGTTTATAGTGGCTAAAACATTACACACATAGTAGCTAGATATTATAATTAATTATTTCAATATTATTTAGAAATTTGTTTTTGTTTCGTATGTGAAAATGGTATTTGCAAAACAGTTAAATTGTTTTTGCTTTTGTTCACACGAGGGCTGGCTAACAAATAGTCGGCATTAGCTTTATCATAACAGTATATAGCCAATAATGAAATATAACCAATAATGACTGTTTGTCAGTCCGCCCTTGCATGTGTGTGTGTGTGTGTGTGTATGTATATAAATATTAAATTTAAATACAATCGTTTTTAATGCTCGTTAGATATATGTATTGTATATATTTTTGCTTACTAAAATTACATTTTTAATTTAATACTCCTCTTACAACATATCGATTTATTTTTATACAATTTTAGCAAACAAATAAAAAAAAAAATCTGCTGTTGGCAATTTTCTTTGATTTTTTTTTTGGGGTTTTTGTTTTCAATTTTATTTTCAAATTAAATTCCGAGTTTTTCTTGAGCTTAAATGCAGTTGCTGAAATGCAAAAATTACTAAGATACTAATAATATTGTATTTTTGAAAAAATATTTACAAAATATATCATATAGTGTTGGATAATGCCTTAGGTTACGTTTAATAATTTACACATGGGGTTTGTTTGTTTGTTTGTTTGTTGGTTTGTTGGTTTCCTTTTAGCAAACACTGTTCGCTTTGCTTTCAATGATAATTGCGATCGTTCGTATGAGAACCGCAAACACTAACTCTCTAGATGCGCATTCGAAGTGTATCTTTAATGTTTTACGTTTAAGGGTAAGGTTAAGTTTAATAGTTTAGTTGGTTTGATTAAAGTTAGTCATTAATTTCGAAATATGGCTCGTGGCTCTGACTTGGCAGTGTGTGTACGTTTTTGGGGGGGGGGCAGAGGTTATTTCTTCTTTTGCTCTTGCTTCTTTGTTTACCTTACTTTTGCGTGTTTTATTCAGTCTATTTCGTTTAAAAAAGTGTTGGAAAGTAACAAAACAATAGAGGATTACATATTTGCAACTCGGGTAGCTTGGACAGGCGCGCCTGGTTTTGTGGAATCAGCTTTTGCACTCTCAATTAACGTCCATGCTTGTCGGTCGTTTTCGATCAATCGGTCAAAACTATAGTTGACGGTCGAAACGCAGGCTCTGGGGCAGCTGTCAAAGGTTTTTTGGACTAGAATCTTATGCAAATAGTTTTCTTTTCGTTTTGTTTTGTTGCGCTTTTCTCCCTAAAAAACAAACTACAGCTACAAAAATTAATATGGCATTGCTTCAAAACCTTTGAGAGAGAGAGAGAGAGAGAGAGAGAGTGAGAGTGAGGGCTGAGCCAGAGACAGATAGCTCTTAGCCAACGCTTATGTCAGCCTTTACAGCTGACTGAAGCTGCTCGTTGAGACCCAGTGCGCGGTGTCCGGGCGTACCATTAACTATATGGGACCATAGTCGCTCAACGCTTGCCCCGGATGCTGTGAGCCTGGCCCGCCGGGCAGGGTAACCACCACGGATACAGCCCGCGAATCGATTACCGAACCTGGCGCTGTGCTCTGACCACCACCGCCGCCAACGCCGCCGTTGCCATTGCCATAGACATTATTTGGGGGGCCGCCAACATTAGCGCCGCCACCGACCATGCCACCCATGCCAGGAGGAGCTCCCATGCCAACCGTACTATTGCTCATGCCCGCCGTGCTCATTAGTGTGCCGTGTCCTCCCAGCACGCTGCCGCCGCCAATTGTACTGCCGCCACCACCACCGCCGACTCCTCCTGACTCTCCATGTCATACATGGCTGGCCGCTGGCTGCTTGAGAACATGGTGGTGCAAGTGGTGGTGGCTGGTGGATGCCACCGAGGCGCCACCGGCCTGTGTATAGGGTGTGGCCAGCAGAGATCCCGCTGCAGAGCCCACTGGCATGCCCATTCCAGAGCCCGCATATGGATGCGGTATGGGTGGGCGCTGCTTAATCAGCGCTTGATTGGCTCCAGTGCGATCTGGGGCTCCAAACAATCTCCGCCAGAAGCGTCGCCAGCTCTCCAGGGTCTTGCCTGACCAGATCCACACGCCTGAGGTGATACCCACTGCCAGAGCCATGAAATACTTGAGCATAAGTACGGAATACAGCGGTTTCTTGCCGGGACCCTTGACCTGGGCACACGGACAGGCCAGCGCCTTGATCCAATCCTCGAAGTAGGCTGCCTCATAGAGATAGCAACCAATGACAATGGTGGCTGGGACCGTATAGAGCACTGAGAATATGCCTATGCGTATCATTAGCTTCTCCAGTTTGTCCGCCTTCACACCAGCGCCGACACCGCCCTGCTGCTTGATCACGGAACGGATCCTGAAGAGCGACACAAAGCCAGCCATCAGGAAGGTGGTGCCAATGACCAGATAAACGAACAGAGGGGCCAGTACAAAAGTTTTCAGGTGATCCGGATTGAGGTTGCCCACGTAGCAAATGCCCAAGATAGGGTCGCCGTCTACGGCAGAGAGCAGGAGCACCGCCACCGATTGGACCGTGGGTATGAGCCAGGCTGCCAGATGGAAGTACTGCGAATGCTTCGTAATAGCCTCATTGCCCCACTTGAGTCCAGCGGCCAAAAACCAAGTGAAGCTAAGGATCACCCACCAAATGGACGAAGCCATGCCAAAGAAGTAGGTCAGCAGGAAGACCAGGGTGCAGGAGTGCGGCCCCGTAGAACTCTCCCTCAGCAGACGCCCATCGCAGGCAATCTCCTCATTCTGGAGGAAGTTTCTCGACAGATAGCCAACGGCCACCATGAAATAGCAGGCGGAAAGGAAGACTATGGGTCGCTCTGGGTACTTAAACCTTTCTGTGTCGATGATGAATGTGGTTAGGGTCATAAGGGTGCTGCAGAAGCACAGACCCGACCACAGGGCTATCCACAGGCCGGCGAATTCCTTTTCGTCGTTGCTGAAGAACGGACCTTTGCAGGGAATGGCGCAATTTGGTACGCCGGCGATCCTTTGTACAGTCAGATTCATGTACCAGTGATGATGTGGGTGCATCATGGGCGACTGCTGCATGAGCTGCTCCTTCCCAAGGACGATCAGAGGCGAACGGCACGAGCAGCTGCATTCCTTGCCGCCGCTTGCCTTTTCTCCCAGGCCGGAGCTTTGACAGTTTTTTGAATTCTTGCCCTTGCACTTGGTGGTGGTTGAGCTGCCACCCTGCTTGCGTTTGCCGCCGCTAGAGCCGCCAGAGCCTGAGCTGCTGCCGGATCCTCCCGTTCCGCCGCCGCTGCCCGCCTCAGTGTACGAAGGCTGCTCCATGCATAGATTATCTGGATCACCATGTAGTGGCAGATGCTCGCAGGCCATCCTCTCCGGCCACTCGAAGCTATACTGCTGCATGATGGGCGCACATCCGGATCTAGCTCGCTCGCAAACACTCCTGCACACGGGCAACGGCTTGTGATAGTCCTCCAAGCAGATCGGCGTGTACATGCTGCACAGGAAGAACTTCAAGTCCGGCGAACACTTGATCTCCACAAGTGGCCAGAACTGATGCACCTCCAGGCCTGCCTCGTCCTGTGTCTCGTGATTCATTTCGTTGGGAAAGGAGGTCATGTTATAGCCAATACCTCGGCACATGGGTATCGTGATCTCCTCGCATCGTAAATTTGGATCTTTGGGTATGGCCGGTACGCCATACCCGGGCGCAGGACTAACCTCCATGGAGTGTGAGCCCATGCCCATACCCATGCCCAGTCCACCGCCATGTTCAGGACTGTGCTGTGGACTGTCTGCTGTGCTGTAGACTATCAGCGTTGCCACCACTAGCATCAGCAGCGTTGCCAGACTGTGCTTGTTGTGCTTCATTTTTGTGCGTGTAGTTTTCAGCTCTTTGTATGGCCTAAGTTTTGGACGCGTGATCGCTTCCACTTCCTAGCTTTTCTTTACTCTCGCCGCCTCGCTTCTCTGTGTTGGTGAAAAGCGCTTTGAGCAATGCAAAAAGCGTTTCAGATGATAGTCGTTCAACTGCTCAGCGTCAAATTGTCAACGCTGGACAAACGGCATGGCCTAGCTGCAATGAGAGAGAGAAAGGGAGAAAAACATCATTAGAATCAGAGTTCAAACAGATTTGCATGATATTTGAACGAAAATCTTATGACAGAAAACTTATAACAGATTGATATTTTGAATCTACTCTGGTTCCTTATCTCTACTATGATTCTTTATGAAGTTAAGTCACAGCAAAAGTGTTGGTTTTTTGATGTTGCAAGTTTAGTCAGTGTAAAAGGAGCTTTCTCAGTATATGTAAGGATATCTATCTCTTATGATGCAAAGAGAGTTTCTGCTAAAGCTCACTGACGACACAGTGACCTTTTTTCCATTGAACGATTTCCAAGTCTCAGAAGATAGGCTCAACATTGGGATACCATCTATATATCTATTCTTTAGAAACTTCCCGCTCCTGTCTAAACACTGCCGCAACTAAACTCCAACTGATTTTCAACTCTTAGAAGCAATTATGATGGAAATATTTTAAATGATTCTGAAATGCTGAAATAAACTTAAGTGATGAGGCGTTGACAAGTTCCCAACCAAACTGCTCTTTCCTGTTTCATTTGTTTTTTTTTTTTTTTTTTTTTGTGTCGCCCCGCACTTTGTGCTTCATTTGTTTCAATTGAACGAAGCGACACTTGGTCGACATGTCGTCACATGTCAACCAGACCAGCTTCAGCTCGCTCCAACCCTTCCGCCAATATTTGCTGACGCTGAAGGGCCCATGCCCAGATCCAGGGAATGACACAGTAGTAGGAATGGCACAGCGACATTTAGTGACCAACCAAGAGGCGCATCAATCAAAATCAGTGATTTTTATTAAATTTGACGGCGTCTGCTGTTGCTGCTGGTGTGCTTGATCAAAGTGTGCCCAAGGAGGGTGTGAAAACCAGGCCAGAGGCAGTGTGTTGGGCAGGGGAGCGGGTTCATTCCAATGAAGCAGAAATTAATGCAAGACAATTGCTCACTTGACGCGCAAACAGCTTCGAAATGGAAGTCAAGTCTTTCAAAACCCAACAGAGCAGAAACTGTGCTGCCACCTGATGTGAGGTGATAGCCAGAGCTGATCGGCCCAAGTTCACATCGCATTTCCCGATGAAAATTAACTGACACCGTTGCAACTGTGTCAGCTGTAGCTGTGGCTGTGGCTGTGGCTGTGGGGATATCAATGCCAACATTTTGTGGTCAGCAGCAGCAGCAGCAGCTGCAAATATGAAAAGAGTGTTGTAACCGAGCTGAGGTGAATGCGAACGGACGGAGCCTGATCTCAAAGCTCAAGCAAAATTGACAGCTGGACAGGCACAGGCAGGCGTGTCTGACAAAGTGAAGGGCATTCATTTAAGCAGCTTCTGTCTTCTGCGCCAGAGCAGGGCCAGTCACGAAATTTATCTACAAAACATATTTTGTTTTATAATTTTATGCAAAAGTGTCAAGTGACATACATATTTGTGGCTTTTGCGGCTGTCACTTCTGTTGGCACCACGAGCTCCTTCAACTTCAATTTGCGTGTGGTCCAGGCAAAAATTTTACAAGCTTTAAATAGCGAACAACTGGAGGACGCAGAGCAAAAGTGCGGGGGGAAACTGGAAAACTGGAAAGCTGTCAACAACAGCTGCTAAAATAGTTTACTCTTTGCCATTGTTCTATGTCCTGGGCATTGTTTTTTAAATGAATGACATTTTAATTAATAACATTTGTGTGTGTGTGTGTGTGTGTGTGTGTTGGCGTGCTCAAGTCCCCCCCTTCTGTCCACCCCTTGCAAGGCTGCCACTGCCATTGCTGCTGCCTGAAACATTTTTCGTGTTAAAATGTTTGCCAAGCACTTCAAAATAATTAAGTAAATACGCCTGGAGAAAAATTGGGGAAATGTAGAGTAGAGGGAGGGATGGATACGAGAGGAGAGAAGAGCAGAGGAGAGGAGTGAAAAGCCAAGTGCTGTTCTTAATGTTGATGTTGATGTTGTTGTTGCGCCCAAAATAAATGTTGAAATACAATATCGAAATGTGGGCGAATCATCCATTGTGAGAACAAATGCAAGGCGTGAATGTTGAATGAATATCGATTACAGCCCAGCATGAATGCATTCAGAATGCTGCTACAGCCGTTATGGTCACTGCATACTACTCTAATGATAATGAATTCTGTTTCCATGGTATGAATTATCATAGTACACTCATGAGCTAAGAATGAGTAATAAATGAATGGTTTTTGCAATGAACTGCTAATTCAGCAATTTTCACAAAAGATTCTAGTGTTAAAGTGGGTAGGATAACAGCCAAAGGGTGCAGTTGTTGATCATAGATATCTGAAGAGAGATCGAGAGAGACTGACAGGATTGCCAGCTCTACTAAGCACTCCATCAGCTGTTTGTATGCATAAGTAAGACATTTATAAGGCTTCAGAGTCCCATTTACCAACTGTTGATAACAATAAGGACACCCACCCATTCATCAGATCACTGATAGATTTGTGTGTCCCATGAATATGACACTGTCAAGTTTCATTATCTTTGAAAGAAGAAAATGCAAAACTTTAAGAAAAATTTAGTTTCGAGTACCAAGTGCAAATTAGTTGTGTACGCGGCAGTTAAAACAAGGCGACAAATATCAGACAAAGCGGATGGAGGCAATTCCAAGCTCACACACACAAACTCCGAGACACACACACACACACACACACACACACACAGACATACGCTGCATATTGAAATGCAAAAACGTGACTAAAATGTACGACTAGGTTTAATGAAAAACGAAACTTGGCTTTGGCTTGGAAAAACCTCAGCCACTGTCCACAAACATACACACACACACACACACGCACACAATTACACACACACGCATATCCCATATAAGGCAAAAGGTGGACAAACACTTGTAAGTCTGTCCAAAAACAACAAGTACAACAACAGCCATACAGTACGCCCTTATTACTAATGTCCGCCTGCTCTTGTTATTATTCTTGTAGTTGGTGTTGTTGTAGTTGTTGTTGCAACAGTGTCAAGTGGCCTAGAAGGCGAGGCACGCATAGATTGGAATTGGTTATTGGTATGGGCATGGGCATCCGAACTAATAAGTACATGTGTTCATGGGAAATGGCCTGAAAATAATAGCAAACGTGCCTCTTTCGCAGCAAAAAGAGAAAATGCATAAATATTATTTTTAATAGAGAAAAGGTAAAGGAAGAAAAACAAAAGCATCAAAACTATATATATATATATATTTGTCTCAAGTGGCTGCAGACGCAAAGCTGGGATCTGGAGCCTGAGCCTGGTTGGTGGAAAGTGGTAGCTGGTGGCATCATGTGTTTGCATTGGCTACGTCCGTCGTTGATGTCGATCGCTTGGCCTGCACACAGCACACAGCACACAGTTGTGTTTATTTAGTGATTTGTTGATTTTTACTTGCAGACTCATATTGTTTATTTAATTGTTAACAAGCGTGCGAGAAACGCTGGCCAAGTCTGCAACGGCTTTGTTCAGCTCTCCATCAGCAGAGCCGCTGTCCGTCTTCAGGTCTCTCAACGAGCTCGTTACAAATAACAAATTATTATTATGGAAGGAAGCCAGTCACAGTAACAACAACAACAACAACAATAACAATAATAAATACTAAGCTAGAGCGCATTGCATTTGCTTTTGTTGTTCTTATTTCTTATTTCTTTTTGCAAATCATTCTAGCAAGGGGACACAAGGAATTGGAGTTGGAGCACATAGAATTTATACAAAATCACGCTGCTAACACGTCTCAACAATGTTTACTCAAGCTCTCGACTGGCGACGGGAAAAAGCTCAGCATTGAGGATCATCAGCAACAACAACATCATCATGGTGTTGCCCCAACTGGCCCAACCATGTTTGCCAAAGACTTGACTTGGCCAGACCTAAGCAATGGCAATAGCAATGGCAAGAAGAGATCGTTTGGTGATATGCGTGCGTGCTGTGGAAATTGGTGAATGGCTGCGCATGAATGCTTTAAACAGGCCACACAGTTCAAGCCACTAGCCAAGCCACTCACTCGGGCGGAAGCTGTGTGACCAAAGTTGGTAGCCAGGCCACCATAACAACAACAACAGCAACAACAACAACAACAACATAGCAAAAGCATCAGCAGCGACCGCGACAACTACAAGTTGACTGTTTTAATTAAACAAACAAGGCGCAGGCGCAGCCATCCAACAGGTAGCACAAATGTTGTTTGCCTTTTTTCGTTCCTTCTTCTTCTTTCAAAGTCTGGCCAAGTAGACAACGAAGATACATATAGATGAAGGGTACCTTAGCTTATTTCAAGACTCCATATCTATTCGTGTTAAGGATATACATACGAAAATGTAAGGAACACAGACACTTCCACATCTTCTATCCATATAAAGATTCTCAAACCTCTCCACACCAGAGACTGTACTTTTTTAAACAGACTAATTAAAGTCTGATACAGACTAAAGTATCCCACAATACCAACTCCTCTCTTTTTCTTCTTCTCTTCAATAATATAAATTTCCCATATAATTTGCTAGTAGACTGAGGCGCTGGCTGAGGTCCAGGTCCAGCTTTTCATAAACAATAATTCGTTTATAAAGAAATAGAAATATAATGACGAGCAATTAAGCAAACAATGGAGGCACCAGCCATGTGTAAGACAAGCAGGAAAAGATAGCCATGCCACCATTCAGTCAACTGCCATCTGTCTATGGGGAAAAAACGCTAATCGATAACTTATCACCCATCATGAAGGCAATCAATCAAAACGTCTGTGAAAAGATCTCACGAAAAATTAAGGTGGATGCGGGCGGGTGCCAGAAGCACAAAAAGGCGAAAAAAAAACTTACAAACCACAAAGCACTTAAACTTTTCTATGGCCGGGATCCGCTGGCTGCCACACAAAGAAGCGTTGAAGCAGGCAACAGCAACAACAACTGGCAGTGGTAAAGCCAGGCCCAAGCCCTAGCCCAGGCTCAGCCACACACAGGTGCAACAGTCAGTGCCTGAAAAATGTAGCCAGACCCAGGTGGCTTTGGCCTTGGCTGTGCCTGCAAAAGCAAACCGCGAAAATCAATTGAAAAACTTGCAGTCAAAAGCCAAACCTGGAACAGGAGCAGGCAGGACAAACAACAACAACAACAAAAGCAACCTGCAGCTGCAGGGCAGGGTAGAGGAAGAAGAGCGGCGTCAACTGTTTGCCTTGTTGTCGGCAGCATCAAAAAGCGCGGCGCAAAATGAAAACAGTTTGTCGAGCGACGGCAGCGGCAATGGCGAGTGCAAATGAAAAAGTTTTCCCGCCCAACTCGGCAAACTCAAACCAGACCCACGCAATGCAGACAAGGGTTCCATGACCTTACAAACGTCAGTTGCAACAACGACAACAACAACAACAACAACTTGCAGAGCTTTTTGCCAAGCTTTGACAAAACTGTTGCCCAACGTAATAAACAAAAACTGGCTCAAGATTTTTGCGCGTCCGCCCATTAAAAATCATTGACATTTTTAAACAGTCAGCCGGCTGTAGGGGGCGCCACCAGTTTGGAGTGCGCTTTGAAGTTTAACTTTCCTTTGTGCTGTTTTGTTATACCCTGACGAGGGAAGCATTCCAATTTTGTGATGTCGTTTGTAAAGCATAAATGGAAGAAACCTCGACACACATATTATATTATGATTTCCTTGCTCTATTTCTGTGTTGTGTCTCACAGAAATGTAGACACTTTCATGTGTAAACACTTAAGTGTTTTCGAGGGTTCAAGCCAAAATCCAAAGGTTACTAGATTTCAGGTGTAGTAAATATACAAATTTGGACTGTTTCAAATGTCGCAATAATTAGCAAAAACATGTCCAAAAAGTAACTACATCTAGAAGAATTTGCATTTTTCTTGTATCCTCAAAAATACCTAGGAGGATGTCACGGAAATCTCTAGAGATTGGGAGAAATGTATGTGTAATTACTTGGATTTATAGGTTCATTTGTGTACCTTAGATGGATTTTCTTTTTGAGATTTGAAACCAACTACAAGTGGTTACATCTCAAATCTAGTAGGCCGTGAATTTTCCTCTACTCTTTTAAACTGAAGTCCAAATAAAGCAATCATTTTGAAGCTAACGAGCTGAAACTTTACCAATATCGACTGGATTTCATCACTATATCATATAATGCTGTATGAATGATCAGAATCAGAAATTTTGACTATTTCTTTTTAAAGCTTCAAATCAGACTTTCAGTCTACAAACAGTGTATACTTTTGAAGCTATTTGAACAACATTTATAATCTATTTGCGAGATTTCCCATCGCTGTCATAAGAATCCTGAATATGAATATTGAGCATCATTTTTAAGCTGGACCTTTTACATTTGATTTCCTAGTCGTAAACATCTCTATATAATACAAAATTCGGCTCATTTCCTCTGTAAGTTTGCCAAATGTTATGCAAATTCGCGATCTTCTGAAAAAAAAACAAGGGAATTTTCGCTTCGGCTAGCTCTTCTTAACTTTCTTTCTTGTCCTTCTGTTGCTTTTGTCGCTTTGTGCAATCATCAAGAGGCAACAACAAACCCTACACAACCAACAAATGCAAATTGTATGTGGCGCCCCCTGGCGGCTAGCAACTGCAGCTAAGCTAAATACTTACGTTTTGTCGAGCTTAGTTTTCGCTTTGGCTCCTGTTCTCCTTTGCTAGCCGACTCTACAATTAAATTTTAATTAAGTGGACAGCGTAAGCCCCCTGCCCACCTCACCTGCTGTCTCTGGAGACTCCCTTTTAGTCTCTTGAGCCCCGTAATGAGTTATGTAATGAAGCGTAAGGCCTAAACGATAGTTCCATAAAATATAAAGTATTTCGAAACGATTTGCAATGTCAAATGTGGTTGCAACTTTTTTTTTTTTTTGGTGTTTTTGTCAACCCCTGAAGGGTTGCTACTCTAGGGGGTGGATTTCCTGACGCTGTGACGTTCCACTTTTCAAGTTTTCTCTGTTTTCTATTATTAAATTCCTTTTGTTGTTGCAAAAACTCAACTTCGGGGGCTAAATGACACCGCAAAATACGAAAAAAAGGACAAATGAGGGTTGACTGCAAGCAAGTACTAGGACATACATATATAGGACATATCTCGAGACGAAATGTGAAGAGGGGCAACAAAAAACATGGAAATAAAATTAAATTTCCGATTTCTTTTCCGCTTCCAGACAGCAAAAGCAGCAGCAGCAGCAGCACAAAATTTTGCTAATAACGAGAAGTGCGAAGTGCAAGGCAAGGCAGCTGCATAGCTGTCAAGCGGGGGGATAGAGCGGGGCAGTATGAGGGTGTGAAACATTGACTAAATACAAAAGAGTGTCAAGTGTCGCTTAAAAAGGCATGTACATATGGGTGGGTGTCTCTGTCTCTCTACTTTTGTCAGATTTCTGTTTTGTTTTGTTTTTTTTTTCGTTTTCTTCATTTCAAATTTTGCAGCATGAGCAAGCGCTTATATTTTGACAGCTGGGGAACGCCTGCCTCCACTCCCCTTGCCAAAACCAACGCATATGTAGCATACTTTTGGGCGCAGGGAAAACAATTAAAAACGAATTGCCTTGCATTCTTCGCCAGCAGGAAAACCAGAACATGCTTCTGCTTCTCCCTAACGCTCCATTTCCATTAAAATGAAATTTGTGTGAATTTCTCCTTAGCTGCAGGAAGTTGTCACATTTACAAAAAAGAAAGAAATAGGAAAGCAACGCCGATTGAGGTTTTATGATGGAACAACGTCAGCGCATCGTAAACCAGTGAAAAGCATAAAATGATGGGGAATCATAAAATACATATAAATTTGATGACCTTTGAGAGGTAGTCGTGTTGGGGGGATGCAATGAGCTAGATTGAAGTAGCAGGACCAGAGCCACGGAAGTTGATTGGAATTATTATGAATTTGCCATTTGATTTATGGGAAAATGTGCATTGCTTATAATAATGATTAGCATATGAGGACAGACAAATGGTCTATTAAATACTTCATGTTTTAGTGTAATTTATAGCATCTAATAATTAAAGCTTTCATTTTAATTAAATTGATTTTTGATATTTCAGATTTACTGGTAATTCGATGCAATTTTTGGAACATATGTGGGTTATATGGCCTATTTCCGAAAGTCTTTTTAGATAAATATTTTTTGAGATTCTTCTAAGAGCCTCAACAGCTACAAAGGATTTGTGAAGTTTCAAATTACTCTAAAATTTAAGCCAAGCTGAAGTTCGCTGAACATAAGCATTACTTTCTGATAGCCTCAAAGGCGAAACCTAGCAATGTGGCACAACTCTTAGATAAAGATTGCACACATGCTAGCCCCGGCTAACCTTACCTCAACTTGCTTCTGTACCAAACTCTACATACTTCGCCCTGGCTGGCACCTCACGTGGTTCACCATTAATTATCCATGTCAGCGGCATTTTGTCACACAGACTATGACGACGACGGACGATGACATCCTCGCACATTTCTGGAAGCATGTTGCAGATATATTTCACTTAATTTCCACACACTGACATTAATTAATACGTGTGTGCAGGCAGGGCCAAGGAGAGAGAGATGACAATAGTGGGTTGTGTTATGTTGTGTTGTGCTGTGTTGTGTTATGTGTCGACAACAAAGGGGCACTAAAAATGTTTGTGCCTTGTCGTAGTCGTAGTCGTTGTCGTGCTCGTGCTTGGGGCAGGAGAAGGAAATGGTAGGAGCAAGCACGAGGCAAGCGGAAGGAGGAAGAGGAAAACATGCTAAATTGTCAACCTAGAACTTCAGACTATAATATATAACACACACACACACTCTCTCTCACACACACACACACACACACACAGGCATGCATCATCATTCTCATGTGGGCTGGGTGGGTGGTTCGCTCAGGTCGTTTGCTTGACGCTTTCAAATGACCATAAAAATCGTTTTTATTACGACAGCAACAAATTCTGTAATAGTTTTTGTATGTCAATGTCGTCGACATTTGTCAGTTGCCTCTTTTTATTATTATTTTTTAGTGTGGTACTTTTAATTGCCATACAAATGAAGTAGTGTTGGTGCTGGTGTTGCCGCTAAAGAGTTAACCAACATGGCAGACAGGCCGGCGACAAAACGGCAATCGGGCTTGGACAAACCGGCAACGGTTACCTATAGCTATAGCTACTCCCTATACAATTTCAATTACATTTCAATAAAAATATACAAAATTTTATGCCGCTCGAATGCATTTACGATTCAATTACGATCATGGCAAACTGTGCTGCGGTGTGGTGCCCCATCATAAAATGAGTCATAAAATATGCTCATAAATGTAAATCATGGAAATGGTGAAAGAATAACTGTTAAAAATAATAATGATCATAAAAATCTTGTGAAAATTGTTTATAATAAAACACATGTATATGAAAATTGGCCATCGTAAAATTTTCAAATGAAATTGAAAATACAAATTCAGCAGAAAATACAATTTTTGGAATAAAGAAAATATAACTGCAATTTGCATTTTGAAGCGTTGGAAGATATATAGGAAAAATTGGTAGAATTTTGAAGATGCAATTTCTATAAGCAAAATACAATTCTTTTCTGTTTTAGACTCATCAATCACTGGACCGAAATTTATGAAATTGTTACGTTTAGTACTTTTGATCACGGAAAGTAAATGGGATACTTTTTTATACCATAAAAGTTCTGGTTATCGAAATCCACGTTGGAATAACGCTGAGTAGAGCATTCCTATTTGACTGGTAATTCAAAATGAACCTGAGGAAGAACGGCAACAGCAGGGACCACGAAAGTTTTAACTGCGTATTGAGCAATCGGAAGAGCAACGTAGTGTTGGAAGGAATAATGCACGAGTAGAAGCACGGCGATCGTGTTTTGCATATCCATGAAAATTCTACTTATCGAAATCCACGTTGGAATAACGCTGAGTAGAGCACTCCTATTCGACTAGGAGCACTCCTATTCAACCTGGGGAAAAACGGCAACAGCAGGGACCACGAATGTTTAAGCTGCGTATTGAGCAATCGGAAGAGCAACGTTGTGTGGGAAGGAACAATGCACGAGTAGAAGCACGGCGATCGTAGACCACTTCACGGCAGCAGCAAAACAATGAAAGCAGAGGGAAAACATGGGGAAGAGGCCAAAAAGTGGAAAGCACGAAGATACAATGGAGATGGAACTGAGGGATTATAGAGAAAGAGGACGAAAGAGTAGTAATACTCAGAAACTGATGCAAAAATATCTTTCTATGTCATGAGGAATGCTCTTAAGAGTTCCTTAGCTTCTTTCACAGATGAGTACACATTTTGTTATTAATAATTTGACACTTATTATCCGTTATTTATGTCGCAAAGCAGCTACTATGAACTTTCAGCTGGCCACATTGTTGCTTCATCAGTGAAATGTTGCATTCGAATGCAATGGCAAAACAATTAAAAATCAAGCAAAACGACTTATATCATAAATTTCAGTTTTTAATGCCCAACACACACATTTTATTTATTTGTTTTGGAGAATTTTGCAGCGCGACTTTGAATTTCTGTGGATGCGGCAGAAGAGCGGGCATATTTTTGGGACGTCTCGATGTCTGGTTTCTATTTCAATGCCATAAATTTGTCGCTGCTTTGCTTTATGTAGGCTATCTCGCTTGCACTAACGTTTCCAACTGACTGTTGTAACATTACGCATACGCCTTGGGGGCAACTTGTGGGGTTCCCATTTCTGGGTGGGTGGCTGCTTCCTTTGCCTCGGGCAGGCCTGGCATTGATTTTTCCTCTGCTGTGCGCTTGGTTTTTTTTTTCTTTTGGTTTGGTTTGCTTTTGTATTATTTTTCTTGTATTTAATGGCATTTCTAGCTTGGTTTATTTGTTGGCATGCGTGCGACTCGATCCGACGCCAAAACGATAAACACGCGGCTACCCGGCTACCCGGCTATCCGCCTGCCAACGCCTCCACCCCTGCTCTATGCGCTGTGTCTCTGGCATGCGTTTAAGTTTTCAGTTAATGGCTTTTAATGGCATTCCCCTATTGTTGTTGTTGGTTTTCTTGTTATTGTGTAGCTGCGTTTGTTTTTCTTTGGCAATCTGTGTGTGCCTGTGTGTGTGTTTGTGTGTGTGTGTATAATTTTGTATATTTCTTGACTTTCTCGTAAAAATGTTAAATAAATATCAAAATCAATTAGTTGCGTAAATTTCAGTTTCAATTTACAAATGGTCCAACAAAATGCTACCAAATCAAATAAAGGTTGTCTTTCGATCGAATGATTATAGTTAAAATACCTTAACAGATTATCGAGAATGATAGGCTTGATAGGATGATCGACTTGACTCGATTAGCAGCTATATCTCTTGCTAATCCTTTTACTGGTCTTCAGCTCAAATTGAAATCTTTGAATGAAATATATTCTAAATTTATATAGACTTTATATGAACGGATGTGCGTGCTTTCTGTTCTACTCTTGACAAAGTGATTATCTTTCTCCAGACGGCATAAAAAAGGAATCATACATAAGCTATAGCGCCGCCTGCTTGCACTGTTGCCAGAGTTCTGTAGGAGTTGGAGTTTTGATTTTTTTTTTCAGTCATGCTAGGAAACCAGTGCATAATTTGTTGATTGACAAGCGCCTAGACCAGCCAGACTGAAGAGTAAACCAACAGACAACGGCAGACAAATATGTAAAAACCATAGATGTATATAAATATAGAAAAGAAAAAGAAGTTGATGTCGAAGGTAGAATAACTCGACAAGAGACAAAGTTTTCAAACACATCGAGTCGTCAGGCAGGCAGGCAGGCAACATGGACAGGCAGGCAGGCAGGCCCATTAGCATTTCAGCCACATATGGCAGGCAAATGGAGGAACCAGCTAGAGCCAGAGTCATAGCCACAGACATAGGCAGAGGTAAGCGTCTATGAATTGAGGGATGAGGGTATGGCTAAGGGTATGCCATACAAGGTTTTTTATACGACTTTTTCGTAGGCGTAACATGTGTGGCATAAACAACCTATACAAAATTGACAAAGTAGACAGA
Source organism: Hirtodrosophila duncani (assembly GCA_037043425.1). Classification (NCBI taxonomy): domain Eukaryota; kingdom Metazoa; phylum Arthropoda; class Insecta; order Diptera; family Drosophilidae; genus Hirtodrosophila; species Hirtodrosophila duncani. The sequence goes on along the minus strand of JBAMBM010000834.1, from coordinate 5,116,756 downwards.
CTGAACAGAGAGACGAACGTACAAAATCTATAGAGGAAGGCGTGAAATTGTTAATAGTATTGCACTTTTTTTTATAGCCCATGCAATAAAAATATTTACGATGCCATAGCGCCAAATATGAGACCGATGCCTAACGGTAAACTAAACGCTGTTGCGCTGCTCAGAAAAAAAAAAAGAAAATCAATGGAAAGGAAAGAACATTAGAAATACATATTTACGATAAGAGTGAAGCGTGACATAGGGCTTTACTTATCAATAAATGTAGTCCAAACCCACGGGCACTTCTTGGTTTTGTTATGTTAGTTGACCTGTGCTCTAAAAACTGACAGCTCTCTCTGTTATATGAATTTGTGGTGATACGAAGCACATTGAGTACAAAGTTCAACGCAGGCAGGCTGGCTGGCAGGCAGGCATTTGGTCAGTCAAGTGTTTCCACTTTTCCAGTCGGCATTTTTCACTTTGATTTTTATATTATGAAATGAAATAAAAATGCTGCTCAAAGCCCGATAAGCGGGCGATTTATTTATGATTTTTGTTCGATTCGATTTGGGGTTTTTGGGGGGGCTGGCTGGCTGCTGTTGGTGCTGCTGTTGCTGCTGATTTCATAAATTTAAATTTCAGTTTTATTTTTGTGGCATTTCAATTAAGCAATTGTAGTAAATTTCTTTCGATTTTAGCTTGATATTTAATGATATATTGTTCTGATTCTACGTATGATCAGCTGAATGTTGCTTTCAAATGTTTGCTCTGGCCCAAAAGAAATTAGTCAAAGTTGAAAGTCTTCGGCATGCAAATTATTGTTATGGACGATTTGGCCATTAGCCACAGAGCCATAAATTATAAACAAGAAATGTGTATGAGGTTGGATGAGGTCTGAATATGAGTGTGAGTGTGAGTATGTGTATGAGTAGGAGATGCCTCATTGAAGTTCCCCTCTTTAGCCAGAAAATTCAAAGATCTAAAAGCCAGCAGAGGCAATGGCAATGGCAGCTGCTTGAGACATGTGCTGCCCATTTGAAACTTATATAGATGGGAAAATATATATATATATGTATCTGTGTAGATATATTTGGTTATTTGGTAATTTGTGGGCGCCTATTGGCTGGTTATGCATTTGAATTGGTTTGGAATCTTTATGACAAATATGTGTATATATAAATTCAAAATAAAGTGTGTTAAATAATTTGAAAGCATTTACTGAATTGTTGAAATGCTTTTTGTGTTTTGTCTTGTTAAATATTTATTAATGTTATTTAATTTATGAGATTTTTGTGTTATTAATTTATAAGAACATAAGCAGCTTATGCTACAAATTCAGATAAGATACATCAGCAAAACAAACCAAGATAATAGATACTTTATAGATGCCAGATTTGAATTTGAAGGTTTTTTTACTAATTTAATAGTAAATAGTAAATTAACAAATGTCATAAACTATATGTTTTCCTTATATCAACTAGAAGATAATTCTTCTAAACTAATTTCCATTGGTTCGGAAAGAATTAGGACTTCAAAATTGATATATTTGAGTTGAATTTTTAATGATTTCAGGCTAAAACTTTTAGCATGCAGTGTTTATTGCCTGGCTTTAATAAGTGTCTAAAATATAACCCAAAATATGGCCCAGACGTGCTCTTCATCGAAGCATTAAATGAGCACGCAAATGAGCTGCAGAAGCGAAACGAAGATGGGAATCTTCATGTAGCGCAAAAATACAAAAAATACAAAAAATATAAAGAAAAAAATTCAATGAACTTTAAGGCATGCACAGATGCATTTTCAACTGCATCTGCATCTGCATCTTTTGCGGAGAGTTCTTTAAAATAGTCACACTATGGTGGCGTTGGAGATGGTCGAGCAAGCGTGGGCTGTTCCAACCGGCATCTTTGTGTGCCAGAACCAGTGCCAGTGCCTCTGATTCTGCCTCTGTCTCTGCCTCGGCCTGTGCCGTCTGTCTGCAATCAACGCACTTGTTCCTGTTTTTGTTGCCGCTCTCGGATGCTGTGTTGCTCTTGCTTGCCTGTTGTTATTGTTGTAAACTATTTATGCATTTCGAAGTTTATTTGAAACACGAAAAGAAAATGCGCTAAAAACAAGAACAACAGGAACATTTTTCCATAGCAATTTCAGAATGCTGTTGTTGTTGTTGTTCGAAATGTTTTTTGGTTCGTTTGGCTGTTTGTTGATTTTATGTACTGTTTTTCTTGCTTCACTTGGCTTCACACACGTCCATGTACATAGAACACACGCTCTGGTGCTGGTACTGGTGCTATTGCTATGGCTGCCCTCCGGCCACATATGGTCACCTTAATTTGCCGTGCAACGAGGCAGAGCACGGGGGCACAGGCATTCAAATAATTTATACGCTTTTTCTTGAGTTTTGGTTTATTTTTTCAAGCGCATTTCAACAGCACCAAAGCAATCAACGGAAACAGCAAGAAGGGATGTTGAATCTGTAGCACGCACCCCCACCCCCACCAGCTCCAGCATCAGCCCCTCATCTATCAACTATGTACATACATTCGCAACGGGTGGCTATACTGGGCCTTGGGCCATCATCTCCATCGCCATCGCCATCTCCATCTACATATTTGGATTGGTGCGGGCCTCAAACGCTTGGAACGGTCTTCGGCTTCGTCTTCATCTTGGTTTTGTGTTTACATTGACGCCATTCGATTTGGGCGAGCAAGTGAATTGTTTCCAGAAAAAGAAATGGATGGTTTGGGTGAAGATGGAGTCGAGGATGGTGTTGGATTATCTAAAGGGTAATAACACCTTCTTCTTCTTCTTCTTCTTATATTAAAGGAAGGAGGAAATTGTGTGTATGACATATTACTTTTGTGGAACTTAAATAATATTGGGCAACCTGAGAATCTCTGAACTTCTTTGTCAGAGTCTTTACTTTTATATTAGCCATAAAATTGTTTGAGCAAAAAGTTTTTATAGCCGTCGCATATTAATGTTCAGGTAATGGCCCAGCCAGATGTCATATAAGACACATTAAAGTAGGCCTTCAGCAGCTTAAATGATTTAATGGGTGTTTTCTTTTTTTTGGGGCGGCAATTAACATTGGGGTTCCTGACTTTATACATAGTTTTATAGCAAGCTTAATATAATATTCAGGCGCAATTCATGGTTTATTGTTCATGTCGCTGTTACTAGGAAATGAGTTGAAATGTAGGGGAAGATTATTCGCTCAAATGTATCTGTTTGTGAACTCAAAGATTGTTTCTACATCTACACACTCTGAGCAAAATTTAAGGGCAATTTATGGACTTTTAACATTTCACATCGCCAGCCTAGGCTCAGGCGTCTTCAAAAGACTTTCTAAGACATTTTCAACTTCAAATCAAGCTGTTGAGGTCTTCTCTCTTTCTCATCACTTACACCAACCTCCACTCCTCCCCTCATCATTATCATCTTTCGCGCTTCTATGCAACTCAAACCAAGCCAAGCCAAGTCAAGTCTTTTCACAGCCTTAGACAACGGCTGTAAACATAAACAAGTCTGGGCCGCAGCCTTAGACCGAGAAAATAAAACTTGACCTTACTCAAGCAGTTGCATCTGCTTTCCACTAGCCACTTTTCACTGTCCACTCCAAGTCAGTCTATCCTGTCCTGTCCCGTCCTGCCCTGCCCATCCCATCCCTGCTGCCCTTGGCTACTTCATTGCGCTTAGTTTACCGCACAATGGAGAGCAAAAACGCCAGCGCCCTGACCTAACCTCCAGCCAGTACAATTTGACCAAGCGTCCTCCTCATCTTCCAGATACTTTTCAACGCCAATTTTGCACTTCAAAACGAGCCCATCTTCTCGGCTGGTCTGCTTTGGCTCTGGCTTGAGTTTATGTGAATCTGCCAACTGTTTATGGCCGTGGGCGACGCATCTTCTTCAGACGCGACTTGTTGCCCCATTGTTGGGCCTTACCCTTTTGTACACTGAGCGAAAGAGAGGCGCTCACAGCAGGCCACAACACAGCCTCTGCGCATATCTTTTGCCACTTTAAACGTTAACGAGCTGTTGACTTCTTTCTGCTTGCCGGCTGAAAAGGCAAGTAGAGTGTGCCTGCCTGCTCTTCATCGTCCTCCACTCCCCCCAAACTTTTTTAACATCTTCTGCATTTTGACTATATCTTCATCATTTACCGCATCTGTGCTTTAATGCAGTGCTTCGCTTTTGGCTGCAACAACAAATACATATATCCTTGCCTTGGCTTTTCAATCTAGCCAGCATCTGTCTGCATCTACTTTTTTTCCTCTTACACTCAGAAAAACATTCTCATAATTAAACTAATAATTGATGATTCCTCAATATTCGAACATCTGTGTGCAATCATTGGATCGGTGAAAATGCAGCGAAGCAGCTTATTGACGACACATCTTCATCATCTCACACACATTATGTGACGTGTTGTTGTTTGATACTTTGTTTACACAACTTTGTTTAAAAAAATACAATAATTAATTAAATATGCCAAACAGGCGCAGAGGAGCGCCTGTGGATTCCACACACACACAAGCACAGGGAGCATGTGGCGCTGGTTGGACTGCAGTCCAAGACATTTATATGCACAGTTAATTGAATTATAATTGTAGAGACTCGCTACAACAAACAGGCATTGGCATTCACCCCCGCCACCACACACAAGAGATCATGTCGAGCAGTCAATCAAAAGATTTTGTATATATATTCATATTTTCTGTGTCGATTTCTTGTTTATGGTAATAAGGGGATAGGCAAAGAGAGGGAGAAAATGTTCAATTCAAATGCCACTGCAGTAGGAACGAGAGATGGGTGTGGAGCAGCATATAAATTAGGAAGCACGAGAGCTACCCATGCTTGAAGTAGACGATTTTAAGTTTATATTTCTTTTTTTTGTAAATATTGATTGAGAATTAAAATCATATCATGTCTACGTTTTGGTAGTTTTCATAGAAATTTTAAATGGTTTGCATAATAATAATATCTTATTCCAGAAAAATATTTTATATTTAACCCGATATTTGAATTGTTTTCTGTTTTAATAGCTGAGAGCTTCTTCAGGAGCGAAAAAAGAGAGAAATTGTGTGTCTTGAAATCCTTGCAAATGTACAAATATGTTAATAACCGAAAGGATAACCTGCAGCTATTGTTAGTCCAGTGAAGCCCAAAGCTTTGGCTGAACTTTGATATAAAAAAATGTACAAAAATTTGTAAAAATTCTTATCCAGCAGTTCCAAAATAATTTCAAATTCATAGATGATATATACATAGCTCTTATACAGAGTATATGCAACTCATTCTTATCTCTATTGATAACTCTTTTAATACCAATAAAACATCTAAAGCAACGTTAATAGTTATAACATTATCTAGGTGTTAATTGTTTATTGATCGTTTTTCTTTTTTCTGTGAAAATGAATAAGAGCATCTGCGTGTTTGTTTTCCCTTACCGCGTTTCATGTCCTAGTATACTAAAATTCTTAATAATTAGTCTTTTACAGTTCCAAATTCCTAATTCCTAATATGATTCCGAATATAATTGAATTTGAAACTTACCATTTGTTCCATTCCGTTGTAGGTTTATTGTAAGCCTTTGCTTTGCTTTGCGTTGCTTGTTTTTATTGTATTATTCTGCAATGAGATGAATAATGAAAACCGATTAGTTATCTGAAGTTTATATGGGGCCTCTATAAAATGAGATTCATAGGCATACTAAATCTTTTGCATGACATTTTTGTTAAACATAAACTTTTGCCAGACAATTTCTGTTTACCCAACGAGGCGGCGGCGGCGGCGGGTCGTAAAAATGTTGTTTATAAATTTCTTAATTAGAAAATATTAAAACAAGACAAGAAAGAGAGAACTTAATTATGTAATGAGCATTAATTTTTTTTTTTTTTTTGCAGAGCCTGCTTCTCAGTTGATTTATGCCGGGAGACAAAGAAGAACGGCGCGAATAACTGAAGAGGCATGCGGCAATGGGTTAAGCGGGTGTGAGTAAGGGTGGTGGTGGTGTGGGTCAGTTGCCTAAATTTAGGGCCTGATTTATGTGCCGCTTAGGCAAATATGTTAATATTTGGGTTAGGGCAAAAAATGTGTGCACAACCAACAAAAAAGACAATTGTAGTAGCTAGAAAAAGGCAGTTGCGGCTAGACTTCAAACAGGAATTGGGAATGTTGTTACAAGAGGAAGAGGGGGGGGGGGGGGGGGGACTGTATACAGCGGCGACAAGATTCGCTGCAGACAAAGTGGTCTACTTTTAATCACGCCATGGGATTAAGGGCAATGCCGCCACACCGCTCGCCTGTGGATGTTGATGAAGAAGTTGCGTGTGCTCAGATAGGAAAAGCAGCAGCAGCAGGCGGAGAAGAAGGAGGAGAAAGGAAAGAAAAGAGGAGGTGGAGGCGAATGAGATGGCGGAGAACGCAGCTCGCTTACAATTTAATTAACTTTTTGTTTTTATTTCTTATTAAAGAAGGAGGCGTCTTGTTTGTTGGCCTGGCCTGCCGTCTCTACACTCCGGCTTGAATATTTGCTTTAACGGCACTCTTTGTATATAAGTACTATGAGCAGTATATATATATATATAATGCAAGTTTAATCAGCCAGCGACAAAAAGCCAGCTACAAATATAGATAGAGCAGCCGCCACCAAGGGGCAAGGGAAGGGGAAGGGTTTGCCTTGTTTGTGTGTTTGTGTGGGTGCCGCTTAAGATTTGCCTAACCAAGTCAGTCCAAATAACCGCAACAACAACAACAACAATAACAATGCAATGTTTTGTGCTCTGCCCACAAGGAAAAAAAGAAAGACTGAAACGAAGCCGCCTTTGATTTGCCTGCTGCTCCAACCACCATCAACACACCACCTTCACCTCTTCAACGGCAACGGCAACGGCAGCGGCGGCTTCCTCAATTTGCTAGGTGTAATCTTTAGTGTAACCAACAATAAAAACAATCACAACAAAGACAACAGCAATGCCAGAGAGATAAACTTAAGCAAATGACAACAAAAATGACAATTTTTTAATTATAAACGTACGTTTTTTATGTTTAATTAAAAAAAAAAAAAGGTAAAACAAAAGATAGCAATAAATGCGCATTACGAAAGGGAACAAAATCATTTACAGATTGGCTAAATCATATCTGCTTATACATACATATCTAATGAAATACGTGAATTTTAATTTTCAAAGCATTTTTGATATAATTATAAGCTTTGGTGGATAAATTCTTTATTCTAAGATCTGTTCCGAAATGGTGAAAATTAAGGAAAAATTGATCAATATACAAATAGAGAATTGAAATTGACTTAAAAAATGAGCATAAAAATATCTTTTAGGAGAATTCTATTTAGGCTTCTCAAGATTTAAGTGTTAATATTAAAATTATAAAGTTAAATTCTTATGGAACTTTTAAGGTATTTTTTGGGGGGGCTACCAGACTAGGACATCACTTTGGCACCACAATTTGTGATCAATGGTTAAGGTTGAGCATGGATGCGCATTCACTTTGTGCACGACTCTCAGTAGGAATATGGAATTGGAACATGCCAGACGACCAGTAAACATAAATTTTGAACGTTTTGGTGTTCAGGCAAATGTTTTTTTTACATATTTTAAAAGCAAAGGGAACCTCATCTATTGTTCTACCGTATTTATAATTTGCAAATAAATTTGTATTCAATACTCCGCTATATCTGCATATCATGAACATGAATGATAAATGGGTTATCGCCGTTTATATCTTTGGCTATGCTTTGCTTGTATTAGATTAATGTTTAAATGAATTTTGACACATGCGCTTTGGCTATACAGATTATAATATATATATAGATAACATATGGCAGCACGGGTGATTTTCATATTGTCATGCGATTATTATTAATCATGTGTCAAAGTCTTTTTGTAGTTGTTTATATTGCTGATCTTCAAAGCGATAGCAGAAGATAAAGGCAAACAAACAAACAGACAATACACATAACACACAAATCAAAATTCCCAGAAAAAAAACCCAAACATAAAAATCCGAATTCAAATTAATGTGATACATAAAAATATTTCTATAGAAATCTAAGCTATGAAAACAAGAGACAGACAGACAGACAGACAGAGCGAGAGGACGTAGAGCGAGATGAAAAACAACCTGCCAAGCCTGCGTCTGTGGAGATTGAAGATTCTTTTTTGGTCTTTCTCACTAATTAACTGGGAGACGGCTCTCAGCGTCGTATGGCAGGCCAATTAATTAAACGCATAATTTATGAGCAAAATGTTTTCAGAGACTTTGTGAAGACGACTGCTCGGCTCGGCAAATGGCGAATGTCAACCCGGGTAATCAATAAAAACTACAAACGAAAATGGACCCATAAACTCATTTTTAAAACAAGCCAAGTAAAAAGTATCCATTTCCAAATGTTTAATTTATGACATTTGCAAAAATTTATGACCAAAAATTTAAATGCTCAACGCGAAGCCTACGCGAGACGAGACGAGACGACAATGAATATGTATTGTCTTGCTTGCGATATAAAAATACCCTCACATAAATGGGTACACAAGTTTCTGTGGTCATTATATAAACTTTATTGTTAAATCGTCTAGGAAAACAAGAAAGTTTTCGGGTACCCGAACCCTGCATTTACACTTCTCTTAGCTGTGGCAATAGGCTGCGAAGCAATCTTCTTTCTAATTACCTTCAAATAGTTTGTGCCTTCATTATGATATACAAACTTTCATACATATACATACATACAAATTATTCGCTTTCAAAGAAATCTGTTTGTGAATGAGAGAGACACAGCACAGGGCTAGCAAAAATAACGCTCCTTGGCTTGCAAATACAATTTTGTTAGCGCCATCTATTGTACAAAGTTCTCAATTGTAAGCATTTGTATGGGTGCTATATGTTTTAGTGGTCCGATCTTTATTATTTTTACATATGAGCAGCTTACAGTAAAGAGAAGCCTACGGCGATAGCTTCAAAACTGAAAGAGCAGTTCGCATAGAAACAAGGCTATAAAAAGCAATTTTCAATACAAATTCCCTTCCAATTGATATCTAAACATATTTATATATGATATCTGAACATATTTATTAGACACTCCATATATATAGATATATCTAAACCTTGAGGAATTGATATCTGGAATCTAAAAGAGTATTTTAGTTGTGTCTTAGCAGCCGCTTTCTGACTTGTTCAAATTGAAATTCCAATGAAGCTCAAGGAGCAGCAACATGAGCAGGCACCAAAAAAAAAAGCCAATAACAAAAGCAAATAACTAAAGACAACGACTATACGCAACGCAGGAAGCAACAGTCACTTCTTTCAGGCATTGGCAAGGAGTCGGGGGCAGGGCAGCCAAAAGAAAGGCTGAGGCTGAGGCTGGCAGGCTGCGAAGGCAATCCATGCCCAGACCTTAAACAAACAGAAATTAATTATGTTTCAATGCGAGAGAGTGAAAGATACATATACAGATACACACACCACAGATACAAAAGATACAAAAACGAACCTGATGCTGATGCTCTGAAACTGAAGATTGAAAATAAAATTATTTCGCTGGCAAACGCTCTCATTCATTCGGTCTGTTTATAAGAAAAATATGTTTTTGTTTGTTTTAACGCGCGTTTCCTTTGCACACACACGCACGCACTCACACACACATGTGCGTGTGCATTGCATTGCAAAGATGCGTAACTGTTGGCTACCTTCTACCATTGCTCTACATCTATTTTTGGGCATAATTTTTAAATTAATTTGCCAGTCAGCGGTGCCTAAAACTCTAAACAAAGTTTACATTTCCAGCATGAGGTACAAAAAACAAGGCGATTCTAGAGAGAAGAAAAAGATACAGATACATATTGCCAGCTCCATTGCACTCTGCACTCTTGTTGTGTGTCTTTATGCCTTTTGCTCAGTTGCTTTTTTAATTAGCTTGACATTTTCAGCCTCTTTTTGGACTGCCATCGTCTCTGGTGCTTGTCTCGTCCTCGTCTCGGGAGTTTTTAGGGTTAACAGCGCGTAGATTGATATCGTCAAGTTCATTAGAGTTGCAAGTTTGCTTTAATTGGAAATATGCACAGCCAGGGCAGCGCACAGGCAACACTTGGGTGAGAATTAATGATGCCTGCCCTGACTCCGACTCCGACTCGGCATCGCGGCAAGAATCTCTCGCTGCATCTGAATCTGAATTCTGCTTAAACTTGGGCAACTCATTTTATATACGCGACTGCGACTGCGACTACTCGACTCGACTCGATTTGACTTGACTTCATGTTCTTCGTCTTGTTTTCAGAGTGTCTTGTTTTATGCCCTTTATGCATTGCTCTCTTAACTGATTTCAAGGGAATCACAAGAAGAAGAAGCTGAAGAAACAGCGAGAATGATGAAAAGGCATAGCTTTTGCTGCCCCCCTACAGGGTTGGCTTTAATTAAAGCCTTTCTATATAAGGAATATTTTAAATAAAATATTTATATATTTATTTGTTCTCTCTGCTTGTGCTTCATATTGTGGAGGAATGTGTGTGCTAAAGGCAGGATGACTAAAAAACTGATGGATTTCCACTGGCTGTGATTAAACATTTAAAGAACTTCATCACAAAATACGTATATAAGAAGAGACTGAATTAGTTATGTAAATAACTATATCAAGATCTTATTTTCAAGCAGAATTTAAGTATATATATTTATATAACTGAAATTTTAACATTACATTCTGTTAATGTCCCTATTAATCCAGTCAGCCCTTAACAAATTTGAATGCTTTGATATAATGACACAGTTTCTTAATTAGTTTGATCTGTAAACTTTCAGTATTCTGAACTATATTTCTTAAATCGGAATATACTTTTCCATATCCAGATCTTTCCACTCTTTCAAATTGAATTCTCTTCACCTTCAACAAACACTTACTTATGCACACTCTAAAAGCAACAAACTGATTTATTGACAATCAATTTTATATATATTTTTCAATACAAACGAAAGCATTTATTATGCATAGTTGAACAGCCGAGAGCTATCAATTTTTCACCAAAACATATCTGAAAGATACATCAACGAAGGAAAACAACTAAAAGTTTTGAAACTTGTTGCTGCCTGTTAAACTGTGTCGCCAATGTTATTGTTGGTATTGCTGCTGCTATTGTTGTTGCTGTTGCTAAAGATAAATTCCATAAAAAAAACTAAAACGATGACTACCTAAACAGCAATAACAACAGCAACAGCAACAACAACAACAGCAGCAACAGCAACAAGAACAACGACAAGAGCTATGGCAACGCTATCTGGCATTGTGGAGAACTGATGATGATTTATGAGCGTCAGAAATCAAGTAGAAAATTACGGTAATAGAGTGAAGCACAGCCAAGGCAGAAGCACAAGTTCTAGGGTCGTTACGAGTACTCGTATACTCGGTACTTGTTTGCCCACAGAGGTTAACCCCAGCCAGAGGTAGACAAACAGAGAAAAAAATAATAGAGAAACTGAAAACAAGGCCTGCGACTCACACTCACACTCACTCACTCTCTCTGTGTCAGTCTGTCGCTATATTGAGCAATTTTAACTAGAATTTATTTTTGGGGTGCGTCGAAAATGTGGCTTGGGTTTTTCTATTGGTCTGGGCAAACAAAGTGGCCCGATAAAAACATGTTCCAAAAGCGATGAAAATAAAAAAGGAAAATATATATACGCAAAATGTTCTTTTAATATGCTAATTGCCAGTGCAAATATTAAGCATACGCCTAGTTAAGCAATTTGCATATAAATGAATGGAATAGCGGTAGAGTGAGTTGGAGCCACAACAACAACTGAAAGTGTCAGTTATAAATCTATATAATGGTTTCTTGGACATGTGGGAGCAGAGCAGAGCAGAGAAGACACACAGACACACACAAACACACGCTCCACTTCAATATTTATGGCATATGGAGCTAGTTCAGAGAGCTCTAATTCATTTAACATAGACGACCAAAATGACACCTTGTTAGGATTTTGACTTATGGCCAACATATACATACATGCATAGCTCAACACGTGTGGTATTTTAGCTGGAAATGTGGCGACTAGGTGTTAATTTTGTTTGTTATTGTGTGCCAGAACAAATACCTAAAAAGAAAATGCATATACCAAGAGGAAAATACACGTATGAAAATTAACAATACATGCGGGTCGGGTCAGAGTCTGAGGGAGAACAAATTTAAATAGAAATTACTCTTTTGACACGAGGAAAATAAATTGATAACAAGATCAAGACAAGACTTAAAGTGTGGCCTTAAGCATTAAGTTGATAACGTATTAGATTACATTTATAAAATTTGAATATTTTCATTTTGTGGATGAGGCAGAAAACTGTGGGCATTTAGGAGTTGTGAGAATTGTCACAGTTTCATCCAAAAAGGCGAATAATAATTTTCAAATAATATATATATATATATTTTATATGACAATTAGCAAAGATCTTAGATTTCTCAATAGCTAGAAAGATTGCTTGACATTGATGATGCTGACGATATTCAGAGCTCAGCAAGATAACTTTGTTAGCGTCTTCTATTGAAAGCTGCCAGCAAAATAGTTAGTTCTCTGGGAGCTATATGATATAGAGGTCTGATTTTCTTGTCAAAAATTTGGTTCGAATAACTTTAAAATAGAACCGACTTCGCACAGCCAAATCTTTATCTCAAACGCTTGTTTCTGCAAGCTGTAGGATATAGGCTATATATTCCTATCTACTATTTAGTATAGCCTCGAAATATATTTTCAGTGTTTGCTTCGAAACATTGCTTACAAAATATATAAGTTTAGGAGAATTGGCAATTAGTTAAACAAATATGTATATTTCTGTTGCTTAAGAAGAAAAAGAAACCCCTGAAACACATACAAAAATAGCCATTAAAAGGTAATTTGAAGCTAAATTATGTTGAACAAAGACAAATTGACATTGGCTTAAAAATATAGCCAAAAGCTGCTTAAAGGCTAAACAAACAAAAAGATTTAAGAGAAACCGAAAAATCACAGCTTCAAAGTAATTTTTTTTTCCTAAAAAACCGAAACGTTGCCATTTTCATATTTGTACTTATAACAGATCTTCCTCTACGTTTTGTGTTTTTGTTGTCATTTTTCATTTAAACAAATAGTGGACCTATGCTTGATGGCTAATTGTCGAAGGCAGACAAATTCAAACGAGCCGTGGAATCATAAATAATCAACATAATGGCCAACGAAACAAAATATTCAAAACAAACATGGCCAAATCGGCTAGGGTAAGAAAGAGAGAGAGAGGGAGATAGAGAGAGAGAGAGAGAGCTGGAGGGTGAACAAAATTATGATCAATGCAATCATGTCAAATTGATTTTTGGTTGGGCAACCACAAAAAGAAAACATAGAATGTGGCTGGGAGGGGAATGTAACCAGCACCAGCACGAAATGCCCAAAAGCAAAAACCACATGGCCCAAGTTAACAGGGAGAAATATATATAGAGAGAGAGAGAGAAAGAGATTCCCCGCAGCTTAATGATATGATGGAGGAACGAAAATTGAAGGAGCTGCAAAATAAATCAAACAAACGAGCCCAACAATCGACCAGCCACTTGGAACACGGACAACCCAGCACAGCACACAGTTTGATGAATTGCAGCCAAGGTGCTCAGTTGACTTGGCTTGAGCTTCAACTTGATGGACGACTCTAGAGACTGGCTAACCTGGGCTCAAACTGCGGGCCATACATTCAACACATAACCTGCTGCTTCTGCTTACCAAAACCAAAAAAAAAAAAGAAGAAAAAATTAATCAATATGTTGTTTAAACAAGGCAAAGGCAGAGAAAGAAATGTTTTTATAATTATGAGGGTCGCGTTCAGGTTGACTGAAAATTATGGGTTGCACAGCTAAGGCTCGTTGGACAGGCAGGGCAGAACAGGATAGGGCTTGTGTGCATGATTAGAGACTGAGAGCATACGTACGAGTCTTGTTTGCCCAAAAATGTAGACAATTATTGGTTCCATAATTAGGTGACTGACACTGAGAACTGTAACCGATACCTTGGGAAACTAGACAAGGCGTTGCCAATGCCGAGAGGAAGCAATAAGTGTCGCCACAGCTGATTTGTAGCAGCATGTTGACGAAGGAAATTGTTGTAAAAAGTTTTACCATACGTGCTTGATCAGCATTATAGATCTGTGTGGGCAGGTCTGACTATTTGTCTGGCTGTTTCTATGCAAACTATTGTCTCAGTAGTTGAACTAACGAGCCATATACAAATTTCCGAGCTAAGCTCAAAGTAATATGTTAATAATGGTCAGATCAGACCACTGTAAAATATAGCTGCGATGGGAAGGATCGCTGGGAAATTATTCACCAGAGTCCTTTGTTAACGAACATATAAAACTATCAGGCTGATCTCTCTTTCTGATCGACAGCTTATAAATGATTCCCTAACTTACTGTTAATATCAATTTTCATGCAATTTTCCGATCACTTAATGTGCTTCATGACGATTTCATTCATCTTGGACTGATCACAAAATACTCCCCACTATAGCTCGTGTCCTTTTCTAGCATAAATAATTAACAAAATATCAAATATTGTCTATAAATGCTGTATTGCTTTGGGCTTCTATTCCAATATTCTTAGCAGGGAAATGTCTTCATTTTGTAGATTCAACTGAAGCCACAGCTAAAACGTAACTGAAATTCGAATTAGTATGCACATTAGCGTCTAAGTGACAGCTTCATTCAGGCACAGCAAAAAGAGATATGTATGTACTTTAAGAGCAGGATACAAAATTGACTAACTGACAACTCAACTCAAAGTGACAAGCCAACTGTCGCTGGCTGACTGACTGACTGAGTGTCAATATGCTTGTCAATAAATTGTTTTTCGCAGCAGCGGCTCATGGCAAGATAATCCTCACAATTAAGTTAAAGTTCCCCCAAAATAAATACAAAAAAAATACAAATAAAACTCGACTTTGACAAGTGGAAAAAAGTCAACAGCGTGCTCAGAAATTTATAGCCAAGCGCAAAAAAGCATATGAGAAGGTGGCCAATAAAAATAACAAAACGGACAAAAACATAATTTATGGTTGACTGCGACTTTTGGGACACCAGACGCAGACGCAAAAGAACTCAGGTAGTTGGCAAAAGGAGCGTTTGTAAAATGATCACCTGTTCTGTGTTCCAATGAGAGAGATGCCGAATGAGCTGCGGGAGTCAGTGCCAGCATTCAAGTCGAAGTCGAGGCTGGAGTGTCGCCACAGCATGGAGTCCCGCCTCTCAGGCAGATACACAACGATCTGCCTCTGTGTGTGACAATGCGCAATATTTCGAATTGCAATGCGGGTCGCAAAATGCGCCGCATGATGTCCCAGTCCCACAAAGCAAAGGCAACTCACACTCACTCACTCACAGATCTTCGAATGCCGAACGCGCAGCGCAGATCTCTATAGCCCAGACGACAACGTTTTTATGTAAATTGATATTTTTGCTTGAACCAAACAGGCAGGCAGGCAGGCAGGCAAATAAGCAAGCAGTCAGGCAGGCCGACAGGCAACACCTTTGGCTACTTCCTTTAGCCCCAAAAGCTAACCTTGAAAGCGTTTGTTGTTAAACTTTTTATGATGCCCTGTACTCAAAATGGTGTGAAAGCATATTAACAGTATCAAGTGGAAGACAGTCTTGCTTATCGAAAGTGAACAACCACAGTTAAAGTAAATTTAGTGAAATTTGATAGCAATATCATAGTACATTAAACGATGTAAACAGCTTATGGGGAATGGTCTTGACTTTTGTACTATCCATAACAGTTTTGATCTATTGTAACTCAGAATGTGCCCAGCCGATCTTTAAATTCTTGATCTCTTGTAAAAGATACAACAATTAGCAAGATTATTTTATAGGTTTCGAATGTGTTCAACAATTTTGGGTGTTACATTGAGAACAATATTATGTATTTTAAATCAAAAGGTATCAAAACTCTTCTCATATGAAAGCTGTTGCTGTTCTTATATGAAATCTGTATATGCCTTAAATGTACCTCTGCCTATGTATACAGTATGCCCTTGTCCATCAGTTTCAACATCAACATTTTCTACTTGTTAGGAGGCACCTTTGGATGTTGTTGTTTTTATTGTTTCATTTAACTAAAAATTAATGAAATCATTTCGTGTGGTTCCAAAGCAAACTCAATCCAATGATGCGTCGTCCTCCAGTAATAAAAATGAAATAAAATATTAACGATCCACTGGCCAAGCACTGGAAACCAGTTAGGTTTTGGTTAGGGAGACACAACATGGAAAAGGTGTCACGTTACGCATAATTTATGACCACAGAAACTATAATTTTCCAACGAAGAGTAAAAAATAAAAACAAGAAAACTAACTGCATTTGGACGATCGACACTGAGACACAAGAAAGCAACGATCGCATAGACACGCAATGGCTTGTTGGCTCTCTTATCTTGATTAAAGATTAACGAACGAGCAAAACCAAAGCATGTTTTCAATTTCAGGTAGTTTTCTTCTTACCAATTGCACCTGCCATCATCCGAATCTAAGTGCGTGTGTGTAACTGCCAAATGTTGGCTCCACAAATTCTCCTATGAAACGTACTTATATAGTAGCTCTCTCCCCCTTGTCTGGCTGATAGTAGCTGCTGCTTTGGTAGTCCAAAAAAAACTTTGACAGCAAATAATGAAATAATGTTCATGGCAAGCGAGCAGCCCCAGAGATAAGATTTCAGTTCTGTTCCTCTTTTTTTGACAGCAATATTGATTCGATCCAAAATAGTAAAAACGACGAATGCCGCAATTTTTCGTTGTGTTGTTGTGTGTTGTGTGTTGTTGAGTAAACAAAAGGGAAAACGAAACTCCATCGAAAGGTGAGCAACAGTCAGTTGTTGGGTAGGTAGGAAAACCAAATCAACAACAGCAACAAATATATAGACGGGGAGATAAGGCGCAAGCTAACCGAAAAAAAGAAAAATAATAAAATAAACGAAAGGTGTAGTAGTAGAATAATATGGATTGTTGTGGTTTGACAGAAGCCAAAAAATGATAAAAACAAATTGGTAAAATATTATATACATTTTTGATTGAAGTGCCTGACTGAGAAAAGGTAGTGGAAATATGGTGGAGACTATGCAGTTTATGGAGGCTTCATTGAAATAATAAAACATGGTTTTATATCATAAAAAGTAGATCGAGAAAGTTGCATGTAGAAGAACTACTTATGATTGAAGAAAAAACCAAAAATGTTTTCTACAACTCTTCAAATTGTTCCCAAACAACTTTTATCTCTATTGGAAAAGTAAAATCTCGCTGAGATCTTAATGTATTCCATAGAAAAGTGTAAACATAGCTTTTAATACATCTTGAATTTGTGACCTAGCTGCCATTTTGCATGTGACAGATACATTTTCAAGTGGGGAGGGGTCTGGACTGGTGGCTATCATATTCAGTTGTCACTCGGTTGCACATACCTGCTGGCTGTCTATCATAGATTTTCTCAGCGTCTCCGATTTGGTTTTGTTTGTTAATCCTCCAACTGTGGTAATTAAAAACCGCCGTGCGTCAGTGCCCCAGGTCTTGGCCTCTGTCTCAGTTGCAGTCACAGAGATAATCCAATTTCACGTTTGCTTACACCACACATACTGGCAGATACACAAGCTCCCAAGTAATTTTTAGCTTGATTTTCTTTTTGTTGAACAGATTTTTTAATTAAAATTTCATGTAGCGCAAAATGTTGTCAAGATAGATAGAGAGTATGGGAGAGCTTTGCTCGGGCATGATGAGATTGGGCTGTCAAAATGAAGTAGACTACCCGGACAGCTAGCTACGTGTAGTATTACGAGACGAGCGCCAAAGCGCCAAAAAATCCAATTTCAGTTGACGCTTGTCGCCGGCGTCGACGTCAATCGATCACAGATCGGTCCAGCACCAACAAGCCGCAAATCTTGTTTCTTTATAACAAATTTTTGTTAAACACAAAACTCACACACATACGCATACGCACACATGTGCACACGCACACACCACAGAGCTACAATTTGTAGTATTTTCATAACTCGTTTTTATTTTTATTTTTATTTTTTTGTTTTGCCTCGCGAGGCTTCTTCTGCCTGTTATTTATGCCACTTGGCTGCTATTTTATTTACTTCTTTATATTTATGACAGCTTTTGTTATTATTGTTGTTGTTGTTGTTGTTACTTTTCTTGTTAAATATTTTATTACAATGGCAAGAAAACGAAAATCGATTTGTAGCCGCAAACAAGCACAATAAATAAGTATTTCACAGATACAGAAAGCAAAATCAAAAGGCAGCAACAACGCAACAGCAACGTTAACCGTTCGTTTATATATTGTTGCTATTTCTTATATTATCTTTCGTTTTATTGATTAATTGAAGTTTGAAAGGTGTAATTAAGGCTCACACACAAAATCGCGCAATTGTCAAAAGAATTCTCCGACATCGAAGCGAAAAGCGCCCAAAAATCCGACACCAACCAAACGGCACGATCGTCAAAAACAAACTGAGGCAGGCAGTGCACAAGCGGCCTACGGACGGTGCGAGCATTGTACAGGGAGAGCCAGAGCACGCACAAGGCATAGCGAGAGAGAGAGAGAGAGTGAGAGAGGCATGAATTGTTTCTGTGAGAATGATAGAGGGAGAGCAAGCGTATGGATTGGCAAGTGCTGGCGGGCCAGCTACGACTTGTCTTATAGCCTGGCATACTTATTGAGGTATGTGAAAAATTTTAAATTATTTAAAAAATTAAGCAATTTGTTGGACATTTCTTAAAGGTGACTTGGCGAGTATTGAAAGTGGATGAACGTTTTTGTAAACAAATTTTATTAAATTTTTAAACTGAGGATTCAAAGGATGAGATTAGAGATATTTTCATACTGAATTCAAAGCTATCTCACAGTATAGATGAAGAGCATTGTATTAACTTTTAGTTCCAAATTTAGTGAACATATTTAAAGAAGATTTGCTTTTATAAGATGATGGATCATCTGATTTATGGGCGTTTATGATATTTATTAAGTGGCGTTATGAAGGCGGTACCTCCTTATATATAGAATTTGGTACTGAACCGGAAACTGATACCTCTTATTAATTGAGAAAAATCATTCCTTCCAATTATCTAGTTCTTCCTTAAAAGATTTTTAAAATTAGTACCCTATATTTTCAGTTTCCCCCCTGTCAGCTATAGTTCCTTTAGCGTAGGGCTTTCCCAACTTGCACTTTCACAACCCCCAATGTCAAGCTCATCAGTTTCAGTCCTTGTTGACAAAAATCCGACTAGATTGACGGCTTCCATCCGTGCACACATGTGCTGCATTTCACAGCCCAGCAACCACCCCCTTCTCAGTCCACGTCCACTGACTGTCAGCGAAAAGGCATCTGCAGTCTGGCATATTTTCAGGATTTTCACTCTATTCTCTATTCATTCCGCTCTCTCCTCTCTGATATGATTTTCCAGCGGTGAAACTTATGTGCACCCTGCTAACATTCTGACTGTAAGTTGACGGTGGGTGGAGGAGGTACACCGTGCACTTACTGTCTGTACATACAGGGTGCTCTGTATGCTCACTCTCTCTCATTAGCAACTACTCATTAAGTATGCCTCAGGGCCTATCAGTGCATGACAATCACTGGCAGAGGCAGGAACTGGAACTATGTAGTCCAAAATCGTCTCGGGTTAATTGCAAGGCCCTTGCTGTGCATCGTGCTCAACTCTCAATGCTCTCAACTGACGCTGTTAAGCCCGCCACGTTCCACACACTCTCTGCCGCTCTCATTCTCTTGGCTTTTGCATTGCTCATGACCGGTTTTCAGGTTAATTTTATCTGCTAAGGGTCTTGTTAAAAGTAATTCGTAACACGTTGTTACCAGATAACGCCGCCCAAGCCCAAGCCCAAGCCCAACTGCGAACCAAAACCCAAAACCCACGAGCTCCTCTACCTCTACTAACGAGTTGGGACCGTTTTCTCCGCTTCTACTTCGACTGCTTCTTCCTCTGCCTCTGCTGCTTCTTGGCTTGTTAGCGTCGGCTTCGGAAATGTTGCTTGCTAAAAGAGCGATAAAAAAAAAATAAGCATGATGGGGAGAACAGAAGAACACCAGTCGACTGAAGATCAAGTCTGCAGGTTTGCGGTGGGAAGGGGCAAGGAGCTGGAGATCGTTGTGGCGATCCAGGCTCACGTTTTGACTTTTGGCTTCGTTGTTCACGTAGTTGCCGGTTGGCTGCAGTTCAATACACCCTGTGTGCGCTGTGTGGCACTGTGCGTGTGTGTGTGTCAGTGTAGCTGCAGGGTGCCCAGGCAGAGAGATCTTCGCCTTTCTCGCATCGTGCAGCTTGGCTGGCGATCCAGCCGGTTTGGCCAGACCAGGCGCACCACATGTGGCGTGGCTATATGAGTGATTTTTGCCTAGTTAGGAGTTCCAAGCAGCCAGGCGGCAGGCATTCAGACAGGCGCATGCTGATTCTACGATGAGGTTGGGTTGGGTTGGGAAGCATGCGAAGACTTTGCACATATTCGTACAAACCAAAGGCCAAAAAAAGAGAAGAAAACAGAAATCTCATGTTTATATGCATTTTGCAATACGAAGAAGAGGAAGCAGAAAGGAAGATCCAACAGATTCAACAGCCAACAAGCAAATCGTGAGCCTGGCCGCTAATGAACTTACAATGGCTTGCTTGTTTAGCTGAAGTTGAAAGGCGAGACGAGACGAGGCACTAGACCGAGCTGTTAGACAGTCACCCTCCCGCAATACACCCACCCACGCTCACGATCATGCCAAGCCAGGATCATGCTGCAGACTGTTGCAATTTGAAACATGAACTCGTCGTCGTCGCCGCCGTCGTCGTCGGGTTAGTCGTTGTTGGACTCATGATTGACCGACGAAAAGTTGTGTTCGTGCTTCAATCAGTTGGCCTCTGGGCAAAAGGAGGAACCCGAATTCGAACCTCAAAACCGAGATCATGATCAGCAAAACTAACAAGAGGTGTTGCTTCTGTCGTTGTACTCGCACAGACTTTGAGCGTAAGTATCTGGTATCTGGGCCCAGGCATCAGTCCACCAGGCCAGGCCAGGCCAGGCATTAGCTCGTCATCGTGATTTTCTTGGGTGGTGCAATGTACTTCTCTCTCCCCGCCTCCGCCTCTCTGTGCCCCTTCAGCCTTTCTTTTGTTTTCTGTTACAAGCGATCGATCTGCTGTTTGTTCAGATTGTCTGCGCTTTGTTTGTTTTGTTGCACGTCTGGTCTGGTCTGGTCTGGTCTGATCTCACCCAAAGGGGAATTCACCTTAACTAGGCAACTTTGCAACTTGGCAACTTGGCGAACTGGTGGCAACTGCAGCGCGGCGCTCTGTCAATGCTCATTGAAGACACCCAACAGCTCACTTCGCTGGAAATCAAGGACGGACACTCGGATCCTCTGCCTGCCTTAGTTAGGTGCCACAGTTAATGCTTTCTCACTGGGTGGTACACCACTGCCAATAGCCGTCTTGACCATAATCAGTTGAGCTGACAAATCAATTTGGGGCGGCGCACTAAGTCTAGCTTATGTCGAGGCAATCGAATGTTAAACTCATAAACAAACTGATATTGAATGCTTGGCAAATGAACCAGTTTAAAGCTCATGGCTAATGAATTATGTAGGAATTTAGGAGATATGATATGACAAGGAAGCGGGGTATACGCTGAGTGTCAAAGTTTGGGTTAGTCAATATTATAAGAGTAGCTACAAGAGAGAGGATTGAATGGATTGTCTATGGATTGTCTAAGATTGTCAAATGTAAAAAAATAGTTAAGAACACTTTAAAGCAGGAGAGTATAGTGTAGATTTATCGAGTAGAATTCACTCCTGATCCATATACTGCTAACTTTCATTTTGTAACAAAAATTATATAAGCTTAGTCTTACGAAACTTCTAAGAGGAATTCATTTCATTCATCGATGATACTGCAGAAGTTTACTGCGCTCAAAATTGTAAAAACTAGAAAGTAGGAATATAATTCGATGAAACATTTCATTATGAATGATAAATAGGTATTCAAAATCGGTTAAATCATTCTCGAGTAATGTTCTAATATCTAAAAGCAATTCTGAAAAAGCTTTGCAAAACTATCTTTTAGCACAAATTCTTTCGAGTTTTCCATATGGGGCTCTATATGTATCAGAAAAAGTGGGTCAATCTGGCTGTTACCTAGTGTAATTTGTAGTTTAAAATTGACCAAAGATCATGAATATTCACAGCCAGGCTGGAGCTCTAGTATAAGTGTTTTAGAAGAGTCTTAAATATAACAGATCTACTGTTATCATAACTGCATAGATAACCTTCTTTTACACACTTCGACAGCCTTAAGCAGTACTCAAATCACCAATCTTAAAAAGTCTTTCAATCCAAAGATCATCTGAGATCATTTTAAGCGAGTCAACGTTTCCAATTAATTGAATCAACAATGTCTATCTCTTAATTTAATAGCTATAAACAGAATATCAATGTCATCGTTGAGCAACGAGTACATTATATACTAACATACACATACAAACATAAATATAGTAGAAATTCCAAACGTGCCAATCAGCCAGACATGTGTTGCAGTTTCACAGAATAATTCTTCGCTTCAACAAGTTAATTCAAGACGAACAAAAACCGACCAATTAATGCACCACTACAAATCTCATTTTCCATAAATAAGCACAATTTATGGCATATATATTATACTCGTATTATTATCATTATCATTATCGCAAATGATTCAATTGAAAAAAAAAACAGAATACAAAAATATAATAATAATTTAACAACAAAGAAAAAAGAAGCAGCAATTGTCCATTATCAGTCGAGAATGAGACCAGAAATGAGAGCTTGGCTAGAGTGCGTTTTTTCCTTTTTAACACGCACGGGGCTCGGCTTCGATCATAATAAACCATTAACGAAATTAAGATATCACAATCCAACAGTAGGGAACAGATAATTCACACCATTTTACAAAAGTGCGGCAGGGCAAGGCATGCCAGGCTAATTATGCTTAACTGGGCATACACTCAGAAAAACTGTGAAGAGCTCAGAAGCTGATTGTGAGAAAAAGTGTTAAATAATATACAAAAACGTCAAAGAACGTTCTCTGCAGACATTTAGACTTTGGAAATATAATCTTCATACATATAGAATAATGAAAGAGAACCACATCATATGGGGTGCTCTATCTTTTAGAGTGTACTTTGCTGGCCTTTGATAACCTCGTGTCAGAACGTGTTGTTCCACAAATGATAACCCGCATATAGTGCGGGCTAGATAAATATAGAACTGGACTACGACAAATATTGAAATTTATGGTCTGGCTAAATTGACAGGGTGGAAACCTTATTGGAAATGCTAAACCCTGATAAATATCATAAATACATTTTTGTTTCGCTGTCGCAGCTACCACTTTGGAGTTGCAAACGCGTTTAAGTTGAATTGTGCAAATTACTTTAGCAGCAAATCTGTTCCAATTCATTAATCGGGTAAAAATGTAAAAGAAAAATACATACCAAAAATAGCATAAAGGAATTTCTGTAAATGAAAAAAGTTTTGCTAAAATTGAGGCAAAAAAAAAAGGGGGAGAAGAAATGGTTGCCGAGCGGAGTGATCAACTATGCGGAACAATTGCAGTGCGGCAAACAATGTGCAACATGCCAAAGGATAGCATGGAAGTGGAAGGGAAGTGGAGCAGCAGACAAATCGACGAACTGCAGCAGCAGCAGCAGCAGCAGCATCAGCCAAAGCCAAATCGAGCGACAACTGCTTTGGTTTTGGTTTGCTTGGCTTGGCTTGGCTTGCTTTGGGTTTGGATTCGGGTTTGGGTAAAAGTTGAAAGCTAAAACTTTGCTAAACAGCAAACTAGTGACAGCAGCTGGCGGAATGAGGCAGTTAAAAGGGGTCAGGTCGTGGGGGCCAATGCAGTTTGGAAATCAGATAATAACAATAGAGAGCATAGCGAGGAGCAAAGGCGAAAAACAAAATGCCAAAAACTACACAACTTGGCTCCAGAGCAACGACAGAGCTGTAAAGTAGTGGCAATACACAGTGCTTCTCAATTGTATAGGCATTGCAGATCATAGTTTGTGAAGTTGCAAGGAAGTCAAAAGAAAAGTGGCTACTGATTCTCAAATGTAAGTCAAAGAATATAATAATGGAACCCTGCAGATTTTGTGGTTCTTCGTCTAATGTAGCCAAATGATGGCTTGGGGTTTCCTTTGCCAGAAGAAATCCTGTACCAGATTTTGTAACTTTTGGATTACAATTGAGGATCAGATTCAAATTTCTTGTAGATTCGAATCTGAATAATTTGAGTTAACAAAAGACAACATAATGATACAATACAGTACTTTCTATTCAGCTAGGCTTCCCTACAAAATATACGTAAACGTTCCATCGCTGACTCTATTCAAGTGCCAAGCACTGTACTCGTATGTTGAATGCTTTATCGACAGACCAAAACCATGCACACTCACAAATGCTTACATATTTATCGAAGGAGTTCATATGGCAAAGTTTGACTTAGTTCCAGTAGACCGACTAGGATCTTCGACTTTAGTGACAGTGGCGGGATGGGGATGGCGAGGGTGTGTCGTTTTTAAGTATCGTGTTTTTACATTAACTCAACTTGTTGGCAGTTTTCGCTTGTCAGTTGTTTTTATCGAGTTGCGTGAAAGTTGCAAGCCAAAGCAGCCCAAAAATATTTCCCACTCATGCAAATATATTCGCAAAATATATATTTTTGTCATTTGTTTGTTGCCTTTTTGGGAAAAACTTTGTCAAACAAACTTTCCAATTTGTATACGAAAGTGTGCGTGTGCATGCGTGTGGGTGGATGTAAGTTTTTCTTCTATTTATTTTCATTTTCCCGAGTTCGATAGAAGCCACCATATTTGATTGCTTTTTCATTGTTTCGAAATGGATTTTTGAATAGGAGTACATATATATATATATATATGTAGTCCGTACTTGCAGCAAATGCAAATACTTTTGTGCTTTCAAGTGTGCGGTGCAAAGTAAATCGATTAAAATCGTATTTATGAGGTGACTTGGGAATAAAGAAAGTTGCTAAAGTTTGCTATGCAACTTTTGTTAGTCATTATCAAAACGTTAAGTCGAGGTTTATAAAGGAATTTGGTGTATTATATATATACATACATATTTGTGTTATCAGGGAAGTGTAGTTTAAGTTGGAGTTTGGAATTTCAGTGGTATTTTTCAGCATCAATTAATGGTTTTTTGAATTTTGATAGATGAGAGATTGGAGCCGCCATGGTTCACAAGTGATATTTAAATATTTTTGATAAGTCAGATGATTATAAGATCTCTGGCAATTTTCCTGAGAATCAGCTTATTAGTTATAAGAATAATTCACAGCCACCTTTAACCGATTTCCCCATTTCACTCTTCATTTATTAAATGAACTCAGGCTTTAGCATGCTCAACTAGTTCAAAATATATTTCTAACCAAACGAAGAACTTCAGTTAAAATGAGCACAGCTGCTGGTCATCACATAAACTCGCCTCGAATGACCTCTCCTCTAATCTGAAATCTGAAGTGGAAGTCGTGTAAAGTTATGTCAAATATTGCACATTGACCTCACTTTGGTTTTCCAAGTAAAACCCAAGCAAAGAAAAAGGTTAGTGGGAAAAGTGAACCTACAAACACACACACACACACACACACACACACTCACCCGCACCCATCATGTTGAGCATTAGAAATGGAATGGAAATAACTGTGGAAGTCAGGCCAACCCATGGCCGTCAAGGTCAGGCAGTCATAAAATCTGGCAAATGGCATTTGTAAAAGGGTTAAATAGTCGAATGACCTTTTTCTTTTGCTGAAAATCGAAGAGCTGTGTAAAGTTTTCACTTTAAAATGGAAAAATTGTGCGCTGCCTTGAGCTGCACTTGAGCTCAATTTGAAATGCTTTGGCAGCCTTCAATTTATTAACCTCGATATCAATTGTGCCGCATAAATCACGATAAAAGTAAATACGCGCTCTGCATATTCTTTCACAGCAAAAAAAAAACAAAAAAGAATTCAAATAACATCGAAATGGAGCGAAGCGAATTCATTTGGGCAAAAAGGATTGTAAAAGGATTGCACGGGCAGTGATTTTCAATTTAAAAAATTGCACGCAAAAGCGCCACAAATCAAAGGAATTGACTTTGGCACAGCACACTGGGCCAGGGGCAAGGGGCGGCTGGGTGGCGCAGGGTAGATGTGTTTGCCCCATCACTACAATAAATTTCAATCTAAAAACTTAACTAAAGGCACAGCAGCTTCTGTTCGGTACTAAAAATCGTTGTAAAGTAGTGCAAAATGCAAAGCGAGTGAAATGCCACGCCCACAGTCCCCCCCGTCTGCCACTGCCTCCTCCAATATACGCCGCAATAAATCTCAATTGAAATGCTTTTTGCTTTTTGCTAGCTCTCTCATCGCAAGAGAGAGAAATTCACTTCAGCTTCAATGGACTGCAATGGGATGTTAACTCTTTGTACGTTTCAAAAGAAATCAATGGCTTTGCTTTGGCTTTGGCTATAGGAGCGAGCGGAGTGGCACCCCTATTGGAATTTATAATTAATAAATGCTTCGCTTTGCTTTGGACCTGGACCTGGAGGCGGACGCCCTACCCCAAGGGGAGGCTGGGTGGCGTGCTGATTAGTGCAATGACAAAGCAATCAAAACACTTGGACAAACGGGTCCAATTAAAATGCACAAAAGCCCCTAACAAAGTGGCGCTCTCTGTTGGACACAAACGGCAACTCTGATGGCAACTCTGCAGGGCCTGATGCTGCTGATGCTCCTACTGCTGCTGCTGTTTGACTGCCTTCAAAGGGCGAGCGACGATGGGGAAATCAAAGAGTAGGAAGCAATCACACCAAATAAATCATTCAATGCATTTGCAGACATTTTCGGAGCCAGTGCGGTGCGGAGGCGGCATTGGAGGCGGAGATGAGCTTCAAGTTCCGTTCAAATTGCGAATTATTCATGTGGCGGCTGTGGTTAAAGAGTGGGGAAGAGAGAGAAAGAGACATTGAGAGACCTGGACCAAAAGGCTTATCTGTCATCAACCGCACAGTTTAGTGGCAAAGGAAATTACTTTTGGGTCGAGCAGCAGTCGGAGTGCGATCGCAAAATGGCCGACGGAAGTTGCAACTTGGCAGCGCCTGCTGTCTGGTGGCCTGCCAAATGCAAGGTGTTGAAAATTTGCGTGAAACCATTTGAGATAACGCAATGAATACGGCAATAAATCAAGACAGATAGAAATTATTTGGTTAGATGAAGCGAAACTATTAGTTTTTGCTTTGTCCGTGTCATCCTGGTTGAAGTAAATTTGATGTAGATGGTATATAGATATGGTTAGAATGTCAATCAATCCCCAGGGTGGTTTCTAATTGTTTTATTTTCCGATTATGATTAAGCTGTCATAAATTTATCAGATCTAGGAAGTCTACTTGTAATTCAACTTAATCAACAGTCAATAAAGAAGATCGCTTCATTTGGTGAGAAGAGAATCTACGACAGATTGATCAGCCATCGTTGATTTTAACAAAACCTCACAGCTAATGGGTTGATTCTTACTTCTTTTGAATTGAGAACGGCGAGAACGTTACCCTAAAGGATAAGCTCTATGAATACTCGATTGTCGATCATTTTGTGGCTCAACTAAATGAGAAATCCAGTTTATACTCGATCGATCATATTTCATGTAAGTCGCAATGTAGGCAATCTGTCCACAATCCGCTCCGAGATATCGCGTGGGCTTGTATATGGAAACCATAAAACAATTATAAAGGCGAAATTTGCTTTTAATATATTCAACGATTTACAATTTGGTACTAAGAAAAATTTTGATTAATATCCCGGAAAGATATATAAATAATCTGAATTTAGCTGGAATTTGTTTACGAGATTTTTCTCTTATTTATAGAATCACAGCTAAAATTGAATAACAAGCAAGCGATAATGTACACACTAACAACGATTACATATAACAGGTTCGTTGGGAAAGTTTTCTCCTTCTCTCCGTTCTCTCTTTTTACTAGAATCAAGTGCCAAAAACTCGCATTGTTGGTTACTGCCTCAACTTCTTAGTTCATGTCAAACATTTAATCAATTTCTCATAAATCATATGCCAAATCAGCTCCCTGTCTGATACATCAACACATCCACCCGACCCCCCGCCAGTGCACCATGCTCGCAACTCGTATCATGGTTGCATAAAATTGCTTAACTATATGGAAAATTGACAAGTTTTGACGGCTGACAGTACGCGGTTGAATTGCTGTCTCTTTCGCTCCCTCTGACTTTATGCATGATTTGCAGTATAAATGCATAAATGGAAAAGAAAATTTGATCAACAAAATATATATATGCAGGCCCCCTTGCCACAACCCCAAACCCCCCTCCTTTGTAGCTAAAGCTAAATGTGGCTGGCCTGCCGTCATGGGGCCATAGCGTGTTTCTGCACATTTCGAGTTGGGGGAAATTATTTGTACGTTTCTGGCCAATTTTAGGGAAATAGAAAAAGTTTTTGTTTGCCTCAGACATGACAGGACGCGGATGCGGACGAGCAGGTTGATTGAACCCAAAATAACAGTTTCAAATTGATTAGAAAATGGCGAACAATTTGTCAACAGTTGATGGCATTAAACGATCCATAATATTGTCTAAACAGAAAGTAATTTCCAAAGACGGCGACGACAACCTTCATAAATCTCTTTCTCTATATAAATACGAAGACACACAAGCACATACACAGGCGCACACACATACAGACATCCTGTGCATTGAAGGATGCATAGACCAACCGCAGACACAGACGAGACGCGTCAACTGGCAATGCAATGTCACTTAGTAGATGCCAGCGCCATGTCCTCGTCTGTCGTCAGCCAGTGTCAGATGAATGCCCTGTGCTGTCCCGTTCTTTTGCTCTATGACCTGCATCTGCATGTGTGTTTCTGTTTCTTTTTTTGTGCCCTGTCCCCTTGCTCATTGTTGCCATCGTCGTTCTTTTGCTAATGTCAGGGCTACATCCGCTTAGGCGTACTGGAAATTGGATTTTCACAGCTGCCACAGGCGAGACAACACCAACAATGGCAATAGCAGACAGAGAGACTCTGAGATTCAACACGCTCTTCTTTTTCTATACATTTTCACAGGACGTTCGTCATAGCGTCTTATCCGGTGACAGCGGATTATCCTAGCTCTATTTTTAGTATTTTTGTTGGCCAATTTCAAGCCTCGTTATTAGCCGGGGACTGGGCGACAATGACCAAAACTAATTTCTTTTAATTACACTTTTAGAATTTTGCGGAAAACTCATTTTTCGTTTGAAGGATTTTGGACAGCTCTCGTTTTATACTGAAAGAAAGTTTTGAAGCCAAGATGTTCACTTCGGGAACTTCATTCGTAGATCAATTCTCTCATTGCTTGTGACATTTCCATCAATGATCTATGCCTTTAGTTCATCTGTTCATATGTTACGAAAGGCTGGTTCTTTCAGGTTCATTAGTCTACAAATTTTTCTTTTTAAAAAAATAATCACTTTTCTTATACAATCGTTTTGCCCGCATCTCTTCAAATGTCAACCTATTTAATTATTAATTTCGCATTTACCACAAAACGTTTATTGGTTGTCTCCGTTTGTCACCGCTGCTTCCATCTGCAGCAACCCCAATCCCCACGACAAGCAAAAGGAGCCGTCGAATCGTAGCATTTCCTCAATTGCATAAATCGAAAATTTGTGTTTTGGCGCGTGTCACGAATAAGCAAAAGCCAAAAAATGAAACCTCAAACTCGAACTCGAACTCAAACTGTTTCTCTAATTTTTCCTGTGCTTTGAGACAATGTGACAAGGTTTGCCAGCGCTTCCTTAGTCTGTGCCTCTACTCTAGTCTTTGGTAGCCGCAGCCGTAGTCGCAGTCGGTTTTGTCACCCAAGTCATTTACATGCCTCGCTCCCGTACGTGACTCACATATAGTTATATATATTTGGGTAGATTTCATGGGGGATTTCTGTGTAGTGTCTGCGGTTGCTTGACAGAGAGCTTGGCTTACATTTGATGAAAATGCGAGCGATGTCCACTGGGAGCCCAACTGAAAGACAGACAGACGCACACACAGCAGCGACCCGTGCCTGGGCCTCAAGTGAGTCACGCAGTGAGCATCGATAAAATATTTAAAATTCATTTCTAAGCTTTTAGTAGTCGGTCTTCAAGTGAGGAAGGCGGTACAACTTACGACCATTACTCATTCCCATCTAAGACGAGGAGGAGCTAACGCAAGTTGCATTCGCATTCGCATTGGAATTGCAATTGCAATTGAATTGATAATAACCGCTGGCCAAAAACCTACTTCACTGTAAAATGTCATCGTAACGTTTCGAGTGCGCTTTGATTTATGTGACCAGAAATATATATAATAGATAGATAGATAGATAGATATATATATGTATGTATACATATAGATTGCACGGTAAACACAAGAAATTGCTAACGACACGTCGCTTACCTGGTGGTCCCATCACCAATCACCCACAGAGATAGAGACAGTCCGGCCCCGAGAAATGTCACAGTTGCAATTGCACTTTATTAGTTTTGCTATTGAATTACATTTCATAGCATTTCACATTCCCCATATACACCCGTTCTATATATAGTTATATATGTACTATGTATATGTATAGATTCGTATCTTTATCTTTATAATGCCTTATAGCTTCCAAGCAAGCAAGCAGACGAGCGAGCTGGAAGTTTGTTTATTTGTATGCGCTGCCTGACTAGCTGAGTGACAGACTGGTTGGCTGTCATAAATATCTCAGTTGCAATATTGATAATACAGAACGAGTGGCCATTTATGTATATAAACTGAGTACCGTAAGTGCGGAAATTGAAATGGATTGACACAGTCAGGAGAACAGAGGAGCAACCAATCTGTATAGCAGCTTGGAAATGATTTAAGCCAAATATGGGGATTCTTCTAAAGATTGTGATTGAGTCGTGTGGATTAGACTTATTATTATTGTTTTAAAAAGTCAAATGTAGCTTAGGACCTTGCTAGGGCGCCCCTATTAGGGAAAAACAGGAAATGCTAATACTATTGAAGCCAATGATAACTTTTTTTTCATGTACATTTTCGAGAATTTTAAAGAGAAATTCCATAGTTTACAATCTCTAGTAGTTTGGGACCCTAAGACTCATGGCAATTGTGGTTACAATTTGTTTTTCATACATTTGAAATACTTGGCTTCATAAAAATATAAAATATTATTAAGAATTTTTGCCCAACAGACAAAGTTTTTCAATAAAATGTATAAATAAAATGTTGTACAAATTCCATAAAAAGGTATGCGGGTGCATATCTTTCTAAATATTCTCTCTGTACATACATATTTCTTCTTTCAGAGGACCGCACAAAACCGTCCAAAATCTACCTTCACAACAGCTATTTTATATTGCACTCCCTATCGCATTTTTATTTATTATTATATGTTATTTTATTTCTTCAACAACGTTACGTTCTCAATTGTTGTCCCGACTTCGATGGGCGGTGGAAGGGGGCGGCAGCATAGGGAGAGCCTTTCATTCCCGCACTCATATAGCCATATAGCCACCGACTGGCACTCATTTCATGTTCGAGTTCAATTCTTTTGTTGATTTTTCTAGATTTGAAGCACTGATTGTGCGCATTTTACAACCGTTACCCGCCGCCGCCCCAAAGGCAGGCAAGGTGTGAACTATGAAGAACTATTGTTGCAGTGAACGTTGCTGTTGTTGTTGCTGTTGTTGTTGTCGTTGTCGTTGTCGTTGTGTTGTATGAACCATACTTTTTTGATCGACAGCTTGCCTAAAACTGTCAACGCGTTTCTCTTTTTTTATGGAGCATTTCTTTAGATTTTTCAACGATTTATTTGAGTTTCGACTGGCGCTGCTTCAATATGTTTGCACGGCTGCAGTTGTTATGGTAGTTGGGCTCTTGTGTCGCCATGTCGGACCCTATCAAGCGGTTTATATCACAGTTGGCAGTCCTCTACTTCTACGGTTGCCGTTGCCTGACGCTTAGATTAAGATTAAGGGCGTCCGTTATTGGCAGTGGAAATGGGAGTAGGAGTAGGAGTTGGAGTAGGAGTAGGAGTACGAGCATGTGGAGGCAGGCAGGCTTGTGACTGTTTCAAGTCGCTTTTCATTGACAATAATGACATCAGTTGTTTCTTACGGTTTGCCTTGTCAGAGTTTTGTGAAAGAATGAGTGCATGTATATAATAAATCAGCAGATCAGGCAAGGTTTAAGTAAATCGTAGCTAGATTAATTTTTTGGAATTAATATCTAAAATAAAGTAATACTACATAAATCGTTTGCTCTAATCGGATTCTCTTTAACCACTTTGTAAATTAAGCCTTAGAGTAACTTTATGCTTTCCCACATTATGGTAATTTTTTTCCAGGATTTATGTAGCCCAAGAAATCTATATTAAACGTATCAAAAAACAGCATCTCCTCAAAGTTTGTGCACTCATCTGATCAATTCTGACTCCTACCCTCTTGCCCTTGCCCCCTCTTCTTTCACAGAGAAATTGAAACCCACACACGATGAGGAATTTATGGACCTCGACCGACTCATAACTTCAAGTTACTTTTTTATTTCCCTTCCTCGTCGCATTCGAAACGTTTGCCATATGTGTGACATAGCCCACAGATTGCTCATGTTTTGGGTGCTTGGGTAACTTGAGAAGGCCCAGCAAGTCTCAGTCTCAGTCACAGTCTCAGTCCCAGTTCCAGCCCCAGTCGCAGGCATTTATTTCATTAGCACGCCAAAGTCAGAATTGAGACTCAGATGGGGACCAGGATAAAGATGCCCAGACAACGAAATTCATTAAATACAAAAACGAAAGAAAAATCTTTTGTAATCATTGGCCAAGAGTGTCCAACAAGGCAAGGCGAGGCGGCGATGCCCAACAGGCGATAATCCCGCGACACGAGGAGTGGAGCCGGAGCCCCCACTCGACTGGGTGCTGCTGGGTGACAGAGCATTTGTAATTTATTTAACTGCATTTTTGTGGATTCGATTTCCGACGACTGCCTGGAAATTTGTATACGCACGACAGATTAATGTTTCGGTTAGATGTTAAAGATACGAATAAGAATACCAGCAAGATGCTGGTCTTCGTGTTCTTCCATAGCCAGGAAACTTCTCATGTTCACTGCAGCAGGTAAAGATGCCCCAGACCAGATAACAAGCCGGGTTAGGTAGAAAGAAGAGAGGGAGGAACATTGTAGAAGTATCCTTTGTATGTGTGTGCTGTGCAAGTATGTGTGGCACAACTTTCCAACTACAAGATAAATATAAATATTTATGTGGAAACAGCAGGCGTTTTGTCAAAATATTTGTGTAAGACAAGGAGACAGCCGAAACCAAACCAAAACTCCTTCACTGTGGTTTGATTTCTTCACTGTTTGTACAAATTGTTTACGGCCTCTCTTTCTCTCGTATTTGTGTTGTCTTTATATTAAGTCATTTGCTTTGGAAGGAAAAAAGAGTTCGACCTACAGCCACAGCCAGAGCCAGGTGATGGTCGTAGCATTTGTTATGCCCTGATCTCTTTCATTTGCCCTGGCCCACCCCTTCACATGTTTTCATGAAAAATTGCAGGCTTATATGACTATGACACAACAACAAGAAGAAGACTCTAACGACTTGGTATTAGGAGCGCATAATCCTTTCGCCTTACGTTTCCTGCATGTGGCAGCTGTCCCCCCCACCCAGCTGTTTGATACTCTGTTTTTTTTTCGGCACATACTCGAAAGTGTTGGAAATGTGTGGGTTAAATGTGTTGGCAAGGGCATTATAATAAAATAGGGGTTTTGCGGATGATCAAATCTTTGAAGTGGAATTACTATTAGCTCAATAATAACTAGGATTCTATGTTATATTTTGTCAATCATAATGAACTTTTGATATATTATTTAGAAATCTTTTGAAACATTTCGTGAAAATGTGCAGTGTCAAAGAGACAACTGTGAAATATCAAATAAAAAACATAAAGATCGCACCCATATAACATATAGCTTCCATATAAAGATATAGGAATGAAAAATTTGTACAATAGATGGCGCTAACAAAATGTTATTTGCAAGCCAATCAGCATTGTTTGTGCCAGCCCTATGCTGTGTCTCTCTCACTCACAAACAGATTCCTTGGAATGCGAATGTGTTGTATGTATGTACATGTATGTGGAAATTTGTGTGTTTGTATATTACAATGCACGCACAAAATATTTGAAGGTAATTAGTAAGAAGATTTCTTCCCTGCCTATTGCTAAAGCTGAAGGAAATACTTTTTAGACTACTAAGTTTTTAAGGCTCTATAAGGTTTGGGCACCCGAAGTTAGCCTTCCCCTCTTGTTATTTCATAACTTTGTTGCTTTTCATTGTAATCAAATCATATTTGGGATATATGGGACTAAAATCTGATCTGGATCCAGCATTTTAGGAGGGTTTTCATCCAAATCGAGCCGAATATGGTTTGTATCCATTTTAGGATGGCTTAAGTCTATTGACAAGATTTCATCAAAACAGACCACTCTGTATCATATCGCTCTTAGAAAACCGATTTCTTCAGATCGAACACTTAGTAGGAAAAACCTCCTTTTATCAATTTTGGGAAGACCCCAAGTCTGTTGACCAAATTTGAACAGGATCGGTCTGTCGAGCCAGCTGCAGTGGACTGTAGCGTTATTTGTTTTGATTTGGAAGTAAACCTTTCAAAAGTGCATAAGAGGGTATTATTATTGTCCTTGTTAATCAGCCACATCATATTTTTGTATGATATTAACATCAGAGATTTTGGAGAAATTACTTTGTTAACATTAATTTTATAGGCTGAAATGAATGCTTGAGTGATTTGTATGCTCTGAAGTCCAATTTGCAAATCGTCGTTGACTTGTACTTCGTCCCAATAAGCGAATATTAATATATTAAAATATCTACAGATTCATTTCTCAGCATCCCTAAGGAAAATCTGTGTAAATTATTTCCTATAGAGTATTTAATAGTCGTCTATATCTCCGCAGCAGAAAATTACGAGTTATATAGTACTTAAATTGTTGTTGCTGTACTTTTTTTTGGGACGCTGTGAGTCCGCTTTGCGGTCGACTTGCCGCATTATCCTATTTTATTTACTGCTAATGTTGCGCTTTTGGCGTCTAAATCGTATTTGCTGTGATTTTTTCTGCTCTTCCTGTGTTGTTTTTATTGTTGTTTTTGTTTACGTTGGGTTCCACAACCCGACTTCTACTATGGCAACAGAATAAAACACATCATTAATTTAATATGAAGAGGCAAACATATTAGGCAAAGTACGAGTGTAAGGAAAAGAAAGTACGAAGTGGGGCAAAGGCACCAGTACCAGCAGCACCAGCAGCAGCATCAAGAGAGGCAAAAAAAAAAAGTCAAAAAGGACTTAAGTGGCAAAAGCGAACCACGAACGGCAACAAAGCACAAAAATTAATTTAGCTTAATTCGTCCACGAAACTTCAGTTGAGCGTGCCGAGCGTAGAAAGTATTTTGTAGGCAACTACCAGTCCAAGAAGTTAATGGAGTGAGCACAAGAAGCAGGCCCAGCTCTAGCAGGAGCACCAGAGTAGCTGCTGCTTGAATCCTTTAATCCCATTGCCTGCCAGTTTAATTATGTAGTTTATTAGGCGGAAATGAAAAAGCGAAAGCCAGAGGCAAGCCAAGCACTGAGCCCTAGCCCTCCACCACCCACTGCCACTTTGCATAGACTTCAGCTATTCCATACTCTAAAATAAAAAGGTTAAGGAAAACGTTTGCTTACCGTTTTTGGGCCAAAACTGCACTCAATAAACCAGACAAAAGTCAAACGGCGTCGTTGTCTGCAAAGAGAGCCAGCAAAGGAAGCACAATATTCAATGAAGAACCAAAAACATTAGCCAGAAAAAGGTTAAAGGTTGTCTTTTGTTTCAAGGCTGAGTGCCTTGTGCGTATTGTTGCATAGAAATTGTACAACTCTACGAGGGCGGTTCATGAAATATGTGGGAAATGGTAAATAAATAAATAAAATGTTTGATATAACTAACATCTACTTCGATATCATCAGTCTTTCATGATCTTTATTAAAGAAATCGCTAGAAATTTGGAGAAATTGTTGTGTAAACACTTCTGTTTATAAGTTCATTAGTGTAGCTTAGCTAGAAGATAGAGACTTTCTCTTTGGAAAAGTTTTTGAAGTGTTTGAGGGTTAATTGATTGCTGCGAGATTTCAAACCGTCGATATTTTAACATTTGCGAAGCTGTCAATGTTCAAGCACAAGAATTTGTCCTATATTCTTTAACAAATATGTACAAATGAATCTATATATGGAAGTGTTCGTTCACATATGAAAATCATATCACATATCAGCAACTCCAGAGATTTCATATTTATTTTCATTGCTTTGATGATAAAGCAGAAAGAGAAGTTTAAGTTCGAAGCCATTTTGGCATAAAACTACTACTATGCTGTGCATTATGGATTTGTTGTTGAAATAATTTACTAACTTTAACATTTTCCTTTCTTTGAACTTGATCAAGTGAGACAGCATCCTCGCCTGATTGAACGGAAGCACTTTGGCTTTATCTTGAATACGTTTCGGTGCCACTCTAAAGTTATACTCATTGAAAGTATACTTTATAAATAAAACCTACAATGATTCACACTGTCAATTTCACTAAGCCACTTTATATAGTGCAAAGTTTTCTTATAGAAAACTGTTATAAGAATGTGAAGGCTCGAAGAAGGGAAGTGATTTGGTAGTTTTCACTATAATTTCTGAGTTTCTTAAGATATCAACAATTAAACAACTACCCCTCGTAGTGGGTTAACTGGCAAAGGTCTTTCTAACCAGACCAAACCCAGGCTGAGGGCGATTTTCAACTCCAGTTTCAACGAATTTTCGTAAATTGCCGCACAATCAGCATAAATTTTGTGTCTGCTAGCCCAAAAATCCAAATTAGCCACGGCCATAGTTGCTGGGGCGTGCCAAGGTGGCATTGGGGCAGTCTTGCCAACTTCATCCGGACTCAGGCTCAGCCTCAGCATCAGCCTCAGCAATCAGCATGCAGCATATACTACATACTCCAGTCCACACTCCACTTTACTCGGCTCGAGTCGGCTCGTATTGAAAGGCTCAAATTTGTGCTAATGAGTTTTGAAAAGGGATTTGTAGGTGGCTAGGCTAGTCTCGACCTGCTTAATGCTTTCAGCTTCAGTTCTCGCCTGGATAACTAAGGAGGTCAGTTTCAGTTTAGCCTACTCAGATCCATTCCTCCTGACCAGTCACGTGTGTCGGCCGGGCCGTTCGTAATTGAGTTAAACTTTTATGCTGCCAGCCAAGTAGGCCAGGGCATAGTCATAGGCCTTATCGAGCTCTGGCGATTGCATCAGAAGTTGTTTTTGCCAAAAAAAACCAAAATTCTGCTTTCATTGGAAAGTTTTGAGCGCACAAACACACACACGAGTGTGTGCCTAAACATACAATTGAAAGTGTGTGCACATATAGGATGCTGTACTCCAGAGTATTCACAGGCACAAAAAATGCCAATACAAACAAAATACCTCTCAGAATATGGTTATGTGGAAGGTTTATGCGGTTGGCATTTGTTGCTTATTTTAGCAAAACATTACGATGATCTTTACATAACATTTCTGAAGACTTCTAAATGTAATTTCCCAATACCAGAATTCCTCTTGCAAGGACCTAATAAGTTCATCATGATTTCGATGGCGCATAAACTTTAGAATTTGATTTTTGGTTTCGGTTTGGTAATCCAAATATGGCAAGTGCCACATCTATAACCCATTCCTGGGCTCTTTTGGAGTGCCAAAAAGCACTAGACACCCGCACACAATGGAAAATGCATTTCAATTTCCCATTTGTGTGTGTTTCTGTGTGTATTATGGTTAGATGGGGTGTTGCAAACGGGCCGGTCTGCGGCAGCAGCCAGTCCAAATAGACCAAGGCAAACCAACCAACCAACGAACCAATTGAGCCGCCAGCCCAGGGTGCACTTCAAATGTTATTGAAATATTTATAAGTTAGACACCAACCAACAGGCCGAGCCAGATTCAACAGCAGCTAGAGGAGACCTCTACACTTACAGCAATCAAATGCACACAATAAAACATTTTCAATAACTCTTTCGACGGACTGCAAACTGAGGCCATTAAGGACCCCACCGTCCCCGCCGTACCCGTCATTTGCTCGTGCTGCATTACATTTTTGGGATGCACATGCTGCGATTAGAGTGTGCCTTTGTTTGTTGTTTGGTCTTCCATATCCCACTGTGCCAAAATATAAAAACGCCCGCCCAATGCGTCTGCATTTACACTGCACTGTGCACTGTCAGGATTTTGGAATTTGGGGTTAGGTGGGGGGGGGCAAATTGTGGTTTGAGTCCTCTTCAAGTGGCTATCAATCGTTGCCCTTGGCGGGTTCTGTTTTGCTATGGTTTTGGTTTTCATATGGTGTTGATGGAATTATTTGCAGCTAGAACTCTTGTTAGGCTTCATTTTATACTCTATCAACGGAGACGAGTGTTTTGATTTCATAAGCATTTTTGGTGGCATTCGAGGAGGAGAAACTGGGATGTTGTGAAATTTAGCTGAGTGAAAGATTTTCTTTTAATATTCTCTACGCTTTATGTCAAAGCTACAAAATATATAACAAATCTATTACTAGTTATTATATCATTAGATTCCCAAGAGTGTTCACACTTCGGCTGCTCTTTTAGGTTTTTTGTTTTAAATTTTTTGAAGTGCTTTGAGTTATTTCGTTTTTGTATTTTGCTTCGAAAAGGGTTTACCATATGAATATAGACGAGCATTTGATTGCTTTGAAAACATCTATGGTTGAAGCACTGCCTCTCTATGCTAGTCTCTATCTCCTGCTGCCGCTGCTGTTTCCGCTCTTCCTGTTAAATTACTAACGAGTTTTTTTGCGCTCTCTTTGGGGCGCAACAAAATAAAATGCAAGTCACGTACGCAAAAGGGGGTAAGGGGCAGGCACGGGCTGAAAGCGCGACATCAGCAAGGACATTGTCAAACACAAAGCTTGCCGCCGACTCTCGTTTGGATGCCTGTCAACTGTCCTAGGTCCTTGCTGGGTCCTTGCCTGCCTTCAGCTGCCGCTGCCGCTGCCACTGTCGCGCTGCGCTGTTTGTTTGTCAACAACGGGCCCAAACCCTAAACGCAAATTGCGCAAATCCTTTTAAAGGCAAAGCAGCCGCCGCCGCTACGCGCTTCTCACACTCCGCGTTGATTTCGTCAGTCTCAAACGCCCGCAGTCGTCCTTCGCCCTATGCTTAAATACGCAAACAGCCGACAGAAGCTACGTGCTTGGAAAATAATTTAAAAGCTCAAAAGGTGAGCAAAACCATAGGACATAGGCACGTCCCGACAGCAACGGCGATAAAAACAAAAGCCCATTCGACCTAGAGATACCCTGCAGGCTATTTGGAAATTAGTTTGGTTTTTATACATTTGTACACTCAGAAAAAATGGACTATAATTTGAAATAAACTATAATTTAAATGAAATATGGGAATGGGAATAGAAACTTGATGTAAACAAAGAATTTATTCATATGAATGTTAGATTTTTGAAAGCATTTTCATTTTAATCCTTACATTTAGACCATTTCAGAGACAAGAAATTGTTACTGGATTTTCTAAAATATTTTCAATATCTCCTTTTGGTACTCCTTAAGACAAGCTCAACGAGTTTCCATATTTCTGTAAAAGCTGCCCAATGTTCCTATTGATGATATTTTTCCTCTTCTCATCGAATTTGAGTTCGGTACCTCAAGCAGATGAAAAGGTATTCCCAGCTTCCTTACATTCTCATACAACTTTGACTTCTATTTGGATCCACTTGCAGTTGGAATTTACCAGAGCTTCTGAGAGTTCACCTACATAATCTAGTACAATCTAGTAGCTAAAATGGTTGGGTCTTTGCATTGCTGTCTCTGGAAATTTAACATATAATAAGCTAATGAAATGATTTCTATTTACGAAATATTTCTGAAACCAAACCTATAGCATTCCTACCTTATCAAAGACCTCCCATTTATTTCTAGGGTAACAACAAAATGGCGTAAAAGCGCCTCCCGCCTAGAGGTTCCAACCAGGGTACCACAGCAGCAGCTCCAACAAGAAACCTCTCAGCATTTGCTTTCTTTTTTGATGTTGCTGCTTTTGTTGTTGTCGCTGTTGAGCCTCTCGTGTGTTTGTTTTAAAAATTTATGAAAATTTGTTTTTCCCCAAAGCAACAACGACAACTGGCGGCAAACATCAAAAGACCGTGGGCGTTGGGCGGGGGAGCATTGTGCAATTGGGCGGAGCCATCACCAGAGGAGAAACAAATCAGCCAAACAATTTGCATTTTCAATTTGCAACAACAAACAAGGAACTCGAGTCGACGGCACGCAGAACTCGGCAAACCACAAAATGCCGCCTAACGAAGCAATAATCAATTATCAATAAATTTTAACTGAGGCCAGAGTCTGGGCAACTGGCAACGCCCCCGAAAAAAGGCGCCCAGGGAAAGCTGCTACGGCATGCTGATTAAGGAGGTGATGATGCGGCGGCGGTGGCTGCCGGGATGTGCTGCTGCCTGTCTTTGACTTTTATCTGCTGTTGTCCATGTGGGGAAGTCTTTATGAGCTGTCTCTGCCAATATTTGCCTGCTCGGCTGTGGCGGCTGCTTGAGCCTGGCCAGAGAGCTTCCGTCTGCCTCCGATGGTGCGGCTGCCTCCTGTGCTTACATCTTCACGCTCTTCAGCGCTTTAATGACATTTTAAGCACATGCACACGCACACGCAGAGCGACGCATTCCTGGTTTATCGACTGAAGTTCATGCGTGATTCCATGTCTCGATTGTGGAGTTAAGATTTGAGTTTATGATGGAGTTACAAATGCTTAAGAGAATATACTAAATAAGTAAAGCAATCATCTACCTATAAAAGTGGCCGTAGAATCTAAAAAAATCTTGATGTCGACAAATGATTTTGAAGTTTTAAAGATTAATAACACTTATTTAGATACAAAACTGGAATCCTTAGGGCTCCTCTCAACATCTGCATTCATTTTCATGATAATACGCCATGTGTAAACGTGATATATATCAGTTGGAGCACAGTTACATTTACAACAGAGGAGACGCTTTAACACCTTGTCGCGCCTTCAGGTTTGTCAGCAGGTACTACACGCAGTTGTTGTTGCTGCTGCTGCTGCTGATGCTGTTGTACTTCTGCTATCATCCCCTTTTCAGTGTTATCCTTGACTGCATTTTGGCGGCACTTGCTTTCTGTTTTCTCTTGTCTTGCCTTGCGCCCCCGTTCAGCTTCACCTCTCGCCTTAACTTGGCTCTTTTGCAAATTACTTTGCAAAAATGAAGCGACAGTCGCCTTTTCGCCTCCATTACGCTCCAACTCCAGCTGCACCTACGCCACCACCTTGGCAAACACTTGGCAGCCAGGAGACAGCAGCCAGCAGCCAGCATTCAGCAGCAAGGAGCCAACAGCATTCAGGAATTCAACATTTGCCTAGCTTGGGCTGCTGCCGTGCGCCCGGGTGTTTGCCTTTGCCTGCTGGCAACGTCGCAGCTTCTTGATATCGTTGCAACGGCTGGTCTGGGCTGGATTGGTTGGTTGGCTGGCTGTCCTGCGTCCTGGCTTCATTTCTCAGCTGTCTGCTCGCTGTCTGTTTGCTGCCAGGCAAAGCCAGGACCCGGACCCGGACCCAGACCCGGGCCCAAACCCGTGGCACAGGCAAAACAGCAACGTAATCACCTTTTGCAATTAATTTAAGTGGATTTAGTGTGCGTTGCGAGGGTTTTGCGTATTTGCCGCCATTTCTTCCTTCATCTTGGCTCTGCCGGGGCTCTACCTTGTGGCCATATTATCGCCATGTTTGAAAAATGGCTGACTGAAGGTGTTGATGAGCTCTTCTTGTTATTGTTGTTGCTGCTGCTGTTGCTCAGCTTTGGCAAATGACTTTGACTTGCTCTAAAATGTTGCATGCAGTAGTTGCCAAGGGGATTTGCTTGGGGATTTTGGGTCCAAAACTGTTCTCATGGCTGCATGGCTTTAGATTAGAGACATTGAGACCTGAAATTGTGGCAGGTTCGTTGGCTGGTGCATAGCTTTAGTTTACACTAGATTAACTTTGGGGAATTTTAACTCATTTAGCTTCCTTGCTGACGCATATATGAGAGTGTGTGGGTGGGCTTTGCGTGTGTGAGTGTAAAAAGTTGTAACTAAATTTATATTGCAGTTTTAAAAGTCAAAAACATTTCAATAAAATTAAATCTAAAACTGAATATTATAACTGAGTTTCATAAATGCATGTTTGCTTGTCTTGTCATAGTGAGCATACAGCAGAGCAATGTGCTGATAGAGGAAATAATCCGTTTAGAGCTCAGCGATCGCGTTTGAGTTGCATTGAAAAAGCAGATAGTGAGAAGATAACAAGAGAGATCCTTTTCTGTAGTAAGAGAAGCGAAAGAGAGAGAAACGTAGGAGGTAAACGGAGAATATTAGTAGAAAGAGGGGATAGCTTGGATAAGGATAGTGAGAAGATAACAAGAGAGATCTCTTGCTGTAGTAAGAGAAGCGAAAGGGAAGGTAGAGGAATGAAATATTGGATGAGAGGGAAACGTAAACGGAGAATAGGAGTAGAAAGAGGTGATAGCTTGGATAAGCTTCGAGAGAAAAGAGTGCAAGGTTAATTCCGTAGTAGAACTGTTTTCTATATCCCAGAACTTCATACTACCAAAGTGAGCACGGGCAGCTTCCTTATCGAATGATACATAGCCGTGTCAGCCTGAACAAAAAAAAATCGTCTGCTCGTGTTTCGTAACCCCAACATAAATCCAAGCCCAAGCTTCACCCCCCAAAAAAATAACTCAACTCTGCAGATGTTGCAACAGCATTGCTGTTAGAAAAAAAACTAGTCTAGCCATTAGAAGTCCAATAAAAATGAAGAGTACAGCAAAGCGAAGCCAACTCACATGTCAGGGGCACTTCACTTGAAGCCACTAGACAGCAGAAAAAATAACAGAGAAGCGAACTTGCAGCTCCAGCTCCAGCTCCGACTCTAACTCCAACTCCAACTCGAACTCCGGCTGTGGCTCCATGACGATACAAAGAATGATGATGATGATTTGCACAAAAAAGAAATATAGAAGAACTACGTAGGGAGTTTGGATGAAGTCCATGACCGTGTCCGTGTCTGTGTCCGTATCCGTATCCGTGTAGCGTAGTGATGCGAGTAGTTTGTACTGGCATTGAATTGGCTGTGCAAACGTTTGATAAATTGATGAATTGCAAGGCTGAAGTGGCAACAGTTTAGCTGGCGATAGAATAGATCGATAAAAAGGGTGGGAGGGAAACAGCAATAGCAAATGTGAAATGAAGCAAAGATGGGCAAAAATCAGTTGCTTTTAGTTTACTCAGGGGCAGGGGGCAAACTCATTAGTTTGTCCAGCTACTCGAGTCATATATTTTGTTTATTGAAGTTTAGCATAAAAATGAAACAGTCATGGCTCTGACTTCGACTGCAGCGGCTCAGACTCCCAAGAGTGGGGGCAATATTTCTCGAGAAGAGCTCATAAAAATTTATGTTAATTTCGTTTAGAGGCAGGCAGGCAATGGTAGCTTGGCGGCCTGGGAGCTGCTGCTGGCTGCAATCTGTGGCTGCATTTATAATGAGTAGTGAGAAGGCAATGTAAACAGAGCTGTCCCATGAAGGAGCACTTAGAAAAATAAATGACCCACAATTATTCGAAATTATTAAGAAGAGACAGAGAGAGGGCAGCTCAATTTGTAGAGAAAGGTTGCCATCATTTACTATATATTCCCATATTTTCGTATCTTTTGATTTATCTTTGATTTTTTCATTTAAAAATTTCATTTCTAGGCGAGTCTTATAAAACAAGGCCTAGAAATTGTCCTGCTTTTAGGAAATATTATACAAAAAACATTGGAATTATGCAATTGAATATTTTCTAAAAGCATTTTCACAACGGCATGAAAATTGAAGGTAGAAAAGTCGTCGAAACTCCACACTCAAAAATATCATATATATTTCTTAGAATCTCTTCAAAACACAGCTTTGCATTTCCAATTAGCATTTCTAGGCAGATTTTCCTGTTAAATTCAATTTTCCATATTTACTCTTAGTATTTTTTTTGAGTGCAACCTCTCCTCCCCCCACATTTTTGCAGACCAATCAAAAAATTTAAATAATGTTTAACACGCAGCCGGGTAGGGTCGCCCACCTACACCAAAGGTTTTTCCTGCTGCCCCTCCCTTGCACCTTCATGCAACAATTGTAAACTTTTAAGGAAAATAAAATGCCGTTGTGAAAATGCCGTGTAAACAAGTAAAATAAACACACGAGAGCTGCAACGCGATCAACAAATTAACTGTG
The DNA here is from genome assembly GCA_037043425.1 of Hirtodrosophila duncani. NCBI lineage: Eukaryota > Metazoa > Arthropoda > Insecta > Diptera > Drosophilidae > Hirtodrosophila > Hirtodrosophila duncani. The sequence goes on along the minus strand of JBAMBM010000834.1, from coordinate 5,072,258 downwards.
CAACCTGAGACAAACAACGCGGCGTATGAGCAATGCAACAGCAGCAGCACAATTTGTTTATTTATTTGTATTTATTTTCCAGTCAATATAAGCTATGTAAATTTTTACTGTACATAAAAACTGAAGAACGCCAGAATCTCTAAAAAAAAAAGAAAAAAACAACAAAAACGAAGTAAATAAATCAAATGCGACAGACGAACGACTTGCATAAGATTTTTTTTCTTGGAGTAGAGAGAGATGTGTTTCCATGGAAAATGCACTATAAGACTCGATTGGAGAGGGGCCCCGAAAAATAAACAAGGGGCAACTCAATTGGATTGAAAATTTGTTGAGTGGAAATATTTGGTACCGATTTCACTAGGCTAAGAGGATGAGAGTTTAAGGTTTATAAATGCTGGCCGAGGGGCAAACCTTATGTCTAGAGTAATATGACAGTTGCAGCTGCAGAAGATCAAGACCAAGCGAGGAGAAGGTAGCTTAGAGATTTTATATAAGGGGAATGGGTAGGTAGCTTGTTTATAAGTTTGAAACGATTGCTTTTTCTTTAACATTCAGAATATTGTATATTCATTTTGTAACGAACATTTCTGATCATACAAAATATGGATATTCTTGACTAAGGGAATGGATATAGTCATATGTATCCGTATATCCGTCTGTTTCTGACAACCTTGACATCTCGAAAGCCTTAAGAGCGAGCTCGAGAGCTAACTTTTTACACAGATTCTTCTTAAATCTAATCTTAAGTCTTTTGTGCCAAGATGAAAGAGAGGACTGTAATGGACAGTGGAGTATTTCGCTATCGGGTAGCCTGACAAAGTTATGACAACTTTTTCGATACAAAAAGTTTGATTCAGAAAACTACATTTGTATTTACATATTTAGTCAGTTTTAACACAGAAATTAGCACAAACATTTTTAGGAAAAATTCTGAATGTTCAAACAAAAGAGTCAAAATTGTATGGAAATACTTAATAGATTAACTTTTGAATAAAATTAATTTATGACACTGAGTTGTTCAGCTGGAAGACTTCTGATTAGTGACCCTAGCAGGTCTAGAAGCAGTCTGTAAAGTCAAGATTAAAGCTTCAATTTTAGGATTATATTATCAATTTTGTGCTGTTATCAAATACACTGAGATGCGGCCGAATCCTAAAGTATTTCAATGGCAACAAAACGTTTTTACGCTCACCCACGACCTTGAGCCCGATAACCCAAACGGCTAACTTTTAAATATATTCAAGGTCTAAGATATACCTGCTCGTACATTTTAATGGTAATCCCAAATTGTAGACATGCTTAAATTATATAAAGCAATCATTAAACGTACATTTTTCTTTGCTTATAGTTATAGATGTTTGCATTTGGTATATTCTCCCCAGCTGTATAATCTTTGGTCTTGCCAAACATCGTCTAATTTGCTCATTTCAATTTCATTAAGTTGGCAGCACTGTTTGCATATTAGCATGCCAAACAGTTGGCAGTTGGCGGAGCCAAGGGGCGGAGACGAGTAACAACTGATGAAACAGTTAAACAGCTCTCCACAGGGCGATGTTGCTGTGGGGCCATTGCCGGGTTTGAGTTGGCTGATGATGAGGAAAAGACAACGATGATGACTTTGTGGGGGTCTGGCAACAACAATAACAAGACAAAAGGTAACAATACTAACAGAGAGAAGCTGCAGGCAAAACAGATAGCAATAACAACAGCAACACACTAATAATAACAACAACTACAGAAAACGAGCTACAGAGGATGCTACATAGTTAACTCTGGCAAAGGATGCGAATGTGTATACTTAGATGTACTCAGAGCAGGAGCCTCTCTCCCTACCTACGCTGCACAGCTTGCCAAGGGCTTCCTCGAACTCTGCCCAACTGGGTATATTTGCAAACGAAGCCAGGAAACCAAACAGAAACACAAACACTGGACTGGACTGGACCCGACCAGGCCAGTAGCAGAAGCAGCAACAGCAGCAGCAACCACAGAAGAAGACACAGACCAAAACCGAAACCCAAAACGAACCTCAACCGCAGCCTAAACGCTCTGTTGATACATCGCCCAAGTTGGCAACCAAATATTGTTGCAGCAGACACAAAACACAAGACACAAAAAAAAGCCCCAACGATGAGCAGGCGATGAGGCATCAGCAACGGCAACGGCAACGGCAACGACCAGAGGCATAAGGGAGCGGCAATGGGTATAGGTAATTGGCCAAGGTGCCCAGGTCCAGGGCCCAAAGCTCAGGCCCAGCTTAGTCTCCATGATGTAGGCTCTCGCTGCTGCTGCTGCTGTTGCAGTCACCACCTGGACCTGGACGAAGCAGGCAGGCAGGCAGGCGGGCAGACAGAGAGGCAACAAAGCAGCAGCTTCTCTCTATCACAGCCTTTGCATCTCGAGACGAGTTTGCCAAGCAATAATTTTATTTTAAATAACCAGCAGGGTAGTTGGGGCGTATTGGGACACACTTAAAGCTGCAATTGATGAAGGATTATTTTATAGAATTTATTAAATTCGACAACACCAAAATGTAAGAGGAGGCCTTAGGCAGGAAATGGTATATCATCTGTTGTCATGTAAGAAGACTTTCGCTTACAAAGTCAAAACTATATGATTGGAGAGGTAAGAAAATCCACCCATCGTATCTCACACTTTGGATGAAATAATTAAGATCTCAGAATGTTCAATTGGTGGACACCATTCGTCTTACAGCCTGCCTCTCTTTATGGCCTATGACTAACTGTAGATGAACATGAGCCGCCAAGCCAATTTCACCACAATTTCGGAACATTTTTTAAGGGGCATTCCCATAGTCGTTTCCATATTATGCGCCTACCATCTGCTTTTTGTTTTAGTCTTGGCAGCCTCTTCAGGCCCCTATGGCTATCTCCTTCGTTTCAGTTAGGCTCCTCCTTTACTTCTTATAACGACTTGCCGCTTGTGTTATTATCTCCGGGCATAAATTTTATGGCCAATATTCACAGCTCCACCCACTGTTGAAAATGTTGGGCCGCGCTGCGTCGTCGTTTTTTTTGCCAATTGCGAAAAATTATTTGTTGGCATAGAGGCCAAGGCATATAAATTATGTTTAGGACCCTGGACCGACCGACCTGAAGGGACCCCAACCGAAAGGCTTCATAATCGGTAATGCAGGCATGTAAAATTGATTTGCAGGGACTACCAGAGGGAGCACAAGCAAGCACAGGAAGACCCGGCTTTGGACATTTGTCACAGTTGTTGACGGATTCTCACACGCTCCTCGAGGCGCCGAGCCAAGTTGTGTGTTCATGTGTGTCTCTGTTTTTGTGGCTTCGCTTTTGCTTTTTTTCTTTCTGCCAAATCAGCAAACGAACCATATTCGGCACAGCTTGGTGGCAGCTGCAGTTGCCGCCACCGCAAGAAAACAAGTTTCCATTACAAATTCCAAAAGGCGAAGTTGATTTGAGTTATTAGAGCCGCCGCTTTGGTGTCAACCTCAGCAGTTTTTGTTTAGCTTTTTGTTGCGTTCATATTCAGATTTCAAGTAACAAATTATTTGCTAGGCAAAAAAAAAAAAAAAATACAAAAAAATTGACAGTTAAAATTGCTTACAAGTGGCACACACACACACACACACACGCACATAGAGCCGAGTGGGTGACTTAGCATAGACTGTTCGACTGGCCAGATGAGGATGATGATGATGATGCTGATGATTCCCTTCCCTCATCAAATGAAGTTGTTAAAATCGGCGACAAGTGGCACTTGAGCTTGACGGAGGGGCAGACAACTTGTGGCAGAAGAGCCTAGGCGGCCTCCTTTTGGCTGCCATAAGTTGAGACAGTCTCCAGAGATAGCGATACGCAAGTTGAATCTGAAGATTTAACGGCACTTGAGAAGCTTTAAAAAAACGCTGCCACAAAGGTCTAGCTGAGACACTAGGGAGAACTGTACAGTGGATGCTGAATGTAAAGGAATTCTATGATTGAAAAAGGTGGGAGCATAGGATTAGCATACAAAAGTTTGGTTTAGGATATCTCTTATGATGAAATATAATATAGCTTTGATATGTGTGCAAGAGTGGTTCTGGTTGGAAGGAGTTGCTTCTTCTTAAGAATTTTGCATAACCATTTGAAACTATTCCAGAACAAATTCTTTCAAATAAGAGGTTTATATTCTCAGATATGAAGGAACTTCGAAATTGTGTGTTTGAAACAACTTTAGCATTTTAAAGACCTGATAAACTCAGAGATACTGTTCTCATTTAGCCACATTTACTTAATTCGCTTGCTTTCGTCATATCTAACGAATATATTCTCCAAGTCAATTCTAGATCCTCCCTTTCATTTCCTTTATTTCCTTTTAAGAGATCTTTCTATATGACTTAAGCCTGAGAGTAAGATGATCTTGAACCAATAGACTACATCATAACATACATACACAATTCTCACATGCTCGTTGCCAAGGCATTCGTCTTACCCAATTCTCACTGTATTATTTATTTCCATCAGCTCTATGACAACTTTTTGCTTTTGGCTTCGCCTTGAGCTAAAAAAAAGAGCACAAAAATATTGCTAGGCTGGCTATAAAAATTTTCCATATACAGATTCTGCAATAGCACAAAAAAAAAAGCCACAAGGACATGCCAGAGAAGTTAGTTTTCAACCCAACACGTGGCCATAAAGTGTCGACGGGCAAAACAATTTGGTCACAGGCGGCGTAGGCCAAGAGGGGGTTCATCATATTTTATGCCCAAATAGTTAAACGAATGCACAAACACACATAAAAACCAGTAAAACATTTTCGGCTCTGTGTGTAAGTGTAAGGTGCGCGAAAGAAGTAAATGGGACACTACGTTCTAAGGAATAACAACTTAACCGTTTAATATATTTTCAAAAAACAAATTATTATATAAACTTAATAATATTATGAATAGACTTTAACATATTTAAATAAAAAAAAATTGGGAAAATTAAGAAAAAAATTAAGACAAAATATTCTGAAGCGAAATAAGTAACTGGGACAAATTCATTATTTGTATGTCAAAACTTAAAAAAAAGAAAAACAAAAATTGTTAAACTATAACAATATCTTAAATAGAACACCCTTTGTTGTTCAACACCTTCACTATCCGTCCTGGTATTGAATTCACCAAGTTTTGGAGCATTTGTATATATCCAATTTCTCCCATTCTCGCATAATGGCTTCTTTTAACTCCTTTAGAGTTGAAAATTGCTTCCCGTTGGCATAAACCCGTTGAGACAAGATGCCCCAAAGATTTTCAATCGGGTTTAGGTCCGGGCTGCGTGCTGCCCACTCTAAAACAGGAATTTGGGAATCTTTAAAAAAAGCCTTAGTGAGCCTTGCGGTATGGATGGGTGCATTATCCTGCTGGAAAATCCAGGTATCACCAAATTTATCCTCTCCAAATTGCACTAATACACTCTCCAAGAGCTCCATATACTTTTGTGCAGTCATTTTATGCGTTATAAAGCACATGGGTGTCTTTCCATTGAAGCCGAACGCAGCCCATAGCATAAGAGATCCTCCGTGGAAATTTCTGGACACGTGGACTTTTTTTGGGCATCGTAAATTTCGGTAATAATAGCGGTAGCCATCAGGGCCGTCTAAATTAAACTTTTTCTGGTCGCTAAAAATTATATTTTCCCGTTCAGCATCCCAAAATTTATATTTATATTTGTTTGCAAACTGCAATCGAGCAGCTTTGTGCCTAGGCAGTAGTTCCGGTTTTAACAGTTTCTTTCCATTCGAAACATTCTCGGAACACTTTAAAATTTGTTGCACACGTCTCGTAGATATCGGTAGAGACAAATTGCTCCGTATTTGGGATGCGCTGATATTTTCCTTGACCGCTAGATTTTTTTATTCGCCTTTTGTCCCAGTTGTCAACCAAGGGTGGGCTTCCAGAGCGGAGTTGTTTCCCATGATTTTCGGGGTTCTTTATTAATTTTTCCACCGTATTCTTATTTCTGCCAACCTTGCCTGCAATTCTGCGTATTGACATCCCCGAATCACGCAGTGCCAAGATTCTTCCTCGCTCGATATCCGTTAAACGACCAAAACTTGACATTTCTTAACAAAAAAAGCAATTAGGAGCTGTTATAAGTAATGAATTTACTTAAAACTTACTTATTTTTGTTTATTTTAATATTCTGAACAGAATTCAATATGAAAAGTTCAAATTCTACGTGGTTACGTGGTCAACCAGTCGCAAATTAAAACAAACTAATATGTCCCATTTACTTATTTCGTTCGAAAAACTCAACATTGTCATCTATAAATAAACATAACGGAAAAACCGTGCTGTACTTTTTCGAAATTTTTTGCCTACCGCACAAGCACACTATAAACGATATATAGTGGGAAGAGAGAAACCCAAGAATTGCATCTTACGGTTAATACAGGTTGCCAAATCTTTGTCCCATTTACTTATTTCGGGCACCTTATGTGTGAGTGTGTGTAAATGACATTGAGAGTGGTATATAGAGGAGAGAGCGGTATACATTTATAGCAAATCTCCGAGCTGCTCTACACAATGCCATAAATCACAAAAAAGTATTTCAATTTTTTTTCTTCCTCATACAGAAAAAAAAAACAAAATTTCCTGCCTACACACAGCTGGGGCTAGAATGTAGCGGCCGCCTTGTTGGGCAGGAAGGTTAGGTTAGGGAGTGTAGGGGGATGGTAGGGTACAGGGTTGTGTTCTGTAACTGACAGCCTATTTGCGCCTCGTCGGCTACGAAAGTAGAAGCTGGAAGCCAGGCTTCGCTTTTTAAGCTATTTATGATTTTCGCGCAACGGTTTTCGGATTGAAATACCCTATAATTGGGTTACTATAATGGGTATAACAGGCTTTGTAAACTGTGAAATGGAGGTAGAGTATGTGAAGGAAGTTCTTGAGATTATCATTAGGATTTAAAACTTAGTTTAAAATAAGAGGTATTTAGGGTAAATCCTAAGCCAAATATGACTTCAAAGAGAGCAGACTGAAACTCCATCATGATTATGGTAACTAATTCGAAGAGTTTCCTAATAGCAATCTTATCATTAGGATGTCTAGTATCTGGGCAAGTGCGCATACATTTTGTACATGATTTTCAGTAGGAATGTGGAATTGAAACAATCAAAAGCCTGCACAGATGCTAGAAAATATGAAAGCACACAAAAAGCATAAAAACTGAAGCTAAAAATTTGAAAATCTGAAAAAATATCTGTTAATATTCTGCTTTTGCTTTCTGCAGTGAAAGCCTGAAGATATATCTCCAGCCGAGTGCTATATGTCCTCATATCCTCTTGGTAAATATTGAAGTTATTTATTCAAGGGTATTTTGATGGTCGACTCCAACTGCATCGCCACCTTTAATTTCCCTGGTTTTTCTCCTTTTTTTTTTGGTGCCGCCTGGTTGTTTTTTTTTATATTTTTATTTTATTTGCATGCTGATTTTTCCGGGCCTACAGTTTGGCAACGCAGTGTTGTTTATATAGCGGGGGGCCTGGAAGGCTCAGGAAGGCAGTCGATGTCGCGCCAGACTCACACTCGCGAATGCTTAACAAATGTGTGACATTTTTGTGTGTGCATGGTAGCTGAGAGGTGCAGAGAGACAGCGGAACGACGGAGGCAGAGGGAGCCGAGTTTGTAGGCCTAGACCCCCCCTCATCTGTGGATGGATCTGTGGGCTCACACATCTTCTGACTCTCATGTCTGTCTCTGTCTCCGTGTTTACACTTTACACACGCGTTTGGAATTGATTTTTATGCTGTGATTATATTTTCGAAAAGGTTGACGATGAGCTGCACATGGAGAAATTATATAGGGGCTGGGGTGTTGTAGATTGGGGTTTTGTTTGTTTTTTTCTTGTCGTTGTTGTTGTTGTTTTTTTTTGTCATATGTGAAGTGTCGCCCCAGAGGCGAGCACGCTTGAAAAAATATAAATTAAATTATGCGTTCATGTTGTTTTAATGGTCTACAAAGAGGGAGCGTTAGTGGGCCAGCGGAGGGGCGGGGGGGGGGGGGGATGGTTATGGGGGAGGCGTAAATGGCAGACAGATGCTGATAGTGTTTGCTGGCTTGTTTAACGATCGGAAGTCATATTCATAAAAATATGTCAATGAATTGTGAATTATTAACGAGGAGAGTAGGGGGGCGCATACAGACAAATCCTTCAGATTTAAATAAATGTAAAATAAAAATAAATCTTTGGCAAATTCCAGGAACGTTAAAAAATGCTAACAATAAATGCAATAAAGATATAATTTATATAATAAAAAAATAGTACAAAATATAATTTTTTTCTTAATAAAAATTTATTATACAATTTGCTTAACTCAGGCTGTCTGTTTACCTTTGAAGGAAATATTTATTTACAGTTTTTAACTAAAATATAAAATATTAAAAAAAGGATATGAAAATATTCTTGATAATGAAGTATAGAAATTTTGTTTTGCATATTATTTTCTTTTGAAGGAGACCTTGGATTTTAGGAAAACTGTCTCTCGAAATTAATGAATGCTCATTTAGGTGCATTTTTCCGAGTGAATGAAAGTGTGCCAAGAACCTAGCCTTGTGCTCGAATAACTGAAAAAAATAACTAAAAAAAATTGCATTTGAAAATGAAACCTGTCGTAATTGCAATTAAAGTTGAGTGTTGAAACACCTTCCATTAAATTGAGCTCGGCTTTTGGCGACCTACTTTGAGCCATAGGACACACCCAAAGCGCCAAAGCCGGTTGCCAGGCCACATTTCATTCCGGACGTCACTCCAGAGTCAACAAAGTGTTGGCCGCAGGCTTAAATATCAAGCGACAATTAGAAAATTTGCAAATTACATGGCAGAAAAGGTAAAAATAATAAGAGTAAAGAAAATAACCACACGACGAGGCAGATATTTTAATGAAAAGTGCGCGCATACTCCTGGTGGCAGAAGGAAAACTTGTTGGCCGAGGTTTGCTTTAGCTGACAGATAAATAGACTGACAGACAGACAGACAGACTAACCAGACAGCCCGGCCATCCGGTTCGACCTGCCTTCAAATTATGGACCAGCCAGCCAGGCAGGCTCTAGGCGGCTCCGGCTACACCTCCATGGAGCGGGTGTTAAGTTGGTAATTTTATGCCTGAGTTAACTTTTAATTTGTGTAAATGATTTTGTGGATTTTATGCGCATCATTAAAATAAGCTGAAGGAACACGAGATTTAGTTGAGTCGCCCTGATATATTTTGACGCAAATGTATATTAAATGCTCAACATAGTTTGCCTGGGGCCTTTCGATTGACACATAGACAGCTTAATGCCTCGCTGATTTGCGGGTCAGATGGGGCCCAGATGGAGTTTGTGGAGGGGTCCGGGCGAAACGTTTCAAATAAAGCTCAGCCAACTGAGCAGATATGCAGATAATTAAGTTGTGTTGGTATTCGATGAGACAGTATACTTTAGGGGGGATAAGCCCAATATTTGATATGAGATAATAATACTTACTATATAGTTGGAAGAAATCTTGTACGAAATTGGTATTTATTTTATTGCTGAAATTATAAAAACAAATTATTGTTAAAATTAATCGTTTTTATTTAAATTAAATGTATTAGTTGGAGTTTCAAAGGGGTTAATAAGGGGCTAATCAGGGGTTAATAAGTACTAAGAAGCCCTAATATATTAGACTAAATGATTTGGTATTCTCTTGTCACGATACGAACAATAGCGAATAGACCGAAGGGTTCCACCATTTCTGTGTATCTTTCTTCTGAACATGGAAAGAAAACTATTAAGATAAGTAAAAGGTTTTCCCAAATCTTCCTAAATTCTTTCGAGAGGATCAAAGTGTTTTGTTCTTTAAACTTTTTTGTTAACTTTGTGAATTTTTTCATTTACTTCATTGTATGAAAAGATTCGCCTTACGAAAGTTGTTTCTTGCCTTCTCAAAGCAAAGGATTTCCAACCCATACTTCACATAACTATATGCATAGAACCGATTTTCGAACAGATTAATAAATCTTGTAGTTTGCTTCTGGTTTACTTCTGAATACTTAAAATCTGATGCTCCTAATCATATGATCAACAATTCGTATATAAGATCATAAAAAGAATCTCCTCCATCATGATGATGATAATGAAACCAAAACCAAGCGTTTGTGTACATTTTCCAAATTATGTAATCCGCTTAAATGTACAAAGATGATGGTCGTCAACCATCATTCATAACCATCCTCAGCCCCTTCCCCTCAGCAAAGGCTGACAAAGTCATACTCATTTTGACTTTTTGGCTTAATGTGCTGCTCCATGCCTCATTTTGAACTCATTTGAATTTAACACTTTTATGTGGAGTTCTCAGCGTCCTCTATCTACCTCCCTCTCTCCTATCTCCACGAATAGCGCGGTCAACGTCAACGGCGTAGTCAAGAGCGGTGCTTTACGGGTCGTAAAAAACTTTTTTGGCGCCGCACATTATTAAAATTTCTTTATGACAAGCGAGGCGAAGCTGAAGAGCCCGCAGAGCCGGTCGACGCGACAAAAGGCATAAAAACTGGTAACAAAATATTTGTATACATATTTATTTCAGTGTGTGCGTGCCAGAGCAAGCCAGCGTGCGTGCCTGTGTGTGTGTGTGGTAACAACAAAAATTTGTTTTGGTCTTTAGTTTTTGCATAAATTAACATAAGATTTATGTGCCTTCCACTTGAAAATGAGCCAAAAACTAGAGACGAATTGAAGGAGTGTTGAGTCGAGCCTAGTATAGAGTGTGGTCGAAAGACAAGTGGCTGGAAACAGTTACTTTTGGCCAGAAAGCGGAAACTTTAAGCCTGGTCTGCAGAAATTTAAAGCAAAGGCAAACATTTCTTGTAGCTCCTGGCACGTGTTTGGCATAAGTAAAAGGAGTTTGAATGGAAGCTGCAACTTAGCACTGTCCAGGAACTCTTTATTTTACTTTTCCCTGCCTTTCCCTGTCTTTCGCTTTTCTGTTTTCCCGTTTTTTCGCTTTTCTGTTTAACTTGGCAACTTTGCAGCCGTCTGGCTTTAATATCACTGCCGTAATGAGCCTTTGTTTTGTGCATTTTTAATTCATTTCTTAACAAGATCCAAAAAAAGTCAACATGCTCTTGATATGGGCAAATGGACAGAAGCGTAACGGAAACTTGTTTTTAATTAAAAACGTTTTCGTTTTTATATTTTTCGATTCGTTTCACATTGAATGAGATCTGTATATGAGGAGGAGGCATCGATATCGGTGGTATCGTTTTCAGTATCTCAATTGGCGTTTAAATGTTTTCCATGCAATTCGCCTTGTATACACAAAGTTAAAAATGCATAAATAATTGACAGTTTAAATGACCACACGATCTTGGGCATGATTTGTGGTTAAGGAGAGTGGGTGGAATTATGAAATTAAATTGGGCAAGTGCCAATCAATATTTGAAGGTTTAATTATTTAATTAGTTGAAGTTGAATGATGAGACAATTTAAGGGGCAGCACGAAGTGGAAATGATAGAGAAATTGTTGAAGTTCTATAGAAGATTTATACTTGGGATTTGTCAAAAGAAGAAAAGCTATGAAATATTATAAATAGGTATAAAATATAAAGGCTATAACTTTCATGTTTGTTTCAGAAATTTGACGTTGATGAGGTTATGTAACTGACAAATGAAGCAGATTGCCGTTTCTATGAAAATCTAAGCTTCCCTGGATCACTCCATTAATTATATGGCACTGGCACTGGTTCCAATCTGCATTCCTCTGATTTCATCTTATCAACTTGCCTTGAAGTGGTGATCTGTTATAATCTTTTAGTAGTAGGAGTAGCATTTATTTTTGCGAACGAGTATGGCCTGGTTCGATAACTGTCTGCCAATACATATTCAGGCCAGTTCGCGTTTCCACTTCCACTTGAATCATACGGTTTAATATTTGATTGGTGATTGGCGAATCCGATTTAACACTGTAACTTGCGGAATCAAAAGTAATTCACTATTTGCTCGTTATTGCGTGTACTTTTGATCAGACTTATATTTTTATGTCTATTCCTAATTCATTGGGAAGAGTTTTAAGTGTTAATTGATATACCTCATGTGGAAATTTGGATTGAATCCACTTGGATTTATTGATGTTCATCGTTCTGTCACGTTCTGTTCACTGGCGTCACAGCACAACTTGGACGTAAGTTCGAAAAACCCAAACTCAAGAGGAGTTCCGAATAGCTTTCGAAGTGGAAAAGAAATTCCAATTCGGTTTACTTTTCAAACCGCAGTGGAAACTGGAAGAGGTATGATTATATAACTTAGACTAAACTTGTCAACTGTTGTGTTTTGGTACTCCATTAGTTGCTTGCATTCTTTCAGATATGGGAGAGCTAGGAACAGGTATTTGGTCAGATCATGCCAGTTTCTTCCATTGAGCCAATCCAGGGTTTACGACTTGCTTAGAGTTTCTCTTTTCAGATGTAAGAGGCATATCAGCAGGCATAGCATATGGCAAAGTTAACATTCCGAGTTAAAGTTATCCTTAGATAAGGTGTATAGTTTAGGCGGATCATTTCACAGCGCTAATGACTGAAACGTCGAAATGGTCGTGGAATTAGTTTTTGACTCCTTTTATAAATCAGGCTCTTAGTGCTCTCTTAGCTTCCTGAATGCTTGCGATTTTCACAGCAGCCTATTATATCACGCTTGCCAGGTGGGAGGGAGATCATTTGTGTTCATTTGTAAGGGATGAGCAGCTACCAAAGAACTGGGATTTAACTTCCAGGAGATTACTGGCAAGAATCCTGGTTAATCTGGTCGTCGGACTGCCCATTATTTTTCTGATGTAAGCAAAATGCGCCTGAAGGCAGATGATGGACATTTGTTGGAGACCTGCTCCGACATGTATAGCGTGCCGCTCCATCTCCTCCACACTTATACAACGTAACACACAGCCGACTTAACAGTTGCCTGGAAAAGCTTAAATTTGGTACTAGACAGGATGGATGCAATCTTGGCTTCCTTCAATTTTTCAACAATGTGTGTTTTGAAATTCATATTCTGGTTGCGTGTTACTCCGAGATACAGATAAACTCCTCTTTAATGAAATCAACTTGTATGCAACTGAAACAGAGTCAAACTAAAATTGCAGAGAATATCTACTCTGCTGGAACATTTTAAGAGATGAATTTGAAAAGCCATGCGCGCCCATTCCATAAGTCTAATCTATCAAAAAATGCATAAAATATGTCTAGTCAAGTAATGGAGCATAGTTTAATTAGCATCGCAGTGCACTGCATGATTGAGTTTCATTTGCTGCCCACTCCAAGAACCCATCCATGGGTTCCACATAGCGCTCCGATATATTTCTGCGCGGAAGTCACGTAGCGAGTTGAACAATTTGAAAATGAGTTTTGTCGGTTTTACACCAAACACAAAAAGAAAAAACAAAACAAAAATCATTTATGCCGCCTCGAACAACTCCCAGAACATGGACATGGACATCGACACGGTTGCTGAAGTTGTTGCGGTCAATGGAAGCCGCCGTCGCCGTCGCCGACGCCGACGCTGTTGCTGCTTATGACGAACGATCCAGGAATTGAGCAATTCGCACGTTTGGTTTCAAGTCAAAATAAAGTAAAACAAAGAGTGCATACAATTCGACAATTGGTCAGGCTATATATATATCTATATATATATATATATCTACATAGGAACCTAACTAGAATACATGGTATAACTCGAGTAGCATTCAGGAGCTGGCCTAAAGTGGCGGCAACTCGTGCTGTACGTTTCCAAGAAATGCCATAAATTCATCAATTATGATGGCTGGCCATGTGGACAACATGAACATGGGCTTGGCGCAATATGCTGAAGTGGTGGAGTTGGAGGATTGGCTTTTGGGGCCAGATTGACAGCTGTCAACCGCAAGGCGAAACGAACGGTCAATGAGAGGAGCTGAACAAAAAGCGTTGGTTTGCTTCGTAAAGCAAATGACGATAATTTATAGTTATTTATGAAGAAGAAGTTGAGACAAAAGCAAACCAAACTTTAAAGAATGTTCAGAAATGTTCTTTGATTCTTAAAACAAAACTCTGAAGCAATTATCTGAGGTAAGCTTATATGAACTTATGTTTTTTGAAGCCAGTTAAAAAGTTATTTTGAAGGAAACAGGCGAATTGAAATCCACCTTTATGAAATAACTTTGGAGCCATCATATTTATATATAGTTTTGATCTTAGAAACAAATCATAGAAAGCTTGAGTCATATACGTTTCCCCAATTAAAGCTATAATGTCAATCAAAGATCAATAGTTATAAGCCCGAAACAAATAATCCCCACTCAGAAACATCTCTTCTGTAATTGAAAATGTCTTTCTAATCCATTTACAATCCATTTACGAGCTTCTTTCTAATCCCATGCCCAGCGCTGGCAATGCTCCATCTAATTCAAAACAAGCGGAGGGAAACAGAAAATGCAGGCGGCCCCTCACCCTCACCTATAAAGCTGCCCCCTACTGCCACAACACACCCCCGCACAATTGCAAACACGTGTGCGGCGTGCGGCCTGCAGTCGAAAAACTAAACCGAGAAACTGGCGTCATTTAATTAACCCACCAAATGCACAAAACCCAATCGTGGCCCCCTAGACCACATGATGTGTTTTGTTGAGCATATGATGAGGGTCGCTGCAGGTTCCTGCTGCCTGGTTGTGCGACGCGACGCGTTTCGGCTTTTTGGAACTCGTAAAACGGGGGGTTAGGTTATTTTTATGCGCTTTTAATAGACTCGCGCTTAGAATGATGACGCTGAGGATGAGACTGTCATAGCCGCGCTTCCCCTCTTCTGTAGCATCGTATTTCATGTTTATGAATGCATTTTTATTATGTTTTTTATGTGGCAGTGTAGGGTAGTCATAATTTGTAATATTATTGCTTGGGAAATTTGTGAGAGATTGCATAGATCGAAAGAGGATATCAGGCAGGAGAGTGGCTCATCAAGTTTAAGAAGAGTGTAACAGCAGGGGTAACAGGATACATATCAACTATATAAGCTTATATGAACTAAGGCAAATTTATGTTTTAACAGTTTACCATAACTTTGAAGTCGAATTTCTTTTGAATTATCGGGAATCTGTATAACTATGGGTTGGAAAGGGAACAAAGGTTTAACCGCAGTTCCTGAAATATTGAACAGTTCTAGGAAAACTATATAATGATTCAAATACTATTCCAGAAGAAAAGTTATTTTATACCTGACAAATATTGGTGTTTTCTTTTCTTAATGACTTTTTGTAAATTCCATTAATATTTGGTCACAAAATTTCTCAATCTAAGGCGATATTTACTTCACAAGGGGAGGCGCAGGAGATACTCTAAAATCTCCAGGATGAGCGGAACAAAAAGATACTTTCAGGATGAACATGATCATGATCAACATCATCACTATATCATATAACAAAAATCATTCTTATTTGAACTTTTGGTAGAATCTCGAATATTTGCAAGCTCTAATACCAAAGTGGACACCCTGAACAGCCAGGGCACCACCTGAAGGTCAAATATACACAGGCATCCATAAATATATGAAGTTTGTTTGATATTTTTCACTAATTATAGGTGAACATGAGCGGCCAAACTACAAACCAATCCTCTACAATCCAGCCTCTAAACAGAAAGAAGAAAATTTTGTTGCACACACGCTACTTTTGCTCGAGCTGAGCTCCTTTCTAAAAACACAACTAGACACCGTCTTGCCATCTCGCCAGCGTTTATGGCCTGCGACTGTCAGCCAGCCAAGCTCCATTGCCATGGAGATCTCAGCTGCAATTCTGTTTTAGTTTTGAATTTTCATTGCGTCTGCTTTATGACTGTTGATTTCTTTTATTGGAGGGGAACAATTTACGACTATTTCGAATCGAGACTGTGGAAAAGGCGTCAACTGCAATTAAGCTGGGTGAGCAGCAGCAGCAGCAGCAGCAGCAGCAGGAAGTAGGGGCAGGGGCAAATCTCAACATAAGTCATAATAAAGTTGTAAATATTGATTTGCAAGAGCTGCTGCATGAGAGTGACGGCACAGCGGGGGGTTAGGGTTATATTAATGAGCCATGTATAAACAAGAACGATTAGTTCATATTGCGGATGTGTTTTTGCTTTTTATTGAGACATTTGGCAGGCAAACTATTTAAAGCTGGCGGCAAAGTGGGGTTAAAGCTACAGAGCCCAGAACCCAAGTTGAGACCATGGTCATAAATCTCGAGAAGGCCGCCAACCCAACCCAGAAGAAAACATGCCATAAAACACATGAAGACTGTGTAAATAACATAGAGAACGAAGCAGAAGAACTCGCAGGGAGCAGAGAGCAGGGAGCATGCAGTAGCTGTGTTTGGGGAGAGGGTGTCTCTGTGTGTGTGTGTGTGTGTGTGTGTGTGTGTGAGCGAGTGTAGCAAGAGTGGAACACACTCGTTGTGAAGGTTCACCTTTAAGAAGTTTCCGGGGGAGGTCTGCCACTCATCTCTGTGTAAATTTATGTGCGAATTTTTTTCTTTTTTTTTGGTACAAAATGAAATCAGAAACAGGCAAGGCAGGCGGAGAGGGGCCCTGGACTGTAGCCTGGAACTGAAACTGTTGGCCATTAATTTATGTAAAGCACAAATTATGATTGGGCGGCAGGAGAAGGTGGAAGGTAGCATGATAGCCATGGCAATCGTCCAACTAGGCCTACCCAAGTGGAGCAGCCAGAACAGCAGCAGGAGCCGCAGCAGCAGCAGCTGTAATACAATGATTATGCCAAGCTCCATAACAATGATGAAACAAACCCAGCAATGTTGGCCGGCGATGATGATGATGATGACGATGACGATGATGGTTGAAAGCGGGGGGAACTTGCGGTTTGTTGGGTGCCCTGGTTTAAGGGTAAGTGAAAAAGTACCACAAGGCGCAACCAAAACCAGCAGCGACTGCGAATCAGAAGCAGAAGCAGAAGCGACGTTTGGTTAATGGCGCAAAATGCCAAGCAGCGAGAAAAATGATTTATGACACAAGGAAGTTAATTTATTAATTTGGCCATCGCGAAAGAGAGAGAGAGTGGGGAGCGTGGAGCAAACAGAGGAGTAAAGGCGGCAATGGGAACCAAAAGGCGTACTACTAAGCTCGGAGCCGGGGCTGACATGTTTACAAGCTGTGCGCCTCTGCCTCGAAGGGATGCTGAGTTTTTTTTTTGGGGTTTCGCTTCTAGCAGGAAGTAGCGACAAGATAGCGTTAAATTAGAAGAAGAAAAACCGCTAAAACAAGGTCGATGAAGATTATAGCGGGGTCGAAAAATGGAAATGTGTTAAGTGGATGCGACAGAAGAATAAAAATGTTATGAAAGCATAAGTCAAAGTTGGCAGGGTAAAATGAGAAATATGGAAATTAGATAAAAGCTTAGATGCATTCTAGAGTTAAAATTAACCGACAAAAAATACTCTGTTCCGATTGACAAATAACCAATGATACTTATAAGAGATGATACTTAAGATATGTCAGGTTTATTGTCTTAGATTTGAAACAGTTCCAGGGAATAAGGGAAAAATTTGTGCAAGAAACATCAATGGCTTCAGAAGTTATCACATTTTATATAAGTAAAAAGCATGGTTAAAATGTTCATCAAAGTAAAAATAGAATCGCATAAGTATGGTTGAGACTTATATAACATTCACAAGGTAAATGTAGAACCGATTAATGTATATATAGAATCGATTAATACCATGGGATACAAGCGATACACACCGGATTTTTTTTGTTTTGATTTGGTTGAAGAACAGAAATGAAAAAATTTCAGCTGTGTAGCTTTGTGTCTTCTGAGATCTTTACATCTAAACAGACAGACGGACGGACAGACGGACATGGTTATAACGATCTATATTAAAGTCTATCTCTAAGAAATAAGCATTGCTCTTGCCACTTTTAGTTTACCCATCAATGAACTTTTAATCTATATCAAAAGCATCCTTCCTTCAGACCTCTTCCACGGCTAAGTAAATGTTTAACTTAATTGTTTTAAACTGCTTTCCTTTATTACTTACTGTTATTTGAGCCTGGGAAGCACTCAATTGAATATCAATACAACCCTTAGCTTTATGCCCCCCATTTAAGACACAAATTGCTTAATTATGCATGCTAAGTGAATTTCAGCAGAATAAAAAATTCCGTTGGCCAATTCCTTTGCTGCTCTTCTGTTCAGAAGCTTTCGGCGCCTTGTTTTCTTTTTTTTTTTAAGTATGAAGAAAAATCCATCAAAATTAACTCGCATCGACTGCCAATTTTCTTTCGTCTTTGAGTTTTTCACGCTACGCACTCAATGGCAAAACTTCCGTCTGTCTCTTGCAGTCGCTGTCTCTGTCTCTGTCTCTGTCTCTGCCTTTGCCCTTGCTGCTGCTCATTTCCGTCTGAGGGCCGCTGACAGCTTAATGGCCGTTGCTCAAATATTTAAAGGCCGCAGCATGAACAAAAAGTAAAGTTGAACGATGAAAAAATGAATATGGAAAACCTCTTCTTCTTTGTAATCACTTGATTTACCAGTTTTCATCGTTTTTCTCTTCGTTTTCCTCTTTTGCACAAACTTATGAAATTGTTTGTCAACGCGTAGCTTTTTCAACGGCATGCAAATTTATTTCCAAGAAATTATAATGAAATCCATATAGACCGTCGATTGAGAACTTCAAAATTGTTCAAAAAAAACAAAATTCTTTGCCTTGGCGTTTCGATTGTGCAATTAATCAAGTTCTAAAATTGTTATACATCTTTGTGTATTTAGTAAAATTTATATATTTTGTGGGCATTTCCCATGCGTTTTTCATCTCAAATGCTCAGCTCACTCAGCGGCGTTCGCCCCCAACTACATGATATATGTATATGATATATATATATATATATATGATGGGGGGCAGCCAGTTGATGGCGCGGTTTGCCTCGATTTATGGCTGCCCATTCTGTGAGTGCCTTTAGATCAAAGTAAAGCAAACATATTGCAATCAATTTTTGTTGCTAATGAGCTAAATTTGATTTTATTGAGTTGTGCGCTAAACCATTAGGCATTACAAGCTGAGAGAAGGGGGAAGGGCGGGAAAGAGACTGCAAAGGATTAGCCCAGCCACACGTTTTAGGTTAAAATTAAAACAGTATAAGAGATGGATATGAAGGAGTTCTGCATTTGCAGACTTTGCATCGGTTGTAAGTAAGGAACATTTTGTTTCCACCGAAATGAATGAAAAAGTACTACCTGGAATGAGATCCAAATAGCTTTCTGATATTCATACATAAAGTGAGCCCTTAATGATGGTATTAACTTGGTGAGAATTTCAGTGAGAGTGAGATTAGCAATTATGCTAATGCATTGGCATTGCAAAGCAATTTCAATGTACTTAACATACTGTTATTAGTCAACATACTGCAATTATGTTTATGGACATTATTAGAGTTATGTTATGTCTACGTTTAATATTAACTGACAAATAAACTTCATTTTTGTTACATTAATGAAATGATCTAAAGCATTTACTTACAAAAATTTTGTAATGAATTGCAATTGAGACCATTATTGTATGATTACTATGCCACTGGATGAAGTCTTTATCTATATATAAATGGTCGAGAATGAAGGCTCTCAAACACACACCGCAAAGTGGACCTACGCTGCAAAATAATGAATTATTTTCAGTTGAAATTATAAAGCACAAACCAGCCTCCTACGGAATCAGATTTAATTCGCCAAAAAAAAGCAATTAAATTCCCATCAGGCAGCAAATAATTTGCTTTCATACATTTTCTATACTATCTATACAAATGTGAGTCCACTCTTTTTCAATTTATGATCACACAAGCCGCCGCCCGAAAACTACTCGTACATATAATAAATTCATTGGTAATAAAAATACATCAGCAAATAAATAGTTGCCGTGTTTTCGTTCGTGCGCTAAGTTGGACTCCTCTCGTAGTTTATTTCACTTGGCAAATAAAATAAATTGCTGGAAGCTTTTCTATGTCGGAGCGGAGCTTATCTCTCTGGCCACACCAGGCCAAACCAAGGCGGTAACAAAGCCCAGGACCAGCGTCGCTGAACAACCCTTAAATCACATTTTGCCTAATTTTTCGCTGTCAAAAAAACTCATTAATCTTTTCTGGGGCTGGCTGCCATGAAAATGGGAACAGGAAAAAAACATACGCCGCACGGAAATTGCTAAACTGGGGGGAGCCCAAAAAGCACTCACACATACACACACACACACACACACTCACCTACAGCAGTGGTTCTCTTTCTAACACCTTTGCGGAGTTTGTGCGGAGTTGCCCTTGAAAAATGAGTGGCTCGTATGTCAGACTATGGAGAGAATGTCACCCTTAGAGCACCAAAATGCTCGGACGAACTCGAAAAGTCGAACGTGTGTAATTTATTTAAATTTAAGTATAGCATTACACTGTACAAAATGCTTTCAAAATGGTCTTATTAAATTATCAATTGAAGTAGAAAAATATATTTATGTTTCTGTAAGTTTTCTGTGTTTCATAATGGAAATTATACAATTTTGGGTTGAGCTTCTTACTCCCAAATTATATCTGACCAAAAAGATATATTTTTACAAGTGTAGAATGGAAAGGCTTACAAGGAGTTTCTCAAGTACACGACAGTTTTTGGCAGCTAAAGTCAATTCAATTCCCAAACCCTGGTCGGTGGCGGCCCACTTGAATATTGATTTCTTGCGTAATCTTTGTGGCACGCCCGCCGGTATCCAAGAGCCGCCAGCCACCAACCCATCTAGTAGCAACCCCACATTTACCTCTCCGATAGTAAACTCGCCCCCATTGACGTTTCATATTTATTAATGAGTCGCATTTGTGTTTGGAATTTATAATTGGTGAGATGGCTTGGAGGGAGCCGGAGAGCTGGCCGGAGCCAAGGCTGTAGGCGCAAATGTAATTGAGTAATTAACATAAATTATAATACATAATTTGCTTTTGCCTTTTTCGTAATTATTGTTAGGTAAATTGGATTACACAGGCACACACAAGTAGGAACATAAATGAAAATTATTCTAAAGCCAACGATAAGGAATTTATGTTGAAAGTTTTTGCGCTGAAAAGTTTGGCAAACATTTTTAGGCAATCTGTGTGGAGTCTTTTGTGTTTCAACAAAATCAAACGAAAATCGGTTTCAAAATCAGCAAAATTTTAAATGATGTTGACACAGCAGCCAGCCTTGCCAAACAACCAAAAGCAACCAGCCAGCCAGCCCCTAAAAACAATCGACAACAGAAGCGACAGGCGATGACGAAGTCAACGAAGACATCATCAAAAGCAGTTTTCAACTTAGATAATGAGGATGGGTGGCAAATGTAGTTTAGGGATTTAATAGAACTTCAGATACCCTTGTTGAAAATGGAAAAATAGAAAAATCATATAAAATACATATATTTAATGAAATTGTAAGCAAAAATTATGTTTATGGAAAGTTTGGGGTAAAAAGTCTACAGGCAAGGGTTGGCTGCCTCTTTCAAAAGTTTCTTAAGAGTTCCTATTTAAGAAATATTATTGAATTCTCCAGATTTTAGCACTTGATAAGAGGTGTACTACTTGTATTCGGGAATAACAAATAATAACGAATATTTTTATTATGTTCCCCTTGAAAACTAATACACTTTTGCATTCGTTCCAACCATTTGTTAGCAATTTTTCCTTTCCTCTTGCGACACCTCCAAAACATGGTTTTTGAACGCTTCAACTGCATCTTCGGCGCTCGTAAGTCGTACGTTTTTACGTTTTTATATTCGGGAACGAGAAGAAGTCATTGGGTGCCAAAGCAGGACTGTACGGAGGATGTTTTGACTGCTCAAAAGTTCATCTGTTTCATATATTATGAGGTATCCAACAAGGCCAAATTTTGTGTACAATTACACATACAAAATCGAATGTATTGAAGTAGAACTAATGTGCAGGGAGACCTCTATCTTATCAGTTCACGCACTGCATCGATGTTTTTTGGCACAACAACCGATTTTGGACGACCGTCAAGAAATTCGTCGGTGACTACGACTGTATTCACTATACCAGCGATATACTGTGGTTTTCGCCGTACAAAGAACTGAGTTCATAGGCACATTCTTGTTGAGATAATCCACCTCGAAAGTTTTGAAAAATACTCCAAAGAAAACCTTCTCTTGAACTTTACTTTCTTGACTCACTGTAAACAAAACAAATAGCACTTGTACATCAAAATGTTGTGAGTACGCTTATGCTAAAAAATGTCAAACCTTATTATGGTGCTGTTGGAAGTTTCCGGAATATAAATAGTACCCCTCGTAGCATCCACTTTTTAATAAATCTTGTATTCCTGGTCTTAGATAGAAACTTTCTCTATTCTATCTATAAGATGTGATAAATTTCCTTATATAACCATGCAAATATTGACCTTATTTTGATGCACATCCTATGCAAATTTTCAAAGAAAGGTTTGTTAGTGCATTTAATTTTTAGAGTTTAATATAGAAATGGCTCATATTTAGACAGAATTTTTTATTGTTAGAGTTGGAAGCCCCACAGTCTATCATTATGAAGGCCACTTGTTCACCAAGGTGAGGGTAATTCTATTAACTATTCTAGGAATCGCTTTGAAGAAACTGAAACTATAATGTTCGAACCGTTTTTAACTTCCATCTATGATTTAAAGATGACATTTGTCTCTCCTTAGAATATCTAGGAATGTGTTGGTATTATCAAATATAAATTATATCAGTTGTAATCTATAAAACTTCTTGACTGAAAGCATTTTATAAGCTAAGATATTCAAGAGCTAGTTTCTGCAACTTTGGAGTATAAATTTCACTCACATTTCACTATTATTTATCTTAAAAAATTCATATTGATCCATACGAAAATGTATATGCCTACTTCCTCGTTAAGCAAGTGGTTTCCATCTCTTATAACTAACAAGTAATATATCAGGTTTCTTTATAGTACAATATACTTCCTTTACAGCTATAAAACCTTAATCCAATATAGGGTACACATACTTAAACATAAACATTCCAAAAATGTTCACCCAAGGACACCCAACCAATACATTACTCTCCGCACATGACGCCACACCACAGCCTGCTGGCTGCTGCCTGCTGACTGCGGCCCGTGTTTGCCTGTGCCACTGCTTTGGGGAGTTGGAGTCTGAGTCAGAGGCAGTCATCCGTCAGAAGTTAGCAACCCTGCCGCCGCCATATTGAATTTTCCTATGTGTTGCCTTTGCCATTGCCTTTGCCTGTCCCTCCTGCTTCTTTCTCTGGGTTTGTCTATGGCTGTTTCTGCTTCTGTTGGTTTCGTTTGGTTTGGCTTCAGCCCACCTTGTTGCTCTGTCTGTTGTTCTGTCACACACATCAACGGCAGTGAAACAGCATCAGGAACAGCTTCGCTGACATTGCCCAACGCTGCTGGGATTTCATCGTTTCCACACAAACACACATAGCCACACTTTCACACATATACACGCACAAACACAGATATATAAACAAGCAATGGCAACTCTGTGCATAATTTTGCGCCTTGTTGTTATGTTTCAGCGCTCCTCGTGGGCTGGGTAGTCCCTTCTGCTCCTACACTTAGCTCCTACTTTTTACTCGTCTCATCTTCCCGTATTTATGTGTGTTTTGTGTTGCCTTGTAAAATGTAAATAAATACGACGACGACGACGAGTAGCAAAATCATTTTTGTTTGGGTAGTTTAAGCACAAGTTAACAGCATGTTTATGCAGTGAATTTGGAAATCATGATAAACGAATGGAATGAATATAAGTGGGTTGATATATTTTTGCAAAGATGGAACAGAAGACGACGATCAGCCGCACTTGGGGAGGGGATCTACTTGTGTACGATGAATGTGAGAGCTGATTTCTGCCATTGAAGAGAAATTCAGTAGGTTGGCATTGAAAGATAGATTGGTAGAGATGTCAAGTTATGAAAGAATTATATAGAAATTAAGAAGAGAAGGTAAAATTAAATAAGAAAGTTATACAAAGGTTACAAAGAAACTCTAAGAACTCTCACTCTAGATAGCTCCTTCTATTTCAATCAATTTAACCAAATAAAGTTCATGAGAGGAGATAGCTTTACTATAATATGCCTGCTATAAGATAAAGATAAAGGAGTCTTTGCAGTAAAGATATCCCTCTGCAAAATAAACTAAAGCAACACATGATATGTGACCATTATCTTCCCTCAAATTTTCCCTACCCAAATTATTCATCGCAAATTCTCAGCACGCATAAACCTTAGCAAACTGCGTAAGAGAAGTTCTGCTTTAGCCTGACTCCTGAGTTTTGTGCCTGGTTACAAGGTTCCATCTCCAGTTTCCACAGCCCCAAAACATCATGCTACTCAGTCTACCTATTTCCAAACACTTGGACCAAGTGTTATGTTGCTTACGCAGCTTTCATCAGCTCCAACAACAACAACATCAACTACAGAATAACCAGTATAGAGAGGACAAAGGAAAAGCCTTTACCCATAATTTTCCTGCCTATCTGCTGCTGTTCCTACTGCTGCGCCCCCTATGTAAGTTAAGCGTCAAAAGTTTTGATAGCCTGTGAGCTGCCTACTCAAGCGACTCCCCGAAGAAGCCGAAGAAGAAGACGTTGTTCTGTGCAAGATGAGGCCGCATTTTTCATTTTTAGTTTCACAAAAAAAAAGAAAAACGAACATTTTTTAACACAAAACTTTTATGTAAAAATGTCTTGCGAGATAAAAGTTTAAATTGTCAATTGAAAATGTTGTTTGGAGCAAAAAAGTTTTTTTGATTAATTTTCACAGCGCAGCGAGCGTTGACAATGCGTGAGGAGGGTGGCGGCAGGGGGCAGAGGGCATGTGGCATGTTTAAGAAAGCTGCGGCACGAGGCAGACAAACAATTGAGCACATTAACGCGCAGAGATTGAAAAGAGACAGAGACTGGGAGAGGCAAGGAAGCAGAGGACAAAGAGAGAGATAGAGAGAGAGAGAGAGACTGTGATTTGCATGTGAATGTGTTGAAATAGAATTTAATGATAGAAATAACAAACAAACAGAAAAAAGTGGCGAGCAAATAAATAAAAAATAAGCTGCGGCTGGTATTAAAAGCGTAAAGACAAAATAAAGAACGGAAAATGCAACAAAACGAGAAGCGAGTGGAGGGAACCCAACGGAAATAGAAGTATACATAAAATGAGGAAGGAAACCTAAAAGTTGTAGGCAGCCGAAACGTACATACTCTTGCAGAAATATCTACGTTTACAGAATAATGATATAGTAAAACTAACTGAACTATTTCATCGAAGCATTAAAGTTATAGAAAATAACCTAGTGGAATCATAGCTAACGAACTTGACTAACAGATAATGTATCCGTCGAAAGTTTCTCTACATCAAACGTGTCTTAACCTGCGATCAAAAACTTTGGTAACACAGAATGTCCCATATAGATTCTTTATCGACGAAAGATGAAAGACATCAGGCCATGAACTGCAGCAAAAGATCTGCTTTAGATGATCTGAAGTCTTACTAACGCTGCCACTGAGTTAGAACTGAACCACAACATTGATTATGAATTTCTACAACGTTTATTAACGTTTCTCCTATATATGATAATATAGTTAAGATCTCATATTATTTCTTACCCAATATTAATCCTTTTCATTTCAGTTTAAATTATTATTTGTCTTGCTTCCTTTAATTTATTTCAATATTTTCTTCATCGTAGCAGCTATCCCTGCCTTTCATTATGCCTTACTTTCGCTCTTAACATAACTTTCTCCGCCTTAATCCCTTTTACGTAGACCTTCCTCCATCTTATTTGTGGCTACTTGCTCATTCTTCTCTATCTCTATCCCATTTCTCACTCATTTCCACTTGCCTCTGCTGCGATTTACTGTTCGGGAAAAGCCATTTTGTACAACTTCCACACGATTGATTTTGCAAATTTTCGCCGCAACAGCCTCAAGCTCTAGATACACCCACAAACCAATACCAGAAACCAATTCCCTCACACCTCGAATCAGCAACCCCAGCAGCAACAAATTCTACACTTGTAATGCCGTTTTGCCCTGCAGCCACAATTACCCAAAAAGCCGATCCAATTCCAAGACCCCTTGCCCCCAAAAACACCCCTGGTGCCTCTTTACTTCAGCCACTGTTTGTACTCCGCCCACATATGCTACTTTTCTGTTCTGTACTTATCGGGCCTGATATCTCTTGTAATGCAATTAAATCGTCCGACGGTTTCTGCCTGCAATTCATAAATATTTTATTTGCCATCACACCCTTTGACCTTTTCCTAGACCAGGCTCATAACTTTTTGGAAGTCAGAGACAGAATGTTGGAAAAAAAAACAAACCGAAAAGGGAAAACGTAAATTTGCGTAGCCGAAGAAGCATTTACTCTTGCATTGAAATGGTAGAATTCGTTAACAGAAATATAAATAAGAATAAGAAAATTTCTTTTAAGACGTTTTAGGTAAACCAAAATTTTCCGTTTAATATCTACTTATCAGGAATGTTAACATTTCTGAATGAATTTGATAAGGAAAGACAAAATTTCAATGACTTTTAGATCAGCTCAAAGCCAAATCAGAATTATTTTGCGGATTGAATACGATTGATTGATCTTAAAAAGATTCTGGTAGCTATACAAATTTTAGAAGCTTGGCATATAAAGATAGGGAAATCCACATCGAATGCGTGTAAAAACGTTTCAAACTGTTCGGAAACGAGAACAGGTCCTACTATTCCAATACATATATAGTTCTAAGACTGCGAGACTATTTTGTATCCGAACTCCATTGCTATATAATTTCAATAATATATTAACTCGACGAACTCCTATTCAGCCCTATAAACAGGGTGGTCTAGATAATGCTTATACCCCTAAACCCATATTGCGTATACGACTCGTATCTAATATGGTTTTGCTACTTTCAGAATCATTATTACTTAACGCCCGGACAATGTTAGGCAAATTACTTTTCTCGGACAACCCACACACACACACGCACACACTCACACACAGAACTTAATTTCACAGGACCTCCACAGTTGTTTGCCCGTCACATTAGAGCTGCATGGAGTTTCCGGATGGTGTCTCAAAAAACCCGCCCCGCAACCAAAAGTAACAAATGGTGTATGTGTGTGTGTGTGTGTGTGGCAGCCAAACCAACGGCAGTAAAGGGTTAAAAGGTGCGGTTAGCCAGGGCAGTCGCGCGGTTCCCGGAAACAACCACCGAACCGAAAATGGACACCAGCTGCATTTGCTTTTTGTGTTTCCTGTTTACTCTTTGCCTTCCTTCCTTCCTTCCCTGCTTCCTTCGTGTTGCCTTTGATGTGCCAGAAATTAATTGCCTACAATTAGGCACTCGGGCAAATGTCACTCAAAACAAAAGTTAGAAGTACAAATTTTTTGACACTTACCGTTGTAAGCGTCAGCTTAAAGGCTTCCAGCCAAGTCCAGCAAGTCTGCAAAAAAAAAACAACAACAGAGAAACAAAGTAAAAATGTTTGTTAGTCCAAAAGTTCGAAGAGGCTGACAAAACACATGCTACGAGTATTAGCAGCAGGTACTTGTGGAATGTCCTGACCAGGACCAGTAAGCAGGCAGGCAAACTTGGACGAACTTCGTTTGAACTTCGTTCTGTGCTGTGCCCGAGTGCCTTTTGCTAATGAAAAGAGTCTTCTCTGCCACTGACGGGGCTAAAACTTTTCCATACATTGAAAGTGGCATGGACAGAAGAGGAAAGAAACCCTGTCCAGTTGTACAGTTGCCCAGTTATGGCAGACAGACAGGCAAAGGCAATGGCTATAAGGCAGTTACTTTATTTTTATTGAAATAAATAAAAGTAAACGATTGAAAACGGGAGGAAAGCTGCAAGACAAAAGGCATGTTGAGTCGAAAACTGTATACACTTAAGAGCTGATTTTTTTTTTGAAGTGTATTGAGCCAAATGAGACTTAACTTGGCATGAAATGGGTGGGAAATTCTCCTGAAGCTAACAATGTATAGGGCTTAGAATTGTCTTGAAAATTAAGTTGCAAATTTATAAGATATAGATGATTTACTTGAATAGAACAACTGATTCAACTTCTTAATTGTATATAT
The DNA here is from genome assembly GCA_037043425.1 of Hirtodrosophila duncani. Lineage (NCBI taxonomy): Eukaryota > Metazoa > Arthropoda > Insecta > Diptera > Drosophilidae > Hirtodrosophila > Hirtodrosophila duncani. The sequence continues at coordinate 5,044,170 of JBAMBM010000834.1, read as the reverse complement.
GAAGAGCAATCGAACAGTTGTCGAAAGCATCAGATTTAGTTTCAGCAAAAAGGATCCCCCTCATCAGCATTTATCCCCAATATGATCCCTCTTTTACTGAGTATTTCTTGCACTTGAGTTTTGTTCTGAAAATTTTTGATTCGTTTTTAATTTCTTGAATCTGTTTTCCATACATATCTTTTTTATATCATATCAATTACTTGTTATGATCATATATTTGCATGTTTGCTCTCGTTGCAAGATCGTAAATCACAATTTTTCAGAACGTCGTACATATTTGGCTATAAAACTGTTGAAAATTCATTTAGAATTACTTCAAAATATGTCCTTAATTCCTCAAAACAATCCTCACTTAGAATATATTAAAAAATTTTATAGAAATAAATCTATTTTAAATCTATCTACCATATTGAACTGCCTCTACTGTATATACCCTATTCCAGCTGCTTTCAATTCTAAAGAGATTTGGAATAACCAAAAAACTGACCAGACAAATGCTCATCGTTTGGTAAAAGAAACTTTTTCGTGCCAAACAGAAATTACATTTTTTTTCCTTTTGGATTTTTATTGTTGGCCAAGAGTCCCTTGATATTCTTAATGGCAAGAGAGCCACATAGACATACATATACACATATATAGTAACAATCGTACCCACATAGACTGACCAAAAGATTTATTATCAACTGTCATTTTTGCCGACTTTCTTCTCGCTCTCATTCTCAGATTCGAACTCATACTTAGACTTGGTATCTCTCTGGGCCACAAAACATTTGTTATAATCAAAAACTTCTTCTGACTATGCGCTGATTGCGCTCTGTGCTTTGATTTTTCCGTTCGAAGAAAAATCTGAACTTTGGCAAAATAGTTTTTTGGCTTCCTCGTCGTATGCGCAATTTATTTGGCTTAACATTGACAGTTCAATAAGCCAAAGTCGAGGGCCTTTCATTTCCATAAATAAGCCAACAGCAAAAAAAAGTTATAGGCCAAGTAAATACCAACCTGAGTTCAGGCCACTAATTACGCATACGCAACGTAGAGCAGAGCAGAGCAGAGCAGAGGGTTGCAAAAGTTTGTCAAAGTTCCTTAACCTGACGGCAGCCAGTCGACATTTTCAATAACTTCTGTTGCAATTCCCACACATTCACATTCACACTCACACACACACACACATATACATAGAGGCAGGCAGTGTGTGCCAAAATCCTAGCTACCATATATCGTTTTAACATAATTTCTGTGGCAAAATTAACTTTATGAACTGTTGAGCGAAACATAGCAGCAGGAGGGAGAGAACGAGGCTGGCAGGCAAGATATGAGGCTAGGCAGAGCTCACAGGCAAGACATCCCCTGGAGCTAGTCTATGGCACAACCTGCCACTTAAAACAAATAACAAAGTTTTGCTTAACTTTGCGGCAAGTCGCTCGCTAGCTGGCAGGGGGAGACGGGGAAGGGCACCCCTTGCTTGCTTTACCATGCTTCAGATCCCTTAGGAGCTGGAAATAGGAAAATTATGGCCAGACACAAAGCGAAAAGCGTCGTCAACGACATCGTGTACTGCGGCGGCTTTTGTCTTGGCATAGCAGGCGTACGGCAGGAAATCATCGACGGTGTCTGCAACTCGGGAGCCCGAGTCCTGGCTCCTTTTGATGGCGAAATTACATATGAAAGTGGATTTCATTAAAAAGAAGTTGGCTGCAGCAAAGTATGGCAAGTAAAAGACGTTTACCAGCGCATAAAAGAAAGCAGCCCAACACACAAAACGAAAGAGAAAAGTCTGTGGGTAGCAACAGTGCTGACAAATTGTTATCGTTCAGAAGAAGAACATTAAAGTTAATAGCTAGAAAATATCTGAGAGCTTCCAAAGAGCGAAGCATCATAAAATTAAGAAGATTAAAGGAAACTAAAAACTGATTGCGGATTGTCTTAGCCAATAACTTAACTGCTTCCACTTAAGCATATTTAATACTTAGCCAAAAACAAGCTAAAATGCCAGCACTCTTCAAGGCTATGAAAATCATAACAGGTGACACAGCCAGCTCAGACATTGAGTTAATGCAAAATAGTTTTTTCCCTCACCTGGACCAAAAAACCAACGACTGCCACTGCACTAAGCTCTTTGCCAGACACACTAATTGGAACACAGAGAAAAAAAAGTACCACAACATTTTCTTGCATAAATCACTTGAACTCCATGCCCAAAGACATCGTCAATATCACTTAAGACCCCACTAAAGAGCAGCCAATAAAAAAGAGCCCAGCCGAGCCGAGCAGGTGGAGATCTCGCTGGGAGTTGTTTAGAAAATTGCCTGGCATTGCAGTTTACGGTAATTGTGTTAACAATACTCGTACTTGTATCTCGATATGCTTTCAACGCCCCCCAGCAAAACAATGAGCATAAAACGGGAAACCTTGCCATATACGTGTGTACAAATGTATGGGAAACAGAAGCTGGTGTTGGGCATAAAAATGGCGCCAACTTCGAAGCAAAATCTTCATGAATTTTGAATGAACGTTGGTGGGCAAAAACTAATGCAAACCACAGCAAATATGAAGTGAAATTTTTGTAGATTATGCAGAAACGAATTACAGATATGCTTTTAGGAAAGAACGTGTGAAGAGCAAGGTAACAAAATGTGAAATGTGTCTAGAAATGTTTCTAGTTGATAATATAAGTCAGGTTCCAGAAAGAGAAGTTCTTTGAAATACTACTTTGAAGGGTTTTCACTGCAATTGCTGGCTCTGGCAACCTTTATATTTGCTTTGTTTATTGCTTTGCCGGCTCAAGGTCAATATATTCCTTCTCCAGAGTTCATCATTAGGGGATTACATGACTCTGTGTTGATTAAGCTCCAAAAAACTCATGCAGTATATTCTTGATCTACCATTTTCAGAGGCATCTCTTTCATTTCCTGTGAATCGCCATAATTTTTAGTAGTTCTGAAAGGGACTCCACAGACATTTTTCCATAAGAAACGGTCATAAGGATCTGTAAGTCCACTGTTTCCATTTCTTTCTTTCATCATTGCTAATTCTGAAATTTACGATACCATCGCTTCCAGTTCATGTCCTTTTCTTTGTCTTAGTTCTGCTTATAAAGAAAAGTGTTGGCCTAAACTGTGTTTTATGTAAATAGACATTATGAGATTGGCGATCGAAGTATTACGTTCTAAGACTTGTACGAAGCATTGAAGAACACTTTTCGAACATTTTCCTGCGTTGCCCTAACTCCAAAGAAATAGTTCTTCTTAAGCCTCAGCCCTCTTTTGTACCATTTTTTTTGACTAAGTGCGAAATCACATGCAACGTTTATATGCGATTTCATCCTTGAATTTCCCAGTCTCACTATTATATTATACAATTTCACAGGATGAGTTTAGTAGCTGTCCTTTTGGTACATCAAATTCAATATTAACTACATTTCTGCACCTTAAAAACTATCATGAATTGCCGACGTTACAAACATTATCCTAAAGTTCTAATACCCTCTTAAGGGATATTAAAACTTCCCACACGCACACACACATATATACAAACATATATACAGAAATGAAAAGCCGTAGTAATACTCGCACAGCTCTTGGCCTTTTTGTGCTGACATGGAGGAGCGGCACTGTGCCGCACAGAGATGCTGAGCCGAGGCCATCGTTGTCGACTTCCGACGACTACTTAGAGACGCCTAAACAGCTTCATTACTTTTATGGGACTGGCGGCGCGCTTCGTTGGCTCCGACTCTGACTCCAACTCCAGTTCTGGCCCTGCCCATTGCCTGATGCCATTGTCTGTTTGGCCAGGCGCAAATTTGTTTGTGTAAATTAAATGAAATGACTGTAAAAATGCCAAATAAGCTAATTTGCGGTTAGTTTTTTTTTCGTAGCCGTTTTTTGTTGAGAATTATATATGGCAGGCCATCATTATCAATCAAAAAACAAAATGGCTTCCTTGGTCAGACATTGCTCACTTTAACGGCTCTCGCCATTCTGTCTCATCAAATGTTTATAAAGTTTCGTGCTGAGCTTTTTGCAGTTCCAGAGTTCCACAGTGGCTGCTTGCTCCATTTGTTGTGGTCCGTGTCTGGGTTGGTCATTTTTTCTCCGGTTACCCCGGGACTCTAAAACTGGCTGCATGCTAAATGCAGACACACACACATACACACACACACACTCATAGACATAAACGCACACAGCCAGACGCACAACGATGACCATGAATTTTGCATTAGAGTTTAGTTAAAGTGCAGCTGGTGCGAATGGTGGGGCTGGGGGGGAAATGTAGTAAAAGCGATGAATGCCACGATATGGCTAGCATAGCGGAAGTTTTTATTGTATTGTCATAGGGTGAGCTGCCAGAGACATTGACATTAACTATGCAAAAGGGTTTTCTAAAAAAAACGGCTCTTCAAACAAAAGCGAAGCAAAATTGCACGATTGTGAGGGATATTTTAAGTTCTTCAATTTGAATTATTGAAGTTCAGAATGTGATAATTGTAATGTTCTGAGACCTTATTATGGTACGCAGAAGAAGTGCTAAAGAAAACTAAGGCCAAGATCATAATTAATATAGTTGGCCAAAGTCTTTTATTTAACAATAATTTTATATTCTCTCTAGTTTTGTGAAAGTCCCAATTATACCTAATATCTATGGGCGAGAGAAGAGTATCTGAGTAACAATATTTATGATATTCATAGGATCAGAAGAACTCAACTAAAGCATGGATTCATTCCAAACTCAACAGAGACCCAGAAACAGTCTATTTAGTTAACTAATACGGATGAGCGGGCTCGAAAGAAGGCTAAGGCGGGCTTGCCGTTCAACACTTTTTAGGATTGTCCTGAACACCGATTGCATACAAAAGGTGGATCACGTATATCATTCAGAGTTATTGGACAAATTCCACATTCATTTGAAGCATGGGTGTATAGGTTTGTAGTCGGGGAATGGTGGATATCCATAATCCCATCTGGCATCATATTCAGCTGTAGCGCCCCTGGCAGTGTGTCCTGTTTCCATAATAGAAGAAGTACCCAACGATATTTGGAGTACTTTTCAGTTGCTTTTCTTGAGAACAGTTTACAAAAGTGAAGGTTGAGATGGCTTCTTCCCTCTGTTATGGCCTGCATCTCAGGCTGCCTGCTCTTACATTCAACAAGCCCACTGAAATATAACCTCAAAATATTTCAACATTTATTTCGGCTGATTGTGTTTGCAGTCTCAAAGGTTACCATAGGCTTGCCTTCACTTCATCCAATTCAACTGTAGAGAATATTTAATCAAGCTTTAAATATTATATACGCTCAAGGACTATTTCGAATATCAGCAACATGGAAACACTTGATTGTTATTACACAGCTGTTTATAACATCATTATTAAGCTTCTTATATCTAAAGCAATCTAACTGACAATCTTATGAATTGATAAACATTTTCCATAAGCATTCCACTTGTTCCTTTTCGTAGTTTTAGGGAAAAACTCAACTCAACAAACGACAACAGCTGCAAGAGCTTGGAAGTTGGAAGCTCGCCCAGACCCTAAAATGAATTATAGCAACAGCAACAACAGCAACAACAACAACAACAACAACAAAACTTTTGCATTATTTTATGAAATTTTTGTTAAACAAATTTGTTGTTTAAGTGTAAACAGTGAGGAGAGCCAACAAGCTGGTCTGCTCCTTTGCCATACAACTTCCACCATGTCCTCCTCCTCCTCCTCCGTTCTCATTTTCAACCTGCTGCTGGAAAGTTGCGCAGTTTCTGTCACCCGAAAACACACACCTGAGTACAGCAGCATGCTGGAGCGGACGAGCTGGCGGGCGGTCGGTAAGGAAACAGGATGGGCAGATAGCAAAGCATGCGAGTATCTCTATCAGGCATGCCCTCTCTTTCGCTCTAGCATGTAAGTATGGCATTATAACTTTTTCCACGGCATAATTTATGCGCACTTTATGCAAATTTTTTCTATAAACCAAACCATGTTGAGGAAAACAGGTGGAGGGATGTGTGTGTGTGTGTGTGTGCGTTTGTATATAGTTGTTGTTGCTGTTTTTTTGAAATGTAAACTGTAAGCGGGTTTTGCTTTTAAAAACAGAGCAGATGAGATATGCAGGAGCTGGAGCTGGGAGGCATGCTGAACGGCTACATAAATGCCAGTAATTATACATTTTTGCAAAAGTTTTGCTCCTCAGCTCAGGCTCAACTCCAGCTCATGCTATCTCACTCACTCACTCGCACCTCTCTTTTGCTCATCGAAGCTCAGGCCAGGACAAACCTGGGCGCTTATATTTAATGAAAAAAGTTCCCGAAACAGGCGCGTGCAGGCAAGTTCTAATTGATTTTCAGATTGATATGCAAAGCAGCCCATAGCTAAAGCTTTGCTTGCGCCGCCCATATCAACTCCCCTCCACCCACCACCCGCTGCCCGTTGCCTGTTTTGTTGACAGAAAAGTTTCAGCCTGACCTGTACGTAGGCATATTTAAAATTTCAATTAAAATGCCAAAACGAAAATGTTTAATGGCCATTTCATATGCAACTAATTTGCAATTTCGGTTTAAATTTTTTAGGGGAAGCTGATTTTCCCATTAAACTTTGAATCATCATTTGGCAATTAGATTTTAATTTGGTTTTCTATAAATTATTTAAGCTGTCAGAGGCTTCAACTCGATAGAGAATCTAAGTAAACTACTAAAAATATGGATAAATTTTGACTTTTGGTTAGCTGATTGAAAAGACATCTCCACATGTTAAATGAAATTCCCTTGGAGTTCATAAGGCATATTCTCATTGAGTAATATCTGGAAAAGAGCAATATAGAACGACAGACAATTCTATAGGTGTCTTTCGTGAACCACTCCGATCTCCCATGGCAGTCCTATGCTAAAAGTTCCACCTAAAGGCGATGCTTTACTGTTCTACAAGTTCAGAACTATCAAAAAATATAAAAGCAGCTGTCTAAGCACAATTCTTACTTGCTCTAATGCCTTATAATTCACAACAGCTTCTAGTGCTAAAGCTAGCATAGATCTGTGATAAGATCTAACCCAACCATAGACTCTTTGCTGCTGGTAAAACTCCCCTATATCATTTGTAAAAGTCCTAAAGCTGAGAGCATTTAAGCACAGAGTATTTATGCTTCGGCTTGCCTTCTTATACCGTAACAGTTAAAGTCCTAATGGTAAAGTTTTCCTTATTTAATTACTCAAAGCATATTCAGTTCTCATACAATTTCATTCAATGCCATTTGCTTCTTTCGGCCTTTCTAAATGTTACTTCGCCGATCCTTACATATATCCCCACATTTAATTCATTGTCTAAGCTGGCTCTCTGCTTGCTAAATCCTCACACCTGTTCTGGCCTCAAGGCTCATTCTCATTTCTCGGCCGCGTCGCGTCCACTTTGGGGGCGCCTTTAATTGAATTCGTGTAATTCGTTTTGCGCGCGGAGAGGTGGTCGGTTTTTTTCATTCCTATTCAGCATTCGCCATTCTTCAGTTTCTCGTCTTGCTTACGCTTAATGAGGACTGACAGGCGACAAGCGTAATTAAATTTTATTTTACTGTTACATGCAAATATTCTAGGCGAAAAGGGACATGAGGTGAGGGCACGTACTCTAGGTTTTGTCTTGATTTCCTCTTTTTGTTTTTGTTTTTGGAGAAGCTATCTTAGTTACCCTTCTGTGCGGGGGTGGAGTGTAATTTATGAGCTGTCCGAACTACGGGCGGTCTGATTGCCATACCCCTTGGCCTTTGGGCCACTTCAATTGAGTTGGCTGGCAATAAAGCTACTTATTGATTTCACATTGCGCATACGCCATGTGTGCTAACAAGATTCTTTTATATAACTTTGTGCTCCACTTGATTATGATGGAAGATGTGAATGAAAATGCCATTTCTATACGTTACAACTTCTACAGCTGCCGCTGACAATGACATATTGTGATCATTAACACTTGCCTTTCATATATTTTTTTTTTCGCTCGTTCCTTTAATACTATATCTTTCTACTATATCTCTGCTGCGCAATGTAAAACTTGTTATTATCATTGTTTGTTATGCATTCTGACTCTGAGGAACATTTTGCACCCAAGCAATTTGTATGCAAAATAGTTGTAAACAATTTTGCATTCTCAACTGGTGAGGCGCGGCGCTCTAGCGTGGCAATGGAGGGGGGAAAACAAGTCAAGTGCATTGACAACTGACTTGTGACGGAATCTCAGCATATATATATACTATTACATATAGGAATACGCAACATATATGTATACATATATCCGAATGGATGGGTGGTCGTTTTGATATGGCTGGCGCTGGCCTGCTTTTCAGTTATCAGCCGTTCAGTTGAGAAATTGACATAGAAATCCATTTGCATTTGTCAATGCTGCTGCTGCTGCAGCTGAGCTGTAATGGAAACTAGAAATTGCGACTGATGCACAATTTGTACAATAATAGCAACAACAACAACAAGAGTAGCAACAACAACAACAACGCCTACTACTTAGTTAGTTAGATCACACTGAGAGTTGGGAGTGCTATGAGTACTATGGAGGCCGACTCAGTCGGCAAATGCTTTTAATTAGTCTATTGCCTTTTGCACGTCAAAGCAGTTTGCATTTGCATAGCGATTGAGTGGAGGGGAGACCAGAGGAGAGTCAGGCAGAATAAAACTAATTAATGCTGGGTGAGTTAAAGTATTTTTTATGATAAAACAGCCGTTTTTTTTTTGAAAATAATCAAGCAAATGTACTTCCTGGTGGAGTTGAAAATGATCGGAGCGAAAACTAGCTTTACTTACCTAAGAACATTGTAGGGGCAAGTGATTATTTATGATTTAATATGTTTTTTTAAACATATTGTGGAAATTTTTATTTAATTTCAGATTGCTATAGTTAAATTTCTCCCTAAAAAGTATTTAACGATCTTAAGAAAGATTCTTAAGAAAGCTTAAGAAAGTCAACTTTTGGACATCTCCAGCTCAAATTTGAAGTGGAAATTTCGTGATCTAATGTTGCGTAAATAAGCTTATCTATATATATGGTATATATGGTATAAAACTCTTTGTCCTGACTGACTTAGTAGCACCGCACAGGTCAAATGGAAATATGTAAGATGCTGATTGTACACAAGATATAGTTCATGACCAAAAAACCAGTTTGCAATAGTCCAACTGCAAGTGGGTTAAAATGGAGGTCAAAGGTTGTGTGCAAGCAAGCGGCGCACTATTCTTTTCTTGGCGACTAAACTATTGGACCCATATATTATTATCAGATGAGGGTTGCCCTTGCAAGAAAAATAACAACAACAAAATCTATTAGCCGTGGACGGGTATGCATTAAAGAAGAGCTCAACGGCAATAAAAACGAAGCAACAGAATACGAATCGTTCGCTGCCACACACACAAACACATACATACTGTCAAACGGAGGATATGTGCGATCAATCCATCGAGTTGATAGCACAATGGCTCTCCTCCGTTGGCCTCGAGCTTGCTCCCCAGAAAACCGAGACAGTCCTAATAAGTAGCCGGAAGAAAGTGGAGACACCCCACGTTAGTGTGGCAGGCACAATTGTCCCGTCCAAAAGTACCTTGGCGTGATGCTCGACACAAGGCTGAGCTTCCGGGAGCACCTGGAATATATCGGAACAAAAGCAGCAGCAACGAGCCGAGCGCTCTCACGGGTAATGCTCAACACGAGAGGCCCAAAAACAATGGAGGAGGATCCTGCTGCCAGCGTGACAAGAGCAACAATGCTACATGCGGCTTCAGTCTGGCTAAATGCGCTCCAGTCGACCAGCTATAGTCGTGGCATTTGGCAACGCACCATTCGGATCTGCAGCGCCTTCAAGACCGTGTCATAGCCGGCGTTGCGCCCATAGAGGAGATAGCGGCCGAACGAACCGCTATACAGCGGAAACTACATGGGGGAGACGCTTCGCCGTCATTTAAAAAGGAGACACGAGAGGCAGCGAGAAGACAGACACTGCAGAGATGGCAGGAACGGTGGGATAAGTCTACCAAGGGCAAGGGTGGACACACCGTCTCATCCCCAATCTCCAAGCCTGGACTGGTAGAAAGCATGGCCAAGTAAACTACTACCTGACTCAGCTCCGTAGCGGGCCTGGCTGCTTCCGTAGCTACCTGCACCGTTTTGGACACGAGCTTTCAGAGGAATGTACATGGTGTAGCCGAGGAGTGGTGGAAGATGCTGAACATGTTATGTTCAAGTCCCCAAAATTCTTCAAATGTTGTACTGATTTTCTATGTCTGTGTGTGCATGTGCGTACGACTTTGCGTAGCTCTCTGAGGCGGCTTTATAATTATATATATTTGTTTGTCTGTTCTGAATCTTGGACCTTAATACGCTTCTAGGCGTTCTTATGGACAGACGGACGAACAGACAAACAGACGGACAACGCCGCTGTTGATACCGTTCAAAAATATATGGACTTGAAATTCCATCCTGTTTCATACATCTACACAAATTCAATATACAATTGAGAAGTTCATTTGGAAAAGAAACAAAAAAGAGCATGGACAAACGGCTAGTTATAGATAATTTGTTTAAATTTAGAATTTTAGAATTTATTTCAACATCGACTAACTGCTCAAATTTCTGTTGTCGGCCGTCTTGGGGTGTCAAACGCTCATTACGTTTAGCTGCGACTATCAGCCTTGATATAGAGATGGCTTCAAAATGTTATCCTACATAATGTTCAACAAATTTGTAGATCGTTTAAGACTAGTATTACATCCTTTTTGGAAATTCTCAGAGTACATATCTCTAAAACCAGAAACATTAGATAAGCAAACATTAATAATACGATGAGCTGAATAAGAAAAGGAACTGAACAAGCATATACCCCACAAATATGACCATGCTTTGTAATTTTCCATCAAATCAAATTTGTATTACTTTTCTCTCTTATGTCTATTTTATTATGCGTCATCTCTCTATGATGTTTACACAATTTTCAAACCACAAACTACGAATATTTATTCACTTTTCTGTTGCTCGCTTTTGCAATTTAGCCAACACTCAGACGATTGATTGCTCAGCTCAGTTCAGTTCAGCTCAGTCTCCTGCTAAAGCCACCAATTAAAAGGCGCTTGTTATAATCAAAACTGGGGCGCAGTTGCAGTTGCTCTACATTTAGCTAACTGCCAGCACACTCCCCCTCTCCATCGCTCCATCCCGCCTATCTGTTTGAATCGTTTGTCTGTCTGCATAATCCATATCTACATCGTCATTGTCAGCAATAAATAGTCAAGTACATAATACTTATAATTTATTTTGCATATAAAAATCCAAAACGATGGCGTTGGCATATGAGACAATTTATACTACCCGCCCCAGTTGCCGTCGCCCGCCGCTGGCCCCGTAAGTCCCGCGCCTACTTAGTTAGATTTATGGCAAAGTCAGTCGAGCAATTTGCGTGGGTAAACATGCACTAAAACTCAATTTAGAGGCGGATACAAGTACATATAAGAGAGTGCCGTATACAGTACAGCACAACAGTGTCTGCAAATTGTATGCTGCTGCTGCTGCTGCTGCTGCTGCGGCTGCTGCTGACACAGCATTGAGGCAGGCGCTCGGCGCCCAATTTAATGCGATTTAAGCATAAAGCTCACTTCGAATGAATGAAGTGAATGAACCAAATGTATGAATGAGTTGTCTGCGTGAGTGACAATAATGGCGATATCCGTCCGGGTGGGCGGCAGGTTATGCGCCTTACTGATGAAATCATATGGCATATGGCACAAAATATACAATTCGCTAAACCATAAATCTAATAAAATCAACCTATGATTATGGTAAAATCAACCGGAAGCTGTTTAAGAAAGGAAGATTAAGGACTCTGCATATTAGCTGCTAGAATATGTTGAATGAGAAACCTTGTAAGCTCTATTGTAGATCATTCCCCTGCTTAAATAAACAATGAGCCGGGAAAGTTCTGATTTCTGCAAAACCATAAATTACTTTAAACAACAAATTGCTGTGAAATAAATGCTCTCATCACTAGACTTCATCTGATTCTTTCGCCTTTGATAACGATAACAGTGTACGTCTTCAATTACAAAGGCGGGCGAGCCTTGACTCACATTATTAAATTACACACTCTGCGATATTGTTTGGCTCCCCTCTCACTCTTGTTTCTCGTTTCTAGGCCTCCATCAATTAATCCCAACTGGATTTTGGCATAAAGATAAAGTGACGACCAAAAGCGGCTCCACCAGCAGGCAGCAGGCAGCAAGCAGCAGCAGCAGCAGCCTCGCCATCAGCAGCGACTGCTCCTCGGGCAATCTAACCATTGCGTCGCCTACCCCTCCTTTGTCCCCATTGGGCCATTTGACAATTTCCAGCGCGTGGCAGACTTCTCTAAAATGGCCTCCGTTCCACAAAATTTCTGCTGGCATTTCCCAACCCGCCACTTGATACAAGGCAGATAAGTCATTTTTATGTGACACTTTGCCTTAAATATTTCACATTTTTTGCGGCCATTTTTGTGGAGCTCGCTCCATCTCCATCTCCCACTGCCACCCAGCCTTTCTATCTCTATCTCTTTTTGGTTGAGTGGCCAATGACACTATTGTGTATTATAATGGATACTGTTAGCCTTTAATGGCTTATGATTTTCAGGCACTGATATACGCAATGAGGAAAGCAGCAGAAGCAGAAGAAGTACGACCACGATGTATATACATAAATGGCTATGAATGACCTTCGTTATTACAGTTTTTGGATGGGTTTGGATGGGAAGCAACTTTAAATAAGGGGGAAAATGGTGTGTGGGTTATGAAAATCGATATGTGTAGAGATGATTACACTGGTCTACAAAATTTAACAACTAGTTCCGCTATTTATAAAAACTGTCTCAATTTTGCCTAGACATAAAAACAGAAGCTACAAAGGGAGCCTTCTTAGGAGTAGGAGCAAGGTAGGCAGACCTTGATATTAAAGTTGATCCTTCTGTTTACAATGTGTACTAATTTATGAGAGAAATCTATGTTGCTGGTGTTGCCCATGCGCTCGCTTTTGGAATACGGAAGTCTGGGAGTATAGCTTATCTGCCCTCTGTTCAGTCTTTTTGCTCTACCTTTAACCTTCTTTCTTAATTGTATCTCTCTGGCTAGTGTATCTCTCTTTCTCCGCTCGTACTTTACCTCTATCCACCATCAATTCCTTTCCTTAGTCTTCTGTAAGTCCTCTATATTGCTCTTCCCCCTGTCTTCTCTCTGCTTTTGAAGTTTTCGGCAGTGAATGAGGCAACTAATGTGATGGCCTTGCTCTTCCTTCCTATAACACATTGCTCTGCTGTTTGATCAGTACCTATTGAAACCATTCCTTGCCTCCTTAACTGTGCTTATCGTTTCCTGAACTGTTCTCTAATTTCGGCTATATCAGCAACTGAATATATGTTGTAGGTCGAAAAGCGAGAAAATTAAGTCCGCTTGGTATCTTCGATTGAAGTCGAAGTACAATAGGAAAAGAGGTTCTCTGCATTAATTATTATTATTATTATCATTTTGAATATGAAGATCATTCATTCTATGATGATATTTCACACATCTATATGACCAATCATAATTTTAACACCTTGATAGAGATTTTAAGAAAATATTGACAGCCCGAACTGCCTTCCATAGCATAAACCAATCAAACTCCACACGCGTTGAGGCCTGGCTCATTAATACCAACTCTTGATACACCTCCAAAAGCCGCCTTCCAGTCTCAATTTCAAGTGATCAGGGCGAACAAATTCCGAAAAAAGCCTCTTAAAAAATTATCAACAAATAATTTTTTTTTTTTTTTTGCCCACGCAAATGAGAAATCGAACGAGGCATGACAAAATTGAGCCGCTGTCAATTGAGCTGCTGTCACCGTAGTCCCCGTCCCCGTCTCTCCACACCACACAGCAGCACTCTATGCCATTGTAACTTAAAACTGCGTTGAGAAGGCGTTGAAATTGCAGAATGACGAGGTCGCCAGGGGATCTGGGGGCTTTGGGGTCTAAACGTGAGCGGGCAGCAAAGCTGCGGCTTAAAAATACCTCGTCTAAATATAAATGAAGGTGTATGTGTGTCTGAAAGGGGGCTGGGATGGCTGGGGTAATGTAAACAAGACCAGAAAGGTGTGTAAATAATGCGTAAAAATAATAACAATCATAATTTGTGTTGACTGTTTGTGTTTCAACATGGGCCAGGTCCAGCATGCCGTTGCCATTGCCGTTGCTGTTGCCATTCCAATATGGTTCGGCTTAAGGTAAGGTAACTTGAGTGCCGCTCGTGTTTTGTCTTCGAGCTTATAATTAAGCATAGCTGTTGAAATGCTTGCCCCACACTCTATAAGTCTTTGTACGTCTCTCAATTCAATTACATTTTCCCCAAAAATAAATTGCTTTATTTTGAGAAACTGGCAAAAGCACAGAAAAAACCAGTTGGGACCTAACTTGGTAAAGTTTTTCAACTCGACGGCGAGCAGAGAACGTGTCAAGTCTATTAAAGTCAAACAAGTTGCAAAAATTGTCCAAAACTGCAACGCAAAATTGCAAATCAATGTAGCAAGTGGCAAATGATGTTAATGACAAATGGGCTCGACGACCCACTTGGATGTGGCCAGTTTTGGGAGCTGTCGCTGCTGTGGCTGCTTGTGGCTGCTTGTGTCACGCCACTTGGCCAACTAGTTGACAGGCTGGCAGAACAACACCACTCGACTTGTGAATGTCTCGCACAGTTGTTTCTAAGATGAATATTATGGATGGTTGGTTGGATTTTGGGTTTTGCCTTCTGATGAGGGTGTGTCACTTGGATGTAGTGGAAAAGCTTATCATACTTAACATCTCAGTGGACAAGCTTTTAGCGAGCGGAAAAGTAGTTAATAAAGATATATTATTATTGCATTTGATAGAAAATAAATAGCAGAGCTGTGCGATGTTTAGTTGAGCACTGAGCCAAAATTCATTTAGGTTTGAAGTCCTGAATATAATTCCTATGCAAGTTTCCTACATATTTGAGTGTGATGTGTAACTAAAACTGGGAAATCTTCATTTAAAATACAGCCCAGAAATAGCAATTCTATGGATAATTACCATAGGTAAATTTGGCATATGTTTGAGTACGTTCTATGATCCACCTACGCCATTGCTCTTTGCTCTTGAGATAACTGCATTGGTCCTTCGAGTTGGATTTTCATACCTCCATTTTATATATTTCATATTTCATGACTTATAATTTCATTCAATTAATTCCACAAATCAAATCAATCTCACAAACACTTTTCACATCAACAGTTTCCCCAATCAAATCTCTCTCTCTTAAATGATTTTCTGCACACAACGCTGGGCCCATTTGAAGCTTAACATCTTTAATAAAATATTTTTATTGTTATTGCTGTCTTGTTGTGTTTTTATTATCGCTCAAGTGCCTCACTGACAGCCACTTGAAAATGGTGAAAAAACACTACATATATTTTTGTTTATTTTACACATGCAAATTTATTTATGATTCCCTTAACCCTCTGCCTGCTCTGTTTTCTCTCAAATTTTAATTGCATTTGTTTTTGTTGAATGCTTTTTGGATTTTTAACAACATAATAAATAAATAAAATTGCCCAAACGGCACTTGAAACATTTGCCAATTTCATTAGGGAAAATAAAATTTTCACAAAAATATTTACCATAAAATATGCTGAGCTGCGCAGTAAGCCCAAACCCAGGCTCGATTAACGGGACAGTTAATCAAACTAATTTGGGGGCGCGTGGCTGACATCGTTTCGGCTTTTATGTAAATCGCATTAGGCTTCATGGATTGGCCTGGGCCTATCAGCGTTCCACATAGATAGAGTTGAGGCGCGGGAACTGTCATTTTCATAATTGGCCGAAAAACCAACAACGAACCGCATGGCTATTAGCCAACAGCCAACTGGAAACTGATGGACAGATGCTAATGAAAACGAATGGAGTGGAAATGGGATCGGTTTATGCGGTGGCATTAAACATGATTTGAATGATAAAACCAGGAGATCAGTATTTGATTCTGGGCAATAGTTTATGTTGCTAAAGGAAACCCAAATTGAAATATTTAAATAAAATATTTACTGAGGTTAAAGTTGAGGAGGAATTTTCAAATAGAAAGCTGGAAATGAGAGCATTATAAAATATTTAAAATGTCAAAGTGATAATCGATAAACATCATAGAAACATCAGGAATTAAGGTTTCTCTGTTCTTGCATTTGGTGATATTATTTATAAGAAAGAAAGAAGAAAGAAAGATCTCTTCTCAAGCCTCATACTTGAGCTATTACGCACTCCCTATCCCTATGCTATCCCTATCCTGTTTACTCATCATTAGCAAGGACTATGCACTACTTTAGAGGTGTCCCTTGAGCTCTCTATATTATAAAAGCATCGGCAAGCTCTTTAACATTCCTCATCATTTGTCAAAGGCAACAACTTCAGCATGTCCCCCAGTATCCAGCTGGCTATTTATCCTGATATTTATCCTGATAACTTTTTACCCCTTTTTCAGAGAAATCTTAAGCAAAAATCTATGTTGTTAAACCTTATCACAGCTAATCTAAGTTCCATTTCCGCATAAACCTCATATCTATCAGTCTGGACGTCTGTCTGGCCTGTCTTTCTGTCTATAAAACGACCATTTTGTTTCATTGCTCGAAATGCCCCGTTATTAAAATTTAACGCCGCAAAAGCGTAAAATTGCCACATTTATGTATGTCGTGCTTTGTCCCCGCCAGCCCCCAGTTCGTCCTGTTCGTCCTGTATGTCCTGTGCTATGTGCCCGCGTGCATTAAAAACTTTTTAAAATCCACACAAATTGACTTTTGATGTTTTCGCGGTTGAATCTTGTTGTTGTTGTTGTTGCTGCTGCTGTTATATATTTACAAATGGTGCGTAAAAAGTTTATTAAATTTTTAAGTTTTGTGTGTGTGTATATTGGGTGCGTGTGAATTTCCATAAAAATAATTTTTCAATTATGCAGACACAGATACAACTGGTTCCACACTTTGGCAACGGCTGCTGGAACAGAACGTTCAACGTTCAACGCAACGTTGGCCTCATGTAATGAAGTTTCAAATGAAGTGCGACAACTAACGGAGCAACAACTATGAGAAGGGGCGAAACACCAACTGCCGCGCGACATTTTGCGGCAATAACGTTGATGATGGTGCCATGCCACTGGGGGGGAGCCGCACACACACGGCAGCAGAACGAACTCCTGACTATTGCAATAATTTTTTGGCAGTGGCAGTGGCAGTGGCAGCCAGTGTGCCAGTGGCTGGCGTTTGCTCTCCGGCTTCGGTTGTGAATGCTGCTGCACATTTTGGCTGCCACTTAACCATTGGAATTGGTTTGCCAGAGCCAGCGCCAGAGCCAGAGCCAAGGCTAAAGCCCTGCTCCTGTGTTCCGTCTGGCTGAAGTGAAGTGCCTACTGAAAGCACTGTTCAACGAGCTGTCAACGTTGCTACTTTACATTGTGTTGTCTTCTTTCTCATACACTTGATAGTCTCCACAAAAAAAAAAAAGGAGAGTTCTTTTCGTTGGCATCAAGATGTTAGGCAAGAAACTGCAGTATTATTATTGAGACTTGTTTTTTTATCAAGAAAAATTATTGTCAAGTATTTAGCAAAGGTATAAATAAATTTGAAATGAAATTTACAATTTAACTTAAAGGAAAAACAATTTGTGATCTATGCGATAATTTGAAGAAATTACTTCAACAGCAGCAATGAGCCATATTAGCTTAGATAGATCATGGGATTGGCCGATTGTAAGTATCACTCTTGGCATTAGATGTTGGAAGTTCCAAAAAATATTTAGGCTAGAGAAAAAGTAGCTGCAAATTGGGCTTCTATGAGAGGCTTTTATATTGCACATATATAAAGAATTTTGTTATATTTTGATGACAAAGAAAATGTCGAAAAAGTCCTTTCTAGGGCAGCCGATCTTAAAGTGAAAATTCTGATAAAATAATTCAAAAATTTAACTTGCTTTTACATGGATGCAACTAAATAAACCCTTAAGTATCTTGTACTCAGAATTAGTACAAAGCAATTCAAATTTTGTAACGTTGAATTATTCCTAAACTATCTCGAAAATTCTAAGCTATCGCTGATACAAAGCAGAACTAAGACACCTATCGATAGCTCATTTACTTGGTTCTTTTGGATTCAAACTCTCTTATCACACTACAAAAGAAGAGTAGATCTAGAATGCATTGATTTCTGTCTCTATCTACATAGGTACAACTTTTTGTCCTGAACTAGGAGGCTGAAACATTCATACAAGTTAGAGTTTATGGAGTTAGTGAACACTATGATGACTTGTTAGAAAATTTGATTTGGTAGTGGGTCAAAATTGCTATATAACCTATAACCCCTTCCTAAACTTTATCCTCTATGTAGGTAATTCAATAAAAATTGTTAAATGAGTTTCTTGCAAGTGAATTTCCAATGTTTTGAAAACTTGTACAGATCGTTCCAATCACACTGATGCCAGCATTGAGATCAGTCGCCGCCTGGCTTTATCCTCACACCCCCCTAACAAGATTCTCATTTAAAATCAATAGGAATTTCATATTTGATGAAAATATATACAGTTGCCCCGCAATCTATATTATTTCACAGGCAAATTTTCGTATAGTTAGTTGACTTATGTTAATTTCTATAAAATGTCATCGCACTTTAGTAATAACAGTGTGGCGTTCGTTTCATTAAAAAACCAAACCATCACAAGATTTGCATAATAAACCTGAACTGAAAACATCAGCCAAACGTAGCGATCGGCCGAACGAACGAATTTAAAACCTCAGCCTCCAACTCAACGTCGAAAAAATAATATAAAAACGAATTCATTTAGTTGGCACCTCCGAAGCTTATGCCAAAGACAATAAAAATACCAAATAGACAATTAATTATGGGGCTACAAATAATAACAATAAAAATTAATAAGCATTAATGTGAGTTATGAAATTTTGTGCAGTAGCTAGCGACTCCTCAAACTCAAACTCGACTCGAGTCGACTCGACTCGACAAATATGAATAACGAAATAACGAAAAGGCGAAGGCGAAATAGGGCGAAGCGAAAACTTTGGGGCATAAATTTTGATATAAACATTAACAAATCACGGAGCAGCAGAGAACAACTGCAGATAGGTAATTATTATTTATATTTATGTGTATTTTTATTGAAGGTGCTTCTTCGTGTGCCGCCGCTGCTGCCGCCGCAGCGTTGCCAACTATTTCGCTTATCTGTTATGCAGGGCAGAAAAGTTTATTTTTTTTTTGCAGTCAAAGTTTTTCTTGGCAGCAAATTTGTACAGCATTTTCTGTCGTCGCAGTCGGCTTTTTTTTGTCTTTGATACCCCTCGCCCAGGCGGCTCGCGTGCTCGACGGAGGGCAAAACTTGATTGGAATTCGTCGAAATAAAAAACCAAATTGGCTCTGCTAGATCAAAAGGTGCCGTCGCAAAGTGTTAGACGCGACAAATAGCAGACAGACAACAAACACAAACTCTCTGAGGGCAACCCCCACAATATTATTTATGCAGATGCCTCGCTCGCTTACATAAGGCCCAAATATTTGATCGCCGTTTAAACTGTTTTGATCGCCTATTGTCGTTTAGCACATAATACACAAACTCATACTTATTTTTCGGTTTTCAATTTTAAATTGAAAAAGGCGCGAAGTAAATTATTGAAATTGCTGTTGACAAATTTGTAAGGCAAACAGCTGTTGACTCTTGATTGATATTCGTAATGAATGGCCTGGCAATTACTCGCACTTAAGAGCAGCTGCTGTGCCCCGTACATACATACTCGTAAGAGCAATCGAACACAAGAACTGCAACTGGAACAGAAACAGAAACATAAAGCACTCAACTGTTGTCAAGTTGAAAAGTAAGGTCCAAAAACTGTGATATATGAGCCCCAATTGCAAGACGTAGAGAGGGACAGACAAATTAGTTGAAAGCATTTGAAAAAGTGACCGGCAACGGCAAGCAGGTGCCACAAATTGTTGACGAAAATGTAGATGAAAATATTAAGAAATTTACTCAAAATAAGGATAGGGGAGCGGGGGTTTTAAGAAGTCAAAAAAAAACCATGACGAAATAGTAATGGTAACCTTTATATACAAGCGAATTCAAATACTAGAAAAGTAAAAAAAGTGAGTGAGGAAACGCCGATATAGTTAAATCGGTTAAAGCTCAACCTTTATATTGAAGTATAAAGCGCTACCAAACTTGAGCCACTTCTCACTAACTAACAGGAAACGACGAAAAGAAAAAGGAATTACTTCTTCTTAGATGTTAGGCTGCGTTTCGCAGGAGTCAGTTCCCCTCATCAGTAACCTTTTACGCACATATTGACAATTTTTCATATATGACAACTGATTGCTGCAACACAATAGCCTCTATTTAACTGCCAATACGTAGAAAAGAGACTTGTGAATTAATAATGCCTCTTATTTGTGAGTAATTGAGTTAAAACTGGTAAGTTTTTGCATCTGTGCGCCTGTTAGTCATTGAGAGTTAAGGTTCCCTTACTTTCTTTGTTTCTTAGCCTTATGTTTTTGCCACAGTGGGTGGGACTTGTGTTTGATCTTTGCTCATATAGAAATATCTACATGAAATGACTTGCGAATCAAATTTTTAAGTTTTTGGTTTGTTTCAACGATCTTTCTAGTTGTTAATGTGAGTGAAGAAATGCTGATATAGTTAAATCGAATTATTATATTAATATATATTTTTTCTATTATTAACTACGACAACGGCTGTTGTAATTATAGTCTTTTCTAAGAGGACTTCCGATAGATTTATTTTAGAAGTATGTCAAATTTTCATATTCATGTCTTAGCTACTTAAGAGCTTCACTTATGTGCTTCGTTGAGGTTTCATCAGGCTTCAACAGCTGGGAGATGAGATTGCCATACCTTAGCCAGCAGAGTTCGTCCAAGAAAGAAAGAATGATTTGTTTGGGAATGTTAGTCTTTGTTCTACTTTGCTTAGATACAGCAAATATTTTTGAATAAGCTGACACTAAAAGCTAAGATCGCTTGACTTAAAAAAGAAATACTATTTCGAACTATCAGTTGAATTTAAGCCAATGTTTTCTATGATAAATAAATATATTACCTAATCGTAGCTATAATAAACAGTTTATGGTCAAAATTTCAGCACTTGACGTAAACGAAAGAGCTACAAGATCTCCCTTACCAAAGTCTATTGAGCAACTGATATCTACACATTTAAGCATTTTCCCCTTGAGAATTATAAGCTTAAAATAAGTCAAATTGTGCTTATTCCTTCAGTTTCTTTGAACATATGTTCCCAGTATATTATCAATGCGTTTCAAATAAAAATAAAAAGTTTGTCCATATTATATATATATATTATAATATATAATATACATTCCATTTAATAAACTTGGATTCTTAGAAACTTTTTCACCATTAATCCTCTATGAATAGTTGAAGTTACTTTTGCTAACGCTAGAATCCCTAAAAGCCGTTGATTTTTTCCACTTCAGTAATTTTCCAAAATTTCAACTTACCCCCAATCTATCGTTCACAAAAAAATTAATTAAACTAAAAGCCAAATCGGCTCTAATCAAGCTCTCCCCCTGCGTTGAGCCAGCTGTTTTTCTGCTCTTACGGAATATTTATAATTTCAAATTAAACGTCTGGCAAACCGGGAACTGCGTACGAAGAGTCGACAAACCCGTGATCCATTGAGCCATGCAAACCAATCCATCAAATTCAGCAACAGCAGTTTCAGTCTTATGCCCCCCCTCTGTCCGTTCATCAATCCCTAAGTATTACCAAATCCAATCCATCCCCTACTTTAGTTTAAGCTGCCCGCTTGATTACCGTTCAAAATTGATTGATTAAATGCCGTTGTCAACCGCGGCATCGCCTTCGTCTGCTTTCCAGGCTGTCAGCGCTTTTGTCAACCGACTGAGTGAGAGCGTCGTCTCTGGCTAATCCCCCAGGGTGCCTAGGGTGCCAGCGCCAGGATGCGGAGGATGCTGCTTACTGCTTACTGACAGTGGAAACAAAAACACATGCTTGCATTTTAATTTAATTACTTACAGAATCGAAGGAAGCGAGTGAGACAAGAACGAACGTTTAATTGATTAATAAAGATTGTCAACTGGAACATATTTGGACGGGGGCGCAAGAATTTCGTTCACACGTCACACAGTGTGGAATCCCTAAAGTTGACAAGGGTTTCGTTCCACACAGATGGGTGTCAGATGGAGGAGACAAAAAAGAGAACTGGGTATGATAATGAGGGAGCATAAGGGCTGTCATGAAGTGGAGTACTTGCTAGTTATTTGTATATGTCATTTGGGCTCCTAAGCGGGGATCTCTAGATTTTGTTGGTAGATGGAGAATGTGTAAGGTTACCAGATGATCAAAGTAGAGGGAATGGTGAAATGTGAGGGTTTGCATAATAAAGAATTTTAAGTTTTCTTTCAATTTTCAATAATTTAAGCGAAAATGTTCATCTTGGATTTCAAAGGAATCTGGCTGTAAAAGGATAAGATTAATTGTCTTTAAAATTTAAAATTTTATTGGAAATCATGAGGAATTTTTTGTATTATTCTGCAGCTTAAAATTGGGTACTTTTTTATAAGAAAAAATGGATTGATCTCAAGATTGACAAGAAAATGTATAGTTCAAAGTTTGATGGCAAACTTTACAGAGTTGAGTTAGAGCATACCAGATCCTCTTTATACTTATAAAAAAAACTCCTTGTCTTATTGGCTGGTTAGGGACCAATGCATATCTCAAACTAGAAGAGCTACGAAACTAAAATGTTCAAATTCAGAATTCCATCTGCAAATGTTTAAAACTATTCGCTTTTTTAGTAACTTTACTAAAAAACTTTAAGTAGACATAAATTCTCAACATCATTTCCACATCATTTCTATGCTTGACATAGCTTTTAGACCTATTTCAAATAACTCTTATCCCTCATCCCAACCCATTACCATCATCGTAAATCTCAACTAACTGTCAAAACATTCGAATTCTATGGCCCAATTCAATGAGGGCCTCTTCATAAATCTCAACTGTGAGCTGTCAAGGTTTACGAAATTTCTACTATAGCTCGTATCAGGTGTCGCCCCATAATTGGCTTTAGTTTAGTGTACAACTAAATTCAGTTTCATTTCGAATACATTTGAAAAATCCGATTATTCGACTCTTCAACAATGTAAAAAATAAACCTTTACGCCGCTCGCTTGGGCCTAGATAAGCGACCCACAAATTGAATCTAATCGTGCGACTATCTACGTGTAATTACAATTAACTAGCGGAGGGAGAGAATGGGGATAAGAACCAAAGACAGCGATGGAAAGCTAACGAGCAAAAAGATAATGAAATATTTTTTGTTCTCAGCCCTCTTTTGGGCTTTGTGTGTGTGGGGGAGTGTGTGGAGGGTGGTGATAAAGCGGCAGGTTCATGTGCGTGCGAGTGTGTACAGGCAGGTTGGTTTTAGCCTTTTGTGGTAGCCCAAACAGTTTCCACTATGTTTGGGTATAATCAATCATTGTCATTGCCTGTCAATGCGGTTCTCTGATGGAGGGGATGATTCCAAAAGAAACTTCAATTACTAGGGTAGAAAGAGAGAGGCAGACAGACAGAGAGAGAGAGTGCGAAAGGGGAAGTTAACAATGCTACAGTAGCAATTGCTTAAGCGTAAACGAAGTTAGAAGAAGACAGCTTGAAGAATTCCTACAAAATAAGGAATCGAAAAAAGGTATATACAATTCAAATTGGAATTCACATTGGGTTCTAACTTCGAAATAATTAGGTAGCCTGACATGAGATTCGAGTTGCTAAGCAGCGAGATAGATGATGATAGACTCTGGCAGGTCTTGAAAGAGTCTGTAAAGTCAGCCTAAGCTTCAGTTCATGGTTTTTGTCATCCATTTTGTGATGTTGTTAAACAGCACAGTGAGATCGAGGATCCGACGGACTTCTAAAGTATTTCAGTGTCAGCTGAAGAAACAAAAACTCAACTTTTATTCACTCACTCACGACCTTGAGCCCGCTAAACCAACCAGTTAAATAGTTTTCTTACAAAATAACATTCCTAGATACCTTCACCATGTAGGATTGAGGATTTCGAACAGGGCACAGTACAACCTTTAGCTGTATATGTCAATGCTAGAGCAATCATAATATACTCAACAAATTCTATTATCAAATATATTATCATAAGATTTCATGTCCATCATAGCGTATTTTCACTGCATTTGTCCCAAAAATAAACAGGAAGCCGTCACACAATGAAAATAGGCCAATGCATGTAAACTAATAAAAATCAAAATGAAATCAAATTAAATAGGCAACAACAAAAAAAGTGTGCTGAAAATGTCGAAGAAGAAGAGCAGCAGCCGCAGCAGAAGAGAATGGCAAACAATAAAGCACAGCAATTACAACAACAAGGCCGAAGCGATAAAGGCAACAAGACGAAAGGACGAAACAAAAATTGTAGGCAATGGCACACAGCAGCAGCAGCAGCGGCAGGAAAGGGACGGGACTGAGACTGGGACTAAGATAAATTTCTAAAGCAGACACAATGAAAATTACACTAACAACAACAACAACAACAGCTACAACAAGTAAAATGCGTAGAGGAAAAGTCGAAAGGCAGCAACAAAAAAAGTAGCGGAAGGAAATGCCATTATGACGTAAATGTGCTAAAATAAAACAACATGGCGGACGACGACCGACAAAGACGAAAACGTCGACGACGACGACGCCGACGACGACGACGGAGCGTGTCGAAAAGGGGGGCCTTTGGGAGCGAAGCGCCCAAAAAAGGAGAGAACCCTGTTTGAGTTGTGTGTGTTTATGTGCTTTAGAGGCTAATGTCAAAGTCAATCTTAGGAAAAACGCGTGGCGCATAAACATACAACAACAGCAACTACACCAACAGCAACAGCAACAGCAACAGCAACATGGAAAGTACAAGGCGGAAAGTAAAATCCAACAAGAAACCAAGAAAGCAACCCCAAAGAAATGTCGACCCCAAACGGCTGCCACCGCCGGAACTCCGTAACGACAACTCGATTTTTCTTCTGGCACAAGAAAAATTGCCGAAATTAAAGCAGAAAAAACCGAAAGAAAAACAATTTTGCTCTTCTTTATTCCCATTGTACATACAAAGGGTTTACAAGTCTACGAAAAGAAAAATTGTTTAAAATTGCACGAAGACACAAAACGGCGAAAAGTGCCAATGAGCCTAAGATGAAAATGTTAAACACGTTTCGGAATGTTTGGCGTGTTTCAAGCTGAATGTGATTTGTTAAGGTGAAATGGGAACAGAAAGAGAGACACAAACGGGAAGACGCCAAAATCACAGTGAAAGTGAAATGTAGAAATTTTTGGGCTCTTTTTTTAACAAAACAAAAAAAGTTAAAAAGTAATGCAGAATTGATAAAAATATACTATAGGAAATGTAAGAAAGTACTCCTGAGTATTATCTTTTATGGAATCATTTGAATTTATACTTTTTCTTAATCTTAATTTCCCATTTTCATTATTAGTAGCAGTAAAACTAAATGTTGTCGCACTTCTCCTAAATTTAACAGGTTCTCTTCAGCAGATAAACTGTGGGTTGTGTTAAATAAATGATCTGAAAGCTATTAAATCTTAAGAGTATTTACAATGCACCTCTGCGGCATTTTTTTCCTAAATATCGGGACGTTGATGTACAATACGCTGCACGTTCAAGTGGACCCACACGACACCCAGCCGCGGGAGTCCAGACTCGAAGCTGATACAGACTTTAGTCAATAATAAAACAGGAAAGGAAGGCTAGCTGCGGCTTCTAAATATTTAGTTTGTAGATATATAACCGATCTAGATCGAATCTGGTTGGCGGTCGTGAGCCTTTATTTGGGTATAAGGGATTCAAAGCTGATTTGGCTTGATTTGGATGATACACAGAAAAGTTTTCCAAAGCAATTGTTCATTTTGAAATGAATAAGAAAAATTGTTATATGGAGGCTATATGATATAGGCGTCTCATTCGGATCAAATCCGTGCGGATAGATACACAAATATATAACCAAACTACTGTATACTTCTCTTGTCCGACCTATTTTAGAGTACGCATCGTGTGTCTAGTGTCCACAACACAGAAATTACCAGGATCGCATTGAGTCTGTTGAAAAGAAATATTTACTTTTTGCTGTCCGTGGGTTGAATTGGGACACCAATAACCTCATATGCAAGTAGGTTCCTGCTAATAAACCTTCCATCTCTTGAAAATTGTAGAATTATGCTTAATGTTATCTTAATATACAAGCTGATTAATGGTGATATTGACTCGCCGTCTTTAATTAGCCAAATCAGTTTTTGAGTTCCTCGTAGAACTACTAGAAATTATGTTCCTATCTATCTTCAGCACTGTAAAATTTAAACTATCTGCATGAACCTTTTCGTGTCCTTTGTTGTAACTATAATAATCTATTTAACTCTATCTCTAAAACTCTAAACTCAAAGAAAACATCTATACTAACGCTTTTAGCTAGTAGATAATGGTTTGCTGTTTTTTACGAACATTGAAAGTGAGCGAGCGATTCGTGTCGCTCGTTATGCATCTGCGCTCCTCGGCCGGTTGGGCGGAAGGTGGGAGCTTCTAGCCTGGGCTTCGCGCGTTACAAGCCCCGTGGTATCGTGGGGCCACTTGAACGTGCAGCGCATTGTACGTCAACGTCCCTATATTTAGGAAAAAAGTGCAACAAATTTGGTTCAATTTTAATGAAAAACCGAAAAGTTATGCAACTAAGTGATCGGTACAATCGGTTATATGGCAGCTATATGATACAGTTGTCGGATCTGTACGAAACTCGAACTTAACCAGCGTGCAGAAAAAAGAATCATCTGGTAAATTTTAGCTCTGTAGCTTGTAAGACTTTGTGACCTTTTTGTGTTGAAACAGACGGACGGACAGACGGTCATGGTTATATCGATTCCCCTTGTCATACTGATCAACAATATATATACATTATATAGTCGAAAACACTTTCTTTTGTGCTTTGCAAACTTCCTGACAAACAAAACTGCTTTTGGTAAAAGGATTCATAGATCCAGAGCATTTATCTTTTAAGACATAAAATCTTATAGTTTCATTAATTACAGAAATTCGTTTACTTTCCACTGATCAACCCTCTGTTCTTGTCTACCTTTTCGCATCAGAAAAGTTGAAGTTCTCCATGCTAAAATCTTTCGATCTTTCAATCTTTCATATGAAAAATCTTCCAACAAAACCTTAAATTTGCACTTTTGTGCATTTTGATTGCCTTTAGTTTTGGCTGGACCGGCTGGCCCTACTGTTTATCGACTTCAATTTGCTTTCAAACACTGAAGCCGAAACTCAATTGCACTGCTGGCAAGGCGGGGGAAGGAATAATCCAAAAACACCATTCAAGGGCAACTTTCACCAGCTTTCCTTGGACTCTCCCCCTTACAGAGCTCCCGCACAACCAACCCACAGGCAGAGTTGGTGGCTACCGTCTGGCATTTTCACAATTTTCCTGCCGAGCAAAACTTGCCGCAGTGGTCGGCCACATTGGCAGTTTTTTTGGACTGACAGACTGCTGGGACATACATCAAGCCAAGGCCCAAGCCCAAGTTCAAATTTCCTTTTTTATTTTATGAGTGGCAAAATTGTTGTTGTTTTTGTTTTCCTCGTACCACAAAAAAAAAAAACCAAGAAAAATTTTGAAAAATAAAAATGCCTACCACGGAAGCAAGGCTGTGAAGTACATAAATACTGCAGCAGGATATAATCAACTAAGAGATGCCCTGTAAGCAGGGTCAATTTTTGTTTAAGTTTTCAACAAACTTGTTGTTTTCTTGAACAAAACTTCCGGAGCCGAGACATCACATTTTTACGAATCTAATTCTAAAAGAAGTCAGAGCTAGGCACATTTGCTCAAACTTGATATACTCTTTTACCCTTAGTCGTTGTCGTCAACATTCACACCTTCCCAACTCGAACTCCAAGTGGAAGCCACCCCGAAGTCCGTCGACCCGGGCCCCGGCCCCCCCACATAACGATACAGGGCTAGGCGAGCAGGCAGGCAGGCACAGTCTGGCAACGTTTTCAACAATTTCCACATTTTATCTAACCACCCCCAAAGTGTCGACTGCAGCGTCGTTGTTGGAAAAAAGGGAAAATCCTGCGGGTAGACCAAGAAGTGAAGAGAGTGCAGAGAGAGAGAGAGAGAGAGAGAAGCACAACAAACGTAGACAACTGCAGACATTTGCCATAGCTGACTGAACCGAATTTCTGCTTCTTCAGCTCTAACATTTGTGTTTCTTTCCATAACCTTGGTAAGGGCTATAAAGCAATTTTTTGTCCAAGAAGTTGGTTAAGAAAGAAATTTATTTGTGAAAATCTAACAGTCATATATAGGGAGGAATAATAGTTACTGTCTTAAATCAAGTTTAAAGCTTTTTAATTAAAATTACTTAAAAAGTATAAGAAAGAAGAGTTAGCTAGAAAAAACAGCTTAGCGAATATATATTTGTTCACTTCTATGGCATCTATATGATATAAAAGTGCGAAACAGATCGAATATGATCAGTTGACGAAGAGGGAAGAAGAACTAAGCCTAGATGTGATTTGATTTTAAAGAATATACAATAGCTTCCCATAGTAACTATCCGTTATTTGTAAGCTGTATGATATAATGATCTGATCTGCATGATACAGCGTCTTCAAAATGTTAGCATGTACACTTTTGAGATCTGGGAAGCGGCTCTATTGATTTTAATCCACTTCCATTAAGTATTCGGTCTTGATTGAAAGAATATTTGGATTTGACCTGATCTAATAGCCATAGAGATATTTTAAAGGATTTTCATCAAATTCGGGAATTTACTGTCTGATATTTTCCGGTAAAGCAAATTGATAATTCCTTCAACGAAGAACTATACATTTCCAGTCGTCCAATATTTCTTATCTCAGGATTGTTTCTTTCAAATAAGGTTACACCTAGCTAATGACTTCTTGTCTGTATTCCTGAAGGATTTGCTCAAGCCTAGCTTTATATACAGCACCCTAATTGTAATGGAATGTGTTCTAACTCTCTCAAAATTCACCAATGAGCAGAAAGATGATTTAGATTCATTGGCTTACCTTAGCTTATTACATTTTCAACATGTTCAATATTGGTTTATTATTTATGTTGGGTAAAGAATTGACAGATAATAGTTAGATAATAGGTAGATAATAGTTGCAGTTCCTCATCGTTTGCATTAAGTCACGGACACCCTACCCTATACTAGTTTTACTTAAATTCTCTTAAATTCTTAAATTCTCAAATCTCTCTCTTGTATTTACATTTTGCTTGCTTAAAACTATCAATCTCTCTCTTGTACTCAAGCAGAAACATATCTAACTGTCTCTTATTGCAAATTTTGTCTTGTACATGCTTGAAGCTGAGCTAAGAACAATAAAATTAATTGCTAATTCAAACTTAGTGAATAACTCTATCATCTATTATGAATATTTGACTATTTCTGTTTCAAAATTTATATAGAGAATTGCGCGACACTGTGGAACTCCCAGTCCCATCGAAAAATTTCATGCAAAGTTTACAAAATCCAAAAATCGTAATATATATAACAATTTCAATTTGACATCAACAAAATAAAATAAATATTTTCCAAGCTTACCTCCTTCAAATACTACGGCGGTTTTCTCTTCTAAAAACTCCTTCAATAAATCCTTAGATTTGGCTTGAGATGTTTAAAAATTAGATTGCACTTTTAAGTATTTATTTATATATAATTAATGTGAAATTTGTTGGATTTGGATCGTATACGGTTTGCCTTAGCACGGAACGGAATCGTTGTAGTTGCGCTTAATTTTAATTTTATTCGATTTGTATATTGAATCTTAGGTTTTGGTTGAACGTTCGATTTTACATGATGTTATTGGCCTTTAGATTAGATAATTCTTGATGAAAATGAGGCAATTGACGTCAACAACAATTAAAAGCAAAACAAAAGCCGGCGAAAATAGACAAAAGAGACAGACACACTCAGAAAGAGAGACACAAGCACAAGATACACGCAGACGTTGCACGTGGCAATAACAGAGAATACGACAAAACGCAAACAAACAGCGACCAACAAACAAAGACCGAAGGGGGGCATCAGGTGTGAGCAAAAGGCCCAGCCAACAACAACTAAATCAAATCCATCCAAAGCCCCAGCTGGCGGGGAGGTGCGCAGCTCTAGATGTGAGTATGCCCATGCCCGCTTGGCTGACTCTCAATGGACTTCCAAGGGGTTAGAAGTTGGAGGCATGAAGCGGGGAACGCAAATATTTTAAATGCGCAGATTTTTGGCATGTTTTAGTGGCAGTTCACGTTTTTGAATTGTTGCCATGCTCTCTGGACCTGCTGCAGCTTGGGTTTCGCCGCGCCAGCCTTTTTGGGCGGCTCGTTTCACTGACAATTTAATACAAAAAATGTCAAATATTTTCTAAAAGCACAGAAAAAATTACATGTGTGTTGGCTTTTTTTTTGTGCATTTTATTTTAGACCTATCAAAGAGCGTGTTAAAGCTGTTAATATTGGCTAAAAATAAGCTTAACAAAATATTAAAGGAAATTTTAGTTTTTATATGAAAAACGGAGTAAATTTCTGACTGACTGATTCGAGTGAAGAAGAAGGCATAATAGATGCCATATGGGTGGAATTTTTAAGAAGTTTGGTGAAATTTCAACTGGAATTTGTTCAAAGTTTTACTAAAGATATAAGAAAATTCGTTATACTTTTACATTCAGGTGAGTTCAATATTAGAGTTTAAATTTGGCAACGCTGAAGATCTTGTTTTAACATAATAAAATTAAAATACTGAATAAATTAGTAAAATATATATTGAACAAGAGAGGAAGGCTAAATTCGGAAACCAGATCATACCCTTGCAGAACTATAAAACTGAAAGAAAAGTAAGTAAAAAGTAGTAAAAAAAACCTATTCCCTTCAGCTGTAGCAATAGGCAGCGAAGCAAACGTCTTTCTAAATAGCTTCAACTATGAGGTGCATGCATTGTGATATACAAACACACAAATTTTCATATACATGTTCACACACACAACACATTTGCATTTCAAGAAATATGTTTGTCAGCTAGAGAGACAGAGAGACAAACAACGTTGCTATATGTCTTTATATGGGAGCTACATGTTGTAGAGGTTCGATCTTTATGACTTTTACATATGCGGAGCAGCTTACAGCACAAAGAAGCCTAAGGTGAAAATTACAAGTCGATAGCTTTAAAACTGAGAGACTAGTTCGCATAGAAACATATATCGACTCGACCTGCTGATCAAGAATGTATATACTTTATCCTTCTATGCATTACAAATATTGTGACAAAATTATAACACCCCCTGCAGGCTTATATGTATGATATCCAACTTTTAGACCTGATTTAAAAGCGGTTTAACTATGATTCCATTTCATATCGGAAGAGTTCTTATTTCTAAATTTTGTTGTATTGTAATATATAATGATTATTATCAGAACTTAATAGAATTGACGATTTGTTCCGATTTGAAATTGTTAGTTTTAACCCATCTAAATTGTGTAAGAATTCATTCGAAAATTTTTGCAGAAATTCATGAGGGAAAATTTGAATAAAATCCAGATAATAAGCTGGAGATGATTTATTGCTATAAATATATTTAATGTTATTATATATTTTTAACGTTTTGGAGATAGATTTGTAATATTTGCAAAGATATTCAGTTAAAAGATAGAAACTCGTTCAGGAAATCTGGAAAATATTTACAAAGAATTAAACTCAAGGCGAAATTATAAATTATATCTTTTTTTATAAGGAACTGGTGCAAGATTGAAATCAATTTTAGAGCTACGAAAGTTTTTGAAACAATTATTTTGCCGCTATTAATTTTTTACTGAATGTCATTTTTCATATTTCAAAGACCCAAAAATTAAAAAAATAAATTATATAAATAGTTACTTGGTAATTTCAACTAAGACAATCGCTTCATTTGGTTCTTAAATAAAAGTTTGAATATTCATTTAATCAAACTTTTAAGCATTTAATTTCACAAGAGAGCCAACAATAAGCCAACCTTAAAAATTTTGAAATTTATTTATATACAATTTCAGGAGGCATTTCATTATACTACAGGGTATTTTAAGCTACGACCCAAAACGTGAACTTGTTTTACAAACAGCCCTTTAACACCACACACATGCCACTGTACTCCTTGGCCAGCAAGAGGCATCTCTTCCCCCTCTGTCTTAATGTTTCAGCACAGCAGACTAACTCAATTAGAGAAGGCAGACGGAAAAGTTGTTGTAAAGTGTTGACTGCTTGCCAACATGCGAGACTACATAAAGGCACAAGCTTTTAGCATAACTTTAGTTTAAAAAAAACATATGAATAAAACCTGCATATTAGATTAAAAACTTAAAAAATGTTGATGCCAAAATGTTTTTGCTTAAGCGAGCGGCAAAAAGAAAAACTGACAACTAACCGCACACACATACAAATGCTAGCCTAGGCTAAGAGCATTACAAAAAAATCAGCTAGATGCAGTATACAACAACAACAACAAGAACAGCTACAAAAGCAACTGCGTCTGCCTCTGCCCGGCTGCATTGTAAACTTGTCTCGTAAACAAGACAGCAAAAAAACGACTACAGTGTCTCTCTTTGTGTTGTATGCTGCTGTTGTTTGTTGTTTTTTGCTATGAATGATTTTTCTTTGCTTCACTTTCATCAACAGCTGCGCTTTCAAACAAAATGAAACCTTTTTAGATACACACAAACACACACAAGCAAGCTTTTTACCGTGGTTTTGGTTTTTGTTTTGTTTGTTTATTATTGATTTCTTTTGTTTCTATTATTTGGAGCGTTGTGCTTTTGCCGGCTTTCGTTTTGCAAATGCCGCCGAAATTGCAATCAAATGCAGTTTTATATCAACAACAAAACACACATACGCACGCACGCACACGAGGCTGCTAACTGCGCTGCCAGCTGCGCGTCGCAATGTTCTGTTAATTAAACGCGCAACTATTTTGTTGTTGCTTGTGTTGTTATTGTTATTAACGCGACGCACGCTTTGTTATCAGTATTCGCGTTTCGCATAGCGCGCGTTCTTCTGCTTCTGTCGACGTACAACGCTGGTAGCCTGCTTCCGCTGCCACTGTCGCTGTTGCTGTCGACGTTTCGCTGCTTTCGTCGCCCTTGTGGCTTCAAATGATTTGCCTTATTTTGTTATTTGCCGCGTCTTGTAGTTTTTCCGGCGATTTTTCCGAACTGACTGCGACTTTTCCAAGCGCACAAGCCGCCATCAGACGTTTGTCGTTTGTTTTGCAAAAAAATCAAAGAAAACACAAGAGAGAGAGCGAGAGCAAACAACAGCTGGTGCGCCGGTCTGAAAAGCTTGCGAAAAGTTTTGGCGCTCTTGAAACAATTGCAGGGCTGCCAACCTGCTTGAATTTAAAGGCGTTAGATTTGAATATGCATAGAGTTATGCCGATGACAAAAAGTTGTTTTAATTTAATTTTAAATTTAATTTAATAATTTAATTTAATAATATTTTTTTGAAATAGCTATTTGTCTGCAATTCCACATTTGAATTTCTTTAAATGTGACATTCGAAACACCCAAAGCGCATGCTCTTGGAGCATGAGAATGTGCTCTCATAAACGCAAGTACATAAAAAC
The DNA here is from genome assembly GCA_037043425.1 of Hirtodrosophila duncani. Lineage (NCBI taxonomy): Eukaryota > Metazoa > Arthropoda > Insecta > Diptera > Drosophilidae > Hirtodrosophila > Hirtodrosophila duncani. The sequence goes on along the minus strand of JBAMBM010000834.1, from coordinate 5,010,427 downwards.
AAAGCCAATCTTTTATGGAGTCCTTTTGGGGGTGGTTGTAAATACAATATATATTGTTAAATGCCAAAGACTCGATTGTGCCGGCCGGTCTCGTTCTCAGGTTCAGGTCTGGCCTGGTCTGTGCTGTCTATGGTGGTCAAGCCTTGGCAAAGGGCTTCAAACAGTTGTTGTTGACAAAAGCTGATTTTGGTCTGAGGTTTGGATGCTCTCGGGGTTGCGTATGACGTTGATGAAGGCAATGCAGGCTAATAATGGGTAGTAGTCGCTTAGGAAGAGCGAATTGTACTTAAGATTTGTGGCGAGCTGGGTAAAGAGGAGCTTGAATGTGAGAAGATGGAATATATTGTACCCGATATAACCAGGGGTTCAGCTACAGCTGGCTTATAGCTTATAGTTCCGGTTCTGGATCATAGTTCAACTTTATATTTCACCTAAAACTAATACAAGAATCATTCGCAGATGTTGATCAACCTTTGTTATTTCAATGGCCATTTCCCAATCTTCTATCAATCTTCTTTTGACATATATACATACTATTTTTCCAACAATTTCATTCATTTCATTTTACCGCAATGGCAGAACACCTGCGGTGCATTGGAATTTGTTTGCGTTGCAATCAGAAAGTGCTATTTTTTTGGTTAAAGAAAACCTGAGTCTGCCTTCCCGAATGCTTAGATGAGGAATTTATTTATTTTTTTCGGGGTTTTGCCCCATGCTATTTTATGGCCAAGAAAGCAGGCAGGCTAAACACATTTGTTTACCTGCCTGATATTTTGGACTATGCGCCAAAAATTATGGCGTGCGTGTTTGGCAATTAGTTAAAAACACCAACGATGCGCAGACCAGGGGCACTGAAGTGGGGGAGTGGGGGTGCGGCCGTGCTGCGTCTGCGACTCAACGGGGGCGGCACTCAATTTGCCATTTTTATGAGGCGCTTGAAGTGAATTGAAAACATTGCTAAGAGATCGCTTTATTTTTTTTCGGCATAAACAAGACAACAACAGCAATGGGATGAATTGAGTTGTTGCTTTTGTTGCACTGAGAGAAAATGTTGAAATTAATTAAAAGAACGAAGAATGAAGAATATGATTTATCTCTGTTTTAAGCCACAAATTCTAATGAATGAAAATAATTCTTAAAAAATTCAACTTGTTCCAAAAAAAATATAATGAAATTAGGAATATATATGACCTAAATATCCATCCATCCGTATACATTTTTTTAATCTTAAAGCTAAAAATAGGCATAATATTTTGTTCGTATTCTACAAATAAATGGCTTTGATGGACTGCCTGTGTTTTTGTATTGTTTCTGTAAGAATTAACAATTCTTAACGAATTCAAGATAGAAAAATATATAGTTCTAGCATGCAATGTGGCCTTTAGGAAACGATTAACTATCCTTCAGGTCTACTAGGCGAACTATTATTGGAGTGAAATTTATATAAATTTAAGGTTACGATGTCAAATTTATTTAGGTATCATTTTGAAAGGAAATGTACAGCAAATTTATCAAAATGATAATATTTCTCTTGCAAAATGGATTTGAATTTTATATTATACCCTTGCATAAGTTTGTCACGATATTTGGAAGGCACAGAAGGAAGCATCGCCAACCCCATAACGAGTCGATAAAGCCACGTCAGTCTGTCTGTCTGTTTCTATGTGAATTACTCTCTCGGGATCACTATAACATAAAGCTCCCATATAAAGACATATAAATGAAAGCTTTGTAAAATAGATAGCGGTAATAAAATTTGATTCCCTCACTCATAAAACCCATTTCTTAGAATGTGAATGTGTTGCATGTCACAATGCACGCACAAAATATGTGAAAGCAATTAGAAAGATTGCTTCGCTGCGTATTGTTACAGCTTTCTCTCCTTTTTACAGTTCTGCAAGGATATATAACGTTCGGGTACCCAAAGTTAGCCTTCATCTCTTGTTTTCTATTAAGGTTATGTTTAATATCTGTCCAAACTTAGGATAGTAACTACATACTTCCCCTCATCTAATTTGGTGGTTTGTAGCTGTCTAAAGGAAATCTTTCTCAAAGTATGACTCGACTTCAGTAATAAAACTTCCCTTAAAGTTGTCATTCATTTTCATTCATTCACTTCACAAATTTTGTCAACTCTCATTTCATTAACATTAAGACTAGTTTGAAAACTCAATTTTACCCCTCTCTTTCTTTATTTCGTGTATTTTTCTCCCTCCCCATTTTCTCTCAGTGTTGACGCCCCGCATGGAACCCTGCCTGGAAGTACACTCAATCATGTCGCAGCTCAACAAGAGTCCCGAGACCGAGTATACCGAAGTGCCTGCCTGTTTACTTAACATTTTTTACACACACCACAAATCTATCCACCAAGTGCAGTTGAGTCAAGTTGGTTGCCTCATCTACCATATACCATATACCATACACCATCTCCCATCCCCGCCGATCTTCCAGTCTCTGGCTAGTGTCGTGCCGCTGCTCTTAATCGTCCCATTTGTTAGTCTTAATGTTTTGTGCAAATGCCATTTTGACATTTGTTCGCGCTGTGGGCGTTATTCTCGTAGTTCTTGACTTTGATTTGAATTTGGTTGCCCGATCTTGATGAAAGGAAGTGCTTCATTTGTTGCTGAAGTTGGCACTAACATAATCATCAAATTGAAACTGATGGCGCGACAAATCTACTCAGCCTCAGACCGCCTCCTCTACTGATATTCAATTTTTAATACTCAGCTGGCAAGTGAGCCATCAGCCAGCAGCGGCAGCATTTTTTAATTAAACCATTGCCGCCGCAAATAAGATGAGATATTTAATTAAAAATTACAAAAATTTATAAACAATAAACAAAAGCTATAATGTGTGTCAGTGTGATGTGTGTGTGTGTGTGTGTATGTGTGTGCAAGTGTGAGTAAGTGATTTTTTCTCCATGACTGCAAATGTTTATATTTGAGCTTCCGTTCCATCGGATGCTACGAATAATATGACAATTGCAAGCTGATTTTTGTTGTTGTTTCACTTTTTTTACATTTATACGAAAAAGAAGTTGAAATGGGGCATGCGAACAATTATATTGAATATGTGACAGAGGTATGAAAGCAAATATGAATAAGAGATGTGGGCAAACAATAATAAGATTTGTAATGCCCTTGAATTGACTCTCCAGATAGAAGGTTTTCTGTCCATATGAAATGTGGCAGAAGTTTTGATAATTTTGGAAACCAGCTAATGATCTTGCTTGAGATTCAGCTAGCTTTATTTTGGTAATCTCAGACCAACAAATATTTAGGCAGGATTGAAGGTTGCCCAAACTTAAAGCCTAATGAAAACAGCTTGTCTCCAGGCTATAGTAATATCTCTAGCGCTCACTCTAAGCTCAAGAAACACAACAAACAACTAAGAGATCTTCAAGGCAGCTTGAACATGGGGCACATCAAGTTGCTGCAGCAGATGAGATCCATAAGAGTTCCACTACGTCACCCGCCTGTATGATCACCCAAGAACCTGTCCTTAAATCTGTTGTCTTGCAGTACGACTAGGAAACGTCTCAAGAGAATCCAGTCTCTAGATGATTTCCTTGGAGATGACCTTTAGTCAAAGCAACTTTCTTATGGTTTTGAACTTACACATAGAACTAGTGAATTGCTTAGAAATTTCATTAGAAATGGTGATATATCGACATAAGCTCTATGGCGATTTATAAGTAAAAATTGGTAACTAAATTAACATCTCCAAATATTCTATTCTTGATCACCTTTTAGCCAAATTTGGCAATAGTATTTTCTGCATGAAATTTAGCAGTTGCATGTCAGAGAACTGCAACTTGCGATTGCAAAAGCGAAAGCAGGCGATCAGCCTCCAACAAAACTGTGCCTCTAACACGCGTCCATCTCGGAAACGGTAACTGGTTATTGGTTTGAGTCGAGGGTCAAGCGTGTCTTTCTCAAATTCAGCTCTGCCTAATTGAATGCTGTTCATATCGTCATTAAAGTTTTAGGCAATGATGAAAATTAATGCAAAATGAACTCAAAAATACCTTTTAATGGGGATTTTACAGTTTTCTGATTGTGTTAAGCCTGCAAATCACTTCAAACCTACCATTATATTTAAATACTTTTTTGTACGATCAGTTTCAGATCTTAAAGAAGAACTAGAATTCAATTTTTCTGAAATATTCAAGACACAGTCAAACCAAGAAAGGAACTCTTTTAGAGGTCGACATTTTGCCTAAAAGAACAAGAAACTAAAGGTTTGCAGCAAGTCGCAGATCACCTTGACACTGATCATCCACAAAAGCTCAATGAATACAAAAAAATAAAGAATGAACTCGGATCCGGAGGAAAGAAAGAGTTGCGTACCACGAAAGTCCTGGGTTCGTTAGAAAAGACGATCTTCTATCAATGTTAACATTAACTTATAAAAAGTAAACAAATTTAACAAATGAAATAAAATCTGTAGCTTTAATCAGGCATGTAAGTTGCCCTAAATAATGTTGGGAAATATAATTTCTAAATAAAATAAATTAAACTCTTTAAATTTCTCAATGCATACACAGATAGAAATATGCTCACTTTTCCAATTCGCAGGCGATCAACTATCTATAAATAATTTAAATATCTATCAAAAATAATATTGTTGGAATATAAATCTATAGAATATCAACAATTTATATTTGGGCTGATTTCGCGGCAAATTGGCCTTTTCGAGCAGTGTGACCCGGGGGGGATTTGAAGCCATTGACTGCATTATAAAATTCATATAAATTATACCAACTGCAACCTAATATTGAACATTAACCCAAACTGAACCAATATTTCTAGCTGAATCTCTCATAGTGTCTCACATATAGCGTCTCATATATAGCGTCGGCAATGTTGAAAGTAAATGCAAAATGTTGGCGTTCGCTGAACGTTCTCTGCTGCATAAGCATTATTGTAAGCTCTTTGGTTTGAGCAAATTTATCCAATGCGTTTTGTCTGCCTAATTCCCTTAATGCTCATCTATAGAGTAATTGTAATTCGCTTTCATTCTAACAGCCGGCCCATCGATTTCCATTCACACATTTTTATTTATCATGTTTTTTGCCAGCCTTTTTTTAACAATTTCCACTGATTAATTAATAACAATAAAAATGGCAGGCCGAAGAGAGAGAGAGAGAGAGAGAGATGGAAAAAAAATAACAGCGTTAATGATTAAATACAGCAGCGGCAGCTAGCAACAAAAGCTCAGTTTCGAGGCAAGGCACGACAGGAACAACAACATCGGCGGCAGCAACAACAATGCAAATTGACAACAGCAACAAATTTGTTGTTGTTGCACTTTGATTTATAGTGGGAAATGCAAAAAAGCATAGCATACTTTTGGGCGGCTGCACAAACTGCAGCCAAGGCAATAAATCAGCAAATGGTAAAAATTGGTAGGAAAGGGTGAATCAAGGCGGTCGAGGGATGAGGGGTGCAGAACATATACTACGTAGTTTTTAAACAATTTTATTGCATGTGTGGAAAATTCAATGAAGCGACCAAACCAGCAGAAAAACGCCGGCTACAACCGGCTGACAGCAGCAGGCGCTGAAATTTGCATGGAACACACACAAACACACACATGCACATAGAGTCACACTGAGACAGACAACAGCACACACAACATGTTAATGCAAATAAATTGCCTGCTGACTTTATTTAAATTTCCCATAAGACACATATGCTGGTGTGGGAGTAACAGGAGCTCCACCAGCAGCCTCCTAAGCAGCCCAACCAAGCGGCAAAGTGTTAGGCCAAGTCCAAGTCCCCTCAAAACATGTGTTGCCTGGCGCTGGTGTATATACTATATGTGTGTGTGTGTGTGGACCCAAACAACCGTCAGGTTTTTGTAATTTTAATTTTGATTTTAATTTGTGTTGAAATATTTACATAATCACTGACTGACAAAGGAGACACAGAGACAGGAACAGGCGCACGATGCTCCCAAAAAGATCTTAAAAACTTCAACAGCGACAAGCAGCTGCTGCTGCTGCTGCTGCTGCCAGTTCAAATTTTTATTAAACTTTCATATAAATTTATAAGGTTTGCATACATAAATGATTTAATATATGTGCACGTGTGTATGTGTACGTGTGTATGGGGGTGTGAGTGCGAGAGTGAGTGTGCTGCTATTGTTGTTGTTATTGTTGCCGTTGTGCATCTCATTTGGGCCACATTAGCATTAAGGCTTTCCAAATAAATTTCCACCACCCAAAAGTTCATTGCATAAGCATTAGGCGCGGATCATGGGGCTAAAAATCAAAATATTTTGGCTAACATTTTGGCTTAAAATGAGATTAGGTTATGTTAGTTTAATTGGTGATTGCATAAGCCATTTGCAATTATATATTTAATATTTAAATAAGATAACACACGAGGGGCGTCTAAACATTTTCTGCCTTTCATTGTGGCTGCGTAAATAAAGTCTTCATGCTGCTGGATTCTCAAACTTCCCGCTGTCTACTCTAAGCGTCAACAATTCTAGCATTGCCAAGATCAGATATATTTCTTAATTTCGCTATGTACTATACTAACTTTCGAGTAGCAAGTCATTCGCTGAACCCAAATTGTCATATTTGGCAATGAACTGTTTGATATCAACCTTTAGAGTATTGTTGAGAGGCGATTTGGAAATATTTTCATTTTACATTTTTCTTCTGGGTAAGAGTATGTATGTAGTCCTACCTAAAAACAAGAGAGTAAGGATAACAAAGGATAGAGAAATGTGTACTATAAAAATGAAGAATAAGGTAGTACCCCGATTAAGATCAAATTTGGCCAATGAATGTGGATTAATCTAAAAAAAGATACATGTTTTTATGTCTTACTTAATTTGCGGAAGTGGAACCTGCATAGCTCTTATAATTTCCGAGATCCAGATTTTCATACAGCCAAACGGAAGGACGGACAGACGGGCATTGCTAGATCGACTAGGCTTATCGTGCTGATTAAGAATATATATACTTGATGGTGTCTGAAACGCTTCCTTCATCGTACCATAGGTAAGAGGTAAACAAGTATATTGTATTCGTGCAAATGTATGTAACAGGCAGAAGGAAGCGTCTCCGACTCTATAAAGTATACATATTGTTGATCAGCTTGGCAAGCTGAGTCCATACAACCCTAACTGTTTGCCTGTTCGAACTAGAGTCTTAGTTTTAGAGCTATCGATTTGAAATTTTTACCATAAACATCCTTCTACTGTAAGCTGCTCGTATGCCAAATCGTCCAGATCGGACCACTATATTATATAGCTCCCATATAACCGACCGCTTCGAAATGAACTCTTAGTATTCCGGATGCTAAGCCACTTCTTTCCTCTTCTCCCTCCATTCTATAATGACAATTATTACTAAAATCTCTTATTAATTACTAGATTTGTTTTAAAACTCTTTAATAATTAAAAATGAATAAAAGTAAATCAAAAAATCTATTCCTATTCATATTCATCTACTCTATAGAGTACAAGTATAAAAACACTTAAGTGGGAGGAGGTTTTTTATGGCGTTCACCCCAAAAAGACTTGATCTTGGTATATTTATAGAAAATATAAATCCAAATTTAAAGTCTCTATCTTTTATAGTTTCCAAGATCTCGATTTTCATATATCCAGATAGACAGACAGACATGCTTAGATCGACGCGGCTTGTCATGCTGATCAAGAATATATATACTTTATGGTATCGGAAACGTTTCCTTCATTGTCCCATTGGTAAAGGGCTTAAAATTTTGTTACAAATTCTCAATATTTCCCAATATTACCAAAATGCAAAGCCAAGCATATTATTAAAACTCAACTTATCGTTGCCCATGTTGTACTCAGATGACCATAGAGGAGGCATTGTCAGTCATATTCCCAGATGTTAGAAGAGGGATAAGTGCGGAACATGCAAACTCAACCAAAATACCAAATCAACCAAACAAGGGTTCTGCTTCAGCCAGACAAAGTGCTTATCTCCTAAACAAAGTCGCGTCTCGCAAGAACTGTTAGTAATACATATGTGTATGTATGTTGCCATTGTGTCATTGACACCTACAACAAAATGATACAACGCTCTCCCCTTTAGCGTGCTTATCGCTTATCATAGTTCTCTTTGCTTACGCTGCCAGCAACAAGAGAGAACGGTTTCTAACTCAGCTCTTCAGCTGGCTGAGCTGAGTAGCTGCTGTACGCTAAGAGTGGCGAAATTAGGCACTCTTGCACTGAATTTGATTATATTTCCGGATAACCAGCATATATTTACAAGTTTTGCGCGTAGAGTCTGATTCCCAGACGGCTGCTTGGAGCAAAAATTCTTATCAGTATACATATTTGTACTATATAGAGTAAATGAGTATATTGTATTTGGGCAAATGTATGTAACAGACGCAGATCAAGTTTGCTTTCAAATTTTGTCACACCGCCAAGCGCCCCCGCAAGTCGATAAAAACGTTTAGCTCTCACAATTTTTGCATTTTGATTGAAACTCGGCTTGCAAATTTTCTACTGATTTGCCAAATTTCATAACGATCGATTAATATTTGTGGCTAAAATCGTAAAAAAATCGATTTGCAGTCTATAGAGTAGTATAAATATATGTATATATAATAAAAATCAACACTTACTTTTGAGATTGTGGTAAATATGATATAAATGTTGAATTACTAGTATCTTATGGTCGGAATTTCGACTATAGCGTTCTTAATTGTTTTATTTCTGAGCATATGCTGCTTTATGGCAATTTGTTTTTGCTTCCAAAATGATCGCATTGTGTGTGCTCTTGTGGGCTATAAAGAGTTCGACACAGTCAAAATTGGCCTAATTTTGTTGTTTCTCTTCTATATATTCGTTTCTCTCTGTAGTTCATGTTCAGTTTACTATTTGCTTTTAAGACTTCTAGTTTGAGCTTTTGCGAAATGCAAAATATAGGTCAGAATATGTACATAGAGGATCTAAATCTGGATGCCATGGATCATATATATGAACAAATCCCACAACTTTCGGATCAAATAAGTCTCGCTCGTTCTCATCTAAATTTACGAGCCGGATTTGCCTATCACAGCGGAGCCCAGAGGTTCAAAAGTATTACAATGTGGGATGAAAATATGTCAGATAAAGAAAATTGGCGCTTCGTGTTGCAAACGTGTGGTGAAAGTGTGATTTCTCTGAACTGCCAAAAATCTGACGAGGTGCTGAAGGTGGCTACAGAATGTTGTCCAAGTTTGGAGAAACTTCGTTTTGGTCTGAGCAGTGAAAATAAGGAAAACATGAAAATGTTGTTACCGAAACTAAAAAAACTCAAAGAATTATGCATTTGGAAAGATTTGTCCTACATGTTGCCTTTCTATGGGACTGAAGATGTAATTGAGTGTCTGCAGAGGTTGCCCAATTTACAAAGTCTGGAAATTAAATATCAATTGATCGACCAAAAGGAAAGTAAGAAACGAACTCCACCAACGTCTGCATTATATTAACATATTTTTTTCAATTCCTTTCAGGACTGCAACTGAATAAGCTGACGCAAGTGAAAGAACTGAAAATTCGTACAATTTATGCTGAAGATATGGCGGACATATTGTCAAATCTGCGTTTGTTAGAAATCCAAGAATTTCCTGGTTCACAGTTTCTCCTTTTGGAGAAACATTGTCCGCAGTTAGAGGAATTATTTATTCATAAAATAATATTTAGTATTAATAGCTTCGGTTACTTTCCAAATTTAAAGACCCTAACTGTACTGGGTGGCCGCTTTTATTTACCCACCTTGGATGCAAGATATGACAGCCATTTGCGCAAGTTAACTATTTTGGTTCAAAGTATTTTTAACATAAAGCTAACGCGGACATCCAAATTGAACGGTCTCGTCTCGCTCTGCCTGCACTCAAACTCAAATGAATGTCGCAGAATTGTTGGAGATTCGGACACCGATCGTGATCTACTCAGAGTGATACAGCAGTACAACACATTAAGATCGCTTGACATCCGCCAATGTGAACATCTTTGTGCTAATATCGACAAGCACTTTATATCCGATCTCTTGGAAATATTGAAGCAGAACGGAGTTAAGCCGGAGCATCCATTCGTCTTAATTGGATCGAAAATAAATAGGGATATTCAAAATCAGGTAGACATCAGTAGACCAAATAAAATAATGGGAATTCTAATGATAAAATTGGCATTATATGATTTTTTTCAGTTGGCGCTTAATCAAAATTCTAATTTATTGCATATCAAATATGATGAAGATATGGAAGTTGCTAAAGACATCGAATGGAGTAAAGATGAAATGCCCCCACGGATAAGAAGTCATGAAGAGCTTTACTATTCATATGAGTGCGCATCAACCGCATATAACGCAGGACTTATTTAGTCACAGATTTGTGCAATGAAATATCAAATCAAATATCTTCCTGTAAGTGCTAACTTCCACTTTATCTACAGCTGCAAACTTAATTTCGCTCTTATAATTTCGTTTTAGGACATTTTTTAAATGCAGGCTCATTTGCAATAGCCTTATAGGAAAAAGAAGAACGGAAGGCTAGCTTCGACTTGCAGAAGCTTATATACCATTCACATTGTAAATATATAACCGATCTAGATGAAATCTGGTCAGCGGGCATGGATGCAAGGGATGCAAATCGAAATTGTTTTGATTTGGATTAGAAACAGAAAAGTTATGCTTCTAAGTGTTCATTATGAAAGAATCGTTTATATGATAGGTGTATGATATGGTTGTCCGATTCTGATCAGATCAGGCCACGGGACTTGAAGCTTCTCCAAATGGATACAACCCGAAATCGGTTTGATTTGTATGAAAAACAGGAAAGTTATGCTTCAAAGTGTTCATTCCAGATCGTTCCAAATCGATGATTTGGGAGCTATATGATATATTTGACCGATCTGGATGAATCTCAAATGTAACCAGCGTGCAAACAGAACCATCTTGTAAACATTTCAGCTCTGAAACAGACAGACGGTCGGTCGGACGGACGGACGGACATGGCTATATCGTTCACTATTTCATTTTTGCAGGGAAATAAACTGAAATTCTCATGAAAATTTGCCCTCAGTTAATATATGCTGATACCTCGCTACTTAAGAGGCTTACCTATAACTGTCCCAGCATAACTTTTACGGAGCCACATTAAGTTCTTATCTCCAGCAGGTGGCAGCAGTCGGTTGTCCACACCGATAATACCCAGAGCCAGCAGCATTGCAAACTGGAGCTGCATAGCTTGCGACAGCTAGCCAAGTGTTCCAAAGAACTGAACAAAATGACTGAATTATATCGAAGGTTAGAAGAACGAAATAAATTGGAGGGCACAAAATAGCCACAAAGAGTGTAAAAATGTAATTGTACCATTTACTAAGCCGTATATAATTTCTGTGTGTTCTCGAGTAGTGTTTGCCAAAGAGAAGTGTGCCAATTCACTGCCAGTTTTAGGCCCTCTCTTCGTGTCAATGGGGTCGAATGGGGTTTGCTCAGTAAATGGAGTGTCAACATTGTATTGCTGATTCTATGAACGCAGCCATCAGCGAGTCAGTTTACTTTTATATATGAGTATATGCTGCTCTATGCCATCATCATGTTATGCCTTCATCAAAAGGTCTGATCAAATTTAAATGAAACTTGCAATGGTGAGTTCAATGATCGTACTGTGTGTGCATATACGGTTTAGAATGTTCGACAAGTTCTGCTTTTCTTGTTTCCCTTCTATATAATTCATACAATCACATCTCCCTTTGAAATCCATGTTCAGTTTATGATTTGCCTTCAAATCGTTCAGGTTGAGCTTTCGCGTATTGCAAAAATTTGAATCAAGAAATTAACATGGAGGACCTAAATCTGGATGCCATGGATCATATATATAAACAAATCCCACAACTTTCGGATCAAATAAGTCTCGCTCGTTCTCATCTAAATTTACGAGCCGGATTTGCCTATCACAGCGGTGCCCAGAGGTTCAAAAGTATTACAATGTGGGATGAAAATATGCCAGATAAAGAAAATTGGCGCTTCGTTTTGCAAACGTGTGGTGAAAGTGTGATTTCTCTGAACTGCCAAAAATCTGATGAGGTGCTGAAGGTGGCCACAGAATGTTGTCCAAGTTTGGAGAAAGTTCGTTTTGGTCTGAGCAGTGAAAATATTGAAAACATGAAAAGATTTATGCATTTGGAAAGATTTGTCCTATATGTCACCTTTCTATGGGACTGAATATATAGTTGAGGTTGCCGAATTTACATAGTCTGGAAATTAAATATCAATTGATCGACCAAAAGGCAAGTAAGAAACGAACTCAACGACCTATTTAAGCTAAACTTGAGTCTCCTAATTCACTCATTCACTCACGTCTGCATTATATCACAATATTTATGGTTTTCCTTGTTTTCAGGACTGAAACTGAATAAGCTGATGCAAGTAAAAGAACTCAGAATTCATACAATCCATGCTGAAGATATGGCGGACATATTGGCAAATCTGCGTTTGTCAGAAATCCAAGAAATGCCTGGATCGGAGGAGTTCCTTTGGATATTATATTAAACTCTTCGGTCTACTATATCATATAGCATTTGACTTAGTACAGGGTATTTGACTGCCGAGCAAGCTTGACTGTAGCATTCTTACTTGCTTCGGCTATAACTTGGATATTCCAAGTTCCCCAATAATGTGGATTTGAGATCGCTGAATCAATGAATTGTTTTTGCTTTTCTTACTCATTTCCGCATTCGCAATTTGTGATTTTTATATTTGTATATTTATATTATTTATTTATCAGCCACACACTGAACCCACTCACATTAGAAACCGCCAGTAAAACTTATAAAATTGCCTCCAAGATCCGTAGCCTCATCAGTATAAAGCTGTCGTCTGAAGTGTTCGGCTCAAAATTTACAACAGTGCGAAAAGTCAATGATATTTTGAAGGAATCAATCAGCAGCGTAGATAAATTAGCTAAAAGCCATGTTTTCGAGCAAGATCAAGTACCTTAATAATAAAATTGGCAAATTGGATGAAGGCGTCAGCTTTACATTCCTTGGGAGAGCATCCATCGATTGCAAGAGATTCTCTATAAATTTTGTGTACGACAATGAGAATCGAGATGTGGCCTTGCACGTTAATCCCCGTTTTTCAGATAAGCACATTATTCGCAATAACAAAGTGTACGATGTCTGGGGCCCTGAGGAATTTTCATCGGCAGTTCCGTTTCTGTTGCACGGCGGTCAGAGGTTCGGCATTCAAGTGCTGATAACAGAGGCGTGCTATATGATCTCTGTAAATGCTATATGATCTCTGTGGCTGAATACAGACACCGGATGCCCTATAGATTGGTACGCATTGTTGAAGTCAAGGGCGACGTGGAGGATGTGGATATGAAGCGCACTGTGGTGCAGGCCTACCCCCAGATCTTACCCGAGGCGCGGAAAATTAACTGTATTTCTCCCAATCACGCTCTCGGCGCCAGCGACCAAGGACTTACGCTGTCGTACTACGGCACTCTGTCGGCGAACTCACTGATTGAAGGAAGAAGCCTGAAGATCGAGGGTCGCGTACTATCGGTTCCTCACTCATTCTACATCAATCTGCAGCAAGGCCAGCAGTTTTGGCCACATCGGGTTATAGCATTTCACTTGAATCTACGATATCCGAAAACAAGCAGCGGGGCTATTGGTGAGACAGTGTTAGTCCAAAACTCCTGGTATGATGACAACTGGGCGCACGAGAAACGTTCTGTGTCAGATACAACCTTACGGCCAGACAGCACGTTCACCTTGACCATTGCATGCTCTAGGAATTCCTTTATAGTCTATGTGGATGGAAAATTTATTTCAGAATTCACCTACCAGGTCAAGCCGGATGCAGTGGACACAGTTTACATACAAGGCGATATCAAGCTGTGGAATGTTTCACTCTTAAACTCCAATACAAGCAAATGATCTAGGGAAAACTTATGCTTCACGTAGCTATGGGCACATATGAGTTTTAAGATCATCACCTCAATTACATCAATAAAGTGTTGAGCTTGTGTCAATTAATCGATTTGCCGGGGAAGGAGAAAGGGCTGTGATCGGAGCGACGTGGTAAACTTTTGAAGCAAACTTGATCTCACTAGAAGAGTATTGACATCAAATTTAGTGGCTCTAATTCGCAACGTCTTCTTTATCAAAGTGTTCATACAAACAGAGAGACGTACAGATAGACAGATATAGCTAGATCCATACAGATGTTGATGATGATCAATAATATATATGGAAAAACATTGTCGAAAGCCAGAGGAATTTTCCAAATTGAAAGTCTTTAACGACTCTAAAGTTGTACCAAAGTTTTTTCTACATTTTATTCAGCCATTTACAGAAGTTAACGAAGAGTATGAAGAATAATCTGGCTACATCTTTTCGTCCGGTTTTACCCATTCATTGAACATGATATGCGTTGACAAATACAAAATATATATGACCCTCGTCAAGAGAATTATGGCTTTCGATAAGCGAAGATGCCAGCCGCATTTTGGAATCTTTCCTAATGAAAATATTAGAACAACAAAAGTGCATGAAAGTGAATATGGCCACTGTATTGTAACTAGAAGTATATCTACAAGGATCAGGAGATCCTTAACGTTAGGACGGCCAATTTGTAGTAATAAGTCCCATTTTATATACTCCTCTGTGTAAACATGTATATCAAGAGCCTCGCTCAGAGTGGCCTCTCTTCTGCTCTCTATCTGTGCAACGAACTAACCCTGATGGTGAAACGTAACTTAAGCGAGCGTCGCTCTGGTCTACCGTCGGAAACAAACTGACGTGTCTCAATCAGACTATATCATATAGCTCCCATATAACCGACCGATTCGGAATGAGTTCTTAGCGCACAAAAATTGGTTGTTTCTATCCAAACTGAGTCAAATTTGGCAAATGTCAGTTTTAGACGCCTCTACGTCTGTTGACCTCAGTTGATCCAGATCGGATCACTATATCACATAGCCACCATATAAGCGACCGATTAGGAATGAGTTCTTAGTGCAGCAAAAATTGGTTGTTTTTCATTCAAATTCAACCAAAATTGTTAAATGTCATTTTTAGGAGCCACGTGCGGACCACTAAAGTCATATAGCTTCTATATAATCAACCGACTCGAAATGAACTCTTAGTGGCCTCCACGTGCTGACCGAATTTGAATCGGAACGAGCAATTATGTTTTTAGGTTTATTATAGTTCTAATTTGGAAGGGTGTGCAAATATCGGTTACCCAAAGTTAGGCTTCCTCGCGTGTCTTATTTGTGGTTTTTTACTATGACTTTTCTTTGTTTCTTGTTGACTCCACGAAAGTCTGATTGTTGATTTCATATTATAACTATACCAGATGAGCAAATGTTCACTTGCCTTGACCAGCGGAACTTCACACTGTAGCGTGATAAATGTTAATTCGTGAACTTCAAAATTTAATCACAAAATATAAAAACACATGAGGAAAAATGTATCGCCTTGGACTGTGTTTGAACATTTGTTATAAATCATCATTCTTTAATTTCTTCGGAGTAAGCATTGTTGGGACTTGTTAAGGATGCAGCTTCTCCAGACAAGAGCGTAGTCAGTTTTGTCCGAAGGGAGAAGAGCTTAGTGGCTACTCAAGTGCAATACAAAACATGGGTCTTAGGTTATCATCTTGATGACTTGACTCTTTGTAATCTCTTAGAAATCGACCTTCATTGAAATCTGGCAGATAACTTCTTCCCAATTTATTGATTTCTTCATGAAGAAATGGACACCTCGGTGTCAGGATTCAATTGCCCCTAAATCTTCCATATGATCGTACATAACATCATCGTGTATGTCTGCAAAACTCTCAAATTGATCGGTAGAAGAGCCGCAGCATTAATTGGTTGCACATGTATAGGAGCCGCATAGATCAGGACTTACTTGGCCTAAGTTGCATTGCTACATTTCTTTCAAGCGACATGATCGTGTATCCACACCGAATGGACAGCTCTACGTTGCTCAAATGGAGCATTGTACACATAGCCCATTTGGTCGAATAAACAGGCGACCAAATGCTTCGGTCGAACTTTTTAATCATTTCCTTACTCCAATCGACACTAGCCTTTCTTTGAGCGATTGATAAATTATGGGGTATCCAAGGAGAGCAAATTGTTTGCACAACTAAGTGTTCGTGGAAAATCGAAGTTATTGAATATGCAAGGATACCTCTATCTCAAGGTATATCACATGTCGATCTTGCACTATCAGTTCAAGAACTGCATCGATGATTGTTGGCAAGCGAACTACGAATAGTATTGAATTCTTTATACCAGCGATATACTGTGGATTTTTACCTCATCGACACATTCTTGTGGGGATAATCTGCGTCAAAAGTTGTGAAAAATAATACAATTTTTTGGCCAAATTGATTTTGTCAACACACTGTAAAAACAAAACAAATAGCACTTGTACATCAAAACGTTGTGAGTACGTTTATGCTAAAAATATCGAACTTTATTGCTGTTGCTTTATGCTGTTGCCAGAGTTAAGCTATTGACATTAGTGTTGCCAGTTCTCGTTTGTATATTCGAGTAGATTGTCTATGATTTTTATTTTACCGGCTCTTTCTGAGCACAATTTTCCACTATGATCATCCAAGTTTCTATTAAACGGAATTTATGAGTTCACCCTCGGGGTCATGTCCTTCAACTTCCCATGATGAAGCCGCAACCATGTTATAATTAGTAAAATAAAAATCTCAAATTCTACGCCTGACATTGCTTGAGTTTGCCCCAGCATTTCTTTTAACATTTGCAGCTGTTTTAATTGCCAACAAAAACTAAAAAAAAAAATATATACATATATTTTTATGAGTATTTCTTAATTAGAACTGAACTCGACAGATTCTTATGGGGTTGTATACTCAACGCTTTTTTTTGCAATTAACTTTGGCAGAACATCAAGAGTTTTCGAGACTATCTTTGCTATCGCTTTCACTAGGCAAAAGATCAAAGGAACATATGCCCAAACAATGTAAGGCCTACAGGATTCCCACACACAAAAAGCACCGCTTAAAATGCAACTCGAAACGGAGTCGCGGCCAACAACAACAACAACAAAAACAACAATAATAACAAATGGCATCAAACTGAAGCTCAGCACACTCCGAGCTCAACTTCAGGTGAAAGCAAAACGCGCAAAAAACGTTAGAGGCAAAGGCAGAGGCAAAAGTGGGAGACCAGCAAGGCGGGTAGCAAATAAGTGAATGAAAAATATTTATGAATGGAATGTAACTACCGTTGGCAGATAAAAGCCCCAAGCCCAGGCCCAGACGAAGGCACGGGCACAGGCACAGGCACAGGCACTGGCATCGGCATCGGTATAGGAATGGCTACAGCCATAGGCCCAAGCCATAAATACAGGTAGTTGCATTCTGAATAGCTGGGTAAACGATGCCAAGTGGAGCGGTTTGGGAGTACTAAGTGAATTGCCGTACACACACACACACACATACATACACCCACACAAGCACAACCATCATGACAATGGCAAAACTCGACTCAACTCAATTCGACTCGATGGCATTGTGTTTGTTTGTACACACATAGTTTACATAGAGAGATCCAGATCCCAGGCAGCTAGCTAAATCCTTTGATTTATGACATATGCGTTTTAATTTCGATTGTTTCTTTCTCCTGCAACTTTGAGTTATGCGCGAGTTGGTAGCGAGTTAGCAAGTACAGTTGCCACAGCATTAATTGGCCAAGCAATCAAACGGTATAAGTGCCTTTGCATACTTTTGTGCGCTAAGCTAGAATAGCAGAGGCAGAGTTGAATGCAATTTGAAGAGTAAGCGTGTAAAGGATAGTACAGAGTGCGTTTAGTGTGACCAGCTTTGGCAAATGTATTAGATGCACTTTATAGGTAGAGAAAGGAAAGGCGGAACATAGAATTACAGAAGAACGTTCATAATTGTGCAAGAGAAAATGATCTTTTATTAAGAAAACATATGGGTACAAAAATGTGTGGTTTAGATGGTGAAATTTACAGATATAGTCATTGAACTATAACCACAATCAGGTGATTGTTTATATTTGGCTTCCGTTTAGATTTGGCTTCTGTTTTCAAGTATAAAACTTCTCGCGGAATCACGTTCACATCGAATGAAAAGATTATTATCGAAGTGAGTTATTTTGAATGTCCCTCAATTTCGTGTTTGCTAGCTGGCTCTAGGTCGAGTGAGTGAAAACGTAATGTATTTCGCCAGACAATATATTTCCAGTTCTCTTTGGGAATGAATTATAAGCTCTTTTAAGTAGTAGAAGAAAATGCACCTTCAGGAATTCTCATTTATTTTCGGCCAGCTAGACAATAAGGTCCTTAAGTAGAGATCACTATAAAATAATCCAATATTTTATTTTTACATCAGACTAAAACGCAATAAGAACGATGAATCAAGTAGAATTAGGATATTGATCTCAAAATTGAACCAAAATTGTTGTAGAATAACTAAAAAATAATATGTTTTCCCAGTAAAGAATTAGTATTTTCCTAATTTCAGTATTTGTAGCGTGACGAACAGCTTTAAACTACATTATTTTCTTAAGATATAAAGTAATAGATATCTAAACTGTCTATTTGTAGGTTGAATCATTCTAAACTTATGCCAACTATCAAATTTTCTATAGTTCTTCAACAGATTGTCCAATTGGTACAAACCATGAAATGTTGAAGGTGCAAATAAGGATACTAAAATGAAAAGTTGTTGAATAAAATGAAGTGAAAAAGATTTATAGAAAGAAGACTTATAGAAGAAGAAGATGATCTGCAGGAATCGTAAATAGTTACTTAAAGGACGCAGAAAACGAAGAGGATGGGGCATTTTTGATCGAAATGTCTGTTGTATCAAGCCTTTGTATCCGTTGCACACCATATCCATATCATATGGAACAAATGCTTCGTTTTGGACCGATTACAGTATAAATGACCATTTATTTCTGCAGAATAATTCCTTTAGCATTTTGAATGCAATCATGCAGGGCATTATTATCTATACACCTATTCATTTTCGTTGTACTAGTCGTATGAGTAATATTGACAAACTTGATCTTAAAATAAGTGACGCCATCGTACTTTGTGTTTTTTACTGAGAGTGGAAACTGCATGGAGACCTGGTCCCACTGGCTGTCTCAACAACGAAACGTCAAGGAAATGAGATAACAGGTAAAAAGTCCCAGCACAAACACTTCAGCCTACACACAACACATTTCCCCAACAAATCATATTCTAATTTTTATGGAAATGTGGAAAATGCATGCAGTAACAGCAACTGCAGCAGCGGCAGCAGCAACAACAACAACAGCAGCTGCCCCTGCTAGGCGGGGTGGTTGAGTTAACCAGTTCCTAACCAACGAGCATCGCAAATTGCGGCAAAAATGCATTTTTCACAAGACAAAAAAGAGAGCCGAGAGCCAGAGATGCAATCTCAAGTGGTTATCTCTTTTTCGTGCCCCGGCCGAGGCACCCAGGACATAGGGACTTGGGATGTGCTGGCAAAATCAACATCAAAGTTCACGCCGACAAAGCGTTGCGAGTAAATGTTTAATGAGCGAAGCAAAAGTGGACGGAGCAGGGAGCAGGGAGCTGGCGAGGCGAGTGCAATGTAGTTTGCCAAAGGAAAAAGGAGTTAAGCAGAAGTAGGAGCCGGGATCCTTCAAACTCTGGGCGCAAGCCAATTAAAACAAAAGCCCAAAAACAAATGCACTTGAAGTGTAAGCGAGAAAGAGTGGCTATAGGTGGGGAGGGAAGGCAGAAGTGCACACTGGCTGCACGTTTGACAGTGTCAAAGGCGAGCCTACCACGTGAAGGGGCACCCCCCAGCGGAGAGGGCACACTCCAAGCAACAGTTCGTCTTTGAAGTCAAACGAGATTTTTGCCACTGTGTTGATGGGGTTTTGGAATTGAGAGGCACAGTAAATTAGCTGCACTTGAAGGCATTGCAGCGTGTAGGCAAACAAGGTGTAGGGGTTGTTGGCTGGGCGGGTGGACAGCAGTGGAAATGGTGCAGCATTGTCAAAAAGTGACAGCTGCTTAGCGCCTTTAGGCATTGGCTTAATTGAAAGATACAAAAGTTAAAGGGGGTGAATAAGATTGAAAGTAACAATCAATTGAAGAGGAAAGTTTTCCAATTAACGTATCAGTGGCTTGATAGAAAATTACAGAACGAGAACTGAGATTTGAGTCTACTTTTTCAGTGAATTTTTTATACCTTCAAAAACCACTAAGATTGGATGATGAAAGAGGGCAAGGCGCCGCTCACATTTTCACTATATGCATTTGTTATGTTTTTATCGATTTTGGAGGGGGGGGGGAGGGGGCGTAGCAAAACTCTCAAACAAACTTGATCTACCATAACGTTATGGAAGTCAAAATACCAAATTTGGTAACTGTAGCTCTTATAGTCTCCGAGATCTAGGTGTTCACACGAGCGGTCAGACGGACATGGCTAGATCGACTCGGCTGTTCATGCTGATCAAGAATGTATGTACTTTATGGCGTCGGGAACGCTTTCTCTTGCCTGTTACATACATTTGCACGAATACATTATACTCGTTTATTCTGCTAGAGTACGAGTATAATGAATGTCTGTTTGTGTGTTTGTCCTTTATACACGCCCAAAGTATTGGGCCGATCGGTATGAATTGTTAAATGTATACTAATACGGACCAGGGGAAGGTCAAGGACTAAAGTGGGCGTGGGCACCGCCCTCTCATATATCTCTGGACCTATTGGACCGATTGCAATGAAATATGTACAGTATAGTAATATCGACTACGCGAATGTCAAGGGCTATATGTCGTTTTAGAAACATTGCACCTATTGTCATGAAAGGTCGAGCTATATACCGGGTTGGAATATCGATAAACTCTTATCGATATATATTTAGTTATCGATATATGTGCAGCGTTATATTGAGTTTCCAGTAACGTTTATCGATATATTGAGATGTCGATATTTTCATATCGATATATGTAGTATTCGCTAATAACTATCGATATATTCAGTTAGGATATCGACAAATGTCTATCGGTATATTGAGTTTTCGATATATGTACAATGATATCTTGGGTTATTGATACATGTATATACTTTCTATCTACATAAAAATATCGATAGACGAATATATATTAATATCAGAATATGTCTCAACACACCATCACTCCAAAGAAATTCTAAAACACCACAGAAATTACTGGTAGTTTTAAGAGCAAGAAACTAAAATACACTGAAAGTCACTAGCACAGCAACAAACATAGATCAACAGGAGGAGGCGCAGCGACACACGCTTAGTTAGCTAGTCTAGAATAAAATTCTCCCCAGCGGATGTGAATACCTTGTCAGAAGCATATCGTTGTCATCTAAAACATAACATTGACGACAGCAATTCCGACTCCATGTTATAGCTCAAACCGATTTACCTATAGGAATTTATATACCATCGACGAATGTAATATTTAGAGTAGCTTCACCAAGGATTCGAGTTGCTATCATAATTTACTTGATATACACGCTGCAACATATTCTTTTACTTATTTTGTCCTCAACCCCAGAGGCATTGGCTATATTGAATAGCTCTTGAGTAGCTGCCTGTTTGATTTAGGCAGTCAAATAAATACCAATAAACACACACACTCACACACATTCGCAGACATACTCGTGGCCATAGTCAACTCTTCACAGCTTTCAAGGTGTCAACTGTACACGCCACTCACACTGTCACGCTCTCACACCCCACAAGCAACAGTCACTTGAGGTCCTGGTGGCTGTGAAGTACCGTTTGTTGCTTGAGTCAATATTTGAGAACGTAGCAAAAGTTTCACTAACAACTTTTTCGCAACAATTCGAATTGAGTTGGTGCTCGGGGCGGGGCGACGGCGACGGTGATGGCGACGTCTGCAGGGGGCGTTCCTTGCTTAACCTTTGAAGTGCCCCGAATTGCAATGGCAAGACGCAGGTGTGTGCTTATGGTGGGTCAACTTATTGGCTGTTGTTTGTTAAATTTTTAAATTTTATGCGCTCGATAAGGCTACGACTTGAACGTGAACGTCTCGTCCCGCACGCCCTGCACTGGTCCGCCTCATTGATTGCCCATTTGGAACCGCAAAATTTAATTTATCTGCCATCAGTTGATGTTCCTTGCGGTTTTACTGTCCGTACTGATATGGCACAAATCCCCTCCTCGTCACCAACAAACGACCAACTAAACATAACCCTAACCCCACAACTTTACGGGTGGTCCTTTTTGCCTATTTTTGTGTTGTTGTTGTTGCTGCTGTTGTGTGTTGTGTGTTGTGGGGGGCTGGCAGGAGACGGAGACCCATGTCAAAAATTGTACGGTTTTCTGATAACATTTCTCGGGTGTAGTCATGTGTGATTGTGTATGCTCTCGGCCCTACCCCAACCCCTAGCCATCTGCTTTCGGGTGTGCGTGTGTGTGGTGTTTAAGATATCATCTGTCTCTGAAGCCATGGCAGAGTCCCTAAGGTACGAGTGCGAATATCCTGCGACTTCCGCTGCTGCCATTGCCACCTGCTGTTTGACACCTAAATTCGCTTATTGTTTGCTACTTTTATGAACTTGTCGAGCATCGGAGAGCTCTCCCAGTATTCGCATTGACAACCCAGGAAAACATATCCACAAATGAAATACATATCTACAAGTGTGTGTCCCTGTGTGTGTGTGTGTACTTGGTTGTGTTCGCTGAAATTTTAGCACTCCATTCAATTCGTTTCAACAATTGAAATACGATTAGTTTCAAGGTGGGCTTAGCCTTGGGTTAGGGTTTGGCTTGGTTACATTTTTGATTTATGTGAAATTGAGTTAAATTCATGCACACATCCTCCTCATACCACTCCGCCCACTCTGCCAACTCCCTACCGCCTTCTAATCAAGGCTATTCACTTGCCATAAATCAAATTAAATGGCTGCCACACATATCGCCGGGGCGCCAATGCCCGGAGTCCTTGTTCGTGTCCCTCCTAAGCTGCTTCTTCCTTAACCACACTTTTTGTCGTAAAAGCGGCAGCTGCTGTCAGCTAAGCATAATTAAAAGCGTGTAGAAAAAAAGTCAGTTAACGAGAGATGTATAGTATAGTAGTGGTAGTGGTAGGGAGGGGGAGGGGGTTCACTTGGATTAGAGGACACAAAGTTGAATTACATACTCGTATATGGGGGATTAGGCACCAATTGTTGTTTATGTAGAAGATAGTTAAGGGTTTACTATGGGTGCGAGATATACAGAGTGCCGATGCTTAGAGCATCTTCACATGAGGCTTGTTGCTATATAGCAATAGTTCTATATCAAAATTCTAGTAGTATATGTCTGCCTCTCTGTATACCCAATATTAATCGATTATCTCTTTTCAATCCTTATGTCCAGGAGGGTACTCCCCTTCAGACTATATTGTATGACTGGGTCAATGGATTCACAGTTGAACACCATTAAAAAGAAGCATCTATCCCTTACCCCATTGAGGCACTTATCTATACCAAAGGTTCGCCACTTCAATGGACCACAGAGGAGCGAAAACATATTTATTAATTAACCATTATAGCTGGTTGGATAGTCAAGTTGATAAATGGATGTCTGAAGTGCAATTTGTATGCAAGTTTAAAAATCAGTGGTCTGGCCGGCCATCAATGACGATGCCGATGCGAAAAGCGGACAGCCAGGTCCGACCTGCCCCATTGATGAGCATCATTATGACAAGTGCTGAGGCTGAGAGGCTGGAGCTGCAGCTGGAGCTGGAGCTGGCTGTATATGACATGAATGTGTCGAATGGATCTGGCCCCAAAGAGTTGACAATCATGACAGACGCAGGCTGATTCGCTGTCGCTGCCTGATGGCTGCTGGGAATTAACGCAATTTTAATTGAATTTTAATATTTCACACACGACTCGAAGCCCGGAAGTGGAAGTGGATGTGGCAATGCGGCCTGGCTTCAATTCTCTGAGCCATTGTCCAATGGCTGGCCGTATACGGCTTTGAAATCGTACAAAACCGCAAGTAAAATGTGAAGAGTGACTGACGGATGTACAGGAGGAAGTGGGAGTGGGAGTGGGAAGTGGCAGCGGAGGGGATAGCCAATGAAATAGCCATTATGAAAATCTGTTGCCAACTTTGGTCATATAATGGGCAATCAAGTATGACTTATATGGATAAATTAAAGGCCAGCATTAAAATTACTTCAACCACAATATGAACAATTTTATAATATAAAATTAAATTCTCTTTAAAATAACTTAAAGTTTAATATTAAAATTTCCAGAAAAAAGGAAAAAGAGCTGTAAAACTATACAATATATACCAATATATATCAAATTAGATCTTGGTTTTTTTTTTAAAACTTTATTTTATTATATTATTATCGGTTTTTTACTCCAAAACTACATAGCAAAAGTTGTCTGATGTTTTTTAAGGAAAATGTTTTCCCTCATGGTATGACTTGAACATAGGACTTGTGCCCTGCATCTTAGCAGGCAACGCCAGTGTCAGGCACATATACATAAATTCAAAAATACATACATAGTACATACTTACAAATTCCAAGAACAGCGCCTTATAATTCAAATTATTGTCAGTAAAAAAAAAAAAAATTTATATCATTTTCTTTATATACAATCTGTCCTGTTATGTGGACAATCAGTATATTGTATGGCGTTTTTACATTGGCAATTAAAGTACATTAACTTGTGTCAAGTTGTTGAGGAGGGGTGAAAGTAGGTGAGGTGGTGAGGGGGTGAGTTGGTGAAGGGATGAGGGGTACACACAATTGACAGGGACGAGGACGAGCACAAACAAACACAACACAAACATATATATATACAACACGGAACACCCAGCCCAAGCGCGGGATTCGAACCCGCGACTGCTGTTGATCTCCTGACGTCAAAGGTTTGAGCCTTAGACGCCAGCGCCAACACCAGCGGCGAAATTATTGTCAGTGAGTGGGAGACAAAGCTCTTTATTTTGATCCCGAAAGTAGTCACTTACCCTAACTCTTTCTCTCTCTCACTCTCTCTGACAGTCGATATAGCCATTCCAGTCTGTTTCTATGGGAACTAGTTTCCCAGTTGTAAAGCTATCGAGTTGAAATTTTTCTTACCATAGACTTCTTTCTACTGTAGGCTGTGTTCATATGTAAAAATCGTTCAGATCGGACCACTATATAATATATATCTATCATAAAGCCGAACTATTCGCAATGAATGGTTGTTTTCTAACCATTTTTGGTTAATGTCAGTTTTAGAAGCCTGTACGTATGCTGAAAATTTGATCCAAATCGGATCACTATATCATATAGCTCCAATATAAAAGACCGCAGCGCAATGAACTCTTAGTGCAGCAAAATTGGTTGACTTCAATTCTCGGTTCTATTTGTTATTTGGAGATTTGGTATATTCAAATCAACGGGTTTCCTTTAAACTTGCTCGCTAAACTGTTGATTTTCAAAAACTATCGATAGTTAGTGTTGCACTGTAGCTCTGAACACAAGTGCTGCACAACGCCTAAGCTGCAGTGTTGCCAAGGAAAGCTATCGAATTTTCACTTTTGCAAAAAAATATATGCCGAAACAAAAAATTATGGTAAGTTTAAGCTATAGAAATTGCCATCGGTAGTCTGCATATATGTATATACCATCAACAGTCTTGCAAGAACTTTATGCGGCCACTGCCGTGTCCCAACCCGAAGATCAAGAGGACCACGCTTTCCCTCGATGAGCGCATATGCAATGCGGCCTCTAAAATTGATGAACTTGTCCAGGATGTTGAAGACTACAAGAATCGCTATTGCAGAGTAGCAACAGATACTGAAAGCCTCATTACAACTACTACCTACTCAGATTCGGAAAAAGAAACGGAGCCTGACGTATCTCCGCTTTCTATCCTGAAAGTGAAGGTCGAAAGTCAAACTGAGACTAATCATGTCATCAACAATCGCAATCGCAATACAAGTAATCCAGTAGATCGTAAATTGGTATACGTCCTTGAGAGCTACACGCAAGTAAACAGTACACTAGATAATATGCTAAATTCCGTAAAAGCTAATAGAAAAAAGTGAGTCATAACAGATGAATTGCATAATAAACGTAGAGCCCGAGTTAGCTCAAAGCTATAGGACTAAAGCTATAGAATTGAAATCATTGAATGTTTCAGTTTGCATAATAAATCTTACTCTGGTATAAACGTGTCTTTCAGTCTTTATTTTTATGTAAGTTACTCATATGTGAGTAAAAAGGAACGAAAGAATGAAAACTTTGTGCCATAGATGGCGCTACAACATCTTTTTTTCATTTGTCAGTTCAATCGGTATCGTGCCGTTAGCCTTGTGGGTCACAAAGTGAGAGAGAGAGAGTTAGAGAGGCGCAAGCCTGCATTGATGGTCTCTCTCAGACGTGCAGAATGCTTTGACTCTCTCACTCACAAACAGATTTCTTCGATTGCTCGAACGCGAATGAACATGTAAATGTAAGCTTGAGTTTTTGTATATCAGAATACATTTTTGTGTGGGCAAAGTAATTAAAAGAATTAGAAAGGTGATTTTCTACCTATTGCTATTGCTGAAAGACGAAATGTTATAAGAATCGTCTTACTCAGTTTTCCTTGCTATAAAGTTCGGGTACCCGAAGTTAGCCTTTCTCTCTTGTTTTTAAATAATCTCTTAATGTAAAATGATCCTGATTCTTATTACTTTTTTAAAGTTTGATCTCGAACAAGAATTTGAGTTGTTGCGAAAAGGTAGCAAAGTTGAATTTCATCCTGTCCGATTCGAATGAGTTTTCTGTCCCATCCCGTGGTGTCTTTCCAAACTGTTCATCAAGTAAAGGTTGCGTTTCAATGCCCAACAGAACTTGATCTGAATCTGCTTACTCTGCTAACAGTGGACTTTTCTTTTAAAATGTGAATTGAGGACAGAAGAAGTTTAGCCATATGTCAAAAGGACTTAAAAGGAGGATAACACTCTATAAGTTCATAAATTGTCCTACCCTGACAGGACTTGTTCATACAATTGTCAACCACTGTGCCATATCAACCTGATCAAATATTTTAGCACGCTCAACAATTTCCTGCTGGTCGCCGATGTTGGTGTTCCTTCTGTTCCTGCTCCCGCAGTTCCTCCTCCTGGTGCTAGGTGGACAGAGACGAGTTGCGAGGGCGATGTCCAAATATTAAATGCCATTGTGACAAACGCCGACAACTGACTATGAAACTGTCAACTATTGATGATGCTGACAACAGGGCTGGGCTGGACTGGGTGATGGAGTAGCCGTAGCCAGCTAGCCGGCGAGGCAGCTCATGGTAGCTGCCTGCAATCAGAGACAGAGACAGAAATGGGAGTACAGTTTTGCCAATTTCTTCTTCGCATTGAAATTTTCGAAACGAAACTTCCATCACCAGCGGCCATTGTCTCGCTCCGCCCTGGGTTCGTCTGCGATGCGTATGGGCAATGAAAAAGTAATTAAATTTAAGGGCAAGCGCCGTGGCACAACTGGGCATTCGAATCTGGCTAGTTAGACCAGGAAAAAAGTGTCATTATTAACGCATTGAAAATGGAGGACTCCCGACTCCCAGCTCCGTAGCGACAATGGCCAGAGCACAAGCTGACAGCTGTGCCAAAGAGGGCCAGGGTGACTGGTAGGTGCCGATGCTGGTGCTGCATGTTGACACTTTGCACAGACCAAATGACATTTATTGAAATTTCATCATTAAGTGGGGCCAGGCGATAGGGGGGTCGATCGGGTCGGGTCGGGTTGGGTTGGGTTGGGTTGGCAATGGCAACCAACACCAACAAAAAACTGTTTGTCAACTTTGCTGCTTGTCGAACTTATTTAAATCGAGTTGTGACACGTGTGGGCTAAATGGGATGGTCTCAGAGGGCTGGAGTTAGTGTTGAATAGCTGGGAGCCTGGGGTGTCTGTCTGCCTGTCTGTCATAGTCCTAGTCATAGCACAAAATCGAAAAGTTGACAACCCTTGCCAGGCGGCTGCATACGAAGCGTATAAATCAGCACCAATTCACTGAACAGAAAAATATCCCCAAGGAAAAGCGTACACAAATTTTTGAATAATTTAAAAAAAAAAAAAAACAAAGTTCTTAAAAAGCAAGTAACTTTTCAAGACATCGCAGAGTTATGGAAGGTGACAGAAATCAACCCCAAGAGAAAGAAAAGAATATGATAATATGATCAGATCAGCATGTTGTGGCTTGTAATGTGGATATAATATGCTAAAAGGAAATAGAGGAATTTCGAAATGATGTGAGAACTATAGTGCAGATGGAAGGGTGTTGTTTTGGTATATCAAATTTCTGATAGCAATTGTAAAGAAGTGTGTGGTGTGGTAGAGCATTAAGCACAGAACACATAGAGAAATCATTGAATTCATCATGACTTGGTTGAACTTTAGACACCCTAACTGTTTTGGGTTACGTTCATCCGAAAAAGTCCACCGCTTTGTCTTCGAAGAGATGTGGTTCACGTAGCCGCATATTTCGACCAACTTTTAGGAATAGGCGCAGGAGCTTAAACTCATTCAGATTACGAACACTCCCTGAAAGTGATCGCATGGTCGCCTTTAAGGTCGAGTTTCAGAAATCGCAGAGCTTTTCATGTTCAAATACCTATAGGAAACATGATATTACCACCCAATTGAGACATTTACAGGCTCAGCCATGTTAATTTTTCAATCATGCAATATCATTTGTTGAGGGTTTCTGTCTTGGGGATCTCTTTTGGGGTGACTTAAAAGTTCGCCTTAGCTTATGCTTATGAGGTTGCAGAACCCCCATAGCATTCTTAAGCTAATTTCTTCAGTTTCGGTGATATTTTATGCAAAAACTTAACTTTTTCATATTCGTAGAATGACAGTCGAACATTAACTAGATGGCACAGCTTGCTCAGCTGACATATCCAATCCAATTCTCTTCCAATGATGTATTGGGATACTCTACAGGGTAACCTCTTCTTAGTAACCAATGGAATTGCGTCTTTTCGTTCCAATTGAATTCACTTAGATGGTTCAGTGATATGAGCGGCTGAACTGAACTCATTCACTGAGTAATCAACAGAACTACTCAATTATTTCTCTTCAGTTGATCTTGTTCATTTTGTAAAGATGTGTTAAGATTTTCATTTGCAGTTTATGAACTAAACAAGCATTATAAGGCTAACAATTAGAGCCCTGCAATGATTACCTTTACAATCCATCAATCATGATTACACATACTGGTGCAAATGATTACCTAAGCAAGTCAAATTGGTATCCAACCACATTCATTTGGAAGGACAAGTGTTACTTGCCATTCAATGCGAAATTGTATTCTTCTCATTTACTTATTGATGGTAAACATTGTAGTGAGAGCGGTGTAGCTCAGCGAGTGAGTGTGAGCGGTGACAAGAGGTCAGAGTGCAGAAATGTAGAACAACAAATGAGCATGCTTCTCCTTTCTATCTCACACGTTTGTGTGAACGTGAATGGTGTGCAAATACGTTTGACTATGACTGGTGCAAGGATTCATTTACTTGGAATGATTGCAGTATGAGCGACCATTTATCATGAAGGGCTCTAATTACAATGGTATACATCGTTCACAGAACCAAATGATCTGAAATATATGCAATCTACTACATTAGCGATGGGCACGCAGAAGCTTCTTTGGCTGCCAGAGCTCTTTAGCTAAGTCGCAAAGCAGAATGCAAAATTAAGCAACAACAAAATATGAATTGGATTTTATCGCGTTGACAGCTTCTAATGGTAGTTTTTTGTTGTAAATATAATGGGCAACTGTGTAAGAATAACTTAACGAGAACGAGCTGAATTGGTTTACTTCGCGTTTCAAAAGTCAAAGCTGAATTTATTCATCGAATTACTCTAAACATTGTAGCTCTTTGGCCTAATGCTAGTTAGTTTTGCACTCATATTCACATTCTCCCCATCTCCATCTTGATAATTGAATATGAAGCCTCGTCGTCATCGTGTTCATTCTTACCCTTCCAGCCTGACAAATGAAATCACTTTCGCTCCATATAAAAAATGTCATTAAAAATTATGTCTCTCAACCGCTGCCATAAAATGTTGCCAAATTGCCGAAGCCGAAGGAAAGCAGGCAGCACGGCACAAAATTCAATTGAGCAAGAGTCTCGGTTTAGTTTTGCGCAAACATCCATCAAAATGTTGTCGTTGCCACTGCTGCTGCTGCTGCACTTTGCGCCAGCCCCCCCGCTACCGTGGTAACCTCAACGCCAAATCAAATTTCAATATGGGAAAAATTACGTTTTGGCAAAAAGCAAATTGAAACATTTTCATGTTTGGGGTAGGAGGCTGAGTGTGGTACAGGTGACAAAATTTATCAGAGTTTCTACTACGCACTGATTATGGGTGAATGGTGGCAGAACCACCGACCTCCGGCCACCACCCCTTCTGTTGATTATGTTATTTGCCTATGAAAATTGCATTTGATGTGCGTGCTAAGTGACAAAAACGGAAATTGCCGCCAAACTGTCAGAAGGCTTGGGGGTTTGCAGGAGCAGGATGTTGCTGATGATGGCTTGGGTTTGTTTATTTTGGCTTGCCCGTAGCCCCCCTTTCAACACTACTCTGTATATTCTCTACATTCTCTAAGCAAATCCCATGTAAATGCGGCTCAAGTCGCAAAATTTCGTAAATTTATGCGTAACGGCGTGTGATGGACGAGCGTGAGAGGCATGAGGTGACCAAAAGGGGAACCAAGGCAGGCAAGGGTGTGTGAATGTGTATGGCTTCACTCTACCGTATTATGATGCCTGATGCCCATCCATCATCAGCATCACTCAGTTTTGACATATCATTGAAATCTTAGCCTTAACCCAACGACGTCATCGTCATCATCATCATCATCATCATAACCATTGCCACTGTGACGTTTCATTAACCCACGGAAAAAGCGCCCCACTTTTGTCGGGCAACGTCAAGATGGGTGTTGATGTGGGCGGGATGAAGTGTGTTAATATCAACATGGCGACGCAATCTACCGATTTCCGCTTAACCAAGCCAAACATTGCATTTCTGATTAGAGATGAAAAAGCTGATGCTGTGTGCTCTGATGCTTAAGCCGTAAACCCCAACAAAAAAAATTTGGCCGCAGGCTGGACAAAAAACATGCTGTGAAGGGACGTTCAGGGAGAGTAATGGTGGGTGGGGTTGGTTGAATGAGTGAGAAATATGTGTGGGGTTGGAAAGGGTCTACATGAATGTCAATGGTTAAGTGTCATAGAATAGCTACAATTATTCTTTGGAAATGTTTCAATTTTCTATTGAAGTGTTTTATTTGTGATTTGGCTAGAACGACTCGGCTGTTGATGCTGATCACGAATATATTCTTGACAAGCCGAGTCAATATACCCATGTCCGTCGGTCTATCTGTACTTCTGTTTCTATGCGAAATAGTCTCTAAGTTTTGAAGCTATTGAAGCCATATCGCCATAGACTACTTTCTGCTGTAGGCTGCTCATATGTAAATATCGTCCAGATCGGACTACTATATCATATATCTAGCATATAGCCGACCGATTCCGAGTCGGAATGAAATCTTAGTGCAGCTAAATTGGTTGTTTTTATCCAAATTGAGCCAAATTTGGTTAATGTCAGTTTTAGAAGCTTCAACGTCTGCTTACCAAAGTTGAACCAGATCGGGCTCCTATATCATATAGCTACCATATAACCGACCGATTCGGAATGATAGAACGTATATCTTCTATGTATGCTGACCGAATTTCAACCGAATCAGCAAGGGTATGTAAGCTTCGGATACCCAAAGTTAGCAGCCTTCCTTTTGGGGGGTTCGGTTCAAGCTAAACTTGGTTCGGAATCCGGTTCGGTTCACAGCGCGAAAAGGATTGGTTATCCAATTCGAACCCTGATATAAAATCTTACCATTCACATATATTTTCCAATTCTAATGAATGCGATTTTGTTTTAAATTCCTTATTAAAATATGAAACCGCAAAATGTTTAGTTCTTCTTCATAAAACTTCAACAAAAACCATTTAAATACTTAAAACCGGAAAGGCCATAACAGAAATGGTGTCAGGTCCTTCCCAGCAAACGAATACTTAGCCATAGCAAAGGCAGTTCAAACTAAAGAAAAAGGCTTAGGAAAAAAGTGAAAGACAAACGTAAACAAATAAGACACGAGTGAGAGAGAGCTGCACAAAAAACAACTTACATCTGCTGATAAAGAAATAGCAGCCACACGTTGGGTGAAAGTACCTGTGAGGGGGGTTTGGGTGTTTGCGAAAGTCGCAGCCGCAGGTGCGGCATCATATTTCAATGAAAGATGACAACAACAACATGACTGATAAAAGGTTGTCATTAAAATTGCAGCCACTGCACCGCCCGCCACCAGTAGCACCCTGTAGCTTCATTAGGAAGTACATACATACTGCTAGTGCAAGAACTGCGTGAGCGGGTGGGAGGATGGGAGGTTCCAAAAGTAGGTTGTCGGTGTTGGGTAAATAAGCAACGGCAACGACAAATGAATGGCAAAGAAAATCACAAAAAGGCATTGAATCAAGATGAAAGTGGAAATTCTTGTAAAACAAAGCACTTTGAGGTGTCCAACTATGAAATCGTTGTTTTTGGTTTCAAAATATGGATTCGCGCAGTTTCACTTATATAGTGCTGCCAGATGGGTAGAAAAAGCAGATGTTGCTGGCAGCTTTGCGGTGCTGCCAGATCTACGGGGCTGCCATATTAAGCCATCACCCGCGTAATTGGAAGTAAAACCCATCACCAAAAAGGAAAGAAAAAGTACTACTCACAAGGATATCATTCCACAATTCAGAGTCATCATGGATGAACAACAATATGGACCATAAAATACACAATGCTGACCAGCTCCAGTCCGCCAGGCAGCAGCACGAAGCACATGGAACAATCATCGCCAACTCCCAAAGGCAAACAGATTACGATCATGACTGCTTAAGAGGAAGTGCACATCATATCATAACCCTAGGGTCGAATCTCTCTATAACAAAGTAACTTACATATTACGGAAAGTGCTCAACCAAGGCTTATTTCCACGAAATGTTTGAAAAGGCGGAAGGAAGTCCTAACCAGGAGTGCGATCATTCTGCTGTTGCTGAAGCAGAACTGCATATAGCCATTCCTTTACAGAGTTGAGGTGATTATTTCTTCTGTGCGTTTCATTAAGTTTATAGAGTTTCTTTGCAATTTTATCTTTCACTGTTGTATATATATTAACATAAACGATTCAACTAAAACAAACGCTTTGATGGTTGTGCTTCGGGCTCACTGTTCGCATCCACTGGACGTTCCAATTCAATGGAATTGATCCTGATCATGGTATTCGGAGAGCGTTGGAAATTGATGCGCATGTATTGCTTCCTGCGCTTCTTCTTGAAATGTGTTTTCGTGTGCGTCAGCGTCTTCTCAATGATGGTGGCCTTGACCTGTACTAAGCCTGGCTCCAAAATGGGACGTCCTATCAGAGTAAAGTCACGCGCACCAGCCAGCAGCACTTTGTCTAAGCTAATCTCATCGCCTATCGTGGGCGGCCAATAGCCCTCGACCAGTATGATGTCCCCAGCTGTGACTTTGAACTGTTTGCCGCACAAATGAACGATGGCAAAGAGGCGACCCTGTTCAGATTTGGCCACTTGCTGATTGATTCTGTCGCAGATTGATTGGCATTCCTTTTGCTGCTCCTTGGCAATGGCCAAGACATCGATAGTAGCGGCTACCGGCTTGCTTTGCTGCGATAATCCTTGCGAGAGACTCAGTGCACGCATGGCACCTGTATAAGAGAGCGACACAGGGGGGAAGAGATGGATATGGACGAAGGGTTATGTCATGCGGCTTGTTTTGCTTGTCGTGCAGTTCAACCAATCACCTGTCAATGCCCATGTGCGCGGTGCTTGCGATATCTGTCGCAGCCCCTGGCGCATACTTTGCGCCAGAAATGACATCTTTGCAGTTTTAATTGATGTTGTTATTAAAATAAAAACAATTCACTCAAATGAGATCCGACACTCTTTCTGTTTACCTAATTAAAATACCAGCAATAAAAATACCAAAACATGTGCGAAATATCGATAGATCTTATCTTTATATCGATATTTATTATAAGTGCCAATACGATATACATTTTTTCAGTGCACTCTCCCTACACTCCAAACGATATTTCGCGCTTTCTGTTACGGCCAAGTATCGATAGTTCGATATAATTACTTGACCCACTGAGCCTAATGATTCTTATTAAGAATTTATTAGCCATATTAAAAGATAAATGCCAAGATTAAGAATTAATTGATTTCAACTATATTTGGCTGTCCCCTGAAGCCCATGTTTCGATAACACTATCAGCTTTCATCAATTGCCAGAGTACCTCTACTGCTATTGTGATAGCTAGCCGTCAGCGACGCAAACAATAGCCATAAGCTGATTGCACCTTTAAGTGGCTTAAGTGGACTTTGCTTTAGATAGTTGTAAACCAGCTTCCACAAAAATTGCTGTGAATAGATAGACCGAGCCATGGCATACCAAGGATATCAAGCCTTGCTTGTGGAAAAGCAGGACAAGATTGTAATTGCGAAATTCAACAATCCCAGCAAGAAGAACTCCATAACTCGTACTGGTTATGAGGAGCTAACTCGCATCCTGACAGAGGTAAATCATGATGATGACGTTACAATTATTGTGATCACGGGCGTGGGTGATTTTTTTACCGCCGGCAATAACATGACACAGGATATGGGTGACACTGACATAGAAACGTATCTGAAGGAATCCAATAAAATATTTAGGGCCATGATATCCAGCTTCATCAATTGTACGAAGATTATCTTTGCATTGGTAAACGGGCATGCTATTGGAATTGGCGCCACCATTGTGGGTCTATGTGATGTCGCATGGTGCGAGGAAAACGCCTATTTCTGGACGCCGTTCACGAAACTGGGCCTTGTTCCGGAAGGTGGCTCATCTTTCCTGATGCCGCTGTTCTTAGGCCGTTCTAAGGCCACGGAGATGCTGCTGCTGAATGAACGCATGTCCGCTCAGGAGGCATATCAATTCAATTACGTCTCCCGCTTGTTTAAGTTGAGTGAACTGGACACAGTGGTCTGGCCAAAGTTGCGTGAGTTTTCGACTTTGCCTCCCGGCTCTATGAAGGAGGGCAAACGCTTAATACAAGCAGGCTTCCAGGATAGACTAATAAGTGCCAATGAAGCTGAATGTGTGGAATTAATGCGACGCTTCCATGGCGAGGAGTTCATGCAGGCGTTGGTCAATTTCAATACACGCAAGTCGAAGCTGTAAATTTATCCTGTTAA
This sequence comes from Hirtodrosophila duncani, assembly GCA_037043425.1. NCBI lineage: Eukaryota > Metazoa > Arthropoda > Insecta > Diptera > Drosophilidae > Hirtodrosophila > Hirtodrosophila duncani. The sequence continues at coordinate 4,975,077 of JBAMBM010000834.1, read as the reverse complement.
TGCATTTTTCTAGTTGTTATCTATGTCGTTTTTGGTCAATAAAGGCAGTTTGTAAAGATGCAGGCGCTGACTAATTTCATTACGCGCCAATCAGAATATTTGTCTTGCTAATGCATTTTTGTAGTTTTTATATATATGAATATGGCAATTTGTAAAATATTTGTTGCATTCATCGCGATACACGATAGTTCCGTATCGATAGCAAGTATCGATAGCTTTGCTACTTGCATTACTCCACACTACCAGTTGCATGAACTTTGGTCGCTATACAGCACTCGTGAGTTTTTTTCGGCCGAAAAATAAAGAACGAACAATAAAATAACGTTTGTTCATGAATATAATTAACTGAACACATTTCTTAATTGAAAAACGCTTTGTTACACGTTTGCCAAGTTGTGCGTGTGCGGTGGCCTCGCGTATGCACCAACAGAGTTAATTAGAGCATCAAAGCGACAAGCGTGTAAAAAGTTGCTTGCAGAATTTCGTCGTGGTCGTGTCATTAAGAAAGAGAAGAAGAGAGCCGCACAATCATCCTATCACATTGGTTGACGCTGCCCGCGCCCCGCCGCCGCAGTTGGGCCGCCCGCACGCATAAAACATGATAAACTTGCTTAACATTTAATTTAACTGGCGTCGACAAAGGTAAGTTGACAAAATTTGCTCCCATTTCTTGCCCTCAGCCCCGGCGCCCAGTCCACTTAGTCATCCATCGTCAGCCAAGTCAGTCAGTCGCCTTTTCAGCTTCAGCCTCGGAGACATAGGCATATGCATGTACGTACATACATGTGTGCATACATAGGCCGTAACACATTCCACAGCGTCGTTCTCTTTTCGCTTCAACGTGTTCTTCAATCGGCTGTCGCCATTGGACGTTGGAATCCGCCGGGCCGCCGCATTCATTTACATAAAGTTTACGCAGCCTTTTCGAATTAGCTAGAATTTCGACACATGTATTTCAAATTGCCACGGCTGCTGGCGTTTGACTCCTCTGCCGCTGTCATCGAAGTCGCATTCGCATTGGGTCTGCACTTTTTTCCAGTTGAGGTATTTTCTAATTTTTTATTACACTAACATGCGGCGCTATTGCTTGTCCGTGCAGGTGTGTGCGTGTGCCAACTTGCTGGTTCGCGCTGGTGTGTGTGTGTGCAACAGAGATGAGCGATTTCAAAGCGACAGGAGAGCTAACGATGATACCCAGCATCTGTTTATATCCCTCACTCAAAAAGATACATTTCGTTGAGAATGGCAAAATTTTGGGGCACCACGTATGACCTTTCTACATGTGTAATCACAACAGAGATGAGCTACAATGTTACTTAGCATTGGTCGGCACAAAATACATACAATAAAATTTCCGAAGCCAAACGAAGAGCTTTACATATATCTGTATGTGGACCTTCTGACCCTATGCCTAAACGCAAAAGATAGGAGCTTGCCGATTATAGTTACAGTGACAACTGTGACTTGAAAACATATATCAGTGACACATGCTATATGACTGTGGCGGATTGTTCCGAAATATTGTTGTTTTCTAAAATATACTGAAACTCTCAGAGATAAGAACAACTCAGGCTCTAAATTAAAGTTTTTACATTACATTTTCGAAATATTTAGAGTAAACTTGCTACTTGAAAAGTCTCAGACACATAAATATAACCAACTTGTAGTATTCAGTCTCTGTATACATGTGATGTATCATCGACTGTATATTCATTGTCGTGACTATGTTTTCACTCTATCAAATCACAGTCACGAAAATATCGCCCATCTCTCATGCTTAAGTGCGTAATGTTTTGCTGTGCAGTTTCTTTTTACCAAAGATTTTATTTGCACTCCGACTGTGACACTGGGCGCTCTTTGTTCTGTTTGAAAAATCATTGTCGGGGAATTTATTGTTTTGTTCAGTTCTTTGTTGAACGTTTGATTATTATTGTTGCGGTGTTCAGGAGGGGGAGCAAGTTGGGGCCGCTTTCCCACACTCGCTCCTCTCTCTTGCTCTCTCTGTTTATTTGCTTTTTTGCGGCGTTGCCATACTGGTTGCAGAAATTGTTCCGGCAGCTGCCGCCGTCTCAGCTTAACCTCAAAATTTCGTCGTTTCGTTTATGTATTTCTGTGTTTTACAGCGAAATCTTCAATGTTTGGCGGTCACTGTGAATCCTGAGATTTGTTTTCACCAAAAAACCGAGCAGCCAGCGATAAGTAAAAAGTGCATTGCAAGTGGCCAGGGCCCAGTTGACGAGGCTCTGTCCCAATAATGGCTCAGCAAACGCAACAACAGCCACCGCCTCCGCAAGGAGCAACTGCATCGGCGCCTCCGCCGACATCAGTAACAACAACGCCAGTGTCCACACCACAGCCGCCCAGCAATAATAACGGCAACAATAGTAGCACTATTGTATCGCCATCTAACAACAACAACAACGTGTTGACACCTGGCGGCCAGCATGTATTCAATCAACCGGCGGCGCTGTATCATCCGCATGGGGCAGGTGGGCCTCAGGCTCACGGCTCCATGTATCCGGCCGCCATGATTCAATCCCCTATGCCTAATGTTTTTGTAAACAATGTCACTGCCAATGTGAATTTGCATGGCTGGTCGCACACGGTTCCCGCCTACATTCCAGCCGGTGGCCAAGCTCACTACGTGGCGCATGGAGATCTGCCTCCAGAACAGGTAAGTGTGTATCTGCCTGCAAAATTATTACTGTTCTTCATATTCAGCCATATTCCGTAGGGCAATCCCTTGATGCAACAAATGCCGCACATGCCCATGGCATTGGGTCCGCAGGGTGCCGGCAATCCCAGTCTCCACACGCCTGGCCTAGGCGGACGAAGTCGTGGACGCCCACGTGGGCGCGGCGGCAGCGGAATGCGTCGTGACTACATACCACGCCACATGCAACAGCAGCAACAACCACTGCTGGTGGCCCACCCACAACAGCAGCAACAGCTCTCGGAGAGCGCCAGTCCGCAACAAATGCAGGCCGAGCAGATGGGTCAGCAGTTGGTGCCGCCGCAAGAAGGCCACTTGCCCCCAGTGCAGCAGTACTATTCACCGCCATATGCCTACAGCACCTATCCCGCTGCCTATTATGCTCCGCATCCCACCGGCATTCAGGCGCCGCCAAACAGCGCTACCGCCGCTCATCAGGCCACGGGCGCTCCGTTGTACATATCACCCATGCCGATATACAATGGCGGTCCCATGTACAACTATATGGGCGGATATATTTACGCCTTGCCGTCCGCGGAGTACCAATATATGTCAGAGGATGGCGCTCAGGGTGGCGTAGATGAGCGCGGTCAGCAGCAGGATGGCGGTGCTGGTAGCATGGTGCCACAGATTTGGCATCACGGCCCCATGTATGCCGAGGACTACGCTGAGGTGCTACAGCAGCAGCAGCAGGCCAATCAAGCAAACGGCGCCGTCGTCGGCGATGAACTGAATCACAATAGTTCCTCGGTGAACTCATCTGAAACGTCCAGCATGTTGAGTCCCAACTATACGATCTATGAGCCGCAGATCCACGAGATGCAACAGCAAATGGGCGTCATGCAGATCTACGGTGACAACCAGTTGGCTCCACTACAACCTATGCATCCGGGCGCTGGTCCAGGGCCACAGGTAAGTGAAGTAATCAAATATGCCCAAAGGATTCTAACAAACTTTTCAAATTGTGTTCTACTTTAGTATGAAGATGAGCTCTCCGAATGCGTAGCGCCTCCCCCGTGCGCCATACCCGTTGCATGGACACCGACCTTGCCCTTGCCGGCTGAAATGGCTGCACTTCCGCCCATGATAAGTGCCGTGCCACCACCGCCTCTAATGATTCAGCAGGCTGCAGCTTGCATTGAACAGCAGCATCAACAGCAGGCGCCGACACCCACGCCACAGGAGCCATTGGGTAAGTGTTAAATGTTGGATAAATGTTATATTGATATATCCCAGTTGCAAAGATCAAATTTGCATTCTATGTTTTTCTATTTATATTCTGATTTTTATGTTTGATAAACTACCTGAGTTTATTTAATCCTATATAGTTTCCAATTTCCTTTCAACATATTCGTTAGTTTTCGATAACGTTCTTCTGAAGAAAATTTGCTTCGATAGCTTTTGTAATTGATTTACTACGGTTTTGACATACGATCTCGTAAATACTTTCTAAGTATTAGATGTTATGGACATCTTAATACACTTTCCAAAGGGGTTTAGTGCATATTTTGATGAAGCTTGTAACTTATAGATAAGCGAAATTTCCACTGTAAGAAATATATATATTTTTATCTAATCCCGTTTGTCGGTCTCGGTTTACAATTTCTCAGCTATTTTTATAGTTTTTATAAGGCCGGATAGTATTCATTTGTTACATAAATTCTCTAGACTTAGACTGCTCGTTTTTGAACGATCTGTTGAAATTTTAGCTCTGGAAGCTTTCTGAAATTCGATTGTAATGTAGAATTTTCGTATGGATTGGAAGAACTAATGTAGCCACAGATATTTAATAGGAGTTAAGCGTATTCAAAAGAAAGTAGCTTTGAGTACCTGTCCATTACATAAAATTATAGATCATAAAACATAGAACTATGAAAAGGAATGAAAACTTAGTAGTCTAAAACGCATTAGAGAGACAGAGCACAGGGCTACAAAGTTTTAATTTAAATGTCTTTAAGCTATATGTTATAGTGGTCCGATCTTTATGATCTTCACATATGAACAGTTTACAGGATAAAGAAATTACAAATCTAAAGCTTCAGAATTAAGACACTGGTTCCTCATAGAAACAGACGGACAGACAGACGGACATGCCTATATGTATAGACTCGGCTTGCAGTGTAAAGCAAAGAAAAATGTAACTCGAAGCGTTTGTGTCCGCCAATCGCAGAGTCAGGTTGTGATTGTGTGAGTGTCTACAACTGCTTTATTATTAGCGTGGAGATATTTACGTTCCGCTGACTTATAAAAGATGTATGCATATACAAAGTAATCCCTATGTGATACATATATATGTTTATCATAGAGCTACTGTTGTTCGTAAATCATCTTTTGTTTATTTGTTATCATATTCAAAGTTTTCAAAAGATTCACTTGCTTTTTGCGAATCAAAATATTTGAAATTCTCTATACAACCTTTCCTTTTACAAATTACCCTAGGCCTCAGTGGTAGGGTATGCAATATTCGATTAGCTAGCTTTCCTTTTCTTTATGTGCTCTCATATACTTATACTCTGTACACTGCATTTCTCATACCACTTTGACAATATCTGTTCATCGTGTTTATATGCAATTTTTGCTTACTTTTGGTTTTTTCCCCACTCGCCCGATGAGTGCGTTCAGTGTACAGTTTGCAGTTTACAGTTCGTGTCGCTGGGTCTGGCAGGTGTATAGACCCATTGGGTGTCACATGATATGTATTTGTATGTGGACAGCAGCGAGTACAACAACAACAGGCGACGCTGCCAGTCCAGCAATGTCGCCGTCAACACATTTTGCCACAGTTTGTGTTTTCGCTTCAAAATTTTATTGCACGCCGACCGCCCGGACGTCGCTTTTAAAGTGCTGCTTTGGCTGTTGCTAACTGCTGCTGCTCGCTGTGATTCGATGGGCATTGATTTCTGGATTTGGAGTAGGTTCTTGATTCACCCAGCGATCGTAAACACATATGTTCATTGCTCTGGCTGTAGTTTCTAACAATTGTTGTAACAGGTGTCTGTCTTATAGTTAGTTTGCCGTGTTGTCGCTCGTGTCCCTCTACTGGCAACGTTGTTGTAACAGTTGGGCCTTTTGTCCGGTTTCGTCTCCATGCAACCCGGTGCCGTCTCTCGTTCATCAGTAATCAGCTGCTGCCGCTGCTGGCAACCAGCCGTCATTTGGTCTGCTTTGGCTGTGCATTCATTGTTCACGTTTATCAGTTGTCGACAGTGTTGGAGGCATCAAAATACGTCAACGCCTTGCTCCATTTACAGCCACATTTGCATTAATTGTTGTTTCTTTTACTCATCGTGTTCTCATACCCTTGTTAATGAGTGGACACCGGATTTTCAGCAGAATTTCTTTAGAACAGTTTGTCCAAAACATGTGCTGATTGTGCTGAAATGTGTTTCAAAGGGAGTGAAGATATTGGAATTCTCCTCATGATTTGTTTGTTTTTAAGAATAATATGTGTTTTATAGTGCCGATAAGAGTTAAGAGAAATTTGTATATAATATCATTCTTATTTGGCATTATCGGGGCTAACTTTTCCAGGGCCTCGCATTTCTTTTTCCCTGTCAAAAGCAATGCCCAATCTATTGACAGTTATACCAAATCTATTAAACTTCCCATAGAAATGTTGAGCCCGATTTTGACCCATTTGCTGGTTGAATCTTAGAGTTAACCTACGGAATAAAATCGTATCTCTTATAGTTTGAGCTGTGCCTTGTTTCCCAGTATGTCAGTCTTTAAACCTACTTTTGGTCTGCTATTTAATTTTGGAATTGTCAAACTTTGACTATGATTTTCAACCACTTGCAGTTGGAATTTCCCAAAATGCAGCCTTTGTGTTGGTTTGCTCTATAAATCCAATCAATAAAACAGTTCCACAGGTAGCTCAACGAGGTTTTGTATTCATTTAGAATAGGAATACAAAACTTTATTCAAGTCTGAAATACTAAAAATTTCGCATACTTTGCAATTCTAAGAATTCTTGATTTCAGAATTTAGACAACGCACAGGAAATCTAAATTGTAATTGCTTTAACAAGGATTCTTAATATAAGAATGCTCGGACTTTAAAAAAAGTTCTGGAAATAAGTATTTAGTGCTTGAATTAAGATCTTTCGAACCTTGTTTTGAGGTCGGTTTTTCTTGATTCAAATGGGAAAAATGTATTTTTCGTTGAGTGCATTTTTTCCTTCATATTTTTGAATACATTTTTTGCAATGTCAGTTATTGTATTCGAATTCTTTTGAAATATGAAATTAATTATTATAATGAATTTTCGAAAACCTCAAAAATGCTCTCCAAAATAATATCAGTAAATCCTCATTTAGCCTTTACATATCTTATATAAACTACAAATTCCCAACAGAGAGTTGAGAATGAATATAATACCGCCAATCCTACAAATAAATCATTGAAATCCCATGGCCAGAGTATCTAAGCTTTAACTTGGCATTAATAACATTTCTTAATCTAGCTTTTGCTTGGCGTTGCCTCTCCATCTTCTGTCCATCCAAGTCCACTGACCAGTTGCATGGTGTATGGCGTCCGGTGTCTGGGGCCTGGTTTAGTGTTGCCTTCCGCCTTATCAGACTCACAGTCATTGACATTTTTGTTGGCCACTGGGGCTTCTAACAAAGAGAAGTAAAACAAATCGCTTACTTATTGTACATACTTGGTCACATATGTCGTCCACCTAAATGCTGCTACTAAATGCCACCCCTCCCTGGCAAATTGATTGCTGGCCAGTTGTGTATATTTAAGAGGCTAAATATACGGGTATCGTCTCGCTGGCCAATTGTCGCGCCTTGTTTTCGTAGCACTTGTTTGCCTGGAAATTCTCTGTAAATACTTTGATAGCGCAAAGTTTTGAGTGTGTTTGCCTGCCTTTATGCATTTCCAGACCAGATTGATACGACGATATCGGCAAGACCTCTTCCTTCCCACTTGGTAATGTTTCATTAAATGATTTGCTAACAGTTACAATGGGCGGTCGCTTGATTACCGTAATCGTGTTACCTGTTGCAAAATGGTTTTGATGGCATTCCGTAATCATTGTTCGAGTTGAGGTGCGCGTGCCCACCAAATCCAATTCTTTGATAAACTATATTTTAAGCGCAAGTCGGCGCCGATAGGAAAGCAGAAACCATTTTTTGTTGCTGTTATTATTATCTTTACTTTTTGATCGATCGATTTTAGAGCGGCCCATTCGATTGCAGAGCAAAATCAAATCATAATGTTCCACATTTATATAATAGTTTATAATAGAAGAAAATTGATATGTTGAACTTCGAATGAGTTTGTCTGCTAACATTTAGTACCCCCAGAACAAGGAACCAATTCGCTTCAGATGCATCGTCAATGCCTCGGGGTAACCATTATTATTAATTTCGGATTGAAACTTTGTCTCTCAGGGCCCTATAGTGGTGATGAGTGCCACTTCTGTTAGAAATTTTTCTGACATGCTCCTTCTGCTACGTGTTTATAAGACTGTGTGTTCTCAAGGATTTGAATCTGATCCGCAACGAGAACCATCTCTACCTCTTCTTTTCTTCACCTCAATTGATATTTTACAATTTTCGCACACCAAGTCAGATGTTTTTGTTATTAGTGTTCTAGTGCGGGCAGGCTCAGTATGCTTTGCCAACCAATCTGAGGGGCATTGTTTCATACAAATTTGCAGCATTTTCAGGGACTTTTTCCCCTTTTTGTACTGATAAATCTATTAGATTATCTATTAGAATATTACCAAGAGTATTACCGAGTTCATCTTTGTTCATCAAACACCTCGCTGGTGTTTTCTTAGGGTTTCCCATTTAAGGATTAGGATGTTACATGATTTTGCTTCTCGCTTCTATAGGCAATTTTTCAAAAGCTTTGTAGGTGGAATGATAATTTTACTTTCAAGATAGCCGAAATCCTTCATATACTTTCGATCTTGGTAGCATCGTGACTCTGCCTATCTTTCTCTTCACTGATCATTCATGCTGTTCTCAAATATTCTTCCATATTATGTTTGAATGTTCATAAGTTTCTCCCCCTTTATCAGTCTTTTTTCCCCCACGAATGTATGGCAACAATTATTTATTATTTTTCGTAATTTCTAACATTTATTGTTCTGCATTGTTTTTGAGTGTTTGGTTTCTTCTTCATAATTATGCGTATAACAGTTTTGGATTTCATGTTGCATTGCAATATTTTTTCCATATTTTGTGTTAGGAGCGTGTTTTGTTACTGTTTTTGTGTGTAAAACATTTTGTATTGCTAATTTTATTGCTATCTCTATACATTTTGTGGTTAGTTTTAAAACAAATTTTTTAACACACATACATAGATAGGCTGTGTATAACAAAAACGCACAAGCCTTTAAAAGTGTAGTTTTTTGGGTTTCTTTTTTGGCGCAGGCGTTTCTTTTTTAATTTTTAATGTTGCTGGACTTGTAATTGTTGCAATATTTAATTGTAATTTTAATGTACAAAAAATGAGCCATAAAATTTATTGTTTTTGTTTTTTGTTTTGCATTCTTCGTTTGTTGCTAAATTATTAGTTTAAAATTGAAAACAATTTTTAGTAGACATTTAAAGTGTTTTTTTTTGTTGTTCTTTAATTTTTAATATATTTTTAGGTAAAATTTGTAATATTAGCAGTTGTTGTTGTTTTGCTTACATTCGCTATGCAGATTTAAGTTTATCGCGCCACATTTTCTTTGCTATTGTTTTTCAACTTACACACATACATAGTAATCTTACATACATACAGGCATGCACACGCTGCTTCTTCTTTATACATATGAAAATACACATCCTACGTTCTACTCCGAAGTATTATGTTCTTCTGTACTTAACTTTTTCCTTTTTTTCCTGGCTACTTTCTACTACTTCTTAGTGGTTTGTTGTTGTTTTTGGTTTTTTGTATTCTCTACTTTGTATGACACATTTAGTACATATAACACACTCTTTCCGTATAACAACGATGCACAACAACAGTTATAATTATTTCTGCATATAATAATGTTATATATATATATAGATGGCAATAATATACAATAATAATCATATTGATCATAATTTATAATAATATGTAATAATAATACAATAATAATCATAAATTTTAACAAAAACAAATAGAAATTAATTTACAATATTTTTGCGTTGACAAACTATAATCGATCAGTATCAGGTTTGAATTTTTTCGTTTTTATGAGCGTAATTTAATATATGGCTAAGTGTATAAGAGTGTATGTATAGTTAAAGGTGCTACTCCGCCACTTATTCTTCCATCTTCGCGTCGTAATCTTATCGAACAGCTAAGCCAAAGTTTCTTCTTTGAATTTTCGTTTTGCTACAAGCAAAAAGTGTATAGATATACATATATATATATATATATATTTGTATGTGTATATATAATAATAGTAGCTTATATAATAACGCGCTTTTGTGTGTGTGTGTATGTGTGTGTGTGTGTGTTTGTGTATATGTGCTCTCTTCTGTAGTGAACTCTGTTCCCTATACTGGACAGGTTGTGGAAATACGTAACTCCTCCGCCTCCTCTTCCTAAATCATTTTGTATTTCGTTTTGTATAAGTTGCTAGAAAAAATATCGCTCTGGTTTTCCTCAATTTTCCACACCTCTTCTTCTTCTTCATTTTTATTATTTACCTAATTCTCATTTTGAACAAAGACAGTGGCAACCCCTTCTGTGGTATCCCATCTCTGGCCAAAAATCCTTGTAAATTCTTGATCTTCGACTTAGAGAGCAGCTTTAGAGCTTTGATTCTGATGTTCCTCTTGATCCGGGATTTCCTGTTTTGTGCTGTTGCCCGGGAAATTGGAGCAGGGCATCCTCCTGTTGTGGACTGGGCAACGTTTTGATGATCTTGGGCACAATGGTGATGGGCTGATCCTCGTCATCCTCGGCATCTTCGCCCTGTTCCTCATCGATGGGTGTTAGAGTTTCCGCGTGCACAGGTGTTTCATCGGAGCCACCGCAACGCTTTAGGCAGGGAGCCAAGAAGCTCGTTATAGTTGACACGGCAAAGAGAGCGCCAGCCATGTAAAAGGGCAGGTCGTAGGTGTGCGTGATATCGTAGATGGCGCCCGCCAGCGGTGTGCCTATCAGTGCGGCAAATCCTCTGAAGAGTATGAGCAGGCCAAAGGCATTTGTGAGCTTGTCCAGGCCGAGCAGATCGACCAGGATAATTGACGTCAGCGAGATGTAACCAGAGATGGCGATGCCAAAGAATATGGACATAGTTACGTAGGCTGCATAGCTGTAGCAGAGCGGGGTCAGGGATACAGCCACTGTGGAGATGAGCAGGCAGCAATTGTTGAGCAGCAGTGAGTTAACCTGAGGGAGATCCGCTACCCAGCCGCAGAACACACGGCCCACTGTGTTGGTGATGCCAATAATGGAAAGCAGCATGGAGGCATCTGCCTTGCCTATGCCGTGCTCCTTGGCCGCATCCACGAGGTAGACGAAGGGTACGTACAATCCGGCCATGCCAAAGACATTGGAAAGACCGATTAGCATGAAGACGGGATCCTTGAGCAGGCTAACGTCCAGCATTGTGTTGACAACCGACTTGACCGAGTCCGGTATGCCCAAGCAGGGGCACAGGTCGTATTCCTCTCGATGTTTCTCAGCCTCCGCCAGGGGATCCAGGTGTCTCATACTCAGCATGCTCTTCTCGTACTTGGTGAGCGACAGCACTGAATTGCGATAGTTGGCTAGCGATTTCTGGGACTGATACTGCGGGAGATTGGTCACCGAGCCGGAATAGAAGATGTCCTTGCGTGACATGGGACGAACCATTCGACCGCTGCCGCTGCTGCCCTGCCGTTGTGACAGGGACATCTTTGAGCCAGTAGCGACGCCACCGCCAGCCTCCAGATCGTTGCGGGAGGAGGCCCGGATGGCCGCCAGTGAGGGTTGATAGCGTTCTGAAGCAGATGTTTTGCGCACCCGAGTGAACGAAGGCACGGATCCATTCTTGGGAAGACTTTGATGGTCCCCAGCCAAAAAGGCTGGCTGCGACGCATTCCGGATCATGGCATCATGCGACTGATATGGACTGTGATCCGACTCTGAGTTGCGATGCGCCCGACGTCCTCCTCCTACATTTCGTCCAGCTGCAGCTGAGAGTTGGCCACTGCTATCACCTCCGTTTGGTGGCGATTGGGCACCACCTCCAGCTCCATTTCGATGAACTTCGACCACTTTGGACTCGGTAATGGTAGGCAGTGTGGATACAGGATGCAGTCCGGACGCTTGCTGGGCCATGAGCTCCAAATTCAAACTGGAATGCACGCCGGGATCAGCATTGAGGGGTAGTTTGAGTTTCCTTTCCATTGTGCCGTCGGGTAACTGTACCATGAAGTGTGATCCCGCAAAGGAACCGCGCTCCAACTGCAGCTGTTTCTCCTCATACATCCGCTGCATCAGTGATTTGACTTTCTTCTTCTTCGGATAGGTGAGGGGTCGCATCATGGCGCCAAAGATGGCACAGTTGAGAATTAGGCCGGCAAAGATTAGCAGGGCATTCTTCCATCCGTACTCCTCCAGCAAATAAGTAGCGAGCGGTGCAAAAGCAAAGGTGCCAAATCCAGAGCCACACACAGCAATGCCCGTGGCCAAGGAGCGCTTCGTCTCAAAGTAGTAACCGACGGCCACCACAGCCGGCAGGTAGATCATGCCAAAGCCGAAGCCGCCCATAAATCCATAGGTGGCCATCAGCATGCTCACCGACGTGCTAAACGTACTCAGGACGAAGGCAATGCAGGCAATGATACTGCCAGCAATGCACACGGCCCTGCAGCCGTACTTGTTGGCCAGGGCCGAGACAATGGGCCCAGCACTGAGGTATACGCCCGACAGCAGACTGCCCACCCAGGCCACTGTGCCCTTGCCCTCGTGAAAGTAATTGACAAACTCCTCGAGGAAGATGCCAAACGTGTAGGCAATACCATCCACAATCATGTTGCACATGAAGCTGGCGAAGCATATGACCCAGCCGTAGCCACCGTCCGGCGGTGGCGGCAGTTCGCCATATTCGCTAACATCGTCGTCCTCGTCGCCATCACCATCGCCATCATCGTCGTCCCCGTCATCCTGGTGATGCTCGGGACTCTGTTCGGCTGTGAGACGTGCCGCCTCCTCGCAGGCCAGCTCGCTGTCCGTTCGCTCGAATTTACGCAGGCGTGCCGCCGAATTGCCCACAGCTGAGGCAGCATTCACATTTGTGTCAACCATGGCTAATTTGTTTTTAAATTTTTATTTATTTTTAAAGCACTTTGTGGCAATAAGCAAGTTTTATATTTCTTTTTTTTTTCTTATATGCTAGAAGCCGTTAGTTGAACACACACACAAACACACGCGGCCGATGGCTTTCAATTTTTGGTTTCAATTTTAATTGTCTTGTGCTTGTTCTTGCTCTTTCACTTTGGGATTGCGCGCCCGCGCATCTGTCCTTTATGTGTGGAGCTTGGAGCAGCAGCAGTAGTTCTATGCGTGTTCGAATCCGTAGCCTAAATGTCGAGTTCGAATTATGCGAGCGCCTCGGAATGCCCACATACAACTACTGCTCACGCAGCCAGTAGAAGTAGCCAGTGGCGGCGCGCTCCGTACTCCGTTTGTGCTGTTGCTATCACTGTTGCTGCTGCTTATTGTGTTTGTTGTTTTATTTGCCGCTGCTTGGTTATAGTTGTTGTTGTTGTTGTTGTTATTGTTATTACTGTGTTTTTATCTTTTGCACGCTGTGCGCTCGTATTCGCTCTCCCACATACCAAAACTTAGAACATTTTGTCACGCCGCTCTAGATTTGAGTGCACTGCTCAGTCTCTCGTTCTCTCTCTCTCTGTTAGCACTGCATTTGCTGTTATATATTTTGCTTTTATAAATTGTTATTGAGTTTTGGTTTGGTTTTGGTTGATAAATTTATTTATTATCAATACATAAAGGAAAGGGCGGTTCTTTATAGAATTTAAATAAAGCAGTTTGCTTAGTTTTTTTTTGTGTAATTTTCTGTTTATCTAAATTAAACGAAAATTTGCTTGTTATAGTTTTTATGCGCTGAATATTTTAAGCAAATTTCACTGAAGGAATTATGTTAATTAAATAATTTGAAGGAAGTTAGTAAATATTTTTCTTGTACAAATTTATGAAATTCAACTTGTAAGCTCAAATATTTGTTGTTTGCTTTTTATGTTGTTGTTGTTTTGGTGCTTTTATTTAATTTATGCACTTTAACTTGGTCTGCCTAGATCTACATATATACATACTGCAATTGAAAATATAAGTAAGTATTTAATGGATTTGTTTAGTTTAGTCAAATATTTATATTTATTTTTTCAATTTGTCACGTTTTGTTGTGCTTGCTAACTTTTTGTTTATATTATTTACACTTTGCTTGCAATTTTTATAGAATTTTTTCTTTGGCTGCCAAAATGTGCTGTGCTTCCTGAATTTACAGCTGTGCGTATACACGTTGACTTTGACTTTGATTTTGCTTTTGCGTTTTGTATCTTTTTGCTAGTCTTAGTTCATGCCGTGGCTTTTGCTTTTGCTGCTTTTGTGGGACACTTTTGCACTGGTTTTTTTTGCTGCTCTTTGGGGTTGCTGTACGTTTACGTAGGTCGATTGTGTCGATAGATATGTGAATTTAATTGTATAATTTCTGTTTTGTATTGCATGTGCCGTGCAGCGCGCTTGTGGAGCATTCAAATGCATTGTTTGTTTGTAAAATTTTGTTGCACACTGCACATGTGTGCGAGCAAATGTGTGTGTATATGAAAGAAAAAACCAAAAATTCCGCTTAGCGGCGTCAGCACAATTTAAAGAAAATTTTATAACAACAATTTTCAATGTACATGTGATCGATAAAATGGTATATGTGTGTCTGTTTCAATGTAAAGCAACAACAACACAAACAGCACAAACTAAAACTCAGCAGCACACCAGACCACGCTTAGCCTTAGCCTTCTTAGCTTACGTGGTTCTGTTGCGACTCGAAACACCCCACACACAATGAGCAGGCCACACCATTAAGCTGCTGGCTGATTGAAATTGTATTTAGTTTTGTAAATCTTATAGGCTTTTCATTTTCAAATTTTATAGTTTTATTTCTCTTTTATAAATTGTTAATTACTTTTGTGCGCCGCGGCAGGAAGGAGCACAGTGCCCGTGTGCCGTTTGACGTTTTCTCTCGTGTTGCTAACTCGACAAGAACGTCTTAACTGCTGCTCTGTTCGACGTGAAATGAAAATTCGTCGTAACTAACCGACGGAAGACCCACCGTCCGACCCAAAAGCCTCAAACAGAGACAGAGCAGAAAGCGTTTGGGGCAACAAAATAATATAAAAGCGAAATGCAAAAACAAAAACTGTTATACGATATACAAAAAACGCAGCAACAGCGACAAAAGCACACAATGAAAATGCAAAATTCAAACAACAACAACATTAACAACAATTTTTGCAAATGCAAAACAAAACAAAAACAAAAAAAACTAATATTCTCGCCATGCGGCAGCTGAGGTTGACATTGCTTTGCTTTGGCCATCTAACCATATTTGTTTTTGTTGTTGTTGCCTATTTTCAATGCAATTGTTGAAGTTCAAGCTCACAGCGCGCAAGCTCTCTCAATAGATGTGTACCGCGCGCTCTTTTCTCTATATATCTCTGTGCATATCTCACATGGCCACCTGGTGAGTTTTTTCGTTTTTGGCTCTGGCTTGACGACAACTTTGTTGCGCCTCTCTCAAACTTTGCAGGTATGCGCTGCGCAGTGCTAAGGGTTGCTTTTTGCCACTCGAACAGCTGATTTGAGACAACAACAATAGCTGTGATTGTTTGCTATCGTTGGCTTTGCCCAGACACCGATTTTTAACCGGGCTCCGTCTCACAGCCCCTTAGAAAGAAACTACCCCTTGACCAGCTAGCTATAGATGAAACGCACTTTTCTAAGGGTTGTCTTTTTTGTTTGTTACTTTGTTTGCTGTTTTGGCAGCAGAAAAACCGGTAGCGGCAGTTTCTATATATGTGTATAACACTCTGTATAACAGTTACAAGAAATATTAAGAGCAATAACTGCCACTGTTTCATCGCTCTTGAGTTTCTGATTTAGGTTAAAGGTTAAGTTTTTGCCACTTTCGTTTGGTTTTGAAACTTTTACTTTTTGTGCTACTGCTGCGTATGCGTTTGTGTGTGTATGTGAGTTGGTGAGTGTAAAATGTGTGTGCCGCCTTTTAGGCGCCGCGCCAACATGACGGCAACAAACAATATAACTTCTACTTCACTTGAGACATTGTATAATCGCAGCATTATCTTAATTATGGCTGTCTATATAAATGCAATAGACGACCATTTCTGTTTTTCTTCGTCTCGGACTGTTTTGATAAGCCACTTTTTTTACGTATTTTTTGTTGCTGTTGTTATATTTACACACATTTTTTAGTGGCCACTAAAGCTGGGACTTTTTTAATTTGTTTTTTTTTTAGTGGTGTCAGTGTTGCTAGGGCATAAAGACACAATTTTTGGTGTTGTTTTTGCTTCTGATTCTGCTTTTTGTTCTTGTTTTATAACAGTTTTGTTTTTAGCACATGGAGCTGTCTTAATAGTTGTTCTTGGTTTCACATATTTTTCTTTTTATAATACTCCCAAAAAAAGAAGAGGCATTTGACCAAAAATAAATATTCTCTTTGATTTGGTGCTTCTCTTTGAGGCGGTAAGACTTATAAGTGAACAATCGTGCTACTTGGTCAATGTCATTCATAAAAATGCCAAGACTTACGTATGTCTGTCACCCACCCTCACACACATTTGCCTTGTAGGTCAGCACCCCTTTGAGATTTTCCCCTTTGGTTGCGGGCTGCTGATTCCTATGATTATCGCATTAGTTAGGAAATTGCCAGTTAGTTAAACCGCAAGTATTCATTTCCCCAAACGAAATTTAATACGTTTGCAAACTAAACTGTTATACCGCAACGTGTGAGCCTGGCTACATGTATGTATAATATATATGTTCGTTATAAATGCATGGAATGCAAACCAGAAAGTGCAGCGATGCCAGAAGTCGGCACGTGGCAAAGTTTGACCTGCTGCTGCAGCGCTGAGCTGGTTTAATGATTATAGGGGTGTCGATAGCTAGCTTTGGCCACGCCCTCGAAAATGAAACGGGCCTCTTGCTGCCTCAATTAGCCGCATCATTACACATTTGCCATAGCTCCTCGAATCGTTTGCATTTTTAGGGGCCATGGCCAAAAGGCTCGCGCGCCAATGCAGACGACATCGGACTGCATCAAACGTTCTAAATTAAAGACGTGATGAGAGCAGCGAAACAGCAGTGCTGAGTTGTTGTCTTGGGCCTTTGGCCAAATTGTGCGCTATATTAGGGCATAGTGGAAAAAAGCGCTTTAGTTTTTGTAATGTTTTTGTAAAATTCTTTTTTTATTTTTTAAATAATTTAGCCATCAATATTAATAGATCGTTTATCCAAGTCTCATGGGTGAACTGGAAGATACTCATTATATCATTATCTGCTCATTATCGATATGTTGACTTGGGCCTTTGGCCAAAATTTGACGCTGCTATATTAGGGAGTAGTGGTTATTTTTTGATGCTTTTTTAAAAATCAAAATTTATAGATCCGTTTTTCAAGTCTCAAGGGGAAAGTGGGAAACTGCTGACGAACTAAATTTTCATCGCTCAGTAGTTATGGGACATTGAAGTGAACCTTCTGTGCGTGCTCTTTGCTCTTAAAAGCAAATGTCCTTGGTGGGCCCATTTCCATATGGCAGAACTGTGTTGACTTGGGCCAGTTTGCTCTGTGAGAAGACATCATTTTGGAGAGCCGATGGCATGTTTATTTTGGAAAAATTTAATTACCAATTGGTGAAAAATTTAAGGGATGAATGTAAAATCGAAATTGCGTCTGAATGCTTGATAAAGTGGAAGTAAGCTCTAAGGTGAAGATGTGAAGGCCCGCCGCACTTTATTTCCAAAGACAAACGTCGTTGAATAAACCTAACCCACCTTTTGTTTACACATTTCTGACCCACTGTGCCATAAACCATTTCTCTAACAGCTTCCTTTATCCCAAAAGTTGAATGAGCCTATCGTCAATGCCATCCTATATACAATGGGCGAATGTACACACCGGTTCAACAATTTGTTAACAATCCCAAGAACATTCACTTCATACTACATCACGCTATATCTCTTTCGCTCTCTCTCTCTCACTTTGTGGGGTGCTCTATACTTTCTTTGTCTTGGAACGGTTCAGTGGGGGAGAAATTGAAATTAAATTGCGCATACGCCGTGTTGTTCTTGTTACTTTATGCATTGGCAGTCAATGCGCTTTGTTTTAAAACAAAAATGTTCTGGTTTTGAATTTTTTACGCTGTGAGTTTTTCATCGCATTTGCCTCTCGCTTGCCTTCCCACCAGCACACCCCTCCCTCTATATACATACTCTCAGGTATATATATATATTCGATTATATATAATAGTAGATATTTACAAAATGACGCAGTTTGTGTCGCTTGTTGCTCATTTATTTGATCTCTTTTTACTAATTTTACTTGTTGCTTAGTATGCATTGCTTATAGTTCTGCTTGTGGTTGTTGTTGTTGTTGGCCTCTATATTGTATCTGTTAGATACATTTGTATCTACATTGCTCAATGAGCCAGCCAGCTAGCAGCCTGCCTGTCTGCCTGCCTACCTGCCTTTACAATCTCCAACTCTTATACGCCCAACGTATTTATATGTTAATATGATAGGTGGCAGGTGGGCGGTAGCAACAGTAGCTACAGTAGCTACAGCCTGCCCAGCCCGCATGTCCTTGGTGCTATGTTGTTTCTGACATTGCTACTGCTCTGCTACCATAGCTGTCAGTTCACTTTAGCTTTCCTTTTGCTTGAACGACAACTGCCAGATACAATGCTTGCCGTTGTCTTACCAACGAGCCCCCCCACCCCCACACACATCTCCCGCCAGCTCCTTTAAAACGCACTGTGTCCTATCATCATCGATGCTTATCAAAATGGCTTAAAATATAACAATCAACAGCCGCCACACTTTATGGCCCAAAACTACGAGACTCGTAAATAATTTGTTGGCCCATTTGATGATAAGCAAACTGTTTTTTATACATTTCTTGTTTTCTTATGCTTGGCGATTGTGTTTGTTGTTCTTGTTCATGTCGCTGTTGTTTGTGTTTCATTCTTGTTACGAGAGAACCTTGCGAATAGAAGACGAAGGTCGCGTGCCTTATAAAATTATGCAATTTTCATTGCCTCGGTTTGGTCTTCTTTAGCTCTAAATGAAAGCAGCCAAGTCTTTAGCTATTATTTATTGTAAATTGACACAAATGAATTCAATTGAATTGCATTCAACAACAATAACAACAAACAAACACAACAAATAACAGGGTACTTCAAATTCTTGGCTCTTGCTGTTGCCAGGGCGGCAGTGTTTTGTTGTTGTTGTTGTTATTATTTGTTTATTATTATTGTTGTTTTTGCTGCTTATATGTTTGTCATCATTGTCGGCCCCCAATAATACAACAAAAAAAAACAACAAAAAAACAAACCGCTTGGCTAGATTAGTTATCAATTTATATATATGAAACAGCAGCAGCAGCAGAATGGGGTTCTACATGTGGCCCTCTGTCTGTATCGTTGTCTGCAAAGAATGTATATGTGTGCGTATATGTGTATTTGTGTGTGTATTTGGTTAATTGATATGCAATTCCTACACTCATCTAAGTCTTGGTTCAGCCAACAAACAATTGAAACTGAACGCCAAATGCAGCAGAGTTATGCCATGACAATGCGTAATTCAGTGCACAATGATAAGTTCGATTTGTTTTTATTGTTTTGACACACATTTCTTATATCAATATACAAGTGAACGTTTGTGTATCTACATTCCTTATGGGCGCCTAAACTATCACATTTATTATACAGTAGTGTAATATTCGATCAGGGGAATGCTGATCAGACCATTAAGTTATCCTCACCTCGAGGAGTAATTCGGAGTTGAGGTTTTTCGGTGAATTTCGGATGGAGGCGCACAGAAATAGTAAAGGGATGTCATGGAGAAAAGGGATACAGAGATAGAGAAAGAGGGTCAACAGATGGAAGAGTGACGGAAGAGAAGAGAAAGGAGAGGACAATAAGATGATTGTAAGAAGAAGGAAGAGTAAAAGAGGCAGTGCAGAGGAAGAGCAGAGAGAGAGAGAGAACTCAAGGAGACAAAGAAATGGACAAGAAAGGGACAAAGACAAAGAAAGGGTCAGAGAAGTAGAAGGAAAAGGTAAATAAAGAGAGACAAAAGAGGTTGTTTCCCAGTTAAGGAGAAAAATATGTAAGGCCATGACTACAGAAGGGGGAACTGTTTTCTCTGAGATAAACAGTTAATTGCTATATATATACATTAATGAGGATCAAAATTATGTACAGCTTTATATACATATATGTTATATCAGTCTTATATATATCTATAATTCATTACAGTTATACACTTTGGCCCAATCAATATATAATTTGTTATATTATGGATAACAAACAAATTGTTGTCGCACGTTACATTCAGTTATATGCTCACTCACCACATGTTCTGTGCATGTCAGCATGAATATAAAGCTATAGATATCAAAGTATATTCATATCTATATTTATATATACAACAAATTTTTCTTTGTTTCCTTTTTGAAGCTTTTGTTTTCACACTCTGCGGAAAGCATGAAGCGATTGTCGTCAACTTTTGCTGCATTTCGATTTGTTTTTGTTTTAACTTTGTTTGGCTTTTGTGTGATTGTGAGTCATAAATAAAATTACTTATTAATGAATAACAACAAATAAATAATGTAAATAACTTTTTATAGCGAGTGAGATTTAATAATAGCGTTAATTTTATGATATTAAAAACTCTGTTCAAAATTGTTGAAAAGGTATATTAGATTTGTTCATTGTTTAACTTCGGGGTGAAGTCAATATTGATATGAATTTCTTATGTTTATTGAAAATATTTGTTAGATTTGTTTTTAGGCCTTGACAATTTGTATAGCTTGAAAGTAATGTACTGGAAGTGTTTCGCATTGTGGCTTCTCTTTATTCAGGCCAGTTATTTGTATCACAGACCCTTTACTTCTTCGTTGTTCACAGTAGAGCAAACCACTAATCTCTAGACTATTGTTTAAATAATCTCATCTTGCGGTTCTAAAGGGGTTGGCGTCCTCAAAGCCCACTATTAAACTCGGAAGTTTGTCATTTATATATATATATAACTTAACTGTGATATCAAATGCATTTCATTACTAATGCATTATTTGAATACAAATAATTATCATGATTCACTGTCACGATGCGATGCCTCATGCCCAGATGTCCGACATCGTAAGCAACACTCCAAATATATAATATGATTAAAAAATTACTGGGTAATCTGCTGTAGGTCATCGTTCATCTTAGTTTTCATTGCTTTGGGACTTTACCTTAAGCCTAGCTAATGCATGCTGAGCGTAATCCATTATTAACATAAGCTAATGTTTATACAAATAATAAGTATACTGTGTCCATGCAAATATATCTAATAGGCAAAGGGAGTCTTTCCGACTATATAAAGAATATATATTTTCTTGGTCAGCATCAACAGCTGAGATGATCGGGCAGTGCCCGTCTGTATGAACACCTAGATCTCACCAAATTTGGTATGTAGATTCCCCTAGTGAGGCGTCAGATCAAGTTTGTTTTAAAATGTTGTTCACCAAATTGTCATCATTCATCAACATTGTTTCTGCGAGCAAAATTGTCTTGTAAACATGTTGCAGGATGCTGCAAGCAACTTTTAGTTACGTTATGAAGTTGATGTTAAGATGTTAACAGTTAATTAAATTAAACACTTTCAAAAAAGTCGAGTATCTTATGGTCGGAATCCGACTATAGCTTTCCTACTTGTTTTTTGTATTTTCACGTATTTTTCTCATTTAAATATGTACAGTTTTCATTAAGATTTAGCCCATTGTTTTCAACAAAATTTCCCCTTACAAAAAAATATCGCTTCTTCTTGCTCTCAGTTATCCGAACTCAGCATTTAGCTATCTATAAATTTTTTGTTTTGCTTAATTAATGCAATCTAACACAATTTCATATAGCTGTTAATTTGCTCTTGATGATATTGTTGTTGTGATGATGTGCTATGCTGTGTCTGTCTAATTCCAATAAAAATTGAATAAAATCGCACGTTCAATAACACAACAGCGACAAACTGTTGTCGGGTGTATTGGAGAGAACTCTCTGGCAATTGTTGTGTATATAGAGGCCTCCGGCCTACAAAAGTTATAAGAGCGACGACAGCAGCAGTAGCAGCAGCTCTACGTACTTCTCCAGTTGGCAATGATGTGTGTGTGTGTTTTGTGTGTGACCCTGTTTAGCGAGTCGCTATTGAAATGAAAATCAATTAAATATCAAATCGACAGTAACAACAATTACACAAAATCTCACTTGCCCAAACAAAGCAGCGCAATTGCATTGCATTGCATATGAAAACAAATTCATTTGCATTAATGAGCTCAAGCTTTGCGAGAGTAAACTGAACTGCAAAGGAAAACTCAATTGTCATACTACCACTATATGCACGTGCATGTGTGTATAACAGTTTTCGTTTTCAAAGTAAAACTGAAAGCGAAATTGTCATGTCCAAGTTCAGTTTCCGTCAAGTAAAGCTGAAATCGAAACTGTCAGAAGTGTTCTAACCGACATGGTATTGCCGTGTCCGCCGTCTCCTTTACGCTCCTCTTTTCAATTTATTGAAATGCAGACAAATGCAATAGGTTAAGTGCAGTCAGTCTCTCTCTCTCTCTGCCTCCTCTTGCCCCTCTAATGTTGTTGTAATGCAACTTTTCGAATATGATGATTTCCTTGTTTGTATTGTTGCATTCGACTGTTGTTGTTCTTGTTGTCGAAACTATTATTAGCTTAACGTGTTTTATTTGTGTTGTAGTTGTTGCCCGCGTTTTTTTTTTTTTTGTAATTTACCTGTGCGCTCATGTCTGTAATTATTCCAGCCAACCTTGTGACAGTGGCAGCGACGCGTTTGCATAGTTTTTGCTGTTATTATTGTAATTGTAATTGTTGTTGCTGTTGTTATTGCACCAAAACTGACACCCTGGCCGGCATACTTACATATTTCTACTATATTTGCATGCGAATTTAATATAATCTATATTTTCAATGGCCCCGCAGAGGCTATTTATAATTGAAGTAGTTTGTTAGTTTGTAACGGTTAGAAGGGAGCATCCTCTAACCATATAAAGATAGGCTTAAGTCTTCAAAACTAAAACGGATAAGGAGATTTAAACAAATAAGAACTTAAGAGTTCACAAGAATTTGGTAGATCTGAAGGATATTCAAAGTGTGGGCTTTGGCAGAGCAGCTTTGGCCATCAGCAGGTCATCAAGCAGACCCATTAGAGGACCAACGAGTTCAGTTCGCATGGCGCGACTGTTAATTCTGATGCTGAATAAAAATATTATTTTGAGATCGGAATACGAACACAAATACATTATATACCCACTCCCTACAGTCATATTCCATCATATAGTTTTCATGCTTTCATACTTATGATCCTGCATCTATATATATCTACAAGGGTATCTAAGCTTCGACTGACCTTAGATAGATCTCCTTAACAGATTTTGTATTTTGTTGTTGCTCTATAAATTTCCATTTCAGTTTTTTTAAAGCGTTTTTCGTTTATTGATTGTGTGTGTGCTCTAGTCTATTATTATATTTTGTGCCGCGCTTGTTAGCTGCTAATTGAAATTAATTAACACATTGAATTCTTTGCTATTTGGACGCAATGACTTTTGGGAGATCAGATGTGGAGACTGGGGATATACGAGTGTTCCTCCCTGCTGCCTTCCCTGTGCTGATATGTGCCTTTTGTCATATGACGTTACTTGAGGTCTTCACACACATGTGTGTGGGCAGGTCTGAAAGCACTCGTTATGATCAATGCGTTAATTTGACTTTAAATATAAAATATAAATTGTTATAGCATATGGTGGCATGAATGCATGATATTTTAACTAATAGATAAACTCGTGCGATTAGACAATCACTCCATATGGTTTAGGAAATCACTTGGGAGGCAAACTCTTTGGTTAGGGTGTTTTGGAAATCACTCAGATCAGATAGTTATATTTTAGGACTATCTAAAGTGCTAAACACGTTTTTCATTTTAACAGTGTCATTTATTTGTATTTTTAGAAGCCTTTAGATATGTTGTTAAAAATATTTTGAAATTCTAAACTTAAACAAAAATATTGATCATATATCATCATAGAGGTATGTCATTGTTTGTTAACATTCGCTGAAATACATTCGTCACTCCCAGACAATATTCAATAACTTGCCCTATTTTTCACTCCACATACAATCCAAACCCCATTTAATGGCCATAAGCCTCGCCAACCTTATCCGACTCTTAGTGGCGTCCCCCGCCTTATCAAAAGTTAATATTTACAGCTTGTAATTATTGTTAATACATATTACGTCCAGGGCGTGAACTGTTCCAACGATTCCCCACGTCCACCATGCTACTTTATCAGCTGGGAATGGTTATTAATTAAGCATATTATTAATAACAAATAAGATGTGAAATCGTCGACCACATCTTGCCACGCCACTTATGTTTGTTGTTGTAAATCTGTGATGTGACTTGCTTTGATATCATCACGTGCTTTACTTAATCTCCAGCTGTGGAAATGGCTTTCTTTACCACCTACTGCTGCCTCATCCTCCTCCTCCTCCGTTGCTCACCATTCACAGTAGCAACAACCTTATCTCGCACTCAAATTAAACATGTTGAAATTGTTGCTTAAATATTGTTTATCATGTGGCCCATACGCATCATATCAGGGCAGCGAAGTGCAAAGGTCAACTACCTACCTTACTAGCTGGCTCATAGATTATGATTTAGGTAATCAATTTGACCGCAATTCAGCAATCGGCAGCTGGTTTCTGTTTTTCATACTCTTGCAGAGGTATATAGAAGGTATATAGCATATAGCAAGTTCTCCCAAATATTCCCCCGAGTTTCTTTTTTTTAAGCGAATTTTCCTTTTTATTTAAATGAAGCGAGACAACGAACACATTTCAACCAATTTCCATATAAATCACCTTCGATCCAAAAGGTTTCTTAGTGCTTTTCAAAGAATTCTTTTCCTGACGCCGAAATTTTTTAAATTTTCATATACATTTTGAGTCCTATTTCCATTCATTTGCATGTAACATTTTCCTACACGGCTACCTTTCAACGCATCCGTTTCCTGTTGATGAAATTCTTTACATTCTCATATACATCTGGAGCCCAATTTTGATCCATTTGCTGTTACTTTTTACCAAAATGGCTCCTTAGTGCTCACCTACGCCATAAAATCGAACTTATGTGAGAATTTTAGCCCCACACTTCTTACCATTTAGGCCAGACTGGACCACTATGTCACTATTAGCTGCCATTGAATTTTGTCGTCTCGCAAAGTTACACAGCTATACGCATCATCAGATACACTTTGAGCGGAAAACACTTGCAAACATAGGGCATAAGATAGCCAATGAGAACCTTCGCCTTCGTCTTAGTTATCCGTTTTTGGACCCAGCGAACACTTTAATTTGACATGGATTAATTTCGTTTTTCTATTTGCGCTGATAACTGCAATGATTGACAAATTGCCAGATTGTTAGCTGGATGTGATAAGTACGTGCGGTCGTTATCGTAAGCAATAACTGACAATATATGTTCACATTATTATACTCGTACTCTAGCAGAGTAAACGAGTATATTGTATTTGTGCAAATGTATGTAACAGGCAGAACGAAGCGTCTAAGACTTCATAAAGTATATATATTCTTGATCAGCATCAAAAGCCGAGTCGATCTAGCCATGTCCGTCTCTCCGTCCGTATGAAGTAGATGTTTTCTTCATACTTTTGAGTGTGTCGAATATTTAATAAATGCTGAGTACGAGTTACGAGTATCTTATAGTCTGAATAGTCAATATCGTTCTTATTTTTATATATATTTGTTTGTATTTAACACGAGTACAATGTACTGGCATTGTCAGTTATCTGTTAATGTCGTATATAGAGCTATTGTTGTCGTATTTAACTATAGTCCAAGGCAAAAAAGGGGACACAAACTGGGCACGGATTCAATATATACTACACATACTTATTTGCTCTCTTGGTCAGGCGGCGGATCTATTGTCTCTGCTGATTAGCAGCGTGTGCACAAATTTAATATTGATTTTCGCTATTGCGTTCAGTTTTTACATCTTTTATATTATATATTTACATATTGATAGGCAAAAGCAGGCTTTTTTTATGTCCAGCATCAAATCTTCAATTGGATTGATTTCTGAAATGAGCAGCAAAAACAAATCAATTAAACAATAATAAAATTGCTTGCCCAAAACATAAATTAAAGCAGCCCTACCACAGCTTGGGATCTGATAGTTTATGGCGATGGCGGCAATTATGGCTGGTGTTGTCATTATGCAGATCTCCAGTAGCAGACAGCAACATCCGTTCCCGATATGAGCAGCTCTTGAATTTAGCATCAATTGCCATCAATTATGCGTTATTTTGTTTATTATTTTATTGAATATGTAGCAATTGGGTTTACATTTGCCGAGCGTTGATGATGACGATGACTTGAACGCTGACCTTTTTTCCTTTCTTCATTTCCTCGCGAGATACAACATCTTACGAAATATACTTACTTTCATTGCAGCTGATAAAAATGTGCTGAATAATAACAACGATGTGATTGCGGATGAAACTACACAGATTGCCGCCAACAACGAGAAGCAGCAGAAACAATTTGAACTAGAGTTGCAGCAGCAAGGTCAGCAGCATCAACAGTTGTCGGCACCTCCACAGCAACAGCCGCAGCAACAACTGTTGCCGGCTCCACAGCAGCAGCAGCAGCAGCAACAACAGCAGCTGCCTCCAGTGGAAAACCAGCAACATCAGCCACCCAAAGTGCCAACTTTGGCTGTGGCTACTGTGGCTCCTCAGTTGCAGCAGCAGCAACCAACTGCTACACCACAGCAACAACAGCATGCGCCACAGCAACAACAACATCAACAACAACAAACTTCACCAGTGGTTCTACAGCAACAACAGCAGCAGCAACAGCAACAAGTCTCACATCCACCCAGTTATGAGCCACAAGCACCGCAGCAACAAGCACCGCAGCAACAAGCACAACAGCAATACCAACATCATCAGCAGCAGCGCAAGCCTTCACAGCAGCAATACAACACCAGCAATCAGCCGCAGCAGCAACAGCAACAGGTGCGTCGAAAGTACTCCTCCGAATACAACCATCATCACCACCACCCACAACAGCAACAGCAGACTCAGCAACAGCATCATCATCAAAATCAAGCAGGCAGCGGTAGCAGCGATACGGCCATACAGACTACCAAGACCATGTCATGGACTAATTCGGCACAGCACAAGAAATCTACACAATCAGTGGCCGTCACTGCATCGCCAAATAGCGTGAATAATGTGGGAGGTACAAGTGGTGGCTTCCATAAAACGGGTGGTGGTGGCTATAGTCATTCCACCAAGACTTATACCAATCAGCAACACTACCAGCAACAGCAGCAACACTTCCAAGCCACCTACAACAGCAACAACAGCAGCAGCAACACCACCAACAGCAACAATCAGCCGCAAGTGCGAACTTATGGAACAATGAAGGTGCCATCATCGCCGGTGGCAAGCTCAGCGCCGCCGCTAGAGCGCAAGAATAGCCAACAGGGTGCAGTAGGAGCACCAACAAATACCAATCCGATGCCAGCAACAACAGGAGCTACAACCACAGCAACAATAACTACCTCAACGGCCAGCATTACAGCGGCACCGCATCAGTTCCAGCAGCAGCAACAAGTAACTCCAGTCGTGGATAACAACAGCAATACCCCAGTGCATCATCAGCACCATCAGCAACAACAGCAGCAGCAACATCAGCAACAGCAACATCCTCCTGCACAGCAGCATTATTCCAAGAATTATGTGAACTATGCACCCAAAAAGCACTTGCCCGCTGAGCCGCCACTGAGCTCAGTGGTGGCAACTGCCACACAGCCTGCCTTGAATTTGGCGCCGCCTGCGCCACCTGCCTCGCAGAATAGCAACAACAATGGAGAGAATGCACAGCCCTCGTGGGCCAGCCTGTTTGTCAGCAAAAAGCCTGTGGCCAAGGTGGCACCCTATGAGGCCAACAAGCCGCAGCAGCAACCACAAATGCAACTAGTTCCACCTCAACCACAGCCAGCACCGGCGGCCCAACAGCAACAGCAGAGCCCAATCTTGCCCTTGCCGACGGCACCATCAGCCGCACATCAGCACATGCAAACGCCAAGTCCCGTGCCAGCACCTATCACCCCCCTGCTCACACCTGGCACTCTATCCTATTCAGCTGCCTCTGCCCAGGCTGTGCCTGCTCCAGCTCCAGCGCAGACTTCTGCCTCGGTGAAGCTGCAGAAGACAGAGCCAGTGCGTCCAGCTGCCGCTCAGCTGGATGAATGGACGAGCAGATATGCCGATTTTTTAGCGCGTTACAAAACTAATCTGGCGCCCATCAGTCTACGGCCACGAGGATTGATCAATCGCTCAAACTATTGCTACATCAACTCCATACTGCAGGCTCTGCTGGGCTGCTCCCCGTTCTACAATCTGTTGCGATCCATACCCAGGCAGGCGGCCATGCTTAGCGAGGTCAAGACGCCCACCGTGAATGCCATGTAAGTTATGACTCCGCTCCTACTTCTTCCGTCCCTCTCACTAGTCAATGCCACAGACAAGTCAACAGACGCCTCGGCGCCTTTCACCAGCTGGCGTCTGTGTTACGCCTGTGGCAGAGCAATTGGCGCCGACCTCTCAAGCGTGCTTCGCGTTGTCTCCGTTTTGGCGGCAATCGTTGCTACGTCGAGGTCGGTGCAGGTGCCTTGTGTGCTAACCTATAAATACCGCATCCCTTGGCTTTATATGGGTACTTGGGGCACGCACATTGTCACATTTCATAAATGGGGAAAATCAGATACATCTAATTGGTTTTTTTCCCCCACCACAGGATGTCATTTATGGGCAATTTCTCAATGTTGCCCAGCGGCAGCCACCGATTGCGACTGACCAACAACAAAGGGTCCCAGAACAAATCCAAGGATGAGTTTGTGGGAGGGGATCTACATTGTGATATTGCCTTTGAGCCGACAGAGATATACAAATTGTGGAATGATAGTCGCGATGAGAAAAACGAAGGTAATCAGGAAGATGCCGAAGAGTTCCTCGGCTATGTTTTGAACAAGCTCAGCGATGAGATGCTGGAGGTAAGTCACTTCCAGTGCCACTTGAATACTGCGGTTTACTTTTTGATTGGAGTTTGCAATGTTGATTAACTTTGATCCTGTTGAAATTTTAGGTTATCAAGCTAATTGCCAAGCCAAATGCCCAACAGAATGGCCAAGAGCAGAGTGACGATCCCGAAGATGGCGGCGAGGATTGGCAGGTGAGTTCGTTAGTTGCTCCTATCGCAGAACATACAATTTAATTACAATTCCTCCAACAAGATGATTTTCAACAATCGTAACAAGGGCAGCGTAACGCGCCAAACCAACTTTGGCCGTACTCCTTTGAGTGACATCTTTCGTGGTGAGCTGCGTTCGCGTTTGCAGCGCGAAGGTGAACACTCCACAGACGATATACAGCCGTTCTATACTGTGCAATTGAACGTAGAGGTGAGTTTCAGCACTTTTTAAGCGTTTAAAACAAAGTGGCATTCCGCGTCTGTCTGCACCCTTAGATATTTTCCATTATCATTCAGATTATTTCTTACGGATGGCTTATAGATTAAATTATTGCATGTAATATCTATACAAAATAGGGTTGGTTTCATAGCAAACGCTCTCAGTATACTTTACGAACTATATCTTTGTGTGAGATAATTTTTGAGCAGTCTAACAAACGTACTTGTATCATTTGCATTATATGATCGACGAGTGGGCCAAATATTGCTCATGACTTATTACTAACAATTTAGAACCTTGCTACAAATTCAAATTCAATGCAGACCAACTATTATGGATTAGTTCTTGAACCAACTCATATATGTCATCCAGATCGAAACAGACAAACCAGCCATGCAAAACCGGGGAGAGTCACTAGTTCATAGAATTTGTCGTTTCTAATAAGTTTTATGTTATTTTTCTGATTTAGAAAGCCGCTTCGGTTAAGGAGGCCTTGGAGCTACTGATCGGCCGCGATCAGGTTCAGGGCGTAACTGGCAGCAAGACCAAGCAGGAGGTGCCCGCCTGGCAGCAAATTACTTTGGAGAAGTTGCCCATCGTGCTGATTTTGCATTTAAAATACTTCGATTTTAAATCCATGTGCACAAAGATATTGAAGAAGGTCGAATTTCCCGTTGAGCTCAAAATCGATGCCAGTGCGTAAATATTTCGATTGTCAAACGCAATCAGGCTACTAACTCGTCTTGTCCTTTGCAGAGATCCTTGGCCCCAAGAAGACCTCACCGAAGCAGCGCGCGTATCGATTGTTCGCTGTCGTCTATCACGACGGCAAGGAGGCGACCAAGGGTCACTATATAACGGATGTATACCACACCGGCTACAATAGCTGGCTGCGTTACGACGACAGCACGGTGAAACCGATTAGCGAGAAGCACGTGCTGCAGCCGCACACACCGCGGGTGCCTTATCTACTCTATTACCGTCGCTGCGACACGATGCCCCAAATCCATCCACAGACACAGGCAACTAGCAACGGCGGTGGTGGAGCTGGTTCAGCTAATGCTGGCAATAATTCAGCTAATGCCAACGCATAAAAACATATATATATATATCTATAAGCATATATATGGGAATGTCTGGCTACGATTTTTGTATGCATGTGCGAGAGAGAGAGAAGGGAGTGATAGAAAGCGAGAGTATGGTTTTATAGGCATATACAATTAAACAATAGTAAGTATATATATAATTTCAAAATAACATTTATATATGTTTAAATTCTATATCTAAGCCTAAAGTCCAAAGCGCATGTGTGTGTGAAGTGTACTATATATGCATGTATGGGTGGGTCAAGTGTACTATCACTAAGCACTGTTAAACATAGAGAAATCATTTCATAATATGCTTGATTCATACACAAAATACTTTGAGTCTTAAAGCCGCAGTGAAGGAAGCTGTTGGCCGAAGAGAACACGAAGCCCGATGTGTCTCTGTGGCAGGGCAGCATTGCTGTTCATTGCGTTGCAAACAGACGCAGAGAACTCATCCATCGGAGGTTTTGCCGTTTTATTGTTTTGTCATGAAATGATTTCTCTATGTGTTATGTGCTTAGTGGTACTATATATGTGTGTGTGTGTGTTTGTGTGTCTGTATTAGCCTCTAAATATAAGGAAGGAAAGCTCTTAGCTTTAAGCTAGCCTAAATTTAGAAAGTTTTGGATACGTTCGTTTTTTTTTTAGTTCTCAAAAAACAAATACAAAAGAAGAGAGAAAAGAAAATTCAAACTCGTCGATACGAAAATATTTTGTACAAAGCAAAGCTCGCATGGATTTCGCAAATTGTGTTAGCCTAAACAGCAAGCAATTTATTACATATATATATATAGTTTATAAAACATATATAAAACCCCTCCAACATTAACTGTTTGTTTTTTCAGCTGCCATTGAAATACTTTAGGATTCTCATTGTATTTGACAACAGCACAAAATTCAGAACAAAAACCAAAAATTGAAGCTAGGCTGACTTTTTGCAGCTGTTTCATGATCTGCCAGAGTCAATCATCAGAAGCCTTGCTGCTAAACAACTGAATCTTATGTCAGGCTGCCTAATCATTTCCCTGGAACCCAACATGAATTCCAATTGTGAAACGACTGAAAATTCTATAGCCGGCATAAGACGGTCCGACGGAATCCTAAAGTGTTTCAATGGAGGCTAAAAAAACAAAAACCCCTCCCACATTTATATGGAAAGTCTGTTGTCAATTCAACAGGACCTTGAAATGTTTCAACAACAAAATGCATGAATAACATAACATATTTAATACAAATTTGATTCGATTTTAAAAATGGACTGTTAAATGAAAACCTTTTGAATTGAGAACAGATCGCATTGTCATACGAGGGGTACTATTTATATTTCTGGAATAGCAAATAATAACAATAATTTTTACTTTCGCAAGCGTGAAACCCAATTTCCGAAGTAGTTTTGCCACTCCAAAACGAGTTTTTTTCAATTTAAATTTGAAATTTTCTTTGGCTTTATCAAGAACACAGAGACGACATTGGGTGCCAGATTAAAACTGTAAAACAGATTCGAGGTTTCAAACGCTCAGAAACTCTTTTTCGTGATTTCATCGATTTACTTCGATGTAAAGTCTGGCATATAAGTAATTGTTTACCTTTCAGAGTTGACCATCATTTCTATAATGATATGGTAATTTCATGTCCGCTTTTCAGAACTTACGGCAACTATTTTCTTTTCAGTGCTTCGTCTGGGAACAACTTTTGTTGGATTTGACACGTTTTGAAACACTCATACAGCCCATTGCTGTTTTTGTTTCTGCCTCATACTCATATATCCATGATTCGTCTCCTGTCACGACCAAACTACGACCACGATTGAATTCGTTATACCAGCGATATACTGTGGTTTTTAATGGTGCTTTATCGCCTTTAATAGAACTGAGTTCGTCGACACATTCTTTCCATTGATAATCCATTGACTATTGACATTAGGGTTGCCAGTTGCGGAAATAAAAATAGTACCCCTTGTACAGTATAATAGTAAATCAATCCCATTAGAAGCTGCAAATTCTTCGATATGACAAAAACATTGTAGGGCTGTAAATATATAATACATATATGGACATATAGATATTGTACTAGATGGTAGATATACCCAATATATGTATCTTGTGCGAACATGCATTTAGGCTCAAAAGCAGTGTGTAATTTGAGTACAGTGAAGCCACATTATATGAGAATATGCTTTGAGTATGCTTTAAAAAACAAAAACACGAAATTTATTGTTGTATTCAATACAATACACTACACCTAGTTATGCATATGAAATATAGCATTATCTTTATGTTTACATAATATAAAACTAACAACAAAATAGTCATACACATGTTATTCATACATTTAAAGAAGGTCTATTGATGTTAAGTTGAGCATTTAAGTAACACTTGTACTTATATATCTCTTATACTTGGTCTTATACTGGCTGTAATGGAAATTTGTAAAGTAATTTCAAGCTTTAGTTGTAATTTGAAAGGAATGCCAGCTGAATGGCGCTGGCTTTAATTGACGTATAAGACTTTGTATAAGATTGTATAAGAACCTTTCAAGTTGATAATATCGATATGACCACAAATATGTTAAACCCGCGCCGTTTTTGAAAAGGTTTTGAGCTACAAATATTGCCTAGAATATTTAAATATATCGGATTTGATCAACATTCTATATACATTTATAAACAAAAAGCACGTTAATTTTGCAAGTTTGTTTTGTGTTGTTTAGTTGTACGCATTCATAGAATACATTCAAATACACACACACATACACACACACATTCATTAGAGAACTGCATCTTGTTATGCTTCTGAGTTCAACCAATGTTTCGTAAACTTTCGTTCCATTTTCGAAACATTCATAGCCAAGTATAAAAATTTACTCGTTGGAATTCACGAATACAAAGCAAAAGCTTTAAAATGGAATGGAGGAGAAGAAGCTTTCCTTTTCGCTTCTTTTATTGATATGTGCAAGAACACGAAATCTTAACTGAAATCACTGTAAAATCAGGAAATCCCAAGCGTGTATCTTAATTGTTAAATTCAACACGAAGTTGTCACTAGTTTCGTATGCTTTGAAATAATGTTCCCCTATTTTCATCAAATTCCGCGCTGTTTCATTGAGTGCTGACTGACGTAGGCGCTAAAGTTTTGGGCAATTGTAAAACTCAAGAGTAAACATTGATTTGGCAGTTCTCTGATATACAATATGCATGCATATACATATAAATTGTTATAGTTTTAGTTATTTAGTTAAATAATAATGTGAAACAAAGAAGGTTAAAAGGAAGTTCTTGTTTTAAAATGCGTTGTTAAGATTGTTTAGAACCTCTTACCTTCTGGCATTGTTTGTTAACTAGCTCAGGGTCTACAGAGTATTATGTAATATATTTGCTTTTTTGTGGTCTTAATAGATACAAGTTTGGTAGAATTACAAAACTTGCCTAGTAAAACAGATGTTTTTGTCTCTTTTAGTAATAATCTCAAGTTATGAAAAACTCTTCAAAAACGAAACTTGTTAAAAGTGTTTTTACCAAACACCAAACTACCGAGGCAGCAGCTCTTCTATTTGTAGGCCACAAAAACAACATATATTGTGATGCTGATGCTAGCTAACAAATAATATTTACAAATTCTTCTGCACATTTTTATTTTGTTTTTTTTTTTTTACATTTGTTTGCCTTTATGATATTTAATATTGGTGTGTGTGTGTATGTGTATGTGTGTGAAAGGAGAAACCATAATTTTTGGATTAAAATTAATTTAAGAATTGGTTTATATCAAAAATTAACAAAAAACACAAAAAAATATAAATAAAATCTATCACTAAGTGTAAATGTTAAAGAACTAAAACTAATCAATCATACTAGTTTCTACGTATATCATTTTATACATACATTTAGGCGTAACAGCTTTGTAAACACGTCGGAAAGCTGAGACCTACACAAATTTAGAATTTAAATTTCAAGATAATCAAAGCATCATATATATTATGTATTATAAACCATAAATATCGTGCCAATGTTAAAATTGCTAAAAAAGAAGAACTATATGTGTACATTCAAGCTTAACAGCTTTGTATAATCGGCGGAAAGCGGAGACCTACCCAAATTTAGAATTTAAATTTCAAGATAATCAATCATGAGAAATTTTGTTCAATTAAGTTTTATATACATGCATATACATATATAACAAACTATATGTTTATGTACATAATGATAATAGCAATAGCATTGTATGCGCTCGTGTCAGCTAAACTTTTGCATGTATAATAAATTAATATTACATATATATAGTATATTATACAGGTAGATGGTAATGTTGATATTTACTTGGATGTATGTTAATGAAAGATTAATCAGTTTCGGCAGGAAAAGAGTGGATATCAGTAGATGCTTTCATGTAATGCTGCTTGAATTTGACAGTTATGTTTGAAGAAGAAATATTTTAACCGCCCAATCAATCTTCGTTATCAGAAGTGGGATCGATATCTCTTTCGTTTTGCAAAGATGAGCCGTTGTTCTGGTCTCAAAATTCAATGAATATTTTATCGTTATCAGAAGTGGGATCGGAATGTCTTTCATTTTCATTTCGCAGCCAAAATTTAGCCTTTATATCAATGTGTCTTAACAGCCTTCAATTTGAGTTTCTTTATTTATCCATCAATATTGTAAATTATCCAAGTAAATATTAGCATTTGGGTATGAAAATGTGTATAGAAAACATTTGCAACATAATTTATACATAAATATTTTTAAGCTAAGCCTATATGAATTATACAAAAGCGAAAACAAACAACCATGCATATATATATACAAATGTATAAATATATAAATCGATATATTTTGATGTTATACAAATATGAATTAATTGTAAGCCAAATTATAGCGAAAAACAACAACACTTTTTTCTATAGAATGTTTATTTAAGCGCTCTGCGCCTTGGAAGTTACGAAATAGGTTCCTAAATATCATACAAACACACATAAATACACACACAACATGAATGTTTTTTTTTTGCAAAAAAACCTAACCGAAATATTTAACATTTTATAACAAAGAAGTGTGTAAAACAAAAACAAAAGCAAAGGCAAAAACAATAATACATATTAGTACATGTAGTCTAAAAAGCCAAGCTGAAACATATATGAAACATTAACAAACAAACAAACATACGTATATAAATTCATAAATGGAATTACCATATACATAAACATACATATATATATATATTTTTTCAAGCTATATAAACATGTTCAACATAACTAAAATATACATACATATATGTATATACATAGGGCAGACTCAAAAGTAGTCGGTGAAACGTAGACTGGCAAGCTGTAACAAAGCTGTAACCCAAAGCCCCAGAGAGAGTAAGGTACACCGACCCATACAGGTCCATTGGACTAAGTAGTCAGAGTTATATAGCAGGGATGGGCAACACAACAATTCAATACAGAACATAAAGTTAAGTGACGTCCTTCTTGCTTAACCAAAAATCGCAGAAAATCAAGAATCGAACTACATTCAACGGGCAAACGCGAAGTTACGCTTCTATACATGTGATTATACGTAAGCTGGCGTTTACTGCTGGCGTTGACATTTTGAGCAGTGCATGCAAGAGAGAAGCATACCATTACTTTGACAATTTCCGGCTCTCCATTTGTTGTAATGCCAAACAATTTTTGTTTAACGATCAGTCCGCGACCGGCAATTCGTCTGCCAGTACTTTCCGCTCAATCTTTTAGCAATGCGTTGGAATGTCCTTAACATTACCAAAATAGATAGCAGGCATATTCTTTGCTCTGTACATAGGAGCGACGAAAGATCGACAAATTGGTATGCAGAGAGGAGGCGATGAACTCCTCTACATGTATAATGCAATGCAATGGAATGCATTCTGGAGAGCACTGGCCCTATGCCTTCTCTCTCTCTAAAGAATTCTCAAGTAGAACAGCTCATCTTACAGAGTCGACTTTTCCCTATATATAATGATATATATAATGATTAGTGGAGCTGTTGTGGTTTCTAGCAACCATTTAAACATTTTAAAGAACTACAGAAAACAATTGAGACAAACACCCGACCGCAAATTAGAATCAATTCTCCTAGTCGATTGCTAGAAAATGTTATTGTCAAATCGTCTGAAATTTCTGGTTTGCCTAATGTTATTTTTCTTTTGCAACTAAGTGGTTTAATTTCAAGCTTGCCTTTCTAAGTTATTCCAACTACCATTTGAGCTGCCCTCGTAAATAGAAATTAAAAAAAAAACGTGAAATTTATATAATTTTATTATATATATATATACATATTTTTTTGTCATCAAGCTGTTATATATTGTATGGAATACTCCTCTAAAGAATCGTTTAAACAAATATTTATGAAATAATTATTGAATTTTTTTTGTAAATTACATATTTTCTTTTTGTCAAAAACAAAAAAAATGTTTTTTTTAATATGTTTTTCTTTTCTACAACCCAATTTTGGCGCTAAGGTAAAGTCGAATGTGTTGATCGATTGAAGCCCTCTTTGATTTATGTTTTTAGTTCTTAAGTAGTTTCTAAGGCTGTGTAACTAACTAAATACATATACAAATTAAATTATATCCAAGCCGGAACGTAAACAATTTATATATTTACAGTTATTCTGTTAATTTTTGCCTGACAATTTTTGTTTATTTAAATGTTGGAAACATTTTAGTTTTCTATGCTTTCGGTGAATGTGAAGAATGAGAATGTTGTGGGTATGAAATGACGATGAACGAAGTATAAAATAAACAAGAATTGGCAAGTGCACTTACTAAACATATAATCAACTAACGAGTTATAAACAACAACAACAACAACAACAAAGTATATGACTATAGTAATATAAAATATCAATTATTAGTAAATATATATATATATATATATATATGCTATATATTATTAAAGTTTAAACTAAAACTTAATGTGTTTTTGTAATAATTTTTTTAATACCAAGAAGAGAGCAAACAACAATATGCTATATAAATCTTATACAAATTCTAGAAAACTATAACGAAACGAATAACAAAAACATTAGAATTAAACATTAACAAAGCGATATGAGAAAATGTAAACAAAAGCAAAAACAAAAACAAATAAATTAGTCCACAATTTAGCATAAACACATACACATACATACAATATAAATAAAAATGCAACACGAAAATATGAATTGAAAACATTTTATTGTACTAAAAACATTAAATAACAAAGTAAACAATTGTAACATGATAGAAACATCAAAAGAAAGAATAATTAACTAGCAATAAAATAAATAATTTCATTACCAGAAGAATTGCATTTATTTTGAACAAACTATTTATGAAAATTTATTTAAATGCGACTGCGTGAGGAAGGGCGCGCGCCGAGCAGAGCCGCAAAAGAGTCGCTAATTTATGCGCAAGTGTGTGTCACAAAATGTTCACGCTTTTGAAACGAAGACGCTCAAAACCGGTTCGATACAATTAACCAAAACAACAAGAGAGGAAGGCTAATTTTGGGTAGCCGAAGCTTATATACCCTTCCAGATTAATACTACAATAAACCTAATCAGCAAGGAAGGCTAACTCCGGGTAACCGAAGCTTACGTGCCCTTGCAGATTCGTTTGAAATTCGGTCAGCAGACGTGGAGGATTCTAAGACTGTGACATTCCAAATTTGGATAAAATGCTAAAAAAAAAAACAATCCTGTATTCCGAATCATTCCGAATCGGTCGGTTATATGGGAGCTATATGATATAGGGATCTGATCTGGATCAACTTTGGTCAGCAGACGTTAGGGCTTCTAAAACTCACATTTACCATAATTTGATTCAATTTGGATAAAAAACAAACAATTTTGCTGTACTCAAGTTCATTCCGAGTCGATCGGTTATATGGGGACTATATGATATAGTGATCCGAGCTGGACGATTTTGAGATATAAGCAGGTTGCAGCAGAAAGAAGTCTATGGTAAAAATTTCGATAGTTCAATAGACTAGTTCGCATAGAAACAGTACAGAGGGATAGACAGACAGAGGGACAGACAGAGGGGCAGACAGACAGAGGGACAGACAGACAGAGGGGGCAGACAGACAGAGGGACAGACACACAGAGGGACAGGCAGACAGACAGCCAGATGGACATAACTGTATCGACCCGGCTTGTCATTCTGATCAGTAATATATATACTTCATGGGGTCCGAGATGCCTCTTTTAATGTGTTCCAAACATCGTGTCAA
The DNA here is from genome assembly GCA_037043425.1 of Hirtodrosophila duncani. Classification (NCBI taxonomy): domain Eukaryota; kingdom Metazoa; phylum Arthropoda; class Insecta; order Diptera; family Drosophilidae; genus Hirtodrosophila; species Hirtodrosophila duncani. The sequence goes on along the minus strand of JBAMBM010000834.1, from coordinate 4,936,250 downwards.
AATTATATTACCCTCTGCAAAGTTATAAAAACAATTGATGAAGGTCTAGGTAAAGTTCAAATACTTTTATTTAAATACATTCATGCTCTCATTTATAATCACCATTTCATAGACATCTCTTCACATCATAAGAAAATAAATCAGATTTCAACACAAAACAATATGCAGTTGAATTTAGTTTCGATCCAAATTAGCATGGAAGAACACTAGAAGGATCTTTTGTGTATAAAACAAAAAGGGAGAATGGGGCATAGCCAAGATCTTAGTTAGGTAAGATGATTCGATATGCTTCAGCAGCCATTAGCTCATTCTTTTTATTAAGTCAGTCCGGGTCATAGGTTTGTCAGTTCCTTCCTATCCTTATAATTCTGTTTATGGCTCAGTTTAAAGCGGTTAAAGGTGGGAATTCAGGTTTGATTCGAATTGCTTAGGGTTTACATGCTGTCTTATAAATATATTAATAATTATTAAGCAAACTGCAGCCGACTTCATAGGTTTCAGCTTCGGTATATAATGCGTATGGCTACAGGGGACAATTCCCGCCTGGGGCCCTTGTACAAAAGGTTTTTAATTTTTTGTAAAAACTCCTTTTTCAACCATTTAAAGTTTGAAGCTAAAGATTCTTCAAATTCTCTTAGCAGCTTATATATAAATCTTTTTTAATTTAATTCTGAATTGAATTTCGTGAATCTTTTTGAAAATTGAAAATCGTGTTATCTCTCACTGGCTAAAACTGATCGTATGAAAGTTATGCTTAACAAGGCAGCATAACATTTAGGTTGGTGAAGGGGACAGTTTCTTGTCGTCCTGTCTGTGTTCTTGTGCAGCAGCTGTCTGGCAGTTCATTGTCTGTGTATATGTGTACTCTGAGGAGCTAAAGAGCGAATCTGAAGTTTTCTACGAAAGTGTAAGCGTGTTATTGTTTACAAGTTCAGGTACGAGTAGAATTAAATTTCGGCAAAAGCATTATCAACTAGTGAATTATTTCGAACTGTTGTCTTATACTTTTCCAATATCTGCAAAAGATATGTACTGTGGTATATACTTCATCTCTGTTTAGGGTATGAAAAGCGTGGAGTTTGGATATCTGTTTAAGACTTAAAAAATATTTGTTGAAATCAGCCTGACGACGTCTTCAACGAGCGCGCGACACACAAGTTGTGATTCATTATTTATGCTATTCGCAACAAAACTCGTTTCGTTTAAAGAGAAAGAGAATGAGAGAGATAAGGCTTTACCTTTACCAAGAGGCACCGCTTGGCGTTGGGGCTTTGGATGGCCGGAGCAGTTGCCAATCAGCTGGGCACGATGTGTGACATCTTGAAATGCATTCGCTGCGCTTGTTAAATATGTTGTAAGACCTCTGGCCAAGCCAAATGCCAGTTAGTTTATGTGGAGCGTCGCGATGTATCGGAATGTTTTGTGTTTGGTGCTGGGTGTGATTGTGGGCATAAGATTGACGGATTTCTTTGACTACCTGCTGCTGACAACGGATAACACTGAATATGAGAGTACAGCATTTGTGGCGTACACTTTCCAGCCGGATGCGCATGGAACGGCGGCGGCGACAGAGACACAGCTGGCCGCCTATCTGCGCAATGAAACCCGTATTTTGTGTCTGGTGCTGACCAAGCCAGAATTCCACACAACAAAGGCTGCTAAGGTGAAGGCCACATGGGGCGCCCGCTGCAACAAGCTGATATTCATGAGCAGCCAAGAAGATGTGCAGTTGGGCGCTGTCAATCTTCACATAAACGAAAGTCGGTCCACCTTGTATGCCAAGGTACGTGCGGGTCTTTCGTATGCCTATGAGCATTATCTGGACGACTACGACTGGTTTCTCAAGGCGGATGATGACACGTAAGCAGGCACTAAGCTGATGGTTTCATACTTCTCACAATCCAAACTTCTATCCTGCAGCTATGTGATTATGGAGAATCTGAGGCTGTTTCTCTATCCCTTTGATCCCGAGGCTGCTGTTTATTTTGGTCACAGATTTCGTACAGATTATCCACATGGTTATATGTCTGGCGGCGCAGGCTATGTACTCAGTCGAGATGCCCTGCGTCGTCTAAATCTCTTTGCATTCAACAACACCAAATTTTGCCAACTGAATACGCTTGCGGAGGATCGTCAGCTGGGACGCTGCTTGCTAAACGTGGGCGTAGTTGCCGGGGATTCTCGGGATGTACGGGGCCGTGAACGTTTCTTGCCCATGGGTCCGAAACATCTTATGCCAATCATACCCAGAGGCACTTGGCTTGATAAGTACTTTTATTTCAAACCAACTAATGTAAGTCGTACGAGTGAACTATTTGAGAGCTGAAATCGATCTATATAACTTATCTTTACAGTACAGTGATTGCTGCTCTGATTCGGGAATCAGTTTTCACTACACCCAAATGTTTGAGTTCGATATTTTCGATTATTGTCTATATACCTTACGCGTCTTTGGAATGACTCCACCTCAGGTATCGCTGCCTCCGCGCTTGGATTTTAGACAAATGCAGGAACTACTGCATCATTGGTCACAACAAAAATCGAACAATGAAATGAATTCACCCAAAACAAAGCTGAAATTATAAGTTAATTATTAATTAATTATTCACAAAATGAAGAGACTCACAGACTATGATTAAGATTTAATTTAATAATGCAAAGGAATTGCTTTAAAAACTATTTTAAGCGATGGCAATGTTTGTTGCAGAAATGAACCAAATTAAATATTTCGAATATATGATTGAATGCGATATTATAGATGGGCTTGTGTTGACCAAGAATCCTTTACTATTACATTTATTTGAATAAAATCGAATACATTTTTAAACATATTACCAGATTATAATCGAAATAGAGAAGAGTTGTAGAGCAAATTGAAAATATTTGATAAAAACTAAACTGTTAAATTAGTTGTAGGAATAATCGATAAAGCAATATTATTTTTCAGAATGTAACTTGTTTTTAAGGAATCGGAATCAATCAACACTCTTAAATTAAGTATTTAAAGGCTTTTGAGTGCTTTCTTATTGAAAAAGGTTTTATGACAATGACAATAGATCCACTTCGTTATGGGTAATTAGACTCCATGGGTATAGGCTTTAGCAGCAATTCGTAGGCAGGACTAAACTAGAACTTCCAAAGAACTAGAACTTCCAAGTGCTCATTTAGGCTATCTTCATCATCTATTTTGAGTGATCGTGGATGTATTTTATTAATGTGTCTTCTTTGGACTAACTAATAAGAGCTTGTTTTTGGGAGATTCTTAAACTTTTGCATAACCAATGAGATCGAGAGAAATATACAGAAATGTCCGCGTTTCCACTTCCACTTGAATCATGCGGCTTACATTTTTATTGTTGTTGGAATCCGATTGTAATATACGGTTTCCTTGTAGCTTCCAGAATCAAAAGTAATTCACTATTTTCTCGTTATTGCTTGTACTTTCACCAAACATATAATTTTGTGTCAATTTCTAATTCATTGGGAAGAGTTCTAAGTGTTAATTGATATACCTCAAGTGTACATTTATTTAGGAATATTTTTCACAAAAATGTAATCCATTTCTAGCGTGCATAAAAAACACAATGCGCGTTTATTGAATCCACTTCGATTTGTTGATTTTCATCGTTCTGTCCACTGACGTCACAGCCAAATTTTTCGAAGTGGAAGTGGAATACCAATTTACTTTCACTTTACCGATTTACTTTTACTTTTCGCAGTGGAAACGGGAATAGGCCGTTTGATAGTCTAAATTTATTAGTTTAGGGACCTCTAAACCCTAAAAAGAGATATGTAATCTTTTATAATGCCGCGTTTTCTTGTCATATTGAGTTTTTTTTAACTGCCCTGAAGCCCCGAGGATGTATTGATATCTTGGTATGGCCATTTCATGACAATTGGTTGAAGAAAGACATTCACGAAATTTGCGTTTGAGAAAACCAGGAAAAAGAGGAAAATAGCAATGATTCAAAAATTAAGCTTGGCAAGTTGACAGCAATTTCGGGATCAGCCACGGCTGTCCATCGTCAGAGACCTTTAGCTCAATTCCTACGGATTTCAAACGCTTTGGTTGATTGACGCACTGCTCTCTAGATACTCAACATCGAATATCCCTTAAAAATTGCCACAAGAAAATGCTCATAAGTTAATTTAAACTATTGGAAGTGGTCAATTTGGGTCTGGTCATGCTTAAAGAAGCCTGCTTCGAAAATGTTTAGAAAAATCTTTGCTTTGACTCAACCCATTTCATTTACTAACTCCGTTTTGACTCCAGTCTGTGCTATGTTTACTTCTCTCTCAACTGAGCAAATCGTTTCGGCTCTATTAAAACTATTAAAAATAGACTGGAAATAATTTCTAAATCTACAATCGATGCGCTTAAAGACCCTTAACCAAGCGTGAACTGTCAGTTTGTCTCGAGAGCTGAACCGCTATGTGTCGCAATGTTCTATGCTTAGTGCTTGGTGTGATCCTTGGCATAAGATTGACAGATTTCATAGATTATGTTACGATAACAATGGACGAACGTATGGTAAATCGTCAGAATCATAAGATTGTTCAGCATGCATCCGAGGTACAGCTGGCCAACTGGCTTCATCATGAGACGCGCATTCTTTGCCTCGTGTTGACCATGCCGAAATCGCACAAAACGAAGGCGGCCAAGGTGAAGTCAACGTGGGGAGCACGCTGTAATAAGCTCATCTTTATGAGCAGTCAGAATGATGAGCATCTGGGGGCCATGAATTTAAATGTTAGCGAACAGCGGCAGAATTTGTTCGCCAAGGTGCGCACGGGAATGGCCTATGTTTATGAGCATTATGTGAATGACTATGACTGGTTTCTCAAAGCGGATGATGACACGTAAGTGGACGACCATATACATAATAAAGCTGCGTTATAATATTTTGATGAAACTGCGTCTTAGCTATGTTGTTGTGGAAAACCTGCGACTGTTTCTCTATCCCTACGACCCGGAGACTTCAGTATACTTTGGTTGCCGATTTCTATCAAGTTATTCGCAGGGCTATATGTCTGGCGGCGGTGGCTATGTGCTTAGCCGTGATGCACTGCGTCGCATTAATCTGTTTGCCCTCAACAACAATGGATCTTGTAAGCTAAACAAAATGTCAGAGGACTTGGAGATCGGCAGATGCCTACAGAACGTGGGTGTGGTGGCAGGGGACTCTCGGGATACATTGGGTCGCGAACGTTTTCTGCCCATTGCCCCACGCGAACTGATGCCGACAATACCACAAAGCTCCTGGCTAAATTCATACTTCTTTCATAAACCAAATGTAAGTCGATCCTAGCTTGATCTATGAATCATTCCAGCTTTCATTTTCTAAACTTGTAGGCGAGCGATTGCTGCTCCAGTTCGGCCATTACGTTTCATTATATCAGAGACTATGAGTTTGATATATTTGAGTATTTTTTGTATCATGTGCGCGTGTTTGGCCGCTCATTACCACAGAGATCCCTGCCACCGCGTTTGGGATTCAGGCAAATGCATGAAAGGCTGACATATTGGGCCAAAGAAATCTCTGACAACAAAAAGTTAAAGGAAATCAAAAATGCGAGTGTTGTTCTTAATAAACCAATATCGGACAATCTCACCTCTCGGACCAATCTCGGAACGTTGACGAAAGCGAAGAATATAACAGTTGACATGATTAATAAACTACCGGAAATTCAGCCCAATAAGACACTTACACCTAAGCCAATGCAAAAGGTGATAATTAAGGTAACTGCAGTAACACCTAAGTTGATAAAAAAGGTGACAACTAAGGTACCTGCTCCTACACCTAAGCCGGTGAAAAAGGTGACAACTAAGGTACCTGTACTTGCACCTAAGGCGGTGAAAAAGGTGACAACTAAGGTACCTGTACTTCCACCTAGGGCGATGAAAAAGGTGACAACTAAGGTACCTGTACTTGCACCTAAGGCGGTGAAAAAGGTGATAAATAAGGTAGCTGCGATTAAGCCCAATAAGACACTTGCACCTAAGTTGCAGAAAAAGGTTTGATTCAGTTAAAGATTTCATATAAACGCGTTTCCAAATCCACTCAAATCAAGTGAAGTTTGTTTGTTTGCTATCCGTATATCCAATTCCGGGTGCCATGGGACAGAAGTCTCAAAAGTTGTGTCTAGCAACTTGCGGCATCGAAAGTAATTTAATATTTGTTCATTATTGCGTGCAGTTAGCATTAGACATACATTTTTATATTTTTAAATATATTTTTAAATTGTTAATTTATGTATCTCACATGTAAATTTATTAATAAATATATTTTAAAATTATGTAACACATTTATTGGTTTAAAAAACCAAAGTGAGTGGAATGAATCCACTTCGTGTTATTAACGCTCAGCGAAACTGCGGCTGTGGTCACAGCAAGATTATAATTCGAACATAACATTGAAAAGTTAATACCAAGCGGACACACGAACGCGAATTCGAAGTCGTAGTGGAATGGAACTCGTTATAATTTTCAAAATTTATCGAAAACGGGAAGAGGCCTGGCTGACTCAATTGCTGTTAAGCTTTTTAAAGCTAATTTCAATGTTCTTTGTTAGTTAACTTATATTAAAAGAATTCTCTTACAAAGGCAAGGTGAGAGTTTAACAAGAGTAGAAGGCTAACTTCGGGCACCCGAACCTTATATACCCCTGCAGAACTATAAGAAGGAAAGCAAACTTAGTGGTCTAAAACGAAGCAATTTTCTTTCTAATTACTTTCAAATATTTTAAGGGTTCATTCTGATATACAAACACACAAACTATCATATACATATACATGTACATACATACATACATACATACAACACAATCGCCATTCCAAGAGAGACAGAGACGAGAGACAGAGCACAATGCTAGCACAAATTAGGAAGATTGGATTACAATTACAATTTTGTTAGCGCTATATATTGAACAACATTTTCATTTATATGTCTTTATATGGTAGCCATATGTTATAGTGGACCGATCTTAATGATTTTTACAGTTTTCACAGTTTACAGCAAGAAGAAGCACGTCGATAGCTTCAAAACTGAGAAAGAAGTTTGCGGGAACAGACAGACCGTTAGACATGGCTATATCGACTCGTCATGCTGATCAAAAATATATATATTTTATGGTTCACATATGCTTACTTCTATGCGTCTGAAATACCATGAGAAGTTTTTAAAAAAGGTAAAGTATTCTTCTGTAGTATTCTGTTTCAAATGTTCTTTAGGGCATAACCCAGAGATGACCCTCATACACTTTTAAACCATGAAAAGTACATAGATTATGCATAAACTCTGGAACCAATCGAGAAATTTCTTGTCTGTCTGCTGTGCCAATCTTCTCCTACCATAAACCTTACATAGGCACCAATGTCCTGTCAACTAAAACCTTAATAAACTTAAAAACTCCAAGATGGAAGTTAGAGTCCACAATCGCAATTTTCTTTACGGTTAAGTTGGCTAAATGTGTAGCTTAATTCTGGCTATCTTTTTGCCTGTCATAAGTAGTTCCACAAGGATCTGGATATCTTAACCAAGAAAATACATTGAAGGCGGTTCCTCTGATACTTTCTCAAATCAAACCAACCATCTATCTTATTTACTTTTGAATAATATGAACGTTAATTTGCCATACCTTCGCCAATCCTCATACATGTGCATGTGAGATTGTGGCATTGTATCCCTTTGGGATCCAACCAAAACAACCACATGAATCCCCCATAAACCCACCTACTAACACAGCTTTATGCCTGTATCAATAACAATAACAATGGACTTAATGTAATTGGGGCTCATCTCTGCAAATACAACAAGCATCTCGCTCTATTCGTAGCTAAGATTAAGATTTATTTGACAATAAAGCAAACAATTGCGTGTTCGCTTAACTGTGGAGCCAGTACATCTGAGCTGAGGAACTTCAGCTGTCCATGGGCACAGCTTTGGCCATTTGTCAAATTGAGAAAACAAAATCAGCCCCCATTCCAATTCCAAGCCCTTCTAGCTCTTCCTTTAAAGCCCAATTTATCACAAACGGCCGCGTGGCCATGCCGAGACCGCCTCCAAGGATTAGAGAACGTTCGCTGTAAGTGAAAAACGAATCGAGAACCGGAAAAACGAGTGAAACGTGCCAAGCACGTGAAAAATACCTGGGGATCAGTACTCGCATTGAAGCATTGGCATTGCATCCGTGTCGCTATTGTTGTTATTTATGAGCATCGAAATGAGCTGAGCACTGACATTGTCGCTGGGAGGGGCTGGTGGCTGGCGGCACGCGAGCCTCGGCTGGCTTGGATAAGCATAAGCCCGTTTTTGGCAATGGCAACGGGCAACGGTCTGAGTAGCAGCTGCAGCTGCTGCCACTGCCCGAGAGTGAAACCGAAACCCAGTCGAGCTGTAAATGTTATGTAAAATGTGTTACACATTTACGAGGCGATTGTATTTGTATGTGCCGCTATCTAACAATCGCCTAGGGGTTGCCTTTCATGGAACGTGTCCTGGAACGTGGCCGACTCCCAACGCCCATAGTTTATAGATATTGCGCTTGCGCAGCGCCAGCCGCGCCTTTTGTTAGCTTAATTTGAATATTTGCATAAATAAATAGGCATGCGAGTGCGAGTATGTGAGCACGTTGATTTGAACAGGAACAGGAACAGAAACACACAAAAACAGGCCAACTGTTCCTGTTCCTCAGAGCTTTATCTGCACGCTCCCAATGCAAATGAATGGCACACGTGTGCTGGCCAACAAGCCGTGAACATGCAAATAAATATATCCATCCATCCATTCGGTTGTTCGTTCTGCATTAGCATGACAGATTTGGTGGAATACAAAGCGATTTGGGAGTGGGTCGAAAATTGAATATATATGTATAACAGGAAACTAATAAGATATAGAACAGCAGCTGCTCAAAGCTTGTGGAATTAATGGAGATAGCAAATAAAACTAATATTGACTAATATGATATCAAGTGGAATAGAAAAATTTGGGCTCCTTCTTGGAACATTATACAGCAGTGTGTGTAATACTAGATTGATCTCGAATCGCACGCCATATGGGAGCTAAATATATTAGAATTTCTTTATATAAAAATGAATGAGCTTGCAGGATTCCATAAGTTATCATATAAGCTATAGATAGATAGTATATAAGCTATAGATAACGACTACTGCGGTTATAATTGTAAGGCTTATAAAGCAAGAGTAAGACAGATTTCCAGCTGTCATGCAATTTTCTTCAAGATCTGCTTAAAGGTCCAGAACAGCTCTTCTGGACAAGTAAATTGAGTCCATTCAATACAGTTTTAGAGATTATGCTCAGAAATACCAAATCTTAGGATCCTTTAATGAAGACCCTTAGGATGGTATCTAAAGCAAGATGATATGCATGCAAATCAACACTAAAGAAGGAACTTGGACCAAAAATCAAAATAGATGCTCTATTCCATTCCAGGAGGAAGTGGATGCTTAAAAGACATCACCAGAGGATTAATACAGCAATGGCATTGTTCTTGTTTTTGTTTCTTCTTTTATTATTATATCGAATGTCCGAAATACCTAACTAAGGATTCATTCATGCCAAAACAAAATGTAATGTGTAATTCCTAAATAAACCGAGCTATAATTTGAAGAGTTCTTTCGCTTTGATCACTTTCTGCAACGTTCATTTCCACTCATATAATGATGAGAAAAGCTACAAATTGCTACAGTTGATTCTTATTATTCCTAACTCCCACCACAAGACTCTCATTCTCTAAAGATGATGCCTTCCCCTGCCCAATCATCACTGACTCTGCCTGTCTCAATTGCCTTGCCCATTTCTAAGCAATTGATTCAATTCTAACCATTTAGTCCTTAAACTGCCGCCCTTTTAAATATATACCCATACACAGTTTACCAATTTACCAATTCGAGAAATGTCTTTGGGCGACCTTTCTCAGAGCCCAAGTCACAGCTGACATGCCACGCCCCTGTAATTAGCTGCATTCCTTTGCCTGCAAAAGACTCTGCAGTTCACTTTACTCCTTGCCACGCCCACCTCTCTCTCTCAAGTATTACAGCCAGAGGACCTCGTCTGGCGTCACGCTGTCTGGCGGCAAACTGTTTACACATTTCAACAATGTTTTATAATCAATTTAATGGCTTCCCTGCAAAAAAGGAGGCAGCGGAAAAAAATGTAGAAGGACTCAAGGTAAACAAAAGGCAGTAAAAGGAAAAGTAAAAGAAGTCAGCAGCATTTATATGCTTATCCCACTGGGCCCCAGGGGCGTTTCAATTTGTAGCCTGAGCTGCCTAAAGTGAAACCTACAATTGGTCTCAGGGATTGCCCCTTTTTTCTTAGTCAGCGGCGCCGCAACTCAATTAAGTGAGGAACCAGGAATGAATGAATAAAAACGCAAAAGGACAAGCCAGCCAGAGGTTACGGCACCTAGCTGGCAGGCAATTCCAGTTCCAGTTCCGATAAGAAAACTGAGCAGGGTCTGGTGCTGGTGCTGGTGCTGGTGTTCTTGGTGATGCATATAAATGCCCAAGGGTGAGTTTTCGGCTTCTGGTGACTCAACAATGTCTTGAACGTGTTGCTTTTGCCTGCCGTTTTGCTTCTTCCGGCAAAGGAATGTTTCTTATAAGGATTTCGCCCCCCTGGCTGCGGCCTGACAGCTCAACTAACAACCCCTAAAAGGCGACGACGCGACGTCTTTGCCGAGGGTTAGGGTTTCCTTTAGCGCGTGCCAAGACACACATATATACTTATGTCTTATGTATGTTTGTAGCCAAACCTGTAGCTATGGTTGGGTTCGGTGCCTATCAAGAAGCTCAGCGGCGTTCATTTCGGCATAGCCCTGTCTGCCGTCAACGTCGTCGCCTTGCAGTTCCGCCGTAAAGTTTAATTTTTTGTGTCTGGTGTGGTGTTTGGAAAATCGCATTACAAGGTCCTGTGAGTCATTGGCGTGTCATAAAGCGGAAGCGCCTGTCCTTGCGTCTTACAGCAAATTATTGAAAACTATAAAACAACAAAAGAAGTGCATCTACGAGTAAGGCACCCACCAATTAGGGGACACGTGCATGTACAATGCATATGCAAAAAGGACTTGGAATGGGACTCGCACTCGGACTCGGACTCGGAACGCGGACTGAGGCTTGAAAAGGAAGTGGCAGCGAAGCGTTAAATTGAAGCATGCCAAATCAATTAAAAAATATATACAAGGAATATGTACACACTCCGCACTTTCTTGCCCCACACTTTTTGTTTCAACATTAACTGGTTTGTTGCGTGGCAACACATCCTTGTTGTTTTTTTTTTTTTTGAATTTTTATTTTCTTTGTTGTTGCGCCCGCATTAACGCTTCGCAGCTGCCGCTTATCGTAAAAAGTTAATGTTTGAACATTTAAAAAAAAATCAAAATCAAAATACCTTCACACATGATTTATCCAAGCGCTGCGCTGCATATGGATATGGCCATGGGTGCGGTCGTATGTGTGAGCGAGTGTCTGTCTGCGTGTGTGAGTGTTGCAGCTGCCGTTGCAGCCCCTTTTTTGGCATGTCGGCATTTTCGGGCTGTTGTCGATCGCCCCTCACCAAAAAATGCTTATACTCGCCAGCGCTAGAGCAAACCCTTAAAATCCAAAACCAAAAACCAACCAAAAGCAACCCCCTTGGTCCGAAAACAAAAACATTTACTATAAGAATACAAGCATCACCTCCCTGTTGGGGGGTGGCTTCGGTTTCTCATCAATCTCTCGCTGTTCAAGGTTTTCCCATGCATTGCATGAAATTTACAATTTTCTAGTCCATACTTTTGTTTCATACTTCGGCTATTTTGGAATTATATACAAAAATCTGTCCAGTTTGTGTTCAGTGCAGGCGTTTTTGGTCAAACTTGAGGGAGGCGTTGCCATGTGCCTAATTAGCTCTACATCTGCATCTGCGTGTCCATGGGCATGTTCATGTGGCTGTTTAGGTGGCCATGGTTGCTGCTGTGGCAGGGTGCAGCCAGCCGGAGTAGCTAATGCATAGGTTTGATAACAGACTAAGGGCGCAACGAACTCTTTGCCACAAAGTTTCTTCGTGTGGAACTAATGTTTCAATACGTAGAACGGATGTGCGATCGAATGAAGCCGCCTAATTGTCGGAACTAACCATATGTTCACATACTCGTTCTGATTACAGCTCGTGTTTGCTATAAACAAAGCAGTGTAATCATGTTACAAATTCTTCTAAGAGAATAAACAGCTGCACTTTGAAAAACTTGGTCAAACATTTTGAGAAAGTATGATCGGAATGAGGTATAGTATACCTATGTGTACTTCGAATTCTAAGGCTAAAACTTACAAATGTGAACCTCTCGAGTATAATAAGTCGCCTGTAGCAATTTAATTTGGCGGAATTGATAACATTTTGTATTGCTTAGTTGCTTAGTTATAGCAGTACAAACCGATCAATCATTGCCACCCAATTACCAAAGGAAACACTCTACCTGAAATATCCAAATAGTTTTTGTCTCAGAAAATATGTCCTAGGGTTTGAGACTGTCGATGCAAAGCTAATTGTACCTTATATCTGGAATATCTTCTGTCCTTTATAGGCGCCTAAACTATTGGCTCCGCCCTCCCATATATCTCTATTGCACTGATTGCACTGAAATTTGTACAGTATGGTAATGTCGACTAGGGGAATGCAGAGGGCTCTATATCGTTTTGGGTGTGGCACCGCCCTCTTATATAAACGATATTGAAAATTCGTCAGATCTTTGCACTCATTTGAACGATTGCCAGCAAAGGTCGAGCTTTATATCAGTTTGTATATCGATATATTAAGTATTAGATATATATGCATATCGATATATTGCGTTATCGATGTATGTATATCGCTATATTGAGCTATCGATATATGCAAATATATATATCGATCTATCGATTTTGAGTTTTTATGTATCATCGATATCTTTAGTTACCGATATATATATATCGATATATTTCTATCTATACAAAGATATCGGTATATATCGATATATTTTATCGACGTTTCACCGCCACTCCATAAAAAAATCTAGAATACCACAGATATTTCTAGTAGTTTGTAAAGCAAGAAAGCCACAAAAACACATTGAAGATCACAACAGCATATATAGATTATATAGATTATAGATTACAGGATTAGGCATGGTTCTGCGCACCGGGTTAGCTAGTACTATTTAAAGTTTTCAAAGTAATTCAATTTACACCCTTACTTTTCATGCTTTTATATATCAAGTAAATGAAAACTATGATGGTCCATAAAATTATCTTTGATATAAAATATATTTTTAGAATATTTCGACCAATCAGTGACATTTATTTCTAGTACTTCCCGTATCCAACGCTTACTTCCCACATTTCCGCCAAGATTCACATAAACAACATCTGCTTATAGACGATGACTAAATTGTTTGTGCCGGTAGTTCATGATATACAACATTGATGTTGGCTTAGAATAAATACACGTTCTCTCGCGTAGGCCTAATGTATACGGCTTGGGCCGTATAAACTCTTCACTGCTGACGCTTGACTGTCTGATAAGTGATCTGTGCAAACCAGTTGGCAAACAAATTTGCTCAAGACAATAGATAAGAGATGTGATTTCTAGATAGATGTCTACGGTATAAAAGCAGTTGCCGCCGCACAAATTCCACATTACTAGTCATACGATCACCGAACCCAACCACAGGATGCAGTGCAGCACTCTAGCCCTAGTGAGCATCTGCTGTCTGGCCGTTGCATCAGCAGCACTGGCCTCACCTGCTGGTCCAGCCACATCGGCGCCCAACAATTTTGGTTTGGAACTGAAGAGCGTTGTACGGAGCGTGCCCAAGAAACAGATACAGCATCTGGTGCGCGCCTATCTGCTCAATGATTCGGAATTCCAGGCGCTTATAAAAGAGATCAATTCCATTCCTGCTTACCGTCTACGCCAACAACTGCTCAATCTGCCCCAGTTGCGCCAATTCTTTAATTGGCTATCTCAGCAGCTGATCTTATCCGGCAGCTCCATTAAAATCTTTGAATATTTGGAACTGGAAATTAAGTTATTCAATAAGAATCCGAACTGGGCTCTTACGGTGAATGGAGTAAGTGGATTTGAGGATGACTTAAGCATGATCTATCCCTTGGAAATGATACGTTCCCTGCTCGAAACGAACGCCCAGCAAAGCAGCGTGTTTGGCGATTTCTGGCACCGTTTGGTGGCCCTGAAGCCAGTCTATGAGCGTTTCATAGCCACGCCACAGGCTGTGGCATTTAGCAATAAATTGCGTGCCCGTGGCGTAAATTTGGAAAAATGGGATACCGCATTGAGATACCAATTTGGCTGGAGCAATACAACTCTAACAAATACTGTCAACGACTATGACTACACGGATTACTTGGGCGCAGCTTAAAAAATACGTGTTGAAAATTATTTTACGAAAATTGTGTACCAATTTATAAATCCTGCTCAGAATTATATGCATACAAGCGTCTATTAACAAACTATATAATATGTTTAACCCATAAATAAACTAAACATTCAGGAAAATATATTTGAAAGATTCATAGTTTGGTATAATATTTTCAGCAATCAACATTTCAGTCACTTTGATCAAAAGCATTCTAATCCACAATATGGAAAAACTTAGGTTACTGAAGAATCTATATGAATCATTCAAAAAAGTATGCACTTATGCAAAAGGGTTTATAAAAGAGTTCCTCCAGCATGTTATATTTCACAACAGATTCTAGTATTGAAATACTAAGTGTCTAATGAAGATATTGTGGCTGATCTGAAAAGCGTATTATGAGACTTCTTAGCTCTCATACCACTTTTGTGGTTCATAAATTGGGTAGCTTTGACATAATGATATTGCTCAGTGAGATGCTGTTCTAATTACAATGTTCGATGAACTTTTAATATATTATGGGCAGAGGAAAAGAATGAAAGTTTTCATATAAGTTTACTTTACAGCTATTGACTGAGTATCCTTATCTGGATCTCAGACGTCATAACAGCTACAGAGCTGAAATTTTTACCAGATGCTTCTATTGTCTTCACGCTGGTTAACTCCCATCCAAGTTTCATCTAGATCGGACAATTGTATCATATAGCTTCCTTATAACCGATTGTTCCGGATGAACACTTTCCTGTTTTTCATCCAAATCAAAACAAATTCGCCTTGCATCCAGATTTTATCTAGATCGGTTATATATTTACAATGAGAATGGTATATAAGCTTCGGCAAGCCGAAGGTAGACTTTCTCTCTTGTTTCTCTCTTTCTGTAGAACTTTCATAAGCCCTGTCTTTTCATTCCTAGTCATATATGTTGCGCCTATTTGTATCCCCTTCATCCTTGTGCTATATTCATTCATCTTACTTTCATTACCGATTTTACAATGTTCGATTTTTTACTCACTTCAAATACGAATATAGACGGCGTCTTGGTTGGATCTTTGCACCAGTTTCATATACCAGGTGGCTGACAATGGAATTCCCACTGAGCAGGATTAGCTATTTGCTTTTTTTTATGAGTTTTCACTTCAAAGGAAAATATGCGAAATTGAAATTTCAACTTTAGAAAATTGTTTAGAAATTAAAGAATTCTTTGTCAGCTAGAAAATTTAATCCGGACTGCACCGGCTATAAGTCGAGGGCTCTAACAATCGTACAGTCTTATTAGATTTCGATTTCTATACTTCTTAGTAAGTGTGAGTGAAGTGTGTGTGTCCAAGCATTCCCAATCTTATTGCCAACATTTGGTTAACTGAGACATTATTAGGATTACCAAAAGCAGCATATGTCTATTCATATATAGATATTTGATAAAGGATTAACTAGGAATTGTTTTTTTGCTTGAGGGTTGACCCTGGCATGCAGCTGCTTTAAGTTCTATGGACAGCACAGACACTGACTGATACAAATGTCAGGCAAGGCGAAGCAAAGGCAAACATCTAGCTTGCTTGATAGGCACACGACACCCTCAATAAGGTATCCATGGCAATGCCATGATTAAGTAACAGATGAGCTATGTGCCCAGCAATGTCCTGACAATGTGCTGGGTCGCACAAGCGATTTAATTGAAACAAACCAAACAGGAAGCGGCGCACGGCACAGAACTTGCACTCGTACCACACAGCCACAGTCCGCAGTTGAGCAAATGGGGTGCGCTTTTGTAATGAAGTTTCCAGTTGGCAGTTGCCGTTCCCGGCCCCCTGTTCCCAGTTGCCACCTCCCAGCTCTCGTATACAGTTACTCATTAAAAGGAGTCGCGCTGCTGAAATTGGAATTGCAACGGAAACTAGTTAATGTGAGGCTATTGTCAAAAGCAGAAGCGACAGTCGTGCAATTTTCACACAACAGCGAAGCCTCCCTGCTGCTGCTGCTGCTGCTGCTGCCTCGACCGCTTCGGCAGAAAGCAAATCTTGTGCAGGATCTTTGGCTGGGCTATGTAGGCTGCTAAACAACAATGTAATCGTACACACATTTATATATATAAGAATATGCATATAAAACTCGCCCCTTCTTTGCGGTGAACGCGTCCAATTGGAATTTTATGTGGCAGGCGACGAACGATTGCAGGGTAAAAAAAGAAATATTTTATATGCACTGGCTGAGCCTGAGCTCCCCTCCCCACTACCAATCTTGGCATATCCCTTTCGCTGCTGCTGCTGCTCTCGCCTCTGCCTCTATCGTCGTTCATGCACTGTGACTGACATAAGGATATGCGAGCATTGCCAGTGCCAGTTTGCCCTGTTCCCGCTGCAGTTAGCCAGCCACCCCTAAAAAGGACACCCTAGCATATTTTTAAAGCCCTATTGAAATCAGCAACAGCCTCGGCCTCTGCACACACACACACACACGCACACACACACACAGACAAACACACCCATGCACATACTCATAAATCGGAATCGCGCTACGCTTGAGCTCTGGTTTATATATTCTACGTTGCGATTGCTATAGTACCATACCTCCATTTCATTGTGGCTCGTGTCCGCCCTACGCTACGACTCTTTTGGGTTAGTGTTTGAAAATGCACCTGGCTGAATTTTGGCTTCGATTCTGGCTTCGACTTTGGGCATGGGCATCGTTTGGTGGTTGCATTTCTGATTTCCATAGAACACATGCCTTTATAAATGCCATGCACCAGCAACTACAACCAGAGAGAGCTAGATTCAGATCCGGAGCCGCAGCCGGAGGGAGGCCGACTGTGCACAGCAAGGACATTAGCAGGAACAACAATAGCAACAACAAATGAACGTTGGTCGCTAGTCGCGTGCCCGAAGCACTTCGACACCCGACTGAATTGTGAATTGTGATTGTTTTTCCTTTGCCGGCTTGCCTTTCCCTTGCCTTACCCCCCCTTCCCCTTTCCTTTCGCATTTGGCGCACTCATGCAAAACGCTTTGACGTGTTATGAGTGAGTGTGTGTGTGTGTGTGTGTGTGTATGTGTTTTTATATCCTGCGGCGCATAAATACATTTATGCATGTGCTCATAGTATATGCTGCATAATTTCACTTTGACTCTCCGTATGCAACTATACGAATATATATAATTATTTTTGGGGTCCCCGTCCCCGTCTCCCCTCTTGCAATTTCATTCTCACTTTTTGGCAAACTTTTGTTGCCCCTCAGCTGTATATGGGGGTTAGTCATCCATCCTTGCTTCGTTTATATTTGTTTACTTTGAGGCGGATTAGATAACAAATTCCTTAAGCTGGCTGACTCAAATTTTTATAGAGCCACACATGCTGCTGCGCCGAGTTTATTGGGGCGGAAATTTAATCAAAAATTGTTAATTTCATACAAATTATAACAGTGGGTTACTTCAAGGGGATAGATCTAGGAATGTTGAGAACATTTTGATAATGGGAATATCTGTAGAGTTTTTAAAAGAAAATCTAGGAATGTTCAAGAATGTTTATTTCGTGTGTGTAGCTAGGGACGGAGTGATTCAAAGAATATAAATTGAAGAATATAAATTCAAAGAATATAAATATAAATCAATTCTTAGAAAGAATAACTAGGTATAGCTTAATGGATTCTCAGAAAATATTAAAAGCGTAACATCTTCGTTTGTATCTGTATGGTAATTAGGAAATCCTCTTAGGCTATATGTCATATTTCATATCTTCGAAGTGGCTCACAAGTGGTTTAGTGTATTTCATATACATCATATTGTGTTGAAATTCGGTAAGTTGGCCAATTGTACTGAGGCTTTTATATATGTCCTAAGATCGGCTTGAAACTATTTGCAAACTAGTTGATATTGTGTGTATTACCTCTGAGCAATTGTGTTGAATTTTAACATAACATTTGACAGATATTTGGTAAGTCATATGAGGTCTGAGAATGACCCAAAGAAAAAAACTCTATATGGTTGGTGTCATGGAAAACTCTAGAGATTTTGGTATTTTCATGTGTGAACACTTCCATTTATAGCTTCATTTTGATATCATTTTAAAAGGGTACAGGAAAAGTGTATGTTCTACTAGATGTGAGGCATGATTTCAATGATGATTTCAAATCTCACAGCAATCAGTAGTAGACGCTTTTGTTAAACCCTGAAAACATCTCAAAAACGCTTCCAAATAAAGTAAATCTAGTAGCCGTTGAGTTTATCGCTAACTTCTTACTAAAGTGTGTGAACACAATTTAAGTGTTTACACATTGCTTTCTCGAAATCTCTAGAGATTTTTGTGATACTCCCCAAGGGCCTCGGTAAATTTTCAACAAATTTTTCACTTTCCTTGCTCATTATCAAATGCACTAAAAGATGAATACGAAACTCCTTGTTCTTAATAGCTAATGGAATGACTAATGAGCAATGCAAAGCCCAAACGATAAGAACTAGGAGATTAGTACTAAGAAGGTGTCTGGCCAAAACTGCACCTGCAAGTTGCACAAAGTCGACGCCATAGTTTATATCAGAATTTTGAAAAATTCTTCATATTTAGGGGACCTAAGCCATATATCTATGATACAATTATACATAAAAGATTTGGGCAATTTATATAATAGGCGAAGCAGCTGGGACAGACTGCTTGAAGAATTTAAATAAATTCTTGATCAGCATGACAAGGGAAGGCCATGTAGCCGTTCCAAAACATGAATATCTACATAAGGAAACCAATATAAAAGCTCCCCTGCTCTTCCCTGGTTAATATCCTAATACTTATACCTATCCATTTCAACGTTCTCAAAATTCTCAGACAATTTGAATTTGGTAAAAAGTCTTCCTAATTGCGACTGAATCCCTGCCAACATTCTAATCATTTTCATATTGCTCTGTTGGAAAAAAAAAACCAAATAAAATACAATTAAAAACTTCACGCTTCGTCACAATAACTGGGCGGGCAATGCAAGCCAGTTTCCGCCGGGGGAACTTTTCAAGCAGTGAAAATTGCATAAAATTATGAAAGCGAAAAATGTAATTACAGCTCAGTGGCAGCTGTTGTTCGAGTCCAAAAAAAGGCAGCTTCAGCTAGAGTTTTGGTCGTGGCTCTCTGCCTACACAGTCTGCGCCTACTTCAATGGCAATGCCGGCGGCAACAATGGCAACATGTGCTACAAGTTGGAGTGCATCCTCGAGGAGCTGGCCAAGCAGGAGAAAGCGACTCAAAAGCCTTTTGAGACATACATCCACATTGTACACCAATGTGAAAATGTGAAAATGCATTTAAGCCACATAAACGATGCATTTTCGAACATTAATTATTGCTGGAGAGGATTGACAGACAGAGAGACACAGGCTGCATAGGTAGGCCAGCACTTGAAATTACCATAAAAAGATGCACTTAAGGGTTAGCAATGAACCAACAACAAACAAAATGCGTAGCACAGTCAATGTGGGCGGGACGGGCCGGAGCGGAGCGGAGAGACAGCTTGTCATCCTTGGCATACTTGACAGAGTCAACGGTAGCGTGTTGCTGCTGCCCGGGGTCGTTGTGGGTGTTGTGGAGTGCAAATTTGTGCTAAGCACGCCTTGGAGCACAGAAATCAGAGCAGTCAAAGGAATATCGCAGCATTTGTAGCTGACAGGACTTGAGACCTGGGCATGGGCATGAGCATGGATTGTGTCTATCTGAGACGGATGATGGATGATGGTGGAGGGGCTGGGCTATGCAGGCAAAGAAGGAGGGTGGCCAAACAGGGTTGGAATTCGTGCGTGTGTGTGTGTGAGTGTGGAATTATCTGGCAGGACGCTTCTGACTCGCGTGGCTGGCGCACTTCTGAGACTGTTTTTTTTTCTATTGCTGCGTTTTTCTCGCCGAACTCTCGCTATTAATTCTAAGCTGCATGGCAAACACTGATTCCCTTGAACGGCTCGAGTTCAACATACGGAGGGGTCACCCGACAAATAATGAGGACGATCGGGCGATGCCAAAGCTAAAGCTGCCTGCCGCTCTGGGAATACTCATGCTCAAATTCGTACGTTGCGCCCAAAATTGGGGTGGCAAATGGTGATGTTGGCGACGGCGTCGTTGCTACGCACGTGCCTACCGTAATACAACAAATACGGCGGCAACAAAATACGACCACCGCACAGACCAATAACAACAACAACAATAGCGCCATAATATGCCATATTTGTGTTCTGTGCGAGCCGAAAGCCCTTAACGGGAATCGAAAGTGCATTCCCTTTCATGGCAACGGCAACAACAGCAACAACAGCAACAACGACAACGTCTATAAGAGACCAGAACGACAAGGACGAGGACGCCGCGGCGTCGCATTTCGATTATATTAATGCAAAGCACACACACACATACAGACACACACAAACATAAACAATTGTACTCCCTGTCTGTGCGTGGTGGCTACATGTGCAGCTACTCCTCATATACATATACTAGCAACAGCCACAGCCATGGCTATGGCCATACCTACCCCACCAAAACCAAACTTGACAAGCTTATACCCAGCGCCGCCTGTGCGTAGAGAGAATCCAGCCGAGGCAGAGGCGAAGGACAGCGATAGCGACGGAGACGCAGACGCAGACAAAAAAAAACAAGCTCCAGCCAGAAGCCAATGCTCGAGCCAAAATGAAAACCTCAAAATGCAGTGCCCAAAATTACACGTAGAGAAATGGTTATACAGTATGTAAAATGGAATAAAAAGTGATAGAGACAGTAGTGCGAAGGGAGTAAATATCGGAGATGATGATAAAAGTTACAAAATTCATATTTGGACTGAACCATTCTTTATCTTATGCAAATCATATGCCATGCCCACTTGATCGGACGCCTTTAGAGCAGTTGCACAAATCACCCAGATCAGCATCAGGGCAACAGCTTAGCCATATGTATCCAAAATGGGACAGCTTCCTGCCAGCCTTGTTTAATTTTTTGCATTTTTTATTCAATTCTCTATCTTTGGATCAGGCTTCTACTTATATCAAATAGCTGACAAAAGGAAGAATTTGTAGAGCAAACTTAGTAGAGCAATTTTGAAACTGAAATCGGAATATGTCTTCACAATTATCCGTCCTAATGGAATCAAATTCGTTATTTATCATATCTGCTATAGTGCACAGGGAGTATGTTTAACATGTGTGTCCTGGAAGCTCCTAATAATAATTATGTATTTGATCTGAATTTGAAGATTTTGGTTTTTGCCTTAATGCTTCATAGCAATTTATGATTGAAGATTATTCAAGCATGTCAGGCTGTAACAGCAATCGACGCCCTTATAGTTCAACTTTCTAGCTCGTAACTGATTACCTTAGAACATTCAAGGACCAACAGCTGTCCACAAAGCACAAAATTTGCAAAAGAAACTATCAAAGGTCCTTCCGGCCGATTGAGTCTTGGTTTTATGCACATTTCGCATATTTGCCCTTCTTGCCCTTGCAGCAGACCTTTTGGTTACACGCACAATTAACGGTTTTATGCTTATCAGCTGTTGCCAAAAATCTTGAAGGATAAACAAAGATCAGATATCCCATTGGGCCTTTGTCAGTGATTCCATGAATCACTGGAATTCATAAGACAAATGTTGAATGAGGCCCAACATGTGTTTATAGGATACGAATTTTGTGGTACGTGGCAACCTGAAAGTGTGGCACAGCTGCAGTGAGCTATAACTATAGCAAACAATGATTTTTCCGAGTGCAGGCAGTGTGCAGCCAACACAGGACTTTCACTGCCGGCGTTTGCCACGAAGGCGACGTACGACGCAGACGAAGGCTGCCCCTTTTGGGCAGAAGCATAGGGAAAAAAGGGTGACTAATGTATGTGATTGCTAACAAAAGATTCCGGCTTTTGGCGGCGACAGAGCCAGAGAGCTGCCTGCGTTAACGCTAACTCAGTCAGTCAATGCGACTGCGGCGCCGGCAGCAGCGAGGGCTAAAAGGACAACGACATGGACATTATGGGGGATGAAATGTTCCAGAGCGACGCCGCTGCCGTTGCTGTTGCTGTTGCTGTTGGTATTGCAGCCCGGCTACAAACACAAACAATGATTTCAATTTCGCTTTCCTTTGGCACACATAAATAGAGGCGGCAGGATATGCTGTTAGTCATTCGCAGCACAAACGTTGAGCCGACAGGAAGCAGCAAGCCGAAAGGAGCAGCGCCCCACAAAGGCCTTTTTTAGCTTCAACGTTTCCATTTGTTAAGTTTGCTTAGTTCTTCGTTCTGAATCTCTTCATTCCCGTTCCCGTTCCTGTTCTTGTTCCCGTTTATCTTTTCAAACGACGCGTTCAAGTTTAAGTTTTGCCATCATTTCGTTAATACGCGGAATAGTGCAATGGCCAGCGTTGCCAACCATCATCAACCCATCCCGGTTCCAAGCACGGCCCCAGCACCCACACACAGCATACAGCTGCTGCACAATGTCGGTGGGCTGCCCCATGGACTGGGGCTGCTGACCACGGTGGCCTCGTTGCCGCCCAAATATCGCAGCCGCTATTTGAACATCAAAACCAAGTGTGAAATTCCATTGGATTTGTCTGTGAAGCCACCATCGCCAGTGCCAGTGTCAGTGCCTGTGGCAGCGGTCGCAGAGGCGCACTCAGGCGATGTGCCAATGGCGACCACATTTACCGAGGTGTATGCTGCATCGCAGGAGGTGGCCCAGGAGGTGGTCGTGATTACGGAGCAGCAGCAGCCGCTGCAGCACGAGCAGGCGCAGGTTGAAAAGCCAATAACGCCACCACAAAGCCCGAGTTCAATGGCAGCCAAGCGAAAACTGTGTGAACAAAGCGATTTGCCCGCTGCCAAACTGCCAAAAACAGAGCTAGAGCTGCCATCAACCTCCAGTAAGTGCTCCAGCACCGATGCCACACCCGCCAAGCCCATTAGGGGTTCTGACACAGCGCCACGCACTTCCAAAGCGGTCACATCAAGTGCGAAGCCATCTCGGAACAAGGCCACCCGCAAGCTGAAATTCGATGAGGAGACAAGCTCGCCTGTGTCGGGCACCATTATCCGGCCGCTGGAGGACATCACCGATGGCTCAATGCAGTACAGCAATGGCGACATCGATCCCAAATACAACATCGTCGAAATCACAGAGGAGACCAAGGCCGAGCTGGCGGCCATTAAGAACGTGATTGGCGATTATGTATGCCGGCTGTGTCGCATCAAGTTCGAGGATGCCTTTGGCCTGGCTCGTCATCGTTGTGCCTGCATTGTGCTGCTGGAGTATCGCTGTCCCGAGTGTGGGAAGCAGTTCAATTGCCCAGCCAATCTGGCCTCCCATCGCCGATGGCACAAGCCCAAGAAGGAGGCGGCGGTGGCGGCGGCTAAAAAGGAGAATCGCAACACCATCAATCAGCCGCATGAGCAGCAGGAGGTTGCCACCACTTCCAAGAAGGCCGGCCAGGACGAACTGACCTTCGGCTGCGCCGAGTGTGGTAAGAAATTCAAGCGGGCCGCCTATTTGCGCAAACATCAGCAAACGCATGTGAAGAAGGGCCACAGCCAGGCAGGGGCAGGGGCAGAGGCAAGGAAAGTGGCAGTGGAGCAGCCAGTGGCAACGACTACAACCATTACGGGCAGCTTCCAGACAGCGCCATACAATTCCAGTAGCTCCTCCTCTTCCGCCAGCAGCTCGCATTCATACGCAGGCACGCAGCACGAAGATGAGGGCGTTTATGTGGCAGGAGCGGCCAGTAGCAGCCACTATGACTACGATCCGGACTATATGTCCGACTGCAGCTCCTCGGCTTCCTCGGCGGGCTATGGTCGCCTGCAGATTGTAGAGCACGGACTCACCGAAGAGGAGAGCATTGCCGCCGCCGCGCTGACGAATCTGCGCAACTGCGCCTCCGTGATCCAGCACACCACCATGGCGCACTGAGTGAGTTGAGTTGCACATTGCAAACAAGGGACTGGGTTGGTTGTGTCCAATATACAAAATAGTACATATTATCATAATCTTTTACTTGTTAAGTTTAGTTTTTAGTTTGACTTTTTCTCTCACTCACATGTTCGAGAACTGCAGCTGAACCAGACCAAAGAACTTAGTTTTAGAATTCAAAAGCAAATTAACTTTGAATTTTAGTTTAAGTCAAACAGTCTTTAGTTATAACATTTAGTTGTTAGAACAATGATTTCTAGTCATTTAGTTTCTACATTGAGTTCGATTCTAGTCAACCGCTCTGTACTTCAAAAAGCATTCCAAAGACGCAGCACGTTCGTACAGTCTAGTCAGCTTAGGGTTTAGTTCAGGCAATATTTTATTATTATTTATAGGTAGAAATCTATTTGTAGTCAGTTCAACCAAAGAATGTGGCACTAGTCAGCTTCAATATGATCTCAGAAATTAAGAAATGCATTGCCAATATGGCTTTGCATTCCAAGTACCAGGCAGGCATTTCTAATATACTAGTCGATAGATATCTAGTCATAATGAACCCCAATCTAGTCAGCTTATTGAAAACAGCTTAAAATTCTATAAGTTATACCAAAGCAATAGTTTTGTAACGAAGTTAACTGCAATATAACAAAAACCAAACCAAAGAATTCAAAAGGCAATCAAATTATATCCCAAACTTGTAATTGAGATCAACCATCCCATCTTCACTAAGACATCAGCTTCCATACTATCAACTATCACAAAATCATTTCAAAACTAACCTTTAACTAAATTAGATTTTCACACTTAATATCCTATCCAAAACTTGTTAATTTCATATTCCTCATTTTCAAATTTCATTGATAATTCACAAGCGCATTTCATCAAATTTCATTTCGACAATCATCCAAAATCATATTTCATGTCATTCTAGTCAAATTGAAAATATTTGAAAATTAATTATCAGCATGTCGATTCATAGTAAATTCTCTTTCCATTCATATTCAAAATCACATACTTTAAATTTCCACTTTTTCATGTTAAGACTATATTTCCATATCTTAAATTCACGAGCATCACAAGGAAATCACAGAAATTTAGATAGCCCCATACATTTCATCATCTCTCCTTTTCATTTCTCATATTAAGACCAGAATCGTTCATATAAGTCATATTTCATATAATAACATAGTTATTTCAAGATCATCAAAACAAGACCCAATATCATTCATCAACATCATTCATTTACATCAATCATTTTATAGGTTACACATATCATCAGCTTACCTTTTGAGTTTCATTCATCACGATTTCTGATTGAGCAACGAAAATAGCTTAAACCATTTACTTATTCCAAATCATCAAGAAATTAACCCCATATTCCCCATATATATATAATTCATCCATATATATTTCATAAAACATGTGTTCATTCATTCATCTCGACATTCCTCTCTTTTTCATTACTAAAATATTCATCCATCCAACATCATTTCTTTAGATATTCTCATCATCATTTAAGTCACCAAAATATATGATCTCGTTTTCACTCATTTCATATACCCTGCTTTCACCCTCATTACTTGAACCTTAATTATGATATTCTAGTCATTATTTAAGACACTAAAATGCATATATCTCTCCTCAAATTCGGACAAAGCTTTAGTTCTATATACGTATATTTAGGAAAAACTGTTCTTATTCTCCATCTCGAATTGCTTTTTCTGAATTTCAAATAAATATTTGAATTTCATGTTAAAATCGGCTAAATCTATATGCAAAGCAATGCAAATCACTGAATTCTAGATCAAGTTGCATATTTGAGAATCTAGAATTCCCTAAATTATGCTTTCCCCTGCAGCTTGAAAGTTTTAACTCAAAAATTTGCAATATTTACACAATCGATTCTGCTAAAGTAATACGAGATTGAGAACAAGAACTGTTTTTTAAGACTTTCAGGTTAAAAATTCGAAAAAATCCAACAAAAATTCAGGCAAAATTGTGCAGTAATAGTTTTTAAGTTAATCAAACCAAAGGCAAAACCAACATTTTACTTATTAAGCAATAATCAGACCCAGTGCTGGTACAAATACCAAAAGTCGAGTGTGAACTCTAGTCATTTTATAGCATCCTAAGTTTTTGGGAGCTCATTTCCGCCAGCTCCCGCCGCATTTAAGGTTTAGTTTAGCTTAGTTTAGTTAGCTATTGTTTCGGTTAGGTTTAGTTTAAAAACGGACATTGAACCAGCGTTTCACTACCAGCAAAAGTATTTGAACAGTACAATCTAACTATAGTGGTTAACAGTATGTATATGGCCAGAGGCAAAAGCAGAACCCGCGGTTGTGTACTTAAAGTCATCTTTTGTATCTAATTTTAAGCTCAAATGCAGTCAGAACAATATCACAGCGCTATTGTTCCTTAGTGTGTAATGATATATTATATTATAAATGATAACGAATAAGTTGTAATGGTTGTAACCGCAGAGTACAACGACAATGGGAAACTTTCGCTCAACCTAATATATAGTAATACTTATGTACTTGCATATATATTTATATCAATAATAAGCATATCGTTTAAGTGAGATCTTGTGATACTAAACGATAAGCCTAAAGTTTACAAAAGTTTTCTGCTCGATGGTTTTGTCTGCGCAGAGTGCAAATAACAATAAGAAAACACATAATTTGTACTATATAGTATATAGTATCTATTTTTTATACGTAATATTTGTATTTTTCTATATAAAATGAACAAGAAAAAATTCTATAAAAATTGTAAATGGCATGCCCAAAAAAATTTTCGAATAAAAAGAACGAAAAACTGAAAAAGAGGATTCTATGATTTTACTGGAAACGAAAGGGAAGACTTTCAAGTTTCGTTTGGCAATTTGAATTGGAATTTTCATATTCCGATTTCATACAGAGAAGGCAAGGTGCAAGGTAATGCTTAAACTAAAATTGGGAAATGTTCTTCAGTGATGTGAAGTAAGAAACCGCAGACAATATCTGCGCTACATCTAAGTTATAAATGTAACTTTCATAAGTGCTAAGATCTTACTTAAGAAAAGGCTTTTATGGTAATTTGGAAAAGATATCACGAGACTATTTCGTGCTGTTCGAGGAATGCATATGAATAATATAGACAAGCCTGTAAGTACGTTAAAGAAGAACCAATCTCGCCTTAAATTTTCCATTTTGAACTGAAAACCGCACCAAACCAAATCCTTATTTTCAGCTTGGTTAAAAAAAGTTGTGTTAACCTTGCTTTCCGCCGGACCAGTTTTTAGAGCTCGTGGGGACTTGAAAAAGTTATTTTAAATATGTCCTTTTGAATATCTTAAGCCTAATACGTAGTACAAAGAGCAGCAACGAGTGTATTTCCTGAAGAAACACTGTGTTAAGTTTTATATAGGGGATCGTGCTCTGAAATATAACAAATAAGCAATGCTTAAGAGCTCTTTTTTGTGTTTTAATGATAGGAAAACAGCGATAATCGCTTTAGAAATAAATTGAATAATTTCTTATTGACGCGATTTGGAAATATAATTATAATTTATACGAATTTAGCTATTTGAAGAGCGAAATACCGATACTGAAAGGAATCAAAATAGTGTGCAAATTATAGAGATATAACAAAAAGGCAACTTTGGGAAATGTTAGCTTATATGTAGAGGTATATATAGAACTATATTTCTATTGTACACTTCTATGTATATTTGACATAATTCGAAAGGATTTACAACATTAATTAAGATTTGTAGTGTTTTTATTGAACGGTGCTTTTATTGCCGAAGTTTTTTTGATTTTTCTTCAGTTACAAAACTAAATAAATTTATTAAATACCAACGTAAATACATTTCAATTGAAGCAATAAATATTTTTATGGATTGCTTGACATAAATACATCATAAAAACATGCACAATTCGATTGCCAGCCCCAGATCTTTGTGGGTAATCACTTTATAATTGTGGTAATGGTAAACACTACTCATGTGAGGCAATAAAAGGGCAGCAAGGAAGAAGGAGGTTCAAGTCTAACGCAGATGAATTGCAGGGTTGAAACTCATTTGACAGCTACAATTTCTATTCATAATGATGAGGAGGGCGTCTTGTGTTTGTTTGTGTCTTGGCAATTCTTTCATAATACACTATTACGACTATATACGCTTTTGATGGCTCGTAAAGGCCAACTGCAACTGATGGGTAAACATTGAAATAACGGTGCAGTTGTAATAAAATGCCATTAAAGGCCATTGACATGGCATATCAACGCTGCCGCTGCCGCTGTCGTCCAGTTCCAGCACTTAAAAGCATAGGAACGAGACAGAGCTGCGGAAGTGAACAGATGCAAGTTGTGCCTAAGTACACAAGCATCATGAAAACTGTGGAAACGCAACACCAAAGTAAGGGGTGCCTGCATTGGACTTGGGCTGGGTGGGATGTGGGGGTGAGGCCAATGGTGAGGGTTAAATTTCAGCGCTGGACCAAAACGCAAGCAGAATTCGAACATGCCGTCTAATGATGCCCTACTCAACGGAAGCGCGTAAAAAATGTTTAATCAAATACAAATGCATGACAGCACGGAAAAAACACTGACAGGATATGCTGGAGTTGGAGGAGTAGGATATAGAGTGGGGGTCGGCTAGGGTAGGGTAGCTAGCTGCATTTGCTTGCGTGAGCGGTGTGAATCAATTTGAAAGCGTCAAAATAGGACTATATACCATTTATGTTATACACTTAGAGAAAAAATTAAAACAAATTGGATTTGAACTTGTGCAGCCTAGGCCTTACATTTCCAAGTCCAAAGAAGTCTGATAATTCAGGAAAATCGTACAAAAATTAATGCACTTTGGGCTGTTCATCAATGCTTGTGTTGATCCTCTTCCATAATTCCCTGGTGGCCGAGCCTGAAGGGTTGTTACAATGGTAAACCCAGTAGTGTCTCAAATTCGACTTCTCAAGGTGACTCGTAACCTTCGTGACCATTTTTGCTGAGTGTAAATAAGTGCTTTAGTGTCCTGATGCCTAAAGTTCATTGAACAGCTTGTCCAAGGGTGTTGGAATTATAGAAAATCATGCCGTCACAAAGAACTACCCTTACCAAAGGGTATCAGAGAGCACAGCAGCGGCTGCGGCAGCAGCATCAACATCATCATCTCTACCCTATGTGTTGCGGGCGTGTCCTAAAGTCAGGCGAAGTCATGCAACATCTGTGCCAACTATTGGGTTTCATATGGTCAGGTAAATTGATATCTCAGTTGCAACTTGCATTTGCACCTTGACACGCGGGCAATACATATACATACATACATACACAGAGACATACCTTTGCTGAAGCCCGCATTATTTGTGGGTTAAAAGAACGCATAGCAGCACTCATGCGCTCTGCTCCAGCCAGCGAACAAGTTTCAGTTTCTGCGGGCTCAGCTGCCCATGCACGATTATACTTATCCTTATGCTCGTCTATAGCCATAGCCGTATCCATTTCCTATGCGGAAATATATGATGTTACTGCGCTAATTTGCACCTTGAGTGGCTGCTTGAGCATTTGTTGCGCTCCGCTTCTATGTTATCCTTTATGCTGGCATATTTCTCCTGCTGCGCTAAGTGGCCGTATGTTCCTTCTTTTTGCGCTGACAAAGAGTTGACAAATTGATGAGGCCACTGATTCGCCACCAAAATGTGTTCGAGTGGCTATCGCAATCACTTGAGCAGCCTCCTTGATTACCATCATTCATCAGCATAATAGTAACCGTAATCGTAATTGCCAGCATCCTTACAAGCAAGACCGTTAGATTTAAATTTAAAAAAAAGCTTGAGGCAGCTTTTGCGCAGTCTACAAAGCACCCGCATCGCATGCAACACTGTATGTTGCCGTTACTGCTGCTTTTGACAGCTGTCAACATTTGCCAGCAAGTTGGCAATCCTGCTTGCTGTCAAAAAAATAACGGTTTTTACTCTCTCCCTTTCTCTCTCTCTATCTCTCGCGCTGCCTTGCAACCGCCTACGCCAAGGAATTTGGGGAGCCGGATTCCCTAAAGGAATCAGTGTCTCACATTCAACGCGCACACCTGACATTCGTGTTGTGGCAACGCTGAAAGTCAGACGTGTTGAGCGCATCGTGTGCATCCTCTCGAGTTGTGGCAACAACAAAACACTCCAAAAGTACACAGTGCAAAGTTGAAGCAATTTCATATTTGCCCCACGGCAAAAGTCGCGTAAATTTTAGACAAACGCCAACATATATATTACTGAACTGCCAAGTGTATGTGTGTCTGTCTCAGTGTGAGTGTATCCTTTGTGTGTTGTCTGGCAAGTTTTTGGGGATATTTAGACTTTTGTGTGGGCCAACTATGGATGTGACCGAAAAATTTCCAAACAAGTTGTTAATTTGTTGCAAAGCCACAAAACATGACAGCAGTAGCATGTGCTGCGGGTGGGTGGTAGAGTGTGTAAGGCCAGGGGGGCAGGCGCAGGCACTGGGTGGCTGCTGGCGCGCGCCTTCTTTGCCTCTCACTCGCGCTAGCGCTAGCGCTCTCTTACCGTTTTTGGAGTAAAAGCTCTGCGACTTATTGATTGTGCTTTGGCTTGTTTATGCACATGATTCCTTTCGCTCTCTCTAGATCCTGCTCTCTGTCGCTCTGCTTTCTCCATAGAGATTTGATATAGACTTGTTGAGAGTCAGGCGAAAATAACGGTACTTTTATCCATAGTCCTGTGTGTTAAAGCTTTACTCTCATATTGCCTGTTTTGCCTTTCGTGTCGCCTGGTTCATGCGTGCTTTGGGTAAATTTTTCACAATTTTCATTTTCAGTTTTTCTTCGGACTGTTTTAGGGCGGTTCCGCAAGGCAGCGATAGAGCCAGAGTCAAACAACTTGGACGCGTCTCAAATTGTGTGTAAATTTTACTACATGTTCTGTGTCCAACAAATGAATCTTAAAGACAAAAATCGCTATAAAAATACGCAGAAATCAGAAAACATTTCCAAAATATAGTCAAAAGAAAAACAACGGAACAGTCGGAACAGTCGGAAAACTGGCTAGCGCGTGGCGCAATTCTCAGGCACAATTGGCAGAGCCAGGAAAGCACACACACACACACATACACACATACACAGAGGGACACACAACGCATACTACAATAATATTATGACAAAAAAAGGAATGTTGTTATTGTGCGCCATGCTGTAAATGTCTGCGAGTGTGTTTGTGTGTGAAGCTTTTGGTGTGTGTGTGCGTGTGTAAAATTCAATAAAAATGCGAAAACTGCACTTGCAAATGACAACTACTACGAAAATATAAACGAAACAAGACAGTGCACACACATAGGCACATACATACGCGCAGACAGGACTCACGCATACATATGCAAATTCAGTCAGAGTCAGCACAATTTTTGGCTTTGCGCGTAGTTTTGATTTTCTCTTTTTGCGGCCACTGTGGCTTATTTTCTTTCCCACTGATTTTCAGCAGCGCCTTTGACTTGTCCCAGTGTTTGCCTCTGTGTATGTGTCCGTGTGTTGGCGTGTTTTGTTGTATGCGTGTGTGTGTGTGTGTGTGTGTGTGTCCTTCGCTGCTTACGTACGCAGACTGACTGACTCGAAGCGCTTCGACAAGCGGCTGCCCGAATGGCTGGCAGGTCTCCGTCTACGTCTCCATTGCCATTGCTAGTTCCAACTACGTTCAACCTCCTCCCTCTCCAGCTCCTTGCCCATACAGATACCCATTCACATGCCCAGTTTCATTCTGTGTGTGTGTGTGTGTTTGCCTTTGTGTGTTCCATGAATTGAATGCGTATTCAATGAGCAATGAAATCCGTGACACATTCGCGCTTCAGTCCCAGACCTCAGTCCGTCCGTCCTCAGTCTGCCTGTCTGTCCGTCCATCTGTCTTTTGCATTTTCCATTTAATTTATTTTTTATTGCATTGCTCGCTTTGTTCTTTTTGCTTGTTTTTCGATTTCCGTTTAAAATAAAAACGACATTAACACCCATAACCTTTGACATTTAATAGATCTAGGCAGTCCCATCTTTTGGCTGGGCTGGCAATTTCTTGTGATAGCTTAAGCGTCTTCCAAGTGCTAGAGTTGGGCCAGATGTTGATTATCCTTACACATATAGTATATACATATGTATATATAATAATGTGGGATTGAAAGTGAGCTACAAATATTAAAAATAATCATTTTTAGGAATTTGTTTTTAAGAGATTTACTTCTTTTTTTTTTTAGAAAATTTTAGAAAATTTACTAATAAAAGAGTTTTCTTGATTGTTGATTTTTACTGTATTTGGTAATCAGATCTTCTATGTCAATTTTGGAATAATAGTTCTATCTCAACTGATCATCTAGTCTTAGAGTTACAACATACTAAAGAAAGTTGCAACGATTCCTGCAACCAAAAACATTTCATACACAAAATATCTTTTAAAAAACAAAGTCAATAGCTTAAATAATAAAATGAGTTGCATTTTAGGGACTGTCTTTCTTTGCAATATACAAGATTACTTAGATTATATTTTCTTTTGCTAATACAAAAACAAGGCTTCCTTAAACTCAATATCATCACCCTTGCTCTGCCAGTGAGGATCAGTCCAAGCCTTGCTCCATCTATACCTTCCCATCATCTATTAAGCCCTCGTACACTGTTGTTGTGTCAACATTTTCAAGTGTTGTGTTTGTATTTTCAGCTAAATGAACATAAACTAATTAACAGGCGAGTGCAGCATTGTGAAAACTTCGCAGACAACGAAAACATATTGAAAGTCGCGTAATATTCATAATATACAAATATAATATATCTAGTATAATACACATATATAAGAACAAATTGTGCATGTCTCGCTGTAATTGTGCCTTTCACGGTTTAAATGTTCAACGATAAATAATAACAACCAACTGCATATAACCAGATCGGAACAGAGACCAATATCAATAGCTTGTTGAAGTTGCAGAAATTTTGATGTGTGCCAACAATTAATTGACAGCAGCAACAACAATTTGTATTGCAAATAAGGTGAGTCTGGCCATGAAATTATCATACAAGATTTCCACATTGTTGCTTGAGAATATTAAAAGAACAGCAGCTTGGTGTTGTTCTTGTGAACTCTAGTGGGCATCCACTCTTGTGGATCTGTTTGACTTAACTTGCTTACACAGTTAGAAATGGTTAGGCTGTTTTTCAAATAGCTGATCTAATATTATATCGACCCAAAAATGTACGAGTATGTGTTATTAAACTAAACTTTTGTTAAAAATATGGTTTTGTTCGAAAGCTAGCTGCATCAGGCATGTATTATGATCAAGTATGATTAAGTACTTTGTGGTGACTGATTACTACTGACTACTTTTATAAAGGGATGCCAAATGGTCTGGCTTCATTTGCTGTTCAAATGCATTCATATATACCCAGAGCCAGCTCTGCTAGCAAATAGTTGAGGTGATTTAAATAGTCAATAATCCGTCATCTGGGCCTAAGTTTGCCACCTAAAGATATATATTTATAGTCATGAATAAGATGCCAGCCTATAGCCAATCCAGTTTTTTTAAATTAGTTAATAACTCAAAGATATACAAGAGATGCTCGAGCCAAATTTTTTATTGTTACCCCTTTATATAAGGATAAACACTTGGGAATGTTTCTATGACAACTCTATGATTTAGTCATCCAGTCTAGACAAGACCACAAGGCTGGTCTATGCTAGAACTTGCATCTATAGCTCTTAAACTTTGCCGCCAGCAAGCATCTATTAGTTGAAAAGTGATAAAAAAACTTTTATTCTTAATAAAGAAATTAATATCTTCTAATTCTATAAGAAAATTCACCTTAAAAGAGTAATATCTCATAGGATTCCTTTTAAAGTAAGCCAAAATGGATTACTTTTGTTGTTCTCTTGTAATGCGACAAGGACTATTTGCACTTTTTATGACAGCTCACACTGCTAAAACTGAGGTTAACTGCTAAAAAGTAAAATTTTAATAGAAATGCCCAGTTATGGCACATTCAGCTTAAGTCTTTAAGTTCATAATTGGTTTTCCTATGAAATGCATGTAGTCGCATTGCTGCTACTTGCTGCTAAATTTTGTAACATCTCAACATAAATTGTCTTTTAGACAAGTTTTTAAATTACTCGGAACAACACATAACACACAACATATCAACAAAACAGATCTACCAATGCATAGAACAAGATAAACTGATTAATATTCATCACAAATTTTAAAAGCTATTTGTAGTTTTCTGTGAGGCTTTTAAAGTTAACCTATGAAAGTCAAAAGTAGAGGCAGCTGCTTTTCGTTTCAGCTCTTAGCTTAAAAGTAGGCACCAGTGTCAAAAACCTGGCATGTAAGATGATAGATGGATATATTGATATATTTTTTATTGATATGAATATTTTAAAAACTGTATTTATTCCAAACAACAGGCCAAATTCCCCATAGTGCAATGCTCTGTAGAACTATTCTAACAAACTAAATTGAGATAGAAAACAGACATTTGCTAATCTAAATTGAATTATCGATTGCGTAATCCAGTAACCCATCGCTACCTTAGTTTTCTAATAAAGCGTTTCTCTTGATTCCAAATGGATCACTACAAAATTAATAAATAAATAGATTACATATATATTTATATACAATCTTGTGAACATATTAGTTGCATCCACATATAAGTACTTCAGCAATTAACTTTGACATTGTCAAATACAGATACTTTCGTCAGTGTCAAGTGTCAAATACCTTAACAAGTACTTTATTATTAATACTTGAAATTTTCTAAATGCTGACAAGTTGCTTGTTTGTGAAAATGTTTGCTTCAATTTAATTATAAATATGATTGGCAATTTCTTACGAGCAAAGTAGTTTTTTTGTATTTTTCCAAGAAAAGAATCTCTGGGGCAAAAGTGTCTATCCTCTGGCTAGAAATGATATCTAAACTGAAAGATACCCTGAAAAGATATATTGCTCTTCACAAAGAAAGGGACTTGTGGGAGAACAAAATGTTGCACTTGTGTTCTTACTGAAAAACATGGGAAAATAGTTTAATGTTAGCAGAAAAATACTTTAAAAATATTGAAAAATATATTTTAAAAATAGTATAATTTGTTTCATATAAATCATAGTGTTCTCATCTCTTGAATTGAAATTTTGGCTTAATTTATTCAGTCAGTTTTAGAAGAGAAGTGTAAATTTGGTCGGGTATATCGTCTTACTTATGGCTTATTGTGATGATGAAAGAAGAGTTGCCATTTATTTGCTATATTTGCATGCTGTAGAGGAGTATTCGAGCTAAATAAACCATTAACTTTACTTAATTTCATTTGCTGGTTTCAAAGTTATAATCGCTCAAATGCAAAACTTACGATTTCTCTATATTTCCCATATTGTTTTCTAACATATTTCAGCCATAATAATAAAAAAAGAAGAAACCTTAAACTTATCCCTATATTTATATTGTTTGCTCTTCTATTCAGATTAGTTTTGCCTTATGAATTTATCTCTCAAGATTTCCATGTTTGTCCATGAGGTTTCAGATGGTTTCCATCTTAATATTTATATTTTCATATTTATTTTCTATAAATTTTTTCATTATCAAACTATAAAATAATTATGAACTTATTTATTATACAAAAGCTAGTCGAAGGCACATTTCAATCGAAGAGAAAATTGAATTTCCTTTACTTTATTTCTACACACACACACACACACATAATATATATATCTATTTTTTTTTCGGCGACGGCATCATAACAACGTATCCATTTACGGATTAAACATGCACTAAATTTCCTAGCAACTTATCCTTTATAAACAGCCGCTGGACTTGCACACACACACATATACATATACAAGCCACCCAAACACAAGAAAACCCTTTTTATCTTAAAAGTGTAGCATAATTTTGAGCGCACACTTCCGTCCGCCGTTCATTCGTCGTTGGTTGAGCAAAATATTGTTTGGCATTTTACAAAAAGTCTATTAATAAAAATAAGCAAAAATCAGTGCCCATCCGACAAAACTGTAAGCGAAGGAAAAAAGCAGAAAACAAAAAAGTTGACCAAAATGGGCAAATGGAAACAAGCAGAAAAGCAGAAGTGAAAAAAATAACAGAATGAAGCCAAAATTTCAAGCAAGTAAAGTTGAACGAATCAACATCAACTCTTGGCCTGCTCCGAGTGCGTTTACTTAAGCAATCAACCCGGTCCCAAATACACAAATACAAACACAAACACACACACACAGATATTCACGCACACACACACACATATATATCGTTATATTGGTATTACAGCAACAACTAAAGGAGGCCGCAAAATGTTGTGTGCACAAGAGGAAAAAAAAATATGTAGCAGAAACCCTTTAGCCATCAAAACGAATTTGGAACAGAAATCGCAGTGCATTGTCGGGTCGCTATATCTATTTATGTGTGCCTGCGAGTGTGTTTGTGTGGCAGACAAATAAAACATTTGACTTGGCTTGGCTTGACTGGAAAAGATGAATGTTTAGTTTTTCAATTTTGTGTGTGCAAAGCGAAACCAAATCCTTGAAAACATTTACACGCATGCACAACAAAAGACGTGCAAATTTTCACATCAACAGATATACAGAAACAGATATGCGAGCAAAACATAAAGACACGCGCACGCACACACCCACAGACGGCCACTGTCAATATGTGTAGCTTACGTTTTCGGGGCAGGCGCTTTTCAGCATTATTTGCACCTTTCGACTTTCGGCTTTGCCCCTGCGGTCGCCATTCCTTCGTCTTGCTTGCCTTTGTTGTTATATACTATTTTCCTTGTTGTCCCCTTTTCGGGCACAGCTTCGTTCTGCGCTTCTCAGCGCCATCGCCATCGCCATCGCCATCTTCATCTACATCTTCCTGGTTGCCTTGCCAATTGGGCATAGCTGCAACTTCAAAGCTGCCTCGTCCTGTGTCTGTTGACTCCTTGTTGTTATTTACTGCCTTAGCGTTGCTTTTTATGCGATGTCCTTCTGCTCCCTTTGGCTGTGCCTGTCTCTGCTGCTGCTGTTGTTGTTCTTGTTTTCGCTACACAAATTTTTGGTATCTCACGGCTTGCGATTGTATCAGCCAGTGTTTGTATATCTTCTTCTTTTTTTTGTTGATGGATGCAAGAGAAGCGCGAGGGGACTGCTGGGGCAAAGGCAAACGACGCTGGCTTTGTGTGTTCGGTTTGCCGCTTGCTTTGCTGCAGTCACATGGCTGCTTTTATGATGTGCGCATAAAATATTTGTCATACTCCAAAATCTGCTGTTGCTGGCCTGGCCTGGGCCTGGGCCTGGGCCTGGATATGGCCCCATATCGAATCTGGGCCTGGCCTCCATCGCTGTTCATAGCCAACTTCATTGCCATTAATGTGCCATGTCTGCAGTACATTTTTTTGTTGGCAAAGCCACGCCCCAAAAGCTTGCATAACGGACATCCATCCATGAATCTATCCATCCTACTTAAGTATGCTGCATACTTTGAGGAGCTCTAGGCATCTCTAACTGTATTTCTTTACACTAAAAGAAATTGTTGTCACCAAGAGAAATTCGTAAATTCATAATTATTAAATATTAAACTAAGGATCTGGGGCAAACATTTGCAAGTCTCCAACTCTCAGCAAAGGCTGCCAATCTCTTTTCTCTTTTCTAGATTTTGAGGAAAATATTTTTTCGTGTGCATTTATCTCTGTCACTCTTTTCTTCTATCTCTATCTATATCTGTGTCGCCTAGTGGCGCCTAACGAACTGTATCATTTACACTTTTGACTTTATTGTCAAGTCTCGTCCGTCAACTGCCGACTCTGCTCTGATTCTGGTCCTGATTCGCCGTGCTGATCCTTTGGCGGTGTCAAAGTAAAAATATTTGCCTCAATCCGCTTGACTGCATGCACGATTTGGCTGGCTTCAATGTCGCTGCAGGCCGTCTCGCTCTACACCGAACCAATGCCCCTTGCCACTCCGCCTCTTCCTACGCCCCAATGCTATTGACTTTTGCCAGGGCGCGGGCTTTGACGTCGATTACGCAAAGCCAATAATGAAATGACTTTGGGGTTTGATTGGCAAAACATTGCGGGCTACAAATGCGCAAACAAATCCCCAACCACAACCCTTCCCCTCACAATGTATATGTACTCTCAGTATATGTCGTATATATACCTTGCTCCTGCTCTTTGTGCACTCTGTATGTTAGTGCTAAAATTCACGCTCTATTAATGCCGCGTCGTATGGATTCCAGAGCGGCATTC
The DNA here is from genome assembly GCA_037043425.1 of Hirtodrosophila duncani. Taxonomy (NCBI): domain Eukaryota; kingdom Metazoa; phylum Arthropoda; class Insecta; order Diptera; family Drosophilidae; genus Hirtodrosophila; species Hirtodrosophila duncani. Next base: position 4,897,695 of record JBAMBM010000834.1, on the reverse strand, counting down.
ATTGACGCCGCAGCCGCAGCGACTTTGCCGCCATTGTGCCGCCCACGTGCCCGCCCCGTCAACATTTGTTTAGGCCCCCCTTTTGATTTGCCATTTTAATTAGCAATCAAATAACTAAAAGAATGCCAAATGCCTATAAGCTGTCCTTTGTTTTTGTTTTTGTTTTCTTTTTTTTCTGCCATAACTGGATTTCAGTCTAGGCCATAAATAAACATTCAAACTCACAGTGTGCCTTTAATATTTATGTGCACATTTATTTTGCCATAGGTACTCGTATTTTTTTGTGCTCTACTGTTTGCCTACATATGCCATCATGGAATACACACACGTACGTAGAATTGTACTGGATACAATACCCAGTACATACATATATGTGTATGTTCAAAGCTGTGTGTATGCCATTACGAGTACACAGTAACCCCGCAAGCATTTTCAACACACGAAATTGGAAAGTTACCTTAACTAAGGCTGCAACACTTCTTAGGGAAAAGAGATAAGAGGTTTTCAAGCATAAGAAAGTCTCTTATAAAACACATAGAAGGTTAAAATTGTATTTTCTTGATATCTAAAAAAATTAAACAATTGTGCTTAGAGGAGTTCTTAATTGTAAATGTTTTCATATTTGCTGGGTCCATGCTAAGCCCATATATAGAATCCCTGCAACTTGAATAGGCACACCCCTGTGATTCTGTTTTCCATTGCCCAATGCTCCTAAACCAAAGCGTGCTAGAGACTTAATTTTTCTTTTAAATTAAAGATCATTTAATTGTTTGTAATTATGCAAAGAGAAAGACTTAATATTATTTTTATTTTTAAAAATTTTTGAATAGGACATTCATTTACTTTGATCAATTTCTTTGGCATATGGACTCATATTCCTCGTTGATCAAACTTTTCTGTTAATTTCGACTATTTCATTATAAAACAAAGAAAAATGTTAATTTCGACTATTTCATTATAAAACAAAGAAAACTGGGTTCAGGAGAAACGTTGACTGATTCGGAAAAGGTCAAATCCAAGGACTCAGACTTGTATATGGCCAACATAGTTAAGAAGAAGAGGAGACAAACGGTTTGTATTCACATTTTTAGGTAATAATTCTAAAAATGGGGAAAACATAAAAGCATTACATTATAGAAAAGCGACTTATGTGAAGAAAATTGCCAAATTTTCATAACTTTTTGGTAAAAATCATAGAAAAATTGAGTATCAAAGCATGTTTCACAATTAAAAGTCAGGTTATTGGGAATGGTAAGTCTGTACTTCTAAAGAAAAAGCATGTTTTATGACCAAATGTCAGCTTATTTTGAATGCTAAATCTATATTCATTTACTTCGAAAGAAAAAAGTCACCTTATGACCCCCTGGAAAGTTGCAACGCTTGAGTTTTACGTTACACGCTAAGTGCACTTGTAATCTGGACTTTGACGTGGCATCCTGTGATCTTCACTTCTGAGACAAAAAACGTTATATTTCGAAGTAACTGAGGGCTTTAGCTAATATTTCCATGACCGCCGTCCACAAACTTTTCATTTAGAATGCCTTTCAGGGAGTATATATATAGAGGCGTCCAAAGGATGACTTAAGAAAGAGCCGCTTTTTTCTCATTTGATTTTTAACAACAACAAAATTTTCCATATTTTTATAAATGCTTAATGCTTAAAGGAAAATGCACTAGGTATGAATCTAGATAGTTTCTACTCTACCTCCTCCTATTCTATTATTCTATTATTTCCACTCATTGTAATTCCTTTTTGTACTCATTTTCTTTTACAGGGTGACTCATTATTGCCAGTTTATATAATATTCTTTAAGTAGTTTTTTAAGACTTTTTGTCTTCAAAATGTTTGTTTGAAATGAACTTGTATGCTCACCTGGATGTGTGATTCAGCGTTGATGAATGCATATTCTTGTACATAAGTGTGTAGGTGTTTAGGTGTTGCACATTCTGGTTATATTAGTTTTTCTGAAATATTCAAATAAAAGTCGAAGCTCAAATAAAATGTATTTATTTTTGGTGAAATTCTTTAGTCAAACTCAGAATATGTTTAAAGTGACCTGGTTTTGTATGAAGTTAACTCTTTCAAATTGATTGTTCCCATAGAATATTTTGTGTAATATGTGTCTTCGTAATCAGAATTTAAATATATGGCTTAAGATATACTCAGGCCACAAATAACACCTCAATATAATAATTTGGACTGCACTTAAAGTGGAGAACAAGCCGCTGCAAGCTTGAATGTCAAATGTCGAATCAAATGTCGAAATAATGCCATACTTCCTCATCATATTCATTCGCAGTCGTCAAACAAATGTTGCACTCTGGCACGCTGTTGATCACATTTCCTTCCTCTTCTTATCTATGATTATATTCTAAAATGTAAATAAGATATCTACTGAAATACACCAACCCACACGGAATCATATATTAAGTTTACATTGGCAAATTGTATCAGCAAATGTTTATAAGTCATCATCAAAGTACATACAGCCATGTTCAATATGCCATTAAAGAGCTCTCGCTCTCATGTATGTTTTCCACGAAATTCATTATGTTTGTCTAAAATATACAACTTTCATTAGATACTTATCATCAGATTGTTCAAATATTTGCATGTACTCGTTTGTTTATTTCGCCTATCTGAGCTTAAGAAAGACATAAGAAAGAACCGCTCTTTTCTCATTTGATTTTTAACCACAACAAAATTTTCCATATTTTTATAAATGCTTAATGCTTAAAGGAAAATACACTAGGCATGAATCCAGATAGTTCCTACTCTTCCTCCTCCCACCAAAAATTCTATTATTTCCTCTCATTGTAATTCCTTTTTGTCCTCATTTTCGCATTTACAGTGTGATTAATTATTGCCAATGTATATAATATTCTTTAAGTTTTTTAAGACTTTTCGTCTTCAAAATGTTAGCTAGAAATGAACTTGTATGCCCACCAGGATGTGTGATTGAGCGTTGATGAATGCATATTCTTGTACATAAGCATGTAGGTGTTTAGGTGTTTCACATTCTGGTTATATTGGTTTTTCTGAAAAATTCAAATAAGCTCAAATAAGCTAAGCTCAAATAAAATTTAGTATTTATTTTCGGTGAAATTCTTTAGTCAAACTCAGAATATGTTGAAAGTGACCTGGTTTTGTATGAAGTTAAATTGATTGTTCCCATAGAATATTTTGTGTCATATGTGTCTTCGTAATCAGAATTTAAATATATGGCTTAAGATATACTCAGGCCACAAATAACACCTCAATATACTTATTTGGACTGCACTTAAAGTGGAAAACAGGCCGTTGCAATCTTAAATGTCAAATGTCGAATCAAATGCCGAAACATATCTCTTACAATGCCATACTTCCTCATCAAATTCATTCGCAGTCGTCATACAAATGCTGCACTTTTTCAACACGCTGTTAATTATATTTCCATCTCCTTCTTATCTATGATTATATTCTGAGATGTAAATAAGATATCTACTGTAATTCACCAACCCACACGGAATCATATATTAAGTTTACATTGGCAAATTGTATGAGCAAATGTTTATAAGTCATCATCAAAGTACATACAGCCATGTTCAATATGCCATTAAAGAGCTCTCGCTCTCATGTATGTTTTCCACGAAATTCATTATGTTTGTCTAAAATATACAACTTTCATTAGATACTTATCATCAGATTGTTCAAATATTTGCATGTACTCGTTTGTTTATTTCGCCTATCTGAGCTTAATGTTTCTCTTTTAAAATTCTATGAAGTGTATCAAAGTTGCATTGTTTTACAAACAACTGTACAATGTATGTATGTTTACATGTGTGGGTGTGTGTTTTTTGTTGTTGTTGTTGTTTGCTGCTGGTGCGCTTAATAAATATCTCAATCGCTTACACGCGGCAATGGCGCCTGTCTCTGTCTCTGCCTCCCTGCCCTGTCCTGCCCGGGCCACCTGCTCACCCACTTTCACATCCACATCCATTGCTCCTCCATAATATTTCTGGCAAGCGATGCGATTTCGATGTTGATGTTGATGTGAATGTTTACATAACGCCAAGGCACAAAAGCCAGCCAATGCCTGAATGGCTGACTGTCTGGCCCTTTGTCTGGCTGGCATATTTAGTTACCTATATGATTTCATATCGCATGAATTTTATATAAATAAATCGCAATTGGCCTGTACATTACACACACATATACATACACATGCATACAGAAATACGCTAAGGAAAGGGCAAGGGGTGGGGCGGAAGTATGGGTGGTAGCCAGGCCAAACTCAAGTCGCGAGCTCTTTTGCAATTTTGTGTTGTCTGCCGTCGTTTTTATAAATAACATTTATTTGGCTCATTTGGCTGTTTATGGCCAACAGGGCGACGTCGCCACCCGCCGCTAACCCCTTTTCAGTCAGTACTTTATCCGCTGCCTCTACACTAAGCAAAATGTTTAAGTATTCTTTTAATAACATTAGTTCTATTTATTAAGGATTATCGATATATTTTATGACAGCCAATAAGGATGCTATTTACTTGGCTATTTAGATTAAGCAGATTTTATCACATTCGTTGGGGTGCTTTGAGGTGCTTAATTTGCGGGATAACCTGAATCTGAGCACACCATTTCCCTAATTCTACTACTACCATAATGTGACATATCTGCATCAATTAGGCGTAGTTTGCTGTAGAAATCTTTGAAATCGAAGTTGAAAAGGCAAAATAACAACACTTTCAAGCTAGACAACTTTTTGCTTTACGTTTTCAATCTGAGTTTTTTCGATGTTTTAGCATTGTTCATAGGCACTATGACCTCTAGAGTCTAGTGTTATCAACTTTGGGTATTTGTGGTGATAAAATGTGTAACTCTATAACTAATACTAGTCCACAGATCAGCGAACCCTCTGAACTTTTCGGGACTTCCAAGTGATGTCAATCTGGCAGATAGCTAAGTTAACCCTCAACTTATATGTTTTTCCTTTATATGAGATTCCCATTTCTGAAGCACATTTGGATCTTCATTTTTCTGAGTGTATCATATAGATGTCTGCATATATGTGTACGTATATTTTTAAAGGCCTTTTCCGTTTATCGTAATTACAATCTCATGTAAGCGATTTCGCGATGCTGTTGCACAACTACATGCTCGTTTTTGTTCCCGTTTTCATACTCATACGAGGCAGCCCATAAAGCAGGCCACTTGGCCAGATATACATACTCGTATTGTATGGAGTCGAAGTCGAGTTCACAATGCAGGCAACTAAATTAGACAACATTTGAATGCGGTTCGTTCATTTTGTTATTTTTTCTTCTTTATGGTTTTTTTTTAGTTGAGTTTTGGGTTAGTTGTTGGTCAAACGCTTGGGGAATAATAAATAAGTGTGTGCTTGGTCTCTTTGTGCCTTTGTATTTGTGTGCCAAAATATGCATGTTGTCCCGGCCATTTCATAGTTCATTTGGGCTATGGGCTGAGGCTGTGCCACAGCCAGAACATGGACATTGGGGCCAGTGAAGCTTGGTGAGGTTTCAGTTTTTTGGGTTGTCCTTTCGGTTTTGGACCCAGCCTCGGCTTGTTAGGCCCTTCTCGGTTGTAGTGCTTTTGTCGATGAAGTGTGACGTTTATTAAACTCAATTTAAAAGAATGGCGGCTCATTTATTTTATTACTGCCTGTCAGTTTTGCTGGCCTTGTCAGAGCGGAATAGAATGGAAATATCCTCGTACATGCGGGTATGAGAGCATAAGTGCGGATAAAGTTACACTTGAGGCAACCCAAACGAAAATAGAAGAAAAGTCAATGTTGATAGTGGTCGAGCGAGCGAGCCAGTCAGCGCACAGCATTTCCATGGCCCAAATTAGTAAGCCGTGTATGTGTGTGTGTGTGTCCTAGGATGAGTGTGTGAGAGAGGCCTAACAACCATTTGTTATTGATATTGACAGTTGCAAATAAATGAGCAATTTACTGGGCCATGTTCTTTTTTGGCCGCCTTCTTGTGTGCGAGTGTGTGCGTGTGTGTGTGCTAAATTTACTATGAAGGGCAGCTGGAAAGGATGTGGCTTATTAACTGTTATGTGGGCCAAAATTTAATGTTAGTTCTGGCTAAGTACAATCTTAAGTTGCATAATATTATTGCACTTTCATAGATAAACTTCTACAAGGATGTTAAGTGTGAAGAAGCTAGATAGACAAAGAAATTTACGAATGTTATGGAAGATATTGATTATTTGATTCCAATGTAATCATATTCATTTTGGTCTGCAAATTGTGGGATTTAGCCTAATTGGACTAATATATCACACAGCTGACATAAACATGATTTCTTTGAAGACAACATTTAGTGTTTTGAAGTCTATCAAAGTCAAAAGTCTAAATTTATTATGAAAACTTCTTATGAAACTAACCAAATGTAACAGAATCAAAAGAATGGCGTGACTTTGCCATGGCACACCCGTTCGTTCGTACCCGACGGCTGCAATGGAGAGGGTTAACACCTCTACACCTCTTCATTCAGAAAGCAGCTGCAATGAGCGAGCTGCATGTGCAGCTAATTTCCCGTATTCAGGCGAGTGACAATGCTGGCATGGAAATCTGCTCCAGATTAGATTATATCACCACGGAATTCTGTTTGATAGAGACTTCATACCCAGCTGTGATGACTGGGAGAGTGGCTGCCCCCTGATGGCGGAAGGAACAGGTTCTGGGATACACGGTCCCAACACCAGTATCTCCATTGCAATGGGACACTTTCTTACTCCCATTCTTCCATTCCGAATTACTGCCATTGAGGTCTACGCCATTCATATTCACAGATATAGCTGCTATTATCACTATCTTTATGGGGGCTCTCCTCTAGGCCTGTCAGAGACAGCCTCAGAGTTTGTTTCACCTGAAACAGAGGGTTGTCTCTGTCAGAAAGATGATGAAACCTCTTCACATTCATTCTGCTAGACAGCCCGGCCCTGGCTAGGCTACGCCTCTAGCACTTTTGAATGTCTTTCCTAAACCCAAAGTCAATCGAAGGCATTTCGACAAAGTCTATCATATCCTACTTAAAGGAAATCGAAACACTTCTGTCATAGCAGGGTATATGAGGCACAATACATTCGTGGCAGTGCCTCCCTCTTACCTTTTGGTGTGGACCCTTCGACTCAGAGACCAAGCCATGGGTCCAGGACTCTCTCTCATCCCCATCTACTGTATTATTATATTATATGAAAATTTGGAATAAATATATAACAACCATCCTCCCACTCAGTAATCCTGTCTAAAGGCTATACAAATTTGATCAAAGCTGAAGCACCTTCACCATCCTTGTGGTCTTTGATATCGTATTCAAACTTCTATCATTAAATCAATCAATATTTCCCATTTATTATTGACTTTCTAATGCAGCTATTAAGCTTATGTCAAGCCATGTCCAGCTATGTCACAAACCCATACAGCTCCGTTTTATATAAGTACATATGTGGGTAGATGAGGGCGACCCACCGCAAATGTATAAAAGTTTGCTGACCACCAAATGTACCCGACCCATCCAATGTCAAATTATATGAAATTAGTTTTAGACTCGCCTTAAAATATTAAAACAACAAAGCGAACAAAAATCAATGCATGCCAGTTGCTGTTGCAGTTGCAATTGCGGCTGTCTGCAGTTCGATTCGATGTTGAGCTGCGGTGCTCAGTTTTTGCCATTTGCTGTTAGCCCAGTTAGTTCTCATGGCATTTGGCGTATGCCAGGCCAACTGACAGTTCAATAATGAATAATAACGGGTCCGAGTTAAAAACTTCACCCTCTGCTACATGCATTCCCCCTCTCACTCGCTCCCATCATGCTGCTTCTCATCCGGCTGCCTTTATGGTTCCCCATGTGTATTGCCGCACGCTGCGATGTCACAACAGCAACAGCAACAGCAACAGCAGCAACAACTTTAACAACAACAACAATGAGTATGGCAAAAACTTTGGCAATATATTTGCAACGCATTACGTGGCATGTCAAGCGTTTTATCGCGCGTATTTTTCAATTTTTGCTATGGAAAGGCAGCGGGCTAGAGAGGCGTATCGTGTAGATGACATGGCCAGGCCAGGGCAATATGCTAGCTGCAAAAATTAAAAGACAGAAAAAAATACAAACCGTGGGTAGTCCACGACTTTGCCGTTTGTGTGTGTGTGTGTATATTTTTTATTATTTTTTTCCTAATGCTCACTCATGTGGCTGGCTGGCGCTGCTCTTTGGTCATATATTTCTTGGTCGCCCGCAAAGATAAGAGGCCAGAGACTGTGTGACTGAGACCCAAACTGAAGCTGACTCAGAGCCAGCCAGGGCGACGGCATTGCTATGCATTCCTGTGCCTGTGCATGTGATGCAACCTTTTGGCTTTACCCAAATAAGTGAAAGAGAAACAGAAATAGAAATAGGAATAGTAGATGTAACTCCAACTCAAACTTAGACTCAACGGCCATTGAAACACATTTCCGATGGGCGCTCATATCCGCTTTTTGAGCGTTGAGCACAAACAGGAAACACATTATAGCAGCTGGTAGACAGACTTGTCTGTAGCACTGTTGAAAAATTGTTACACACGCTCTGGATGCTGTCACTGCCAGGCGTTGTTGTTGTTGTTGCTGTTGCTGTTTGTAGTTTTTTCCTGTTATTTTCTCTTCTTGCTTGTTGTTATTGCATCATTTTTTACATTTTTGGGTAAATAAAGTGCAATGTGAGTTATGCCAAGCAACAAACACAACAGAACACAACACACATATGCACACACACACACATGCATTCCATAATGGCTGCCAAGGCTCATCTATCAAAACACACGACGAGAGCGCAACGATGGCAAAAAATGCGCTGCTGCTAACAAAAAAGTGTTGCCTACTTATGTGGCCAGCGCTTTGACCATGCGAAATGGTGTTGAGTTTCAGCAGAGCCAGGCTGCTCGCTCAACAAGGCTGTCGGTGGGGGAAGCAAGGCAGAGAGATACGTAGAGATTGGTAATTTGAGCTGGCAGTAAGAGAATCCAAAATAAAAACATAGCAAAAAATGTTTGGCCTGCTTATGGGGGGGCAAACGAGTTGACTGTTGCCCAATTTCGGTATATCCTTTTTTTGGGGTATTCTAATATGCCATGTGATCTAGAAAGTGTTGCATGTTGTAGAGCAACTAGAGGTGTGGTTGCTCTTAAAAATGTGCATTCAGTTATTTAATTAAGAAAGTTAGTGTGGTATTTAAGAAGTGATTATGTAAGTGGAGGGGCAATTGTGGACATGAAAATGACTGCAAAATGATGACAAATTTATAAGATTTATAGAAATTTTCAACTTCAGATTTAGTATTATAATTAAGCTTTGAACTCTTAAGCAGCGGTTAAACCAGAAATGGCTAATTTTCTTATAGAACTCTGATCGTATTCTAATAAATAAAGTTAATCTAAGAAGGGTTCCTCTCCACCTGCCTGGTAAGAGCAGCATAGCTTCTGTTATGTCACGACCGGCAATGTCATAGTTTATGCGATTCCGCTCTGACCAGTTGCCCGTGCCAGTGCATTTGGGCCCCCATTTTGAGGCTCAGAGTTGGTCATAAATATGCGACTACTGCTATTAGAAATTTTTATGTGCCAGCCTCATTGGACCAGTGCTTCGGCTGCTGCTTCAGGCTCTTCCATAGGCACTACTAAGTTCCTTTTCTCTTTTTTTTTCTCGACCTTTGCCTGGGCGCGTTTTATCGTTTTTTGGCTCTGCCTTTGACGTCACCTTAATTAATGGGTTAATGCGAAGCTGGCAGAGACGTCGGCGGCGTTGGTAATTAAGCGACTTTGTCGTTGGCCTTCTGTGCCAAAGCCAAATGAATTATGCGTCTACTGGCAACCACACTCACACACACACATACACATACTCACACAGATATAAACCTGGTAACTAACTAACTAACAAGAGCAGTTTTGGTTGTGGGAACATTGATTTAATATTTTATTTTAATTAAAATTTTGCACTCTGCATTGCGAAACGTGCCCTAATGGCATTATCATGCTCAAATGTCATAAATTAATTGTATTGCAATTTGTCTTCGAGTGTGAAATCTGTACTGTATGTATATGTGTGTGTGATGATGCGCTCAATTAGAGAGAAAGCGGCAGAACGCTGCGTACACGCAATGTTGAAGCGCCTCGATGACGGGCCCGCGATATGAAACCAGACAATGGCGTTGGCGACTGAAACTGCAATCGTCTACTTCTAGTGCCGCGTCTCCGTCTCCGTCTGCGTGTCCTCTTCATTTACGTAATGCAAGCAATTTGTGGAAATTGCTGGCCGGGTCCTGGCAATTTTGTAGATTAAACTGGACCAAAGTGCAATTGGGCGCAAATTTGTGTGCAGCAAAGTTTGCCGCATTAAAAACGGCACTAGATTAAGATAATGAAGCTGCAGTTTAGAGTTGCCGGTTGCCGCTTGCCGTTGCCCTTACACTGCACCAACACCCCGACACTGTTGCCTCAACTGGCAGCTGGCAGTCACTCCATCACTTGCAAATTAAAATGAAGATGAATTATATGCGCCCAGCCAAGGCAGGAGGAGTGTGCGAGTATGCAGAACGGCAACGTGTCTCAAGACGCTGTCAGAACGTAGGCGAGAAGTTCAAACTTAATGCGAATTCCATAAATCAGTATCGCCAGGCAATGATCAATGACTGCCAGCGAGATTGAAGGCGAAGGCGAAGGCACGTATCGATACAGCTCACATACTGTGGAGCCTCATGACGTCAACGTGCAAGAGTCAACACTCAACCCTGTCAGAGGCGGATGCTGATGTTGTTGGTGAGGTTGAGCAAGTAGTCTTAAGCCAATAGCTTCATTCATTGTGTGCTCAGCACGACAAAGGCTTAACGCCTCCAATGGGGCAGTGATGAGGAATTAAGCCATGAGAGCCCTGGCAAAGGCAAATTTGATAAACAATGTGTAAAGTGAAGAAAAATGGAATATATCGATGGCAAAATAGAAGGGTCATCAATGGATACACACGCAGATATAAGAGAGAGAGATAGGACTAAGTTATCCGCCGCAGGTGAAAGTCTGAAATCTACCTTCAGAAAAAAGAGTCCACTGAACCTGCAAAAAGTTTGTTTGAAATTGCTTTGTGCGCGTTTGCTTAGCTTTTTTGTGTTCGTTATACTCACTACGACCTCGAGCTAGCTATGTTTCAAGTTTCAACACAAAGCCGTTGTTGTTAAAGCTTTAGTGATTTATACGACTTTTGCATAGACACTAATCCATTTTTGGCAAACGTCTTTTGGCCAACTTGGCATTGCTCGCTCTTTCCCACCCCCGGGACCCTTTCTCCACCAAAATTTGCAATAAAATGTATGCCCGTGACCAAAAAAGAAAGTATATATATATACAAAATAGCTGAAAAACAGTAAAAAGGCCAAGCTCCATCTCTAAACGGGGCGATCCATTTGCCCAACATTGCACACTATTAGTTGCAGCTGCCAAAAGTGATGAATGTGTGAAATGTAAACTTTGTTACCGAGCGGAATAACAGCCAGCGCCAAATGGAAAGACGGAGCCCAAAAAGAAGAAATCTGGAAATGGCTATGGAGGCATCGAGAGCAGCAGCTCGCAAGTCGAGAAAGTAACGCAAAATGAAACCAAGCGACAACCGACACTCGCCTGTCGAAAATTGCAATCCTATTTCATTTTTCTCCTTTTTTTTTTTTTTGTTGCGACCACAGCGTCGAAAATCCAATTAAAGCCGCTGTTGTTGCGTGGGCGGTTGCAGCGGGCAGCGGGCAGCGGGCAGAGGCTTGTGGGCAAGGTGGTTATTGCCATGGTGCTGATTGAATGTCAGACAACAGGACGTATGTGTCATATAAAGATGACTGTTTACATTTGCAGCTGCCAACGTTTTCAAACTGACAACAATTTCTAAAAATATCATGGCTTACAAGGATTTATACAAATAAAAAAATATTCAGCAATTTGTTGGTAAATTGGAATAAGAAATTCTGAAATATTTTAAAGATGGGAAGAAACTAGGTTTTCATTGGAAAGTAGACTGTATTTGCGAAGGCGTATCCTTGATAATAGATCTATACTGACCAAGTGCTTCAATTGCAATCGAAAAAACGAGAATTTGATGTTGAATTGAGGGGCGGAGAGGTGCAATAGTTCGGAGTAAATTTCAAGTGTGCTTTAACTCAGCTAGGAGTTGGCAGTGTAAATAGCGTTTGGGAAAGTTATGACAAAGATATTTTGACACCAGAAATAGTTCATTTTGTAATGTAGAAAATATAAATAAATTAAGAATTTTGAATAACGATAGATTAGATATTTTTAACTCAGCAAGTAGCCACAGTTTTAAGCCAGTTTTGGCCATTAATTTATATCTGAAATTATGCAGTTGCAGTAAGGGAGACACTGCTTGCGTCACAGATCTGGGTGTTGTCTCGCTTGTTCTTATTTATACTTAAACTGGGCTCTTATATGATGTCTTAATCTCATAAGTCATAAATTGTATATTGAATGTGTATCTCAAATGATGAAGCATTTATGGTACTACTTTTTGAATGAGTTATATAACTACTGTGTCTTAAATGCCACATCAAATGTAGCCATTATATATATTATTAAATATATGCGTAAGTCTGTCTGTCTTCCTGTTTGTAGGTCTGTCTGTCTGTTCTTTATAGGCACCTAAACTACTGAACCGATCAGTATGGAAATTTTACTGTATCCTAATACGGACCAGGTGAAGGTCTAGGCATATATGTCGTTTTGGAAGAAAATAAAAGCGATATTCAAAATTCATTATATCTTTGCATCAATTGGACCGATTGCAATTAATTTTTTACATTTTATTAATATCGATCAGGGAAATGTCAAGGGCTATTGCTCTAGAAAAGTGAACGTGCCAACTCTCCCTCAAAATTGCATCATATCTTTACACTTATTGGACCGATTGGGTAGGAGAAGGTCAAGCTATATATCGGTTTGGAATACCTGTTATTGAGTTATCGATATATATGCATAACGATATACTGAACTATCGGCAAATATCGATATTAAAGGTTCGATAATTATGTATATGTCAATTTTTATCGATATATTTAGTTACCGATATTAATATATCGATATTTTATCGATACATTTACAAACATAGTTCAACATTAATAGCGATTGTAACTAGTAGATATATATACTATACAATAAATACATATTCTATATATATTTCTATATTTTCAATATATTTAACTGATCTGTTGACTGATTTTCTATCACATTCTACTGATCTGTCCACAAATAACTGATAGCATAGCACCCAAGTCTAACTCCTTACGGATACATTCAACATTCCCTCGCGAAACATATTGAATTTGCAGGCCTAGCTGGGCATTTACATATATTTACTTCTTATCTTTTCGGCCAATTTCGCAGAAATCAATCAATTTGTGTAAGGGGACATGCAATGACAACCAGTCTAGTTGGCTCTAGTTAGTTGCCTTAATATGTTTTCGGCTCATTAACTTTTTCATTAAAAATTAATTAAAGTCGCAAGTTAATTAGGTCTAAGCGTATTTATCATTTTTCGCGCAAGTTTTACATTCCTCGCCGTGACAGGCAACTGGCGAGCGGTAAGCGAAGGCAAAGCGGGCAAAGCGGGCAAAGCGGGCAAACGGCATCGGCATGCCAAAAAACTTTTGCCTGCTTGCTTGCTTGCGTGCCATAGCTATAGCTGTTGTCCTGTCCTGTCCTGGCCTGCCCCTCCTTTGCTGAAAAGTGTCATTAGTCTGGCAGTTTGTGCCAACCATTTTGGCATAAATTAGTTTAGGTGGGGTCGGTCGGGCGTAGAAGGGTTTTAGCAAACATTTTTGCGGCATCGCCTTTAGCCATTTCAGCATATAGTAATTATTGATGAATGATCTGCTGTGCAATGTTGGCGCATACTTCACTGGCTTTGAGCTCGCGCTTTGACTTTGATGTCGAGACGCAAACAATGGCTTTGGCAACAGATATATGTACACACTGTAAAGACGTATATGTAAGCGTGTAAGTATAGCAAGGCAAGCAGCCATCATATCGAGTCAAGCCCTGAGTGCAGGCCAACAACACAAGCTCAGCTAATATTGTAATAATAAACAATGGGCCAAGTGCTTTAATCGCTTTTGCTGATTATGTTGCTCGGTCTAAGTGCCTGCCTGCCTGCCTGCCTGCTTGACTGCCGAGAGTCCTAGTTACTGCAGGACGAGCGTGAGCTCAAGACGACACGCTATGACCGGCCAGGGGCGGAACCTGGTAGTGGCTTTGTGGCAAGACTTAGGGTGCCAGGACTATGGCTAAGCATTGTTGTGGTAGGACAAGTCGGTATTAAGCATTATTATGAGATGAAAGATGCGTACACAAGTGGCTGATAAGGCTTAAAGTAGCTTTCATTCTATGTGGATAATTTTAAATCAGCAATTACCAAGATACTGTATCGAGCCCAGGTATGATGTGATATGGACTCGGCATATCTTAAATATAATAATCCTGTTCTTACTTCTGTAAATATGAGTATATGAGATGGTTAAAATGGCCACTATTTTTAGATATTTATTGCCTACAAGGTCACAATTTATGATAAGCTCATTCCACAGTCGTTCCACAGTCAAATTAGTGTGACATTGCAGCAGCAATAGAATCAACAAGAAAAACATACGATGAGAACAAGAGCGAAGCCCCGAAGCTTTTATACTCTTGCAGAACTATAACAAGTTGCCCGATCCTTATGAAATTTCATCAACCGACGTGAGGTTTCTGAAACTTTCTCGATAACTGAAAAAGTGAGAGACCAGTTCGCATAGAAACTGACGGACAGATAGACATACTTTCGCTGTATCGATTCGGCTTGTCATGCTGATCAATAATATTTATATCTTATGGAGTCAAAGATACTTCCTTCTATGCGTTACAAATATGGTGACAAAACGATAACACCATCTGCAAGGCCCTGCAGGCTTTTGAAAAGGCTTAAACGCTCATTAGACTGCCAAGAATTAAATTAATTGGAAGCTGCACAATTCTAACTACAAACTGCTGTGTACCAAAATACCAAAGAGGGGTGGAAGGGGCAGCGAATGTTGGAGGCCAAGCAAAACAAGCAAGGGGGAGTGCACAGAGATGCAGAGTATGCAGCTCAACGAGCAGCGGTGGGGGGGTTGGAGGGGACTTGGAACTAAAAAGCAAAAACTTTACAAAAGGCCAAAAGTTTGATGGCAACTTTTGTAGCCCCGTCCAAAAGGAAAAGCACTCGAGTTGCATTCATTGCTAATTTGGCTTTAATTGCATAAATGTTGCGCTTTTTGTGCGTTGTATACATTTTTGCAGAGGACATTGGGTGTGGAGGGGGTGGTTTATGCAAAACAGCAACAGCAGGAACTGTAAAAGTAAAAAAACCATAAATTCAGTTAGCAGAAAGCATAGAATATACGAGGGCTGCTATTTATATTATGGGATTCATGGAGGAAAGCATATGTTTAGGCCAAATTATAAAAGTTATTGGCTCGCCAAGCAGAGTCTTTAGTTCTGAAGCTCTCATTGTTGTGGTTCGCGAAGGCAAATGATGGTGTGTTATTCAGAATTGATCATTCTACAAAAGATTGAAAAGTTTTTTAACTCTATGTAAATGTTGCCTTAAGAGTTTGCTCGAAGCATTCTTGTCGCACCATATTCGCTCCGGAGACCAACGCCTCAATTGATCTTGAAATATCTTATACCCTTGTAGAGGGTATTATAATTTTGTCAAGATATTTGTAATGCATAGAAGGAACCATCTCCGACTTCAAAAAGAATTTGGTTCTTCATATAGCCATGGCCGTCTGTCTGTCTGATCGTTTGTTTCTATGCGAAATTCTCTCTCATTTTTGAAGCTATCAACTTGTAATTTTCACCATAGGCTTCTTTTGGCTGTAAGTTGCGCATATGTAAGAATCGTCAAGATCGAACTTTTATATCATATAGCTGCCATATAAACACAGATATGAAATGAAGCCTTTGTACAAGAGATTGCTCTCATCTGACCAAGTAGTATGAGCGCTGCCTTGTGTGTGTATGAGATAGAGAAAGAGGTTAAAACAAAACACAAAATGTTCTGTCTCTCTTAGTCAGAAAGTTTACATTACAAACAAATTTCTTCGAATGTGTATGTCATACATAAAAGTGTTTGTGTGTTTGTAAATCAGAATTTATTTACCTGTGCATAAAGGAATGTCTGCACTTAAACTTTCGCTGCATTTGGTTATTGCAGTAGCAAAACAGCCTACACGACGAAACTTTATAAGGTTTGGACTACTTAATTTCCCTTTAATAAATTTCTGCAAGGGTATATAAGTTTCGGGTACCCGAATTTAGCCTTCCTATCATGTTTTTATTCAATTGTTTCAGCTAATTAATATTTTCTACTCCATAAAAATGCTTTAACTCTTGCAAGTTCAAACATTATTACTAAATGTTGCAAAAAAAAAACGATTTAGCTTTGCGAAAGTCTAATTTGCAGGTAAAAGAATTTCAAATTATTAAATGGCAGCCCTCGTTCATACATATATATCTCTGGTTGGGCAGCAAAATTTTGTGAAATTGTTTCGTCGAGTGCACTCGAAATTGAAATTCTTGTTATAGTGCGGTGCAGAGGGCGGCTCAAACGAGGCAGCGGTAGCGGCAGCGGCAGCTGGTCAGATAAGAGCTAACCAGATGGATGCAAACAAGTTCGTTTGCTGCCTTATCAGTCCTGGGCACCTGAATTGGCCACCAAATTGAATGACTGACTGAATGACTGACTGACTGGCTGACCGATGGAGGTCTCCGCCTGCTGTTGCTGCTGTCCATCCATTCAAAAAGTTGAAGCATTACACAAATATTTGAAAAGAGCACACCAAAAATTTGCAACTTAAATACAAAGTAAGTGAAAAAGTTGCTGCTTCTTTCTCCTTTTCTCCTTTTCTCCTCTAACTGTCCAACGCAGGCCATAAACAAACTGCAAACTGAATTTAATGAATGTTGGCCAACCAAAAGGAGCAATGTTACTGCATATACAATATATTCTAAATTTCGACCCCTTGGCTGCCACAGCTGCAATTTATGAATTTCGTGGGGTTTTCAACTGTTAAATGGATTTGCCCAAAAAAAGTTTATAAAGCCCAAAGTTTAAGTCAAAGCTAAAGCCTTTTTATATCGTTTAAATATTTACGTGTGTGGGGAATTTCTTTTTATACTCTGTTATCAAAGGGATACGGGGGTATATCAGCTTGTCTGTCTAGATGATTACAGTTAATTTCAAGGATATTATGAATACTGTGAAGCAGTGAAAGAAGAGCTTGATTGATGTGAAAAGGTTCTGACTGTAATTGACTTAAGAGTGGATAGAGTGATAAGAGTAGATAAGAGTGGACGATGAGCTCGAACTCCGAAGGCGATTCCCTACACCTCTAGGTAGGTCAGCCAATTGTGAGCAGTTAAATGAAGCAAACGCAAATGATGTGTCTTAAATTGATCTAACCAATACATGAAGTGCGTAAAACCATCCAACTCCTATCAATGGAACAGGTTGAGCATCGACCTGGTGCTCTTCTGATTTCGTAGTTCTTCGGAGAGGCATGGTCTCTGGTGATATCTCTTCAACATAATAATACGGAGCACATTTTCCAAAGCAAACATTTGAACAAAACTGGCTAATCTATGAAAACATATGAAGTTTCTATTCTGCAGTTGCAACGTCTATGTTCTGCAGGTGTTAACCGAAGGTAAAATCTTCAAAGTATTAGCCTCGTTCCAAGCTTAAGCCACACTGTAGGCCTCCAGTTAATCAAATTGAATAGGAAAAGGAACAATTAATTCTATAATAAACAAGTAAGAATGCTATAGTCGATATTTCGAAAATAAGATACTTTATAGGCGGGAGGAGGCGTGGCAAAGTTTAAAAACAAACTTGATCTGACGCCCCACAAGGGGAGTCTACATACCAACTTGGGTCTGCCTAGCTCTTACAGTCTCCGAGATCTAGGTGTTCATACGGCTGTTGATGCTCATCAAAAATATATATACCTTATGGGTTCTTAGACGCTTCGTTCTACTTGTTTACCTGTCTACTAAAGAACGAGTATCAAAAACATTGATCCTATTGATATGATAAGTTGGTTTATTTTGACAATTTCGGACATCTATCTCAACCTCACCACGCATATTTCGCCTTCATTCTTTCAAACTGTTACAGAAAATAGCCAAAAGTTTTCATTGCTGGATTAGTTTTTCTTTTTCTTAAATGCGTTTTTGCAAGGGAAAAAAGTTATTGACAAAAACTGTCATTAACTTGTCGAATCCAAGCGCATCCTTACAAGAACTTTTGCCCAGGTAAAATCCTCACGAACGAGAAACGAGAAGAGATTTACAGTTAAGCGGCCAACGACAAAGTGTATTCAAATATGCACATCAGCGACGACGACGACAACAACGACGACAACGACAACGACAACAACAACAACAACAGCAACAGGAACAACAAAAACAATGCAGCAACAACAATAAAAACAACTTGAAACAGGTGTACATGAAACGACATCATTGTCTCTTTTCGTACTCGCACCCGTTCTTCCACGCCCCAAAACACCGCCCCCTCTCTTATGCTGGCTGAGTTTTTGGCACGCTTTTTTGTTTGCGTTTTGTACGAAAAATGTTTTGCCCGAGCCAAAGAAATTTATAATGCGATAAAACTTTAATAAAGGCAGTCTCTTTTAGTTGAGCGTGGAGTGGAGAGGGTTTCGAGGCTGGGGCTGGGGCTGGGGCTTTGGGTGCGGCTTAAAATAGTTATGAATACAACAACAGTTAGACTTGGCACGAACGCACTTAAAAATGTATGTAATTGTGCAAAAGTGTAAAACGCTAGATGGGAGAGGAGCCAGGTAGTCGGAGATTAGCGGGAGGAGCAGGCCTGGATGATGTAGGAAAAAGTTGCGTGTAAGTGTGTGTAAGAGCAGGAGTAGTGCGGGTTAACTAGGAGTAGCAAAAGTAGTTCTAGAAATGACAGACATCGAGTATGTGCAGCGTTAGAGGCATCTGGAGCGGCTCAGGTAAAGTAAAACAAAGCAGAGCAATGTGGAGCATATAGAGACATAGCCTAGCCGGAGACAGGGCTGGAGAGTTGCAGCTGGAGTTGGTGTCGCAGCGTTGACAAGCACGAAATGGGTAGATTGTGGAAGCGGGATGTGGGTAAGGGTTAGATGGGTTTTTGTGGGAAAAGTTGCGGTGGTGACCTAGGAGGATATGCTAACGAGCAGACGATGCCACTTGAGTGACAGAAGTGACAGAAGCTCCAAGTACAGCAGCAGCAGAAGCAGCAGGAGGCTGACAGGCAGACACAAAGATACTGAGAGAGAGATTGCGAGAGAAATAGAGAGACGCAAGTACGAGTATGCGGCTGCCTGGCCACATAAATTGTTTTGAAATGCAAGGTGAGGATTAGAGATATGTGCAGGGAAAATTGCATAGAAATGAAAGTTTGCGAGTTCTCATATGAAAACAGTGCCAGGGGGCGCGGAGAGGTGGGTTGGCGGCAGTGTGGAAAGTAAGTGTGGTGGAAATATACGAGGACTAATGCATAAGATAACTGAATGAAGAGAGTGATAGCTGGAAAATGATTCTGCTGGCATGAAAAATGTGCAGTGCTAAGAGGGGGGTGCCCTAAGGGTTAGAAAAAATGTATTTCTTTATACACAAGTATATGACGGTAGATGAGGCAGATTGTTGAGTTGGAGTACTTGAGTTATATTTAAGTTTGATATTACCTTCGTCTTATGATCTTGTTTCATCTTGCTTCATCTCCCACTCGTCTGACACCCAGGTCCTCTTGAAGAGTGCTGCTGCTCACATATCACGGGGCGCCACAAATTTGACGAGCCTGAAGAAACTGCATTCTTCTAACCTGGGTTTTGGAACGTTTAGAAGCAAGCCAAGCTTCTTTATTCTGCTCTTTATCTTGAAGCTAATCGCTGTCACATGCTGCCTATAAGTGAGCTTCTTGTCAAGATGGAATCCCCCTGATCTTTGAATGCAATGAATTCGGCTATGTACTGAATAGATTATAAACGAGTATCAAATGTGCCAATAAGAGTCGAGATGAGAGAGCTCATACTAGCGCTGAATTGGAATTGGATTGGAATTGGAATTACATTTTAGGAGAGTTTATGTAGAAGTTGAGTGCAAATTATTAGTTGTTGAATTAGTAATATGAAAGCTATAAAACTGTGAAGTCCAAACCACGATGATGTCGTCCCTTAGTGAAATAAAAGTGGTTTGAAATACAATTACAAATTTTAATTTTAATTGTATCCCATTTCTAGACAGCTTCTAGGAACATTTAAATATGTCTATGAAAGCTGGAAAGTAGCTTGACAAATTTACAGTTCATGTTGAATAGTTTAAATGCATATTCTCAGGTATATTTTTGCTACAGCTAGCATTTTCGTCCGCATTTCCATTTCAAGCCCATTCAAAGCTGGCTGGCAGGTATGGGGGGGCTGGTAGGCAGGGCCAGGCAAGCAGAAGGTGAATGCAAAAACACTTTGAGCGCCTTACACTACACGAACATGGCAAATCAAATGATTTCCGTGCTGGCCAACAGTAGCAACAATAACAACAACAACAACAACAACAGCAACAACAGCACCGAGGGCAAAGGCAACGACATGGCAGCGGAAGCGTTGCTGCTTTCCTTGTAAGTTGTATGCGGTTGTTGTTGTTGCTGTTGCTATGGTAAGAAGGAAAATGCTGTGCAATTTACCTTTCAACTATTAAACGTCCGTGGTAAATGCACAAAGCGAAATCAAAGTGGCATGAAAGCGCAACGAAGACATACAAAAACAAGTGGCTTGAAAGAAAGCAGACTTTTGAACGGCAGCGGCAGCGGCAGCTTAACCCTTCTCCAACATGGCTAATGCTATTAGAGGCCACACACACACAGGCACAAATGTGGCAAAGGAGCACACGAAAAAGGAACAGAAAATTAGAAAAAAATATTATTGTATTGAATACTTATTGAGTGGTTAGGATTTCTCTATGCTGTCCATTCAATGCGATTTGCAAAGGTGTTGACCATGTCAATGAGGAATGCCAATGAAGCGCATGAAAAACTGGATTGGATTGGATTGGGTTCACAGGCGAACCTAACCTTACTCTGCTCACTATGACAGAGTCTGCCTGTGGCAGACTGTTGAGATGTATTTGCATAGCCTTTGAGGCAATTGATGCTTAACAAACTCTTTGGCTGTACTTTATGTCAAAGCAAAAGTTGAAATAGGATGCGGATTAGAAATGGGATGTTGCTGCTGTTGCTGCTGCTGCTGAGGTGTGCCAAGGCATGCACTTAGAGAGGTGATGAAGGTATAATGAAAGAATTGGATATATGTGAGTTGAGGGGAATTTAATCAGGTTTATTTATGCTTGAAAACGCAAACTATGTGATAAATACTTTTGAGATTGTGGAAAATGTAAAATTTGTAATTGAGTTGAATAGTTTTTATTTGCTTTACAGAGTGAAGACAGGAGTTGAGTTGAAACAGCCCTGTTGATCTATGTCAAAGCCACCTTAATGGCTGCTTGAAAGCTTAGCATATGAAGTCTTTTGAGTAGATGATGATGAAAATTAAGCAAATCTATGTATTTTATAGGAATTTTTGTGGACTCTTAGATCTTTTGAACTGTTCAACGGATTTTGATGCGGGTTTCAGATTTTTTCTATTGGATAGTTCATGGCTATAACACTTGCAAGTTGTATTTACAGAAAGCTTTATCTACGAGTGAGCCAAATATTGAGCGCGGTATCAAATATGTTTAAATGATTTGCCTATGATTGATGATGTCTTAGCAAAATCCATGGAATTGCTAGTGAAATTTTATAAATTGAAGTCTTCAAATATGAAAATGTCGAAGTCTCTAGAGTTCTCTTTACCATCCTATATAAAAAAAAAACAGTTCACTTAAAGTGAGAGCCAAGTTTCTTGTCTGCCTATTTAAAATTCCCATATATTACTCTGCATCGGCTTCACCTCGTTCATTTGAACTAATGGCTAATTTGCATATTTTGTGCACCTAATAGTAATCATAGACTTGAAGCCATTGGAAGAGATATAAATTTCCGCCTTTATTGCCTTGCTAATAAGCACCACTGGAGTTTCTGTGTCGACAGCAAGTGGAGGGCTGCAGGCTGCAGCAGGTAGCTCTTTTTTATTTATTTTGCATTAGCACTTTTAATTAAACACTACTTGGCTGCTGTGTTAGCAATTTCCCAGGCACTGGCAGCCACCTTTACGTACTTGTATCCGTTTCTATGATGGCGATGGTGCTGCAGTTTCCATTGCCAGTGCTCCAGCTTCCGTTGCAATCATTGTAATTAAATCAATGAATGATTCATGTGAGTGCTGCGTTAATGCAGAATCCGTGTACTTTAGCGCAAATGGAAAAACGCAGCAGGCGCCGTGCCAAAGCAGATGAAAGTGGCAGTGGCAAGTGGCCATCAAGCAGCTAAATCAGCGTTGACAACGACAGCAGCAGGAGCAGCAGGAGCTACAGGATGAGGATGAGGAAATGTGGCAACAACAGCAGCAGCAGCAGCAGCAGCAGTGGAAGCTAGCCAGCCAACCAGCAAGTGTCGTGCTAATTTTAGTGCCAATTAATTTGATAGCAAACACTTGCAGCCCATTGCAGCACATTCTGCAGGATATTGCAATGCCTCCTGCTCTTAGTTTCATTTTGTAAAAAGCTTTGAGCATTAACTACGGTCCAGGCCAACAACATGATGACAGTTCCACAGTTCGTGTTGCTATATATATAGCTATATATGTGTGTGTATCTGGCGCCTTTGGGGCTGCAATGTTTGTGCGAAAATTAAAATAAATTCGCTATGTTTATTGCATTTGCGTTGGGTAATTGCTTATACAATTTAATTCGAAATTAAAAGCCACTTTTTTGCATTTAAAATTTAAATAGGCTTTTAATTTAAACGAAATGGCGGGCCCCGCCCCCTTCCGAAAGTTGCTCATGCATGCGCATAGCTGTGCGAGTGTGTGTGAGAGGAAAAAAGGCAAAGATAATTGCGTGTGTCTGAGTGCTATGGACAGTCTTTCGGCATAATTAGCTTGCGGCTATTAATTGCCAAAAGGCCTGTAAATGTTAACATGGCAGAATTAATTAAGCATGGGATAAAAGCCTTTGATATCAATATATATGAGTTTGTGTGTGGAATGTACTTATATATGTATATGTAAGTGTGAGCAGGAAACTATTGAATAACTAGGCAGAGTTTATGGAATTTAAAAAACGCTGAAATATTTACAACTCAAAGCAATAGCTGGCTGAATATTGATGCCATAGGACACTGAGGGTATTTTTAAAATATTACAAAATTAAAACATAATATGACATGAATTTGTTTCAATTTTTAAATATGTTTTTGTAGAAGCTCAGCTTATCAGACTAACAAGCAATTCACATTTGGCTTTGGCCATACATTTGGCTTTTGCCAATATAAATAAATCCTAAAGCTTAAGCCTGGCTAGCGATATATATTTTGGTCGCTGTATCTACACAATGCTATATATATATATATATATATATATATATATAATATTATATGCATTATAAATTGTATTCGACCACTGTCAGAATTTCAAAAAAGTAAAACTTATTGCCAGCGAGCGCTTATAATTCATATTAATAGCAGCTTATGGCTCTCAAAATGGCTTTAACGGCTTTCCAAGCCAAGCAGCCAAAATCCAAAAGGAAAATGCCAATGAAGGGGAGCGGGGGAGGAAGTCAGCTGCAGTAACGCCCACACCACACAGACCACACGCTGAGCAAACGAAAGGGCCACAAAAAAATCACAAAATTATAATTTGAGCATTGAAATAAGCAGAGAGAGGGAGAGGAAACCGATACGCAAATGGTATGGCAGCAGTTATTTGATTCAAAAATTCAAGAAATCTGTGGAATAGGGAAATGATAAATTTTATTTGTTTTATTATATAATATCTGATTTTGAGTGTCTCTAATAATTCGAGAAGATATGAAAACGCGGCTTCATCAAGTCAGGGAAAATCCTATCAAAGAATTATGACATAATCGCTGGCAACTACTAAAAATGTTATATATTCTGTTCCTATTAAATCATGCCAAAGTCACAAAAAAACATTCAGAGAAAATGTGAATGTATATTAGCTTAGCCATGAAGCAACGCAAAGCATAGAAGGAACTGTTCCAGATCAAATGTAGTGTTTATATTCGATTTATTCGATTTAGTTATGTCCAGCCGCCTGTCCTTCAGTCTATCCGTCAGTCTGCCAGTCAGTCTGTCCATATGTCGGTCAGTCTCTCCGTGAGTCTGTCCACACAGAGACGCTGTGGTTCAACCCCGAGATCTCAGATCTCAGAAAAAACTGAAATTTTTACCAGACTTTCGTTTGTTTGCACTTTGGCTAAATTCTGGATTCACTCAGATCGGACAACTGTATCATATAGCTCCCATATAACCGTTTGTATCGGAATTAACTCTACGGAGCATAACTTTTCTGTTTTTCTTTCAAATTAAGCCAAATTTGGTTTGTATTCATTTGGAGCGGCCCCCACGTCCGCTGGCCTGATCTGATCAAAATCGGACAACTATGTCATATTGTTCCAGAATGAACACTCAGAATAGCTTTTCTGTTTTTCATCCAAATCAAGACAAATTCACCTTGTATTCCTTGTGTCCACTATAGCCCCACGATCGCCGACCAGATTTGATCGATATCAGTTATACATTTACAATGTGAATGGTATATAAGCCTCGGCAAGCCTGTTCTGCTTCTTCATCTCTTGTTCATTTCGAATCATACTATGATATCTATTAACGAGTTAAATAATGAAATATTTGACCAAATAAGGAGAATCCAAGAGAGTGTCACAATATGGTAACAATAAATAGTGGCAGCAAATTCAATAACAAGAGTTTGGATGAATGTTTTTAAAAATTAAAGTGGCTTTCACAAACAAATTCAGTTCGTTATCTTTGCTGAATCTTATAATGACTCTCAAGCACAAGATTTCATTTGCTCCCTCACTCGTCAGTGACGTGTATGCGTTAAGCTGCGTTCAATTTCTTTTTTTTGCTGCATTAATGGACACGTGTCTTATGTTTGTATTGCATTCCAGCCAGTCTGCATTTAAGGCTGGCTTAATGGCTGGCCAATGCGGCGTATGCGTAATCTACGCTTAGCATGCCAAGCCGCACAAAAGTCAGTCATAAAAAAGCCATCAGCTTAAACTGTTGCGGCCATAAAGGTTAACACAGTAGTGGCAAGCGAAAAAAAAAAACAAAACTGAGTAAACTGCTTAAAATTTAACGAAACAATGAGCTAAACTGTCCGTCCAGCTCTGAGTGAGAGTGAGTGAGAGAGAGGGAAAGAGATGCATACCAATGCTGCACGCAAGTGACGGCCATGAAAGCGTAAAAATGTAAAATTAACACGCAGCTTCTGGTTTTAGTTTTGTGGCATTGCAACTACAACAACAGCAATAACAACAGCAATAGCAATGGCAGGAGCAGCAGCAGCAGCAGCAGCAATAACAACAACAACAACAGCTGCAAAAACCGCAGCCATAAAAACCACACAAAAGCAAGAATGAAGTTGTTGCCGCTGCTGGCCGCAAAGCGCTTGAAAAATATGTTAACCACAGTTAAAACAGCGCCAGGTCAAGTGTGCACAGACACAGCAACACTCACAAGCACCAGCTTACAAACGCACACACACGAACACAGTTACAGACACACCCGCACACAATGAGTGAAACACGTGCGGCGGCTGCCTTAAACGCTTGGCATGTTGACAAATGTTGCCACAGTCCTGGTGCAGTCAGCGTCGCAGTCACCATCAAAATGAGCAGCAGAGATGACGCTGACCTCGTCATCATCGTCGTCGTCGTTGACGTCTTCTTCTTCTTCTTCTTCCTGCCCATGGTCCCGGTGCTGGCAGTTTTAGTTGCGCTTAAAAGCAGTCTACACTTTTCCTCTTCTTTTTTTTTAATGCCGCTACTCATGGCAGTGAGTGATAAGCGCCGCCAACTGACATTTGTTTTAATGCAAACGTCGCCGTCATCGTCATTCTCCTCTTCAGCAGCGCCAGTGTGAGGTTGAGGTGGTGACTTGATGTTTTGTGTTTCCCACTTTTGGTTGTTATTCTCGCGTTGGCTAGTGTGAAAACTTTAAGAGCAATGACATTGTTATCGCGAATGAATTTGTTATCTCAGCTCTAGGTATGTTTTCATTTATACCAATATCTATGATGATGTAAGAGATTGTTTACTTGTAAGAGTGTGCTTTAAGTTTAACCAACAAAAAATTAAGCAATTCAGGTTGAATGGAAGTTCTTGGCTGAAAAGAAATACATTTTCCCATCGAACTTGCTAGCTATGCCAGCTTCCCACAAACAAAAAACATATCCACGTTTCCAAACACACACACACACATACACACACACCCGACAGCCATCCACCCACACATTTCACATACTGCATTCACATTTCATTAGTTTGCACTCATTTGGCATTCAACGAACGTTTGCATTCAGCTTCAATTTCGCTTCGCAGGCGATTCTTATTGACGTTTTTAATCAGCAACTCGAACAGCAGCTACCACTTGCAGTCCTCACTCGTTTTTCCTATGAGCGTTTGTATCCAATAAAAGCGGCCAGCCAGTTGGAGCTACACTTAAGTTTTATTGCATTGCTATACCCCCACCCCCATCCCACCCGATATACCTATTTCATTAACAAAGTTTCATTCTGATGATGCATGGTGCCTTCAATTTTATTTTCCCCTTTGATTCTTTGAAATGCCTTTGCACTTGCGTATGTGCCACGCCTATCGCTCGCACGCCCCATTGAAGCATCTTGCAGTAGTCTGCGTGAATTCAATTTGATTGACGTTACGAGTTACTGCTACTGATACCAATTGCAATCAATTTACTTTTGTGCTCTTCGGCTTCGAGTTGCAAACTTCATTAGATATTTTCTTTTCCATTCATTCTCCTTTTTCCTGCCATTTCATTACGCTTACACAATGTGTGCGAAATTTGTTGTGCGGGTGTGCTTATATATATATATTTTTCTCAATGCAGCTTGCTAAATTTTCTGTATTCGTCACGTGTGTTGTTGACGTTGTTGTTGTTGCTGTTGTTGTTGTCGTCGCTGCAGTTAAGTAGCCAAACTCGAGCGAAGCAGAAAACTTGCTGTCATATGTGAAAAGTTTGTCTGCGGCTTGGCTTTATTTTGATTTGGCCAATGCATTGGGGAAAAGTTTGCTAGCAGCAAACTGTCGAGCTAGCTGCTTGAATTGCAATGAATTATGGCTGCGGGAGATGGATATCTTTTAAAAATTAGCTCTGACTGCAGATGAGCTTTCAATTGCATCACTTGAAAATTATACAAGCCAAACTGATGAAATTGCCTTGAAATAATATGAGAATTTGTGAAAAGTCTGAGAGAGTGTGTGAGAAATGGGCGAAGTTTGAAATAAATATAAAGTTTCAAATGAGTATAAATAGGCGGAAGGATAGAAAACTCGTTGGATTTTGATAATTAGAAAAAGTTATCAGAAGAGTATAGTCTTTGCTTTCGTATCTTTATGTGGTAAATCTCTCAATCCAGCCAGCGCCAGTTACAGAGAAATTTGTAATGTGGCGAGTCAGCTGAGGTGAGAGTGGAGGCAATTGAGGCGGTAGAAGTTTGAGCCCGAGTATAAGCAAATAGAAGAAAGTTGATATGATCTTTATATAAAATCAGCTTTGTTCTTTAACTTTTAAATAAATTCTTAGCCTCTCTAGTCTCCTAATAGCCACACCGGCTTCACTGCTAATCGAGCAGGATCATATCAGCTAGCTTAGCTGCTATATACCAAATCTGATCCGCTTTTGAAACACACATGAAACGCTCGTATGTCAGGCATAGCGACCATGGGCGGACACCAGATCGCTGTGGCATGTAGAAACTTGGGTAGCGGCAGCTTGCACCGTATTGAGAACACAATGGCGAAGGTGAAGCCGTCGAGGCGATGCGGTGGACGAGCCCATGTCCAAGACTTAGACGAATCCGTGGATGAATTGACGGCGAGACAATCAGTCTCCGCCCTAGGCAATGGGATCACTGCCTTGATAGTCGCGATTCACGTCTGTTCACTGTCGGGATCTGAAAGCAAAAGAGCTGCTCGTCTTTTTCAAACAGGTGACAAGCCGCCCTTTTGTGCAGTTTTTGCCCTCGAGGTGCTAAGCTTTGGTTGCCCGTCCTCATGCTGCTATTCTGCTATTAGAGATCTCTTGTGTTGCTGCTGGTCAGTGTGTGTTGCTGGTCGTCGTATTGCTGAGCTACCGCTGATCGCCTTTGGTGCTATTTCTCCTATGCCCTATGTGACTTACAGATGTAAACTTAATGTATAATAAGTTGTGGAGAATTCAGTTTATAAGAACGACTATTTCGGTGAAGCTGGGACAATTTAACATTAATTCTTTAACTGAGTAGAGGAAGTGGATTGTGGTACAATATGTGTAAAGGGGAAACAGATTTAATGCCAATGTATTAGAATGGGTAAATAGGTTTAAGAAATTTTCAACAGCAATGCCTAATAAATAACATAATTTTCAATGTGGATTTGTAAAATGAGAAAAAGACCTTTGAGGGGTAATCCTTTCTGGTCTTTAAACACTCTGTATAGTTTTCCAAGCTCAGATTTTTTGTTTTTTGATATCTTGCTGTTGTCAAATACAAATATATATATATTTATATATATATATTTATTGGTCAAGATTTCATATTTATTTTGCTTAACAATTTTGTAATTTTCAACGTTTTTAATTGAACTGTTTCCCTCTGCCGCAGCTGCTCCTTTGACAATCCTTCGCCTGTTGACAATCCGCCGCAGACTTTTCTACCGTTCGTTACATTTTTGCACATCACAGTTGAAATAGCATGTCATATTTTCCGCAAATATTGTTGGAAATGCTGCTGATGGTGATTTTTCACGCTCGTTAATTCAAAAGCATTGCCTGATATGAGACGAGCATCCGGTCGCAGGGACTTGCTATGGAGCATTTTCAGCAAGTCTATTGCACAACATGTACATACCCCCCCTGATGCATATGTCTATATGTATACTGAAGAGGCACATATGTATATGTATATATTTTTTAATTAAACAACATGTGTTGGATTTTAATTTGTAAGGCAAATAAAAAGTGGATGGCATGTAAAACATTTGCCAGTAGCCATCTGGCCATTGTTGCTGCTATTGTTGTTGTTGTTGTTGTTGTTGGACTGTCAGGTGTCGCAACAAATTGAACAACGCGCCCAACAAGCGGCAATAAACGCGTTAGTTTTTCATGCTGCACTTGGCACGGGCCTCACTCTGCCGCCCTTCTTCAACCTATCAACGGCACCAACAGCACCCTTGAAAAGTGTTGCCAGAAAAGTGGCTCTAATCTGTTTAAACTGCAGCAGCACACAGAGGGGGGGCAGGGTAGAGAGGCAGCAGAGTCCTGACGGTGGACAACAACGAACGGCCAAGCGATTGACATGCCCCTGAACCATCAATCACTTCAAACGGACCTCGAATCTCTCGCCACGGATCGTCATTCATTTTGTGTCCTTGCAGTTGTCACTGCAATCAGTGGGCAAAGCAGCTCCATAGCCACGCCCACAGCAGGGTAATTTTTTGCAAACATTTTATGGTCTACTGAAGGGTATAATGACTTTCTTACATGGTTGGGTTTTATGGCATTAGTTGAAGAATCGAATAGTTTATTTCTCTGTGATTTGTAAATTATATTAAAAATTCTCTATGGGTTCCTATGGCGACAGAGGGTGAGGATGGAACTCCAAAAGAAGAACGACAGCATTGAGCAATGATATAGATGCTACGAATTTGATCACACCAAGAATTATTGCCGGAAGCAGCCTAAATGTGGAAGATGTGGTCAGGAACAATGGAGTTCTACAAACCAGTGTCAAGCGAAGGTACTGGCGAACCTTAGATAATAGAATTGCCATGGCATCGACGCGAAACCTACCCGCAGAAAAGCAACATAATTCCCTATGCAAATGTGCATCAAGGGACTAAAACAGAAAGGAACTAGTGCGAGGCCAGGAAGCCACAAGAAGCAAGAAAGTTCGCCAGGTCACACACAGACCAGCCGCACCAATCGTCAGTCATATAAAGAAATGAATAAACCGGACTCGGAAGAGAAACTTCTATCTTCGACGCCCTGCTAAAGACCCTATTAGTCTCAGTGCTTACCAACAAGGTACATCAGTCCAGGAAAACTCAAGAGCGGGCCGCCCTAAATACGTCTGTCGTCAGTATTCTATGAACTCAACATAGAACGTATATGCATGATCTACAAATTCTTTGGAGCTACAAATTCGCAAACTAAAATGTAGTTCTAATGGTATTTGGCAATCCCTCCATCATAAGTTGCCTTGTAGGTTAACAGCAAGCTTGGAAAACTTTTATTTACTTTGCCCCTGTGTAAGAAGTTCCTGCGGGAACTGATATCTTGGCTACGGGCTAGAAATTTGGCATTCAATTTGATGTTCTTCTTGGCAGCTGGTGGTGATAAATGGAAGAGCTTCCCAATGAATTTCTATGAAATTTCATTAAGATTTCATTAAGCTTGTATGGATTTGATCTGCTTTACTAGAATTTATGATTTGGCCTAAACGATTTATATAATTATTCTTTAAAAATCTGTCAAATTCCTAAAGGGCATTCAAATTCAGTGTATTTGCCGAGCACACCCTATCTTTAAGCGCCCCACCTTTTCGAAAATTCATCTCCAACCAACTGGACACCGCAAACAATGCAAATTATAAAAGCAAAACGAAGGCAAAACCAACGTTTATTTTGTTTTCCAAGTGGTGACAGAGGCACCACTGCCCTTTCGGTCCCTTCCCTTTCACAGGCTGCCCAGCGCTGCTTTGTTTTTTATCAGCTGTCCGTTTATTTTGTTTGTTGAACCAGGGCCAGGAGCAATCATGGCATTCTGCTGTCAATAAAATCTACCCTTTCCGCCGCATGTTTATTTTATTTTATTTTTTGCTCACACTGAGTCAGGACTGTCAACATTTTGCAGTTATTTTATATCTGAACTCAAACGAGGATGTCATAAAAGTGCACCGAGCACAGCTCAGGTGTAGGCAAATAGGGCCAGAGAGGGGTTCAATTTCCAGGGCAGGGGTAAGCAGTGGGCAAACATTACTATGTAGAGTCGAATTCAGATCCAGTCTAAACATTTTGATGGCCTTTTATTTGTATGTGTCCATCTGTCCATCTGTCCGCCAGTGTGACTGTGACTTTTTGCTACATTGCGCATACGCACTGTTGCGATTTAATTAAGGCCAATAGATTTGTGCGCTAAAAACACACAAAAACCAATTAAACCAAAGCAGCATCAGCAGCGTCTGCCAAATAAAATGCAATTACGGCCTCGGTACTCGTGGCCAACTAAATTAATAGCCAGGGCCAAAGCTATAGCCAACTGCAGGCAGCCAGTGGGCCCATTCGGCGTATGCGTAATCGTAATGGGAAACTGTGTTGTGTCAGTTTTCGAGGCTATGCCCAACCACAACAAAGGGCACAATTTGCTGTGTTAATGCACGTCCTGGCCAGTGGTGACCAGGCAAACGAATGTCACATACTCAGCAGCCCAAACACACAGGACACTGAGGACTTGCAAGTAATTACAATTGACGATGGTAATGGTACCAACGGCTGCGGCGACGCCAGTCAGGCCACATCGGAGCCCATTCATAAATGCATTTAACGTGTCGCGGTGGGCTCCCCAGATGGCACCGCAGCCAGGTGAACGTGCCACAAATGCAACTAACAAGGAAACAATTACGCCTCGCAGCTGCCAAGCATGGTTACGGAGGCGGTGATGGTGATAGTGGCGCAGGCTATGCCAGGATGCGGAGATGGCAATGGCGTTGGCGTTGGCGATGGCGATGACAACGGGAAATCGCATTAGAAACGCAGTCGGCCTGCCTGATGAGCAGGACAACGAGCGACATCGTGCAACTATCTACTTAATGAGCAAATGAAGTCGATTAAAGGTGTGTGACGGCTTACCTGTTTCCAAGTCAGTCGAGCGTGTCTGTGTGCGTGTGTGTGTGTCTGTATGTATGAGTATGCGGAGCAATCGTAGCAGTGGCATTCGTTTCGCTTAAATATGAAAAATGTTGATTGCTATAGCAGATATAGAGGAGTGTCTAAGTAAAATGGAACGTATGCGTAATGAGTGCAACTCGGAGGGGGAAGTTGGGGGCAAATAAGTGTTCTCAGAAAGGGCATGGAGCATGGAGGCGAACGATGCAGATGCAGACGCAGACCAAGCCCACGGTTAGACGTCTACTCGTAAATGTATTGCTATTGTGTTGTCCCTAATGCGTGCAGCTTAGACAAGTCATGGGAATGCATAATGAGTGGGGTGTTGGCAAGGGAGGGAGGCGAGAACATTTCCAAGAATAACACAGATAGCTTTGGCTTAACTTATTTTTGATAGATGCATGTGTGTGTGTGAGTGTGAGTGTGTGTATGTCATACAATATGCAACTTGGCCTTATTATGCAAATGGGAGAAATAGAGCAGAGCAAGTTCTCGATTCTTTTGATATGGAAATATACATATGATGATGGTAAAAGGATTATTAATTGTTGGGTTCTTATGAAAAATGATATAAGCTTAATGGATTAAGAGAGTAGAAGGCAATGTGGGCTATCAGTTGGCAGCAAACTTAGATAAGATTAATTTGGTATAAGAAAAATCCTATTTTAACAGAGATTCTTGGTAAAATGATCTGATCTTGTTCAAAATTGATTGCACTTATATTATCCACTCAGTGTAGAATTTCTTCAGTTGAAAAAGATAATATTGTATATCTATAGTATCATTGTTATGTAATTTGAAAGGCTAAGTTAGTTCAAAACATGTCATAAATCATATAGGGATCACGATTCATATAGAGGTTTTACGGTAAAACATATGCATTAAGCAAAGTTTGTTTTGAAATACCACCCACTCAGGTGTGTACTTGTCTAACAATTTTACTTTTTAAAGTTTACTTCTTAATAGTAATT
This sequence comes from Hirtodrosophila duncani, assembly GCA_037043425.1. Lineage (NCBI taxonomy): Eukaryota > Metazoa > Arthropoda > Insecta > Diptera > Drosophilidae > Hirtodrosophila > Hirtodrosophila duncani. The sequence goes on along the minus strand of JBAMBM010000834.1, from coordinate 4,864,539 downwards.
TATTATTCATTGAACGTGCATTTTCCACACTTAAACTGGTATTAACCGATTATCGCAATCGTTTAAGTGCAGAGTCACTGGAAAATATATTGCTTGTGAAGCTTAATCCTAGCTTCTTGGAAACAGCAATTGATAACCTGCCGCTCTTCCAAGAAGATGACGAATAAATAAATAAAGAATCACTATTATAAATGAATAAATAAAATGTTATTAATTTTCATTCATTTCGTTCATGACGCACAAAGCAAAGCAAAAAGTGTCGAAGCTGTCTGCTGTGCTGTGCTGTGCTATGCTGCGACTGCAACTGTCGCCAGCTCACGCAGTTCGAAGCGCTGTCGAAAATGTTCGCAGCAACAGCTCTAGCATTCGTAAAACTGCCGAAGTTGTCGATTCCCGAAGCGCTGCGCTGCTGATAAAAAAATGTTTTTGCTTTCGCAGCTTTGGCTGCAGAAGCCCAGCACAGACAAAATTTTACGACTGCTGCTGCTGTGACTGTCAGCTTTTCGAACACTGGTTTTACCTCAAACAAAAACTTCAGAATTTTAGCTCAACGGGTTATAGTAAAGGACCTAGATCATATGATCACGCTAGGAATTACGTGGGACTGGGGGTTTTTAAATAGAAAATTCATTTTATTGTTGGAAAAAACTGTTAGAAATATAATAATGTAAATCTAATTTTCTATTATTAATAAAAATCTTTATTTTAGCTAATCAAGAATTCATTGAATCTCCCAATTTTATACCTGAGATGGTCGACCTTTACTACTAGAGGCGACACAAAAAGCAAATTGCTATATGAAATAGATGGCCGATCTTGATCAAATGTAGCTTTATCCCAAGGAGGCTCTAAGAACGCATAATATCTACCAAATTTGGTAAACTTTCAACAACTAACAAGCATTTGTACGCGCTAAGGTTTCATTTCTTAAAAATCGGTTCTATGATACATGATATATACATGATATAGTAGTCAGGTGGCTGAGTGATGTGCAGCTATTCAAAATTTGTTTATATATTTATTTTTTCATATTGTCAATTTTCCCAATTTTAGGCCAACAAAAATTATTTGCAATTTTTAAACAATTTTTCATACTCTCTCATTTACATAACTTTATAAATATCTTTTACTTTTCTTCCGAATATTGTAAATAATTTCTTAGATATTTGCAATTCTTATTAATAAACTTCTGCGTGATCATATGACCAAGTTGGGACCAAGCTAGGACCAAGCTAGGATCAAGTTAACTTTTAGTTAAAAAACTTCGTATTTAGCTTAGTTTTCTGAATGTATTATATCAGAGGATCAACACTTTCCACTAGGGATGTTTTGTTTCTTGCTAATGAAATTACCTCCTTACTGACTTAGAATTGTTCCGAAACTTTCAAATCAATAGCTCTAACATAGCCAATTACAATCTGCATGGAAATGGATTCGAAATTTTGTGAGCTGAATCCTTTTGTTTCATTTCGAATTTCCTCTTGTGTTCTAAATTGTTTAGCTTGCCGCATGACACAGTATTCTGTGGCATCAAGTCAGCTCTCATTTACTTGCTAATCCATTTAGCAACTCTTAACCTAAGAATATGTTAAATCCTTATGCAAAGGTCATGCCCTTAAATTCGCATTTGCAGTCCGAATTTGTGCAGGCCTATTTTGATTAAATGCGCCAAAATCTAGCTACAGGGAAATGCCACAACTCATTTAACTGTCATGCACTAAATAACGGCTATGTAAATCTGCATGCCAGACAGTCACAAGCACATGCACATCCACTCACTAACACACACACACACTCACTCACACTAACGCATGCACACATGCTTATGCATTTACGTAGAGCTTATGGCTTTACATAATGTAGTATAAATGTCTCACATACACACGCAGCTAGATAAAGCCTGGGCTCCCGCTCTGGCAAAGATAATGAGATGACATGACATATAATGAGGTGTGCTGCATATTATAACTGTATGCCTATTAGTGTATATGTGTTGGTGTATGTGTAGGCAGCAACTAATTGCACAGATGCCAACGATTCAAATTCAATTATTCAAGAAATTCCATTAATTTCAAATTAGTCGAATGGCGCCAACAGCCACACTTAAAGCCAATGGAATGGACTAGACCTCCAATCTCAGGGCGTTCCATGTGATATTAATTATAATACTAATAATAATACATAATGGTTTGAAATGAATACGAGTAGCAAGCAGGGCGCTATGCTTTTTCATAAATATTAAAATCAAGCAGTCATACAACATATTACGCATACCACATGTTGCCCGCAAAACCCCAAACCAAGTTCAGCTGGTGAACACGCTGACAATAAGGACAACTTTTTGTTAGTGTGTTGCTCGTGCTGCAGCACGTTCCTATACTCTTTCAGACTATAACTAACTCTGACACGCGCCCATCTCTACTTGTTGTGGCCAGAGGTATGCTCTGGTTGCACTGCTGTGTCCTGGACAAGCCAAACTTTTGCCTGGGCATAAAGTTTGTTTTATGCAACGTTTTATTGTTTTAATAGCCCACTCAAAGAGCCCATTGAAATCGAAGATGTAGCTGGCGCTGTTACCCATGCCGTGCCGTGCCGTTCCGTTCCGTTCTGTTCCGTTCCATGGAGTGAACAAGGCGGCTAACCGCCAAATGACCGCAGCCAGGACCTGCAGCGAGTGCCGGTGTCCGGCAGCAGCCGCTTGCCGAAAGCTTTCGTAAATATCAATGTGTGTAAATTCACACAGGACATGGATGGTCCCTAGCCCCCGCCTGGTTGTGCCAGGATATAAAGTCAGGCATGTCAGAGGAGACGGCGGCCATGTTGGTCATATTTAATGTGTGTGCCTGGTCAACGCCTGGTCAGAGCTCTGCATGATGGCTGCCGGCTGCTGGCCGAGTGCAGTTTTTATGCACCTCCCTGAAAACCTTCGTACCGCACCCCCTGGCCATGGTCATGGATTTTTCGTCAGGTGTCGGGCCATGCACAATTTTGTGGCTTTGATTGCCATTTATATACATACATGTACATGTATGTGTGAATTGGGTTATAAATGAAGTTTAGTTGGGTTTGAAGGCAGAGTTGTGGCTAGCTCATAAATATGTCAAGAGTGGCTTTTTGCTGCCTGGAAAATCTTCAAGTAATTTTCACTGGCTAAACAGATTGCTGGATTGTTGTGAACTGCTGAACTGTGGCAGGGCTCTGCTTTATATATAAAATGTATTTTTATTTCTTTGGTTTGGTATTTGCGCACAAACTGCGGCAATGCAATGGAAACACACGAAAAATGTAAATAAAATCGCATGATATACGATGTAGAATGTGTGCCAGGCCACAAAGATACACACACACACAGAGACAAATAAATACACATACAGGCATAAACATACACACACACACACACACCCATGAACATGCAATCAGCCGCAGCAGCAGTAAAAACCAACAGCGCCAACAAATAAAAGCGAACAAATAAAACTAAAGCAAGCGAAAGCAACGAGCGATATTTACTAAATTTTGCATATATAAAAGAAAAAATGTAAAACACGAAAACAAAAAAGACAATATTTAAATATATACCAAAATACACAGAGACAATGTTTCAGATACATTATGAAAAGAGAAATCACACTTAACATATGTAATTTATTATGCTCTATTTATGTAAGATGTCATATGTGTTAGCCTATTCATCTCATCTCTAAAACTGCAACTTTCTTCGACTATTTTGTGCGTGCATTCTGATATACAAAACACACAAACTCTCATATACATATGTATATGTATGTATGAGGCAACGCTAGGTACGTCAATAACAGCCATGGGGTCCAAGCCAGGGCCGCTGGCATATCTAAATGGTAAGCGCTGTGGGATGCATCCAAGAAGAGCCGCTGCACTTATAGGCTCATGCCATCCCCACAGAGATGGATATCTAGGCAACACGGAAAGGTAAACTTCCACTTAACGCAGCTGTTGCCATGTGGCCATGGTTGCTTCCGGGCATACCTTCACTGGTTTGGACAGAATGAGGCTCTATGGTGTCCCAATTGAGGATGCAGAGCAAAAGAATCACAGGCGATCTAGACGATCATAAACGATCTCAGAAAGGTTTACAGAGAGAATTTGTACAGACCAGGAGGGTGTGGAAGGCAGTGTCTGCATTCGCTGCCACTAAACGTCTGACATAGGTGGACCCTGTGATGTAATGTTTGATGTAGTTCCGCAGGATCCGAGAGTGTGACTACATTATCTAAATATTTAAATGAATTTATATTTTATATCGAAAAAACAACACTTTTGCATAAAAAGATATCTGTTTGTGAGTGAGAGGGCCAGATCACAGGGCTAGCACAAATAGCGCTGCTTGGCTTGGCACAAAGTTTAGATTTATATGTCTTTATATAGGAGCTATATGTTATAGTGTTTCAATCATTTTGATTTTTTCATATAAGCAGCTTACAGCAAATAGAATCCTACGGCGATAACCTCAAAACTGAGAGAGAAGTTCGCTTAGAAAAGGACGGACTCATAGACCGACAAATAGACGGGCAGACGGACATGACTCTATCAACTCGGCTTGTCATGCTGATCAAGAATATATACACGTTATGGGATCGGAGATGGTTCGAGGGTATAAGACAAGATTAGTAAACTAATAGAGATGTTCTGAACCATGCTAACATTAGTAAGATTAACTAACTTTTAAAATAGTCACAAAATTCACTTTGCGCACTTTTAAAATTATAATTTCCTCAGAAAATCTTTATCCGCACTGTTTCCAATTAGTTGTTATGAAGTTTTATGAATGAATATGGCAAATCTAAGCAAAACTATTTTAGTTTAAGCTGCTATATGAACACCAACAAGATCCAATTATAGGCCAAGATCTCATTAAATCATAAGAAAACGTTTTAATCATAAAACTGCGCTTTTCGGTTTACCGTGCAAGTAATTCAACCCTACATTGTAGTTTTCGATGCAGATCATGTGTTCAAAAATAAGGCAACATAATTGTATATGTTAGTTACGCCATATCTTTCTATATATCTAACTTGTTTGCTCTCCTTCTTGGTTAGCAGGGAAAATAAAATCCGGCAAAAACAAAAAATTCGCTCAAGTAATAAAAATATACAAGCGGCAGACGTAGGAATGAGCGTACAAGCCATGGGAACACAACTATCAAATTACACAGCCAAGTTTCACAGAACCACACGAAGCGGCAAATGAGCAGCAAAGGGGTTACGCTTACAACTGAGGCGGCTTGCAGCGGGGTAGGAGTATTATAAGCATCAGGCAGGCAGGCAGGCAGGCGGTATTGCTGCTTCTTGTTCCCAAGAAAAGGAGAACTCAATAAATTGTCATGCAGTAAAATGTAGCACACAAAGGAAGCCGAAACGGAAGAAAACCGCTCGCGACTTTGTTTCAGCGGCGCAAGCGAGAAAAACAGCAACACCAACAACAACAACAACAACAACAACAATGACAATGACAATATAAGTGTGGCAAACTGTAGCATACATAAAGGGGCGCACGTAAAATGTCAAGAAAGTAGCAGAGTGCATGTGGTGGCATGCAGATACAGATACGAGTATATAGATGGCAACTCACCCATACATGTGCATAAGTAACTATACGTGTGTCTGCATTGTCTGACCGAAAATCACATGTTTTGTTGTACCACCAGGAAGGATGTGATTTAAGTTGCACTGCAACAACAGAAACAGCAGCAACACAAGTATATAACAACATCTTTGTGACATTTCGGCATTTCAACTCAACTCTTGAGCCGCAAGGCACGAGGTCGAAGTCACGGTTCTGGAGACTCCCCAATGTTGTCAATGTAGTCGCTGTTGAATTTTTCATGTCCTCTGCGCGACATAAACTTGCCTGCCTTGTAAATTAAGGAGGCTCACTCGCTTTATTGGCCTGCCTGGTTGTGGCTGTTGTTGTTGCTGTTATTGTTGTTGCTATTACTGCTGTTGCTGCCGCTTCATTTGGCTTTCACGTAAATGTGCGCTTAGCATGGCAATCCTGGCCTCAGCTTTTAAGTGTATTAATCCTTTTTTATATGCGCCAACAACCGCAGAAAGCAAAACCAAAAACAGAAACAAAAACAAAAGCCAAACGAAATATTAGGTATACGCCGTGTGAGCTGTACTGTGCCTGGCTTTGGTTTACATTGCTCTGGTTTCATTCACATTCCCATTCCCATTCCGTTTCTTGACGCCATTTGGTGTGGCGGCTCGCTGCTCGTTTACTTTGGCAAAATTGCATTAAACTTGCATAAGTGCACATGGTTTTAATATTTAATTTGGCAAAGAGCTTTCCAAACATAGCCGGGATCACTTTGCTGCTGCCACTGCCGTTTCCACTGCCTTAGTATTTGCTGTCCTTTTTGGCTGTGCACTTAGACAGCAGGAGCTCTGTCCGCTGTCTGTGTCCGCCTTGACTGTTTGTCCTGGTGCTGGCGATAACGCCGCCTGACATCCAAGCTTATAATATCCTTTTGCCTTTGCCATTTGCGCAGCACAGTGGCAAAACAAAAGCGCAGCGTTGTCCCATCCCAACAGCTAGCTCTCCTTCCACTCAAGCGAGTCGTGATTTTTCTAGTTAAGCTGCCGAAAAAAAGCGCAGCGCGCAAATGGAGATAAAAATTTGCTAAAGGAAGCGGCAAAAAAAAAACACACACAAGCACAACAACAGCAAAGTGCAGCAAAAGTATTTACAAAGCGTTATCGCACTACGAGTCCGACCCTTGCCCGCCCTTGTGCTCGCCACTGAGCTTTGACCTGCCCCGCACTGCCCGCTGGCATACTTTTTTAATGTTTTATTTTTTTGTCGCTGGCATTCGCTTCTCTAATTTCTGATGCCCTGCAGTTGATATACTCGCAGTTAAATAAAAATGCGCTTAAGCAGGGCTAAAGTATAGGGATGAGCGTGAATGAGCGGGTATATTGAAAGTTTTAAGGCATTTTATGTAGAGTGAAAAGACTGGGCGAAGATGAAAAGGTTGGTGGAACAAAATTAGTTGCAAATAATAGACAATAGATCAGTAGAATCATAAGTTTTTCTACTGCTCTCCTAGATGTCTTCTTTATATGAGTTTAGAAGAGAGTGCAAATAAGGATTTAAGGTTCTGAAAATATGTTTTATAAGTGTCACCTGTGTTACATTTGTGATAGCGGAGTTATTATATTACGGAAAACAGTAAAAATTTCAGCTTAAGAAACAATCCAAGAACACAGAACAGCTGAAGGTGAAGACAGTTTCCAGTATTTATAATTCTGAAATATCCAGTTTCAAACGTTTAGAATTGTAACTTTCGGAATCAAAAGTAATTCATTATATTCTCATATTTGCATGCACTTTCGACCAGACCTACAATTGATTGTCAATTTCTAATTCATCGGGAAATGTAACCCATTTCTAGGTTGCATAAAAAGAGCAACGCGCGATTATTGAATCCACTTGGAATTGTTGATGTTCGTCGTTCTGCCACGATCTGTCCACTAACGTCACGGCACGATTCGGACATACGTTCAGAAAACCTAAGCTGATGTGGAATGGCAAACAGCTTTTCGAAGTGGAATAGAACTCGATTTACTTTCATGAATGCTCTCAATACAGAAACACTTCAGACTGACATTCCTTTGGCCCCAGGCATGTAAAACGTCTCCGGGTGTATGTCTGACAAATTCTGCTCCAGATGCAGCTTTAGATAGAATTAGTTTTTCTATGTTATCAGATGCTTTTTCTATATATCACAGAGCCGAATGCCTTACACAGCACTATCAAATCGAATTTCATCTGCTTCCTAAATCTAGCAGCAAGGATCGATAAAAGTATTATATTTTAGTATTATATTTTAGAACTTACCTATATACTCCGTGTCAGCTCTGGGCAGAATTCTTTGTATAAAAATTCTCTTCTATTGCAAATTCACGTTCATTGAATGTGCAGTGTAATAACAGCATCGTCTAACCATTCAAATTCCTCTAGTCCAAAGCCGTTTTGATAGTCCATCATTTGGTCCTTTCATTTCCCTTTTCGGCTGCTCTTCTGGCACTTCCCGTTTCACACGCCGTTTTTATGTTTTAGTTTCTTCTCCTTAAACCAGTTTGTTATTTATGTAGCAGCATTTGGGCAGCTCTTAAATTTAAAGCTCGTCAAGCGTCGGCCATTAAATTCGTACACGGCAAAATAGTTTCAGTCTTTTTATAACTTAATTAAGGCACCCGGGCACAAAGCCAATTAAAATGAGCAAGCAGAGACAGGCAGCTGATTAACCTTGCTGTAAACTCTTGTATATATGTACGAGCGAGTACAATACATGCAGCTCCAGTTATATAAGTATGTATAAGCTCTATATATATGTGTGTGTGTACAAAGCGTATATTTGTCAGCTTCGGCGACGACAACGCCTGCAAGTATGCAACGGCAACGGCAACGGCAAACGCAAGCCCAAACCCTAGACATAGCCAAAGCTGATGCTAAAGCCAAAGCCCAAAGCCCAAACCCAAGTGACCGTCGCCAGGTCACGTCCATGTCGTCTTTCATGTTATTGTTGTTGTTGCTGTTGCGCTTGCTGTTGTAAGGGCAATTGTGCGAGTGCAGCAATGACGTCATTGCGCACAATGCCACGCCCTCGAACGCCCAAACGCCCTCGCCCTAGCCCTTTACGTTAAAGGCAGCAGCAGCAGCAGGAGCTACGGCTACGGCTACAGCAACGTTGCCACGGTAATTGTGTTCACTGTGCTCTACGCTTCGGTTGGCAATATTGTTATGACCAAAAACCAGGTCACAAAGGACTCTTTACTCCACAGCAGGTCCACCTGCCCCCAGCTATCCCCCACAAGTCCGCCCAGTCCGTTCCTGCTTTGGTCTGCTCTGGTCTGGTTTGTTGTTATCGTTTTTCTTCTTGGCCTCAGCTTCAGCGTTAACGCGCGCACATTTTATTTGATTTATTTATAAAAGCGCATAATTTAGTAAATTTAGCAGAGGCTGCCCAAGAAGAACAGGAAGCCAAGTACGAAGTGGAATTTTTGCCTGCTTTTCATAGTTATGTTTTCATTCTTTTTTTTTATTTTTATTTTCGTGATGCAGCAACTGCCAGTTTAAGATTTCTCAGCTTTCTTTCAGCTCTTTTGCCATTTTCTATTTACAATTTATGCCGTTTCTTCAGCTCTCCACTGCTATTGCTCTATCCATCTCCATCTCTATCGCTATGTGCATCTCAATCTCAACCTTCATTCTCTCATTCTCCTTTTGCAGGCATGCATCAAATTCCAACCGCACAGCTGCTCAACTCGTTGCGACTTGGCGACTTGGACGTGGCGCAAACCCTGACCAGTCAGGCCAACGGCGGCATCAGCATCAGCCATGGCTGTTGAATAATTAATGTAGTTTTGGTAAGTGCATTTTGAAACAGTTTTCCTCGATTTCTCCTCAAGCTTGCCTCTCTGTTCTCCACTGCCGTTGCTAGGCGCGAAGAAGTAAAGCAACTCAAATCGGTTGGCGTTTCATTTAAATGCATGTAAAGAACCGCTCGCTGAGCTCAGCCTGACAAATGAAGTGTCAGTGTTCACTCTTCAGTGTTCAGTGTTCTGTGTTCCGTCTCTCCAAGCGAACCGCGGAGGAGGTGGCACAGTGACAATGGCCAAAGCCTCATGCATAAACCAATACACGATGTCGCTTTCAGCTTCAGCTTCAGCTTCGGCTTCGGCTTGGCCAGCGCCAGTGAAAAGGAAAACGTTTAGGTTTACGCGCCGGATGCGGAAATTGTACAACAACAATGGCAACAAAATGGTTACAACAACAAGTACAACAATGTGTACAACAACAACAAGCCATACAAAAAATGTGGCGTTAACGGCAGCACATCGAATAGAAGATGGACAGATACGAGAGTATTCACATTGCCCACGAAAGAGCCAGCCACACACACGTCTTGTCCACTATTTTCACACATCTATATGGCCTGTCGTGTGGGTAGGCTAGGGCAGTGGTAGGGGTGGCAGTGGGAGTTGACTGGCTGGGGCCTGGCCCATTATTTTGGGTCAGTCAGCGCACATCTCCTTCGCTCGAACAATGAGTAGTTGTTGCTGCCTTTTATTATAGTTGTTTCCTTTATTTTCTGGTGGAGGCTATTTGAGGGTTGCCTTGACGTCGCTGCGTTGAGCGTTTTAATTTAAATGTGACAAATAGCTGAAATATTTTAAAGATGGTCGTTAGAAATGTTTTAGATACAATTTAAAAGTGAAATTATAGATACTTTTTTGAAATATAATTATAAAGGCTGTTTAACTGTATGACTTAACAAAGGATATATGTCCCCATATTAACTGAACAGTTGGTTCGTTTTGGTATAGCGAGCATGCATGCTTTCAATCGCCGAAAGGATACAAATCTTGCTGAAAATATCAGCCAGCTGACACGAATCCCTCTGAAGAGTCCTAAGGTGTCAACAGTCATGCTATCCTCACATTTCTTGGTCATCATCAACGACAACGACGAATAATTTTCAATTCTGACAAAATGACCAAAGTCTTTCCTTGTCGCTTAAGCATGAAAAGTTTATTTTACTGAAAAGTCTAATAAATATTTCATTAACTTTTATCTACTCCAAAAATATCAGACAATGATAAGTGCGAGCATGAGGAACATGTAAATACAACTACCAAAAACATTTCTTAATGTAAAACCCAAAGTTTGTTCAATCATCTGTCAATTTAATCGCTTAACTATCACATAAAGCTTTTCTCTCACTCTCTCTCTCTCTCTCTATATATATATATATATCTCACTCTGCTTCTCTCCTTATAGCGAATGTCGTTGTCATCGCCTCTGCCAACTCAGTTACTGGCGCTGTGTGTTGTTTATGTATGCGTTACTTGCTTTATCTTAATGCTGTCCTGATACAAAATTTTCATCGTTGTCGCCTTACTTCTCGTTGTATATCCTCATCCTCAGCCTCATCCTCATCCTGAGACTCGTTTGTGTGGCCTTAGCTTGTTGTTGTACACGCTTATTGCTGTTGTTGTCGCACTGCTTATCCTTATCCACAATATCGTCTTCATCGTACGCCTGCTGCTGCTGCTGGTGCTGCTTTTGCTTCTGCTCCTGCTGGTCGTTGTCTTCTTCGCCTTTCGCCTTTGCCTCGGCCCGTCGTTTGTTTTGTCATTCAATTCAATGAGGCTAATGTCCGTTGAGTTTTGCACCGCACCTACAGCTACAGCTACAGCTTTAGCTATGGCAGTCTGCTCTTGTTGCTGTTGCTTTTCTTGCTGCTGTTGTTGTTGTTGCTGCTGCTGTTGTTGTTGTTGCTGTTGTGGTGCTCAGTCTGTCTGGCTGACTGGTCGGGCTCTTCCTCGTCCATTGCTTCATGCTGTTGTTGAAGTGCCATTAAGTTTAGTTGTCACTTAGCCTCTTTGCTTTTATATGCCGTCCGTTGTCGGTTGTCGACTGCCGACCGTTGCTGTTGTTATCCTTTTGGCTTGAACGTCTTAAGCGCCTAATGCCATGGCCATAAAAAGTCCAACTAATGCTTTAAAGTGTGTGTTTGTGCCACAGCTCCAAAAACACGACAAGTAGCGGCGAGGTACAGTGGTTCAATTGCCAAATTGACTGGCTTCGCATCAAAAGTTTGTAAAACGATAATTTAAATATCCAAAAAACTAATAATAAAATTTAAAAATTTTGAAATACTACAAGAAAGTCTTGTGCATGTTTCGTTTTAAATTTGCGACATTGCAGATAATGAGAATCCTGATGGTTGCTGCAATTTGTATTTATAAATTGTAATTTCTTAGAATGTGGAGGACTCGCCATTTCAAATATGACAAATCTTATTTCAAACTCATAATCAAACACTTTCCAAGCACTAAAATAATAATTAATTGACTGCCAGATTGAAATCCATACCACTGTGCCTCGGTGATAGCCGCAGCAGCTGATTCGCCTGCTACTTTTCTTGCGGTTTTTTCTTATCGCCTTGGCTTTATCGATCGTTTTGCGTGTTGTCTTTTTGTCTGTTTGATTTTCAGCTTTAAACGAGTTGGCTGCGTCGTAGGATGGACTTTACTCCTTTTTTTTTTTTATTTTTATTGTGATTTTTATTTCACTTCGTTTTTCGGCCAGACTGAAATTGCGTGTTAATTTTCACACAAACACAGTGACACACTCGCACACAAACACACACACATACAGGCAGGCAGACCGGCATTCGGATTTTAAGCGTATTCTGTTTGTGTTTTTGCGGTTGCTCCACCCTCCCCTCGCTCTAGCCAACAAGAGCTGCATGTTTGTGCGGCTTTCGTTTAAATATTTGCATTTTTATTGTAGGCCAGCAGCAGGAACAGGACTTGCTGCTCCTTTGCTTCATTAGCAATTGGTCGCATTGCTGTTGACCAAAATCTGCTGAGTGTTTTTGTGTGTCATGTCTACACAGAGATAAAGGAAAATGGATCACGGAAATTAGGCTGCAACATGATATTGTGAGCTGTCAGAAAGGCGCTCTCATATGAGGCATTGTTCATACAGGTGCTATAGATATATCATAATGTCATAAGTATAGTGATTTAATTGAGGTCAATTTATAAACTATAAAGAAGTTCTTTGGCTGGAATGAGGCTTAGTCCAATAAGATTTGTAAAGTGCTGAGGCACATGGGGCGAGAGAACGGGCATGAATGGAAACGGCCAGTTTGATCCAGGAGGAAGGCTTGTTAGCGGCGAATTTACGTAACTATAAGATGCAACAGGAAGGAAGGAAGGGTACAAAAGGTATAAAAGGAGGCGTCTCACCATCTGGTATAACCAAATAGGTGACATATCTCCACATATAGAAAAGTGTCTTACCATCTGGTATTACCACATATAGGAAAGAAAACCTTCCCTCATGTATGTATCCCTATGTAAGACCACTCAACTCCACTCGCTTTTTTTGAGGGGAAAATATGAAAAGAGAGTCGAACCGAATATAGGGCACAAGAGGATGTTAGCTTACCATCTGGTATAACAGTCCGATAAATGTCCGCAAGTTTTCTTACCATCTGGTACAACCTCGGCCGTTCACTCCAAATTGGCAGGTTTCGGTGTGGGGTGCTCCTTGGTGCTAAACTTTTTGCAGAATACTTGTTTATCGTGGACGAGGTGCGGGCTCTTAGCTTGACTTAGCAGGCTTCTTGGCCAAAGAACAACTGATCTCACAACCACGCTGCAGCATCCAAATCCTGGAGTCAGCGTTGACGTCGCATGATTAACTCGCTTCTTCTCCCATAGTTGACATTTACCTTGGTCGCCTGTCGTCTATGCGTAAGCCTAGATAAGCCCTTGCGCAGCCGCCCTTGCAAGCTTCTAGCTTTGCATATGTGTGTGACTGCTAGAAGGGGTAGTCTCGCCGACTCTGTTCTTCCTGCTGTTGTCTCCCTTGATAGCTTGTCGTCTATGCGCAGGCTAGATAAGCACTTGCGCAGCTCACTTCCAGCTTTCAATGCATTTCAAACTGCAGGATCTTTGCTTTGTGTACGTGAATGTTGCTGATCGAAACCTGCTTGCCGTTGATGTTGCTGCAACATGCTTCCTGTTATCTCTACATTATCTCTTTATATCTTGCTATGTTTGCTCAAGCACACGCGATCTGCTGAAAACGTTTTTCATTTAACTATGAAACGTCTTAATTCTCTACGAATGATATTTTTAAGTCACCTTGATAACTTTATTCATCGAATCTCATATAGATTTTCACATTTTCCCTGTGTGTGAAAACATTTAATTTTTTATCGACGGCTTTTATATGTTCACAAAGCAACTGCCATTTGAGGCAAAGTTCATCTAAATTAAGTGCAGAGCATTCAATTAACTTTTGGCGAGTTTTGTAAAAAAAAAACTTGCAGCTCGAAAATGCAAAAAGTTTTGCGCCAACTTTTCAGCACTTTCTCCCATTGTTGTTGCTTTTGTTCTTTGCTGTTGTTATGTTTATTGGTGTTGCTTTTATTGTCGATGAATTTTCATTACGTTGCATAGTATATTTTCAGCTTGGCAATCATGTAAACAAGCCGCGCCAATTTGTTGCCTCTGAACTCGCAACCCGCAACCCGCAACAGCAAAAAAGTTGGTTTCAGCTTCAAAAACATGTCAAAAATTTGCAAGCAACCAAAAAACGAAACACCAGACGCATAATTTACAAACACTTTGCACTTAAATGGTTCGAGGAGCCGAAGGGTGACAGGAGGCTTGCATTAAAAATGCATATACAAAGTGCCCCCAAACCCGAAAAACACACAAAATTGGTATTAAGGCGGTGCTGCCTGCTTGCCATGTGCAAATTTCAAGTTGTCAATTTATGATTATGGCACCTCGTGAAGCGAAACAAAATGTAAATTACGTATACGCCAGCGTCAACGAAATGAAACTCAAGCGAATGGCCTGTGCATGTGTATGTGTGTGTGTGTGTGTGTGGGAAGAGGGGCTGGATCGAGTTATGGTAGTGTAGTGTGTGTGTGTGCGGCTGCCAATTTTAAAGTTCGTTTTTATTGTTCTAGCTGGTTATTTTCTGCGGTAGTTGCCAGACCTAGACTGCCTCTGCCTGCCTGGCTGCCTTCCTGCCTTAGTGCCGCCTGCCTGCTAGTCTGCCTTGTTACAGTTAACGCTTTTTAACGCCGAATTGACTACACTCACATATGCGCACACACACACACACATAGTTGTTGGTTCAGCTATGTTGTTATGTAAATGAGATTCGAGTGGAGTAGAGTCTAGTGAAGTGGAGTTCAGTGTTGTGTTCAATTGACAGCCGCGACCGTATCGTGGCTGCAATGAAATAGTACGTATACGACCCGTTCTTCACAATAGTTAGCTGCCAAATGCTCGAAGCAGTCAGCGAAAATTCAATGGCAAACTGTCAATTTGAGTAAATCTATTGCGCACGAATGTAACAATTGTTCTTACTGCTAAAGCTGATATGCTCATGATATAAAATGCCTCATTTCCATCAATTAAATTTACACGTACTTCAGCAATGTTTTCCTCTTTAAGTTTATTGAAATTGCTAAAAATTAAATATGCCAAGTGCTTCAATTAATTAGAATGTGGTTTTTGCGTGAGATGTGATCGTTAAATACTGAGCACACCTGAGTCAAAATGTAGGACATGAGTGTCATGTCATAATAGCTTTGTCAAGTGAACACCTTCTGGGATACAGTTAACCATTTTGACATTTGGCATTAACATAGATTTGTTATCTTAATTGAAAAATATAATAAAAAAGAATGTGCCAAGTTGGTTTTATTAAAAGTGAACTAAGTTTATTTTCATTAGAACTTTTATTGTTTATCTTTGTAAAAATAATGAATAAACTTCATTAGTTTATATTGCTTCTGTACTTTTGAACTTTCACAGTTCTATTGCACTTATATTCTTGCAACTGGTGCGCTTTTTGCATCATCTTGTTTGTATTTGGATGATAGCTTTATACTTGTCTCTATCGTGCCACGTAACCCTTATGAAAAATCTCATAGCATAATGATTATGCAGCAGACCATCAGTTACTCTCAAGATATTCAATATGTATATTCATAAGGATGTGCTTCAGTTCATAGTACTTGTTATTTACTCATACTATATTCATCCCAATACAGCCTGGAAAATGCATCAAGTTGCATCAAGTGCTGTGAAGCAGTACAAAACTTCTTGAACTTCTTGATGCGTATTTCTGTTGCAAGAGTCTAGGCCATCAACTTAAAGAAATTCTCGACCATTGACGGGCTTCAAGCCTGATTGGGATCAATTATGATTTCGAGATGTTTATTCTTCATCAGCTCGTGGCAGAATTCAATTTTGTTGGATCTAGGCAAAAATTGTGACTATCGAAGGCTAATAACTGCATTGGTCGCTGCTCATCTTTCTCATCTCATCAACGAGAGCACCATAAGCTCACTCTTCTCAACCACAAATCTGATATTTTGTATTGAAGAGAATGCTCCAATTTAAGGGCAGCAGGTATTTGTAATTCGAGATCAGTGTTTCTATAAGTTGCTCATTCTCGGGCATAGCGGCAAAAGCTTTGACACGGCTAGCCTCAACGAAAATGGGCACGCCCAGATTTGTAGCGCATATACCTGCATTCATCGGATTCTGGTCGCCTGTATAAATTACACCATCAATGCAGTAGATACGTTACCTCACTTTCATCAAACCTCAAAAAGAAAGTCCTGACTGACTGTATCTTTTCGATCTCTAACTGGCAATCAATTATCTTGTTCATGATCTTCTTGAGCTATAGACACTTTCTGAAGGTGCAAGACAAGCGTTCTTGCATTCGTTTGCTGACTGCCACTACGATTGTCCAATCAAAAGATATGACAGACGTTTGCCATCTATGAATTCCAGATTTGTAAACTATTTATTGTATTTTAAGAATTGCAATAAGATTTTGTTTTCGAGTTGCCAATGCATGCCTGTTTAGTTGGCTTTAGAAATGTATATGCACATATCGATAGCTTGACTACGAAATGAACTATGTACATAAGCCTAACATCTGAAGAATCAATTAACAATGTTAGTTATCGATTCCTGTGACAAAGTGAGAAGAAGCTCATGTTTGGGTTGTCCTTTGCACTTCTTACTAAAAATGGACTTTAATTGATTTAACTATATCAGCTTTTCCTCACTCACATTTAGTATTAAAATATAAAGAAAAAATATATTAACGATTTATCGATATATATTCAACAACCCCAAAGTAGTTCATGAACTTTTGAGGCTGCTAGATTTAGTTCCAATTTCTTTTTCTCTTTTTTTTGTTGTTTTTGAATAACGGAAATGTTTATGACTGTGTTTCGACTATCAAATACCATACCAACTCGCTCTTAGGCCATATAGCATTCGTACAGCTCTCCTTCTCTCTGTGTCTGTGCTCTGCACTCATCAATGCATGTGTGTGTGTGTGTGTGTTGTGCATGTGAGGGCATAAAATTTGATTGTGATTGAAAAGAGTAGCCTACTTTCAGGCTGCCGCATATAAAATGCATGTAATCAAGCGAAATGGCCAAAATGTGAGGCAGGAGGAACATTGCATTTGCATGCAATGGCCATGGCTCCACACGAGCTGCCACGCCCACTCGTCACATTTGGATAGCACCATAATTGAAATCTGATTTGATTTGTTTTTAGTTCCACAATCGCAGCCAGCTTGAATGTGTGTATGTATGTAGAGGGAGGGTAAGTGTATGAATGCATGTTTGGGTGTGTGGGTAGAGCAATAAAATGACAAATTAATTTAAATTTTTGCCAGCTTGAATACGACGCCTTCGCAAATCCCTTTATAATTAAGTCGCTTATGAAATAATTACGCTGACGCAGCAAAAAAAAAACAAGAGAGAAGGAATAAATGTCATTTAACAATATGAAGAGGAACCGAGGCGCTGGCTGATATAATTGAACTATTTGGTTTTCATAATTGAAATTTTCCCCGCAGACAATTCAATAATAATTACGCAGACACATAATGAAAATGCGGAAAGCAGCGTGAATGAGAATGAGAGAATGAAACAGGGCAGTGGGATAAGGAGCTGTTGGGAATGGCCAGGACAGATTCTGTCCTGACTCCTGTGGCACGTGAAAAATTTAATTAAGTAACTTATTGTTATTATTTGCATTCCTTTCTGCGCCAAAGATAATTCGCTGAATATTTGTTTCCTCTTTGGTTTTTGTGACAAAGCAGTAAAGCAATATATATATGAAATATTTGTGCAAATGTAAAAAAATATCTTTGGTTTTTATGACGAGGGAAATTTTATTGAAAATTGAGTATATTTGCAGGCTTTAATGGCGCATTTCGGTATTGTTTGTGCAAGCATATTGATAAACATTATATATATATATATAAAATGGTAAATTATGAAAAATGCGTTGCATTTTCCGCACCTTTTTGTGTGGCCAAGTGGAAAAAGAAAAGGCAGATGAGAGACAGATAGCAAGAGCAAGTGCAAAAAGCAGCCAACGCACAAATATTGGCTTGCCATTTTTCGCCTCAATTTATGACTTTTGGCTTCAGTGAAAAACGAAGAGAAGTCAGTGGCGCAGATTGGCAAAAACCAACATGTTCAAGAGGGTCCTCAATGCCGGCAATAGAGAGCTGCAAAGTGAGCTTATTGAATAAGGGAAGTGAGCATTGATAGCTGGGCAAATTGTGTTCATAGAATTGCAGTTAGCATATGCTTAAGACGGGCGAGAAGTGGAAAGAAAATGTTGCATTAAAGGTGTTGTATGTATGTTCATTTAGATGTAGTTGAAGCTGACTCTGGATCAGGGTGGCCCGTAAGGGGTTTTTATCCTTTAAATAGAATTTGATATCATATATTCCAAGCTGCTGGCCATAAAGAGTACTCAACGATTGCCCAAAATTAGTTGGCAAATTAATTCGCCACTAAAAATTATAAATATTAGGTCTGTCTCAGCTTTTCTTGCTTAGAAAGTCACCAGCTCCATCTAACAGCAATTTCATTTCAACTCAACTATATTATTTAAGATTACTTTCAACCGACAAATATTTATGAAATTGTTTTACTTACAATCTTTTTGCCTTGATATTTTTGCTTTTTTATCAACTTTTTCTCCTTAAATATTTGCTGCATTCCAAACATAATAATCTCTTCTCTGCATTTAAGAAAATATCATTTATCATATTGATTTTTGTTCTTTAAAGAATATTGAAAATATTTTATAAGTTATGCAAATTCCTGAGCTAGCCAAGCTCACACACTCACGCATACTTGCTGTGTCTGTCTCTCCCTCTTAGGATGCACACCCCTGTAAGTATGTTCGTATTCAGTTCCAATTTTTGTTCTTGGCAGCACTATGGTTCTCTTTGTAGTTGTTGTTTTCGCTTCTTTTTATTGCTATCTTTGTTATTGTTGGTGCGGTTGCTGTTGTTGTTGTTCTTGTTGTCGTTTTTCTTACTGACAACATAATAACAAGTTTTCTCTCTCTGGTTGCTGCTGCTGCTGCTGTTGGTGCTCTGCCGCCGCTTTCATGCTTGTGTTGTTGTTGAATTGCGGGCAACACTTTCAAAGGCCAACCTGCAGATGCCATTGTTGTTGTTGCTGCTGCTGCTGTTGTTGTTCTTCTTGTGCTTGCGGTATTGAGGGCCAAACTTAAAGAAAGTTATGTTTAACCAACCGAAGATTTCATACACTTGCTTCATATGATCACAATGTATATTATCTATAATGATATGGAGGAAATTACTTATAAGCTGGAAAAAGATCTGGACTATTTGGGATCAAAATCATACTTCAATCTAAGAAGTTTGATTCAGATATCAGAGCATATCCTCAAGTAAAGAGCAGCCTTTTGGTTTCTTTCTCAAATACAAACACAGTAATGAAACCTTCCATATTACCGAATCGTTGAATATTTGCACTTTCTTCGATCCATTGCAAGTTGTATAGCAAAGCTGTAATGCTCATCGAAAGTATATTAAAGAAAATATGAAGAAAATATTACGCATACGCAGCAAGAAACAAGTAACAAGCTCGCTGGCCTTAACTGCAAGTGTGCCTGTGTGTGTTTATATTTACCATGTATGCCTCTTTCTGTTTACATATATATATACGTATGTGTCTGTGTGTGGCTTGTACTATTTACAACGCCTTCATTGGACTCTCCTTCGCCGTTGCGCAGCGTGTCCTTACACACACTTTAAATTATTTATTTTTACACTTGGCTGTAACACATTTTAAGTTGTGTGGCGTATGTGTGCTTAGTATGAATGTGTGTGCATGTGTGCTTATATGTGCATATATATGTGCGTTGTTGTTTAATACACTTGGCTGAGAAGCAGGCAGGCAGGCAGGCAGTCAGGCAACTTTGCTTGTGCAGGCCATTTCGGATAGCGTTTCGACAACAGCAAAGTCGGCGCTTTATATTTGCACATGCTTGCGCTGATGCTATGCCTGCGCTCATTTGCTTTCGTTCGTTCGCACACCACTCTCGCCGGCTTGCTCCTTTTCGCTGGCTTTTCTTTTCAGAACTTGTAAATTATTTGCCTTTTGCCTTTATTCCTTACACATACACGCACAAATTGTCTTGAGTTTATGTGTTAAACTTTACATCTCATCGTGGCTCCGGGTCCTGTATCCTGAATCCATGGCTATTGTTTGTGGGTGAGTGTGTGTGGTTGCTTGGCCATGTGGGCGTCATTGTGGCTGCCCGCCTGACTGCCTGCCTACTTGCTGGCTGCCTGCCGCCTGCATGGTATGTAAATGATATGTTCCTTTCGGCCACGTCCTTGCCACGTCCACAACCAAAACGTCAAGAACGACAACGACAACGATGACGACGACGACGTTTCTTTTTATTGCTCCGCTTGCTTTGTTCGGTCGCCGCTGCCGTTAAACAAATGAACAACATAAATAATTGCAAAGCACACACATACACATATACGCACGCACACACGCATACATTTACGCTTATGCAAAGTGGGAATCGCAGCATTTGGTGCATACTTGAAAGCGCTGTACGCTCTGTCAAATCTGTAAGACTTTCGAAGCAAGATTAATGAGCTGTCAGAATCAAAAGTCAGCCAACACAAAGCCAACAACAACAATGATTTACAATATAACACTACATACTATGTGCTTCATAAGAGTGTCATCTATGAAATGATTGCCCAGTGAACATTTTATGTGTCTAGTATTCCTTAGCAAAGTGATGGCAATGCTGCTCCTTCAATAGAATATATACTCACAAGCCGAACAGAAATGCGAACAGCAAAAGCCGCAACGCACTCTTGAGGTCCAACAATCAGTTCGCCAATGGCCACTCGACACTCGCCTAATTGCAATTGCGGCCACAATTGCTTCGACAAGCATTAAGCCGCCTCAACAACCCACTCATTCACCTGCCTTCGGTTGTCTCTTGTTGTTGTTATTGTTGTAGCCGATAACACGGCCGCAGCAATCAAAACTCTAATTGTAGACAAATGCGGATGTACATGGCTACAAATGCGATTACGATTACACTAATGTAAGTAGCGTGTAGTCGCCCGATATCAGGTCAAGCATGTTCAATTCTAGATAAAACTGTTAGGAAATCATAGAAGGTGAAATAGATAATTAATGTGCTCTGAAATGCAAAATTAACTTTTACTTTATCTAGCCTTCGCATTGACTATTGAAAGTGATTTATTTTGTTTGCAAGTCAGACAACGACAAAACTTTATAAATATATATATACATATATGTCTATCTTTCATACTCCATCTGGGAATTTTCAAAGTTTGCAAGTCACATTAATGTAGCCGCATAGATTGTTATTTTTAGCAACGTCCATTATCTTTGAATTGTCTTGTTAATCAGCTTGATAAGGCGAGTTAAATGAAACCAATCTTGAAATACCCAAATCGTTTTGACGTATCATTGTAGAGCTCTTAGCATGTACGTGATCTGCTTTGTTAAGCACCTGTGACTTTCGATTTTCGGCAGACATCTTCAGGACAATATATTTCTTAGGTCTGCATTCAGTTCTTAAGATCAAGATCTCTATAAAGTGGAAAGGCCGCCCAAGCACTTGTCACTCATCATCACTTGAAATGCGTGAACTTTCTCATAGATGGCTTTTATATTGGAGAAAAATTAAAATTAAAAAGATTATATTTTCTCTAAATGGAATCTCAATAGTTTCTAACATTACCTTAGACAACAGCAGCTGGAAATGCATTTGTAATAATAATCACTCAATTTCTAGGTAAACATTTCAGAACAAAAAGTAACAAGAAAACATTTTCATACCCTACACCAAAAGGGGCACTTAAACTGCGTCAATTAATTTGCAGAGCGCACAAGATTTAGATTTTTAACATAGTTTTGAGAACAGTCAATATGGCTGTATTTGTCAGTCCATCTGTGCTGCTCTCAATGATTTCTTAAAGTTCTGGCCACTATCAGCTCGTTTGTTTTTTACTATGAAGTCAACTTAGTTGACATATATAACAAAGAGATTAATCTTTTTTGATCTCGAACTGGCTAGAATATCATTTTTATACCGCTGATAAAATATCATTGCAATCGACTGATATTTATTTATGCCTTCAAATGGACTCAAAGGATACTTTAATTTTTATTATTATTATTGCTATTACATCTATTTCCTACAACAATCAAAGGGCATTGGCAATTCGTCGGCTTGGCAATGACTTTCACTTTACAACAACCTCTAGAATCGAATAAGCCATATCACTGGTAACTCCGGTCTAGCAGGTTTTTTTCAAACTGTTTACAACTTAACCGCTTACCTTGTATAGTTTAGCTTTATGCTCCACACGTTCTCACTCTCACTCTAGCTCTCTCCCTCATGCTTTTCTTCTCTCATTCTACCAGGCCTTGCTTTGCTCTCTTATCTGCTATCGCTGTGCTGTGCTGTGCTGTGCTGTGCTGTGCTCTCTCTTCTTGCTGCCTCAGCTGTCTCAAGTGTATTCGATGGGGTGCGCTCCATCCCAAAAAGCTGTTTAATGCCAGCAGTCCGATCGCGAGCTCCTCTCTTGTCAGTCAACGCAACGGTTCTCGTGGCGGCTCTTAATTATATAGTGAATTTAAGTTTTTGCCATATAATTGTTAACGCTGCTAATGGCCTATTGTTAGTAACTATTTGTTATTGTTGTTATTTTGTCGGGTTTTATGTTTTCTTTGGCTGTTATCAGCGTCATCATCTAAAGTCGATTAGCGCGTTAGTCTTTATTCATTCGTACTCGTGCCCGCGTATCTCAGGCCATCGTTAAAATATTTCGATTGTGAGTTTAATGTCCTCTTTCCAGTTATATTTCTGTAAAAACACTTGTTCGTTTAAATCAATAAATGAGCACTTTATGGCATACATATATTAATATAAATTAAGGCGAAATTGGTTTTCGTATTGCCCTGCATTCATCATCACTTTCTTGCTTTTTGGCATTCTCTCTTTCTCTTTCTCTCAATCTATCGCCCTGTCTCTTTCCTTATATCATTGTTTCTGCTGCTGTCGGATTGTCTGTTTGTGCTGTCAAGGTATGTGGACCAAGACAACGGAAACACAAGTAAAACAGAACAACAAAATATTACAAGATAAAGCAATAATCGAAATTGCAACAAGTTTTCGCGCGAATGTTCGCCCGACGCTTAAAAGCAATCGAATTTTAAATTAATTTTAAACAAAATAAAATCAACATGTCGAACATGAAATGTACAGAGGATGAAAAACGGCAAAAACAGCAACAAGAGCTCCAACTCAATTAAAACGTTCAACGGCCGGCAAAAAATCACATACTACCTCTATAAATATACCCATACGAACACACACACATACGACATGGATGCACATTGCGGGTTGTTTTTGCTCTGACACGAGATGTGCGCTTTTTATATGTAGAAACAGATATTGTGATTATTTTGTTGTTTATTAAGTAGTATTGTTGTTGTTGTTGTTGTTTCTTGTTGGCTTTGGCGGATTTCATTTAGTCTTTCTCTTATTTTTTTGTGCATATTTTTTGTACGTTTTTAGTATTTTTGCTTGCAGTTCTTTATGATTTTTATGGCACTTCCAGGCGACTAAACAAACACCATCAACATTATATGTAGGTAAATCTATTTTGATACAAAAGCAGTAACAACAACTTAACCGTTTATCACTTGGCTTTATTATTCATATATTTATTATGGCTCCATTGTAGGCATTGAAATGATAAAAGCATTTTTCAAGCCAAATGTTTACACAAAGCAGTGTAGCTTTCTGAATCTCTGATGAGCGCCCAACCACCCACTGAAATTGTTGTTATCAGAGCAGTAAGAAATATGATCTTTACTTGTCATAACTGATCAAGCTTATCGTAACTTACTTATGGCCTAAATAAATTTGTATGTTAGACGTCTCTTTACGCTTTGTGACTTTACTTTAATTCCACTTGCCAGGTTATAAATGCATAAATTGTTTAAATATAAACATTAGTATCAAGTTTATTTTGATGATTATGTTGGGCAAACAATTTTCAATTTGTTATACCTTTACTCTATATGGATAATGATAATGTATGTAACAGGCAAAAGAAAGAGTTTCCGGCCCCATAAAGTATATATATTGTCAGCGGAGTCGATTTAGCCATGTCCACCTACATCTCGGAGACTATGAAAGCTAGAAACACCAAATTTGGTATGCAAACACTCCCTAGTGAGGCGTCAGATCAAGTTTGCTTTAAAATTTTGCCATGGCCCCGATAAATCTTTATATAAAGTTGTTATATCTCCCATAATTTTTGACAGAATTATGTAAAATTCGGTTTATATGTGTATAAGCACACCCTGTGGATCTTCCAAATTTCATTTACTTTGGTTAGGTTAGGTTTACATAAAATGTATCTATAAATATACGTATGGACACACATGATCATATATATCATATAATACATACACTCATATCTTTCATACATGCCAAGTCATTGCGCTGTGAGAGAGAGAGAGACTGCAGTCTGCTGGTTGTAAACATGTGTTGCTCTGCCATGCTAAAACATTGTTTCTACGAGACAAATTATCTTGTAAACATCTTGCAAGATGCTTAGAAACATGTTGCAGGATGCTAAAAGCAACTTTAAGTTTACGGTATGCTGGTAAAGGTTTTCAAATAGCCTGCTTTGTCCACGAAACTCGACTAATTTGTCCCACTCTGGCTTAAGTAGTTTTCCATGGGCTTTATAGCATCAGTCTCTTTTATGAAGAATTCCAGAGAAATTTTAACCAAATCGTGTATTGATAAATCTATGAAAAGCAGTGAAGTTCTTCTAGCGATTTTTCCCTTAAGACGTTAGTTTCAATCTCTTGTTAGCTTTGATTATCACATAAAGCTGCAGAGGCTACATATATTATTTACTGACTTTAGAAATGCATTTCTTTATCATACTGAAACCTTTTCTACTAAATCAATGTCAAATGATGCGATAAATTTGGCTTACTGTCCCTAAGGAAGCGATTGCCCATAATATTTAATCATAACAACAAATGTTTTTTATTGCACGGCTTAAATTTTAGTTTGCAAACAACAGAAGCAATAATTTAACATAAATCTTCATAAATATATTTTCAGGAAATCCCTAAAAATCCCTTCAAAGCTTTTAAATATAAAATAATAACATGAATAATCGAATTTCTAAATGTAAATATGATAAATTACATTTCTAATTGACTTTAATAATTAGTTTAAATATTTAATTATACATGGTCTAACAAGAACCATATTAACCATTTTCCTACCAATTTCCCCATGACAAACACATATCAAATAACCAATAAAGTTTGCCCTCATCCCCGCCAGCCCTCCCCAAAAGCCTCAACCATGTGTATATGTTATAGCACTCAAAGTTCAGTTCATCAACAACTAGTTAATGCCAAAACCACATAATCTTTTGCTTTAATTTACCTGCCTTTACCATTGCCAACTACAACTATGCCAAACTTCAAACCACACCAGACTAATGGAGCCGCCAAAGCCGCTTTACCCCAGCATACCTCCCACCACCGCCACCGCCACCTGTCAAAAGTCAAATTAAATTCTATTTTTAGGCACATGTACAAAAATGTTGCCATCAAAAAGGGAGAGAAAAAGGGAGAGACAGAGGGAGAGGAACAGCAAGGGAGCCCTGCTAAATGTGTAGCGGATGCTGCCCTTTCAATGCGGTGAGCCAACCCTTTGCTTCAATCTACCCTCTCTCCTGTTGCTGGCCCGCTCCCGCTGGCTCTCCGCGCTGGCTGCTTTGTTAATTGCTCCATGAATTTGATAGTTTTCCATCAATGTAGCCGAGCTACGTTGATGATGAAAATGAAAATTAAAATGAGTATGCAAATCCGAAATGAGGGAAAATTTTATATATGTACGAGTGTGCGCGAGATTGTGTTTGGTTTTCATATCGCGCATTTTCACTTCAAATGCGGGAAAATTAGCAATGTAACCTGTAACCATATCAGTTGAGTTGCTGTTACGTTGGTATTGCCGCTGCTACTTGTGTGTCTATTAATTTATGATGATCAGGTTTACAGTTATATATGCCAATTAGCGTTCGCTTAACGACCAACAAGGGTGAAATGAAATTTTCAAATCAAATCAAATTGTCAATGGCGCATAACAAACTATAGTTGTTGAGAGTTGGCATTTCTTTTGGAGTGAAAATGAGGCGTAAAATGCAATCTGGCTGTGCGCAATGTGAGATGGATTCAAGCAGGGAGTCGTCACCCACTGAGCTCTGGCTCAAGCCACTAGCTAATGATGCGCATGATGCGTTGTCAGCGTGTTCGCGGCAGGCAGGCTGGCAGGCTGGCACTCCGTCAGATAGTCAGACAGCCATCAACTTCAGCCTGGCAACTCAAGCTCATGGCTTTCCCTATCTCGTGCAGTGCATGTAGACCCGCTGCATCCGTTGCATCCTGATTCTTGGCTGGCCTCCAACTGTGAACTGCACCGCGTGATATTAATATTAATCGCAGCATTGCATTTAAGCCGCATTTAGCCGATTTGCCTGCTGCTTGGCTCAGCTTCGTCGTCTTTCATTTCATTTCATTTCATTTCATTTTTATTTTACCCCCAGCTTTTCCCGCTTTCATTATCCTTTTGTGGCAATGTGTTTTATTGTAAGTTTAATTTATTGCTTTTTCCTATCGCAGCGGTTATTAAAATGCCGCTGGCAGTTTGTAATCATTAAGAGTTTCTGCTGCGTTTGTTATCCTGGAAATGGCAATTACGAGTGCACTGCCTTGGCCATGGCCCTGGTCCTGGTATTGGTATTGGTACAGGACCTGTCTTTGCCTCTGCTTTGCCAAGAATACTTTTAGGCAACCAACACTGACAGGGCCTGCAGGCAGGCAGACAAAAGTCAGTGACATTTTAACCAACTAATACCTATGCATTTATGCAAATCACATTGTGAAATGCGCGGCGGGAAGCAGGAGGCGGCAGCCCAGTCTACCAGTGGCTTCTGCTGGCATTTGCACATTTAACGTTCAGCTCGTCATTCTCCTTGTCATTGTTGCTGCTCCTGCTGCTGCTGCTATTCTTGCTGTTGTTCTTGTTGTAGTTGTAGTTGTCGTGGCAAAATTTAAGTGGCCACTTGACTAAATTAATATGACACTGCTGCAAGTGCCCCGGACTTGTCTTTTCTACTCCCTCGGCATGTCTGTCTGAATGTCGTCTTTTGGCCAACAATATGAATAATTATGACGTCAAACTGTCAGCTGATTTGCATGTTCGCTCAGCTATCCACACAGACGTTCCCCCACCCAGCTCCAGCTCCAGCTCCCCACAGACTGCCAATAGGTTAGTGCAATTTTTATGCATAAATGTTTGAAAATTTTGCAAGAGCAGCGCGCCCAGGGATAAGGCCAGGACATTGGTCAACAGACATGCAATTTTGATGTTGACATCGCGAGAGATTGCGAGGGGGCGACAGCTGAATGATAGTTGAGAATGTGAAGGAGTTTTTGAATATTTTTATAAAATTAATATTGATATTGGGAAAGATTCAGAGGGCCATGATTGAATAACAACTGGGATAATCAAAAGGTTTTTGAATGTATTCAAAATTAAGAATCAACGCAAATTAACTAAAACTTTAGACGGAAGGGAATGAAAGCCAAAAATATGAATGATGCGGAAAACATTAGAAAATATTTGATGGCGCAAAGGTCAGTCCAGAATTACCTCTCTTTATATCATTGAGACCAATATTTGAGACAGAGAAAAACAGCGAATTCTTAACAAAGAATTTGTAGGAGAGCAACTTTACTCTTTAATCTTATTTAAAATTTATATTATAGTAATATTAACGAAAGAGATCATTGCTCAAGGGATCATTAACCCTTGTTTGAAATCGAAAATGTTCTTGACTAAATTTGGAAAAGCATTTGGTTTTCTATCCTTCACAAATTTTACCTGAGGATCTCATGCTCTAACCTTATTTTACCGCTTCAATTCATAAACAATTATTTACATATTTATAAAAATTTCAATGAACAATTTAACAAATACATAAATTCACGAAATATTTAGGCTTTGAACTTTCCTCAAAGATTATTATAATATGAAATTTAGGTGCCTTGTGTCCAATGTGCCTGTAATTGCCTTAAGTACACTAACATTTGGCACCTCTTAATGTTGCAAATGGACCTTTTGGTTCTGTCACGTGTCCATCTCTGGCATCCATGGCAATGGCAGTGGCACAATCTCTGTCCCCAAGTCCATGTACATGTTCCCGCCTAAAAATCCCAGCTGTGTGGCCAACCCTTCTCGTGCGTGCGTGTGTGTGGGTGTGTGTGTGTTATTTTTTCTTCTTGCGCTGCACATGTGTCACACTTTGGCTTACAGTTTGCGGCCAGGCCAGGGCTATGAAAATAACCATAAGGCAATTGCCTAGGCGGGTTACAGTTACAGTAGTCTTCAACATTACCTCCACCACCCTCCATGCTCACCCCACCCCCTCTGTTTGTGGCACTCATAAGCCTTGAATGCTAAATGTCAAAGTTACTCCTCGGCGTAACATTCGACACATTGGAGCGTTGAGGTGTGTTGGGCTTGTGCCTTTTACGTACGTGTATGCCTGTATTTCTAAAAGTATGCATATGTGTGTGTGTATTTATGCCCAGGCTGGATTACATTATACTAAGTTCTGTGCAAACACAGTTGGCGCAGTTCATTAACATGTTACATGGACATGGAGTTGAGGCGAGTTGAGTCTTGAATTCGCTCTACTTTCCAACGCAGGCCGTCAGGCTGAGCCTCTGGTTCTGGCTCAGACTCGTTGGGCTTGTTTATCTGTGCAAATGTATACGTAGGCACAAGATGCATATGTGTATGAGTGAGTGTGTTCATAGTCGTGTAAATTTGTATGGTTTGTGCCTGTTTTTCTCTAAGCTGCCAACTCTTAACTCTATGCGGAAGTGTTGCCCTGGCTGCCACTTCAAAGGCGCTCCAGTTATTTGAATGTATGCACATACACAGCCTTACAATCCTTTCTCATGCACACACACAGATGTGTGCGTGTGTGTGGGTTCTATTTTGGCCTAAGCTGCGCATTAAATGTAAAATGTATATAATGAACAGCCCAGACTCCAGTTGTGATTCAAGCTTAGACAACACCAACTATACAGGGCTGTCTGCGGTCTGGTTATGCCAATGGATTTTAGAGGGATTGTCCGGAAAGTTTCTTTTGTAATTAGTGGCGCTTTTAGTGCATTCGTGCGGCTAATCAAATGTGGGCGTCTGGATCTGGATTTCCACTGATCAACATTGGCACAATTCACTTGTTAATTTGCAGTTCTAATGCGTCTTCTTGTGGCTAGTCGGAGCAACAAACACAAAACACAGCAGCGCAAGCAGTCAGCGGAATGCAAGCAAATTCATTTGCCAGCTTCCGTTGCATACTTTACGGCGCTGAACAAAACCAAACTCAGACTAACCCTGCCCTGCCTTCACGGTGAGTGCATGTTGGACGTCATTGAGTAGTCCCAAAACAAAACCCCAAAAACAACAACATATATAGTCCTGGTTCTGGGAGCCCGGCTCAGCATTGGGTTGCTTGGCAGGCCGTAAAACTCACAGCAATTCGTTTTAATGAATCCATCCACATTCACATTCATGCCAAGCCAAACCAAGCCATGCAATACCAGACCACAGCACGCCAGGCGAGGCCACATAGGCCACAGAGACCATATACAGGAGTAGCGGCAGCAGCAGCCGTAGCAGCAGTGGCGGCAGCCCGAGCTCGTCAGTGAAACTGATTGTATCAGCTTCCTAAGTGGATTTTGCAGTCCAACTGGCATTAAGCTCTTGCTCTCGGCCGCAGGTAATTTCGTATGAATGAAAAGCAGAAATCAGCCCCAGATCCCGTGTCGTATGCAGAGTGTTCTCTTCTGGGTTTCCTTGCACGGATGCAGTTTTGTTTTTATTGTGAAGGCGACAATGAGAAAAGGAGCACCACAACTTCAGGCTAGATCCGGACCACGATTCACAGTCGGAGATGAAGATGGTATCCAACCGGGCGCTTTTTTCGTATTTATGACCCTGTCTATGCGCTGCTCTGCTGCTTTGCTGAAGCTCTGACATTTCCATGTGGTCTCTGGCCGCGAGCCTCGGTTCCTGACTGTCGTTGTGACATTGTCTTTCAATAAACATACACCAGAAGCACAGCCGTCCCAAGCCCTTCCCAACGCCCACAGCCCCCACAATTCTCTTTCGCTCATGTTTTGGCTCTGGCTGTTATGATTTTTGCTTGGCTGTCGAAAGTTGACTGCAACTTTTTCGTCCTTTGCTCGCCACCGCTTGTTGTGGCTTTTCACACTCATGAATTTTTAAGCGCCATTTGTGCAGTTACCAGTTAACGTTACTAGCTACCAACTACCATTCACTAACGCCAAGTCCCCTGTAAGAGTCTCAACAATGGCAACTTCCTCTTTGCCGTTGCCTCGTCGCTTCCTTTTCGACTTTGCGCTGCGTCTTGTGGCCATTTTCAGCAAGTCGAAATAGTTTTTTATGCAATTTTTATGATTTGATTTGGGAGCTGAAGTTGGGAAAGCTTTGCCCAGGTGGCATAACCAAAAGAATTGAAGCTGAAAGCGGGTATGACAGACATTGCCCCTATTGATGAATATTTGAGAAATGACCTGGATAGAAAACGACTTTTTGCTTGGAATCGAATTGAAGAACTGATAAATATAGCATGGAAGGATATCGCAATTAAATTGTATTCTTTTCTGATATTTTGGCAGAAGTTTGAGGATTATAGTTGACTGCGGTTACATTGAAATGTCATCAAGATCGGTTGGAAATCAAGATCAGAATGTAATTCGAAAATTCGTCTACAATTACTGTTTACCTAATGGGCAACAGATACCAAAGGGATACATTTCATTTATGTATATACCGCGATGATGTAGATCGTCTGGGTGAGGCCTGCGCAGACGTCTACGTAGGCCTGACATCGAGCAGGGTTACTGGAGTGGTTGGCAAGCCTATCGAGGTATCTTGCTGATTGTGAATTGATGGCGTCGCCTATCATTGGCATGCCCAAAGCCCTCTCGAGGTCCCTGGTGCTTAAGAACCAGTCGGTGATACGCCACATAATGCGGGTCTGCTGCTAGTCCATACAGTTGGATGGCGTATTTCCATAGTCAGGTCAATATCATCTTATATATGATGTCCTCAGGGACAGACTGTTGCGGCTGTTGAGGAGCCAGCCCATTCTCCTCGCCCTGGTCCTGATGTTCTGTTTGACTTCCAGGACGTGACTCCTAAATGTCAGCCGACGATCTAGAGTGATTCTTAAGAATTTTTGGGCAGTCCTGTGGCTTTTCCGCTCATCGTAGCCAAACAGCTTCAGGTACTTCTGAAGCATATCAGTGACTGAGTAGATGCAGCGATGCATTCATCGGTCGAGCGTCTTGCCAAAGGCGGGAAGCAAGCTTATTGGCCTGTATGACTCCAGGTTATCAGGTGGCCGGGCGGTCTTATAGAGCATGACGACTCGTGCAGCTTTCCACGATCGTGGGAAGCATCCCATCCGTTAAGCAGAAGAACGAGCAACAGGACCACCCTTGTCGGTAGAAGCTTGACGCTCTTGTTGTCAACGTCATCGTATCCAGGAGCCTTGCACTTATTGAGCCACTTCATCCCTTACCTATAACCTCTTATTAGGCGATGAGAGAGACAGCAATATAAGAACTAAACATCATAAGCTTTCATTTAAAAAGATAAAACATTAAAACGTTTAGTTGTCATAGAAACATTTGCTTGATGTTAGAGTTTTAGTAAGGGTTTGTCTGCTTTCATAATATTCCCAATCTTAAGTACTATAGATACGCTTGTCGATCCAAAACCGCATTCTAGCAGAGTTGGATTGAATGATCTAGTGATGGTTCTGTAATCTGTGGAATTTTAACCGAATGGCAAACATTGATGCTGCAATTTGGCTGCAGTTTGGATACTTAAAAGTATTCTAAATAATATCATAAACCCTTAACTTCTCCATCTTCTTTTAACGAATGTCATTTCCAGTAGAAAAACACATATTTAGTTATTTGTTCACAGAAACATATATCAAATTTTTAGCGTATTAAAAATCCTCTCCCATGCAATGCAGGCCATATATTGCACTTTCAGCTGAGCTGGCCTAATGGAAGCCAGCGATTAGCTTAAAAATAATATAAAGGCATTAGCTCTTTAGTGGGACCGTAAAATATAGAAAAGCATTTGGAAAAGCACATTTCACTTAGCCAACCTTTTTTATGGCAACTTTAAACAGCTTTAGACACTCAGCTGAGCTGCGCTTGGTTTTCGTGCTCATTTAGTGCTCTCAGTTGCAGTTTCCCCACCTCTCACCCTTTCAACTCTCTTTCGCACTTACTAAAGCTGATTCCACTCTGTTCTGTTCTGTTCTGTTTCTTTGCAGCTCCCTGGTGCACGGCAAACGGCAAAACTAATTTATGGCATTAAAAATGCATATTTTCTAGCAGTGTGTTGCCAGTTTTTATCATTTGCCAACTGCGAAATAAAAGACCCACACAAAACACTAACACACAGACACACAGACACACACACACATACAGTAGTAACGCAATAGCGGACTCCAAAAGCAGCGCACTGGCTTCGGCGCCTGGAAGTGTGCTACACTTTTTTTGTGGAACAAAGTTTATGCAGTGAGCAGCAAACAGCTCATGCAGCTAAGACGACACGCTAGACGAAAATTGGATTTGACTTGCACAAAGCAGCGCTGGAGCAACTGAAACCGAATTCTTATTCACATCTTTAGTAACCGCTCCAGCTGACTCACAACGCCAGCAGCATCATCGTCATCAGCATCAGCATCATCAGCTTCAACATCATTTGCAACAGCATCGCATGATAATTTACTATTCTGCCCCTGGACTGGCAACGAAATGGCTTTCCTATGTGCACCGGTGAGTAAGGATTTCCAAAAAAATATATGGTTTAAGGTGTGAAGCGAAAGTGATTCTACTCAGGCATATTATTGTATTTTTTATGCCTTTGTCAGCCTTTGTTAATTGTTTTTGCCTGCAGAAAATATTCAACGCTTTTTTATGCATTGCAATATGAAGCCAATGTTGAGATCGTTTAATGTGTGAAGTTTATGTTTACGGCCGCGTCAAGCGTGGCGTATGCGTGATATATTTCTCATAAATTTGCCATTCGTGCTGATGTCCTGGCTGCCTTTTAGTGCGGCCACTTTTGAGTGACGAACAGCCAGCCAGTGATTTTAATAATGTGACAAATGTCAGGCCGTTATGGTTAAAGTGCCAAATGAAAGGACGGCGAAGTTACGCAACTGCATACATATACTGATTGACGATATGCAGTTGTCTGTTGCTGTTACAGTTGCCGTTGCCGTTGCAGTTGCCGTTGCAGTTGCCGTTGCAGTTGCCGTTGCAGTTGCCGTTGCAATTGCCATTGCCCACTCTTCGTTGACGCATTGCTGACAGCCACATATTAATCATACGCCGAATGTGCCATGATTTTATTTCATTTTATTTTGGATCCTTTTTTTGCCAAGCACATGTTGACAAATAAACACTGACAATAATACGTGTAAACTTTGAAGAAAACTCACAACAAAATAACAATGGCATCAGAGAGCGTATGCCAGCTGGTTGATGATAGTTGGAAGCTGTGTGTTATGTTAACAGCTGCCCACACTGTGAATACATGGTGAATGGCAAGGAGGCAAGGGAGTCAGAGGCTGCGGCTGAGCAAGCAACAAGCAGTGGCAAGTCAGTAAGGAGAAAGCAAGCAAGAATCAACCTAGCTCTAGAGCTAGAGCCCAACAATGGCGGCGACCAAAACCAATTGAATTGCCAGCAGACGGCAGCTGGCAGCAGGCAGAAGGCAGCAGGCTGGCAGACATACAGAGTCAAGCCTTCATCTGCGTCAGTTTTGCCAATGTCATGCAATCCTGCTCTTACTTCAGCTCCTGTTGGTGTCTATCTATCCATCTGTCGGTCTGCCTGTCTATTTTGAGTGCTGATTGTCAAGTGTCGCATACAGCAACGTGCTTACATTGTCACAGCCCACTCCCAACGTCCCTCCCACTGTACCAATACGCTGCTGCTGTTATTTGAGTTTCAAGCTAAATAAACTCGAAACTGTATTCAATTTGGAATATCATTTATACTACACAGGCGTTGCTATAACAGAACAGTTCTATTTCAGTTGAATCTCCGAACTTTCAAATTGCCAAAGAATTCTTTTTTATTTCTGCAAATGGAATTAAGACTTGGGGACTACAACAGTATAAACATGTAGTTATAATTCCTTGCTGTAATGTGAAAATTGTTGGCCACTGAAATGAGGATGGGGCAGGTGTCTTTCAGCAGCCATATCTACGAAACTAGTTAGGCAATTATATTTGAAACATTTCTTTTGTAAAGCAGCCTAACTAGATTTTCTATTTAGAAAACTAATAAAAGGAGGCCTCTGCTATAACAATGTTTGCTTTAACTTTGCTTGCTTGCCTCCTGCTGCTCGTCTTGGCCATAAATGAAATAATAAAGGATTTTGTGGTTTGAAGCACGCACAGACATAGCCAGCGAGAACAATAACAAGTGCCTTCTTATTCAAGTGCATTTGAGCAGCAATAATTTTTGTGGTTAACAAACACAAAAACCTATTAATGAACGCACACCAACAAGCAGCAGGATTAACAGATCTGTGGTGGTGCAGGTGTGTGCATCTATTATCAAGTGTGTGTGTGTGTGTGCAGCTTTTGTTTCATTTAATCAATCATGCATGCATTCAATTCGACAAATATGAAAGACAAAAGATTTGAAGAATTAAAAGTGTTTTCATCATTCGAAATGTCAAACAAAGCAGCTCTAAGCTATGCATAACTATATGAGTATTATTCCTCTAACTCTTAAATCAAAATACGTGTAACCCTAAAAGCAAAGTTTCTATTTTCATGCTTGGGCGTCAGTTAATTGAATTTTAAATTACACTTAGATCAAAAAATTAGTTAGCTGCGCTTATGAATAAATAAGTTTTCAATTTCACTTGCTAATTTGATTTGAGCAACACAGAGTTCATCGCCTAAGTTGAACGAAATCAGAAGTTAAGTAAGTTAATAAAATGTACTGTCAGTTGGCAGACTGCAAATGGAAAGGGTTGCGAAAATTTATGCTGAAGGCAAACTTATTGCTTTAGTTATAAAAGTATGCCAAGAATTTCATGAAATAGAAATGAGAATGAACTCAAGCCAATCCAATGGAAATATAATGCGAAAGCGAAATGAATCAGGAAAGGTTAGCTGAAGTTTTTATACCCTTTGCAGATATATATTGTCTGTTGACATTCTAAATCATAGAACTGCTTATATAATCATTGAAAGAATCAATCTAATCATTTATAGATATCTTCTATGTGCTTGTAAATGCTTCTGTGCCAAAGTTTATGGGTCTACAAAGGCATGTCGAGGGGCAGTTGAAAGCCCAAAGAGTGCAGCCTTGCACATCTCACACAAAGGTATCTGTGGTTTGATATCACATCAATGGAATACTTACAAATAATTCACACAAGCACTTTGCAATGCCTAAAAGTATGCAAACATATAAACACGCAGGGAGGGGAAAGGGCATTGATTGCATAATATTCAATTATTAAAAACTAACAAAGGGCCACATAACATAGAAAACGACTCGGAGGCCATTTTTCATAACTGCCATGCCAAGGCGCATGTTGAAAACTTTTGTCAATGGCCAAGCCTCAAAGTCAGTGAAGCCTTGCACTCTCTCACACACACACACACACATGCATACACATATACATAACTGCGCTTGACTGCTTGCGTCATCAGCATAGTCTGCGGAGTAGCATCAGCCTTGGCATGCAGTCAAAACGCAGCTTGGCCAGTTTTCACAACTATTTTTCTATGTCCCAGTCTACAGTGCCAAGCTCCAAGCTGCAAGCTCCAAGTCCCAGCGGCAGTAACTGAGGCAGTGGCTGAGGCTGTGGCTTTGACTGCGGCTGTGGCAATCGCAGTCATGATGATGACGATGGTGATGATGATGATGATGATGCAGCTGCCCCAGACTGAGACACTGAAACACGGAGGCCAATGAATGTCATCAACTTTGCTCCGCAAAGGCAAAAATAAACAAAAAGCTTAACCTCAGCACAAATTTAAGCAAATATTTGCGAGCCTCCAATGGAGCAGAGTCAACTCTGCTTGTGTCCCAGGCATGCCATTGAAGCCGGAAGCGATTTCTGGTTTTTCTTCTTTTTTTTTGTGGTGTCAGCAAAGAGTTTAAGCAGCAGGTGACTCTCTCTCTCTCTCTCTTTCTCTCTCTCTCTCTGTCTGTGTCTCTCTTTGTCTCTCTGTCTCAGACAGCCAATGATGTTGATGCATGCATGCATGATTTTAATCTATTAAACATTGCTGGGAAATGCATCGCATACTCGTACCTTTCCGCCTTTTCAGCCGCTGCCAAACGACATCGTTGCGGCAGCTAATGATGCGCAAAATGTTTACAAATCATTTTGTCAATAACGACAACTGCCAGAGGGATCTGCCAGAGATCTGCCATAATTTGCCCACATTTCTTATATTCAGCCATGAGCAGGACAGGGAATGAAAGGGGCGGCCCTGAAATGGTCATTAGTGTGTGCGTGTGTGCGTACATGCGTGTACGTGGGTGTGTGTGTGTGTGTGTGTGTGTGGCACAAATGGCCATTCAATATGCCAATGGCAGCGCTCACACAAACACACATATGCTAAAGCTATTCAGGCTAAAGCTAAAGCCATAACAGCCACATGCTTTTTTCCACAACATTAACGCAAATTGCAAATAATAAAAATTCAAAATACCAAACTGTAGAAAAAGCTGCACGTGTTGCTGTTGCTGGCTGCTGCCTGAGTGTATGGGTGTGTGTGTGTGTGTGTGTGTGTGAGCGAGCGTGTGTATCGATGCCTCAAGTGATGGCTTGCTTGTGTGGGCTATGGACACATTAATAGCAGCCAGTGAGGCATTTTTTAAGTTTCTTACCGAAAAACCCAAAAAAAAAAAAAACGTGAACAAGCCCCGGAAATTTATAAAGCAATGGCTTGCAAATTTTATGATATACCAAACGTATAGGAAGTTTGAAAATTATACAATAAATCAGTTGTAAGTCACAAAGATAGGTCTTCAGAGAGACACGAAAAGTAAGATTGACTGTGAAAAGAGATCTGTCCAAATTAAAGACTTTGTGTATTTAAAATTATTTAGTATAAATTTTAGTTAATTTGAGTACATGGCCTACAAATCTTCCGGCTTAACAAAGTTCACAAATTTTGTAAAATAGTCAAATAAGCTGGTGGATCACAGCAGTATATTCCAGGCGGAGATTTTTGTTATCAAAGAAGTTGCACGATCAGCCCACTTCAACGATCTGTTAAAGATCTGTTAATCCTCACAGGACCATAGACAGTAAATCTGAGCCATAACACCAACTAAAGACAATGGAACATTTTATATGCAGTTGTGCGACTCTTCCACGAGCAAGAAAAGATACCTTTGAATCCATAGCAAATTACTCAACTTCGATAAGCATAAAAAGAACATGCTGCAAAGTCGTACTATTTATATATATTAAATGCGAGATCATCATGTGGCATATCTTGATATAGAAACATTCTTCCACATTAGTTTCACTTCATTACATTATTCGTACAAACAAATTTGCTCTCGTTGGATACCCCATAACTTTATCAATCGCTCTAAAAAAGGCTCGCGTCGATTGGTGTAAGGAAATGATGAAAAAGTTCGACAATGATGCTTCAAAAGACGTGTATAAAATCGTGACAGGTGACGAATCATGAATATGAAACAGCAATTGACCGTATGGGCATTCCAAGGCGAAGCAAATCCAACGAAAGTTGGCAGAAGTTGGAAGAGCACAGCGAAGCAAATGTTCGCCTGTTTCTTTGGCCGAGTGGGTCATATGGCCACTGTTCCGCTTGAGCGAAGGAGGACGGTTAATTTTGAGTGGTACACGGCCATTTCTTTTCCTGAAGTCTTTGGAGAAATGTGTAAAACCAACCCATAATAACGAATCATTCTCCATCATGATAATGCGGGCTCTCACACATCTCTTCAAACAGATAAACTTTTGAGCAGTCAAAACATCGAATTGATGACTCGTCCTCCACAATGACACCCAATGACTTACTCTTGTCACCGAATATCAAAGGTAAGCTGCGTAGTCAACGATTTACGAGCTCCGAAAATGTAGTTGAAGCGTTCAAAAACCATGCTCTGGAGGTTTCTCAAGAGGAATAGAAAAACTGCCATGACAAAAGTTTTCAACGAATGCAAAAGTGTATTGATCATCAGGAGGAATATTTTGAAAAACAATAAAAACAAAAATATTTATTATATGAGAAAAATATGCGACTGAAAATATATCAAACTCGATAGTCGCTGCTCATATAAATGAAAATGGAATAGTAAAAAATATGAATTTCTTAGAGTACTTCAAAACTCATCTGGCCACCACAAACGTTTCGCTATTGGGCTGTTTCTTCTGTTGCTGCTTTTGTAGTTGTTGTTATTGTATTGTTGTGCCAGCGAAATCAAAATGGAAATCTGTTTTATGCAAAGGCACACTGCGTGCCCGGCAATGGCTTGGGTCGAGCGAGCTCAGAACTGGAACTGGAACTAAGCCAAACCTATAACGAAGCACCCAGCACCCAGCATCAGCATCGCATATGTGGCTGTTACTCGTAATGTATACAGATGTGGCTGCTTGTGTTTGCTTGTGCCCGCCGAGGCGTTGGAGGCGAAGTAAAAGCTTTGCGTATGCACTCATGCATGCCTTGGGCTCCTTCTTTTGCAAAAGCAGCAGCAGCAGCAGGAGCAGGAGCAGCTGCCTCTGGACTTGGCATACAATTTATGTGCGAAATATGGCACCACAACCACCTTTTACTTATCCTTTGGTTGCTGTTGGGTTCCCTTTTACTCTGTGCTGCGCTGCTGTGCCTTACATTTTGCGTTTGTTTGATTATTTTGCTGCGTGCAGCCAAGTTGACAGCGTGGTTGCCTGCTTGTGATGCCATTAAAAGCGAAACCTTTTAACTTATTTTGATATTTTGATATTGTGACACATGTGAACATGCCTTAAATCTTACTCTTGCAGCTGGCCACATTAATGAAATGGCGACATTTGGTGATATATCGATGATCTCGCCGCCAACGTCTTCCATTTCAAACGAGCAAGATCCGTTTGGACAGTTGCCACCGCTACCACCACCATTGCGTTCCACCCAAGTGCTTCAGCCGTTGAGCGTATTTCCAGGTGCAATTTCAATTTTTATTGAACATAATATATCTACATTGTACATATATGTGTGTGTACATTTTCGTATATATGTTCTTGTTGTTGTAGCACTGTTTTGACCCTTTGTTTGACTGCATTTTGACTATCTTCCAATTTATTTTACGAGTATTTATTGTTTGCAAAGATTTTTTGTCTAGCTTTTTGAACACTTCTGAAAATTGTTACGGCCACATATTTGTTATGGAGTTATTGATTTTGATCTTGTTGTTATTTCGTTTTTAAGCAAAAGTTTATTGTTTATGCGTTCCCTTTCGATTTCTGCTTAATTGCATCTTCAATTGGTGTGTAGTTCTTGATTTATTTGGCTGCCTAAATGCCAATACATTTAGTTTGGATATCTGATACCTGCATAGCACTTACACTCACACACACGCACATGTTCACATATACAACTACAGCCTTTAGTTAACACTGCTCTACACACACATCAAACATGCCGAACATTCCACAATGCGTTACGGGAAAAAACTTTCCTTTTTATATGACTTTTGTTTAGAATTTTTAGCTGCGCTGCCAGCTGCAGCAGCAGCACTCATTCAGTCAACCAACCAATCAATCAATCAATCAAACTACTAAAAACCAATCAGTCAAACAGTCGTCCATTAATTAAATGTCGCTCTCTTCCTCTCTCTTTCTCTCTCTCGTCTATCTCTTGCTGTGCTTGCTGTTTGTATTGCAACTTTTTTGAGTATATAAAATAACAATTTTTATTTCGATTCCTAAACCAAAATCCAAAAACAAAAAACGAAAAACAACTTTTTTGAAGTAGCATTAGATTTGCTCTATTTTTGATGCTGCGCTGCCGTGTGTTTTTTGAAATGTTTGTTAGTTAAACAAGAAAAAAGCAAGCCATATTCCATACACTGCTGCTTTGTAAACTTTTTAAATGTTTGCCAGCCATTCGTACAAGTATTTTCTATTCACCTTTGACCTTTGTGCTGTCCACTAGAGTGTCAAGAAACACAAAAAAAAGATTTAAACAAACCAAAAAGTGTCAACAAACTACAATCATTTTGTGATCTCTTCTTCTATTTTTTCCTCCCTTTTGAACACACAAAAAACAACGAAAACTCAAACAACTTTTCAATTTTTAAAAACAAAACTTAAAAAAAATAATATATTTATATGATTTTAATGTAGAGTGAGTATACAACTAACAACAAAAGGAAAGCCAAAAATAATAAAAACAACAACAAAAACGCTTTAAATATTGCAAAAGTATTTAGTTTGTGTGTTTTTG
Organism: Hirtodrosophila duncani; assembly: GCA_037043425.1. Classification (NCBI taxonomy): domain Eukaryota; kingdom Metazoa; phylum Arthropoda; class Insecta; order Diptera; family Drosophilidae; genus Hirtodrosophila; species Hirtodrosophila duncani. Next base: position 4,823,919 of record JBAMBM010000834.1, on the reverse strand, counting down.
AATTTTTATGATTTCTTTAAAATAATTATTTGCCATTGCTGAAGTTTTACGTTTTCAAGCAAAGTTCAGTTCTATTAAATGAAAACAAGAATATGTACCTATGTATTAAATGGTTTTTAATTTGCAATATGCTTCTAACTAGCCTTGCCAGATGATTCAAAAATGTTGCAATCAATATGTCAATCAATCAATCGATCAATCGATTTCACGATATGAAGCACTTTTTGAATCAGCTCTGGCATTGCTTGCCCTAAATGGTTGTGTATCCAACAAAGCACCTTATGAACCTGCCCGTTGTTTTCTTGCTGTGTATGCCCATGTTCAGTGTCCAATTTGAGCGAAGATTCTTACGATTATGTTTTTGGTGGTCGACATAAGACTCCGCCCACAACAACGTCAACCCAACTCAAGCTGACCTCGCCACCAGTGCGCCTGCGACCCGAAGGTACATAGTATGGCTATATTAACTGTTGCAACAAATGTTATTTGTAGACTAATGTTAACTGTTATTGTACCCAACAGACGCCTATCACGGTGGTAATATAAACAACGGCCGTTTCTATCGTCATTCCTTTAGCTATGCACCGAAACGTCAGCGCCATGCGAACCGTGATGATCGTGATCGCGAGTCTAGATTGAGATGTCATGGCGAAGATGAGGCCACTCTGCGCCAATTGCTGCTCGAGTATGTAAAAACCAAAGCAAATTCAAATAAACAAAAAGTACCTATAATTGTGTCCCATGCACATGCCCATTGAATGCAGCATTCTAAGCAGTGCCAGCGCCCCCACAAGTATGCAATACTTTACGAGAATTGCCTGTGCAGTGCAGGGCGTTGCGTTGTTCATTATGCATCATTAATTTGCATAGCGGGGAAAAAGTACACCATAAATATTAGCATTTAGTTGAACAAATAAACAGCAATTATTTTTGCAAAATAATTATTTAATTTATTAAACAAATAATCGTTTTTAATTTCAACACAAAACTAGCACGCACAAATAATTTAACTTTAATTTATGTATATTTGGCAACATATTAGCGCAACCCTCTTTATTTGCACAACAAATACAAGTTTACACCGAAAATATATGTATTTCATTTGTTTTGTTTCTATTTTATTTTATTTATTTCTTGTTGGTTTGGGTCAAATTAAAAATGGCATACATATATATATATTTATATATATATGTGTGTGTGTGAATTTGTTGTTGATATTTATGCGCAAATATTTTAACTATTCTACTCCCACACAGATGTGCGCAAATTATGTTCATTTAAATGTCCTGCGTGTGTTCTTAAAATGTCAATTATTCATTGAGGGCATATGTGTTGTGTTGTTTTTGTTGCGCAACCTACCAGAAACCCCCAAAACTAGCAAACCGACAAAACCAAACCCAAAAAAAATCCAACTGTGGGCACATACGACATTCACCAAACTAAACCTGCTAAGAATATATAGCAAAACGAAACAAAAAATCCAAAAAACGAAACTAGCAACCATGCAAACAAATGGGCCATGAATTAAAAAACAGAGAAAATATATCAATTAAGTAAAAATATATATATAAAATCAAAAAAACAAAAGCAAAAGAGTTTGAATATCATATAACGAAACGGAGTGTGAAATCAAAAACCAACAATATGATGGGCACAATGCCACCCAGGTACATATCCCATATATAATACAAACATATTCCATTCAGACATATGTAATTTTAATATTAATAACATCAACCATAAAAATGCATATAGCGATAATTAACAATCCAAACATTGCGCATACGCCACATAAACATTTCATAATAGTTGCCTTTGTTTTTGTATTTTTTTTAGGTTTTTTTAATATTAAAATTGTTCAAATTTCGCAAATATTGAAGTTTAATGCAAACATATGCCAAACACTCGCTCATTTCATTATTTTGTATTATGTACAAAAGCATTTCGTACATAAAAACATCATCGAGTATACAGGCCATACATTTAATATATGTATATAATTTATATAATTTTAATTGAAAAACTGTTAATTAGAGGCATTCACTTTGCTCTTGGTTGCTTTGTTATGCGCTGTGCTCGCTAAATAAAATTCCACACATCATCCGAGCAAATATGTATTCAAATTTTATCCATTAAAATATATGTTAATTAATTGCAAATTTCATTGATGACAAAGCTAATTGTGCATATTTTATTCAATTAATTTCACGTTTTTTTGTCACCCTTCAATCAAAGCATTGACAGGAAAATGATTTAAAACCATTACCTATATATACATAGCTTTTGATTTATGTATATTGGCAATGCTTTTGTATATTACGACAATACATTTTCTGTGTATCTATCAATTAGCCAAGTCTCTTTAGTAATAACTAAAATTGGATATTCTTCATAAGACATAAAATCGATTAAACGATTAAAACTTACCACAAAATTCCTCCACTCTCCTCTAGTTTGTAAAGTGTAAAGCCCAGAGTGCCTGCACCATAACAACTTGAAGTCTTTAAATGACTTCTTTCTTCTTGTGGTCCGGTAAACATCCACGAAATGGCTGACCCAGGAGCCTAAATTAAACATAGAGCTGTTATCACCTTTACAATATACAAAAATGTAGCCTATTCTTAAAGAAAGGTCGAAAATGTAGACGGCTTGGAAGAGGCAATGATAGCGTCTCTTACGTTTTAAGACTCAAATTCCCGCTGATCATGCCTATTATAGTTATATAGTTAGGTTGGGGTAAAAGATACATTTTTTGTACGCTATTTTCATGCTCGTATTTTACTTCAAGTTAATTGATTACGGCTTGGGTAGTCCGATTTATTTCAAATATGTCGAATGACTTGTTGCCATTTTAAGGATCATTTTAAAATTCCACTCTCAAAAGTGTTCCGATCTCTGCTGTTAAAAATGTCGACCATTCTGGTTTCGCAGTAAGTGTAAGTTCAAAACCAGATCATAGTCGCTCGGTGATACATACGTACTATACGGTGGGTGCCTTAAAACTTCTCGTCCAAGCTCTCTAAGTTCATTGCGCGTCATTATTGATGTGTGTGGTCTAGCTTTTTCCTTATGTAGCAGAACACTTTTCCAATTTTCCAATTCTGGTCGCTTCTGGTCTTTTGCAATCTTCAAACTGTCCAATTGCTGACAATTCGGGACCGAGTTGAGTGTTTGCCCAAATGGAAGTAGATCATGGAAGATGATTCCTTTCCAATCCCTCCAAGCGCACATCATAGCCTTCCTGGCTGTTAGCCCTGGCTTGGATACCGTTTGAGTTTATTCACCGCTCTTTGACCAGGGTTGTGTGCTCAAAACATTGGCGTAGGTGACCCATTTTTCATTATCAGTTACACTTCCGTTTAAGAAATGGGTCGTTTGCATTACTTCTGGCCAAGGATTTGCAGATGGAAATTCGATCCATTATGTTCCTATACCATTCCTTTTGTTAGGAATTTTGCAACGCATAGAAGGAAGCATTTCAGCATGGCAAGGGCACTCGATATAGCCATGTCCGGCTGTCCTTTCTTCCGTCCGTCTGTTTCAACACAAACATCTCATAAGTCTTAGAGCTGAAATTATCAGATGCTTCTTTTGTCTGCACGCTGGTCATGTTTGAGTTTTATTAAGATCGGACAACTATCTCATATAGCTACATATGTTATATGTTCTGGAATGAACACTCAGTAGCATTAATTTTCTGTTTTTCATCAAAATAAAGCTAATTTCGGTTTGTCTCCATATGAGGAAGCCCCACTCCCACTGGCCTAATCTGATCAATATCGGAACACTATATCTTATAGGTGCCATATAACCGATTGTTCCGGAATGAACGCTTAGTAGCATAACTTTTCTGTTTTTCATCCATATTAAATCAAATTCGCCATGTATCCCTTGTATCCATTGTAGCCCTCGCCCACCGACCAGATTTTATCTAGATCAGTTATATATTTACAATTGAATGGTATATAAGCTTCGGCAAGCCGAAGCTAGCCTTCCCTTCTTGTTTATTAGACTCCCATATGTCTAGCTTATTTCTAAATGGCTAACCTATTTTGGGGTCAATGTTTAGCTCTTGGGCGATACTAAAGCTGTTGGCATGTTACACTAATCTCGAATATCTTATCAGAATTTTCGACGAGAAGTCTACCGGTGCTAGATGCATCTTTAATATAGAACTCTCCAGAACGGACCCTTCGAAACCAAAACTGAGCATTAGCCGAGACAATATCGAGACCATAAGCCTCTGATAACAGTGTATGTTAATAGGGAGTTACGCCAAAGTGTAAATAAGTTTGACCAATAGTTTACAAATATGAGAATACTATAGTTGAGATGCAACAAAATAATGGATTTCGTTTTCCCCAACTTCTTATAATAAAATATTACAGATTGGTTCCAATATAACCAGATGCAGAGGCATTCTGATAGCTTTGCTCTTTTATTGTCATCTTTTTGGTTTTTGTACCTTAAGTGTATGCATTCCACATACAAGATCTATAATCAACCCATAATCTTTGTTCACGCAGTTGCATTGCATTGGAATAGGAGACTATTTTGGCTTCATTGAAATGATATTAAATTTACACTCCATCAATAAACTAAATGTTTTTCTCTATGTTGTAAATATACTTGTGAACATGTTCTTGTCATCTACATCTATCCCGCCACAACAATAACATCAAAAACAACAACAACTACAACAACTGCAACAACTGCAACCACAACTACAACTACAACTATAACAACTATAAACTCAAAGCCACACCCAAAGTGGTCTGGTATTTACGCCACTCAATGAGTATGCTATTTCCTAAGCAACTACTACAACTTACTTAATACCTACTTGCATATGTTTTAACCTTCAACTACATCCTACTTGCATACATAAATACATACTCATACTCGAACTACTTTACTACTATTTACCTGCATATGCTCATACTCTATAACTTATTGCCCACTCTCTGCACACCTCTGGCACTTCTAGGCCATCAGATTGATTTGTAAATTATTTAGTTGAAACTTACTTATTTGGGAAAACCCGTAAGCGCTTTCACAATGCATGCCATAGCCACCTATTTAAGCACGCACCTGATTAAAAATTAATTAATATGCTTAAATTAATTTAGTTGTAAAATGTACTAATTGCGGCTGGTCAGTTGCAGATAGTTGGTCGCTCCGAATGACGTCCAACCATTGCCATTGGCACAGCACCACTCAGTTTTGTAGAGCACTCAAAAGCAGCCGCAACATTTGGAAGCTGCTGCTTTTGCGCTGCCTCTTGGCACTGTGGGTGTGTTGTGTTTTTTATGACATGCCGAAAAGTGTTTGAGTGCCATTAAGGCGCTGTACACACTTCAATGCACAGCCACAGATCGACACAGATACGCATTTTCACCGAAATGTAAGCCAACACACACACACACACACACACACACACACACGCATTCTTATCCTGCCAGCTGGCCAGGCACTCAATCAGCATGCGGCCACTTGAATACACAGCCAGCGCCAGCCAGCTCTCTCACGTTGTTGCATGTCGACAGAGTCATAATTAGCTTAACACAACCCCACCACCACCAAAACCACCACCACCCCGCCCACCTAATGACTATTAAACATGGCAGACAGACAGACAAGTGCAAAACATACTAAAGTTTGCGAACTTTGCTGTCTTTCTCACATTTAACAGTCATTCGCCTACATAGACGTGCCCAATCTTTAATCTTTAACCTGTAATCTGTGTTAGTTGTAGACCCATAAAACCATTCATCCGTCCAGTCAGCCCAGTCAGTCAAATGTCACACAATATTTTCAGGTATCCAACTCGTTAACAACTTATGATTTCACTTAATGTTTTGACAATTATCAGTTGCACACTGTTATGGGTTTTTCCTTTTGTATACAAAAAATACCTTCAACTAATTGGCGTAATGGTCTCCTCACCAAAATTGCAAATTCTAATGAAATTGAAAGAAAAAAACAATACAACAATTACCAAAACAAACTCCATATATGTTTTTACTATAACTAACATTGGTTTGCTATTTGTTGGTTTCACTAATTGCTATCACAGCGAGTGCCATACTGAATTGGTGAGCTCTCTCCCATTTGCATTCGCATTTGCATTTCGTTTCGTATCCCCATCTCGTGTTTCTGTTGTCTCACATTTTGCGTTCTGTTTTTTGCATATTGAAAATAAAAGAATTGAACCAAATTTTATAAAAACAATGATGAAAACATTTTCAAAACTACAAAATAAATGTTAAATCCATGCAAATTATAAAATATGGCCATCAAAAGCAAATGGAGAAATGTGATCCGAAAAACATTGTGTGTTTGTGACCACAAATAAATTGCAAATTGATTTAAATGCCATTTGAAATGGAAGCGAAAATGAAAATTACAGCAGCAGCTTGCCACAATGATAATAAATTACAACGTACGAACGTTTGGTGAATGTCCTATATGCCAATTGGTTTCTGAAAACAACCCGACTTATTTTATCGTATGTGTTTTTTAAATATCAACAAAATGTGTAAATAGTTATGACAATGCTTAAAAAGTTTCTTATGTTTATACCTTGAAAGTATTGTGTACTTGATAAGACTGATCGCTGAAATAGGATTGAGTTGATTATGGAATTTTGCAGTTTTGCGAAAATGAATATTTTACTCTTGCAGAGCTGTGTGAAGTGGAGCTGAATATAATTCATGTTAATATTGCACATTTGAGCTGTATAATAAAAGAGTGCATATATAGCTATGTATATGAAATACAAAATTAAAATTGTAAAATCTGAAAAGGGTTCTTAATAGTTTAATATTAGCTAACCAGGCGTGCGTCGCTACGCCTCCTCCTGCTCATCTATGCATATTGTTGTCCTAGTGATCCACCCTCAATGAGTTTTTGTTGCTGTTTTGTTTTACTAACTAACAGAAGTTTCTGTGGTGTTCTAGAATTTTTTTAGATATATATATATTTATGTAGGCAGGAAGATATCCATAATAAAGTTTCGATATAAATAAATCGATAACTCAACATATGTTCATATATCGATATCTGTATGCAGACAGGAAGATATCCATAATAAAGTTTCGATATAAATAAATCGATAACTCAACATATGTTTATCTATCGATATCTTTATGTAGACAGAAAGATACTCATAATCTAGTTTCGATATACATAAATCGATAACTCAACATATCGATAAATATATACTGGTAATTCAATGTATCGATATAATAAATAAATATATATGTCGATAGTTCAATATATCGATATTGACATTCCTGGCCGATATTACTATACCGTAAAAATATTATTGCAATCGGTTCAATATGTGCAAATATATGACGAATCTTCATTATCACCATATGAGGGGAGCGCTGCCAGGCCTATTTTTGCAACACTATATATAGCTCTTGACCTGCCCCTGACCCGTGTTAGCATACACTGAAAATTTCATACCGATCAGTTCAATGGTTTAGGACCTTTATAGACACACATGCAGACAAATATATATAAATTCTATACGAAAAAGTGTAAGATTTTTCTTGTACTTCAAGATTGTTAAATACTCAATGAAGAAAACTAATATTTGTTGGAAATTGCAATTGAAATTGTTATACGAAAACTTGAAACAAGTCATCGATATGCATGTTGAAAGATTTAACTAAGAAATTTTAGGCCGGAGCTACAAATATTTACGAGATCAATTTAAACAATAATATTTAAATTTTCCCTTTCCCTTATTTCATTCTTAAGTTGACATTGACTTTTGAGAGTTCCATTAGCTTAAATATAAGAGGTGGACTATACCCATTCTACCTGTGATATGATCAGTAAAACTATCTAGAATCTCAAAAAAATTTGATTTACTGGGAAACCTTCTAAAGAAAATTTCAATTGGTCTTTGAAAATTTCAATTATGTAAAAATTACAAACAAGTTTTAATATATTAATCAGTATCTTAAAACGTATTATATTACGTAAACGGCGAACAACTTCAAGATTATATTCCTTCTGAGAAGAAGTCATTTCTGTTTATATCAAGTTTGCTTAAAAACAGGTGCGAACTTCCCATGCATCGGCTATTCTGGCAGCTATCTTTGGGAAAATAAGGCTTCGGCTTAGAATTCAAATTCCAAGTTATGGTCTTATAGTATATTGTGCTCAAAATACCCCCCCACCTATGCAGTGTAACAGAATTACGTAGAAAACACGACAAGCAAGACATTAAAAGCAAGACAGCTATGTTATATCCATATCCTACTGGCAATCCCAGCATTCGTATGGCTTACAATTTTGACAAAATGCACAATATACTCATATATTTGCAAAAATGTACTAACACAGGGCGACTGCAGCACGTACTCGGGCATTTAATGAATGCAAAAGGCAGCCAAGCAGCAGCAGTAGCAGCAGCAGCAGAAGCAGGAACAGGAGTAGTAGAACAAGCAGGCGAGCAAGAGCGCAGACAGAAATTGGCAGAAAATTTATTAAATGCTCACGTATACAAATCCGTTACACAAAACCGAAAATTCCTGCAGCTGACAGTCGACGCACACAAACATAATACAAGCGAACGCTGACACACACACACAAACACGCACAAGAACATGCCAATACATTTGCACAAATAACAATTGTTTTCATGGCGAACAATAACTTGCACAGGATGCGCTCGAATCGCTAGCCCTGATCCGCTCCAACCTCTCCTTGTCTCTTTGCGTTTCCTCTCGTCTCGCATCGCCTCGCCTCGCTGCTTGATGTATGCAGAAAATAATCCTTTTATGCTCGGCACAACAATGTCCGTGAAATGCAAAACAATAACAATAATAACAACGGCAGCAGCGGCAACATAACTTGCCGCTGGATGTTGATGTTTCTACCGCCTGTCCTGCCGCCTAGCTGCCTACCACCTGCATAGGAGCATTAACATAATGCGCATTCAAGTTGAGAGCGGCTCACGTGTCGTATGCGCACTCTGTATATATTTGTGTGTGTGCTTGTTGCGTGCATACGCCAGTTACAGTTATCAAACCTTCTATATCCTGTTCCATACGTATGGAAATCTGTTTGAAACGGTAAAGTATGTAGAGTGTGTGCCATAAGTTTTCACAGTATTCCATTTGTTGCTATTTGATTTAGGCACAACTCACGCGCATACATTTATGTTTAGACACAAAAAGCGATTCTCAATTTAAGGCAGATAAATATGTATGAAGGATTATGTATCTACTTGGCCCTCGCCCTAATACTGGATGGAAATGCAAGCTGTTTGCTTTGCCAAATTGGGTTCGTTTTTGTTTAGCCATAATTTGATTAAATGTGAAACCATTTTCCTAGAGCTATTTACATTGTCTTAATATGCAGAATTAAGGAATTTTGGATGTCAATTAAAATGAGGCACACAAATATTATACACATATGTATGTGATGATGAAAACTGATTGAGCGCATTGATATTATATCTTTGAGCGCTCGATTTAGGCTTTGGAAGCTGAAATCGTTATGGGTTAGTTCCCTTGGAGTAACAACTTTTAAAATTCCCATAGAAAAATACGAGCAGCTTTAGAAGTTCGACATTCATCATCGATGAAGTCGATGGCTTCTGATGTTTAAGGTCACTTAAGGTCGATGTTACACACCACCGACGTCACTAGCCTACTAATTACGCTATATTAAAACCAAATCTGTAAAGAAGTGTTTTTATAATATATAGCAAACTCTTAGATGATTTCAATTACTGTCGGTATTGATACGGGTACCCTCAAGTCCTGAAAACCCTACCAAAACCAACATGTAACGCCTTGGCTGCAGGCTGCAAGCTTAAATCCTTTCATTTCCACTTCGAAAAGCTGTTCGCAGTTTCACATGAGTTTAGGTTTTTCGAACTTATGTCCGAGTCCTGCTGTGACGCCAGCGGACAGAACGAGACCGAGCAAATCCAAATGGATTCAATCCACGCGCATTGTCTATGCACGCTAGAAATCGGTTAAATTTGTATAAAAAATTATCTTAAATTAATTTACACGTGAGGTATAACAGTTCACACATAAAATTCTTCCCAATGAATTAGAAATTGACATAAAAATATATATCTGGCTAGAAGTGCACACAACAACGAGAAAATAGGGAATTACTGTTCACTCCGCAAGCCACAAGGCTAAACGTTTTAAATCGCATATCTCAATCGGAACCCCATTAAAAAAGTAAACCGGATGATTTGAATGGAAGTGGAAGCGATTAATTAAGATTGCGGATTGAAAAGTTTTATCGATTTTGACAATATCATTTACCTCCACTTTGAAACTCTATGCAAATTTTCAGCTTTCTCGGCTTAACCGCTTGGTTAATTAGAAGTCAGACATTGTGATCAGGTTAAATAAAACTTATATATACACAGATATATGTATCTAAATTCCATATTATGAAATAAGCGAACGACCAAATTGTAATAAATATTCATACTCGTATCCTTTAAGCTCCTTCCACAATATTTATCTGCAAGAGTAAAATGCAACGTGAAACTGAAGTAGACAACTTTTGACTTCTCCCTTTCCCTCTCTCTGCCTCTCTATTGCTCGTTTTTCTGTCTTAACCTTAACGAAAAATGCCAACAATTTACTTTAAGTTACTTTTTATGTACTTAGTGGCTTGGCTTTTATTCTTTTATTGTTTTTGTTTTTGTTCTTGCTGTTGAAGCCGCAACACACAAATCCTTTCGTTTACTTGGATCTGTGCCCGTTTTGCCTGCCTGCCTGGCAGTTAGTTTCTCCCGCTTTCTCTTTCTCTCTCTCTCTCTGTGTCGGTCTGTGTGCGTTTTGAGTTTCAGTTTAAGTTGTAGCCCATAAAATTTATGTTGCTTCATTCCTCAATAATTGCATAGCTCAGTAAATTTTAATGCAAGCGGTCATAAATAATTTCGTTTTGTATTTTGTGTGCGTGCGTGTGTGTGTGTGTGTGTGTGTGATTCGCTTTCAACTTGCGCCACAAAATATATTACATTATGTATATGTACGCTAAATAACTACGTAGCCAAATATTAAAAGTCCGGAAAGGCAATCCAATTCTCTGCCCCCTTGTCCTCCCCGTACTGCAGCTAGAGGTATTCTACAACTAAAGTGCATTTTTGCTTGATATTTTCTTTAACTGTGACTTACACTTGCATAAAAACCGCAAACCAAAAACAAAAAAAAAACACACAAAACAACGACAAATGCAAATACAATTTGCTCCATTGCGTGACCTGGACTTGGCACAAAAAACGTGACGTCACGCAATCTGCAACTCGCATGCGAATGTATGTGAACGACCACTGCAATTGGGATTTGCCACGCCCACTGCAGTTTGCAAAAGCAAGTTAGCGTGATGAGCATGAATCTATCAGCGAAACTCGATGAGCTGCAGCGAGGCGATCGACACCTGGAGACGACTGTCGCCTTGTGCGAAATACGCACCCAGCTCCAAGAGCTGACCAAATCCGTAGAAAGCTGCCAGAGTGAAGTATCAGAGGTAAGATGCTCATGGTCTATCTGTTGAGGGTATTTAATATGATGATTCCTGATGATTCCTGATGCAGGTGAAACGCGATATGGTGGCCATCAAACATGAACTGGACACCGTGCAGCAGGTGAAGGAGGAGATCGAGGAGCTGCGCGAATATGTGGACAGACTGGAGGAGCATACGCACAGACGGAAGCTAAGACTTTTAGAACAAGTTTGTAGCTTAAATTATTTGCCATGTTGTGTAATTAAATACTTGAATTTCATTTCTCTACTCATGAACAAACCGAAAACCACCCAAAACACATACACACTCTCACACTCTCACACACACACGCACACACTCATTGCCCACCTACCATCAACCACCAAAAACCAAACCAAACCACCAGCCACCAGCCACCAAAACCCATCAACCAAAACGGACTGACAAGCTGACATGCTGCAAAGTGGTGACCACGTTGTAGTTTTCGAACATCTACATATGGTCACTGCTTTTGCAAACACACACATAAATACATGCACACACAGACAGACAGACAGCCACAGACAGGACGACGGCTTTGTCATTTTCCACACTCATAAACATTTTATGAAAACTTTCTGAATTTATTTTGGTTTTCTAAGTTTTGTTCTTAATAAAAACGAATCCATAAATCCAAAAATTGTTTACGCATTGTTTTATTAAACTTGGTTTTACCCACTTTTTGCTTTAGAAACAAATTTGTGCTTGATTTAAGTGTGATCTAAGTTTTAGTTAACATATTCGAACCACATTGGCCTCTCTTGAAAGTATGCTAAGGTATTTTGTTTCTGGCGCACATTCGTTTGCAAAGCGTTTGATGGACCACCCGCACAAGCCTCAGCTCCAAACCCCCCTGGAAACCAACTATCCCAACTACCTCTCCCTCACCCCCACGCAGGTGTCGCACGTGACTAACACACGCTCTGATTGAACCGCTTACAGGGTCTCACCTTCTTTCTCACCTACTCGATATTCTCGGCGGTGCTGGGCATGCTGCAATTTGGCTACAACACTGGAGTCATAAATGCGCCCGAAAAGAACATTGAGAACTTTATGAAGGATGTGTACAAAGATCGCTATGGCGAGGACATTAGCGAGGAGTTCATACAGCAGCTGTACTCAGTGGCCGTCTCGATATTTGCCATTGGCGGTATGCTTGGTGGTTTCAGTGGCGGCTGGATGGCCAACCGCTTTGGCAGGTATGTGGGGATTATGAGGATAGACACTAGCTATACTCTACAATCATGATCTCTTATCTGTGTGTCTGTGTCTCTTTAACATTACAGAAAAGGCGGCCTATTGTTGAACAATGTGCTTGGTATATCAGGCGCTTGTTTGATGGGTTTTACCAAAGTTAGTCATTCCTATGAAATGTTATTCCTTGGCCGATTTATAATTGGTGTTAATTGCGGTAAGTTTAAGCAGACGTGAAGGAGTGGACTTTAATGAAATTATCATCCTTCACCTTTCTGACAGGTCTCAATACATCATTGGTGCCAATGTACATCTCTGAAATAGCGCCACTGAATCTACGCGGTGGCTTAGGTACTGTTAATCAATTGGCTGTGACTGTAGGTTTACTATTATCCCAGGTGCTGGGCATTGAACAAATCTTGGGCACTAATGAGGGCTGGCCCATACTGCTGGGCCTGGCCATATGTCCAGCAATATTGCAATTAATATTACTGCCCGTTTGTCCCGAATCGCCCAGATATTTGCTCATTACCAAACAATGGGAGGAGGAGGCGCGTAAAGGTGAGACTCATGCCAAATGATTTGAATTTCGAAATAACATTTTAATTAAATATACATTAGCACTACGTCGCCTGCGCGCCTCCGGCTCTGTTGAGGAGGACATTGAGGAAATGCGGGCCGAGGAGCGTGCCCAGCAGGCTGAAAGCCATATATCGACCATGGAGCTGATTTGCTCGCCCACACTGCGTCCGCCATTGATTATTGGCATTGTGATGCAGCTAAGTCAACAGTTTAGTGGCATCAATGCCGTCTTTTACTACTCCACATCGCTCTTCATGAGCTCCGGACTGACTGAGGAGAGCGCCAAATTTGCCACGATAGGCATTGGCGCCATTATGGTGAGCGAGCCATTAGCCAAGTCTTTAATCTCTGGTTCCATAAAACTAATCTATTTGGCTTGCAGGTTGTTATGACTTTGGTCTCCATACCGCTTATGGACCGCACTGGTCGCCGTACGCTGCACTTGTACGGCCTGGGTGGCATGTTCATCTTCTCCATATTCATCACGATTTCGTTTTTGATCAAGGCAAGTATAGGGTTGGCCAATCTATTGACAGCTGCCCACAAACTACGCATATCTATAGCTATATCTGCATAAATATAGCTGTAGCTATATAGCTGTAGATATACAAAACAGCGGCAAGTATTTGCCTGCCAGAAACATTTTCCGTTGTTTTTAGTGGCCCACTTAGTGGGCCTCGCATTTGCATCTGCATATTGCATATGATTTTGGTAATGATCCTTTTATTTCTACGCTCCAGTCCCAAAAATGTTCAAAACTTACAAGTTATCTTCCTACCTATGCGCCCTACATATATACATATATGCGTGTATTTATAAATATTTAAATATTGACATACATATTTTATGCATGAAGTTGTGTTTTTAGACCCAGCCCCAGACCCCAGACCCATGTAGACCCCCCCAAAAATGTGTCCATGAACAAATGGAAAAAATACAAAAAAAAAAAGTTACATCGCATGACAGTTGTCCCGTGCGTATTTCCCTAAATTATTGATGTGAGATATATGTATTTGAATTTATAGCAAGTTTAATTTATAGCTGCCTCAGTTTAAGTATTTTATTTATCTATGTATTATTTTTTGGTTTAAATGCCCCCCCATACATTTAAGTTACAGTTATGCGTGTGTACGAGGTGTGCTCAAAGAGTAAGGAAGATTTTTGAAGCGGGCAATGTATGTCCCGAACATATGTTCACAGATTCAAGTACATAGCAGTCTTAGTTTGTTTTTGACACATAAAAAGGTTAGACCTATTCTGTTGGCTCGGCTATTTTCTGTTATAATACAAAATGGAAACTTGAAAAGTTGAGAGTAGCCTAAGGAAAACAATATATTTACAAAAGGAGCAAACTCTTCCAAGATAGCCGAAAAGATGCCGACGACGAACCGCTCTCTGGACGCACATCCACTACAGAACTTATCGTCGAATTATCATAAGAGAAGTTGCTGAGGATGTTGGTATATCAGTCAGCTCATGCCATGCCCGTCGCAGACATAATATTTTCGCCAAAACAATACTACACTCATGCTTTGGCCACCATATTCAACCCCTTTAACTTTCTCCTGTTCAGAAAACTTAAAAGACCTATGAATAGATGGAGATTCTCAAAGAAGCAACTGCATCGCTAGAGCAGCTCTAGGCTATATCAAAAAGTGCTGATGAGTTTATTGTAACTGAAGGAGACTATTTTGAATTGGACAATATAAATGTGGATGAGTAAATAAATAGTTTTATAGAGTCACCTTACTTTTTGAACACACCTCGTATATATATTTACTATGTTTACGTTTATAAATTAATATGATTAATTGGCTTTTTTTTTTTAATGAATTTATGAATTGATGCTAAGCTAACATATTTATTAAAGTTTTATCGGGAACATATTTATGCCTTTAGAAGATTTGTATATGCATAATCTATATAATTTATTTGTATATATATATATGCATGCCATGCACTCAATAACTGCTTTTACTATAAATTTAAAATATTCTTGCCTTTTTTTTGTAAAAATATTATTAGATTAGCAAAGCTTTTAGCTATGAAGATGCTATTGTGCTCACAAGTCTCACTGTTTGCTTTTGCACTGTTTAGCCGTAGATATGAAATACGTTTTGTAATTTTTGTTTTTGATTTATGTTTTGCCTAGTTTAAGTTATTGCACAAGCTGGCTAAGCTCACCAGATCCAGATCCATTCAGCATTTGCAGCTGTCTTCGACATGAGGACTGCGCTGCAACTGCTTGGAATACAATTTCCAGACTTAGCTCGCTTATGCAATTGTCCCCGCCCCTCATTTAGCAGCTATTCTCGACTTGGCAGGCTTTTGGCCCCACACACACACAGAATACACACAAAGACACACGAATTCATTTAACGAATATGCAAAAACTTGTTAAGCGTTTACTTTTATTTATAATTTTATGGCTTCATATCGGGCAAACACGAAAAAAGCAGACAAAGTACACACAGTTTCAAAATGCAAAGACCTCAAAAAAAACTAACTACAAACAAGCCAAAAACTCACGTTTTTCGTGCACTTAATGCAAACAACTGCAACTCACAAAGCCGCCGCCGTGTTGGCATATGTAAAAAAAAACAGCAGTCGCCAAATAGCATTTAAAACTTTAAATCTAGAGAGCAGAACAATATCTCACACGCGCTGAATTCGCAAACGCTTTAGATGATGATGGCCCAGGCCATCAACCACTCAACACAAACAGAAATCCCCACAAGAAATGCTCAAATGTATTTGATTTTAATAATTTTAAGTGCCTTAAGTTTTTCACGATTTAGTTATTTAAATTTTAGAATTAATTTCTAATTTTATTCGTACTTATTTTAAGCATTCTCTAAAGGTTACAGCTAAAGAAAAACCACTCAAGCGACAGTTCGCAAGCTTTGACTTCAAATGGTAACCGCTCAACTCTTTGAGAACCAAGACTCCAATCATAAGCTCTACAACTAATTAACTACAGCTAAGCTAATTTATTCAATTTATCTAGCTATGTAACTAAATACATAACACTTTGACTTTGACTAAGTAAACACATAAATATATCCCACAGTAAGAGAAACTCAACTCATGCATAAAAGTGAACAGGCGTAAGGGTTTATTCTATTCAATTTATACTTTATTCTATATCAAACCAATATATTTGATTATTATGATGACAACTCCTTGATTTGTTTTGGTTGACAAGCGACAAGCAACAAAGTTCGTTAAACATTCGAGTTCGCGTGCAAGAAAAACCAAATGAAAAGAAAAGCCTACAAATCATCGAGAATAGGATTACTATGCATTTTGTATAGGAGTTTTTTGGTTATGTGCAGGAAATGATCGACTGGATGTCATATCTATCTGTGGTGGCCACACTCGGCTTTGTTGTGTTCTTCGCCGTTGGACCCGGCTCGATACCCTGGATGATCACGGCGGAGCTATTCTCGCAGGGCCCCAGGCCCAGTGCCATGGCCATAGCGGTGCTGGTCAATTGGATGGCCAATTTTGTGGTCGGCATTGGTTTCCCAAGCATGAAGGTAGGCCGCAAAACTCATCAATTCGCTGTTTAATTATAATTTGAACTAATTGTCTAACTGTTTGTGTTTGTTTGGCAGACTGCCCTGGAGAACTATACATTCTTACCATTTAGCGTATTCTTAGCCATATTTTGGATATTCACCTATAAGAAGGTTCCTGAGACCAAAAACAAAACCTTTGAAGAGATCTTGGCCCTCTTCCGTCACAACAACGGCAGGTATGTTACAGTCTCATCCACAAGCTTTGAGCTATGCACACAACTCATGGCGATTTGAAAAACCATCTCCCAACTCATGAAAACCAACGTCCCAACCCCTGATCCAAAATTCTATATAAACTACAAGACCACCAACTCTATTTAGTAATTCTTAACTGGATTCAAGCATAATGCTGTCTCTTTCTAATTACTTGGAAGTTTATTATGCGGTTCGCATATACATATCGTTGGCTTTATTTGAAACGTATATGGGGCCTCAACAACTTTTCATATGCTATTCAAAACAGAGCGCTTTTGATTATCGTTTTGAAATTTGAATTTTCACTTATTCAGTTTGTTGCACATTGATTTCGCTCACTGACATACAATTTTTGAAATAATACTTAAACATATACCACATTCTATGCGAAACGAAAAGGACATTTCGAGATAGTAGACTGTACGGGTAAGTTGCATGAAGGCCCCCCAAGTGTGCAGCTTGGTGGCAAATACAAAAACCATGCTGCAAATTTCCAAAGCCCAAAACTAAAAATCTAAAACTTAAAAAACATAAAACCATCTGATGCGTTTCTTACTACTTTTAAACGTAGCTCGTTTTTGCTGTACTTTATTAGTAACTCTAAAGCAACTATGTTGTACAGTTATACAAATTTGACAAACAAAATAAATAAATAAAACAAAACCAAAACCAAAACCAAAATCTTTCAAAACTTGCGCTCAAAGTTTCTATAATCTTTTGGCATGTATGCTTAACTTTGCCTGTACTACTCGTTACTTTGTTCCAAAAACCCATAAACAAAAACTAAATAACTAACTGGCTACTTACTACAGTTAACTACAACTACAACTAAATAAATAACAATTCATATTTAGCAACATTTAAATATAAATATCGAAATATTTAATATGAATTTTAATATTCTATTCTTCTATTTAAAAGCCATATTTCATTATCAAACGTTGTAAACCTCTCTCATGTCACCTTTTCAAACCAAAAAAGAACAACTTATATAAATAATTTCAATTTCAATTTCGATTTCGATTTCTAATTCATGCAGCGCCCTTACATTTCAAAACCCCCTACAATTTGCTGCCCCTCCTCCAAACCCAAACTCATTGCTCATTATAAACAAATTGGTTAGTTTAAAGCACAAAATTTATACACAAAGCCCAACAGTAACAAGCAGGACACCACTTCACTCTTCACATATACACATGCACACATACTTACACACACACACACTGATTTTGTTGATTTTGTCCATTTAGTGAGGACAGTGTCAACGGCAACAGTGCCTCGACAGCGGACATTGAAATATCGCAACGTGACTCCAACGCCACGCGACCCAAATTGCAGTGAAGTCGCCACACTGCTCAGATCCAGCCACCACCAAACACACCGTCCGCCCCCACCCCACCCCCCACTAATTTTGTGTGTGCGTGTGTGCGTCGTACCTAATTTATTTGCAATTTATATTTAAATGTACAATGCACCCGGAAACGAAAACGAAAACAAAACGAAAACAAATGCTTTAAAGTTCAAATGCTTCTGAATTTGTTAATAAATTTGAAAGTGAATGAAATTGAATTTGAGAAGCATATGTTTCGTTGAAGCATTTGTTTGGCTTTTGATTTATTGTAAGTTGATTCACTTTTTGATTAAATGTTAATTTATTTGAATAAATTTATGAATTTATTGTTTCCTTATACCATTATTATTGCTGTTGTTGTTTTATTTTGTCATGCAGTTTGGTTTTTGCATATGAAAGCCGCGCTTAATAACTTCCAAGCAATGCGACAACTCTTAACTCTCAAGGCTCCTCCTACTTGAGCCTCAGGTGAACTTCAGCTCCAGGACACACCCACAATCACACACACACCCACACATAGCCACATAGCCAAGAGTCCAAAACATGCCCCTGTGTGCGTGCGTGCGTGCGTGCGCGTATATTTTGTGTTTGTGTAACTTGTAACACTCCAAATTGCTCTCTCATTAGTTGCAAAAATTAAATTTAAAATACGTTTACACTTAAAACATAATCGTAGAGTGTGCGAATTTCAGGAGTATGCTAAACTGCACAAATAGCTTGGAGCCACAAAGTATGAATTCTGGCATCGAGCATGCCGCATTGATGGTATCTGAGGAGAAGACCCAACATGACTCACGTAAGAATCCAAAACACGTCATTAAAAAAAAAAACTAAAAAAGCTAAAAAATGAAATGAAAACACACACACACACATACCCAAAAACACTAACCAGAGTAAACTATTTAAAGTTCTTTTTGTTTCATTTAATGTTTATAATTATAATTATTATTTGTTGTGCAAATTGCTCGTACAATGTGAAAGTATAAAAACACACAAAAGCATTATTTACTTATACATATACAAACACACACACACACACATGTTGTTTAACAAACATAATTATAAACACAGAAACACACCCAAACTTGTTTATACAATTTTTTGGCAAATTTCAATTCAGAAATTTGCTTGTGTCCTTTAGGTCAACAACTAAACATCAGCTAAAATAGACTTGTTAAATGTTCAAAAAATACACACATATGCTCATGCAATCACACATACATACATAACTAAACAAACAAACAACTCTTTACTGCAGTTATTGTACACGTGTTTAACATGTTGCATAATTAAATACAATGTACACATACCCTGCCCCATATATATCGAAACAACCACACAGACAGACTTACAGACAGGCATTCCTTTAGCACTTGAGTTCAATATATCTGTATCTGTATGAAATTACTCATAATCATTTGTGTTTTGTTCTTATCGAGCAATTAGCAACATTTATGTTTTATTACATTTACTTTTAATTAACCAAGCAAAACAAATGAATCATCTCAATTATTTTACAAATTTTTACTCGTACTAACATCAGACATCAGATCAAATCATTCGTAGTGAATGCCTATTTACTATATTGTTTATAATATTTATGATATTCTATTGCATTTAATTGCAGTATTTGTTCATTTTGCTAAATATTATAAAATATGTAGATAAATTCTTAGAAAAATATTTAAAATATTTTATAAAAATTATGTTTATGCAAATGTAGAACTTCATTTGTATTGTAATCTCAAGCAGGCAGCAACTGTGCTGACAATTAAATGGAAATATTGGCTCGTATAAAAAGTCTCCGCGGTGTTTATACCATTCACAAAATGGTATATTCATTTTGTAAGGAAGTTTTGGAAGCGTTTCCGACTATATAGAGTACATATTCTTGATCAGCACGAATAGCTACAGAGCTAAAACTCTTACCAGATGCTTCTTTGGTCTCCATGCTTGCTGATTTCGAGTTTCATCCAGATCGGACAACTATATCATATAGCTCCCATATAACCGATTTTTCCATAATGAACACTTAGAAGCATAACTTTTCCAAATTTGTTTTCCAAAATCAACCCCCATGTCCGATGACTTGATCTGATCAAGATCGCACAACTATACCATATAGCACCCATAAAACCGATTGTTCCGGAATGAGTATAACTTTTCTGTGTTTCATCCAAATCAAAACCAATTTGGGTCCCTTGTATCATCTGCAGCCCCTTGCCCGCCGACCAGATTTGATCTAAATCGGTTATATATTTACAATGTGAATGGTATATAAACTTCGGCAAGCCGATGCTATCCTTCCTTTCTTGTTTTTGTACATTTTCGATCAAACATTTTGTTTCATCAAAATCAATTTCAATCAAGTACCATTATTATCTCCGACTTTTTGCCATTTTCCGCTTGGCGTCATATTTCCATCGGTGTAGAGCTTCTGTGGCTTATCAGCAAAGAACTCTGCCAAATTATTGTCAGGAGTTCTTTGGTCTCCTTTTCACCATCGAGGCACTTTGAAAGATACCCTAATAAGAAGAAATTTCCCAACTAAGCTCCTTCAATTTGTTGCGGGTCAATAAAGATATGTGTGGCCTAGCATTGTCAAAATGGAAGACAACTTTCTGTTGGCCAATTCAGGTGGTCCATTCTTGGATGCTTCATTCAAACGGTCGAGTTGTGCTTATTAGAGGATCACATTGACCGCTTCGCAAAGCTCTAGCAGCTCATCAAAATCAATTCCCTTCAAATGCCATCAAAAACACAATATAACCTTGTTTGCCATCAATCCAGGCCTTGAAGTCGTTAGTGGAAGCTCACCGGCCTTTGACCATGATCGCTATATTCTCTTATTTAATCCCAAATATCGACCATCTGTGAGTATCCTGCTCTTTTTAGATGGTTCGTCATGTAAGTGCTGTTAGTGTCTTCGCTATCTCCAGAGAGCTTGCTGCATCAGTTGCTAAATTGCATCGAAATTCATCCTCGATAATGTCTTTCCACACCCTTGTCGTATTATATGTAATTGTCATAGCATCAATATGCAGATGCTGTCGCTTTTTAGAATATTTATTTGCAACCATTTTGTATTTTCTTAGCTGCTTGTTATTGTCTCGACTTTTATATAAGTATAATGAATATATAAATTTAACTATTTCATGTTCTTTATTTCCATTTTGAATAAATCCAAAATCTGTTTCGGCATTTATGTCTTCTGTTGAATTTTCTAATCGAATCGAACATTTCAATCAAACGATTCTATACTAAAATATTGGAAACAAATCAAATCATCATCTATCTACCTGGATCTAAACACAATTACAACTACAACTTCAACAACAACAACAACACAAATCAATTAACAATAACAACAACAACTGCTGTATGTAACGTATAATTAAAAACTGAAAACAAATATTGGCGACTATCGGAATATACTTACTGCATGAAACCACAACATACAATCGAATATCCAATTGAAATCAAACCTCAAACCTTGCATACAATATAATAAAGTCTTTGGTACGACTTCGTTCTCATTGACGGTTGAAGGCATGGGTCCGTATCCGTTAAGCGATAGCACCAATCTATTGGGTCCAACGTCGACAAGTTATGCGAGCGGCGGCCTCGGCCTTGGCATGGGAGGCGCCGGCTCGTCTACTTGCTACACGAACTACGGTACAAATATACAAACGCCAGTTCCTAGCCGAAAGTGCTACTTCGATGAGTCTGACTATGGGCAAGACGATAACTTTCGCAGGCACTCGGCGCACGGAAGAATGTCATGTACGTGCAAAGAAACAAGTTCCTAGCTAATAGCACTCACTAAAAAACACAGACACTGCCAGCAAACAGTGTTGGGCCATCATAGCCCTGGCCCATCATAGCCTTGCCCAAAGCCAAAAGCATTTACAAGATAATGCCGCGCGTGCTGCTTGGACGAGTCTGAAACACCATTGCACTCAGCAGAGTTTAAATATATACTGCATATAACTATACTATTTTAAGCTCACCTAATAACCTAGGCTAAGCCGCAACGAACTACAGACAGTTCACAGTTTCAATGTTGACAAATTTTGGCTTTCCAAATGCTTTAATATATGATTTCTATTCGTTGTTTTTTTATAGTACGCAAGTGAACGTGAATTTGGGACCAAGTTAAAAGTTCAAAACAAAATGATTGGCTAAGTAAATGAGGATTCAAGAAAAACCAAGCTTTACAACATCACTGCTGCACATATACAATACCAGACACACGATATGCACACACAGACACCGACACCAACACCAACACCAGTGCCAATAATGCGTTGATGTCTATGAGAAGACTATGAACTTGTATATCAATCGAATAAACTTTGAATAGATATGAAAATATACTTACATAACTAAAGTAATCTGTGATAGTCATGGATATAACCATAAACCACATCGAAGGTATGAAAGGTAGCTGCTGTCCATTTAAAGTCCCGCGCTGTGCGCGCAAATTTCTATCCCAGTTTGTCATTCGGGAGAAAATGTTTGAAGATACCTTTTTAAGTTCTAGGCTATGTTCGGTTTGAATCCTACCACATAAGAGGGGTAATATTTATATTTTGGGAATAGCAAATGAGAACTTATTGTTTTTCAAAATATTCACCTTGATGATCAATATACTTTAGCATTCATTCAAACCATTTGTCATAGCAGTTTTTCCCTTCCTCTTGAGACATCTCCAAAGCTTGGCTTTTGAGCGATTCAACTGCTGCTTCAGCGCTCGTAAGTCGTTGACCATGTAGTTTACCTTTGATATTTTAGAAGAATTAAGAAGTCAATTTGTAATTATTTAACCATTAATTGCAATATTGCTCACAGTTTCTAAGTCAGGCAGGCGATTTAATTGTGAGAAATTTGAGAATATATTTTTGAAGAATGATCTGAAATCTAGAAGAACGAGACAACTTCTTTTAGTTTTATAAATATCAAAGAGCATATTTATGTCAATCAAAATGCAATCACCAAGAAAATGCAATTAACAACATCATTCAAGTATCACTTACCCTTCCCCAACTCATCAAAATCATTTCAGTTTCTCGTTTTTTTTTTTTGTTATTTTCTCTTAGTCGATGGCATGACATTGTAGCCATTTTGTTATGAAAATCGTTGTGTTTGGCATGCGTATTATTGGCATGCACTTTTTGCATGCACTGTATTAGAATCAGCTACAATTACTTACTAAACTCCTTCTGAAAACAATAAATATTTGCCAGTAAAACTAACCAAAAGACGAAACAAATCCAAATTTTATGCGTTGAAGCCATTTGGATGCTCTATTAATCGCTTTATGAATTTCGATTTTTCGTTTTTCACTCTTATTTTTGTCTTCTTTTGTGGCTCGTGTGTCGCTTTCCTGTTGTAGCTGCATCCGAGCGATTTTTAGACGGCGGCCGAAGTACACACCAGGGCCGGAGCGCTGCCTCTGCGCCCCATCACCTTCGTCAGCAAGCACCTGTCTGCCAGAACAGCGGGCCTTGACTGAGGAACGCCTCACCTCCTGAAACTGCCAGTGTACGTTCAGCGAGCCGCGCTGAAGTTGAGGCTGTGGAGCAGCAATCGCCGCAGCCGTCGCAGCATTCGCAGCACCATCATCAGAGCCAGCATCCGAATCAGAGCCAGAACTGTTATACAACCACACACGAATACGTACATTGTAGCTATGAGAAGGATATCGTATGTGATCAAGCTCCTCCGCCACAGCTGCCGCAGCAGCCTCAGCAGCCTTCGCACAGCCACAGTCGCAAACACGATCCGCCCCACAATCAAAGCCAGCATCAGGAGGTGGCGCCCATCACTACACACTGCCAGCAGCAGCGCAAGCACAGCCACAGCCATAGTCCGCATCACAGTCGCCACACCTCACCGCACAGTCATCACTCGCACCAGTCTGGGTCGGGGTCAGGTCAGATTCACACCCATCATCATCACTATAGGCGGAGGCGTCGCCAGAGCGGCAGTTTGCCAGGCGCCCACACCCATCCCTCTTCTGCCTTGGCCTCAGCGTCAGGCACTGGCCATGGCCCTCGTCACGTTTGTAGCAGCCGTCGCCATCGCTCGGTGACGGATGTGTCGAGCACTTCGGTGAATGCCTGCCAAGATCCGGCATGCACCGATCGCGAGGTGCAAGAAATCATGGTGCGCAAGTCCTGCTGCAGCTCTTCCCGCACTGAGCTGGCCCAGTACTTTGCTGAGGACCTGTACGGCTCATCGCGACGTCCCAGTAGCTGCTGCACCAGCTCCGATTACTGCTATCAAACGGACTCCACAAGCCTGTACGGTTCGCGCTCCTCGCTGAGCCGCAACAACTCCATCAAGTCGGCCTCGGCGGCCATGAGAAAGCAACAGCGCCTGCAGCAGCGCCAGCCCAGCTATACATCCATCTCGTTACGGGGACTGAATGCCAGTCGTCCAAATAGTCAGCTCGGCTCCCTCACCTCCATTTTCGATAGGGCCAAGCAGATAGCCAGTGGCCATGATGAGCTGGACACTGTCACACCGTCGCATGGCTCCACTCTGGAGAGGCACAGCTCGAAGGGCGCCCTTAGCAATGAGCTGCCAGAGTATGCCTGCTCACCATCACCCATACGCTGGAGCTTCCTCGCCGATGGCAAATCTCCTACAGAGTTTGAGGGTGCCGTGGGAGGTGCTGAGCCAGCGGGTGACGAAAAAGTAGACGCTTGGCAAGTGACCGATTCGGAGTCTAAGGCTGAGCCGGAGAAGAAGCCCTGCCGTAAAATGCCCACCACTTCATCCAGCAACACAGAGGGCAGCTGGAAGAGTTCCTCTGCCTACGATGACGGTCCGAGTACTTCGGCAGCGGCCCGAAGGCGACGTGGAAGCAGCTTCCACTGTGAGTTCGAGGAGGAGGCCACCACGGTCCTCTACCATCAGGATCAGGGCGAGGCGTACAACAATTGCTGCAGCAACTACATACAATGCAACACGTACCTAGATCAGGACCTGCAAATCACCAGCGAGGATATTCACCAATACCTCTCCAAGGGCAATCCAACTGGCATGGCTGGCGATGTGCTAAACAATTCCAAGAACTATCCGTTCCAGCCCAGCAATGCGCTCGAGTTTCAGTACAAAAACAACTTTCAGCAGGGTGGCGCCACCAACAACAACAACAACACGAATACAACAAACACTGCCAGCAGCGATGCAGGTGAGTGCTTCCAGCACTATGAGCGAAGCTGCCGACGAAACTCCAGCACGAAGGAGACGAATCTGAATCAGAATGCTGCAGCAGGTGGTGGACAGGTGATGGAGCAATTGTCGCCCACCAATATCAATCTCTCAAGCAGCACCAACAACATTAACATTGTGTTCAATAGCAGCCTGGAGCGCAATGCCAACGAGGTGAAGTTCATCAACAATCGCAGTGGCGATGATAGGCAGCGGGACCGAGACAGGGATAGTGAGAGGGACAGGCAGAGGGAGCGGGATAGGGCCGGCGTGAGCGTTAGCAGCGAGGTGCAACATGCTGGTTATCTGCCTTACACCTATCCAAGCTATGATTACACCAACATGTCGGGAAACTCACTCTTTGAGAAGCCGCTCGGCATCGATGAGTTGCCCAAGGAGTTTGCTGGCGGTGGAGCTGGCTCCACCACCAGCGAACATTCCTCATCGCTGCCCTCGCCGCAGCATCATCAACATCTTCAACAGCATCAGCATCAACATCACTTTGAGTCTTTTGATGCCGCCTCGGAGCATAATCTGCTAGACCTGGCCTCGCCAGGATCCCCTGGGTCGTCGGTGAATCCGGCTGGCAATGATTATGTCCATCACATGCATCAACAGACGCACTTTGAGCAACAATATCACCATGAACCTCACCAGCACCAGCACCATTACAGCACGCATGCCCATCACTCGCACCCACACGCGCACAGCCACGCCCATCACGCCCACACGCATCATCGCTATGACACGCAAGCCATGGCCGAAGAGCAGTTCCGGCTGGGCAATGCCTTGAAGAAGGTGCGCAAGCGTGCACGCAAATACACTGACTTCCTGCGCAAGAAGTGAACCAGAAACGGCGTCCTGTGGCCGCCGGTGTATTCATACTGATGCAGCTCCTCCCCTTTCACTTTCGCCTCTCCCACGTTAGATTCGCCATACTTTGGACGCAAGTATGTGGTGGTCTCCAAGGAGAGGGATCCCAAGCCACGACGCGCCCAGAGCCTGGACGAGGATTAAGGTCGCGAGGAGCAATCATCTTTTGTACCGCATCAGCATAAGCATGGCGAGTTGCAGTTTAAAGCTCATTTAATTAGCATTTTTTCGAGAAGCAATAATTAAACCAAAACGAAAGCGAAACCAACACATTTATCATAACACACAAAAATAATTAAATTTAATTACAATTTTTACACTGCCAAAAAACGAAAATGTTAAAATTTAAATTTAATTTGTGGTAAGCCAAAAAACGAAAAGAAAAACAATAAAAAAAAAACAACAACAACAACAACTATATACAAGAAAAATTTATAATATGCATTGGTCACACTAACACACACACACACACACACATACACGAACACACACTCAAGGCACACTCATACACCAAAACACAACCACAGACATGATTCACATGCGACAGCCAGCTACAATAAGTACAGCAACAGCAACAACAGCAACAACAGCAACAGCAGCAGCAACAACAACAACAACAAGCAACAACAACGACTATTTTAAAGAATACAATTATTAAGCTTTCACAGTGCGTATACATAATATAAACATTTGTATATTCAACTTAGGCATTAAGTAAAGGTTTTGAATTTGCGTATTAAAATTAAATGAAATTCAAATTAAATTAAAGTGAATGAAGAGAAAACAAACAACAAGAACAAGAACAAAAGCAAATGCAAATGCAAATAATAATGCACAACTATTCCAAGCATAATTATAAATTTAAATATACATATACATGCATACATATACATAAATATACATTTATAAATAAATAAATTTAAATAACCATAAGTTAAACAAATTGAGAAATCGAAGCGGCGCCACAAGATTAGAGTTTCAGCAACTGCAAATCCAAAAATAAATCTAGAAATCATATTAAAAAAAAAACAAAAAAAAAACTAAATTAGGAAATACAAAATTAATTATGCAATAAGCATAAATTAGCAATGCAAAATGGCAACTGTAGTTTGGACACATAAAATGCAATGTTATTGCGCATTTCACTTACTAAATAAGTTAATAATAAATGAAAAACAGAAGCAGAAGCAGAAAGCAGGAGAACAAAGAAAACCAAAAACTATAAATACAAAAAGTGAAGGTGATTTTTTTATTTATTTATTTTGTATGCGCATTTTTATGGTTGAACAAGTTTCTTCAGGGACTGCTTGCAATTTTTGTATAAGCAATAAGCCGTTTTGCTCAAGAATCAAATTATAATTAATTTCGTATTAATCAATTGTTTAAAAACATATAATTTTTGTAAATTCTTTTTTAATTGTTCAAGTTATCATTTGTTACTTTATAATTAGTTTAATTTACATGGATATTTCTATTTAGCTTATATATACTTTGTTTGTTGCATTAAACCCAACAACTGTCTTCCAATTATAATCTATGTATAATAAATTTATAGTTTCAATTTGTTTAAAATATAAAAACAATTTAAGAAATATAAACCAAATGATTTCATAAACATTAAATCAAACGTACCTTGCGTGAGAGATAAATTACTTAAGCTAATACGAACGAACAACTGTAAATAAATGCTGTTAATTAATAATTAACCCAATTAACATTAAACAATAATCATAATTTAGTAGTATTTAGCTGAGGACAACAAACAAACAAACAAACAAAGAAAAATCATTACAAATAGTAAAACGAAAATAATAAATATAATGCACTGCCAAGAAAACAAAAAGGTTTTAAGTGAAACAAAACAACAGCAACAAACAGCAACAACAAAATAAATAGTTTAAACAATTACCGAAAATGTAGAAAAGAAGAAAACGAAACAAAACAAATTCAACTGCTGTAAATATGAGAATGAATACATATAGAGAATCATAGGCATTTTTTAAAGGCACATTTAATTAACGAGGAGCATGCGATTTGCAGACTTTTTTACATTATTTTAAATAACTAAGTGCAAAATTAATAATAATAATAATTATAATAATAATGAGTTGAATTCAAAAACAAACAAAGCAAACATAAACCAGCCACGCGGCTGAAGATTTTGTAACAAAATCAAAAGAGAAAATGTTAACATTGCATAAAATTTACACAAACAAAATTACGAAAGATTACAATAAACACAAATCTAATGAAAAATGACTAAAGGAACGTCGCGACGTTAACTGGTTGTGAGCTTGATTTGATGATCAACTCAGGTGTCTGCCCCACTGTGTGTGTGCACAGTGAGGCAAGCATCTGAGCTGCGCATCAGTCAAGCCGAACTGGTCCAATGTTGTGTCTGCATTATTCTAAATGTAAATACGAACCGAACTAGGTTAATTAAGAGCCCATAACAATTAATATACACACCAAATTGATTAACTATTCAAATTAACAAAATTAGATAATACAAAAATTAATAAACGAATATAAAGCAAATAATTAAAGCATACAATTTTAATGTTCACGTAGCGAAACATAAACAAAAACATAAAAAAGAAACACAAACAATTAATAAGAACAAAAACTATACGCGTAAATAACAAATAAAACAATTTAAATAACTATTAAAATTAAAAGAAAAAAAAAGAAAAACAAATAGTTATATGCGAAAATATATAAAATCCATATATATATATGATAATCATACACAAAGTTGAATGCAAACCAAAAGCAAAAACAAAGCAAAAAACAATTCAAAGCAAAGTAAAGTAAAAACTAACAGTCACAATTTGAGAAAATCGCAATAACGAGAGAGAATCTGCGAGCCGTTCATATTATCTAGCCGAAGGAAAACACAATTACAATCGAAAGCTGGAAAACGTCATATATAACACTTTTCTTATCATTTATTTGGGTCGAAAATCAGAAAATCTGTTCTAGGGTTTGTCATAACAATATATAGTTGTGTACATAACTAGTTAAAACGATGCATTGCCAGCGATAACATATAAAGGTGAATAATTGAATAAAGACAAACACACACAGGAACACTATTAACACACACACAGGCACTCAAACCAAATTACAGAAAATGCGATTGAGTTGATGTTGATGACAGAATTACATAAGGCAAATGATTATAATAATTATTATAATGAAAACTATTGATAATGATATAAAACAATAAACTTGGACTTAGGTATATATATATATATAAATATATATATTTATGAATTTAAATAATTTTTAGCAACAACAAAAGAATAATAATAATAACAATAAAAAACAAAAGAACGAAACTCTAAAATACTTGAATTGCAAATTAAAAATGACGAGAAAATAAATTGATGAATTAAGTAAAATAATTGCTCAATTTAGCAGAGAGTATAAATAAAAGAATTATACGTTAAGTAATAATTAAAAAAAATATATGATATATTGTGTTTTCTTGGGGAGTATGGGGGGATATGGTATTGCAAGTATTGTACTAACTTCGGGTACCCGAACCTTATAATCCTTGCAGAACTATAAAAAGGAAAGAAAGAAAATTTCACAATCTAAAATGTATTTCTTTCAGCTGTTACAATAGGCAGCGAAGCAATCTTCTTTCTAATTATATGATATTCAAACACACAAACTTTCATATACTTATATATGTACATACACACAACACACTCTGTTTGTGAGTGACAGAGACAGAGCACAGAGCGCTGCTTGGCCTGCAAACAATTTGCAGATTCTGTTGTCTCCAATTAAAACGCTATCATTTTGTTGCTTAAACTTAAAAATACAAACTATTTGCGGGGAAGGCGAGACAACGCGTCGTGGTCGAAAGTAAGAAGAAGAACAACTAACGATATCGATTGCCTACTTGGCAATCTTGCGATCTTATTTTATCTTACTTCTAACATATCAACATAGTTGCGATACTTGCAGTAACTGAATGGCAGCCAATACAATTTTGCTGTCGCCACAATACAATTTTGTTAGCGCCATCTATTGTACAGTATTTTCATTTCTATGTCATTGTATGGGAGCTATATGTAATAGGGCTCTCTCCGATCACTATGATTTTTCATATAAGCAGCTTACAGTAATGAAAATTGACAGTCGATAGTTCCAAAACTAAGAGCGTAGTTCGCATAGAAACACACGGACAAACTGACGGACATGGCTATGTCGACTTTTCTTGTCATGCTGATCAAGAATATATATACTTTATGGGGTCGGAGATGCTTCCTTCTATGCTTTGTAAATATCGTGACAGAACATATATAATAATATCCTCTGCAAGGCTATATTAATAACATTTAGATGGCTAAAATATCAATTTCAAGGACTACTATAAAAGCACATTTTTCTACATCGCCTTTTGAAGGTCTTGGAGGGAATACCTTGAAATAGCCTTTATCCCAGATAGGTTAGCAATAACTGCGATAATTTCATAAATTCTAAAGCACAGGATTTTCTATCGATATATATGGCAAATCAACAACGTTGCTTAAATTTTTTGCCAGCAGTGGAATCTGAATTCTGTTTTGCGCATGTCCAGGACATGTCAAAATCATCCGCTGTTTGCTGTCAGTCGTAGGGATGTCTTAAGTGATACATACATACCTCAGAGCATGCAAAAATTGAAATAAAACATTAAAAAATATGGAGAACTTAAGTTAAGTGTAAAATGTTGACTGCACTGCGTCGTAAATTCCGCTTAGGTATGCAGCGCACGGTTATCATTGCGGTCCTGTTGGCGGTGGGCCTCTTCAGCTATGCCTTCCTCAATCTCAGCTTCTGCTACAAGCTCATGTCTCACAGAAGTTTCACACATCTGGTAAGCCATGTGGAAACGAAACCTCAATAATATATTAGTATTAAGTATTAATTTCCAAATACATTCCATATATATAGTGCCAGAAGTATGAGCAGCATGAGTACAGCGGGGCGCTTTGTGAGGAACTCTGCGGGGCCCAGTCGAACTTCGATAACTTTCAGTGCCCGCTGAATGATATGAAAACGATTTTGTTTACGGCAGAGAAGAATGGCGATATGTATGCAGTTAAGGTAGGTCAGTGAGAAACTAGATAGCTAGCTAGTCACTAGGGGCGTCGCCATGACCACAACGCAGTAAACCACGTGCATGATTTCGGTCCAATCCTTTTCTAGCTGGCTAAGCACAATGATGATGAGCTGAGCTGGACGGACAGCAAGGGCGAGGCCATATATCCAAAGTTGGAGGAATTTCATGAAATTGTCAAGCTTCATATTATACTAGCTTATAATGTCACCTTGGACGACAACATGGTGGGTATTGGCAATCAATCCTTAGCCGCAGCCGTTTCCAATATTTACTATTCTAGATTCGTGCTTTGGTCAATCAGGAGATAGCCAGCAACAATCCCCAGCAAATGGTGAGCTTTTGGCGCTTGTTCAAGGACAACAACTATATGATGGGCAAACTATTCGATGAGGAGTCCATTTTTCCAGCTGTGATAGGCTCCTGTGGACCCTATTATGCCACTGAGGGATTGCAGATTGTGCAGTCCAATCCCAGCATCATGCAGTATCTGTAAGACTGTCAACTAGCCTCAACTCGCCACAGCTGATAATCGAACAACTCTCCCTTTTAGTGCTTCCAATCGTCAACAGCGTCTAAAACATGCACTAAGCATCATGGAGTACATATTTCGCTTGGACGAGATGAAGCCGGAACCGCTTAAGATGTGCAAAATGCAAGTGACTCGCTTTGGCTTTGGCCTCACACCAGAACCCGAGCGTCGTCTCAAGTACCAGAGCGCCGATTACGTATTCGTGGAGAGCCAACTGGACAAACGGCTGTCCAACGGTGCCAAGTGCCACACCCATAAAGACTGCAGCTATCATTCCTGTCGAGGATTGTGCGATGCTGAGCGTCGGGCCTGTACGCACATACAGCAGAATAACAACTTCCAAGTGTTTTGCGAACATATCCTTCTTGGTAGCGGCACTTTTCAGCCAGGGCTCCTAAGTGGCATGCGATTGGAGAAATCACTGCAGAAGCTGGTGAAAATATGTGTACAGCCACCCAAGGAGCATCAATTGCCCGGACGAAGACTAGCCCCAAATATGCAACTGGCGCTGAGGCTGTACAATGAGCTCAAGCAGCTGCATCAGGCGGCTGTGGCAGCTTCTGGCACAGAATCACATGATGGCACCCAGCTTAGACAACAAGGAGGCGTTTGAGAATTTAAGTTGAGCTTAAGATTTAGAAGTAGCTGTAGTTCAATTGGCGCGTTGCTCGGCGTAGTTTTTATGCATGATAGCTTGCTCAAAAGCTGGTAGCACTTTTTACACAGATTAGTTTAAATTAATATAAAAATAAAACGGAATTAATAAAATATAAAAATTATGTTTAAATTTCTTATCGATAGGTCAAACGATAGTCCTTGCCAAGCTCAAACGATTTTACAATTGTATCTTCATTCAAAAAGCTGGCTGCTATAAAACTAATTACAACAGCTGCAAGTGTTAAGCTAAGAAATCTTGACAAGCACAAGCATGAGCAGGAGCACGTCAAGCGCAGTTGGGGGTGACCACTGCATTGGTGGCCAACCAAGCAACCGACTAACCACTTACCTTTGTCTTTCTGACAATCTGTTCAATTTCCGTTGGTGGATTGCCTTCCATTTTGCCTGTGCTGGCCTGAAAGAGGAAAACAAGACAAGAACAACGATTAGGAAGGTACAAGTATGATTATGAAAAAACTGCTTTGGCCAAGTGACCAGGCCGAAGAGGAGAAATCGCTGCAAAAGCTGGTGAAAATATGCGTACAAGGCGCATCAATTGACCAGGCGAAGACTGGCCCTATATACATACATATACAACTGACGCGGAGGCTGTAGAATCACATGAAGGCATGCAGCTAAGACAGCAAGGAGGCGTTGAGATTAAGATTTAGAAGTAGCTGTAGTTCAATTGGCGCGCTGCCCTGTGTAGTTTTTATGCATGATAGCTGACTCATAAGCTGGTAGCACTTTTTACACAGATTAGTTTAAATTAAAGAAAAAATAAAACGAAAATAATCAAATATTTAAATAAAGCTTAAATCTTGTCATCGATAGGTCAAAACGATAGACCCTGCTTGTCTTTTACAACACTAAGCTCAAACGATTTTACAATTGCAGCTTCATTCAAAAAGCTGGCTGCTATAAAACTAATTACACAGCATTTGAAATATATTTTCTGTCTACTCATATTTTATTCACTTTTGAAAATTTTAAATTCAGATTACATGCTTTGGGTACATACCATTTGTGTAATTATTTATTGAATATATTTATGTTATGTTATATTTGCTTGTTGTTTTGTTTGTTTGTTGCTTGTTTTGGTTTGCTTTCAAAGAGGACATAGAATTTAAGTTTTTATGTCGCGGCGCCCCAAAAATTCTTAAGCATGCTACAGCTATAGCTCCTGCTCTGGCTTACTTGACTAAAACACAGATTAACACGTTTATTTGATGCTGTTTGCATTGCAATGACGTACATAATTAAGTATGTTTATATATATTTATATAGATTTTATAATAATTAGATAAACTAAAAAAACACATTTCAATTACACACCACAATTATCTAGAGAATTTCTTTTGCCTTCGCCGCTGCCTTATGACATACGTATATGCCCCGTTTATTTGTTTTATTTCTGGGTTTTTGGCAAATTCATTAATTCGTAACAGTTTAAAGTACAACAATTAGTTTAGTTAATAAGTATGATTCATAATACATAATAATAATTGAAATGAATTAAGAAGTATGTTACATATACGTATATAGCGATACATCGTATAAAGTTAGATATTATTAATATGCATTCATTTCGGTTTGTTTATTTTATGTTGCGTGGTTTGTGGTGCAAAAATGTAGAAAAATGTTGTGGCCGTTGAAGAGCTCACTGTGCGTATTCTATATGCCTTTTCGTTCTCGCTCAGCATCGCTCGTCTCTTTTGTCTTTTAATCATTTATAATAATATGTATAATAATCATTATAATGCCGGAGGATCGTTTCACATATTTGTAGAAAAATACATTACGAGTATGCTGCGTTTCTTTCTATAAATGTATGTTTGTATATGCTTTGTATGTATGTATTTAGCTATGCTAAATCATTATTGTTAATGTTTAAGTTTGATATATGTTTTTCTTTTCCAAATTTCATGCATAATCGGGCTTGTTTCGCTTCGTGGCTTTAAAAAAGAAATCATTTTGTATGTGTGTGTGTGTGTGAACAACCGCTTAGTAACTTCGTATAAATACGTGCTTTTATAATACATTTAATCAAATCCTGGTCCTTTTTTATGTTTAATTTACTTGAGAGATGTTGGATGTGGTTATAGTATATGCATGATTAGTGCAACACCGATATCCTAGACTGTACATTTTTCCACACTATGCTGATGCTGTGCCGTTTTCCCACTGCTTGCCAACACATAGACATTACAGAGAGGGAGAAACCCCGTTTGTTTGGTGTTACATTGGCTTACTCAGCGATCTTATACTTTGCTAACTTGATTGTAATTTCTTTTAAATTGTTATAAATTTCGAACTATTGTGGTAGCTCAAGAGATATACGATCAAGTAGAAGATCTAGTTATCTTATAAGAACAAGAACAATTGGTTCACCTATAGGTCTTCCGGGTGATCATAAAATTCAATTACAATCATAAAAGTATGCGGGTCTTTACTCATAAGCTTGCAACATTTTATGTGTGATCTTTTTAGTAGTTATTTGCTCACTTGGAAATCTTGCAGGGACATCAAGAACCCCTATATATAAATGTATAGGATCCTTGAAAATATAGATATAATGCAATATTTTAGGCCTTAAACCCGATTTCCTTATAGTTCTTGACGTTAACTATTGTAAAATTGCATTAAACTTTTTATATCATTGCCATATTCAATATCTAAAAGAAATAAACATTGCCTTAGAAATTATAAAATATTGATATCATCAGCAATCCTCACAAATTATATATAGGCATTATGTTGTTCTTATGGTTCATGTTGTAACACTCTGATTATTTAACAGAAGTTTTCAAATTAATCGATATTTTTACATATTTCATCACAAAATGTTAATTATTTTAAAAATATAGCTCATAATATTCAATTGATTCGGTGTGTTTTAAGTATAATAGCAAGTATAAGAAAATATATAAGCGAGCATATAATTATCTTCGGGGAAATCAGCGCAATATGCGAAGTTATTTTCTTCAGCCTTCGCCAAAGTCCTCCAAGGTCAGCCGCTGCCCCAAAGTCAAATCCAATGTGAGAATCTACCAAACTACATTGTTAAGGGTGCCGACAGTTTTCACATCTTCACTGTAATGTTGCATTTCTTAAGCAGTGGAATAAGGCTGGCCTGGCATATGCATTACTTTTCGATTGCACATCTTCCATTTAACAATATGTTAACATTTCAATGCTGCCTAACACGCGTGCTTATCTAGTTACACTTGTATAATGCCAAATTAATTCCATATAGTTATTGTTTTTTCATTTGGTCGTTGTGCGCCAATGAAATGTCAATGCCAATGGAAGTGAAAAAGGCATTACCAAGTGCATTTATTTTGTTAGTTGAAATGAATGAGGGCATTGCCAGATGAAGACAGGTTCTTCAAATGTAAAAGGGCTAGACGAGCTTATATTTTATTTGAAGTGGCAGATGGGGTGGAAGATTTAGACATTCCAAAAAATTTCTTGTGCATCCCAAACTCAGCTTATTTGCATGCACTTCGGATACCCCCAGATAGGGAGCTCCTAAAATCTGGTTGGCTAGATTGACAATATATTTTTAAAGTGTGGCTTAAAGTTGCACTATATGTACTTTTTGTTCATTTCTTTTGTTGTGTTTTGTAAAATTTATATATTAACTTTCTAGGGTTAGCAGGCTCAAGCCTTGAGCCTCCTACCCAAAAAATTATATATATATATATATATATATATGTCGTTAAAACATTTAAATTAAATTTATAAATTAATTAAACATAAAATGAATATTTTAATTTTTTTATTTTTATTTTAATATAAATTTTAATAGCTAAAATTATAAACAAAAATTATACAAAAAAATGTACTCGTTTTTTTGTTTTTTGATTCATTCATTTTTTTAAAGCTTACATATTTTATTTTATAAAACATAAAATACAAATACGTTTGTTTGTTTGTCTCCGCCATTCTCAATGCATACATTAAAAAATAAAAAATGTACTTCAATTAATTACATCAAAACTGTACGCGCTTATGTGAACTACTAAGGAAATTAAATTACGATTTTAAATTAATTATAGATAGCAATTAAATTACAAACTAATTTTTGCAAAAAGAACTAAGACTAAACCGTAACATATATTCCTCAATCAATAGTTTTACTTTGTTTTGTTTGCTGTATTTGAAAAAATTATAATTATATTTAAAAAAACGATATAAATTGCTTTTGATTTTGAGTAGTTCTTGGTTGTCGTTACAATAAAAAATGTTTAAATAAAATAGAATGCAATATTTAACAGTCGAAACAATAGTGATAGAAATTAGTTTAAGAAATGCACATAAGTAATATAATTAATATTCTTGAGCATATAATACTTTTGCTTTTCATTTACACAAAACAGAAAGACTGTGGTAGGGGGGCAATGGGCACATAGAATATACTCGTAAACTAAGGTATGCATAGAACATGAAACACAGAAATTATGCGATTACACGACAAATAAATAAATTACAATTACAAATAAACATACATATTAGGACTTGAGTATGTGCAGAGCTCGCAAAATAGTTGACCTTTTTTTCGCTGTCCGAGAAAAACTGTTTTCTACTGACACTTTGAGCAAAGAGACAGAGATGAACCGTTTACATCAGCTGTTTAGGAAAACGGTCTTTGCTCAATCGACAATTTTCCTACCGTTTAAAGGTGTTCAATGAAGCAAAAGGTTTGCGTATGTATGTATATATGCGAACATGTTACTTGCTTATGCGAATTGAGTGAGAGAAAAAAGTAGTTCTGTATGCTTAACTCAGATAATTATTTGCGAGCTCTGATTTATGTAGTTGTACCTGTTGAACAGAAAGGTAAACAGACGAACGAAGAGACAAATGTGTGTTGCAGCTGACCAAGTGAGTGAATTGTGCTTGTTCAACTACAAGTTCGGTTTAAAAACCATTCCGAAACACTTTAAATATCTCCTTAATTTATAGTGTCGTACTTGTTTTATGGTTATTTATGTTGTTGCTGTATTTTGCCTTCACTTGTTTTTGGTACACAATGGATTGGAGAGCATGGTTATCAAATCGTTCTGCTGCTCCAGTATCTTGTTCAGCATGTCACGCCAATCTGCATAGCGCTCCCTGGAGGCCGCCTGACACACCATGGTGACCTCGGGCTTGTTGGGATCGGTTGATTTGATTTGGAAACGGAAATCGCCCAGCTCCTTCATCTGCATGTGGTTGAGCTGCAGAAGAAAAACGAGAACCATCATGTGGTGACGCTTGAAAATCACAAATGCACTCCACTTACCTGTATGTGCGAGCGGCACTTGAAGGTGGGGTTAGAGAACTGTGTCTTGGCCTTCTCAATGTCGGCAAAGATGATGATTTGCTGGAATAGAAAGACCTGAAGCTCACGCTGCTTCTGTCCAGCATCGACAGCACAGTTGAGGGGACCCTGCAGCAAGAGGTTGCCCTGGGCAGTTATCTCGCCATCAAAGTCCTGCAGACTGCGCAGCACCAGCATCATATCGTTGACTGTCTTGACCACCACCTTCATCTGCTGATAGGCCTCCTGCAGTATGGCCACCTCCTTGTACAACTCGGCGTTTTCTGTGGCCTTGATGAGATCTTTGATGAGCAGCTCGTATTTGGTGATGCGTTGCACGGGCTTGATGATAAAACTGCTCAACTGCAAAACGAAATGCGGACGAAGATTTCTTAGAATTAGATTAGGTGTCGTCGTATATATAATTAGTCTTACATCTGAGCGATGATTCAGCTTTTGGCGAATGCAATCGAAATACTGATAATGGGCGTTGACTATGAACTCGGAGAGCGGTTTGTTGCTGCAGAAATAGTAGTACATGGCAAATTTGCCTGTGGAACGTTTGATCAACGGTCCCAAATCCGCTGGCGATTTCTGGCAGTTTCGCAACGCCCTCAGAAAGGTGCTATGGAAATGAAAAGGACATTTGTAAGATACTTCATTTGGTATATGTGTTGTTTCACGATGACTTACTCCCGATGCCACTCGTATATCTCTTTGATGTTGTTAAATACCAATTTCATTTTGCCACCCTTCAGATCCTCGGGCACCGGTATATCACTGTTAGCATTGTTGATCTCTGTCATGTATCTGCAAATGCAAAATAATTATATTAGCAGCCATACAGAATAGCTATGAGAAGGCTATCTGTGGTTGTAGCTAACTACTTCATAAGAACGGGGCGAACGGAACAGAATAAAGGAATAACAGAAAACAAGAGAGGGAGGCTCACTTCGGGTTTTCGAACCTTATATATATTTGCAGAAGTATAAAAAGGAAAGAAAACTAGACAGTTTACCCGGCATTGCCCAGGCCCTCTCTCTTTGTGAGATGTATCTCACAGGTCCTAATTGATCGTCCATTTATTTTTGATCAGCATCAAAAGCTGCGTTGTTAGTCTGCCAGTCTTTTAGTCCGTATGTCATGATCAGTCAGTCAGTCATTCAGTCAGTCTGTCAAAGAGTTTAATATATACAGTTATAATGCTACATATATATTCATATTTAGTTTCACTTTAATTTCACATAAGATGCTTCCTTCTTCATCTCGAATATTTCTAAAGCTTACCCATTAACAATCACATTTAAGTCATGCACATACGACTCCTCCGTGGAGACCAGCTCGGATAGCACACATTGGCGCTTCCTCAAGGCCGCAGCTTTGTCTGTTAAAGTGCCATGATTCTGTGAGGAAGAAAGAGAAAGCGGTCGAACATGCCACATTGTTCTTAGTATTTCGTTTTGGGGGGGACTTACCTCGTCATTGTTATCGCTGGCATGCGTGCGTCCATGTCCGTTGGTGCTAGCATTCTCTGAACCGTTGCCAGCGCCACCACCATCAACACGGCTTTTGGACTCATGTTGCTCCTGAGAAATGAAAAACGACATACACAAGACAAGTTAGTTGGAAATCTGCTGCAAGAGTTAAGCTGAGAATTCTTGACAAGCACAAGCACGGGCACGTCAAGCGCAGTTGGGGGTGACCACTGCATTGGTGGCCAACCAAGCAACCGACTAACCACTTACCTTTGTCTTTCTGACAATCTGTTCAATTTCCGTTAGTGGATTGCCTTCCATTTTGCCTGTGCTGGCCTGAAAGGGGAAAACAAGACAAGGACAACGATTAGGAAGGCAAATAGCAAGGCACAAGTACGAGTATGAAATGAAAAACTTTTACTCTTATCCGCAAGTTCCAGCACTGTTTGCATTGCAATAGAAAACTGATTATGACATTATGCCTTGCTGGCAAACCTAATTAAAAAAGTTTTCATCAGCTCAGGCTATAATGCAAACGGAGGCAGCCAATTGGTATATCAGAACACGTTTTAAATATGTAGAGAAATGAATCTCATATTTGCATTGTGGCCAGCGCTTTATAAACAATCCCCAGCAGCATGAGTGAAAAGTGGCAGGTGTTTATACAGACACTGGACAGGCCACTGAGATTGTTTCTTAACAAATTGATGAACTTTATAAATACTCGTACATACATGGGTAGGTAAGAGTTGTATCACTATATCACTATATATCAGTGGCAAGTAAAGCACATGTTAGTCAATTAGAGCAACCTTATGGTTATAGCTTTTGTGTGGAAATTTTTGTGTGATATAAAAATGAACTTCAAAACCATAAAAACATTACAACTTTATTCACTTGACCTAGAGCCAGCTAGCTAACAAGCTTAAAAAACAAGTGACAAGGCCTCTTTTCTTATGTTGTCCGTCTGACTTCCAATTCATATGAGCTTAGCCTCCTTCATTCACTACAGACAGACAATTATCTACTTAAAACGGAAAAAATCTCACAATATAAATTATTTGCCAAAACAATTGTCTACTTGAAACGAGAATAGAATTCTAACAATATAAAATATTCAATCTTTTTTTTTGTAGAATTCAACAGATTGTCAATCAGCTAAGTTTTTGATGGGAATAATGCTATGGCATGACTTTTTGCCCCGAACTGAATTGACAATTGTTCTTTAGTAAGGTTGTGAGCTCTTTATTATTATTATATTTTTATTTTTTACGGAATCGGCGACAATATTCCCGAAATACTTTGTAGGCATCCGTTAGTATATTATTTAAAATTTTTAAATTTATAAAAAAGATTTTTTCGCTCCACTTTTTCAATTAGGCGGTAAAAGAACTTTTCACCATTGTTGTTATTTCACAATTCTGTTCCAGACAATTTTTGTTTTCAATTTTATATTGAACCTATGCAGTTTGAAAGGAAATTAAGTTGTTCAAAATTATAAAGAGTTTGTAATGTTTTTAGCAGTATTAGAAACAAAAGACATTGACTTAACTTCCTCGCAGTTTTTGGTATTTTTTCCAGAAAACGCACGTTCAATATACTTTTTCCTATAATAAGGCACAGTCAGTACCAACATTCATTGCTTCAAGTTACAAAGCACAAGGGCACATATTTTGTCATTGCTACTTATAAACTGTAGAGCTGTATTTCAGAATATTGTTTTTACATTCCTATACAAAATTGTCCCCATTTTGGATCCACTTGCAGTTGCAGTTCTGCAAAAGGCTGAGTGTCAAACACATTTTCTATTAAAAATATTCATAATTATTTCAAAACTTGTAGCTTGATTTTTCACCTTTCATAAAGTTAGTATAAGTTTCCGATGGGAAATTTGTATAATTGGTAGATTTTAAGACACTGATAGTTTTATAACGCAACTGCATCCATAGACTGTTGCTTACGAACTGTTGTCTGTCGCAGTTTCGAGCTATTTAATTGTTGTTTTCATCGAATTGCAAATTTCTCAAACTCAAATTTGTACTCTCTGCGAATAATGAATGCGAATATGAATATACAGCAGGGGCTGCCTCCAACCACTTTGCTGCTAAACATAGGTGCGATGTGTATTGTATTTATATATAAGTTTAGAACTGTTGGAAGCCCATGACGGTTGCATGTTTCATTCAAATTTAATCACTCGCTTATTTTTGTATACGATCTTGAGTCTCGCGTACTCAGCGAAACCCTAATTAATTTCAGTTGTTTTCGTTAAAGTTGCAAAAAAGAACAAAATTAATACAAAAAAATATCCAAAAAAAAAAAAGAGAACACACACACACACACAACACATACACATCCTATTCTAATGGAACTTTCTATTTTTTTGTGGCAAACTTAATTTATAAGCGAAAACAAAATCAAATGTGGCAAAATGTATTTAAGCCACGACAAATATGTAGTTAACGGTTAGCGGCTTGCTAACTGCAGATAAAATTGTATAACTAGCGGGCGGGCGGGCGTACAAGTACAAACAAAGGTTTACGTTTGCTCTCTTGCTTGATTTTCTTTATTGTCATTGTGTACTTTGGGGCGATAAGATTTGGGCTGGCTGTCGTCGAGTCAGCTGTTGCAGCTGCTGCTGCTGTTGTTGTTGTTATTGAGTTGCCTTGCAGGTTTGGTCATCAAATCGTTTATGCGGGCTATTGCGATTATTAATTATAGAATTGCATGGCAAATGCATGCAATTTCTTGAATGCTTACGAATAAACGCAGAAAGCAGCTCATGGCACGTGTTGTTTAAAATTCCCAGCACACCGAATATTTTTCGGTTAACACTTTTTGCCCAATTTGGATGAAATGTCTTTAATAAAATTGTTTTGTGTTTGTTGGTGTTCGTCTTTATAAGGATGTTAGCTGGCGACGGCGACGACGACGCATTTTGATAATGCGAAATTCTTGGGAGAACCGACAACTGAGCGCCGAGCGAGCGGCCAACCGACTGAGTGACTGAGCTACTGCGAACTGACTCTGAATGGTACGGAGGCCTAATAGTTTTTTGGGCTGTTGCCTGTTGCCGTCGTATATCATGTTTTACATACGGACATACACAAACATTTGAAGGGTAACTTACACCCGCACCCGCACTCACACACACACACCCGCACCGCGCAATCAAAGAAACTCTCAATCAACGCATGGCTAACAATTTCGTC
Source organism: Hirtodrosophila duncani (assembly GCA_037043425.1). Taxonomy (NCBI): domain Eukaryota; kingdom Metazoa; phylum Arthropoda; class Insecta; order Diptera; family Drosophilidae; genus Hirtodrosophila; species Hirtodrosophila duncani. The sequence continues at coordinate 4,781,086 of JBAMBM010000834.1, read as the reverse complement.
GCCGTCACTTGAGGAAAAGCGCTAAAATAATTGTATTGAATTTGCGATTGAGTCAGAGCGATACAAGTATGTACGTGTGTGTGTGTGTGTGTGTGTATGTGAGAAAGTGTATGTGCCTGAGAGAGAAAGAGAGATGCACTCACAACGCCTTGTATATTTTGTGTTGTAGATTCTTAAATACATAAATTAATTCGCATTTTACGGCAACAATATCGACAACAACAAAACACAAAACGAGCGAAAAAAACTATACAAATGTGTGAAGCGTGTGGTGCGAGTAAAGCATGATGGACGCTATAGCACCCTCTGATATTTTGAAAATATTTTCGGCTGCTCTATGCTGAACAAAATCAAAGCAGATACGAATGCCTTATAAGGAACTCAAAAGACCCGAAAGCGCGCACCCATAAACTTGGGTTCTGGAAGAGAAAACTCTTGCACACATTTTTATACCATTCACAAAATGCTACGCAGAAAAGGAAGCGTTTTAAACTATATAAAGTATCTAAATTATTGATCAGCATGACGAGGTGAATCGATATTACCAAGTCCGTCTGTCCGTCTTTTTTTTTTGTCTGTTGTCCAAATCGGACAGCTATATCATATAGCTCCTATAAAACCGATTGTGCCGTAATAAATACTTAAAAGCATAATTTTCTGTTTTCATCCCAATCAAACCAAATTTGGTTTGTATTCAATGGAGGCGGTCCACGTCCTCTGGCCTGATCTGATCAAGATCGGACAACTATATCATATAGCTACCACATAACCTATTATTCCGGCATAACTTTTTTGTTTTTTATCCAAATCAAAACAAATTCGTCTTGTATCTCATGTATCTACTGTAGACCAACCCTTTGCTGACCAGATTTGATCTAGATTGGTTATATATATATAAATGTTCTCCCCCCTATCTCCTATGGTGTAGGCTGTGCGCTGTTGCTCAAGCAGTCATTCAGTCAGTGCATGTCCCATACTGCTTACATGGTATCACATTTATTTACAAACAGAAAGACTTAGCTATTTTCTGTACGACAAACTATTTGCGCTGCATTCTTATAGACACAGAATGTGACACCATATCAGCGACAATTGAATTTTACATTTGAAATTAAGTGGCGCAAATCAGCGGGACAACAGCCACAATCGCCCAGACACGTCCACCCACGCAATGACGTCGGCATGGAATCCCAGTGGCTAGCTGTTTAATTGGCTTGGCAATGGAATCGAGGGACAGGGTAAAGTAGCTACATGCAACGGCTGATGTCAGTTACTCCCACACACACACACACATATACACACTGATATAAGAACTTCAATATCGAAGGGCGCGAAAAGCATTGAGAACTATTAAAAATTAATGACAATGCAAATATATTCACGAAAAAATACCAAGGAAATGGCAACTAAACAAAGGTAGATAATGGGCCCAGACCCCATTGCCAATTGTGCCACAAGGCTAACAATAACAACAATAAGAACACTAACACAAAAGAATACAAGTAGATATAAATACACAGCTAACTGGGTTAAAAAAACTATACATCAGGCCAGGTAAACAAATTGTAAACAGGAACAAATATGTATATATATATATATATATATATATATATATAGGTACGATGAATATACAATAAAAACCCAAAAGCTGTTGACGCCTCAAGGCTAAAACTTGAAAATGGCAAGAAAAACTTTTGACAAGGCAGCAATCTTACATTAAATTCAACTAATAAACCATAAAATAGAAAAGCAGAGAAGAAACGAACGAGAGGCACACGCAGCAGACACAGACGACATAAAATTTATTGATGAAAATGAAGGCGATGCGACACACACAACGGAAAAGCGGACAAAGTGAAAACGACAGCAACGGCGGCGTCAATTTGGCGACGTCTCGGACGCAGCCACAGCCACAGCAGCAGCAGCCGAAGAATATAGACAAAGTCAAAATCAAAATGTTAGCCAGAGGCAAACCCACTTTGGAAGACAATATGGCAGCATATTTATGCAGGAAAATCACACAAGTGGATTTTAAGGAACTTTATGCTTCGTTTAGGATATGATATCCTTTGCGCATGAGGCAGGACAGAAGAAGATGAAGTGGTTAACATAGATTTGTCAGCATGAACAAGGTGAGTCAACATCATATCCAGTAAAATTATATAGTATATATACAAGTGTTCATCTTGTTCATTCTTTCTATACTCAACTCTATACTCTGGGAATCTTACAGTCTTCAAAGCCTTACCCAAATGTTGCAACTGAATTCCGTGAGAGAATATTAATAACTAGCATCTATCTTAGATGAAGATGTCCACTTTATAGTGTTAAGGTTGTATATGGAAATGAAGACTGTGCATCTATATAATTTCGCCAAGTAATTTCTAACCAAAAATATGGAAATTATCTTCCAAAATAAGCATACATATCCAACTGATTCACCAAAAAACAACGCTGCTTTCTAATTTTACTCAGAAAAAGTACCAATCAGCTTGAAATCCCTGCGTCAAACAAAAGATAAGTAAGCCCCCCTGTACTACCAGACAGATAGACAGACAGACAATAATACGAATTCATCCATCCATTCATTCCAACAGCGAATTGCCAAACACACATACCGCACAAAGCATCGTCCACACACAGCTAATTTGCCTGTGAAAATTTATGCGCTATGTGGTTGTTGTTCGTTGGGGCGTCGGATATCTTGGTCCGTGCGTCAGTCACTCTGTCTATCTGTCTGTTGCGTCAGTTGTCTGGCTAGACCAGAGATAGTACGTGCCTGTGTCCACTTCGGCGAGAATCTTTTTTTGCTCTGCTCAAAGCTGCCGCTCGGTTCTCTGTGTGCAAACAAAATAGAGTGGCGCGTTTATGGCCTAGGTGGCTGCCCCGAATGTCACCCCCAACCCTCATCGTTGACTACGCCCTTGGCCTTGCCTTCTAAATTTTCATCTAGAGCGACCGTATGGAATATTTTGCTGTTGCTTTATTTGCTAAGCTTTCTAATTGAGCGAAGCTTCGTGCCCCGATTGCTTAAGCTCGAGGACGATGACGTGGGTGTGTGTTACAATGCCTCGTATACCGTTTTGATTTGTGTGTGAGAAATACACATTGGAAGGGGAGCTGCTTAAAGAACAACCAAATTAGACTAAACAAGACAAAGGAAAACCAACACGCAGGCAATAAAGATCTAGAGATGTAGAGCATTGGGCAAGGTGCACTAGAAATATCTAGCACATGCTATAGACAGAGGAAATAAGCCTATAAATATGAAAAAGTTTATAGGGTTTTCACAAGAATTCACAGTTTTCGCTTACGACAACATATAGTCGTCGAAGAAAGGATGGGATATAAAGCGTCAAACACATTCCTTAATTTTCACACATTCTCTTTTCTACAATTTTCTCTTCTGTTTTCATTTCCAGTCTGGGTACAATGTGCTATTCTGAACCACTTTACTTTTCACACTAACGAAACCAACTCTACTTGTCTGTGAATCAACAAATTGATGTAATCTATCAATGATTTGCATAGAGCGGAAGCAATCAGTTCCTAGTAAACAATTGGGGGAAGTCTCTAAGTACTCATCAAACACTTATGTGCTTTCCACTCTATCTCTTAAATGATTTGATCAATGAAACTCACCAAATTGGCTGAGCTCTGGTTGAGATCCTTTGGAAAGGCGGGCGGTCCATTGGCAATCAAATGTGGCTCCTGTATGGGCTTCATGGGCGGCGGCAGCTCTGGCAGGCCAGCCTCCTCTTCCGGCTCATAGTCAGCCTGCTGTACTGCATTGGGGAATTGTGGTGGCAACTGGCCAACGCTGGCACTGGCCGTACTGCCAGGTGTCGCCGTTGTGGCGCCGCTGCCCGGCTGCTGCTCGGCGAGCTCCTCGGCATGCTTTTGTGGTAGCTATAAAGACGACGCAAAAATATTGTTATAAATAAACGGCCATAAAATTTGTTGTCGCTATACTCACTCTCAAATTCTTCTCTGAGGGCTTCTTAATGAGCGATTTGTCGTTCGGCGGCTTCTCCACCTTGCTCTGGGATAGCTTGCGGAGTGGCGGCGGTAACCATTTGCGCCTGCAATAAAAAAGAAATTTGAATGGTTAGCAATTGTGCACAGGCTGGAGTAACTGCATCAGTATCTCAAGTACAGGAACAAGCGTATGGATGTGGTTGTCTGGACGAAATCCTCCATTTCGTTGGCCAGACGCGAACGCGTTTGTGCGTTTTGCGAGCAATTAAAGTGAGACAATCGCTGCTAAATGGAAAAAAGTGGCTGTCCAGCTGAGTGGCTGACATGAGACTGTCGCCGGAATTGTCGCCATTGCCGGAGTCTTTGGCTGTCTGCCTGAGCATATCAGTACGTACTAGAAACAGCCAACAGCCACTTGGCCAGCAAGTTGGCCCGCCCGCTGCTCGTGCTCTTGGGGCTCTTTGTCGCCGCCGGCGGCGGCTGTGAGCGCACACTGGGGCCAAGTTCATGTTCATGGCACGCGGCCAGTTGTGGAGGAAATTTATAGCCTGACAATGCGTGCCAGCCAGTTTATGCTTTGAGGGCGTGAATGCCCTCAAGAAGAAAGATTGGTCATAATTCGAACAGCAATTCGTTTTATGATGTGAACGAACACAAACTTTTTGAAGCCACAAATGAACTTGAAAAGTTGTTATGATCCGTTGTTTTGATGAACCGTTGAGGGTACTCAATTTGTGATGTTTGAATTTAAGTGGAAAATCGTTTAATCATACTTAAAAATTTCAAATAATTTGACACAAATGCTGCTGCAATAAGCCCTCTTGTAGTTTCCAGCTAATGCTGTTAAGCTTTTCGCCCTTTGAGTGCTTTCAATGACCTTTCAAGCATTAAATGCGGTTTACCGCATGTCCGCTTTCTCATATCTTTAACCCAAAAAACTTTGTAATCTTCAACTGAAACTAGTCCAGCGTACATTTTGTGGCAATTAAAAGGACATTTGTGAAACAAAAGCAACCGCAAAAACCGCAACACACATTTACAAAACCACCCAACAGTTGATTCAAATAGTTTCATCAACACTCGAACAACAACAGCTATCATGAGCTATAACTATTAAGCACAATAAATTAGTAACAGTTAAGATGTTGACAGTTGATGAAAATCAATATCAATAAAAAAAGCGACAGCAAAGTTTTAAAAAATATTAAAAAAGAGGAGCGTTGCATACTTAACGGCGACCGCGCGGCCATCATATTCATAACGCCAACAGCTGAGTGACTTTGGTAGCGCCCGAGCAACGTTCAGCGACATGTAACATAATTCAAAGTAAAAATAAACATTGACACAGACACCAGGATGGACAGAGCAGTTTGTGCTGAAGCAGTGGCAGCAGCAGAAGGCAACAGCAGAAGGAGCAACACAGGTATGCATGGTTCTACGGTTCTTGGAATAGTATTTAATTTATTATGTCCTCGTTTGCTTTCAAAATTCATTTGGCTGATGTAATGTTGTAGGCAAATAAGCAATTTATACATATATACGTGAATGGGATATACGTGAATATGTGTGTGTATGCACAGACAAACAATGCTAAAATGAACTTTTGTAACTAGAAAACCAAATAACTATGCAGGCAGCAATGATAGTTGGTTGAACGTGTTGAGACTAGAAAAATAAGCAAAATTGCAGAGCACGTTGCTGTTATCGATTTTGAGGTCTGCCGTCGTGTCTAATTTTAATTAACAAGACATTTTATATAGAGAATTTAACCCGATTTAACCTTTAATTACATTATATATATTACAATTATATATATAACCGATCTAGATGAAATCTGGTCGGCGGGCGTGGGTCTACAATGGACAAAAGGGCTACAAGCCGAATTTGCAGCTATATTTTTTTTTATCTTTTTTAGCGGTACGTTGACGTACAATGCGCTGCACCTTCAAGTGGACCCACGATACCAAGCCACGAGGCTTGTTAAGCGCGAAGCCCAGACTAGAAGCTCCCACCTCCCGCCCAACCAGCCGAGGGGAGCCGCCGCATAACGAGCGATACGAATCGCGAAGACGGAAAAAAACGCGGACTCGCACGCTCACTTTCAGTGAAAGTAAAAACAACAAACCATAAACAATTTACATTATCAACTAGCTAAATGCGTTAGTATAGATGTTTTGTTTTAGTTAAGTGAGTTATCATTAGAGATAAAGTTAAAGAGATTCTTGTAGTTACAATAGAGGACTCGAAAAGGTTCATGCAGGAGATAGTTTAAATTATAGTGCTGAAGATGGATAGGAAGATGGAGGGACCAGAGAAGTATACAGTAGTTTAGTTATATAAGGATCATCAAATTCCTTCGACCATCGTTTGATTATACCTAGAACACCCACAGCCTTATCGACGGTATTTGAAAAGTGTAAGTCGAATTTTAATGTAGGGTCTAAAAGAACAACCAAGTCATCAACTGATTCGATCCGATCAAGGGGCATATCTTTAAGAAGGTACAATCTGAAGCGGTATGCTACGTTACAGGACCAGCACAGTTTAACGTCGTCGGTGTACATCAGTACACGAGAGTGGGATAGAACATGAGACAGTCGTTGATTAATAAGGTGAAGAAAAGGGGACCTAGGTGGCTACCCTGCGGTACACCTGATGTAACCTAAGGGGCTTAGAGTAAGAGTTATTGAAAAGAACTTTCTGTGATCTGAGATTAAGGTAGTCGGAGATCCACTTAAGAAAATGGGATGGGAAACCAAGGAGATCTAACTTATGATGAATATGATAAATTTGTTTAATTTCGATCAGATCAGGAGGACGTGGGATACAAACCTAGTTTGTTTTGATTTGGAAGTTTTCATTCTAGATCAATCGGTTATGCGGGAGCTATATGATATAGTTGCCTCAACTGAATGAATCGTGAACTTAACCAGCGTGCAGACAAAAGAAAAATCTGGTAAAAATTTCAGCTCAGTAGCTCTTCCCTCTGTAGACATCAGAGATCGCAGGGTTGAAACACAAAGACGGACGGACATAGCTATATCGCATGCCCTCGTCATGCTGACCAAGAATATATGTACTTTATATGGTCGAAAACACTTCCTTCTTCATGATAAAATTGATTTGCATTCCCAGTTTTTGTGAATGGTAAAATATAACATTTAATATGGAAAGATTATAGCATTGCGATTGTAAAGTATAAGTATGATATTAACAAATTTCATACCACAATTAACAGTGTTCACTGTACATAGTCACAATGTCAGTGTATTAATGAGCTCGCCTCAAAGTATGCAACAAAAGGCTGGCAAGTTTTACAGCTTGGGCGCTTCTAATGCGTCTGTGTGTGTGCGTGTTTTATTATACAAATACATTTGCAAGTGTGTCCTTTAGTTCATTGGTCTAAACAGCGCCAGCTCATGGGGCTACTCCATGTGCCCTCCTGGACAAACACACGCGCATGTTGACACAACGCTTGAGACAAAGGGAAAAAGATAACCGACTACGAAATACATACATATACAGGCAAAAAGAGATAGCGGGGACTTCCCAGTTCAATCCAGCGACCCATCCAAGCTTCGGCCATAATCTATGTATGTATGTAAGTATATGCATGGGTCAGACAGGCGCAACGGGCTGACTCAATAAGACCGACAGGCGAAACAAAAGAAGCAACAAGCAGCCTTTACTTAATGTTCACTCAAGTGGGTCGGCCGTTAACAACAACAACAACAACAACAGCTGCCCAATTAGTGTGCAAATATTGAAAGTGTTTTGTAATTTATGTACCGTACCACTATGTACCTCTATAGAATTGTTTGGACAATTTTTCTTCTTGTTCTACACACAAAGTTTGATAACAACACAATAAACATGGAGCTTTGAATTTCGAGCGCAAATGTAATTCGAAGAAATTATCGCTGGGCACATTATATATTGTTATTGTTGAATAGAAAGAGTGTGTGTGAGAGAGAGAGAGGGAGAGAGAGAGAGAGGGGGTAGGTAAAGGTAGCTTATGCAAAATATAATCATCGAAACCTCAACTGTCAGCAATTAGGAGGCCACAAAATTCATGTACATCCATAATGTTGGTCATGCATACACTGCGTATGATTAATGCAAACATGTGTTCTTATCGCCAATATAACACAGTCAACATATTCGCTTTCGTTCTTCCGCAAACGTCTACTATCAAATTGTGACGCAGAGCTACAACGAAGACGACCTCTTGCTGACTAACTTCCAAGAGCTTGTTGCAACATTGCTGTTGTGCCTTCTCCGTGCCAATCTTCATAAAGAAAAAACAAAACATATGAAAATCCCCATTGCAATGCGTTCAGTTGCAATGTATAATCACAGCATGGCTCTTAAAACAGGTTTAATTGCGCAATTATCAAGAACACTTGTGGGGAATAACTGAGCAGGTTTAGAGCGAGACGTGGGGCAAAAACAAGTGTAAGTGATGGAAATCAGAGGTGTGCAAGAGATATGACAACAAAACAATTAATTTGGTACTACGATGACATTTTTTTAAGTTCTTGTTTTAAAAATTTCCTATTGATAGCTCTCTATTAATGTTAAATTCTGTCGATCGAGTTAAATTAGGAAATTCATACTTTCTACGAAAGTAATCTAGTATTAACAAATATCTTCATTTATATCAATTTGTTAGCCAAAGTGACAATCCTTGAAAATCAAATTAACATTCGGAATTCAAAGAAGTATTTGGAAATACCCAGACAATGCGGAACCATTCCACCATACCAAGATTTCCTTGAAAGTAAATGTGCTTGTGCCAGATTACGAACCAACTATCACGCTAGCCCACGATTACGAATACAGCACATCTCTATTGCAAGTAATTGCTAATGGAGAGAAGTTAGTTTAGTTATGGGATTACCCCAACTATGCCATAGCTCGCCTTAGTTACTTATTCACTGTTAACGGGGGGGCCCGGAGAATAATTAAGAATTGAAAGGGAACTGAATATGCATGATTTTCAGCTTATATCTTGCTGATTTAAATATCATTCAGCACAATTTACAAAAACCATCTCAATAATACAATTTTATCCTTTCTGGGTTCTCACAAACTTCGTTAAATTGATTTTGCCTCCCACAGCAGGGTTGGTAGACTGATTCAACATCCTCCCGCTGCCCGCAATTGGACATCTCAACTAAGCTAAATTGATGTCAGGTAGAGGCAAGGCAAACAAACGTGCGTTTCTAATTTCCAAACAAATCCCCCACACGATGAGCAGCGAACGTGATAGAAGCTGAATGCTCCAGCTGCATAATGGAAGATAATGAGCCAAAGGGCCCAGGTCAACTAAATTGGTTGGAGTTGTTGTTTTCATTGGTTGGTTGATGTTGGTTATGGGTGCCAATAAATCAAATGGAACTTGGTGCTGAAGGGGGAACGACGACGATACTTAGATTTTGGAGGCGCAAAAGTAGTTGGGTCCAAGCTGCTAACTAAAAGCTTAGTCACTTTAAGTGTCGCAAAAACAAAACAACTAAATTAAAGCCGATTTCGTTTGGGCAGCGGAAACTGCGACACCCGAGACATTGGCCGTCAGATGGTGTTGTTTTTGTTGTTGTTATTGCAATTGAGCTGCTATGTATGCGAGCTGTAGATACGGGCATTTTGAAAAAACAAGACTCTAATTGAACGTGAGGCCACCGGCACAGTTTGGATTACAGTCGGAACAAAGGCTGGTCATTGTGCCCGTGGATAGGCTGGCGCCGATAGACAACTCTCGTTTTCATTTACCAAGATTTGCGACGCTCGTCAACGGTTAACAACGGCTCCTCCGGCTGACAGCAGAAGCAAGCGAAACCCTCGGACACCGGTGTCAGCGTATGCTGATGATGTAGTCCATTCGCATGGTTGGCATTGCCATTTAAGTTCAATGATATTGACTTGACGAGCACCGGTGTTGTCTTTAACCGGTGTGCGGGTGCCGAACGCCGCTTCATTTGCTTAGCATTGGAATTCATAGTCACATTCATATTCACACTGACATTATTACTATCGTTCTTATCACTGGCAACTGCGACACTTTCAAAGTGCAGACCGTTTTCGGCATGCTTATCTAGCTCGCCGTTGTTATTGTTACACATGGCAGATAAGAAAATCGGCGACGACGAGGTAAAAAATAAACTTAAGCACCTATCAAACACTAAGTCCCCGAGTTAGCCCCGATGAGCGCGTCCAACGATGCGTATACGTCGCGTTCTGGCGTTTGACCACAAACTGAGCGTTTGCAAATGCTCCAAGCAACTCAACAGCGCCTCGCCTCTGGCTTTTGCTTTCTGGAGAAAACACACAAAACGTAGATCGCAAAAACAACAACAACCAAAGCAGCAAATAAAAACTGCTCAACTCAAAAAGAAAAAAAAGGGGAAACTGTGCCATGAACAGCCGCCTCACTGAGCGCCATACAAAAGGCAAAAGTAATATCACAGAGCGCCGGTTTGCGAGTGCTTTTTGCTATGAAAACAAAGTTCTTATAAAGTTTTTTTTCCTCTCTTTTTTGGGTTTTTGTTTTCCTGCTTTTGTTTTGCTTTGTGTATGTTGTTGTTGTTGTTGGGTTTGAGTTGTTCAGTGTAATAGGTTTATATCTTTATGGCCTGCGCACAAGTTGTTGGACACGCGAGATTGCGATAGCCCAGGCACAAAATGTTAGTACACGTTTTGCTATAATTCTCATGGGCGATGAATTAAGTTATATTTTTTGTGCGAAGGTAAAAACAAATTTGGGCAGTGGCGTCTGAACGGGATGGGCTTCTAAGGGTGCAACCACTATATATGTACGTTAATCTGGAATGGTTGATTGTGAACTTTGAAGGGAAAGCAATTCAAGCCAGTATACGTCCCTGCGACAAATCGTTATCTTTTTAGACAAACAATTATATCCAAGCAGGGTTATTCATGGCTTATTTTGAGCGACTATTTTTTTTTATATTTTCTCAATATTGTATTGGAATAGGGGAAGGGTTTAGTATACTTTTTACATATTTATATATATTATAATCTTGTCACGATATTTGTAAGGCATAGAAAGAGGCATATCCGACCCCATAAAGTATATATATTGTTGATCAGCACGAGAAGCCGCCGAGTCGATATAGCCATGTCCGTCTGTGTCTATGCGAACTACTCTACTCAGTTTTCAAGCTATTGACTTGTAATTTTTACTCTAGGCTTAGGCTATTTTTTACTATAAGTTGCTCATATGTAAAAAACACAAGGATCGGACCATTAAATCATATATTAGGACATATAAAAGCAAACTTTGTACAATCGATGGCGCTCAAAAAATGTATTTGCAAGCCAAGCAGCGCAGAGCTAGCCATGTGGTCTGTCTCTCTCCCTCATACATAGATTTCTTGGTATGCGAATGTGTGGTATGTATGTAAAGGTATATGTATATAAAAGTTTGTGTGTTGGCATATCACAATGAACGTTCAAAATATGAATATAGAATATGAAGACAGCTGCACTGAATACATTTAAGAGACTATTAAGGTTCCTTTCCATTTTATAGATCTGCAAGGATATATAAGGTTCAATTATCCGAAGCTAGACTTCCTCTCCTTTTTGCAACGAATAGAAGGAAGCATTTCCAACTATATAAAGTATATACATTCTTGATCAGCACGACAAGCCACGTATATCAGTCTGTCCTTCTACCCCAAGATCTCAGAAGTCTTAAGAGTTACAGAGCTGAAATTTGTACCAGATGGTTATTTTACCTCCAGGCTGGTTAAGTTCGAGATTTATTCATATCGGTGAACTCTATCATATTGCTCCCATATAACCGATTTTACTGGAATGAATATTTAGTAGCATAACTTTTCTGCTTTTTAGCAAAATCAAACCCAATTCGGTTGTCTCCATTACTAAATCGGTCCAGAACTGACCTAAAACGTATTCGAAATCGCTTGAAAAACTGATATATTTACTAGCCATTCCGAATTTCTTTAGTAATTGTCTCAATATATAATCAATTGGAATTGGCTAGAAAAAGGTCAAAAACGAAGTAGAAGAGGTTGCAATATCCTAAGTTGAAAATCTTAAAAGCAAAAGGAGGGAACGTGTAAGTCTTTTAAGGCTTAATTAGAATTCTTTATCAACCAAGCTGATACTATTATATTATAATAAATTATGCACAAATCGCACTTATACAGTCGGAAATTTCTTATACTGAGCGAGAATTACATAAATGTATCAATTTTTGTTTTTTGTTTTCTTGACAAACCACAAACAGTGAACAGCTGATAAATTTTAGGACATCTTTTTTCCAATTGGCATTTCCTCTCTTCGACCAACAATGATAACCATTATGGATTGTGCAGTACATTTTCAAGGTGTAAACCATACGTCCACTCATAAAATTATATTGCCCCGAGGAAGTATTAGGGAGATGTCAAGCTCAACAGTAGACCACAGAATAATTTAGTTCAGTATCCTTTCAACGCCACAGAAATTATTAAATTTCTTTAATAAATTTCAGCAGCAATTATGTTATAATAGGTCGTAATAAGATCTATCTATTTGTTTAAAGTGCTTAATGCCATTATTTCGCTTATTAAATATTCGTAAGCGTTAAGACCCTATCTTGGCCCAGACTAGTCGGATAGAGGTTAAACGTTTACGAGCTGCTCAGAAATGCAACTAATGGCCCACAATTTTGGTCTACAACTTTTGCATATTTGATATTTTGTCGTTGTCAAGGCAGAGGACAAAACAAAGTTGACCAACTTAAAGGAACTTACCCGCTGAAGCCACGTCGCTTGGTGGATGAGGACAGGGCATCCGACTTGCTACGATTGCCTGTGGGTAGATGGGAAAAAGCAATCAGTGTATAATTCACTTGCGATGTAAATTACAGAAGTGTAAACTTACCTTGATCCTGCATTGAATCGGTTGGTTTCTGGGCACCAGTTGAAGCGGCGGCACCTGCTCCGGATGACGAACCTTGCTTGTGCGAGCCCGGCGGCGGTTTGAGCACTGACACTGGCACAAGACCCTCCTGAACGGCTGCATCGTCGTGCTGGGGATTGAGGCGCACAAGACAAAAGTCCGGCTCACTGGCTGTTGGCGGTTCGATAATCTCAACCTGCTGGCCCTTGCTGACGCTCAGCTCGTTGCTTCCCACGCTGGCTATGTAGTCAGCAACCACCCAGGTGGCCTCCTGATTGCCCAACTGCAAAGACAACAGAGGTTGAAGGGAGAAGCATGAGACAACGAGAAGGATGATGAACATCATTTGATTTGGCCCTCTAACCCATAAGTGCTGTTAATATCCTCGCCCTGAGGTTGAGGTCGAGGTGACAAGGCGATTTTATTGATTGACTGACGGCTCTCCGCTCTGACCCCCAGCAAGGACATGCCCGAATGCCCCCCAGCTGCCGAAGCACACAGCAGCAACTGCAACCAGCTCGGTGGCCGATTCATAGGCGACCTCGAAATATGCCCAAGGATCGTTGGCAAAGCACAAAACTAATTAGAAAGCTATTCAAGCCATACATGCCTATTGTCTCATTAAATATGCAAAGGCAGCCAGGATAAAGACGTAGTAGATGGCGCTGGCTTAAGCCTTTCATTGGCTGCCCCAACCACCCACAAACGAACTTAGCGCCCGCCCCTCAATCGAGTAGCCAGCCAAGTAGACGCCCACGTTATGGCTTTTCATAATTTATAAGTTTATTAATTTACATACAATGTGGGTGTCGGAGGCTTTAATTGCCAAACTCAACAGCCCGCATACACGATTAACAAGCACAACGGCAAACACCAATGGAAAAACAAATGTTAAATTGTGGTAAATCGGATTATCGAATAACGATGGAAATGTGGATCTACAATGCAATACAATTCGCACATATATAAGGCAATTATTTATGCTTGATGTGAAAAACATATTTACAATTTGAGTGTAGGCATTTATGACTGTGCTAAGCCTATAACAATATTATGAAATACTATAGAAAGGCAGGCTAACTTTGGGTAGACAGTGGATAACGCTTAAAAGGGTCACTTAAAGAGCATATAGTATTTATGCCGAACGTGTTTCAATTTAGACAAATTTACTAGATTTATAATTTAAATCATTTGGTTATATGGCTATATGATGTTATATATGCTGATACTGGAGGAACAATAGAACAGAGATTAATTGTACTATAAATGTTGCTAATCGAATTGCATGTTGAGAGGGATTGCAGAGCAACTCATTTGTTTTCGGCGCACATTCGAGATAGAAGTTGCCCAGTGGAGGATATTCAGCCTTGTACGTAAACAAATCTTGAAAAATGTTTCATAATTTCGTGTATTCTTAGTTTAATGAAAGTGGTTCTCACTAATATTCAGATTAGTTCTATCAAATGGTTTAAAGATATAATCCAATATTTACAGAACTTTTATAAAAGTCAATGAATTTTCTTAAAGAACAGAATTTTAGGCGCTTTCATTATCAACGCTCTGAGTAAATTTTATGAAATATATCTACGAGTGAGCCAAATATTGAGAACGGTATCAAATGTGTTATTATGATTTGTTTATGATTTACTTTACGAGATATATCTACGACAGTATCAAATACTCTGCACGTATTCGTTTGATTTTTATATGATTTGCTTAGTGAGACAAATATGCGAGTGAGCCAAACATTGAGCACTGTCTGAAAGGTGTTTATTTAGAAGCTAGTTGCCATAGCCATGACAGTGACAGTGTCTCTGTCCAACTCATAAGAAATATATATATATATATACTATAGTGCTACTAGCGATCTGCCCCGGCTGTAGAGCTTAAACAGAAATAACAGGCGCTTAAATTGTAAAGATAAATCCTTGGTATTAGGGGTATCCGAGGAAATATCACCATGCAAATCCGGGCGACAAAAAAAAAAATCCAACAAGTTTATGCTCAGCTTTATCCAAACGAAAACAATGAAAATGAGCTAAACCTAACACACAAAAAAAAAAAACCATTTTAATTAATGTCATTAAAAATGTAACAAGCATTCATGCTCTGCAATCTGCAAACACTTTATGGTGTGTTTGTTGCTATGGATTCTCCTGCATGAGCTTCGTGTGGCTTTATAATATTAATTTAATATACAATATTTATACGACGGCGTGCCATAAAATGTACATGTTTCTATGTGTGCGTTTGTGAATGGGCCATATAACACCTAGCTGTGGAGAAAGGCAGCCGCCAAACGGTGTCGAAAAGTCGATGTCGATGTGAACGTTCGTTGAGAGATTAAGGTGAGGGGAGGGGGCTCTGTTGCGCGCTTATAAGCGCAATTAAATCAACTTCATCAGCGTCAGCAGCAAAGGCAGCCACCAGCTTAGTTTACGAGTATTATGCCCGCTTGGATGCCCTCGTCCTCTCTAAATCTGTGTCTATATCGGTGTGAGGGTGTGTGTGTGTATCTGCTGTTAATTTCACACAAGTTGAGGCAGGAAAAGATAAGGGGAAAGCAACAGCGGCAGCAACAGCAGCAGCAGCAAGTTGCCACCTTTATCCTACAACTGAGGGACCAACTGCCAACTGACGCTCGCTGTTAATTAAGCGCCACTGACACGGAAACGTGCCGGGTGGGTAGCTGTATGTGTATGTGTGCGTATCCCTGTAGTTGTATGCTTGAGCGTGCGTGTGTGAACATATAAGTACATATGTATGCTGCACGTTTTCGCTTGTAATGCAATTAGTCGGAAAGTTTTTTAACAAAGTATTGGGAACTTTAGCAACAACAATTTATGTCAGATAAAACCAACTGCCGCCATCCATGTCAGCGCCTCAAAGTGGGTGTGGCACAAAATGGTTTTCTACTTTTTTCTTAAGCCAACAAAAACAAAAAAAAACATAACAAGAGAGGAAGGAATTCAAACTTCGGGTACCCGAACCTTATACATCCTTGCAGAACTGTAAAAATGGAAGAAAGAAAACGTATTTCCTTCAGCTGAGCAGCTTCATAGGCAGCGAAGCAATCTTCTTTCTAATTACCTACAAATATTTTGTGCGTGCCTTGTGATATACAAAGTGCATACATACAACACATTCGCATTTCAAGAATCTGAGGGAGCAGTTCGCATGGAACCAGACAGACAGACACATATCCAGATAGATGGGCATGGCTATATCGACCCGGCTTGTCGTGATGATCAGAAACATATATACTTTCTGGGGTCGAAGATGCTTCCTTCTATTCCTTAAATATATTATAATACCCTCTGCAAGAGTATAATGAACGCTATTTAAACTTCTCGTTTCCATTTCGAGATGAAAACGCATTACATAAAATAAATCACAGAGAAGAAGTACAGGGAGATTTCTTTGGCTTTTAAGCAAAACGTTTAGCTTATATCTAAAACGGCAGCAGGCAAGGAGCGCCGGGGAAATAATTGGTAAGCAGGGGAGAGCTTTACAGCTCAACTGGCACACAAAACTAGTTGAGTAATTGCACAAACTGTCACGGAGAGAGAGAGAGAGAGAGATATAGAGAGCTGCATTATCGCATATAATGTATACGCAATGTGGGACAGAGGAGGAACAGGCAGTGACAACATTTTACCATCCACTGCCGACAGCCATCAACATCATCATCAACTACAACATCATGGAGCGTGGGCAGCCATTTAGTGAGCTGCAAATTGTTGCAGTTAGAGACATGCACACACACACACACACACACACATATATATACACATATAGGGTAAAATAAGCTGTCGTCAGGCAACAAGGCGTATGAGCTTTATGCTTGCTGCCAAGCCCTGATGTTGATGATTTCTGAAGTGTGCATTAAAATTGCTTAATGGCAAATCACAGCCCTCGCGTGTCAAGGAGTCAAGGATGTTGTCATTGGCAATGCACAGTTACGATTAGTGGTTCATAAAACGCTTTGAATAGATAAAATGACAATTATAGGCGACCATTGGACACTGCTTTGGGGTTGACCCTGATGTTGATCCCCTCAATCGATCATAATTTAGAATTTTCATATATATTTCCGCTTAGACTGTAGACGACGAAGCAGTAAGACCATTTACTATGCTATTTAGTGTCAGTTTTCAGAGACACCCAGTATATTTTTTCAGAATTTTTAATTTCGGGCGTTTTTTATGAGTTTCATTAAGCAGCCTGAGTCATCGCACATTTCGCTCTTCCGTTTTAATGTCTTGCGCCGTTATTTCAGTATGACTTTAAACCTATCGTTGTATATGTTGATTCCGCTTTAAAATTTGCTATCCATTCATTTATCAGCTCAGCAGCGTTCACTTTTAAATTACTTCTGGCATTTCGCAAAGCAAATTGCATCAACGGCAGCACGAGCAGCGACCCACAATTTCCTCTCTTCATTGACGCCACTCAAAGGACGAACAAGGCGGCTCTTGCTCAGTGAACTTGTGCTGTAGCTACAAATTAAGTTCATGTTCATTGTGCAGTGGCAGAGGAGTTGTGAAAACGTTTTGGTTGCCTGCCTTCTGCTCTGGCCAAGTCTTTCATTAAAATAATGAAAGGATATTTTACGCCTGGACGAGGGTCGACGAGTAGGGAATTCTGAGGCGCACGCTGGTGCACATATATATTTTTAAGCTCGTAGTTTTATATGGCAAAATGCAATCAGCGCTGCCTTGTTAAGTCTCGTTTCCTTTCCCGTTCTTTACTCTTTTTTTCCTGCATAAAATAATTAACATGGCTTACAGCTGCCCCCACAGCATTTGCATATTTAATAAAAGCAGCAGAAAGGAAGCGCGAACGCAAGTTGGAAAATTGCGTTGGCATTTTCCGTCTGGCCGCTGCCTGCTTTTCTACTGCGCACAAACTGGCGTGCCCGTTAAATTTACGGCAAAAATTTTACTCGTATTTGATTTATTTATGCCGAAAACAACAGTTCTCGGTCTCGACGAAGTTTGGCTTCATTTATGCGGAAATCCATCAAGTCAATTATGAGGCTATAAAATGCCAGGCCCAGGACTCAAAATTCACGGCGCCTACATAAAACGCATTGGAGCACAAGCTGGCTGAAGCATTTCAAATTCAATTGGAAAATCAAACTGGAATGGCGCGTGTTATTGTGGCCAAAAAGCAACATAAATTTTGCATACTCAATTGAAAACTTTTACCCAGCGCATTTGCATAATTTATGTGGAGGCCAAGAGAGGAAGAGGTTGAAAGAGATAGAGGAATCCGTTTTTGGTATAATACTGCACTACTAAAAATTAAAGTGAAGTTTTGTGGACTTCAAGTGCTAGCCTTGACACAATGAGCCCAAGCTCAACAAGGACACGTGGCACAGCAGTAGCATCAGGACAAACCCAGTGACAGCAAAGGCTTTGCATTTGACAAACTTGGAGACCTCAAGAAGTACGTGAGCCAGCGCACTGTGTGCACTGTCGCAAAAGAACGAGCAAAACATTGTAAGAGCAAGTTGCGTGTGCTCTGTGCTGATTACACGACGATAACAATAATAGCAGAGGCTACAGGAATACATACAGACATACATACATACATAGAAAAGAAGAAAATGTTTGTGTTTGCAACTTGATCCTGAAAGGGTCTCGTCTCCTTTGCCTTTTAGCAGGCGGAAAATGTTATTTTCTCATATATATTTTTCCTTTTTGCGAAAATTGTAAAGCGATTTGGCAAAATGTTTACGTTATTATTGATGGCTCTGCTGCTGCTTGAGGGTGGCGGCAGGGAGACCAAGGAGCAATCCATAGGTTATGTCTTTGCCTGCCTTTTATGGCAGCGACCCTAAACATCGTAAAAACTCAATTGCTTCGCGTAGACAACGAACCCAAAAGCCATCAATTGTTAAGTCATTAAAAAATGAGAGCAGCGGCAACGGGGCAGGGGCAGGGACAAAGGCGTGAAGTTATGGTGAAGCATAAAAGAACGAACAGAGGGACTAAGATGTGCTGGGCTGGGATGTCAAGTCAAATTACAAACATCATTTAACTGATTTAAACAGCAAAATGTTAAGCAATTGAATTTTGCTGCACGGTTTGAGAACAACTTTTGGTGTGTACGAGGAGGTTATTGTACATATTCCAATAATTTACATAATATTCGTTGTTTAACTAAGCGTAAGAAATTTATAAATATTATAAATTTCACATATGCGCATAACATTGAGAGCAATATAAATTTGCAGATGATTTTCTATATATAGAGATATAACCAACAGGGCAAAATCTTCGTACAAGTTGCTAGAAGCTACAAATGCTCTGAAAATGTCACAGCAGGTTGTGAACCAAATTCGATGTCGAATGGTTTAAGCCAGCAAATGGTAGAGGTTGGATAAGGGAAAGGGACACTTGTCAAATATATTTTTGTAGCATAATTTTAGGAGCAACTAAAAATATGAAGCTCGAGAGTTAACGAAAAAGCGTTTGGGTTTTTGTTGTTTCCGCTGCCATAGAAATACTTTAGGATTCCATAGGATTATTCCGTGATTTCGGCCGCATCTCACTGGATTTGACAACAGCGCCAAATTGATAACAAAAACAAAAAATTGAAGCTAGACTGACTTATAGCTGTTTCCTAACCTGTTTCCTGGAAGAGTCAATCATCAGATGTCTTGCTGCTTAACAATTGAATCTTACAATTGAACCCAATGTGAATTCCAATTGTGAAACGGCTGAAAATGTCATAGCCGACATAAGATGGTTTGGTTTCTGTATCTCTGTGCTGCCATCTGTTGTTGGTGGTTAATTGGGTTCATTTTTTTCGAAAGAGATTTAAAGGTTCCTAAAGTGGGTGATGTAATGCAACTACATGCATCGAATTACCTGCAATGCCTTGGTCATCACCCTAAATCGCTAGCCAGGCGACTAACTACCAAACCAAGAAAGAGAAGACTCAAAAGATTCCATCCCGTGATCAGAGGCAGGCAGCCGGCAGCCTGTTGTTCAGCGTAACCAGCTCCACGAAAAGGCAGTTAACCCGCTGACCCCTTCGCTCAACAGTGCTACTCTGGATTCCAAGGTGGACCAGCTTTTCACTAGGCTTAACAGGATGATGTCCTTCGTAGAGACCCTCTTGCAAGCACTTCTACAGATGCGCACATCCCCCTCTGCCTCTCACAATAAGTATACTTAGCTATCTTAGCAGCTTGGAATGCCAACGAGATTCTCGTCTTCATCGAGCTCCACGACTTGGACATACTAATGCTGAATCCCACTTCTGCTCTCGGTCCACCTTCAGGGTCCACGACTTCACACTGCCAAGCATCCGGATGACAGTCAACATGGGGGATCCTCATTAGATCGTCAATCTCCCATCAACCCTTCTCTACGTTGTCGGAAGATCACACTGAAGCAGACACCATCCAGTTAACTGTCAGTAGAGGTAACTTAAACAGTGCCTGCCTACAGGTGGACAGAGGCTGACGTGCCATTTCTTACTCAACTCGGTACTAAGTTTCTTGCGGCAGGTGACTGGAATGCTAAACACAGCTGGTGGTGCAACTGCAGAATGTGTCCCAGAGGCAGGGTCCTGTTTTCAACCCTAGCTGACGAGAGTATTGACATCATTGCAACAGGAGAAGCTACGTGAACATAGAGGCTTTTAAAGTGCAATTAGATGCTTCTATGGAACTCAATACTCCCATCGACACTTGCAGCGAGCTGGAAGCGTACGTCGACTGCTTTGCATCCAAGATTGCCGAAGCTGCTCGGCGGGCTCGGGGGGCGCCCATTCTGAACTCGGAGGCTAGGGCTTTGCTCCGCTACAAAAGGCGCCTCAGAAGGCAGTATATCTCGTCAGGTGACCCTGGCGTTAAGCAACTTCTCCCAAGCGTAACAAATAGGCTGCACCGGTTGCTAGCCAAGAACCGCCAGAAAAATCTTGATACCCTGCTGGGGGGAGCTAGCGCAGACAATAACAGCGACTTCTCAATATGGAAGCTAACGAGAGGAATCAAAAGACAGCCGGTGATCCAATCACCCAACTTGAGTCAAAGAGGCCTGGGTTAGCAGGCTCAGCGTTGTGAGTGAGCGAAAAAAGTTTCTGTTTTTGTTTTTTCAGCTGGCATTGAAATACTTTAGGATTTGGCCGCTGAACATTAGAGGCCGATGAAAATAAATTTGAAAACAATTTCTTGAAATATCAACGACTAATTTATTGGTAGCAAAGGAATGCAAACATATATCTAGCACAGGAAATATCTGAATATTCTAGAAACAAACTCTCCTATTTGGCACAAAGCCCAAACATACCGACGAGTACACCCACACTTGATGAACACGTGTGAACGCAAAAATACAACTACAAATCTTTATTTTACTATGCATATTGTGTTCGTATCCTCTAATTGTTGTAAATTGTATCTCATAAATACACATGCCAGACGCAGCTTGCCTCGTTTGTTGGCCCTAAATTATGCCTTATCTATCATGTCATAGTTGCACGTAATTGATTTAGAATATTATTCGATTTGCGCTGTAAATGACATTCATTCAGCATATTCAGGGGGCACAAACATACAGTTCGACAGAAATAAAAGGGAGCCAGCCTATCTATCTATATGGGCCACAAATGTGGCTTTCGGTGTTAACATGTTGTCGCACAATTAACAAACCCACACCCACACCCCCCACATACAGATCCAGATCCAAAAGCCAGAGCCTGGCCACAAAGCGTTAGCTTCGTTAGCTGCAGCTCCACCCCGCCTGCTCACACTCTTACACCTCTGCCGCATGTGGCGATGCTGGTCTGTTTATTGTTTGGGCCTTTTGTTTGCCACGTCGTTTGTTGAATATTTGCTGTTGTTGTTCCGTTGCGTTGTTGCTGCTACAACGTAATTGATGTCGAGCCCCCTCTGACTGCATCACCCACCCACTGGGCGAGTTAATTGAATAATAGACATTTATGTTTTATGTACCTAGAGTATGTGTAACGTATGTGTGAGTGAATGAATAAATGGATGGATGAGTATAAGTATGTTGGATATATATTTATGATTTATGTGACCGAAGAGACACTCTGGCCAAACACAAAACACAATTTGGCTAAACAAATTCAATTTGTGAAATTTTGAAAAGCCAAGCTCGTAAGCAGCAATTTTGACCAAATTTGAGTCATAATGAAGTGTGACAGTTGCATTTAGTCTCTAATTTGTAGACACTCTAGGCTTTAATTCATTTTCAATCTCAATGCGAGGGACGTTTGCGAAGTACTAGGCAATTGTTTTTACTTTTCGGGTAGAGTTTAATCAGAGTAAATCATAACCAAGACGTTCAAGGAAGGCCTGCCCAGTACCAGGGAAGTTAGACTCTATTTCATTCGTATCGTAGGAGTTGCAGGGCCTCCACCATTACCCCAAATCCACCACGAATGAGCTGCAAAATCTTTACAGACTGCAGTTTCTATTCATGCCCTCCCAAGGCGCCCTGATCAAACAAAGGAGAAGCAGAAATAGCTTTAATTCTTAACGATTATTCTGCCTAACCTCCTTTTGCGCTTTCAATGAATTTCATATAAGTTTTGCAGTTTTGAAAAAGGGAATGATTACCTTAATGATATTAAGAGAATCAACAAAAGATCCTTCTTATTTCTTATTCACTTTTTCCAAAAATTTAATAAGCTGGCTCTGTACCATAAACCTCTGGCAAGTCAATCAATCAAGTGACTAGAAAAAAAATGGAATACTGATTCGGCAATGCAAGTGAAGTATGTATTTTCGAGGCTATGCCCATATATTACTTTTCAGATGCGCCTCGTATGTCTCTTGGCAACTTCTCGCTTGGCAGGCGTCGACCAACAAGACGAACCGTACAAGGCAGTTTTCCTCTCTACATAAAAGCAAAAACAACGTTGTAAATAAAGCCAACAGCAGCGCAACAGAATATACGAGTACAAGCCATCTCAATGCCGCAAGCCTCTGGCCTCAAGTCCAGCCCAAATGTGGTACAGCAGGCCAAAAGAGTTGGCCTCGTGTCAATTGTTTGCCAAGGGCTTCCCGCTGGTACAACGGCAAAAGAATCAATAAGGCTACACAGGACAAATTTCAAAGGATGCTGAAGCTGTCAGTAGGAGTCGAGGAATGCTGTTCATGCAACTCATCAGCCATCAGAGAGCTGAGATCCAGCATTAACAAGAACAACAAAGAAAGTAATTTGTGGCCTAAGGACAGAGAAGCTGCGTGCGATTTTCACTTCAATGGAAATGGCCCGAATGTCAGCTGAAGATGATAGATAGGACAACTGGATTGGGGGACGACGTACATTTGTTGAAACTCAACGAGGGACAAATTGTGAAATGCTTTGGTTTAAAAATTGGGCGTGCCACAGCATTTTCTATTGATTTTATGCCCAAAACGCGCACACAAACGCACACACGCCCGCAAATATAAAACATAGAACTGGGTCGTAAAAGGGGCGGCGACGCGTTGAGCCGTCAGCAATGAAATTGTGATGGACATGGACGTGGACATGTGCAAGTGGCCTGACCAACAGACCAACAAACCAACAAACAACCAACATTCAATACACACAATGCCATCTACAGTTTACCAACCAATTTTATTGCTTGAGCTTTTGCCCAACGGGCTTGGCATGGATTCTGTCTGCCATGGCACAAATTTCAACGCCTGCCCTTTAAGCTTAAGCTGGGCTTTAGCCTATCTCTACGCTCATTTCTTTGCAAATAAATGTGTACCTATGCGTGTGAGTGTGGTGAGTGGCGGTGTGGTGTGTGTGTATGTATCTGTTTTGCAACATTCAACTTTTGCTTGCCCCAGCATAGTTTTGTACGCTAACAATTTAGCTACAAATTGTTGCCATTGACTTGGCCTTCTTCTTTCACAACTTTTGCCTCTTCTTAACTTTGCTTCTCCTGCAAGCGTCTACTTTATAGCTTTGCCCACTTTTTGCACAATTTGCATATCATTGTTGCCAAAGACGAGAAACAACAAGTGCTGCTCCTGCTCCTGCTGTGCATTAAACAAACCCGAGAATATATGTATAGTTTCATTACAATGGCCCAAGCAGCCTCCGCTCTAACTACTTATCCGTAAGATTTCCTTACGCCTCGACTGTTTATTGTACTCTTCAGCAAGCGTATGCGAGAATAACTGTCTAGTCTGCAACATAATAAGTTATGTAAATTCCTAATACAGTTCGTAAAAGCGGTTACCTCGAAGATAAGCAGCTGTTAACCACAGCTAAGCTAATCGCTGTTGCTTTGGCTTAGACTTTCCATGTGAAATTTGAAAAGCATCACAAATGTGGGTAAGAAGGTAGAAAGTGAATGCAAAATATTGGCAGAAAACTAAGCAGGGAAGTGAGATGTTAGACATCTACATAGGTGTAATTAGAAATATGGTTGATCCTTCAGGAGAATTGCATTCGCGTAGAAATTTCCAGATGAAATTGCGGTAACATGCCGATAATCGATACATCGATATGTAAATCCCTCGATCCTTTCTTTTGCAACTGTTTGTTGCGAAAGAACACTTTTTTCAAAACTATCTAATATAGTTTTTGCGCAGCGTCTTCCAACAGTGACTGCTCCAAATGCCTTAATAATAATGGCCTGAGGATAAATCCCTTTATAGAATAATGCAATTATAAATAACTTAATCAAAAAGTTTATTTTGTTCACTTTCTCAAATTAGTTTGCCAAAGCACTTAAATATTTGTACAAAAATTTACCATAAAGTGCATAGCAAGCTACGTAAAATCCTTTTCATTTTAACTTTTATCAAACTGTTTCAAGTATTTTCATTTTGTGATTTTTTTTATTATTGTTATTGTTATGCAACGTCTTGTTGTTGTCTCTGCTGAAGACTGGTGGCTGTATGCTGCAGCTTCTCTCTCTCTTTCTCTCTCTCTGGGGACCTGAACCAGCAGCAGCAGCAGGGCAGCTGACAACAACATCATGTGAAATAACTGCGTGTTGCAAATTTCTTTTTCATTGCTTGGTTTAGCAGTTGTGGCACAGGGGGTGGTGGAGGAAAGCACGTTTTTCACGCTGCTGTGACTGCCAGTGTAGCGTTCTGGTGATGCTGCTTTTGCATGCTGGGATTTATTTGGCGTGTGCGCTCAAAAGTATGCCATAATAATGCTGCATAAAGCATACGCCCCGTACAACTTGCTTCGCTGAGCAACTTTCAATGGCTGCCTCAGCAGCTCAGCGATGCACTCTTTAAGTAAGCGAGACAGACAAACAGAATACCAAGGCGGGTGAGAGGAAAACATGTTTTTCTACCTCAAGGATTTTTAAAAATTTTACATACATTTTTCTGGTTTAAATATGAGTCTTATTATTGTTTTTCATCTCATGCTAAAGCTTAGATTTACAATGTAAATATATGCTATAGAGAGAGAGAGAGAGAGAGAGAGAGAGAGTAATAGTCTACATGTGGAGTGATAACCTACTCTCAATTACGGCTGCAGTGTCAACTAAGTCTATATTATCTTATGTTGACACACATTTTGTAAGAGTAAAACGAACTTTGATCTTCTTAAAAGCAGCAACAAAAACCAAACTGATTTATAAATCTATATATTAACGAGTAATAACGTCTTGCAGCATAAAGTAAATTGAGTAAAGTGAAGTCAAAAGAAGCGTGGGCGCAAAGCAGGAAGACAATTATGAAGAAGCAGGAAGCTGCCACTAGCCGAGAGACATCATTCAAAACATACAGCAAATTGACAAAAGATGCCATGCCAGAAGCAGGCAAAGGGCCAGACGCAGGGCATGGCAGCAAGGTCAACACACAATGCACCCACAGCCACAACAAAGACGATGTGTGATGATGATGATGATGTTGATAAGCTTTTATACACACGACCTGATGAAGTGATAAATACATTATGTGGACCAGCGAGAAAGAGACGAGAGCTAGTTAACTTTCCGACGAGCTGCTGCTTGCCTTAGGAGTCCATCAAGTGTATGTATGCGTGTATGTGTGGCTTGATGAATTACCACATATAGGTTATGGGGCTTGTGGCGGGGACAATGCAATAATTGAAGACATTGTGGCAAAAAGGCGGGTAGCAAATAAATTAGCAGACAACGTGGCGTATGATTAATGTGCTTATAAAAACGCTGCATGGCTTTTGCCCGAAGTGGCAATTAGAATACTGTAGTGAAGTGTCTTTTTGCCTGGACTGTGGCTGTGGGTGTGGCCAACGAAGGGTCAACAACATTTTACAATCAACTTGGGAGCCACAAACACAAAACAGCAAAACAGCAACAACAAGTACAGCGAAAAGACAGCGAGTAGTCGCCAGCGGCAACAACAACTTCATCTAAAACTAATCAAAATAAATGACATAATACAAAATAATGGCAGCGAGTGCCATAAGATAAAAAAGGCAGTGCCAATGCTGTGGATTGTCATTACCATGACAGTGACACATCAGGCTGGCCAGCTAAGTACGTAGTTAGTCCGGCGGCCAAGGAAAAGTAGTAAAACGTAGTTGAAATTTTTCTCGAGATTATGTTGGGAAAAGATGAAGATTTAACTAGCTAAGGGATGAATTGTTAATACTTAAGCTTTCAGTCATTTGAATAGTTACAAGAACTATATTATCCCTCTTAGAATATAAATATGTTTCAAGGCTTCGATGGTTAAAGTATTAAGTTCTTACGTTACTTTCATGGGTTCTTAGATGTAGTTATTGATATTTACATACATTTCCGTAGCTAGATGTCTACCCCATGAAGAGGCTTCTCCTTTGTCGTTGCTTAAACAACATCACTAAAAAGTTGTGCTTAAAATGAGGGAATATTAAGCGATACTCGAACTTAGGCAACAAAAATCTTTAAAAGAAAATTATTGCTACTATTTCGAATGCCTATTTCGTACTCAAATTGTAACATAATCATTGTTGCGGATTTGTTCAAAACGTCGCAACTAATGGCAACTAAATGACATATTACAGAGGTCAAAAGTCATTCTGTTTGACTGTGGCCGTAAAAATAATATGAACTTTGCACTTTATGCGTAGTCAAAGCAAAGCCATAAGCAAAACTTTTGCAATCCACACATTAATATGGAATGAGATGAATGACCAAACGGGGACAAGTTGGCTCCCACGCTTGTCAGCTGATAAGACCGCATCAATCGATTTTGTGTTTAGCATAAATATTTGATAACCACCATATATGAAGGAAGACCCACCCACTCTGCCCCATACCTTGAAGGCTCCACTGCTCGGCTGTCGAAAGAAACGAAAGGAGCTGGGCGTATCGATGGTGTGCTGTCGGGACAGCACACCATGGTTGCTGACGCTTGACTGACGGAACCAGGGCAGCGATATCTTGCGCCGACTCTTCCTTTGCTGCGGCTGCTGTTGTTGTGTGCTGCCCACTGCCGGAAAGGTGAATGGCGACTGCTCCTGCTGCGAGGAAGAGGAGCCGGCGGCACCCTCTTGAGCGGCCGGTGCCGTTGCTGGCGGTGGTGATGTGCTGGCATCCTCCTCTAAAGTGCAAAGCGGTGTATTCTGTGCCGAATCGGCCAGCGAAGGTGATGGTGAGGGATCACCCACAGCTATGGGCGCACTCAACGGCAGGGGCGTATTGGGCAGGGAGACGCAGACACCACCGCTGCTCTCCCTGTCCAGACTGCTGCCTTGCTGCTCACCGCTGCATCTGAGGCGCTCCAGATGCGACTTCTTGCCAGCAATGCCAGCACCATCAGCTGAATCCACGCTGTTGATGCGCTCGTTAAGAAACTTTTTGACACTTTTCATGGTCTAAACTTGGTCCACAGTTTCGATATGCCTTTGATTTTCGGTTTGGGTTATTCGATTATTTATTCATTTTATATTTACGCACTTTCAACTAAATCACAATCCAACTGAGAGACAAGAAGAGGCAACGCGTTTGTGTTTTATTTATAAATCAAATGCGGGGGTAGAGTATTTTTTATATCACCAAAGCCGAGCGCATAAATCGATAAGTCTTCAGTTTATTTTGTTATTTTTTCGAGAGCTAGCAGCTTACCGCTCTTTTTGGGGGTTTAATATTTATTTTTAAATTTTCTGACGCAGCTCATGGGCGGCCACGGTGCGTATGTGTGCTGTGCTGTGCTGTGCTCGTGCTGGTGTGCCTGATTGGATTTACAGGATATAAAAGCAGTTGGCAGTTTGTTAGTTGCTCAATTTTATCAATTTTATTTCATTTTATTTTCAATATAAATTGAGCTGTTTCCTCGGCAAATTTTCTTTGTATTATTAGGAATTGAAATTGTTATGGCACACTCGCTTCATTCGTTCTTTGGCAGCTACCTATCAATCTATAATGTTATCGTTGCAACAGAAGTCTATTTGTTTGCCTGTCAATAATTGTTTTTGCAATGGGTTTTTAATTCCTCAAGATAACTCAATGAAATTGTGGTAGCGCTAATTTGTGATAACCCAATTTTTCTAAAAATGGAATTCATTTGAAAGGAACTCGCATTCTTTTGGTTTACTTCTGAGAAACAATTAAACGTAAATTTGTTGGAGGCCATTTAACATTTGCAAAAAAAAAACAACTTTGATGTTAACATTTTTATGTTTTTTAATCGACAGGAATAAACTTATGTAGATGTTGCCTGCAAATGAATGGACTATGCTAATTTATATAAAATATAAATTTCGATTTTTATGCAATTTATTCTGCATTCGTTGTTATGTTTTCGCTATCGTACTTCGGACTCATATAATATATATTAGAAAATATATATATATTTTTTTGTATTTTAAACTTTTTGGTCTTCGTTTATTTTGGTTAGATAAAAAGCTGACACCATTTCCCTCTAACAAAATTATCTCTAATTTTTCATAAGCGGCCGTAAGTTTGTTTACTTCCTAAATACGTATACATACATATTTATATATATATATTTGTTTGTATGTATATTAATGTTTGTTATTTTTACACTTGTGTGTTTTCGTTGCCGCTGTCGCTGGCGCTGGCGCTGCCAGTTGGCAGTCAGGGCAGCCAGGCAGCGCGTGTTTCTCACGGTTGTGGCAGGTGCGCCATAACAGCCACCACTTGGCCCCGGGCACTCTCCACCGCCGCCAACAAGCAAGCAAGTCCGTAGAGCGGCAATTATGATCGAACAATTTTACAGCAAACGGCGGCCATAGCATTTGGCTTTCTAGATGCTTAGGCATCTATTTGAACTAAGCGAAATAGGAACACACTTGATTCACCCAACGCCCTCTAAATAGTTGAGCAGCGCATAACATGCGCAAATGGAAAGAATGGCGAAGAATGTAAACAAGCAAGGGGAAATCAATGTTAGGAACATTGAAAATTGCATACACTTGCCGACTAAATGTAGTATTTTCACACATTTATACACTAATTATGGACCAGGTAAGGCTATATGAAGCAAACTACTTAAGATGTCGATTTCCTCGAGAAAGAAAGAAAAAGGTAAATTATAAAAATCTCATCTTACTGTCTGGCGTCTCTACTCGAATATGGCCTTTTTATACATCAGCACTTGAGTATTCTAAAGATGATCTTTCTCTTTAAAAGAAACTCACGGACTGGTCTGAGTCGAAGGAACGTAGGTGATCTTGCCAAAAGTTTGGCTTAACGTAGTCCAATGAAGCTTTGCCAGTGTTTTACTTCCAGAGCCCGGAAGTGTTATGTGATTAAGAGCTTGACCGATCGCATGCTGATACCACAGAATGGTTCTGGACCCAAAAGTAGTGTAGAGAACCCATTTCTGGCGAGTTCATCAGCAGATTCATTGCCTTCAATGCCCCTGTGGCCAGAAAGCCAAACAAAGTTTGACCTTGTTGCCCATAGCGAGTTCCTGAAGCCCTCTGAGGCAGTCTCTGACAAACCTGGAGGAGAGTCCCCATGAAGATAGGGATCTGATAGCAGCTTGACTATCTGAGAGAATACAGAAAGACGCCTCTTTTGGTCCGAAATATGGCGGGCGCAGACCTCAATGGCATTCTAAAGGCGATGCTGTGACTGCAAATATTTAAAAGCTTTCAATTTGGTCTCAGGTGATGCAGAGCATTCATCGAAAATGAACCTAAAACTTCTGTCTGGCCAAAGTTACGTAAATTTTTATTTTGTCTTCAAGCCAATTATGACCATAATGAAATCAGAAAAAAAAGTGCTCACTTATATTGGAGAATTTATCAGTAATAGCAAAATAGTTGAAACAACATCGAAGCATATGTATGATATTCTATATTCATGTTTTCGCACTTCATTTAGTTGACTTTTATCACTGTACAAATTAAATCTAGAGATCTACCTAATTGTGGGATATTTCTGACAAATTATACAAACTTTTTTAATGTTTATGATAACAATTTCTCATTGTAAGCATAACAAATCCTGCCAATCATCAAATGGAGTCCATGATAACATTATCGACAGCTTGTAAGACCCACATTCGGCTGGACAAGGGTATACATAAACTACACATGTTCGAATGCCACGCTGCTGGGCCGGCTGACTCTGTATACACAGAGTCTGAATTCAATTTCCCATACGCGTGAAAATTTGCATATGTTCGTGGAAATTTGCAGCAACCATTTAGAAATGCTGTGAGCGTGCCACCAACAGCTGCTCGCTAAGTATTGGACACTGACAGGGGCACGGGAGTAGGAATGGGGTCTGGGCCTGGGACTGAAACTGATGGCACTGATGGGTTTTTTGTGGTTAAACCGTCGGCAATGGCATTAAAAACTTTGCTACTTTGTGTTTTACACATTTCACACATAGCACACTCGCACAAACACGCGCTGGCTCGGGCTCACACAGACAAACACTGGAACGACCCAAGTTGACATTTTCAGGCATTGACAAACGCCTAAACTTCCACTCAATGTGACCCCACCATACAGCTTCCCTCCTTAGACGGGGTCTCAGTCCCAGCACCAGTCCCAGCATCAGCACCAACAACAACAAGAACAAACTCAAGCTGCTAATACTTTCATTACATTCACTCTCAAAAAGCCAACTTAATACAATTTGTGCGAATGAATGCACACATCCAGAAAAGACAAGAGGGTGAGCAGGGGCGATGTTGGGGACGTTGCTTAGATTTCAAACTAAGTTAATTTAATGCCGAAACTCGGCTTTTGCACTAAAAACAAAATCAGCTTACAAAACTTTTGTGCCAGCTTTTAATTGTTAATGCAAAATGAACATGAATGAAACCATTTGGGTTGAAAGTTTTCATGTGAAATGCTGAAACCTTAGCAACAATTATGGGTTGAATTAAATGGAAAAAGCCAGGAAAACGGCGCAATATGATTCAGGCAATTCAGAAAAACGGCGCAATATGTTTCCAGGAATTCTAAGCCGATTGTAGTCAGTTTTGCATGCCACATAACAAGGTAATATTGAGCTGAAGGACTTTGGAAATGAGGCTAACTACATTGAAATTACCGATTTTATGAAATTCAATACAGATCAAAGCCTGTTTAAATATAGATCCAGCATCAAGTTTCAAGTTTCAGTTAGCAAGGTAATGATTCTAATAATGTCTATGCTTATGAATCCTCACAGGTTGTTTGGCGTAAGACGAGGAAAGGAAAGGTAAGACGGCCAAAAACCATTGAAAAGGGAACAGAGAGAGAAAAATAAATATATGGGAAAAAAGCTGGATAATTAAGAGACAAAATGATGAATGAAGAAAGCAGAATGAGATCGGAAGAGCAAAGTAGAAGAAAATCTTATAGAAGTATACAAGATGGATATTTTGTACATTCCGCATTGTTGGTGTTTTTCATCGAAAATAATTGTGTGTTGTGTTTTAGTGTTTATGTTTGGATAACTTAGCGATTTTTGGCTGGCTCGCTTGAAATTCGTTGT
Source organism: Hirtodrosophila duncani (assembly GCA_037043425.1). Classification (NCBI taxonomy): domain Eukaryota; kingdom Metazoa; phylum Arthropoda; class Insecta; order Diptera; family Drosophilidae; genus Hirtodrosophila; species Hirtodrosophila duncani. The sequence continues at coordinate 4,749,304 of JBAMBM010000834.1, read as the reverse complement.
TGATGTTTTTGTTGCTGTTTTTGTTCTCATGTCAATTTAATTGCGGCTGTCAGCAATGCATTTAGTTGGATTAAATTTAATTGGATTAAATTTAAATGCTTTGACATCAATTAATTTTCTAGTTGCCACAAAATTTCTTAGAAATATATATAATTTTTAGTAAATAGTGTGTCGGCTTTCTGGCATACAAAATTCTATCCAAATGCAACGTCACACCATAATTATAATGACCAAAGCATGTACTGACAACAAGAACAAGAGCAGAAAGAACAACAAAAACAATACTCACATCAACAGTTAATACAATGATAGCGTGTAGAAACGCGACTCTTATTGCGCCGGCGTATTAAAATGCAGTCGATAAGCAACAAATTAATTGCTATTAGCATGCTCGCAAAATACAAATAAGGCAAAACTGACTATAGTAGAAATTATAGAAAAGATGAGATACCCTTTCAGAAAATTATTTCATCATAAAAGAGACACATTCTGAACTCAATAAACAAATTCTAAAAGCTTTCAAAATCAATTAAATGTATATAAAAATCTTTAAAAGAGAAAATCAATTATCAACTTCATTTAGCGCTACTTCTTTAAAGAACACTAGCACTACCCGGCCTTGCCTGGGTTCTCTTTCTGCTACTTCTCCACATACGCTCAAACTATGGCACCGACCACTCTTCCAATGGATCTTTCTTTTTAAGGTGCCATCAATTTATATGCTTTTTTTTTCTACGGTACAAAATTATGATATATAGCAAGTTTACACGATGTTCTCTTTTTGGTACGCCAGACGCGGTCAACGAATTGCATTTTTATTTTCTAACTTTTGTATTTTATCTTGTTTTTTTGCGGTTCCCCGAACTTACACCAAATTTAAGCTACAAGTATTAGTTAATAGATTACCTCTAGATCTCACCCTTACCTACTCTAGTTGAAAGCGCCTGTACGAGATCAACCCCTTAAATATTATATCTTTGCGTTTTACTAACGTTTCTCAGGATTTTCACATACTTAAGGTTTGTGCTATATTCGCAAAATCAAAAACAAATATGAACACAATAAAATTGAGAGAGAAACGGAACCTTAACACAACCCAACAACAAGACAAACAAAGAAAGGATAACTTGTTCCCTTCGCCTAGCCTTAATTATGCAGTCGGCAACTGGTTACTTCTGAGAAGAATCTGCTTGCACTTGCCGCAGCTTGCTTTGACTATTTACATAATACAAATTTTGACCTCGAGGTTGACCTTGAACTTCCACCACTTGCAAGTCAATAATCCAGATAAAAATTATCTTATCTGTTAAGTTGGACTAGAGCCAAATTTCATAAAGATCAGTTAACTAGTTTCGAAGATCATCGTACGCAAACATCTTGATTATATATATAAATGCTTAATCAAAATTTATATATATACATCAACATATCTATATCTATACCTTGAAGTTCTCATAGCTATTTCTTTCTGTCTAAACGGAAACGTTGTATCTCTAAAAACAGATCTGCTTATCAATGGAAAGTTTTCAAATTTGCCATTGTCGAGCTATAAATTAGATAATAAATCAATGGGTCAGGTTTGGGTTTGCTTATTCTATCTGCCAGATGCAATTGAATTATGCCAAATTCAATTTATATGCAGATCTAAACTATATAAAGTTGTTATATAGCCATTTTTCTATTTACTTTGAAATAGGGGAATAGTCGACCACAGCGACGATAAGGCAATACAAATGCTTTGACTCACAGACCAGACCTTACCAGACCTGTCAAGCACACACACAATGTCAGTTGCTGCGATCACCGTGCACTTGACAGCGAGCACTTGCCGTAGGGGGGAATGTGATGCGAATCTTGTGAATCTTTATGCTGTTGCTTCTTCTGGGCATGGCATTTCCCCCAAAAACAAGGAGACTAAACACACGCCCCACGCGACAACGACGACCCACAAGTGTAACTGCTACCCAAGTGGCTAAAGGCGTGAAAAAGGTCAAAGGCAGCACCACCATCACCAGCAGCAGCAGCACCTTCAACAGCGGCAAGTTATGCGTTGCCTGTGGCTGTTGCAGACATTTTGCTAAGCTTATATATTCCTATTTTGCTTAGCCAGCGGAAAATCCGACTAAAAAAAAGGGTTTTCGTTTCTCATTTCGCTCGCCTATTCACCTATTTTGCTTCAGAAATATTTTTCCCGTATTTAGTTTGAGGCAGCAGCAGCTTTTTATCATATTTATTTACTTTGAGGGGTCTTGTTATTGTTTTCTTTTTTTTTTCCTGGCAGTTATTTATATAAACTTGGCTTATTTTGTTTACAGACAAAAAAGTATGTAAATTGTGTGGCATGTCGCTTTTGTGGTTGAAAAAAAAATGAAGAGCAGCACGCGTTTTAATTTATGTAATCCACTTTTCTTGAATATATTTTGTTTTTATTTCATGCAGATTTGCTCTGCTTGCGCTGTGGGAATTGTCTGCGATATCTGCGACCCAAGGGATTTGGGAATTTATTTATTTGCAATACTATTTTCAGATTTCTATGCCATTTATTGAAATTATTTTCAACTATTTTCTTATTCATTTGTTTTCTTTGCATTGTTTGAGTAAACTTTAAGGGTTATCCGTAGTCAGTTGTTTATGCTCTTATTCGTCGTATATATTCACAGTTATCTATTTATTATCGCGCATTTTTACTTATCAGCTGATTAAAGTCAATTTCATGCCACTTAGAGAAAGGCAAAAGTGGGTAATATTCATCATACAAATATATAAATAAATGCGCTGACTTCTGCTACTGTCGTTGCTGATGTTGTTGTTGTTGTTGTTGTTGTTGCTGTAGTTGTTGGCTGCCGTTGGGTATTTCACTTAAATTTTGACGAGCACTTTCAACAAGACGTGCCGAGGCGAGACGAGGCGAAGCGAAACGAAAAGATATTCGTAGGAAAGCTAGTGCAAGTGCAGATAAAGATTCTGTTGCAGCAGCAGCACTTGAGTTAGTTAAAAGACGAGAGTCGAAGGTTTACAGTAAGTATGATGCTCCTCCTGCTGCTGCTGCTCCTTGCTGCTGCTTTCACCGAGCTCGGGACGAAGATGTAGACGAAGACGTAGACAGCGACGCCGACGAGCGTTGGCTTGCTGCTGGCCGCGCGGCGCGCATCTGCAGGGCAGCAACGAAGGTTAAGAAGAAGACAAGCAAGTCACGACAGCCGCCGCATTCACGACGAACCTTTTGGCTTAAACTCTACGAAGCAACTGGAGCGGTTGCGGCTACGCAATGCCGACAGCGACAGCTATGGCGACGGCGACGACGACGACGCGACGCACCGACAACAACAAACGGCGTGGGCCATGTGCTACTGCTGCTACCCCCAACCTACCCTAGGATAGGGTCGCTCTGACCTACCGCCCAGCATTGGTTTTGCAAAAAAAAGCTTTGCAAGAGAAAGAGAGAGTGAGAGAAGCAGCAGTGAGACACTCTCTCGTTTGCTGGTGGCTAGCTGCCAATTAGCAACGGCATACGCTGCGTATACGTAATGTGAAAAGCTTTTGTGCGGCTGTGGGCTTTCCGACACTCTCGACTCTCTTTTGTTTTTGGTCTTGCCGTGCAAATGAATGCCGGAAGCATTGTTGTTATTTTCGGGACGCGGGTAATTTGTTTCGGCTTGATGAAAATATTTTTATAGTCTTTCATTTTGCGCTGAGAAAATCTCATATTTTTGTTGGGTTTTCCGTAGAAATATTTCTGGCCGATTTAACATTGAACATTAATATGCGGTTTTGAGAACATTAGAGAAATAACCAAAATATGCAAATAACAAGAGAACTACTCATAAGACAAATGGCAAAAGACTGCAATTTGATAAAATATGATCATAAAAATCATTTGAGAGACAAACATAAATATTTATATTTAATGGGAATTTTGTGGAATATTAACTTTGGAAAATCTACCACTTGTGGAAACTATTAATTTTAAGGCTGTTCTGTTTCTCAGAAGGTCTGAAATTTCTTAATAGTTGGTAAAATAAATTTATAGTTAGAGTGAAATAGAGGTTAGAATATCTTTAAAACCTGATTCCTACAGCTGAAATATATTCTGTCAAATCAGTTCTCTCTCTTTCACTTGAAAATCATCAGAAAATTTATCATAGATATCAGCTTTTACAGAGTAAGTCAAATTTGATTGCTCTTTTTAAGAATTTGTCCATTAAAGTTGTTCAATACAAAATCCTTTCAAATCAGCATTCTCAACAAAATGAAGTAATACAATAAATTCGAAAATTGTCAGGCAATATAGTGAAGAGAGAGGGTTGAATTTATCTAAATCTATTAAAATTCTTTGAAGCCAATTGCCAATGTAAATTCAAAAATTTAAACCCAACAGAAACTCACTAAAGTTCTTCATCAAAAACAGCCTCTCAAATCTGCCATCTCAATAGGAGCGAAGCCTTAAGAAAATCTCAACAGAAATCATCAGAAAATGTAGCGACGACAACTATAAAAAAGTGTCACATAAAATTTACATTAAGAAAATGTAACGAAACGCTAAAAGCAGTCATATATAATCCAGCATACCCACTCCGGCACATACACGCATGCACCCACACACATATAAAGCATAGAGAAGACACCCTCGCAGGCATACACAGATTCCAACGCACTCGACTCGGCACGCAGCAGCGAGGAAAATCTCATTAAGCCATGCTATGAATTTTAAACATATTTCAGATCCCGAGTAGAGCCGAAAAACTAGTTCAGCCGGCCAATAGTATGACATCCAACCAGCATCCTTCATAAGAAAGCTCCACACGCAGGCAGAGAAAGTCACCAAGGGTGGAGGGAAAACGCATTTAATGGGTTGGCTAACATACGTGTCATTTGTGTGAGGTAGGACCTGGTCCTGTGCGGGCACGCACAACTGAAATTTATTTTGAAAGCCAACAGCTTTTCAGAGTTGAAGCTTGTATACAATAAGAAAAAGCTCCGAAAGCTTTCACTGTGCCATGTTAAGTCAACTTTAAAGTTGCTGTTAATTAACAGCGATAGTTTGGGAAACGGGCAGACTTACCTTATTGTCACTGTCTGTGGTATTGCCGGAGCCAAAGCTGGCCAGGGAGCAACGATCGTGATCGTTCTCCGTCAATTGCTCGTCCAGATCACGTGAGGAGCGTTGCGAGGAGCCCGAGTGTTTGGCAGGCGATTTTGGAAGCGTCAGCGAGGTGCCCGAGAAGCAAGTTTCCTGCATCACCTCGCGCAGTTTCTTGACCCAAATCTGAGATCATAAAGAATCCCGGCGACATTAGCATAAAAAGCGTGCGCTGGAAATTCTTAATGAACTTACTTGCTTGGTCTCCAGACTGGTGGCCTTTAAGACAATCCGGCAGTCGGATAGCATGGGCGAGCGACCCGTCCACACAGCGAACTTGGTCTCATCGCCCTCGATGTGTTCCGTGATGCCCATGTCTGTGGTCATGAGCTTGCTCTTGAACTGATACTTGACCACATTTGATTCCTTGACCTCCTTGGCAAACAACAGATACAGCTCGAAGAGGAAGACGCGACGTTCGCGTCCCTTGCGTATGAGCTGCTTGTTGTCCATGGTCTGGAACGCGTCCTGCAGCACAACCTCGCCCAGTTTGTCCACGGACACATCACAGTTCTCGAGCAGCGACAGATGCATTGCATCATTGGCCTTCTTGGGGACATTGAGCATGACCTCGAGGCCCTCCTTGATTTCGCCGTGGCTCTCCTCGCAGCACGAGAGCAGATCCTTGAGTAGCAGCTGGTACTTGGTTATACGCTGCACGGGCTTGATGAGGTAGGCAGGCAGTGGGTGCTCCACCTCCAGGCGGCGCTGCAGCTCCTCAAAGTAACTGCCGGCATGCTGCACGAGCAGGTTATTCGACGTGGGCTTGTTCTTACAGTAGTGGACATACATGTCGAACTTGGAAGCCCAGGTGACAAAGCAATGGCCCACATCCTCCGGCATGGTCTCGTACTTCTCCAGCTCCCGCAGGAAGATCTTCTGGTGAAAATGATGAATCTCGCGTATATTGCCAAAGATGACATCCTCCTGGCCGACCAGGGCGGCGGGCACATTGCGCCCGCTGCGAAACTCTTCGAGGAAACACTTGATACAGGTGGCGAGGTCATTGACATAGGCACGCTCAGTTTGCATTAGCTCCGCCATGATGAACTCTTTTCGCCTGGCCGACTTGCGCTTCTCCTCGTTGATCTCCTTGCTGGCCGCCGACGAGGCCGAAGTGGTCAGCTTGGCCTCAAGCGTCGGATCGGAATGACGGTCACCCGAGGTGGAGCTATTCGAACTGGTGGCATCTCCCTCCGGCTGCAGCTGCAGTTGCTGTTGCGACATGCCCAGCGACTTCTCCAGCTGCTCACAGTAGCTGTCCATGCGATTGCTGAAGTCCTTGTACCGCTGATCCACTGAGGCTACCCACTGCTTAATGGAGCTGGCATGGGCATGGCCCTTCTCCATTAGACTGTCGGCCAGCTGAATGAGTAGCTTCACCCGTTCGCGCGTCTCCTTGGCCGTGCTGCGGAACTCGTGGTGCTCCTTGAGCAGTGCCTCCGTCTCCTCCTTAGAGATGCCCACCAGATTCGTGCGCGAGGACAGGTATCCCTCGCCCGTATTGTGAATCCATTCGATGGCCTGCTTGGCGCTTCGCTCGAACAGCACAAACTGCTGGCACTGGTCCAAGGACTTCTTGCGCATCGTCCAGAACTCCAGCACTTGGTTCTCCTGGGTGAGCAGTTTGTCCAGTTTGCTCTTCACGTGTCCCTCGCAGTTGCCCTGGTACTGGTAGTATATCTGCGAGCGGTTCGCGTACTTCAGGAATGTCTCCGCGGTGCGCCGGGCCAGAGTGCAGGCCTTGAGGAACGCCTCCTTCTGCTCCTGATGCTTGGCTATCAACTGGACAATGGTCTGGGCCTTGTCGCTACTGCCACCGCCGCCACACCAGTCATCTTCCCGCCGATACTCGCGCTCCAGGCTGTCCAGCACCGAGCACACCTGCTCCGCCGTCTTGTAAAAGTTTACCGAAGCGGTCACGAGCTTGTGACGCTCCTCGGCATATGTGACCAGCGATTGCCACTTCTTGGTCACATCGTCGCTGATCTCGCGTATCGATTGGGGGTCATAGTGATTGGCATTAATCAGGGCATCCGCTCGGTACTTCACCTGCACCGCCGAGGTGTGCGTCTTCTCAATGGCAATCTGTGTGTGAAATGGGAGATTCGAAAATTAATATCAGATGTTAGGCTGTCTGTCTGTTAAATAAACATAACATCTCTATTGTCTATCAGTCTTCATCAAGTATATTAAGGGAAGATCTTTCAACTCGCCAAGATTAAGAGTCGCTAGTCGCTTTACCCACCTGAAACTGTTCGTGGCCCTTGCGCAGCTGCTCGGCTTCGTGCAGACTGTTTGGAGTAACAAAGCTGGCCACCAGCATGGCCTCACCATTGCGTATCCAGGAGATGACCTGATTGGCATCGTTCTGGAACTGGCAGAGCTGCACGGCCTGCTCCAGCTTGGCTCGCTTGGCCTCCGATAGCTCCTCCAGATCAATTTCGCGCTCGCGGAGAAAGTCCAGCAAGTATTCGATGCGGGCCTGGGCCGTGTGTGTGGCGTCCGCCATTGAGATGAAGCCTGCATTCTCGAAGAGCTGCAGCAGATCCTGTCCCTGCTGGAGCACCTCGTAGGTGGCATTCTGGATATCCGTAACGGACTCGTTGTGCATGCGAATAAGTTGTTCGGCCTTCTGGTAATCCCTGGATAAATCGGTATGCTGCAGCTCTTCGGACCAGATCTCCAGCTGCGAGGACAATTCCATGGCATCGCGTTCAAAGTAGCGCAGACGCAGAATGAGATCCGCGCGGAATTTGCGAGCCGACCAGAGCTCTTCGAGCTCTATTTTCTGCTTATTGAGCTTCTCCAGCGTTGCCTCCAGGGCGGCCAGGGAACCAGTGTTGTCCACATACTCCAGCGACCGCATTTCATGGAGCAGAGCCTCGCCTTGGGCTATGGTTGTCATACAGCCATTTACAGTGCTCTCCTGCTGATCCCTGTACTGCTGCAGCAGGCGCTCGATTCCCTCGAGATTCTCCTGGGACAAGCGCGTCTCATCTGTGCTTACATCCGTGCGCAGCTGATCGATCCAAGCGGTTACCTCATTCTCCTGGTTGTAGAAGATGACGGCCATCTCGAGACGCCGCCTGCGCTGCTCCACTCGTTCCGCAAAGCTGGCCACCTGCAGCTCCAGTTCTCTTCCCACCGAGTAGATCTCATTGGGATCCGCCTCGCCGCTTCTGGCCAGCTCCTCCGCGGCGGAGAGCAGTTTCTCCGCATTGCTGTAAGTATTCTGTGCCACATTTTCGAAATGCTCGTGCGACTTTTGGTAGACGCGCGCCTTCTGTGAGTTCCGGCCAATGCCCGTGTTCTTGCGCAAGAAAACCTCACCATGATTCTTTAACCAATCCAGCACCTGCTTCACATCCTCCTGGAACAGGCGCAACGCCAAAGTTTGGTGCAGCCGGATCTTCTCCTGATGCCATTTGCCCTCTAGCGTGCGATGGTGGCCCAGGATTTGATGGATCACAGCCAGAACATGACTGGCCCCCTCACTATAATCCGCTGCAGGATTTTTAAGCTCGTACTTGTTGAAGCTGCTGCTGTTCTTCCGATGATCGGGCACGCCAGGAGGCGGCGGCTGATTGCAGACCTGCACCAAATGGTCTAACTGATACAACAGCTTCTTGCTGGTGGAATGAACCTCCGTGTAGGCCTGGCACATGGCCTCGTACAACGACTGGTGCGTCCTGATGGCCGTCTCCAGGCTCTGGATGTCCGAGGGCAGTGGCTGGGAGGCTTGGCAGGCGGCTGCCCAGCTGGCCACACTGTTGCAGTACTGTTCCGCCTTGTGATGAAAGAGGACGCTCAGCTGCAGGACCGCCGTGCGCTCGTCCAGTCCGGCGGCAAAGTCCTTCCAAGTGCGGTCCAAGCGCTGAGCCAGCGTCTTGATGTGCTGCGAGGCATAGTGCTGGCTCTCTATAAGGCGGGAGGCCACCGCCAGGATGCGGTCAATGTTCACGGAGACGTTCATCGAGGCCACCGCGAACTTCTGATGCTCGTCCTGCAGCGACTTGGCCAGCGAATAGTTGTGTCCAATCTCCACGTAGCTCATCTGGAACACATCGCGATTGTGCAGTATCCAGTCAAACATCTTTTCGCAATCCTGCTCGAACAGACGCCACTGGAAACACTGGTCCAGCTTGAGTTTCTTGTGCTGCCACAGCATCAGGAGTCGCTCCTGGCCAGTGTGAATGAGGTCAATTTGGCGCAGAGCCTTGTTGATGGCCGCCGACATATCAGGATTGTTGCTGGCCACCCGTGAGTTTTGGCCAGCCGGTTGTGCCGGCTGCTGTTGGCCAGCTGAGGAGGTGCCCGAGTCGAGGCTGGCCGTGTCGGAGGTGCCAGAGCCACCAGCACCCTGCAAATGAAGTGACATTTGATTAGCATGTGAATTGTGAATAGAATTGTGGATTAACTCACCTGTCCGACGACATTATTGCCCGCCGCCGGGGCCATATTAATTTTGGCCAGCAGCTTTTTGCCCTGCATGTCCAGATCCTCGATGGGCAGCTTGGTGATCTTCTTGCGCATTTCGTTGTGATGATCGATGGCATGCCGTGCCGAACTAACCTCCTCGGCAAAATCGTTGCGATTCAGATCCTCCTGCAGATCATCGATGCGATCGGCCATATCACCGGCCTGCCAAAAGAAATCCTCAATCGCCAACCTGGCATCCGTCCACTGCTGGTGGTCATACAGCTGCTGGCCATCAAAGTCGCCAGTCAGCTGATGCGGCTCGGCGATCTTGTTTAGCGCCTCGATCGATATTGTTGTCGTCTCGAATTTGTACTTGTGCGAGGAGATGGAGGTCCGCTGCTTGTGCCAGAAGTTGTCCGGCTTGATGATCACCACGTTGTGTATGTTTGCGCTGAAGTGTTCCTGCAGCACTTTCAATATTGTCTTGACATTCGTTGAGCAGTTGCCATTGCCTCGCATATCAATGATGACTGTGAAGCCGAGATTCTTGGCCGCATCGCTGCAAGTAGGGAATAGTGAAAGGTAAACGGTTAAAGCAGAACGATCAAGCCACGGAGAGAGAAAGAGAAAAGAGAGGGAGAGAACTTACTACGTGAGTGAGAGTGCCTCGCTCCATACTGAGCGTGTCGTTTAGTTCATTGCTCTGTTTACGTCTCTTGCATAAATTATGACATTTCTTTCGACTTATGGCCAACGACATTTTCTATTGCTTTGACACCAATTTCAGCTAATAATTTCCTATGACACCCTCTGTTCCCCCTCCTGGCAAACATTCTACACGCCGCGCCACCCGCCGCACAGTCGTGTCTTTCGCTCTGATTTGCATTCCATTTGAATTTTAATCACAACATTAACTATAAATATTTCTTTTATTGAATATTACCGACTGACTGACTCTGCCATGTCGTGTCTCCTTGACTATTATTCTATTATTCGTTTCGTTCTTCGCGCTTTATCTTCCAGCATTTGCCGCTATTTCTTAACCTGATTCTGCTGCAACCGCGCATCTATTTACCACGCAAAGTTCTCGTGTTTGTCGTTCGTGCTGTGTGGTTTGATTGTTAAAAGCATTTCTAGGGGTTTACCAACCACGGAAGTAAGCCTACGATACAAGAACCTAAAAGAACAATGAGAAAGTGAAGAGGCGTCGTCTGTATGGTTGCAATGGAAATAGTTTCAGGTGGGAGTCATCTAAGCGAAATGTAGTTCAGATGGCTATCAAGAAGTTGAAGTTGAAGAAGTCAAGGTAGCTGAAGTATATAAGTAAAGACTTATATCCACCAGGAACACTCGCTTGCTGATCAGTTGCGCCGATCAGTCAGCAGTTCTTGCAGAAGGCAATCTGAGAGTTGTACCTCAAGCTGTTGATAGAAAAATTAATTCAAATCTTGTATCCGCTTGGAGTCGATGATAATAAACAAGAAAGCATCGGCTTGCCTAAGCTTATATACCATTCACATTGTAAGTATTTAACCGATCTAGATCAACGATCAAAAAAATGAATACTTTATGGGGTCGGAGATGCTTCCTTCTATGCGTTAGAAATATCGCGACAAATTATAATAAAGAGGTTGTATAACCAGAATTTGGAAAACTTTTATCAGAGTTTACTGCCCTTACTTATCTTTTCAATATTACCTACCGCTCTTTCTTATCTTCAAAGAATCTTTAACATTTTTCAATTAAAGATACATTTTCACATTAAGCATACATTTTATGCTCAACTCTTATTATTCGCTTTGGGTTTTCACACACATCGCACACACAACATACTTGTGAATATTCTGAATTTTTGTTGTTGTTGAACTCTTTGTTATCTTGTGAGCGTCAAAAGTTCATGTTGTTGTTGCTTTTGTACTGTTAACGTTTCAACTGTTTATCTTTCGACATCGCTTGAGACGTTGTATATTTCAGGCAGACTTTGGTGTGGTCTGGTGTGGTCCAATCAACTCACTTTTGATGACTAATAAAGAAACAACTGTGCCCCAAATGTAACCCACAACTTTATACGAGTAGAATCATGCTTGTGTTTTTATCAATGTGTGTGTCTCAAAACGTATCAAGAAAACTATGCATTCCACATTGAAAATGTGCTGTAATAAACTGTTTCATTTCGTTGCGTTCAGTTTTGGGAAGAATACAAAGAAAACTGTCGCCCGCATTGGACTGGGAATATGAAAACACAAACAGAACGCAAAACAAAAGATGCACAACAATCAAAAATCGTTTATTTAACCCATAAATCTGTTTGGAATTAAACAAGACAGAGTGGCGGGAGAACAAGGGGGGACGGGTAAGAGCTGACGATCAGCACGCCTAAAAGGAAGTTACCATACGTGTCTAAAATGCTGAGAACTTTTTGCGCTCTGCCGCCCTTTTTTAAAGTTTTTTGTTCGTATGCAAAGCATTTGCATTGACGTCGATGTGCGGCGAGGGCGAGGGTGAGGGGGACGCTTGCCAAATTGGCAAAGTCAGAAAGGCAAAGACAAAGACACCCCCGCCCAAACACAGAAATAAACAAAACAAAAAAAAGTGTTTCACATGAAAGTAAATAAATAAAACCATAAGGAAAGAAATGTAAGCTTTAAATCTGACGACGATTTTATACCCTAAGCTAGTGGTCGGCACAAAGTACAATCACTTTTTGGCACTGCATTTGCGTGCGTAGAAAGAGGCACGAAGCCAACGCACAGCAAAAGTGTCCGTGAAATAATTCCTTTGCAGATAAGATATGAGGGCCTTGTCGGCTGCTGCCCTAAACACATGATCTGATGAAGAGGTGAGAATAATGTTCATCACAAATGGAATACCAGTTTTCATACTAAGTGTTATTCCTCCCATCAGTTATTGCAATTTTAAAGAAAGATATTTTCTTCAGATTTGATTTAATTTTTATGAGAAACAAAATCCATAGTTCATACTAAATATTGATTTCAAGCTTTCGTTCAATGTGAAATTGTGAAATTAGTGAAACACATCTGTTTCTTAAATGTGTTACAGTGTAATTTGATACAATTATGATTAAAAAGAATGTTAGCTTTAATACAAAATGTGGCTCTTAAAGGATTGGAAGCTACAAAGTGTGTTCTTTGGCAGATTCGACTGTATAAAGCTAAGAAAAATAGACAGTTTCCAAGAAGAAAATGTTCTACACTCAAAGAGCTTCATATTCAAGCCCAGTTAGTATATACTATATATTTTGCACTTTGCTAACTTCATAGCCAAATTATAATACCTAACTTCTTGAAGGGCATACAAAAATATGCCAAGCCAAATCAAAACATAAGCGCATCATACTGGGCAAGCTGCCAGACAACGACAAAGTTGGACATGGTACGCAAATGCGACTGCGACGGCGACTCCGCCTCCTATCCCGATGAGATAAGTCGCGTCCAAAATGGTGGGGCGTTTTACGTGCACGTGTACGTTTAACTCCAGGAAAACGTCATCATACTTGCCCACTTATCAGCCAAAACATTGAGTAGGCTACTGTTCCAGAATTTGGGTCAATGAGATAAGGGTAGAGAGCCGCGCGCATACTTTTAGGCAAGGGAGAGACTCAAAATGACAATGCAATTCTTTGTTTAGGTCCTTGACTGATCAGAAAGTGGGCAACGAGAAGTGTCGTGGGAATTTACACCGTCATGATAACGGAAATGGAAAACGCTTATCTATATAAGTTAACAAGAGTTAACTAAATAAGCCACTGGATGGGGCGAACTCTGCATTATTGTCAAATAAGCAGTTTCGTCTTCCGAGATGCCGATCGCACTTTTGCGGGGTAGCGACGGGCGTCGTTGCCGACAGCGGAGAGCTTATCTTTAGGAAGTTTAAGTTTAGTCTTTAGTGGTTCGTCGAAAGACAGAGACGCCTAATGTTCTGTCCTGGCGACATTAATTTCTCAATATTCACTTGCATAAAATAAATGTTTCATATAATCAAGTGTTATACTAAATAATTACTTATGTGCGTTAGATGTGATTCATTGTTAAGGTGGTTTTCACATTTTCTTTTGGGTAATTTGAATGATGGAAATGTTCGAAAATAGCTCAAATGAATAACGACCGGAATGCCGTGTGTCAGTTCTGATATCTTTTGGTAGGTCTGAGCTGATATTGCTGCTATTGTTTCTTGTATGGCAAACTTCGTTGCCATCATCATCATCAGCATTCACCATTGCCATCGCGAAGCACCATCATCATTATCTTCATTCCAAGTCTGTTGCCATTGGCAGCGTTTTTGATTGCTTCTGCTATACGCTCAAGTAGTTTGGCTTGTAAATGTAGTATGGTTGCTCACTTTGTGGTTGAAGTACATTAGCTAACTGGATCAGTTGGGAATTCAACAGCTGACTAAATTTGTATTACTTGGATTTGCATATTTTTAACCAATTTGGAAATTTTATGTTAATGTATGATCTAGCATTTTCACACAACATTGGGCAGATTGCATTTTGACGCTTTTCGAAACACTCAGAAAGCCTTCTTAGTGCTCACCTCCTCTTCTAAATCTAACTTATGTGAAACTGTGAGACTCCTAGCTCTTATCCATCCTAAGGTTAGCTTTAACTCAGAGCATTCCTACTTCGTTGTAAGCCACACATCTTTCAATTTCTTTCTCTTCTTTCTTGTTATTTTTGTGTATCTTTTTGTTTGTAGCACTTTTGACTTTTGGCCGCCTTTGTTTTGGTCAAAACGCTATCTTTGAGAGCTTTGGCTTCGCCGCAGCATTCTTTCTGGCATCTCCGATGCTCACAGAAGCCGGGTCAGGTTTGTATGTGTTTATATGTATCGTATATTGGTATTTCCGTCTTCTACTTCTACTTCTCTTCACTTCACTCCACTTTTCTGCTTAGCTTTCTTTGTCACACAGATTTATGCAATCTTTTTGTTGTTCTTTGGCTTTTGCTTGCTCTGCGGTCGTCGTCTTTTGCTAAGTTTTATTCTTAATGTTTGCTTTTTATGACTTTTTTCGCCAGTTGCATTGGACTCACGCCCTCTTTGGTTGCCATTCAATGTCAGCCAAGCTGCAGCAGCAGCAGCAGAAGCAGAAGCAGAAGCAACAACAACAAGAACAATGTGCGTGCTGTGGCTGCTTTCAACATTGGCAGGCGACGCCATCGTGTTGTCGCCGTTGTTTTCGTTGGCTGCTTCTCAGCGCAGAGATGATTCATAAAATATGCGACTGCGACTGGAACAGCGACTATAACAGGAAAATCAAGTGGAATGCAGCAGCAGCTGCAGCGGCTAGCGCGGGTGAGCCACAACCAGAGCCCAGAACCAGCAAACCTACGGACGGCTGCCAAAATCGCAAACGAAGCGAAGAGACGGTGACGGTGACGGCAATGTAGACAACAGAGCGCGCGCCATACTGAGGAGGGTGGAACCGTCAGCTGACACAATGGCAGCTCATTGTGCATGTGTCTCTGTGTGCCTTTTAAATTGGAACTTGGACTCAAGGAGCTAACAGTGTGCCATAAATATTACAATTGGCTGCAAAGCCGCCCCATTAGCCCGCCTTCGCCGTCTGCCGCCCAAGCAATTATCGATTTCTCGACTTTATTATTATTACCAGGCCTTGCCGCACTCACCGACCAATTACTGATCTTTTGTGCATGCCAGTAGGATCTATACATGGGTTGCCATGCTGAGTTAAGCTGCGTAGCTGGTTTTGAAAAAAGGCATAACTGTGCTCCCCTGCACTCAGATCAAAGATCTTCTAGTAAAAATTTCTAATATTATAAAAAAGTCCCCCAGATTTGCTTGAACAACACTATATATATCAGCGGTGGGCATAACATTTTCAATCGGGAGCACTACAACAACATCTACAACACAATCCGTCAGCTGCAGTCTTGTTTTGCATCGTAGAGCCGAAAGAGCCAGTAGGCGCCTACCGTCGATCTGTGGGATAAGACGTGGCCCAAAAGAACCAAAATAGAGTTCAAATTAAATTCTAACATGGACTCCAAGTGAATGCATAATTGAACTATTTCAATTTCAATCTACTCTTCTAATCCTACAGAACATTTTCAAACTTTGAAAGATTTCACATCGATGCAACGTTGTTATTTCTTAAAACATCGACCAAATCGATGTTTGCATAAATTAAAGTCTGCACCATTAGTAAGACACATATTTCTCTATTCCAAGTCGTTTATTTCTCTCAGTGTGCGTGTTAAGACCGGTGCCTGCCAGGTGCATTGAACATATTTCATCATCCCATTTGAGACCAACTCCTCGCATAGACCGACATTGGTTCAGTTTACTCACCTTGGTATGCTAATCAAGTAGCTAAGCAGGCGACGCAAATCCTCCGGCTTTAAGCGATCCCTACGTGGCGTGGCCGGAAAACAGAGCAATGGTCCACCACGTCTATCGCGCCCGCCAGTGAGAAAGACAACGCGCTCCTGGAGCAGCGTTAGCAGATCGCGAGCACGTTGCCCGTCCATGTTTGCGACGGGCACGGGAACGGGCGGTGCTGTTGGTTAGCAGCGGGTAGGAACTTGCACTGTGGTTTACAGTTTTTATTTTGTTTTAACTATTACTATTTCTGTTGTGGTGGCTGTGGCTCAAATTGAGACGTTGGCGGAGGCAGTGCAGCATAACGAAATCGCCTTAAATTTCACTTAATGTACAATATTTGTTGTAGTTGGTAAACTTTTGCTTCCATTCGAGGTTTTCATTGATTTTCGAAATTTTCTTGCTGGCATTTTCATGGTCACTTCGAGTAGTTGTTGTTGTTGGCTGCTGCTGCTGTTTATGTGTGTGTGGGTGGCGCCGAAACAGTGGGCACAAAATATATACAAATTAGCAAATGTGAGTGTTGTTTTTAATTTTCATGTTTTTTGCACACTCAGACTTACTAATTCTCACTTCGCACGCAGTTTTATGAGACAACGTCAAACCTCCCCCTCGCAACAACATAAACAGCAACACAGACACAACAGACAAACACATACACAAACATGCACACACTTTTGTCAAAAGGAGAGCTGCTGCCTGCTGCTGGTGTTGTTGTGGTTGTTGTCAAAGGGGCAAGTGGGGGTGTGCGGTGCAAATGTTAAATGTCATAAATCAACTCGTTGGCGTCACGCGACGGCCGCATAAAAACATACAACGCGGAAATATACACATATACACACATTTAAGCCTATGTAGATACATATTGCTCTTATTCTTATTTTTAACACACGACACACACGCACACACACACACATACACGGCTGCGCTGAGGCTGGGCAAACAAATCGGAATCTGTATTTCGGCTTCTGTAGGCACCCTCTCCAGCTCTCTTTTCACTCAGTCGCGGCCACTTTTAATTGCCATTGCAATATGTTTTAATTTTAAGACGCAGCGCGAGCATCGCATCATCATCAAGCGCCCAACAACATCATACACACACACACACATGGCAACATATCTTTTGCCGTTCTGCGTCTTGTTTTCTGCTTCTTCTTCTTCTTGCCACTTCTTCGCTGCAATTGATTTTTTTCACTGCCACTAAACGACGCATTCAAAGATCACAATTTACCTTGGTACACGCGCCCATTCATGCTTATTAAACGGTGTGTACACTACTACATTGATAAACATTTGTTTACACTACGCGCATTTATTTAAAAATTTAAACATTCACACGACGCAACGGGTTTGCGAATATTAACATGATTGTTGATATTGAAGTACAGCTGTAGAGGTGTATAAATATCGATAGCACTATCGTGGCGACACCGATGGCAGCCCTGCATTATCGATATTTTCATGCAGCTGTAGAATAATCGATATACTTAGTTGCCATCGATGGTAAAAATACTAAAAATATACTATTTAGTATTCTATAGAGTAAAATTAAGAGCCTTAATATATATGGAGTTCAAATAAGAGATATGTAACGTTAATTGAAAAAACAATGCAATATTCACTTAATTATAATTATTATATTATACTTAAGCAATATAAAGTTTGTTTTGATTTCTCGCATTACATTAATATAACAAATTTTGTATAAATAAACTCTTGATTTATACTTTGCGCCAGAAAATCAAAACCATTTTATATTCCCAACATCCATTTCAATTTTCATTTACAAAACTCATTAAATACAAATAACTGTTGCTCCACTCGATTTGTTTGTGACAAAAATATCGCCACGTTGAGTGTCACAGCAGTTGACTTTGGTCTGTGTATTATTTTTCACTGAAGCATTTGCCAACACTAAATCGTCTTTTATTTTTTAACAAATTTATTTAGTTTATAATTTGCAAAAATTCTGCGAAAAATAAAAGCCTCACTTTCACTGCATCATCGCAAGAACAAGTCACGCCAGAGGCCACAGCAAAGTCAGGACGCCTGCATTGAAGCACAGAGGCAAAGCAACACATCACAGGTATTGTTATTGTTAGCTGCTTAAACATACTTGTCTACTATTGCATTATTTTTATTTCAACCAGGACGATTGCGGGGACTCCGGCATTATGGAGCGAGAAAATTTGAATCGCATGATAAACCAAACGCTGCGTCATCAGCTAAGTGGGCAGCTGAGCAAATACACAAATGTAATGAAAGGTAAGTGGTGGAGGAGGAGAGGAGGCACATATCACTACTCCATTAACCTCTCTTGCCTTTCTGTATTTTTCAGGCTGGCAGTATCGCTGGTTTACAGTGGATGCCAAAACGGGCTTCCTCAGCTACTACTTGTGCGATTCGTCGGCTGTGGGCGAAGATATTGCGCCCTCGCCACATGTGCTGGCCAGTGCGCCCAGAGGTCAGGTCCAGCTGGCCGGAGCTGTGGTCTATCCTAGCGACGAGGACTCGCGTACCTTTTCCATTGCCTGTGCTTCCGGCGATACAGTAAAATTGCGCGCCAACGATGCGCGCGCTCGCCAGGAATGGGTAGACGGACTTCGAGCGGTTGTGGAGAGCCACACAAAGGCTATGGATATCAGTAACTCGTCGCCGTTGCCGCCGCGTGAACTGCTGGCCGCCTCCGATGCCATGGTCTCGGCCCGTCAAGCGCTCTTCCTCACCGAGCAGTGGTGAGTTTGAATGCTTTTCGTAGAACTGATTCAGTGACTAATCTCTGTGCCTGCAGCAATGCTTCGCTGGCTCGTGCCATTGAAAACATCGACTGTGCTTCCTTCTCACCCACTGATCCCGATCTCTTGCTGCTCAAGGCCATCTCCACTGCTAGCACCCAGTGCCTACACCAGTGCCTCAGCCTATTGCAGCGCCATCAGGAGATTAACCAGCCGCCAGCGGAAGGCACACCCGTGTTACTCTAATACCATAATTCCGGCTCTTGCCGCCTTTGTGATCCAAATCAATGTTATCAAAGTATTCGGCTGGCCATTCCCCAATTTAGGTGCTCGTCAAATGTTATCAAGCTGAGCTGTGCGCAAATCAAAGCAATAAATCCAAGTTGTATATACATATATGAAACTGTGAAGAGGATAACTGGAAAGTTAATTAAGGAAGACGGAAACTTGTTGAATTACTGAACATGCTGAAATGCAATTTCAGATGTAACAAAAAAGGAAGGCTAACTTCGGGAAGGCTACCTACCCTTGCAGATTCTGTTTAAATTCGGTTCGCATACGTGGGGGCTTCTAAGACTGAAACGTTCCAAATTTTGTATAATTAGGATAAATTCCGAATCGATCAATTATTTGGGAGCTATATGATATAAGGATCCGCTCTGGACGATTTTCACATATGAGCAGCTTACAGCAAAAAGAAGTCTATGGTAAAAAATGCAACTGGATTGCTCTAAAACTGAGAGACTACTTCGCACAGAAACAGACGGGCATGGCTATATTGATTCGGCTTGTCATGTTGATCAAGAATATATATACGTTATGGGGTCGAAGATGCTTCCTTCTATGCTTACAAATATTACCCTCTGCAAGGGTACAAAAATAATTCCAAATCATAGGAGCATTGAGCTAAGGAGCGACTGTGATTGGGAATAGCTTAGCCTGCTATGAAACCTGTGATAAACGCATTCACAGCTCCTCCAAAAACCGTAATATAGCTAGCTCATTCTATTGAGAAATCGAGAGCAGATTTCTTTGGTCTGCGCGGAGGTATTGCTTACAGCACTGCCAGGATAGGTGCTTTTTGTTTTGGGAACAATCATATTGTGTCTGCTCTAGTGCCGACCCTAGATCCATGATTCGTCGCCAGCTGTCCATAAACTATGCAAATTCACCTTAGCTAAACTTCATCATAATGTTTTCGCAACTTTTTTGACGTGAATCTTCTGTGCGGTATCCAATGCGAACATAACTTCCTGACGGCCAACTTTTTATGTAAGCTTCAATGGGTGCGGGTCAAGGATGCTTCGATCTTGCACTATATATTTCATGTTTTGATTTGTAATACACTTTTCTTTGAACTTGAGGATGACACTTGGAGTTTTGCCCTTATGGGCCAACTTTTACTAAAGCGAGATGAGATTTTGATTGCCTTCCAGCCATTTGATTTTAAATTTTTAGAAGAAAATATACTTCAGACTATGATACCAAGGCTACAAACCCACCAATAGAAGAGACTATTATAACTTTCAAAGTTTGGGGAAATATCAAAGAGAAAACTGTAAGAAAATTCAATTGTGAAACATGTCAGGCGTATTTCTCTGCGAAGTTTTATTGCAGAACAAATTTAAGCCATTTCAGATTCGGTTTGGTTGACAGATCGAATAGAGTATCGTTATTCCATGATCTCATTCTCATCGGCTTGGCTTGGATTTTTGTTATAAACTTTATCTTTCACCTGCTTGAATTTCTAAATAAATACAAAATACTTTAGTATACTTTTCAATAGTTTTTATAAAATACTTTTTCTTTTGTTTTTTCTTTCTTGTTTTCTTTTTGTATTGGATTAATAATAATAATAATAAGAACATTCATTTCGACATTTAAAGTTAATTTGAACATAAAGTTTTGCACTAAAGTTGATAGAAAATGTAGAGTTGACCAACTGCCAATGACTCGTACAAAGATGTTTCTTGGAGACTGTTTTTGTTTTTCTTTTCCTTCGATTCGTTTCGATACCATTTAAAACTCATTTTCATTTTGCAATACAACGTTATAGCTTTTCCATTTTGCTTTTGCTTTTGTTTATGTTTTTTATTTTAAATATTTGTTTATACATTCATGCTTTACCAAAGAATTAAGTTTAATGTGGAACATCAAAGTCTATTATATTGGAATCCTATTGACGGGGGGTTCGAGGGTGGATGGATACTGGAGGCTGGAGCTCAGTAGTTAACCGGTTAATCATACGGGAGTTACATACGAGTATGCATCTGTGTTTGTATACGAATATATGTATGTATTTATATATGTATGTATATTGTATGGTTATGGCTATTGCATTTGCATTTGAATTTGCATAAACTGTAAATTAATTCTTCGTTTTATATATTTTCTGTTACTTGATTTTTTTCGATTATTTGCAGTTCTGCTTAAAAAAAAAATGAATTTATTTTCACTTTTTATATTTATGTATTTAGTTTTAGTTTATTTTTGTTAATGTTTTTATTGTGTGCTTGAGAACCAAAGTTGTTAGCCAAAAGGGGTTTGTTGCCGAAAGTACGCCTAAAGTTTCCAACAAAAATATATATCATTTACTTTAATTTTTAATCATATTTATACACAATACCAGTCAAATATGCCAGACTTGCTAAATTTCTAAAATACTTTAACGAAAGTTGTTGCAAATATTTGCGCTGCGTTTTGATGAACAATTTTGAAATGGAAACTAAGGAAAAATGAACAAGAAAGGAAGGCTATCTTCGGCTTGCCGAGGCCAATATATACCATTCACATATATCTTAACATTTCTTGCACTTATTTCGTTCATGGCTTCACATAGCAACTGAGAGATATGGTATTTAGGGCGCATTCGGCAAGAAGAAGGGGCAGCAGTATTTTGAAATTTACTTCTTTACTCCTCAACAACGCGGGTGTTCTCGAGTCCACGATATGAAGGACTCATTCGGCGGGCAACGTGGTCAGCAGTATTCAGCTATTACTTCATATCTCATTCTGAAGCAGCAGATGGACTCCAGGGCTATCAACCCCCATGAAGACCCCCATGCTTCACTCTAAAAAAAAGGTAATATCGGGCACTCCACCTATTCATCTGGAGGGAGTTACACTATAACAACCATTGCAAGCGGTATACCTCGGAATCACATTGGACAAACGTCTCACTTTTTGGCCACACCTGAAATCTGCGGCCAAAAGGTATGGGCAAAGGATGCAACAAATAAGGTGGCTGATAAATAGAAAAAGCACTATGACACTTAGAGCTAAAAGAGCAATCTATGTGCACTGTGTAGCCCCGAATCGGGCTTTACGGGTACAAAATCCAGTACAAACATATTCAGATATTGCAGAACTGTGCCTTACCGCTGCCCATGGTACGTGCGCGGCTCCAATGATCTCAATCTGCATACCGTGGAAGATCAGATTCGCCAGTTGGCTTTAGTAATCGTGGATGTAAAAGAATGTTGAATGCTTCAATTGAAAAAATTCTTCTGAAAAAGTTCCTTCTAAGGCAGTTAAATGACATGTTTGTCCAAACTGAATCCAATCTAATCCGGATGATTTGTTATTAGACAAAAAGCATATGCTAAAAATTTCAGCTCCTAAGACTTCTGAGATCTCAAGGTTGAAACAAACAGACGGACGGACCGACAGACACAGCTATATCGTATCGAATCCCCTTATCATGCTGATCAAGAATATATACACTATCGATCGGAAATGTACGTTGCAAGCATCATGACAAAATCATTATATGTTTTCAAATTCTTGTGAGTGATACAATATTAAATTAATACTAGAAAAGGCACTTTAGAAGGGAATGAAATGAGGGTTAAAACAATAAAAGGTGTAAATAAACACTAAAATGTGACATACACAACGAGGGCAGTTCAATAAGTTATTGATAATAAAAATATATATTTATATTTAAGACTATTCAGTATAAACTAAAAATTTCTGGAGTTACGTATCATGTAATATTGGAATTGGAAAAACTATAAGATGACTGAGCACTATGAGTTCTATTAACACACAACTAGGCGTTCTGGATCTTTTGATATTGAACAATTCAATATGGGATGTTCTGCAGTCCAATACAAATTCAAAAGAAAATAATTCTTCCGTAACACGCCAGATAGAGATTTGGATAAATGAATATGTAAGCACTTGAGAATTCAAAGTTCTTTTTGGAGCGTTTTTTGAGAGTTCATCAAAAGCATCGGTTTAGTGCTGGGAGATTTGAAACCAACGACATTTCACCATTTGCCCATGCATTTTTTCTATATCCCTTCAAAATGTAGCTATGGATCAGATAGTTAATTTCTATAAAACTCTGGGGATTTTCGTGACACCCTCCATAAGTTATATGTGTACCAAGAATTTTACCAGGCTTTGTTAGGTTCTGTTTTTGGTACGACGGAAAATAAATTTCTATTTCCCTACAATGGGTAAAACTCAATGACATTTTATTTCTCCCACAAATCTAAATTATTCTATTTTTATGTCCTATTTCCTATCTTCTAAAGTTAAAGTTAAATTCTACACTCCCTAAATTTTGGGTATTCTTGGCTTCTTCACTCAGAGAACAAAATTGATCATGTTTGAAAAAATCGTGATTCAACTGCGAAATTCTTAATTCAAATGTTTTTTAAGTCCGAGAAAACTTATACATATTAAGAATGTTTTTATACTAATTCGAATACGAGTTCGGAGATTCAAGTTTGATTAATTCTGAAAACAAGAATTTAAATACTTAAATTAAGATTTATATATATTTGTGTTTCTGCTTATTTTGAGTAGGAAAAATTGCTATTTTAAGTATTTTACGATTGATTAAAGATTTTTTTCTTATTTTAAGACAATGAACGGACATTTTTGAATTTAAGAAATTTTGATTTAAAACCAAAACTTACTCGAATTAGTAAAAAACGTTTTTAATTTAAGTATTCTCGGACTTCCAAAGAAATTCTTGAATTAAGAATTTTACGATTTTTCCATTTTTTAATTTTCGCTTACAAAATAATTACTAAGACAGCCGCTTCGTTGCCAGATTCAGACTGCGATTTCAAACATTCTGTGGCACAGCAAGGAAGCGTTATTACTCTGTGAAAATGTGCAGCCTCATAGCTCTTACTGTTTGAGTGCGTCAGTCAGACTTCCAACTACTAATAAACTAAAAAAAAAAACACTGACCAAATAACTGAGAGAGCTGTAAACTTATATGGAAAATGCATTCAATTTTGCAAGCCACGAGCAAAACTTAGCTTCATATTCCTAGCTTTCACAAGTACTTTTGAACCTACCCTCGTATTATTACATAAACAACAAAAAATGTATATAAACTAGTAGCCGCAGTCCCACAAAAAATTATTAATAATTGCAACAATTTTCGTTATTAAAATGTTGCTTCTAAATTTTCTATAAATTTGTTGTATAAATACTTTTTTCAAAAATTTTGTTTAATTTATAAATTTTGTTTTTAGTTTTTAATTTGTTGTTTTCTCTGAATTTAATTCCGAAAGGCATTTTTTGTGAATTTAGTAGTTGTTTTTGTTTTGGTTTTTTAATTTAAGACCTAAACATTAAATTTAGTTGTTGTCATTTTCTTTTTGTTTAATGCACATCCAAAAAGTTGTTGTTTTTCCATGTTTTGTTTTTTTTTTTGTTTTGCTTTATATTTTTTTGTTAGTGTTTTTTGTACATTTTTGTAAATACAAATTATGAACTAAATAAAATTCGGGCACACAATTTCTAATTAAGTACTTTGTTAATATTATTATTTATATTTTTGTTTTTTATTTTTACTTTAGTTTTGAGTTAAAAACCTTTTGCTGTTTGTATATTGGGTTTGGTTTTTGCAGTGTTGGAATGTTCCAGGGATTTCAATTAATTTATTTTCTTTCGTTTGTTTTTTTGTTTTTGTTCAAAGTTGTTGCTTAAAAATTAAAGAGATCGATAGTAATTGTGTTAAAAAATTGTTGCGCTATAACATAATAATACTTTTATTTTGATTTTAATGCATAAATTGCTAAATTTAAAACATTTAAAATAAACGAAAACTAAACAGGAGAGCGCTCGGTTCCACCTTTTCTTCTTCTTCTTGTTTTTCAAATTCCTTACGAATTGCATATAAAATATAATTTATATAATTTTACATTTCTCTTTCATCTCCTCTACTTTTACTTTGCGTTTTAAAAATATGTAAAATTTTGACTTTTGATTTGAAAATTTCTATTTAAAATATTTCCATATCAAAACGGAGTGCTTTGTTTTAGTTGATTTTGCATATTCAGCGCTTGCTTGGACTTGACGTTTTGATTGCTACTCCTACTCGCTGCTGGTGGCGATGGGTTCCACCTTGATGCCGCTGCCGCTGGAGCTGATGTCCGTGTTGGCTGCCCCAGCGCCACTGGTAGCTACAGGCGCTGCTGTCGTCGCCGTGCTGACGGAGCTTGTGGAAGAGACGCCGGCAGCACTGGCTCCCACCAAATCGGCTAGATCCTCGGCAAAGAGTCTCGTCGGCGAGTACTCCCGCTTGTAGGTCATCTCTAGGCCCAGCTCGGCCAGGGGCGAGTGCAGGCGCGGCGTTTCGCTCCTCAGCGGGCTGTTCTTGGACTTTGACTTGTCCACATGACCAGCACTCAGCTGATGATGCGAGGCGGAGGCGGCGCTGGCCGCTGGCATGGAACTGGCACCGAAACCGGACTTGTGCGGCTGCATATGATGAGGATGGGCCGCCTGCTGCTGCTGTTGCTGTTGCTGTTGTTGCTGCTGCTGTTGCTGTTGCTGCTGCTGCTGCTGATGCAGAGCGTGCTGCTGCTGGAGCTGCAGCTGCTGGAGATGATCCCGATGCAGTGCAACGGCCATGCTAGGAGGCAGATTCGGCAACAGGCCAGCGGGGCCGCAGGGCGAGGGAGCATGTCTTGGTCCCGAGCCGCTGCTCAGCGCCGGTGATATACTACCACGTCCCGGTCCCCCAGTCAAATGTGGTGGCAAGTTGAACAGCCCGGGCGGCGGCCCCGCCTCGCTGTGCTGATGCTGCACTGCAGCGGCCATTTGCATCTGCTGCCGTATGTTGTGTGCTACGGCTGCCACAGCAGCAGCCGTCTCCTGCGACATTTGCTGATCCGCCACGCCACCGCCAGGAGCACCAGAGCCCACACCTCCAGCGCCACCTCCTCCACCACCGCTGCCCATGCCATTAGGACAGGCCAGAGCGCTGAGGCCGCTACCGGGCATGGCGCCACTAGCGCCTGGATAGCTCAGCGTCATGTCCTGCAAAGGAAACACGGGCTAACGCCGTCAACAGTTTAGTGCTTGTTGTGGATAGATTGGAAGATAATCTTAAAGCATTGCTATGTCTAACCCCTTTTTTTAGCCTTATCAGATCTGGCAACTCTACCTACCGAATGACGACCGTATGGTGGCATATGGGACCCTAGGCTGTCGTCTTTTATGTCCTTGGCATCGCGAAAAACCACTGTCTTGATGACGCCCTTAATGTGCTCATCCGGCCAAATGCCCAGCAGTATTCGCTGCGGTCGTCCACGTCCCTTGGGCCGCAAATCGGGTCCACCATCTATGGAGGGTCCAAGCATATTGTGCACTCGATTCGCATATAGCACAAATGTGGGATATGGTATGTCATATTTGCGCGCCGCCTGCGACAAAGAGAGTCCCTCCTTTAGCACACTGAAGATGGCCTCGGCCATGGTCTCGGGTCGCCAGGACTTGAGCGGTCCTCGCTCGCGGAAGCGCATATGATGCATGAGATTTTGATTGGTGTTCCAGCACTTTTGCCACATGGACTGCAACTGATACTGATAGCTGTCTGCTGGAGAAGCAAGCGATACACATGGTAGAATACAATTAGACGAAGCTCCGGCAGAATCCTTGGCTCAAGTCACGCATACAAACCTGCCAGCGTCGAACCGGTGGCGCCCATCCAAGCGTGCGAGTTCTCCATCATTTTGGCCTGCCAAGAGATCGAGAAGCACAGAGAGATAGAGTGAGTGAGTGGGTGGTTGGGTGGCTGGGTGGTTGGGTGGGTGAGTGATACTGAGTGGTTCTTGAATTAATTGCATAACTCGCTTTGGTTAGTGCTCAATGTGCCGTCTGCCTGCATTGACTTGCAAAATCGACCTATTTTCATTTAATTTCAGCAAAGTTACTTTTTCCAGCCGGTAAAATTGTATTTGTGTAGAGTAGTGTTGGGTAGATTGACTCGCAGTTTGTTTTGCACGCTACGGATCAGTCGAAAGCAATGTGAGCTATTAATGATAGATCGACACAGTTTGGAACAAAATGGGTCACACTTCCTCATGCAAAACAGTCGCAAATTATTGCTAAGCGATGCAAGAAGAAGTAAGAGGGTTCACCTGTAGCTATCGAAGTAGAAAAAGCATCCATTGACCCAAATCTATCTATCTTTGACTCTTCAAATCTCTTATACTTCAAACGCTGACCAATGGTTGGGCCCCATCACAC
The DNA here is from genome assembly GCA_037043425.1 of Hirtodrosophila duncani. Lineage (NCBI taxonomy): Eukaryota > Metazoa > Arthropoda > Insecta > Diptera > Drosophilidae > Hirtodrosophila > Hirtodrosophila duncani. The sequence continues at coordinate 4,722,143 of JBAMBM010000834.1, read as the reverse complement.
ATTTATATACAGATAGAAAAGCCCCACTTATGTAACATGCATACATCTACAATATTGATTTCATCTATTCTAGGTAAAATGGATAATAATAGGTAATGTTATTGATTGACATTAGTTGTCGCCTTGTCCAACTAATACTTGGTTTGAAAATTCAAAAGAGAGTATTAGATGGGCGTATACCATGAAATTAAACGAGGTTTCATACTCGCATGGGTGTGTGTGTTTTTTTGACTAGAACAATAAAACGGTTATGATATTCTAATGGCTGCGCTAACGGTAACGATACATTTAACTGCATTGCTGAGCCTTCGAGTGGCTTCGTTGGCAGTTTTCGTTGCCGTTGTCGTAGCCCGTTGTCGCTTGTTCTGTTTGCCGAGTGCCTGCCTTGTACTCGTATTGAATTCACTAATTGCATAACAAAGTACTAGTAACATTTGCATATTGCTCTATATGTGTAACTGCACTCATAGTAGCACATACATACATCCTAGCATACATATCATATCAGGCGCTTGAGGTCGTGGGCCAAGAGTCATTACAAAAATTTCGCATCATAAAACATATGAAGAGGCTCAGTGGCCACTTGTGCCCATTTAGCTTAAGTATTACTTGTAAGTTTGCCATGTGACTGAGTGGCTGAGTATAAGTTTAGTTGTTATACTTCTTCTCTATACATGACTATAGCCATTGTGTCTGCTCCGCTAGACATTGCGAGCAGCACCCTGATGTTGTTCACAGGAATTGTTGCATACTTTTATGGGCACCAGACATGCACATGCAGTCGCAGTCGGCAACTCATCAGCGTCGCGACGCGTCAGTTCAGCATTTGCATTTACTTTTCGGCTCATTATGGGAGAAAATTATATATTATTTGTACTTTCTGTGGTTGTTTGCAAATTACTTTATTCGCTTTGGCTTAATTTAGACAAATTGAGCGCTTTGCAAAACTTAAATGGGAGGTCCAAATTTTAAGCCAAAATATAATTTTTGGTGATTTTTGTGTAACCACTTTATATGTAGGCTAGGTTTCTGAAATAAACAGTAATTCAAATCCAGTAAAATCCAAAAATCTCTCTTCAATTCTGAATGCCCTAAATTTGAGGAAAACCAGCTGCCGAAGAAGAATTGTTTGTCCTTCACCATGCTTGCATGATGTGATCACTCATATGTCCACACAACAGAGTCTTACAGCATTTTAGAATGCTCATCGTCGAATTAATTTGTTATCCCGCCTTCCATTGACTTCTCTTTGTTCCCGATTGTTAATAAACATTGGAAGTTTAATAATTTTCAATGCCGGAATAGAATGTTAACCCAAAAACGTCTTAGATAAGCAGATACCCATCTTCTATGGATCAATAAAGTGCATAAATGATTGAAGAAAACTATTGAACTGCTACTGCAACTCAACTGACAGGATTTCTCTTTGTAAAGTCCACTAAGAACACATCCCCTTCCAAGTTAAATCCACGGCTTTCACTTCACTTTGCATAGTTCATTGATTTCAGGCATTTCTCGCCAATAAGTTGATTAATTGTGTCCATAAGTTAAATTTCTGCACATGCAAATGGAACAGCAGAAACAGAATCCGTCATGGCATTTCATATCGTTAAGCAGCATAATTATATGTACATAAACATACATATGTATGTACATACATACTTGTTCAAGCATAATACATAAATGTACAAGCAAACATGCGCTCTAGATGCCGCGTCGCCTCCGCCATTCCATATCATTTAAACGAAGAAATAGGCCCATGCTGAACGATGCCTCTGCGACAACAACAACAGCAGCAGCAACAACCAGAGTAGCTGCAACAACGTTCAACATCAACTACATAGCCCAACTAATGGTCCATTCGTGGCACTTGGTTATTGACGTTGGACTCGAATTGTATTAACAATGCATGCGACGAGGCTGCCAATGCAAGTAGAAGCGGGAGCAGGTGGTATTGGTGCGGGGAGCAGGTTGTTACGTTGGAGTCAAGCAGCGTTTGATGCAAAATCGAAACGTGGTCAACTTCATTTCGCTTAATTTCGCTTAAACACATACACACACAAGCATACATAGGAGAGCAGCGAATGCATAGAGGCGCGCGATGCATTGCCCGCTAATCCGCTGCACAGTGGTGGGATGGGTGGTGCTGCCTGCCCTGCTACAGCCCCTGTGCCCAGATTCATGCCACTCAGCTATGACATTTTGGCAGCGTCGAGTGCACCAAGACTGTCAAATGAGTTGTAATGAAATCTCGCTCAGTGAAGCTCTGTGTGTGTGTGTGTGTGTGCGTGTATGTCAACTATATGCATGTGTGTGTGTGCGCGTATATGCGTGTGAGTGCTGTTTAGCTTTGGTCAGCTGCACATATAATAAATAAATTATTTGGCATTTGGCGTAGCGTATTATTGAAGGCAGGTGGATAACCGACACAGAACGCACACCCGCATACATACACCTACACACCCACACACACACACACGTGCACACACTGAAGCCCAAATTGCAACTGCAGCGACAGCTGGCGTCTGTCTTTGAGACTAACTAGCGCATTATCGTGATTAGTCTCAATAGTCGCTGGACGTTTAGCAGCAGGCAGCAGGAGCAGCAGCATTGGCATCCCCATCATCATCATCATCATCAACATCATCATCATCATCATCATCGTCAACATCATTAGGTGAAAGCATTTCCGCCAGGCCCGCAAATGAAATTATCCAAAATTCTTTTGCAGTTTCCGCCATTTTCTGTCTGGCCTGACATTACCCATGACAAAATATAAAAAATTGAATATATATATAAGTTTATGTACATATTTCTCCAAGTATAAATGGCAAGCGAACGCCCACCAGTGTCAAAGAGCCAGGAAAAAGGCGTTACGGGGCTTAGCAATTGAAACCTTTGAGAGTTTGAGGCAGACCCACTTGCCGTACTCCAATTCTTACTACCCGAAACCAGGAAACCTGCCTATCTAGTCAAGCATTAAGCCCACAGCAATTGGGCGTGAAAAAAATCAGCTCAAACCCTTAAATCAGCGTCCAAACAAGGCAGCACTTGAGCAGCACTTTTGCGGTGTTTGTTGGTGTAAAAGGCCATAAAGCTGCGGGGGTTGGCGGTGCGGTGCGATGACAATTTCTCTGATTCGTTCAAGCAACAAACCAGAGTCGACGTCGTCGCCGCTATATGCAATTTAGCCAAATTCACAGCAGGAAACGCCAACGGGTAGGCATCGGCAACAGGGGCAACAAATTTTCTAATGTCATCAGCGAGTTGAGTTGAAGAATAAAGAAAAACGGAGAAGTACGTACGTAACATTTAATGATGAATCTTTAATACCCTGACATGAAAGAGACGGGTTATACTAATCAATCTTTGTTTAACTTGCTAAATCATGTTTGACAAATGTTTGGATTCACATTTTGATTAGCGAGAAGTGAGAAATTAGTGTTGTGCTATCTTTTGCGCATAAAATGTAAAAAAAAATGCTGATTCTTTTCATACAGGAAACAGTCTTTGTTCAAAATTAAAGAAATTTTAAAAGAATATAAAACTTTATGGATAAGAATGTTTAAGCGTCTCTATAATTTTCAAGGTGTGTTTTAGTAGGATGAGCAATAGCAGTGTTAACAAAGAGCGGCTATGGTAAAAAATCACCGATTTCATTGAATTTGAACTTGAGCCAACTATATTGCACAGCTTAGGTTACTTAAATTCTATACAAATGTCTAAATATTTTGGGAAATGTTTTTCAATTTTGCTTCTTCTGCTATTGTGAGGTAATCTCAGAAATTTCTACAGATTTGTATGAAGAGATCTCTTTATATATTTATATCAAAACAAAGGCGTCTGCAGATTGCTAGGATATTTGATATCGTTTATATTTCTACATGTACTCAAATTTTTCTATAGCTTAGACAAATGCTAAATAAATGAGGATATAAATTATAGTGTTTACACATGAAAATGTCAGTATCTTTAGAGTTTTATCTTTTATTAGGCTTAAGTTTGCTTAAAAAGTTTTTCTTAGCTCCGCTTATGATACAGGTAAACCACTAGATCATATAGATATATAATTTAATTGTCAAAGTAACGATTCGGCAAAAAATTGTCATCATACGGGGTGTAGAAATGAATACGTAAACACTTTATATTATAGCTTCATTTGTATACCTTTGAGGGAAGATAGAGAAGAGGAGCAATGTCTTGTAGGTCCATTTTTATGTTGGACGATTTCGAGTCTAACAAAATGAGACTGAAAATGAAACATTTCAAAATTTACTACACGATGATCTGTGATTTCGCCGACCATTCTACTGAGTTTTTGCCGGCTCCAGGTCAAATATAAAGACATAATTGAGCTATACATACAAGCTTTTACACAGCTGCTATGTTTGGCATGGAGTTGCCCGTTGATAACTTAAAATACCTTAAAAGATGACGCTGTATGTATGTGGAAGATTTCATACATGAAAATGTCAAAATTATAAAAGTTTTCTGAGAGATCAAATTATCTGATATTCTCAACGCTTATGCAAAATTGCTTTGCCGTGATTGCTTTCATACCCCAATTAATGAACAATGGTTGAGTGAGTATATGAAGTTAGGAATACTGATTTTGCTTTAATTACAAAGTGTTTTGTATTCCATAGAATATAAGTTTCGTAGCTCTACTAAATGATATGATATAGCATGGGGAGAGTACGTTGACGCTATATTCTATAGTTTCCAACTCGTCTGATATATTTCAATTGAAGATGCCTTAAGATTAAGATTAAGACACCCGATACATATCGTACCACTTGTTATAAATATTCAAACAATTTGTCAAAGTGAATGAAGCCTTTTACATCGCTAGGGTAAATATCAGACCCAAACTCTGCTGCCGTTCAGGAAATTGTCAAGTGCCTTATGTGTGTGTGTGTTTGGGTTCTTCTCTCTCAAATTGTGTGCGAGTTCGTGTTTGTGTAAAACCAAAAATTAATTAGCGTGAAAAGCATTATTGAAAATGGTAAAGTAAAAGCATTTCCCAAAACATTTGGCAGCCCAGGCCAAATGCCATATAAGTCAGCATGCAGATTCAGCATTCGGCTGACAAAAACTTGCATTAGTTTTCGATATTCGCATTTACATATGTATGTAAGCTTGCTTCTCAGCTCATTTCCTCAGCTTCCACATACTATATTCGAATGTTTATATGTTGCTGTCGCTGTTTTAATTTGATTTAGTCGCAAAACTTGCTGCTTGCCAATACTTCATTAAAATTTTGAGCACAACAACAAATAAACTTGGGCGTCAAAGTTTTTGGCGCGCCTTTTGCTACTTGAAACATCAATTACAAACAAGGCAGGGGCAAAGCAGTAGCAGCAGCAGCAGCAGCAGCAGCAGCAGCAGCAGCAGCAGCAACAGCAACAGCAACAAGCATCGCATCGTATTTACTGGGAGGGGGAGAAAGCCGCACAGCCTGCAAGCAGGCCAGAAGGTAAGAGGTAGCTCAAGCCTTAGCTGGCAGGCAGTCGGGCAACGAGAGCGCTCTGAAGTGTGCTAGGATTTCACTTGAAAACTGCAATCAAGTGAATTTTGATATGTATGTATGTATGTATGTATATATGGGAGGAGTGTGCATGTATTTGTGCGAGTATAAAAACTTCATGGATTTAATAATCAAACCATCGATGGTTAAAATGTTGCTCGAGTACCACTTGGAGAAGGAGAGCCAGAAGGCATCTAGCTAGCTCTACACTCTACTTGTTCGTCATTTCCTGTACAATTTTATTATATTTCATGCATGTTGTATATGCATACATACATACATGTACATATGTGAGTATGTATTATCAACAACTATACATACGTAAATATAAGTGTAGACGGATATGAATGAACAACGATAACAACGATAACAACAACTGCGAATGTTGACTGTAAAATTTATACAAAATCCGAAACGTTCGCTATATGTATTATGATGAGAAACGTTGTTCATTGCTAAATCAATGTGAGCCAAAAGAGGGGAGTGGTGCGAAAGGGAACTGAGTGAGCAGAGGTGCAGAGCTATGTATATTGCTCATATGTTTGTTGCATTTAGCGCTCTGTATTGAAAATATAAAAGAAAAATCAACATCAACATCAACAGCAACAGCAGCAGCAGCAGCAGCAGCCAAGAGTTCAATATATATTTTTTTGCTGTGGGGGGCAGAAAAGCTTTTCGAGGTTTGGGGCTCAGGATGGTTGGGAAATTAGTGAGCAGATATTAGAAAATATTTTTTAATAATGTTCGCAGAGAGTTTCATTAGTTGAATAGAGGTAAATAGTAGGAGAGGCCAAAGAGCGACTGAAGTGGTATTAGGGACAGAATATTAAAATGTAGGCAAATTTCAATAGATTCAATTTGCAAAATAGAAGTTTTGCTAAATAAGACCATAATTGTGAATGGAAACTGAATTTGTGGTGTAATCGAAAATAGGTTATCTATGTGAAAGGTTTAACACACATTATACGATTCACGATTCTAGCGAGTTAAGTCATCACATATCGCATGTTGCAGATATTGTGGCCTAATTGCTAACTTAATATAGCATTCAAAAGTCTGAAACCTTGAACTATCAAAATTGTGGTTTGTAGATAATTCTACTAAAATATCACCGACAGTTTTTCAGAGTTCGAAATATTTTTCAATATTTTAGAAAAAAAAGTATTCTTAATCAAAGAGAGTGAACTACGTTCTCCAGCTTTCTGCTTTTCTGAAAGCAATTGCAAAGAATCCATCAACATCCTAGAAATACAAACCAAGCTTGTCTTCAGATTGCAGCGCTGCTACTGGCTGATCATATCAGGTTTATTTCTCAAATTGTGTACAGAATTGACTCAGAACACATGCCGCCTGTCTCATCTAGCAATTCAAGCATTCATTAATACATTCCGTGCCTCCATTCTCTTACATCTGACATGCGACATCTCGCTTTGATTCCCTAATCTCTCTTCTCAGCCTAAAACTTTACTTAGATAAAGTGTTGATCATTGAACATGAAATATTTCCAAGCTAAAATAATTTCTTTTAATATATATCGCTATAATATTTCTGAAACCTTCATATCCCTAACCAATCAGCAAAATCAGAGTCATCATTTAGAATTTATTTTTCTGTTTATTTCGTTTTCTGCATGCGTTTGCACTTTTACAAACTAATTGCAATCGCAATCGTATTTAGCCAATCACTCTGCCCCACACTCTGCCCGGTCCGGAACGTGTTCTGTACAAAAAGAAAAGTTTAATTTTGCTGTGCGCACAATTTTTTATCATTGTTTGTTAAAACTGCAGTAATTTATAAAACAAAAAGTTTTCCAAACGCAGGTAAAACATCCTCAGTCCACGGCAAATGCGAAATCAAAATGGAATGGCAGCCACCAATCAATCGACAAAATAATGCGTTAACTTTTACAAAAAACAAACAAACAAACAACATAACACAAACAACAACAACAACAATCCACACGCAACTCTACAACACAACAAAAAACACACATACATGAATAACTTTTTTTGTTTTTGCCTCAAATAGGCGGAAAAAGCGATTAGAAAAAAATGTGTTGCATACATGTAGGCGCAACGGCCGCTAACGCCAGCCGGCAATGACGGCGGCTCGATAGCTGCCTGAGCAGCAGAAACAAAAAATGTTGAAAAATATTGCAATTTACAAACACACACACACACACACATGCACGCAAAGATACGCATTATAGACTCAACTCGGACTTTAGCAACATTTCCGTTTAACGAGCTTTTGTCAGAGACAGGAAACTAAGCCCAAACGATTTTAGGTACAAAGCAAATGCATTTGTATGCAGCTTGTATAGGTATATGTGTGCCCTTGCAGCATGTGTGTGTGTGTGAACAAAACTCAATATATAGAAGGATCGAATGGTTGGGATAAAACATTCAAATTTAGTTAAGTGCAAATCTAATTGATTGATTCTGCATTTCAAACCGTATTTTTAGCACATTTTCTTAAACCGCATGGCTAAATATAAGAAATATATCTATATACGAATTAAGCAACCCAACTAACTAACAAAAGCACATTGTCATCATTAGCAGATAAGTAAATAGCTCACTTCTAAAATACTTTGATGGCAAACGTGTCCGAAATTTAAAAAATATATCTGAAACACACATATACACATACAAAGTGTAAATTTTCGATACCAGTCATGTGGCTGGCGGTGGTAAGAATCTCTAAAAGGGTAAAAAGAAGAATCGCTGTCAGAAGGTAAGCTCAACAATATCGAATTACTTGCACATCTCTTCTGCAATGGCATGTGTATCTTGTTTTTTCTTCATCTGCATAAAGCTGGCCCTGCACAAGAATAGCCAACAGTTGGAGGAGAAGCCGTGATCTAACGGTGACAATGACAATAAGCAGACAATGCCTTAACAGGAAAATCGCAGCGTAAGTCATGCTTTAATGAGTTCCCTAGAATGGGTTCCCGAGAATTCATGCCTGGCATTGCAGAACGTCAGAATGTGGCCGCCATGCTGACCAACCCTCGTCTATCGGTAAACGACATCTCGAAAACGAGAGACTGGTGGGAATGCAGCTCTCTGATCATGAACAATAGCCGGAACATTAGCGCTCTGAGTGGCTGCCCATAAATTGGAGCATCCTCTTCAATACAAAATAAGAGCCATGGACTGTGATCTCAATACCGTGGCTGAGAAGAGTGAAGACAGAAGACAGATGAGCAGCGACCAATGAAGTTCTTGGCCAGCGACAGTCGCCATTTTTGTCTAGATGCAACAAATTTGAAAGCCATAAGCCAAATGAGCCACAAGCTGATGAAGAAGGTACATCTGGAGATCATAATTGAACCAACTAGGCTGAAACCCCCAGTTTGTTGGAGATATTTGGCAAAAGAGTTGCCTTTGAGATACGCATCAGAGAGATTCTTCAAGAACTGGATTGCCTCGATATTGCCGAAACGACCGATGAGAATATTCAGAAATTCTACGAATAAGAGTGTGCCATCGGGACAAAGGCATCTAGAATATTTTGAAATATTATTAAATATAATGAGTTGTATTGGCATGTAGTTGGTAGTCAAGTCTATATATTTTGTTACGCTTCTTACTATTTCCGAGTTCATCTCAGATTGGTGGAAAATACCCCAATGATATACTAACGATTTTTTTAATATAGTTTGTTTCTTTTGAATCGTAGAGTCAAATAAAAATATCTTCAAATAAATGAACCGCAGATAATCATACTGAAATTCACACCTGATATTATATGCTGCAGGTCAAACAGCTTAGTCTAGCTCTTTCAAAGGGCTATCATATAATTATTTAAGCTTCATTTAAAATATTTATTACCCTTGGTTTCAATTTCATTCACACTTTATCTGATATGATCTATAATAAATTAATACCAAGCTGTAAAAAATTTAATTCAATTAAATGCAATTAAAATGTAAACAAAAATGGCTAAACGGTTTGGCCTGCCAGCCGGGCCTCCGCCTGCCTGGCTGCTGGTCAGCTGGAGTTGGCCCAACTGGCCTCATAAATTGCAGCACCTAATAAATTGACACTCTGTCATTGTGCGGCATTTACAGTTTATAGGCATTTTCGCATCCACATCCAAACACAAACACAACAACACAACCACTGGACGCTCATCCTCATCCTCAACCTCAACCTATACTCTTTTTTCGCCTGCCTGCATGCAACAATTGTGTGCAGCAGCCAAAACATAAAAATTACAAAAAAGAAAAAGGAAGGGAATATATATATGTACATATATATATGAATATCCCAACAAACCAAATGCAAAGCGAAGCCCGTGAAAGAGGGTTGCAAGTCCCCTTCTGCTGGTCCTGGTCCTGCTGCTAGTCCTGGCGCCTGGTGGGACTTGCGGTGCACCGCAGCGTTTAAAAACGTTTGGCAGTCATTTTTTCACATCATTGATTGCTTATTAGATTAAAAGCCGCACGGCTGGGCAGAGCCGGAGCCAACTTGGTGTTTTTTTATTTTTATTTATTTTTGTGCTTGATTCGAGGCGCGTGCTCGATGACGGTTGATGGGCGGGCGGCTGCCACGCCAATGCCAATGCAGGCAGCGTAATGTGCTTGTCCGCAACAAGACAGCAACAACACCCACTGCAACAGCAACAGCAACATCATCAACAACAACAACAGCAGCAGCAGCAGCAGCAACAACAAATACAAAATGCATAAAAAAGCATCTGTTGCAATTTGTGCGCTCGAAAATAGGCAAAGCAATTTTATATTTTAGAGCATATTTTCTATAGACCAGGACTTTTTTTTGTGTATGTGTATGTGGGTGTGTGCGTGATTGTGTCTGTGTTTTTTGTGGCCGGCAGACTATTAAAGATTCGTGATTTATAACTGACCAAATATTGAACAATTGTTATGGATAACAAAATTTGTTTTGTCAATAACTAAAAATTGTGGAAAGTTGTTTTGGGGTTTATTTAGGAGTTTATTTAAGGGCTATAAATAATTTGAAAGTCACCAGGTAAATTCGTTTTGATTTACCCTAACAGAGGTTAAATGTTGTGAATAACAAAATTCGGCATCTTTCAATACAGAAATGATGGTTATTTGAACTGAGTCAGACACTTTAGCCATGTTCAGCCATTTTCAGGCAAACTAAAATCTCAGTTTTTAAACTTTTGACACAAGTCCATGAGATGAGACTTTTAATTCAGACATCCAGAGCAATGATTGGTTGCTAATTTTCAAGAAGAATTACTATGAAGTTCATTATATAGGTAGATCACTGCGTAACAGCTTGGCTGGCATTGAAAATCACAGAAATATTAAAGAATTATTATATGTGAGCCCAGGAATGGCGCTGACGTCTAAGATGCAGTCTTCCAGCAGAGCAGCTTGGTGTCTGTTTAAGACATATTTTCTTCCCAAATATAAATATCAAGAGACTCCTTCCTATTTCTAGTTAATTTAAAAAAAAGAACGCCTATCTCTATATCATTCACAAAATATGTCCACACACAGAAGGAAGCATTTCCGACCATATAAAGTATATACATATTCTTCATCAGCATGACTAGGGGATTCGATGTAGCTATGTCCTTCAGTTTGTTTCAACTTATAGATCTCAGAAGTCTAAACTTTTTACCAAATGCTCCTTACATCGCACGCTGATAGAGCTTATAAATCACCCGCATTGAATTGGATTCAGTAAGCATTTTACAACCACAAACACAGCGATTTTAATGCAAGAAATAACTCCCTTGTGCCAGAAGTAAAGCAATGGTAAAATACTTTTGACCATTTTGCCTGCCGAATGAGTGCTTCATACCGTCGTGTGGAAGAGAATGGCTCGAGAATACCCGCTTGTTCGAGAAGTAAATTACAAAATACTGCTGCACATTCTTCTCGCCAAAGGAGCCCCAAATATCATGCCTCTCAGCTACTACGTGAAGCTTTGAATTTCAATATGAAGCAATCCTTCCTCTCCGGTTTTAGAATAAATTTCCTTACAATATATTTAAATAATTATATATTAAAATAAATAAATCTACATAAATAAATATAAAGGCCAACTCCCTGTTAAGCTGAAATTGAAAAGAGCCCCAAATTTTTCTTCTTGGCCATTTCTTTTTGCCATTTCTTGTTGGTCTTTCTTTTCTTGGTCCTTGATAAACTGCTTGATATCCACCGCATGTCTCTACTGGTTACCCAAACAGGTACATATATCGCTCATCCTGTTTTCCCGTTGTCTGTCCTGGTGAAAAATGGCGAAAGTGTAATGGAAAATGTCTACCCTTCATCTTCGCTCTTCGTTTGCTGCCTTGAAGCGTGGCTAAATTTAATTTTAAATTTTATATACGCATATCAAAAAATACGACCAGGCGCATCTTGGCTCTCACTTTTTTGGGGTTGGCTTTGGCTTCTTGTAAAACTTGTGGCATTAAAATATGAAAAACAATTAAGCTGCCGTCTGGCTTTAAGCTGGCGGAATGAGTTGGCGCCGGCCCAGGCAGTGCGAGGTTGTATTAGAAAATGGCTGCCAAGACGGGAACGAGGACACAAGCACGAAGTTGAAGACAATGACAACGCCAACGCCAACGACAACTTCAGCGACTACTCTTGCCACTGCTCGTGGCATCAGTGCCATTGCCTGTCTGATTGCCATTCCCATAGCCATTCAAATGTTGCAACAAAATGAGTATTATGTATTTCAATTTATAATGAATTATTCAACGCTCGACTTGCATTTTTTATAACAACGACAAGACGGGAGTAGACGAGCGCAGCAAAAACTTCAACGTGCCACACGTGGCCAGATGCACGTTGGTCGATTGGCCCCGAGGCATGAGGCGACGCTACCAGGGAGGTGGCACAAGACACTTTACTGCAGTTTTGCCATATTACGGAAACTTGGCGAAAAGTGGTAGGACGGACGAAGGGAAAGCAATGCTGACAATGCGCATCTCAGTTTCAAATTTATATGTATTGTTTGCTGTTCTTTATGTTGTTGTTGTTGTTGTGCAATAAAATTTAATAAATTATTGAAAGTGTTAAAATGAGAGCAAATATTTCGAAAATGTGAAAGGGCATATTCAGATTCGTAAATTTTTGTTTAATAACAATGGAAGTGCGGAATGCCATGAACAAATTTTTGAACAATTGCAGACGTAAAATTGCAGAAGTAAAATATTTAATTAAAAAATAAAAAAGAACGAATACAAATTCAAATAACAAACTCGATAAAAGAATTGTCAACAGATTCAATTCTTCTCTTGAAAACATCCTTCTCTTATATGTAAGAAAGACATCTGTGGATTTGTCTGAAGCTTGGCTTAAAAAATATTTCCAGCTTGTGGCTTTCTCTACTTGCTTAATAAGAGTGCAAAGACTAGGGTTCACCAACACGTTCTATATAGTTATCATGTTATCATACAGACTGAACTTCATGTTCAGCAATGTTCATCAACTGTCTTCCCACTTATTGCACATACAGCATATACGACCAGACTCATTCGCAGCTTAGCAACTTCTTTCCATCCGAGGAGCTAGTGGATTTTGTATACGTAACTCCAGGGAAGAAAAATCGCTCATATAACCAATTTCCTGATTATCAAACAGCGCCCATAAGGATCGTTTATAAATGTCTACAATCAGGAGTTAGGAGTCAAGAATTATTTCCCCGACCGCTTTTACGTGTCCGATATTAGCATGATTTTCGCAGTGATTCGTTGGAAGTCTGCCTAAGGACCTCCCATACAGAATGTCAATTATGCAATAAGCATTTAAGGAAGCCCTCTGCTGACCTTGTGGGGTCTGAGAGGTTCGTCGAGCTACATCTTTGAAGTGATACGCAGCTTGAGTCAAAAAGGATATGGAATTTGATATGGTCAATGGAAGAAACTGGCAAGATCTGGCGTGATTGGAAGGAGTATATCAAAGTAATTGAACAACTTTTCGATCGATTGATCGACGATCGATTGATGTACGTGATAGTGTTGTTGCTGCTGTTGCTACTCATGGCAATTCTTTAAGGTGAATCGTACCCTGAATGATCAAGGATGGTGGCGGCCTCTGCTGCTGTACGCAATCATCTACCGGTTGGCAAATGAACATGTGATGAAACTTGAAGTAAGCTGTTGAATTTGTCTTCTCAATTTGTACCATTCAAACATTCTTTTGCAGGATATAATGCATGAACATCCTTTAGACCTCAACTATGGCTGAGCATGCTCTTATCGCTAGCAGAATATGTTCAGTTCAAGTTCTTAGTTCTTTGGCTTCTTGATAGCGATAGCAGATTGGACTGCTACTATATCGTACAACAGCTATGTTCGTGGAATATTAGCAGTATTTCTAATATTTAAACAAAGCTAGAAGCCCTGGTCATTTACCTATTTGATATCCCTGGTCACTATCAATGCATTTGTTCGACGACTAACCAGAAGGCACAAAACATTTATTTTGTGGGGTTTTTTTTCGTATTTTTGTTAATCTATGCAAAAGGCATAGGAAAAGTATTTTGCATAGTAAAAGTGGCAGACATTGCAGGCCCTTGTTTTTGTTGCTGTTGTTGTTGGCTAAAGTTTATGGCTGTTGTTGTTAATGTTGTTTTTGTTGGTCGCTTGTTTGCTTGGTTGGTTGGTCGGTTGGTTGGTTAGTTTGTTGGCTCGGCTCGGTTGTTCGTTTTGCCACTTTTCAGGTCATAAGACGTTACGCTAAAAGCTACGCTCAACATTTTCGTTCTATTTTAAAGACATTCCATGTGCCGCTAAGTTTATTGTTGCCACACTGGAGTTGTTGTTGGTGTTGTTGCTGTTGCTGTTGCTGCCGTCAGCTTTGAGATTGGCACTTGATTGGCGTATATTTCCTGTTGCATATTTAAGTTTTAGCTTAGTTTTCGTTACCTCCGACGCCGCCGACGCCGCCGTCAGCGAAGCCAAAAAGTTGGCAAGTGCATTTCTATTTGTATAACTGCCATAGAAAATTTACATTGGTTTGAGGAGTTTCAGTTAGACCTCACCTGTATAATTTTGCCATGCCCATAAGGCAATTGTATATTTAGGCCTGCCAATGACTTTAACTGACGCCTAAAATAGTATGTCGAATGCAAGTAAAGAAATTAAAATCATCTGCCATAGACTTTGTCTTGTGGCTTGGCCAGTTTTTTAAGCACATTTAATTAAATAAATGAAATAAGTAAGCCCAGCGCATTGACATTTCATCTGTCGCGTAATTTATAATTTGTGTTGCCATAATGGCCTCCCCATCTGCATCTGTATCTGTATCTGCATCTGTAGCTGTAGCTGTAGCTGTGCCTATACATACATATATGTATGTATTATAAGTCGCTTATTATATACAACAGACGTTGCAGCTGCTTCGTGTTGCAGTTGCCACTGCTGCTGCTGTTGTTACATTTTGACTGCGCTGCAAATATTTCGCATTAATATGGCGGAAAATCCATAATCGAATTATATCGTTGTGGCTCTTTTGTTTGTTGGCTCTGTATCTGCCTCAGTATGTGTGCATTTGTGTGAGTGAGTGCGTTTGTGTGTGTGTGTCTGTGTTTGTACTCGCTTTAATTGAATCCTTAACACTTTTGAGCTACTTATGGCCAACACGTTGCATATGCGTAACTTGTTATTAATGTTGCCTCCTGTTATTGCTATTGTTATTGCTTTTGTTGTTGTTGTTTTCGCTGTTGATTCACAGTTGTCAGGGCTGGATAAAACATATATAATTGTGTGAGAAAACAATGGAGCTGCCTGAGCTGTATAAAGATTTAAAAATTTATCCATAATTTTCTGATTTTATCAGATTCAAGCTCGTTCAGATCGTTCAACAAATTTGAACAATCTTCAATTTTGTTAAAGCACTTTATACATCAGTTGACTAATAAGGAACGTTTAAAGTATGGTCAAGAATATAAGTCAATCTTTTATTATCAGAGTAATGTTATTGTATGACTTTGCCAAGGATGAACCCATTTGGAGAGTTAAAATTCTCATTTTCAGCTCTTGTCTGGCCGTTGCGGAGCGGTTCGAAGACTTCAGATCGTTTCCAGATAAAGATTCAAAGGCGATTCAATGATTTGCATCGATCAATATTAAGGTTATCGTTGGAGTAATGATTACTTCTATATTGGAGTAATGATTAGTTCTAGAATTTCAAATCTGATTTCAATCTTGATCTGCAATTCTTTTTACTTCATATCATATTATCTGTTTGTGTAGCAAACTGTGAATATGTGTTTTGATTCCCTTTATGGGTGGAAATGAGCATTCAAGAAAAGATTCATGAAGGTCGCTTAAATTAAGCCTTCTTCTCCTCAAGGGGTAGACAAGAGTCCTAGCAAAAGGATTAGGGTGCTCCTCAAGACTGTCAAAATGTTCTGCAGCTGTTGAGTTTAGTTCATCTCCCACTTGTGCGACACCCAAAGTGCAGTTGCTCACATGCCATGGGACGTCACAAATTTGAGCGATTGTCTTAGTTTGAAGAACCTATATTCTTCTAAGCTGGGTTTCTGGAACAAGATACCCAAATTGGTAGAGCGTATCTAAAGACAGCTGCAACCACCTGCTTGTATATCATCAACTTGTTTTTCAGATCCAATTTGCTTCGCTCGCTTAGAAGCTAGCCAAGCTTCTTTAGTTTGCCCTTTATCTTGCTGCTAATCGCTGTCGCACGCTGCCTATAAGTGAGCTTCTAGTCATGGTGGGCTCCAAGGTAGAAGTGCGAGTCCTCTGAAAATCAACTGCTATAGGAGTTACTTCTTTTATTTGCACTTTGAGATCTGAATTGGAGCCAATTACATATGCAACTTTAGACAAATATTTTAACATAACTTTCCTTATGTTCAGCTAGATTGTAAAGACTGATAAATCTACTACGTTAAATAAATCAATTAAACAAGTAAATCTATGACAATGTCAATACTTTCATACTATCCCAGACATTGTCATACTTTCCCCATTCAACTTTATCATCTCATTCTTCCAATATGGTAAAAGTGTGTATAGGGAATGGATATATTGATTTGGTTTTAAACGCCTTAAAGATTTTGATTAAAGATTAACAATTTGGCTTTTCGAGCTAAGAGCAAAACTGCAAGGTCACCTCTGAAGAAGGCTTTGAAAATATCAGATTTTAAAAATCCTTAAATCAATTTCCTTCATATGGGGCCCCACCTATAATAAAAGTGGTTTTCGGCAGACATATGATTCAAGTGTTGCCTTGTTTTATTCCATTCATTAGAATACCAAATGTTTTCCCAAACTAATCTCTTTAGATTGACATTTTAATTTGAAAATCTTTTCTATATTATTGCCACAAATAATTGGTTTATTTTAAATAAATCTTTTAGCGTCTCAAAAACTCCTAAATTGATTTGTAAATAACATTTTGCAACATTTTAGTTTTCGTTTTAAATATTTTAAGTAATCGCTTGCAGCCCTGGTGGAGCCGTGTCAGTGTTTTCCAATTGATTTGTCTGCTTTCAATAAACTGAAACAAATAAACAAACCGGTCAACCAACAACCAGCAACCCCTATCCGTTCCCCCTGCAATGTCCTGGTGCAGGAACTGAAGCTGGATCTCTTATTTTTTATATATTGCCACACGCAGCTTATTGGCATATTGACAATTACACGGCCGATACATATAAATTAAGCAAACGGCCGGCCGATCGGATGGAAAACTGAACAGGAGCAGCAGAGGCGCTGGCAGCGGCGGAGGCAGCGGCGGAGGCAGTGGCGGCAGCTGAGACTGCTTGATGTGGCTGGCCAAATTTAATTGACAACTTACTATTGCATCCTTGGTGGAAGAGGGACAGGCGGCAGAGGGAGGCAGCAGCAGGCAGAAGTTGAGCTGCAGGCCGAGCAGCCCAATCTGTCACGGCTCAAAGACAAACTCACACACACACACACACGCTGACCTGGCAGGGCTTACAAATTAAAATTCAATATTAACGTGTACAAAAAAAAAAAGAAGCCGAATGAATAAAATGAAAATAATTTAATAGCGACAGCGGCGGGGCAGGTGGGAAAGTGTGTTGCGGTGGCAAACAGTGTATTTCCATAATCGGAGTGACTTCATAAAAATTAAACTTCGATTTAATACATAATGACCAACATGATGTGCTATTTGCATTGCAGTTTGGCTGTGGAAGGGGGCGGGAAGCGGCAGCGGCAGTGGCAATGACCAGCTGGCCAAAATGCGATATTAATGAAGAAGTTAATGATTATGATCATGATTATGCGGCTGATTGGAGTGTAAGTTTCACGTCAAGATAAATATAAATGAATGATTAAAAACAATGCGATTATTTTGATAATTAAAAAAATAATAAATAAATAAGCCAAAGTTAAAAAATAATTATTTGCATATTAATTACAATATTTTGTTGTTGTAACTTTCTTGTACAAAAGAATGTCCTGATGAACAAAATGATACAAACGGGCAGTAACAAGGACAAGGAATCATTTAAGTGCATACTGAGCAAACGGTAGAGCCGGCAATCGCTTCATTTCCTAACACAGGAGTACAGATAAGAGAGAGAGAAGGCAAAGAAAAGGAAATGAAAATGGGAGAGGATGGAATGACAAGTGAGATAAGAAAGATAAGCAAAAGGCAAGATGGTGGATGAAGGCAGGGGACGAAGACAGACAGGGACAAAGAGAGGTACGAATACAGAGATACGAACGAGGGTCTGTAAAACTATAACATGTTGGTAGTACTTTGGGGTAGAACTAAAAATTGAGGTGCAAGTCCAAGTTGAAAGAATTCTATTCTTGGGACTTCCTTCTCTCAGTGGCCGAATCGGTCAGCCTGGCTATTTCATGGCATTCCAGTTCTTGAAGAGCCTCGGTGATGGGTATCTCTAAGACAAGTCTTTTGCCAAATAAGTCTAGCAAACTGCTGCGTTCTGAGACAATTTCGGAGCTTTCAGCCTGGGTGGGATCGAGTGTGATCTCAATATGTCCTTGATCGGTAAATGATGGTGGGCCAACATGGCGGCCAAACTCTGATGTTCTGGCATTGGCAGGCTGCAATGCCAGACAAGCGTTCTTGGCTAACGGGTTGCTAAATTCATACATCATAAGTTGATAACGCAATGAACTATACTGGGCATAAATACTATTAATCTTATTCACAAACATATCGAAATCAAATCAAATGAAATTCACCCTAGAACCGCCAATGTTGACATAAATTATTCTTAAGAAATTGCTATACTAAAACCAATTAATGCTATCCTTAATTACGCGAATTATAACATCAAATAGATGTCTTAAAATCTGCAAAACTGCAATTTGTACCACGATGTTAGTATGTTTGATTCATTCGAATAGAACAAATATATCATATGGCTATATTGTCTTGAAAAAATTTAATGCGAATGAAGCTGGATTATCATGTTGTTGTTAAGGTTATACCCATATGTGTCAAATAAAACTTTGACCTTTATATACCAAAAAGTAACAGAATATTCCAAACATCAGTATTCCCACACATCTTTGTATATATATAATTATCTACCTGTCATAACTCTGCGGATCCAGAGCATCCAGATATCAACTGCATTGACAAAGGCGACAGATGGCACACATTGAACGATGCCTGATGCCTGATGGCCGATGGCCGATGGCGTGAAAAACGCAAACACTCAGACACCTTAGCATCAACCATCCCCCATCCTTCCTTCAACTGGTGCCTCGCCGTCCGTTGCAGTTCGACCCTCATGCTCTTTGGCGGCATGCAGCCTCCAATGTATTGTGTATTTGTGGATAAATATTTTTAATACGCATCGCATTCGACCGCAATACAAGGCAATTAAATATTTCGAACCGCACACGAGTCGCCGCCAAACGCCTCGCACTTCCGACAACTGATGCAAGCCCACAGTGGGCTCAAAGTGAGTTGTTGGAAAAAGTAAAGGTACAACAACAACAGTTAGCACTTTATCCTGCTGCCTGCCTGCCAGCTGGTGGCGGTGTGCGTGGTCAGGATGTGCCACTGGCAGCTGCATCTGATTGTCGCTTGAGCTTGATATTTTTACGCTCTGTTGCCAAACAGTGAAAGGAATATTGGCCATGGTCTGAATTCCAAACATTTCACATAAAAACTTTGAGGTATTCTATATATATATATGCCTGCATCTGGCATATGCTGATGAAGTTGCCGCGACTTCATTTAAGTGAACTAAAAAAGACTGCTTATAAGCAATACTACCAGGTAATTTCTTACTCCATCTATCACTATAGGGTAGGCCCTAGTCGATCTCAATCGACTATTGCAGTGGCCGCTTCTTGTTTGCATAAAATGCATTTCGTGCTGCAGTTTTTTCCAGAGTTGGCTTTCGACATTGTCTTCATTGTAATTCTTTTACGCTTTTGTTTTAATTTGCGGCCATAATAATCAAATAATTTGTTTATTGAAAACATTTTTTACAATTATGTAAACAACAAATTGATTTCCAAAATGAAAAATTGCTTCGGTGGGCTGGCAATGTTCTTGTTTAATCGCTCGACCGAAATGTACAAAGGCTGGACGAGATATGCATCGCTTGGGCTGGGTCTGGAGCTGGGACATAATACATTGCTCAATGGGGAATGCAATTATTGAAATAACGCAAATAATAACAATCCGGCTGGTCTGCCAGAACCCCTCCCTGCGTCATACCATTGTCTGGCGGAAAATGTCGCACTTTCAACTGGCGTGGCACGTTCGCAGTTTTTTGTTGACGCTTCCAAGTGTCAAAATGTGCGGCATGTTGCTTATTAAAAAATTCCAGTATCCGGCTCTGCTCTGCTGGGGCTCGGCATGGATATGTAATCAAATATTTAACAAATAATTATGGTGTTTATTAATTGATAATGCAGTTTATTTTGTTGTCTTGTTGGCTAGCTGGAAAATTTTATTGCATACTTTTAGGTAGCCGATGTCGATGGAAGGCCGCCTTTAGTAGGGGAAGATGTAACAAGAGAGTCAAGAGAGCAACCAAAAAGAGAAGCCTTTTGAGAGCAATCACAATTTGGTATATGTACAGAGACTATTAAGACCAAATTTGTAAGCCACTTCTTTTCCTTGTTCTGCTAACCTTTGTGGTATTTGAAATGCCAAAGAGTAAGCAGCTGGTTAAGTCTGATTTTGAGGATGGTAAACTGTGACATCGTGGATCTATCTTACTCTGCTTAAAGATCGAAAGAATATTTTATGATCTCAGAACTTTCGTATTTTTGAAGATAAAAGTAAACCTTACCTTCAACTTGGATTTTATATCATTCTATAAGATTATGGTTATGATTTGATAAGAATTTCTAGACTACAAAGCTGGACATTGTGCTAATCTGGAGGCCCTTTTTAATATCTTCTCATTAAAGTTAGTTTTAATTTTCTAGAGGATAATATTGTCGGGGATAAATATTACATATTAACATCTTATGCATATGAGTGGGGTGTCATTGGCTCTCAGAATGGTTTAACATGATGGAATCAAAAGCTGACTTCGCTTTAGATTTATATACGAATATCTTAAATGTCAGTAGAAATACAAAACAGAGGCAAGCATTATAACACTATGGACAATTGCTTACTTGAAAAGCTTCTAGCAAACTGTCTTGAGGAAAAGATGAAGCAGATTTGCCAATTTACCTTGGATATTCTTTCTCTAACAAGCATAAACACGAAGTGGTGTTTATTCACATTTTCTAACACACAGACTTGTAAATCATTTATAGATTTTAATAACTTTCAATTCTACATCAAATTAAATTCTCTGTCATGCCGATACTTCTCTTCAAATAAATAATAGTTAAGGATTTTCAAATATGTATGAATTTTAAGTTTTAAACTTTTTGGCTTTTGAGCAATTTACCCCCAAATACAATTTTTCGCCCAGCCATGTGCCAAACAATTTGCCAGCTAATTTGTGCTATGCGCCGCTTACCCAATGGGTTGAGCTTGAGCGGCGGCTGTAGGGTTGGTTGGGATGGATGGGGGAAAGGGGCATCGGGTGCATGCATTTGATAGACTGCCAGGGTATGGCAACTTCACTTTGGGCATATTTAATGAAAATGTTGCCAAATGGGTTTCACAGGCGACTGCAGAGGGGTGGAGATGGTGGGTAGGGGGGGGAGCTGGTTGCAGGGTGGCTGATTTTGACGTAACACTTTGGTTGCGATTTGACATGACAAATATGTGCATAGGCATGCAAAGCAACAACAAACACACACACACACGCAGACACACACACGCGAGGGAGTAGCACAAACAAACATACAGAAACATGAGCATAGATGATAATTATCATGATTATCATTATACATAATGATCATAATCATCATCTTCGTTGCCGTTAACATACAGATGATTATGGAAACGATGATAATGGTGTTGTGAGTGGGCCCGTTTTGCATTTGCGCATTGCATGATTCAATAATGATTGAATTAATTGCGTTAATAACTGACACTAGGCGGCCTGGACAGCTGCATCCAAGCATCCAGCCAGCCAGCGGGAGGCAGACATCCATCCTTTCAGTCGATAATACTTCATCCTGCCTGATTCGTAGGCTCTTGCCCTATCGCCCTCACGAACAACGCTTTGTGTCAACTCAGTCTTAAGTGTGCGCGTGGCAAGCCGTAGACAAACCCGTATCCGGACTCGTTGCACACAAATCGAATTTGCTGCTAAGTAGCCGCACTGCAAGTTCAAGTCAGAGACAGGCAAGGCGGCGGCACCGGAGGTACAATTCAAATTTCTGATTTTGATTTGTGCATTACGCATACGCCGCGTTTGGCAGCTTTGGGCAGCTTGGCATACTGTCTGTCTATTTATCTCTGCAGCTGTCTGTCTGATTTCCCTGCGCCCTGCATCTGACATTTTGTCATTGGCAGTTTAGTTGCCTTCAGTTGTTGTTGTTGTGTTTGGCATGTGATTGATAACATGCGATTAATAAAATATTGAATTGAGGCTCAACACTTTCCACCTTGACAACATTTGCATGCAACATTGCATGCATGGCACGAAAAAAGCATAAATCAGTTTTTGGCCAACAAAATATATAATAAATTGATGACATTTGGCTATGGTGAGTGTTCTGCCCAGCCGAGCTGTTCGTTGGTCAATTTTTGTTCAACGTTGTTATTATTAGATGACAAATATAATTTGTTGATTTTCCACATATATTTGCCAAGCCTGATGACCATTTGATGACATTGACAACAATATGCTTTTAAGTGGTCATCTGATAATTTATATTTGGATATAGCTTGGCTTTAATTGCATTTCTGGCAAGCCAAAGTAGGGGCATATAGTATATGTATTTTAAATATTTAATGATTGTGGGAGACGATATGTGGAACTTAATGAAAGAGGGAATACAAGTTTTTGGTTAACGCTGAGCTATTTGTAAGGCTTGAAGGCTTGTTTGCAAATGTCCTTTTGAAGGCATATATTCATTTTTGTCTAGTATTTATAGAGAACTGAAGGCGATTTCAATACTTTTGTTGATTTACTTAAGCTTCCGGTACTCTAATATGGTGCTAAGCCCTGGACAGTAACACAATCAGATGCAGCTGCTCTTGGGGTGTTCGAGAGGAAATTCTTCGCAAGATCTTCTGTCCTATTCGCGTTGGCAATATCCATCATATTCGATGGAACGATGAGCTGTATGAGCTGTATGGCGACATTGTCGTGGTCAGGCATATGAACACTAAGAGACTTCACTGGCTGGGTCATGTCGTGCGAATGGCTGAAGGAACTCCAGCTCGAAAAGTACTCGATGCGAACAACGGAGGAGAGAAAGACCCCGGATACGTTGAAAGAATCAAGTGATTGAAGCCCTGATATCACTTGGAGCAGAGGTGCGTGGTGCCTCCAATCATGCATCAGGTAGAGAGCCAGTAGGGTTGTTAGTGCCACATACCTCTACTACTTAAGCTGAGGTAGAAAATTGTATTTCTTGTATCTATTAAAACTGTGGCAATTACTGAAGTTGTTAATAACTTTTGCAAATAGTTTGTATCCTTTGATCTACTGTCTGTCTACTCTAGTCGATCACAAATTTACCCATAAGCTTTCTAGCTATAACATGAAATTTGTCAAGATATTTTCACCGTATCATATGTTCCATCTGTTTAAGTGAGCCATCTGGTGGATAGCGTCCTCGCACAAAGCCTAAATGGGGGCAGGCTAAACTTAAGGAAGAATATATAAGACTGTATAATCTTTGGTTGGCCAAAGTTAGTCCAGCTTTCCCTCATGATTTTCAGTTTTCATTCCAACTGAAAGACTTGTCGCACATTTCCGCCTTTCGTGTAATAATAATAACAACGGCAACGGCAAAAACATTGCATTTTAATCATGCAAATGTATATGTTTATAAACATATGCACCTGCTAACGCATCCCCCACACACACATATACACATGCATACATATTTTGTATTTGTATTTTCTATGCTTTTGTATCAATGATAATTATTTTTCTGCTGCTTACGCTGTTGTCAGACTCGTCCTCGCCGTTGGCTGCACACACAAAGGGAATCAAACAAAACTTTGTGCCTTTGTCTAGCTGAGGGGGCAGGGCTATGTTTGGTGGGGTGAGGCGGGGCCGCCCGTGTCATATGCTGTGCCAAATTAAAAGTGAGAAAACAAATGTTGCAGACAAAGGTGCCAAAGGTCTGCGTGGGTCCCGCACCACCTCATGCACTTTTTAATATACTTGTAGCTGATGTGTGAGAGAGTTTTTCTTTTCTTTAGCGGGAAAACTTATGCATATGCGACAAAAGCGGCGCACAAATAATAATCATAAAGCAGAATGACAGGGGGCCATACTTTTGCAAAAGTTGAAGATGACTTTATAAATAAGAAATGTCTAGACATTCCAATCGAAAATCAAGCAGAGGCAAATTCAGGTTGTAAGTTTGTATTCCAAGGGAAATTGAAATGCAGAAAAATTATTAAAAATACTTTCGCAGAAGTTTAAATCAACTATTGGAATTTAAATTAAATAAATACATTTATGTAGTTGGTTAAAATAATATTAAATGTCAATGTTTGCTGAAAGATTTCGTTAAGAAGCCAAAAATTGTAAACTAAGGCAAATATCTATAGATATAAACATCTAACTTGGCTTTTTAACTTCAAAATTGTTCACAAACTCTTTTGCTTGGTGCATTTGTGCCTTGAAGGGGTCGCATCCTGCAACGCTCAACTACCCATGAAACCAGCAACTTATGCGCGCACTTAAACCATGCCACAATGGCTGCCAAACGCACACCTAAACATGCAGCAATGCGCTGGGTTGTCGCTGCTGCTGTTGCTAGTTGCCACTGCCAAGCTGCTCTGACCGCCCAGTCGAGAGTGCAGCGAATGTGCGCCCGCAAAGTATGCAACGGAAGCTGCTTTTGCTGCTTAGCTGCCACAACTGCTGATTTGTGTGTGTGTGTGTGTGTGTGTGTTCAGACAGAGCTACTTCTGCTACATTTCGCTCACTTTTGTGCAGCCTCTAATTTTTTGCTCACTTGGCTTTAAAGCTGCCAGCTGCAGGACGTTCAACAAGTGGCACGCCATGGCGTGAGAAGGCCAAAAAAAACAAACAAACAAACAAATAGAAGTGTAGCGGGCAGAAGGGAGATGGTTAATGTAGAAAAGCAGACAGGCAACGGCAATTTAGAGACAGACAAAAGTCCCAACACGCCACAAACAATAAAAAGCGCAAAAATATCATGAAAAATCATGTCGGCACTCAAAAGTCAACCTAACTCAAAGACAGCGCACAGTAGGGTTTCGCTTTGGGTTTGGGCTTGGGGCTGAGGGATGAGGGCTGAGGGTTGAAAGTAGCAACAAGCAGCCGCCGCTACATTAGAACCTGCCACACAGCAGAAGCGCCAAAAGTCACAGCGCAGCCCAAAAATTGTTGGCAAAGTGCCGCCGCCCACGGCGTGTGGCTGTTGCTAAATGGTTGAGATGTGGTGGGGTGGGGGCTGGTTCTTGGCCATGTCTGCGCTCTGTCTCTACAGGTCTGTGTTGGGTCCTAGCTCTGCCTGTCTGCCTCGTTTTCATGCTCGTTGTCGTCTCTTTGCTTTCTATTTGCCTGCTTTTTTGGGTGGTTAGCTTTTGCTTGTACTTGACCTTGAGCAAAAAGGCAAGGCGTCAACAGCAGCAACACAAGCGCTCTCACACGCACACACAAGCACACAACTGCTTACTCAAAAGTTTCATAGCATACATTTCGGGGGCAAACTTTCTGGCGCTGCTACTGCTATTTTCTCGCAACTTTTGTGATTTTGCGTGTGTTTGTGCGACTGTAAATTGTGCCAGGATAGCATACAATGAGAAAAGTGCTGCCCACTGATGCTGCCAGCTGTAGGATGCAGCTGACTTGGTCGTGTCGTCATGCTTCTCTTCGTCGTCTTCTTCCACATTTTCAGGCTACTTAAACTTCGGCTCCTTCGAGCTGCTGCTCCTGCTCCTGGCCGGCTGGCTGCTGCTGCTGCTTTCTTGGGACTGCTGCTGCCTTGGTAAAATCTGTTTGCGTTGATTTCGGCATATTTTTGGCAGACTTTCTGTATGCGTGTGCGTGTGACGAGCCTACCATTACGCAATGTGCAAGTAAGTATATGCCACCTACAACAAAACATCTACAACAACAACAACAGCAACGATAATATAACTGTAAATATATTTATACGAGTGTGTGTGTGTGTATGTCAGTCAATGGTTTTTGTTGTTTGTGTGGCAAATATTTGTGGTTTCCGGGTTTTTGTGGCTTTTCAGCACATCACAGAGGGAGAGAGAGAGCTAAAGAGGGAGAGGGAGATAGAGTCTGCTATGTGTGTTTGTGTGTGCGAGAGAGGGGGACTTCCTAGCAACTTGTTGCTTGCTTTTGCAACTGTGTAAAGCATATTTTTTCAGGCAAAAATTTTAATTTGTTGATTTACTGCTCTGACACTTCATTGAAAAAACAATGAACATAATAGTACGAACACACACATTCACACTCACACTCACACTCTCTTGCCAATTATTTAGCTGCCGTTTAACCAACACAAATCTGTTTTTTGTTTTTCATTTTCATATTTGTAACTGTTGCATTTTGTATGCAATTTTTTTCGCCAGCCATTTATCAATTTTAAATAATTACTAGCTGGTTTTTTTTTTAGATTTTATACTGCGCTGAAGTATATTAATTTTATAATCCATTGTTTTCAGTTGACATATTTTTTAGTTTACATATTTAGCTAATTGTTGATTCCAGCTTTGATTAAATGCTCGTCTGGCGCCAGCTGTGATTGCAGTCCTGCATGGGTTAAAGGTTAGCCCAAAGGCCAATTTGTTCATCAAATGTAATTCATTTAAATTGTTGTTGTTCGCGTTGTTTTTTTGTTTTGTTTTTAATACGAATAATTTATTAGCTAGGATACATTTGTTGTTTCCAATTGTTATTGGCAAAAATGTTTAGTAATTAAATTGAAATAATTAATGGATTGGTGATTATAAAAAGATTTGTCAGCGGGGGAACAGATTTTGTGTAATTTGGAAACTGCAAACTAATGAATCGCAGTATAAAACAGGTAATTATATTTTAATGATGAATTCATTTTGATAAAGTAGCTCTTCTGATCTTTCTCATCAAACTAAAACAAATGTTTGAAAATAATACTTGGCTAGGAATAAGCTCAAACTTATACAGAACATTTATAACAGGCATGGAAGTTATATGCAGGCCTGTTCCCGTTTCCACTGCGGTTTGAAAGTACATCAAATTCCATTGAACTTCCACTTCGAAAAGCTGTTCGCAATAGTTTAACATTTGTATTAATTGATATATATGCTGCCTTTCTTGAAGGATTGATCTGGCTATCAAATCTGACAGATGTATCTTAAAATTTGGTAAGTTTTAGTATTAAAATAGACAGAACGTAGTTATGCCTGCTTCCGTTTCCACTGCGAAAAGTAAAAGTAGATCGGACTTGGACTTACACTTCGAAAAGTTTGGGTTTCTCGAACTTATGTTCGAATTGTGCTGCGACGCCAGTGGACAGAAACAGACAGAGCGATGACCATCAAAAAAATCTAAGTGGGTTCAATCCGCCAGCATTGTTTTTTTATGCACGCTAGAAATGGGTTAGATATTTGTAATAAATATTCTTAAATAAATTTACACGTGAGGTATATCACTTAGCACTTAAAACTCTTTCCAATCAATTAGAAATTGATATAGAAATATATGTCTGGTCAAAAGTACACTCAATATCGAGTATATAGTGATTATACTCGCACAATGTATGTAACAGGCCGAAGGAATCGTCTAAGACCCCATAAAGTATATATATTCTTGATCAGCATCAACACCCGAGTTGATCTAGCTATGTCCGTCTGTCCGTCCGTCTGTATGAACACCTACATCTCGGAGGCTGTAAGAGCTAGAGAGACCCCTCCGTCCCCGCAAGTCGCAAAACCCTATATGTTTCACAAATTTTAACGCATTTAGTTGAAGCTCGGTTTGTATATGTATAAGTGCATAATCTACCGATTTGCCAAGTTTTGTTAACTTTGGATAACAATTGTAGACAAAATCGTAAAGTATAGTATAGTATTGTCGGAATATCAACAATCAAAAACTATAACGCATGATTCAAGTGGAAGTAAATACGTGAACAGGCCTGATAGATTAAGAAATTTGCGCGTCTGTTTTTCAGGACACATTTAGATGGAGATTTCTTATTACCTATATTAAGTTTAATAGATCGATCACTTAGGATACTTGTAATATTGACCACTGATTTGGCGACTCATCATTGAATTAGACTTAGGACGTAGGAGTGAGCTGTAACAAGAGCATGGCAATGGGAATGGGATCTAAAGGTTCCAACAAATGGGCATTCTTTCTTTTTCTATTTCACACTCTCATGTTTACTATTGCTTCCAAGGGAACTTTCAAATATTTTTATGATTGATGAATGATTCCTTTGACATTCTGATTGAAATCATGCACAGAAAAGTTCTGCCCACACAAGGCTCTACCTTGAACTAAGTTAAGTAATTTCTTGCACTGACCTTACTTTCCCTTCTCTGCGTCAACATTTCTGCCAAATGCAGATCTCAAACTGTTCATTTAAAAACCCTTCAAATACCCCCCGCAGTAACACTTACAACAAGACTTCAAAACAGCAAAATAATAAGCAACCAACTGCCGCAACAATTACAATAACATGAAAGAAAAAACTACAAAAAATAAAACGAGAAAAAAAAGTGTTTTGTATTATAATAATAAAGTGGCAAAGTAGCAAGTGGCATAAATTGCAACCTCATTCAAGCGGCGACTTGAACTGAGGCTGAGACAGAACCACAGCCAGAGCCAGAGCCAGAGCCAAAGCTGAGGCGGAAGTTGGCGTCGTCGTGTTAGTGTTATTGTTGTTGCTGCTGTTGTTGCCAGTGGGTAGTAGGCCAAAGTGGATTGCGTATAAAGTAGAGCCCAAGGAAAGAGCTAAATGGTATGTGTGTGTATTTATAATAATTGTTTTTGTTTTATGCACCTTACACTTACATATATATATGTACATATATATGTTTGAATACTACAAATTTAACGTTAGAGTGCACTGATATTTATCTCTTGTAGTATACGACTTTTATGCATATATAACTATATATACATACATACGTAGATTTGCAATCAACAGCTAGAGCAACAGACCTACTGAGGAAGGCAACAACAACAAGAGTAACAGCAACACCAACATCAACATCAACATGTGTAATGTGCTGTGTTGCGGCAATAATCACTGCCTGTTGTTGTTGCTGTGCCACATATATGAATGAATGCCCTGCCATTGTTGTTGTTGTTGTTGCTGTTGTTGTTGTTTTTGGTACACGCCACTATATGTCGGCATTTAACTTCTCAACTTTTTGCATTGGCCGTTTTGAAAAGCGTGGGTGTTGAACCTAGTGCAGGGGCAGACGGTGCGGAGTCATGTTGCTGTTGTTGCCCGGCGCCCGGTTGGAAAAAGCAAGTGCAGGAAACTACTTTGCATTTAATTGTCTGTAATGACGTGCAATATAAAATGTTAAAATCTAAAAATGTGAAAATCCACACAAAGCACAAATCTGAACGACGAGAAGTAAATGTCGACACAGATACACCTGGAAATGTTTTGTGATTTGTTAAAGAAATTAAATAGTAAAATTATGAAGGTGGAATATAGTTATATATAAATTTTAAAAAGGATTTGAAGTGTAGTAAGATTCAATGACTTTATTTAAGAGTAGATCCAAGAGTGAGTCAGTGACATATCTCTGAAAGCAGAAGCAGATGATCCAATTTGATGGGCAGATATACATATTTGATATACCAACAGATACATTAAAGAGAATTCTAATCAATCTGCAGCAGTTAGACTGTGGGTGATAAATGATTAAATAGAAAAAAAAATTTTAAAAATATTTTATATATGTTTTCCAACCTAATTAGGTTCGTCATATAAAACAAGTCGTACTCTGCTTGTAAGTCGAACTAGAGTAAGAATCATTTATCACAAGCTTAATCAAAATGAACTTATTTCAAAGTGAATGAATTCCAAATATTTTTGAGATTTTTTTTTTAGACGCAGAATTTGAACTTGACCTCAGTTGCTGGTGAAAATCAGAACTGCTAATATAATTATCAAATGCCAAATTCCCATTTAAAACTCAGACATAACTCTGCCTTTACCTTGACAATTTCTTCAAGTGAGAAGCAGAACATGGGCCTGGCTGTTCCTATATTTTGTTGTATTTCATAATTTCCACCTAGAAAATTGCGCAGGCTCCATGTTATATTTGCCTTGAATGATTTTTTAATTTCACAAGTTTGTTTCTCTACTTTTTCTTAACACTCGTTTTTTCCACATTGCAAGAATCGAGAACAGCAAAACATTTCATTAACATACAAATCTTGTTCTACTTTAACTCAGTTACTTTAGTTTACTTTTCAATATGAGAGAGGTTTCTTGACCTTTCTGTTGTGGCCCTTTTGTTGCTTGCTGTTTTGCTGGTTGGAATTTTGATTTATGTTTTGTTTTTTTTTTTGTTTTGGCAGAGGGCTTTTTACGACCTGGCTGGCAACTGGGAAATGTACATTGATTGCTCCACATTTAAGCAGTTGCTGTTAATTATTGCAAACAATTTCACATAAATTAGCTTCAATTTCTAAGCCATAAACTTTGAAATGTTATTAACATTTTAAATTGTGAATTCTATGGAAATATGTAGAAATGTTCAACTCAAAGTTCGAGTTCGAGCCGGCTCCGGAATAGACGTAATAAATAATGCACAACCCTTGAATAACCACAATGGCAAACGTGCCCGTTCCCCTTCCTCCTTCTGCTGCCACTCGCTGCCCCTGCCCCTGCCACAGACACAAACTCAAACCCTTTTTGAGGGACTTACGTGCGCAATTGTGCGCTAAAACCAAACATGCATATTTTCACTTATTATTTTCATACATAGAAAAGTGGAAAAAAGGAAGGCAGGAAAAATGCGAAAGAGCAGAGCAGAGCAGAGCGCAACCGGAAATCGACGCACCCACTCAGCCTATGACGCTGACGCTCACGATGACGATGACGATGACGACTCTGGTCTATTGAGCCGTGAATATGTTGGAATATATAATCAAGTGTAACGCCCATCAACCAGCCATCGAACATCGAATCAAGGGTGAATGAGAGACACCCTTTTTGCGCCATGACTGAGTCTCAAGTCGAGTCAATCACCGCAATAGCGGCCAAGGGAGCAGGCAGCGGAATGGAAATGGGAATGAGCAGAAGGCACCAGGCGCAACTCGCAACTCGCAAGGCACAAGGCACATCACTTGCTTCGTTTGGTGCACAAGTGTATCATAATAATATTAAATTTGATTTCCAGCCCGGCTGCGGTAGGCATTGAGCTTCAGCAACGGCGTCGACTTTCGTCCTTCACTGAAATTGCGCTGATTGAGCAAAAGTATCGATGACTTCTCGACGAATGGCAATGGCAGAGGGGCAGGGTGTTCTGGGGCGACTGGTGGAAATTGGAGGCGTCTTCAACTTCAACTGCGACTTGCTGCTTGTCGAGTGCCAGGCGCTTGCTTAATCAAATTTGTGTAAGAAAAAAGAAAACCTTCGACTCGGGCATACAAATAATGCAATTTGCTCAACAGCAGCAGCAGCATCAGCAGCAGCATCAGCAGCAGCAGCATCAGCTACAAGCTGTACAACATTGTATTACAAACACATACAGAAATATATTTATATATGTACATGTATAAAACACATATATGTATGTATGCATGCTGCTCTTGTTGTAATACAAAGAATAAACATAAATAAATTAAAGCGAAGCGTAGCTGAAGCTGCCAAAGTTATGGCCTGCATTTTTATGGTAGCTGCTGCTGCCTTTTGCCTTTGCTTTGGGCGTTGCATTTTATATATAAAAAGTTGACTTTTATGACTCAACTGGCTGAGCTGGATGCCTGCGCCTGGTGCACCTGCCAGGGCGCAGCAACCTGCCCCAGCTAGCCTCCCCTTGTAAATTTTATTGTTAATGGAGTTGAGAATACGGCATGCAGCTTGGCAACATTGGCAGCATTGCAACAATGTTGCTAGATGGCAAAAGTTGTGATTTTATATTGCTTGCATTGTGTAGAACCATATACTCATAGATACATAGTTATATGCCAAGATGTATTTATCTAATGTTTTAATGAAGTTAAGATTTTGACAAGGAAGATGAAGACGCACGAGGCTGGCTATGGATGGCATCATTGTCACTTCAAAGGGAAGTAGAAATCAGTCCATTTAAGCTTACTTCAGTTCAAGCTGTGCATTTTCAGAAATGACAATCAATTCATCTGGAGCTTGGCAATGTCACAATATCAAGTCTCAAACAAAAATCAGCAGCAATCAGATACGACTTATCCAATTACCATTGTCAATCATTTAACAGTGATCTCAAGGAACTCTATCTATGTCAACCATTTGGGTAAGTAAACTTTACATTTCAATCAAGAGCCTCCATATGCAGCTCTCTGGATTCCAAGTTAAAAATTTGGAGAAATAGCGGAGAATAGTCGAGCACTCATGCTTCCATCTAAGATGACAGATCAGCGTCTCAATTACAGACTGAATGAGATCTTTTAATTCAAAATTTTTCTGGGGTTCGTGCCGTATGTCGACGTTCAGCTCATACAGCTCATCGTTCCATCGAATAGGACCGAAGATCTTGCAAAACACCACAAGAGCAGCTGCATCTGATTGTGTTACTGTAGAGGCCTCAGCACCCTATAAGGATGGACGTCTTGTAAAGTGTAAGTTTCGACTGTCGAGAGAGAGAGCTTACTGATCCCATAGCCCACTTGTTGCCAAGAATTATTCGCCGCTTCATCTTCAAAATCTGCTAATACCAGAAATAACTGTTAGCTTCTTATGAATCCCATTCAATTTGGTTCACTGTATTCACACTATTACTCCAATTTGATTATATTTCCCACAACTTATGTATAAATAAAGCTGATGCAATTAATATATTGCTTAATCATTTGCCTGGCTTTTCCCCCATTCTCTCCTCTGGCATTTTGCATACTTAATTATCTCCCCAGTTTAGTAGTCCACGTCCGCTTCTGTCGCCGCTGGCATTTGAGCATTTTATTATTTAGCGGATGTTTAATTGTATCTATTTAATTTTCGCATGCAATTGCAGTTTTGTACAACGTTCTCTCACACACACATGTACATTTATATATATATATACTTGTACATTTGTCGCAGTTGTATGTTTTCATTTTCATTTTCATTTCAATTGCAATTGTCATGTTTTTGCTTTATTATTTCTTGCCACTGCAGCAGCAACAGCAACAGCGGCAGCCCCACAGTGCGGCTCAGCTCAGTTTGGGTTTGGTTTGCTCGCCAGGCACCGGAGAATAACAATTAAACTAAATTTAAATTATATGTGTAATGCCTGCGCTGCTGCCTACCTAGCCCCAACCCACGGCTACCGCTCTGCCTGCCCCATTTTTTTCTGTTTGCCATAATTATACTAAAAATACAGCAATGCAACAACACCAACACCAACAACAGCAACAGCAACTGCAACAAGCAAAAGCAGTTGCAGTCTCATTCGCAACATTCGTCATCGTCATGTTGTTGTTGATGTTGAGAGGAGAGTCGAGGCCTAAGTTGGTGTTGTTGTTGTTGTTGTTGTTGCTGCTGTCGCATATTTATTTATTATAATTACACTACACAAATCGGATCGCTTTACCTTTGTCAGTAAGCTTGCAGTGTTGAGAAGAA
Source organism: Hirtodrosophila duncani (assembly GCA_037043425.1). Lineage (NCBI taxonomy): Eukaryota > Metazoa > Arthropoda > Insecta > Diptera > Drosophilidae > Hirtodrosophila > Hirtodrosophila duncani. The sequence continues at coordinate 4,688,332 of JBAMBM010000834.1, read as the reverse complement.
AAATTGTTCATTTGTCTTAACGTTTTGCCATAGTCTGGAAAAGAGGTTTGAAGGCTGTAAATAGCCCCTCTTTGGGGGAGCCCCTGCTGAATGGTAAAAGTACTTACGCATGCAAATTCACTATTTATCCTTGATATATGATATTTTCAGGAACTAAACTGAACCATTTGTAAGTGATTGTGAAAGAGATTTGAAAGAGCTCCAGACCCGCTTACTAAATAACCGATTGCTCATATAACCGATTGCTCCAGAATGAACATCTTTTGCGTTTTTCATCCAAAGCTAGCCAGTCAGTTTCCATTTGAGCAGCCCGATCGCCTTCTGGCTTAATTTCATTCAGGTTGGATTACTAAAGTAGGCAGCTGGCATAGAAGCGGGCATATATTTACAATGTGAATGATATGTAAGGTTCGGCAAGCCAAAGCTGGTCTTCCTTTCTTGTAAGATTTTAAAGATATTATTCATATCAATAGTTTCACATTTGTACCTAATGATATATAATTATCTAGATCTGACAAATTTGACAAGTGCATGGTGAAATTTGGTACGTTTTAGCATTAATACTCAGGACCTATTATATTCCTTTAGTTTCTCAGAAAAAACTTGAAAAGCTTACAGGATTTCGTTCTTAGCTTGATCCAAAAGCAGAAACGATTGATAAACTAAAGTCGAACAATTATCTATCTTACAATGAGGAAACTATAAGCTTGATGAAGTTACGAGTTTGTCCAAGCATTCGTGTAAATGTTTTGAGTAGAACTGACAAAATTGTGATCTCTCTGGATAGTCGAAGTGTGTTAAGTCTGTTTTGGAAGCTGTTCAAAGATAATAACCGTTGACCTAATTCAGATAAAACATATTACGACAGCAACAAAATATACCAAGTACATTTAAAATAATTTTTTCGAAAATTTAAATTAACAAAAATCAGGTAAGAACTAAATTAGATGCTTCAAAATATAGCAAGCCGCTGCTGGTCAAATTCAGACAAATTCGGACTTGGTGGGCTTTAGTGAGCCAAAATGGATACAAACTACATTTGCCTTGATTTGGTTTAAAATCAAACATTTTCTGTTCATTCCGAAAAAATAGGTTCTATTTGGGCTATATGATATAGTTTTTCGATCTGAATACAAATTGGGCAAAAGAAGTAAGGCATCCTAAACTAAATGCAAACGGAATTTGCTTTAATTTGAATGAAAAAAAAATGTTTTATTCATTCCGAAAAGATCAATCCTATGGGGGCTATATGATATATTCCCCCGATCCGGATAACATTTGGTTGATATAGATGCCTCTAATACACATAATCCCTATATTTGCTTCAATTAAAAAAATTTCACAAAAGAAAATTATGAAATGAAAACACTAAAATGGGCTGTAGTTTGTACCACCCTAAAAAGGAGTGGCAAAAAAAAACCTGATCTGGGTACATATTTATGGAAAATTGAAATGCAAATTCGAAATCCCTATCTGTCATAGTTTCCAAGTTTCCATAGTTTTCTAGACTTTCATGCATCCACAAGGACAGACGGACATGGCTAGAGCTGAATGTCCTATTTCATAGAAATATCTATTTCCAACAGAATAAACATTTGAAATTTCCAAATGAAAGATTCAGCTATTACTTTAAATACATTTCAAGCCAGGATCAGCAAGTCAGTTCATGAAATTCAACCCATGCATTATCTGGCACTAACCCAAGCTTTTCACACTAAAATCCTTTTATCAAAATGTTGAAGTTTTCATTGGACGACTTACTTAGCCTCTGCCTTCAGTTTCATTAGCTAATTATATAGTTATAAATTAGTCAAAACATTTTTAATGATTTTGTTGTTTAATACTATTCATTAGCTCATTTACTCATTCATACATTTATTCATTGATTGATGAATAAATCATATATAAAGTGTATCAATAATGTTGGCTTTTTATGCATTCGATTATAACTTTCTTGTTATTAATTTTTGTTATGCCTTGTTTTGTTGGTTTTTTCGATCGGTTCGTTCAGTCTTTTGTTGTTTCGTATGTTTATATCTTTTTTTTTAAATTTTTCATTGCATTATAATTTCTACTTAGTAAAACTGAGGATGTGATGCAACAATAATAACAACAACGGTGTGTCTCAGACGCTGCTTTAATTTCATTACACATTTTTTTGTGTTGTGTTGCTTTTGCTACTGCTGCTGCTGCTGTTATTTCTCAAATAAATCGCACACATTTTGTATGCAATTATTTTTTGCGCTGACAAAAGGCAACAGCAAAGTGCCCGTAAGTCAATGCAAAGAAAAGTTGTTGCTGTTGCTGCTGCTGTTGTTGTTGCTGCTGTGAAAAGTCATTTGCATAATGCAGCGCCGGAAATTGTTATTAGTAGGTATGTGTTTTTTTTGTTTTGTATTATTATTTCTCTTTTTTTGTGTTGTATTTTGTTTCGGGTTGCCATGAATTGCAGTTTTAAATGCTGCCTTTGACTTGCCATTTGTACTTAATTTTTTTATAGTTGTTGCTATTGTTGCTGCTTACATTTTTGTATTGTACATGAAATTTATTTATATGCAAATGAAATTTCGTTTGTAAATGCAAATGCGCCACAAACTAAACAATTAAATCTGCCGCCCAGCATTTTCACATGTCATTTGTGAATGATGATTGCTATCAACATAGTACGTGTCTAATAAGTAAGTATATTTTATATTTGTTGCATTATTTTAAATATATTTAGCATATATTTCATATGCAAATTGTTGCGGCCACACTTAATGATACTTAATTGCCCGCTTCCTCAATGTAAATGGCCAACATCAACAAGCCAACAACAACAGCAACAGCAACGGCAAACTTTATCGCCCACCAACGCTAACGCCACTTTGTCATATGACACGGTCGAAAGCGAGCGCTAACACAAGTTAAAATCAACTCGACGAGCATAAAAATCCATGCCCCACAAAGTAGAAAACAAAGCCAGCGGTTGACCAAAGTGTTAGCCATGGCCGCGTCATCGTCATGAAGTTCATGGCTAAGACTTTGTTAGCCAGGCTGAGCCACAGAGGCACTGTCAGCGCGCATGCAGAGCCGCAAATGCCAACAAAGGAGGTCCTCGGGCATAAAGTGCCTAAAGAAAGAGAGCTGTGAACAAAGCTTTAACTTTACAGCTTTCAACTAAATTAATTTACTTTTACTACAACGACAAGGACAACGTTAGCGCCGACAACACGGCGTATGAGCATTGCCATCGCTGATGCCATTGCCAGCAAGTTAAGCATTTTTGTTTATACATCGACTTGGCACAATATACTAATGTTGCACTTGTCGTAAAGGTTGCAAAATGCGGCTGATGACACCGATTTGATACGAAATCGAAGCAAATAAGCTTAATGAAATTCAAGTGATTGGTTTCTGCTGAAGAGCTTAAAATGTGAATGGAGAGAGAAGTCCCTGAGAGTGTACATTTGCATTATAATTTGGTAAGATTGAACTACTTATAAGATGAGTGACAAGCTGTGATAAAAATGGTTCCAATAATTCAAGATTAGTTAAGACTTTTGGAAGCATTTGCTCTGCCACAAAGATACCTGCATTTGAACAACATCTGACGCTCCGAAATTAGCAGCTAAGATTTTCCCTAACAGTAGATCTGCATTACTTTACCTTGGACTTCTAAGTCTCCTCTTCACATAGAGTGCAAATATGCATTTCCCTTTACCTATTCAGCTATTGTAGAGCATCACAGCTTCGACCTGCTGAGTCCTGTAACCCTTTTTTTTTGTTTATTTAGGTTTGGGTTTAGCTGGCAGCACAATTTTTTTCATTACACAAATTGTTATAAATGAAATACAATTAAATACTGTGGACGCTTCTCTCCACCCCACATAACAGAGAGTCCTTGTGGGGCTCACTGTTGGGGGCATGCAGCAATGCAGATTACGTATACGTTGGGACAAATCAAAGTTGTTGCTTGCTTTTCGGTTGGGTTGGCTGGGCCACAACTAATGCAAGCAGGCAATAAGTCAACGAGTGCAAACAAAAGGGACACCACAGTCAAACCGCAAAGTGTCCGCACTGAATAACAGCATACGGCAGCAGCAGCAGCAGCAGCAGCAGGAGCCGCAGCAGGGGTAACCAGCAACACTAAGTGCGAAAGCAAGCTCTGACTGCCATTTTTATTATTTACTAAATTGGCGCCAAATGCAAAAAAAAAAGAAGAAAATCAAATTGAAAACGCGAACAAAAAGAAAGTCTCCATTAAACTGTAGTTGTTGTTCTATTGCTGTTGTGGTGTTACTGTTGACTGTGAGCTGGGTCAGCTTTGCGGACTGGAACTGGAGTCCAAGTCCCAAGCTTAGTTAAGGTTTTTGTATCGCCCATTGCGGTGCGCTGTATTTGTGTGCCAATAAATGCGGCGACAATAAAAAAATGCAAAGGAAATTGCAGAGTAAAGCAAATAAAATTAATTGAATTCCAATCAACTAGAAATGCAACAACAACAACAACAAAAACAAAAACAACTAGCAAAAAAATATTAAATTGTAAAAAGACGCCACAGCCACAAAAAAAAAATAAAAAAAGAAACGTAAAGTATAAAGAACGGAAATGCAATTTAATTGTAAGTTAAGCGGGGGACACCGTAGTAGGGTGAGCGGGGGGAGGCGCCGCCAAGGAGACCAGACCCAGACCCAGAGCGCCGACGACGACAACGGCCAACTGACGCCAGCATAATAAGTATTTTTTATTATAATGTAATTTTATGATTTTGCCGCCATTTTCTTGCTAAATTAAAGCATAAATAGAAATAGAAAAAAAAGAAGAAAAATACAATATATAGATGAACGAAATAAAGAAACGCGCCAAGAAAAGGCAACGGCCAGGAGGGCGGCTGGGGGCACGGGGCACGGGGCAGCGGATAGCACGCCGTCAATTTGCATAAAACCGATCGATATTTTTGATTACATTTACAATACATAGAAAAAGAGACAGCGCACCGGTTTTCAAGTCTCGAGGTCTGCCAGGCGGTAGGGGGGCATGGGGCCAGGGGCCAGGGGGCCAATGGGGCGGGCGGACTGTTCTGTGCGGTGCGGTGCGGTACGGGTACTAAATATATAATTTTGTCATTTAAATTGCTCAGTTGTTGGCGCTGCTGCTGCTGCTGCCACCGCACCGCCGCCTTCTTCCACTTCTCCCACTTACTTTATGGACTTAAAATGCGCTTAAATGTAAAATAAATACAATTATACGAAACAGTGAAACAAAAAGTGCAAAGCAAAATTAGAAACGGGCGACAAAGCGACGGCATATTAATTATTATACAAGCCATAATTTATGTGGGCGTGGCCAGGCAGATCGTGCGACTGTACTGTATATATAAATATATATATATTTAAAATAAGAAAGGGAACTCTGCGCCGGATGTTGTCCCCTCGCCACCATCTTTTTTATTATAAATATAAATTATAAATTGAGCCTTTTGCGCAAGGCAAAAGGTCAATGTAAGGCGCCAAAGGAATTAAGGCAGCACCAGACTCGGGCACGGCACGGGCAGAGGCACGGGCAAGACAATAGAAATGGTTGTCAAGGAAGTAAGGGCCAGGAAAAAGTGGAAGTATTTAAAAATAAAAATTGTATTATAATAATAAAGAAGGCAGCCAACCCTTGTGGCGTGGGCTTGGTAGGATAGGATTTTCGTGCATTGCAGAGCTTGAGCTGGGGATTTGAAAAGAAGTTGGGTTGGCTAAGTTCTTGCTTATTGAAGCAGAGCAAGAGAATGGATTGAAGGAGCGTGCTGGTAAGGAAAATTTAAGTGCATATATATATATATATTTCTTAAAAGCTTAAAATATTAAAGCAATAAATTAAAAAAAGCATGCCAAAATGACCAGAATTATATATAAGAATGATGATGATATAATGATAACTTGATATCAACAACATTAATTATTGAAATAAATTTCAAAATATTTTTATAATATTTTAAAATATGTGAGAAAGGAGAGATTTATTTCGTAACAAAATATCTTATTAATAAATAAACTTATAGTTAGCTCAAAGCCCAACAACACTTTCTAGCTTTTTCTTATAGGTTATAGCTTTTTCTAGTAATATGCTTTTGGCAACATGATTGGCATAAAATACAGCAACATTCCATTGACATTCCAACAAGAAGGCTCAGCAATTAGAATTCAAGACAGCATTGTCCATAATATGCAAAGATGTTTTATGGTTTTCTGATAAGAATGATGTTTAAGTCTTACCACCGCCATGCAAGAGGAAAGCTATGGTACAAATTTCAGAATTCAATAAAAAGAAAGCAAGTCTAGCTTCTTTTGGCCGAAGTTAAGATGCCATTCACATTGTAAATATATAACTGATCTATATAGTGGATACAAGGGATACAAGACGAATTTGTTTTAATTTGGGTGAAGAACAGAAACGTTATGCTACTAAGTGTTCATTCCGGTGCAGTCGGTTATATGGTAGCTATATGATATAATTGCCCGCTCTTGATCAAAACAGGTTAGCGGACATAGGATCTACTGAAGAAGATACAGATCTAATTTGGTAGATGAAAAACTGAAAAGTTATGCTGCGCTGTTGCGCTTTGTAAGGCGATTTTGAAGCTTTCTCATCTATCTCCTTCTTCGTCTTTCCCTTCTCTCTGGAAGGATTCGCTTATTATTCCTTTTCATAAAGAGGGGAATAAGTCGGATGCCCAAAATTACAGAGGCATACCAAAACTATCAGTTATTCCTAAGCTTTTTGTAAAAATATTAACTTAACAGTTGCAAAACCCCTCGTGTGGTTCTATAATTTCATCTGCTCAGCCATGGCCACCACTAATTTACTAGAATTGTCTTCTTTAAGGATTTAAGAATAAAATGCAAACTGACGTCATTTAAACTGACTTCAGCAAAGCATTTGACTGGGTAAGCCACTGTTTACTTATTCATAAGTTAGATCCAATCGTGTTACTAAATCTCAACTGTTCTAAATGCAAATTTATGTCGTTTTATCGTAGCTTACCGCTTCAGATATCGTACCTTCTTAACGATATGCCCCTTGATCGGATAGACTCAGTTGATGACTTGGGCGTTCTTTTACACTCTAAATTTAAATTCGACTTGCACATTTCAATTACCGTCAATAAGGCTGTGGGTGTTCTGGGTATTATCAAACGATCCTTATATAACTGAAGTACTGTATACTTCTCTGGTCTCTGGTAGTTTTAGTGTTCCTTGTAGAACTACTAGAAATTATATTTGTATCTATCTTCAGCACTGTAATTTAAGCTATCTCCTGCATGGACCTTTTCGTGTCCTTTGTTGTAACTATAATAATATATATAACTTTATCTCTTCTAATAATAACTCACTTAACTCACACAAAACATCTATTTTAACGCATCTAGCTAGTAGATAATGTGAATTGTTTATGGTTTGTTGTTTTTTACTTTAATTGAAAGTGAGCGAAAGCCTGGGCTTTGCCCCGTGGCTTGCTATCGTGGGTCCACTTGAGCGTGCAGCGCATTGTACGTCATCGTCCCGATACATATTAAGTGTTCATTCCGGAACAATCGCTTATATGGGAGCTGTATGATATAAAACTCGAATTTAACCAGTGTGCACACTAAAGAAGAATCTGGTAAAAATTACAGCTCTGCAGCTTATAAGACTGCTAAGATCTTTGTGTTGAAACAGACGAACAAACGGACGGATAGACTGACTTGGTTATATAGATTCCCCTTGTCATGTTGATCAAGAATATATATACTTTATATAGTTTGAAACGCTTCCTTCTATGCGTTGCAAGCTTTCTGACAGAATGATTATATTACCATTACCATTTTGTGAATATTATAAATATCAAGTATACTAAAAGTTCATTTTGAATCGGTCAGCTATATGATATAGTGGTCAGATTCGAATCAACTTTTAACAGACGTTAAGGCTACTGAAACTGACATTTACCAAATTTGGTTTAAATTGGATAAAAAGCAGCAAATTTGCTGTACTAAGAGTTCATTCCGAATCGGTCTGTTATATGGGAGCTATACGATATAGTGGTCAGATCTGGACGGTTTTGATATATAAGCCGAAATATCTCTTTGGTGAACGATTTCCATACATAATTTAGCTTACAGAATAAAGAAGCATATGGTAATTTGAACTCGATAGCTTCAAAACTGAAGGAGTTGTTCGAAACAGATAGGCAGACGGACAAACGGCCTCCGCTATATCGCTTCGCCCTGTCGTGATGATATTTGATAATGTCGTGACAAAATTATAAAACCATCGGCAAGGGTATACAAATTGTTAAAAAATTGCACCATTTTAATGGAGCAACTAGAACTTTCAAGGAATTGTGCAACGATGGTTGAGAGTGCTTCTGTTCTCGATCAATTTCGCTGGCTACCTAAAGGAGATTTCTGAGAAATTAGTACAAATTCTGCTAATCGTTCATTGAGCTTGTGTTTTCTGGTGAAAATTCCTGATAAGAATTAATATTAGATTGCAGTTTTAACCAAGTTACAAATAACAATCATGTGCAGAGATTCTGAGTAAAATATCTACCTAGTTTTAGTTAATTCTGTTACCCCAATTCAATTGAATTAAATTCAATCTGAAAACATTAAAACCTGCCTCTGGCATTTAATGGGGCTTTCCAATGTTTTCTTGATTGCGACTCAAAACAATTACACATATTCAGTATGTGTCGTGCTATATGCTGCTATTTGTATCCTGTCTGTTTGCATGTTGTGTTTTTCGGCGGTCATAATTATTATTATTATATTTGTATTTCTAATTACATACATTGCGTCTGTGTGAGTGTAACAATTTTAAAAATTCAATATAATGAAATTTACTTAATTGTATAACTCTCGTAATTAATTCACTTTGTATGCTAATTTGTGCCTAAGTGGCGTATTAAATTTTGAAATGTCTTCAATATTTATGAAGCCCATATACATACATACATATATATATATATACATATACACGTGTCGATTATTACACGCCATGTTCTGTTCATGATTGCGTGTGTGTCTGAATTAGTTTGTCTATGTGTGTGTATGTAAATGTAAATGTAAATTTTGACACACATTTCTTTGAAGCGGGCGGGCGAGTTTGGGTGTCAGCTTTAGGGCAATTTAAGGCATCTTATTGCCCAAGACATTGCAATTGTTTGGTGTTTAATTAAATCAATAAATCCATAAAACCTTTTACACACCGATAAGCAATGAATTGTTGGAGATTATAATGCAACATAAATAAATATGAAATCATTTGAGCTGCTAATTAGTTCAGACGATATTGGATCAAAGTGAGTTTGTTTGAATTTTAAGCTTAAAGTTTTGCTCATTTGGATGGCCAAAAATTCAATGGAATTGCAATCACTTGTATACATATATGCATTTCTATGCATTGCCTCCTGGCTGGCCCATATCCTTGGGAGGTAAGCACAACTTAAGCACCGTAAAACTGTAAAATTTACAATGCAACTACTCAAGTCTGAAGCGTAATAAAATATTTGCGTTTTTGCCGACTGCACACGTACAAAGTAGTCGCGGTTCACTCAATATCTCTCTCTCTCTCTCTCTCTCTTCCACTCTCTCTCTGTGTGTCTTGGCTTTAAGGACTGTTGGCTTACTTGCCGGCAAGTCCTGGCCAGACAAGCCCATGCGGCGGCCAGCCATGACTCAGGCTCTCGGCCTGCTCCGTTTCCGTTCTGCATTGCTCTGCCTTCTCCATTGCCTGTCAGCCAGTTTACAATGTAAACGCGAAAATGCGACAGCAGTGCATAAAAATCCTTGGATTCCTTTCCCCCCTATCTACTCCTCCACCACAGCACTTACACACCTCACTGTGCCTGCCAATGGCAATGGCGATGGCGATTTTTATGCGTTTAAACATTTTCATTACAAAAATTGCATTTGGGGTGGCAAATGCCAACTGGCAGCAGCGGGAAGGGAGGGAGGGAGGTAGGTGTGGGTATATGACAAGTTTTTTCGTTGTTGTCATTAAATCTGTAGCGATAAAATCAATTTATGTCAATTTCCACTTTTGATTACAACAACTACAACAACTGCAACAACAACAACAACAAGAGCAGCACCCAACGTCATTGCTTTTTAATTAAAAGTGAAGAAAGAAACCTGAGTGACCGAACAAAACATTTCCATCTACATATACCCACACAACCAGCGATCCGCCTCCATTCCCCACCCCACAGTGCTCACCCTCATAATGAGACATCAAAATTTATGCAATTTATAAAATAAATATAAAGAAAGCAAATGCAAAACGAAAAAATTATAGCCAAATGCACGGCCAAAGAATTTATTAATAATGCAAATACATAAAAACAGAAATCAACCCCTGATTATACAGATACTCGTTCTCATATTTACCAAGGGGCAGTAACAGCTATAGCTATAGCTATAGCTACCACCCGCCTGCCAGCTATCATTCGTAATGTTTGAGACGCAGCTCCAGTTCCCAACCCGAACACCCGCCCGCCCGCCTGCCAGCCAGCCTGCTTGCCTGGCTTAATCTATTATTTAAATATGAAAAAATGGAAAAAAATAAAATGAAAATAAATGCCAGGCACAAGAAGGTACAGAAGATGTTATACCCTTGATATGTGTAAGCAATTTCATCATCGGTCATAAGATTCCCATCTCACGTTCATGTTAATGAAGAGAGACATGTTTGAAACAGTGCGGACTGGTTCTGTTTGACTAGCTCTAGGTCAAGTGAGCATATATTAATGTATGAGAGCTTGAATTTGTAAGTTCTTTTGTGAACCTTAACAGAAAGACAGGGCTACTAGATTGATTTCCTTTTAGAAGCGTTATTGAGCTCTTTTGAGGGTTCAACAAACGCGCCTGCTTTGAGATTTGAACCAACGACTTTTGCACCTCTAATCTAGTAGGCCAAACGATGCCATAAATTGAAGTGTTTAGATATGAAAATGTGCAAATATCTAAAGTTTTCCTTGACACCCCCAAATGTATGTAATTCTCTCTTGAATTTTCTATATAACTTATTCTATCGACCGATTTAATATCCCATTTTCCAGTGCAAACTGCAAGCTTGATGACAAAGTTATGCCACCCGATATTGCAGACATATCGACAGGGCATCAGTACTTGCACCCGCACTCGAACAGCGTGGCAAGCAGGGCGGCGGCTATGAAAAATTGCCAACGTTGCCGTCATCTAATATTTATATACGTAATATAAAATATAATGATGCTGGGGCAGGGGCTTCGGCTGCGACCATGCTGTTGCCAAAATGCGCGGCAAATATTCAATAATTTATAATTTAAATAATACCTATCCACTACAAATGGGGGCAGGACATCGTTGCGAATACAGACAGCAGAGTCGAACTCGAACTCGAGCTGGAACTGGAAGTTGAACTCGACCTAGCACTTTGTGGCAGTGGCAGTGGCAGTGGCACTGGCAGTCAGCCGCAAGGTGAACTATGTTCTGATGCTGCCACTGCTTCTGCTGCTGCTGCTGTGTAAATTTGAATATTAAACGCGCGCAGTCTGCGTTCGACGATGCCAGCGACGACAACGACGCCTTTTATAATTTTTCATTAAACTTGGCAATAAAAGTTTTTGCCTTTTTCCCCAAAGAAAATATAGCACTGAGCGAAAGCGCGAGAAAAAAAAACGGTTATAATAAATGACATTATGGCATATTTATGACTGCTAATAATTTATATGCAGTCTCAGCCGCAGCAGCAGCCGCAGCCGCAGCCATTCAGGCAACAGTCTCCTCTCCGTCTACATCGACGTCTCTACAAACGTGAAAGTTTCCTTCATTTTTTTCGGTCTTAGCTCAATAATGGCAGACTGGCAAAAGAGAATTTAATTTTAGCACATATTCCGCCCAAGAACCTATATTCGATATTTTAAAGCCAAATGCAACTGATCCGGTTTACTGAGGTTCAAGATTTAAGAGAGCACAGCAACTGGGTGAAGTTGGATTGCTAGCAGATGTGATTGTCTTAAATTAAAATTTGTATTTTCAGAAGCTGTCATATGATTTTACTTGTTAATGTGTGTGTATGTATGTTTAAATAGGGGAAAGTTTGCAATTGAAGCTTAGGTCAAATATCCCCAAACGATTGAGTTGAAATTTTACCCAAGCGTTCAGTGAAAAAGCTTTACTGAGAAAAATTAAAAAAAATGTATCAATAAAGATTTTGTGGCGAGACTTAAAAGTCTAATAAAAAATGGAATATATATTACATATATATCACATATATATAACTTATTCTTGACCCAAGTCAACCTGAGAAGAATAATATTTCATATAAGACAATTATATGGATAAATCTGGCTACATGTTCTTATCTAATTCTAATTGTAGAATGCAATTAATTTATAGGTTCGATTTAATTTATAGCTTAAATTCTTCTTTAAAGAGTATTTAAATGAAAGATTGTCTTTAAAATGCCTTTAAAATTTATTTATTTAGTGATCAGATTTAGATGAGATTTTTACATACAATAAGCTAACCCGGCGTGCATCGCTACGCCTTCTCTTGTTAATCTATGTCTTTTGTTGCGCTGGTGATCTTCAATACGTTTTTCATGCTGTCTTGCTGTACAAACCAGAAGTTTCTGTGATATTTTAGAAATTTCTTGCCGAAATATAGCTCGATCACCACTTCTGCGTTGAAGAATTATATCAATTATATATCTTTGGGCACTTCATTTAATGTTGCTGCATTGAATTGGTGTTCATGTTGCCCAAGGGGTCTTTAATCTTAGCCTTTGCCTTAACAACCTTGCAATCATCAGCTGCCATTTCCCTAAGAGCAGTTTTAACCAAATGTACTAACAGGATATGCTGATCAAAAGGTCTTTTCAATGCCGCGACAATGTCACCATCAACACTTATTATGAATCGACAACGTTGATTAAGTTGTTCATCATTTCTGATAAGGTAGACTTGGAGAAATTTTGGTAATGGTATCTGGTGATCCAGCTCGATATAATATTTAGCCCTGTACCTTGAATGTGTGTATGGGATTGTTTTGCTGCACCGAAGGAAGTCATTTGGAAACATGAATTGTATTTTCGAATAATGGACAAAAACTATCTTGATCTTCGTTGGATACCATCGATACTGGCGATGCTGGCGCAGCACATTTCTTCTATCTCGTGTTAAAATTTTAAGGAAGTACAATACGTCCATTTGATCAATAGACACATTTGGATGGAGGCTATTGTTATATGGAGGCTATATTATATACAATTAATGGCATCTCTGTGTCCAACTCATGTGTTTTGTAAGTTAATTATGAAGAGATTATTCTTTGTCTTAGTATAAGTTTTCTTTTATGATACTAAAATTCCTCTGCAAGCAATTATTGTCGAAGAATGTTCTAAACACAGTGTATTCCTCTTGATTTATTTGTTTCAAAAATCTACAAGAATACCTGCCCTATTCCAAAATTTTAAATCTACATTTCATTACTTGCAGGCACATATGGCACATGGTGTTATTAAGATCTATTCAAATGAGTATCAAGATTATGAGTATCGTACCTTCTATTGAAAGTTTGCTACAGATATTTTTAATTTTAATTTTTTTAATTTTCTTATTCTTACAAAGATCTGCTTGGACACTAGTTGAGTTAAACATTCATTCACATTCTGTGTACTTTTTTTTCTCTCTGATTTGCAGGCTTGAAATATTTTTATCATGTTGCCTGTCGCCGTAATTGCTACTGTTATTATTTTATATTATTTTTTGTTGCTGCTGTTGTTGTTGCTGTTGTTGTCGCATTTCGAACAATTTATACTATTTATTGTATGTTTTATTTATTTATTTTTTTGTGTACTCATAGCTTGTTTGTGTGTGTTGCATTTTAATGCCTTGTTGACTTCGGCTGCGACTGCGACTGTTTCTGTTTCTGCTGCTGCTACTGCTACTGCTGCTTGCCTCAATATGTATATTTAAATGCAAACATAAAATTTATGTCAAATGTCTGTTTGACACGAAATATTTAAGCCAAATGAGCGGCAACTTTGGCTTCTGGTACGGCTATGGCTTCGGCCCAGACACGGCAAATATAATATTAAAAATGACTTGATAAAAAACGGAAAATAATAAAAACAAAACACAAAAAGCAAAAACCAACAACAGGCAACTGCAATACAAATATAAATAATGCTACAACAACAGCAATAACAGCAACTACGACAATGCGACCGTGTGGCATGCTTAATAATTTATTGTAATTTGTGGCAAAGAGAAAAAATAGAAATTTGGTTGCTGCTGCTGTTGCTGTCGCTGTCGTTGTAGTTGGACAGCAAAAACAAAATAAAAAACAAAAAGCAAAAATTGCCTGTAAATTACGTCTTCCTCTCCGATATTTGTTGTACTTAGTTGCCGCTTGTTGCTGATTGTCATTCAGTTGCTGCTGCCACATTCTTGTTGTTGTTGTTGTTGTATTATAATTAACTTAAATATGTGTATAATGTTTATTGTAAATGGGTCGTGTATGTGTCAATGTTTAAGTGTGCGAGTTGTCCCCATATTTAAACTAAATGTACAAGAAAAAATCAAATAAAAATGTTGCAAGCGGATATTGTCGAAGGAGAGATACCCTGTTTTCAGCTATTTTACTACTTTTGATGATTTAAACAGCGATCGCATGCAATTGAAGTACAGAGTTACACAAATGTATACCAAATCCTAACCATGGATCTATATTTTTGTCAAAAGATGTAATTCAACAGCTCAGGCGACGGACTTTTTATTTCAAAACTTTCATGGCATGAAACAGTCGTAATAGCAATAACTTCTTCAATAGTAATTCGACGTGGCTACCAATTGATCTATACACTTCTATTGCTATATCTTTTATCATATTTAACTAGCTTTAAATTCTGTCGTGTAGTAAGATTTGCCTTTTATTTGGGTAACTCAGGGTAGGGTGTCTCAGGCAATCCATATCCCCTCTTTGAATCTTTTGGTCTAGAGTATAAAACACTATAGACATTTGATTTTTTGCCTTTGTCATTTCCCTTAGTTATGGTCATTCTTCTATACGACTGTGTCTGCATTTAGGGGGTTGATTTGCCCTCCCTTTTGGGTTTTTTTGTTCTCTGTTTTGTTTTTTAGTTTCGCTGTAATTGTTTGTTGTAATTAAGGCTGAACAAATAAAGCGCTTCCGTTGATTTGTTTCAAAGCAAATAGTTAATTGCTAATCGTAGGCAAAGACATTTCGGCTACGCAGCTTTGATTGTTGTTGTTCGAATTGTTGTTGTTGTTGTTGTTCTTGTTACTAAATTGTTGCATTTGTATTTGTGGAAATGTGGCTTGGCAATAAATGCAACAATGTTAGACCAAGTCAGACGGGTAATAAAATTAAATGGAATTAAAACTAAGGAGCAGCCGCAAGCTGAAGCAAGCGTATAAATCGCAATCCAATTCTTTCGAGGCTTTTGAATACTCTTTCGATTAGAGTTTTCAACAATCTTTAGGAGGCGAAAATTAATGAACTATAGAATGTATGAACAGTGGCCATATGACTATTTGCTTCGCTGTGCTTCTTCGATGGACAACTTTTGTTGGATTTGCTTCGCCTTGGAATGTATTGGTCAATTGCTGTTTTGTTTCCGGCCTTC
The DNA here is from genome assembly GCA_037043425.1 of Hirtodrosophila duncani. NCBI lineage: Eukaryota > Metazoa > Arthropoda > Insecta > Diptera > Drosophilidae > Hirtodrosophila > Hirtodrosophila duncani. Next base: position 4,672,688 of record JBAMBM010000834.1, on the reverse strand, counting down.
AAGCATATATCCATGATTCGTCACTTGTTAATTTTATACACTTCTTTTGAAGCACCGTGATAGAACTTTTTAATCATTTGCCTACAATAATCGACGCACTGCATTGATGTTTTTTGGCACAACAACCGATTCTGGACGACCTTCAAGGAATTCGAACTACGACTACGGTATACTGTGGTTTTGATGGTGCTTTATCGCCATACAAAGAACTGAGTTCATTCGTGTTGAGATAATCCGCTTCGAAAGTTGTAAAAAGAATCCAACTAAAACCTTCTCTTGAGCTTTCCATTTTTTGGCCAAATTGCTTTTCTTAACTCACTGTAAACAAAGCAAAAAGGCAGTCTTACATCAAAACATTGTGCGTACATTTGTGCTTTAACATGTCTAACTCTATTATGGTGTGGCCAGATTTTAGCTATATCCCGAAACACATATAGTACCCTTCGCAGATGAAAGGCATTCAAACAAAGGCCAAATTCTGTTAGATATTCTTAGCCTACTCAACCTAGAGCCAGCTATTCAAAAAGTTGTAATCTTGTAACCAAACTTTTCCTACTTTAAAAAGCTTAGTCAGCTTAGTCTGAAAGATGTGTTCATTTGCTCTGCATCCAGTTAGGCCATTACTTTAGAGAGTAGCTAAAATTCGTATTGTCTTTCTCTCTCATGTTCTCCTCTTGCCTTTTGTGGCTGGGAATAAAAACTAAAAGACCAAATAAATGCAAACTTAAACTATAAAATAAACATTAAGCAAAGCTAGAAATGCTTTTATGGCCACAAAGACGCCAATGGCAAGGATAAGGACAATGTCCTTCTATACATGCATGTCAGTGTCTTAGCTGTTGCACTTGTACTTGTTGCCGTTGCATGCAACTTCCTTCAGCAGCCACATGTGTAGAGCAGCAACGCTCTTTTTTTTTTTTGCTCGCTTTCTTTATACTTTAATGAAGTCGGCGTGCAATTAAAATTGATTAAATATAATTCAGCAACAAAGTATGTTTTATAGCTGCAGCATTAGACGTAGGAAGGCCAGCCGGCTTGGCTGCATTGTAAAAAGTTTTAATTGGGTTTTAGGTTTTAGGATGTAGGGCAGGCAGACTAGGGGAGGCTGTGCAGGTGCTCAGGTGCAGGCCGCTACAATGTTTTGGCAAAAATATTGGCTGTAATCCCCCCCTCTTCCACCCCTTTTAATGAGCAAAGGCACTTAAACATCTTTTGTGGCAATTCACATTGCACATTGCCACAGTTCCACAATTCATTTGAATTTATGGCGCCTAATGTCAATGTCTCCGAGATATAGAGACAGAGACTGACCCCAACTAATAACAACCTGACTATATAGGATTGTACATAGCATGTACTGTACACACTTATAAACAACCCACATGTATATGCATATATATATATATATATACTCGTATGACATGTATGTATGTATATTATCCACATTTTCCTTAATTACATGCAGGCGCAGTCAGTCTGCCTTGCCTTGAAACGAAAATTTATTTTAATATTGGTGCGCAATTTATTTTAATTGGAATAATTTTATTTGTCTTTATGTTTATTCATTATGCAGACTAATGAATTTTGTACCAATATACATGCGCTATCTACACATACAATATCTATAGGGCAAGCAAGGCGTTATAAAGCGATGGGCGGTGGGAATGGGAGTGGGAGTGGGAGGAGTCATGATTTCGGTGAGGTATTCGGTCTATTAGTGGGGTCTGTGGCTGTGCCTATTGGACTGTGGGTGCTTTTGCTTTTGAATAATTAACGAGGTTGCCACTCAGTCATTACAAATGTATGTGTATGTGTGTGCGTGTGTTCTTAATGCGTGTGTGTGTGCATGTGTGTTTGCCTGTGTACGCACGTTATGCCACATAATAATATTATATATGTTATTTACCAAGAAAATGCTTAGTCAGCCTTATACAAATATCTATGAATGTTCAAAATATAATTATAATAATAATTGAATTAGATTTATTGATTATTTGTATAGGACAAACAACAACTGCTACAACAACGAATTATGCATGTAGCTTAGCACGCACGACATCGACTACAAGTTGAATGGAACAGGCAACGTCCACTGGACGGGGCAATGGGGGTACAGAAAACGATTGGGGTAACTCAAGTCAAATGATAGCGTTAAGGAAATACATATATATATATATATATGTATATATACTCAGCGAGTGGTTACAAATATGGCTAGCAATGATGTTGACATACCCTTTAAACATATATGGAATATTTTTAGGCAAGATTGCCTAAGATTGTGCTCAAACAGAGAGAGCGTATGTTCATGTTCATGATCATCCTCATGAGAGAATTCAAAATGATTTCCAAATTTGGAACTATTGCTATGTTGCCTGCTTGGAGCAATGTTGCCAGCTTAATTCAAGATTACAGTCACTTATTGTCATGCAACTGCATTGGCTAAACTAAGCATGAAATCCTTGGAATCTTTTGGATCCCAAGTGAAGGTACATACATTGCATTGTTTATGGAAGTTCTGTTTTCAGGTCAAGATAATATTACTCCCTGTGGACCTTCTACTCAGGAAACTAGTTTTCTAAAAGCTAAATTTAGTATTGAAAGATTTGTTCAAAGTTTTCTTAAGCTAAAGTGCAGCTGAATATCGTCTTAGAGGATTCATACATAGTTTTCATACCACAGCACTTGCACCCTAATTTCAAAATGTTGCAAGATCAGGAGCTATTTTCACACGCAAGAGAATCTCTACTACAAAATGATACTTTATACAAAATGATACCTTATATAGAATCTCCAATTACTCATCCAAATTTCAAAATTATCTGACCTTTATGAAATCAATCGTTTCATATCCTCTAACTCTTAGGTATTCAGTTAGCTCACAATATTCAACAAACCAAGACCAAGACCAAGTCAGCTTTGCCTCATGACGAAACTTGACTAAACAAATTCACTTAACTGAGTAGTTAGTGTAGTTGTTGCTATTGTTGCTGTTATTGCTTTTGCTGTAATGCAAGTGCGTCAAAAACCACCCAATACCCAGGACCCAAGCTCAAGCCCAAGCCCAGGCGGCACCAACTCAAGCAAACAAAACTCAACTAAAACTTGAAACGTTGGCGTCACGCTCACGCATACACGCACAAGCAGCCAAGCAGCCAACACATATATTGATACAACTATCCTCACACACACACACACAAACACACACGCACGCACACACAAAGAAAACGCAACTAGACGCGAATTTTGCGCGCGCTTTTCCTTGGCGAACATCTTCGTCTTCGGCGACTTTGGGACTTCGACTTACACTTCGACATGGTCTTGTACTTGGTCTTGGGTCTTGGGTGTTGGGCCACGTAGGAGTGCATTTGGCAAAGACGTCGCTGCACATTGCCATTGGGTTACTTAAGAGCTGGCTGCTGAACACTTCTGCGAGCCTGGCACTGGCGCAGTCTGTGCATTCAGCTGCATTTTTGTGCGCGACCAATAAAAACTGCAGCTGCAAAATGCAGCACGCACAAAAATCCGGATGTGAGGAGCACTTTTTGTGGCGTCACCCCTCAAAAAAAGTCGAAATAGGAGCCCGGCTAACAGCAGCAGGTTCGCTGGGATTTTGGATGACTTTGGTGTTGGATGCGCATCGCATCGATTTTATCAGCTGCTTGAAAACGCTCTTACAGTTGCTGGCTGAAGGTGCTTGCATTTCAATTTTTATTTGCTGTTGTCTAATAATTTTCTTTGCTTTGTATGTGTGTGTGTGTGTGTGTGTGTGGGTGTGTGTGGCAGACATTGTAAAGAAATCGCGTTGAAATTCTCCATATTTATGTGAGCACATTTGAAATTTATGCGTTCTACGAGTAAACCAAGTTTTTGCTAGCAATGTGTGAAAACTTTTCAAAAAGTTGCAATTTAGATGCGCTGAAAAGTATTTTCGCTTTTTTTTTTTAGTTGAATTATTATATTTGTAAAAGTTTTTCTTATGAATTATTGTAAGTGAATATGTGGGTTGGCTGAAGAGACAATGCACTTAAGAAGGGTTCAAAAAAGGTCAAGAAGTCCAATGCTATTCTCTCCTTGATGTGAATGAATAGATGGCAGAAATCTAAAAATGTAACAAAATTTTATGAAAATATAATAAAATATTTAATACGGAAAGGGAGAAAAGAAGGATTGCTAAAGAAATGCTTTATGCTTCTCATTTAATAACATATAAAACTTGTCTTTACAGATTCCTCAGTCATAGAAAACTACTTCTGGATTAATATATCATAAATGTTTTCACTTTTTTATAGACAGACAATGCCTCATAGAAATATATAATCTTTTTAAGTAACTTGAGACTATTTTAATTATTAGCAATCAGATAGACCATCTCAAACATTCCCCACTTATAACCTTCTTACCATTCCCCTTAAAACCAAAGACTACTTTTTTTTTACAAATTTCAGTTGCCTTGGAAAAGTTTCAGGCTACCAAACCTCTCAGCTTAATTTCTTTATAATCTCTATTCCATCATCTTTTGCAGCAAAATATATTTATCAAGTGCTGCATTTAAATCTAAAAACATCTAACGTCTATAATTTCAGAATACTTTTGAAATCCCCTGCACCTGGTTTGCTTCCAACGTGGTCACATGTGGCAAACTGGTAACCAACTGTCGTAACTCGAAAACAAAAACTGTAAAAGGAACGGGTTGGGGTTGATGTTGGCTATGACAAAGTGCGGCATATTAATAAGCCGCTCGCGTTGCTTTGATGAAATATGAAATACATTTAAATACGGTAAGTGTAAGTGAAGTCCGGGCAGGCAAAGGCCACCCCAAGCAGACCATAATATATATATATATATATATATATATATATATATATATACATATACTCATATCAACCATCTCTTGGCCATCTGCATTACTTTTCACGTTGTTGTTGTTGTTGTCGCCGATTATTATTAGATTGCTTTGTCAAAAAAAACTGAAATATTTTATTTTCTTTATAGCTACATGTGTATGTTTTATACATTTATATGCAAAATAAAAACGGTAGAAAAACTCAAGGGCTTTTGTTCGGCCGCATTTCAGCCAAGCGGGTGGCAGTTTTTAGGGGTGGCATTGACATTTATACTCGTCCACACTCCCTCTTTCCCATTTGCACTCACACAGACACTGATCTCTATCGTCTTTTGCATTTGAGCCTAATGCTTTGGCTTATTACTGTTTTGCATTTTCTGTTTTTTCATAATTTGCTTTTTAGGAGAGTGTCGCTTACCCCTAACCACAATCCTTTCAGCGCAACAACAGCCCTCTTCACCTTACCATTACCCCAAACACCTAATTAGCTGTTGTACTTTTCCATTACATTACGTTTAAGTACACACTCGTATGAGTGAAGGGAAATGTACTAATTATATATAGATTTCTTAAAGTTGTGATGCATATTCATGCACCGGATATGATTTTCTTTTTTGTTTTTGTGTTTCTGTTATTTTGCGTAGTTGGGCAGCAGTTTGGCTTTACGGGGGCCTTTTGTATACCCTTTCCGTTAGGGGTATGAGCAAAGATTTCATATGCAATGACATTTTAATATAAGAGATGTGAGACATACTATTAGAAAAGTGACTTATAGCTTATAAAACAGTGTCCCTTTTTGTTGAAACGCATATGCAGTTTTCGGCTTTAGTATATTCCATGAAGAGGGAACCGCTGTGAGGCGTGTAGAAGTTAAAGATCTGGGCATGTTTGGGTAAGGAATTCTCTATGGGTTTATGGACACAAGAATGTATGAATTTAGCTTTAAATAATATAGAAAGAATGGCTTAAGAAGGAAGCAGAAGTGTAGAGTAAATGATTTCTTTTATCAGGCCTTAAAGGTCATATATTCGTTAGCTGAACTGTAGCCGAAATGCAGGAGTCAAGCATATGCCGTTCATATTCATCCTATATTTATATATATATGTATAAAAATTAATATCTGTCTGTCCTTTATAGTTGCTCAAACGCTATAAATGGGTTTGAAAAATGGGCGTGTCACCGCCCCTCATATTCGTCATATCTTTGCACCTATTAAACGGAATGCAATGAAATTTTTACAGTAGACTAATATTGGGCAGGAGAAGGTCAAGCTATATATATTTATATGGAATATCGATATATTGCGTTATCGATATATCGAGTTACCGATAATGTATATCGATATATTTAGCTATCGATATATGAAGACTTATAAAAGTTATCGATACAATAATTTATATATAATTATGTATCGATATGTTAAATATTTTGTATTATATATTTTGTTGTCGATATATGCATATCGATATATTTAGTTGTCGATACATGCTATCGATTTAGTAATACAGGTATCTTGAAATATCGATATACATAAATATCGATATAAATCGATACACGTGCATATATCGATATCTATTAGTCTACATCGACAGACGAATATATATTGATATCATATGACAACAAACATAGATAAACAGGGCTAGGCGTAGCAGCGCCCTTCGACTTAGCTAGTATCTAATAAAATTTCTTAAGATAAAGCATTTTGGCTATTTCTGACCTCATCAAAATAGTGTAACTAAAGTTCGCTATATCGCTCGCACACATTTCTTTAGTAGTTGCCTTTCCGTTTTGCTGTTTGCTGTAATTTGTTATTAGTTTTTTTGTAGTTGGCTTTTTTAGATTGTATGACGGCTTCCCGCTTTCTGCTGATATTCGTTTGCGGAACTCTGAGTTCTAGTTTGAGGGCGAGTCCAAGTGCGAGTTACAGTTGACTGTGGTTGCCTTTGCTTTCCATTGAATTCATTTACATATTGCAAAAGTGAATACATACATCAGCAAATCTACCTGGACATACATATATATTAGTAACTGAACTCCGACTATACGGTACAGTTTATTGCATTTGGCTATCGACCTGCCCAACGATTTGTTATTATTATTTTCTCGTTATTGTTGTTGCTCTTTGGCGCCGCTGTTCATTAATTTGTGCTGAGCCTTTGCGCTGGCCTTTTGCCGCCTTTTGCATAATTGCCCACCCGCCACCCTTCCACCCACTCAGAGTTCGTAGTTGGATTTTACTTTGCAATTTGCGCGTCAAAATAGTTGTGAAGTGGTCGACGGACGCCAATTATAGGTTATTTTAAAATGCAGCAGTGTTTGTGGTGTTGGTGTTTTTGCATTTACTTACGTTTAGGGCAAAGCCAACTGCAACTTACCTGCAAAGGTAAAGAGGAAAAAGAGAATTTATTAATAGAAAATTATTGCTGCATAATTTTGGGCGCGCATTTCTGTATGCTGCGTATACGCAATGTGCAACAACAAGCATACTTGTTCGACAGACACACACACACACTTTGCTGTGTATGTGTGTGTGTGTGTGTGTCTGTGAGGGTTATGTACTCCAGACAGGACTCTGCGGCTTGAGCTGAGACCCTATCGCCAGGCTATGCCCAAAATTTTTCGTTGCTAGCTGAGCTGCCAAATACAAGCCATCCGTGCTGAAACCCCATCTGCAACAACAACAACAACAAGCACAACAACATAGACAACAACTCGATACTAAGCCCAGCCAAAAAGGGCCGAGATAAATGCATTTTCGTAACGTCTGATATAAAATATATATGTGTAGGTATATGTATATAGAAAACGCAGCGCCAACGCGTTGCTAACGGCGACCGCAGCAGACACACGGCTCGATATGGTTAGGCAACTTCCCAACACCCGCTCGCCCCTCTATATTTGTGCGCTTGTGTGTGTGTTTGCATTAGGTGCAAGCCCGCTGCATATGCAACTCGAGGCTTTGCCAAAGTAGTGGAGAAGCATGTGGCTATGACTATGACTGGGCAATGTGCATTGGGTAGTGGGCAGTGGGCATTGGACGATGGCTGGTCATGTTCAAATACTCGTCGGAACGAGACATGCACACAAACAAACACACAGCACATCCACAATATATACAGATACAGAAGTTGCCAATGCCAATAACAGGCGCTGCGCTACGTTCCGTTCCGTACGTTCAGCTTTTTTCCTTTGACCATAGTGGCGGGGCCTCGTCATCTAACTGCATTGGGAGCATGAGGCATAGGGTTTCATCTCTGTAGGCCCAGTGCCAGACGCATTCATTTGTAAAGCTAAAGCACATGGCCTGCGGTCTGAAGGCAAAAGGGGTAAAGGTGCTGCTCACAAGGGAGTTACGCATAGTTTGAATCTACATAGAAGCAAGGAGAAGGAAGGTCTGCTCTAGCTGCTTCTGTTGTTGTTGTGCTTTTACGCACCTTTTGGCTGGTCAATGAGTTAATGAAACGCATACGAGATACCATAAAGGCACACACGTCACTTTAAAATGAATTTTTATAACAAAAAAATTGTTAATTCTAATATAAATTTTATTTGTATATTTTGAACTCTTGGATTTGGCGAGGGACAACAGCACACAGTGGAACAGTGTGAAAATCAGTGAAAATATCAGTGGGATGTTCAATTAAACTTTGTTTTTGTCATCCTGGTATCCTTCTTCATAGGCATAACTAATATATATACGAGTATACTATAACGTTCTACCTTTTCTTAAAATTTTAAATTTGTTTTCTATTTTCTTCAATTTTATTTCATTTCTTTCTATTTTCGTAACCAAAAGTAAAATATCTCAATATGTTTAATTTCCCGCATTTTGCGAAATGTTATTATTGGCACTTTTGCTTTGTCTCTTTGACGGCGTTCATTCCGTCCGCTACTCTATAATTTCATTAGTTTATTCCTAAATAGAGCATAAGGCGTAAGTTTTCCATTTTTGGTTCCTTTTTTTTAAGGACTAGGCGAAACGGCTGCAGATTCATATATTTTCTCAACAGCCTGGCATTTATTGCTTTTCTCTGTGTATGTTTGTGTGTGTATCTGTGTATGTGTCTCGACATTCCAGCAGCGTGCAGCTCCAATTCCACCGCCTGCCAGAACGACGACCATTGGCAAAACGCGGCATAGAAATCGAATTAGATTTTTCCGATTGAATTTTCTACATTTTTAATTGCTTTCGACGTTTCAACTTTTCGACATGCCAGCAAGCAGAGTAGCCTTCTTCCACCACCACCACCACCACCACCCCCTCAGTCCGTCTAGGCCCCACTTTCCACAGCTTGGCTGTGAATTGTTGTTGGCTTTTTAGCCAATTCTGTGACGTTGCTGACATTTATGGGCAACAACCAGGGCCACTCAGGCAGGCCATCGGGCGGTCGGGTAGAAGGCAGTCAGCCAGGCCAATATTAAATGCAAGTAAGTAAATCAAATATGTGCGCTTTGCCTAATTTACTTTAGTTTAGTTGCATTTTTGCCAGCTGCATATTTGATTTGCGCAAATATTTGTAAAGGTCTGAGTCACAGCACATACCTGAAATAAACTAAACTAAACTAAACTGAACTGAAATGAACAGAACTGAACCGAGCCAAACCGAACGGAACAGTTCTGCTAGAGCGAATGGTAAATATGTGAGAGTACGAGCATATGACTTGGCCATTGGCAATGTGCTGGATTCCAGGGAAAAACACTTTTGCAGCACCTCACAAATAATTTAGTAGGTATTAATTCAAAAACGATGTTCTGGAAATGTCGACACTCAGGAAACAACAAAAAATATAATGATTGTGTTGGAAAAATCTTGATTTAAGTACGAAATTCCTTAATTAAAGAAATGTTTTTATAAGTCCGAGAATATCCATATTAAGAACGTATCAGGATTAAATCAAGTAAGAGATATTCTTAAATTGAAAAAAGTCCATTAATTGTCTTAAGATAAGCATATAAATCTTGAATCAATTCTGAAATACTTAAAATAACAATTTTGCATACACAAAAAAGCACTATAGAAATGAATAACTTAATTCTTGTTTTTAGAATTAATCAAACTTGATTTGTCAGAAAAGTACTCGAGTTAGTAAACAACATTCTCAATATAAGTATTATTGGACTTGAAAAAGCCTTGAATTAAGAAATTCATACTTGAATCAAGAGTTCTTCAAACTTGATCAAAGTTTTTCTCTGAGTTTATGCTTTCCAAATTGAAAGAAAGAGAGTTTCTTACTTGATTTAAATAAGTTTTCCCTTGCAGAGGGTGTCACAATATTTATATTCTTATATAGCACGACAAGCACAACAAGCCCTTTCTATATGAACTATTCTCTATTCTATTCTCTATCAACTTCAAGCCTTTTCTATGCGAACTATGCTCTTAATTCTAAGGCTTTTAACTTCTAATATTTACCATAGGCTTCAGTTTGCTGTAAGCTGCTCATATGTACAAATAATATTGATCGGATCCTATATCATATAGCTACCATATAAAGACATATATATGAAAACTTTGAACCATAGATGGCGCCAACAAAGCTTATTTGCAAGGCTAGCCATGTGGTCGGTCTATCTCTGTCACTCACAAAGAGATTTCTTGAATTGCGAATGTGTTATATATATGTACATATAACTGTATATGTGTGTTTTTGTATATCACACGGCAAGCATAAAATATTTGTAGGTAATTAGGAAGAAGATTGCTTCGCTGCTATAGCAACAACTGTAGCTACTACCAAGTCGTCTCTCCTACTATAGTTCAGCAAGGGTATTTAAGGGACGAGTACCCGAAGTTAGCCCTCCTCTCTTGTTTATTTAAAATTTTAACATGAAAACAAAACCAGCATGTCTGGGGACAAATGGCAGAAATGCCCGGCTTCGTCCATAATGTCTGTGAAAGACTATTCAAATGCAACTGTTTGAATAAAGTAGGGCGCCGCCCATGTGAAATTGCTTTATGCTTTATCGAGCAGATGAACCTATCGATAATTTTATACATAGACAAAGCAGTTCTTGAATTTGTGAAAATTAAATTTCATTGATAGCTGAAGAGAATGTAGCTTTATCAAGATGTGAAATGAGGTCTAAAATGTAACTCTCGAAAAGTCTTGTTTTTGAAAAGATTTGGTGATATCTTAAGTTTTCCCTTATCTATTTCGATCTTCTTCTCCGACATTTCATTTTTCTGCATTTTTGTTATGAGCTAAGTTCAGTTTGGCCAAAGCAAAGTTGTGTGAATTTCACTCTACCACACCTCGTGGCACATCTAATTGATGGTGCGTCATTGGCTGAGGTGCAGCTATAAGATTTGCTTCCACAACTGAGTGCCTTATATCTTTGCAACTGCCTGGCAAAATAAATTGACTGCGAGTTGAGCTGCGCGCGAATGCAATTTGCTGCACCGTCTGCCAAAAGGATTTCTCATGCATTAAAAATGTATTAAATGCAAAAGTAAATAAATAATTGGCGCTGCCAGAGTACATATACATATAAGAAAACCAAAGCCCAAGATGAATGCCAAAGATGTTGCAGACTAGGAAATGAAATGGAAAATATCGAAAGATATTTATCTAAAAATAATAAAGTTGCATATTGCTGTGTCTGCCATATGCAACTGTCTGTCCCTTAGCAACGGGAACAGCCAGCCAGCTGCCTTAATTTGTAAATCATTTTCAAAGCAACAGGCCTGCCAGCAGCAGCAGCAGCAGCAGCAAGACTATTTTTTAATATCAAAATCAACTTATAAATACTTTTGGCTTTCATATGTTTGCCGCGCAGACAGCATCTTCCGCATTTGTTTGTAATTTACTTTTATGCTTAAACTTAATTGCATCTAGATGCACTTTTTATAAATTACAGCATATGGTCGATGCTGAGATGAAAAATGTTGAACTCTCCGCATTCACATTCACATTTCACTCACATTAAATTCAACTTCAAATCGACGCCGCCGCCGCCGCCGCCGCCGCACTTATGATTTTTTATAAAATTTTATATCTTCTAATGACTCAGTGGAAAGCAAATGAAGCGACCAAAGCCGCTTTGGAAAAAATTCAATTAAATATTACAACAATTTCTTTTGCTTTATGACCAAACCCCAAGCTACAAACATATCCATCTCTTGCCTTCTCCCTCTTTCTCTCTGTCTCTCTGTGTTGCTTCGATGTAATTTTTATGGCCCCGCGCGCGTCTGCATTTCCATTTTCATTTCCAACATTAATTACGCCAAATGTAACTCGCCAGATAGGCGGCAAATGTAGTTGTATGTATCTTTGTATCTGTTGTATCTTTGCATCGCGCAACATGCTGCATAATATTAATTTTTGTTGTACATTATTTCTAAGAAGGCAACAACAACAACAACAACAACAGCAACAACTATAGAGGCCATATAATAATAACCATAATGAAGCAAATAAATGAGCAAGAACAGGCCTTTCTTTTGGTGTGCTGCTGCTGCTGCATGTAGCTGTATCTACGAGATACAGTTTTGAGTTTGTTCACTTGCTCCTCCAACAAAAACAATTAGCCTACTTTAGTTTGTTGTCTTACAAGTGGAAATAAAATTAAATACAATACAATAGCAAATAAACGAAATGGTAAGAAACAAAACTGCGGCAGTTAGTTAAATGCAACCAACCAACGTCTGCTGATGGATGTATGTATTTCTATCTTATTGCAGTGCTCAAAAGTATCTCTATGTGTATCTATACGTGTATTATTTGCTTAAATGCAGCAACAACTATAACAACAACAACAACAAGAGTCATACCTACATGAATTTAATTACAGGCATTTTGTGACAACGCTGTCGTTGTCGTCATCATATCTATACTTTTGTATCTGATGCCTTCCATATCTATTTGTTGCTGTGCTGGCTTTTTTACTGCATTTGTCTCTGTGTGTGTGTTTTGTCTCTGCCTCAGCTCAAGTAGTTTTTTTTTTAGTTATTATTGTTATTATTTTTCCATTTCTTACGTACGTGTACAGAGAGATATTGAAATTTATCGCCGCTATTTTGTTGAAAATGCTCGTAATAATTGTTTGCCCCACTAGTCGACTACGTATGCGCCTTCCTCTACATCTACCCTCTAGCCACCTCTCCCCTTACAGCACCATCATCTCCATCTCTCCGTTCTGCCGCTGTTTATTTATCGCTGCAGCCGTTGTTGCTCTAGAGTTCAATATATGAACGCATATTTCTACGAATTTGTCTTTGAGCTCTCACAGACATTTGCACAAAATGCTCACGTATCGCACTTTTCTATATCGCAAGTGAGGCATCTTATTATAATTTTAATTACAAGCCGTTATGAGGAAATGTTAATTGCTTCCGTTTACAAAACTTGTGTACCTGCAAAGTGCTCACTATATATTTAGGTTGCATGTAATGTATCCAATAGATACATCCATTTGACTAGACACGATCATGCTCAGCATTTGTTAAGCAAAGTTGTAATTTGTTGTGTGTAATTATTGGACGATTTGAATGGGACTGATTTGACAGTGTTGTGCTAGTTTGATTGAACTAAGCTGGAGGCAAAGCCACTGAAAGAAAGAGATAGGTTGAAAGTCGGACACAACTAAATATATGTATATGCATCAAGTGATTCGATCTGGATAAACTTTGGTCAGCCAACGTAGGGGCTTTTAAACCTGAAGATTTGGATAAAAAACAACCAATCTTGCTGTACTTAGAGTTCACTCCGAATGTTGCTGTACTAAGAGTTCAGTCCAAATCGTTCGGTTATAGGGGAGATGTACGTTATAGTGATCCAATCTGGATAAACTTTGGTCAGCAAACGTAGAGGTTTTAGAACCTGAAGATTACCAAAGTTGGTTAAATTTTTTATAATAAACAATCAATCATGCTCTACTAAGAGTTCCTTAAAAATCTTTCAGTAATAAGAGGTTATTTCAAATCGTTCGGTTACATGGGAGCTCTATGATATAGTGATCCGATCTGGATAAACTTTGATCAGCAAAATTAGAGGCTTTTAAGCCTTAAGATTGCCAAAGTGTTTTAAATTTGGATAAAATATGTACGATATAGTTAATATATCTGAATGTCATTTGTAAATTTTTCTTCTTACAAAATAAGTTGAGCTCATAGACAATCGCACAGATATTTGAAATAGATAACTATAAGAAATCGTATTTATATCCTAGAAGAAAATGTCTGAGATATATTTCCGTATCAAGTTAACTAAAACAACTTCAATAAGGAAGGTGTCCGCACATCCCTTTTTTGGAAGAATCAAGCAAATCAAGCAAACATCAAGCAAATTGAACCAGATCACACCACAGCTGCATAGATCTAGAAATGTAAAATGCAGCAGCTGTAACAATTTATGCTATCAATTTGATGCAGATTCGAATTGGATGGTTTGCAAGTTTTATCAATGGCCGCACATTTTTGACCAGCTGGGAAACCATCTAAAAGTTGTGTTAACCAAATTTTAAGACATTTTTAAAACAACATGTAAATAATTCAATTTTTAGGTAACACAGCGTGCCTCGCTACGCCTCCTCCTGTTGATATATGTTTGCTGACGTGCTAATGATCTCCAATGCGTTTTATTTGCTGTTTTATTTTTCAAATTACCAGAACTTACTGTGGTGTTCCGGAAGTTTCTTGGAGTGGACTCGGAACGTCGATAAAATATATCTATATATACCGATATCAATATATATTCGCCTAGAGATAGCTCTATCTAGATAGAAAGCTATCAATATACATATATCGACAACTCAATATATTGAAAACATATTCACCATAACTCAATATATCGATAGACATTTGTAGATAACTCAATATATCGATATAAATATGTGGACAACTGAATATATCGATTGGTAACACGCCCATTTTTCCCAAAACGATTTGTTGCAATTCACATTCCCTTAGTAGATATTACTATACTGTACTATTTTCATTGCAAACAGTCCAACAAAAGCAAGGATAAAACGATTTATTATTATTGACTATATAAGGGGGCGGTGGAAAGCCCATTTCTCAAAAAGCAATATAACACTTGATATTCCATTGTAGATATTACTATACTGTACTATTTTCATTGCAATCAGTCCAATAGACGTATCAGTCCAATTGAATGTATAAGGGGGCGGTAAAAAGCCCATTTCCTCAAAGCAATATGACCCTTGAAACTCCATTGTAGATATTACTATACTGTACAAATTGAATTCTAATCGGTTCAAAGATAGGACGAACTCGCATTATCGCCAAAATGAGGAGGCGGTGCCACGCTCACTTTTCCAAAAGAATATATAGTGCTCGACCTTCCCTGGCCCGTATTAGTATACAGTAACAAATATCATACCGATCGGTCCATTAGTTCAGACGCCTATAAAGGACAGAGAGACAGACAAACAGAAAGACATAGATTGTGTTTCTTTTGTTGACAAGAAGACACAAACAAATTAAGACTAGCTACAAAAATTACCTTTTTGGAGTAATTTTAAGCGAATGTAATCAGGTGAACCTAACATTCGATTTGTCATAATGCCAAAGACCACAAGTTCTAAGTTTGTTTAATATTAACTTAACATTTGCGATATTTAAATACATTTTCTCATGCTTTAACTAATTGAGTTTCCCCTCAGCTAATTACCAATCCGTTAAGACACCATTAAGTATTTAATGCATCGCCAAGTTGTCTTTCTCATTTCATGTCATATGCGAATAAATAAGTTTGAACATATCCCAGCACTCGATCTTATCTTATGGCCAAGCCACACTCATAGAGCGATTAAGAAAACTGCTCGAGATATTCGTAGTCAACTATGTAGGCCAGATCAGGCAAAGGCAACTTGCTCACTTTCTCGCCCTGCAACGCATAAAAATCAGCAACAAAGTTGCGGCTCATAAAAAATTGTGCAAAAATAAAAACAAAAAACAAAAAACAAACTGCTATATAGGCAACAGCAACAAAATGGCATGAAATAAAATTTATATGAATAACAAAAAACCAAACCAAAACAAAGAAAACGAACAAGAGAAAAACAGCAACAACAGTTTACTGCTGAAGTAAGTGCTCTGGCTAGCACCGAGACTGAGAATGCAACTTGCAACTTGCGTCCGGCATAAAAATTGTGTTTATGCGTGTTTGGTAATTTTATAAAAGTTAAATTAGTTTTAAGACCATAAATTGTGTGTGGCTGTTGCTGTTGTTGTTGTAGTTGTCGTTGTTGCTGTTTGCTGTTGCTCTCCTTCGCTTCGTTTTAACTTTTATTACTTTTAATATAAAAAAGCTGGCGCTGTGAACGGCTGAGTGGAGGAGCGCAGGAGCAGGAGTCGCGCAGCCGGAGCAGCTGTAAAAATGCATGCGATCGTAAAAACGTTGCAGCAGAGCGGAGCAGGAGTGCTGCTCCCATGCAGGCAAGCACATGTTGCTGGCAACATCAGCAATCCAACCCCAGCTCCAGTCCCAGTCCCATTGCCATTCCCATTCTCATTCCCATTCTCACAACGCAGCCAGCAGCAACAAAGCGAGCGATCGTAAAATAATTTCTGGCACTACTTTTGTTCTGCGATTGCAACACTGTTGCAACATTTATACGCATTATTATTACAATTTAATGATTAATTCTAATGATAGGCGACATGAAAATTGTAATAGCAAATGCCAAATGGACAATAAAAAATGCACCAGCACCAGCACTGGCTGCAAAAAGGATTCTTTCCGATTCTTCAACGGAATTTAGGTTGCTGCTGCGGTTGCTTGACTTAGACTTGGCGTCGCCGCGGGCAGCGGCACATAAAAATTGGCCCAACTTAATTGTGGTAGTTATTTGCTATTTGGCCATTTTACAATTTTACTATTTAACCATTTCTCAACATTTTCTCTACAATGCTCTAGCACTCGAGCTCGCACATTTCTCAGCTCTACAATGTTGCAGGCGGCAGTTGCAAGTTGCATTTTGCACATTTTACGAGGCATTTTTATATCGCTTACTTAGTTGATTAAAGGCGTGGCCCTTGCAGCACCTCCAGCAGCTGTTTAGATTTTAAAATTCACACTGACGTTGACTATAGCCACACATATAGACTATGACTATGACCATGAAGTGGTAGTTCCGACTTTCAAGAGGCTATAAATGGCATCGAAAAAGTTTTATTTGCCAAGTAATTATCAAAAAGTAAGCCAAGAACTTAAGTAAACCAAAAGCAAGTAGCTTAACGTTCTAAGAAAATGTATATAAAACTAAAAGATATATATTCTTTGCATAGATCGTACCGATTAATTGAGATGTTCTATAGAATTGCAGTTTCATAATTAAAATGAGGATTCTAAGCATTTTTAGTTAATATTTTCATAGCTTTCTCAACTCAAATTAGTTGAGAACTTTGTGGTGATGTGTGGCCGATATTAAGATACTCTGAGTGTATATTATTTCTAGGAGTCAAATACTTTTGTTGCTAATACTCCAATGCCTCCCTCGTAATCTCCTTAGATTTAATATATGTAATAATATTCCATATTATGAAAAAAAGAACAAGAAAGGAAGAAAGGAAGAAAGGAAACAGAACAAGAAAGATCTAGCTTCTACTTGTTTCTGGCAGACGGCCATCTATTCTCCTTGTCGAGCTGTTCAAGAATATATATACTTTATATAGTCGGAAACGCTTGATTTTTTGCATTGCAAACTTCCTGACAAATACACAATTTTCTGTGAATTGCATACAAATAATTCAAATCACTCAAAGTCAATTTACAAAATTCGTATTCAGAAAATGTTTCCGTCTTCCTCGTTGCTGAGAAAACCAGACCAAAGTTTTAAAGTTAAAGTAGTAAATCAATGTGTCACCAAAGAGCGACAAGCTTTAGCACGATCTACACCAGAAGTTTGAATAAAAAAGGGCTAGCAGGGCTTAAGAAACAGTTCAGCAAACGAGATGCTTAGAAGCAATTCGATTATCTACCTCACAAGCTCAGCCATCTCAACCAATTGAGCAACCAAGAGGCCAGATTAGAAGCAGTTTGAATAGCTACATACTAAGCTGTTAATTCTCCAACGGAATTTCAGTTCAGTAGATTTGGTGCACTTATCATCCCCCCTCGAATTATTAATACACCTCGACTTTGCAATAGAACTAGACTTGCTGTTACAAAAGTGTAATAGAGGCCACAAGTTAAAATTGAAAATTTAAGGAGTAAGATGAACAGCTTCTTCGTATTCCAATGATATCAACAGAAACTTCTTTTGAATGTATACGGACCCAGTATCTTCTGAGAGTTTCATTTGCTATGACTATAAACAAGGCACAGGGGCAATCGCTACTATTTAGAGTACATATGTGCCTAATGATCACAAATTGGTCACAGAACATACGTATAACACAAAAGAGAACAAATGGAAGGCCTAGCTAAGCACGCCGGGTAAGCCAGTATACCATAAATCCCAATATTATAAGAACTAATCCTCAGGAACAATTAGATTGGACAGTTTTTATCTGCATTAAATGTTACGGCTCTCCAAAATGTAACAAAACTTTCTTCAGTCAATGTAAGCTAACACTGGATCTGATATTCCCAGCTAGCAGGCTTAAGGTCGAAGTGAGTGAAAAACGCTAATTGTTTTTCGGTTGCCCACAACTATATAGAAAGTTCATAGGGCAATATAATTGGGACAGCAACTCAGTGCAAGATAACAAATACCAAAAAAGTCTGCCAACTACAAATATTTAGAACAATTTTTCCAATAGAACATGAATATAATGAAATGAGAAGCTACGAAGACAACTAGGAATATCATAGGTAATAATGTCCTTTAGTAATACTAAATACACCTGAAGAAACTTGTTTGGAAATTCGTTAAAAATGAAGATAAAAAAAACCTTAAAAAAAACAGAGCATCATAAAAAGCTTCTTTTTATTTAAATAACATAATAGATTAACTAGTTAAAAATATTACGTAATGGCAATTTTAATCGGCTTTGGTCTCAGCCACATATGACAGTATAGGTTTACTTCGAAAAGATGAAATTTATAGCAAGATGTTTTCATATACTTAAGAGTATTATTTATTCATTTACACATGCAAGGCATATTTAAGCAGATATGTATTGGTAACGTATACAAGATAGTCCCTTTAACCCCAGAAAGAATATCTAATTTAGAGCCGAATGAGTCACGCCCGTCTGTCTTTTGTACCTATATGAACTACTTTCTTAGTTTCAAAAATATTCAAATTCAATTAATTTGCCTCCCTTGTTATAGAATATTTAAGCTTCAGCTCTTTGAGCTTAGCGTGCCTCTATTTCATATGGGCCAATTTTCGTGAAGAGTAGGCAATTTTTTATCTATTAAACTTATAATTGTATAGTTTATACGTTCTGGAATTCAAATTACAGACATTGCGCAACTTCAAAACTTAGTTCTCAATTTAGGGTCATGAGAAGCAATAGTAAAAGTGCTTAACAATTCCAACCCCTAAAACCATCCAAGGAAATGCATTAACTCCAAACTTAACATACATTCTCTTCCCTTAACTAACAGAGTATTAAAAACGTCGATGGTAGAATTTGCGAGTTGCCTTCTTGTTGTTTATTCTTTTATAATGGCAACGTGATGGCACGAAAATGCCTCATAAAATGTTTGTAATAAAATATATTGTGCAATATTTAGCTATAGTTATACAGTCGCATTTATGTATATACATATTTGTACGCTTGTATATATTTATATTTATATTTCTATTTCTATTTGTATCTTGTGGGGGGCTGAAGGCAACTGTTTATCGCCATTATAGGTAGAATGTTGCTGTAGTGTAATTTAGTTTTATGTGCAGTCTTTGTCAGCAACGTTGTCGCTTGCTTGGGGTAATAAAACTTTATGCATTTAGTTATAAATATAAATAATAATTATCTACAGTTTCGAATTGGATTGCCAAACGAAACGAAATCAAACGAAACGAAGCCAGGCGAAGTGCCTTAGCGCTTTTTATGGGTTTGCGTCTGTCGCCATGTAAACCAATTCCAGTCAAGTCAAGATCATAATAATAATAACAATAATAATGTTATAATAATAATTTGAAATTCGTTACTTTAGACGTTTTATTAATGGGTCGAACGTGTGCGAGAGACTTTGTAGCTGCAGAGCGATGAGTGCTTCTACGAAGACACATTTATATGGCCATTGACGTTGGATTTTCGTAATGGGAAAACACTCACACTCACAGTCATCTCAATATTTGCATACGGCTCTATTTAGACAATAATTTTAAATATTTTGTTCTACAAATATTTGCCCAGTTAGACGGTCGAGCTAGGCAAGTCGCTGGCAAACTACACAAACAGCCATATACAATCTAAGTGTGATGTACGCTGAACGTGTTGATGATGATAAGGGTTAGGCTGTGGGAGACCGAGTTGCTTTCATCTCTGTGCCATTTACAATATTTACCCGACTGTTTTAAACTTATTTTATTTGTATTGGATATTTATTTTAGCGCTCTATGCGCTGCAAGTCAATTGTTTATCTTCCAATGGAAATTTTTTATGACTGCTTATGAAATGATGTCTGAAAGTTATGTAAGAAGAATATATTAAATGCTTATTGTTAACTTGAAGCGATTTCCTTAGTGTTCGAGCAATTAAACTTGCCGATTATTTAGTCATTCATACAATGCCAAGGAATTTCCCAATAAATAGTCTGCATTTAGATTGCTTTGTTATTTCCGCAGCTATCGGCCATAAATCGAGCTCATAATTTTTCATTGCAGTTTCCCATTTTACCCAAAAACATAATAAATAATATACATGTAGTATAAGTAAGTCGTAAAAAATGTATATAAAATTTAATGCGCTTGAAAATTATGCGCAAAACTATTTGAGGAATTTTCAAAGGCCAGAAGGTAAACGATTCGAGTCGCCACCCCAACATCCCAACATCCCATCCCCATCGCTTTACCCTTCGCAAGAGCAGAAAAACACAAAGTCTCAGAAGTACACATTCTGGTTGTGCGTATGCGTAATTTATTTTATAAGCGCATAAATAAAAGTTCCCCAAAAACTAAATGCAATAAAAATGCGAAACAGCAAATACCGAAATACATATTTAAAATAACAACCAATTGCGCAAAAGTAATAATTTATAAAATATCAAAACGTAGATATGGTAGTAAAAATAAATAAAAATAAATGGAAAAACGAAACGCCGCAGCAGAAGCAGCGCTGAAATTTATTGAGCCACGTATTTTGTTTGCACATATTTGGCCAAAGGTAAGCCAAAGTAAGGCAAGGTAGCTGCTGCTCTAGAAAACTTTTGCGGCCAGCAGACTACAGATACAGATACAGATACAAATAAGCTATAGATATGGCCACAGTAAGAGATATAGATACATTTGAAAACTTTTATCCACAAAACAAATCGCACAAAATCGAAACGTGCACAGCAACATTGGAATTGGAGTTGGTCTTCGTCACAGTCCTCTCATGTCCATGTCCTGTGTCTTCAGTCTTCAGTCTTGAGTCTTGAGTCTTGAGTCTGGGCTGCTGAGCTGACTTCTGGCTGCCAACTGGCTGGCTGGCGTATGGATAATAATTTCTGAATTCCTGCTCATTTTGATTGCCCCTAATAACTGAGTAGTGTTGCCGCCTCTGCCCTGGCAACTGCGATAGCTGCGACTGCGACTGCGACTGACTGCTGGGCCAATTTGTGGCCCGACTCCAAACTCTCTAAGAGCAGACGCACATGGCTTTGGCTTTGGCTTTGGCTATGGCTATGGCTATGGCTATGGCTATGGATGACGGCGGCGGCGGCGGCTGCGTCTTGGCCAACTTGCAACGAGTTTTTGCCTCGGCCCGTCGTCGTCTGCATTATTATTGTTACAAATATTTTATTCCAATGCCATATATTTTATTTGCTGCTTTGCTCTCTCCGCTGCCCGCTGCCTTTGCGCGCCAGCCTCTTCGTATTTTTCGCATCGGTTCTTTTATTTTATTGCATTGTTTATGCAGCCGAAAGTAAATTATGTTTCTGGTCGGCGGCGGCAACGGCATCGGCATCGGCTTTGGCTTTGGCCTCTCCATTCAACTCGAAACTGAATTCGAAGTCAGAGTCACAGTCGAATTTGCAACTTTTTTCACTGCTGCCGGTTTCGTGTCATTTGGCAGAGCGGATCCTATGCACTTTGTAATGACATTGGTAACATTTGTATGTGTATCTTCTATAATTTCTCTTAAACAATTTGTATTGTAAAGAAAGTATAGATTTTTATAATATGGGTTGGCTTCATGCCCTTAAATTGATATCCTCTCATTTTGTTTAATTTTTTATAAACTTTCATTATTTTCCTATAATTTTCAATTCACTTGTGTTCGATCCCAAATTATCTAAGATTTTCACTGAGCTGTTTTAAGCCCTCAAATGTGGGCGCTATAGTATGGCAATGTGAGGAAATCTGGCCCTTTGGTTTTAGATCGTGCGAGTATCCCATCAAACATTGACCCCTTAGCTATCATAGCTTATGCTATGCGTTGTTCCCTCATCACTCAATCTATTCATTTTGAACTTCAGAACGAAAGAGTATTTCAGCTTTGCATAAGTGAAATAATTTTGAAATTGTCTCTTGTGTTTTTGCAGTTTGTTGGCTGTCATTTGCCAAAGTTATTATGCCAGTTATTGTTATTGTTGTTGTTGTTGTTGCTGTTATTGCTTTTTTGCTTGTGGCTGGCCACAGGTACAGTTAGCTGAGTTTTGTGTTTCTCTTGCAGTGCACCAGTGTGTGTGTGTGCGTTTGTGCCACATTCAGCAATTGCTTTGCATATTTTATTGCTAAATAATAAATGCCTATTAACTTAATTGGCAAATTAGGCAAACTAACACACACACAGAACTACCGTTGACTCACCACAAAGTGCACTCCAGTTTTTTAATTGAGCCCCCCTCAAAGTGCCACAGTGCCACAGCCCTGCGAAAAACTAAAAAGTTATGCAAGAAAACCGCGGCTGGCTGGCTTAAAAATATTTGCCCATTTGTTGCACAGCCTTAAACTGTAATGAGTCTGGTTTAGGCTATTATTTGCCATTTGCATATAAGAATTGTAAAAGTTTTAGTTACAAAATCGATTGACTTTGTGCCACATCGTCAACCTCCCGAGCTTACCCTAACCCGTGTCCACGCCCGCATTGTTGCTGTTCATTTTTATAAATGACAAGGCACAAAATGCGTTAGCAAGCGACGCGCGACGCGCGACGCGCGACTGTCTGACAAGCAAACACAATTAAATGTTATGCAGATGCAATCTAAAATGTCATTATATCAAATTCATTAATCCCTCAATACAGAGCATAGACGGAAGAGGACCGCGGAGAGTTCCCCTAAAGCACAAACAGCAACCTCGACAACAACAAGTACCAGATATTCAGACTCAGCCCCAAAGGCGGTGCTACATCAAGCTATGTAAGTCCGCTCTTACTCTACATTGCCCTCAGCCTAACAATGCACTCGTTTTGATACACTATCCATAGAGTGATTTAGCTAAGTGAAAGGATTTTGACATGTGCAGGATAGATTTTCTATGAATATTCATGATTAATGTGAAGCTCTTTTGAGTGAATTCTGGTTAAGACAAACTTGAAAATGCAGTTATAAATTTGATTTGCTGAAGGGTTTACATATTCAAATCAGCAAATCTCTAGAGAATTATGTGTTTTTTTAAAGGAGCACAGATTATGATGATTCTGGATTCCATTCTGAATGTGAACAAAAATATCAGTTTCTACTTGAGAATCTACTTAAAAGAAACAGAATCTGATTGAATTATAGCCCTGATTAGAAGGCCTTACCTAAATATGTGTATAATGGAGAGTGTCTTCGAAATCTCTAGAGATTTGTAGAAATTAATGTGCGAACACTTGAATTTATATGCTCATTTGTGTTGCTCAGTACGAAGATAACAAAAAATCAACGGCTTCTACATTAACACATTCAGTTCCCCAAATCTCT
The DNA here is from genome assembly GCA_037043425.1 of Hirtodrosophila duncani. Classification (NCBI taxonomy): domain Eukaryota; kingdom Metazoa; phylum Arthropoda; class Insecta; order Diptera; family Drosophilidae; genus Hirtodrosophila; species Hirtodrosophila duncani. The sequence goes on along the minus strand of JBAMBM010000834.1, from coordinate 4,648,870 downwards.
AGAGGTTTCTGTGACAATGCCCAATTATGTCATATATTCGTGAACCGTGAAAGGAATGACTGCATCCTGCTCAACAAAGTAAGGAAATATTGCACACAGACAAGCGTGTTAGGTCTCAGTTGTTAGTGCATTCTATATGATATCCTTCTCAAATCGTTCTTAGAGCATCTAAGCTTCGTTCTGTCTTACATAACATTAAGTTCGTGCACACAGACACTCATGCTCCTCACACTCATATGTTTTAATAATTATTATTTTTTTATTTTTTTGCACATAGAGAGCTGACGAAGAAGGGCAAAGTGGTAGTAGGTGGGAGTACTATAACTTGGAAAAGAAATATGCAGCGGACGATTAAAATCGCTTCATGCACTGAACACTGAACACTGAGCACTGAGCACTGCACATTGCACACACTGCACACGTGAATATTTTAACGTCAGTCAATCAAATGGCTTAAAAATGCTTTGTCATACAGAGCCCCAGAGCCGGAGCCAAATCCGAGCATACTTCGCAGATACATATAGGTGTGTGTGTGCTTGTGATGCACACACACACACACAACAACCCACTTCAGATTTGGCCTGTGCATGTAAATCGTCTTTGATTTGATTTCATTTGATTTGATTAATCGTGCGAGGCCGTCGGTGCAGCCTGATAATGAGATAGCAGCTGAGACTTGCACGCAATTAAGACAAACGCAAAAACTTGCAAACCTTATGAATGTGAATGTTTACTATAAGATACATATATCTATATATATAAGTTCAATGAGCCTCAGCAAGCAGAAGCTTAAGTTTACAGCAAGGAAGAAATCATTGTTTATATTAATATAAATGGTTGCTTATTAACACACACACACACACACGACCCTACATATAAGACGTCAACGACTACATATGTAACTCGGACACTCTTGCAGAGTAAAGCTTTGTGTGCGGCCAGATACATACCCACTTACTGGTACATACAAATATATACAACAAAATAACAAAAAATAAAAAAAAAATATTCCATTCATCGTCATAAACTTCAATTTTCGAAAATCATTTCCTTAGCAGCTGCGTATTAAAAAAAAGAAAATAAAGCCAGAAAGAATAAAATGAATTAAGGTTCACAGTGGGCATGATATGGGCTGAATATATATGGAACATATTTATTACACTGTGCAATACTTTTGCCTTAGCTGATATTGAATTATAAATTATATTAATAACTGAACAATAACTGAACAAATGACCAAATGCGCGCTTGGATAACGACTTTGTTGTGGTCGTGTAAATAAGATCGATCGATTGTCGTAAATTAATATTATTAAATGCAGTGGCGTAAGCCAAACCGTTTAATACATTTCAGAGGCATTTCTGATTGGGAGTTAAGAGTTCTTATGAACATAAGGTTCTATAAAACTATTTAGTTAAACAAAATTTCAATTAGTGTAATTACACTCGTACTCTATATGGAGTAAGCAAGTGCACTGTATTAGTGTAGAATTATGTACCAAGAAAAAGGAAGTGCTGGCGACCCTATAAAGTATATATACACTCAGGCCTGTTCGCGTTTTCACTTTCACTTGAAGCATGCGGCGCTGCTTTTTCATTGGTCTTCGCAATGTCCGATTGAAATTTGCGGTTTCAAAGGTTTAGCCTTATAGCTTGCAGAATCAAATTCACTATTTTCTCGTAATTCCGTGCACTTTTCACCAGACATATGTTTTTATGTCAATTTTATGTGTGAATTGATATACCTCAAGTGAAAATTTATTTTACAATTTACTTTACTAAAATGTAACCCATTTGCGTGGTTTGAGTCCACTTGGATTCATTGATGTTCATCGTTCTGTCTCGTTCTGTCTCGTTCTGTCCACTGTACGATTGAGACATAAAAACGATTGAGACATAAGTTCGAAAACCCAATCTTTTCGAAGTGGAAGAGGAATTCCAGTTTGATTTACCTTTTAAACCGCAGTAGAAACGGGAACGGGCCTGACTTTTCTTGATCAACATCAACAGTCGAGTCGATGTAGCCCTGTACATCCGTCTGTCCGCATAAACACATAGATCTCAGATACTATAAGAGCTAGAGTAACCAAACTTGGTAGTAACAATTTTGAAACGCCCTCTTCCGCCACAGCAAATCAAAAGAAACCTTATATCTCCCACAGTTTTTTGACATATTTAGTTGAAACCTGCTTGTATTTTTATAAAGATCAGCGTATAATGGCTGATCTGCCGAATTACGATTAAGATCGGATAAGAATAGTTGACAATATCGCTTAAAACGTTGTGCTACCCCCGACCATAAAATATTTACATAGATTTATTTATACAATCAAACATACATACATACATGCATATATGTCATATCATTGCTATGTGTGTAAGATAGAGAGAGAGAGTGAGTCACCATTCCGCTGCTTTGGTTAGCCTTCCCTCTATTTCTTTCACACACATATCATACAAACAACATTATACTCTTAGTCGTAGGGTAAGCGTGTGCATTGTACACGTGTAGGTGTCTGCTTGTCCAAATATGTCCCATACGTAGTAGACGGTGCTTACGAGTATCTTATAGCTTAATTTTAACAGCCTTCTTTCTTGATTTTAAATATATATTTTTAAACCAACTAAAGAAGTGTACAATCTTTGTGGAATCTTACCCTTTCGTTGTTGTAGTTCTTGAATATTATCTAAGCTAATTGTTTTCTTAACTATCGAAGTAAACTCATGATATATAACTCGCTAAAAGTTCAATAATTTTTGAGTGCAACTTAAACTTAGCAAAGAGTGTTTTCTCTTTTGCGCTAAATTGAAGATTCTGATAAAGGAGACACGTTTTTGAAGTGATTCTGCACAAAAATGGAGCTGTTAACTATTGGCTTGGCTTTCCAATTTATAGCCATTCCATCTATTTGGGCGATCCCTTAAAGGTTAACCCCGCTTGACCTCTCTTGACGGAGTAAGTTTTAAGCACCAAATTAGGAAATGTAAATTGGACTTTGTAGTACTTACTTATATATTTTTTTTATTATCGTTCAATTTTCTTGTATTTCTAGTAGCTCTATCACTAAGCCGCAAAATGGATTCACAAAGCCCAATACAAAATTAAGCAACAACAAAATTCCCATGCTCGGTGTGTGATGAGGCCGTGCTGATGAACTCTAACAGTGGTTTTTGTTGCAGATGTTCGTGTAGTTGATCTTCTATCACCTATTTCAATAGTTTCAGATCTGCAATCTTCATGATCTTCATGAAAACTCTAAGAGATTCATAAAAGGAATCCATTGCTTTTAGTACTAAGAAATTCAGCGTATTCTAAATCACTTTAAGAATTTCTGAACTATTTCTTAAGGATTTTGGAAAACATCACTAGAAACTATCAAATTATGCCCACCGTGCACAGTGCTTGAGCAGTTTTTGCCCTTTGCACATCGTTAAGAGGAATATTATAAATTACTACAGCAACAACAGCAACAACAGCATCAGCAGCGAACATCACCACAAACAACAACAACAACAACAACAAAAAGTCGAGGTTCCTGAAATATTTATTTTATATTACGTTTTCATTTTATTTTTATTTCCCATTTTTTCCCCCCCAACTCACACTCGCTGGCCCCGGACAAGGGGCGCGGTCTAAATTAAAGAATATTTCGTGCTGCCAACGTCTCTGCCTGCTGCTGCCGCTTATTTCTTTTACTTCATCTTCAGCATTTTTTTTTTGTTATTTTATACATTTTTTGTTATTTTATTTATTATTTTTTGTGCTGCGCTGCGGCTGCAAGAAGAAGAAGAAGAAGAAGCAGCAGCAGCAGCAGCAGCCTGTCTTCATTTAAAGTGCGGTTTCTTGTCTTTCTCCATATATATTCATTATTATTGCCGCGACGGCGGCTGCGACGGTGGCGTCGCTACACATAACTTCAACTTTGTATCTGTATCTTTGTATCTGCCAAGCCAAGCCAAGCAAAGCTGCGTGTGTGCATGTGTGTGTATGTGTGTGTGTATGCCTTGTATTTAAGGCAAAAGAATGATGCAAAGACGATAAAATATAATTTCGGCTTTATATTTTATTTTAATGATGAAAAATGTTGAAACTTTATTACGAACTCATAAAAAATTTAAACGCACCTAGCGGGAAGTGAGGCAGCGGCCACGGCAGCAGCCAAGACCAACGCACACACCCGCCTCATCTTTCTTCTGCTGCTGCTCCTGCTGCCGTTGCTGCTGCTGCTTTGTACCGCTCATAAATAACATACACAAAAATGTGCCGTGAACAATGTTAAATGTTATAAAAATCCAAAACGTATTTATTTTTATTGCACAATGCAGCCAAGTTGTGGTACGAACTCCATATACATACATATTATATAGATATGCCGCATTGAGCACAGCCGCACGGCCGCACAGCTGTATAAATGTGCGTTCCTTTAGTGCCGCACACACACACACACATTGAAAACAATTAAAGAAAACGCTAAAGGTGTGAAAATACATGTCATAAGATACAAATGTATCTAATTGAATGAAAGCGACACAGCTAGCGATTTGCTCTAAGCACGCAGTCGCAGCCGCAGCCAAACACCGCCTATACTTATGCTGCACCCCTGCCCCTCGCACCAACCACATATTCATTCCCACTTCTTGCCGTTAGTGGAGCGTGCGAATGAATCCGAATCCCAGGCGAAAATAGCCCCTCGCTTCTCTCCTCATTTCTGTCACTGTCTGCCAACGAAAGTGTGTGCGGGCCAAGGCGAAGGCGAACGCATCAAAGTCAAAGTCAACGGCGGTCTGCGAATCTTGTTGCCGTTTTTGTTTTTTTGTCATTTTCTTCAGACAAATAGCCTGCTCAGCTATGTGACTCAGTTTGACATATGAACTTATGCCGTGATTATGAAAATATTTTAGGCAAATTATTAAGTTTTATAGCTAGCTGATAAGGAAACTCAAATCTTTCTCAGTTATATGAAAACTTATTTAGAAATCTGAGTCTGAGTCTCATGAGATTAAGACATGATGGATATGCGCTGTATGGAATCCTATTTTACCCTTAAAATATTATAGCTCCATAGTAATTATTTCATTCAGGTTGATATTACGATGGGTAATTTGGTCACCAAATAATATCAGAATTCTCAAGAAACGTTAGGTTATGTAACTCTCAAATCACTCGTATTATGAAGCTCTAACAATAGTTTAACAAGGCCTTTGTTCAAGTAAGATATTCTATTTTTGACTCTAATCACTAATCATTCAAGATTTGAGGTGTAGCAAATGTTGATGTGATGTGAACCCTCAAAACACTTTAAAAACGCTTCAAAAAGGAAATCAATCCAGTAGTCGTTGAGTTTTTCCTTATCTTCGTATTAAGATTCACTAATGAACTTATAAATTCAATTGTTTACCCATTAATTTATCTAAGTCCCTACAGATTTCCTCATACACAATAATTTCTCCAAATCTCTAGAGATTTCCCCACATAAAAATGTTTTCAAACTCAATAAAAGTACAAACTGTTCTGGCACTGGTCAAGCAAGTGCATACATGCTTCGGTTATCGCGTCCTATGAAAACGCACAGAAGTTTGCTTTCTTGTATCTTATGTGGCGGCTGTTGTGCTGCTTCTGATTATGTATCTGTGTGCGAGCTTCCATGTTGCGGTAGGTTATGGCCCAAGGCAAGCCCGCACTGACAATAGCCAAAAGCGCGTCGATATCAACAGCTGGGTCTGGGTCTGGGTCTGGGTCTGAGTCTGTTGAGGATGACGATGACACGGCGGCAATGACGAAGACGATGAGTTGCCAGTAGGGTAGGGTAGGGAGTACACATACAAATAAGAGTCTAACTAAACGCATATGACCATAAGCAGCTTCAAACTGGGCAGAGCTATCTGGGACATGTATCTTTCAGCCCATACGGCCCATAATCGGTGTTAAAATAGGCTCTGCTGCGGCTTTCTAATCTGTAAAATTATCGAAATATATTTTTGGGACGCGATAAGAGCAATGTGGGTAATCATTGCCTCACTTCGATTCAAGTATATTTTATTTTTTCTTTTTATGATTTTATTATTTTACATTAATTTGTGCGTTTTCATGTTATGGACTATAAATTTCTCACTGTGTTACCCAATCAATTGTGCTATATCTATATCAATCCAACTACTATCTTATCGCGCGAGCATTGCTATAAAAGCTTTGGGAAAACCCACAACGACGACTATATATAATAAATTCAATCGATTTTTAATGACAAGCTCATGCGTGATCTGTACGTAAATTGTAAAAAAAAAATGTTACTAAATAATTAAATACAATGTGCAATTATTGCAAATAAATAAATCTAATTATAGAAATTGCTGCGGCTGAAACGACTCTTAATAAATTACATAAAATGCAACTTTGAAGCGGCCGACCGGCAACTCCTCTCCCGTCTCTCCACTCTCTCTCTCTCTCTTTTGCACTTCCCCTCGCAGTCGCCTCCGCTGCATCTTTGTTGCACTCGCTCGACTGCATTTTTAATTAATTTATTTTTGTCGATATATTGCAGGCGCAGCGTCACAAAGACATGCACACAGACAAAAGCCAAGTCAAACTTGTATCTTCAAGATACACATTTATTTTTTTTACGCTGCGGCAACAATGATGATGCTGATGCCGATGCCGTCGCCGTTGTTTTTGTTGCTGCTGTTACTGCTGTTATAGCACTGCCATTTATTTATTTATTTAATACTTTTTTTTCCTTGCCTCTCGCTTGCCTGTGCGTGTGATTAATCGGCCGCTCATTGTAAATATTTGTCTTTAGCTTGTTGCACTGCGCACAGCCTCAGCCTCAACATCAACTCCAACTCCAACTCGAAGACGAAACCCAACCCAACAACAGTTCCATGGATATGAATGCCTCTCTCTACTCATATGGCGTGCCTGGATGAGTTCTTAAACATGAGATTTGTGCTTTTGTATTCATAAAAGAGGCGGCGGCAGTTAAAACTTAAACGGACTGTCACGCCTGGGAACCATCATTGGGCGACTGCATAAGACAGATTTGCCCGTTTATGAAAATAATCAAATGCACTTGTTGATATTTGAGGTTAATATTGAAAGAATGTTTGTATTTGCTTGCGGTTTTTATATACTCACAGTATGAGTGTTCGTGCAAATGTATGTAAGAGGCAAAAGCAACTGTTTCCGAACCTATAAAGTATGTATTTTCTTGATTAGCACAAGCAAAGGAGTCAATGTAGATTTGTCAGTCTGTCAGTCTGCATGAACACATAGATCTCTTCGACTATAAAAGCTAGAGTAACCAAATATAAAGAGTCTATATTAAGGTGAGGCGTGAGATCATGGCCCCTCTCTTGTCTCCCAAATAGACAATTTTTGACAGATTTACTTAAAACTCGCATATACCCTTCCAATTGTTCGATTTTCGTTAATATCGGATAAGAATTGTAGATGCAATCAAACATACGTATATATAGCATTGCTATGCTAGAGAGAGAGAGAGAGAGACAGCATTCTGCTGGGTTGTAAACATGTGTTCACCAAGTTTTTATAAAGAATGCTGCAAGAACATTCCATCAACTTTGTTTCTGCAACCCAAATCGTCTTGTAAACATGTTGCAGGATGCCAACAAACATGTTGCAGGATGCCAACAAACATGTTGCAGGATGCCAACAAACATGTTGCAGGATGCTAAGAGCAACTTTTAGTTGTATTAACAGATAATTAAATTAAATAATTTAAAAAATTCGGGTTTGTTCACAAAAAGTGGTCTGAATACGTGCTTATCTTATAGTCGGAACTCGACTATTACTTTCTTACTTCTTAAATTTGGAATGCAACGGAATGACATATTTTTGGTAATTATTTTCATAATTGAAAGTATGATCAAATTCTTGGTTAAATGAAGATTATTCTGTCAATTGATACAGATATAGATATATATATGTATATATATATATATATAGAATTAGATATAGCACAGTATCTTACCACTGAAAATCACTTTTAGATGCAAGATAAGGTCAACTAACGTACAATTTGTTATACATTTGTCAAGACGAAGGAGATGTCAATGCATTTTGTGAAAGTCCTATGGCATGGCAGCTTATAAATATACTTTTTTTTAGAGACTTTTCGTAAAGCAACTATTAGGTGTTTGTTTATTATAAATCTGCCACTGGATCTAAATCTATTCTAGGCAGAAATAACTATGTTTTCCTGTTACAAATACAATTCTCATTTCTTTATAACCTGCTGATTGACTTATGGGATAATCTCTACCCTTACTTGTACACTTGCAACTCCCTTTTGGCCAACTCTTCTTAGATCTTTGTCGCCGACTCATGTTCGCTTAACAGTTTCATTTATAAACTAATCCTAACTTTGTAAGATTACTCTAAAAAGCGGTATGTGTTCTTTCAGCTACAGCTGCCGCTCCTTTTTCATGTTCTGCGTCCGCAGACAAGAGCCCTGTCCCTGGTACTGGGCCTGGCACAGAAACAACCAAAGTTTGTTATATTTTATACGGTCATTTATAATAAGTTATTTTTTTACGCACCTTTTGCCTGCCCGTAAGCCTGCCCACGCACATCAACATCAACATCAAAGACAGCAAACCAGAGCCAGAAAGAGGAAAGACACTTTGATACTCAGCAGGCCACAATTTTTGGTCTGTGGAGGCTGAGGAGGGCAGGGGGAATTGGTGGCTGACTTACAACTAATGCAATATAATAAATTTATACAAAGTTACAAATAAATGCGTATGAGTGTGTGTGTGTGTGTGGGTAGTGCTGGAAAATAAATATATAAATATGTATGTATTTTAGAAGGATTTCGATGTGTATGTATAGGAGTGAGTTTATGTGTATGTGTGCGTATAAAGATTTCGTTCCAAACCCTTCAGTGAGTGAGTGGTGGCTGTGGCGGAGGCCCAGCCTTTCTGCCTTTACCTTTGCTGTGGTCTTTCAAAGTCTGTCAGTTTGTTGTTTTGCTTTATGATGGCAATGTGCTGGGGCTCGAAATCTCTGAACCTGAGCCTGGGCACAGTCAGAATCCAAGTCGAAGGCGATGCCTGTGGAGCCGGGAAGCGTGGCTTTTGGTTTTGGGTTATTTATCTGCATAAATTATTTATGCCGCATTACAAGCATAAAAATAAATAAAATAAATGGAGCCAGCCAACTAAATCCGATTAGAAAAACTCTTCGAGGAGGCTCAGCAATAGATACAGATACAGATACATACGCACAAACACACTCACACACACACACACACATGCGCTCAGCTCATAGATACAAATTTATTTTTATAGATTAATCAACGTTTTTACTTGCGGCTGCCGTTGCAGCTGTTGCCCCAATCCCAATCCCAATTCCATTTACCTAACCCCTCCTAACCCCCGCTTGCGTCTCACATAAATATACAATTTATTTTGCTTAGCAATAAAAATGAAAATTTTCCGCCAAGTATTTGAAAATAAGTATAAACAGTAAATGTTGTTTGTCTATTTGTTTTAATGGTTTTTGTTTTAATTAAATGTTTATGCAATGCATTCATATATACATATGTAAGTGTGTGTGTATGTATGTATGTATGAGTATATTTGTTACATATGATTTTTTCATCTCTCTGGCTGAGGCTGAGGCTGAGATCGTAAAATGTAAAACTACTTGCGGATACTCCAAATGCCCGCCCGCCTTCCATATGTATCTGTCTGTCTCTCTGTCTCTCTGTCTGTCTGTCTGTCTGTCTGTCTGTCTGTCTGTCTCTATATAAAATATATGCCTGAATAATATAAAACAGAAGGCGATACATCAAAGCGGATTATTCAATTTATTTTGCTCTTATTTTTATACGAGTTCACTGGGGATCTCTCTTTTTTTCCTTTGCTAAATGCACATGGATATTTCTTGATTTTTATTTTATTTATTTACTTTCATCAAGCGCGCAATGTGCAATGTGTACTGCAGCAGGGTGGAGGGGGGCGGCTACATGAGTCTTAAGATATTATTGTATACAAAAACGCGCGCACACAGCAGATGCAAGCGATGCATCTGCGGTTGCAGCCACAGATACAAAATGCAGTTACAGATACTAATGTATCTCACAAATGAGACACATGCTGCGCCTGTGTCTTATAATAAATTGTATTATTTATTTTATTTTATTCACGGCGCACACAAAAACCAACAGCCGAGATGCTACAAAGTTGTGGCAGCGGCTGTGGAGTTCTCAACGCAGTGCAGGCAGAGGCAGAGGCAGACAGACGCAGGGCCATGGCACTTGAGGCCAATTTAGCTGGCAAAGATCAGTCGCAGTCAGCGTACAGCGGAAGCGTCGACGATTTTGCCAGGCATTGGCAAGGGGAGCCTTGGCAAGGGCAAGGAGCGTGCGTGTGTGTGTGTGTGTGTGTGTGTGAGTGACGAGTGTAATGACTTTTGTCGATTGGGTTAAGTGGCTTGTTGGCTTCCTTTGCGCACCTACACAGCCATAGATACACTCACACACACTCGGCTACTTCAAATACTACAGCTCTGCCGAGATGTGAGATTCCGTTTTTCAGTTGCATCTTTTTCAATTTTTATGCACGCCACACACACACACACAAACACATGCTGTTTGCCCCTGCCTGTTCCTGCTTTTTGATGATTGTTGCCCTTTTTCTTCACCTTGTTTTTGTTGCTGTAGCTGTGTTTAAGTAGTTTGAATGTGGCACGTTTGAATCTTCTTATTTCATTTTGCTCTCCTTTTCCAGTTTTCAGTTTTTGTTCTTCTCCTTTTTGTTGTTGTTTTTGTTTTTGTTGCCGTTCTGTTCAATGTGCCTGCATTTGCTGGCTGGCTGCTGTCTTGCTCTGCTATCGAGATGTGGTAATTTGTCTACACAATTTTTTTGCTGCACTTTTGTTAGCCAAGGTAAGCGACACACGCTAATTATGAGCATGGTATGGTGTGTGTGTGTGTCTGTATGTGTGTGTTAGAGATTCTCCTGCAATTCCGTGCCTGACCCTCATATATTTTTTTGACAACTAAAGAATTGACTCCAAATTTTGGTACACACTCGGAAAGTGCCAAGGAAATCGAAAGCAGATTCACATTGTGTTGAGCAGTTAGGAAATTGAAAGTGTGCAGGCCAGGGAAATGCTGGTGGTGATGGGAATGCTCGATGGGTAATCAGTTATGTATTAATAGACTGCTTTGTGTTTATATATAGAGGTGTTTTTCATATTTTCTTCTTAATAATTAATCAAACAATGGCAAAAGTCAGTATAAATAAAAATAGGCATTAGATCAGCCTTAAGTTGTAAAGTTGTAAAGGCTTTTAGTAAAGATTGTAAAGAATATTAAAGAATTGTTTTAGAAGAGAAAGATGGTTGTTATTGTTTAATAGATTCTGTAATTAGAAGCTTGAAGCTATAAAATGTTATTGTTTAAAATTCTCTAGGTTCCATATAAGTATTAACTTTATAGAAAATTCATCCTTCTTAACTTCAAATGCTGAAATAAGTAGCATGGTTGACCTTATGAAATTCGCTAATAGACAGACATCTCAGCTTCACTGATGTCTTTGTGGCATTAAATTCTAAAGTCACCTTAATTTGTATTATATTTGTATCTGATTTATTGATATATTCCATGTAGCTTCTCTCTCTCTCACCCTTTCTTATTGCCCTTCACAAATCACTAATAATATCAATGCTTTATCTAATGCATGAAAGAAAACTTTTCCAACTCTTAAAAGTATATACATTTCTCATAAGCATCACAAGACAAGACGTCTGTCTATCTTTTGATCTATAGACTATAGACAAAGTTCTTACTGCAGTGATAATATATCAGAGTCTGTCTTACTCGACCACTGGGATCGCTAGTGCCATCTGTTTTATTTAGAGAATGAGTTTGACTATGGGGCTTATTTCTGAAAGCTTTCCAAACAATAATCATATTGATATTATTAATTCATATTATGTTATAATAATGTTGAAGTTGGAAATAAAATGATCTAACTAAAATAGAAATTTAGGCGAAGCAATCATTTCAAGCTTTGGCTAAGTATACGCTTTCAACTGCGAAGTATAGAAAATATATACTAAATAGATATACACTCGGAGAAAAAAAATGTAGAATTTTAACTTTTGATTGAAGAAAGGTGCGAACTACCATTTCCAGAAGTGAAATACTTGAATATTCTTGAAACAAGTATGAAAAATTCTTGAATGCAAAATATACTTTAAATTGTCTTCAAATAGGAATAAAAGAATAATAGGAAAAACAAAACTTGATCCAAGTCCGAAATACTTTAACTAAGAATTTCGCATACTTTGTAATTTCAGCTTGCTATCACTTAAAATACGCAATTGGTTTCAGCTTCACAAAATTGAGGTGGCTGAAAAACCTTTGAGCATCAACTGATGTGCCGCTCCTTTTGAGTAAATCACTTTATTTAGGAATTGGGATAAATTCTCCGAATTCGATTTCTTGATTTCAGAGCTTCTACAACGCACAACAATTGAAATTGTGGTTGCTTTAAGAAGAGTTTGGATTTTTAAGAATTTTAAAACATAATATTCATTTTTATTTTAAGAAGTTGAATTCTTGGCTTCAGAATTAATCAGATTTGATTTTAATAGAAAACATTCTCGAGTTAGTAAGAAACATTCTTAATATAAGTTTTCTCGGACTCAAAACAAATTCTTGAATTAAGAATTTCATACTTGCAGCAAGATTTGTCACACTTGATCATTTTTTAAGACTGAAAATACTCGATTCAAGAGCGAAATACTTAACTTTTTCTCTAAGTGTAGTAAAGATTAAATTCCTCAGTGGACCCGCGATATTCATGAACAAATTTTCCAGGTTTACCTAATAAATATTTCATATTTATATCAAATTTAACATTCTTTTTCATATTTTTGGATCTTAGGTTCCAGAATCAAACCGTTAGTTCCTGAATTTTAGAATTCCATTGCAATTTTCTTATACCAAATATTTAAATAAATATATAAATGAATAAATATATAAAAATGCCATAATCCTCTGCATCTAAGTGTCTGCCCACACGTCTGACAATCTCTTTCGATCTCGGATCGATGCAAAAAGTTCATTGAACTTGTAACTTGAACAAAATAATATACAACCTCTAATGATGCATACGTTAAGAGAGAGAGAGAGAGAGAGCAAGTGAGAGAGAGACGCATCGACAATAAAATATGAAAAACAAAAAGTTTGAACAACAACCAAATGGAATAAAATGGAATAAACTTTATTTTTAACAAAGGCAACGGACGCATACAAAATCAAAGTGCAATTAATCACCAGAAACCGAAGCAGCTCCCAAAGCCCCTACACAAAGGCCCGAGCTCGAGCCCGAAACTGACACTTATCGGCTTTATCTGCTTATGTGCATGGACCGAACAGGAATGAAAGAACAAAATCAACAACAGACATATAAATAAATGAAGAAGAATTATAAATATTAAAGAAACTGCAGCGGCAGCGGAGATGAAGACGGGTATAGAGACACGGCAGCGACCGCTAAAAACATTGAGAATTGATTCTTTTGCATTCTGGAGCTGAAATCAAAGGAGGAGTGCGGATGCTGGCTGTCAATATTGGATTTTTATATATGGCATTGGCTGACAGGCAGGAGCAGAATGGTTGCTGGATGGAAAGGGGAGGAGAGGGATGGGGGTGTGAGAGCAGCAGCGATCGCGGCAGCAAAATATGCATCAATTTTTAATAAATGAAAATGTGTGAATAAACGGCGAGAAATACAAAAACCAAAATGGGAATGGGAATGGGAATGGACGAACCACAATCGGAAAGGCAAACAGCAGGAAAGCATAAACATGGCCAACACTACTAATACCAAGGCAAACAAACAGAGATGCAGATGTAAGTAAATGGAGAAACAGATGCAGATGCATTTCCAAAGAATTTCTAAGCACATAAAAAGCAAAGCAAACGGCCATCGGCTGGTCAGTAGAAAAATATTTAAAAAAGCATAAAAACAAAATATTTATTGAAAGAGACGCTAACGAGCAAACGAGAGAAGACAACAGCAACATCAACAACAACAACAACAACATCAATAACAACAACTACAACCACAGCGACAGAGGAAGGAAAATATGAAATGAGGAAAACAAACGGCTTCAAAATTGAACATATGAGCACGCTAATGCGGCCAAGTTAGCTCTTTTGGCCCCTACCTGTCCCTACGTACCCCTTGCCGCACCTACCATCATTGGTTATTTGATTAATGCACTCGAAAGCGACAATAAACACGGACAAACGGAGAGTGCAGCAGAGTTCTCAACCTGCCAGTCTGCCAACCTCAAGTCTCAGCATCTCGCCCCAAAGATCCGATCCAGACAAACAAATATCGCATTCCGATGAACAAAAAAAAAGATCGTCGAGCCTCTAAAATCAGCTCGCCTGCTCTGGGAATGGAACACCGGATTGGTGGTATTGGTATTGGTATTGGGTCGGGCCTGAACCTGAACGACGCTGAGTTTAACTCGATGTTGACGCCTCGGTGAGTGTGAGTGTGAGTGTGAGTGCGCAACGTCTATTAGATAAATAAATAAAAATTTTTATTAAAGTGCGAATTCTGCGGATCGCTTAATGTTGATGGAGCGCTTGCCACAACCGTTGTGACTCTTGAGTGGCAAGCATCGACTAAAGAGGTGGTGGCTGGTTAATCCAACTGATGGAAACCGGTTGAAAGTTTGAGATTGTGTCAGATGGCTGTTGTGGTATTCCAAAAGCTAGTGCCTGATGTAAAATCATAAACATAAACATAAAGAGAAATTCACAATTTTTGAACAGATATTGTTGTTGTTGTATCAAAATGTATTTTGAAATACTTGCAGAAATGAAACTAACAGAGATTAAGGATATTGTGGAATTTTAAGATCTTCAAAATTTCAGAACAAAATGTAACAATGATTCAGGATTAATAACATTTGTTCAAGCCATGAATCAGCAGACAATTCTGGCAGAGAGAACAGAGAAAATCAAACGATATTATAATCAAATAGATATTACAATGAAATCCATGAATGGATTAGCTGTATCTGCCAAGGCAACTGAGCTCGTTTGTATTTTAGAAATTGTAAAAAGAAAATTGGAAATAATTCTTAATATTTTAATATTATTTAATATTTTTTGAGAAAATAAAAAGAATATTGGATTTGGAAATTATAAAGGAAATAAAAATACTTACTTACTTACTTTTCTAAATCGGTAGTAGAGATATTATATGAGAATATATATATGAATATATTTTAGTATTTCCATTTTGATTTCTCAAACAGTGGAAATGATTTCCCATTTAAATTTTGATTTTAATTAGAAAAGATTATTATCTTAAGACCATTAAGTTTGTTGCCACTTAAATGTTTTGTAGATATTTTCGCTCGTGCAATTTTGGCTCTTCCGGCATTTGGAATACCAAAGATCAGGTCACCAAACCAGACTATTTTCGCTTCTTCTGAAGTCCAATAATATTTATTTTTACTCTTTTACTAACTCGAGTAGGTTTCAGACTTAAATCTTAATTCTAAAAACATATTACTTAAATTGAGAATTAAATATACTTGAAGTAAGTTATTCATTTCTAGAGTACTTTCTGCTTATTTTGAGTATGGAAAATTCTTATTTTAAGTATTTCGAGACTTCATTCAAGATTTATTTTTTTATTTTACGACAACGAACATTCTTGAATTTATTAATTTTTTAGTTGATTTCAATAAATGTACGTTTTTCCGCGCTCACAAAAAAGTTCTTGAATTAAGGAATTTTCTACATTAAATCAAGATTTGTTCGAACTCAGAAAATGACCTTTTTTGTACTAGATTTATTAAAATTTTTTAATGATTTTATAGTCTTGAATAACTGCAGAAGCTGGACGAGTTTAACTGGATTTTGTTAAAGACAACAAGTTCTAAATCCTAAGGGAAATGCTGGTGCTGAAAACTATCACTAAAACTATCACTAAAACTATCACAAAAACTATCACTAAAACTATCACTACTATCACCAAATTTGATCGCTCGAAAATGTACTCCAATTGGCTCTTAGGCAAGCCAAGCTCTTTTAAGACCTTTTTGATATAAGACCATAACCAAATGCTTAAAAGTCAGCCCATAAATGTGCTTGATTTTCTACTAAGTTCCCTATTTTATAACTCCCAACTTAAGATATGGACTGGTATCACTTAGCATAGACTACAGGATTCTGAATAGAGAACTGTAACTGGAGCTATCTATCTAGAAAATCTTAAACATAGCATATTTGATGGATCTATCTTATCTATATATCTTATCTTATCTTACTTATCAATCTGTGCTTCTATTTATGCATCTAGAGAAGGCTTTGTAACTTATAATTACATATTTAATACAGTTATAATACTTCAAGTTACTTGATCAGGCTGGTTAATTTACCTTTATATATTGTTTTAATATATTAAAGAATTTATTTTCAAATTTATTTTTTTTTAAAAAAATCATTGTTCTAAATTTCGACTGATATCAGAGTTAAAAAACAGAAAAGTCATATTATAATTTACTTAAGAAAAATACATGAAAAACTACCGCAAAACCACAAAAATGCCATAATTTTGAAATATTTATGGTTAGCCAGAATATGAGACCATTACCACCCAAAGGGAAACCAGAATGCAACTGGAACTCATGAACAGATCCAAGCGGATCGTAGTCACACACTCACACGGACACACAGTGAGAGCCACCAAACAGTCATGGTCAAACAGTAAGAGGTGACGACGACGCGACGCCAACGACGCTGTGAAGCACGTGAATGCTGTCAATCATGAGAATGAGCATGGAGGCGAAGCCGAAGTCAACACATTCCATGGACTTCAGTTCAGTTAGTTAAGTTCAGTTCAACGGCAGCGCCAACTCCAGCACCAGCACCAGCAGCCTCAGCCCCACCACAATGGATGTGGAAGTGGCCGTGGCCGCTGATGATGACAAGCACAAAGTAATTATGACGTCACAAGGCGAAACGAAAACGGAATGCCGCCGGCAGCAACAGAAGGCAGAAGGCAGAGACAGAGAGACACAAAATGGACAGAAAAAAAAGATCGCAAAAGTTGCGCGCGCGAAACGTGAATCAAAACAAACGAAAACAACAAAAATGTGGAGCCCCAATCAGAAAGAGAGACCGAGAGAGAGATATACACGTAGAGAGAACTTAGAAAAGAGCGACAATTTCGCAATAGCAGCGCTGCGGCATTATAAAGAGCGGCCAAAACGATCGCCTCAAATGAGAGCGACTATCTTAAATTTTTACCAGTGCGCTCTTTAGTTGATATTGTGGAAACTTACCCGCTCTTCTTCTCTTATCATTTCGGCGATGCCCGGCTTGATCTCCATATCGTCGGCCAGGGATGAGGCGGATGTTGAAGGTCCTCCTATTCCCCCTCCACCGAGATGATGTGGTGGATGAGGAGGCGGTAGGCGTGGCTCTGTGCTCTGACCCAGGCCACTCAGCTCCATAGCCGCGGCCATGGCAGCCGCGGAACCGAGTGGAAAGCGTCCATCGCCAGGGGCGGCGGAAGAAGAGGCGGAGGCGGGGACTGCAGCAGCTGCTGGATGAGAATGGGGATGAGCGGAAGCCCCGGGCGTGGACGCGCCGTGGTGTAGAGAATGAGGATGCGGATGAGGGTGGGGATGTCCATGTCCATGAGGATGATGAGCCTGAGAGAGATGATGTCCAAGTCCGTGTCCCACTTGCTGCTGCTGCTGCTGAGGACTGGGCGCTAATCCGCGCGAGGATCGAGCAGCTGTAGCCGTGGGAGCTGGCGTGCTAGCAGGTGAGGGCAAGGACATAGGCAACGACATTTCCAAGCCATGTCCATGCCCATGCATAGCCGTTTCCAAGGGGCCCGATGGGGTCAATCGCCTCGGCGTGCTACCACCCGAGGACATGGGAAGGGGCAAATTCGAGGCTCCCGGCTTGGGTGGCGGGGTCATCAGAGAACAATCTCGATCACGTTCCCTTTCCCTCTGGCGCTCCCGTTCCCGCTCCTTCTGTTCCTGCTCCAGTCGCTCAGCAGCAATGAGGCTGCTCAGCGGACTGGCGGCCGGAGGTGGATTAAAGATCGTATCGGCCGATGGCCAGCGTCGCTTGCGAACATTTCTGCCCTGCTGCCGTTCTAAGGGGGAGAGACGCAGCTCTGATGTTGCAACGCTGCCAAAATCCCAGTCACCCCGCAGCTTCTTCTCTGGCTGCATAAAGGCCAGCAGCTCCTCCGCCTCGCGTTCCACAGCGTCGCGGGATGTGTCCTTTGGTGAAGGTGAAACCTGTTCGGAGGAGGATGAGGCAGCTGTGGCCGCTGCCGCCGCCGTGGCTGCCTCCATGTTGGTGACATCGGCCAGGCCGCGCACCTTGAGCATCTCCGCTATCCTCAGCAGCGGACCAATCTGATCCTGGCTCACATTGATCTCGCCCCGATACATAAATTCGACTATGGCCTTTAGATCGCACCAGTTGACATCGCGCATGATGACAATCGGATGCTGACATGGTGTTTCCGCCAGCAGCGTCTGAAAGTATGGTGAACAGGCGGACAGCACCATTTTATGAGCCTTCATTGAGCGTCCATCGCAGGCCAAGGTGACATCCACAAAGCATTCATTCTGCAGCAGCTGATCGAAGATCGTCGTCAGATTGGACTGATAGTTATTCCAGCGCAGACAGAACTGCTGCTGCAGCGTGGAACTGGAGCCCGGTGAGGCCACCGAAGAGGCAGCCGGCGAACCAGGCCCGCCACCTGCTGATGCTGCTCCTGTTGCTACTGGTGATCGCCTCTGTTCTGGCGTGCTAAGTTCCTTATCTTTATCTCGATCTTTCATGCGCTCCTGCTGTTGCGGTGAGTTGGGCATGTTGATGGGCGAGTTTGTGCCACCACTACGTTGTCGCTGGGCGGCCTGAGCCTGCTCTGAGTTTGATTCATGACCCGCTTCCGTTTCTGCAGAGCCGCCAACCACGCCTGTGGTGGCACTTGCTGCTAAGCCACCGACACCGCCACCTCCACCGCCTCCGCCTAAATCGCTGCCACTGCGATCGCGCATTGGCGTCTCTGTGGACGCCATTTTGATGGGCCTATATACAGCTGATATTTGTCTATCGTTGATCAGTTATCGTTTATCGCCTAACGGTTATCGTGTATCGTTACAGAGATCGCGCCACGCAGCTTGCTATTCACATTACGCATACGCCGCGTATGATGGCTAATATGCTAATTAGCGGCAATGCAACTTCGAGATGTGCTCTGTGCGAGTGTGTATGTGTGTGTGTGTGTGTGTGTGTATGTGTGTATAGAAATGGATAGTGTGTGTGTTACGTTCCGCGCACTACATGTAAAGCATTTGACAAAAAATAAATACGTATACGTCTAGTGTTACCGGCTAGGCTAACCGTTAGCCGCTATGCTCGAACTTGGCTTGCAATCGCAATGCAGTTCGCAGTTCACAGTTCGTGCCTCGTCTCGCTTGCGCTGTTCTCGGCCAGTTTCGTTAACTATATATCGTAGTTGTCTGATGGCCAACAAACGGCCCAAAAGTCTTCTCAGCACGAGCGTCTGAATTAGACTGAAATCGTTTTGCACATTTTGATACGGAAAAACTCAAAACAAACTTAACACACAGGCAAGCGGCAAACGATGACGTTGGGGACGACCACGACGACGACGATGACTACGACGACGGCATTGTGGAAAACTGAAAGCACTGGCAAAGCCAAAGCCAACACAACGGCAACAGCGGGGCAAGTTTATGATGTTGCTGCTGTTGTCGTTGCCATATCTGGTGCTGTTGCTGTTGTTATTGTAGTTGTTGCCGCTTCGCGTCGTCGGCTGGCGCTGAGTTGGAGTCGAGAGTTTTGCCAGTTGCGAATTCGCTGAGGCCGCGACGAAGTCGCACAAAATAGTTCGAGTTCGCGTTTTCGTTTTCGCCTTTCGTATCTGCTGCCAGCGTCGCAGTTGCTGTTGCTGTTGCTGTTGCAGTTGTTGCACTTTCCAGTTTCAAGGCAAAGGAGCAGCAGCAGGAGCAACAGCAACGATTACGACCACGACGCGTGCGTTGATTAGTCGCAATCGCCATCGCCATCACAAACGCCATTGCCAACGCCGTCCTCGTCGCCGTCGTCGCTGCCTTCGAAAAAGTGATGCGGAGAGCAGTAGCAGCAGCAGCCAAACGCCGGTAAGCGTCCACTGAAATTCCTTTGCTCGGAAAAACGAATGCGTATTGCGAATACGAATACGTATACGTAATACGACTACGACTACTTTTACGAGTCAGAGTCAGAGTCACAGTCGGAGTCGCGTTGGCCGCTCTCCCACACACAGCAACCCCCAAAAATGAATTTGAATCGAGGCACAGCACCAATACAAATACAAAAACATGGACAAGGCTTGCATTTTGGGCAACGGTAACGATAACGGCATCGTTCGGCTCAAGTGCAAGGCACCCAAAACGTTAGTTGTGGCGTGAAGGGGCACCAACGTTTCGGGGGGCTCTCATATGCGTGTGGAGCCTGTGCGTGAGGAAACGGAAGTTGACATGTAGGTGCAGCGGCGGAGGCTTGACGCTGACGTTGACTGCGGTGGCGAGAGCGAGTAACGGCAAAAGGATGCTTAGGCCTAATATTTTTTGGAGGTTCCCAAGGTGTGTGAGGGAGAGAGCCAACTAAATGAGAGAAGGATGAAGCAATAGTACGTTGTTGTATGGCTTCCGCATGGATATAACTGGATATTGATGGGAAATTTTTAGATATTGAAGAACATTTTTTAAGATTAAAGATAAGCTATAATAAATGTGTTTTTTGGAGTTAATTTAAATGGTAAAACATATTTTCTTTCCGCTTTTTAGGATTTAGAAATAATTTTTGTGATTTTAGAATAATGTAAATTCTATAAAATGTGGACTGAGGATCGATGGTAAAATTTAAAGTTATAATTCCTAGACTGCCTACTTTTCACAACACTTATGAACCTTTTCGTAATGCCCCACTGATTGGAGAGCAATGGTAAACCTAAACTATACAAATAAGGAGACGGCAAATTTCATAGGCAAACACTAATGAGCTGTTTTGGGTCAAGCTCAGGGTCAAAATTCAAGAAATCTTTCCAAATGTTTGAGATTAGTGTAAATGGAATAAATCGGATGAGAAAAAAGATTTATATAAACTAAATATTAATTTAATATTTTATTTTACATTAAATTTCATTATTTATTTTTCTTATCAAATATTATTTAATATTATTTGTTAAAAATTTCAGAATTTAGTAAAATTATTGCTCTTATGAAGTGATCACTTATCGCTGACATTAACCCCATCTTAGATAAGCCGAGTACGCAACGCTCCAACAATTACTCAAATGTGCCTATTTCCATGCCCCTAAACCACCCCACCACCTACAGCCCTTCTCCAGATACCACCTATTTTGAGCTCTCTCGCACTCATACACCGCTTGCTCTTGCTCTCCCACAAAATGGGAAGAAAAATTCGGTAAAAAGATTGTTCATTAATTAGTTCCGTTTGCTGTTGTCGCTGCTGCTGCTGCTGCTGCTAGTAGTACCTCACCTCTACCCTTATACAGAATGGCCTGGCCCCCACATACTCCATCAACACGTCTCCGCTAACATCTCTAACACACTGGCTGGCGCTCTCTGAGACCCATGGTGCTGGCAGCGCTGCGTGCATTGTAAACAAATGCTTAGGCGAAAATCGTCGCCGCCGCCGTCGCTTGTTACTCTGGCAAACTAAATTCGCCGCAATCTTTGGCGTTGTTTTGCTCTTTTATTTTTAAGAGACGACTTTGTGGCCGCTGCTCTGACTGTGCCGTTTCTTCTTTTTCTCTTTGCTTTGGGACTTGAATGCCTTTTGCAATGCCAACGCTTGCACCTGCACTTTTGCCAGCATTATTTTTGCTTGCTGCTGCTTCTTGCTGTTGGTTCTTTTTTCTCGCTCGTTCGTGTTTCGGATCTGCCCCCATAGCCGCTCACCCTCCCCCAACCAACAGGTCATGCCTAAACAACAGAGGGCGGGGGCTGCGCTTTGTAGTTGTTGTGCCTGGCATTTGTATATCGTTTATTATTTTTGCCTTGCGCATTTATAATATGCATAATATAGAAAAAAAAATATACACATGTACGAAAACAACAACAAAATCTAGTCAAATTTTTGCTCATGTGAGTACACGAGACAGCGATGGTAAGTGCAAATAAGCGTCAGTGTAGGTAAGAGCGAGAGAGCTTTACTAGCTGGCTCAGCCAGTCATAAATTATGCATAATTTTTTCGTGACTGGCAAATGGCGTCTGGGGTTAAATTATAATAAATATCAGCTGCTGATGATAATGATGACGAAAAAGAAGAAGAAGACGGGCCAGGGCAGGTAAGCCGTTGTCAGTGTAGGGCAACAGAGATGATTAAAATAATGAAATGGAATTAAGAAAGTACAAATTGCATTTTATACAACTGGAAAATAATAACTTTCTAAGAAATTATATGAGATGGGAAAGATTAAAAGGAAATTAAATGAATTTCTAGTAACAAAACAATCATTTAAGCAGTTTCTTAATTATACATATTTGACAGCGCCATATATTGACTTGAGTTTTCCAATATACATTTGAAATCTACTAGAAAAAGTAAACTACACGATTGAATAACTGAACGGTAAAAACAGCAAAGAAAATGAACAAAGCCTTGAAATTGGCACACATTCAAAGTAGAGAGAAGAAGCGAACGAGAACTCTGAACATGAGTGTCTAAGTAAGATCATCTGAGTATAATGAATAACTGAACAATGTAATAAAATTATCCAGAGCAATCAAGGGCAACAATTTGATGTGTCAACATATTTTCTTCAAAATTAAGTAGAATTTTCTGAATCTATAGATAAATACTAGAATTTCTATGAACTGTAGACTAGAGGTTGTGCTACCGATTAAACGTAGGCCAATTTCTTATTAACTCTAAGAGAGTCATACAATTTTCATTCAGACTGATGAGATCACTGTTTTATACAGCTGCTAAAGAATGATAATGATTAGATAAAGTGGAAGATAGGAAGCTCAGTTTAAAGTCAACACTGCTCGCGTCAATTGACATCTTTTAATGAAATACTGTTGAGCAAGCTGGGTCGTTTATTTTGTTCAAACAAACAACTCACTCAGTGAATTTCCAAGAAAATAATTAATTTGGTGTGCTGATTAACTGTCAAGAATCCCTAATCTGGGCTATGAACTGCTACCTCATCCAGCATATTCTCCAGACTTAGCCAACTCTGACTATTTTCTGCTTTTAAACCTGAAGAAAAGGTAGGGAGGTAAGAGTAATGGCTTAAATGAGGAAGTCATCAATGAAAAACTCTTATTTTGACTTGTGGAAACAATGTGGAAACCCTGTGATACCCTTATATGGGGCTACATTAAGAAATAATATGAGAATTTTCCAAAAAACAACTTTTCCCTTGCTAAAAGTCATGGACTTATCAAACGACCCTCATACATTATTGCATCTCTTATTGGATTGGGTTTGTAAGCCTTTTAACCAGACTTGAATTGAAGCAGGAGATCTAAGTTGACATGGAAAGGATAGATATACATATTTAGAATCTTACACAGATTACAGATACCGAAGAAGTCAGATGATCGTAATTGGGTGGATTTGTTAAAGTTGATCACGTATAAGAACTAAATAATCAACTTATAGTACAAAAACTAGTATTAAATCTGAATGAAACATTCTCAATCAAATATAGCTTTTCCCTAGCATCCCGCATATATCAAGTTTTTCATTACAGAAGATCATCAGGCAGTTTTCTCTCTTAGTTCTCTCTCAATTAGCCAAGCATAGAGGCCATCTAACACTTGCCAACAAAATTGATTTCAATGCACGAAATTTTAGTTCAAACACTACCAAACACGACACACATTTTCGAGCTTTCGTTTCCATTATTGTTGTGGGTTGCGCTCCACGCAATAGGCGATAAATTGGTAGAGGGGGGTGGGGGTGGCGACTCCAAAAACGCGTTTATACGAAAATTTATGTATTTAACTGGTGACGACGACGCTGACGAGCCGCGATGGAGATGAAGCTGGACATGGATGTGGATGTGAATGTGAATGTGAACGCCAACGCAATGATGTCCAAAAAAGCGACGAAAGGCTGCGACACAAGGAGCAGGCCTGCAGGGTGAGGCAAAATAAGGGGAAAGATGACAACATTTTGAACAAACGGCAAAGAGACAAACAGACAATGTTGGCAAGAGAGCTATATTGAGGGTGGCGAGGGGGTCTTGGAGAGACTTGTGTCGCATACATGACTGAACGAACAAGCAAACAAATAAAATGGTTGTATGTGTGTGTGTGTGTGTGTGTGAAGGTGACCAAATGTGCAAGAGTTTGGGTGATGGGGCAGGTGGGTCAAGCTGACCCTTCAGCGAGAAAAAACGCCGCATATTAAAAGGCAAAATAAAACAGTGCATGCCACGGCGATCAGGCGGAGGACACTGCAGCTTAGAATGCAAAAGATGATGCGGAGGCTGGAGATGCAGTAGATACCGGGCCCAGGTCCTGCCCTGCCCTGCCGTGCCCTGCCCTTTACTCTCACCACCTCCAATGCGTCCAATGTCTAAAGTTGGCTTACGCGCACACAAAAGCGATGAGCGATGATGCCTCAAATATGCAAAAATGCCTGGCGCAATAAAACGAAACTCCAAGCGGAGCGGGTGTAGATGAAGGTGAAGGCGAGGTGTATATGTGCATGTGTGTGTTTGTGTATGAAAAAGGGCTTAACATTGTGTCCAGTGCCAGTCGCAGCCTGACCAACGGGGTTGCAGTTCTGCTCCGTGCCGTACAAATCCAAACGAAGTTCGAATGCAGGCAACAGTCGTCGAGAGTCGAGAGCTGAGTCGCGTTTCGTTGCGTTGCTAACGATGCCGCAGGACAGGATTGGAAGGGTCCTGGGGGTTTGGCAGTGGGGGCTATATGGGTGCAGGTAGCGGATGGGGGACGAAGTAGAGAGGGGGGCTGGTGTATGGGCCGTGCAACGCCACACAGACACAAACAGATAGACAGGCTGGTCAGCAGGCAGAGACATACCCCTTCACCCCAGCACTAGCTGCCTACGGGGCCCGCATTGATGGACAGTTAACGCGGCAAAAACGAACGCGAGGAACATTGGAGCAGCAAGAGTACGAGAAGCCGGTGCCCAGCTTAGAGTAGCGGCGGGCATCGAGAACTCTATCTGTGTGCGTGTGTGCTTGTTTCTATTACGGCTTCTGTGCCCTTGCCCATGCCTCGGGCCTGGCTTAGACGACGACGCAACTGTACCCAGGACACAGGCTCAGGCTCGGACGCATGCAACCCTTGGCAAGATTTTCGCGTACGTTGCAAGTTGCTGTTGCTGTTGCTGTTGCGTTGCGTTGCTGCATGTGCCAACCTGCCTCCCGCCCTCGCACTCCCTTTCCGGCCTACGACTGTGGGGGCTCCATGTTTGTGTTTTTGTAGATTTTGCGCGCTGCGCCATTTGATTGCATTGCGTCGCTTCCGTTTCCACTTGGCCATTGTCGCTCCTTTGGCGGCACAGGCGGCACATTCGACCCACGGTACCCCGCAGCCGGGGCCCATTCATTTATATACAAATGAACGCCTCCGTGGCCACGCCCATTCCCTCGCCGCATAGTCAAGTGCAGACGCAGGCAAATAATTTCTTTCGTTTCTGTTTCTGTTTTTTCTCTGTTTTTATTGTATTTGTTGCAGGACCACATCGACAGGCAGCGGCTGTCGTTTGTCGACGTCCGTTGTTGTTAGTTGTTTGGCGATATGGTCAGAGGGGGGCAGGCCGTGCATCCTTTCGATACGGATTAGTTATCAGCAGGCTCAGCACAGCATATGTGACCAGAAGTAGCAACAGAAATGTCAGACAGGATCAGCCAAGGATATCTTTAAACAAATGCTTTAAAGGCAACTTTGCTTCCAAAGTATTCAAACTGACATAACTCTAAGAAAGCCAAGAGGCGTGGAAGGGTACGGGAAAAGCTAAATGATTGAAGTTTGTCAAGGAATTGCAACAATGAAAGAAAAATAGAAAAAATACGAACAACCGCAGACTAATTAAAACATACACAATGACAGCAAAATATTAAAAAGTAAAGAAAAGCAATAAGACAAGCGAAATCTTTGAATAAGCAAATCTTTTGGTGTGCATTTAATGTCGGGGGGGTTGTTGTTTTTGTTGTTGTTGATTTAGATTTGAGTTTCGCTTATTGTTGTTGCTGCTGTTGATTGCAGTCGTCAGCGGTTGACAATGCGCCTTTATTATAAGCAGCTCTTTGGCTTTGCCAAAGGCAATTCCAAGGCGGAGGCAATTCGCTGTTTGTTTGTAAATCGCTTTGAAGAGCCAAGAATAGAGCCAACTGCCTAACATGTGCAGCAATTGTAATTACAACTTACGAAAAGAAAACTCTCATGCTGTCAAAGAAATGTAGGCCAGATATATAAGAAGGTGATGTACTAGTTTTGTATGATTAAAAACTGAAATTGCTATTAAGAAACGAAAATAATTCTATGGAATTACATTAATTGCTTTAATTTATTAATATTATCCAAAATTAAAAGAAAAAGGTTTAATAATACAAATTTCATTCTAAAATTGTAAATGAAATCTACATTTGGAATATCGTACAGTCTGCTTCCGACTTCTTATATACATGGGATACATCCATGCTGCTATACAAACTGATATATACCGCCCACAGTATATAAAGTTGGACTTTACCAATGAGTACAAATATATGTTGCCTAATATGTTGTTAATTATTTATATTTCCATATCTAAGGCATTCCTGGTAGAAGGACTAAACCGGGTGCTGGTATAGCTCACGGAAGTCTTCTGGTCTCAAAGCCGAATTTGAACATCAGAACAAAAAATTGAAGTGTGGCAGAAAACCAAAGGCGATTTCTTGGGCAGCTCAGTGAAGAAGTAAATCAAACGGAAAGAGGAAAAACTTAGAAGAAACAATAACGATCTGCCGCAGTTCAAGATGAAGTCTTTGCTCAGTTTGCTCTTCGATGGATATTTGTCTGAGCCATCGCAAGCTTTCTCACCCTATGGCTAAGAGCTGCTAAGTAAGCTAGACAAAATATTCAAAAATAATAAAATTTGCATTAATAATAAACTTAAATCAAATTAAGAAATTGAAATAAAATTGCTTAGGAAATTTCTTCTTTACTAATCATATTCATATATCAAATAGTCTAAGAATAATTATATTAGAGAGAGTTGAAGCGAAATCACTATTATGTTGGTAGCAAGAAATCTAGCAAAAATTCAACAAGAAGATTGAAACTTCTATAAGATTAATCCTGATGACTTAAGACATGGCAAAGATTACCCTAATTCCATATTGTATAAAATAATTGCAACTAATGAGTTCATTCCGTTTCCTATACAAATTTATTTCCAAATAATCTTTATTACCATTTATAGTTGTTTCTACCGAAACGTGGAGGAACAGAAATCGCGAAGTATAAAAGTACTAACTCGAATGAGTTCCAAATATCACGTGTTTTATGGGTTGATGTACTTATATAAGCTAAGCCCTTAATGTGGGCGTATGGTGAGAATTCAGTTTCAGTGAGAGAAAGATCAGCATAATGCATAACATAGCAATGTCAATGTACTTAACATACTGTTAACAGTTAACATACTGCAATTATATTGACTTTATTAAAGCTATATTGATTTGAACTGATATGTAAGCTCAAATTATGTTACATTAATGAAATGATCTAACAATTGTCAAATGACCTTGCCTAATTTTCCTACATATAAAATTTAATAAAATATTCAAAAATAATCAAATTTGCATTAATAATAAATTGAAATAAAATGAATAAATTGAAATTATCTGATAAAATTTAAATAAAATTGCGTATTGAAAATGTTTTATTTACTAATTATATTCATATAATATATTCTACAAATTATGATAATGGTATACTAAGCAATTTAATTTTATAAATTTAGAAGACATGCCCTCCCCAGTGTATCAAGTCAACATTTCTCTTTATCCACCATAAGCTTAAAAAGGTTTACAAATATTTATTAATTCCTTTCTTATATTCAAATGATTAACTTTAGAAAAATCCTCTACAACATTATTCCACTTATTCTCCATATATGCAACATCATCCACATCAGCACCTATAACCAACTAGACCAGCATCATCATGAGCCTCAGCCTCATCATCGTCAGCATCATCATCATCATCGTCATCACGCAGCTAATCACTTG
This sequence comes from Hirtodrosophila duncani, assembly GCA_037043425.1. NCBI lineage: Eukaryota > Metazoa > Arthropoda > Insecta > Diptera > Drosophilidae > Hirtodrosophila > Hirtodrosophila duncani. The sequence goes on along the minus strand of JBAMBM010000834.1, from coordinate 4,620,541 downwards.
CCCTCTGTTGCAATGCCATAAAAAACACAACTGATAAGCCTGCTCTGGCCCTAACTTCATGGCTTTTGCGGTGGCGCGGCACGGAGGGGCTGCTGAAAAATGCTATCAATGAATGGGCCATTGAAACATGCCCTGAACTCTGAATGAATTCCACGCGGCACCGACACCATGCACAAAATGCATGAATGAAAATTTCGCGTTGCATGCGTCGACGCTGGCAGAGAACTGCAGCAGCAACGGCTGCGAAAAAAGTGCATGGGACGTGGCATACCATTCGCCATTTGTGCCACATGCGGCGTTTGTTTAATGGGCCGCCACGCACGCGATGCGAAAACAGCTACCCAATGTTGTTCTTGTTGCACATGCTGCTGTTGTTGTTGGTGGTGCTGTTGGTGTTGTTGGTGCTGTTGTCGGTTGTCAATGACAGCATAAAAAGCGATGCAACAGCAACAGCAGCAGGCGCCAACGAGTTGAGGTGTAGTGGCGGGGGTTCCCCCGAAAAAAAGCATCAAAAAAAAAAAAGAAAACTGACCATGATGAAGTCATCGCCATCGCCATGCTCGATTCGATTGTTCCGCATGCGGCACACGCGTCAAGGTCGTCATCATCATCTATGGCAACAACGGCGGCAATAACTGTGCCGCACACACAAATTATGTGCCTGTTGCAACTGGCCGACTCCATGCCTCCACCCCGCTTAACTGACCTGCACTGCAGGCTGCAACCTTGTCCTTGTGCAACAGAGGGCGCACCCGGCGCCACCAAAAAAGAAACAGAGAGGCTAAAATAAAAAACATGCTGTCCTTTCCGTGGCAGTGCACTTTGATTGCACTGCCTGCGATTATCCGTGCTGCATATCAATGTCCTGGCCGAGGCAAAAAATCACTGAAGGTCATTTCATTCAGGCCTGGTCTGGACAGCGCTCTCACCTCAATCCCAGTCCCAGTCCCAGTTGCTGCTGCTGCTGCTGCATTGGCTCCCCAATTTTTTGGCTGCGCTTGGTATTTTTGCATTTTTTCCCCGAACAATTTCACATTGAAGTGTTCAGTGTTCGTTTTTTGTGCCCCCTCGAAGTGCATTCAATGGACGCGTTGCCGGCGTTGTGCGATTATTAGGGATTTCAATCGACGTTGCATTTTGCCACCACCTCAGCCAACCCCTTGGCCCTGGCTCTGGCTGGCCGCTTGTTTGCGGTTTGGTATTGAGGTTTTTGGTGTTGGTTCACTTTTTTTGTTTTCGGCGAGGGAGTGGTAAGGAGAGGGACGGGTTAGGCGGTGTGAGCTTCGCACGCGCCGATTTTTGCATGAATTTTTGCAGTAGGCAACCCGGCAGCCACGGAATTGAATTGTTGCACTTTTTATGCATTGGCATTGGCATTGGCCTGTCGCCTTTTTTAACACATATCAACTCGACCCCTCCGCCCTATCGCCCGCTCACTGTTGCTCTGTTGAAGTGTGAAAATGCAGCGCGGCTGAAAAATGGGGAAAAAAAAGAAATGCATACATACATATGTGCATATGTATATTTGTGGGATGCTCAACGTGTTTATGGTGTTTACGGCGTTGATCGGGATTTTTTTTGGGTTTTAGGGCCTTGGCCGTGCTTTGATGGCTTTTGGTCAATATGTTGATGCATTTTTGTTGCATATGCAGCTGCGTTTTGTGTGCCGCTTCTACATGAACTGTTCATTGTTGCGGCAACAGGCTGCAAAGCCAATTGACCGCAAATTTGCGGCTTAACTCGTGGCTTTTTCAAACTGATTTTTATAGTGACAGACATCGGACGGTGGCTGAGCCAAGCAATTCGAGTTGGGGGTTCCATGTGATGTGTTGACACATGGCAAACACGGCAACAAGCTTATGTTATGAATAATTAAATTGTTAATTGTTGATTGGAAATGGCAGAAAACTGCTTGGTTTAAGTTAATTTGTTTACTGAATATTGTTATTGTTATTAATTAAAAACAAACCATGGGTAAATATTGTAATGAAATCAAAATCATGTAAAGTAATGTTAGCTCAGCAACAGGAGTGCATTTCATTGTTAGCACTGAGGATATGTTTAGATCCATGAGAATAGGGTATAATTATGACATCAATACTTTGGCAATTTAAACGGAAAATATTGCTTAAGCTTTCTGTGTTTTTTTCTTTAATTTTAAAACCGATTTTTTATATTGTTACAGAAAACTTGACAAATGTAGACACTTCTAGCTTGGATTGTTTACCTATTTTGCAATTCAAAAGCTTCCAGGTGTCGTTGCTATGTAAGAACATTATACAGCTCAGTCTTTCGGTTGCGTGGCAGGTTTAAAAGATCGTTCTATGAGAACTGATGCTCCCAGTATTGACTAAAACTCCATTGAATCCCAAAAATCATTCGGATAGGCATTCTTAAATACGCGCTCATCTCATTATATTTCGTCAGTGGGCTTATATGAGTATGAGTGCGCAAGCTGGTGGTATTGGTCCCAGAAACAAGACTCTGTTGATTCAGACTTGAGCGAATTAGTTGACTCTTTGATGAAAGGCTTCTAATCAAAGAATTGATATGTAAAATCATATTTAAGCTAGCCAATGGATTTCTGAAATGGATTCTCTTAAGTCGAGGATCTAAAACAATTTGAGTGTGTAATTTTCGATGTTTATCTGAACATCGATACATCGACGAAACATCGCCAACAAAAAACATCGGACATCATAGATGTTTACGATCGAAAACATCGATACATCGATCGGATAAAATCGCTGTTTTTGGACATCATTAAGTTTACAGATGAAAATGTTTGATTCGTTATGTTTGCTGCTATATAAATACTACGAATATGTTTTCTAATTCCCAATATTAGGAATTCCTAACATAGGAAAGTTGAAAAGCTATAAGATTTGAGGCGTATCAAATGTAAAAATATCGACATATTGAAGTGTCAAAACAATCAGGAGGCGCCTTGTTTGACCAGCAAAAACGTATCAAAAAAGAAGTGAACCTAGAAGCCATTGAACTTTTTCTCTATCTTTATGCTAACCTACACAAATAAACTTACAATTTAAAGTGTTTACACAATGATTTGTTCAAATCTCTAGAGTTATCCGTGGCACCTCACCTAAAATACTGAATGTATGTATGTGAATAGCAAGATCAAATGAAGCTCTACCAAATACATTACAATATACTTTATATATGAATAGCTGAAATTGTGTTTAAGTAAAAAATAAAGTTAAATTATGAAACTTTAACCCGTAGAGTAAATTCAATTCGAATCAGTGACCCGAAGTTCCCGAAATAATTGTTGAGCTTGCAGTCCTGCATTAAGGTATCCAAAGGATTGCAATCATCTTTCAGTTAGCATGGCATAACTGCAGCTTAATATCTATATCTATATACCCAAAAAATGTTGTTATACATTCATAACTTCACACAGGCTAGATAAAGGCCGTCAACCCACCCAATGCCATTGCAATGTTAAGGCCAATTGAGCAGTGCAGTAGCAAATTTCTGGCCAGTGGCCACAACGCAGCGCCTGCTTGCCAAAATAAAAACAACGATGATGATGTTGATGCTGCTGATGGCGATAGCCAGCAGAGTCTGCTGGCCATAGGCAAATGGCACCTAAGTGCCAATCTGCTGGTTGTTGCCTGCCGCAGTCGAGTTTGAGCTGATATCTTTGTTTTTTTTTTATTTTTTGCTAGACATGTCCTCTCATCCTGTACCTGTTGCCGCAGTTTAGCTGGTGCATTTATCAAATCGACAGCTTAAGCTGACGAGGCTGCTGTTGCTGTCAGCATATTGCTGCCATGCAATGCAATGGAATGGTCAAGCACAGAAGCAACATGTTGGCTGCAATAATAAATAGCCATTTGAATTGGCCATTTTATGAATGAAAATTGGCCACACACGTGCCAACTATTAGCTGTTTGTAGCTATTAAATGTCACAACAAAAGCCACTACAACTACAACTACAACAACAACAAAGCAATAGCCAGGCCACAATGCTGCTGATGTTGCTGTTGTTGGTGGGGCTGCAATTTGATGCTGCTGCTGCAGTTTACGTCACTGCTGCACAAATTGTGTGTGAAAAAGTGCACACAAATACACACAGCAACAACAACAACAACAACAGGAACATCAATGCACAAACACACATGAGCATAAAAAACAAGTAAAAAGTGCTGCTGTCATGCGGTTGCCGTTGTTGTTGCTGTTGCTGCTGCTGCTATTGCATGCAACAGTGCGTTTTGCTGCAGCAACAACTGACACACACACCTACAGCCATACTCTGACACTCACCCACAAATGCAGGCGCGACAGCCACGCGCTGTTTTTGTTGTTGTTGTTTTTGTTTTTTACTTTTCACGCGAAATGCGATTGAAAGCGAAAGTGTTGCTGACACCAATACACACATCAGCAGCTATTATTGCTGCTGCTGCTGCTGCAGTTGCTGGTGTTGGTGTTGGTGTTAACAGCATGTTGCACGTGTCAACATGAAACTGTTGCAGGTGGCTTTGGGTTCGGGTGCAGGGTTCTGCTTCTGCTTCTGCCCATGGGCTTTCGTCATGCCAATGGGCGGTCGCTTGTTTCATGGCATCAATGAACAAATATCGTCATGTAATTGATAGCGAATTTGTGTAGCTTTATCACTCAAATGTATTGTTGTTGCCGTGGCTATTGTTATTGTTGCCGCAGCTGCTGTTCACACATTTTATTTGCAAATCTGTTAGCCAGCAAATTGTTGGTGTTAGTCGACTTTTTTGGAATTGTTTCTATGTTTGGGTTTTAATCACAAGCCACAAATGACAACAACAATGAGAGCTCCAACATGCAGTTCATTTGCCACATGCAACAAGCAATTAATTAGGACATACGCAGTTTTTCCCACAGGCCGCGCCTGATTAAGTCAAATAACAATGATGATATCCTGGAAATGGTAAATTTTTTGGTCAGCTGTTGCCACACGTTGTACATTTAAACAAATGCATGTGTGTGAGTGAACGGTAAAATTAAATCTAAACAAATAAACAGTGGCAAGTGGCAACAACTGACATTCAAATGCGGTTAACCACAAAAACACATAACTAATGCTCCACTCAAATGTCACAGGCAATTGGCAGCAACAGTAGATAATAGTGCGATTCGATTGCATGAATGCACTCAAAGTAGTAAAACTATACAATAATGATAATTAGTGAAAAAAGAATTGTATATATATATATAACTCTTTGCTCAATCCAAACCAGTCGAACGTTGAAATGTTCATACTAGTTATAGCTGATTAGTTAGGGAAGCCCTTATAATTCGTTTTGGTAAATTGAAACTGCAAAAGTGTTAAAATCGACATAGAGTTTTCACGTACGTATAGACGCCTATAAGTATATAAGTATATAGCAGCCTTATAGAGGTACGCAAAATCATAATCATACACACTCACATACCTACACAGACACAAAAACAATGGAGGAGGATCCTGCTGTCCAGCTGTGACAAGAGCAACAATGCTATATGAGGGTCCAGTCTGGCTAAATGCGCTCCAGTCGACCAGTTATAGTCGTGGCTTTCTGGCAACTCACCGTCTGGGATCCATTCGGATCTGCAGCGCCTTCAGGACCGTATCGGAAGACGCAGCCCATGTCATAGCCGCTGTTGCGCCCATAGAGGATATGGCGGCCGAACGAACCGCTATACATCGGAAACTACATGGGGGAGACGCTTCGCCGTCATTTAAAAAGGAGACACGAGAGGCAGCGAGAAGACAGACACTGCAGAGATGGCAGGATCGGTGGGGTAGGTCTACCAAGGGCCGGTGGACACACCGTCTCATCACCAATCTCCTAGCCTGGACTGGTAGAAAGCACGGCCAGGTAAACTACTACCTGTCTCAGCTCCTTAGCGGGCATGGCTGCTTCCTTAGCAACCTGCACAGGCCGCCAGCAACTTTGCGGAGAGCTGAGCGCGAGCGGCGCTCTATGGAATAGGCGGCGCCGAATCTTCTGCGAAGCAATACTTCACGGCCGTACCGCAGAGGGAAAGCCCCGAGGAACGAGGAAATTAAAAAGGGAATTTCAATATTAATCTCATTGCTCAAACCTTAAAACATATCCTTTTCAGATATCCTTTACAAAATCACGCTGCTGATCATTTGAACAGTATAAATAGGTGTATATCCCAGGTATTCTACGCTGTTATAAATGATTGATAGTGTAGCCTAAAGCTTTGTTAGCCACCTCATCCTGCAAAACGCCTTAAAGTATGCAATCTATCTTCATCTCTATATCTTTTTGCTGTGACAATTTGTAGCAAAAAGCAAGCCTTTGGCCAAACACAAAACATTTTTTCTCCATTTTGCGTTGCGGATGCGCCGTTGCCAATGTTTTTGTGGACACTGCTCACTCACAGTCCTGTGTCCCTGACGCAGTCATCGTTTGTGCTCCGTTCGTTCTGGGGGTTTTGCCAACTAGCCAAGTGGCTCAACCAGTGCGAGTCGCTATCTGCAGGGAGGCCAAACATATACAGCTCCCTCTTACCACCCACATGGCAGCCCTTATACTAAATGCGTTTTTTGCTTAGTTTTATTGCCCCGCACCCCTTTCATGGGAAAAAAGAAAATTAAACCAACGTGAAGGCTCCAACGCAATGCGACGCAGGCAAAATCGACAGGCAAAAGTAACGCCGCGCTCGAAAATAAAACAGCCTCAAATTGCAGACGACAAGAGAGTCGCTGGACATTAGAGGTAGGAGAGCTAGCAGCCTCCAAGCAATGGGTGCAGTAAAAATCAAGCGAATATGTAGCTTGGAGTTGGCGCAGGAATACTTTCTATGTGTTTTCTTTTTCTATTGCTTGTCGACTTTTTGCAAATTTTTTGTCTATTGAGTTTCAAATTTCCCGGACAGCAATGTACAATGAATGCGTCGTGGATACTGATGCTGCTGCTGCTGCTGCTATTGCTGCTGCTGAAGCTGAAGGCTTTGATAAAAAATTTTTTGCCAAATGTTTTCTGAAATCCTTCACTTGCCCACACCAAACATCTATCAAGCCATTGCAAGAGCGCAGCGGCAGGAACATCAGCAGCCTCGCATATAAATGGCATGTTTGACACACACACACATACATACATGTAAAAACACATACGAGTGCCATAGAGGGGGCCCGAGAGATTGGGGCATTCATCGCGCAGCGGCCCAACTGCGTTTCAAACAAAATAATATGCAAAATGTTAAAAAATTAAACGAAGAATGGGGCAGCAGGAATATCGTAGCAGGAGGCAGGTCAAGGGTTGGGAGAGTTGGAGGGGATGGCTTGGCACCAAAGTTGTCCAGCAGCAGCGAAAAAATTCGCGAATTTTTAGTTGATTTTCTACATGTGCCAACACAAAAACCCTTTGCTACAAGTTGAACTGAGGAGGTGAGGGAGAGAGAAGGGTAGCCCTGGCATTGGCAGGGGCATGTGCACATGCTCAGTGTTATCTGTATGGGGTTTGGGGCGAGGACGAAGAGAAGAGAAGGAGGACGAGGACTGTCGATGGGCTGCAGTTTTTTCGGCTTTTATTTTTGAATATTTGGCGCCTTGCAAAAGGACAACAAATACACATTCATTTACTTGAGTCAGGGTGGGAGAAGCAGCAACAGGAGGCGGGGTAGCAGAAGCTTTGACATTAAAAATAAATCAAATAAAATTAACATCCACGATATATACTACACAGCATTTACGTATTCGACTAGGGCACATAAATTAATATTTTGCGTTGTGAAAACGAAAAACAAAGAGGGAATATTTAACGCGCTTTTGGGGGAAATGAACTTATATATATATGATGGGGTTGAAATTTATAAAAACAGCAGACTTGAAAGTCTATGCGAATACAATTTCGAATTAATTAAACAAAAATTTAAATAGAATATTTAAAGTTAAAATACAAAAATTAACTACATATGAGAATCGAATGCTGCCTCAACCGAATTTACCTCTAAGAAGCACAAAATCACTTACTGAATAAAATTCTGCTTTCGAGTCTTACCTTGAGATTCTTCTCTGATCTTCAGGAACTCCAAAGAGACTATAAATTTTCATATATTTTGTCAATGTATGAGAAATTTTACTATTGTTGTAAATTTGGACAGACCAAAAACTCCCGAAAATAGAAAGTAAGCTTTAACAATGTCTTCTTCATGTCTAGAGAATTTAGAGACTCCAATAGATTGCCCAATAGATGTGTGCACTTGGTGATGGGCAGAGCTCCCCACTGGAAGGCCACTCTAACCGCTTTGTAGTCATGTTCCAAATTAGCCTGTTTGATAATGACTCACAAGTGCTGTGGCTAGAGAGAAGTTCGGCATGAAAGTGGGAAAATAAAGACACTGAAGCCACTGATGAATACTTAGACATTCGCCTATAAATTTATAATGGCGGCTTACTTAATTACGAAATAAACTTGAAAGGAAACCCTTATGAACTAGAACATCATATCGTAAAGTATTGTAAATTTGTAAAAAACTACTTGAATAATTTGAAAATTCGAAAATTTATGACCATTTCGGTTGGCCAAAAATGAAAAAGTAAATATATAATCAAATTTTTAATATCTCATGAAACTCAGCAAAAAAAATATGTTAAAATGGAGAAAAGCACCTCTACTTTATTTGTGTGTAAAAATTGTTCAAGAAATTTCTTCATTTCTGTGTTTTTACACCTGTTGAAATTTGTGTGTTCATCGGACATTTCCGGAGTGAAGTTTTAGTAAGTTTTAGTATTGGTTCAAAGTTAATATTTATATATTATAGATGGCTCCACATCACGCAGCCAAAACCGGATCAGACAACTATATCATATAGCTGTCATAGAACCGATTTTTCCGACATGAACCCTTATAGCGTAGAAGAGGTTGTTCTGTATTGAAATTGTACTTCATTTGGTAGATAGTCTGCGATTTCGGAGAATCTTTGGGATTAATAGAAATTTTATCTAAATCGGGCTACTATATCATATAGCAATTTGTATGTTACATGGTATTTACCTGTAGAGCAAGCTCGGTGTCGCCTGTGTAGTGCAGATCGACCAAATATCTTCAAAGTCAGGCTTATTGTTAAGCACATTAAAAGCAGACACCTTATACCAGAGATTGCATCAAGGATCTACATCTGGTAATGAAGAATTTTAGAATTGTACCAAACCAGAAGCAACAGTACATCTAGGGACATAATGTTGAACACCCGAGGTCCAAAAGAGCAGCGTCGCCGGCTACTCATGAGCGTAAATAGTGCTATCATCCTCTATGCAGCACCTATTTGGAGCCGAGTGATGGCGGTTCCAAGCTACAGTCGAGGCGACCTACCGCCTAAGCGCCATACAGGAATTAGTCAAGGAGGCAGAGCAGATTCGTGCTGTAGCCGGAGCTCACTACAGAAGGCTCACGCGTTTTGAGACAGCAGAGTATCACAAGGTGGCAGGAACGTTGGGACAGTTCATCCAAAGGGCGATTGATACTTCAACTTATCCCGAACTTGGAAACATGGGTAAGTCGAAAACATGGCGACGTCAACTTCCACCTAACGCAGCTTCTTTCTGGGCATGGCTGCTTTCGGAGCTACCTCAAACGGATGAATGTCCTTGATGCTAAGGCGACGCAGTAGAACGTACCACGTGATCTTCGAGTGCTGGAGCTTCGCCTCGCGCAGGTCGATTCTGGAGGAAGTCATGGGTGGCCCAAGCTCACCAGGCAACTTAATGCACTGCATTCTGGAGTCCAGCCAGAACTGGGAGGCAGCCAGAACTGGGAGGCAGCCAGTGCCTTCGCAGCGGCTGTCACAACGGAGCTCAGGCGCTCATGGAATCCATATGGGTTGGGTTGGGTCACATGTCCTGCTAGCTGAAATACTTACAGCCTTAAATGCGAGCTTAAATATTTTAAAGTCAATTGAAAGCAATACTGAAAAAACCAGCAAGAAACAAAGGCTATGCAAATGTCGATGTGGAAAATAATAAAGTATAATAAACATAAGCGATTAAGTGAACGGTTGCCAACTTACAAACAACAACAACAAAAAAAACAACAAAAAGAGCAACAACAAAAACAATAACAGCAATAAAGACTTGCAACATATGACGATACTGATGCTGGCAATGTCGATGCCGACAATTGCAGCTTCGCTTTGCCATAATATGCGAAATATTAACAATAAATGTTGGCGGGGCAGGTGCGGGGGTTATGGGGGAAATCGGGTAACAAATCATGCACAAAACAATGGGCCACATTTTTAGTCGTTTTGCGTTTTGTTACTGCAGCAACTTATATCAAAACAATTACACATATTTTTCTACATGCTGTGGCACGGCTCGAAGATGAGACTGAGGCCACCACCAGTAGCTGCCGCAGCCGCAGCCGCAGCCAGCAGAGTCGAAAATTTGAACAATTGTCCGAATGCAGCTTCCACATTGACTGCAACAAGTTGTTGCAGTAATATGCAAAATCCAACAAACAGGAACAATAACATACACTCAGCCACACACATTGCCAAAAGCCAGTAACTCACCCAACAGCGTCTTCTTAAGATGCTGAAGAAGTTGTAGCCAGCAGTAGCAACATCAGCAACAAGAACAACAACAACAACTATAGCGTGCCCAACGTAGCATGCAAAGCAGCTTCAGCTTCAAATTTCTGGACAGTGGGGGGGAGTGTGTGTGCAGACCAGATAAGTTAAGGTGCAGTGGCAGCCGAAATAGTTGTCGTTGCTGCGCATGATGAGACGCCATCGGGGCCAGCGCCAGACTCGGGCTCCACATCGCCCACGAAGAAACACGACGCCAGCGCCTGACGGGTGGCGGTTTCGGCATTGGTCTTTAGTGGTGCTATGAGAAAACGTGCACCGCCAAAACTACCGGGCGGCTTCGGCTACTGCCGCCGTGTACTCATACGTACATGTGGCTACTGTGGCCAGCAGCAGCAGCAGCACCAGCAGCAAAAGCAAACCTACCATGTAATTGTTAATACCCTGAATCGTAAGGCGGCTATTAGTTTTGTAATATGGGAAAAACTTTATGCAATCCAACTGAAGCTGAATCCCTCATATGCATTCTTCATGGTATATTTCTGTCCCAGCTTTACATCAAAGAGAAAGTGGAAATGTTGTGTTTCTTTCTGACTAAATTTGTCGTAAAAGAATTAGAAAAGCCGAAGAAGCGCTGAATCTGGTGGCTTAAGTTAAGAGAAGAGATTGTTAATAAGAAATTAGAATCAGACTTAAAAGTAGTTTATTTTTAGTCCTATCACTAAGGATTCTCTTAGATATTTTGCTCAGCCATTAAGATAAATGCAAGGCGACACCAGAGGCCGAACGACTAATAGATTCATAAGATGCATTTCGAGAATCTCCTAAAACCTGAGCACAACTGACCCGTAGAGTATAACAAGTGCGATCATTTCTCCCTTTTCCACCTCTTCTTACACGTTATTATTGCTATTGTTGTTGTTGTTGTTGTTTGAATTGGCTATAATGTCTTTCTTACTCGACTGACTTTGGACAGACTAGGACTAGGGCCAGCTGGCTTACGGGGCAGACGGAACGGCATGAAGCAATATCATACGGCTGTAGTGCAACTCAACTTAAAAGTCATATGTTTGAGCTGCAACCTCAACAAAAAAAAGAAACAAAAACATTTTTTCAGTAGCAATTGACTTCATTTGCAATTGTTGCGCGTCTGCTCACTGTCCTACACTCCCACATAACCATCTCTCTCTCTCTCTCTCTCTCTCTCTCTCTCTCTATGGTTGCCTAGCTTTGTCTATCTCCGACATTTTTCCCTTTGGACAGGTTTAATAAATATGTTCAAGGAAATGCTGTTTGGTAATTGTTAGCTGGCGTCTATGTTGCTCTTTTTTTTATTCGGCTGCTGCTGTAGCAATTTTTTGTTGTTGTTTTTGGCTGCAACTGCAACTTTGACTGTGACTTTTGAGTCTGTTACTGTTCCTGTCTTTGTCTGCGGCAACAGGAAATGTGGCTCCGCAATGGACCTTTACTATCTGTATCGTGAGATCTGCATCTTAGTTTGGTAAGTGTTTTTTAATAAGCCCAACTCTCAATGCAGTTATGTAAACATTTGCATAACTTGGTGTGGCATTTGCTAATGCTTCTACTTCTGCTTCTGCTTCTTCGCCTTCTATTTCTTCAGCTTCATAGTCTTGATGGCCACATATGCCCAAGAGTGGAAGAGTGGCAGAGAGGTGGTATACTACGCACATCAAAAACAAAAATGAAATCACGCATTTTGACAGAAACGTTGCCCGGCCTGGCCAGGGCCTGGCCTATGTGTCGTATGTGCAACGAAACTAGGAGTTTTGCTCACTTTGGTATTGGCGTTGTAGTTGCCACTGGCGCAGGTCAGTAAACCGCCAATAAAATCAACGTACGGACAGGTACAGGCACAGGTACAGGCATTGCCACAAGTCAGATGCAGTGCCTTGTCCTGCATCCTAGTTGAGGGTGCCATCCCAACCGCCTTTTACACGTTGCCGAAATGAAAATTGAACTCATATTTATTTAAGTTGGGCTTGGGCTAGGGCACTGCAATTGGCATGGCAACGTTCGAGTTTTCTATGCCTGGTTCCTATTTCTATTACGGGTTACTGGCTGCCTCCAAGCCGCCTAGACCCAATTCATCAACACAGCCGTCCGAGCATTAGCCGTCAGTCAGTCATTCAGCCAGTCAGTTAGGCATCCTCCATGCAGTTAGGGCAGGGCAGGGGTCCACGGTCAGGCAGTTGCTGTTCCAACTCTTTCCAAACTCATGCTCATGTGTGTACTCTTTTGTCTACGAATTTTTGAGTTTTGAGTTTGCATACAAGATGAGTTTTGAGCGAGGCGCACTACACACACACATCACACACACATACACACATGCACTACACCCGTTCGTACGGATAGGCTAAGTGCCACGCCCTAGTCATCTGTGTGCCCCTCTGGGTGCCGTAATAAAATGTCATTCGTCATTTGGTTTTTGCGTACGATGTGCGTTGGCCAGATCCAGATTCTGACTTTTCTGCTACAGCTTCAGGCCTTCCACCTCCACCAGCAACTCCACAGCCAGCCGCACGTCTCCATGTTTTTGCACTGCCTATAACTTTGCCAACAACGGCAACTAATCGCATTGTCTGCGCTTTTTGTATGCAACACGCAGCCAGAATCAAAATCCAAAAACACCCCAAACTGCCAAACTCTTCCACTCAACCCCAGCCCAAACTCATCATCATCATCATCATCATCGTCTTTGTCGTCATCATCATGTTCTGTGTGTGTGCTGTGCTGTGCGAAAAGTCAGTCGCCACATTTGCCTGTCACATTTAACAATTCTATTAATTTGTTTTGCTCTACATATAGCTTTGGTTCTCAGCTGACCCGCCTGCTGCCCACTTGCCCTGTGTCCTGTGTCCTGTGTCCTGCTCTTGCATCCAGCGTCCATGTCCTGGCTGTCTAGTGAATAAAGCATAGATTGCAGCTATGCGTTTTATTATGACAATTTTGATTTGATTTCTTATGCAATTTTTTCATTTTCGGTTTTGATTTTTATGTTTCAGTTATTGTTCTGTGTTTTTGTTTAGTTTAGTTTTTGTTTTAGAATTTGTTTCAGATTCTCATTTGCATTCCATATGCATAGACCAGGGAGTTGCAACACTCTGAAGTCAGCCATAAAGCAGTTCATTTGTTATTAAGTTAGTGTGGGTATTGTGGGGCATTGAGGCATTGACAACTTCTGCTCGGGCAGGACAAGGATATGGCCACAATATCCAGACAGACCAAAAATGCAACGCCCGCCAAGTGCCAGCGAGAGAGTTTTACAGCTCTGCACACAAACGTAATCTAAAGCGGATATTGCCAACTGTGGCCTAGACCCCAGCACCAACTACCTAACCCCCCTCCTACTCCAGCCGAGAGCACACCCTATACGATGCGACTGCACAGATATTGTCTTCGCTCTGTTGACGACGACGCCGACAAGGACAACGATGAGGAGCAGCCACACAACAACAACAACAACAACAACAGCACACAACAATAGCAACGGCCATGGCGGCTTGCATTTACAAAATTCTACAAAACTAAAATATATCACTGTGGGCGCCCATTTCGATCCTCGACCCATGCCGCCCTCGTGTATGCGTAATTTGCGTATGTTTGCAAAATGCAAAAGGACTCTGCGTTTTCGTCCGTCTAACTGAAAATAATGATAGGCGCAATGCACAGCCTAGATATTTGTGTGTTTGAGAGCACTGGATATAGGCATGAAGAAGTAAGGGGGCGAGCGTTGTGTGTGTGTGTGTGCACGAGGGGTCCATGTAATTGTCAATGCATATTTGGGGGAGTTGCTCTGACTGTATGCGGATTGCTTGGTTTAGCTCGGGCATTGTCGCTCGATTTATGATTTATTTTTTTCACTTTTTTTTCCTTTTTGTGGTCAAATGAATGCAGTGACTGCAATTGGATATGAAAAGAATGGTTTGGCCTGCAGCTGTAGTATTTGGAGCGGAGCAATCATATCTTTTAAAGAAACCGCAGTTCAAAAACTCTCAGTAGGGTGAGCATGGATTTGGCATATTCAGTGGAATAATTAAGATTGTCAAACTTATTAAAGAAAATATCACTCACGATCATATAAGCCTAAGACTGAGTGAGTTTTCGTAAGGTATTTGTTATGCTTAATAATAGGTATAGGATGTTTCTTATCAATATTTGGCATTAAACACGCTACAGTGTCTCCGCCTCAGGCATGATTTTGCCCCTGCTTTGCTCGCGTTTCCTCTCATATGTAACACCAAGTAATGCCAGATATCTTCCTCTCCTCCGTTGTCCACCAACTTCCGAATTGAGCACTCTACGAGCTGAAGTTTCTTCATCCATACGTACGATGTGAACCAGCCAGGGAAGTCTAATAGTGTTGATTCACCTGACCACTTCAATGTCGCTGAACATATATCTCATCGTTCCATCGAATACGACAGGTATCTCCAACGCAAATAGGAACAAAGATCTTGCAAATAATTGTTCTTTTGAAAACCTGAGGAGCAGCTGTATCTGAGCTGTATCTACTTCCCAGGCCTCTGCACCATATATGAGCACAGGAAGGATGAGCGTGTGAGAGAGTGGGAGAGAGCTGCACTATTCTATTGCCTACTGAACCCATAGCAGCACCTGTTGGTCGATTGATCTCTAGGGTGACATTATTGTTGTTGTTGAAAGCAGAGCCAATGTATATGAACTCCTTCACAGGTTCAAAGCACGAGCAGCCAGCTGAGAATCAACACATCGTGAATCGTTGCTGGAGCACACCATAAACTTCGTTTGGATCGTATTTAGAATGTTTAGATCAGCGATGTTTATATCAATCAACAACATATACAACAAAAACTACCATTAGAATCCACACCATTCTTTGCTGCTTTTCTATTGTGACTTAGCTAAAGAGCTCTGGGAGCCAAGACTTGGCCATCGCTGGTTTAGACAGTCACAATTTGGTTTTTCTGATTTTCACATTGTCGCTGTGTGCAGACTTTCAAAATCGTTAATAGAGGTGAAAAGACATTGCCAGGCGCGTTGATTTTGTCAGTTGAAATGAAAAAGGGCACTGCCAGATGTGTAAATTTCAATTGACTACTAAATAAGTTAGTGAACATGGATCTTAACATATTATAACATAGGTTTTACATCCAGCACTTTACAACCTTATGCCTATATGAGACCCCACAATCACACAATTCTTTATTAATGTCACTCGAAGCCCAATTCACTTTTGAAGCTTTCCAAAAACCTGCTAACCTGGCGATCTTTCCTATTGCCTATTCTCACTTTTCATGCAACTCATCTGTTGTTTAGCTAATCTCAGCAGCAGCAGCAGCAGCAACGTAAAAGTGTCAGAGTTATCTTCGATATGTATGCATACAAATCTAAGCTACCCATAACGACAATTGTCATCAGCTGCTTTATCAGGCAAAAGTAAGTAACAGCCCTGGCCAGTGGAACAGCTCTCATTTGCCAGACCAAGGTGGTGTTATCAGAGTAAACCAGTCAGTTCTCCAACTCCCTTAGCCTCTGGCTTAACGCACATGCAATCAGACAACGAAGCAAAGCTCAGCCTCAGCCTCCGCCTCCGCCACCGTTCCACTTCCAAGGTCCATCCCAGGCAATGGCATACAATGGCAGGCCTCAAACTCTTTTGTTTTATTGTTATAGCTTGACTCTCGACCTGGCCAGGTCCTGGACTAGATTCATACTCGCACATAGCTGCACTCGTTTGTGGATTCGAACTGAGCCACAGCAACCATGATAATTCGAATGGTCATTATTTATATTCTTTGAAAGTGTTTTTGCGTATTCAAAAATTCTATTAAGGAAGTTCAAGTACAAAAGTTTTGTTGCCTCAGTCTCGTTCCTCGTTTGTTGTTACTGTCGTTGTTGTTATGTGCTCGTTGTTCATGCATGTCGAATGCCACATGTGGGATGGCGATGGGCATTGGCATGATGGGCTCTGGCTCTGGCGATGGGGGAGCTGTTTCGTCTGCTGGCCTGCAGGCCAAAACGTCGTCGCCAACGTCATCGTCGTCATTCTCATCGTCGTCGTCGTCGTTGATGTTGCTGTTGCTGTTGCATTTGTTGTTGCTGTTGTGTAGTTTTTGCGTTTATTGTTGCATTTCTGATGTGATTTTTAGTATTGTCCAGCGACGAGTGCACACTGTGCTGCTGAGCATTTTAGCATGTGTCCTGTTCTGCCTATGCCTGTGTGTGTGTGTGTGTGGGTGGGTGCATCATGCGCCTGTGTTAAATTGTTTGCTTGATGCTCGATCAAAAATGACAAATGTTGGTACAGTCGCTTCGGTTAGTTTTTGTACAGAAAATCTTGAAATTAAGACGACAAATGATCAAAAAAAATACTATTTGTAAGGACCAAGCCAAGTTATGTGCATGTACCAAACTAAATAATCTAGAAAACACTGTGAATTGCTAACAAATTATACTAATTTATATTAATTGAGTTTCCAGAACAGTATCCCCATTATTAGTATTGAGAAACAGCTCTGGAAATTCCGAAATTATGGCAATAAAAGCTTGTTCCGTTCTTCGCCGTTTTGTCCATCTTGAAGTACATACTTCAAGTTTGTCTCGATCTATCTTAACCAACTCTCTTATAGACAAATTATTATGTACTCAAGAATCTTGCCTCAGTAGTTTCAATGTTATCCGGCAGGCAGGCAATGGCTCCACTATTAAGGTATTCAATAACATTATACGTTTGTTTTCCATCCACAGTGCAACCACACCTTGGGCGGTAACCAGGAACTCCTTGCATGTTCCTTTGAGCTCCAGGGCCATTTATCCTTTTCCCATTGTCCTTCTAATAACCAAAATATCATGAAAAGTTGTATATGCACTATGTGAAACCACACCTTGGGCTGTACCCAGGAACTCCTTGCACGTTTCTTTGAGCTTCAGGCCCATTGTCCTATGTTTTATGTTCGTTTGCTTCTTTCTGTCAAAACTTTAATGATTACAGATGCTGTTGAGGAAACAACAGATATAGTTGTCTGCCTTTTTAGTATTGTAAGCCTTTCCAGTCGGAAGTAGTCTTAGCGATATCATCCTCCTTTTTTTGTGGACAAAAGACTTTTTTATTGAAATTAGTTTTGCAAAACAATATAATACAAATTATAAAAGGTCTGCTGAAGGCCTTTAACTAACATGATACGAAAATGTTTAAAATTATTTGTTCAATTATTTCTTTCATCACAAATATAATACATACTTTTATATATACCTTGGTCTCCTATGTGTGCATTGCTAGGAGTACATAATAACAGTAAAATGATTCACTTTTTCAGGGTTGTCAGACTCAAGTTCCTCAGTTAGTGGAAACGGTGACTGTTTTCCATAGCCTTCGAAATTTATTAGAAGTGCATTGGACTCCAAGCTTCCCACAGCTTCTCCCTTTATCTCACACTGCATCAACAGCACAAAATGTAGCACAAATCCATAAAGATATGAAGCTTGGTAGATCACCAATTATAGGAGCTAGAGGTTGACTATAGAACTATCATCAGGAGCCTTTCTTGCTCGACAACTCCACCTTATGGTTGCCTACCTCACCACTTCAAAACCAAAACCAAACGCTAAAAGCATTTATGGCTCGGAGATAATCTTCGACAGAATGCTCTCAAACACTTTAGAATTAAAACAATTCAATATTTCTTAAGCAAATTAATAAACAATATTCTTTTATTACATGTAGGTATATGTCTTCTCACACTTATATGACAGCAAACACTTTGCACTCACTGTGTTCATCAGAATGAGAATATGTGGCCCAGCTTTGGCTGTCGCCTGCATTGCTGCAAAATGTTAATTTGAATTTGTGAGCATGTCATTAACACACACGCATATACCAATACACAAACACACCACACACTATGCACCACGCCCACCTACACACACACACACACACACACACACACACACACACATACATGTGCATTTTGACAAATGCGTTGTTAATGATGCAAAATGCAATTTTCGAAATTCAGAAAGTTTCGTTTTTGATTTCGTGCAATGACCAAAAAACAATTTATGGATTGTATGAAGCTTTCGAACTGCAACTACGATGACCATGAGTGAGTACTGCATTGGTCCCTGGCAAATGCCAGAGATATACAAATACAAAATATGAACAACAAATGTAAACAGAAATACACATCGATTGTGGAGAGAGAAAGAGAGAGTGTGTGTGTGTACGAGTGTGAGGACGAATCTCAAATCTGATTTAAAACAATATTATAAATATAAACAAAGCGGGCATATTTCTATATAAACAAAAACTAAACAAAACATAGCACAACTGAATAAGGTGCCTGTGCCTGTGCCGCATGCGCGCTTTAATCAGCGCCGCCTTAAACAAGCAACAACTATAGAATCAACAGCAACAACAGCAACAACAGCAACAACTACGGCAACAACTCAATTACGAACAACAAAAGAGGCGGCAAACGGCCGCCAACATTCATCACCACAAAATTAAATTGCTTTTGTTTATATAAAGTTTCCATAGACACACATCCAGCCAAGGCAAGGCAGAGGCAGAAGAGCAGAAGAGTAGTATAGCTATTCAAGACAAGACAGTTGAGAAATTTAAAGAAATGCTATGTTAAAAGCAATGAAAAAATATTTTTTCAACACGCCGCATTTGTTTAATTATAAATTTCTGTCAAGATTTCTTCTTGTATTTTTTTTTCTGCTTGCAGCTCAAAGAAGCGCCGCCGCCAACATCGTCGTCAACATGTTGCCATCGTCACCAGCACCAGCACAAGCACAGAGACTAGAGAGAGAGTTACAGTGAGTTGGAGAGACAGACAGATAGAAGGAATCAGCATGCAAACAAACAAACAATTACCAGAGGGCTCTGCCCCTACCCCGCTGAGATTTGAGTTTTTTCAGCGATGCAGCCGCGCTGCAGTTCTTCAGCCCCCCCGCTTCCAGCCCTGGACTCGGGCCCTACATTTGCCAATGTTTAGGTGCTGCTGCTGCTGCTGCGTTTTTGATGTTCTACTCATACATTGGCATTCGATTATTGTCGATGTCGGTGGAAAATGCAACACATTGAAGTTTTTCCATACTTTTTTTTCAAATTTGATTTGTTTGCTTAAATTTATTGAAGATCAAAGGAGCCAGCGACTTGCAGCAGCTTGTCAATTGCATGGCACACCCTATCCCTATGTAATATCTCGAATATATCATCGTCTTGTTATTTGTCAATAATAAACCCATAAACAAACAAAACTCAGCAGTTTACATACATTTATGCACAAGAATTTTCTAAACACAGCGAAAATGTTAAATTAAACAAGGAAAAATGATCATTTGAAGAACTGTAGTTGCTCTTATCGTGTCATGAATATATGATATTCATTTAGAGATATATATATAAGTACTTACTTTTATATATATAATATATATTTCTGCACTCTGTCTAACAAGTCAGCCTAACAATATGGTATAGTATTTTACTAAGTTTGCACAATTTTTAGAGAAGAAAATGAGTCTGCAAGACCATTTTTGGCTTGCATTGTAATTTCTATGATCGAATCTATGGTGAAGATCGAAGACTCCCACTTATGATATATGGTGTATTCTTGCTCTTATCCAGTCCTAATAACAACTGTGAAACTGAACCACTTCAACCTCGAAACACTACGCAGGTTGAGCAAGCCTAAAACTCAATGTGAATTTAACTTTTAGCCGAAAGGGAAAACTCTAAAGTTCCCACCACTAATGTTAAAATTTGATGTTGAATAATTTGAAAAATACCTGAACATAATACCATCATATTACTTATTATTCCGGGGTGGAAAATAATCGGCTTTATATGTGCATACAATCAACATTCCTTTAAGCTTGCAAATTTCTTTAAGCGAAACTTGAATTTTTCTTTTAAAAATTATTATCATTATCAGAATGGACTCTTCCAATTAAATACTCAACAAACGCATCTTGTAACACATCTTGTACGAAGGCTCACCTTATGATCTTCACAGTGTTGATCTTTTGTGCCTCTTATACCCTTCTATGACAGAAGTGCCTCGATTTCCTTTAAGTGGGATATGCTGCACTTTGTGGAAATGCTTTCGATTGACTTTACATTTGCCATTTGAAGCCATACGAAAGTGCATGAGGCGTAGTCTAGCCGGATTACAATGGAGTACAATGTTTGAAGAAGTTTCATCGTCTTGCTGACAGAGTCCATCCTCAGTTTCAGGCGATATCTCCACGTTTTGGTGGTGGTACTTAGCCAGTTATGACCAGTCAAGTAAGTCACCAAGAGGCGTAGACATGCCTCTTGCCAGAAGTTTGGCTTGACGAAGACCAATGAGGTTTTCCCCATGTTTTACTTCCAGAGCCCGGAAGTGTTCTGTGAGTAAGATACCCCAGAATGGTTCTGGACCCATAAGTGGCGAAGAGGAGCCATTTCTGGCAAGTTCATCTGCAGATTCATTGCCTGTGTCCAGGAACCATCGATAGACATTCATAGTGCTGGACGAAGGCTCACCTTATGATCTCCACAAGATGTAGATTTACATTAAACATTGCAACAACTGAAATATCTATCTATATATATATCTATCTATATCTATATCTATAAATAAAATTATTATAATCCAAACTTAGCTAGACAGCTATCATGCCTCGTTGTAAGTGTATAAAATAAACACTCTGCTATAATATTATAGCCCCAAGTCAATAATTAAGTCTGTTTCCAGTTCTAAACACAATTAAGAGACTGCAAAAAATATGCAATCCATACAAAGAAGTCAAAAAGAAGCCAGGCGCATCGTTAAAATTGCCCCCTCAACTTCATTTCATGATTTCCAGATAGACAGACCACCAGTGCCATTCCCATTCCCATTCCCGTTCCCATTCCCATTCCTATTCTCCACTTGCAGAGAAGCCCAGGCATTTGGCTCACTCACTTGGCAGCGTTGTCGTCATCGTATACAAAACAAAGTCGCCAACTATAAAAATTATAGTTAATGTATAAATTTAATGGCAACTCGTTTATTAAAAATTTTATTTGAATTCTTTTATTTATACGTTTTATACGCTCTTTTGCGCACGCTCTGCAGAAGTCGCAGACTTTTCCTTTTCGCAGTCGCAGCTCCGCCACAGTGTTAGCGGCAACAATGTTGCACAGTAGATGAAGACGACGGCGACGGCGACGGCGACGACGCTGGTGATGGCGATGGCTATGGCAATGTTGCCGCGTTTCCTACTCCTCTGTGCCCTCTGTAGCGTCTCCGGCTGTGCCATAAATCGAAAGAACAAATCGCCGCGGCAAAGGCAGTAAAAGCAAATAAACCCAAGTGCAGACATAATAAACTCGCTGGTGTTATGCACTGGCCAAGCCGAGGTCGAGCGTAAGGGCAAGGGTGAGGGCAACCGGCAGGAGTGCGGCGGCGGAAAGCTGCCCAATTGGGCAGGCAGTCTGAATGCAGTGAGGTCATTATTGCAACTATTGAAATTATTCTGCATGTGGGTGGTGGCTAGACTCAGAGACTCAGCTTAAGACACTCATACAATCCAGTTCCAGTTCCCAAATTAGGAGAGTGGTGGAAGTCGCAGTCGCCAGCGCCAGCAAGGGAAGAGTGGCTCGAAATTTTATACATGTCATTTCCGGCTGCACTTTTTATGGCACTGATTATATGGCCACAGTCGCCACACTTTGGTATTACATATTACATCTCTCACTCTCTCCGCCCATCTCTCTCACACGCACTCACTGCACTGTGGCATGCTCTGGCATGCTCTGTCTCTGTCTCTGCATGTAATACACGCAATTTAAAACTAAACGAGCAACTTGCAATATTACTGTAGGACGTTATAGTTAGTTTTCTTTTTCTTTTTTGCAAATATTAAATGTTAGTTTTTTATGCTAAGCTCAACAACAATGTTGCAAAATGTTGCCAAAGGCAGGGCAAGTGCAGCGACAGAGACATAGCAGATGCGAATGTTTAAGTACTGGAATAAATTTTGCCTTGGAATACCAAGAGAATCTCAATACACTTATATGAGTTATGTTGGCATAATGTTGTCTAATTGAAGAGAGTCGTTCAGATCATCTTAAAATATATATTCGTATTGGTGTAAAATCTGTGCAAGTGTGAAAACATTTCAAATTCACATTCCAACTGTAAAGCTAGCATACATTTTATCGATGATCCATGATCATCACGAGGATACATGTATCCTACAACCGTGACCATAATCGCATAAATATCACGAAGCTCAAAAACGGCGAGAGGAAGAGGTCCTGACCCGCACAGACTGGTCTCTAAGTCGATGGATCCACCTTAAAAGTTGAGAGGGAAACACTGCAAACAGTGTTGATCTTTTCAGCCTCGTGTACCCTTTTATGCCAGAAGTGCCTCGATTTCCTTTAAGTAGGATATGATACACTTTGTGGAAATGCTTTCGATTGACTTTGCATTTGCCATTTGAAGCCATTCGAAAGTGCTTGAGGCGTAGTCTAGCCGGGCAGTGGATTACAATGTCTGAAGAAGTTTCATCGTCTTGCTGACAGAGTTCACACTCAGTTTCAGGCGATAACCCCATGTTTTGGAGGTGGTACCTAGCCAGTTATGACCAGTCAAGTACCACACCAAGAGGCGTAGACATGCCTCTTGCCAGAAGTTTGGCTTGACGAAGTCCAATGAGGTTTTCCCCGTGTTTTACTTCCAGAGCCCGGAAGTGTTCTGTGAGTAAGAGCTTGGCCGTTGCCATGCCGATGCCTTAGAATGGTTCTGGACCCCCACAAGTGGCAAAGAGGAGCCATTTCTGGCAAGCTCATCTGCAGATTTATTGCCTTCAAGGCCCCTGTGCCCAGGAACCCTACAAAGTGTGACCTTCCTGAAGGCCTCTGAGGCAGTCTCTGACAAGCCTTGAGGAGAGCCCCCATGAAGATATTGATCTGATAGTAGCTATACTTTCTAAGAATATACAGAATATCAAAACAGATAATTTGATCTCCAGCCAGGAAATGGAAAACAAAATTTAAACTTCGTCATACCGAAAGAACCACACGAATCCCCAGTTTGAACTGTAAATATTCCTGAATTTCGCATCAAAGCTATTGCTGCTTGACAGCGAGTGCAAATAAACTATACGTTTAATATCATTTATAATGTTTAATCAAATTGAAAAATATATATGCTAAAGCACTTATGCCACGCCTTATCCTAATTGGTTTCTTCGTGTACCCATTCATGTCATTGACAACTAAGAACAAGTTCAAGATAACTCCAACTCCAAGTCTGAGAGTGTCCACGAAGGCTGCGGCTGGTGTGAATGTTCTAGATATTCGCCAGACAGCTGTTGGCAACAATGTTGCAGCAACTTGTTTGCCACGCCAAAAAAGGCAGCAAAATTGCGATCGTCTGACTATCAAATGAAAACATTAACATTAATATACAACTACCGTTAGCAGGTATTTGGCGATTATAGTTTAGTCTGGCTGCCTTGTAGATATGTTTGCAATTTAGACAAACAGGCAGGCCGGCTGCCTACGCTTAGGCCTCTGTTGACGTCTCAAATACGTTGAGTCTGGCGGCTGCCTTTGATAGCTAAGAATGACAATCAACAATGGACAAGCCAGCGGTTGTTGTTGTTGTTGTTGCTGCTGCTGCTGTTGTCGCTGTTATCATATCTTTCACTTAAAATAAATAGAATTACATTTTAATAATATAACGACAAGGGGGGCTCCCTTTCCTCCTGCTTCAGCCCCTTGGACTTGTTACACCTGGTCTGGTGCGGCACTTGAGTTCACAACAAAAGCAACAAATTGTCAATTAATTATTACTACAACAACATCAAAGTCTGCTCATATGAGCATTTCTTACGAAAGCATTTTAACTGTTGGTGTTCTTCATATTTTTTCTTCGTTTTTTCTTCGTTTTTTTTTTTTTGCGTTCTGCCTCAAGCACATAATTGAAACTTGTTGAGTTCGATAGGCCCCCGTCTATTCAGACAAACACCTGCGCCGCCCACCACCCCCCTTGTCAAGAGTATTGACATTTTTACCTATTTTATGTTAAGTATTATTTGCCGCCCTGATATTGATAACTCGCACGTTCGATGATAATAATAATAATTAGTCATTTTATTGTTGCAGAATAAACTTGTTTTTAATTGCTTGCCAGGCTTTCCAGATATGATATGAAAACCAAAGCAGGCAAAACAACAACAACAACAAGAACACCAACACCGACAAATGCTAAAAACATGACAAGGAACAAAAATTATACATTCGCATTTGCTGAAGAAACTAATGAGTGTGTTAGTCTAGAGGCAGAGTTATAATTTGGAATTGGGAACAAGCATGTAGAGTCTCGTAATTGATACTGAATGAGTAGGCTAAATTAGTCGGGGATTTTTTGTAATAAACAGCATATTTTATAAGTCAAATAAACAACTTTTAAATAAATTAATAAATGCACACATAGTGTAGAACCCTATAGTGCTTGTATCACTTACATTTACCCTGTGTTTTGCTCCAGTAGAGCAAACGAGTAAATGGTATTTGTGCAAATGTATGTAACTGGCAAAATGAAGCGTTTCCGACCCCATAAAGTATTATATATATTCTTGATCAGCATGAACTGCCGAGTCGATCTAGCCATGTCTCAGAAACTATATGGGCTAGAGTTAAAAAATTTGACATGTAGACTCGCCTAATTTTTCGTCAGTTCAAGTTTGTTTTAAAATTTTGCCATGTCCCTTCTCACCCCATCAAACCTTACTTATATCTATTACAATTTTTGACACATTTAATTAAAACTTGGTTTGTATATGTAAAAGTAGAGTCCCTTCCTATATGCCACATTTTTTATATATATTATATTTCGGAAAGTGGCAGCACCTATGATAATGGCTAAAATCTGGCAACATCGGCACTGTTGGTGAATGTCAAATATAAGAAGAAGAATATTTACCGTTGCATTAGTGCTGTAGAAACTAGAGGTGGGAAACAATCGAGGACACTATCGATATTATCGATGGTGGGCACTAGCGACTCGGCCTACTGTCAATGGTGGAGCACTATCGACACTATCGACTTGGCCTCCTATCGATGATGCCGCACTGAAGATAATGTTATCGATGGTTCTGTTTACACATCACTGAAATAAATTGCACGTTCGCGTTCGCTGTCCATATCCATCTCACTCAAGTTCGCAATATTCAAATCAGCATATAAACACAATATAAATGATAAAAATACACACACGTACATATCCACTTAACTAGGACTGCCACAATATTTCCAAGGACTGCCAAAAATCAATTCATTTTCATTTATTTACTAAAATTTGCCTTTTACTTCATGCACGCTGTCAGTGATGCTGAATAATATATTCAAAAATATCGCTCATAGAAAACATCGGCAGGAGAAATCGACGAGTGAACATTTTTGAGTGACATCGATATGACATCGATATTACATCGGTATTTCCTCCTGCACGAACATGCACTTGTTTTTACCAATTCTAAAATTTAGACACAGAATCTATGGTAGAAATATGCCGCGCAGACGTAAAGCAAAAGCTCAGTAAGTAATTGATGTGCCTTGAATTGAGCAAAATAAACTTGTACTTAATAAAGTATTGCCATTTTAAATAACAACCAGATCGGCTGCTAAAGGCTTGTCATTGCCGACCACAAGGGACATTGGTATGAACACATCGCCGCAACCGCTGCACCCAGGGATTACATGCCCCATTTGTCTAGGGGACTCGTTTCAGAACGTTCCAGTGATAACACCATGTGGTCATATTTTTTGCAAACGCTGTGTTGTGCTGCATTGCAGGGAAAAAGGCCTGTGTCCCGTGTGCTCTGCTGTTATAAAGCTATTTACTATCATACGGATTTACCCTTGATAACAATGGAATTGTCATTAAATTGCCGATGATTAAAATATCATTTATAATCCGATTATTCGCGTTTGTACTTATTCTTCACACAAACAAAAGAGACATAGAGAGTGCAAACGCGACGTGTGAGTGGGTGTGTGTGTACGTAAGTATGTACAAATATCGCCAAAAAGGCGCTAATGAACATGTGTGAGTGGATGTGTTGTTATACTACTCTTACTACTTACGGCATGAGCGAGATGGATAATAAGATGATGCAAAAGCATTCTATCGCTGGAAATCGACATGCTTTCAGATGTTGCAAGTAGAGATCCTAGGGACACGATCAATCTAGATCAATTCTGTTCGACGGTCGTGGGGATACAGTGGATACAAGGAATACAAAACGAAATAGGACTGATGTGGATGAAAAACAGAAAAGGTATGTTATGTTCAGTCTGGAAAAATCACTCATATGATGCAACGGAAGCAGGCCTCACAATTGGAATTTAGTTTGATTTGAATGAAAAACAGCAAAGTGATGCTCGTAAGTGTTTGATCCAAAACAATCCTTTGTATGGAAGCTATATGATATTCTTGTCTGATCTTGAGCAGATTAGGCCAGCGGACGTGGGGCCGCCTCAAATTAATACAAGCTCATTTTTTTTTGATTTGGAAGAAAAATAAGTGTTCAGTCCGGAACAATCCATTATATGCGAGCTATATGATATAGTTACCTTACCTCGATTACATCAGCCCAGCAGACGATGGGAGCCATATGATAAGCTTGTCTGATCTGGATGAAACTAGAACTTAACCAGCGTGCAGGCAAGATTTCAGCTCTGTAGCTCTTAAGGCTTTTCAGATCTCAGGGTTGAAACACACGGACAGATTATAGTAGAAATCAATATGAAGCGCTTCTCATAAATTAAATCAAGTTTTAAATATTCAAAAAATAGAAAAAATGACAATATTGTATGCAATATTCCGATGATGAGATAGCCTTGATCAGGATTTCTGTAAAGTATATTGCAGCAGCCTCCATTATGCATTTCTATAAAAAATGATAAATTTTATACCAAAATTATTTGCCAAATGTCAACAAAAGACATGAAGAATCATGGGAATTTCAACTTCATTTAGTCTCCGAGATATAGATGTTCACACCGAGAGACTAACAAGTGGACAGATGGACACCTATAGATCGACTCCACTACTGATACAACTCTAGTAGAGTAAACGAGTATATTGTATTCGTGTAACAGGCAGAAGGAAGCGTCTAAGACCCCATAAAGTATATATATTCTTGATCAGCATCAACAGTTGAGTCAATCTAATGATGTCTGCCTATCCATTTGTCCGTCCGTCCGTATGAACACCCAGATCTCGGAGACTGTTAGAGCTAGAGAGACCCAATTTGGTATGTAGACTGCTGGGCGGGAGGTAGCGTGGCTAAATTTAAAAACAATCTTGATCTGAGAAAGGGGAGTCCCCACATGAGGAGTCTAAAAGTGTACTATGAAGAGCATTCATGTTTGCAGTTTTCAAACAAAAGTTAATGAATTTTCTATGAAGCAAAATGTTGAAAAATAAGAAGTAATGTAAAAATCATTATATATACTCTTCTATATTATATATCAGGTGGAAAGATTGTAAAACTGTACATTAAGATAAGGTCAGTAATGGTTTGTTTTACGAATTGCATGATGGTTATTATTAGAATTCATTATTTGCTTCACAAAATATCAGTTATACATTGTGTTTGCTATCGCAACATGACTTGAAAGATATCAAACAATTGTATGTTATTTTACAAATATTTTATCAACCTTCAACTTTATAAAATATCAATCAATAATGCCATAAATATGTTCCTGATAGCCAAGTACATGAAAAGCAAAAACTGAACTTAAGTATGTTGAAACTAGAGCAGTGAGTGAATGCGGTTCAAAAAATAAATAAATATTAAATTAAGAAGAATTTGTCCAACGATTTTGCATATAAGAACTGTTAAAATATTTGGATTAAGATAGAATAATACCTAATACATATAGGATAAACAAAAAGCACTTAAATATATAACTGCAGAACATGTTTATCGTTGGCTGCCACTCTAGAGCGCATTTTACATTTAACCTTCTCAATTGGAATTCGAATTAGGTGTCGTTTTTGTAGTTTTTTTTTCATAATTATTTGCAATTCTAAAATTTGTATTACATATTCAGGTTATGTCATCTGTTCTTATGTAAGCCTTGTAGCAGTAATTGCTATAAATTTCATTAAAAAAAATGTGTATAATTAATTTAACAAATATATCTTGATTGTATGTTCGTTTCATATGCAACAACATATCAAATGCTGTTTGGACTTCAGTCTTGGTTTTATGAATGGACTTTGCATTTGGCCACTTGAAGCGTTGCATTAACCCAAAATGCGTTACGCGGTGGCTGCCAGCACCTCGACTTCGACTCGGAACGCATTTGGTGGAATTGGAAGTGGAGCAGATCAGCCAACCCACATGCTAACAGTGAAGCCCAGGCCAGAGCTAAAGTCGATTTGGAGAGCGCAGTAATATGTTTTGCTGCATGTTTGTATCAATTAGTGGCATAATTCATGTTTCGCAGCTGTCGCTGTTGTCGCCGCTGTCTTCCAAGGCAAAGTCGAGTTGTTTACAGTCGCACATATTTTGTCATTTAATTAAAGGCCAATCAAAAAATGCAGACGACTGCCAGATGCAAATGTATATGCATAAACAAAACTTTTGCGAAGCCGTCTAAATTATTTCCGCTGCAAAGTCAACGATCGCCAGTTGCTGATAGCGTTTGGCGATGGCGATGATGATGATGATGACGAAGCTATGAGTATCTAGCGGTAAACTTCCTTATATCAATTTCAATAAAAAGCATATTGACAAACAGGCAGACAGACAGGCAGACAGACAGACAGGCAGACGGACACACACGCAACAAATAATGCGTAAAAATTATTGAATTGCAAATTGAAATAAAAAAGCAAAACAGTTGAGAGAGTTGTTTATGAATTTGCATGCAACTGGACTTGAATGGAGACCAAGACCAAAACCTCAGACGAAGTTAAAACTCGTATTCAAGTCGTCAGCCCAGGCACGTTCAACTCAACTCAATGCAACAATGTGTGGCACTTTTGATATTACTACTACAACAACAACAACAACAACAGCAGCAGCAAAAAGAACAGACGTCAACGTTTGCAACTATGTTAAACTGGTCGCTGCAACATAATAAAATATTTTATTTAATGTTTAGTTTATTTTGTATAGTCTACAAAAATTATGAGCTACAATGTTGTTGCCCCAAGACCAACCAATTTCCAAGCCAATCGTATCTTAATTCCAAGCAGAGGCCAATGCCTTGCCTTTGTTTGGGTTAGCGTTAAGTCTGCCGTCGAGGACGAGGACGAGAATCGGGCATGGAGGCGCGAACTTTATGTTTGCTTTAGCTAAACATTGTATAAATATCTGCGGATACATCTGGGCCTCGGCGATCAGCGATGGCAGATGAATCGGACGATTGCGAATCAACGTTTGCCTCATTTCGGTCATTAAAATTGCAACGTGCTGGGCTGTTGATGTTGCTGATGCTGTTGTTGTTGTTGTTGCTTTTGGTGGCGGAGTTCTTGTTACTGCTGCCACATTTATTGCTCTGGTCTGGGCTTTGTTGCTCGTTTTTATTAAATCAACGCAGCAATTGCAATTTAATATTAAAAATAATAACAAACAGCAGCCGCAGTAGCAGCACCAATTGCAATTGCCACAACGGCTGCGTTGCCGTTCTTGCATTGCTCGTATTGCATTCTTGCAGTTAATTATTTGCTGGCCCTGCCGCTGCCACAGTTGCCCCGCATCAGACCGTTCCAAAAGACACCGGAGCGAGCACACAGAACGAAGAACAGACCAAGACCAGGGCCAACAGACGACGAAGGCGGAGATGTTACTGAGGAAATCGACCAGAGTTGCCTGTTTGCAGTTGCATTGAAAATGTTTTACTGCACGCTTCGGCGGTCAATGCATGTCAGTTTGTTGTTGTCGTTTTGTTATTGTTGTTGCTGCTTTTTGCATCTGCGTCTGATCTTGCATTTACTTCCTACTTCTTGTGGCATTTGTACAAATGTAAACAAATTAATTAATTGCCTTTAGTTGTGGTCTATTTGCAGCCAGACCCCATCATCTGTCGAATATGGCTGTCGATGTCGTTGTTTGTGTGTGTACGTGTGTGTGTGTGTGTGTGTGTGTATGGCAAATAAATGCATTAAAGTTAAATATTTTATTTATATGCATGTGGCTAGAATAGACTCAGAAAACCTCTAAGCTGCCACTGTAAGCGACAGACAAGATAATATTTAAATACGCCAGAGATAAAATAATTGGCAAATTATAATTTGACAACATTTGGAATAAAAATCATATTAGATATTGGCAACAGACGTCGACTATTAGCTAAAGCCATTGGGGAATCCGTTTTTCCGTCAAAGAAGATCAAGTCTCGATTAACATAAGACTGAGGCGTTGCGCTTTTGCAGCGGTTTATGAGGTGACTTTTCCCTTATTTGTAGTCTTCTTATACATTTTTCATTTAAAATAATGCAAATTATGATTGTGTAACATGCTTTGATACAACATTTTTCTATGATGGCAATCAAAAAGTTGTGAAATTTCACGATTTTCTTCATATAAATCTCCTTTCTGCATTAGTAAGCACCCCGAGTATGTCGTATTTAGACTCGTTGCTTTTCAATGTGAATATAAAGTTCCGGCTCCATATATTAAGTGTTGGCCATATATAAGACAGCGTCCTTGTAGCTTTGATTTGACCTCTTCCGCATCGGTCAAAGGTTTTCCTGAACCCATTTTACTTTTTCTTTATAATTAAATAATCGAAATTATCAAAAAGTTCGATTAACGAGGAATATGAGTCCATATGCCGAATAAACTGATCAAAGGAAAGTTGCTATTCAAGTTGCTCAAAGTTAGGGTCAAGAATTTCGCTTATTTCTGTTTAATAATTTTTTAAAAATACTTAAAATTTTGGTTTTAAGTTTTCCCTTGACATATTACAAAAACTTATCTTAAATTACAAAAAAAAGGAAGTCTCAATCACGCTTGCTTTGGGAGCAGTGGACGGTTGAAAACAAAATCCAGGAAGTGCCCCATTCAAGTATCAGTGAGTGTGTCTTCCTTTCTTTTTTAGCCTCAAAGATTAAGAGTTTCACACTTAAACTATTTATGAGCTGCCATTTCATAGAGCTGCATTTTCAATCGGATTGATTTATTGTAAATCTTCTTGCAATCTCCGAATTCGATTCTTTATGTGGACTTAGGCTGTGCCTGCAAAATTTGAAGATTCGCAAAAGTGTGATTTTCTATTTGCCAATTTATGCTTTTGAAATTCTCCATTGATATAAGTAAGCTTAAGAGTTGAGCTTAATGGAATATTGTCATAAATAAAATAATCTGCCCAGTGCCATGCATAACGCATACGCCACGTATGACCGAGGGACAGTGGAAAAGCAAGGCAAACAAGCAACCTCCCACAAATACGGCACTTGTGCTTAGGAGGAGACGACTGACCAACGACACATGCATATTCCAGCCGCTCGCCCCGACATTGGCCCCTTGGCCCACCCATTTGGCACATCCTTCCATCCACCCACATAGCGGGAGCTGGTCGTCGGAGATTGGCTGCGTCAGCCAACCAAAAATCTTTACTGTTGCGAAAAAGTTGAACATTTTCGCACAAAAAGGCGCGGCCGGCAACGATGCTGACCAGGAGTTGGAGCAGCAGCAGCATGAATACGACGACGACGCACAAGGCAAAGGCAACAACATGACCACTTGATGGTTAGAGGAACAGAGCACCAGGCATGTGTATGCGTTTGACTGTGTGTGTGTAGGCGAGTATGTGTGCGAGAGCTGCTGCTGAATTTCAAATTCAAAAAGCCCACACTATTGTGCCTTTCCGGGTAACGAAAGCAACGACGACGACGATGGCAAGGAGAAGGAAGTGGAAGGTGCAGGCCGTCCGTCAATGTTCATGACCATGTCTGTATCGTTGTCCATGTCCTAGTGCTGGACATTGGAGAAAAATGCGTTGGCCGCCAACATTGCCGTCGAGGAGTTGCCGTTGCCGTTGCCGTAGTCCGAAAAGTAGAAGGCACAACTTTTGGGCCTGGCAAATGAAATGAAAGCGCATTGCCTGAGAGCGAGTGAGCGAGCGAGCTATCCGAGGAACACGACTTGCCAGCAAGCTAGCTAACAGAAGGAGTAGGATGTGCAGAGGTAGAGGCAGAGTCCGAGTCCGAGTCTGAGTTTGAGCACGAAAGCTGCTCCTCTGGTCGGCGAACGGGCATCTAATGCGCAAGGATATTCGTAAAATGCAAATGTGCACAAAACAAACACACGCAAAGCACACATATGCACACACATGGGCACCCACACACACACACACGCACACACAGCCGGCACTCCATCTTGTTGGTCGTCGTTCGAAATGTGAAATACGAAAACTAACGTCGAGGTGGCCGTAATGGCATTTTGGGCTACGTTCGACTATTTTGGACACCCCACGCAAAGAACTCACGCACATGCACATGGATACCATGGGGCAGCTGCGTCTCCTGGGTGTGTTTTTGTGTGCGCTTCCGCCAAGTCGCAAAATGGCGGCTTGAAAAATCGCCACCCAGCATCACTGACGTTGCCATCATCATCATCAAGCCGCTTTGGCAGCTGCAGCAACAAAAGGCGGCGAATGAAATTTCAGAGCCGAGCCTTGAAAATGCTCGCTAGACACGCATAGAAGTCGATGCTCCTCCATGTTTATAAGGTGGGTTTGAGCAGCCTCAAAACATTGGGCTGGGAGATTACTAAAAACTTAGGTGGATTAATTGATAGCTACTTTCTTAGGCTCATTTTAAGGATGAACAATTGATCCGCCAAACTTTATTTAATTGGCTCTGGACAAGGTCATGACCGGATACATTTCCAGTGAGGTAAGCTCAATCGAGTTATGCTTAGGCATATTTGTACGTCCCTCTGCTGCATTTTGAGAATCGGAAATCAAGATTTTCAGCAGTTCAGTCAAATTCCAAAGGTTTAAAATACGTAGGATCTCTCGAAATATATAAAAGTACCAAGAATCATTGGTTTGAATTACTATGAAACTTTAAGAAAAAGCAAAGGAAAAAGCTTATTTCAGAGCTGATTCAAACGATTTAGCATAATTTATGTCATAATTCTGCGATATATAATGTAATCTGAATCTGATTTGATACTTACAATAGATGCCTCTACTCTTAACCATTTATTTGGCACACTGTGCTAGACGCTTTGCCAGCAACTCCGGCTTCTTTTGATGGCCGCCTGCCTGCATTCGATGCCGTTGTCCTTTGTCCGTTGGCTGTTGATCATCAGCGATGTTTGCTGCGCCGTTAGTTATTTTTGGTCTTCCTGCAACACACACAGCACATGGACGCATGTTCCTTCTACCTGCCACCCTGGTGCTGGTGCGGCTGCTTGTGCTTCTGCTGTTTGTCTCTGGCTTGTTGTTGCTGTTGTTTTTCGCAGAATTTTCGTTTCCGTTTCCTGGCCCAAACGTGCGTGCACACACGCAGGGATACATGTGTGTGTGTATGTGGGGTTTGAGTTTGTGCCTGTGCTTGGGCCTGTCGACCCCCGTCCCCCCCTTTTTGGGTACAGAGAAAACAAAAACAAAAACAAAAATCTTTCAAAATGAGAAAACGGATGCAAGCTTGCACATTTGCACAGTGCACCCAAGCCCAAACCCAAACCCAACCCAAACCATTGAATCAAACACTGGTCGCATATTCCATGTCTGCCATATATATGTACGTGTATGTGGGTATATGTAGGGTGAAGCCTGGCTAAGCTGCAGTTGTAGATGGTTGCAATAGGAGACGCTTGAGGGCCGAAGTCGCTGGACTTTTCAGATGCAGTTATCGATGGCGATGACGATGCCGTTGACGACGATGGCGACTTTACATACATTGATGGCTTACAACCGACAAATTTCGTTGCCTCAATGCCGGAAATGACAAAACCAACAGGAAAAGCAACGAACCAAAGTTCTCTTTGGCTGGTGGCAGGAGAAAAACCTTACTATTCGGGAATTCTACACAGGATGGTGTAGACCATTGGCCAATTATCAATACCGCAATGGATGGGCTGCGTATTCCACTTTGAATGTTGCCAGGCTTGCCTTTATATGCCTTCCTGCACTTAATTATTATCAGCAAATATACAGCATGCAGGAATACCCCGTATGTGTACCTCCTCCCTGGGTCCACTACCATCTGCATCTGCAGCCCCTTTCGAGCGCCCTGCGTGGCCCACTAGTGGCTGCAGTTATTGGCGCGCCCTATAAGCGAAATTTTCTCTAAAACAAAATTAATTCCAATTTTTGTTTTTGTAGAAAATTACAACAACAGCAGCATCGGCAATGGCAGTGCCAAAGTTGACTCTAGCCAAAAGCTCCACACGCACAATATCTAACCCAAACGCAAGCCTGAAACCCAAACTCACACCCAAAACTCGACCGAATCCTGCCAGCGTTGTGCGACCAACGCATATGCAATTTTGCGCCTGCAGGCCACGCACACGCACTCACACAGAGACAGAGACAGAGGCAGAGCAGGAGGGCAGGATACTCTCCCTAGCACATCCGCAGCCCGAAAACTTTTCTAGGTGCCCTGGCAGACACTTTGCATGCGTATTTTGCACGCATTCTAGAATTTCAATTAAAAATAAATCACAAAAACGTTGGACGTTGCCCTGGTCCTCTTTCCAGCTCTCTTCCCATCTATGAATGTGTATGTGTGTGTGTGATTTTGCGTGAGTGTGTATGTGTGTTTGGGTATATCCTGGGTCCGTTGCATGTGCATTCTGCATCTCGCGATGCAGTTTCTGTTGCCGAGTCGCCGCCGCCGCCGCCACCACCGCCGTCATCGTCGTCGATGCGTTAGAAAATGCATTTTGCACACGCATTCAATTTCGATTTGGAGTACTATAAACTGCACTAAATACACTTGGCGAAATTCAGTGTGTAGTACCAAATGAAGGTGATTATGTGAGGCATATTGTTAAATAAGACACAAGCGGAAAGCTCTTATATATGCGTCGAGCTTATGGACTCTAAAAACATTACTTTGGGTAAGTTTGGAACAACTTTTTCAAAACTTTCTGATTCTTATCATGGTTAGAATATAAACTTTTAGGTAGTTAATGGAGTAATATAAAATGTTGTAAGTAAATTTATTTACCATGAAAGTAATCTGTGAAAATAGATGATTTGCCTTAACCTCTCGTATCCCGTAGGCTTGACTTTCTATTATCTTATTAAAAGAATCAAGAAATCCAAGTTATCAGATTCTTATGAAGAAAATAAAAGTTTGCTCGTGTTTTCCTTTAAGTGTAGGCACTGAGGTCCAGCTTCAAGTGCAGACTCCTTTTTGGCCGACACCTTAACGACGCACCCCTTTTTAGCCGCTGCCACTGTCGCCTTTGTCGTTGCCATCGCCGCTGCAACCATATCGATGACGCGCCGACTTTGGGCTCGATTGTTGATGTGTGTGCGTGTGCATGGTCTTTGGTTTGGTTTCGTTAGGGATGAGGGTAAGGGTAACATTGTGAGTATCCTGGCTGTTGCTTTTTCTGCGCCCACTGTTGCATTTCTTTGCCAGCAGCAACAATAACAATGGAGCTGGCCATGTGGGCACAAAACTTAATGTACATTTTGGCCCACTATGGTTGTCCCTGTCTTACGTGTCTCTTTTCTAGCTGGATTTTAATGGCGATTTTTAGTTGCTTTTGGTAAGAGGAGTGGCAAATGCAGGGATTGAATTGGTTGAGGAGCAGATTAAAAGAAGAAATATATCTGATGATAAAAGTTTTCAGCGAAGAATACTTGTGGCTGATCTCGAAACAGCCAATTTTTAGGTTTGATGGCAGCAGAAAGCATTCCACATTTTCAGAACAAATTCACATTGAGACTTGCCTAGCAGGCTTACTCAATCTTATGTAGGGAAGCCGTGGAAGTTACCTTAAAGATTCATATTCATCTTACCCCTACCGTCTCACATGTACATATAGTTCAAATAACGATCATCAAATATGTATGAATTCATTAGAAAGTCTAAGCAAATATAAACATGGCAACATCGTTTAAGCCTTTGCTTAACTAATCCATTTAGCAACTACACCGCCCTCTGCCAGGCCCTTCAGCTTAATACTAAATCCTTTTCGTCTTTCCACTGTCAAAAATCCATAATGCAAGATTCACCATACTTATGCATGTGTGTGTAAAATGCATATATGTATGTATGTATGCATCTGGAATCGTTTTGTTGAATTGAAAATCCTTTTCGTTGCTGCGCGGCGATCTCATGGCCATGGCTTCAACGGGCCTCCTACAGTTGCAGTCTAGCATCTACAACAACAAGAATGGCAACAACAACAACAACAACCTAACTATTCACATATACGAAAGCATACAAAGCGAGGAAATCATGCATAATGGTCAAAACATACAAATACGCATACGCATACCTATGTACAGCTAAATACACGCACATGCACATGCACATGCACTTGCTCACATACATAAATGTATGTATGTATAATACTTAGAAATGCTGCAGAGTCAGAGTCAGAGTCGCCACCCACACCCATATGTGCCCCTAGAAGCCAACGCATACCAACTGGAGCCTGTGCGTCCAGCTCTTGCACTTCCTGCGTCGCCCCCTCTTTATGTGCTTCTCGACAACAGCAAATGCAGCAAATGCCACATAAGTGCCCGCTAGATGGGCGGCTGTCCAAGTGGGTGCTTTGACTGCGTATGTGTGGGTGTGCTGGGAGAGAGGGGTGCGCTGCCGTCGTTTGCATTAGAGGTCCGTCTCTGCCTAGCGTATGCGTATGTGTCTCTGTGTGTGTGTGTGTGTCTGTGTGCGGGGTGAAAATTCGTTGTCACGATTTGCCTATAATTATGTGTGTTATATAACAAACTGCATTTCGGCGAAATACTCAGCGCTGGCCGCTGCACTGTGGGTGGCGCTGGTTGGGTGGATGCCTGCATGAATATTCAATAGCTCAAATAGCGCATACGCCGCGCTGGACGCCGCTTGCCTTATATGTGATATTCGTAAAATTGTCGATAATAATTATTAAATTTATAATACATCTCTGTGGCCCCAACACATTGACCACAAACAAAAAATTAATAATGGTCCCAGCTATGGCTGTCTGTGCTCTGATTTGATACATTTCTCACAGTGTACCCGTTGCACACACAGTAATTTAAATTCACAATCGCCACAGATTCAAGTTTCTTAATGGTCGCTGATTTCTGCATGCAAGAAATATCGAATCGAGCATCGATCGTGTTGGCTACTGTTTAATTTGATTCGTTTTTGCATTTGTGCTTCTCGACCGAATGCATTACTGTAATTACGCACAATGCGAAAAAACACACACAAGAATAACAAAAAAGCAAGAAAACAAAAAACAAAAAACACAAAACACAAAATAATTCTTAAGAAACACATAAAAACCAAAACGAAGTCGTTGCAATCGCACATTCACACACAGATCAGTGCAGGAAACGAATCGGAATCGGCTTGCAATTGGAATGGCGAGCAAACGCTTTGCCACATGCAAACTGATGAAAATTATATGGAAACAAATGGCTGGAAGACCGATTTGAATACGAGTGGCATAATGAATGGAATAAGAAATGGACGGACAGTGCGAAAGTCAAAAGCACAATGAACTTACAGCAGGGGATCTTTTATGCGAACTCTGTTCGACAGTGAAATTTGTTTAAGGAATTTGCGATTTGACTGCGACCTCGATTGATTTCTTACACTGAAGCCTTGCGTTTTGATTTCTGTATGAATTAACCATAGTTAAACATGTGCTTGTTGTTGTTCATCTGTAAATATTTTCTGGAATATTTTTTATTTTCCTGCAATTAAATCAGTTTTATCATATCACTTGCCAACAAGCCAGTTACTTTTTTATGAATTAGAAGGACTTAAACGACTTTTATATGCCTAAACCTTGTGAACATTCAAATTAAATTGAAGTAGTTATATTTTTAAAGCCACTGTGAAGCACTTGAAGAGATGATTTGAAAAATCCTTAATAATTTGAAAAATCCTCCATATTATTGTTCTTGATAGTTAAAGCTTTCTGATATGATAATAACAGTCATAACGAAATCCTGCATGTGTTGAAACGTCTAAAATCTTTATGACTTTAAGATCAGGCCACTGACGAACCGGAAATAAGAGGTCAAATAAACTGTTCTGGTGCTCATATATCTGATAACACTGACCTGATTGTGTCAATCAAATACTTGTTGAAAAGATGACACTTCAGGCTCAAATTTGTTGTGAACAGTTGTGCAATTCGTTGCTAATGTTAAAAGTTATACTGATATGAGCATGAGAAAAAAATTGCATAAGAAATACGCTGTGTGATGTTTTCTTTACTATAAAAAAGGAAAAAACCTCACAAAATATGCCGAAAAGCTTATGTAGTTTATGGTGAGAGTGCTGTAAGAAGGATTGGTTTGCACTACGCACTGATCAGCCGAGTCACTGGAAAAGTCGATGAAATCGATGGAGGAAACTGTTAGGAGATAGCGGAGGCACTGAACATCATCCACGTGATAGTTTGTAATTACTTAAAAAGAGGAGGGCTACTCAAGGAAGCTCGAAGTTCGGGTGCCAAAAAAATTAACGCAAAGAAATTTAATTGATCAACTAACCATCAGTGATATGCTACTGAAACGCAAGGAAATGATACAATTTTTAGGCGAATCATGAAAAATGTATTAAATACGAGAATATATATCGTAAGCGATCATGGTCAGAGACCGGTGACCTTTCACAAACGACTTTAAAGCCTGGATTGACGGCAAGCAGGGTTGTGTTGAGTGTTTGGCGTTATTGGAAGAGAATTATCTATTATAAGCTACTCGATGTACTACGGTACATAGCTGGACCGTTTGAATGAAATAGTCAAGGAAGAGCGATCAGAATTGGCCAACAGAAAGATAGTTATATTTTGTCATGACAATGCTAGGCCACATACGGAGCTTGGTTGGGAAGCTTTAAGGCATCCAACCTATAGCCCGGACTTTGGAGCCTCTGACTATCATTTGTATTTTACAAGCTGTCTTGATGATGTAAATGAAGAAGACCGAAGAGCCCCTGAAATCATTCTTCCAAGTTTTTCACTGACAAGCCACACGAGCTCTACACCAATCGATTTATGAAGCTACCCCGAAAAAGGTAAAAGGTCTTAGATAATAATGGCGAATCTGTACTTCATTGAAATTGATTTTCAATAAAGAAAATTGTTGTTCAAAAATGTACCAAAAATGTATTATGTGAATTAAAACCAATTGCTTGATTTGTCAAAATGATTACATAGATATATGCTAATAATCTAAGCTAATATATAAATATCTCATATAAATATCTCAGTTCAAAACCAAGAATATCTGGGGACACTAAAAAACTGGTAAGCGCTTATAGCTTTCATATTAGCAAAGGAAATTTAATGTGTTAAATTTCATATATAGGCATAAAAGTCTTATAATATGTAAACAATACGACTGCTTGTTCATATATTTGTATAAAGTGACCAAAGATTTCAACTGTCTTGAGTCACCCTGATAACAAAACATCGGTCCTTAAATGCTCCTATGTCTCCTAAATTAGATGCGCAATTATTAGAAGACCAAATTTTCTAAATGAGCGGAACATTTTTAGAATGGCAGTTACATAGATTGTTACAAATGAAAAGTCTGAATGTATTTGTTTCATTTCAAAACGGTTTCAATAGCTAAGTTGATTAGATTCAGGCCATCTCACTAGTTTTTCGCAACACAATCGAAAGTGAAAAAGCCGAGCAGGGTATGACAGATCTGTTCGATCTGAAAAACTAGTGAGAGATGGCTTGCTTCTTAACCATGTTGTCTGTTAGGCTTCTGACTCAAATGAGTTCACCCAGAATAACAATAATTTAAGACCTCAAGCTTGCCTAATAAAAATAAAGCTTGCAATAACTTTTGCATTAAAAAAAATCAAATTTTAAAAATTCAAATCGTTGCTACCAAACATATTAAAGTTCACTCCAAAACATTGCCATTGCCATTTCAAGCTAATTTTATGCAAAAACAAAACAGAGCTCCATTTCGAAAGGGTATATATATATACAGTAGTAGTACATCCCAAATTGGCTGCTATATTATTATGAGCATAATCTGACAGACAAATGGAAAACTACGTACATATCGAGGTAACCAGCGCTAGCAAATTATTAAAATGCATTATTGCAAATGTTGCAAGGCATGCAAAGCAGCTGCGGCGGCGCAGCTCACGAGTTCAAGCCGGGCAGGAAATACTTGGGTGCACTCGCATACTATCGCATTGCCGTATGCCAACTTCCAACTTCAAACTCGTATTCTCACATACTCACACGGCAGAAATATATATTTTCATAAAACATTTTTTTGCTTTTGCTGCCGCTTGTTGTTGTTGTTGTTTTTGCTTAAGCTGCAAATCGCGGCAATCGTTAAGATCACGAAAAACAATTCAAAATTAATGGTAATAAGCAGTTTG
Source organism: Hirtodrosophila duncani (assembly GCA_037043425.1). NCBI lineage: Eukaryota > Metazoa > Arthropoda > Insecta > Diptera > Drosophilidae > Hirtodrosophila > Hirtodrosophila duncani. The sequence goes on along the minus strand of JBAMBM010000834.1, from coordinate 4,579,447 downwards.
CTAAAAAACAAAGGCCTGGTCTGGCCTGGTCTGGTCTGGCCTGGCAATGGCAGAGGAGTCGTCCAAGCAGCAGCTCCTCCAAATGCCGCAACGAAATTACTGCGTACAACAGAAGCCGTCAGACAGGCACCAAACAGCTCCCCAGCTTCAGCTTCAGCTCATTTGCAGGCTGCGAGGCCAGGCCAGGCTTCAGCTGAACACAAACAGTAGTCCAGTTTGGGTTTTCGGGGCGTTCTACTGGCGCTGTGGCATCAACTTCATCTTCAACTTCGTCTGCTGCTTGATCGATGGAGCAGTCAATGCTGCTGGCTACCTTTTTTTTTGCTGTTGTTGTTGTTGTTGTTGTGCTGCACTCTCCTCCTGGTTCTGTTTTGTTAGAAATCGTGTCGAGCTGCAGCAGCAGGCAATCAAAAGATATTTTCAGCATCCAAATTATTATAATATATTATTATTATCTGCTGTTGTTGTTGTTGTTGTTGTCTGTTGTTTTTTACTCTGTTTCAGTGTTTAGGTGGCTAGGTTTAATAACGATGTGCTCCCAAGGGTCTGTGAACTCCACATCCACACAGTTGCCCAGCTTCTGCCCTCATGGCCCTCATGATGGACATTCGTATAAATGAATTTGCATGCGACAAAGCTTTTGCGCTAAAAGCCTCAACCGAAGTAGAAGAAAGGAGAAATCGACAGAAAAAAACAAAAAAAAACAAAAAAAAAGAGGAGAAATAAAAACCAACTAGCAACTGGCTTAAAAAAAGTGGTTTTTATTCTCATATAAAGGGAGCACTCACACAGATGCACCCAAATATAAACACACATACGCTGTCGCACAGACAGAGACACGCACACTACTTGCCCCTAAGGCTGTTGGCTCTAGCCTGGACCAATCGAAGCTCGCTTCCCTCGCTTTGCTTTGTATACATGTAGCTGGGCTCCCAATCCCCTTCCCCACACCATCTGCAACAACGCCTCATAACCATGCCCATTTCCATTTTCCTTCTACTCGAACCGTGTGTTTGGCTTGTACTTGCATTTTCTTTTTATATACATTTTTTAGTTGTTACTTTTTATATTCGCCGTCGCCGTCGCCGTCGTCGTCGTCGTCGTCGTCATCGTCAGAAGACCACCCGCTGCTCTCTCACGCATGCCTGGATTGAACTGAACTGGACTGGACTGGATGGTACCACATGATGTCCAATGCCCATGTTCCTGTCTAAGCTGAGGCTTTATATCAATGTCTGAGTTGCCATGTTGTAAGTTATGCCGGACGGGCACCACACACAAAAAACGGCAAAGAAGTTGCAAAGCAAACGGAAAAAATGGAGGCCTAGAAAATTGTTTTCTGGCCCCGTGCATCAAAGCAAATTTCCATTGAAGCTGCAGCGTTGCGTGAAATGCTTTACGAAACTCAGGAGAGGCCTTCGGGCCAGTAGTCCTGCCTGAGCAGAGGGTGTGCGAGCTCCTTGAGCGCATTTGTCACACCTTTGGCAAAAATAGGCAGCTGAGGCAAATGGATTTTTATGGATTGACAGGGCAGGTAATTGGTGCACTTCACCAAGTTTGCCATGGCCCGGCGAAAGGGTGAAGCAGGTGAAGATGTAACCATGTCACGGGCTTAATTTTCTAAAATGCATGCCACTCCCCCATCCACCACATGCGAGGTTGCTCTGGGCATTTGACAGTGTGCGTGCGTCTGTATGGATAGATGCTCCAGCTCCAGTAAAAGCCTATTTAATTGGGCTTTTGTGAGGCGACAGTGCCCAAGCTATGCATGGGGGTAAGGACGACATGTTAAGTGCTGGCCAAAGGCGCAGCTAATACGAAATTATCAGAAAACAGAAACGATGGCAGTGAGTATTTTGGGTAAGGAGGAGCAGGTGAGCACCATGCATTTAATTGCATCTTACATGATACGGTTTTTTAGGCGGCAGCTTTTACTTGGTTTTCGTTTTCAAAGAAAGACCTAATGAGCCTGCAGTTAAGGCGTATAAAGAAGGACTTGGTAACTGGTTTAGTGAAGTGAATGGACAATTTTATTAAGTTTTATTTTGTAGCTCAAATTATGCGTTTCATCTCGTATTGTCAGTTAGTAATCAAATATGAATGTGAACATATTAAAGGCAATAAAGGAAAAACAGACCTTGGGGAAATTATTGAAAAACCTGCACAAACATAATGGAGTGAATGTTCATATCTACAGAAATATAACCATTTTCGGATTTGACTTTTTTTTAGTGGAAACTCCTCAGCAGTGTATAGAGCTGTGGGTTGAGAAGAGCCTTCAGTTTGAAGATACGACACCATATCAAACGCTTGCCGGTCTTATGGAGCCTGAAGACTCGTGCAGCTTCCACTATCGTGGGAAACATCCTATTCGTAGTGCTGCTTTAAACAGGAGGAAGAATCTTGACGCTCTTGTTGCCAACGTCATCGTATCCAGGTGCCTTGGAGATATTGAGCCCCTTTATCTCATCCTTTACCTCTTGGTAGGTGATGCAAGAGGCACCTCCCTTTGGTGCGGTACATTGAGCGCTTCTGTCCGATGTGTACCCTGCAAGGTGAAGCTGTATTGTCGGAATCTGGCCTCCAGCTTAACCGACTTATAATACCAGCTAAATATATCACAGCATTACTTTTTATTGGCTCTTTCTTGTATTGAAACTGTAAAGAACACATTTTTATAATAAGCCGACAGATACGCTTGCCGTTGAATGAGAAAATATGGGAGACATATCCCCCCCATTAATCTTAATGATTCCAAAGAATCTTAAATAATCTTTCGAAATCATTGCTAGAGTTTCCATTTGGCTTTCCTAATCAATATTGCCAGAAAAGTTTGTCAAAAAAGACTACAGACACGATTACTATGAAATATATTTCTGATTTTGCTAAATACAACACCAAGGAAGATAATTGATAAATGAAAACTCTACTTATACGAATTTAGGTTGACATATCTGCCCACACTTTATATAATCGATAGTTATTGTAACATGTTAGTATCTAAAGGCTATGAGGATATTCTTTCTTTTTTGGGTAAAAGGCAAAATGTTTCCATTTTATATGCGGTTCAGGTGCTGCGACTTCCTATTTTCTATAAGATTTTGGTCATCTTAAAAAATATTTAATAATTTTAATAGTCTATCAAATTATCATAAAATATATTTATTAAATAGACTTTTAGAAGAATACATTTCCCCTTTCAAACATGTTTCATTTTCTGATATACTGAAGAAACAGAATTATTGCAGATTTTTAGGAGAAACCAAATGTAATCCTGTTTGTGATTATTAAGCCCTAACTCCAACTTTATGAGTCATAATAATGTAAAGAATTGAGGGAATCAGATTATGTAGCCCCTCTGCTTAAAGGGACAATATAAATATATTTTTATTACCTGGGGAAGTGGCAGCTACAACTTCTTAGAAATAACTAAAAACAGTCGATGAGAAGCGCCGCTTTATAAAACTTTATCAACCAGCAAACTTCAACTTAATTTTTGGCAAACCATTTTTATATCAAATTCTATGAGAATTCTATGAGAATTTGAGAGACTATTAAATTTGTTAAATATTAGAAAATAGGAAGTCGCAGCACCTGAACCGCCTTTTAAATAAAAGAGAAAGACTGTCTTCATAGCCTTCAAAGTAAAATTAAACGGAATAACATTTGCCATTAAATTCTTTATAAATCACATAAGAGCATGGAATTTTATTATTTTGTGTGTCGTCTATTAATTAGATTTATCAGATTTTACTATATATGTATTCTATGAAAGTGAAGATATGTCAGAAAACGTTATGCAAATACAAATATCTAAGATGTGAAAAATATATTTTTTTATATTAATTCATTTTTAAATCCAACGAGAATAATCAGGCCTGTTCCCGTTTCCACTGCGGCTTGAAAAGTTAATCGAACTGGAATTCCACTTCCACTTCGAAAAGCTGTTCGAACTTATGCCCGAATTGTGGACAGAAGGAGACAGAACAATGAACATCAATAAATCCAAGTGGATTTAATCAATGCGCATTGTTTTATTTTTTTAGGTGCGCTAGAAATGGGTTACATTTTTTTAAATTATATTCTTGAATAAATTTACACGTGAGGTCTATCACTAGCACTTAAAACTTTTCCCAATGTATTAGAAATTGACATAGAAATATATGTCTGTTCAAAAGTATATGTAATAACGATAATATAGCGAATTACTTAATATTCCGCAAGCTACAGTGCTAAACGTATGTAAGCCGCATTATTCAATCGGATTCGGACATTGCGAAGACCAATCAAAAAGTAAACCGCAAGATTCAAGTAGAAGTGGAAACGCGAACAGAACTGAATAAGAAAAGTGTGAATAAGTTAATTTATACTATAATTATAGAATATTTTATTTATTTATTTCAAATTTGTGGGAATCATAAGGGCAGATCCAATGGATTAGGTTTTTGAGTAATCTAAGTAATCTAGATGGCGAGTTAGTTATTTGTGGTCTTCCAACTTTGTCGTATGTGCATCATCTTCTCCTTGATGTGTATATTATAGTTGGTATTCATTAATATTTATTATTGATCGACTTCCATACAAAATTTCATCATATTTCAATTGAATTCAATTTCTCTCAAATTTGAGAGAATAGTAGTACCACACTGTCCGAATCTGTAGGTTCAGCTGGTTGGTCATAGTCTTCATAGTCTTAGCAACAACATTAAGTTACTCAACCTTAGATCAAGCTTATTCTTTAAGTAATTCCCAAGAGTTATAGCAGCAGGACTGACCTGGATGAGGGGCAATTCAGTGTCCAAAATAAGGATAATGAACTGAAACCTACACACAAGAATATAGAATCAAAGGCTTACTTGATCAGTAAATGGACACTGAATCTAAAGTCTCCGAACTTTGTGACAAAACGGACGAGCCAATCGATGTGAACGTGACACAAACGAAGTAAAAAGCATCAAACAAAAGAAATAAACTCAGAAAAAAACACAACGTAAAACAAATCAAGAAAAAGAAAAAAGAACAAAATTTATATGCAGTCATACATAGCAAGCTTATGGGTGGAAAATCCCCATCCCCTTTGCCCATCCACTTTTATATGTATTCTAAAATTTACTTAGGGTTATTTATGCAAAAGCAGCAGCAGCAGCAGCGGCAGCACCCGGAGCAAGAGCAGCAGTTGAGCCATTTGCTGCACAGGTGCTCCATCTTTTGCCAAGATATATTGTAATTACTGGAAATGCTGAACGAAATTTATGCAAAACCAAATCAATTTCAATAAAAATCATCATGTCCAGATAAGCTGGCCAGTTGGAATTGGAATTGGAGTTGGACTTGGACTTGGACATGTGATTTCTTGCTTCTAATTAGACAACGCCCTCGCTATGGAGGCTGTCCACTTGCAAGATATACGACATATGTATATACATATATATATATATATATATGTGTGTGTGTGTGTGTATGTTCCTCATGAATTGCCACTGGTTCGCGTAGTAAGTCAATGTATAGCCAGCATAAGGAAGTCCTCTTTCTTCGCCTTGGTGTTATGCGCAGAAAAGCGCGCTATCTTTTTCGCACCACCCACAGATCCAGATCCTGCATGCAGCAACCATCAAGCATACCCCCAAGTTATCGTTGACTGGCCAGTTGGCTGGCCTGCAATTTAGTTTCGTGGTTTCCGTCAAGTTCCTCCTGTTCAATTGCCATTGCCCGCCTGACTGACTCCGACTACAGCTTCGGCTGTACATAGGCACCACTTCCACAACATCCTCGTCGCCAATCTCCTTTGAAATGTGGACGCCTTTGCTTCGAATTTGAAAGTTGCGCCTAACGTTGCGTGTGCCACGCCTCAGACTGGCAGTCGCGTACATAGAGCGGCTATTCTTTCACATTCCACTTCCCACATCCCACAGCCAAATTCTCATGCTCCTTGTTCTATGTGCTTAGGCCATGTGTGTCCTAGTCTGCTCTTCCAACTGTGCCTTTGCATTTTCATGCAATTTTCGTTGCAAATGCATTTTCTTGTCGTTGTTGTTGTTGTTGTTGTTTTTATGTTGGTCTGCCTCGTTGTTGTTTTCGGCTCCAAAAATATTTCATAGGCAGCTAGAGGCATTCCCATTCCATGTGCTCGCTTAGCCTTAGCCTGGCTGGTCATGGTTACGTTTCTAATTAAATTTTATTTTATGCCACCATTTCGGCGCCTTCCACTAGACGCAGGTTCCAGGTCCAACTTGCCCTTGCCCTTCACCCCGCTTCCTGTGCTTGGCAAATTTATAGCGCTTGCTGCACTTGCTGCATTTATCATGCACCAACATGGCTTCGCCATCGTCGCCACCGCCATCGTCGCCGTCGTCGGTGTCGTCCGCATCATCGTCCAGCTTTAGCTGCATCTCTGCTGGTCCTTCAATTTGGCTGTGGTCAACGTGTCCTGCGTATATCCCTTTTAGTTAAGAACGCGCTGGGTGTGCAAAATTTCGCCTGATTGCTCTTTGATGAAAACTCAATTATTGTGCAGCAAAGTGCATAGGATATAAGTACAGAGATGTGCCGGCTACGCCTAGCCTGGGCCTAGCCCTCACACATCCTGCTCATGCTGTCCTTAAGTAACGTGGCCTTATCCTGCTGCTAATTGAAACGCAGCCATAGCTGACATTAGCCTGAATCATCAGCGACTGCCACAGCGCAGCCATCGATCAAAGGCTTCATTCCGACGAAACTGCATCTCGTTATCATTGAAATCTTATACCCCAGCAAGGATGGAACCGAGCCAGAGTCAGCTTCAGAGGCAGAGTCAGAGTCAGGACCTGGGCCTGTGCATGTGCCTGTGCCTGTGCCTGTGCCTGCTCCTGTGCCCCGCAGCAGCCAAAGCATTAATGAGTCTAAGGTGATATGACGAATGAATGATTGATTTTTTGCCACCCATTCGTTTTTGGGCAAGCAGGCGAACTCCGGCTCAGGTTCGGCTCTCAGTTCGATTAAGGCCTAGCAGCCTAAGCACTCCCTCAACCCACTGCACACGCACTCGAGCTGCGACTCTTTCGCCAACAAACTCCATCTCCATTTGCCGTTTTTCCTGCTGCACAATTTTCCAATACTCGTGTCCTGCTCTGCCGGCCGTCGCCTTTGGCTGCGATTTCTTTGCAATACATTTCGATTTGATCCACACACACACACACACACACAGGCACACGCACATATAGGACACATATGCAAAGGCTGCATGGGTCCCGGCAGGACCCAGCCAGCATCATCAGCACCGCCATGTTCGTTTTTAGTTTGTTTTTGCATCGTTCTGGGCCTGGACCTTCTCCTTGTTCGCCCCTTTTGCCTGCCTTCCGCTCAGTCTCCCCTCAGTCCATACATAGTTTTCTCTATTGAACATTTTACATATTAGAAATTTGCAAATGGGCAGTGTAGTGTGCCTATGGCTCTCCCCAAACCGCACCTCTCTGCCTACAAAAAGTTATGTGCCCATTGCGGTAGGGTAGGGTTAGGGGCATACAGGGGAGGCTTGGTTGGGACGCACACACTTCCGAGTTGAATTCGCCATCGTAGTCGTCGTCGTCGTCATCATCATCGTCGTCGTCATAGCCATTTCTATTTCTCTACTATGGTCGTCGTCGTCGTCATCAGCGGCATAGCCCACTCTCCCTTCACCCAGTTATCCTTGTTGTTGTTGCTATTTTTGGCGTGGGCATCGGCATCGGTGTGGCTTTTGATGCCCATGCCCATGTGTTCCCATTGCTACCCATTGCTGCCTCTGTTGGACAGTCGGTATATGTGAGACCGTATGCGTGTGTGTGTGTGTGGGTGTGTGTTCTTGTGTGTTTGGTGTTTGTGTTGTTTGGCTGCATGTGTGTATGTGCATGGGTATGTGTATTTTGGTTGCTGCACTCCGCCAGCAGCCAGCTACGGCTGAGGCACAAGCATTGGACTAGAGGACCTGGCCGTCATTTTATTCCCCAACCCCCAAATCTCGTACTAGAGCAGCATTGAGACGGCGGCAGGACACATCACCAGCCGCCTGACTGCCATATATGCGTGGTGTATTGATAATGTGCACTGCAATTTATTTTCTAAGAGTCTGAAGTTATGGAAAACTAGAGAGAAAAACGGGCAGGTCGAGGATTTCCAGTCATGATTGGGAATAATTTCACGACCCAGTTAAATCCAACTCTAACTGAAGATGTAGTTTTACAAAAGGATGATGCCATAAGAATTACACAAGCAACTTTCGACTACTTGGAGAAAAAAGAAGACTAATTGGAAACTATGAATGATCGAAGGGTGTTGTTGTTGTCTTGAGGGAAGCTCAGGCAGGCATCTAGCCTTAAGTGATCATCTCAGAAGTATAAAAGTGAATAAGGTTGTCATTATTATGTCCTCATGGACCTAGGTCATCCATCGACATTTGGAATAAATCTCATAGGAATAAGATTGAAACGTTTCAATAGAAAGACTATCCAGAAATGGGTCCGATGCGGCGATCTGGGCAGAAGCCATGAAATGGAAGCTTTAGCGAAATTATTCTGAAATACTAACTTATAATCCATGAAAAGCTCATCAGAACTAACGTCTTATATATCCCAAACATAATATAATGAAAACTAGATAAAAACCAGATTATATTAGATTACTTACAAACAAAAAGTATTTCAGCATTGACAAATATATTTGAACATTACAAAATATTTTTTAAAAATCCACAAAAAACAAACATTTCTCGCCATGTAACGCCTAAAAACCAAAAGGCACCGAAAAACTCGTCGCTGTTGCCATCGTCGTCGTCGTCGCCGCTGTCTACTTTGCCTTTCTTCTGCTCGCACTTCGGCTGAAACCTCGCGTCGCTGCCGCTTTGATGCTCCAACTGGTGTTGCCAATGCCAATGCGACTGCCTTCGTCTCTAACTCCACTTATACAGCGATGTTGTTGTTGCTACTGCACCCACACAATCACGGCCTACACAACGAGTACTATGCCTGGCCAGGCTCTGGCTCTGGCTCTGGCTCTGACTCCCTTCAGATACCTGCCACCAAGCTCAAGCCCTAAGCCCAAATAGAGAACCACACCATACCATAACCATTTCTCGCCTTCCTCTATGATGTCCATGTCGCTGTCCCTATGCATATATGTGTGAAGTGTGTGTGTGTGTGTGTGTGTGTGTGTGTGTTTCAGTATGTTCTTGTGCCATTGTATGCATGCATATTAAATTCAATCGAATGTATTCTCTATACTCTCAATGTTGCCCCCATACGTTGCGTTTTTCCTTCCATTTTGTTTGATTTTTTCATTTTTGGTTTGTTTCCAAGCTGCCATCTACAGCTTCCACTGCCGGCAATACGTATACGTAACGTATACGCCGCACATTCGTTAGAAATAGGCGGAGTTATCAACGTTTTTCAAGTTATAATAAAAATGCAACACATTTTACAGACATGCCAGTATGTGTATGTGTGCATACATACATATATGCATATATACACACTCGCACACACATTCCTCTCACTTATGGCCCTTTGGTCTGGTTCTGTTTCTGGATTCTGTTTCTAGCTCTGGCTACTTTCCATAGATTTTTTCCTTCGTTATTGGTTTCGAGTGGAGCAACTTTGTTTTCTTTTTTTTTTCATCATCGACGATGCTGCTAAAGCTGTAGTTGTTGTTCTCGTTGTTGTTGTTGTTCTTGTTGTTGTTGTTGTATATATAACAGACTTTTTTTGTTGCTATTTTTATTATTTTTCAATACTCAAACTCGACGTCGCATAAAACTTGTGTTTTTGCTGCCACTGCTGCTGCTGCTGCTGCTGCATAGGATTGCCGCCCCTTTCCCCCCACCACCCCAACCATCAATAGTCATAGTAAGCTACCGTACCCTTGCCCCTCGACAGCTAACCGCTCAATAGACGTTGCCCCGTTACAGAGTTTCCGTTGCTGCCCGAGCGCTGAGAACGAGACATTTTGCTAATGCATTGATTAAAATTGAATTTTTAATTAAAATATTGTACGAGTATGAGTTAGTATGTAGTTTATATGTTTGTTTGTATATGTACATATGTATGTGTCTCTATATACATTGGCTTGTGCACATTAGTTGTTGTTTGTTTGTGCACTATACGTTTTTTTTTGTGTTTTACAAAAAGCGGCGCCCATATTCTTTAAGCAGCTCAACGGATTTGTGGCCCAGAGCAGCTTAAGGTAATGAATTGAGTATGTAAGCTCGGAGAAATTTTAAGGAGCCATAACTCCAAGTACTCTTAAAACTTCTAGCACAGATTACTATAGATTTTATATATTCTTTAAAAATCTGTATTTCAGTTGGTTAACTAAGTCAATTTTTGTTTCTTGAGAACTCTGAAGTTATTCACATATTGTGATTCAAATGTTTTATAACTGGCCTGGATGAACTTCATGCTGGTAAACGATGGTCCTACTTATTTGCTGTAAAAGTAGCCACTTTCTATCATAAGTTGGCAAGGCTATGTCCTCAATACATCAGCATTCACATCTGTGCTAGAACCTTGGTAGCTTGGTTAGCTTGAAAACCATCTAAAGCTTGCCTTCCTCATTTAGGTCAAAGCCAAAGTTTTACTTAAGATATGGCTTGGGATAGAAGAAATGTCATATCGATAGATAAGTGCAAAATGCTAAGAATCATCAGTGAAGTAATTTTCATGGATATGCATAAACATTTGATCCATCCATTCTGTGATTACGTTGTCTCTTAACTTGGGAAAGGACTTACATGAAGAACTAACCCTTAACTTACCTAAGACTACTCTTGGGACATTTTTTGATTAATAAAAATATAATATTAATGTTCTAGATTATTTAATGTTATTAAATATTAAACTGAGGTCATATCAAGAGCTTGCCAGAATTATTTCAAGAACATTTTAGGCTCTAATTCAAGAACATTTCAGGGGTAATTAAATAAGCTTTTGAGCCTTGATATATTTTATAAAAACTTAGCTGAACTGAAAACGAACTAAAACTAATCCATCTTAAAACTTATATAAAACATGCTGCTAAATATTAAAAATTTTAATATCAATATAAACTGAGTTTCTGATAATCTTAAAGGCTTATCATTTATTTGATCTGACGGCTTTAGTAATCATTTTATAGAAAAGAATTCCTCAACCATAATTAAGACTTCTTTTGAATATTTTCATAATATATTTTTCATTTGATTAGTAAAAAATTGTAATTTATGCCCATAATTTTTATACACATTTACAAAAAAAAATCTTTAAGAACATTGAATACGAAAACACAAAACCCAAATGCCCACATCTTTAGCAAAGCAAATCTATTTTATTTTAATTTTCATCAATTTTGCAGGCTTTTTCACTTTCGATTTGCTTATCCTGCTGCTGCTCACTTATGCTTGTAAACTCAATAAATCAAATGCAATTATGCAAGCAAAGCATCCTTAAGGAATTTTCACACTTTCACACGTTGCCACAAAAGGCAAACGTCCTGGCACCCCCTCACAGACCGCCAGCTTCAACTTCATCTTCAACTTCAGCTTCAGCTTCAGCTTCAGATGCCAGTCCCTCGTCTGCCTTGACCAAAAAGCCACAAGTGTATTTTGACCATAAATCTCTCAATGCTTTCTTATGCATTTTAGCAACAACAACAACAACTACAACAACTACACAAGCACAAGCACAATCACAATCACAAGTGAAATTGAAAGGCTATTTACAGAAAATATTTTCTTCGCATTTATTTGCCAGCCAGAGTCTTGTGAGGGCCCAGAGACGCACACGCAACAAGCGGGAAACGTAAACGGGGCCCGGGCCAAAGAATGCCAATGCCGGAGACGATGATGCTGGTCCTCAATAAGTGAGCTAATAAATGTACAGAAAATTTTCGACAGCAAACATTTACTTAAGCAAACGGCAGGCAATTCACAATCCAGGACTCACAAGATGTTCCCTACATATTGTAGGTGTATACGTGAGTTTGTGAATGTGTGCTTGTGTGGGTCTGTGTGTGTGTGTGTGTGTGGTGTCAAGCCACAAACACCTTTTGCGTAAAATAAAGCAATCAAGCAAATAATGTTGCCACATTACACTATCAACATCAACAGCTTCCTGCTTGACTACACTCACACACACACACACACACCCATCCACCGTCCACCCACACATTCACCCCACCCAAGCAAGGACAGACCCAGAGAGAAATTCTCATACACACAAACACACACTTACGCTGCGAACTTCTTTAATAGCTTACTCACACACAAACACATAACAAAATGGCTGGCAGGCTAAAGTAAAATTGAAATCATGTCGCAACCTTGAGGAATACCAAGCACACACACACACACACACACATACACACATTGGGACACAGACAGGAAACACAGACGCAGACAGAGGCAAGCGTCTGGCAGAATGTCTCGACTCTGTGGCCGACTCAATTCAAGCTGACTTGACTTGCTGCAAGGATGTGGATGTGGATGTGGCTGTGGATATGGATGTGGATGTGATGTTGCTTGTGCTGTACAGCAGGAGTGCAACTTGGAGTCATATACTACGTAGTTCAGTAGTCCTTCCCATTTGTCGTGCTGCTCTGCATCTGCATGCACTTTCACTTGCACACACCCAAGTGCCCCCAAATCCCCATATCAACTTCACATGCTGTGCCATATTTAACAAATTATCTGTAATTTCTCGAGTGTAACAGGCAAGATTCCTCATCTTCGCCCAATTCCTGGCTCCCGACACTGGCAGACGATTAAGCCGAAGCCGGGCCCAAGCCCAAGCGAAACCAAGCCACTTGACAAGAAGGCTAGCAAAGGCAGCAGCAAAGCAGTCAGGATTTTGGTGGCTACAAGCAGCCGCAAAATGCTTAACTTCACACAACCACCCGAAGGGGTAGCAATGGTAATGGCAGAGGCGGAAGCACCGGCAGCAGCAACCACAGGCCGCATTACTATTGCTGCCAAGGACGAGTACGACGGCAGTCCATGAGAGCTCATGCCAGAAGGAAGTTGTTTGTGGGTCGCCTGCCGTACAAAGCTGACCCTTGTTGTTGCTGTTGGTGGCGGCTGTGTATGTATATGAGTAAGTGTGTGGGTGTCTCACAAGATGAAAGGCACTTGCCATTCATGGCCGTCCAAGCGGCTGCCTTTCTGGGTTTGACTTGGCTTGGCTTGGCTTGTCTGGCTCGGTTTCGTACTCGGTCCCATGCTCTGCCTTGGCACTTTTGCATGCAACCAAATGGGGGGACTGACTGCTGCTATTGCTTTTCCTGTTGCTGCTCCTGCTCCTGCTGCTAGCCAACAACTCCTTTTGACTGCGCCAGCCAAGTGACCTTGAGCATTACAGTTGTACGTTTGTCCTCGCTTTGGCTTTGGCTTTGGCTATGACTGTGACTGTAGCTAGTTAGGCCGAAGCCCCCATACCTATGGCCATGCCTCATCCTCATCCACATTCTCATCCTTGGCTGATGCTGTTTAAGCGGCCGCTCTGCTTTGGCTTTTGGCTTTGGCTGTGGCCTCTGCTGTTTATCAGCCGTTTCTGTAGTTAAGGACAAGGACAAGGACCCGAACCAGACCAGGCCAGGCCAGGCCAGGCCAGAAAACGCCTGCCAGACCGAGTTTTGCATCAAGTGTAAAGTGATGTGTTAAGCTGTTAAGTGCCAAAGTAATTGTTTTCTTACAGCAACAACAACAACAACAACAACATGAAAAGCTTTGACGTTGCTTTCACTTGGCACTTGACCTTGAGAGGCGGAGAAATAACCATGTTAGATGTTGTTGGTTGTTATTCGCTTAAGTTGGACTTGAATTTTAGGACGTAGTCCAGTGTTTGTTGGCAACAACTGGTTTGGGTGTGTGTCAGCAACTAATAAGCTTAGGGAATAGCATAGAAAGTTAATTAAGTGAATTTTAATCATTTAAAGATGACCAATGAGTGATTCGTGCTGTTAGGAATTCATATATTTTTATATATCAGCTGTCAAGATTACACTTTGTTTGTACACTCATTGAATAGGAGAATCTTGCTTATATCTTAAGCCATTCCACAGGCATCATCATTACACAATATCCGACCTTCCACTCCACTGCAAACGAACGATCTATCAACTGATTGTTGAGATTGCCTATTCAGATTTCGGGCTTTCGTGCTACGATATCATTACTAGATCACCATAGAGAAGCATATCAACTTCTTCAGTGGAGAAATAAATGAAGAGACTTCACAATAGTTAGTAGAGTCCTGCAATGACTACATCCATCTATGGCCAATCATGATTGCACAAATTTGTATAGTCACACAAATGATTACTTTGACAAGTCTAGTTGGAATCGAACAGCATACATTCGGAATGATTCGTGTTATATGCTAGTCAAAAGGAAATTGCTTTCCTCTTCTACTTGTTTATTAAATAAAGCTGCTGCGTATTGTGTGACATCTAATCCATGTAGTGAGAGAAGGCCAGAGCGCGCTCAGGAAAAGAGAACTTGTGTGGGGAGTTTTTTCGGACGATGATTGTCAGAAAGCGAGAGTGAGCGGTGACAAATGCATGGCAATGGGAATCGCATCTTTCTCTAGCAGTCCAACATATACGCTTGCTTTCTCGTTCTATCTCACACGTTCATATGGGCTTCTAAGGGGCTTCTAAAAGTATTCATAATTCCGCTCCCTGACCATCATTACTTACATTGCTGTCATCGTTCTGGGTTGTATTTTCGCGGCTACTTTTAGCTGTGACTGGGAACTGATGTAGACGTATATATTCACTGCTTAAGTAGGCTGATTATTACTACTTTCCTAGACAAATGAGACTGTACCCACATCTTACTGAAGAGCATTGTCACAATCAGCAATGAAATTGAAAAATACTGAGCCCTTGTTCGCTAACATGGTGGCCAGCCTATACTGGAGAACAGGGAATTGTTTGAAGCCAAACAAGTCTCTAAGTGATACTTTAAGCTCAAGCTGCGAAGTAGGCTCCTTAACTGGATCCTTTTCTAAATATCAATGCCAGCAATAGGAGACTGAATTGGCTCTTCTGAAGTAAAGCAAAAGAACACCCATTCATTGAGCAGAGTTACGACGACGTTGCTACAAGCCATAGATAGCTTGCTTTGGGCAGCCTAATTTTCAAAGAAGTCATCAGGCTGAGCGAAGAGTATTACCAGCAGTTGTACGAACACACGAATGGTTTCGTCATTAACCCGCTGGACAACCGTCTTTACCACTGCGAGGACAACAGCTTCTTTGATATTCTATAAAAAATTTAAACACATATTTAAATATACTTTGTATATTTTAGTAGCTCCATAAATTGTGCTTATTCGCTGCCCCTACACTGAGATGAATCTTGAATAACGATGCTCTCTTCTTTGTATGACCAAACTTTTTCATTCATTTTCATTCTAAGACGTGAAAAGATGTGAGATGGCAATCACAATTGGTTGCTCATTAGCCAGAACATGTCTGGTAAAGCTCTTCAGGAAAGATCCCATTCAGCTGACCAAGGTTAATGAGAATTACCATCATGAACACATCACGTCTCGACTTCAAGTCGCTAGCTATTGGTACCGAAGAGCCTGCACGGTAAGTACCCTGAGGATCTGAAATGGGCTGCTCTTTACCGCCTTTGTTTGTGTTAAGGCCAAGAATTAAGTGTAAATTTATCAACCAATATAAGTTGCGAGCACAAGTTTACCCATACTAATAAAGAGAAACCAGAAAGGACGCCTAGCTTCGACTTGCCGAAGCTTATATACCATTCACATTGTAAACATATAACTGATCTAGATCGAATGTGGTCAGCGGGCCTGGGGCTACAGTGGATACAAGGGATCAAATTTTTTCAACGGGCTTGGAGGTTGCTCAAAAGGATGCCAACCGAATTTGGTTTTATTTAGATGAAAAACAGAGAAGTAATGTCACTGTTTTCTATCTGAATAAAGCTATATGATATAGTAGCCTGATCTGAATTCAATTTGGTCAGCAGGTGTGAAGGCTCTTCAAATTGATACTCACTAGATATGGCTTTTTTGGATGAAATCTTCAAATTGATACTCACTTAATATGATTTTCTTTGGATGAAAAACAGAAAATTTATGCTCCTAACTATTCATTCTGGAACAATCGGTTATATGGGAGCTATATAGTTGTCCGACCTGGATGCAACTCAAACTCAACTAGATTGCAGACTCTTTTGATCTGTAGCTCTTAAGACTTCTAGATGTTTGTGTTGAAAGAGGCAGTTGGACATAGGAAATGACGAACATGGCTATAGGCAGTCGGACAGAGGAAATGACGGACATGGCTATAGCATAGTAATGACAAATTTAATATTCCATCACAATTTGTTGTGATTGGTATAAGCATTGTAAGCCCATTCAGAAATATATATGTAAAGATATGCATCAGATATCTACATTTTGCAATTGCTACGCCATGAAAATCGTATGGATCTGAATAAATGCAGAGATATTTGCGTATGTCTGCATATCCGAAGTGTATGTCTCGCTATCTCAGCGAAGGTGTCCTGTGCTGCTAGTGCTCTCGTGAACCATCTGATATCAAAATGTTGAGGGTAAATCTTAAATCGTTTGCTTGTGAGTTTGCGAGACAAGAGTTAAGGGGCGTAGAAACAAGGACACACACATACATACTACTAGCTGCAAGGTTCCGCTGTCAAAGAACGTTTTTTACGCTTCTTGCTTCTTAAGCCTCTCCCTCGCGTCTGTTCTTATAGACTTTTGTGGACAACCTACAATAGTGTCTGCCTGCTTCAAAGAGAAAGATGTTTTGGCTTCTCACATAATAAATAAATTGAGTAAACTGTGATCTTGCAGGTCTCTGGCTAAGAACATGAAAGCAGACTAGTATCCCTTCGTTGGAAACCCATTCGAAACCCTCCAAAAAGTAAGCCACAATCAAATATTTGTTTTTATACATAGAATTTTCATTTTTATTTCTTGTTTTTAAGTTTAATTTATATAATTTACGATTTTAACTAAAATATAAATGTTTTATGCATTATCATGGATAATTCACCACCACTCACAAAGAACGTAGAATACATATATATATATATGTATGTATATATATGTAATTATGTAGGAGTGTGGGTGCTTGTGTATTTCCGTGCTCACTGGAACTCTGTGTGTATATGTGTATGTGGGTGTGAGTGTGAGTGTGTGTATTTTGTGTTGTGTTTACATAAAATTAGCACAAATATAATATATGTATGTATATGTAATATGCATTATTTGCTTTAGTTCACGTTTACATTCACGAATATTACAATAGTTGAAGTTTGTGCGACGATGACGACGACGAGCAAGTGAAGACTAATGTTAAGTAATTGCCTATAGCTATGGAAATTTGTACATTATTTACAGTTACATTTGGAAATACATATAAGTATGTATGTATGCCTATACCTATTCATTATCTGGCATATAGTATTGATATTATATATATATATGTAATAATAATTACTTTAAGTATAAGTTTATTTCAAAGACAACATTTGCTTGTGCGTGTGAAGTGAATGAATGAATGCATTGCTTATGTATATATGTGAGTGGTTGTGTGTGTGAGTGTGTGTGTGTGAGTGTGTGTGTGTTTAATTGTAGTTTTGAATAATTACTTGCACACGCTGGCTAAACTAAATGTAAACTACATTTACGAAATGCACATGTCTCTAATTCTAATTATACTCGTAATTCAATGTTTTATTGTTTAAACATTTATATTATATATATATATGTGTGTGTGTGTATGCATGTATGCATATACTTAATATTCATTTTACTTTTGACATTGGCAAAACACAAGGCGCATAAGAAATGAAGTCCAAATAAATAATAGACGAGATCCCATCCTTACAGGAAAGTTTCGAAGTATGTATGTATGTTAGGCATATGTATGTGTGTTGTCGTTGTCATTGTCATTGTATTGGTGGATTGTGTTGAAGCTGGATGTGTGCGTGTGCGTGTACGTGTGCGTGTGGTGACGTGTCGTGTCGTGTCCTGTGGCATTGTCGTTCTTGCTAAGATTAAGTTAATACTTCTTGCAGCATTTAAAAATGAAAACATAAAACTAAGCCTAAGACCTAAGCATAAAAACCAGTTAGCAACTTGAACTAAGCACTTAGCAGGCTAAACACTAAAACGTTGGGGTTAAAATAGCAGTCCAAATGTGTTCCGTTAGGCTCTTCTGAAGAACCAAAACCCTACATCGCCCTCTCTCTCTAAGTTTTATTTTTTTTTTGTTTCTTTTTTTGTTTCTCTTTCTCTAGCGTTGCATAATTCTCATTAGGATTTAATCCTCATGCGGCAGCTCGGCAGCCTGCTGTTGCTCCAGCTTGATCTTCATCAGCGGTGACTCTCGCACTCCACCTGGTGCATATGCAGCAGCGGCAGCTGCTGCTGCTGCCGCCCCGGCATCGGCGCTGGCAAAGAGCTCGCTCATATCCTGGCCGGGAAAGAAGTCCTCGAAGCGTGAACTTTTGCTAGCCGACTTCTGCAGCAGGCCATTGGCAATAGCCTCGAAATCAATGCCGGCGGGCAGACTCTCCAGGAATCGTTTGTTATAGGCATAGTTGGGATGCTCTTTGGCATGCTTGGCATAGTGTGACGGATGCGAGGCATATGGTGAGGAGGCACCCGGCCGACTCGAGGAGGCTCCGCCATGCCCTGCCCCCGACTTACCGCCACCAGATGAATTGGAGCCGCGTGACTGATTGCCATACTGACGTGCCTGCATAGCCTCCTTGAACTCACGATCCCGTGATAGCTCACGCTCACGCGACAGCTCTCTGGCATAGCTCGCCGCGCTCGGATGCATGGCTGCGGAAGCACCTCCGCTACCACCGCCGTTGCCGGTTGAGCCACGTTGATGCGCTTGCTGCGAGGGCATCACATTCAGACCCGGCAAACCCATCAAGCCCAGAGCACTCAAATCGGGCAGGTTCTCGGAACCGCGTCGCTCGTTCTGTTGATGTTTGGCAGCCGCAACGGCCGCTGCAGCCGACACCTGATCCTCAATTTCCGAGCGCTGCAAATACGCTGGCGACTTGTACATGTTCATGGATTGGCTATGCGGTGACTGCTGCTGCTGCTGCGATAAGATCTGGCGGCGCAGATTCTCTGTCATGGAGCTAAGCGAGCTGTTCGAGTCGGGTGGTGCGAGGGCGGCATTCTGGGCTGCCATTTTGGCAGCTGCGGCCGCACTATGATAGCCATTGGCTGCGGCAACAGGATTGCCACCACCTGGTCCAAAATGCGACTGTGGGGATTGACAAGAAAGTGTGGAAAGGGGGAAGAAAGTGGGTTAGAGCTTGCTATGGAGACGTAAGATGGCTTAAGATGTTATCTAAAGACATGCCAAATATATTTAAGAAACAGATGTGATGCACTTACCCCATGGGCCTGTCCATTTGCATATTGATGTGCAGCCATGTCCTCCTTAATCTCACGATAATCCCGGAATACCACCGCCTTGATGACGCTGCGTATTAGCTCCTCTGGCCACATGCCCAGCAGTATGCGCTGCGGCCGACCACGTGCCTTGGGCCTGGGATCGGTGCCACCGTCCAGCGATGGCCCCAGCATGTTGTGCACCCGATTCGCATATAGCACAAAAGTTGGATACGGTATGTCATATTTGCGCGCCGCCTGCGACAAGGAGAGCCCCTCCTTGAGCACACTGAATATGGCCTCGGCCATGGCTTCGGGACGCCACGATTTTAACGGGCCGCGCTCGCGAAATCGCAACTGTTGGACCAGATTCTGCTGGTTGGTGTTCCAGCACTTTTGCCACATGGACTGCAATTGGTATTGGTAGCTGTCTGCTGGAAACGATACAAAAACACACACACACACATATATGCTAACTGAGATCCTGGATATGCTAATTGGTGGAAGTGGGAGCTAGGCTGGGCTGCTTCCTGGCTGTAAATCGACAGTCACTTACCCGCCACAGATGCGCCTGTTGCAGCAGCAGCGCCCATCCAGCCATGTCCGCCGCTCTCAATCATTTTGGCCTGCAAGCAAAGGAAATAGAAATACAAATAGTTAGAAATAAGGAAACGGCATTTAGTTGGCGTTTTTTTCCCCCGTTTTCAGCTGCGACATTTGCACACAAAATGTTGCCCATAAAAGTTTATTAATGCCATAAATGCTGGCAAAGCCAAAGCTAAGGCATTTTTCGTATGCAAAAGGTAAGACCTAAGACCTAAAGCCCCCCACACAACAAATTAGTATACAAAGTTGTCCAAAGCCAGCTATCCCGCCGCTGTCTTTGTCTTTGTCTTTGGCTCTGCCATTGTCTTTTGCAACTTTTATGGCCTGACAGCACGGGGGCAGATGGCAAGGGGCCCGGGCGGGGGCTTTGCATGAATAAAACACAAAACAAGTATTTATTTATTGCTATTATTAGATATTCAAGTAGGCTAGGCTATAGACCAACTCTCTCACTTTGCACAAAATTATCGCAAAACTTTGGTCGACCGTTAATATTTATTAATAATTTTTGCATAAAAAACATAAAATAAATGAAGCAACTTCAGCTAATTTCTTAGTGTAAACCAGGCCCCATTTTATGTTTACTTTTTCTGTTTTCTCGAGTCGCCTGGGCATTGGCAAAAAGTAAAAAAAAAAAAAAAAAATAAAGTTAAATTGATGCACGTTTCGTGCAGCAGCAGGTTCGTAGGCAATAAAGCTTTTCCACTGGCCATCAGCAGTAGCAGGAGGAGGAGCAGCAGCAGCACCAGCAGCAGCAACAGCAGCAGCCGGGCAAAGCGCAGTCCAGTTCAGGTTCTGGCCCCGCCCACTTCGCGGCTCAACTTTTGCACGTAGCCATGCATTTTATATCGTTGGGGAGGCGTAATACAAAATTATGTGCAACGGGCATGAGCCACAACCAGCAGAGAACACTCCACACACACACACACACACACAAGGAACAACAAGAAAAAAACAGAGGAACACATATAATGCAAGTCTTAAATATTTGAAAACTAGGCGCCGCGACCTAAAGCCAAGCAAGCACTGAACTGAACCCACTGTTACTTAAAACCTGAAGAGCGGCGGCGGCCTGCATGTTAAGGAAAAAGGCCGTAAAATGTATGAATAATTGAAATTGAAAAGTCGGAAGCCATTTTACATATTTACAGGCACAGCAACAATAGCATGAACCAATGTTGTTGTTGGCCTAAAATGCGGCCGAGCCCAACAAACAAAATGGCGTTAAAAATGCTATTTTATGTAAAACACTTTGTTAATGAGGCTTCAACTCAAACACGGGAAGTATAACTAGGTGCTATATCTTCTTGTTATGTGATATCCAGTTAAGTTAAGAGTTTGCAGATGAGGGCGGGAGGATTGGATTGGGGGAATTGAATTTGTTCGCAGTAATATGCAGACGTATTAAAAAAATGAGGCGCTATGGAATATTCACATATTCAAAGATATTTTATTTCAAAGCCAATTTGATCTTTAATGGATTTGAAAAGCTCTGTGTTTTAGTCGGAGACTTCCGACTTAATGACTATTAAATATTATTTTGTGGATTTTTCATTATTTTGCCATGGATTTTGTGTAAGTTGACAGAGAAACGATCAAGTTTTTCTTCATCATTTGATCGCAGTAAATCAAATGTTGTTGGTATTAAATAAGTATTTTATATTCACTTCCATCACAACTGAAATCAGAAATACAATGAGGTTAGCTTCATTTTAAATCTGTTAAAATTGTAGCACGAATATTAAATTTATGTTGGGTGCTTGCACTGAAGGCATCGCAAGAATCATATATTTCTTTCTCGAACTTCTTCTTACGACTGTCATTTGGCTCACTCAAACTTAGCGATAATTTATACGCATCGGCAGTAATAGTATTGCATAGCAATAATTTATACTACTTCTAACTGAATTGAATCACAGAACTTCACGAGTGAAAGATCAACTTTCTATCACTTGCGCCAAGTAGAATATTTATACTCTTATAGAGTAAACGAGTGTATTGTATTCGTGCAAAACAGTCAAAAGGAAACGTTTCCGACCCTATAAAGTATACATATTCTTGATCAGCATCAGCAACTGAGTCGATTTAGAATTGTCCGTCTGTACGTCTGCATGAACACCTAGATTTCGGGGACCATAAAAACTAGAACTGTAGACAAAATAGCTAAAAACGCATTCAAACACATATATAAGCATATATAAGCAGAGTCATACACATATTAATACATACACACATTTCCTGCATACATTCCATATCACTATCATTGCTATGTGAGAAAGAGAGAGAGAGAGACAGCATTCTGCTGGGTTGTAAACATGTGTTCATCAACTTCTCATAAAGAATGTTGCCAGAACAGGCTATAAACATTGATTTTTCGAGCCAAATTCTCTTGTAAACATGTTGCGGGATGCTTGCAAACATGTTGCAGGATGCTACAAGCAACTTTTAGTCACGTTATGTAGTTGATGTTAAGTTAATGAAATTGTATTCATACTTCAGTGAACTAAAGAATTTCAAAAACTCAGGTTTGTCCACAAAAAGTAGTCTGAGCATGATATCTCATGGTAGGAGTTCGACTATAGCGTTTGTACTTGTTTACATCTATATATATCTGATAGCACAGTCTATAATTTGATAGTAACAAGTCAAAATATGTATTTGTACAACAAAATTAAGTAAACAAATTTTCTCCGATGTCCGAAAATTGCAATAGAATTACAATCTCTATTGGAATAAACGGCTACCAAGTTGTACATTTATGGCTAAGACCGGGTTTTCTCAAATGTTCGTATAGCCGAAAGAGTCCATTACAAACTTAGATGCAAAAATCTCTTGAAAATTATGTAAATAATATGTTGATAAAACCAACACAACATAATATAATATACCTAAATATATAAAAACCTAAATTATATATGATAATTTGTTTCTATGTTTATAAATCTAAAACTTGAAAAATATAAAAGATTTGCATACAACTCTGTAAATTCCATAAACTTCATTACAAAATCTGCTTCATATATATGATACATAATATAAATACCATATTACTTTGCTGCTCTACACTCAGTTTTCTTATGAACTAGTCAGCTCAATCCATAACACTAACCCTCTGCCAACCCCGTACTTCGCCGTTTTGCTTACATCGTAAATGCGTAACCTTTTAACCCCCCGTTGTCTAACAATTATAAAACTCGCATAGTACAATACATATAATAAAATATTACGAGCGCTTTTCTAGCTGTTGTTGCTCGGCTCAAAAATGTTTAATTAATTAAATTTTCAATTCCTAGCCAACAACAGCACAGCAGCAGCAAGAGCAGCTACGACGCGACGACTCTGCTCTTCAGCAGGCAGAGCTGCTCGCCGCTCAGCAGTGCCTCGCCGCGCCCGCTGGCTCATAGTCATTTCTCAGCAAAAACAAATTTTGAAGCGTGCGCGCATTCAACTTTCTTTCAACTCATTTAATTTAATTTGCGGCGCTTCGTTGGCAGCATTATTGTTGTTGTTGTTGTTGTTGCTACCGCTCTTCGTCTTCTTCTTCTTCTTCTTATTTTACTTAGCTATTGCTGCTGCTCATCGTGTTCTTGCCAATTACTCATCGTGTGCACGCCCCATTCACATAATAATTTATTTAATTAACTTTTCCGCTGCTACAAATTTCTATAAAAATTTATTGATTTTTGTTGCCGCCTTGGAAAAAGGAATGTTTGTTGTTGCCGTTGTTTTTGTTGCTATTTTCTAGCTGCTGTTGTTGTTGGATTTGGTTTTGGTTTGCCTTTGGCTTAACTTGGACCTTATAAAATATTTTCATTTGCACATGTGTAGCTCTTCTATCTGTGTAGCTGTATATGTATATATGTATGTGTGTGGGTAATAAAATATAAATTTATTACCCTCCCTCACACCCACCCACATTCTGACATCAATCCAAATGCATTGACTATCCTCCACCTCTAACAGCGGGGCCGCCCCCACTTTCAGTTGCCTTTCAACAGCCTTCAAGTTTTCACTATGCTCAACAGCCCCGCGCTGCAGAAACCCATCGGATTATAATGCAATTTTAATTTTATTTTTCAAGCGCGCACATAAACTCAACACTCCCCCCCAGAACACTACACTTACACACCCACCCCGCTTACACCACGTACTTAAAAGCCCTTGAAGGAACACTATAAACTATAGTCGCGTCTGCAACGGCCTGCTGCCGCACATCTCCTTCAAGTCCTGCTGGTGCTGCACTCCCACCTTGCTGCCTGTTTGTTTCCTTACAACTTTCGCTGTAGTTTTTCCTGTTTTTTTGCCCATGTACGAGTAGTATATTTCTTATATTATATAACACTTTATTTATTATTCATTTTCGATTCGTGTTTTACCGTGGCAGCCACGTTGACTGCGACGCCAACGGCGGCGTCTCAAGTTTGTTATTTCTCTTGTCTGCAACTTGCTCACCGCAATGCCCTTCACCACGCCACATCCCACTCTGTTCTAACACCCCAATAGTACCCCCTCGTCACCCCCACCGAACACTTAGCCCAGGCGTCTTCATTTCTGTTGCGATTCAAGTTTTCCTGCCAGCTGCGTTTGCTGAGCGCCTGCTCCTTGCTAGCCTTCACTACTACTACTTCTACTACCAACTACTACAACTGTCTTCCCCTCTCTCTGTCAGAAGCTGTCTCAGTTTCTATATATGTGTATGTATCTTCATTCTTCCTCTCCATTCCAGTTGCCATTTATTCATTCATTCATTTATTTATATTACTCAGCCAACCACACGCAGGCCTCCCCTCCCAGCTGTCCGCCATCCCCCACCGCTAAAGTTCGCCCACCCCACTTTCGCACATTTGGTTTTGCCAGCCACAGCCACATCCACAGCTACATTGACGTCTACTTCTGCTCCTGATACTGGCTGCCAGCAATTCTGGGCCGCGCCTTGTCGTCCTGCGTTGTCGTTTTATAGTTTTTTTTTTTTGTCCTCATGTCATTCATTAATTTTATAAGAAGCAATGCTTGGCATAATAAATAAATTTAAACGCTGCACACAGCCTTCGAAATGCGCGCAACAAAATGTGTCTATGGTGAATGTGCTGCTAAAAGTTCCCAACCGCTGCGTCGCACACCACAAAGATGACACAAATACTTACGTATGTTTGTATATATTGAAAAGATAGTTGGTCTTTGTAGAGAAAACTATATGAATCATATATGAATTTCATAAATTTCCTGGGATGAATCAATGTTTTAAGGTCTGGAGAATGTTGAAAGAATTGTCATCTTACAAATAAAGTATAAACCCTTCCATGACAATTGGCATTTGTGTCTTCTGAGATAACGAAACCATCAGAATTAGCTAAAATTTCCAATCTTATGACTGTCTTACAAATTATATTTATAAATATGATTCACATCTTCTTTGGATCAATATGAATGATTAAAACTTTCTTATGCTCATAAGTGAACTATTTATTTATAACCAGATCCTGGCTCCCTGGTTGAATGAAGATTTTTGCTGGCTCAGTATTCATTACAGTGCAGTCCTGCTTCGGTTGATCGAAACAGTGAAAAGAGCGCTCTCAACATGCAGCTTTTAGTTCGTGGCTTAGGTACAATTGAGTCTTAGGAGGTGTCTCAGGATGTCATCATTGCTGGTGTAAGGAACCAACTTGCCCAGATCCATTTCGTCCACGCTAAGGAATTCAGCCTGAACTGCGAGGGTATCGCCCTCAGCAATGAGACGCCCATGACTGGACTCAGCTCGTTCAAGCTTAACATCACCATTCCCATGTGAGAGGTAAGGTGCACGATACGGACCAGACCCCCAAGGTTGAGAAGCAGGAAAAGAAAGAGAAGAAGAACGGACGCATCAGGCGTATTATCTAGTACAACCGTCGCTTGGTCAACATTGTGCAAGACTTCGGCCTTCCTCGTGGACAAAATGCCAACTCGATGTATGATGATGATGAACAAGTCATTTTATGCTTTCTTTATTGTAAAATGTTGATCATTCTTATCGTAATTTCCAACAACTAAACAACTTAAACAACTAATTTTCCTTTTGGAAGATAGATCAAGAGAAGTCACACTGGCTGGAAGCAAGCATTTAGTACTTGGAACTTCCCATTTTCACATCTTCTCGTTAGACCTGACTCTAGTTTATCAGTTTTCGACTTGGGACTTTCTGTGAATAAACTCACCGAGAACTTCATATAATATATAATCGATATATATATTTTATCTTTTCGTATAAGGCGCACTTTCATATCTGGCAACGCTCTTCATGGCAATGGTAATTGAGATGTTTCACATATTCATTTCTTGAAATCTCTCCAAGTCTACCTGACACCTCTTCGGTAAGAGTTCCGGAAAAATAATTTACCCTTCTCATCTAACAATGAATTTTAGGGATCCCATGAAATTGTTCTCAAAATAAATGTTTTCCATTCAAATTAAATGAAACTGAAATGTCACCTTATTTTAAAAAGGATTAAGAGCCAAATTGAAACAAAAGAAGGAAAACTAATTTTAGAAATAGAACTTGGTGTCTTTACGAATTCATTTACCTTTTTTTCTTTTCTTACTCTTTCTATAGCAAACTGTGAATATGTGCTTTGATTCCCTTTCTGGGTGAAAATGAGTATTCAAGATTGATGGTCAGTTGAATATAACATGAATATCGTCCCTCTCGTGACACCTCTTCATCATTCTTCTACTCAAGGGGTAGAGAAGAATCCTAGCAAAGGGCTTAGGGTGCTCCTCAAGCCTGTCAAAATGTTTCGTAGCTGTTGAGTTTAGTTCATCCACCAGTTATCTGACACCCAGGTCCTTGTTTAGACAGAGAGTATTTGACAGAGAGTCCCAGTTGGCAGAACCTGTATTCCCTTAAGCTGGGTTTTGGAACAGGATCACTAAATTTATTTCAAAGATCCTTCGAAGAGAGATGGCTTTTGGTGATACCCAAATTTATGGCTATGGAAGTTGTCTTTTTTTATGATGATCCTGTAGAAGGTATACAAAATACACAAGAATAACTTCAACTTTCTCCAAAATATTTCTCAGTTCTAAAAGATCCTGTCCAAAGGATTCGATGTACCAATACATAAGTGCGATTTACCTAACTGCCTCGCCTCAACTTTCGTATCGAATGATGGTAACACCCATAACACAGTTGTGTTACTTATTCAACTCCTTGGTGGGCAAAGCAACCCGCAAAGACAGACATGGATGCGGCAATGGCGTCGGCGGCAGAAACAACTAAATATTTAATAGTATTTTATTGCACGAATTTCACATAAAATATGCATATTGGCCCAATGCATTATTCATGAAATAATGTGAAAAACACATTTTGCACAAACGCGCAAGGAGAACCCCGAACGGTGTAAGCTCAGGCAAAGGAACGGAACTACATATACCTAAAGTGGTAGCTACGACTACTTATAAAGTACACATACAAACAAACATACATTTGCACACTAATATATATATATACACACACACACACATATAGCTGCAATTTCTTTCTATATTTTAAATTGTAATGAAATGCAAAAGGAGAAAAAGAAATAAAAAAAAAACACACTCACACACAACAAATGCAACAAACAATTGCAATAAAAAAAAGGAGTACGAATTGCCAGCAACGTGTCAGCAGTTACTGTATAACAACAGCAACAACTACAACAACAGCAACAACTACAACAACAATAATTGTAGTAATCATAAAAGCCAAGTGCGAGTGCATGAAGCTTGCGCTCTGCTTTTGCCGCTGTTTTAACTGTTTCTATGCAATGAAAGTTTTGTTTGCAGCAACAACAACAACAATAACAACAACACTAGAAACAACAATAACATCACTCACCACAATGGCAACAATAATTTAAATGCAATAAATAATTATACGCCAAGTGTTGAGTGCAACGTGCATTGAGGTGTGTCAAGTTTTACCAACTAGCTAGCAACCCAACCAACAACAACAACAGCCAGCACAACCACAATTACAACAATAAAACAACTGAAATTGTGTAGAGAGGAGATGGGAGTTAAACAGGCAACAAAGTTCTTGGTAACTTCCTTCTGCTATGAGTAGCTGCGAGCCGTGCCCAAAAAATGCCGCTTTCAGGGCACCCTTAAGTGTTTGTTGCTGTCTCTATCAGTGTGTGTGTGTTTGTGGGTGTGTGTGTGTGTTTGGTAGCCCTTTAAGCTCTGTCTTGTTGCCTTTTTTAGCCAGCTTACATTCCACATCTACCCCTCAAAAGTTGGCATGTAACTCGCACTCGGACTGCTGCTATCGGTAGCCGCATCAAAGCTGTGTGACCACAGAAACTTAACCAGCCAGAGTTGGCAACGTGAGGAGCTGCAAGTTGGTTGGCCATGGACTACATGTAAGGTAGAGCTTCTGCCGACTCCTTTCTTAAATCTGCGAACAATATACTGCTAGAACAGGAGAAGCAAATATGTCAATCTGATATCTACTTAATTTTATCGAACCTCTTCAAAAAGAAATATCTATATAGTTTATTATTTTGCTGCCAATGGAAGAACTTAGTATTTGTTCCTTCGTAAAGTTTTTCCTTGTGTTTTAAATATGATTTGAAAGCACAGATTTGAAATATTTTAAGAAATTCATAGTATGTAGCTCGAACCCGAACAAACAATATTTG
Source organism: Hirtodrosophila duncani (assembly GCA_037043425.1). Lineage (NCBI taxonomy): Eukaryota > Metazoa > Arthropoda > Insecta > Diptera > Drosophilidae > Hirtodrosophila > Hirtodrosophila duncani. The sequence goes on along the minus strand of JBAMBM010000834.1, from coordinate 4,550,782 downwards.
GAGTAATTTATAAAACGATTAAGGAAAACTTTTTAAGACATATTTTTAGAAGCATTTTCTGAAGCCTTTTTAAACTGTTTAAGATTTAAGGAAATCTAAATGTCATGCATGAAAGTTCGCTTAATGAATATTTTCTATAATATTATAATAAATAATGCTTCTTTAATTTAGATTTTACTTGATTAAAAATATAAGAAATTTCATTTTAAATTTTGAGAAATTCTTTTTGAATTTATTAACTTTTTTTTAGTTTCTTAAGCTAAATTATAATGATACAACTAACTATATATATAATATAATTTATTGTAAGTTTTCCCTAAAACCTGAAATCTTTTTTATGTCAATTTTGAGCCCCTTCGCTGTTCACACTCACGTCGCCATCGCTGAGGACAAGGACAAGCCTTGGCAGTTTCAACATCAAGATGGCTTTTGTTTGCAGTTGTTTTTTTTTTCGTTTTGTTTCTCCTTTTTGTGCTATTTACTTTTACTTTACTTATTGTTCTGCTGTTTATAGCTGTTGTTATTGTTGTTGTTGTTGTTGCGCAATTGCAACTTTTTGTGTTCACATTTCATGTAATTTTTGCTGTTTGCAACAAAGTAAAAATTAACCTTTTGCAAATAGTAATTTATTGTTTTTAGCATGCAGGATAAAGAGGATATATTGCCAGCTGAGCTCGACTCCGACTGCTGCTAACTATAAATGCTTGCACATTGTTTGCTATTGTAACGACTTCAGACTGCCATAGACACTCCACAGGCGACTGACTGCCACTGTGAGTCCTGAGCCCTTGCGTGTCTTTTGAGCTGATTGAAAGCAGGCCTGGCACTGTGTGGGTGTGGGTGTGAGTGTGAGTCGTGGGTCCTGGATAGGGTGCCATGTAGCATCTACAAAGTGTTAAAACGGCTGCACACAGTCATTAAATATTAAACTTGTATGCACGCCCTGGCTAAGATACAAAAAAAAAAAAGAAAAAAAAACCAGCCCAACATCAACGTGCCGAGGCTCAGCAGGAGGCGACCACCTCTCAACGCAGCCATTATTAATGTGGGCGCGCAAAATCTGACAATTTGTTAAATAAAAAGCAAAGCCAAATGACCGCCAGGACATGCCGCAGTATGTGCACTGCTAAGTAAATGCCAAGACAAAGCCAAAGGCGGAATGCCAAAGCAGTAAGCCAACTTTAGCTCACGGTGCGGCTGCATTTTCGGTCAAGCGCACAAATGTATGCTATGCTATTTGAACTCACACATACACCCACACACGGCAAATGCATACAAATGCAAGCATGGACATAGGCATAGATATGTACACGCATGGCTAATGCATATTTGAAAGGCCTGCAATCGAAGACACCAGAACAGAAACACCCGCTTCAAAGGCCTACAGAGCTGGCTGCACAAAAACTGCATCACACACACACACACACACGCACACAAAGAGCATATTACATAGATTCACACACACACACATACACTTGCAGACAGTAAACCCTTGAAATAATATTTAATATTTAGAGAGACATAAATATTAAATGAATGCCCCGCCATGTTACTTAGCAAAATCCAAAGCTATGCAAAAAGGTAACACAACTTCTGCACATACCACTTCACCCCTCATCTGCCCTTACCTCACCCCACATCCAATGTGCCGTCCATATGAAAAACAAGAATTACTGCTAACATTCCGCCATTATATGTATGTATTTTTTTGTTTCAACTTTGGTTCGAGGCGAAAAAAAAAACACTGCAACTATTTTGCAGCCATGGCACGCTTTTCTTTGCTTTTGGGCCAAGCTCTCTCGCTCACAGTTTTCTATTTGATACTTTGGGGAGTCGAGTCGAGTCGAGTTGAGTTGAGTCTAGGCTAGGCCATGACTAGGATAGGCGAGTCTCTCAGTCGAACTCTCAGCCGCCGCGTCGAACATCGCAGGCCATACGAAATCTTATGAAATATGCACAGTCTGTGTAATTTCTTATTTAAAATGCCATTAAATTTTTTGAATAGCATAGAGAGAGAAGAGCAGCAGAGAGGTGGCGGGCGGCGGGCGGCTGCAGAGTCTAAAACAGAGCGCAGCATGCACTCGGGCCCTGCGCAAATATAGAGGAGGCACACGGACATAGACATGGACATGGGCACACGGATATACGAGCACAGTGTTACGGTTACGGTTGCGGACCCAACCGTGTGCAACGTGTACGCCAGGTTAGACAAATATGGGCAGGTCTGGCTGGGAATGGGAATGGGACTGGGACAGCCGCCTCCACTGCTGTTTGAGTTGCAAACCATGGGGGAGTCGAAAGTAGAGAGTTGAGCTGTGTCGAGCTGAAAGTCGACTCGGCGACTCGGCTAACTTTTAAAATGCATATTTGATTGTTTATCCATTTGGAGGGCAGTCGTGGCAGCGCCTAAATGTATGCAATATATGATATCTGCTATGGATGGATGTAATTAATACAAAGTGTGAGTAAATTTTCCAAAATGCAGCTCATTAAAGTGTCACTGACAAACCGGTTGGGCGCAATGCATCTTTTATCAACGATACCCTAGCTGGCCGACAGGAGTAGGTATATATGGATGGAGTGTGATTTGGTTGAAGTTATAAAAAGAATAGGAAAATGTAATGGGTTAAGATTAGATAAGATAAACAGACTCTGCTGTCAAATATATGAATTCTATGGGACTATCAAAAGCGGCTAAGCTTGTTTTCAAAAAACTGAAATATCAAAATAGTTTCTTGAGTGCGTTTCACCTCTGTGAAAGAGATATGCATCCACATTATATTCCTGTTTGCTGAAGACCTTGAGCTAAAAGAGAAATCCAGCCAATCTCCTCTGAAAATGAAAGCCCTCAGTCAGTTAACTTATAATTCGGAAACTAACAAGACGTACGAACATCGAAAGAACTACATTTGACCCTTCGTATTAATCTGAACTCTTTTCGCAGTTCTTGAGTAAGACTGTCTTCTCCATGGTTTTACGAAGATCAAGTTTTATTCAGAGCAGCAAATGAAGCACTATAAAAAGAAATTGTCACAGAATATTAGCCAAATGCCTAAGAAAACTTAAAAAAGGATTGATATTTTATATGGCAATTAAGCTTATAAATTATTAAATAATATAAAAACAGTTAATGCTGCACCTCCCCTAGATGCCCTTTAATGGTTATCAAAATAATCAGCTGCTCAATCCCTTTGATATCGTTAGTTATTTATAAGGTCCATATTCTGTCTGTAATTCTGGCTCCCATCGTCTTTGTCTGTCAAACTTAATACACACACACATACTCACGCACACACATACAGACTAATGCAACTGCAATTGCAATCTGGATTTGTATCTATGCATAGCGGCAACACCTTATTAGCCAGACACAATATTGATTTAGGACTGAAAGACAAAGCCAGCGAAAGAGAATGAGCATGATGCGCGTTTGGCTTAAGATAATTATTAACAGAAGCCAGCCGGTCATATATGCTATATAGAGACATATATACCTGTTTATGTAATGGCATTACATATATGTATGTATTTATATGTAAATACATATGACTGTGGAACTGAACAAGATGCTGTTTATGTCTGCATTAGTAGCTGCCTCACAGATTGATTTGCAGTTGCGGATTTCGCTTAATAATTAGAAATACACACGGATTAAATTTGCATTAGCGATGCGTTGCCAATTAGTATGGGCTTTTCTTACCGCTCTAGCTGTAGCCTTGGTGGTAACTTGGGCTCTGGTTCAGCAAATGAAGCCTGATGGCCATATGCTGTTGGCCACGCAGTATCATAATCTACACATGTTTATTTGTTTAAATCAAATGCCATAAACATTTCCATTTTCCATTTTCATTTCTTGCTCATCTTTATGGATTTCGCTTTTCCTTCTTTCCATTTTTTCAAGGCAATTAAATGAAAATATCCAAATAAATTTCACTACAAACAATAATATATGGCAAATATAATTAGCTGCTGTTTGAATTTCAATAAAGCTCGCACACCTCTAACATTTAAATATCTCAAATTATATGGCTACAAAGTAGTTTGAAAACACCAACAAATAAAATACAGCAATAACAAAAACAACAACAATAACAGCAACAGCAACAGCAAATCGAAAAGGCTGCATCATTTTTATTTGTTTCGCCCGAAGTGCAGGAAATTGTCTGTAGCCCATTTAAAAATAAACAATAATAAAATAAATAATTAAGAAATACGCTTTTTCGCGTTTAATTATAAACAAAAAAGCAAAAAGGCAGCAACAACAACAACAATAAGCACACAAACTGAAGGCAAAACTGGGGGGCATTGTGAAATGAAGAAAAAGCGTATTACATAAACGCTCGAAATAAATATTAAAGGCCGCTTTTAATAAGTGAATCATTTTTAATGAAAAAGCAGAAAAAAAAACGAGAAAAACCAACATTAACAAATAAGCAACAACAACAACAACAAGCAACAAGCAACGCACGCGCTAAGCAAATGAATAAAATAAATAAAAATGCCAAAATACATTTTTGACGTATTTGCGTTTTTTATTTTTGGCCACGCACTCAAATCAAATAAATCAAAACCCGAATTCAAATTCAAATCGTAATATAAATATAAATACGGTTGTTAAATAGCGCAGTGCTAGATTTCAACTAAATTAGCCACTAAAGGCGTTGCTATAGGGGCGTGGCCATACAACACCAAGTTGGCTTTAACAATTCACACGGACCAAGTCGGCGAGTCGGCGAGTCTCAGTCTGAGTTTTGTATTTCGTCGCACCTTTAATACGAGTATTTGTACTTAGTATTCATTTATTTTCATTTGTGTTTATTTAACATCGTTTTCTCAACAAACAAATAAGCCCAAAAAAAAGCTACAACAACAGCAATGCCTCTCGAATGCCTCTCGATTGTTTTTAGTGTATGATTTTTTATTTACTTTTAATGAGCAGAATTGGAAATGGAAATGGAATTGAAAGGGAGGCTGCTAGATATTGGAATTGCCTTGCAATTGATGGTTTCGTTTGTCAGGGTGTAAATACTTTTCAGTTTTTAAGTTTTTTACGGTTTTGTCATGTTAAGTTCAAGTTTCTAATGAGACAAATCGTAATATGGATTGGTCCATATTCGTCCATATTGGACTTTGTTGAGATCAAAAAATTCCCAGAACAGCTAAGATGCAGGTGAAATCTCTTAATTACTTTCAATGAATCTCACAATTTAATAATTCTGTGGATGCATTCCATGAAAACTTTCATTATAAGATAACTCTAAAAAGCAATTCATTAAATGTTATGGTTTAGCGTGGAAGAAGACATTGGTATAATCTTGTCAATGTTCATGCAGAGTTCTAGATAAAATCTTATGGTTATCGATTAATAACGTTTATAAATTATTATTATAATATATCAATTTATAAACACCCTAAATTCTTAGCATGAAGGTTCACTTTTTAAACTATTAATTACACTAGGTAACAATCAAATTGTATAATTTACCAAGCCTACTTTATCTGGCACATATGAGGACCCAAATGCGAAAAAATACTTCAAAAATTGTCCTATGTTAAGACTTTCTCTTAAGAATTTTTCAAATCTGGTATATTTTTAGCTTCTGCGCTTTTGAAAACTAAGTTATATATCTCTTAATCAGCTATACACACTTTATCATTCATATCATTAGCTTCGCAGCTATTCAATTTTGAATTAAGGAAGTGGTGTAGGATGAGATTAATTTCTGTAAAAGAAATATTGTAAAGCATAATGGAAGAGCACCCACTATGCCTTAAGCATTAACATTTAAATACATATTAATATTACGTTGCGCTCACATGCATATCCCAGTGTTATTAACATCTCACTCTCTTTGATCTGCACTGTGATGTGCTCTCATTTAAACATAGTACATGCTCTAACATTCTACTCATCTGTATTGCATTTCTCTAATCCTTGATAAGTCTCTTAATGCTATTGCCGCTAAGTCAAGCTATATAAGCTCTGCTTTGGCTGGGGCAAAATAGTTGGTAAATAACTTTTTCTTCAAGGAAAATTAGAAAAAACATATATCTATATCCTTCAATGTGCATGCAAATCAATCCAATTAATGGAAACAATTTGTGAGATATTAGGAATTTTGGATATCTGTCCAAGTTTCATTTATTCAGAGGTGACCTTGCAGCTTTGACCATTAGTTAAGAATGCCACAATCGACCATTAAGACGTTTAAAACCTAGCTTATATATCAATTTATCATTGGTGAAATATTTTTTATTTAACTTATTATTTCTTAAGCTATATAATTTTGAATTAATAAAACTATGATTTTGTGTGAGGTGTTTTTAACAATTTTGTGATTTTGAAATTCAGAAAAAATACACAAAAAATTGTATAGCATTTATTGATTGGGATAGCATTATTTGGTCATCCTTTGTCGTATAAATCATCACTATCAAAGCAAAATATGGCGAAATCGTTTTATTTTGAAGCTAGATCAATTTTTATCGATATTGATGTTATCTCCATCTTCGTTTAAGGTACACATACTTCTCCAAATATCCAGAGATTTCCTTGACACTCCCTATATCTTATATTTACTTTCATTTACTTATATTTACTTATTTTACGTATTATCATCCTCACGATTCCTATGCATTTTTCAAAGTTTTGCAGCTCCGAAAATTTCCCATTTAGTTTGGCGACAGAGAAAAAAAACCAAAGATTCTTCTAAATAATTCTTATATATTCTTGCCGTCAATTCAAAATCACTTCTAAGTGAATCAGCATTAACATTCTAGCTATAGCTTCTGCCTTTTGTTTGTTAATTTCATTTATTTATGCAGCAAAAAAAAAAACTGGCGTTATTAATAATATTTATTTAAATTGTTACTTTATTAATCAAATTTCGTGTTACACGTGCGGTCTGATTTTTTATCGCTTTTCTGATTTTTTTGTTGTCCGGCTTTTTTTAGCAGCTTATTTTTATTGTCGTTGGTTGTCGCTTTGTGTGTTTATTTGCATTAATTATTAATTTGCACACACAGAAGAAGACAGAAGAAACAAAAAGACAAAACCAAATATAATAAAAATAGTAGAGAAACAGAATAACGAAATGTTTAAATCTTAAAACATTTTTGTATTTATTTATTTGCCTTTGGGCAACTTATGCGTTAGTATAGGAATGCTAGCTAAAGAGTTGGTGATTTTGGGGCTATTGCTTTTTCACTTTTATTACTGAGAATTAGTTAATATTGTTGTTTTCGTTGTTTTTGTTGTTGCCTGATTTGCATTATAGACGGCGTGTGGCGGCTGTCTAATCAAATCAAAGTTTCAAAACTAGCGGCACTTTGATTGATACGCTTTATATGGTGGAGCAGGAGGGGGGAAGAAGAGATGGCGGGGGAACTGAACTGTACTGTACTGGCTGAGAGTTGCCACAAGCTTAATTATGTAACGCCACGGGTGGGGAGGCGGCTGAGCATTTGACCTAATGAGGCATAATAGATCTAAAAAATAAAAATAAAAAATAAAAAAAAAACTCTCTCAATACAAAGCTTATTAAATGCATGATAAATGAAAGCATTTCAATTGATTTTTGTACACATATGTGAGTGTGAATCTATATAGACCAAATATCGTTAACAACAATAAAGAAAAAATTGGGCTGGCTCATTTATATGTGTATATGTATGTGTTCCACATGACGCAACTATAAACGCACCAACAAAATGCACAATAAATACACACACACTTTTACAAGCATACCTAATAAAATAATAAAATTGTATACAAATATCAAAGAACATAAATTCGCCCCCCGCACCCCTGCACAATACCCCCCCGCTCGCAATAAAAAAAAAACCAAAAACCTTAGCCAGCTGGCAAGCTCATAAAGTGTAGCCAAAGCAGGCCAGGCCAGGCCAGGCCCTGGCGCATTTATTAATCAAAACTATTTTGTTATTGTATTTTGTTGTGATTGTTGTTATTGTTGTCATAGAGCGCGGCATATTTTTCGTCAATTTTTACTAATCAAATTTAATTTATTTAAATTTAAAATAACAAAATCATACACGCAAGCCCACAGCGAGCACATAAAAATCAAATCAAATTCAAACTCAAACTCAAACACAGAAACACATTTCTAAATGAAGCAAATCAGAAATAATAAAAATATAAATATAAAAAAATGTATATATACGTACATATAGCCAGATATAATTTATGCCCAATGGCCAAAAAAAGACATGAAAAATAAATTGTCTATAACAATATAAAAAATAGCAAGAAGTCAACAAAGAGCAACATCAGCAGCAGCAACAGCAAAATCAATATTAAAAGTTTCAACGTTTCTGTTTCTTGTGAAACAAATAATAAACATAAAAACCAAATTACACAAATTTAAAAATAATAAAACTAAAACGTGTCTGCATAAATTAATTAATAAGTCAGATTCGAAAACGAATTCGATTGCCAATGCAAATGTGCGAAGCTGAAGACAAAGCGTAAACAAATGAATTTCGGCACATAAAGCAAAACAACACATTTATACGATGTATTTTTTTATTATTATTTTACTTCAAAAGGAGCTGAAAGACATATATATGCATTACATACATATGGATATTTGGTATATAAGCACGTACCTACATACAAATATATACAAGTTTGCATGAATCAACCGATATTTTTCTCGCTTGTTTGAAATTTATGTGCCTCAATGAAGAGCTTTTAATTTTGGGCGGATCATAAATAAAAGGATAACTCATTAAGCCACACCATACAGACTTAACGAGTAATGCCACAAATATGCCGTTAGTGCCAATTTAGCGCCGTTAGTCATAATAATGTATACCGTTATACATACATTCACATTTGCAGGCATTTATTTCACAAATTTCCAATGCCGATTGGCAGCAAACATGTCTTATTATCTGTCTGAAAGTTTACACAATAAATTTTTTCTTAATTTCAATTTGTGGCCATTTGTTTTGCACACATTTTTCAAAAGGATTTTAACCCTTAGATGGACACAAGGGAAATGGGAACTAATTTTAAAACAGGATTGCAGATGCGGCTAAATTTCGATGAGCATTCGTGGAATCTTCTGGTTTAATTTGGATTAAAAACAACCAAGTTTTCTGTACTTTCCGAATCGGGCTGTTGTATGAGAGCTATATGATATAGCTGTAAGATCCGGGACAACTTTGGCTAACTAACGTAAAGGCTTCCAAAACTGACATTTACCAAATTTGCTTCAATTTGGATTAAAAACGACCCAAGTTTCATTCCGAATCGGTCGGTTATATAGGAGCTAGATATAGTGGAAATGGACAAATTTGACATATGAGCAGCTTATAAATTTCAAGTGGATTTGCTTTAAAACTGATGTACTAGAAACAGACGGATAGACGGACTTGGCTATATCGACTCATCTTGTGGGGTCGCAGATGATTCCTTCTATGCGTTACATATATCATGATTCTAATTATAAAACCCTCTGCAAGGTTATAACAAGCATAATGCTTGCCTTTAGAGCAACACACATGCTGATATTCTTGAGGGCTCTCTGATGCCTTCAATTAGTGTTTATTAAAATCCTGTACGATCTCATTGTTATGTACATCTTATATTTATGATCTGAGTGTAGGATCTACTATATCCTTTTCAAATTGCTACTTTATAGCTTTGTCACTCGGTTGCAGTTCCCAGCCTGTAAATCTTAAGCAGCGTCATAGCAGCACTTTATAATAAACTTTTATATAAATCCAACTTAACACAACTTTCAAAACTTCCGGCTCTAGCTAAAGGTTAAGCCGTGCTCAACTCTTTAAGCAACTTTTATGCATTATTCTTTTTATCGCTTTTACAGCCCAGCCTTAAGTGAACCCTTCGCCCGATGGCCGCCTTTGACGCATTCAATGTCATAAAAAATATAAAACTTTATAAAGCAAATAAACGTAAAACACTTTCCAGTCGCCAAGTGAGGAACAGAAATAGCAAATCCGTAATAAAATATATATAAGTGATATAGACAGAAGGCCTAAGGCAATGGACGAGTGCAACTAATGAAAGCTAGCTTTGACTTTGACAAAGTTTTCATACCCTTTCAGAATGTTCATGATGGAAACTGGGGATATTGAATAATTTAAATAAAAAGAAGATATATTTTTAAGATTTCATTTTGCATATTGTACCCGAACATTATATACCCTTGCAGAACTATAAAAAGGAAACTTAATAGTCTAAAATCTATTTCCTGCAATAGCACTTGGATAATCGCATGCCTATCTGGGATAGAAATCTCTACATCAAATTGTTGAGAGGAAATTGTGTTTTCTTTGGAAGATTCCACTTGTCTCAACGTCTATTGAAATCAAGAAAACTATTAAATTTCGATCTAATGCAAAATTGCAAGTTCAATATAACTTTAAGAGACTTTGAATCACAAAAGCCAAACGAAAGTTCTTACATATCAGATTCTAGCAAAATATGGGCTAGGTGTTGTTCCACCACCCATAGTTGTTGCCATCACCGATGCAGCCTCTATATTATTTTGATTTGGAGATCTCTTTAATGAGCTTCTCAAATTTGTTATTTGGCTGCTTATATAAAACAAATCGTTTTCATTCTTTGATCTTTTCAATAGCAGCTTTGTCATATTAGGGTTCGACTAAGCTAACAAAGTGGCAACAAAGGAAATTTTGTAGCTCATAAAACTTCGGTCTCATGCAATCGACCGACATTGCAACCTTTTATGCCTCACAAGCTGCATGACAAATTTGAGCAACCCATTTTCAAAGGGCATAAAAATATACATAACTATAATATTGTTGTAGTTTTAATTTCCGTTTCAAGACATATGCCAGAAATGAGCATGAGAAGTAAGAAAAGTTTATTGCAGACAAAGAAAATGCAAAACTAATACATATGTGCGAGTGTGTGTGTGTTAAGTCTGAAACATCTGAAACGCTGCATCATCGTGACATGGTCGAAAATTATAAAAAAAAGAAAATAATTAGAAATGTAACTCAGCTGACCGAAAAAAAAACTCTTAACACACATAGAAATAGCTGGAAAATATGAAACGCACACACACACACACATACACATATGCAACAAAAAGAAAACTCTATTACACACCACCATAAAAACACTATAATATACAACAAAAAAGCATTAATTAAAACTATAAAAATTACACCCTCTATACAATGGCATACAGAAAACAACAACAACAACAACAACAAACTGCTCATATTTTATTATTTGTTGGCATTTTTTTGCTCTTTTACATTTTATATTTTAATTGCAGAGAAGTGAAGTCGTTGTCGTCGTTGCCGACATAAAAGTTTTCCCACTTTTTTTTATTATTATTTAAATTTTCTTGTAATTACAGTGCGGATTGTCTTTCCTTTGTCATTGTCTCGACTTACGATAAAATAACTTTTCGGCTGTGTAAGGAGGGGAGGCGGGTTGGTGGGTGTGTGCCGAACAAGGGTGCTGGTTGCCACCTGCCTTTAATGACCAAGGCAGGCGTTGGCATTCAATTGATATGAGCGCCTGTGCCTTATAAGTATTTCATATTTAATTGTTAGATAGAGTTGTACCGTTTTTTTTTTAACATTTACTTACAAGTATTTTTAATTACAATTTATGGTTAATTATATGCATGAGCCTGGCTATTTTTTCATTTGAAGACCTTTAAGTAGCACATGAACATGAGCTGGCCGCTTAATTAGCAGGCTGGTGGGGGGTCATAATAATAAGTTACAGTGTAATTTGTAGGTCAACTTCCATAGATGAAATGGAAAAAAACATACAGAACTTATGGAAATTATGAGGAAAAGCAGAAAAAAGCTTTAGATTATATACACTTGCAGTTGTATTGGGAAATTTATACATATGATTGTCATGATCATCTTGATAGCCGATTAATTTTGTTTATTGATCGAACTGCATTGGAATTAGCTTCGTGAGCAGGTGGTAGCAGGATACATCTGTATTTCACTGGCTGTGTAAGGCTCAGTTTCAGATCAATATATTCTGTAAGCTGAAAATATCTTGCCTGACTATAACAAAGTTTCGAGCTATATTGATTTCTTTCGAATAGCAAAAGCTTTCAACACAAGAACTGCTCCATAATACAAGACAAGACCCGGACAATGTCGGTTAAAACAGCAAGTAAGTGATATCATAACGATATATGGTGAGTAATTAGGGCAAGTGCATCATCAGCTGTTCTATAATTTTGTCAGTGATTTAATAATAAGATTATAATGATCTACCAGTTACACACTCAAATACAAAATGCATTATTATTTAAGCAAATTACAAGGGAATTTTAATATCCAATGCATGCATTCATTTGCCTGACAATCAATGTGAGATATCTGTATGAATTTATTATATCATAATGTTAAGCATCTTGACTCACACACACACACACACAGAGGAGGACAAGTTTCGAGTGCAATTTGTGGCACACCCACAAAACGAAACAGCCATATTTATCACTAATAAACCAATTTCATTATAAACCGATGACATGAATCAGCAGCAACAGCAGCTACAGCAACAGCAGCATCAGCATCATACAAATTTACAAATAATTGTCGCACCCCCAAGAGCAACAACACCAGCAACAACAAGCAGTCGCTTACTCAAGCTCAACAACAATTTTCGTCGCTGTCGGATTTTTCATCTTATTGCAAACTATAAATTTAGAATTCAATTTGAAATAATTATGCACATTTACATAAAACGTTAATAACTCTTACCCCTGCTAACACACACACGCACAGACACAAACACAGCTTTGTGTGAGCATTCGGTTGTATCTTGTATCTGGCGCACATGCCAAAACAGTTCAAAGACCTGCTCAGCAACAGAGTACAAAAAATTGACAACAAAAAAATGCAAAAACAATACAAATCACAAAAAAAGTTATAATTAAAAATTCTATTTGACTTTGTTTGAAAGTTCAACAAAAGCAAAAGTAAAGAATAGCAAGCAACGTGCAAAGATTTGTTGTCTCTAAATCGCTTTAGAAAATATATATATATATTTTTAAAAATATTTAATTACTCGTGACAACAACGACGATGCGTGCAAACATATGCATTAAAAATAAATATTATTAATTAAGCACACGCACACACTTAAGCGTATATATAGAGCGAGAGGCCACTGTAGAACTGTAATATAGAAATAGTATCAGCTGTATGGAATCATTCGATCTTAAAACGGTTCACAATATCCAAAGATAATTAAGTGCCCTATCAAATAGATACTTTATAGATTGAAACCAACTAAAGATTTCCCAGCTCTATATACTTTATATGAGGAAATTTTAAGTCATTTTTCCAGCTGCAGTTTGAACGGAAACAGTATGAGTCGCTCTTGTTCAACACCTTGACTGGCTCAACATTCCTCTACAACCAACATGGGGATGCTGAAGGAATGCACTCAAAATGTTATGATATTCGTTTTACAATTTCCGCATTTGTAGTTCATTGTACAGCGGGCAATAAAATTCTATATATGGTTAAGAAATATGCGGAACTTTAGCTCAAGCTATTCCTACTCCAGCTGGCCATAAATTGCCATTTGGTTTGGGTGAATGGAACAGGAATGTGCTCCAAATGGATTAATGCCTAAGTTATTATATCAATTTTGCAGAACCAACTTCGTTGAAATATGCCAAGCAGCTATGTGAACTGAGAAAGTTTCAGGAACATATAGTAGTTTTTCAACTATATAAGATATAAGATATACTTCCCATACAAGCTTTGACCTAGAAATGATATAATTTGCTTGCATCTACAATAGTTGTTTAGCAGTTTTTGCAGAAGCCAAGTATCACTCCACCTACACAAAGATCTTAATAGTTATATATTATATAATATTCTTCAAGTTAACATAGTTGAACATTTCAAACCAGTCAGCTACGATGAGTGAGGACAAACCAGTGTGGTGTACGTGCCTGTCTATTATATTTAATAGTCATTGATTTGTATCTTTAGGGACTGCTTAATTACAGAGCACTGACACAGCATTTTCTTAGCTCGCCCTCGCGACTGACTATACATTGTGCAACATTTCATAAAATTAATATATATATGTGGCACTCACACACACACACATACACACACATGCTCGTATATCAAGCACATAAATAAATAGCTTGGGTCTCATAGTAGAATGCTAGTAAATGACATAGACATAGAGCATTGACCAACTTGGCGTCGCCGTCGTTCATTCAGCAGAGCACAAATATGACTCAGCCATACATATACATACAAACATTCATTCATACGTACATACATATACTTACAAACATACATCAATTTAATTATAGCTGCGCGCAAAATTTATTTAGTTTTGCTTAGCGCATTATAAAGTAAAACATTCATATGTATATGGATATGGATGTACAAACACATCCACACACACACACACGCGCACAGTTATTGCTTTGTATATAAAAAAAAAATATTTAATTAATTATAGCGGGCATGAAAACTAAACTACGTAAATATATTCCTGGAAATTACGCATTTATATGTATAAACAAGACAAATTGCGCCATCTTTCGCTGAAGTTTGTTAGGTTTTGTTTAATAAAATGAACAAGAACAAGAAGAAATAGAACACTAAGCTACAGAGTCTTGATAGGACAAGGGAATGATAATGTTAATGATGCAGATGAAGTTAATATAGATAGACTAGTCTATGGTTGGCTGCTGATGCTCTTCCAATTGGGCCATAGTATGACCAGTTCTTTCTAAGCGAAAGATTTTCTCTGCCTTGGACGAAACTTCCATCCACCAGAACTCACCAGTTACACCAACGAAACAAGTAGAATGAAATTCTCTTTTATGTACCTTGAGAATCTATAATATCCAAATTACTGGACAAAATGTATCAAACTAGAAGAAAGCCATGTTGATAAATGAAATAGTTCATTTCAATCGCTGACTTATCAAAGTGACCTCGTTTGCGCCTTAATTGAATTTCAAAAGTAAAGAAGAGATGATATGCTATGCAGCTAAGTCCCTCTAGAAGTCCTACTCATATAAAGTAAATATATGATTCAAGAAAATATTTCGATTCTTCAAGCTAACTCTGAATTCATTATTTTCAGATTTTCATCATAAATAGAAGAATTTAAATTTCTTGTTAAGCTGTGTGGAATGATTGTTCATATCAAAATTGAATTGCTAAAATTTTTCCCCCAACATTTATGTTTTTGTGTGCGTTTGGCAAACAATTTGTGCGTGTGGCATTTAAAAAATTAGCTAACATTTAATTTGAAATATTTATGTTATTTTTTTCATAAAAAAAAAAACAAAAAAAAATGTACGACACACATTTGCGACTTATTTGAATTTATTGCCGGCTGCTGCTGTTTCTGCTGTTGTAATTAATAAAGTAAATTTGACCTCACACACACACACGCATACACTTGAGGCGACAATATAATGAATGAATGCAGAGATGAGCAAAAAACGAAGACAGTCAGCCAGCCAAATAGGCGCATGACAAACGGCTGAGACTGCAATTAGCAGCACAGCAGCAGCAGCACAGGCACAGATGCAGATGCAACTGCAACGGCATCCGCATGGTGTCGAGCGTGTCTTGATAAATGTCTTTGGCAGCCAGAAAAACAAACTGTGCAAATATTTGACAAAATACAACTATAAATATTGCTTAAGAATTAATGCGACAGTGCCCGTTTCCCCCCACCAGTATCCGACAACCCAACTGCTGTCGCCGGCAGACAAATAGACTCATCACACAGTGACACCAAAAAGTGCGTGGCCGTTGACAAGTCAGTGACGCTGGGCGCAAGTGTGGCTTTGTGGCCACAACACTTACCCCATTCCCCGATCCCTGCACTGTCCATTGTCCACTGTACACTGTCTCCGCACTGTCATAAGCAGCAGCCACGAACAAGCGTCAGCATCAGCGGCCAAGAATCTACAGCTACAGCTCACCGCAAACATGGCCATGCCATTTCCATAGCCATCTTCGACACGGAGCCGCCACAGCCTTTGCCTCAGCCTCTTCACTAACGGTGTCATTTCGGCGACCGCAAAGCAGCTCAACGCTCAACAGCAGAGATACTAGCAAGCACCCAAGGCGTGGTCTGTGTCTGTCTTGGTCTGGGGTATGGGGTATGGTCTTGGTATGCTCTTGGGCTCCTCTTGGTTAGCGTTTATCTTTTGTTTAAGTACATTTTCCTTTTGCTTTAGCCTTATTGACTTAAGCGTTACAGTTATATAAATATTGGATAGAGAATGTATATGTACATATGTATGTACGAGTGTGCTACGATATGTATATTCGTTAAACAAATATTGTAAATATGATAGTTTTTGTTTACTTTTACCTGCGACTGCTACGGCGACTACAACAACATCAACACCAACAACAACAGTGTATATAGGTTCAGGCAGAGTTTGTGTTGCATTTGCATTTGTGCATTTTTTGTGCACAGGTGAAACGCACTGTGTGGCAGGTGCAGGTTCTCCACGCTGTGTGTATCTTGAAGATACATTTGCTATCTTGTAGCTCTACTTAGCCGAAGTGCCAAAGGCGAGGGTTGCTTATTAACAATTGTGTGGGAAACACAAAATGCGGCGAAATGTTAAGGCAACAATGTAAGTTTTGATGGCCAGAAAAAGAATTATATTTGAATTGAGATAAATATGATAACATTTATATGCAGAATTTATAACCCCCTGATGAAATCTAACTATACATTTTCAGAATTAATTACTCGTTTTAGTTTTCCATATCTTTTCTTAACATATATTTGTTCAACAAAGTTGAAATCAGCAATCGCTTATGATCCTCTTTAAATGCGAAAAATTGACTACTTTGAGTGTGTCTAGAGCAGAACCAAATACAGAACAATGAAGAAATTGCTACAGAAATTGAGTTTTTCTTCTATGTATTACCAATATCCTTATAAAATAATCATACCCTATGCTAGGGTAAACAATTTTGAAATCATATGTAGACTGGCACTTCACTTCGAACCATTAAAAAATCAACTTTCAATGACTTTCTAAACAATTCAGGCTTAGCCGATCACCATAAAATATTTTCCTGCCACGCAGTTGAAAAAATATAATAATAAAAAACAACATAAATAACAACAGCAGAGAGAGAGAGGAAAAACTAAAATGGAAGCATATGTTTCATTTTACAAATTATATATCCAATCGCTATAATAATTACACGCAACGACAGAGAAGGAGCAGCAGCACACAAATGATTCGATTTATTTAACAGATCTTGGGCATCTACACAAAACCTAAGATATCTTTCGGCTATGCGGGGGTGCAGCTCAGAAGAGAGGGCTGCCTAAATAAAGAAATGCATTCAGTAACGCAATACAAAACAAAAACAAAAGAGGGCCATGAGTTGAGTTGAACATCAACGGCAGTGACCGCGGCGAAGCAGAGGAAATAAATGTTGGAAAAAAAAGAAGAATTTTTACTTCAGAGCTGACTGAGTTTTCTTCTTGTTGTTGCAGTACACAAAGTAATAAATATTGATATGAACACACACACACACACACATACGCACACACAGAGAAACGCTGGCTGTATATGTTTGTGGGGCTACGAAATGCATTTAATAATTTACGAAATGCATTTTCAGCAGATGTGTTAAAATTCGTAAAGTAATAAAATAACAAATGCAGGAAAGCAAAGAAACAAGCAAACACCAGAAAGATGTAAAGATGCAAGCGCATCAAACGAAGTCTCTGGAAATGTAAGCAAAACCAGCAATAACAGCAAAAGCAACAGCAACAGCAACAACAACAGCAACAGCAACTGTCGAGTCGTTGTCGTCGAACTTCAAAGGCACACAGAGCCAACATTTGAACATTTTTTGTTTTTGTACGTATTTACAGATGCGACTACACCATCTACGCAGATAAATAAACATAACACATTGACTGATGCTGCTGGTATTAGACCTGGACCTGAGACAGTCATATATGGGTATGAGTATGAAGAATATGAAGGATGACTGTGTCCGCCCAATCAGGACTATTCCACAAGCAACATGCACGTACTTCATCAATGGTAAGAGAATGCATGTCTTTACAATATATATATATATATATATATATATATATATAGCAGAAGAAGTGAAGGATTGATCAAATTTGCATCTACTATTAGCCTTGCTGTGAAGCCAACTTAGGTGTGGCTGAACCTGAATCTGAACCAATATTTTCATGCTAATCGAAAGAAAACTTTTGCTTGATTTGTTTGCCATTCATTCACATACACTTCCCAGATATATGCCGATTGGCTGCTAAAGAACAAAAAGCAACACAATTTGGCTATTTGGTTTTTAACAAATTATAAGAACAGATACGAATATAATGAAGGCAAATTTGGGTTTACAAAATTGAGTTGAGTCCTAAATTGAATGGTAAAACTTAAGAGAGCTTTATTCTCCCTCACTCCGATACATCTTTAGGTCTTCACAATAAAAATGTATAACTAAATATCAATAATATTTATTTATTACAGAGTATGAATGTGGCTATCTTTACGAAAAAATTGCTTTCTCATGTCTTTCCCTAAGCCAAAGTAATGCTAGCTCGCACCCAACATCTCCAAAGTTCCCATTCGAGTGAGGCGCTGTGTAATCGTTTGCATATCTGTTTTAATGTTTTACAGGCAACACTTGAGCTGTTTCAGTTAGCCAGGCAGCTAACGTAGCTGACGTAAGCTAATTTTACACCAAATTATACGCACACTTGGCGCCAGGCAACAAGCCGAGCGCAGCAGCAGCAGCAGAAGCAGCAGCAAAAGGAGCCACAAAAGGATACTCGACCGCAGAGCCATACAACTGGAAAGCTAGTTGAGTTTGAGTGCCTCGGCAAAGGGAAAACGCACAGGACGTGCGGCTCAGCACGAAGTAGTCAGCCAGGCAGCAGGCAAATCGAACATTTCCAGCAAATTGCTTTTGCATAAAGACTGCCGGCACTTGCGGCCAAAAGAAAATTGCAGCGTACCAAATGCCGCTGCCGCTGCTGCTGCCACAGCCGCTGCACTCGCACGCTGCACACGTTTAAATGCACTTCACAGGATCAACAAGAGCAGCAACAGCAGGATGAGGATGAGCAGGAGTTTGGCTATGGTTGGCAGCGGCAACGGCAATGGGTGTTTTTGAGCTGGCAATGTAGTGCAATTATGCCTAGGCACATTTAGCTAATATGATGCCTAAGTGCAGGCAAAGCATTTCTAGCTCTAGTTTTCTTTTTTTCTCAGCAATTTTTCTTTTTTGTGTACTCAGTTGATGGCAAATTAGAGGCGTTTACTTTGAGACCGTTGTCCTTTTTTACGCAGCATGTGTAATGTTTGTCAATTTGTTGCACCAAAATGAGGCATTGATGCAGCATCAAATGTATATACATATGGCTGTGCTTGTAAACGTGGTTAGCCAAAAGAGCAGTAAAAAACTTAAATTGGTTTTTTTGAAACTATGAGATAATGTGTGAAAGTAATTATATATAAAGCAATAACAAAGAATTTAAGATAAATGAGAAACTTTTAAAGTGTTCACATGGTTAATGATTTTTTAAATATTTCGAAATTATAATTTCTAAAAACCCTATGAAATCTTGTTTATGGGAAACGTGTGACCAAAATTTCATAGAAAATTTGAAAAAGTTGTTGAATGAAGATTTTATAGATAAGTTGTATTCGTATTTTTAGATCAACTTGCTAAAGCTTTTATTGGTCCAAAAGTTCTTAGAATCCAAAAGTCTATTACTAAACTCAACAAGCAAATTTATTTACTAGAATTGTTTCAATTAGAAATATATATAGGCTTATTTCTAAAACAAATTCTGGGGAAGTAAAACAAATTTTTTGACAAAAACTTTAAGCCCTGATATGGTCTTTCCAAACTAAGTTCACCACTTTTATAGAGCAACTTCAACAAATGTTCAATAAAAATATAAAGCATTGATCAATAGTTTTCTATAAAGTTTCGCAAATCATCTCTAAAAGGGATCCAAATAGAATAACGTCGCACTACGTCCGTTGTGTGGCCGCATTTGGCAAGTAAGAACTACAATTATACGGGCAAGGTGAGCTTCAAATCTTTCAAGATCTCAAAACATGTAAAATTCAATCATATTCATTTCATAAAATCAGAGATTTATAAATCTAAGCACACATACATAAATCTTTTCCAATTTTTAAAAATTTTGATTGAATTATTAAAACTAATGTGAAAAATCTACCTATGTTAGCTTCCCTAAGTAGAGCTTCCCTAAGGCAAAGCCCCTGATTATCCATGGCTTTTCCACTTATCGACAAATCTGTATGTAAATGATATTTTTATATATTTGAAACAAATTGGCATCCATTGTGTTTTCATAATATAATGGTTACATAACTGTTTCTCAACGATTGCTAGATAATCAGGGTCTAAGAAAAGTGCCGTTGCCCAACATTCTCCATTATATTTAAGCAAATTATAACACATTATAAAGTCGTTTGCAATCGTAGACGAAAATTGCACGTGAAAACTATGCTGCGGCATCGCAAAGCAATCATTTTCATTCATTTCAGCTTTTGTTCAGATTTTGTTGTTTTTATTTTTCGGCATGGCTTCGGGTTTTTTTTGTTTTTGTGTTTTTGGGGCTGCCTTTAATTGAGGCAAGGCGCGTGGCTCTTGGTGCGATGGTAACTTCATCTTGCAGGCAGGCAGGCAGGCAGCTGCTGCTGATGTGGGTATGATTGTATGTGTGTATGCAGTGCAGCAAAAGTATCTACAAGATGCGAGCATCTCCGGCTTGCTTCTGCTGCTGCTGCTGCTGTTGGTTATAAATATTGTATTGCCGCTGCCAGTACCTCAGTCCCAGCCCATGCCGGCACTACAAGTGCTCTTCGCGTTTGCCTCTGCCTTGCTCTTACTGTCTGTTTGTACATGTGTACATATATATAAATATATATATATGTGCGTGTCTCTGTTTTTGTCTGTTTGTAATTGCGTAAACATACTCGTACATATTTTATTTTATATTTTATTGTTTCGCTTCGCTGCGCTGCGCCATAAGGGCAGATACCTATAATTTTCTTATGTCTTCGTACAATGAAAACACACACCAGGCAATGGGCAAAGGCAAACGCAGCAGCAGCAGCAGCAGCAGCAGCAGCAGAAACAGCAACGGGAACGACAATAATAATAATAATCAACATCATCATCATCATGGTCGACGTCGTTGTCGTCATAAAGACAACACAGTCTACGTCGCTGCACTAACGACACACAAATATGTGTACCCTACAATAAATGCGGAATAAATAAATAAAATGTAACAAAAGGCAGCCAAATAAATGAAAATATAACAAAACTTAACGCAGACGCAGCCGTCACAAGGAAAACAAATGACGCTGGGCAAGATGTGGAGGAGAAGTTGTAAATGGAACTGGAGCTGGAACTGGAGTTAAATGTAGCATACACACACACACACACGCTCACAAATGCACAAATATACAAAAATGTTGTCGTTGTTGTCTACAATTTCTGCTGGATATGAAAATTGTGGCGACAGCATCATCATCTCCCATAAGAATTGTATTGAGAAATAAGACTACGGGTATGGCAATCTCAATTGCATTGAAGCTACGAGTTATGATCAAGTTAATAACTTCCTTTACATATAGAATAGCTGGCATACCTGGCAATTGTCTAGCTCTCAATGGCTCATTATATACTTATGACTTAATTATAGAAAAATTATAAAAAATATATATGTAGATAGAGATAGATAAAATAAATACATTGAATTTCAGTTTATTGATATTGGGATTTTCCCCGCCGCAAACACAAATTGTTATGAAGTTCAAAAATCCAAATAAATATCTTAACTGAACTCTAGGCTAAACTTTGCACCGCTGCAAAAGGCAAAAGGCAACCGCAGTATTTTTATCAGGCAACTATAAAAATAAAAGCACTTGACAAGGTAAACATCTAGTGATGGTGAAGAAAAGCATTTCTTATATTTAGTTTTTGATGTTATAAGACTCTATCAAATTCTATAGACTAGAATATCAGTTATTTCTTAAAGTCAGATATCTATAAAGATGATTAAGGAGGGGCTTTTCATCTTGTCGATTGAGCTAACTTCTAGATTTGTTTAGCAGTCTAATGAAATTGTAGTGTTGAGAAGATTTTTCACTCTATAAATATTTCTTTCACATCTGTCGGTTATTGGCAGCTTTGCTTCTTTTGCTTCAGATCTTTTGTTCTCAGGGAGATGTTTCTGGTAAGCAGCAAGCTCCATGAGAATCAAATATTCTTTCTATATTTACTTCCTATAATTCTTGGCAAATTTACACTTCAAACAAAGTTAGATTTATAAATCTAAATTGGATTAAAACTTTCGAAATAGAAATATTTTCAACACTAAAATGAATTCTATATTTTACCTAACCCAATAAACTGCACTGTCAGATTTCGGAATTGTAGACTTAAAATCTATTTAGTATCACTTTTTTTCTATATTTCTATCACTTATTTCAAAATCTTTCAGCAGATCTACATCATAACATTTGCCAGACAATGACTTTGCTACAAATATTTTTAGCTCACGCACTTAAGCAAATTCAAATTCAGTTCATTTTATAATCATATCGGATTTTCCCAAAAACAAAAAAAAAAGCATTTAAACAATCACCGTCGGATTGTAAATTGTCAAGTAAATTGTATTCGAGTGTGCGGCTAAAGATGAATTGGCTCAAATGCGGTTTTAACGCGTCATTATCACTATCAGGCGCGTGATTAGGTTATATCGTATTTGGTATGCCCAGGTATAGTATTATAGAATTTATAAATATACACACACACATATGTATATATATATATGTACACTTAAACACACACAAATAATCGTATTTATAGAGAGCACTTACTACGTATTGCAAAAAAAAAATCTTATCTGAACGAAATGAAATTACTTTAATACTGAAATCGACACGACTTAAGATTACGAATTGTTATTATTATTATATTGTGTATTATTTGTGTGGCGATAAGATCTATGTATGTTTATTGCTCACAATTAGGCAAGCGAAAATAAAACTAATGCAAGGACTTCAACCACACGTAATAAAATAAATTACTTATTTATTTCAAGTGTTCTATGGCCGCTGGGCAAATGCCAAAGACTGAAGATTATTCTATTTAACAACAACAATTGCACTGTTTAAATTAAGCAATATTTATTTTTTTTTTTATTGCTTGCTACGAAAAACGAATTATCGAAATTGCCCCATAAATTATAGTGCCCGCTTATAATTCACTTTACAGTTCCTACTAAATTAAATATATATGTGTATATGTATATGTGTGTGTACTGGCCTATAACATGTCTCATACAACAGTTGAAATACCATAAATATTTTTCGATTTCCTAAGAGCCGCAGTTTGACGAAATAATGAAATACATTTTACCCATAAAATGCGGAAAACCCCAAAAGAAAAACCTAGCAAATGCCTTAATTTTATTAAACCGATAAGAGTT
This sequence comes from Hirtodrosophila duncani, assembly GCA_037043425.1. Classification (NCBI taxonomy): domain Eukaryota; kingdom Metazoa; phylum Arthropoda; class Insecta; order Diptera; family Drosophilidae; genus Hirtodrosophila; species Hirtodrosophila duncani. The sequence goes on along the minus strand of JBAMBM010000834.1, from coordinate 4,527,231 downwards.
TATATTCCCCCACACTGCACTGTTAGCTCTCTAAGTAAGATTTCTCTGTGTCTCTCAGGGTGGCCTAGCGCTGGGCAGGTTTTGATGCTCTGCAGATAAATGCTAGATAAAGCATATGCAGTTTATTCAAAGGTATAGATGGACTTTATAATAAGGTTTAAGATCTAGATTTACAGATCACTCACTGATGCTCAGGCAGAGAAACAGAGCATGACCAATAAGGTTTGCTGCTGCAAATGTTTAGATTTGCGTTTGTTAAAGACTCAAGAGGATTGCTATGAGAAAAGCATAAGGTATATCAGGTATTTCTAAAGTAATTTTCATTCATAAAGGGGAAAAAGAGTCCTATATTTTACTATAGTTCACCAAAACACTCACTGGCTGCTGGTTGACAGTCTCACCACCGCTGAAAATCCTCAAAGATTCTGTCAACTCTGAGGTTTAACCCACTAGATATACAGGTCGATAATTGTTCTATGAGATGGAATGCTCATATCAACGCTTTCCCTCTAGAGTAATATCACACAGTATCTATCAATCGAGCATTTTCCTATGCCCACACTCTTACTTGTTTTATCTCAAGCAAAGGTTTAACATAAATTTGATTTATATTTGTTTTCCTATTTTCTTTCAAATCAATCAAACTGGCCTAATGAGCCTAAAAGACCACCATCAGTAGCAACAGCAGCACTTGGTTAAGACAGGAAACGCATTTGACATAAATGGCTTAGTTGAGAGAGAAAGAGAGATTCACACGCTACCCTAAAAACGCTGTACGGGGTCGGTTTGAGTCTTTACATAGATAACATGAGTCGTCAATGAACTCCAATTTGGAGTTCAAGCAACCTGCTTTGCATAAATTGACGCCTTCCAGACGAGCAAAGACAGAGTAAGCTGAACATACACACACATATACATACATCCGCACTCAAATATACACACACACAGATACACACATCATAATTATGACTAATGCTAAGACAAAGAATGGAGTACACGCGCATTGAACTAGTAAGGTAAATGGTACGAGTATCTATCAAATGACTATTAAACATACTAGACCATAGTAAAAGCTAACAGTTACTGTGTATAAGCTTTATAGTCTATTATGCTTAATAGTCTGTGCCAGCAGCTTAGCTTTAGCTGTCAGAGAACTTTTCAGCACTTGGCAATTTTCAGTAATTTTCTTGCAAAAACAATTTGCAAAAACACAAAAAGAAAAATCACAACAAAAACACACATACACACACACACACACACACATACCCCAAAAACGAAAAAGTCAAGGAACTCAGCTGGCTAGCAAAAAGGAAGTGAGTGTAGGGATAACAGGAATGAGCACCATTGTCTCTGTCCTGGCATCGTCTACAGCTTCTGCCTTGTGGTGATGCTCCTGACTTTTGCTGACTGCTTGGTAGAGCAGCGCCTTCAAGACTGCGTGTGTGTGTGCGTGACAGTGTGTGTGTGCGGGTGCTGCTGATGTGTGTGGCCACAAAATTCTGTGAATGAATGAAAGTTCTCGCTTATTGAGAGCTGCTGGTGCTGCTGGTGCTCTCTGGCTTTGACTTTTGCTCCAGCTCTGGGTGTTTGGCCAAGGTTTGACTCTATTAAGTAACAGGCGTTCAGCTTTGAATCTTGCCAAAGCAAAAGCATGCAACTTCCGCCAGTTTTGTGACGATTGAGTGAGGAGGGATGTATGTGTGTGGGAGTGTGTGGTGGAAGGTGGGACTTTCTTTCTCTAACAAAGACTTGGTAAATTTTTGGTGGTTTTTCTGCACATTCTACTTTATTGCCAGTGTGTGTGTCTATGAGTTTTTATGACTATTTCTCATTTCATTTCAATAAATTAACAAAGAAATACTAAATTGTGCAAGCAAAAAAAAAAAAGTAATAAATAAAAAGATAATTAAGCAGAAAACTGAAGAAAATGAGTTTTTTCTCTATTACACTCTCTCTCTCTCTGTCGCTCTCCCTCTTGCTCAACTCATTCATTGATTTATGTAGCAGCTGCTTTATATCGAAAAACACTTTGTATTACTTTATATATGTACAACTTTTATCCATATTCATAAGCCATAGACATAAACAAATGCATTGACGAGGGACGAACAGGAATGAGGAGAGGTTGAGGTTTACAAGGGTAAGAGCATTGGTTTTAATAAAAGAATATGAAAAATACAATTTTATGGCAAACATAATTATCGCGATGCCTTTTCTTTTCAATCAAGGATATTGTTGAAATAACTATGAATCATTGTTAAATTGATTTAGTTAAAGAAATTTTTGGAGTTTTTGAGAGAATTTTTTTGGAATTTTATCCTTGCATTAAGAGCTTACCTTAGCTGAATCGTTTCAGCAATTGAATTTTGGAAAGATCATGAAATTTAGATCTTATAACAAGGCTTTCTTACAATACCTCATCTAAGTATTTCAGAATTAGAAATTTCAAAATCAGCAAACTGAAAGCTCGGACTCAAAACAGATAACTTCCCAGCTCCAATCGAATGCCAAAGGAGCATTGTTTTTATTCTTATTTTAAAATATTCATATGAAAATTATAAAATTATAAATTTGCTTGACTTTAGAGCATTGTATTGAGTGCGAACAATAGTAATATCTCAAGATAATTCAAGTAAATAAAATCAATAAACAACAAAATACAAATCAACATTTGAACTTGCATAAGATCTTTTAAAATTCTAATTTCAGAAAATTCCAATTATAATTTTAAATATTAGCAGACCCCTTTCGACATTGCCTTTTAACATACACCCCTGACTTTGACAATTTATGCATATATATGTGTATATTTTATAGATAGATAGATAGATAGACACATAAAGTGCACAAATAACATGAAGAAATACATTCGAAACCTAAAACTCAATGTCAACATTTTTTCACATAAAGTTCTCTAGAGTCATAAACCAAAGCAAATATTATTAATAATAATGACAGACAGACAAGCAACAAAAACAACAACAACAACAGCAACAATATCGAGACTAACATTAGCAACAACTAAGTTGCATTTATAAAAAGCAATAAAGTTGAATTTAAAGACGCATTAGTTGCAATTATAGAAAATCAAATGCACGAGACAAATATTTGCGCAACTTTTGTTTGCCTTTGCCATCCATTTGTTTTTCTCTTTAGTAATTTTTTTTTTTGCTTTTTTGTGCTGCTTCTTTTGCCAATTGTTTATAATTTTTGTTGTGTGTTTTCTGCATATGCGTGCATTGCGCAATTTATTGTCATTAGCTTTAAATGTTAAATTATTTTCAAGTCGCTGGCGCACTTAATGTCGGGACCTCGTCGAGCAAAAAACAAAAAAAAACGAAAAAAAAGCATATGCAGGCAACGCAGTTTCTTATACAAATAGAAAATCAGCTTTAATGTGCTATCTAATAGAAATAACAATGACAACAACAACAACAAACACAACAACAATTGTACATGCCGCATAAGCTAAATGCTTGCTTTTTTACTGTTGTTGCTGGGTTAAGTATTTAGTTAATAGACATGCATTTATGCACTTTCCTTAGTTCCTTGGTTGTTGTTGTACTTGTTATTGTTGTTACTGCAATTGCAATTGTTGTTGTATTATTTGTCTTGTGGCCTTTTGGGGTAATGTAAGCAATATTATGTTGATCAGCCCACAGAATGGATTCATTAAAATTGGAAAACGTCTACAAAATTAAAATTAAGTTCAACTAACTTAACTTAAGCACAGTGGGACAAGAGATATTGCAAATATTCTAAGAAAATCACAAGGAAATAAGAGAAATAAGGGAGGTAAATTTGTATATGATATATGTATATCACACAGCTTGGTCTGTTACTGTTGGACCTAAGGACTTGCCTTCTTTTATAATGAGAGACCATTCAAGTCTGCCTATAAACAATTGATCATACTTTTTCTAATTCCATTCACACGTTTACCAAATTTCAGCTCTTTACTTTAAATAGACGCAATGATATGACGAACCATACATTCCCCTACCTTAATTTCGACCCACTTGCAGTTCAAATATTTCGAAATGAGTTTGAGTCCCATCAGCACAAACCCAATTTGTTTTCATATTTTAATTGTTTCCTATCATTTAAATAGATCTTCTTAATCCCATCTCACACAATTATATATAATGTTGTTATATAACTTATCTATCTATAAAGACTTACCCGCTCCTCTTCGCGTATCATTTCAGCAATTTCGGGTTTGATTTCCATATCATCGTGATGAGCGCCTATTGAGGCTGCGCTGCCGGCTGATCTGTCTACCGAGGCCGCATTGACTGGGGCAGCCGCTCCGCCAGCCGCTGCGGCAGCCAGCGATGCACCTAACGCACTGGCCATAGCATGGGAATGAGCCAACTGGTGCTGGGCGGCCAATTGTTGGGCAGCTGCTGCGGCCGCATGATGATGCATGGCCGCTGTTGGCGGTGGCGGCGGCACAGCAGCTGCGGAAGCATGATGAGCTGCAGCAGCCACAGCGGCAGCCATGTGTGGTGGCAGCGTTGCCTGAGCTGGAGTAGCCGAGCTACCATTAGGTGAGTTCAGGTTCAGGGCTGCAGCGTTGCCATTGCTGTGGCTATGACTGTGGGCAGAGGGTGGCGGGGGTGAGCAGCTTCTGGCACTAGGACGGTAAACGCTGGCCGCAGATGAGTTGGATACAGAAGAAGATGAAGCGGACGCAGTAGTCCCAGCTGTGGATCCACCCGAGCTGCTGGAGGCCGAGGAAACGCTGCCCGAGAGATGGGTGTGAGCCTGCAGCGATTGTGGATTGGGTGAAGCGAAGGGATTGCGCACAATTGTCGATGTTGTCATTGCCAACGGCTGACTCTGGTTCTGACTCTGACTACTTGGAGTGGGCACCGATCGCGACGCCTGCATTGGCGACTCAGCTCGCAGATTCTCGCCATGCAGCGGACTTGGCGTTGCGTAGCTGCCATCACGGGAACGCTTACGTTGACGCTGGTTCAGATCCAATGCCGAAGATGCAGACACTGACTCTGCTTGTAGTTTGGCTAAGAAACGGGCACGCTTCGGTTTCAGCAGAGCAGCTGCCTCATCCTCATCTTCAACGCCGCGTATAATGTCTGCGGCCAGTTCGTCATCTTCTTCATCGTCGTAGATGGTCATGCGCTGCTCGGGCAGCATGGGATGGGCCGAAGCCGTCGACGTACCACCTGCACCACCATGCGCTCCAGCACTGACCTCAGCCAAGCCTCGAATTTTGAGTGTTTCAGCTACTTTGAGCAGAGGATTGATTTGATCCTGGCACACATTTATCTCGCCCTTGTACATAAATTCAACGAGCGCCTTCAGATCAGACCAGTTAACATCGCGCATGATGATGATAGGATGCTGGCAGGGATTATCGTAGAACAAGGCCTGGAAATAAGGTGAGCAGGCGGATAAAACCATTTTGTGCGCCTTGATCGAGTGTCCTTCGCAGGCCAGGGTGACATCCACAAAGGATTCGTTCTGCAGCAGCTCATCAAACACATTTGTGAGATTTGACTGATAGTTGTTCCAGCGCAAACAGAACTGCTGATTATCGCTGGACGCGGCCGAAGAGCCCAAACTGGACAGCATTTTGCGCTGAGTTGTGGCTGCCTTCTGGTCAGGCTTTGGCCGACTTTGGCTGACTACAGGGCTGGCATCCTGTCCAAATTCAAACAGTGCTGAAGTGGCCAAACTGTGACCCACCAAGGGTTGCGGTGAAACTGGCAAAGAGCGTGACTTCTTAGACAAATTCAGCTGCACACGCAGCTCAGGATCATCGGGCTCGGTTCTGCCCACAACCTCACTGGAGGTGAGAGGTCGCGGTGGTGGCGTCAAGGGCTCATTGATCACCTTTGGTGACTCAGCCTGCTCATCAGACATTGGTGATGAAGCGGGTTCGGCAATTGCCGATTTTTCAGCCAACGCTGGCAGCTCTGAAGCTAAGTCTGACCGTGCCCCTGCGTTGGTAGCCATTTTTCCAGCTTCATAATCTTCAAGCTCCATGGCAATATGTTTTTGGTTATCCACAGCAGCGCTCTCTGTGTGGGCTAAGGTATAATCGCTAGCTTCAAACTGTTCTCCATCTAGCTTGTGGTCAAAGTCCACAATATCCTTGGTCATGTCCATATCGCGTGTATCCTTGCTGGGGCAGTACACTCTGTATTAGGGTTCCTTTTTGGTTTTTTAGCACATTTTCAAGAGGTTGTCTCTTTAGCCGATTGATGGTATGATTCAATGAGAGAGTATTTCAATCGATGCGCTGCAATAAGGTAATGAAACGTAAATGATTTTCAGTACACTATATATGATAGTGGAAATACAGTGAAGAATTAATACTAAGAGCCATTGGGATTTGGTGAAACTTGAAGCGATGAAGATGGGAAGAATTGAAATTACTGCCTAACTATTGATGTTATGGATGTATCTATATATATATTTGTATTTAACAAGGCAATCTAAGTTGACAAAATGAAAATTGCATTAAAACTGTATTCTGCTCATTTTCAGATCATGATTCAGAGATTGCTTCGACAAATGACATTAATATGATATAACAAATCTATGTGGACTATTTTACGTCCCAGCAGAAAACTTCTCGTTATAGACAAATAAAGCAGACTAAACTTTCATTACCTATAAGGTTAGTTTACCTATAATATCTTTTCATACTAAGACTCAAATGTAGACTGATCTTACAAAGAGAGACAGTTTTGAAAAGAATCAGAATTAGTGTCATAGAAGCATAGAGAAATCGAAGACGCTAAGACTAGGTCAACTCGGCTCGAGTATATGGATGGATATGCATACCCATAATAAAATAATCTTGAGAAATACTAAAAGTTTTATCAATGTAGTTTATCAGGATCTAGTTGCTGACTTTAATGGGTTAAACGCATATTAAGGCCTATAAATTTCAAGCGAAACTAATTAAATGATAATCTCAGCCTCAATTAACATAATTATTTATAAGATGCTATACTAAAGTCCACAGATGAAACTAAATATACGCCATGGGCTTATGACATTTAAATAGATGTTGCTAAGCATACTCATGACAATATAATAAAGGAGAGGAAAGCCAACATTTAATAGCCGAATTTAACATACTCTTGCAGAAATATGTGCTAGTATATAAGGAAAGGAAAGCTTGGTAGACCGATCCGTATAAAATTCTGAGGAATGATATGGAATTTTGTAAGATATATAAAAAGTTTTCTAAGGCAATTTTTTTCAATTCCCATATAACACCAAAAAGAAAGGATTTCATATTGAGTGTTCTTTCTAAAAGTATATGATAGCTATATAGAATAGTTGTCCAATCTGGAATAAAATTTAGTCAGCAGAAGACGATGCATTTTGTATTGTATTTGGCATAATAATTTAGTACACTTTTGGATAAAAAGATAAAAAAAGAAACTTTTCCTATACTTCTGAAAGGTTTGGATTCATGAAAGACTTATGATATACTGATCCGATCCACCCATGGAAGCTTATATTGAAAATTTCTGTTTTCAAATTGAAAGACTAGTTTGAGTAGAAAGAAATACAAAGACGGATATGGCTTCATTGACTCAGTTTGAAGTGCCGATGTCTTTGTTTCTTCTTTCTATATGTTACAAATATTGTAACAAAATTATAATACCCTCTGCAAGAGTATATAAATTGTTAAATATATTTATTAAGATAACTTTACGGCAAATGAATAATATATGTATAATATATATATATATATATATATATATATATAAATATATATCCTAAATATTTATATTCTCTTAGTCATAAATCTTGTTTGCTTTTCTCAAAATTCTCATGAATTTCCATTTCTATTAATTTAGCTAAATATACATACATATATATTTAAAGGTATATATATATATATTTAAATCGTATATAAGTATACTTCTGTATATATGCACGTACTCGTATTTATATGCTTAAACAAATATTTGATTAGCTAAAAGCTAAACACAAGTTTATTTATGTTTAATTTAGCTCGTCGCAATTATGAGCAGCCTTGTATTTTAATATATTTTTTTTAAAGAAATGTTATTGTCACTAACATAAATATATATAATTATTTTTTATACATCGTTTGTGTTATATATTTTTGCTTGCATACTGAAACTTCCATTTTTATATTCATTTTCATTTTCATTTCGTTTCGCTTCGTATTTATATTTAATTAAATATTATTATTTATCGCCAAGCGAACGCTGAGCCTTAATTATATTTATTTATACAATTTGTTTAATTTTAATTTATATTTATTTGTGGGGGATGCGCTCTGATGGGGGGAGATTGTACATGTGTATGCTTGGTGCTGGGCAAATACAGGCAACCATAAAATTTAATTATATTTATTATTATTGTTATTATATTTTTCCTTCTTCTACGTTTTTGTTTTTTATGTTTATTATTATTTCATTCCAATTAAATCTTGCGACTCTGACTCAATGGCCGCAGCCGCACTGTTATTATTTTTGTTTATTTTATTATATTTCCTTTTGCTGTTGCTGTTGTTTTTGTTGTTGCAGAGTCATCACCATTTGCCAGCCAGCTAACATGTTCAGCCAAAGGCGGCTCGGCTTCTCCCTAACTCAGCCATACACATTGCCTGACCACCCAGTTTTTCTTTTTTTCGACAATAATAACAAACGCTCAAACATATAAGAAATTATTGCCGATATTCTGCGCGCTACTTGTTTGCCCTGGTGCCTGGAAATGCCCTGCCTTGAAGTTGGAATTCTGTATCTTGTCGTTATAATAAGAAAAAAGTTCAGACAACCTGCAAAAAGTATGGTTCTAGAATATGTTCTATAATGCGTTCTTAATATATATTACAAATTAAAATTATTGTTCTAGATCATCTGATTTGCAGGGCATCATATTGATCTTGAGGTTGCTTTACAACGTGCAAATGAAATTCATGAACACTTTGCAATGCAAATTAAAGGTTGAGGTTCATCATGAAGGAGGAGACCGACTGACACGAGCATATGATATATAGCAGGTGAAATCACCGCCTACAAAATGACAGTGATATCAAATGTAATCATATCGTTGATGTAATTTATCTACAATTTATTGCATTGCATATCTAGATACAATCTAGATAAATATAAATTAGTTTTAATGAGGATTAGGGCAGATTAATATTAAATTATATGAATGGAATAAAGACTAGCTAGGATTAGCTAGAACTAAGTAGACTTCGTATTCAAAATCAAATTGTTATGAATATTTTGGGAAAAGCTATATAAAATTTTAGCTTACGAGAATGTTTAGGTGAAATGCACAATTTTCATAGCCGTAAAACAAATTGAAACACTCTAAAAATATTTGGACATTTTTGTGACTTCTTCAAATCATGTTGTTCTCAATGATTTCTGAGTGATTGACTGACTGACTGACAACTACGAAGAAGCCTTAGGAATCGCTTGTTGGGCTGGGAATGGAAAGATAATAAGATAATATTCATTTATTAATCCATTTATGGGACTATCAAAAACCACTGCTAAATTTTAAATTCCTAAAAGTCTACCATTAGTTTCCTCACAAAACTAATATGAATCCAATAACTATTATCTTTTTATCTAACTTTCATACAAAAGCAGCACAAAATGAAACTGTGTTTTACATTATCTTCTTCAAATATCTTGAGATTTTTATGACATACAAATTCATACATTATCCCAATGCCTGTTAGTGTATCTCAGTTTCGACTTGCAAAAGTGTTAGACTTTTTTTTTTGGGAACTTTTGCTTTATTGTTATGACGGTGCCTTTTGTTATTACTTTTATTTATTCATGCTGTTGTTGGTGTTGTTGTTCTGCTTCTTTTTGGTACTGCTGCTGCTGCTGCTCGCATTAAATTTTATGCTTCTTTGGAAAAAGTCAGTCGCAAATAAATAAATAAAAAATTGCCTAAATGCGGAGCAAAGGAATAATATTTTCTTGTTGTTGTTGTTGTTCTTGCTTAGTATTAATTTTTTGGCAAGTGGTTTCTTGGCATTTCCTGTTTCTTTTTTCGATTTAAAATGAATTTTGTGCGTAAGCATACGATTGCATACGCTTCCTCATGCACTCTGTTTTATATTTATTTATTTATTTACTTAATTTTTTATTTTTATATTTTTTTGATTAATTATTTATAAAGCTCGCAGCTGTTAAATGAACAAGCAGCCGACAAACAAAGAACACACACACGCACACACACACACACACGCACACATGGAGAAAATACACATTAAAAATAAAAAACGCTTGCCGGCTGCCTGCCTGCCTGCAATAACAACAACAACACCAGCAACAACAACACATACAAACTTCTGAGCTCGTTTCGCCTGTATTTTAATATTTATTATTTTTTATTTATTTAATTTATTTTCGCTACGTTTCGAGCGAGTCCTTCGAAGTTTGCACAACCAAAATTGCTGTTGTTGCTGCTGCTGCTGATGCTTCTTGGAGGCGCACACACATATACATATATATATATACATTCACAGGGAGTTGGGGAGCTGGGGTGTTGTTGGGCGCACAACAAGGCACATTTATACAGCTCTATATAAGTATATATATATATATATATATGTATTTATATTATATTTATTTATTTACGCTTATTTATTATTTATGCAGCAAGTAATAAATTACACAACCCGCCTTGTTGTTGTTGCTGTTGCTGTGGTTCTGTGTTGTTGCTGCCTTTACAGTGTTGGCACAAAGTGCTTAATACCAAGGCCTTCTCGTGTCTGTGTATCTTTTGTATCTTGCTGTGTTTACAAAACTGTTTTTGGCGCGCCACCCACAGACACACACACACATACAGAGACACATCTACACAAACAACTACAATGAAAATGCCAGGACTTCTCCTAAGTTTTTGCTTAATTTTTGCTGAGCTCCCAAAACTTGGAGCAAAGCGCGCAACACCAACAGCAACATCAACACATCTTATGAATTTGCTTGCGCTGCTGGCGGGTGGGGGGTTGGCTGTCTTATAAATTAATAAATTACAATTTCTTCAGCAACAACAAAAACAAAGAAAGTACGTGGAAAATGTGCCTGTTCAGTTGATGAATTTTTGTATTTTCATAAGAAAATCGATTTTCAGACAGGCAAACGAAATGGCAATTAAATGCAAGTTTCAGGCACTGTCACAAACGAGTAAATAAGTACATACATATATAACATATATAATTATAATAATTATTTATGCAATTATAAGTCACACACTCACAAATACACACACACACACAGGTAGCTCACGTCAACTGTAGAAATCTGGTTGCAGTTGCTGTTTGAGTTTTCCACTGCTATTAGCTGCTCTTGATGTTGTTTATAATTTTTAAAATATTTTGCTTTTAATATTAAATATTTTATTAGTTTTTTTGGAAAGCATGCAACACATGCTGCTGTTGTTGTTGTTTTTATAACTGTTTATTTTCACACACAAAAACGTCGTAAGTCGGACTACGTTAACTTGTTGTTATTGTTATTCTTATGGTTGTTGTTGTTGTTGTTGCTACACGTATCTGCCACACACAAAATGTTGCACTCACGACGACAGTTAAATACGAACTGATTGTACATTCGGCCTGCAATGAATGAAACTCGAGACTCCGCTGCTGCTGTCGTCGTTCCCTGCTGTTGCTGTTGTCGTTGTTGCTGCTGCCAGCGTCAAACAGCAGAGAGCGCTGAGAGAGTGGCGTGTGTGAAAAGAGCAAAATCAAGAGAGCGCCGGCGTCAATAGTATAATTATAAATTTTTCCGGTTTTTGCGGCGAATTTACAAGTTGTGCCTATGTCGGGGCTCTTCCATGTTGCTGCTAAGAGTTTAGGGTTGATGCTTAAGAGCGAGCAACCACAATCTCTCTTAGTTGAATATTGTTAAGCAGTACGCGGGCATGAGACGATCTCAAAATATTGTGTGTAGGAATTCATTTAAAAGAGATATAGAATGAAAATGTTAAAAATATTAAATTAAATTAATTAATTAAATTAAATATCAAAAATTTAAAATATTTACAATAAGCACTGCAGTACCGGCTTGACTAAATATTTCAACGCCTTATCTGAGAAAGTCTTAAAAATTATAGACATATTTTTTTTTAAATCTTAAAATTGTTTACTCAGAAATCTAATTAATATTTGTATATTTCACATATATTAAATTCTTATGTAGAATTTTCCATAATTTCCCCAAAACATTCCATATTCAGAAAACCCTTTTTTGCCACTTCTTATCCTCATCCTCGCTTTGTATGCCCGAATTCTAATCCTAGATTACCACGCACAAAATGAAGTATGTCTCGAGCTCCCTCCCGCTTCCGCTCACACTCGCTCTCACTCACTCAGGCCCAATACAAATCGCGAATAACATCAAGACAAGCTAAAGTTGGCTTAAACAAAGAAAAAAAAAAACAAACAAAACAGACCCAAACTGCGCCTACAACATCAAGTGCACCTGCAACAACAGCAACAATAACATTAGCTGTTGCTGCTGCTGCTGCTGCAGCTGCTACCTTCTAGGCTCTGGGAAAGAAAGAGAGATGCTGGCCAATGTCCAGTAAGAAAATGTTACCAATAGTTTTGTACAGCGCCAACCCTCTGGCGGCAGCTTCTTCAGCCATTCATGTCCATTGTTGTTGTTGCTTAGGCCAACTACTGCAAAAAGAGCAGAGAAAAACTACAACAAGACTTAACCACGCCTCCAATTCCAACCAGCAAGCGTAGGCCTCATTGGTGTAAGCGAGAAAGCAAGATTGGCGCTCCCTATCACACACACACAGACAGATAAACCTAAAAGAGGAGAGCTGAGTGGGTGAGAGTGGGGCTCCCCAACCATAGGTAACACGAACAAGCGAGCCAGCGAGCCAGCGAGCGAGTCGTATCAAGCCGAAGCTCTCTTTGCTTTGCTCAGTGCAAAAAAAAGCCCCACTACAGCAACAATAGCACGAAAGATATGCAGAAAACACACACACATATAAAAAAAAGAGGAAATGCAAAATGCGGCCGAAGAGTTTTGCATGGGGCTGACGTGACGTCACGCGGTAGGCGGCGCCACGAACGCATTTTTAATATTCGGCTCCCTCGATAGTTGTTGCTGTCGTTGTTGTTGCTGTTGGGCCTTTTGGGTGCACGCATTGAAAAATTATTGTCGTTGTTGCTGTTGTTGTCGTTGTTGTTGCCTTTGGCTAGTTGTCACGTGTGCGCAACCAATAACAACAACTAAAATATATATATGCATGTGTTAGTGTGTGATTTTCTATATGTATATATTTTTGCTTGCATATTTTATTTCATTTGCTTTCTCTTTTTTCTTTTCTTTTTTGAGTATTTGTATGTGCTGTAAACGCTTTTTTTTTTTATTTTGCGCTTCGTGTATATTGGCGAGGCTTTGACAGCTTCGTGCTCAACGCCGATTGGCCAAAACCGTTTAAATATATATAAAATTTATAATATATATATTTATACATGTATGTATATGCGAGTGTGTGCGCTTAGTACAAGTAAAATGTTCGTAGAAGCATAGTAAATATTTATAAACGACTTCGGTAAGAGCTCAAGAGCTGAGGCTGAGGCTGAGGCATTGGTTTGGCTCAATAAATACGACGATGTGCTGGCAAAAGAAAACTAAGGAAAGTGTTAACCAATATTTGTACGTTAAATTGATTAAGCAGCTGCATCTGGTAAAATTGCTAAGAAAAGTCTAATTGAGTTTGAAAATGCTAGGGAAAATTCCTGGGCCTTATAAAATATCAGAAAACGCAAGAGTTAATGGTACTAGTTGATATATTTATTTATAATAGAGGTGGGATACATAATGAGCAGCAGTACATCTGTCTTTTATTTTGGTTATACAAATCATTATATTTTACTTACTCGACCTAGAGCCAACTTGCCAAAAAGCTTGGACATTTTAGCTCAATTTGCTCTTATTTTGCCTTATCTTGCTCAAATATTGTTGTCATAAGAACCTCATGGTTGTGTTAAATATATGAATATTTCTATTACTCCTATCCAGCTGAAGATATATTTATCTTTCACATTTTCAGATCTTTGATTCTTTTGTAATATTTTATTTAAACCATATCTTAATCGCCTTTCTACTTTGATAAAGCCAATATGACTACATATATTGACGTTTCCTAAACAAGTCCTGCTTCCGAAAACTTAGATCCACAACTATGGTTCTGCTTGAAGTTAATGTAATTGTGATGGTTAGTGTGCCAGCGATATCATGTAAATATTATCATTAAATTTAAATATCGAGAACTTCCCAACAACATCATCATTACCACTGAAGACGTTAAGGCTTTCAACTACCTTAGCAACTACAAATCAAAAGACGAGAGAGAATTAATAAAGGTCAGTAGAGAAGAGAGAAGAGGAAGCGCTTCCAAAATATATACAATTTGTTATAGGTCTAGGTGGTATTGGGTACAAAAGCACTTATGGTAGTGCCACCTGGACTTTATTAGAACTCCAACAAAGATCGTATTGGGAAAAATCTAGAGCCCAAACACTTGCCAAGCCAAACACAGCTCTATCAGAGCTCCATGGTAACAACTCCAGCATTCAGGGATCAACTGAAAATCAGTATACAATCGTATATTATATAATAGTATTATATACTTATTTAAATCCAAGTAAATTTCTCATGATCAGCAAGACGAGTTGTGTCGATATAATAATCTCTTTCTTGGCTCTACAATAGTTACCTTAACGCTGTCTAAATAATTTTATAGACATTTTATATTTATTATACTATATTGCAGACAAATCGTATTCCTCTATCGCACAACTATCATAGGGTGTGATATTATATTTCTGCCATATAAAAAACATTATAAACTAGCTAAAGTGAGCCTTAAAATGTACAATGGATATACTCATTCTGAGTTCAAACAACGAAACCAAGCTCTTTTATCATAATCAGGATATCTTTACATAAGTGCATTGCTTCCACTCGGATTCATCATTATACAATATTAATTACTCCATTTGCATTTCAAATTCATTGTCAATAATAAAATAATTCTTTTAATATTCAATAAATGTAACAGCTCAAGAAATCTACATTTTCAGAAGCATGCATTTTCGCTGCAGATAAGTAAGGAAGATATAGGAACGATGAGCTAAGAAAAAGTTCAAATCAAAGAGAAAATATTTTAATATCTAATAGCTATGCCATACCTGCTACAATGGAACTAAATATGGCAGACTATCCGATCTTATAGCAATGATAAAGACTAACAAAAAGCCATTATCCAATATTATCGAAATACTTCAACCCAAGTCAAAGGCTTCCACCTGCATGAAAGATATCTTTTCTTTCTAAAAGATCTACAATAAATATCACAATTATAATTTAAGAGCTACACAAATTCTTAAACTACCAAAAGAAACTGCTATCTTCATAAAGTGATCTACCAAAATTGGTCTTTAGCGTCACATTGAAGTCACTTTTGCATTAGTATCCTGGCCGTCAGGTCCACTCTTTCATTGCGGAAATGAAAGCCCTTTCCGCTTTGACAAGTTCAAAATGACAAACAGAAAAAAAAAAAAAATTGGATAAAATCGAAAAACTAGGAGCGCTTTTAAAGGTGGGGCAGGAGCAACTAGCGCGCACTGGCTTCCGTTTTGCAGCGAGTAGGAAATTTCAAAGTGAACTTATTGGAAATAGCGTGAAGAAAGTGTGTGGGCAGCGGTCTGGAAACCACGTTAAAGGACATCCGCTGGCAAAGTGAAAGAGTTCAAATTGGCAGCTCGAAAAAAAATAGAAGGCAAGCAAAGAAATGGCAACGGGAAATGGACATAGCCACTGAAAATGGAAAGGACAAAACTGAAAAACAGAGCAGACGCTGAAGTAGCAACAGAGGAACCTTAACCAAATGTCGCCAACATCGAGAGCAGATGGCGATGGCCTACCCCTTCTAAGGCTAGAGCTAACCTACAAATCGAAGTGGACAACAAACCACTCTGCCTATGGCAGAAATTTGCATTTTCTTTTTCGTTTTTTTCGCTTTTGTTTCTTTCTGGGAAAGCGTGAAGCTCTCTTGAGAGCCTTGAACAGTACAAGCTGACTTTGTGATGTCCAGGCGCAATACTAAAAGCATCGCAACATGGCAGAATAGCAATCAGCGAGGGAACTCAACTGTCTTCAAGTGTTTTGGGGGATAAAGAAACAAACAACAATCATTGAATTCGTAGTAGGAGTATGATCAGTGACAAACTAGGCCATACATATAGACAAGTAGGCGGTTAGTTGTCTTCTCGCATCAAATGCTCCATGGCAATAATTCATGTCACCATCAACTTTCCTTTTCCAAGGCGGAAAAACATATAAGCCTCATATTACGCTGTTCATAATCGATTTGTGCTATTGCTATTGCTCTTCAAAATACTTTGTATAAGACAAGATAAATTAAATTTTATTTTTGCGGGGGCTTACAGTGTCTTGCATCTATCAAGCTCTCCATTTCCAGATTGCTACTGAAAATCGTTTACAAAATAACATAACATAGGTAACTTCCTAAATGTCTTCTTAACAACGAAATTTCATAAGATAGGAATTCAAATCTAAGTTCTTTTTCATCTACTCGCAACTATTCGAAGGGCATAGTTGGAAAATCTTGGGAAAGCCTAGAGGCATGCCCAGAACCAGAATGTGAACCACCTTCGCGCCTAGCGTTGGGCTGACAATGACTACAAGAAGGCTCATTTGGGTACCAGATGAAAGACCAATCCCTTCGGCTCTTGAGGAGGTTGGTGTTGAAGACAAAGAGCCCAACTCTGCCATCAGCAAGTTCGTGAAGGTGCAGCTCATTAAGAACGGCAAGAAGATTACCGCTTTCGTTATCCGGGACGTTAGCTTGAAGTACATTGAGTAGAACGACGAGGTTTCGGTCATAAGGGTCACGTCGTCGGTGATATTCCTGGAGTATGTTTCAAGGCTTTCAAAGTGACCTACGCGTCTCTGTTGGCTCTTTACAAGGAAAACTAGGAATGCCCAAGATCTTAGATGATGATACATCTACCGTTTTTCCACACACAGCAGAAGATTTTACACAACTAAATTCGCGATGTACCGATATTGAAATATATATTTACCCTTTTTATACTCTAAAGTTACC
This sequence comes from Hirtodrosophila duncani, assembly GCA_037043425.1. Classification (NCBI taxonomy): domain Eukaryota; kingdom Metazoa; phylum Arthropoda; class Insecta; order Diptera; family Drosophilidae; genus Hirtodrosophila; species Hirtodrosophila duncani. Next base: position 4,510,083 of record JBAMBM010000834.1, on the reverse strand, counting down.
AAATTTGGTATGTAGACTCTCCTTTTGGGGCGTCAGATCAAGTTTGTGTTAAAATTTTGCCCCGCCGCCTCCCACATCCGCATTCATAAGAACTTTATCCACAAAAGCACCTATAACTCGGAGACTATTAAAGGTAGGGTCACTAAATTTGGTATGTAGACTACCCTGGTAGGGCGTCAGATTAAGTTTGTTAATCGATAAAAAAAAACTTTATATCTCCCACAAATGTTAGCTGAAACTGTGAAACGATTTGAAAAATTTCATTAAGATCGGATAATAATTGTAGACAAAAGAGTTTTTTTTTTATAATTTAAGAAGTGTTTAATACATAAATAGCACCTTAACAGCACAAATATATATATAAAGAGAGCCAAACCTCATGCAATTCCCAGAAGGACTCATGAGTGAGGAGACCTCACGGTTGGCCAATTGTCTTGGCAAACCCCAATCTTCTAAGCCGGCTTAAAGGCCTGGCGGGGAGTAGTCCTCTTGAGAGCATACTGCGGTGACTCAGCAGTCTGTCACACTGTGTCTGCTGGTGTGCCTTCCAATCTGCTCTCCCATGCTATGCAGATTGAGATTGAGATCACGATGAAGGGTGGAGCCGCGCACGTACCATGGGCAGTTGGTTATCTGTCGTAAGGCACGACAATACCTGGATACGTTTATAGCTGGATTTTGCGGCGATCGGGTCTACACAATGCACATTGACTGCTCTTTTAACTCTAAGTGTCATAGTGCTTTTTCTATTTATCAGCCACCTTATTTGTTGCATCCTTCGCCCACACCTTCTGGCCGCAGATTTCAGGTGTGGCCCAAAAGTGAGGCGTTAGACAAAAGAGTAAATAATCATTTTGTACGAGAGCACCCCACCCAAAAAAAAATTAAAAAGGGTTGCATACTTCGAGTGCGGCGAATATAAAATAAATAAAAAGTAAGTGTTTCTTATAGTCGGAATATCGACTTACTTGTCTTATATTTTAACATGTTTCGGTAACTCCTTTCTGCCAAATCAGTAAGTTTGAGAACTTCCCGTTTTATTCTTATAAATATCCAACCTTTAAATTTCTAAGTGCTTTATTTAGCACGCTTGAGATGTGTAGGTGGTGAAGTTACAACGGACGACATAAGGAGAGCCATTTTTCTCACTTGTCTGGACAACAACTCATAACAATTCAAAAGTAAAGCCTTTTATCTGGTCTGACTATATTGTTTCAGCAGGTCCAGTAAATATGAATGAAAACTTTCATCATGATGTGTCTCCAAAGTAAGATGAATCCGGTTGTATTAGATAGCATTGCAGGCGGACTTGGCCATCTTCGTCTTTTGAGGAGCTGAGAGTCCACTCAATTAAGAAACATTGATGAACCACCTCTTAACTATTGACACGTGTTAAATTCAGTCACTTATGATATCTATGAACAAAGTGTGAATATTCGCAACCAATTTAGAAGATCAGGTCGTAAGTGCCAGATGTAAAAGTGTCAAAATTTTATTAAGCTCATTTCAACATTAAATAAAGCACTTTGAAATGTCGATAATGGGAAATTCAACCATTGCAGAAATAATCCTTGTGATTCTTGCTCTATAATAAGCAGTTAAGGTGTAAAGTGTACAAAAGCACAATATGAAAGTACTCATGAAGTACCAATAAGTTGTCGCAAAAGAACCACCTAAAGAGCACCAATCGGCCACTTCTTGGATTTTAATAATATAATCATTCTCGTTATGCAAATTTCTTTATTGAGGATGTCTGATTTCATAACGTTCTATACTATAATTTTCATCTAAGTGGATATATGGATTCTCGTTTACTTTGCAAGCGAAAATTTTTCACCTTTGAAAGTCTGAAAATAAACAATGATTTTAAAGATAATTATGTTTAAATATATTTATTAATAGCTCTTTGTTCTGACTAACTAAATGGCAAATATTAGAAATTTTTTTAAATTATTTAAAGAGCTTTTTCCTAAAAGGACACTTCGCCTTAGTAAAACGTATAAGAAGCATATGCAAATATCACGTTCATTCCGAGGTGCAGTATTTCCACTTATGTGCTTATGTGCCTTCTGCTATGAATGTTGCTGTTGCATTTGCATGCGAAAGCTGCGTCCTCTCCATGGCGGCTGCTTAAAGTGTGGATCACATAAAATCAACGAAAGCCGCCAGCTAACAGGAAAAAGAAAACAAATGAGAATCCAAACAAAATGGCAGCAGGGGCAGCAACAACAATAATATGAGGCAATTGTTGTTGCGCAGTCCAACAATAGAAGTAGCCTCATCAGCACAGCGGCAGGAGAAACTAGGGGGGGAGGAAGCAGAAGTAGAAGCAGCAGCTACAACAGCCTCCGTTGGCAACGGAGGCCTTTCTAAGCCTCGGTCAATTGGGTAGCCACACCTACCCTAGGTCCAGGCTTCCCCCATGACTCCTCGAAAATTGCGTTTACGCGACTTGTATGCATCGTCGTCGCCGCTGTCGTTGTGCTCGATGTCGTTGTCGTCATCGTCCTGCTGATGAAGCGCCTCTGCAAAAAGTAAGCTGCCGCTGCCTCCATTCCCTCACCGCCGCCTTCGTTCGCCGTTCCCCATTGGAGTTTTCTCTAGTTATATTTCCTGAACTCTGGGACGCTGGCAACGTGGTCTACTCTGCCTAAACAAAAGAGTTTCTAATGATTTTTGCGCCATGTTTGTGCGGCATCCACGCAGCAGCCACAGCCAAAGAGACCGAGAGAGAGAGAGAAAGAGCTGCCGCCTTGCAATTGTTGTTGCCCGCCTGTGTGTGCTGGGAACGGAAATGAAAATCGAAAGAATTGTTGACCAAGCCTCCTCTGCCCGCACACCCAATGCAAATAAATTCAATCGATGCTGGGGCCAAGTCGCCATAGCCCCGACCATTTCTACTGCTTCGGCACCACGAATTGGGCCTGGACCTGGACCTGGACCTGGACCTGGACATGAACGTGGGCCATGCATGCATGCGTCTGCAATCTGCATTGTTGAGCCTACATAGGTGATGGTGGTGATGTTAGAGAATGAGACGGAGCAGTTGGCTAAGCTTGAGAATGAAAATGAGTTGGCAGTCATCGTCGTCGCCGCCGCTTTCCTCGCACTGTGCGCGAATCCTGTTATTTAGAAAATCAAAGAGCAGGAGGTGCACCAGCTGCAGCTGCAACAGCAACAGCAACATCATCGGCAGCTACAGTCCACCGCCCACTGCTAAGCTGCAAAATGAAAATCCTTTTGAAAGTTGGTAGAAGGATGCTCAAGCCCACAAAAAAAATAAAACCAACAACATCAGATAGCAGCGCAGTAGGAGTTTTTGCAGAATGGCTGGCTCTCGAATTTTCCATGCGATTTGCAGGCGCAAAATTTCCGCCAAAAACCAAGCAAACAAAAACGAGTCTAACACATACCTATACTGGCCTGGCCACAAAGGCAACGTGAAAGCAGCAGGCAGCTGAGGATGATGAGCATGCTGGCATCAGCCCCAAAAGGATACAGACCGCAGCAGAAAGGAAATGCAGCAACGTCGTTCCCTGGATCTGGATCGTCGTTACCAGTCTAGCTGGGATGCGGGCCTCTTTGCCTAAATTTTCAGCTAGGTTTTTTGCCTTCATTTTTTTGCGCTCCTGGAGCGGAAACGCAATTTCCAGGCCCGTTTCCCGAAAGACAACAAACAGAAATTGTTTGAGGCAAAGAACGTTCGAACAAGTTTTGCATAGGCTGCAGCTGGAGAATGTGATGGAGGTGGACACAGGAAGTGGGTGGTGCGATGGTGCAGTGGCTGCCACCTACTGATAGGCTGGCTTTTAGCCTTTCAGTGTTTGATTATGCGTTTGGCTTTGGCCAGAAGCAACTGTAGCAGTTGGAGCACAAGGAGGAGGACCATGCTGACTTTTGGCTATCGGCTATCACCTGGCAGTATATCATTAAAAAATGTTTGCTTTCTTGTTGATTCGGCTCGATTCGATACGATACGATTCGATCCGTTTTGTTTCGTTTCATTTGATAAGCCAAAATCCAACATCACGTATGCTTGATTTGTGCCAAGATGGCGCCTGAAAGTATGCAAGCATATTGCAGACCAACACAAATCTTCCTCGCTTAATGCAGTTGGTAAATGAAGTGCACATGGTCACCCACACAAAGGACATGAAAAAGAACGTAGAATAAAGCAACCACAAATTGTCTTGAATAGCTTACATTGGCGGCGACAACAAGCTCTTATTAAAAGCGCATTTAACTGAAGCTAAAAGTGTAGTAAGAGCTCGCTGGTGTCTGCTCAAAGCCACAAGAATGCCACTGGCAACCACAAGAGCCAACAAGTGGCTGCTGATGTTCTCATTGTTGTTGTTATTGTTGTAGCTGTGGCTGTGGCTGGCATTGTATGACAGTCATAATCCGTTTGTTCTAACACAAATAAATCTGCTTTTCTCTCAACTGAAGCTCATCTTCAATGACTTTATACAAAAAAACACACACAAATAGAAGACAAATTGAGGGAAAATTTTAGCTAAATGAAGAAAATTGAATACCCTTAAAATTAATGCAATCAATATATTTATTATTTTTATTTGTTTTGGTTTGATAATTTATTTTTAGCGACGTTAATATTTGTATGTTTTTATTTAGGCAAGCTTGAGGTTAAGTGAAAGAGGAAACGCCGAAATGGTTTATCAGTTAAAGTTTATTTTTAGATTGAAACATCTATGGACAACCAAATTTGAGCCGCTTCTCACAATGTAACAGCAGTTTTCATATAAGAGAACTGTTCAGACTTTCTGTGTTTTGGGATAGCCACACATCACCTCATCAGTGACCTCTTTAAGACATATGACAACTGTTTGTAGTTGAGAACTGATAGCTGCAACTCAATAGCCTGTGTTCATTTCCGAAAACACAGAAAAGGCAGTTGTGAATTGTAAGCATCGCTCTCATTTCTTTTAGACATTCCACAACATAGATCTATAGATCGAAATTTATGGCAGCAATGTCTGTAGACTCTAGACACTTCTTCGAAGTCTTAAGAACCCAAATATAAACAAGTGTATCTAGAAGCCAAGAAGTCGGAAAGTCTACCAAGACAATGGCATAACTTCTCCACATCACTTTCACTTATATATTGCTTCGCAGTGCTGAAATGTTTGCTGTCTCGCAAATAGTCATCGATAACAATGAATGGGCCTCCTTCAACCACATGGAAATGTTATGTTAACCAAACAATTGAGAGTATTAAATAGCAACAATCAAGGCAGTGAGTTTTTCTGCTCCGTTGGCTACATTTTTTTTTGTTAAGCATGCCAGGACTTGTCAGGCGCCAAAAAGGCATCCAGGCCCAACTCCAAGCGTCCTTTTTATATGTGAATATATATATATATAAATATAGAAAAACATTTTATTTTTTCTCCCTGCCTGAGCTGGTGCCAGGAGTCATGCTGTTGTCGTCCCACTGGTGGCAATCCTGTGATCCCGCTGTGTGTGCCTGGCTGCTTCGTGTCCTTAGAATAAATTCTTTTTTAAATATATGTATATATATTTTTTTGCTAGTGTGTGCGTGGAAATATAAAAAAAACTTGTCGTTGTCGAGGTTGCAGCTGAATGAATCTGTGGGTTACGTCTGGGTGGATGTGTGTGTGTGTGTGTGCTTGTGTGGCACGCGCGTTGTCTGCGGCGCGTGCCTTTTGGGCTCGCAACATAACAGCAAACGACACTTCCTTTTGGCTTTTGGCCGTGGCCATGTAGAGCCCTCTGGAATCCACTGTTGGCATCTCACGCTTAAGTGTTATTTGTCTACGTTTACATGAGTCTGAGTCCCAATCCCAAAGTGTATCTGTGTTTGTGTGTGCATGTGTGTCCTGGGCGTGCTCTGGTAATTGTGCCGCTCATATGTGTGAATTAAATGTGCCGTAAAGGATCCCAATTTTCCGGTCACTTAACTGAAAACCGAGAATGTGCCACAGCTTCAGCAACACACCAGCGAAGACCCAAGCATGTAGCAGCGGTGGCAACATTTTTTTGTGTGTTTATCTTCCTGATTCTCTGACTCTTTGCATGTTTGTTGTCGTTTGTTAGCTTGGTCCCGTGAATTCCTAAGGGTTTCCTCTCTCTCTGCACTAACAGATAGTTCACGATTATCACTCCGGCTAATGGTGCCTGATCAAAATAATTAACCAATTTTGTGGTGTGCACATTAAATTGTAAAGGATCTTTCGAAAGTCTATCGTATATAGATAATTATGATATATTAGTAACTAAATGTATTGTGATGGTTTAGCTACTGATAAGATAAGAACTTTAAAATTTTGAAAGATTTTAATATGTCTTTCTGAAGGAACTAAGGCTCCACAATAGGTGCATACATTGTCCATTTTACGAATAGCCATAGTTGAATGAAACTTCACAGTCGGCTTCTAGTTTGCCTATTTGTTTCTAAAGCTTTCCTAACTCTTTTATTTAGGGCTTATTTTGTAGAATGTCTAAGAGCTAGTTGCTTTGAGGGACTAATAAGTGTCTTATGAAATACAAATTCGAACACAAAAGCTGAGCCCCTATAGCAGCTATGTAATATAGTCTTTGGAAAGACATTGTGTGGCATATATGTAACTAGTTGTCGTACAGAGAACTGCAAAGTCACCGATCATTCATGAGTTCATCAACAATATTCAATTGGCCAACTCGTAGTTTTAGAGAGGCAGAGGAATTCACCGTCTACTCGCGCCTCAAGCCTGTAGTAACCAGTTGCTGAATGCTCAATTAGGATTGTGGTGTGGGAGAGGCTGGGGGAAACGAAAGGGATGGTTTCCCAGATACCTCTTATTGAAGTCTTCTATCATTCGTTCCTTTCAAAATATGCATAAAATAAAGAGTGAGTGAATGTCCTTCTGGATCTTGCAGTGTATTGATGATATCAAAAATGCTAAATAATAAACGAAAGAGCTTCAAAAACTTACCTGGATGCTCCACTATCAATAACTAAAATGTATTGGCTACAATTGAAAAATCGAAATAATTCAAATAAAAATAATATATATTTTTTCAAAATATTTCCTTTAATTAAAACCAAATGAATTAGGCTGGATTAAGAAAGGGCAAACAAAATCTGGCACAGTTTTGAAAATAATCTCAACAGCAGCTAAAACTACAAAATTTATAGAATAAAGAACTTTTCGACCAACCAAAAGAGTTTGACAATAAATTCTCTATTTAATTTAGGAGATCAATCACTCATCCACATCAACTTGTTTCCCCTCAAACTAAGCTTTAACTCACGTAATACAATTCCCCAAAATTTGTCCATATCAAGAATTCTCTGTTACATAAACTGTTAAACCAGATCATGCTAAACAACTGGTCGTAGTCACCGGATCTGGAGTTACCACAACCGAAGCACAAACATATCATATCCACATCCAGAATAAATACCAAATTTCTTTAATACTTTAAGAAACGACTACCCTCAATCACTGCCTTTAACCACATGTCCAACGATAAGCCAGCATCTCCCGCTGCCTCAACGACAGCAACTTCAGTGGCAGCCTTAACCCGAAACTCTGGTTGCTTACACTGCTGGCCAACCGCATAATTTAGTTCAGCGAGCGAGCGAGCGAGGCGGGGATGGATGCTCATATGACAATTTAATTGCTGACATAATGTCAAACACAGTGACAGGAAGGCGCTTGGAGACCCCCGGCCAGACACATCCTAGGCAAATGTTATCCTTTGCGGTTAACACATTTGCATTTGAGGCTGTCGGGCCCCGGCCCCAGCAAGGAAGGTGGCCAGAAAGAAAGCCAAGCCATGTTTTTAATATAAACAAAGTAAAACAAATTAGTGAGAAAAAAAAGTGTCGGACAATGCCAGAGCATGGCCGGCACAGGGCACAGCAGTTGGACGACCAGGACACTGATGACGATGTGTGAAATGGTTTTTATTTTATTATGTTATCCTCAGCTTTACCGGACACTTTATTATGCGGCGAGCATAAAAAGTTTATATATATATTTATATAATGTAAAAAAGGGCTCCTTTGCGCATGCTGTGGGGTTTTTTATCCTTTTTTTTTGTGCTTGTGTGTGGGTCCGCAATTGTTTTGACTTCATTTACATGCCCTGGAAGGATCATCAGCGGTTGTGTTAAAGGACCAACGTGTGCTGCTAATTACCAACATACACACGCACACATTTACATATACACACTGCAGGACATCCGGAAGGGACGCGCTGAGTGCCACGCACATGCATACCTGGCAAGCAGGACATCATCGTCTCGTCCGCCGCAGTTAATTAGGAAATTAAATTGACTAAAGTGCTTGAGCGTTTTGCTTGTTTGCTTGGGCGCAGGACCTGCTGTTGGGGCTCACAGCTGCCAGCTCCTGTGAGGGCTGCAGGCTGGCTAAAATAATTTAGCACAAATAAGTTTAGCGGTGCAGCGACAAAGTCCCTTCGCCAGCTGCCGTCCCGCTCTAGCACATGATTGATTTATGTGTGTGAAGCCACATTCCACATACGCGACGTTCGCCACGCAAGCAGTTTCTTGAGCCTGGCTGTAGCTGATGTTGCTGCTACTGTTGCTGTTGCTATTGCTGTTGCTGATGGTTATGGTGATGGTGATGGAGGCAGTGATGTTGATGCGGCTTCTGGTGGTGATGGGTGATGCAGTTTTGGTAAGCCAACACCCACTTTTTGCCTATGCCGATAGCTCTTGCCGTTTGCTCTCGCACTTATGTACAAGTGGGCTGCTTTTGCCTACTTTTAGGCGCCTGGCCAAGCCATTCATTTTCATTTGCCCAGCACTCAGTCTCTTGTGGCGCCTCTTTCGTCTCGTTCTCATTCTCATGCTCCTGCTGCTGCTGCTGCTGCTACTGCCGGTCGTCTTCCTGGCAATTGCTCTTATCGTTGTTGCTGTTAGTTTTTCGGTATATAACGCGTAGACGTAGACAGGGCCCGAGTACGAGGAAGCAACGCACCAACTGGCGTTTGAAGGCGGAGCCAACACCGACCCACATGCCCAGCTGAAGCTGGAGACGTAAGTAGACGATTGGGTAGGTAGGCTGGCACCAAGCTGAATTGAATATGGTGGCACTTTCGTTGTCTTCTCTTCTTTTTCTCCCGCTTGGCCATATTGCGAGGCTTTTCTTTGCCTCGTGTTCGATTTATGCTAGTATAAAAATCCATGCCATTAATTATAATGGACATGCATTTGTCTTTGCCGTGGACAAAACAAATAAAGCATGACCATTGGACCGCTGGCCTGTCCGGCTGCATCAATCAAATTGCAAATCATGCAAAAATTATTTTCGGGCAGACAGGCGCAGGTTGGGTAAATTGTAAAATACGACAAAGATGGAAAAGATGGCCATAAAACTAACAAAACTAATGTGAAATTGGAAAAAAGTAAGACATTTTACTAGAGGTCGAATTTTGTGTGCCCTTATTTATGCTAAAAGTGACGGTTTTATGACAGCTATAAAAGTTTTCTGAGTGATGTGGAGGATTCTATAATGCAAAAGTAGCAAATTTGAAATTTAAATTTTGATAGAATATAAAAATGTTCCCCATACTATGACTACATTCTGGATATACCGGCTATAAGATATAGTCGGCCAACTCGGATAAATATTGAGCAGCAGAACTGGGACTCCCATAATGGAAGCAAACCGAATTTGGTGTAAAATTATAGCGCTTAGCGTGTTCATATGATCACACTAAAGTCAAACAGGTGTAAAAACATAGAGAACTATAAATTTCTTAATATCTTTTACACACGAGTACAGTACACCTATTTTACTCCCCTTTAACATAATTGTCCGATTAGTTCAATGAAGCAAACAATATTTGGTAATATATTTACTTTTTCATATTTCCAGTTTTAACCATTTTTGACCAACCAACATAATTATCTATTTTTGAACAGGTGTTTCCCATTAATGACAGGAGATTGAAATGATATATATAGTAGATATATATATTGACAAATACTGCTGAATACTGCTTTACCTGAATAATTTAAGTAGTTTTGTAGAAATTCTTAACCATAAACTTTTAAGTGATCATAGGAGCACGCTAGAAGCTTCTAAGTTAGGTAATAGAAGTTTGCATTTCAATTGATAATTGATTTTCTATCCCCTGTCCCTGGATATTTAAAGGATGACTTTTATCGAATTTCAGCTTACTTCCACAAGCTTTGCATTGTTAAAACAAAATTTCGTATATATTTTACTTGTACGATCTCTTTTGGTATAGATTCTATTAACTTGATTCATCTGCATTTATGCTGTCAGGACAATGGAAATATTTAACGAAATTGTTTCTAAGACGATGTTGATGAATAATAAGTTACAATAATATTTTGGAATTCAGTGGACAATTCAGTGTTGCCGTCTTTTGAATATTTTGAGTCTTCATTCCATCTAATCTCAATCACCATCACCAAAGTTTCTCAGCCAGAGACAGCAAAAGAACCGAAATAATAAAATAAAATAAAATAATAAAACAAAATTAGTATACAGCGATCTCAAAGGATACAAGTATCTATATAAATATAGTAAAAATCATTCCATTCTTGGACTCCCAATTCTGAGCTGCATATATAACATATATTCTTTTATATTCTTCTCTTGGAGAATCCAAATTTTATAATCATTTGTTTCCTATTTTGAATTAAGAACAAATTTTGTTAACGCTAAACAATATCCCCAAAATATGTTCCAAATCTCAATATGTAGAAGATAAAATCAGCATGTTCAGTAAACTTCAAATATCATATCTATATTATCAAGGAGATCTTGGTTCCTTAATATAATATAATAATATAATTCATAATTAGTAATTGAAACTGCTCTTTGTTGGCATAATGCTCCAAATATTGCTTGATTGTGCTTTATCGTAATATTTACTGATCACAGTATATGAAAGCCTAGACAATCATGAAGACTCACCATATTTTTTTTAGATGTATTTTTTACAGACCTGTCTATCAATATTTACAAAATGTTTTTCCCAATTTACTAAAAATATTAAAAATATTAAATAATAAATTCGACATTTTTTTTGTCTGCGTCTTTATGATTGGGAGAGCTGTATAGTTTTGTAAAATATAAAAAAAAAGTGCAATTCAATGAACTAATTTTAATCAATTATAAAAATTCAAATAATGAAAATAACGAAGAATAATAAATAATTAATAATAAATAGCTCTACCATCATTTAAAGCTTTAGAAATCCCTTTCCATTATACCTCTTTATACCCATAAAAAATATTGTAGTTTGAGTCGAAGATACATTATCTTAGTAAGCCAAAAAATTTATAAAAATTTGCATATGCCACTCTGTAAATACTTCGTCGTGAGCCTGCATGATCGTGAGATTTCACAAATTTGTGAATTTGTAATTTTCAACGAAGTTTTTAGTCGACTTACAGATATTATTGAAAGAGCTAAAACCTAAGTTGAACTTGAAATAAAACTATATTTTCAATTAATAATTCCTTATTAAATGACTCGAAATTCTACAAAATCGTACCTAAAATTTTCCCTTACTTTCACATCTTCTCTTATGTTCTTATGCCCTAACATACTCTATCAAACTCTGCTCATACTCTACCAAAAAGAAAAAAAAAAGAAGAAAAAAGGATAGATATTTCCATTTGTGAGCCACAAATGCCAACGAAATGTCAAATAGAAAATGTTTTAGCGGAAATTTGATTTTAAAAAGCGTTTTTCTACCAAACAAATGAGATTATGAGCTGGCAAAAGTGCAGGATATAGTCATGTGACCAGTTCTGAAGCTGACAGCTCTTAGCTGCACGTATTCGGGTATTTGCTTGGGGGCCAAGTGAGGCATTAAAAAATGCAAAATTATATATCAAAGCAGCCAGTGAAGGAAACGATGACAACGACCAGGATATAGGACAGGACAGATTTGCTCTTCAGCTGGCTGCATGTCACATGAAATTATTATATCGTACATATACTGGTGTATACTTACCATAGCACTACACTACAGCGAAGAACACAACACAGCCACACATAAACCACTCAGGACATCGAAAATATTTCGACGTGCTCTGGCTGCCAAGTGGCCGGCCAGGAAAGGCTAAAACGTAAAAAAAAAATAGGAAGAGAAAACCAAGCGAACCAACCAACCTTGGCCGCCTGTCCAAAAGAGCCATGCAAAATAAAATAGCTATACGAAAAAATGCGAAATTTTGTTAGAAAATTGCAAAAAATTACATACATATTTGGTTTATGTGCAGCAGCATAAAAAAGGACACATTGAAAACGCCAGCAAAGATACAACAGATGGAGCGGGGCGGGGGGTGTTGTAAGTAAAATCGGGAAGCAAAGGGGTCGCGTCACAAAGGACATGTGAGCGAGCACTAAGCAAGCTTATGGTAATGCACTGGCCGCCAACGTCGAGCGATTGCACGGACTTTGTACATGGATCATGGAGAGGGCAGGCTGATGTCGCGTATACTTGATTTTTGAGCATGAAATATAAAAAAGCTTTGCCCTGAGTAAATGTCAATGCTGTTTAGATTGCCTTTAATGTCAGGTGAAACTTTAAAGACCCTCGAATGCTTTCAGATGGATTTTATGACAATCTCAATGGCAGTGTAGCAGTTATATAAACAGTGGCAAACCTCAGCTATTGCATTGAATTGTCTCTAAGTATCCAGGAATATTGTCTTTGTTTGCCGATTAGTCAAGCATATAAATGTTGCTTTATAAAGCTGAAAGTTCTTTTAACTGCAACCATAAAAGATGAAATTCTTCCAGAAAGCCATAAGTTTATATTAGTAATAGCAGAGAATACTCTGCTCAGATTTCAACATTTATCTCAACAATCTGAAATCGCACAATAGATATGGCAGGTCTAGAGTCTTAGTTAACTGAAGTAAGACGAATCGGAAGATAAAGCATTAATTATATATTTTAGAGAAAGTAAAATCGTAGGTCTTTTAGGATCGACCCATTTCCATTGTTAGTAATGCTGCTCGATGACGCCCTGCTGTGGAATCTATTCAATTCCTTTCAAGCCAAGTTTTGGGCTTATAAGACTTGCCATGAGCTGTTGGCATCTGGTGAAGATATTCCAGCAATTCTGAATTCAGTTCCAGCTTGTAGAGCTTAGCCATGGTAAGCACATCGTGCCACATACTAAAAGCAGTCCAGTTTTTCTTTGATTTGCAAAATGTTAGTCTTAAGCTAGTGTACCCAATACTAGTGTACCCAATAGCTTTACCAACATATATACCAATTTCAAGTGAAATGCTTTACCCTAACAGCTCAACTAATCCTTTAAAAACTCTCCACCATTAGCCAGCAATTAACACCTTTCAAGTTTACAATTTCGCTGTCTCTCCTTAGAAGTGCTAATAAAAGCATCTTAATAAATCAACTCTAGACTAACATTAAGCTCCAAATATATATATATGTCTCATTCCAAACAATTATAAGGCCAGACAATATACGCCCTGCAAGTTCATATATCAAACACGGCTCCCGCTCTCTAAATGTCTGCAATTTTCAAGTGTTTTATATTCCTCTTTTTAGCTAAGAAGAGGTGGTTTGTATGTAGCACAGCAACACCCTGTTAAATCTAACCAGGACCCCTGCAGCTCCCCCGCTTATTGGACAACCCTTCGAACACTTATCGCATTCAACATCATTTGCATGCGCGCGTGTTTGAAGTGAACGACACAACATCGGGAAATGTATGAGGAAAAAAAACAACAGAAACAAATAAAATCAAGAAATAAATTAGAGAAATACAACAACAATAAGAATAACAAGCAGCACAGCGGAGCGGAGCGGAGAGTTGCCGGAAATGTTTGCCCAAAAAAACATATACATACATCGACAAAAAATCTATAACCAACAACAAATATGCGCAGACTAGACGAAACAGCGACAAAACAAAATATTTCTAGTTGATTTTTTGCAATCTGCACTTTTCTGGTCCTTTGTACGAAACGTCGGAAATGTTGCTACAGAACTCCAAAAACCCTTCCAGCGCATACAAAAATCCCTACCTAGTCATCAGCGTCTGTCTGGGATCTGGGATCTGCAAGCATCAAGCTAAGCCCCAGCCGCAGCTTCAGCAACAGCTTCAACTCTAGCTACAGCCCCAACTCCAGGTCAGGGCTCACTCTTGACTGCAGCAGGAGCAGCAGCAGCAGCACTGTGTCTGGACACGTAGTGGCAGCGTTTTAGACCAAACATTGTCGACGTCGTCGTCATCGTGGCAACACCTCGCGACGCATTCGTGGCATGTGACCAGCAGGCAACCACCGCGTTTAATCAGCCAGCAGGACTGGTGTTGTAGTACTCCAACTGCTTTTTGGTCATCATCATTTATTGTTAGTGGCCGCTTGGATGTTGCCCAAAACAACAACAACAGCGTTGTGTGTCGACATTGCTGCTGCTGCTGCTCCTGTTGTTGTTTAGATTTCTTTGTCCCTACAAGCAGCAGCCGTCCCCTTGCCTGCCTTTGGTGGCTCACCCGTTTCAATATTTGCACTGACTTCACCCCAGCAGCTCAGTCCAGTCAACAATCTAGCTATCCTTCCATGGTGGTTGGGAATTATTTCCTGCTGTGTCTGTGTGCTGCTCCTGCTGCGGTTCCATCATATATCATGTCCAGGCACAAAACACCTTACCAAAACCCGCGAGCATCATCTTGCCCAACCCCAACCCTAAACCCTTTGCCCAGTCACCAATAGCCTAAGCATGAAATACCTTCCTCTACTGCCAGCTTTTTATGCATTTTCATTATTTTCAATTTCCATTTTTTTCGCCAATTTATTAAGCGATTTTGTTTTGCTCACCTTTTGCATTGGTTTTCAATTTGCAATTTGTAGATATGGCCAGACATTGTGGCTTTAATTTCCGTAAAGATTCTTAGTTTACCCGCCAATATTCAGAACGGTTTAGTTGACGAAAAGGTTGAAGAAGCAGATGGAAATGTGTGAAAGTAATTGAAAAATGTAGAAAGATTTTTAAGACGACTAACAAGATTATGAAGTAATTGCAATTCCTCCAGGTTTTTTCTTCGAGTTCTTCGAGTTAATAGCTCTTATAGAGCTCATGTAGTACAAGTATTTTGTTAGAGACTCGTAAGCAGTTTAGAGAACTTGAAGTCTGTTGACCAGTGATATTTGCAGCTGAAGATATCAGCTGAAGCTGATATAGCTCGTAATGCGGCTATATTTATACTCAAGCATTAGAGTTGGTTGAGTTGATAAAGCCTTTTCCATCTGTTCATAAATTTCTATGCAATATATTTTGTCAGCTTTAGAGCTATGAAACGAAAATGTTCATCCTAGAAAACCACTATATTACATAGCTATCAGGTTCGGTTCACATACGAATTCTTACTTTGGCAATGAGGTTCACTTCTAACACTTTCTGGCACAAAGATTCACCACGATAATATGCATACGTTAGCCAACAACTATGCTCATAAATTAAAGCTTTTATATAAACTTCTTCTTCCAGGACCTAACTTTCATCACAAAGTATGTAACTGGGCTGATCTTCTGTTGTAATCAAACAGTCTTCTTTGAGTATGAAACGAATTGGTTAATCATAGATCTAAATTACAACTTTATCCTGTAATTTCGGCTATGCTAAGCATACATTTGTCCATTTGATTTTTCCTTCTGGTGTATCTCAAATAATTTAGCCGGAATGCTAAGTTTCCCCTCGCTGGATACCTTGCCCCATGTTAGCTATGATGTGTATCGGTGATATATTGTACGTACTTGTGGGTAGTCCAAACCTTTTGCTTAATGATAGAAGCCATTGGCTTTCTTTAGAGAATTGATTGACGAATCACATTTTATTAAAGTATTTACTCAACTTTCACGTTGTCTAATTGTTGGTCTATGTTTAGGTCAGTGTTTGTACTTTAGTCTTCTCTTCTGTTTAGTTAATTTCTGTCTGTTGTATATTCTGTCATATAGGAATAATCTTAAGGCTTCACAGCTTATGATTGTTGTACTCCCAATATTATAATGTATATAGACATATCGGCTCTCTTGCCATTACAAACACTATCTATTGCCAACTAATTTGAAAAGCGTTACTGTGTAAACTGGCTGCAAATAGGTTAAATTATCTTAGAAGCAGTTAACTAACAAACACCAGAGTCGTGTCCTTCCTTGGCATTCAATTATCCCTGCTCATAAATATGTTTTGTGCATTGCAGGCAGCAGCAACAAGTTGAGTAGAGTCTCCGTCTGCGTCTCCGTCTCCATCTCTGTCTCCATCTCGAAATCCCAGATGTATGCTTTGCTTGGCCCTTGGCGATTACATGGTGCAACACTTAGCAAATCTTCAGCAATAAACACACATACGGTTTGGGATTGTAAGAGCAGGATGCGACGGTCTCAGGGCAAAAACTGCAAGCAAGTTGCACTTGGACCTAGTAAGGATATACATATGTATATACATATCCTACAGTTGTATGCAGCAAGCGGAAGGCGCCGGCCACAGCTGAAATCTGTATGCCACAAGCACGCACACACACAGGCAGACACACAGGCGAAGAAACAAACACATTTGCCACACATTACCCAGCCAAGCACTAAGGACTAAGGACCAAGTGGAAGAGAGAGAGTTCTCTGGCAACAATTTGTAAGCCAGCACACACAATTAACCAAAGAGACGTCGACGACCCCTTGTCCACCATCACACAGTAGAACTCTAACTCAGGTTCCAGCTAACTCTCTGTATGACTTTTGGAGCTTCCTTGAACCAACTCCGCCGCCAGCAAGCCAAAGATGGAGGAGGAGAAGGAGGTGACCGTGTGGAGCGGGAGCTATTTTTCAAGCTGCCAAGCTGTGAATGGACACTTTTGGCGCCCACTTGAATGAGCATTTGATCTCTCTCGCTTGCTCTTCCTATTGCTCTAACCAATTGTGTCAAGGTCGTTTGTGTGGTGTTGCTCCCCCTTGTTGCCAGCTGCTGTTTCCTGCTCCAAGACGATGCCAAATGATGATGACGATAACGTCTCCATCTACCCAAGCTAAAGCGAGAGGCAAAGCAAGCAAATGTTTTGCCTCTAAGTGGATTTTACAATGTGAGAGGAGTCTCGGCTCCGTCAAAGCCTTTGTGTGTATGTGTGTGTGCTGTAGGAAGTGTATTGTGTTGTTTTGGGGGGAGGGGGTGAGTGAAGCAAGGCGGTTGGGAAAAATCACAGGCTGACTGCTTGTCTGGACTGCCATTTACCCTAGTCCCATCGTCGTCGTTGTCGTCGTAGCCATAGTCGTCCTTGTGCTTTTGTAGACATTCTTGGGGAATACCTTTTGGCAGCTCAGACTTGTCTGCTGCTTATTGTTGGTCCTGTTCCTCCTGCTGCTGTAGCCTTTGCTGTCGACTTGCTGGCTTTGTCCACATTTATTTTCCTCGTTATGTCTGTGGCTTTTACTTGTTTGTTGCTCTGTTGGCTTTGTTTGGGCGTGTGTTTGTGTGTGTGTTTGTCCTCCTGAAAATTGTGTAAAAATTGTTTTTCTTGCTTGCCTAACAGACTGTCCTTGTCCCTTGCCCCTTGCTCCTGCTCTATGCCGCATTTTGTTTAAGATTCTGTGGCTTGTACATTTGTAAATAATCTTGTTTTACACGCCAGGCCATGCTGTCCTGTCCTACTGTCGGCAGGCCACCGCCAGCGGTCAGTTTCCGGTACGGTGTCCAAGCTGGTCGGCTACATAATTTATGTGTGAAAAGTGTATGCCAGACTTGTGCTTAAGAATTTTCCGGCCAGCTAGCCAAAGTCAATTATTGTGATAGGTTTTGAGTTAACAAATTAAATGGCTTGTGGTTGACACAAGTCGATTTCACTTTAAATTCAGGCTTGAAACTTGGACTTATTGGTAATATGAGATGATGTTGATGATGATGTGCTGACAACTAAGCATAACAACTGTTGTTCTATTATTTAGTGAGAATAACATGGAGAGTTAAGCGTAAACAATGATTTGATTAAGTATTTATGGATGCTTTGGTAAAACATAAATTAAATATAAATAATGCAGAGTTTCTGTTTGAAAGAGTTTGCAAAAGTGTCAATTTGAAGGCTGACTTTTGCAAAATCTTGCTAACACATATATATATATATATATATACAAAATTATACTTCATATATGCTTCATTCTACTCTTATCTTGAGTCTCTTATTAAGTAAAATTCCACTGCTGTTGCTATTACTTTTTCATACAACATAATGAATGCTCCTAAAAGTATGCTATATTAATTCAGCATTTCATGGATAATTTCGGTTTCATTCTTAATTTCGTAGCCATCCAAGTGTTAATGATTTCAATACAAAATTTACTTACTTCAATCATCTGAAGATGCATCCTTACCTTCATTTGGTTTCTGCCGCCATCAAATGTTCTTCGGACAAATTTCCTAAAAGTTGTGTATGAAACCATGCTAAAGTGTAGCTTTAAGCTCCTCCTGTAAGCTGTCTTCAAAAGCTTTCAGGAATCGCGAGGGCACGTTTTCGACCAAGAGACTGGAGACTAACCATATATAGATAGCGCCAGCATATATGTCAATCTTATGTTGCTGACAAGCTGCACATAGATAGCTTGCAACTCTATTATGCAATATTTTGTATCTTCTTTTTGTTAAAAATTTGTATTTTTAATGTAAACCAGTTTTCTGCTACCTTTAGTGCCAACTTAATGTAATTTTAAAATTAAGGGAAGGTGATACTTATATAGAATTTATGTTACATGTTATGTTATGTTATGTTACATGGGCACATATATATAGGAAGAGACAAAGGAAGAGACTGCTTGAACATTAATGAAGGAACCTGGTAGGGAGATCCAATGGATGGCACCTGTTGAGTCTTCTCTTTTTTGGTTTGATGGTTAGACGTCTGGCTAGCGCGTTAGGGTGACCACCAAGGCGTTGCAGGTAATTCGATGCATGTAGTTGCATTATATCGCCCACTTTAGGGACCTTTAGATCTCTTTTGAGAATGTACCATATGGGACTTAGAATGAATTTGCAAATGGTGACTTTGCTGAACAGCTTATTTCTCGGAGCCAGTAACCACGCCATCTTTTTTGTCATTACCGATTGCCGAACCATTATTGTATGGGCTCGGAAATTTAGTTTCCTGTCCAGTACGACACCTAAATATTTGTGAGAGCTCTTGTGCGTAAGGGTGGAGCCCAGCATCGTTATGCCACTGCACGACAATGTCCTTGTAGCAAAGGTAACATATGCGCATTTGCTGCTGTTGACGCCTATATTCCATTTCACAGCCCAGTCCTCGTATGGCTGCAAGGATTCCGTAGCTAGAATAATGCTTGGACTTCTGGTCAACACAGCAGTGTTAACCGCGTAGGTTGATATCAGCACATCGTCCTCGTCTAATCTAGTTATATCGGCTGTAAATAGGGTGTATTATGCAATAGAAATAAAATAAAATTTATAATGTGATGCTGATCTTCTTGAAAGCAGATTAGCTTGGGCATTGACACTGATGCTGCAGACTCTATTGTTCGGCCATGGCTATGCTTGAAGCGGTTAACTATGGGCATATCCAGACTTTCAACTAGGAAACGAAAAGATACACCTAAGGAGGCAATAAGAAGACCATTTGTAAAACGAAATGATAGAGCACGCTCTTGGTTAACTGTCAAGAATGTCGCAGAGGAACTTGCTTGACATGAACATTAGCAAGGTGCAATCTATTGCTATATTATTATTTAAAATACTGGATATTATTTTATTTATAGTATAGAAAAACTTGCCCTAGAGTTTTCTTGTATCTCACTGCCAGTGATATTCACTATGAACCTGACTACCATTTCAAATAAAAAGTTGATAACTAATCAGAGGTCAACGTTGGGATACTCTACTCCTGCTGCCCAGAATTGTTTGTATATGTATAGAGTACATCACCATATATTGCGGATGAAAGTCAAAAGCAGTCTAATAAACTATTTGACAATAGTTTGACCGAATGCCAACTCCAAAATTGTCACTGAATTCAGAAACTGGAAGGCCCTAACGACTCAAGTTGTGACTGAAAGTTCCCATGTCATTATAAGTTTCAATATGATGGGCCGATTATAATCACTTGGTTGAGATTGCACAAATTTAATTTATAGAAACTCCCATTTCCATGCCAAACAAATACAATATTCCGATGAATGAACTAAGACAGAGATTTTGTAAGTAAGCTACAAAAGTGTAATAGTTCCAAAAAATATGCCAAGCTTAAATTATTCGAAAACTCTCTTTCAGATAAATCAACATGCACAGATAAATCCCCCATCAAGTATAATAATCAATTTTATAATTGAAAATTTTGCGCAACATCGTGAACAACATTTAGTTGTCACTAAGTATGTGCACAAGTAGTTTCCGTACTTACAGGTAGACTGGCCTGATCCAGGGGCTGATAAGCGAACCCCATATCAGCACTAGCCATATAAATAACTATGTATTCATACACGGGCCTGGGACATGGCATGGCAAATCCAAACAAATATACATACATACAATTTTAGTCGAATCTGAGGGGAACGACGACAGCTCATACCATTTAAAATGTGGTTCCAAAGTGCACAATAGACGACAACAAACATTACGTAGTTTCCAAGCGATACTGGGTTATGATCCATAAAAGTGATTGCTAAGAAAGTGTCGGGGCCTTATCGCCAGGGGCAGTGATAAGGTGAGATTTCAACGAGAGCGATAGAAAGAGAGAGAGAAAGAGAGCGCAGACACATAAAAAACATTAACTTGAACATCATATCTGCACTCGGGCTACCATGCTGCCAGCATTAACATTGAAAATTCAAGATTTTAGAACCTGAAACCTTATCAGTATCAGTCGGTCGAGTCGCTTGCAAACGAGCCCGGCCAGACCACTCCAGCTCAAACAGTTTCAGTTGATTTTGAGCTACAGAGGAGAACGGTTCTTATTTTATACCAAAACTGGTGAAAGTTCTTTAAACAAAAGTGGAAACAATTGGCAATCTTGTGTTTGTGTGTGTGCTGGCAAACATATCACCAGACCAAGGAAACCATTAAAAAAAAGCAATACAATAGACACAGCGCATATACTGATCTATATGTACAATTAAGTGATAAGCGGCTGCTTAGTGCAGGCTAAAAAAATTGAAATCTAAGAAAAGTTCAAATCTACGCAGCATTGAACTTGCAGTGCAAATTTTCTGAGCTCTCAACGTCACGTTGTGAACGTCCATCTTGTCAAAAATGATGTCACACACAGTGAGGTGTGTTTGTTGTAACATGTGCTTGTGCTACCCAAATAGTACGCCATTAACTAACTAATACCTCCCTCTCTACAGGGTCTTCAAGCTGATGTATATCGTGGCAGGCATCTTGATTAGCAATGAGGAGATCTGCGATACCGTCGATCGCATACAAATAGCTCCACGCGTTGTTGTCGATGTCAAACGGGAAATGGAACAGCGTGCAATTATAGCCAGCTCAGATCAGATCTCCAAAGCCAAGGAGGCCACCAAGCGTAAGCGTAGAGTTAGCGTCACGGGTCTAGCCGGCGGCATGGTGCGTGGCGTGACTAGCAAGGTGACGCGTCAGGTTAGCAATCGCTTTGGCTGGCTGTACGATGTGCGCCTGATCCTACAGCAGTGGCGCACTTTGGTCCTCAGCTTCACTCTGTGGACCATACCCAACTATTTGCTGGAGCACACATCTAGCTATATTAGCAAGAAGCTGTTCATAAACAGCGACTGTGATATGATCTATAAATAAGTCATTAGGTCAAACTAGGTTTAGTTTTCTTTGCAATACATCAAGAAGTGAATCTTTTATTTAATTAAGTTTCAAAGTTAACAAAGTGGTTCAAAAGCCTTCTGATCTGAATCGAATTAAAGTCCATCTGTATCCATAAGTTAGATATTTAGCTAGCATTAAGTTAAAAAATGGCCACCAAATAAAGTTAGTAGATTAAACAACAATTAGACATCAATATATTGTGTAGGTATATAGCATATGGTCCCAACGGAAGCCGATCGATCACACATAGATCTAACCTCTTAATCACCCTCGGCTATGGAATTGTCTGAGTTATCT
Organism: Hirtodrosophila duncani; assembly: GCA_037043425.1. Taxonomy (NCBI): domain Eukaryota; kingdom Metazoa; phylum Arthropoda; class Insecta; order Diptera; family Drosophilidae; genus Hirtodrosophila; species Hirtodrosophila duncani. The sequence continues at coordinate 4,487,996 of JBAMBM010000834.1, read as the reverse complement.
GGACTGTTGCCACATCCACTGCCGCTTCCACCGGCTGAACGCACATTGAGACTATTATGCAACATATTGGCTATGCCATCCACATCCAGATTCTCATCGGTGGCTGAGATCTTTCGCAGCGCCGAGCATACAATGCTAAGATCTCCCTTGAGCTCGCTAACCACAGCGGTGATCTTTTGGGCATTTGACAGTACCTCCACGCTCATTGTATAGGGATTGTAGCGCACACCAAAGGGACGCTGAATGCTCTCCGCAAAGGCCCTGAAATGGAGCAACACGATAAGCTGTAAGAACCCCAACCATAACAGACGCCTGCTCACCGCATTTTCTCTTTGGCCTCCTCAAAGGAATCTGTATAATAATAGGCATTCTGATAGGAGGTTATAATACACTCCTCCTTGCATGTGATTTCCGGATCGAACTTCTTGATCTTCTGATCAGCGGCAATGGCATGTTGGAGTTCCGCCACAGAGCTCAAGAGACCTGCTCCATAGACCTTGAAGCTATTGTCCACCTGCTTGCAAAGACCAAATTCCACAGTGAAGAAGTAAAGCTGAAAGTGAATAATAATATTGAAAATGGAGTTTGAAAGATGGAGTTGCCTGGATAATGATCAAAGAAAACTCCAAAGAAAGTTATTAAAATCTAATTAAAATGTTTTTGATTTATTTTTGACCTTGTTGGTTCATCCAAAGCTTGATTTAGCCGACTCAAATACTTTTAAGCAAATTCTAGTTTGCCTTGAAATTTTTAAAACATTTTTTTATCCCTTGCACTTACCGTGGCTAACTTTTCAATATCTGCATCGCTGGCCCCCAAGGAGGCCAGACCAATTTCCTGTGAAAACTGCGCAAAACTTGAGTTGGCCAGCAAGGGCATGTGACCCAACAGCTCATGACAGCAATCCCTGTGGATAACACAATTAACACAACAACAACACACTTGCCCAATCAGGCCAACCACTTACGGCTCTGGTGTGTAGAAGGGATCCGAGGAGTGTCTTATGTATTGAGTGCAATGGAACACACGGAATGCCAGGCCTGATAGAAAGTCCCTTGGGGAGAGGTAACCAGCCACCGGGCGTAGCTGAAAGCCTGTTTTGCGCTTTAGATAAACACTGACATCCTGCAGCTGCGGCACATTATCCTCACGATAGCCACAGTACTTGACCAGCTCCGGCCAGTTCTCCATGTACTCGGGCACAGCATGCATCACATATAGGCGATGCAGCTCCAAGAAAACCGTTCCCCTTTCAAGTTAAAAGTTTTACAAGCCACAAACACAAAACAGCATGCAACCAAGATAATGTAATAAAAACTTACCAAGTTTTCACTTCCTCAGGTGTGTATTGTACACGTGGAATGGGATTACCGCTAAGCAGAGCAAGGACAAAGATGGTTTTCTTATATGCAAAAAGGAATTGATTTTGTTTTGCCTAACTTACTGCTTGAAATTGTTGGCTATGGCCGAGAATTGCTCGCGACGTTTTCGATAAATGGGATCCTTAAAGCCTGGATGATCAGCATCCAGGGCAGAGCCGTACATGAGCACATTTTGTGCCTTATCTAGATCAGATATCTTACGCGGAAACCAAACCATATCGCCAAAGTCTAAGTGAAGAAAGTAAATCTTACACTTAAATGAAAATCTACAAATCGAAAACTTAAGTGAATACAAAATCAAGAACGTCCTCTACAAGACCGACAAGATAACTCAAAACGAGAGCACAGTTCTTAAGAAAGTTGATTGGAAGATTATCATATACATTTCTCAAACGTTCCATGCCTAATTCAGTCATAAATTGTGTTCAAATTGAATATATCTATTTGGGAAGATATTGGTTGGTTTTGATAGAACAGAAGTTGCACCCATGAGAAGTTACTCAACATGGAGTACCACAGAGGTCAGCAGAGATTTCATCTTCAGTTGACCGTCGGTGTTTACTAAAGTTTTTACAAAATTTATACATAATATAAAATATAAAAATTTAAAAATCTCTTAAGAAGATTTCAAACAATTTATAAGCTTAAAATCAGTTGAAAGAGATTAATCTGACACTTTCAAATGCAGATATCAGTATGGTGATAGAATTCGATTTGTTGTTAGCTTATCTATATCCGGGATTGTCACGCAAACATTTCCAGAATGTCAGTGTATTGCTAAACTTCTCTCATACAATGATTGCTTGGTAAAAGAGAATATTGCAATTATATAAATTTGAGTTGATTTACATTTGTTGCAATTAAACGATTGCATTCTGCATGGCTTGCAAAAATTTATGATTAGAAAAAAATACTTTTCGCATTTATTTTCCATATTATTCTATACTTTCAAGTACTTTCAAGCAGTTTCCGGGCGACTGATTGTCTCATCTCAATATGCATTTGGTCTGTATCTGTGTGAATAGCCGATTGGCCTCGGGTAGTCCCTGATCAATATATATAAGCTTAAGAGCCATTTTCGAACAAAAACTATTGGCATCATATAGATATTTTGTTTAAGAAATCTGAGCAATTGAAATTCTTAATTACATATATTAAGTTTATGAACCAACATAATGGTTTACACACACACATAAGTCTTCATTATAAGGCAATACTAATCTTCCACACCGTGTTCACATTTCTCCCCGCTTACCAAAACTGGAGCAAGCCGATAGAGATGGTGCCCGAGCCAAACTGTGCGCATTTACGGTCGTATAGTTGACCGTGGCTACCTCGCGATTTAGCATCTTCACCACCTGATCCAAGCGTCGCGGATCACACTCAACATCCACCAGCACATCCGCCTGATTGGTGGCCGTTTCCAGCGGTGATAATTCCAAATGGAGCACATTGATGCCCAGCTCTTGGAACACTTGCAAAGCTCTGGCTAAGTTGCCCACTTGATTTTTGAGTGTGAATATAATGGAGATGCGTTCACCAGGCGAATGCTGACGCGGTGCATCCGCTGAACCGGCAATAGATAAACGTGGTGCCTCCGTTTGCTTCCGATCCTGTTTGGAAAATAATAGAATATTGTCGCTCGGTGCCGAGGCATGACGAGAGAGACTTGCATGCGAAGAAGTGGAATCCTTCTTGAGCGTGTGCAGCGGACTGCCCTGCTTGACAGACCATTCCTGTTCACCACTGCGGTACAGCCATAAGCCAAGCAGACTCTTGCCCGAGGCGCTCATCTTATATAATCCAAGTATTGCTTCACTATATGCAAGAGATGCACTGACTTATATTTTTTTTTTAAAGGACACACTCGTCGTATGCGCAACGCGTTGGTAACTGAAAGATCCTGCTGCTGTGTCAGCTGCTTTTATAGGCAGCTCGCAGAATGCACACACATACACACATACACATACACACACACACACTGACAGTCCCACATACATATTCAATTGTATTTATTAAGTGTGCGTAGCCGTTGATAAATTTGTTCAAGGATATAAAAGCTACAAGTGACTTTTTCTTTTCGCAGACTCCACCTCTTTTGTGGGGCAACAGTGCGTGTGTGTCCGTGTGTGCGGGCGCCCATTCTGATTGGCCAAATCATGCTGAAATCAGGCTGAGGCTGGAGCTGAAACTGAACGCATGACGTCATTTCACTTTCTAATCAGCACTGGAGCAACTTTAGTTGCGTTGAGTTGGACTTGCTTTTATTTGCTGTCAGTGCTTGACTCTCAAATGGATGCGTTTAATTTATGCGGGCACGGCAAATGGCAAAGCACCGGGGCTAGGATAATACGTTCAATAATGCTGAGCTGAAATTTTTCGTTTTGCAGGCGTTGCTTGTTAGGAAAATGAAACTTGTACTTGGACTTGAATGAAGCTGATAAAAATTAATATATATTTTCAGAGGTAAAGAAGTACTTGCTATTCTTTAATGCAATTAGAGTTTTTAAAGTCAAGCTTTTAAGCGCAATTTATTTCATAAGACTTATCAAATGCAAAACTTTAATTAAAATTTCTAAAGCCATTTTTATATGCACTCCCAAAGTTAAGATTTTCGCCATACCATGATGTCTACTAAATGGATGGGCAAATTGAAGTCAGTTCAACAATCAAAGATCTAAAGGAAACTAAATAATTCAGTGGAATATCTGAATAGAGATATAAGCGAATTAGAATCAAAGATATACGATTTTCTACTCTATTCTGAATGTTCTTAAAAAGGCTTCAATATTTTTTTTCAAAAGAGCGCTCGCCTTTGTATTATAATTTGATCGCATTGAAGGAAGCTTCTCTGAGCCCATAAAGTGTATATTCTTGGTCTTTGATTCTTCTATTTCTAACTAGCAATCCAATATTTTTGAGAATTTTAGAGCCACTTCTATAACAGCGAAAATATTAGGAAACACATCTTACCAATTTCCTCAGATCCCTTAAAAGCACCAAAACCGGTTCTATCGCTGACTTCTCTCTTCGCCAGTCAAATCAATCAGTCCGATTTACGGTATGCAACCACTTGATGCTTTTGCCTTGACAATGGGCTGGCAACTTTTCGCCACCGCAAGGCACACAGTCGCTCCAGTGCCAGCTCCATCTTTAGATAAAGCTAAAGGACGCTAGCGACAGAGTCAATAATAGATAAATGGCAATTTCTTTTGCGGTCTCAGAGTTCTTTTGTTTGCGCTTGGAGAAAAGCAAACAGCGCCAGGGGAACGGAACGGAAACAAACCAAAGCACAGCCAACAGCTACTTGACTATTAAAATATGCAGAAGAAAGTGGGTTTCTGGTTTGGTTGGATTTGGGTAGGGTGAAGCTGAAATCACACACACACACATACACACGTGTGTGTGGGCAGTGATGAGCTGATGCGATAAATTTAATGGTGCACGGCGTCGAGCCACTTAGCGGACTAACTGTTTGACCGACACGCGTATGTGTGTATTCTTACCCCCATCTGGCTAAATTCAAAGTGATTGCTGTTGCTCATCGTCCTTGTCAGTGGCCAAGTGAAAATACATTTTATTTGTATAGCAGCTAAATGTCTAAAGGATTTATTTCAGCTGACTCTTTAAGGAAGACAAGAGCAGAGTTACTTTACTTTAAAAAGCCATAGGCAAGCGATATGCTCGGCCAAGCCGAAGAAACACAAACGGGCCAAGACAAGGAAGACAAGGAAGGACCTAGAAGCAACAAGCAACGATGAATGGCATTTCTGATTTCTGTTGATTTCGGCATAATTAAATTGTGAGAGCAACTTATTCGCATTGGGGATGAAATGCCAACTGCATGAAAGGGATGCGTCTACGCGGTAGCATATAGTATATTACATATACTGATGGATGTGTGAAGTGAGGATTTATGAAACTAATGACTTGGGTAAATTTTTATTTAAATTTATACATTTGTTGCTTGCTGTCTTATGCATTCATTATAGTCGTACTCTATATAGAGTAAACGTGCTTTTTCGATGCGATAAATATATAAATATATATATTCTTAATCAGCATCAACAGCAGAGTCGATTTGTCCCTGACCTGACCGTATGTCCATCTATCCGTCCGCATGAACACCTAAGTCTCGGCGACTGAAAGGGCTAGAGTAACCAACTTTGGCATGTAGACTCCGCTAGTGTGTCGTCTTACTTCTTAAACGAACTTGTTCGTTAAATGTTTCCTTAATTACATCAATGTATGGAAAATCATGCCTTCCAATTCAATTGGGCATGAAATAATTGGCAATCATGTCCATATACGCGTTCTCGCCTTTTCTCATTTTAAAGAATTAAGAAGCAACAATACCACCAGCCCATAAAGCATACCAAATTGTGAGTTTTTGTGAAGGATAAATCGTAAATATCTCGTGAATTCGGTTTACTGCGCAAATTGATCCAAAATTAAGACCCAACAGAATATTGCGACAATTATTTGGTGACATTCCCGAACTGAACCATATTTCTCGAAATTCATTTGAACAATTTCTAAGCTTTGTTCTGGCGAATCTTCAAATTTATCTGAGTCTGCAAGCCCAGGTTTTCTGGCACTTTCAACTTATTTGAATATCAATCGATAGCCCACAACTGCGCGCCACAATTTGAATTCCACCACCTGGTGAGCTGGCTTGCCTGCCTCCCTTCTTGCCACTAAAACTAACGCCAACCGGTCTTGTGTCTTATGACCCCCAACCATATTCACAAATTCGAGGCGCAACAGTATTGCAATTTGCACTTCATCCCCCACACACACACACAGGCGCATGCTCGCAACTTGTCAAACTCAACCCCAAACGAGCCACACACAACGACAGCTTTCTTCTCCAAGTTGTAAACAAAAACAAGTTACAAGTTTATGGAGAAAAAAAATGGAGAGAGACAGAGCAAAAGAGCGCAAATGAGAGACTGAACTGTTAGCTTGGCTGACAGCTGAACTTTCGAAATTTCCCTGGTGGCGTTGTTTGGCGAAGCACTAGCTGCTGGCTGGACGTCAAAACTGGGCTCAAGTACGCCAACTACGTCAAGGAAATTATCGATTTTCGCATTTGAAGTGAAAAAGTGATTTGGCTGTCTCTGGCAATGCTTGAAAATTGCAAATTCTAGGAGGAGTCTTGCACATTGCCAGCTAACAATAGTGAAAAGTGTTCAACTAAGCCTACAGCTTGTAGGCGTGCTGTTGTGCGTGGGCGTGGCAGCTGTACGAAATGGCCGACAGTGAATTCGAGGAGTTCCGTAGGCCTATATTTGAGCCTCACGCGATTACCACATTCAGCACAGGAGCAGCGGGCAATAAGAAGAATAATCCACATGCATTTTACTCGTAAGTACATAATTACTGGAAAGCATCCTGCAGGATATTCCGACAAAGCAGAGCATCTCATGTGCAAAAAATCAATGAAGTGTGAGAGCAGCACGTGTGTCGAAAACTAACACCCACTTTGGCAATGGGGTGGAGAGCATCATGCGAAATAATTTAGAAAAATGTTTAAAAACCTTTTTTACTTGAAACTCATTTGACAATGATGAGCTTTAACTTAATTTAAGACTTTCTCAAGATTTCGTTTCTTATGGAAGTGTCAAGTAAGAACTCCTTGCAAATGCAATGCAAGCCGGCAAATCAACGGAAATTGAATGGTATTCCATAACATGAACACACCTCCTTGGATTATTTTAGGCTCACTTACTTCAGGTTTCACCTCTCCTTTACTTTACAAGTTTCTGTGATCAACCACTCTTTTTTATACTTCCTGCTTCATTCCACCCTTATTGATTAATTTGACTTCCTGTGCTTGACAGTCTAATACCCAACGATGATCTGGAGGACTCGCATTCCTCGAAGAGTGAGGGCTCTGATCAGGAAGATGGCATTGGCGAATCCAAGGTTCGCCAAATCGAAGATGATGAATTGGGCGATGGTCTGAAGGTCACACTCTCCTCGGATGGTTCGCTGGACACAAATGATTCGTTCAACTCGCATTCTCATCATCCATTGAATCATCAGGACGCCATTGGCGGCTTCATAGGCATTAATGGCATGGCCACCGGCGTCGGCAGCTCGGCCCCAGTAACCATAGGTGCCAGCAGTGACCTTTTGGCCCCCAATGCTGCGGCAGCCACACGTCGCCGACGCAAGCTACCCGAAATACCCAAGAACAAGAAATGTAAGTGCATAAGTATTATGGAGTCCTAGAGTCAACCTGTAGCTATAGAATCACCCAGCATGACCGTAGAGTGTTAGTTCCCGACGTAGTTGAAGCTAACCTACTCATGGCCTCGTTGCAGCTTCCATTCTACATCTTTTAGGTGGTTCCACAGCTGGCACATTGGCGGAGGAGTTTCGCTTGAGCAATGCTGCTGGTGGTGGTAGTGGTGCCGCTGCCATGGGCGGTGGCTCTATGCAGACATCGCGTTCAAGCCAGCAGCGCTCATTCCTCACGCTCAAGTGCGGCTATCTGCTGGACGAGGACTCTAGCCCGGACTCGGAGCGACTGCAGAGCTTGGGCGATGTGGACAGCGGTCATAGTACTGCCCACTCGCCAAACGATTACTTCAAAAGCATGTCGCCGCAGATTACTTCGCCGGTATCACAGTCTCCGTTTCCGCCGCCCTTTGGTGGTGTGCCATTCGGTCAGCTGGAGATGCTGGAGGCTACACATCGTGGCCTGCACAAATTTGTGCCACGACATCATGACGAAATCGAGCTAGAGATTGGCGATGCCATCTATGTGCAAAAGGAGGCGGAGGATTTGTGGTGTGAGGGCGTCAACTTGCGCACAGGTCGTCAGGGCATCTTTCCCTCAGCCTACGCCGTTGATCTGGACTACAATGAGTTCGATCCCACAGTGCAGCTGGTGAAGAAGGAGCGTTATCTACTGGGCTATCTGGGCTCTGTGGAAACTTTGGCGCACAAAGGCACCGGTGTGGTGTGCCAGGCGGTGAGGAAAATAGTGGGTGAATACGGCAGCTCTCCGTCGGGACAAACTTGCATTTTAGAAGTCTCCGATCAGGGTTTGCGCATGGTCGATCGCTCAGCACCGAATGTAAGTAGCAAAAGCAAAGCAAAGACGTTTTCAATTATAAATCTAAATTATGCAATATTTATTTAGAACAAAAAGGAGAAGAAACCCTGCATCGACTATTTCTACTCGTTGAAGAATGTCTCGTTCTGTGCATTTCATCCACGCGATCATCGCTTCATTGGCTTTATAACCAAACATCCGACAGTTCAGCGTTTCGCTTGTCACGTTTTCAAGGGTTCCGAGTCTACAAGGCCCGTTGCCGAGGCTGTAGGGTAAGTTATCGTTGATCGAACAACAAAAGCAACCAAAAATATCTAATCATGAATTTTTTAAAACTAATTTTACAGCCGCGCCTTTCAGCGCTTCTATCAGAAATTCATTGAAACCGCTTATCCCATCGAGGACATCTACATAGAGTAGAATTAAGCTGTTAATGCTTCTATATATATAAATACATATATTTACAATACAATATAGTCTATTTTTCGTGCGGTTATTATAATAATAATAAAACAAAAGAAACAAAAAAATCAAACTACAAAAATGTTCGGTCTTCGTCAAAACAAAAATCAACAAAACCTAAAAAGCAAAATTATTACAAATTCTTATAAGCTCGCAATAGAAACATAGCTATTAAAATATAAAACACACACACATACAGACAAGTAGTATGCCCAAATTTTTGGTTTACTGTTTTTCAAAATAATTGTAAGAATCTTACAATTAGTTATGTAAATAGTTCATTTCAGTTCCACGAACACAAACACAAACATAGCAAATAGGCAATTTTAAACATAAGCAATAGACCCTCCCCTCCTATAATCCAAAAAGTTATAGCTACACTATATAGCAATTTCAAACTATGCACAAAATCTGATGAAAAATGTAAGTTGAGAAAAGGCCTCTCTATAAACAAGATCTTATAATCAATCGAGTCAAATAGTGATGGGGTATATGCAGGCCTGTTTCTAATGTAATATTTAAAGTTCCGAGTTCGAATTTGATAGATTTAAGTTCCTAAAATCAAACTCATTTCAAATATACATTCGTATCGTTCGTGATAGCAGTTGCTGTACTTCCACATGCCGAAACGATATAGTCAGAAGTCACTTAAGCGACACTTCCAACATTATAGCAAAAATATTTAGAAACTATGCCAGTGACACTTCAGGAACGTGTTCTCATATCTTTCCGATCTTAAATAAGAACTTTCAAGTTTTTGTCGAGCCTTCACTTGAGCTAAACTGATACAATCGATAGGAACGAGAATCGATAGAACGAGCTTCAAAAAGTCAAAAAGTTTAAGGCTTAAAGAAAACGGAACAGGCCTGATGCATACATATATCTAGAATACCCATATTTATATCCAGTTGTATTGTTAAATGTATAGTACATACAAATGATATACCCCATATATATAACTGTATAAAATAACTTGATACCAGGCCAAGATTGTATGAATAGATATATCTCTTAAATTTATACTATTCGCAGATTTTGAAATCTCAACAACGCAGAGCAGCTGTACAACTTTTCAAGTGTTATCATTAAATAAAACCCATCCCTAAGATGTGTAAAACAATATACAAGCAAGACAAATATAAATATATATAATTATATATATATTATATGTATACAAACAAAGAAAATATATAAAAAAAAGTCTCGAATTCTTGTGGTATTATTTAGCACATAATTAGGCATTTATACTTAGATTTGTTATTGGTGTTCAAGAAGCCTCCACGTTTCTTGACAAAATGTGATCAGGATCGGACTGCCATATAATATAAATGTCATAGCACCGTCTATTCCAAAGTGAATACTTGTTATGATAGCTTAAGATCAACATTAAATCAACATAAGAGCCATTCAATAGGTATTGATCGACATTTTGGTGACCAGTGTAAAAGAGTTTCTGATGAGTGCGACCATTTTTCAGCAGTTCGAACCAGTTCGGACCTGTTTAAAAAAGATTCTAACCTTCTAAGCCATAGAAGCAACCAATTCTTAAAAGATCAAAACAAGTAAGAACGCCACTGTCAAGCTTGCTCGACAGCTAAATACCCTGTACCTAGTAAACCGCAATATCATTTATCAGAGTGATCTTCTTCAAACTCGGTCTACGGATTTGGGTACAAATCGAATTTCGATTGACTTCAATGAAACGAATATATGAAATAATTTGAATAATATATATGAAATAATGGTCGGGTTTGTATAAAACTTAGTAAACGTACGTGGGGCCTTTTAAAAAGAATAGGAACCAAATTTGAAGATTTAAATGAACTTTTATTTGAAGCAAGAAAAATTCCTTGTTAAGCAGACTTTGTTTTAGTCAGAAGCCAGCTCCATTTGATCCAAAACCTTGTTTAGGGAACCTACAAAATGTTCTTGAATTTAAAATCTCTTGATTGGATCGAATACCCTTGGCCTTTGGTCCTGGGTCTAACTTTTACTTGATGCAAGCAAGAAATTCATTATGTCCGTGTCCCAAAGTAAGTAAAAATCCTTGTTGTTTTTCTTTCATAATGTATATTATGTATAATTTCTGCTATATTTTCGTATTTATAATACAACTTAGCGCTATTAGTTGGTTTTTTTTGTTGTTGTTGTTCATTTTTACAGCAGACTATTTTATAAGTATTTACATATATATTTCGATTTGCATTATAAATCTTGCCCAGATCGCAATAATATATATTTTGTAATGCTTTAACATACTTAAGTATACAAAAAATTTTTACATGACATTGTTTTGTTCTTTGTTTTTGTTTTTTTTTTCCTTTTTGAGATTTTCTAGGCTGCATTTGCTTGCTTGGATTGTGTGTGTTCCTATGACTTAAGAGTAGTACTTGCTGCTTGCTTAATCCTATGCCTATATATTAAAGTTCTATTCTGCTTGCTTTGCTTATGTGTGCTGTGTATGTGTGTGAGTGTGAGTGTATGCATATCCTGTGTGTGTGTGTGTCTATGTATATGTATATTTCCCTATTAAGCCATAGTTGACATTATCTAAGAGCTAACAGCTAACTGTTGCCACAACTGCTCAACACTTATGCCTTAACCATAATCATAATAATCATCAATTTAATAATAATTTCAATAGTAATACTTATTGTTGTCTGGTTTTTTTGTTTTTCGTTTTTAATTAGTTGCTTAAAAAATTATGCTTGGTTGCGTCTTGTCTTGTTTAAGAAAACTTCTGGTTGGTTGTTTGTTTTAGGCATATCATTAGAGGTTACTCGATAATTCCAAGGAGTTTACGTAAGTTGGTAAACAATTTGGCTGCTTCCCTTTCATCCACTCGCTTTGCTCTGCTCTTGTGCATAATATTAATTGGTGTAATAATATATTGTTTTGGTTTAATTATAATTAATTACAAGCTACAACTAGGTTTTCATAAAAAGTTGGTCTCTGCTGCTTTGTCAAATGAACATTGTATAACCACAAAAGTAAATATATTCGTTCATATACATGCTTATTTATGTATATAGTATAATTAGTCCAATTTACGGCCTGATATGGCGTCGCCTGCATATCCCTCTGAGCATCCACATTTTGGGCATTTCAACTTGATTGCCCCAAATTTTGTTTTTTTTTTTGGTTTTAAATTTGCCTGATTTTTCTGTTAATAATTTGATGGCTGTTCGTTCAGAAAGTGACCGAACTTTGACCTTTTAATTGACAAATTTGATTGCTAGTCAACTGCTAACATGGCTAACTTCTACACCCAGCTTATGCAGTCGCCCATTTTTTAACTTTTTAAATTTTATCTTTAAATATTGGATTTTATATCTAATTTTTTCCTTGTCATGTTTGTTGTTTTGTTTTGTTTTGTTTGTCAACCTGAAGCTGAAAAGTAAATTGTTGTGCAGTTTTGTTGTTGCTGTTTTTTTTTTTTAAATAAGGCTTTTTTTTATTTAAATTTTTGCTAAGAACTACAATTTAAAATTAATAATCATAATCATTAATTAATAATTAGATTAAACGTAATAATAATTAAAAACATTTTCTCGCACACAATTATATACAATTACACAATTTTTGTAAATTTTTTAATTTACCGTTTTGTGTTTTTTTGTTTGTTTACATAATTAGAATTAGTTTTTAGGGTTTTGTTTTTTAATGTTATTTTTTTGCAATATTTTGGAATAAATATTTTTGTAAGTGTAATTTATTTATGTATAATTTGTCGTGTTATTCGCCATTAAAAAATGTATTACTTTGCATGCAAAGCGCTCGATGTGATCAAGTCAAGGCTGTCAGGAAATTTGTTTAAAAAAAAAATATAGAGGACAGACATATAGGGGGACGTCACAGAAAACTAGAGATTTGGAGAAATGAATGTCTAAACACTTTAATTTCATATTTGTACCTTCGAACGAAGATAGTGAAAAGATACATTGATTTCCCTGTTGAAGCGCTGTTAGGGTTTTTGGAGGGTTCAACAAAAGCGTCTGCTGAATGCCTCGAGATTTGAAACCAACGACTTTTCAGCATTTCCTGCACCTCAAATCTAGTAGACTATGCATTTTTCTTATATTCTTTTAAAATTATGTCCAAATGAATCTATAAATTAAAGTGCTTACACATAAAAATGTCCAAATCTCTGGAGTTTTCTATGACACCCCCATAGAGGAACTGTCAGTGTTGAATGGAATGATAACTGATCATTATCAATAATATTAGTGATACTGATTTATAAGAAGTGATTAGAAATAATTTCGATTAGTTACGAGTGATGCTGATCCCCAATAACTATTTGTGCAAAGAAAGAGAAAGCAACAGGGGGAATAATTTCGATCAATTACGAGTATTCATAAACCCATCAGCTGTTTGTGTAAAGAAAGATGAAACAAAAGGGGGAAATTCAACTAATATTGAAATAATAGGCAAATATGCATATGTTTTAATGAAAAGTTCGATATTTACAGAATTTCAGAATCTCATTTATAATCTGTTGATCAGAAAAACAGTTACTGATACTAATCGCTAAATACCGATCATTCATCAGATACTGATTGCAGATCACTTCTGATGGGTTGATATCATGATCAGTGATAGACCATTCAACAGACAGTTATCGGGATCGTTGATTATGATCAGTTGATCAGTTATCAAGTGCATTTAGTTAATATTAAACTGTTTTACTGGTAGTCTAGATAGGAGCGTGCTTTGAATGGCTTTTTTTTGGCTTGACCTTGACTGGAATGCGACCACATCGTGCGTGTGCTTCTTAAATATTGTGTGTGTCTGTGTATGTGTTTGTGTTCTTGACTTTTGCCTGGCGCAGCCCAGGGCGATTATTTTGCTTATAAAAAACCAGTGTACTTTTGCCTATGTTACTATTGCTTCAACGCTATAAATAAAAAAAATAGAACAAACATAAAAAAAACAGACGAAAACTATTTACTTTTGGAGTTTTTCCGACACACGTTGGACTTACTTGCTAACAATACAAACATCATTCTGCCACGATTTTTATATTAATGTCTCTATATATATATATATATATAGGGTTTTGGGGAGTTTTTGTTTTTATATGCACTTAGTTGCGACCAGACCTCTGTAAACGGGGGCGGCCGACTTTCCATTTTCGCTAAGAACTACAATTAATGACTATAGGCTACAATTGTTGAAGAGTTTTGCACGATTTCTTTTCTTTTCTTTTTTTTTTTGTTGTTGTTTTGCTTTGTTTTAACAAATTTTTTTCTAATATTTTACGATTATTTTACGCAATGTTGATTTGTTGGTTTTCTTTCTTGTTTTTTTGTTTTTGTTTTTGTATCATTTAAATAGTTATTAATAAATAGTTTAAAATAGTATAAGTTTATGTATATGCTTGATTTTTCCTTACTTTTTCTCTAAATTTCCTTTAAGTGTTAGTGTGTGTGTGTGTGTGTGTGTAGGAGAGGAACGGGAGATAATGGATTAATGAGGCGGCGGCATCGATTGACGTTCATTAAACCGAGAGCATTTCAATTGTTTAGGCTACACATAATCGGACTTTAAGCTTTAATACAATATTTTACAGATTCTAAATTAGAATTCGCTCTACTAAAATGTACAATTATTTATAATATTTGTTTCTCTCTTTCTTCTCAATTTGCAGTGAGGCATTATATGTATATACGTGTTGCTATATATATAAATTATATATAGATATAATATCTTGCATACGCACATGCGATTACAACAAACCTTGGGATGGGGGAGGGGGCACGCGGGTTGGAACTCTTACAGACACAAGGAAGCAGGTGTGCAACTTACAAGCTAACTGTACAATTGTAATCATTTCTGATTCGGATTTGAAGAGCTATGCAAAAAAAGTGCCAATCAAAGAATTGCAAACCCGATGTGGAAGTGGAGGTGATCCCTCAACTCGACACCGGTTTGCATTCCCGATATTGGTATTGCCACAGATAGAAGAGACATAATCGTTCGTATGTCGTATGTAGGAAAGCAGTTCGTTGTGGGAGAGGGGAAGAGTAGGAAAGTATTTATATTTGGGACACTGCTGGAAGTGATCTGTGATCATGATCGGGATCGGATCGGGATCTGTCGCTTTATGATTATCATCTAACCTCACAGTCTTTTTTCAATGGAAGTATTGAACCGCCTCCACTACTGGCGGCACCGCCGCCGCTGCCGTTGTTATTATTATTGTTGTTATTGTTGTTGTTGTTCGAATTGCTGTTGCATGAATTACTGGAAGCTGATCCAGAGCCGGAGCCTGAACCACTTGCCGAAGGCAGGGAATTATTGCTATTTTCATAGTTACCGACATTGACACACAGCGGCGTTGTGGGGCCAACGCCACCAACAAGGCTTCCGCTGCCACTGCCGCTGCCAACGCCAACAGCAGCCCCACCCCCATTCTCTGGCAGCGAGGTGGAGTCATGCACATCTGCACTTTTGCTGGAATCAATAACCAGACAAGGTGGCGATGGCGTGCCCGTGTCCTTGCCCAGCAAAGCTGGCGAGGCATTTGCATTCTGAGAGTGCGGGGTGAAGCTGTTGAGAAGTAATCCACTAGAAGGGGATGCATCCGGCAGAAGGGGCAACTCCGCTGGTGGTGAAGTTGCCGCCACTGGGGCGGTTGGTGCCTCGGTTTTGGCGCCTATCACATAGCCGCCCCCTGCCGAGATGCGGGCTAGTTTTAGGCGCAGCGGAGCCTCCATGGGAGGCGGCTGCTGCTGCTCCACGGTGGTTATGGTGGTGGTGGTTGTGGTCTCCGCTTTGCGCTTACCAAAACGTAGAATCAGCTTGGGCTTATCCCCTGGCGAGGCGCTGGCCGTATTCTCAATCAGCGTTGTGGTCATTGTTGTCGTTGTGCTGGTACTGCTGGACAGGATTATCTGTTGCTGATGCTTCAGACGCTTTTTCTCCTTCTTGTCCTTCTTGGGCTTGGATGACTTGTTCTTCTTCGAGGGCAGCGGGTGCACCATCATCATCATCGTTGTCAGGGATTCACCCTCGGCAGTCGTATCCCTCTTATTGTTATCCTCGCCCTTGTCAAAGTCCTGCATCACCTTCTTGCGATAGTTCATCGAATCCCGCTTGATCTCCTCCAGCGTAGGTGTGCTATAGTTGCTGGTCAGACGCTTCTTGGGTGGACAGGCTCGACGGGTCATCTCATAGCTGCAGCTCTGGCTCTCCGGATTGGGATTGCCAGAGGGCACTTCGCTAGCCGGAAGTCCACGAATCTTAATCTTCAACTTGGGCGCCTGATGATCATCCTCACTACTTTCCAGAGTCTTGCTGCGTCCACGTCGCTTGCCGGCACTGCTGGCAGCTCCTTGCTTGCCACTGTTGTCATTATTGCTACCCGAACTGCATGCACTACGCCTGCGTCCATCGCCACCAGCCCCACCTGACCCGCCGCTGGGCAGCAGCTGCTCCTCCACCATGCCGGCACTGGCATCCAAAGAGCGCAGTTCGCGGCTGGTGGAGTTCTTCTTAAACCGCTTGCTGCCTGTGGCGACCTGCGGCTCCTCGTCCTCTTCCGATTTCCGCAGCATATTCTCAAGAGGCATACTGTCCGATGCTGCCGGCAATCCGCACGAGCTGTCATCATTCAGGTTATCCTTTTGCACAACATACAGGCTCAACAGCTCCTTCTTGCGCATCCTCCGCGAGTTACCACTGACCACTGCGGAGGCACTGGCGACCGTCGAGGTGGACACTGTTGTTTGGACGGCATTGGACGACTGGACAAGTGTGCTGCTGGTCAGGCTTATGCTGCTGCTATTGGCTATGGTACTGTAGTGCTCCGGATACGCCAGCAGAGGTCCCTTAATCTTGAGTTTTAGCTGATTGCGTGCCTCTGACAAAGAGGCCTTTGTGGTCAGGGTTGTGTCCGAATCAATGGAGACCTCCTCGGAGGTAGCCTCCAGGGATGCCTCTACCATTGAGGCTTCCACCACACTAACACTAGGCGCAGATTGATTCGCCTCGGTGGAATGCAGGATTAGGTTGGAGCTCGTACTGCTCGGTGGAGCAGGTTGAACTGTATTAGCAGCGACTGCGGCAGTAGAAGAAGCAGTTGCTGCTCCCATATCCGCTGCAGCGGGCTGTTTGCTGGGCGATGTGGTTGTCGTGCCGGTGGCCCGCAGTGCCGACTGAAACTGACGTTCATCCTCCTCATCGAATTCACTCAGCGTCTGGTCCGCCGTACCCGAGTCGAAGGCACCGAGCAGATTGTTCTGATACGCCTCCTGGGAGGCTGTACTGTGCGGTGCCTCAAAGCCCAGATTATAGGTACGCATATCAACAGGCCCGGGGAGGACGGGATGCAATAGCGGATTTGGGGTGGGATTCGGGGGTTGACTCGCCGTCTGCGGAGTTGTAATGGGGGCCGTGCCCTTGTTCTGGCCACGCGGCGTTCGCACCTCAAAGCTGCGCCGCCGATCTCTCAGCGACTGCAGGTTCTCCACCCCAGGACCAGCCATCTCGTCATCGTAGTTGTTGAACTCAAAGGGTGTGCCCACCAAATTGTTGACTATGTGCGTGTTGCTGCCATAATCGGCCATGGGCGGCGGCAAAGGCAAAGCCATGCCACCAGATGAACTTGCTCCGCGCCCACGGCCACGCCCACGACCTCTACCCCGGCCTGGCCCAGCTGCTCCGCCACTACCTCGTGGGGCACGCTGTCGCGGCTTACCCTGGAGCGTATGCGTCAAGGGGTCATATTTGGTGGCCGGTGGCATTGTCCCTGCTGCAACTTGTGGGGGTATGGGCGGCGTGGGCGGCTGCAGTGGCGGCTGGCGTGGCGATTTTCCAGGCGATTTGCCCTGCGGCAGCTGCGGCGAGGCTTTGTGCTGCGATTGTTTCTTGGAAGATGAGCTACTGCCACGCTTGTTGGGCGAGCCGGCGGCAGGAGCAACACAATCCTTATTGGGTGGGGCAGGAGGTACCACAACTGGCACTGACACTGGTACTGACACGGGTATTGGCACTGACACAGGTACTGTCACCGGCACTGGCACCGGCGGAGTGGGCGGGATCATCACTTCGGCACAGCTGCTTAAGAGCTGGGCGGGATACGGCGGCATATTTCCATCCACGGGTGAAGTTAAGCTGAATGGATGGTTGGGCGTCGTCGTCTGTTGGACAACGGACGGTGGCTGTGGCATACCAAGATTCAGATTGGGCGTGGAGTAAGGCGTTCCAGCAAACTGCGTTGGCTGTTGTGGCTGTGCCTGCGCCTGCTGCTGATTGGGCTGCGGCGGTGGCTGTGCCACTGTACCATTGCCAAACAGACTTTGAGCGGATTCCACTGGTTGCATCATCATCTGGGGGAAGATGCCACCATTGTACTGACTGTTGGGTGTGCGCTGTGGCGGCTGAGTGGGCGTCGTCTGCTGCTGCTGATGTTGAGGTGTGGTCGCATTATTGAACATGGCTAAGGCATCGATACCATTCACCAGCGGAGCATGATTGTAGACAGCGTTGCCTGCATTGGATGCACCGCCGCCACCGCCGCCTCCTCCTGCTGTTGCTGCCGTTCCAGCTCCAGGTCCATAACTGTTAAAGAAGTTTTTCTCCAGTTGGACAAGGTTAGTGTTTGCCACAGAGACGGCTGGCGGCTGATCATTAGACTCGGATACCGAACTGGGCGAGCTACTGCGTCGGGCTGCTATCAGATCGTTCTCATTCCATCGCTGCATCCGGCCAAATGGTGACTGCATCCTTGTATTCTCATCGTAATCGCTTAGCTTGCTGTTGTTGCCTCCCGATCCCGGCTGACCTGTAACCGCTCCCTGAGCTCCAGCACCAACTAAACTGCCTGATCCATACGATCCCAAACTGTTCTTTACTGCTGCCGCAGCCAAGTCCACAAAATCGGGAGTAGGTGCCTGCCCTCCTCCGCCCCCATTGCTGGACAGCGATGAAGTTGTCTTATGCGGCGATTTATCCAGGAAGCAGCTCATCGTGCCGGCCTGCTGCGGCGTGGGATAATTCACCTGGTAACCAAGATTGTTTGCCATCGTTGCATTGGTGGGCGTGGCATTGGGGGTGTTAGTTAAACTATTCGCATAGCTGCCACTGTTGGCGGTCATCGGTGAATCCTTGACGGTCAGGCTGGCCACGGAATTGGGTGCAGAGGTGTTGCCAAAAAGGCAACTTTGTTGCTGCTGCTGCTGCTGCTGTTGTTGTTGTTGTTGTTCCTTTTGGACATGGATGATATCCTCTGGATCAGCAGCATTGTGGAATGGAAAGACGGAGGGTATTGCTGGAGTGGGGGGCAACAGGTCCACCGGTTCCTTTGAACAGCACTCATCCTGAAGTTTGCGCTTGGTCTTGCGCAACTTCTCGAGCAGATTGCGTGTGGCCTGGATGCTGTCCTCCGGTGAGAGTTGCTTTTGCGCATCCACCGAATTGCCAGTGAGCAATCCCAGCTGGCCCGGATTGGGTGGATTTAGGACGCTGGCTATGCTGGTTGCATAGCTATTACCATACTTGCTGTCCTCCATTTCCAGTATCGTATCCACAATGGGCTCCAATACGCAAGGAGGCGGCACTAGCGGCACCAGTGGCAGTTGCTCCGGTATGGCTGCCTGCTGCTGAGGTGGTAGTGTGGGCGTAGCTGGTGATTGGATTAGCATCTGCTGGGGTGTCGTCTGCTGCTGCTGTTGATGCTGCATCGCCTCGCCAACAGAGTTGGCAGAATTCGAATCCAGCTCAATGATCTCGGGTGGCTCGGGCGGAATCACCGTCACGGCTGGCGAGGATGTTGAGGCCGAGTATTTGCTGGCATTGGCCAGCAGCTCGTTTTTGCGTTCCTCCTCCAGCTCTCGGGCCATTTCCATCTCATTTAGCAAGTGTTGAGTATGATGCGTGTGCTCCTCCTCATCTGGTTCGCGCGTTCGCCTTCGGCGTCGTCTCCTCGACCGCCAGCTACCGCGTCGACGCTCGCTGAGATCGCTGCCCGCATCGGACAGTTCATCATCGTTGGAGGTGGGCGTGGGTGTGGGTGAGGCCGGCAACGGAGCCGCCGGAGGGCGCTCATCATCAATGATGTCTGCCAGTTTGCTGGCATTTGCCGATAGCTGGGTGTGAGTGGGTGCTGTTGTCAGCTCCTCATCAATATCCATGGGCAGCTCACCAGCTTCCGCCTCTGGTTCTCTCTGGTTCTGCTTCTGCTGCAGATCCAGTTCTGCTTCCCGTTCTGGTTCTGGTTCAACCACAGGACTGGCTATCTTGACTGTTGGCGCTGACGGCGGAGAAGGAGAAGGCGCTGTTGTTATTGGCGAGGAGTTGGTAGGAGCAATTGTGGGCGTAGCATTGTTCAACTGCTGCTGTTTTTTATCCAACAACTTGTCCAATGCACTGGTTGCCTTTCCACTCGCCACTTTCCTTTGATTGATCTCATGCTCCAAATTGGTCGGCAGCTGATGTGGCTTCTTGGGCGACTCTTCGGCACGTGATTTTCTTCGGGACGCGGTCTTCTCTGGTGAGGATTTGGGCGCTGGCGTTGGCGACGGTGGACGCGACTTGGAGCCGCGCGTGGCCCGCTTTGTGGACGCCAGCTCAGTTGCCATTGGCTTGATAGCATCATCCGATGAACCCAGTGAGGATTTACGTCGCTGCGATTTGGTTTCCTGTGAAGTTGTCGTCTCCTCCGACACAGTTGCTGCTCCCTGCTTTTGTGGTGTTCTCTTTGGCGATTTATTAGTGGAATTCTGACGCGTTCTGGCAGACAACGGAGGCGCCAAAGGAGCAGGAGCAGGAGGAGGAGGAGGTGGACGCGGCGGCGGTGCGGGTTGGGCAGGAGCTTTATCGATAGATTTGCGCGGTGAACGCTTTGGCACGGTTAAGGAGGAAGCAGTGGAAGTGCTGGAAGATGACGAAGAGGCAGTGACGTTGGCGTTGGTGGCTGCAACTGCCACGGGCGTTGGAACTTCCTTGCGTGGCTTTTCTGCATCGCTAGCCGGGGAATCCGAATCGGAGTCACTGCGGCTGCCACTGCCACTCGAGGTGCTGCCACCAGTGCTGCTGGAGGAACTGCTGCTATCATCATCACTGTCGCCGGAACTCGAACTGGACAAATTTGGAGCCGCTACGCGCCGCTTGATAGGAGTTACCGACGTGGCAGTAGTTGCTGGTGTCGCTGGTGCATCCTCCTTGGAGCGTCTTCGATTAGCAGCTGTTGGCGTGCTCAGCTGGCTCTCCTTTAGGGAGATCCTTCTTGACTTTGTGGGCGTCGTGGTGGCCGTTGACGGTTCCTTGTCATTCACCTCATTGGCTGGCGTTGATGTAGATGATAATTCCGGAACTGGTTTGCTACTCTTTAGCTGCTCCGCCGCCTTTTTGGCTGCCTGCCTTTGGGGAACATAGGAAACGGCAAAATTCTGCAGCTTAGCGAGCTCATTGGACTTGGGTGTGGGCGTGGGCTTGGGCACTGAAGTGTCTGCTGATGAGGGTTTCTCCTTTTCCTTATCCTTATCAGGCGGTGGCTCCCTTGGCACTTTGGGTGGTCTTCCTCGTTTCCCACGCTCCGTTGTCGTTGCTGCAGTTGCTCCCGCTGTCCCACCAGACTTGTGCAGCTCCTTGGGTCGAGCCTTATCGCCAGCCTTATCCACCGCCTCTGGCGCTGATCTATAACTGGAATCCTTGACTCTACTGTTGGCATTGGTGATGTTGGCTGGCTCCGGTTCGCGAAGTCGCTCGGCTGCAGCATCTGGCACCGTGGTTGTGGCGAGATTCGTGGAACGCATGTTCTCCGATGCCTTCTTGGCCGCCTGTCGTTGGGGCACGACCAGCAGATCCGGCGGGAAGGGCAGGGAGTTCGACTTAGAACTGAATTTCGATTTGGACTTGTTCCCGCTTCCACTTGTTGATTCCTTGGCAGTTTTGGACTTGGCTGATTTGGCTGATGTTGTTGCTGTGGCTGTTGGAGCTGTTGGAGCAGTTCCTGGGACAAACTCTTTCATGGCCGCCTTGGTTCGTATGGTCTGCTGATTTTGTGAATCACTAACACTGCTCTCCACCGTGGCCTGCTCTTGCTCCAGCTCTCGATCCAGCTCCCTCGCCTCCGGCAAGCTGTTGGAACTGCTGTCCGAATCGGAGTAGATGTGCTGGGCTCTCTTTCGACTGGTTACCGGTGCAGGTGGTGGCAATACGTCCGCTTTGGTCTGGCGCACCTGGCGCTCGGATTTCAAAGGTAGCAGCTGTTCACTTTCGTCGCTGCTGGACATGCTCGCCGCCGCGTCCTTTTCCATTTGAGCAAGACCACGCGTCGTCGCTGTCGCTGTCGCCGGCGTAGTCGTGGAGAGCTTTCTCCTGGCCGCTGCTCCAGCTCCTGCACTGGATCTTTCCTGATCCGTGCTCTGCTTTGACTTAGTTGACTGGGATTTAGCAGGTACTGCTGACTTGTTTGTGGCTCCTCCGGCAATTGGTCTCCTGCCGCGCAGTTGTTGCTCCCGTTCCCGTTCTCGCTCTTCGTCTTCATCACTCGAACTTGTCCGGGAATCGTCAGACGCCGGAGACGCACGCGCAGCTGCTTCACTTTGGCGACGCTGACGCTGCTTTTGTCGCTGATCGAGGGTGCGGGAATAACTTTGCTTTTTGGTTGCTGCTGATGCTCCTCCTGCTGCTGAGGATTTGCATCTGGAGGCGGAGGCAGCACTGGAACTTCCAGAATCGCTGCCGGAATCACTTCCGGAACCGCTACCGGAGCCGGAACTGGAAGAGGAGGAGGAAGGCGAACTGGAATCACCCGATGATGAACTACCGCTTGACGTATGGGAGGACGCCCCGCTACTCCTCCTCTGCTGATGTAGCTCCTGTAGATGGGGTTGTGTTTGGGATTTATTGTGGGTCGACGTCGCCGTCGCCGCGCCGCTCTTTGAGGCACGCCTCCCTGCAGTGGGCTTGGCTGCTGGAGGAGGAGCGAAAGGCGCGCCACCACGTGATTTGGCTGCACCGGCTGCTGCTGCTGTTTTGTTCGCCTTCTCGGGCGACAAAGTGCGTGAATTGATAGCACCATTGTTGAGTTTCTTGTTGGGCGACACACTCTTGCTGGCCGCCCCCTGTTTCCTCTTGTTAGGCGACCCAGAAGCGCGTCCTCGGCCCGGCTTGCCTGTTTGCAATTTACCCATCAGCTGCTCCAGGATATACTCCAGATTCTGATACTGTGCCGGCACAGTCTGACCTGCCGCCTCCATTCCTGAACTATAGAATCGATCGTAGAGCGTGGGTCCATCGTTCGCATAGATAACGGCGTTCATATCAATGGAGGGAGAGCGTGCCGGCTGCTGCTGCTTGTCCTGGCACACTTCATCCAGGACGCCCAGTTGTTTGTAGAAGACCTGCTCGCGCAGCTTGAAGAGGGAGCGCGATAGCTTCTCTCGCCTGCTAACCATGTAGCAGAGATTTCGCACTCGCTCCAAATCCTGGCGCAGGTGGACGACGAGCTTATGATTTTCGAGATCCTGCTGCTCTTGTTTGCGAGCTATCATTTCCACATCCTCCGATTTGGGTGGGATGAGCTCCCGGTTGTGTCGCGACTTGCGTTTGAGCTTCCAATAGTTGTA
The DNA here is from genome assembly GCA_037043425.1 of Hirtodrosophila duncani. Lineage (NCBI taxonomy): Eukaryota > Metazoa > Arthropoda > Insecta > Diptera > Drosophilidae > Hirtodrosophila > Hirtodrosophila duncani. The sequence goes on along the minus strand of JBAMBM010000834.1, from coordinate 4,464,510 downwards.
GATGGCAACAATGGCATCCTCGTCCACATCGAACAAATGGCAGCTGATGTCATTGATGTTCACATGCTTATCAAACTCGGCCTCCACTTCCTGTAAGAAGAAAGATAAGATTAACCATTGCCAATTGTTGGCCAAAGTTTAACTCACTTGTAGCCGTTGCGCACGCGCCTTATTTCGCTCCTCTGAGGTCATATTATCGTTTTTCCGATGATTCTTTCGTCTGCGCTGATCCTCTCCAATTCCACCGCCCCCCGTCTGGCTACCCTCATCACCAGTTGCCGCACTTAATCCGCCATATTTGTTCGCTTTGTGCATGGAACTTGTGGCAGCAGAGGCACCGCCAGCGCCTCCTGCGCCACCACCCTCTTTCTTGCCCTTGCTCATACTATGCTTCTGGCAATAGGAACGCAACTTTACCCCATCCTCCGCATTACCCTCCTCGATGATGGCACGCATCTCCAGCCCATGCTGGAATGCGCAGGTCACATGGTAGGCCGTCTTGCACGTCCTCACCGAGCACTGGATGCAGCTGCCCACCCGCTCCCGACACAGGACGCAGATCAGGCTCCAGCGACTTTGCGGAATGCTTGAGATTTTCGTTATCGGCTCCATGCGATCCACACACCCAATGCTCACCTCGGGTATCCACAAAGCGCAAGACACATGCGCCCAATGCTTACCCGATTTGCTGGACTTCATAGCTCCACCCTTATTCGGACAAAGCACGCAGTCCGGCTTGATACCCATGGAGCAGGTGCGACATAACCATTGACCTGTAGATTTAATAGATTGGTGATGTAAGGAATCGAATTGAGCTGAAGCTGGTGGTGGTTACCTGATGGGATTGCTGTAATTCCATAACAGGCCTGGTGTACGCAGATATTGCAATTATCACAGAATACCATTTCGTTGGCCTCCTCTGAGTCGGGAGAGCGACACACATCGCATATGACATTTTCATCAAACTCAATGCCCAGACCCTCCTCTTGCTTCAGTATGACCTGAATTTGCTCCCAGCAACGCACCTGCAACATTCATTTGAATGGAACATGATTGTTAGAGATGGAAGAAATATCGGGATTGGGATTGGAAGACTTATAAGAGATTTATTGTACGTCTTTCCTTTCATCGACAGTGACCGAGAGCTTTTGTGTCACCGCCTTTGTCATCGCGGCTTAGTGTCGTTGCAGGACGTTCTCACGTTCCCGGTCCGTGTCAAGCATATGTTCCAACAACTATTCACCGTAGATCCTTATTGGTAACCACTCACCTCTAGCTCCTCGATGACGCGTTCGAATTGCGTCTCGTTAATGGGAAAAGCACCGCACTGAGCACGATCCCCATTGTAGAGGCGTAGCCAGGCTTCATCAATGGGATCAATATCATAGGCACATGTGTTCTCCGCCAAGGCAACGACATTCGTCAGACAATGCAGCTCCGGGGAGTAGTGCTCGTCTTTGGTAATGCGCAGGAAGCGATTTTTTGGACTGCAATTTGCAAATATATAGATCATATGTAATGGGGGACTCAGGTTGTCTCCACTCTACTTACAGCTTAAAGTCGTGAGCCGGCGACACAATTGGTTCGGGCAGCACAAAAACGCACGGCTCTGGTAGCGAGTCCGGATTGACGGGCACTTGTACCCCCTTTTCCCACTCCTGCTTCCATTGGTCCGTCACAATTAAATACTCGTAATTGGCCAATGGCTCCGAGTCCGGCAATTTCATAGCGCTAATGAGATCCTTGCTGTAATGGGAATTATCGATATGTAGAGATTGCTTTTGAAAACTTTGTTGATAGAAGTCGATGTCTCACCGATACAGTTCAGCCGGAGCCTCCGTCGAGCTGCGATTATAGATGCTCGACATCTTAATGTCGGCCACGGAACGAGCCTGCCAGTTGCTGCTGCTGCTGCTGGCGTTGCCCTGCGATTTACTTGCTTTGCTGGCCGCTTTGGCCAACTTCGATTTAGATGGTGTCAGCTTGCTGTTACCGCTCCCACTTCCCCCACCATGATCCGGCTCCTGCGACTCCAACGCTGGTGCAGGAGGAGCGGGCGTTTCAGTTGATGCTGCTGCTGCTGCTGCCGCTGCTGCTGCGGCTGCTGCACTTGATGCACCATTGGGTGGTCGGCCTTTTCGCCGCTTTGTGGGCGGCGGCTGCGGCTCAACATCCTTTCGCTGCTGCTCGTGCGGCGGCGGATGGTGGTGCGACTGCGACTGAGGGTGGGAGGGCGGCTGCTGCTGCTGATGTTGATTACCGCGCTTACCTCTTTGTGACATTTTTCATTGGTGTTGTTTTTGTTGTTGCTGCTGTTTGTGTTTGTGTTTTGATTTGTTGTTGTTGCTTTTTCTGAAGAGAGGAAGAATGCTATTTTAGCACTTCTTGATCTCTAGTTGTGCTTATTTAGAACCCGGGATTGCTTCAAATGTTGCCAAATGGGACCTGTACAGCACACAGCACAGGACAAGGCGTTAGTTGAGAGGCAAATTGGGTTTAGTAGGAGAGAAGGGGAGGAAAGGCACTTACTACATGCTTAAGGCCACAGTTGGCGGCACCACACCGGCTGCGGCTGCTCCTGCTGCTGCAATCTCCTGGTGGTGGTGTTATTGTTGTGATGGTGGTGGTAGTGGTGCTGCTGCTGCTGCCGCCCGTGAAACATGGACGCCGCTGCTGCTCCAGCACTATTCTCAATTAGCGACGCCACTTTGCAGTCTGTGCCGTGGACTCCTCCAGCGAGAATGCGCCTAGGCTACCGTTCCGCTGTCGCTTCCGTCGAATCCGTATCCCAATTCCTGACCGTGATCACGTTGCCTTTTGTTTTGCTTTGTATTTGTTCGTTTTCGTTTTGCGTTGCGTTATTTTGTTTTTGCACGCACTTTGTGTGTTTCGCCTTGCACAGAGTTTTTCTTCTCAGTTTTTTGCAAATTTCTGCACAATAAGCGTTAAAAAAGCAAGCGGAAATATAATAATTAATTAATAAACTTGTTAATGAATAGGTGCAAGCACATTTAGCTAAATTTATGAGTTTTCTGTATATTTTTTGTGTTTTTCAACAACAAAAATACACATAAAATAGCAGCAAAAAGGAAAAATAGAAAATCGCACTGCCTCAAGACGGAAGCTCACTGCTGCAGCACATTGGCTCAGCCAAAGTGCTTGCCCCTTCTCGCTCCCACGCACACATTGGCGTTAAGGGCGCGAGCACCAGCGCATTGGTGTGAGCAGGAGGGATGCAGGTGGCAGGGGTGGTGTAACAATTAGCTTTTGTCAATTGCACTAGCAAACAGCAGCCTCATCTCTTCCTCTCCTTTCTGCGCCCTCACAATCATCTTTTTGCACTTTTTTCCTACGTTTTTTTTTATTATACCAATATTATTTGTTTTCGCAAACTGCACATTTTGCGTCGATATATATTTAATTGATTCACGGCTATTGGCAATGGTCGCAACCACAATTGTTGCTGGTTTGTTTGCCACTCGCCCATAACAGGCGAATTGATATTTTTACGGGTTTAGGGTTTTTGCCGCCGCAGACATACACGCGAGCGCGAGCACTTGTTACTGGGCGAAAACGGCGCACCGAATGCAAACTGCGTCTCGCCTTTATTTTCCACTCACAGTTCGCACAATTCCCATTATCCTTGCATCGACTAGCAATTTTTATACGATTATTATTTACGAGATTTTCACAGATCGGCCATGTTACAATTTCGACTCCATTTTTTGCGTATACACAGAGTTGCATGGCACGAGCTGGGGATGTTGATGTTATATCGATATATATACGGGATTTCTTCATATACATAAGCCGTTCGAATGCTCTTACTATTGCTATCGATATTTTTCGGCGGTGTACATTTAAAAATGCAAGTAAAATACTGATAAATGCTTTGAATAATAATTAAACAAAAGATTTGGCTTCAATATTGAGTTTGTATATTTGTTATTCAAGGGAAAGCAATGACATGACGGTAACATCATTTGAAACGGGTGCCTTATCGGCTAGAGGTAGCAGTAGCGGAGGGTCACACTACACAGCACTGACCAGGGCTGACAGAAATAGTAAGCACGAATTAGTTTCATTGTTTACTTTTTTACGACGGGCATTTTCCCAAAAATATATGCTGATTACATTATTAACATATGAAATTTCACAGATTATTTTGATTCACGTTTTTGCATAAGCGCATATGTATAACGAAAACGCAATTAAAATATATATTCATTTAAATTAATAAAACACTTTATAATGATTGATGAATTATAAACAGTTTTCTATTAACTCAAAAACAATTTAAAATGTTAATAAAAACACATTTGTATAACAATTTCATCCAACTAATATATATTATAGCAAAATTACTTCCAATTTGTTTCAGTGTACAAAAATATCGTATGCATTTTGCTGAGGTATCGATAGATCAATTCATCGATGTTATTTAGTGTTGTTAGTGTTATTTAGAGAAAAACATCACAAAAAAGAACAACGAAAATAATATACAGAAACCCACATATTCATAAAGAAAGGCAACCAATCGCACAAATCTAGCAGCGTAAATTAGGTAAGTCAGCAAAAGTGCGATTTGAAAAGTCAGATTTCATAGCAGATAAGCTGAAGGTGAACCTTATACTACTACCGCCACCCTCTTGCGGCTGCAATTTTTCGAGACACTCGTACGTCCATTATTGAAAGTGCGGCCGCTTTGCGCAGGCTCCACTGTAAATGCAATTTCCTTTTTTCTAAACGCCTTTCTTTGTCTCCTTGGCAGTCGCCCAAACCGTGTGTGTGAGCATCGGAGTGCTGTAGCTCGAAAGGAGGCGCCTGAGAGAAGCAAAAGCAAGCCAACAAACACGACAAAAATGTCAACAACTCCCAATTCCAATAGTAGTAGTAGCAACAACAATAATAGCAGTAACAACAAACAGCAGCAACAACAGCAGCAGGACACTTACAGCGACAGCAGCAGCATTGAAGAAAATCTCGAGGCCGCGGAGGAGCGTAGGCGTCGCATCCAAAAGAGTCGGTGTCGCAGCAGCAGCTATATGCAAAGACCGCTTCAAAAGCCCTCAGTCCACAGTCATAGCATGTCCAGCGGAGGTGGTGGCGGTGCAGTGCCCAAGCACGATAGCAAATCTTCGCCAGCTGGTGCCTCCACAAGCAGTGCAGCATCAGCCAGAGCGGGGTCAGCACCCGATCGCATCTCGATGTTGGTGGATGGGGTGCGGTTCACAGTGGAGCAATCGCTGCTAACTGCCCATCCTACCACAATGTTGGGCACAATGTTTGGCACCGGTTTCCAGTTTGTGCATCCGAACGAACGGGGCGAGTACGATGTGGCCGACGGCATCTCACATTTGGTTTTCCGCGCCATCCTTGAATACTATAAGAGTGGCGTTATCCGATGTCCACCCACGGTTTCGGTGCCGGAGCTGAAGGAGGCCTGCGACTATTTGTTAATACCCTTCGATGCCACCACTGTGCGCTGCCAAAATCTAAGTGAGTATGCTGCGTCCGCGGCTCCTCATTAACCTGAAGGGCGCCCCTCTTAGTTGTGCCATCTTTGCTCTGCTCTTTTGCCTCTTCTTGATTCTGTTTTCCATGCTTACGCTTCTTCTTCTTCCACAAAAAGGAGGCCTGCTCCATGAGCTGAGTAATGAGGGAGCACGCCAGCAATTTGAAGTCTTTCTCGAAGATTTAATATTGCCCCTAATGGTGGCCTCGGCTCAACGCGGCGATCGCGAATGTCATGTGGTTGTCCTACTAGAGGATGATACCGTTGACTGGGATGAGGAGTTCCCACCCCAAATGGGCGAGGAGTACTGTCAAAGTAAGTGGTAATCAATCATCCTATGCCTTCCATCAGCCATTCACGATCCTACCGGATTCACCATTCCTCCACAGCCGTTCACAGCACTGCCATGCATCGTTTCTTCAAATACATCGAGAATCGCGATGTGGCCAAGCAGGTGATGAAGGATCGGGGTCTAAAGAAGATACGCTGCGGCATCGAAGGCTATCCCACGCACAAAGAGAAGATCCGACGACGTCCTGGCGGACGCGCCGAAGTCATATATAGCTATGTGCAGCGTCCTTTTATACATATGTCCTGGGAAAAGGAGGAGGCCAAGAGTAGGCATGTGGATTTCCAGTGTGTTAAATCCAAATCAGTGACGAATCTCGCCGAGGCCAATGCCGATCCCCCAATGGAACTAGATGCAAGTGCGTACTGAAGTCTATATTCGTTCTTGCTGCTGCTTACGCATTTTGTACTTGCAGGTGGCAATCCCATTCCACCCATAGCAGCTGCTAATCCACTTCCAAATAATGCGGATCTGGGTGGCGGCGGAGTCGGCCAAGGAGCCGGCGCGGCTGCCGTTGTGGCTGTGGACGAGGCAGCCGACGGTGTAGTCATGTTAAACGACTTGGAGCAAGGGGCTGCGGCTGCGGCTGGAGCCGGCGGCATCGTTGACGAGCATGTGTAAAGGGGTGTAAGCCGCACCCAAGCCGGAGGAGGAAAACACTGCCAGGATTGCAGCGCACATAGGAAATGCTTTCTTACGTTTTTCATCCACATTTTATATATCCAATAAAAAGAGAAAACCCGATTCGAACGAAACCAGCTGTAGCTAGCCGGGATTCATGGTTAGTTTATGAACGAGTTCCTGTACAAAGGAAATCTCCAGGTGTAGCCATATGTAAACAAAGGAAAACAAAAGTTTATTGCATTAAATACAAATTGCCATGGATTTCAAGCGCCAAATCTTCTAGTTATCAAAGGCTTCCCGCTCTCCCTGGGCCAATGAGGATGTCTCCCAGTTAAGGGAGCGATCAACGGCCATTTTCCATTTCTGATAGCGCAAATTACGCTCCGTAGGAGTGATGATTGGCTTGATGGCCTCACGTGGACCCGTTGTGGATAGAGGTGCCTCCATGTTGTAGCGTGCCTCGACGACCTTATAAGCGGCCATGGCAGCGCCCTAAAAAGGGGACGGGTAATAGTATTGATATGGATAATCAATGATAGTATTGATATACAGATATGGAGAGATCACTTACCAATGCTGTGGTCTCTGCAATTTTGGCTCGCAGCACTTGGATGCCCACCAAATCCGACTGCAGCTGCAGGAACAGATTGTTCACGGTCATGCCGCCGTCCACCATAAGCTTGGCCAGCGGAATCTTGCAATCCTTGTGCATGGAGTCGAGTATGTCGCGGACCTGGAAGCAGACCGCCTCTAGCGTGGCACGGACAATGTGTTCACTGGTCGTCTCTTCGCTCAAGCCGCAGATGACGCCGCGAGCATCCTGATTCCAGTAGGGAGCATACAAGCCATTAAAGGCAGGCACAAAGTACACATCCAACGAATTGTCCACTGTGCTGGCCATGGCCTCGATCTGGCCGGAGCTTTGAATGATTCCAATATTATCCCGCAGCCAATTGAAAGCGGCCCCCGCAATGGAAACGCTGCCCTCCAAGGCATAGTAGGGCGTAGCCTTGCGTCCCAGCTGGTAGCCCACTGTGGTCAGCAGTCCGTGCTGCGAATGAACAATGGAGGGACCTGTGTTATACAACAAAAAGCAACCAGTTCCATAGGTGGCCTTCGCCTGGCCCTTGGACAAGCACTGTTGCCCCACAAGCGCTGCCTGCTGGTCGCCCAGGTCCGAGGTGATGCTGACCCCCTTCAGCACACCCTCGAGAATGGAGCCGAAGTACTCGGCACTCGAGCATATCTCTGGCAGTATGCTTTTTGGCAGACCAAAGAACTTGAGCAAATTCGGATCCCACTGCAACGTCTCGATATTCATCAACATGGTGCGTGAGGCATTCGTGACATCTGTCTTGTGAACGCCCCCCTTCTTGCCGCCCGTCAAATTGTATATCAGCCAGGTGTCAATGGTGCCAAACATAGCAGTGCCAGCATCCATGGCCTTCTTCACGGTAGCCACGTTATCATGCAGCCAACGTAGCTTCACGCCCGAGAAGTATGGAGACAGGGGCAGGCCGCACAGTGGACGCAAGTAGTTGATATTGCGAGCATTGTTCGGAATCGTCTCGAGCAACGTCTCCACGGTGCTAGTGGTGCGATTATCTAGCCAAATGATGGCATTAGCCAGTGGCTGGCCAGTGTTGCGATCCCAGACGACAGTTGACTCGCGTTGATTGGTTATGCCAATTGTTAAGATGTCCTGGAAATTTATAAAAGATGCAATTAATGTGGTTTTGCCGTAAAAATATCCAGATAGTTATCCGATAGGGAAACATTAGATATGTATATCCTGATATTAACGGAAATTTTGATGCATCTTTGGAAAAGTTTTATTAATAACGGTACGTTGACGTACAATGCTCAGTACATTCAAGAGGTTTCTCAGTGACAAGCCGCGGGGCTTGTTAAGCGCGAAACCCTGGCCGAGCGCGAACCGGCCAAGGGGCGCTGCCGGATTACGTCCAGTCGTCAAAAACAACTCTTACAGGAAAGGAAGGCCAACCAAAGCTTGCACACCCTTGCAGATTAGGTTGAAATTCGGCCAGTATACATGGAGGTTTCTAAGACTGAGTTCACTAAGACTAGGAGTACATTAATAAAATTGGTCAGTTATATGGGAGCTATGTGTTATCGTTATATATGTACATGCGCTTTTATGGTCTTTTGATGTTACATAGGCCATAATATCCAAGGGTATAAATATAGTCAGTCGACATAGCACATATTTTGTCAACAGGTCTGGCACCGCTCTTTTTTGTTTACTTTTTAAATGAAAATTAAGTGTTGAGCAGTGGCGAATTTTCGTGTTGTCAGTGATTTTGAAGTGTTTTCAGTGCCTCAGCCATTCACAATGACCGGCACAGGGCAGTAAACAACAACTGCTCTGCTGATAACACAGACAACACAAGCAACTACACAAGCGACGTAACCCAACCAACCGCAATATAATTGCTACACTTCCCCCGCGCCTAAATGTCAATCATAGTTAAAATTCTCTGTCGAGTAGTCGTCTCCAGCAATAATAAACAGCAACTGCGCAGAATGGCAAGCGCAAGCTCTGCGTGTGCCAGTCCAAATGGTCAAAGATCCAGTTCCATTGTTGCTGTTGGCCAGATGCGGGCCACCAATAACAAGGCCGATAATCTACACCAAGTGGAGGAGCTGATTAGAAAAGCCAAAGCCCAACAGGCCAAGCTCCTCTTCCTGCCCGAATGCTGTGACTTTGTGGGTGAGAATCGTGCCCAGACGCTGGAGCTGGCTGAGCCGCTGAATGGCGATCTGATGACCAAATACAAAGAATTGGCCAAATGTCATCAGATTTGGCTGTCTTTGGGCGGCATCCATGAGGTTAGAAAGGAGGATGCCAAGATATTTAATGCCCATGTGCTGCTCAACGACAAAGGTGAGATAGCGGCGATCTATCGTAAGATGCACCTATTTGATGCCACAACCAAGGAGATACGCCTGCGAGAATCGGACACAGTGGCTGCCGGCGAGCGGCTAGAGCGACCCGTGGCCACACCGGCCGGCCAGGTGGGATTACAGATCTGCTATGACCTGCGCTTTGCGGAACCGGCTATCCTGCTTCGCAAACTGGGCGCCCAACTGCTAACGTACCCGGCTGCCTTCACCTATGCCACCGGAAAGGCCCATTGGGAGATACTGCTGCGCGCCCGAGCCATTGAGACACAGTGCTTTGTGGTGGCCGCCGCCCAGCAGGGTTGGCATAATCAGAAGCGCCGAAGCTGGGGCCACAGCATGATCATCAGTCCCTGGGGCAAAGTTCTCGCCGATTGTGGAGGCGACCAGGAGCTGGCCCTGGCCACCGCCGAAATAGATCTTTCCACGCTGGACACGCTATACCAGAGCATGCCGTGCTTTGAGCATAGACGCAATGATTTGTACAGCCTGACGGCCTACAATTTGAGCTGGGTGGAGCCCAAGGATCGTCCCTTTGCGAGCATGCAGGTGGACAGGCGTACAATATTCTATGAGTCGGAGCATTGCTATGCCTTCACTAATCTGCGCTGCGTGGTCGAGGGCCATGTCCTGGTGTCCACCAAGCGTGTCACGCCCCGTCTCAGTGGCCTCAACTGTGCCGAGATGACGGATCTATTCGCCACTGTCAACATGGTGCAGCGACTACTGGAGAGCATATACAACACTACATCTGCCACGGTGACAGTGCAAGATGGTGCCCAGGCGGGTCAAACCGTGCCGCATGTGCACTTCCATGTCATGCCCCGTCGCAACGGCGATTTTGGCCATAACGATCAGATCTATGTTAAACTAGACGATCGTGCTGAGGAGAAACCGCCGCGCACCCTGCTGGAACGCATCGATGAGGCGCAAAAGTATCGCAACTATCTTCTAAAGGAGTCGCACAGTTAGCTGACCATAAACCACATCCAAATTGTTAAATGTGAAATCAGATAAATAAATTAAGCAACAGGAAACAAAGTTACCAAAACTAATCCAAGATTTGCAGAACACAGTTATGTCCCTTGTGCCCAGAAATTGTTCCACTGTGTAAAATATGTATCTGTGTCTGAGAGAGATGTGTTTGCATAGACGGACAGACGTGACCGGCTCTGTCTAGCTTCCACATTTGGCTTATCATGTTGATCAGGAATACATAGACATATATACTTTATGGGGTCGTAGATGCTACCTTCTACGCTGTACGATTATGAAATTTCTTACCTCGACCTTGCCGCCCATTTCGCGTAGCCGCTTACACGCGCCCGCAATGCATTGGTTAACAGTGTTCGCAATGACCATCGGATCCTGCTCGCACCAGCCCTCCTTGACAAAGATGGAGGGAACCTCAATCTGATGATAGCATACAATGTCATCGGTGCCGGCGCGGAAGATGATGAACCGTGCCGATGTGGTGCCCTCATCGATGGCCCCCACAAAGGGTCCATTGGCCAAATCCATCGCTACGGACTTTTTGTATGAATGCGAGTCATCGCTCGTTGAGGCCATGTCGAGAAAGTTACGTATGAGGTGGGTACGGGTCCAGAAATCAACGATATATATTATGTATATATTTATGATGTCGGTGCGTTTGTCGAATGATTGTGTTTGCTACGGCTCCCCAATTTCGAACTGATTGAGCTTGCTTTCCGTACTGAAGTTATGTTATTCGATTGTCATTGATATTATTCGTTGGAAATGTTTGCGATAAGAGATAAGGCGTTCCGACGTGCCCACTATTCTTATTGGAAACTAAGGCTTGTATAGCCTAATGAAACGTATGTGAATGAGATAGGTGTGGTAGCTAGAAACACTGTTTATGTCCACAAATCCGCAAATGCCAAGCGACAGAACCCGTTCACGTTCAAAGGCGAATCGGAGGTGGGCAAATATTTGTTGCGAATGATAGATAATAATACCACATACGAATGACGGGGTAACAACAAACAATAGAAAAACATGCAAGTTTATGCGGAAGCACAGTTCCTGTTATGTTAATATATACAGGCCTATTCGCGTTTCCACTTCCACTTGAATCATGCGGTTTACTTTTGGATTGGTGTTCGCAATGTCCGAATCCGATTGAAATATGCAGCTTCAAACGTTTAGCCTTGTAGCTTGCGGAATTAAAACAAATTCAATATTTTCATACATATATTTTTTTGGTCAATTTCTAATTCATTGTCCATTGTCCACTGGCGTTACAACACGATTCGGACGTAAGTTTGAAAACCCAAACTCAAATGGAAAAGCGAACAGCTTTTGGAAGTGGAATTCCAATTCGATTTACTTTTAAAACCGCAGTGGAAACGGGAACAGGCCAGATAATCGATGTCATTTCTAAGGAAACTTTAAATTTGTGTTAGAGGATGAACTAGATCACGATCCAGGCGTTGCAAAGCATGCTGAACCGTCCGAAATTTTAAAAACAAATGAATAAAATTCACATTTTGGTTCAGATGTTGCTATCTTATTTATTTTGTCTTGGAGTATCACATTTCTTAATGTGGACGCAGTGGTACAACAATTCTGCGGTCTACAATATATTACCAAATTTCGAACAACTCATTTAGTATTTATTATAACACGCACGCACACAAAATTATATTTAGGTGCGTGTTCCTGCCACAAAAAAAATCGTTCCGGTCCCAATTGTATTTATTTATGTTATTTTATTTTCACTTTTGCTTATAATACAATTGATGTTAATTTATTTTTGTGTAAATATCGTGCTTTTCTAGTTGTATATGAAGAGCTACACGCATAAGCCAGTTGATGCCTTCACAATAGATGCAGCAAATTGATATGGCAACCCTATAATGAGAACAATGTGACCGTTTCTAAGCAAAGCGTCTCCCCAAAACTAAAACAGCTGTAGCATTGATTACAAATCCATAGTTTATTTATGCCTGTGCAAATGTCGATTACCAGCTTAACTAGTCATGCCAATACCGGAGCAATACATAGTGGGTTTGCGTGACATGCTCTTGACGGAGCAAAATTTGCCAATTTTGATGCAGCTTGCCAAGAGTGTTACGAAAAATGTGTGCAGCATGGAACAGCCGGAGGGTAAGATGTCTCCACATCTGTGAGTAGCTATTTATGTTAACGCCAACCGTTTTGCAGAGGCTCTCATCTATCTGACATCGCATCTGGAGGATATACACAAGATACTGTTTAAGCGTCACATAACAAAGGAGCTACTCTTCAAGTATTTGCACACCAGACTCCCCGGCACTGCAACTGACTTCACCAAAGCCGACTTGGTTATGCGAGTGGTCAACTATTGGGACCAAGGACTGAGCGCTATCGCAACAACTAATTCTAATAGCAATGGTGCTTTGGCCGTCCATAGGCAGGAATTTGTGGAGCAAGAGTATCCCATACACAAGCTAGCGCGTCAGTTTGGAGCATGGTTCTTTGAGCGCTTCAATGCCAACAGCCTGAGCGTGTCCGACTTTTGGAACGATACTATTTTGCAAATGCAGATAGTGGCTAACGATGGTATCAATGAGTTGGAATGTGCTTCTGCCAAGGAGGTCATTACGGAGCTGCTCGATGCAAAAAACAAATTCGGCTTCCACTTCAATCCCAACTTGACGCATGCCGGTGTTCAGGGTCGCATGGATGCCTATGGTCAGGTCGTAGTGCTCTGCTGTGGCACACTGCACACCACCGATAGTTGCGTGGGCATCTTTGAGTGCGCCTTCGGTCTGCAGCGCGATCCCTATGCGGAGAACAACTGGAAACCCAAAAAGATCAAATGCTTGCTGCGCAGCGAACAGACGCCGCCACAGTTGCACAGCTTGAATAACAGCCAAAGTGATACGCTGCAGGCGGCCCTGGAGCTGCCAGCGCCCAGCGATGATCTGGACTAACAGAGATCCAAGGATGTCCAACCACTCTTCGAGACAATGCTGTGTTCCAGCTAACCTTAAGACTTGTATTTATTTTTTGATATCAAAATAGCCAATACAAAAAACAACAACTAACCTGGCGACGTATGTCTCCAGCAGGCTCACTTACTTACCTCGGCTGCATTGAGTGCCCCCAACCGGAACAACCTGTCGAGACATGCGAGAACAATTTCTAAGTTAAGCTTAAAGTCTCTATATGAAAGGTGGCCAACTTACGCCGACGACGTGTGCGTGGCAGACGGTTTCCACGCGTCTCTTTTTATGGGCCAGACAGACCGACCAACAGGCTGTAAGGTTTAGAGAAAATAATGGCATTAAAAAAAAATTGAGTCTTAGTTCGAATAGGGGACAATTGGCAGCCCCCATGGTTTTAAGATTTAAGATCCTTATGCTTGAAAGATGTATGTCAAGTTTTGTCTTTTATAGAGTGTGAGCCCAAACAGGTTGGAAGCAGCCTGCTTATCTTCGATATAGGACTTACCGAAGCTTACGTTACCCTTGCAGATGGTACTAGTTGGGTAAAACTTAGTTTAGTAGACGTGCATAAAACAATAAAATCCGGTACACCAAGAGTTCATTCCGAATCGATTGGTTAATATGGGAGCTATATGATATAGTGATCCGATCTGAATCAGCTTTGGTCAGCAGACGTAGAGCTTCTAGAACTGACGTTTACCAAATTTGGATAATAAACATTAAATTTTGCTGTACTAAGGGTTCACTCCGAATCTGTTTGCTATATGGGACCTATATGATATTGTGGTCCAATCTAGACGATTTTGGCATATGCGCAGCTTTCAACAGAAATAATTCTATGGTAAACATTTCAACTCTATAGCTCAAAACTGTGAGACTAGTTTGCATAGACACAGACAGGCGGACGTGGGTATATCGACTCGACTTGTCATGCTGATACTTTATGTGGTCGGAGGTTCTATGCGTTACAAGTTTATAATACCCCTGTAAATTCTTTGCACTTCAAAATGTTTCTTTGATATTTTTGAAAATTTGAAGTTTCTTGACAATTCTATAAATTTCGAATAGTCTTTTTGTAAATACATTCCAGCTTCTATTATTCTACTTTAAGAAACCACTTAGATATCAAGAATAAGCCTCTCTTCCATGATCGCGCACTTTTTTAATGGATCAAAAATTTCCATATACGATTTCAACATTATATACATACTACAACCTTTGTGCAGTTAAATACCCTGTACCTAATAAACTGGTATAAAATCTAGCAAACCGCTCTTGATCAACTTCGAAGAAATTCGGAGTGCCTCCTAAAATGTATACAAACTAAATTTGGCTAAATTTAGATAAAACGCAAACATTTTGTGTTCATTTCGACAAAAAAAAATCGGTTCTAAGGGGACTGGCTATACGATGTAGTTGGCCGTTTTGAATAAAATGAACAGACGTAAAGCATCCTAAAATGAATACAAACTGAATTTGGTTCGATTTGGATGAAAAACAAAAATGTTTTATTCATTCCGAAAAAGTAAATTCTATGTAGATGCCTCTAGGACACATAATCCCCAAATTTGGTTCAATTCCAATGAAAAACAAAAAGGCAATGACACTAAAATGGGCGGTATTTTGCATAAACAAATAAAATAAAATTGATCTGGGTAAATATTTATGGAAAACTCAAATGCAAATTTTAAGTTTTTATCTTTCGTAGTTTCCAAGATCTACATTTTAATACATCCGGACGGACAGATAGACATAGATAGGCGGACTCGGCTTGTCGGGTCGGAAACGCTTCTTTCTGAGTGTGACATACATTTCACAAATTTAATATACCTTTGTACTATAGGTACAGGGTATAACTAATGATGCTTTTTGAATTTAAGGCCCCTTTAATCTAATTCAGTTTTTAAACTTATGTACACGAGCTGACAGAGTTTATATTATTATGTAAGGACATCCTTCTGCAAGGATATTTAAAAATAAATTATTACCAGTTGAGGCATCACATGGCCTTGGAACATATCCGTGTGATCAGTCGGCACGCTGAAAATGGTAGCAGAAAATTAATCAGCTGTTTTTCAAAAGAATAATTGAAATCTGTGTGTGGCTATATAACATTATGTATATACGTATATTGTATGTGTTTGTTGGGGAGGGGGGTCTCTGTTACATGCAGCTCAATATAAATATGTTGTACTAGTATTATATGGTATAATACTTATTCGTTTATACACGCGCACACACACGCACACACATAACAATATTCGAATCGTTTTGCTAATTAAAACAGTATTTTCATATTTAATTTCGATTTCACAAAACGCGCCGCAAAGTACAACAACAAAAACCACTGAACTTATATACAGTATTTATAGATATATAGATGTAGTGTGCAGTTTATATAGAGTATCCGGCTGTTGTCGGTGTCGGATGATTAGTGTAGGGCATGTACGAGCATGAATAACGATAAACTAACAACTAACTTCGGCATGTGTCGCGAAATTTTGGGCTTGAATTTGGCTTACGGGCTAAAATAAAGAATTACGTTTATTCGTCGACGTTTGTCAATATCATCCACCATCATCATCAACATAGTAGACATCTATCTACATCTTCTCTTGTATGAAGGGATGCATGAGCGCTTGATTGAGCGAGATACGCTTGGCTGGATCCAGTGCAAACATATTCTCCAGCAGATCCTTGAGCTGAGTCACCTTGCGATGCTGGTCATCGGGCAGATTTTGATCAGCAATCAGCTCCTGTTGCAGATTTCGCGAGGGCTTCACAACCGGCATGACAACAATCTTTTCCTGCAAATTTAACAACAAAGGTTAATCATTATTGATGAATTTAAAATGGTTGATCGGAATTTATACATTTACAGATGTTGGGGCAAGAACTTCTGAGACATGATAGTTGTGCAAGGGGTACTATTTATATTTCAGGAACTGGCACTAATATCAATGGCTTAAATCTGGCAATACCAATTCATTCTGAGTGTTTGCCGAAAGTCTTTCGTAAAACCAACCGGCAAAGACGAATGACAATGCAAGTGTACTCATCAAGGGGAGTATTTTTGAAAAACAATAAAGCCATTTTCATTGAAAAATGTTTATTTTTTGAGATTTCCATAAATATAACCAGCACTCTCGTAGTTTGCATTTTACTTGAATTTGTACCACGGTTCTAAATTGTTAGTATTTACACATGGAATACCCTATAATGTTTTGTATCTAATTCAATGCTCTTTAACATTTCATTGTATTGCACTTTCATAACTGTTATTACATATTTGCAGCATCGCAACGCTGCTCAGCACAATAAAGTTAGTTGCTAAAATACACACGGAACACGGTCGCTCAAGTTTTTTATAAGCACGCACACCCACAAAGTTAACACATAGGACGGGCAAGCAAGTTTGACGTAACAATTGTAATATCAGAAAGGTAAGTGCGGGCATCAGAAACTTACACAGATATACATATATTTATATAGTAGATTGTGACAGCAACAAATATGTTAATATCAGGGACCGATCTAGCAGATTTGCTCATATTATTAACCCCAGCGACCCTACCCGGCTGCCTGCTTTGATCTGTCTGATAATGCCTCTATATGGACGATGCTTTGGAATATATGCTTGACCTGGTTCAACTGAGGATTATCTATCTCATTAGGAAATATACCTATCCTGGTCAAGGGTAAGTCGAGCCTCTCTATTAACAGAGAATTATCTATCTAACTGGGATATTATCTATCCTGATCAAGGGTAAGGCTAGCCGTGAGAAAGTGAGAAACACAATCCTTGGCAAAGGCCAAACTTCCGCTGCGTTATCTGCGTCTCTTCGCAACGCAATGAATGGCAATGCCACAGCCAACGGCGGCCGCTGTGGCGACAGAGACACATGTTATGTGCTTAGTGATCATACTCAATGCAGCTCTCTGATATATATATATATATCAGGGGACCGCGTGCTAGATGTTCTCATAGTCTACACATTCGATGTTGAGATAATTGTGGTAAAACGAGTACAATAACTTACCCTTTCTGTGAGCTTGTCGATCTCGTGATAAAGGAAATTGCAGCTCTGATCGAAATGCTGCTCCCTGAATTGACCCTTCCTCACAATACGGTTGGGTATCTTGCCTTTCACATCCATAAAGTATTTGAGCATCTGATTGTTGCTTTTGCCGCTGAACAGTATCTTGCCCGTGTACAGCTCGTAAATGGTGCAGCCAGCAGACCAGGTGTCAATGCCATAATCATAGGGAATGCCCAAGATGATCTCCGGCGAACGATAGAAACGCGAGACCAAATACGGTGTAATTTCATTATCACTGATGGCCGAAGCGGAGCCAAAATCGCACAATTTCAGAATGAGATTGTTCTCGTTAACCAATATGTTATCGGGCTTGATGTCCGCATGGAGGATTCCTGTCTTCTTCAGCAGCTTGAGGGCGAGGAACAATTGCTGTGTGTAGCTGCGCACTGCCTTGATGTGTAATCCCACATTCTTTCCGTACTTCTTGAGCACCTCTCGCAAATTCATGGCCAGCGGCTCAAAGACCATGCACAGATGCTGAAGGGATTAAGCAGGATTAGAGAAGTTAACCAACAGCGATGGGGTATTTCAATGGCTCACCTGTTTGTGGAAAAAGTGTCTATATAAGCGCAGGCAATGGAAACGATCATCGGGATCTGCATCGTTCAGTTTCTTGAGGATTTCCAGTTCGCGCAAACCAGTTTTGTGCCTATAATTGATGGGGAGAACGTTATGTCCAGGAGGAGCAAGGATTTAGATATTGTTGCACTTACATGATCTCATTGTTGCGAATAATCTTGATGGCCACATTGGCCAGTCCTCGCGCCTGATCTCGACCACGCACCACATTACTGAAAACACCCTGGCCAGTATAGCCACTGACCAAATAGCGATTGTCCAGCACCTCACCAATCCGCACGCGGTAATAGCCCTCAGCATCGTCCCAGTTATCGGTTAAGGCGGGATTCTCATGCTGATGCTTGCTGTGCACAATCGTGCTGGGAGACTGAAAGTCAAGGATCAGGCATTAGAAATAGATAGATGAATGGAAATGGGCATGAAATTTACAAGCCTGCGACTCACATCGAAATTCGAATCGACATCCTGATCGGCAAACATGTCCCATTCATTGCGCTTCTCTTTCTCCTTGCCAGCGCTGCCCTTCTGACTGGCTTCGATCTGTTCCACAGTCTTCGACTTCAGCTGCTCCTCGGACATTGTGGGCGTTGGTGTGCGTGCTGGACGATCTCGCTGCGACGAGTCGGGTGAAGTACTCCTCGAGTCGTACGAGCGCGATTTACGCGGCGTAGGCGAATCTCGACCAGAGGCGAGTTTCTTTAAAGGATTATGAATGTTAAACGCGAATTATTCACAGTATGATTGTGTATAATATATTTTATTCACCTTGAGCAGCTCCTCCCGTTGCTTACGCCTCTGCTCAATGATGCGTTCCTCATCATCATCGTCATCGTTGATATCTATGTCAAGATTGACTTCTTCATCGCTGCTCTCCTTGTCGTGCATCTTTTGGCCTTCACTCAAAGAGCCCTTATAGCGATCCCTCTCACCAGCACCGTTACCAGCACCACCACGTGGTCCACCGCCACGGCCGCTACGATCGCCGCCTGCCCCACGGTCCCGATCTTGTTGGCGTTCAATCTCCCGCCGCCTATCCGACTCAAACTTACTGCGGCTGTGCGAACGCTGCCGATTATAACGATCCCACTCCCTGGGGCGACCACCACGCTGTTCCGCCGCCTGTTGGGGTCTGTCTGGGCCACGCCGCTCTCGATCGCGATCCCGATCTCGCTGCTTATCGCGATTGATTTCCTGACGCAGGTCTTCCATGTTGCGATTAGATGCCTGGAGGCTGCGTCGCTGAGAGAACTGATCAGAACGCCTGCGAGGCGAACGGCTATGCATACGCTCCCTATCCCTGGACCGCAGGTCAACATCGCGATCCCGCTCACGCCCATCTCGCTGATGTCGTCCTGATGTTGACGTCGATGCAGACTCATTACGGCCGAGACTCCGGGACGCTGCGGCTGCTGGCCCTGGTGATGCATGACGTCGTCGCTTCTCCGGAGTGGGGGAGGGCGTGCGCTGGCCACCGCTAGAATCATCCAATAATATAACATCGGATTCATTTGAGTTATGGATGCTAGATTGTTGATTATTAACATGTTTACTAGTTGCAGAAGCCAGCGGCGCTGCAGACTTGCTTGACATGGCGGATATGGGCATGGCTGAAGCGTTGGCGGAGGCAGCAGCAGCAGCCAACTTGGACTGGGCCTGTGGCATGGCCCGTTTGCCCAGTACCGGGTGGGAGTCACTTCTTTCATCGCCCTCTGTATCCGACATGTAGGCGCCCAGGCGCGCCTGCAGCAAAGCCTTCTGTTTCATCAACTCCTCCAAGTTCAGCTCGTCCTCTAGAATGGGTGCTATCACAGGGCTGGCCACATCATTGGGGCTGCAAATGAACAATGAATACCAACATAAGAAATCAATTATAAGTTCAATCCACATTTACGTACACTTCACTCTCGCTGCCGGAGCTGGCCACCTCCAGCACAGGTAGAACCTTATTCTGTATAGTTTTGGTGATTTCCTCCACGAGACTACATGGATCTGTTTGTATATTTGGTTTGGAAATGCGAAAATCGTTGCCATTGGAGCCCTGTTCCACTCTCAGTAAAGTATTCCTATCCCTGCTGGCCTTTTGCATGATCTCCGTGAACTTGCTGCTTAGACCAGAAGAGAGGCGCTGTTTGCCATTCTCGGTGGGTGCGCCGACGGCTCCACCAGACGATTCATTTGAGGATTCGCTGCGATGGCGACGTTTCTTTGACTTTTTATGCTTCTTATGGGTATGCTTGTCCTTGTCCTTGTCGACCTTGTCAGCCTTAGACGACGACTTTTTGTGTTTCTTATGCTTCTTGGACTTCTTGTGCTTGGCACGACGTTCCTCAGCATCGCTATTGTCGCTGGAGTCAAAGCTAAAATAATACGAAAAAATAAAATTAATTCTTGGGTACACACACACAGCTATACATACATAACCTAGAAAAACTACGCTTGCAAATTAGAAAATTAGGAATTCCGCTATTACCCACCTTTTATCATCACTCGTCATTGTTTAAACAAAACAACTTTACAGATTCTGCAATAATTTGGTTATACTTATTGAATATTGCTAATTGTATTAACTTTTTCTGCAAATGTTGTTGGCTTTGGCTTTCTTAAACGTTTTTGAGCAGTGCTGCCAAACGACTCAGGTTTTAGATTACGTTTATTCGATATATCGATAAGCAAAGGCTGCGATTTTTTTTATACCCTTTCAGGGACTATTATATTTTGTCACGATATTTGTAATGCATAGAAGGAGGCATCTCCGACCCCATAAAGTATATATATTTTTGATCAGCATGACAAGCCGAGTCGATATAGCCATGTCCGTCTATTTCTATGCGAACTACTCTCTCAGTTTTATAGCTATCGAGTTGAAACTTTTACCATTAACTTATTTCTGCTGTAAGTTGCTAATATGTCAAAATTGTCCAGCTCTGACCAGTATATCATTTAGATCCCATATAACTGACCGATTTGGAATGTTCTCTTATTATAGAAAAACTGGTTGTTTTTTATCCAATTAATTTGGAATGAACTTTTAGTATAGAAAAATCGGTTGTTTTTCATCCAAATTTGGTAAATGTCAGATTTGGAAGCCTCTACGTCTGCTGACCAAGACTTATTCAGATCGCTATATCATGAAGCTCCCATAAAACTGACCGATTCAGAATGAACTCGTAGCATACCGGATTTTTTGTTTTTTTTTTTTATATCTGAATTAAACCAAATTTGGAACTTGTCAGCCTTAGAAGCCTCCAAGTTTGCCGACCGAATTCAACCAAATCTGCAAGGGTATATAAGCTTCGCCTACCCGAAGTTAGCCTCCCTTTCTTGTTTCATTTGCACAACAAATAATGGAAAATAAAAATAATGTCTCGATCTAAAACCATTGTTTATTTAACTTATGCAGCAACAATTTACAACTAGGTCACAGCAGCTACATCATGCTCGTCCTTGTCAATGCTGAGCTCCAGCACAGCGTCTTCTTCAACGGACATGGGCTCCTTTGAATCTTCCGTTGATACCGAACGAAATTCTTTTAATTCGCCACGAAGTCCATCGAATTTTGTGGGACTGTTGCTATTAAGTTCATCATCTTCATCGTCACTGACCTCCATTATGCCATTGTTGTCATCTAAGTCACGATCTGATTTGAGATCGCTTTCACTCGAAGACGTTGATGATGACGAGCTGGCCTCCTCTTCCAGCTGTTGCTGCAGCTCGTGGATGGTGTACATGAGCAATGTGAAGTCATTGCGACGCTTTTGGAACTTCCGCTCCATTTTCATTTTTTTCTGCATAAGCGTATCTATTTCCTTCTTGCAGATTTCTATCTGTGCCTCGGTGCCCTTACGATCCGGCTGAACTTTGATGAGCGACGCCAGCATATCGTACTCCATTTTATTCTTGCGTATTTGCTTGGCCATCTCCAGCTCCTTCTTGCTGGCCTCGATCTCTTCCTTGGCCATTTCAATGCTCTCTTCGTGTTTCTCCGCAAGCTTGTTGTAGTTTTCACGCTCCTCCTTAATCATATCCAGTGTCTGGACGTTTTTCAATGCCGTCAGCTTGCATTGGGCAAATTGAGCCATCAAGCGGTCGTACAGTACTTGGCTATAATTGATTATTCTTAATGTATTCATAAATCTCGATTTGCTTTGGTGGGGTTTCTTACTTGGTTTCTGGCGAGTCGTTCTTGGAATTGGCCCACTTCAGAAAGTGTTTAAGCAGCATATTCAAACGCCGGTCTTCGCCTGTGCCGTCGCCATCAATAAGCAGGCGCTGCTTGATTATTTCCTCTGGAATATGATAGCAAATGGAGGCTAAGATAATTTTTCCAAGTATTTAAAACAACTCACCTTCATTCATTTTGGAAATGTGTATATATTTTAGTTAACAATTGCCGGCTTGTGAAAATCAGTGTGACATTTTGAGATGTATTCGATATAACGATAGTAGAGTTGAGCGATATTTGGAAAGCTGTTACTTGCGTCAAGCGACTCACGTCGTGAAAAATGTGATGGTCTTGTCGAAATAAAGTCGCTGTCAGCATATATATTTTTATTTTAGAAAACCAAATAAGGTAAATAAGCCTTTAAGACGGGCCACCGCCAATCCCAATTATAAGTATTTTCTGTTTGTTAAAATATTCTATCACAGTTTTATGCAGCAGTCGCTGTGACCATACTGCTCATCTCTAATTTCCATATCGATAACATTGGACATATTAGTGTGCCCAAATTCAAAGAATATTTTCGCGTTTTGCTGCTACGAAAAATATAAAATTTGTTATAATTGTAAAAATATTTAAATTAAGTTTAAAACAGCGCAAATATGACTGCCGTACCGCCGCCCGCAAACATTTCCACATTGATGCCTTTAGGTGAGTAGGAATTGGCGCCAATTCGCAATCTGCTAAACCTATATATATCATATGGCTTATAATTTGCTCTGCCGGCGACTTTACCAGAGTTGGTAGACAAATGCATTGGTTCTCGCATCCACATTATCATGAAGAACGATAAGGAAATGGTTGGCACACTTCTGGGCTTTGATGACTTCGTCAACATGTTGCTGGATGATGTTACGGAGTACGAAAACACACCTGACGGACGCCGCATTACCAAGCTGGATCAGATTCTGCTTAATGGCAACAACATAACAATGGTGAGTAGACCACAGAAATGAGAAGAGCACCAGCTTTAATTAATATACTTTGCAGTTGGTGCCTGGTGGCGAACATGTTTGAGCTAAACAGAATGGATATAATGATTCTACATTCGCAAATAAACGTTTACATTAAGGTTACATTACATTGCCTATTCTTTTATTTACATATGTACAGAGTGCTGCCACCTGGTAAATATTTATACAGTGTGGCAGCATTGCGCATGCGCTTTTCAAACTGAGAACTAACGTTCTTTTGCCGCTTTAACAGTCAACATGTGCCATAAATATTAACGGCTTTTCTCATGCCTACCTGGCTGTTGCCTTTGTGTGGGTGCAGTGCGCTGCTCTCCCGCTTCTGCTGCCACTTCCGCTCTTAGTCGTGGCAACATTGAAATGTTCAGTACGACACCAAACTCCAACGGAAGTAGAACAAACCAAGCGGAAACACACGACAACGGCCGTTGCACGAATATGGCAAACTTTTTCATCAACAAAAGCAAATAATAATCGTAATTTGTCCAAAAGTTTTATGTATCGAGATATGACTAATTACAACTGTAACGTGGCCTAAACACAGCTGGGCCAATTCTTTAGTGTCGTGACGCCGCTAGCCGAGCGCGGCTGTGAAAAAGGCTTTCAGTTGAAATTTTCGCCTCGGTATCTGTATCTATTAACGTCTAGAAGCCGCTTCCACCAAAGTCCGATTTTTTTTTTTGCTGCATACGTAAAATTTTAATAGCCTATTGGTAAGCTCCTGGTGACATGGTTATGATTGCGTGAAGAAATCAATAGGTCGACGCCGAAGACGACGACAATGGCCAGCGGTAAGCCCATGAGCAGCAGCTGCCAAAGCATTGCAACGGCAGCCAGCAGTGCCGCCACCACTGCCGCTGCTGTCTCCATCTGCGCCTCCAATGCCACCTCGGTGGGATCGCTCATCGCTGCCGCCTGCCTGCAACAGAATCAGCAACATCAACAGTCCTCGTCGCACTATGTCAATGGCACCGGCAGCCTGGGTCGCCTCAAGTATCATCACAAGAGTCTCGATGCCAGCGATGAGGAGCTCGAGTATGCGCAGGTATGTGTCCAAGTCCATATTCCACAGTCAGCAGTAGTTTAATTGAATTGTAAGCCATCGTCTTATGAGGTAAATTTCAACTCCCCCGGGTGGCTGCTTATTGAGTCATAATGCGACTACAACGACAGTGTTTTGCAGCGCTGGGCTCAATTGAAATTGTCTTGCGGGTGCCATTGCTGGTACTTCTACTTGGTGGTGGTGGGTGTCTGAGCTGCCATTGGCATTGGTGGTGAGTTTTTCTTGTTGCAGCAGCAGCACCAGCAGTAGAGGGTAGATGGTGGGTGGTGTCATTGCCTCAGCTGTTTAACCTCTGCTTTAAAGCTGTCATGCATAGTTTACGCTTCACTGGGCGCATGATGGCCAACCCACCAGAAACACTGCGTCGCCGATCAAGTGTTAATAATTTTATGCACACCGGAAGTTGCCCTACAGAAACACATAACCAGTAATATAAATTAGCTCGGACCATAAATTAGGTGGAGCCAATTAAATGAATTAACTTATGTAGATATTTCATGACCCACTTTCGAAGAGGAGTCAAAATAAGAGGTGAAAGATGAAGATAATTACGATACGTACAATGAGCAGCACGTTTAAGTGTCCCGTCCAACCGGCCGAGGGGCGCACCGCATTACGTGCGACACGAAAAACGCAGGAAGAGGAAAAAAATAACGAGTACACGAAAAGATAGAGGAAAAAACGAAAAATTTCAATGATAGGAAAGACGAACAATAAACGATAAATATTATCTACTTGCTTAGTGCGTTAGTATATATGTTTTATTTGAACTCAGAGAATTGTTAATGGAGATAGATAGAGTTGAAGAGATTGTTATAGTTAGAACATAGAACACGAAAAGGTTCATGGAAGATATAGTTTAAGTTACAATGTTGAAGATAGATAGGGACTTAGTTTCTAGTAGTTCTTCAAGGAACAGAAAAATTAATTTGTCTCATCAAAATCGGACAGTTAATTTCACCACTAATCAGCTTATGCATGAAGATAACATTAAGCGTGATTCGACGATTTTCTAAGGAGGGAAGGTTGATTAAAAGAAGACTGCTTGGGTATGAAGGCAGGTGGCTATTTGGATCCCAGTTTAAGCCACGGAGAGCAAAAAGCAAAAATTTCTTTTGAACAGACGTCGGACCAGACAAATGTATAGATCCTTAAAACTGGCACGTCACAAGAGCCCCTTAGTCCTTACATACTCCTCAAAAGTCGAACTTTTGTGTAAATTTAAGTTTCCTCTAGTTCTTAGGATTTGGGCTAGACATTTTTCGCCTTGTTCCGTCACTTAGCTTGCCATACTCTCCTTCCTCTCAGCAAAAGCCTTTAAGGGATACCCATATCATGGGGGTGCGCAAAATATAAAGAGCATAATAGCATTTTGAAATGATCAGTGTTCAGGATTTTCTCTCAGGAGGTTTATATAATTCCTCCAGAGGAAGATGAGTCTTTTTAGGAATAAGAAATCTCTTAGTCTATCCTTACCTCACTCTATTGTTTAAGTTAATTTTCAGAAGGTCTACTTTGCGGGTGCTGGAAAATCTGTCTTCAAAATTACCAGTGCAGTTGGGAATATAGTCGGATACCATCGTAATCTGATCATCATATAAATCGAAAAGTTAGTTTCTTCGAAATGAAATCTACAATGCCTCATTCTGCGTGTATACTAAATACTCCTGCTCTTTTATATCCTTTGAAGCAATCTTCAAGTCCCCCCCTTCCTTTAGAATTATACACAATTTTGCCTTTCCCAAAAAGCTTTAAAACTGGTCAACTAAGTGTATAATCCTTGCCAGCCGTTTATTACGATAAATAACAGTTCCCAATGCTCTTTCCTCTTGCCTTACACAGTAGACAATGTACAGTTAATGAAAAGCCCAGAGCTTTGTAAGCTTGTATTTGTGTGCAATGCGTTTACCCTTTCCCCACCACCCCTATCTCTTTTCGCCCGTTTTGGGCAGTGAAAGTGTTTGCCTGTTGGCCTGGCTATGGCTCGGCTCATCGCGTATTCATGAAAATGTTTTCAATAAAAGTGGGAATAGAGGAATAGGAAAAGGATGCCTAAGCCTCTGCTTCTGCTGCTTGCCAACAGTTGGGTAAACATAATTTTTATGGTGGCAGCCCTGGGCTATTGGTTGTGCCACATTCGTGTATAAGATGGCAGATAATACCGACGGCGGCGTGTAAATAGCCGGAAGTGCTGAAGCAGTTTAACTTGTGATTTCGCTGACCTCCATTCAACCACGCCAAACGTTCAACACTCTTACAGTTGTCGCAGTCTACGCACATCCTGGGCCGCTACAAATCGGAGCGTTTTCTGGCCTCCAAGCCGGACGAGGATCGGCGGCGTCGCACCATCATTGTGGAGAAGAAGAATGACTCGTACGGATTCACGCTGCAGAGCTATGGCATACACTACAAGCGGGATGAGGAGAGAGAGGTGGAGATGATCACCTATGTGGATTATGTGGAGTACGGTGGTCCAGCTTATCGAGCGGGCATGCGAGAGGGCGACGTCATACTGTCGATCAATGGCAAAGATATGGAGAAGGCTGATCACAAGACCATTGTGGACTTCATCAAGCAATGCGATACCAGAATGCGAATGGTAGTTCTCTTCGAGGATTGTGTGAGAAAGGTAAGTCAGAAGAAAATTGTATAAATAAAACTTAAGTGATATACAAATATTGCTAAACTTGTCTGCCAGGTGGATCTCCATATGCGTTACATACAACTGCAGAGCATGCTTCAACAGAAGATGAACGAGCTGGAGCGAGTGCATCTGCGCGAACGTGAGCTGCTTGAGGGCAAGTGGAAGACTCACAGTCTGCCCGCACGCAAGAAAGCCAATACCAATACCTCACCCAGCGATGGAGAAGGTGTCTCGCCAACAGAGACCGGCGAAACGGTCTTCTATCGTCCTGCTCTGTCCACCGAGGATGTGGCCAATATTGCACGGCAGCAGGCGGCGGCAGCACAGGCTATTGGTGCGGGTGCGGGCATCATTCCGCCACCTGCACAGTTTATGCTTACTTACCATTATCTGGATCCCACATATCGCTATGTACTGCGGCCCACTCACGGCAGCTCTGAGGATTACCTGGATAGCGTTGGCGTCGGCGTGGGCCTGCAAAGAAGCAGCAGCGATCATCAGACAGCGCAACGCTTCATACTGCAGCGGGCCGAGTCTGTGGACACCACTATGCCAAGTCAGAGTCAGGCAACGGCCAGCAACACACAGTACCATAGCGCCAAGCCACCGGCTCCGCCTCCGCGAACTTGCGAGAAGCACAAGCCGCCAGCCAAGCCACCCAAATCAGAAAAATCATCCAGCAAGCATTGTCATGTGAGTCACTCCTGCAATCCTTGTTTGGGGCACTTCCGTTGGAAGTCCACGGAGAAGTCATCGACGGCTGCGGCAGCAGGGAATGGTAATGGCAATGGAAATGGAAATGGAGACAATGTCAGCCTGGATGCCTACGATTTGGCCAGCCCTTGTTGCGATACCCAGTGCGTGCCCTCACGGCGTCGCCATCGCCAGCACAAAGAGCACACGCACAAGCACAAACATCGCGAGCGGGAAAGGGAGCGTGCAGATAGCAAGGAGCATCGCACACAGCCACGACCCAAGTCCCAGACGCATGCCTCTCCCAGTGCCAATGGTGGAGCAGTAAGCGGACACCATCACCATCATCACCATCACCACCACAGCCATGATCAGCAGTCGCAGGCGGTGCCTCATCATTATCACTACCATCATCCCCAGCAGCAACAGCAGCAGCCACAATCGCAAACCCAATCCCAGGCAGGCAGTGTGCGTTCCCGTTACTTTGACCTTGCTTCGGGTCTGGCCAGTCACTGCAGCCTGCATTCGTGCACTTCTAGCGAGTTTGCGCCAGGCGACTCTGCCTCCTACACCACCTCCATTAGCACGGATACGCTTTTCTGGGAACCCAAGAGCGAGGCAGGCGCTCAAGCACAGGCAACTGCCTCGCGGCAGCATTCGACCAAGTCGAGGCAATCATACGAGCAGCAGCAGCAGCAGCAGCAGCAGCAGCCGCAGGCACAGGCACAACCACACCATCATCACCACCATCATGCTCATCCGGGCTACCATCAGCGGTATCATGTGACCGCCACTCAGGTGCAGCCCTCACAGATCTATCCCAATTCCATGGCGTACGTCCAGAAGCCCAAATCCTGGGATAATCTAGCCAACACCAAGGCCATGGCTGGCTATGGCTTTGGCTATGGCTATCTGGACACGGTGGCTGTGAAGCCACCAGTCAAGCTGCAGATTTCACAGCAGCGACACTCCATGCCGCGTCGTAATCCCTACGGCCGCTACTCCACCTATGGCGACGTTGAGAACTATGCGCCACCGCCCACAGAATTTGTGGGTGAACTGACGACCACAACAACCACAACAATCACAGCCAAGTCCACTGAGGAGCTGCTGGCGGCCTGCGATTGCCTCACACCACAGCAGCAGCAGGCCTTAAAGGCGGCCCAATATCAACTGAGCCAAAACCAGAAGCTAACGCACCAGAACTCCTGTCAAATGGGCTACTATTCACATTTGCCCAGGCCCACCACAGATGTGGGCACCTCAACTGTACAGCAGCACGTCCAGAATGGAGCTGGCGATGTGTCCACCGTTTCGGAGGCAACCCGCTTGTAGATAACACTTGTCTAAGAAGCGAACTGTCTACCCTCAGAAACTCGTGTGACAGTGATGGACAGGATCTTGGATGGTGGGAGAGATGACACAGCCTTTGCCATTCAACGTTTGATAACAATTAGCAGCGTACGAGAGGAAACGATTCCAGAGCATGCTTATTTGTGGCTATAGGCAAGACTTCGAAATCCTGTCCATCACCTTCGTGCGGCCATCTATTCTGATCTCAAGAAAACCGTCTATCAAGTAGGTTCTAACATGAAAACATTCAAAAGATTTCATGAACTAGTTGTGAATTTCTGTGTATTATTGAACAATTGAATATTTGCCATTTTGGAGAAGGACATAGATAGCTTTCATTCTCCACAGTCATTTTTAAGCTTATTCGAATCGAATGAATGTATTCATGTTGGATTCTTTTATTTATACATCGAAATTACTAGAAAATCCTAGAACGGTAACTAAGCCAAATTTTAAAATGTGTAATTCAAACAACAGGTATTACATATAACACACATATAGGCTCTTGTTCTCAACTTTAGCAGGAGATATTTTGAAGTTGGATTTCAAATTTGTCTAGTTTATATAAAAAGTGATATAAGAGTCAAATGAATACTAGATTAAAGTCGTTAATGAAGGGAAGTTAGAGATAATTATTGTATTGAAAGTTTGTTTCCATACTGTTACTGTATAGAGTATATTGTATTTGTACAAATGTCCGTCTGTCCGTACGTATGAACACCTAGATATCCCGTTCATGCAAATCGATGAACCTTACAATGCAAACCTTACAACTCCCTCAATTTTTGACATATTAAGTTGAAACTCTGTTTATAAATGTAATAAGCACATTATCTACCGATTTGCCAAAGTTTATTAAGATCGGATAATAATAAGTAACATCGCTATAGCCGAAATATCTGCAATAAGACTCCCGGTACTCAGTTACTTCATATCGTAACAGTGCAAAAACACATTAAATCAGCGGCTGCTTCTCTCTTTTAACAACACAACAAAATTCCAATTGGATTTGCATAAGCACAATCAAATTTCAGTCATTCAAGCAAGCTTGTAAGAAGAAGCAGATAGACTACTGTTGCCAACTACTGTTATTGCCAACCATCCGATTTTTGCTTGGGTTAAGGTGGTTCGTTCAGTCATTCAAGCAGCAGCATGGGTGTAAGTGGGAGGGAGACTGAAACAGAAAATGTTAATGCTAATTCTGGGGTTGTTTCTTAACCGATTTTAACTAAATGCCCATAGAAAATGTTTAATTTATATGTCATTTTAATTGCAAAAATTGAAATCTGCATTCCAAATTCACTCAAGTTCATCCGGACGGGCAGACGGACGGGGCTTAATCAACTCCGCTGTTGATGCTGATCAATAATATATACACTTTATGAAGTCTTAGGCGCTTCGTTCTGCCTGTTGCATACATTTGCACGAATACAATATACTCGTTTACTCTAAGAGTAAAAAAGAAAAATTTATATAAAGAACTACAGAGCAATAAAATTTCAAGTGTTCTGCAACCATTCAATGTTAAACAAATCCAACTTCTTAAGCTTTACATAGTCTGAATCTAGTATCCACTGATTTTAGTGTCGCTTGCCAAAGAGATGCCCCAAATTTGAACTTTACATTCAAAAGCTTAGTGAAATAATAACAGTAAAAGTGGTGGAGCATAATGAACAAGGCCATTATCGAATCTTTATATGTGTCTACATCATATTCAGATATCTACATATATATCTATGATATAACACTCTAGATGCAATGCCGTTTTGATTATTTAGATTTATTTTAAAGACTGAGCTACGTGTTTATTACAAAAGTGTGCAAAAGATCTAGCGTCTTAATTTATGATCTAGTTAGAACATTATACATACATACATACATACATACACACATATATGTCATATAATATGAATACATACTTAGCAAGCATATAGCTATGGATTGAAGATCATACACACATTACATTACAACCATTACACACATATATTGTATACTAATATCGAACAATGTAATTTAATCATTGTGATAGTGGAAAGGCAGGCACTTAGTGGCAATTTTATCAAACAAAAAAATACCAAAAACAAAAAACGCTTTTATGTAATGCAGAATGTAAATGTTATTGTACTTTATGTAATGCAATAAAATTTCGAAAATGTGTTCAAGTAGCCAAAAAAAAAATATTATTTTCATTTCTGTAGAGATTTTCAAAATTTACCGCCTTACAAACTGTCAGCGCTCAGCTGTTCAACCCCCGCAACGGTGTGGCAACACCAAAAAAGGTGTTGAGCAGTTTCGAATTTTTCTAAAAAGGTGTTGGGCAGTTGCGAATTTGTCAACTGTCAGTAGCGCAAAAAATCAATACCAACCCCCAGCCCCAACCCCCTCGTTAAAAATGTAAATGCGAAAAAATTCAATACTGTGCAGCCATACGCGACGGTCGTGTAGCTTTCATTCTCACATTGTAGTCCCAACAAAAGTCCAAAAAACGCCCGAATTTTGTATGAAATCACAAAGCCAAATTGAAATCCCCATTCCCAATGCTAAGATGCCAGTTCACACAGAGAGCTGCGCCTAAAAGTGCCCACAAATCAAGTGCGTGAAATCCGGAGCCAAAGCAATAGAAGCAGCAGCAGTAGTTCGCAAAACCGGCAAAAGGCGATAGATTCATACAGTGGTGTGACAAGTGACAACTTAACCAAAGCCCATAGTAAAAAGAGCCAAACCATATAACACATACAATCACTGCCAAATCCACATCCGCATCCGGTCAACTCAGACGCAAACATATGTCAAGTGCAGAAGCGGTGCTGGAAAGCTAGAAACACGGCGCCGGCAGCAGCAGCGCCATCGTCATCGGCGGTAGCTGTAGCAGCACCAACAAAGACGGCGGCAACACAACACCAAACGACAACGGCCACGGCTGAAGAGGCGTCGGTGCTGCTACTGCAACCCGTTTGGTTGTTGTTGTTTTTGGTGGCAGCGGCAGGTACAACAACAATGATAAGGTAGGCAAATTATCCACACGCATATGTAATTTCAGCGTTGTTTGCGTAAAACTAAACGTGAGCATGTGTTAGTGTGGTTCTGAGCCACTGTGAGAATGAGAGGCCAATCCACAATCTAAGGCGAAGGACTAGTTGGCGCGCTGGCGCTTTTTTTGGGGGCTTATGAAGTTGCCCCACAAGAGGGGTACTACCAATGGGCTTGGACGATGCCCATACCAGATTTTATCATTTTCTTTTTGTGTGCTGTGAGTTGCTTCAAGTTAAGAACAAATCTTACATCAACGCAAGACAAAATTGTATACTCGAATCATTCATTCAGTACTTGAAATTCTCTGGTATCATAAAGATATCGTTAAGAATATTGTGCCGACAAATAGACAGCCGTAGGCTCAACAGATATTAAACTCCGTATCGTGAGTGACACAACCGAAAAACCATAAAAGATGGGATGCTGAAATTTCCATACAAGGTTAGGTTGTACAGGGTGACTAAGCACTAAGAACCCCTTTTGGAAAATAATCTACTTTATTTTGCTGAATGATCGTTCACAGGAAGCAACTGAAACAGGTATAGTTAGTAATAAGTTGTCGCTAATATCTTGTAAGCTTCGATGGGACGGGAAATATATAACAGAAGTTGTTCAGGAGCGAATCCAATTTGCTCTTCGTTTATCTTTTTATACTTGTATTAACGTCTTGAATATCATTGAACAAGTCTCCGTCGGCCAAGTCATCTGGATAAGACTCTGCCAGTTTCTGGTACTTTTCTTTTATTTTGGAAAATTGGAAAATTTTATAATTTTTTTCAGTCACAAAGAAAACCGAGTTTCTTTCGAGTTTCTTCAAATCATTCTTTGCCCAACGTTCTAGGTACTTTACTGTGACAATGCAAGAAATTTCATCATATCTCTGTAACTATAAGCATTTTATTCAAACTAAAGTTTAAAAACTGATAAAATCTTCCTCAGATTTTAGGTTACAGAATATCACCCCATAAGTTTGTCAGATGAAATTGCTTTAATTTTAGACATGCTGAAAATCCTTTCCATCTGATTTGCAAAACATATTTATGTTAAATATAAATAGCCAATTATTTGAAAATATCCTAAAAAGCAATGCCTAAAGGCGGGCAAATATAATACCATACCCAATGTTCGTCAAGAGTTTGTGCCAAGTAGCATAGACAGGGACACAGTCAACCACACAGAAACACACTGACACTCACATCCTGTCTCATAAAAAATTACTTCCAAATACTCGTAAGTATGTATTTGTGTGTGTGTGTGTGTATAAGTATTCTCGCAAAGTTTGCAGCTAAACCCTCCCCCCACTAGCTCACAAACAAAAAAAAAAAACAACTGAACTGACCAGTTAGCTTGGAGTGTTATTTGATGTTTGAGAAATGAAAATTATAAGTTTGCCATGTCTGTGTGGATCATTAGAGTGAAGTTTGCATTCAAGTAGGCAAAACACAAAAATGAAAAAAAAAAGAAAATGTTTCCATTAATTATGAAGGCTGGCAAGAACTTAGCCAAACTTTGCAGACCCATCCTGGTGTTTGTCAATTGTTAAACCAAATTCATAAGCACTAATGACTGGGGCCATAGAGCTTGAGTATGCGAATGATTACAGCAACTAGAGATGATGCTGTGACAATTGTCATATGCTTATGGTTATGCTTGCTCGTGACTTTTTACAAATGTTGCTGGATTGTTGTCCAGTGAATATAATAATTCAACAAAAGTTGATTTTGAACTCAAGCCTACAGCGAAATTTTCATTATCAGAAGAGGTTGAACTCAAAGAGAAGCATAAGGCTAAACAAAAGTTGTTTGAAGTTTTACTTTTTGAGTATCTTATATATATATGTTATAGAGAGGTCTCTTCTGGAGGCGCATTGACAAATTCACGCCCATGATTCATAACTCACGACCCTCTCGCTCATCTCTAACCCCCACAATGGCCTGAACAACTTGAAATTTTGCTGCGGATGCGGACATAGCATGTACGACAACATCATTATCATTATCAGCTCTAGCTGCAGCGTCAAAATGCCATTAAATGTGTAGCCTACAATGCCTTTGAAGGATTACACACTACCCCACTCCTCTTCACTCTTCACTCTCACTCCCCGTCCACAGCATCAGCTCCCACTGCATGCTTGTTTACTCATGCACCAAAAAAAAAAAAAAAAAAAAAACTGGAGCTTTGTCAAATAGCAAAGAGCGCGGAATAGCAGTAGCAGAGAGTTGTAGTTGTACTTGGAGTGCTGGCGGGCATTGAAAATACATACATACACACACACGCACTTACATATGGAACCGTCTGGCAGTCAGTCAAAAGCATTTTCACCGCTCCCCTCCCTCCACAAGCGTCTGGTGATGAGCGCCAAAGTGCGTTGCATACTTTTTTGCGCGCTTTGTTTGACTGGGATTGGGATTTTCCCCAACAATTGTAGTTGTAGTCGCTCTCGTTGTTGTCGTCATCGTGCATATTGTCACACAAGCAACAACAACAACAACAAC
Source organism: Hirtodrosophila duncani (assembly GCA_037043425.1). Classification (NCBI taxonomy): domain Eukaryota; kingdom Metazoa; phylum Arthropoda; class Insecta; order Diptera; family Drosophilidae; genus Hirtodrosophila; species Hirtodrosophila duncani. The sequence goes on along the minus strand of JBAMBM010000834.1, from coordinate 4,429,997 downwards.
AACCAAGCACACGCAAGTGAAAAAGAAAAACTTTGCCACGTTGACTAAGGGAACCTACGACTCCAAACTGGCTGAGTGCCAGGCGACAAAATTGTCCTTGACCATATTAGATACATATCGTATATACACATATATATGTGGTTAGTAGCAGCATTATATCTTTTCAATCATCTTCTCTTTCATATCAAAATAAATAAGACCTTTGTTTTATACAGAATTTGAGATTCCGGTGGCTCTCTCAAATTACGAGAATTTAATATTGTTGATGTCGACGTTGAAATTTTAGGCAATGACAAAAGTGAATGCAAAACGTTGGCGTTCACTCAATTCACAAATGAACGGTGATTCTGCAATTATCTGATCTTAAGCAATTACTCGTGAATTCGTATTTTTCTGAATGATTGTCAATGGATTATAGTTATATTTCGTGTAGTTAAAGAGGTTTTCTAAAAGTCAGTGAAATTTTAACTACACTATGCTACGATAGGACGTTCAGACTCTTTGAGACCCTAAAAGAAAAACGTTTTAATAGTTTTGGCCGTGTGTCCATGTGACATCCAGATGTTGCCAGTGCCGCCTGTAGCTGTGTGTGTCTGTATTGTCTGGATGTTGACGAGTTGGGCAGAGTTTGGGGCCAGACGTGGGGGTGTTAATGAGCAACGTCGCAGTGGCAACACGACTTTGCTTAGTATTTGTGTTCCTTCATTTCCGGTTTCCACATGTTGACATCCTGATGATGTTGGTTAAGTTCTGTTGATGATGAAGTCAGTAGCCAGTCTCTCCTTCACTGTTTCAGTTCTGTCAGTCAGTTTTGTTTTGTTGTCACTCTGAACACATACTCGAATACATACGCCTACCACTCGTCTCGCCTGTTGACACTGCGTATGCGTAATTTTCATATTATGTAATTTTAACGTGTTAAATGGAAACTTAATTTGATTAAGGCGCCATAAATATGAACTGACTGGGTCCCTATGGCGCCCGTTGATATGTTTGGAGCTGACGCATAGTTGACGCAGCTTCCCAAAAAAGAAAAATCTACACTTACCCCTGCTCTGGTTTGCTGATGCTACTGCCTGATGTTACTGCTCGTGCTGCTGCTGATGAGCTCATATTGAAGGTTTTTGTGCTGGATAGCGACCTAGTTTGGCGAAAGCCAAATCACTGTGGTCGCTGCGGCGCCATTTGCACTGCCGGCCCTTTTGTAAACTGCTCTCGTTGCCACTGATGCCACTGATGCTGCTGCTGCTTCTTCTTCTGTTCCTGGCACTGGTCCTGTGCGCGTGTCGCTGGCTTCTGTCTCTGGCAGTCTCTTTTCTTTTTTCAAACAATTTCACTTGGTGGTCTGGTCCAGCTCCTCGCTCGGGCGTTATTAATTGAGCTTTTGATGTATAGCTGCCGCCAGAGCAGCGATTGTCCCTCCATCTATCCAACTATCCGTGTGCTCTTAAAAGGCTACGTAATTGTTTTTGCCAAATTGAATTTTTAATTGAATTCGTATTCGAATTCGAATTTGAATTGGAATTCATCGGCCAGTTTTTCTGTTCAAATGTTGAATGAAATCTGTAAATCGAATGCCTTTACTATTATTTATGTTATAGCTTAGACAAAAGCTGAAAACCAAACAGCAGCCAAAACCATTTTCCTAGCGCACAGGAGCTGATTAATTGCCCAACGGGCAGAGTACATAGAGAGCAGCTCATATTCGCTTTAGAGGTAGGTTAAAGATTTCACAACAGCAGAACTGTAATGGAAGCCCCCAGCGAGTCCTACTCCGTCCCTGTTCAGTTGCCTGATTTATGTGACATAAAAATTAAAAATTGAACATGCAGTTGAGGAAAAAGCGCGCAATAAGCATACGCCGCATAGGCATTTCAAATTGTATCCAAGCATTGACATCGGCATCATCGACATCATCGTCATCATCGTCATCATCATCATCATGTCGTCATCGTTATCCACATCAACAATGACTCAACGAGCGGCTGAATGAATATCAAGTGGACTGTCTACGCTGCCACCCACACCCTCCCCCCTTTATAGACGTACCCACATACACAAAGGCGATAAACGATGGATGAATAGATAGATACATATACTTGTATATATAGAAATTGCATGATTCAGTTTGTTTAGTTGCGGTATAGCTTATGAGTGAGTCGTCTGGTGGTACTTCTGTCTCTGCTCATTTCGTATGCAAAGTGGATGCTTGCGTTTAGTTGGCACACCAAAGCTGTTGCGATCTATATATGTATTTATAAAGATTTATATGCAGAAATGTTGTTGTTGAATATCATTGTGTTATCATTTTCAGAACCGGTTCGCAGACATAACACATTGCGTCGGCGGTAGAGAACGGCATGGTGAAAATGGAATCCACTGAAGAACAGGATAGAAAACTTGTCTTGGAGTTTTGCCATTTGCTTGAGAAGTCCAAACAGCTGTTCAATGGGCTCAGGTATGTAAAGATATATACATGATATGTAATGATGTGGTTATTTTAAGACAGAGATTGACACCCAAGAGCCATTGGGGGGGTCGTACTTAGAACAGACACACATATATGAATCGAACGTTAACAGAAGTCAGTCTAAGTGAGAGGAAGACTGCGACTTTAGAAATAAGCGAAAAGCGAGGGCATTTGTGAAGCTTAGAAATGTAAATGTTCACAATTTCTTGCTATTCCTTGGTCTCTCTCTTTAATAGCTTGAGTTTCGGGAGAACTTTCTAAGTGTTTCTTAGGTATCTTTTTCGAGTTTATGATTTAAAACGTTGTGAGAGCTATGAGTTATAGCTTAACCTATATATTCGTCTTTTCCTTTTCCTCCTTACCAAACCACAGAGATCTGCCGCAGTATGGTCATCGACAGTGGCAAGCCTACTTTGGACGCACCTTTGATGTTTACACAAAACTGTGGAAATTTCAGCAACAACATCGCATGGTGCTCGACTCGAAGTATGGACTGAAACGTTGGCAGATTGGAGAGATAGCAAGCAAAATTGGACAGCTTTATTATCACTATTAGTGAGTAAATGAAATACATACTCTCTTCAAAGGATATTCACTACTTATACATCTATGCTCCATGCAGCTTAAGAACCAGCGAAACCAACTACCTGAATGAGGCGTATCAGTTTTATGCGGCAATACGAGGGCGAGCTTATTATTCGCGTGCCGCCAAAGAGGATCGGCCCGATTTGATGGTCAAGAAGCTGCGCTACTATGCCCGTTTCATTGTGGTCTGTCTGCTGCTCAAGAAGATGAAGCTAGTACGGGAATTGGTTACCGAACTGGAGAAGCAAATACAGGAGTATACCAACACGTAAAGAGCGCACATTTCTGCCTCGAAAGATCAACCAACTGATACTAATATACTTTTTATTTTGTTTATCCAGCTATGAGCCGGAAGATCATCTAGAATGGTCACTAGTTTTGGAGGAGATCAAGGGCTTCATTAAGGCCGAGGCAGCTGTGGCAGTGCTGCATGCCGATTCGAATCCCATAATTTTATCACACAGGTGAGTCGTTAGCGCACTCTGGCCCATCCAGCGTAAACGTTGCCCGTGCTTTCGTCGACGGAGGAGGAGTTTGGAGAACTTGTGGGGTAGCCAGTATGTATATGGGTAGCTCAGTTCTAATTCTGATTCTGTTTGCGTAGGTATACGAGTTTTGCTTCAGTTCTGTTGCTGTTAATTGTTTGATTTGTTGTTGTGCTTATCACAGAAGACTTGAAACACCAGAGAAAACACTCACTATTGTCATTTCGTCACGCACTTATCCATAATCCTTCCACTCACACATACATGCCATAAACAAAATGAACTCCAACACACTTACAGTTCACCACACAACCATGTTATCATTTCATTTGTTGCCCCTCCTTCCAAACACTCACACACACACACACACACACACACATACTCTCCCCTCCCATGTCACCTCATTAGTGCGCCACATTCTCAATTCTTCTGTGAAAGCACGGGCCCCCGCCAATCGCTTTTGGATCAGGCACAACTACAACGACTGATGTGGTAGTGGTTCCGGTTCTAGGTTATCGCCGCTGACGACTCCGCCATGCGAGCGATCGCCGCACATGACGCTCAGTCTGCAGGAGATCTTGATCGTAGGATCGGCGTGTGAGCAGGCCAAGTTCTCGGAGCTCACAATGGACATGTTTAGGATGCTACAAACTCTAGAGCGCGAACCCACGGAGTCTGCGACGAATCCGCTGAGCATGTCCCATGGCCTGCATGGCCATGACGCCAGTCCGGCGGCGAGTCGTATTCCACCATACGGTGTGCCAGGCTCTAAGGGCTACATGGAGAATGGACGCAATTATCGAGACAATCCTCATAAATATCTACTATACAAGCCTTCGATTAGCCAGCTGCTGGTCTTTCTGGCCAGCGGCTTTAAGGAACTGCCACTAGGTGGTGCATTACTGCTGTACATGTCAGCGGATGGCTGTTTCTCCACCACCAAACATCCGGAGGACTGTGAGTAAAGCTCTAAGCACCAGCAATGCCAACTAAATCTAATCCCGATCAACCTTTCAGATGGGTACGAGCTGGGTGGCCTGGCCACCAGCGTCAAACGCGACAGCGTCGATGGGGGCGGCTTGTCGTGTCGTGGCAAGTCCTACAAGGAGAATCACTGTCTTTATCCCGGCGATCTGTATCCGTTCACGCGCCGGCCCATGTTCATCATCATCGACTCGGATAATTCGTTTGTCTTTCAGCACATACCACGCTACTTTGGCCAGCCCCTGGTCATACTCATGTCACCGCAAGATGTTCCGCCCGCATTTCAAAGTAACTTATTACGATATATATATATATACATACTTCAGACTGGTCAGAATCTTACTTGTAATATTTCCAACGATTTACAGCTGATGTACAGCATCATGGCTCGCTGTTTACATTGTTCCTGCACTCCCCGCTCACGGCCCTCTGCTACATTTGCAATGTCGGTGATGTGCCCATACATCATTGGGAACGCTGTCAGACTTATGTGGATCGTTTCATAACGGAAGCGTCGCGTCTGGTCACACGTTGTCGCATCGATGAGATCGAGCAGGGCATTGGTTTTATAGGTAAGGCCTCTTTTATAAGCTTGAAATTCAGCTTTTCTTCAAAGGATTTTCTATAATGAACATATATATAATACTACCCAGTTTGATAATTTAATAACCCCTCCCTTTCCATTCATAGATTCCTCCTACGTTCAGTTCTTTGGGGACGATTTTCTGCGCACACTCATCTTACGTTTCGTCTTCTGTGATGTCGTGCTGCGTCTGCATCGGGGCTTTCGTGGACGCCATATGCGACCGCGCTGCGAGCCCCAGCTGCCCGCCAATGAGCTGCTGGAGCATCCATCGTTATCTCACATCGTTTTCCAGCTGGCATCGGCTCTTGATGTGCGTGGCCATTTCTCCGAGGGCCCCGAGTGTGACTGATGACTTATAGTGGTCGTAGTCTTAGTTCTAGTCATAATTTTCTATATGAGACAGCAGCTGTACCAGATCTTTTGTTTCTACTGCCTGGACAGGCAGTTTTCACTGATGCATTTCGTGTACAATACTTTACCACAAGGCTGGAGTTGGAACTGGAACTGGGATTGGGATTAGGATTAGCCGCGGCCCGCCCGGCTAGTCGGTGCTGAGCAGTTCATCGAAATTGCATTCACAATTTCAATGCCACACCATAACATTCTCTCGAACCATGCATAAATATATGGAATAATCATCAAGTAGCTAGTTTTCTTATATAGTGCGTCGCGCAATGGAATGGTCCAATGTTAGTTGCTTAGCATATATATAAACACACACACGAACACATACATGATATTAATTATTAAAAAAAATTAATAATAAAAACACAAATGGAAACTAAAGCAGCAACAAAAACGAACGTGAATAAAAGAACATGTCAAAACCTAACAAAACGATAACTGCCAAAAAGAAATAAAAATTTAATAAATTAAATAAATCAAATTTAGTTGGAAAGGCAATGATGGAGAACGTACAGACAGCAATTTTTTAAAATTGATACATTTTTTGTAAGGGGAATTAGAGAGAGACGATGACCTTTTTCATACGCAGCGAAAATGTTTTAGCTTTTATAAAATATTAAATTAACAAATTATAATTAAATTCTACAATATATAAATTGTAATCACGACACACTATATAAGAGAAATGCAATTTTATGCATTGTACACGACGCTCATAAACAAATTACAATTTAATAAGAACAAACAAAATATTGTACGTAAATATGTAATATTGCATATATGTTTGTATGTATAATTATGATTAAAAGATGACTGAAAGTTACTGTTTCAAAAAGCAAAGAAAAGTTTAGCAAAAATAATAATAATTATAATAATAATCTATACATAAAGCTAGTTAAGTAACCAAAAACAAATACAGATATACAAAATATATTTTGTATATGCTAAAAAAATAAAATACAAAAAAAAAACGTAAATAAAAACCAACTCAACAACATTTTATACGAAACCGAATACAAACAAAATTTATACTACAAGTACTTAAAGAAAATATACACACACATATATACATAAAGGCCTATTTCGGCATACATTTTCAATCGAAAACCATAACTTCAGCTGCCCAGGAAAATAAGGCTAAAACTGTATGTGAATGTGAATGTGAAAATGTGGCCAGAATACAGCTCCACGCATATGGATAATGGCATTACATAATAACAATATACATACATATATACATAGTTGCAAATCACACGAATTCTATGGATTTATAGGCAAATGATAAACGCAATATTGAAAGTTACAAATTATATATATACTATATATACATATATGTATATATGTAATTATAAGCACACATATATATATATTTCGATAAAAAAAAAAATAACGAAATAGTTGAACGCATAGTAAATACTTGCTAAATTTTTACAAAAAGCAAAACTGCAAAATATGAAAATAATTACTTTAAATTTATAATTTACTATAAATAATATGCGCATTTTTTATATTACAAAGAAAAGAAACAAACTTAAGCTAGCTACAACAAATTTCTGAAGTCTTCAAGCAGCCCTATTAAACAATAAAACAAAAAGACACACATTGATTTACTTATCCAAAAAGTTCTTAAAAAAAAACTTATTCGCTTTGTTAACTAACAACTTGTATAGCATATTTTCCCTTTTATTAACAAAATTCGTTTACCAAATTTTTGTATATATAGAAATTCTAAAACAATTCTAAACCGAAAACTGTTGAAAGAACCAAATGTTTATCAAACGCTCATTATCATTTCCATTAGGTTTTGTACATTTTACATTGACAAAATGAAAGATAAATGCATTTATGACATATGACAAGAATACAAAAAACAATTCAACAAATCAGCAACATTTAGCCACATTAACACATACACACACAAAAGACACTCACACGTAAACGGAGCCCACAATGTAAACATTTAAACCATTATCATAAACAAATTGTTTAACAACATACAACACCGTCAAGCCACAAAATAACATTAAATACAATACAATTACAAATTTAGCAAAGCCACAACAACAAAATATTAATAATGCAATGAGGCGTAAAGGCGAAAGGGAGTATGGAGTGTATGGAGTTTGTATGAGTAATAAGAATAAAGCACACGTTTGAAGAAAATGACTGCCAATTTTTGGGAAGAGTGGGAAAATTAATATATGCATGCATTTTGGCTCCTTTTATATTCGCTGGGTGTATGAAAGCGTTCCCATCCGCACTGCACGATCTGTCGCTCTCAAACCAAATCTATATTGTCTTCCTTAGGCTTTGGTTTTTCAAATTTATTATCATAATTATTATATCTCAAATTTATACATATTTCACTCAGTGCATTGAAACATCTAGTATATGGTTTTCCACCGAGTAAAGCACATCTCTGAAGACTCATTTCCTATAAAGGCCTATGTAAAAGATCCATCAGCTGCTGATTCACGCGACTCAGTGCGGCATTTAGTCGTAGCCTGCTTTCAGGTGGCTTTCCCACCATGGCCATAAGAGATTTTGGTCAAAAACTGTCACTTTTCTGTTATATCCATTTACATTTTTAGTGAGTGGCTTGGTTATTGTCGAAGATGCTGATTCAAAACATGTTGCATGATGTTACGAGCAACATTGTTGCGAAAAGCAGTTTTCGTCAGAAACTGCGGCGGAGTTTCCGTGGAACCTTTCTCACTTTTAGTTAATTTTGCAGTTGATGTTAAGTTAGTGCAATTGTAGTATCAGTTCATTAAATTAAAGACTCCGAAAACTGGGTTTGTTCACAAAAAGTGGTCTGACTACGAGTATCTTATAGTCGGAACCCGACTATAGCATTCTTTCTTGTGTTTATACTTGTGTTATAAGAAAACTATTATTTATGAAAATACATATGAATCACAATGAATCAAGATGGGCGACGAAAAATAAATAATCCAAGCTCAATCATCCCAATGAAAGCGGTCAGAAGAATGCTTCTGTAATTATATTGCAAGCCTCAGGTTTTTTTAATGCGAACTTGGAGTGACTGTGTCATTCAATCGAACATATACAGTGCCTGGTTCTGTGTAATTTAATTTCCATCTAAGCTACCTGTTTGTATCAGAATCCAATCGATGAACGCAGACACTCGTGTAAAGATGTCAGGTACTTCAAGCTGACACTTTATATCATAACCGTGCGAGACTATACCCACAATGGTACGAGTTCCATCGTCTAGCACCAGAGGACCACCGGAATCGCCGCTGCAGGGCAGACCATAGCTAGAGTTGATGCATATAAAGGAGTTCAATATTAATTTCTTCTGGCCTCCGCCGAGCTGGGCATTCCACTGTCGTTCGCACTGTGCATTGGAGATAATGGGCACTATAACATATTGTAGGACTTCGCTGGGCTGCAGTTGTGCGGTGATACCCCAGCCGGATGTGATGGCCCTACGACCCGCATAGCTGACACCCTTTTTGGGCAATCTAGCGGGCTTGATAAACGCATTATACTTAAGATCCTGGCTTAGCCGGATCAATCCAATATCATTGGTCACCGTGTATCGATTGAATTTGGCGTGAACTATTGTGTCATTGCTGTAAACGATGATCTCCTGTTTTTCTGATTTCCTCACGTTGCCCACATAGACACCAACTTTGAGACTGTAAATATAATTAATTCCATTAGCACGAAAGTCGGCGGCAGCTGTGCAGTTTCATATGTTCTTACAGCTGCATGTCTGGATCCTGGAGGCAATGTGCTGCAGTTAATATCCAACGCCTGGCAATTATGGTTCCACCACATAGATTATGTCCTTCCGTAGAATTTTTAAAGTAACAATACAACCCGACCTGGTAGGGCAACTGTCTGTCTACAGCCTGAGTTCCATTCATTATGCGCAGATGAGCCTGACTGCGACAAGGATTTAAGATTGAGAGTAAGAGCAGGATTACGACGCACGGAATCATGTTGACATATTGTATTGCGATCAATATGACCCTACACTCATCTATATATAGTCTAAAGTAGCGCATGTTACGCCCTCAAGTCGTGGGCTTGGGCTTGGCTTATCAGCATTTTCATTATACGCCAAATATTTGTCGTGCTTTTGCTTTATTACAATATGAAGGGAGAATAGGGAGTATTTGCAAACACGTTTTTGCAAACAGAATCTGAAATTACTTTATTTTTTAACTTATTAATATTTCACTCTAATCAACTCGTTTTAGTTGACTCGATATTTTTTAAACAATATATGTCGAACATCCATTCCTTAATTTCAAATTAGCGCCCGATTGATTGCACATATGTATGTATTCGATTGTGTTCTATAGTATTTTACGACGCAGCATCTGGTATATTCTTGAATTTCACACATTCATTGCATTGAAATACGAACAGGACAGTATCAAAATATATTCAAGTCTTAAATAGCAAGCAATATTTCTAAATATACTATGAAATATACCTTTTGTTTCCATTAATAGTATAAACTAGGAACTAGGAGGCGTTTCATGGCGATATCATGGCACATTTTTGGCATACTGACAAATTTGGAATTTTCGATTGTAACCGTGGGAAATGCCAAATAATACCAAACGATAAAATGCATATTCTCAAAATGTTATGTTAAGTGGCTATGTTATCCATAGACGGATGATCCACTGGAAAAATGGCTCCAATGTCGGCTCACTCATTTTGAGTAACTTGCACGTTCTCTTTGCTATGTTAAGAATTGTAACTAGAAAACCAAATATTTCAAATAAAGGTATAAAAAAGGCCTTACTATCGATAGTGCAAAAGAACAATCGATACTGCAGAGACAAAGTAAAAATAAATGCCATCGGTAGTTTGCCAGCTCTAGTGAGAAGTTCAATTGAAATGGCACAATCGGAGTAAAAGGTGATACAATTGAAAATAAAGCAAAGCTTGAATGAAAGGCTGATTAATTTTTTTATTAAAATGTTCTACATTGGTCAAGTGAAGCTCGTGCACTTAAAATTGAATACAAAGGCGTACAATTATTAAAAAAGAGAAGCAATACGAATGGATTACTGTTACTGAGAACACCAGTGTAAACGGAAACAAAGAGAATATTTACAAACGAAGCAGAAGCGTCGCGTCGTCTTTGTCAGAGAGGGCGGGGCGGTGTGCATTTGCATTGTACATAAGAAAATTTGCAAAGTGCAGTGAAGTGTGTGTGTGTGATATATGCATATGTGTGTTTATATGTAAGCATGTGCTTGCAGTAACAACTCCAGGAAGCAGATAGAAGGGCAGGTCATTGGAAGCTGCACAAGGGGCCGGGCCGTTCGTTGCGATAATTCTACGAACTGGGACATACTGTTCGTTTCTGATTTAACTGTTAAATTTTTGAAAATTCTTTCATATAATTCGTTCAAATTTTAACAATTACACTAAAACTACACAAATACGCATATTTTCTATCAATTTTGACGCACGCCACAGACTCTGTGCATCGTCTGTGTGTGCGTGCGTTTGCATGTGCATTTCATAATTTATTACATTGCATTAATAATACGAATACAAACAACAAACACAAGCTATTCAAAATTTGTTGTTAACATACGCGATAGCACGAATTTCAAGTGAGTGGCCAAGTGACAGTGCAACAGCAGCAGTCTGTCTGTGACAAAAATGTGGGCAGTGGCAGTGTGAGGTGTTTATATATTGTGTCTCTCTTACCTCGATCCTTCCGCAGCACTAATTGGATTTGGAAGTTACCGTTATTGTTGCCTTGGCATACGCATACGTATTCGCATTCGCATTCACATTCGCATCATCATCCTCATCCACAATCATCTACAGCTAACTTAATTGGCTTCTAAGGCGAAAAACGAGACTATTTGTATTGTGAGTACCACACTCGAGGTCCAGTCAGTGGTTTGTGTTGGTGTGGAGGCGGTGGAAGCTCTCGCTCTCGTTGTTGTTGCTGTTTGGGTGAGTGCGGGTGAAATTTAGCTTGTTTATTTCAATCTGTTAAATTATTTCAATTGCGAAGTGTACCTTTTGTTGGAGTGTAATGCCAAATAACGAATCATTTATTTGATTGTTAATTATATAACTGTGAATGTTATATACTATTATGTTATGTACACATAAACTTCATATTGCATACGGACAATCTTTTGCAGACATTGCAAGTGAAGAAAACAAAAATCTATTATGCACATACAAAGGTACTTACAGTAGTGGGCATAATAATAAGACAACTGAAAGAAATCACAGTTTGGATACACTACGATTGTCGAACTAGTCATTCTTGTTCGTGCAACAATAACACAGACTGGTCTAATTGGCTATACCTTCAAAATTAATTATGTATAAAGGCCAATAACTCTATCTCTTAGTGAGTGAACAACCCAATTTTAAATAAACTACCAAAAATAAAAGCTTGTAAAATATATTCCCGTCCGATTTTAATCTCTAGGAAATAAGTTTCCACTTTTAATCGAGCCGAGCTATAAGATACCATATATTTTTTCGAACTAAATTAAATTAAATTTCGATTAATTACAAGAACATTTCCAATACGTTTATCTTAGCGATTACCAATGGCTGCTGTGGCAACAGCTCTAGAAAATAATGAAACTATCTCAAATCTGAAATCCAAATTTCTATCTGTGAAATAGTTGAAATCCACATTCCCAAAAATCTACTATACTCAAGCTCATATACCTCATAATCTGGTCTTCAAAATTATTCACCATGTGTCTTTGAGCAATATTCAAGTGACCCGCCTTGTATTTACATATATATGTACGTATGTTTTTAGTGAGTTCTACCGCAGCTCCCGCAGATATGGTGTTACTGTATGTACACCAAAGAAATAGAGATACTCACGCATACATATGTTTGTAGATACATCCCTGACCTGTGGAAAATTTGTATGCTCAAAGGTATTGCATATTTATGTGTCTCAGTGTATGTATGTGTATGTAGGAAGCTAGACAGAAAAGATATGTATATGGCCTTATACATATATGCATCTGTGTGTGTCTTTATGTATATTTATAGCAATCGGCACGTTATTTTCTGTGTTTTAGGGGCACTTGCATGCCACACGACACTGGAGCTGGAGCCAACCCTGCATTATGGGCTTACTTAAGTAGATTTCAACAAAACAAAAACAACAACTAGAAATTACTAGTTCCCCTACAGAGAGACCTGTCTTTAGTGAACAATATGATGAATCAAAGAAAGAACTCGTAGAAAAATGCAATACCTAATCAGTTCATAGCTAAAAGAAGTCGTGTGTGCTCATTTAGATAGTTGTTTGTGGTTTTAAATCGGCTTAGTTCGTGGGAATATATGCTACAGCTATGTTTTTAGTATCAGCAAGAAAACAAGGTAAACTTTATTTTAGTCAAGAACACTTTAAAACATTTTTGTTAGCCATCAGAGTACGCTAATGTTCTATTTCAGCTTAATCCTCTTTGTTATCGTTCATTTGCTCATATGAGTGATGACGCCCCACTCTCCATATTATCGTCTCATTTCGTTTCCGTTCTTTCCTCATCTTTTCTCCACGTCTTTGCTGTTACTATCGTTCTTTTAACTCATTCCTCTTTGTCTAATTTCCCGTGTTCGTTCACATCTTCATTCTCTACATACTGCTAAACACAGCAAATTAGCTTCTTCAGTTAGCGCAGATTATCAAAAACTCCAATTCTATCGGCATAAAAATAATTTTCCATTATCATGGGAGCAAACTTTGCCTTTGCTAAGGCATTGGTTTCCATTAAATTATATGGCAATAGTGTCAAAATTTCGGGAAAAAAGTTTGTTATTGAAATTTCCAAGAACAAAAATTCTTTTAAATAATGATCTGCAAACATGTCCGCCTCATCAAAGTTCAACTGTACGAGCATGCAACATACGTATATGCTTTGCTCTGTCATATGAACATGTAATCACGTTACATTGTCAGGTAGAGCTTCTGGTTTTCTCATCGCGTTTCATGCTGCGTCTTCCGTTCGTCATCAAAATGCTCGTATATACAATTTTTCATGTCTCGCATCTAACGATACGAGGTCTCGCATCTAACGATACGAGGTCTCGCATATATCGCCATTGCATTGCCTTTCTTTGGACTTTGGTTACCAGCCAGCAGCCAGCCAGTCAGTGGGCTCCATTTCATTTGGAAAAGTTCTTTGTGTCAGGTTTTGATTAGCCCATTTCTGATCTGCAGTGCACATACAAACATATTTTTCGAGAGTGAGTCAGACGGCCAACAAAACCAGTTTCTTTTTGGGCTTTTGCCCGGTGCCGGTCTCGGTCTCGATTTAAGTTTCAATGCTGATACCGGTTCTTCCGCAATAACTTGGCATGAAATGGCAGCCGCCAAATTCAGATAATTGAATGCGCCAGCCAGGTCGCTCCGATTTACTAACCAAAGTGTGGGCGTGTGCTCAAGGCACCTACCTTTCCAATCATTTAAGCATATAAATCTAATTGAAATACCTATAGAATACTTGCAGCTTGGCTGCATTAATGCAATTACATAAACTGCACCCAATGCATTACTCTTGATGAGACAGTTCTCGTTCAGTTCGCTTTTACTGCTGAACCAAGTAGTGAGGCAGTTGGTGTTGGCCATGATACTCTGTTATTGCAGTTTAGTAGCACACGTATAAGTACATTTTCAGTCTGCAAGTGAATTTTGTATAATTTAGACACAACTTTAAATTGGTTGCTTGCATTAATTTTAACCTTCAGTACGTGTTTTTCTTTATGTGTTACACTCTGCACTTAAGCAAAAAGTGCTCAAAAATTATGTCATAAACCTTGGACATAATTTTTTGAAATATCTCGCAACTGTTGATTCATTATATAACAAAGCTAGTGCTGCCAGTGATGTTTCCACATACATATTGTATTACTCAACATGATGTGTTCTAAAAGTGTGTCGCTGATTGTTGCTAGACCCCATCACATAACTAAATCATACTCCTATTTTTTGTATATTAGAAGCGTATATATGTATATACATTCGTAATCAGTACGACAACCCGAACCTATCTAGCTATGTCCGTCTGTCCGTCCATAATATATACCCATATCAAATTTATTTTATTTTTTGCCACTTTCCATTTTTAGTGTTTTTGTTTCATTGCTTTTTTGTTTTTCATTGGAATTGAACTAAATTTGACCCGGATCGGGCCACTATACATTATTATATGTATAGCATCCGTAGAATTTACTTTTTTTGAGGTGAATAGAACAGTTTTGTTTTTCATCCAAATCCAGTTTGTATTCACTTTAAGTCTGTGGACAACATATCATATAGCCCCCATATAATCGATGTTTTCGGAATGAACATAAAATGTCCATTTTAGGAGGCTTAAATGCGAATTTGTCCTAAGTTAATCAGAAGCAGTTTCCTATATTTTATAGCGGTTTATTAGGTGCAGGGTATTTAACTGTCGAGCAAGCTCAACTCTAGCGTTCTTACTTGTTATTAAAGTAAACAAAAGAAAAACTGCAGTGGTCGGATCATATTTGATGTCTTATAAAGTAAACAACTCAAACTACAGAGCTAGATTTCATCACGTCAACCATAAATGCGAAAGCGTATATTGCAAGATCGCTGACAAACTATTTTTGTGTGGAAGTGTAGCTAGTGGATTCGGATATACTTACACTTAAGATACATATATGTACTCGGCTTAGAATGTTCAAAATTGTGCAAAGATTGATTCTTAGATTTCTGGATATTCTTTTAAATCGTCCAAGTGGGAATAGCCGCATACTTTTCCCTATGGCAGTGTAGCTTAAAGTAACTGGTAATGGGAGAAACTAGCTAAGGCTATCACAGCCAGCTGGCAGGTTTCAACAAAGGAGGTAACTCAATTTCAAGAAGTAGGTCGTTGCTTTTGTTGCTTTTGGTATTTGCTCACTTGTGTACATATATATATATATATTTGTATGTGGTTGTATTTACAGTAATATTTTTGTCATAAAAGTGAAATCTGTCGCCTGATGCTGACTTCCACAGCCAGTTTTGCATGGAGTAAGCTGAATAGTATAATATACTATTCTATCGACTTCATTTTAATACGTTGTTATACATTATTCTTAACAGAAACTAGATTATAAAGATGTATTTCTTGTATTGAGTATTATCATTTGTGTTTTGGTTTATGAAAGGGGGTTACCCACGCTTCTCTTTGCTTCTTTGCTTTGCTTTGGAAATATCAGATCTTCTTTACTGTTTCAGGCAAAGATCACACAAAAGATCAATCTAGTTTTTGAATATTTTGGGAATCTTCCTGCAGGCCCCGAATCTCATTTTAAATGACTATATCTAAATGTAAATAAGCAAGAACGCTATAGTCGATATACCGACTTTAAGATACTCGTACTCAGCATTTATTTAGTGTTCGACAGACTCAAAAGTATGCCACACTCTGATTTTTTTTTTACAATTTTGTCTACAATTATTGTCCGATCATAATGAAATTTAACAAATCGATAGATAATGTGCTAATACATGTATAAACCGAGTTTCAACTGTCAAATGTGTCAAAAAATGTGGGATTTTTATCAATTTGCGGGGGAGGGAGGAATCGTGGCAGAATTTTGAAGAGTACTAGTACAAAAACAACCCTCTGAATACCAATATTTTACTCTCCTAACACTAATCAAACTTCTCAACTAACGCTTCTACCACGTATATAATGCTAAGCGTTCATTGTTCGCTTTGACTTTCTTTGATCGTGAACAAGCGATACCGCGACCTTGAATTCGGTTACCGCTCTTCGAGTCGCATCTTATACGGTGATTGGTTGTTTCTCGAAGGTCTCGAAGTGTTACGTCGAAATATTACGTCTTGTAAGATCAACGTATCGGTTTAAGTATTATGATATAAACATACTTCTGGGACACTTCCGTCAGGGAAATTTCGCCTGTTCTTCATCTTCAAATTAAGTCGCGAAATCTACTTTTGCCGTGTTTATATTGCTAAGTTGTTGTAAAATTATATCTATGGCTGCATAAAACACTGTGCCTATTCACGGCTTCTGTCAAGTGCAGCAAACGCATAGGAAGGAAGTTTTCTGCTTCATACAGCCTCCAACTGCGCATGTGCGTATCCTAATAAGGGCTGCAAATTGTTTTTTGTTTTGCTTTTTCGGTACAAACTCTTATTCAAATGTTTGCAATATCTAACTTCTCAG
The DNA here is from genome assembly GCA_037043425.1 of Hirtodrosophila duncani. Taxonomy (NCBI): domain Eukaryota; kingdom Metazoa; phylum Arthropoda; class Insecta; order Diptera; family Drosophilidae; genus Hirtodrosophila; species Hirtodrosophila duncani. The sequence goes on along the minus strand of JBAMBM010000834.1, from coordinate 4,413,281 downwards.
AGTAATTCCAACCATATTTGTTTATTTGTTGAAAATTATGCCTATGCATCATAATTAACAGATTTTTCCAGCAGTCAGTGGCAGACATTGAACAACTTAACCTGGCTACAGTTTGTTTGAAATTCCAGCGTACCCGTGTCCTCCCATGTCAAGGCCGTTCAAAAGCCTCACTGCTGTACCGTATACAGATTTTTCTGCACAACAGCAAAAGCAGCCGCAGCAACAGCAGCCTGCCTCCACAGCGAGCATCGCATAGTTCAGTTAGTCAGTCGGTTAACCAAAGTAGGCGGGACACGTTGCGTATACGCAACACAAATCACCCACGTTCCTTGGTTGACAAGTCATTAAATACGTTGTTAACAAGTGCAATCTCACTAGACGAGTCTATAAAAGAAGCCAAGTAAACAGTAAACATTAAACACCAGCCTGAGTGCAAAAACAACAAGCGAACACAAACACAAACCAAACAGCAGCAATTTGCGATAAGCACGCGGCAAATGCAATGCTGCCCTAAATGTCTCTCTTTTTAACTCTCTCTGTGTGACAGTGTGTGCCGTGTTTTGTGTGTCGACACCTTCGTTGGTGGCCAGACAGGGCAAGGCAAGGCAACACACTAAACCCAAAACAACCTTCAATAGCTAAGGCCGACCGACCCCCTGGCTTAGGCATTGGTCTCGGTCTCTCTAAGCTCACACTGTCGCCCAGCCATAAAGTTCATTAAACCTTGTGCTTTTCTGTGCACACAAATCCAAAGAATCAGAAAAAAATAAATAAAGGCTGGAGTACGAGTATAAACAGTTGACAATATGTTCATAAATCTTAATATAAGAATCAAATATAAGTAAAAGATTAGATATCAGACGAATATTTGAGAATAATAAAACTTTCATAACAATGCAAGAACAAAGTGAGCGGATATTTTCAGCTGTCATTGGCAAATGTCATTAATTTTCAAATAATTTTTAAGTATTTCTTTGCATTATGAATAAATATGTTGTACATATGTATGTGCATATTTCCCTCATTATTCTCACACACCTTCTAAAGCATTAAGAACAGAACAACCATTCTAGGGTGTTAGCACAATTGTGTGTTTGTCGCTTCAGCGGGCATCGCCTCGGTGGCGCAGTTGGCAGCGCGTAAGTCTCATAATCTTAAGGTCGTGAGTTCGAGCCTCACCCGGGGCATGTAACTTTTTTATTGCTGCTGCTAATATTTTTATACTCGTACTCTAGAAGAGTAAACGAGTATATTCGTGCAAATGTATGTAACAGGCAGAAGGAAGCGTCTCCGATCCCATAAAGTATATATATTATTGATCAGCCGAGTCCATGTCCGTCTGTATGAACAATCTCGGAGATTGTAAGAGCTAGAGAGACCCTATTTGGTATGTAGACTCCCCTTGTGGGGCGTCAGATCAAAATAATTGTAGTCAAAATCGTAAAAAAAAAAAAACAAAAAAAAAAATGTTTTTCATTCTTTTGAGTGTGTCGATAAATAAGTATCTTATAGTCGGAATATCGACTCTAGCGTTCTGACTTGTGCATTTTAATTAAAAAAGAGACAATATTTTTTCATTAGTGTCAGGCGGTTTTATTTATGAGGTTTGCATAAAATTTACCTCTTACAATCCAGTAATCCTTCTTGTTTCTAACTATAAAATGTAGAATTACTCATCAGCGTCATTCGGTTTTATATTTATAATAACTAAAATACTTGACTGTGCACTTTTCCTATCTTAATTGGGATAATAAACATGATATTATGATTCATTTTAATTTAAACATTTTTTATATGTGATAACAAGATACCGGATCTGCTAATCTGAGTTCTTGCAATAAACTAAACTTTTGTCTCTGTTTTATTGCATATCAAATAAATATCAAATAGAAAATGTTTTGAAAATGTGTTGAAAACTTAATAAATATGCTATATTAAATACGATTTATATAAATGATGGAACCGAGCTGTGTGTGTTGAATCTTTTAGGTCGCAGACGTCATTTAAATAATCAAAAAGCAGATTTACGCAAGCGAGTTTTGTATATATTTGACTAAGAATTTTTGTTGCTATCATTATTGTCGCAGTTAACTGTGTTAACTGTAACTTGACGCATGCCATTTGTCATGGTAGTATGATTAATTTCATATATAAACAGATTTTATATATGATAAGGGGATACCGAATATAGTTCGCGTTGCACCAAAACAAAGGTGAGATTTGCAGCAAAAAATGTGCTCGACTTCAGAAAACTCCTATGGCCATTCTTGCCGTTCTTGGACAACATTTCACAGCTCCCATTTAAATTTTTGGTTTCTTTAAATTATTAATGAAATATAACAATTTTGCAGCATTTATGGTGAAATCATCTCTGTATCTTTAACAGACCCAATTGCATTTGCCATATTACCAGCATGCTTATGACTCATGAATCAGCTGCCCTGGCATTTCCGTCCACCGCTGCAAAGTGCATTCACCTGACATCGTAGGACACCCCCGCGTTTTTGCAGCACAGTCGAACATTTGTAAATGTGCTTAATGACACTTTTTGAGCCCCCTTGGGGAGGCTGTGCCACAGCATAAATGTTGGAGAAATGAGTGAGAGACACTAAGAGAGCAGGCAAGAGATACATCTGCATCTGTGGGCAGTTTGCCAAGAGGCAAACTGTAGTTGGAAGTGAGGCAAATGTTGTCATCGTTGATGCAATTGCCGTTGCACTTACTGTTCAGTCCTTTGAAGCACAGTTGGATTCCATTTGATGTCATTCTGTTTGCGTGCCGTCTTTTCTTTGTTTTTATTGACTTTAATTGATGTCAAGTGATATGTCCATGAGCCATAGACAGATAGTGATCCAACTCCAGCCATCCAACGACCAAACCCAAATCCAACTCATAATATTTATCTTAAGCGGTCACAAAATGGGATTGGAATTTTTGCGACACACCCAAAAGAAACAAATTTTGTTCGCTTATGGCTATATTTTTGCTTTTCCTTTTGCGCCACATCCTGACACTGCCACCAAACACTAAGCATTTTGCGATATAATTAGGTCAGGACATGCTAAAGTCGTATTAGGGAGTGTGCGCCATCTACATGAATGTTATTCAAAAATGCTTAAGCTTTGTTATCATCAAGATCTTGTTCTTATTTTATTTCATAGGCAACTGGCGTCCGCGTGAAATGGGATTGAGTGCGCGTCCCCACGACCAGAGGAACACGAACAACAATAGCATCGACAAGATCACAGCGTGTTAGTAAGGTTCACCGAGCCCAACAGGGCAGACTGTCTGCAGTCGCATTTGTTTCCAACACAGAACGCAGGCACAGCATCAGCAGCATGACTCCAGGCGAGCCTCCACCCAAGGATAAGTGGACTAAGTCCAAGTGCAAGACACGCTGCAGGAGACGACGACAAACGCATTTAGCTTACTTTGCCCTATGCGGTTTAGGTGTGGCGATATTTTTCCTCGCGTTGATAACGCTAATACCACCGAGCGCCGCCAAGAAAATATCCCGCGTACCACAAATTGCTCCCAGAGCAGATGATGAAGAGGCCAGCCAGCCAGAGGAGCAGCCAGCGGCGAACGGTGGCGGTGGCAATGCCACCTTCAGTTCGGATTGGAAAAAAGGCTACGAGGGTCATGGAACCACACATGAACAGCTCGGCCAGGTGCACTGGCCACCCGTTGAGTTTACCGAATTCAAATCGACGGTTAACTTTTCAAAAGACACCACCATTCGCACAACATCCATGAATCCCATCTATAATTTTACCCACTTTCTGTTTGACAACATTTTAACCGACGAGCCGGCCATACCACCGGGTAAGTATAATTAGTGCTACATACAAGAAAGATATCCGCAAGGGTATATAAGCTTCGGCTGCTTCTTTCTTGTAAATAACTCACTTTAAGCTCTTGTCTGCGGCAGGCTATATTGTGACCAAAGGTGATCAAACGCTGGCCCTGGGACCGAAGGTGGAACAAAACGATTGGCGACCGCTGTTAATACAGTACTGGCTGCTGCTCGCCTGGGTTTTATTCCTCTTAATTCTCATCATTGTCATACCATTCATAGCGTGAGTAGAGCTGCTATCATCACCACTTGATCTCCATTACTGATCAATGTTAATCTATATAGCGTGTGCTATTGCTGCTTCTGTTGCTGCCGACGCTGCAGACAGGGATGCCCGCCATGTGATTACAAACGGGACGCCTGCAGACGCTGTTTTTGCGGACTCTTACTGCTCTTGCTTATTATTGGCATCATGTAAGTACTGTCCAGCAGTCACAGTCGGGCGTCAGTCCAATGGTATTTGTGTTTACGGGCAGCTTTGGCATCATAATTGCTTTTGTGACCACCAAGCAAATGGATCGCGGATTCGGCGAGACCACCACGATCATGAAACGAGGTAGCCAAGATACGTGCACCTTTTTGAAGGACGTCGCCGATCACATCTACCATCTCTTTGTGTACAACTATGAGGAGATGCAGTCGCATCTCATTGACCAACTAAACAGTAAGGGCTTTTATTACTAAACTATTGAGCTCTGATCCTAACTAACCTTCGATCTTTCTGTAGATGCCCACAATCACATATCGCTGGACTTGAGTGATACGTCGGAGAGCAGTGCGCTAGAGGAACTGGAGCGCATATTGAGTAACATGCCACAGGCACTAGTGCTCATGAAGAGCGTCGAGAAATTAGTCGTAGATTTTAAATTTAATGCCGCTCAGCTGCGTGATGGTAATTATGTAGATATATATAGCTCTATATATTTTTAATTCCCTAATATGCCATATAATACCCTTTCATTTCTGTTTTTGTCTTCAGGCGTTCGTGGAATTAAGCGCGACATTAACTACGCTGCCATCAATCTATGCGGTCTGCCTAGATGTGTTAACTTCCTTTCAACTAGTGGCATTGAATTCATTGATACACAGAAGTGCATCCATCTCGATTTCGTACGTAAACAAAAAAGAAAACAGGGGAGGAGACTAAGTTCGGATACCCGAATCTTGTATGTCCCTGCAGAAATGTACACTATACCAAAGAAAGAAAACATTCTAGCCTGATCCTGATCCAATTCAATCAATGGACCTGAGGGCTGCTAAAACTCAGATGCTTTAACACTGCGCGCCCAGCATTACTTCTCAACAGACTCGACAGCGAAACGAAAGCTTCTTAGCTTCCTTCAAATGATATGTACAAACATACACAGCGCAATCAAACTCTATACACTTTGCTCTGTAATAAGTTATTTCTATATGACATAGTTGTCCGATCTGGATGAAATTTAGCCAGTGTACATGCAGGTTTCCGTTTATAACGATATTCATATAGAAATAGGCGGACGGGTACAGAGCACTGTCTAAACGAAGCATCAAGTGATTTAATCACTTATCGATTCGGTCTTGATTTTTGTGGAGTAACTTGTAAGCTTTTATGGCTTCAGCTTATATACCATTCACATTGTAAAGGTATAACTGATCTAGATTAAATCTGGTCGGCGGGCTTGGGGCTACAGTGGATACAATTGATACAAGACGAATTTGTTTTCATTTGGATGAAAAACAGAAAAGATCTGTAGCTTTAAAGACTTCTGAGATCTTTGTGTTGAAACAGATAGACGGACATGGTTATATCGATTCACTTTGCCATGCTGCTCAAGAATATATATACTTTATATAGTCGAAAATTAATATACCATTTTATGAATGGTCAAAGAAAATGCATGCTAAAAAATTTCTGTGTAAGGCAGGGAAAACGTCATTCGAAGCGTTGGCTTTGTGTCTGCTTACACACACACAAGGGCAAACTAAAGTTGTGATCGATGCCGTGCCAACCTCTCGAAATTCTGCAAATTATGTTACTAAAAACCTGAATTATATTTGTAGTTACCCAACACTACTGCCTTTGTGGAGGACATGGAGGTTATCATTAAGGATAATCACTTGAAAATAATAAGGGATGCCCTCGAGCGGCTGCAGGATGTAAATAAAAAGATCTTCGATCAAATACAGCTCGTCATACCGCCGATGATACGTGACATTAATCAAGGCCGCGACAGATTCCGGACACAGGCGACCGCAATAAGGAACATTATTGAGGTGGCGCTCAGTGATATACAGATGAACACGCTACGCTCGACTAGGTCATTTGAGGACGTTTATGAAAAGTTTGGCCCCGATCGCAGGTTGATTAGCTACATAGTCGTTGTGCTAATGCTGCTGGTGAGTTAAGGATAATTCGTTAAGGATCGATTCCCTTCACAATTTTACGAATGCATTTCAGGTGCTGGTATTTCTCATTGTTTCCTTGTTATGTGGATGTTTTGGTCGACTGCGGACTGGCTATGGAGATCCCTGCTGCAGCAAGTCCACTGGGTCCACTTGCCTGTTATTGTAAGAGTTTGAATGAGCGGATTGATCGGCAAGCGACATATCTCCGATGACATAAATCTGCTTAGAATATTTTTTCGGCGGGTTTATGTCGCTTTTTTGCTGGCGCTCTTGCAACGGCAGAGATATGTCGCTACCCCGATTGATCGAGTTAATCGAATCCATTTACCATTTCCATTTTGTTTGCAGCGCAATATTATTGATGTTCTGTGTGTTCTCGTTCATTACGCTCGTTGGATTGTTTTACTTCATGCTCGGCGTTGTGGCGTACGAGGGTGCTTGTGCCCCGCTGAGAGATCAGGAAAAGAATGCGCTGTTCCGCCAATTGGACGGTATGATCGATCTCAATCGTTATATAACAATTAACGATGATTCTGTAACCGACAAAAGCAATCTCGTCTTGCCACCGATGCGCATGTCGAATGCAATTAAGGCGTGCGAGGCAAATCAGTCCATATTTGAATTGTTGAAACTGAACGATCTGTATGACGTTAACAAATTGAAAGATTTGAAGGTGATGTCTGCGGCGGATGAGGAGCAGGCCGTATTTACTGAGGATCTCTCGAGTGTCAAAATACTTCTGCCCGATGAGCGGGTTAAACTGAACAAAATGCTCAATGGCAACTTAACCAAATATCACAGCAACTTATATAACAAAGAACTCTGCAAGCAATTCACGCCCATGGATTTGTTGCAATTGTCCTACGATGTGGCATCATTGAAGAACGGCCTCGACTGGCCTGAGTATGGCTTTGCCAGAGTATCGTTTTTTAACGACGAGAAGAACCTGGTTGCAATTCATGAAGCCTTCCATGGCAAGCTTGGGGCTAATGTCGATAGGATTAGGGAAAGGGTTAAGAAAATCGATGAACTCATTTTGTACAATAACAACGATTTTGGAAATTCCATTGCCACGCTGATCAAAGCGGTAGAGCGAGCTGAAAAATTTATACAAGAGCGCGGAAAGGGATTCATTAATTCACTGGGCAAAAATCTAACCGATGTGCTGGAACAACAGATCGATGATTACATTGATAAGGTGATCAACGATTGTAATGAAAACGTTGGCCATTGTGCACCGCTCGCTTACATTTATCATCGTGGCGTTGACTGGGTCTGCCATCGTATAGTCGATCCTATAGTAAGTATATGTTTAAATAACACAAACAAACAAGAAAGGAAATCTAGCTTCGGCTTGCCGAAGCCTATAAACCATTCACATTGTAAATATATATTCGATCTATATCAAATATGGTCGGTGGGCGCGGAGCTACAATTGATACAAGAGTTACAATTTGGTTATGTATTATGTTATGTATTCGGTTATATGCCAGTTATATGATATAGTTGTTCGATCTTGACCAGATCAGACCAGCGGACGTGGGCCTCCTCAAATTATAGGATCGACTGGATACAAGCCGAGTTTTGTTTGAATTGGAAGAAACACAGAATAGTTTTGCAAAATTAATTCGGGTAACCGAAGCTTACATACCCTTGCAGATTCGGTTGAAATTCGGTCAGCATACAAGGAGGCTTCTGAGACTGACGCGTTCAAAATTTGGTTTAATTCGGATAAAAAAGAAACAAAATTCCGGTATACTAAGAGTTCATTTTGAATCGGTCAATTATATGGGAGCTATATAGAGATAGTGATCCAATCTGGACTTACTGAGGTTAGTAGAGGCTTCTAAAACTGACACTTACCAAATTTGGTTCGGTATATGGGAGCCTAAAGATATAGTGGTAACTCGATAGATGTAAAACTGAAAGACTTGTTAGCATAGAAACAGACGGACAGACTGACAGGCGGAAATGCTTCCTTCTATGCGTTAAAAATATCGTGAGAAAACTGTAATACCCTCTGCATTCGTGCTTAAAATTAATTGAGTGAAGTGTTTGTGTGCGCGCGTAAGACACATTCTTACGAAGAGGCACCAAGGCAGTTCCACGCAACTTTTGTAGGAAACGGAAATTCGTTGAGCTTGTCTGAAGAAGTACCAATAAGAGAACCCGGGCACCGCCGGGTGAAGTTGCTAGTACCATCGGCGATGCTTTCTTTGGGGCATTACACATTAAATTGATTGCTAATGCCAAATTTGGATTCTCATTACAGAACGGTTTCTGGGTGGGCGTATTGCTCTGCGCCTTACTCTTCCTGCCAGCACTTATTGTGGCTCATCGTCTTATGTGCTTGTACAAGAAAATGTATCCATTCATGGCTGTAGGTGCAGCTGCGGGAGCAGCTGGTGCAGCGGGCGCTGGTGCTGGAGCTGTCGAAGGCGGGTATGTCTACAACTCTTCAATATATTAAATATTTCATAAGTTTAGTCAACGCTAACCAAACACTAACCTAAAGCTGTCCGGTGTGCACGGGTGCACCGTATATGCCACCGCCGATTATCACCTGCGGCGGTGGTCAACAGGCATACTGCTCCTGCGAACATGGTACGCCTACACAGATTGGGCGACCAAAGGCGCGTGGTGGTGGCGGCACCGAGCAGCAGAGAGCGCCGAATGAAGTTTTTGTGGCAGCTGAGGTTGAGCCTCAACCCTCAGTTAGCAAGCGCAAGCAAGATTAACAACAGTTGGATGGGATTAATATCGATTGTGTTCATTCAATAACCAGTTTTAACCATTTGTACTTGTTTATTTCACCCAACGAATGTCCGGATTGTTTTCAACACTCAACGTATGCACCAACGACGACTAACCAATCTCCCGCACTTGTCTCATTTCACTGCTAACTCTCGCCCGCATTCCGTTTTCGCCGCATTCTGCACGCCCCACAGCGACTACCTATACGATCCGTGTAGCGATCGTGAGCATGACCATGTGCCACTGACTAAGTAAGATTACTAAACGAACGTCAGCCAGTGCCTCACCTAATTACTTCCGCCTCTCTTTTTCGTAACGCTAGCATGCCGAAGAAGCGACGCAAGGCCTACGATCGCCGCAGAGAACAGCAGGAGTATTACGAGGATGCATCGCCAGGTGTGTCACGAAACTCTCGTGGCGGTGGCGGTGGTGATGGCGGCGCAGGCAGCAGCAACATGCGCTACAACGATATGGCGCCTACGTAAGTGCTTCACTTTCCTTCCAGTTGCCAAGTTATAACCCTAGAAGTGATAACAAAAATATAAATAACTGTAATGAGAAATTTTGTAACTTTCAAGTTTTCCCAAAACTAGTCGCTACCCGTTTTATACTCGTTTAGCAAGCAGCCTTCATAATTTTGAATTTTTGTTTAATTTAGCGCCAATTCGAGGCCAAAAGCACTGGCGGCAGATGGTTTCTTTTAAGCTTAACTCGTATGCCCCACAAATGGTTTTCATTTCTTTTGGTAATATTTGTCTCGAACACTAAATCGGTGTGCGTTAGCGTGTGTGTTTGTGTGTGCGTCATATTTTATATGTACTATATATCATTTAAATGAGCAAAGCCATTAACATTGCACTGCGAAACGAAACCACTCCAAAAAACGATTTGAAAACCATAAGCTTTGGTCAGCAAAGCTAATCTTTACGCAAATAATTATGATGGATCTGAGGTTCAAGCTCCCTGAACAATAACCTTAACAGAGACCAACGCTTTGTGTTTTGTATCTTTCTTTTGTACTTCCGGCGCTTCATTCAATTCTACTTCAGGCGACTATATCGACTATAGCGTTCTTACTTGTTCCTTTGCACACAGTGAAGTTAAATTAAAGCTTTTTGCAATCACCGTTTTTCGCTCACTTCTTACCCACATCATGCTAAATTATAACATTTAAATGCGTTTTGACTATAAATTGTAGGCGTGTTCTAAGCTAAAAACTTATTGTCTTTTTCAAATCTTTGTACAAAAGTTATCTGCTTAACCTTAGCATTAATTCTAATCTAATTCTAATCCTGTTGTATATGTTCATGTGTTTAAACATTCAAATTGCTCTTTGATACTTCATAAGCAAATTTGTTAAGTGTAAGTCAGACTTTCTGTAAACCAAAGGTGGACCAAAAACCAAAACAGAAAGTAGACTAACACCCATCAAAACAGTTTCAATATCAACTGCTTTTAAAATGTGGCCATATCTACTAACTATAGCAACACCTCATGACTCCAGTTGTGGCTCCTTGTGTGTTGTGCTTTTACAGTTAGTTCAAGTTATAAATACACCGTAACCGTTATGTTATATAGATGTTAATTTACCATTTGCCTTATAATCTTGGCTAACCAAACATATACATATATATTATTTGTCATCATACAGGCATTGGGACCATGAACCACCGCGCTATCAAAATCCGCCTGCCGCACCACCATCATCCGAGTATGAGCGCCCACCGCCCTACTATTATCCAGGTGCCTCCGAGCAGGATTAAACGTGACCAGAGGACTCGACAAACGGAGGCGTTAATAGGAAGGAGAGAGAGTCGGATAGCTTTAAAATGATGGCAACAGGCAAAAGCATTTTAGTTTTGAAATACGAAACTTAAGTTTCCACGACTAACGTATTCCCCAAAAAAACCCTATCCCCCTTTACTGAGACTGTACTTTTAGTTAAAAGCGAAAACCACAAATATTTGAAATTATTTAATTTAAACCAGCACAGCGCCTAGTTTTAATTTCAAACAAAAACAAAAAAAAAATTATGTAGTTCATACTTACAAACATATGTAATTTTTAGCATCAAATGTGTTACCAGACGCGACGATCTGCCAGTGATCTAAGAAGGTATAGCAATAGTGGGAATGAGAAATGGAAAGAAAGCAAAGATTAGTTTAAGTCGTGGGCCGGAACGAAAAATAAATACGGGAGGTACTATTTATATTTCGGGAATAGCAAATAATAACAAAAATTTTTAATCGAAAATGGTTTTATTGTTCTTCAAAATATTCTCATGATGCTGACCACACTTTCGCATTCAATAGCTTTTTGGGCTGAGAGACGTTAGATGTTTTGCGTGCTTAAGAACTCTGTTGCGTGAGTTGGTTGACTTACCTAGATGAAGGACAGTCTGTCTTTGGCAGGTTTTTAAGAAAGTTCTAGCAAATAATTAATTGTTTATCATTCAGAATTGACCATCTTAAGTCACTATAATGAAATGGTAGTCTCATGTCCGGCTTTTCAAGAAAACGGTTACCATTCTCTCTTAAGTCTTTTGTCTGGGAACAACTTTTGTTCGATTTGACACGTTTTGAAAGCCCATACAGACAATTGCTAATTTGCTTCCGGCTCATACGCATATATCCATGATTCGTAACCTTTCATGATTAGATATATATATATATATGTCTTTTGAAGCACGACGGTCGAACTTTTTTCTTACACCAATCGATGCGAGCCTTTTTTGAGCGATTGATAAATTTATGGGATATCCAACGAAAGCAATTAAGCGTTCAGGCAAAATCGAATGTATTGAATTGGAACTAATGTGCAAGGATGCCTATATCTCACAAAATGCCACATTATCTATTCACGCACTGCATCGATGTTTGTTTTGGCACAACAACCGATTTTGGACGACCTTTGCGGAACCGAATATACTGTGGTTTTTGATGGCACTTCATCGCCATACGACACATTCTCCTTGAGATGTTGTGAAAAGTTGTGAAAAAGTATTACAACGAACACCTCTTAAAATTTCCATTTTTGTCCAAATTGATTTTCTTGGTTGTCAGATTTCTGCTATTGGCATTACTGTTGTCAGTTCCCGAAAAATAAATAGTACACCTCTGGTAAACAATTATACCATATACATACATACATACATACATATGTCTAGCTATACTATACTATATCATGTGTGTGTGTGTGTATCGTTTAAATTTTACATTGAAAATGTTGCCAAAAGTTTAGCATCAATCACATAACCCTTTGGTATGTGGCAAAAGTTTGAACTCAAGATGCATTTAATAAAACCCTGACAATGGATAGAATCAGGCCGATGTTGTAATAATAGAACTCTTGAACTACTATACTTACATTAATGAAAAGCTTCAAACAATCTCATGATTTAAGAAACAAAACAATAGAAGGGCAAAGGCGGAGTTCTGTGTTAAGTCCCGTGAAAAACAAAACCGCATTCAATATTTATCTAGAACTTTCAAAATTGTCTAAACTTACAATTTTGTCCAACAAAAAACAAAGAGCAAAAAAAAAATAGAAAGAATCAAATATGAAATCAAATATGAAAAAGATAATATTATACAAAAACCACAACTGCCATTTTATTTTACAACAAGTTGAAGATATTTGATGTCTGTATTTACTTACTGTTTTTCCAAACAAAGTTTGCAAATGTCACAACGCGTGCAAGAATATCCTTAAAAAAAAAATACAAAATTACGCGTCCCACAAACACACATTACATGCATAAACATAAACATACATACAAACATATATTATAGACTCTCATAGCATAACGTCTAACACACATACGAAAACAAGTTGTCATAGTTTAGTAAGACAAAAACACGCAAAAATAAGCAAAAACGAAAACAATTAAAAGTGAACACAAAACTCTAAAGCATTTAAAAGTTCTATATGTATAAAGGCATATTACATATTGCCAACAAAAAAAAAATTATATATATAAACTTGAAAATCACACACGCTGACACAGACACAGCAACAGACACAGACACTGGCATAAGTGTATTGCATTAAATCATTTTTAGTATTATATATATTTGTATAAATAAGTATGTGTTTATGCATTTAAATTTTACGTACATTTTATGGATTTTACTTAAGTCAAAATAAATAAATTATGTATGTAACCCAAATGCAAGTAAAATCTAAAGAGCTTTATTTATTTATTTTCCATGGAGTGTGTGTGTGTGTGTGTGGCAGGAAAACCCATGTTGAAGATTTAAACAGCTACCAAATTGGTCCAAATCGGGCCACGAACTGCTGCGCCATCCTCCGTATTCTACAGATTTGGCTCTAGCGACTTCTTTTGTTTTTTTTGGGAATGAACACAAAATCATTGCTACCAAATCGAACCAAATTTGTATTTATTACTGTATATAGCCCCAACAGCACTGATAAATTTGAACCTTGATGATATTTAAGTTTAACAATCTAACTTCGTTTAATGATTATACAAATTGAAATTGTCAGCCTTAGCTACGACTGGCGCCATCTATATCTCTGCTCACGAAGAGTGGCTTACAGTTCATATCAGCGACATCTGGATTTGGTTTCTTTACACTGCCGAATCAGCGTTACCAGAGATGCCATCTGTTCAGTTCAAATGCTGTAGAACTGCGCCTCAAAGTAGCCTATATTTTTCTAGTCAAAGTTATCTACATACACCTAATTCCGCTTTCCAGAATCAGCAATCACAATTATGTTGTTTCTTCATCATTTGTGGCTTTGGCTGATTTTACTTGGCTTTGCCTATGTCCAGGCCCGCGCATCAGCAGCGGGAGCACACACACTGCGTCCATATGGCCGCATGGCCAATAGTGATATGATGGTGAGGTATAAAGCCTTTAAGGCAAATAAGCCCGACTCCGATAGTAACTATCTGAAGTTGGACTACGGCTACGTGGATTCGGTTTGGCCATATTTCGCTTTGGCTAATATGATTACTGGCTCTTTGGTGTCATTGGTGGAGAAAGTGCCCGATGGATACATCAGCGCAGACGGCAATGACATTGGCGAAAAGGTGGAACGGGATGATTGGACGGCATATTTGAAACAGAATATCCTTCTGCTGATCACAGTTTTCTTGTTGAGCTTGCTGCTGCTGCTGATGCCCATCCTTGGGTGAGCTGGCGTTGGATGATAAGTCAGTCTCAACACGATCTGTTGCTTATCCCTTACAGCATTTGCTATGCAATCTGCTGTGCACGCTGCAAGAAGTCTCACTTCTCGGGCTTGAGTGCTCGCATTTATTGTGGATATATGCTGGGCATTGCTGTGTTCCTTATGATGTATGGATGTGTATTGGTTACCAACGTGACTCTAATCTTACTGAGGTGCTCATCTGTCCTACAGAATGTTTCTTATTTTTTCCATACTGTCGGCAGTACAGCTGGACAAAGGTCTGACGACAATCCTAAAAACCAAGGGTCCATGCCTGCATGGAAACCTCAGCAAAGAATACTCGGATGATGCCAAGGATGTGGTCAAGCAAACGTCGGACCATCTGAGGCATTTGTATGTGGACAACTATATGCAGTTGCAGAGCCGCATCGAACGAGCTCTCAAGGATGAGCCCGCGGTAACCCAGGCCTATATTGACTTCGAGGCAAGAGCTGACTCCATTGAGAAGCTTAGCAAATTGCTAGAGAATATACATCAGGCCATACCACTATTCGTTCAGCTCAAGAACGAGATCCCTGAGGCTAGGATATTAGCCACGCAGTTTCGCGATGGTGAGAGATGGATTTGCATATAAAATCTGTGACTAATGCTAACTGAATTTATTGATATATAGCTCTGCGTGGACTTAAGCGAAACTTGCTTGTACTTCTGACTTCGCAGTGTCCTTATAATGAGTGCAAGCAATTTTATCGTCAGCAGGATATTGGTGCATTGGATATGGGCTGTCTGCATTATGATATTGTAAGTCAACTATACTTCCTTTGATATACCTCCTGCAGTTTCACTAAAGCCCAGGCTCTGTTGGTTCCGATGGGTTGTCCCCTCTTGGCATGGGAATGTCTTCATATCAGGTTTATTTCCAAGTGATTATATGTAACTTATTATGCAGTCCTTCGGGCATATTTCACAGTATTTATAACACACTAATACTCCCAACTTGATCTTTCAAGCTCCCAGATCCCGAGGCGTTTGTCAAGTCGATTAAGGATGTAGTCGACAGCAATTTTATTGACTATCCCCGCAATGCCTCACAACAGCTGCGCCAGCTGTCCAATTCTGTTAAGGATCATATGAACAAATTGCTGAATACTGTGCGTGAGGATGTAAACGATGGCGGTGAGTTTATACCCATTCTGGATATACATATATTAGTTCACACCTTTTCCCGTAAGCAGGCCAACAACTTAAACTAAAAAGCGATTTGGTGAACGGAGTTCTAGAGAAAATGGTCGACGATTTTCGAGCAGAACCAACTCCAGATAAGTCCAATGTAACCCTGAGAGGTCACACGGTGGCTTCGCTGCGGCGCAAGCTGGGTGATTCATGGTTAGAGGTCACAATCATTATTCTATCGTTTACCATGCTGGTGCCTCTGATGTTGTTGCTCAGTTTGGTGTTGTGCCTGCCCAGCGATAAGGTAGGCAGTATCTTGCTTTGTGTAGCCCTCGTCCTTGTGTTTGTTCTCTTCACGGTGGCCATGCTGGTAGTACTTTTCTATATGGTGCACGGTGCTGTGCTTTTTCATGGCATCTGCTATGGGTAGGTAGCTTTAAGGTCTTTAACTTGTACTAAGTCATGTCTAACAAGGGTGCCTCACGGACTGCAGCCAGACATCGTCTAAAATCGAGAACAAGAAGATCAATCCAAATCGTTATCTTCCCCAAAAATTCGCCCGAACCCGACCTCTACCCATCCTACGTACAAACGAAGTCATCCGTCGTTGTATTCATAATGAGAGTCTGTTCAAGGTGTTGCAGCTGGATGATCTGTTTGACTTGGAAGGATTGCACGACGAAGTAATGGACGATGTGGAGTCCTCGTTGCATGATATGGAGAATAGTTCGATGCCATTACCCACGGGACTTAAGGCCATATATCCTCAAGCCTCGGCCGTGGCTGAACGTCTACTGGGTCAGGGCAATCTTTCCACCTATGACAGTTCTCGTTTTACACAGCATTTGTGCCGGCAGATTGTACCGGAACCACAGCCAGGTCCACTCCCCGCCTTAAGCAAAGGCCTAGATGACTTGGCTATGCGGCTCAAGCAGCCGGCGGCGGATATTTCCATGCTGCGAAATCAAGCCATACATGGCCGCGCATTTCATGAGCACCTGGGCAAACCGCTGTCCCAAATCATAGAAAGAATATTAAAATTATTAAGCAAAATTGATGAACTCCTGGCCGGCGGCTATGGCAACTTTGGCAAGTACATGCAGCATTTGTTGTCGGAGATCGAAAAAGGCGATGAGTTCCTCAAGCGCTCCTCCAAACAGGTACTTAACCAGGTGGCTCGGAACATTACCAGATTTGTTGATTCCGGACTCTATAATTACGTGCGCATGGTGGAGGGTGTCACCGACAATGATATAAATAGCTGTGCCCGACTCTCCGGCAAGGAAATAGCTGAATCTGTAGAATGGGCGCGCCTCAGTTTATGCAGCCTTCTAGTGAAACCTATGGTGAGCACATGCCGGAGATGGAGGATCTATCTAAGTACTTATTTATAAATTTATAGAATGGCATATGGTTTGGCCTGTTCATTTGCGCCCTACTGTTTCTGCCGGTCATCTGTTGTGCCCATCAGCTTCGCTGTGCACTGCGTACACGCATGTATGACACCGGATCGGAGTCCACACTCGTATCTGTGGGCGATGAGAACTATGTGGCTGCCAGCATGTTGCCTGTGCCGCTGCCACGTTGCAAGTGTTATGCATATCAGCAATATCATGTGACGCTGCCCATATCGCCAGAGACCAACGTGGACTACTTGGGGTCATTTTGTGAGGCTTGCGAAGATCCAGTAAAGCACAAGCGGGAGTAGACGTAGGCTATGATCATTAAGTCTCGCACATCTTTGACTTAAGAAACTATTATTTATATTTTGATTCAAATTTAACAATAAAATATAAAAAAAAGACCAGAATCTATTTTGGGGATGCTGCCATGGCAGACTCTTAGCTTGCTGCTGGTTGGTGGGTTCAACGCCTGCCAATGGCGCAGCATCAGAATCAATTGCAGCAGCGGAGTGAATGAAGAGCCGCCATCCCCAGCACTGGAACTGCACCACCGCAGCGAAATAGCTAGATCTATCACTCTATGGGATCGGCAAGCTGCTCGCACAGACTACTTTTGGGATTATCTGCTGCAGACACAGTGTTCGGCATATTCCTTTGTGAGGCTACTGATGGTGGGTCTGCTGGCGGTGCCTGTATACAATTTGGTGCTCATTTTTATTGGGTAAGCACTTAAAAAGCTTCTCTGATTGAAGGTAATTGCAGAATCTATATTCCAACCACAGTTGGCGGCTTAACCGAAGCGCTCAGCCCTTGCTCTTGGAGTTAAGGCAGAATCCAGTTCTGCCCAACAAGCGGCGAGCGGCGCCTGCTGCACCTATGTCTTCCAAACCTGCCAGTCAGTTGCCTCCACCCAAGCCGCCACCACGTTGTAAGCGTCAGCGTCGCCCTGCACCAAAGCCGCCAGTCCTAGAAAACGACAGGCGCAACTTGCGAATTCCGTTTAAGGTGGACAACTATCCTCTGTATAACGATCCATTTGCATCAACAATGGAACGCAATCGTGCTCAGGCGGAAGAGTTTCGCTACAGAAGCTTACGCCGGAACTTAAGGCGAGCATTGGAAGGGTTGCAGCAGCCGCTGCCACCACCCAGGGAAGCCTATCCAAGTGCCTTTGCATTGCAAGCAGTTGAGCTGTCAGCAACAGAAGTCACATTAAAGCCAACGCTACCAACTGCACGGCTCAAGAAAAAGTCGCATTTCAAACTGCTGCGTTTGATCAAACGCTTGAGTAAAAGTCAACCTTTTGGCAAAACCAGCTGCAGTAGCTCCAAGAGCTCAAAAGGCATTGAGCATCCAAGTGCTTGCAGTAGTAAAAACAACAGCAGTAAAATTAGCATCCTGGATCCCATCTGGCAGCGCTTGCGATGGCCTGGCAATCGCAAGCCGTCGAATTTTATGGGAGCCCGTCCAAGGCTTAGCATATCTATCACACCATCCAGCTGCTCAATCAGCTCTAGTTCCAGCTGCTTTTATTCCTAGCATACAAGCTCGTGCAGTTGGTCGAATTCGCAGCCTGAGCAAGTTTCAAGGAAACTCTCTGACATACAATGTTCCCACGAAAATCTGATAATCCTCCATATATATAAACATTTATGTACATTTATGGCATATGTGAACATATATTTTGTTACGATTAAAAGCGTTTTGAAATCAACGACAACCTTGAAACCGCATTTCGACTTTATTAGAACACATCCGGCAGTAGCAAGAGGTAAGGCAAGCCGGCCGAAAGCAAGACCAAACAAAAGACTTAAGCGACAAACCTTGTTCTCGCATCAATCATGTTCATGCTCATGCTCATGGCCTGACCAAATACCGACTACCGGGTGAGCTTGTGGGACTGAGACCCCAGGCGAAAGCAGATCACCAACTAAAACAGCCACTATTTACATTGTCTTGCATCTGACACAATGGCAGGAAGGGAAGCCACGGGATGATAATAAAAATAATAATAACAGCAGCAGTTGCCGTTGCCCGTTGCCGCCCTTCCTGCAACAGACGAGTTTTTGTTCTTCCGTAAGCCCAAACAGCAGGCGTTGTGGCATTGATGACCAGGTTTTGGGTTTCGTTGCACATTGCCCTTACCCGAAGCCGACGCTTCCGCATCGAGCTCAGGTGCAGCAAGGCCATTGGAAAGTGAAAACCGACAGCAACATATGATTTTCATAAGTTGTAACTAAAAATTAAATCACGTTTCTTATCAACGCGCACAGATTGTCAGTGAGTGAGTGCCTTTCTTTCTGCTGTCTTTCTTTTTCAACAATTACCAAAATAGCGCCACAGACTATAACAACAGCCACAACAGCACCAAATGAAATTTCACTTTCAATTTGAGTGTATGTGTGTGTGTGTGTGTGTGTGGGGTATGACTGTAAACAAGTATAAGCCAAAGCAAAAGACTTAAGGCACGAACTTGGCGTAGTGAAGGTTAAGTTGTCCGATTTGTTATTCAATTGATATAACAATTTCGAAAGCCAAATTCAAATGGCAAAAGCCAACATAATCAGCGTCAGCACAGTCAATGCACTCGTCCATTTTGGACACTTTGAATTCCATTCCCAGTTGTACATCAAGATCAGTGCGACATCCAGACTTGCGTTCTGACTTGGCCTTTTTGATTGTAATGCGCACTTGCATTTGACGGCCGTCTTTGGTGTGAAATTTAACCGGCTTGTGAAACAGAGCGTTGCATTTCTCATTTGCCGCACCGCTGCGAAAACGAAAACTTTTCTCGTGAAAACTGGCACAGACACAGAATTGCAAAAGCCAAATGGTAAGCGGCACGCAATGCGCATTAAAATGCAGGCAATTAAGACGAGCAAATGATTTACAGTGAAAGGCAGTGAAATTTATGGCATGCAAAGCGTGAGAATTGAGCAAAAGGAACCACACTGTATAGCAGGCTAGAAGCACAGAATTTGATATTCGAACAACAACAACAAGAACAACAACACCAACACAATTACAAGTCCAGATCGAAACACAAGTCCAAGTCTATGTTAAGCCAGGGCCAGACCCTAACTGAACTTTCGCTTTCATTTGAGCATAAGTTTTCGTTGTGTGGAGTTAAAATCCAACCGCATTTGTTAGCAGTGGGCGTGTTGCGCCTGTCACCTGGCCAATGCAACCGGGATTTGAGAATGTTATCAATTAACCCGGGATAGATAGAGGAGCTGCTTATGAAACTTTTTCTATAACTTAAATATGGGAAGCTACTAAAAAGCGTGTTAGAGGTATGCTAGCATTGTGATAGATGAAGTAAAATATATAGTGAAGTTGTCTATATATTCAGGAGCAGAAATTCAATAGTAATCAAAATATTTGTCCAACAAGGGAATATTAGTTTCACCATGATATCCATGATTTTCCATGGTTGGCGATTTCACTAATATCCAGGCCATGAGATAGCTCTACAGACTGTCCAATCATCCATACAAAACACCAAGAAAGCTAAAAGCAATCTATTAAATAGAGCGAGACAGCAATCAGGATGACAAGAAAGCTGTCTAGGATTCCTTAGTGCAATTATTAAATGTTCATCCTAAGAAATCCTACACTATAACAAAAGTTGTCATACGTAGTAACAGTATATAAGAGATTACTTAATTACAAACAAATTATATTCATTTTATAACAAAACTACAAAATGAAGACTAGATTTTTCAGAAATCTTATGCCATGTATGGTATTAGTGTAGTTATATTAAATTTAAATTAATTAATTATTAATTCGATAAAATTAAAAATAATTCAAATACAGTTTTCAATTTTTCATCTCACTTTCTATGATATCTTACTTAGGCGTTGGAGTCTAAGTGAGTGCAATTTTGTTGTATCTTGAGCATGCGTAATCCATGCTCAGCTTGAAAGCATATGCAAATTAAATGGGTTTCTTTTATTATGTGGCTTTCTATCGTGTGAAATAAAAGCCCGAATAAATATAAAAAATTTTATGTTGCTACTTTGAAAATTATATTTTGCGCAGATGCAGATAAGACAGGCATTATGTATGTATTTATGCATTTCAAACATGTTTGATAAAAATAAAATGATATATCAGTTTTAACATTGGATGTAAGTGCGTACCTTTATGATACTCGACTCGTAACATTAGGTGTGACTTCAAGTAACTTACTTTTAGGCTGGTCAACTTAAAAGCTTAAAAGGGATTGGCAAAACAAATGACTTCAGCAGAGCAGCCAAGCTCAAGTGATGAATATGCATATGAAACATTAAAAATTGAAATAACTCTTCAATTATAATTGGATTTTATTAACTATTTATGCTGAAACAAATAATTATTTGTTAATATTTAGATGATTTTCGCACAAAAATTGCACTGTTGTTCTCGTTTGACTTCTTATTTGACTATGTAGTTGATATCCTTAACTGCCAATAACAGCGCACTGTTAACAGTTCCCTCTGCTAACTAACAGCTAACTGTTAACAGTGGCAAGTTCGCTGCTTAAGTCTTTTGAGTCAGAGACAGAGTGCCGCGATACAAACGAGCTAACTAAAAGGTAACGAAGCAAAAATTGAATTTCCATGCAGCTCACAGCTCGCTGCATGCTGAAACTGTTGTTTTGCTGTTGTTGTTGTTTTTGTTTTATGTTGTTTGTATGGCATGGCATGGCATGCTTATATGTATATGTATATGTATATGGTGTGCTTGTACGTGGCTGTGTACGGTGTCTTTTCGTTGTCAACAGCTACAGCTCAATCTCTGTTCGAAGCAACGGCTCCACCAAAACCAAAAACTTCACTCATTTTGCCGTTTACTTTTAGGCAGCTCGCCTCGACTTCGCCGCCATTGCCATCGCCGTTGTCGCAGTCGTCGTCGCTCGCTTCTGTTGTCTTGGCAGCTGGCCGAGGCCGAGGCAGCACACGAATCAGTTTCAGTTTTTCAGTCCAACGTGCGAGTTCGAGTTCGCAACGTCCAGCAGCCAAGAGCGATAAGCAAAAACGGTTAGTTAGCGGTTAGCCAGGATTTTTGAAAGTGACTGGTGACAAGCTAAAAAACAACAGAAAAAACCAAAAGAAATATTTTAATAAAAATAAACAACGACAACAAATAACGTGCGATTAAGTGGAAAAGCTTTAAATATTATAGCATATAATATAATACTCACGAATTTATTGTAGTGCCTTTATATAGAGAGCCCAGCAATTGCATATTGTCAACGAATTTAATTTTGGATAATTTACCCGCAAGTTGGCCAAAGAGAACCACAACAACAACAACAAAATGGTGAGTGCAAGTTGGTTTTTGGTTTTTTGTTGGATTCTTTTTATGAATAAGTGTGTCAGGCAGGCCACAAAGAACTATGGAAAATTATAATTTTTGTATGCATTTAAATGGCTAGAGAGGCGAGAACAAAAAGCATGCTCAAGCATATTGAAAGTCAACAAAGCGAGAGGAAAATGAATACTTAAACAGCATAGTTGAAGAACGACAGACAGCGCAGAGCTGGCTCTGTCTGTGGCTCAGGCTGGAACTGTGTGACCGACCGACCGACCAGCAACTACGAGCTACGATTAAAAACAACAAACTACAGGTTCTGTCTGCCTGCCTGCTGGCCGAAGTTGAAGGCAAACGTGTCAAAGACAATGAATCTGAATCTGAATCTAAATAAATGAACGGATCGCCATAACCTGAGCCACAGCAATAGCCATTGCCTTCATTTCAATTTCAGTTTAAGTTTCGCTTTCAACGGTTAGCAAAAGCTTAATGAACATAGGGTGATTTTTAGTTAATTTTATGGTTTTTTTGTTTGTTGTTTTTGCTGTTTCGTATGTGAACTGCTTCAGTCTGCACTTAATTAACGTTTCGGCAACGCTTTTACTTCCTTAGCTCTGGCTCTGGCTCTGGCTGTGATTGCCTTAAACGAAAGAGTTTTCCTTTACGGCTGACCACGCCTCAATTTGGCACAGCCAGATGCCAAGTAAAAGTTGCAACAACAATAGCTAACAATAAACAAGTTTTTTTTTTCGTTTTACAACAATTAATATTTGCTTTTTGCAACAACAAAATTATTTGAAGTTGAAAAGAAAAACCCAAAAACGTAAACGAAAAACCAAAACCTATAACTGTTGCCACTCAGTTGTTGCCTGAAATTTTGAAGTTGGGCCTGTCTGTCTATTGGCAAATCGCTGGCCAAGCGGCGGCCCCAAAAACTGGTCTCGAAAAAACGAACTGAAAAACTCGCAAAATTAGGTTTGAAATGAGCCAAACGAGTCGAGTCGAATTCCGTCCCCGTCTATGTCTATGACTGCGTCTCTAGTTCGATCTGGAAACGAATGGAAAAACGTGCAACAACAAAAGCTAAAAAGTAATCAAAATCTAATGCGAACGGCTTAGTTTATAAATTAAACATAATGTACGTACACATGCGAGCCAGACAGACAGACAGACGGTTTTAGGTTTGCAATGATTGCGTTAGGTATAAACAGATACATATATGTAGGCTTAAGCATTGTTATATGATCTTTCGTAGCAAGCCGGAGATATTGCTTATACGTCATGTGGCCCAAGCAAATCGATGAATTTTCATAGTCTTGCAAAAACAAAACAGAAATACTAATTGCCATTCGGCCCAAAGTTTTCATTTGGCTTTCTGCACTTTCACAGCAAATTGGCTTTTGGTTAATAATTGCCTTGGCCAAAGCCAAGACCACGCCCACAACTCAGTAACTCCTTGCCACGCAGTGCATAGATACAAACATACGTGACACGCGCTATTGACAAGCGTGACTGACATGAGCAGCAGTTTGCTGTGCCTTTTGTTTTTGCTCTTGTCATTGTTGTTGTTGTTGTATCTGAAACTCTCACTTTCATTTGCAATAACGCTTGAACGCCTGACAATTGAATGAAAAACACTCGTAGAGAATTTGTTTGTACTCGTATTCGTAAAACAAACAATTCAAATAACACGACAGCTTTAACATGTCCGGGCCGGCGCCGCGATTGTGTCTGCATTTGAAAAACTTACATACACATTGAAAATAATTGAGCAGACTTTCTCCCTTAAGAAAGCAAAAGTTTGCTTCTCTTTACGCGCAATATGTTGTCGGAAGTTGAAGTTGTTGAAGCTGCAACCAGGCGTATGCGTAATACGAGCCGGCTACAAATCTTAAGCAGTCATTCAAAAGCAATATCTAACTTAAATTTACATGGATTCGTTTACAATGAAACACAATAGAGTTGCACTGCATTGTCCTTGAAGCTAGCTCTTGGAATCTTGAGATTTGCTTGTTTTGTTGTCAAACACTTAAATGCTGAGTGGCATTAAAAGAAGCCTAACATTTTATACTATAACTGTATAAAGAACAATGACAGCACTAATATCTAGTATATCTGCCAAGATATGCCATGCTGGCACAGCTGCTTAGACAACTGGCATTTTATTGTTAACGTTTTTATACCCTCAACACAAATGTATGAGAAATTTATCATTTGGTTTGCAAAATATCATCATGGCATGACCATTTGATATTGCAAAAGGAGCACAAACTTCTCAGTCGACTTCAGAACTATATAGAAATTGCTACCTCTCTTGTCTGCTTGCTTTCTAATGCAATTCATCCAAACTAGTTCTGTTTTGGGTCAATATAACAGATTGCTGTCGAGATTGAATCAAATGGTAATATGACAGTGTTTGGAAGGCCCTCCTTGACGTAGACAAACTTCATCTGAGTTATCATACAAAGGGACAAATTCTCAAAAAAACAGCCTTTGCTAAAATCTTAATAGCAAACCTTTAAGACTTCTGAACTAGTCTTGTCCCTTTCCATATATGTAGGGTATGAGAGCCTCGGCTTGAAAAAGACAAAATACAAAGTTTGTTGCTGTTGCCATCTATTCACAATCAGGCCTCAACGTCACGTTGGCCTAGCCCTGACAGCAGCTGCAGCAGCAATTGCAGTTGCAGTTGCAGTTGCAATTGAAAGCCTGCTGCTGATGCTGCTGTTGTGTGGGCTGTTCAATTGTCTGCTCTACGAGTATAGTTCAAGCCATACACACAGCTACACACACACACACACACATACCCACATACTTACCATACTTACAATGAAATCCCAAATCAAGTTTGCAATTCACTTTTATGCATATTTGTTATGCGTATTTGTAAATATATTATTTGTACAATTCGTTAAGTCGTATTGAAAAGTTGAATTTAAAAAGCATCAAGTGGTTATTGAACTCTTGATTTATACATGCATATGATACTATTTGTCAATAGTGTGGCTCCAAGTTGTTGTTTGTAAAGCAAAATCTGCTAAGCACTAAATATTAGCTATTGTATTGTTTTTTCTTAACAAACAAAAGACTTGGACAAAAAACTTGTTGATCTTAAGCTAGCTTGCCTTTGAAGTTTGTGTGGCGCAACAGGAAGTTCTATGAATGAATCTCAAGTCAATGCCATTTGGCAGTGGAGCATTACTAAGCAAACAAGGCTAATTATGTGTGTTTGGGCAGTCTATCATTATGCTGCGGGAGAGGGTATTATAATACTGTTATTATAATACTGTTATAGCGCAGAGATGGACAAAAAATCAGTGAATGGTGATGGTGCGCTAAGGCTTTGCAATCATAAATTATAGAATGAAGCAATTCCAACTACATAAAATATATGAAGGTGTTCTTGGTTACAATGAAGAGCTGAGTTCATATAAAGGGTGCAGATCTGCGAGCATTGAACATTCAAGTCATTGCAGGGCATTGATTCTACTATAGCTCTCTATTATGCACACCAGAGAGCTAACGATGGAGGCGTTTTGGGATGGCAGTCGTTGCTGGTGTGCATTTGTGGTTTAATATGGATTTACGTCAGGGCGGCGGCAATTATGAGAGTTTCTGGTGAGAGGAGCTTCCATATATCTGAGCCTCATTCTATATTTTTCAAAGGCAAATGATAATATCAATCCTTAAGTTATGATATTAATGTGGTAATGTACTATCAACTTACAAAAACATTGATAGATTAGAAGCTTATCAAGTGATCGTATAAATATTAATGAAATTTCTTAAATTTAAGTTTAACAATGTCATGGGGTTGACCTAAACCAAATAGTTATATTTGATAATAATATATATAAAAACCGTTCAAATTAGATAACGTTTTCATATGGCGGCCTTAGTAAACAGCAGCTGAACAAGCAGTTTCATTATCGAAATACATTCTGTATTTTTAAATTAAGACGATTCATCTCTCAACCATAAAATAAAACTGTTAGCAATATATTCACCAAATGTCTCTTAGTGGTTTATGTTCTTATTATGTCAATAGCTGATCAATTAATTATGCCACTGCGACTGGCTTCAAGTCAGCTTTCGTATCGGGGCTTAAATCATTCTCGTGTCCAGCCAAGTAACACAGCTGACAACTAATCAAAAATCAAAAACGAGGGCCGTCTAATCAACGCACAAAAACAAAAACTCCAGCAGACCAACTAGTTTTCAAATTTGTGTTATATAAAAGCCATAAGTGTGTATATGTGTGTCGATTAGTATAATAGCTGCAGGCTCTAATCGACAGCATAATCAAAGTTGTAGCTGAAAACCGAAATCGAAAAAGTCGCAGACAAAAATCAAAACAAAAACGTACAAAAAAAAGATAGCAAAACCAAATCAAATGCGAAATCCAAAATCATTATCAGCAAAAACATATCATTGACCGTCTAAGAGTCAGCTAATTTTGTTAATAATGTTATACAGTATGTGTGTGTGTGTGTATACATATATATGAATGATCTGGCCAACTTTCAAGCCGTTGCGCAACATCTACAACAATGTGTTTGCTGGAGTTTATGCGCTTTTCACTCTGATTATATGTAAGTATGTGTTTTTCTCTAGCTATTTTTTAGGTTTGCCTGCAATTTGATCAGTTAATGCAACATAATTGAACTAATTAAACGACTATATAATTTGGTAAAATTTGTTCAACCTAAGCGAGGCTTGGCTGTCATTATAAGTAGCCACTTTTTTGGTTTAGGTTATTTGTTAGCTGCCATAAAAGTGGTTGCTTTAAGTCCATTTTATGTCTGGGCTATGACAATAAGCGATGATCGACGATGGTCTATAAAGTGGCCAGCCTCGAGGCAAGTGTTTGGCCAGACATCTTTTAATTCAAAATATATAGTATATATGCATACATATTTTGTTTATATTTAAACAACGCAGTTGACTAAACTGGTTTCGTTGTCAGTTGCTGTTTGCCGCCGTGTTTGACTTGGCTCTAAGTTTAGTTTAAAAAGGTTAAAGTTTAACAATGGCACACAGCGGGCGCACAGGCGACATACATATCCACATTAAATAATGCAAAAGAAAGAAATGAAAACCCGACATTAGGCTACTAATAACACAAATTTCACTTTGATGCGCTGCGTTGTTTGTGTTTGCGTTGTTCGGGGGTTTTGACGTTTTGTTTATATTAATAAAGGCGCCTACTAGTAGTACGAGTATGTTTTACGTAAGGAGGCAGCTGATGATGAGGCTGCCTGCCTGCGACAACAACATACTGCTGCCTGTTGCTGCCTTTGCTGCCGCTGCACTTACAGATTATGATGATGATGACATAATGTCCGGGCTCGGGCTGGGCACAGGCATCCACAGTTTCCTTATTGTCGGGCCTGGTGGCACTTTGTATGAGTAACTATGCCTTTGGGCGCATGCCGCATACTAAATGGAAAGAAAGTGCAAGTGCCAGGGAAAATATTACTTCCATACCATTATAGTGTCTGGCCATATGTTAGAGCCTGGCTGCCATGGCTGACAGTCTAGGCATGTTCATACTTATATCTCAACGGTAGCGAGGCATTTTCCAGTCCGTTAATTTCAATTAATGGCAAAATGTATGTCGCCCAAGTCTTTTGACGTTAGCTCTAGCTCCGAAAAACTGACATTAATGCGACGGCAGCACTGACAAATGGCAAATTGTTGACGAGGCCAACCAGCCGTATACATAATATATATCTGCATGCAGTCAGTATCTGCTTGATGAACATATTCTGTATTCTGTAGGCTGTGTGCTGTGTGCTGTGTTCTCTGCTTTACGTTCTCTGTGTGCCAAGTTAAACAAACGGACATAAATTTTATTGACATTATGAACAAGATCGCTGTGACTGCGACTGCGACTACGACTACGACTGTGGCATGTAGGAAATGGCAACTGTGTGCCTGCAGATCTACAAATCAGCACTGGAACGGAAGTTGTGCGCAGTCAACTGTTGAAAGCCAAAATCCGAAAAGAATAATGACCATATTGTGTAGACAACGTTGTGCTTGTCAGCACTTTTGGCGCCTGAGTCACAGCCAGTCGACTGCAGTTGGCGTTTATATAGTATGTGGCACACGTTTGGGCCACTAAGAAAACAGTCAGGGCAATAATGTTAACAAACCCGACAGAATAACTGAAAATATCTGAGAATCATGTACATAACAAGATAATGTGGGTGCGTCAATAAGCTCATAAAGTGAGCTTAACTTTTCAGTGTTGAAAGATGACGATGATGCACTGGTGCCACTTCAACAAGGGTTGCTTGCAACAGTATTTTGATGATGATCTGTGGAAATACATACATATGTATACAGTCGAAGTTGTTAACTTTCAGGGCCAGGGAAAACTTCAGATCTTCTTGACAATTCAAATTTCTATTTTATACAGTTTTGTTTTTAAAGAATTTGCCCAAGTTGCCAAGGTTTCTGAGAGACATTCTAATTTTATAGTGAAAACGTTACCACAAGTTCACGAGATGACAAAATATAATTAATGAGAAGATGAGAAAACCAAACGAAATTTGTAATCTTAAATCAATTATTCAAATCCTACAACAATATCTTCCCAAACTATGAAGAGGAGAATAATTTGTATCGTATGTATGTATAATCGGCAGCAAATCTCTCTATATCTATAAATTTCCTTTGATAATGCGCAGCAATGCCTTCAGAGACCTACCACCCAGATATTAAGAGAAACTCATTGCTATATTCTTTCAGGGATCTCAGCAGGGCTCTTATTTTATAGGGAAGAATATGCCAATAAATTTACCAGGATTCAATGACTGCAAGAACACTCTATTGATGTAGATCATACATAAACACTCGTATATAAAGATATTCTACAGAGTATCTTGCATGTACATTCTCAAGAACGGCATTCTTATATGTTCAACTTCAACTAGTTGCCGTGGATGCCAATGGCCTGCTCAGGGTTGCAGCAGTAGCTTGCAGCAGGAAGTAATTGCGATTGTCTCCACACCCAAGTCTTTCAGCCAGACTCCACAGCTCGCTAATCGTTTCAGATTTCATTGGCTTGTGGTCAAACCCAGGTCTAAGCTATGTACTGGTACTCAAATTAGTTTTACTTATTCTAATTGCTCACTGAACCAGTTTCCATTGTACTGTACTGAGTCACGCTCCTTCCCTTCTTACCTGTGTGCCATGCTCCCTTTTGTGCATGCCGAACTCGTTTCTAAATCTTTAGCCAGATTGCGCAAGGTCGTCTGGTCAGGAAAGGTGCACCACGAATTAAGTTAGTCAACTGTGAGGTGCGCAAAAAAGAAGTAAAACAAACAGATGTTTAACCTAAAGTGTAAGAGGAAAACATTTGCCAGAGCCACAGAGTTTACAAACAACTTTTATGAAAAGCCACAAAATCAAAGCCAAAATTATTGCTAAACAGTTATGACTGGTGGCTTATTAATGCCGTTAAGTCATCAGGTTTATATACATACATAAATTATACATATATACATATAGATATATATATATATATATATGAGATACGTTCATAAGTATGTATGGGCGCGTGTCGCCAACCGTGCAGCGGTTTTCTTTTCTTTTACAACATTTTACGCATTTTATTTTTATTTATATTTTTACGCCTCACCTTGAGATTTATTTCGGTCAAGCCGCACGGTTGGACAGACGGACGGACGGCATTCAGTTTAATTAAATATAAAAGCCATAAAGCTGTTGGCAAAGCGACAAAGTGACTAAACGGCAGATAGACAGTGACAGTTTGGCTGAAAATTTAAATAAATTGCATTTTAAGTAAGCAACAAAATAAAGCAGCCGAAAATGCAATGTTGCTGCCTCAATCTACAGCAGACACAAAACGAAAGACTTGAGCGTCAAACGCGCTGCAGCCGCCACCAGGTTGCAGATGCAGGACAGGTTAAGACAGCGACTCGAATGTCGATGTTGATATTGTTGGTGTTGGTGTCGGCGTTGGTGATGGTGATGGCGATGGCGATGGCGGCACATGATTAATACAACTTTGCGCAATTTGAGTCGCATTTTGAAAATATTGAAAGAGCGCTTAACAAACGGCATAAAATTTACGCAAATGAATTGCAATTTTTGCGCTTTCTGGCGTGCAAGTGAAAACGATACAATGGATAGACATATCATATTTGGTTATACTCTACAACAAGCATGCGATGAAAGGGCAATGACAAATATGTAAATGGATAACATAATCAGCTAATGATGTTTTCGCGGGACGCGGCATAAAGACTAAAGTCTTTAAGGGATAGCTTAACATAGCGTATTTTGTATTTCATATTCCATTTTTTTAAAATTTCATCAAAATCAGAATAATTGCTGTTAGATCAGAGCCAGCTTTTTCATTAGCCTTGGGGAAAGATCTAGAAAAATTTTAGATTGTTGTACTCCAACAGCCGGCAAACCTGTTCACTTGTTGACTTCTGTAGACGAATTTAGCAATAAAATCATTGTGGTATAGCAAAGCGGTAGGGAGAGCAAGAAATTATACATAATAATAAATGCATTTGGTCTATGTTAAAGCAGCTTTCTGGGTACTGAGACTCATTGTCCTGATTATTGATTGAATTGAATTGGTTGAATGGGCTTTGCTAAATTCAACCTATAGTGGGTCAAAATCAGAATAAGTTAAATCAATCACAGTTTGTATTTAGAACTGGGACTTAAAATTTATTAAAACTTCAAATTTTATAGAACTAAGTTTTTTGGAAATTTCTAGATTTGGTAGAAAACTTAGTTTTTGAACTAGAGTAGAACATAAGAGTTAAGGCGGGCTTAACAGTCATATATATTACTTTCAAGTAGTGGGTAAATCTTAGAAGAGTATGTAAGCTTCGACTATCTGGAACATGCAAAGCTTTCCTTTCTTGTTTTTCTAATTTTTCCAATTGAAAAACGAAATACCAATCATACAGCCGGAATGCAGTTAGCTTGTCTCTAGTTGCGTTTTTATGCGCTCGCTCTCTCTCTTTCTCCTTCTATGCTATTCGTTTGTATTATTTATTGGCTTTTATTTGGCGCTGTCGTAACCAACGGACAACAAACAACAAACAACAAACAGCAAACACACAAATCTACAAACTTTGGTGCGGCTTTCGCACACAAAGTGGGCATGGAATGAAGCCAAAGCCTTCGCCATAAGCCACCGCCAGAGCTTGGCTGTGCTTCAGCAAGCAGTTGGCTGTCGCCCAGTTAGACATATGGATACAGCTAATGATACTCGCGGTTGCACATGCGACCTGGACAATTGCCCGAAAATGGACAATAACAACGGCAGCAAAACAGCAACAACAACATCTTTTACGTAAGAATGCCAAGACAAGCTGCGAAAAGAGGTTGGGCCCGCTGCATGCACTCAAACGAATATCTAAACGTTTACATTTGCAATTAAAAGATGATTTGGCGGAAATTTGCATACAAAATATGGCCAGTTCGAAAAGTCAACGAGACAGCGGTTGAGGCACCGCCACCGCCACCGGCACCGTTCTGAGATTTTCGCTTTCGCAAATGGAAAATGAAAGGCATTTCGACACGTTTTCACTTTATTTCCGCGCCGAGCCAAAGTGAGCAAACCAGTTGGTCCAGCTTCATCAGTCCAGTTGCTGTTGGTGTTGCTGTTGCTGGCCACACGCGATAAGGAACTTTTGTTTTTATATTTTGATTTTCTCTGTGCTGCCAGATTTTTGTGGGCTCGGGAATTAAAATTTTAATTTATGCGTTTTTTGTGTTTTTTCGCCAACTAAAGAAAAAATAAACATACAGATTCAAACGCACACGGTTTAAACCAGTTTCACTTTTTGCGGCTTATATGATTAAGAGCCGACTGGGACTAGAGACTAGAGGGGAAGGAAAGAAACACGAGTGAGAAATCTAAACAGAATGTGTAATTGGGATTTATGGACCTGTCTGTGTGTTTATGGTTATGGCCATTGACGGGCCATATATATATGACTTTATATTATATTAAAGCTACGACCTTGAGAGTTTCAGCTTCAGCATAAACAAAGCCGGTGATATATGCCTCAAGAGATCTGACGTGACATTGCTTGATAAGAGAAGAGCACCATAACTGTTTTTATTTATTATATGTACAATGATGTACCTATGTATGTATGTATGTATGTATGGATGTACTGATCGATATAATTAACAGGCGACTCACGCTTGTGCCAATTTTGGCCATTTCTTTCTACTTCTACTCGTAAAATCTAACAGTCTATGAAAGGCAATGTGAAAGACAACCCTAGCACTGTGCGTTGAGTAAGGTGTTCTAAATGACGAGCCATCAAGATGAGAGTGGAATGTTAAACAGTTTACTGATTATGTATTTATAATAAATCGTAAATATATAGGAAAATTATTCTGCCAATAAAATATATGTAAACTTGCTAATTGAATTTGGAATTAAGCTCTTGAAGATGAATTATAATGTAGTACAAATAGCTATTTTCCTGTTGTAAAACATGCTAACATTTCCTTCAATTGGGATATAAATTGCAATCATGCCTCTATAGCAAGCTTTCGTTTGTTAAGGAACTAAGGAGTAACGATTCTGTCAGCACTTAAATCATATCAAACCATGAGTGCTTATGGATATAACGACGATGACGATCTTGACTGCAAATGCAATAATTTATCTAAAGACTTAATCATGACTTTTCTAAATAAACGTACAATTTAAAAGATTTCTCGTACGCTGATGATTATGTCATGACCTAAAACCCCTGACGAGGCCCTTAATAAGCCGGAAGAAAAGCAGATGCCGTGGCTATGGTGTATAACTATCATCGCGGATAAATCTGCTGCAATGGTACATACAAGAAACCATGCAGAACCCCAACCATATTAGGCAGTCCGATCACCCTCAGGCACACGCATTGCTACTTTGGAGTCCACCTTGACAAAAAGTTCACTTATAGGCAGCTTGAGACAGCGTTTAGCTTCAAATAAAGAAGCTTGGCTGGCTTCCACACAAGCAGAGCAAATTGGCTCTTAAAGCAAGGTGATGATATACAAGCAGAGGATCCTGTTTCAGCTTATAGGAATACAAGTTCTTCAAAATAAGACACTCTTCATAAGGACCTGGGTGTCAGACAAGTAGGAGATTCACTAAACTCAACAGCTACAAAACATTTTGAGAGGCTTGAGGAGCACTCTTATGCCATTGCTCTTCTCTACCCCTTCAGGAGAAGAAGAATGAAAAGGCGGCACCCCAGGCATAATATTGATGTCAAATATAATTGAATCAAACACATATTCACAGTTTGCTACACAAACAGATATGAGGCAAACAAAAGAGGGGCTGTTGGCATGCCTCTTAATGATAAAATGGCAAACTTAACAGGAATTACAATGATATCTAGCTATAAAAAATGTAACATAGTGTAAACCTTATTGGAAAAAGAACATCTTACTTTCATTTACTAAATTGTCAGCATTTCATCAAAATTCTAAAATGTAGAATAAGGAAAATTTAAAGTCTTTGGCTATCAGCTGAGGAAGAGCGATACAGGGGCTCCATTCCACAACCATTCAAACACATGGAGAGCAAGAGTGACATCAACAACGGAATCCCTTTCACATCTATGAAAGGGTTTTCGAAAGTGATGCCAAAATTAATGGATATAAGATGAAGATGATAAGCACAAGCTACGAATGGTTAAAACTAAATAATTTATTGGAATAACGATGAAGCACAGTTGGAATGGAATGGATTTTGCATCTTCAGGATTTGGGATTACCTGCTGTGTGTTTAGCTTCTCGTTGTCGAAACCTACAAGCTGAAAGGACTTCTCCATGGCTATGAATTTTGGTAACTGATGGCAATATCTTCAGCTGCTGTTAGTGGAGCGCTTCCTATGCATGCTGAGTTAGGAGCCATTTGCTTGTCAATGATGGCAGTTGCACCGCCACCTGAGCTCTTATCGATACTGCCACTTAAGTCGCCAGATGTATTTGTACCTCCACTGCGATTGCACTCCAATCCAGATTGCTGATTGCCGCTTTTGATAGAGTTTGACCAACCAGCGCCAACCTTGATTGTGTCAGTGATATTCAGATCACATGTAGGCGCTGTTGTGGTTAATTCAGATCCTGGCTTCGTGATGGATGTGGAAGAGCCCTCGGGTTTAACCAATTGCTGCTGCAACTTTGAGAAAGCTGCATGTCTTCCTTAATGACCTTAATGAGATGGAGCGACATAGCATTAAGCCATTTTGAAGGAAAACCTTTGGAAGAGAGTTAAGAATAAGGCTTTATTACATGGGATGTACTGTAAGCCTTATTGGAAAAAGAAACATCTTACTTGTAGTTACTAAATTCTAAAAATTTTAAAAAATATAATAAGGAAAATCAAAGTCTTTGGGTCTTCGAAAGTAATGCTAACTATACCTCGAACAGTGCTCAAAATGAATGAATTTCGGATGAAGATGAGGGGCGCAAACTATGAAATAATTTGTTGGAATCACAATGAAGCACAGCTGGAATGACCGAATTACATTATTTTAAACACTGGGCAGCTGGGACGCATATAATTGGGCCTGATTTTGTGACAAAACAAGGTCAACACTCACAAGTAACACGGCTACAAGCGTGTGAGTGTATAATTAATTTGAAGTAGCTCTTACAGTTGTCATATTCAAAGTCAAGACTGTCACTTTGCCTTAATGACCACTGTCACTGATGTGGCGCTAATACATATCTATATATGCACATATATCGTGGTACAAACGACTCTATAATGTGCAACTTCACTGGGGATGTCAACAGCTACACTTTACCGAGCAAACACACACATTTGCGAACAATAGACAGACCTGAATAGTTATAAACGTTAAACAATTTTAATTAGTTGTTGAAGCAATCGACTACATTTTGTTTTTTTGAGCCCATTGTTTTGAACCGGGTTGCGTCGCCGGCTGGCAAACTGGGTCAATGTCAAGACGTGGTCGTCGTCCATGTGTATATATTTATGTACAATATAATCACACATTAGCAGTGATGCGTATTCGTTAACTTATTTGTTTGTAATTTGTGGGCGCCAAGCGCCCAAGTGTGAAGTGCAAAAGTAGAATGGACAAAGGCTTAACCCCCGGTCAAACGGGCCAACTGACCTTTGTTTTAAAGCCACCAAATTTTGGTAACTTGAGTGCGACCTTCACTGAA
This sequence comes from Hirtodrosophila duncani, assembly GCA_037043425.1. Lineage (NCBI taxonomy): Eukaryota > Metazoa > Arthropoda > Insecta > Diptera > Drosophilidae > Hirtodrosophila > Hirtodrosophila duncani. The sequence goes on along the minus strand of JBAMBM010000834.1, from coordinate 4,378,043 downwards.
ACCATTTTTTAAACCATTTTTTTTGGGCCTGATTTACAAGTGCTACGTAATTTGTTGAAAGTTGTCACTCATCCATCATTTTGTTTTTCCCAAAATAAATCTTTTTTTTACAGTTGCCGCCGCGATTACTGCGCGTTGCCTTTTTAATATGCCTGCTGATTGTCTTGCTTTCGCCCTCCACAGACAGCGCACAGAGTAAGTACCAACAAAATCGAGATAAAAATCACTCATGGGCGGGGGCATGGGGGATGCCGACCGGTACAACAAAATAGTGTTTCATCAAGGGGACACCCGGGTTTGAACCGGGGACCTCTCGATCTGCAGTCGAATGCTCTACCACTGAGCTATATCCCCTCTTATATAAACGGGGCTTAGTAACCACAGAAGAGCCTCCCACATTTCAGAAAATTAAAAAAAAAATCTCTTTCATTGTGTGGGTGTCGTTGTTGTTGTGCCTGGCGGAAGTTGATAAGTTTACTTTCTGTTTCTGGGTTTTCTTACTCTCTTGCCTTCCATGCCTCCAGCTGTCGTTTGTGATTGCCCCTATCTGAATCATTATCACCAAACTAAAATTGTTGCCCAAATTCGTTGCCTATGTAACAGTACTTTGATTCGTGTCTGTTAATAAAGGGAGATGGAGAAAAGCAAAAAATTAGGTCACATGATTTTCATTTTGTAACATTTGTACACCACAATGTATTAAATATATATAATATGAGAGACAAACGTTCGAGAATGTATAACTTTTTCTATGTCCATCAGAATTCCAGGTGAAACAAGAAGACATTAACTTTTAATATGTTACAATTTAGTAATAAAATAAGGAAAGGCCGAAGCTAATATGCCACTTACATTGAAAATACATCACAAAGGAAAGGTCTAGTCTGTTAGCGGGCTCCCGCAATCTGTTCTGTGGCACGATATCGCAGGCTCTTCCAATGCTGTTCCTGCGTTACTCAAGACATTGCATGCGTTCCGATCTTGTGATGCTCATAGCTCTTTAATAATTATTCACACACACTAAATCATCTAAAATTTCCGAATTAATAAAATTAAATAATAAAAAACAATGAGAAATGTCACAACGAAAGTCTTTTATGTCATGGCATGCTGTTTTCTTATATGTAATATGCTTCTAAGCGTTATGAAACATTAGGTTCTATAACAGCTATGATATAGTCTTCCGATCCAGATGAATCATAAATGCAACCAACGTGCAAATAGGATTTCCGGTAAAAATTTCGCTTTCCTTAAGACTTCCCAGATCTCGATATTTAAGCACACACACAGACGTTGATAAGTACGTACATAGCCATATCGAATCCCCTCGTCCTGCTAAGAATACATATATTTTATAAGATCACAAACGCTTCTGTCCTTGCGTCGTAACTTCATGAATGGTTTAAATATTAAAAATACCATTTTTTTCTATGACAGGCACTTCTTGAAAAAAAAACACGAAAAATTAATAACCAAAAGTAATTTGCCTTTTCGGAAAAAAAAAACAATTTCCAAAAAGTATGTTTTAATCCTTAACAAGATTTTCTCTAGAAAAAATAATAAAACATTAAAATGACAAAAGTAAAACTTTATAAAAAGAATTTTGCAAAAAACTAGGGGACACCCGGGTTTGAACCGGGGACCTCTCGATCTGCAGTCGAATGCTCTACCACTGAGCTATATCCCCATGCGGACTCGCCGTAGCCAATGCTTTACTTCACTGTTGCAGCGCTCTCAGCAACAGCAAATGTTTACTTTTGCTTGCATTTAACCCTTGCCTGGTTACCGTCCTACATATCTCGACAATAATTATTTTCGAAATTTTATAATTTATGCCCAACGATTGCACATTTAGACATATTGAATGTGCTTATTATATTTTCTTATTTATTTTGCATAAAACATTTTTAATGCTCTGTTAGATAAGGATTGCATTGCAGAAATAGTCACGATACTTTTGATCTTGGGAAATGTATAAATTTATATGTAACTTTCACTTAAACGAGGTGACAGTTATAAAGTGGGAGCAAATGAATGTCATGCAAAAATGTTCAACGAATGGAAATAACAGAAAAAACAAAGGAAGAAGTCGGTTTCTCAAAGAGAGAAAATAGTTACTTAGATAAAGTCTCAAGATAGGTATGTTAATTAAATTCATAGGACTCTCAAGTAATCCTAAAGAAACATATTTCATTAACTTTCTAAAGTACTTCTTTCTATCATGTTGATAGCAAAACATTTTCAAAGCAGAACAGATTTCAGAAAATTGTTAAAAACTTGAGTCTAGCCATAGAAAAACCATCAAGTGTGATCGTCAACAAAAATTGTTTGTGGCCTAAAATTGCGGTTTTATAAGTCCATTCTTATATGTATTTCTGTTTTCCTTTTAAGATACCTGAAGTATTACCAAAGAAATTACATATTAGGAACAATTGATTAGTCTCTATGTATAGTTTTGTAAGGTTAGACGACAACTATGTTTAATTATTTGTCAACATATCATAAAGGAGTGCTCAGTTTTATTATAGCCGGTGATGGCACATATCTTTAGATACGCTCTACCAATATGGGGATTCTGTTCCACAACCCAGCTTATAAGAATACAGGTTATTCGATGGTATGTGAGGTGCAACACTCTTCATTAGGACCTGGGTGTCAGAAAAGTGGGAGACGAACTAAACTCAACAGCTACAAAACATTTTGACAGGAGGAGCACCCTAATCCTTTTGCTTGGGCTCTCCCCCCTTTGTGAGAAGTCGGAAGAGGCGGCGATATTGATGTCAAATTTAACTGACCTTCATCAATGTTTTCTTGAATTCTAATTTTCACCCATAAAGGCAATCAAAACACATATTCACAGTGTGAAACACAAACAGATAACACAAAAAAACAAAAAAGAAGAAACGCCAATATTTCCGCTTGTAGTAAAAATATACCGCTTCTTTTAATTTAAGTGTATCAAGTATTTGAGCAGATAATTGTCTTATCTTCTGATGATTCCCTTCATATGCGTACTTGGCACGCAAGCCTTATACATACATCCATACTATACTTTATAAACAATAATCAACTCGGTCTAAGGTCTAACAACTCTAATGAACGTGAACTTTGGGCTGTTTCTTTTTAACCTGCTGTCATCGACGTGTGGGGTTATATTGGGGTGAATAAACTTTAATAAGTAAAAGTTTCTCCTTAAGGATCAAAAATATTTTCCAAGGGGACACCCGGGTTTGAACCGGGGACCTCTCGATCTGCAGTCGAATGCTCTACCACTGAGCTATATCCCCATGTACAGATCAACAAGCCAAATGAGTCCCCACATGCTAACTTGACGATACATTTTATATTTTAAGATACTAATACTAAGTGTGCGTGTGCATATATATGTCCGAATGGCTATCAATAAAAACTTCCGTTCGTTAGAATTGAAAAAATAAGAAAGACATTAAATTTTGGCTACTCCAAATTTATATATACAAGTTTCTACTTGCCTTATAAAGTAAACTGATTTCAATTTCAATTGTGCAAATATGGCTTAACTCATTATATATATATATATATATATATGAATGTAGGTAGAATGAACAGACCAGTTTTCTTGCTAAAAAAAATTCCATTCGAGAGATGACTTTGTCTATGCCGGCTACATACGAGTATAAGCAAATTACACGGCTGTTTTAAGGCCCTAACTTAAGGCTCTATAAAAACCTTTAAAAAAACCTATGAGTACTGGATCATGTCAAAGCCAAGGGTAGTTTTCCAGACAAAACAAGTGCAAAAAATATGCATTCATAAACATGTATCTAGGCAGGCTCCAGGTGATCATAGAAAACTTTTGTAAAATTCGTCCATTTCAGAAAAGCAAATGTGTGTATAAGTTTTAATCCTTAACAAGATTTTCTCTAGAAAAAATAATAAAACGTTAAAATGACAAAAGTAAACTTTATAAAAAGTTCAAAAAATATTTTGCAAAAAACTAGGGGACACCCGGGTTTGAACCGGGGACCTCTCGATCTGCAGTCGAATGCTCTACCACTGAGCTATATCCCCAGTTGTTAGACACGCGTCCGAACCGCAAGTAGAACCCTACAAGCGTGTACTGACTGTGTAGCTTAAGAGAGAGACACTAAAAATAGACACAAGTGAGTTGGCGTTTCCCCCCATGTTCGTGCTCGCTCTCTTGCCCACTCACTATGGACATGCGCAGTGAAGCAGAGATACAAATGCAACTGCCATAAAATAAAATATTTAAACAGGTTTAAATTTTCTGCAAAAATACATTTATATGTGTACATATATGTTAATTGTACAAATAATCATTTTGTATTGTCGTTTCTGCAGCAACATTTTCGTTTAATTTTGCGAAATTAAGCAGCAAATCCAGTATGGGGACAACAATTTAATTGGCCAAGTATTTAGACAAAGAGCCGCGTTCCATTAATAACTAAATGCGGGGCATAAGTTATGTGCAAGATCTTTATTATAATGGCAGGCAGAATTAAATACACACAAACGTCACGATCTGCGATGACAATAATAAATCTGGGTACACATTTTACGGCTAATGGATTGGAAATAATGAAAGTTTATTGGTTATTGGCCAAAAGTTTCCACTGACAGCCTGAAGCCTGAAGATACCAAATTAATTTGAAATTATCGACAGTCGACGATCACAATTGGTTGACAGCCAATCAGCTAACTGCGATTGCGATGGAGTTCGAGATTGCATCAAGCAGTCTCAGTCGTTACCCGATTGCCACATTGATTGATGATGATGTGGCCAACTGATAGGCATAGGCAGGTGTCAACCGTGAAGTTGGGGAAGCTACCTGACAACCAACCAGTGGCTTGGGCAAGGTCAAGTTGTTCGTTTTGTGGGAGCGCTGCATTTCAAAGTAGAAAACAGATTCTGGGTCAATGGAAGGTTCATATTGTACCAAGCCAGGAGTTTTGGTTTTAATTACAAATTTCTACTCCTTTACAGCCAAGACTCGTCGACGTCTTCGACGCCCAACAACGGCTGCCACGAAGGCCACCGAAACACCTGTGGCCGAGAAACGCATCGATCAGCAATCCGCGTCCACAACAACAAGTGTAACCCGTACACGTCTGCGCTCCAAATCAAAGTTGCGCGGCAGTGCAGCCGCTGGAGCTCTGGCAGCCGCAGGCGGTACAGCGCTGGTGGCCAGTGGTTCTTCACTCAAGGGCAAAAAGACCAAGGTTGACGATGGCACACCAAAGATCGTCTGTTACTACACAAACTGGTCGCAGTATCGTGTGAAAATTGGCAAGTTTACGCCGGAGGATATACCCGCTGATCTGTGCACGCACATTATTTTTGCATTTGGCTGGCTGAAGAAGGGCAAGCTGAGCTCCTACGAGTCCAATGATGAGACTAAGGATAATGTGCCCGGATTGTACGAACGCATGATGAACCTTCGCAAGGCCAATCCCAAGCTGAAGGTGAGAAAGTTGAAGCATTTCTGCGGACTCAGACAAAATTAACACACATTTATGTTCCTCAGATTCTGCTAGCTCTGGGCGGTTGGTCCTTTGGCACCCAGAAGTTTAAGGATATGTCTGCAACACGATATACTCGTCAGACCTTTGTCTACTCGGCCATACCCTTCCTGCGCAAGCGTGGCTTCGATGGCTTGGACATGGACTGGGAGTACCCCAAGGGCTCCGATGACAAGAAGAACTTTGTTCTGTTGCTAAAGGAACTGCGTGAGGCCTTCGAAGCTGAGGCCCAAGAGCTGAAGAAGCCCCGTTTGCTGCTCTCTGCTGCCGTTCCCGTCGGTCCAGATAATGTGCGCGGTGGATATGATGTGCCTGCCATTGCCAGTTATCTGGATTTCATCAACCTGATGGCTTACGATTTCCATGGCAAGTGGGAACGCGAGACAGGTCACAATGCTCCTCTGTATGCGCCTTCCACGGACTCCGAGTGGCGCAAGCAGCTGTCTGTGGATAATGCAGCCAGTTTGTGGGTCAAGCTTGGTGCACCAAAGGAGAAACTGGTGATCGGCATGCCCACCTACGGACGCTCCTTTACGTTAGCGAACACCGAGAAGCATGGTCCCAACGCACCAGCCACTGGCGGCGGTCGTGAAGGTGTTTATACCAAGGAAAGCGGTTTTCTGGCCTACTACGAAATCTGCGAAATGCTCCAGAACGGTGCTGTCTATGTTTGGGATGAGGAGATGAAAGTGCCCTATTTGGTAGATGGCGACCAGTGGGTGGGTTTCGATGACGAGCGTGCAATTAGGAACAAAATGCAATGGATCAAGACGAATGGCTTCGGCGGTGCTATGGTCTGGACCGTTGATATGGATGACTTCAAGGGCGAGGTGTGTGGGGGCAATGTCAAGTATCCATTGATTGGCGCCATGCGCGAGGAACTGTTGGGCATCTCACGTGGCAAGGAGGCCAAGGATGTGAACTGGACTGCTGTGGCATCGACATTCGAGGACATTGAAGAGGTTTGTAAACAGCTTGATTTGAATTACATACAATTACATAACTTTCTATTACTTGACTAGAAACCCGAACCGATCAAGATTTCCGTGGATGAGATTCTGAACAAGGTGCGCAAACCTCAGGTACTGAAGAAGCAGCGCATCAAGTCTGGTGCCAATGCTATCGAGCTGAATTGTAAGTTTGAGAATACATAAGGATGCTAGTTCATTTGGTTTCTAAACTATATTATCCTTTCTTTTAGCTCGTCCCGCCCAGGTCTTCTGCTATTTGACCAGCTGGTCTGCCAAACGTCCCGGCGCTGGCAAATTCCAGCCTTCCGACATTGATCCCAAGCTGTGCACCCACATTGTCTATGCTTTCGCCACGCTTCAGGACTACAAGCTGACAGAGGCAACAGATGATGATCCTGAGAACTATGAGAGTGTGATTGCTTTGCGCGACACTAATCCGGATCTGCAGATTCTGTTGGCCATCGGTGGGTGGGCCTTCGGTTCGACGCCCTTCAAGGAGCTGACCTCGAACGTTTTCCGCATGAACCAGTTCGTCTACGAAGCCATCGATTTTCTACGTGACTACAAATTTAATGGCTTGGATGTGGACTGGGAGTATCCAAGAGGCGCTGAGGATCGCATTGCGTACGTGAATTTGTTGCGCGAGCTGCGCGTTGCCTTTGAAGGAGAAGCAAAGTCTTCTGGCCTGCCACGTCTGCTCCTCACTGCTGCAGTGCCTGCGTCCTTTGAAGCAATCGCGGCCGGTTATGATGTTCCGGAAATTTCCAAATATCTGGACTTTATTAATGTGATGACCTACGATTTCCACGGCCAGTGGGAGCGTACTGTTGGCCATAACTCTCCACTGTTTGCTTTGGAATCGGCCACTGGCTACCAGAAGAAACTCACTGTGGACTACAGCGCTCGTGAGTGGGTGAAGCAGGGCGCGCCTAAGGAGAAGCTGCTCATCGGCATGCCCACCTACGGACGCAGCTTTGAGCTAGTCAACGACACCCAATTCGACATTGGCTCACCCTCTTCGGGTGGTGGCAAGGCGGGCAAGTTTACCAATGAGGCTGGCTTCCTCAGCTACTACGAAGTCTGCTCCTTCCTGGCGGCTGACAACACAACGCTGGTTTGGGACTCCGAGCAGCAAGTGCCCTTCGCCTACAGAGGCAACCAATGGGTTGGCTTTGATGATGAGCGTTCGCTGAAAACCAAGGTAAGTTTGATAAACGAATCTCCAACTTTGAAGATCCATGCTGATTGTTAAATTGTGTGATTCAGACTGAATGGCTAAAGGAGCAGGGCTTTGGTGGCATTATGGTCTGGTCTATAGACATGGATGACTTCTCAGGTCGCTGTGGTAGCGGAAAATATCCTCTGCTTAACGCCTTGAATGACGAGCTGAAAGATTACAAGGTTGCGCTTGAGTTTGATGGACCCTATGAGTCCCATGGCCCACGCGGTGCCTACACTACAAAAGATCGTAAGTACTGAGTTTATACTAAGAGATATCAAAGAAAAGTTGAACAAAACCTTTCTCGCCCACAGCTCACGAGGTTACCTGTGCGGAGGAGGACGGCCATATCAGCTACCACAAGGACTGGGCTGATTGTACACATTACTACATGTGCGAGGGAGAGCGCAAACATCACATGCCATGTCCTGCCAACTTGGTGTTCAATCCACAGGAGAATGTCTGCGACTGGCCCGAGAACGTTGAGGGCTGCCATGAGCCCACCGAGGCCCCCGCCTAAGGCCCATCCCATTGGAACCACGGCAATCGCGGCCTCCGCCACTTGTTAATATTATGAAACGCTGCCCTAGATTTAGTCCCAATGCGAAACTGCCACGAAACTCAATTGCTGCCCCACTAACAAAACAAACACACAGAAAAACAAATATGAAATACTCAAAAATTTGCTATTTTTCGGCTGAATTTTTTGTACTAAATGTAAGTAAATAGTGCTGTAAGTAGTTTTTATGTTTTAGCTAAAAATTTGCACAAATCGTTGCTTATGGAAAGTGAACACAATCTTTCGTACAAAACAACAACCAATTTTCCCATTTCCGTTCGATTCGAATCCGAGTTAACAAAGGCTATATAGAAGCGTTTTAAATATTAAACTGTGATAATCATAAACAAACAAACGGCAATCGATCCAGGTCGAAATCAAAATTGTTTTCTTAAATAAAATATACAAATCCTCGTTAATTGCTTACTGCTAAATTTTAAAACAATTTACTACATTTGCTATTGTCAAGCGTCAGACACAGCCTGCTACCTTTATATATAACCGATATTTAACAACCGTCTCGACGGAAATACTGATTCCCTCCTTAACGAAAGTTGTACATTTTCTCAAGTTTTAACAATAAAATTTGTATTATAGAATTGTAATTACATAGTTAAAAAAATAAATAAAAAAACTATTAAAATAAAAAAGTTGCTTTAGTTTTGTACTTATTTCAGTTTGAAAGGTATCTGTATTTTGAACAATCTATTTTTTCCGTCTACATAAAAATAATACCTCCCAAAAATATACATTTGCCCCCTCTATATGTAACACAAATCCTATATGTATCACCTGTGATCTCAATTGTTCCTTCCCCCTTAATTTTAAAATTTATTATTTATGGCCCAATCTTGCGATAGGGCTCTGCAAAAAATTATTTTAGACTCATTAGAGTGCTCCTCTCCACGGAAATCTTTAGTAAAAGGCGAAAGATTTATTCGACAACTGAAGAGAAGCCAGAGTAACGTTTCGAACATTTTCACAGGCATACCATACAGCCACAGCCGAAACCGATTGTGGATTGCAAGCGTAACAACTTGAGCAAAGACACACGCAGTTTTGGTTGCCTACTTAGCAGCGCCAATAAGCAACCACTAGACGTAGTCTCTCACTGCGCATGTAGCAATAGCAAGAGACAAATGCTTGTGTTTGTGCCAGCCGCTATGGGGGTGTTTTTATTTCGAAGCGAAGTTTATAGCGCTGAATGAATTAATGTGGATATATATTGTAGATCAGAAAAATCTGTTTATACATGCAATGTGCTTCATTGCCTTTGCTTTTAGGTATGAGCTGCTGGATAGAATGATGATGAAAATATGATGTCTTTATACTTTTCAAATCTGTTGTTTTTTGGCCATTGAAGCGAAACCCGGGTATTTTATCCCATTTTCTTAAAGATTTTGCATTGAAAATTTATAAAATTGCGACTTGGTATTGCATTATTTTTGAGTAGGTATATTATGATAGAGCCATCATCCTAGAAATGATGCGGAATAGCAGTGTAGAGGGTTTTGGTGGAATTTGTAAAAGATCACTTACTTTCACAGAGATAATGCTGCAGCTTGATATAAGTATAAATATCAAATGTCTTTTGGAATACCTGCAACAGATATGATCAAAGGAGCTGCCACAGAGAGCACTTAGTGCACAAAAATTGTGTTTTATGGCGTTTTATGGAATCGCTAAGGTATTGGGGCAATGGTTTTTTTAAGCTGACTTTCTTAGCTGTTTATGGGATACGAATCAGACATGAGTCCCTTGATTTTATTTCATACCGTTCACCATATAAAGTATATATATTCTTGATCAGCATGACGAGGCAATTCGAAGAGTCCGTCTGAATTTTTCAACCCCGAGAACTTAGAAGTCATTCATTCATTCAGATGTGATAACTATCTCATATAGATCCCATATAACTGATTGAAAATTTAGTCGCATAATTTTTCTTCCACATCAAATCAAATTCGGTTTGTATACATTTGAGGCGGCCCCACATCCGCTCTCCTGATCTAATCAATATCGGACAACTGCATCATATATTCGATTGTTCTGGAATGAACAGTTAGGAGCATGACTGTTCTGTTTTTCTACCAAATCAAAGCAAACTCGGTTTGTATCCATTTGAGGCCCGAAGTTCGCTCATCAGATCTGCTCAAACTTAGAAAACTATATCACATAGCTACAAATTCGTCTTTTAGCCCTTGCATCCACTGTTATATATTTACAATGTGAATGGTATATAAGCTTCGGCAAGCAATCCTTTCTTGTTTAACCTATTTTTGTTCAAATTTTTGGGATCAGCTCACGCGTATAGATCATCGGATAGGATCTTGGAGCCAGCGTTGCTTTGAACCAGGAAGATGATTAAATAATTTGCGTTATCCCAGAACTTTCTTTATTTTAACTGTTGGTAAGGGGAAACGAAAAGCCAAAGAAAGGGCGCCATATCACATCCTTAAGGACACACTAAAACACACTTAATTGAAACATTTTATTATTTTTTTAATTGTTTTCTTTTTTGTTTTCAAAAAGTTTTCTTTTGCATTTTGTTGTTTTTATCAGTTTTGTTTTTTTTTTATAATTATTTAATTAGTCTTAGTTTGATATACACAATAATTTAAAAAGAGAAAAGTACGCAAGATGCTCGATAAACGATAATAGACTGAGAGGAAGAAAGTATACAAATCTTAAATAACAATTTTCAACCAAAAAGACTATAAAATTTTGTTTTTTCTATCAATAAAAGAAACTCAAATTTGTGTGGCCGTGTAAAAACTGTCAACAAGAAAAATAAATATTATAAAAGACATACAAATGTTAAAACGTGCCCGACTTTGCATAACACTTCCTTATTAATAAACTTTATTGCTTACGAAAGGATCTGATCTGATGTGTGTCCTTGATGTTATGTTTGGCAAAAACCAAATGGAATTCCACTTAAAGTGTACTAAATATTATTATTACAAATTCAAATTCTCGTGTATTGCTGCTGGTGGTTTAAAGTAGTTGAAGCCATTCTTTCTGGTTTTTTCTCTTTTTTTTAAGTTTTTTTTTTTTTGCTCTGGTTTGTGGTATGTGATATGCGGCCGCGCAGGCGCAACGCGACTAAATCTTGATGAGGGATTGTTTAAAAACTACAGACAGACCTTCGCATAGATAAAAATATTGTACTTGGAATTTCAAAGATAGAGGGAGTGTACTTTTGTAAATTTTGTTTAAACAAATGGGGCGCCTCGTACCACTAAGCATACGACACATAGAGGGTCCATTTCATATCACCGATTTGTACAATAACCGATGTCGCGTTGCTGTTGGCAGAGCCACTTCTGGCTTTGCATTTGATTCGGCCAACAGCTTCCCTCACTGGGGTTCTATTGCTTGTGAATTTTATTGTACAAATCGCTTATATGAAATGGGTCCTCTATGTGTTGTAGGCTTAGTGCTCGTACTTATATAAAAGAGAGGCCAAGGTCAAACCAACAATAATAATAGTATTGCATGTCGAAGACTATTAGTTAAAAACAATCTTGCGGTTGTTCATATTAAAATGATGTACGAGTTGTATGTGTGTATGTATACACTTATCACGCTCTGTGGAGGACACAAGACGGCTTCGGTATCCTTTTTTTGCTTTCTTTCTTTGTTTTGCTTGAGCAACTTTAAGTCGCGCTGTGCGTCGCTTTGCATGTTCGTTTCGTTTAACCAACATTTTACTTTAGTTCTTTTTTACAAATAGTTTTTTTTTGTTACTTTGTTGTTTTTAGAAAATTTGTTTTCGTTTTAAAATATTTCGCTATAAAAAATACACAGTTGAAAAAATAAGAAATGTTTTCTTTTTAGCTTTGTTTTTCTTGTTGTAAGGGGTTCGTCGTTCGTTCGTTTGTTTTTTGTTTGTTTTTACGCTGAGGCTAATAGGGAGAGGCAGGCGCGCTCAGACATGCTTTTTAAACATTTGATGTGGTTCCTTGTTCGCTTTCGCTTTCACTTTCTCTATTTATAATATTCTTTCTCTATTATGCTGTACGATTTTGACATTCTCTTTTTTGTTGTTGGTTCAACGTATTATTCGCAAATTTATATATATCATTTTTACACTTATTGTTGAAAAATGTTACAATTTATTGTTTTTTTTTGTTGTTTTTTTATTTTTACCTTTTTTTAATACACATTTATAAATACTTTCTCTTCGTCCTTCATTCAGCTCTGTAAAAATAGATGCATCCACATTTTGTTGCAATATTGAATTTCGCGTGTGTACTTACAATTTTTCCTTTTCTTTTTTAAATACATTTTGTGTGTTTTACATTTGTTTTTTCTTTTTATAATTTCTTTACATTTTTTTTGTAGTTTTTTAAATATTTTTTTTGTGATATTTTTGAATTTTTTTTAAAGTTTTTTTGTGGTATTTTTGAAGTTTTTTTTTTGTTTTGTTTGGAGAGATTTCGTTTTCAAAAATGGTTGGGTAGCTCTTTTGTTATCCAGCTAGTTTGTTTTTCTTTTCTTGGTTGGTATTTATTGTTGTTTTTGTTTTTCTTTTCGTAAATTTAAATGCCTAAAATGTAGTGTAAGATCTAACATAATAACATTGGATATCTTGGTTTTGCCTTTGCTTATTTTGCCATCACGCTGCTGCTGATTGGCTTAGGTAACTATATTTAATGTATATTGTATATATATAAATTGTCGTACTTTAGTTGTTTTTGTATCTCCTCCATTATTACTCCGGCCAGGGCCAAAATGTCTTAAGTCATTATATTGAATGTTTCGCTTAAACAATAAACCTTTTCTTTTAATCGTAGTCGTTTTCTTTCAATTTCTGTGGTGGTGCATCGGAGGCGTGGCTTAGTAGTCTGCGCGTGTTTTAACCTTATGTATATGTATGTTGTATGTATGCGTGTGTGGGTGTGTGTATAGTATTTGCTCTTGAGGTGCTCAGTTGGCCGCGCTTGACATCAGTTCAGAGAAGGCGTTCTCCAGACAATTCTTGAGTTCAGCATAGGAGACAATTAGTACCGATTGTTCATCACGTGACATCAATTGCACCTGTGGAACAACAGGGGAGAACATTAGTAAATGTGGCATAATAATGATAGGCTGAAATCTAATGTTATACAATTTGTGTGTTGATATCGATCGATAGTCAAATTATAGAGTTTTACATTTTTCTTGCAATTTCCGGTTAAATAAACGTTGCAGGCTTGGATTGAGCTTTGAGTGTAAATGGATAACAAAACTAAACAAAATATGTTTGTATATCGTATATCAAAACAATCTATAGCATGAAAGATAGATACCAGATAGCGCAAACAGGTCTACGTGCTTGAAAATATTTTCACGCAATACTTCGTGATGTGATGCCGCTGTCGATTAAAAGGTAAACAAAAAGCAAAATATGCAAAACGGACCTGCGTATGGCGCTATCTGATGTCTTTTTTATGATTCTGTGGTAAATTCTTTAATGACACCATATAAGTAATTACATATATAGCACTATATATTTCTTAAGCTATGAGCCGGACATACACACTGTGGCTGTCATTACTATAAAGTGCCCGAAATAAGTAAATGGGACAAAGAATTGGCAACCTGTATTAACCGTAAGATGCAATTCTTGGGTTTCTCTCTTCCCACTATATTTCGTTTATAGTGTGCTTATGCAGAAGGCAGAAAATTTTGAAAAAGTACCGCACGGTTTTTCCGTTATGTTTATTTATAGATGACAATGTTGAGTTTTTCCAACGAAATAAGTAAATGGGACAGATTAGTTTGTTTTAATTTGCGACTGGTTGACCACGTAGAATTTTAACTTTTCATATTGAATTCTGTTCAGAATATTAAAATAAACAAAACTAAGTAAGTTTTAAGTAAATTCATTACTTATAACAGCTCCTAATTGCTTTTTTTTGTTAAGAAATGTCAAGTTTTGGTCGTTTAACGGATATCGAGCGTGGAAGAATCTTGGCACTGCGTGATTCGGGGATGTCAATACGCAAAATTGCAGGCAAGGTTGGCAGAAATAAGAATACGGTGGAAAAATTAATAAAGAACCCTGAAAATCATGGGAAACAACTCCGCTCTGGGCGCCCACCCTTGGTTGACAACTGGGACAAAAGGCGAATAAAAAATCTAGCGCTCAAGGAAAATATCAGCGCATCCCAAATACGGAGCAATTTGTCTCTACCGATATCTACGAGACGTGTGCAACAAATTTTAAAGTGTTCCGAGAATGTTTCGTATGGAAAAAAACTGTTCAAACCGGATCTACTGCCTAGGCACAAAGCTGCTCGATTGCAGTTTGCAAACAAATATAAATTTTGGGATGCTGAATGGGAAAATATAAATTTTTAGCGAGGAAAAAAAGTTTAATTTAGACGGCCCTGATGGCTACCGCTATTATTACCGCGATTTACGATGCCCAAAAAAAGTCCTCGTGTCCAGAAATTTCCACGGAGGATCTCTTATGAGATGGGCTGCCTTCGGCTTCAATGGAAAGACACCCATGTGCTTTATAACGCATAAAATGACTGCACAAAATTATGTGGAGCTCTTGGAGAGTATATTAGTGCAATTTGGAGAGGATAAATTTGGTGATACCTGGATTTTCCAGCAGGATAATGCACCCATCCATACCGCAAGGCTCACTAAGGCTTCTTTTAAAGATTCCCAAATTCCTGTTTTAGAGTGGCCAACACGCAGCCCGGACCTAAACCCGATTGAAAATCTTTGGGGCATCTTGTCTCAACGGGTTTATGCCAATGGGAAGCAATTTTCAACTCTAAACGAGTTAAAAGAAGCCATTATGCGAGAATGGGAGAAATTGGATATACAAATGCTCCAAAACTTGGTCAATTCAATGCCAGGACGGATAGTGATGGTGTTGAATAACAAAGGGTGTTCTATTTAGGATATTGTTATAGTTTAACAATTTTTGTTTTTCTTTTTTTTAAGTTTTGGCATACAAATAATGAATTTGTCCCATTTACTTATTTCGCTTCAGAATATTTTGTCTTAATTTTTTTTCTTAATTTTCCCAATTTTTTTTTATTTAAATATGTTAAAGTCTATTCATAATATTATTAAGTTTATATAATAATTCGTTTTTTTTAAATATATTAAAGGGTTAAGTTGTTATTCCTTAGAACGTAGTGTCCCATTTACTTCTTTCGCGCACCTTATATGGACGCATAAATAATCGTAAGATTGATAACAATTGCTTAAATAATAACTAACAGCAAATGTTCAATGTCAAGGAAATGTCATTTTTGGGCAAAGAAGAAGAATTGATATTCTACTAAAACAGAGGTGGGAAGCAAATTTTTAATCATCACCTCTTCAACCACATCTACAAACTGCCTTTAGAATCTGTCAGCACGACGAAATCCCACACCATGCGCATACATTTATTGTTGCTGAATTTGTCTACACGCTGGTAAGTTCGAGTTTCATCAGCTAGGACAGCTATATTCTATAGCTACAATATAACTGATTGTTCCAGAATGAACACTAGAAGGATAACTTTTGTGCTTTTTATCCAAGTGAAAAGAAATTCGTCTTGAATGTTTGTATCCACTGTAGCCCTACGCCCGCCGACCAGATTTAATCTAGATCTATTATACATTTACAATGTGAATGGTATATAAGCTTCGGTAAGCCGAAGCTAGCCTTCCTTCGAAATTTTTAACTTGATATTTTACTTACGCGGTCAATGGAACCCGCATCCAGCTTATTCAGGCATTGTATAATATGTGCGTGATCCAGCCAGGGTCGGCCATCCTCGGTGACGGAATGAAACAAATAATCACGGAATAGTTTTAGCATGTATCTATCACCAGTCTCTGACCATGTGCAGTCCAAATTGAAGCTATTGAAGCAAAAGGCAGCGGTGAGTATCAAAACTATGCGCTTGTCAATGTGGTTGACTTACTCGGGCCTTTCATTGATGCTGTTTAGTTTGACCAAAATGCGATAGAGGCGACCGTTCTCCATTTCCTTGGCGAGCTCATCCTCTTGCATATCGATTTGGCTTTGTAACGCATCGAGTTGTGTGTAAAAGCGAGCTCCAATCATGGGCATCAGGTCGGTAACAGAGCGACGATTATTCGTGGTGAAGAGGTACCTACAGAAAGGACGACAGAGTTTAATATGGCCAAGAGTATCCTAGAGTGTGGCTTACACAATAAAGTTCCTTAGATCGGTGGAGTAGTTTCGCGTAACCATGTCAATGCTGGACTGAACATTATCCCGCTGCACGGATTGCAGGCAGCGGCAGGCCAGCGCTAATACCAAGCGACCCAATGCTGTCAGATCATCCTGCAAGGACAATGAACGGAAGTCAGATAAGGAAGTCGAGGCAACGTATCTCAAGCGAAAGCTCGGCCTACCTGCTGATGCATATTGACGAGCGCCAGAGGATTTGCCGCATTTGGGTCGAACTGCGTAATGTCTGATATGCAGCAAGAGCTGAAGCGCACCCGTTTGCCAGTCACTATAATCTTCGTGGGATCAAGCACCCTGCAATGGGCAAACTCATTATTGGGGACATGCTTATCAAATGGAGCTGAATAGCAACATACTTGCAGGCCAGTCCCGCTTGATGGATGGCTCGCAGGCCAGCGGTCAGCTGCATAATGATTGACCAGATGGTGGACTCCGGCAGTAATGGTCCATTGTTTGTACGCTGCATGTTACTCTTATGACTGCACCAGACATGGAAGTTGGTTATTGAAGCACAGTGGAGCAAATTTCGCTTCCCACTTACCTGAACGGGCGGGCCTCGCCTTGGAATGGATCTGTGTAACCGTTGGTCTCTGGCGTTGGGGTAAAGTATTTGGCCAGCAATGTTTGTGAGCCGGGATAGTAGTCGTATACTAATACTAAAGCTATGAAATGGGATCAATGTGAGCCGAATATTAGTAGAAGAATATCTAGTGAGAAGATGATATAACTATAGAGCCACACTTTAAGCTGTTATTAAGAAGCCACACTGGCTGAATGTGCTGACCTGGTTTAAGGCACGTTTTCACATCTTCCTGTTAGGCCTTGACTTAAATGCAGAGCTTGCAAATAACAGTTAACCATTCTTTTCTGTTACGCTCTCCTCACTTTCTATTTTCGTTACATATATCGTGACAAAATTATAATACCCTCTGCAAGGGTAAAAAAAGAATGGATTGCGGACAAAAACATATACGCATCGGTCTACTTCAGAGATGGGCAACTTTCATATAGTCACAAGCATAGTAGTAAAATTCTGTTGTGCTTTAGTTCGGCTTTTCTGCCTACGTTTTGAAGTTGTGTATTTCCGTTACTGTTTTACTTACATCCGGATTCACTTTCGGGCTATCGTAAACGAAACTTTTGATACCACTAAGTCATCGATAGATAGTTATATCTCGGTTCATTTTCAGAACAGTTATTGAGCAATTGATATCGCTAGCAAGTGTGGTTCTATAGTTAGATACTTTTTGATCATATGATAGCAACATTCATGTTTAGTTAACAAAGTTCACCAGTCGGACGGGCATCGCAAGGGAGTGGGTTGGGTGGGTGTATCGTACTTACAGTTATCACCAAATGCTTTTGTCGTGAACACCTCACGCAATTGTACCACATTCGTATGCTGCAGCTTCTTCCACATCTCCACCAGGGTCATGCACTTAGTTGACTGCAAGCGAAAGCCTGCAAAGAAAGCATGCCGTTATATACATTGTATCCAAAATTCAGTCGGATAAACACCATCAGCATGTGCATTTGCACTCACCGTGTAATCTTCTGAGGCAGTACTTAAAGCCCGTCGTGTTGTGCGTGGCCCGGTATGTGCTTGCTGGTAGTGTGAGCTTGGCGTGAAGAGGTTGTGCGGGCGGCTCCAGGGGGTATAGCGCATGATAGTTGTCCACCTCTAGTGGGAGTGCATGTTGGGCAGCTTCCGCTGCGTCCATGATCAGGTTCGAGATCTCGTTGCGGGCAAGAATGTCACTGCGCATTTCATCGGGTATGAAGAACGCCGACTCCAACTGTGTCTTGGGCTGCATAGCAATCACATTGGAAGCCGGTCCGGGATACACATGGCCTGAATACATCATAGACGAGGGTACACCAACGCCGCCAACCGCTGACAATGGGGCCACAGCGCTGACGCCATGATGCGCTGGATGTGTTGCATCGACCACAACGGAGTTGACGACGGGCTGGCCATTCTGTGCGTTGGCAGTTGGATAAAAGTAGATGGTGCCGCCGACGTTCTCCTGCAAGGACACATTGACAATTAGTTAGCAACCTCATGTGGATTTCGCCCACTCACCTGATGCACGCTCGTGGGTAACGTCGTTGGTATGGGCGAAGCGCCGTGTGGCGTCATGCCATGGGGCGGAGACTTCTCGCCCGGCACGCCAGCCAGAATGGCTGTCGTGGGCGAGTCCTGGCGCAGCAGACCTCCGCGCCCCTTGAGAGGCGTTTGTGCCGACATGCTGCTGACAAAGGGGGCAGCGGCTGGATTTGGGGGTGCGGCGATAATTGCAATGGGAGCCGATGAGTTGGTAACGGTGACATTCACCAGTGCCGATTGCTGTTGCTGTTGTTTCTGTTGTTGTGCAATTGTGACAGAGGCAATGGCGGCCGTTTTCTGCATGGAGAGCATCGAACTGTTGCCATTGGCCGTCTTGCTGATGGTCACGGATGCGGCGGCGGCCACTGACGATGTCGATGTAGGCGCTCCACCGTTGGCTGTTAACCCATTGACGCCGTTGAGCCCATTACTCAGTTGCATGGGCGTGTTATGATATGGTGTGTAAAAGTTGGGAGACGAATTGATGCGCGTTGGAATGAATTCGGGTGACTGTGTCGTTACCTGGCAGAGCAAATATATAACCATAAGTAATTGAAATCGTTTAAATCAGCTGTCAACTGAAACAACACACGGCCGAATCAAAACACACACAGATACACACAAGCACACACATACAATCAAGGGTCTAGTCTAGGTGTAGAACTGGGAACTGGGGTACGACTAAAACACACACAATTCTCAAAACAATAACAATATAGCGCTATTTTTAGTCTAATCTACCATATATATATATAGAACATACCATTATCTATTTGTTATTTCTTTTTTTGGCAATACCAACCCGAGTGCGTGCTGATTTACCTGAGACTTTTTATTAACTGCTAGAGGCGAGGAGTCCAAGTTAAGTAGTGAGAACCCATTATTCACCCCGTAGCCTGTCGGTGTGGCAACATTTTGTCGATTCTGTCATCGAGACGGACAGATAGAAACAGATATATAGAGCGAGCATGCGAAGACACAGAGAGAACAAGAGAGTGTGAATTGAATTGACTTGAGTTGATAAAGCATTTCATAGATAATGTTCTGCTGCTGCTGCTTGCTTCAAGGTGCACAGTGGAAAATTTCAAAGAGCACCAAGTAATAATCCAGGAAAAGCATTGGAATATCCACCCAGAGCTTATGTGTGACTTTCGAGTTAGTATTCAATAGGCAGGTATGAGTATCTTAGTCCCACAAGAATGTCGATGTGTAGCTAATGTTTACGAGTTAATTTCAATCGTTGATTATATTTGTTTAAACTAATTAGATAAGTTGCTTTTGTGTATATATTTTTTAGTATTTTTATCTTTTGGATCATTATCTTATTATAATTGGAATTACAAATTAGTCGGAAGTCGTCTTACTCTTTTGCTATCTTAAGAGCTTTCATAGACTATTGTGAGTTGGAATTGTCTGTAGCTATAACATTCAATTTCAATCATTGAATAGTGATGCGATCGATCGATTATTGATTTATATTTATTTCTTTACCATTTACGCGTTATTGGTAGATTGCAGATTTGTATCTAATATTGATTGGATAGCCTTAATACTAAAATATATACAAACAAATATATGTATATATGTATGTGCGTTAGCTTAAAATGTTCCATCATTTGTATGACAACGACGAGGAAAGAGCGAAAAGCAGATATTGTTAAAGCTGGAGTGGAGTGGCATGCATTCAAAATTATATGAGCATTTTGCTATTAAGAGAAGATTTGTCCGATTGTCTAAAATAAAAGAGCTCCCGTCAAATCTAGATTAAGTGCAGCCAAGTACTCAGCTTTTATTTAATATTAGCCACATTCCATGCAAAGTATGCAAAAGTCTTAATATTTGTCTACAATTATTATCCGATCATAATGATATTTGGCATGTCGGTAGGCAATTATACATATACAAACCACGTTTTAACCCAATTTGTCAAAAAATTGTTGAATTGGTGACTAGGCGTTATAGTCTCCCGCATCTAGGTATTCATACGGACGGACAGATGGACAGACAGACAAGACTAGATCGACACTGTTGTTGATGCTGTTAATGGGGTCGTACTTATTACATACATTTACTCTACACGAGTAAGAGTATTTTTATGGATCTACACATATGGAGAATATGGTTGTTCCTAAATTAGTTCAATCCAACGCAGTAAAATACATAGTTTGAAGCATTTGGTCGGTTTGTTTTTTCTCAAAAACGATCAATTTGAAAAGGAAACTTAAAAACTACCCAGTGTAATAAAGTCATTAAAAATCAGTTCACAAAATAATTTCAATTTTTTTTAATCACAAATCTTGTCTACATCAAAAACATGCGATATTCATGATATATTCATGATTTTTAATGAATGTGTTATATTCACATTAGATTCATGCTATTACAGAAATATCGTAACGTCTAACATTCCAAGATAAAAGTGTTCGACGGAGTGTAGAGAGGCTCGAAAATTGTCGGGCATTGGTTCTTCTCTCTTGCATTTATACATTATTGGTGTTATTGATGATATATATTGCTTTGAAAATTTGATTGCAAACTAACCATTCTGAATGGCTTGCAAAACTGTATGACAAGCAAATAAGTTTTCCGTTTAGCTGCCTCCCATATAATATAGTAATTTCCCTTGAACCTAGCATATAGGGGTCTCACAGCTCTGATTTCAGCATGAGTTCGACCTGTATTGTGTATAACCGGCTAGCAAACCCTAATGTACATAACTTAAGTTAAAAAAAAACACACAATTTTAATTTTTTGTATTCCAAATACGTCTTCAAATATGTCTTCACTTGAATGGACATTTTGAATTATTTTTGAATGAAAGTCTATGAAATATTTTGTTTATGAGAAAATGGTTCAAATTGTTTGACTGCGTCGCTTAGTTACTGAACATTCGCACAGCCTAAACAACTTATTAAACACGTCAATATGCTGTACAGAAGCCAATTGCAATATTATATTGTAAATTACGGTAGCGTGCTGGCAAATAGTGTGCCAGTTAAGCAACCACAAACTTGTTACCTCCTGATACTTTAACATTTCAATTTTTAAACTCAACATCATGGTTTCGTTATAGGCGTGTATTAACTAGCAAATTTTCTTAATTGACTACCAAATTTGTGTTGGCAATTCTCATATTTATTTTTTTTTAGCAACAGAAAGTAAATCAACAAAAATTCATCCATGAAACAGAAAAAATGTATATATATATATGTATATATTATTAAGCACTTTATATGTCAATGGTCGGCAAGAAAAAAGTCGGTCAAGTGTACTTTCTGAATAAATGAACAGCGTTAAAATTAAATTGTAAAGCGCAAATTGAGTTGAAAACAGATAAAAACATACATAATTAAAAATACAGACGGCAGCTGGCAGCTGACGAAGACAAAAAATAAGAGATTAAGGCTAACTTCGGCTACCCGAAGCTTATATACCCTTGCAGAATTAAAACTATTAAGAAAAACTAAGTAGCCGATCCTTATAAAATTTCGTCAAAGGACGGGAAGGCTTTTAAAAGTATTTGTAGCTGCAATAGCTATAGGTAATAGACAAATGTTCATGTATGCAGACACATTCTGATATACAAACACAATGTCACAACTTTGTGAGTGACAGAGACAGAACATTCTGGTATATTATTACCTCTATCTCACAAACACAGAGCTGTTCTCATACTATTTGTTTAGCAATACAAAATTGTCTTTCATTCTAAATCTGTGTTCGCGGCCAGCCTCACAATTTGGTCATGGTAAGGAGAGAGAGAGAGACAGTGAGACAAATGACAGAAAGAATATCCGTGTTTGTTTTTATTCCATTCGAAAGGTCTCTCTCTACGCACACAGCCTAATCAAAACTACGCTATTTCTTTTGTGATATGAAATTTTATATTACTATATGTTAAAGCTGTCCGATCCGAATGAGATTTGTTCAGCACACTTGGAGGCATCTAATACATATACCAAATTTGGTTCAATTCGGATAAAAAACTATTTTACAATTTTTACATATGAAAATTTCAACTCGATAACTCCAAAAGTGAGACACTAGTTTGCATAGAAACACACAAACGGACAGACAGACGGAAATGGCTATAAAGACTCGGCTTGTCATGCTGATCAAGAATATATACGTTATGGGATCGGAGATGATTCCTTCTATGTATTACAAATATCGTCACAAAATTATAACACCCTGTGCAAGGGTATTTAAAAACCAAAAACTCTCAAGCCAGTCCCCAATCCCATGAGACAGACAGTAATTGCGTCTTGCCAAGGCGGGCGCAGGCAAACAGCTGTTTCTTATTTAGTTTTTGTGGTGTTTTTGTTTTTCTTGTTGCTGTTGCGGCGTGGGTTAACTGCGTGGGTGTAAAGTGTTTGTGAGTGGCCAAGTTAATAAATCATAAGCGTATATTATGATGCTCAAACTGTAAGCATATGCTGGGTGGGAGTAGGAGTCAAAGGACGGAGCAAAGCCAGAGGGCAGAGCCAGGGTAGTAAATAATATAACTATCGTAAATACATAATAACAAATCAACTTACCATATAAGTGGCGAGTTTACTCTCTGAAGGTATACCATTCGAGGGTGAGAAGAAAATTGGATCCATAGCAGCCGTATCTAAAACAAGAGACAGAGAGAGAGAGAGACAGGGTGAAGTCAGGCAATACATACTTCGTACTAGATATGATAATTGATTAGAAATCAATTAAATAAACACGAACAGCTATTTTGATGAGCGTTGAGTGTTGTGATAAGCATAGTTGTGCACACATACCAACACCAATGTATGCATGTGTGTACGCATACAGCCGCGTTCGTTATCGATAAAACGATAGCACTGGCCCTGCTTGGCCACAGCCATTCTGTTTTTTTTTTGGAGTGTGCGCAATTTTGTTGTTGTTCTTGTTTTGGTTTCCAAAGTTATACATAAAAGCGAGACGCAATTTCAACTATTGCTGGTAAACAACAGCGACAGCAATAACAACAAAAGAGGCAAACAATTTTGGTGCTGTCAAACTGTGAAAATTTGCGTTTCGCACATATTTTAAAGAGATGTGTGAGAATTTTATTGTCATGGTATGACCAACCAGACCTCTTCCCCCCAATACCATCCAGCTTGCTTATAAGAAGACAACTCACCAGCGTTTACGTCGTTACTAATAACTCTAGTATATCTTGGTCGCAACAGGTGACTGCGTCTGGTGGTAAAAACTGTTGAAAATCTTTGATACTTCTTCACTTGTTTATGATTACGATCACACCTAAATCTTTCACAAATAGATACTTAACATTAACATACTTTATGCTAAGACAAAGTCAAGTTGTGATGTTTTCCAGATACTCAATAAAATTACTTTCTTTTCAAAATCGAAAGTGAATCAAGAGTGAAACATCTCATTTAAAAAACATATTTGCATGAGCATGCGGGGGAATGCTGAGCAGGCGAGAGTAGGTGGGCCAATGCCTTTTGGCAGAGCACGAAAAAAAGTGATATTGGCCTTGAATATGCATATATGCATGTGTGTGTATGTGTGTGTGTGTTTCTATGCATATTTGTATGCGCATATATTATATATTTGCACACCATTGCCGCTATGGGGTATATCCATTTTATCAGTATATGAAACAAATTACTTAAGCTACAAGTGGGTTCGCTGAAATCATCCATTTAAAGAGCATCTGTTCTGCTTTGCATACAAATATACATGTATATATGACCATCTAATGCTTTATTATACAGAAAATATAGAACAAATGTTTATCACTGGTAGACTCTGCAGCGCAGTCGCTTTTCAGCCTTAAAGTCAGCCTTAAAGTTTAAGCTGATATTAAGAGTATAAGCGAATTCGCAGAGCTAATTTCGATTAGATTGATATACATACTACAGTATTTCTCAGAGGTTGAGAAGACACTACAGTCAGAAAACAATATTACCCCTCATTTAAGAAGAGTCGCCTTTGTCTGAAAGTCACCATTAAATTAAGAAATTTTTCCAAATATAAGAAAAAATAAAATAAAAAATAAATAAAAATATTTTAGAGAAATATTTTCTTAAGTTTAGGATGAAATCCAAGCCGAAACTTATCGCTGATTCCATGTTTTTTTTTCCATACTACAAAAAATGCCATTAAGATATGAAAATTTTCAAAAGAATCTCAGTGGACCGGTGGATAGTGTATTTGACTCTGAAACGCAAAAACTCTTGAGTTCGAACTCTGGCAGACTTCTTAAAAACTTCAGTTTTTTTTTATTTCAATTACTATTATTTTTTTTTAAATATTTGAATTACTTTATTTGGTAATTTTCATTAAAAATCTTTTTTTTTTTGTTTTTTTTTTAATTAAATTCTTTTATTTATTTATAATATATTATTATTTTTCCAAATCACATTATGTTATATTGGATCTAATTTGTCATAACATCCAGGTAGGTATGTATGTATGTCTAATACTACATACATATGTAACCTTTAGCTGTCTGCTCCCTCCTGATCGACTTGGCTAAGGCGCCGTTACATTAATTGTTGTTCGGGTGAAACTTTGCGAAAAAATGTGAGTTTGATACAAAAAATATTTTATTTATAAAACAAAGCTATTAGGATAGGATAGATTTACAGTTTGGGATGATGTGATTGAATTAAAATACATAATATTAAAATTAATAATAATATTTTTTTTTATGTGGTTATGATTAAATTAAAATACATAATATTAAAATTAATAATACTAATTTATTTTCATTGTGGAAACGAAAGAGAAAAGGATGATAGATAAAGAAAAGGTTAGTTTTGTGTGTGTGTGTGTGTGTGTATGTAGAAGAAGTGTTTACTAAACTACGTGCTCGAATGGCATAACACACCACACAAACACACATTGATGCAATACAGAGAAAACGTATATTTATATAGAAGCATTGGTAGAATTTCTTCTAGAAAATAGAAAAATTTTTCTTGTTTTCAGGGTGATTCGCCTTTACTTAAAAAAAACCCATAATTTCAAACAAAATTTTCCCTAAAGGTAATGACGAATCGCCTTAGTTTTCAAAACAAAAGCGAATCATTATTTCAGTAAATTGTAGACAGAGCAATAATATTCCTATTAACAATATGCTCGGTTGAAATTCTAGCTGAAATTCTAGAACTCTGTGTTACGTTTCTAGTTTCTCGATATCACTGAATTGCAATTCCAATTCAGTCCGTATCTCTCGAAAAGTACCAAAACTGGAATCCCGACCATTTGAGTGCAAAGAAAACACGACTACTTTATAGTTTCAAATGTCGTTTGGAAATTCAGCGATCGAATTTGACACAGCTTAAAGTTTCAGAATTAGGAACATGATATAACTTCAAAATTTCTCTGTCAGCAGAAACATCTAGGATTATAAGATTTTTGTTTTAAGTTAGAAGAAAAAGTTAAGAGCATTAACACTTCGATCTGTTGATATTTGTGATTTGTATTTTAATTTGGTATTTACGAAAAAATTGAATTTTATTTAGCTTGGTTATTGCCGGCACGGTTGCTTCACAGTCAGGCGAGAGCCGGGTACCCGGGTAAGGGTACAGGCACAGGCACGCGGGCCAGTCAGTCAAGCCAAGTCAAGTCAAGTCAGTCAGGCAAGGCATTCATATTTCTGCTTGCTTGTTTTATTTATTTGATTTTCAATTTTAACACATAAAACACACGCAAAAAACAAAAGCGTTTTAATTGAATGCCCATGATAATAATTATTATGTGAATACAGTTTGCGTTTTGCATTTGCTTTCCAGATTACGATACATTTGTATTGCACACAATGTACATACATATATACATGCATACACAGACACACAGGTTTGGAACTTGTTTTCTTGGCAGTTAGGGTTAAGCCGCAAACAGGTGTTGCTTACAGTTTGAGAGCATTGTTTGTTTGACTTACTTGAGCATGACCAGAGTATTTAGGTGTCTTAAACCGGTGAAGAACAAGATGTTTTTATAACTTGTCAGTCAGCGAGTTAGTCTATGTATGTATGTAATACAGCGCTGCTATTTGGCAGTTCCTCACAAACTGTTACTTAGTACATACATATACTGTAGTACGTTCTGTTTTCACTTTACTTACATATATGTATGTATCTATGTACTAAACACATATGTAAATTGTTTGCTATGTGCTACTGGCAGTTTGTTGGCATGACGTCGGCAAAAAACACAAGGAAAGCAAGAAAAAAAAATGTATCAAACTGATTTGTTTGTTCTCGTTGTTGTTACGATTGCTGTTGTTGCCTTATGCTACGCTTCGCGCTAAAATAGACACAGCATTGTTTTGCTTCAAAGATCACGAACGCGACTAACGCGTTCATGAAAACAACGATACACAAACACAGTCACACGACACGTACAAAAAGAAAACCTTAACACAACACTCGAACGAAATATACGTATATATTATATGTACATTTATACATATATATACATAGAAGTAAGCTTGTATGCATATGCATATACAAGTTTGGGGCCAAACAATAACAAAACTACGTCGTTACGTCACGGTATATATGTTGATGTGGCAGCCGTTAACCGTTATGTGTCACGCCGTTATTTAAGCGGCGCAGCGTTTAAATAAACGTCGCGCAGTGTAAATGTAATATGCACAATACATACATACACATGTGCACCTAGGTACGTACAATATATACATATATGCAAAGTTTGTTGTAAACGCAACGATCGCGAGACAAACACAACGAACCGTGCGGCAGCTCAGCGTACTCTCAACTGAACGGCGGAGGTGTAAAAAAAAGCGGCGCAAGCAACGCTGCACAGTGGTTCATATCCCGCATATAGCTGGAAATAATTGATTGTATCTATTGCCAGGCGCTACGCATATTTAAGTCTTTGAAACTTTCTACAGTGGGATCGACGATCATCACTCACTAGTAAAGACTTTAAAAAAAATATGTTCGTTAGTTTTTTTTTTGTATTTCTACCAAATTTGGTGTCTGGGGTGATGTTTTTCAGGCTGCAAATGATACACATATAATTATAGGTTAAATCGAACTTCAAAGTTCAAAATTGCGATCAAATATATAACACATATTTGAAAACAAATTGTATATATTTATAAATATTTTGAAATTCATTTTATTCAACAAACAAAATTGAAATTGATTGCATTCATACAGCCTTGCGTACCACTGTATTCCTTTTGAGAGAACTTTTAATCTGGTGAGCGCGAGCGAGAAAGCGTGTGACTTTCAAACTGTAATGATGAGATGATAAACAACGGCAACAGACAAAGTGGGCGTGTGGGGCTCGTTCGCTCGATTAACAGCACAACAAACTTATGTGTTGTGTGTGGAGATAGTTGGTAAGTGTTTGTGTATTGTTGTTGTTGTAACTGCTGCTGCTGCCGCTGCAATTAGAAAGTTCCGTTTTGCCCGCAAAGTTCAAGTTCTTCTGTATGCATTAAAGCAACAAAAACGACAACAATAAGTAAATTGTATTTGTTTATGAATTTGTTTCTGTTTGTTTTGTTTTGCTTTTTCATGCAATTAAGCATGGCGCACGGACTCGGTTCGATTTCAATGAACCCTTGGGTATGGGATGAGATGAATTGGACTGCATTGCATTGTGTGACACGATCATGATCATGTGTTTACCCATTAGCGGCCTATTTGTTTGCCTCCCAAAGAGAATTATCAAATATTTAGCTGGGGGAACCGCTCGGTACACGATTTTCCCCCAAGTGATAGAATTAGCTATGTCATGCAGTTTGCAACAAACATTTAGGGTGTGCGGATCGTACTATATTATTAACATAGCGATCGATTGAAATGAATGGGAACTACTTTATTCTTGTGCCCTTGTTGAAGGTATTGTAATTTTGTTATCATAAGGGATGATATATGGTAGATAACTCTGATGTATATATTTATGACGATTGATCGAACAACTTTATAATATGGGTGATATAAGAATGCTCAGTTCAAAAACGTGTTTTAGTATACACATATTTTGCAAAGGTTCTTAAGATTGATGCAATGATGATGCAATTGTTTAAATTATGATGATGCAATGTTCTTTCCTTCACTTCGAGTTAAAGAAAATGGGAAAGTTAAAATAGCACTCCTTATCAGAGATCTCTCCACAAGCACCTACATTTCGGCAAGTTCCATTAAAATATTTGTAAATATATCGATTGGAATTAATTCAAAGGAAACTTTTACCAAAGGTAAACCAAAAGTGTATCTAACTTTAGGTATGTTATATATTGTCCGTTCAAACTTGTTTTAATTACAATTAGGGGCGGCAGTGGGTGTGTTGTTGGCGCAGAGATAAGTGACAATAGCCAGTTACATGCTAGAACTTAGCAGGCAATCACGGCCAATGCGATCGTCAGATGTGCGGTTGCGCTCGTCACGTATAGACAGGGGAGAGATATAGATAGCAGCGCGCCCACGTGTCGTCGTTCGTTGCATGCAAAGTTATCAGTGTAATAATTTACTCACATATGTACATATACACATACGTAAATACAATATAAATGAAATATTTATAGCCAAGGCTTTGAGCGTCATTATCAGCACAGAGCACACACAATATATATAGGTATATATGTATGTACAAACAAAATGTCAACACTCAGCTCAGCTAATATATACCTATATGAACATTGTACAATGTACAATATATATCCACAAATCTATGAGTAAGGTTCAATGTAATTTTGTATGGACGTTTGTCTAAAATTTGACGCCATTGAAATTATCAAATTGATTAATCTTGACATTGGTTCGTTCATAGAGTGATAAAGGCTAATAGAAATTGTATGAAGCTTTGAAAACCAGATTTAGTTATTATTATATGTAAGTATGTATAGGAATAGAGGTGGTTATTTGGGCTCGAACCTCCAATTGATTATACGTGATTTGCTAGGACTCTTATCAAAGGCATACAAACACAGACCACAAAAACGCCTTTCACTCCTTAGTTTTTGGGTAACATTTTGCTTTCATATCATTTGCTCTAAAGCTGAACTATCACTATAATCTAATAAGTTAATTTCAAATTAAATTCTTTGTAGGGGATCGTGTTTTTTAAGTGCTTGTTTCGTACTAATACTGGGCTTCGCCTTCGAAGTTAATTTATCATATTCTCAATTCTGAATAAAATATGAAAAAATGTATTAATTTGAAAAGAAATTCTTCAATGATGCAAGCCTGATTTTTCTCAGAACAAAACTCAGTTCACAAAAGCAAAGAATCACAAATTGAATTTCTTTAGTTCATGTGAGAGCTGACAGAGCTGAGCTTTAACTAAGTCAGAGAACTGTATATGTCTTTTAATGGCGGCCCACGAAGCGAGCATGAATATTGTAAACTCGATGGCTATGAGCCGTCTTTGTCGTAAGCCAAGCCAGCGTGATCAAAGACAAGTTTGGTTGGTTTCTGTTAACGGCGGCAATGGCAATACTTTTGACCCAATTTTCTGTTGTCTCGACACTGAATCGACGTCGACAGCATTAGCAGCCGCTCCAGCAGCTGGTTGAAATCATAGTTGAACAGCTGTGCAAATGCTTTTGGACGAATCGCTGTAATGGGTTAATATACTGGCACTACAAAGCGGGCCTAGCGCGGCAACGCATGCGCGCTTAACAACAATTGCGAAAATCGTTGAAAATGTAAATTGTGTGTGTATGTATGTGAGTGAATATGTGTAAATATGTACAATGAAATTAAGCCTAGTCGATTTCGAAATGCGGCCAGCAACAGAGTAAGACGAGCAGCGGCGGGTGTATGGGTAGGTGTTGGAGGGGCGTTCACACAGTAAGCGGAAGTTGTAAATGTGAAGCAGGCTGCAAAATGATATGCATATAAAATACGATGAAGAAAGCTGAGAGACAACAACAACGACAATGGAAGAGCGACACAACAAAGCCAAAAAGTAAAGCCAGAAGGCAGCCAACGTAGAAAAAAAGTCAATTTTGGTCTTTCATTTCTTCTTATGCTGTTTCTCATTCTGTCGCTGCGTTGGCAAAAAAAGACAACTGAGAACACCACGGCACAGCAGTGTTGCCAGTTAACAAATAACAAAGGTTTTATTGTGAAAGTGGAATACTATAAGGGTGTCACAGAATCGTTGAGGATCGGGCGGAAAATTTAGATATCTGAATGTAAAACATTTTGTACTGATTGGGGAAGAACGCGGAGGCCAAGCGATAATAGATACGCAGCTGAAATGTTCACACAACTAAGATTCTATGATATAGGTGGACACAAAAAAGTCATTTTGCAACATTCGACATGCAAATCGATCGCTTTTGAATGGGGAATGCAGGAAATTCGTCTAATTTTTGACTCCAAGGGTGTTTTAACTATGTACTTGTATGCTTAGAATTCTCAATGTGTTATAGTTGCTAGAGTTGCTGCTGATCAGTCTAGTTGTAGCATTGGTTGATGATGTACAATTATCTTTGACTAGGAAAAATCTCTTTAAACTAATAAGGAGTTTTGCTATTTAAGATCTTTAATAAATGCGCGTCCAAAGAAAAGCTCAATATGTTGTATAAAATGTATATGTAAGTGTATTTCACAGAACATGGACACCTAACTGCCATTAACAGCTTAGAAGTTGAATACACCTATGAAAAAAAAACTAGAATGTGTTTCCCATGCCTTTAATAGCATTTTTCAGCACTTGGTTTTTGTGAAAAAAAGAAACACAACCATAGGTAAACCGGAGGGAAAAACCTGAAGAGGCCAAAGACTGCTGCACATCAGCTCTGTGCTGTGTCTTTCGATTCTCTGTCTCCTTTTCATTTTGATTGATGTGCTGCTCGTCCGCCCATGTGATTGACACCAGGCGACGATTTACGCATTTTGTCAGTAACTTTGGTGCCAAAGCCAAATGTCACCGCATTTCATTCTCAGCTGTCTTCCCGTGCTCCGGACTCTGTCTTATTCTCTCATTTACCGTTAAAAGTGGCACAACACCAAACAACACTTCTCGCATATCATAAATCGTAAAGTTTTGCCTCAGCAAATCCACATTTGTACGTTGGCGAGGAGGCAACGCGGACGATAAATCGAGAGGTGTTCGCGTCTACCGCAGTGCCGTGTGGTAACGTTTTGTGGCCGTCCGTTGCCGTTGCCAAAGAGTGACTAACGCAAAAGGTGAGCAGCGATGAAGAAAACCAAGCAACGCCACATACATAAATAAAAGAGAAGAAAAAAAAAACAAAATGAAAAAGCAAACAGCTCGCAACAACACAACGAACATAACAAAACAAAAAAAGCCAAGCGAAGCAAAATAAAAACACAGAAATAAAAAGCAAACGTAGCAAATGCCCGTCATAATACAGTTTGGGAGCCATTGGCACTAAATGCAGGTGCAATATGCTCAAGAAGTATTTGAACTCTATATGGTGCTGAGAATATATTTTTCGTAATTTCTAACACATCAAAGGAGATCAACGTCGACACGCTGCATTGTAAATGCTTTGTATTATTTGCTTTCTTTTCTACTTTAGCAGCCAAAGGGCGCATATGAATGTGAATAGCAAGATCAAGGCGTATGCCCAACCAACCGATGAAGTTTTCTTGCGATGTTCTGTTTACACAGTTCTACTTAAATACCGCAAATGGAGACGAAATTTTTAGAGTTGTTAAAAGACGGATATCAGAGTTCCCTGACTCGAACCTTGATTCCTAATATTCAATATTATTCATCAATGCGAATCTCCCTCCTTTTTATATTTAATTTATTGCGAAGTAACAAAGCCAATTCATATTTGGAATCTCTTAATTCCTAGAAATATTGATTTCTTATCTTCACTCATAGAAATTTTTACATACATATATATATATATGCCAGTAAGTGGCATGTTTGGACTGCCGCCATTAAATTTTCTCGGGCCATTAAAACTTCTAAGTTGTGAGAACATGTTTGGCAAGGAATGGCATGGCCTATAAGTAATACTTCTCCAAAGGACACACACAGTCGTTGAACGACCAATATGGGCAGCATAATGGAAACTAAATTGTCCTCTAATGATAAATAGTGGCGAAAGCAGTATGTGTCATAATTAGCTATGTTTATACATATATGTAGTGAAAACCGTGCGCCACCAGAAATATGGCGTTGCTCCAACGAAAATATGCAAAACGCACGCCTGAGTGCTAAAATATGCGGCCAAGAATGTGTTGCATACTTCGCAGCGTTGCGACACGTCGAGTGTTTTAGATTTTGTTTTCTTTGCAAAAAAAAAAGAAAAGGAAAATCAAAACAATGACAATAAAAAAAAAAGAAAACAAACATAAGTTCCTAGAGCTGGCGCCGTCAACTTGTCTGCAGCGGCAAGTGCGATAATTAAATTATGAGAGACCGAGACGCGATAGAGAGGAAAATCCCTTGCATACAAGCACGAAATGTGTGCTGAAATGTGTGGGAGGCTGAGGGTAGGGGTATGCCAAGTGTTGGGGGGTGTATGCGTGTGGTTATGCAAATGGCATTTTTGTAAAAACGCTTTTTGTGTAGTTTAAAAAACTTTTAAAAAAACCATCATAGCTTATGCGAAATTCTCTTTGAAATTTAATTCCAATGTGGCATAATGCAATTAATGCAATTAACATTGCAAGAGCCTGGGGAATAAATGCTTTTACAACACTACTTTTTCAAAGATCAAGGGTCTAGACTTTAGAACAGTGGTCGGCGCAAGCTCCTATCTATTACGTATACCATCAGGGCCGGGAAGAAGACATTCGAGGTGTGTTGAAAAAGTAAGGTCGCTTTCTCCTGCATGAACCTTTTCGTGTCCTTTGTTGTAACTATAATAATCTATTTAACTTTATCTCTAATAATAACTCCCTGAACTCAAACAAAACATCTATACTAACGCATCTAGTTGTTGTTTTTTACTCTCATTGAAAGTGAACAAGGGAGTCCGCGTATTTTTTTCCGTCTTTGCGATTCATGTGGCTCGTTATGTGGCTGCGCCCCTCGGCGGGTTGGGCGGGATGTGGGACCTTCTAGCCTGGGTTTCGCGCGTAACAAGCCCCATATTGGTACTGCGTATCTAAAGAGAGGTGCAACCACCTGCTAGTACATCATCGCCTTGTTTTTTAGACCCGATTGGCTCTGCTCGTTTAGAAGCCAGCAAAGCTTCTTCATTTTTCCCTTTATCTTGAAGCTGTCACATGCTGCCTATAAGTGAGCTTCTTGTGGACTCCAAGAAAGCAGTGCGAGTCCTTGAGGTGATCGAGCTAATAAGGGCAAGGTTCTTCATGGTTTGTTGCAGAGTGTATACACCATTGCAGCAGATTTCTCCGCGTTGATGGTTATACCCCACCTTTTGACCTATGTAGCCACGGCATCTGTCATTTCTTTCAGTTTGTTAACCGCCTCGTCAGGCGTTTAGGCCGTGACATAATTGACGTGTGTGAAAAATGGAATCAAGTCCTCTAAAACACTTGATATGTTGACAGTAGCTGCTCTAAGTAAAAAATTTCGTTACAACTGGTACACACCATTCCAATACGGCCGAGAAGATGCCAACGATGAACCTCATTCTAGACGCCCCAGCACATCAACAACCGAAGATATCATCGAAGCTGAGAAGAAAATTGTTTTTGAAGACCTTCGAATTACCATAAGACTAAGTTGCTGAGGATGTTAACATATCAGTCGGTTCGTGTCATGCAATTTTTACGGAGGGTTTTTGCATGAGACGTGTGTCAGCGAAGTTTGTTCCGAATTGTTCAGAATTGTTATCAGAAGAACAAATACGACACGACAATAATGCCTCAGCCACTTTTTCTTGTTCCCAATACTTAAAACACCTATTAAAAAACGGAGATTTGCAACGATTGATGAAATAAAAACTGCATCGATAGAAAAGCTCAAGGTTATACCAAAAAGTGCTTATGAGAAGTGCTTTGAAGATTGGAAAAAGCGTTGGCACGAGTGCATTGTATCTGAGGGGGATTCCTTTGAAGGGGACATTATAAATGTTGATGAAAAAATAAATATTTTACGCGCATTCGATTCTTGCTTTTTTAGTGCAAAATGTTGACTTCATGTCTGTTGCTACGCACACAACGCAATGCCAAAATGTGACTGAATTTTCTGCTGGCTACTGGTTTAGGACACGGATAAAGATATTTGCAACCTCTGAAAATATTTTAGAGTTTTGCTATCGTTAATAATATCGGAAATAGATAAGCTAAACTTTTAGATCGATAATTCTTCGATACACAGCAGAAAATATATTGCTTACGCAAGTTTAACCCTCGATATTATGGCCATAACTTGATAAGCCAAACACGAGTCAGTTTAGGATGGATTCAAACTCAGCTGAATTATTAGGTATAAATTGTTTCATAATAAAAACTGCACACTCTTCAGAATAAAAATAAATAATAGCAATAATAGAAAATACCTCAGGTGCGACATATATACATAAACATACTCCATCAATGTGCACGTAAGCAAAATATCTTGAGTGCTCTTAACGACGGCAAAGTTATGCACGACCAATTTTCGTCTCAGTAAAGATGTATTTCCAATACACATGTATGTACACACATACATGCAATGTTTTGTTCTATTTGTATATTTTTGTTATTGTTTTACTGCACTCGGGAAATAAATTTTCCGTTGGGCGCCTGAAATGTCTGAAAATGTATATTTATTCGATTGAGTTTTCTTATTTCGTGCAATTGGGGTGGCGAATAACATAAAAACCTTTCACAAATCGTTGAGCAATAAAAGTTTGATAGAAATAAAATTAAACCTTGTTGTTGTTGTGTGCTCGCCATGTTGTCCGTAGGGGCACTGGCGGGGGCAGCCAGCAAGCGGAAGCTATCGGGACGGGATGACCTTTAGTTGGTGCGTCAATAAGCTTTGTGCGAAAATATTTGCACAGCATTGTGTTCCAGACAGAAAAACAGGTGAGAATTTGTATACTCTTAACAGAAAGGACATTAAAACTTTCTCATGAAGCTTGCAATGCAGGGAAGGAAGCGTTTCCGATTGCATACAAAAGTGTAAAAATATATTCTTAATAACTATGATGAGTTGTAGCGATATAGCCATGTTCTCCAATTAATATTTCTGGGGAAAAATGTGAGGTTCTAAAGAGAATTCAAATGTGGAACTTGCAGGAGTGAAGACTGAGTGCTTTTGCACAGACAGTGGACCGTGGAAAATTAGGAAGGTTTCAGCATTGTCGTAATTGGTGGTTGCTTTGCTAGGTGTTACAGCAACCGGTCCTAGACAAGCCAAATCTTCTAATGAAATCACTCTCTTCATATTCCACGAAGTAATTAATGCAACTCTAAAAGGATTGGAGGGACCTGTGCTTTGATGAACTCGTGACGACGA
The DNA here is from genome assembly GCA_037043425.1 of Hirtodrosophila duncani. Classification (NCBI taxonomy): domain Eukaryota; kingdom Metazoa; phylum Arthropoda; class Insecta; order Diptera; family Drosophilidae; genus Hirtodrosophila; species Hirtodrosophila duncani. Next base: position 4,342,095 of record JBAMBM010000834.1, on the reverse strand, counting down.
AATTGCGTCTGAAGTGTCAAATGAAGTGGCAGTTTGTGCTAATGAGAAATGTGAAAACGGGTCTTACCATATCATATAGCTATTTCATATGACATCATAATATCTCCAAATAATAGATAAAGCAAGAATTTTGTGTAATAAGAACTGACTTTGTAGAGTATAAAAACTTCGGCATTGCTGCATAGCTTCCCTTTCCTGTAGTTGTTTTTTTTTTCATTTTTATTTAATGTGGGATAAACAAAAGCCAAACTGTGTGAGTGACAGACGAACAAATTACTGGATTGGAGGATTGATGACGACCAAACAATAACAGCTGGGACTTAAGAACCAGACCCATGCCTAAAACTCACATAAGCTGCAAGTTGCAAAAAACATTTGGCTGTGAATCTTGTCTGATGTTTTGGCTTTTTGCAGTTTTTGGGCTGTTGACGCTTTTGTTTTTGTTGTCTGTTGTTGTTTGGGCCAAAGAGGCAGCAACTGGTAACTGGTCACAAAATAAAAAAGAAACCAGTTTTCCATTGCATTGCCAACTTTGCACTCGAGCAGAACAACACAACAGCACCAGCAACAACAAAGGGCCATCAACATCAACAGGTAACCCAGTGCACCTACAGACACCCGACAAGAAGTCGCAGTCGCAGTCGCCGTCACCATCGCCATCACCATCACCATCCTCTTTGGAAGAAGTCCGTCAGCTGCCGCTGCCCTCCTATCGTCAGATTTCTTGTTGCGGCAGATATTTCGGGTTCCACACACAAACTGGTTTATGTTGTTGTTTTTTATTTTTTATTTTTGGCAAAGGGCAGGAAAAAGAGGAAGTGGTTTTTCTTGCCATACCTGTGACAGAATGTTAAGAAAAATCTCATCGCCTGCAAGTGTGGAACTTGTTCTACGAATAAAAACCCCTTATAAGCCGAACAATACAAGAGGGTTGATCTTCATTGATGATAATGAAGATCGTGATCGGAGCATTGAGAATTTCCAAAAAGCCAAAGAAGGAAAAAAAAGTATGTATGTACTTGAAGATGTATGTACATGTAGATACATAAGAATGTATGAGTACATGTATATGTAATTTATGAAAGCACAAAATCAAGGGTGGATATATCGATTACATGAACCCGCAGATAGTTACAATAGCAGTATAATAACCATACAATATATGAATTATATAAGAGAAAATTTTACAAAAGAAATGATTATATTTTGTTGGGCAGTAAACACTTCCAGGTGGCCCAATCATCGCAAGAAAAACTCACAACATTAGTTTGGGAAAAGCAATCTTGCTACCATTTGACGAAGTGAGATGTCTAAAATTCTTGAGAATGAACTATCTTCAGACTGGTGCAGTCTAAAAGAGAGAAGGATGATCTTGGGATACGCAGATTTAGAGACATTAAACTGCTATGCAAAATATAATACCATACTTTGGGTTAAGCAACTTCAGTTCAGTCTGTGGTTGTTTTGATCCTGAATACAATTTGCTGCAGTACCGTTCATGGTCACGTGCTTCCATTGCTAGAGAATGCGTGTAATTGCCAATAATCACAAGATGATAATGGTGCACTGAAAAATGTGCAATTTTACATTCGTGAAGCGGCAAGTTGGAACCAAATTATAGGATAAAGCCCTGACATAATCGAGATTGAACAGAGAACAGAGAGAACGGAAATTGGCTGTATTAGCCTCCTGCCTGATTTGGCTGCTGCTGCTGTTCCTACTCGCAACACAGAGAGACGACTACTTATGAAATATGCCAAAGGTGACTTTCAATTAAAACGCACAGGGGGGTGTTTGTGTTTGTTATCTCGCCTTCTCTCTCACACGCACGCAAACTCCTCCGCCAATAGTTTGTTTTGATTTTTACTTGAATTGAATTTGTTTTGCCATCAACACTTACCTGCCGGGAAGAAATTGTTCAAGAACGTTGACATTTTTCCTATTACAACTTGCTTTCTGTTTTCCACCGCTACCAGGAAAATAAGAAAAACAAAATTTTTGCTGCGCGTTGAGTTCTGGTTTGCTGTATATCAGTATCACGCTCTCTCTTTTGCTCTCGCTTGCTGCTGCTGCTGGTACTGTTGTTGGTCCTGCTGATGCTGCTCCGCTCCACTCTCTCCCTCTCTCACAGTTTGCTTTGCTTTGTTTTTCTTTTTTTGTCGCTTGTTTTATGTTTATCTGAAGCTTTTTGTTTTTTTTTTTTTCGTTTATCAAATCAAACTTATGAAACAAAAAATTAAATAATAATACACACAATTCGCGCTTAAGTGCTAAATGTCACATTACACAATTTCACATTATACTCTTTGTTTGATTTAAATATATATATTTTTTTTTTGGTTTTTCGTTTTTTTTTTCTTTTTAAAGTTTTTCGCTAGTCAAATGCATTTCAGGGAAAACAATTTATTTTGGAGGCTGCTGGCTGCAAATATTTAAAAGACGAAAAGGTTTTTTTATTAAACTGTGTTGTTGTTGTTACTTTATTTCTGCGTGGGAAGCGACGCAACGGTAAACCAAACACACACGCACACATGCACAGGCAATCACAAGGCCCCGTTGGCTGCTGTTTCTGTTTGTATTTGTTGCGCCGACGCTGACGTAGGTGTCGTCGTTATGTTTGTTTTTGCAAAAAAAATAGGGGGAGGCGGGCAAATGAAATCCGTAAAGCAACAGCGCCGTGTCGCCAGCAACAACAATAATAAAGCGAAACCCAGACCAAGCGGGGGGCGCTTGCATTTCATTTAATATGTGGAGCGTGTGTTGTTGCTTTGCTTGCCTTCTTCATCCTCTTCGCAGCTGTATGTGAGTGACTCCAAATAAACATTTGTATGTATATATGCATGCTCCAACACACATACAAATATGCATTGCAAACTCCCTCACACATAGTCAGCAGCAACACAACAACAGGACGCTGCAATATACATATGTTTATGCATACATACATATAACGTATGTATGTACCTATACAGACACAAATGCGCGCATATTTGTTTCATTTTAACTTTTTTCAACGGCGGTTTTTCACTTTATCATTTAGATTTTTCTCACAATCAATGCACATCCACACGACACCTTTAATTCGTTTATTTTATATTTTTTGGAGTTGCCGTTGCGTCTGCACAAAATTTATATTTTTAGAATTTTTATATTTAAACATCACAGCTTGCCTTTTATATGCACATACTTTTTCGCTGAACTTGCGCCAACATATTGCAAGGCTGTAAGAAGATTAGAAAGATAGCAATTAATATTTACATACATATGTATGTGTGTTCGCATGCTGATTAGCTAATTTGAGCTTAGGTTACTTTGGCTTACACTACAAATTCTCGAGCGGAAGCACAGAGCGGGCGGGAACGCAAATAAGAAATAAAAACGGTTGAAACACACCGCGCGTGCTGCACGAATGAAAGGCAACCAAACAGTACAAGCGACCAGACTAAGAAGATGAAGGCTTCAAATGCCATGCCATCCAGATCCACACTAACACAGACAGAGCAGAAGTGAAGCCAAATGGAGTCCACACAAATACAAACCCCGTTTCGCCTATAGTTGTTGCTGCTATGTGCATGTACAGACTATGTACATATGTTTTGTACCAAAGGATAGTAGGCGATAATAAAAACAACAACAAATTACAGCTGGCTTTGCGGAGGGACAAGCCATACAGTGGAAAGTGTCAAACAATCATTAGATAAATTAGAATGTAATAAATTAACGCTTATTTTTTGGCAACAATTACAGCATAGAAAACAATTGTGTTATAATCAACACTATGATGTAGTAACATCATGCATATAAACATTTGACCGAAAGACAATATTTCTCAAAAATAGTTTCGGGACTGGCGGGATTCCACCAGTCGGGATATATACTTCCTATACTCGCACGTATATATCAAATAGAAATTTTAAATGCGCGATGGGCAAACTGAAAAAAAAACGAATAAATCATGTAACACAGATTAGAATATATTATTATCCTTCAAATCAGATGTAGCCCACTGTACCAACAGGGTAGACATTTTGCAGGATAAATGCCACAAACGAAGCCAAAGCAAGTGGCGTTGTTATACACACTCATATTCATATATGTATATGTATATATATATATATATATATACAGTATATCCTTGTTTATGTACACATGCACATTAATTGTGGAGCTCAACAGGACACAACAGCTGGTGGGCAGTACATGCACAACAACTACAACAATAACTCCATTCGTTCCAATCATCCAGATCCAGCCATATTTGTGGAACTTAAAACAGCTGGCTGCACAACTTTCTTGTGTGTGTTTATGTGGGATGATGGGGTTGGATTGAGGTGGAAGTGGGTTGAAAACGTTGAAAAGCAGACGCTTTGAAAAGAAAGCACTTTCTGCTTTTGTATGCTGGCTGAGGGGTAACAGCTGCAATTAATTTTAATTCATGGATACATATTTAAGGCGCAAAAACACATATGTGGTTAGAAGGTATATATAATGACAGGCACACAACAAGTGACTTAAAGATATCCACTTAATGTTTTATGTAGTTAGCCATCCTACAGGAAGTCAGTAGTCAGCATCCAAGTGGAGTTATATATATATATATTGCGAGGTAATTAAGGAGAGGAAGCGCCACACTTCATTTGTCTGGTCTATTTTTTTCAACTCAAAAGCGTTCCAGCAATTGAAGTTAATGCGTTTAGAAAGAACAGAAACCCCACAAACTGGCTGAACAAGTTTCGACTTTCAGAATCAGCGTTTTCCTTCTCCCATTATTCCCAGTCCATACTAATGTACGTGTTTGTTGCTACCAGAAATTCGTAAAGACGCAATAAGTTGTTGCTGCTTCTTGTACGATATGCCGGCTGTAGACGTTGGTTGCTGAATTAACATTTAAAATACATAATTGTTGACAATGTTTGATTTTCCGCTTCTGCTGCTCTCCGTTTGTTGTTGTTGTTCTCTTGCTCAAAAACACATACATATATACACTACTTAACACATGCACGTACGCAAGCATATGCCAACCAAGTTTGTTTATTTTAGGTAATTTCATGGGAAATTGCACGTATATAATTAAAATAATTTAAATGTAGTCACCCAAACAATCTTTGTTTAATTTTAAGTGCTTTATAAGTAAATAAATTAATTGTTTGTCTCTTACATATTTTTTGTATGCCGCACACAATGTGACCGCATTTCGCGAGTGAGCTAATCATGGCAGCTGCAAGGGTTGAAAATACCAGTTTTTGGTATATACCCAATATAGCATATGTGTATTAGAGATGGACTCATTTCGGGTATTTTTGTACCTGCAATAGTTCCCTTCTAAATGTGATAACTTAATTTTTCAATGCAATGGCTAATATTTGTAACCATGCCAAATATAAATAATACATGTATAATTAATAATATTTAAAACTATTTTGATTTTGTGGTACATATTAGTGTGACCAAGTTCTGCAAACACAAAACACACATGGCAGTGACTGTTTATTAACAATTTCGGCGACAACTTTTCAATCAATTCGAAGCTGCTTGGGTTTGTTTGTTGCTGCAATTATTTAAAGTATAATATTAATTATTTAATGTTATTAAGTTTTTAGTTAAAATGGAACGACGGAACAATGATCCAGGAGCTGTAAAATTTGGCAATTTTATAAATTATTATCAGTTTAATTCTGCACCTGACCGCCTTAAACTGCTGCCCACGAAAGATGTTTGGCTACCGGAACCGGATCCAGGCTCATTCTCGCCCTACTTATTGCTCGATGTTGGTTGCAATTCTGGAGTTCTCACACAGCTGCTTCATGGTTTTCTAAGGCAGCAATTGCAGCGACCTGTGCACGTGCTTGGCATTGACATAGATCAACGTCTTATAGAACGCGCCGAGGCTGAGAACACGTATCCCGAAGAGATTACCTATAAATCTGTGGACGTCCTGGATACAGCTGCCTTTGACACAGTATTGTCTTACTTAGAGCAACGGCAACGCAAAAATTTCGATGCAATTTGCTGTTTTTCAATTACTATGTGGATACACCTGAACAATCATGATAGCGGCTTGCAATTATTTTTGAGCAAATTATCGAAGCTGGCGAAGCTCTTTGTGGTAGAACCACAGCCCTGGAAATGCTATCAAACTGCTGAGCGGCGTTTAAAACGTGCTGGCGAAGTCTTTCCACTCTTCCTGCATCTCAAGTGGCGCTCCGATGTGGAACAAGAAATACAGAACTATATAGAACAGAAGTTGGGCAGACGCAAGATATACGAATCCACACCCACGAAATGGCATCGACGCATTTGTTTTTATAGATAATGAAGAAGCAGTTGTGTGGAACCTGAAATTGCACCCAATGATTCTTGTACATTTCATACATATAGGGGTATGATAGCAGCTCGACATTTCTTATATCATTTAAAAAGTTATGTTTTAACTTTGTCAAGAGGCTTGAAGGCTTATGAAGGTTGCAGCGCCCAGAAGGAATTGTTACTTACTATATAAAGTACATTTATTCTTGACGAGAATAAGTAGGATACTCGCTATGGAGATCGCCGTCAAGTCCCAGCTGGAAGACTATATAAAGTACATTTATTCTTGACAAGAATAAGTAGGATACTCGCTATGGAGATCGCCGCTAAGGCCCAGCTGGAAGACCAGCGAGGCCTGTCTTAATAGGTGCAACCCGGATGGGTTATGATGAGGAGTAGAATGAGTTTTTGGCGTTGGATGAAATTGTTGACAATATAAAGAGATATCACTTAAGGGGCACCAGCATCAGCAGCGTCTGTAGCAGGAATAGCTTCAACCAAACAGCATCCAGGACTCAGATGTCTCTTCCGATACTACAAGTTACAACACTTCATTCAAATCAAAGATTACCCTCATATACATATAAGCGGGCTTTTCCTTAGGGTTACTATATTATAAAGATGTTATAGAAACGTTTATGTATGTATGTATTTTCAATATGAAAGCTTCTCTGTTGTAATATAATTTTATAATGATACTTGTAACGCAAAGTATAAAGCATCTCCAACCCCATAAAGTATATATATACCTTGATCAGTATGACAGAGTCGATAGAGATATTTCCGTCTTCAATGTGAACTATATTCTGGATTAAAGCTATCGAGGTGAAACAAATCTTCCTTCTGTTGTAAGCTGGCCAAAGATTGGGCAATTATATTATAACGCTACTCTATATAACCAACTGATTCAGGATGAACACTTCGCATGGAAACCTTTGTTGTTTCTACAAATTAAACCAAATTTGTTATGAGTTTTAGAAGTCTGTGACCAAATTTTAACAGGATCCGGCTACTATATAAGATAACTAAAAAAGAACCATTTTTGAATGATAGAAATTGAACCAAATTTATTATTCCGACTTTTAAAAAGCTTTCTACAACATTTTCCATTCATATTATAGTACAAATATATCTAAGCTTCGAATACCCCAAGTGAGCTTTCGTACCTATCTTGGCTTTTATTGCATTTATATATTAAAAAGCCAGACGGGTAAATTTGTTGGAAAAATGGTTTATTCTTTTATTACAATTGAATCGACAAGTTCTTAAATTGATATACGGTCTCCCAAATATGATCGACTCGATCTGCTATAACTTAAATCGGGCATGAGAAGGTCGAGCTGAAAAATGTTGAACAAGCTTAGTTAGTTATTATTATACTTTTGCAGATGGTGTTATAACTTTTCACGATATTTGTAAAGTATAGAATGAGTCATCTCCGACCCCATATTCCTGATATATTCTTGGCAAATCGAGTCCATATAGCCATGTCCTTCTGTCCGTCTGTTTCTAAGCAAATTACTTTCTCAGTTTTTAAGCTATCGACTTGAAATCTTCATAATCTTTTTGCTGTAACCTGCTCATATGTAAAAATCATAAAGATCGGACAACTATAACATATGGCTCTCATATAAAGACATATAAATGAAAATTTTGTTCAATAGATGCAAGCCAAGCAGAGTATTTGTGCTAGCCCTGTTAGCTCTGTCTCTTTCACTAATAAACAGATATCGTGAAATGCGAATGTGTTGCAAGCATGTACATATATATGTTTGTATATCACAATGAAGATAATCATAAATGCACAATCTTCAGACCCAGATTTAACCTTACCCTCTTGCAGTTCTATTAATAACGGCAATGCTTTCATTTTAAATATTTATATATATCTTTTATTATATGTATTTTCTTTAACATGTTCTTTTAATGCTCTATCTGCTGACAGGTTTTTCTTACAATTTTCTTACGCTTAAGTCCATAACAGTTTTTTTTTTGTTTTGTTAATTTAATACACAATTTTAAACAATTTGAAATCAATTTACAATCAAACAATATACACAATAATGTTTGGCCTGTTTTTGTGGATACGAATGTGTGTGTGTGTGTGTGTGTGTGTGGTTGTAAATATGTCATGATAATGTTTATAATATTTAACAACAAACAAATGAAGCAACATGAGCGCAACATTGCCGCAGGGCTGGAAAACTGAATTTAACCCACTAAGGGAATTAGGCAAAATTGCAACAGTCATCGTTGTCTGTCTCGCACCTGCTCAATGCTGGGCTAATGCGCTGTTGAAAACATAATTGAATCAACCTAACATGTTACATAATGCATGAAATTGAAATTAAGTAAATACCCTATGTCTAAATTATGATACAATACATTTAAACTAGGTTAAAGTTATTAAGTTTTCTTGCATTTCCTGCTGCTGCTGCGGCTGCTGCTTATTTCACTGCTTTTTATTAGAACTAGATTTAATTAGATTTAAAACTACTGGAAATGTTTTGGTTTTTGGTTTGGTTTTTAAATTGTTTTTGTTAATTTTTGCTGAATTGCAATTATATATATGTATATTTGTATGTGTATATAGTTGTAGAGAAAAGTCGTAGGATAATTAAGTTCTGGATTTTCTATTGAATTTGAATGTACGAAAGCGCATTTGGTTTCTCGAAGCGTGCGCAGATTGAAAATTTGCTGCTTTGCTTAAATTGTTTACTGCCGCTGCTGCTGCTGCTGCTGCTGCTGCTCCACAACACCTCTACCAGCCCCCGAGACTCGAGGGGTGTGCAGTACATACTCTGTCTCTTTGGCAATTTTATTTTATTTTTAATAAAACTCTACTCATGTTGTAAAATTCTAAATGCTACATAATATGGACTTTGAAAAAATTGTACACGCGCCTAGCGTTTTATGTACTTCTTCTACATAAGTATGTACTCTAGGTATATCAAGTTAGCTTAAAGATATCAAGTTAATCCTTTTGATGTTTTAATAATGATAAGCCGGAAACGGAAATGCAGCCAGTTGATATTGTGAATAAACTACCTGAATTGTTTTTGAATTGTTTTTGCGCTAAACTAGACATTATTACAATCAAATATATCAACACATGAAATGATATATGCCAAACTATACATTTGGTATAACTTACCCTTAAATGTGGTAAAATCATCCTATAAATGAAGTAAAGTCAGACAAAATTAAGACATTTGCACAGTGTAATGTTTTAAATCTTTGCAAGAATTTCTCAAATCGCGTTATACAAATACTGCTTTATACGATGTTCAACTGTTTTATATTCGCCTGAGACTGAAGACGAACGCTTTGAAGAAGAACAACATATGGACTCATTCGAATGTATGCATAGAGCAGGCAAAGACGTATCCGAAGAAATATATGGAATTTGTACAGCTTTTAGTCTTCAGCTTAGTATTAGACTCAACGCGAGCGGTCTGCTTTCAGCCTCAGGTTTACATACATTTGCACTATTCTTGTTGTTATTCTACTATCATTTATCCTTCGAGAATTGTGGTCATGCCTGCTTTCGTAGCTATATAAGTTGAATACATAATTAGCATCTTTAATAGATTTCCGCTTGCTCAGGTTGAAATTCCAAAAAAATTATCTGCAAGAACATTGAATTGAACATATTTCCATACCCCGCACAGGCCACACTGAGGTGATCGCTTTGACCCTGGAATATTTGGTAAATTGCCATATATATCAGTTGATTTAACCACATTCACAGATTGAATTTACTATAGTTATGGGTCAATGTGAGACCACCTTCATAAGTTGGCCTATTTCATTTCATGTGCGAATACGCGTTGACATACATGTATATACATACATAAGTATTAAGCTCATAAATACACAATAATAATCATCATAATAATAGTAATCATCATTATCATCAATCATCATTATCAATTGCAACTATAACAAATCATATAAATGTATGTATAATTATTATTATGCTAAAAACTTTAAACCTTCCTAGCTTACAAACTATGAAATGAATATGTATTTCAACTTGTCTGTGTATAACTTGTATCTTGTATCTTGTATCTGTATCTTGTAGCTATAGTGTTCATTGTTATTGTTGCAGCTGTGTAGTTGTTTTTGAGTGGTGCAGAGTGTTGGTGTTGCATGTGTTGTATTCAGCGTAGCGCCAAGCGGGCCATTTAAATATGCAACTATATGGCAAAACATGGCAAGTATACTTTGTTGCTCAGTTTTCAGATGAATCTAGATGCGAATTACAACCAATTTTTTACTTGCTTTTAATTGAATATTACGGGGAAACGGAGGCAGGCGGTGACGGGATTATAGGAGATAGGAGGTTTGGTTTGGATTGGAACTTGGTTTAGGTTTCAAATACGATTTGGCTGGGATTGGATTTTTGGTAGTGGTCGGGGTGGTGGTGGTTTTGAGAACTAGTTATTGGTATTGGTATTTGGTACTGGAACTGGTACCGGGTTATCGGATCTGGAAATTTGTGAAAATCTAAATCTAACTCTAGTCATCTGGGTCCAACCCGATTAGCTCTGCTTGCAAACGGCCCTTAGTCTTACAGCAAATTGTTAAGCAAAATACTCTCAAAGCGATACGGAATTGTGGCGACATACTGGTCATGATTAGAATTTTCCAAAATGAATTCAATATGCCAATCCAGACGACTGCAAAATTGATAAGAGTACTTTGTATAACGTCGCCCGTGACCACCTCATATAGACGCACTGAGATCCATGGCAGCCAGGACATCCAGAATGCAAAGACTAATGCGAATGACATCATATGACTAGGGTTCGATAAATTTTCAGCCAGAGCAGTTGCATATTCTTTATCGTGTATGGGCTCGCCGGATCGGATCTTACGCATCATAACAAAGATGTAGCCATAGTTGTGTACTATCGAGATGAGGCTGGGACCTAAAACTAAAATCGCCAGCGTGGCGGTGTAGGCGGCCATATTGCCCCAATCCAGCATGCAGATGTGCGTCACATTGTTCTGAATGGGCTTCGAATAGCCCAGAATGGGCGGACAGCACAGCAGGGCCGCTGATATCCAGGTGAACACCATCCAGCACTGGCACCTGCAATCGGAAATGGGAAGCACAAAAAAAACACCCAAAACAGAAACGGGAACCATTGCCAAATGAACTCTAAGTTGCGAATGCTCTTCACTCACCGCGTCTTGGTTTGGACCGTTTCATAGCGCAGCGGCTTACGTACAGCCAAATAACGATCCACTGAGATCCACATGAAGGTGTACACGGAGACGGCCCATAGCGTCACCTCCAGATAGCCAGTAAAGCGGCACACAATGTCGCCATACATCCATTCGCCGGTCAGTGCCGGATACACGGAGAAGGGCACAACCAGTAGGCCGCATAGCAGATCGGCAATGGCCAGCGATAGCAGATAATAGTTGATCACCTCTGTGGGACCTATGCGGGGTATGGAAATGGCAATGTTATCGATATCCTCGCATATGATTTTAAGAGTATAATAACATAAGGAGGTGAAAAATCTAATGATGAAAGCAATAACGTATTCAACTTATATAGTTTCTTAAGCCGTCATGAGAGAGTCCTGAAATTCTCCATGGGAGCAATGGTAGTAGAGTAATACTGAGAATAACAGAGAGCAGCAGATGTACACCGTGCAAAAGTGTCAACATTTTTTAAGCTGAACGGTGGATTTCCCGGAAATTCAAAGGCAAATACACCACTTTTATCATCTTTATCTCGTGAGAATTAAGAAATCCAAGGCAATCCAAGGAAAGGAATATATGAATATTTATGATCTGTACGCCTTTTACGAATTCCGATTTTGATTTGGATTACGATTTTCGTTATTCAATAATCCACATGATAAGTTCTTATCGATTACAACAAAAGGCATACACATGCTCACGATTCGCACACACATCACTAGTACATATACACCTCCTGAATTCAGGATTTCTCGATCTAGAACCTAGATTTCTGCTCTAACTTTCTCAGTGACACATTTTTTTTTTCTGAAATAGAAATGCTGAATTGTTTAAGAAACTATACAAATTCAGTTAAATCATCGCTTAATGATTTCCAAAAAAATGTTGAAAATGAAAATCCAAATGTTATACAGTTAATATAGTTAAGTCCTGAAAGCTAGAGATACGAGAGTAAGTTTTCAAAAAGTACGCAATATTAAGATTGAACAACATTTATAGCTGAAGCTGGAAATAAATTGAAAGACAACAACAAGTATCCGTTATCATTTACAGTTAATTGTAACGCACCCTTGAAGTTAGCATAAGTGGCAATAATCAGGAGATTCGATAAGACTATTGCCACCCCAAGTATGGAGATGAGTACGGCTTTGGTGAGTGCCTCCAATTTGGAATTATCCTGCAGGTAGCTCATTTCCTGCATTTTTGTGGCCACTGCAATAGAGACAGAGAGAGAGAGAGAGTGTGAGAGAGAGAGAGGGAGAGAGAAAGCGTGGAAGTTTAAGCAGGTTTAAGGTTATGCAAAGGCAAAGGCCAGCACCAGTACCTCACTTCCTGTCATGACGGCCTCAGTTGCAGTTGTATTTGTATTTGTTGTTGTTGTTGTTTGTTTGTGTTGTTGGTTTTAAGTTGGCGTGAGTGTGCGATGGCGCCCTCGTTGTGCAACACACGCGAAGGTCGACGCCGTCGTTGCTGCTGCTCCGCTCCTTCTTTTGCTTCTGCTGCTGGCGGGCGCCGCCTTGAATGCCAAATTTGTATAAATTTTGTGCTGCCCGCTTTTAGGCTGGCTGGCGCTGAGCCAAGCCGTGAAAATTTGATTGCTAGTACGGCTTGCTGTTATTGTAGTTCCTTCTAATACGCGATGCCTTGGGTCGCGGTTAAGGTTAAGGATAAGTATAATATTGGCAATTTATATGCCGCGAGTCGCTTATGTGTGTGTGTGTGTGTGTTTGTGTTATTGAAGCTCGTTTTAAAAATTTGATTAAAATCTCCTTTAAAAACTACTAATTGCGTATAATTTCGGTTATTTGTTTTAGTAGTTAATTTTATTTTCTTTCTGTTTTGTTTGTTAAATTCACAACTCTGTTTTTTTGTTAATTTTAATTCAAAGGTTTATAATATCATTGAACATAATACATATTTATATATATGTATGATATTGTATTTGTTTTTTGCTACTAAAAAGCTTAAATTTGTTGACTATTATTGTTTTTTTTTTTTGTTAATTTAAAAATTACACTTTTCAAACTTTAGAGTGGAAGAATAATGATTATTTTTATATATTTTATTAAATATATTTTTAAATATTTTTAATGAAAAAGTTTACGCGTTTGTTATTCCTTGTTAACGACTATAACTAGAGCACAGCACAATTTCTCTTTTAGTTGTTGTTGTTGTTGTTGTTTTTCTATTTGAAATATTCGTAAGGCTTTTGATGTGTGCTACGTTTAAGTTTAAAGTTTTTAAAATATTTCTCTAGTTATATTATTTATTTATTCATTTTGTTGGTGTTTCGCTGCGTTGTAATTGTGATTATCCTTTTGCTTGTAAATTCTGGCTATAGTTGTCGTTTCTGTTGTTGTTTGTTGTTGTTGTTGTTGTTCATCTTATGTTTGACCACATTGTTGTTGTTGTCAGTTTAAGCTAGTTGTGCGTATCTGCAAGGACAAAGGACATATTAAATGCATATATGCACACGGCCAAGCTTGAGTCTATAAAACTAAAAAACATCCTAATCAATAAATTATAAGCATTAAGAACACACATTCGAGCATATAACATGGCCTGGCGGCAAAAGCCTTTTAGCTGCACAAATGCTTTACATAAGCGTGCTTATCCTGTCTGTGTCAGCCACTTGCACGGCCCAGCGGCAGCGGCACGGGCAGGGGCTAGTGTTTGGTGTTGCAATGACCCACTTTACAGCGCACTTGACACAGTTTGAGAGCCATAGCTGTCACAGCTGCTCAAACTGTGGCCCCCCAAACCCAAATGACAATGACAGCCTCAAGTGGGCAAAGGCGACAACCAAACGAGCTGCTAGCTAAAAGTGACAGTGACTGTTAAATTGTGAATGCAGAAATGAGCGACTGTTAAATTGTGAACTCAATAATGTGTTAATTCTTGTAAATAAATGGCAATTGAAACTAATGAAACTTTAATGTTATTAGAAAGTTTCATTTACATTTGTCTATACAAAAGTTATAGTATAATAAGAATATATTTTACTAACATTTAAATTTACCAATATTTAGAATTTGTTTTCCCATTTTTAATGTTAAAAGAAATTTAATAAAATATTCTATTTTCATAACTGATAATTTAAGGTTGCCGAATTGACGATTTGACCATAAATCTTGTTCTATTGTCTTGTTGTCACTTTCTGGCTGATTAAAGAACAACACGCAGGAAGAGCTATAAAAACTAGAACGCTGAAAGTGGATTAAATTAGATATCAGACTAGAGTTTGCTACAATTTAAATGCATTTAGGACGGCTGCTGCTGCAATTACAATCCGAAAGGAAACATTTACGAAAAACTGGCTTCGCAAGCAGCAAGCAAATCGTCGCTGGAAGGGTCTCTTTCTACGCACACCCGCAAAGGCAAACTGTGATTGTATTTTGTACCAATCACTGTTTTAGATGCATATAATTTTTCCAGAATATTAGTTTCAGAGTAGATCAGTTATCTTTATCTTTATCAGACTCTCAATGATATGGATATATTTCGAAATAAATTGCATCATATATTTCCATTGTTGTTTTCGATGTGGGGCAGTCCTACAAAGAACAACAACAACATAAAATGTGTGTCAATTAAGTTAGTGGAAAGATTATCTTTAAATAAGATGGCTTTTCTTCATCTGTTTGTGAATATCTGATGGAACATTCAATTAGCGAACTTACTTATATGATAAGGGTTTTCATTCTATATTTCCAGAAATTGAAATTGGTTTGACTTCTGAATTTTGCTATGATATCCTAAGCAAAATTACCGTACATTTCTATATACATCAGTATATTTACCATCTCGCAGTTACTGTTTAATCTATAAAAATAAATTAAAATGGTAATCGATCAGCTCTATAACACCCAATCTATCATCAATACCCATTACCACTTGCTTCCTGGCCAGCAGTAACAACAAGAACAGCGAATTCAGTTCCAGCATCCACATCCGCATCATTTACGACGTCATGGTGGCATTTTCCACGCAGACACAAATACAAACACCATTATCAAATGCCATTAGAAGACGGCAGCAGGGCGCCATCATGCTTGACTACTGAGTTAATAGCGTGGTGGAGGGGTGGCCGGCCAAGCATTGTAACAAGTTTGTCATTTGCGCATCGTCTTTCAACTTGGCAATTTAATTAAACGCTAACGGCGAAACGGTTTGGCGTTTGGTAGCCGACAGGTGATAAATATCAATGAATTGCATTAGTTTGAGTTGAACTGTAAACTGAATAAACTGTCGGTGTACATCAGCTTCCGTCATTCGTTTGCCTCTCCTGTTGTATCGTTACGTCAGTTGTGTGACGGCCATTGAAAACGTCATTTGTGCAAATGGTTACATTTCATGGCGATTGGCAAATGTCAAAAGTGCCTGACTGTGCCCCTGCTTGCCTGCCAATTACTGTTATTGCTGCGAAACTTAAGCGTTGCCACAATTTGTGACGCCTAATGAGTGAAGGATGCAGAGGCACCACATGAGCAATGCGTTCAGGTTCAGTGAACCCAGCAAACAACTTTATCTTGAACCAAAAACAAAAAACAAAAATCAATAAGCACGTGAATGGCATTAATTATGTAAATATTTTCATTATGCCTTTGTTTCCGTTGCTGTTTCTGTTGTTGCTAACAAGCTGATGAGATTTTGATTGCCATTTTGGGGAGCCTAGCTCATTATTAAATTGTTTGGGGACCAAATTGAGCCTAATTAAAAAAAAGTATAGCCTGCTTTTTTGGCAGCCATTGCATAATGACTGGTGTGAAGCATAAAAAGTGTATACGAATAATTAAGGACAGCTAGTTGAAGGTGTATCAAACAGAGATATATTGAGTTCGTCAGTCATATAACATTGAGATACATATTTAATTGAAATGGTAAACCAAGGCTGTAGACGTTGTCTATGTCTATGTCGATAGGGATGTTGAAGTTACATGTACGAAACTCAGCAGGATATGCACATCGATGCGGTTGATTTTGTAAGATTGCAAATGCTGAAAGATCAAGAGATGTGGAAAAAGGCAAAAAAATAAGAACAAGAGATGAGAATTTGGAAATTTAGGCGAACCTTAAGAAGTTTGGCCACTGATGCCAAGAAGAGAAGATAGAAAGACAGAGAGAATGAAAACTATATACGATATGGAACAAGTGGAGCGAATTGAGAAAGTAACTCAGGGCCTCAGGTGTACTACAATCACTTACGTAAGATACATAAATATGTATCAAGCAGTAGTGTCTTAAAGAGGGTCTTTTTTAGGTTTAGGATTAAGAAGAGCACGCATAAAGCCTAGGAATATCTTATAAATGTATACCCAATGCAGCCGCCTACCGCTCAGCTAGATAGGGTTGCTATAATATAACGTGAGACACGGAAAGCGGAAATGGAAAACTAAACTACGGGCTCGCTTGCTCACTGTCAAAGCCTTGTTTGTATCTCTTGTGTATCTCCAGATGTCGTATTCTTTGCCTTAAATTATGATCCGCTATCATTGATTTTGAGTTTTTTCCTAGATTAAGATTGTTTTTGGCCAGCATTTGGTGTAGACTATCTTATGTTATCTACTGAACAGTAAGACACAATTCCAGATTGTTGTGGAAAGGTTGACATTCTTTCGTTTCAAGTACATTTATAAGAAACTAAAGGAACCAAAAGAATAGAATTGTAAACATAAGAAATAATAAGAAATTAAAAAAAAACTGTGACCCTCGAACTCTTGACGTTTTTCATAATAAATAGAGGAACAAACTAGCTCCTCATTCTAGCCAAAGCAAAAAGACCTTTCCAAGGCAAGTTGACATCATTATAAACCCATTGATATAGGAATCTCAGATCAAATCACACAGAACAAAAACCATCTGGAACTAATTACAGCTCTCTAGCAAAAATAGAAGACAATATGACGCTGATGAGCAGATTAGCCATACTGGATATGAGAAATGACATCTTATGAAACCCTTTGGTCAGCTGTAGAAAGAGAACATGGAATTGTCATGTGTAACTCTGACTTTCTCCAATGCAAGTATTGCACGAGGCATGCCTTTATAGAAGATTCAACTTAATACAAAGGCAAAGGGATACAATGAACCCATCCGTTTTTTTATTGCCTGCCATACGTGTGTTCTCATTTTGCTTTAACAAAAAGTTATGTTTCAGCACATTTTGTGTAGGTTTTGCTTTTAGAATTCACTTGAAGCCATAAAATATGTATGGCATGCGTGTTTATGGCGCAACAAACACATACAAACGCACCACAGGATACGTTCACACACACACACACACACACACACACACACCTTGCATGTGCGAATGTGACACAGTCAGATACTGTCGGATACAGATATTGGCCTAGCGCACGTATGACGCATACGCCTCTTACGCTCCTACACAAGCTCAGGCTCGGAGCTGTCATAAAATCATATTTAAATGCCAAGCCAGGTGGCTGGGCGCCAAAAACAAAGGCGCCCTACGCCCGCTAGGCGATGCTAAAAATAAAATAAAACAAAATGCGAAGCGACTGGGCGAAGGCCAAGGCGAGTGCATGCTCGAAAAGGATACTCATTTGATGCTGATGACGTTATGCAGGCGGCTGGCTGGCAAGGCGGCCGAAGGTAGACAATGAGGTAGGAAAAGTGGCAAGGCAACCACGTCATCAGGGTGAATGAAGGCACAGGCACAGGCACAGCACGAGGGCGTATATGAGGACGAGGCTTATATAAGCATGACCTCACTGAATGCCTGCCGTTCTTACCTTGGCAAAAACGTTTTGATTGTTTGCTATTTTCAATTTTCATGCTGTTTATTTTTAGGAAAAGGCTTTTTTTTGGTGTCGGTATCAGTTTCGGCAGCGAGCTTGCTTTATGGTATAGTTTTGTGTTTGCATAATTTATACCGACGCCTGTTTAATGTCGCATATGGCCACAAAAAATTGTGCCGCCACGGTGAAGACAGTTAAAGGAAACCGTAAGCAAGCCGTCATTTGGCTGGCTTAAAAACTTTAAAACTTTTCAACGGTTGCCTGTTGCTTGGTGACTTTTTTCTTTGGCCAACAAAAACTTGAACAGAAACTTTGCCCAAGGAAAGTCGTCGGCGACTTGCAAATGCAATTAAAATGCATAAATTTTTGTCGCACAAAATGAGGCATTTCATTTTGAACTAGACGAATGTTGATGAGTTTTTCAGAGATAAGGAAGTTAGTTCTGGAGGGAGTTAGTTAGGATGGCTAGTAAAATGGAATGGATAGCTATTTAGAATACTGAAAAGGATCATCATAAGATTCTTGTTACCATAGAATGGCAACATAAGCTAAATTGTATAACTCTTAAACAGATAAACAGCAAATATTTATAGCAGTCCATTCTCTGCAAATATAAATAAATTCATACAATTTAGATAACTCCACTCACATTATTCTTATGCCAGAGGATATACAGAGCCAGAACTTCCTGGTTTAATAGAAACCTCTATGACGTCTAGACTCTGAACTGCATTTCTTATAGAATCGACGGTTTCCGTATCTCATATAAATTCATGAAATATCTGCATTCTTTTAAGTAATTGAAAATGCAATGCTAATGTGAATAGCTACACATATGCTACATATACTTTATAAAAGAATCCTTGGAATTCAAAAAAATTAGCTAAGATGTTTGTTTTACGAGTTTTTTCTGTTCCTTCCACAATACTAATGAGCATGCCTGTGTTGACCCATTTTAAGCAAACACTAAACTTGTCATACCAACACACAACTGGACGTATACGCAATGCTTATATTTTGGCCAATTGTGAATGGCCAAGGACACACAGCGCCTTGGCGACGCGCGCGTGTTTTGTCTGTTGTTGTTTTTTTTTTGTGGTTTATTTTTTATTGTTTTATTCCCTTCAGCGCAGTTTCGTTTTCGTTTTGATTGTGATTTCCCTGGAAATGTGGCGCATTGTTTATGGTTTGGATTTTGTCTAGGGGAAAGTACGACTATATATATCTATATATATATATATATACAATATATTATGCTAATAGAGCCTTAAATATTGCAGTGGATGGCACTGCATATCGGATTATCATAAATTGCACTAACACTGTTATGCGCTGATGACAATGTGACGTATGCGTAATGAATATATTATTATCGGCAGGACAATTTGCACTAAAGCTAAAGACAATTGCGTAGTTGATACCGCCTGTATGGCCATTACATATGAACTCAGTCAGACATACACATCACATACACCCACACATAGCCACATTAATACCAATCAATAAAAGGGCTGAGCAACTACAACAAACAATGCTCCTGCTACTTGACATTCAACCAGGACAAGGCGGCCAAAGCGACAGCCAGTGTAGCAATCAATAAATATATCAATGCATCAATTTGTCATTTATGTTGGTCTAGTTAACAGTTAGTTTGTTGCTGCTGCTGCTGCTACTGCTGCTGCTGCTTTTGTTGTTGGCGTTCTGAATGCCCCTGATACATGTATCGTATATTTGTTCTTGTCATTCGCGCTTTTGTGATTGATAAGGGAAAGAATGACAACGTCAGCTGTAACAGCGGCAGGATTAGAAGTGGAAGGATGGCATGTATCATGACATTGCGGTTTTCGATGTCAGCTGTGCATTGTGAGCAAAGCTGACATGCACTGAACAGCATTTTGTCGAGCAGAAATGTGAGATTATCTTAGAGATATTAAAATTTTTTCTTAAAATCTGACTGAAAGAAGGAGACACAAAGTCGACAGAATATTTGGAGCTTCCCAAAATGAAATAATTATTATAGAACAATGCACAAATGAGGTAGAAGGAAAGTGCAAGCTAATTAGCTTGCCTGGGTTTTCCTCCTTCAATATTATATCATGGAGTTGGACGTACTTCATAGACGAATCCTTTTATATTCACATCTACAAACGTCGTACAAAAATGTTCAATTCCATTCTTCTGTGCATATAAATTGCTTAGCTCACCCTAATATATATAATGGAAACTATAAATCTGACCTGATCAAATTTAAAGCAGTCAGGATTGTTTAAAATATAAATATTAGAAGTTTCTTATAAATGTACTTCTTTGAAGCCATGAAAAGTCACTTTCGTTTACTATTTTTATGAATTTTCTTCGAGTGTATATATTGCTGCTACTAGAATTTCATTTGCAATTTATTGGCACACTTCATGGTTGACTTTGAGTATTGATAAGTGTAGAGTTTTTGACATTCAACCAATTTGCAGGTACAGCTAAAGTTGAAACTATTTGCCGCTTGTGCTTTTGCCTGCCTTTGTCTGCGTGTCTATCCGATCTATTCCTATCCTTAGGCATTAAGGTTTGATCACGCCCACAATGAATATATGAATCAAAGTGCCCAACCCACCACTAATTAGGCAAAAGGTAATGAAACGATTTGAAGTGAATTGAAAGCTCTGGAAATGGTATTGATAATACTAATAGAGAGACATAGAATAGACAGCTGTATGTCTGAATGTTGAGTGTTGTCATTGGAGGAGGCCTCGCGACGCCTGGTTCATTTGCCGGTCAAATTGCCGTTTGTTTTTATTGGCCGCGTTGCTTGCTTTCAAAATATTTACATATAAATGCTAGCTCTCTCATACTCTCACCTGTAGAGGCGCCTGCCTAATCAAATTATATTGATTTATAAGGATATGTTCAAACTGTGAACGAATGTTATATATAATTATATACTGAATTATGTTGTTGTTTTACGCCACATTTGGGAAGCGATAAACAACTTATTAAAAATAATTGTAAATTCTTACATTTTGCTGAATAAAGAGCATTCACATATGTAGTTATAGTTTGATGCGGTCATCTATATATAAATATATACATATGTACATATACATTTTTGTTGTTGCTATATTTTCCTATTTTATATTTAGCTTGCAATTTCCCATAGATATGCGTGTGTGTGTGTGTGTGAGTGTGCGTGTTTGTTGTCGTTGTTGATTTTCGTTTTGTTTTTGCTTGTTTGCTGTTTAACGATTGCCGCAAAAATATTCTCACATTCACTTTCACTTTTTAATTTTTAAGTGCTACGTTTGATTATACATAGTCGCTCGGTCTGGTCAAAATATCAATATATATGTATATGAGTGTTGATATATATATATATATGTATGTGTCTGCATATGGAACCAAAACACGCGACGTGGAGCCAACACACGATGCGGTCATAAATCTTGGCGTAGGCGCTTTGAGTATTCCAAATGTTAACATATGTATCTATGGATATTTGTGCATGTATAAATAAATATATCTAAATAAATACGTAATAAGTAAACACATATAAGTGTGTATATATTGATAAATTTCATGTAAAAGTTGAATAAAATGTTATAAATTCTATTCAATATACTAGCATAATTTATTTGGATGGAAATGTAAATTGAACAATTTTCCGGCATGTTTACATACACAAATTGGAAAATCTTTTACACAGCTTGGATTAGCTCAAGCAGGAAATTATATGTACGCTTTAGCACACTTAGAAATAACTTCTTCATAAGTATAAAAATTTGAGAGACATGAATGAATCTAGATCGAAGGCTGGCCTAGCGTTTCTACAAGAAAGCCAAGAGAAAGCGCAAGCTAACGTCGATTGCAATGTGAGGGCAATGTGAACAATTTTAAGATCAAGATGACCCGCATAGCAGCTATACATATGGAATCCAGCTGTGAAACACCACAAGCCTCAGCAACTGGAACATCAAACAGCCCCTTTAAAACAAATACCTCCGCTACGGATCAGGTCAGGCTTAGGTTCCCTGGGTTAACGAAGAGATCTGGTTTTAGCTGTGTGTATGACCATCCCTGCAACCTGGCTTTCAATCTGTTGTACAATAGCACCACTCTAATAGTACCAATAGACCTTTCCTGTAAGATGGCATTTAGTGCCTTGCCTGTTCCTCTTTCCAGATAAACCCCCGTCATAGAACTTCCCAGTGATCAAATTGTATATAGAGATTTCCGCATAAACATATATGAGCAGATTCTTATAAGTAAAGTCGTTTCAATTCGAGTGACAACATGCCTCACTACTCCTAGTTGGATTTGAATAACTATAGTTGCAAATTTTATTTATGAACTTCAGCGCAAATATGAAAAGCCCCTATTGTACAGTTGTTAGGATTAACGAGGGAATGTTAAGTTAACTGCAAATGGCTTCAGTTGCCAGCACAAGCCGAGCGAACAATAACACAACAACAACCACGACGGCAAGCTAATTGAATACGTGGTCAGAGACGCCAAAAGAATGGCCGGAAAACAATTACGTAGCAGCAACAAATATGTACAACTACAACGAGGGTAACCAAGTGAAACTGAAACTGAAAGGCACCCGTAGCTGCGCGCCATTTGGCATGTAAATTAGACTACGAGACGACCGTTAGCCTTGAAGTATGCAATGCAATTTGTGCGCCGGACATGTGCAAGCGAAAATGTGGATAAATGTTGCATGCAGTGGCGGTCATGTGTGAATAACGGCAACTGTGCAGCAGTAGCAGCACCCTCGCAAATGGCAATTGTAAAAACAAAAGCCACTCGTTGGCTTGGTTCGCTTGGCCGGGCGATCAGACCCTTAAATTATGCAAAAGACGGCGCTGATGGCGTTGGACGACCTTGAAGGCAGCCGAAGCCAAGTTGGAAAAAATTGCAGGCCGTAATTAAAGACTTGATGCGACTAAGAAATAGTAAGCACCACACCAAAACCTACACTTCTGCCAGGGCAAGGTGTGAAATTTCCCATTGTTTGATCGATAAAATGCCCATGTGTGTGCCTGGCAGTGTGCGTGCGTGTGCGTGTGTGTGTGTGTTTATGTAACCTAATGATATGCGTCCTTGAAGGCAAATTTACGACAAAATAAACAACTTGACGGCAGCAGTAGAGCCTGAGCCGCGCTAGATAAGGATAAGGTCTGGCTGCCTGGCGCTGGTTGCGCTTTTTATGACAGAGAGCAAACAAATTATTGATGACAGCCAAAAAAAACAAATTGCCCATAAAAATACACGCAGGTCCATAAAATCAAAATGTTTTTAATGTCATTTTGTAAATTTAAAAATATTTGAAAAATTTTAGTTATGTTCCTAATTTTAAGAGAATAGAAAATAGTGTGATTTAGTTATCAAATTGGAGTTTATGTTTAAATAATCATTAACTATCTTTATTGAAAGATAACTGAAAATAGTGGCCAAGTTTTAAGTACTTTTGCAGTCAACTGTTTTAGATGTTGGTGAAACTTTGCTGGATTTCAGATTGATCTGGCTTATGCATATTTGTATAACATTGATCGATATTGAGAATTTCTAGGAGATCTGGTTGAAAATCTTACACAAAACTTTTGTTATTCGATAGCGAATAATGTCTCCACCGAAACGTGGAAGAATACAAATCGAGGAGTATAGAAGTGCTAGCTCGAATGAGTTCCAAATAGCAAGTGCTTAAGGGTTTTATGTCCATATATAAAGTAAGTCCTTAAATGTGGGCGTAATCATGGTGAGAATTTCAAGTTCACTTAAATGAGTGTTAGACTAGCAGCTATGTTAATGCATAACATTGCCTTATATTGACATTCAAATTATGTTACATTAATGAAATGATCTAAAAGTGATCTAAAATTGGGACAAAGATTTCATTAATAATTCACCAAATTAACACATAATCTAGATAACATATATTCACTATATTTGCATTGCCTTTGACCCCTCACCAGTTCAACGTATTCCCTTTATCCTCTTCTGATTAGAGAGCATCACAAATTCGTATAAGAAACTAGCACACATGCAACCAAAACTGCCTTTTAGAAAAGTACGGATTTGCTGTGCATATGAAATTCTGCGAATTAATGCTGAAAATGATTTGGGGAAGCACACAAGCGTACAGCTATAGCAATGGCTGGCAGCGCTGCTCAAATGAGCTTTTTTTCTTTGAGTATTTGCACAAGGACTTGGCTTTGGGCTAATCCTGGCTGCTGCGGCTGCCAAACATTTTTCGCATTGAGCTTTTCAAGCAAATTTCTTGTTTGCGTTGCCTATTTGGAAGTCTCTATATCTATATCTGGCAGAGGCGAGCAGTAGCAATTTTTTGGGGTTGTTTATGTTTTGCTTAGCTGCTTTGTCGGCATTTTCTTTTTTGTGTTGAGGTAGGATGCTCTTGAAGCTATGTGTGTATGTGTCAAGCTGCTTTTAGGTGTGTCTATTGTGACCACAAATGTTCGCTATTCTACTGATACTCACCTTAGACAGGAAATATCCATTCTCATATAACCTCTCTCATTTGCTGGCAAGCATTTCACTGTATTCGTTTTGCGTTTGCGTTTGCTATTTGCATTTATTTATTTGTTTCATTTATATATTTTTTTTGTATAATTAAGATTAGATATTATATTTTTATCTTGAACACTTTGTCTTTATCACTTAGTTTCTGTTGTTAATTTTGTTTTTGTTTTTGTTTCTTTGGCTGCAACAGGCAAAACATCTACAACAAAAAGTCTCAATATCATTCATACGCCCTGTGTGATCCATGGCTCATTAATTCAAAATTAGTCGGCATCATTAATCAATCATATAATATTTTAAATCATGTATTTAAGTGTTTAGATGTTCAACAAAATAGATAAATGTCTTATGAAGGCGATAAGATAGCCTAATGATCAAAGCTGGAAAATCGGTTTTAAGCCCAGTTAGTTTAGATAATGAAAAATCCTTGGCTTAAGTTATGAAAGTACAAGCAAAATACTTTTTGGTAAATGCATGACTATTAATAAATTTTAATATGACCAAAACTAAGGCAAAGAGATAGTTTTTATATAAAAATATGTATTTGCTTTTCCAGATATGTCATAAATTAACTTTGGATTTCCATTTTTGTGACATAAATTTTGAAGAAGTATCTTACTCAATTTTAAATTTCCTTTTACTTAAAAATGTTTATAGGAAATAACACACTTTGGTAAATAATTTAGGCCAAGTTTTAGCTAACGTTGTCTTACTGAAGTTGTTTTAAAATCTGATTTATTTACAGCAAACTTTATCGTTAAGGGGCTTACTATAACTACAACTGCAGACTTTTTAATTTATATATTTTATTTTATTAATTTTCCACACTTATCTGCATGCTGTCAAAAAGTTTCTTCTTTATTTTTTTTCTTATATTCATTTAATTTTATTAATTTCCAATTTTTTATCTTTAAGCCATTGCCACACTGCACAGTTATTGTCGCTGCGATTTTGCAAATATTCACATATATACAAGCACGCACACAAATGCAAACAGAGTCGCAGACGTTGTCACACGTGCTGACGATGCCAAACTGACAGTTTTTCCAATGTGTTTTTCGGGACACATGCAACTTTTGGTTTTACTTGTTGGCTTTTCTTTTGCTGGCTGCGGCTGCTGTTGCCGTAGCCTTCAACACACCCATACACATACATAGGCGCATTCACACACATACACATCTACCAGCAGTCACTCATACTCGCTCGCCAACATGTGCGCAGGTGTGTGTCTTGATTTTTCAATTAGCCTTCTCATAATTTTCACAATTGAATTAAATATATTTTTGCATAATTTCTTGGTCGAACACAAATTGAATATGTCACGATTTTTATTATTTGTCGAGCGAAAAACTGAAGCAGAAAGGAAAATTTTATCTGACCGCTAAGTGTGTGTGTGTGTTGAGTGTGGGTGCGTGTGTGTTTCTGTGTCTGACAGTTTCTGCTTCAGTTTATGTTTGTGGTTCCAACAACCACTGAGCTACTGCGGCCGCGGTGCTGCTTCCTATTCCGTTGCTGCTGCTGTACTGCTGCTATGTTGTCTGTGCGTGCTGAACATTGCTGTAAAGGCGACCCGCCAAAGAGCAGCCGTATATATATGTTGCTTTGGGGCTGCTTGGGGCCTGCGCATTCCGTTAGCTGGGCAAGCAGAGAAAGTTGCCAAAAGAGAATCTAACAGTTTGGTGAGCAATGCAAATGTTAATAACAGACTCTCTTTGGGTCTTTGAGGAAAACCGTTAATGCATAGAATTAGAATGGACTCACTTCACAGTGTCCTAATTTGGCACCAAAACTTCCATAAATGATTTATAAATTGTTGTCTATATAGATAAAATTTTGCAACCAAATCTGATGTATATGCAATTGTGAGTGAAAACGAAGTGTGGGTGTTTTGTATCTATTCCTAGAAGAAACCTAAAATTTAAAAAATTGAACATTTTTTTACACTGACAATTTGGTAGTCTATGAAAGCCAACAGATTGCTTGATTTTAGAGCTACATTTTCGAAACTTTATATTTTAAGCAGAAAACTTTTCAAAATGTACAATTTCAAGACGTCCTTCAAAAACGTTTACAAATATATATAATACGAGGGGTACTATATATTTCGGTAGCTGGTAACTCCAATGTCAATAGCTAAAATCTGGCAACTGCATAATAAAGTTTGACGTTTTGATGTACTTTTTGTTTCAAGAACATTTCAAGAGGTTTCGTTGGAATATTTTTCACAACTTTTTTCTCAACAAGATAAAGCCGATAAAGCACCATCAAAACCTACAGTATATCGCTGCTAAGCTTCTCTAAAATCGGTTGTTGCTCGCGAACTGATAATGCTAGATCGTCATGTGACATACCGTAAGATAGATTTTGCATGATTTAAGTGTTGTAAAAAAAATTTGTTCGCGTTGGATACCCCTTTATCAATCACTCAAACAAGGGCTCACGCCAATTGGTGTGCGGAAATGATGAAAAGGCTCGACCGTGGTGCTTTAAAAGACGTGTATAAAGTCATGAATGATGACGAATCATGGATATATTCGTATGGAGTTTTCAAAAACTGGACATGAAACTATCATATCTGGAAAAATGGGGCAAACAACCGCCAGAGGCAGACTGTTCTGTATCTAGGTAAGTCAACCAACTCACTCAACAGAGTTTTTGAGTACTCAAAACATCTAATCCGTTCTACAGTTTTGATTTCGCACCCAATGTAGTCTCTCTGTTCTTGATTACGCCAAATGGTATGGTATTTATATTCCCGAAATATAAATAGTACCCCTCACACCTTATAATATGATTTTATTAGAGAGTTGCAACTTTATAGAAAGAATATTTATTTCACAGGAATACACAGTAGTATTGCTATTCTGATTGTATAGCTCTAGCAGCGTAAGTACTTTGTTCAAAAATATCTTTAAAATATCAGGAAATATGTACGTGGAACCATTTTTAAGCATAATTACACCACTGTTCGGCTGCTCTCATTTGTGTACTGAAATTTATCAAGCTGATTGTTCTCTCTCTTTCCCTAACAACTTTATCTAGGGCCGCCGCTGGAAGCAACCGTTGCCAGTTCAGCTTATTTCCCGCCACTTTTGGCTGAATGTTAACAGCGTTCGGCTTGAATTTTTGGCTTATATCGTCTAACGCCCTGAGAACGTCTGGATCTGGAAGTCGAAGTCCGACTGCAACAACAAGCAACAGGAAAGAGCTGAAGCTTTCGCCTAGTTTTACGCTTGGCCAGCTTTTGCCAGCCAAGCTTTTGACGCACATGGCATTTGTTTATATTTGTACACTTCATTCAGTTCGGCTTGCTCGTGCTTGCCTACGCATAGGGCAGGTAAAAATAGCCTTGCATATTTTTAGGCGGCAGCATGTTTTACAAGTGCGCATGTACTTGCCCCACGCATACATATGAGCTCGTAGTGGGGCTTGTTGATTTAATTTGGGGTTCATATTTTTGTTGCAGATGTTGGGCTTTCAATGAAAAATTTTTAAATACAAAAAAGGAAATAAAATGTTGGCAAAATACTAGGCAGGTCACAAAAGCCCAAAATCAATTCTCTATGGCATTTACTATATCTGCATTATTCACTTTCAGGAGCACCTCAGCTGATTCCTGTTGAGCCATGCGATCGATGACGGGTCGTAAGCCATCTGCATTCTTCATATACTTGATCACGCTGAATACGATGTGACGATAGATCTGATGGTCGCGATAGATAGCATTTGGGCGGCGCTTTTGTGGTGGTCTACAAGATTGGAAATTATACAATTTATAAAATATGTAGTTTGAAAATCATGAAACCTACCGCTCTTGGGCCCGTTGTGTGATACGTCTGCGTCGGGCTATCTCTCTTCGCCGGCAACGCTCGCAAAAGGCAAAGTAAGCACAAGTGATGATGACAATAATAGCCACGCTGTAGACTAGCCAGCTCCAGCCCAGAAGACTGAATGGGATGTAAAATATTCAGTACATTTAGATAGTCTTAAGATTCTTTGCCTACCCCACAAATTGTCCATTCAAGTCCTTCCAGAACTGCGGTACATTCTCATATTGCTCTTTCTTCACATCGGTTCTCCAGAAGGCAAACGAATACATTTTTGGTCCGGCCGATGTGTTTGGCGTTTCTTTTATGACCTGTTCCAGAATAGAATTTTGTCTAAAATAAAATTGTGTGCTCGCTCATGTAACTATTTTTTTTGAGTTTGAATTCCAAGTTCAATTTTAAGCCAAACAGCCGAGTGGCAAGTCAAAGCCTCTGTTGTTGTGGCATGTAAGTATGTTGATATAGAGATTGGCATGCAGCAACTTGTGTCGGCAACTGACAGACAAACAGTCATTGTATATAATAAGTATGGTATGCTATGCTTATCCTTAATAAACACAACCTGGAAGTTGTTTTTCTCCACCAAGTGTCATAGCTTAAAACGGCATCAAGGTTAGCAATTCATCCGACGATCGATTGCGATGCGATGAGACTGGGACTCGAACATAGTTGATCGTTTGACTATTTTCTATTTCTACTATTTTCTTTTGTCTACTTATGTGCAATTGTGCGATTCGTGCGCTTCCGTCAACGTTTGGAAAAGCGTGATCAAATAAATTATGGTCTGCGGCTACAGCCTGACAGTGTCAAAAGAACATATCAGCGCATTTGTTTGAAAATTTGCCAAACGCTTGACACATACACTGAATTTATGGCCATGTCTTTGCTTCGCCGAAATGGCATTGCATATTGCCATTGCTCCAAATTGGAGGTGCGTGCGCATGCTCAAATCCCGCTGGCTCTGGCTGTTGGTCGGTCAAGAGAGCCCAACCCAGAAAAAAAGGCAAATGACAAAACCATGACAGCCGGCTGGCTCTTAAAGGTGACAAACTTCTGGCAAAAGAATTGAGCTATCAATACTTCTGGCACCAAGTGTGACTCAAATCCGAAGTGGAAATATATATATATTACATAAGATAATTTCTTTGGAACACCTAAGTTCCGATTTCATTTCCCTATTGGCTCAAACCAGCTCATCATTATATGGCTGTCAAATTAAGTAAACACCTGAATAAAGCCTAAAAGATGATGATGAAGAAGATGCCGATGCAACTGTTGATGACGGCAACCCACATGGAATGCTAATGAATCGTTATCAGTTAATTGTGTGAGAGTGGGCTCAGCCTCTGCCTAAGCCGCTGTTATCAGCTTTTATGTTTTATTTGATTCCGTTTGATTCGACGGCGTGGGTGTTCCTCTACTACTTATTAAGCGAATCGTTCCCGCACTCAAGTGGCAACTAATAGCCCCATAAATTTTGATATGCATAAAAACGGCTGCACCTTTGTGGTAGCTAACTGATCTGACAATGCTTAGCACATCATTCGATTTATGGCTATATGGGCATATGGTGAATGCCGCAGGCTTTGGGACAACGGTAACCAGTTTATGTGCTTAGGAGCAGGCGCAAATCCTTTTGACATGTGCATTGGGCAATGGATAATGGTGAACACTGGCAGTAGCGGACACGATGACAGCACCAGTAATAGCAGCAACATCAGCAGCAGCAGCAGCAGCAGCAGCAGCAGCAGCAGCATCAGCTTGAGCTCCAAGTTTAGTTCCACACATGGGCAAGGGCATAAAACAAGTTCTTGCAGTTGCCAAGCTATGCAAGATCAGCGTTCCAACCGATAAAACTGGCTACTGGCCCAACGGCAGCGGACAAATATTTAACTTAACAGCTCTGGCTCGCTGGCAGTAGTAGGAGATGAAGCTGAAGATGAAGAAGAAGAACAACAGGCACAGACCATAAAAAGAAAACAAACCGCTACTACGAGTGCCCGCAGGCTCTATTGCGGGGGCGCGCCGTTGTCGCAAGTACACTGAGAGAAGTTATAGTGGTAGTGTCAAGGTGGTATTATTTCAATATATTAATCGGAAAACAAGCCAAGCCATCAGCCAGAGGAACTGAATAGGGAGCTGCTGGGTTAAACCCAGGCAAATTTTTTACCTAATTTTGTCAAAAATGACCTGAAATTTGAAGTTAAATGGACTATTCTTAAGAGTAAGCCACAGTTTATTTGTCTATGATTAGTTCTTACCTAAAATGCTAGATATTTATACTTAGATTAAGCGAGGAAGCGTTTCCGACCCCATAAAGTATCATAATCAAGAGCAACAGTCGAGTCGAACACAATTTTTGTCAAAGGCAAAACCTCCGGTGCGTTCTCTGTTTGCAACGCTTTGGTTCACTTTGGTTCTAAGACTCAAAATATTTTGTATATGAATCGAGCATAGGATATGATTTCCCTATATGTTATGTGTTTGGAGATTCTATGTTGTATTTGTATGATGGATTTATATTTGCAGTTTGTAGGCAATTTATATAAATAGACGAAATTAGTGTTGCCAAATATTTCACGAAACACAGGCAGGCATTTACCATATCTTTCGAGGTGCTCACATTCCACCCACTCACAATCGCTTCCATACTCATACTTCTGTAGCTTAAACCATTTGGAGAATTCTAAACTCTCCAGAAGCTTAAAAATAATAGTTTGAGTCCTATTTCTTTAGGCAAAATTCACTATTTTAGTATGAAGCATGGATTCAATTAACCCATGAAGCAAATCACACATGACTTTTG
Source organism: Hirtodrosophila duncani (assembly GCA_037043425.1). Lineage (NCBI taxonomy): Eukaryota > Metazoa > Arthropoda > Insecta > Diptera > Drosophilidae > Hirtodrosophila > Hirtodrosophila duncani. Next base: position 4,310,650 of record JBAMBM010000834.1, on the reverse strand, counting down.
TCGATTCAAAGATCACTCGTGAATGTATCGTGGATTCTCTTTACTATAAAATGATGTAATTTTGTTTATTGTCATATTATTTGATGTGAGTTGATTGTCAACGGTTCAAATGATCGCAATTGGGTATTTTTATACCATAGTAATCTTATAAAGTGATAGACTGAGTTTTCTACATATAAGCATTCGTTCTTTAACACAGCTTGAAGTCTTTTCGCATGGTTAATGGGAATAATTGACTTTTGAAATATGTAAATTTATATAATCTTATAACTTTTCTAAAGTCTGTTTATTTATGATAAAACTAAGAACAAAAGACAATAGAATTGCTCTGATATGACCAACCAACTTATAAGACTTTAACGTTTTAAAAACACTCTTTATTATAGACGGTAAAATTAAATTTGATATTTTTTAGCATGCCATAAAGTGTGATTTCAAATTAAATATTAAGTTCTACTTCAATCATTGGGCGAAAATATTTGTAATACATAAAAAATACTGTAATTCCAAGCAATTGCATGCACAATTTTTGCTGAGTGTATTCATTATATAAACAAAACAGCTGTAACCTCCGGCTACAACATGGAACGACACCGCCGGGCGAGGGCAGCCAGTCTCATCTTCGTCTCTCATCGAACAAAGAAAGCGAACTTGTTCTACGACTGGCCTTTTATAAAGCAAAAGCAAACGAAGTTGCAGCCCGATGTCAGCCGATCGCGATGATCATAAGCAGCGCGGCGCACGAGGCGTATGCTCGCTAACTGGACTTTCGGTTTCCGCGCAAACTGCACTTCAGCTGAGTTCAGTTCGTCTCGGAACTTCTAAGCGATCGATCGTTTGCTTAGCTCCGTTAGCTCCGCCAAGTGTCAAAGCAGAAGTCTCGCATATCCCAACTGGAAGATTGTGTTTGGCATACGGAAGCAGCTAACTCTGGCTGGGCGCGTTAATCCTCAAGAAGTGTGTTTTGTTAATAAAAATATATTAAAAGCTCATTTGCAATTTTTACATACATAATTTATTACACAGCGTATCTGTATCTGTTTAATGTCAGCTCGAAAAAATTCAATTTATTGTTTGTGATTGCAAATTTGACATAATTGTGTTTTGATTTATATGCTGGACCCGGCAACGTCTTTAAATATAAACAGCCTCTTATAATAAAGTACATATACATATATGCATACTGTTCATACATATGTACATATATACCCGTAAATAATTATCAAACAATAAGAACGCTTTTAATCGTAGCACATTGCCAACGTATTGTAGAACTCTCGAGTCTTAAGAATTGGATTTTACAACACGTAAGTTTTAATGCAAATATTCTATAATTAATTACAATTACTTATGAATAGAATAAGTGTCAACTGACATGCGGCACTTCCTAGTTTATATATCATGCTCAAAATCGCAGGCTCTGTGGTGCTGTCAAAGGAATGGTAGCGGGAAAGAGGAATAGAAACATGGGCATGAACATGATTGTGCAATTTGCTAATTGTTAAAAGTAGTGTTTGATACTTATATATGGTTAAGTATGCTAAGTCTTTAGAGGCTACTCAATCAGGGTTTTACTTTCAATTCAAAAATTAACTTCTTTAATTGAAATTAATTGAGAGAACAAAAGTATATATAAAAAATATATTTGACATGGGAATTTCTATCTTTTTAAAAGGTTTCATATATTTAGATTTTAAATTCTGAATATACAAACATGTTCAAGCTTCTAGAAAAACGCTATAAATTTACTACAAAATACCAACTTTCATTGCTCTAAGCAGACATTTCTATATAAACTTTGAGCCCGTTTTCGGACCAAACTTGTGTGAACATTTTTTGTTTATTACTTGGGCTGTTTGTTGTTCTCCAATCAGTCAATCAAACAGGCCACAGATTTATATATCTAGTTCAGTTTTTGAAATTATTGCCTTTGGCATGTTTGATAAATGTAATTGGTATATAAAGGTAAGAGCGTAGACAAGACTTCATCTTGGGAGAGGCATGATATACCTTTCGAACGTTTTCACTACCATTTAAACAAAAAAGATGTCAATGCCAGTTGGGGTGACCGGCGGAAGCTCATCTTACTATCCTCTGGCTTTGTTACAAGGTAGTTACCTTGTCCCTCCCTTCCTCTTCATGATGACAGACAATATTTGTGATCCTAATTTATAACCATGTCCCAAAAATTACTTCTTAGTAGTTACAAAATTCAGAATGAACATCAGTCTGTGTTGCAAGAAGGTGCAAATGTACGTATGCCATATATAGACAACTGACACAACTTGTACAGCCTTATACGTCCGCAAACTAAAAATTTAAGAACACAGTAGAGCTGAGGAAATATTTGAAAGCTCTTGAAGGTCCCCTTTTATCCTTTGCTTGTCTTTGCCTTGCCCTGCTCTTCAAGTCTATCAGTGAAATTTGCTCTCTTATAAGCATTAATATTGGTCAAACATGGGTGCAGGTATATTATGATAATTAAATCAAAATTATTTAATGTTGAAATACAATTGCAAATTTATTTTACATACGAAGCTTACACACCCGTTTCAATTAACTATTGCTAAAAAAGTGTACTCATAATAAGAACTATATTATTTGAGTATTAACTAAACACTTTTATGTAACAGGAAATGATTTATAGTTTCTAGAACAATTTTCTTGCGTGCCATGAACATCCGCACTTAGCACACCTTTGCCTGCAATTAATAATTGCCAAATAATATGTAATACAAATTAATAACTTTTGTCACGATCATTCTGAACGCGATCGTGTCTGCCTACGCGCATGTGTGTGGGACCTGAATGACTCGTGTAAATAATTCTTTGAAAAATGCATTCAAAAATACATACAAACACATGTGGATATATTTTTGCAAAGCGCATTAAAATTTACTGTCTGCCAACAAAACACGGCCATTCCGACAGATTTCTTGTTTTCTAATTAACCAAAGTCATTTGCATAAATTACGCAGCTAACGGTAACTGGGTTTATGTCTTTTGTCTGACTAGCCACTGGCCAAGCTCGACTCAGACAACAACAGACTGCAACACTAGAGATGAGCTCGTGTATGCAATTTGCGCACAATCTTAACATTTATAAGGGAGCTTTACAGCTCTCCCAAAACCAGATAGTGTAACGCTTTATATACAAATATGAATAATACTTATGAAAAACTTTATAGACCCTTGAAGAACTGTAAGGAAAACTAAGCAGCCTGCAAAACTTATTCCCTTTAGCATTAGCAATAGGCAGCGAAGCATCTTTAGAGGTACAGCAAATCTTGAAATGTCGATGGTTTCAAATCTCGCAGCGGTAGGCTTCTGAGGCAATCTTTCATTAGAGATCACTAGAGATTTCCCCCTTGTGAGTTCTGATATATATGAGACTAATCGAAAAACTATCACCGTTTTTTGCTTACTTCTTACCTCCATCACTTTCCTTTTTTCAATCTATCCAATCTTAAATATATGGCAAATGACACAGCTCTTACATAAAAATGTGGTACATATATTCATGCCGAGGAAAAGTTAAGTTACTTATATATTTTGGAGAACAAAATGTTTTAATGAACAAAATGTCCAGCAATTTAAATTGCATTACCCAATGATTTACGTCATCCTAAGTCATATCGGCTTGCGTTCTTTACTAAATACTTTTCCACACCCACAAACTCTCACGAAGGCTCACTCACATCACTATCCCAGACTTAGACTCAGACTATGTCTGCAGAGCTCTGGTGAGCTATGGCCACATACATACAATCCGTATTAGTTATGGAGTGGGCGTCGGCAAGGCCCCTTTTCAGCCGCAAAGCAATTAGCAAGCAGCTTGGTACCAACAACAGCAGCAACAACAATATGGTTATCCTTTTCATTTTTTGTTTTTGTATTTTTTGTGTTATTCCCAATTGTTGTTGAAATGAATTTTCGCATTTGAAGTTGAACTTGCCGAGTTGGTGGGATTTGGGATTCTCTTTTATGGTTTGCCGGGTGCCAAAATGTCAAACTGTCCGAAGGCCAAAGCCAAACGAACATGTTGTGTGCGAATAGTTTCCATTTGACTTTGAAAAAATACAAAAGCCACAAACGTTTGAAAAGGGGAGAGCAGCCGGCAGTGAAAGACTTGAAACACATTCCTTTAATTGGACTGGAAAGTAGAGTGTAAACAAAAAAAGGCGATCAGCAAATGATCCAGCATGCCGATTTGAACCACAAGGCACAGGGGCCAAGTTTGTTGATCTTGTTATAAAAACAAAAACATCATGGGAACAAAAAAATAATACAAAAAATAAAAAAGCGCAAACGTCAAAGTGAACGAGATACAAACGTTGAGCACATGTGTCATGATTTTGCATATTACAGACAAGCAATATATATATATAAACAATAATACACGTAATAACAATATATGTACAAATTCAGTTCTTTTGTCAATGTAACGAGAGCTAAATACACTTTATAATTTTGCATTTATTCAAAAGGGCAATTTAAAAAGGAAACATAACACTTGTGTGTTCAAAGGAAGCTCGGTCTCAAACAATTTTCAATTTCTGTAATACAGCGGAAAATTTGTATTGTTATGGAAGAAACATAATGGCATTTGCATCATCACAATATTAATTTAATCACTTAGTTTTCTTAGTTTGTATATTCAACAAATATTTCTGTAAAAATATAAATAAATCGCGTTTAGGCAGGCAATGAGATGGCAAAATCCTTGAGGCAAATACAAAACTAAGCTGAAATCAGAATAAAAGCTAAGCTGCTTATACTGATGCTGTATTCAAGAGAATGTTGACTGTTTTCCAACATTGCTAATGCCTAAAAGTAAAACTAAATATATTTCTTATTTGTATTTTATATACCTCATGCTCTTATAGATCGTAATGCATGATAAGAGCAGTATAAAACTGCAATAAACCGCAGTGATTGCTAGAATTGGATTCATTGTGTCGACCACAAACGTTTTTAAAAAACGCCAATTAGTAATTGAGGTTGACTGATTTGAGGGCCTTTGTTTTAAAATTGTTGGTGGTATGATTATATTTACATACCTTTACTATAATTTTATGTTAGCGCTATGGCTCATCTGGGCATATATGCATAATTATGTAGAAAAGCAAACTGTATGATAAAACCAAAGTACACTTTCGACTTGAGGAATATTTTTAAAATAATTAAATAATTTGTGCATGAGACACAACTTGTACAAATCGGTGGTAATGAAAGCGAAATGTTGTAATATGAAAAATAAAGAGGCTATTGGCAAAATTTCAGTCAACTTTTGGACACGAACTGGACAGACAGCGAACGTGAGAAAACATACAATAATGTCATAAGCAAATCTTGGAAAAGGAGAGGCAAAGAGTGGCACAGAGAAAGAAAGGCAGATCGGAAGGAATGTGCAACTGAACATAAGGCTAATATTTGACCATCTGTCAGATAAGATACACAGAGATTCAAGAGCATATACCATCCGTTTGCTGTCGCTGGGTTATTGAACTCAAAACAGCAACAGCGATGCGTGAAAATTGTATAGCTTCACAAAATGGGGCAAGTTCCGGGGTGGTTGGTGGTGATGGCATTTGTGGGTGGCCCCTTTGCCGCTAGGTGCGAAATAACAGTGGGTGCTAACTTCTAATGAAGCCGCGTGAATGAAATGCTACCAACTTGTAAGATCTAAAACATTTTACAGCTCATCAGTGGAATGGTATGACTGTGGCGCTGAAAGTGTTTAAGTGCGCCAGCGAGGGCGAGGGCGAGGGCGAGGCAAGTATTCAAAATTAATTTTCCAAGTTGCGATGTGCGTAAGATGCTCAAACATATTCAATTTGGCATCGGTTGCAGCGGCATTAAGCTTGTAGTTTATCTCTTTATAAGAACTTGAGGCGCGCCAACAACTTGCCCAGTTGCTGTTGTCTGGTTGTTGTTCAGTTGTTGCTGGGATTACACAAAACATAAATAAAAACGCATGCTTAAGTGGCAGCTGTTTGCATTGCATAAAGAGCCAAAAAAAAAAGAAAGAAAACCAAAGGCAAATCCAAAGACCCAGGCATTTAATTAACATTTAAATGGCTACGCAGAGAAGCTGTTACTTTAAATTACAACAAAAGCAGCAAAAGCCAAAAAATGTTGAAAAATTCACAAACAGCTCCACAAACTCGAGGAGCTGGGGGAGGCATGGCATAAACAGGTTCACTACGCAGCGCTTGATCTCAGGCACAAAAATCTTTGAAAATTAACAAAAATAAAAAGCCAAATAAAATGCTCACCATAATTAAGTAATTGCAATAATTTTGAGCAACAGTTTTAGTCACCGACCGACATGATTAATGAACAAATGCAAAAGTTTTGTTTTATCTTGTTTTAAATTTTCGTATTAATGAAAAAGATACGCATTCCCGGAACATTTCTCAGTCAGGAAAAAATAACATGAATATATCGCTCAAGATAAATATATATATAATCGTTGATGAGTATATATTTGAGGTAAAAGTAAATACTCGATATAGTGAAAGTGTTTTTATTTGATTTATATATTTATTCAATTAAATAAATATGAAGTTTGCCATCGTTCGGGCCGTCAGAAAAGCCCTCCCGAGGTTCCAGTTTGCGTTCAAGCTCGGCCACAAAGCAACTCCAAGCAGTTGTCAACCATATTGTAGAAGGCTTCTATGGAAAGCAGTACGTGGTGGCTACCTCCTTGGACAACCAGCAAGCGTTTGATAGGGAGTGGCATGATGGGATACTCTTCAAACTGAAGGCTCTACTGAAACCACAGCTCCAGGACATGACCTTCGTAGTGGTCCAGGATAGAGCCTGCTCTGGCGTAAAGTACAGTCGAGCCACTAGGCCAGTGTGCTAGGGCCCACATAGTACAGCCTATACACGCATGACATGCAGACGAGTCGAGACATCCCCACTGCTCGTCAAAGGGACCTCATGGTGTGCACTTTTGCCGACAACAGAGCTATCCTGACCAGAGACTCCTGCGTCTACTCAGAGAATGAAGTTCTTCAGGAGTAGCTGAAGAAGTTTAGCAATTGGGAGTCACTCTAGATCGTCGGCTGACGAAAGGGAGTCACGTTATGGATGTCGCACACTATATCAGGACCAGGGTGAGGAGGATGGGATGGCTCTACTATAGAAATACGCCATCCAAGTGTATGCAATAGCAGTACTATCACATCTCAAACTCATCCGCATTAACCAGGCCCGCAGTCTGAGGAATATCGTCGGCGCAGACTGGTACATTCGCACCAAGGACCTCGGGAGGGATTTGGGCGTGCGTATGGTGGACGACGCCATCAACTCACATGCAGCAAGATACCGCGATAGGATTGCCAATCACTCCAACAACCTTGCTCGACATCTGGTGAGAAGCCGCGGGAGACATCACGCAGGGGGATGCAGAATTCTGCGGATGACTCACCCAGAGGATCTGCGGCATGGCAGCATATAAATGAATGAAATACACCCCTTTAGTACAAGTTGGCCATTAGGGGAACAGTAAGCTAAAAAAGAACACAAAATTGGCAATCCAAATCAACCTCATAAAAATTCTTAAAAAATATTTATAAATTATTTTAAAATATATAAAATATTTCCATTATTAAAACATTTTTAATTCTAGGGCGATTTTCATTCTGATTGAACTTCCACTTTAAATATTCTTAGACTATTCTTAGACCTTACATTATTTCGAGTCTATACTGTATCTGTGCTCTAATGCTGTTGCTGTGACAACTACAAATCTTGCATATATCGTTGTCGTCTGCTGTTCGCATCTTCTGTGATTCATTGGCCATGGCTCATGTCTGGGTCAGCACGCACGCACTTCACTATGACTATTGCTTACTTCTGGCTGCCTCAGCCTTGGACTCTTGCGTTTCCTCCACACCCGCAGACCATGGACACCCACAGTTTCTGTGGCTGTGCCTGTGTCTGTCATGACTGACAAAAATAAAGTTGACATTTTCATGATGCGGATGCTGCTGCGGCTGCGGCTGTGGCTGCCTCTGGCTGTCCACGCCTCTATTTCAATGTGGTGTGCATTTAACATGTGATTTATGTGCTGGGAAAACAAATCAATAACATTTAACACACACTAATTTCCCATCCCACACTCATACATACTCATACACTCCAGACGAACATATCTCCGAAATTGATGGCAGCCTTTGCATAATTTCCAGCTAAGCTGCAGCCGAACCCCAAACTTAGTTGATTTATAAATAATTCTAAAGGCAATGGCCCAGCTATTAATTAGAAATATATCAAAATATTGCCGCTGCCGGCTCGCTGGAGTTTTTGTTTGGTTTTATTTTATTTTATCTTATTTTACTTTAAGCCGGGTACCAGTTGTGGGTTGGATCTCGAAATGCCTTTTGCATTTTGACCGTGCCGCCGTCGCGGCCGCCGATTGATTTATCTTTGCCCTGACCGTTTTTGGCAAGCGGCAAGGTCAAGGCAAGTTGTCAACTCGGCTTTTGACTGGACTTAGATTTCAGTGGAAATAGAAGATGAATAAAGTCTTTTTTCTTTTTGGCCAAGCTGCTGTTGGTATACTTCGTGATCAAAAGCGTAGAGGAGTGTGATGAGTTTGAGCAAACGTTTGAGGATCTTTTGAAGAGAAGTTATCTGTTGTACAGCGAGCTGCAAGGTAATTGGACATTTTGATTCTGAGGCTAAACATATTTTGATAATGAGAACAGATTACTGTATCAGAAGAAGATTTACCTTAAGATCAACGATAGAATGGTTGGTATTAAAGTATGCCAGCTATGGAAATACGAATGTGGAGATTGCAATCAATTGATTATAGAGTATCAAGTAGTTGCGCATACTCTTAATTGCAATACTTTTGCTTGTTTTTTGTCTGCCGTCTTGATTTAGCGGCGCCCGAAAAACTTTTTTGCATTTCTTGGAAGTCTCAAAGTTATGACAACTGGACTGGACTAAGACTGAAGTTGGTTGGGGAATATGTATATGTATACGGAGGTTTGTCTTCGTGTCTTTGAATTTGGCAGATGACAGCCAAGGGGGAGGCATACTGCGATACAGAGGCATTCACAGAGATTTTGGCCTTTTTGAGGGTTTCACTTACTACTAAGAGGCTTATAGTCGCACCTGATGAGCTCACACGATGGAGGAGGCCTTGTTTTTGAGCGGGATTGGCAGGCAGGTTTTGCAAAAGGGTAGACATATCTGTTACTGGCTGCATTTCATAAAGGAAAGGGGAGACATTTAACTGTAACTTGCTACATTTTTCTTTTCTTTCTCTTTCTGTCATTCAATTTGGCTGTGCGTTTTTTAATTAGCGCAGCAAATGGTAATAAAGTCTCTTTGACTGCTGTCATTGAGCTTTTCAATTTTCGTTTTTTTATTATTATTGTTTCTTTTTTGTGAGTTTTTCAATTATTGTATTGCTTTTGTAATTGGGTCTGCGTGCTGGGGAGGGAGCGGGTGCGTTTCAAACAGCAATGAACATGTGTTAGGCCAACTTTAATGAGCAACATCATAAATTCAAGTTGATGGCAAAAGACTCAAGCAATGAATATTAATAAGCTCACTGAGCAATTGCAATAATTGCTCTTTAGTGGGTGGGGCTGAAAGGGGTTTGGGGTTGGGGTTGAGGGAACTCGCAGTGGTTCTCTGTGGCTGCGAGTGTTGACAAATGATGTGCCAACTGCGTGAAATTTTGTGCTCAAAAATGTTGTAAATGTAAAACAAAGCGTTGTGAAAATTGAGCCAGGCCATAGCTTCCGGCTTTCGGTTTACATTCACTTCAGTTTTTGGCAGCCGCCTGGTTCGCTTAACTGTTAACGCGTTTTTATGTGATTTATAAGCACAAGCAACAACAACAATAACACAACAGCTATATGTGCTTAATAATAATAATAATAATCACAACAAGCACCGTCAGGTTATACAAATTGCCAACGCCAGCGTCAGCGTCCATTGCCTTTGTCTCTCATAAAATAAAATTCGAACTCGGATTGGAAGTGTTGCCACTCGACCATGAAAATCGTTGTACCCATCAACATCAACCAGGTACCAAGTGAGGTTCTTTATTAAAGATACCGTCTAAGAATCAGGAAGGGTAGGTTCTTTTGTTGATGTTCTTTTGTGTACTTTCTGAGAGGCTGATAGAAAGTGAGGAAGTCGTAAAGTCATTAGAAGAAACCTGAAAGAAACCTGATTAAGTCTTGACATAATATTCATAATGAAAAGTTGTGCCTTAATCTGAATTTCTGGATCATACATTATATTTATGAGTCCTGAGAGTACTTCAATTCTCAAGTGACAATTTAAGCTTCACATGCTCTGCTACTTGCTCAATAACTTGTCTCCATTCTGAAGTTCACTGAAATCGTCTTCGCGATTCGTTTCGCTCGTTATCTTTGACATAAAAACTAGAACAATGTTGACATAAAATCTTTTACTATACATTTTATGGTTTAAAAGTGCTTCCCCTGATTGATATAACTATACTGTAAAAGTTTCCTAGCGATCAGTGATGAAATAGGATGATCACACAGTCAGACCGACCCAAAATAGTTCATCTTAAATTTCCGAAAATGAAAAAAAAGAAAGAATATCAACTGCTGCTGGGGTATTGCTACTTCGATCAGTTTTCCCACATAATGTTAACAAATTTATGCTACTTTTAAATTATACGCGCACTCACTGTACTACACTCAGTACTGGTTAGCCAGATGATGGGCATGATGATGGACAGGTCGGCGTTGAAGTCGCCAGACAAAGGAATTCTTAATGAGAGAGAGGATCCCCATCCCCGTATTCAGCCGCATCCGATGTGGATCCACATCACATACCCATCCCCATCCCCAAATCCATCCATTCACAGCCGCAGAGTGTTTTTGATCCGCCTTGTTGCTTAAATTAAACGAAGCGTGCAAAATGACTAGGAATTTGAATGAGTTTACCGCCTGATCAAAAGTGAATGGCTGGATAACTTGATTCGATGCTTAATAAAGACATTTTGAATGTGCTCTTCCCTCTTTGCAGTTCCACTTTGGGCATAGTCCTGGGTTCAATATACACTAGAAGATGACTCAGTTGCCTTCAAGACAAACGCTAAGTTCAGCGCTAATCCTCTGCTGCATTATTGTGCTGCTTGGCACGGCGACAGCAGGTAGCAATAGCAGTAACATAACCAAAGGCCATGGCCATCATCGGCCGCATGGGCATCATCGGCGTCATCATGTGCCCCTCTCAAATTCGCGCCAGCCACGTAAGCTGCAGCACAATGTCAAGGCGGATGTGGAGCTGCTGCCAGGTGTGACAATGCCTCCACCGCGATCTACGGATATCACGCGTCTACGTCGCCTGCATCCGCACAATCCCTACAACAAGGTGCTAACAAGGCGTCTGCATCAACAGGCTGGCGCCCGACCCAGCGAGTGGGATTACAATACCTACAACATCCACACGAACACCTTTGGACCGCCACCGCCAGCGTCGTCGCCATCATCGCACGCCGGCAAGGGTGATGATAATACCCAAGATGTAGAGTTCATAGGCGTCAGGGGTGTAGGACATGGTCGTGGCTATGACTATGTACCTCCTGCCTCTACTGCTGCGCCGCCACCAAATCTAAATCGTCGCTCTGCCAATCCTGACCTTGGCACGGTGCCTCCACTAGTGCCGGAAAGACGTGGCTATAGCTACACTACAAGTGCGCCCAATCCAGGCTCAGCTACCAGCACCGACGATCCCTACGAGACGAACACAATCAGCCGCAATTATCCCACCGATGCCAAGGAGATGGAACGGTAAGTACAACATAAGCCAACGATAAACAGATTAAGTTCAAGTTTGGGGCGTATGCGCGATCTTTCAGCCAACTCAGGCTGGGGCGTGTCCGTGTCCGATTGCATTTATCAAGCTCCGACTCTGATTCCAACTTTAACTTCAATTTCAAAGTCGATTTCATCTTTGCGCACGGTTCAAGGTTGCCGCAGCAATAAATTTTCCAACCTACCTGGCTATAGTTTACCTTTGGCCGCCGCTGCTCGGGCTACTGCCCAGCGATCTCCGCATCTGTGGCTTATCTTATCTCTCATAAATTATTTAAATATAATATTATGACATGCTGCGATTTTCAATGTCACTGCAAGCGCCCAACCACACGACTCAGTGGTCTGCGTCCAAGCCAGCTGAGTCGGCGAATGCTAATTTGATTGGAGCCTCCGCTTGCTTCAAATGCCAGCCAGCTGGAAATTAGCCCCAAGGCTAAGTGCAGCGCAACCGTTGAATGAGACAGAGACTTTGACTTGTGTCTGCAAGCCTGCTTGATGTCTTGCGTTTCAATTGTCGTCGTCGTGTCAATTGCAACAAATCAATGCGCGCACTTGTGGCGATTACGACTACAATTCCGATTCCGATTGCTATTGCAGCAGCTCCTTAAATGTAACAACAGCCATGTCGAGAGTTGTCCAAGTGGATGTCGAAGTGGAGTCGTGGCTGCGATCTAACTAAGATTGCTATGTGGCATTGACTCTACATAGTTTGAAGTCTTTTCGCTGTCATTGTCGTAGCCGTTGCCATAGCCATCGCCATTGTCGCTTTAAGGTAATGAACTTTAACGAGTTTTCAATTGCCAGTGTTATGTTTTCTAATTGGAATTAATGTGCGTCTACTTAAGGGCAAAGGCATGCCAAACAGCCCAAGCCCAGCACTACCAATACCAGTCTACCAGCTCAACTCAGCTCAATTCATGCTGCAGTCAAAGCCAAAAGCAAACAATTAACCAGACGTCAACTAACGACAACGCTGCGTATGCGCAATCGGAAACTGAGACTGCAGCAATTGCAATTGCCGTTGTTGTTGTTGTTGTTGTTGTTATTGCTGCTGTTATTGCAAATTATGACACATTTTGATTTATGCTACAACAACAACAAGAACTGCCAAAAATAGCCGCCGCCAGGCGAGTGCAAAAGCTAGCATCATCAATCATAATCAGCTGGCGCAGAGCACAGTGTGATCAACTTGATTGTATATATACATATATGCGTATCGTTCCAATTTTAGTATATGCTCTGCCGAAGCGTATGATGATGTATGTGCATATATAAATTGAATATATACAGTGATATATGCTTGATAGAAGGAATCTCCATACCATTTAAATCGAAACTTTAAGCATTTATATGAATGTACTAGTAGGTATGCGGCTTTTATGTCTTTAGAAAATACAAGTAGGATATTCACGATGACTTTTATTTTGCATGAACATAATTGTTACGATTTCACATCTTAAAATTCATTTAAAACTTTGCACAACATTTATGAACATATGCCCAGCCCAGACCCAAGAGCTTCCAATGTTGTGCAAAAGTTAAAAACTATTTTTTGTAAAAGCTTCTGGAAAATACCAAAACGGTTTGATAATCAGGCCTGTTCCTGTTTCCACAGCGGCTTGAAAAGTAAATCGAATTAGAATTCCCTTTTCACTTCGAAAAGCTGTTCACAGTTCCACTTGAGTTTGCGTTTTTCGAACTTATGTCCAAATCGTTCTGTGACGGCAGCGGACTGAAAGAGACTGAACGATGGAACATCAACAAATTCAAGTGAATTCAATCCACGCGACAAATGGGTTACATTTTCCCAACAAATTAAAAATTGACATATTAATATATGTCTGGTCAAAAGAATTACATTTGATTCCGTAAGCTACAAGGCGAAACCTTTGAAACCGATTGAAATATGAATCGGATTCGAACATGGCGAACACCAATCACAAAGTAAGCCTTATGATTCAAGTGGAATGGAAAGGTAAACAGTCCTGAATATATGTAATATATTTTGGTTCTTAGTGCTCCATATACTTCACCCAGCTTGATTTCAAATCATTCTAAAGTAATTCAGAAAGATCGTCATTGTTTCACACTTAGCTTAACTCTTAGTTTGTTTACATTGTATTAAAAATTCTACAAGCAGTTGTGGCTAGAAAAAAATTACCTCTTTCAACTTTGCTCTTTCAACATCGGGAATATCGGGAACACTACACGATAGAGCGCTAAATTTAGTATTCTCTTTATATGCGAAGCTTTAAAATTTTAACTAGAAATTCAGAAATAAGAAAAAATGAAGCCACTTTTTCTGTATCTCTAACGACTGAACTGCAGTCAACTGTCATATGAAGTCCTGAAGGAGAACTATTATAAATAAAAATGGCCATTCGAAATGAAATTCACCCTTGCACTCTTATATTCCTGTCAAATTTTTAAACCACATCAGCTTCACACCATTTTCCATTAAAATAGCGATTTTCCACTATCAAGAATTTGTGTTAAATTTTGTGCAAAAACTGCAAATCAAAAAGTGTAAAGAAATATTGAAGAAAAAAGATACAAAACAATTTGTAAACATTTGATGTACATGTGTATAAAAAAAGTATATACATACATATATATATATATATATATATATACGCAATATCAATTTGATACCACTGTACAATGTAGCTGGGCTAGTCTGCTGACTCGGCCGTTCCTCTATTTCGACTTCTATTTATTTAAGCTCTGCACGTGCAGAGACTGCAACTGCAACGGCAACGGCAACAGAAGTTGCAACAGTCCATATGGAAATGACGGCTCATATGGCGAGCTGTGGCCCCCGCCTGCCGCACCATGGATATTCACACGCAAGTGTCGCCGCCTTCGTCGTCTCTTTGGCCCCGGTTATGGCCATAATGGTTAATGGTGAATGCAACGTTTCAATTGCGAACGCGGTTGCCAAGCGACAGTGTGCCCCCGCGGCAGCGACTATAACTCGAGCTGGGTGTTAATCAGCGTCATATGCGGCGGCGATTTGCAGATAAAAGTGAAGCTAGTCTGATCTCCAGCTACTCCTCTTGTCCAATTGATGTACTTATACATAGCGTTCGTGGTGCCAGGAGTGTTTGATGTTGTTGCTGTTGTGGCTCAGGCTGACAATTGATTGATGTGTGTGTGTGTTGTTTTTGATTTTTTCGTATTTTGGTTGCTGAGGGGAGCCTCACTTTGATTTGGTTGTTGATTTGGTGTTGGTTGCGTAACACATCTAAGACTTCAGCTAATGAATTAATTATGCATTTCTGTGTTAGCTGTCAGTTTGGCTTTGCCGCTAAGGTGTCAATTGAGGCGTTTTTGTGGGCGGCGCCTGCGCCTGCAGCTCTCAACACTTGCAGCTCGTAAAGGGGCTCACTATTTATTTGACCAAGCTAACATTTAAATGCCACCATGCTACGTAAATATACATATAGAAGTACACGCTGGCAATCGCAAATCTGCATCTGCACAAATGCCCACTAAATATTGAAAACAATGCAGGGCCTTGACTTCAATCAGCTACAAGTTGCAAGCAACATAAAAGCAACAATTGGCGAATATATGTACAATCAAATGAGACAACAACATAGCCAAGAGTTATGTGCACTTTAAGCAACTTTGTGACCCTACCGGAGCTGCACTCGCAGACAGACGCGTCGTAGTCACAGCTGAGCTGGAGTTCGAGCTGGAGTTGAAGCCACAGCCATTGCCAGAGTTGCCTGCAAAGCAAATTGCTTGTCAACGATCGAAGGCGAACGATTCTGGCCTGGCCTGGCCTGGCCTGGTCTGGTCTCTGGCACTCTGTGCGATAATTACGTATACGAGCACAGGGGCAGCTGGGAAACGGGAAAGGCGCTTGAGTGACGAATGATTTGATACGCTGCGCTTGGAAAACTCCACTTAGAATGCGACTGCGACAGCGAGTTTTTGAAAATTCGTTAACATTTTGCACCGTGCATTATTCGTATTGTGCTCAATGGACACGCCTACGCGTGCCTAGGCAAACGCCCCAGCAAGATTGCACAGCCAGAGTCGGGCTCAGAGTCAGACTCAGGCAAAGCCTCACTCTGGAGCTTTATCTTAAGCCCAAGTCATGCCATCAGCCAGGCAAGGGTAAACCTTGGCCCAGGCATACAACAGAGCCAGTCTGAAGAAGCGGCAGCAGCTGTGGCTCTGACTGAATGTTTAATGAGTTTTTCTTACGAAGCACTGGGAAAAACGAAAATAAGGCAGCTCTAGCATTACGTGGGATGTTTTTAACAACATTTTGTACACGTGCTCAGGAATACCATCAAGCACGATAATAAAGAGCATCATGGCAACTTGTACAAATTGGAGGTTTGATGCATATAGAGAGAATAGTTGACATAATGAGCACGATTGGCAATCAAAATTAAACAAATGGGGTTTATGTTCTTGATGAAGCAGGTCGAGCTGAGTCACTTCAGATTGTGGCTAGTCCATCAGATTGAACTGAGTCACTCGGGGTGATACTTTTTATTGCTGTAAGAATGTAAAGTGTAACAAGAGAGGAAGGCTAATCCGAAGGGTAGACGAATTTTATATACCCTTGCTGAACTATTAAAATGAAATAAATCTTATAGTCTGAAACGTATTTCCTTCAGCTGTAACAATAGGCAATGAAGCAAGCTAATTCTAATTGTCTATCTAATTGTCTTCAAATATTCAAAAACTTACTTGTGAGTGAGAGGGACAGAAAGCTAACATATATATGAGCCTACCGCGAAAATTACAATTCAATAGCTTCAAATCTGAGTGAGTAGTTAGCATAGAAACAGAATGATAGACGGATTGTCATGCTGATCAAGAATATATATACTTTATGGGGTAGGAGATGCTTCCTTCTACTCTTTACAAATATCATCATCACTAAATTATAATACCCTCTGCAAGACTATCAAATGTATACAGCTATTATGGGATCGACTCCCTTACCCATGGTCAGGTCCTTCGAGCGGGGTAATTGTATTTGTCAGTTTTGTAACTTATCTGATGGAAACCGAAACTTTTCTTTATAAAAACAGGCGGAATAAAGTATTCATGACATTCATATCTGATCACAAATATGTCTGTGGTGGAATGTCGTCCTTTGACGATGTTGTTTCAAGTAATGTACAGTAATGCTGACTCTTAGGAGACTTCACCCAAACTAGGAAGTAGCATCCTTCGATTCATAGTACCAAAACTAAATTTGTTTCTTATCGATGTTCAAAATAATTATTTCTTGAGATGTCAACAAACGTTTCAATTGGCTAAAAGTTAATAATAATTTCTGTGTTAAATAATTTTAAACAATTTTCTTTTTCCAAATTTTCACTTAATTATAAAAGAAATCAGAATCAAATCATATCTCACAGTCTGTAAAATTTGGGGAAGTTTCTTTTTATTCAACGTTCATATAATGTTTAGTAAAATTACCATAGATTAATCTTAAAATTTTGATTTTTAAACACACAATTAATTTCTTGAATTTCCAAAAGAAATGGAAACATCTGTGAAAAGCGAGAAGTGTCATAAATAACACCATAAATGGTTTAAATAAATATGCATAACCAAGGCATTTTACAAATTTGGAGCTATTGTTAGCTTTGCATTGAATTTTCATAGCAAGTGTGTGCTTATTTATTGGTGGCCATACAATTAGTGAGTTTCCATATGGCCACATGTAAGTCATAGTCACAGTCACAGTCACAATCACAATCAGAAAGACAGACTGTCAGACAGAGGGACAGAGAGGGGCAGACAGAGAATTGAAGGCAGTCACAATGGAGTTGCTGCTGTTGCTGCTGCTGCAGCTTTGCAGTAATTTGCAAATCACGCATCTCAAGTTGAAAATTGGGTTAATGCAATGCTGGCCGCTCGGAACAGGGACAGGACTGACATATACTCACATGAACACATTACTATATTACATGTAAACCCGTTCAGCCCGAGGCCGGCTAAGGCTGTCGAGGGGTGGCACTGGCTCTGGCACTGGCTTGGCTTTTGTCTTGCTCTGCACTGGCATACAAAAGACAACAAAACTGTGCGCCACACACGAACCCAACAACAACAACAACAAGCCCAAACCCATTGCCGAAAGCCGGGCAACATGACGCACAAAATTCCATCATCCATATAGCATGTCCAGATAAGCAGCTACAGCTACAGCAACAGCGCCAGCAACAGCTACAGCAACAGCTACAGCTGAGCAGGCGCAGAACAGGGACAGAAACATGCCATTTGGCTTACTTAATTATGTTGCAATTGGATACCATGACAAGACTAACTTGGGCATTGCGATAGGCAGTGGAGATGGAGAATTGGAGTGGGAACGGGAGCTGGAGCTGGAGCTGAATCTGGAGCTGTAGTGGCGCTTGCTGCGCCTGCACTTGCCTGGTCCGGTCCAAGCGTGGGCACCAAGCAACGGCTTCATCTTCAACGGCACGCAGGCAGCTAACAACTTGCTCTCCCCATTGCCGTTTCCAATGAAGCGCTTTCAAATTGTTAGTGCAGCCCTATTTCACTCGTCTGGTGTTGCTGATTTTGATCTAAACATAACAAATTAACGATAACAATAAGAAACCATGGTAGAAGACTGGCAGATACTCTCTAATAGAGAGGCTGCTGCTGGGTAATACCTCCTATCTCTTAGCGTTCCAGCTTTTTTTCTAGCTTTCAGTTTCCCAAGATTTCAGATCCAAGCTCTAGGGCACAGATTGCTTCCAATTTGTACGACTCTTCAATGTCCGATTACAATACACTTCTTTTTGGAAGCTCTTCAGCCGAAGAGAATAGCCGAAAATATGTTAATTTGATGAAAATTTTGTGTGCGTCCGTTTTCGTTGGGCTTTTGTTAGCAGTTCATTGGAAGAAAGAAAAATGGAAATCGTGCATGTCGCTTGCATTTCTTTTCATCTTCATCTTACTTCGCTTACTTCTTTCTCCCCACTTTCCACTGGCTCTGCTGTTGCTGCTGCTGCTGCTTCAGCAGTGCCTCACGTTGCCACTAATCGGATTTTCGGCCACGGCTCAAAACTCAAACTAAAGCTCAAGCTCGACACGGCTGTTGTTTAAACAAGTTTGGGGCATTAATCATGATTTACGCCAACCTCTCACACTCCACTCCCAACACTAACAATAACAAGAGCAACAAGAGCTGCAGGGCCAGGGCCAGCCATTAGTAGGGCGCAACGCATTGACAGGCCCATGGAAGCAAAACCAACTGAATCGAAGACGGAACGGGAACGGCTGAGTTGAGAGATCGCTTATCGCGCGATTATGTTGTACGGCAAATGCACAAGGCGTAAGGCATGCGGCATGCGGCATGAGCCGGCCACTGAACCCTTTTTTTTTGGCTTTTGGGCCAACTTCACATAGCTCACATTACCAAACCCAAAGAGCGAGTATCTTAGCACAAACGCGCATTGCATCCGCCGCGGGGATATCAAAATCTATGTTTTGCTTGCTCTGTCTCTTTCTGGGTCTGTTTCTATCTAGCTCTAACCATCTGACACTTGCAAATGCGCGGCGTGGCGGCAATTTTCTTTTCACTTTTCGCCAAGAAATAGCAAAGAGGTTCTTCTACGCCTCTTATTACATAATCTGCGAGCAAGACAAATTTAAAGGCAAATTAAAACTGGCTGGCTGCGGTGAGCCAAAGCCATAGCCATAGACTCTTCGCCATATTCATAGCTATGACTGGCGGTTTTTCGTTCTCTATTTTTTTTTAGATAGTCTTTAACAGGGTAAAGACCTTGTAAGGAGGTGTATATTGGGCTGGAGAATGTTGTAATAATAACACCCTGGGAGGATGATCTTATCTAGATATTACACATGGAAAACTCTAGAGATTTGTAGGAATTAATGTGTAAACACTTGAACTTATAGGTTCGTTTGTTATTAAGATGTTTTGAGGGTACAACAAAAGTTCCTGCTTAGTAATTTGAGATTTGAAATGAATAAGAATTTAACATTTGCTGCTCCTCAAATCTAGGAGGTCATATATTTTTCCTGTATCCTTTTAAAATGATGTCCAAATGAAGGCACAAAGTGAAGTGTTTACAATAGAAAACCTCAAAATCTCTATAGTTTTCCGTGACACCCCCCATTATATCATTCTTAATCTGTCCAGAGCCAGATAATCTTTGAAATTTTTAGGGTGTTCATCTAGCCTTATATGCATTCCCCTTGGACCACTCAGGCCTAGCTGAGTGTTTTAATAATTCTTAAAGAAAAGAACTGAACTGCTGCGTATGTTGCTCGACTGCATTTGCCAGCCAGCCAGCTAGCCAGCCAGCATGGGCATGCCTGAAATATTATTAGAAACGTTGATGCAGTGCGTCTTCTATGTCGTCGTGGCCGTCGTAGTCGTCGGTTGTGGTTATGGTCATATGGGCGTCGCATTTAACGCTAAGTAAAAAATCCAAATAAAGGCAGGCAGCTGGGCAGCTGCAGCCTAGCCAAGCCAAGCCAAGCCGCATAGGCATATAGGCATCAGGACCAGGAAGCATGTCTAAAAATGCTTTGGTTGCTGTCGTTGTCGTGGTTGTTCTTCTGCCCGTTGTTGTCGCCGTCGTAGTCGATTTGGTTGTCGTTGTCGTGTTACGGGGTAGTGGGAGTGTGGTAGTAGGAGCTGCAGTTGCAAATGCTTAATGATGCATTCGTTTGGTCTGTTTTTCTCTGGTCCGTTGTTCTGGTCGCTCGCCGTTGGACCATGGTCGACAGTAATTGCAGTTTTTGGTTGAACTGGGCCTGCAACGAGTATGTCTGGGCCAATTTAAATTCTAATTTCATGTAACAAATCAGATTAGTTCCTCTGCTGCGGCAACAACTGTCCCTGTCCAGGAATACTGTTAGAGCTGCACTTGAACTCTTTTTCCCTGGAATGTGAGAGTTGACTTCTAGCTGCTTTTGACCCGTCCCCATTCCACATTTAACGCACGCATTGAACATGGCCATAAAATAAGTTTTTATGTAGCTGGCAACAATATTTTTATGTTTATGTTTTTTTTCCAAAAATTTATTTCACATTTTCATTTGGAAACAAGATAGCCAGCCACACAGACAGTGGAGCCATAAAATGGGGCGCTTGCACTACTCCCCTCCCCAAGCCCATCCCCGTTCCGTTTGCATATTTATGTAAAAACTCAAAAGCTGTTTACAGCTGTTAAGTGTCGCCAACTTTTGTCGCCGTTTTAACTGTTATTCAAATGCATTTTCGTTGCAGTTGTAAAGATTGACAAAAATCTAAACTGGTTTCCAACGCAGATTGTGAGAAATTGTCCACCGAGTGAATAGTCTTCGTAAAACAGCTCATAAAAATGATTTAAGTTGATTTTAAGTCGAGCTTAGTTTTCAAAACAACTCCATAATATGAAGATGGAGCCTTTTGTTCAATGGGAGGGCCTTGGTTTTCTTTGGTTTGGTTCGATTTGCATAATTGAAGATTTTGTGCTAATACAATAGAATTGAAAGCTTATTAAAACAATTTGAACACTACTAATGTGTTGTCTTCGATGAGATTTCAAACTCTGAAGGTTTTTTTTGAGCAATTTAAAAATGCGACCTTTAACACATATCTGTAAATTTTGGTTTGAAATATTGATCAAATATAATTGATCTTGATTTAAGTGTTAAATCATTTTTAGCTATGTTGTAATTGTAGGATCGATCTTCGGGGTTCTTAATGCCAGATGAGGTATAAGATATTGTTAGTTCTTAAACTTTTCCCAAGCCTTGATTCTTCACCAAGGGATTCCGTCTCTTCTCATCGATATTAAAATCTAAGCATCATTATGCTGTGCTTCTCTTAGCCATATTGGTAGAGGCTGTTGGGGTGATCATATAGACGTATGACGTGAAGTTACATGACATGGAGCTTACTGTAGATTTTTGTATAAAAATGATAATCTATTCGGCTTTATTTTGTTCATCGGTTTGTCAGCTCTCTCCATGATTGCAAAATGATTGCCGATTGGAAGTTGGACTTAGTTTTTAAAAGCCTGAAGAATGCTTTTACGGTAGGACTATTTACCACAATTTTAGAATAAAATTCAAATCCCATTAAAAGTTATAATAGCTCTTATATGCTCTTCTTAATTAATATCCCTGAATTGAAAACATTTGTCGAAATAAAGTGAAAAAGTGACTCACACTGAGTAGCCAACCCTTGCTCTTGCTCTATCAATATGGTCAGTTCATTCATTTATTAGCCAAGTCTTCACACAGACACTCACAGACGCAGTCCATTAAAAAAGCCCACACACCCGCGCTAGCAACGTTTTGGTCACCTTTTGGCCTGCCTGCAGTTTGGGTCTCAGTTTGTGCCTGAGCCTCAGAGCTTCAGTCGTCTGGGGCCTATGGATGCGCCCATGGCGGCTCATCAATTTCTGCGCGGCATCCCAATAAAAATAAATCGTAAATCAATAAACCGCACTCAAAGCAAAGTTCAGCCCAAAACTTGGCCCGTGTCTGTTTCTGTCTCTGTTTCTGTTGCTCTGACTGTATCTTGAGATTTATGTGGACCAGGAATGGAAGAAGGTGATGGAGGGAGGTGGAGAGCCAGAGTAGCAGAACAATGAAGCAGGTCAACTTTCGGTTGTTTCTTGTAAAATTTAACAGTTTTAATTTTTGATTAATTGGCCCTGCATGCGTTTCAATTTCGTTGCGCGTATAAAGTACAATTTGATTGATGTTTTTATAATTTTACGAATATGCTGGAAACATTTCATTTTAACTTGAAACTGCAATGCACTCCGGTTGCTTATATAAAACTAAAAGAGGAGACAGCGGCAGCATAACATCATAATGAGTGTGTTATATAGTCGGCCAGCTGGATGGCTTTATGAGTTTATACTCGTATAAGTACACTCACACCTGCATTTGTTGTGTTGCATGAAATTGTGCTATTTTTCCTAAAATTGTTTATAAGTCTTTCACGTTTTATGTAAAACAATCAAAATGTTTTGAATAGCAAGATTTTGGGCTTTCTAAAAAACATTGCAGGCGCAGGTGGCAAAGCAAAAACTGTAATTTTATAGGTGGATTCACACTACTAATAAGATAAACGAGAACATCTCAATCGATATTGCAGCCTCAAGGGGAGCCGGTGTGCCAAAAATTGAAAGATCATTGTTGATTTTTATTTTAATAAATAAATTCATAAATATTAAACAATATTCAAATTGGCTCAGAATGATGGAAAGAATTTATCAAATGGTGTGAAAGTTCGCAAAAAATCGAATTTGGAAATTTTGAAAATATGACCTGATCTCAAGCTTGATAAATATATATACAAAAAAAAAATTTTTTTTGAATAATTTTTAAAAATATCATCAAATTAAGTATGTAATTAAATTTGTATATTTAAATGATTAATTATTAAATATTTAAATAAAAGAAAACAGAAAATTTCAGTTCATCTTATGACAACTCACTCAATAGAAGGTGAGTTTTTTTGGCCTTGCAGAGGGTATTATAATTTTGACAGGATATTTGTAACGCATAGAAGGAAGCATCTCAGGACCCAACAAGTAAGGACTCTATTGTCGATATTCCGACTATAAGATACCCGTACTCTACATTTATTCAATATTCGACAAGCTCAAAACTATGAAAAAAAATTGGTGTGGGGTGGGGTATTTTCATACAAAGTGATTTTTTTTACGATTTTGTCTGCAATTATTATCCGATCTTAACAAAACTCTTCAAGTAGATTATGTCCTTATACATATACAAACCAAGTTTCAACTAAATGCGTTAAGATTTGTGGAATATATAAAGTTTTGCCGTTTGCGTGGGCGTGGCAAAATTTGAAAAACAAACTTGATCTGACGCCCCAGAGGGGGAGTCTACATACCAAATTTTGTTTCTCTAGCATTTACAGTCTCCGAGATCAAGAGTTCATATGGACGCATAGACGGATAGACGGACAGATGGACATGGCTAGATCGACTCGGCTATTGATGCTGATTAAGTATATATATACTTTATGGGGTCTTAGACGCTTCCTTCTGCCTGTTACATACATTTGCTCGAATACACTATTCTGTCCGTCTGTCTGTCTGTTCGTCTGTTTCTATGCGAA
This sequence comes from Hirtodrosophila duncani, assembly GCA_037043425.1. NCBI lineage: Eukaryota > Metazoa > Arthropoda > Insecta > Diptera > Drosophilidae > Hirtodrosophila > Hirtodrosophila duncani. The sequence continues at coordinate 4,286,719 of JBAMBM010000834.1, read as the reverse complement.
CTAGTCTCTCAGTTTTAAGGCCATCGACTTAAATTTTTTACCATAGACCATCTTCCTGCTGTAAGCTGATAAGTAAAAGTTGTCCAAATCGGTCCACTATATCATGTAGCTCCCATATAGCCGACTGACTCGAAATGCACTCTTAGTACACCAAAATTGCTTGTGCTTTATCCAAATTGAACCCAATTTGTTAAGTGTTTTAGAAACCTTAACGTATGCCGACCGAATATCAGCCGAATCTGCAAGGGTTCGTAGGTTTCAGTTACTTGAAGTTAGCTTTTCTTTCATGTTAAAAACTAAGTAAGTCTCAACGATTTTAATAGGTTACTACAGCTCACGGGTCAGAAACGAACACTCTATCGTACATCATATAGAAACCATGGGTTCAAATATGAGTTTCAATATAAACTTGAGGCTTAATATTGTAGTCATTTGGCCTCAATATCATTAAGCTCCCAGTGAGGCCACATCAGCCTAGTATATAATAGAGGCCTTATAATAACTTTTGAATAAAATAAGAGTTTTACTATAAACATGAAGTTATTAAAATCAAGTGTTTACCAGAAGCCTTCCATCTGTGAGTCTATGTGACAATCGTTGACATCAGACCGCTTTGTCGATATTTGTTAATATAAATGCCTTAACACAGAGATTTCCATTAATTAATTGCCATATTTAATTAGTTTTTCCACATGTTTGATGGTAAAGCTTCAAATGGCAATGCATAATGCATATTATACATACCTGAACCCACTGTGCGTAGGTCGGAAAGAAATGCTTAGGCGGTGGCAGCTGGTCAAGTTGTTGATTTGCTTTCAGCAAGCAAAAGGCCCAGCCACAGGTGTTCGTTCAAGCGTTCAACAATTAAAAATTCAAATTTTAATTTTAGCCTAAACGTTTCTAAACAAAGCCATTTTCACATACTGCACAAACACATATGTCGGTGGCGGCGCTGTCTGGCGCAGCGGGAGCCGATGGTGGCATAAACCCCAATTCAAAAATCAATTCCGTTCCCGATGCATCTGCCAGCCAGGCGACTGCAGCAGACTCGCAAGGCGTTAAAGATTTATGCAACCAAATGAACTGAGGGATTGGGCGGGGGCATGGGCATATGGGCATGGGATATGGGCCCGATCATTTCTTCTTGCACTTTGTTGGCACACATTTTTTTTTTCTGTACGAAAAGAAAACTTCCGCATTTCGTTGTTGTTGTTGTTCTTCTTCTTGTTCTTGCATTTGTTGTTATTGTTCTTCCTCCTCTGCTTATTGTTGGCTGGCGCCCTTAATGCTGGTTTTGCTGGGGCGCATAAATAACGTGAGAACAACAGCAACAACAAAAACATTTTGCACATAAATATGCATGCGCTGCAATAAAGAAATTGTAAAATGTCCCGGCCGGCAGGATTCGTTCCGCCATAACTGTAATTTGGCCTGTTAGTTAGTGAGCAGCGCTTGCGCTTTTTGTATATTGCTCTGACCAAGACACAAATTTGAAAGCAAACGGTAACGGGCCAAGAAGTCCAAGCGGTAGTCATCACCAGACACTCAGTCAGTTGGGCAGCCAGCCAGCGAGTCAGCCAGTCAGTCAGTTGGCAGCCCTGTCCAGTTTCAGTGGCCAACATCAACATCCCCATCACCATCACGCTCTGGCAATGGCAATTGTTCGGCCCGCATTGCCAATTACGACACCAGCAACTGTAACCAGCAGCAATCTGGCTGGCACTGAACGTGCGACCGACTCTTGGAGTGCTGTAAAAGAGTCGGAGTCTGCGCTACTTGCAATTTATGGGATGCACCTCGCTTTGTGTTTCAGTTCAGTTTCGGCAGCCAGTTTTTGCCTTTTTTTTGTTTAATATTTTTGGCAGTTCGCACAAAATCACAAAAACCAAAAATATCCAAAACCGCTTATTATCATCACATTGCTGTGTTTGAGTTTGACTGCTTGCGGGCAAAGGTCTGCTGCTCTCCTGTGTAGTGTGTTGCATTATGCATAGTTTGAGCGGCACTGAAACTTTGAACTTTATATTCATGATAATATTTACTTATTGGTTAAATCAAATATACATTCGAGTATATCGTGCAGGTTTAAGAGTTCAAGCTTAAGATTGAATGTGTTGTTATTTAGCTTAGAAATCCTTCATATATGCAACAGGTGACCTTTCGATCATTCTTTGAAAGGGTTGCATAGAAGTCCCCATTTTGATATTTCTAACTTCACATGGAATTACCGATTACTACAGTTTTTTCATAAATGAACAAATTCTTTACTCGTCAAAACTTTATATATCCCTTCTATGAAAGAAGTGCCTCAATTTCCTTCAACTAGAATATGATACACTTTGTCGACATGCTTTCACAGTCTTTTACTTCCAGAGCCCGGAAGTGTTCTGTGAGTAAGAGCTTGGCCGTTGGTTCTGGGCTCACAAGTGGCGAATAAGGAGCCATTTCTGGAAAGTTCATCTGCAGATTCGTTGCCTTCAATGTCCCTGTGTAGAGGAACACAACAAAGTGTAACCTTAGTTGCCCACAGGGAGTTCATGAGGGACTATGAGGCAGTCTCTGACAAGCCTGAAGGAGAATCCCCATGTAGACAGGGATCCGATAGCATATGAGAATATACAGATAGTCGCCCCTTTTGGTCTTTGGTCCAAAATATGACGGGCGCAGACCTCAATGGCATGCATCTCCGACTGGAAGACAGTGGGCCAGTGTCCCATTGCAATGAGTATACAGGTTTTGGGACCAGGTATCCTAGTACCTGTTCCTTCATCTGTTCTTGAGGCATTCGTAAACTATGAGTTCATTTTAGGCTCGGACAGGAGGCATAACGATTAAGAACGGATGAGAATTCACAAGCGAACTATCAGCTTACATTCGCCATTATACCACGACAAGAAAATCATATGAAGGAAGAGGCATAGTTTATGGTTATAACCGTCAACTAAAAATTCAACCACAATATTGGTCTGATGTGTGGCTACCATTGACTCCCCTCGTTGTCCTGCTTAGCATTGTGAAAATTTGAAATTTGCGAGCTAATTCTGATATGAAAACCGTTCTAATTTAAGTGATATTTTTAAATAGTCAGATTATCTTAACTTTGGACTTTTTTCCCATACAAAAATTGGCATTTTTGCCATAACAGTATATAGTTGAACAGATATTTTATAAGACCAGTAAACATTTCGAAGTGAATCATGAAACTGTTTAAGTTTTCATCTCTGATACTGACACACTTACTTGCTTACATCGTGGTTGTGTCGGACAAGTTGTTGAATTTAACGGCAGCCGCTATGACATTTGTGACAATTGTCAAGTTGGAGGCGACTGGAGCAGCAGTGGGCTAGCGCACGTCACCATGTCTGCATCTGTTGTAGCTGGGTGCTGTTGAGTCTCTGTAGCAGTAAATGGCTGCCAGGTGGAAAAGTCAGTTTCACTTTTGCAGATGCGTTGCCATTGACAAAATCTGTAACCATTTCACACTTGCATTCTGCTCCACAGACGCCACATTTGCGTGCAACAGCGCACTATCACGATGCCCGTGAAAACGACGGAGGTGTATACTCGACCCACCTGGAAACATGTGAGCACGCCCTGCCAGCCGCCCTCGCATCCAGGCCAGATGTGCACGCGGGTGCAATTGGTGCACGAGCAGGCCTACCGAGACGTGATCAAGCACAAGGCAGCCCAGCAGATGACCTACGATTGTTGTACTGGCTGGAGCCGGGAAACGCCACGTGCCGACTCCTGTATGACACGTAAGTCGAGGAGCAGGTGGAAGTTGAGGTTTTCTTTGGGGTAAACAATTGACTATGGTTCTCCTTCTTCATATTGCTTACTCAGCTGTTTGTACGTCGCGCTGTCAGAACGGTGGAAATTGTACGGCACCGCAGACGTGTAGTTGTCCGACTGGCTATACGGGTCGATATTGTGAGCAGGATGTGAACGAGTGCCACACGGAGAAGCCCTGCGACCAGCAGTGCGTCAATACACTGGGCTCCTACTATTGTCGCTGCCGACAGGGATTTGTTCTGCAATCGGATCAGCAGAGTTGTCGGAAGACCTCGGTACATGCTGACGATGCATTCGAGGCTCGGGATCTAGAGAACGACATAGACGATACAGATGCAGAGGTGTCCACAAGACTGCAGAAGATCGAACGCTCGCTGGCCAATGAGCGGGTGCACACGAACGAGCTGCAAAAGTCACTGCAGGCCACATACAGCATGGTTGACACCTTGAAAACCAGGCTGAGCACGCTCGTGAGTCCATAATGCATACAATGAAACCAGAACGCTGCTCTGAAACTTTGTTGTAATTTTAGGAAAAGCAAGCCATGGATGTACATCGACTGCAGACGAATCTCTATAGAACAGAGTCGCGCACCAACAAGCTGGAAGGAATGCTCAATTTGCTACTCAAATGTCGAAACGGTCCCAATGCCGATTGCCCCTAGATTCGTGGATCAGCCAGCGGCAATACAGAACTGCATTTGTTTACTACATTAATCTAAATTAAAAAATATGTATTAGTTAATTTAAACATCTAATTTGTTCGTCTAAATGTAACTTTATCTATAACTGTAGCTGCTCCTGTTTGTAAGCCATTCCCGAACGCAAGTGCCTCTGTAGTTTCTAATTAGCAACAGCAAAAGCGAAAGAACGAAAAAACATAATCTGTCAATCTTAATCTTAGTAGAGTACGGCAGTCCTTAAGCTTAAGCGAACGTGTCATAAGTGTATTAATATCGAATGCCCTTTTAGTTGTATGTAATTGTAAGCCAAGCCAATTCGCTATATACTTTGAATTTTGTATATACTTTGAATATGTATATGAGAAATGAGTGCACAAATAAATACATTTTCGTATTCATATTTGAATTTTGACGGTGCTGCCAGACCTGGTGTTTGTGCCACTATTATTTTTTTTCAACATACTTTCAGTATATACTGTTTTGGGAAATCCGACGACGGTCACACTGCATTCTAGAGGTGGGACAAAACAGTGACAGGGAGTGTTAGAAAATTGAAAAAAATATTATTTCTGCAACACGCCTAGAACAAGAAGGTTTCACCGTGTCAGCAATTAAGTTTTCAACTAAGTACCATTATGCTAATATTTTGCGATGCCTTACGGTTGCGGTTGCGACTATGTTATTGAAGACTGAAGAGCAAATGCGGCGTCATATATACTTGACCTTACTTAAAGTAGGACAACAGTCAACAATCATATAATATCATAGTGAAAGTCAACACCGCGACTAGAGCAATTCTTGATTAAGCAGGCTTAGTCAAATCAGGGGCATTTTTATTTTGTAAAATGCTGTCTAGACGTCACGAAATTTCTAATTATGTATGGGCGTTAAATTATAATGCCCGCATGCCAAACCTATAGTTTTTTATTCACATTGTGAAATCACATTTGACTGCTATCGCACCTGTAACCAGAACCAGCTGTATTGTAAATATCGCCCATCACTAAGAGCTAAAGCTGTGAAGAGTTTTCCATTGTTTATAAAAATGAGACCATCATAACATTCGAAGACAATCAAACATTATCAGTTAATGGTTGAAATTCGTTCGACATTGAAGACATAGTAAAACGAGTCCAGCGTTTAATGTTTGCGATGTCAGCAGCAGCGGAAACTGAGACGTAGAGAAAATTGCGCACCACAAAAGCAGGCAGAGTTTGAATCATACATACATTCATGCTGGTGCGGCGCGGGGGTGGCAGACGTAGCCGATAACAATAACACCTTGGCTTTAGGAGTGCAATTGCAAGCAATTTCACTTTTATAACATAACCGCAGCGACATAAATTGCTAATCAGTGCAAGTAAAAAGAAGAAGAAGAAGAAGAACAACATCAACAACAAAAGGAACAACAAATAATAATGACTGGCGATAACAAGGTTCCCCTCAGGCAGGCGCAGGTGTCGATACAAAGGTTCCAGGATATGGCAGTGCCGCATCACCTGGGCCTATTGAAGAACCATCGCAGTAATATTGAAAAGAGCCTGGCGCTGGGCGACTGGCAAAAGATCAAGAGGGAGGAGCTGAACGCCATGCGCGTCATCAAGCAAATGAAGAATCTGTTGCTGGAAATGGACTCCTTGCGTCAAAAGATCAGGGATGAAGATTTAGAACGTTTTGATGAGCTAATGCGGCCGGGTAAAGACAAGGCCTTCGAAGGTATGAAGGAGTTTGCGGGTAAGTGGACTATCACTATCATTCTTTCCATTACTTATCCACTTTCTCTTGCTAGAGCTAAAGCTAAAATCACCCACCTCCACGCTGGGCTCACAGTATGACGAAGATGATGCGTTCAACCAGCCGGCCCATGTGGACATTGACAATGTGCCTGCCCTTCAGCATACGCTGCCCCACCTACAAACTACTTTTCAGGTGGAGGATCACCAGCTGGCACAGCGAGAGGCCTGCTTGGCGGAAATGGAGCATCTGCAGCGCGAAATATACGCTCTGAATGGCATGTTCCATGACATGCGGCAAATGACTGCAGAGCAATCCGTCAGTGTGCAGGCCATAGCCGACAATGCCGAGGAGGCATTGGAGAATACGCAAGCAGGCGAGGCACAGCTGCGCAAAGCCCTTACCTACAAAAAAGCCATGTATCCCGTTATGGGTGCTTTGCTGGGCACCTGCGTAGGAGGACCTATAGGATTGATGGCTGGCATTAAGGCTGGCGGCCTCGCAGCTGTGGGCTGTGGCATACTTGGATTTACTGGTGGCTCGGTGCTAAAAGCCGATCCCAATGTCATGCATGGCAACATTGAGGAACAGCAGGTGGATCAGGAAGACTGTGAAAACGCCACAACTGAAACGCTGGAACTCAAACCGCATACGGAATGACCCATGTCCAATGCGCTGGCCACCTCGCATATGTGGACGGCCAACACGCGTCGACTGGAGTCGGCCACCAATGGTGTTATCTGCAGCGTGCGCAGCTATTGCTCCATACAGTAGGGAATGTGGCGTTGGATGATTCAGATTACAATGTAGAAATTTTACTGTCATTTTCATGTCGAAGTGCAATGTCAGGCTGAAAAGTGGGCCATAAGGATTGATCTTACCAAGGATATTTTAGTTATTTACTTAGACAAGGTCTCGAAGAACGTTACACCGGTATTCTAGCGAGGAATTTCCATTTAGTTTGTTAAATTTTGAGTACACAATAAGGACATATAAGATCTAACCATTTAGATGGCCCAACCATAACAACTCATAATAACTTCACAAACTGTTTTAGGTAGCTTGTTTATGCGTAGCTAGAAAATTGTGATATTAAATTTTAAAAATTTCAAAAAATCCTGGCACTTTTGTCTGCATAATATTGTTTCAATTCATATCACATAGTTTTAGCTACGCATAAAATATCACATCTGTTCCGAATCAGGAAATCTCTTATTTCCAGTTTAGCTATTAGGCTATCTAGCTTTTTCTGTGTCATGACGTCACATTTAGGTGGAACAGAAAGATATATTTTCAAATGTTGTGAGAAATTAGCTAAAATATTGAATAGAAATAGCGAACTTATCAACCTTCAATATATACTTTTAATTTCGATCTATATTCGGAACAGATCTATAACTATATCCGTATCCCCTGTCTAGTTTAAGCGTTGAAGATTTGTTGTTAATGCCATGTTAGTTACTAGTTGATACCTTGGCATCTGCTTTCAGTTTTAAGGCTTTTTAATATGCAATATATAAACACTCTCTTAGCGTTATTAACATTATTTCCAAGTCAGTTTTTTTGTACCACTTCGGTTACAAAATTCCACTCCTTATCTAACTGCACTTACTAACTATAGATGGTCTTATGGACTACAAACAATTTTAGAGGGGCACATTGACCGTAGTCCAGGCCTGCTTGAAGTTCTTCTTTTGTGAGTGCTGCTTCTTGCGTAGGCGCTTGGCGGTCTTCTTCTTCTTGAACCAGGCCGGATAGTTGCCGTACTGATCTTTCAGAGTTTTGCTATTGAAGACATGCTTTATCCCTGAATTTTCATTTACCACTGCTACTTTTTCGCCTTTTTCCAAGCTCTCCTGGTGCTCGTATATCAATTCCTGTTCCTCCCTCGACTTGGCTTCCTTTTAATTGATAAGGAATATATAATTCTACTGCTTGCTGGTCTGTTGACATAGTATCTCAACTTACCCTCTTGATTTCTTTGCTAGTTTTAACCTCGGCCACATCACTAATGTCTTTCATTATCTCGTTGCCATCGGCGTCCAGCAGACCCAGAGTCTTCTTGAGACGAATTAGCTCCTTAGCTTCATAGCGTGCCTTCTTGATCTTGTTCATTTCATCGCGACGCTTACGGGAACGGTTCATGCGACCCATTTTGTTTGCAAATAATTAAAATTATATCCAAAACTGAAACTGCGTCGAATTATAAAAACAGCCAACACGTGCCTGGCAGGTATATCGATATATCGATACTTCGTTTTACAAAATGTTCACATAAATATCGTTGTATAGAAAATACCAAAACTGATATATACTGAAATTGTTACGCATGGTCACATTGTCAGTTATATTTGAAACGATATTGATTTGGCTGCTGCTGCTTGGCTGCACAAAACCTGTTTCTGTGTTTCTGCCTTTGGTGTTCCCCATGCTCCTCATCCCCTTTTGGTACTGGTTCTCCACTCACTCTCAGTATGCTGCTTCTCTCCTTTACCTCTCCTGTAATGCAATATGATTTTTGTGTACAAACAAAAGTCAGCTGCTAATAACTGCTAATGCTAATGGTGAGAGGGGTCTGCAAAATAAGAGAAATAATAAAAAATGTTATATTACTGCGCACAACGAAGACTGGTTACCCTTGAGAGTGCTTCTCCAAGTTGATATAGCTATTCAGAATTCAACTATATATATTAATATTTAGTACATACAGTGACGTAAGCTGCTTTTATTTTGCAAGGGGTTCAAACACACCGAATCAATACCTGACGAAAATCTAAAATATATACAAGCAATGTGGTGCACATATGGCATTTTGCCACCTTGTGCTCCTGCCCCAGACAGTGGAATATCCCAGATTTGTGGCATAGAGTATGCTAACCAGTATGCCTCTCACGCACAGGCGCAGCGTACTGACTCTGAGTCTGAGTGTGTGGCAACGGAAACAGGGTAAGTGTGTCGGAGCTCAGCTGTAAGCCTGCATTCATTCGCTCGCCGTCAGTCGTTGTATACGTCACGGAGTTTGTGTTTGTTCGTCTTGCTTCTACTTCCACTACTACTCACCCCCTCTCTGCACAGAGAAAAATAATAAAATAAATTTGATTAAATTAAAAACAAAAAACTGCAAATATTCTGTGAAAAAATAAACTACAAACTTTTGTCAATATTTATTTGCTTTGGCCAAGAAGTTGATATTTTTGGTGCAGCCAAAGGTGAATTGCTTGCAATCGATCAATAAACTCAAGTAGCAGCAGCAGCAGCAGCAAGCAAGTAAGTGTACAAAGTATGATTTTAACCCCCAAATAAGTACATATATAAGCTAAGGCCAGAAACGAATGGAAAAGTTTTTTGCGGAAGTAAGACGTGAAATGGCATAAGAGCATTCTTAGGGCTCTTTAGCCTGGAAATGGAAATGTGTGTATGAAAGCTATGCATATACAAATTTGCATGTGTTCATATGTATGTATGTTTATGTGTATGAAAGCTATGCATATACAAATTTGCATGTGTTTATATGTATTCCCAATTTTGTTTTATGCCCATTTACATGCATATTTATACAAACATATATAGATATGTCTAAAAAGTGCAGCCAAGCGATACATAACATGAAAAACAAAAACAGAAAACAACAAACGTACAAAATTCTGATTGTACTTCACAGATTTCACACTTTTGTGCGTGCATGTGTGTGCACTTTTCCACAGAACTTGTCTGCCTAGCTAAGTTCTATGCTACATTATTAACTCCTCCCCCCAATCCGCCCCATACATATCTTTACCAGCAAATCCGCAGAGTAGTTGTTTTGGTTTTCCATCTCTAATAGCCATAAATTTGGCTTACATCACGTTTTCAGCATTTGTGGCAGCGATCTTTATCATAGAGAACCGCTTCGAAAGGCCACAAACTTCAACTGCAAACGTTACACTGGGATTCGTAGAGAATTGGATTGGGATTGGGTTTAGATCTACCTGGCTGCTTTGCATGTGTTGTCAACAAAATTTCCTTTTGTTTAGCTTTTGATATGCATCTTTATTAGCCTTACATTTTAGTTTCCTGAGAACGCTTACAAGGCATCAACTACATACATGTGGCATTCATACATATATATTTTTCATTATCAAACTGTTTCTATAGTATTTTATGTGATTTTTTAAATATTTTCATTTGCCATTCAATTTTTGGCCAAATGCCAGCAAAATATTTCGACAAGAAATTTGTCTTGTCTTGTGATTTTATGTGTGGCATCTTAAATGAAACGTTTGGTTAAGCATATTAAACATGCTACATACGTCAGGCATCGGCAAGAAGCAAACAATATTTTTTAGATGACAAAAAAATACAGATAGAAAGTTATACCCTACATATAGATACATAGATACATATATCCCTCTAGAGCTATATATATTGTGTTGTTTGTATTTTTTTGTTTATTTGACGAGGGTTTCCCTATTAGTGTTGTGGTTAAAAATCGCAGTAGGTAGTTTTTATCTCAAATACGCACAGCAGGTAAAATGCTTGATATTGAGTGTGATAAACGCGAACTGTGTGTTTTGCTATTCATGTTGAGTAACGTCATAAAGATTTCTATTGTTTTGGATTTTCTCAAGCTACTTTAAACATATGAGTAATGCTATCAATTCTTTAAAATGGTAAGGATGTACCAATATTCAAAGAAAAGATCTCCCAACATTGTCAATTTCAATTCAATGGGAATATCGATTTATTTTATGTCAGAGTTATAACTTCATTTCCGTATGAACTAAGAAAAATGTCTATTTGTTTTTACTTTCTTGATTAACTGGCAGAAGTGTGTGGAAAACGTTGATTGTTTTCCTCATAATCTATATGGCCATTCACTATTAGAAGTCCATAAAAATCGCAAAAATTTGGGACCAGCCGTGATCTCTTTATCGGTAAACTTTGGTCAATAAATTTCTCTAGTCAAGGCAGCCTTATCTGCAAATGGTTCAAGTTTTGAAGCGTAAAATTGGGGTTTTTTTATTTCTGAAATATTTAATAAGCAACTATAATATCGTCGAATCGTCAATCTTGCTATATAGCGTGACTTCTCGAATTTCACATCATTCTCTGAATTATTCTTCAATCACCACCGGTTTCTTTCGCCTTGGCGTACATGCAAGTTTACATAGTACGTGCACCTCTAGAACATCTCTGGTTTGGCAATGACTTTAACTTTAACTCTACAGTAAGTCACTGTAAGTTTATGCTATGATCGTTAAATGGCCATTTCCCTCATCGCTAGGCAAGACAATCGCGCTGCAGAATCGAGTCGAAACCGAATCCCAAATGAATCATGCAGCAAAAGTGCAGAACAGGTCTTGCAGCGTCGTCCATTGTTTTTAGTTGAGGTTTTATTTTGTAGTTGTATTTTTTTTTTTTTTTGGAGGAGCCTCAACGATAAATCAAGTCTGGCCAGTTGTAGCCGTTGTTGTTGTTGTTGTTGCTACAACGAAAGAAAAATGATATGAGCGAGCAAAAAAACACACAAAAACTATAAACAGCTGATGCAGCTGTGATGCTGCTCTGGCCGAGCGCACGCTAGTATGTATCTGGTAGATACATTTGAAGCGTTGAGCACGAATAGGACTTGAGCTTTGGTTACCTGTACTAACAAGAACCAGTAGCTTTAATTGGCAAAAGGGTAACCTAACCAGCAGCAGCCAAAACAGCAAGCCAACAAACACAACATACAACAAACGAACAATAAGACCTACAAGACCAATTCCTTTGTGTGCTATTTTTGAACTGGTCTCGCGGTCTTGGCCTTTTATGGCCTATCTATATAGCAGATATAAGCAAGCATGTATCAGTGCTGGGTCTAGCTCTAGCTGTGTCTACATTTGAAAACAATTAAGTCATCATTAGACGGCATTAGCGCAGCCCGCATTGACGTGGCAGGCAGGCTTACACTTACCTGCACCCTATCACTACGAGTAGTAAGTAGCAGACTTTGGCCCTGTCAAGTAACGTCAGCAGGTACTGCGACGACCCAAAAAGCGGCTTTGTCATGAAAACAGAAACCAAACTAATCTGAAAATGGCACGCATTGGGACAACGACAATAAGTGTGTAATCCACAAAACTATAATTAGAAAGTTAGTCAACAACAAGTCGGTAACTGTAATCACATATGGCAGGGCTGAAAGCCATAGAAGACTGAGGGGTTTTTACATCCATTTAACCTAAAAAACTCTACCAAAATGTACATAAATTGTATGAATGTTTCTACAAATGTGAAAGTATCTTTCGAATAACTTTTAAAATCCAGCTATCTCTGAAAACTGCAAAACTATTTGTATAGAAGCCAAGTACATATGTATATGATATTATTGTACGATTTCAATATCATTTGTTAATTAGAAAACTAGTTTTAAACTGTTTCAAACGTTTTCCCAAAGAAAAGATAAGGTTACGAAATGTTTGACAAAATGTGGACAATGAATCTAGTTCGCGCACAAAACATTACAAAACATTTGAAGATGCTTGTTGTACCAATTCTGAAAAGGACAAAATTCTAACACTTCGAAACCCTGATGACGTGTATCCGTGAGATATATATTATATACCCAGCCTAACGAAAACAAACAAACAAAAAGAAAAGGCATTATCGTTCAAGTGTATGTCAGGCAATATTTGCTGCTGCCTGGCTGAAGTCCTGCGTGCACTTGTCTGATTTATGGTATAAACAACGATGACAAAGAAAGCGAATTTCTGTTGACTACTGCAATGCATATACAGACATCCAAATATAAGTATATACACAGTATATACATACATCTGTGTAAAACTCAAGTTCAAGACTGAAAAATTATGTAAAGTGAATGAAATTTTTGTTTCGCTCATAAAAATGCCACAAAAAGTGATGACATAATTTAAGTTTTACACAGCGGGGGGTAGGGTGGTCGGGATATAGTCATAACTGCAGCTGTAATTGTCACCCCCTGGGCTCCACCAAGGGTTGGCTGTCTGACTGTCCGTCAGGTAGGCTTAGCAACAACTGCATACTGCGCAGTTCTCATGTCATTTTGAATCAAAAGAGGGTTGATTTTTATATGCGTGATTATATTTAAGTAGCTGCTATTGCTGCTGCTGCTGATGACGTGTACACTTTCAACTGGCAGTAATGGAAATTATAAAAATAACAACAAAGGCAAACCTTAATCGATTAAATTAAATCTGAAGCTGCAAAAGTTATATGAAAAACAAAGTCAAAAACAGCAAACCCAAAAATACCAAAGGTGACCCCCAAAAGCGCTGCTGCTAAAAGTTTCTAGGCCTACTTTTCCAATGCGGAAGTTGTTATTTTACCCACACAAACACACAGATTCACACATAGATACTCGCATATATACTGAAATTGCAGCGAAAAATCGTTGGTTTGGTGCGAAGGAAGGTTTGCTCTGTTGCTTAGATACTTTTTGGTCTGGGGTTTGGGTTTTGGGTTGAAAGCCAACAACAACTGCGCAGGTCAGATACAGATAAACAAAACTGCTTTGGCTTTGGCCATTTGTTTGTAAACAAAATGCCAATGCGCTGTACAGAGCCAGAGGGGAGAGGCAGTCGCAGTCAGTAAAACAGCGAGAGTCAGTCCTCTAGAGAGAGAGAGAGAGAGAGAGAGCAGCACACTTACTCTGTGAAAGTAGGGGAAATGTATAAAAAAAGAAAATTATATGTGTAGCTTAAAGCAATAACAGTAACCAACTGCGGGTCACAAGTATTTTTAGCAGCGGGCTTAGGCAATTCTTTGTTTTATTTTTGCTCATAAATTTCCGCTCAATTGGCTGCAGGTTTTGTGTTTATATATATAATATATATATTTATTTTCGCAACTCAGCAACAAAAATTGTTTGTTGAGTCATAATAAATGCATACTATCAAGGTGTAGGTTGCAGGATGAGATTTCCATTTTTGCACGTGATATGATTGGAAAGTTCAAATGTTATGAGTTTGAGCACGAATTGTATTTACATTGATAGTGTTCTGATATTGAAATAGCTTACTTTTGCAATGTAGTTGTATTCGAAGAAGATTAAGTTAAAGATTTTAACAAGTCTTAAAATTTTCTATATTCCTACATATATTTTTTAAGTATCTATATTAGAATTCAGTGTAGATTCTAACTGGTAGATGAGTAGGATGATAGCTAATTGTCTGTAGTTGTTAGCATTGGTTGCTGAAGATACAGACTGCACTCGCAGACTCGACATTAGCCTGTGGCAAGTGCTTGTGCCTTAGAAGTCCTCAATATGTTAGTTGCAACGATAATATTTTTAAGAAATTGGCTTGTAACAATATCGCCCTCAATTGAAAGATGACAAAGGAAATATACCATCACAAATTCGACATTAAACACTTCTCGTTCAAAACGATTTCATTGCTCTTTCAATTTAGATAATTTTAATGGGTTTCTTTTTCATTTATTGAGTTAAAATTAAGAACTTTAAAATATAAAAATTAAAAAAATTCACTTAAGCTCTTAAGAGGTTTTTGATTGCCAATCCCAAATCATATATTAATTTCAAGCTTACGTTTATAGAAAATGAAACCAATTACGCTGCTTGCAATGACTTTATTAATTGACGATGATGATGATGATGTAATTAGATTTTGCCTTGCTCCTCCTGCTCAGTCATTAAAGGCACGGGCGTACACTCTAAACACACCCAGGCAGATGTAATCGCTGATAGAGTGCACGTATTTGAACCGTTTGAAAACTGATTGATTGGCAAGCTTTACTACAGACATCGACGGGCGTTTGACCCAATTGGCCTAGCTCTATAATATATTTATAAAACGCTGCCTGGCAGCTGCGCTGATAAACAAAGTGATAAAAATAATGCGTCGTCGTACCAAGCCCAACAAAAATTTAGCCTAAAAAAATTAAGTATATATTTATATTTGAACTGCGTCGTACGTAACTAATTGAAATTACGCATTATAAAACGTCATTTGATGCTGTTTAATTATTATATATATGTATATGTATGTGCATATGTGTTGTAGTACAATAAAAATCTGAGCCAAATGACACAAATATATAAAGGCAAAGTGCAGTCCACATCAAGGTACTCGAACTTGAAATACACGCTTAATTATGCACTGTATATAGATTTTATGATATATATGTATGTATGCACGTGTGTGTGTGTGTGTGTGAATTCTCAGACTCGCATATATAATTAAATTGATTGCATTGTACTGCTTTAGAACCTGCCATGCCATATTTATCATCGATCGTTTGATAAAGCAGCTATGGCCACACAATGAACTTGCCAAAGTCTTGCCCAATTGCAAACCCAGTCGGGGCACAGTGGAACAAAGTCGGCCAGATGTGTGGATATGTATTGTAAGTACATACATATGTATGTGGCACATTAAAAGTGTCGCAAGGCTTACGTCATTTAACAGCTGAAATGGTGAAAGAGTTAGTGATCTGATATGGCAAGATTGACAATGAATGAAAAACGAATGGATTGTATAAGTATTATCCGGACACTTTTGTATATAAAAATTTGCAAATATTTAGGCAGCTTACTGACGTTTACGTTGTCATGTTCATGTCATATACATAATTTTTGTGTGTGTTGATTTCCTTGAGTTCCAGGCTATAAAGTTTTTAAACATTTTGAAATCTTTGCTTGCTGCCAAGTCAGCTGATAATAAAGTCTTACAAACCAAAGTTTTACCACATTAATAATAATTTCTTAAGGATTGTACAACAAAGACACGATTGTTCTACTGTGATATTGATGGGCGGAACACTAAAGTGGCCCCTGAACGACACCAGGCCACGGGGTTTGCTAAGCGCGCCTGTCGCCAAACTAGCCAAAGGATGCTATCACTGACACGAAACGTGGAACCGGAAGATAAAACGCAGACTCGCTTAAAGATTTGATAATGTTTTGGGAGATTGGTTTAATGTTGGAGAAAAGTAGGAAAAAGAGAGGGAAGCAATTTTCTAGTTATTCTTAGAGAAGCGGAAAGAATATTTTGGCTTAGCAAATTCGGTATAGCTTATCTATACAGATAAGACTTAATTATACAGATAGCACAATTCTTTGGTTTATATAAAGGAATATGCTTGTTAAGGAATATGGCAGAGACGTCATTGAAATTAAGCTTTCTTGTTTCTTACAATTAGTAACACAATACTTAAGACTATGGATACACATATACTAGTTGGAGGGCTAAGTTTGTGTTATGTCGCATGGAGATGAGATGATGCGTTGGCGTTTGTCATACAGTGCATGTTATGTACAAAGTACATTGTGCATATCTAGATAAATACATATGTGAGTATCTTGTTGCTGGTTTCTACACAAACTGCGCAGTAGCTTCAAGCTATGCACTATGTACATACATACATAGACCTATATTGTTGACAGTATGACAGTACGAGTGAGATAGGGTGAATTTCGGCTTAGTTCGGCTTGGTTGAAGTTATGCGCAGTAGCCCAGAAATGCGCAGTCTCAACTTCACTGCTGCCCGTCTTTTGATGCTGGCCGCCTCTTTTGTTTAGAAAAATGCCAACATTACATAGATGCTTATAATTTATGGGGCACTCTACCCTTTGGCCCCCTTGATATACGAGTGTATGCCAGGCAGGCAGCTTGTTTATCAGGCCACAATAAACATTTTTTGATTAGATAAAAAACAGTCCAAACATTTCATTTGCTCTGACTCTGCTTTCTATTTGTTTATTTTCGTTTTAAGTGTTGTTTTCTCTAAACATAACACATATATATTATTTTCTATTTTTTATGCAATGACGCCAATTTTGTTTACCTCTTTTTTTGTTTTGTCAACGCTTGGCCTACGTCTACGCAAAATGTAGAGGCATAATATTTTTCTGTTTTTGTTTATAAACAAAGCGTGTGCAGAGTGATATGTATTAATCATTGTTTTTTTTTTCTATTTTCTTTTGGCATAATGTGGTAATGGTGTGATATATCGCATACATGCATATACAACATCACCAATACATCTTCCTCCACACCTGTGTACCTGTATTTGTAGCCATAGCCGTGAGCTACTTTCTGAAAGCTCCAATTTGTCGCCTTTGTTTAAATTTCGACAAGCAATCTCTTGAGCAGTTCGGCTTCTGTCAGCTGTTGCATGATACAATTTCTAAAAATATATATAAAAAAAAAAGAAAAAAGAACTGCATAGAATAGCCAAATACACGTAACCTTGAACCTGGCTAGCGAGGTTGTTTAAAATTTATGATGTGTTTTTTTTTTAAATTCATTAAATATTGTGGCTTTTCTCATGAACATAGAAAGAAATTTTAATGAGATACAGCTGTTAATGGGTAAACTAAATGATTATAAGTATAATTACAGACAGCTTATTATAGCCAAACGATTGCATATTTCGTGTGTGGAATTTGCTTTATTTAAACATTATCTATTTTAAATGGTTTTTGTTAATAACGACTTCACTGGCTTTCATATTGTCTTTAAATATTAAGTGTATTATATACGGAATTGGTTTTGAATTATGAAAAAATATTTTGTTCTCACAATTTTTACACTCATAAAGAAGTATTTATTTTTCTTTTTAGCACATTTTGGGAATTAGGTTTACATTTATTTTTAACATTTCTAGCTAAATTTGTCATCTCGAAATATATTATAATTACAGTTTTATTTGTGAAAAAGTTATCAAAAATGTGAAAATATTTATATCTGAATTTTTATACTCCTACTAGAGTAAACGAGTACATTCGTGCAAATGTATGTAACAGGCAGAACGAAGTGTCTGAGACCCCATAAAGTATATATGTTCTTGATCAACATCAACACCCTACTCGATCTAGCCATGCCCGTCCGTCCGTCCGTTCATCTGTCCGTCCGTATGAACACCTAGATCGTGAAATCATTTTAATGTTAATTCTTTTGGGCATGGGACAACATTTCCATTTGATATATTGTATTTATTGTATTGCGTTGGAAGTATTTTGACTATATACCATATACTCACAACATAAGAAAAGTCCTTGCTTTAGAAAGTTGATCTTGAAAAGATACCAGAGGTATAATATAATATAGAAAGATCTACAGATTAGGCATAGTCCTAGATTCTTTGTTTTAATACATCAAATTATCAAAAAAGCGAGTATTGGTTGAAAAAATATTCAAAATTAAATATATTGACCCACTGTATCAAAACATACTTTAGCATTTCCAGAAAATATGAATGAATTCTTTAAATTTGATTGGAATTTGATAAAATTGTTCCAATTGGCCAATTGAGTCAAGAACAATGTCCGTTTGAGTGCTAATTTCCTTTAAGAAATAGCAGTAAATATATATGCATAAACATACATATATATATATTGATATCAGCAGAAAACCTGAGAGAATGTTTTTAAATCAGCAATCTAATAAACAGTGCTTATTTCTTAATTTCAAATATAATTTATAAAAAAAATCATATATAAATATACCTGGGAAATTCTTACTTTTTGGATCACTTTATATAAAGTCAACCCTACGTCTATTTCATTTTGTCTCTTTAAAAATCACATATTATATGGAGTATATATTTTCTTATTTTGTATTGTCGCAGTGCTAATGTTCCACATTGTCTGATCAAGTTCTCTGCATCTCGTGCCATAATTAATGATAAGCCAATTTCAATTTGTTCAAACTAATTAAAATGCCTGCAATGTGCTGCTCATTGACTTCAATGACAAATGCAAAATTCTTAGTTTTTTTTATGGCATTAGCATTTTGATGCGTTTTTGGCTGGCTTTACGCTTCTGTAGGCATGACTTAGCATTAAAAATCCAAACGGCAAGCTAATAAACTATAGAGAACTGTGAAAAAAATTTCAAAATGCTTGAAATTGAACTTTGAGCAGACATTAGAGGCAAACAGCTGCCAACTATTTTTTGTCTGACTCGCGATCGTATACCCCTTCCACTTTGTGTCCACTCTCTCTGCCTGTGTCTAACAACGAAGAGCCACTTGGTCTGGGCAAGCTATAGCACATAGCACAGTATCTGTATCTGGCAGATACACAAAACAACGAAATAAACAAAACGAAAAAGTGTGTCAGTGCGCAAACGCTAAAGCAGCTGATTGCAGAGTTCGAAAGAGAGTGAGAGAGGGAGCTCGAGTGCTAGAGAGCAAGATCATTAGCTGAGTAAACTGTGGCGCTTTGGCGCTTTGGCTTTAACTTTTGTTGGTAAACAAAAAATCACGAAGCAGACGTATGATCATGAGCATTGCTCTCACGAATGGAACGACTGCTGCTCAGCTGCTTGGAGCATAAATTCAATTCGACGCTGGCTTTTGTTTACAACTGCCCGTACTCATACTCCAACCGAAACCGCTCCACTTAACCCCTTCGGTCAGCCCCGGCCCCACAGATTCGATTTTTGCTTTTTGCGTTTTAAAAAAATACATAATTATGTGTGGTTTAGTTACGCTCGCGATCGTCGACATCGAAGCTCTCGCAGATACTTTGGCTTGGACAGCGCCAGCTGCTCATCATTCGCCTCTGATATTTGAAAGCAAACGGATCGGGAACGCAGGCAAAGTGCAGCCAAGGAAAGTGAAACACACAACAGGCCTAAGAAGAAATCCAAAAACAAATTTTGTGAGTCTCCAGCCCATTTAGGTAAATAACAAAAGACGCAACAAAAGACAAACAAAGTCGTGAAGTGTGCATAATTGTGGAAAAGTGTCGAAAACAAAACATCAGTGTGAGCCAAATACGAATATTTGTGGGTTTTTAGCTAAGTTGCAGCAGCTTTTGAGTACAGCAACTCGCATATAAGTATACGCAGCACATAACGTACTCTCAGATAAAAAATTTCACAAGCACAAAAGCAGCTTTTTCTTTTTGTTCTGTGTGTTTTTCGTGCGCTTTTGAAATTCAAATGCGCATCCGTTCCTATGTGGTTTTCAGTTGGCAAACGAGTGTCGACTTGGCAGTAACTGTATCGTATCTGCAGTACCAACACCTACCCCTGGCTGTAACTGTGTTAGCTGTGCCGTTCTGTTAATGTGTTTGTTATAAATATTTATAATAATTGTGATTATAGTCGAAAAGCTGCGACTGCGTTGCCTTTTGTTGTGAATTTTTGTGGATAAAGTGCTTTTTACTACAGGTGATTAACTAGGATTGTTGGTAGTGCAATTAGCTAACAATTGACTTAGAGTCAACTTAGTCATAATTGTGGGCCAAGATGATGTCAGAGCTGTAAAGCTTGTCCAAGCATTGCAAAAGTTTTTAATGAATTTAATGGTTGTCTTAGGAAAGAAAAAAACTATAGTTTAAAGAGTGTTTTATAGATTGATATTTTTAATAATATAAATATTTTTGAAATTGTCAAAGCTTTAAGCTGCATTTGGACAATTAAATGTCTATATAAGTATACAAATATAATAAATTTTAGAAAGCTTTTCAGAATGACGTTTAAGATTCTTTTTTAATTTTTATAATTTTTTTTGCTTAAAGAACAATACAAGAAGATACATTAAGTATCTATTTATATAATTCAAGTTCAATTTTATGGCATGGGTGAGCACTAAGGTGACGTTTAGGAAAATTCGACCTGGAAGTTTAGCAAAAAGTGAGTGAATATGACAGCTGACAGGTCAAAATAGATAGAGATATGCAAAAGGACAATACATTTTAATTATAATTTGTTTTTTTAATATTTTGGTTAAAGGGGAAATTTAAAATTTAAAAATTTATTATACATTCTTATAATATTCGGTGAATGAGTGCTTTATATCGACTTAGTTCTAAATTCCAAACTCCATAATCTATAATGATCATGGCATTGATATAGTTCATACTGATTTGTTATGCAAATTCAGCTACTTCTTCTTGCCTCAGGAATTTATCTGCCGATCTTGTCTTACAATCGCTGCATACTATATTCTTCTAATTAACATCTGTCTGTCATTTATTATGAATTTCATATTGATTTGCAAGCCGAAGCTAAAACAAAGTGAATTAGTTCAAGTTCATTAGCCCAGCCCCAATCTATGTTTCAGTGTCAGCCTCAGCTTCTCTCTCACAATCAATCAATTGAACAACGCTTGAACTTTCGACTGGCGGCTTGTTTACAGCACATGCCAGACTGCCAGACCAAACACTATCACCAGACTCTAGTTTATACGTATATACTATATATACTGTCTGTGCTGTCTGCCAGCGCGTCTGGAATGAGTTTGCGAAATTAGCCAACGAAATGCAAACAAAACTTATCACTAAACCAGCTGAGATAAGGCCGTTCCCATTTTTCTTGTTAGAAAATGGCATTGAAATACGCCAAGGCTTGCACTTCCTATATATATATGTGTATGTATATATAGTCTATATAACTAGCTATATCCAATACCTATAGATACAATTATATAAGTGGCAGCACCCAGCATTCAAGGTCATGCCAAAGAAACACAAACATACACACACACACATGTGTAAGCTAAAATAAGCTATAGATACTAGATATAAGCTAAAGAGCTTCAGCCAAATGCATTTTCATATCAGATATTATAGTCGTATGTAGATGTCTAAGAACTTGTTCCTAGCCAGTTCTTTGCAGATTATTTAAAATCTTAAGGCCATTTACATAGCTGCAATGCAAAGGTGCAAAAAGTGAAAACGATTTACTGCAAATCAAATGTACACTTAGAGAAATAAATGAAGCAAATATAACTGTAATAAACATATGTTAAATAAGTGAATTCATACAAATATGGTCTGATAAATATTGATGTGGCTAGCGGCCTCTAAACATCTTATTTGATTTGGACCCGCTGATCTGCGGTTTCGCAAAAGTTTTAAAATAGTTCTCGACTTAAAAGATCTTTTTTTTATATTTATTTTGGTTAGAGCAAAATAAGATGCTTACATTTTCATAATTTATATAGTCAAATTGAATTTTATTTATTTATTGATACGATCAACTGCTTATTTTTTTTAATGCATACTAATCATACTTGTTGCACATAAACCTATATACAATTTGTTTCTATCTCTGAGTGCAGGCAAATGAACAGTGCCAAGTGCTTAATGCCTTTGCCTTTGTTTGCCTCAATCCGGGGGTTATCAGCAGTTATATGTATATATATGTTCTATATACGCATTGGAGGGGTCCATTGTGTAAAGTGGCAAAAATAAAAGTAAAAGCCCACGTTTATGACGCTCGTTTTCAGGGTACGTGTTTAAAAATAAAATGCCTGCACGAACTGCAGTTGCCCAAATTGGGGATCATAGGTAGCATACATATATGCATATATACATAGTGTAATAAGTATATTTAATATATATATGATGCCAGCTATGGAATGCCAACCTCAAAGCCAAATAGTTTTCCATATTGTGCCAAATATAGCAAGCCATTTTCGAGGTCAGCTAACTAAGGGAATGAACACTGCGAGAAATCATAGAAGATATATAGACTATCTTGTATTTCTTGTATTAAACCACAGTTCATTGACTTCCAACGTGTATCTCTGCAAACTTGGTTCCTGTACTTTTTCAACAGCTAAACTAATGTACATTTCGAAGCTCATGCTTCAGTAAATTGCTTATAAAATTTAACTATGAACTTTCACTGACATTGGGCTATCCCAGCTCTACATGCACATATACCCAATTGCAGTTTGAGTTTGGCCATTATGAGCTTGCTACATAGTTGTCCGACAATTGGATTTCGGTATGGTTTTCGTTTTGTTGTTTATTTTTAGTTTTTGCTTTAGATTTCACTGGCCTAAGTCTAACATCAACAGTTGCACTCGCAGTCGAAGTCACAAGTTAGTTCGTCGTCTTCACGTTTTTGGTTTTGCGGTCAAATTGCAAATTACGCTGCCTGCAAATGCAATTTAGCTATTGTGCTTCATTTTGTCTTGTGATTTTGGCCACAATTATACTGCGATTTGTACACAGCGAGAAATATAATAGAAGTACTCATTAAATGCCTTAAAAATTAAATAAATATCTCTATAGAAATTAAAATTGAGTTGAACTATGAAATGTTGTCATTCCAATTTCATTTCAATATGAAATTTATTACATATTGTTTTGCTCTTCTTTCTATCTGTGCATTTCAAGCACAACTTCACTGACATTACTTCAACTTCAGAGCTGTCATTTTACATTTTCCCATTGGCATAATTTTGATTATCAGCTTCTGGGGTTGCTGCTGCTGCTGCTGCTGTAGTCGGGGCTTACATTTAAAACTGGAAATAGTAACGATTTCGAGCAATTCAGCTTGGCAAAGTGGGCACTAGAGAGATATGAATACACACACTTTTCTATTGTCATGACGTGCGCTCAATTCAAATCATATATAACTATACGCGCTGAACGAGTCTATGTATATATGGCATATATAATTGCCTTTGATCATATGCTCGGCGCATGCACAAGACCTGGCATTGGGTTTGGCTAGAGGGGGTGGCTGTGGCTATAGCTGGGGTTCAGGCTATCAACTTGGCAACTTAATGGGCTATGCAGGCGATGCTTCTTAATGACATACATACACACATACATTCGTATATAGTACGTATATAGTTGTCAGCTCAGTGGCTGTCAAACTGTGGGCATCAACATCAACTGAAAAAGGCAGCAAATTTGCAGTTTTCCATGCGAAATGCGAATACAAGCAGCAAGTAATTAGTGTAATCCAGGTAATTGCTACCTTTAGATAAAGCGCATAAATGAAATTTCACTTTCGTATTCGCATTTCAATTGAAAACGAGTAAGAACGCTATAGCCGATATTCCGACTATAAGATGCTCGTATTCAGTATTTATTCAATATTCGACAAACTCAAAGTGCGATCTCAGAGATCTAGGTGTTCATACGACCGGACATACGATCAGACGGACAGATGGACATGGCTAGATCGACTAGGCTGTTGGTGCTGATCATGAATATATATACTTTTATGGGATCGGAGACGCTTCCCTCTGCCTGTTGCATACATTTACACGTATACCATATACTCGTTTACTCTACTAGAGTACGAGTATAAACACAAGCACAAATTCAAAGTAAAATGGGGAGCGTACAATAAAAAGTGCAATTAAATAAAATTAAGTAGCCGACCCGTTGAACTGTGCGCACCCACGCAAACAAGCTGATTACGCAATGCGCTGAATGTTCGCACAATTTGCTAAGCTCATTTTGTCCATTGAACAATTTCTTATTGTTTTTTTTTCTCCCCTTGCTCTTCTCTCCCCCTCTTGCAGACAAAGACAAGACACAGCGAAAGCGAAGCAGCGTACAAAGGAATAATAAGAATAAAAGACTGAGCAACGTGCAAGAAAAATCGAAGGAACAAAACACCATAAGCAATCTCTCTCTCTTTAATTAGCTAACATTAAATATACATACATATATACAAACAAAGAAACAAAACAAAAGCACAAATTGATCTCAATTCGATAAGCAATAGAAAAGCGCCCTCTAACGTCGACCAGCCGCACTAGCACTAGTGTATAATGTTTAGCAGTCTCGCATCGTTACTATTTGGAGCGCAACCAAAATCAGAGTCAACCAATAGTGAAGCGAATCCCGGCCAGGACTGCAACAACGCCAACTCTACCGCCAACGATCAGGCTCAAGCAGCTGGAGATGTAATTGAGGTGACTTCTTCGACGCCATCTGTAGCGGGCAACAATCGTGGCACGGTACGCTCCTCGAACGGCAAGCGGGGAGGCAACGGCAAGAATAGGCGAGGCAAGCAACGCCACCAGCAGCAGCAGCAGCCAGGTGGATCAAGGAAGCAGCCGCCAACCATAACGAAACTACTGACACAAAGCGGTGACAGCGTCGACGAGGATTTTGACGAGGACGAATGGTATATTGTCGAGAAGGAGGGTGAGTTGCAGCAGTACATGCCAAAGCGAGCTCCATGATCATTTCTGTATTTACTTTTCTTACTTTATAGACGAGGAGAACGACTCGCTGCCGCGCAGCGACTCCGAGGAGGAACACTCTGTGGTAGAGCATCAGCTTGCGAAGTCGACATCGGGCCAGGTTCAACATGGCACTGTCGCTGCGGCCGCATCGCGTCGCCGCCAGCAACATCTCAATTCGCATTCCCTGTACAGCGGACCGCGGCCGCAGCAGCAGCGCAATTATTTGCAGCGCAATCGCGCCGCCCGCCCGCTAAGCATCTCGACCCTAAGCCCGCCCAGAACTGTGTCCATTGGCGGCAATGACAATGTGAGTCAGTCGCTCTATGCGGCGGCGTCGCCCTGCGGCAGCGAACAAGGCCAGTGTCAGGGCCAGGGCCATGGTGCTAGCGTGCTGATGGAGGAGTCCTGGTACGTAACACCGCCACCATGCTTCACCTCGATTGGGCCAATCAATATGGAAACATCACCATTTGAGAATCTATTGATTGAGCATCCAAGGTTGGTGATCTTTGTTGTACACTTGCTCCCCCCACAATCCCCCGCACTCAAACTCCCCCGTAGTAAAGAAACGCACGCAAAATACTGGGCATTCACCAAAGATTTTCGACTAACTATGAATGGTTTTCGTTTTGTGTTGCAGCATGTCGGTTTATCGTAGTATTAGGTCCACCCAGGAGGGTACCGAAAGTTTTGTAAATCTTGATCTCGGGGCAGTGGAGGCAACGGTGTCGCAGCAGTTGCAGCTGCAGTCGGAGCCGCAGTCCGAACCAGAGCCAGAGCCAGCTCAGGCAGTGGTGGAGCAGCGGCGCTCCAATAGCGCTCGCTATGATCGCCATGCTGCGGCTCAGCTCAAGCAGCAGACTCTGGCTCGCCAAAGCCAGAAGGTAAGTGATTCAACATAACACCGCTTGACATCTCCTATATGTATATTCCTTGTTCCTGGCAGAGCAACAACAAGAAGCAGCATCAGCAACTGTGCCGCAGCGCCATCAAGCGGGCCAACAAGGTACGCGATTTCCAGGCCAAGGCCAATCGGCCACGGCGCTCGGACATGCAGCACTGCAAGCTGGTCAGCGGCGCCAACAACAACCGCAAGTGCTGCTTCTAAGCCAAACCAGCGCGCAACCAACACCAACACCACCAGCTCCACCCCCCCCCAAAAAAAACTCTGTAAAGAAGTGTTGATGGAGCACTACATATTCAAACAATCATGGCAAGCAGCGCGAAGGCAACGCGTTGTCTTTTTAAATTAGTATTTTAAATTGCCCACAAAAAAAAAAACAAAAAATTAAAAACCAACAAAAACAAAAACATTTAAGAAAACTATAAAAAACAAATGCTGCAAAAATATCAAAACTTAGAGATCTAAAAAAGTAATATTTAAAAAATTAATTGTGTAAAAACAACAACAAAAAACAAATATATAATCAGTGTAAATGCTTAGATTTAATTGTTCAAAGTTTCAAATTAAAACTTAAAACCTTAAAATACCAAAAAATGCAATAAAAATTTTTAAAAATTAATATGCGAAAAAATTACAAAAAGAACACATATAAAAGCTAACAACAAAAATTTACAAAAAAAATAAAAACAAAAACAAAAAAGAGTAAAAATGTAGCCTTAAAAACACACACCATAATTAATTTATTTAAACACACGCTGATGATAATGACTTTAAATGTTTATGTTTATTGATTGAGCAATTTTTATTAAATTTAGTTTTATATTTAAATGTATATTATTAAGTTCTGCGAACGCTACAAAAAGTTGATGAGTTTCTGTTTATACTTTTTAATGAGTTGATGATGATGATGATGATCGAAAATGATGATTGATGATTGAAAGAAAATATTGTGTGTATTTGTATTTGTGTAATGTATGCTTAACTTACAAACTTATTATGTAATATGTATTAAAACCGGCAAGAGATATATCTAAATGTGTATGCCTGATTATGTTGAAGAGAATGAAAAACGCGCGCTTGTATGAAAAACTTCAAAACAGAAAAAAAAACGAGAACAAAATGTGAAAAACCAAAAAAAAAATTATTATAATAATAATTATGATTTGAATATCTATCAAGAAAACACAATAAAAATTATAACTCTAAATCAAGAAATTACTTGTTTTCTTAGTGGATGGGAGACAAATGCACAGCCAAGAATATTTTATACGGAGCAAAAAGGGAAAGCTAACAAAAAGATCACATTGTATATATGAAGTGTTCTATGGCAGCATCCAATCCAATTTGTTCAGCTGAGGTGGAGGCACATATACCAAATTTGATTAAATTTTGATCACAACTAAAAAGTTTCACACACTGAAGTGGAAGCGAACACTAACAAGATTATGTAAACACAGTGTTCAGTTGGTTCTATGACAGCTCTACGATTTTCAAGTAGTTGTAGGATTTGTATCAAATTTGGTCAGCGGACGTCGGACTTACAGTTTAATTTGGTTGGAAAAGAAAGCCTGTAGTCTACTAAGCATGAGATGAGGAATTCGGATCCGGATGAGATGATGATGGCCCCCTGACGAGGCTATTAGCAAGATGGCAGATGCGCTGGCTACATGGACCAAAAGCCGGTGTATAACCATCAGCTCGGAGAAATCTACTGCAATGGTACATACACTCTGCAAGAAACCATGCAGAGCCCCAACCATATTAGGCACCCCGATCACTCTCAAGGACTCGCATTGTTAACTTGGAGTCCACCTTGACAAGTAGCTCACCTATTGGCAGCATGAGATAGCGATTGGTTTCAAGATAAAGGCCAAAATAAAGAAGCTAGCTGGCTTCTAAACGAGTGGAACAGCAGATGATATACAAGACAGGTGGCACCTGTCTTTAGACAGATGCCCCAATATGGCCATCCTGTTTCAAAAACGCAGCTTAGAAGAATACAAGTTCTTTAAAATAAGACACTCCGTCAAAGCACTCTTCATAAGGACCTGGGTGTCAAACAAGTGGGAGATGAACTAAACTCAAAGGCTACGAAACAATTTGACAGGCTTGAATAGCACCCTAATCCTTTTGACAGGGCTCTTCTGTACCCTCTTAAGGAAAAGAAGGTTGAATAGACGGTAGCCAAGGGACATCATCAAGTAATTTTTAACATAGTATACTGAATCATTCTGTACATTAAGCTAAATATTCAAATCTAGTTCGTTTAGTTTAGTTAATTTGAATCGCAACCTACCAATAAAGTGGAAGACATTGTCATTTATTAGAATAAAGCCCAGTTTTATAAAATCAAGAATTTATACGAATTGGTTCGTTCATCTTAAATCAAGTCTCATCTGAACTCCTAAATACCATATGCTAGAAGAACTGTCTTCGGCATTTTCAAGGCTGGCTTGGACTCTGAGAGTTATATTCTGCAGCGAGGGGCATCTGTCTGGGGTGTAGAATAAGTACTTGGATTTATACAACTCCTGCTCTATATTTAAAAGCCGTTGTGAACCAATGGCACATAGCATTGCAAAATCATTGAAGATTCAATCCCAAAAAGCTTTTACTGTATATCTCATATAAATTACCTTAGCACCTCCGCGAAGCCTCATCAATCTATAGATTAGTACAATATTAATGATTTCATATCATGGCATTAGCGGCTCTGTTAGACCACTTTTTACCGAATTACACATGATGAAAACTCAATTCACATATGCGCCCATAAATATGAAACCATAAATCTAGGAAACCATAAACAGTTTGATGTGCCTTAACCATAAATGTGGGTCAGTTTGGCGGTCCTAGTCGTCACAGTTGCTGCGGGCGCTGCCCTTGCTTGTGGCATGTCAGGGCCAAAGAGTGGGCGCCTTTCACAACCACTTGAGGGCATGTTGGATGGAGCTATATCAGCTAGGGCAGTTCGTTTAATTAACTGGCGCTTAAGTGCAAACTAACTAATTAGTAATTTGTAGTTTAGCGCAGACACGCTTGGTAAACGTCTGCGTGGCTGCCATGGCAGGTGTAGTTACTGTAATCGAAAGAGGTTCACTTGCATACTGTATAACTGTAATTAGCCAGGTGCCGTTGACCTTGGGCTTATGGGAAGACTCACTCCTCAAGCTCCTGTTGCACTTCCGCAAGTGGTACGAGTATCTAACCCTAACGGCGAACTGCAATGAAAGTAAATTAGAATCAGACAAAGATGAAAATGTTCGCTAAGCGGACACTGCGGCTTGGGGAAGTGAACTATTCTTTCACAACACTCAGTCCATGGAGTGTCTAGCTGTCTGCATGGGCTCTCGTGTGTGAGGAGGCTCTTCTATTGGCTCGGCTCGACTTCTAGGCACCAGTTGGAAACTTTATAAAGATTCGCGCCAGCCGCGGTTGGCTTCACACCTGCGCGCAACGCGAAGAACTGCAAACCAACGTCCATAAAGGCACCGGCACTCGGAACCTGGCAGCGGGCACTCTGCATAGGGCGATTACATAACATTAGGCAACATCAACATCATATACTCGTATGTGTATGCGAGCCCCTTGCCACTGATTCTATTTGGCAAGTTGCACTTGAGTGATTTTCGGGCTTCCAAAAACCAAACAGAAAAAATACGGTAAAACGGTAAACCAACAATAGTTTTACAGACGTGTAACATGTAAAGCAAAGCAGATAAATGGCATAAATGGTGTAAAAAACAACAAAAACAACAATAAAAGCCACAACAGCAACAACAACGATAACAAAATCGCGCAATACCAAACCAAAATTCGTCGGCCTTTTTGGTTAGATCGAAAGTGAAACCAGCGCAGAGACGACAGCGCATCGTTTTGTAGTTTTTGGCTTTTCTGCAGCCTCACGGCTCGTCAACTTTTATTACCGACTGCGCGAGGATTTGAAAAGAAAAACCCGAAAATGGGCCATGTTTTTTGGTGTCAGTTGGCCCGAAGTGCGTGTCGTGAGTGACGGCTAAATATTGAAGATCTGCAAACTTTGTGGGCGTGAAGTAAAACGCGCAAGCTCTGAATATCTTGATCTATCACGTAATAAGGAATACATTAGGAAAAGGAAAACAAAGCAATTGGAGTTTATATATAAAAACAAGTGAGTTTTGTAAATGTTTCAGTTGAAAATGCAGATCATGTTGTATAGATTGACAAGTCGAAGCTGTGAATAAACTGTAAATAATATATAATAATAATATAAACTGAGGAGACTAAATTAAAAATGTTTCACTTTTGATGAACATCTTTTACAAGAACTTGCGAGGCTGAGCGAATTCTGAAAAAACTGATGAGACTAAAGTAAAAATGTTTCACTTTTGATGAACATCTTTTACAAGAACTTGCGAGGCTGAGCGAATTCTGAAAATTGAAAAAACACTCGAAATTTTGGAGCTTTGTTGTTTTGCGGCTGCTTAGAGTATGTTTAGAGAATGTTGAATGGCAGACCACTTGACATCTTTTTCCATCTTGACATTATAACTGAGCCAGGCGATCTTAACTTAGTCAAGAAATTGCCGGGCAAAGTCTGCATTCTCATGGCATACATGCAAATTTTATGCATGTCAAAGTACTTCGTTGTGGTTACTTCTGCTTTCAATGTTCGAATGCTGAATTAGAGGAGTCCAGATCGGCTATCGTGTTATATATAATTAATGTAGAATGATTTTCAATGTTATATTTAATCTCGACCTATCTTTAGATACGCCAAAATAGCCTACGGTATAGGATAATGTTACAAATTTGGGAGTTTCAATACTTTGTATGATTTAAGATATATTTGTATTTATAAAATTTAAAAGTTTTTATCAGAATATTAATAATTAAAATATTTTCATCATCAAAAAGTACATTGAACTTATAATTCTTAGCGATTTTCTATCAAGTGCTACTAAAAATTGATTCAAAAATATACCTTAGGTAAATATAAACAAGCACTAAGTATAAACTGTTTTTGAAGTTCAAAGCTTAAGCTTTAAATATATATATAAAAGTTATGCGACAAAGTCTAGATCATTGTCCCATAACAAAAATAAACCGTTAACATTTCCAATTAATGTTCATACAATGTGGTGTCGAGCAAAAGGCTAGCAAACATTCAACACTAAGCAAAAGCGAGGCGAAAAACAGCTCAAGGTCAGCCAACTGACTAAGCAATTAAATATAATTATAAAGCAAAGCGGAGAAGTAAATGTAAAGGCAAAGGCAAAGCGTGGCCGCCGTTAAAGAACGCGAACACGATCAAAATAATGAAAGCCAAAAACCGAAACCAAAAACTATAGCCAAAACGGACGAAGAAGCAGCGTTGAGTATACTTACTATATTGCATAACAGATGTAAAACCAACAAACAAACAAAACAAACAGCAAGCACTTGTGGACGTAGTTGAAGTTAAAGTAATTATAACAACAATTAAGCAAACGGCGTGCGTTTTTACAGCTAAACTTCAAACGCAGCCAAGCATTTGGCGAGATGGAGAGCCAGCTGGATATGCAGACAAAGTAGCAGAAGAAGTACGAGCATCAAGCATCATTCATTAAAATCTAATTTGTGTTTAAACGCTGCAGCAGCAGCTGCTACTTATTTAGTTTGTTCTTATGGCTTAATAATTAAAAGCAACGCATCGCATAGCATCATAGAGTGGCTGACAGTTTTATGTTTATGCCTTTGACCTTAACGCCTGACAAGCAGCGGCTTTGTCAAGCTATATTGCTGCCTGCCAGCCATTGTTCTAAACGTTGACGACGACGACGACATTGATAGCATCTGTAGCTCCAGCTCCATCTTAGCTTCTACTTCCACTTGCTGCCAATGTTTCATATGTTGTTCATGTTGCTTCTTGCATATTGACCACAATTAATTTATGAACCACAAACTTCCTTCCTGCCGTTACGCATTTGGTGTAACTGACGCCAATGCCTCGCCAAACAACACTTGAGTGACCACTAGCAAGGTCAACACATAGCCAACCCTGACGCCGACTATGATTATGGTTATGATTATAATACATATTGGTTACTTTGCCTATCTTTGCAGCTGCCAGTTGCCCATCGGACATGATGCTGTACAGATTTGCAAGCTTACCACAGCCCCTACTTCGACTGGTGCTGCTTCTGCTGCTGCAGGTGAGTTAAGAATGTTTTGGTGCCTTTGCCTTTCACTGTTGCCCAAGTGAGTTCGTTGCTCAAGAAACAGAATCGGCTAAGGAGAAACTAATCTATTTAACAGTTAAATCGCATTAATAAGCAACATTCTTAGAATGAACTTCCTGATTATGCTAAGCAGGCCGGCTGCACATGAACCGTAACCAATTCATTGGCCAATCGGCCCGTCTAACGGATATGCTCTGCCATATTGCGTAGCAACCCAGAGCGGCCCAAATGGCGATTGATTGTGCTTGTGAGTTCAACCTGGCAGCGGTTTGGCAAAAGTTATGTGTTGCTAAGCTGAATGTGGCCGATGCTGATTCAGCACTTCTTTGCTGAACGACTCATAAGACGAAAGACTTAAGACACAAACTTGACTGTTTTAATACAATATATTGCGCATACGCCTTTGTCTAATTTCAGCACTTCAGTCACGGACTGGAGCTGAGCACGGACTATGCCATCGTTAGCAAAGCAGCGGTTGCGACTACGACAGCCACAATACCCACAGCTGCCTCTCCTATTCTGCCACAGCGTAGACTCAAGGGCCACATTCAAACGACAACACCTCGCATTGCCTCCAGCAAACGCAGTAGTCGTCCATTGGCGTCCAGTGCAGCAGACGAGCCGCAGCAGGAACTAGTGGCGCTGTCTTCAAAGTCCTATATCTCGGGACCCACCACACAGTCTTCGAAATTGGCCAAGCGTGCTGGCCTACCTTTACAGAAAAAATATCCTAAGGATGTGCGTAACCGAAGTAGCGTTGCTGTAGAACGCAATAGGCTGCATCACAATGTGGTGAGTGGAAGAACCATAAAAGTAAGATATCGAACTAAAATTTTGTAAATTCTACAACTAATCCTAGGCTGATCACGTGCCAGATTCATCTGGCTACATACCGCAGCGCGTTGGTCACCCTGTGCACTTGGAATATGGTTCAACGGGTGTAGATGTTGATTCTAGTGGAGCGCCCACAGGCAGCGGCAGCTATCATGCAGCGCCCTATGATGGAGCAGGCCACAAGTGGCATGAAGAGTACTGGGAACAGGATTATGCCGGTCATCATTATACCCACAATACCACTAGAGTGCAACGTAAGGATATGTCTTGATATTGAAAGTGTAGAGTCATTTCTTTGTGTTCACAGATATTGAGGCCGAGTGTCAGGATGATTATATGAAAATACGAATTGGCTTCAATGGCTCCTTTAGCGGGCTTCTCTATTCTGCTGGCTATGCCTATGATCCTGATTGCATGTATATCAATGGATCTGGTCGTGATTATTACGAGTTCTACATACAACTGAATCGCTGTGGTACTTTGGGTAAGAACTCACTACAGGAGGAAAGTCGTAAGAACCCCACGGTAAGTGTCAATAGTGATAGTGATATTTGCTAGCTATAATTTGTGTAAATCTTTGCCAGAACTTCATGTGGAACACTGTTACGGTGCAGTACAATCCATTGATTGAGGAGGAGTATGATGAGCATTTCAAAGTTACCTGCGAATATGGCTATGATTTCTGGAAAACTGTCACTTTTCCCTTTTTGGATGTGGAGTAAGTCCAAAGCAATTGAATCTAAGACTACACGTGTCCTTTGAGATCAGGATCTATTCTTAAATAATTCCTATGGATACTTATAACCTGCATATTCTCAACTTTACTCATATCCCCTTTCAGAGTTGCAACTGGCAATCCTGTGGTCTTTACATTGAGTCCACCTGAATGCTATATGGAGATACAGAATGGTTATGGCATAGGTGGCCCACGAGTGACTGGCCCAGTGAGAGTGGGGGATCCATTAACTTTGATCATATATATGAGAAGCAAATACGGTTAGTTGGAGTTTATGAATATATATCATTTCACAATTGAAAACCCTCCAATTTTGTTTGTACAGATGGCTTTGATATTGTGGTCAATGATTGCTATGCTCACAATGGAGCCAATAAGCGTATACAGCTGATTGATCAACAAGGCTGTCCTGTGGATGACAAGCTCATCTCACGCTTTCGAGGCTCCTGGTCGGATTCGGGAATATATGAAACGCAAGTGTATGCCTATATGAAAACGTTTCGCTTTACTGGTTCCCCAGCTCTATACATTGAGTGCGATGTGAGGATGTGTCATGGACGTTGTCCGGTAAGTTAACTAAGCATTACACACCTGGATCTGTCTAATGTCCCACTTACTCATTTATTGTAGAGTCAACCATGCCATTGGCGTAATCTGAAAGCAGTTACCAAACGTGACACCTCCAATATGACGGCCACAAATCTATCGCTGCCACCTTTATCCCATGATGCTGATGTGGCATCGTCCACCTCCACCGATAATCCAGCGCAGGCATCGCTGTCGGAGAATGTAAATCTGTTTCAATCGCTGCGCGTGCTGCAGGAGGGTGAAAGCGATGGTGACGATGTCTATGCTCACCGTCAGGCCAAACCGCAGTCACCTCATCAGACCTGCCTCAAGACATCCACATTCTCAGCACTGACGGCTGGCTGTTCGGCCGTTCTCTGTGTGCTGACCGTCACGCTATTCATAGCCTGTACGCGACTCAAACGACGCAAGGAGTCGTCGCTCTACGATTCCTACATAGCGCATAAAGGGCAAATCGATTGATTGATCGATCGATCGATCGTTTAATTTAGATTTTCGGGTGGCGCCTTGTAAATAGTATAATGTTCGGGAAACCAACGAAGTTCTGTTCGCTCTTAGCTTAGCTTTTAGTATTCGATTTATGTATGTGAGTGTAAGTTTTCATTTAAGCTTTGCGCTTGCGCAACCTAAATAAAGTTGCCAGTGCAAAATGGCTTGCATACTTTCGGGCGGCCGCATTAAATTTAAACTGAAAAATAACGACCAACGCCATGTTAAGGTGATGGATATGAATTTTCATATGAATATTTAAATGGTTATGCTGTGGCACATGCTTGCCCCATAAGGAAGCCAGTGCAACCTCAAGTTGAGTGGGTTTTGCTGACTTTTCGCACTTCCTCATGGCTGCCAGCGGTGCCCTCTGGCACTGTTAGAGCGCCTCTTTCTTTATGCTTGGCATGTGCCCTAGGCAATAGTTTTGTATGAGTGAGGTCTCATATCGTTTTAGATTTATGTGCTGTACCTTTTTTTCGGTCGTGCGCCGGCTTTGCCGCATGATTTTATTTGAGCCGTTGTTGTTGGCATTGTTGTTGTTGCTGCTGGCGAGTTTGACACAAATTTTGAGCTGCGGCGCGCCGCAAAACGTTGTTGCCCAAAGTGTTAATATGGTTGAGGACTTTTAATATTGCCCAACCATCAGTCGACAACAACAACAACATCAGCAGCAGCAACAGCAACTTAAACTGCAACTGCTGCTAATTGTGCAATTTTCAGTGAGTTGCTCATTTTGCTTTTTTTATTTTCAAAAAAATTAGTCGTCAGTCTTTGTTTTGGCATATGCGCAAGATGGCAGATTCTTGAAGCTACTGCGAGTGTAAAAATTAACACAGTATCATTTGCAGTGAGACGAAATTGCCATGGCTAATTAATTTATTTATCTTTGTGGCCACCAATGAGAAACAACAACAACAACAACAATAACAAAATGAAACATGCGAGTAAACAAACAACAACTGAAGATTAAACCAAACCAAACCAAACAAAGCAAAGAAAGAGCCAAAGCAAAACTACTCAAAATCTAAATGCTTATGGTAGCATATTACATTTTTATTGTTTTTTGTTTTCACACACAATTTGCATACAATGAATCATACACAATTATTATACATACATGTATATACATACATATATTTATGATTAATTGCAGTTTAAAAGCACATCAGCATGAAGCGAATATTAACAAAATAATTAAGTAAATCTGGAAAATATGCTGAAAACAAAAAAGGGATGCCAGCTTCACTTTGTCGAATTTGTTATGCTCTTTATAAGTTTAAATGATGATGGGTAGTAAAAGGTCAGAGAGGTGTTTTTATACGGATTCAATGTTAGATTTCATAATAAGTATGTATATTAATTAGGTGTTGTGGGCTTCTAAAACATCTTGTTAAGCGATTTGCTTTAATTATGATAAAACATGGCATGGTTTTCATTATCAATTTGATGTTTCTATAATAGCAATGTAATATAGTAAGCCCATCTGATATACAAGAGTCTTACAGATATGCTAATCTTCTTATTAAAATGTTAGGTCGGCTTTCCCTAAAATATGCCTCAATAATACCATTAAAAAACACTCCTTTCTATGCATTGCCATCTCCATGAGCAACTTATAAAACTTATTTGTAAAGGGCACCAAAATATACTTGCAGGCTTAACAAATTTGTTATGCCAAACCATGTTTATACGACTTCATCAAGTGTTGAAGACTACGCCCAACATTTGAAAAGATTTCTCCAGTTTTGTAGGCCAGCATCTCCGAATCTTAGTCACGTAGCAATAGGACCTTGAAATGTGTGCTTTTGCACAGCTGCCCAAAATGTATTTCAATCAAATGCAGAAAAAAAACGTAAAATTGAATAAAAATTTATGAAAACACAAAAATTAATTTCATGTAATTTGTGTTGGCGGCAGACAGACACTCACACACGGGCACCACATCGTAGTCATCGATTTTATCGCGCCAATTTCAAGTGAGGCTCATGATGTGGATGCTGAGATGCTGATGGTGACACCAAAATGGCACCCAAATTGCAGCAACTACGCGCATTACATACATATGTATGTGTACCTAACAAAGGCTAAAAATTGAGTTTTTATGCGAGCAGGCGACCTTAGCGTTTTTGCCAGAGTCGCAATCGCAGTTGAGGCTCAGTCAGGCACACGTTTTCTTTTTTTTTTTTTTCGTTTGCTGTGCGGCTGCACGTTCGTGGCCTAAGTCTTTGGTTTGCATTGTATTGCGCTGTCATGTGCATATGAAAATCATCAGCAGGCAGGCAGGCAGACAGGCGAGCAAAGCAGTTGCAGTTGCAGTTGCAGAAGCTGCTGCTGCATCTATCCACATGAGCATCAACAATGCAAAAATATGCTTTCATTACCAAACGTCTAGCATGCGGTTTTATTTGGCATGCATAATGTTTTCCTTCCACAGCTTTTCCAACGCCGCGTTGCCTTTGTACTTGCGATGCCATTGTTCTTGGCTGAACTAACCTTTTGCTAAGCAAATTGCGGCGCTATCAATCAATATACGCGGAAGTTTTTCCCTCAGCATTGTCGGTTTTAACTACATTTTAATGTCTTTATAAAGGCCATTCGGGTGTTGACAACCGTTTTGCGTGAAATGTGAAAAATAACATGGATGAGCAGCTAAACAAATCAATTTTCTGTCTATCAAGTATATCTGGGAGTGGCCTTAGAAATGAATTGTGTAAAAATAAATGAGCAAGGTTGTCATGAATGGCTGCATACGGTATTTAGTACGAAGGGCTGTCATAAGAACGATATGAACACTCCTGGGGTCAGTTTCATAGCTTCTTGGTAACATGAACATTAAGAACTTTTCATATTTATAAGTCTAGATTTTAACAGTCTCCATCCATCGTTATTTTACTAACTCGTTTGAAGATTGTTAAGCCAAGAAATTTCGTTTATCTGAAGAGTCGAGTCTCTCAATAAAAACATAAATAGATACATCAGATTTCTTTTAAATTGAACTATTCCTTGTATGCTTAATATTATAATAAATAATTTTCAAAATTCAATTATTTAAATTTAACAAATACATAATTTCTTTAATGATATTAATAGACGATAGCTTTGCCAGCTTACTCGTATCATGCTATTAATATCAACTTTTTTATTTCGCATTTTATGTGCAAACAAGTATATATATTCAAATCATGTAGGCGCCATGAGGAACTAATACATGCTAATAGTAGCCAGAAGCTCCAACGATTAGGTGGAACAAATTCATGAAAAAAAAAACTAACAAACAAACAAGCAAATAGCAGACGCCCATTTGACCTTTTCAAGGTGTTGGCTGTGTTTTTCATAAGTTTCTAAATTTATAGGCGCCAACGTCATGTCATAATTAAATCTTCAAGTAGCAATTTACTAGCGCAAAGCTGCGGAAATACAAACAGCGCTCCATCACCATTACTATTCCCACGCACTGGAGCAGAGCTAAATAGATGAATGGCTTGGCAGCCCT
Source organism: Hirtodrosophila duncani (assembly GCA_037043425.1). NCBI lineage: Eukaryota > Metazoa > Arthropoda > Insecta > Diptera > Drosophilidae > Hirtodrosophila > Hirtodrosophila duncani. The sequence goes on along the minus strand of JBAMBM010000834.1, from coordinate 4,248,350 downwards.
ATTTTATAGTGTATAAGCATGCCTTCAACAGCTGTTGTGCTGATAATAACAAAAAGAACCCTAAATATTTTCATCCTTTGTTTACAAACTTTAACCAGCGAGAGCGTTTACAACCCCTGATAGCAAGTGAGAGGAAGAGAGAGACGCTACTCTCCCTTATCCGGATTTTGAGCACGCGTATTGGCGCCTGCGTACTGAGTTTGACTGCCCGCTCAGCTGCTGTGCGCATCAAAGTCGCAATCCCATTGATTTTATCCAGAATCCAGGAGTCGAGTCCTTAATCCGCACCCAAACTGCCACAGCACAAGTTGTAAAATACACCAAGGCTGCGGAAAATTATTTTCAAATCGACAGAAAATTGCAGGAATATTATCAAAAATTCAGTTTGACTTTCTTCAATAAAGGTGAAGTGTTTTTCTTCAACAAAAACTCACTCCTCGCTGCAACACATGTATTTTCTTTAACTGACTACTCCAGAGCGTGGGCGTGGGCCCTATAACACTTGGTGGCAATGGCTGGTCTGATTGTTAATTGAAAAGTACAATTCACACACTCGCTTACACAATGGACTTCTCGAGCAAATCCTTGCTGCTGTGCAGCATCCTGGCGCTGCTATTGATTAACACAGGTACGTGCAATGGGGGCAGAGCGGGATATCAGCCAGTAACTCTGCCTCTGGGTTATGTAATACACTGCTAACAACTTTTTGATTCCCCCCAACCGATAAAGCAAAAGAAAGAAACGTAATGAAAAAATAGATATATAACAAGTCAATTTTACAGCAATGATTTGATTTTTTTCTTAAATTTTATAAAACGCGCTAGCATCGCCGCCTTGACAAGTTCTCCAAGTTTCATAGTTCAATCAGCCTCGGGCCTAGGATACTGCTCTGCAGTAGCATCTACTAGCCAGCTCCAGGCTCCTTGTGTACATAGCTAAGCATACCCCAATACCAGGCCAACCATTTAACCACCACTAGAAGTGCAACTGCAACGACTGCAACTACTACAACTAGTCTAGCAGCAGCAACAACAACAACAACAACAACACCAAGTAGAACAAACGCCATGAAACTCGGAGAATTTGTTAAAGCGTCGCTGCTGTGGCGCTGCCAAAAATGATAACCAACCCAAAAACCACAACTGCGCAAATCATTAAAGCAATTCCTATATATTTTTTTATGCCATATAAGCAAGCTACATACCTACATTTTTATAATCATTAGTAGACCTAGTCCAAAATTCAATCAATCAACAAAAATATATATATATTTCTTCCTAACTACTAACTTTCTTAGCACCCGCTCTTAACTGAAGCTAAAGCTTAGCTATTTTCAATCTATATAGTTTAGCTCCTCTAACCGATACCGAATCTGAACTTTAGCATAGTTTTCGCTAAGCTCTAAGCGCTCGCAAAAAGAACTTTTCAACTTATCTCTAAACAAAACTACAAACTATCTGCCAAGCTATCTACCAAACTAACTGCTACTTTCCAGTACACCCAACTTACCCAACTACTTACTTACTTACCTACTTACTAAATAGCCAACTCTGCTTTTGTAATTATAACGATTTATCCCTATCTACCAACTACTTACTACTATTGCTACTCTTTACTACCTCAAAAATAATACTTAAATTTTATATTACAAAGCGTAGCGAAAATTTTTTAGGCGCCGCTAGCAAACGAAAAGCAAAAACGAACCGAAAATTATTTATATATAAAGATTTCTGTATCAACTGCCGAATCTTAATTCATACTCCTTCTGTTCTAAGCAGTCCAAAAGAAGCATTTTATGTACAATAGAAGATCATGAAAATTAAGCATAATCTTTTAGAGTCTCATAGAGACAATGTATGAAATAAAGGGAAAAAAAACACTCGCACAAAACCGAAAAAATTCCCTAAAGAGGCGTATATGAAACTCAAGTGTAGTCCATAAAATATAGTACATACACATTCACACACATAGTCACACACACACACACACACACATGCACAGGCACATTCAGATACAAATCATCCAACCACCAAACCAAACCATTTAGAGCAACTGCAATACGAATACCTAAGCTGAGACACTCGTTGTGCTCTATATAGTACTCGTAGCACATAGACATAGCCAAGCCTAACCCGGTCATGTTGGTTACTCCACATCCAAGTACACCATCCGCTAAGGGAATGCCCATGCTCTACAGTTACATAGTAGCAGCGGGCATTGGCGGCCGTAGCATCTCCACATGTCCACAGCATCTCCAGTTGCCTCAATAGCTGAGTTTACTGCTTATGTGCTCCAGCTGAGAGAGTGTTTTCTCTCATGCTCTCTCTCTCTCTGTGTCTCTCTGGATAATTTGCCATGTGCCGGATAGATTTTGGGATGTGCTGTCAAAGTCCTTGGTCCTTGGTCATTCACTTCATTCAATTGTCATTTAGCTGAAATTTGTAGCTAGAAATTTTGTATTACTACTTAGAGTTAGCAGTTGCAGGCGCATTTCTAGGATTACTTATAGGTTCTTATATTGGGCGATCCCCGCACATATTTGAATATATGTATTTGCACACATACTGTTACTCGTAGTGGTTCTTTGTACTAGGCTCTAGGACTGTTACTGGAGGAGGTCTTTGCATTAAAGCCTAGACTGTGCCTGGCATGAGCTCAAGCTGCGGCCGTGTAGGTGTAGTAGGCTTGCGGCAGGCACAGTATTTTAATGTCAAGGCCTCCCATGCGGCGTATAAGCAATGTAGGCATATGTAAAACAAACAGCAATTAACAATAACAACAACATTATTAACCAACATCATAAAAGCAAACAGCATACACACACACACACACACACGCACACGCACACAAACATTGCAACTCGAAACAGATCAAAACAAAAGTACAATTTATCGAGCGGTTTTTCATGTCATTTTAATTTTTCAACAATCAAAATTCAGTCTTTCAAAGCAAGTGTTATAAGCAATTGGTCCATAAAAAAGAAACTATCTAATAATTTAACAAAATTGAAAAGAAATTTTGCTCTCTACAACTATCCATCTGTCTCTAACTCTACGGTTATATCTATACTCTCCTACTGTCTCTGTCTCTCTGTTCGAACTGTCTAAGCTATTTCATCATTATTATATTAACAATAACCCATAAACAATAACAATAAGAACACACTACAATAACCCCATCCAATCCAGCCTAAGCCCAAACCGATCCCAGAAACAATAAAAAACATAAAAACAACAAAAGCATACAACAACTTTGCTCATCCGTCCGTCTTCTTGGTTTTGTCTTTCCCACATTTCTATTTATATAAACTTACATTTTCTTTGTTCTTTGTGTCTTTGTTTCTGTTTACGTATTTTCATTTTCTTTTGGTCTTTTGTGGTCTTTCGTATCCTTAATTTTGTTTTTAGTCAGTGCATCCGAAGATGAAGAGCGCCTGGTGCGTGACCTCTTTCGAGGCTACAATAAACTCATACGACCCGTACAGAATATGACACAAAAAGTTGGAGTAAGATTTGGTTTGGCGTTCGTACAGCTAATCAATGTCGTAAGTGTTCAAAATCAAATTTGATAAAAGCAACAAAAACAAAAAACAATAACAAAAAGATGTTACAAACACAAGCATTAATTAATTCATTAATTAATACGTAAAGTATGTATGTATGTAAACTAACTTTAGTAGCGTGTACAAATACTTTCCGAGTTCTGTTGTTGATTCCTTGATTCTTGAGTTCCGTTGCTGCCACACGCACTGCAGCGCCTTGCCACGCCCCTTTTTGGCCATACAACCAACCAACCAACCAAATGGCCAATAATGAGTTAAAATCAGCAACCCACTGCCCCTGTGCGGATGAGCATTGGCTATTTGGAGGCGTCTAGGGGGCGTGGTGGGCGTGCCGTTTCAGCCGTTCGTTCGTTTTCAGTTACGATTATGCTTTGTAAATAATTACACGTTGTCTTGACTTGTCTTTTGTATGTTTGTAGTGATGAAACTTCATGCTAGCAATACAAAAAAAAATACTAACTCTAATCAATAAACAATTTCTTAAAAAAAAACTAAAACTAATGCTAAACTTTAAATTAAAACCTTATGCGAAAAACTAAATACAAATAATGACTTACTTAACTACCTTCCCACCCGCTCTCTCTTGAAATGCGTACGTTAAAAATATATGATTCGTTTCGTTTCGATTCGCCTTGCCTCGAATCAAACCGTACAACATGCGTATACGTAATATGAAATGCGTATCCGAAATACGTACACCCGTACCCGTTCTCCGGTTATCTGATATTAAAAATCACCACCACCACCAACCACCACCACCATATGATATCACAACAACAACAATCAATCAATCAATCAATCCAATCAAATCAAATCCAATCAATCAAACAATCAATCAATCAATCAATCAAACAATCAATTCAAAACTGAACCATTTGAATACCAACAATTGAAACCAAGAATGAGAAAAATCAAATTATGAAATCAAACGTTTGGTTACGTTTGGTTTGGTACGACTATCAGCTGCAGTGGGATGAGGCTGATTACGGCGGCATCGGGGTGCTGCGTCTGCCGCCCGATAAGGTTTGGAAGCCGGACATTGTGCTTTTCAATAAGTGAGTACTAGCTAACTTTAACAGCCCTCTTGGCTACACCCACTACACCACACAACTCGTTAAAGTAGGCTGAAAGAAGTTCCTACACAAGCGCCCATAACTATCAGCCTTACTAATATGCTTTTGCTTTGATATATTGTCTCCAATGTGCAGCGCCGACGGTAACTATGAGGTTCGCTACAAGTCCAACGTGCTCATCTATCCCACTGGAGAGGTGCTGTGGGTGCCACCGGCCATCTATCAGAGCTCCTGCACCATTGATGTCACCTACTTCCCATTCGATCAGCAGACGTGTATCATGAAATTCGGCTCCTGGACATTCAATGGTGATCAAGTGTCGCTGGCGCTCTATAACAACAAGAACTTTGTTGATCTGTCCGATTACTGGAAGTCGGGCACCTGGGACATCATCGAAGTGCCCGCCTATTTGAATGTCTATGAGGGCGACAGCAATCATCCCACAGAAACTGACATCACCTTCTACATCATCATTCGGCGCAAGACCCTCTTCTACACGGTTAATTTGATATTGCCCACGGTGCTGATTTCATTCCTTTGCGTGCTCGTCTTCTATCTGCCAGCCGAGGCCGGCGAGAAGGTGAGTTTCAAAATTCTGGGTTGATTATAATAGATGCTAAATCGGCTGGGATTGACCTCTGTTCTAGGTAACGCTTGGCATTAGTATTCTGCTGTCACTGGTTGTGTTCCTGTTGCTTGTGTCGAAGATTTTGCCACCCACATCGCTGGTGCTGCCGCTGATCGCCAAGTATCTGCTGTTCACCTTTATTATGAACACGGTGTCCATTCTGGTGACGGTGATCATCATCAACTGGAATTTCAGGGGGCCGCGCACACACCGCATGCCCATGTGGATACGCTCCGTATTCCTGCACTATTTGCCCGCCTTTCTGTTCATGAAGCGGCCGCGCAAGACCCGCCTACGTTGGATGATGGAGATGCCCGGCATGAGTATGCCGGCCCATCCTCATCCTTCGTACGGCTCTCCGGCCGAGTTGCCCAAGCATATCAGCGCAATCGGCGGCAAGCAGTCCAAGATGGAGGTCATGGAGCTGTCGGATCTGCATCACCCCAACTGCAAAATCAACCGCAAGGTGAACAGCGGCGCCGAGTTGGGCCTGGGCGACGGCTGTCGTCGCGAGAGTGAGTCTTCCGATTCCATATTGCTGTCCCCCGAGGCGAGCAAGGCGACCGAGGCGGTCGAATTCATAGCCGAACATTTGCGCAACGAGGATCTCTACATACAGGTGAGAAGAGACATGAGGCAAGAATGACAAGAGTCTTGTTATGGTGTGTTTTGTTTTGTAGACTCGCGAGGATTGGAAGTATGTGGCCATGGTCATCGATCGCTTGCAGCTATACATTTTCTTCCTTGTCACCACACTGGGCACGGTTGGCATTCTCATGGATGCGCCACATATCTTTGAGTACGTCGATCAGGATCGCATCATCGAAATCTATAGGGGCAAGTAAGTCCTGTCTAGCACTCATCCTGGACAAATTGAAAGGTTAAACATTGCAAATTGCAACAATAAACGAAAATTTAAAATGAATTAAGACCATTTTTAGATTTTATTAAGAAACGAATTGCGAAATTGAGAAACAAACGAAGTTAGATGGCAAATTTAATACGATTTAAAAAAAACACTATACACTTTTGGTAAAAGCAAAATTCGCTTAGATGTTAACTGATATATACACACACATTCACACAACAAATCAGATTGAAATTGAACTAAACAACACTGCAAATTCTTAACTTAAAACGAGGTAATAATAAGTTGTAGAATTCATAGCGAAATGCAAGTTAAAACAAAACTAGTGGAATTGTGCGTAATTTATAATTTTAAACGAAATCAGTCAAAGCTAACGATGATTGTTTAGTTTAAGTGCGAATAAACAAATAAACCGTTTTCCAACTTGTTATGACAGACAATTAAATTTAAGTAAAACAATTTATTGCCTAAGATAAATCACAAAAGAAATTTGTAAATGCTTCACACCACAAATAAATCAAGCAACCATAAAACCAATCAAAGCAAACCCCAATAAAAATGCAAAGTTAAATAATGAAAAGCGACTTGACATCAAATTGTCTCAATGCGGCTGGCCAAGTGGCTTATTAGCGTCTATAAATATATGTGCGCCTTCTCGTATATTGGAATGCATCTACTCATTGCTCTGCCAGCTGAGTTTGCGGATATTTAATGTAAGCAGACATTGCTGCCTCGGCACGATTCCTCCGTGAGCTCAGGCAGCCAGCCAGTTTTGTCAACTCTATGTTTTTATAGCTAGATTTCTGTGATTGTGATTAGAAATGTCTAAAAATATGCAAATACAAAATATGCTGGGCTTCAAATTTCGCACATTAATCAGCCAACACAAAAAGTGACTGACTTGATCGCACCGCCTGGCTGCCCACGCTTTGGTGTGAATTCTGTCCGGTCGCTGCTGATACCGAGCAAATACAAATGATTAAATTTTACAAATTAACATACGGACATAGCCAAAGTACAAATACTAGTCGATTCCGGCATACTTAGTATGTGGGCTGTTGGCTTTGGATGTATCATTTTGGGGACTTTGAATATACTCCGATTGAGGCTATGCGAATAGCTTTTGGGACAACATTATTGGAAGCATGTTCCATTTGGTGAATTAATTCGAATTCCTTTCATCAGCTGTGCGGGCTGTACAGGATCTTCTGTCGAAGGCTTTATATATATATAGCCCCAAAACAAGGAAGCAAGTTATCTCTGAGCAACCTTAGTTTAAGATTTATGTTAGACAGATTTCGACATTAGCTGTATATGTCTTGACTGAATTTCAGGTAATATTTCGATCAAAACCACATGTTGGTAATCTATTTTTAAAGCAGAAAGCTAAGGATGTATCGGAATGAAACCCAAAATTTAAAAGGGACTCTTTGATTGCTCAGTTAGCAAAATTTAATGTAGAGCATATATGAATGATTCTTAAATCGGTGCATTACAAATATTAGTCAAATATTTATAATTCTCCCAGCCGGCCGACCTTGCACAAGGATCTTGAACTGCTAACAGTGTATTAGTTTGGATTGGATCAATCGCTTCACTGAATACATGATTTAGTAATCATCTCCGAAGTCAGCCTCAAGCTAATCCACTTGTGATGACGCATTTCATCAATAACTACTTATACATATTTGCCAGCTAAGGGGTCTGCATTCCTCTGATCTGAGCCGATGAAACTAATTACCCACCATTATTTATTTAATGTATTCCTTTTAATATCTTGATAAGTCTTACAATGTATCACTTCATTGTCATATGAGACATCTTTCATCTCTGTTTATGTATGCTCATTTTAGCTGGCTTTTATTTTGCAAACATCTTTCTCTTTCAGTTCACCAGCCTTAGGGTAGATCACAGAAACCAAAAGACAATGATCATTAAATAATTTATAAACAAATTCTTCTGTGAAACCTATTGACTGCTTAGGAAATTTCTTATGTAATAGGTAAGAATATTTCTGGCAAAATATAATCTTTCTATTCGTCTTGTCCTCTAAATTAGTTAACTGCGTAGATTTGCATAAAATTAGTATACCCCTTTGGTGTTCTAAAGAACCACAGGGATTTGGTGATGAGCATGATTGATAAGCACGGTTCCTGGTTGTGGTTGGAACTTCTGGTCAGGCTCTTAATCATTCACAAAAACAAAGGCCTCATAATTAAAGTGAAAAAACCCTAGGTGCAAAAAAAACTAACTAGTACGCGCTGTTATTGACTTACAATCGTCGCTGATTACCAAGCACGGCAACAACAATAACAACTTCTACAGCTACTACAACAACAACAAAGGTTACAGCATCAAGACGATGACGATGACGACTCAGCTTGGGCCGTCGCAGCATCGAGTGAGCCAAACTTGTTGGCGTCTCAAAAAGCTGGCTCAAAACTTCGGCATCTATTGAGCGAACGCGCGAGCGAGCTTAGGGGCTGCTGTAGTATAAATTCGCCAAGGGAGAACATTTGGGCATCATTCGATTTTCTGATTTTGCAACGAAGACGTCGCTGCAGTCGGAGCCAGCCTTAGACCAAGTCTAAGCCTAGGACAGTGGATATATCATTTCGTGTGCGGTTTCTTCCGTTTTGGTTTTGGCGACTGTTAAACCGGTCATATTTAACACCTTCCGCGTCCGTGTCGTGATTATTTCGTGTCGTTTTCTGTTTTGTTGGAAAACTCGGTGAAATATTTGCATTCACTTGGAATAAACCAGAATGGTGAGTGTGAAAAGCTGATGTTGTGATTTCCGCTTATGCGCTCGTGTCCGTGCGAAAAGAGTGTAGCTGACCTCAGTGTCTTTCTGTTGTTCTTAGCGCCTTCTGTTGCCTCTGGTGGCGCTGCTCGCTGCGGCTGGCGTCTATGGTGATGTTTCGCACTTGGATACGGATCTGAGGGAAGATGGCTACCACTACAAGCAGCCACAGGTGCCATTCCCGCCTCCGCCTTCTGGCAATGGCATTGAGGATTCTGGTGTAATATTCGGCCCGGCCCCAACAGCACCGGCTCCCTCGTATGGGCCACCCCAGACTCAACCACCACGCCCACAGCCAACTGCTCCAGCTCCATCGTATGGACCACCCCAAACGCAGCCACCTCGTCCGCAGCCTACGGCTCCAGCTCCATCGTATGGCCCCCCACAGACGCAGCCACCACAACCTGCACCCTCAGCTCCAGCTCCTTCCTATGGGCCACCCCAGACACAGCCTCCTCGTCCACAGCCCACTGTTCCGGCTCCTTCTTATGGCCCACCCCAAACGCAGCCACCACGGCCACAGCCCACCGCTCCAGCTCCATCTTATGGACCTCCGCAAACGCAACCACCACGTCCACAGCCCACCGCTCCAGCTCCATCTTATGGACCTCCGCAAACGCAACCACCTAGACCTCAGCCTTCTTCCCCGCAGCCAGGACCCGAGTATTTGCCTCCCGATCAGCCTAGGCCCCGACCACCCCCATCGCGACCCCAGCCACCTGCACCCCAGCCACGTCCAACGCAAAGCTATGGACCACCACCATCGCAGCCTCCCGCACCTTCACCATCGGCTCCAGGCCCATCATACGGGCCTCCACCCAGTCAACCACCTCAGCCACCACGCCCACAGCCGCCGCGTCCGCAGCCACCACGCCCACAACCGCCACGTCCGCAGCCAGGAGCAGAGTATTTGCCCCCAGCTGGCGAGAACGAAGTAACTCCCCCTCTGCCGCAACCAACCGCTCCGGTTCCTGACTACGGACAGCCACCTGCACCACCAGCACCTACTTATCAGCCACGTCCTCCAGCACCACCGGCACCACCAGCACCTACCTATCAGCCACGTCCCCCAGCACCACCGGCACCACCAGCACCTACCTATCAGCCACGTCCTCCAGCACCACCTGCACCACCAGCCCCGGAATACGGTCCCCCACCTTCTAGTCCTCCTGCGCCACCCACATATCAGCCACAACCACAACCCACACCTCCCGCACCACCAGCACCAGCACCCACTTATCAGCCACGTCCTCCCGCACCACCTGCCCCACCAGCCCCTACTTATCAGCCACGTCCTCCTGCACCACCTGCCCCACCAGCACCTACTTATCAGCCACGTCCTCCTGCACCACCAGCCCCACCAGCTCCGGAATACGGTCCTGCACCATCTAGTCCTCCAGAAGCCGGTTCCCTCGGACCCGATGGCTACAACTACAACAAGCCTGCCAGGCCATTCACCTTTTAGACGAAAGCGGAGATAAACCCACCACAGCACCAACACCACCACCACATGTAGTATTCATATTCTTAGCCCAAATTCTGTGGAGCAATTTTTGGATATCCTTCCATGCCGTTTATTGTAAAGAGTAAACCACTTTTGTAAATCGTCGTTTCGAATAAAAAGTAAAACAAAATCTACACCAAAATAATGTCTCGAAGGATTATTAAAATCTCTTGAAGAATATCTTAAAAACCACACATAATTTTCACAAATAGAAGATTGAGTATAAGCCGATCCACGTTGCACTAGATGTTTTGGCAATGCAAACGGGTTTGAATCGCTCGGTCAATGTCCAAGCGGATTGCCTAGCTAGATCGACCTTCTGCGGCGTCAGTTCTGACAGCCGTTGACGCGTCCAAGATTCATTGCGACGGTCATTAGAGCTGGCAGATGCCGCCGCCACCAAATATCAGCGGTTCAAGTGCAGCAACCCGAACTGGCAACTGGGCAGTGGCTGGCGCTGGCGCTGGCATCGGTGGTAGGTCAAATCAATCAGCCTCTGGGGGCGCCATAAATCACAGCACCGTAGTCACACAGGCGGAAATTCCTAGCGTCAAGCAGCCGTGAATGTTCTCAGCTCAGGCTGGCGCTGTTTGCTTTATGCTTTTTCAAATCCATAAACCTATAATGACTACTATAACGACTGTGATTGCAATTGCAACGGACGGGCCTGAGCCATACTTGGAGCATTCAAGGTGCCAACCACGACGACGTTGACGTTGTCTGAGCCAAAATAAATATGAGTATGAGTTAGTCGACTCGAGTCAAGCTGGGCTCAGGCTCAGATCGGCGACGATCAATGAACGATGCACACAAGCTAAACAAGTCAATTCCCACAAGCTGTCGTCAGTTTGGCAGTCCGTCAGTCTGCAGGTCTGCCAGTCAACAGGTTCATCAGTCATTTAGTCAATATGTCAGGCGCTCAGTCAATAAATTGAGTTAGCCGCCGCAACTTCATTAGGCCGCATTCGGTGCCCAAAAACTGCAGCATGTTGCGGTTGTTGTGCAATTCTTTTTATTTTTTTGGCTCTTATGAAGGGGAAGAGGGCCTGGGCCTGTACCTCTGGGGCTAAGGCTGCTGCTATTAATTATATAAGTATTTTTTTTTGGACGGCCTTCGATTTTGCTTAGGTGGACACACATAGCCCTAGCCAAGACCCAATGGGTTGACTTCTGATTAACATTAACGTCTTAACGATTGTGTCTGGCGTGTGATTTATGTTTTTCTGTTTGTTCGCTTGCCTGGCTGCAGCTGCAGCTAGCTTATATAAATACACACATATAGTACTATATGTACTTATACAAGTATTTATGTTATTGTTGTTTTAATGCTTGATTTATGATTACAGCACACTGGAGTTTTGTTTTTGGGCCGCCTGTCAGCAGATTCGCCACGCATCGTTTGCATAGCTTTGCTCTGTCAGTCTATTACAGTTGATTGCTGTTTCTCCTATTGTTGTTGTTGCTATTGTTGTTGTTGTATAGAACAAGTTCATCAGTTCATGGGTTAGGTCGCTGCTGACCTTAGTTAATATTTAAGTGTATGAAATGACAAGTGTAGGAACAGTAAAGCCGCCAGCTTAGAACTTCATTCACAGCCAGACTAAAATGCGGAACCCATCCGGGTGTAATTTCCCAAACGAGTTATTAATATTCCGGCATAGTCATACCCTTAGCCAAACACGCAAATGTAAATGCGGCTATAAATATTAAATAAAATTAAAATAAAACAAAACAATATTCTATTGGCCCGCCGGCCAAATGTTATTTTATCTCATTCTCATCACATTGCCTCTAATCTCATCTTGATTCTGAAATTCCTTGCCTTTAATAATTCTACAATATTTATTTCGACAGCTAATCGAAAATATTAATTGACAAATTTTAATTATGACTTAATAGACATTCAATAAAGTCACCGCACAGCGGCTCATCACACACAAGACATTTTTTGGCAAGCAGACAATGATTAATGCTGCAAGAATAAGAAAAGGTTGCCGTCATGTTGCCTAATGGCATCAAAGCCACTTCCCGCCCTCCCCTCTGACAAACACAACACATTAAGCATACGCAATGTGTGCCCGCAGCGAACTTCTGCACAACGCCAGGGCCTCCTCTTGTAAATCAATCGGAGGCGAAATTGCCCTTGGCATACTTAAGGGAGGCAACAAAACAAGAAAAGAGAGAAAAAAATATTGTTTTGTCTGTTGTCTTCTAAATTATTGTCTGGCCAAATGGAAAATAAGCTGTACAATTGTAAAAAAAACCCGAATCTACACAAAAATACAAAAAAAAAAACCACCAGCAACAGCAAACGCACTTAAATGTTTTTGAGCAAACATTGCGTACAATGATTTGTGTAGACGCCGCAGGCCAAAAGATATATGAAAAAGTATGGTAAATAGTGCTGATGATGATGACGTTTGTGTTGTTCTTGTTGATGATCATTATGAGCGCAAAATGCACAAAAACGCGAGCCGAAAGTCATTCACGCATGCCAATTGCTGGCTGTCTCCGGTAGGCAAATGAAATATGGACGACTGCCCCAACGGCCCGAAACAGCATGCTTGCGCAAACAGTTGTGATTCTGCAAACTTAAGCCTAAAGTTATGCTACGAACTTAGCACGTAGTTAGAAACGCAGTCATTGGGTTAAACTGTAGAATAATGTTGCTAACTTTTGGGTGACCTTTTGGGTTTAGTGAAACGGTAAGCTTTCAGTTAATCTGTGTTTGCGTATAAGTGATGTTGAGCTTTATTTGAAAATATTGTAATTTAGAAATAAACTAATCATTTATTCACATATAGGCTTCTTAGGACGGAATGAAATATTGAAAGTGGAAAGTCACGGCCGCAAAGGAATAAAGGTTTACAAGCAGCAGTTCGATATATGATTCAAAATTAAACTGATTAAAGCAGTAGAGCAGCTTGTTACTATAAGAAAGAATACATGGTTACAAGCAAGGCGAACTCATTTTGAAGCCTTATTAAATGGATAGGGGGAACACAGAGGAGGCAAAGGGAAGAAGAAAAGGGAAAGCATCTGGAAAGAAAGATGAGAAAAGTGAGGGTATAGACAGAGCTAAAGAGAGGAGGTAGGATATGGGAAGGCGACAAGATGACAGAGAGAATGAAGCAAGAATTTGAGGTAGAGGGAAGAGACAGAAAGATGGGCCACAAGACAGTTAGCTAGCAAAAGGAAAGGGAGTAGCAAAATGAAACAATGTTTTCAAAAATCAACTCCCGCTTCCGTAAATCGAAAAAGTTCTTCTTCTCCCACAATTTTTGAAGATTTAGTTAAAAGTCGGTTTATATATGTATAAGCACATACGCTTCCCATCTTCCGAATTTCATTAAGATCGGAATTTCATTAAGCAGAGACATACACATATTAATACACACACACATATCGAGCATACATGCCATATCATTATCATTGATGTGTGAGAGAGAAAAAGCATTCTGCTGGATCTTGTAAACATGTTGCAGGATGCTTAAAACATGCTGGAGGAATGCTAAAGCAACTGTTAGCTAAGTTATATAGCTATGTAGTATATTAGAGGCGGAACTCGAGGCAAACCAGATCGATCTTACTTGTTTTAAATTAAATATATTATCCAACACAATATTTTGGTCAATGAACTTAACGAAATTGTGTTCTTAGCATGAAATAACTCAAGTCCCAGAGATCTGAAGTAAGTTAAGTTGAGAAAAATATTGCTATTTAACGCCGAGATGCGTGTGCATTCTTTGGATATACACAATAATCAAGTCTACATACAACACGTCCATGATGGATGATTTTTTTTTTAAATGTTTTTAACAGTTTAAGTGTCTAGGTATTAGTTGTATCTACTTCAGTTAGTGGCATATGCAAATTTTTTGTTAAACTCTTTGTTTTCTCTGACTCACTAACATTAGTCATATGCATAAGCAATTGTCTACATATTTATTAATGCCTGGCCTGATGAACTTCCTTATCCAATTGACCGATATTTTGGTTTGTTCTCTGAGCCAACTCTAATCATTTGTTTTGGGTTTTGTACATAAATTAATCAATAGTTTAATAAACGCTTAACAACTGTTAACCTTCTGAGCGTTCAAGCGAGTGCAAAATAAATCAAATAATGCTTAAGATGTCAAACAACTTTGCTTTTGCTAACGACAACAGCAACAATAACATCTACAAGCAAAAACATGAAACAATCATAACAATTGACAGCTCATACGGGCAGCTGTGCATAATGATTAAAAGAAGCGCGAACAAAATCGCTTAGCCGCCGAAATTGGCAATTACTTGTTCAGTTTTGTTATTTGTTTTCCAGGCTCTTCACCAGCGAGGGGAATACAAATTAGAGTTCATTAGTTAATCGCTTTGTTTAAAAATAGCACAATATAGAGTTTGGCTTCTTATTTGGTAGTTGAGGATTTATTTTTGGCCTTTTAATTGCCATCAGTCTTGGCGTGTCAGTCAGTATGGTGGATGCTCTCTGCATCTCTGGGGCAATATTGATTATTAACATAAAACCAAGGCATCCCCAACACATTTTGCTGGCATTTAATATTTAATTGGAAATTCACAAAACGCCAACATTAATCAAAGCGTCGCACAATGCGTTTTCGGTTCAAGTTTCTGTTTCGATGCGACAAATATGAAGACAAGTAGATGATATCGAGATGGATTTTGGGCCGAATTGATGCCGAAGTCGCAGATGATGCCGAAGTGCTGATCATTCATAAAGCCTCCGGGCGGCATTGTCACGCAAATGCACGACAGTGTCACATGCTGGTGAGCGTGAAGCAATTAACGGCACCTCACTGTTCGTGGCTGCCTATTTATGTGGCCAACTACTGTCCGATCTGTCCATTGTCTGAATATGGTAGATGGAAGCTGAAACTCAAACTGAAGCCACTATGTGGGTCGTGTATGCCGTGAGGCCTCTGAGATGACAGCACTTGTCAAACCAATCCATAATACATGTCAAACACAACATCAACAGCCAAAGAAAGAAGGAATATACACGTGTGACAAAACGAAGTTTTAATACCCTGAATTTTATAATTATAATTCTGAAAACACAGCTGGAAACTTCATTTAATTAAATATGGTTCAAAGGCTTCAAATCAAACTGAACCATAAACTGATCTATGCGAATTTGAGCGTGAACTTATAACCTAGACCTGAAAGACCTTTTCTAAAATTTATAACCCACCCACAATATTGCAAGAAAGACCTTTGTCGTCTGCTGAAGTAGAATAGAAAGAAAAAGTACCACATGTGTTGATGTTGAAAAAATCTTTAAAATCAAATAAAATAGTGTCATACTATTTTATATAGGATGTTTTTTGGAAATATACAATTGGAAAATCATATTCACAGCTTTAAAACTGAGAACATTTATCGGGTATAGAAGTTGTGCTTCAATATTAACCATGTTGTATTGTAAGGTTGCCTCCTACATATGTATCAACACAGAGTATATAAATTAATAAAATTCTCTTAAATTTTTCGAAAATCAAACATTAAACATTCGTTAAACATTCCATATTTGATTGTTTGTTGACAAAGTTATAATACCCATTGTGCGGAGAGTATAACAAAATAGGCAGCCAGCAACAATAGATCGTAAAATCGAAAATGCAAATGCAAAGCAACCGAAAAAAACCAAAATTAAATTATCCATGTTTACAATCTCTTTACAAATTTTAGCCTTGGCCTTACGCACAAACACAAAAAACGGTCATTTATAAGATGCACAAAAAGAAGCAACAAAAGCGTTCACAACAATGCAACAAAGAGCAGCAAACGGCATCCAAGTTCAAACAATATCACAAAGGCTGCGCATATCAGCTCTGATGAACTCTGATGAATTACAATAACAATCTGCTTGGCCAAAGAACTTTACAGCTTGGCAAAACTGGCAGACAGAGCGGCGGGAAATTTCAGAATCTTCGACAGTCGAGTCATCTGGCTGCCAGCTCAGTATTGCGAAGTTAAAACTGGTTCTGCTGCCATAACTAGCATTTGCATTTGTGCAAATTAACTTGAATGGTTTTTAAATATAAGCATTTAAGTTGACTAGTTTTTGCTATAGCTTCAACATCAGCATCAGCCTCACATTCGGCTACCACTAAGAGCCACAGCTCAGCTTAGTGGCAGCAAGAACGGGTTGTTTCTTTATAGACGGTTTATAGCATATTATGTATTGATTCGATAGCAATCAGTGTCATGTGATGTTTGTCTATGTCTATGAACTAGATTTGTCACCGCCACCCAAAACATGAAAACATGAATGAAAACTGTTCAAACAAAATGAGCAGCTTAGCCTGGTGAATGGCAGAGAATATTATGAAAGACCTATGCTATATAGTCTGAACGTATCTTTAGGTAAATTTTGAATTGATTTAACATAAAAATGTTATATATTAAATAGCAAATTGAGGCAGATGAAAGAACTATACAATTATCGAATATTCTTATCATATTTAGCCTCTATTTATTAGTTATTGAATGAGATTTAACTCAGAAATTAAAATTAGTTTTTGAAGTCAAAAGACTCAGTTCCCTAAAATATGTATATATAATTCAAAATAGTTCCAATAATATTTTAAAATTAATCGAATCCCACATTAATGCCCCCATTAAGGCCAGTTTATATACTTTTTTTTTTATTATTAATAACAAATTTGTTATGAATACTATATTATATATTAACGGACCGCACCGGCTTTACAGGTCTGCTTTGTCTATTTCGTATTGTGTGACTATGTCTCTGTATGGACAATTCTCTTTTTCTATGGGATCTATGCTTATCCCGGTCAAGGGTAACGTTCAGCAGGGGATTGTCTATTTACTCTCTAAATGTATTCATTTTTTCTGAAACACAGTAAGTCTCTTTTTGGAGAAGTATGTGGAAGGTCTCTCTGAAGCTTTCAGCAGCTTCCAACGCTTGAATTTCTCTGGTAATTTGTTACATCTCCTTAATAGCTTGGTGAAATCGTTCACCTTGCTCTTCACTCAGGTCTCCTAAATTTTCTAGAAAGAAAATGTACTTTTAAACTCATTAGGCAACCTTAAACTTGACGATTTGACCTCTTTAAAGGCAATCCACCCTTCTTTTTGAGAATCCCTCGTGGATGTGATGATATGGATCCAGCCATAAGCCGCCTGGTTCACCGAAAAGATCCTCCTTACACTTTACCTCCGAGATGCTTGGAAACTTTGATATTAAGTACTTGAAGCAATTTCCGTCTCTTGGAAATGACTTTACTAATTGTTTCATCAATAATAGCTTTATATGAAGCGGTGGTAGAGGAACTCTATGAGGAGGCATTCATATAATTGTACATATTATTTATGACTTCCCAAAAAAACCCTTTTTTATAGTTTTCAGAACATCAGACAGTATTTTTGTTGCACACCTGTATTGCTGTAAGAATTGTGATCTATTTTACTACAATCTAATCTACAATTATCTAATCCTACAATTAAAAACAACCGCCGTGTCTGTACCATTGTAATTAAATACACAAAAGTGTCATTCGCTTCTCCGTGCTTGTCTTCTTTTCGTCAGCTTTAACTACGGCACGAGCCGCAATAAAGGTGGCAAAATGTCCAATTTGTATGGTTTTCAGAAATCGCCAGCTTCAGCGTCTATGTCCACGTCAAGTAGGTGTCGTGTCGAAGTCGTCTTGCCTCCGGCGGGCAGCCGTCATACACAGTTTTTGCTGTTGTTGTTTTCCTTTGCGAAACGAATTATGAAAAGCGCTGTAGAACACCAATTACTAAGTTAAACAATGATTAGTTAAAGTCAACTGCGGTTGCGTGTTTTTGCCTAATTTCAATAATTAATTTATGCTTAAACAGTCAATTAAATGTTAATGTTAGTTAACGTTCTCTTTGACTGCTTTCACCGCGCGTGGCAAACCCAAAACTGACACCCGTGTGTCTGACATTTGAGTATAAAAATGGAAATGAGAAGTTTGTATAAAAAGTGGAAGAATTTGCATATTGTGTAAAACAAGCTAGACAGCTTTACCAGAATGTTCTTAAAATTTTGATATCGAACAGTGTTTGCTGATGTGTAGGTCAAATGTATGATTGAGATCTGAATAGAAAAAGTTGGCATAAGCTATGGGAATAAAGAGTGACTGAACGCAACAATAACCCAAATTATTAGCCCAATTCAGAGGCGGAAGTAATGTTGAGAAACATTTGTTTATTTGCTTGAATAGTCGATTAAATACAATTTATTGAAGTAGTTATAAATCTTTCAAGTGCTTGAAGTTGTGTGTGCCTGCGAGCGCTTGTCTGTGTGGCAGACACGCTGCAATAATAAATTTAAACATAAATATTTAGATGTTGCGGCCACACTTACAAAAGGCATAGCGAATGGCTTACGAAATTTGATATATATCTTATAGAATATCTTATAGAATAAGTGTAAGTATAAGTGCACAAGTTTTCTATGCTAATGGTTCAGGGAATTCATTAAAAGACGGAAAGGTACTGGATGTGGTAAGCTTAAATCTCCTTCTATTTTCAAATATGTATATTGTCTAGACTCTAGACAGACAAGTAGAGACTGGTTTCACTATCACGCAGGTCAGAAGAGGCTATTCATCCCATTTGCACGCATTCATTCATCTTTCTTATTTAACTGAACTATTACAGCTTTTATGTAGCAGTCGCAAGACAAGTTTTGTTTTTTTAAGATAGGGTATTAAATTCTTCATACATAAAGTGAGCACTTCTTGGAAGGCTTCTCTAGAGAATTTTGTTTGCGTTATAATTTTGCGTAATTTATTGAATATTCATAATGTTGACGTTGACTGGCATGGCTCCAACTCTTATGCAAACTCTGGTGAATGTGCGGAAGCCTGTCAAAAATTTTACGAGGCATTGTGTCGACACTTGACAAATAACTATAACTTTGCGCAGACGACAGGAATGCGCAATATGTCAAAACATGCCTCGCGCTATTAAATTTGGCTAATTCGCTGCGGCTAAGAACGTTACCACTCATATCCAAGGTGAATGTTAATACTGATGCAGCACATTTGTGGGAGACCACGCAATTTGCCAGTTTCTTTAATTTATTGCTGGAATTATGATTTGATTTAGCTTAAATGGAGAGCAGCATTTCGTGGATTTGGCATTGCGTATACGCCCCGTTTTGCTCTATAATGGGCACACTGCCATTTTAAAATTGAAACGTCAGCAAACAATGAAGCAGCACATCTCAATTCGGAATCCGATTCCGATTTCAATTCTCAGTCATGCAAATGATTTCATATTGTTATTCACACGCGCCAAAACCATTCAAATGCTAAACAAATTTTAAGTCACACAAAATATGATCAAAAGGCGTGTCTTCACGACAATTGGCAGACGTGGGAATCTTTTGTTAGATAAACAGTGTGTGTTGTCCTTATCGGCAGAAATCGCTCGTGTAAATATAGACCCAGAGTCAGTGTGAATAGATATGTTTAATAAAATGTTTTCAGCCTCGCTTGGACAACGGCTCACATGCATAATATTTGGAAACTTTATATTCGCCATACATCAGAACACACAGAACATCATAATTTGATTAAGCGCTGCTTAAGACAGTCTCAAGGTTGAAATTTAACACGTGGTCTCATGTATAATGCCTCAGTATCACAGACCGGTCATTGCTCGTTCTTATCGAAATCAAATGCAAACTCATGTTTCCTATCAGCTTAGCATCTTGCCAACTCTTAGAGCTTTAGTGTTTTAAGTGGCTTATCAAAGTGTGGGCAGTTAAATGGCTTGGAGAGCGTTTAGCTAATGACACGGTGAATTCTAGTCATAAATTAATAGAATTTTCGATTACCGGCATATAATGAAATTCTCTGCGTCGGCTCATGGCTTTTGATTCACTTTTTTTTGGCTCTTCAATATCTTTTGCTGCTTATTGGGGACTGCCAGATGCTGGGTATGCTAATTAGGCTCGACTTTTGTTCGGTTCCGGTGCGCCGACAAGTTGGCAAAGTTGAAAAATACAATAAAAAATATTAATTTTAATTTGCCATCAGCATAAATAAAAGCGAGCCAATTTAAATGTTATCGTGTTTTTGGCCAATTCTGTCACTCCATCCCAAGTGTTTGGAGTGAGCTTGTTTTTGTCAGAAACTATAATTTTAGCAACTATCTAAGTATATATGAACATGAATATGTATGTCACGCCCTTGCAGTTAATTTATTGGAACGCCTTTTATTGTGATTTCGATAGAACGAGAATTGTACCGTTTTCAGATTCATATGACACATTTTGCAAGTCAAATTGTGTTGACGCATCGCACAATGGGTCTATGACAATAACAATAGCAATTCTCATATTGGCTCTTTAAGTCTAGATTTATGAAATTTATGAACACTTAGTGTTTTTGGCTGCCCGAAACTTAATATGCCAACAAAAGCATTATTAATTACTTTTAAAATTTTCTAATAACCGTAAAAATACACACAATATACTGCATGAAGCAACAATGAATAAATATGGAAAGCTATATTTGGTCTATCGAAGCTTATATACTCTTGTTGGAAGAACGCCAGAGTGCTGAATTAATAACCGATGTATTCATAGCTACTGAGACTCATACAGGCCTGTTCGCGTTTCCACTTCTACTTGAATCATTTGGTCTACTTTTTGATTGGTGTTCGCGATGTCCGAATCCGATTGAAATTTGCGGCTTCAAACGTTTAGCCTTGTAGCTTGCGGAATCAAAAGAAACTCACTATTTTCTCGGTATTGTGTGTACTTTTGACCAGACATATAGTTTTATGGCAATTTCTAATTCATTGTGAAGGGTTTGAAGTGTAAGAATGCACTTGAATTTGTTGCTGTACATCCTACTGCATCGTTTTTCCCACTGGCGTCACAGCCCGATTCGGACATAAGTTCGAAAAACTCAAACTTTTCGAAGTGGAGGTGGAATTATAACTCGATTTACTTTTACTTTTCGCAGCGATCACTCATACACATCGTATTTGGGCTTGTTTTCTTAAGAACATTGTACTTTTTACAAAGTTCCTCATCAAAGGTCGAACGGCTTTCCACTGAAATTCAATGTTCTTACCCATGCATGAGGCTCCTTATAGCAGCATGCTCCATACATTACCAACATGATGACAGAATTATAATACCTCCGGCAAGTGTATTAAATATCAAACATTTCCGACAACGTCTGAACTGCTGTTTATGTTTCATGTTTTCGTTGACAATCATTCAATTAATCAATGGCTTAAATAATGAGATGATGTTCGCGGCAAGTGAAAGGCATCGCAAACCTGCAAAATGATGTCACATATTCGTATCGAGAACTATTAAATTTGTCTTAACCAGCTTGATTAATTTCGGAAACACTTTTATGGCCGGGCTTCTAGTTCCCAAATCATAAGAAGCACTTTCAAAATGGCCGCAGCCTAAGGCTTGGCGTTTCCTGTGCCACTTAATCATCCAGCCTTGATACCAAAATTATTAAAACTCACTTTTATTGGCACTGAATGCAGGCAGCTTCTTGGCCTGAAGTGGCTCACTTGAAGCCAACAGTTGTCTAAAGCCAGGTGAATGTATTTCCCCACACACAATGCGCATGTTTGGTAAACGGAAATGATGTACAGGTACATACATATGTGTGTATTTATGTGCGTGTGTTCAAAAGCCGTTAAATATATGTATTATTGTTTTGTAGCTGAGGTCAAGTGAATTCACAAACAAATAGATGGGCAGACAATCTCTTCTTAAATTGACATGATCGTCAAGCTTTGTTTATCAAAATGTTTAACAGCTTGTCGCCATAACAAAAGGCTTATGTATGCATACATGTAGGTTTGTATATAAATACTATGTATATATGTAGTACAAATTATGAATGCGACAAGCTGCTTGCGCATGCCATGCCCTTTTATGTAAATGTCTTCATTTTCATAGCTCTTCCAGGAGATTTATGGACCACAAAAAATTCAAGAACTTTTGCATAATTAGACGACAAGACCGGAGAATACTTGACGTTCGCGTTCGCGGGCCAACAAAAATATTATTCTTATAATATTTTCTTACTAAATGTTATGCAAATCAAAAGACTTAGGCAACGAACTTCACTTGAGCCGCGCGCGCGCTGTGCCAATCGCTGCATGTCTCCGCAGCGCAGTTAAGAGCGCAAGAAATAGCCAGATTTAACTTTCGTATGGCTCAGATTCAGATCTATTCTCTTAAGTCGGGTCAAGCTGAATGTTACTGCTGTTTTGTTTGGCCTGTTGGCATGTTTGTTTTGTTTTGCTCTGCTCTGTTTATGTAGATGTAGCGTGGTTGGGACTGTAAGTGTGCGTCATGCCAAAAACAGCGAAGCCAAAGTGATTGTCCGCGATGCTGGTCCAAGGGACAGCAGCCAGCAAACCACTTCTAGCTGCGGTTTCTGACCAACCACCGCCACCAATATCAACCTCATCTTATTTAATTTAAATTTTGATTTGAATTTGTTTGTTGTTGTTGACCGCTGGCCGCTGCCTGCTGTTGTTTTTGTTACTGTATTTATAACACCGTGTGTGTTTCATCGGGTTTTTGGCGGTCGTCGCTTTTTTTCAGCTCAACTCTCTTAGACCCACGTAGCGAACCGGCCCGGCAATGGTCAGAGATATAGTATAAATTTCATACAAACTGTCCAGCTCATCATCATTTGTGCTTTGAACTTCTTGAGTGTGAATTGCTCGTGCGCTTCTGGACGAGAAAATTTAGCGTGAAACCAACTAAATTTGCCAATCTTAAAAATGGTATGTGTATGTGTATCCTTGCTAGAATCAAGGATAATTAAATCAAGGATAATAAATCAGTGCCAAGCATACAAAAGTGAAAACGATTAAATGCAATGAAACGTATCCAAAGCAACAGTTGTGACGGTGTAAATCTACAACAAAGTCCAAATATGAACTGAAAGCAAAACAAGAATCGGATCGAGTGCTCCCAGCTCAAGTGCTAAAAATAAGTTCCTGCCAA
The DNA here is from genome assembly GCA_037043425.1 of Hirtodrosophila duncani. NCBI lineage: Eukaryota > Metazoa > Arthropoda > Insecta > Diptera > Drosophilidae > Hirtodrosophila > Hirtodrosophila duncani. The sequence goes on along the minus strand of JBAMBM010000834.1, from coordinate 4,224,897 downwards.
CCAGAAATAGCCAACCACAAAGACAACCACTCAAAGTGCTCTTCTTTGATTTCATTTATCTGCAGAAATTGTTCGTGTTCTTCGCTTTGGCCATCATCGGCTTTGCGGCTGCCGCACAGCTGCCTGATTCGGCCACCCAGGGACCCAATCCCCAGGACATAGCTACACCCGAACCGGAATACATTGATATCGAGGATCCAGCGCCTGCGCCTGTGGCTGCCCCAGCACCCATACCAGTTGCTCGTTCAGTGGTTCGTCCAGTGGCTCGTCCTGTGGCGCATTACCAGCAGCCTATTGCCGTTGCACAGCGTGCCCAATACTTGCCCCCACTGCAGCAGCAGCAGCCCCTGGCTGGACACGCGTTCAGCAGCCAGAATGGTTACCAGTACCGTCGCCCAGTCTATGTAAGACGCTTCTATCGCTTGCGCCGCTATTAAGATGGGCGTTGATGTCTAGCAGTTAGCTTTGTCTATTTAATATATAATATTTCGATATATTTTGAACTTTTTATTCACGCACTCCAAATATTTCTCTCTCTTTTTACCCATTTATCCCGCTTCCAACTCTATCTGCACCAAATACCACCACCACCACCACCACCACCCACATGGAACCGCTATCGTACTCGTATCCAATCTAGCATTAACCAATTCCAATATCAATATCAACTCCCAAGCATACATACCACGCACTGAACACCCAACCCACAAGCACTAAACTATCCAAACTATCCAACCTGTCCAAATCCTCCAGCTATCGTATCTAACAAAAACTAAATGAAATCGAAATCGTTTTTCACACGAAAGATACATGATATAAAAACAAAACAGCGAAGTACAAAGAGACAAACGATGTTCTAAAGACAAACAAACACAAAAACGAAGAGAAAAACGAAGTATTCAGTTATTGTTGCAAAGTAAAGTGAATAAAAATAAATTATTTGTAAAAAACAAAAAAAACAACGAAAACAACAAAACCCAGACAAATATGTTAATGTTTCATTTTCATCATGCGCTCAAGGTCTACAGATGATATGCGATATCAAGGCACACTTTGATATGGACATGGCATTAATTATAATATTCACAGCTCATCAAAACACAATCAAATGTGTCGAAATAATTGTGTGAGAAATTGGTTCTCCACTTGCCAAGGGTATATTATGTTCAGCATGAACTTGGTGGCTTATGGATTTTATATGTTGTGGATGGTGTTTTATAATCTGAGGGTAATTTGTGCATTTGTCAGGGAAATAGTTATGACCAGGGCTAAATATGTCACTCGATGTGAGATTTCAGACATTCAGCAGGCAAATGAGGGAGATGAAATGTGGTCAGATGAAATGTGATTGAGTTTACTTAAGTTGTAAGAGAAGAAATGGTAAAAAGACTAAAATTGAAATAAATATATTTAGCTAGTGTATAAATTGGTCGACCATTTCAGCCAATATTTGCCAATATATAACGCAGTTACCTTTGCCAGTGCCTGCTGGGGTCTTGGGCTTCCTGCTAACTGCCCATCATTAATCACCAAATATGTCGATGCACACATTCACACACTTACATAAACACACACATACACATGTCCACTGAAAACTGCTGGCATTTGCATACGGAAGCTGGAGTTATTTGTCTGAATATGAAGATGCTGCGCAGTGAGGCCAAGCTATTACAATTACCACCAGTTGATTAAAGCGTGAGGAACCCCAAACGTAGCCGCACTTATGTTTCCATGTTTTCGAGTGCCAAAAACCCGTCCGTCCTATGTGGCGAAGAGGCGACGACGTCTGCTCATTATAACAGCGGAGGTGATTTCGAATGGCTTCTTTATTTTGCAAAAAAAAATTATTTCAAACTAATTATACATAATTATTTATGCAGGCTCTTGCACGATTCTTGACGGGTCGTAAACAAAACAAACAAATGCATAAATCTAGTAGAATACTTTCAAAAGGCATTAAATCAACCGGTTTACGGTCGCCAGTCGCATTAGCCTCAGCTAATCTACTCGTCTTTATTTCTTTTTGGCTAAATGGTCTCCCAAATGTGTAAGCAATCCATTAAAAACCCAGGCTGAGCTGAATCGTGCGACAATTTTGTGGGTATTGATTGATGAATTGATTGACTTTTTATTGCGTCCCCTCGAGTCAATGGCAATCAATAGATTTTATTCACAATATATGACAAACTGTGCGCCAAGTGGTTCTTTCTCATCACCTTTTGTATCGCTTACTCATTGGTTGCGATTATTGTTGTAAGACGGAAGTTGGTACTCCATTGACTACTCCTGAAGCGATTTACACAAAAGCCAATTATAATTTGACCTTGCCATTTTGCTATGTAATTTTTGATCAATATATTGACATCCATATGAATATTTGATTAATATAAATTAATGTTTGCTTCTCTGAAAAGAAGAATCGTTTCAGGTCACCAGATGGGTAATACCCATCGGGTATAATGTGATTAATTATAAGTTTCTTTTCAAACAAATTCAAATTTCAGCCTTTAGTTACAGTCATGATATTTTGTTAGTTTTCCAATTATGTATTAATTAAGTACTTCGAAGGTTCTGTTTGTTTTCCCATCTTGCATAACATTTTTTTTTATAATTTAAGAAGAACAACACAAATATATATATAAAGAGAGCCAAACCTCATGCAATTCGCAGAAGGACTTATGAGTGAGGAGACCTCATGGTTGGCCAATTGTCTTGGCAAACCCCAATCTTTTTAGCCGCCTTAAAGGCCTGGCGGGGAGTAGTCCTCTTTCGAGCATACTTCGGGTACTCGAAAGTCTGTCACTGTATCTGCTGGTGTGCCGTCCAATCTGTTCTTCCACGGTATGCAGATTGAGATCACGATGAAGGGTGGAGCCGCGCAAGTACCATGGGCAGTTGGTTATCTGTCGTAAGGCTCGGTTCTGCAATACCTGGATACGTTTGTAGCTGGATTTTGCGGCGATCCCTCAAATCTGTACCCCGTAAAGACAGATCGGGCTACACAATGCACATAGACTGCTCATTTAGCTCTAAGTGACATAGTGCTTTTCCCTTTTTATCAGCCACCTTATTTGTTGCATCCTTCGCCCACACCTTTTGGCAGCAGATTTCAGGTGTGATCCAAACGTGAGACGTTTGTCCAATGTGATTCCGAGGTATTTCGCTTGCAATGGCTGTTCCAGTGTAACTCCCTCCAGCTGAATAGGTGGGGTGCCCGATATTAGCTTTTTTAAGGGTGAAGCAAGGGTTAGTCGTCTACATGGGGTTGATCTTCAGATTCCACCTCCTGCACCAAGCTGCCAGAATATCTAGATAGCCCTGCTGTCCAGCTGATTATAACGTAATCGATTCATGTATTTTTTCAGTGATAGGAAAAATAACTTAAGCGACATGAAATCAAGTCAAATAACCAGTAGGAGAAAAATTCTTAAAATTAAGAACTTTTAAATTAAGAAATTAGGAATAGGAAAATCAAAGCTTTGGTTAACCTGATTCTTTTTGATGACCATAAGTAAGTATATAGTGCATTTAAAAACATCTTCTGAAAAAAACTATGATATAAAATTGTATTGCATAATTTTCTGCTTGTTGTAGCGTCATCTATTTGTCGTATTAACATTTTTATTGAACTAAAATTTGTAAAGCGAACTTTTAGGCAAAAAACATTAGATAGAATTTGAAGTGTGTTACGCGTGCAGCTCGGCGTGCATCCGGACTTCCCTGGTAGTCAATAGTGCCATCCAAAGCGACCTGAGACTTGTGCTGGTCAGGGAACACAGCAGCCGATACGCCGACAAGCTCACGATGCACCCAAACTCGTTGGCGAACAATCTTGCCTCCGACGTCTGAAGAGAGTACATCCCACTGATCTCCCTACTCGTAGGATTACTTAACCTATACATATGTTAATTTTTGTAAGTATTGTACTTAAGGCTTCCCTCTGTATACATATTACCCTTCATTTTACACATTAGGTTAAGTTCAGAAGGCAATGAACGATTCCCATGATATTAAATAATTAAAGAAAAAGGAATTGTAAGATTGGGGAATTCAGCCAGCTCAGCGCCTAATAAGGACTACACTCCTTTGGCATTTTAATTTGTAAAATGTGAGACGTTGTGTGAAAAAAATGTAAGCGATTTCTTCAGAAAATAAGCAGCTCAATGGGTACAAGATGAGGGCCTATTAAAAAGCAATCAAAGAAAATTTGGGAAGTCCTTAGACAATTAATGTTTATGCAATATTGCTTACCCGTCCAGTTCTTATTTAACTATTACATTGATCGAAGGCTGAGTCTAATAATCGAAGGCTGAGTCTAAATAATTAATCGTGCTTCTCTCCTGGATAATTTTATATATTAATAATGGTATTTAATTAGTAATTACTAAGACTATTTCGTTAAAGTGGACGCCCTTAGATAACCCTAAAATATGCAATACTGTATGCAATTTGCTTTCCAAATCGTAGACCATAAATTGTTTAAAATTAAGATTCATAAAACGAGGAAACAATCGTTTCATTAGAAGCACCAGCAGCTCACAAACTGGCCACAACACACGCAGATCTCTGCTTAATCATCCAGATGGAGAACTCGTCTGTGACTGGAGGTGTTTTGCTGCTTTCGAAAAAACGCGAGAGCCATAAATTTATAGGTATGTTTTATTAAACGGCGCTACTAATGGCAACAACCGTTGCCCCTTTATTCAGAGTTCAAGCATTTAAAATAAATAAACGTAATAATCTAATTAATTTGCATACTTTGCATGCTGATAATATTGTGAAGAAGCTGGAGATGAAGTTGTGGCTGAGCGGGTGGTAAAACTTGTTCCACAGAATGAGCAGCATAAAGCCATTAGATCATGCTATCGATTTGCATAAAACCAATTCATTTTGTCAACAGCATTCCAAATCCATATCCCAAATTGGCAGAACTTTTGCTGAAATTTATTTCCTCTTTGCAGTAAATTCACTTTCACACGAGCGTGGGCGGCTGTTTATAGCCACATGAAGATCATCTTCACACCTCTCAACAAACAATGGCAGCCATTGTGTGTGTGTTTAAGTATGAAGAATGGAGCGGGTGTCATAAATAATACATAAGCCGTTCATTAATTGCGCTCAAATTCAATGGGCTTACCCATTGTTAAGGCCATAAAATTAGCGCTTAAATATGAGGCAAAGCCGTTTCGGGTGTCTGTTTCAATTACTCATGTCAGGGTCAATAAATCAGCCAAGAATTGGAATCGGAATTCGCCAAACATTTTGGCCACAGTGCATAACTCAGTCAACGGCAGCTGATCTGCCAACAAAAATCTATAGTGGGTGTTAGAATTGATGAGAAAAGTTGTATGAAGTGAAGTGGAGTGGACTGACTGGAAGGGAAGTGGTATGGCAAACAGATAACTGATTGACTGACCGCTAGGTGGGCAGCAGCTCATGAATGAATCGCTCGATCATTCGGTTTAGTATAGAGTTATTTTTAGACTCGTACTCGTTGAGTGTAATTATGTTGTCTCTTCACTTAAGTCGAGTTCGTGTCTCTGGCTTATACTTCTAATAGGATTTTCCCCAATTCGGAATAGCCAAGTTCAAGTGCAAAACAGGATATGAGTTCATTTTTTGTATATAGCAACAAGCATTTTATATATTTAGTGCATTTAGGCTGGCTTCGGCTTTGTTAAACAATAAATAACTAGACAAGAATACAAATATAAACATCGAGCATAAGTATATACATCTATATACACGTGATATTGGCTGAAACAAATGGCTAACGTTTGAACTTAGAAGGATTAGTAGAAGAACTGCCTGGCGGGTGCCTCATAGTGATAACCATCTTCGCTGTGTGGCTCAATGATCTCTTGGGGTGGCAAGTAGTTATTGCTGGGCTCCTCCAGTGGAGCAGCATACGAAGGAATTGGAATCTTAAAGCTGGGGACTGCTGGCGCTAATGGCGCAACAGCTGGCTTAGTGGGGACAGGAGCGGGTGGCAGATAGGCTGGCTTGGGCACAACTACTGGGGCTGGTTTCACAGTTGCTGGTGGGAGGTAGGATGTCTTGGGCACAGCTACTGGGGCTGGTTTCACAGTTGCTGGTGGGAGGTAGGATGCCTTGGGCACTGGTGCTGGGGCCGGTGCGGGTTTCACGGTGACAGGGGGTAGATAAACAGGTGTGGGAAGTGGCACTGGTGCTGGCTTCACTGTAGCCGGAGGCAGGTAGGATGCCTTGGGCACCGCCACAGGAGCTGGCTTCACAGTAGCAGGTGGTAGATAGGCTGGAGACGGCTGGGTCACTGGCACCGGCGGCAGGTAAGCAGGCGCTGGTGTAGGCAGCTCGAAGGGAACACTGGGTGCATCGTAGTTATAGCCGGGATGTTCGTGCTCATGGTGATGATGATGGTCGTGATCGTGCTCATGACCAAACAGATGGGAAACATCAGCGGCTACCAGGGCCAAGCTGCATAGTGCAAGCACAAGGACTTTCTATGGATGGAAGGTACCAAATAACAGCAGTAAGTTTTATGTTTTGTCGGAATTTATCCTATTATACTAACCATTCTGGTATTGTTAGTGGGCTCCTCGCTAACGGAACGTTCTCGCACAACGGTTACTCCCGAATGATACAGTTTCCGGCAAGTGCTTCTTTATTTATACTCAAACTTCAGCTTCAGCTATGGCGAGCGAGAACCGAGCAGGTCATAAACATGAGCATGGGGCAACCTCAACCTCGTCTTATTTGTGATTTTCTGACAACACCGTTGCTGCGTTGACGGCCGGCTCAGCGGCATTTAGTGATTTCACCCCTGGCCGCTGCGATTCGCATTTGAATTCTTTAAATCTTTCAATTTGGAATCGTTTTGTGCGTTGGCTTTTGTTTTTAATTTTTTTTTTCTACGCCAGTGCGGATCTTTTTCGGCCGACAGCTGTTAACGTGTTCGTTTTACGAGCGTGCGCGCCCCCTCGCAAAGTATTTCAACAATTTTTGTGGATCGCCCGACCGGCAAAATGATGTGCTGTGATTTCAATTAAAAATAGGCTTCTATGCCCTTGCAGCAGGGGTCGTATGGCCATATCGTGTTTCTTGAGCTGCTTAACCTGGATGGAAGCATAAATTAGAGGTGTGTGACACGTAATCGTTGGCGTTTAAGAGTTTGCTTAGCTATTGAATAATGTTTACTGTTTAGATAAGAGCGAAAGGTCAATTTCTAATGAAAACTCGTGCAAGCCATAATGTCACACAAATATGCTAATAGCCTTCAATCAGTGTTTATTCTAGGTTGGGCAGGGCAATAAAAGGAAAACCAAAGTGTTCTTTTCTCACAGTAATGGAGTTGTGGCCAAATAATGCAAATGGAAGTGGTACCACAGCCAGTCCCAAATCTACCACAAATTGCATTTGAATAAGAAGACAAGAGAATGCTCCTCATTGCCATGGTGTTATCCTTGCTGAGCTCATCATTTCCTTTAACTATGACAATAAATGCAATCAACGCAAAGTAAACAAACACAAATCGTCACCTATTCATACCACATTCACTTAGCCTCTGCATAAACACTCTTTTACTCACACTTTCATATGACTCATTTACAAATTTGCCATGGCCAACTGACCTGAATAGATATATTATGTCCTCTGGGTTCCCAAGAATCTCCACAATCATTTTTTTTTTGGGACTTAAATATATTTCATGAGTGTATGAATACTTCGTGTTGCGGAAGATTTGCTTAATTTTGAAATTGCTTCATGTTTCCTGCCTAGTTGTGCTCAATATTAGCCCTGGCTGTCGGTTTATTGAAAACCGAAATCGATTGGCCTGAGATTTTAGCATTGAAAGAGGTCAAATATCGATCGTCGCTGGCGGCTCACCGGCTGCATTGACGATTAGCGATGTTGTTTCATGTTTCTGTAACACAACATCCAACATCATTTTTCATTTCGATCCAGTCTCTAGACCATAATTAAATACGTAGCTTCAATCGAGTGCTGCAGGTAATGATGAGGCTGAGGCTTAGTGGAGAGGGTTGGCTGCAGTACGTCCGCAATGAGTCCGGTTGTTTGTTCGCTTTTGTTGTCGCTGTCACCTTTTACTGGACGACATACTGACGCAGATATCGAATAACTTTAATGGTTTAGACCTTGACGCTGTTACTGGCGAAATTTTAAACTGTAGAAATGGGGTTTTCGCATTCAAAGTGGGATTTTGTTTTGTTTTGGTTTTACATGCTATTTATTCGATCAACTTAAAATTATATGCAATATTAATGGATTTGATGGTCTGGGTAAGCGTGGACATATGTATATCCCTGCATGTGTATGTGGTGCATGTTATGAAACATGATAGACGTCGAAAGCTAGCAGTTCCCACTTAGAGCTTGAAGCGGCGCAGCGGTGGCCTGTATTGGTAGCCATGGTTGTGATGGCCATGAGCATGGGAGCCCTCGAATGGCAATGATCTGGGTGCTGATTGCAGGGGTAAAGCGTATGAAGGAATGGGAATGTGGAAGTTGGGGTTTGGTGGCGCGAGACTGTCCTCAGTCTGTGCGGGGGGTAAGTAGGAAGTCTTTGGTGCCGGCGGGGGTGGCGGTGGCGGCAGGCTGGCAACTGTCTTGGGCGGCAGATACTTTGGTGCTGGCGCAGGAGGTAAATAGTTTGATTCCGGCCTTGCTGGAGGCAAGTACGTGGCCTTTGGAGCTGGTGGTGGAGGAGGCGGTGGCAGGCTGGGTGCAACTTTGGGTGGCAAATATTTTGGCGCTGGCTCAGGTGGCAGATATGTTGCTGTGGGCTCAGGGGCCAAATACTGTCCTTCTGGCTTGGAGGGAGGCAAGTAAGTGGCTTTTGGAGATGGTGGTGGAGGAGGCGGTGGCAAGCTGGGAGCCACCTTGGGTGGCAAATATTTTGGCGCTGGCTCAGGAGGCAGATAGCTCTTTTCCGGCGTGGATGGCGGCAGGTATTTCACCTGAGGGGGTGGTGGTGGTGGTGGTGGCAATGAAGCCTTGGGTGGAAGGTACTTGGTGCGTGGCTTTTCTGCTGGAGGCAGATAGCTCCTCTGTGGCTCCGGTGCTGGTGGTAGATAGCTTCTCTGGGGCTCTGGTGCTGGAGTGCCATATCTGTAGCCGCTGGGAATGAATGTCGCCTCCTGGTGATCATCGTGATGGTGATAGTGATGATCGTGCTCATGGTGATCGTGATGATGATCTTCATGATGATGATGATCATGATCATGATGATGATGATCGTGATCATGATGATGCGCATGGGGATCTGAGTGGTACTGCAAGTCAATATGCAGATCGCGGTGATCATGATGGTCATGGTGGTCACCATGTCCATGTCCATGTTCATGTTCGTGCTCATGGTGGTGGACATCATAATGATAATCGTGACCATGATCATGCTCGTGTTCGTGCTCATGATGGTGCTGCTGGGAATAGCCCGCCTGGGCTCCCAGTCCAAAGTTGAACAGGTGGGAGACATCGGCACGCACGCAGGCGCTGAGGCCTATCACAGCCAGTAATGTGAACAGTGGTTTCTGGAGGAATAAAGGATGTGTCAGGGATGACTATCGCAAATCCTGTTTTAATGCTATTTACCATTGTGCCTTCGGATATTCCCGAGCTACTGTGTGATGCTGTTGCTTGTGCTGTTTGCTGACAACTCGGAATAATGCCAATCTAGTTGACGTTACGTCTTTTTATACGCCGCGCAGCTGTCGATATCAGTTGACGGGCCCTTCTTCAACTTCAACTCCAACTCCAAATCCAGCTTCAAGTTGGCTTTGGAAAGCAATCAATATGGGCTTTTGTTCACTTCAAGACAGACAAAGGCCGGCGCATGCGCATAATTTGCCTGCTCTTTTTCAAGTTTTTTATTTGTTTTCTTCACACTTTTCTTGTTTTTCATGAACTTGAGGCTGGAGCCAATTATCTGCGTGTGTCTTTTTGTGTGGCCCGGCCAGCTCTATTTCAATTTTGAGAAAACAACAATTAATGCTATTTTGGGGCTTAATTAGCAGCGCCACAATAGATGCAGCGCATCCATGGCAGTCGGCAGCCAGCAGTTAGAGTCACATGACTTATGAATATGCAACAGCTCGCCAATAATGAAATTTCAATTTCGGATATTAGACAATTGGCGGTGATTGACCAGTGGATATCAATGCTGATCAGGGGGATTGGTTAACAAAACGTGATTTATTTAAGATGTTTTAACTTATGTAAGGTTAGGCCTAAAAAACGAGACAAACAATATTCCGGTTCAAAATTCAACGAGCGATAAAGTCACAATGGTTCAGTAGTTGCAGTGGTTCAGTGATGCCTTAGAAAAGGAAGGATTTGGCGGGAGCCTCATAGTGATAGCCATGATCTTCTACCGGCTCCTCAACAACAATGGGCTCTGGCTCCACAGGTGGCAAATAGGTGGCTACAGGTGCAGTTGGCAGTGGCGGCAAATAAGTAGGTGCTGGTGTGGGAGCAGGCGTTGTTGTCGTTGTTGTGGTTGTTGTAGCCGGGGGTGGAGGCAAATATGTGGGGGCTGGTGTCGGCGCTGGTGTAGTTGTGGTTGTTGTAGTTGTCGTTGTGGGCGGTGGTGGAGGCAGATAAGTTGGCACAGGCTTGGGTGGTGGTGGTGGTATATAGGTGGGCGCTGGCGTTGGTGCCTGTGTGGTTGTGCTTTCTATAATGAATGGCAACTCCGGCTTGGGATAGTCATAGCCATATTCATGATGCTCCTCCAGTTGATCCAGTGCTAAATGTGAGACATCTGCAGCAGCAGAAGCCAACATGCAGGTGGCCAGTAGGACTAGGAATTTCTGTAATGCATTTGAGGATTAGTTGGTGAAGCTTGAGAGATGATCTGAGTGTGACCATATCATAGTGGACCAGTGGTTCGAGAGCCGCCATAAGAAGCAAGAGTTGGTCTAAGTGAATCGGAGGTCGAGACCTCAACTTACTATACCCCCCCACCCTTAATTGGAAAATGGTAGCAAATATGCCTTGAAAATTTGCATTGAAGTTCTTTGAAGAAAAATTTCGACAATTTGGCAAATATTTGTATAAATTATTTGCCTGTCAGATGCTTTATTTGTGATTAATTGTTATAATCTCAAAAGTTAGATCGCCCACTTAGGGACTTCACTCACCATCTTGATACGTGTGCTACACCTTGAGGTTTCGAAGCGTAAATGATTGACCAAGGCATTGGTACCTGTTTATTTATAGTCCAAAATTCTAAACAGCTCGACACTGTCCGTGGCCAAAAGGCCAATTATTATTATTTAAATCGATACATCGTTATGTCCATTATAGCATTCTTTGTGGCTGTATCTGTATCGGTTCGAATAAATAGTTTGTATGCATTATTAGTTGTCGTCGTCACTCAGCATTGTATTGGCTCGGTCTCTGCATCAGCCACCAGCCACCAGCCACCAGTTAGATCATTTTACGAACTCGGCTTTCATCAACAGCGAATGCTTCAGTTACTGGTTGTTATTATGTCAAAAAGTGTGCCCTAGCTTCCGAGCTAAGGCTGTACGATCGCTGTGATGATCATTTAGTTCCGCAGATGGGGCTACGGTGTAAGAGCTCTTCGTCAGCTGTCATAAATCATTTAGACTTCATTTATAATAATTATGGCGCGTAGCTCAAGAAGTTGGCTTTTGGTGTGGAGTGGTCAGCGCGCGTCGGCTTCATGGCCCATGCCATAATCGTTGGACAATGAATGAAGTTGTCTTGGCGACGTTTTGAGACCTCTTTACAACGTGTTTAAGCTTGCGGAAGCGTTACAATCTTAGCACTCAAATGCCAGCTTACGCCAACGCAGAACATTGGGCGAGAATGCAGCATAAGTAATTGCTTTTGGAAAAGGTTTGATTTCGCTCACCCAAAGACGAATAACAACAGCAGTTAAACAACTAATTAGTTTGATTAACAGTCACGAAGAAGCGCCGCAAGTCGCAATATAAACAAACCAACAGACTATCACTTTTTGTTTCAAGACATCTTCGTTTCTTGGTTAATTTATGCGGGTTGTTGAACCTCCTTTGGCGATCTGATCGATTGTCAAATGATGTTAAATATTTATGGCAGGCGCCCTCGTTGACTCCGCTCGCATTTTACTAGCCAGCATTTGCGTAATTTATGCCGATTATGAAATTAATTGTCGATCTGGCTAAAAGTGCGAGATTTGCCCACAAATTAATTAAGCCTATGTTTCGCTTTCTGTTTCTATTTTTGCTTGTGATTCTAATTCAATTTTCCATTTTGAGTTTGTGCAAAAAATGCGTAGACTTTTCGAAATAATCGGCAACCGGTTTAAATTGGCTGGACACAATAATAAATCGCCTAGATTAAAATACAAATAAAATGTAGCTGAAGCTGTGACCATAATAGATGATGTTGCTGCTGCTGGTGACGTTCTAAGCCCAGTCCAAGGCGATACTAAAGCCTAAACCCAATCCAAGGGCTCTGTTTATATTCAAGTGAAAGGCAGCTAAAGAAGTTCTTGAATTCCATATGAGTTTTATTTATATATATTTTTTTATATTCTTTTTTTTATTATTATTGTTACAAGACTTTGGCACAGATAAACAAATAAAGCCCAGCCCTTGACATTGGCTCAGCTCTTGAAGCGTTTGTTGGGCACCCGGTACTTATAGCCCTGAGTGCTGCTACTGTGCAATGCCTTTGACTTTGGCTCTGGTTTTGCATATCTCAATGTCTCGTCGGTGGCGGCTGTCTCCTGCAGTTCCTCGTTGTATCCCAATTGCGCATCTGAGGGGGCCACGGGTATGGCGTCCTGTGGGAATTCCTCGCCCGTGGGAAACTCATTGCTAACCTCCAGCTCCAGTTCGCTTACCTTGGGCACATCGTAGACAAAACCATTGCCAGATCGTACCAGCTGTGAGACATCTGACTTGGCTCCATGCAAATGCAGACAAAGCGCCGCCAGCAGCGCATAGAAGGCCAGACGCTGCAAGAGTTGAGAGTTAGCAGCCGCAGCCATGACATATAGTCAATGAATAGTTCCACTTACCATGTTGAGCTTGTAACGGGAATGGAAATGGTAATACTACTTGGAGAACACCTTAGCGGTTTTGTCGATTTGTCGCTTCCAACAACGTTTAACGAACGAATGCAAGCGTCGGCGTTGAGCCACAAACTATTTATACTTCTATATGTTCGCCGCATTTGTTTTGCCTCATTTTAAAAATTGCGCCGAACAACACATTCGACAAGCGACACTCGACAGACAGCCGTAGAGCGGCCCTAGATAAATACCAGTAAATGCTACAACACGCTGGAGATGTTTGGGGCCGCTGTTGCTGCTACTGCTGCTGACGATGTGATCGAGCACTCCAAATCCAAATCCAAATCGAAAAACATCTAACAATATCAGCAGTAGCAGCAGCAGCATCGGAGTTGCCAGCGCCTCATTGCCAAGGCCAAGACTCGTTTTGTGGGGTCAAGTGTCAGTGCGTTGTTTCTACCATGGCTTTGTCTTACTTACTCTTATATATTTGATTCGATTTGATTTGTTTTGGAATTAATGATTCTATGCATCTAGTGTGATTGGATTTGATGCGCTGCACACCACGTGAGCTCAGCCAAAGCTAAAGCTATTCACATACCCATACCATGAGTATTTGCATGCAAATCAATTATGCATCAGCATAACGAAACGCGATCATAAAACCAACCGTTCAACAAATTTCCGTTTCATTAACTTCAGCTGTTTTACGGCCGATGTTGAAGCAATTTGTCTCTGCCAACCAGCTCGACGTTTGATTGGACGTTCGCCAACTGTGTTGAGATGAGAACGCAAGATTGATTGAATTTTCCGTTTTGTATTGGCATTGACCAAATCAGTTGGCATCTCCGGCTGCAGCTGGAGAGCATTTTTACTCAAACTCTAACTCGATGCGAATATAAATCTCAGGAGAGAGTGGGCAAGTGATTTTATAAGCCACCGAAAGAAAGACTAATTCAAAATCTTGCCGCTGACTGCAGTTTCATTTTAGCGAATGTTAAGAGACATGTGAACGAACAATCACTTTGGATGTGGATGTGTTCGTACATGCAAATTTCATGGTTTCATAAATATGCGCATGTGAACTCAAAGCATAGCATACTTGCAGGCTGTATTAAGTTTCGAAGATAATGTTGCATAGGTTAAGGCGCATAATTGGAGAATAAATACAGAATATCATTTAGCGATTATTGATTAACGGGTTCTTCCAAAACTATTGAACAACTGAGTTCTTTCAGTACTGATCGAACCTTCGATGTAGCAGTGAAAGACTCTGATCCTGCCTGGTACAGGTCCATGCAGGGGTTCCTCAGGGAAGTGTGCTTGGAGCCTTCATGTACACTCTGTACACTGCAGACATGACAACCCCCGTCAACTACACGGAAATTTCTGCCCCTGCCAAGCTGCTCTTGGCCACTTACGCGGACGACACTGCCAAACTCGTGTACCACTCGTCGCTACAAACCGCCTCCGAAGTGCTCTGAACGATTCCAGCGATACTAAATAAAAAAAGCGAATATTGATAGTACAAGCAAGACAAAGACTATGATAAGACGGGCCGAAAATCGGTAATAATAATCTGTTTATGTTTGTTTGTAATACGCACAGTTACTCTATTACGAATCTGTCAGCTTGGTCTTTTTCTTTTAAATTTTTTTTTATACCCTTGCAGAGGGTATTATAATTTTGCCACGATAATTGTAATGCGTGGAAGGGAACATATCCAACCTCATAAAGTTCATATATTCTTGATCACCATGGTCTTTCCGGACGGATGTATGAAAATCTAGATCTAGGAGACTAGAAGGGCTAGAGTCAGCAAAATTTGGTAAGCAGGTTCCCTTAAAATATAGGCAGATAAAGTTTGCCCCAAATTTGTTTTCCATATTTAATTGGTTCTAAATGTATAAGCATATTCTCTACCGATCTGTCAAATTTCAAAACGACCGGAAAACATTTTCAAAAACTGTTGCATATTTTGAGAGTGCTAAAAATATTAAATAAATGGTTTTTTTTTTTTTTTATTTTTTTTTAATTTTATACTATTGTTTTGTTTATTACTTTACAAAAATATATAGCTTACTGTTACTAATTTTAACAACTTATACTATAGGGTAGTTAAATAAATGGTGAGTAAGAGTATCTTATAGTCGGCATTTCGACTGTTTCTTTGTTTTTGTTGTCGTCGGTAACTTTGACATTTCATAGAAAAGCATATAATATAGGGTCTTTTGACAACTGCTGAAAATATGCGTTTATGTATAAACAAAAGTGTTTTTTTATCAACACTTATATTGCCCCCTTCAAAGTAGTCCCCCTCAATGTTTTCAAATCTTCGTCCTTTCATAGGTCTTTTAAGTTCCGGTGCATATGGTGGCTGAGGTATGATTGTCATGTTATTGTTGGCCGAAAACTGTCGCTCATGCGACAGGTGATCAAAATTCAGAAGTTTCAAGACAAAAGTCTCATGCCCAAACACCCGAAAAATTGCATGACACACGCCGACTGATATGCCAATATCCTCAGCAACTTCTTTTATGGTGATTCGACGATTTTCAAAAACAATTTTTCACAGCTTCGACATTATATACCCTTGAATAGGGTATTATAATTTTGTCAAGATATTTGCTAAGCATTGAGCATCTCCCACCTCATAAAGTATATATATTCTTGATCAGCATGAAAAGCCAATTCGATATAGATTAAACCACCGTATCATAGAGCTAATATATAACGAGCGATTCGAAATGAACTCTTAATACAGCAAAATTGGTTGTTTTTTATACAATTTAGAAGAATCTTCGTGTGCTGACCAAAGTTGATACGGATCGGATCACTGTATCGTATAGCTTCTATATAACGGACTGAATCGGAATGTACTCTTCGGTTACCAAAAGTTAGCCTTTCTTTCATGTTTTACTTAGAGCAGACTCTCCGTACGCCACTGTTTACATTTCAAGTGTTTTACAGAACCTGATTCAATTTGTCACACAAAATTTGATGCAAATTATTTGCTCCATTTTTTATGATAATAGAAAATCGCCGAGCCCAACTAACAACGTCTAACCTTTTTATGTGTCAGAAACAAACTAAGTATGCTATGTATTTGAAACTGTGAACATATGTTCGGGACATGTGTACCAACACCGGAAAAACAAAAAATCGATACGTTGCCCACGAAACTTGAAAATCACCTTACTTATTGAACACACCTCGTACGTATACACGTACACACATACAACTGCGAATGTGTTGTAATCTGTTTGTGAGTGAGAGAGACAGAGCAAGGGGCAAGCGCAAATAACGCTGCTTGGCTTGTAAATAAGATTTTTTTTCTTAGCGCCATCTATTGTATAAAGTTTTCATTTATATGTGTTTATATGGGGGGAGCCTATGGAAATGACCAGTCGAAAGCTTTAAAACCGAGAGACTAGTTCGCATAGAAACAGACGGACACACAGACTGACAGACATACGGACATGGCTATATCGACAAGGCTTGCCACTCTGATCAAAAATATATGTTCTTTATGGTGTCGGAGATGATTACTTCTATGCATGACAAATATCGTAAGAAAATGATAATGCCCTCTTAGTTGTACTGAAAAGTCAGTTTCTACTGGAAAACTCAATAGATAACAACATTTCAACATTTCGGTAACTCCGGTCTAACTGCGCATGATATATTCTAAACATGATAAAAGATAAATCTGCTTTCAATAGGCGATGACTGAACATTTGTACTGAGCATGTCAACTTAGGTTCACTCTGAAAATAAGTGAAATCAAAGTGTGACCATAAAAGTCGGAAAAACAGTTTTATTTTAATTCGTTTTTATTTATTTATTTATTTATTTATTCCTGTGAGTTGATTTTCTCTATGAAAATCAATTCACATGCTTCGCCATGTCTTTAATACTTAAAGATTCTATTCTTTTTATTAACAAAACAGACATTGAGTCAATTTAATATTCGAAAGATGGATGGGGGTCGTTGGGGTAGCTGTAGCCTTGGTGGGCAACCGACACTGGCGCTGATGGCTCAGCATGGTAGACTGGAGCTGGAGCAGGATGGTGGACTGGGGCAGGCGCATGATAAACTGGCACTGGCGCAGGCTTAGGGGCTGGGGCTGGGGCTGGGCTCTTGACAACAACTGGTGGCAAGTATTCAGGGGTTGGCTGACGAACCACAGGAGCGGGAGCTGGCTTGTAAACTGGAGCTGGGGCTGGCTTGTAAACTGGAGCGGGAGCTGGCGCTGGCTTGTACACTGGAGCTGGAGCTGGAGCTGGAGCTGGCTTATAGACTGGAGCTGGAGCTGGCTTGTAAACTGGAGCGGGCTCAACCTTCTTTACTGGTGCTGGGGGCAGGTATTCTGCGGTTGGCTTAGGAGCTGGAGCTGGCTTGTAAACTGGGGCAGGAGCTGGCTTGTAAACTGGAGCAGGAGCTGGAGCTGGCTTATAAACTGGGGCAGGAGCTGGAGCTGGAGCTGGCTTGTACACTGGAGCTGGAGCTGGCTTGTAAACTGGAGCGGGCTCAACCTTCTTTACCACTGGTGCTGGGGGCAGGTATTCTGCGGTTGGCTTAGGAGCTGGAGCTGGCTTGTAAACTGGGGCAGGAGCTGGCTTGTAAACTGGAGCAGGAGCTGGAGCTGGCTTGTACACTGGAGCTGGAGCTGGCTTGTAAACTGGAGCGGGCTCAACCTTCTTTACTACTGGTGCTGGGGGCAGGTATTCTGCGGTTGGCTTAGGAGCTGGAGCTGGCTTGTAAACTGGGGCAGGAGCTGGCTTGTAAACTGGAGCAGGAGCTGGAGCTGGCTTGTAAACTGCAACGGGAGCTGGAGCAACAGAGTCGAATTTGATTGAGGGCTGGCCATAGTGGTAGCCATCGTCTTTCAGGGTACCGGCAGGAATGGCTGGTTCACTGTGATGGACAACTGGGGCTGGGGCATGGTAGACAGGAGCCGGAGCATGATAGACGGGAGCTGGAGCTGGAGCATGGTGGACGGGCTCCGGAGCATGATAGACGGGAGCTGGAGCGTGGTGGACGGGAGCTGGAGCATGGTGCACGGGCTCCGGAGCATGATAGACGGGAGCTGGGGCATGGTAGACAGCTGGCGCCGGGGCATGGTGGACGGGAGCCTCATGAGAGTGGGCTGGCGTATATGGCACATCGATGACGAACTTCTCGGCTGGGGCGTTGTAGTGGTAGCCATCCTCCTGCAGGTTGTTGCTGTGCGAGAACAGATGCGAGACGTCAGCACTGACGGCTGCCACGAGGGCGAGAGCGATGAAAAGTTTCTGCGAATTAAATAATCACACCCATATAAAGCTTTAAATACCCGTTTGGATCGCTAGTCACATTTTTGGGGAAACAAGTTATGACAGGTCGTGGTGACAGGAACACTCATTGTCGGGGCTTCTGTTATCCTGGGCTGTTTCACTGTCTGCATTCAGGCTCTCATTTACTCACCATTTTGTTCAGGTTCAAATCCACACCACGAACGTAGAATGTTGACTGTTGCGGCGCTGTAGACCCCGAAATTATTTATACATCGTCGCCTCAGGATGGCTGCGCGTGTGTCAAGACATCTTCGGCAGAAGCTTCTCGGCACTAGCAGCTGTGCTATCGACATCGGTTGCCGTTCCGTTGTCAGTGTCATAGCCATAGCCAGAGCCAGATCCATCGCCGAGCCCGAAAACTTAATCGAACCTGCTTAGGTTGGCGAACCGGCTGCGTCAGAACGACACCCATAAAATTATTCTGCTCGCTCTCAGCCATATTCCAGGCGTTATACATTTTAGCACAATGAAATACGACGACAGCGGCAGAAGACAAATTTAGAAAATAAAGAACAGCAGACAGACAAAAACAATACTAAACTTAATGCAAAATCCGCAAATGAGCTGCCTTTAATATGTATGAAGATGGACTTTAATAAAAATCATAACTAAAACCAAAACAAAATGCAAAACCAAGCGATGCTGACGGGCTGGCTATTCGGGCGATAAACGGCACGCAGACATAAATTTAAATATTCAACAAAAAATCAGAGAATAGAAATAAAATAAGAAGCGGATAACTATAGAGGCAGACATACTTATGTAAGTTGAGATTACATGTTCGCCTATGCGCAAACATGTATTTCTGATTATCAATAATAATGTGAGGAAACCCTAATCAATCTGTAGAGTATCTTTAGAAGAATTTAGCAAATCCATGAAGATGTCATGCTAATATAGCAACTTCGCACTTAAGAACCTAAGCCTGAACAATGGGCACTCTTTCTTTGGATGTTGGCCTATCATATAAGTGTCAGTTTATAAAGTTTTATGGTTATTGATAAAAAATCGAGCGCGACACACATAAATTAATTTCGTATATAAATTGTGACGCTTGTTAAGAATTTGATTTGGTATGTTTTATTTATGAGAGCAGCTTCAATTTGCATATAACCAATACTCCCAATAGTTCCGCTATCTTGAGCTTGGCCGAAACGGGCTCCGCTCCCTGGTTCGATGTGAAGTCATCGGCTATGTTGCCTGCAATTACTCACAAGCACCCCAAGGTCGCCAAGAACGGGTAGGTCTGCCTGTAAATACCCAAAAACCTTCACACAGTAACATCAAGATGCCCGCTTACATACATAACTCAGCTGAAGTGCCCCATAAATTTACTGCCTCAAAACCGGTTGAAAGTGCGAGTTCATTAGTGACCCTTGCTGAGTGCCAGGATCAGATCAGCAAAGCCCAGACCTTAAGTCTTCCATTCACTTTGACCTATTGGCCAGACCCAGCCGAATTCCCGTTCTTCGTTAAGCATTGACCAAAAACATGTATAAATAGGTGTGTACAAATAAGACTAACTGATTTACTTTTATTGCCAAGTTTTTATGAATCGCTGCCCAAAAACCAAACCAGCATTCGCCATTTCTTTCGGGCGTGTGCTTTTGGCTTTCCCAATTTGGCTTGAAGCATTGTCTACTTGATTAGTACGCTATTAATTCAATTCAAAGCAAGCGTAAATCGCAACTTGGTTTATTTTATTTCAAAACGAAGAATTCCCGAATGTTAATAAAGTTGTTTTATAAAACCAGATTCGAAAATAGAACTCATATTATTTTGTTTTCAAAATTACAAAATATTGAAAGCCAACAGTGAACTAATGAATCTTGATATTCATAACTTGTTTATGATTTTATATAAATTTTATGCAAATCTTCTAGGGGACTTTTTTTTAGCTATTTTTGGTTTCATAATTATGTTGAAATCATGGCGGATTGCGATTCTACCTAGTGATTGAGGCAGACCCGCATAGCTTGTAATAGAATTGAGGTTACCAGCTTCGCACGGTAGGTTTGTCTACTTCGTTTTGTGTGTCTATGCCTCTTTACGGAATATTCTTGAATTTCATACTTAAATTTGGATGGTGGTCACCTATGTACATATACACAAGTAAGCCTTTCAAAGGATCGCATTCGCCTGCTAACGTTATCTCTTCTGTATTACAAAATTGGTTTATCATCACTAGACGTTAACTACAACCACATGTTTCATTCTAGTTTTTAATCTTATGGAAATAAATTATTTCACAATTCAAGTTAAATGTCGCCGTTGTCATCTAATGCTGATGCTTGTCTAGTTTTAGTCACTTCTAGCAGTTCGTCACCAATTTGTCAAGATTTGCTCATAACTGTTAATGTGTTTCGATTTCTCATTGGGATTTTCGAACTGCCGTGACCCTGAATGATCTTATTCACAATCTTTTTGCCTTTAAGCTTTCGTTGGCTGTGCCTCATCATTCAAAAACCCATTTGCTCAGGCTCGATTTAAAGGCTGCTCTACAACAATCACAAGTGCACTAAGGTAACTGTATTAATTTGACGTAGGTTTCCGGCATTTAAATGAGTTCTAAAGCTGCTTTTATAAAATTAGCTTTGATTACTTCATCTGAAATCAAAACAAACAAAGATGAGCAAATTTATTTTCGGTTTTAGTACGCACACTTTTGCTTTGCCTAAATGTCATAAAACGGTAAACGAGTTTTTAGCTAGACCTTATAATTGTAAGCGCTTAGCACCTAAATGTGATATTCTTATAAAAGAATTCCAAAAGAGACCACGCCTGTCGTGTGGCAGGAAGAAATATTTTGTTAACTGCGTCGTCAGTTGTCAAGATAGCTCGATCCTGCAATTTGAAACAGAAATTGAAATCAAGCCAAATACAGTCTTTCTCTGCAACCGGTTCTATTAGTTTGTGAAAGATAAAGAATTTAGAGTTCATAAATTTCATATTAGGCATAATTAAGAACAAGTTTTGTTCTCTTTGTTTGCAAAGATGTTTTGGTAGTTATCGAAAATTTAATTCAAGAATGTTCGGGGAACGAAGGGGTGCTAATATGCATGCGTTCGGGTAGTGTATCAGTTTAAAAATACATAACAATAACGAAGATTAATCTTCATGGAGAGCGATTGGCCATATTAGTTGGCTCCACAATCGGAAGCAATGTTGCCTAAATAAACTACATACAAGTCACGCTTGAAATTTATTAAGTTTTTGCTTTTAGCCAATATACAATATATATACATATAAAAAGACATCACAATGAAACATACGAAACGTACATAAACTTGTTATACAATTTAACATACTCGTGCAGTAGTTTGCAGAGATCTGCTGATCATTAACATGTTTGGTTTGTGTATTTACTAAGCCTGCTAACTGCCGCTGTTATTGGTTGATTTTTACTGGTTTTAAATTTGTTTGAACAGCATTTTATTTTGTTTAACCGCCTCGAATTATCACTTTTATTAATCAGCAATAATTATTTATGAATTGCAACTTTCAATTAATTTCAAAAGTGAAAGAACATCCTAACAAATATTACTTAATTTTAATAAGACCAATTGACCTGTTTAACTGCTTTCAGTTCATAAAATTCTGGTTAGTTATTAGTCTTACAGAGGGTATATTAGCTGGGTCATCAAGTTTATGACTGCAATTATTTATAAGCTTATTTGGTATATTAATTCTGGCAGGAAGCTTGCAACGCATAGAAGGAAGCGATTCCGACTATATAAAGTATACATATTCTTGATCAGCATGACAAGGGCAATCGATATAACCATGACCGCATGCCAGTCAGTCGGTTTCAACACAAAGATCTCAGAAGTCTTAAAAGCTACAGATCTTAAATTCTTACCAGATCCTTCCTTTGTCTGGTTAAGATCGAGTCTTATCTAGATCGGACAACTATATCATATAGCTCCTATATAACCAAGGAGCATAACTTTTCAGTTTTTCATCAAAATCAAACTAAATTCGGTTTTTATCCATTTGAGGAGGCCCCCACGTCCGCTGGTCTGATCTGATTAAGATCGCAGAACAATATCATATAGCTACAATATAACCGATTGTTCCGAAATGAACACTTAGTAGCATAACTTTTCTGTTTTTTATTCAATTTAAAACAAATTTCCTCGGCCTGCAAAGTAAATTAAAACTTTTTCTAATGTAAACAGTAACAGTTTATAAAAATTATATCCCATATCTCTCAACTGCAGATGCGTCCATTCACGCTTACAACTTTTCCAATTTTCTTGGGCCACTTAGATGGAACATTTCTGACAAATTGGCGGCCATCAGTTTCACAATTGTGGCCAGGTCTGTTTTGTCACAAGCTGTTATTGCCGATATTCGGCCGATGTTCCAAGTCCTTTTTCTGCCCATCGGCCCTTAAATAGAGGCAAGTTGAGGCGTTCAGTTGTCATACCCGCTCAATTGTTAAATGTGCTTAATAAAGGTTACTGATGAGGAGAATTGGCTTCTTCGAAACTCTGTTAGCTACTACCTGTCGATGGCTATCACAAAGTGAGAAGCGGCTCAAGTTTCGTTGTCCGTTGGACAGAAACATTAAAATTGAGCTTTAACCGATTTAACTATATCGGCGTTTCCTAACTCACTTCACTTCGGGCTTGCTAAATAAAAATCTTTAAAAACCAAATAGAAAGGTAACATCGTCGCTAAAATAAGCCAAAAAATTAGAAAAGCCTTTCTATAAAAGAGATCTGAGTAGCTTCCTAGATATATCTTTAAGGTCTATTCTGTCCCTCTCCCCTCCTAATCAGCTTCAAAATTTGCTTCATCTACATCCTAGAGCATCTCAAATTCGTTGCTGTGACTTTTGTTCTTATTAAATCCCCAATTGTTTCAAGACAATAAAATTGTTTAGAAAGCAGCTCCATATTTATGGCCCGAATTTGGCAGACGCGTGCAGGTGCTTGCATCACATGTCATATATTTGATATTCAGATATCCGAGATTCTGCCCACAATCTTATAAATATCCAAATGCGAGCCGTGTTTTTAATAATTCAATTGTTGAGCCTGGAGAGAACAACATGGTGGGTTTTGCCATCTCTGTATCAATAAGAAATCAAGTTTCTATGAAATAATTGTTTCGATACTTTCAGCGCTTTCTGTTTGCATCTTTTGTTTTGGCTTTGGTAGGCGTTGTTAGCGCCACATCGCTATCAAGGACATACTTGCCTCCGGCGACTCAAGTTCATGTGCAGCAGCCATTTGTGGCCCCCCAGGTGGTACAGCATGTAGTTCAGCCACAAAGAACGTATCTACCGCCTGCACCGCAAGTAGTGGTCCACCAGCCAGTGGTGCAACATCAAGTGGTCCACCAGCCAGTGGTGCAACATCAAGTGGTCCATCGTCCAGTGGTGCATCATCAAGCTGTCCAGCATCCAGTGGTCCACCAGCCAGTGGTGCAACATCAAGTGGTCCATCGTCCAGTCGTACAACATCAAGTGGTCCATCGTCCAGTGGTTCAAGTCGAGCATCCAGTGGTGCAACATGAAGTGGTCCACCAGCCGATACAACATCAAGTGGTTCATCGTCCAGTTGTGCAACATCAAGTGGTCCATCGTCCAGTGGTTCAGTATCCAGTGGTTCAACATTCAGTCGTCCAGCATCCCGTGGTTCAACATCAAGTGGTCCATCGTCCGGTGGTGCAACATCAAGTGATCCAACCAGTGGTCCACCAACAATATGCTGTTAGACCGCAAAGAACTTATCTGCCGCCTGCATCCCATGGGGCACCAGAGCGCACCTACCTTCCACCTCTGGGTGCTGCATCATCGATCGACGAACAGTACGCCGAGCCGCTCAACAACAACTTGATCGACTAATAAGCACCAAATTATTCCAGCAAACCAAGCTAACTGGTTTGTGGTTTATCCCACACCGCAAGCTCTAGAAGCATACATATTCTATTCTAATGCTAATTCTTGTTGGAGTGGAAGAAATGCAGATATCTGTTTGTCTGGATTGTTGTTGATTTGGTAGTCTGACGCGAGCGGATTTTAATAGCAAGAACTTGATTAGCATTTTCCAAATATTAATATCAAGTAATAAAGAAAGCTCAAAAAACCCGAATAAAGAATTCTAAAACAAAGTCAGTCTGACCTGAAACTATTCACAGCATTATGTAAAGTTGGCCCAAGAAGACAATAACCCCGGACAGCTTAGTTGGCAACAAAGTTAAGTCGTTAGCTTCGAACTCGACCTGCTATGCATGTACTTGAGACGCCACTCATTTATCTTTCGATAATTGATTAATCAATCAGTCAATGGAGTTTGCTTAAGCATTCCATTCTATGGCTATATCATTTTTATGGCTTGTTATGACTCGCAGTCGTTGTTTATGGTCTGCTAAGTGGCGCAGATTTCGCTCTATATTTATATTAATATCAATAAAAGCCAGTGATGCTACTGTTTGAGCATTCGATCATTAAATATTTTAATTGGAAACTTAATCCGTACTGCAGCCACTGTATGTGTGAGAGAACGCAACCATATAAGCACATAATCACATAAACCATAATTAATACCTAGAGCTTGGCGAGAAATCAGGTTTGCGATATTTTTGGCAAAAGAACAAACATGCTTCGACATGGACACCCTTATGAATATTCAAAAGCAGCATCAGCGCAGTATTCCTTTAAACTTTTGACAGCCAATAGATGAGACTTTTTGCCTGATAGCATCGTTCGAACAGGCAACAGCCGGCGGCAGCACCTGATGCGCATCTACGGACGAGGGGCATTTGCCTAATTAAACAAATTTGTCGACGACAAGCGAGGCGAAATCACAGAACAACAAAATTCGCTACTCCATTGATTAATGGTATGTAGCACTTCCGTTTGCCCCCCATCAATGTTGCTGCGGAGTCGGCTCCGAGTTGTATAAAAGTAAAAGCTTTGCAGCCAGAAGATATTATTCGATTCGTTGCCTTATCAGCACACAGATCATCGAAAATGGTAAGGGATCCATGCTCAGCCTAGCTGATCGTCCTGCGGATTATAATTGTTTTGCATCACTTTCATAGAAATTCCTCGTCTTGGCTTTGGCTTTGGTTGGCTGTGTTGCCGCTGATGCGGGCTACAACTATGGCGCCCCCGCACCCGTTGCCCCGGCACCGGTGAGAAGCTATGCAGCTCCTCAGGTGCATCACCACCATCATGCTGCTGCTTCAGCCCCCGCTCCCGTTGCTGCCCCGGCACCGGTCTTCCATGCTGCTGAGTCCGCACCTGCTCCCGTCAGGTCGTATGTGCCTCCAGCACCTGCCGCACCACAAGTTCATCATCATCACCAGGTCGCTGCCTCCGCTCCAGTGCAATCGTTTGCTGCAGCTCCCGCTCCAGCTCCTGTTGCCGCTCCAGCACCAGTCTTCCATGCTGCTGAGTCCGCACCTGCTCCCGTCAGGTCGTATGTGCCTCCAGCACCTGCCGCACCACAAGTTCATCATCATCACCAGGTCGCTGCCTCCGCTCCAGTGCAATCGTTTGCTGCAGCTCCCGCTCCAGCTCCCGTTGCCGCTCCAGCACCAGTCTTCCATGCCGCTGAGTCCGCACCTGCTCCCGTCCGGTCCTACGTGCCACCCGCCGCACCCCATCATGCCCCCGCCCCAGCTACCTATCATGCTCCCGCTCCCCATCATGCTCCCGCACCAGCTCCTCATCACTTTGCTGCTCCTGCTCCTGTCCAACATCATCATCATCATGCCGCTGCTGCCTCCGCTCCTGTTCAATCTTATTCGGCCCCGGCTTTCCAGCAAGATTTCGCCGCCGCTGCTCCAGCCTTCGAGTCTGTCTCTTCTGGTTTTGAGTCTGCCGCTTCTGCCCCAGCTCCAGTGCGTTCCGGTTACGACTACCAGCAGCCTGCCGCTAGCCAGCAGGGCTACAAATACAAGACCGTGCGCCGTCGTGTCTTGAAGCATCGCGCTTAAAGACCTGATGTGTATCCGTGCATTGACTATGTAATAAAAAGTTCATGATCTGTAATTTTGAAATATTTATGCACTTTCTTAGTCGAACTAATATTGGATTGATATTATGCTGCAGCTACAATTTTGTTAAGACTTCTGGGGATAAAATGTTTTAGGGCTGGAGAACCTCAAGGCAGAATGTTGGCCTCAGGGCATCCAACTCTACAAGTGCCGACTGTGCCGAATTTTATGGGATTGAAGCTCATAAAGTTGCTTTCTCAGCATGATACTTTCAACAGCACCGCCAGATATCCTTTGAGTTGCCATTACTGTTTACGGACAAATTATTGTTGATTAATCGAATGTAATTAAATTTTGCATAAAGCTAAACTCACTCCATTCCCGGGTAAACGCTTTGATCTGACACAATTATTTACGGCTGCTGTTCGATGCGTTTTAGAACATAAATTTGCATTTGAATTGCAAGTGTTCAGTTCAACAAATTTGGAACGTAAAGAGCCAAATGAATTTCTCACGCTTGGCAGCAGGTTTCTGATTCGGCCACTTCGAGTACAATACAATGCAATTGGACACGACTTTTTAGTATAAAAGCTAAAAGTGGAGCACCATAACTTCACTTTCCAAAGCGCAATGGTAAGAGCTGGCTTAAAAATAGAATATATATCCAAATCGAATCCTTTGAAACCATCTTTGTTTCAGAAACCATTAAGCATCTTGTTGCTCTCCTTGCTGGCAGTGGTCTCTCTGGCTGAAGTTTCGCATGCGAAACATCACAAGCATCAGCGACATCACGAATATCGCGATGACGATGACGATGATGAACACCACTATCTTCCACCAAAGGAGAAGGAAGAGGATGAACCTTACTACAAAAAGGAGAAACACACAAGCGAGCGTGTGGTTTACCATAAAGAGGAGGAACATGAGGAGCCGCACCATGAAAAGCATCATCGTAAAGAGCGTGTGGATCACTATCATCACTATGACAAGAAACCCGAGGTGAAAACCGAACACATTCACTACAAAGCCAGTACGCCACATCTGCGTACGGACTCCAACGGGAATGGAGATCTCTTTAGTCCGGCGCCCACCCAAGTCGTATACAGAAGGCGCCGTCCCAACCGCGTACTCTATGCCAGTGCCCCAAATTCTGTTTTTCACACGCACACGCAAATCAATTTGCAGTCACAGGATTCCACACTCAATTCGCTATCTCGCCCGGACGCACCTATTGGGGGTGCTCAGGCCCCAGCTGCAGCTGCTCCTTTGCCAGTGCCTAATTGCCAGTTTCCAGTGGCTGGCAATCCTCCACCTGGCTGTGGTCCAGCTAATCCCGTCGCCGGCCAGTTGCCAGCCAGCGCTTTGGCTCCTAGTGGTGCTTTTCCCAACAACCAGGGTGCTCCTTCTCCGCCAGCTGGGCAATTGGCGGTACAAGGTAATGGACAACGACCACAACCACAGCGTCCATCACGTCCGGGCGGCTATGGCATTAGAAACAATTTCATCTTCGACCCTTCGCTAGGCGCGCAGCTAGCTGCAGGTCAAGGATTCGATCCTTCGTTTGGTGCCCAACTAGGTGTTGGTCAAGCAGCTGGAGGACAGCTAGCAGCCGGTCAGGGATTTGACCCAGCACTTGGCGCCCAACTCAGTGCTGGACAATTATTAGGCAATCAAAACCAAGCAGCTGGAGGACAGGGATTCGATCCTTCATTTGGCGCCCAACTGGGTGCAGGGCAAGCAGCTGGAGGTCAGGGGTCCAATCCCTCATTTGGCGCGCAACTGGGTGCAGGCCAAGCAGCTGGCAATCAAAACCAAGCAGTTGGAGGTCAGGGATACGATCCTTCATTTGGCGCCCAACTGGGTGCAGGACAAGCAGCTGGAGGTCAGGCGTCCAATCCCTCATTTGGCGCGCAACTGAGTGCAGGCCAAGCAGCAGGCAATCAGAATCAAGCAACTGGAAGTCAGGGATTTGATCCTTCATTTGGTGCCCAACTCAGCGCAGCTCAAAGGCCAGCAGGACCAGTTCCCAATCAAAATCAGTTTGATCCTGCTTTTGGAGGCCAATTGCCTGCTGCTGGACAAGCACCAGCAGCTCAACGTCCAGCAGCCCCATTGCCAAATCGAAATCAGTTCAATCCCGCCTTTGGGGGTCAACTGCCTGCCGCTGGACAAGCCCCTGCCACTCAGCCACCCATTCAGAATCAGGGCCAATTTGATCCCACATTTGGTGCCCAGCTAAATGGAGCAGGAATTCCAGTAAGCAATGGCCGCCAGCGCAATCGTTCCAATTATCAGGGTCTGAACGTGCTCAATGGTAATGTGTTTGGGCAGCCGCAGTTGCAAGGACCGGTCAATCCTGTGGGCAACCAACAGGACACCAATATTATCGATGGCAACTTCTATAGCCATCCTGGCATATATCTGCATGGCCATTCGCACAGCCTGTTGCCTGTAAGAGGCAATCGACGAACTGTGCTGTTGGATGAAGATCAAGACGATGATACCGATCCAACTGGGTTTGGATTTGCAGCCAGCGCGCCACAGTTAAGCTATGCAGCACCTCAGCACCAAAACAAGGGCAGAAAATCGCATTCTCATTCACATAGTCGTCGACATAGTTCCAAGCGAAGCAGTCTTGGCCAGGAAAAGCTAGAAGGAGCTGCTTCCTCCTCATCGATAATCTACAGCTTAGATTCTAGTGCGGCTGCCTCAGAGCACGATACGGACTATCGAGAGGATGGCTATCACTACAAGAAGCCCAAGCACTCTTTTGAATACTAAGCTCTGAAGTCAGCGATTTTTGTACTCATTTTTATGTAGAATTCCAAAATAAATTATAGCAGCAAGTGCTTCAAGAGCAGCCTCAGAATGAGAATGATAGTCTCAATATAGCATACCTCTAGGCTGACATGACAATGTTGCGCTTCCGTTTCCGTTGCCAAATTTAAAAAAAAGCTTTTAACAGGGTTTGTGCTTAGCTAAAGCTTTGGGGGTTTCACTTTTACACTAAGCTACATATAATTGGGTACAACATTTAACAAAGCTTAATTAAAAATTCGCTTTAGTTTTTGTTGATAGTTTTGAACTTTGTAAAGATTTGTTGAAAACATCGCGTATACGCCACATGTTACTAATTATATTTTATATTCAGCCTATTTTGTTGATATCTGCCAAATATGGGCATATTCTTAGGCTGCTTAAGATATATCAGCCACTTAGAGTATAGTAAACTAGTTCAGAGCTCTTACACACATTTGCAGAACAAGGGAACTACCCACATACATACATTGAGGCAGAGTCAGAGTCAGAGGAAGCGATACACAGCACTTGTCATGGTTTTCGTTTTGGCAAAGTAGAGAGGCAGACGAGGAAAATTAAATCACTCACACACGCACATGAAATGAATTGTTGACATAAATTTATGCGATCATTTAGATACAATTCTCATGCAAATCAATTAAAATAAAACTAAAACTTAAACTAAAAATCACAAACAAAACAAAAATAACACAAAATCTATTGTTTCATTGCCTCCGCTTTAAACTTGGAAAGAAGAATCGACAAATAATGTCAATAGAGCGATGATTTTCAAAGTCTGTTTTCGAAGTCTGTCTCGAATGTAAGGTAAATGCTGCCTGCACATATGTAAATCTGAAAAATTTTGCTAATATATTTTGAATAAATTGTGGAAATATTGATAATTATTTTTAGACATTTCATTGAGATTTTGGGTAATACAATTTTGCTATGTAGTTTGTTATGAACATAGATTAGTTTTTTGAGCCTTATTAATATGGCCATGTCTGTTGCTTGTTTCAGGCGAATTAGACTATCAACTTTGAAAGTAAAACTTCAGTCATAATGCTATTGCTGTGAGCTATACCTGGATGCAACCAATATATCCCAGGAAAAGGATCATCAAAAGCATTCCTTCTAAAGCTCCTGCAACTATAATAACAAGGGCAAAGCAGCCTTGCCAATTGTTTATTCTACTTTAACTGACTTACTTTTGCAATCGATGCCTAAATATATATATTCAACAGAGTATATCAGCTTCGGTTGACCGAAACTGCCTTTTATTTTGTTATTTTTTTATATTTTTCGTAGTTTTGGCAAATAAAGGTGGACGCTGAAAAGAATGTATTCATAGTACATAATATCATTATTTACCATCAATGTCAATATTTGGCTGCTAACTTTTTAATCAATCTCATTGGCCGCTCATTGTTTACTTTTGGGTCTCATCCGATGCTGTAGGTCATAGTCATACATAGCGGAATGGCCGCCACATGCCATCATTACATATGCAAATTGATTTGGTTTTGTTTTAGAAAACAATACTTGGCCATTACGGATCATTTACAAACCATTTACATAGGCGGGCGTCATCACATAACGGCTTATCGCCAGTGCTTATCATTTTTACCGGTAGCACTCTAGAGCTATGGTCTCAACCCTGACTCCGACTGCGACCCCGAACTCTAGCAAGCTGCAGAGCGCATCTCTAAGCATGTTAATAGAAAGCGCTTAAGTGCGGTCCATAAATCAGGGAACTTTGCAAAATGAACGCACTTAAGTAAGTCGCAAATTCAACGCTCTCTAAATCAACTAAAATAAAATAAAAGGGGTAGGCAAACACTAAATTAAAATTATTTATAGCGAACTTTCAGCACCGCATCCGAAACGAAGAGCGTGAGTAAGTTTTAAGTGAGCGGAGCGGAGATTTGCATAAAATTAACAAAAAACAAGAAGGGAAGGCTAGACCCGGCTTGCCGAATACCATTCACAAATATATAATCGATCTAGATCAAATCTGGTCGGCGGGCGTCACGATGATAAACAGAAAAGTTATGCTTATAAGTATTAATTCCGGAACAATCGGTTATATGGTAGCTATATGACACAGATGTTCGATCTTGATCAGATCAGGCCACTGGACGTGGGGTCTCCTCAATTTGATACAACCAAACTTGGTTTGATTTGGATGAAAAACAGAAAAGTTATGCACTTAAGTGTTCATTCCGGAACAATCGGTTATATGGTAGCTATATGATATAGTAGTTTGATCTAGATCTGGTGAAAATTTCAGATCTGTAGCTTCTAAGACTTCTGAGATCTTTGTGTTAAAGCAGACGGACAGACGGACATGTCCATGTCAAGCTGATCAAGAATATATATACTTTTTATAGTCGGAAACGCTTCCTTTTGCATGTTGCAAGCTTCCTGACAAAACTAATATACCATTTTGTAAATGGTATAAAAAAAGATTTGTTAGACCGCCAGAGCGTTGGAGCATCTGCCTGACCTGTCTTCCGTGGAGTCTCAGCTACGGTCAGCGGCTGATTACAACAAAAACAAATACACCGCCTCTGTCTTCGAAAATGTGTGCGAATGCGAATTTATTGTAGTTGTATCTATGCAAAGCGAGTGCGAGCTAAGCAGCTTCATCAGCGAGTTGGAGTTGTAGCCAGAGTTCATTGATCTAACTCCAACCGCCCGCTTCTCTAGCTCCAGCTTTATAGACAACTTCTATGCCCAGCAATTGAGCATGCTCCGCTGAAAACCTATTTCCCAGCTGGCAGTCAAATTTACAACACTTAACAAGTAAATGAAATGTGGGAACTGGCATTAAGGGCTTGCGTCATATGTTAAGCATAGCCACAGCCATCATAGCCCCCAAAGGTTTACATGATCCATGACATGTGATCATATGATTAATTTACGCGCACACTCGGCAACATAATTATATTTTGAACAGCAGGCAGCTAAAAATACAACTATCAATCCTCATACTCAAACCTGCCCGCTTTTTGGGAAGATTCAATCATCGACTTGACTTGACAACTGCTCAGCAAATTGAAAGGGACCTGCCAAGCTTGGAGCCCGTGTGCCACGCGTATGAATTTTTTATGATCTCAGCCGCGTGTTGAAAGTGTGCGCGATTGTTTTTTCTTTATGTTTATATTATTACTATTTTATTTCTTCTTTTTTTGATGAGGCGTTGGTTTGGCGGCACTTTCTAGTCAACGGCAGCAGCTCTGCTGCGTCTGATCAAAATTTGTTGCGAAAAGAACTGAAAACTGGTTTCCACAGTGATTTATCATACATTTAAATTAAAGAGAGAAAAAAGAGCATCAAGTCCACAATTTTAATTTATCATAAAAGACTAAAACGTGTACTTAACAAACAGACTGTGATATTGTTGGCAAGCCAACGCTTACATGCACTAACCAAGTTGAACATGAAAGAAAACTAAAAAGAACATATAATAAATTAAAAGATTTAAATTATTTAAAATGTATAATTAATATTGCAAACACTTAAACTGCTAATTTATTCAAAAGCAATTTGTTTATATGTTTATTCGCAAATATGAATGACAGAAATGAGCATTCATAATACAATTTTTATGTGGTTCGGGGATCTATCT
Organism: Hirtodrosophila duncani; assembly: GCA_037043425.1. NCBI lineage: Eukaryota > Metazoa > Arthropoda > Insecta > Diptera > Drosophilidae > Hirtodrosophila > Hirtodrosophila duncani. Next base: position 4,192,154 of record JBAMBM010000834.1, on the reverse strand, counting down.
ATGAGGTAATGTGATTATACAACAAATGTGGAATTTCTAACAGATTTAATGAAAAGCTTATGTCAAGCCATATATGGTAAAGATATATGCTTAAGGAAGATTATAACTCCTTCCATTAATTAATTGAAACTTTAGCTGGCGGTGAGAGGGATTATCATATTTCAGCCTTTAAAACAAAATAACAAAAACCGATTATATAAAATATTTTGATCAAGCTCCTTCTCCACAAGGCCACAAGCCACTCTGGACAACTTTCAGTCAAAAATAATAAAGCAAGTTTGTTAAAAGCACAATGGTCATCTATAGAGATAGGGAAGAACCAATTATAAGGGGTTATAATAATTACTATAAAAGAGATTCCAAATATACAATTAGCCCCGGAGACCACAAGAATCCTTTGATTGAACAATGCCTAGACAATCGTGCCCAGAAACAGCTGAATTCTGGACCTATCCTTCAGAACGTACTTAAGAAATTGTCGTCAAATTTCATATGGTCAAAGATTCTTTTACTGTGTTAAAGTTAAAACGTACTAAAATGCTTCTAGAAAGTACATCACCCCGGCAATAAGAGTATTTAAAACTAAACTATGCCGCGCGTGTGAGTGTATGGGCAAAAAACAAAAGGAAAGGCTCGAGAAAGAAGCTGCCGCCAGTTAAGCTGTTTGAACCGCGCAAAAATCAAATGGAAATAATATTAATTAGAATAGAATTTGCATAAATTAAGGCAACGCAAAAAGGTTTCTGTTAGACAGAGCGACGCGGTCTCTGGGATTATGCAAAAAATGAAAAAAATAATAATAAAATGACAAAAAAAAACTATACAAATTTAAACAGGCCATGGCGAAAGCATTTTGCGGTTTAGAGCCACTTTGTACAGTGTGCCGCTTGTAGGGTAGCTCTAAGACGACTTCGACTAACCAAAATCGTAGGCGAGCCGTATAACTATTGGGAATCAGTGATCCCTGCCACTGGTGCTGATGCTGGACCTGCTTTTGTCTTCTGCCAGTGCCCAGTTTCTTTTAATTGGATGCGCTAATTTGAGATCGCGTGGACTCGTTAATATGAGCACATGTCTAGTATGTATATATATATATATATATATATAGTAGTTGGTTTGACAGACAAATTTTATATTTATTTTTGATACCCATTATGATTTTTTGTGTGTTGTTTTCTATGGGACAGCAGAGGCGACCGGCCATTCACTAATTTGCATATTTTTGCTATTTTAGCATAAACATCAATTCCGAAATGGCACTTTTAAGTGTTTGGACCGGCTTCCCGGGCTGATGCCGATTATTCTAATTCTAGCATGATGTTGGCGATAATGATGATGATGCCTTGGCCAGTTGCTCATGATCTTGATCTATTGGCGTTGACTAACAACATCATCGGCCGTGCTAAACATTTATGGACAACTGGACCACAACTTGTCCAAACTAAATATAAGTAAGTCTGGCAGACTATATAATAAATTTTAGAATACAATCGAAAAGTTCTCGATTGGAACTCTAGATTATAATGTTAATTAGCCAACACATAAATTGAGCTCGTTGATAGTTTGTGGCTTTTAGTTCTGTACACATACACAGGAAATGGAATTGGCTGTTTCATTGTTCGGTTTTATTTTATGCGAAAACAAGAAATGTAAGATTCTAAATAATAATGCATCGAAATATACAATGGATCCATCATAACAGCCGCTTATTGTTTATAGTACAAGTCAATTAGCTAAACTTGTGCTATAAAGAGCACAAATTTGGGCTTAATTGCTCTTCTCGGTTGCTGATGAAGCTCGGACATCTTTTGATGCCACTTAGCCAAAGACACCTACTTCTCAGAATTGTAAATGTACTTCTAAGAGTAGTTACCTGTAGGTGCGTTGGCTGGTGCCTGGTACTTGCTATGTGTCACATGATCTTGGGTGTCTGATTCCACAACCTTGGCTTTCAGTCAGGGTACGTTGATATATAATTAAGATTGTAGTTGTTGCTGATTTCGGAGAATCAATCAGCATCAGCATCAGCATCATCGCAATGTTGGCAATCGTCAGCGTTGCTTATCCTTCAATACCACGGAACCGATTAGTCTTTGCTCTTGAGCATGCTGGCAATTCCTCCTAGATTTCAGTTTGCATTAGGTGATGGTGATGGTGATTAATCATGCCAATTATGGAGGAGTTGCTGCCGCTGCAGAAGTCTGTTTGTGTTTTGTATTCATTTTAGGTTTATTTATTTGCTACTTTGTTGAAGTGTTATTCACTAAGCCTGTCTCAAGTGCGCATTAGCTTGAAACAATATTAATTAATTAATATTACGAATACTTTTATAGTTTTACCACAAGAGAACTGAAATATTGAAATATTTACTATGGCTTTATTATATTATTTTAGAGGACTAAGTCCACTGTAAACCAAGAGTAGCTTATCCTTGCCTTTTGGTGTGCTTTTGTGATCATGATTGTGATCAGTGAGAGTCGCCAAGCCAACCATGTTACAAATGGAAAGTCCCAATATTGAAAAGGAAATGATATTAGTTTTAGTCGTTAACATAGCAACGACCAGACGGAAGCGTTTCCAACTTTATATATTAAAGTTATTCATGATCATCTGAATGAACCTTAACTTGGAGACTTCTGAAGTGTAAAAAGCTGAAAGTATAAGCTGATCCGTCTTATGTCTGCGTTCTCTTTGTGGGTTTGATTCATCTAGGTTACAAAACTCTGTCATACAACCGGTGTAATCACTTAGTAAGGATACTATTTCGTTTTTCATCATAATCGAACGAAAGACGTTTGGAATCGTAGCTTTTTTTGGCCAATGATTTATAATTTTAAGCAACATAAATATATAAATTCCTTTATTTCATACAACCCAAATCCTTGTCCCAATAAACATTGTCGATCATCAGCTGGTAATTGAACTTTTTCATCTGTTAAGATTCCCACTTGAATTTGAAAATCCTACAATTTGCATTACAATACACATATATATGAATGAGAGTCTACCTTGAAATATGTGTTTTGAATGCACATTGCATTCAGGCCAAAATTGTCTTACATTCTCCGTAAGTTTTGCCCACCTTTGTATACAAATGGCGAAGTATATTTTTCCCTTAGCAAAAAAGGCGACATTTGCATTTGCAATTCATATCCGGATGCCGGAATTTAGTTTACGCACTTGCCCAAATATAACGCAAAACCTATCATTATATTGAATGCCGCGTGTTGAGAGTTCCTATTCAATGATTAATGAACGGCCGCAGCATGACAACAACAAGATGACAAGGTGCCGAAAATGTACAAAACATACACATGAAATATACGTTTCTGTACATCAATATACATATGAGCAAGTTTATTATTGAAATGAACGAATTGGATTGAAATATATAACTCATCATTTGAATTGAAATCTAAAGCGGTCGATCGGTCGGCGGCTCAAATAAATTCAGACAATCAAAAATCAAGCAACCAGCCAAAATGTGTAAACAACAGACGACAGCTGACTTTGGCTTATTTGTGTGCTTGTGCTTGTGCTTCTGCGTATGTGTATGTGTGTGCGTGCGATCGACTTGTCCAAAACGCTGCTGTCCATCAAATCGCTTGCATAATATTAAATAAAACAATTAAGAGAATCCGTCCGAGCGAATTAGCCATTAAACTTTTCGATTTCCAACTCCTCTCCAAGCATTTTGTGCAAATGTAAGCGTCGATGATGATGACGACGACGCCGCTAAGTAGATTCTCTGCCGCCGCCACCTTAATCGAAGCTGAACGAGTTAGCCCAGCGAATGGTTGGTCAGCGGCACCATGCCAAAGCCACAGCCACAGCCACAAGAGCGGCTTAGAACTCGTGCAGAGCCAGACCCGGAGTAAAACGTGCGAATTTACAGCGACAGCAATGGTGACTGCGGCAGCGGCTCGGGGCAGCGATGGCAATGGCGACGTCAACGCAGAGCTACGAACGCTGTAATCTGCGGAGAATGAGTATAAATACCCAAAGGTTCTGCGTATTCTTCATTAGAGTTTCGGTTTTACTGGTGTGAACAAGCAACTCAACGGATAAGATGGTACGCCAAAGCCCTCGGGCCAAAGATATACTAAGTGGCAGTGTGATGTAGTGTCTAACGCAACATAAACGAATTCCAACTAATTAAGAAATTTAGCGACACAACTCCAAGGACTATTCCAGCTCGACCAGCTACTCATTTGTCTATTGTTTGCTGTGTTTTCTAGAAATTCTTCTTGATCACTTTCGCCGTGATCGCAGCCGTGGCTGCTGATGTCAGCCACCTGCCTTCAAACGAGTACCTGCCCCCAGTTGCCGCTCCATCCAACGAGTACTTGGCTCCCGTCGAGGCTCCAATTGAGATTGCTCCAGTTGAGGCTGCCCCAGCTCATGAGCTCGCCGATGATGGTTACCGTTATAGGACCCACCGTCGCGTGGTCCTCCGTCGTCACCGTCGTGATGTGAGCCATCTGCCCTCCAACGAGTACCTGCCCCCAGTTGTCCAGGAATCCCAGGTGATTGCTGCCCCCACTGCTGAGTACCTGCCACCCGTCCAGGCTGCTGCCCCAGCCCCTGTTGCTGTCGCTGTTGAGGCTGAGCCTGCTCATGAGCTTGCCGATGATGGTTACCGTTACAAGACCCACCGTCGCGTTGTCGTCCGTCGTCACCGTCGTGATGTGAGCCATCTGCCATCCAACGAGTACCTGCCCCCAGTTGTCCAGGAATCCCAGGTGATTGCTGCCCCCACTGCTGAGTACCTGCCACCCGTCCAGGCTGCTGCCCCAGCCCCTGTTGCTGTCGCTGTTGAGGCTGAGCCTGCTCATGAGCTTGCCGATGATGGTTACCGTTACAAGACCCACCGTCGCGTTGTCGTCCGTCGTCACCGTCGTGATGTGAGCCATCTGCCTTCCAACGAGTACCTGCCCCCAGTTGCTCCATCCAACGAGTATTTGGCTCCCGTTGAGGCTCCAATTGAGATTGCTCCAGTTGAGGCTACCCCAGCTCATGAGCTTGCCGATGATGGTTACCGTTACAAGACCCACCGTCGCGTTGTCGTCCGCCGTAACCGTCGGGATGTGAGCCATCTGCCCTCCAACGAGTACCTGCCCCCAGTTGTCCAGGAATCCCAGGTGATTGCTGCCCCCACTGCTGAGTACCTGCCACCCGTCCAGGCTGCTGCCCCAGCCCCTGTTGCTGTCGCTGTTGAGGCTGAGCCTGCTCATGAGCTTGCCGATGATGGTTACCGTTACAAGACCCACCGTCGTGTTGTCGTCCGTCGTCACCGTCGTGATGTGAGCCATCTGCCTTCCAACGAGTACCTGCCCCCAGTTGCTCCATCCAACGAGTATTTGGCTCCCGTTGAGGCTCCAATTGAGATTGCTCCAGTTGAGGCTGCCCCAGCTCATGAGCTTGCCGATGATGGTTACCGTTACAAGACCCACCGTCGCGTTGTCGTCCGCCGTAACCGTCGTGATGTGAGCCATCTGCCCTCCAACGAGTACCTGCCCCCGGTTGTCCAGGAATCCCAGGTGATTGCTGCCCCCACTGCTGAGTACCTGCCACCCGTCCAGGTTGCTGCCCCAGCCCCTGTTGCTGTCGCTGTTGAGGCTGAGCCTGCTCATGAGCTTGCCGATGATGGTTACCGTTACAAGACCCACCGTCGCGTTGTCGTCCGTCGTCACCGTCGTGATGTGAGCCATCTGCCGTCCAACGAGTACCTGCCCCCAGTCTCCAACAACCTGGCTGACGAGCCCTCTATCGAATACCTGGCACCTGAGGTTGAGGCTGCCCCAGCTCATGAGCTTGCCAATGATGGCTACCGCTACAAGACCCACCGTCGCGTCGTCTACCGTCGTCATTAAACTTTGCCGAATTTGTTTCTTTAAGTGATTGATTTGTACTCATTTTGGAGTGCGAATTATAGTGTTAGCATACTACATCTTTTCATTCACGAAATACAGTAATACAAAAACAAATTTATATCTGACTTGAATATTACTACAGAGCAGGGAGAAGAAGGAGAAGACAGACATTACTAGATGAATATAATGCACATATTGGTTTATGTGGGAAGCGTCAACACAAGTCTATCTCCACATAAAAGTTTTTTCCAGACATATAGATTGTGAATAAATACACAGTCCAAGCCATATATGGTAAAAGTCGAGGTTAAAGTTTGTATGGAAATGCATTTATATGACTTTTCTGAGTTCTGTTACAAAATAAATTCAATTAAATATCAGTCCAAGGACTACAGTAACAACTACTAATGAACTTATGTAGCATACTTTTAGATAAATTTGAAAGCAAATTTGAAGCAAATGGAACAAATCGTTGAAAGGAAATGGAAATATAGGCAAATTTGTCAAATGTCTATGAAATTCAACAGATCCCCAGACAATTGCAAACACCAAACAAATCTTCAGCAATACGTGATAGCTTATAAAAGACAAAATGTTAGAAGCTTGATATTAGTCTCCCATATCTGGGTAATCCTGTAGATGCTGATCAGTTTTATTAGGTTACTGAAATTTGTTTTTGACCTTTTCAAAAAATCTACATATATGATATTTATCTACGAATACTGAGTATATCGATGCTGAATCACATTGTATCGATATGGAATCCATTTATTTCCAGACACAACCAAATTCAATTGCAAATCTTGTAGACTTGACAACCTCTTACAATTCACGAGAAACTAAAAACGCACTGTCCTATTTGCCAAATTCAGCAAAAGTTTTGGATATTCAAAATGGCTGTGTTGCCAAGACGAATATGTTTTTCAGCGCGCAGCGGGCAATAAAATATGTATGTTGGCGGCAAACGCGTTTTGCGCTTTTATTATTAGAAGGGGATTGGGACTTATGCATTCTGACTTCCTCTTCTATTCAAAATAAATAAAAATATAAATAACTAAATAAATAAATAAATAATAAATTGGACCTGGCATATATTGTATTTTGTATAGTATATTGGGTTTTTTGCTTTTGATTCTGTTTTGCTTAAGTCCTACTTTCCGGGCAAGGGGATTGTGCTGTCGTTTTCATACATACAGAGGATAACGTCATCATAGTTCCCAATCATTTTGGGTTTATAAATCATATATATTTTTAAATAAATTTTAAAGTATTTTGACAAATTGCTTAATATGCAGCAGAGCTTCTAATGAACTAGTTTTGCCACCCTCAGAGTATGCAATACATTTTGAAATATTGTCTGCCAGAGTGTCTGGCGCTTCGATTAGCTATTAACAGCTGTGTTAATTGACTTTCGATATTGTGTTCAAAGCAAATTAAAAATTAAAAAATATATATTTATAATTGCAGTCAATTAGGCAAGCCAAAATTTTATGTATTTAAGTTGGCACGCGCTGCAGTTAGAGAAATGCGCGAGCGCGGTGAAAGGAAGCAATGGAACCTGATCTTAGCGATTAGAAAAAGTCATTAAATGGACAGTTCATTGCCAATTGAAACGATCGACATGTTGCAAGCCGCGGGACATCAATATTCATACACATAGATGGCCGGAGGAGTGAGATTCATTGCCGGCACCGGTACACGCGACAGCTCAAAACCCGTCGCAAAACCTGATTGCAAAACTATAATGGATTTGTTTTCGGCATAGTCTACCAAATACAAATTTATAAATTAACAAAATGCAAATGCTAATTTGGAAGCCGAACTGCGGCGATTAGAATCATATAAATATGCGACAGAAGCATGGTAAAAGCATCATTTCCACTTGGATTCTACAGTCAACTGGAGAACAAGCTAGCAAAATGGTATTGAGTTCCTTCCAACAGGCAGACATCCACATTGCAGCTACCGATCAAGGATATCTAACCCAAAAATATTACCTTTACAGAAGCTGTTGTTGATCTGCGCCCTTGTAGCCGCTGTTGCCGCTGATGTCAGCCATCTGCCCAGCAACCAATACTTGCCACCCACGCACCACCACCACCATGCTGCTGCTTCGGCTCCAGTTGCTTCCTTCGCTGCTCCCAGCTATGAGGCAGAGGCATCCGCCCCTGTAGCTGAGTACCAGGCTCCCGCTACCTTCTCGGCTCCCGCTCCTTCTTACACCGCCGCTGCTTCGGCTCCAGCTGTGTCCTACGCCGCCCCAGCTGCTTCCTACTCGGCCCCAGCTGCTACCTACACTGCTGCTGCCTCGGCTCCAGCTGTCTCCTACTCGGCTCCTGCTCCTTCTTATACCGCCGCTGCTTCGGCTCCAGCTGTGTCCTACGCCGCCCCAGCTGCTTCGTACTCGGCCCCAGCTGCTACCTATACTGCTGCTGCCTCCGCTCCAGCTGTGTCCTACGCTGCCCCAGCTGCTTCCTACTCGGCCCCAGCTGCCTCCTACTCTGCCCCAGCTGAGTCCTACGAGACAGCTGCCTCTGAGCCAGCCCACACCTTCTCGGCTACCGATGGATACCGTTACAAGACCCACCGCCGTCGCGTCATCCGTCGCCACCGTCGTGATGTGAGCCACCTGCCACACAACGATTACCTGCCACCCTTCCAGGGTGCTGCGTCTGCCCCAACTAGCGAGTACTTGCCTCCAGCAGCCTCCAACGCAGCTCCAGTTTACGAAGCCGCCCCTGTTTCCTACTCGGCTCCAGCTCCATCTTACACCGCCGCTGCCTCGGCTCCAGCTGTGTCCTACTCTGCCCCAGCTGCTTCCTACTCGGCTCCAGCTGCCTCCTACTCTGCCCCAGCTGAGTCCTACGAGACAGCTGCCTCTGAGCCAGCCCACAGCTTCTCAGCCACCGATGGATACCGTTACAGGACCCAGCGTCGCCGCGTCATCCGCCGCCGCAGATACTAAACGGAATAGCCGTTGAGGCTCCCCCAGCAGCAAACCAACGCAATTAGCGATAACCAAACCATAAACAATTTGGTCTTTAGTTTTCTGTGTAATCTGTATGGAACCTGTTAGGGAACGAAATACAAATAAATCAAAATCTTCTAAAACGTATCCCCCATAAGTGTCCTTATTTCCACCACAAAATGCGAAAAACATTTAAATCGCTTTAATGCTTGGGCATTTGTAAACAATCTTAGAATCTAGCCGCACCCATCAATGAAACGAGCCGTTGTCAAGCGCCTTCAGACATTGAGAAGACCTGCTGCCCTGCTGAACTAAACCAGTTCAATTTAACAACTCGGAACTTGTTTTCTTATTTTGCTAATCAAAATTTATTTTTTGCACACATAAATTAAAATGTTAAGAAGTTCGTTAAATTTGCACTCGATTTGTTGTTTTCATCATGAAAATCGATTTGTTGCGAGTGTTGGTATCGATATGAGGTATACTTCTATGAGCTTTATGGAAATATAGCAGGTCAAGCCTAAGAGTATGCTGTAAAAACTAGAATTGCTACTATTGAGTTTATCAGCAGTTCAAGAGGAATTCTAATGGCGATTAACTCAACTGATGGAACCGCCACAGATACTAGGTCACATACCGTAACACCAATTTGGCTTAAGGAAATCCCATGGTTGATCAAGTGCATCGCCTGGCCAAACAGGTCACACACGGCTTCGAGCATAAGCAGTACAGTTTCGGCGTCTTCCTCGGCATGAGGGTATGCTGTACAGAATGAACGATCTACTCCCTGTACCTCACTATGCCATCCTGATATATTTTATTACTGATCGAAAGACTCTCGATCCCGTCTGGTGCACGTCCATGCAGGGGTTCCTTAGGAAAGTGTGCTTTGACCCTTCTTGTGCACTCTATACACTGCAGACATGCCAGCTCCCGTCAACAACACGGAAGTTTCTACCTCTGTCAAGCTGCTCCTGCCCAAACTAATATGGAGAGCTTATATTTCGGCAGTCAAAGCCAAGGGCCTGGAGAAACTCCAAAAGCTTGACTGGCTCCTGAGTTCAAGCAAGCTTCAGTTGTGAACCAAGAGTCTGTTAATTAAAGCCTTTATTACGCCTACCTGGACTTACGCCATCCAGGTATCCGGGCCAAAGCGACCTGGAACTTGTACTGGTCGGGGAATAGATTAACCACCACAGCAGCCGATGCGCCAAAAAGCTCGCGATGCACCCAAACTCGTTGGCGAACAATCTTGTCGACCCTATACCCCTCCGACGTCTGAAGAAAATACATCCCTACTCTTAGGAATGATCTCCCTACTCTTAGGATTACTTAACCTATACATATGTTAATTTTGTATATTTGTAAATTGGGCTTAGATTTATAATTGAAAAAGCAGACTTTGACAGCTGCTATCTTCACAGTTGGATGTATTTCCAGCGTATTGATACCAAATATATGTTAATATCAAATATATAAAAAAATATATATTTCTTCTAAAAATCTGGCCAAATTACTCATATAGCCATGTATGAGTTAAGGCCAAATCGAAATCCAATTTTATTTTATTCATATACATATATTCTCGATCAGCATGATAGGGGTAGTCGATATAGCTACGCCGACGGTCTGTCCGTTTGTGTGAGAAGAGAGATCTCAAAATGCTGACATAGAGCAATCTGCTTTAGAACCAACATTAACCTTGATCTCTCTTTCAGCTTAACTGAGAATCTAACCAACTAGTTGGTTGCACCTTCAGTACTATAGGAGATTGTTACAGATACAGACTGATCGTTTGGAAATCTATGAAAATCATGCAGATCTCAATTTGTTATACAATAGCCGGGACTTACGTAGGCCGAATCGGTGGACCTTTCAGATCGATTGACCTTTCAAAAATTAAATATTCGATTTACCTGCTCAAACATTTAAATCATATCTCATAACTCTCGAAACTATGCTATAGATTATCATTATATTTGCACCTTTTCTGATTTTAAGCACGCTTTAAAGAGGCATCGTTATTTTGTACAGACCTTAATAGCTGTCAGCTTGAGCTGTTATTATCATGTAGCTGTGTAATGGCTATATAATTACCCTATATACCAAATGGAATTTCTCAAGTTATCCAAGTTAGATATATTCTAGTCTGCAGTCTGCATTATCAATTAAAATAGCATTATGTTTAACATTCATATGGTTCGTTTTATTACGGCAGCATCATGTAATCTTTTAAGCATACATTTAATAAACATATTTTAATGACTAAAGTTTGATTGCAGAGCCCGTAAATGTGGACCCAGGTACATCATTAAAATTAGGTATTAAATTAAATTATTACAATTAATTACAATTAATTAATTTCGTATGGATCACTATGCGCACACAGAGGCAATCGTGTCAATTAATCAGTGATGGACGGCGCCAGTGACTATTAAACATACTAGACAGTAACGTCGCCGTCGCTGTCGGTTCGAAATGTTCGAAAGGCATTCGTGAAAACTTTACCAAGTCTTTTTTTTTTTGTATTTTTATTTTATGTGTAATAGTCATTGGGATGGGGCAGAGCGAGGTATGAAAGCTTAGAAATCAAAACTGATCGCCGGCTTCGGATATGAGTAGCCATCGACCTTAGGTGCGGGTGGTGGAAATGGAATGCTTGGCTTAGGATAGTCATAGCCTTGTTTCGGTTGAGGTGGAGGCAGATATTTTGGCTGAGGTGGGCTTGTCGGTTGGGGTGGTGGCAAATATTTTGGCTGTGGTGGATTCGTCGGTGGTGGGAATGGAATGCTTGGTTTGGGATAATCATAGCCCTGTTTTGGTTGAGGAGGAGGTAGATATGTTGGCTGTGGAGGGCTTGTTGGTTTTACTGGTGGTAAGTATTTTGGCTGTGGTGGGTTGGTTGGGGGCGGAAACGGAATACTGGGCTTGGGATAATCGTAACCATGCTTTGGTTGAGGTGGAGGTAAGTATTTTGGTTGTGGAGGAAGAGTTGGTTGAGGTGGGGGCAAGTATTTTGGTTGGGGCGGACTTGTTGGTTGAGGTGGAGGCAAGTATTTTGGCTGTGGTGGATTTGTCGGTGGTGGGAATGGAATACTTGGCTTGGGATAATCGTAACCCGATTTTGGTTGAGGTGGAGGTAGGTATTTTGGTTGTGGAGGAAGGGTTGGTTGAGGTGGGGGCAAGTATTTTGGTTGGGGCGGACTTGTTGGTTGAGGTGGAGGCAAGTATTTTGGCTGTGGTGGATTTGTCGGTGGTGGGAATGGAATACTTGGCTTGGGATAATCGTAACCCGATTTTGGTTGAGGTGGAGGTAGGTATTTTGGTTGTGGAGGCAGGGTTGGTTGAGGTGGGGGCAAGTATTTTGGTTGGGGCGGACTTGTTGGTTGAGGTGGAGGCAAGTATTTCGGCTGTGGTGGACTCGTTGGTGGTGGGAATGGAATACTTGGTTTGGGGTAATCGTAGCCTGATTTTGGTTGAGGTGGAGGTAAGTATTTTGGTTGAGGAGGAAGAGTTGGTTGAGGTGGGGGCAAGTATTTTGGTTGGGGCGGACTTGTCGGTTGAGGTGGAGGCAAGTATTTCGGTTGTGGTGGATTTGTCGGTGGTGGGAATGGAATACTTGGTTTGGGATAATCGTAACCTGATTTGGGTTGAGGTGGAGGCAAATATTTTGGCTGTGGTGGACTCGTTGGTGGTGGGAATGGAATGCTTGGCTTAGGGTAATCGTAGCCATGCTTTGGTTGAGGTGGAGGTAAGTATTTTGGTTGGGGCGGACTTGTTGGCTGAGGTGGAGGCAAGTATTTTGGTTGGGGCGGACTTGTTGGCTGAGGTGGAGGCAAGTATTTTGGTTGTGGTGGATTTGTCGGTGGTGGAAATGGTATACTAGGCTTGGGATAGTCGTAACCCTGCTTCTGTTGAGGGGGAGGCAAGTATGTTGGCTGTGGTGGCGTTGTTGGTGCTGGGAATGGTATCCTTGGCTTGGGATAATCGTATCCTGATGATGGCGGTGGGAATGGCACCGCTGGCTTCGGGTAATCGTAACCCTTAGCTGGATGGGGTGGTACTACATGCTTGGGCTCTTGTGGAATGATTTGCTGTGGTGGTGGGTAATATTTCGGTTGTTCGGGAGGAAACGGTATAGATGGCTTGGGATACGAATATCCACTGGTGGCCGTGGGCGTTACTTTCGGCAGTGGCGGACTGGTGGCTGGTGGGAAGGGTATACTCGGCTTAGGATACGAGTATCCATCAGTGAAGGGCACCTGCGGCTTGGGGTAGTCATAGCCCTGGTGCACAGCATGGTTATTGTGCTGCAAGAATAAAATGTTAGGTCGGTGTACGATCGCAGACGAATAGCTCTCAATGTCATATTTACCTGCTGAAATAAATGAGACACGTCCGCACTTACTACGCCCAGAACAAGGCCGAGACACAACAAATGAAGTTGCTGTAAATATATGCAAGAAAATATACATTAGATAAATCCGAATATTGCCGTGTGCCAAAAGTTGGCCAATAAAGGCTTGAACATTTATATTAGACAGCTATGTGACAGCTTTTACGTGGGCATCAGTCGATTTCTGGCCATTTAACAGTGTTTGTTATCGGCAACCGTCAAAAATTTCCGCATATAATTAAGGTCCGCCAATTTGCCGAATGGCAACACAGTTGGCAATGTCTCCATTTAAGTCATTTGGCTTTTGCTTTTGACACAAGCGCCTTTAAACATAACTGGCAATCTTTTATAACACTAATCTGTCAGAGGCTATACGTCTGCTAATTGGGTCACTCGCATCGAAGGCATTTCATATGATGGTTGGTCAACAAGCATTCAAACGCATTTTTGTTAACAGAATTTGCTAAAAGCTCGCTTGGCATCTCGTCACCAATGGCAGATGGTTAATTAATTATGAGCAACGACTCACACTCACGCACAATCTCACGGCCCAGCCCGCATCTCGAGCATGTCCAGCATCTTGATGCTTCATAAGTGCACGCTGCTAAACTGTGCAGCCAAAACTGGTAGCAGACGCCTTTGGCCAAGGTCAACGCAATCATAATCGTAATCGCCATTAGCATGCGATAGTTTTTGGGGCTTTCAACGTGCCGCCCAGCAAATGTTCTAAATGCGGTTGCTCTAGGCAAGTGTTAATTGGATTTTGTATACTGGAATTTGAAGCTGAAAACCCCCAGACCGGTTCATACAACGGCTCACGCATTTACAGATTTTCAGAACCTGCGGTGGATATATATATAACACAATAAATTTTAATCCCCAGATACTTTAAACGTATTTAAATGTGAAACCATAAATTTTCTATTAGTTTTTTTTTTGCCAGTCAAACAAATAGTTGAAAGCTTTTGCAATTAATATCAGACTAATTTTATGTTAAAATCTAGTTTGATGCCAAATTTATTTTAGGTATTGTGAGTCCATAAAACGTGTTTGTTGTCGTTGTTTTTTTTGGTGTAGTTGTTGTTGTTGTTGTTGAATAAACGTAACCCGGAATTCCAGTGCTCAAAATTGAAGCACATAAATTTTGTGAAATGAAATCTTAAGCTGTTTGGAGTACGCTTCAAGTCTCAAAGCCATAAAAACCAACTAGCAACAAATCATTTAAAAGGCAACAACGGCAAAGCTTTTATCGAATCGAGATTGAGAACCCAACAAACAAAAGCCAAGAACAAAGAGCTCATCTTAATAGACATATAAAAAAAAGATTCAAATTAAGCTAGCATATGACACGCACCTCCCACGCATATACACATACTTATATGATTATGTATATACGAGGTTGAAGCATCATAGCAAAATCAGTTTTGATTAATAGCTTTGAAAGAATGCCACTCGACAGCGTTTTGGGGCAGCAGCACTCATTACTTCACTCAAGCCGCTTGTCACCTGTCATGCCTTAAATTCAAAGTAATTGAATTCTGCAGCTTCTTGCTAATCTTTATTTCTAACATAGATTCAAGTACTGCGCAATCGCAACTGCACTGCAGTCATAATATCAGCAAGTAAGTGCTGCAATGCTGCAGATGAAGATTGCTAGACTGCAAGATACTTTACGCAGACTGCGCAAAATACTTCAAAACTTAGATTGGGCTTAACAAATCTGTAAGCAAACGAAAGCCAAAATTTCATGCTATTAGGCTATTAAGCTAAGACAGTAGTGGACAAGCAAATTCAAAATTAAAGGAATACAAAATTAAGAACAGAATTTCGTATTAGAACAGTGTAAATACTTATTCAGACACGGTGCATTTCTGTTGTTTTTTATATTGCTCATTCGACAGGATTATCTCATACTCTTAGGCATGAAAGTGTATATAGTATATATTCTAAATATATCAAGTGCAAACGTGTTCATGATTCAAATTTAGCTCATTAAGCTAAGAAATTTTTACAAAATCCATGTTGAGTTTACACTCAAGATTTGAGAGAAGTTTTTTGACACGACGTATTTGGAATAATCTAATTAATAATAGATTGCTACAATAATGCAAGCAAAAGGACATATTCAACATTCATCACCATATAAATGGTCTTGATTACTAAACATAATCTAAGAATCATGATTAGTAAAAAAACTAACTGCTTAAAGTTTTCATACAAATTCAACAAATTTACTCTAATGACTTACAAAAAAAGAAAGCAAGCTTATTTATTTGCATACGGCTGACTCCTTTATAACATTACAGACTCCATTTGGGCGTTCTCCTCATTTGTCACCGCTTACACTAACCATCTGCTAAACCTTTTCACAAAGATTCTGTCTGGCAAAGTGCACTTTCTCTGTGAGCTCGCTCACCAACTCTTCTCCCCACCGTCTGGAGCAGTTCGGTTATTTTGGGGAGCGCCACAAAAATCCCCAGAGATTTAGAGAAATGAATGTGCGAACACTTTAATTTATAGCTAGAATTCAACATAATTTTGAAAGGATACAGAAAAAATGCATGGCCTACTTAGAATTGAGGTGTAGACAATAATGAGAAGTCGTTGGTTTTAAATCTCGCCACATTAAGCATTCGTTTTTGATGAACCCCCAAAACACCTCCACAACGTTCCAAAGAGAAATCAATCTAGAATCCGTTGAGTTTTTTCTTGAATCTCTTTCTCTTTATAAGATACACAAATGAACCTATAAATTTAAGTGTTTATATATTCATTTTTCTAAATCTCTGGTGAAATTGAAATACTTTATAAACTCTCATACACAGAGTATTAATACAAACTATGTCTACGCCAAGCCCAGCTATCTGTATTGCCATTTTAGCTGTGTTATTTTGCTCTGTTTTTAATGCTGAGTTTTCAAAGCTATATATTTTGCTTTTATTGCCAAAATAATTCAGCTGATGTTTTTTAGCTACAAAGAGCTGACAACTTTAAGATATGTTGACCATTCAGCCACATCCCAATTAGGTTTCCTTTTCTGTTCTGTAAAGCTACTTTTATGGCGGTGACTCAGGTGTCGCATGCAATAAATTCTAGTCGAGCCAAAACAGAAGGCGTGGTATGTACGAGTATATGCATATCTTGTTAATGCTTTTATAGAATTAACAACATTTTGGAAATGTTCTAAATAATTTGGCAACGTATAGCATGTTCGTAGATTACTATTTCCGTTTTCCTCTTTCATCAAATCAAAATTGAAATCTAAAACCTGTTTTCAAAAGAAGATTAGTCAACAGTCAGGCGGCCAAATGCCATAATGCGCGCCCTGCTGACATAGAAGTTCGTAATTATTGCGCTCATTACAAAATGCTCAACGAAAATACAAATAAAAGGCCAAGTCATTGCAAGTGGCATAATTCTATAAGTGTTGTAACTGCTCTGGGCAATGCTGGTTGTTTTTTCATAATTTGTTCAAAGGTGTGCCTGCAATTGGAGCGTGGAGCATGCGGATGGAGAGTAAGGCACTATGCTGGGCTGAATTATGTCGAGTCATTTCAAACAATGCGTAACTATGGTTAGGCGACAACCACTTCGGGTACTTTAATTGTCACAATTGAGGCGTGTGAAATTCCAACAAACTTTAATATAAACATATATGTGTAGAAGTATGTTGTATATATGTTCGACAACGACCTTGGGTAAAATGTTGTTGAGGCTGGCGTTAATTACAATTGCTCAACATGACTGTTGACTGAGTTGTCTGACTTTTGTTCTGCTGCGCTATGTTTCATTCAAGCGTTGATTTTTAATGTGAAGCTAAGCGCATGCGCAACACAGGCTGCCAGTTCGTCAGCTTGCCAAATTGTTTGCCACATTCAAATTTTGTTTGGCTTTGGCCAAGAACACGCGCATGCGTGAAGAAGTGCGGCATGCTTGGGTGGTGGTGGTGATGGTTAGGCTTACATTTATGACCGTTTCCGGTCACCATGTTTCGTTTTGTCCGCCAAACGTCACTCAGCCATTCTTGGGTCGGAGTCGGGCTGCTCACTGGAGCCTACCTGGGGCATGTCATTGTCATCTATGCAGTTGCGGCAGGTCGCTTCAGCTATGCCAGCTGTTTTGTTGTCCCTTCTTTGTTGTTTTGTTGTCTCTGTGTGTTTTTCTTTTTCGATTTCTTCTATTTTATTTGTACTTGTACCGATTTTCTACAATTGTAGCGGCATTTATGCAAATTTTATATATACTCCCAAGTTGTTTGTTTTTGCTGTCTGTTTTAGAAACTCTTTTTCGTCGTCGTCGCCGTCGGTTGAGCAATTGTGTTTGACAGACAAATGCGACGATGCCAGCGTCAGTTCCACTGCCAGCTGCCAAGATGCCCACTACAAAACTGAAACTGCAACTGCACCTCAAAACAACAACAGCACAAAAAAATGTGTGAACCTTACTGGCATTCTACTTGCATTAGCCGCCACTTATACTGATATTGTTATGGTTATTACTTGATTGTTCATATACACATAATACACACTCTTGTGGCCACTTGCTACCACTTCTCACTCACCATCTTCTTCATTCTTGAGCTGTGGCTGTGATGCAACAACTCCGTACCCGTATCCGTATGTAGATCGAGAGTTTGAAACTAAACCAACACTTGCGTCAGCAGCTAAAATAATACATATATATATATATTTATTATAAATCCGAATCGAATGAATGTTCTATATGGAGATCGCACTGTTTATGGCAAAAGCCTACCCACTTGTAAGCTCTGACTCTATCACAAACACATATAATCTTTACACGGTTAACAGAGACGAACGCACGCGCACGGCAATGGGAAAACGGTGCGAACTCGATCAAATTTGAAGTTCAAATAACAAAAACTGCGCCAACGCACGGCGTATTTATAAGAGCCAACCGAACCACGACGAAGACGATGACGATGTAGATGTAGCGGCTCGGCTGGATACGACACCGACACTGACTCTGACTGCCACCACCAGCAGCTGCTACGCATGCGCAGTGCAGCTCGGCGCAGGGTTCAAACCTGGGCCCTGCGGCCCTGAGTCCGGAGTCTGTATGGGTGATGCGGCGATATTTCAAGATCATGAGCTTTTGTCAGGTGCCATTAGTTCTGCTTGCTAATCGATTTATCCTTTGCTGCGTTGGCGTTCAGCTAAATATAGATGGCGATTTCATGTTGTCGAAAAATTGCTACAATTATACTTATTATATCATGCGTCTGTCTAATTGTGGTGCTGGTGTTGGTGTTGTGTTGTGTTGGTGGCGGTATTTTTGCCAAATATAAGCCACGAAGCTTCTGTTTGAAGTGAGCTAGCTATACGGAAATAATTGACCTTGACTCTAGTCTGCTGGCTGCCAAAGAACAAGCATATTGACACTGAAGCGTTTAACTTAGTTTTCTTTAGAGACAAACAAGTTTGCCTGCCAGTGACTGACCTTAACTGACAGAGTGGCCAAGTTCCGTTTTTGCACAGCGGCACAACTCCACTTTAAATCGGGGGGCTAAGAAAATAAACCACACGATCGATGAAGAATGCTAAACGTGTGCCAAACACCCACTGCGTGGGCTAAGTTTGTATAAAATATTTCATTTCGATCGAAGAGTAATCAAATGTAAATGCAAAAAATGCTCAAAAAAAATGTTAAGTTCATCAATCATCGGTTAGCAACTGGGGAATGGCTGGGGTGCTCGATGCTGCACCTCTGTCGCTGAGATTTGAATTTGGATTGCAGTCGAGTGACTATTCTAAAAACCTTGTTCGTGGCGTTTTTAATTGCTAATTAATGTTGTTTCAATCGTTAATCCTTTGGCTGACAAATTCAACAACAACAATCGATCATTTAAGCGATTGCGTGGTAATTTCATTAAATTAAAAAACCCTAGAAACATTGTTAAAGACTCAAAAATATGCTGGTTGCTGCTTGAAGTTGTTGCCTTTGTTTTGAAGACTTGCTTTGGTTTCGTTTTGTTGTTTCTGGCCGTAAATAAATAGAAATTCAATTATTAATAATAACTCAAAAACCGGAAGATACAACTACAACAAGGGAAACATCCATTTGCTGTTCGATTCGCTGCAAACACGGCTCAAGTATTTCAACTTTCAAACGTTTGCAGCCATAATCAAATGCCATTAACAGCTTGAACTGAAACTGAAATCGTCTATTTCCAAACGATAATTAAAATCTGTGCATTGGCAAAACGGATCGTCTGTTCTGATCAGATAGATGCTGAGATGCTGATGAACTGTTCTGTTCTATGATAAAAACTAGAATTAGCAGCTCTACAATATGACTATTAAAATCTTAGCCTGGTCATAACTAAAAAAGCAGTTTAAATATGTATGGAATTGGGAAATGGAAATGGAAAGCAATTAAAACTAATCCGTTGATTGCACAATTTATGTGTGCTGGCTAAGTGGACGGGTTTTGGTGAATCTTGAATTCTATGAATTTATATGCGGACGAGTCAACGCATGTTAAGTACATGCATATGTTTTTGTAATACTTAGCACCCACACTTGACTAGGATGTGCCCATAACTAGAACTATTTAAAATGCACAGCACCTGCCACATAAATAATAGTATGTGGTCTGGCGTTTTTATGCATTTCGCCAACTCAAGCTGTTGCGACTGTGACAATTTCGCCAATGGCATACAAAACGTTCGTCAGCTCATCAATAAAACCGCAAGGTAAACAATCATAAAGCAGCAACAACATCATCGATATACTCGTACAAGTTGCTAAATGTGATTCAGAGGCAATGATTTTCACCAAAAACCAACCTGCAAACAGTTCATTAAACTTCACTGAGCTTTAATAACTTTTGAGAAATGATATAATATAATACAAATATATAAATAAATACGACTAAGCAAATAAGAAGAGTAGACAAAATTGAAAATGACGAAGATGCTATGCTCTTGAGCTTTGCTTATATATATTTTCTTATCTTGAAAGTATACTTAGCAGCTATCAAATATCTGTCTATGAAAGCAATCAGATAAAAGAAAAAACACTCCAAGTAAAACTTACTTAAATATCTTATATATAATTTAACGAAAGTAGCTATTACTTTGTTCAACTTATTGATTAGCCAGAGTTAGCTATATAAAATATATATCTCGAACTCAGCAACGAGTATTCCATTATTAATTACTCTCAGCTTCATCATTATTTACTTTCCAAAGCAGGCAGGTGCCGATCTTAATATACATTTAAAAACGATTTATCTTTCCCCTATGCTGCCTTCTAATGACAATTTCATAATACCCACACATTCAAGAGTATGAAAAGCAAACAAAATGAAGTATCAAAAATTATGAAGTGCCATAAAGATATGCAACAATATCTAATTGACTTTTTCGACAATGGCCAAGCGCTGTAATGAATTTGACTGACAAATTTATAACATCAGTTATGAACGATTAGCTGGCAGTCAGAGTCAAACTGTCAAATATTGCAGCGCCATGGGGATAAGGGGAAGCAGACAGCAGTTGGAGGGAAAGAGATATGGACGGGCGTTGGTTTTGTTTTCATTAAACATTTTCGGTCATAAAAGCAACCGCAGCAGCGAAACCGGCAACAATAACAAGTTCAACTTAATTACATCCTACACGGCTTGCAGCATCCAAAAGCAACAACAACAAGAGAACCCATGACAACAACAACACTCGCACTGGTATTGCAAAAACATTTTTGCACTCAGCCTCAAGGTCGCATTGGCATCTGAGTTGAGCAGCGCATCTGAGGGGGGCGGCTGCACGATGAATAATCATTATAACTGCCAGCACATGAACTCAGGGGGGATTGTTGCTGGCATGTGGTGAAGCCTCTGCCCTGATCCTGTTATGCTTATGGAGCAGTTAAGGAAGTAAATTGCTTTTCGAACGAATTGAATGGCGTGGAGAACTTGTTCTCGTTCTGTAAATCAATCTGACAATCAGATGTGACCTTAACATGCAGGATTTGTTGCCTTTCTAAAGCAGCCTTTTGTGGCAACGGGAACGTTTCCACTTGACTCGCCTCAGCTTCAGCTTAAGCCACTTATACACTCACATATTTAGCAAACTTGGCCTTAACAATGGCTAGAGCTTAAATTAAACTTCCCGTCAACAATTTGACGCAAAATAATGAAGATTTTGATTTAGAATGTATGCCAAAATGGGCAGGTGGCTTTTGTTTAAACTATCTGAACGTTGTTTATGTGTTCTAGCCAGAGCGTTTGTGCCTTAAGTCTATTGTTTGTGCTTTTGCTTATTTTCTGGCACATTCCAAAAAGCCATGGCTGAGTGGCATTTCTTTTAAACTTGGCTCACTGAATGGCACTAAGCGCTTTAATTGAAACCTAAATTCGTTTCACAAATCAAACAATTGCCATAACTTTGAATATTTAAGGAAACCTTTTGATCGCGCTGGTTATCATAAATCATTCAGAGTGTTGAACGCACCCACAAGCATCAGCTCAGTGGAGGCATGGATACACGCTTGTTTCTGCCAAATAGACAGACAAGCATAACTAAGAACTAAAAACAGCCGAAAATATTGCGGAAGTTAACAGCTAATTAAAGCGCTTGACTTTTTGGCTTGCCTGGAAATTAAATTACGAGTAGTTTTCTCGGGCGAGTTTCTGGTCGGATGCATTCAAATTTAGAGCTCGGACGGCACAATTGATTGCCCTTGCCTTTGCCAAGTCGAGCATAGTACACAGGTGATTAAAGCAAGCGTTTCAGCTTCTCGAGAGGCACAAGGCAGAACAGATATAAGAGTACAGATACAGCTACTATATACGGATAGATAGTGCCCTGTGGTGCGCCATTCACATATACATCACCCATACACGCACATGAAGATCAGCGTACAAGGTCAAAGCCGAACTTTAATGCCTTTGCTATGCAAAACGCTGGCTTGCCATTACAGTCAACGCCCAGCGTCACAGTTTGAGGCAAACGAGGCGACCGCAAATCTTGTCTCTCGGCCAGTGTCAGCCTGATTCTCTCTTTCTGATTCTTGCACCAACCACAACCACAAATAACGCCAAAGTTGCCTCAAAACAAGTTTGCGGCCAGTTCAATGGCCAATTTTGAGGGTCAGCACCAGGATTGGGGTTCAAGTGCGTCTACAGCAGTGTCCTTGGTGGCATGAATGGAATTCCGGCAGCAGCTGCCCCAACATGTTGTGGCTTTCCAGCTACGTGGCTAACATGTTAATTGAAGGTTCGCGTTCGCTCAGACGAAAGACTTAAGGCACAAACCTGTCGCAGCAGGAACTTCTCACAGTCAGCTCGACAAGCCCAAGCCTTAAGCTGCATTGCGACATTTTTAAGCCGCCTCTAAACTCTTAATGCTACTTGCATATAGATTGATTATTTATTTATTTTTGATATCGCATAATTTTCTCAACCCAGCTCAGGTGCTGAATGCATTTTAATGCATTCCCCCTTTATGCAATTTCAACACCTTCTTGACCCGCCCGCTAATGATGGCATTAACGTCTGATTGAGATGTAAAGCTGCCTACACATTCTCTAACAAATAAACAATTCAAATTTATATCTAATTTACTTTTAATTAAAGTCTCTGCACAGTGGAACATTTTAACTGAGTTGATTGAGATGATAGTATTGATCATACATATCTTTTAATAGAAATTAATGAAATATCAAAGAATGTCTAAAGTTATATTCAATGATAATAGTCAATCCAAAATATTCAAATTATTAAAATTTATCATTCTTTTTAAGAATATAACAATATGAAGATACTTGACAAACCGAACTTGGATTGTGCATTTTAGTTCATTCCGATGATTGTCAGCAGCATAGCCTCAGCACAAAAACAAAAGAGATCCTGCAAATGCGAATGTGGAACTGGGTCTTACACAACCTCCTGACCCTAAAAGCATTGAGCTGTGATTACATTGCTCCACCGGCCGCTCGGTCAAACCTTCGTCCGGTTTGGTTAACAAAATTGCGAGTTTTGCGCATCGAAGTAGAAAAATGGAGTATGGAATTTTGGACAAAGCACAATAAACGTTTCTATGAGGAAAAGGCTGATTTCAAATATCTTAGAAGAATATGATGAAATATGATAAAATAGTGTACGGTTAACTTTAGTTAAAAGCAACACTTAGCTCCTGCATATCGTTACTATCGCACTGACCAAAAACTCCTACTCCATAGAAAAGAGTGGGAATCAAACAAGCTTTCGCAATGAACATTTTTAGATGCACCGGCAAGAAGCTTTCCGAAGCAGATAGCTGCCTGGGCAACCCATAAGTTTTTTTAAAACTGAAATTTCAGTTATATTTACCAATGTCCAACTACGTCATCGTTGGCGGGCACTTGAACTCAAGAGTTAGCTGTCAAAATCATATGTATACTCGTACAATAGCAAAATGAAACAGTCTCAGTCAAATCACAGGCAACAATCGAGAGTGGCCTATGACTGTACACTTTTATTTTCAAAAAGTTACCTGAACGCATTTGAGTATTTTTTGAGCACTTTTAACAATTTACTGTTAGAGGGGCTTAGCACGCTGTTTCGCTATGGTAATTAGACTTCAAAAAGCATTCGAATTACTTGAGGTGGGTCAGTGCAAACGAAAACAAATTGCGATTCAATGCGAGCTACAATCCGAATCGAACAAATGCTCTTTAAATTGAAGTCAAGTCAGTCAGGTACCTCGAAATTTTGTTAGCCAAGACTGAAATATAATGTGTATTGCGAAGAGGCTGACTTGGCTCATTAAGAAATAAATAAATAACCGCAAAATCATATAGAGAATGCTTCAAGTCGCAGGTCTGAGAACTGCGAAAGTTAGACTGTGAGAAAGTGCAGCAAATGTCGCAGATGTTGTTCATGTTTTTTGTGTGGGTTCGCCTAATTTATTTTGAAAACCAAAAACAAACCGATTGTCGTTTAAGATCAAACAAGTTTGGCGTACACTTTAGTCACATTAAATTTTAATTAATTGAAACCAAAACTTCTTACAAAACTGACTCATATGGAGTGAGATAATATGGTAAACATAAATTATGAAAAGCTATTTCAGTTTTATTTTAAGGCGGCACGCAACAAACCCGAAAATAGCTGAACAAGAGAAGAAACACAAAACGTGAGCGCCGCACGCTAAACGATATTTTTAATAGCCAATTTAACGCTATTATTGTCTGCAAATGATGGAAATCAAAATATGAATATAAAAGCGTATACAAAACGTTCTTGATATTGACATTTATGAGGCGAAAAAGTGATGGCCAAACAAAAGGCATGACCACAATAAGCGTAGAGGTCGATGATAGAAAAAAACGCATTTGAATTGGATTCTTGGCTTAAATCGCACATAACGGATTATAATTTAAGGTTCAGCTTGCAGAGGGGCAGACGAACTGCAGTCCAAACTCGCACATACATATGAACGATGATTCGATAGAATCGACCGAAAATTGCTTGCAAATTTATGCAAATCTGCTGTCAGCACTGAAGCAGCGACTGAGATTGATATTGAAATTGCGCTTGAGGCTGAGACTGAGACTGAGGCAGCGAGCCAAATAAACGAAATCAAACTGTTATTGTCGCACCTGCCAGCCGTTAATCTGTTTGTCCATCGCTTCCGTGACCTTTGATGGCTGCAGCAGCTAGCTGCTTCACGGCAGCTCAATGATATCCAATTGTTGCGTGTCAAAACCAAACCTAATTGATGAGTTTTATCTTTTAACTGCCTGCACAGTGGCCCATTGTTCTTAGACGCACACTCAAAATGTCAGACAAATTAAGCCAATTGCTTATATGAACCTCGGCATGGGCAATTTATATTATTTTGGTAACTATATCCGCTCGGCTACGTTCATTTGTTTATTACGCTCATAAATTACGCATACGCTCCATACAACGACTGCTGCAGCAACTGGGTTGATGTAGAAATTCGTGGCAAAGTTCTCAGATTTGCTCGTAATTTTTGTAGCTCACGAGTAAGGCATTTGCATAACAAATTGCCCACCTTATTCTGGATGTCCAGCACGTAGTCATGTTCAACTGTTGGCCAATTGGCTACTGTCTGTGGCAGACTTTTGCCAGCCATTTAATTAATTAACTTACATTTTTGTTTTTAGCTTCAGCTTCAGCCATAAAAAGAGTGTTTGTCGAACTAATTTGAAATGCTAATGGTTGTTTTTCTTGAATACCCTTTTTCTGACATTTTATTGAAATGGTTTACCAAGTTTTGACAACAGGCTAGTACTAATTATATGGTACATTTATATGTCTGGGTGAATCGGCTCAGTTTCTACATATGCGGCGACAGAGTTTATGGCGCATTAAAAACGCCTAAGCGAAAAGGCAACAGTAGCTATAGATAGATATATACATATATATATATTATTTGGTATTTGTTCAGTTGAAATTTTTGAAAGTTGTTCTAACTGCATGTCGCTGTAAATGATCATACAAAGCAATAAAAATATATAGCTGCATATATAAAGTATCTAATTTTTTTGTGATTTTGTTGCTTAATGGAAGCAATTATCCTTGTGCAGTTAAATTGTAGCTAAAGTGCAAACGATGATGCCTACCGACTTGGGTCAAGTACGCATCAGGTGTCTATTGTGCCTAGCGAGTAGCTGTGAGGTTATGAGCAGAACTTGAACGATCTAGTAATCTAGTAGTAGTGTCCGTAGTGTCCATGATGATGATGATGTCCATAGTAGCCGCCATAGTAGGGGTAGCCTGCAAGTCAAGGCACATGAGATGTTGAAGTCATTAGAAGCGGCCCGCCGCTAGCTGACTCACCAAACTCACCCAATCCATAGTAGCCGCCGCTGTAATGTGGCCAGTAGCCACCACCATAGTAGCTGCCCAGATACGGTGAGGCATAGTAGCCATATCCAAAGGATGCAGCTCCCTCCAGATCCTTCTCCTCGGCCGCTGTTGCCTCCACGCCAGCCTCAAGATCACCACCTTCCTCTCGCTCTTGGGGACGTGGACGTGGCACTGCCTCAGTGCCGCTCAACAGCAGCACTGCAAAGAGGGCGCAGGCGAACAGCAGGGACATAGAACGCGATTTGCACATCTTGCTGTTTTATGTGTTTTCTATATTTCTTTGGCTGGTAATGCAAATGCCACTTGATGCTTGCAACTGACTGACGCTGGAACTGTGCAGGCCGTTTATATAATGGCAGCGATTCTTGCAACGCCGCCCATCAAAGCGCAGCGACAAAACAATTGCCTTCAAATTTTCCCCAAATGAGCAACTCCGGCTGCGTGTGCCGCTTACAATGCCCAACAATCGCAAAGAGCAGCCAGAGCCAGCAAGCAGCAACCAGCAGCCACCCTCGACCTCGCCTGCTCCACACAAGTCAAGCCAAGCCACCCACTGGCTACAGATTATCAATGAAGCGTTGCCCGCGTCTTGGGCCTCGCGGGGGCTTCTATTTCTTGCATGACCGACTACTAATTACAAAGCTGCCTTTCGGTGGTTCTGTAGCTCTGGCCAATGTTTGTTTCTCTCCGCCTCAATCTCTGTCGCTGCGGGGTCAATGTCGCAACGCAATGGGCAGCCGGGCAGCCAGGCAGCCATTCAGCCAGGCAGAGAGTAGTTTGCGCCTCCACATCTAAGTATCTATGTTTTTATTTCTTTTAAACTCTGCTAATTATTTGTTTACATTTAATTACATTTGTCAGCTCACATTGAGCCAAGGTTCAAAAACCTGCGGCCCATTGTCTTTCTCCCAGATGCTTTTGGATTACATAAGGCGGCAACAGAACGGGTTCTCATATCTATAACAGTCTAAAATATGCGATTCAATCCATTTAATGAAATCCACACGAAATAAAACAAACACACTTGAGTTGTATAAATTATAAATTAAACTACTTGCCAAAGTGGCTGGGCAACATTCTAAAGCCATAAACTAGCGACGAACCAAAAAAAGAAGTCACATTTTGGGGACGGGCAAATGTGAATGTGGAAATGAAAATGCGGCAATTAAGGCTGATCGAAATGTAACAGCAAATCATAATGTTGACATAAAACACACTTTAAAAAGGAAAGATTTTAATTTGAATTTTATTTTGCATAATAAATGGAACTAGAATTCATTTAATTTAACTTCTGGGCAAGTCCAAAAGGTGCCCCATATATGGTCTTCCTTTTCCTGTCACTCTACGAGTATGTAACCACATAACTTATGCCCTAATAATGTTAACTGTTGACGTTTCTGCGAACAACAACAATAGCAACAACAATAGCAACAACAATAACAACAACTTCTAGCCGAGTTTCCCACTTGTTTGCATGTTGTGCGGGGTCAGGGTTCAAGATATGCGTTTCGCATGTTCAGACAACCGAAGCCCAACTCCGAGCTGAAGCTGAGGTTTCGACTCCACGACTAATTGCCAGTTTGCTTATCTAAATTGCCGCTTTAACCAAGAACTTGTGACTCAAGCGTTGTAATTAGCCAAATTAAATGCTTGGTTGGCCAGAAAGAATCTCAAGACTTGCTGTATTTTGTTTCTCTATTTCCAACCAGAGTTGTAGTCGCTGCTTTGTCTGACCCATTACCCATTCAGAGACTCGACACATTAACACATAATAAGTTGGTAGTTTCATAGATGAAAATAATGTGTATATCAAGGTTTTCCAATGTTCTCCGTAAAAATAGTTCACAGGACTTATCTCATAACTTACTTCTGGCCTATTCTAAACTTAAATCAAATGCAACAAATAAATATTTACTAATTAATGAACACAACTGCACATTGATTATTCTATTGCCAGATCCAGCGTGGTAGGTACAACATCTTTGTCCTTGGGCATATCGGGAAATCTATGAAAGAGCTCCGCCGTTGGCTTCGTTTGGTGGTCCAGTCGAGTCTCATAGATCTTGCCTTCCTTGTTCATCAAATACCAGGTGGGCGGAGGGGTGGCACGTTCAAACTCCTCGCGATTCAAGGCCGTTAGGGGCGCCACTGTGGGCAGCTTCTTGGCCAACTCATCCAGCTCTTTTAGATAAACATGAAGTGCGCGATAGTCTGTGTTGTTTTCCACCTTAGCCGGTGCAATGAACTGGGGCGGGGCCGGGGCTAACAAATCGTGCTCCT
The DNA here is from genome assembly GCA_037043425.1 of Hirtodrosophila duncani. Taxonomy (NCBI): domain Eukaryota; kingdom Metazoa; phylum Arthropoda; class Insecta; order Diptera; family Drosophilidae; genus Hirtodrosophila; species Hirtodrosophila duncani. Next base: position 4,163,797 of record JBAMBM010000834.1, on the reverse strand, counting down.
GCCACAAATTACGTATATTCGTCATCACATCCGCATAGAGCACGGATTCGTCACTGCGAGGGGATGCCAGATGCAAGTGATTGCCTTGCCTGTGGTTATTATTTGGTGATTTGCGTGAGTTTACCAGGCGGCTGGCCAACGGAATTGCGGAAGTAGTTGTTGAAATTGATGGCGCACTTGTTGTAGTTGTTGTTGTGGGTTTTACTTTGACTCTATCTCTGACTGTTGTTGTTATTGTTGCGGCGGCTGTTGTTGTTGTTGTTGTTGTCGTTGGTTTTGTTGTCATTGCCTCATGGCGGAAGTTGCGCCGTCTCTGCGTTGACTTTGGCGATTGAAACAGCCGCTGGCGACGTCTACGACTGTCGCAGTTGGTTGCATTTCCATTTGCACAGAGTGGGGACGTGACCAAGGGCCGCACCTTCGTCTTCTTGGGCGCCACCTCATTCGGTTCCAGTTCGGGTTCATCTGGCAGATACTTAGTGGCATTCTTGAGTAGCTCGCTAATGTGCTCCACCAGCTGAAGACCCTGCTGCACATCGAACTTGCCCGCCTGTCGTTTTATACGCTTGCTTCGCTTATGCTGCGGCTGCTGCTGCTGGCTCTGACTGCGGCTTAGTGCTGCACGTAGACGTTGCTGCTGGCCACGCTGATAGTATTGCTGCTCCAAGGACTTTTGGGCAATGAGCGTGTGGGTTTGCCTTTGGATGTGACGCTGGCGCATCAGCGGCAACTTCTGACGCTGCCGTTGCAGCAGGCGCTCCGTTTTGCGCACTGAGGCTAGAATCTCCATGGGCAGCTGCAAATTGTTTAAGTTCGAGCTCTGGGGCAATGCCTGTGTCTCCTGTGTCAGTAGATCTCGATGTCGATCTCGCTCCGGTGGCCGATTGATGCTCACCTTGCGTGGCTGCTCCCAGACTACAGCCGCTGCCGGACTCGCCTGTCTCAATTGCTTCAGTTGCTGAAAGTGCTGCGGTGGTTCAATTATGTGTATGACATCGCCAGCATCGTCGTCCACATAGCCGGTACGAATATCCTGCAGATGCGTTGGAACACGCTTGGCAGCCTCCTTGGGCTCTGGTCTGGATACACGATAATGAACTGGGGACGACGCTGGGGCAGTTGGCACTGAGGTGCCATTATTGTTAATGGTTTCTCTTTTGATCTCGTCTACTTTTATGCCCACGCAAAGGTGCAGCAGCAATTGCAGCCACAAGAGGCTGCACAGAAGACCCGAAATCGAAATTCTTTGGAGAGGCATTGCCTTTTTGAATGGTTTCTTCTACTTGCACCGCCACTTTTACTCTCTTTCACTTTCAAGGCCAATGATATTTTTCACTTTCGCGTGGGACGAATACTTTTTCCAAACGAACCGATCGACAAACAACGATGGCCACGGCTGCTCCACTACTGCGCACAAATTGTGCTATCATGGCGCCTTTATAAAATTTGCTTGGTGTTTTTCCAATTTTCCAGTTTGATTTGCTTTGGGTGCCTTTCTTTGCTGCCGCAGCTGCAGCACTCATGACGAGATGTCTTTGCTGCGTCATCGTCGTCGTTGGACTTTGGCTGTGGCTCTTGCTGCTGGATGAAAGCGAAACTAGTAAATGCACCACGATGTGACGTTGCAATTGTTATTGCAACTGCAGCAAACACATTCAATGTTACGATTGAGTGTAACTAGTCAACTCTGCTTTGGGTTAACTCTGGCACAGTCTAGCCTCCAGGCACAGTCGCTTTAGAAACCCACTTTGCATATGCGAATAGCTCTCCAGTTTGGCACATTTGATTAAAGTTTTTGTGTGCAACTTGCTGACACTGCCAAAACTAGTTGGAAATTAATTTTGGATTATGTGTGTGTATTTGTGTTTGTCTACTTTTTGAACTCGTAACTCATTAGTAGGCAGGCGAGCGCTGGCACTGCTTTTGTCTGACCCTCAACTTGAACTTTGTCAAATCCATAAATATGCAGCATTTGGGAGAAAGGCTTAATAAATAAACATGTAGTCAAAGCAAGCTCTTAAGTGCCATTTAATTTAACTCATTTCCATTTAACATTTAATTTGCATAACTTGGAGATGTATTTAGCTTGGCTAAGTTGGCTTGGATTTAAATCACGCGCCTAAAAGATGCCACACAAAAGTTGACAAGTGTGCGGCATGCTACACAGCGGAATGCTGGAATTGGAACGGAATAGTGCATGGCGCAGACGCAAGATAATGCTATATTTTTAATATATTATTGTTATTCAGTGCTCAGTTTTCAGTTTGCAAAAGCGATTACTTCTTTGAGAACGCATACCTTGGATATAGTTTATTATCTCGGAGGGAACCGATCGAAAAATTAGTTCGTTGTACAAAGCACTGTCTCATTCAAGTAAAACGATATTTTATTTTGGTATTTGAAATAAATTATATTTATTACTAAAACTCTTGCTACAAGCTCCCAAGCACAGTCCCCATGGGGTTCGCTTACATTTGCTACACACTACAAATAAATAAATAATTTAATATTAATTGGTTATTAAACATAAGATTAGGTAAGCTTGGGCAGTTATTACGTTACGTTTTTAAACTGTTCACAAGTGAACAACTACACCATACAGTTCTTAGGAGAGTTGCGACGGCAATCAAGGCGGCAGGACTAAAACTAAGGCATGGGGGGGGATACGAGTACAACGAGTATGAACTTAACACTGTTAATACAGAAAATGTTGCTTTGTGACTGTTATAGAGGGAGGGGATGCGCTCGTTTTCGGCGGCAGAGGCGAATTCATGCAACTTAACTTACTGCTCCACTACCATCGGCTGCCAGGCATTGTCATTGGCATAACCAGGTCGCCCAACACCACCAACACCACCCACACCACCTAAACCACCAGCACCATAGCCAATACGACGCTCGTGCGAAGTTGGAATCGCGTGTTGATAGACGCCAGTAGCCAAGCCCATGCCCTTGCCCACAGAATTCTTTGAAGTGGCCATCGAGGAGCTTATGCTATGTGGTTGGACACGCTGTTCCACTAGCCGGGACTCGGCGCTTTCATAGTCACTGTCATGACTGTGACGAGGGCTTTTGGCCAACTCGGCGCGCTTGTTCGTTTCGAAGAAGTCGATGATGGGATGATAGCTGTAGTTGATGCGTTTGGTACCGTTGTAAAAGCCACTGTTCCCACTTCCGCTGCCGCCATAGATGATGTTCGAGTTCACATTGTAGACGGGTGGCGACTGTGGAAATGCCGTCGACTGATGCTGCTGCTGCTGCTGGACTTTTGTGGAGTGCTCTGTCGATAGTGGCGTCGCTGTGCTGAAAGAGTTCGCGGTGGATACGACAGCGGGCGTCGGCGGGTTGGGCGCATAGAAACGGGGTCGCGACTTGCTGCCAGCCGATCCTCCCGATCCGTGTCCAAAGTATTTGCGTTGGCCGAGGGCAGTGTTAGGTGTCGGAGGGGTTGCGGATGCAGCTGATGCTGGTGCTTGATGGGCATGGGTGGCACTGGCACCGACGACGACTGCTGCTGCAGTTCCTGCTCGATCTGGTAAGTTGGTGGCGGCAGCTGTGGTCTGGGGTAGGCGTAAGCGAGCTGATCCTCCAGCTGGTGCTGCGGCTGTGGCTGTGTGGGTGTGGGTGGAGGTGTAAATAGGCTTGCGGTTCAGGGTCAGGGGCACGCGCGGCTGTTCCCCAGCCAGCGGTGGGCCAAATGCGTTAACGTTTACCTCTTGGTCGGTGTGGGTCTCGCTGGGCAACAGATCTTGATCCACCCGTGGCTCAGTGTGTTGCTGTGGCCGCCGCCGGCTTAGGTGGGTGTAATACTTTTTAGAAGTGGAGCTGGGAAAGCTGCTGGTGCTGCTGGTTTTGTGACTCTTATGACTTTTATAGCTGCCAGTGCTAAACTGCTCCTCGTCTTCGGGTGGACTTAGATAGGGGCCAACACTGGCTGGCGGTGCCACCTTGGAACGCACTCTATTGCTGCTCGAATAAAGTTCATTGTTGTCGCGATTGTTAAAGGGCACATAGCCCAGACCCAAGCCTAGCTCATCCTCATCGCTATCATCGTTGTAGTCGAGATCCTCATCGTTAATAGTGCTGTAGCCGTTGGTATTACCATTGTCTAGCTTAAAGCTACCCGGCGTAAAATCCTTGGCCTGAATGGAGGAGAGTGGTGGAAACTGCTGGCGATAGCCATCCACCTGACAAGAGCAGCAGGTAGGCACCTTAAAGATATCCACATGAAGACCACGCACCTTATCCCAGCTAAGCAGGCGATGGTAGTTGTAGACCTGGGAGCAGTGCGAGCGATAAGTTTGTGCCAGATATGAGCAGCTCTCTCCAGGATTGCTAAAGCAAACAAGAGAACAGTGAATGCACAAAGACAATGCCAAGTTGCACTTGAGATCTTCTCGAGTAAATAACCCACCTGCATTTTTCCAAGCGCAAGGTTTGTGTGTGCTGACCAGTGTTCACAATATACTTCCATTCGCCGGATGCGGATTTAGCCTTCTGTGGACGTGCATAGCGAACAATGCTCTGGCACATGCCACCGGCGCTGCCCTCGTCCTCACGTCTGTTGGAAATAATCAAAGACAGGTTTATGCCACGACATTGGCACATAAATCAGAGTGGCCACTCACCTCTTCTTGTTCACCACGTAGTCGTCGAACTCATCGATATCGCCAAACTGCAGATTGTTGTTGGGCTTGTCGTAGAACTCCGCCAGGAGGGCGCTCATGGCATTCTTGTGCCTGCGTATGCTGCCCATGATCTGTTCGCTGTGCCGAGTTCAAAAAGTGGAGATGGTTAAGCTAGCTGCGAGAGACATTAGTAATAGCACCACCGAAAGCCGAGACCGCAACCACTAAGTTTAAGTGCAAGGGATTGAGCGGGTGAACAAAATAAATTACATTTATTTATGGCTAGAATTTCAGTAACCTATCCTAGAATTATATATAACCGGAACCGGGAATCCTGGACAACCCAAAGGCCGATTAGGGCTAACTACATCTATGAGGATGTGGGCGTGGATCTTACAGTGGATAGTCATCGGTGCGTATGCACATGTTGTTGGTAAAGCGTTCGCACTTCTTGTGGCTCACGGCCACCACGGGACTGTGCGAACTAGCCGCAGGCTTGGGCCTACCTCGCCCTTGAACCGGACTCTGCACACGCTTGCGCTTGATGGGAATCTTCTGGCTATTGCTAGATGGCCGCTTGTTCAGTCGATACCGTGGGCCGTGCGCAATGAGCTCCTCTGGGCTGGGCAGTGGCTCCTCACCGCTATGGGTAATCTGATCGGTACGATCGTCTGCGTTATTGCTGTTACCCTGGATTGGCACCTCTGTGCCATTGAGACCTGCAAAGGCGAGGTTTTCGATTTCCTCATAGGATTGCGTCGACGCTTGTCCTTCTGTGTTGGCTGTGGCTGGTGTGGATGCTGTCATACTACTCGTTGCGTCGCTGGGCTGCTGAAAAGCTGTTGTGTTCAGCTTCACAGTGCGGCCGGCAGCCCCCACCACCAACTGCTGTTCATTGACTGACATAGGTACTGAGCGAGGTAGCTTGTGGACAAATTCATTTGTGGAGCGGCGGCGACGTATACGGTGGGGAGTCTCCTTAGCTGTAGATGTAGATGTATAGCTGCTAGCATTAGCGCGTGTGTCCGCTTGCAATGCCTCATTGATCATCTGCGGATCGAGCACCTCTGATTGCATCTCATCGAAAAAGTCTTCCAGTGAGGCGACTGAATCCTCCTGCACCTGCTCTTGGCCTTGCTTGCCGCTGATATCTATGGTGCCCACACTATCGTCTTGATCGGACTCCACATCTTCTCTGCGCTGCAGTGGAGTCTGCCTAAGAGCCGAAGCGGAGAGATCGCTGCCCAGATTGATATACTTGCGTGCTGAGTTCTTCACCAAATTGGCCAGATCAAAGACGATGGGCAGCAGCAGCTTCTTATCGTTGCCAAACATCATGCGCACCTGCCAAGCATGAATGTCAAAGTTAGAAAACGGAGTGGGACTGTGCTGCTGACGAACTCACCTGATGGAGCTTCAGCTCATGACCCTGCTTGGCATTCATTTGAGCGGAAATGAGCGCCGAAAGGGCCAGCCTCTGTTGGGAGGAGAGCACTCTCAGTATCGGCATTACCTCGACAAATTTTTGGCGCAGAGCGCGATCGGTTAGAGCCTTGGCTAGGGCATTGCGCAACACCTTCTCGCGCCAGTCAAAGGGTGGAGCATGCTTCTCTGGCTCCGGCTCATCCAAGTCAACGCTAAAGTCCAACATATTACTCTCAAGTTTCTTCTGCGCTTGTTCCGCTTGCTGCTCGTCCTCCAGCTGCCAGTTGTCCACATCCAAGCTAGATCCACCTGCTGCATCCACATCTCTGGTATCCGCAAAGTCAAAATCCAGCAGCTCATCATCGCTGCCAGTGCTGCTGACCAGATTCAAATACAGCACACAGTAGAGCACCGCCCAGAAGAGGCAGCTAAATGTACGGCCAGCTTTCATTTTCGTTTTCCGGAGCTGCAAAGCGAAGGAAAGTTGATGAGAATGGAAAAAGAAAATGTGTACTTGCAGAAATGGGCGGTCACCTCCAGTAACTATTAATGCAAAATTAATTTATTATTTTTAATTTCACAAAAACAAAAGAAAAAACATTATGTATTCAATTATGTTTAGTCGTCACACGCTTTCAACATTTGCGCATTCTAAGCCAAAGACTTGGACAACAAACCTGCCCGAGTTAATTCAACTTTTATTTTCCTACTGTCTAGGAAATGCGTTGAAATTTGACTTTCCACTGAAAGTAAAAGCCATTAGCATGGAAATAGACAATTGTATCAAAGCCGCAGAGCAACAGCCAAAGTCAAACGTCATGGCCATGGACTTGGTCTATTACAGCAGCTGCGGCCTGAGTTTAGCTACAGCTTTGCTACAGCTTTAGGTAATCGGCAACACCGACGCCTGCCCAACAAGGCATGAAGCACCTAAACAACCTGTAAATGTCGTTGTGGTTATGGTGTTGCTCATGGGTGGCAACCAGTTGGCAGCCATAAATGAGACGAGCCATGTAAGCACTTGATATATGCACAACCTTGCGGTTGATAAGATTTGGATTACACTAGACTACAAAAATAGGTATTATCTAATAAAGTTGTGTATAATTTTTAATAGTTATTCAGTTCGAAAGCTTTTGACCAATAAATGCAAATAAATAAAGTGCAAATAAGTACAAAAAATCAGATATATATATACAAAAATAATGAAAGTTCTACGTTTTGCGAAAACTGAGTAATGTGGCTGATATTGCCTCCAAACAAACCAGGGTGTCTTTCCGTGGCTTGCCTCCAGTGAAGACCAAAAGCACAATGCGCGGCAATAAATGAGACCCAGAAACATCTCTGGCTCCTACTAACTGAACTGGCACTGAACATGCACTTGATTTAGATACTCCAGGCGTATGGAAAACCGCAAATCCAGTGTGATCAGTGCTATGATATATATTCTAACCTAAAGCTATGATGATTATTTCCGGTTTTGACTTTCATGATCACGCACGCTTCTTTGTAGATTTAATATTTTCTCGAAGTAAAAATGCTGTGAAAGTGGAATTATTGTGATTGCTTGGTGTACAAAAGATGCATTTCGGTGAACTCATCGGATACATTTTGCCAGATCATGATCACTAAAGTTATGGATCGTAATCAATGCATCAGTGATCATTAAATACGCCCATTAATTAAGCTCGAGTTTAACTTTAAATGTTACAAAATCAGAGAGTAATAGGAAGAAATACACAAAGTAACTCTAAACAAGCTTTCATCAATAGCTAACTAGCTAACCAGACGTGCGTGGCAACGCCTCCTCCTGTTGAGGTGGTGCTAGTGATCTTCAATTTGTAGTTGTTAATATCTTTCTTTACAAACCACCAGAAGTTTCTGTGGTATTCTAGAGCTTTTTATGGAGTGGCGGTGGAACGTCGATGATATGTATCGATATATACTGATATCAGTTCATATTCGTCTATCGATATCTTATTAAATAGAAAATATCGACATACGTTTATCGAAAACTCCATTTATCGTCGTGCATATATAGATTACATGATGTATCGATATATATACCGATAACACAATAGATCGATAATTATTAAATAGAAAATGTCGATATACGTATATCGGAAACTCAATTCATCGGCGTACATATATAGAATATACAATGTATCGATATACATATGCCAATAACACAATATATCGATAATTATTAGTGAGAAGTAAATATACCGAAATATATCAATAACAATATATATTTTTTTACATATATATATATAAATACATCGATATAACAAGCAGATATATGGCTCGACCTTTCATGACAATCGGTCCAACAGATTTTAGTTTACCTTAGTCACCTATGAAGCCCAAACAGACAGACAGACAGTCATAAAAAATACATATAATATTTATATATACAAAAAGTTTAACCTGGCTGTCCTAACCTGACCGACCTGCCTCCACACCATTCAATATATTTGATACAACATTTCTTAACACTGTTGCCTTATTTTGTTGCTCAGTGTAATGATCAGCTTGCTAAAGGTTGGGGTAAATAAACTGTAGCTGCTGTTTGTGCATTCGTTATCTTATGCTTAATATAGTCATGCCCTTGGTTTGAACTTGTCTGCATTGATTTTCTCTGCCAACTATGTAAATGCAGTTGCATTGAATTCATACAGTGCGATCGCCGCATTGTCATTGGAAAGTGCAGACGCTGTCTCTGGAGGATGCATCGCAAAATGCCATCTAAATGCTATATACACCCAGCTAGCAGCTAGCTCCTTAAAGCGCACACGGAGAGCCTGCAGCTGCGATTGGCCAAGCAGATATTGTGGGTAGCGGAGGCGGCGACGTCGACGCCGACGTCGTGACCTTTGCGCAGTTGAAAAGTGAAAACTTGCTGCCGTAACTTAATGTGGTTGCGCCTGGTTGACAGTTTAGAAAAGGCAAGCCAAAGACATTAGCAGCAACGCCGCACATTTATTTGGCTGCCAAAAATAAAGAAAAAACCAAGCGCAAGGCCAAAACAAATAATAAATAAAAATCTATTGCACATTTTCGCCATACAGAGCTTGGCAAGCACAGAGTTAGGAGCTATGGGATGGGATTTGTGAGCATCGCGTCGCTTCGCGTTTTTCGTTAGGCTTTGTCTTGTTGCCTATAATTGAATGAAATGATGCGCAAAGTTGGTTGCACGAACGTGAGGATGCTGCCGTCGCGATGGTCATGGGCATACAGACACATTCATGATATTGGCTGCCAACGCCGCGGCGCACCAATGGCTTTAATTTATTTCGCACACCTGTGCAGGGAACCAACTTTATCAACTAATGGCGAGGGGAAGAGCTAAGCGCTCCTGGTTTTGCATATGAGTCTATATGCAGGTACAAGGCGATGTTTAAACGCAACGCTGGGAAAGTGACTTGATGCCATAAATCAAATTAAGCCAATGTCTTATTGCGATTCCCACATGGCATTTGGTTCCCAGACGTAGCCAGAGGTGAATGGCGTGGGCGACTTTGGCTACTATTAAATACATAGCGAACAAATTGCAGATGCAGATGCTGTCGATGCAGATGCAGTGACTGCATGCAATTTCACTGGAAATTCTTTGGCAATTTTAATGAACTTGTAATTTGCGTGCGTTGCACAGACGTTGAAATGGGGCCAGTCCAAAATAAAAAATAAATAATAAAAAAAAACGCAGGAAAATTAAAGCGCAGCAATGAGAGAAACAGCCACAATAAGAAAGTCGCACTCGCAGTCGCACTCAAGAGGAGAGTTCTATAAGCAGACACAAGTAGATGCTGCAGCAGCATCAGCATCAGCAGCTAACCGACTAACCTAGTAAGCGAACTCGCACAGCAACTAGACTAGCGTTGAGCGTTGAGATTGGCCAGTCAATCTGTCAGTTCGGTTGTCTCATAAAACCTTATGAAGAATCTTTGGCGCGAGCTTAAGCAAATAAATGCATGCTTGTACAATTTTTACAATTTGCCGGCCCTAAGCGAAAGACTTAAGCAACAAACTCGACTCTCGCGCCTTTCACGACATTGAAAGCCGTTTAAACAAAACCATGCACACACACTTGTACACGCAACGCACACACACACATACACATACCTTAACAAGCTGAGCTGACACAATTTCCTCAGGCGTAAAGAATAAAAAGAATTCAAATTTTTGTGCGTCGTCGTCGACAGCTACAACAACAACAACAACAACAACAACAACAACAAATAATCTGACGTTTCTGTAGCTGTTGTATTTGTTATTGTGTTTTTTTATGTTTTGTTTCTTTTAGAAAGTTGTTTCCATTTCACATATTTGGCTAAATACAAATAAAGAAGCGTTTTAAAATTTCATTTTCGATTTTTTATCCAACTTTTCGTTTTATGATTAATTTATGAAACGAGGCTGGCTCAAGAAATCACCTCGTTTTGCTATAGCTTTATCTTCGCTCTGCTTCAGCCTTAGATTCAGTTTCGACTAAAGCAGCTTATTTCCTGTTGTGGCGCTAAATCACGAGAATTGAGCTACGAGCACTCCACTTAACGCGGCTAATTTTCACTTTTTATGGCTTAGCCACTTCGATTTTATTTTTTTTTTTTTTTTTGAATGCAAATTTTCACAGTTTTCACACGCGCCTTAATTATCAGCTTTGCCACACTTCTCGGTTGAGAGCGAATGAAAAGAGCAGCTTAAGTGCAAGAGTGCGCTGCAAGCGAGCACTTTTTACCTTCAATTTCACGTTGCCTTTAGCTGAACGTCTGAACGCTTTCAAGACTTGCCGCAGACTGTTTTTCTGTGCTGCCAGTGGCTGCTCTTGGCGCTGCCTCAGCTGAAGCTGGCTTCTGCTTGCTGTGGCATCAACCGCGCTGCAGACATTGCTGGCAGAGCCTGACGTTCTGGCTGATTGTATTTGCAGCCTTGCAATTTGGCGCATCGACGTGTTGCATTAATTGCTTTCTTTCGTAGTCGCAGTCTGCGGTTCAATGAACCGTTCACTTGGCAAGGGGCTTCGGCTCTGACTCTGGCATAGATTAGCATATTTAATACGTTAATGCGGAAGTTAAATTCCTCGCTTCACTATTTACTTGTTCACGCCACATTATCAAGTTTGCTTCTTCAGTTGTTTGTTTCGGCACTGTGTCATGCTGTTGCGATTGGAGTGGGACTGGGTCAGGAAGCAGAGATTGTCCGAAAACGGAAGCACATAAATTTTGCATAAATATCTGTTTGCTTCATTAGCTACCGTTATGCTCAAAGTGTTTATATTTTTAGACTTGGTGTCTCTAAACATTGGCAAAATCTGTAGACTCTTACTTGACTACCGCCTGGTCAGGTCCAGGCCCACAACGTAAATCAATTTTAATAACAATGCCTGCAGCAGACAGCAATCATCAGGCAAACATCAGCAGGCACTTTCGTTTTCACAACGGCCCTCAGTGGCAACTTTGGCTGCCTCCACGGCGTTAGCGCCTCCGCCTCTTTCCATTTTCAAATCGCTGCACAGTGGAAGTGAATAGAGGTAAACCGGTCTTGTATAAGCCTTAAATAAGTTAAAGTTGAAGTTTCGAAGACATCCCCACTAGACAACTACACATTTACCCTTAAAGACTTGCAACGAGCCTTATTTAACCCAGCTGTTAAACACCCTGAAGACCACTCACTAGCTTTAAGTCTAGTAAACATTCAAGGCATTCCAAATATAAGCAGTTCTTGGTTCTTTCAAGAAGGATTTAGGAATTGATATTATAATTTCCGTACAAAGCAATGCTTACCTACGTGACATAATGAGTTCTATGCCAGATCGACTCAGATTGACTCATTAGTTATATTAAAAATGTTCGCCAACATATTTTGTACCACTGTGCTATCTGGCACTGCGGCTACTGCTCTATTAATGGCCGTTTTGGTCTTTTGTCGTTTCGGTTTTATGCGCTTTATTGTTATTTCTTTATTATTGACGATGATTAAGATTGCCCAAATGCTAGGGGCAGTTCCACCTGTTGTTGCTTTTGCTTCGGTCCTGCAGCACTTTCAATTGCAATTTAAGAAAATTTTCTTCACACTTTCTTGGTAACCACAGCGCCAAAACGGCATTAGCGGCTTTTCTTTTCATTTTCATTTCTACGCAATGCGTTTCGCGATGCCGCCAATGCTGCTTAGGCCTGCCCCTGCCACGCATTTCATCTTCAGGCCCATTAACAACATTACCGCATCAGTGGCTTATTTATTGCAACGTCATTAATCAAGCTGCAACAGCATCCACGTCAAATGGCACTCAATGGTTAGATGTGGCATTGGCTTGGGCTCCTTTTCTTTTGCATACAAACACATTCGTTGAGCAAACTTTTCCGCTACCGGCGTTCAACTTGGCCATAAAAAACAGCAATGTATTTGGCTAATTTGCAAATTACATTTTAGCTATTTTTATTTTTGTGGCAGCGGTAAAGTGTGAATGGAGACGCAGGCGTTAAGACTTGTAATAGTCATAACTTGCAGTTTGTATTTTTAATGTTTAGATTAATGACCCGAGTCTGACTCGTTTGGCTGAGCTAAGCATACTCATTGTATAATGATGAAGCATGATGAATGGATTCAGTGGGAAATGAAGATAATCCTAATAATGAAAGCCAGCACATTTGCTTGGTTATTTAACAGCGCCTGCGCGCTGAATATATGAAATTCGATAGTACTTTTATATATATACAACTCAGATCCATCTCAGGATCCACTGTTAAAGTAGAGTTCATAATTAAGTTTTGATCTGGATAGAATTTTTCTCAGCTTCAGGTAGCTAAGAGTTTCAGTAAATATTGTGCCAAATTGATACAAATCTTAAATTAAGCAAGCCTTAATAAAAAAGTTTAAAATATTGTTAGGGTTACCTGTTATTGCACTCAGTCTTAATGTGTGGCATTAAATTTGAGATTTCTTAGAACTAAATTTGATATATTTATGCCGCTTTTAGTCAATTGCTATTTATTCATTCTCGAATTTCTATCAATCACACATATATCAATCTATCACACATATAAATATATTTTCTTTTAAATAATTATCTAATGCATTCGAACTTCATATTTAAAATCAAAAAAGCGCGGAAAGTATCGTCTAAAGTTGCCAGATATCTTGAAAATGTACAATTGTCTTGGTTGAGAGATGTGGCAACTTCAAAAAACTAATGCTGCCAGATCTGTTCAAAAGAGTGAAAAGAGATATTTGAATTGGGTGAATTGAATTCAACCAAATTCGGCATGTAATAGCTAAGTGTGTATATAAGTTTTAATTATACCACGTCAGAGCTTCCTTATAACGAACCCTTTCAGAATAAACGTTTTGATTCTTATGGGAATCCGTCTTTCCATCTGTCCATCCTTCTTTTTCAACACAGAGATCTCAGAAGTCTCAAAAGCTACAGAGCTGGCTAAGTTTGAGTTTCATCCAGATCGTACAACTCTATATGATATAATCCCCATATAACTAATTGTTCCATAATGAACACTTAGAAGCATAACTTTTCGGTTTTTATTCCAAATCAAAGCAAACTCGATTTGTATCAATTGTATTTACTGTATCCCCACGACCGCCGTTCAGATTTGATCTAGATCGGTATATATTTACAATGTGAATGGTATATAAGGCTTCGAATGCAGCTTCTTCTAAGTTGGTTGCAGTTTGTCTTTGCTGCAGTTCTATAATATAAATAATAATCACTAGTTCAATTCTTTCATTCTAATCTGCATCCAAGCTTTTGAGCTATTTCAACAAATTGGCGAACCCAAATTTAGTATGGATAAACCTATTAAATTGAATAAGTTTAAATTTCCTAAGTACTCGTACACTATAGCTTATCGTGATTGTTATTAAGTCATAATCAGATAAGGTTATGGACAATAATTGACGGTTGTCTCATCGAAATTCCACGTGGAAATTTTCCTTATCTTACGAGTACACTTACTTACCTTCCTTGAGAACATGCAATACCTTGATGAGGAATCATAATCGCGAACAAAATTTCCATTTTATATTCCTGCACATTTTCAACTAAAGCAATTAGCTTCTTTTCAACTAATTGTTAAAATTTAGTTAAATTATTTGTATATTTAAGCTTACCAATATTTAATCTTAGAAGCATTTATTTATATATGTATTTATATATATATATATATTTAGGCTATTTAAATCATACTCTTTATACTTTCACACACACACACACACGTACTGTGTGCATGCATGCATAATTATAATTAGCCATTATTATGCTTATGACTTAATTGAATATTAAACAATATTCATGTAAATTCATTCTTATTTGTTAGGCTTACATCTACGTAGTTAATATTTTACGTGTGCTTTCACATATACAAATCGATCGGTAACAAATATAAAACAAATGTTGTTTAAAACGTTTTACTTACAAATAATCTTTGTTTGAATTTAAATTATTTAGTACTTTTTTTAGTTATTTCTAATAACTGTCTGCTGTTTGCCTATCAAATATCCAAAAACTTTACAATTATTTAACAAAAACGAACACACGTTAAGCAGTTTATGCTGCTGCTGCTGCTGTTTCTATGTGCTCCCAAAAAGAAACAAAACGAAGGAAAATCATAAACGCGCAAATCTGTTCGTTTTGTTAACTTTACCTATGCATGCATATAAACCTATGTATATGTAACTAATGTATTGCCTGTGTTCAGCAGGAGCAGCAAAAGGAAATACATCACGACATGCTGCAATGTTGCCTGCACGGCAGGTGCCCCGCCATGATGAAGCTCTGCAAAGCTTTCGCCTAAAAAATAAACAAGAATTTTGTATTTGTGTCATATTTTGTACATCGAAAGGATAGTCCAGTTCACATATATAACATCAACAACATACCATTCAGTATATGCACCACAATGGTAAAGTTTTGAAATTCGCTTATGGAGCACGTATAGTTGCCCGAATCCGCTTTGCTTATTTTCGCAATGGATAAAGTTGAGTTGGCGCCATCGTCCATCAGTTCAGTTTTAACGCTAATTCCCAAAAAAAAAAGTATTAATTTATTAATATCGGCTCAGGTGATAGCTAGACCGTTGTATATGATTGTAGCCCTTACCTCACCCCACCTCGCGTTACATCATAGTTGAGCACATTTTCGTTATGCTTCCAAAACACCACCGAGCTTGTCATTGCCACATTCCGTACGACACACGATAGCTGCAGTGTTGAATCGATTTCATAATACTTCTCCTGCAACGGGTCGCCATACTCATCCACAATCATAACTTTGGGCGCTGTACAATTAAGTATATGTACGCTTATTCACTTGATGTCATGTGTCAAACAGCAACTCCTCTACATACCATTCACATGCAAATTAATTTGTATAACGCGGGGCGGATGAGTGGAAATTTGACATTCATAGGTCGCCTCATCATCCTTTTTCACATTTGTGATTTTCAGTCGCCAATTGTTAGGATATTGAAATTCAATTTTGAACCGCTTATCACCTGTATAGCTGTGTAGGCCCACCGTAAGCAAATCCAAGGAATTCTCTTCAATATGCGAATTACGACGAACCCAAGAGACCTGTTTTTATGTAAATTAAGGTAAATTTATAAAATATAAATTACAATTTTTATAGTTTTTTAAAATATATTGAAGAGTATTTATAGGCTTTATACCCTTGCAGAGGGTATTCTAATTTTGTCACGATATTTGTAAGGCATAGAAGAATGCATTAGCAGCCCCATAAAGTATATATATTTATGATCAACATGACTAGCCGAGTTGATATAGCCATCTCCGTCTGTCGGTCTGCCTGTTTCTTATCTCGCAATTTATCTCGCAAATTATCGAGATTTTTGTTATAGGCTTCTATTGGCTGTAAGCTGTATCATATATATAAATCGTCAGAATCAGACAACAATATCATATTGCTCTCATAAACACTTGACGCTGTGTGAAAGATAAAGAGAGAAGGATGAACCTTCATTCGGAACAAAACAAATAGCTCTATCTCTCTCTCTCTCTCTCTCTCTCTCTCTCTCTCTCTCTCTAAACGCTGTTCTTCATCAGAAATCAAGAGGTCGCCTATACTGTAATCACTCCAAAAGAAACGAATACTTGTAGTAGTCGAAACCAAATGTATTTGAACCAAATTCAGTCGAACACAATTGGTGCATTGCAGATATGGTGTGCAAAGGATACAATTAATCGCGAGTGAGATAAACAGAGATGGCCAGCTCACTCATTTGCAAGCTCTCTCTCTTGTCGTGCATGTCGTTGCCATAGACAAAATAAATGGATCAATGTATGGTGACAAGACAAGAGAGCATACCGACAAACCTCTTTCCATCTCGCACGTTAATGTGGACTCTCACATCGATTTCCCTCGCTTCGGGTGACGGGCCGTGCTATACAGATTTGTCGTTTCGTTCTCTCACCTCATTGAATATTACCACCTTAGGTAATCGCAGTATTCGTTATATTAATGAATACGAGTTGGGCTACACCAATTATTCCAAACGAATTTGTAGCATACCAATTTGAGTTGCCCAATTAATCATTTGTAATGCAGTCATCATGGGCAGAGAGTGAATGAAGTCATTGCAGGCCTCCATTATATATAGGTTCGTTTGTATGGTTGTATATATGAATGCATGATGGATGGAAACTGCCCTATGCTGTCTACGAGTCTGTCGAGAAATAATGTTGGGCGCCTTAGAAGCCTCCTAGTCTATTGACAAAATTAGATTAGGAATTGTGCTACCAAGTTATCCTTGCTTATTAAAGTACACATTTCTGCAAGGGTATGGAAGCTTCAAGTACCCAAGGTTGGCCTTCCCCTTTGAAATAAATGTTATGCCTACTTACAGTTTTATCCTGTAATAAAGAAATTCTACAATTTAAATGAATGCTGCTACCAGCTTGAACAGTTATATTTGTCGGTTGTCCGATGTGTTGCACATCCTCAAAATGTGGACCATATCTGGAAGGAAAGAATACAAAATATCCGACCTTTAGTAATCTAGTTGACTATTCTCATAAGCTATTGTTGGTTATCCAAAACTAAAGTTATATCCTTAGGTATATCAAAACGAAAGAAGAAAATATATCTAAGGATAGGGATTATAAACAAGGTATATATATAGTTTTACTATTTGTCCTAAATACTTAAATAATTTCCGAAAATATTTAATTAAGCATCGGAAGTCTAGCTGCTCAACTCAGTGGCATTCTGACTCTGATGCAGAAACGCTTAGGTTAAATGTATTCAGAGAAAGAAGAAGTGCTACAATTAATGACAACAAAACGATTTGCAATAGTGTCATAGCTGATAACGACTTGATTGACATTATAAAAAGTAGAAGGGAAGCACATGCACAGGACAGTTTAAACGCCAAAATATCAGCATCCAGGAATCGATGAACCTGGGAAAACTGGCAGGTTACAGGTCACAGCATCACAAGCAACGACAACACTAACAACTTAACCCATAAGTTACTCATCGGCTATCAATAGCATATACTATAATCCATCGGTTATCAATAAAATATTATTAATTTTATTTATTAATATTAATAATTTTATTTATTAATCTAACTGCCTAATGTTATTTTCACTAAAACATTTTACAAGCGATTAATGTAACTCTTATTCCTTATAAGATCTATATATCTAAGCTTATCTAATCAGAAATCATTGATAACAAATTCATAAAACTATACTAGAAACATACATAATTTTAGCTCTACCTTAAAACTTACCTTTGATCATGATGATGATGTTTGTTCGCCGATGAAAATGTATCGAAGATGTAATTCAACATTGGTGCATCGGTTTTTTGCTGCTTCGGCAAATTAAATTTAGTCTCAACAATTTTGGAGGAAACGCGTGTGATAGTTTTATTGTTTCCTGCTGATTTCAATATGGTTGGCGTGGCCAGTGTTGCTGAACTATTTGTGCTCACTGTATTCCCAATCGCGTTCACCTTCTGTGAGCCAATTTGTTGAAAGGTTGACGCAGCGCTGCTGCCATCTTTGCTGGTGCCACCTTTTGTACTTGATGTACCTTTCTCCAGTTGCGTTGTTGTGGCTGCAATTGCAGCTGATGATGTTTGGGATTGGTGTGAATTTAATAGCGATAAGGACATTAGATCCGTTCGCTGTTCTAAGTTCAATCTTTGCTCGGAACCTAAACTTGTCTCAGTTTTTGTAGTATCGGCCGTATTGTCTGCGATTTGGCTATCCGCATCGGTATCACCATCTGCTTTCAAGGCAATATCGGTCTGTGTATTAATGGCAGAGTAGGAATTGTCCAATTCATTCGAATCTATGGCGGATCATAAAACAGAGAACATATATTCTTATATATGATAATGATTATTTGGCAACATTTCTACTTATTATAATTGATTTTTAGTTGACTCGAGGTAAAGAAAACTAGACTTGCCTTGTTGATGTACAACCGAAATAGATTGGCTTATAATACAAATGGAATTCAATTTTCTTTAACTAGAAATTAACTCTATTCTTATATGTTTATAAAATAATTTAATATAAAAACTTGTTCTTTTCAAGATGGAGAGTTTAAATTGTTAGATAAATTGTAACGCAAGTTTGTGGACTAAGTTTCTTGAATAATTCATTTCACAAATACCATTTTAAATAGTTCGGCATTCGATAAGCATAAGTCTACGAACAAAAGCATAAATCATAATAGCAAATAACTATTGATTTTTAAAGTATTTGTAAGCTGTTCTGGCAATCTGCTTTGCATTTTTAATGTACTTTTAAATATTGTTGGGACTCTACAACTCAACGCAATGCCTTCGAAGAGCAAATCAAGTCTGTTTCGGAAGTAAACACACTGACAAATAATTCCAGTGATTAGATTCGTCTTTAACGTTTAATCAGTTGAACCATTTGGGGAATTACCTGAAGGATGTCAAAAAATTGCTTTGAAGGTGCCTTCATTGTCTTTCTTCAGCAGATGGTACCCGTGTCAAGGGATAGCTCGTTGGTGTATTGTAAAACTAATTTCTTAGTTTTACTAAAGTGACGTAAGTCAATAAATGTGATAGTTTAATGGCAATAATTCATGACATAAAATAAGAAAGGCTTACAATCAAGAGACCTCTTATCTCTATCTGAGCTATTAACCATATAAACCAGGTATATTTAAAACTGGCTGGCTAAGGCTGTGTCTCACATGAGTCACTATTTCATTTACTAGGGTTTCTTAGAGAATTTCTTAGAATTTCTTAAAATTAGAATTAGGTCTTGAAAGACAGCTAAACTGATATGGCTTATATCTGTACATCTGCATAAGGATTTAAACAATCACTTCTATATTTCTTCTCTCTAGAGATTCTTCCGACACACTCTTTACAAATCGAAAGATTTCGTAGTGTGAATCGTTCCTCATCTTTGTATCGGCATTGATCAAGCACAGTTCAATACTTTGGCTAATTAAAGCGGGTTCTATTCATATAATATTGATTTCCTAAGCAAAGAAAACTGAGTTCATATTGGTTGATATCCACTTTAACAAATCCTATTTACACGTTTATCCTGAATTTACATTAAAAGTTTCAATGAATTGAGAAACTCAAATTAACAATTTGAAAATCGCTTACCGTAACTAACATGCGACGCGGTCGATGAATGCGTAATTGTGGGTGCAGTTGTTGAGAACTTAACTTCTCCGGAAGTTAGTTGGACCGTGTCAGTGATGGGTTCATTTGCGCTGACAGCGACAGGGCTTAACAGGGCCGACACAGGTGCCAGGGCCAATAGCTTCCCACTCTGCACTGCGTAGGTGTAACTAGTCCTGGTATCAACACCTCTCATACTATTTGCTGCCACATACATTGCACTGGCTTGAACCAAAACCGCACCACTACCGATCGCACAGCCACTGCCAAGAATCGTGGTTGTTATTATAAAAATTGTTAACAAATTTCGTAGAATACATGCGTTTCGACGGGCGTTAGCTGGCTTTGACGTTAATGCTGCGGCGGATGGCAAATGTTGTTTGGTTTTTATTTTGAAACGAGTTGTTTTTGTTGCTGCATTCAAACGCATTTTGTGATCTTTAATTCCTGCGTGGAATTTGTTTCAACTAACACACATTTCACTAACTGCATTGGAGCCCCTTTTGTGATTCACTTTAGTTTGGATATTATGTCTGGCATATATGATATGTTGTGCAAAGTTGGTTGGTTGCCAAATGGATTTGCTAAAATGGTAAATTAGATTGTTGAGAAATTTATGTTGAGTGTTTTCGTTGGTCTTTATGTGGCTTATAAATATTTTATATCTTTTTTGCACAACTTATTTATGCATTATTTCATTTAAACCTTGTTGCAGAATAGTTTCCCCCCACACACATTTAGATGGACTCAGCGTAATTTGTACTCAAAATAATATTAAGCACTCTTTCTATCAATCATAACAAGAAGTACACCATAATGAAACGTATAATTTACTTGATTTATTGTCGAACAATAGCTCACACGTAACAAGGACAGCACACTAATTGGATATTCGCTTTGGGAAAACAAATTCACCTAGAGCCATAACATCTACCCACAATGGAGTAATTTAAAACCAAGGCACAATTTTGAACAAAAAATCTCGCTGCCCCGACAAACTCAAAACAGTAATTTTTTCAAATATATCCACACCTAGCAACAACTCAAAAATTCTTCAACTTTAAAGCACTTTCTCTGCTTGATTCAATAATATTGAAATACTGTTTGAGTTCATTCTTATTATCCTTGTGAATTGAATTCAAAGATCGTGCACAGGCCAACTTCAAATTGAATTAATCAGTTGAATATTTTACATTTCTTGCGAAAACAATCGAAATTAACATGTTTTAACGCTCGGAATGGTTGCCACACGCGAATCACACGCAAGTTTAAACTTCTACGGTTAGTTCGGTTCGCTATACGTTGGTTTGATCTGCCGGTGCGTCAAGACGCCGCTACATCCCGTTTATGACTGGCTGTTTCAAAGCAGACCAAATCATTGTCGACTTGCCTGTCGTAGACGGTGGCTTTGCCGTTTGCCTTCGTATATTTTGTCGATTCAAAGTCCACCCCTTAGTGAGTGCGCAGGACCTGTATCGTTAAGTTTTTCAGAATCTCCTGAATGTGGTGGCATTTGCCTGTGTTGGGTTGTGTTTTCGGAGGGGTTGTTTTTCGGAGTTAAACAGGGGTTGTTGGAGGAACACATTTGGTATAAATATGGTAAAGCAGTACATAGTCTTTAAAAAGCATATGTAGGTTAAGGGACGGGGGATTTAAATAATACAGCTTAAAGGAAACATATCAATTTTTGTAGTTTTAATGCTTATGACTTCAATTTGATCAATTTGATTTTACCTATAACCTATAATTCCCTATAGTATGCATTGAACACGAACATATTAGCACTTGTTTTTCTTTAATTGTAATTTCTTTCTTAATAAAAAATAGACAACACTTGGCTTTCAAATGAGTGAGTATTATTCCTAATTTCTCAAAAATCAACATTGTATCAGCACTTTTTGTTTGTTTAACAGGTTTTATTTCATTCAAAAATTGGGAGCAAAAACCCAAAAAAAAACTCATATATAATATCATAAATATATACTAGTATTTAAATCAGTATAACATTTGGAGTCTGAATTATTTGATATGAATAAATATACTCTGTATGTTTGTGGTACATGATTTAGTTTTATCATCTTCTCAAAAAAGTGATTTTGATATGGTACTTGCAATACATTTAAATACACTTAACTAACTTAACTTAACTTCTAACTTTCAACTTACTTGCTGGGGTATAAGACCAACAATATAACAATAAATTCCAAAGAAAATAATTTTATCAGAAGCGTTATAACAATGTCTTGTTATACAATAAACTAACACACTCGTATATTTAAATAAGTGCTCATGTATAACAAAGAAATATTTATCCCAAGATGCCCACATTGAATGTAAATGTTGTCATTGTTAAATGCATTGCTAAGAAAATAGCATAAATTGTTATATGTATCAGAGTAGCACTGTCATTTGTCTTTTATAAATTGTTATATGTATCAAAGTAGCAATGTCATTTGTTATATATACAGTTATAACATTCATCTGTTCTGTAATAAGTGTATATAACAGTTTTAAAATTCATCTGTTCTATAATAAATGATTGTTATATGATTGTTATAACGTACGTGTTTTAGTAAAATAGTCAATAGAGGCATTTTTCGCATACTTATACCAAATTTAAGTAGAAGACCTTAAATTTATATTTTGAAATTTTTTGCACGCGCACGCATACTTTATGCCAATTTTGCAGCTTCCTGCTAATGCTGAGAGAGAGAGTAAAATCTTTTGGGATACTCTGAAACAGTTGCAACTTTGTCTTATCAGACGCGCGTGGATGTTGAAGGAAGGCAGACGTCGACGTCGTTACTTATTTAAAAAAATTCACACCAATTAGTAGAGTATTAAATGTAAAGTGCAAAAACTTTAAAGTTCAGTGAAAAAATTACATTTTTGTCCTAAACCGCACAGTCAAACGTATAAAAACCACTAAAAATTAAGTTATAAAAGTTATAAAAGCAAAGCAACAAATACAGGGATTAAAAAACAAAAAGAAAAAACCTGACTAGGATAACAAAACACAATTTTTACAAGTATACATACGTGAAGTGAAAAATAGTTTTGGTCACGCGAAGCTTTTTTCTTAGCAGGAACTAAGATAAAATATTCAAAAGAGGTTTTTAACCAAGGCAAAGAGATACAAATAAAGACTATGGCTGATATTTGTACAATTTGAAAATAACTAATTAGGTGAACGGGGTCGAGTGGAAGAAGTCTTTGGTTGCAGACAACTAAGGCATGTAATTATTAACATATACATACAAATCTTTTATAAGCAGATATTTTTTGGTTTTTCAAAATAAAATATTACTTTTAATTGTGTAAAATATAGCACGCTCGGCTTCTAAGCTGCTTTGTTTCTCAAACAAGCTTGAGTAGCTTCTTGTAAGTTGGCTGTCATGTGGGTCTGTCTGCATTAAGTATACGCATTTGTACAGTGTATTTGCATATGTAGAGCAGGAGCAGCATCTTGTTGAAGCTGTCAGCAGTGCTGTCATTGTTAGGGTTTTGCCACAACTCGCATCTAAATCTGATACACACTTTCACCTTAATTGTGACACACGGCCGTGTGGTTATTTTACAAGTGGCTGCTGCTTTGCTTTTACGAGTAGTTCTAGTCCTGCTTTTGCTATTCTTATCGCTAACACTGGCATTGTTATATCCTTTCTCCGTTTAATTGGTCAACACACAGTGGCAGTAGTAGCACTTGGCTTTGTATAAACAGCCCCCAGCCAAACACATACATACACACACACGCCCAGACAAGCAATCATAAATTTATACCACAACAGGTGGATGCGCTGTGGTTGCATTCTCTAAGCCATTGTTTTGGTATTGGTTGCAGTGTGCCAGTGCCAAAGCTTGGTGCACGTAGCACGCTCCTACGAAGACAAATCTGTGTCATATATAATTGCCCACGTTCAACATGTTTTTCTTTCTTTTGTTTTGTTTTCAAATCTGTTTGGTTCCGGTCTTACAGCTAAATCGTTGAGAACGTTCTATAGCCTCGCATACACATGCCTTCACGTCGCAGTGGTGGTGTTGGCACCACCAGACGAAAACACTCGGTGGGCAACCTGCGACGAGCTCATCCAGCATCAGGTGCCACATGGAACGTGCAGGTTGTGCGTGGCAAAATGTCCTCCAAGTGTTTGTGGCATGCGTGTCGCGCCCTCGTGCTGGGTCTCACGCTTATGCTGGTGGGCGCTGGCATGGCCACGCTGGGCTACTATGCAGATCACCTATCCATGGGCTCCGAGCTGCGCGGCAATGTCACCGTGCGTGTCAAGAACGATCTGAAGGGCTTCCATCTAAACAACTTTGCCTACGTGGGACCCATTGTGATGGGCTTTGGTGGCTTCATAGTCGTCGCCTCTTGTGTGATGACCTTCGAGGCGCGCGACTCAGCTGCGAAGGTGGTGCCAGCCCGTTTACGTGCCGGCGGTACGGGTAGCAGCAAGAACGCAGCGCGCAGCAATCAAGGTAGTTCCGCATCGCAGCGGCGTGGCATGGGCAAGTGTCCAGTTGGGATTGGTGCGCAGCTTGAGACAGTGAATAACCCGGCTTTTATTCACAGGGGCTCAGTACCAGTCCTCACGTTGGGATCAGCACTTTGGAGTGTTTCGGTCCTCGCCAGCGGACACCCATCAGCAGCAGGCTCAAGCCACTGGCATCTCAACACCATATCAGCAACAGCAGCCGTTTGATCGTGAGGCTCTCACCGCCGAACTGGTGAAGTTTTCAAAGTCTCTCAGGTATTTACTCCTAATTTGATTGCATGATCGATCACATTTGAAGGAAAAGTCGCAAAAGTGTACATAAAATCATGCTTAACAAATTTTTAAACGATTCCCAGCTTCGATATCCGCAAGAGTATGAGTATGAGAATGCCTGTTGTTTGTAGCGTTTGTAGTTTTTACATGCAACATTTGGAATACACTCACAATTGGCTACATCATCATTTCTTTCTGTCTCTTCCTCTCTGTTTACATCTTCGTAACCATCATAACATATGCATTTGTCATGGTTGCCAGCGCATCCGCACGCTTTTCGCCACAACTACGCCGACTCACCTTCACCGGTTCCGTGCCCAATCTGTCCACTATACATGCCAATGTCCAAGCCCTTGCCAACTCTACTAATCACTCAAATTTGCTTTCGCCGAATTACAAAACGCCGTCGCCGCTGTCCCTGGAACACCATCCATGCTGTTTGGTTAAACAACAACAACAACAACGCCATCGGCATCATCGCCATCATCAACGTCGCTTGCCAAACAAATCCTCGAGCAGTAGTGTGCGTCGAGTACGCCACACGGGGTCTGGCAGATGCAGCAGCAGCAGCAACAAAGCGTCAGCACGTCCTATCAGCAACTCGTCAAGTTTAATCCAGAGAGCAACCCGCGAATATGCAGCCGCCACCTGCACATTGCTGCAGCCTCCGCCATCAGCATCGGCATCTGCGACTCGCGTTTACTGGCAGGCTTCGTCCTTTGATGGAGGCATTTTAGGCGGCAGTATAGGGATACCACACGGTGGTGGTGTGGGCGGCAGTGCTGAGAAACGCAGCGAGCGAAAGCGTCATGTGCTTGCCAGACAGCGCCCCATTGAACGGGATGAGGAGCGGGACAGATGTAGCCCACTGGGACATAGACGGTAAGCGGGAAGCACTGATTGATAAGGATAAAATTTTGATTGTAATCGCGCTTTCTACAGGAACTCAACAATGTCAGACTCATCATACAGCGGCCGCTGGACGGCACGTTGTGCCTCAATGGCAAGCCGCACTTCCAGCATTGATTCGCGGCGTGTTCAAGTTGATCTGCACAGCCCGGAAGTTATGCCCAAATCAATACTACGTTCCCCAAAACGTTATAGCTGCGGGCCATCAGCCACGCCCTCTGTGGAGAAAGAGTTCCGGTGAGTAAGAAGCAGAAAAATATATATCTTAGTACATGTTACATAAGTGTAAGTATCTTAGGTGCTCCAAAGACAAACTTAACTGTGATATAAGAAAACGTTACGTTTCTGCCTCAAGGCGATATTATTAATTAAAAGCAATCTTATCTATTATAAACGTTATCCTGAACAGAAGCCAGCTATCGGTCTGCTCGGAGCCGCCACCGCCTGTCCGTCAACTTTCGGGTCAGTCTAGCATGGAGCCATCGGTTCCCGAGGAAAGGGAAAGCATTGATTTCGTTGAGGAGCATGGTGCTGCCGACTGCAAAAGCGTCTCATCGCTACAAGCTGGCTCACAGAGCAACATTTCCATAAATGCCACATATAGTGACATCGTTGAATTGCCACAACAGACCCAGATCCAGACCCATACGCCACCACCAAAGAAATCGCGTCCAGACTTTCTACCGCTCACCAATAGCAACAATGCCCGGGTGCAGTCAACAGGAGCTCCGCTCTATCGCAGTAATAGCTCGAGGCAATTTTATCGGCCCAAGCCTGGCTTGGCTAATGAACGTGACGATTCTGTCTTCTACATACGCTCAATGGAACGTGGCGCTGCCTCAGCCAGTGTCGATAGTCAGGATCAAATGTATGACTCCCTGCAGGTGATCAACGAACGACGCTCCACACTATTGAAGGCGGACTCGCAGAGTTCCTTATGTTCGGCAGAGCGCAAGCTGAGCAGCTTCTCACTAAAAATGCCTGAGATAACAGAGCGTGAGAACTCAATTGATGTGGAGGAGCCGCCAACAATACCCAGGCAGGAAGATGAAGATGAAGAAACTCCTGCAGCACAGACAAGTAAACCGCTGGAGCTTGTGTTGGATATGAATGAACCTTAAACGGCCAGAATATATAGTATGTATATGCTGCCGTCAACGATTACTTTAAAAGTACTTTTGTATGTATTGCACACATGCATACGTATATATTAAATATTTTTATAACCTTGAACGTGTGTTAGAATTTGGGTTTGCACAGCATATACAAATTAGTAGAATCAAAATTATGCTAACATTGTGTGTTTTTGTGTAAGACTTCAATTGAACTAAGAACTATAAACTATAAACATAAAACTGTTGGGACTGGTTCCTCATTAATGTTCGACCTATATATATGCTAACTATACTTTCATCTTGGTAATCTTATGTTCAGCTAATATCTTCCACAAACATTTTTCAAAAATACTTTTGTATATATTCTCATGGTTCTTATTGTTAAATGAATTATCCAAGAAGTTCATGCTTACAAAATATATCATTACCACCTTGTGACACATACATATATGGCATAGTCTTATATAATTTATATACATCTTGGTTTATGTAGGTATGTAGAAAATGCAATCATTTTACAGCAAAGACTGATGTTCGTAAAACTGTTTTTAAAAATTGCCTCAGAAGCCAACGTATGCAAAATTAGAAGCAAATATTGATTTCAATTCAAGAGAAGGCACGAAATTAATTTGTTTGTAAGCATTAAATTAAAGCTTGTCAGAGAATCAAATGATTTCAAAGAATAGCAGGAAACATAAAGCCAAGTCAATCGTTATGAAACCTGAGTAAGTCGAAGCCCACAAAAATGGTACCTTACCTTCATCACACACATACGACTATAATGTAAACATAGCCGGAAGGAATAGTTTCAAGGCACAACTATTTCCTTGCATAACTATTGATATTGTGTATTAACAAATAAATGTAATTCTATATAGGTATAAATTGTTATTAACTTTTCAAGTTAGTACTTATACATATGCATATGTATGTTTGTATTTTATATCTAAATGTTAATTTGAAAATCAAAGAATTTAAATGTTTCTTGTTCCATAAATGTGTGTTTTAGCCAAAGAAAACAAGAATTAATGCAGCTCATGAGAAAATTGACGAAATTTGTAGCAAAGTGTTAAAGGCATGGTTTATTTCATGTGATTTCATAAAAAAATAATTGACGAAATATATATAAAATCTATTTACATATGTGTGTTGAAACTAAACAAAAAAAATGTGTCTTATTTGTATGGTTCGGTCAGATAATTGTGGAAAACGTTTAAGGTGATTCCATGTTCATGCATATAATAAATATGTAAAGGCTTTCTAACAAAAAGTCAAAGGCTGGCTTTATCGTATCAGCATCAAACTTAATTTTTTCAATAATTTTTTAAATTGTAATTCTATTGTTTTCGACACTTTCTACAACATTCTTATTACTGCAGTTTTATTTAAAAATTGCTTTCAAATTCGAACGATATCTTACATTTATCGATAACATGCTGTTACATATGCCATGCGCGATGTAACTTACAATGGTTTGAAACTTGACTAATTGTTATAGATGGCGCTTGCAGCTAAGCGAAGTTTGTAGTATTTTTAAAAGGAAACGGCTTGCCGCCAGTAACATTCTGTGGAGATAACTGTTGAAGAGGTATTTATATATAAAATTCCCATATTTATAACATCCTTCTGAAGAAAGCCCCTTAAGCATCTTTCATATGCCAGTGACTTTTTGATTGAAATATGCTTCAAATTGTTTTACATTGTTTCCTCAAAATAATCATTCCTTTGTGTGATGACTTCGTCAAATTTCTTACCGCTGAACCATTTTAAGGTTTGCTGGCTGACAGACCTACTTTTTCCTTCCATTGGTGAGTTTCATTAGGAGAGGTCTGCTGCTTTGATTGTTGGAAATGTGTTTCTTCAATCCATACTAGATGAACAACTACCTCGGCTTTCGGTTGAGCATCGCCAAACCACTCTTTGAAGTAAGCTCAAACTCTAAGTCATATTTCAGATCCATAATGATAAAATTATCTTTATTCTAAATGTTTTTTGAGGCCTCGAATTCTGTGACACTTCTAAGTTAGAGTAGATGGCTTATATTAAATTGTAGCTTCCAGCAACAACAACTTTTAGAACAACTTTTAGCTGAAAAAGGCAACATAAATCAAAACAATGGTCAAACAAATGGTCTGCATTACATAATAAATTGTATTTGTTGTTTAATTATTTTATTTGTACAATGCTACAGCTATTATCAATATCAATATCAATATCAATATGTATATATGTAATTCTAATCTATATATGCATAAATTTCAAAACTAAATTGTGTGCCTGTTGCGGCGCCGGCTAACGATAATGATAACGACAACGAGAATAGCTAAACGGAAGATGGTTTTTAGATACAGACTAGAAGAACTAAGTGATGGACATCAACTAGGCATAAGTAGCGCCGTTAATTAAACATAGGGCTTACATACTCGTAATTATAAATCATAAACAACATTTGCCTTGCAACAAATAAATATTTACAAAGAAGCTCTCCAAGCGCAATCCAGAGGGGAATAGATACAAGATGCAAATAATACTGCTCGACAAGCACGCCAATTTGGGAAATAAACAGTACAGTACGAAATATACAGTTGCAGTTCTCGGTAGGTGCCTTTGAGGGGGTCGAGAATTAGGTGGTCATTGGGGTGATGGGTGATGAGGAAGTTGAGGATGAGGGTAGTTCAGTCAGCGTCATATTTCGCACTCGAACTCCGATATGCGGTGGTTGAAGTACACAACGCCGTGCTCGAGATCCTCGCTAAAGCCGCTTACGTCCATGTAGTCGGAGGCAGCCGAGTCGTCGTCCACCCACTTGTGCAGCGATCGTGTGATCTCCAGCCTTGACTGGGCAAAGGAGGGACGCATGTGTGGGTCCTTGTGCCAGCAGCGAGACATGAGATTGAAGAACTCATGTCGGCACTCCTTCGGCAGTTCAGGGCGCAGGCCTAGGGGTACGCGACGGATGACTTCGCGGCCCGTTAGCTGAGAGTAAGGAGTAGAGCCTGCAAAAAGAAATACAAATAAATGTTAATTGTTGAACAGGAAAGTAAGGCTGCTTGCACTCCCTTACCCAGCGTGGCAATCTCCCAGAGGACAATGCCAAAAGCCCAAATGTCCGTTTCGGTGGTGAAAGTGTGAGACTGCAGGCTCTCGGGGGCCATCCAGCGTATGGGCAGCGCATGCCTCTTACCAATCGTGTCATGATGGCCATGCGATTTCTTCTCTGAATGCGCATTGCCATTCTCCTTAGAGCAATGCCCTCCACTGCCCTGACCATGACCCTGTCCGAAGGTGTGCTGCCAATGTTGCAGAATGTAGCGACTGCCAAAGTCGAATTTGAACTTCTGGGCATTGCTACGCAAAATGTGGTTGGCCGCATTCTTCTCCTGCTCTTTGCGCATGCGCTCCGCATCGAGATCAATGGACATCCCAAAATCACAGATCTTGCACATACCATTGTGATCCAGCAAAATATTACGGGCTGCCAAATCCCGATGAACGATCTGAGACATAAAAATGAGGCAAGAGTATAAACATCTGGAGCTATTTATACATACTTAGATGATGCTTACCCTACGTCCAGCTATGTACTCCATGCCACAGGCAATGTCAAGAGCAAAGCCCGCCAGCGTGCGTGGCGAGAGCGGCGCCAAGCTGCGACCTCCTGGCACCGAGGCAGGCAGAATGTTGGTGGCACTGCGCGCTGCTCTCAGCAACGATAAAAGACGACCACGCATCGCATACTCCATGATCAGCATGTGGGGCTCTGTATTGGTATGATAAGAGTATAATGAATGACTTGATGAAATAGTTACATTTCCGTCCTCTTACCGCTTTCTACACAGGCACCTAGAAGCGTGACAACATTCTGATGGGAACCCAGTTTGCGCATGATATTTGCCTCATCCTTCAGGCTAAGCTGAGCACTACAGGCCCGAATTGTTTTGACGGCCACGATGCGAGTGGCACCAAAGTGGCCGCTTAGGTCATCTGCCTCGGCCTTCCACACCTGGCCAAAATTGCCCTCCCCCAAGAGACTTTTCAAACGAATGTTGCTGCGCTCGAATTCTTGGAACTCGCTAGCCAGCGAGCTCTTATCACCGCTTCCGCCGCCGTAACGATTGTAGTTGGCATCGCGAGACGACTGAGACATGGCCATGGACATGGACATGGAGATTGCCTGGTGGGGCACAGGTGCATGATGATCCACCTCGTCGTCGTCATCATCTAGCTGATACTTGGAATCCAGTTTCTTCACGGGACTGATGGGCTGCTGGTCGGTGATGCAAACGTCAAAAACATCGCTTTGCTTAGCGTGGCGACGTACAACAATGTTGCGAGCCAGATAGATTACAATGATGGAGAGCGACACCACACCCACGACTGATAGCACCATGGTTATGAGATGCATACGCCGCATACCTAAGCTAACATCCCGCTCATCCGCAATGGCCGTGGAGCTAATGTCCAATGGTGTGGCTGGCGAGGACGAAGCGGAAGATGAGGACTCTACAATGCCTACGAAGACATCGGCGGGTGCAGCAGCTGCTGGTGATTGGGTGGTGGTGCGTGGGTTTACAGTGGACCGCACTGAAGTCAACACAGTAGTACGCAAAATCTTCGAGCTCGAGTCAGTGGTATGGGTAAGCTGTGTGCCCGGACGGGATGTCGGACCACAGTCGGTGGTGCTTTTGCAGAAGATGATAAGATTGTTTTGATCCTCAATGTTGATTTCCTGCGTGAGCGATGGACCAAGTGCACGCAGGAGTTCCTTGTCCTCCTCTGTAATGGTTTTACGCTTGGGAACCGTTGGGACTGTGATTGGCATGGAGGTGGTTGTGGTGCTTGTACTTGTGGTGGATGTGGTGGGTGCTGTGGTGCTTGATGTCGTTGTTGTAGATGTAGATGTGGTTGTAGCTATCGTTGATGTTGATGTCGTCGTTATAGGCTTTTTGGTTGTGCTGAGTGGTTTTTCAGTGGTAGTGGTGCTAGTGGTGCTTGATGTACTAGTGGTTGATGTTGTTGTTGTGGACTCTTTGGGCAGTGCAGGGGCCTGGGCAACCGTTGTGTCTTCTTCCGCACTCAGTACGGTGATGATGAGCGGCGTAGAGGTAGACTGTGGTTGTGGCTTATTATTAGCCACCCGACGCACCACAGCTCCAAGGGGCTTGGCTAGCTCAATTTCTGGCGGCTTGACTTCCAGAAAGCTCTCTACCAGGCTGCCGGCTGTGGGTCGTCCGGAGCCCACATAACGTGTGCGACTGATGGGTGGGGCGGGGGGTGGTGGCGGCGCTGCGGGTGCCACGCCACGCTCTCGCATGTGATATTTGTATCGACTTCGACTCCGCTCCACGGCCGTCAAAGGTCGTCGAGTGGAAACGGTCGGCTTGGCCGTTGCCGGCGGCTCTGAGGATACAGATACTGGGACTGGAGCAGTGGTGCTGCTGGGCTGAGTCTGCGCCACTGATACTTCCAAAACTCGCGGATGTTCATCATCACCAGCGGCTGCTGTGATGGTTAAAGTGCCTGGCTTAATAGGCGGCAGTTTGTCTCCAAAGAAAACATATGGTTGCAGCCCATCGTCATCGTCATTATCCTCCTGCTCTAGCTCCATGGAAGTGCTGGCCAATGTGACAGCTGGGTTGGGCTTGCCACGCCCCCGATGTTTAGCTACTGCCGGTGACTTGGTGGCATCCCCAATGTGGTTCAGCGTGTCGTTCTGGTCTTTGGCCACCACGAAAAGACCATGTGAGGATTCATCGCTGAAGAGAATCTCGTTGGTGTCGCGGTCACTAATGCCGCCAGCTGCCTTGTTCGATGCTGAGGTGCGTATCACCACGGAATTGCTGCCACCGCCACCGGCAACTGTTCCGGCCATTGCCATGCGTGTAAAGTTGGCACACTGTCGCATGCAGCTGGCCGTGGTGCGCCGCGTGAAGTTCTTGGTGCAGTTACGTATGCACACGGACCGTGGGTCGCTGGGCGACTTGGATGTGCTCTCCACAGCGGCAGCGCCAGCTGGTGACGTGGCACTGCGGCCAGTGGTGCCGATACGCGTACGAAAGCCACCGCGATGGAGGGCTGATCTACGGGCGGCCAATACAT
The DNA here is from genome assembly GCA_037043425.1 of Hirtodrosophila duncani. Classification (NCBI taxonomy): domain Eukaryota; kingdom Metazoa; phylum Arthropoda; class Insecta; order Diptera; family Drosophilidae; genus Hirtodrosophila; species Hirtodrosophila duncani. Next base: position 4,131,201 of record JBAMBM010000834.1, on the reverse strand, counting down.
TCCTGAGCTGCCTTTCGCGCTCCTGCGCGGAGTTCAAAGGTGCTAGTGATGGCCGGTTAACGCCTGTTGGACGATAGGTGGTGGGTTTCTCGGCAACCGCATCTGAAAAAAAATTATGTAAATGCTGAAGTTAGTTAAAAGCATAAACAGTAATGAATCTTTGCATCGACATAATAAGTCTAGCACTTCCACATTGGTTATGGTTATGGCAACGTGTCGCATACTTCATGCGAAATCGTGACGCGTATTGGAAAAGCAGATTTCAAATGGAAAATAAACACTGAGCTAAATCAACAAGCAAACATGGGCAGAAACTAGTTTTGGACTGCGAACTCAACTAGGGTTTAGCCATTAACATTGCCATCATCATCATCATCTCATCATCACCATCACAGCCATTTGAGTTCGCCTCTTTAGGTCATTAATCAGCATGTTCAAATGCGCTGCTCAACCTAGAAATATTTTCGGCTGTGCTCCAACTGGTTCACAGTTGGCTATGGCTGCGCGGCTTGGGTTAGCCGTGACCAGAGTAATTAGTTGGCAACAGCTAAGCACAAATTGGTAGCGCATTCGAGACAATGTTCTTAAAGTGCGCCTACGGCCAAGCAGCTGGTCATTGTGCCAAATGTTATGCAATCTGTCTTATCGTATGCAGCCTCAGCCTCAGCCTCTCGCTCTCCATACCCGCTTGGAGTACTTGCCCCATGAATCATACGAACAATTGCCAGGCGGCTGCTTGCACAATTGTTTAATTTTCGCATTGCCATTAAAATTGCCAAAAGTACCAACAAACACAGACAGCTAACAACGTTAACAAACAAACAAAACGAATTCGCTGACTTTGTCGTTGTTGCTGGCTATGTTGTTGTCGCTGTTGGTGTTACTGCTGCTGTTTTTCACAAACATTTAGTTCATTGGCTTGCAGTTTAGGCCAAGGTTAAACTTGGCATCTCAAGCGCGGCGGTGGTGTCGACTAGAACAAACGGCAACAGCCAGGCCAGGCCAGGCCAGGCCAAGCCAGCCCAAACCAAGCCACTGCAGATGCTGCTGTTTGGCGGCTTGGCTTAGCTTGGCTTGGCTACCCCTTCTTCATTCAGCAGTGCGGCTTCAACTCTGTTTTGCCATTTCATAGCTCGGCTCATTTGGGCGTCTCGTCACGTTGCTCTGCCGCTGCCTTCAATGGAACAAACACGGACAATGACAACCAACGGCGGCGGCGGCGGCGGCGGTGGCGGCTGCCATTTTGTGCTTAGTGACGAGACGCGGGCGTAGCTGCGCCCAGCCAGTGGATATACCCTGACATAGAGTATAATAGCTATTGTAGATGTCTTGCTTCATGTCGATTACTTAACATTTTAGAACCGGAATGGGCACGTGCTGTGAAATAAGTATTTAAGGTAGATAATTTCTATTTAAATTCACTGTAAGCGAGTACTGCGAGAGCAGCTCGAAAGATGCAGGGATAAGACTTACAAATTTTTACAAAATCAATCTGATGTCTTGCAGAATATTTACGATTAACTGGCTATTATAGTACTCTAGCAGGAGCCAGGCAAGTGGCTTGCATTCGTGGTCATTTTATTAAAAAATTTATTATAATGGTTAAAGAATAATGGGAGACTTAAGAGAAAGTTTAGATTTCATCACCAACTTCAATTTGATTGTATTTTCTCAGCTTTTATTGAACTGCCCTCGAATCTCTTGAATTACAATTTTATTGCCACAATTTATGAATCAGTTATTATAATATCTATACGCAAAATCGGTCGTATTATATGTTAGTTAATATTGTTACCTCATTGTTAACATTGTTATCTGCCGTCATTCAAGTTCTAATTGGATATTCTCTAGAAGTCGTTGCTATTTTTAGAGCATTTCAGCTTCGTTGCATTTGGAGTTCATTCAAATTTGGCCTGCTGGCTGTTGGCCACTTAGCCGTTGCGACTTCTTGGCATTAGCTATGCTGCTGCTGTGGCCATCGCCGACCGACGAATTCGCTTGGCATGCGTTGTGGAATTTTAATTTGATTTTGGTCATAGACACGAATATTTTGTTTCTTTGCGCTTGCGCCAAACAGGCCACAACGAAACAAAGCCAAATGACTTGGCCAACTAGTTTAAGCCGTAGCAATGGTTCTCGGTAATGCGATCGAAATCTAAGCAGTTGCCGTTTGCCGTGCCATTACTGTGAGATGCCGATGCCGATGCCGAATTTCAGTTTTGTCGCAATTGGCAAATTAGCGTTGGGATCGTTTTTTTTTTTTGACGAATTTCGGTTTCGTTTTCAAATTCAAATTCTAAGCGGCTTTGCTTACACAATGCCCAAAATATTGTGCAGCTCCATCTCTCTTTGGCATGTGATTAATCTTCGCGTGATGGAGCAAACGGATGCGGCAGCGTGACTAATGTCAACATTTGCTTCTACATATATTTTTTGTCTGTTTATGAGAAATTTAATTGCTGGCAATTCGACTCGGACAATGGCGGAGCATTTAGTTCCAGGGATCTCAGCGAGCTTCAATCTGGTCGCAAGTTCTAACCAACAAAGTTTTTATTTGGCAGCTAATGAGCCTTCGCTTCCACAAATCATCATCAAGGCGCCCACAAAGTAGCCGATGCCACAGACATATACTTAGACAGTAGCCAAGTGGCGGTTGTTGTTGTTGTTGTTGTTGGTTTATTAATTGCAGCTAGATGAATACTTCTACAAATAGCTACTTTTATGATTGTACGATACGTTAATATACAATTGAATGGGTGTATTGTATGAGATATGCATGTGTGTGTGCTTGTATAAATGGCTTTTTATATGTACAATTGTAGACGAACTTGTGGGCATTACCGCTTGAATGATTCGCATTCGCATGTCTTGGCTTTTGTTTAGAACTTTTAATTAAAAATAAATTACAGACACGGGTGGGCAGCGTATTTTCGCAGTTTACTTACTTCTTGGCTTAGCTCATTGACAAACAGACAATACGACGCACACATATATAATTACATACTTATGTATCAATGCACACACGCAAACATACATATATGTAGCTCTATAGGTCTGCGCTTATTTTGTTTGTCAAAACGTATTTAATGGTGTCACATTAAATGTTATGAAATATCATTCAATGAGCGGAAAACACATAACCATACGAATGAATATGACACAAATGTCAATCATACGCAACGTTGCACATGGCCAAAGCAAAAGCTGCAAAACCAAATAAAATTAAATGAACAGGAAAATTCCCAAACAATTTTCGAAATCTGCCATGAAGAATCAAGCAATTATTTAATTATCGTGCTTAGTATTGAATGAGATGAGATGAGACTTCAATTTCACTATATTAAATTTTATTTATATCTAACTTCTACTAACATAAAAGTGGCTTATATTATATATTAAGGGATAGCCAAAAAGGGTGAGAGAGGCCCACATGGATTGCAGTCCGAGTCGAAAGGTCCACCTCAAAAGGTGAGAGGGAGGCAGTGCGACCCGTATTGATCTCTTGCGGTGCCTAAATTTTCTTTGAGTAGGATATGATACACTTTGTCGAAATGCTTTCGATTGAGTTTGCTTTTGGGAAATCCATTCGAAAGTGCTTGAGGCATAGTTTCACTGTCTTCCTGCCAGAGTCAGGCGATAGCCCCATTTTTTTGGAGGTGGTACTTAAGCCAGCTAAGACCAGTCAAGTACCCCAACTCCAGACGTAAACATGGTCTGCTTAGGTTACCCAGTTAGATTGATTTAGGCGCTCTTGGCTGAAGTTGGGTTTGACGATGTCGAAGAAGGTCTTCCCAGTCTTTTACTTCCAGAACTTGGAAGTGTTTTGTAAGTAAGAGCTTAGCCGATGCCATGCTGATACCACAGAATGGTTCTGGCAAGTTCATCTGAAGAGTCATTGCCTTCAATGCCCCTGTGTCCAGGAACCCAACAAAGTGTGCGTTCCTAAAGGACTATGAGTCAATCTCTGACAAGAATGAAGCAGAAGGCCCATGAAGACAGGGATCTGAAAGCAGCTTAACTAACTGAGACTATACAGATATTGGCCCCTTTTGGTCTTTGGTCTAAAATATGACGGGAGCAGATGTAGCTTAATATATTTAAAAGTAAAATCTCACTCCCCGCAATTTGAATTTGAGATATTTCATACAATTTCTCATATTTTCAATAATTTTTCTAAGCATTGCTTCAGTGAAGCGAGTTCTTTTCTTCTTGTTTTACAACTTTTTAGATGATTTTTTACACACACCAGTTTTTTTGGAACTAATAATGAAAAATTGAAAAGGAATCAAGTATTTTCTTATAAAATACATTATTCATAATACGATTCTAGTCTCAATAACACCCACCGACTATGATTTATTCTACGTATTAAAATTATTAAATTTGTCTTTAAAAAAATAAAAATTCACCTACACATATTTAACGTGACTCATTTTGATTTATTTCCGCCACACATCACAAATATTTTCAGACAAATAAAATAACCCGGAATACAAATACAAAAAAAAGTCAATTCAATAAAAAACGTAAACGAGCAAAACTTTCATTAATTCATTGGCACTAAATTCATGTGGCGCAAGCGCAACCACAGCCGCAACCACCGCCTCAGTTTCAGCTTCAGCTTCAGCAGCAACTTCACTTTTGCTTTCTTAGCGTCGCCGTTTTGCGATATTTTCACTACATGCTGCACATTAGTCGCTTCCAGCTCCAACTTGGCCTGATCATAAATACAATTTTTAAATGCCGCCTTGGCCAGAAAGAAATAACTTTCTCCTCGCTTTCGTTGCAGTTTTTCGCTTCTTGCTGTCTTTTTTGCATTGCAAGTTTGTTTCGTGCGAGTTGCGAGTTGCACCCTTCCACGTTCATGGCTAAAAACTTGTTTGTATTTTACTTTGTTTTTAGCCAGCAGGCATTAGACATGCAAGCAACACGTTTTCGATAGGCCAACACAGACCGATCGAAAGCATTTCTAATGTGAAATCGAAATTGCCATCGAGACATGCAACAAAATGCCAGCTCTGCACAGGCATAACACGGTTGGGGGAGTTTGAGTTTTGGGGGCAGGAGGCGGCATGCTATGGCCAAAGTTGGCAGTTCATGTGCGTGACATTTTGGCGCAGAAGCTGAAGCTGAAGCTGAAGCTGGAGCTGGTAGCCAGCTATGATGGGCTGGTGGGTTTGTGGGTGCAGGCAATGCAGGAAATGCAACGGCTATTGTCGACAGTTGCCAGCGATGGTAACGACGACGACGACGACGACGACGTGAGAAAGCAAAAGAAATGGCAAAGGTAAGAAAAGGAAAATAACTGCCACGGATGTCAGTGCGGAAACGAAGTTAAGTTAAAGTTAAAGTTGTCGTGAAATGCCTCTAAATGTTTGAACTGGGTGCTAGCACGTCGCCGGGTGCGGTTTGTTTCCTGGTGCAAACAGCCAGCATTAACCCTTGACTGCCAAAGCCTTGACTGCTGCCGCTTTAGAATTGACCAAGCAACCGACTGACTTAAAAATGAACATTTTTAATTGCGCAATTACAAAAATTTACGTATCTTTTTGTCAAATGTGCTTTTTGTTTGTGTGTTAAATGGTCAACAACAATACATTCACATAACAACAACGCCAGCAACAACATCAGCCTCAACGACCATTGCAAAGTTTGAATAATTGCAAAGTTTTTGCTGCTTTTGAACAATGTTTGAGGCTTCCGTTTATTTGTTTGGCTTTACGAATTCAGTGCGAGTCGCTTGGTTTGGTTTGAAATGTTTTCAATACACAGACACACACACACACACACACACATACATAGAGTCAGTAACACACATATGCACAAATGTTGTGCTGCACCAGCAGCTGCTCTTGTTGTTGTGCATTGAGGCGTTGCAAATGGTTGTGGGGCGTGTCACATGTTCATCATCATCAGCGGCAGAGGCAACATCAGCAAACGAAACAAAAGTACAAGTAGCATCCATCCAATGCTCCCATAAGCCAGTTTTGTGGCACAGCTTTACGCAATGAAAACTGATTTTTCTATGAGGCCCCACTATGGCTGCTCCTCCTTTCCTCCCCTCCCCCAGCCCCAATCCCAGTCCAGCGACTTACATCGTTAGTTGGGCCAGCTTTCTTTTGTGTGATTTTAATTAAGTCTCCACTAAATCATGTAAGCCCCTAGATTGCGTAAGCGTAACCCCAACCCCAGTGTGGGTCAGCGAAGTTTTTATTAATCGCATCAAGAAAATGAGTTGAAAAGAAAATTCACTAAAATCAACGACAAAATTGTCATGGGGGCCCATAAGGGTTCAACAAACTCGTTACATTTGGCCATTTGAATGCCTGCTGGCCACATTTTGCAATGAAAGCTAATGAAAAAGAAATTATAAACATTTTTATGTAAACAGCAAAACGCAAAAAAGGCAAACAAAAAAAAAAACAACAACAAATAAACCCAAAAACAACTGAGATTCGCGAACAGCTTTTTAAAAGCCGTGGCCAAACCAAAACTAACAAATTGCGCGTTTCATTTCCTTTTCCTTTACGAGTTTACCACAAGAGTTGCCAATTGCGAATGGGATTTTAAATGAAATTCAGAAGGGGCAGAAAAATATGCATACCAATATGTATAGGCAGGAAGTTGAGATGAAAATTTGCACCACATAAAAAATAATTAAGGGTTTTAATTACTTTTTTTAGTGATGGATGCATGTTGAGTTTGTTGCTCGTAACGATTTAAAAATCTATCAAAATATTCAATATATTTTAAAAGCGCAATAGGGGATATGATTTGGAACGCGAAGCCATAAATACCGCGTTAAAAAATGGGCTTAGGCAATGAAAACTTTGATTACTGATCAAAAGTCGTGGGCAAATTTTTATGAGAGCTAAAATTTGTGAAACATGAGATGATTGGCTAAAACATACATAGGATAATCAAGTTTCTTGTTGGCCAAAATTGCCAGATGTGCAGCATGTCTGGATCAGTGTATATATACTGGTTCCTGGCCCCAATTCATCGAATGAGAGAAGGCGAAACTGTCAAGGGGAGCGTCGGGTCACATAGAAAACAAGCAGAGAAAGACCTGACCTAAACTTACTACAAACTCATGTCTTTCACAATACTACTAAAACTAAACTAATTCATTTCCTATAAGTACTCTATGATGGTAATAAGTTTCTAAGAAAATCAACGATACTTTGATCATTCCAGTACCATTTGAATGACGGGACTCAATGTGATTTCTACTTATAACAACACTTGAAAATCAATCATAAATATATTGTGTCTGATTATTTGTTATTGAAAGAAAACCACAAAAAAAAACCCCCCCAATACACTCACGACTAACATACGTAATATCATAGATATTGTGAAAGGGCAAATATTTACTTAGTTTGAAGAAAAGCTGTTTCCTAGTTACTTGTGAGCCCACAATAATGATGCATAATAATATATATGTATATGGCTACACCCTCTTTTGCTCTTAACTTCAATTTGTTTGCAAAAATTTCAGCAGCTAGAGCAGCACACACGTATGCACACACTTGTACAAAGGCAGCGGCAGCCCGCCCACATTGCGTATACGTATGTATGCCAGATGCAATACAGCTGCTGCAACACACTGCACTTGGCAGCAGTTAGCTGGCCAGGTTAACTGTCTGGCTGGCTGGTTGGTAGACCTGTTGCTGTTGCTGTTGCTGGCTGTGGTTTTTGTTGACTTTTCTGATTTAGCGCACATCCAAAATGCCAGCTTGGCGCTCTTCTTCGAGCAGGCAACTGCCAACGAATGTTGGATTACGCAATGAACGCACATCGGCCTGCCAGAGAGTCAGCCAAACAGCAGACAGTGAGGTAAACGTAATGAGCACACAGCCACATCGAAGACACACCAATATTGATATTTTGGTTGAGGATTTTCGAAGCCATTCGTTGTCTCTGAAGTGGCCTCAAGGGGCTTCAGCGACACCTACAACTGACCACTGGCCGCAGACAAAACAAAAACCAAGAAAACTGCATAAAATTTAAACGTTTCGTAACATTGTAAGGCACATAACGAAAGCCCAAAATATGCCCATTCATTGCTGGCTTAGGCTAAAAAAATTTAATGTGCATAAATTAAAAATAATAAAAATGCATTAAACTTTTGTTTAGTTAGGTTCAAAATGTTTATGTAATCTGTGGACTCTGACGCCGCCTTGCACTCGCACTCTACATTAAGCCAAATTATGGCTGGCCAAATGTGAAACACTTAAAATATTCAACAGAAAAGACTCCGACAAGACAACAATAAAGTCATGAATAAACATTCACATATATTTTAACATTTTGTTAGCATTTTGTTGAAGAGCTTTAGATGCATTCGGAATTCGAAATTTGGAATGTTTTTAGAGTTTTTTGACTTTGAATTAGGCACTTGAGAGCAAAGACTACGCATACAAAAACAAATACTCCATCGGGCACTTCTAGACATTCAATGCAAAGACAATTGACGTGCCCACGCGGCGCATTTTAAAGTAAATAAAATGAAAACCACAACTGAAACTTAATTGCTTATGAAAATACTTAATAGAAATAACAATTGTGTGTTTATGCGTTGTCGTTGTAGCCATGGACGCAAGACTCGGCTCTAATCACAATCTCATCGACCACGGATCACTTGCAGCCAGATGGAAAGGAAGGTTATATTCAAATTGATCAATCGATACTATTGTATGCCCTTGTAGATCATTTAAGTGTTGCGCTGCATTTGAAGATGAGTTTCTGATAATTTAATTGAAATAATTTATATGATATCTTATTTAAGTCATATTTAACGGATTCAATGCAGACATGTGCCTAGATAAATCAACAGGGTATGGCAAAGAGTGTTAAAATTTAGTTACAATTAAAGCAAACATCTATGAAATCGATGTTCTTCATCAGCTTATGTTCTAATGGGCTGGCTGAGGCGATATGATATGGTCATTCGTTTACCTTTTGGCAATTGGTTTTTCAATTTCAAAACAACAAGAAAAATGGTTTTCCCACTTTGCATTGTATTAAACTGCTAACAAATTCATTTCCAATTACCTTGCATTTTCTTCAAATTCGAAAACTCTGCAACATACAAACTAAGCAATTGTTAGTTCACATGCTTAAGATGTTCATCAACATATGACAATCATATACATAATTTCCCCTTCTCTAAACTACAAGTTAATAGAAACAAACAAACCCACATATATAGACACTTCAGCACAGACATATGAGTACATATGTAAGTATGTAGTTGACGACGCGACGTTTTCTGGCTTTCAAACGATTAGCCAATGCCAGAGTTAGCAGTTATTGTTGTTGCCTCTTCAGCGGGCCAATTGTTTTTGTGCTTTTGATTTTTGTGCTTTTTTTCCTTTTGCTGGCACAATCAGCGCTCAATTGTTGTTGCTGCCGCTGTGGTGATTGTTGTTTCGTCTGCTGGCAGTTGGTCAATAATTGGCATAGATTTATTTCGGCTTGTTTGCAATTTGCAGACCCGGTCAATTTTGGCCCCCCTTCAAATGCGAGTAAAAGCAAATCATTTGGGTTTGCAATTGCATTTAGGTTAACTTACTAATACCTGTACGTAATATACGTGTGTAATATACTAGAAAATGCTTACCCACATCGCTGGAGCTTAAAATTTCCGCTGAATTTGCTTTGGCCACTTGGCTTTCGCCTCTTGCTCTTCCTTCTGCCGCTGCAGCACTCTCAGCGACGGTAAGCGTTGCATTGTTGTGCTGCAGTTGCTCGGCCACAGCCTGCGACTTGATCTCTGTCTCCGTTTCTGCCTCTGCCTCCTCTAGCTGCTGCTCTCCCTGTCCCCGTTCGCTCTGCTGCTGTCTAATTGCAACATTAGTTGCATTCGCTTGCGATTCACTCACGCTGACTGTCGCCGCCGACTTGATTGCTATCGCTGCTTCTGCCAACAAAAGCACTAACAATGCCAACAACAAGCAACGCCAAAATGATTCATTGCTTCGATGAATTTTCATCAACGACATCGTAACCGAAGCATATACCAAAAATATGTTTGCTGTTGCTCTGTTTTCGCTGTTTTTTCTTTAGCCGATTTTCTATCTCCCTGGTCTGGTATGGTCTGGTCTGGTCTCCGGCTCTATTGTTTCGCTTGCACTCTTTTCCACAATTGTTTTGCGGCTGCAAATGCGTTGCAATCTGTGCGTCTGTTTTTTTGGTCTTCTGCTACTGCGGTTGTTGTTGCAGCTGTGCAGCTGCTCCTAGCTGTTCCTCTTCTTGGCACCGCTGCTGCTGTTGCTGCCGCTGTTGTTGCTGTTGCTGTTGCGTGCAATAATTCAAGTCGTGCTGTCGACTTATCTGTGCTGCTGGTTTGGGAAATCGTACGCCTTGCTGTTGCTGCAAATTGTAGAAATGTGAGAAAGAAATAACATTAGTGAAATGTTAGCGATCAGTAATGTCTAGTTTAAGCAAAGATTTTGTGGTAGAAAGTCTGGACTAAGTAAAACTAATGATAAGTTTGTGAAAGTTGACCAATATATACTTATGATACCATTTATATGGGTTTGATATTATTTTAAAAAGAGTAAAAACACATGAAGAACATTAAGACAAACAAATATTTGAAAATACATTTAGACATACTGATATGTCTGGATCAAAACTAATGAGAACATTTTTGGATTATAGAGTGTGGATGGGATGTTCTTTATATATAATCAGAACATTACTTGGGTAGAAATAAATCCTACTTAGAATTTGAAAAAGTGTAAACTTACATTTTCAAAATTATGAAACCTCAAAAGATTATCCAACCAGCAGTCACATCTTTCACTCAATTTCAATCGAAATACCACATTCCATATCTTAATCAGCTCTGCGATGCCAGAAACATCACTCTGCTCTGGTAACATTAAGCCGCTTGTCTATAGATATGTATGTACATATATACATAACCCATTGACCATCACATCATAACACATGAACACATCACATTATACCCCTAAGTCACATTAAGTAAGAGTGATAACTGAGGTCGTTGAGTCGCCCGGGCCCGGTTCAATAAAATCCATAAGCAAAGCCACAACAAGCATACGCCCTGTTGTACATGTCACTTGACGGTTTTTTTTTTTTTTGTCGTTATTCGTTTGCTTTTGGCCATTAAAACATAAGCAACTATTATTGTATTTGTATTTGGCTTTGGCTTAAGCTTTTTGTATATGGCTATGTATGTCATTGTCTGTCGAGAAATCAATTAAAATTATATATATTCAGCGCCCCCAGCGAGACTTGCGCAAAATTACGCTGGCAATTGCAAATTTCCTTCGATTTGGTGTGCGGCATAAATTGCTAATAAAATTGCAGCCAAAACCAAGAGCCGTACTGGCTGCTTGATAAGCACGTGCGTGTCCACAATCCTTGGGTGTGCCGCCAAAAAGACACCTTTTGCGTAATGTGCAGGCCGCAATGCTAGACGAATTGGGCTAAAGACCTCTTCGTTAGCCAAGCAATTGTCATGCTGATGAACACACAAAAGCAAACCAAAGATGGTGGATGGGCTGTTTAGAGAATTATGCTTTGTCTGGCATTTCTATCTTTAGCAGCGTTTACATTAATCAACAGACACAAGAATGGCCAAAAGAAGAGAGCCCAAAGTTCAATGCACGAAACGAAACTTAAGCCAAATGGTCGATTTGGTAAGTTTGGCAGTTCCCGTGATTAATTGAGACGCGCTTTGTCATTAGGCAAGGGCCGCGTTTCAAATTGGAAACATAATGAGCCAGCAGGATGTTTTTCTTAGAATATTAGAAGAAAGAAATTTGCATGAAAGAGCCAACATCAAGATGTGTAGATGTGGATACATGGGCAAAGCCATGCTAACAATTTCAAATTATATGGTAGACGTAATTTAGCTAAATATATAATTTGTAAGATTTTTTGCTCATTAACTTACACAGCAAGAACTACAACAACGTCGACAAGATCTAAACAAAAAATCAGCTTAATTATAAGAAAGTCAGCCATTGACTTTTTTACACCAACACGATGTTAGCTGTTATAACTTCATATATATATATATAGTATATATATATTTTTGTTAACTTATAACATCAGCATTCTAAACTTAACAACAAGCGCGCAATAAGTTTACAATAACAGCAAAAATAATAACAACAACAACTGCTATAAGCCAAGCTTTGAAATTGTGGCGGCAAACTTTTTGTATCTTGTCTCTGGATTTGGGTTCGGGTTCAGGTTCCAGTTCGGAACTCAATCAACGTCAACAGCAACAGCGTTCAGAAATTGTGGAGTGGCTTACAATTGGATGAGTTTTGAAGTACATTGTTCTTGTTGTTTGTCAGACTTTTGACTCTTTGATGTTGTTATATAAAGTGCGCAGCTTTTCAAGCCATTTGGCCACACTTGTGAGCCAACCGTGCGAAAGAATTCCGACTTGTATTCTGGTATTCTGGGATACTTTAGCGTCGCCCACCACTTTTCCTACGACTGAGATTGAGATTCGGCGATAGAGACTCGGATGTTTTGCTTAGATGAGTATGCAGTCTATTTGTTGTTGTTGCTTTCAACTGTTGTTTTGAATTTGCCTTTGCCATTGTGTTAAACAATGGGCTAAACTTGGCCACAGCTGATTAAACATGCAAATTGCCGTTGGGAAATCGTGTGGACGAGCAAAGGCAAAGACACGACATGGCCAGTAAAATGTTGTTTTAATATCAATACAATTTTATCAGATCTCATCAACAAACAAGCTTGTTACTCATCTCTGTTGTAATCATGCTTAACTTACATTGATATTGCAAAAATCCAACTAGTAAGCTAAATATAGATGCCTAATAAATATGTAAGATAATGTCGTAGTTATAATGCATATTGTAGATGAATTTTCTAAACGTTTGAAAAGATCAGAAGCTGATTCACAACAAAATACGTAAGGGTTATAATAGTTATAAATCAACCAATTTAAAAGTTTAATAACTTTATCAATCCGTCGGTCTGAGTTCCTACCTAATTCGGTGAGTTTACATTTACTTCAGAGAATATATTATAAGAACAAGCCAAGTATCAAATTTGTTTAAGCTCTGCGATCTAAATTAGCAATCGGAGCGGAGCTGGCCTGTAATTCAGGCTAAATGGAAATTTTTAATTGTTTAAAAAATCTTTAAAAAATTAAACGAAATGCTATGTATCTTATATAACTTTCAAACGCCCAATCAGAAATCAAAGCAATATTTGGCGATTCATAGTAATTGTTAAGAGTCACACCAAATTCAAACAAGGAGTTATATATAAATGCTATGCAGCCTTGAGAAAGTTAATACACCCAACTTATATCTATATAAAATTAAATATACATTCAATCTCAAGATCAAAGTTAATAAAATAATGTTCGCAGCACGCTCACTCTATTCAAAATTGAAAGATTATACTATAATTGAGGATTAGAATAACCCGAAGTTAGCTGGCGCATTCACAGATGGGGCACCACGGAAGCGGTGTAGTATAGCTAGCTGCACAGCATGAACTGAAAAACCAGGCACGTCTTTGATTTTAATTGATGTATAGAATGTGTTAGCACTCATCTTGACTAACGAGAATACACATAGTTGGAAAGTCAGACTCAGACATCTAATTACGAGTTGGGCTTAACAGTTTTTCGTATCTAATTACGAGGCGCCGACAAAGGTTGATTTGCATTTGTATATGGGTATTATCTTTACACACGGCAAGTTCTGAGGCTCACTCAGCGGGGGTAATCAACGCTCACAAGCTAATTTTTGTAAGGAACTTCCTGGGCCAAACAAAATATAGAAATTAAGCTCATGAACTCATTAACAATTAGACAATAATACAGCGTTTGCATATGACTTCCACATGCGTCGGCCGACTTGGAGTATTTTGTCAGGCATGAAGGTGAGCTTGAGCTATAGTTTTGAATGTTTGAACAGCGAGCCACAAGGCATGACACAATCACAATCGACAGCAGATGTCGTCAACTTCCTTTCGTACGAGTAGAAGTAATAAAATAATTATGAAGTATAAATATTAAGTAACCCGCTGCTATATGCTGGGGCCGACAAATTTAATAATACCCGTACATACGTACAAATAATGCATAATTTAGTCACAGCATTCAAAAACAAGCAACCAGCCAGATCCGAAGCCGAGTCCGAATCGTGCAATACAATAATTAACCCTGAACCCCGAACAATAAGTTGAAACTGAGAATGAGACTGAGACTGGGACTATCGCACACATAAGAATGCCAGTGATTTGAGGTTGTTGTTGTTGTATATAATTTATATTGGATTTTTACACGTTTGATTCTTAGAAAAACACAAAATTAAAAGGCTGCCTTTTTTTATCAACAGGGCATGCGGAGTGTGCAAATATTTACCCAGTTTTTATAAATGTTCGCTCAATTACTAAATAGATTTGTTTATAAATGCCACAGAATACTGAGCCGTGAGTCAATGACTGCTGGCCTCCACATTCGACTCCCATAGTTATACGATCGATCTCTTTCCACACATACTAGTGTATGTAAATTTCAACTGAAGCCCCCCCACAATTTTCCTTTATCCGCTGGGTAAAAGCTATCCGCTTGTGCAACAGTTTAAAAAATCGTTGCCAACGAATGTGCCGCATTTAAAACTGTGTTAGCGGCATCACGCCAGTAGCCAATTTGATTGAAAATGACAGTTAACGTGCCGATGGAGTCATTAAGGCCAATTTTCAGCTTGCGGTCAACGGTGTGGATGTGATTATGGGATTATGAATGTCTATGCCCGTATGGATGTGGTTATGCAAAGGCTGAGGCTAAAGAAAGTAGTGGCATTAGCTGGTGCAACTGGAGCAGACATCTGTTACAGTTGTAATCACTGAGGTGACCAAATTATATATATGTATGTGTACCACACTTTTCCTGTACAATTCGCTGGCACAGTTTTGGATATACAAAAAACAACAGTTTTTTATCTTTAAGACTTTGTCGAAATGGGATTTGCTTTGTATTAGAGATAATGAAATTGCTAATTCCTAAGGCACTGAAATGGGAATTTTCTATCTGTTGATAATTCTCCGGCCAAAGCTATCCAGACACAGCCAGTGCAATAGCTATGAGTCCTTACGAGCCCAAAAGAAACCAATTTACCAATATCTCTAAATACATGGCAAGGAAGGGCAGATAAGCTGGTTTATATCGAATCTCCACCTCTTTACAACACCAAGTTCAATGTAACGATCTGCAATTTCTAAGAAATGTGGACAAGATGCCTATCAACCCCAAGTTCTTATTAAAGTTCTAGAAGATATAGCGCCCCATAGTCAGAACTTGGAGAGGAAGAATAACAAAGTATGTTCTATAGCAATTCAGAACTCAAAAAACAGATTCTCTATCAATAATCGCTTCTTCAGTTAGCTCCTCAATGAAGTCGGAGACTTCGACTAACCGCTCACAACTATATCTATAGCTACCCATCTTATACCTCCACTCATAAACTTTACTGCACCTTCATGTGAGTTCCTTATTTAACTCATAAACAATATCTCACCAGCTAAATCTAAATAGTGGCATAATCGAATTCTCTTGCTCTTTCCCAAGCGCAAGGCTTACTGTTCTTTGTCTTTGTCGCCGCTGTTGCACATTTAAGGTGCCGCCAAAACAAACACTGTGTGTGGGTGACCACCGCTTGACTTTAACTAATTTGCTTAACAATTTCTAGATGCGACGCACCCACAATTGAGCGGAGATTGAGTTAACGGACTGAAACACACTTGAGTCAAATGGCCATAAACATTTTAACTGTGCCAATTGTTTAATCAATGCCCAAGCCAAATGCTGTGTGAAGGGGTTAGGGTTATGGCAATAAAGGGGGATGGGGGGTGGAGGTTACATTTTGTAGTTACATTTTAATGAACATATGTTGCCACAAGTGCTTATTTTCTCATAGCCAGACGCTGAGTCAGCAAACTGCGGCGGAGTTTCAATTCAATCGCAGCTTTCAGTTAATGTTGCATAACGAAGACCCACAACTGACAGAAGATTAAAGTCGCATTAGCAGCTCCGTTACCCTCCAATAGCCAGCCACCAATCAACTGCAGCAGCAGCCATCAGCCGCATCCATTTCCAATGCAATTAAGCATCATTGATACAAGTATTGATGCGGCGGCGATGTCCGCGTCCGGTTACCAACTTTAGTTGCTGTTTAATGCCGATCTGTTTACCGTTTGTCGTTTACCGGTTCGCAGACGAAGAAGCAGGCATCTGTGGTACGTTTGTCTGTGTATCTTGTCTGTCTTGCTGGTGTCCAATTGCCACTGTGTTATGGTTATGGTCAACTTTGCGGCCGGGCAAACAACTTTTCCATTTTAAATGTTCACACAGTTTTCAAATGCATTCACTGTCGACTGGCGTTGCTGTTGTTATTGTTGTTGTTTGTCGTTTACACGACTTATGATTAGTTTATTTTTAAATGTTAAACAAGCTGCCAACAATGCAAATGCAAGTGGTTTTGCTTGCCCTGTAAGTTCTAGCCATCTAGCCATAGGCGCACTGGGGGCGTGCCTCCTGCCCGGCTAAGGCTAATGAGCTACGAACTCTGCCCTTTATTTCCGGAGCAGTAGTAGGTTAGGCAGCCATATTAGCATTAGTATTAGCAACTCTCCAATTGCTGTGATCATTGGAAATTGGCAAAATTAGAACGGCAAGGTGATTTAATTTTCTTGATTTACTTAAACTGGCTGCCGTTGCGCTGCCCATGCAGACTCACGGAGGTCAACAGGAAAATATGAAAAATGCAACAACGGCCGACTGGCAAGACTTGCCATTAAAATGGTGGCAACTATAACTATAAAAGCCAACAACAACAACAACCACAATAAGAGAGCAAACCTGTTTTGCGACAAGTGCGCCATGGTACACTGTTGTCCATGTCCATTACAGTTAGAGGCAGAGACATGGCCACTAAATACAGCCACAGCACAGTGGAGCTACCAACGACGTATAAGTAATGTGCGTAATTAAAAAAGCAAAAGCAAGACCACAAGTGTCAGACATATCAATGAAAAATGTACTTATCAAGCCTAGATATATGTTGTTAATTTTATTATTTTTATGCAAAGAAGAGACAGCTTGTTGCAATAAAAAAAATGCAGATATATTTTACTATGAAATTGCAGAAATGTGTAAACCCATGATTTGTCGCTTTGAACTTTCTTAAGAATGTCATATATCTTGATTTCTCTTTCTAATATCGTGTGATTTGATGTAATATCAAATAGGTTTCTGCCTAAATTTAGAATCCTTAAAGTTTACTCGGAGAAAAAATTCATTAAGTTGGAAAAATTTTTGATATAAGTAGGAAATTAATTGATTGAAGAATTTTTTTGTAAGTTCGATTCGGATTCGCATTCAAATCAAGTACTAAAAATTCCTAAATTCAAAAATGTCCGGTAATTGTCTTAAAATAATAAAATTAATCTTAGATCAAGTCTGAAATACTTAAAATAAGAATTTTTCATACTCAAAATAACCAGAAAACACTCTAGAAATGAATAACTTATTATTATTATTGGACTTAAGAAACTCTTGAATTAAGAATTACATGCTTATATCAAGATTTTTCGAACTTGATTTAAGCTGAGTGTTCATGAATTACCTACAGGATAAAGCAATAAGCTTAAACTTATATTGATTTCATCTTTCCACGTGCTTAACTGTGTATATATGGTGCATACAGGACTGAGCAGAAGATCCGCAGAGCGCATTCTATGTAGCCCATGCAGATGCAGATTATTGTTATTTAAAAGATTGATAGTCGCATAATTTTCTTGACTTTCCAACTAATAATTAAATGGAATGGATTTCGAATTAATATAGTGTCTAAGCATTTGCATAATCTGAATCATTTTCTAAGAATTCTAATATATATAACTTAGAGATTTTAGATGTCAGAACACATATATATATACATACCCAAAATTTATTTTATTTTTTTTTATGAATTATAAATTGTTAGTCGAAAATGTAGTACTTGTAGGTAGTAGGAAAGATATCGATTTTAGTTGTTTATTAGCTAATCGGTTTTAATGTTCTTAAATGTATTTCAAACTCCAAAGATCATCATCAGAGCATTAGCTATGCTATTAAGTCATTTTCACGGGGTTTTATCATTTTACATAACTTTAAATATTTTCCCACTGAAACCAACTTTTCGTCTATCTTTATATATGTAATTTCATGTAAACATGTGCACAAGTGTTTTGTCAATAGTATTAGCTCCACTGTGCAATGTCTATGGTGTTTTTACAGTTGGTTTTTCTCGAGACCTTTTTAGTGGGGGCTCGGGCCTGGGCTTGAATTTGGTTTTCTGCCGTTGTCTGTTTTTTGGACTCAATGTTTTCCAATTCAACTGTTCATTGATGTTTGTTTGCTTTTGGTTTTCGTTTTGGCTTTTGTTTAATACGTCGCTTGGCGGCGCATTTTGCACTCTGGTTTTAAAGTTCAAAGGTGTCTGCGGAGTTTGGCTGGTGGTTGGCGTGAGAAACCAATTGAAGGGGGCTTGGGGCTTGGGACTTGGACAGTTTTTGTTGATGGTGCAAGAGGTATTGAAAATAAATATACATATATTATGTGTGCCAAACGGTTGCTGTGTAATGATGCCCCCAGTATACGGTGTAAATGTTAAATGCAGATTAATGTGCATTTCATTAATTATGATTTTTAAGTTTGTTTACTTACTTTAGCAGCCATTTGTAGATGCGCAGAAATAGGCGTTCACAACTCACTCAGGCGGAGTAGCCTGCCCATTGCCATTCGTATTTCGAGTTTTAATTTAACAACAAGCACTTGGCTAATAAATTTATTTGTTTATGCACATATTACTACGTAGTTGCTTGCCAGCACTAGTTAGTTGCGCTTGAATTGTCGAAGCGAGATGGCAATAGCCGCATTTGTTTTTAACAAATTTCACTAATTATGATTATTGAAAGGCAGCAATGACAATGACGATAACAAAACTCGTTACTTCGTTAACTTTTTGTCGTTTCGGGATAAATAATTACAAAATCAAGCTCGAATTATTTGGTTTGTTGTATTTCGTTTCGTTTCATTCACAGCAGCTTTGGCTTATTTATGCATTTGACCCGCTTTGAGGCTATTGGGCAAAATTCAAAATATAATTTACAAAAAAACAACTAAAAAAACAGCTGCAACAAGACAAGTACGACGACAACAACAAAAACAACAACAACAACAAACTGGGCTGCTGGCTTGTTGTTTTCTTGGAATTTCGAAGTCGTCGAATTCTACGCAGAAAAAACTTGTTGGCTGTTTTGATTTTGTTATTTTGTTTATGATTTTTCTGGTGCACTTGTTTTTGTTAATATGCTCACTCGCTCACACTCTAACTATATCTCTTTCGCACACACACACACGCATCGCAGGTTACATACAATCACAACGTTGTGGCTGAAATATTTCCATGAATTTTGTAAATATTTTAGTTGCGCGCGCGCTGTAAGCACCCACGAAATACAAGTAATTGTTGGCAAGAAACGCGCTTCTGCTTTAACTCTCGCACTATCTCGATCTAACCGTTCCGTTTCGCTTCGATCTCTCTCTTTCTCTGTGTGTGGGCAACCGCAAATAATCCGCCTGCCTGCGATCCAACTGAACGTTTTGAGCTGCGCGATTCGAATGAGCAAGTGCAAACTGAGCCCAGGCCAAGCTTTGTGGCCAAAGTCAAATCAAAAAGCCCACTCAGTTTTAATGCCGGCCTTAATAAACTTTACTAAGCTTTCAAAGCGCCATCTATGGAGATGGTTTTGCGAATTTACTACAAAATTAGAAGTCTAAATACATTCATAAAAATAAACAATAACAATTGAAAGTTTACACACAATTACAACCAGCTCAAAAGTTGGAAATATGTAATTGGTGATTTCAAAAAATTATTTGTATACTGGATTTTTCGATAAAATAAAAATACTTAAGCTAAACTATAAGCTACAACAAAATGTTAATAATTTAAATCTTAAGGAAATATTTTGCATATATTTGAGCTCGTTTTGTTATAAGAAATTTCTTCACACTGGGGCATTTCATTTTTTGAGTGTAGGCTAAGGAGCTTTTTAACAAAAGCTGCATTGGAACATTAAGCACTTTAGAGAGAGTTGCCAGATAGTTTAAAAAATTTGGAATTTCATAGAACATATATTTACCTCGATAGTCTCTGCATACATATTGGGTGCAAAATAGCAAAGTTGGGTCGATTCTAATAGAAAACAAGAAAGGAAGGAATGCTAGCTTCAGGTTGCCGAAGATTATGGAGGGACGAGGAGGAGTCTACAGTGGATACAAGGAATGCGAAGACGAAATTCTTTTGATTTTAATAAAAAAAGAAAAGCTATAGTAGTGCATTCCGGAATAATAGGTTATATGGTGCCTATGTGATATAGTTGTCCGATCGAGATCAGATTGAGACCAGCGAACATGGGGCCTTCTCAAAGTGAAACAAACCGAATTTGGTTTGATTTGAACGAAAAATATAAAAGCGATCGCCCGTAGAGGTCCGTTCCGTAGCAATCTGAGTTATATGGGAGCTATGTGATATACTTGTTCGATCTGGATGAAACTTTAACTCAACCAGCGTGCAGACACAAAACATCTGGTAAAAATTTCACAATTTCTGTAGCTTTTAAGATTTTTGAGATCTTTGTGTTGAAACAGACCGACATGGTCATATCGATTCCGCTTGTCAGTCGGAAACGCTTTCTGCTGTGCCTTGCAACCTTCCTGACAAAAATCAATTTACCATTTTGTGAATAGTTTTTCATATTAAGTGCTCTTCCTGAATACTCTAATTTTGGTTAAATCTACTCTCAACTTTCAATTATTTCAAGGCCACAGAAAATTGTATTATCTATTTTTTTGTTTTGCTTTTTCTTTTGTGGAAAGGCGGGGCATTTCATATACATTCTCACCGATATTTTGGGTGTGAGCGCGAGGCGGAAGTGCAAATAATGACAATAGATATAGTTTCCCGAAATCTTAGACACATTTGTTTTGGAAACAAAATCTGCATCTCTATTATAACTATATATAAATCTGCTCATCATTTACTATATAATTTTTCCATCTTCAAACCACCTCGATTCATATTTTGATTATCCTTGAAATTGTCAGCAATGGGCTTTATTAAAAAAATGTTAAAGATATAATGAAAATTGATTTTTACTGTAGTTTTTAATATAAATTTTCATTCAATCATTTCTCCAAAGAAACTGCTAGGCTGAACCCAGATCTGCAGTATCGATTATAGTCTCTACAAAGACCTTGCTAGTTATTTTATTGGATGCAACTGATACCATGATATAAGAACTTGTTCAGCTCTCCACAGAAGAATCTAGAAATTATAAAGCCCACAAGATTATGGACTTGTTCAATTATCTTTCATATTGGAATGTATGAAGTCGTGTATTATTAACACCTTAACTCCCAAAACCACTTATCAGCCAATCACATCAGCGCCATCTAACAAACGTTTAAATGTAAAGTAAAATTGAAGCTTTTCATTTAACTTAAGGGCCAAAAGCATAAAATGATCGTTAAATCACAAAACAGGCAGTGATCAAGTGCGCCGGCTTCGAAAGCCCTTCGGGTTCGGGTTCGGGCTCGAACTCGTTGCTTTTTATTTGTTGGTTGTTGTTGATCTTGAGATTGAGGCTGAATTCCGAATTCCCGTCTGTTGATTTATCTCTCACCAGGCGCTTCTGCCTACGTCGGCAGTAACAGCCGCGTCGACTTACTGACCAACAATCAAAGTTTATAAAACTTTGGGCCGGAATGCAGCGTCGCACAGTTGGTCTGAAAACGTTGCACGCGCTGTCGTCGGCGGCACTCATCAAAAGTTGGCCAGATAAAAAACACAACGAAAATTAAAACAAAACAAAACTAAATTTCTTGTTGCTTCCGTTGACGTTAACGAAATAAACAAGTCGCAGGGCCAGCGACAAGCAAAACAGAGACACAGAGCCAGAAAAACAGAGTTAATCTGTTGTGCAGTGCGTTTTATCAGCTCAAAAGTAACGAAAACGAAAGTCGTTCCAAAACAGAGACACGGATCTTCGACTCAGGTACTTATGTACTTGGTCTGTTGCTGTTCCAAGCTCTGCCTGTGTAACGATGTCTCAATAAAACTGATCGTACTCGTAATCATCGCCGGAATGTAGCTGTTTATTCAAAAGTGAAAATTGAATCTCATGTAAAAAGGTGTTCAAAACCATAGCGCGGCAGCAACTACAAGTCACTTATTAGATTGAAGTAAGTGTTCTCGAGAAACTCTTTCGAGTGTTTTCAGTGCTCAGTGTAAATAAGACTTGTTAATTGATTTCGTGTTAGAAGTCCACACAAGTGTGATCTCTCGCGCAACAAGTCTTGGTCTTGGTCCATCTTTCCTACACAAACACATCACAGATGCCCACACATAGATCAACAATTCCGTGTTGTTAATTTAATACATTTGCTATCAGTTAACATTCGCATTATATAAAGCCAAAACGACAAACATATTTCAAAATTCCCCGTAAACCAAATCTTTATTATGCATAAATATACAAATATACAAAGACGAGGGCGTTTGGTTACAACATCCTCAAGAAAGAAGCCAAAAGTGGGCACGGTGCGTTGTCAGCAGTCCGTTGTTCGCAATCCGTATGAGTATATTATGCAAAATCAACAAAACCGATGAGGAAAGCGGAATGCAAAAGCGCTAACTATGCAAATTGTCTTCGAACCAACCAAAACGGAGTCATAACAAAATCGCAACATTGCAGACTCAGACGCAGCACGCGACCTTAGTCAATGCCAAGCGCTTTTCTTAACCATAATTCTTGGTCATATACAACAAAAAAATTTGCCGATTACGCTTCATAAACTCCGGCCCCGGACTCGATAATTAACAATAAACTTCATATTATTACGTGTCTGCTCAGAAAGTGTGCGTGTGTGTGTGTGTGAGAGTGTGTATATGTGCGTCTGTCAAAGCCACAGCTAAAACGAAAGGCCAGCAAAAGCAAAACGTCTTGTGTGTGGTCAGCGTGCTGTCCAAATCAATGGTACTGCTGCTGCCCCTGCTGCTGCCACTGCTTCTGCCACTGCCGTTACCACTGCTGCTGCCCCGACGCCTCACTGGCTCACTTTACACATGCACATGGCACATGCGCAGCCGCCACCAGCCGAGTCACTCAATAAAAGCAGCTCAAACTCACGCTCCCCTTCAGCTTAACTCCACTCAACTCAGCGATATTTTCTTATTATCGTAGGCCGAGGCAGTCGCGGCAATCAATTGAACCTTAGTCGTTTCTATGGAATTGGAATTGGGTTGAGTTTTGTTTATCTTTTTGTTGTTTTTGGTTATGTTGAGCTGTTTCAAAAACTTTTACTCGTCGTTTCGTTGCGTTTCGTTGTTGTTGAATTGTTTCCTTTGCTTTGGCAATGTTGGCTTAATGGCATGAGTAAAACCAATTAATATTACCACATTTATTATCATCCATTAAATTTGTAATTGTCAATTATTCGACAAAAGCAACGTTGTCCCAAACAAAGTTCAACAACATACAAACTCAAGTGCAGCCTGTGCGGCGTATACGTAATACTTGGTGATTCATATGGAAATTCTAAGCAGAGGCTAAGTGGGTGTGTGGGTCAAAGAGAGCGTGCCAAATCAAACACTTGCAAAGACTTACTTACCTGCCCTTCGCTTCATTTGATTGTGATTGCTTACCACATTTTTATGATAAAAATTGGCAAATATCAATATTAGGTACCCGGCAGCGTCAACGTCAACGACAACGCCGCGTGCGACCTTCATGGCTCACAGGCAAAACCAACCAGGCCAAACAAGCAAGCAAACAGCAATCAAACAAACCATTTAAAAAGCCCCACCATACCACACCGATACGGATACCGATACGTACCCAAATATCATTTATAATAACAAAATCAACAAATAAACCAAGGTAACGCAGCACCATGAAGATCAGACGCACCTCTTGCCAGCATTTAACACTGGACCTGCTGTTGTTGCTCTTATTGCTTGAAGCTGCCAAGGGCATCAGCAATAAGAGCTCAATGCAAACCCAATGGCAACAACAACATCAACAGAGCCGTTACCAAAGCCGCTTAAATGAATCGCTGCAGCTGCAGGAGGAACCAACAGCACCATCAACTTCATCAGCAGAAACGTCAGCGATTTCTCCGCATGAATCGCATTTGACACGCACCTCCGTGATTTTTGGCCTGACCAAAGTGGCCAACGAGAGCAACGTAAATGCGTTGTGCCAGACACAGTTGCGTCATGTCCAGAGCGGCATCCTTAGCAAACAGCCATGGGCAATGAAAGGTAGGTTGTCCTTAAAAATTGAATAACCAGGTCAATCATAAGAGTTTTGGAAGACTAGGTTCTATATTTCCAGCTAACTTTTCCTTGGCAGCTTTAGATATGTACAATCAGTTTCTTAAAAGTTATCAGTTTACAAGAATCAAGTTTGGGTATGGCTTTCTGCCGTTTGCCACACATTTCACGCCAGATTCTGCAATATAATTTGATGATTCGAAGCCACAGATATTCAATGTTTTACGTCTATTTTTCAAGTGGATTATGCTTTTCCGATACAAATACATATATGCCGAATTAGAACCATGTTTCTCCGACAGAAGCAAAGATTTGAAGAATTTCCTTAGACTTAGACCAGTTCATCATTTAAAAAATGCGATCGTAGTAGTCACATACGCCATGAAATCTAGCTTGTGTGCACATTTCTGTCTTCCAGCTCTTATCGATTGGGCTGCATGTTGTTCGCTAGTCAACCAGTCAAGAGAAACAGTTATCTACGCCCACATATAGATTTCCCTATGCAACTTTCGCCATCTGAATGCCTTATTCCTTGATCTCATCGAGTCCCATCTTTTACAGTTCTGGATGCCTCTGGTACAAAGCCCTCCGGCTTTGTTTACGGTCAGAACTACTGGCTGGGCAGCCGGGAGGCCTGCAAGGGTGTGCAGCGTCCAGTTGGCATCACGCTCTCGAAGAACTTTGATCGTGTTATGCACTATGGCATCATAACACAGCAAGCACCCTTCGACATGGACTACAGGGTGGTGTATTTGCGTCACAACTCGCCCTGGCAGGTGGAAATCAAACTGATGTCGGAACAGATCATCCATATTGGCTTGTGTCTGCCAAGCGCCTGCACCTCAAACGAGGTCAAGCAGCTGGCCAGCGAGTATGTGGCACGTGGCATGTTCACCGAGAATGACATATTCGACATTCGCCCCGAGGTGGTGTACATGAAGGATCTGCAGTTAAGCGATTCCTTTTATCAGCGTACCAGCTTTCGACTCGTCGTTGCCTGTGTCCTGGCCAGCTGTGCTCTAATGCTCTGTGCTCAGCAGTTGACAGCCGCCAAGAAGCTATCACCGACTGCAGATGATCCTGGCCTGGCGGCAGCGGAATCAGAGCTGTGGCGTGCTCTTCACTCGCTGCTGCAGTGGGAACGACTGCAGAATTTTGTTCGCTGCTATGATGTAAGCAGCAACTGGGCTAAGATATTTGCGATCCGCGAGAATGCCGTTAATGAGATACCACTGATGAATGGACTGCGATCTGTCTGCGCTATCTGGATAATGATCTTCCACGTGGTGTGGTTCATGTACTTCACCGTACACAACAAAACCGTGCTTATAACATACGCGGAACAGGCCTTCTTTCAGTACGTTTCATCTGCCCCTCTGCTAGTAGACGTCTTCTTTACAATCAGGTAAGCCCACCTGCATCTGTTTCCGCCAAAGGAATAACTGATTAACTGATGTCCATGTCTGTGTTAATTCCTCCAGTGGCTTTCTGCAGACTTACAATTTCTTACGCAACTCGCGACAAATGGAAACCGTACGTCAGAACGGCTTGCGCCAGAACATTCAACTGTTTGGCAAGCTGCTGTTCCATCGTTACCTTCGCCTGGGTCCGCTCTACCTCATTGTCATGACCACCGTGGATCTTGTGTACGCCTACATTGGTGATGTATCAGTATATCATATAAACGAAAGATTTGACGAAATGTGCCCGAAACACTGGTGGCGGAATCTCTTCTTTATACAAAACCTATACGATCATCGAGACATGTGTGCTAACTGGAGTTGGTCACTGGCCTGCGAGATGCAGTTCTTCATACTGGCTAATGGGCTACTGTTCTTATATGTCAAGTAAGGAATCTATACCACTCAATCTAACTTGTTGTTTGAATGTTGTTTCCATTGATTCTAGGCGTCCAAAGCTAACGAAGGCTCTAGTGGCCCTGGCCCTAGTTGCAAACGTTGCTTGGTCCTATAGCATTGGACTGACCATCAAGTTTCAGCTGTCATTTGATGCTGCATTTGCCACGGGAACAGAAATCTACACTTCGCCATTTGTGCGAGTGCTTCCCTACATTTTGGGCGCCTTGACTGCCTGGTGCCTTCTGGAGCGACGACTCCAGTTGGAGCTGAGCGAGCCACGTGAGCGATGGGTCTGGCACTTGGCCTTGCTTGTATTCTTCATCTGTATTTACTCGACCATTAAGCGGGATCTGGGCTCACTGGTTGCCATCTCGCTGTTTGTGCTCGGTCGTTTATTCTTTTCGCTGAGCGTTTGCTGGATGATCGCGGGCAGCGCCATGGGTCGAGGCGTGTGGTGGTCACGCCTACTGGAAGCCAAAGGCTTTCAGCATGCCAGTCGACTTTCCTATGCCATTTACTTGCTAAATCCGCTGATCATTGCCTTCATCTATAGCCTGACCAGCGCCAGCACACATGCAGATCCCTTCATGCTGGTAAGTTTTATTGATCGAGAGATCCAGATCTTCCCGATTACTATATTATAATCTTTGCAGTGTGTTGTCACCTGCGGTTTTGCTGTCATTGTCTACTTGGCATCCATTGTGTTCAGCTTGGCATTCGAGGTGCCCTATAGTAATCTGTCCAGTCTGTTGCTCAGGCGCAGCAGCAAACCGAAAAGTGCCTAAAAGATGCTTACCAATAGGATACGCGTACATAGATATAAGATATAACTCTAATGACGTACACGCCTCCATATATCAATTGTGATCGTTTTCATGTACAACTCATTATAATCAATACATTTAATTTAATAATGTTATCTCGCAACTTAGTCACCTAAGTAGAATTACTACCATATATTGTCAATAATAAGCAACGAACTAGACTTTATGTACATATGCACTTACTTAGCTTTACAAATCATTGATAGAACACGCGGAGTACAATCTGCCTATTCATATTCATACTGTGTAAATAATAATTGTTGTCTCTTGTGCTTACAATAAAAAACTATACCTACAGATGGCAATGATCAGGCTTCTAAGTCAACGCATGGGCTGGCCTCAGAATTGGGCAGGTATAGGCTTGTGCAGTCTATAACAGCTTGATCACTGAGAAAAATTGTTGTTGAAGAGGGGATCCGATATAGCTATGCCCATCCGTCTGCGTTTCAACCCCGAGATCTCAGAATTCTGAATAGCTGCAGAGAAATTCTAAATTGACGCTCCTAATATCTGCACGCTGGTTGATTTCGAGATTTATCCAGACCGGATAACTATATCATATAGCTCCCATATAACCGACTGTACCGGAAAACTTAGGAGCATAACTCTTCTGTTTTTCCTCCTGATCAAACCAAATTTTGTTTGTACATTTGAGGCGGTCCACGTCCGCTGATCAGATTTGGTCGAGATCAGGCAACTATATCATATAGCTCCCATATAACCGTTTGTTCCAGAATAAACACTTATTAGCATTATCTTTCCATTTTTTTAATCCAACTCAAACCAAACTCGGTTTGTAGCGTTTGTATCCCTTGTATCCCCTGTTTCCCCACGCAACGTGAATGGTATATTAGCTTCGGCAAGCTGAAGTTAGCCTTCCTTTCTTGTTTTAACAAATTTACCTACATATTTTTAATCCTTAAATAGGCCCATTCGAGTAACGTTTTATATCTCCATTTTAGACAATACATTTTACTGGTTATTCATTTTTCTAAGTGTACTGTCAAGCGAATATCGAATGCGGAATGCAGTAGTCCCTGGAATCACTGTGTAGACACTAAACGGTAACGTTAACACCATGCCTAGGTAGGACTTCTGCGAAAGCTACGATATGAGTATTAAACAAACATATTAAGAATATCTGAACTAAACATTCTTCTGTAGGAAATATTTATAATTTTAAAAACAAAATACATACTCTAATACAATATTAATTAATGAAACATTTATTGTCTGCTAAGATTTGAGCAGTTCTTGGTTTGAACTATTACTGGTTCAAAGTAAAACAAATATATTTAGTATATTGGTATTTAATCCGTTAAATACACTAGAGCCTTTTGAAATAAGTTTCGACTTATGAGAAAATTGGCTAAAACTATTTTAATAAATGCAGAAAAATTAATTAAAACATATTTTCAAATTTCAAGCACATTTATTATCACCAAAATGTAAATATTATTGTCAATTTAAATATTATTGGTACTTGCAGTATTTTTTTAGTATTTCAGTATTTACTTGCACAGTATATAAAGTCTGATTGGTGAGCAGCTGTTTGTGTTTGAGAGACATAAAGAGGGTAATAGAGTATATGTGTATGTGTACGTCGGCGTCTCTCTGGTTTATGCTCATTTTATTTCTCGCCACTGAACAGTGCGCCTCTCTGTCGGTTAACTTTGCCGCGGCCGCGGGCGTGTTGTTTTTGTTAAATTTTTTTGAAAAACCAAGAAATATTAAAAATCTAGTTAAAATAAGCGGTTTGTAAAATAAACAAAATTGATTTAAAACACAGAGTGCAATAAAAGTTATATATTTTGAAAGCACCAGAGCGAAAATTAACCACCGCGCACACACAGAGACCCGCATCATTTGTCAAGCACCAGCATCCTTGCCGCTGCTGATTTTTCTTCTTCTTCTGCTTCAACTTTTGCATTCCCTTTCGCTGCCTTGGATGGGTGTGTGTGTGTGTGTGTGCGTGCGTGCGCGCCTGTATGCGTGCTCCTGCTCCACCCTCAGTGCCGCAAGGTCCAATAAATTATTTAGTGCATTTTTATGCCAATAATAATAAATTAATGCCAAAAAATAAAGTTGCGAAACGCTTCCACAAAAACCGCAAAAATGAAAGCGCGCGTGTTAATTTAAAGCTCTGACTGCTTGAGTGAGCCACCAAGTATTGTTTGTGGTTTGGGTGTGCGGGTGTTAGTCAGTGCGTATCGTTGTGTTTGCACAGAAAATTTTCTCCTAAATTAATTAAAAATGCAAACCAAGTGACCATGTGATTTGAGTTAAGAAACAAAAAACAACAGCAACGCCTTTCTACTTGCTGCTCAGCACGTTCCTTATACGTATTCCTTTTTCATCTGGCGTGTCCTTGCCCGCATCCGGTCTGAGCTTGTGTGAGTGTGGGCGTGTGTAGGGTTTTGGGTGTGGGCGTGTGTCGCAGACGTCAGCCTCTTGTACATATATATCTGCTATCTGCTGCTGCTGTTGCGCTGCTGTTGGCGTCTTCACCCGCCCCAGTTAAACTTTTAATGTGCCAACAGCAACAACAACAGCAACATCAACAATATCAACAGCAACATCAGCAGCAGCAACATCAACAGCACCATCGACGCCGAACAAAGCAGGTAAACTTGCCCAATGCCTGATTAAGCATTAAATTGTGCATGTAAATTTTCAGAATTTAATTTGCCAACAAAGCAACTATGTGTGTATCTATGTAACTGTGGGCGAGCAATTCCACACAAATCTGCCAAGTGGCTGCCACTTGTCGCAGTCGCCTTTCTCTACACTTGCCCTTGCCATATCAAGATGCGGCATTTTCTTATCAACGCCACAAGCATCATCGAACTTACAACAGCAGCAGCTTTCAGCTCATTGTCGTTGTTGTTGTGTTGCGTGGTGAAGCACCCGCATAACTAAGCCGCCTCCGACTCACTCTCATATCATCACATATCAATGGGCCCATATTGTTTATTGTCTCTCTCCAAGTTCTTTTTTGGCAGCGCCAATGTTGAGTGCCTGAGTGTGTGTGTGCTGGCCTCTTCGTTAAATTTTTCGCGTTACCCGCTGCATGCCTCCCTCGAATTCTTGCATGAACCATTCCACATTGTCACTGGCTGACCTTGAACAAGTTCAGCTGGCACAGTGGAGCATTTACTGTATAAACGGGAGCCATGGCCTTGGCTGCAGCTGCTGTTTATGTGTGCTCCACTGTGCCGTCACTGCCGTCCCACCTCCTTGCTCCCTTTTCCGTCTATGTAAACCGGTAAATGGCAAAGTAAACTGTTTGCTTGCTCAATGCGCGCACACACAGCCCTAGACGAGCAGTGTTCAGTTGTTGTTACAGTTGTCGTTGTCTGATGTTTTGTTGTCTCTTATCATTTATCATTTGCTCTTCCATGTGTAACATTGAAAGCGCAGCAGCAATATACTCAGTGAGTGAATATTAATATCTGTAAATAAATGTAAAGTATAATTTTTTCGCAATGTTTTGCCAAGCTAAATCAATAAAATAAACGACCAAAAAGTTTATAAGCTTCTCTTGCTCACGTGTAAATAATACATATATTGTCAAGTTATGTGAGCATGGGAAAAGATTAGTGACGATTGAGGTAGGTCTCCCCGAATCAGATTGCTATTTATAGTTGACTTAAAAAATGAAACAAAAAAAAACAACAATTAAAAATATGATTAGTTCCAAATAATGTTTTGCTTTATTGTTTTCTAACTACACAAAAATCGAAAAAATATAATTAAATTTGCGTAAATCCCGACCAGCATATCAATGCATATCAAAAATAGCTTAGCCTTAAAAAATAATATAAGAAATTCGTATAGGAAAATACAATAATAAATAATAATGTTCATTGAAATCAGGAATTTTATTGGCCTTTATCAATTAAGCAAATTCTCTGTATTTTGATTAATTTATACTCTTTACCCAAATACAAATAGGGTATATTGGCTTTGGGCAGAGTGCATATTGTAAGAGTGCAGAGGGCATATTATCAATAAACTAACTTAAAGACAACTGAAAGCAACACATTCTTTTGATATTTCAACAACTCTTTCTGAGTAAAGTTAATATTCCCAAAGTTTTAAAGAAAATATCTTGACATTTAATTGGCTTATTATTAAAGTAATCATAGATACCGCTCTGAAACAGATTCCCATATATTTTGCGCAGAAAGCACAGAATTTTATTGTTAAAATATATAAATCTGTCGATTTCCAACAAATTCAGTTTACTAAGCTACGAGTGTGATTTGGATTTTCTGCTTCAAATATGTTATTGGTCTACCGCCTGCAGAGTATCTTGCTGTGGAAACAGCAGTATTTTTTTTTTTTTTGTTTAAAACTCAAATTGATGATATGATTTTTGATCACGTGGTCGAAATGCCTCTGCTTTGCCTCTCTTTCCGATATCATCAACAGCTTCCGTATTAATAAACTTCTCGCACTCTGTCATACACATATCACACTCGCACACATTCACACATATAAGTAAGTCCATGCATGTGTGGGTAAACTCTCTCATTCGAGATTTGTTGACCGGTTTTCAAATATTACATATTCGCATTTGGTTGTGACTCTTGGTTATGTGCTGCCCACTTTACGCTTTCTTCATATAAATATACATACATATATACCCAGATATATGTGTGTGTGTTTGCATGCTTGTTATACTGATAACTGAGCAATGGTAGTGGTAGACACCAACGTCCATTGACCCAGGTATCCCAGTTTCAGACCAAGTATTTTTGCTTGCGACATGACGTTACGTCTGCCCCATCTAGACTTTCAAAGTCCACGCTGACTTTAATAACATTCAACTGTGTTCCATGAATCATGCTTATCAATTTTTGCCTGCAATCGAATTGCATGTACTTTCTGTTATAATGGCACCTACATTATCAGCCTAGCTGACCTCAGTTATCCGATCTCAGCATCGATAGACGTGCCTGATTTTATTATTAAAGCATGTCATTGATTTAGCCCCTTTATTAATACATATGTGATGTCACTTCTAAAGACTCTTTCTAGACAAATTGACTATTCTGCTATATCAACAATTAATGTCTTCAACGTACTTCACAGACATTCGAATTTCAATTAATTAGCACTTTATATATATGTACATATGCATAAAATATATATTCGCTTAGGAAACCCACAGATTTGGTGGGGGATACATTTTGCTCTTGCTTTAACATACCGGGTTTGCAGCCCTGATCTTTTTTTTACTTTAACGAATCACGATCTTTAGCCGGCACATTCAATATTTGAAATATTACGAATGTTTTCATAGTATTTCACTCAGTGTTGATCTCATAAGTGTTATGTGCGTAACAATTTTATTCGTTTCCAAACTAATTAAGAGCTTTAAAATATAATTAAGACTCGACGAGTACATCAACATCTCATAGTAATCGGTACAGAATAATTCCAATATTCAACTTAGAAGGCAGCACCATAAATTCTTGATGTTTCTTCTAAAAATATTATATCTAATACTGTTAATGGTATTTGTAGTGTTCCATAAATTTCTATTTACTGTCAGTCAAATACTAAAGCAATTTTAGGCTTTCAACATTTTCATGGTGTGTTAATTACTTAATGAGAGTGTTTAAATAAAATATAAGTATTTCACACTTAATAAAATATTTACTTAATCCAAAAAGCGAAAACATATAACTGAACATGGTCATAAACAAAATTCGATGTCTAATATCTAATTAGGCGTTTAGAAAGTTTTCATTGCGATGGCACTTGTACAAATTTGTTTATTAAAAAGTTTTATTCCATTTTTACTGGGGTATGATTAGGTTTAATTATTGCGACTATACTGTTACCTCTACCACAAATTACGATTGTTTAACAGCTTTCAAATATATATATAGATAACTTATGTACTACACACATTGAGACTTATCAGGCGACTGCAAACAAAAACAAATCAAATATCTCCCCTCCCCTGTCCGCTCTCAATGTGAGTAGGGTATGAGAAAATAAAGCAATCTGCGCAGTTTGTTTGTTGTTTTTATAATTTCGCTACTTGTAGTACATTAATTGTGTTTCATTGCAATATTGTGTACATATGTTTTTGGAGCTGTGTGGCCTTGTGCGCATAGCTTCCGGTTTTCAAGTAAAGTGGAAGCGAAACATACGAAAATACTGATAAGATTTCATTTTAATACAGAATACCCTGCTCTGTTAGTATCAAAGCATTGTTTTTAAAGTTCCATAAAAAGATGAGATTATGCTTGTTTTAAAAACAAAAAGGCAGATTAGCTGGCTCGGGTTCTAGGAGGTTCTATTTTAAACAATATTTGCCTCTTATTTAGCGTAGAAATTTACTTGATTTTGAAAATGAAAGAAACCTAAACCTAACCTAAACCAAAAATCACTTAATCTGGACCCTGAACTGGGGTTTGCCAGCCACAGCCCCAGAATTCCAAATGCAATCGGCTGTGCCTACCGAAGCTCGCCCAAATCAAATCAAATAAGAACGCTATGGTCAAAATTCCGACTATAAGATACCCAGTACTTAGTTACTATGCAAAACCACATTCAATCAGCGGCTGCTTATAAGCCCCTTCCACTGTTTTAACAACATAATGAAATTCCAATTGGATTTGAACAATCACAATCAAATTTCACTCATTCAAGGGAGACAGAAACACTACCGTTGCACCAATGTAATGGCCGAGCATTCGATTTTTCTTTAGGGTAAGGGTAGATAGATAGGGTAAGGGTAGGTAGACGGAAACATAAAATGTTAAAGCTAATTCTGATGTTGTTTCTTACGCGATTTTAACAAAATTTGTTATTTGTGAATTACACACTGATATCTTCAAAATTGTATGTCTTATAGTCTCCGAGATCTAGGTCACGGCCAAATTGACTCCGCTGTTGATGCTGACAAAGCTCTCCCTCTTCCGTTTGCCTGTTACATACATTTACAAGAATACAATATACCCTTTACTCTACGAGCACAGGGCAGAATTTTAGCATATGCACCCGTATATTTCTCCAAGTGATTTTAAAGTGGATGCAAAACGAAGAAAGAATATGAATATGGCTATATAAGGGCAGCATAAATGCTCAAAGGGCATACATATTTTCGTACACCGATGGATTCTTGGAATTATACGATATGCACTGCAACTGCTACAGAACACTTTCTATGGGGAGACATTTCGAAAACAAATTTTCATGTGCCATTTTTATTTACTTTTTGTGCATAATAACCACAATATATAGATATTACTCGTATATGCATACCGATTCGCTGCCTGCATATACCCTAATTGACACTAATTTGCATTTTTTTCAATTGTGAAATTTCCGCTGATGTGTACTTGCGTTCTCTGGCCAAGCTAACAGAATAGTTGACTCATCGCTGGGGCATTTTTTGTTCCTTGTGCGGATCACTTTGTTCGCTTGTCAGCGCATTTGGCCAGTCGTTGCCTCCATCTGTATTGTTTCATTTAAGCAACCATTCCCGTTTCTTGCCCTGACACTCTCGCCCCTACCTCCTATATCGTGCGTGCGTGAAACTCGTTTGAAAAGGCTGGACATGGTGCTGGAGCCCTGAGCTATCCTGGTCATTGGCACATTTGGCCTGTGAGTCGCGCCAGCCGTGAAAATGTAAACAAAACGCGCGGTAATTAAATTTTCATACGCAGTAAAGGACAAGGAAACGTATTCATAAATTATTTAGCGTGCCAAGTGACCCACCCTACACTGAGAAAAATAGCATAGAACTCTGGAAAATTAATATTTTTACAGTATTTTTTAAAGCCTCTCAAAAAATTGTTAAACGAATTCATTATAAATTTGACTTCTCAGAGTTATTTTAGGCAACCGGAGACTTTTAACTCTCAGTGTAGCACTGTGGATATTGTTTGGCATATGTAGGTTGCTCTGGTCTTTCGCTTTGGGTGTGTCCTTGCTGGCCTTTCTTGTTGCTGTGTTTTTAATTGCCAATTTGTGGCGCTGTTTTGTGGCACCCGTCAGTCAGTCAGTCAATCAAGTAAAATGCATTTGTCTCTCCCTATGGCTCACTCTGTCATTTGTCGCCCCCATAGTTGGTTCCCTGGTGACCCTGCCATGGCCATGACATGGCCTGCCATGTGATAAGCAGCTTGGGCTGCAATTGCTTGGATGACGCCGTCATCATCTCGGAACTTGAGCATATCTTTCTCGGCCCACATCCGTTATGCCATATGCATATGAGTAATGCTTGCCAGCCAGATAGCAATCCTGTTTCACATTCACTCTCACACATACTGCAGAGCAAAAGTTAATTACTTGTTTGTGCGTCGCCCAGAGTAGGCACAGACAGAGTTGAATATATCACATCCACAACCACATCCACACATCCGCACATACAGATCCAGAACGAGGCCCAAGCAAATTGCATCCGCCAGCAGCAGCAGCAACCAGCAATGATGTCTAACAAGTTTGCGGGCTGTGCATCTTAATGCAGCCACCCACCCACATATAGTACGTGCGAGTGCGATTATATCACACACAATTCCAAGACCCATTATCCGACCTCCTCTATGCGCACCTCCTCACTTTTTACTCACATCTGACTGGCATTATTATTTTGCATTTCCCGTAATTTGTTGTCTGGGGAAAAGCATTTAAAAAACGTTACTGCTTCCAACACGCGGCAAAGTTTTCCCGACAAACCGCAAAATGTTTCAGTTTCTGCGGTTATCGCCCCTTTTCCTTCCTTCGGCTCTTTCTATTCTCTGTGTGTGTTTTCGGCATGTTGTAATTGCGGCATGTTAACAACAGAAATACTATTTCTGCAACGGGGTCGGGTCTTGGTATGTTGGGTTTTTTTTCGCGTCGACAGCGGAAAACTCCTTTAAACCAACGCGAGCTCTGCTGATTCAGTTTTTGAGTTCTCACTGACACATGGAACATGTGGTAAGAGTGTGTATGTGTGGTGTCCTCACGATGAATTTGGTGCAAGACATGTGGCTTGCCTGCGTACATATATATACATACATATGTGTTTATATAAATGCATATGCTCATAACAGCAATGTACAAATGCATAAATTTGTCTCGCATGACTTGGCTTATGCGTGAGCTCTTGACTCAGTTTGTCTGCAACAAGGCGTTAAATGCTAAAAGCAACAACATCTCAGCATACTCAAGGCGGTGTAGATTTAAAGTGAGACAGACGCGGCTGCTGCCATTTGTGTTTAAAGTGGTTTAATGTTGCACATACTTAAGGCAACAGCATAACTAAATTTTCAATTACCCAATCTTCAAGTACACTAAGTAAAGATATGACTCAACAAGAATGGAAGATCTGTATGTATGTATAAATACTTCCGTAGCCGAAGAATTCTTGGAATTTTTATACGATATGAAATGCAACTGCTATAAACACTTTATATGGGGAAAGATTTCGAACACAAATTTACATATGCCAAATAAAGAATCCAAGAAAATTCGCAGAAAATTTCAAATTAACATTGTTATTTTTGGCTTTATTGGATTATAAACAATCAGACCTGTTCGCGTACTCACTTTCAACCAAATTATTGGGTATGTTTTTGATTGGCGTTCACAATTCCGATTGAGCCTCCTTTTTAACTATGCGATCTCAAAAGCCTTGCCTTTCAGCTAGCCAACAGGCAGAAGGAAGCGTCACCGACCTCACAAAGTATATATGTACTCTTGATCAGCATCAACAGCAGAGTCGATGTGGCCATGTCCGTCTGTCCGTCCGTATGAACACCTAGATCTTGGAGACTCTAAGAGCTAGAGAGACCCAATTTGGTATGCAGACTCCTCTTGTGGGGCGTCAGATCAAGTTTGTTTTTTAACTTTGCCACGCCCCCTCCCGCCCCCGCAAACGGCAAAACTTCATATGCATGCGCGGCAGCTAGACAGTGTCCTGTTAGCATCCAAATCATTAACCTGCACTCCTGCCGGGTGAAGGCGCAGTACAAAAAGACTAAGTTTGTCGCTACGCTCTTTGAATTTTATTTTGGAGATCCTACAATTTGTGGTCGATCGCCATCTGCGATTGGACTTTATGAGAGCGTCCTTATCGAGAAGCACTCAGTCTTTGTTCTATCATTCGTTAGCCTGACGCCTTCCTTGGCAAAAGCATCGGCCGTCCGGAACCCAGTAGATACGCACTGACACAGTCTCTCTTAGTGCATCTAGTGCTTCCCTGCCTGCGAGGACATTTCTAGAATTGACGGTTGATGACTGCACATTGTGTTTACCATGGTTCGTCAGGGATGCGACTTGTGCAGCTTTCTTTATGGCGAAGACCTCCGCCTGGAATATGTGTTTTACCAGACGAAAAGTGTTAAATTTGTCAATATATAATGACTTTATATAGACATTAGAGGCCTGATCGTTTGTAATCAAAACGCTAAGGGAGTCAATCCTTAGAAAATAGTACTTCGGTCCAGCTAATTGTAATACATCAATAGTTTCCACAAGCAGTTTACTTATTTGACCTTAAAAGATCACAAACAAATGAACTATGACAGTATTGTCATTGATCCAAATATCTTTGCTTTTTTATGCGATATAATTAATTTCTAAGCCCTTCAACCCTATAGTTTGCCGTCATAATAATTCTAAGAACATGAACAAAAGATTGTGCAAGTTTCTCTTAGCTCTTATTACACAC
This sequence comes from Hirtodrosophila duncani, assembly GCA_037043425.1. Lineage (NCBI taxonomy): Eukaryota > Metazoa > Arthropoda > Insecta > Diptera > Drosophilidae > Hirtodrosophila > Hirtodrosophila duncani. The sequence continues at coordinate 4,093,427 of JBAMBM010000834.1, read as the reverse complement.
TCCATTTTGTTTCTTATCGCCGAGCTATGCCTCAGCATACAAATTATTTTTAGTACTGCAAAATATATGTATTTATAAGCATATATGTATATATAAGAGTTGGTTAGGTTAAAACCACATTAAGTAAAGATTTGTGTAATTGAGTATGAACTATTTACAACTCTCAGAAATATCGAATAGCATTCCAAGCTCTATTCGCCAATCATTATGGCAACTCACTATTATAAATATTTAATTTTTTTTTAATTGCGGTTACTTATTTAGCTTGTTAGTCCAGAGTTGACGTATGTCTATGCGTATACGTAATGCGAATTGTCTAACAAAGAGAGAAAAACTGGCAAAACAACTTTGCAATTTTGCAAATAGCTGTTACCGTTGATGTTTGCGAGCTTTGTGGAAAGTGTTTCAAGTGTTTGGCTGCATTTCACTTTCGCTAATTAGGTGCTCCTAAGTGGCTGCCTTGCCTGGATGCTGATTCTGGGCGGGCACGTTCTAAATGCAATTTCAGCTAAAATTGATAGAAATCTACAATGAACTGCTGGAAAACATTTCCATTAGCATAATGCCCCACACACATCATATCATATCTATCAAAATGTTATTGCTCTCATTCAGAAAGAACATAAATAAGCAAACTATACTGTCCGACACACATACATGCATGTCTCATGCCAAGTGAGCTACAACCTGCCAGGCATTCAAAGCGTTTGGCCAACAGCCAAGTTTTTCGCCAACCTGCTGCCATTGAATGTATACAATTTTTGCCGGCCTAGCTGGCTACCCAGCGGCATACAGAGAGCGAGCTGCCTCTGCCCGCTGGTGCAGGGCCTGCAACAAATCAGAAGCAACGGCCTCGATGAACAATGGAAGACGTCAACGGCGGCGCCGCAAACTCGTACCCCCAAATTTCAGTCGATTTTTTTGCTTCTTTTTGTGGGCACGATAAAATTTAACCTTCGACTTGAAAAAGTTGTTCCTCGTTGTTACTGTGGCATTTTATCGGCTGCCAAATATCATTGTCGGTTGGCAGACGGCTCCAACAACATGCCACAGCACCAGTGCTAAATGCATCTAACCGTTTTTGGTTGGCAGAATAAAATATGGCACTTCCTTTCATTCAGATAAGGTACAGCTTTATCAACAAGGAAATTAATGAGCAAAAAAAATTTGTTTAAATAAACCAAAAATGATAAATTCTAGCTAAAAACCAACTTTTTCAAATTCAATTAGAAAATTCGTTTAGCTTTTATTCCGTCACTTGAACTTACTTTCTTTAGGGTTAACTTTGAATTCAGCCCTCGTGCCAACCCTTTCGAACTCAACTTATTTTAATGGCACTGCAGCTGCATTGTGCGCACTATTTTGTATGCAAGGCCAACTTCAAATTTGTTATGTCTGCGCCAGGGCAACCTTTTGCCACTGCAAAGGTCGAAGGTCCTTCGCTTGTAATTAGTTTTCGCATATTTTGAGGCATTGAGAAATGGCCGCCGCATTCACCAAACCTTGCACCACTCGCACTTCGCTCATTCACGTCACATTGGAGTCCAAAGTCGCCGACTGCCTGACTGGCATTTGCGTGCCTGAGCGCCCTAGCCAGGCTCTATGGCACCATCACCCCGGCTCCGACCGACAGTTGCAAGTACAACCACTACAAAATCAAGTGTCTAGACACTCCGGTGGCGAGATACACTTTTCTGCTTGGCTTTAATGGACATAGCCGTACATGAATATGCAAATATTCGTATTATTCCCTATACCGAGTGGTGCAAGAAAGTGTCGAAGGGGATGAAGTTGACTTGAAACCCCTTACCATAAGGAATTAGGCACCTTAACAAATCTTCTCTTCCAAATTATGAGACTAAGTTTATATAATTTTTATGTATTGTCTACCCTCGCTCAAAGGGGTTAGAAGCCAGTTTCCAGGTAGTTTTCTTAATCTTTACGTCACTCGACATTTAAGGTCAGGGTTGGCAGGGTTGGACATTTGAAATCAAAGATATCTACAAATAAAATGATTTGCAAAATAAAAGTTTGAAAATTACAAATAATACTAAATATCACCATGGATTTCATTCCAAAATGATTGCAGGGTTGAATATTCTTTGACAATCTTACTCTTATTTCTGAGCAACTACCTAATTTGTATTCTCTAAAATAACGTATTCAGTGAGTACTCAGCGTTCAGCGTATACACAAGGATCAATTCTCAGCAAAATACTGTGTATGTATGTGTTCCACTTCAATCCGCACCATGTAGTTAACTCTGCGCTATAGGGGTGGGTTTTATAGCAAAGCGATCCTCAAAGAGTGACCCACTTGGTTTAAGAGCAAAAGAGTGTAAGAGATCTTATAAGAAATGTGCATACATTTAATGGAAGTTTTTAGAATGTACAGGCCTGTTTTCGTTTCCACTGCGAAAAGTGAAAGTAAATCTAATTAAAATTTCACTTCCACTTCGAATATTTTGGGTTATTATAACGTATGTCCGAATTTTTCTGCGACGCAAGTAGATTCAATACTCGCTAGAAATTGGTTGCATTTTTGTAAAAAAATACTCTTAAATAAATTTACACGTGAGGTATATCAATTAAAACCTAAAACTCTTGCCAATGAATAAGAAATTGACATAAAAATATAAGTCTCTTGAAAAGTACACACAATAACGATAAAATAGCGAATTACTTTTGCTTCCGCAATCATGATTCAAGTGGAAGTGGAACCGAAAACAAGCCTCATAAATGTTGTAAGTGGATCCAAAAATCTGAACATTAGACTATTCACAAATATTGGAGTGTCTGCAGTTGCCATACGATCGCTTATTTTGTGATGTATGACTCAGGCACATATATCTTTATATATGGCATATCAAGCCATAAATATATGCATATTCACCACAGCCTTGGCAATACTTCAAGCTCGTTTCATTTCGATTTCATTGTGTGTGGATATTAAATTTGCTGACTCTAATGAGACCCATATCTGCATACCCTATCACACACTCAATGTACTCACTTCAACTGAAAATTCAAGAGTATAACAATTACAAGACTTTTACATTAACAAGCTTCAGCGTTACATGAATATACAATTTGTATGATTATATTTCGTGCTTCAGTGTCTCGCTGACCGAGCGCTCCTTTAATGCCCCCGTCTGATATGGGCACTAAATTCAGTTCAAGTTTTAAAGTAATCAAGTGTAGAACTTATGGTTTTTCCTTCTTTGTGACTCAATCAAAAATCGAAACTGGAAAATCATTATAAAGATAGAAAAGAAACCAATCTAATCTAAGCCAATTGGAATGTTCTAATTGCCTTGGCTAATTATTAATAATAAAGTTTATTATGGTAACAATATGACTAGGCCATGGGTAAGCTCATAGTATAGATAGTGTTTTGCACTTGGCAATTTCATATTGCAAATTTCAATTATGCTTCGATCAGAGTACAGAACAGGGGGCAGAGTGTGAAGTTGCCTACGTGACTGGCGGCTGAGCATGATGGAACAATGCGGTTGGTTGTTGCTGTGGCCTTTTCTGGAGGGCGCAGCCTGCACTCCTGCCGATTGCCTGCAGAGTTCTGTGTAATAAAGAAATCTTTAATAATAAATGAAATTATGACTGGAAGACGCGTTGCATGGTTGAATGAACTTGTCGAGGCTGCCGGAAGCGTGGCGCGTGAGCTTTGTCATAGAACTACTCCATAACAAAGGCTGCCTCTGAATGGACTGAATGAGCACATTCTCACCTATCTGACAGCTATATATGTATGTTCATGGCTACCTTAGCTACTTAGACATCAAAGCATACTGGCATCGCCTTATTTTTTATTCATTTAAGCAATGCTGATTGATATCCATGAGTTCTATTATCGAGAGACTCCTTTGACATCAATATTTAATCAATTTGCTATCTATTATCATGTGAAATGTGTTGTAACTTATAGCAAAATTATTAATATGTTCATCATTAATAATTTATTGGATCACTGATAGCGTCGTCATGGCGTGCCGCCTCTTATCAGCTGTTATCATTCACAAAGCGCATAAAACGGCTAAATACCTAGAACTCTTATACACACTCATTTATACCAGCAATTAAGCCCAATGTTTGTCTGACATTGTTAAGCCCCGGTTCGTAATTATATTAGCTATTCAACTTGAAACCGTTAATACCCGTTGCGGTCACCAGCACTCGCCGGACTCCATCAGGTGTTTCCTATGTGAATTAATTATACCGGATACGTATACACGAGTGCATCGATTGCGTGCCAAGTATATTTTCTATACACTTGTTATATTGTCAGTGATGAGCGAAGTAGTAATATAGCTTTAGCCAAAAGTACGCCTGAAGAAATTCAATACGTGTATGTACATATATTTATACCATTCACGAAAAGAAAATATGAATGCATATTGATTTTGTTATGCAATTTGCAACGTTCTGAATGTAGAACTTGCGGCCATATAAAGTATATATATTCTTCATCAGCATGACAAGGGAAGTCAATATAGCTATGTCCGTTCATTTGTCCGCTCACCAGAAGCTTCTTATATCTACAAGCTTGACTTTACATTTCGTCCGGATTGGACAACTATATCATATATATCTGCCATTGAACCAACTGTTTCAGAATGCACACTTAGTAGAAAAACAAGTATGACACTTAAATGCTCTTAAACGAGGAGAATTAAGTCAACTTAAGTTAAACGTTTGCCATATAATGTCAATGTGAATGGCATATAAGCTTCGTCAAAGCCGAAGCTAGCTTTCTTGTCTTGTCTATACTACTTGTACTTGGCTTGACCATAAATTGTTTTATCAGCACCTTGCTAAATGTATATTTTAGCAGCACAGCCCTGAGTTTATATGGCTGTTTACAATTTGTTTACTTTAGATACACAATTGATTGATGTTGTTAGATTTCACAATTTAATGTCAGCAGCACAGAAATTGTTGGAGACGTATTTACTGTAGAAATGGGAGCGGGACTAAGTTTTCGCTTCCGATTTCGTTCATCATGATTATAAGTTTGGTGTGGCTAAAGAACTTTAAGAACAAGTAAATGTTAGGTTTCTCTGGGAAAGTGTTGCCACTCTATAATTCTAGAATGCCTAAATGTGAATAAAGAATACAAATATTTAATATTCAAATGATTTCTGCGGAAACGTTGGCAATGAAGGTGAAGGTTCGTGTATTTCCTTAGAGCAAGTTTTGCGGCTTTATCTAGATTTTATCATATGGGAACTGTTCGAAGAATCTGTTTTAGATGAAAGCCGTAATAACACTTCAAGGGCACCAAATATCTACCTGAAAGAATAACATGTAAATTCAAGAGATTGTCCAAATTCTAAAAATGTCGGCTAATAGAGAAAACGAGAGAACACCCTTGTAGGACTAGAATTCGTAAGGAAAACTAATTAGTCGATCCTTATACAATTTCGTCAATATCAAAACTATTATACGTTTTGATATTTGTCGTAATACGTTATTATAACATTATTATATTCTGATATACAAACACTCACATACATGACATACACATTCGCAGAAATTTGTTTGCAATGTAAACTTTCTCTCTATATCAAATCTGTGTGTGGCAGCACTGACCCTATTTTGTCAGCAACAAAATTTTATTAGCGCCCTCTATTGTACAAAGTTTTCATTATAACTCTATGCTTCTATGGCAGCTATATGGTATAATGGTTCGATCTTGACATATGAGCAGTTCACAGCAAAAATAAGCCTATGGTGAGAACTTCAAGACTGAGAGAGGAGTTGACATAGAAACATTCGGGCAGAGGGACGGATATGACCATATTGATTCGGCCTGGCATTCTGATGAAGAATATATGTATACACTTTGTGTGATCGGAGATGCTTCTTTATTATGATAGCCTGTGCAAGGGTATTCTAGGAAAATTTCGTTGCCTATTATCTAAACTGAAATGAAAAATTACTTCAAGCATGGAGACAGAGCTTAGCGCATCGTAGTCACCGCAATATCAATTTTCAGACCATCACCTTCAAAGGCAATTTACTATAATTTGCGTGGTTATAGTAGTAGGTATATAGTAGTAGGTATATTATAGTAGTAGGTATACCCCGATCTACTAAATACTTTTGGCACCCTTTCCGCCATTTAGTAATAATAACTATGACAACAGATAAGTACGTAAATTTTACAACGGCTTCCTTATAAGTTATACAACCAAGTCTTCATGTTCGTGAAGGTTCCTTAGATCTATAACCTAGCGAAACATCATTTCCCATTTTTTTCAATATTTTTCGCTTTGCAGTCAACTCCGTCAAATTGCTCAGCACTGGTTGCATTGCTTGACCAAGCTTGATCCTTGCCCTCGAGGGGTTGAGCTGGATATCAGGCTGAACCGGACTGGACTTGTTGACGCCTGCGGCTTTGGCTAACATGTCCCGGGTCGGGGCAATTTATCAAATTGACTTGTCCGTCAACGGCCATTGGGGCCACAGTTGGCTAAGGTTCACTGCTAGTGGGAACGGGTCGTTTGCTTCGGGTTAGGTCATGACGTGTCCATATGCCAATCAATTACCCTAATGCTTAAGCTGTTATCATATCGCACTTGCCCTTATTGCTGATAAGCTGCAGGCAACAACTTATTTATTAATGAGCTCCAACACCTATCGCCTCTATGAATGAATTGTGAATATTGCAATGGTAATAATGTTCGCTTATGCATCTTTCCGTTGCAGCCACGGGAATTCGAAATTAAATGGCAAAGCCACGCAGAAAACGCTTCCGTTTGAGGTTTCTACGATATAGCAAGCACAAGACAGCACGGCAGCAGGCGGAGCAGGAGCAAGTTCATGGGAGCAGTTCAGCTGCGTACCCGTGCACATATCGCTAGTAACATGATGGACAAAAGGTCCGTCTGCGGTGTGATCATCTGCGTCAATCTGTGCTTTGTCATCTGGCTGGTGAGCGTGCAGCAACCGCTGATGCTCGAGGCGGATGGATCAGCCTCAGGTGCCGCAGCGCTGTATTCGTACAGTGGCAGCAGTAGCACGCTTCAGCCGCAGTCGCAATCGCAGTCACAAATAGAATCGAGTGCCAATGGGAGCAGTAACAGCGGCAGCAGCAGGAAACTAAACCAAATACACAATCCTAGTCGCAACAATAGTTATATCCGTAGACTAGTTAGCCTAGATAAAGCGCCCCCGCCACAGGCGCCCACAATGCCCAGACGAGGGCCAACTGAAACTGATCAGTTGCAGTTGGAGTCAGCATTGGAATCACAGTTGGAGAGCAACCAACTGATAAATCTGCACAATTTTGAATATCTTATGGCCCAGCCACCCTGTGCAGCCCACATCCAGGCGCTAATACTGGTGCATACGGCGCCGCGTAATAAGGAGAAGCGTATGCTCATCCGTCAAACCTGGGGCGGATTAGTGATTACCAACTCACCAGTGCGTGTAGTCTTCCTACTGGGCGCAGTGCCCAGCGTAGAAGAGCAGCTGCAGCTAGCTTTGCAGCAGGAGAATGGCCGCCATGGCGATATGGTGCAGGGCAACTTCCAGGATGCCTACCGCAACATGACCTATAAGCATGTGATGGCGCTCAAATGGTTTCACAACAACTGCGCCCACGCACAACTGTTGATCAAGGTGGATGATGATGTGTACGTGCATACGCCGCAGTTGCTCAAGCTCATGCGGGAAAGGGAGCCCAACACCAATCTGACAGCGATGACACCGACCACGTCGCTGCGCTCGCTGCTGCAGCAGCCCAGAGATTTGCTCTTCTGCCGGCCTGTGCTGGAATCGCGAGTGAAGAGGTCCTACCGCGTGAGTACAGCTCTTGGTAAATCAATGTGTACTTATAGTAATCATCTGTTTTTTCTATCCAAATATGTCCAGTCCAAGTGGCGCGTTAGCTTCAGCGAGTATCCTGCCCACTACTACCCGCCCTACTGCCCTGGCTTCGCTATTATCTACTCAGCGGACGTGGTGCAGCGTCTGTACCAGGCGGCACAGAAAGCACCCTACTTCTGGGTGGACGATGTGCACATCACGGGAGTGCTGGCGCAGCAGACAAATCTCACAATCACCTCGTTGCAGCCGTATGTGCTGTATGAATTGGATGCCGAGCGTGTACTCAGCGGTCTAATTGATCTCGATCAGCAGGAGTTCCTCTTTACCTGGCACAGCATAGCGCTGGACCAGATCAGTGCCCTATGGCAGTTGCAACTGAACAGCACGCTGTTCAGTGGACATAGGCTGGACACAGTTACGGATACGGACATGGAGACGGACACAGGCCTCAGCTAGTTTGCCGTTGCCTGTGATATGTGCGAGTACAAAAATTTGAAGGCGTTGCATATTGTTTAGTTTCATTTGGCTGTTTTTGTACTTAAATTATTGCTTAGGTATAAATTGATAGTTATTATAATTATAAATATTATTATATACAATTATGAAAGTTAGGTAGCATTTTGTCAGTAAACTAAAACTAAAACAAAAACGAAAACGAAAAACATTGCAAATTAAACCACCTGCCTACAATCATTCGTATCATACAACATAGTTTAACTACCAAACACACACATACACAGATCATTCGAGCATTCGAGCCTTTTTAGGTGATAAAGCTTACACACATACACATTTACAAAATAAACAACAATATCCAAGTAAAGATCAACAAGTAGCCTTAACCTTAAGCACAAGTTTTAAATCTTAAGACGAAATTCAACAAATCGTAGTACTTAAAATTTAACCACAATACAAATTCTCACCTCCAAACCATTCAAAATGATTATAATTACACATCGCAAGGATGTACGAGTAGGAGACTACGAGTGTATCAAAGCAGAAATCGAATATGATATTGAATTCGTAACTTAGCTAACATGACATAGGAAAAATGTTTAGTCTGAACTGATTGAGTATGTATTTATATTTACCACAGAATAAATAAATCTGTTAAAGCATGCCAATGCATAAACGAGATATTATATAGCATATTGATAAGGATAATGCAAATGAAAATGATAAAGATAATGATAATGAGAATGGAAGCCAATGTGAATCGTTGTAAGTAAAAGAGATTATCCGACAACAACTATGTAATTGCATACACAAGCATATGTATCTATTTTATATTATGTATCTACCCGTAAAATAAATATATACATCTATTTAAGTAGCAACATTGTTAGCTATGTATATGTATATCAATTTAATTTTTATCAAAATATTCCAATGGAGCCAATCTTTATAGTAAATTTCATCAAAAGAAGAGAGAACATGGAGAGAACAAGAACAAAGCGGGAACATTTAAAAAGCCAGGAACGTTAACACAAAATATCAAAAGCGTTTTGTAGTTTAGTTAAGCAAAGGAGTACCGGTAGGCCGATGAATCGAATGTAACAAGAAATATGAAGAAAAAATACACACGAAAGAAAAAAACAATGTAACAAATGAAATTTATGCGCATGTTACACATGTGTTAATTCAATGTTCAAGTTTGTCAGAAATTATATATATGAAAACTCATTAGAAAATAAAAACTTAAAACACAATTAATACTGTAATATGCGATTTTTAATATGAATGCAAGCTCATAGTTTTTAGAAATTTAAATTTCAAAAGAACGCCTTAGAGTTCGAACTATATCATACTTGATTGCCCGTGACCCCAGATAAAATCCGATTTTAATTAGCTATTAGAACAATTTAGCAGCAATTTGTAAAAATCTTTTTGAATTCACTTAGCTTCTATCAAAATACTTAAGATTTGTCTATGCTATGATCTAATAGTCATACATCTTTTAAAAGGTTTTTATGAATGAATGAATGAACTTTTGCTAATCATATAAAATGAGTAAAATCAATCGGGAATGGCCTCCGATGTATTAAAAGCATTATAGTGTTGAGTCTAAAAATTCATGTTGCGATTTATATTCACCATTATATATTCAGTTATTGTCCATTTTATACAAATTCGGATTTCAGAGCAATTCCATGCTTGCATGCTTCCAGTGTAGTGTTACTAAAACCAAGCAGGTTCCTCCAAGCACTGCTTTATTCTGTGCACTGCTTTACAGTATACACTGCTTATGAGTATTGGTAAAAGAGTGGCGGAAAAGTGTAGGCGGCCAACTGCAACAATTTCAAACATAAAAATAAATAAATAAATTTTACAAATTGCTTACATTTCGTGATATGAAAAGCTAACTGTTCAAAAAGAATGTCAATTTATTAAACACGGACCCGCAATTATTATAAATTGTTTAACAATGCCTAATTAACATTTTTTCGATACACTTTCTGAATTTATAAATTAGAAAGCCAACCCCTGACATGGGGGAAGCGTGCACAAATTTGACCAGCTTTTTGTGTTTTGGCCTCTAAGAGTTGCACGTGGCTCAATGGGTTGGAAAGCCCAACAATGTAAATTTGTAAATTATTAAAATACAAAAGTATGAAACCAAAAGTTCAATTCAACAGCTGTGCTCAAGGACATTTGTTGTTAGCCAGCCAGTAGAAAATGTAATATGCCATGTTGAACAAAACGTAAAACCCACAAATCGCAACCAACCAATTGTTTTGCAAATAATTTTGAGTAGCGCTTATTTATAGCTCGAGTGTGGTAAGGGAGAGACAGTTGGGGTGAAGGGCCAGCACAATAAGTATATAGGGGTATTGTTCGTCCACAGACAGTGCTAATGACATGAGTGATTGTTTTTGTTCCCACGTACCCGTACCGAGCGATACACGTCGATGTTGGCTTTACCTTTGACATTGTGTACATTGGAGGGCAGGGCGTGAACCACCTAGATATCGCCTGGCGATGACGTGTGCTCCTGGCAAATTGTTGCATATAACAATTTCACTGTCCACTTCGGACTGATTAGTTAATTTTCCTGTATATTCAGTGTGCGTTGGCTAGTCAGCGCGTGCGGACATAGTCGAGGAAGTGTCTATATTATCCGTTCAACATCCTGATTGTTTGTTTATTTGTCTTTCCTTTCTTGTACTCAACCCACAACAATGGTTTTGGTAAGTGCGCCTCTGGCCATTGACTTGCCCTAGACTTGACTTGTCTACATTATGGGCTAATTCCTTGCCAAACAAACACTCGTTGAAGGCAATCAATTAAGCAAGTTAGTAGCTTTAAGAAATACACTTACTTGGGCTGAAACAATAGCAAATGTTATAGAGAAAGAACAACAACAGACTTAAGCTCCACCGGAATACTTCAGTGCTAGTCAGGGCATGCTTTGAGTGGAGCCGCCTTCGTTAGCTGCAAATTATTTACAAGTGCCTTGCTTGCAAACAACATGCAACATGCAATGCAAACTTCACTAGCCCTAGAACAACTAGAGCTGTGCATGAGTTCCACATAGGAATTGGGATAGAGATTGGGCTCGAATTGTGAGTGTGGGTGGTGCTAAATTGTAAGACTTTTGGATGCTGTTGAAAACGCGAAAGCTCGCAACTTTACGCGGTGGTTGCCTATGTGTGTCAAGTTAAGGGGGAGTGCGAGCGTAAAGTTCGTATACATACACGTGCACATGCAAAGCACACAAGCATACAGGCGAAGCTGATGCGAATGCCCCTTGAAAAACGCGCCGGCGCTCGTAAGTGTGCTACAGTTTTTATCACAGCCATCGGCTGCTGTTGGCTCGGGGTCGGAGATGGTATTAGAGGCTGGCCGTTGAGTGGATGCTGCTGTTCGGTAGCTGTTGCTGTCTGTGGCTAGTTTTAGTACATAATGTGTGCCTCTCGGTTCCCGCAGGGGCAATCGGCTGTCTAAAGTCCTCGTGCCTTGGCCTGTGTGTGCGCCTATAAATGTTTTGTTTTTCTGCAGTTTGTTGTTAGTGCTGAACGGTGAACGGGCAGCGTTTGTTGGAATCCCGCACACACAGAAGAGAGCTGCCTAGCCATTTCATCTCAACTCAACTCGCCTCATCTCGTTTCGTTGTTTGGTTAGCAAGTGCTGGACTTCGACAGGATCTCTGCAGCAGTTTGCGTGCATGTGTGTGTGTGTGTGTTTGTATGTATGTGCGAACTAAAAATAGCGCCCAAATCAAGTGCCAAATGACCAAAAACAAACACAAGAAAAGGGACAATCAAAAGAACAAGCAACAAGAGTGCAAACATCATAGACAGGCATTTCCAGAAAAATAAACAAGCCAAATTTTCTTTATACAGCGATCAGCAGTGAAAAGACTAAAGAACCATAAGCCGAGCCAGAAAACAACAGGTGTTTGCGTATTAAAGAACAAATTATTTATTCAAGCGTAAACCGATTAACCTTTTCTTAAATTGTTCTGGCATCCAAATTTTAAGTGGCTGAGTGTGTGAGCGTGAGCTTGTTTCTGTGCGTGTGCGTGTGAATGTGTTTGTGTATGTACATCTGTTTGTAATTGTTCGCCGAGACGTATACTTAATGTACGATGGTTGAAGAGTTTCTGGAGAAGTTGCCAGAAATTGACACACGTTACGAGGTAAGTTGTATGCCACGAGATGTCGAAATTCAAGATTCAAAATTCACAGTTTTTAGCTGCCAGCTTTCAAGGACTAAAACCTCCACACTTACTTTTCTATATCAGCAAGAATGCGGATAACAGAAAAAAGTATATCTTCTGGGTTTTTGAAATCACGCTGTTTACCAAGCGTGTCTTTGTCTTTGTCTCTATTATCCCATGCCCCCTCCCCTCAACACTTACCCGGATACTGTCAAATGCAGCGTTTGCTGTACAAGTTTCATCCACATTCAGGCTGAAAGGCAAATACAAATATCCAACGCTTTTGTCTCGCGCAGGCACCTGGCCAACATCCTGGCAGACATCCTGCAAGCCTGCCAGCATCAGCCTGGCTGCTGTTTGCTTTGGTGCTCAAATTACATTTCCCTACATGAATTCGCATTATGCTGATTCTGGTTTTCAGTGTGGTACTACAGGCCGGATATTTAATCAGTTTGTCGGCGTCCTGATGTGCCCATGTCGTGCCGTCTCCTAAGTGCTACGGTTACCGCTGCACTTAGCCTAGTTTATGCATTTGTTTTGGGCTTTTGTTTTTCTGTCAGCCTTAACGCAAGCTGCATGAACATTTGAATGTGAATATTTGCCTTAATGCCTGAGAGGCTCAGCAGCATGCAGTATTAGGAGGATCTATTGTGTTCGGCTGTAGCTTGTCTAAATATTTGAAAAGAGATTTTGTTAAGCTATAAGATCATCAAGTGGAAGGTTTACAAATGGATTGTGGAGAATGAGGCTTGTATTTAATATTTTCTTTGCTTTGTATTAGCTAAGCTTAAGATAGGAGATAAATTAGATCACTTTGGCATACTAAAACACAAAGTAAACAGTCCAAATCACCTGAGGTTAACATGCTCTTCAAGAAATGTCTGCCATGAAATTTCAGCTAGCTTGATAGCTATATGATATATTAATCCGATCATGATGCATAATTTGCTTTAACGGTTGGGAAGCAAGATATTGAAAAAGGGAATTGCTTTGACAATTGCTTAATGAAATAATCAGGAAATGACGAAAGTTTTATCAAGATATGTCCACTCTGCTCGTTATGTGAATCAAAAGTATGCTATTTGATACACCTTATGAGATTTGCGATGCTTTCCTTAGTTTGCGACATATGAATGAGCTTTGATTTCAAACCAAAAATTTAAAATTTACACAAGAGGAGAAGAGTTAGTCTTCCGAAGTTAGTCTTCCGGGATCGGCAAGTTTTTAAAATGCCAACATACTATTTTGATACAAAACGAATGAGAACGTTACAGTCGAGCTTGCTCGACAGTTCAATATATAGCAGACAGCTCCTAATCAACTTCGATCAAGCTTGGACTACTAAAATGGATACAAACCAATTTGGTTCGATTTGCATGATCTTTCCGGGGTTCATTCATATAAGGAAGCAGATTGATATACTTACAAATTGATACGGTCTCGCCTATTTAGGATTACCAGATCCGACATCAAAATGTTAACTCGATAGTTTTAAAACTATGAAAGTAGTTCAAACAGAAAAAGATAGGCAGAGAGAAACAAATAACATTTATCTTTATACGAGATGAGTACAAGAAGTAATTAGACGTTTCAAGTTTCGCCGAAAACGTAAGATATGATTATCAGCATCAGAAAATCTTCGAAAATCTTTAAATCGTCCTTGGCATATCAGTCGGCTTGTGTCATGCTATTTTTTCGGATCAGCAAAGTTTGTTTCGAAACTTTGCAGTTTTTTATCAGAACAATCGTTGCATGAGCATCACTCAGGAGCTTTTGAATTACGTCAATGGATGATCCGGATTTGGGTAGCTGGTTATGACCTTGAAACCAAAGCTCAATCGTCCCAATGGAAGCCACAAGACCAAAAAAATAGAAAATAGAGCACAAATACAATCAAAAATTGATAATCGCATCGTACATGAGCCCGCTAAACTGGAAAAGTCTCCTTACTTTTTGGACACACCTTGTATTTATATTCTAAAGAAGAAGCCAACAGGTGTTGTGTTGACAAGGCGAATCTATTGAGGTGAACTATGATGAATAAACAGCTTGGCACCACTTCACCCACTTAAAATTAACTTTAAATTTCCTTGGTTTTCTTAAAATCAGTCATAAGTTGCTACTCAGTTAAGATCTCTTATTTATTACCAAGATCATTATACATCTATTATTAACATAAATCGTAAGGGCTTTTATTTGAGCCTTTTAAAGCCATAACATAACTTTAAATTTTAGCCAAATTCGTATTTAATTAATTACTTGTGATCAAAGTTGTTTTTTTTTAGCCGATTTGGAATCATTAGTGTGGCGAATTTCGTTAGTAAATAATGCACGATTTGGTAAAGCCTCCATACGCCGTTATACCCCAGTTACATTTCCGGCCCTCGTAGCTTTTGCACCCAATCATGGAAGCGGAAGCGAAATGACCGACCGGTCAAAAGGCAAATTACACGGTCCTAGAGTCCTTGGGGAGCCAGAGTTGAAAAAAGTTTGGTTTTGTTTGTTGAGACGCACTAAGAGTTTTACATTTAGCAAATTATGTTCTGCCTCTATGATATTTAATAATTTATGTTGCCTTAATTTTGCACGTATTTAATGTAAAACGGTAGTCTCTTAAGAGACTCTGGCTCTCTCTCTCTCTCTCTCTGTCTGTGCGGCTTTGCCCACTATCCATTATCATCATACTCAAGACAATCCTAAGTGTATATGCTTAGCCATTACTAATCCAAACCAAACCTTGGAGAGTTTAGTCAACAACTTAAAAGGCAATTAGCGCAGCTGGGTCATTTGGGGCCAAATACAAGTCAGGGCCAACAATTTAGCGAGCACATTAACTTTATTAGCGCGATACAATTGAGTACACAAATAAAGTGCACTAATACCAACATATATAGACATACCATACCTACACACTTACACACACACATTCACAGGGGCCATCATTATACAGTAACACACTTATATACATATGTAATTATGCGGCACATTTTTAACAATGGCAGTCCCTAAGCCCTTTATGCCACACGAACAAGCTCCAAACAAAGCCTAAAAACTAATAAACAACAAGTCCAGCATTGTGTGTTTGTGTGTGTGTGTTTATGTGCAGGGCTTGTATATGTATTTAGTGGAAAGGCAGTGGGGAGGTACACCATGTGTGAAGGCAATCGCGATCAATAAAGAATTAATTATTCAATATAACATGCCATAAACTTGTCCTCGCACTAATCTCACCAATGGCTTAGTTATGGCTTCTAAGTGCGTGCCTTTGTGTATGTATGTATATTATATGTATACACATTTTTATATAATATATATGCATGCATGTGCATGTGCCATGTGAGCCTTCACCTGTGAACATTGCCTTGCTTTAAGCTGGTCGTCGTTGAAATGTCCTTACCAAGCAACCGTTAATTTGCATGGCAAAGTAGCAACAGGCAAAAGGAACAGACATATGCACGACACGGGCAGCAGCTCAAACAGAGCGTTAAAAAGTCTCCAACAGCCCTTTGACAAATAGGTGGACAGCTACACGAAGTAAATGAATATGTTCAAATTTGCACTTGAAAGCCAAACAAACAAGTTGGACAGACAGCAGCGGGCAGTCCGTGTACCAGGATATCTGGCACGGTGGCGACATGTGTGTTTATTTAAGCCATGCAGTCGCATTTAATTAAAGTTCTGGCAACGCACAGTTCACAAAATGAAAACCAATTGACATATAGCAGAGATGGGTGTACCCCCGACACGTTTTAAGCCGTGTCCCAGCCGAGTAGACACATAAAATAATATAAATTGAAGTCAATTTTTTTCAAAATGGTTTTATGTATACCATTCTGAATTGACATTTGTTGGTGTCTCTAATGTTATGTGAGTAGAAACAGCTGGCTAATTGCTTTGAAGAACTTTGGCAGCCAACAACTTTTGCTCGATTGTCGATTGTCATATGCATCATATGATCTATGACTTGTTACCTATCACAATTTCATACACGTGTTTTGAGTATGCCTAGCAGTACTACACTAAGGATTTCCTTAACACTTTATTTGCTTTTTTTGAATGACTATGCGGTATGAAACTCGGTATGCGATGTTACCTTATCAGCACAGGATCCCTATAAGAGCCATCTTTGCACATCTTTCGCGAACATGGTCTTTGGCCTACAGATGTTCATAAATGAAATTGTTATACCATAGTTTCACTGTGTTATGGCTTCTTCAATAAATGTATTCTTATACAAAACCTTTTGTCTTAAAGATATATATAAAAATATTCACGATAAAATTGTATGCGCAAACACTTTGTTTTACATGTAACTTTACCTTAACTGCTTGCAATACCTTAAGTAATTTTCATAACTCCATCTAAATCTCATAGATTTGCATTCTAGAAAGTAATTTATGCAAATCCTTCATATAACATATAATGAGAAATTTGCATTCACAATTCCTATGCAAACTCATTTTGCGTTTATTTGCAAACAGAAAGCAACATTTTAATTGAAACCTGACCGTGTGTGTGCTGCTTTTTACCTGCCTGTCAGTCAGGTTCACAGACTCCTGCTCCATAGTCACACTCAACTCATGAATAGGCTCCTCGTGGCAGCACCAGCAGCAGTCAGGTGGCAGCTGGCAAGCAGCCAGCAGCAAACAAAACTGAAACTCACATGGCACATGGCAACGTCGTTGACAACGACATCGTTGAAAAGTTTGTCACATTTTGCCAGCAAAACATTTTCAATATGCAAAAGCCGTTAAAATGACAGGCGGACGGACAGACAGAGAGAGTGTTCTCCTAGTATCAGGCAGTGTTAGTCTGAGTCGCAGTCAGAGCATGAGGCCCAACCTCATGCATATAAATTGCTACTGTTTTATGAGTGCTTTGTGAAAGAGCGGGTGTCGCGGGGCGTATGCGTAATACGAATATGCTGCATAATGCGTGTTTAGATCAAAATTGAATTGCGCATTTTACATGTCTTCTACGTGATGTTCATTTTCCTTTCGGGCAGCCTGATGCTCACATATTTGCTGCATTATCCAAATGACTGCTCAAAGTTGCTTGAAGCACGTCTGCTGTGCGGCAGAGATTAGATGTAAACTTATTGTCAGCTGGGGCAGGGCTTGGGATTAGACATTTTGTATTGTGTTTGTATTTGTCTGTATAGGGCTTGGCAGAAAATTGAGAAGTGTATTTCATTTGTAGGCCAGTGAAGTTCGGCAAATGCAAAATATTCTCATTTTTCACTTTTTTTCAAAATAAGTTTACTGCCATTTATCATCACACATTCATAAGCTATTATTATTTATTTGTATATTTTGTTATAAAGGGAAATATATATGACAAGTTAGTGAGCATATCACAATTTATGGCTGCCCATGAATGGATTGCTGTGGCCGAACTAAAAATAATCTAATTCACACCATCTGGTGACAGATATCTGTTGCATTTGGTGGACAACTATGGGTCATAATTGAACTGGGTTTAATTTGGCAAATACCTATAAATTTGCCTCTATTGTATAAATATATGTATAGAGAATGCGTTCATCCCATCGAAGGATGCCTTGGTTTCTGTTCAACTTTATGGAACGTATTAATTGTTTCACAAACAAGCTGTGGGAAGTCGAGGATTGGAGTTCAGATAGGGGTTCATTGTAAACTGTAATAATAGGTCATATGAAGATTCTCCGCGCTTTTTTGTCCCGAAAAGGTGTTGCCGTCTGGTAACACTAACAATTCGATTGGATTGTGACGAACAAACGCGTATTTGAAAGGCGACATTTCAGGATGCATTTTTTGTGTAATTCGTTGCTCTCGTTAAAAGTTATACTGATTTGAATATGAGTGAAATACCCATGCTATGTGATGCCCAAACATGCCGAAAATGTGTGTAGTTTCCTCTGAGAATGCTGTGAGTGAACATCAGATCCAGGAGTGGTTTGCTCGATTCCATTCCGAAAATTTCGATGTGAAAGATGCATCTCGGACTGGTCAACCTGTCACTGAAAAAGTCGATGAAATTTTGTAACAGATGTAGCTAGACCAGCACGGAAGCTGTCATGAGATAGCGAATGTACTAAACATCAATCATATGACAGTTTGAACCATCTAAAAAAAGCAGGCTACTCAAAGAAGCTCGATATTTGAGTGCCACATTAATTAACGCAAAAAAAAATTTAATTAACAGGATAAACATCAGTGAAACTTAGCGAAATTGTACCAATTTCGAAGCGTATCATTACGGGCAATGAAAAATGAATTAAATACGAAAATATCCAACGCAGGCGAATGTGGTCAAATTCCCGAGGCCTTCCAAAAACGACTTCAAAGCCTGGATTGACGGCAAACGTTTGAATGAAGCAATCAAAAGGAGCGATCAGAATTGGCCAACAGAAAGGAAATTATCTTACATCATGGGAATGCGAGGCCTTTGATGGCGAATCACCAGGACTGCATTGAGTCTGTTCAAAAGAAATTTTTAATGTTTCCTCTCCGCGGTTTGAATTGGGACCCCAATAACCCATTCCCTCTTCTCCTAATAAACCTTTCATCAAGGTTATCCTCATACATAAGCTGATGGATGGCGAAATTACGAAATATGCTAAGTAAAGTGAATTCGCTATCACTAGATTATACCGGCATTCTAAGCTAATTATTATGGATTGACGAAAACTGTTGACCGAAATATACTCATATTTCTTATGAAAATGACTTGTGGATTTCGCCTTGATCTGTTGAGGAGTGCAGTTAAATTGCAATTCAGTTTAGTAGACTATACTTCCTGTGATATTATCCTCATTCAGGCAGTATATAAATTTTTATTTTCGTTTCCTTCAAGATTAAATGCAATTCTGGCGTTCTCAAAACTCTTCAACAAAGCTATGAAACTTTACTCTGAATGAACATTTGTAACAGCAATGAAATTAATTTATTAAACCATATTTTCATTTTCATATTTAAAATTTAGTTTCTCTTACAATTTCGTTAAAATTTCCTTTAGTATAAGAAATAAAAAACTGTGTCCATGCCACCATATTCATTCAATAGCCTTATCTGTAATTGTGTTGCCGTCTGCTTAGCTTCATTCACTCATTCACTCAATAGCTAATCCCATCATTGCCTGGTGCTCTGCTAAAAATGCTTCAAAATGCGTTTATTACAACGCTAATCCTGATGGCAGCCGGCAGCACAGTCCACTGCGAATTTCATTAATAAATGTCGGCCAGCGTGCAAAAAATAATCTATTTTACTCAACGCCCTGCCAGACCAGCAGCAACGGCATCCACGACCCAGAGGGAGATTCGACACAGACCGTTGGATGCAAACAATACACATAGCAAATATTATGGTTTGATGCGCAGCGCAGCGGCAGCAATAGAAGCAGCTGCTCCTGATGCTGATAGTGCCAGCCAGGCAGCCAGAGCCAGGATCAGGACCAGTGGTTGGGCCATTTAAAAAAACCGCATACAACAAATGCTTTTGTTGGCCCCGCACAACAACAACAACGGCAACAACAAATGAAGAGACAACGGCCATAGCAGCAAGAGCAACAGCAAAAGCTCAGTAAAAAATACAATTTATCTACTTCATTTTTCGAAAAACCGCAACGGACAGTGGGCGGCTGTGGCTGCAGAGTGAAAGGACTGCAACAAAGCTGATCCGTTGGCACATGCATATATCTATAGTCAAGTACATACGCGAAAAGCCAAATACCCAACGAACCAAGCCAAACGGACGAACAAAACACACAAAAATATGAAATGCTTGCACACACCACTTGCTCTGATGCGAGGGCATCATCCGTTGGCCCCACCAGGAGGTGTCCATGTTCATGTCCATGTCCATTTCCATGTCCGTGTCTTCTGTGCTCAAAGCGAATACAATTTGGCAGCGGTACTCGCAGCTAATTAAGTGCATTATTTTTGCCCTTGTTACGATATTTGTAATGCCATGAACAAGCTTTGCCAGTTAACTGGCTCTCGTTTCTTTATAAGGAAATTCGTTTAAAGTTTATTTCATAATATAAAATAAAAAAAGAAAACACAATTATGGTTTTACCAGGGCTTTATTTCATGCATGTTCATGAACAGTCCAATTCTATCTTTATAATTATACTCCTTTCTGTCTTTTCTTACGATACACTCAAATTTAGTATGTGAAACCAGATTGCATTTGAATGTCTGTCGAAAGCGAACTATTATTGTTGGATTTTCTTTCTTTTGAATCAAGCATTTGGTTGGATCTGGATCAACTTAAAGAGCTATAAGTTTTATAACGCCTTCATCATGCTTGAAGCAAATAGCCTGCATATAACAGCAAGTCTGAATTTTAGATCAATAGCTTGTCGAAAAGTGAAGTTTAATACTGAAAGAAACTTCTATATATTGACCATGCTTGCTTGAACTAAGGTTATTTGATGGTTAACGCCTCATTCAGAAAATGTTAGTATCATTTTTATGAAGATTATCAAAAAGACATCATATATATATAAACACCTTATATAAACATTGAAGAATATTAACTTACTATATGCTATATAAGGTATTATTAAATTTGTTTTTTTTTTATTTTATTCGTACTTAAATAATAAAAGTTTAAATAGTTTTCACTTTGTTGAACTACCAAAGAGCATGCTTTACTATTTCATAGCGATGTTTTGGTTAAACTTTTGGTGCGCTTAAAATTTATAATTACTTTTATGACTTTAGCGCTAAAATAATAGCTGATTTTGGTATTGCAATAGTCGACTATTTGAGCTTGTTTGGAAAGTCCTTGCCTGCGTTAATATTTCAATATAACTCAACATAACCTAGATTATTTTCAAGTTATATTAGAATGTGATACTGACATGATAAATTTTCGAATCAGCCATACAAACTAATTGAATACTTCAAATGAATACATCTTCCAATGATACAAATATTTATATCCTGCAGTCTGTTTGTTCCGTCTCCTGTGGCCCAATAGAGTTGTCCTAATTTGGTTGTGTAACTCATTTATGGAAGTATCTCAGACTCTATAGGGTTATTTATTCTGCTTCAATATGACAAACCGAGGCAATAGGAACATGACCGTTTGTCCATATGTTTCTGTATGAAACACTTTCACAGTTTTAAAGTAAATGAGCCACAAATTCCACAGCTAGCTCCTATGTGATGTAAGCAAGTAATATGTCAAAATCGGCAAGATCCGACCAATATATCATATAACTTCCACGTTACCGTTCAACACAAGGGATGCCCAGAACGTTACATATACATAAGGAGTCAGACGGTCGTTCTGTAAAAATCTTCCCATCTTGCTTTGTTTCTAACTTATTTTCTCTTTGATAAAGTTCCACTGTTGCTAACTTAATGAATAACTATAGGTATGCTGTCCTTATGAAGAGGAGGTGAAAATCTTATTACAAAAGTCCTATGATTGATGAAAGTTTCGAAATGGCCTTGCTCATGCTCACATTATTACTTTGGACTTTTTCGTTTTATTCTGCCATCTTGCAGGATATTGTGCCCATGGAACAAGTCAGCTCAATGGTTTCTAACGGCGGCGGCAGCGTAACCATGCAGCGCGACGATGAATACCGAAATCGCATCATGAAAAGTAAGTGTGTCAGCCTCAAACTGGATGTGTTGTGCATATACGACGTATATGTGCGTACGTGTGTGTGTTTATGTATATGTGTTTGTGTGTAGAGCAACCAAATCCGCCACCGTCACCGTAACCGTAGCCGTAACCGTAACCGTAAGCGTAATCGTCACCGTTCTCCCGCTCCAAGCACACCCCAACCATATAGAGAGAGGTAAAATGCTGCTGCTGCTGCTGCTATGATTATCCCTGACCTACTCGCCTTGCAGTTGACATAGTTAATATCCTGCTCAACAGTGGCAGCAGCAGCAAATAAATAGCGTTTCACATTTCGTTTAGCGGATTTGCAACCCCTTGCCTTCGCCTTGCATGTTACCCACCGCCAGCATGGCTATTCTTAGTAAATTGTAGCTTAGCCCTAGATTAAGTCAACCATTATCCAGTCCTTATTCTAATCCTTTTCACAAAGTTTTTGCAATTTACCAACTAACGTCTACTTTTCCTTTAAAATAATGTATAACGTGTTCATTTCATGATGCTTGCTGAACAAATTCGACGAATTTGGAACGATCTCTGTACAAATTTGCATAACAAATAAAAAATTTACAAAAACAAAATCAACAATAATGCATCATCAATAACCAAACAACCAATCAACCAACCAACTAACCAACCAACAAAACAAATACAACCAAATGCTAATCTCTCACCATCTCTCCACCACTGAAACGTTTGTTCGCTCATCTGTAGTACGTAGACTTGGTGAGTCAAAATATTTGAAGTTTTTGAAAAGCAAAAATCAAAATTGATAATATTTGTTTAATTTAATTTGAATTTAAATTTGAATTTGATCTGATATGATTTGATTTGATTTAATTTGATTTGTAAATATTTAAATTGCAAAAGTAAGTATAAATGTAAATATACATCAAATAGTTCAGAATATAATTAGATTTTAGCTTGCAATTCAACAAATATTAAATGAGCATTAAGTTCTCAGTGCATAATTGATATACAATTTGAGAATACTGCAAATAGTTTTGTGTCTCACATGGCGTATGAATAACACATATTATCTGTGCAAGTATATACAGGTGCGGAGTAGCCAATCGGGTAAACTAAAGCTGTGGGTAATTGCTACTCAGATAACTACAAAGAGAATGTGCTTTTGTTGGCTGTGATTTGAGAAATATATAACTGGGTTCTGTGAATCCATTCCTAAGACAATGCTGGACAATATCTTGAACTATTCATGGCACACTTTTATATAAAAATATATCTTTAGTATCTGATCTTTAATATCTTTGAAGTCAAAAACTGACAGCGCATGCAGTCTTAAGTGATTTCTGCAAAACTTTCAAAAGATTTATTGGGTCTTAAGGTCATTTATATATATATATAAAACAAACTCAGATAAATAAACTTAACAGAAACACACATAACGAACCAGAATGGGCCCAACATACACATGTTAATAGATTTTCAATTTTTTTGAAGACTCAATTAAAAAGGAATTATCTCTCAAATATATTCAATTATTATACTTTTTATTTACTGTGCATTCACTGTACAATATTTACTGTACATTTTTATATTCATTTTCTAAATGTCAATTCATATAGAGATTATTTATAGCACCCCATTTGAGGCATACCCCTTTGGGATGCCAATCCGCTCCTGCGCGTGCGTATGTGTAGATTGCATTAGCCAAGCATGTGCAAAATGTACCATAACCATAAAGCTTTGAATGTGGCAAACTAAATGCTTTGAGCTTGGGGCGTACTTATACTTAATATTTGTTTATATGAGCCAGAGCAGTGGGGAAATTTTGGTCTGTGGCTTTGGGGTGGCCTTTGCCTTAAATACACCCTCAGAAGTGCCAGAGCGTTTGCAAATCTTGATATGCCAGCCTGGCCAAAAAAGTACAGCTTCATTTGCTGCGACCCAGTTAAAGAACACAGACATGCGAACATACTCGTCCCCGTAAGCCATAATGCTGATGTGAGCCCAGACTTTAATAGAGGCCCGCCCGCCCTGTAAGTTATAACGAAACAGAGAAAGCAAACAAAGGTTAGTCACAAAAAGGCACACTCATATTTCATCATTAGTTAATTTAGACCCTTCACTCAGCTGCCCTCTTTCTCCTTGAGCATCATTGTCTAATGTTTGGCCCACAAATTTAGCATAAACTTGGAATTTAGCAGCCTGGCCTGGCAATGACAAAAACGCAGCGTAACGAAAACAAAAGTAAAACAAATCACTTGCAGGCCATGGCTAAGGCAAACAGAACAAAGAAAGGGCAAATAAAAGAAATTAAAATGCCTGGCGCTCCAATTTAATGATACCCCTCCTCAGCCAACCCGTTCAGCAACCAAGCAACCATGTGCTTGCTCTCTAAAAGACCAATACAGATCCAAAGCACAGCAGTGGGCAAACGCCTGCGGCTGTGGTGGCTGCCAACAAATGCAACGACTTGAGAGATGGGCTTTGGATAGTAGTAGAAGGATAGCAGAGCACTCGGTTCAATGCACTGAATGTCGCTCTGTGACTTGTCCAAAGGCGCTGCAAAAGTTAAGAAAATCGCCTTAGTCTCAAACACAAACACATAAAATATTATGTCTTTGCTGCTGCTATTCACTGAAAGTTTCCGCAGGCTTTTCCCATTTTGCTTTCAGCTTGGACTGCGAAGGCTGCGCAAAACTTTTTCTTAGATTGCCAGCAAATATCCAAAAGGCTGGTCGGAATGTGAATCTCAATCTCAGTCTCAGTCCTCGCGAGCTGAAGCAGTAGCGTCGGTTATGAGTTTCCAAAAATAAACGCCAGCCATTTTTCCATGTCTTGACTGCCATTCGCTTAGATTCGAATCACATTTTTGCTTTGGCTTTGAAGCATGCTCCATGCTCACAGATTTTTCACAACTTTTGGCAGCGGATGCTGCTTGAAAGTTAAATTTTTTGTTTTTTTTTTGTAGTTGCAACTTGTTTCAAGTGTAAGGATATTGCCTAATGCTTGAAACCAAACACATATGTATGTGTATGTGTGCCTGTGTATGGGATTGAGTAAGCGAGTGTGTGGATGCCTTTAGGGCTTTTGGCGTAGAGATACAAACAGAGAAGGAAGCAAGGCATTTAAATGCTGGAAATTGCAAATTGAATAGTTTACCAACAATTGGCTGGCAATTTGCTTAATAGTTTTCTTAATTCCGTTGTTAAAGATGCAAGAAGAGCAAAAATATTTTTAGAAGAGGGTAATCTATGGATATTCTGAAAGGCTTAGAATTTCTAGAACTATTCTAGAACTGCTTATGGTTCAAAATATATGTAAGAGTATAGAGCTTATGAAGCTAAATGTTATCTGTTAGCTTGGAATCTGAGCAATGGAAGTGGAAAAGCTTTTGATAGGAGAGTCTACTCTTAGGCTAATAGTAATTATTCAGAATTTCCTAGCTTTCATTCCAAAATGCACTTCTAGAATCAAGAGTCCAAGCCCATCAAAAACAAAGTCAATACGGCAAAGCCTTCGCTCGCCTTTGGAAAACCACTCGGGTTAATCGTTTCGGCTCGACTTTAAAGCGCTCTTAATTAATGTCCCATTGCCAGCTTCTCTCTATGTGTGTGTGTATGTTTGTCTTCATGTTTTATGCTGTGCTAAGCTGCTGCCATTTTAGCTGCCATTAAAGCACAATAATAGGCTCTGTCAGTTTCAGTCTACAGCTCAGACAAACTCTGACTCTGGCAGTTAGCCAAACGTTGACAATATGGCCAAAGTGGCCAGCCATTGGACTGGAGACTGTCTCAGTCTCTTTTGTCTGAGCTGAGGCTGTGCACACAAAAGCTTCACAGAAAATGACGCATTTGGGTGCAAGTGCCATATGGCCTCATGCGGAAGTTGTTAATTTGACGCACAAAAGACAGCGAAGATGGCGATGCCTAAGAGGCATGTAGATGTGGAAGTCACAAAAGCGAACTGCAACATATTGACGTCACAACTGGCTGTGACCATAAATAGCAGCGTTTAATGGCAGCTATAAATACCTGATATTTAATATCTGTGCAGTGCAACAGTGCGTATGACGCACGAACTACAAGATTGTATGCTTGTAATACTCGATGCTGCTATTTATAGCAGCCAAAGGATATCGCTGAGCTGACTTAAAGCTTTGGCTAACTTGTTGCAATTCCGCCGCACAGGACATGCAGTCAGCTCTCGCCAAGCTTCGCCCATAAAACTGCGCAATTTATTACTTTGCCATGCCAACTCTGACGCATAGCAGGATACTAGATATACGTAGTATACACAAAGGGAAAGGTGACCTGACCTCCACGGACAAACCAAGTAAATGGCCACAACACAAATAACTAATTAGTGCAATTTGTATCAATTACACGAGCATTTTTTGCCCATTAGTCGTCAGTGCGGTTGTCTAATATGAAATGTGCAATTACAAACATGAAGAGCGGTGCAATGTGTGGAATGTGAGCCGTGGAATGTGTTATGAATATGCGTGTTGATTCCCTTTATGGGTGAAAATTAGTATTCAAGAAAGGATTTACGAAGGTCAATACAAATTTGTCATCAATATTGCCCCTCGGGTACCACCTTTTCAGCCTTCTTCTCCTGAAGAGGTAGAGAAGAGCCTCCGCAGGGGTCTTATGCCGTTGCTGTATCGTACGCTTACGTAGCCATCATCATCTCATCCGAATCCGTATTCAACCTCTCAATTCCAAGTACAATGCCTGCAGCTAAGCTAGGTTTCATCATTCTCTCTAGCAATTTGCTCAGAGAACATAGATCTTCATATGCATATGCATATGTTGCTCATATTTATGGCAGCACTATTTAAGTTCATCAGTTGAATGCGTTTACTCATCAGCTACATACTCTGTTATCCTATAAAAATGTCATCCTTTAAAATATTTACAATTCAATTTTATACAAACAATGATAACGAGTTTGTAGTTGTTATATAGTTCTATATATGTTCGGTTGTGTGTGGCTGTGTGTGTGGTTGTGTGTGATGTGCATGGTGTAAGGGACAGATATAAAATATTCAGGTTTATGCAAGCATGTAAATGCCAGCCGACCTGAGGTCCGGGTCCTTGCATGACTTTCGCTTGTCTGTCTAGCTGGCTGCCCATGGGAACAACCGGTTGAAAGTCGACGTCAACGACGACGACGACCAGGACGACGCCATGTCTTAGAAAATGCAAAATGGCCTACTTGCGCAGAGACACACGTACACATACAAATACAAATACAAAGGTGCTGCGATGACAGTTGACAACGCGGTCGAGTTGACTCGAGTCGACTTGACTTGACTTGACTGATCCAACAGCGAAATGCACAGTGGCATAATGAAGCCATCGCGGGGGGTTTTGAGCCAGCGTGCACATAATGTACAATATAATAATGCTGATGCTGATGCTGCTCCTTGTAACTGTATCTAGTTCGAGGCTGACAACAACAACAACAAAAGCTGCCGACATTTGGTTTACATTAACATTTATATATTTGCATTTGTAAGTGTATCGGTTTTGCTTTCCAACCGACTGTTTCCGTTGGTTGCAGAAAATGACTTGGCCAAGTCAACAGTGCACATCCTGCATCTTTGAGCTAAAAACGTAAGCGGAAAATTGTCAACGGCAAGCGAGCACTCATTATCGTTTCAAAAATTAACTAGAGCTATTAACATGTCCACTGTCAATGGCAGTCCTATACAAATTAGCCTGTCCATCATTATAATCATGCAACCGGTCGGTCGGTCGGTCGCTTGTCCGGTTGCTGTCCGTTGCCAGGCGGCGACCATTGTACGTGCCAACAAAGCGCACACTGTGCGCTCAATTACGCAAAGTGTGCTGCACAACGTCGGGGCATACAATAAATAAATTAAATAACCCCAGCTGGCTTACCGTTCAGTACGGACTGGTCTATAAGCTGCACCGGACAGTGCATATCGAGCGCTCCATAACAAAGCACATTCAACGGCAAAAACATTCGACACCGAAACGAAACGAAAGCCTTGCATACCACAAGGCGTGCTTTATATTAAATTAGTTTTCGTGTCCAGAGTTCCGTGTCCGAACGGCGGAGGCGGCATGAGCACCACAAGCAGCAACCAACCAATCCTACGTACGGTTCAGTTAACATTTATTGTAGTTGTAGTTGTATTTGTATTTGTGTGTGTTGTTGCAGTTGCCGCTATGCAAATTTGAATAAATACTCGCACTCGTTCATCTCTGATGCTGCTTTGTGGGCTGCACGAGCATGAAAAACTTTGTGCCAAAACTTTTTAATAGAGTTCTTGGCTTGTGGTAGTAGTTCGGTCGGTTTCGCTCGAGCGTTGTCTGAAGCGCAAATTAAATAAACGCAAGTTGGCACAAGTAAATGCATGTAAACTTTTGTGAATTTGCCAAAAAAAAAAAAAACAAAAAGAAAGGAAAAACAAAGTTTTTGTTTGAGTGCAACTTGTAGCAATTAGCAAGTGTGATAGAACTTTCAGCATAGAAGTGTTGCAATATCCGTAAAATAAACCACACGATATATTGTTGTTTTTTCTGGTTGTCTGGGCGCCCAGGCAAACTGCAGCAACAGCATAAATACTTTTAGGTGTTGCAACTTGGGTTTGTTCCAGAAGTTGTCGAACATTTCACATGAAATATTAGAGCACGATAAACTTAAAAGTAATCCAATTAAGCAACGGCCTCAAAATATCAGACCTAACAGATAGCTTGTACCAAACGACCATGCCTAAAGTGGCAGGTCGGCAGCACCACCAACTGCACCAACAGCCAATGCACCAGCAACCACAACACTATCAGCAGCCAATGCACCACAATCAGCACCAGCGCACCACCAATGGACAGCGGAATGGCGATTTGAGCATATCGCCAAGGCGCGTGGCTCTCGATACAACCGTTTCCGGTTCGACCAGCGGTTTTGGTTTTAGCCGAGGTAAGGATTAATAAGACGGAAATTAGGTTCAATTAAAAGAAAATGATATCTCTAAAGCAAGTCTTTTGAATCCTGCTGATAGAATAGATAAAAACCTAGAGGTATCAATCTTAACCTTTTTAAATCTTTGTGTGATACAACTAGTTTCCGCTGCTTTCCCATTTTAAGACCATTGAATAATGTCTCTATTTGTCAATTTATATCTCAGATATTAAACACACTTCGTATTTGTGCTGCATACTGACCAGCTTGCTTATTCATGCTGTTGGTATAGATAACACTGTCTATCATGGCATTCAATTCAAATTGGACTTTTCCTTTAATTACGATTTCAAGCAATGCATTTGCAGATGCTTTCCGACGACAATTTTTGCTTGGCCAAGCAAGGGAAATGGCAATGAGAATGCGGTAAAATGAATGTGAATGTGAACGTGAATGGATATGGGAACGGGAATGGGAATGGGAATGCAAGGCGCGCACTCAAGTGAAATATGTTTTAAAATTGCCGAGGCGTGTTTGCCATAGCCAAGTGGCGTACATTGATGTTGGCTTATGTGTGGGTGTTGCAGAGAAATGTGAGTGTATGGGGGAGAGGGGATATGGTGTGCCGTATGGCGTGTGCGAACATATTTCCGCCACATCCAGCGCCACATCCGTCCTCCATAATTAAGTTTTGCCAGCCAGGGAGTCTCGTGCCTGGGCAATCATGTGAATAAAGTAAACCTCAAGCTTAACCATATACCCATTCGAATCCTTTCTCCACCCCCTCCGCTCACTGCCATACACCAGTATTTGTTGGCTTGCACTTTAATTGATATTCCAGTTGGCCACGTTATCGGCATTTGACTGTTTGCAGCTGTCGATTGCTCTTTTTTACAACTACATTTGCGTTTATTCCATGAATTGTTTACGTTTGCATTTTTGATGCACACGCTGATCGCATTATTTAGCAAAACAGCCGTTTTGGGTCACGATTAAACGCGTGCCAGGGAATTTCAATTAGTTTTCATTTCGGTCAACAGATGCAACAATTCACTTGCGGCAATTTGAAATTGTCAGAGCAGCGCCGTGTACTTTAGAAAGAGAGAGAGAGTGATACAGATTTGCGTTGCAATTATTAAGAATAGCATTAGCTCTGTTGATTATACGAGCTGTGTTCAAAAATGAAGGCGACTTTTCAAGTTTCGCGGGCAAAGTATGATATGATTATCGAATTTTTGTTATTATTGTGTTGGTGCACATGTCCCAAACATAAGTTTCACAGTTTCAAGTACATAGCATACTTAGTTTGTTTTTGACAGATAAAAAGGCTAGAGGTATTTTGTTGTGTTCGGCGATTTTCTATATCGATATATTGCGTTATCGATTTACATATATCAATATATTGAGTTTTTGATATATGTACGTCGAAGTCTTGAGTTATCGATACATATATATGTATATATATAGATAGAAAGATATCGATATACGATATATCGATATGTACGTAGATATCTTGAGTTATCGGTACATGTATATATATGTATATATAGATAGAAAGATATCGATAGACGAATATATACTAATATCAAATCACAACAACATAGATCAACAAGAGGAGGCGTAGCAAATCACGCCTAATTACCTAGTATCATATACGAATATTCAGTTTGAAAGATGTCATTAATACTATCATCTACAGGACGTCTGTCAAAGAGCAAAATTTTAGTACACAGCAACCCACTTTGTTGCCAAACTTTTCCTCATGTTGTTAAGGCCAGCTAACTTTCCAAATATATCAAAATGATTTATACTTCATAAAGTTGATTTCTAGCTTGCTCAAAGTCTACTTAATTAAAATCTGTGACACTCATTCACTAGCTGGCTTAAGATATATACATTTTATTACCATTTATGTTTTGTATAGTAATGGGAACAATTATGTGTAAAGACATGACAAATTTGAGAAGGGGTGACTGACAAGAAAATCACTTGAGACTTGGAGAACGACACTGTGCAGCTGTGGTGTCTGCTCATTGCTGTGACATTGCATTTTTCCAATACTCCAAAACAAAGATTTCTTTTAGTATTATTAAAGTAAATATGAAATATTCTAAAATTCGTTTTTGGTTGCCTTTCAATAGCTCATAAACAATGAACTTTCGTTCAAACATTTAGGAAGTGCAGTTTCAATCGAAGCTGCTGTCCGAGACAACCATTATATGATTTTTCAACTCAGATTTAGAAACTAAATTTCTGAAATAAGAATTTTATGCTTCCAATTAATTTAAAACAAATTTAAATATGAAATATTTAATCTTCTCTTAATCACACTTATTTAATATATGCTTAGCTTTACAATTTTATTACTTTATAAGAAGTACGTTTCTATTCCAAATTAGTTTCATATTACAATCAAAGTTTATATGTTTACATTAAAGCTAAAATTTCAACTAAAAACATCTTTAAGTCTTATTGAAGTGAAGCAAATTCATATAGTAAAGAGTTTTAGGATTTGGATATGGGTATATATATATATATATATATAGCTTCTTCGAGTTTGTTGAATTTGTAAGTGAATGTTATTGATTTTCTACTGACTTATTGGCCACGAATAACTTTTCACATATTTATTTAATAGTTTTAAGCTAAATAAACAAAAGTTTTATATTGAAAGAAAAGTTTACCTAAGTTTTTACACACATTGGGGTAAGAAGGCGAGGCCATGGCTGCTAAAAATATACGCAAGGGCAGGTCAACCTTTGCAAGTTCTTTATAGTATAAAATATAAGAAAATACTGAATCTTCCTTTCAATATTAAAGTCAATTTTTCCACAAGAAACTCAATTTATGTGAACGGAAGCGACTTTAAAGTGACTTTCATGGCTAAGAATGTGTTGGAAATGATCTACAAAGTCACTTCTCTGCTATTTCCAATATAGCCCAACCATATGTATTCACATTACATTCTTATATCAAAGAGTTTTCAATAAAAGTACACAAACAGATGTCAATATTTCATGGCTCAGTTAAACATTGAAAGATACAACACACATATACTGACAAATACACGGACCCACTCATACAGAACGGCGACATTATCAAGAGCAAAAGAAGCAGAGACAGCCGCAAAAAAAATGAGAAAAAGAAGTAAGCGGCACAGCAAAAAAAAAGAAAAAGTATAAGAGGAAAATGTGCGACAGTCGATGGCGCCTGGCATTCATTTTAACTATATATATACGTATCTGTATGAATATGTGTGTGTGTCACCATTGATAGTCAGTCCATGTCGCTGTCCGTCTCCATGTCCAGAAACAAGTCCAGGATCCAGGCTGTGCGGCAATGGCAATGGCAGCCATTTTGAATTATTGGCGAGCAGCAGAATGCTCCATCGTTTTTCATTTCGCTTTTCATTTTATTGCCAACGAACGCATCGTCAATGTGTAGTTATGAATTATTGATTGGGCTATAGCATAGCCTGACATTTAGTCGACTTAACAACTTGGACTTGGCAGCAGAGTCAGTGGGTGTATCAATCGCATTTAAAGATTGATATTTCATAAGCATAATCATGCCTTTTCAATGATTGAAGCCAGTGTGCAATTAGTAAGCTGCCGTTGGGCTAATTTCCTATGCGAATAGGTCAGGCATAACGGGGCGTATGCTTGACCAGTTCAATTTAACTTATCTGTTTGCAGCGCGAGCTCTGGCCAAAGTTTTCCTCATTGCTGTTTCCAACTTTAACAAGCTCTGACTTGCCGGCCGAACTCGAACTCCACCCACTGAGGCTGCTTGGGGGCCAATCAGAATCATAAACTGTGCGCGCATATTTCATGCTGGTCGAGTGAAATAAATTTCTGTGCGTTTGCATATTTTATGAGAGCAAAAGAGGCACAAGAAAAATTGCCAATAAAGTTATGAGTTTATATTCCAGATTTCGCACTCCCTTACATTACGCCAATTCTGTTAGAGAATTAATTGAATAATTTATTGTAAGTTCGAACGTATATCAAATCAAATCTATTATTATATTAAGTACATTGTGAAAGTTCATGTTGGGCTTATCTAGTCTTCTGAGCTACATTCTAGGCTAGACAATTTGTCGAGGAAATGAAGTCAGAGTTAGAGTCAGATCAACCAGAATGTATAGTATTAGTTCTAAATGGACAGTCATATGTTTTAAAAACTAATTTAAAAGCTTAATCAAAATAACACAAGAGAAATATAATAAATATGCGTAACACGTGGCGTATGCGCAACTTCTGTTATATGCAAAAAAAAACAAGACGTGAGTGGCACTAAATTGCCAAGCACTTGAAAATGTAACAAGTCACAGCCACAGCTACACAACAATTGTTGTTGCCTTTGTTATTGTTGTTGTTATTGTTGTTGTTATTGTTGCGGCCATTGTTGTTGTGGTAATGTTCAAGAAAAGTTTGCTTGACTTCCAGCATCATAATAGAGGGAGAAAGCAAGCGACAACGCAGACAAACAAAGCGCCAATCTCAATGCCTTTGTGAGTGTGTGTGGCCGGGTCCGTCCCAACAAAACTTTCACTATGAGGCCGAGACAGGGACAGTGACCTCATATGACAATAATTCGACGCATTTGTGCCACACACACACACACACACACACACACATGCATATATACAGGCCACCCAGTCATGTGCAAAAAGCGCAAACGTCAACAATTACTTGGCGTGGGAAGGGTTTGGAAGAGCTGCCTATTGCTATCAGTACCTCTACGGTTTAGGCCGAGCCAGGCCCGGCCATTCCTTTTCCGCTACCCAAGCCTGTCCCATTGTGTGTCGGTTGGCTTTTCGTGCCGTCCTGTACGTGGCAGTTGTTACACTTCCGTTTGCCGTTAAGTGCGACATATTTGCCTGGCTAATTTCGCACACTGTGCAGCACCGCAGGACTTATGGTTCAAAGTCCTGGGCCATGTGACCAGCCCCAGTATCTGTTTGGGTTAGCAGACATTTACCCTGCCCCAATAAGCCATACATTGTGCATTTGGAAACAGCTTTTACTTATCAAATTGCTCGGCCACATTTGTGTCCTTCGCCAACTGCCTGTGCCCTGTGTGTGACATCATTCGCAGATATATGTAATCTCACTTGGTTGGGGCTATCATACATTTTCATATTGTCACCGTTCTTGTTGGTCTTTTTTTTTATTATTATTTTTCTCGTTTTCGATTTAGACAAGCCGTCGTCATGCTCTGCTCTCAGTCCTTTGAGCTGCTCAAAACTGTGTTTATGGATTTTGCGGCTTTTGTTTTGGCTTCCTTCTTGTCTTGCCTACTTCGTGGTCGTCTTTCAGCCAGTAGAAATTGCTTCTGATACGCAAAGTGTTTGGCGCTTTTCGTTTATGGTTGGCCTATAAAATCGTGTGGCAAGGAAAACCTATGGGTGGTTAACTTTCAGACAAAATTTAAAATGCTTAAAGCAGGCGTTCTAAGATCAAGATTAAAGCTGAACTTAAATGTAAGAAGAAGAATTCAATAAAATAATAATAATAATAATTTAAATGAATGAAACTTTGCTCTCAAAGAGAAAACTACTACAAGAAGTGAAAAGGAAGGAATATCTTACAACAGATTCACCTTTAATAGAGTAACTAGCTATCATTGTACCCTCCACTGCAGGATTCCAAATTATTTCAATGCCAGTCTCAGCCTCAAGACAAGAAATTCTAATTACAATCAGACATTATTATGTCCCACACCTCAGCTATTCGGCTGCACGGACGCCTTGGCAAGCCAATTCAAATCTCGCATCGAGTGCGACTCAAACAAATGGAATGGCTATTTGTCTATGCCGAGCATACGGCAATACCCAAATCAATCGGAACATTAATCAAGTGCCAGAGATTAATTAACTGCTGGCACATGTACATGTGTGTGTAATGGCTTTGGAGACCCTTTTGTGAAGTGTTGTGCATAAATGTCAAACATAATGACACTCTTACGCACTGTGGTGCGACATTTAACACGACTCCTGAGTACACAACTCGAATCAGTTGTGATTCTCAAGTTGGGAGCTGAGAGTGCGCCTCGTATTTAATGAAGCGTAAATGGTAATTGACAGCTCAATGCAGAGCTCGAGGACTCAGGAGTTGATGTTGAGCCGTGTGACCCAAATGTGCGACAGTTCGACAGAAAGTTCATTAGAAATTTCTCCAATTGAAATTCATATAAAAGATGTTGAGCAGCAGCAGGGTGATGGAGTATGGAGCCACATGGTTATGTGACGAGCCACATAATTCCAGGACAGTTAACAAACACAAAAAAACGATACAAGAGGGTGACACTCTGACTACAAATAAAAGTCGGCAACAGCATTCATTGGAGGTGTCACAAATTGGGTGTCTCACCTGAACACGATTTTCTCAGTGTGGGGGAATGGTATCAGCATCGGAATCAGCATCGGCATCGGCACTCTCATCATCTCGCCATCGTGCGCTGCTTTTCCCCATTTAGTACAGTGAGTGCTAAAAACTCACACTCTCTCGGAGCACACACATTTCTCCTCCGGCGAAAGCTTGTGTTGTTGAAAGCTTGGTTCCTGAAGTTCTAACCAGGCAAAGCCAACGTTTGCCACAATGCGCAAGGTCAGTGCAAGCTGGAAAAGGTACAAGCCAGATGGGCCAGGAGTAGGAGAAGGCAGGTCTGGCTCGCAGGCTGCAGTTGAAGCTGCAACGGCGCAACGCAGCAAAAGCTCTTTGATCATTTTGCCATTTACACGTTGAAATAAACGGCTTCGGCACCGTGTCAGGCATCGGCATGGGGCATCGGCAACTCCTCCCCTTTCGGCTGCTGCTACTGCTGCTGCTGCTGCTGCTGGTGATAACAAAGTTTTCCCTCTCACGCAGAGCTTTAGCAACTGGTCCTGGTGCTACTGCTGCCACAGTTCCTGCTGGCATGTATATAAATGGATGCGCGCTGGTGGCGCACTTTCAGTTGGATTCTGAGCGAGGCAGCAGCAGCAGCAAAACGGACAACCAAAAAGAAGATGGACACTAAAACTGTATGGAAAGTGCTGGGAAACTAGCTCACACACTAGTGCTCTATATGTGTGAGTGTAGTGGCAGTAGTGTGCATGTGTGTGTGCGTGTGCCTGAGAGCTTGTGGCTGCCGCGGCTGCTGTGAGAAAATCTAAGAAAATTTCATATAACGAAATCTAAATGCAAGACTGACTGATAAAGCAATAACAATAAGCGCTAGCCAAAGCGCCCAAGAGGGGAACTTGGACAGCCAGTCATCGCCATCTCCATCATCAACCGTTGACAGGCCATGAGCCTATAGGCTGCTGTACAACAGCCAACAGCCAGCAGCCCCAGCAGCAGCAGCGAACATCAACAGCCGCACTGGCGTCGTTTTGCGAGCGCGGCTTAATGCCCGATTCGATGATGGACATGGAGCATCGAGATCATCAGCTGCATCGCCATCATCAGCTGCCGCAGCGTGTGGCTGCTAGCACCAGCACGTTTGCCCCACCCGCGCCGCCGCCAACTACAATTGCGGTGACGCCAATATCAGACCACAGGGAACGGGAACGGGAACAGGACCACCTCATGCCCATGCCATCGCCAGTGCAGGTGCATCAGCATCAGTTGCAGCCACAGCAGCAACAGCAACAACAGCCACAGCTGCAGTTGCAACAGCAGCCACCGCCACAAATTAGGGAACGTGACCACCAATTGCAGACTCACCAACAACAGCAACAACAGCAGCAGCAGCAGCAGCAACAGCCGCAACAACAACTGCAACAGCAGCAGCAACAACAACTGCCACTGCAACACAGCCATCATGCCCTAATGCAGCAATCACAGCAGCAGCAGGCCATACACCGAGCAGAGCAGCGTCGAGGTGAGTGCAACTGAGCCACAGCCAGGACTCCAACTCTGATGCCAATACAAAAACGATTTCGCACTCGAACTGGCCATTGTGTATTGGTTGTATTTTTGGTTTTTGTATAAAAATATCTATAATTTTGTAATTCGTAATTGTGTGAATGCGTGCGTGTGTGTGTGTGTATGCTGTATGCGTGCGTGCGTGTGCGTTTGTCTAAAACATTGCTGCGTGCCATTTGACATTAATTTGAACTCAGAACTTGTTGCGTGGCTCAAAAATGAAATAAAAATTATGGCTATGCCTTTTGCTCGACTGATTTGTATGCCAGTTTTTGTTTAATGGCAAATTTCATTAGCACAAATCATAAAACGCTTCAAATCGCTCATCATTTATTTATGCAATTTTGTGCTTTTCCATTTTGTATTTTCTCAACTGATCGAAAAAGGCATGCTTGCACCGTCAGTTGTGTGTATGTATCTGCTATCTGCTGTTTGTGTGAAATCAGGTTAATTGTATATGTTTTTGCATATTGGGCAGCATTCGCATTTGCTAATGGAGCAGGGATTGTCTGTGTGTTTGCGTTAAAGGATAAAAATCTGTTGCGGCCTGAGAGCTGGCAACTGTTTTACCCAATTTCATATGCATGCTAATCGCTTCATTAGGCTGGCAAAAAAGGCTTTACACAAATACATATTTAAGTGCCAGCTTTGTGCCGTTAAAGCCCTTCACATTTTCGTATGTACATATGTACCTATATTGTAGCTACAGCCCAAATCTCGGGAATGATATCAAAAAAAATATGAGCATTACTCATGCAAAATTCAATCAAGACTTAAAAATATACATATACCACAACAACAGCAACAGCAACATCAACAGCATGTACAGCATGAACATCAGAGCCAGCAGCCACGACAACAACAGCAACAACAATAATGTGACCCATTTTCAGTGCAAAGCTTTTGCCAGGGACTGTTGTGACGTGTGCGTGAACCGGGTGCGAGAGGTGTGGGTGACAGAGTGAAGAGTGGAATTGGGAGTGGGAGTGGGAGCTGGAGCTAGATGGACAGCCGCTGGCTGACCATTAAAAAATTATGACCATACATTGTTTTTGCTGGGCAAGCATTAAGTGTGGATTCAGTAATCCATTTTTGAAACTTCATTTCATCCCTGTGGCGGCAGTGCAGTAGATTGGTCAAACTTTCACACAATTTTTCGGACAATTACGTGTACATACTTAAACTGTGAAACATATTTTATCTAAATTAAATATAATAATTTCATATAAATTGGGTTTTTGAAAAAGCTACCAAAGTTTTAAGAAATTTGTTGCAATATTTCTAAAAAGAGAACATTTTTATTACAATAAAATAGGGCACATAAGAGGGAGCATCGACATGTTTTCTGCAATCATCTCTGCTCTTAGTAGTTCAAATTTTTCGTTAAACTGATTTTCATGTGAAGACGTCACAGTTTTTAATTATCCTGAATCAGAATATCATCTGCTGGTCTCATTTATAAATATTACAATACAAAATTATACAAAAAACTTTTTGAATATTTAAATAATTTAAATTTAAGAGTTGAGAACAAAAACATGCACATACAAATATACTTTTTTATATCATTCACAAGACGGAAGACAAATATAATATAAATTTTTGATCAGCACGAAGCGGAGTTCGTCTGTCTGCCCTACCTCTCTGTAAGCCTGTTTGAACCTCAAAATCTCAGAAGTTATTAAAGATACCGAAATTAAACCAAATTTGCATATGACTAAATTGCATCCGGATCAGACTACTATATCATCTAACTGCCATACAAGCACGTATTTGCAAATTTAGAATGTGAATGGTATATAAGCTTTGGCATGCCGAAGCTAGCGTTTCTTTCTTGCTATTAATTATAACCGGACTTAAACGAATTTTTCGAAATCGAGAGCATTCTATTTGAAGTGCAGCAAGGAAAAGTTTTCAGTTTTCACGTTTATAGAATACTGGAGATGGATGTGTGCCAGCTATTTTAAGCGATATTTCTAAAAACTAAGATAGTTCCTTCCAAATGGCTCATTTTGATGTACAAATTCATACCCAATCCATAGCAATCTCTATGGCTTTGAAGCTGCTCTAAAGTTGTTAATTTATCTATCTACAACTATAAATATATTTAGTATAAAAATATTAATAAAGTATAAACTAACATATAAATTTAACACTAAATTTCAAAGCCCTTAATTCAAAGGCAATTACGAATACCACCAACACGTCGTATGAGCAATAAACCTTAGAGCAGCTGCTTAGCAATCGAAGACAACAAAATTTTACATTTTCTAATATGTTGATTATGTTCAATATACAAAATTCAGAGTGAATTTATTTGGAAGGTCTACGTATCATCTTAATTTGTATTTAATGAACAATCCCTAAGTGCTAAGATAAGTATCTGAATACAAATTATATAACATATAACTAAAAGTGGTGCAAAATGTATGGCTAATAGATTTCTAAAATGGCTTCTAGAATATGCTCGTTTCATTGAATTACGTTTTAAATGTGCCTGCTCAAATACTCCAATCAGCTAATTACATATTTAAAACTTTCAACATCTCTCTTACTCTTACTCTAACTCTTAATCTCTTTCTCACTCTCTGTCTGTCTCTCTTTCTACCGCTTCTCAATTTGGTTTATTTTTAAATCAGCAATTTCGCTATAAATCTATTAAGTCAACGGCAACAAGCCTCAGGCAGCTTACTAACCGCCCACAGACTTTCATTTTAAGTCTGACAAACACCTCCCTACCCCCCTCAAAACCTGCTCGGTCGCTCTTCTCTGTTACCACCTCCACTTGCACAGCAAACGACGACAGCACATTGAAATCGGCGTCAACGCCATTGCAATTATTTCGAAATCAATTTCAATAAAAGTTTTGCCCTCCATTCCGAGGGACTGCGGCAAATGTTTGGCAGCTTGCTGGCTTAGCCTGCTCTGGCGCAGGCTTTACAAATTCCCATCAAAGTTGCAAAGCGTAAATGGTTGCATGAGTTTCTTTTTTTTTTGTCCCCCGTCCGCACTCTCTGGGCTTGTCTGTGCGTTTGAGTGTATGTATGGCAGGAGAGCTCGTTAGAAACACTTTGCAGCACGCTGACGTTGTCGTCGGGTGGATGGCATTGTTGCAACTTTTTAGTGAACTGTAATCGAAACTGAAATGCAAACTGCGGCGCTAATTGCCAACAGCTGCAAACATCATCAGGCTGCAAGTTGAAGCTAACGCTGAAATGGAAACAGAAACCAGAACAGCAACCTACCCAACAACTGCCAACTGCTGCCAAGGCAGAGTAAATATCATTTAAATGTATGGCATGGATAATTTATGATTTGCCTTCAGTTGTAGTTAGTTGTCGTTTCATGTTTTTGCATGTTATTTAAACCCAAACTTTGACTGAGAACTTTGCGAACTCTGGCAATCGTTCACTGTTGAACGCCTGGCATGTTTAGTTAGCTAGTTAGTTAGACCACACAGCTATGAGAAACAGTCTCCTGCTCCTCCCCAAATTGGCATAGCTGCTGAGCACCCGAAAACCAACCCAGTTCAATTAACTTTTACTATTATTCGATTTATCGTATTCTTGCAGATACACAAGCAAAACATTCACATGGATTTCTCTATTGTAAGTCGCACTAATTTGGAAAATTGACAATGTCAAAAGCCAAAATACAAAAACATACTCGTTACTAAAAAAGCAACCAATCCCAAACATACCCCAAACAAACTATACAACACTAAGCCATT
Source organism: Hirtodrosophila duncani (assembly GCA_037043425.1). NCBI lineage: Eukaryota > Metazoa > Arthropoda > Insecta > Diptera > Drosophilidae > Hirtodrosophila > Hirtodrosophila duncani. The sequence goes on along the minus strand of JBAMBM010000834.1, from coordinate 4,052,763 downwards.
TTTTAACTAAGTATCTTAAATATATACTTGCTGTCTTACTACTATACTATACTATACTCTATACTCTATGGTCTTTAGTTTTATTTTAATATGCATTATGTTCGTTTTCTCTGGTTTTGTTGGCCAGCGGCTGGCGCTCTTAAGTCAAGCCATACCATTTTTTTATGCGCCCAAGTGCACAACAATTTTTGACTTTTACGAGGCCCTTCAGTGTCTGAGAGGGCGCGTCTCAAGTATCAATAAGCAGAATGGGCGACTTGTTGCCCAGCCAACGCCAAAACTTTAACAATTTTTGACTAAGCTTTAAGACACTTTTGGATACAATGAAAACCACATACAAATACATTAGATATAAGCATTTATCTACAAGAAAAATCTTCGTAATTTATGTATTCCTAAGACCTTCATTTGCAGCATTCTCTCCATTGCACACCCACTTAGTACCACTCTGTGCTATAATTTTTCCGTTTTCTTGCCACATTTTCTCACAGCGGACGAGGATATCAGCGATAAAGCATCAACATGCGGCAAATTGCTAATAATATTATCCGTGGCACTTGTTATACTCACGCTGCCGTTCAGCCTCTTCGTCTGCTTCAAGGTAAGTAAAGCCATTTATTTTAAGAGATGATCATGAAAATAAAAACGGTGTCGCAGGAAAGCTTAAATGGCAACATTTATATTATTCTATGCTTTAAAGTTGAGGTACATTTTTGTGTTAAAATGGCCATTTTGTTTTGAAAATATCTGAAAGAAGCTGCAATGAAATGAAATGAACTTCTTCAGAGAAGCTAAACTATTCTATGAGAGCTTCATCAGACACTGGTTGAAAATATCAGTTTTTAATGAAATTATACAAAATTCTATGGATTCTTAATCTAGATTTGCACAAAAGATTGATAAGTTCATAAAGAACTTAAGCAAAAATCATAAAATTTAAATGTTTCATAACAAGTTGGGCATCATTTGAACTTTCTTAATATCACCCGAATTTGTAAAGCCAGAAATTAAATTCAAGCTAAAAAGTCAATGGTAACAGAAGCTTAAAGGAAATAATAACTTCCTGGCTTCCCTAATTTCACATTTACATTTAGATACTTAGGGTATTCATGCTGTGGTTTCCTACATTTCATACCACAGTTTCAATCTCAAAAGCTGCACACATTTTTTCTCACATTGAGGTCGGTTACATATTTTGCAGGTGGTGCAGGAGTACGAGCGAGCGGTTATCTTCCGTTTGGGTCGTCTAATGCAGGGCGGTGCCAAGGGACCAGGTGAGTCACGAGTACCGAGTACCGAGTGGCTGCTGGCCAGAAGGGTAAGGGTAAGGATATAGCTGTGCAAAGACAACGTTGATATGCAAATTTTCGTGTCGCCTGCTGGTGACAAGAATTTGTGTTAATTGCTGCACTTGCTCCAAATTAGCGAGTACGACTGTGAGCCAGTTCTCGGCTCTCAGTTTCATACGCGGTTCTCGTTGGCAACGCATTTGTCTCTGCGGAGCAGATTAGCAGCGGCAACTTTTTGGTGCCATTTAAAGTTGGCCAAGCACCTAACTAACTAGCTAACCCGTAACTTTAATGACTGTAATGCATTTCGCTTAACTGCAGGCATCTTCTTCATACTGCCGTGCATCGACTCCTATGCCAGGGTGGATTTGCGTACGCGCACCTACGATGTGCCACCACAGGAGGTAAGTGCCTTGGCAACAGCACTAGCAGCAGCAGCACCAGAAACAGTAACTTTTTGCAGCTACTGCTGCTGCTGCTGTTGCCGCAAACCACACAAGAACAATGCAAACTATTTTTGTTTACGTAATACGTATATATGTACTTAAAACCCCAACACATGACAATTTAAACGATGCCAAGTAAAGCAGAAACCAATTAAACTTTTAGCTTTTGCCACAAGTTATTCCAAAAACACTTTTGTTAACAATTTTCGTTTTGGTTTTGTGTTAGCCCAAAAGACACCTGTACACAGAGACACGCACACGCACACGCGCACACTAACAAACTCAATCAGGCGTTGCACATACGCCCCGTTGGCCAAACAGCAGCCGCAGCTGCACCAGCAAAAGTATTTAAGATGTTGCTGTTTTGCTGACTAGGCTGAAAGAGTATACCAACACATATTCGAATATACACACATACACACATACATACACACCCACACGCACACGCAAACAGTACACGCAACTGGAGCGTGAATTACGCATACGCAACGTTTGCTTTCTTTTCTTTCCTTTTTCTGGGTGTGTGTATGAGTGTGCTTCTTCTTTTTGTTTTTGTGTTGTTGTCGTAGTTGTTGTTGTTGTGGTCGCATGTCATGGTGTTTACTTTGATTTTGGCTTCGTTTTCCTGCGTAACTCTGTTTCTTCCTACTGCAGCCCTCACTCTAATCTATTCTATTCTACCCTACTAAAACTGAAACTCAGCTCCGTGCAACTCAACTTTACCAAACTGTCTATCTCTATATATTCTAAGCTAAGAAACTTTCTGCCCCACAACACCAACACGCAACACAGTTGAAACCACCCAGCAACCAAAACTCATCAGCGACGCAACAAAACCGCATAAAACCGAGGAAAAGAATATCAGAAAAGGAAAAACGGAAAGCCCGTGTTCCTGAACATTTCAGTTTTGTTGCATTGCTCATTTCTTTTTTTTCGTTTGCAACGGAGTGGGCGTGCCTTGGTATACGTTAAGAGGACACGCCCAGGCCAACTCACTCAATACACAAAACACAGCCTCTGTCAATTGCTCTATCGTTGTTGTTGTTGTTGTTGGTAGTCTTGTTGTTGTTGTTGTTGTTGTACTCTATATATACTTTAAATACTACATATGTATGTATGGTATCTACTTGTCGTATCGAAGTTGTACAATATTTCAGAATTTATTATTATTATGTATTATTATTAGTATTGGTGTGCACTCGACCACATCACCAGCAACAAAAGAAAAAAAAAACACATATGACACCCTAACGGCAACCTCACGAATACACTTTCATATCAGATTACACACTCACATACCCACACACACACACACATAACCATGGTGCGCTCCATTTATTTTTTGAAATTTTTTCGGCAAACGAAACATTTTTAAGCCAAAATTGTTCATTTTCTTTTCCCTTATTTTCTTGGTTTACACTTTATGGCTTATCAGTTGCCGCAAAATTCATTCAAGCAATCAAAAGTCCAAACCCACCACCCACCCTTTGTGACCACTTCCACTCGGTTTTCATTTAACCTGCACATATATCATTTATGGCGTGGCAAAGTTTATGAAGCAACTTATAAAATATTTGTTCGAAGTACTCGTACATACATTTTATTCAACCAGCGAGGCAAAGTAAAATGTTCGATATAAAGTCTGTATTTCTTGTTGAACCAACGCTGACGTCACATGGAGCAAACACAAGAGAAAACATTTTTTCATTTATTGCTTGATTTTTTATATTTTGTTGTTGTCCCCAATGCAGTTTTCACTCCCCATTACTTACTCGGCTTTCCCTTTTGCCTGTGTTTGCATATTTGCGACTTCCAGCGCCATTTTCATTCATTTTTCATTTTGTGCTACATATTAAGTTTCAGTTTCCGACTCAATTTCAGCTTTGGTTTTCTGGATTTTCTCATTTTATTTTATATTTTGTGTTCTGTATTCCGTATTTTGTGCTTAAACGCATGAAGGCCACTGCGGCAGTGCCCGTACCTCCGCCATGAACATGAACCAACTCACCACAAACAAGCCCTCAAATCAACATCAGCATCAGCAACAGATTCATCGTATCTTGATGTTGTCGTTGTTGTACTTTATCTTATACAGAAAGTACTTGCAAAATGCAAATGATATATTTGTTTGTCATCATTTCGTTTATTTTTCTTTCATTTACTCGTAAAAGCATTTAGTTTTTGATGTCATTTTGAACAAGTTATTACAATTTGCATAGTTTAAACTCTGATTGTCTTTTGCAATTAGATTGACAAAAAAAAAAACAAAAACAAAAAACAAAATCCCGCAAAAAGAATAATAATATTTAAATATAAAAAAAAAAACAAATAATCAAATAAAATGCCAAGCATATCACTGAACTGAATATTCTCTGTGTTCAGCTGAGCACTTCATGCAATACATATGAACATACATACCGAATTGGTGGGCGGGAGAGGGGTTGAATTACTAAAGAACTAAAACTGTATGCATTTAGTAAGCACTATAACAATTGGCTCGCTCAAAGGAATAATGAATGAATGTCAGATGTTTGTTCACTGAACACAGGGTGCAGCACTCAAAAGACACATACACCCACACACACACACACGAATCTATTCACACATCTTTATACATACACCCACAACCACAGCCACATGTACACACATTTATCTACATACATCAATACATGCATAATAGCGCCTAGCTAGGTCTACTGTAGCTTAAAAGTATGCAACAAAAAAAACAAACAAAAAGCAAGCCGAACAAAAACTCATTGAAAGTAAAAACCTTTAACAACTTAACTTGCACACACAACGAGTCCTCAAACCACCCAAGCTGTCTATCTATGTAACTCTCTCTCTCTCTATCTATCTGTACCTAACTCTGTCTTGCTCACTCGCCCGCTCTAACTAAACGCTAAGCAGCCCCAGGCTGTCTATTTCTCTCTCTAACTCTATCTGTCTCTCTATCTCTCTCTCTCTCTCTATCTATCTATCTCTGTCTCTATCTGACTGTCTAATCTTAAACCACGCTCTATATATATATTTATATATATATTATCTATATATGTACCTCTCTCTATATATATTGACTTTTAATTTTGAGCTATGTAAGTTTTGTTTAGCAAAACAATTGTTTTTCATATATAAACCAGAACCAAAAACCAATCTAAACCAAACCAAAAACCCCTACAAAAAATCAAAATAAAAAAAATATATATACCACACCAAATACCATTGCACTTATTTGATATACCCACTTCCCTCCTTCGATTAAGCGTTCGAATAATTTTTGAGAGCATGCTAAATATATATTTCCATAAATGTCTATTCTAAAATGCTTTCTAACTGTCTAAAACTCAAAAACAAAAGAAAGAAAATACCGAAATAAAAGTAACAATTACAACTACAAACGTTTTGACTCACACACACACGCACACACGCACACACTTTTACTGTTGGTTTAATTCAAACATAAAACCAAGTAAATTTACTAACAAAAACATGAAGAACCGCGTTCTTTTAAGTTTTCCGACACGAACACAAACACTCCCCAACAAGTTTTTAGTTTCGACAAGTACCCAAACCAAACCAAACCGAAAAAATAACAACAACAATTATGCATACTATATTGTACAACTAACTAAATATTTGATTCGTTTGAGCACAAGCGAAGGAGTCAGCCCTACAAAAAAAATGAAGTATACACCTGCATATGCAATTATACCCAAGGCAAACACACATGTATACAGGCATATATAGCTAGCTAGCTGGCTAGCTAAATCTGTGTGTATACAAATGCCCGTATATATGCATATGTGTGCGTTGAAAGCATATACTAAATATCAAGCAAGCAACCCATGTCGAGTTCATCTATGTGTGTTTTGCGTGGTTTAGGCTGTTTAAAGTGGGTACACACACTCGCAAAAGCCAACATTAAAATGATAATAAATCGAGAAGCAAAAACAAGAACGAAAAACAAAATTTAATTTAAAACCAGCACGCATGAAAGCAAACCAAAAGAATCTACCAAAAACAAATAAAAGAACCATCCGCCGCCCGCCAAAAACGCGTAGTAATCGTAATTGTAACGTTAGCTATAGCCACCAACCCAAGCATCGTAGTTACCTATATACTATATAGATACCGATACCGATACGTAAATATATATATATATATATATACACCACTGCAATTAGTGTCTGACTAACTTCGGGGCTGCCATTCAGCTGCAATTAAGTGCAAATGCATTTGCCCCACTCTCTATAAAGTATCATTGTATCTGTGTCACACTCTATATAGCTCGAAGTAAGCGTGTCCACAACTATATCAGCGCTAGCTTATTCAAAGTAGTTCCAAGAAATACTAGACCAAAGGCAATAATATATTTTCAGTTTAGATATGATTTTCATTTGATAACAAAACCAAAAACTGTGCAAATTGTAATAAATAATCAACTAAACATATATATTTTTCTAAAAACTCATTAGTTTAGGAGTTACAGTGTATAAAAATATGTATGAAAAATGGTTTCAATTAATTTCTATGATTTTAATAATTTCATTTCAACGTCCAATATATTTGTAATGGTTTATTTTGGTCCCAGGGGTTATATCATTTAATACAATACATGCCGACACATAATTTCCTGACAATAGTTTTCAGTATTCAGTTTTCATTGTTCTTTTCGTACTTCATGATTTTCAAACAGTTCAAACTCAAAGCTCAAATTGCAGTTTATGCCCACACACACATGCATAACACACACACGCACATCACACATAGACCCAACATGCAACACCTCCCCAAATACACACACACACACACATACACTCAATAAACCCAACAATTGTTCGGAAATAATAAGCTATTGTTCTTGCAAATTGATTTAGAGCAGGCATGACCACACAGATAGCAGCACACAGATAGCAGTGTGAGTGCAATGGTATTCTTTAGACTGCAAAAAACTGGGAGTGCATATGACTAGCTGCAACTTAAGAGACCCACTCGTACACATTTCTGCAGTGTACAGTCACTGTAATATATGTTGTTGCTTTACTATTTCTTCCTATGAACAGCTGAAAAATTGTAGACTGGTTTGACTTTGGATACAGAATATATATGTATATAGGAGGTCCTGCCTGATGTAGAGAAATCAGTAGACATTATCAAATGATTGAGTTATGATTATAAACCCAAATCAAGATAACTTAAACTGTTTCGAGTAGCTTCGCTCCCTCCCAATTGAAGTATCAGCATCCACGCCTCACTTATCATCAAGCATACGACCAGTTGTACACAAGCACCAGACCATTCAGCGCTTAAGTTTAAATAACTGCTGCTCAGTTTTCAGCTTACTTTCATGCTAAATAATATGCAAAATTGTTTTGCCTAAAACTAAAACTCTCAGCACAAAACGACGACTATAAACCACATTGACACCCAAGCACAACTACAGTTACAGCTATATACATATATACAGCTACATATATATCTTAAGACCATAAAAAGCGGTCTAGACTCTTAGTACTATGTAGCCAAGTCGTAAAGGGCTCGAGATGTGTGCAAGCAAAAAGGAGGCAGCACACACACACACACGCATACACACAACTTTTGCCTGTGGAAATAGTTTTAAGACAGACTTGGCCTGAGTTTGAACATTGGCGCGCCTGCAGGCAGACAGAGTCCTGACGATGGCGTTGCCATAAAAATACTAGAATTCGATTTGGGCATCAAGGCTCTGACAGCGTTGATAAAGTACGACGTCTAAAAACCGCACATAAAGTACCGTACAACTTCCTGCCCTGCCCCCTGCTTAATATGTGTGCAACAACTTCAGTTGCAAGAAATATGTACGAACGCCCATTTTCACTAAACTTCCAATAGATTTAAGATCCTTATACAATAATTTAAAGCATTTGGTTTAAAGTTGATTTTATGTTTCAGTCACGCCTTTTGATTTGCGCCTTAATTTCACTGCCATAACTGTATAGTATTTTATACACTGTAACTGCAAAGCTCTTGAGTTTGCTCCACGTATCGCTGTAGCGCAGATGACAGAAATCATACACAAGCCAAGCCATACATACATATGTGCAATATGCAAAAAGTCCAATAATGGCAAATTGCTATGAAAATGCAGTCACAGCTCAAAAAGAGCCAAAAATGCAAAAAAAAATATGCACACACAAAGAACACCCGCCCACACACACAGACACACAGCAACTCACACACACATATATATACCAGTTGCCATAAACAAAATGAAAGCAGAAGCAGTTAGCTTTGTTTGCTGTTGTTGTAGTAGTACAGTCATCTTTCATTGTATTGTCCCTGTGGCTGCGTCCGTATCCCGTACGTGCTCTCTGTCTTTGTCTATCGCAAATCCTTGCACTCTTGCACTTAGTTCTAATAAAGAAAAAAACATAGGACACACACAACAGGCGGACAGACAGATGTTCAAGTCAAGTGCATTCGTATTATGCCACTCTAAGCAGCACAACACAAGCAAAAAGAAAAGTGCACAGCAACGGCAGTTGCAGGCGAAACCAAATATTTGCCAATGTACGGATTGCAGTGGCTTCAGCTGGCTTACTATTGTGGGGGAACTATCGATGTTGTTGAGTGTTAAATTCTTTTAGAAACCACGTTTTGGGTAACTATTTTTTCAGCCTCAGTGGTAGTTTGTTTTTTTCAGTTATAGCAACAACAATTGTAAAAATTTTGATTATCATTAACTAAAGAAATTAATTTCATTAGGCGAAAATATCATATAAAAATGACTAAAGAAATAAAAAGAATATATATTCATATTAGAGAATCTCCCTTGAATATAACTATTGCGATATATTTATTTTTTAAATTTTGAATTTGCTTACAAATATGAGCCTGTATTATATAAGGCTCTGATAGTAAAACACTACCAGATCCGGCAGAACTTGTTCTGCCACTTGTAACAAAATTTCCAGAAATTTCTTAAGAGCAATACATAATTTCCATAAGCTTCTGTGTTATTCTTAAATATTCAAATAGTTCTTAGAGAATTGTTTTACATTTTTTACAAGATTGTGGCATTTCATAATTATTTCTACTTTCTTGGACCTAAATACCAACTTTACTTGTTCTACATTAAGCAGCCCTAATTTGAGCTATTTATATCTTGAACATCTAATTTAGAATGCATATCGAAGACCTGCGTGAAAGCGTGAGTCCTTTACTAAACTATAAACACGAATGGGATTGAAAAAGAAAAGTTGAATCTTTGGATCTTGTTTGAAATACCAAAGAGAGGATCAACGAATTCTATTCAAAGGGTTGTGTTGCAATGCATTTGCATGTGTTTTCTAGTTTATTTATTTTAGTTTAGTTACTTCATAAAGCAAATTCCAGGCTATTTGAAGTCAACAAAACCTAAAGTGCCAACATCAGGCACGGCAAGGAATCATGCGGTTCATTTTTTGATTGGATTTCGCAAATATCCGAATCTGATTGAAATATGCCGTTTTAAACGTTTAGCCTTGTAGTTCACTATTTCCTAGATATTGCGTGCATCTTTGACCAGACTTTGATAAGACTTTTATGTGTGAATTGATATACCTCACGTGTAAATATATTTAAGAATATTTAAAAAAAAAATAACAATGCGCTTGGATTGAATCCACTTGGATTTGTTGATGTTCATCGTTCTGTCTGGCGTCACAACACGATTCGGACATCAGTTCGAAGATCCCAAAATTTTCGAAATGGAAGTGGAATTCAAATTCCTTTTATTTTCACTTTCACAGTAGAAAGGAACGGGAACAGGCTTTATTATTTTTGAGTTTCTTTTAAATTCTATTTAACCATGAATAATATCAATAGTTTCCACAATCAACTATAGTTTTTAAGCCCGATTTGTGGCAAGACCAACGATAGTATGCCAGCTCAAAGAATAGTTCACGGCTGCACAGTAAACAGTTGCATATATCAGGCAACCAAGTAGCCACAACGACAACAACAACAACAACAGAGCAAAACTTGTGTATGTACTTGTAGTTGCTTATCACCCACATATGTACGTATCTATATATATATGTACAATGTACTCGTACTATGTACTGATGTATGTATGTATGTATGTTGCAACAATAACAAGCATAATAAAAATATAAACTAGCAAACAACAAAAGGCAACAATAGATGAAACAAAAGAAAGAAACAAGAAAAACAAAAACAAACAAAAAATTCCCCACCCACTGCATCTTGTAGGTTCTCACAAAGGATAGCGTTACGGTTTCGGTGGATGCAGTGGTTTACTATCGCGTATCAAATGCAACGGTCTCTATAGCGAACGTGGAGAATGCTCACCATTCGACCAGACTACTGGCACAGACTACTCTACGAAACACAATGGGAACTCGGCATTTGCATGAGATACTCAGCGAGCGTATGACGATTTCCGGCACAATGCAGGTGAGTTCAAACCTGCGATGACTGCGACTGCGGCTCCAACTCCGACCAGCCAGCAGCACTCCGGATGCCATGTTACCAGTTATGTGGCAGGCAGGCACGCACCCGTATCCAACCAGCAGCCCAGGCACAACCCACTGGTCGCCAGCAACTCAGGGGCATATTTCTTATAATTCACTTAGCTACTGCAGCTACTTTGACTTCCAACGCCCCTTGTGGGCACTCCTGCTGACAACTGACACTGCCGCCTTGAAGTCGGCAGCTCCTGCTCTTCATTATGCAGCACAGCCTTAAAGTTGTTGCTGTTGTGCATCAAAGTTTTGTGTATTCGCGTTGCACAACAGGAAGCCAAATGCTAAATATTAATTGCAAATTTGCCAGCTGCCAAAAGCAAAAATCTTGCATCGTGCCTGGCATAAAATCCCAGCTAAAATGCTTTTTTCATAGCTGAAAATTGAAAAGCGGCCCGCATATCTTAGTAGCAGCACCAGCAGCAGCAGTGTCAGCAGCGGTAGCAGCTGCCAACTTAACCCAAATTCTATGGCAAGCCGTAGCCTTCCCTAGCCTATAGCCCGAGGCTCTTTATTTATTTAGCTTTATGCCATATGTACTCGTGGTACGAGTATGAAAAATAGTTGAAAATCAAAAGCCCAGGCGGCAGCACAAAAGCAGCGGAATATCTTCTACTTCTACCAGCACAAGTGCAAAATGCCAAAGTTGCTGCTTTCCTTGCTGTGCTTTGGCCGCCATTTTTGGCTCCTCTCGCTGGCTTCGGCTCTGGTTCTGGTTGTGGCTCTGGCTCTTCCAGTCGATTAGGCAATGCCAAGTGCTGCATTTTAAGTTTCAGCATTTCAAGGATGCTGCAGCGACCCACAAACAATGTGCATGAAAAAAATAAATAAAACAAAAGAACTCACTGTTAACGACATGAAAAACGCGTGTAAACAAAAACTAATGTATTTTTACTATTTTTTTACAACATTAAAACACACACATACGCACACACATGCTCACACATTCGCACATGAAACACTTATACCACCTGGCAACGTCATGTGGGCCAAACCATAAACAGGTTCAACTCGACGAAGCCACCGATGCCTGGGGCATCAAAGTTGAGCGTGTGGAAATGTAAGTAGTGCAAATTTTCTTTACCACACCACACACACACACACCATGAAAAACAAAACGAGAAAATAGTGTTTCTATGCCAAAGCTATGTATAATATGTAGTAGAGTAGTAGAGTTGATAGCGTGTCATGCTTTCATAGCCGTGACACGAATATGTGAAGTAGCAAACACTATCTTGACTAAGTCTTGGCTCTAGATAGAGAAACAGATCAAAATATTAATGAATAATAGATTCATATATGCAAGGGGACAAAGTAATCGTAAAGAAACTATATATTTGAGTAGGATTTATGTGTAATTTCATTTGAAATGCTCCAAAAATTCGCCGACCATCTCTAGTGGTAGGTAGGTTTCCATTGAAGCTCTCCATAGTTGGGAGCTGGATCAGTTGGCAGCAGCCCTCTGTCAGCTGTCACAGTTGCTACGTTGTTGTAATTTATTATTACCCACGCTGATGGCCACTTTAGTAGTTAGCACTTGGCCTGCTGTTCCAGCTACCAGTATTTCTGTTCGTTTTCCCTCTGTTTGCCATGGTGACAGCATGTCAAATACACGGGCAACAATATGGCTACCAAGACCACCAGCATCAACAACAGCAACACATTAGCAATGGCTGCGGCCATGTTAAAACATCTGCAACAACTTGACACTTGGGTTGGTGTTGCTCCACAATGCTTGCCGCCTAGTCTGACCTGTCCTGGACTAGTGCCCCTGTCCCTGTCATTCATTGTGGCTATAAGCGGGTTTTTTTTTAATGTCTGGTGCGTTGTCTATGAAAATGGTTTTAATTTTATGACAGAATGGCAACGTATTTTTGTGGCTATAATGTGCAGGTCGCCATAATTTTTATGAAATAAATCACCTAATAATTTGATTTTTATTTTAATCGTAAAATTTGCTAAAAATAGGTAGCAGATGTGTGCAGATGAATAAAAATTATTATTCAAAATGAATTGGTTAAATACAAAAAGCAAATAAGCAATTTTGGAGCAAAAAAAATTGGGTAATGAATAAGATAGGTAAATTTCAAAGCTTATCAAAATGGGTTCAGTAATGACACATTTAATCACATTTATGCAATTTCACAATTATTTAGTTTATGTTGTTCATTGCTTTGCTCTCTTTGTGGAGCATAAAAAACTCGACCTCTTTATTTTGATTTTCTGTAGAATTAATTAAAAACTTTTGCCACTTATTATATGATGCTAAATGCTAATTCAAAGTTGAATAAAATGTATAAGCTGTGACATAACGACTTAAGATTCAAATGATACAATCACATAGGAATCGCGTACCCACGTTTATTTCATAGCCAACATGGCTGGGAATAACTTACATGATATCAAAAATATCCAAAGGTTTGCTCCTGTTCTATACCATTATAGTGCAAGATAATTTTAGACGCTTCTTTAAAATAAACAAAATTCACACTGGCTATAAGTTTTCTAGCTGATGTTCTACAATTCAGTTAATATAACATTTACAAAGTATATTTTATGTATGGGTTTTTTACATCTAGTACCAGATATCTTGGTATATTTTTCACATAATTCGATTTATTGATTTTTAAGAGATCTCTTCTACGACTAACTAAATAAATATGCATAATTTTATTTCAATCTAGAAAATAACTCAAAATATATTAATTTCAATTGGGACCAAATGCTATACACAATTTAGAGGACCAAGTGGCACCAAATGCCAATATATGTACTCTTTAATGGACTCTCCACATTTACAAAATGACTTACATTACTCAAATAGATTGTTAAAAAATAAACTGTGTCAACCTCATCCATTATCATTATCATCAATTCTGATCCAAAGACCATTAGCTTTACTCAAACAATCAACTTCAAGCGAAAATAATTTGACAACATTTCAAACAGATTAACTAATGAAACAGCTAACAAATACAGATCCGCACAGATTAGGGCTAATTTCATTTAGAACTAGAATTGATCTGAATTTGTAGCCGCATTAAGCTAGGCACACACCTACAAAGTAAACCCCTTTGGTACATAGTTTCTGTATTGGTAAGTGCAATTGGTAATCCACTTCTTGTCCAACCTGCCGCACGCACCCATTGAAATCCCCAACAGCAAGGACGTCCGCCTGCCCGTGCAACTGCAACGTGCCATGGCTGCCGAGGCAGAGGCAGCTCGTGAGGCACGCGCCAAAGTTATTGCCGCCGAGGGCGAGCAGAAGGCTTCGCGAGCTCTGCGCGAGGCATCCGAGGTGATTGGAGATTCGCCAGCTGCGCTGCAACTGCGCTACCTGCAGGTAGGTCATTGAACCAAGAGCTTTTTGTATTCGATATATACAAGTTGGTGGAATGTATATTTACATATTTAACCGCCCTCACTACCAACAGACACTCAACACCATATCCGCGGAGAAGAACTCGACAATTGTGTTTCCGCTGCCCATCGACTTGATAACGTATTTCCTGAAGACATCGGAAGCCACCACGCAGCAGAATGCTGCTGCAGCGGTGGCTCAGCACCACCTGCAACATCCAGTGCAGCAAGTGCCGCAGCAACCGCCGCAGCAGCAATTCCAGCCGCAGGGGCAGCAGCAACAACAGCAGCAGCCCCAGCAGCAAACACCACAGCAACAACAACAGCAACCGCAACAGCAGCAGCAGCAGCCACAACAACAACAACAACAGCTGCAACAACAACAGCAGCCGCATTATCAGCAGGCTCAACAAATCTCATCGGCCATGTAAATGTTGCCGCTGCTGCATGCAAATGTTTCGGCCTTGCCGAATCCTCAATGCGCCACACAAAGCCAATACATATGCAATTTCAGTTCTGTGTAGTAAACGGCTTACAGAACTCTGTTAAAGCACAACATGTTGACTTAACAGTGCATTAGGAGGGGAAAAGGAAAACCCACTCCAAGTGGCATTGTGCCAAGCATTTTATTACTTAAGACGCAACAACGATTCGCGAGAATCGAAAACTTAGTATTAAACACCGTTAAGTGCGATTCAAATGGTTATAACATTCAGAATTACATTTAGAGTAAGTTAGATTTTTCTCTAGCAAAGTACACCAAGTACGTTTCTCTAAGCAAAACCAAAAAAAAAAAATTATAATATTAAATTCAATATATTAAAAACTGTGTCGGCGTCTGAGAAGTATTTTTACCAAAAGGCACACGTGAAAATTCTAAAACCAACCAGTTTTGAGAATCTTGAAATTAGCATAGACTTTTGAAAATTTTGAGATAATCAAAGATGGTTGGTTTGGTTTTGTATTTTCGGCAACGTGGTGCCTTTTCTTAATACATAACCAACAACATAAGCAGGAACATCAACATTATACCCAGTTAATTAACTGTTGTTAACTGCGTCAAGGTGTTCTATTGTAATGTTTAGCTCTAAGATGTTAGGTCTATATGTATGCATAGGGAAACTGCAGCATACCCCAAGGTATGAACTAGGTACAAACACCCATAATACTAAACATCCATAAAGATTCATAAATATGTGATATAAATATTTTGTATTGCATATTACTTATTTCCATACATAAATACATATGTGCTATGAAAGGGCGTAGAATATCTTTGATACATCTGGTTGGTAATGCATAGTACTCATTTCCATAAATAAATACATATGTGCTATAAAAGGGCGTAGAAGCTGCTATATGTATATGTCTTTATAGGAAGACTTCAGAATAACCCAGTTAAACATTTTATAACTAGGTACAGACACCCATAATACATCCATAATACATTGCACTCGTAAATATATGTACTATATCTGCTCTAATATGTCGTAGAATATCTTTGATATATCTGGTTGGTAAAGCATTGGTATATATGTATATGTGTTTATAGGAAGACTTCAGAATAACCCAGTTAAACTTTTTCAACTAGGTACAGACACCCATAATACATTGCATTCGTAAATATATGTACTATATGTGCTCTAATATGTCGTAGAATATCTTTGATATATCTGGTTGGTAATCCATAGTACTCATTTCCATACATAAATACATACATATGTGTATATATGTATATGTGTTTATAGGAAGACTTCAGAATAACCCAGTTAAACATTCATAATACATTGCATTCGTAAATATATGTACTATATGTGCTCTAATATGTCGTAGAATATCTTTGATATATCTTTATTGTAACGCAACGTATAGAATTTCTACGTGTTTCTCAAATGTAACACCAACAGAAAACATAAACAAATATAAGAAGATACACATACATACAACTTATAGACAAGTTCAAATTGTTAGTTCTTCTGTTTTGGCCAGCCAGTTGAACAATTCGCTTTCAACAGCTGCCTTATATGTGTGGTACTCGCCCCAAATGTTGCCCATTGCCAACTGGTGGCGACTACCACATAATTCATACTCGTCTATATACAAATAGAGATACATACATAAATACAAATAAATGCAATAAATAAATAAACATATTACGAATTTATTGTACATACAATAAAAACCAGTTCAAAACAATTTACTCAACCGTATATAAATACCTTTTATAAGGCAAGCTCTCGCTCGTCTTTCTTTCGATCGGCGATCGATTTAGTAGACATGAAAATTGCAATTACTTACAAGAATTTGTGTAGTTTTTAGCCGTCAGTTCATTCAAGTGCATTAGACCTCACAGAAGTTTACTTTTAGCGCACTTCATAAATAAATTATGTACTAATTATTATTAATTATAATTAATATCTACATACTTATATACAAATACATGCTGCATACATAAAAGTTAAATACATACTCTGTACGTTTTTGGCCTTTGGAACATTTTTAACAAAACGTAACGATTTCATTATTATATATACATAATTATATTAAATCAGGAAACGAACAATAAAATATTCAACTTTTTTGGAATCCAAAAAAGCAAAAACACAAAAACGCTTTGTCTATTGTTTTTAATAAATTACAAAAAAAAACAAGAGAGGAACTTCGGGTACCCGAACTTTATATACTCTTGCAGGAACTGTAAAAGCAACGAAAACTAAGAAGCCAGATTCCTTTAACAATTCCTTCAGCTATGGCAATAGGCAGCGAAGAATAAATACATTCTGATACACTCAAACTTTTATATACATGTAGATACAATACATTCGCATTCAAGCCATCGCAGAGATCTGTTTGTGAATGATAGAGACAGAGCATTCAGCGCTTTTGACCAACGACTCTCTCTCTTTCAGAACCAAGGGGCTAGTGTAGGCACAGCGTCGCTATGGTACAGTTTCCATTCATTCTTATATGACAGCTATATGTTTGATATATGACAGGATTTTTACATAAGAGCAACTTATAGCAATAAGAAGCCAATGGTGAAAATTACGATAGCTTCAAAACTGATAGACAAATTTGTTTACAAGCAGACGGGCAGACAGACAGACGGCCATAGCTATATCGACTCGGCTTGTCATGCTGATCAAGACTATATATATGTACTTTATGGGGTTGGAGATGCTTCCTCCTATGCGTTACAAATATCGTGTCAAAATTATATAAAAATCGATTCTTATTACAAAATCATCGAGGTGAAATAGGTTTTCCATACAATAGGGGGGTTCCGACATTACTTTGCAAAGGATGCCAATTCAGACATAGAAAACTCGATCATGGAATTAGACAGCGGTTGGGCAGAGGGCCCCTCATCTGTGACCGTGTAGCACATATGACAACTGTTCGTATTTGACAACTATCAAGCTGCAACTCAATGAGTTTAAATGAGTATTCAAGAAAAGATTGATGACACCAATATTGTCCCTGAGGTGCCGCCTCTTGAGCATCCGTCGCCTTAAGGGGAGAGAGCAGTAATTCGTAACTGTTTAGTTCATCTCTAACTTGTCTGACATCCTGGTCCTTAAGAAGACTGCTGCTGCGCACATATCACAGGGCGCCACAAATTTGAGGAAGTCCTATTTTGAAGGACGTGTATTCTTCTAAGCTAAAGACAGGTGCAAGCACCTCCTTGTATATCATCACCTTGTTTTTAGAGCTTAATTTGCTTCGCTCGTTAAGAAGCCAGCCAAACATGCTGCCTACCAGTGAGTTTCTTTTCAAGGTGCACTCCACTGTAGCAGTGCGAGTCCTTGAGAGTGACCGTGGTCCCCAATATGCCTGTATTTATAGCCCGCTACACAGGTAAGAGAGTTGTGAAAAATAAACGGTCGATATTGGTGAAGTGTGTACTGTGAACACTGTGCGCTATGATAAACAATATGATATGATATCTATAATAATCAATAATTAATCTGTAAAAAAACTCTGCTAATAAAATGAGTTTTTTTATACAATACTTAAATTATCTATAGAAGCAAAGCTCGAATTATTGTCCATTCTCTTTCATTGAACAAATCAGTAACGTCTAAAGCCGCGTCTCTTTCCTTTGTAGAATACGTGATCCGAACATTCAACACTGTAGCAACTCAGCGAATACAAAACGAAAAGAGCGAGAGCACACACGAGAGATTCACTGACGATGAGATTTTCGTAGCAGTGTGGAGCAGGAGCAGCGCATCATACGAAATGACTTGGGTCGCACGACAGCTTGCTTCGAGTTAATGAGTCCGAAAAATGGATCTTATAAGGAATTCCAATTATGTGTGACACCATTCCTTTTCTTCGCACTCATTCAAGAAACACTTGTACTGTCTCATTTGAATATCTCAAGAGAGGCAAAGTGCAAAGGGAATGTGGGAGAACAGTTGAGGGTCTAAATATGGTGTAGGGCTGTAGTTTCAAATCAGACATATATAAACTAATTATTGCGCAGATTTAGAGTTAATGAAACTAAAAGATTCTCCTTCTTAGCATTTCCGGTTATGCTATTCATTCTAATTTGGGTAAAATTTCAATCGCCAGCACCCTAGAACATTTGACATAGTATACCAGATTCAAAGGGTTTTGGTTTTTATTACATATTTTTCCATTTTATTAATTTATTTTAATGCATCTTTATACGCCTAACTGATATTTCCAATACACATCAGCTAAATTCCAGTGTTAATTTGTTGTCATTATTATTATTTTCATAATTATTATTATTGTGTTATTATGCAAGTGGATTTTAATTTATGTTCATATCGTACTGTATATTCCATAAGTTCTTACGTCTAGAATTACTCTTATGACAGTGCTTTACTTTGCGACAAATGCGGCACGCCTCGGACAGGCTGACGGGATGAAAAATTTTGTAAATCTTTCAAATTTGATTGCCGCGTTTGTATAAAAAATGTGTCAAATTGTTATAAATTTGTTTGCCAAGCGTGCCGCTGGCGCCGATTGTTGTTACTGCCGTTCTTCTAGCTGTTAGCCGTTGCCTCAATTCATATTCATATCATTGTTTGTTTATTTTTTAGTTTTACAATTTTATTTCATTTACTGCTCAAAGTAATTATATATACAAAAATTCATCAACTACACTAAACAATTTTATTTTTGCATTTTTATTAGTTTTTTAGTTTCTTCTTTTAATTATAACAATATTTTTTTTAATGTTGAATGCAATTTCTTACAATGATTGCAATGGTTGGTTGGTTTGCTAGTTTAAGCCATCATATAATAGTGTGTGTATATTTATATAAATGTTTATGTATGTATGTTTGTATATATATGTGTGTGTGTGCATGTGTGGGTGAATGTGTGAAATGCTTTCAGTTGCCGTATAAATGTTTTTCTTTACATATACATATTTCAATACGAAATGCTAAACTTTGGTTTTATGCTACAGAATGTGCACACAATGGCCAACACAATTTATAAACGAGATATTAAAACTATAACAAATCAAATAAATTAAAAAAAGAACATATTCATAATTATATATAGATATATATTTATTAACTGGCTTTACTTCTCTACACAGAAAATGTTTAAACCCATAGAAACACACAAACATACTAATGTAAGGTATGATGTATGTGTTTGTCAGCATTAAGTTTAGATGTTGCTGCTAAGACATATAAAAATATGTACTAAATGTAGATGTGTGTGCCCATAGCTTGCTTGATTGGTAAGAATTGTAATTGTAATTGTTATCGTTATCGTCATCATCTGATATTTTGAAACCCTTGAGTTTTCAATTATTCATGATCCTACATATGGCTTAAGTATCGGGCTATGGATTTAGGCTGATCGCACTAGGAACAGCAGATGCGGAGAGGAACTAAATTTTGGGCTAGATTTTATTAGAATGTACTGATATTATCAATATTAAAGAACTTCATGGCAGGGTAATAGGAACCATGGACATACTGTTTGAGCGATCGCAGCTGTGGACAAGGCTAAGAAAGCACTAGAAATTTTCATTTACACATAAGTAGCAATTCTCTCGCAATTCAGTATAAATGTTAAGTTTAAATTTTGTTAAATATTTGCGTAAGAATTAAAATTTACATGTAGAGCTATGTGTCATTTTTCAAAATCAATTGCTTAAACAAATTTGTTAAACTTAGTCAGGAATTGACCCACATTAGTTGTAGTTTTTTCATTTTATTTGAATTGTACCACGGTTGTAAGTAAGCGGTGACAGCAAATCTTCTAAATTATACGTATGCTTCAGGAAAGGAATAACTCAAACCAGATTTCAATTATATATTTAGACATTGCTGATCTCTAAAATATCCAAATGTTTGTATTCTGCGCTGTTGCTACTGTAGCTACAGCTACTGCCTGGTTTAGGGCCGTTTGTCGCACAGAATTGCCACTGTTAAATTCAATGCTTGTGCTAATCTGGTCACACTGGTTAATATATTTAGGCCCGTTTTCACATCTTTAGCGCTAATTCTACTAATTTCACTTTGCTTGCCATTTCAAACGGATTTTCATATTGACTTTGACAAGTGAACCTAAGGCAAAGTGCGGAAAGATGTGGAAATCGAAAAGTGCATTGCCAGATGTGTGAAAATGAAATGTAAAAATTGCAATGCCTAAACTAAAATTATGGAAATTGCATTTGTCTGTAATACTAGATGAAGTGACAGTTATTGCTAACATGAAGATGTGAAAACGGAACTAAAAATTAAATTCTGTTTAATTTTCATCCTTTATTGATCGCTCAAACACAAACTTGTAATGTTCCAATGCAGATGATGAGTGTAAAAATAATTTGTATATTTCATGGACGACTGAAAATTTGCTAAAATATGACAAATTCAGTTCTGTTTGCGATATAAGTTTATAAATTCACTTTAGCTTGTGTTTAGAAGAAAAAAAAAACAAGTAAGAACGCTATAGTCGATATTCCGACTATAAAATACTCGTACTCAGCATTTATTCAAAATTCAACACATTCAAAATTATGAAAAAAAAATGTTTTTCTCTTTTTTTTGGGGGGTTCTCATAGAAAATGCTTTTTTATGATTTTCTCTACAATTATTATCCTATCGGCAAATCGGTAGATTATGTACTTATACATATACAAACCGAGTATTAACTAAATGCGTTGAAATTTATGGAAAATATAAAGTTTTGCGGTCTGCGGGACGAGGCAAATTTAAAAACAAACTTGATCTGACGCCCCACAAGGGGAATCTACATACCCAATTGGGACTATCTAGCTCTTACAGTCTCAGAGATTTAGGGGTTCATACGGACGGACAGGCGGACATGGCCAGATCGACTCGGCTGTTGATGCTGTTCAAAAATATATATACTTTATGGGCTCTTCCTTCTGCCTCTTACATTTGCACAAATCCAATATACTCGTTTATTCTACTAGAGTACGAGTATAACTAACACTTTTGGCATAAACTTAAGTTTAGTATAAACATACATTGGCTTTAATTTAATAATTTAATTAACAAAAATTTTCATTGTGTGATTTCTTACGATTTCTTCTTTCGTTTTGTACAAAAATGGTTTACAAATTTCTATATATTAAATTGTTGATTTTCCTTCAGCCTCAACAACTACGCGTAGAAGCAGCAAAATAATTATATATTTATTTTTATTTTAGATTTATTTTATTTTAGATTTTGTTTAATTTCGTTTGTTTTCCCAAAATTCATTTCATGTGACATGGAAGTAAATGGGCGCAATATTTGGTTACGCACCTAATAAGTAAATGCCATCATTGGAGTTTAATTAGCAACAATGTCAGCTACGTTTTGATTGAGTTAAATAATACTTGGGTTGTTTTTTAGATTTTTTTTTCAGCTTTTAGTTTATAAAATACAAGAAAATTCAGCAGTAATCAGAGAAAGATAGATAGATAGAGATAGATAGATAGAGAGTGGAGGAGAGACAGGTAGGTATTTACTAGTTTAGAGTCTGTATGTTTTGGACATGTCTAGCACAAATTTGATACAAAAACCTAAGCACCTAAGCATTAATCTGGTAAATTCTATATATATCGCATAAACGAGGGGTACTATTTATATTTCGATAATTCGCAACACCATAATAAAGTTTGGCATTATTTAGCATAAGCGTACTCACAACGTTTTGATGTACAAGTGCTATTGGTTTTGTTTACAGTAAAAAAAAATGGAAAAGTCAAGAGAAGGTTGGTTTATTTTTCACAACTTTCGATGAACTTAGTTCTTTATACGGCGATAAAGCACCATGAAAAACCACGGTATAGTGAATTCAATAGCGGTCGTAGTTTGGTTGCCGACGATCAATCGGCTGTCAAACGCGTGAATTTTTGAGCAGTCATAACATGGAATTGATCTTCCTTAAAGTCCTGATTTGGCAGCCAATGACTTCATCTTGATTTTGAATAGCAAAGACAAACTGCGAGGTCAACGATTGTTGAAGCGTTAAAAAATCATGTTTTGGAGGTGGAAAAACTGTTTTGACAATTGGTTTGAATGATTGCAAAGTGTATTGATCATTAAGGGGAATATTTTGAAAAACAATAAAGCCATTTTCATTTAAAAATATTTGTTATTTTTTGCTATTTTCGAAATATAAATAGTAAACCTCGTAGATAGCTGCTAGGCGTACGTACAGTTGCGGTTTTAGCTGCATTTGATTAGAAATTCAATAGAGTTGCCATTGTTTTGTTTTGTTTGAGTGTTTCATGATTGGTTTCATTGTTGTTGTTGTTGTTATTGTTAAGCTTAGACATCTAGTTAAATACTTGCTATATATCAATAGTACGTACAAGTAGATATATATATATATATATATGTATATATATATATAAATTATAAAATAGTTTTGCGTGAAAATATAAAATATTTTCGTTTTTTTTTTACCTTTGTTATAATGCTTATTGTTGTTGTTGCTCATCTTTTTCTTTCAATTGTTTATAGCATACGCTGAAACACATACATATACATAGAGTTATGCAGAAGTTGTGGCTGTGTGTGGGGGTGTGTGTGAGTTTTAATGCCTTGCCTTTAAAAAGTCTTAAGAATTATAGTAAATACGCATATAAATGTATAACGTTATATTTATATACTATATATGTATGTGTGTGTATGCATGTGTAGGTGTCTGGGTGATGTGAGTGAGTGAGTGAGTGAGTGACAATTTTGTATGTCCTGCTCTCCCGGCTTAGTCTTGCACCTCCCGGTACGGCACTTCGGACGTAACCGAGAAGGATTCGAAGTAGTGATTCAAGAACTCGAATGTGGGTCTCTTCTCGGGCACCGCATCCCAGCATTGCAACAGCAGATGATAGATGTTATCGGGGAAATAGTGATTTGTGGGCTTTGGCATGCGGAAACCGCGCTCAATGTTTTCAATCACCTCGCGACTATGCATGCCCGGATAGGGCACTTGTCCGTAGGTGAACAGCTCCATTAGCAGTATGCCATAAGACCACACATCCGATTTGATGGAGAACTTGCCATAGATGATCGCCTCGGGCGCCGTCCATTTTACGGGGAAGCGTGATCCCTGCTTGGGGCAATACTCATCATCGGCAATGACACGGGCCAAGCCGAAATCACAAATCTTTGCCACATTGTTTTCGCCAATGAGTACATTGCGCGCCGCCAAGTCGCGATGTATGAGCTGTTTGGACTCCAGATACTCCATGCCGCTGGCCACCTGGGTGGCTATGTAAATGAGATCCTCAAAATGCAAGTAGCGACCATCGCCCTCGCGCAGAAAGTCCAGCAGGCTGCCCTTGGACATGTACTCCTGCACGATATAGATGGGCTCCTCCTGCAGGGGATTAGTATTTAAGTTCCAATTAGAGACCCATATGTTAAGGGTACTCACCTGTGAGCAAACGGCATAGAGTGCCACCAGGCGATTGTGACGAAACTTCTTCATGATGGCCGCCTCCTGTAGGAAGGCTGCCGTGGACATGGTACCTTCGCGCAAGGTTTTAACAGCCACATCAATGCTATTGCGCCACTTGCCGTAGAATACCTCACCAAAGTTGCCGCGTCCCAATTTGCGGAGCAGCTGAATCTCTGAGCGTGGTATCTCATACTTGTCACGCAGCTCCGGACCCAGATCCCACATTTGTGGTTGTGGTTTGGGACAGGGACGCGACAGAATATGGCACAGGCCAAGAGCATTTTCTGCAAGAAAGCGAGAGAGATTAATAGGGCTGATCTGACAATAGAAATTGATGGAACGCTACTCACTGCTGTAGGCCATGACCAGTGCCTGAAGCGAGGGAAACGTTTGATTTGTGGCTATATAGTAGCCACCATTGTCCAGTGGCTTGATGCGATAGTGCTTCACATGGTAACCGCGTCCATCCTCCCAATCCTTGACGGACAGCGAATAGCCATTGGGATTGTGCTCGGAGGGGCGTACGAGGAAAGTGCCGCGTGGATTCTCCTCGGCCAGCAATAGCTTGTCTGCCTCCTTGCGCAGCACGTTCTCAAAGAACCAGCTGGGGAAGAGAAAATACACCATTGAGATATGGATATACGAGAGTTAAATCAATAAAAACAAAAATTACTCTTCACTGTTGACGCTGCGCTCCTCGGCCACAAAGTTCAGCGGTATGAGTCCCTCCTGACGTGTTGTCAGATTGACAACGCGCCACCAATCGGATTCGGTGTCGTCAATGACCTCCATGCGGTCACCCTTCATGAAGCTCAAGTCGGATTCATCGCGCGATTTGTAATCATAGAGGGCGACGACAACACGTCTCTTTGGCAGCCCACCAGGAACGCCAGCTGGAAGAGAAGGAGAGACCAGAGAAATGAGCAGGGTGTCAAAAGTCGACTTCGAGCCAATTTTCGTCTGGCTGGGCTGTAAATTTGATTTGCAGTCAGCCAGGCGTAATTTAAATTGCAATTTATGGCTACAAATTGGGCAAACTTTAAACATGTCGCCCGCAAAACGAGTCAAACTTAATTACAATTTAATGACGTACAGCAACGTTGGGGCTCAGCAGGATTGCTTGTAGATGCAGGCCAAGGCAACCGAATATTTAAATATGCTAAAGCATAGCATACATTTTGGCGCAGCCTCTTTGGCCATTTGTCAACGCGATAAACAAAACAATTTAATTTCATGCCAAACCAAGCCAAGCCACAATTTTTGGCACTGACTTGCATTTAGCTAATTGATTTAGCAACCAAAAAAGGGGAAACAAAGAAAACAAAGAAAAAAAAACCAAATTGAAAACAAAAGACAAATTCTTGGCCTGCGTTGCATTGTTGCCTTGGCCGTACCACTTCGCACTGGGGAAAATGTATGACATAGGTATGCCTGCCCTCCATTCTATGCACAAATCACTGGCCAAGCACTCAACCTCTCAACGCATTTCACGGGTTTACACGACCTAAGCGGCTTTGCCTTACCAAATACTGCCGCTCGCATGCAATGACAAATGGCAAAAGCTAATCAAGCTCTGATTAGGCACAACAAATGCATACTAACATCCCACATGTGAAGCCAATTGATAGTCGTTTTTATAGACTTTATGAGCACATGCTGATTCATTGCATTGGCAGTGAAACCTAACCTAACCTAATCTAGCTACCTTGGCCACATTTCATTTAAGACTTGTTCAACCAAATGAATTTTAGGAATTTGTAATTACAAACACATAGAAGGTTCATAAACTCAGAACACTGAAAGGTTTATTTCCATGACCATTGAATTGTCGATTCCTGTGATTTAGGCAAGTGGTCAGGGCAAGCTTTGATAATTTAATTTGAAACCACATTGAAGACAGAATGTGGTGAAGAATTGAAGACATTGAAGGAAATAAGCCCAACCTAAGCAAAATTTTAGTAATTGCTGAATATTAGATTGTTGCGGAGATTATTGAGCACATTGAATGGTTGCCAACCCCCGAAAAATGTATTCATCTGCGTCCAATCAATTTAATTTGCTTGTGTCTACAAATTCGACGTAGATATCTCAGTATTTGCTGGCTTCGTCCTGCTGGCAGTTTCATCAATGTTCGTCTTATCAGCGCTCAGAGTGTACTGCCGGCAGTCGCTGCCCGAAAACAGAAGAAACTGTCACCTTCGCCTATCCCAACTGCTTACTGATTGGTTTGAAGCGTGGGTAATGAGAGAATTCCTCTGGCTCTCTTAAATTACACCCTATTCAATTGAATGTTGTTCATGTCCATTAATGATGAATATGAATGCAAAAGATTGGCGTTAACTGAACAACTAGAGAAGAATAACTAGAGAGGAAGGTTAACTTCAAGTACCAGAACCTTAGTAAGAAAACTTAGTAGTCTAAAACGTATTTCCTTTGGCTGTAACAATAGGCAGTGAAGCAATCTTCTTTCTAATACTTTCAAATATTTTGTGCTTGCAAACACACAGACTTTCATATAGATATACATGTAAATACATAGAACACATTTGGATACCAAGAAATCTGTTTGTGAGTGCGAGAGATCAAAAAGCGATGCTTGGGTTGCAAACAAAATCTTGTTAGAGCCATCTATTGTACAAATTTTTCATTAATATGTCTTCTACATATAATACATATGAGCAGCTTACAGAAAAAAGAAGCCAACTGTGAAAATTACAAGTCAATAACTTTAAAACTGAGAGAGCAGTTTGCATACAAACATACGGACACACAGACAGACAGATATAATAACACACTCTGCAAGGGTATAAAATGTGATTTATGAGTTTTCTGGTATGTATTTACTCAGCGGTACTGTCATACTTTCTATAAAATATACAGAAATATTGCTTAACTATTTGCATTGAAACTTTGCAATCCGTCAATAGTCATAAACAATTCCTCTTGTATGTTTCCTTGAATAAAAACAAGCTTTTGAGTTGCGGCTATCAGTTGTCAAATGCGAACAGTTGTCATATGTGCTGAATTATTAATGATGAAGGAAAATTTGTGCCTACCCAGAAACACAGCAAAGCCTAACGTCTGAGGAAAGCATTCTGTTGTACGCCAACTGCTGTTTCATGAATTTGTCTTTCTTTACATCTTCTCCTTTGTAATTCCAAAGATTTTCTAGCACTAATGTGTAAAAAAAGCTTATTCATAGAGTAATGAGTATTTGTTGATAATCACTGAGGGCCACTACTTCCGAAACAGACATTGAGGTCTATGATCGTCAGCTGCTTTCCATTGGTATGTCGTTCCATACGATTGCCGTGCATTTTTATTAAGCCTCAAACACAAATTGACTTGCTTGTGATTCTAGTTGTTTAACTTTCTAGAATGTGGAATATTGCACATTCTCTACTCAATATATGTATATCTTTTTTTCCGGTGCAAGCCATTTCAAAACAGCTTTACTCGTCTCAGAGCTACGATTTCAGAGCTATAATCTTTTTTAAATTCTTCCCAAACGCTAGGGCTTTACAGTTTCTATATTTCCCAAGACAAAATCTACTATCTCTACTATGATCAAATGCCTGTGGTTTGTTTGCTCCCACGAAATTCCTAATATTGTAAAGACTGTTTGCTCAAGTTCACCTGGACATTTCTGCTGAAAGCAAATTCCTTCAATCAAATTCCCCAAGTTCAAATTAACCTTACCAAATTGACCTTCTCAAGAACAGAGTTCAAATAATTAGTCAGATTTCGAGACCGATTTCCAGCTTATGTAAATTTGATTGTTCAAATGTCGTAACTAGGTATTTGTTGTATAAATCTCAATTGAATTTTACCTTGTCATGACATTTTAGGGGTCAACTTTTATTCCAAACTTCATTTGACATGAAAAATCTAACGTGAAGCCCGCTCAAATGCACCTCCCAAAGCACCACAAGCAATTCGAACTGGTCGGTCAAGGTTAATGTTTGTCACATTAGCAGTGCAAATATGGGAAATGCCTCCTTGTGGGCCACGAACCACCTAACACCTAACGACATCGGCAAATGGCATGCCACGACCCAGAAGCCTCTAGAGAGAGGAGACGCAACTCTAATTATGACTATATACTACTGGCAAATGTGGTAACTATCCATGCCCTCACACATACAGCACGACGAGAGTAATACAAGTGCAAGCTCATGGCATAAGGGTGGTTATATAAGTTGGTTTAAATATGTAAACACGAGGCCAAATGTTAATGTCAATCTCGACTGGCAGTGAGTTGAAGTTAAATTTCTAATTAAAAGGCAAAAAGAGACCCCAACCTTAGCACAAGCAAAGCCAACTACATAATTATAAATGCATGATATGCCAACTCTGTAACTGCGTTTCCAGGTTGCGACAAACCGACAGCACAGATGGACGAATTTGAATAGGTTATACTGGGGTACAAAGGGGGCAGCAAAGAAAGTTGTGCAAATAAGGCGTAATTTTCACTTACTTGGCGTTGTTCGCGGCCTGATGATGTCAACGCCGCCCTTGGCGCCAATCTTTAAGGGACCGCGATTTGGATCTGGTGTATAGCGCGAATCCAACGAGCCGCCATTGTTATGCTTCTGGCCCAGACCAGCGCCGACACCGCCGCTATTGTTGATGTGCGTCTGGCCAAAGGTGTAATCGGACTTTTTATAGCCACCAGTGGGATAGGCCAAAGCCAGCTCCTGATCTTGACGTTTGCTGCAGCATTTGTTTCCCATGTTGTTGTTGTTGTTGTGGCTGTCGCTTTAGTAGTTGATAATGAGTTGGGTTGAGCTTATGGGTTGCCTGGTAGAGTTGAAGTTAGCTATTCGTTGATTGATGGCGCGTATTTATTTAGCAACGCATATTTGGCATTTAACGGGTTTAAGGTTTTTTTTTGTTTTTTTTGCAAGAAAAAATCAGTGTACTTAAGTTTAATTAAAAAGTTGTTGTTGATTTTACTTTTTTGTTTACGGTTTTGTGTGTTTAAACTATCAGTCGAGTTTTGGTTTGCCTTAAGCTTGCATCAAAAAAGTTACATGGAGGGCATTGCCTAGTTAGTTAATTGTTATATTAATTGTTTTCGCTCAAATAGCCTTTGTTCATTTAGGCTGTTTGCGGCTTTTGTTTTGTATGTATTGGTTGGTTTGTTTGTTGTTTGTTTGTGGTTTTGTTATTGCAAAAATGCATTTCGTGTATAAAAAGGTTGCAGCTGCTGTTAAGTAATATTTAAGGTTTACAGCTCAGGCAGCTGCTGGTTGATTATCCTTGTGGTTGGTGTCCTGCCAGCGCTTGCAGCTAGGCTAGACTGTCTGCACATTGTTTACGCTTGTCACCTGCAAGAAGAGCACAAAATAAACAAACACCCCAAAATTAGTTAAGGTTGTGTTAATAAATATTCATTAAAAGCACATTTTAGTTATAAAAGACAAAGAACGGAGGAGCAGTACTATGTACGTGTATGTGTGCGAGTGTGGGGGGAATGGGGGGAGACAGTCAAGTCAGTGACCCAAGTTCACTCAGCCAGACCACACAGCGGACAGTTGCAATTGTTGTCCTGCTGGCTGCCAGTGTCCTTTGCTTTCGGATCTAAACGTTTTTGGCACATTATTTCACTTGACTTGCCAGCACTGTGCAACACAGCAGCGCAGCACGAGTCAGCTACACAGAGGAAAAAGCATTGCGAAAATGAGATGAATGACAATTTCAGGCATCACAAAGAAGCTGAAGCTGAAGCACTGACAGACTGCAATCGCTGCATTCACAAATTCGAATAGTCATACAAATGATTACTTTGACTAATAACGTTGGAATCCAATAAAAGATAATTGCGTTCATCTTATATTTGTTTACTAAATGAACGTTATACATACTGTATGACATACTGTGATCGGACGCAATCGCCCTTTCAGAGAAAAGAGCTGACACAGAAAGCTGATAGTGGCAAGACAGCATGGATTCTTTCCATAGCTAGTTTCATCTCTCAATCTCACACGTTTAAGTGGCCTCAGGCTTCGAAGGGAATTCTCAAACATATTTATGAATTCTGTCCTTAATCATTCCCCATTTACTTTTGAGAAGTGGTGTGAATGTAGCTATAATTGGTATTTGCGATCATTTAGTTTGTGATGAATGATTCCTTTAGCGTTTTAATTGTAATAATCCAAAACCCAAAACCTAACCTATCGATTTTCAAACGTTAAGATATCTGTGTATTAGAAAAGTTGCTGTTAGATTATTATAAGTCTATCACATTCCAGCGGCAGATGAACCAATTCTAAGTAATAGAAGAACATGCAAACATGAATATTTGAATATCAAAGGGGCAATCTCTCATTGATATTTCCTATTATTGCTCACAGTGTACACCAGACCAAGCTACCAGCAGCAGCAGGTTGATAAACACACTGTCAGGCAGACAACCGACTGTTGCAGTTGTCAGGACATGGCACACACACACAGAGTCGCACGCACTAAGTGCACCACCGCAACCGCAACAGCAGAAATAACAACAATACAACTGACAGGACTCTGCCTGCCAGCCACCAGCTGGACTGGCTCATTCGCATTGTGCATTTGACTCAAGCCTGGCTGGCAGGCATCTGTTTATTGTTCAATTGGATAATTATACTCCAGCCCCGGAGACGACCACACCCGCACTCCCGTCACCATCACCCTCGCCGGCCTACACGACCAATCTTCTTGTTTAAATTGTTGCTGCACTTTCCTATTTTAATTGTTATTATTGCGCATTTGTTGGCTCGACATTTTCAATGTGCAGCTGCCATGAAATTGTCTCAGGATCTGTATGCATTAGCTAATATGCAGCAATTGTCGGAGTCAGTGTGGTTGCCATTTGCCATCAATTATTAAATTTAGAGCCATGTTTAACTTAAGGCACATCAAATAGGTGAACGAAATATGTGACCATTTGTGCATTTGCCTTTGTGTTCGCTATAAAATGCTGTCGCTGCTCAATGTCGCCTAGATAAGCTACGAATTGGTATACAAAATGAAAATCGTTAAATGTAGAAAGTGCCGTGGCGAATATCAGGCTATTGCAAATTCTTGGCACACAAAGGATGTCCAACAGTTCATTGCAAATTGTGCCAGCAGCAGCCATTTGAAGGCAATGTCTGCCGCCTTTATTGTCCTCTCGCGTTGAAGAAAGCTGAGTGTCGCGCTTTAAACCAAACAACAACAAAAACAGCACTAATAAAAGTTTGTGTGGATTTGCGTTGAGCATAAAAGTCAAACTTTTTATTTCAGCACAGTTCATGAACCCGTCAACAACAATAACAGGAGCAGCCATAGGAGCAGCAACATGTCCCGCAGGGGTCAAACGACGTTAGACGTTGAACCATAAAAATAACAAACAAACAAGTGAATGTACCTATATATATATATATATATATATATATATATATTTAGCTGACATTTCTAATTTATGTGTGTGCAAATGTATGTGTGTTGTCTATAGAAGTTAACTGACTGGTCCAGCAATGTCAATGAATTATAAGCTTTCCTTGAAGCCATAAAAAACTTAAAGAGCAAAATAATGCTTCGGTGCAGTCTATGGAAATACTATTCTCTCCAACTTTAATGTTGGTGAACTAAGTTAAGTTACTATGTATCATTTAAAGGTGTATGTGGAAAACTTCCATCAGGTACTGTTAACCCAGAAACGCTAGAGGAAGATGTCTATTAGAGAGAAATTATAGATGATACTGTGGGCTTCTGGTTGAAGAAGTTCTAAAGAACTATCCCTGTCGAAAAGCCACTAGTTCCTCTAATCAAAGCTACTAATGATAAAATCAAGTCGATGCTGAAGATTACTACGATTGCCAGCCAACATTAATTGTGAAAGACATTTAAGCGCTTCTCAACGATTCTACCACCTTCACCCTATAAAATAAAAGTAGACTTTGTCTCTGCAATGGTCCGTCCGAAATTAATCGCGCAGATTATACATTCTACTCTATTTAGATATCTTTTCTATAAAAAAGAATTAAAGAATATGTAGGATAGGTAGGGATAACTCCCAATGGAGAATTAGCAAGAATCATTAAGGAAATTAATGGTAGTTTGCACACATATTGGTGGTAAAATCGTGGTATTTCGTTTAAATTATATTTGAATATCGTTGAAAAGCTTGCTGAAGTATAAATGATTTCGAATATTGATTAGATTTTAGTGATCTTAAGAAGTTCGCCACAGAATTCTATATATTCAGCCTTTATATATTATAGCTATTGGCCTCAGTAATCAAAGGTACCATAAGATTCTAACGCTTGCTGGTTCGTTAACAAACCTCTAATACAAAAATATTTTGGAGCTGTCTTTCGAATCATTAGATTCAAGCGTTTAATTTCATGAGAATAAAAATTGCACTTTACAAGGTTTCCCATTTGAGATATTTTAGAATTTTTGTTATATATAAAACTTAATCGCGCTTATAAATTAAAAATCATTGAATTGTGAACCTGTGTGGGACATAAATTAGCCCTCATTCTACTAAAAATCATCTCAAAAGTATACTTATTTGTGGATATTTGCGAACTCATGCGTAATTACTTCTAGCAGCTGTTTTGTGGTTATTCGCATTCATAGAACTATATACGCACACCGTGACAACAAGGACCACTCACTTTAACAAAATCTCACCGACAGAGGAAGAAAACTAAATTTCAGTGTTATAGAGAAAGAGTAAGTTGAAAACAAAGATATGAATATTTCATAGTTGATGTGCAGTCAGTAGCAGTACGAGTTGTACTAGCTAAAGCCGTAAATGTTGCTCTAGCAATTCCCTAGCAGTTTACTGACAGCAACACACTTTGATATGTACGAGTATGGGAGCAAAATGTCTTCCTGTGTGTATGTGTGTGTGTGTGTGATATCAAATTGTAATATTCTAGTTTACTTTTGGGGGCAAAGAGTTGGCAAACGACATGTGGCGGTAATGGTGTTGTTCTGCCACCACTGCTTTTTTGTTGCTGTTGTTGTAGATAGCAATGGATTGCCATTGTTGAAGTTGACAGAACTAAATGAATACTTAATTGGATATTGTGGCTTCCAATGCGCCTGAAAGTTGGCAACGTAACGCATGCGAAAGTGTATATGTGTGTGGATGCGTGTACTACATTACATTATGATGCGTGTTGTGTTTCGTCATGATGCGAATATGAAATATGACTTACAAAGACCGTAAATCATGATAATCCTAAAGCCTTTACAATGACAACTGCAGCTATTGCACTAACAATGCAGTCTAAGGAAATTTGATGGAAAAATAGCAACAAATCAAGAATTTCATTTCATTAGGGGAAAAATATATGAAAGTGTAATGCAGTTCACCAACTTAAGGTTAGAAAAAGTAAGAGCCGAATGCGCATGGCAGAAGCCACACCAACAGCTTCTGGTGTATGTATAATTGCCGAACCTTTTGCTATTCTTAAAAAATAGGGAACTGTCGATCACTGTTTACGGCCATTTTAAGTTTTCATCAGTGTGTTTTTTAAGCAGAACTTGGAATATCAAATAAGTTTAGCAAACATGGATCTTATGTGTGCTTATTAGAACCAACGTTAGCTAAATAAGTTCGACACACTTACAAAACAACATTGGAATCGTTGTGACCGTGATGTTCAGGTGGTTTGTCGTTCTTCAAGAGTTTTACATATGTGATATAATTTCATCTCCTTCTGTCTTTGTAAAGGAAACCTGTTGCGAATCTGATATTCTACACTGCTCTTCGTCCACACCACGTTATGGCAACCCTACATTCCTCTACATTGACTTCTAAATCTGACACACACACCTTAAACCTTGCCTACGTTTTTGTTAAACTATATTTAATCCGATTAAAAAAGGCAAAAAGTCAACACTCTCCCACAGACATCTAATAAAATCAAATAAAATGCAAAAAATGTATGAAAATGAAATGAAAATGCCCAGCTATGTATATGCACGGTTACGTCTTAGGTGGGGAGACGTGTTCTTCTCAACAGCGGGCGGGCGACCGCATGTCAGCACAAATCCTTGGGGACATAAAGGCATTAACTGTAAATGCCGTAATGCCTTCATTTCCTGTTGACAGCCCGATGACGACAAACATAGAAGG
This sequence comes from Hirtodrosophila duncani, assembly GCA_037043425.1. Lineage (NCBI taxonomy): Eukaryota > Metazoa > Arthropoda > Insecta > Diptera > Drosophilidae > Hirtodrosophila > Hirtodrosophila duncani. The sequence continues at coordinate 4,019,138 of JBAMBM010000834.1, read as the reverse complement.
CATAGATATGGCCCCAACACACACACACCCACACATATAAGTATATATGTCTACTGTTACAAATGTCTTTTGCATTTTGGAGCTGAGGAGGGTTGGCAGCAACTAGGGTGGTGGCACGCCCCCACCTTTATTGCGCCCCCAATATTATTATTATTATGTATATGTAGTATGTACTGCTGCTGTACTGTATTGTATTGCCTTCTGCGTCAGCTGGCGCTCCACATTGTTGCCTACTTAAAAAGTCAATTTGTGTGACGTCGCCGATATAGTCGTTGGACTTGTCAATGCTGTTTTGTCATCCTGTTGCCGTGTGCTAGTCTTATCGATGCGTCCTGCCTGACAGTCGTTCACCTTTAAACGTAACGTCGTGCTATCGATTAATCCACAAATACACAATCACACACAAGCAGAAGAAATAGTGGGGAAATGTATGCCAATGGCTTGCTTGGCTGTCTCCAATGTGTCAGTTGGCAATAAACAATAAATACATTTAGATTTATTTATCCCTTGATGCATGGCATCTTCTTCTTTTTCTTAGAGAATGAGAGAGAGAGCAGACTTTGCATAAAGGCTACATAAAACATTCCCCAGTTGGTGACTGGCAGGTCTGGCAGGCGAGGTAACTGCTATTCCAATATTGAAATTCAATTCTGCTCTGTAAGGCGAAAATTGCATAAAATATTACAAGCGACTTTGCCGCTTCGATACATTATGCATAAGCTTGCAGGACGTGCCAGGACAACAACGACCACATTGACATCACACAGAAGGAAATGCAATAAATAAATGCAAACACACATATAGATATATATATATCAAAATGTTTATTGCGCGTTGTTTAAATACAGCAAAATAAAAAAGTGTTTCATATCTCAAAATAAATATCGATGAAAATATATTTTGTACAATTTATTCATGTTTGTTTGCTCAACTTTGTTGCTGTTATTCTCGCAAATGCATCATAAATTATTCATCATGCGGAAGAGAACCTACAAACAATATTATTTATATGCATAAAAAGTGGCCTGACATTGATCGAATTAAGAGTCAATTGAAAAGCTGAGTGGTTTTTTCTATACCATTACAGAGGTCGACCATTAAAACAATGTCATGAAGTTTGCAAAACTGAGCCACTAAATAATTTACATGGAAACATATAAGCTTAAGGCGAATTCAATCAGAGCATAAATATCTCTACATATGTATGAATATATATATAATCTTGTGTTTAATTCAGGATGCTTGCTTCTATGCGTTACAAATAACCTGTCAGATTTATAGTGCCGTCTCGCACAGAGTAGTGAAAAACATATAAGTAAGTGTGCCAATTATATTAAGTGGATTTCTTTGTATAAAATTTGGACATGTAAACTGAATTGCATAAATTACAGTCATATAACAGTAGTATTTCATTTTCTGCTTACACATACACACACACAGTCAGAGAGAGATAGAGAGAGAGGGAGATACACGCATTCAAAAGTATTAATATAATCCAGCGATGATTGACACAATTTATAAAGACATCATTTAAACTAGTAAGAACGCAACAGTCGAGCTTGCTCGATAGTTAAATACCCTATGAAATATAGCAAACCTAATCCTGATCAACTTCGGATAAATTCGGATTTGCAGCCTCCTAAATTTACTCGATTTGGATGATTTTGATGAAAATAAAATAATTGAAGTTCATTACGGAAAAAATCCGTTATATGGGAATCTGATTTTATAGTGATCGTAATAAACGACAGACGTGGAAGCTCCTAATATGAATACAAACTAAATTAAATTCGATTTGGATGAAAAACAAACATTTTGTGTTCATTCCAATAAATCTATTGTTCTATTGGTTCCATTGGGGCTATATGATATAGTTGTTTGATCTGAATAAAATTTGGTCAAAAGACGTAAGACATCATAAAATGAAAACAAACCGACTTTGGCTCGATTTGGATCAAAAGCAAAAATGTTTTCATTCCAAAAAAAAATCAATTCTATGGAGGATATATGATATAGCTGCCCGATCAGGATAAAATTTGGTCAGTTGATGTAAATGCTTCTAATACACATAATCCCCAAATTTGGTTCAATTCCAATGAAAAACAAAAAAGCTTTAAAAAAAAAACAAACACTAAAATGGGCGGTAGTTGGTATTCATCTGGGTACATAATTATGGAAAATAAATATGCCAAATGAAGTTTCTTATAGTTTTCAATATCTAGATATTCATACAACCTGACGGACGGACGGACAGACGGATTCGGCTTGTCGTGGTGCCTGTTATACACATTTCAGAACCTTAGACCTTAGTATACCCTTGCACAATAGGTACAGGGTATTCAAATATTTATGTAAATTGAATGGCTTAAAGCCTGACAATTTAAATCACCAAATTCGGTATCCGAACACCTCACGGAAAAATTTTAATAACAAGGAACTTAACGACAATGAAAAATGGAATGTTTTGATCCAAGAGTCAGTAAAGTAAAACTTAGAGAAAGAGCGGCTTATATATTTGAAAATATAAACAAGGAAGGCTAGCATTGGCAAGCTTCTCATTGCAAATATATACCCAATTTTATTAGTTTCAAGATATTGTTCCGATTGCGGTTGTATGGGAGCTAAATGACATTGTTGTCCGATATGGACCAAATCTGGTCAGCGGGCATGGGGTTTCTTTAAGTGGAAACAAAAATTTGTAACATTTGGAGGAAAAACAGTAAAATCATGCTACTAGGTGTTTATTTCGGAACAATAGGTTATACGATACAGTTATATAATCTATATCAGATCTGATCAATGGCCGTGGGGCCTCCTCAAAGCCAAATTTGTTTGATTTCGATGAATAACAGAAAAGTTATGCTACTAAGTGTTGATTGCGAAACAATCAGTTCTATGGGAGCTAGATGATATAGTTGTCTGATCTGGATGAAACTCAAACTTAACTAGTGTGCAGCATATAGTAAAAGTCGCAGCTTTGTATCTTGGAGTTGAAACAGACTTAAGGACGTACGGACAGACGGACATGGCTATATCGACTTCTCTTGTGGTTCTGATCCAGAATTGCGTTGCAAACTTCATGACAAAATTAATAGACATTTGTGAATGGCATAGAAAGATCGGACTTATGTTAGTTTTGCATTCATAGAATTAGTTAACTATTACTAAAATTGTGCTGAATATGGAAATGGCTTTGGCCACTTGACAGGAGAGTTTTGGATTGCCTTAGAGCAACAGCAGCTATCACACATGAAGTATACAGTTCACTAAGAGACGATGTTATATGACAAAAGCGAAGGTGATGGCTATCGAATAAATGTTACTCAAAAATATTCCGTTGCTGCAAAATATAGATTAGTCCATTATTGCTTAGGCTTTTAGTTCACATTATGCAGCTTTATATCCAACCAAATCAAACACTTCTCAGAAATCCTTATGGCATTAAAAGATACTGATTCCTAAATTTTCACTCTAAAAATGTATATAAAGCCAATAAAGTCAAATACTTATCTATCTCATTAAAGATGAGGATATAACTCTCAACAATTCCAAGCTTCAGGAGAGAAAAAAAGGCATTCAGCAGCCTGGCGACGTGATTGCACAGAAGCTCAAAAAATAAGGAAACCCAAAAAGGGCTGAAATTCGAGCTACAAAGTCTGTGTTCCAATTAGAAGCAGCACTCAATGTACACTTCAACTTAAATTATGCTTTTAATGAGTTTGGAAATCTGCTTTATATAAATTCTTGAAATCAATTAAATTACAAACTTGCAAGGCGAAGAGAAATTTTGTTTTATTTACTGTCAGTATAGTAGTAGCAGGTCCTTCGGGCCACTGAAAAGTCAACTTTGCGTATGTGACATGTCAGAAAGCAAATAACCAACCTGCTCCAGAGCCTACGATTGGATCATGTCCAGAGTCAGAGTGACATGTCATGCCGCACATTAAAATGATTGGCCGCCCTCAGCCGCATCAAATACCATTAAACAAATGAACTAAAAGCAATAACATAATAACTTATACTACGCTTATCGAATATGCGAATATATAGCTATACTTAATACTTCGGGGTCAGGCCAATGTGACAAGTTTTTGTGACAAAATCAATCAGATGACTGCGTTGTGACGCGAACCGAGCAACACAGTCAGCTGCCATATGGAGATTACAATTTATAAATAGAGAACCTAGGCGGGGACAAGGGTGTCGTGACTACCACCACATGGGAGTAGTGCGAGTATATTGACATTAAGGCATTGTACAATTAAAAAATAGTCACGTAGTTGCAGGCAATAACAACAAAAACAATGGCAGAAACAACGACCGATAAAATCAGCAGCGACGCAGGCGGGCCAGCGTTCAGACGGGGCAATGAAATGTAGAAGTTAGCCTTAAAGTTGCATTTGTTTTAACACCCTTTACAAACAATATCTAAAGCAAGGGGTATATAGGTTATGAGGTAGGGAAAGACTTTGGAGAAGGGAGAGTATGTTTTAAAGAGATTTCTGATGACTTTCTTATGTACCATGAGCAGAGATTACGCTGAGAAACACTAAAAAAAGTATATCAATCCATCCGTTATTGAATCAATCAGAAACGATAACGAAAGTGGAATGATCCTGGAATTTAATGAACTGACTCTGTTCGTATTGATTCAACAACGGATATCTCAATCTTGGAAATATTGAATCTATCTTGTTTTATTCCCGATCAGAATTTTGTTTCAAGCGGAAATGATGAGATTGATTTAAGACAAACTTGGGATTGAGTTGAAGTCGATTAACTACTTACTTGGTATGAAAAAAATGGTGGTTTCAACCCGGCATTGAACTCACGAACTTTTGGTTGACAATTCAACAGACTAGCCTGGACCATGTCCGCCTAATCCTGGACAGGCTTTAATTGCTTGCTGAGCATTTCAGACTTGATTTCAATCGGAATCTGTGTTAAGCTCTTGATTTCACAATTTTCGCGCGAGATTCCCAGTCGAATCCTGTTGGGTACTTAATTCAATCATTTTATCCTGGATTTGTACTTAAAGTGCAACACAAGAAAAGCATTTAGCTGCGTAGGATATGAAGAGGCTTTCATTGAGACATGATCGCTGATAAAAGCAAAGCAGTTCTAATTAGTTCACTGGATGCTTACAGAGTCTAAAACACTTTCAAACACTCAATGGCTTCGGCTCCCTGGCGCCGCTTAGATGTAAATTCACAGCTGGACATGCAGACACAGACAAAGTCATAGCGAGAGCTTTACGATTTTTGTGCGCAGGAATGCAGACAAAAATAAAGAAGCAGGCGGAGCACATACGGATGGAACGTGACCAACAAGAAGCATCGTTCAACTCTGGCTGGGATTGCGGGCGGGTCGTATGAAACGCACAATTTAACGCATATTTCGTGTGAAATTGTAAAAACTGGTTGAGGAGAAGTAGTCACAAGGACATGGCCCAAGCAGGAAGCACATATAATACCACTTGCTAGCTGTGATGCTGGGCGGTGGCAGTGGTATGTGGTTCGAGGGTTTGTCAACCTCAATGGCAACAACAGCCACATCAGCCAGCAACATCAACAACAACAGCAAAAGGGCAGGGCAAGGGGCGGTTACAACATAACGAGATGAGCTCATTACTTTAATGGGTTTTTCCGCGGGCCAAAAGCGTTGTCGGTATGCTACTTCTCAACTGTCCCCCTGACAGTCGCTGTCGCTCATTTCAGTTTGTGTACGCAAAGTTATGATTTTTATTTGAGTAAAATCATTTTATTTATGTAATGCCAGCACGCAGGGGTTCAATGGCATGTTTGTTGCCTGCAAAGGATTACCCAGAAATAAAATATAAAATAAAGGAAGAAACACACACATTCTGCAAACAGCTGCAAAAGCCACATAATTAGCTGGCGAAAATCAACAATCAAAAGCAGCCGCAGGAAAGTCAAAGGAGTTGAGTTGAGGCGCAACAAAAACAAATGACAAACAATGCAAAATTAACCCAGAAATCTAATTACCGTGCGAAGCAGACCAGGCTGGCGCAAAAAAGCAACAGCAAACAATGACGACAGTGGGGAAGGGCTGGAGAGCCTTAAACTGGCTTTGGGGGTGCGCTAACACAGCTACAAAAAGCGCCACAAACAGCATGTTAGAATGCTGCGCAGTCGAGGCTGATCGACCTGAATGATGCTCTATTTACATGAGAGCAGATTACTCTCTTCATATTTTACTGTGTTCACGTGATCGCTTATCATTTAGTGCCGCATGTAGAGCGATCGAACTTGATGACCTTGTAGAATATAATCAAATTCAATCATCTTAGGAAGTCTAATTCTTTCTTGCGAATCGGAAGTTTGCTTTATTATACATTTTCGAGAAAAGTTAGGATTGGGAAACATATTTATAAGTTATTGCTGGATTGTCAAGATTATGGTTTGAGCATGAATTTTGCTTCTTCCAATCCTAACAAACTCCCGTTTAATCTATGAAATACACAGCATTCAAAAAAGGGGGCGTTGATGTGTTGAACAATGACGAAATCGAGCCGCTCGGTGAAATATGGGACCACAGCACGCCGACATTTGAGGGTCCCAGCTGGCAAACATGCGACAGATGACGTTTGTTTGCGTCCGGCTCCAGGCTCGGTAACCTGAGTGAGTCCCCCAGTTGTGGGCGGTTTGCTAGGCTTAGGGATGTGATGCACAAAATGGCGTGTAATGCTCTCCAAGGGTCTGAGGGAGTGACCATCTAGGCAGTATAAAGTGTTTTGGTTACGGAACAGGCAATTTCCAGCTAACGTCACTCGAGGCATGTAATTGTTGTTGTTGTGCAAATGTTGTTCATACAACAAACAACCGTAATTTTTGTCAACAATAAGAGCAGCGCCATCCAGCGACAGCTACAAAAACAGCGCAGAATACTTCTACGTAATTGCAGGTTAAACACCAACAGAGTGTCGAGCTTGAAAAGAACGCTCTGGCTTCCGTGGATGCAAGGCTGAATTATTAAAACAATATTTGTGCGCGATTAGATGGCAACGAGGACGACGCCCACTGAACCCACTGACTAAGCAAGCATGTAACAAATTACAACACGAAGGCGGCAATATGGCGCCAGGACGACGCAGGATAACGCTACTCGTGAGGTGGCAACATTTACACGCTTTGTTTGCCGTCATCGTCGTTAGCTAAACAGCCGCCAGTGGCCAGTTAACCACAGCAAGTTGCCTTGAAGTCATTGTGCTGGCCATGACGACAATGTGGGGTTGCCTTATCTTTTATGGCATCGCCATCCTGTTACCGATAATCCGCCCGTTCCCGGACCCGCTTTCAATGTCACACGCACTATGGCGTGTCCGGCTTGTAAATAGTTACGCTTAAGACAGTTGGTGCTGGACAAAAGAACTCTAACTGTAAGTGGAATAGACAAGACAAGTTTACATTTCATGTTGAGTGTTCTTGAAGATGTCAAAGGAAGTATCGCAAGAACTTTTACTAAAAGTGATAGAAAAGGCATGGGGTACTCGGAAGTATGTGTTTTCTAAAAGTTTACATTTCAAATAAACATTAAACTGCCATAAATTGATTAGATCTGGCCACTCTAATGACAATTGTGCCAAGAGGTAAGGGTAAGTTTGCCAATATTCAGGTCTGTTCCCATTTCCACTGCGAAAAGTAAAAGTAAATCGAATTGGAATTCCATTGCGAAAATTATAGGTCTGATTATAGTTCTTTATAATTTGTTTTAGCGACTTTTTATATATTTTTACTTAGCAAGCGTAAGCTCATAGTCTATTGGCTAAGCTCATTTGTATATTGAAGTCCGACGCACTACCAGGTTTGAGCCGCTTTGCAGCAAATGGCATATAGCAAAATTATCCTCAGACTTAAACCATGGCTGGACATACAAGAGCTTGTTTCGGAGTTCGCCACAAACTCTCAATCCGCAGCACATGGCAACTCTGGTTGGTGAATTCTTAAGCGCTTACCCTTATTTGTGTTTGACTTCTTTGCTTTGTGGTTCTCAACTACAGTGGGTATTGTAGTTGTTTTTGTGCACATGAAGATTTATACATGTAAGCGACCTGCTGTCCGTTATCAAAATACAAATTATTTATCTTATTTCAGTTTAAATTTATTGCCACCAAAATTTGCCAATCACGATTCACACACATCTCCACTTTAAGCTAGTAAATTTTAAGTGGCAATTTCCTCTTTTCCTGTTATAAACATACATTTGTCTTTGTTTGAATTAAGTATATATCCTGTTGATTCTATTAAGACTCCTTTATTGGAATTTCACCAAGTGAGGTCATACTTTAGCTGCGTGTTGTTGTGGACAAGCAAACAAACCCCAAGTCGTGTAAAACGAGCTAGCAAGCTATTTATAGCATCGAATGGGGGAAATGCTTTACGTATGTAAGAAGCCCAAGTTACTTTGAATGAAAACATATTTTTGAATGCAAAGCTAGCGCCGAGGGGGACATCAGTAGTTGGGAAATGGGGCCCTTCTTGAGTGCAGCAATTAGTCAAAGGTTTCGATTAGAACCTTGCCCCGTTGGCAGCTCAGTTTTTGTGTGTTGCCCTGCCCTGGTCACCAATTGGGTCAAGCAGCCACACTGCAGTAACTCCAACTGATAAGTCATTAGCACTCAGCTGGCCGGGCTGTGTTATCGCTGTGCGACGGCGTCAATTATGGGCAGCATAGCTTATCGAGGCTGCCGAAAAGTAAAACAAACTGTAACAGATAGGTACAAGCGGCTGACAGAGTCATTAGGTGACCCCAAAACCCAAAATGAAATGCACGAATGATCTTCGTTACGCTGCCAATGCATAGAAAGGGCCAGGCTGCCATAGAGTTGGTAAGAATTGGTGTTATCTTATCGCACGCACACGGTTCCGGCGGTCGATATGGCTCAGCTCATTTTCGTTTCCATTGCAGGTTTAGATATTCTTTTTGGGCCTGGAACACTTATCACAAGTTAAATCAGCAAGGCAGTCCTCGCTGGTGTTATTGGGGAAAAGCCCACTCTTATATTGTCACGCCACTGCAGCTCGACATGTGGTCAAAATGTGAGTAAGGAAGGGTAGCGGGCATTGGAGGATTCTTTTGCACTTGCTGACTGCATTTGCATGCATAAACATGACATGCTCCACATTCGTGTGACATTTGTTGCCTTGCCCCGGCTTGGGGGCAAGTGTGGGGGGAACGTGCAAAGTGTTACACACAGCAATAATAACGGCAGCACCACACAGTGGCTGTGGCTCAGCCAGCGCAGCAACAACAAAGGGCGCCCCAAAAAATGAGGCTGTAAATCCTTTTAAAGCGCTTGCATTGCAGTTTTTGGCGCAGTGAGCCGAGCCGAGCCAGTCGACAGAAGAAATTGGAGCAAAAGTGCAGCGACACAGCGCTCAAACATTGTTACGTTGACTCCTCACCCGTCCACCACCCACACAGCCGCCTGGGTTGACCAGGCTAAATGTCATTAGGGCGAGCCCGAGCCTAATTGAATGGAAGCCTGCCTCTGAAACTGTCTTATAAATTGGAATTCGGTTATAAAAATTACCAAAATCTACATAAAATTTGCAACTCGATGAGTTAAGGAATTCCGTTGCGCCTATCGAATCAGTGGGTCTGATTGAAACCACATGAGCAAACGAAAATCACGCTGCCTTGCACACGACAAAATTTAACAGACTTTCGACTGAAAAAAACATCACATTCCGAGCGGAAATTTCAGCAACATCCGACTTGAGTATTTAATTTCCTCACGGCACAAAATGCAGCGAAACACCACGGGCTCGGGCTGCAGGGCTGCCAGTGCTCCAGGCGCACTCAGGACAGGGCTGGCTGAATGTTATACTCATATTCCTACGTGTGCAGACAGCAGGCAAGGTCCCAAAATGTATCACACCGTGTGGGAGGCACAGGAGTGAGACTATGAGGACAGACAGTCGACTTTGCCAAAGGAGTCGCAGCCAGGCAACACATAACATAAATAGAAAACAGCCACAAAGCTTGACAACGCGACAAAGTTGTTACCCCCAAAAACTTGTTCCAACTGCACATAGAGGATATATGATGTGTTTGTGTATGTGTGTGTGTGTGTGGGTATGTAAGTATCATATGGGTCTGGGCGAGAGTGTGTGGGTGGGTTACCTGCATACATGCAAGGCACAAAGGCAAAGGAACAACCCCCACACAAATGCGACAAAAATTATGAATGAAACGAAAGATAAGCAGGAACAGCAGAAAAACAAGAATGGAAGGCTTACAATTAGAATGCCGAAGAACCTGTACTCTACCAGTTCTCATGATCTAAACTCAGAGAAGGCATTGGGTCTTGTGATCATAAATTTATTGGGAGGCAAATTACGGCCCAAACTATAAGAGCTATGAGGCTGAGATTCTCATACAAACTTGATTTTAGGGTGCAAGTGATCATTGAAGAAGATCATTTTGGAAAATTCTAATTGAAAATTCATATATGACGAATCCATATAATAGATATATCAAAAACTGTACTTAATTTTGATAAACGCACCTATTTTTACATATGCGATCAATGCTGAACCACCAACTACTTTAGCATACTGACACTACACAAGGGGAGTCCACTTACCAAAGTTGGTGAACCTAGCTCTTATAGTCTCCGAGAATTTGGTTTCATTTGAATGAAAAACAGACTAGTTATGCGACTAAGTGTTCATTCTGGAACATTCAGTTATATTGAAGTTATATGTTATATAGTTCGTAAAAAGTTCAGCTCTGTAGCTCTTAAGACTTCTGAGATCTCGGGGGTGAAACAGATGGATAGACATACCTATATCAAATGCCCTCGTAGTGCTGATCAAGAATATATATACTTTATATGGTCGTAAAAATGAATGGCATAATAACTGTTATATTATAAAGGAAATACATGTTGCCAAAACTAAATTTGCAATGAAATTCCACGAAGCCTTGAAATCCGTACTTTCTGATTCGCATAAATTAGCTACAAAAGCAATGAGCATGTCTGCTTTCTAGCTTTTTATCAATTACCAATATGCCCTACTTTAAATATTTAGAAAATGCCTATTAATAAATTGCATTCTATATAAACTGAGCAAAATAAAAGTCAAACCAGAACATTCAAAATATGAACCTAATAGCATACATTAAATATTGATTTTTTATAGGCAAGACGTATGTAGATTCACTTAAAAATGAAACAATCTAAAGTAGCTATAAATAGATAACAAATGATTGATTTTCAAAGAAAGATATATCCATTAATCGTCCCTCTTAATAGCGTTCTGTAATTACATTGCCTTACAACATTCAACAATGTTTCTAAAATATCTTCAAATTTCTTATCTGAAACAGACAACTGCCACACCTTTTACATGTTAAACATATATCTATATATGTATATGAATCTTGGCAAAAACCTGGTAATTAATGTACAACTATAACATAATTATTCAGCAGGGGCAGCAAAAAGGTAGCAGCGTCATCATCTACACTGCCCTTCTATTTTACAACGAAATGTATCTCATTAGCGTCTGGATTCCAGGCACAACAAACTTTACCACAAAGTTATAAAGCTCTCATTATGCATAAAGGATATGCAAGGACAGGTCTACGAGGGCTGAGCTGCATATGTGTATGTGTGTATGTGTTTGTGTCGCATAGCTCCGTCTGACTGCTGCACCATTTGCTTGCCACTCAACTTCAGTAAAAACGAAGAAAAAACAACAGCAGCAAGAACAATACAAAAGCCCAGCGCTCAGTTTTAAAAGATTAAAAATTGTATATGGGCACATAGTCATAGCAAAGCAGGCAGAACAACACAAGCAAGCAAGCAGCACAGGATGTATTCTAGGGGCATACAACTTTTTAGCACTTTTATTGCTGCTGCTGCTGTCAGACAGAAATGACGACAACACTCAGACAAGAACAAATTGTCAGGTTGTTGACGATGTAGCTGCTGCTGCTGCTGCTGATGCTACTGATTCTGCTGTTGCTGATGTATGTTTGTTGTAGACATAAACAACAATTTAACAGAAACAAACAACGGAACAAAAACCCAGCCAGGGAATGCAACTAGATTTGAACATGGGAATTCGTACACTCAGAAAAACACAGCCCACTGAATGCTGTAATAAAATATATTAATTTAGAGAAGAACTTTTCATACTTCATACAAAATACTTGAAATTTTTCAGAGTGTAGAACTGTACATGGGGAATGGATATGTGAATGGGGCTAATAAAGCTACTTCACTACGTCTACACATCAAAGAATCTGCTGGATGTTGCTGTTAGTGCTACTTTGGCATCCATCCCTCGCTGCACTTGAACAAAATTAAACTACTCATTTAAGTTGTGATTACCCGTTGCGTCGTTTTCAAGTGGCAGCCGCAGAGTGCGCTTATCAACACCACCCAAGTGGACCGAACGAGCAGAAGAGAAGGGCTCAAACAAATGTTTTATAGAGCATACACAAGATGACAACTATGCTAGTATGTGTGTGGGAAGCTTGACATAGTTTCGCTTAATGCTCTGTGTTATCTAAAACACAAACACACGCTGCACCAACGGCATCCGGCACAGGTAAATGTTGATTTATGCAACAGCTTGGCGGATGGAGAAGGGCAGGGTCTCGACACTTGCGAGCAGCATAATTTTATAAAACTTAAGGCTTTTACACCTATTAAAATTGTACGCACACACACAAACACACACTCAACGCTCGCTCGAGCCACTCAAAAAACTAGCAGCGCAAAATTGCATTTCATCCCAGGATGCTGCCACAGGATGGCACACAAATGCATGTTGTTGCCTTTCATTAAATTTGCAACATTCAAGCGGACGGGAGTGCAGCAGCAGCTTGCACTTATGTGCAGCTATTTTATGCATGAAACCAAATAACGGCACTCCCAGAAGCAGCAGCAGCAGCAGCAACAACAGCACCAACCCCAATATAGGTGAGATTTTGGGGCTTCGCCGTCCGGTTCAGTTCAGTTCAGGGGGTTGGCACTCGGAGGCTCACTCGGCTCCATTACTTCATTAACGCAACATTGCGCCACAAATTGAGCCGGAGTTCGCTGGGCATTCTATATACATAGCATGGCTATGGTATCCATAACCCGATCACGCCCAAACACGCCCCCCCGCATGAGTTGAAAAGCATAGAACAAAAATCACTACAAACAGCTCAAATGTTTGGTCAAAAGAAAAATATTAAAAATATAATCCCCGTAGGTTTCAGAGTGCACGGACGCAGTCGCTTAACCTTCTCACCTTACTCCACTCAATGTCTCTAGCGAGGCCCTGTAATTAGTCATGAAAATCGAGAAACGAGACGTGTCGAGGGCTTGTCTAAGCGGGCAACATTGAAGGGCTGTGAGGCCCACACATACTTGTGGCAAACTTGTCGCGTGTCTCACAGCATGGGATCGACAGCAAAGGTTTCGCGCCCCCTTCGGCTCCCTCAGCCTGATTATGTGGGCGGTGATTAACTCAGATTTCGTTATTATACAATGAAACCGACCGATCGGGTAGACATTTGTTAGCAATGCTTGACTGAGTTTCTCGCTATCTGGCTGATAGCCATCAGCAAGATGACAGGCCGGACTTTAGATGCATTGCGTGATGCTGTCGAAAAAACACAATAATTCAATTTGCGACAAAACGCCGTTAATGGAAAATGAAAACGATTTATATAAATGCATTAAAAATACACGATATACACTCATACAAACAAGTCAATGTAAAGAAGAAGTGTGTACATAGATGGCCATGTCAAGCTGGGGAGATCAGGCGGATGTGTTCAGTTATTCAATTGATGGTCTAAATTCTTGCTATATAAGTCAGGCTACTGATGCAAATATAAATATGTAAAACTATCCTTAAGTATCCTTAAGGCATCCACAATACACAATAGATGTTAATATGAATTCTAAATCATTGAAATTGTATTCTAAGTATGTATTTTTTAAATTTTCCCTTCAAAAAATAAACTTTTCCCCATCATTTACCTTGCCAAGAGGTTTAAAACTTTGATGGCATTGCTCATTGCTTTGTAAATGCTTCGAAACTTAAAAATTGTTTAAGTAAAATAAACTTACTTAAATGTATATTAACTACCCATCTACTTTGCCATCATAATGGGTTAAAGCCAACTTTTAAATTAAAAATGAAAAAAACTAGGCCTAACTCAACTAAATCAACTCAAATGGTTTATGTGCTGGGGGGCTAAACCGTTGCTAACCCAGCCACAGCCATCCAAACGCTCGACCAAGTGCCGAAAAACTCGTTTTCGAATCTACTTCAAGAACTGGAGCACGCCGTCGTAGTGGTCGACAATACGAGTATTGTTGCTGCTAGCTGGTCCAGCTTCAGTTCCAGCCGCGTTTGCTTTTGTCAAGTTTTTGGAATTGAGCACATACACAGTTAGCTGGCAAACAAAACCAAACGTTGAAGCAAAGGAAAATACTGCCGGTCTACAAAAAGAAAAAAAAACGATTTTCGCGTTTTCAAGCAGAGACCATGGCTAGCAATAATAGATACTCGCTAGCTCTAGCTGATGGCTGCCAAGATACGAGCGATACGAGTGGAGCCGAGCCAAAGCCAAGCATCTGTGCGCTGCCAAAGTGGAACAAGTTCAAAATCGCTAGCAGCACAATTTGACAAAAAGTTGGCAGGCAAATATGTGTGTGCTTTCAGTTCTTCCATTAGTAATTGTCGTCAATATGCTCTCTCACTTTACTTACCTATAAGCTGGCAACAACAATTCGTACAGGTAGGACAGGCAAAAAGGCCGCTAAGGGCAAGGCAGGGCAACAAAATTAGTAACTGCAAAACTGCAAAAATCTGCAAAGAGCATAGAAAACAGATAAATGTATATATAAGTCGTTTGAATGTGGAACTGTAATTACAATTAACTCATATTATATCTGTGTGTGTTTTCAATAAATAAATAATTTCTGCAAATATAAAATATGCAATTCAATAGAAAGTAAGTAAGCTGGCTCGACAGGTATAAACCCTGTACCTAATAGGGTATAAAAGTAATCAAATATATCAGCCACATTTGGGCTGGAATTAAGTGTGTGTTCCTTGAATGTTCCTTAAACCTAACAACAAAATAGGCTTGATTTAAGACCACAATCTGCTGAAGCCAATCTCTTACAGCATTCACAGACAACTTATTTTGGATTAATAAATTAAATTCTTATACACCAACTGATTGGGGGAAAAGAGCTAACAATCAATTTTTCATATAGATTTACTTTTATAGGGTAAGGGTAAGGGTAATATGTATTTATTTGATTATCATAAAAGGACCGATGCTGATGCTATCTTCTCAACTTGTTACAACCTCTATGCCATTGGATCGCTACTTTGGTTTTACAAGAATTGAGAATTTCAAGTGAAAGCAGATTAGCTTTCAGCTTGATCAAAATATAAAGTTAGGAAAATTATAAATTGACCCTAATGCTGGGACTAAGGATAATTATTCTAGGATGCATCACAGCCATTTTTCCAGTGTACATAATAGTAAAGAATTAAGTAGTTGGTCGTCACAGGCAGCCGCATTAGCCTTATCAGTTGGACTAAGCACAAACACAGAGGCAAGAAAAAAGGAAATATATGAACAAAATGCCAACGCTGAAGGGCGACGCTGCGCAAATATTGATTTTTATGAACGAGTATGTATATAATATGTATGTAGATATGGGAGATTTTTTTATTTTATTACGCGGCAGCAAACTTCATATAATACACACAAAAACAACAAACGAATATGTGTTAAAAACAAAAACGCAAACAAAACAAACAACAGCAGCAGCAGCAGCAGCCTAAACAAAAAAGAGAGCGAAGCCATACTTTGGGGGGTATGGCCTGTGTATTTCTGTCTGTCCGTTCTTGGCCCAGACCCCATAGCTCAGTATGGTATAAAATATTTCAAACACGTTGAAACAATTGCAAGGCAAAGCGACAAATGACGAAGGCGGCGAACAGCGGTCGAGGGACAACGCGTTAAAATCAAGCAAATTTCAGTGTTTTTTATTTTATGCAGAATACACAGAAACAAAGCAAAACACGCACGCGACCAAAATGGTAGGGACAAGTCGGTAGGGAGCACTGAGCAGGGGTCGCAGCAATCACATTTACTGCCCCTCTCGCATCCTCTGGACTGCGGCTGGCAAGTCAAGCGAAGTTGAAACGACGAAGACTTCCTTTGTCAGCTGTGCTCAACACCGTGCTGAGCTGCACCACGCCTCACCACGTCTCTCGCTCATCATCACTGCCCGTCCACGTCTTGAGTTAAAATGCTCACGTGACCTGCTTACAAAGTCAAAGGAACGCGTCTCAGGATGCGCCGCTGGCAACCTACTTGGCATTTATATATACATATATATATATATATATATATATATATATATATATATATATATATATATGAATATAAACTGAAACATATGTACACTCGTTTGGCAAGACTGAGGGTGCGCTGAACCGACCCAAGTCGTTATAAGCAGATGTATCACTTTCGATTTTCAACAGTCAGCTGGGTTAGGCCACGCTCTCTCCTCAGTCTTTCTCTTTACCTTCTCTAAAGGGTACGCCCCTTAATATAAATTTGAGCATGTGTTTATTTGAGATTCATCCATTTCAGATAACAAAGCAAAGACTGGAACGCACTCATAAAAGGCGGAATACATACAATTGGATAGGCATAAATATAAGGCAAATATAGAAAAATACCTATACTCTATTTAAATCAGAAGATAGACTTTGGATATTTATTATTGAAAGGTAAACATTGAGAGTACATATAGATGGTGGCACGGAAATCTCTGGAGATTTGGATAAATCAACATGTAAGCACTTCAATTTATAGGTGCACTCGTGTACTTAAGTATGAAGATAGAGAAAATATCAAATGCTTCTAAATTGATGCCGTTTTTAAGGTGTTCTGAGGTTGAAACCGTCGACCTTTCAACATTTACAGCCTCAAATCGAAATAGCAGCTCAAACTTTAAATAAGATGTAATTATCATTAAAGTGTTTACACATGAAAATCTCAAAATCTCTACAGTTTTCGGTGACATCCGCCATAAGAATCTCAATAAATGCAAGTTTCACACTTAGCACAAGGCTAAGACGGCGCATTTCTAAGGCACGATCTGGAAAACAACTTATTGGTTGGTTGACAATATATATACATTTCTTAACGGTCAATGGATCAAGCTAACCAAAAGACACTTCTCATTCGTACTTGGTATTGCCACAAGCTGTCCGTGTTTTGGTGTGCTTCTCTTTTGCATGAAACAAACTTATTTTCCCCACTTGAACTTCCTATAAAATTCAGTGTTCAGCGCTTTCGGCTGAAGCTCTCTATTAAGAACGCTATAGTCGATAGTCCGACTATAAGATATTCCTACTCAGTATTTATCAAAAAAAAAGTATGAAAAGTATTAAAAGTATGAAAAAACAATACGCTGACGAGGTTACTGATGAATGAGGGCAATTGGCTTCCCGAAACACAATGCTCTGTCTCACAAGCCAAGGAGATTAACCAATCAAAAATTACTCACTCGACCTCGAGCTTGCTAAATAAAAACATTTAGGCCACTAAAACAAATTACAGATAAAAAAAACCTCATTCCAGGGATATAATTACATTTTATCGTGTCTAAATAGAATTTCAAGTGACTGCCGCGTTTTTATATCACATTTGACAATTATATGCCTACAAAATTATATGGAATCAAAGACAAATACAAATCAGCAGTCAGTCTCAAGTGTTGCTCAAGATAAAATAAAGAGAAATAAAATTGATTCAAGTGTTTGCCAAGCTTAAAAGCAATCTCGATGGATCGATCCTGCCCAGGCGGACACACCAGCCGAAACCCAACCCAAGCAAATCCAAGCCAACTCGGCCTACTAAAGCAATGAACAACGCAGCCCCAGCTATGCAACATGTTTAGCTAGCTGAAATGCAATTTATGTGGCACAGCGGCAGCCAGAGGAGACAACAACAACAAGAACCACAACGGCAGCAGCAGACAACTACTTCAACTACACGCAATTTGAGCATGTGAACATTTTTTGGTTGGCATGTTTTATTTGTTTGTCAGTCAGTGTATGTATTTTACAGCTACTGCAAAATTCAAATGTGGGAAAAATATTTTCTCACAAATAGAAAATTACCCTAACATAGAAATAAATTGATAACATTTGGCAAACGTGTATGCACGGCTTTTGGCAATGCGAAATTGTTCCAAGAGGCAACATAATTAATGTTCAAAATGTACGAGATAGGTATGAAAACTAATGAAATTAAATTGTTATTTATAAAAGGGAAAATTTATGTTGAGGACTTTGATTAGTTTTACTATATGTATTCTATATGGACGAATCTATTTGGGCGATCCTATGCCCTATGTATGCGTCAATTTGTTTGTGTTTGCCTGTTTGCCTTAGTGAACACTCGGCTCAGTGTATGCACAAATTTTGTTTGATTCCCTTCTGTCACACCAAGGGTTCTATTTGTTATCCTTAGTGTTAATTGCAATCGAGGGAAGTCTGAGTCTGGTCAAGGCAGAGAAGGAAAAAAAACTACTAAAGTAACTGCCCTTGCACAGCCCAGTGAGCATTGGGAATGGTAACTGACACGCCAACAAATACAATTCTTATTGATTTGGAAAAATGTATGTCAAATTGATTGCCAACTCCAACATCACGTAGTGTTTAAATTAAAAAAGAACTGCAGATATAAATAAACAAAAGGGAAAAGAAAACTAAACTTGATTACTAATAGCATATATAGCATATAAAATAATCAGGCAAAGTGCAATGCGCTGTCAGTCGAAGGGACAGCAATTGGTGAACATTTGCGTGGGGCCTGCTGCTGGTGCTGCTGCTCCAGTGGCTCGAATTCGAGTGCCCCACTAGACACAATTCCAGCTGCAATGCACTTGAGGACACTTGCCTGGCGCAATAGCAAATAAACGCTGTAACTGAGAATGAGAACTGAAAATGAAGCAAAGATTTCGCTCTCGGCGCAATCACAGCATGACATTTAGTCAGTCAGTCAGTTAGTCAAGTGAGAAAGTCTGTCTTCCAAGCAGGCAGCCAGGCAGGCAGTCAGGCAGGCAGGCGGTCATTGAATCGACACTAAGCAATAACAATACAAGTTGCTGCTACAAATTGCAAGCTGCCAGCCATTCCTATTCCTTGCTCTGTTTGCAGTTGCAGCTGCAGTTACTGCTCCCGTTTTTCGCTTGTCGGCCTCCTCCGCGTCGGAAGTTTTTTTTTTTTTGGTGCCCCGCATGGAGAGCGCAGCTCTGCATGAAATATGCTTGAAAATTTGTAGCTGTCCCCAAACGAGCGAGCAGCAAGAGCAGCAAAGTCCCCCAAAGCGCATTCGTATAATTCATTATCCCACAGTTCTCGAAATGTGCCAGATGAGCAGAACACATGCATGGGCATGTCAATATGACAATGTCACAAAATACTATTTATAATTTTGTATATTCGAATTTCATTCTGATGTTGAAAATTGTTTGAAGCAATTTGAATATGAATATATACATCTTTATTTTCAATTTAACTATATAAATTAATAACCAAAAAAGTCCTACAGAGCCTAATAGTGACGACGGGAGTTTTGGGTTTCAAGAGCGTGCTTATGTTTCATGTGAACTAATATTTATAAAGTTATTGCTTGTTTTCCGCACTTCAATTAACATTTTCAAATTTCCAAAATAAACACCAAGTCAGCTGTTTTGCAACCAGTGTGACCAGGTGTTTACATAATTGACTCTGTCAACTACAGATTCAGTAAATTTTAAAGTAAAGTCACTTAAAAGAAGAGAAAATGTTATGTTATTTATCTGCCCGATAACTCTCTCAACTCTGGACCGTCCTTAATCGAGAAGATGTGGAAAATGGGTCTAAGTTGCACCCTAAAAAAAAAAAACTTAATAAAGATATGAATATCAATTTTTAATATTCAAAAGGAGATTTAAGCAGAAGTTAAATAATTTTTGTGTTACATCACGTATTGCCTGTGCCCTACACAGCGAACTTGATGTGCTGAAAGTTAAAGTTTAACTTTTTAATTTCATTTGAAGATGTGGACGACAAGAAGTTGTTCAGAAGGGGGGACGAGCATTGAAGAGGTTCTCATGATTCCTAGAATTGTGAAGTTGTTAAGAAGTTTTCATTCATTTGGTTACAGGCAAGGGTTGGTATAGAGTTAAGCCAACAAAATTTGAAACCTTTTCAGTTTCCTTTCCTGTTGTGTTGGTGTTTATGTTGTTTTGGCTCTAAGCTCACCAAGGTAGCTATTGCTTCTAATTCCAGTTTCTCGGGGATTTGTGGGCTGCTTGTGCCACTTTCGAGCACTCATGTTTATCTACACTCGATGCCTTCCACCTTCCTGCCGGCAGGCAGCAACGAAAATTCACACCTTGCCGAGGACACAACCAGTGTTATACGGTGGTAAAGGTTCAATGTACCCCAAATTTCATTTGAATATTAGCTTTTGAGAGATACAAAGAGTGTGTGTGAGTGAGACAGAGGGAGGAAGACAGCAAAGGACAGACCAATATCCAGCCAGTTCAATTGCATTGAAAATCGATTTGCCAATTTGTTTGCTCTGCCTGTCACAGGCGCTACATCTGCGCATATTTTTCCCATTGCCAGCTCCTTAGATATGCATATACAAACGGAGTATGTATGAAAGTTTTGCCAAATCCCATAAAAGCGCAACAGTGGCGGATCGGCATTCTAGTTTATTTATTTGTGCTATTTGTGCTTTTCAGACTTTGGCTTCATTTTTCTATGCATGGGATTAGAAAACTTTTTGCCGCACACTAAATGCCAAAACTTAAACCGAGTTTTGCTGTATTCTATGATAGTATTGGCTGCTGCCAGTTGCACGGTTTATTTATTTTAGTTTATTAGTTTTTGCCACGCTTTTGCTTGATTTTCGCTGTTATTTATTTTCTTGGGTTTCGCAATCGACTGGAATGAGCGGTGGTGTGCAACATAAGACAGAGCACTCCGTTAAGCTCAACTTAGAGCTTTTCGCATAATAAACTTTTATTGTCTTGATCCTTGTAATTAAAAAGTTTCCCATGAAGTCGCCAAGGCGCTCCATTTTAGTGCCATCTTTAAGTTAGACAGGCAGGCAGGCAGGCATTTTGCCACATCGTCTGTCTGTCTTCCTACGTTGGTGGATAGTGAAAAATAAACTAGGTCATTTCACTTATACATAATTACAGTTAGTTAGCTAGCTGTATGTGATGGAGAGGGGTGGGGTTAGGCATACTTTGTTTGACACTACAAGTGCATTGGGGGGAGGAAGGCGAGGTCTTGTAATATTGTCAGTGGTACTTGAAAAATTACTTTGAAAACTTAACAAAAGTTTGAAAATTTCAAAAGAGGCTGGCTTCACACTAGAAGAAGATTTAACTTAACAACAATGTAGCTAGCGCTAGCTTCAGAGATTTTTGATGTTGTCATGAAGTACACCATAACAAATTTGCTTTGCTTATTTAATATGAATAATTAAAGCCTATTCCCGTTTCAAATTCCATTTGAATCATGCGGTTTACTTTTTGATTGATGTTCGTAGTGTCCGAGTCCAATTGAAATATTCAGTTTCAAATGTTTAGTGATTCACTATTTTCTCGTAATATTTATACTCGTACTTTAGTTGAATAAACGAGTATATCTAGCCATGTCGGTCTGTCTGTCCGTCCGTCCGTCCGTCTGTCCATCCGTATGAACAAATAGATCTCGGAGACTGTAAGAGCTAGAGAGACCCAATTTGGTATGTAGACTACCCTTGTGGGGCGACAGATCAAGTATGTTTTTAAATTTTGCACACGCCCCCTCCCGCCCCCGGGGCCCACGAATCTTGAATTGAACTTGAATTTGAATTTGAATTTTTGAATTTTTTGATCGTTCTATCTCGTTCTTTCCAATGGCCTCAGCACGATTCGGACAAAAGCCCAAACTTTTCGAACTGGAAGTGGAATTCCAATTCGATTTACTTTGACTTTTTGCAGTGGAAACGGGAACAGGCCTGATTATTTGTATTACCCGACGTTGCCCAATTTAGTATGGAGTTCTTGGACTGTATACAAAGTCTTCCCTTAATTCTCTCCTTGTGATGAAGTTATAGAAGGTATGACTCCCCTTCTCGCTACTCTTTCAATTTATGTGCTACTTATCTCTCTCTTTTTCTATTCCACTATTTTGAGTACCTGGCTTCTTTCTCTCTAAGTCTTTTCATCCATCCATGAGCATAATCTTTCAGTTCTCTTCTTTCTATTCTCTCTTTTATTCCTGTATACTCTTTGGTCTTCTCTCTGCTTTCTCAGCGTTTCTTTCTCTCCTAGTCAGTAAATCTGCAACATTTAATGATAAACATGACCTGTCCTGATATTTGGAATTACGTGTGCCACTTGTCGACTTAGGTATAACTTAGTGCAGGCATTGTTTTAATGAAGAAATTATAGCAAAATCAATAATACATAATTACAACTTTACCCACCGTTGCCTGGGTACACTTTTCGTGATCTTTCCAGACATGCTCAAGGAATTTATTTTTTCCTGCAATCATTTTTCTCTTATTCCCTTATTCCCCTCTTATTATCTTCGTTTAGCCATCAGTGTCATGAAGTCCTTTACTAAATAGTAGCTGAGGCTGAGAGACAGAGAGCTGAGATGATTGCCTTCTCAGAGATATTCTGCATGCCTGCTGCTGCCTCTGTGCCTCTGCGGCTGCCTTTGTACTGAGACTATTTACATAGGAATTTCGACCTCGATTTTGACCCACTTGCAGGTGAACTATTTCAAATTTACTTCTTAGCGAACTCCTACGTAGAAATCTATACATTATGCGTACTAACTATAGGCGATTGACCTGTACGTTGTTAATAAGTCAGTCAGTCAGTCAGGACAAGGAATTCAATATAAACAATGTTAACAGAAAATGCTTTAACCCACCTTTATTCCAGCAAATCTTTGTTAAAACCATATTAATTAAATCTACATTAATTTACCCACATTCCCATTAATGCTATCGATATATTTTCCGCAAGATTCTGTTCTCATATTATTCCCAGTATTCTGAAACCGATAGCTTTGTTTACCATTGATCAATTTTATGTTCATTTCAGGCCACCGCATACACAGCTTCCTTTTGTTTGATGGTGAAAGGACCACTTTTCGATTCGACCACAAAGCCGATTTGCAATGTAAGTGGGCAGAGAGATACACTCTTGATATTCGACTGCAATTGAGTCCGGGTAGCAAAGTCCGTGTCAAGGCGATTGGTATGCAAAATGTAAAATACCTGACCAATGGGCAAACTTTTATTTCTACAGCTGCGCCTCTAATTGGAGTAGTGGCAAAAAGTTTGCCACTGAACTGACGTCCATAAAAGCTGCTTTATGAAAATCGATAAAATCGAAAACTAGCCAGGCAGAGACCCAGGCACTAGCAGCCACCGTCAGTGTTTTCACATGGAGAAAAGCTCCGACTGTGGTACTGACTAAGGCCGGAAATGTGTGCGCCAGGAGCACGCGTCGCGGACTGTGGGATGCGGGATGTGTGTCTGTGTGTGTTTATGTTGGGCATGAATGGGGAAACGGCAATGCAAAGAATGAATGCCAAAACCGGAACACGTTGCCGCACCGTACAAAGCTCCGCGAGTGCGAAGCAGTAACAGAAACAGAACCTGAAACAGAAACAACCACCGCCAATGTTCGATATGATGGTGAGGTGATGCCGATGCCCATGCCGCTACTGTGTAGAAATTGTTGGGCCGGCGGTTTATGGGAATGAAAAACAATGTTTTGTTGCCCAGCGGATATGCAGCACTGGAGTAAAGTGCACTGATGTTGGGGGGTGGTGGATAAGGAGCAACAAAAACAAACAATGCAAAATGTTCTCGGCAGACCAGGAAACAGACACAACAGAGAGAAAGAGACAAAGAGAGAGAGAGCGAGTTGGGGAGGCAGAGAATGATAGAGTCAGAGCGGACGATTTTCACGTTGATTTTGTCCGTGTGTTTTATGGCCAAACGACCTGCACTAATCCCATAAATCTAATTGAGCTCAGTTTGTACCGCTGCTGGCTTTTGGGTTAGGCGGTCATACCCACACACAGTCCCAGCCAGCTGGTCTCCAAGGCCCAGCCTGCAGCCTGGCCATTAAATGTGACTGTAAACTTTTGCTACTGTCGGCCACTCAAACCAAAACTTAACGACATAAATTAGAACTTTTGCCTTCGGTTGGGTTACTTTTGTTACTTCTGCTGCTGCTGCTGCTCCCGCCCAGCAGCGCTGTCGAGTTGCCACCGATAAAGATCCACGCAGATAAAAAACAATTGCAAAATGCAATGGTGTTGTCCTGCAGCAGCAGCAGCAGCAGCAGCAACTATGTATTGTTGCACGTAGACTGCTGCTTGCTGGCTACCTGTCAAGTGAAAACAACAACAACTGCTTTTAAATTGCCACAAAAACTTTGAACTGTTCTAAATGGACACTGGGCGGGATGGTGGTATCAGGTCAACTGCAACAGTAATAGCAGAAGCGGTGGCAGCGACTTCCATTACTTAGATGAATAGCCCGTAGGGCAACGTTTGCCATCCAAACTATGCCAAGAAATGAATTGATAATAATGATGATAGTGCGAAAAATGTTATAGAAAGCAGCAGTTTGCAATGGAAATTCACTTCGTAATGTCAGTCTATATATGACAGTTCCAAATAGAACATTTCCTAAGGTAAGTCAAAGAAACATATATTAAAAAGCGTAACCTAATTAAAGTCAGAGAAGCTCTTGGTTAAAAATGAGAAAACAAGTACAAAAACCTACTAAGTGTGAATTCTGAAAGAGTTGGTTCTATATGATGATATAGAAGCTCAATCAGCGTGCAGATATACTAAGCTCCTGATTCAAATTTCACCCAAGTAGCTCTTTAAACTTCTCAAATAAACTTCATAATAAAATTAATATACTTTCACATTTTTAACACAGTTTAAACTGATTCTAAAGAAAAGGAGTTCATCGTCCTATATAAGTAACAATACAAAGTTGTATTCAATATTATATATTTGCAATATTTTTGAGTCTGTTTGTCATCGTATAATCATTGCTTATAAAATCGAATACTTTTTAAGGTTTCCAGTCACATTCTCTGACTGAAAAATTTCCTTCAATAATTTGTAAAATTTCTCGAGATGGGGGAAACCCGGCATTATGATGAGCTGTCAACCATAAGGACACTGATGCGGTACCGTTTTCTCTATGCCACCTGGCTGTGTGCTCGTCTGGAATATCAGCTCCTTTTTCTATTCCTGCTGTTCGGGCTAATGGACCTGGCTCATCCCGTTTGCTGGCTAAAGAAGCTATTTGGAATGACGGTTTTCTCTCTCTACACCTGGACCGTAATGCAGGCACCAATAATAGGCATTGCAGCGTACGGATTGCTTCTGTGTTTCAAGAACAGTCTCCCACCTATTTATTATGGTTCACGCTGGGAGCGCTTTATCCAGCAGTTACCGCTAAAGATGAGCCTGTTTTGCGTAATCCTTTTGTTGGGCACCTTTAGCAGCTGGCTATACGTGAGTTATCTGGACATCACTTTTAGCAAACAGGACCACAACTATCTGCTTGTCTATGGCAGCATCTGTGCCAGCTCGTACTTCTTGGTAGTGCACAGATGTGACCGTGTCTGTGCCCTTGATTCGGTACCGCCAATTGCACATCTGGAGCTGCCTATGTCGCTTAAATTGATGTGGTGGCGTTGCCTAAAGTGCTCCATGCAGTTTAACCTCATGCCCACTGTTCTTATTGCTGCGGCGTACTGCCGAGGCCATGATCATGGAGTATCGGTGGTCTGGCAAAAACCGCTGGTGCTTTGTCAGGCCTGGTGCCTGGGAACACTTGTCTCCACCAAACTACACATGACGAAGAATATCTACGAGTTGGTCATGCACCAAAAGCTGCCACTAATAACGCATCCGCGGCGGTATTATATGCTCCGTAACGTCAACCTGCAGGCCTTGCTCTTGGACAGGTTTAATCTGTGGCTGTGTCGCCTACTGATGAGGCCCGTGCCAAAAGGGATGGGTGATCTGCGCCTGGAGGTGCCATTTGCAATTGCTCTAGGCACCAACCCTTTCTTCGGCTTCCAGATGCAGGCCGCAAAGGACTTTTATGTAGCCATGTCCAACGACCAATGTGTGAAAGTCTTTGAGGAGAACCGCATGCGTTACAATCACATCTATTGGTCAGATGTATGCGATGAAGTGATGGATATGACAGACCAGTTCCTGGTCAGCATGCAGGACTGCCTGCAATGCTTTGAAAGTCCGCAAAAACGCGAGGTAGTAAAAGATGACCAAAAACTCAAATTTAAACGTCTGCGTCCACTGATGTTAGCGCCCAAGCCGACCCTTTTGAGTCGCCGCTACCAGAATGGACCGCCTCCCAATTGCAATGCTCTTCCCCAGAGAACTTTCTGCGATGCGCTGAGGCTGTACTTGTTGTGTTTTTGGAACTGTTATGGGATTAAGCTGCGAGATTGGTTTATGAATCTGCTCAATGTTAGATATTTATTTGCACAAGATCCGTTGGCTCATGTCAATCATGAACTACGCTGCGCGGAACCCCTCGTGTGGGCCCTACAAGGAATGGTCTGCATTTGTGTGAGTTCACTGAAAGAGGATCGCTATAGTCTTTTGTATACCGATCTGGAGCGTATCCTAAAGGCCCTGATCGATGTGGAGCAGCAACTGTGTATAGCTAAGAAATTAGAAGTCTCACTGGAAGGAAAACTATGTTCCAGCCACGATCTACTTTGGCTGGCCACATCGCGCTGCCTAAACAAAATGATGCGAGCCTTTGAACCGCACCTGCCATTCATGGTCGAAGACGCACAGCTGTCAAAACTATTGCAGCAAAAAGTAAAACTAATTGCTTAAGTTATGTTACTTTTTTCATTTTTATCAGATATTTACTTTATTTTTCTTTGTTTCTTAAATTTTTAAATGTATTGAAATGTTTTAAATGAGTTTGCAATCTGATTTCACTAAATGATTTCTCTATCATATTGTAGATAAAA
The DNA here is from genome assembly GCA_037043425.1 of Hirtodrosophila duncani. Lineage (NCBI taxonomy): Eukaryota > Metazoa > Arthropoda > Insecta > Diptera > Drosophilidae > Hirtodrosophila > Hirtodrosophila duncani. Next base: position 3,992,008 of record JBAMBM010000834.1, on the reverse strand, counting down.
CTGTTCAAACTGACTGATTGTCAAACAGCCCAAACCATAGCAGCCACATGGTTGAAAGATTCACACAAGTGAGATTTTATGGCATAGGTGAACACTAAGGAGCCATTTTAGAAAATTACAACAGCAAAGAGGGGAATAGGTTTAATTAAAAATATGTGTGATAATGCAAGACGCTTAACAAATATTGAATGAAAAATCCTGAAAACTGTTAATTATATTTCCAGAAAGAGGAACATCTATTTCAAGATGAAGCCTCCAAAAAATTGAATAATCTATATATATGAGAATATGGAAGGTCAGTCTGTTTGTGTCGACCAAGAGAATGTCAAGGTCTATATTTCGCTTTGAAGTAAATGGGCGTGGCTTGGCCCCCTTATATAGGCGATATTCAAATCTGATATATTGAAATCTTTGCATCCATTGAACCGATTGCCATGATATTTTTACAGTAGACTAACAGCGGTGTTCACAAGTAGTTTAGAGAAACATAAAAACAACAAAACAGGATTATTTTATACAAAAAGTGAGAAGGATCTCATTTCTAGTTATTTTAAATGTACATAATCCAAAATATTTTTTTTTTTTTTTTTGGCAAATTCAGTTAAATATCAGGAAAGAGGTGTTTATTTTGGTTTAGGTTTTTCTTTTACAACAATTGCTCCTATCTTACCACTGTACATATTTACAAACACTCGTCCCCGGCTCCCCCTCTTCGTTTACAGTCTGCTTTGCTTGCCACGCACTTTCAATTTTCTTATCAATAAAACGCTGCGCGCATTGTGTTCTCTAAGTGAACGACAGACAATCATGCCCAACAAAGGCACAAAGCGGTGCCACAGAGAGAGAGAGAGAGCTCTAACAATTGAATTTTCTATTTTATGCTGCTTTTTCTTTGGCTACTTTTCCACCCGCCCACTCCTTCTTACCCCTTGTCCAATTTGAAGCTATTGCTTTTGTGAGTCGAATCGTAAACGCTTTGTGTGCAAAATGAAAGAGAAAAGTAGGAAAAAAAACACTAGATTTCAACAAGTTTGCCGTTAGTTGTTGAGTTAAGCAGATTTAACGTTGAAGCAGTTTTCGTTTGCCATTTTTTCGTTGATTTTGAAATCGGGGAGGGTTGGGTCAAACGGAGGGCAGGCTCCAATAATTGCCTGATGCACTCTAATGAAATCCCCTCTCCCTGGTCATATATAGGGAGTTCGAAGAGTCGCTTTGAACTGACGTCATGCACAAAGGGTTGATATTAAAACAGCGTTTACAAAAAAAAAAGGAAAGAAGACAGACATAAAACATAAGACTACTGCAAGAAGTAATCGACGGACTATATGAAAAGTGCCGACTGATAAAAACTAACAACTAGTAGTAGAAGCAAAGAGCCGGAGAGACAGACGGTGGAGGCTGCGGCTGAGAGTAGAAGCAAACAAACAACGTTGAAGAACGCGTTAATGAAAATGTTTCTTTACAAATGATAGATAAAGAGATGGGTAGAAATAGAAGAGATAATACAAGTTATTTGAAAAGCAAACGGTATAAGTGGCTCTATGACAATAGTCCATTCCTATCAAAGTAGACCCTAGACCATAAAATGTCTTCCGAACTTACAAAACTAGTTTTGTAAAAACGATGTAAATACCAAAAAAGTATCAAAAAAAATATTTGTATATTTTGGTGTATTTACATCAATCTATAATATTCGTAAATAAAACAAATTTCGCTTGCGTATACCAAAAAGATAAGCTAAAAGGAACAAAGTTTTCACAGGGCACAGCTAATTGTGAACCTCTCCAGTTGTGCATGGTGATGCTATACATCGTGTACACCCAAAGCTATGAAGGATCTTTCGACTATATACATCGATTTGGGGAAATTAATGTGTAGTTATAGGTTCGTTTGTGTACAAACCTACGATTTCGAGATTTGAAACCAATAACATTTTAACATTTGCTGCACATCAAAACTAGTAGGCCATGAATTTTTCCTGTATCCTTTTAAAATGATGTCCAAATGAAGCTAAGAAGTGAAGTGGTTTCATGTGAAAATACATATATAACAGTTCTAAATTTCAACTATATATGTAACTCAATATGAGATCAATATAATGCTGAAAAATGTTTGCAACAAACCATATGGCATAAGACTGAAAAAGTTTTGATATCAAATTTGGGACCCCTTGCTCTTTTAGTTTCCGAGATTAGGGTACACGTATATATACGTATATGACTAGATCGCGTATTTTACTTACGTGTATAAGGAATTTCTAAAACTATTGTGTATAAAAGTATATAAGTCCCGCGGGATTTCCGATCTCCTGCATAATTTCTGAGCATCTGCGTATCTCTACTTAAGTGTTAGCTAACTGTTGATGTGTTTTCGAGGGAGTATATATAAAGAAAATATACAACTCAACTAAATAAACAGCGGTATTTGGTATATTAATCCCTCCCTCTATTATGTACATTGTACATATGTACACATTTGATAAGCTGTAAAAATAGCCTAAAAACAAATTGTGGCTTGAACTTCAAACGACAAGAATTACAGGGATAATAAACAAGGCAGCAGAACGTAAATAAATAAATGCGGTAAGGCAGCAGCAACAACAATAGCAAACAGAAGACACGAAAAAAGGCACCAAAAGACCGCAAGAAAAAGCCAGCAAGAGAGTGAGCAAACAAGAGAGAGAGAGAGAGTTTAATAAAGCGGACTGCAGCTGCTCGGGCTCGTTTGTGAGCTGCTGGCTACAGCTGGCTGCCTTTGGCTGGGTTGCTTGTCTGCTTCTCAGTTAAATTACAGACAATTACAGCAACAGCAACTAGCAGCAACAAATACAACAACAATTGCAGTGCTCTTTGACTTTAACAGCATGCTGCGGCAGCCAAAGCAATAAAAATGGATTTGCTTTTTATCAGCAGCAGCATAAATAGAAATTCGAGCGAGCGAGTGAGAGAGAGAGCAGCCACAATTGCTTACGCTCTAACTTGAACTTACACCAGATTGAACTGCAGTTGTTGTTATTGGTGTTGTTGTTAGTCTGTGCTGTTATTGTTGGTTTTGCCAGATTTATGTTGTTGCTTGTATTTTTATGTTTACTTATTTGCCTGAATGTTGTGTCTGTGCGTTCATTGGCTTTTTAACGGTACTTTGTAAAGCGGCAAATGCATTTTTATTCTGTGCCACTTTTGATGGTGCGTTGGCAGGCCATACACAACACGCAGACACACACACCGGGGCTAAGTGTGAAAAAGGAGCAAAACGGGTTTTGAGGCTAAAATTAAAATAGTTAATCATGCCACACTACTCACCTCTCCTTTTTCGTTTTTAATTAGAATAAATCAAGTTCTTGGCATTTGTAATATTCTGCTGTTGGCGTTTTCTCCCTCTCTATTTTCTATTTTTAAACCAGTGCGGCTTAGCCGCTAAAACCAACGCGCATTTACAGTTAGCAAGCCCGACTATAAAACGCAGTCGTTAATTCTAACCGATTTCCATGCTCGCTTAAAGACTGTTGGCCAAAATAGAAAACAACAAAAACAAAAACAATATATCCGTTGCTAATTGGCGAATATTATTATTAGAAACTACAAAAACTAAAATAAAACCGGATAATATCCTGCGGGCGAGCTACAAATAGAAAAAGTTGTAAAAGGTAACGAAAAGTAACAGAAAGTTTTAGAGCGAGGGCGAGGCGAGGTTTCAGTTAGGGGTTGGGGGACACAGCAAGCAGGAAAAGAAACGTCTGAGGCCAACATTGAGAGAGACCAAATGAAAAGCCACGAAAGAAGACAGCAGAGAGCCCGGCGCTGCGCAGGATATTCGCTCTCTGTTGCTGTTATCTTTTTATTTCGTATTTATTTTAATTAAATCCCAGAACCATCAACAAACATCCATCATGCACAAAAAGCGGGCGGACACGTTCATTTTGTTACTCCGCTTTGACACTTTATTTCTCTTTTCATTTGCTTTGCAGTGCAACTCCTCGCGGCTGCTTCACTTGCTGTTTGCTTTGCTTGGAAACTTCTTTCTCTTTTTCACACACACGCACACACACTGTGGAAACTTACGCGTCGCTTTGCGTTTGTTTTATGTTGCACCTTTTCTGACAGGGTGTGGGTGTTTAATGGCTCCACTTAGCTTCTGCACCTTAATTTTTATTATTACAATTTAACTGTTTCTGGTAGACGTCGTCGACTTGGTAATATAAAACACCGACCGAGAAGCCACCCACACTTTTGAAAAAAACTTCCGATATCGCGTCCAACTCGTTCGACGATTTTTCGATGTTATGTTTTGTGTTTTGTTTAGTGTGGCCGCAAGCTGAACGCAGAAGTATGCCAATTTTTTAAACAAAAAATACCAAAATATACTGTAAGGTTTTCCAATATTTTTGGTGCTGCTGTCTATATAACTAATTACTATATATTTATATATTTATTTATATATTTATATATATTTAGTTTTGTTAACATGAATCGGAAGTTAAAACATCAACAGAAGTTTGACCTAGCTTAACAAGCCTCCAACATTATTTAATTAAGCTCCAAGCCCCAAGCCTTTCTCTGAGAGTAGTGAAGTGCAGCCGTTTGAAAAAAAGATTTCTTTGCTATATTTTATCAAATTTATTTTGCAAAAGTTTAGTGTCCTTAAGATAATTTTTTTTATCAGGCCTGTTAACATATTCTCTTCAGTTTAATAAGTAAAACGAATTCCATTCGACTTCCACTTTGAATTGGGACTCGCATTCCGCATTAAATTGGTGTTTCGAAATCTCGCTTACACTACGCATAAGCGTGCTTTACGATGTTGTTCTTCGACGTCCTGCCGATAAGAAATCTCTGAGGGAGGCTTAAATCTGATAGGTAACCGTTTCTGGAACGACGAGAAGTTCCAAAATAGGCTTGTCAAAGAAAAGCCTATTCGTAGTTGTTCTGCACCGTTTTCATATATTATTTTACAAATATACTAAGATTATACTGAACACCATTTAAATATACCCTTATACCGAAAGTATACATTATCCGTTTGCAATACTCTTTTCCCAACACCAACTTCCCAATACTCAATGCTTGGCTCACTCGCTTCTTAACATGCTCGATGCAACTTCACGATGTTGGATGCGAAGAAATATTGAACGAGTGGGAAGAACTCTGAAAGTGATTTCAAATTATGATAAGGATAGAAAAAGAAATTATGCTTAAGATGAATGTAAAGTCGAACTCAAAACAAGACTTACATTAGTACGACTAAGTTGTTGAATAATATTTAAAGCTTTTATAAATTTTAATATAATAGTACATTTTAATCTACCAAATTGTTTAGCTTTAAAATATTAAAAAATTTTTCGATTTTGTCAATACTAATTAAATTTAACAAATCAGTATTCTATGTGAGGGAGTGACGTGGCAAAATTTTAAGACTTAATCTGCGTGTGTAGAGGAGTCTGCATACCAAGTTTGGCAACTCTAGCTCTTAAAGTCTCTGAGATCTAGGTGTACATTCGGATGGACAGACGGACATGGCTAGATCGACTCGTCTGATGCTCCTGATCAAGAATATATATACTTTATAGGCTCTGAGACCTTTTGCCCGTTACATACATTTACACAAATACAATATACTCGTCCAGTCTACTAGAGTACGAGTATAAAAAGTTTCATCAAATATACAATTTTAGTGTTGGTTAGTGTTATCACTCATAATTTGAACTAATCTATTTTCAAATTTAACCTCTGATCGGCAGCTGTTTTATCAACACTATTCGCGCAATTTCACAGCACTAATTCAGTAATTGCCAACTACTAAATATATCGACAATTTTCTGGTATTTTATCGCCGTTCGCGTTTGGTCTCACAATCGCGCATACATTTTTAAGAAATTTTTTGTAGTGTCGTGGTTTCTAAGCTGTTGTTCAATTAATGAATTGAAACAAAAAGGCGGGCACTTGGGAATTGTAGTCCAAGAATCGCGTGTGCCCCACAGCGACTCACAAATCTCCAAAAAATAACTTCAGCCGCCTGTTAGCAAAAGGAGAGTCGCCGATCATGCAGTCCCACAGCAAAAAGCGCGTTTGCTATTATTACGACAGTAAGTATATTACAAATTAAATACAATACAGACCAAACACAGCTAAATATTGGAGTGTTTCTATATATTTCATTTGAAAAGTCGGAAGCGGTTCCTGTCGCGGCCACACGGCGTTTTATAGCATTTGCAAATTTTAATTTTTACGTCGACTGTACGAACGCGTTGTTGCACAGCGCACTTTCCAGCAACAGCCGAAGCAACGCCATTTCATGGTGTGTTTTCTTGTTGATGCATGTGTGTGTGCGTGTATGTACCTGGTAAGTCTTTGTTCGCGGCCGGCACGTAGCGAAAGTGTTGCTGCTGCTGTTGTCGACAAAGTGTGCTGTGTACATAGACGCTGCGACTACCGTCGGTCTAAAATTTGTATTTTGCAAAGCGTGGCAATTAATTTTTTTTCACCCAATGCTTACTTATATATTTGTGCTCGCCAGGTGATATTGGCAATTACTACTATGGCCAGGGTCACCCAATGAAGCCCCACCGCATACGTATGACCCACAACCTCTTGCTCAACTATGGGCTGTACCGCAAAATGGAGATTTACGTAAGTCAAGTGCCAATTTAAACAGAGTTCGCACCTTACCCCCTCCGTTCTTGCCACAGCGGCCGCACAAAGCCACTGCCGATGAGATGACTAAATTCCACTCTGACGAGTATGTCAGATTCTTGCGCTCCATACGTCCCGACAACATGACGGAGTACAACAAACAAATGCAACGCTTCAACGTGGGCGAAGATTGTCCGGTCTTTGATGGCCTCTACGAGTTCTGTCAGCTGTCCGCCGGCGGCTCTGTGGCAGCGGCCGTCAAGCTGAACAAGCAGGCATCGGAGATCTGTATCAATTGGGGCGGTGGCCTGCATCATGCCAAGAAATCAGAGGCTTCCGGCTTCTGCTATGTCAACGATATCGTGCTGGGCATACTGGAGCTGCTCAAATATCACCAGCGTGTGCTCTACATCGACATCGATGTGCATCACGGAGATGGCGTCGAGGAGGCCTTCTATACCACGGATCGCGTCATGACTGTGAGCTTCCACAAGTACGGCGAGTATTTCCCGGGCACCGGCGATCTGCGCGACATTGGCGCCGGTAAGGGTAAATATTATGCGGTGAACATACCTCTTCGTGATGGAATGGACGATGAGGCGTATGAAAGCATTTTTGTGCCGATCATCTCGAAGGTCATGGAGACATTCCAGCCCGCTGCCGTAGTGCTGCAGTGCGGCGCCGACTCGCTGACTGGCGATCGTCTAGGCTGCTTCAACCTTACAGTCAAGGGACATGGCAAGTGTGTGGAGTTCGTGAAAAAGTATAATCTGCCCTTCCTCATGGTTGGCGGCGGCGGCTACACCATACGCAACGTGTCCCGCTGCTGGACTTATGAGACCTCTGTGGCCTTGGCCGTGGAGATAGCTAACGAGCTGCCGTACAACGATTACTTCGAGTACTTCGGGCCCGACTTCAAGCTGCACATTAGTCCCAGTAACATGACCAATCAGAATACCTCCGAGTATCTGGAGAAGATCAAGAATCGGCTGTTCGAAAATCTACGCATGTTGCCGCATGCGCCGGGCGTGCAAATGCAATCCATACCCGAGGACGCCATCAACGATGAGTCCGAAGACGAGGACAAAGTCGACAAAGATGACCGCCTACCGCAGAGCGACAAGGACAAGCGCATTGTGCCCGAAAACGAGTATTCCGACTCCGAGGATGAGGGCGAAGGCGGCCGTCGCGATAATCGCAGCTACAAGGGGCAGCGCAAACGTCCGCGCTTGGACAAGGATACCAACAGCAATAAGGCCTCCTCTGAAACATCTAGCGATATCAAGGACGAGAAGGAGAAGTGTTAGTCCTGACTAAATTCCTTTGCTAGTACCTAGTTATACTGATTCGCCTTATTTCTCCCACAGCTGAGGCCGCAGATGGCGAGGAATCACCTGCGTCGAACAACAACAGCAGCAGCAACAACAACAGCGGCAACAACAAAAGTGACAACGATACAGCGGGAGCTACAACAGGCGCCGGCTCAGCAGCAACCAAGGGCGCCAAGGAGAACAACATATGACGTGGCGGCCGCAATTGGTTATAGAAACCAATTAAACGACCGCCAAAATATAAGCCGCCAGATTTACCCTAGCGCTGCGCAACACAATCGTAACACCTCCCAATTGTCACCCCACCTCCAGCAGCTGCAGTCAGTCTGTGGCAATCCGCACAGAGAACTGTGTATTTAAGCCACCTAACAAGCTCCACCCATGGGCAAAACCACTCATCGTAAACTAAACTAAAACACAGGCGATTGTGAGCCGAACGTTCTCTTATCCATGGACAAGACCGACCGCATGTGTATAAGCTAAGCAACAGTACATACCGTATAAGATCCATAGTGCAGATAAACTAACAATATTCAATAAACATTTTTCAAAATGGTCGTGCTTAATCAGTGCACACTCAACATTTGTCCGAAAACAAGTACCATATTATACTATTTAAGTCGGCTTATTTGCTGGATATATTCGTATTATAGCTTTAGCTTTGTCGTGTGATTAATATTCTTTGTAACTTCAGGCAGATTGAAATTAAACTTAACTTAAGAAATCAATTAGACAGTTTGTATCAAAATAAAATCATCGAACTGCTGAGGAGTCACAGAGTGAAACGTTACTGGCTTAGAGCGTTGGGAGTGCTTTACATGTCCTCTACATATATATATGTGGCAGTTCTGTTAAAAATAGAAAATATTTCTAAACTGAAATTTGCTTAAATTTGTGATAAAAACTCGTAGCATTGTTTATTATCATTAAGCAGTTCGATTATAAAGGTTCTAAGACACCACATTTTTAAGAAACATTGAAGTACACATCTACGACCCCATAAAGTATATATATTCTTGATCAGCATGACAAGCCGAGTCGATATAGCCATGTTCGTCTGTCTGTTTCTATGCTTTCTTAGTTTTAAAGCTGTCGAGTTGAATTTTTTACAGTAGACTTCTTTCTGCTGTAAGCTGTCATATGTCAAAATCGTCCACATCGAGCCACTATATTATAGCTCCCATACAACCGAACCATTCGGAATGAACTCTTAGTAAGACAAAATTGGTTGTTTTTTTATACAAATTGAACCAACTTTGGTAAATCCCAGATTTAGAAGTCTCTACGTCTGCTGACCAAAGTTGATTCGGATCGAACAACTGTATCATATAGCTCATATATAACCAAGCGATTGGGAATGAACTCTTAGTATACCGGATTTTTATATTATAGTGGAGTAAACGAGTATTGTATATGTAAAAGGCAAAGAGAAGAGAATGTATATTCTGTTCAGCATCAACAGCCGAGCCATGTCCGTCCGCATGAACATCTAGATCTCGGGGACGATAACAGCTAGAGTAACTTTGGTATTTAGACTCCTCTTGTGGGGCACACAATCTACCGATTTGTCGAATTTTGTTAAGATTGGATAATAATTGCATACAACATCATTTTGTATGAGAGCACCCCAACCAAAATAAAAAACATCAAATTCGAATATTGAATAAATGCTGAGCACGAGTATCTTATAATCGGAATATCGACTAGAGCGTTCTTACTTGTTTTTTGGTGTTTTCTGCTTTGTAGAACTGAGATGGACACATGAGGTAGCTACGACTAGAGCTTCGCACATTTGGCATTATATGCGATCTTGTCCTTAATATTCTGCTAATACAGGATCAAAGCCGCAGTACAAATAAAACGAATTAAAATTATATCGCTGCAGTAATACCACTAGTAGTAGTGTGTAGTATTTTTTCCCCCCGAAAAGGGATTTTTATGCTCTCTGAGTTTGGCCACACTATATTCTTAAAGTCGATCAATAGAAGAGATTTGCAATAGAAAATAAATAAAACACCGGCATGGACAAGAAGTTAAACATTAAAATGATTAATGAGGATGGTGGATGTGGATCTGGATCCTTGTCAAGCACTTCTGCATATGATACTGACAACAACAACTCAGGCTCTGACTCAGTTGCACTTGTAAGTAGTATTGTTATAGGAGGGAAGCAGCAGCCATGTAAAGCGGAGGCAGGTATTAACAATAATCGGGCTCTCTCCCTCCTTTTCAATTATTTTTAGGTTTGCAACGACGTCATTCATTTGCATCTGCTTGACTTGTTAAAAGTAAAAAACAACCAAATAAAGGATATGGAAATCAAGCTACAGGCTTTGGAACTGGAAAACTTGAATATCAAGGAAAACATGAACAGCAGAATCAACGATAAAGATCAGCTCATTGCGGCCAATGCGGACACCATAACATTCCTAAAGCATCAAATTACTGAGCTTCAAAATACAATAAAAACTAATGAAGAAATTGCTGCCTATGTGATCACAATGAAAGCTAAAATAGATAAACTGGTTATAAAACAAAGCGAAACAAAACCGGAGTTGATCACACTCGACCAAGACAAAAATCAGTTGGATTTAATCAAAGAACCAATAGCTTCAGATGAAATCGTGTTTAAAGATAATGACAACGAAATGTCCAACTTACAAGTCACAATTGAATCAAATGCTATCGAATGGCAGAAGACATATTCCGATGAAAACATTGAAACTGCAACTGATAAAAGTGATCTTGATTCAAATGCAGCCAAGGATAAAGATAATCTAATTGCTGAATTACAATTTAAAATTGAAAATAAAGATGCAGAAATATCTGAACTAATATCTGAAATTAAGAATAAAAATGCAGAATTATCGAAACTCAAAACGCAATTTGAGAATAAAGTGAGAAAGCTACTATCACTTGCAGCCAAAAAACAAAGGCCAATTCCACCGCTCACCAGCAGAGCAGCACCATCAGTCATCCCTGGATACAGCAATGCCAGAGCTCTACGTGGACCCCAGCAACCCACGCTGGATTTAGAATCTAGAATCGACCGTACGACAGTTGAGATAAACCGGCTCTTGACAGTGTTCAATCGTTACATGTCGTCCTAAGGAATGCGAACGGTCTGTATAGGAGCAGACCTGACCTGACCTGACAAATTGTGAACAAATTTCGACTTGTAATAAATGCAAATCCATGAAATGCTTGGACTGGCGTAGTCATGAGAAATTATATTTGTGGCAAACCGGGGGCTTGCCTTTAGCTTCAATATTAATTTGCAGAGGATATTTGGTTTTTTAATAACCTTGATATTGCTTACATTTAAGGAACTGATATACAACAACAAACACTGTTTATCAAGAAAAACAGAAACTCCAATAACGTACTACCAAATTTGATATGGCATAGATGTATTTCAATTATTTCGAAAAATATACAATTTTTTTTTGTATGAAAAGGAAACGCTTATTTTACTGTTTTTGTTATAATTTGCCATTCAAATGCAATAATTACTTTCCAATTTAAGCCAAAAGTCGCCATTCAACCTCATATTCGATTATTTTCTTATCTTGATTCCTAATTTCAGGTTGTAATTTAATCATTTCTGCATGTTTCTCATCAACTTTAGATTAAAGCTGAGTTATGTTTTCATTATTATAATAAATTTCAGATTGTAGTTTAATTATTTCTGCATCTTTAACCTTGAGTTCAGATATTTCTGCATCTTTATTGAGAATTTTAAATTGTAAATCAGCTCCTTGATCATCTTTATCCTTGCCAGCATATGAATCAACTTCAGTTTCATCAGTTGCGTTCAACTGGTAGTTAATTTATCTATTTTATCCTTCATTGTGCTCACATAGCAATTTCTTACTTTTTATTATATTTGCAATTAACTTATTTGATGTTCTAGGAATGTTAAGTTGCCGCAATGAGATTGTCTTTTTACTTGTTTTGTTTTTCCAAATAGTGTTGCTATAAACAAGGGTTGGCATTGTATATTCTTTCTCCTTCCCCTGTACAAATACCTACAAAAGAGTTATTGTTGTCCAAGTTATATTTCAGCTTTTTGTAGTGCGTTTTCTACTGCAAATTTAAAACAATTTTCGAATGCCCATGGTATGTGTAGCATTAGTACGACCAAATTCAGAAAGCATGGAAATACTTGCTGGGCGAACAACATATGTAAATGAGACTATATTAGTGGTACTCCTTGAACTGATTAATTGCAAAACGGCTGAGGCTTAAAATATTCGAGTGTACTGGTTATGTATAAAGAATTCAATGAATCATATTTTATGACCTAATTTTTTTTTTTTATTTTTTGTATCTGTCTGTTGGGTACAATAATTTCAGTTTGTCAACTGAGATGGCATATGAGGTAGCTACGAATTGTTATGATTCACAAAACAGTGCTGGCAATTGAGCTTTGCCGAGTGCCTAATGCTAATATGATTTCAACTTTCTCCATTTTTAGTACATTTAGCATTTTATGAGATCTTGTCCTTAATATGATCATGGAGTAAAACGGCACTAGGTATTAAACAAATCGTTAGCAAAATCACTTCAGCAATATCACTAATGTGCAGTATATTGTATTGTTTTTGGTCTATCAAAAGGGATTTTTATGCTCTTTAAATTTGGCTACACTATAAAATTAATGTCGCTCATTTGAGATATGCAATAGAAACTAAATAAAACCATCCCAAATGGTCAATAAGAAATTTAACATTGAAATGATTAATGAGGATTACGATTGTGGATCTGCGTCTGAATCCTCGGCAAGTATTCTGCATTTGTTGCATTTGTAAGTAGTATTGTTATAGAATGGAAGCAGGAGGAACGCAAAGCGGAGGCCGGTTATAATCGGGCTTTCTCTCTCCCTCTGTTTCCGTTTTAGTTTTGCAACGACGTCAATCATTTACATCTGCATGAGCTGTTAAAAGTAAAAAATAACCAAATAAAGGATATGGAAGTCAAGCTTCAGGCTTTGAAAATACAGAACGTGACCAGTATGGAAAATTGATCCAGATAAGCAGCCGCCGAATCAACGATAAAGATCAGCTCATTGCGGCCAAAGCGGACACCATAACATTCCTAAAGCATCAAATTACGGAGCTTCAAAATACAATAAAAACTAATGAAGAAATTGCTGCCTGAGTGATCACAATGAAAGCTAAAATAGATAATCTGGCTATAAAACAAAGCGAAACAAAATCAGAGTTGATCACACTCGACCAATACAAAAATCAGTTGGATTTAAACAAAGAACCAATAGCTTGAGATGAAGTCTCATTTAATGACAACGATATATCCAACTTACAAGTCAGAATTGAATCAAATGCTATCAAATTGAAGAAGACATATTCCGATGAAAATATTCAAGCTGCAACTGATAAAAGTGATCTTGATTCAAATGCAGCCAAGGATAAAGATAATCTAATTGCTGAATTACAATTAAACAAATTTTAAATAAAGATGGAAAAATATCGGAATTAAAATCTGAAATTGCGAATAAAGTGGAAAAGCTACTATCAGTTGCAGTTGGACGAGAAGTACAAATTAATAGAACTTGGCGAATATTCGGGTATGTCTTTTGATCAGTTTTTTAATAGTAAGAATTTTGAGTTGTCAACATTTGATCGGGACACAAAGTTAAGTGCTTAAAAAATGTGAAATCTTTTCAGATGTTAATACGTGCACAAATTATGTAACCAAGTATCAAACGGTTATATGTTAATATCGAAAAGAGAACATTTCTTAATTACTTTACAGTTCGTGTCCTCCTAGCCTTTAAGAACGAACAAATAATCTGCAGGATTCATAATATTTGAGTTACAAGAATAAGTTAATCCACACGTCTGTCGTGCTAACTGATTTTGAACATCTTTGGGGTTACACGATTAAATAAAGTATTCAAGGGGTCACTATCTTTTCGATATTTTCACATCAATATGTTGTTGCAATCTAAGAAACCGACATTTACGAAGTGAACACTTACCCTCTTGGTAATTTAGGACATCCTCAAACGTGGGAACACCCACCGGGGCTCCAATCTCAGTATATACTTCCGCTTCTGTGATGAGTTGAAAACTCCAGAACAATTTTAAATATTATATTATATATTTAAATTAATTTGCGTTCAATGAGCAGCAACAATTTGTTCAACAATGGCTAACTAAAATTTAAACTAACTATGGAACTTCAACTTCCAACTTGAATTCTATTCCACTGGCGAAGACCATCCGTTACTGCTTGAGATTGAGCTTGTCAACCAGTCAGCCAGTTGGTGGGCAGGAGGATGGAACACTTGTGACTAGTCTGGGTAGATTTTATGTGCAGTCCAGCCGCTAATCCAGCGATAAAATCGACTCGATGCTGTTGCGATGGCTCCGTGGCTGCAGACGTGGTCCGCCCAAGTAACTAATTGGATTCGCGAACTGGCGCTGGAGCAGCGCATTCTCCAAATAGAGCGGCGGCTGCGACGACACTTTCCAATGTTGGCGACGCGGTGGCCGCTCTGGCGGCAGTTGGCGGCCTGGGCTGGACTTTGGAGACATTTTCGCTACATTGACATTTGGGGCGTTGACATCAAAGGCATGGTCGGTGTCATCGTGTGCTTTGTGGCGGGATTTGCGTCGTTGCGGCTGCTGTGGCTGTGAGAGATTGAGCATGAGCCAGGGGGAAAGGATGGGCAATCGAGTGGAGCACGACGGTCATGGGGCAGGTTCGGTATAGGGTTTTAGATCAAATATTTTAGGGTTTAATTCTATTTGGCTGTATTCAAGCGATAGCAACATGATTGGGAATGGATATGGCAGTTGTGTGCGAGGGTGTTGTGTTGTGTGAAGAGATAAAGTTGTATAATTATTCTCAAAAATTTCTCAAACATTCGCACGAAAAAAGGAACACAATAATGAACATGTGCAGCAGGAAAGCTTGCATGAGCTGATGATGAGCGAGTTTTCACTGACAGCTCAACCTGCAGGTGTGTGTGTGGTGTGTGTGTGTGGATAGTTCTTTCTATTTTTCAACACCTGTCATGATTTTGCACTTTATGTTGTAATATAAATGCCACACAACAATACAAGTACGAAGTTTACGAATATGTGTCTGTGTATGTGTGGGCCAGTGTGCGTGCACTTTGCCTGATAGCTCCTGGTGTAAAATCCACTTTTGCTGCACTTGCCCTCGCTCTGGCTCACTGACGACTGGGCGCTTTGTATTTTGGCAACAATGGCAACGGGTTGGCGCTGAAGGTGTGGCTTGTGCAGAGCTTCGAGCTGGCTCCTAAGGCCCGCTCCAGCCGTCTCACAGCGCTTTTGTTGCTGCCCCCTTCAAACTGCATGAGCCAGTGCCAACATCAGCGGCAATGGCAACGTCATCGTCAGCCGCGGCCCGCCCTGGCAATGGAGAGCTCTGCTTAAATCAACTATGTGCACAAAAAGCAGCGTACGCGCTTCAGTCAAGTGCAAATGTGTTAGCCAAAATGGAGAAGCACATTTGCATATGCCCAACAGTACACCAGCTGTGGAAGGAGCAGTGACAAGTCGAAACTGGCATTCTCTTTCTGCAAAAGATTTACATTTACGTTTCTTACATGTAGATAATCCCGTTTCGATAAAGAGAATGTCAGGATAATTAGTATCTTGTAGGAGACAAGTAATATACTTGGAAGACAAGAAAAAGGCCTAGTATGGGCTATGCGGCATGCATATAAGATATAAACACAGCCCATTATCGTCTCCGTTCCAAATCACTAAACTTGGGATTGACGTTGCAAGGCTGAACAAGCAAAGCCATCTTTAAGACAGTTTGGGCGTATGGTGTCCAGATTTGGTTCACCGCAAGTGGCACCAAACGAAGAAGAATGCAGGAATCCCAAACCAAAGACCTTCGCTAAGCAAAGGGTTCATACATGCAACATGACAACTGTACGATCGCCTGAGTCAGCGAAAAGATCTGCAGGCTTATTAGTCACTACGTCACGCGGCTGTATGATCCAAGGGCGCAGTCAGCGGCTGGCAGGGGGGCCGTTTCCCCCTAATGGTTTGCCTAAATGTAGAGACTATATAGTGACGTTGGGCCCCCTTGGCCCCTTCTTCGGACAAATCTGGCTGAATCTGTTGGACAACAGCACCACTAGAAGACGGCTGGAAGATGACTTTTAGTACCTGTAACCATTCTTTCCCTTCAATTAAGCTTTCCTTTCTCTGTCCCTAATCTGAGCTTCTTAGATTTACTCTACTATTAAAAGTTGTAAGTATTTTAACATGCAACTATCAGGCTCCCATGAAATGCATATATATTTTTGTCCATAAGTCTTTGTCGATAAATGTCAACGTCCAGATGCGGGGCTTGACATCATTCCTTCCCACTTTTGCTCATTCTTCGCAAAAGCTGTCTATGGGTCCTTTCCTTGTCGACAAAGTCGATCGAACATTATAATTTATTTAAAATTGTTTCCAATGTGTTTAACTAACTCTATTCACTCTGTTTTTCGGGTTACAGATTCATATAAAAGTACTTTAATGAAATAAAGACAGCTGCATTCCCTCAATAACCATTTTATGTCATGGCTTTTTGTGTGTGACAAGCTTTACAACATATTCACGATGACCCTCATTTGCTGTGGTATTGAAGTATGCATTTAAAATGTTATTTTTCACGCTGCTGCGTTGCCAACATTGCCCTTCTCTGTCGCTTTTCATAGTTTTCCATTTGCTCAGAGCCATTTCAGTTTCATTTCAGCGCAATTTTATTGTTCTTGGCTGAAGGTTACATCAGCAGCAGCAACAGCAGCAGCAACAGCAACAGCAGCAGCAGCAGCAACAAAAGGCAAGCAAACTTGCACTTTCAAACATACAAAGCCCTACACACACACACACAAACAATTCCATTTAAACAGGCACACTAACATACACGCACACAGAACTCAGACTGTCTGCTCATATTAAAATTGTTGCTCGGGAATTTTTCATTGCATACTGTGAGGGGCGGTAGAAGCAGAAGCAAAGGCGGCAGCATCATTTCAAATAACTTTTGCCAGTCATCATTGGCTGTCAGGCTGCATATAGCAATTTATTACCTGCCTTTGGGTCAACAAGAACATCTATAGCAACAACATCAACAACAATTCCTCCTACCAATGCATACACACACACACGCACACTTAAATGTACATATTTATAACACATGTTTTACATTGTACGCACAAGTTTGCTGCTCATTTGGCTCGTTGGTCAACAAGCAAAATGCCTTGTTAACCATTATGGGCCATGTTTTAATGTGGCAACGACAACGCCAACAACAACAATAACTTTTCGCATTAAACGCCAAGTGGCACAGAGAGAGCGAGAAAGTCCGACATCGCAGCGAGTCGCAAGAACAAAAGAAAGTCAAGTTTGTATTTTCTGTTGATTTTTTTCAACTTTTCAACGCGGAAATTAATAACAAATTGCTTTAAGTCAGCGTGACGACTACGCTCACTGTTAGCCATGGGCGTTGGGGGTGTGGCAAACGCCTCAAGTTCATTTAAAAAAAAAAAACTTTTGCTTGCACAATAAACACTTCATTGCGCACTTGAGTTAATTTGTCAAGAACTCAAGCGCATATGTTAAAATTATTGAAAAAGTTTCAAGTACTCGTTACAAGAAATGGCAACGTAGCCTGGCGACAGAATGTCCTTGCTACTGATGGTTTTTCATTAAGCTTAAGCAAAGCCGGGGCCCGTCTTGTTGGTCAGCCGCAGCGCTGTCGTAATTGTTGTAAAACATGAATAATGCATGCTGTAAAAGTTTTATTAAAATGCACAAAGCCACAGCATTCAACAACAAAAACAACATCAACGACAACAACATCAAAATGTGGGAAAAAAGGATGGAAGTTTTTTTTTATACGAACCAATTTTCGTAACCAAAATGCAACGAAGGCAATTGTCTGCAACCCATATGCATACTTTTTTCTTTCTCGTTTTTCTGTTTGTTCTTGTGTCCCATTCTAAGCTGGCTTTTCCAATGTTCAGCACTCGGAGAGCCTTCAAATTCAGTTTGTGGGGGAAATGTAAGAGATGGGCAAATATTTGTAATAGAAAACTGAGCTTGATCTTAGAAAGAAACTGTGTTCAATCAAATTTTTTGTTATAGTATTTGTATATTTTAGCTAATAGAATATTACCTCAAATTTCAAAATTTGGAAATAATTTTGTGTAAGAATGCAGTTTATTCTGTCCGATATATCATTAAGCTCTTTTTTAGATAAAGAAAGAGGTAGTCTAAACCAAATCATTGAAGAATGTCGGAATATATCTAAGGGAAATCTAAGGGAACTCTTACTGATAATACCCTTTTGCTTAGAAAGGTCCTAATGGCCTAAAAAATATGTAGGGTGCGAAATTACTGCTGATAATAGAAATATAATTTTCATAAAAGGGATCTCAACAGCTAACTGGCTCCTTCCTTTGCAATCTCCAAACTCAAAGCTAGCAAATCAAAATTTGTACAAAATAAAAACAGCTGGAAGTCTAAGCAACTTAACTGACATATAAATTTTGAAATTCATAAATATTTCGGGGATTGAAAATGTGATCTTGTCACAAAATAACTTTATATAATAATATGCATTTCCCATCACATTGCACAAATTATGCAACTTGATATCACATCATATTAAAATTGTTGCTCAGCCAGTGCTGTTACTGTTCCGTGGCAACATTATGTTTATGTCGAGTTTACTTTACTTCACTGGCAATTCTCTTATGCTCTCTGCTTTCGGCTTGGTCTTAGCTGTCTCCACTTTCTCTGTCGCTCTCCTGTTGCTTTTGCTGCTGCTGTTCAATAAACTGTAATTCGTGCCACTTCTGTGTGCATTCATTTGTCGCACACTCACTCACTCACACTGGCACACACACTTGCACTTACATACACACACACACACACATTCAGGCTCACACGCACGCATTCGCTCTTACACTTGAGCATCTTGTTGGCTGCACACATTGTACTTGGCATACATGGCGTATGAGTGACATTTAATTAAAATTTATGTAGTCTAAAAGGCAGAAAATTTTTCTACACAGCGTTTTCTCTATGCAACGACGATGTTTGCTTCTAGTTGTCGTTGTTGTAGTAGTTGTTTTTGCTGTTGTTGTAGACTGTTCAAATTTATGCAACGCGCCATTTTGTTTGAGTTTTATTAAACGCTCTCAGTTGTAAGTTGGGTCGGTAATCATGTGTAAATTTGTTTTTACACCAACACCATTATATGACTCCGACTGCGAGTGGAAATGGGGACCACAATGCACTGTGTTGTCAGTGTTGTAAAATGTTCTCTAATATTTAAATGGAAATTTGTTTGCTTAGGGCATAATTGCATTTTGCTCTCATGATATGTGTCAACCAGATAACAAATGTCAAGTAATTTGAGTTAGGTGATAGGAGAGCTGTATAGCAGAAGGCAAGACGAATCTAAGATATATTTCAACTGATTGATACAGGTGAAAAGGCTGCCAGTGGCCAGGTCTTTGCTTAATTATTATTGATTGCAGTTGGAGTGGTGAATGTAATATATACAAATGCAGTCCACAGGATGATGATCTGCAATTGAGAGTCGATTGATGGTTGCAGATTTGGGTGACAGTTTAGGGCAGGAGTGGATTGGTTTTGGTAACGATTCTACCCGATTCTATATATCTGCATTAACGATTTGACAATGTACTATGTACATGGGTGAGACAGGAGCAGTAGCTGAGCGAAGTGGCTAAAGATGAGCAACAGTATGCCAGGACTGCAAATGGTTATTAGTTGCATTTGAGATATAAACATTCAAGCAGTTCTTAAGAAATTATAGCCGTGTTTAGATGCTTCTCAGTTCTTGACATATTAGCTGATTTGGAGGAATGAAGAAAATAGACTACGGTTAAGATAACAAGAAAGGAGGGCTAAATTCGAGTAACCGCAACTTACATACAATTGAAGATTTGGTTGAAATTCAGTCTGAAAAATCTGGTTTACTAAGATTTAATTTCGAATCGTTCAGTTATATGGGAGCTATATGATCTAGTGATCTAATCGGATCGGATCTGGATCGACTGACGTCAGCAAACGTAGAGTCTTCTAAATTTGGTTCAATTTAAAAAAAAACAGCCCATTTTGCTGTACTAAGAGTTCACATCGAATCGGTCGGTTATTTGGGAGCTATATGACATATTATTCTAGACGATTTTGAAGTCTATGGTATAAATTTCAACTCAATAGCTCTAAAACTGAGAGACTAACTCGCATAGACGAACAGACGGACAGATAGACAGACGGACATGGCTACGTTGCCTCGGCTTGTCATGCTGATGAAGAATATAGGGTCGGAGATACTTCCTTCTATATTGTGACAACATTATAACACCCTCTACAAGGCTATAAAAAGAAAGAATCATTATCTAAGGAGCAAATAGCGTACGTAATTAACAGTTTCGAGAATCTCATGCTGATCTTGAGGTTCAATATTCAAGCAATTTCAACTGAGATAATAGTTTGGGGAAAGGCCCGCCAAAAGGGAAGCAAATGATTCCTTTTTAAAATCATTTCAGAGCCTTAAATCTTGGGTGAAAAATGTGTCTATATAAATCATAACTTATTTCGTGAAGTAAACACATTTGCAAAATTATGGTTTATATTTATGTGTGAAATCTTACAGTCTAAGTAAATATTACAATTGAACGGCTTATATCATAACTTATATATGGTAATGGATCTTAATTACTTTAAATTGAAAATCTTAATCTAAAATCAAAGTTCACTGGTTGTCCTTATGTTTGATCACTGTTTGCTGTTCCATCTATATGTCATTCGAAGAGTTTAATTTATATACAATTATTTAGCTGCCTTCGCATTCTGGGCCGTCTTTTATCACTTTAGCTGTTCTTCGTTTCATCTTCACTTGCCCTCAAGCCTTCTCCATCTTACGCTGCTTTTTGGCCGTCAACCAGATTTGCATCTGCATGCGTCTATAGTGCAAATGACGCTGCAGACTCTTCTTGAAGATCGTTTCACGGGCTAAGATCTCCAGATCTTCAGAGCTGGCTTGGTTTATGTTTTGCTTGGTCCTGGCTATCAATTCGTTGGTCAGTTGAATCTTTGTCATGGAGGCGCGGGCCGAATGTGCCTTACGACGACGCAGTTCCTCGCGATGCAAATACATGGCATACGCAGCCGTTGGTGAGGGAGGGGAGGATGGTGGTGATGGCGATGTTGATGGTGATGCATTTTCTTCCTCGCCGGACTGCTCCTGTTGTGGCTGCTGTTTCTGATGCTGTTGTGGATTGCACATCTTGGCTGGTGGAATGCTTGACTGCTTTTGCTGTTGCTTGCATCGCTGCTGCGTATTTTTATACAAATTTGCATTTTTTGACCTGTCAGCAGGAGCGGGCAGCCATTCATGAGTGGCTGTGGCAGTGGCAGTGGCAGCGGCAGCAGGTCAATCAGTGTGCGCTCTGCATGCCTGTGGGTCTGCGTGTGGGTGTGGGTGCGGGTGTGGGTCGGTGGCACTTTTTATGAGTGGCGGTTATTATATTTTTTACAGCTTATTCCCCAGCTTGCCGGTTTGTTTGTTTGCTTGCCAAACTGTGCGAGTGGATTAAAAAAATGTAATCCCATTCATTACCTAAAAAGTGTCGTAAATTCGCAAGGATACGAGAACACAGCGCAAAAAAAGCAGCATAGCCCAACAGCAACGACAACAACAAGCTGAGTATTTTCGCTTTCACATGCTAATCCGGATACATGCTCGTAACCGGATTAGGTCCAACTAACTGTTTATGGGTCAACCACGCAGAGCAAGGGCACGAGCTATCCTTTTGGCCAGACGCTGGCTCTCACAGTCATTTCATCCTTCGCCAATGCATGCTGCTGTCCATGTCATTTGGTCTTGTTAACTAATCCTTTGCTGGTCAACATCGGGCAGCATCCTCGCAATTAGCATCCTAATGAACCGCCAGCTGATAACTTTAGTTTTAAGGGATTCGCTGGGAAATTCACAAGTCCAAAGCAATGCAAAGCCAAAGCAGCTGATTTGCTGCTGTCCGTTTGGTCGACTGACAAAATTTATAAACAAGCCAGACAAATATTTGGCTTTGATAGCTAAATGAAACCACAGAATTTTCTATTTCTGGCTACCAAAAACTTCAATGAACTTCTCTAGATATACATTTGAGGGTACAGTGGAGTGGAAGTGTTGAAAATTCGTGGTTAGCGGGAGGGACAAGATAATGTCAGCTCTTAGAAAGGAAAGAGTATATGGGATAGCAAGAATTAGGCAAATTAGATTGCAAATGTTTGAATATATGAACTTTTCTCATGCATATTCTTTGTGAAATTAACAAAAGGGATCTACGAGGATATCATCAGGTGTCAATATCAGTCCGTCTGTTAAATCCAAATAGAATAGAAACACTTTCTCTTCTTAATTTCATATAACTGGATTGATATCGAAACCCCCAATTTGTTTTAAAGCAATTGCATCGAGCTTGTTATGTAAAAGCCTCTTATGTCCATTGACCAAATTTGATTTGATATGGCTACTATAACATATAGCTACCTCTTTGGTACAGGGTACTAAATATCCGAGCAGGTTGGACTCTGCGGCATTCACAAGTGTAACACTGCTTGCGTTGCATCATTCCCATTCATAATTCTTGTTAATCCCCATATAACATTTTGAATCGTCTCACCGACCACTCATACTCATTCTATACAACATTCAATTGGTATTCATTGCTACAACACTAACGTTAGTATTCATTTCTTTCGAGTAATAAACAATTCATTACTCACCGATTGTGATGAGTGTTTAATAGAGTGTTTTGGATTTATGCCATTATGCAGGGCTTTAATACAGAGTTTACCCTCTGAAGTTAATAATGCAAATGCATTTAAATATATGTAACATAATTCATTGCCTGTTTTTTTCACATTTCCAACCCACTGTGCGGTCTGTTGCTAGCATAAATTTGTTGCTTAAAGGCAAAATACGCCATAATATAAAGTCATTACATCGACCGTTGGTGCTTATCCCATCACATTTTTCAATAAAGCAACATCTAGCCTGTTGGATACATCACCCATCTCCCCCTTCTCGCAGACCCAACCCCTGGTCCTTCCTGGCGTGCCTCACATTTTTGAGTTTCATTATGAAAAGGGTTTCGAAGCTGACTTTGGCTTTGGCGCTGGAGCTTTGGGACGTTATGTGCGAAAATCACAACATTTTAATCTCATAATCTGAATTTATGAGTAGACTCAATTTCGTTATGCTTAACGACATTTTATGCGGTTATTTTATGCAGGCAGGCTGAAGCTCCAAGCTAAAGCCAAAGCCGAAAACTTAAAGGAGCTACAACTCTGACGCCAATGCCGCACACACTTTGCGGTTTTGTTGGCACCCAAAAAAATTGGTGAGCAGCAGCAGCAGCAGCAGTGGCAGTAGTAGTGGCAGTGGAACCAAAACCAGTGGCAGTGGCAGTGGCAGCAGGCAACTGCGAAAGTTAAGTACATCAAATATGTGTGTTCGTGTGCATGTGGATGGGGTCCTTGAGATTCTGTGTGCTAGCACAAAACACATTAGTTGAAAGTACTGACCAACAAAGCCACTAACAAGCTGTTGGTTGCCTCCTCCACACACACATGCATACTCCCCTGCAAACACATATTGAAGTCCCATTATGTGTGCTTCGCTTTTTCTCTCCGCTTTTTGTTGTCAATCTTCTTGCTGGCTTTTGTTGGTCTTTCTGTCGTCAACATTTTCGCTTGAAAGTTTTTTAATAAACGCATTTAAATAAATTGATACATATGCGTTTTTGTGAGTTTTTGTTGTTGCTTTTGTTTTTCGTCATTTAATAAGAAACAAGTTCAAGTAGATTTTTTGTATGTTTTTTGTATTACCTTCGTATATCACACACACAGCGATAAAATGAGAGAGAACAGAAGAAAATTGTTGAGCAACAAATTCTGCACAACTGTCATGCCTTAAAAGTTAATATACGAAACTTTCTTATACAATAAGAAATGAAAAAAATTTACATTAAAAAGGAAGTATACATATGAGTACGACTATATACCCTTGCAGAGGGCATGATGATATTTTGTCAAGTTATTTGCAATTCCTTTTTGATCAGCAACGCAAGCTAATTGATGAATCTTGTAGAAGAAGTAGTTCATCATTTTAAATCTAACGAAATATCCCCAAAAGGGTTTCCATTTAAACAACAAAATCGATTACTTTAAGGACAATATTGTCTCAGTTAAGGTCCGTAATCCATATGAGACAATACTGAAAAATTTTGGGTTCTGGGCTAAAGTCGACTCTTATATCATCTAACTGCTCTTGTGATGTATTAAGAACTCCTATCATAACCTTCTAATTAGTATTGGTAAATACAATATATCATATGCATAAACAATATTCCCTTCTCGCAGATTTTAGTCCAATGAATAACTGACAGAATGCGTCTCATAGATAGCAACGAATGGATGATATAGCACTTTTGCTATGCAAAAATAGAGATTCTTAATCGGAAGGGTTGGTTTGTCAAAATTTCTTGATTTAAACTTCTACTTGATAAAGAAATCTTGAGAATATCAAATGAAGTTAATACTAGGGTGAACTAGATATCAAGGGACTGCAATAATTACACAATGAAAGGAATACGTAAAAATTCATTCACGGAGTACGTAAAAATATAATTCTCGAAATATTTTGCAGGTTTTTCACTATTTCTAACATTATTTGATGCCTGCAATTCTCAATAATTATTAGAATTTTCTTGTATATGAAGCATGGTAGGTCATAACCAATAAGCCGCCCTTCAAAATCTTTCATTTCCAGGGTTGAAGGGGCTGAAAATGAATAACATAACATATATATACATGTTTGGTTATACGATAACTACCTTTGATGAACTAAAAGCTAGCTAGGCAGCTGCCTATAAGAAATCCGTCTATTTGAAGAGCGTCATGCTGCTGCGTCTCGATTATCTTGTTTTTATTACAATTAAAGTGGTGGGAGAAGGATATTAATCTGTGCAGATACATTTTCATTAGGCTTGTGATGAGCAAACAGAAGTATTCATCACTCATTGCAAGGTTTTCATCACATAATGAATATGGCCACACTAATACCTAGCTGTGATAATGATTATCATCTTTAGATATGTCTAGTATATGTACTGTATCTGCAAGGGCATATAAACTTCGGCTTGCCGAAAATAAATTACTTTTCTCGTTCATATTTACGAATGTTTAAGGAAAAATCTCGTTGTCTTTTGAATAAGCTTATAAAATAAGTTTTTTTGAAACTGTTTAAACTACGAATTACTTCTTATTTCGTCGTCGTCTCTTATGCTACATTTTCAATTTGATTGTTGAATAATATTTATGTGTGCGTGTTTGTTTGTATGTTTTCACTAATTGCCTCAAAAGTTATGTGTATATTTATATGATTGTTGTTTTTCGTACTCATAAAGTTATTTTCATACAAGAAATTACTATGAATGCGGTGTGCAAATAGTGTGAGTTTAAAATATCATCTTGAGCTCACTATTTCTATTGCTTTTGTTTCTGTTGTTTAAATTTATAAGTTTTATTTCTACAAATTTATTGTTGTCTATTCGTACTTTTGTATTTGCATGCAAACAGATTCATATAGACAATGAATACATGGTACATGCATGCGTTTGTTGTCTTTCAACTTTGTGTTTTGATTGTTTTTATTGTTTATATATAAAATTTGCCGTTGGTCTTGCGCTTTGTTTACTCTGCCTTGTCATCTTGCCATTTTGTCTAAATATTTATGCTTTTACATTTTTCGCATATTTTTTCCGTTATGCTTTTGTTTTTGTTTCCGACTCAACTTCAACTTCTTTTACTTGTCAATTTCTAGTTGTTGTTGCCCGTCTATTGACGCCATGGTAGCCATTCTGTTTGCCCGCCTTGCCTCGCCCGCTGCCACCTCCATTGGCAGTGGACAAATCTACATCCGTTTCCGCCACGATTGGCGGACCCCATGATACTTGTCGGCGTACAGTGGGCGCTCCTGCTGTCATTGCTCCAGCTCCAGCTCCAGCTGCTGCTCCCACTCCTCCGCCAGTCGTTGGTGCTTTGCGTCGTTTTGTGCTCGTGCTCTGTTGCTGAAGTGTCGCCGCTCTTTGTAGCGGTTGTTTCTGCTGCTGCTGCTGCTGCTGTTGTGGCAGCGTCTGCTGTTGCCTTTGACTTTCATGTTGCTGCTGCAGAAATGTTTGGCATTGGTTTTTATTAAAAACTTTTTCGTTTTATATTTTAGATTTTGTTTTGTGTGGCCTGTGCTATATGAAATATCTCCTTTCTGAGCTGCCAGCTTGTTGCACATGCCTTAATTAGTTTTATTGTGTGCCGGGCTTGCTTTTGCGTCGTCTGTTAGTGTTTGCAAACCTTCATGCATGGTTTTTATTTTTAATTAACATGCGCGCGAAATAAGTTGGTTTTCATTTCATTCTCAAGGAGTAATATTTACACAGAGCTTGTTAACTTTTTAGATGCATAGAACTTGCATAGAAGTGTAAGGATGCATATAAAACAAACATATGGGCTAAAAGTAATTTCGAAAACAAATTCCATTCAAGCCCAACGATATTATACCATAGAAGTTTAAGAGAAGTTTTGAAACTTCAGTCATGACGACTTGTTTTTGAGAGAAAGGGAGAGAATGGTCTCTAAGTCGAGGAGTCCACCTCGAAGGGTGAGAGGGAGGCACTGTGACCAGTGTTAATCTTTTGTGCCTCATATACCCTTCTATGACAGAAGTGCCTCGGCTTCCTTCAAGTAGGATATAATACACTTTGTCTATCAAGCAGAATGTCGAGCAGAATGTGTGAAGAGGTTTCATCGTCTTCCTGACCGAGTCTACAGTCAGTTTCATTTGGTACCCAAGCCAGTTAAGTATCCCACCAAGAGGCGTGCACATGGTCTGTTTAGGTTACAAAGTTCGCCTGACTTAGGTGGTCTTGCTAGAACTTTGGCTTGACGAAGTCCAGGGGTCTTTCCCAATGTTTTACTTGCAGAGCCTGGAAGTATTCTGTGAGTAAAAGCTTGGTCGATGACATGTTGATACCACAGAATGGTTCTGGGACCACAAGTGGCGCAGAGGAGCCATTTCTGGCAAGTTCATCAGCAGATCTGCATCCAAGAAAGTGTCACCTTGTTGCCCACAGCTAGTTCTTGAAGGACTATGAGGCAGTCTCTGTCAAGCCTGGATGAGAGTCCCCATGAAGACAGGGATCTGATAGCAGCTTAACTATCTAAGAATATACAAATAGTCGCCCCTTTTGGTCTTTAGTCCAAAATATGATCATAAGAGAGCAAAATGTTTTGGTACTGGAAATTTTGATATGATTCTCCTAGTTTATAGTAAATTCATAAAAGAAGTATTATTGTATTTGGAGTTTAAAACGTGTTCTTGAAATAAGAAATATTTCAACTTAAAGAATTTTGTAAAATTCTAGACATTTTATACCGCTTTGCTTGATTTCAGTAAAGAATTGAGAAATGAGAATTGGCAAAAATTGCCCCTTTTTTTGAATCTTGCCTAGAATAATTATATTTCCATAGAAGTTATTTAAGTTATCTTATGGATCTTTAATGAGTTTTGAGGTAAGTGTAAATTTGGGCACTTAATTGACTCCAAAACTTATTAAGAGGTCTGAGTCTCGTATACGCAGAGCCGAGAGAATATACATAGAAAAGGTTCCAAGAGTGTCTCCTTTCTTCAGCCAATTTAAGTTTCTAGTTTATAATATTCTTTTGCTTAGCTTCTAAAAGAAATTTGCAATTAATGTTCAGCTTTGAAATTGTTGATTTGTTTGGCCACATTGCAGATATGCCGCATTGTATTCGGTCTATTAAACTGGGGTTTGCGTTTTAATTTACACATCATTAGCTCGAGTTTTGCCTTCATTAAAATATATAGGAAAGTTGAGTAAACAAAACATATACACATACACATACAGGACCTTCATTTTTCATGTATTTTTTCTGTTTATTTACCAAGAGCAGCAAGCCTATCTGTGTAACTGTGTGTATGTGTGTGTGCGTTCGTGTGTTTATAAGTTTCTCTGTGTGCGCTTGGGGTTTGGTTTTTGCATTCTAAGCTCGTAATGAGTTTCACCGCAGCATTGTGGTAGCTGGCAAAGTTAAGTGCGTGCTGCGTTTGCGGCCAGACCAAATGAACAAAAACAACAACAAAGATGACAAAAACAATAACAACAACAACAACAACAACATCAGCACCAGCAAAAAGAAAATGGAAAGACGCTCACAAAAATTGTTGAATCAAAAGAAACTTGGCATGCATGGCATCAGAGCAAAAGCAAAAGCAAGAGCTGGTGCAGTAGGAGTAGCATCAGCAGCTGAGGCACTTGCACTTTTTGCCATGCTTAAACAAAAGACCAGGCTAACACACCCCTCACCGCTCATCCCACAGCCTTTGCACCCCTTTATGCACTCAGCTTGTAAGCGAAACTTTTTGATTCTGAGGCAAGAAAAAAGTTTTGGGTGCACTTCAATTTTGGTTGCTTTTGCAATCAGGCAGGAAGAGGAAGACGGCAAACGCCGCAAGTCAAGCGGAAACGTGAAGAGCGGTGCAATGGTAGTGGCACTGACGAAGGGTAAGGGGTAAGGGACTGCTGGCTGCTGGTGTAGAGAAACCGAATGCTGCTTAGACAATGCCGCACGCACTTTGCCAACGAACTTTCTCCAATTTTTAGTGTTTGTTGTCGCTTGAAAATGGCAAAGGCAAAGCTATCACCATCGCTCTGATTTGAATTCGGTGCCGAGATTCGAGATTGTCACGGAAAATTCAATTTGGTCGCAGCTTAAGCCCAGATAAAGTACATGCTAAGTAAGCTCAAAAGTAACATGCGCTCCTCCTCAAAAAGAGGAAACTTGAACTAACAGAGAGTCAGACAGACAAACGCTTTTGACGCTAAAACTACATGAAAGCCAATAAGTTCAATATTTTGCTTTGGTTCCAACCAGGCACCAGAGGAGCTCTTTCAATTTCGGGGCCAAAAGTTTTTCTTGGGCGTGCCGAAAAGTCGATGCAAAGTTGCAAGTTTCTGGCCAAGGCTTTTTGGTGCGTGTTTTGTCCAAAGTTTGGTTGTCTTACCAAGGATCTGCTTTATAAATCATGGTCAGCATTTGATAAGCAAAAAGTCTATCTACATATATCCGTTCTAGCTATATATACTTAAGCACATCTACTATATATATGGAAACTAGTAAGTACTATTTGGTCACAACAATTGTTATGGTTAGCCAAGCTGATCTCTGGTAAACTTTTCTGTGTTTATATCGCATCCCTTTTTTTGTTTGCCTGAGCGCATATTAATTTTGCAAATGTCTCTTGCAACAAAGGGCAGCCCGCACAGCAATTGCAATAAGCTCTCTCTGAATGCAGTTCAATTTACTTTTGTATGAGGCTAACTTTTGTGCTGCGCTGCGCACATTTTCTATTAAATAACATTTTAGACAATTGGCTTACCCACACTCACACTCACAATCACACACACACACACACCGAGAGGGGGAAAACAGCTGCAGGGCTACACATTTTTCAAAGATGGCGGCACGCTGACCTTAAAAGCAAACGGCACTCGTAACGGCAACAATGCAGCACAACAACTGCCAACTGCGAATTGCGCACGAGCTTTGTTGTTGGCTCTTTGCGGTTGGCAAAAGAAATGAATTGGCTAATATACAAAATAAATGCAACCCACTGCGGAGGCGAAGAAAATAGAACACAGTCAAGAGGCAAAGCAAGGAGATTTAATTGCAATAAGGAGCGAGGAAGGTAAACACTTCTTTCATTTTCCTTTTGTTTGGATTTGCGTAAGTAGGTCCTAGATATATACTTCTGTATGAGCACCTCCATCTAGAAGACTTGAAGAGCTAGGGTCAGCTCACTCTCACTTAACTGGAGAGGGTATGCGACTTTCAGCTGCTCAATGCCTGGGGAGAAACTCGCCTTAAGGAGAGGCAAATCAAAAATGGAGGTGGAAGAGAATGTGTCCAGCATGAGGCAGCAGTTCAAATGTCAAGTGGAGGCCCTAAGAAAAACAAGAAAGGAAGGCGAACTTCGGGTAACCGCAGCTTTGGAATTCGGTGGGAATTCGGTCTGCATACGTGGAGGCTTCCAAATTTCATTTAATTCGGAAAGAACTGGTATACTATGTTTCGATGCGAATCAGTTATATGGGAGCTATAAGATATAGTGATCCGATCCTGATCAATTTTGGTCAGCAGACGTATAGGCTTCTAGAACTGAATTTTACCAAATTTTGGATAAAACAAGCAATTTTGCTGTACTAATAGGCCAATCCAAATCAGCTATATGATTTAGTATTCCGATCTGAACGGTTGTGACATATGATTAGCTTACAGCAGGAAGAAGTCTATGATAAAAATTTCAACTCGATATCGCTAAAACTGCAAAGGTATAATTATAAGGATATGCAAATGTATACAGATCATTCAATAAGTACCAAAATGATCACAAGATCAATAGTTTCATTCCCAATAATACGATAATCCCGTTTTTCTATATCGCGAACGATGTTTTCAATTTCAGAACGGACTTTT
The DNA here is from genome assembly GCA_037043425.1 of Hirtodrosophila duncani. Taxonomy (NCBI): domain Eukaryota; kingdom Metazoa; phylum Arthropoda; class Insecta; order Diptera; family Drosophilidae; genus Hirtodrosophila; species Hirtodrosophila duncani. The sequence continues at coordinate 3,961,393 of JBAMBM010000834.1, read as the reverse complement.
GTACTCACTCCTAAAATGCTTTGTTATCATTATAGGAACATTCTGGGATACATCAGTAACAATATGTTCAAGAATGTTTTGGATCAACTCAAGAACGTTTTCATTGAAAGAACGATTTGTTCTCATTACTATACTATCCTTATCTTGATAACACTCCCTCCTCTCTTAACAATACCATATCAAGTCACCTAATCCTAACCACTACACGCCTCTCTTTCCAATGAACAAGAACTACTACTAAGCTACTATAGTACAGCCTTCTATTCCCTCCCCTCTGCTATCAATGATATAAATTATTAATGAATCTATTATTAATTGCCAGAAATGTGTTTTTTTTTATTTATTCTAGCAAATTTATAAATGTGAAAAACTGTGTCTTCAATATTTAGCTAATGTATGTAAATTTGAATAAAAAAATTTCATTTTATCAGTCAAGTTCGAGCTGTCATTCGAATTCAAGAACTCCAGTTCGACAGCTACAAGTGCCCAAATAAGCAATCGCGCTGCTTTTTATATAGTCCCCACCATTCTCCTCTCTCACAAGGTGACCGAGTGAGTCTACGAATTCTTCATATTCACAGACTCTGTTATATATAGAACAAAGTTCAAGAACAATTTGAGTGAATGTGCTTAATAATGCCACGATCCAAATTGAATAAAAATATGACAAATTTTGGAAAGTCACTTTTTTCTCAGTCTAAAGAGCGGAAAACCTGAAAAAAGTGGCACAAAAGCTAAGTTTGTGCGATGAATTTGGAGTTGAATGAGATTGACAAGATACAGATAGCAGGCAGGAGGAACAGCTCAAGTTCTAAATAATCTCTAGGAAAATTAGTGATGTGGTCAATCGGATACAGAAGAAGAGCAAACGCAAATAAATTAAAAGTGGTTCACGGCCTTCTTATAGTTAAGTGGAGGGCAGTCAAAAGACCCACCTATATCCTCATTTCCTTGTTAGTAGGGAAAGTGGAATGGCGAGGAGAAAGCAACGCAGCAGTAAAAGATTTATATTTTCTGCATAAATAAACAAAAACAGACACTGAAGCTATAAATTGAAAATTTAAGTTGAACTTTCAAAGCGAGACATCGATAATGCCATTGTAAAATGTTTTTCCAAATTCAATTATTTAAACACGTATCTCAGGTTTATTTTCATCGCACGCTCTGTGCATATTTCCCCAATTGTTTTCGTACAGATTTTAATTAAACAGTCACATAATAAGCGTTTTCGATATCAACAATTAAAACAACACGCATAAATACACATGATGCACAATGCAGACGATGTGTGTGTGCGTGTGTGCGAGTGTGTGTCTGGCCATTAAATTACGATTATAAAAATAAACGGAATTGTTGCTTTTGTTGCATGAGCAATGCAAACACAAATACCAAACTGTCGCTGTTCCTGCTGCTGCTGTTCTGCTGTTGCAAAACTGGACTGAAGAAATTGCTTGGTTTTGTTTTCATTTTCGTAGTTCGTATTTTATTTGTTTATTTAGTTAAATTAAATTAAATGCAATTTAATTAAACGGCACATTCTCACAACTAGATGTTGGCCTCCAGGTCCAACATACAATGCATTGCCATTCAACACACAAACACATGCACAAACATCATGCCAACACACCAAGCAGATTAAATAAATTTAAATGGCAACTAAAGATGCGTTGCATATATACATTAGGGGCAGTCAATTAAGAATTTGGACTATTGTTAAAATAAATTTGTAGATATTAATAAGTATTGCGGTTTTTATAGATTCAAAATGGAATAATTTTTGATCAAGAATACGAGGGCAGTTTAAGAAGTGCTTGGAATGAATAGACAGCAACTTTAAAAGTAAACTTTGTACTCGAATGAATAATTTTTTTCATATTTTAATAAACATACTTTTCTGATACATATAGAGCCCCATTTTTCTATGGTGAGAGATTTTATTTTTATTTTTTAATATTTCTTAAAGATTTTTTGTTTTTACTAATTATTCGGGAATTTCACAATCGACTTTACGTTTCCCGAAAGCCAATGTATATATATAATTTTTTCATTTACTAGCAAGTTTACACGGCTATTGCCAGGTTTAACTTCTAGGTAATTTTTCATACACGCAAGCATATTCTTCCCTTTTCTATAAAAGCTGCGTTGCACCGCCCACTTTTTCAATGAACCACACTTATGGTGCCTGAATTTTTACCTATTTGCAGTCGCAAGCCTGGCAGAACGAATCCAACGCCATAAAATCTATATTGTGTGAATTTCAGTCATCGAGCTGTTATGGCTTAACCTGTGCGTTGATGACTAGCCAGTTGGTCAATACAAAAATTTAATTATATATATCATTGAATCATTGATTTTATAACACAATATAATTTTGAAATAACAAATGTATTTCTAGAGATGTAATTTTTACGATTTTTCAACTTAAAATTTTTTGAGAAATTAGATAAAATTTTCATTTCTTTCCCCTTCTTTTCTATATACATAACTGTATTGATTGTGCTCTGTTTAAGATATAAACTATTGAAATTGATCGAGAAACGCGAAACAACAACATTTTAAAGATAGACACGTTTTGGTCAGTATTGATCATTTTTTAAAGAAATTTTTCTTTGGGCTTTCGGTATTTTCGGAACTGTTTTCAATATATTATATTTTTGAAACGCACAAAAGTAGTAAATGCGAAGTAAACCCAAGCAAAAGACTTTTCTAAATAAGTTTCAAAATTCGACATAGGGAACGTTTGCTGAAAAGAAATAGTTAAGGCTCAGCCTTCGCCCCATAACAGATTTTAAAAATATAAGAAAAAAGTTGTATCATAAAATATTTTGTTAAATAGTTTTTCGTCAGAAAAGATAGGCTGAGTAACAGATGTAATTTGGCCAGTTATCTAGTTTTATTATTTGATATAAGTTTTGTAATTTTCAATTTTAATAAAGGAATGGCTTTGCCAAATATCCCAAATATTTTGAAAGTTTCACAATTGATGTGAGACTCGTGGAGAAATTTATTATTAATTTTAGAAAAATGTTTAAATATGTTTTTATTTCAGTTAAACATATATTTGATTGTAATTTATTTACAATGGAATTCCAAGAAAGCCTCCTCCTCCTAAATCATTTTTTAAATGTTCTGTTTAAATTATAGTCGCGCAGATATAGTCTTTAGTTGGACATTCACTATGTGCTCAAATTGACCAATCGAGTGCCCCTAATGCATATTTAATCCATGTTCTACGTATGTGTGTGTGTGTTTGTGTGTGTGTGTGTGTGTGTTTATGTACTTCATTTAGCACTTTCGCTGCCTTTCGCCCTGTGTCTGTGTCCAGCTTTCTCCGATGAGTGTTCAAATATTTGCCAGTGTTTGTTTATGTTGGCCTTGCGAATTGCAAATGATGTATGTATATATTAAACGTTATTTGCCTGTGTGTGTGTGTGTTCCTTATGAATAAATGTATAAGTGTATGCATATACTTTGGTATATACGTATATATATATATATGTTTGCTTATGCACTTGAGAGTACATTATGTAATGAACATGCATTTGTTGTTTGCTTTCATCAAAAGTTTATGTTGTTGTAAATAATGTGTAGGCAGTTGACTTTATGTTATTTACATGAAGGAACGAGGGGGGCATGCAGAGCCGTTAACAGGCGCACATCTGCAGGCATGTTTATAAGTACAGTTATACAATTACAACAGTCACAACATGCCAATTTGTGGATAATCCAAGGGCGGCAGCGCTGCTCAAATCACAAATCGAGCAAGTTGATTTCACTAATTGTGACGAGCGGCGCCATTTTGATTAAATTTTGTGTGGCTGAAGCTCTTCTTCTTACCGGTAACGGTGGTGTTGACGGTGTTGTTGGTGTTACTGTTGCTGTTGTGGGAGTTATTGGTGTTGCTATTGTTGCGATGTCGGTGTCCGGTTGACACTGCAGCTGCTGCTGGTCATTCCCATTTGCATTTTCTGTTTTTTTCTCCTTTTCGGTGGTCGCTGCGAAGGCGGAAGCGGGGGTGTTGACTATTGTCATATTTTGCAAGGCTTTTAAATAATTTACATGACTCACCTTTTGAAGATGGCAGCTCCGTCTGGCTGGCATCCTGACTACTGCCGAGCTGCTGTTCGGACGGCGGCTGCTCAGGTTGCTCCCCATTTGTTAAGCCATTCTCTTGCTTCGCCTGTGCCTGCTGCTGTTCAGTGTGCGGTTCCTCCTCTTCCTCCTCCTCTTCCTCTACGATGCGCGTGGCAATGTCGCCATTCTTTGCTGTCGGCGTGGGTGTACCAGGCGCAGATGCTGTTGTCGTGGCACTGCCATTCTTTAGGATACCCACCAAAGGCGCACCATTGCCTGGCTTCTTGTCCTCCTGCGGCAGCTGCAAAGTCGGGCAGAGTAAATCTCATTGCAGCAACCAGACACACTTAAAGGCATATACTCACCGCCTTATAGCTATATGGAGGCAGCGCGCTTACTGATCCTACCCCCGCACCACCCACGCCTGCACCCTTAACACCTGGTGATTCATGCATTTTGGTTGCCTGCTCCTTGGACCATATTATGTCCTCGTCCGTTTCGCGCTCAATGCGCTTCTTATAGGCCAAATGGCTGCGATACACCTCGAGCAGGCAACAAATGACAATGATGACAAACAAGCTCGTCAGAGTTATGAACACCACCTGCGTGGAGTCCTCCTTCTTGTCCACGTCATATACGAATTTCGATATATATGGCACACGTTGAGGCGGCTCCTCTACCCAAGGCTCAGGTATCTGCGAGGCACAAAGGCGCATTCATTAACACAATTTGTAAGCACCACCGCCCTCTGGCAATCCTAGCTTCCCTCTCTCTCTCTCTCTCTCGTTCTGTGTGTATCCACTTACCATGCTCACGTTGACCATGGGCTCTTGGGTGGGCTGTTCGCTCACATCGAATTTGGCATTGCACTGAGCGCTGCGTACGCCCTGCGGATTTATGACCGTTATATTATCGGCCCCGGACTTGGTGAAGAGCATGTACTCCTCGAGTGGCTTCATAGCGTGCCCGTTCACCTGTATGTATATATCTGCCGGACGATTCAGTTGGGCAATTGGGAATAGGGGCATTGGTGAAATTTTCATTAGTATTGGTCATTAATTCAAATTGAAATGCAAATGTTGCCCGGCAGGCGCACGTCTTCGACAGGAGACTGTTGAAATTGGAAGTGAGTACGGTTTTCGGTTGGGTAAGGTTTTGGTTTTGGTTTGGTTTTGGTTTGCTTTTTGGTTTTGTTTTGGCTTGCCTTAGTATGCTTCACCTTGGGGCTGAAACTGGGACCAACGATTGTAGGCGGCAAGCAGAGTCGCAGTCAGAGAGTCGTTGCCAGTCGTGCGTATTTTATGCTTTGGCATAATTAGCAATAACAATTTTAATGCCTAACGGTAACCGCCCGCTGTTGTTGTGTTGACTTGTGATTCAGCTAAAGGCGTGGCTGTAAACCCAAAGCTGCACAGTGCTTAAAGCTGGACAAAGTTCTCGAAAAAGTTAACGACTTTAGTTCGATTTTAGTGCATGTTTGCGTCTGATTGAATACTGATTAAAAGAGGTTTTCTTGACTTCGAAGTAGTGTTAAAGTCTTATATTAGAAATCCACTAATAGGGGTGTCTAAGAAATCTCTAGAGATTACGGAGAAATCACTTCAATTTAGAGAATCAGTTGTGTACCTTAGGACGACGATAGAGAATAAGTTTGCATGGATTTGATGATGATTTTTTTGTTGAGGGATATTTTAAGGGTCAAACGAAAGCGCCAGCTTATTGCTGCGACAGCTGAAACCGTCGATATTTCAACATTTACTGCTTTTCTAATCTAAAAATCAAAAAAATAATAGTTTTTAAGCGAAGGTTTTCGTTGGATTATTTGTCACAGCTTTCGACATGAATATGTCTATGAACTCTGTTCTTTGTATGGCGATAAAGCACCATCAAGAACCACACTATACCGCTGGTATAGTAAGTTTAATCGTGGTTGTGGTTTGGTTGCCCACGAGTTCTGTAAAGGTCGTCCAAAATCGGTTGTTGTGCCAAAAAACATTGTCATGTCATGTGACTTGTCGTGAGATAGAAGCATCCTTTTATATTAGTTCCACATCAATCGGTCAAAAAAAGGCTCGCATCGATTGGTGAAAGGAAATGATTAGAATGTTCGACGACCGTGGTGCCGTGTATAAAACCGCGACAGGTGGCGAATCATGGATATATGCCTATGAGCCGGAAACAAAGCAGCAATCGACCGTGTAGTCATTCCAAGACGAGTCAAATCCAACAAAAGTGATTCGGGGACGAAGCAGTGCGAAGTAAATGGCCACTTGAGCGACGTAAGACTGTCAATTCTGGATCGTACATGATGACCTTTTCTTTGCCGGAAGTCTTCGGAGAAGTCCGTCAAACCAACTGCCAAACATGAATCATTCTCCATCATCAGTATCTAAGCGAGCGCCGAAGAAACAGTTGACGCGCTAAAACAAAAACCATGTTTTGGAGGTGTCTCAAGACGAATGGAAAACCTGCTATGACAAATGGTTTGGACGAATGCAAGAGTGTATTCATTATCGGCGGGGATATTTTTGAAAACAATAAAGCCATTTTTATTTAAAAATGTTTATTCGAAATATAAATAGTACCCCTCGTAGTCCTGAATTACACAAAATTTGATTGATTCGTTTTGAAAACTTTGCATAAAGCACAAAGGGTCAGTTTAATAGAATCCTCCTTAAATTGAACAGCTATTGCAAAACTTTGCCAAATTTTAAGCAAACAGTTTTAAAAGCTTGGTCCAATGTTCATGGCTGGGAGTCGAACAAGGTCGATGTTGGGGTTGGGGTGTTAGCCATTGTCTGAGTGTTTATAGCCATTGGCAAACTATCTTGCTTCGATGGCGCTTTAATGGGCCACGTTTTATAGCTTGCCCACATATGGTGCGTGAGTGGGTGTGTGTGTGTGTGTTGGGGTTGAAGGGGTGTGGCATGAAACTAGTTGAGAATTTTAATCAAAGTGGTGGCCGGCGCTGCGGTTGCCGGCAAAGCAGCAATTTAAATATGAGCCACTGTAAATCTTGAGCGCAAAAACTGACAAAATTTATGGCAACGTCCACGGAAATGACTTTTTATGGCAGCAAAATAAATTTAATTTTTGGTCAACAATGTGGAGCGTGTACTTTTTCGCATACCCCCCTGCCCATCAGTTCATGAAGTTGCTGCAACATGATGCAATAGCAACAACAGCAGGGGGCAGAGGCATGTCCGTGGCATCACTTGATGAGACAACACAACAAAAGCGACGCCATGACGTAGCCGCAGAAAAATTAATGGCAAGGCAAGTCTGAATTTATGACTGCTCCAAACGGGCATCACGGGTGCATTCGCTTTATGTTCTTATACTCACTCGACAGGCAGCCGCTGTAGCTCTTAAAGATGGCGAACCGCGAGTCCGTGGTGTTGATGCCGCCAATCTGAACCCGATTAGCGCCTGCATCCACGCTGGTGGTGAGCACGCGTGCGGCAAAGTCTGTCAACGGCACCTGCTCGCGATCGATGTAGAGCACCGCCTGGGTACCATTGCGAACATAGTAGACTGAGTGCCTGGCGCTGTTGAGGAAATTCCTGTCGATGCGTGCACCCACTGTCTGTCCGCCTTCGCGATCCTCTTCGAACTGCAGGTACCCGTCGGAGGTGATGGCCAGCAGAAGGTAGTAGCTGCGCTCGGCTGCCGTCTGCAGCAGCAGCATAATTCTATTTGCGCGTCGCAAATCGAACGATGAGAAAGCCAGCTGTAGGCGCACATAGTCCACCCGACCCGAGGCAGGCAGTTCAAATTTACGTTGCAAGGCCGACTCACCGCTGAAATCGGCGCCCTTCTCCTCCGAACAGAACTCACCCAGGAAGCTGGTATGCTCACAATCGCAGGTCGATAGCTGTTCGGCAAAGTGCTCCCTACAAATGCCCCCATTCTTGCAGGGTTCCGCATCGCATTTGATCTGGCAATTGGGCAGCACACCCTCTTGAGCTAAACAGCAAAGTAAAATGTACAATAAATATGAGAGAAATTGAAAAAATGTTTCAACCTATGCCATGTACTTCCTTCCTTTCTCTAACAAGTGGCATAACTATTTAGATAGAGATTTTAGCTTGGAAGGCATTTGCTGCCTTCAGTTTCTGTTTAGAAAGCATAAGATTCTTAATCGCATCAAAGTCAGGTTGCAATTTCCGCGGCGTGTGTGGCCGCATAAATCATACGCCGTGTGGGTTAAGCTTATCGCATTGGCATTAATCTTGGCGCCCCCAAAGTGCTTGCCGGCGTGGCCCTGGCCATTGCCATTTTCGTTGCACACTCGCCGCCGTCAGTTGCAGGCAGCTTTACTACACTTAGCGGAAATTGCATGCATATTAAGCTGCTGCTGCTGATGCACAGGCGGCCACAGAACACGGTCATAGAGACAGCCACAAGAACAGCAGCACACACCACAGAGTTCGTGGTGTTGGTGGTGGCCAAGTCATAGTTAGAGTTGGAGTTGAAGCCAAAATGGCATTAGGCTGCCCAAATTGCACTCACTGAAAATTGATTTATACTTACTGGGCGCTATATTCCTTTCATTGATTTCCGCCAAGTCGATCAACTGGGTGCCTATTTTGAGACCACGCACACAGCCAATGTAGCCCTCCAGAGCGGGTGCGTCCACATTAGGGCGTAGCAAATTCGCCGGATCATAGCCGCCCACATGGAATTGAAAGTACTCGGTGGGGGGAGCGGGCGGACGATGCGGCGATAGAACCTCTGCAAATAAACAAAATGAAATGAGCATGAGGCAGATGCAGAGGCAGCTGCAGTTGCAGTAGCATAGATATATATGTATGTATGCAAGCATATACATATGTATGTAAGTGTCTGTATATGGCCAGAGTATTGCTTCATTTTGTGCAGTTCGCTGTGCACCGCTTGGTTGTGTGTGTATTTGTGCGGAAATGAGCCTTCATTGCCGTGGCATTTGGTTTAGGGCGTCTGCCAGTTTGGGGTTTTTGTGCCTGGTTTTGGGCCATCAATTTCGAGTTTAAGTTTGTCTAATTGAAATGTTTGCTAGTCGCTATAGTCGCACATTATCCTAGTTACAGTCCCATCCCATCCCGTCCAATACATAGAACTGTTATCTATGCGGTCCGTCCGGGTTGGCTCCGCACTGCCGTTATCCAACCAGCCTGCCCAGCCCATATGATTCCATTTAACGCATTTAATTACATAAGTGCTTATGTGTTATTCTGGGCAAAGTATTGCCCAGCCGATATTCGCAATGATTTCACATGCATGGCCAGCTCGATGTAAATATCCAACATTTGCCGACAGGTCGGAGGGGCGGTACAATTTGTATTTGCATGCACCGGGATGAGCACTCGTATTCGAGGTCGAGTAATTATGATTGATTTTGTGCCTGTGAATGTGTCTGTATCGGGCTGGCTGGCAAATCGCTGGCAATCATCATTATTGAGTTACGGCTGCTTTGATTGATTTCGGTTTGCCAGAAATGGCAGTGAAAAGTTGAAAGCAAGATTTTCTCATGCCACATTCAGGGCAAATTCAATTGTCAGAGAAGCTAAGAGTTTGTTTCAAGTGCCATCTTGTTACAGCTTCAGCTCATATGTGGGCATTAATTAGAGAGAATTAGAAATGAATAACGAAATGGAGTGCCTGGCTCGTGCCTAAAGTAAGGCATAAGTATTCAAATTTCGTTTGGTTTTGCTTAAATAAGAATGAGATTTTCACTTAAGTCAAGTTAAGAACGCTTAAAGTGAGTTTCAATTGTGAAACTGATTTAATGATAACATCTTAAATTGTTCGCCTGACTGTCTAAATTTGTTTTTCAGACTTCCAAGGTAAATCAAAACGATGGAAAAGTGAAATGAAATATTTGTTAGTTTCATTAAAGTTCTGTTTTCAATATAAACTTATTGCATAAGATAGATAATTGGCTAAGACTCTACAATGGGGCTGTGTTAAAGTTAAGAGGTCTTGGTGTTAATATTATATAGCATAATATTATATTAAACTACTTGTACACTAAACAATGCTCATCATTGTAGCTCTAGCTGAAGAGAAGGTTTCACAGAAAGCTCTACAAATGTACACACTGTCATGGGTTATAGCTTGGTTTGTTTACGTATTCAAAGGTTTTATTGAGATCATTTGATTTGTCAAGTTCCTCAAAATTCGAGTAGGCATTAGTTTGACATACGTTCGTGTTATTTTTATTTGACTAAAAACTTTTACCACCGACCCATTTTTTCAAGTTCCTCTAAAATCAAATCTGTTGGGGCTAAAGCGAGGGTCTACCGAGCCGTTAATTTCTGTGCCACAGGTTGGGCTGTGTCCAAGGCTGTCCAATGAGGTCGGTTCCCTAGTGGGAGTATCTTGGTGGCAGAGCCTTCAATGGAGTTGCGTTCTCAACCGGTTACTGTGACCCAAAGAACAGTAGAGGTCGCTGATACAACTCGCCCCTCACCAAGGGGGGGTCAATTTGTGACCAAAGGAGATGGCTGCATCATATGACCATTTCTTGTTCATATATGGACACCATGGTTGTACTCCCTCACTGTGGAAAATATCACTTTAAATAAGCCATGCGGGCCATGTGTATCACATGGCGGAAACGCGTGCAATATCTGAAATAATGCAGGAACGCGATCTTCATGCAAGAATCCCATCACAGCTATGTGTATCACATACTGGCGGAGCTTTTTAGCCATGTGTATCACATGGTTGAATCGCGTGCAATGTCTGAAGAAAGGCATTAAGACGACATTAGAACTAGCTTTCCTTTTCTTCATATTCATTTTCTTCATATTATGCTATAAATTAGCATCAAATTGTTCAAATAATAATATTTAGGCCGACTTTTAAACCTGACTCAGTATTGGCTCCTCATCTGCTACAATCTCTCTGCTTAAATGATGCAAACCTTATAAAAATTATTCACCAAAACAATATCGAAAATTGAACTTTCTTAATAGCATTTAAATAATTGGCTTTGGAAATTGAATTCTATATCGGGTTAACCCTAAGTTTCAATATGTGCAATAATTTATTCATATATGTGTATGTATTTAGCAAAAATGTGTTCAGATTTTCCGGCTTGAACAAAGCAGCTCAATTTTTTTATGCCAAACACAAAACTTTATCCATTTCAATGGCGTTTATATTCAACAGTAGTTTTATTCAGAGTTTAACAGACACTCTCACAAACAACACTCAACCTACACATGCTTTCACACTCACACTAACACACTAGCACACTTACAGCCACACTGATACTCGCACGCCTGCATAAAAAACATTTCAAGTGCACATAATTTGGCGATCACAGCGCACAGATTTTGTGTGTCTGCAAATTTTTGGCATTTTTGCAACTTTACTTGCTAAACTATTTGAACATTTTTCCGTGCTGCGCTTGGCGGGGCATGAAAAAAAACCAGTTGCAAATTTAGTGCAGCGCCTGGGAGAGGCCGAGGCAGGAGCAAGAGCAGGCAGGAGCAGGCAGGAGGCGCTGCTGCCTGGCAACCATATAAAAAGGGCAAAAACGTGCAGGCAAAGAGTTGTGTGAATATTTTCGGCACAATAAAAAGCAAAACAAGTCAAACAGCCAGAGCAGGGTGACAACGGGACGAAAAGCCTTTGTTGGTTCAATAACTTGCAGTCGAAAATCAAACAAGTGAAGCCTGGAACAAGGACGCTAGGCAACGCCAACCCAGTCAATGCCCAGCCATGCAAGACCTTATGGGGGCGTCAGCGGCGGCGGGAGCAGTTGCGGGGCCGGCGATGGCCCGTTGTTGGTGAGCGACTGGACGCAGGCGTGGCGCACCGTCAGTCTGCAGCCAACGCTTGGCCAGAGCGCATCTACAATGTACGGTCGTCTGCCGGGGGCAAGCAACGCAAGTGGGAGCGGAGCCAATGGGGCGGGCGGAGCCAGTCAGGCGCACGACAAAATCAAGATTGGCTTCTGCACGGACCTGGACAAGTCTGTGCTGGTGAACAATTTCGAGAAACGCGGCTGGCATCAGGTGAACGGCGACGATGACTGGCACTTTTACTGGGCCGGCGTGCAGACGTGCCGCAACATATTCAGCGTGGACAGTGGGTATCGCATGCATGACAACCAGATGATCAATCACTTTCCCAATCACTACGAGCTGTCGCGCAAGGACTTGCTGGTGAAGAACATCAAAAGGTATCGCAAGGACCTCGAGCGCGATGGCAATCCCCTCGCCGAGAAGACCGAATCGAACAACTCAAGCGGCACTCGCTATCTCTACTTGGACTTTGTGCCGACCACCTTTGTACTGCCAGCGGACTACAATATGTTTGTGGAGGAGTATCGCAAGTTTCCGCTGAGCACATGGATCATGAAGCCCTGCGGAAAGTCGCAAGGCGCTGGCATCTTTCTGATCAACAAATTGTCCAAGCTCAAAAAGTGGTCACGTGAGGCCAAGGGTCCCTTTCATCCGCAGATTGCCAAGGAATCGTATGTTATATCCCGATATATAGACAATCCCTTGCTAATTGGCGGCAAAAAGTTTGATCTTCGTCTCTACGTTCTCGTGGCTTCGTTTCGACCCCTAAAGGCATATCTGTTCAAGCAGGGATTCTGTCGCTTCTGTACGGTGAAGTATGACACCAGTGTAACCGAACTGGACAACATGTACGTGCATTTAACAAATGTGAGTGTGCAGAAGCATGGTGGCGAGTACAACACCCTACATGGTGGCAAATGGTCTGTGCAAAATCTGGCACTGTACTTGGAGGGTACACGGGGTAAGGAGGTCACGGATCGATTGTTTGGAGCTATTTCTTGGCTAATTGTGCACTCGCTGCGCGCTGTGGCCCCTGTGATGGCCAGCGATAGGCATTGCTTTGAGTGCTATGGCTACGATATCATCATTGACAATGCGCTGAAGCCCTGGCTGGTGGAAGTCAATGCATCGCCATCGTTGACCTCCACCACGGTGAATGATCGCATACTCAAATACAAGCTTATTGATAATATACTGTCCGTTGTACTACCACCGGATGGCGTGCCGGATGTGCGATGGAATAAGATACCCAGCGCAGATGCTTTGGGAAACTTTGAGCTGCTCATTGATGAGGAACTGGCGGCACAGGATGAGGCACAGAACAGCACCACGACAACAAACACAAAAGCTTCGAAAGCAGGTAGCCGCTGGAAGTGACGAAAGTAGATCTGGAGTCCGATGACTCCTAACAAGATGAGCGGTGAATCTGAGCATTTAAGGAGCTTTGATCATATCATAGGTAATATCATTTCTAGTAAATGCGGTGAAAGTTATATTAGATATGCATTCCATATCAGTGTAGAAATATCATCAAAATAAAGCCTAAAAAATTGTTGTGTAGAAAATCTGAAATAGACTTATATTGCCTTTATATATTACTTACCCTTCTCCGGATTGCTCCATGGTCGGTTGGCGTATTCATCCAGCAGCAAGGTTCCTCGATCGATGCTTACGCTGCGCTGGTTCACATGCATGCGGGTTTCCTGCTCTCCCCGAACAATGGCCACTTGTATGCTCTTTAGAGTGGCCATCAGCGTATCATCCAGCAGGGTGAGATTCACAATCTCATCGCCATAGTTATAGAGGAAGACAATTTCGCGAGCCTGACTGATGTACAAGTGTATGAAGTTGTTATAGTGATCGTTGGCGTACAGCACCAAGGCATTCGTGTCGTAGGTGCGCAAATTAACAAGTATATCCTGGCTAAGAATGGCCTTCAGCATATCCCGCTCGCCCTCGATGCCGTGCATCAATATGGCCGGCGCTGCTGTCATACTCAGGTAATTGCGCATGAGGAATGCCTCGCGGTTAATAAATGTCAAAGCCTTTTCGTTGATATCTGCATTGAACTCCAACTTAATTAGTTCTTGGTTAGCTTGGTTGCCTTAGGGATGCGCTACTTACTTGTCTCACAGAACTCGCCAATGTGGGCCCAGGGATTATTGCATACGCACTTGAAGCTGCTCCACAGCTCCTTGCACTGGGCACCATTCCGGCAGGGGGAGGGCACACAGGAAGGCTTGCAGTCCTTGATTATCTCCGACAGATGCACAGACATGTAGCTATAGATATCTAGTATCTCGCCATTGACCACCAGGCCACGGAAGCAGCCAATCAGACCCGCCTTCACCGACAACTTCTTTAGCAGGTCGCTGTGGATGGAGGAGTTTGGCAATCGGTTAGGGATTATTCTATATTACTTGTCATAACTATTCAATAACTTGGCCAAGCGAAGCTTAAACCGCAGCAGCTGGAAATGCAGATTCTCGCATTTGTTTGCAGTTTGGCTGGCAGACAAAAAATACAAATAAAAAATGCATAAAATATCATCGCCATAGCCCACCTTTCAGCTCGCTCTTCTCACTCTTTATGCAAATAAATTTTGACCCTTGGTGCTTTGCCCATTCAATCGCAATGTTGAGGGGCAGGCAACGCGTTTGGATTTTAAGGTTGAAAAGCTGAAAATGAGAATCGAAGCAACCGATGCGACTGAGTTGGGGATTTGGGAACGAATGCCAGACAGGCCAGCAAGTTGCATCAAACGGGCAACTGTGGCAAAAGTTGTTCATCCTGCGATTACATTTTTTTTCGCTACTCATTTCGCCATTCCTCAATCTAATGCTCTAACTGTAGGAAAATTATATCAAAGGTTGCACTGGATTCAGCAGAAGAACGAAGATCGCGCTTATCTCTATGATATAAGCTTGAACATATAATCTAAATTATTGCAGATGCTTACACAAAGATATGAGTTTTCTGAATTTAGTTCTATATCTGCGGTCGTTATGACCGTCCATATCAGATTTAACTCCAAAACTGTATAAGGAATTGTCTTACAAAGCATTCACAAGACCTAAGGGTTATGGAGAACATCATACGGATATGCCTAGTTTATGAACCAGTTCCACAATTATGAGATTCATGGTAGGAAATCTGTGGGAGGATATCTGAGACTTGAGAAGTTCCTTTGGACACATATCAAGGTGCTTGTGAAAGCTGAGGAGTCTGCACCGACTAATGTGTAAAAAGAAAAGACAAATTCTTGTCCCCAGCGCGGGCTGTGTTTTTGGTTCTTTACCAGAGACACTCAATTTGTGCTCGGAGATGTGTTATATATATTTGTACATTCCGCGAATTCTGTTTCAAAAGTTTAGCAAAGTAAAGATTTTGTACAAGATACATTTACTGGCAGTGTCAGATGATTATACTTCCCTGCCTTTTTCGATCTACTTGTGAATGTTTTAACTTCTTTTTACTGTGGGCTGATAAAAAATTCATAGATTCTTGATTCTGCTTCACACATTTTGTATAGAAATGCATTGCCAAGCTGGTTTTTTTTCTTTTAAACAAAACTATTTCTGCTTTCTGATCAACTTCTATAGAGTATAGCCGGTTCGTGAAACTTTGGCTTAACCTTTTTGTTGCACGTTTTTCTAGTGCATTGTGTTTTATTTTTTGCACTTTGCAAGTTTTGTTCGCTTTCAACTTTTCTGCTCAGCGTTCTAGACCCTCGCGCAGCCCCAGCCCCAGCCCTAGCCCCAGCCCCTTGCCATCTCTATAGCCAACAATGAATTGGCCAATAAAATCTCAAGTGTAAGCTTTTGAAAATTAAAGTGGCGGAAATGTCTTGTTTATACGCGTGCAGCGGCAAAGAAAGTTGCGCAAATGTCTTTCTAAATTATGTAAATTTCATTACGAGACGGCGCCGATCCCACAGCCCCACCCACTTGCTCCTGGCTGCTGCCCTTTGTTGGCAATGACAACGTGGCCACAGTTTCCAAGTGTTGTCTGACAAAAGCTCTAAGCAAAATTAAAATTCTTGTTTAAAATAAAAGAAATTCTCAATTCTCGTTGGGGTTTCTTTTTCTGTCGCGTTGCTCCTTTTTATTATAATTTTTTTTTTTCTTTTGTCTTTCCCTCCTTTTTCTTGTTGAGTCGTCACTTTTTGCTTGTAATTGTTTGCTAAGTTGCGTAATTGTTCTTTAAGCGCAAAAGTTATTGAATAATGCCAAACGAATTGGCCGTGCTGTCTACATAATCAACTGCTAATGCTCTTGGCAGCGGTTCGTTTAAGCTTCGCTCCTGAGGGGCCGCTCCTGCACCTATTTCCAGTTTCAGTCGAAAGGCAGCAATTTTTTCACACAAAAAAAAAATATTTTTAAAACTTTTTGCTGGGCAACGTCGACGACAGACAGCCGCCACATGGGACGACGATGACATGGAGCACGCGTGACACGGCAGCTGTAAATGAAATTTAGCGTTTTGCCTTGCAAATGATGTGCTGGCGACTGGTGACTGGATGTCACCTGGCTAAAAGGATTTGCACGCTGGCCGGCAGACAGCAATAAAAATTGCTCGAAATTAACGGCAATAAAATGAAGGAATGAAGTTTTGGTCGGTTACTGCAGACTGGCGGCACTGCGAGCACAGTGCATATCCTGGCAACATGCAAGCGGAAATCCTATTAACGCTGCAAACGCGCAAAGTGCGAAGCAATTAAGAATTTATTTAACGCCGTCACAAGCAATTAAGCACTTTTCATTCATTCATGGTCGCTGCGACGGACGACACGGGGTAACGCGGTGATGGGCACGGACACATGCACATGCACAGGCAACAGCGACATATTTTTGCCATTGGCAGCCGCCATAGCCATAGCCAACACCAGCACCAACACCAATACCACCACCACTTCCATCCCCATCACCGTCATTGTCGGCATCACCATCACCATCACTATCGGTATAGTCATCACCAATCCACTGTCCTGTTTTCCTGTTTCCTGCTGCGCGGCAAATAATTCGCATTTTTGGCACGCCAGTTGGCCATGTTTTTCGCCTGCCAGCATGTGCTCCGTCCGCCGGGTAATCGATGTCCATGCAAATGATCAGCGGGACCTGACATCGCGGTCGAGCCCGACTATAGGGAGAGTGTGGCGATGGCGGGTGCTCATCTTGCTGCTATTGCCGCTGCTGCCGCTGCTGCTGCTGCTGCTCCTTCTAAACAACATGACATGGCCAGGATGTGGCCGAACCGCATGCAAAAACCGATTACAACAATCATTAGCGGCATTGCCTATTGTAATTTTTGTCCGCCTTTGCATAAATTTTCATTGCAGCCAAAATTCTTGCTCGGCATTTAATCCTGTCTGCCTGCCCGGCAGCCGGCTGCCAGATTTAACCCATTGAGCAATGAACATGAAACTGTTAATAGTTTTAAAACTCTGGTTGCATTTTTTGTACGCAAAACACTTTAACATGGTTTGACACAACAGCTCAATTAAATCATTTTTTGGACAATTTCATTACGGCAATTGAATAGACAATCGCATGAAATTTTAATTATTTAAAGAGCTATTCATGTTGCTCAGAGTAATTGTTGTGGAATATTTAAAATAAATGAACTATAAATGCTAGTTTAGGTTTCTTTTAAGATGGCTACGAATACACTAAGAAACTGGCAAAGGACAGCCTTATGTCAGTTTCTATATCTATATGAATATAACATATACTTTAGCCTACAAATACGGGTTCGGTTTAAGTGAATACTTTGGTTTTGGGAAGATTTGGAGATTTAGCAGTTAGTATCCCTCACGATTTACGCGTACGTCAGTTAAGAAATCTAAGGACTAAGAGCTAAGGTTTTATGATTTGATTTGATTTGGTTGTGATTTGAGCGTTCGTGATTCAGTAATCAGTGTATCTACGACAGGGACTTGACGTTTTCTATTTGTATCATATTATCTGTTTATGTGTATGAATGTGTTTTGATTGGCTTTATGGGTGAACATGTGATTCAAGAAATGATTGAAGAAGATCAATTAAATTTGACATTAATATTGTTAGAAAAAGGAATAGGGTGCTCCTCAAGCCTGTGAAAATGTTTCGTAGCTGTTCAGTTTAGTTCATCTTCCATTTGTATGACATCCAGGTCCTTATGAAGAGTGCTGTTGCTCATATACCGCGGGGTGCCACCAAGTTGACGGAGTGTATGATTTTGAAGAATGAGTTCAGCGAACGCCTACATTTTGCATTCGCCTTCGTCATTGCATAACATTTCAGCGACGACATCAGCGAACACGAAGCTTGACGAGGATATGGGAAGACTGGTTTCTTCGGAGCTCAAAGCAAACGAGGTCACACTTGATATAGTTCTCAAAAGTGTCTATTAAGTTGAACGCGTGGGAGAGGAGAGAGGTCTCTTACCCACCTTCTCTCGCTTTGCGCTTTCGGGCAGCAACTGCCTGGCAGCTAAATAGTGGGTGCTTGTATATATGTGTAGCTGTGCATGTGCCAGCTGTGAATGTAAGATAAACGCGACATACGTTTCCCGAAAATGCATAAAGTACGAGACCAGCATCGTTGAAATGAGGAGACATTTACTTCTGAGCAGAGACCGAGCGTTGATGCGTTTTGCATTCGTAAATTGTAGGTCTGTGATATACAAGTCTATATATCAATACTAAAATTAAAGCAACACTATGTTCCAAAGCAAAAGATAATAAAATAGTTCAAAAAAATTGAATAAATATATTCTGGATATAGAAATTGTTTAAATATATCTCCTTATATCATAAAAAGAAGCATTTCCGACCCCATAAACTATATATAGTTTTGATCAGCACGACAAACCGAGTCAATATAGCCATGTCCGTCTGTCTGTCTATCTCTCTGTCTGGCTGTATGTCTGTCTGTCTGTCTGTCTGTCTGACTATCTCTCTGTCCGTCTGTTTCTATGGGAACTAGCCTCTCAGTTTTGAAGCTATCAGACCAGTTTATCATATAGCTCCCATATAACCGACCAAATCAAAAATATCACCAAAATACACCAAAATTAGTTGTTTTCATCCGAATCGAACCAAATTTAGTATGTGTCAGCTTTAGCAGCCTCCGAATTTCAACCGGAAAGTTTAGCTTATAGTGCTAATCTGCAAGCTTCGGTTACCCGAAGTTAGCCTTCTTCCCTTGTTACTCAGAAATTTTAATTTTCATCACTACGTTTTCTTCATTTCGAGTTCTTGTTTCTATGATAAATAATGCAAACTTATCTGCATACACTTGCAGTTTAAGGACAATTAATCCAATATGGAAATTCACAATCTCAGACACTTGCGTCTTGCTTCGAGCCACACTCAATGGGTTAAAACCTATGGGCGCTCTGGCCTGGCGTCTGGCGTCTCGTATTTCCTTTTCGATCTCGCCGTGTCTCTGTCAGTATGTTGATTAACTCATTTATTTATGAGCTGGTACTGATTCCGCTTAATGGCTTACGCTGCCCCATTCCGGATCCTGCCGGCCGGTGGCCTTGTGCGCGCCGAGCCATGTGCATCAATATTTTTAATATTACTTGTATTTTTACAACGTTCTTTCTTTTTGGGTAAATAAATTGAACTCATTAATTGGCGGAGTGAAAGCAGCTCGCCCGTGTCGTCTGGGGGGTTATAAAGCGCTGCACTTTAACGTTAATTACTCTGCGTGTTTACCGCTCATCGAAATTTTATGAATGGGGCAGCGGCTGTTGCGGGTTTGAGGTTAAGTGCAAATGTGCACACATTTTCTTTAGCGCTCTGCGCATTTTTCAATTTGATTTTTTCACATTTTTAATAATTAAACAAGTACCATACACACGTGGATGTGTGTGTGTATATGTACATATTATGCTCATATAAACGACAACTCTCAAAATGTGCGCGGTTTTTATGAGTGCTACTGCGTCCGCATCAATCCTCCCTCCGCCGCTGTTCATCTACTTTCATCATTTGCACAGCTGTCTGTGTGAGTGGGGGTGTGTGGGGGTATCCCCCCTCAACGCCTCACGCTGTGTAAGTCTGTGTGTGTACGCAGAAAAAACTTTATAAATTATGCCAATCAGGCATAAGCGCGTTTTAAGTGCGCCAACTGCCAAAGGGGCAAATGAGACGACGCACTGTCAAAGTATCGCGAACGCCCTCACCCCTCCTCCATCAGCTGAAACCATGCTTGTGGCAAAAAGCGAATGCGAAGCAACCGCCGCGCGTTTGCAGCGAGTTCCGGCTGCCCTTTTACACCAGGGCTTGATTATTGATAATGACTTTGAAATGAATTTCCAGCGGGAAGTTAATTTAATTATGGCAATTCTTTTTATACTTTGTGGCTCAAATAACGTGAATTTTATATACGTGGCTGTAAGACGGCTGCGCCACAGGAAGGCTTGCCTTTGGATATTTAAGTTAGCAAAGTTAGAAGGATATTCCATACTTAAGTTGATATATTATCCTAGAGCATTTTCTTACTAAATTATATTTTGTGTTCAGCTATGAAATTTTACGAAAATATTTTTTCTTAAAGATTAAATTTGTCTTTAAGGAATTGTGAATTATATATAATTCTTTGATATGCAATTAGTTTCTATATATCTAGACGGGTATACACTTATATGATGGAGATAAGGATGAATATCCGTTTTGAATAAAACAACAAGGGATACATTAATAACGAACTTAATTTCGCAGCTTAATTGTAATTTGTTCTTGTTAGTTTTTGAAATTTATTGGCCGGCTAATTATGAACATGTCACATAAGCTATTTGAGGGAAGGAGTTCAGAAATGATTACACGATACTATAGCTTAAATTTTAATTTTCAAAATACCACAAAATTCATTAATATTTTCATTTATTTCATAGATCCACGAAATACCCTTAAAGCTAAGCTAGGAGCTATTCTGTGGTTGTAGTTGCTTGAGGTTTTGGGCAATAAAGCATATAGCTTCCGGTCTCTTATTCGTCTACTGACATGTTGAAAAGACGCCTAGGTTAAACATATTATGTTGTAATCTGATTTTCGCTGTACTCTTAAAGCTATTTCCATGTTGGCTTGGAGAAATTATAAATAAAAGCTAACACAAAGCTTGCATAATTGCAAAAATCCGCATAAAAGATTTTAAAGGGAAATTTTCCGCTGGAGACATTTGCTTTTGTTTCGGCAAAAAAAGGCTTGCTCGACAGTTAAATACCCTGTACCTAATAAACCACTATAAACTATACCAAGCCGTTCCTGATCAGTCATATATATATATTGATTGACTAATTGGGAAACAACGCATTGTCCAAGCCGTTCGATTTTATGTCGTTAATGAAAACTATGAAACCAAATTTGGAAATACGACCTGCAAATGCTTCACAATCGGTACACAATTTTATAAGGAAATTTGTGTCCTGCAAAGTACTTATCAAATCAACGGGTGCTCTTAAAGTTTTGTAATATGCACAGTTCGAATAGAAGTATGGGAGCTAACACGATCCAAAACAAAACGAAACATATATGTTTGCACTATGTCGCATAACACAATGTCACAACAAACTTAACTTCTTTGCTATATTTAAATACTTTAAGGCCACACATATGCTATATGCAAGTATGTTCTACTTAGAACACATTTCACAGTGTAAACATAGCTCCCACCGTGTCTCATCAATGAAAGCTGAGCTCCCACATTTGGATTGCATTTGGTCGCGCTGTTGTCTTTGTTAGTCGCTTGCAGTTAGTGGCGCGTTTATAATTAAAACGTAATTGCCGCAATAAATTGCACAAACCGCATCGTCCAATGGTCAATGGGAACAGCAACGACTAAGGGCGACCAATTGCGAGTGCAAATTCTGTTGTCCCCCGCCAGTTTTGCACCGCACTTATTATTACAGCTGCTGCGTTTCATGGTGCCATAAAAAGGATTGGTAGCAAATGGAAACTACACGCCCCGTCTCTGTCTCTATGATTGTACTCACAATGTGGCGCCGCCAATGTACATGCTGCCCTCGAACGGGCCAAACTCCTCCTCGGGCAGCAGGTCGAGCATCTGGTAATCGGTGTTTATCATGAAGCGCACATGATACTGGTTGTAGTCGATCCATATTTTATGCCATTCTCCGCCGTTTAAGCGGCGGTGCGAGTTAATCACCAGCTCCCGTGTGGTGCCCGTGCTGAGAGTGAAGGTGAACGTTAGCTGGTCGTCCCCGGTCAGCGCCACCATGAACGACGGATAGTGCGCCCGTATGGGCGGCTGAAATAACAGTATGGCCTTCTCACCGGTGGTGCGGAACGAGAACGCAATGTCGCCCTTCCGCCAACCGGGCACCTCGATGTACGACTGCGACGTGGTAAAGGTTACCACGTACTTTTGTGTGTCTGCGGGAGATGGAGGCAGAATCAAATGATAGTTAGTTACGACAACACTGGCATTGGCCATCTCTACGGAATGCATGAGCGTCGAGAGAGTTTCGTGATCGTTACGACATTCACAATGTTCAAGATTTGATATCGATGACCATTACATATGAAGATTACTCACTTGTCTCCACGCACTCAAGCGGTCCAAGTGTGATGCGACCCTGAGCCTCATCGTCCAGATCCTTCTGCTGCAGGAAGTACATGTTGGTGATGCCCAAACTGTGCGGTTCCTGGTAGTAACCCTCATCCGAATTCCATTTGTTCTCCTTCACATCGCAGTTGCATGATTGATTCGGGTCCACGCACGTCTTGTTGACGGAGCACGGACAGGCACCTCTGTTGTTATTGGAATTGGCAACGGCAACGGCAACGGCAATGGATACGTAGTGAACGTTCGAGTGGCGTCAGGTCAAAAAAAGGAAGAAAAAAAGCGAAAGGTATTAGAAAAAACCACACGCGCATACATTTGCATACAATTGAGAGAGCCTGCTGGCTGGCTGGCTGACTGACTGGCTGGTGGTTATGTGGCCGCTGCCGCTGCCGGCAATTTGACGAGCCCGTTGAGTGACCAACTGACCGCAGCCGAAAATTCACCTACCCCCTTCTACTACTAGGCTTTGACCCGTTATGCGATTTTCTTTTCGGCGATTTATTGTCGGAGTTTTTGTTTTAGATGTGCCGACTGTGTATGTTTATTGTGTGCCCTACGGAGGGCATATCTGATTGGTCATGAAACTTGAGGCAATGCAATTAAAAGTTCAAAAATGAATATAATTATGGTGAAGAGAATATTCTATATAAGCCTCACTCCCAACACGGCGGTTCTATGACTCTTATTAATTGAAGCTATGAAAGATAGTTGTCTGATCTGAATCAAACTTTGCCAGCGGATGTGGGGGCTTCTAGGAACGATAAAGACAAAGTTTAACCTTCATTGAACTGAGTATATATTTTAACTCTATATAAGCTTTTGACATGCCAAACCCACTCTTTCTCTCTCTTCTTTCGTGTAAAATTACAAAATTGTTTAGGGAACTGCGGTCACCAAATGCCATATCAGAAAAAATATTAACATTATTTCAATGATCATCAAAATTCTATATCTTAACTAAATATCAATTAAAGGGCATTAGTAAAACCAAGTATTTTCGACAATTGTACTTATTTTTAGTAGTTTCCACATTGTGAATGTGTATGTGTTTGTGTAGATTTGAGTGTGCGTTTGTGTGGTTTGCTATGCATGTGCCACATCCGTTTCCGCTTTGGCATTGCGCAGAGCTGCAAGAAGCCAAAGCCAGCATCCGTATAGAACAGTATACAGCGGGGTAATAAGGGGAAAGACAGCAATAGCAGCAGCAGCAGTAGCAAAAGCAACACCAACAAGAAACAAACAAAAAAAACACACACCCAAACAAACAAACGATGCTGTCAAATTTTGAATGAGTAAAGACCAAACTACGACCCAATGATGGATGGCTGGGTCTTCACATACGAGCTTGTAGGGCAACAAAAAATTCAACTCCTTTTTTTGTACTATATGCCTGGCCCTGCCTTTGGTCAGACTTTGGGTCTATATGAACTACATACACAACACTCACACACACACCCCTTTATGTACATTCTTGGAGTGTTCGTTTACGAATTGTGCTAAAATGTAGTTTTGATATTGCTGGCCATAGTCAAACCAGAATGCCATTCATTTCAAATGCGGCACACACAAAAGCAAGAAAAAGCAGAAACGAACGCTGCTTAGGTTTCGAATTGATTTAGTGAAAGCGGAAATTAGTGACGCAGGCTGAACTCGAAGCAAACAAAAGCGAACAAAAAACACAGAGTCTACCGAAAAAACAGGCAACTTCAAATTGCTGCCAGCAGCTGTTGTCTACTTTGCTGCGCATGATGTATTGTCAAAGAACTGATTCCCCGCAAACTCCAAGCACCAGCCCCTGCGCCAGCTACCCATGTGAATGAGTTCCGAAAGCAGCCAAGAAATTAGGCGTAAAGACTAAATTTGTGCACAAAGCCATTCATTTTAAAAAAGGGCTGCCATAAGAAAAATTACCGAAGCAAAGTTGAAAAAGAGTTGTTCGACAATATGGCGGCTGTGCACATGCACACGCACACACACACACACACACAGACACACACACACATATAGAATTGCGAATACAGATACTGATTTTGAACCGGGTTCCACTCATAAACCTTATTAGCGCTGAGGCGGAAACATATTTGCCTGACATAAATACAACGCAGCTCTTTATACCCACACAAATGTGTGTGTGCGTGTGTGTGTTTATGTTCTCTTATTTTGCACTTTTGCAATTTTGTATTTGGTTCATATGTTTTACTTTGGTATTTGCCATAAATTTGTGCCTTGCCTTTTGCCTTTTGATCTACTTTGCAAAGAGTATTACGAAATTCTTACATGATTACGTATAAATTATTAATTTTATTATTAATTTTTAATCAAACAATGATTTTCAAATGTTCTTAAAGGAATTAAGAAAGACAATACTTTGGTTTTACTTTGGTTTTCAAACACAGCTTGAATGTCATTAATAAAGTGTAGGAATGGCTTCATGTAAGAATGCTGACAAGCTGGAGATCTAAATACATGAGAGTAATTTCCACCTGAGGCGTGACAAAGCCCTACAAATTAAAAGATTACACTTTAAGCAACAGATGTAAAACTCTTAGCAGTTGCCATTCGAGAGAAGGATTTTAAGCTAACAAGTAAACAGAATTCATATTATGGCATCTCGTAGCAGTGACAGCTACTCTCTGAAAATATATGCTGTGGATGTGAAGAGTGCTTCAAGTTGCAGAAGATCTTTAATCCACAGTTTTAAATGATAATGCAAATCTGAAGGAGAGCTCCAATCTGATTTTAATCAAGGACTCTGATCTTTATAGCTCTATGTACTGCTTGGATTTAGAGGATCTATGATGTGATCACGATGTCGTACTACCAATATCGCCTTAGCATAAAGTATGACCTTTGTTACTTGATTTCAAGAGACGCTAATACATATAGGTATCCATCTACCTATCTACCTGGCGATTGGCAAATCCAATATCATTTACTTTATGACAATTAGTTAATGAGCGGAGAGGAGGTACACCAGGGATGCCCATGTTGTAGGGAGTGATGGTTTATCATTTGCTCTTGAGACTCTTGATTTTTATTGCATTCGCGCTTTTCCTACACTACTAAAATTAATTTTTTGTAGAAACTTCAACCCTAAATAAACTCCACATTGTACTAAAAAATCTTTATGAAATCTTAAGATTTTCATATTTATAATCAAAACATTTTCATTATACTTAATATTTGAGCATTGAGCTTTCTTGTATCTTTCTGTATCTTTCACCATCACATTCCTCGTGAAGCCAACAAAGGATGTACAATTTTCGACTTTTTCTAAAAAAAAAAATTCTATATCTTCCTGTTGTTTGCAACGTTCGCTTGGTTTTTCAGCATCATAAAATTTAATGCTTCAATGCATAGAAACAAATGCCGCACATGTATACGTATGTGTGTGTGTTTTATTTGGGCAAAGGAAAAAGGCTGCATGGAAAGCTGTATGGTTGCGCTCAGAAGTAGGCAACAGTTTTGTGCACACATATGAAAGATCAAATTTGAACAGCTAAGCCAACAAGAGGCGACCACTTGATGTCGTTGGCCAGCCAAGCAGGCAGCACAGCAGGCATGACAAATTATGCAACTGACATATACACATACACACAGGCACACACAAACATAGAGAACACAAAGCTTAGGCATAAAGACAACGAGACAGCTGACAATTGTAGACGATGTGGACCAAGAGTTGATGCTGTTGCTGTTGCCATTGCTATTGCTGTTGTTGTTGTTGTTGTCACTGACACAAATGCACGCAAATCGATGCGTTATGAAAGTGAGTACTTGCAGGCCTTCGTGAGGGTAAATATGTCAGTTAGCATTAAGTGGAGGCCCGGCCTGGCGTTTATATTATGCATGTTCGAGCAATTAATTTAAGTTTCGTTTACCATTGAAATGCCAACTTCTCTCGCTCTCTCTATCTCTTATTCTCCCTGGCTCCGTATTTGCCTTTATCTCTATTGCTGTCTCTATTTTCCTGGTCGTAGTTTGAAATGAAGGATTTATATTGTTGGATTACCGCACGTACGTAGCCGGGGCGAGCTATCCACTGGAGCAGAACACGCCACACAATGCACAGCGCCCAGACCAACAAGTTAAGCAAATAGACTGCAACATTAATTGTGTGGCCAGCGACGAAGCCTAACCGGTCGATCCGGACTGTTGCCGAGAATGAACCTATAACAGGTCGTAGGCATAGGCTGGCTTAAAGATGCACAGTGATTGAAATTGACTGCACGTCCACAACAATTATCTTTTATATCACAAAAACCTACAAAAAGCAATACAGTAAAAAGTTGTACAAAACGGAATGAGGAAGGAATTGATTGATCAATCATTTTACTATCGATATTTCAGTTTAATCTTTTCCTTTTCATTCCACCTTTGTTCCACTGTGCATTGCCTGTTGTTCCTGCTCCTGCTCGACCAACTGTGCGCCGTTTGCGGGTACATGGCCGCACGTAAATCTCAAATGTGAATGAATGACAATTGTGTGGCAGCATCGCTTACCTCTTGACATTGCCCAGGAAATCAACAGTGAGATTCTTGGCCGATGATGTGAACCAAGTGGCCGAGTGCAGCTCCAGCTGTGCTCGATAGCAGTCGTACTTGATGTATTGTGTGCAGTACAAAGAATGCGAGATGAGCTCCTGCAGCATGTGCGGCGAGAATTCTCTGTAGCGTATATTGAAGCTAAAGTCGGACTCACGGGCAGAGCGTACGTCCACCTGGCTGGGTAGATTGTGCTCCACAATGGTTTTGGTGGCATTCTCTAAGCTCTGAAAGTCGCACTTGACATGAGCGGGTGGAAATACACCATTACCATCTATGTCAATGAGGTAAACGTCGGATTTGGTAAAGCCTAGCAGGGCCAGTTCCTCGCAGGTCTTGCGATACTTGGTAAAGTGGCAGTTCTTGCCAATGTAACCCGTGTGCTTACAATCGCAGGTTACGCGATCGTCCTTAACGAAACACTTGCCGCCATGCTCGCAGGTATTGGGCCGTTTGCAAGGATCAATGTAATTGCAGTTGTCCAGCGCCACTTCGCCAACAACACGCTCCGTCTTGACCACATGACGAGGCTCAATCAGATGCCCGTTGATCTCAATATCTCGTATGCAGCCCACAAGTCCCAGGGCTGCTGATTTTAGACTGCTGCCAATGATCAGCTTATCGCCAATGTTGAATGTGAGTCCAAACATCTGACTCAGCGTATGGCGATAGTCCACGGTGAATCTAATCTCGCCCAGCTTGTAGTCCAGCTCCACGCTGTGCCAGGACGTTGCACGATTTATTTTTATCGTCGTCGAATGGGTCACATTATTGTTGACATCAGGCACCAGATCGAAGCTCAGTTTGTCCGACGTCAGGCGTATCTGCCAGTGGCAAGGGCCAGCCATTTTGTAATTTCCGTTAGTTTTACATTTCCGGTGCACGTGGTGTTATCACGTCGTGCAGGCCAAGGCCCAAACCCAGTGCCAAATGCAGCAGCGACAGCGGCCAAGCCCCAGCATTAGCGCGTTTTACAAATATTAGTTTTGTCATCGTCGTTGCAATCGAAATTGAAATCGCAGCGCATGTGGGGGGAAGAGAAAAAGAATACAAAATATTGTTAGCTTTCGAAGTTTCGACTGTGTGCGGGGAAATACATAAATCAAAATTGCCAAATGTAAATGCCCTCAAATTCTATACACACACGCAACGCACACACATACGCACATATCACTTTAAATGCCTTTGTGCATTAACCCCGCTTAAATCATATTACGCATACGCAGCATAGTCGCTTACCCAATGCACCATCAATTGCCCAACCGCCTGCCCCCTAGCCTGGCTCTGCCTGTCTGCCTGTTAAATTGTTGCCCATTAATTTGCTACAAAAGTGTGTAGAGATGAGAGCACGGGGCAAGGATAAATGGTTGTGACGTTTATGACACGTTCTCTCTGGCTGGCTGTTAGATTTAATGTTTATTTCTCTCTGTTTCTATTACTCAGTTGCTTGTTGTCGCATTCGGCAATTATAATGGCCAAAAGTTAAAATATTTATCGTGTTTGATATATGCATTTATGTAAGTGTGCATGCTCAACTGAGCTGAGCGATTAAGTTCTGGTTCTTTATAACAAAAGTTTCGACTAATTGGTGGTTTTCTAGTGCAATGGCCTGGTGGCCTTTTACCTAAATTTTGGGCAGCGGTCAGCTATGTACATCAATTGTGCAATGCAAGAGATCGCATTACGCTGCTAATGTAATGCAAGCGCTCGAGCCCGCTTGATCAGCATTATTTGGCTGTTATTGAGCCACAAAACTTTATACAAATGTGAATGACATTCGTTGGGCTTAACAGCTTCAACGTATAAACTCTTGTGGCTGGTATTAACTTCAATTATATATAATATGACTATGACGAATGAATATTCGTCCATGGCTCACTACATTAGAACTATTCCTTAGATTGAAATGTAACAATCTTGTTTAATATCCCGACAAAAGGACCACATAAACTAAACTTCAACAACATGATAAGTAGTTGAATCATGCTCCATGTTCTGAAGCAATATCGAAAAACTAGCTGATCTGTAAGATATCTCCACAGTGTGGAAATATGTACATAATTATCTTGGTTTTTAGTCGGTTGTTATATGCTATATCACTTCCTGTTGAAGTTCTCATGTTTTTGTTGCCAAAGTTTCAATTCAAATATAGTTCTATATGTCTACCAATATATCAGCTGTCAATCCTAGTTCATTAAATATATCAACTTCTATTATATATATTTGATTATTTTGAGTAAGCAATCTATATTTCATTCACTCACTTTGAATCAGTGCTCACACGCAAACAATTCATCGCATCTCCAATTTGCATATGTTTTCACATACTCGTATGCCTGTGTGTGTGATTTGCATATATGTATGAATGTTTGTCTATGTGCTTCATTCATTCATTTATTTATCTACGCTTATTGTAAATTGTGCTTTTGCGTCGCTTGCCTGTCGCGTTTATGTGAAATGCCAAACACTCAAATTTTATTGCATATTTCATTAGAATTTTGGCAGCGCGTTATATTTTAAGGCATAACACCATATACACCCACATAAACCACCATCCACACAAACACACACACACACACACATACAGCGTCAGCCGCAATTTGAAAATACATATTTCAAATGATTTTTATGCGAGGCAACTCTGTGAATTTTGGCTTTGTTTTCTTTTAGTTGGCTTTTTCGCCCATTTGCGTACTGTCAATAAATTCGATTTTCGTTTTTCCGATTTGTGATTTGCGATTGCATAGCATAGTTTTTAGCGCCCAGCCCCTGTCAAAATGTGTGTGACAGGACATTTTATGTTTTGCGTTTTTTTTAGCGTTGGCCACTGGCCATGCAAATTTATTAGTTTGTTGAGCGTTTTGTAAAACGCAGGTGGTAATTTTGTGGCCGCGCCAACAAACAGTAAATAAAATATATATAATGCTGGCAGGAGATTCAATACGCTTACTGAAGGAGAGTGACTGAGTAAGATGGTAAATAACAGTTGGATTCGATGGAATGGCACATACAAATAGTGTGAAGATAAGAAAGGTAATAAATAAACAAGAAATCTCTTCACGGACTTAGCAACTGATGAAGAAGCTCACACTTTCTCTGTTTTGGCAAACTTCCTAACAAAATCATAGTATCCCTTTGTGAAAGGAGCAATGTTGAGTAAATGTGCGTCAACAGAGCTAAACAGTGATGGGTTTTTGAAGTGCACAAATTTGCCCGCTTACAGCAAATATATATAGTATATATCTCTTTCAAATAAAGTTTGAATTGAAAATACATTTATATTTTTCGAATACAATTAAAATTGCAGCAATATCAGTTTCAAATATATTTTAAATTGGCAAAGGGTTGTTTATTTTGTTAAACTTCAAACTTGCGACAATATTTGACAATTGCAATTTGTAGCTTAAAATATTATTAGAACAAACTTTTACATGTGTATATACATGCTCACACCAACATCTGTGTACAGTAATTTTTGTATTAATTTGCATTCACATAAATCGCCAATGCGATTTCAATAAGCCAAAAAGCCGTTGCAAAATTAAACGGCATTACGGCTTTGAGCATAAATATTCATTGCTATTACAACATTTTATTGCAACAATTTATATTGTCAAACTAAAAGCTAGACCGCTGTCTATTGACATTTGAGTTTATTTTAAGGGCTACTAGCCCAGGCAGCATTTGCAATCAAAAACCAAGAAAATCAACAATAAACTGCAAATAAATATTGCATAACCTCATGCGTGTAGATGTAGATGTAGATGGTGCACAAATGTGTGTGCAACTCTGTGAGTGTATGATTGTTTACATGCATATGTCATTCCCTTGGTGAATTTTCCAAATGTCAAGTAACCAAATAAACGTTTTAGTCCAGAACGTAGCGTTCCTATTGTTTGTTTGTTTAAATATAGATAAATGCCACTGACATATAAATAAACACACATACCAGTGCAGAAGTCAAGAGCTGTTCGAATTAGATAGAGAAATATTGGTGGAATGATGGTGCAACTGTATATGTCGCTGTCATTGAGTGCTATTAAGCTGTTCAAGCTCTTTTTGTGGTCACTTACAACGCTCTCTTGTACATGCATATATATATATATAGTTATATATATGCAATAAAATTATTTGATTGAGCAATATATTCTCACATATACGTAACACGTTTGCTCAAATTGGATATTTTTTGGCAATATCATAAATCTAACAGAGTTCCTATAACGAATTTCGTATAGAAAGCAATGGTAAAATGGGCGAAGAATCAGTTACTGTGAGAAAGACAGCTCTCTAAATACATATTTTACAATTGCTTGGAATTAATTTTCGTCAAATCTCAATAGGAAAACGAGAGAGGAAAGCTAAGTTCGGATATCCGAATATTATATACCCTTGCAGAACTATAAAATGGAGGGGAAACTTAGTAATCTTATACGTAGCAATAGACAGCTACTTACAGCTACTTTTTTTATAATATGATATTCAAACACACAAACTTCCATATACATGTATATATATTCAACATATTCACATTCGAAGAAATCTGTTTGTAAGAGAGAGAGAGACAGGGAACATGGCTACCAAAAAAAAACATGGCTTCCTAATAAAATTTTGTTAGCGCCATCTATTGTACAACGTTTTCATTTATATGTCGTTATATGGGAGCTATATGTAATTGTGGTCCGATCATTATGATTTTTACATATGAGCAGCCTACAGCACAAAACAGACAGACAGACAGAAAGGCATAGCTATATAAACTTGTCAGCTTGTCATGCTGTTCAAGATATATATATAGCTTAGGTTAGGTATAGTGATTAGTTGAGGAAGGAAATAACGATAAGTTTTTAACCTGAAATGTGGGAAGCCTTTTTCGATTGTTAATTTAAAATAATAATATAAAGAAATTAGGACAAGAAAGGAAGGCAAGCCGAAGTTTGTATACCAATTCACATTTTAAATATTTACACGATCTAGATCAAATCTGTTGTTTGGGCGTGGGACTACAGGGGTTATTAAGTGTTCATTCAGGTATAGTAGTTATATCATATAGTTGACCGATCTGGATGTAACTCGAATTTAACTAGCTTTCAGACAAAACAAGCATCGGCTTCTACGACTACTGATATCTTTGTGTTGCAACAGACGGACGAACGGCCGGACGGACAGACAGACAGATGGACATGGTTATATCGATTCCACCTGTCATGCTGATCAAGAAAATGTATACTTTTGTTGATGAACTAATGACCGTTTAGTTATAATTGACAACTTATCTGAATATCAAAATATCTACACAAATGCTTATCAACCATTAAACTTCTAATTGCTGTTTATCATAAGCCGCTCTTCCTTTTATATAACGCTCTTGCTTTCACATAACACAGCTGTGACTGTGGCCTCTGCTCAGTTCTTTCTACAGGTGGCAAATTAGCGCTGGAGTCAGCCTCATAACGAATCGAATGTGACGCCAAAACCAAACTGTAACTCAATTGTAAACTTCATCAACTATAGGCAATAAATATAGCAAATAAAATACGATTTTGTGAATGGTATAAAAATTAGCTTACTATTTTACGAGATCTGAAGGACTCTTAATACATGGTGGGCAGTCAGAAAACAACCAACGTTTTCACACACTTCCACCTTTGGGCTGCCAACCAACAACGTTTTGTTCAATTTATATAGACTAAAGTTATATATCAGAAAACGTTATTTGCACGATTATATGATCATTTTTATGGTAAAGAATGACAAAGATATATATATGTTATAGTAAAAAGTTCATAAATGCTACAAAGTAATCTGATCAAATTGGTAGCCTCTGGAAATTTGCTTACAGCTTCAGTTAAGATCCACAAAGACCATAGAAAGCTAATCTGAAAACCATAGAAAAGATTTCAAAGTAACCAAAAGCGCCATGTACATATAAATAGGCGAAACTTCCGAATGGATGAAATTCTAAGGTTTAAGATCATTGGGGAAAAACTCCAGCTAAGCAATCCTTGTTCATACATACATTCAAACATACACTCACACACATTGACATAAGTGATTTGAATTTGCCATTTGTTGTTGCCGTGACTTTTGCCTTTGCCTCAAGCTCAACGTATCGTCTTGCCAAGACATCTGAAGTACATGCAGCACGTCGACTTCATCGTCGCTAGCTTCATTGTCGTCTGTCCCGGCTACGTCCAGTTCGTCTTTGAGTGTGTTGGTATGTGTGTGTGTGCTTCTCAATTTATATATGTGTGCGTTTGTGCAATAGTATGTGCAGTTCATAAGCTCAAGCATATATGCTTGAATGCCTCAGCGCACACTTACCTCCCAGAAGCCATTTCCGGCACTGGTTGTTACGTCACTGTAGGCCAGCACCGCGCCCGGCCGACTGCTGCGGAAATCGAATTTAATATTAAATTCTTCGGCGTGATTTATGGGCCACCAAATGTGTGATGTCGCAAAGGGATAGGTAATGGGTATGACATTCACTTCGTTCTCAAAGAACTCAGCCTCGAGCACACCTAAAGTAGGAGAAAAAGAGCAGAATAAGTTAGTATGCAGCTGAAAAGTGTGATCGAATTTTAAATACTTTGCAGACAAATTCCAAAAACCTTAGTTATATGATGCTAGTTTCACTATAGCGAAATTGTTACAGGTCAAAAGTTGCCATTTGGAATTCAATTATTAAGTCTCCTTCCAAAGTGATGAATGAAATGGAATTTGAAAATTTTTAGATTTTCTCAATTGGCTCTACGCCAAATCTAATACATTTTCACTGATTTTTAATCATTTCATATTCCAAATTAACACGCTTACTGGCACAAAAGTGAAACTGCTTAACCCTTTGTCTACAGAGTATCGAATATGTAGACGTTAGTCAAGCGTTGTCATAAGCATGCCAAATATGTCACTGACAAATCGCTACAGTTCATCTGTGTGTATGTTTGACTGTTTGTGTGTGAGTGCAAATATTAAATTGTTGGCATGGCTGTCGAGGACACCCCCCATACTTCACTTACCATGATAGTGAACCTTTGGATTGCCACGCTGCAGCTCGTACAGAATGGAAATGTCATTGTAGTAAACATATTTTAGGCTGCCCACAAAATTATTGTGCGAGACGAGGCCCTTCTTCTTGTGAAGTTCCGGACCGCCACCGAAGTAAATTTCCGGATCGAACAACAAATTACCGCTGGCCGTCACTGGCAGTTCCAATACCTTCTGCTGTTGATCGAGTATGATGCTCACCGTTCGCTGCTCATGCAGTATAGTGAGATTATGCCAGTAGCCACGGGTCAGCTCATCCGTTAACACTGTGGACATTACGTTGTCGCCAAAGTCCATTTCCACGTAAATAGACTGATTTTTAATGGCAGCAGCAATGTATTGGTGTTTTAATGACTCGCCGCTGGCATAAAATAGAGCCGAATCATCAAAGTTGGTGCGGAACATCATGCTGATTCGAATCGTCGACGAGTGGACACGATCTTTCCAGTCATAGATGCGATAAGAAACGTAGCTCGCACCGCGAAGTGTGATGATTGTGGCAGCTGAAATGAAATTGAAGATGATAATTTAGAAAACAATGAGGATACTCAATAGCCATGATAAAAATGTGATCACACAATAACAAATCAAATGTTGTTTTTCAATGAACAACTTGCAAAACAAGTTTCGGTATTTTCAGAAAAAATACGGTCACACTAATGATATTTTGTTTATAATTAGTCAGTTCAATGGATTATCAGATATTTCCAATATTCAAGGGAGTAGCAAGGGGAAGAAATGTAAGCAATTGTTTCTGTCTCTGTCACAAGTACAAATTTTGAACGGAATGTGGACCAACCATTTTTTCAACAAGTTTTCATTCCAAGCTTATATTACATTCAGTAAATATATATGTTGCACTAAGTCCAAGACATCAACTTTTTCAACCAATTGCAACTTGCACCAGGTGGGATCATAGCTGTCCATTTCACGTAGCTCTCACATCCGTGGAATTAACGTTATGGCAACTTTTAGCATATTTGCACTTGGCTTCCATTTGCCCTTGCCACAAAAACCGTAAGCAAATTTAAACAAGTTTTTTTTTTTTCTGGTCGCAGTCACCGTGGCACTCTGCATTATCTGGGGGCATTGCATGCAAAAACGTCAGCGACGGGAGAGGAATAGATTATATTGTTTGGACTATGACGGTGGCCTTTGGGCGTTTGCCTGATGCTCATCCACGTCCACGTGCTTGAATGTGCAAATTGTGTGAGGCTTTTTTGCTGGCCGCACAGTGACAGCAAAGTGCTTGCCGCTTATCTGCCACATACACGCACACATTTCCACACACATTTTTGTAGCCGCCCACGCGATAAGGCAGGGCAAGTCACACTTTATAATTTTTATTTGCATTTTGTGTGAAATTTTTGCGCGTATGCGCACAAAAGTAGGCTACAGAATGGTTGTTTGTAATAACTATGGGAATGCCCATGGAAGTAGCGTTGCCACTGCCGCTGCTAGACCAGGCCACATCGTACGACTGAAATTTGCTTCTTGGGCTGGCCATTCTTGGTGCCAAAGTCGCGACAGTATTGTAGTTCTCGCTGGCCACTAATGAGACGTCCGAATACCACCCGCCGGAGTGGCGCGACTCGCAGTGGCTTGAAGCTAATCGAGTAGTTGAGCAGTCCCTTGGGAAACTGATGGCGGTAGTCCCAGGGATACGATAGCACGCCCGTTAGCTGCGACGCGTCCAGCGGTGAGTATTTGCAGCTGTGATGGCCACGCAGAGCATCTGGCTCGTGCGGCACCAGCTCACCCTCCATCCAGAGGTCAGAGAAGATGCGTAGGAACCTGTGCGCTTGAACATCGTTATGAGTGGCCAGGCGCACGAACTCCAGCACAACCTCGGGGCTCACCTCCGTAAACAGCTGGAGAGAGATGCGTCGCAGTGGTGGATTGTTTTGCACCGCCAGATCGAAATACAAAATCGGTCGCAGCAGTGACTGGGCGGGTCGCGATCCAAGCTCGGGCGCAGGCATGTAGCGACTGTACTGGCGCACTGTTTGCTCTGGCGCTCTTGCCTCAAAAGACGGCGCCGGCGGTGGCACCAAAGTACTGCGCGAGTCCACCATGGGCTTGGCGCATATTAGGCGGCAGCCCAGACGTTGGTTCTCACTTCTAATGCGCTCTGCGTCCCTTTTAATCTGGTGGAGGTTGTGCACGGGTGACTCGTAGGTGCGATTGAAGCAGTCCACGCTGCCATGCAGCCGCTGGATCTTATTGATACGATGTAGCAGCACAAGATTCTCGCGAAAGATGTCCTGCTTCTGTGACAGGTCTGCGGATAGCCGACCGATATTCAGCATAACACCCTGACTAATGGGTTTCGGGCGCGTGTCTATGCCCGATTTGGCCCCCTTAATAAAGCGATTATCCAGCTGTTTCTGACGCAGTTCCACCATGCTGCGGTAAACGTTGACATAGCTTCCTGGCATTGGCCGCTCCCGCTCAGTCTGCCGTCCTGAGGCATTCGTTTCGGAGGTGCGATCTCTGTAGACGGCTCGTATTAGCTTGCGAACTTCTGGATACGTTGGCACACGACTCTTCGGTATTATGTGCTTCCTTTTACCCTCACGCAACAGCTCGCTGGCAAATTGGCGAGCCTGCAACATGCCACTACGCATTGAAGGTACCCTAAAGGTAACTTCCGAAGCTGGGCGTTGGTTCCTCTTCATCTTGATTTTTTGGAGAACTGTAGAAATTTAAGAAATTCAACTACAAAAAAACAAAAATATGTAACTACTTGTACAAAAACTGATTCATAACTGGCTAACTTTGTTTGTGCCAGCTGGCAGTATGACAGTTGGGGCTGCGCTTGACTCGACTTGTGCAACCACATGGCTGACAGATGTCGTGCGGTTTTTTAAATTGTGAAAATTTTTATAACATTTTATCGCTGCCTTTTTATTCTTTTATGCGGCTGCAAAAGTTGGTCAACGTAAAATTTTCCATTATAAAAAAACAGAGGAGAAAAGATTCTCCCGTTGAACTTTAAGGGATTGTGTAGTTGGCGTTGAATGGATTTCCTCTTTGCTGTAATTTTAAATAAATAATCCATTATGAAGTATTAAGCAGAACCTATACCTAACTCAGTTGCCAGTCATCACTACTTGGTTTAAAGTCTCTAAATGTTATCGCCTCATTTCGGGTCTCTAGCTTCGACAAGTGTCATCGGAATTGAAGTTGAGTCAAGCGTCGGTCTAGCCTAGTCTGACAGGACCTGGCCAAAGCCAGCCCAAAGGCTTAGTCTTCTTCCTCCACATCCGCACCCATGTCTCCCCTCATAGCTCTGGGATTTCAATTCGCCCTTGCTTGTTGAAAAATCTTGCAGTCTCTTTCAGCAAATTTCAAGCCCTTACTAATGATTTTCACACTAAGCGCATTTCGTTGACACTTCAGTACAGCAACTGTGTGCGTAGCGATAGAGGGGTAGGGTGGCAGGACGGTGAGGCAAAGGCAATGGCCGAGGCTCGTCCTCGTCCTTGTACTGGCAGTTGTCATTTTAGTTATTGCATTACAAAAGCGTCTGCGTTTGATTATGTCGAACATTCATGTACTACCTACGAGAACTGTTCCTGCCTTTGGTTCACTCACTGCCTGTGTGCGCTTTTAATGGCCTGACACTGTTTCCGCCAGTGCAACAACAACAACAACAAAAACTACATTGACAGCCGACTGCAACATGCAACTAACGACAATGGAGCCTTGGTCAGGGTATGGGTAAGGCGGGAAAAGGGCTTCCATGGAATCAACATCTGTGTAATTTGGTTGCACTTGCCAGACTCACCCCCTCTCTGATCATAGCTGTAGTCGCAGCCGTGTAACGTGAACGTCTGTAAATGCTTGACAAACTCGCAAGTCACAGCGGCATTTGTCCTTGACAGATGCCATTTAGTGAGCGAATTTTCGAAATGACCCGCCACGCCGTTAGCATTTTGCAATTTGCAGCTGTCCATTGCATCAATACAGCGGCCCCCATACCACCTCCACCTCAAATTAACCCGCCTTCGCCCCCGCCATCCAGCACATTCATTAGTTTTTTGTTAGACCGGTCACGATTCATTTTCATTTTTTTTTTTTTTTTTTTTTTTTTTTTGGTTTTATGTTTGTTTTTGTGAACATCATTTGCATGCAAATTTTAGCCAACTAATTCACCAAACGCAGACTCTTACTATTGAATACCCTTTTCAGATATAGTATGGTACATTAGAGTTCTGATTTCAAATTATATATAATAATTACAGTTGCAGTCAGTTGAATGCAAGTGAAACTTCCTCAATGTAATGTAAAATGTATTAAGATGCTTTTCCAAAGTATAAAAAACATAATGGATCGAGTTTACAGTCCTTTGCAAACCCACTGAAATCGTCCCATTTCTTAAACATAACGAGAATATTGTGAGAATATTATCCTGGTGAAAGCGAGGTGAATCAGCTCAAATGGTATCCAAGCCTGAGCTAAGAGCCAGGAAAGATAGGCTGTGCGTCTGGTGGGATTGAAGTCGGACTTCAATTGTCCACAATAAGACCGTTTGAAGATTGCAATAGACCAGAAGTGACCAGAATTGGCCAATAGGAAAAGTCTTGTGCTACATCAGGACAAAGCTGCAGCACACACATCAATAATGACGCTGATCAAATTTAGGGAGTTCGGACCTAGCACCAAGTGACTACCACTTTCTTTTGTTCTTACAAAATTTTTTTCGTGATAAAGAAATTAATGAAATTGAGGAGTTTTATAACAGCTAGGATTATAAGATTATCCTCATCAAAATGGGAACAAGTCTTTGACATAGAAACTGCTAATTAGTTTGCTTTTAAAAGAGTACTCAATTATCGACTTGCCGCTTGTTTAGTTCTCACAGAATCTTCTGTGTGTTTGTGTTTCGACAGCCGATTTGCCACAGCTTTCGTGTCTTTGTGCCGCTCCCAAGCCCACACCTGCCCCCATCATCTAATTGTGCAATGTCAAAAAATCTAAACGAGCTGCTCAATTTTTAATGGATTTGCATTTTTAATGGCCTGGCGTGACTTAATTGGGATTATGGCGGCATGGAATTGGCTTTATGTCATTAACTAAATGCCGGCCTAGAACGCAGGGACACTGTACGGTCAGTGTTTATGTGTATGTATACGTATATATATTTTAAGCTCAACAAACTAATTTTGCGCACATTTTGCCCGGCAGTCAAAAAGTCAAACACTATTTTGCATAATTTATGGTCAGGTCATTAGCGTGTTTAAAACTGCAGCCTCCGCCTGTGGGGCTTGGAGCTCGGAGGCAAATCGGGAACAGTGGCTGACCGCAAGCAAACAAACATAGTTTATAATTAAAACAAAATGGCGCCTTTGGGGCACACTACGGATACAAAAATCACAAACACAGATACACGCGGACATTGCACAGATTTACAGATTCACAGATTCGCTGGTAAAGTGGTGTGGCTACTCACTGTAAATGTCGCAGTGCTCGCCCTCGTAGTGGGTGCCAAAGCAGTCGCAGGATATGCCGCCATAGTGGTTGATGCAATGCGAGCCGACAAAGCACAGATTGTGCCTAGAGTCGCACATATCGGCGCAGCCTTCGTTGACATTTTCATGCTTTGTGGCCACCAGAGGGGCAATGGGCAGCAGATCGGAGGCCGCCTTTCCAGAACTCAGCACCACGTTCCGAATGCAGCCGACAAAGGACTCTGTGATGTATTTGACACCGTGCAGCTTCTCCTCCGATGAGAGACCTGGGGACATGGCAAAGGGGGTTTTATTTAAAAAAAAAAATACAACGGTGTATGTACATTGCAGATATTTTGTAGGGGTGTTATAGCTGGTCAACATTTGGTAGCCGCAATGGAGATTAATTTAGATGAAAATATTTGAATATGTATTTCGCATTCCGCTCTGTTTAGCTGTGTAGTGTTTGTGTTTGTATGTGTGCATGGGGTATGTATATATATATGTATGTACAAATATTGCTGAAAACATAACATAATTTTGTTTACAAACCAAGCTTTTGAATATTGTTTAATTAAAAAAGTTACTGTTTATGCTATAGAGTGGACACAGGGACGCAGTATTTTGAGTACTTGAAACTGGTATTTATGAATGACTGAGGCCCGATTTTCAATGTTCGCATACAATTTGTTTTAACGATATTATGTCAATAACCAGAATGGGAGGAAACCACTTCAGCTTATAGTTTCACTTGTTTACCTTTGTATGAAAAAAGAGGACAAGTTCAATGTAAAACCACTGATATTTCTACACTTACTACGTTTGTTATCTATTAGAGAGCCAAAAAATTGAAGGTTCCTCATGGAAGTTTCATGAGTAATGAACTTTCAGTTGCTTTTGTATGAATTATAAACCATATAGTCGTGATTTTGATTGCATTATTTAATTAGAAATCCATTAATTGGCGATAGTTGAAAACAAGTGATTTGAAAAAGCTATTACTCAATGAATTAGTGTGCTTTGCAATTCAGATTTTGTTTCTCAAATACTGATTTGAGAGAACGAAAACATTAAGAAATTACTATATCATCACTTTGTTTTTTAAAGCCAGTTTGCTCTCCTCCGTTAGAAGCCAGCAAAGCTTCTTTATTTTGCCCTTTATCTTGAAGCTAATCGCTGTTATATGCTGCCTAGAAGTGAGCTTCTTGTCCTTTTGGGCTCTAAGGTAGCAGTGCGACTCCTTGAGAGTGATCGGGGTGCCTAATATGGTTTGCGTTCTATATGGTTTCTTGCGGAGTGAATTTACCATTGCAGCAGATTTCTCCGCGCTGATGTCAGCAGTTCCCAATAGGTTTTATGCTATATTTTGATTTAGTTTATGCTGTATTATTAAATATTTTGAAATAGTTTTTTAAATGATATTTACGCTTGAATGTTAAAGTAAATTCTACGGCCTGAATCACGATTTACTATTCCGGATAGTTACTTTCCCATTGCTTTATACAACCCATCGCCTTTTACTATAGCTGAAAGTGAACAAGAACAAAGTGAATCGATGACGTAGTGCAATCAATGGCCCATTCTAGCGGCACAATGCCGAGCTTTTCATATATTTGGTTGTGTTTGTCGTTTTTAGAACGTCAAATAATTAAATTTTCAAAATGGCGCACAAAAGCCGCTTTGAAAGTCGTACGCACACACTTACAATACCTGCAAAATGTTCACCCAATTCAATAGCAAATGAGCAAGTGAAACTGTATGTGTGCGTGTGTGTGTGTGTGTGTGTGTGTGTTTGATGGTAGTGCGTGCCAACCGCTGACTGAAACTCGATTTTCAGTTTTCATTTTCAGATTTGTCGTTCAATTCTTTTTTAATTTTATTTTTTATGTTTAGAAAATCGAGCAAGAGTTTCATGTACGAGTTTTGCGGTAAATTTTGTACATTTGAGAGAAATTGAGAGAGGGAGAGAGAGACGAGGGCAGGGCAACAGAAACACAATTGATTTAACACTCACCTCCGACCAGTACCACCGATGGCAGATTCGTGGAGACACCGTAGTTGTACTCGTGATTCAGACCTTTCAGATAGACCTCCTCCTGACTATTGTCGACGCGTGCAATTAATCTTGCGCCATGGACATCGATGCGCACCTGTGCAGAGCAAAAGCGACACGGTAGAGATATGGAGCATAAAACCAATAAACCAGCTATGGTTGTCTAGCTGACTCCCATTCAGTGAGCGTGGGGCAGGCAGTTGCCGTTCGTTCGCCTTTCGCGCATCGCACAGACAAATGATAAAAATTTATGAATTTATGCGTTTTAGCCCAGAGTTGAAGTTGCAAGTGTTTGCAAGCGGCGGCAGGCGATAAATTGTTGTTGTTATCATTGTTGTAGTTGCTGCTGTTTGTAGTGCATGAAAAATCTACGAAAATGAATTGCAACTGCTATGCTATGAATGTATGCAAACATTGCAGGGATCAGCTGAAATTCATTAGGAATTTGCGTGTTATTTATGAGTGTGTGTATGTGTTTATGTGTATGAGTGTGATTAGTAGAGGATATGTTGGTATGTTTGTTTTAAATAAACTTGTGCATACTACGAAAACACCCTGGACAACCCAGCTCCATCTGGCCTGGCTACGGCAGCCATTATTGATGATGATGCTGATGATGTCGGTGTTGGAGCCAAAGTAACAGAAGGCCATGGGCAGTCGAGGTGAGTTAACAAAGTTGAGCGCACATAAATCAACTTGGCCGCTTTGTTATACAACTTTGATAAAGCTCACATAAGCACACACACACACGCAGACACACACAAACACGCATTAAGCTCATAAAAGAACTTCCATTGCAATCTTGCTAATTGCTTGCTGAACGCATGTGCAGGCTAATGTTTTCAAGCAAGAGAAGAAATTAGCAGCAGCTGCAAGGGATCCCTTAGTTTAGTAATTGTATTAATACACTTTCTTCTCAAATTGAGATGAAAAGTGAGACATGAATACTGAGAAACAGCATTTCTTAGAAATAGAAAGTTAGAATATAAAGTTAAATATTTCTAGGAAGGCCAGCAGTGTAAAGCAGAGAGGGTTGAAACTAATAGAGAGAAAAATTCTAATGCGTATTGAGCAAACAGCAAAGAAATGTGCTGCTTGAAGAAAGGATTGGCGTTTAGCAATTTCACATTTATATTAAATTTTTCTTTCTTTCAAATTTATTCGATAGCGACCCATATTTTATACTCGTACTCTAGTTGACTGGAAGTGTATATTGTATTCTTGCAAATGCATGTAACAAGCAAGCGAAGGGAAGCATTTTCGACCACATAAAGTATATGTATTCTCGATCAGCATTAACAGACATGTCTGGCCATGTGCGTCCGTCTATCCGTCCGTATGAATATTTAGATCTCGGACACTATAAAAGCTAGAGTCACCAAGCTTTGTACGTAGACACCGCTTGGTTGGCGTCAGATCATTGTTTTGCCCCCACAAGAAACTGATACACGGAGTGCCGAGTACGAGTATCTTACAGTCGAAATATCGACTACAGTTTTCCTACTTTTAGTAGGCTCAAGATCGTAAGTGAACGAAAAAGTCATTGTTTTTCAGCAGTCTTTTGCAATGCTTTGGGATACCATAACTTCAGCCCCATCTGACTGTATTTAACAACATTACAAATACAAATCGCTATGAAATTATGAGTTCTGTGTGTTGCAAGCGTGATGATGATTCTGTGATAACCTTCAAAACAGCATCAGCAGCAGCAGCAGCAGCAGCAGCGACAACTACACCAACTGGCTTGCCATGCCGCAGTACCTCGAACTTCAACTGCAGGGTTCCACAGGCACAGACCCAGACTACTGCCATAGAAACAAAGGGACGGCTAAAGGGCAGGTGAATTTCTGGACTTGTAGTAGCTTTAGGTTTATGTAACTGGAGAACCTTCTCATACTCACCATAACACTGTGCCATTCATCTCGATTTAAACTCTCACCCACAGTGACACTCGTTGAATGTTTGCCAAAGACATGTACCACCTTTAGCTGACCCTTCTCGACAATCACATAGAGTGCATAGGGGTCCAAATTAATGCGATCCGGATTCTTAACATTGTGATAGACGAGCAGGCCGTGCGGCAGTCTTGTGCGGAATTGAAATGAAATCTCACGGCAAAGTCTGTGAACGAGAAGGAGCGTTTGTGTGTGAGCAGGACAAGAGCTAAACTATGTAGATGTGTGTCTGACAGAGTTTTAAATTTATTTGTTCTTTGCTCTTGCCTTGTTAGCAGTGTTGTTACTGGTATTGTTGCTGTTGCTGCTGCTGCTGCTGTTGTTGCTACTGGCGACAACTTGAGTTACAATTAAACTACAGACCAAATTGGTTGGCTAGCCAAGAAGAAGCCACTGACAGCAGCAGCAGCAGCAGCAGGAGCAGCAGCAACAACGATAACAAGGTCCAGTTTTGTTCAGAGAAGTTATGTTTAATTTTATTTGTCTGTCCGCCTGCCCAGTATGTCCTCATGTGTGTGTGTCCTGTATTTAAATAATACATATTTTTGATCTTAATTTAATATGCAAATGGTAAATGTTTTGCCAAATTGAATTTTAAATTTTTGTACCCCAGCAACAGCACCAGCATCAGCAGTCAGAAATTCTTTTGGCAATTTTATGTCAACTAAAGAAAGGTCTGCAATTGAGCAGAAAATTAACTTTTGAGTTGGTCTGCTCGGTCCTCTGACCATGTTTTTGAGTATTTCCCCATTTTTCCTGCTGCTGTTCATTCTCCTGCTGCTTGTGTTG
Organism: Hirtodrosophila duncani; assembly: GCA_037043425.1. Taxonomy (NCBI): domain Eukaryota; kingdom Metazoa; phylum Arthropoda; class Insecta; order Diptera; family Drosophilidae; genus Hirtodrosophila; species Hirtodrosophila duncani. The sequence continues at coordinate 3,917,107 of JBAMBM010000834.1, read as the reverse complement.
TTGACAAAACTGTCACTCGATGGCCTGGAAACGTGCATCGTGCAAATAAAATGCTCGTAATTGCCGAAAAAAATCCCAAAAAATGGAAATGTTAAAGAAGCATCTCCCAAACTAATTGCACTTGCAACAGCTGCAACAGTCAAAGTGACTACTTGAATGCCAAAACAGTCGCGACAGCGATTTGCACTTGTACCAGTGGATCTGCTTCTAAAATGCTTGTTCTGATTTTCACTTTAGTTAGGATTACACCAGACCAAATACGCCATCCGCTTTACCTCAGGCGAACTCATAAACGGGAAATTTTATAGAATTAACTTTGGAAATCACGTGAATTTTTTATAACATCTGATAGCTAAAGATTTTCTTGAAGGAACTTCCAACTTCCAGATCTATAGAGGAGTGAGTGTTCAGTTTACTGTACAAAATCTCTCTTTACTCTCGGGTTAAACTGCGAACATCAGATTTTGAACTAAAAGGCCAACAATCAGCCAAATGACGCGAGCTGCACAGGCTTGGGGCATGAAACATGCAAAGGACTTCAAAAACGCTGCACAATGAAATTGAGGTAAGTGTGTCGTGCCATAGATTTCCACTGGGCTGCCTTGCTCATGCACTGGACAGCCGCCACCCACTCACCTTAATTGAAATGTCTGTATGATGTCGCCGTCCACCTGGATGAACGTGTTGTTTTTGGCGAAAACGAAGGTCTTGTCCTGACCGGTCTCGGCGAATGTCAGCTCGGGGCCGCGCTGTTCGATGGGCACCGGAGTGGTGCCACCTGCGTCCCCACCGCTGCCATCCCCTGCCTGCGCGGGGCTTTGCGTGTATGGCAAGGCGGCGGCCAGTGAGCTCTCGGTGGTGCTTGGCTCACGCGTTGTCGACTGCAGGAAGGGCGGCAGGGTATCTGCAAAGCAAGTACACTTCAGTAATGTTCACACAACAACAACAACAAGAGTTACTTACGTGGCCCACCAATGCAGTGAAAAAGGCACTCAGCCTCGGTGCTGAAGCGATTGTGCGGATTGCCATCACAGCCGCCCCAAATAAAGGTGGCGCACTCGTTGGTCGTCGGTTCATAACGCCACTTGTAGATGTACTGCTTGCAGGGCCCAGGATCGCCGGGACCTGTGCACTTCTCGTACAGTTTCTCTTTAGGTGCCAGCACCATGGCCGAGTTATTGCCGCTTCCGCCGCCGGCAACATTGATGCCCAGTGATGAACCGCCAGGGCCCACTCCTATGCCACTGCTTAGCTCGGTATTTAACTGAGCACCAGAGCTGCCGACTGCCTGGCCGATGGCACCAATGATACCGCTGTTATTGTTGCTGCTGCTGGCTCCCAAACCAATGCCTAACGCTGGCAAATTAACATTACCAACAACACCGGCAGTGTCACTTAAGGTGGCGCTAACAGTACCATTTGGCAGAATCAGACCAAACACTTTAGCTGTAGACAGACAAAGGCAGATCAGCAGCGGCAACAGCGTCAATCGACTGGCCATTCTATACTCTCCAGGTCAGCGGAATAAGTAAGCTTGTGGAAAACTGCAAAATAGAGTGATATTGTTTAATTATACTGTCATAAAAGGAGGCTGAACTAAAGAGGTAAAAAGGTACGCAGATCATTCGGCCTTAAGCCCAATTTCATACATGCAGACTCTGGGGTCTGGTTTAACCCAAGAAGTCTAGATACTTCTTCCGACCTGCCTTAATCAGTGGGTTTACCAGCACACTTCAGAGAGAAAAAATATAAAATTCGGGTTCCTGATTTAAGAACGATTTGTACCTAACCAAATTATAGAATTTCATTCTTGGATATTCTTTAAACAAGCAGGAATAGTTCTTTAACTCGAAAATGGTCAATTACAATTTTCTTCAAATAGATATAGAAATATTAAATCTAGACGGAAGATTTTGTATTAAAAATTTGCCATACTTTGTTTTTTTTTCAATTATAACATTAACTGATGAATTCCACAACTTTTTCGTTGACATAAATAATAATAATAAATACTAAGCAAGTGATTTTCTGATTTGAGAGTCCAGAGAACTCAAGTCACATGTGAATTGTGCTTGTTGTGGATTTAGTTAAACGACTCTTGATGTAAGAGTTTTCTCTAGAAAACTTCTTAAAATGAGAATTCCGTTCTTGATTTAAGTTTCTGTGAACTTGGTTAACCTTTGATAGCTCTTTTTCTTGACTCAAGTAAGAAATTCTTATTTGTGGAGTATTTGAAGAATTAGCAGCAGTTGAAGAAGCTGAAAACTTTTAATATCAGTTTTCGCTTGGAAAACTCAGATTTCTATATATCTTGCTCATTTTCCCTTTGTCAAACATTAAAATTATAGTTTAAAATTATAAGGAAAATAGCCTTTTATATTTTCAAATTTGATTTCATAGAATTTTTCATGCTCTGGCAATTCCAATTAAGTTGGCCCAAAAAGTATGCTACAAAAACTGTACTATATTTGTACTCGTGTTTTTGGCATTCGCTTTGCCTTTCTTTCTCGCTTTCTTTCCATTTGGTTTGTTGTAATTGCACTATAAATTTACCAAGGCAATTTACTTGCATGTCACAGCACGCAGCAGCCATCACAGCTTATGATTTCAGCTACTTGTTAGTCGCTCCATGTGAGCCCTGTAGCTGCTGCTCTTGCTCACTGCTGCTGGTGCTGTGTGGGTGGGTGTGTGCGTAAGTGTAAGTGTGTTGGATGTATGCCGAAGCAGTTTACTATTGTCATGGCGCACTAAAATCCCATTTACATCATCATGCTCATCATCATCAGTCAATGTCTGGCTGAAAATGAAGCGACGCTGCATTTCTTGGTGGCATTTAACGAAAACGAACTTTTGTGCTTACACTTCCGCCGGAAATGTGACATACACACACATACACACCCAGAAGACGTTGCGAGAAGATGCGTTAGCTTGAGTTGATTTACAAGTAGCTTAGCAACCATAGAAAAAAGTGTCAAAAATTTCAAAATAATGATGCGCACAGTTTTCACTAAATGGCCCAAAACTGGCAAAGAGCCGAAGAAGGACAGAAGAAGGACTGAAGGGCGGATGTCAAACGGCAAGGGAAATAGGAAATTAAGTTTTTCGCCCAAAAACTTTATGTGCTTTGCATAACGAGCTATGATGGCTGGGTTGACTCTGGCTGTTGGCCGGGTGCTATCCCTTCTGCTATTTTTTTTTTTTTTTGTAGCCATTTCCGTTCATAAGCAATTTTTAATTGTGGCTTTACTTGTAGAGCTGCCCGGGCAGCATGAAAAATGAGCGCTTGGAAAGTTCATGCAAATGTATAAATCAGCAAGAGCCTGAGCTAGAGCAGCATTAAAGATTCCTCTTTGTGGGCGGACCATGTCAAGGATGCGACTTTGCCTGGGCCATTGATGCACGACTGTATCAGGGTGGAGTTTGTGTGTACTCTATTCACATTCAATGCTGGGTTGCTGGTGGTATAGCTCAAAAATTGCAAAGCGCTTGCACATGTCAGGTTCGGCATTGATGGCATGGCTGATTTTATGGGTCAGTCAAGCGCTAAAGTTTACCTAACTTGAGCAAAGTCAGTCCTGCGCCTTCACCAGCTATTGCCAGTGTCATGCATATGCCGTGGATTTGCCTAAAGTGCATACATGTACCGACACGTACCGCTGGCAGGACATTGCCAATGGTGCTGCAAACTTTACCTGAAACGCGGCAAAGATAAAGCGGCTGTGTGTGTGCCTGTGGGTGTTAACTCAGGCACCTGCTCAGGTAACGGCACCCCAAAGAATTGGACATGAATAATCACGGGCGTGCAGCCCTAAAGATAGGCAGGCTCATGCCTGAATAATATTTACCTAAGTCAGGTCGCTTTGTGGGCAGTTCAGCAGGGAATCGTGTATAAAAACTACCGTTGGCTTGACATCGGCACACTCACTCACCAGTCGCCATGAAAACAACAACAGCCAACACCGGCTACGCATTGTATTTGCATCGCGAAGAACTGCGACGCCGTCAGACGCACTACGCTCGCGTTTCGCAGACCAAAATCAAGTTGACCAACGAACTAATTGCCAAGCTGAAGGAACGCATGGCCACCTGTACTCACGAGGATCTTCAAATTCTTGTACGCGAACAGCAGTTCAAGCGCAACTTGCTACAGAAACTCAAGCATCGTCGCAAACAACTAAAGGCCATTGGCAGTATAAAGAAAGGACATCGGCGCTAAGGGGACCCAAACATGGGAGAAACAATTTTAATTAGTTTTAGCTTAAATTTACATAACTGTTGCATACTTTTAGTTTAGCTAATGACACATTCAGTGCATTTTTGCACAGACTGGAAGGCATACAATTTCGTATGCAAAGCAGACAAGCTGCTCTAATACACTTTGTATAAGATAACATTAACTATTTAAGCAATTTGATATTACTTATAGGAGGACATTTTAAATGACAAGCTTTATGAAATTGTTGAAAGTGAGATAAGTTTAATAAAATTTATGAATTATTTATTTAAATTTGATAAATGACATGACTTTTTATTTCAAGCATGAGACAAATTTGTTGAGACGATTTTTGTATATAAAATTAAAAATCCTTTCCTTATAGGCTTACTTTTCTTGTTTAGAAACACTTTCTTAATTTGATGAAATCTTTTCTAAGAAAGAAAATTATCTTGTGGAATAATTTCAGAACAGGTTTCATTACAAAAGTAATAGAAATTCTGGAGTTTTTATGGGGGTTTTTCTGAGTTCAGAATTGCCAAATCTTGGCACTTGTTATTCCTAAAGATTAGTTTAGGAAGTCTTTCGTTTGATGTCTTTTAGAAGGTGTGATATAGAAGGTGTTATATAGAAACATATATATGAATTTAGATGTTATATGTAAACTGATTCTTACATGTGCATGATCGAACAAAAATGTCCAACTCACATTTGGCTTATTAGAAACAATCATTCGAGATCATCACTTTGGTGAACAAATAAAATATGTTTTCAAGTTTAGATTATTTTGCTTTCTAGTTCAATTTTCTTTCTATACATACATACATTGCTCTCGCCTTGCACTTCACACATGCTCTCTATATGAACATGTAATTAATATGCAAGGGTATGCAAATTTCGTTGCTCTTGAGATGGCTTTCTCCTCCCCTTTCGGTACACTTGTATTCATTGTCAACGTGAAACGTTTTAAATTGAGATCGCGTTGCGATGCACACGAAAAACAACAACAACAAACATAGTAATAACAATGCAAGCAAAAACAACAAACGCCTAAAGGCATAAGGAGAGGAAGTAGAGGGCGTGCCATAGCGCCCCAACTAAATTACACATTCTCACTACGAAAAAACGGCGAGCAAAAGAAGGGAGAAGGGAGAGCAAGAGGAGCAAGAGCAGTGCAAAGGCATTGGCAAAGGAAGGCGAGCAAATGAAAGCAAGTGAAGTCAAATTAAATTAAATGACAGATGTCTGACATTTTGATAGTCGTGCGTGTCTGTGTGTCTGTGTGTCTGTATGTGTGTGTGTGTGTGTAATATAAACACATGCAAATAACTGCACAGACATACACACATGCACGGAGGCAGCACTACAAACGCTTCTGTAAAATGTCATGGATCGTAAGGCAAAATGCACATGCACTTGCCATTGCCACCAATGAGTAGAGGCAGACTCTCTTGCTTGTGTTGGGGGCGTGGCAGGCGTATGTATTGTGTTGCTGTAAGCGTCTCCCAAGTGTTGCTCGCGAAGGCGTAATGAATTAAAATAACTTGATTGCATGAAATTGAACGAATTGTTGCCGGCAGGCTAGGTATGGTGGGACAAAGGCTGGGGCGTAGTAGCAGGCGGGTCTTGGCCCGACACTGGCTTGACAGCTGAGCACATGCAGCACGCGGAAATTGCAGTGCCAGCCATCGCCCGCTGCCAATGTGTGAGTGCGTGTATAAATATTTACTGGAATTTGTGTAAATATGTGTGTGTGTATAAATATTAACTGGCGACGACAACGGCAAAGACGACGCCATTTGCCGTCTCATCTATGGAGCTTGTATTCTTGCTATTGTTATTGTTGTTGTTCTCATCATCACGGCCACATCACACCAAGTGTGAAGTCATACAACTATACATGTATAGTATGAATTTACTTACAGACAAGTGTGTGTGCGCATGTATGATATATAATGGTAGTCACGCTGCATGAATGAGCGCATAAAGCATTCTGCTAACTGCGTGGGCGGAACAAGCAGCAAGACTTTGGATATACTATGTATACTATATATAAGAGTACAACCAGACACAGACACTGTCGTCGACACAGAAACAGAAAGCAACACAGAGACACACACACGCTTACTCTAAACACAAAACCGCTTCAGGCAGTTCACCATTATGCTTCACTAAACTCAGGCCCAGACACATAAACCATGCCTACTCGTATGCACTTTATATGTTTAATGAGAAATCAGTTAAAGGGACCAAACCAGCGGATGCTCGAGCTTAAATGTCAAACTTTTGTACCGATATGTACATCGATACGAAATAATTGTGATCTTTTTCAGTTCAGCTTTACAGATTTATTCGTAGTTATCAGTTTAAGTGTTCTGTAAGAGGTAGGAAGTGTCTCCAGGATTTGGTTCAATTACGATCAAAAACGAAACTGGTTGTAATTCTTAATGTTGCTCTTTAGCCGATAGTAGGCGTACCTATTGCCACTGTATGACATAGTGGACTAATTTAAGTCAATTTCAACAAATCTGATCAATATGAATCAGAAGCATACATAGGGTGTTCAATCATTGTTTCACTGGTTGCTTTTAGTTTGATTGCTGCGACGATATTTATGATAGAAACATATTATTTAATAGCATGAAGTACATGAACGTACGCTTCATTATGCATGTTATATGTTTTAATATTGAGATATATGCTATATGTAAGTCGTTCAGATCAAGGTGATTATGATTAGCAATCGTCTGCCATGGTTGTGGCTAAGCCCACATAAGATAAATATACCACTAAATAACTACTTTTTCGATGCTTGTAGTATTTTATCATATTAGTTTACCTAAGCCACCATAATCGTGGGATTAGCTGCAACTTTAAGGACATGAATTCTAAAGAATGCATAATCAGCTTCATTAATATAACAAAACTCTGGATCCAGAGAGTCCGATAAGCAGCCCGCTTCTTGCTTTACAGCATTTTAGGCATTTCTACCATATAACCGATTGTTCCGGAATGAACACTTAGTAGCATAACTTTTCTGTTTTTCATCCAAATAAAAACAAATTCGCCTTGTAACTCTTGTATCTCTTGTATCCACTGTAGCCCCTAACCCTCCGACCAGATTTGATATAGATCAGTTATATATTTTCAATGTAAATGGTATAAGATTAGCGAAATATTATATTTACTTGCTATATAGCTTAAATTCATCATTGTCTAAGTTAGTCAACATTCACTGTTATCTAATATTCTCAAGTGGACAACGACATTGCTACAAAGATTTGTGTGAATATTTTGCATAAGCAAATTAAATTATTTTCAAGTATTTTAAAAATGATTTAATGCCTATTCCGTTCGCGTCGCCAATGCTGTCGGCGTCTTTGCTGCTGCCGTCAAACCGAAAACTATCCCATTAAATTAACTTATAAATGCTTGTATTTTGCACAGAGTTTATTCAAGTTTTGCCGCACACACACACACACACAAATACAGAGGGAAGAGAATGTGGAAACAGAAATACTGACACAGATGTAGCACAGCCACAGAGCTACAGATAGAGAGAAAGATGCATAGAACATTGTGCGCTTGGAATATTAAATGAAATTTACACGCCTGGCTAGGCCCGACTTTGGTTGAGTTTGTCTCAGTGTCTGAGTTTCCGTCTGGCTTGCTCCATATGCATTATAATTGTCTGTGCTTTGTTATTGTATAAATAATTATTGTTTAATTTGCTTGCAATGCCTTGTAATGGAGTTGTTGTTTGTGGGCCCGTTTGCTTTTGACAGCGCGCTGACGTCGAGTCGAGTGGAGTCAAGTCGAGTCGAGTCGAGTCGAGTGCATTGGCCTAACAGGCCCAACAGCAGCACAAACAACAACAACAACAGCAACAACAAAAACAACAACAATAGCCAGCGCCAACGATTTATGCAAATTTTGTTGAGCACTTTTTAATGGTGCAAGCGTGTCAGGCATTTTAATTGAGCCGCGCTATTATGACTGTGGCCGGGCTATATTTTGGCTTGTAATAAGTACGTACTCGTACGGTTATATGTAAATCAAACACAAACACAAACACATTAATGTATTTTAAATTACCCCCTACCCCCACCCTGCCCAGCCCCGTGTGCTTACCCTTGCTGGTGACCCGTTGCGTGTCATAACTTGGCCAATGTCATGGCCTGTTGCTTGTGGTCGATTTAAATGTAATATTTACACAGAATTATGCAGTTTTGTTTACGTTTTTGTGTTTGTCCCCAACAATTTATGCACTTGCTGGCACTTTATCTTCTTTGTATTTCCATGCAATTTCGTTTAATATTTTACGGCATTAGACATTTAAACCTAATAAAATATTTACAATTTTATTTTCCTATGCTTGTTTATTTTATAAATATGACCACAGTTTGACTTTTATCTTTGTTATTGGCAAGAGAACTTGTTTTGACTGGTAAATTTAATTGCAATTTAAACCTTTGTTGTTTTTAATGTTGTTAATTTGGGGTTTTCAGGTATCCTTTTTTTTTTTAATTAGTTTAAATTAGTTTCAATTTAATTACAGTTTATTTAGTAAATTATTGCACGCACGAATTATTTCAAATATATATTAAACAAAGTATTGATTGGTTATATTTTTTTTAAAATTTTTACACCCTTGCAGAAGGTATAATTATTTTATTATGGCATTTTAAGGCTTACTATATAGGCTTAATTTTATGAAACTTTTCCCATATTTATCCGAATTAAACGAAATTTGGTATAGTTTAGTTTTTATAAGTCTATGCGTTGACTGATCAAATTCGTTCATGCAGCTGTCTAAGCAGCTAACCGACTCTGTCAGAATGAATACTTTTTGATTCTAAGGGAATTGCAGCCAAATTTAATATACCTGTATACTTTGGAAGTCTCTGACCGAAATTGAACCATATAACTCTTTTACTAAAAAGTGCTCGTCAGATGAACTGAGAATCCGCCTGCCCAGCTTACTAAAATGGCAAAGCCGATCGAGAATCTGTCGACCGACTTCAATTAACTGTCTAAGTTTCGTTTTGTTTCTTATAGTACGAAATTGCTAAAATACAAAAACATTAAATATTACATTTACTAACAAAATCCGAAAACTTAAGAAATTGATATTCATGTAAATATCTCTGTTTGCATTAAAAACAACTACACTCAGAAAAAAATGGTGATCAAATTTGAAAAAAATCTTGATTCAAGTTCAAAATTCTTTAATTCAAGAATTTTTCTGTAAGTCCGAGAATAATTAAATTAAAAACGTTTTTTACTAACTCGAGTACGTGTTGGACTTAAATCAGATATGGAAAATTCCCAAATTCAACAAATGTCCTTTAGTTGTCTTGAAATTAGAAAATCTTGAAGCAAGTCGGAAATAAAATAAGAATTTCTCATATTGAAAATAACAAGAAAATACAAGAAAATTCTTTGTTTAAGTGTTTAAACTCTTGTTTCCATTAATGAATCAAATCAAATTAATTAAACTTGATTTAAGTCCGCAACGTATGTGAGTAAAAAATATTCTTAAGATAAGTATTGTCGGACTTAAAAAACTCTTGAGTTAAGAATTTCGTACTTGAATAAGGATTTCTTCGCACTTGATCAAGTTTTTTCTCAGAGTTTACTAGTCCCAAGGAAGTCCCAAGGCAAAAAAAAAAACACATGGCAAAGAGACAAAGAATACTAGCGGAACCTTAATTCTCAAAGACTAACAGGCCCACATGCATAAATATGCCAGTTTTAACTAAATTATGCAAAATAAAAGACGTTTGTAGTTCACAAGTCCCTTTTCTGTGCATCCGCAGTTAATTAGAGGCTATTAAGTTACAGTTTTCACCTGTCATATAGGAAATATGTGCTCAATATGTGCTCAAAGGTTACTGATGAGGGAAATTTTCTTCTCCGAAACTCAGCGTGTAAGCAGCCCAGAAGCCTAAGGTCTAAAGACTTAATGAATTCTATTAGTGACTACTTGTCAATTGCTGTTATATAGTAAGAAGCTGTGCAAGTTTCGGTGTCCTTAATACTTAAATATATAAACTGAGCCTTAACTATATCGGCGCTTGCTAAAAGCAGTCCATATATCTGCCAGGGTATGTAACATTCGGCTATCCGCTGTCCTGCAGAATGCCAGAGAGTTTGGTATTTTATTTCTTCACTTGCATCATGACAATTTATTTAAAAACTTTAGCAAAACCACAGCTCTGTAAATATATCCACATTAAATGGCATAATAATTATATTAAATATTTTTTTCATATATTTTTTTTTCATATTCTCGTATTTATTTAAATATAATTTGCATATTGATGTTGATTTCCTTTCGTTATATTGATACGACAATAATATTAAAATGCTTGCAAGTATTTTATATTTTATATATATTTTTTAAACTTTTATTAGTTGAAAATTAGCATGCGCGCATAAAGGAAGAATTTTGCATGTTTCGCTCGGTCATTTACACACTGGAAATATATGGATTTCGCTTGAATTTCTCACACTCACTCATTCTCTCTGGCACTTTCAATAATTGCACACAGATACCCAGGCACTTAAATTCAATTGAATACACGCACACATATATAATATTTTCACATTTTCATTAACTGGCCAAAAATGGCTTAATTATATGCATTTTTTTGTATAATTTTAAGTGTTGGCATTAAACAAAAATTTCAATAGATTTCATTTCAATGGGATCTCTTCGCCACTTTGTTGGTGGTCGAGCGAAAAGAGCAATCAGCGTTTTATCCTGCTTAACTGATGATCTGCTAACTTATTGATTTAATTCACTTCCTGCGCGCGTTGCACGTGTGTGTGCTTGTGTGTTTAACATACTAACACGCTTATATCATTATGGCACCGAGCGAAAAGGAAATTTTGTGCAAACACATATCGAACGTTGAACGAGGAGGAGGGGGAGAACGAGCACGCCGCACACACTCAAAGTCAAGCATAACCGTTGCGCCGTTGCCCAAAATGAGGTCAAAGTGCGCTCGCGTTGGCGTTTTGCGTGACTGCGGACATGTGTGTGTGTGTCTGTGTGTGTGTGGGTTTCAAGGATATGCCGTTGCAAGAGTATTGTGTTTTATATTTTCACTATTTTATTTTTGCTGACGCATACGAAAACCATCATCAGCACATACAAATACCCACACCCACACCACACACCAACACACACATGAGGCCCACCGGCAGCCACAGGATTTGCGGCTGGTAGTAAGCTAGTGTATCCTGCGGCTGATGATTCAACTTTTGCTTTTACTCAAGTCACGAAATGGAAACGAAACGAAAAGACAAGACAAAATCAAATAGCACAGAGCAAAACAAACCGTAGAGTTGAGGATTACATTTGCGTGAAAATCAGACACAATTGAACGGCTGCCCAAAAAGTATCGGCTGACATGCTGACAAGCCGACACCAAAGGCAGGACACCGACACACGAATCTGGGTCTCTGAGTCAGGCTTGATTAAACGAGCAAGCGGCCTGCCTTGCCCTCGAGGGACATCATGTGAACGCGGCGTATGCGCAATGTTTGGCAATCAAAGTCAAAGTCCTTCGATAGTGTCTCATCGAATCCTATTGAGGCGACATTGACCTCTTCAGGGCAATGGCAACGTGCTAATTGCTTGTTCAGGATAATGAAAACTTAACCAGACAGGCCGGGGCGAGTGTGAGAGGCAAATACTAGAAGCCTTTACCGTTTGCATTTAATCCACTTGCTTTGAACTACGCGGCGCGACTAAAGCGAAAGCAACGAAATGTTAAAGCAACTGCGTGGCGCTGGCTTTGGCAGCGCCGTCAATGGCTACTGCGACGTCTAGTTAGTTAGCGTGCTAAGCAATAACAACGGCTACAACTACTACAACAACGATGAGGAGCAAATTGCGGCGACACGCACACAGCAACAAGCTCACCCACAGCCACAACAAGCTTCCAGTAGAGCACTTGCCGGAGCCACATTCTCATCTCCAGCGAGCGGCACACACATGGAGACAACATGGAGCTTTGTGCGGCCTGTTCGTGGTCATGTAGTGGTGCACACACCCAAACACACGCATAGAACATGGGCGCGGGGTTGTCACTTGGGCTTGGCTGCGGCGATTTGTTGCGGCTTAGCCATTAAACTGGTCACATTATTAGTTTAAGTTCGTCTGGACTTGGGTCACTGCTACGATTAACCATAATAGGCGTCAATTGGAAAATTACTACAGATATGCCACACGGCTTAAGCGCATCGCCAAGGTGCTGACTGAGGCATAAACCGCTTGGCTGGGAACGATTCTTACACTATTTTTGGATTGAGGGTTTAAAGAGGTTTTCAAAATTCGTTTTAAATTTATTTTGGGTGCTCAAAGACACTGAAGGTCGAAGCTTTCCATTTGAAATGCATTTTGCGAAAACAATTTAGGTGCTCAAAGATGTTATCTAATATTTGGAGACAAGCTATTTGATATAGTTGGCCGATTCATATATGTAGACTGAACATACATGCAGCTAATGTTATACAGGTGGCGTGGTTCCGCCAATGGATCATAGTCTTTTGATCGCATGTATATCAAGTTAGACGGTGGTACTTCAACTAGGTGAAATATGAGGAATTTCATTACTTTCGATTCAACTTTTTGACAAACGTATTTGTAATGCTTATCGCGATATAAAATCAAACTTGTGTAAAACTTTCAGTTTCTTAGCTCTTATTGGTTGAGCCTTGCGGAGTTTCCCAAGTAGTTGTTCTGTCTTTCACGACAAAGAGTGTTATAAATATAGATTTTTAGTATTTACATCTCTTTAGAACTTTCTGAGCACTGAGAATCGGTCTTATAGGGTATCTACCAGTCGAGTTACTTGCTACAGCTGCAGAATGCGAGTACATTGTACCTATCGAGGATGTGTAGTTGTCCTTTCCTGATTTGATTTCTTTTGGTTTTAGCTCAGCTTTTGTTTTATGTAAATATTTCATGACATTTGTTGAGGCTTAGAGCAAACTTTAGCCACCACACATTTATATATAGATGGCTTTTTTGGGCTGATTTAAAATTCAATTTATTTTTGGCAGCTGGAAGACGAAAACAAATTTGCATTGCCTGTGGCATTGATTTGAGCAACCGAAACGGAGACAGAGATAGAGAAATGAGCATTTCTTTGGTCCATGGATTTTGGGCTGCTTTACTTACGAGGTCTGTAATTCAAGTCGCAATTGTCTTAATTCGAAAATTGCAGCTCTCGCAGCTGTAGACAAATTGTGGCCATGCACGAGTACGCATCTAGCAATGATAATGATGAGCTGAAAGATGCGAGATGACAACAACGCTGTCGACGACGCTTTGCTTATCTGCCTGCCCATCACACACGGGCTGAGGCTGAGGCCGACGCCGATCAGATGGGACAAAGGCTGACTGAGCAAACATTTTGCAAAAATAATGCACACATAGATAGATATTCTCTAGTCGTTATAAATTTACTTTCATTGTCATGATGTATGCATAAAATATAATACATACTTGTACTTGTGTGGCGGCGGCGGTTTAACAAAAGTGGCGCTTGACCTTTGACCTGGCTGGCTTGCGTTTGCGTGCGACTGACTAATAAAATGCATTCATTCATTTACGCCATCAAAATCAACTCTGACTTGGCCACTTCTAATGGCTCGACCGTGTTTTTTTTATTGTTATTAATTCGTCGAAGAAGCATTTGTTCATTTGCTTATTTTTTAACTGCGAGATATACACAAATATATGCACACACCGATACCAAGATACTATATACATATTTGGAACTGGTGTGTGTCGTTGTCATGTGACCAAACTACCGACCTACGACTGATTCTGGGACAGCCCCCAAGTGGCAAGCAGTCGGGAGCAGAGGTGATGCCGGCACGCTTTTTTAAACCAGTTGCGGCTGCTATTGCGTATGTGTGGGTGGGTAAGTAATAAGAACAACGGCAACAACCACAGCTAGACTCAGCTCACGTGCGGTTTGTCTATCTGGCTTGGCTGTCTGCCTGTCTCTGCATCTATCTACCAGCCAGTCAGACACACAGGGAACCACCGTGCGCCCGCTGTCTGTCGCTTTGTCATTTCAATTTGCCATCAATTTGTGCAAATGCGGGCATTAAAGCTTTGACATTGCGATTGCGCCGGTAACACATTACAAAATAAACACTGATCGATTCCCAGTTGCGTTGCCTGATTTCAATTTTAGTAATGAAAACTTGTATACAGAATTTCAACCTTTCGAATTTTGGAGCTCATGTTGTTATGCATAAAAAAACACTAAACAATTTCTCGTATGAATCGTTTTAATTTAATTTAACCCTTATTCAAAATGTCAGATAAGCAAATAGATTTTACAACAAATTTTAAGCAAATTTGTCAATCATCAATGAATTTATTACATTTTGTATTGTGTAAATGCCTTGTGCTATATAGGAATCAGTCATATTGTAAGTAAGCCTTTGAATTGTTAAGCTCATATTGAACTGATTTTGAGTATGGAATAAATTGAGTTTTACTTTGAATTTTAATTTTACTTTAACTATTTATATAGGTGATTCTTGATTTGCAGCAAGTTTCTGTTTTTGTTGCAAAGTTTTGCTGTTGTTATTCAGTGAGAATGTGCAAGAATAATTAACTGAGGGAATTTTTAATATATTTCTTTAATGTTATTGTTTTTCGAATATGTCATCGAGTACATCAGGAAACTTTAGTTTTACTCCGAGATGGTAAAATCGTTTTAATAGGCAACCTTTGCTCATATTTTACTGACAAATATTGGAGACATTTCGTTACCTAAGTCAAGTATCGTTAGAGCTCTAAAACTCTTGCATATGCAAGAGTATAGAAATTTCACATTAAGTGTTGTCACGATCGTACACATTTGCAATCTAACATTCCCTTAGACGATATTTATTTAAATGCTGTCATGATCAAGCAAGTTTATTAATAAGATTCATGCAAAATCATGATTAAAGAAATACTGACTCAACACTGATATTTAATTTTCGTGAGTCACATTTACGCATCGCAATTCAATGGTCTTCATAATAGATATTTATACTCTTACTCTTTATAGAATAAACGAGTATATTGTATTCCAGAAAATGTTTGTGTAAAAGAACCTGTAAAGTAGACATATTCTCGATCAGCAGCAACAGCGGAGTTGATCCAACCCTGTATGTCTGTCCGTGCTTATGAACACCTAGGTCTTTGAGACTATAAGAGCTAGAGTCACCAAATAAATAAAGTAGGTAGACTCCCCTAGTAAGGCGTTTTAAAATTTAGCCCCCTGCAAATCGATAACACTTTTCGACACATTTTATTGCTTATGTATTATCACATTAAATACCCATTTGCCAAATTTCAAAACGATGTAATAATAATTGTTAATAATATCGCTAAAAAAGTTTTGCCTAAGAACCCCAGACCATTAAAAATTATCAAACATACATAAACACAGATTTTATAGCATTTATTTCATGCCATGTCATTGCTCTGTGAGTGAGAGGGAGAGGCAGCATCCCGCTGTCTTGATTCTAATCTAATGCAAACCGTCCCTCTCTCTCTTTCACACACAGAGCAAGCAAACTCAATATTACACTGGTAGAGTAAGCGAGTGCTTTGTATTTATGTAGATGTCTGTCTGTTCAATATGAGTACTAGTATCTTATAGTCGGATTCCCAACTATAGCGTTCTTACTTGTTTTCTTCTTTATTTTTCATTACACTTGCTTTCAACTCTAATGCACCTTTATCTCACGCTTTTTTATATAGAACATATAAAGATGAATTTGCAATTGTATCTAATTTTCGACTTCATCTGAAAGTTTAAGCAAATATGTCTACTTGTTAACACTTATTTACATATTTATTGTTCAGTTCCACATTTTGTGTGCTGTCCCAATATCGTGCGCCTGTGCTGTTGACATATGTACTTACTACTATGTACATATGGTCGGTTTGCCCTATCAATTGTACTCTCATTAATCGCTCTAACCAAACATTGACTAATATATTGTTTGCCTGTCTCGCATCTTGCTAGCAATTTTATTACAATTTAGTTTTTTCCCGCTCGATTTGCAATTAAATTTAAATAAACAGCAAATCGCACGGTGCCAACTGAAGCGTATTGTATTTATTGTTGTTCGGGTGTTAGGCGCTGTCATTGTTTATTTTAAATTATTGACAAATAGATGCACGGACAGCACAACTAATTAGAAATTCTATAGAGAAATAGTTAACAGCAAATTTTGTCGAAGTGGAGATGCCATTCACATAGGTATAGTAACCCGATTTGGATGAATTCAACTGGGTATTTACACACAGCTCTGTAGATGGTCAGACCTATGTCAACAGCACTTGTCATGCTGATCAATAATTTATTTCTACACTTTCTATAGTCGGTAACAATAACATTGCACAAATGGAGCCAATGCAAACTTAACGACAAAGCTAATACACCGTCTTGTGAATAGTATATGCCATAGGCACGTGACAAACATTTGCAAAATGTCTTTGAAATATATGTCAGATTAGCCACAACCTCTAAAATGCATATGTAAATTGACCAAAAATGTCTTTAAATAAATAATATTATATAATGACATATTGCATAGTTAAGAGCAACAACAGCAGGAACAACAATAACAATAACACCAAGTGGCAGAGCTCAAAGCAATTACGATATTCGAGCGGCATTTTAATTAAATTAAAATTGTATTTGGCTTACTGAATTAAATTTTGCTTCACACACACACATGCACAATATACTAGCATAAATGTTGAATATTTTGCAATTAAATTTATACACGCCCACACGAAAATACACACACACATACACAGTTACATCTATTCGGTTTGGTTATTCGGCTCTAAATGGTATGCAAACCCTGCGCGAGCTACCAAAAAAAAAATTGGTTTTCAGCCTTTTTTCACGCTAAGCTGCGTGCAAACATTTAAACATTTCTCTGTTTACTTCGTAGCACTTTAATCAAGTCAGCTGATAATAATAGCAACGACTGCAACGACAACAACAATATATATAATTTTAAAAGCAGCCGACACTCTAATGCCCTTGCATATATGCATATATGCAGGTAGATAAATATATTTCGATATGAAGTGAATGTTTTTGCCGGCTTGAGGTCAAGACTTTTGGGTATTTATTGAGAAATATATTTCGGTTATTCGTCGATAGCCGTCCTCTGGGCAAATACTTAACACGCCTCCTCCGAATGGCCTGGATTTGTCAGTTTAAGAAAATGTTGGTCGGGTTAGTTAGTCAAATGGCCTGTATTGATGAATAGTTCCTAATTTGAGAGCAATTTTATAGTAGCTAGATGGATTAGTATCAAGTATACGAGGCGTACTATTTATATTTCTGGAATAGGAATAGCAAACCTTTTTGAAATGAAAATTGCTTTATTGTTTTTCAAAGTATTCAACTTGATAATCAATGCACATTTGCATTCGCTCACACAATGTGTCATAGCAGTTTTTCCCATTCCTCTTGAGACACCAAATCATGGGTTTTGAATGCTTCAACTGCTTCTTAAGGCGCTCGTAAATTCGGAAGAAGAAACAGTCGACCACTTGCTTCGCTACGCTTCTTTCACGGACAACTTTTGTTGGATTTGGCTTGCCTTGGAATGCTGTTTTATCACTGTCTATCACCAGTCGCGATTTTAGTTACGTCTTTTGAAGCACACCAATCGACGGGAGCCTTTTTTGGGGTATCCAAAGAGAGCAAATTATATTTACAACTGAAAGTGTTTATGAAAAATCGAAGGCATTAAAGTAGAACTAATGTGCAAGGATGCCTCTATCTTTATCGCCATACAAAGAACTGAAATCATCCACACATTCTTGTTGAGGTAATCCACGTCGCAAGTTGTGAAAAGTAATTCAACGAAAACCTTCTCTTGAAATTTCCATATTTTGGCCAGATTTAATTTCTTAACTCACTGTAAACAACAACAACAACACTTGCACATCAAAACGTTGAGTGCGTTTATGCAAAAAATGTGAAGCTTTATTATGGTGTTGCCAAATTTTCGCGATTGACATTAGTGTTGCCAGTTCCCGAAATATAAATAGTACCCCCATATTTTCAGTGATAATGTGCATCACCAAAGACGTCGAAGAGTCCGAACCACAGAACAAACTGCTGCTAGACAGAATTAGTGTATGGATCTTATAAGGCTCAGCTGGTGGTGTATTTTCTCTTACAGCATTCATTCAGCTTTGATCTTCGTAGATATATGTTTTGATCTAGCCACAATTATGTGATGGCGCTTTTCCGTTTTTGCATGAGAGAGAATTAAAGCTGAAAGACCATCATCATAGTTGCATCGGTACATGGGACTGCAATTTAACCCTTGTTTGTTATTAAAACATCTTTGAATTGAAGCAAATTAAAATTAGATTCAAATTCTGCAATATTTGAACATTTTCAACATAAACTAATACGATCTTACTAACCGATCGATGGGGAACCGTTCTAATCGAGGCAAAATATATAGTTCGAAAACTTTGAAATCAGTTATCGGTTAGAAACGGTTATGAATCGTAATGTTTATCAAGAATATACATATATATAAATATGTACTTTCTGTTGGTTGCAGACCCCTCCTTCTATATATTACAAATATTGGATAGCTTCTTCAGGGGAGTAGCTGTTGATGCTTGATACAGGTTATTGAATCTGCCAAGCTTACATTTTTTAATACATTTGATATCTTTGCTGTAGTTTAAAACATTGAGTTGACCCGGAAATCATCAAGTCTGATGGACTTCTAATGAATTTCACAGGTAGCTCTTATGAGCTTGAAACAATTAATGGATAATCCACGGCTTCATCAACCTTACATGGCTCTGAACTTGTGTCCCATGCTGTTGAGATTGTAATTAGCTGCTATAATTCAAAAAGTAAACAATAACATTTAATTGCCCTAAAAGTAAACGAAACTAGAGCAGGCAATTGCTATACTTGTTATTGTTGTTGTTATGGCAATTGTCATAGCGCTTATCTAAGGCCTAATAAGCAAATATTCACTTGTATTTTAAACGTCAGACACAAACACAAGACTTTTTGATAATTATCAACAGAATTCAAATGTTACGTGCTAATAATTATTCGTCGTTAGCCCGAAGGCATTTGTATATACATACATATCTTTCGAATGTATGTATATGGATGTAAATGTGCGGCTGTCCAAACTTTTTAACTGACAGACTGCAATTACAGGTATTTCAAGTTGCTGGCCCATCGGGGAAGCACAAATAAACAAAGATGTTTGAAATACTCAGTAACTGCTGGCGGTGGGAATTGTGCTGGAGATGCGAGTGCAAGTGTGAGGCTGAGACTGAGACTGAGGCTGAGGCTGAGGCTGGGCTTATTTATGAGGCCCGTTTTCATTTCATTTCATGTAAATCGCCTGCATGCAGTTAGATAAACGTTGAGATAAGCATTATTGCTTTAATTGAAATTTATGATGTAATAATTCTTATAAGAAATCTGCTGCGAGTGGGATATTTCGACCACCCCGACCGGCAATCCAAGTCGAAGTCGTTCAACCTACTGTACGCCGCCATCAATCATTTGCAATCAATGAGCAGCAGCTTATAAAATCATGCAATTAATCGATTGGCCTGCGATACGCTCTTTAATCAGTTGAATCTAAACTCAGCAGAGTGCATATCATAACTCACCCTACCATAGTCATAATATTGCTGAAGAGCGATAAGCAGAAATCTCTCACTTACCTATAACAAACGTCTGACGTTAGATATTCCGTCTGACAACAACTGGAATTTATAATGGCCGATGTTTTGGCCAGTTGCTGTCAATGTCCGCCGTCTAATTCACGGTATAAATAATTATCACTCGGTTATTGATTTATATGTCAAACGACTCTGACATATTTTGGACAACACAAAGACACAATTTATGAGAACCCAAAGCAAAGGTCGCCTCTTAAGAAGACAGCTGAATAACCAAGCTGAGACACAATGCTTTTTCGTTGAGGCTGAGCTTGAGCAGTCCGGATAGTAGCTGCCACTTGTTTAGATATACACGAAGCACAAACACAGATTTACGTATAGATGTATAGCGGTATTTATGCCTTAAATTAACACTTCCGCGTCGGTTTAGCAGCCATTTGATGTTGATTCATGCCGGTACGGAGGCCCGATTGCGCCGCGGACGTTCCTAGAGATTTTTTTCGTTGCACTTGCAGCTACTTAAGTGGCTTCAATTTGGCGCCGCCCGCGTCGGAGGTTACAGCAACCTGAATTAGCTCGTATCGGAATCGTAGTGAGTAATGCCGGCGCCACACATCAGCTTCCGCTCGCAGGCAAGACAAGATCCGAGCACAATCCAAAAGACAACCGCACGATCGCGCTGGCGGAACGCAACTGACTGTGACTGGACCGGCTGACTGATAAGCTCTGCTCTATCGCAGCCCCAAGCCGTTCTGCCGCACAGCTGTTGCCGTTGCAGCGAAAGTAAAAGCGAGATCGCGCCGGGGACGCGTTCAACGTGATACTGTGATCGTTCACTGATTCTGTGAATAAAATACACTGTTCTTTGCTGCCTTTCCCCCCTTAAATGTAACATTTAATTAACCAACACATTAGCTGAGCAATCTTGACATTTGAATTTAGCGGCTTCTTAGATGCCAGGTCCAGTATTCTCCTCGCCCAGCACATACTTATAGTAGGCCTTGTTCAGCTGCTCAAGGAACACGAAGGCGAAGACCGTGTGTGGTCCTATACGGCACAGATATGGCGTGAAGCCCTTCCAGAGCGAGAATACGCCTTCATTCTTGATTACCTTTAATATCACATCGAAGGTGCCTCGATATTCGGGTTTGCCGTCCACCACTTTCATGTTTTGGATGCGCGTCTTGGCTATGTCCAGGGGCATCGAGGCGATTGTTGTTAGCAGCCCGGAGCACATGCTCGATGTGATGTGCAGCATGAGGCCCTCATCTATGTATTGCTTGAAGAAGGTCTTCAGTTGAGAATACGAGGCCAGTTGCACCATGTTGACGACCATGGCGCGCCCCACAGTTGGCATACTGCCGCGCCATAGGGCAAAAAGGCCCTCCTCCTTGATAATGCGCACAATGGCATCGCCGACATTCTTGTAATTGCGACGCTCGGCCGCCGGTAGCTTGTTGTCGGACATCATACGGATCAGTGCAACCTCTGCCGGATTGCCAACCATGGCACCGCAAGCGCCAGCGAAAATGCCCATTCCCATGCTGGCCAGGACGTTGGGTCCTTTATTGAAGTGATTTCGATAGGCCTCGACCTCCATCTGGTAGACGCCCATGCGGGCTGTGGTGTAAGTGGCCTGGCGCAGCAGCCCAGCGCTGAGTCCATTATAAAACGAGAGTATTCCCTCGTTCTTATAGACCTTGGCAATGCAATCGAATGAACTGCTGTATTCACTCTTCCCACTGGCTCCAGCGATCTGCATGCGCGTCTTGACCAGATCCAAGGGCTGGACGATGCATGTACCCATCATGCCTGCAAGGCCGCCGAACACATATTTCATATAATTTGGTATTGTCTTCTTCTCTACCTCGATAAGGAAAACCATTGTGCTGTTTTTGTCGCGATTTGTCAAATGGAAAAACTTTTAGAGAAAAATTTGTTGAAAAATTTATATATACATATATAATATAAGAGATGTTTTGTTTTATGTTGTCTACGTATCTAAACCACTGATGTATGACTAAAGTTTCGAGAGTGAAGTTATTGAAACTCAGATGTAGGCCTACTTAGAGAAAACTTTTACCTGCACTTTGATATATATTTTATGACATATTGTATCCAGCTTCAAAATATCGCAATGTTATCGATGCTGGTTTTTGAAGCAAAATTGTCTATTAAAAACCTTATCGATATGGCAATTAGCAGTGCTACCAAATATAATCCCATTGAGCCTTAATCGATTTTACATGTCCAATCATGATTTGATTGGCTATTGTAATAGTTTCTGCTTTACGGATTCCGATTCAGGTCGCTGCAGCATTGAATTTAATTGTGCCAGTTAACAGGCCAACACCTACGACCAATTAACGTGCCTATATAATTTTCCGCACATATCAGATAATTGTGGAACTAAGTTTGGCTTTGACTGGCAGCCTGCTTGCTTGCACCCACAAATTAACGCCGCCCTGGCAAGCACACCAAACGGCTGCGGCTCATTATCTGTGCCACTTGCCCTTGCCACTGCTTTTACTTGCTGTCATCATTAGATGAGTGCACAAAATTGTTTGGCAGCGCAATTAGGGCTAGTGTAGGTGTAGCATCGGACCCGGAGCGCCAAAAGAACATGAGGGCGGCAGCTCCCGTAATTAGACAAGCCAAAAATTGTTATGTCAGCCAACAAAGCGGTGGCAAAAGTAAAGCAAAAACTCAAATATGTACTTGGAAATGCCATATCGACAACTCATTGCGGGCTAATTAAGAACTCATGTAGCGCCAACAACAACTAGAACAACATAAACAACTTGAAGCGTTGATTTTCGCGCGTTTGATACAAAAATCGCATGCATTGCCGATGTCGATGCTCACTAATTGCTCAACTTTGTGTTTGTGTCGCAAAAACTGTGGCATACTTTTCGGGCTGCAGCGGGTGATGGCAATGGTTCGAGACTTGGCTAACAAATGTAACCTATAGCCATTACCTTTATAAATTGCCTAATTATTTATGTATGTACACAAGTAAAAGTGGAACAGCAAGAATAACAGTGACAACAACAACAGCAGCAGCAGCAACAATTATTGTAGGCAATCAAAACCAACATAGACAAGCGCACTGAACTCAAATGCCAATTGTGAAAATTGTAAATAAATATGTATTTCAACAAACGATAACAAGCTAGTTAACAACAACGACAAACACAATAATAAATAAATCAGATCATATCGACAGTTGACAGCGGTTGCGGTGGCGGCAGCAGCCCTACAAGCGTGGGCAGCAGCACAAAAACGTTAAGCAACTGCAACGACGACTATAATTTTCAG
Organism: Hirtodrosophila duncani; assembly: GCA_037043425.1. NCBI lineage: Eukaryota > Metazoa > Arthropoda > Insecta > Diptera > Drosophilidae > Hirtodrosophila > Hirtodrosophila duncani. Next base: position 3,893,840 of record JBAMBM010000834.1, on the reverse strand, counting down.
CAGGAAAAACGGGGAAACTAAAAAAAGAAGACAGTTTGGTGGTTAAAAGAATTGCATGAAAACCACAGAAATGTACGCTCAGGCAAGCTGAAACTAAAAGCAAAATGACAATAACAGCTGCCATTCCAAGGGGATGCGACTGAGAACACAGATTGCAGCATATGAGTAAGATGAGTTAGATAAAAAAGCGACTGACTATTACCTTCATTTTGCCTCCGCCATATGGTTAGATGCTGGAAACAAATCAGCAAGTATGATGCGAAATATATAGCGATGGAAAGATAATCTCTTTTAAATAGTTCAATTTTTCCGCTTACAATTTCAATTTCAACTATAGCTCTTATAGTTGAGTTTAGTTTCTTAATCATCGTTAGGCCAATTATGTGAACATAGAAATCAAATAAATCAACATTTTTAAATGGGAAAGATGGGAAACATATCATTTACAAAAAAACACATCATAGAGACAATCGGTGTGTGTTGCAAATGCCATCCAAATTTTGTAATACCCTGCGCAAATGCAATAGCATGAAACCGAGGCATTAAAGGGGCAAACCGTTAAGAAGTCATTCGTAGTTGTTTGTTGGTTGACTAAAGCTGAAACCGCGCAATCAACTCTCTGCCGGAGTGACTGAAAAAAAACTTAATGTGGTAATTTCTGGAGTAAGCAGAGCAAGGAAAACACCACGGCCAGTGCAATGAGAGCACTCTGTGCGTAATTACTATAAGCTTGAGAGTAAAAGTTGCAAGAGAGAAAGAATAAAAGAGAGAGAGAGAGAGAGAGAGCCAACACCAGCGAAAGTTGAAACCAGAGCAAAGATATTTTCGTGTATATTTTGTTGACCAAAAAAATAAGATACAGTTCCTTAGCATAACAATAATCCAAGCCGCTCACAGATGTGTGTCAGCTGCCATTTCCAGTTTGGTTGAACATCATCTTGTTGCTAAAAAAAAGAAACAACAACAGCAACACACACACACACACCAAACAAGTTCAATACACAATGCAGTAAACAGTTATAGTTAAACAATAAATCAATATACATATATATATATATATATACAAATTCTAAGCACACACACGCACACAGACACGCAAAGCGAAAGACTTAGGCCACAAACTTGCCAGCCACAATTGCGGGAGATCGCCATCGGCCGCTCTCGCAGACGCTCAGCGTGCTCAGTTCGAACGCATTTCGAATAAGCCGCTTTTCGAACTTCGGCAGCTGCTGCTTGCAGCCGAAACTTTGGCTTTAAGCCAACAGCCGTCATTCGCCAGTGAACCGTCGTGTAAGCGTGTTCTGTACGATCTCGACTTCGATACTTAGCCGTAGCGTCTTCTTCTTCGCCGAAGAACGAACGTTTTACCACGCTGTATACATATACGTATACGTAATTTGTATTTGTAGCTGCGTGCGCGTGTGTGTGCGTGTTACCATTTTGCATTTTGGCTGTGAGCCTCGTTTTCGCTGACGTCGTTGCATTGTGGCTTCGGCTCGGTTTGGCTTATTTCGTAGCGCGCGGCTGGCTTAAAAATAGCCTTTAATATAATTACTGGGCTGCCAAAACGTGTTGCAGTTGTTGCTGCAGCTGCAAATGCAGTTGAAATTATTTGTGTGAGTGTGCTACAACAAAATTTCACTCAAAAGTGTTTGAAGAAAAGTGTTTCTCAAAGAAAACGACACACGTTCTGTTCGTTCGATCGTTTGTTTGTTTCTACATTTATTTATTTATTTATTTGCCCAGTTAACATTGTGTTAATAATTTATTGTACAACAAACCAACAGAAATTTGTGCAGCTAGCGGAATATCTCAAGAAAGTTTCCACATAAATTCAAGGTAAATTTATATTTATATATAGAACCTGGCTAGACCTGCACAGCACACAAACGGGAAAAAGAAAACCATAATCAAGACTTGGTCGTGATTACTTAATTGACAGGCGGCGCTTCACGCAGACAACAGCGACAACAGCGACCACAGCTAGAACCTCTTACGACCTCTGCAAATGAGCCAAATTGTCAGCGCTGAAGTTCATTTCTTTTGATTCGGAGTTGGAGATTTTTAATATATTCATTAATACATTTCTCTTTGATGACGATTTGCATATCAGAGAGCTCAGGCAGTTTAATAATTTACAAGCCATTTGAGTCAGCGGCAGATGCTGAATCTCATTCAAATAAGTTTTGTTAGAAAGCTTTTGGTGTAGCAGCTTAAAGACGGTTTGGCTGACGTTATAAAATCATTGATTTTCTGTATAGAGATCTCAAATATAAAATAACACTTGCTGCACGATTGAACTTTAAACCGCATTCTTGGCTGACTTTGTTGTTTGCCAGTTACCAATGCTAGTCTTGGACACAGACAACAACTCAGACAACTCAGGCTAATGCGATGGCTGGCCAATTTTCAGCGCAGCTTCGTGGGAACTCTTGACTCTTGGCTGGCATTTGGATTAGCTTTGGCTTTAAGCGCGACATACATTTTAGGCCAGACTAGACAAGAAACAGGCTTTTTGAACAGGAATTTCCACTCCTACAATGCCACAGAGCCGACAATTGACATTTTTGTGTAATTTCCGTTGGTTTTTTTGCATCTATTTAAATTGAAAGTCTTTGATTTTTAATCGTCAACAATTAAGTTCAAAATAGAAAATAAACTAGAGAATACAATATACAATACAATATAAAATGAAATGTTGTTAGACAAATATTTCGGGTCCAAAGATCGATACCTCTGATGGCGATTTGCGTGGCTTGGGAGGCGTACTAGGTGCCCTGGGGGCAGACGGCGAGGCTGCTGGCTGGGCAGCCAAGCTGGAGCTGGGCAGCCGTTTGCGACGCATGATTAGGAGTTGATCTCGCAGATGCTCCTTGTAAACCAGCTCCCGCTTACAGGCCTGCAGCTCCTCAACAGAGCAATGCTTTAGATGGCGTATGGTGCGTGAAACGAGGCCATCGATGATGTGAATCTTGGTGCGGGAAAGCCGCGTCGGTTCTGCATGCCGGCGGGTCAGCTCGCTCTGGTACTGGAACAACAGATAACCCACACTAGGGCGGCTGCCGCGACGATGGTTGTTACTGTTGCTGGTGCGTTGGCCTTCCATTATTGAACTGGATGTGAGAAATTCTTGACCAGAGCGGATGTTGAGAGTTGGCTTTGTCCGAGTCGCTGCGACTGCTTGGCAGTTTGAGCTGTGAATGATGTCCTGTTGTACTTTACCAGGATTATTTATATCTGGGGCGCTTAGAAAGCCTAAGGGCACAGTTAACTACCTGTTCAGCTACTGACACAGACCCAGCCCAACCTGTGTAGGCCAAATGCGTAATTACCTGACGTGAAAAGTGCGAAAGCAAATGCTCGTATATTGCATCGGTTGCCTTGGTAAAACCCTACTGGCTTGAACATCATTTGGTTCCCTTCGGTTGTAACTAGTTAAATCTTTGACATCTAACGCAAAAGTTGCTCCGCGTTTGTGCGAGTTGCTATGTGTGGGTCGCCGTAAATTTGTGAGCCGAGCGTAAAATATTTATGGCCTGACCTTTGCATAAATATGCCAAGCTGATATCGATGGTCCAGCTACTGTTCGACATAAAAATTAAGCTGAGACTGTAACTAAAAGGTTTCGACTTTGAAATGCCCTGACAAATTAAGAATGAGAGCTCAAAGCACGCATTTAAAATTTCTGGTTGTGTCACAGAAATCTCGATGGACTTTTAACTGGTGAATTGAATTTCAAGGAGACTATTTGTCAGTGTCACATGAAATTGAAGTACAAATCAAACATTTCGGCAAGGCTATGCTATTCTGTTATTATAATAATAAAGTTGCTTTAGAAATTACTTTGTAAATATAGTTTTTAATTAGTTAGAACACAGCAGTAGAGCTTGCTCGACAGGTTAATACTCTGTAGCTAGCCGCTCTAAACATATAAAAACCCCTCTTGATCAAGTTCGGAAAAATTCGAACTTGGGTACAAATCAATTTTTTCTCGAATTGGATAAAAAACAAATGTGAGTGAATGAACACTAAATTTCGAAATAAACGGTTATAGGGGGGCTATATGATATAGGGTCCAATCTGTTCTATGGGGGGCTATAAATATAGTTGCCCCATCCTAGAATGAATACGAACTGAATCTGGTTCGATTTAGATGAAAAACAAAAATGTTTTAGTCATTCCGAAAAAAACAATTCTATGGGGCTATATGATATAGTAGACCGATCCAAATCAAATTTGGTTAGTTGATGTAGATGCTTCTAGGACATATAACCCCCAAATTTTGTTCAATTCCAATGAAGGTTTTAATAGCTCCGGATGGACACTCGGAATGTCTTGCTAATCAAGAATAAATATACTTTATGTGGTCTAAAAATTGTAAAACAAACGATCTGACGCGCCACGAGGGGAGTCTACATACCATTTTTTGTGACTCCAGCTCTTATAGTGTCCGATATCTAGGTGCTCATACGGATGGACAGACGGACATGGCTAGATCGACTCAGCTGTTGATGCTGATCATTAATGTATATACTTTATGTAGTCGGAAGCGCTTATTTCTGCTTGTTGCATACAGAGTAAATATGAGGACCTAGATGTCGGAAACCAGAAGAGCTAGAGTTAACAAATTTGGTATGTAGACTCCCCTCATAAGTTGTCAGATCAAGTTTGTTTTAAAATTTTGTCCGCCTGAACACCTATTAGCATAACTCTCTTCGGTTTTTCTTCCAAATCAAACCAAACTCGGCTTGTATCCATTTGAGGACTCCCCACGTCCACTGACCTGATGTTATGAAAATCGGACAACTACCTATAGCTACCATATAACCGATTTCTGTTTTTCTGTGTTTCATCCAAACCCGGCTTGGCCTGATCTGATCAAGACCGGACAACTATATCATATAGCTACCATATAACCGATTCTTCTGGAATGAACACTTAGGAGCATAACTTTTCTCTTTTTTCATCCAAATTAAACCAAACTCGGTTTGTACCAATTTAAATAAGCCCCACGTCCACTGGCTTTTTGTTGACGGCTGAGCTTTATATGATTAACATTTCTATGAATATGATACATACTCGGTACAATCTAATGAGTAGTTTTGCATTTATTGTGAAGTATTTTTATGCAGTTAATTGTTTGCAAGCAACATCTGCTCCTACTAAGTTGCCTCTTAGAGGATGCTCCTATAATTTAGCCCTTTATTAAACTTTATTAAGTTACATTTTATACCCTTGGAGAGGGTATTATAGTTTTGCATCTCCGACCAAAAAAGAGTATATATTCTTGATCAGCATAATAAGCCGAGTCGATATGGCCCTGTCCGTCTGTCTGTTTCTATGCGAATTAGAATTTTTACCATAGACTTCTTTCTGCTGAAAGGTGATCATAAGTCAAAATCATTCAGATCTTACGACTACATCATAAAGCTCCAACCAATCAACCCGGAATGAAATTTTAGTACAGCAAAATTGGTTGTTTCTTATCCAAATTGAACCAAATTTGGTAAATGTCAGTTATAAAAGCCTCAAAGTCTGCTGACCAAAGTTAATCCAGATCGGATCACTATACCTACCGTTTCGGAATGAACTCTTAGTATACCAATTGTTTTTGTTTTTTATCTGAATTAAACCAAATTTGACACGTGTCAGTCTTAGAAGCTGAAAGAATTTTAACCGAATCTGCAAAGTTATGTAAGTTTCGCTTACCCGAAGTTAACCTTCCATACTTGTTTTAACCAAAATTTGATTTCAAATTGGCCAACATAGATCTTACGTGTTTCAGTTAGTTTCGCACATGCTCTATAGAAATCGAATTTTGCTACTTAAGTGTAATTGCAAGCCTTCATGAACACACATCACAAACATGTGTATATAAACATTCGTCTCCATCCTGCCAATCCTTGTCTGAGCAATGTGTGTGTGTGTGTTAAATATTTATTTATGAATAAATCTCTGACCCTGGCGACCTCGTAAATTGACGTGCCTTGACTTGGCCCAAACCCCATTGGGTTGAATTTTAAAAACCTTTTTCGTGTAATTGTAATTTCAATTAACGTAATTGACATGCCGAGCGCTTTAAGTGTGCGTTTTAAGTTAATTTTAACTTAATTATAGGAAAATGTGGGCCAAAGAAAAGTGAGAATGCCTTTGCACATTGTTAGCGGCTGCGTTTAGGGCTTATCACATAAATTTATTGAGCTACATTAAGCTGGCAACAATAAAAATAACAATAATAGCGACCGTGACAAGTATTTCCATCCATTTCCAGTGAAAGTTGACAGGGCGCAGCCTAAAGCTATGGCTGGGCTTTTTTTAATGTTAATTCACGAGCTGCGCTTTTAGAGTGCTGTCTGCGTGCATAATGGCCATATGATATAAATTATAATTCATTTCTCATTTATGTGTTAAATGCAGGGCGTCGTCTTTGAGCTAAAGCTGCTGTATTTGTAATTGGGCAGACGCACAAATCAGTTGAAAATGAGGCAAGAGCAGCATCCAGCATACGAAATGATGATACAACAATCATGCTGTTGAGTTTTTGGGCTCGGGATGTTGATTGTAATAATGATTGTATTGCCAGATGGGCAGCCGGTAAATATGCCTGGGCACGCACAGCTCCGCCTATCATTCCCGTCTCGTTCATTGAGATTAGAGCGGTCAGCGAGCGCGTTGAATTGGAAGCTGTCTACAAGCTGTCAAATGCAGCCATCTCCGTTAGCCGTGTCTAGCTCGTTCGCTGGTTCTGCTGCATACCCTTATGGTCACCTTTGACCTTTGCTACCTAATGTCCTGGAGAGGCACTGAACAGGGTAGCCGTAGCCACTCATAAAACGCTGATGCGAATCTACTTAATCCGGCGCGTGGTCTTTCCCAAGCTCTTAATCCGGTTTCAAAATCCTTTTGTTTTTCTACATTTCTGCTACTAAGTGCAATTATAAAAGGATTATGCCATTTATGACCCGACACCGTCCGCGGAACCCGACGCAGTCACCCACCTCCTGTACCGCTGTTGGCTGACCTTTACGCAGACTCTTGCATATTTCATTATGATGCATTTTAATGAATTACCTGGAAGCTGGAAGCTGCTAAGCACAAAGGGCAGATTTGCACATGTATGCGGCCTGAGGAATTGTTCTTCGCCTTCAGTTCTAGCAAATTATGTGAGGGTAAAATGCTAAATTATGGGACCTATGCTAATGAAGTTTGGCTCAGAGTTAAACAAAAGATGGCCAACTGTAAAGCATATGAAACACACGTGTTTCTGACGTATTTTACGTGAAAAGGTGTCTATGGTGTCGAAAATCATTAAAGGAAGTCATTAAAAACTCGAAGTGATGGAAAGCATAGAAATGGGCTCAGAAATGTGTGAAGATGGGTCAAAAAGATACAAGACAAACTTTGTGGTGCATCTGTATACATACAACTCTTTGTCCATCATAGCTATCTAGTTAGATTTTAAGGTGAATGTGATAAATCGAGTTTAACAATCGTATGGAAGTACGTTGTGTAGCAGTAAGACTGCAGCAAAACGATTTTAACTGCAATTGTAGCAGGGAACACAACCCTATCTAGTCAATAGCCAATACACCAATCATAGACATAGACTAAGCACACACTTGTACATACACACTTGTATTATACATACCATAAGCTAGCCTAAGGAAGAACTGAAATAATGACATTCTGTGGCAGACGCCGACCGAAAGGGATGAGTTTTACTCTGGTTTATACCTACAATTGGTTACTGCCTTTGGTTTGGATCATGGGCTGGCTTTTCTAAGCTTCAATTTTCTCATCGATCTGTCGTCTGTGGACCTTTACATCTCGTTTACTATAACTTTAGCACAGCTATGTATATGTACATATATGGATTATGTTTGAATATATATAGTATTCATATTGCTGAATGTTTTGTTAAATATTTCATCTAGATGACGAATATAATTCTATTCGTTTTTGAGAGAGAAGTTCTAACACTTCTTACATTTCATATGCTAATCTTCCAGACATTCTAAAGTGGATTTCCCTTCATGTTTCCTTAACGAAACATTCCTGCCTTAACGTTGCTGCTCAAGTTAATCCTGTAAGCCATGTACAAGTTCATGCATGCTCAAATGGATACCCAACCACCAGTATATATATATTGAGACTCTGGCATGTACACTTATGTATACCTCTGCACAATATCGTGGCGCGTATTTACACACATTATGGATGGTAAACCAAAAGGTTAGCATCCGCAGGGGATTACGCCGGCTTAAGTCACGAAATATTTTGGCACAAATATTTACCGATCCAAAACGGTGGCTGCCAATTCTTGACCTGTGCAATGGTAGACGACACAGGTAGCTTGGATGGCGCCTGCCCTTTGACTTGCATTTCCATATAAGCCGTGTCCATTTGCAGCCAAACGTCATTCGGAAAAGTGAGGCGAAGGCAAGCGTAACGCTTTCACAGCGCAAAGACAAAGCCAAAATGGAAATGGGACACGACAAGCTGGCGAAACCGACTGTCACCTATCACCTGTTCATGTACCGCGCCGAGCTGGCAAGGCGAAATGTTCGCCAGCTGCGTTTGTCCAGAACGAAGATCGAGATCACGGACGAGCTCATCTCAAAAACGGTGCGCAACATCAAGACGTGCAGCATGGATGACCTGAAGGCGGTCAATCGAGAGCTGTTGTTCAAGCGCAAACTCAGACACAGCGTCTCCAAGCTGAAGCGGCAGCAACGGCATGAGCGATATCAGCAGCAAGTGCTTTAGCTTAGATTAAGACTAACACACACACACATATATATATATATATATATAAAACATAAGAACATTGTAAATTTCTGTAAATAAATCATTTGGTTAAGATTTTGCATACAACGAACATGAATTTTTCCTTTAAAATGTTAATTTGATGGTCTATAAAAAATGTTGCGAGCCATAAAAACTGGTAGCTGATTCAGATACAACACAAAGGCAGCGTGTAAGCTTCTCGGCGAAAAAAGTCGTTTGCATTAAACGAAAAGCAACGGCAAAGCAAAGGCAAATTCAAAAGACCCAATACAAGTGGATGGAGCTAGCTGGCTTCAACCAGTTGCAAAATTTTGATTATACTTTTGGTTCTGTTTCTTTTCTTTTGATTCTATTATCTTTTTTTGGCAAGCGACTTAATTAGAAATTGCAAATGCAATTAAAACACCAACAGCAACAATGCTGCTGCTATTAATGTAGTATTAATAAAAGATAAAGCATATATTAGCAGCAATGCATCTATGTATTGGTATGCTTATCCATGTGTGGAAGCGATTTTGTAGCCGCTTTTGACACTGACGGAGCGCCATGAAAACCGAAACTGGTTCGTTGCATAAATTAGCCAAAAATCCAAACCAAATAACACAATCAAAGTGCTAAGACAAAGCATAGCTGCTGCTGCTTCAATATTGTTAGGGGCGAGGGTGAGGGTGTCGAGTTTATTTAAAACAACAACAACAACAACAACAATAACAAAAAGTTAGCAACTTGCAAAAGTCACGAAATAAATAAAAAGCAGCCAACGTTAACGGCAGCAGCGTCATTTTTCTTGTTGCTATTTTTTTTGTTTCTTTCTTGCCCACTTCTTGGAGCTGCAAAATTTATAACGTGACATTGTTAAATTTATGTGCCCAAAAATGTTGTAATAAAACTTGAACTCAGCTAAAGCAAAAGCTTGCCCAAAAGGTCTGTCTGTCAGTAGATCTTTTCGGCTGGCGCCAGCGTTTAAAATAATTACTAACATCGCAGTCGTTTCAATAAAAAACATAACTAAGCTATATAATGCCCGCATATCTATTACATTATGTTTATGTTTTACCAACGCAATAATTACTTAGGTGTGTGTTTTGCATAATAATCTGAGTATATGAGTTTTATGCAATTTTTTTTTTGAAGTTGTAGAAATTAGAATTTTTACAATTTATAATGGGCGAATAAGATGCCAAGTGTAAATTCATAGCTGCAAATCTTCTTCATATGAAATATGGAAACACTTTCTGATTATGACTAATAAGTTGGTGTCACTTAATGATGTATCATATGAGACTAGTGCCAGAAAATAGCAAGCACAATGAGTATATACTTAATGTTTCCAAGAAAACCCTATGTAAATTATATAAGTACTAAGTTTCTATGAACGAATTCGAATGCATTTGTGAGAGCGTGTAAGATTCCGTCTCACAATATTCTTACGAAGTCGGAATTGATTGGCATGCTTGCTTACGCTAAGTGGCATGATTCTGAATTCAAAATGGTTTCTTATTATTTATATATATTCATTACATCAAATTTTTTAACAATATGTTCTCAGTGTATTTGAGTTTGGGGTGCGATAAGTTGAAAGACATTGCTGAAAAATCAGCAGCCACAGAGGAAGAGCAACTGTAGCCAACTAGACATAGTTCTTCTCGTACAGTCTTTACATATATATATGAGTGGGTGTGTGTAAGTGAAGCAATGCGGCATAAACGATGCCAACAACTGATTGTGACGTGAACTAACCTAACCTAACCTAACCTCAACTAACGTATGACTCAAGGAAGCCAGTTGATCTGGTATATTATGTTAAAGATTTCAAACAATTCGGTGGTATAGATGTTGTTTGAGAGCTAAAGCGCTACTGAATCTTTATTTAAAAACGTCTGTTCTTATGCAATTTTTGTCCTTAGGATCCAGGTGTTGGATTATAGGTAATGTGTAGATATGGTAATATAAATTTTATAAATAACCTGAACTTGTGGTATCGATTTAAAAAAGTCGCCTATATCTACTTATAGTGTAAGCATAGTCAACTATATATTTTTGGACCTGACATCTGGTATACAATAAGAGGGCGAAGTTCGTACAGTTACCCGATGCGTGTGATCTTGCCATTTTCCAGTGTCTTTCTTATGATTCTATGGTGTTTTCGTGTAGATGTCTTGCCATTTTCAAGTGGATATTAGATTTCTGTTAATGCGGACTGTATCTCATAGGATTATATTTGCCTATATGTTAAATACATTTGTTTCATTGATTGTGTTTATTTATCTGTTGTATATTTCTTCGTTTGTGTGGACTGTAATTCATAGGTTTGAGACTCTACTTATACATTATGCAAATAAATCGATCTTGAACTGATATACAACGTTAATATCTACAATAAATGGATGAACTTATATAGTATCTAGTATCAGGAGGAATATAAACCTTAGTGACCTTAGTACTTGGTAAGGGAAAAAGAATCGTTAGACTTTTCAGTCTGCTGTGATCGCTTTTTAGCTGCTCCAGAAGTATTCAAGCAGAATTGCTAGTCTGTTTATGCGTAAGGATGCTACTTTGGCTGGGATAAGTTCAATGCCAACTAAGGGCTTTTGCAAACATTAGTCTCTAATAAGAATCTTATCTAAAGCTGCTAGAAATTGTAAAATTTGTGGTAAAGCATAAAAATAAAATGTCAAACCAAGTGAATTAACCAGTTGAGGCCATAACAGGAGGCTGTATATGCCCAAACTATTGCACAGTTTGTGAATATGCGGCAACTTCTTATAAGGCTTATAAAGGCTGCAGCATAAAACAAGTGTAGTGATTTTCATACGTTTAACTTAATACAAAATTTAATAAATTTAATACTCTTTAAATGAAACGATCTGGAAATATATATCAAATTAGTAACCTTTGAACTTATTATTCCTCAAGTATGATTTATAATGCTTTGCAGGCGTGGGCACAAAAATAGAACACAATAATAAATCTATTCATTAAAGCTGCGCACGATCGGTGCTGTTAATAGATAATAGTTGCTTCTAAGTTTTTGTAGCAGATCTAAAGTTTCCTGACTAATAAATATTTTTGAATTTCCTCGCTTGTCAGCATTCTATAAAAGTAAAACCTCATTGGATTTTGGTTAACCAAGCTCCGCCTGTTGGCGCCATAGACAGTCGGATGGAAGCGGCTGTTCTATTTGACAAATGGATTTTGGTTTTTGTGCTCGGTATATAAAAACAACATCGTAGCGAAACAAAATCATCAAATCACGACTTGAGCGCTTTTGATTGACATGGAAAAGGCACAAAAAAAAGGCAACAGCTATGGCTATATAGCAGCAAGAGCAATAGCAACAACCACTACAACGGCTGATTGTTCATAATTAAAGCTAAAAGCCCGAGGCTGCAAATTTCGCAATAATTCTGTGGGTCGCCGTCGCCGACATTGACGACGTCTCGAGGTGACAGTGACAGCCTTAGCCGTAACAACAACAACAACAACAGCAACAAGAGTTCGAGTCTTAAAAAGCGGCATAGGCAAAGGAAAAGGCGAAGGCAAAAAACTAACCGACCAGCAAATTATCTCAGACCGTAAGAGTACAATGTACTTAATACTCCATAGCACACAATTCACGCTCTAGCCAGGCCACAAGTGTGGTTGGCATATGTACATATATAGTAGAGTACATACATATATGTAGATGAGAACACAATCTTGGACCACGACTAAGTCTACAACAGTGTCTTTGACTGTGACTCCGACTGCGACTGCGACTGCTTATTAACGCATAATTAGCATATTTGGTCTTGGCCTAAGTGTGCGCCTTCCAGCAGCTACCATATCGATACGTTGGCCACGCCTCGTTGACATTGCCTGTGGTTTGTCGATTTGTCACACAATTTCAGTCGCTTAGTGTGCGAGTGAGTCTCCAGCAGCTCCACCGTTCGTGGTCATTTCCAGTTAAGCCTCATTTAGTGCAGCACTCTATTACTCGATTCCAATGACTAGCAGCAACGCAACAGTAACAAACTTGGCCAGTTCAATCTCGCCCACCTCCCTGTTGTTGTTGTTGCTGTGGTAGCTGCTATCTGTGACTGTGATATTTGTACCGTTCACTTTATTTTATGAGCAACAAAGTCGCCAACGCCAACATCGACGACAACAAACAACAGCCGACAATTGTCGCTTTGACATTTAACTACAATTACTTTTTAGTGGTCTTTCGTTGGGTTTTGTCGTCGGCATTTTGGTCTGCCGCCTGCCTGCCTGCCATCTGCTCCAACCCAACCTCCCCGCCGCCCACCAATGCGCTCCACCAAGTTTTCCGTAATGAAACGTGTTATAATTAAAATATGCACACTTTTTTCAAGGTGTTGTTGGCAATTAAATTGAAAATTATTTGCCGACGCCAAACAGCTGACTGACTGTCTGGTCGACTGGCTGACTGGCTTACTGACTAAACCTGGACCTGCGACTGGACCTGGCAATGGAGGCTGAGTCGGTCTGCAGCCTAGCGGGCTGATGTTTTATTTTTAGAAAGTCAATTGCTGTTAGGAAATAAATCAAAGCCAAATTACTCGCAAAATGCTAATGAGAATGTTTCCCTCTCGTGCTAGAGATGGCCGCGTGACAGCAGTGAATATGACCGTGAATTATGTAATTGGTGAAGGGGTGTCTAAATTGGATTATATGAACTTGATGTTTAGCATCACGTGAGCATCGGCTTTAATAAGTTTAAGGCGGAGAAAGCAATTTAGCTTGTGTTGAGACATTAAGTTTATGGAGACTGATAGGTGGGATAGGTGTTCCCAGAGATCGGACCAGGATGACACTGCTTCTGATCTGATCCACAATCTGATTCCGTCATCTCTGGTCCAGTAGAGTAAACGAGTATATTGTATTCGTGAAGGAAGCGTCTAAGACACCATAAAGTATATATATTCTTGATCAGCATTAACAGCCGAGTCGATCTAGCTATGTCCGTCCGTCCGTCCATCCGTCTGTCCATTCGTCCATCCATCCGTACGTATGAACACCTAGATCTCGGAGACTATAAGAGCTACAGACACCCAATTTGGTATGTAGACTCCGCATGTGGGGGCGTCAGATCAACTTTGTTTTGGGGTGGCGTACTGATTGCTGTTGATTCCCGCTTAACGTCGGTACCAATTCAACATCATCATTCAAATGACATTGAATTTATAATTACTAAAGTATCTCTGCATAGCCGTTCAGTCGTCATCACTGCTTTTTGCATTCAGCCACGTTTTGATATCTCTTCTTGCTATCCAATCTGTCCATTTAATGTCTTCCGACTGAGACCACCTGGTGATTTTTGGTGATTTTTATATCAGTGATATTTCGTGGTCTTCTGTGTTTGATTCTGCTGGTTTAATACGAGTTTGTTGGCGCCCTACTAGAATTGTCTTTAACTCAAGTTAATTTTTTTCTCAATTTTCTTCATTTGCAATCTACTCAATGAATTTTATGATTCAACTTGACTTGGAGGCCTCTTTCGACTTAGCTAGTTGGTATTCCTCAGGGTCATCCTAATATTGTATTTGAATTTGTTGGCCAATGATTTGAGGAGCAATTAAGTGAACTGCTCAGAGAGTCTTTCCAATTTATGCTCCAACATTTCCTCGACAAATTTCATGATTCTTTCCTAGAGAATAGTTTTATTGAGTTCAGAGGGAGACATTGGTCGACCTTCCTTGTAAAGATCAACAACTCTGCGTTTCCAATATTTTCAGAATCGCGGGGAATAGGCACTTTTGAAATATGAACAACATCTCCAGATTACTCGCAAACAATATTAGATGAAATTTTTAGAAACACTCACAAAAATGGAAAAATGATTTAGTTATCATAAATCTCAAAACTGCATCCAAGTGATCTCTAGCTCATTCCAGTTTGGTAAGGAACTGTAAACTGGCCCAGTCGGCTATGACGATCCGTTCATCTCCACAACTATCTCGAATTATTCAAGTAGCCACTGCATCTGGTCTCATATTCCTTTTTGAGATAGTTGTGAGATCTGTAGTTGTCAAGCTTACATGCATATTTAAGTTATGCAAATCGAATTATCCTCATCCTTGCTAGTTACAAAAATGACACATATTTGCTAAAAATTCGAATAGGATAAGTCATAGTTACTCGAAGTGATCGTCTTTCTGGCCAACCTCTTGAGCTCTCGAAAAAGTCAGTCAAAAGCAACCTGCCTGGCCATTAAGACAAAAGGCAACAAGGAGTGGCGATGGCTGTTGCACTTTTAAGCAATTTCTCGTTCCGCCCCACCTCCTCACCATATTGAATGTGGGCGTAGACGTGGGCGGTCTGCCTGCATGGTGGATTTTTGCCTGTTTGCAAGTGGAACTGCAACCACAATTGGCAAAGAGTTGGTTGAGGCTGAGTGGCTGACTTGTGGGGTCTGCATAACTTTGGCATTTATAATATTGAATCATATTTCGCGAGGGCTGAAAGAATGTCATACACTGGAGATATGGTTACAGACACAGATGCAGAAAGGCGGCGTAACTTATGGATAGTTTGTGCCAACGATGCTTGTGGGCTGTTTGGCCTGCTCTGTTGCCTTTGGCCTGAAGCTCACTCTCTCTCTCTCCCTCTCCCTCTCTCTCTTTCTCTATGCATCTCTCTTGCCTTTGCAGTCAAGCAATTTAACCGTTTTCATTTTTTATGCATGTGCATTGCATTTTGTAACTCATTTGCATTTGTGGTTGTCTTTGTTGGAGTTGTAGTTGTTGGTTTTGGGTTTTCGTTGGCCTGGCCTCGTCAACGAGGCGTCCGTTTGTATCGCTGCAGTTGGAGTCTGTAATGCAATTTGCTGCAAAATGAAACCCGAACGAACGAAGCACTGAGCATTTGGCAGCATTAAATTTAATTTTATTAAAAAACTTTTTGCACTGACTGTGTGCGAGAGCAATCTTGCATGTGTTTGTCAGCGAGTGCGAGGATGGTGCTTGGGAATTGTACAATTGACAACATGCGCGAGCTGCTGCAGTTGTTGTTGTCGCCACATGCTGTTGACATGCATGTTGCTCTTGTTGCAGCCTCTGTTCTTTGCTTTACAAAAAAACATTTTTTTCTTGTTGTTTCATTGCGGCCAGTGCGGGCGTGTTGGGCTGCGTCGCTTGGCTTGGCTTGCTTGGGATGGTTGGCTGCCTGGCTGACGACGCTGGAGGAAGTTTTCAGCTCTCGTGTTGGCGTTGGCAACGAGATTGAAATTGTTACAATTACGGGTACTTCTACTTTCGTGGCAATGCTCCTTGCACTTTTCATTGTTGTTGCTGCGGTTGTTATTGACAACGCCTGCGGCGCCGTGGTTTATCGGCTGTCATCGGCTATGCCCAAGCCTCACCTGCCCACTTTTGCATATTCATTTGTGCCTTTTGCCCAAGGACACACAAACACATAGTCGTCATCATCATCATCATCACCAACAGTGTCAACAGCAGTGGAGCAGGAGCAGTTGTAGCAACGATATCGCAATGCTTCTCATCATCATTTGCATATGTTACACTTTATTTATTGTTGCGGTTGTTTTTGTTGTTGCTGCTGTTGTTGTTGTTGTTGTTGTTGTTGGTCTCGGTATGCTATTTGCTTTTATTCGCGCGCTGCATTACAAAACAAAACGCTGAAGGTGCTAGTGCTGTTGAAGCAGGAGGAGATCTGCCAGGGTAGGCCCAAACACAAGATATGCACATATACTTATGCGCATAACTCATACGCAATGTTAGCCTCGCTCGCTTTCTTACAAGCACTTTTGTACTCGCATTGTTTTCTTGCCGTATTTATAGCAGTTACGTGAGACTTTGTTTATGTGACAATTGCTTTTTGTTTCGAACGAAGTTTTTACCTGTGCACACACACACACATATAACATTTACATGCATATACATTTCTGTACTTTTTGTTATAATTTTGATTGTTGACTTGTAATTTATGCCTTAAAATTGTGCAAGAAATTTGCAAACATTTTGTTTTTGCACATTTTTCAGTCATTCGAAGCTTTCTGATTTATGTGTCACCCTGTAGAGAGAGAGAGCCCATGAGGAAGTCTTTCAAGTGCAATTTGTGAGTTAATTAAATCTGTGTTTCTGTCTCTTACTGATGCGAGGGCGGTTAGAGGATTTTTGGAATGAGTATTGAGATTGAGAGGATACTGCTTGATTAATATATATGAAGATGGTATAACCAAATACTTTAAACAAATGCTGAACTATTTCTATTTCTATATAAGACATGTTTTTAAAATCGTAATCTTCCTGTTTATGTTGAGAAACAATTTTCCATAGGGTCTACAAATGTTTTTATATTTTCCTCTCACTTCTTTTTCTAGGGAGTTTCTGTTCCAAATCATTTTTTAACGAGAAATCTTTGCTAACAAACTTTGTATATACCAATGTGAATTAAGAAACTTCCCACAAAGTACAAAGATTATACTCTACTCTGCCTTATGCCTTTCATATTTGGTTTTTCCTCTGTGTTCTTTCTTTCTTTTCTGCTTACCATTGTTTAATACAGAATTCAATAGCCCTGCTGTGCATATGTTTGTCGGCTGCTTATTATTGGTCAACAATGGCTGCCAGACGGAATATCATTTTCATATTTTGATGTCCAATGTCCGCCGTCCGTCCTCCGATTCAAACACATATATAACTAGAGCAGCAGTAAAGCAGCAGCAGCAGCATACAAAAGGTATAAAGGCAACAGCAACAGTCAGAGCAAAAGGGTTGGCGGCGGCGGGCAAGAGAGCAGCAACATCTATTATGACAGCAAACAACTAAAGACAAGAGCAATTTGTTGCATACACAAACACTAACACAAGCACTCACAGAAATACATAGTGCTCATATTGTAGTTGTAGTGCAGATACAAATGTATCTATAAGACAACTCTATGCACGTTGCTGGGCGCAAAGTTGTCGGCTATGAAAAATGGATCTGCTCCAGAAGATTTCAGTAATCTCGTTCGTCACACTTGGCCGCTCAAGTACAAATTTATGAAGCCCCAGCTGAGACTCTCGTTTGTTCCCTTAGAGCAATGGACTGACTGACTGTCCATGGCATGGACAGGGGCCGTGGCTGACGTTGGGACTGGGAGTTGGACTGGCTCTAACTAGCTGACTGCTTCACAGCCCTGTTCAAAAGTTTTATTAACTTGTAATGCTTGCTGCTTATACTTAGTGCTTTTTGATTTGGCGCGCTGTCGAGAAATGCACTCAAGAATGTCATGGGCGAGTGGCCAAAGTGTCAGTGCACAATCAACTCTCACAACTGGCACCTGCAACACATACACACACACACACACACATATATATACCTACTAATGATGCTAGTTCAATAGATTGTAACCCACAACGACGTCAACCACAACCACAGCGCAAACGCCTCAAGCAAGTCGGGCAATTAAACGTTGCCTCAAGTTTTTGGCTGCTGCAGCTCATTTGCATGACAATCATCATCGCAATCGCAATCGTAATCGCAATCGACTCACTTCTTCTTCGCCATCTTTTTCTCTGGCTGCTTGCAAAATCTCAGCCAGGGCGTCGCTAAATGTCTTTGGCAAAAATTACAATACCCAAGTTAAGGTAAAAGCATGAAATGGGCGTTGACTTTGCCACATAAAGAAATCTCACTGATGCCAGCTGAAATGTTGAAAGCCATATATAATTATTTTCGAGTTGTTGAACTTTAGCAACAACAACAAAACAGAAATATTGCTGGGCTTTTGTTTGTTGTTGTGTTGCTGTTGCTCTTTGCCATGTCAGTGTCTCTGGAATTTTTGAAAGGACTGTGTGGTCCTATATATATATATATGTATATATATATGTATATTTGATTTGGCATTTTAGTCGCCCATTTTTGCAATTTGCAGCGAATGCCACTTTGGCATTTCCACACATTTTTCAATTAATTAAACGAAAAATGCTTTTCTTGTTGCCCTTGTTGTTTTTGATGGTGGTGCTGATATTGTTGTTGTTGCGCTCTTGTGCGTTTTATGCAATTTGCAGTTTACAATTGACGTAAAATATAATTAAAATTGTTCATGTCAATACGCAAAGACCAAAAAATACTAAAAGGAAAAGATAGCTAGTCGAAGCTGATGTACCCTAGCAGGCTTGCCTCGAGAGGTGTTGATAGAGTTGCATTTTACTGGTTCGTAGTTCATTTGAAGTACAGAAGGTGGTTTGATTCACCAGATATGTATATGGTGCTAGATAATTCGTCTTTTGCGCTAAAGTAGGTTTTCCACAAACTTGGGATAGCTATTTGAGAGCTAAAACGCTACTAAATTTTTATTTAAAAAACTTCTGCTTTTATACAACTTCTGTCCTTAGAAACTAGGGGGTGGATTATAGCTAACGAGTACATGTGGTAACCATAAAAAAGGTCGCCTGGGTCTAATCAAAGCCTTAGCATTGTCAACTCCATACTTTGTTTCTTCCTGTCCTGATATCTGGTATACAAAAAGGATGCCACATTTGTGCTCCCCTTATGGTTATACAGTGTTAAATGCAGATGTCTTATCAGCAGTTACAACTGTGATTTAGATTTATTTTTATATGGACTGGATTATGTTTCACAATACATTTCTTCATCTGTGTGGACAGTAGTTCTTAGATTTGAAACTTTACTTATGCAGTATTTTATAGGTCTGAAACATTATACAAATAAATCGTTTTCCATTCTCGAAGAATAGATGTCTTTCAAAACATTACCCGATTACATACTATAATCTTATTTCAATCAAGGGATCATTATGATATACTATTTCAATATTGATTTGGTGGCAAGCAAAGAAACTTGATTATGAACAAACAAACTTTAAACCTATAAACGTATATAAAACTCATTGTCCTGACTGACTGACTATCTGGCAACACCGCACAGGTCAAACTATATGATTGGGTATTCACTAAGGATACGTTTGGCCAAGTTTGCTATGGCAAGTGGGTCAAAGGCGAGGTCACAGCGAGTTAAATGTGTAATGAATTTATAACAGAGTTAGTCCTGAAACAGATATACAGACATTTATCCCACATCCAATGTATTCCCAGTAGACCAAATTGTGCTGAGACAGGTTTATTCGTATTCTCCGAAAGATTGATTTGATACCAATATACCAACAGTCCCACCTTCCATACACATGTCGATACTTACTTTAATCTCTCGCTTTAAATAACGCGATAAAATAATACAATTTTTACTCTCTGCAAGGGTATCAAAATATCACAGAGCCCCTGTACGGTCCGGTTTGGTTTCGGTGCGGCTTCGCCATTGGAAAATGTGTCAGTGGCTGGCTGGCTACCCGTTTGCCAGTGTCCAGTTGCACTCTCCCCTTCAGGCAGCAGGATGCGCTGTATTCAATCAATGCATTGCAGGCAAAATGCAAAATTCACTTTTATTGCATTTAAAAACAAATTGAAAAGCCAACAATGAAACAAAAAACAAATGTAAATAAAACCCAGAGGAAGTTTTACAACAAAAGCTATACTCTTTCATTGCTAAAATGGGATCATAGCTATGAATATATACATATATATATATATATATATATATATATATATATATATTTTGAAATCAAATTTTGATTTTGTAAATATTATTCTTGAAACAATATTTGAATTCACAACAATTCGCTAATCATAGATGTTTAGACAAGATATGAAAACAGTTTGAATGGGTCGCATTGTTGCTGTGTATGTTAGAGTATTTCATAGAATAACACAAAAGAAATCCTCATTGCCATGTAATAATATGTATATGTCCTACATAGTCACATACAAATACATATATAAATATGTTGGCTTTTTGCATTGTAGTGCAGTTGTTGTTTGTTATTTTTGCTTGTTGCATTTTGGCTGTTTGCCCTTCATACCCCCTTGCTCTCCATCAGTCACTCACTGAATGCCTGCCTGTCTGATGGTCTGTCTGTGTGCTTTTGCTGCTGATTGTTTTTTGCACTTAATCTTGCATTACTTTTGTTACGATTTTGCAGTTTTGATTTCTGCTGCTGCCAGAAAAAAAGCAAAAAAGTAAAAATGCAACAACCTTCATGTAAATTTACAAAAGGGCGTGGTGTGGTGCAACGTGGTGTGGCGTGGCTTTGGCTGGCCATACCAAAATGTGTCGTGTTGTTTATGCATGCATAGTTTTGTGTGTTTTTGCATTTTGCAGTTTTTACTTTCACTGCTCGTTAAAAGTTGCAAGCAATGTTTTAATGGTCAAACCGTCTCAATGCCCTCACTTCGCTCCAATACCAAATTGAATATTTGCTTGGGTTGAAACGCAAGATTGGCTTCAAGCTGTGCATAATATCCATTTGTTGCACTTTGGGACACATAGTATGGCAACCTAAAGCTACAAAATTTTGCTTGACCAGGAGACTGCATCTTTCACCTGTCACAGCCAGACAACAGTGCCAGAAAATGGTCAACTACATGATCGCCTACAACAGCATCGTCATTAGCCTCATGTTGTCGCGTTGTTGTTCGATTTCTTTTGACGAAAGCGCAAAAATTTTCCTAATGAAGCCGATGAATGCATCTATGTTCGAACTTCAGAGCCAATGTCGAAGACGAAGCCATAGTGTGGCCATGGCCATGATGACGCTGTTGACTTTTATGATTTCCATTGCTTACCATGATTATGGACGTGTGGAAAATCAACAAAAGAAAATAGAAAACACACTAGACAAGCTTTGAGAAAAATCAAAGAAGACGACTAGGTTAAGTTTGAATAGCCATAGTTGATATACACTTGCAACTGTGGAGAACCATGAAAGATTGAATTATTTAGAGAACAGATCCTAGCAGGAGAATCTTGCCAGCTGTGTAGTCTGATAAAGCATTTGAAGAAAGTCCCTGTTGAAGTGGCCAGTCTAGCCTTGAGGACCTATACCCATGCTATTTTAAAATTGCAATCAAATTGAATGCCTAGATTAAAATACCCTCAGATAAGTGTACAAAAAACAATCAATAGAAATTCACACATAAGGCAAAGCTGGTAAGTTGGGGCTGCCGCTGTGGTTGGAGGCTATGTGTGTATCTTTGGAGTTGTTGTTGATGTTAATGTTGATCTATGTGCGTATGCCATAAATCGTAACAATAACTGCTTGCCACTTGGTCAGACAGCCAGCAGACGCCACAACAACTGAAACTAGAGTTGAAAATGGGCATAGACCTGGTGCGCTTGGCTATGGCTATGGCTATGGCTATGGCAATGGCCATGGACTTGAGGCGGCGGCATACGATTTCACTTGACAAACAACAACGCTTAACAGCAGACATAAGCAAAGTGTTTGGCTTTACTTAGGAGATATGTGTTGTCTTGTTATACTCGCATGTACATCTGTCCATTCACACACAAACACACCGTGTTTATCCGTCTGTCGCATTTCCCTCAAGTGACTTTCTAAGCAATGTCCATTTCCAATTGTTGCAACATGAAAAATGTGGAGCTAAGCACAATACTTACATATCCGTATCATATGAAGCCATTGCTCCAAATCCCATTTATTTTATATTGCGATAAAACACTCAGCTTCTGCTTCATCTCTAGCTTCTTCACCCCCTCCCTCCGCTAGCCTTGTTTAGTGTGTTGTCGCACACAACTCATAAAAAGCCCATTTATAACTGTTAACTTGTACAAAAGTATTTACAGACGATTTAGCCGCTCGCAGAATTACAACCAGCACACAATTGCAATTGTTTATTTGTGTTTACTGCCCCGCAGCCTCCCACCAACGCCCCTCCGTCATCACCTTTAGCTTTGGCTACCATCCTTTGGTAGCAATAAAAAGTGTTGTTATTTGTACAATGTTGTTTGTGTGTTTGTTTGTTTGTTTATTTGTTTGCTACTTCTGTTATTGTTGTTATTATTACAGTTGTTGTTGTTGCTGCTGCTGTTACAGTTGTTGTTGTTGTTGTTTAGTGGCCACACAGCTGCTGCTGACACGCAGAAAATTTTCAATGCAACAAACACAATACAAGTACTACAACATACGAAAAAAGAAAACCCAACTGCAAAAATGAAAACAACAAAAATCATAGAACCAGGGAGAAGAGCAAAGCGGTTGAACGCAAAGTTTGCCTTTGTTCTATGGCTGAGTGAGCTTGAGTATGCCATGGGGTAGTGCTGACATTTGTTGGTCACAGAACGGTGTGAAAGGTATCATTGTATTTACACGATTACAGTGGAGCTTAGCTATGAATGATTGAATGAGAAAGTAGTTTATTTAATAAGCAAGAAGTCATTCATTTGCACATATAGTAATATCAAACGGGTGTCAGGAATACAATAGCAGAATGAAACTTTACATCAGGCAGCTCCTGCTGAAGGATTTCAGAATAGGTTTTAAGCACTTTCATGCAGGTCAGCTAATAATTTCAAGTAAAGGCGATTGTAGGATGTAGGCGATTGTATGCTGATTCTAAGATCAAAGAAATCGATGGATCAACTCACTTGCAACTGCTCTACTATATTATCCTCCAAAGCAAAGGTTAAGCCAATGCCAAAGATGGACTAGAACTTCTAAGAACTAGTCTGCTGCTGGCTCTAATATTGGGTTGCCTTGGCTCTTTTGCCATTGCAGCATCACCTAAATTACATTTGCGTATCACTTCGAAGCTTGATCTGTTGCATAGCAAATTCCTTGTACCAGTTTCTTAGCTTCACAGAGTGCTGAGCGAACAATCAGTCATTACTTTTAATTGCAAAGTTTGGCAATATACTACATGATGCAGAAATATTATATTCGAGGAGCTCTTAAACCTATATATGGTCATTAGTACCTTTCTATAGATTCAAATTTAAAAAAGAAACTAGTCAATTAGGGAAATATTCACGTTTCTTAAACTATTTTTCATTGACACAGCATTAGTTTTAAGATCATGGATATATTTTGTTTTACTATTTCTTAAAGAATATATTTGGTGGATTTTATTAATCAGTACTAATCAGTACGATGGGAACATTGGAATTTTCAAAATAATTAAGATTGAATTGCCTAAGTTGAACTTAACCATTGCCAAAAATAAAAAATTTAAATCTTAAAAATTGGCAATTCAACCATTGGCCACTGCAGTCAACTATCACTGCCACGACTTCGTTTTAAGCCTACGAACATTTATTAAAAAAAAAAAAGCAATAATATTTATATTATGCGCACTTTATCAGCTGGCGAACAGAGCGTACTGCTTTTTATATGAAAATGGGTTTTGAAAAACAATTTTAAAAGCATTAAATTTATGTCGCTCGGTCGGCCATTGTTAAGTTTTATATGCATTCAGTCAGCGCGGTCAGCGCAATTTCGTATATTGATTTTGCTTTAAATAATAAACTATTGGTATTTACTCGGTTCTCTTTTTTTCTGTCTCATTGCAGTGTATCTCGCCAGCGCAAGGTAAGCCAACACGCACATACCACCATGAGGGGGGGCGAAAAAACGAGAATCAGCAGCAAAGTTTTTTTGCTTATTAAAAAGCTGCCAGAGCACTTTAAAATGGTAAACCGCTAGCACACGAGGAAGCTGAGCCTGTGTTGTTGTTTTTCTCAAGAATTGGGACAACAAGGCGCATAAATAACCGTCATGCCAGCGAAAAACTAAACGAAACTCAGCCTCAGCCGCAGCCGCAGTCTCGGGCTCAGCCTCGGCACTTAGAATAGCAAACAAGCAAACATAGGAAAAAGGAAAAAATAAGTAGAAAAGAAGAAGGGTAAAGGAATTGCAACTAAATACGAGTGCGCTTGTGCTAAGTTGAGACGTCTATTCGCCGCCCCTCTCCTTCTCTCCCTGTCTGTGTTTCCCTTACAACAGCAAAAAAGAAAACAGAAAGGAACGTCGGGCACACAGTTACCGGTTTTCCACGGCCCAACGACAGCCGGACAGGTTTATTTTTCCGCTGGGACTGTGTGACAAATCAAGCGAGAAAAACCCATGCGAGAACCTTGCCAGCTCGCGCAAAACGTCAATGGCCAAGAGACAGAGAAAGAGTTAGAGCCAGCGCCAGTGCCAGAGTTCGAGACTGAGATGGCAACAGAGGAGCAGCAGCTGAAAGGCTGCGTAATGGCTGCAGGAAATTGAAAAACTTGCCGCTCACGATTGTTGCATTTTCTTTGCCGTTCTATGAACGGATTCTCTTTTTTTGGGGGGGACGGAGTGCGGGCTGTCAGTCTACCTAACCCCCGACGGGTGTCAAAAGCCAAACACTTGCGTTTGTTTTTCGTTCACACCAGCTAGAGGACTTTTCTTCGTTGTCTACTCTTTGATGATTTATGCGCCTTTATTGCTTATCGCTTAAACAGTTTAAAGTCCCTGGCCTAGCGCGCCCGGACAAATCCAACGTAAACTTTATCTGGATGTGGATCTCTGACGTTTACTACTTTCCCAGTCTTCCCAGATGCTCAAACCGAGTCCGCTGTTGCTTCTCCAGCTGCCGTTGCATGTTGCGCTTTAATATATCTCGGTATTGGCTCTCACGATTTAGTGCACTGCGCTGCTGATAGCTGGGCGCCTCCATATCCGCCGCCCAATGGCGTCGCTGAAGCGAGATGAGCTCATTTGTTAGCTCCAACTTGGTGCTGGCAACGCGCATCAAATGGCGTTTGGGGCGCCTCAGTTCCAGGCAATGCAAATACAGAGCATAGCTCAAGGAAGAGCTGCTATTGCTCATGCTGCAGGGATTGCTTGACATTCTGCTTGATGCCCGCATGGAAATTTGAGTGTACTGGTATGTGTGCTTGTGTGTGTGTGTGTATTGACAGTTGCCTAGTTGCTATGCAAATTCTATGCGCTCTAGCGCCGTCTCCGGCTGCAGTCAAATGATGCAATCTGTGCGCCAGCGGCTGACTTTTAAACTACGTCAGGTAAAAGATTGACAGTTGATCAGGCAGTCAACAGGCAACGTTTAGGTATACGCAGGACACGGCATGGATGTGTGCAGGGAGAGAATGCGAATATTGCGATGCTTTAAGAAATCAGGTAATAAATATAAGTATTTGTACTTTTAAAGCGCCAAAAAACAGTCATGAAGGGGAAAGGTAACTTTGTAAATTTGTTGTTTTAAATTTGCTTCAAAATTGTCAGCTATACACTAGACTCACATACTTAGTTTGGAACGGGTAGAAGAGATATTGTCAATACACGTCTTTACATTGCAAGTAAAATAGTTTCGAGATATTGAGGTTTCATATTTTGAGCAAGCAGAAAAGTATATAGCTTGGGGCTGTCGAAAGAAAACTCAAATTTTCATGTTTTTTGAAGAGTAGAAAATGTAGAAATGTCCCAGCAATCAGCAAAGGCTTTTAGTAAACCCTGGAAAAACACCTTAAAAATACATGACTCTATTTGCCATTGAACTGTTTCTCTATCTTCGTACCAAAGTAAACAAATAAACCTATAAACTCATATTGATTTATTGAAATCTACAGAGATTTACATGAAGTCCATCATAGATTTAATGTGGAGTATATCAAGTATGAAAAGAGTTTCCAATATGTAATTGCTACCATGCCTATATTGTTTTCCTAAATTTTCCTTTCCTAAATCGGAACAAATTTAGTTACATTCTTCGCTTTCAGTGTAGCGTGTCTGTTACATAAAAATGTATTTTTAAATTTTGTTGTTTCATTTCAAATAACCAAACTTACCCCTTTCCTGAACAGCTCAATTAAGCTATCGCAAGTAATCCCATATACGACTATACTGTAATCGCGTAAGCCATGGGTTGTCTAAAGCAACAAAACTGTCTTGCGGAAAAACTCACATGGTTGCCATTTCATCGCAGTTCACAGAGTGCAGCAGCAGCTGTTGTTTGAACATCATTATCATCGTCAACTTAGCCATTAGCCATTTGCAAATGCGCTTTGCATGTTGCCACTAATTGGCCAGAGTTGTCGATAGAACAGTTCTTTGGCTGTTTTGCTTCGTTTCGCACTGCTGTTGCTTGGGCTCTGGTTGTAGCCTGGATTTCTTATGGCGTTACGTTTGCTTTTGTTTTTTATTCCGCCGTGGCCTGCATGATTAATGAACGCCGTTATGCTTTTACGAGCAGAGTTTTCAGCTGCCACAACAGCTGGCCATTGCAGCTTATATACATACACATACATATCTATGCTTGTACATATAATTTGAACGCATGCGTGGCTGCCTTAGTGTTGCATAAGTCAACATCAGCATCGGCAACGGCCATAAAACTGCAGAGCATAAAAACAATAAAACACCAGCAAATTAGAAATTAATTTTTATGTATGTATGTGTGTGTGTGCGAGGGCATGTGTGCAATACAAGAGCACATGAAAAGAAACAAAAATCACATAGATGCATACAAAATGGTAGCAAATTTACACACAATACACACTTAGTAAGCATTATCGGGGTCGGTGGTTGGCAGTGCTTATGAGGGTAGGCAGGAGGTGGCGGTGGCGGTGTATGAGGCGGTGCCTTCTGGCAGTGCGTGGATTACGTGAGCAGCACTATCAGCATTCAGTAGTCAGCCTCATTAAGGCTGGTTAGCAAGTGATGTTTGTATAAGTGTGTATGTATGTGTGCGTATCGGAATTGTATTTTCTATGCATTGCAATTGCGGAAATTCAAGTGCTGTTAATGGGCTCTCGTCTCAGGCATAGTTACGTATCAACTTACACTCTGACAAAAAACGAACACGAAATATAGAAATTTACCTTATAAATGGAAGCTGCCTTAGGCTCCCATTATATTATTCACAGAAGGAAACATTTCTGACCCCATAAAGTACATATATTCTTGATCAGCACACTTGATCGCACCATTATAACATGTAGCTTCCATATAAAGACATATCAGCAGTGTTGTTTGTGCCATGTGGTCCGTCTCTCTCACTCACAAACGGATTTCTTGGAATGTGAATGTGTTATATGTATGTACATGAATAAGTATAGGTATATGAAAGTGTGTGTGTTTGTATATCAGATTGCACGCCCAAAATAGTTGTAGGAAAATAAAAAGAAGATGTTTCGCTGCCTAATGCTACAGCTGAAGGAAATACGTTTTAGACTGTTAAGTTTTCCTTCCTTTTAATAGTTCTGCAACAGTTCGGGTACCCGCAGTTAGCCTTCTTCTCTTGTTTTTCTTTACATTTTTTTATCAACTGCCAGCTATTTGTCGTTTCTGCAGATCTGTTTCAAATGTCGCCACAACTCTTTCATTAGCAACCAATGCTAACAAGTCCATCCATTGGCAGTTTTATATTCACTAGGAAAACCTTGCTCTACAAAACCAGACAGAACAAAAAATCACAGCAGATCAAATCAGCTTTGGAACGAAATTCTATAATCTAAGTAACAAGTAAAAGTTTTCCAAAGTGCACAATAACAATTGCAACCGCTTGCTTAGTTGTTTTGTATGTCGAGAGATTTCAATTGATGTGGCTATATATTGTCTCATTTTCGGCTAATGGCTGGCTGGGTACCTTAAGCTGTTTAGAGAGATCTGCCCTTTCCTCTACTAATTAACATTCACCCATATACCATATGCGTATACATACATTTATACATATTCAGGGTGTGAAGTGAAAACCCCTGTCCGAATATTTGCCATTGCAAATGCTGTTGGTTTGTTTGGCCATCCAGTCGTTACGTTACAGTTGTATTTACAGTCACAGTCGCACCAAACTTTTCACAGCATTACAATTTTATCCGACAATACGCAAAAATATTCTGCGCTCCCCTCTCTCTGATAAAATCCGACAGGAAACTTTTGTTATGCCACAAAAATGCATTTAGTTTTCTTATTTTTTTGTGTTTTGAAACTGTAACAGAAATTTGAGCCATAAAACTACATCATGTACATAACAACAGGAACTAAAACTGCAAAAACAAAAAACAAAACAAAAAAAAACTTTACACATCAAAATGCACATAAATAATAAATGGAACCGGGCGGTGACCAAAGACAGGAACTGAAACACAACAGCATAGTACGACCAGAAGAACCCAGCTGGTCGAACAAATGCACGAACTCGAACTCGCATACAAAATGTGGACAGAGTTGGGCAGGCGCCTTTGTTTCGACATCTCGAAACTGTTAATAATAAAAGCGTTGCAAAATTATGAAATTAATTTCACATTTTAATTATGCAACAGTGGCTGCAACATGTAAATTGAGTGCCAAAGCTAAAAGTAGCCAGTTGCCAGTCGGGCAGCCAGAATTCCATGCTGGCGTTGGCCCTTGTGTGTTCGCCAGTTGCAAGTGGGATTAGTGAGCTAACCAAAGAGCCCGCACATTTGCCAGATGACGGCTTTGGAGCCAATGTCAATGCAGTTGCATATTGCACTTGAGATTTGTGAGTTTATAGTTGCCAGCATGGTCAGTTAACTGCCTCAGGCTCGGCTAATGCTATTAAATTGCAGCTCACGCAGACACACAATGTTACACAAACGGGGCTCTGACCAGCCACAGTATCACACACGCACACACACTATTATCGGCCCCCCTTCCCTTCGACACCCGTGAGAATCTGGGTCTCTTGTGTCGCCGCCGTTTTGCCGCTTGACTGCCGCTGTTGCTGCTCAGCTTTGATTAGAGTGTTAAGCCCTAAATTGGTTGCTGCCGTTGGTCATTGTCGGTGCGACCTTTAGGCCGTTGAAGTTTCCTGTATGCTAGCTTTGGTTTGGCTTTGCGGCATTATGTATATATGCAGAGGGTATAATAATGAAGTCATGCGACCAGCGTTGAAGCTCTTCTGTAAGTAAAGCTATCCAAGCACTGAATGACGTGTTAATTCCTAATCAGCAAGAGGATGTAGACAAATTTCGTTTAATTGTAACTTGATGAGAGCAACAGGCAGATATTATGTTTCAAGAGTTTCAGAAATTATGTGATATGGCTTTTACAATTACTCACTTTAAAAATTGTGTGCGACTTTAAAATTCGATTTTAATACTTTTAGCAGAACATCCCGAACATCATCCTTTAAGGCATTCCATATCAATCGGAGCTGAGTATATAGATTTTGAATATGTTTGTTCAAATTTGATTTCAAAGCGATGATTGCTTGAGCTCTACTGGCTACTACTACTACTGTACTACTGACAGGATTCAGTCTACAGCAGGAGTCATTGTGGAACGGTTGCAGGTGGAAGGCTTTTAGCCGGATTGTATGGGATATCTAGGGTTATAGCCTTGTTCACAGTAAGAGGTAGAAATGCGAATTATAAAGACATATATTAGAGCCCTGCAATGACTACATTCACCGTGGGCCAATCATGATTTCACCAATTTTTATACTCGTACAAATGAATACTTGCGCAGATCAAATTGGTATAGCCGGATATTCAGTTCGAAATTTTATCCGAGTTGTATTCGTTTATTTAGCAAATACTTCGATTACTTACGTTCTTGAAATTCAATGAGGTGAGAGAGAAAGAGACGACAAAGCCGTATAAAACGGCCCGTGACCCAAAAAATCGAAGTTAGACTCATAAGAAGTGACAGCCTATAGCAACGTTCAAAATAGAAAGAGATACCTAGTTTAGTCGTCGGCCTCCTATCCTGTCTTGTCAACATACAGTTTTCCACTTACCTTGTCTAGAGTAACGACAAGAGAGCATACAGACAAGTTACTGCAAAAGGGAATTTTGAAATGTATTCTCGATTCCCCCCGCCATATCCGAAATGCGCCACATGAATACGAACGAATACGTTGCAAATTCTTATGTTTTCGACTAGTATAAGCATTCTTTTGTGGTTGAATGATTACAGAATGAACGACCATTTGATTTCTGATGAATGGGGGGCTCATGTAGAGCTCTTACGTCCATGAAATAAGCAAAATTTAGTGTAACTTCATCTGAACTGATCCTATCCATAGACTAGGACTGGTTGAAACGATCGAAATATCCAAGTAAAGGAAGGCTTTCTCAAGAGACACCACGTCTTACTTGATCATAAAACAAAAAAACGGGGAGCATTTAGTTTATATATCTAGTTTATATAATAGGGTTTCCTATTCCAAATTATATATATGAGTTAAATCAATTTTAATTTCAATGGCACAAATAACGAGTGAAACTAGATTTCTCTATGCAAATCCACACTCTCTTTAAATAGAAACTGTGACTATTTTTGAAATAGTAAAAGCTTTTGCAGAAATAAATCTAGCATATATTTATATCGATCTGCTGAAATTCCTCTATGTACGAATAGGCCCAATCTCATGTTATATACCTTAAAGCCATATCATGAGCAGAATGGAGCATCATTAATGTCACACACGCTCAACAAACAATCCAAGTGCTAATCGTTTTGATTTGGCCAGCTGTCAGGCTGACATGCCTAAGAACAACAACAACAACCATATCAATATCAGCAAATAACAGCAACACCAAACTTGGCTTTGGTCTTGGTCCAACTTATTAGCGCACATTTTAATAGGCCCAATTAATGTCAACTGCTTTGTTGTTGCTGTTGTTACTGTTGTGTTTGTTGTTGCTTTTGCGTCTGCCTTTGGGCCAAGTGAAATTTACTTGAAACGAAAGTTTTTGGCCATTGATTGGCTCGCTTCGCTGCACGCAAGCACAAAAGCCAAGACAAAGTTTTCTTGAATTGGGATTGAACATTTGTCGAGATGCATAAAAATTAATTAACAAGCAGCTGCCATTTAGCATGGGCAAAATTATTAGAAAAAGCAAAAGCATAAGAATTTTTAATTGGCTTTTGGCGTAGATTTTAGCTTCCTACTCATCGCACATTTAAGCCTAATTAACTTTCTACTTAGTGCGCAGTTTTCTTGCTATTTGTTATTGTTGTTGCTGCTGTTGCTGCTGCTGCTGCCGGCAGCAAATAGCGAATCTCTTTTTTAGTTTCCACCTCTACCTCTGGTTGGTCTACGGAGCTGCTCGAAGATTTTAGCCTGCATTTTGCATTTGTACGTTTTTCTTGGCTTGCCTTGTGCTTGTGCTTTATTGTTTTGGCTTTGCCGGCTTTCGCACTGCGTCAACTTCTAATTTCATTTTAAAGTGAAGCTGAGGCTGAAGCCTCTGGAGGTGGTGCTGCTGAAGCTGCCCGTGTCCGCTTTGATGCCATGGCCAAGCGCAGAAGAGTTTTGCTTTCAAATGTAAACGTGGCAGACAAGCGGGAGGGCGGGCAGGCGGTCGGTCTGGCCAGCAGGCAGGCAGGCGCTAACAAGGTGAAAAGTAGGTGAATGTTAAGCAGCAACAACAACAATGTTGGGAAAACAAAAGAAAAACGGCAACAACGCTAACAATGACAAAGAGTAAACAACATTTAGCGAATAGTAGAAAAGGCAGCAGCAAAACAACAAAAATAACAAAAACGTGCAAAAGGGTTAGAGAGCCAGCCAGCAGCCAGATTCAGAGTCGCCAAAACAAAAGGCAAACAAACAAACAGACATATCAACGTAAAATGTTGCTCTGCTGTTGTTGTTGTTGCTGTTGTAAGTGATGTTGCTGCCACCGATGGCGCTGATAAGTTGCTAGCTGGCAGTGGCAGTCACTATACAAGTCCAACAGCCAACGCCAGCATCTTCTGCTGTTGCTGCTGCTGGTTCTTCTTAAGCTTGAGCTGGAGCTCCAGCTTCACCCTCACCGGAAGTGTACATTAAGCGTTTTTAATTTCCAGTTTTGCACAACTTGAAAAACTGTTTGCAGAGCAACGACAACAAAGACAACAGAGACAACAAAGCTGCCGTAATGGAAAGTGTTTCTGTTGCCCGCTGCTGTTGCTGCTGGCCACGCACAACTCATTCTCATTTTGTGTATTCCGTTGCCAGAAAAGCAGCAGAAAAGTGAATGCGTGATTCGTTCGTTAACTCACGAACTGTTCAAAATCCACAGGGGGTCCCAGACACTAGATTGTTCTGTTTAAAAGGCATAGGCAATACTATAGATCCGTTTATGGAACATAGTTATAGCCGCTCACTTTTCTGATAGTGTTCATCTATGTTGAGATTCTATTTACTTGCTAGTTCATTACTTATAGTATCATGGATTATATCCGATCAGCATTGTAAGGGCACAAGAAGAGTGGACTTTTTTGCCAACTGAAGTGTAATGATAAGTTCTATTCAGAGGATATCTCCAGAGATAGAAAATATCAACTTAGACCTCTCAGAAATGTTCCTGATGTATATGTATGAAAAAAGGTTTTTCTATTTAACACTTTTGGTGTTCTCTAAGCCACGATTAGCCGTGACATAGTGCAGTTACTGCACGGAGCCATCTCTAGTATGCAGCTTGTTCGAATTTTTCGCTCACAATGACTGACAATCAACACGATTTGTGTTTTTGCATCTTGTACATTGCAGCAGGTACGCGTTGCAACAACAACAATAACAGCAGCAACATCAATGGTCACGTGTGACACTTCACGCGATGTGTTAACTCTTTTTTGGTTGGGAGTTGACATTTTGCAATCTTCTTTTTGGCGGCTTTGTGTGCGTTTTGTTTCCTGTGCAAATGCCATGGTATGGAAAATTTGATGAAGAACTTTTTAATTAACAACACTTTAATTTGTTTTTACATAATGGACAAGTTTTCAAAATTAATTACAAGTTGGAATGGCGCATAAAAAGAACGCTAATCACTGTAATTTTGAGCGTTGACTTTGACATTAATCATCCTTTATGTTTGCATTAACTGTGGCCGTGAGGCGTTAATGATGAGCAACTAACTAAATGGCCAACTAACTAATCAAATAACTGCCAAATAACTAACGAACTAAAATGTGTTTTTAAACTGTTTGCTGAACAAAAAGTTTTAATAAACCGCAATTGCAGCTTAAATAAACAATGAACTGGCTGGCTGACTGATGTAGGCCTAGTTGAATGCATTTTGTCGATAACGCAGCGGCTTGAATTTTAACGATTCAGTGAAAATGTCACACAGATTACGTGACTTTGATGCGATTGACAGAGTCGCGAGATTTATGCGTGCGCTGCAGTGAATCTGTCAGAGCCAATGGGCGGTGAATGGGCCTCAGACCGTACCCAGACCCAGGCCATAGGCTCGTCACCGCTCAGCTCACGAACGTGCGACGCCAGCAATTAGAAAATAGCGAAATGACAAAACAACACCAACTACAACTACACTCAGGTAGATAGCGGCGCCCACTACACATTCTCATTTGAATGCCGCCGCGTATCTGGCCAGACAGTGGGTCGGTTGCTTTGGTCGCCAGTTGCGAGTTGCGAGTGAAAGATCACGACCAAAAAGTTGGCAGCCATGCTTGTAATGATAGAGGCGGAACGTGGAGGCGGCTGTGGCGGCAGCACATGAAAGTTTATTGCGTTGGTGTTATAAACAAACTGGCAAAAATTGTTTGCCGCATTTTTATTATCTGTTACGTTTAATGTGAAAAAGAAAAGCGAAAGAAAAAAGTGAAAACTAAGTGGGTGCGGTTCTAAAAAGTAAGTTTATTATTTTTGAAAAGGTGCGCTTGAGAATAAAGATTTTTCTTAATGGAAAATGCTTATATATTGGGAAGGTTATGAGTTCAAGTAATGTAGCTTATAAACTCACATTTTGGGACTTAGAAGGCATATGCATGTGAGGGAGTCTATGGATTTATTCTTAATCAGCAACTATCTCAGCTGTCCTCAAAATGCATACAGCTGCAATTTTTAACTCATTGCTCGATTGGTTCACCATGGGAATTCGTTCAAGCTACTGTATCAAATTGCTAGATGTAAAACTTAGTGGACAGAAGACTCCAATTTAAATGATTGCTCAAAAAAGTTTGCATCAAACTTCAAATTGTCTTGGCACGAAGTACTTAAGCTATATTGAGTATTCTGTACAAAATCTGCACTCCTTTGTAAATCATGCATCCACTTTCTTCTTTCATTTCTTTGAAATCGAAACCTTTTTGGGGCTTGTATCTCAAAGCTAACTACGTTGTAATATTATACATTCTTGGTCTACTCAGTTATTTAATAAAATATGGCGCACTTTTTTGTTTTGCCTCGTATTTCAAAGGCTTCTATTTCCGTTCCCCATTGGAGCCAGCTGTTATCGCCGCCTTTCCTTCCGCTGGGCATTGCCAGGCTAATGGCATACACTCGATGTCAAAAGCATCTCCGCCCGCACCTCCTTTCACGTTTTCGTGTATTTGTATTGTATTTGTGTTTCATTTTGTCGCCGCTTTGCGTTTGTCTAATTTCCTTTTGTTTAATGCAAAGAATTGCAAATGTTAAGCACACTCCGTGTGGTCGCAACAGCTGTCAGAAGGGAGTTGGAGTCCCACTCGCTTTTACGAAATGACGAAATGGTTTTAATGTAGAACGTTTGACGGAACATTTGCAACATTCTTCTTGCGTGCCCCAGCATTTGGGGTTTTGATATGGCACTTGCGTTCATACCACATCATCCCCGGCCCGGTGCAATCCTCACCCTCAGACTCATCCATTCATTCATTCAGTCGCTCATTCAGCCACTTTCATTCATACAAAGCGCCGTCAACGCCGCCATGAATGCAATCCCAATGAAAATAAGTGGGACGGAGAGGGTGGCAGGGAAATACGTGTAAAATGAAAGAAAGAATCGTAAATAAAAGCGCAAAGGCTGAAATAAAACATGCACACTCACACACACACATACATACATACATAAACCACATACAAATGCATAGATACTCCTTTGGCAGCACCAGCACCAGGCCGAGACCTAGACCAGACCCAGACCAAGACCCAGACTCAGACATTCCACCCTGCAGCGTTGGCGCATTTTTCTGCACAATTTATGTCTTTTAATGAAAATGGAAGCAAGTGAAAGAAAAATAAAAAACCGCTCAACACGCTAATAACTTTTAAAAGCAAATGTGCAACTGCCTTTCTATCTATGTACGAACATTCCCTCAGATATACATAAGTATATAAGTATAGGGCCATAAGTTACAAAAGCAGACACCCAGCAAGCCTATCTACTTGCGTTTGTAGGACGCTCTACCAAATTAGTCGGCTGGGGCGTGCGATTTGTATATACATATGTACATTTGTATATACATAATCGCAACACAATGTGGAACGGCTTTCATGTCGGAGCCATTTGTGAGGGGGCAAAGCAGAAATGCTTAAAAACTCGCTGCCCAGACATTACAAAGTCAATTTGCCATTTTGCCTGCCTAATTATATATCATTGGCTGGCGTGGCTGCTCACATGCTGGCGCTTGCAAGGCCCTTGGCCCCTTGTATCCATCAATTAGCCAAAGAAAATTTGATTGTGACTTTGAGGCTGCTCGAAATGTTAAAGCTTTCAATATGAGAAAAGCTTCAACCACATCATCAGCGAATCATAAATTAAATTCAAGTCTTCTGCAAAGAACTCAAAGCATGAAATAAAATAACGGTCAAGCAAATTGCACATTAACCTCGAAATGTTCACATTTTGGACACAAAAAATAGCATTAAACATTAAGTATATTTCTATTATTATTTTTATGACTTTGTCTAATGCATTTAATTGAAAATGGGCACAGCCACGGATATGCGGGTATAAAGCAGCGTTCAGCAAGAAACAAAGCATGTCCATTAGCGAAATTAAAAATGAAGACTAAAACAGAAAAAATAAAGTGGGCTAAGACAGAGCTGGCTGTCCAGAGAAGCCAAAAATTACTTATGGACAAGTATGGGGAAGCTTGGCGCTTTGGCATCAGCATCGTGCTGATGTACACTAACGCTTGATGTGAGCCATTTCCATTATATACGAGCTCAATTGATGTAGTGAAAATTGAATGTTTTCTGTATAAAACCTGTAGCGTAACATTCACTTAGGCATTAGATATAATTTTTAAAAAATTTAACTTATCTATAACTTGATTTTGATCGTAAGAGCAGGTATAAAACAGAGAAAGACAGACTATAAGATACTCCTACTCAGACTACTTTTGAGAACAAGTCGGATTTTCTGAAAGCCTTTAAATTAAAGATCTGTTAATACAATTCTATTATCGTAACATCAACTACATAAAGTAACTAACAGTTGCTTGTAGCATTCTGCAACATGTTTGTAAGCATCCAGCAACATATTTACAAGACAATTTGGCTCGCAGATACAATGCTGATGGCATGTTCTGGCAACATTCCGTATGGCAATTTGGTGAACACATGTTTACAACCCAGCAGAATGCTGTCCCTCTCTCTCACTCTCTTTGATTGATATCTCATGTATGTACCATATATGTGTATGTACTAACATGTGTGCCCCCTCTACTTATATATGTATATTTCATTGCCTAAATGTATAAATACATTTTATGGAAAACCTTTTTAGCGATTTTGTCTACAGTTCTTACCCGATCTTAATGAAGGGTGTGTGCTTATACATATATAAACCGAGTTATAAGTCTGTCAAAAACTGTAGCAGATATCAGGACTCTATCGATTGGCAGGGGAGAGATCTAGGTGTTCATACGAACGAACAGACGGACAAGGCTAAATCGACACCGCTGTTGATGCTGATCAAGAATACATATAAACTTTGTGAAGTCGGTGATGCTTCCTTCTGCCTGTTGACTAGCTGAAAGGCAAGGCTAAATCTACACCGGTGTGGATGCTGATCAAGAATATATACATACTTTATAGGGTCGGAAATACTTCCTTTTGCATGTTATATACATTAGCACGAATACAAAATACTATCTCTATATAGAGTAAGAGTATAACAAGCCGATTATATATATCTTTGTCGAATTAAATTAATGTTGGAGAAGGTTTGATGAATATCTGAGAAATGGGTCCCAATATTTCTCTTATATTATCAAGTATCATCAAAGATATAAAGACTTCGACTATTTCATGTTAACTGTGACAATTCCTTTCAACACTGCTGCCTTAAAATTATTGATATTACAAAGCTCTTTATGTCGGCAAGACAAAAAGTTGGTCAAATATAATTGCAAACCAAATAAGTTCAGTGAGTGACCGTTTAATAGCCACAAGCGGAAGCCACTTGCATCAACTTAACAAAGCAAATAAATGACTCCGCTTCAAGCTATCCGTGTTTTTATTGCCAAAAGTGCAATCTCACTCACTCCAACCGACATATGGTCTATATTTAGGTATATAACGCCGCTTGTCTAATTGTCGATTGCCCGGCGGTGAAGAATGGACACCATAACAAGCGCATTATTCGCGTTCAGACATTAATACAACAGGCGATGTCAAAAGTCTCTTTATAGCCACATATTGACACAAACACAATCGATATGTGTCTGTATGCCTCGCTATTGTGCTCGAAAATAATTAAAAAACTGACATTGATATTGATGTGATTTTCTATGCATTTCTGTTTGGCCATAATTGCGAGTTATACACAGTTATTATTTATGTTTAGTTCGCAGGGGACTTTGAAAACATATAAAAAATAGTATACACAAATTTACACAACTTGGATTGGATTGGTTGCGTTAGCCTTGACTTTTGAGCTTGAGCGCGCTCGCTCGCTCGCTCGCTTTATTGTCTTCTTGGCATTTGTGCGACTTTTGTCTTGGCTTTGGGCTTATGTAGCAGCTCCGACTGCTTGCTTTTGTTGGTTTATTGATTTTGAAAATGCGCAACAATGAACCATAATTGATCACGTTCATGGTCCAATTTAGTGGGCTGTTTTTTTTTCTTCTCATTTTCTTGTATTTCTTTTGGGTTTGTTCAGGGGCATTTTGGGCTGGCTACACAAGTTGAACGATCCTTTGGCCAAAGTTGACAGATGCCAGAACTTTACAGCAGCTTTCGTTTTTTTGCTATGCAGCAATTAAAAGGAAAATAACAGTCAACAACATCAACTTGAGCAACAAGCCGCCTCTTTGTTGTACTTCCTCTACGTCGTCTTCTGCTTCTGCTTCTGCTACGTCTTTTTGCTGCTGATGCTGCTGATGTTGATGGTCAGCATGGCATCATCAACATCAGGAACTTCATCATGGCCGTTCAATGATGGGTTTGGGGGTGCAACGGCAACGACAACGGCTTTCAGCTTCCGTATGTTTTATAAACTTGCTGTCTTGCATTGGCCTATAAACCGAAAGTAACACACACACGAATACACACACTTGCACGCATACTGACATTTTAAGACCTGTCCCTGTCTCCGTTCCCGCCTTCTTATATGGCTGCCAGTACAAGAAAAAAATATTTGACCTACATCAAGTTTTCAAGTTGCTTGTTTGTGTTTCTTTTTTTCCTTTTTTTTAGCTAAGGCTGCACAGTCTGTAGCTTCTTCACCATCTACATTATCGTCATCAACATCATCATCATCATCATCAGCATCGTCGTCGCCGTCAACGCTGTCGGCCTCTGATACGCTTTATTTCTACCTCCACCGGCTTTGGGCTTGTTATTTTCTTACACAAAAACCAAACCACAACATTTGCGCATATTTGGTCAACTGCATTTTGTTGTCTCTCTTACCCAGCCTCTCCATTGACGCCTGTCTCTGTCTAGCCGCCTGTCCGATATTGTTTTCAATTTGGTAGTACGGCATTTTCATTAATTTTTCAGCAGCTTTTGTGTATGTCAGTGTGTCGACGTTTTTCGTCTTCGTTTTAGTCTCGCCTTGTCGACCCGCCCACGCATAAAATATGAAAAGTCGTTTGCAGACTTAGACGGTTGACCAGAAATAACAGAGTGGGCTCGGGCTTGGCCAATGGCCACGGCTACGCCGCCTCGGTTGTTACCTCTTCTTCAGACTCCTCTGATACGGCCTCCGAATGCGTTCAGTCACGCACTTTGGTGTCGCTTTGACTGATTCATATAAAAATTTGAATTTATTTCTCATTTGGTAAATTTTTGTGTAAAATTTACATTTTTACAACTGATGTTTTTTTGCTGATTTTGCTGTATAATCATAAATTAAGAATCAAAGCAGCTTTTTTTATTAAAATTTAGAAAATATTTAAATAAAAAGTAAGTAAAATGTAATTGCACGCTTGCACTCAGGCAAATGAATTAAACTTCTAAGAATGTCTAAAAATATTTCAATAATTAAGCAAAAGCTAACAATTATGGAAGAAATTTCGTTGGAAAAAGAAGCGACCTGTTTAGTGATTTCCCATATTAATTCTTAATAGCAACAACATCTTTGATTCCCAGAAAGTGTTTCCCAGACTAAAAACCAACTTTCTATACTTCTCTCGCTCGGCTTACATTCAAATAGTATTCACCTGTCTATAAAATAATTATCATAAGCGATCTGGCGCTCTGAAAAGTTGAACGAAAAACCAAAAGGCAAACAAAGTGCAGCTAACCGCTCCCAAAATTTCTGGCAACTGCAACACACACTCGCATATACCTTACCCAGCATCCAGTCACAATAGTTGACGGTCCATGCACCTTTTGACTCAGGATGTGGGTTTCGGTTTTGCTCTTGGGTGTGGGTGTATCACTGCATGGCCGGGCTTGTGCTTCAGTGCACAGCTCTAAACAGTTTGAAGTTTGGGGAGCACGTTTTGATGCAAATCGCTTGCGAAAGGCGGGCGGGCGCCTTATGCAAATGAGCGCAAAATTAAATAATTAAACAAACGCCAAGCGCGCTCACGAACGGACAGTTGCATATGGTGGTAAGGGGATAGACAACCAGGCTGGGGTACGGGTATGACTCTTAGCTGACTTCGAGTCCGAGTACCAGTATGTGTACCCAATGTGGCTTGCAATGGCTGCTGCTGCTGCTGCTGCTGTTGCTGCTATCGCTCTGGCTGTTGCACAAACAGAAACTGGCACAGCAACTTTTTCTTTGAACAGCCTCAGCCACTGAGCTGGCCTGGCTTTTTAAACATTTAGCGTTTCTTTCTTACACGTATGTGGAGCGTTAATGAATTGCTTTAAGCTATAGCTAGATCTATGGTTTGGACGTCAGGGTGCTGCCGAACCGGATGAGAATGGTTTACTTACTTTTCGAAATGCTTGGCTTTGCAATTAAAAGCGGCAATTGTCGCCAGCTTGTTGTTGGCCAATGTCCAGTTGCGGGCTGGAAAAGTGTTGCAAAAGCCAATGCAGCTCATTAATATATTAGCATTTAATGGTTACCAAGTGTGCCATATTGGTGTCATTGAACCGGAGATTGCTCATACGCCCAGTCAGCTGATAGGCTGTTATATATATGTACATAAATATTTGCAGATCACGCGCTGAGTGCTAGCAAGCACTGTTAGCTCAAGCCTGAGTCACTCGCAGTCGAAAAAAAATTGCCGATAATTCACACATTTGTGCTAAAAGTTTACTTTACCTCAATCTATAAACAATTTCTCCCAAGTGCTTTTCAGGTCAGTAGGCTAGGAAATAATTTCGTTGATTCGCAGCAGCAGCAGCAGAGGCAGCAGCAGCCGCAGTCGCAGTCGAAATCTAAATGTCTCAATTCCAAAATTGAGCGAGACTTTTGCCCCACTAACTTTGACTTGGCAATTGCGCGTCTAAGTTCACTTCGGGTAATTGTTTATAATTGCAATTATATGGCGATTTGCTGTGAAATTCAGTGCAGCATAGTTTAACAGACAGGCAAATAGTTAGAACCAACAACAAGAGTAATAAGCTTAGTGTGCCAGTTTTATGGCAAGGAAAAAGTGCCGGAAATAATTGTTTTAAGTAGTCTGAACTTTGCGCACAGAAAAAATACAACAACAACAACTACAAAAACAAAAACAAATAGTAAGCAAGTCTGGAAAGTAAAACTAGTTTAATAAAATGTTCCACATATCATAGTACCAGCTCTATGGCATTTTAGATAATTTATAGAAATTTAAGTACCATAACTGCCTTTTGGAACTAATGTGTGCTCATTATACCCTTACAGAGGGTATTATAATT
Source organism: Hirtodrosophila duncani (assembly GCA_037043425.1). Taxonomy (NCBI): domain Eukaryota; kingdom Metazoa; phylum Arthropoda; class Insecta; order Diptera; family Drosophilidae; genus Hirtodrosophila; species Hirtodrosophila duncani. The sequence continues at coordinate 3,852,262 of JBAMBM010000834.1, read as the reverse complement.
CTGTCACAATATTTGTAAAGCATAGAAAGAAGCTTCTCCAACCACATAAAGTATATATAGTATATTCCTGATTCCTGATCAGCATGACAAGCCGAGTCGATATAGCCATTTCCGCCTGTTTGTCCGTCTGTTTCTATGCGAACTAGTCTCAGCTTTAGCGCTGTAAGCTGCTCTTTTGTCAAAATCTGACAGATCGGACCACTATATCATATAGTTTCCACATAACCGACCGATTTGGGATGAATTTCTATCCGAATTAAACTACATTTTGACCGTGTCAGTCTTAGGAGCCTCCCCGAATTTCAATCGAATCTGCAAGGGTATGTAAGCTTCGGTTACCCGAACTTAGCCATTCTTTCTTGTTTGAACCATTGAGTATATTTTCAAAAATATTTCAGCCAGAGACTGAAAGTGTGTCCTGAGGCATGAGTTGGCATTGTGCTTGAGATGGAGATCACTTATGGCATATTATAATACATAATTAGAAATGAAAGTAAATGAGTGCGTAGGTTGGCTTTGTAGCCATATGAATGACAGGGCATAAATGGTTGGCCGTGATTGGGCAAGTTTCAGCCATAAATAAACAAATCAAAAAATTGAGAGTTTATTTACCATTATTATTATTGTTATTTTTATTTTTTTCTTTTTTTTAGAGTAGCGCGTTCTTGAAATTCAATTTGGTGAATTGCCAATTTCGCACAGTAGTTCAACTCCAATGTTAAAAGCCATAATTGATGACTCCCCCTGGCCGGCTACAGCTGACTTTCTAAAATAAGTTCATGCAATAACAATTTGTTTGACACTTGGAAAAATATTTGTTTGATAAATGCTTCTGGCTGAACCCAGTGAAAAATCGAAAAATTCGCTTTACAATTTTTTGATATATTTTACACCGTGGACAATAGCGCACAGCACTCGATATTGATTGCCAACAATTAAAAGTTAAACATTGAATATTAAAAGGCGACTGTTAAAGTTTGGCTTTTCCATATGGGGCAAAGTGGTTTTTGTGCAACCGAAAGAACACTTTTCATTTTCATATTTTGCTTAATGTTTTATTATTATTTTCTTTTTTTTTTGGTTTGCTTTTGTTTTAATAACTTGTTAATTTATTTGCAGCAATTATTAATGCAAACAAAATATATTTTATAGTCTCACATGGAGAGCGACAGCTTTTGTGTGCGCATATGTATGTGTGTGCCATATCTTTGGGCTTATTTCATGCATAAATCATTTCCGTTTGTTGTTGTTGTTGTTGCTGCATTGCACTTTAACACAATATTATAATTACATTTTAATTTATGCAAATATATGTTAGCAGTTACCAGTAGCCAGTAACCAGTCGCTTTTTTAATGCATATTTGTTTAAACTAATGACAAAGTGTAGCGCACCAAAAACACACAAAAAAAAAACAAACACACGCACATTAAGAGGAGCTGCTGAAAAAAATATATACACTTTTTTAAAGAGCAAACAAAAGCTGCTTAGGGTCGGTGCTTTGTACAAAAGTTCGTTAAACCCACAATGAAAAACGCATTAAAAATGTATGACAAATATTGGCAAAGCTTTACCGAAGCCCGTGGAAACATATGCAAATGAAAATTGTATTTAAAATATTAAACATTGGGAAAAAAAACCAACAAATGATTGAATGATTAATTCGTTAACAAACGGCTTTTAAGAATCAACAATTAACTATTATATCTAACGGATTTATTAAAACCTTAAAGTTGAAAAATAATTCATTCTCTATTTACGAAAGCATAAATTAGTATGATTTGTATCACGTTTCAGACTAGTTCTCTGTCATGCTGTGACACATGGTCAAGCCAGATCTTAACAGTTACAAAAAATCGAAAGTAATTAGCATTACAAAACACATTCAGAGGCGTCAAATAGCCTTGCCCCACACTCAAACGCCCACTGGATAGCTGGCTGACATAAAAACCCAATCCAAATCAAAATTGAAATCGAAATCGAAAACGAATTTAGGAATATGAAAACGAGCTCAACTTTGGCTGATTGATCAAATTTTGATTGACAAGGCGAGTGGTTTTGCTTGCTCTTTCGGTTTTTTGCTCTATTAAGCAAATTCGTTTTGCGTTTTATTGTTCTTATTGTTGTTGTTGGTGTTGCTATATGGTGTGGTGTTATGTTCGTGTCCAATAATTCTGTCATTAACGACAATTAGTGAGTAAATATAAAAGCAATGTATGAAATACATTATGACAATCCACAAAATTCTCTATTTGTGGCCGCTATTGAAAATCACAAAATCGCCGTTAATTGAGCGCATAATTGTGTACTGTGTACGGTCCGAAAATATACATGGATATATACATTAACACACACAGCGCACAGAGCATCTGTTATGTAATTCGATACTAAAATGTAAAACGATACGCCACTTGGCAGGTGTTGGCCGTCACTCTATAGACAGCCTATGTCGACACACATTGAATATACATTGTACATATCTATGGCTGTGTATAAGTACACATTTCGCAAGAGGCCATGTTTTAGGACTTGAACTTTTGCGCTAAGCTGCTGATGCACAGATACACATTCAGATACAGATACTGAAAGAAGATACACACACTGCCTGTCGGCCTGTCTCATTGTCCGCAAGCCACAACAAAGCAACGGAAGTGAGACGTTTTTATGGCCATATAGCTTTGATGCTCCCACTCGATAAGCGGATGATATACGAGTACCCGTACTCATACTTATACTTATACTTACGTATCTGAATTTCTGTATCTAAATCTGACTGTGGACAAGACACAAGGTCACCCGAACATCAGCAACAAACACCATGCGAATTTTGGCCAACAAGTTTCGCCCAGAGCATTTGACATACAACAGGAAGGAGCATCAAATTGAAATTTAACAATTGGTTGGACATGCTTTTGATTTTGTGTGTTGTGTTGTGTTGGGTTGTGTTGGGAAATACCTTTTGGGCCACCTATGGCTAGGTAATCTTTACGACTTCGTTTCTGTATAGAATTGTATGCTATTTGATTGCTAAGGTAGGAGAGGAAATTATTCATTTGGTTTAAGAAAAGGTCACGTTTGTGGCAGAATTATTTATCAAAGCATTTGAAATCTCTGACTTGTCGAAATATGAAGATGTGTGAAGTTCAGCATGTTATAGTTTGAATATATGCGAGTTTACAGCTTAAAGAGATTTGGATTGTTATCTTAGAGGTTCCCTTTCCGATCACTATTAAAATATGATTATACTAATTTGAGGTTTTATCAAAAAGAACAACAATTTCGAAGTCTGCAAATATTATCTTTATCGTAATGTAAAATTGTCCATTTGAAGTGAAGACAGTCCGGAAAGAATCAAAAGTTATTTTTTCATCTTCTAATACTCACGGTTGTTTTGCGACTCTACAAATGAGGAGGGCTAGAACGTTCCTGCCAACGCCGAGCACTATTCTAACTGAAGGCAAGTTTGCGACCGTTCGCCAACTCTATTATTATTTTCTTTAGGCCTTCGAAAATTCATGTTTTCGACTTTGGTTTCGTGAATAATATTCTCAAACCACATCTTACCGTTGTGTGAATATGAAACTTCTTGACAAACATCGAATTCTTACATAAAACACAATTACTTTAGTTAGAACTACATCGAATTTTAATGAATTTTAATGAATGAATATTCACACACGAGTTTAACTAACGTAAGTTTTTTATTTTGAGGTGGTTAACATAAAAAATTCATGCCTGCCAAAGCCTTAAGCCAACACTTATTCATATAATTATCCAGTAGCTTATTCACACTTATTCATATACCATATTCCGTCGATATTATCTACCTAATTGACTTTGAAGCTTACCTCAATCAATTTCAATGCATTTAAGGCTTGAAAGTGCAGTTCAAAATTCGACTGAAACTCATTCTCATTTAAAGGCGCTTCAGTGTCGACGCAAAATCAGTTCGACTAAATACCAGATATCTCCAGATTCTGAGTCAGCTGCCAACCGGCTTTCCGATTTTTATATTTTTATGGCTAGGTTGCACGCGTGGCCAATTTAATTGCCGCTGACTAAAAATGCAAAAATTTAAATATTTTCAAAATATTCGCCACAGTTGTGTCGAGCCGTGCGCTCGTTTTTCAGTCTTTATTGTTGTAGTTGTTGTTGTTGTTGCTGTTTTCGCTTTCAGTTTGCCTGGTCTTAATGTGTTTTTGTTGCTTTTTCAAGATTTATTTAAATGCATTAAACTTTAGAGGTCAACTTCCTTTCACTGACGACGTGTTGGCGTCGTCGTTGCCAGCCACGGAGACACGACTACGGCTCAGCCTCAGATTCAGATTTAACCTCCATTGCCATTGCCACATCTTTGCAGCCTGCCATTATCGTACCCATCTGCCCCTGCCCTTGCCCTGCCCATACACCCGCACCCGTCGAATTCTGTTCATCCGTTATGCAAAATTCTAAAAACAAAAATCAGGCACAAAATGTGACATGTGACAAGTGACAAGTGGTGTGTCTGCTGTCTTTCAATGTCGTTTTCCGCTTAGCCTTTTTGTTGTCTCTGAATGTTTCAACTTTTATTTGTATACCTTTCGATATTGCTTATGTTCTTGTTTGTTATTGTTGCTGTTGTTCTTGTTGTTGTTGTTTAACCGTAATTTTCCATATGAACTGCAAAAACACAAAACACCCAAAAATTATTGAATGCGTAAGAAAATAAAATGCTCGTCGGGAAGTTCATTTAAATTGAAATCCTGCCAGGACAGCACAGCTTGGTGATAGGCAGCGGCGAGCAGAAGGATGCCAGGGGCTGGCTGAGTATTGTGAGCGGTGGCATATTTACATTGTCGTTGTCAATTTTATGACTTGAGCGAAGAAAAGGACAAGAACAAGCAGAAGCACAAGCAAAAGTATGAGCCCAAGCCGAAGCCCGAGCAAGTCAAGGAAGGCAAGAAGATTGAATGAGAATGAGGAGTATGAATGAATGTAGGAAGAAAGCAAGCATGTCAAAAAGTAACTGCATAAAAGTTCCTTGCAAATTTAATAAACTTTTATAGATGCGTGTGTCGGGTCGACAAAGAAGAGACGGCGTTGACGAAGGCAGAGGAGGAGCATGAAGAACAACAGGCAGCCTGAACAACAGCAGCTGCCATTAATGCGTGGCAGAGTCCTTGCTAAGGGCACCCCGACTTTTGTCTGCCCTATCCCACCTAGCCCTTTGCCAATACATAAGTATTGTTCATGTGTTCCTCCTCTCTTGTAGCTATGGTTGCTGTTAGTCTTGCTGATGCTGCTGGCATGAAGTGATTGCTCCATGGGGTGCACTTTGAAGCGCGCCAGTCATGGGCAAAAAAAAAAAGAAAACAAGAGAAGACAATATAAACTTTTATTGTATCCGCATTTCAGTGTCGCACGACATTTTACTTGCTGCTGGCTTTCTTTGCTTCGTTTTTCTTTCCACGGATCGGATCACCCGCTGCTTTTGTGTTAGCCCAGCTAAGTTGAAGTTCAACTTTTGCCACATGTCAGAGATTGATACTTGCGGCGAAAGTGATTTATTTAGTCGCTGACATTCGCATCACAAAACGCACGTGGAGCAGCAGCAGCAGCAGCAGCAGCAGCAGCAGCAGCAGCGACAGCAGAATCCAAAAATGTTGTTTGGGCAACACATCCATGACGTAAATTGAGCTAAGTGGTTCGAGGTGGCTCCTGACAATTTGATAATAAAAGTGCAAGCTGTTGCTGCCACCGCTTAACAGACATTGCCAAGACATTCGATGCCATTTGGTGCTGGGGCACATGGAGTGGTGAAAAATCTTGAGAAGTTTGTCTTGATTGGCATTGAAAATGCACTCGCAGTTTTGCATTGACAGTTGTAGTTTGTTGTTTGTTCGCTGGCTTGGGCTGACAACTAAATGTAAACTTTTGTCCAATCGCATATGTGACCAGAAAAATGGCATCCATTCAAAGTTTTTAACCAGTCGTAGTCACCCACACACACACACACATAAAAATCAATGTATTGATATGGTCTTTTGGCTATGAAAATAATAAATAAAAATAGCCAAAGTGCTGGCAGCAACTGTTGCAATTGTTGCAAATGCCAAGCAAAAAGGAGCGAACCCGAAACCAGTTTCGCTTTGTCCACAGATCAAATGGAGCAGGGGTAGCAAAGGGGAACGGCAAGAGCGAAGAGCCAGACTATATGGGGTCCATGGAGGAGAATTGTGTCTTTCCCACACACACACACACAGACAGACACACAGATGCACATTCACTAATGTAATGCGAAGTTATCGTGGCCATTGTGCGGCAGCGGCAAACGAATGCAGTTCAGCAACAGCAACAATAACAACAACAGCAATCTACAACAACAATGAAAATGACCCAAACCAAAAGTGCAACCAAATGGCCGCTGTTTGGTTCAGTTTGCTGCTTGGTTTTCCACGGACAATTGAAAGCTAAAATTGCATTTTGTGTCTGCAACTTCAACTGCAATTGCAACTGTGGAGCGCCTATTGCTCTTGATTCCCTCTTAGTCGCAGTCTTATTTGAAGTCTCCCAGAGACTTGGTTTTGCTCTCCAATGGGTTCGCATTTCATGCCATTCAAAGCTTTCAGCTGCGTGTTGAGTTACTTGATTTGCCCTTGCATAAGAGATGGTATTATAACAATGGCATACAATTTGCATTGCATGGAGAAAAAGTCACAAATAAGCAGCTTATAGCAGTGCAAATAAATGGGGATGACGTCACTGAGTGATGGATGCACGAGGGGAAACGTTGTTAGTTTAATATTGACAGGTCTTTTCATCTTTTAGTCAGTAAAATTTCTTTAGCGGCACAGAAAAGACAAAATATGCATTATCGGAGAGAATGCAACAATATTGGCTAGTAGGGATATTATGGTAAGATAGTAGATGCATCAAAGAGCTTTAGAATCTTATCATCCATGTATCGTTGGTATATGGGAAAAAAAGGTAACCATTCATCCTATTTGTAGCATGTACAACAGTGGTCCTCCAACTCATCTACTTGAATTTGAATCAATGCAATTATATTCTTTTTGCTCCTATTCATATATATTGATAAGTCAACAAGACCTTATGGAAGCTTTGTGATCTACTTTGAATGGTTTCTGATTGTTTTAATTTTAAATAAAAAGTACAACTTATCTACGGCTTTCTACTCAAATATATTTTATATAAAACCAATATCATCCACTTATTGACATTTGAGAAGAAAAATTAATCTTCTTTCATGGTTATTTAACAAGCGTTTGCATTCCCATTATTCTCATGACATATTTTGTATATCTTTTGTTGCAGTACTCGCTGTGTATATTTTGTATAGAAAAAATTGTTGCATTGGCCCTGTCATGAGTCATGGTCATCATCAACTATATCGTCATCCAGCATCCAAAACCTGACCCCGTTCCAGTTGCCTGAGCTCAGGCTTGCAGCAGCTTTTGCCATCCAATCCGCGAGTCCTGAACAGGGATAGTCCTACAGAGGCAAGTGCCCTGGCTATGTCTATGGGGCTACAGCTGGTCGCTCGTTGGGGGCTTTTGTCGCCTTTTGTTGCCTCCAATTGCTGCCAATTTGTTTGTGGCTAGCTACCATTTTGGTCGTTTCTTTTTTTCGCATTGTCCATCTATGGGTTTTTGTGCCTCCAACTTATATACATACATACATACATACATATATATTTTGCTATTCATTTTGTATGCACGCCTGTGCCGGTTGTTGTTGTAGTACCCTCCAGCCTTCAGTCTCTCCCAATGCGGCTGGGCTGTCGCTGTCGCTGCCGTTGTCATTTGAGGTCAGTTTAAATGGTTTCCTGTCAGTTGTGGTCTTCGGTTTACCAGCAATGGCAACGGCTTCGGCGTTGGTGGCCATCATTTTGCATACGTTGCAGTTGCAAAATATTCAATAAAGTATTCATTCATATTTTTACAACAAGAGAAACAACAGCAACAGGAAAGGCAGCAGTAGCAGAAGCAGCAGCAGCAGCAGCCAGAGTAACAGAGATTTTGTTTGCCCTTTTTGTCGCCTGTCTGTTGCTATAACTCTCAAAGTTATCGCACTTCTGGTATGCATTGGTATTGCGTAAAACTTTTTTACAGAATTACAATTTCGCCTTTTGTGATTAATGCAATAAGGGCAGCATTTTTACTGGAATTTGTGGCCAACAATGCGATCTCTATGGCCTCGCGGCACGCTCCAGTTACACAAAACGAACCAAAAGCTACAGCTATGGCCACAGCCGCTGCAACTGCGGCGACAACTCAAAAGACATCTTGTATTATAAATGGCCTCCAAAAAATGTACAAGCCAAATGAAAAACGACATTTGCAGTTGGGGCATAATTACGCGCGTTTTCTTTTGGCATGAAAATGAACACCTCAAGGTGTCGCTGGTGTATTTCAGAGGGAGGGTGGGGGATGATGGTGCATTATGCATAGAATTCAATACGACTGACTTCACTGCAAGCCAAATGAGATTGTGGTAGCGTCGTGCTGCTGCTCATTTCGTTTTATTTGCAAATTTTATGCCACAAATACCACAAGAATTGCAACAGACAGAGCGCAAACGGCAATGGCGATGGAGTTGACTGTGAGTCTGAGTGACGGCGACGACGAATGTGACACCTCGGGTTAGCTCGAGTGTAAATAGCGAAGGCGAAGCTGTTGCAGTTGCACCAACATCAACAACAGCAACAGCAGCAACAGCAGCAGAAGCCCTACACATTGCCACTCACTATGGTTTCGTGATATTCCGAGTTTTTGGGGCCAAGCACTTGAACATGATAGCAGCTTAGTGCAGCAGACAGACCGACAGACAGACAGACTATCAGACAGCCAACCAAGCGAAGTTGTAGCAAAATAAGTGGCACATGCGCCGCGTGAAATTGCAAATGCCGACAGCAGCAGCAGCAGCAAAAGCAACAGCAGCTAGAACAGCAGCAACAACTGCGGTTGCGTTAATGATACGCCTGTCTAGATAGATTCAGAGCCAGAGCCAAAGCCAGCCATCTAGCTAGCATCTAAACAGCAGCTACCTGGACTCACATACGCAAATTCGCTTGATTTTCCAACTTTGCCTCTATGCGGCTAATGTGGTGTATGCGTAATGCGTATACTGTTGCAGTTGCTGTTGTTGCCTTTTGCATTATGCAAAAGTTTTTGTGAACGACGCAGCTGGCAGCACCACTACAGATGGACACCTTATATATATAAGTATAAGCTGCCTCTTAAAACTAAATTTGTTATGCCTTAGCAGAAGGCTCGCGGAAGTATGGAAATTAGTTTGCAGTTAATTTTGTTATTTATTTTCTGGGGATATATTTCGAGTCTTGCTGAGATGATAACGTTTTGGATAGAGTGTTAAAGATGCTGCTATTCTTAAGAGAACCCAATTGTCTCACAGCAGCAACTGAGATTTTTTAGAAGTTCAAGCTTTCACAGTTGTCAGGGTACAAACCTGGTACTTTTCCAAGTCCATTTGCCAAAAATGAGTGACTTCAGCATGTAATGTGTAGCTTGAATCGAAGAATGAATCACAAATATATTCTGAGATGCATTATATACAAATATAAGAAAATCATTTAAATGTATAAGTAATTATAAAATAAAGTACAAGAGCGAGAAGGGTGTTCACCTTTCTCTATTGACTGACTGGGAAAGAAGAGGGAGTTAATGAAATAAAAGGATATAAAGTTATACTGGAAATAATGATGTAGAATAGATACTATTGTGAGGCTATGATGATTGCGTTAAAAATTAACCTCTTTTGCATCAGATCTGTGGCAAACACACTAAAATGAATGGGAACTCAGAGATCTTGGGTACAATCATATGTTGGAAAGAAACATTTTTTCTCAACATTTCAACACCAGACAACTTTTGCTTGTCAGCCAAAATCTCAATCAATGACCACATAGAAGGCTGCGCACGATCCATCTAGTGGACTTACTTGGTCGTGGGTCGGCAAATGTTATTAATTAAGTTGAATTTTGAAATCTCTTTTCTATAAGTTGTCAACTATGACAACAGGATTCTATATAAAAAATTAAATTTTTTTAAAAACATCTGTTCATCATCTGGAAAGATTATCATTATTATTTGGTATTAACATTCTGTTTATTCTGGTATTCTGGGTCTCTGCCCAAAGTACGACTTGCATCCCGTTCGCAGTGCTTCAGTCATTTGCCAACATATCTGGGGTCTTGATCTGTTTCGTGATGATTCGTCTGACTAAGTCAGTTTCGCCGTACAGTTCAAACAGCTCGTTCCTTAGAATCCGCAAGGTATCTTAGGGTATCGAATACCCTAAGAGCAGCTGCATCTTACTGTGTTGAGGCCCAAGCACCATATAAGAACGCCGGAAGGATGAGCTTCTTGTAAACTGTCACGTCTGCAGAGAGACAGAGAGAGAGAGAGCGAGAGAGAGAGAGAGAGAGAGAGGGAGCTCTTCTGTTTAATTGCTACTGAGTCGCATCTGTTGGCAAGAAGTATTCGTTGCGGGCATTATTGTTGTTGGTGACAGCGGAGCCGAGGTGTATGAACTATTTGACATATTCAAAGTTATAGCTTCACCAACTTATTCCTTAATTTGTCAAGCCATTCGACGTCTTAATACTACTACTCCCGTCATGATCATTGCATCTATTATATATTGCCATATTTGACAGAACAGAATTATTAAGTTCCTCACTGCAAGATACTTTTTTGTTCTTGATCTAGATTTCGTTTTTATGTTAACACTTCGAGCAACTATTTTTGAGTTAGAAACACTGCTGAGTGCTCCACCATATGTATATATCAATTCTTACAAAAGATGATTTTCTTAGTTCATATGTTCATTCCTCTTGTACTTACTTAAGCCCCACAGATATTTTCAAGTCTATTTGTTAGCAGACTTACTATTTATAATCTTTGTATCATCATTAACATGAAATTTAAGATTTAATTAGTTATAGCAAAACATATGTTGATGGCTTTTAAAATAAATTTTATATTTTAACAAGAAGAAGCCGATGAGGAAGGAGTCCATAAATAAGATAGACTCAAAATTGTTTATTTCGTTTTACTATATATCTCACTCTCACTCTCTCGCACACACATACTTACTTTATCTGGCTCTTGTTTATAGCCATGCGAATCAGTTCATTTGCATTCCCATTTTTCTTTTGATTTCATTTCGTTTGCATTGACACTGCTGTCCCGCCAACGATAACGATAATCAAAGTGATCCAGCCAGTCCGTGCCCATCTCTAATGGGCCCATCTAATTGTCTGCCGTTGACAGCGACTCGAGCTCGAGCGAGCCCAGTGCATAAACAAAATGACATGGCAGCCAATTAATGTCGCCCATGTCACGGGCATTGTTGCCGCACCCCTCGCCCCCTGGGCCACAGCTCGCTCCTTACTGCGCCCATCATCTTCTATGCCAAATGGGCAATTTGTTGTCGTTATAAGGCGCATTCTGTGCATTTTCATTGTTATTATTGCGCCGCTGTCATGTATGCCAGTACTCCTCTGGCTGTTCCTTTGGCTGTGCTATCTTTCTACCATTTCCATTTCCCCCTCCCATTTGCTCTGTCTGCCTCTGACTCTTAGTTAGTCAGTTGTGTGTATATTAATTTTGATGCTGCTGGGTTCAGCAACAACAAGAACAACATCAACATTAACAACAACAATAACAAACTGCATATTTACATGCAAGCAGGCGTCGCGTCGGCCGTCGGTATCTGTAATTTGTGGACTCTTAACAAAGTATCTCGGACTGTCGGCTGACTGCTGACTGCTGCTGGCTGTTGGCTGCTCCTAATGTGAGCTCACGTGCCCACGCCCACTCTGCTGCTGTCCAGATTCCATGACCATGGGCTGGGTAATTGAGTTCATGTCATGTTGTTTGTGCTGTCGTTGCTCTGTCCTTGTCTCTAACTCGCTCTCTCTCTCTCTCTGTCTCTCACCCTTGCACTAACTGTAATTACAAAATGCGCAAAACTGAGCACTTAAAATATAGCTGAATAATTTTTATTTACCCTGAGCAATAACAACAGCAACAGCAGCAGCAGTAGCAGCAAGAGCAGCAGCGGAATCTCTAGAGAAAAGGCTTAGCGCAGCTCAATGGTAAAACTAAAAATTTCTATAAATCCGCACTTATTCCCAAAACAATAAAACGCGCAACAATTGCGCCCATTCGCGCTTAAATATGCAACAACAGCAACAACAGCAACAACGGCAGCCAAACAACTAAAGGGGCAAGGAAGAGCCGTAGCCATTTCCCATATTAGATGCCCCATAATTCAGGCGGCGGCAGCCGAAAAGCGTTGCTAGAACCAACTTGAGTTCGAGTTGGCCCCGAGACCATGCTAAGCCCACTTTGTAGTCATTTGCCTGGGACCGAGACGGCAACAGCACCAGCACCAGGAACAGTAAAAGTAACAGCAACGGCAGCAACTATCCAGTCGCACAGTGGGCAGCAGCTATACAAATGTATGCCAGCAATTTAGACGACGACGATGATGAGGACGTTGGCACGCTTGCTAAATTACCAAAACAAAAGGAAGCGATAACTTGCAACAGCCAGCAGTGCTGGAAGTGGGTGGAAGAGGAGAGGGGCAGAACTGTTGCTGCTGTTGCTGCCGCTACATGTTGTAGTCGGTGGCGGCGTGGGCGTGGGCACAAACACAATAAAACTTATTTACGAGTCACGGCGGGGCGGCCCAAGCTCCTACATAGTTCATTGTAATGCACTTAACTGGATGTGGGGGCAGAGTGCAGGGATCTTGGCAAGATGCGCGCAAATGATATGCAAAAATGGCAAGAGGAGAAGTTTTGGGCAGATTGGTAAGCACCATGAGGAAAGGCAGTGGAACGTTTGGTTAAAGGGTAAATGAGTGAACAGCATGAGGCGCGCATGAATGAAAGCGAAGGCGTAAGCAGCACACGATTGGGCCAGGAATATGGTTACGTGGGCACAATGAAGGCACAGAGGGCCGGGGCAACATAAATGAAAGCAACAGGAGCAACTATAATAACCGAAGCACGCAAGGGCCAGGGCAAGACAAACACTGTGCGAAAATTGATAGGTGAAACTAGGCAATATATCAAATTATGACAGGATATATAGTTAAGATGTCACAGGGAAGGCAAATTAGGGAACCTAAATATATGCGGACAAATTTTGGAAATATTATTGATATTAAACGTTCGTTGTTGGGAATTACTAATGATAAAGTCGAGGTAAAAAATGGAAGAAAAATATTTGGAAAAATTTGATAAAACTCCTAAATTTATAAAGGTGCTATAATAATTATACGAACGATAAAAGTTATAACCGTCATCCTTGCAAACTGCAATCTAAACTTATTCAGAATTCCATAAACAAATATTCGAAATATTTCTAGGCTTTAATTAACCTTTACCAATAGATATAAAGCTTTAACCAACCCTCCCTTATCATGTCTAATAAAATTTTCTTCATCTTTTTCCAGAAGGGCATTGCACCAAGTTTCTCCGATCCTATTCAAAGCCAAGTGTTCTTGAGGTAAGCAAACGAATTCAACATCAGCATAGGTTTTCGCTATTGTCCAAGACCTGCTCTCCGTTCGTTCTAAAGACTTGTCTGGGCATCCACATCCACATCCAAATCGACATTCAACTGCATCGTTTAATAAACTTGCATGCCTCTTTAAGTTTTAATAACCGTGCACATTACGCATACGCCCCATTAGCAAATGCAGAGCGTGCTCAGTGGCCGTTTTTTTTTTTGTTTTGCTGTTTCGTGCAGTGCAGTTTCCTTTTTGCTTCTGCCCCTTCACGGTCCTCTTATGGCATAACAGCTTCGAGGAGTTGCCACTGCCGTTGCCGTCGCCGTCGCCATTGCCGCGTTCTCGTCACAGTACGTAAAGTTCTCAGTAGTCAGTGAAATTGCGCGCCTTGTTTATTGTTGTTGTAGCTATTGTGGATGTTGTTGTTACTGTAGCCAGAGCTGGTGCTGCTACTTTGCTGCCGTTGCCTTTATTATTGGGCTTTATTGTCGGCTCGCTGCCTGAAAATTGTGTGAACTCAGCGAGTCGCCATCGCATCGCATCGCATCCCATCGCACCGCACCGCATCGCGTCGCCAACGTCATCATCCACAGCATATGCTGTGCATCTTTGGCCACCTTGGCTTCACCCACTGGGCTTAAATATTTATGGCCTGCAATACTTTGTATGATTATTTATGCCTTCGTTTTGTTTGCCAGCTTCGAAGACGAGCCGGCAATATGACCATATATATGTTTGCCAAAAGGAAATACACATGCAAATTACGCCGCAGGAGTGCACGCATGCAAAGTGAAAAATAGTCTCCGGCTCATTAAAATGTATATCCAAAAAATGTGAATGGACTATTAAGCATTGGCCAGGTAATCGAGCGCATAACGATAATCCATTATAAATATATATATCAATAACCGAACAATGGATTTATGGGCTTAGTGTTATAGAGTCTACTTAATGTGCAAGAGGCTCATATGAAAAGTAAACCTATGTCTTACTGTGACCTTTGAGCAGTAGTTAGAGCTAATGTGATGATAAGTAAGCTATGTCTATGATATGGCAAGGTAACTGGGCCTTTGCACCTTACAACCGAGAAAAATCATTAGCCAAACTCTTATGATCATGAGCGAACGGTGGAATCATAAAAACTATAACAAATCTGTGCAAGCTGTGACTGCAACATATGAAAAACCGTAGTGCCACATACCTCAACCATATAACGGCAAGGCGACACGCCAAATTGTAGTTAGGCTTGTGCCGAAATTCTGGGGCAGACTTTAGAGTATTGCCGTTACTCGAACTGTAAACAAAAGCTAAGCGTATCAACAGCGGGAAGAACTTTTTTCGCCCCGCTGCTAATTAGCAGCCACAAAATTGACGCATCATGCTGCTGCTGCTGCTGCTGCTGATGCTCATCATCATCGCAAGCCAAATATATATTGATGCTTCTTTCCCTATCCCGCACTCTTCTTAGCATATGACAGTTGTTGTTCTTGCTGTTGCTCTTTTTTTTGGCAACTTGGCTGCGGTTAATTAGCAGGCAATATTGAACGTTAATGCGAAATAAATCGCAGCAGTAACTGGAAAGAGCAACAGCGGAACAGTGGAAAAAGTCGATGCTCGCAGTAGGAGAAACAAAAAGTCGCTCACTTAATTATGTTGACGTTTCAGCCAACGCTGGTTGGTTTGGTCTCCGTTGATCTTGGGGTCTTGGTATTGGCACCTACACTGCCAAGTCCAGTGGAACCAAACCCACCAGTGTTAATCATTATTAATGATGACTTTTAGTTTACAAGCTAATTATTTGTTACTGTTACTTGGCGGGCAACGCTCGCGGCCAAGTTAAGAAACCAAAGTTGAGTCGGAAACCATTCAAAAACTTGGCAGATTCTCCAAGCTTGCCTTTTGCGCTTTTGCTGTTTGGGCTTAAGGTTTGGGTTACGATTTTTGGGATTTTGATGGAGACGGCGACTTTCGCTTTGATATCATTTTAATTAATTTATTATATAGTTGGAAGCTTTTGATGTCTTATTAATTAGATTTTCCTTCAATTTTGCATATTGCTTTAGTCTTATGCAATCATTGTAATTAACAGCAGCTAAGATAAAGTTATTACTGAGTGTAAAATGGATGACCAAATGTGCGGTACGGTTTACACTGTGATTGATCTATTGTCAGACCATATCAATATAATAATATTAGCCTAAGACTCGTAACAACATAAATGCGCCAATAATTGCCCAAAATGTAAATCTTTTTGTAAGCGGCTTAAACCAAAAAAAAAAAAACAATAAAATAAAGGCTCAGACATAGACACACATCAGTAGCTGAATATGAATAAACAAACGCCCACACAACCATCAGTTTGGAGGTCATAAATTAGAAGCGACCCAAAAAAAAGAAACACAATAAACACATACCTTGAGTTTGGCAATCAATTTTGAAATTGGGTCACAAGAATTGCGCAGATACAACGCCAACGGAAATCGGCTTCAAGACTAATGAGAAACATCAAGAGTCTAGTTTGGAATTACTACACACTTAGCTAATGGCGTATTATAAAGGTTAGCTCCTTCATCATATGAAGAGATCATTTGATAAATATCATCAACTGAACAAGGCGAAGACTTGTTCTCAATTAGAATGACTATATCTGAAATTTTTCACAAGCCGAATATATTTACTAAAATGTTTATTTCAACACAGGCATCTGCAAAATGTTTGTGTGGTTCTAATATATAATGTGAAGGCAAATAGTTCACCAATTCCTCAAGAATTTAATATAGAAAGTTAAGTAAAGTGAAAGGCTTATGTAGTTGAATGGATGCATTTATTTTTTACTTCAGAGTAATGAAACAAGAACTGTGGATGAAACCAATGCAAGGTTTGATCGAAGTTCGCCCAATTAGTAGATGGTCAGCTCAGGCTCAACCTAGCCAAAATCCTTGTCACATTTTACACACCATTGATGCAGCCGTCCATCTCATAGGCCATGGTCATGTTTCTTAAAATTCTAAAATTCTAGCTCCTCATTTGTTCTCACCTCCTTCTCGTCTTGGTGCAGATTCCAGTTCCAGGCTATTATTGCAGCTTCAAGCCGCGCTTGCGGTTTAGCAAATCCACCAACTGATACAAGTCCACTCTACTTTAGGTGAAATTCTGTTAGTATCTTAAAAGTATCATGGACTTTATCATTAATCTTGAGAAAATCCTATTAATCTAATCTCTGTTTCAAGAAACTCTGCAAGCTTTTATACCCTCTGACAGCTGACTTGAATATAAAACAGATCTCTTAAACCAATTTAGTTTCGCACTCAGTATTTACTCACAATTATGAATCCAATTAGAGCTGAAATAGCTTTCAATCAACATCAACCAAAAGCATATCATATATCATAAACCAGAGACGCTGGCGATGACGAAATTATTATTATTTGCTTTGATTTAAATTTCATACAATTACGCAAACAAATACACGTTGATAGCAATAGCAACAATCGCCAAAACAATGGGACATACCTACCTACCTACATATATATATATATATATATATATATATATATATTCTCGTATATATTTTTTTGCAGACTGTCGCCGCCGCAAAGTGCGTGGGAAGAAGTAAATAAATACATAATCAAAACGCAAAGCAAAAGCGCAAAACAGTAGCAACAACAATATAAAAATGTTTTACAAAATAACAACAATAACAAAACCAACAACAGCAACTATAAATACGGCAAATTAGATGCAGAAAAAGGAAAATTAAATAAAAATGCAATTAAAATGCACGGTGTAACTTATGCCGCGGCGTGGGGTGAGGCGGGGCAACGTACAAGGGGTGCATTTCGGTCACGTTGGGAATAATTAAAACAATTTTTTGTGTGACACAAAACAAAAGCGAAAGTGTTGAAATATTTATGCTGAAAATGCACAAAAAAAAACTGAACAGAGCAACAACAACTACAAGAGCTGCAATAGCAGCAGCCCAGGCCAGGTAGCAATTGACAAGTGTTGCCAGCAACAACAACAACAACCACGTTTATAACAAAAACAACAATAACAACAACAACGACAACAACAACAGCAACGACAACGATAAGCATCCAACAACAAGTCGAATTTTAATTTGCCTTTTTAATACCAAACAGCGAGTTGTTGAGTGTGTTATAGTTTCTATATGCGAGGGTGGTATAAAGAGTTAGTTAGATAGAAAATGCAATAATTAATCGTTTCTAATTTCTTAAACCTCTTAAGCTTGATATTATAATAAAATTCGAAAGCCAAAGTCATCTAGTAATAGAGTACCATATAATAGGTTGGGGAAAAAGAAATCCATGTTTTGTTGCCATCTTGTAAAGCTTATTTATTACGGCTTGGGTTGTTCGTTGCATTTCAAATATGTCCCGTTTTCTTCAATGAGTTGTTGCCATTTTGAGGATAATTATTAAAATTTCTCTATCCAAAAAGCTCTGGTCCTTGCCGTCAAAAACCCCTATTAATTTAGTTCCGCATCCTTAATTGAATTATGTTTTTCATCACAAAGAAAATGTTGTAGGGACAAAAAAGCATGATAGTCGCTTGGTTCTAGATCCGGATTATACGGTGGATGCATTAAAACTTCCCATCCAAGCTAACTAAGTTTGGTCCGCGTCATTATTGATGTGTGCGTTAAAGCGTTGTCCTGATGTGGCACCACACCTTTGTTATTATCCAATTCTGGACGCTTCTGATCTATTGCCATTTTCAAACGGTATAATTGTGGACAATTGAGGTCCGAGTTGAGTGTGTGCCCATATGGAAGTAGATGATTCCTTTCCAATTCCACCAAACGCACAGCATAGACTTTCTGACTGTTAGCCCTGGCTTGGATACCGCTTGAACTGATTCACAGCGCTTTGACCACGATCGTTTTCTCACAACATTTTCGTATGTGATCCATTTTTCATCACCAGTCAACATCCATTCATTACGTTTGGACAAGGAATCGCAGATGGAAATTCGATTCGTTATGATTTTCTTAGACAATTCGTCAGGCCCCCATACATCTAGCTTCCTTCTTTATAAATCTAAATTTGTAAATGGCTTAAAACTGTTTTGTGGTCAATGTTAAGCTCTTAAGCGATGCTACGGCTGCTGACATGTCGGTCTGCTTCAGCAATCTCGACGATCACATCAGAATTTTCAACAACTTGTCAACCGGAACGAGGTGCGTCTTTAACGGAATCTTCGAAACCAAAATTTGCGCTTTATAAGCCGAGACACTACCATAAGCCCTGTACACATTTCGCCTTTTAGATAAAAAAAAATTTTAAAATTAAGCGATATTTTTCTTTGCTGGTCTCCATGTTGACCTCAATTTGTCTCACTATGAAATTATCTTATCCAAAATCTGATTGCAGTGTGTTTTAAAAGACAATTCCATATTTTGGTTACCGCCTAAGTGTTAATTAATTTGACCAATAGTTTGCAAATGAAAGCTTACCAAACTTCCCCAGCGTAATATATAACAGAGTAGCTTTTGTAAAATTCTTTCTTAGGCTTTCGGGATTTGACCTTAGAGAGTTAAGATATTCAAAGATATTTCATGTAATAAATTGGTTGCTTAGGTTACAAAGACGGTTCAAATAACCCTATTAAAAAGCTCTTAAAGTTTCTTATATGGGTTTTTATAGGCCCAATAATTATGAAAAATTCGCAAAGCATTTATTTAAGTGTTTCTTTTCTAGTTCAAGTGTTCCTTCTCAGAAGGAAGGACCTAGGATTAGTATTGAGAAGCTGACTTTATTTATAAATCAAATTTTCACTAACCAACAATGTTACAAAACTAAGTTCGATAAAATGTGAATATAGCGGGCGCACATCACTGTTATATCATTGTATGAAAAGTCTTAAAATCTTGAACATTTTGATGCCTTTAAGTTGTAGTAAAGCTTTACATTATTATTTTTTTTTATTATTAAGAGCTATTTATTTAAAAAAAAACCTCTTTGGCCGACTGACTGTTAAACCAAATTGCTTAATTGGCTCAGTACAGTATATATATATAAGTTAACAGATAACACTCAATATAGGATATTTCATAAGTTTATATCATAAGTTAAAGAACAGCCCTCGCAATTGCGCCGCTGCATACTTTGTATCAGCGCGCTATAGCTGCAATGGTCAGCGGCGGTAATCGGACACTTTCGTTTTGCTACAAGAGTTTCCGTTATTGCCGAAGATTTTGCTGAATCGGCTTGCCGATCTTAATGATGCGAGCTTTGGCTTAGCTTAAGCGAAATATGTTTTATATTAAGAAGTCAGTTCCTAATACAGCGCTGTTCCAATAAGTCGCTAAAATAAATTATCACTCCGACACTCCCGAAAACAACAGCAGCGTCTTATCTGTTTTA
Source organism: Hirtodrosophila duncani (assembly GCA_037043425.1). NCBI lineage: Eukaryota > Metazoa > Arthropoda > Insecta > Diptera > Drosophilidae > Hirtodrosophila > Hirtodrosophila duncani. Next base: position 3,832,333 of record JBAMBM010000834.1, on the reverse strand, counting down.
CAGCTGCAGCTGCCTAAGGCGATAAGCGCATTCCTATGCAGTTTTCGTTATCGCGCTTAGCTTAACATGTTGTTATGCTTTTTGATTCAAAAACGGCACGTCGCGTCTCTAACACTCGGCCGTTAAATCTTTGCTTTATTGTCTGAGCCCGAGGCCAGCAATACCTCTCAACATAATCTTCAGCCATAACTGGACTGGAATAAAATTAATTTATATATATATATGTATGTGCGTAGTTTCCTTTGATTTCCACTGAAATCATCACCTGCACCTCGTCCATACAATTGCATTTGTATGTTAAACGCTGACTGCATTGTGTGACTAATTTTTGCCACTTTTGTTGCTGTTGTAGTAGCTGCTATTATTGTTGTTGTCATTGTAGTGTTACTATGCATCACAGCGCATGCGCCGCCGTCAGCGCCATAGTTGTAGTTGATTTTGTTCACGTTGTTGTTGCGGCTTGTCTGCCGAGCGTCTGCCTGTGCCTTTTGGAAGTAATTAAAATGGAAATTGCATTCGCAGTTTGGCCAGAGCCGGAGCCGGGCCAGACGGATGAACAATACGAGCACACAATAATTTGCAGTTGTATTTGTAGGCATGTATTCGTATTTACAGATGATGCCAACGTGTGTTCATACAACTCCTTCTCCCCTCTTTGTCTGCTGATGTTGCTGTTGTCACAGTTAAATGCGCTAATAACTTAATTCAGTTGGTATTGTTGTTGTTGTTGTTGCTGCTTTTGGCATTGCAACACTTTTGCCGGAGATTTCTATCAGCAGAAGAGGCAGCGGCTGGCAACAGCCAACCGACTTGAGACAATCGTACGGAAATTGCAAATAATGTAGATGTGAATGCGAATGCGAATGTGGATGTGGATGTGGATGTTGATGCTGATGTTGTTACCATTTCAGTTTCAGTTGCTTCGATTCAATTGCTGTTGGCGTTGTTATTGTATTTGCTTATTATTATTAAACATTATTTTTATGGCTGGCAAAAAAAACTCTAAAGTTCATGCGTGTGGAGGGCAAACAAAGCTCTTATCTAAGACGGGTAAATACGAGCTTCATGTTTGTGTGAATTTTACAACATGCGACAACAACAATGGAGTAGTAGCCGACGTTGGCCAGCAAAAAGCAAAATTACCCCGTATTTTCATGGTGATTTAATTTAATTTTCATGTTGGCCACAAAAAAGAGCTCACAACAACAAGCAAACAAGCAGAGCAAATGTCATAAAAAAGCACTTTTTGTCGAGTATCGGAGTTGGGATTGGATTTGGAATTGGGATTACTTAGGCGTTAAGTTGCTCAAAAGCTTGTTGGCAATTCGTTTTAGATTTGTTGGCCTTTAAAGCACTTTTATGGCCAAGCACTTGGAATGCAAAAAATCGAAATGGCAATTAGCGTTACCCTTAATTTACATGGCTGGCAAAGGTTTTTATGTTGTTGTTGGTTGTTGTTGGTTTTTGTATCATAAAGATTGGCTTAACCCGGATTTCGTTTATGCAACATCCAAATTACGAAAATTGTAGTTCATTTGGGTCACTGCAAATTGTATTGTGAATAAAAGTAATGAAGAATTTGTTCAATTTTGGTAAATGTGTCTCTTTTTCTGCTTTGCTCTCAAAAGTAATAAAACGTATACAAAACTTGTGCAATGTCCATCTACCTGTCTTTATGATTGCTATATTTCTTCAAGCGTCTTAAAGTGAAAGATATCAAATTTGTTATATATGCAGATTACGAAAGTCTGAAGGGAGCTTTATCTTAATGTTCTCAGCCCACAGCAAATTCTTAGAAACTATACTAATCAGATTATTGAGCTTGTGTCGGCTCTTAGGGCGCTCTAAATATAAAGCTGATCCGATTCTCTCATTTCTCATATCATCTTTCCATTAATTTAATGATGTTCATTGACATCTCAACTCCAGATTGATTTACTTTAACCAAATAAATTTCGCAACAAACAAAAAACAAATTTCTAAGTAAATTTTCTAAGTATAACATCACAATCTCTTATGCCTTTTTAAATGACATTCATTATATATCGTATTCCTATTTTCATGTCGAAATTCTGACAACATCCCACCATTGTTAACCGTTAAACCATATTTAGCAGAAAACACATGTAGCAGGCCATAAAAAATGCTCAATGAATAGCCACAAATTGGCTACAGCAAACAATGGCCCCCTGCCCGCCCTACAGTCCAGGCCCAGCTAAAATTATTTATTAATATACATAAAAACGGAATAGCAACACGGTATGGCAATTAAAATTCAAGCCGCATCGCCGTTTAATGTCATCATTATGAGCCAACTAAAGAGATTTACGTATTTTGTTTCATAACTTTTGTGTCGGGGTGCTGCCAACACGATGTGCGTGTGAGTTTTTGCTCGAAAAAGTCATTTGCCAAATGTTTGTTGTTGTTGTTGGTGTTTGCCTGTGTTGGATGTTGCCTACCATCGATTATGCAGAAAGAGAATGTGAACAGACAGAGAGCCAGACAGGATAGACATATGGACATAGACATGGACAGGCTGCCTGGCTGGCGGAGCAGATTTTGACACGTCAACTTCTCGGCGTGCTGACGAAAATATATATATAAATATAAATGTTAGTAATTAAACACATGCGAATCGAGTCACGTAATACAAAAAAAAGCCGAAATTTAATTAGGCAAATTAGCCATAGAATTAAATGTACAAAATGAATATTATTCGGAAAGCATGCCGCACACAATTAAAAAAATTACTTAAATTTCAGCCACAATTGGCCAACATTGAGTACAATTAATCAATTACTCAAACGATGTTAAACGCCAGATAAATGTACATAATTTATAAACTAATTAATTGTGGTTGAAACATTGGAATCTAATTCATTAAATATAGCAAATGCTTTGTGCCCTGGATTTTAAATACATTTTTATACCCAAACTGGTAGAGTTATGAGTATATTATATTCGCGTAACAGAAAAAACAGGTAAAAAAATAAAACTTTTCAGCTAAATAAAATATATACATTCATATTGTCCCCGTCAACATAATCCCCCTCAGATAAAGTGCACTTGTGGCAACGCTTTGCCAATCTACGAAGCACTTCTCATAAGCACTTTTAGGTATAGCCTTGAGCTCCTCTGGCAATGCAGTTTTTGTTTCATCAATCGTTTCAGGATGCCAAATCCAACGAATATTCTGGATGAAGCATGATTGCCTGTTGTTTGTAGCCTCCTGAGTGATGCTCAGGCGACGGTTCTTCTGATGAAAATTCAGAAGTTCGATGACACACGTCTCATGCCCAAAACATCCGAAAAATTGCTTGACACGAGCCGACTGATATGCGAACATCCTCAGCAACTTGTCTTGTGGTAATTCTACAAGTGTCTTAGAGCACTTGATTCCATTTTTCACACATTATAATAGAAAATCGCCGAGCACAATAAAATCCGGTAACCTTTCTATCTGTCAAAAACAAACTAAGTATGCTATGTACTTGAAACTGTAAACATATGTTCGGGATATATATACCAACACAACAACAACACAAAATCGATAATCGAAGGTGCGTTGTCCTCGAAACATGAAAAGTCACCTTACTCTTTGAACACACCTCGTACATATATGTATACTTGATCAGGTTTAGCACCCTCGTCGATCTAGTTGTGTTAAATACGAATTAGAGGATCTTTATGGGCTGAGATCCTATGTATGGCACCGCCTTCGTCTTCTTTTCTTTCTTTTGGATTCTGCCAGAGTCGCGTTGCTAGTTGATTGGGATGGAAACGGAAGCGCTCAACACATATCTGACATTACATTAGGATCATGTCGCCCATTGGGAAACTTGTAGGTCCCCCTCAATGTACCGATTATGCATGACCATTGGGGAAATATATAAAAAATTTAATTAACCTACAAATAAGAAAATATTGTCAATGAGTGCAGTAAAATAACAGAAATATAAAAATAATACATACAAATTCTTTTGCGAATCCAACGGGTACTTTCAACTTCATTTCAAGCCTTCAACACTGCACAGCTAATCTAACGTCTTATAATATAATTTTTCATTTCAAAATTTCTACGGCAATGAACATTTAGTATAGTAGTTTCTTAGAAATATGCAAATTTTAAAACTTAAGCTTTTATGCTCTCTTTGAAATATTTCCCCGCATACTTTAGTGCGCGCCCATAAATGTACTCCGAAGATTCCCAACATAACAACAAACAATTATGCTATGACAGTGCTAGAAATGTTTGAATGCAACTTTCAGATATATGAAAAACAAAAATAAACTAGCGGAGCCATAGCCAGATAAATGAATATGTCTCGCACATGCACACACACACACAGCCCCCATTCATATGGTTCACGGACTTTGTCAGGGCATGGAAATTTAATCAAATGAAAGCTAGAGGCAATTATCCTTTAAATGCAATTAATTAATCATGCAAGCACATATACGCAAGTATGCAAGTGCACACAGGCTTACACTGCTGTTATTTCATTCATGTGTGGCATTCCACGAGTTTTTTACATGTTATTTTTGTCGCGGTGTCCGCTGGGCGTGTGCCGCAATATTAACATATCCTGCGTGTTTAAGTTACGCATAAAATTATATCCTGATTGAATTGCCCCGGTCTAGCCTCGGTTGGCGCACGAAAAATATGCGAATTTCAATAACGTTGCCACTTGTTTGGCTATGTCGGAACATCCTGACAGAGCCCCCTTTTCGTCTACCACCACAACCTCGTCGCTTTAAAATGCGCGCCCACGCACATAAATCACGTGCGTAAATCTCGCTGTGTGCGTGTCCCTGTGTATGCATGTGTATGTGTGGCACCAGCAACCGTTGGCCAACGAAAAATCAACAGAAAAATGTTTGCTGTTGCTGTTCTTGTTGTTGTTGTTGCCGCTGTTCGCGGCCTATCGACTGCAATGCATCCGGTTGGACATCGGCGACAGTCTGGTTGCTGCAGACGTTTCTGTTGTTGGTGTTGTTGTGTTGTTCCTGCTGTTGCTCCTGCTGTTGCCGTTGTGCGCACGTGTCAATGGCAGCAGCGGGCACATTTTCACTGTCGCGTTTAATTAGACTGCCCCGAAGGTGCAATGCCAGTGCCAACGCACTGCATCGTTGCCGTTATGTGTGGCTATGTAGTTCTCTACCCTGTTTATAGAATGGGGTATTCTAACTTTAAAGTAGAGAAGGTAATAGAGAAGCACTAGATAGCTTACTATTAAACCATATCGGCTGTTGATATTAAGAAGAATTAAAAGTATAATTTATACCCATGCTACATAGTGTAAAGCCTAAGGGCAATGATGAACTATGCAAGAAAAGTGATAGATGTCTAAGAACCAGATTTGGTTAACTTTCCTATAAGCATTTGAAGAACTTGTTTAAGCATTGCAATAGAAATTCTTCCTTTGAATCAATTTTCCTAAACTGTTTTGCTCTAGAGAGTCTGGGTTGGGTTCTCGTTGAAATCCCTCCCTTTTTAGCCATTTAAAACTTACAAGTATGTGTATTTGTTCTCATTTCTGAATGTTTCCAAAAGGCCGTGCCCCTGAAAGGCAAAAATTGCAATTAAAATTCCATTGCTTTGTATGCAAAAGGACCCAAATTATGTACGCTTGATTGAATTAATTGGAATCCATAAAAATTGTTTGACTTGAAAATTTACTTCAAGCGTCAAACAATTAAGCATAAGCTTAAAGAAGTGAAAAAGCTTGGAACTGGATTGACAAGTTGGAATAGTCTGGAGAAGCAAGGTGGCATTCGGAGACCAAGATCAGTGCGGTTAGTCGTACAAAAATGTATATTTGCGTTAACACTTTTGCAAGTGGGTCGAAAAGAAGGTCAAAAGTTGTTCTTTTCTTGTCGCCTGTTCTTCGATCGCCATGCAAATTTTACAGTATACCAATACCAATTAATCGATAATTATCAATTAGCATCATTTTCTAAAAGTGTTTCAGATGTACTAATATCGCCCAACAGAAGGTGATATATATATGGTTTTGAAAGCAAATTTTTTGATTTACATATCAATAATTGTTTTGGAATCATTTTTATACTAATATCAGCCAGAGAAAGATCACGGGCTGTATATCGGAATATCCTAATCAGATTAATTAATAATTTTATTAATTAAGAGACGCTTCTACAAAAACAAATTGGTTTAAACGCTGGAGACTACGCATCTCAAACAGCACAACAACAACACATACGAAGGCTCTGCCAGGCACAGAACACGGCACGCATACATAGTGTAGTGTTCTCTGGCTAATATATGTGTAGAAATATGTATGTGTTTGTATGTATATAACAATATATATCTATTTTAAGAGCTACCTATTTATCTCTCACGCAAGCAAGCAAACTAGATATGTGCCTATGTGGGTTAATTCAACAAAGGCGCACTAAACTCTTGTGCTTTTGTTTTCTTGCCGCTGCCTTTACTCATGTTATATAAATTTGTTCGTCTGTTCTGAATCTTAGTAATTTAAACGGGCAGACGCACAACGCGGCTGTTGATGCTGATCAAAAATACAAATATTCAATGTACACTTTACTTTACATTTGCAAAGTACATTTGGAAAGAAAACATAAAAAAGCCCATGGGAAAACTGACTAGTCGTATATATATATATCTATATATGTTATCATGAATAAAAATATAAGCTCCTGCAAGCTTCTATTCTATTCCATTCATATCTCAAGTTTTACTAAGCATCCGAAAGTGCATTCAAATATGGGAGTTTGTGCCGTTTGGAGATTTTACTTTTCCTATTTTGATTTAAAGATTAAAATCATATAATCGTTTGGATGAAGTAGCAGGGGTCGTTTTTTTTAGCATATATCCATTACATACTTCATATACATATTACAAAATATGCACATACGTTGGACGGACACGTGATTTCACAGCAATTAAGCGCTGTTTGTACTTGCCACAGGCGTACTTTAATTTACTACCGCTCCAGCTGCTGCGACTATAGAGTTTTTTATTTTATTTTATTTTTTGCTTTTCCACAGCCTTTGCGTGCTGTATTATTTATATTTGGCTAACCAAATGCGAAACGACCCAACAGGGCGTACATAAATTTATGCATTAATTGCATGATTTGTTTGGCGCACGCCTCTACTCGCAGGCCAACAACTTCATTTTATTTTAAAGCGCAATTTTTGGCATACGAAAACTCTCACATTAATCGAGAAACAAAACGGCCATAGAGCGAAAGTACATTTCTTATCATTTAAAAGGCATATATGTCTAGCCAAGGCATTTATGGGCTCTTAAAGCTCGCTGAGAGGGCAAATAAATGGCAGACAGCGATGATGCCCAGGCGAAACAAATCTGTTGAGCCTGGCTGGCTGAGATGGGTATAGACAGGGCTGGGAAATCAACTCAGAGCCCAATACCAGCCGCAACTCAGTTGAGAACTGCCAATAGCCAACCGCAACGACAACGTTGACATCGACATGCAGTCCAAAGAGAGAACCTAAACGCCAACTCAACTGAACACAATCCAAGTCCCAACCATTCCCATTCCATGCCAGAACGACTCGCATGTTGCCCTGTCATATGCGCAAATTAGTCGTTAGTCGACGTTTGCAGTTGGGATTTTAGCTGAGGCTGGAGCTGGTGTAGCTGATGGTTCTGGTGGCATCGTTGGACGATGCTGCGCGAGTTTAATGACTTTGGCGTTAGACGACGCCAATGTCGATGCCGGCAGCTGCGCCAACGTCGTCGTCATCGTCGTCGGCGGCAACGGCAACAATGTTGGCCGTTGTCGCTGATGAGGCGCATGATAATGGCCCATGATGGTCGCGTTCTTGTCAAAGTCAACGTGATATGGCAACGGCAAAGTTTAAGCCTCAACTGCAACTCCAGCTAACAGTGCAGCTGGCATCCCAGCCAAATGGTTCATGCACTTGAATGCACTCACAAACACACATACTCTTACCCGCTCACTCACACATAGACATTTCCGGCAATGGCAACGGCAACGGCACCGGCTGTATTTTCTGTTTTCAACATAAATGTAGCATAATTAGCATGTCGCTGGCTTTTGAGCTCTGGCCCTGTCGGAGCATACATATATTGTCAATGCTTATGGGTTCTTTGACTCGAAGACTTCAACTCAACTCCACTGAACTTAGAGCAGCTCAGTTCACATTACTTTTCCTGCACTTTAAGCGGCCTTAGAGTTCATTAAATTTCACTTTGCGAACAGCCAACGAACATTCCCACTGATTCCCAGTGATTCCCACTGATTTGTGAGCAGCTTACCATAGTCTCCCCTCTCTTACCATATCTCCCTGTCACTGTCTACCTTCCTATATAATTATGCAATAATCTGCTTGCTAGGTCTGTGCTGCTGGCAGCTAGCTTTACCGTTGCTTGTGCTTTATGCCATAGCACACATACTCGTACACATTTTCATTCAGATTCTGATTTGTCGCTCAATTATGCAAAATTTTCGACTTTTGTGCTTGTAATGAGCTAGGAATGTACAGGTGGAAAGTTGCGGAGATACGGGGGAGGACGGGATTTCTTAGGAACATTTCTTAGCTAACAAAAGCTGCTTGAGAATGACATAAACTGAAGAAACCAACTTTCTACGATGAAGACATAAAAACCATTTTCCAAGCACGAATGAATTCACAATATATTGTGAGCACTTCTAAGGATACTTGCGAAGGCTATCCAGGAAATTACAATGAAAACCTTAATTAAATGTGGGAACACACACATATGACTAGAGCTAGAGTAAAGGGAGAGATAGTTAGTTGATAATGTTGAATGGGGATAGGCTTACCTGAACCTAAAGAACTTTGTCAATTGGATTCTACTTGAAGTTGAAGATCATCAAAGCCACAGATCCTTCTTGTTTATCTTTAGCAAAAGTGCAAAAGTCCTTCAAGATGAACAAACTTCACCCAAGCTATGTTAAATATTGCCTACTTCATGGAAATATGGTCAAAAATAGTCAGAGAAATAACTGATTCTATATACAATAGCATTCAACTTTGGCAACAAATTTCAAGGCAAATCCAATTCTTTTTCATTCCAAGAATCATTTATAATATCTCTTACTGCACATACATAGTTTTCACTGGTAATAATTGTACCCGTAATCCTTAAGGCATTCACCCTCACTTCGATTAACTCAATAACTGCCTGACTACCATAATCCAAGCACCTGCTGCACTTTCTTCGATCGAAAGAAAAAACTACACCAAATCGCTGGCCATGTAATTGTTGTGTATATCTGGTGTATCTGTAACAACTTTGTTGTGTTGCAGTTTCACTTTCTATGGAGCTGCAGGAGCAAAGTTTCATGGCGACACTTGCAATGAAAGTGAAGTTTTTTCCACAGCACCTCAAGTTGCAGTGTCGTTAACCCAATTTGAAAGCATTTGGACAGGCGCCATGCAAATGCAACAGCGAGACATAGAGACAGGTTGCAACTTTTGCTTTCGCTGGCAAAAGCAAACAAACCAACACCAACACCAACACAAGCGGCACAAGTAGTAAAAACGAAACCAGTTCAAAAGTTTTTAAGTTTTTTAACAGTCCAAGTCTCAAAGTCGAAGCTGACGTAGTCGTTGTCGTTTGATTGCGATTGCAGCATAGCAAAAGCCCCAAAAGTGGCGCTGACTCAACAGCAAGTTGATGTCTGCAGTTTGTTGTTGCTGCTGCTGCTGTTGTTGTTGTTATGTTGTTGTAGTCTCAGCCTAATGACGTCGCTCATATTGTACCAATTAGCTGAGTGCTGGAGCTGGAACTGTGTAGCTGTAGCAGGTTGTTGGCTGCTCCTATGGACCGACTCTGGCTTTGACTTATGGCCCCGTTTTGGCAATTAAGTTGATAATTTTATCATGAACTTTGCATCTCTGCCTTTGGTCAAGTGCAGCTTCTAATTTCTGCTATAGGAAAGCAACTCAACCTGTCTCTTTCTAGATCTATCTCGCTCTTGCACACAAGGCCATGGATATGTAGCCAAGATTTAGTTAAGCCTTAAAAGTGTTCAACTTATGAGCTATAACTGCAGCTCTGAATGCCTCTCTCATGCCAGGCATGCTTGGTCCTGCGCAAAATTGTTGCAAATTGTTTACTGCAATTTATCTTGGTCAAATATTTACGGAAAAATGCGCACACAAAAATATTGCTGGCAAATTTGTGTCGAAAAAGAAATAGAATGCCATCAAAAGTGAACATCATCAAAAAATGTTTAGGTCTCTAACTGCAATTAAGGCAAGAGCGCTGTGTGCTGTGTGGGCGTGGTCTGTCACTTTTGGTCTAGACCAGGCCATAAATTATGCAGGCCAGCAACAGCTTGTTCGGCAGTAGTTCAGCTCCAGCTTCAGCTCCAGCCACAGCCTCAATCCCAGCTTTAGCCCCAGCCCTTGCCTTCGCCTGTTGTTAGGCTATGATTTTTGCACTTCTTGGCCACTTGAAGCTGCTTTTGAATCAGTTGCAGCTGAATCTTGCATGTTGAATCAGTTGCAACTTTCATGCGGCGTTCAAGCCTGCCACTTACGGAGGGGCAAGTGTAGCTGAATTGAACACTTCATGGGCAGCACACCACAGCCTGCACTTGGCCCAGTTGGATGGCTTCGAATGAATGTACTAACAGCAATGCGTTAAGGATGAATTGCCCTAGCATGGGGCTATTGCATGCGTAATTATGCCCTTGCTTTGGCGAAGTATGCTTGCTATAGGAATCACGATATAAACCTATGTGAATGAGAGAAAAACCGGAATACCTTTAGAAGATACTCCTTTGCGTAAACTAATGTTGAGTACTCAAATTATTGAAGCAGAAGTGTTCCACAGAGAACAAAGCCACATCAAGTCTTACTTTTCGATACTCCACATGCAAAGAGTGTGCAACAAATAAGCTGTAATACAATGAACCATATATTCATTCTCTGGGACAAATTTCGCACCGTCCAATAGTGTTTTACTATCGATCTCTTCTTTTGAGTGTTTTTAACCTTCCGTCGAGTACTATACTCGTATAAAACGAACTTCATTGAAGCTTCCATACGAACTTCTAAAACGATTTTCAATAAACAAGCCAACTTAGTGTTGCAGTTTCATTGAAAACAGCAACAGTTTTATTTCATTAAAATTTAAGCCATGCCAATATGCAGAAGGAACTTTCATTAAATTTTCATATTGCATTTTTGGTATTGCCACAATCTTTTGGCATTGCTCAAGGGTATCAATGCTTCACTTTGCCACAGCATACACTCGGCTCTTTTATAGTTAAGCTTTACTGGTTTTTATTTAAATTTTTGCGGCAGGTGCAATTTGGGTAAGCACTTAAAGCACATGGCAATTTTTGCAAAAGTGTAAAATAAATTGGCAAATATATGCGACTATGAAAGGCAAAATGAAATTGATATGCTGCCATTGCAGCAGCCGACTTCCCCAGCCTACCCCCCCGACACCCATCCACTCCCACTCACCCACTGCAATTGCTATAGCTATGGACGAATGGGCATAGGAGGAGGCTTTTGTGCACGAGAGAAATTGCGAGTTGATTTTTGCCAATTTGTGCCAGCTGAGAACGTTGCAACAAAATATTTAAATATGCCAAAAGTGCGCACGGCTAACGAGCTGGCAAGCACTTCTACATACAAACATACTCACATATAGTATATGTGCTTATGTAGCTCTTTTAAGGACCACTCTTGCTTAAAGGCTCTAGCAAGCCATTTTTATATTCAGAATCAACGGCAATTTCCAGTGGCTGGCAAATGTCAAAAAGTCACAACGATGTTTGCTTAAAACGCTAAGCACTGCCAATAAATTCTGTCTCAATCAATAAGGCAGCCAACGGCAGAAAGCAAAGGCAGATGGCAGATGGCAGACGGCAGGAGCAGCAGCAGCAGCAGCAGTTGTAGCATAAGCTGCATTCACAAGCTGCACGTATCCGCATTCGCCAGATACACATACAGATAGACAGGCAATGGCCTGGCATTAGATAAATTCTTCCTGCTGCCAATGCACACGGCCAATGCGAATGCGTACACAAAATGGCGTGCCAAACTGACAGCCAACTCAATTGCTAGGAGTATTGGTTAGCTTACACGCGTGTGTGTGTCATGTGATATAGAAAAATAAATTTACACAAATATGCGGTTTGCCTTGCCTGCTCGCTCCATCTCAGTTGCTGTCAAATGCGTATCTTATCTTCATTTGCCGACTGGCCGCATTGAACTGAACGTTCACATTCAACACCGCGTTCTTAGTTTCCGTTCTAGTTGTAACACCCTTGCAGCGGGTATTGTGATTCCGGCAGGATATTTGTAAATCAAACCTAGTGATGAGGTGATAAATTCGGGTTTATTTGTCAGAGTTTAAGCAAACATCTTGGTCTACTTTTGATCTGAAACTTCTAACACACGTTGCTTCTGTAGGCAATAAAGACAAAATCAGTTAGAACTATTTCATATGGCTGAGATATCAATATAACATATTTCTCATATATATCAATGATATTTAAAATTCTCCAGATTCGACAACTATATGCTGTCATTACCTTTAAAAGGAGAAATTGAAGAAAATAAAACAGCAACTAACTCTTTCTCTCTCTGTCTATCTCTCTTTCTAAGCTGCAGTATAAAAATCTAAGTATTTGCTACATAAATATATAGTATTTGAGATAGACTAACACATATATCTGAAAGAGTATATATGCTTCGGTTAGCCGAAACTAGTTTCCTTTGCTTTTATTATACTTCCACAAGTACAAACCTACGTTTCCACACGTATAGTGATGTGTAGACTGGGCTTCTTGGCAGCTTTTCTATTAGCTGCCGCCTTTGTAGAATGTCCAAAATCATTTGGGCTATTTAACTTTTAAGACTAATTAATTACGAAACGACGAAATGAGCAATGTCTGGGGTAAAAGGCGGCGGAAAGGCGACTGGAACACTTGTATTTGGTATGGAGCATCGACTCTGCAGCTTACAGCTTAGGTATATATGGCGAAAAATTCAACGCCTGGCTGTAATTTTCTCATTTCTCAGCCTCAATTTTCGGAGACTTTTGCTTTGGCTGCGTTTTCTTCTTGTTACAGTTGCCTTTTAATTACTTGACTGGCTAGCCAGTGTTTGGGTGCCCAAACCCAAGTCAAGTGGCCACCGCTGACGTCTCGCTGTGCGGTTAAAAGTTAAGTCGGCGCTGGCTTGGTATGTCGTAAGTAGCCGTGGCCATCTCCAATTTTCATCTTCATCTTCATCTACAACGCCTCGCATGTAATTGACGCCGCGGCCATCGCCATGGCGTTCTGTGTGAGAAATTCTGTCGTTGGGTTCATGAACTTTAGCTAAGGCTTCGGTTGCTTTTAAATGGGCTCAGCTTGAGGTCGTTAAAGTTTTTGAGCTATGCGACTTTAAGTGGATTTGTGAGCGGAGAGTGAAAATCAGTAGCAAAACATTTATGCGAACTAAAACGGTCGTAAACATTTCTATTTATTCATGGAGCGTATGTTTTTATGTGATTTCTCAGAGATGAGAGGAAGTAGGGAAGTCTCGGGAAATGTAAAAACTGGAAATAGCATTTGGTTTGATGGTGAAAACATTAACGATCTTGATCACATTTGTAATTAAGAATTGTAGATAGATGCTGAGTGCATATCGGTTTCCGCCATAAAACTCGCAGTTGAGCGGGAAAGTAATATGTGTATAATGATTTCGATTTTCAATTACAGCTAATTCATGAGGAAATACCATATCATCATATATATATTTAACAAAATTTCGTCCAAGAAAATCAAAATATATGAATTAAAGTCGGCAAAATAAGACAGAACTATTTTAGAAGTAATCCAATTTCAAATTGCCAAAATTAATCTAATGAATTCAAATGAAAGGCAACCTAATTCTGAAGATATTTATATAAATTCTGAAAATCCAATAACAGCTTAGTGTGATAGCTGATCTTGACATTTAACAATAAACGGCTTAGGTTTAATCTGATTGCTTTAAAACTTAACTACACTTGAAGGGGTGCAGAAAGTTTGAAAGGAAATACAAGCTCGGAGTCAGATTGTAATGATCTTCTACAAAAGCATTTAATCTTGTTTTTGCGGACGCTGGTTGACCATTGAAACCTAACCAACTGCATTGCAAACGAAGCCCCATCCAATATAGAACTGATTCAGTATAATAACCTCAATTCGAATTCAAACTCTTTGCATGCAAACCAAACCAGTTAAGCATTAACCGTAACTTACAGTACTTTATAGGACACCCGCTGTGGCTTCGATCGTTGTCAGGCATTTCTATTTTTGGGCTACCATCAATGTTGTTGTTATTTGTTGACGTTATTTTCTTGCTTGTTGGAAAGCATTTTGGTCAGTTTTGTGATTACTTTATTGGCTGTTAATTAAAAATGACGACGACAACAATACAAGCGCAAGCGCAAACGCAAACACAAACACGTCAATTGCAAGTTTGAGAAATTGAGCCATTCAACTTGAACTCGGCTATTAGGCAAACGAGATTTTTGTGGGATCCTACATACTGTTGCTGCCAATGTGGTTGGTCATAAGCCAATGTTGTCGCTGCAACGCAAGTCTCAGCCGCAGTCTCAAGCCCAGTTGCCGGCCAGCGCCATCACTCAATTAACAGTTGCACCGACCGCACCCCAACGATGAAAGCGGGGTATGAAACTGGAGTCCAGGCTGGAGACAGGCACGAGGCAATGAACGACGCCACCGACCACGTAATTGCTCAAATGACAGCGGCAACATAAACAACGTCAACGCCGAAAACTTGCCCAAAAAATAAACCTGTGTTGTTTTTAGCAAAAAACTCCAACAACTCTCCCCTCCTGTCTCGCTCATAATTGCACAAAATGGCGGCGATTAGCGTTAATCAATTTGCCAGTTGTTATATTGGTTTTTGTTGTTGCTGTGGCTTCATATTCTTGCCAGCAATCGTAAACTGGCACAAGGTCTGGTTGTCGCTGGCGCGGCGGTTGCGTGCGTATCTCTTAGATACAGCTACAGAAACAGATACAGATACAGTAAGATGTATCGCATATACATACGCGTCTGTGTAACGGCCGACGTCGAAAAGCGGATCAACTGCTTTGCGCTGTTCGCGTTAATGAAAAATGCGTTGGCCGGCTTAGGCTATCGAGCGGCGGGTTCATCAACTGCACAACCTTGTCGCGTCGCTATAGCCAGAAAACGTGTTCCCGACTCTGTTGCACTTATGAAAGTTGTTATCGTTGCCACAGTTAGACATCGGAGATGACCATGGCCAGCTACCGTTACCACAAACTAATATAGAAGCCGCCTGGCCAGACGCTCTATCGGTCAGTAGCAGTAACCGCAGCCGCTGACGCCTCCATACTGGTACTTGTCCTGTTTTGGCCTGGTCGTGTGCGCCTCGCAGGCATTTAAAAATGTAAGCGAGCCAGCGAAATGTTCATATATGACTAAAGAGTATATTAAGTTTATGGAAATGATCTCCTGCGAAAGCATATTATAACTAATATGTTTGGGAAAACGCTTTGGAAACGCTTAGAAACGTTTTTGAAATTTTAACAGATATTCATATATTTATATACAATATATGTAGACCTCGAAGTCTGACTGTTTGCAAAAAGAAAAGCCGTGAATGCTAGTTTAATTATAAGCCTAATAGGAATAGAAAAAAGTTCATGAAGCAGCACAGGGAGAACATAGAAACAGTGATAGATAAATACATTGCCCTGCACCACAATTAAAGTCTTCTATCAATCATATACAAATAATTTGAAAGTTTATGCCGCAGCTATTTATAAGAGTATCTCTCAGTTGATCATTCTGTTTTGCCGCAGCATTCTTACTTGTTTTGTATACAAACACTTTTTCATACGTTCATTTGACGTTCCGTCATGTTTTCTCTTTCGCTTAATGTTTGCTTTTAATTATCAAATCATCACGTGATCATTATCATACTCACAATGACTATGACGGTGAAATGTTGACGAAGACGATGATGATGATGAGAAGGCTGATGATGAGCAGCTTGCCAGGCTGTAGATGTTTGCTTGATTGTTGATTGTTTGCTATAAAGTAATTAATTTGTAAACGTTTTCACAGAATTCGCAAGTTTTACCAAGGAATTGTATTATTATACCTGAAATCATATTGAAATTAAATGACATCGCTGGTCTGAATTGTTCATATTATTAAATTGTTGGTCTATTTGAAAGGGCAATGGTCAGTCTATTTTGCTGTAAAAATGTTACACATTGAGAATATCTCAATTTACTTGTTTGCTAAGGCAAGGTACGACCAAATGTTTGACACAGCAGCATAAAAGTATGCAATGCAATAATGTGGAAAAAACCCAAACAATTATGTACCCTCCTCAAAGCAGTAATTACGGAGAGATAGCAACTTACACATAGCAGGCTTTATGGGTGAACTATTTCAGCCACCTCAACAACTAAGAAATCTTGTTTGGTTCTGGTTTTGAAGTGATGAGAAAGCCAACCTTAGCAAGAGAGACTCCTGATGATAGTTATAGGTAAGACTTGAAACATATGTAGGGGCAGTCTCTAATTCCAATCGTTGTTCTACCAAGTTCGTGGATTTTTGCTATTTTTTGGTGCTGTTAAATGCAGTGAGAAGCTGGGGAAAGCTTGGAGTCCAACATAATCCTAATAAATTTTCAAAGGCTATGGGAAACAATCGATGTTGTTCGCTCACTGACGAACTTGAGC
This sequence comes from Hirtodrosophila duncani, assembly GCA_037043425.1. Classification (NCBI taxonomy): domain Eukaryota; kingdom Metazoa; phylum Arthropoda; class Insecta; order Diptera; family Drosophilidae; genus Hirtodrosophila; species Hirtodrosophila duncani. The sequence goes on along the minus strand of JBAMBM010000834.1, from coordinate 3,815,595 downwards.
ATGATAAGAGCGAACTTGAGCATAATTAAGAATATCTATTTATATACTTATCTTAATCAGATGCTAAAGATAGTTGGCCATAATTATGTAAACTTAAAATGTTGCTAAAGATTCCATTTGTCAAAATTAGAAAATATCTGGATATTTAATTACTAAAGTTAAATATTTGCTCACTCTTAAAAAATACAAATAAATGTTAAACTATTGGTAGAAGTATTTCAAAATCATAAAATGTTATGATATCAGATGTCCTTATAATTGCGCAATTTTCAATCATTAACAAATACAAATTTTATGCTCTAACCATTATGGGAAATTTACATTATCTTAAGTGAAAATATTTTTACTATCTTCCAAAACATTTTCCCCTCACTTTCTGGTTCCGCTCTGTGTCTTATATCCATTGTTGCAATACTGTTTTTTTTATATTTATTTCTTTTGTATTGAGCTTGAATTAATTGCATTACTGGTCTCAGTTTTGCATTGCCTTTCGCATTTTTGCAGCTGCATCGGCAACTGCATCTCTTGCCGCATCTGTAGCTAATAGACACAATCTCTTTCTTTATCTTCTTCCTCCTCTGGCAATTACGCTTTGCTATGCGCTAATCAAATCGGAGCCCTTTTACCCGACAATCGATGACGATGACTGCCTCAGTCTTGGTATCCATAAATCAGCCCAGCAAATGCTTCATTGTTATCGCTACGAAATTCGCTGTGGCCTCAGATCGCGATTCGGGCGGCCGTGTGCCTTTCACCTTTAAAATTCAATTAACTGCAGGCAATCTTCCAAATTCGTAGCTTTACGAATCGCTTGAATTGAAAAGCGTGGGATGCTGTTATTGCTGTTGTTGTTGTTGTGCTGCTACGCAAATATTTGCCATCAACATTTTTGCACGCTAATTTCCTCTAGTCAAATTTTTGGGGCTGACATCACGCGCGCAACGCATAAAGTGAACCGGCTATGCGTGGGGCGGCGGGGGCTAGATAGATGTTGTAAAATAAAGAAGACTGACAACAACAAAAACAAAAAAAAAACACAGATTGTTGCAGTTGATCACACAGCAACAGAAATTTCGTCACATATTTTTGCGTAAATTGCCGGAAAATCGCAAATCATTGAAGATAAACATCCGAGTCAAGAAATGAACAGAAGCCAGCTGGCGTCGGAGTTTGAGTGCTGGAAGTGGCAGCTCGATCCAGGTTCAGCGGGGGCCAGAGGTAAGATGCCAAACCGCTGAACCAAATATCGAACAATGTTAAGCAAACACTCTCACACATACACAAACAGAAATTCGGCAAGTTGTGTTTTCCGCTTGCACAAGAAACGGAGGCAAAAAAGTGGCAGATCAAACAGACAAAATGTCTGGCGCGGCTGAAAGTTGGCAGCTTCATGGCCATAGCCATCGCCGGCACAGGCTCAGACCTAGACGCAGACACTGACTCAGTTTTGCGGTGTTGCCGACTGTCGACATGGCAGCGCCGCCGTCGACATCGCCAATGATGCCAATAACCGAAACAGTGGCGGAGACAAGGGCCGGAGCAGGAACATAGGGCAGGTTTTGGGGTCGCTAAAGCGTTCGAATTGCAAGAATCGAGTGCAGCGCAAAACGTTTTCGATACGCTTGAACTGTTAGGGGGAGCAACGATGTCGGGTGAAATACATTCCTAGCCGCAGTAAGAGCAAACAGCAATAGTCGTCGTCGTTGGCATCTTCATTTCTGCAACTTCTACAACTACAACAGAGCAGCGGCACGGCGCGGCACGGCACGGCGTCACAATTCACTGGCTTTTCAACGCAGCTCTTTCGGCTGCTAATTTTTGCTTGGATTTCCGTTCTTGTCAGTGATTTCAGAATGTACTTGATAGGTAAAAGTGTGGATAAGGGACATTAAGAAATAAAGGCGGAGTTGCTATTATAACAATATGATGAAAGTGACTTCAGCTTACATTAGCTTGCAATTTGTAATAATATAAAACAAATATTTATTAGTTATTAAACAATACATTTTCTTACCATTGATTGGACATCTCAACTTTGGCCTAGTAATCATTATATTTCAACAGCTGCTTTAAGAAATATCCTACATAAATATTCATGCCTGACTGACTAACTTGCCAAGAACAAGTCAAAGACTGAAACTCCCAAAAGAAAAAACGAAAAACCGACAGACATTTTCTGATTCTTGCAATCATTTGGATTTCGTGATTTCTTTGCGATTTTCCTCAGCGATTTTCTTGCAGATTTGCGCATATTTGATTTTATACTCCTCTGGCTCTGAGGCTGCTCCTGCTCCACCGCCCACTGCCGCAGCATATCTAATCAATTTTGAACAATATTTGGCAAGCAAGGCAAAGCAGCCGCTTTACCTACAGTTTTAACTTGAGATTAGCTGCTCCCCTACTAAGTTGGCTTTTAATTTGTATTTGCAGCAGCTGCTAAGCAAAACTCTGTTGCTTTACGCTTTCCAGCTCACTTCACTTGAGTTGAGCTTCTAAGCAGGCACAGCATTTGGTGATGGCGGCGTCGGCTGCTCTTTAGTTGCTGCCAGGCCATAAAATTGAATTTAGTTTGATTGCATTTGATTGGAGCTTATCAGATACCAGCGAGGCACAAAGATTTATGCTTCGTTAACTTTTTAGTGCAATTGCACATAGATCGCAGCAACAGATTTAGCAGCGGGAACGGCTCAGTGGCAGCTCAGCGGCATCTTTGGCAAACAAAATGAGCCAGCAGGCAGTCGACGAAAAGCATTTGCCTAATGATGAAGCCAGCTTAAAATATAATCCTTAGTTTCTTTTGTTTTTTGTAATTAAGTTTTTATGTGCTTAATTTCCGCCCGATTTCTCAGAGTCTCGATATCCATCATATATTTTTAGTATTCATAAAAGTTTAGCAAACATTTTCATAACAAATTTGCTATTTGTAATAAATATATAGAAATTTCTTGTTGTTGTTAAAAGCAATTGCCATTTAAGCAACACTATTTCTCAGAGTGTAGCTACAGAATAGCTAGTCGTTGTTCATTCTCAGCTGCAGCATTCTTGGCTTTATCACGTCACGTGGAGGCGCCTGGCTTGATAGTTGCCAGCGTTGCAGGCTAACTGGATACTGATGAAGCTGCTCCGTGTGTGAGAAAAGTGTTATAAATAGCTCACAGGCCTTGGGCACGCTGCTGATGACTCGTCTGGGCTTTGGCGTACCATCGCCATAAACTGCGCACTCATTTCGCCATCAGAGCAGCAGCATCGCACCATCATCAGCGCTAGAAAACTCTCACTTTGGTCTATTAATGATGATTATTCGTTTGCCAGTCGCAGTGCAACTACCAAGTCGCAGGCTGAGATATCGTCAAGTTGCATAAAATTATGCCGCGTTAATTGCGGCGGCCTTAAGCCTCAAGGCAAACGAAAATGTAAACGCAAACGCAATTTCGCTGCCTTTGCTTGTTGAGGCGTTAAAATGGCAACTGCCAGCGAAGCGAGCCAGGCTTTTACTCTTATCAGGAAATGGTTAGGCGGGAGGTGGGAGTGGATTGGGGTGCTAAATGGGTGTGGTGTGATGTGTTGTGCTGGCCCTGACATGCTATTGCCTTTGATAATTGCATAGTTACTTATTTATGGCTGTTGGTTGCCGCCGCCAAAGTTAAGTAAATATGGGAGTGCGAATGTGAGGAGGATTGTGATTATTTTGTACAAGTGTTTTGCAGCCTTGCACGCCTCGCTGCACAATTAAAAGCTGTCAAAATTTCACTTTGCTTTGTTTTCCGCCATCGCAATCATCACCAAATGCCTTTTGATTGTGTCTCTGTCCAATTCAACTCCAATTTTAAAATCATTTTCACACACGAATGCATTTCGCATTCGGCCCGGAAATGATTTTGGCCAAACAAATATCAAGCCCGCCCTCCCAACCGCTGCCGCTTCAATCACCGGAATACAACAGCCATCACCACCCGCTCGCTGTCAGCGATAATGAAGCTGACGATAGGCGTGAAACTGATGCTGAAGACTTACGTTTGTTTATCTACAATACCCGTACAATGCTGTGATAAAAATCTGATCCGGAAAAAACAATCAAAACACGGTTTGGCGTGTGCATTGTTGTTCAATTGTGCGCAACTTTCGGCAGCCAAATTAAATGTAAAGATTACAAATTTCGACAAAAACGTGAACGCAATGAAATGCCAAAAATCGTGAATTTATATTACATATTTCCAACTGCAAACGCAGCAATAATGAGAATTAATATTTTATTTCTTTTTCATTTACAGCCCAACGACAGCAACAACGAAAGCCATATTTTTTTTGTTATCCAAAACTGAAAGGTAAGCATAATATATAAATTTCTTGTACTGAAGAGAAATTTATAAACCTCACTTACTCTCCAGTAGATAGAGATTGTATAGCAGGCGAAGGTTTCCCAAACTGTCAAGCTCATTTCTCCATATATGAACATTTTCTAGTGTGTCAATCTAGATAGCTGTCTGTGATGAGATGGATCCCTGGAAAGGTTTAAAAAACGCAAACTTAGCTATGCCAAACACAAGATTATTGGAAACTTAAGAGTAATCTTGCTTATAGACCAACATGACTTTCCTTTGTTCATAATTTTATATAATTTGATTTATTTATTTGCAACCTTTTGGAAATAAAACAAGACGGGAAGACTAACATCGGGTAACCGAAGATTACATGCCCTTGCAGGTTAGGTTGAAATTCGGTCAAATTTGATAGCAAATTTGATTCCATTTTCTATAAGAAATAACCAATTTTGTTGTACTAAGAGTTCCAAATCGGTCAGTTATATGGAAGCTATATGATATATGGATCCGATCCGAATAATCTTTAGTCAGCAAACATTTATTAAATTTGGTTCAATCTGGATAAAAAACAAGCAATTTTTCTTTACTAAGAGTTCTTTCCGAATCGATCGTTATATGGGAGCTAAATGATATAGTGGTCCGATCTGGACGATAATGACATATGAACAGCTTACAGTAGAAATAAAGAAGACAATTTCATAGTCGAATGCTTTAAGACTGACAGATTGTTTCGCATAGAAACAGACAGACTATATCGGCTATATGGACTCGGCTTCTCATTCTGATCAAAAATATATACTTTATGGGTTCGGATATTCATCCTTCTATGCGTTACAAATATCGTGACAAAATTATAATACCCTCTGAAAGGTTATAACAAACAGTAAACTGCACAAGTACATTAAATTCTAAATCTTATTAAATCTTTGTCTCACTGAAAATGTTGCTGTCTCATTTTTAATTCTAATTTGAAAAGTCATCCAAGCATAATTAAGATTGCCATATGATTCAAATCCCATTTCAATGTTAGCATTGTAGAAATCAACCATTATGGTTTTATTGCTAAATGTAAGGTCGGCGCTTGCAATTATGTCTACGAATATTAAAAAATAAAAACCGTAAATAAAACAATATTGCAAATGATTTGTTTGCTCAAAAGTTGTACTCGAATAGATACGCAACCGCGAACTGCTACTTCACAGTTTACTGCGACACGGTTGAAAAGCCACAGCCCAGCAGTGAATCTGAATCACAACTTAATTCGTCTTAGGTCAAGTCACATTTTGAAGTGTCGAACGACCTCCGCAGTTTGCGATGCGGTTAACGCAGAGCTTCGCTACATAATTATTGCCGGACTTGAAGTGAAGTTTTTTTTGTGGCCGAGCAAAGCTCACACCGCAAGGCCAATCAAAGCATCATTGAAACGGAAACGGAAACTGCAAGTCAAATGGCAGCCGGCCACAGGAAATGAAGCGCACAAGTGGCTGCGTTGCCCAAAGAAGCCGCTATGCGACCGCAAATTAGCAAAGAGGGCCAGGTCGCGCAGCTCTTTCTTTGCGCAGCTGAATGATGAATTCTGAATGAATTACGAGTATTAGAAATGACCAATGCCAATGCAGCCGCATCAAGGCAAGTCCCGCATGATGGATCCGTGGCTAAGCCAAGGCTACTTTGTCAACGTTTCCCATCTCCCATCTCTTACTATGGCTCTGGTCGCCTTTGCTCTTGGGTTGGCTGAATGAGCGCTCAAATGAACACCGCAATGAATGTGCGCCGCATGACAAATACGTAAAGTTTCTTTTGAAATTAAGCAGCATTTGCTGCCAATTCTTAACTACATCAACGTAGAGGAGCCAACAGCACAAAACTTTGTCCTCCGACACTCTCGATTCTCATCGTCTCTGCTCTTTCTCGTTTTCTGCTTTGGCTTCTGAGCGTTTGCTAGTTCTTACTTGGCAGTTTCTGCCATCCAGCCAGCCAAGCCAGCCAGCGAGCCAAGTGCTTGCTCATTTCAAACTTTTGACACAGAAACTAATTTTGGCAAGCGGGTGCCCCCAACCGTAGCATCTCCTGGCTGCCACCACGCCTCGCCCTCTGTGCATTTAGTGGCTTTTCATTCTTTTGCTGATTGCAATATTTCATTGCCTTTGCGGTTCGTGTGTTGCATACTTTTGAGCGTGTCGTCATCATGGCTGAGGTTTGCCTTAATTAATTGCGCCAACTCCTTTAACCAACCAGGCATTCCTTCCACCCAACCCAACCCATACTCGATTATCGCCCATTGCATTTTTCGCATGCCGGCTGCATTTTAAAGTGCTTTGAATGACGCTTTAATTGGCATTTGATTTGATTTACGGTGCCTTGACAATACCGTTTCGCTCTCCTCGCCAGCGTCTATCATCGGTTCGGTCCCTCGATTGACGCTGCTTGCATTGTGCAATTATCGCCCAGCTGGGAAAGCTGGGATAGCCGGACAACAATGCTGACCATGTCAAATCAACTTGCCCAGACTGTGCATATCAAATTTTGTGATTTACGGCATTTTGATTATGCGATAAATGTGTACATTTGTTGCTCTGTGTTTTGTTTTGTCGTGTATGAGTTCGTGTGTGATGCCATGCGCTGGCACTGGTCAAGCAGCAGTCACCACAGATGAGTTGCAATTGCAGTATGATGGGCGTGTTCTGTTAATAGGAAGTGACAGCGATATTGCAACAAAAAGTTAACGCTGAGCATTGAGTAAATAATGAACGGAATAAGCTGATATGGAGGAAACTTGATCTACATGCGAAAAGATATAGAGAAAAGATATAGAGCCAAGTAACTGAGAAGTTGCATAGCGGCATTTGCACTCCATTCTAGAAATAGACATAGGTGCAGCAGAACTTTTAGGTTAAGCCAACCCGGACGCCTTTTTCGGGCCTCGTATAGCCGATTGAGCCCTTAATTTATCTAGTGGAAGTGGAACGCTTTGGAAATAGTATCTTTGTGTCTTTGAGTGCTCAAACATGACAAATCCCTTTGACACCTGCTGTCTGGCCAGAAGAATATGTGTCTTCCCATCGATTGCCCACTGCAATACAAGTGACTCCACCTGAAACTTAAATCTATTCATAAAATTTCAAAAGGCAAGAAAAATCAAACTAGGAAAAGGTATATACCATTTCTCTTTATTATATTTTTATGTAATAAGACATAATGGAGTTTTGTCCGCAATGGTTGATCGTCACATATACTTATCTACCTAAACTTATCTAATCTTATCTAATTATACAAATACCTAAGATGTAAATAAAACCAACATGTTTTGACGAGGTAGCCAAACTTCATCAACACTATTAAAAGTTCACCAATTAGCCTTCATCTTAATAGAGATCTGTGTAATCTGAGCGCACCTTGGGCCAATTTTAGAAATATTTCTTAAATCTAACAATATAAATGTGCTATATTATTTTCACTTGCAGCTGTGCTGCCAATCATTCAATTTAATCTGCAATTTCTCGTAATACGTTTATTTCAAATGTTTCAATTTGCTTCCGATTATCCTCTCAGCAAACTTTCAATCTCCTCAATCCAGACACACATAGTGAAAAATCTAACAATTTCCCTTTGAAATAAGCCATTAAACGGCAAAGCCAACTAAAGCCAAGGATGCTTGCAGTGTTTGCATTCATATTTTGCATTCGCCAGTGACTCGCACAGTGGGCGGGAATGTAGGCGTGTTTGCAGAGCCAGCAGATGAAGTTTCTCTAGCTACCCTTACACTTACCTTACATACAACTCAATTTGAAACATCTGAATGTACGTTGTATGCAATTAATGAAAATTTTATTGCGCTGTCGATGGGTTTTATTGGCAGACGTTTGCTGCCGCTGGCCAAGTTACAGAGGCAATCATCGCATAAGTGAGCAATAGCAGAAAATTTGCACAATTTGCCACAATAAAATTTAGTAATGGAGATGGAGATGCGCAGCTGTAACTACTGGAACTAGCATTGCAACTGATGCATCTAGCCAACCTGCTGGGCATCTTTCAAAGTCACCTAGCAAAAGTAAATTAAGCGCTTGTGCATATTTGGTATTGGTATTGGTAAATTTTCACTCATGTGCACCGTTAATAATGCAAATGGAAATATCTGCAAATGAACAATACTCGACAGAGCGCTCGCATGCAACTGACAGACCGAGTATGCACACACACACACACACACAGATAGGAGATATACTGAGGTAGAGGCAAATGAAGCAATACACTAAAGAGTTCATTTTCATTTCATTTTCAATTTAACTTACTTTTATTCGAACAGTGCCGCTGCTGCCACTGGTAATGCTGCTGCTACAAACGGGTTTTCCACTTACCGTGTGCGCTAAAATGTTCTCAATTACCGGTGCAGCAGGGGGAGCCGGGGCGAGGCGGTGGTACCAGGCGTTGGCGGACAGGGTAGACTTGTAGTCAGAGCCAGCGAGTCCGAGAACAACAGTTGGAATTACATTTTCAATATCTCCAGCAGCACTCTTCGCTGGCAATTCTTGTACTTGCTTTTCCTTTCCTCTCAGTGTCTCTCTCTCTCTCTCTATCTCCCTCAGTCTCATCATCATTTTTTACTGTTGCCTGTTCGCCTTTTGCCTAGATTCTTTGCACTACAGCTATAAATTTTTAACTACAAGCTCTTGAATGCAATTACTTTTCAATCTTTTTTTCGCCCCTTCTTGGTCTCCCGCATTGTCTCTTAGTGTCTGTGTCTGTGTCTGTGTGTGTATCTGTGTGCAAGTGTGTCTGTGTGTAGCTAAACGCGAAAATTGCTTATTTCAACATTCAACTTTTGAAAAGTTCGTCTCGTTTCGTTTCTTTATATTTAAACAGCAAAAGTTTGCCATAATTTTGCCGAAGGTCTATCACTTTCTTCTTTCTACGATTACTTTCTTAGCACACCCCGCCAACCCACCCCCGGCACACCATTTGGTTCGTATTTGTTTTGACGAGCAAAAGTAGGTTGAACTTTGTTTTATTTGATCAAGGAATTGACATGATTGTTTATGCAAAAAAAAAAAAAATACGAAAAGAAAAGAGATAGAAAAGTTGAAATGGGAAAAATATGAAAGAAAAATATGACTGCCTTGAAATCAGCGCGTTGCGACATTTTCCATATAAATTTTCTTTTTATATTCGTGCACTTTGCAGTCTGACAGGGCACTTATGAAACTTTATCTTGCGATTTTCAACTGAAAACTAGCTCTGTCATTGCCTTAGCTTGATGATAAAAACACAGTATGAATCGCAAGGATTAATGGCTTAAGTGGGGGATTGTATTGGGGATTAGCATAAGTCAAGGTCGTAATATAAAATATATAAAAAATTCGATCATCTTTAGTAGGATATAGGATATTGTTGTTTTTATATGAAACACTTCTCCATGCATCTGCCAGACTGTAACGAAATTTAGCTCATAGTTTACCTACTGCAGATCATTAATGAAAATTCTTGGAACTGGGCAGCTGCCGACGATCACTAATCCTCAGACTCTGGCGAATAGCAACCGTTCACCCTTTTGTCCACAGTTCATGGTCTTGCTTGTCGGAACGCGCTCTTGCTTTACAGCTGCTTGGAAACTACGTTGTGTAATGTCACTTAATCTTTTTATAGAGCAAACGAATTTTTTTAGATAGTCCGAAGATCCACACGTCTGTGCGCGGGCGCAGCGGCTAAAATAGACAGAGGGATTAGTGAACGGATTAAGAATGAAAGTGTTTGCAAAATACGAAAGCTTTATGACCGGCATGCAGATTAAGAATGAATCGTTTTTTATTGCAGCAGGGCACAAGTCAAACGAGCTGGCACTCTGAAGTGGTTAGGTAGCGAGGTAACTATAGGAAGGACAAAAAAGAGGGCGGTGCAGGTAGAGAATATCCAGCTGTCTGCTTGACTGCCTGACCTCCTACTCGGGTGGTTGTTTGTATAAAAAGAACTGTCTGTCATGGTTGAGACATCAAATTCAAAGCAAACACAGCAGCAGCAACATCTGGAATAGCGACAACAATTTCTAGAACAACTAGCAATAACAAAGACACCAACTATTACTGAAGTGCAACGGAACAGTAGCAATATATTCAATCAACCATCAACAAGTTGTTCGAAGGCATCAGCAATATCTGCAGCTATAAACAAGTAAGCAGCCAAAGGCAACAACACTACCCACATCACTTCAGCAAACACTTCCACTGCACCTACAACATGCCACGCTACCAGCAACTTGTCAACGAGAGCCGCAGCGGCAGCACCTCCACCCATCAACAGCATCGCCATCAACTGCAACAGCCGCCCAGCGTGGGCTATCATCTGTATTTGTATCGTGAACAGCTGGCGCGCCGCAAAGTGGAGTACATGCGTCTGTCCAAAGCCAAGTTCTTTATAACCGAAACACTGCTGGCCAAGACCATTCCCAATCTAAAGGGCTGCACGATCGACGAGCTGAGGACGGTCAACAATCAGATATTGTTTAAGCACAAGCTCAGGCGTGAGATTCATCGCCTGCGCAAGCTGCAAAGTCTGGGCATTAAGAATGCCAATCCCCATATGGAGAGCACCGAGCTGTAAGCTTTATAAATATTGCAACTAGCAAAGGGACTTTCAGCAACACGCAGCCTGCAACTTGGCTATGACCAGAGCATAGCAAACGGCAGGCGCAGGGAGTTTACTTGTACAAATAATCTAAGTTTAGGCGGGCACTGTATAAAAATATTTGTTAAATTTAACTACCAAATTTCTTAGCTAAGTTTAGCTGTTTATCATTTTCCTTTAACTATGAAATATTGTATTTAACAGTTCACTTGAAATATGTAAAAGCAAATACATATCAATTTCAATAAAAATCAATCAATTTTTTCTGATTCAAAATAAAACTTTAAATGGTGACCGCCAAAATCATTAGCCAAGCAGTGACATATATCCTCAGCCACCGCCAAAGTTAAGCCAAGCCACCACAACTTGAAACCATTTGCGGCGACATCTAATTGAGTTCCATAACATTTTGACATGTGTCAACTGAATGTCGCAAATCTGCCAAGACGTATCTGTGTCTCGTTGGCGCTTTAATTAATGCAAAATTTATGAGCGTTAACCCAGCAAACATTTTTAAGCTTTTTCCTTTTAGCTGCATGCCCAGCAAAATATTTTGCTGACAGAGTTGGAAGACAATTTTTGAAAGACAAAATTACTGAAAGATTACTGAAAAATTACAGACAATAATAATGTAAGTTAGGTTAAGTCGGACGACCGTCTTGGGGTAGGCCAAAGTAGGCTCTTAGTTGATCTGAAAAACTGTTTGGAAAACTGTTTGTTTGGTTTGGTTTCCTTGTATTTCCGCTTAGCCGCTTCCTCTAGACATGCCAGCGTAGGTACTTCAAGGTGTCTCATTCTTGCTCGTGACAGTGTCGGACAGATGAGGTGTTTCAAGGTTTCCCGTGTCCCTGGTTCCTCACATTTCCGTCAGTTTGTGTTGTTGTTTGTAATACCAAGTCTAGCTGCGTGCGAAACCGAATTCATCTGTATTACCCATGTAAATCGGTTGGTCTGGTGAAAGAACTTATATCCAAAATGTTTATAGGGTTTCGTTTCTATTTTGCTCTTTCAAGTCACGTCTTCATGACAGCCATCACGCAGCTGCCAAATATGAAACTATATAGAATACCAGTATAAAAATCGAAGATACACCTCAATCATGGCAGCGGGCACACACATACATACACATACATAGGATAAGCGCCATTTAATTGGCTATAATTTTCACAAAGTGCTTTACGCTTAACTTAACGCCAACATAATAATTTTCACTCAAATATTATTAATAAATGCACAGCCGCCACCCAATGGGTGAGCCAACATAAAGATTATAAATAAATGCGGCATAATAAATAAATGGCGCGCATTATGCGGGCAGTAAGTCAATTTTTATTATTGAATCGCGTCTGCGGATCAGAGGGGGAGAGAACGAGTGTGGTATTTTAATTGTTAACACACATACACACGCGCACATCACTTTGCATATGCTTGCAATTATGCACAAACATATGCAATGTAATTTGCAAACGCTCAGAACTATGCTATGAAAAATGAGGCACACATTAAATTTTCCACACAATCAATTTGTTGTTGACTTTCAGTTCCAACTGACTGACAGGCGGCACAAGACATAGGACAGCCAGAGGCCATATGTTAATTTCACCAAAGAAAAATGTATTTATTTATTTATGCAGCTGCACTTGCATGAGTTCCACAAGGAATCAGAATGGCGAATTACCATCAATGCAGCTATAAATGAGTTTCAGTTGAGCGAAAGATTCTGTTAGATTTCCAAATATTAAATATTTCTATACAAAGATATCGCACCATGATTCAAGTTTGGTGTACTGCTGTGTAAAGAGTGATTCTTAACTTCTTTAAAAGAGAGAAGGGCGAAATTTTCATCGCCAAATCCAATGAAAGAATTATAACTATATTAATTCTCCTAATAATAGCTTATGAACTTTGTCAGCCGAAGCTTACACCTGGTCTCATGGACTATAACTACTTTAGAAACTCTCATTTACTTCATACAGTCCACATATGCTTCATCTTTATGTCTCTGCAAGAATTTCATATGAAATACAGTACGTGTACATTCAGAACACTATTTGCTTAAGTCGCCCAGTTCATTAACCTAATTGTTCAATCTGATTAGCAACAAATAAGTATCATACTAAACTTTCAGTTTCATTATCTTCTAAGTTGAGGGATAATTGTCCTTTAGGCTTTCAGACAGACGGTCTCGGCCGTAGATTTCACCATTGCCGCTTTATTACCGCAGTCGATTAGTGCGCTTCATTATGAACATCATTTTCATTATGTTTATTATAAGGCAGTGGCAGTGCCTGCTGCCGATGCCAAAGGCTGCTGCCACATCAACGTAATGGCCTCTGCCCCCCATCCGCAACCCGTAGCCGCAGCTCGGCTTCTTGGCACGTCCTTGCCGAGCGGTTTCGAGTTAATGCAATAAATAAAATTTCAACTGCACCGTCGGGCATGTTTAGCCGCATGAAAAGCGACAGTAAGCTCAGCCTGCATAAGAAGTTGCCTGTTTATCTTAGCCGTTTCGCCTTTGTTTATCTCGGCCTCGGCCCCGGTCCCGGCCTGGCAACTGCTAACAACGTCCCGTGCAACGTCCTGCCCGGTTCCTGTGCCCGGCTTACACTTTTCTTTCAAAACTTGCCTGAGCCATACCGCTCTCGCTCCCCTGCTGCGTTGACTATTTGGTTAAAGCAGTTGGGCTTGGTTGCCTGCTTGGCCGACTGCTCTAATGAGTTTACAAAAAGTTTTGCTTTAACAAATGCGTAGGACAGTAGGGGTGACAGGAATGGCCGCGGAGGGGCGGCTGGACTTGGTCTACTGCCCGGCATGTTATACAAATTGGATGGCAGGCCCTGGCTGGAAACTGTCATCAACGTGTCTGTCTCTCTTAGTCGTCGTGTCGGGACCAACATGTGGCCCCTACAATCTGCTGGCTAGGAAGACTGTGAATCACTCAGGTTCAGAGGCAGACTCAGGTATAGTCTGACATGTATTTGTTTACCTTTGGCATTCTGCAAGCTGCTTGCATTCAGCATTGTTGCTTGTTACTTTGCGAGCAGCGAAAGTTTTCACATTTATGTGCGGCAAGAATATGCATTTTAATTAGTTTAGCGAAGTTGCAACTTGCCCCAGTCTGAGTCGGCGTTGTTACTGTGCTTTGCTGTGCTGTTGGTGGAGGTGGAGGTGCAGGGGCTGGAGTTGGTCTGGTTAATTGCACAAATTTAATGGCTTTCTGCATTACCCTGCTGCTCTATTGCTGCTGCTGCTGCTGCTGCTGCAACTGTCATTGCACTTTAATGCGTGTTGCTGGCAAAGTTTTGCCAAAGCCTACGAGGCAACCAAGACTGCCTGCCGCAAAACTTGTTAACATTTCACATTTCACAAAGTAGCAAATTCAATTAGTTTGCCTTCCACTCATGTGTGCATTCTAGTATGAGTAAATTACTGCAAGTTGCATATACTTTTGGGTTTCGGAGCAGAGCACCACATGGCTGGCTGTGTGATAAATCTTTGTCGCCTGCTCGTAATTTACTTAAGAAATTTCGGGCTGGCGCATAAATTAATTTGTCTAAACATAAATCTGTTGACTGTTTTCGGGGGATTTAGTTCTATGCTCGATTTGACTACGCATAAATACAAGTAGTTTGCAATTGATGGCAGTTTAACGAGCTGACAGACAAACTTGCACAGCTTGCGAAATGAGACTATCAAAAAACTCATTAGATTTTCAATAAATTAAATCCAATATAAATAGAGTGCCTGCTTTCCTGCCCGCCTGCCTGACTGGCAGCGTGTCTGTCTCTCTGGCTGCCTGAGTGCCTGTCAGCTCAGCCACTTCATCTTCATCGCAGCATTCGTCCTTTGGCACACATCACCTACAGGCCACAACCACGAGCCGCACTTTAAGCAGCTGTTACAGCTTCCACTTGCAATTCCACTTAGTTGCCCCTGCGCAACTGCATCCAATTATAGACATACTGCTTTTGCGTTTCTTAGCCTGATCCGTGTTTAAATTTGGCGCTGCATAGAGCTGATTATGCCTGCTCCAGCTTCAGCTTCGTTTCAGCTCCGCTTCTAGCTGCAATTTTTTTCTAGCTTGCTTAACGTTGGCGGCGTTAGTTGAATACATTAAGATGCTGGCAAACTGCTAAATGAAATTGTTAATTTACAGCGGCAGCAGCTTGCCATGCTGCGTATACTTGATCTCTCTTTAGTTACCTTTGCGTTCCTTGAGCCATCTATCTGTCAGTCGGGTAGTCTGGCAGTCTTCTTACCAGCTCATTATGCTTTGTCCGGCATGTCCGTGTTCATGTCTGGTGCTTTCTGGTTTTTAAGCCGCTTATTGCATGAGTCTGATCCGGCATCCATTTAGCTGCATATGCTGACGCCTTTCATGTTCTCCCCTTGCTCTCACTTTAATTACATTTTAAATGTTTCAATTTGAGCGCGATCTGCAGCTGTAAATTGGCAAATGATTGCTTGAATTTATATTAAACTTTAACCTCTAGTCACTTAATTAGCTGTTGGGGATCCGCAGTGCGCGTTTCCAGTTTCGACTCTTTTTCCGTTAACTACTTTTTTATACGGCCATCAATCTGTGGCCAAGTTTTGTCGGTGGCCAACTACCAATCCACTTACAGTTTCAGCTACCAGCGCCGTTCTTGTTGTTGTAGCTATTCCTGTTGTTGTTGTTGGTGGTGCCAAGACAATAACAAGCAAAACCAAATAAAAAAGAAAGTTCCGGTCGTCCACGCCGTTCGCACAGAACTTTTGTTCGAAGAGTCAAGTTGAGAATATATTGAAAAATGTAGTAGTTTTTCCCCGTTCGCACAAAGTTTTGTGCAGCCCGCCTCGCCCACACCTCTTCCTTTGCCTTTGCTTAAACTGACGTAAATTTATAATGACAAATTGCATTTGGCGCAAATGCAATGCAAGAAAAAAGAGGCGCCGCGCCGGCCAAAAGGAAGCTCGTCAGGATTCAACTCGTCCTCGTTGCGAGTTTTAGCCAATTGAGCGTGAAAAATTATGATGCGCCGCCGTGCGGTGCGCTGGATAGAAAGAATACCATCCTTAAGCTCGACGAAGAACAGTCAGAGAGGGAAACAGAATGAGACAGAAGCAGAGACAATCAAAGTGCTTAATTATGGCCATGCTAGGGAAAACTAAAAGGAAATTAAAGAAAGCGAATTGTTTAAGAAATCCGCTTAAATGTAAATTTTACATGCAATGCAAATCATGAGTTCTATTTTGATACTGAGTTGGCTTTTAAAGATTTGCAAATCACGCGAGATATGGAGTGCATAAACAAATTAAAAATCGACCGACAATTAAAGACAAGAAAATTTAATTTACATTTTGAAATAAGAAAGATAATTATTTTAAAATTGTTATATAGAAACTTTAAGTTTGAATTGACAAAATAATCAAAAATGAGTAAGCGATGGATAGTTAGTATTATCAGTATTTATCAGTCTAAGTATTACTTAAATGAGCAAGTTTTGAAACATGTATCTCCCGTCATTAACGAGAAACACCTATTCGAAAATTTATGATAACTTTGGTGGCCAAATTGGGAGAAATTAACAATGCGAAAGAGTAAATATATAAACAAACTTTGAATATTTCATTAACCTAAGTAGGATAATAAGCTGAAAGATAAATAGCTGAAAAAAGTAAAAAGAATTTCTGAAATATTTTGTTGTTTTCTATACTTTTACACCTGTGTGATCATGTATATAATAGTGTTTCTATTTTTATTTTTCATCCAAATCAATTCGGTTTGTATATTACGAACCCCTACGTCTGCTGGCTAAATTTGAGCCAGATCGAACGACTGTATCTTATAGCCGACATATCCAGAATGAAGTTTTAGTAAGGAACAATTTTTGTTTATAAGGAAGTCAAATTTGGTATTTCTGCATTGTCGGACTTCTTTATCATATGAGCGGTTACAGAACCAATTTTTGCGGAATGGACTCTTTGAGCGTAGAAAGGTTTGTTATTTATTGAAGTTTGACCAAATCTGGCATATAGTACGAGTATTTTGAGTCTCATTGCGATTATCATAAAATTTTACCTACTTATGGCTATGTCATATAGCAATTTGCTAGCTAAGTTGCTGTCACCTTTAGTAGTGAAGGTCGACCATCTCAGGGTGGGAAATTTGAATATTTAATATCTATATTCTTGAAAAACTTTTTAAATTACAATTTCTTATTGATAATAGATAATTACATTTAAGTTATTCCTAAAACATTAACATTAACAGGACACTACTCAGAGTAATGAGACAGGAAAAGAAAAGAAACTTTTTACTTTCATAATAAGGAAGCCTTTTTGACATAAGTAAGCCACATTTTATTCAAAAACTAAAAGAAAATCCATTCTGGCATATTCAGGGTAAAAAGGAACACAGAGGTACAGAAAGCAGTAATTCTACTTCAAGGAGCGGCGGTATATGATTTAATTTTTATTCTATTGTTTTCCATTTGCATAGATACAGTTTTCCCAATAATTTCAAAGATAGTTCAGTAATTTCACTAAGTGCTTCAATTTTTTGCAACTTAAATATACTTTGGGCGTGCATCGGTGTATTCATGCGATTACGTCAAGTCTTCGGGGCTATGGCTCTATCATGGTGCTGTATATATGCTAGCAACAGAAATCTGATTATATAGGTTGGAAAGTGTCTATTGGGCTTTGTTTACAAATCTAAATTTAACAGGTGATTAATGACTTTGCTTTGTGATATCGGACACGGAATTCGTTCAAGAAAAAACCAGTTGCTAAATGTACATTTGCTTTGTTATTAGCATTCAACAAACTGACTATTAAAGTTGATATGAGACTGAAGAATAGACTGGAGTTTGGTTTAGTTCTGAAAAAATTCGATTATAATAGAGCAAAGGCTGTTTAAATATTTAATATAAATTCATAATTAAAACGTGAATGCTTGAGTCTATAACTATAGTAACTTGGATAATTTCTTCACACTTAATGAAACAAAACATTCAATAAGCTGTTCAGTAAAACAAAGCTTCGTTGTCCTTCAAACCAAATTGGTTTTTCTTGACTCATTGCTATAAACCATCATTTGAATATATGTTTTGTTATAGTTATGCTTAGTAATGGTACACTCTAATATTTAAGTTGCACTATAAAACCAAAGTCGAGCTAACTATTGCATCGTCTATTCAACTATTTTAAGCCAGAAATATCGCATCACCCACCATGGCCCGCAAATAACCATCAAAATTTGCCTGCTCTCTCTCTCTCTCTCTCTCTGATACGCCTCCTCATCCTGTCTGCGTCTGCCACAATATCAGTCACGACAACAGCAAAACAAAGTGGTTCAAATTTCACTCAAAACATTACGTGTTGCTGTTGCCGTGTTGCTGTTGCTGTTGCTGTGCGACATCTGAGGGTGGCAACATTGCCCGTTGCCATGCGATAAAGCAAAAAATGACACGTTTTTAATTTTACTTCACACCTACACAACAACAGCAACAATAACAACAACAACAACGTCGGGATCAACAACAACTTGGCAACAACAAGGAACAGGCATGTAATCAAAACTCTAAGAGCAACAGTCACAATAACAGCCAGCCCAACAACAACACCAACACCAACTGCACCAATAAAAACAACAACAACAAGTGGGTGCAGTAGCAACAGCAACAAAAAGTAAACGCAATGCAAGAAGGCGAGCAAGAGAAAAATTAGATTTATCACGAATGGTTGCCGGAAAAATTGTCAACATTTATCAACATTTTTCAACGCGCGGCGACGTGTTTTGGCCAACATTGGTGGGACCTTAAGAAAAGACCAACAATCAACAGCGACAGTAGGAACAACAATAACAGCAAACGGTAAGGCATGCCAACACCAAAGTATGCCAACGCCTGTCCTGCTCCTGTACTGAAGATGAAGCTAGAGACTGAGACCGAGCGCTGTGTTGCCTTTGGGTGTCTGCGTATAGCGCATTTTGATTAATATCCGCAACGTCAACTCGGCCAACAGGAAGCTTGTAATGGACAAAACAACAAGAACAGCGGCAACAACTAGATGGGGGTGAAAGAATTGCAACAACTCAACTACAACTGCGAGCTTAAGTAGAAGCCGGCGCAAAAGATTTTGTGGCCAGTCAGTTGATTGTGAAAAGTGGTCACGCTGACGAAGAAAATCCACTCGCGAAATGAAAACAAAGTTGCCCGTTTGTGCCCGAGTGCTGCAGCGTCTGTGCCTGTGTAGGAGCTACCGAGGTGGTAACCGCCAAATAGCAGCCATTCTCCTCCAGTCGTCGCCTAGCCACAGTGAAAGCAGCCTGAAAAGAACTTTCACAAGCGTGCTGAAGATGAGAGCGGTTTTTATATTCCTTTGACTGGTTTATTTGATTGTGGCATTTGGCTGATAGGGGATATAAATGGGGAAGAGGGGTTCCACTTTGTCGGAGCAGTAGCGAAAATTGTGAAAAATTGCTTAAGATTTGTATGACGCTCTCCTTTTTTTTTTTGCTGTCTATTAAGTTGCAAATTGAGTTTTAATGTTGATTGGATTGAAACAGCGAACGCAACGAGAAGTAAACAACTTGTTTAGAATTTTAAAAGTCTGTTGCGGAGATTCATTTGCAATATTTGTAATAGCCGTTTATAATATTTTATAATCGAGGCTACATCTACAAAATGCATGTAAAATTGATCACACCTTGCGTTGGACTCAATTGAGCAGGCTGTAGAACTTGGTTGGACAGTGTGTGGGAGGGTTAAGGTCAGTTGTATGGTGTTAACCGCAAATGCTGGATCGCACAGCAATAACAAAATATACAAGAAAACACAGCAAAGAATTGGAATAGTTGCAACGCATGTGACTTTTAAACAAGTTGGGTAATCGATTGTATTATATGTGGGCAGCCATTTCAGTTGGATAGGTATGCTGATAACTACTTGGGCTTAGCACTGGATTGCTTAAGCAAGCTATAGCTCACTTATACCAAAATATTTTATATAAAACTATATATTCATATATAAATATTTCGATAAGATTTCAAACATTCACTTCATGAAGTAGAAAGGTCGCCAAAAGTTCACATTCATAAATAAAAAAGAACCTATGCATCCTTTACATCAAAACATGAAGTTACTAAATGTATAGCGTATATCTTTTTTATAACATTTAAAGAAAAATCTCTTTATAAAACCAATCTAATAATAGACTAACTCAGCAGTGCTTGGCCCATCATCGTTCACTGTTAATCTCAGACATTTGTCAACACTAAGTAGCCAGGTCATCTCATTAAATTGCTGAAATCTAGCGGCAGCTGCTCCAGCTCAAATCCAACTCGATCCCTAATAACGCCGCCACAGCCACTGGCACTGGCACACAGGCCTACTTCACCTCTGACCCTCTCGTTTCGTTCGCACACATAATCGCATTTTAAACTTTTTCAATAATAAAACTTTTCTAAACGGATTTCCCGCTGGACGTTGCGCTTTAATAATTTTTGTGCTTTATCTTTTTACAGGCAGGCGACAGCAACAGTTGATGTCCAGGCAGTATAAACTTGGGTGCGGCCAAAACTAACAGAAAAGTTCCACATAAAGGAGGTCAGAAGGGGAACAGCCCAAATGCAGCAAAGCAATTAATTTAAATTGGGGATTATGTGCGCAACAGCAGAGGCAGCAGGAACAACTGAAAGGTGAGCCTAGAAATTGGTGTTTTACCCACCGCCAACCAACAATATCAATGTTCGTATCCTTTGGTCCATAGCACTTCTTGCCGATGTATGACAAATCAAAGAAGACTTGGAGTCAGCGGCTCAAAATCAGCAACGAAACCAAGAACGCTTCTGTAGCCCCTGCTGGCATCGGGATGCAGATGCAGGCCATGCAGCAAGCGCTGCATATGCAGCAACTTCAAAATCATCACCAGCAACAGCATCATCCGCACCCGCATCATCCCCATCATCTAGCCTACCAGTTGCCACCACCTGCCGCTTCGCCGCCCGGCTATGAGTTTCTGCCCAGCGCTTTGTCGCGCTCCATGAAGTATGCCGAGCCCTGGATCTATGGCACTGTGCGTGGTATACCAGCCCGTCCCTCCTTTGGCTACTGCCATCCACATGCTGCCGCCATATTCGCGGAAGCGGAAATGGCGGCGGGAGGGGGAGTGCCTGCCACCGCCTTGGCAGTTGTGATCTGTTCGTGCGCGGAGTATTTGAACGGGACAAAACGTGATGTGAAGAAGGCGAGCGTATGTAAGAAGTGCAAAGGTTCGCGCCTGCCGCTGGCTACCATTGGCGCCAGTGGAACTGTAAGGGTCTCCAGCGGCAGGCGGCCCATGGCAGCAACCATGCGAGTGGTGAGCATGTCGAAGAAGTCACGTCCCTCCATTCTGGATCCACAAAACGATCCCTACGACCTGATGCGACGCACGCGTCTGCTATCGCCGGAGCCAGCTGCAGTTCCAGCTGCTAGTTCCAGCTCCGAGGATGGCAAGAAGTCACGTAGTCGTGAGGCAGCATCCACTGCCACCCAGCGAGGGCGCACAAGGACGCGGGCTCCACTGCCACTGACTACGTCTACTAAGGCAAGCACGAAGAGTACATCAGAGCCCGCCGACTGCTGGCTAATGGAGGACAACGAATCATTGCTGCAATGCAGCGGGCTGGTCAGCAGCCGGCAGGCTTCAGCTACCGCCTCACGCCGCTCTATATTGCGCTGCAACGTCAATCCCTACGACCTGATCTCAATCGAAAACGGCAAACAGACGAAAGCCAAGACCAAATCCTCGCCAAAAGCTTACCCTGATGATGAATTTGATGTGGCCGATGCGCAACTAAATGAGGATGAACGACCGGAGGAACGACAGCAAGAGCAGCGGAAGCTCTATAGCAAAAATGTAGCGGCCATTGCTGGCCAGCGAATCAGCTTAGGCGACAAGCAAGCCGAGCCAACTGTTGAGCCGGTCGACAGCTACGAACGCATTATTATAGCCGCTGATGTCACACCCAAGCCAGCAATGCCAGTGATGGCCTCACCTCGCCGACCGCCTCGTCTCAAAAAGCCGGATGAGCCGGCCAGCAGCGTTGGCGAAGTGCAGTCGACACAAGCTGTTGATGATGAAAATCAGGATGAGGACAACTGCTTCACAGTGCTCACCGTCACACCTACATTGCCTGGCATTAAGTCCATACTGAAGCGTCCATCTACGCTGGAGTTGCCTACCGCATCAGCAACGCCATCGGCATCGCCTGACAATGCCCCCGCAGCAGATGCGCCACATCTGCTGACCCCTTCGGGCAAGTCGCAGTTCTACATACCGACACCGACGACAGCTGCCACACACACACCCACGTCTACGTCGTCCAAGTCGACGCCCACATCTGCGTCAAGTTCGCGCAAAAAAGTGCAATTTATGGTCGAGGATAAAATCATAGCCACGGCGGCAACGGATGGAGCAGCAACAACAGCGGCGACAACTGATGACAGCAGCGATGCAGGCAATGTTGTTCTTCTTATGGATGATACGAAAACAACAGCAACAAAAACAACAAACTATGAGTACTACAATCGCAAGCGAAACGCACCACAAGCTGCACAGCAGGAGGCACAACAGCAACTGCAGCAACAACAGCAGCAGCAACAACAACCATCATTGTCAGCGCTTGTGGCTGACGTTGATGATGAGCATAACTTTACAGCTTCCGCTGAGCTAACAACAACAACGCCAGCCGGGAACATTAAGCCAGATAGTTTGCATTATGAAGATGTGCTGCTGCCGGGGCATCAAATATTTGACAATAGTTTCAGCAACAACAACAGCAGCAGCAGCAACAGCAGCGCCAGTCCAGCGCATGATGTTAGTCAAGTTGCTGAAATTTTGCAAACGTCGCCGACTGCTGGCTCCAAATTATTATTGCCAGTGGCGCCAGGGTTGCCATTGCCAACGCCAATGAGCCCGAGTCATGCTGGGTCAACAGCAGCAACAACACCAGCAACAGGAGCATCAGCAGCAGCAACATCACCGCATGTCATTCCAAATGTTGTCAGCGCTTTAGCAGTGGGTAAGTACAGAACCAACACCAACTAAAGCCCCTGGAAGCCCCATCGCCACACGCTGCTCTATTCCTGCTCTTGGTGTTCTGCTCTTTGCCAACCACTAGTTACATAGTTCGCAGTTTTGTGTGTTGCAGACACGCGGACATGGTCGCTGATGCTACTAGAGCTTTGCCTTTGTTAGCTTTTAATTATGAGCTAAAATTCGCGCAATGCCTGCAAAGAATGCACCGCTGGCAGTTTTATATAGCTGCTTACTATTTGATTGAGGGCTGCTTAACTATGCCATTAGGTTGCACATATGTGAAGATATAGTTAATTATGTGTGCTTAACAAAATTAGTTCTAGGATTGGGTTTATTCAGGTAGATATGTTCGAATATTTAATAATGCTAGTTCCGCATAAAGTCTTCTTTAGTTGTTCAGCGATGTCTGCGATGTCCTTTGAATACGAAATACAAATGATAACGTTTGGTCATTGCATTCTCTCGTCTTTCTGTTCGATCAGTAACCAAGTCAGCCCCACTTATCTAGATTACAATTTCTTTTTCATTGTTCTGCATTTAAAAGTGCATCCATTATTCACTTATTCACAAGACATATTTCATACTTATGTTCCTCTCTTTCATCTAATGTCTGCTTCTCTAACCAACTGCCTGTCATTCTCTCATTCTTGCTGTCTCTTCACACTGGTCAGTGTTTATTTTTAACTACAATTCAGCAATTGTTTGTTAATTGCTCATCAAATGCGGTCTGCTGCCAGTGCATCCATTCACATTACGTATACGCAAAGTTGTCACTCCTTCATACATTATATAAATTCCGAGCTAGCATAAAGCTGCCATAAAAACGCGTTGACTCCTTCAGAGTATTTACAACAGCACTCAATATTGCGCACACGACAAGTACGACTGCGGCTGCCTGGCAATTGAAAATGGTGACACTTGAATGCCAGCTGGCGTCGACATTGGCGCACCTGCCAGCAAGTTCATGGGGTTAGCTCTATAATCAAGCACTAGACTCAAGCTAGACCTACAGTTAGAACCTTTGACACACTGCCCCACGCCGCAGTCAGCCCTCATGTGCAAATGCACGTAACTTCGTGGCAAACACAACGACTCCGGCTCCAGGCAAAGCCAACGTGACATTTGCACCCACAAATGGCAAACCCACAGCGATATGGCTCCAAACCATGTACTCACATTCACATATGTATGTTTGATTGCCTACTGCAGGGCCTCGTGTGGGTGACGTGGAGCGGGGTAGTTGCACATGTTCGACTTCATTCGAAGCAAATTAACAGCCAACACAAAAACTTTTCATTCAATTAAATTTCGACTGCGTTTGAGGCAAACACAGGCAAAAACTTACGATTATTGTGTGAGCACGTTCGTCAGAGTTGTGAGTTGTCAGGTATGTGTGTGTGAGTGTGTGTATGTGTGGGTGTATAGCCTGACACTGTGCAACAAGGTGATAAAGGTGCTTCAATTGTTAAGCTTCACCATGCAAAAATTCTAGAATGAAATAAATTGAATAGATTGAATATACAACAGAAAAAAAACAATAGAAATATAATCCATTCGTAGGTATTGAGTCTGATAAAAAATATTATAAAATGTAAATTTAAGTTTTCAATAAATCGAAAAGACGGCATTGTTTTACATGATGAATGAAAATTTTAAATTATAATTAAATAACCAACTAAATATTTAAAAAAGAAAATATATATTATAAAATACACAAAGCAACTCCCCTAGGGAGACTTTAATGAGTCAAAGAATCGCATCATTTCACAAGCATGCATTCGTTCCATTTGTGTTGATTCATTTCTTTCAAATTAAAATCAAAAAAGTAGCCAAATTTATAAAGCATAGAGTCTTCTGTCTCAACTTATTTGACTACTGATCCTTATCTTTACTTTATTTATGAGTATTAAGAAGGTAAATTTAAAGTAATATATGCTACTTTAGATTTACCTTCACGCTGAATATTGATTTAGATCCAATATACACAACATATTTATGCTTGTCATAGCTCCTCAGTAACTTCAAAGCTCCTATACTGTAGGTGAGTGTTCTAATGCCCTGATATTTCAGTAATGTGGGACGAGAACAATGCCAACGCACTCAGCTCCCAAGAGCCACCACAATGGTGATGTCTATGCTTATGACTGCCTATTACCAGCAACATGCCAGAACCCCAGCTCCAGCTCGCTGCTCCATGGCACTCAAAAGGTGATACCAATACTAAAGAAGAGAGTGGTGTTGATGACTCTGACGCTGGAAATGACTATGGCGGGTGATGGCGCCCACGTGTCTCTGGAAGACAATTACAAAGTTGCTCCTTTGGTCGTTGCCTGTGTTGGCGTTGGCATTATCGCCAGCCTGGCCTGGCCTGGCAATGCCGCTGCCTCTGCTTGCAATTTGTTGCATTGTTTGTCGCCCGCTGTCGTTTTGAGCTCCGGCCAAGAGTTAAGCACTTGGAACTTTTCAAACTATTTTTGATTTGATTTTTGAATGCGGTGCACTTCAGGCGCTTAATGTAAGTTTTCGTGCTCACACGCACGGCCCCTGGAGCTGGAGCGGCTGCAGCACCAAATGATTTATAGCGCACGTGTTGCATTTATTCGTGGGTCGACGGCAGCCGCGGCCAAGTCATAGTGAAAGGCATTCAAGTGATAGGATAGACTCAGTCCATTCACTGGTGAAATTTTCATTTTTTGTGCCACGAATTCGCCATTGCCATCATCGTATTAAATACGCCTCCCACCCATCCGTCCACCCGCATCACCAATCGGCTGTATGCATATTTGAGTTTGCCTTTCGAGAATTATTATTAATATTTCATATTTATCTTTGATAAACACAAATGCAGTGGAAGTTGGGGATAAAAATGGAGCTCATTTAAATAAATCTGGAAATTGAAAATGTAAAAAAGAAATTAATGGAAAGGTTGGCAATACATTTTACTTTTGTTTGCTTTACAATTTCAGTAAGCAATTTTCCATAGAACTTTTATAAACTAATAAGCTGAAACACATAAATTTATATATTTTGCTTATTCGAAGCAGTCCGAGGACTAGTGTAATGTTTTATTTTTAATTTTGTTATGAATAAACTGTAAAATATACAGATAAATTGCAATGATTTTAATTTCTGAATTTCAATTACAAATGAATGCTATCAATTTGTGAATGAATCAAAAATATTATTATTAAAAGGCTATCATGTTGTTTTTCACCGATTTCAATGACTTATTAAGTAGTGAGCTTAAGTGCTTTAAATATACAGAAATAGTCCCAGGAAAGTGACAGAAAAAAGCTAGCAATATGTCAAAATAAAGCATATAAAGATCAAACCTGATGATAAGAATTAGAGTAGAACAAGTATCTGAGCTGTTGTTCATCCATGGTTTATGATCCACTTACTAAAGCTAACTCCAAACCTTGGTTATGCTATCCAAATCTCAACTAAGATAAATTTTTTATAGCTAGACATAAACTAATAGAGAATTTATTATATTATCTTATCTTTAACTAAGTTTAAATTAAAGATTTGAAATTATAATGCTCTAAATTCCCGCACTCCAAGTGAACAAGTTTTAAACAAGTTTCGTTTTGTAAAGCAAGTATAAAATGGAATCATTAAAAAACCTTCATTCCTTTTTGCCATTTGGTGCAAATAGCTGCGAATTGCGTATTGCGCTCTTAACGTTGCTTTTCATAGCTCCAAACGTTTGCTTTTTAAACATCATCTCATTCATTTAATGGCGTCGCCTGCTTCTGCTTTGGCTTCTGCTTTAAATTTGCCTTCGCTCTCGTCAAATGAAGTGTGAATAAAAAATGGCGTTTGGCACAAACGAAATGAAATGATTTTAAATATGACCCGCAAATCTAATTTAAAATGCCAGCAGCAGCAGCAGCAGCGGCAAACTGTACCAACAGGAACAAGCCCCTCACCCAATCTCATCCCTAAGGACGTCCAGCTGCAGCCCAGCTCTATATGCCTTGGCTGGCGCAACAAAGTTACATTTTGCATTTTACATTTCACAGTCTTATGCTCATTTCTGGCTCACGCTCCTGCTAACGGAAGTTGAGCCTCATGTCTTCATGTACTTTGCATATTTACACTAATAGAAAATGTGGCAGCCAATTGAAAAATAAGAAAGAAAAAACAAATGCGCATGCACAATATAGCCATGCTCTTGTAATACACTACCGGAAGGTATGATGAATATATTACGAAGCTTGCAATATGGATTAGAACAGGTGAAGCTTATAATGAGCAGCTTATGTGGTAGAAACTGTTGTGATAAAGATATAGAAATATTCTGAATAGTTATTGGTTAATCAGAGGATGTCAATGTGCAATAAGCTGCATGTTCAATGGGGCCTTCAAAGGCAGTCAGCCAAGGAAAAACCCCGACACAACACAAACACCCTGCTCCCAAGTGCATGAGAGGGAAATTTAACAATAATTTCGTTATGAAAGGTAACTTATTTATTGTTAAATTATGTATTATAACTTATTTATTGTACTTTAAACACATTTATATTATTTATGAAGACTTTGTTAGTTATGGGTTTTCCAGGGTTTCAAAATGAACTGGTTTGAACTCAGATATATGATTTTTTTTGTAGTGAAACTGAAACCTGGGTTAGCTGAACCTCAACCAATATATGGGTGCTCATTTCAAATATTGAAATACAAATGCGCAATGCACAACATTGCAAGATCGCTTTTTGTCGATTGGGTGGATAAACACTTTGATCTTGCTCTCAGATAGAATAACAAGGGACGAAGCCTAACTTCGGGTGCCCTTGCAGAACTGTAAAAAGCAAGGTAAACTAAGTAGCCCGATTCTTATAACATTTTGGCAACAGATATGTAGGCTTCCGCAACCTTCCATTACCAATAGCAATATTCAGCGAAGCATCTTCTTTCTAATTTCTTTCAAATACTTCGTGCATACATAAATACATTCTGATACACAAACACGCAAGCTTTCATATACAGGTACATACAATACATTCGCAATGCAGATATGTGTTTGTGAGTGAGAGAGACAGAGCATTATGCGCATTTGATCACACTTGCGCCTCTCTAACTGTCTTTCTCTCTAACCCACTTGGCTTTTCCATGCAAATTAAATTATTAGCGTCATCTATGGGACAAAGATTTCATTCAATTATTTTCATTCTTTCTTTTATATGATATAGCAATCCGATATTCTGGATTTTTAGCTTCACAACTGATAGACTAGTTCGCATACAAAAGGACGGACAGACGAACAAACGCACATGGCTATATCGCACATGCTCCTTTTTATGCGTGACAAATATCGTGACAAAATTATAAAACCCTTTCCAATGGTGTGAAAAGAAACAAGCTCAAACTCTTATCAATTACACAATAACTCAAAAAATTCTTCTGTGATTCCCAATATATAATATAATATGTAATAATCCCTCAAAGGGTATGTAAGCCTCGGTTTCCGCTGCTAGCTTTTGTTTCATGTTTCATGCTGCTGCTGCTGCTGCTTCTGTTTTATGTGCTGCAATAAAAACTGTCGCAGGCGGCAGGCTAAGGGGGCAG
The DNA here is from genome assembly GCA_037043425.1 of Hirtodrosophila duncani. Lineage (NCBI taxonomy): Eukaryota > Metazoa > Arthropoda > Insecta > Diptera > Drosophilidae > Hirtodrosophila > Hirtodrosophila duncani. The sequence continues at coordinate 3,787,021 of JBAMBM010000834.1, read as the reverse complement.
TTTTTACGATGGCGCTGCCAGCGTCGTTGTAGTTGTTACTGCTGCTGCTGCTGCTTGTCCTGATGCGACTATTTTATTGTTGTTGCTGGCTGCCTTTGGGGCAACTTGTCCAATTTCTGCGACAATATTTGCATATGTATGTATGTGTGTGTGTTTGTTTCTGTAGATGTGTGTTTGTGTTCAGTGGTCATTCCTCAAACTTAATATATCCTGTTTCCTGATTTTCATGACGTACTTTTGGAGTGGCCCGTAAGCGCAACGAGCATGCTACTACTGTGTCTAGTCCAAGCTGGCTACAATTTCTAGGCTGTCCAGGCGGCTTGTACCTCTGTCTCGGTCACTCATTCGCCTGTTTCTTTGTCTCCCTCACTTTCTCTGCCTCGCATTGTCTGCCCCTGGACTGTAAGACTTTTATGCATGTGCCATTTTCTGCATTTAAGTGCAATTCTATGCAAGAATGTGCCGACATGGATATTTGTGTTAAAGCCATGTCCGTGCCTTCGTACCCAGCCAGCAGAATCGGCAGCAGCAGCAAAAGATCCTCTTTTTACACCCCATGTCCCTTTGCCTGTGTACCTTTAATGCCATAAAATGTTCGTTTTGCTAGCTAATGCATACAAATGTATGATGCGCTTTTTCCATTACAACAACAACAACAAATAAGAAGAAAGCAAGAAAACAGGAACAAAATTATGTGAAAAAAAAAACAAAAAACATGTAACGCTACATATAAGACATTCATGTGACATTCACTTTCAATTTGGCATTCAAAAATTGCATTGAAAACGAAAAACAAAATCTGAAATTATGCGAACAACTTTGACTGTGCATAAGTAAAATGCCACTTGGGTCAATTTGGCCAAAACAAAGCTCGTGTTTCTCGTTTAAGATTTCAAGTCAAGTTCCAGAGCTTGACGACTTTGTTTGAGTTGGCAGCTGTGCTGCAATTTATGAAAAACATATGCAATTTCATGCTGCAATTATGTAGAAAATGAGAGGGAAGAGGGAAGAAACTGCACGCACAACCTCCACTAAAGGCAGCCATTTTGTGAAGCACTCAGGACACGCATAACACAACCAATTTGCATGAGCTTTGCAAATCTTTGGCATACTTTCTTGGGTTAACATAAACGTTGAGCTTCAGAACACGGTGTACTTTCTTTCCCTAAGAGGTTGGCATTCTAAAATGCATAATATACGCTTAAGTAGAATAGTTAAAGTATATACTTCGTGGAGTATCATAATATGATATTAAATTGGCTTACAATGACAACAACCAGCTAGCATCACGAAATGGTCTAATGACATTCATAGGGCTTTTCAAAATATATCACATTCTATTCATGAGTCAAGTAGAGTCATTGTAAAATTCATTTTAAGGAGGAATGTATATCAAGAGCATCCATCAGTTTGCCTGAAATTAGACCCGCTTACTTCATAAACGTCTAGACCTTTAAAGCAACTGTTGTCTATAGCTTTTAGCCATATTGTTGTTGCTTTTATTGCTGCTACTGTGTCGTTGTATGTGTCTGCAATCGATATAGTTCCAAAAATAAATTAAATTTTAGGGAGTTTTTCAGTTTGGGAGTGTGCACGTGTGTGAGTTTGACCACAAAGTTTTCGAGAAAAATGAAGATGCCAGCAGACAAGACAAGACAAGACAAATGCACTGCCATCGAGCTGGTCTCCATTGCCATTGCACTTAGCTCTGACCAAGCGTACTGGAGTGTCGGCCCTAAAATATCGCATGTCACTATCAATTTTTCACAGTGCAGTCGTCTGTGGATAAAATCTATCAATGCGGCAGCGTCCAATGCCGATGTCTACCCAGGTCTGGCCACAAGCAAGGTAACAAAATATTTGGCATAATAATAAAGTTCTATGGTGATGCATGTGCATGTTACTGTCCGCAAAAAATGGAAATAAAAAACATATGTATGCTCTGCAAACAATGCTGGCCCTCGGTTGCAATTCTCTGATTGCCATGAACATTTTTATATGGATTTGCTGTTATTGTTGTTGCTGCTGCTGCTGCTGCTGTTGTTGTTGCTGCGGTCATGCAAAAGAAACCTTTGTTTTGTATTTGAAACCAAATGAAATTTTCTAAAACTCTTGAGAATTTTACGACAAAGGAAATGGCCAGCAAATCAAAACCGCAACGTTGTCTGCATCCGAGTCTGTGTGACTGTGACTGCGAATACTTTCGATAGCCTGCCAACAACAGAAGCAGCAGTTGCACAAAAAGCAATAACAACAAGTATATAAAGTGGACTTCTACAGTGATTGAGTAAAAGATACCCTACAATAAGTGTGGCTTGTAATACTGATACGCTGCTGGAATCGTATATGGTATATTTCAGGGCAAAGGGAAAATTAAATTGAAATTGAATGAGTGAAAAAGTAGAACCATGTTCTCAACCATCGAAGTAGACAACGGAAATCGTTCGCAAAAAAAGAAGAAAAAATTCACACTTGCTGATAAATGCTCCAAATAAGGGCCGCAATGCGATGTATTGAAAAACGAAACTTTTACAACTCGGTCGTCTATCACGGCTCTGTTTATTAAGACGAGATACACTTATAGGATACATACGCATACTCCTAAATCTTACCTAGAATCTAGTGTTTCGCTGAAAAGGTACGAATTAAGGTCGTCACCTTTGTCATATATTATTATATCACTATTATATCATTTCGCAGGCAGTGTTTTTGAACATTTAACGTTTCGCTTAGCTTTTGCAGAAACCATATCTGACATATCTTGTAATTTTCCCCTGTTATTTTCCCATATAATCAATGCTAAAAAAAAGCATAAAGCGAAGAGAGCATCCTCCACAATAGTACACGTACACCCCAAGGCTCTATTCCCCTATGCTGCTGTTGTGGACCAAACGATGTTCCCTTCATTTGTTCAACAACAAAATTCTTCAAATTTCTTCACTTTAGACGCTGTACTTTTGCAGTAACCTAATAAACTTTTCCACACTCTTCGGTTCTAGCGCGCCACAATTTAAGAGCGAGATAGTGATAGGGTTGAGGCTACAGAAGGGGAGGGGACTACTAGCATGATTGTTGTAATGAAACGTAACGAAACAAATCAAAGCATGCGGCACGTGAGTGGCTGAACATGCTCATCGTTCATCTTGATGTGGCCGCTCTGTAGCCACAACAGCAGAAGTCCATATGTTGTCGTTGTTGTTGTTTGTATGGCTTTTCATATTATTATTATATTTGTTGGTATTGCTTTTGTTGCAGTTGTAGTTGAAATTATAAAACACATTGCACGACAGTCATCGAAGTGTATAAAATGCTTGCATATTACTCGTATTGCTTTTTGCTTCTTTTTTGCGGTTTTCGGTCATTGATTGGCCTGCCCTGGGCATGTGTAGTTGCAATATGTACGTGTTGGGGTTTCTGCTCTGTCTGAGGTCACAGGAAGTGACCCAAAACCAAGACCAAGACCATGTCCACGTCCACCACCGCCGAAGTATTATTGTGAGAAAGTTGTACAGCAAAGATGACAGCAAACTTTTTAGCATAGAGTTCAGAAAATGTGCTAGGTGAGTTGTAGTTGCTATGTGCCAATCTAAAGTTGAAATTATTATGAGTATTATGTGCTGCAAAACTCATTGATGTATAGTGACTTGTGAGTGTCAAATGGACTTTATCAAGTGTCGTCAGGACCCCAATTTGTGTGCGTAGGATGAGGTTCTGTGTGTGCCAAAATGTGATTGCATTTTCTGCCTATATAGTTTCATATAGTTGTATTTTTCCTGTTTAAAATGTAAAGTATTGGATCTCAGTTCATCTCTTTGGAAATTCAATAATTGGCACATATCTTTCCATCTGCACATGCTCACTTTGAGTACCTCTGCTGCTACGGCTGCCAGCGTCGAATGGGACATGGTAAAAAGGACTTGTCATTTCAAAACTGTCAATCAATCAGCTGCAATAAATAACAACTAACTTACACACATCCATGCATACACACATGTAGATGGGAATAACAATTCGCTTCTAACAATTTGCCAAAAAGAGAAAAAAGAATAAAGTCAGTTTTGTGCCATTCTGTGTTCTGTGTTGGCCCGGCAAGCTGTGCTTTCTGCTGCTTGTGAGTCACTCATTCACACAATCACATTCTACGCTGTCTGACAATTGTACGGCAGCCGAGGAGCGCGTCACTCACTCAATCAGTCATTCAGTCAGTCAGTCAACCACACAACCTAGAGAAGACTGTGACTCGGCCCAAAACGCAGCACACGTTGACACCACTTTTGTTGTAGTCGCTGCTGTTTTAGAAAATCATATTAGAGATGGCCCCATTCGATGCAGTGTGTCGAAACCGTTGAAGCTAAATTGTATCCTAAATTCCTGACTTCCAGTGCAAACTCACATTGCTCACGTTCTTTTGTCACTCTGTGGCATCTCTTTTGGAACTTGTGGCGCTGGCGCAGCGCCCATAACCAATGTGGCAGCCGCACTGGGAGCTACAAATATTTATTTGCAAACATATTTTTGTTTATTTGTCACGTCACTGCCGCAGTCATCCCCCGCATGCAGCTGTCTCTCTTGCCCCCACCGCTGCAGAGCCCTTTTAAAGAGCTTTACCCCGCCGTGACATTTGTCGCACTCCGGTTCTGGTTCGCCAACCTCTTACATAGCCAACTGGCTGACTGACAACAACAAACAATTTATGGCATTTATGTGAAAAGTGAAAAGCAGGCAGCCAGAAGAAAAATATAAATTTGTGCTGCATACAAAGCGGCATCGTCGACGCTGTCAATTTTCGCCAGCTGTGGCGTCAAATGTTGGCGAAAATTTACCTTTCATGTCGCTGGCATTGTGCTGAAAAATCAATTAACTACACTTTGAAATGTTACGTGTGCCACGTCCTTATATATTCCAAGCCCAAGCCGCACACGCCACCATACGACACGACCACAGCAGCAGCCCCATTAAAAATTGTTGCACATATATTTTTGCAACTAATATTGAAATTCCGGCAGCGCGCTGGCAAATAAAATGAAATCCCGGCAAGCGGCTGCAAGGTAAATATTTAGTAAATCGGCTCAGTTCACTGGCAGGCCCGCCCCAGCGACTCCCTGCTGGCAAAGCTAACGATGCCGAACTGGAAAAAAATCAGTTTTGACATGATTTCGTTTTTGGTTTTTGTGCTGGGCAAAATAGCCATGACGCCAACAAGTGCACTTGACAGCATTCCATAAGGGCTGAAGGCTGGGGCCAAGGGGCGCGTAAGCGGTGTCAGTAAATATTACCACGACAGACGCGCAGCAGGGAAGAGAGCGGCTGGCTGGCTGACTGGCTGGCTGGCTGAAATGGGCATGAGTCCGGGTAAAAAGTGCGGAAAAAGTTCGCGCTGCGTTTATTTTTATAAAAAAGCAACTAGTTTCCATTGCCGACGTTAAAGTCCATGAGCATGAGCTGTTGGCTGCATAAGCATAGGGATGCCGCATCGGATGCCAGGCTGCTGCCATTCCCAACAACAACTACTACTGTACTTCACTTGAAATACCCCACACCCCACACACCCACACGCACAAACACACATACAGATACAGACACAAAGACAGACGCAAGTGCCAGCTTCGCGTTAGGTTTTTTTACGTGCGAACGAGCGAAAAAGTTATGAAAACAAGTGGGCGTGTCACTACAGCAATGTAGTGGAGAAGGAGGTGAGGCGGCGGTGAGGAGCTGAGTACAAGGCAAAAGCCAACAGCAACGAAAATGAAAATACCTTACTTTCATTTCGCAAATATGCAGACAGCGTCCTCTTACGCATAAGTCAAGAATGGAAAGCGAGCAGCAGAAGCAAACTCATTGTAGTCGATGGAAAAATGTCTCATGCTCTTTCCAAAGAAATGAAGAATATTTCCGTTTAAAATGTTAAATATGCAAATTGTGAAGAAATTAAGGAATCCTTTGATTTTGGTGATCATTTAGAAGGGAAACAAATATTATTACTTATGAAAGTCATCTTTCAATTCAAAATACAAAAATCCACAGATGTCATAATTAAAGAAACATTTTGTACTAATATATAAATAAGAACCACTGGGAACCACTGCTGCCTTGTATTCAGTTTAGACTTGAAACACATATAAAATATAAAGTTTCGGACATTCAGAGAAGCACACGTGCCACACCATAATATATGACCCTTATTGTACATCATCTAATAAGAAAATATCCTCTTTAATTTTGATTATAAAAACGAATTATAAAAAAAGTGTACCACAAAAGATATAGGGGGTGTAACGGAAAACTCTAGAGACTTGACATTTTCATTCGAACGTAATTTGGACATAATTTTAAAAGGATACAGGAAAAATGCATGGCCTTATAGATTTGAGGTGCAGCAAATGCTTAAAATCTCAAAGCCCTCAGCAGGCGCTTTAGTTGAACTCTCAAAACACCCAAAAACACTTCTAAATGGAAATCAATCTAGTATCCCTTGAGTTTTTTTTTCTTATTTTCGTTCTTAGGTACACAAAAAAAACCTATAAATTACACATTAATTTCTTCAAATCTCTAGAGTTTCCCGTGGTACTCCCAGTATACACATTTCTAGTTTTTCTCAATGGAAATTTTTCTTAATTTAAAGAAATATAAATGATTGCTGTTTCAAGATCAGCCACGATTATCCATCGTCAGAGACATTTAACTAAATTCACTGCAGCGTTCATGGCCAGCCCTGATATCTGAAACCAATCTTGGACTCTAACTCCTTGGAGCAGGTGTTAATCTTTGCTTTTGCCCACTCTAATTGTTGTAGTTGTTGGTGCACATGTATAAGATTAAACAAATTTCATTTGCAACCTTTATATCCCCAAATGTTCTCATTTGGCAGGCTTCAGGTGGGTAGAGAATGAAAAAGTTGATCAATTTGCGTATAAGCTCATATGTATTAATATATATATATACATACATTTGACTATTAAGCTATATCTACAGCTAATAACACATATAACTTCGCATTTTCAACTAAGAGCATCTTGACTTCTGCAAAGCTATTTTGAGTGCCTTGCCCAACTATTTTTCTATTTCCATTTTGTCTCTCGGCTCATGTTTGCCGGTTTAGCTATTTTTCTAGTGGATCTGTCTACATTTAACAACAACAACAGCAACCCCAAACTACAACAAACAACAAAGAATGAAAAAGAAATGCCAACGTAACGGGCAAAACAAAAATTATTTGCATTTCACCTGCATGTTGGCACGTGATTGCGGCCATGTTACCCCTACTACTGGGGCCTGATGCCCGGTGCCAATTCCGTTTCCAACTCCCAAAGCTGTTGCCAGACCCCAATGCAATGCTCAGGTACTGGCATTTCATTTAGTTGCTGATGCTACCCCAACGTTTTCCACAGGGCTGAAAAATATTTGTCCAGTGGCTGGCTCCTGTGGGGGGGGCGCCGGGTGGTACCATTTGTGTAGGTGTTTAACAAACACACGGCAAGAGCAGCAACTGCATTGCTGTTTAGAGCCGAGTACACACTTCAGCAGTTACAGCAACAGCAGCACGTGCAACGACGACAGCAACAACAATTGTAGGTGACGCTGACATGCCCCCTTTGGTGCTCATTGCCTTGCATCCCCCATCCTCATCCTCGCTGATGCTAGCAGATTGTAGTGTCATGTTGTAGAGGCTGAAATGTCAACAGTTTACTTTGCGCCCATTTAGCGTGGGATTAAATGGGTTTTTGTGACTGCTTTTGACCCGCGACACATGCCACGCCCTCTGCCCACCGCCCATCGCATATGACGAAATTAAAAGAGAACTTTGTCGGCAACTTGAAGGAAACAGCCTGATTTGACAAACCACAAAAATGAAAAAAAAGCGAAAATGCAAAATGAAAATAATCGCTAGCTCGCTTATCTGATTTGTGGCTGAAAACCATGGGCTGGCTGCTCGCAGTGGTTCAGCGGTCGAGCGCAGGGTCGAACGGCTGCACAAAAGCACCAAAGTTGATGAAGTGCCTGAACTGAAAGCTTCCGCGACACTTGACACCGACTTCCTTTCCATTTTGAATTCAATGCGCTTCAAGTTGAGCGACTCTGGCATTACGCATACGTTACGTTGGCCAACGATAGCGACAAAAACCAGGTCTTTCGTTGAAGGCGCAAGGCATAGGTAGTATAACAACAAATACAAAACGCCAGCACGATAAAATATATGGCATACAAAACGTAGCGGAAGTGGCAACAAAACTGGAAATAAAAACAAAATGCTGTCCACTTGAGCCCAAGGCAAAGAGTACGAGAATAGAACGGGCAAAGTCTTTGGCCTGCGACTCCTTTTTTGCCATTACGCACGTGATTCATATGCAGAGCTCTTTATAAAGCGTTATTGTATGCGTGTTTGTTTGTGTACTGTGTGTGGGTGTGCCTTAGGTGTGTGCTGGGCCTTGTCACAATAAATTTAGTAAAAGTGACAAATATTTTATGCTTAAGAATAATTGATGAAGTGGCTACAACGAGATGTTGCTGTTGCCATTTTAGAGAGAAAGGCAGAAGCAAAGAGACCCAAAATAAAGCCCGACACGGTCACGTCGAGGCAGGTTGGCCAGGTTTTACATACAGCCTGCTTCCGGCCAGAGGCAGACGTAGAGGCAGGGACAAGAGCAGAGGCAAAGGCAAATAATAAAGCGTTAAATCATAGCCACGCTTAGTACTTTTCACTGAGCCTGCTTTGTTATTGCCCAAGTGCGTTGCAGGCAACCATTTCAATTCTGTCAGTCAGCTCATATGTCCTGCCATATACTTGTGTGCGTATGTACATGTGTGTGATTGCGCTTGTGCGAAATATAAATGTATGCGGCGCAAATAAAAACAGGCAGCGGATATTACGACATATTGCTCAGCAACGGCAACGTTTGTGCACAAAAATTGCGCCAAGGATTATAGCACTATATTACAGCACCTACTCAGCCATTTGCCATACTTCTCCAGCGTTTGCCCCTACGCTCCGTCTTGCATATGAATGATGAGCGTCATTTAATCTTTGTCTATGGCTCCAACACCTCCACGCCACAGATGTACATATACATACATATATGGGAGCCTTTGTCTAGCGCGTCCTGTGAGTTCTGCCTGGCCTTTCTACTTGTGTAATGTGTGTGCCCCATGCTTGTTTGTTTGTTTGTTTGTTTGTGAACGTGTGCTGCGCTTGACATGTCCTTAGGTTTGTTTGCATTGGAATTTAACGCACCAAGCGGACACACCAGATATCTGCCCCAATTGTCGTAGTTACGGGCAGGTTTGTGGAGTACATTGAACATATAAGTAAGACAAGTACTCACAGCATTTGGCTTTAAGTTATGTACTTGCTAATGGATATCTACTAGCATTAACTAACTGCAATGACTGGAGGATAATTTTGAGTGTTTAGTGTGTAAATATTTAGTTTATATTGCTGAAGTAGTAACAGAAAGCTCACCGAACTGGAATTCACAATGGAATTGAAAGATGTCTTACATATATAGATACATATAAAAGAGTCTTTATACCTATAGATATACAAAGCTGACTATTAGAATAGCTTCCTAATAATAACGATGTTAAAAGTTGTGAAAATATAATGTTATTTCAGTTTATCGGGACGTTGACGTACAATACCCTGCACGTTCAAGTGAACCCACGATACCAAGCCACGGAGCTTGTTACGTGCGAAGCCCAGGCTATCAAACAAAATACTTTTAAAATTTGAAAAGGCATGTCCATAAGTATACGAAGAACAACTCCTGAGTAGCACGATAAAGGAGCATATGTAGCCGTGTTCATAGGAAAATGTCTCATATCTTTGAAGCTGGGTGAATGAAAAGTTCATCATTAAGCTTATTCACATTACATCATATGTTAATCTGATATATGTTAATCAGTATATGTTAATCTGATCTCGCCTTGTAAGGTACTTTAGCTTAACTGCAAGCTTAACTATGATTACACCATTAGAAAATTCCCCACTAGCATTATATAGCCGTGTTTTATAGAAACATGTCTCACATCTTTGTATCTTTGAAGCATAAGAATCAGTAAATGTTAATCTGATCTCGCCTTCTAAGATAATTTAGCTAACATATAATAACTCTGAGAGTTAACTTTCTTACCCTGAAACCGAATTGATGGAATGCAATTCGCAAGTTTTGATTCGAAGAGGAAGCCTAACTTAGCCATAAATACTCTGCAGTTATTTATCTGGGGGTTATGCAATTACTCGAAATATGAAATAAATATATCAGATATTTTCTATAGCTTTTTGTAACGAGAGTAGAAATCTCTTTATGATATCACGGTCGATATTTGTAACTATTGTAGGAGTAGTCGCTCAGAGAGTGACACTCTTGACCCCATCTTCCTCTCTCTCTTTATAAAGAACCTACCTTCATGAAGAAATAACCCATAAGAGAGCCCCAGTCTAGTCTGGAATGGAAACGAACTTACACGTGTTTCTACTCGGGCTGCTCAATCTTATACTATCTGAATATAAACATAACATGTCGATATTATGAACCTCCCCAGTTCAATATCTTCCACATTTATATATCTCTTTATAAACATAACAAACTTTTGTTTTTAATTTCAAGAACATCTTCAAGAAGATTCCTCTGTTCAGTTCTAAAAATAGAACATAAACATAACAAATTTTTGTTTTGAATTTCAATAATATTACCAAGGACATACCTGAGCTCTGTTCTAATAACAACATGCATATGTAGCCGCAGTCTCGCCATTCTCTATTTACTTAGCCATTTTCGCTTTTTAACAAACAATTATGAGGCATGAATAAATTGGTAAGCGCCCTTAGCTTCTGCCCAGCAATCACCCCTCCCTGTGCTCCTCTCTCATAATAATGTTGTTGATAAATTTAAAAGAAGTAATAACATTTAAAATTCAAATGCAAAAAATTGAGCTAATAAAACGAGGCGCAGGAATGCTCGAGGCAGAGACATAGACGTGGCGGCCACGCACATATGTATGCAGGATGTGTCTGGCTAGGCGCTGAGCTGGGTCCTGTCGAGCATCACTTAGACGCCCATTTCGCCTGCAGGCAGCAGACAACGACCACCGACATGGCTAAAGATGTTGCTGGTTGGACAGGACAAAAACATAAAGCGCCGCCAGCACAGTTACGGCCCAGCCATGGAATATGCGAAATTAATTGTCTGTTTGTTGCTAACAAATTTGAATTTAAACCGCATGCACGACGACGACTTGCAAAGTGCGGAAGAGCAAGACGAAATGTGTGAAATGTAAGCGGCAACCAACCAAGGAAAACTACGTCCGCTCTCGCTCCCTCCGCCCACCTCAGTCGGGGGCTATTACTATTCCTTTGGCTGGTGATGTTGGTACTGCTGCTGCTGCTGCTATTGCCATGTGGGTGCGTTTGTTTGCGTACGAAACAACTTCAAGTTGTTGAGCTTAAGTTGCTTGTAGCTGTTGTGGCTGTCCTTTGTTGTTGGTGTTGTTGCCGTTTCACAGTTAGCCGTGCGGTTTGGCTAACTGCGAGAAGCGGCACCGAAAAGTTGCTGCTGCGGTGCTTGGGTATAAACTTTCTACACAATGCCTCGGCAATTGTCTCACTAAAAGTCCGGCCCAGCAGAGCTCCAATGCTAGTGTTGTAGCTGTTGTTGTTATTGTTACTGTTGTCCTTGGGCCTAAAGTTCTACCCTCAGATACAAATATATATATACACACACACACACACACACACCCTCACACGCGAAGCAAATTAATTGCTGCTGTTTTCGGCGCTTATTTGTCTTAGAAATTTGTTTCTTGGCCATCATGTCCTGCCGCTGACGCCGTTACCATTGCTGTTGCTGTTGCTGTTGCGTTTGCTCCTTCTTAGTCCGCTTTGGCATTTAATTTTCTGTTGTTGTCGTTGTCGTTTTTTGTTTGCCTCTTGCCTATTTGCTATTTAAATTTAATTTGCATTACTTAAAGAATTTAAAAAGCAAAAATTTCTCATGCGCAATGCTACGAGCATCCTTGCCGAGGGTCCTGTGCCTGTGCTCGAGCTGTGCGCCTCCTTTGAGCAGCTTTTCTGCTTGAACATTTTTATTTACTTGCGGCCTGGCAATTTCTGTTTATTTTTAGCAAGTTTCTACGGCCACAATTCCCCTTAAAAAAATAAAGGAGACAAGGAAAACGCAACCCAAATATTTCTTGTAGTTTAATTTCCTACGTACGCTTCCTTAAATTGTTCAAACTTGCTGCACAATGTACCGCAAGCTAATGGCCACCACACATTGCTGACCGTCCGGGTCTTATCTTAAAGTTTTTGCATTAAAATGCTGACCCAACATTGCGCATACGCACCATTGCTTGCCATTGCTCTTGGAATTTGCCCTTTGGGCCACAAATTGCATATTACCACAAAATCAATTTACATTCCTAAACTGATTTTCCGACTCGCATATGTAATGGCATCAGGACCTCCACAGGACACGAGGCGAGTGTGCACACACGGGAAATTATTAAATTAAAATTATGTTGCTGCATGCCACACTTCCTTCGACGGCGTCCAATTAAAAGCCAGCGCGACACTTTACCCAACAAAACACTAACACGCACGCAAACACATGTACAACCTACACGCACACACACATTCATACATACAAACATACGTAGTGAAATAAAGCAAGTGCTCATTTCATTCTGTCAGTTAACCTTTTGAGGGTTGGGCAAAAACCAAAAAGTTGGCCTATTCAATTTCAAAACTTAATAATTTTTGCAAACACGATAATCAGCGTTTAAAGTTAATGTAATGCGATTAAGTTGAATATGGTAATAGGATATCCATTGAAATTAAAGTTTATAAAACATATCAGATTTTGGACTACATTGAATTTATATACACATATAAAATTCGCGTGTCCGGACTCACTGATTGGGAAACGAAGCCGAGAACGAAATATTCATACAAATAAATGCCAAGGCTAAAGTAAGCTCTGGAAATCTGTTTTGAAAGATTTGAACTGCAATTAAATCGGTATTCAGATGCAAAATCTGTATAGTAGTGGATTTGCTTGACAATTTGAATTGTATAATCGTGTACAATGTTCTGTCCCCTTGCGTATAATCGTATACAATATCCTGCTTCCGGTTCCACTACGGTTTGGAAACTAAATCGAATTGGACTTCCACTTCAACTTCGAAAAGCTGTTCGCAATTTCACTTGATATTGGATTTTTTGAGCTTATGTCCGAATCGTTCTGTGACTCCAGTCGGCAGTACTATGAACATCAACAAATTAAAGTGGATTCAATCCATGCAAACTATTGAAAATTGCTGAAAAGTAGTGAATTACTTCTGATATTTCAAACGGATTCGAACACCAGTCAAAAGTAAACCACATGATTCGAGTGGAAGTGGGAACACGAACAGGAATGTATATGAAAAGTAAGCTAGAATTTTATAAAATTTATGCACAGAGACTGCTTCATCGACTCACATATAACTAGTGCAACTGGGCGCAATTACTAGTATTATTATGAGAAATGTTCTTCATTATACAAAATCAGCCTTTAAATCCAAACAGTAAATTGAAAGATGTGAAAAATAACTGTCATCCGAGGCAGCTCGTCTTTGTCATCTTTTCTATGTAAAATAACAAATATTTGCCCAGATTTGATAGTTTTTACATTTATATTGACGCCTTCATTCAATGGGTTAAATTCACGTACGACATAGTCAGGCAGGCCGAAGTCCAGTCGTAGTCACTGGCATCGCTGAGCACGTACGTACATCAAAGCCCGGCATGGCAGGTGCTTGGCCTCTGTTTTTCCCCGCCCTGACCTGAGGCCGAACCGCACCACAGTCGCTACAAATGCGGGCGCCACATGGCTCATATCCTGGCCGTTGTTGGCGACGCCGCTTTTCACTCTTACTGTGCGTCGTCCTTGGCGCTCACGTCGTCGAGCATTTAAGCCTTAAGCAGGCCACTTAGTGGCGCGGACATAAATCTGTGCGCCAAATCCGAGCAATTAAATGCATCGTAATTTAGCCCGGCCTGCGATGCCAGACAGCCCTCTTTAGTGCGCAATTAAAGCGGGAGTACGCTACACGGCGACTCGTCCTTGCCATGTGTACTCACACACGTGTAATAATCTCTGCCGTTGCGTTGCGTTGCGTTGAGTTTCGTTTCGTTTCGGTTTGTACCATTCTTCGCATTGCCACGCTCCACAATTTCTTATTAATTGACGCGAATTTATGTTTTTTCGACGCGTTATTGTTGGCCCCAGAAATTAAAAATATAAACAGACAGCGGTGCAAGAAGGAAACGCTCACCAGCACTTCGCACTCACAAGCCTTGTGCCTTTAGTTGCCATCATTATCAAGAGGCAGTCAAAGCCACATAAAGCACACAAAGCATATCGGCCAGGGTGAAACATGGAACGCCCAGGGGCGGTTCGGGGTGGAGGCAGGCCGCAAACGCATTTTTATGGCACTTGGCAATTTGAGAAGGCAATCGAAAAAGAGACAAAAGCGCTCTGCAAAGTTAGCTTGATGCTGCCCCCATGTCCTGCTCGTACAACACGCCTTGGGCGTGGAGTGGGGTCTGCTGGGCGTTAACCATGGGCGGTACATAATAATTTGTGTACTTTTTATTTCAACTTGAACGTTAAGAATGATTATGATGCGGCAGTAGCTTTTGATATATTTGGCAAATTCAAAACCAGTATAAATTGGCTATGAAATTCTAAAAGTAAGGAAATATTTCAATAATTTCTTGGCCACCCAGAAAAGCAGAGGAGAAGCGGCAAATTCTTTGTATAAATATTTACAAAATTTCAAAAATGTATCCTGGGCTAAAGATTTAATTGCTGATGTACAAAATTAAGCTTTTATAAGTCGCCAGAATTGGCCAATTTTTGTCGTTGCACCTTAAGTTTTAGGGCAACGCCAAGTCGACGCCAAAAGAGACACTCGCTTCAAATGTCCCATTTCTTCTGCACCGCTGCCCCTTATCCTTTGGGTTTGTTGTACTGTTTTGCTTGTTGTTATGGCCCTACTCGGATGTTGGCTATTAGACGGCCATTAAATAATTGCTGGCAATTCAGACGAAGAGGCAGCAGCAGCAGCAGCAGCAAGAACACAAAGAGCATAGCAACAACAATAACATTTTGTGTGGGCTGCTTTTTTATTTAAGACATCTAATTGCCAGCAATTTGTGGGGCAGCTGATCCTGGCCAAGAGCCGACCATATCGTTTGCCACAGTAGCCATAGTTGCCAACTTTAAAGGCTGCATAAAGTTCAATTTAATAAAGAGTCAGCCGGCCAAATGAACTAAGTGCAAACTGTCGTCAATGACCGGGCAGGCAAGGCGGCAGCAATAATCGTATTAGTATTAGCGCAGTCTCCTCACATACACTGATAATAATAATAAAGTTAACAAGCAATACAAACCGCACCCACATACCCCGGCCCCAGGCAAAAGGCAGACAGAGAGTTGCAAGTACAAAGAGAGTGCACCTTAATGCGAAATCCAAAAACCAAAAACCGTAAACCCAAAATGCACCCGAGGGGAGGAACACGGGTTTCCAGGATGTAACCGCAAAACAGTGCCAGTCGAAAGCCGAGAGCCGTACAACAAATTTAGCCGCAAACTCTACTCCAAACAGCAGAACTCTGCCAGAACTAGTTGAAAGTTGCCAGTTTCGAGCTGCTTGAAAATTAATTAAACAATATTTATTTGTTGTTGGAATTTATTAAAGAGCAGCAGGGTGGAGAGGGGGACGTGTGCGTGCTGGCAACTTGTCTAGATATGTGGTCTGTGTGCAAAGGCCATCATACTTAGAGACCATCCAACTAAATCCAACAATTAAAACTAAAAACTGTTAACTTAATTGTTAGCTGCAGTGTAGGCAAATGCAGCATGGTGAGGTGGTGAGGCGGTGGGATTGCGGGGGTGTTGTGTACGCTGCATGTGTAGCGCTTAGGACGCTTTAATTGTTGGCCCTGCACAAATTGCAAATGAACACGAAGCACAACATTTTGGCCGCGCTTACCCTTGTGGTTGTGCTGATGGTGGCACAGTGTCGGTTGGCGGCGTGAAGCCAACGGTTCGTATGTAACATTTTACTCCAAGGCACTAAATAACATTTTACACTTGCGCGCATAAATTGTGTTTAAATTTCAAATCGAGTAAATCGAAAATAATTGCTGAGTGCTTGCAAAATTATCTATTAAAGTTGGAGTTAAATTTGTATAAGGATTAAGGATGAAGGTTGGTTTTATGATTTAAAAGGTAGAATGAAAATATCAACATGTACTAAATTTTATACTTAATTCTTAGAGTGAAAATTTAATTTTATCTAACAAATTGATAATTACACTGATGCAGCGCATCATCTTTAAGACAGTGATCTCCTCGAAATGTTGATTGTATTTTCCCGAAGAAAGCTACTTTTACTATAAATACAACACAGAAATTTGAACTACGTTTTCCGAGCAATTCTTAATACATCATTTTCTGTACTTAAGGATTTCCTATAGAACTCATAAGCATATGGCTTTAACATTTAATTTGCAAAGAGATTCTTTAATGAAAACAGAAACAGGACAAGGCGCCCTATCTTTTTGGTTAGTTGAATTTTTTGTGTGTGTGTGTGTGTGTTTAGCTGCTGTTTTCAGTTTCTCTTTTTTTTTTCTCTTTCGCCAAAATTATCGTAAAAGAATTTTACCTGAGCTACGTGACTGCTGAACTTAATATCCGTTTGTCATAAGCGTTTCTAATGCACACACACAAACATATACATACACATATATATATGGACATGGATGCACTTAGCTTTCTCACACATAGACATATGAAACTTCAGGGCCGTACAGGAAAGCAGCTTCAGGATGAGACTGAGAGAGTGTTGCAAGTAAGGAAGAAAATGAGCATGAGTATGAGTATGAGGATGAGGATGACGCTGCAAGGCAGTGACACGGGTAGCTGTAAAGTTGCTACGCGCACTGAAAAACAAAAGCCAGCCGGTGACATTTTCAGCTAAATTAAGTATTTTTAGTATTTTTAGAAGTTGTCTGAAACTTGTGCGCCGCTGTTGCTCATGGCTGGCAGTTGTTTGTTTGTTGTTGTTGTTGTTGTTGTTGTTGCTGTTGTTGTTTGCCAATGCATGCGCGAATTTCGCGAGTAGATTTTTAAAAGGCACCGACGTTGCTGCGGCGCTTTAATTGCATTCTGACTCCCTACTTGGTGTCCTGTCATCTTCCTCTTCTTCTCTCCCTATCTCTCGAGGTTGCTTTAAATAATGCAACGCATTGTCTGCCATAGTCAGGTGAGACTCGTGAGCCACGCCCTCAAAATGTTGGCCATAAAAGCGTCCGTTCGTACGCCTTACGGCTTTACGGCTGCATTTTGAACACAACCGATCTTTTTTTTGTGTTTTTTGCTCAATTTTATGACATAAAAGCGACGCGACTGCCATTAAAGAAAAGTGTAGCATACTTTTCAGGTAGAGTGCGCAGATTTTGAGTTTATACGCTTACAGAGAGTACTTTAATGTTCGCTATTAAGTTTGCAACGCATATATGTGGTAAGAACATGAAGCTTAGACTTATAAGAATTTTAATTTATGACCTTAGATTGGATAATGTTTGCTTAATTAATGCTGAAATTCATCATTACTGACCTGCTGGGTCGATTTGGGTAATCGTCTTTTACAAACTCCAAACACAATGCGGCCGACCAGTCTCACGCTCTTTTGCCTTTGCCTAGGCAAAAACAAAAGAGTTCTATAATAGTCAATAATATAATTTTTGGAGCATTTAAAATGGGCGGTACTCTACGTTTTTCGGTAGGCAAGTAGGAGTCAGACTCTAAATCCGTATGGCATTCTTACAACATCATCATTAAGGCAAGTCTGTCATCATTATATATGTGCTGGTATCATTCGTTCATCATATCAACCCATACTTATATTAAACTAACCAATCCCACAATTAGATCTATAAGGGTATCCCAACCACGACTTTTTATGCTTCTTTATTTGGTCTGCTCCTCGACTCGTCCGTTGGCCCAAAAACATTCTCCTCCAAATTTTTAAAGCCATGCAGCAAGAAGATGATGTAGCAAAAGAAATTTTCCAACACATTTGGTGAATAACTTGGATAGCGGGGGGAGGGTTGGACAGCACGTGGCAGGGCGCCACCTTGTTTTGGCCAGTTGCTTCGCCTTTTAGCCTTTTTTCCCAGTCATTTTCATTTTCTGCTTTCTTGGCGCATTTATAAATGGTGTAAGTTGTTTTTGTAGTTGTTGTTAATGTTGCTGTTGTCGCTGTGTAAATAATTTTTCTGATAAAAGATTTTCAGCGTATCTTATGCTCGCTGTTTGCACTTTTGCAATATGTTTGCTTGGCAGCCAGTGTGCCGGCCAAACGGCTCTCGCACTAGTTTGTTTTTATGTCCGCCAGCCTCTGCAAAGCCATTGCTTCTGCTTTTTTTAAAGTAATATAATATAGGGCAGCGCAGCGGATGCGCCTGTAAGTAGTTTACGCGCATTTAAACGAGTCGAAAGCAAAAGCAGCTGCCAAGACAAAGAAGGAAAACAGAAGGCGGATAGGCCAAGGGACAGCCGCTGCACAAGACAAGGAAATGAATGCTGCGCGCTGGCCAACAAAACGTGCCACGGCAACCAAAATAAAAAACAGAAGCAGAACAGCAGCAACAACAGTAGCAAGCATAAATGGAGAATGTTCAGCCTGATGGACTGGCATATGCTATGCATTTGGTTTCAAACTAGGCATCTGAGTATCCCGGGCTTTTGCAGGAGCATTGTTATCATAGTTATCTGATACAGTCATCTGATCTAGTTAGCCTTTATATATATCAAAAATTAGTCTATGTAAATTTCATACATGATAGTCTATAAGCTCTAGCGCCAGCAAGCAATCTAAGTGAACTGGGAAAGAAGACGAACGAGCAATTCTAGACTTTGGCACGATTTCTGTAAGGTCTCTCAACTTGCCGTTCTTGAATTAATATCCACAATGAGATAGTTCAATTCAATCGGCAGTATCTAAACTATCGGTTAAAACGTAAAACTATTTACATATATTTCTTTTTAAGTCTTTAAATCTCTTGAAAATCGAAAAAGTGCAATGTGAGCACATGCTCTAGATTCTATATTTAATAGTTTGATAGATTGAACTTGCCATGAATTCAATGAGTCACAAAATATCTTTAAAGTAATTTGCACTTGCTTAATCCTGATATACTCCTGCACATAATTTTGAATGCGTAGCATAAAAATAGTGTTTTGACTGATTTTTTGCTTCTGACTCACCTTACACTGCTGCACTTTAGTGTTGCATTGTTGCTGTAGTTGTTTGCTTCGTTGTTGTTGTAGCTGTTGTTGTTTGCATTGGGCATTGTTTGTTTATGTATTTCACTGCCAAAATGAAACTCAAATCAACTCGTGCATTTCTAATGCGAATATATATGTTTTATCTTGGAATTCTCATCAAAACAACAAGCTGCAAATGCCTTTCGCCGACATGCCTGCCTGCCAGCCTGCCCTGTGGACACATCCTGGAACTTTTACAGCTAGTCAATTCTTTTCTCGCATTGCTATTTTCTTATTGAAATGAGCCAAAATGTACACAATGTTTGTGAACCCTACTTTTGCTCCAAATACTCGTATTATTACACTGACTGCAGGCGAGCGCCGGCCACTGCTATTGGTGAGTTCGAGTCCCTGGCAGTCCACGCCGAATCTGGAGTTCCAATCTCTGCCAAGCCACTGCGTTTTTTTCCCCCTGCTGCTTTTTCACTTCTTTTATTCGCCGGCAGTTTGCCAGACGCTCAGTCTCAGCGTCTCGAGTCAGTTTGTCAGCCTGTCAGCACGTTGAGCATGGAGCATGGAGATTGGACTTAAGATTGGGGCACGAGCATCGAGCACCCTAATGCGAATGGGGGCGTGGCAGTTCACTTGGCAATGCTTGCGTTGCTTTTGTTACTCATTTATTTTGATTTGTTTACCATTGCGATTTATATTTCTTCGTTTTCGTTGGAAATAGTGAAAAGGGAGCGCAGAGCAATAAAATTAAGCTCGGATTTATTGACCCATTTCAGTTTGACTTGCTGACTAACCCCACACCACCCGCTGTTTCTGAGCGCTGCTCTTGCCCCAGCTCTCCTCTTCATTGTGTATTTCTTATGCAGCAACTCAATTGAAATGTTTTACTAATCCCGACAAGTTACACTTTTAATTACTTTTTCTTCTCAAATGAACAAAGCCGCATTTGGACTGTGTCACACCACTCTTTCCTTTCCCTACAATAAACACACAAACAAACGCCTATCCAATAGGAATTGGTCTTACTTTTTAGAAATAAATAATAACATCAATATCCGACATTTTATTTAATTTTCTTGCATGAATGTCTAACACAAATATTTATTTGTGTATATATGCACTTATATCTGAATCAAAGTTTAACCAGCAAATTGATTTTCAACTTTCAAAATTTCTACATGTTGTTTGAGCAAGTTTTGTGGTTTAAAATTTTGATTGCAAATTTTATACTTTCAATAAAATAACCAGAGCCAGTATGAAATTTAAATTAGTAGATCTTTGGCATTTAACAATATTGTTTTCAATAAATTTGACAAAAAAAAAAAAAAGAAAATCGATAAAGGGTTTATATATTTTTACTTGTGAATAACATTTTTTTGTTAAATCAATAATCCAAAACGATGAAAAGTGGAGCTTAGATTAACTTTTGTTTAGAAACTATTAAAATTGTAAAGATTTGTGAATGAATTAGAGGAGAAATGCAAGAGACAGATTTAGGTATTAATAAAAAACGGATTCATTAATTAAGAAAAACTCATTCTAAATCATTATAAAATCAATATTTTCGTTGTCAATGGTACGGTAATCCCGCTTTTTCCTATATTGTAAATGATGTTCTCGATTATGTCTGTAACGCTTTGGGCTCATAATAGGAGTGTTCTGGGATACACCAATAACAATATGTTCTCATTTCAAGAACATTTTGGATCAATCTAAGAACGCTGTCGAACCTCTGCACTGCAAAAAAACACAACGTTCTCATTTCGAGAACCGTTTGTGCTCATTATCATCGCTATCTTGATAGCGATCCCACATATACAAAGTTAAACTTCAACGTTATTGTGTTTGCAATCGCTTGTAGCGCTTAGTAAGCCGCGCACTTCTAGCTGGCTGGCGAGCGGGAATTCTGGGCTCAAATATTAGCTCAGACTGGTTAAATAAAATGCATTTATAAATATATTTGTTTAATCAGTCTACAGCCAAACGATACCGCCATTACAACCACGACGATATGTTGCAAATATGTAAATCAGAGTCTGTTATACATGTAGAACGAATTTCAAGAACAATGTGATTGAATATACTTAATAACAACGTTCCAAATTTACTAAAAATTGGACTGATAAAAACACTGAAAAGTTTTTTTAATCATAATTTATGTGGGGCTATTTCAAAACAGCAGTTTCGGCAGAAATTTCTGTAATAATTTTGAAAAAACGGTCTGGATGTACGGAGAATTTTTAATCAGAATCTGCTGGGCTATTTTATCAGACTTTCCAAAATTTCAAAGTCTGTCCTAAACTCTAGAAAAAGTTTTCTTATCTTACTATATGCTATATATCTGTTATATTTCCTTAAAGTCTTCTAGTTTCCTTTTCCTTTTCCTTAATAATAAAAACACCCCTTTACCCTCAATTTGTGCATCACCGAATGACCCTTTGCCGTATCTCTACCCCCTTTTAGGTAGGTATTAATCTCAAGAATTTCATTTGCCATCATCGCGTACTTTCATATCTCATTTCATTTTAATAAACTCTCCATTAGAATGATTTCCTAATAAGCAACGCGTAGTTCTCTTCCATTTCACTTATAATTGCCATAACAACAAGCTTGTTTTCTGCAAGCGTCACCTTTGTCAAATATCGTTTATATATTTTTTGCTCTTATTCTTGTTTTGCAAAGTCCTTTACGTTTTTCTTACTCATTTGCCGCTGAGTATACTACTACGATTTTAGTTATACAAAAGGGCGTTAATTAAATATTTGCGCTCAAAGAAAGCTGGCAACCAATTACAACAGCAATAGTAATAGCAAAAACAACAAATACCACTCCAACAACAATGCAATGTAATTTTGTGCAAAAATCTCATTAAGTGGCGCAACAAATGCCGTACTAAGCAGGTGGCATTCCACAGTAGAAAAGTAAAATGAGAAAGTACAATAAAAGTAGTAGTTCGTATACTGCCTTCATAGAGTTTTTCATACACTTGACAGAAAAGATACTATAAATACGTCATGTAAGTTGACTAAGCACAGATGAGTGGGACAGATCAGTTCATCTGCGCAAGAGAGTTCTTAATTAGAGTTTAAACTTTGATCATATATTTTTTTTCTAAGATTCACTCAATTCGAACCACTATATATGTATGGTATGTATATTCGTCATACATGTCGATTAAGGAGCTGCTCCTCTTTCAGTTTGACAGTTTTGCTGTTATAGGAAACCTATATCCATCTTATAAGACATCAATTGCAAAACCATAATTACTGAAACTAGTCTTAAACCAGTGATGGACACATTTCTAGCCTTGTCTAGTCCATAAGACTCCGGGCAGCGTATAAACTATTCATCAATGCTGAGGCTGTCTTTCGTTTCTCGTTTTTTTCTATTATCGCTTTGCTATTGTTTCTACTTTGGGTTTTGTCTAACCATTCCAAGTTGTACACGTGTATTGCTTTGTGTTGTTGTTGTTTTAATTTATCGCCATTTTGCATAGAAAACTAACTTTCTGCTGGCATTTAATGCGATTAGGAAGGGTAAAAAGAGGATTATTTGTCGATTGAAATTCAAGTGACTTGCAGTTAATTAATCCCATTGTAATTGTAGCTGCGAGGGATGAGGTGTTAGGCATGGGGATGAGCTACCTTTATCTTCACTCATCTGCTGCTCATCGTTAACGCTCGCTTATCGCAGCCATTTGAGACGTATTTGGGGTTCAAAGTGCATTGCCTGTGGAGCTCAAATCTCCAACGTTGATGACACTCATTAACATAAAAAGCAAAGGTACTGGCCAAAAAGCCACATCACCGCCCATAAAACCAGCTCACTTTTCACACTCATTAAAATGAGGAGCAGCGCACAAGGACTACCATGATAAGCATGCCCGTCAAGGACACTGTGGGAGTGTGTTTTGTATTTAGGCGCTTGCTGGGCCAGTGGAGCAGTGGAATTGTCCCCTGGCCAACTGCTGCTTATGTACTCAGGGCAGCCTGCCATCAATTTGTGCGGTTGACGTCAGCAGCGCCACTCAAATTTCAGAGGCACGAAGCAAACCCTTTTCCAAGACTCAAAAGCATTTAAATGTAATCTATTATCTTAATTCCAACACAAATTGTTTGGCGCTCACTGAAGCTGCTTCAGATTCATCCCGAAACACAAGTAGCAGCAGAAACAGCTCCTACTACTACCGCGGTGACAGGCGGCTTCGTTTTGCGCATAGCCTCAACCCCGTGCTCAGCCCCACCGCCCGCTTGTACGTCTCTTAACCCGGCTAACGGAAATAAAAGCCCAAAATAATGCCAACGCCATTTACAAGCGTTGACTTGTGCACCCACAGTCAAGGACTTTAGCTGGCAATTCAAATGCCAAGACAAGGACAAGCAGAGCACCAAAAAACCAAAACCAAACGGCAGCCGCAGCCGCTGAAAAGCAACGCTTATCGGCCTCAACGTAAATCACCCAATTTACCATAAATAAAGATATGTACATATTGTCAGCGCAGCGAAGGATGAGGTAAAGGGGGCAAGGCGGCTGAACGACTGAACGGCAAAAACGGGCAACGGCGACTGGCGACCAAAAACCAAAACAAAACACCTTATCGCCGGCAAGCACATCTTTAAGTGCCTGTCAACGTGCTGGTGGCCAACGGCAATGCTGAGCAATGAACAGAAAAGGCGGCGTCAGTGAGGGGGCGGGACGGGCCAAGGCAACAACTAGCTACCATTTGGACACACATAAATCTGCATGCATGAAGTGCAGTGATGCTTCAAATGGCTGAAATATAGTTTGTTAGAAAGTTGCTAAAGCTGGAAGGAAATATCGAGATAGATTGGGAAACACTGTTTCTTCTTGACCTTGAGCTAGCAAAACCAACAGAAATGCAATAAGTAAACTCTTTTAATTGATACTACCACATTAAGGAGCTCGTATTAGATTTAGAATGACGTCATTGTGTAATTATACATTGCAGTCCAAACTAAACAAAGTATCCGCTTTACCGGTTAGGGATAACTGGCCTAAAATTAAGTTGCAAGGTTTGAAGTCTAACCGCGAAACTGCGTATATTGGTTGAAGAGAGAATAATGAAAATTTCCATAGAGCTGCGATTGATTATGATGAAATTTTGGAAAATTTCTCATCTAGGAAGCGGAATTTCAGGATTTCTGCACTACTTCAATCCCTTTCAGTTGTATAACTTTTGGCTATATTATAGCTATAAAGTAGCCAAAAGTTGACAACACTGAAAGAGTGTCGGGCATTCTGCTTAACACCAGATTTTCCCTATCACCAGCAGGCAGTAGAGAATGTTCTTCTCTTTGGGTTTTAGCCTGGCTGTCTTAGATTTATTTTACAAAAGCAACATTTTGCTAGTTGCGACACGCCACTCACCACTCACCATCTTCCATTTACTCCTTTGCAGGCACCACAGCAACAATACCAACAACACCAGCCCTAACAACAGCAACCACAACGACAGCAGTAACTGCAAATCGCGATTATGACGATGATGACGAGCACAACGACAAGGATGAGAGCAAGCACAACAACAACTACAATAACAACAACAACAGCAATAATAACAATGACAACGATGAAAAGGAGCCGGAGCCAGAGCAGACGAAACAGGAGATGGAGAGGGAGGTCGCCTCTGTAGAAACTGCTGCTGCTTCTGCTGCTTCCAGGCCGCGGGCAAGTCAAAAGCGTGCGGCACAAACGACACAATCGCGAAATCCCATCAGACGGGCTCACAGCGAACGGCATTTGTCGGCCGCTCCCAGCATTACCGCCTCCGTCTCGTCTTCGCTGGCATCCTCGAAGAAGTCTCCGATTGCGACACCACAACCAGCGCATCATGGCCAGAATGTCATTTTAAATTTTAAGGACACAATGGCGCTGCGCATAAAAAGCAACCGCCACGACTCGAGAGATTTATTTCAGAGGCGGCCAACGGAGCCGCCCCCGCCACCGCCCACAAAAATGACGACAACCGCAAACGGATTAGAGGAGCAGCCGCATGAAATCAATAAGTCAACTCCTCGCCAGCATCAGCAGCAGCAGAGAACTGTGGTGCGGGTGGCGCCGTTCAACAAGAGCAGCGAAGGTGGCCACGAAGTGCATCGTTTGAAAATCTCACACAGCGAGGCGGATGACAGCCTTATTGAGCAAGATGTTGTGCTGCGACGTGCGGTGACTCAGGAGGCGGGTGAGTCAGAGCTGCTGGAAGATGTGGCTCCTAAGAAGACGTCAATTTTGATTAGCGGCGATGATTGCTACTCGACCATGAATCTCAGCGCTGGGCCGCTCTACCAATCCTCGGTTGTGGTCAACAGCCAGACAGCAAATAGTGTGTGCATTAGCGTGAGCAGCAGCGATGCCGACAAGAAGCAGCAGCTGATCCTCCAGCAGCATAACACTCTGAATACGCTGCGCACCCAACAGGTGGGAATTGGCTTGGCAGCCATCATACCCATCCATGCAAATGGCGATGGCAGTGAGGTGAACCTACAACGGTCTGCCTCCTGCATTTCTTCCACCTCCAGCAGTTCGACCTCCAGCAGCAGCAGCTCCAGTGGACGCGGGCGTACTCTCATCAGGCTGGATTTCGACAAGGAGTTGGGCAAGACTAAAGGATCCACCACAACGACGCCCATTAATACACCGCCGCCTGCAATAAGCTCAACGCCAGCCACGCCTCCACCGCCGTCACCAACGCCGCTGGTGTCCCATGAGACAGAGTTATTGAAAATCCTACGCAATCCCGTCGAGGCAGTCAAACGCAATTTGGTGCCGCATGTTTGTGGCCTGGTGGCAGCTGGTAATACAGCGCGTTCGAAGAAGATGCAGGAGGCACCACCTGCGGAGGGCAGCTTCATTGCCAAACTACTGCAAGATCCGATGCTGGGACAGGTGGCCGATGGCCTTGAAACGGATACGGTGGCCGAGCTTATCGAAAACTCACTTCAGCGTCTCCAACAGACTCGCCAGGCCATCGACATGAGCGGCACCAAAGACAACGACCATATGAATCGCCTGATTAGCGCCTCACTTCAACGGGTGCGTCAGGAACGACAGCCAGCTGCGGTTACCAAAGAGGACGACCGTCTGTCCAATAGAGGCAGCATCAGCTCTGCCAATAGCTTTGCCTCCGCCCACAACTATGAGTTATTTGACTTTGAGGCGGCCAATGAGTCGGATTGCTATCAAAGTTGTTCCAGCGAGCTAACCGCCTCAGGTGTTCTCGAACAGGATGCGGAAGAAGAGCCACAGGTAACTGAACAGGATGTAGCGACACGCGCCAAGTTCTATCAACTCCTGGTAGATGCCACACTTGCTGAGATCGAACATTCTACGCACGTGGAACCCGAGCATCATTACGAATCCATACGGCACAATGGCGATCCCATCTACGAGGAGATCAATGAGGTACCTCCACCCCTGCCACTAACTGCTCCGCCCCTGAACGATGCCGAGCTGGAGAAAAAAGCCGCCCGCTCCATATTCGAGGGGGCTTCGAAATATGACATCCTCTCGTACCTGGTGGACGCTAAGGAGCGGGGACTGGCCCGTGAGGAAAGCTTTGAATATCCGAAAATCATCGAGGAAGAGGCCACAGACACGCTCAGCGAGCTCGACAAGCGGGTCAGGTTGGGAAGCCTCAGTTTGGACGACAGCCAGAGCAACGTGAGCAGCATGAGTTCTCTGTCTCCGCCCCCGCACACCTTTATTTGCGGCGGTGGCGGTATCAAGGGCAGCAGTGGCAGCGATGTAGAGCGCCAGGACTCGGGCGTGGGCTCCGAAACGAGCAAATCGTCGCGGAGCAAATACCAACCGACGATCACGATGAGTCCTCTGCATCTCTGCGAGGACTGCGACGGCCCCGTGGAGACACAACTCAGCGAAGCAGGCGTCCTCTATGCACCGCTGGTGTGCAGAAAGTGCGGCAAGAAGCGCGTGGAACGCAAGGAGATCATAACGGAGATTGTGGAGACAGAGGAGAAGTACGGCCGCGACTTGCAGATCATACTGGAGGAGTTCTGTCATCCCATGCTGGTGGCCGGCCTACTCACCCAGGAGCAGCTCTCCGCTATCTTCCTCAACACGGAAGACTTGCTTGAGAACAATCAGACGCTGGCCGAGCGCATGCGGGACGCCTTGGACATTGCCTTGGAGCAGGGGGACGATGACCTGTTAACCGTCAACATTGGCCGCATCTTTCTCGACTTTACCCAGATGCTGCATGCCTTCGAGAGCTACTGCGTTCGGCAGGCGGGCGCCAGTCTGCTTCTGGCCAACCTGGAGAAGGAAAAGGAGCTGCTGCGCATCTTCCTCAAGGTATCACAAATGGAGAACGCAGTGCTGCGCCGCATGAATCTCAACTCATTTCTAATGGTAAGCTTACTCTCGAAGCCTTAGGGAAACCAATATCTTAAATGGGCTTTAAATGTTTCCAAACAGTGTTATCTATTCATAACTATCATTATTTGCCATTCGTTAGGTACCCGTGCAGCGCGTGACAAAGTATCCTTTGCTGCTGGCGCGCCTATACAAGGTGTCACCCAGCCACCTCGAAGGACGTGAGCTGCTGAAACAGGCGCAAGAGAAAATTGAATTGCATTTGAATCACATCAACCAAGAGGCCAAGGATGTGCCCACCAAACTGTGGCGTCGCATCAGCTCGTCCAGCCCCAATCGTCGTGCCTCATGCGAAATTGATATGATAAACATCAAGCTGCGCAAAATGGCCATCGACATACTCGAGTGGAATCACGATGAGGTCCGATTCGCCATGGAGGGAAGATTGCTCTACACCCAGCCCACCGACAGTAACTGGAAGAAGGCTCGCACCATCAAACTAACGCCGGTCAATGCTCTGCTCGTAACCAATGGCAAGGTATGTATATGTGTCCATGAGATTGTATGTCTGTATCTGTTAGAGATGCGATTGTGACATATCACAGGCGTATGAAATATAGAAATATCGATGGCGCTCTTGTTTGGCCCTAAAAGACGCTTTAAAAAGGAAGTTAATCTAATCTAAAGATACACAAGTGCTCCTAAAAACTGAAGTGTTTTCACATTAATATCTCGAAATCTCTAGAGATTTCCGTGACACGCTCCAAAAGTCAATTAATTTGAAAGGCTGTAATATAATTTAACTTTCACTTGAATGCAAGTTTAAAAGGATAACAACGAGTACGCTTGGCCTTATCCTACAAGACCTTTAGTTCATTCAATAATATTTATTAGAGTTTCACCGAATTAGTCACGATTTGGAACAGTGACACGTGCAAGTCTCTAACTTGCCAGTTTCTGCTGTTATTTCTTCGGCCTCTTGCCGTTTTTTTACTCATCCTCTGGTCACGTTTGACAAGCGACAAGCGACGTTTGGACATTTGACATGAGGCGAGGCAATTAGCGAACGGCGCTTACACCTAATAGCCTTAGTGCGGTTGGGAGTGGTAGTTGAAGGAGAGCCTTTGGGATTGGAACTAAAGCTCGGAGCTTGGCTTGGCCATGGCCAGAATGTGAGTGAAGGCAATGCCATGGCAACACTTTGCCATGCGATAAAAGATTTCAACAAATCAGAACCTGTGCCGGCGGTGGCGAGCCCATTGAACCGATACGAAGCAGAGTTGAGTTGAGTTGAGTTGAGAGTTGTCCTAGCGTATCCCTTGGCTACTCGTAATGAAAAGTGCTTATCCAAGCAACTATCTGCTGTTGCTGCTACTGCTGCTGATGCCTAAAAACAAAACGAGTTTTACACTTTTGTCGGAGAAAAAACATAAAAAAGGGATGCTGTCAAGTGGGCCAGAAGTATTCTGGCAAATAGGCATAGGCATGGGCCAATTGGGGCGTCAATGGCGTCGCAGTGCGTATGTCACTTGTTTGGTTTTTGTGCCCTACACTAAATTTTTGCACAAGCCTCAGCCGACAATTGCTCAATTCAAGAAGGAGCATCTCTTTTTTTCTGTTCCTGGTTTTTGAGCTGGAGCACTGCTTCCTGCGGCAGTTTGCTCGCCTGACATGCTTTGTGCGCTTGCCAGCGTTATCTGGGCGCTGTCCTGTGTGCGGCTCGTGCTGCTCCCGCTACTGCCCACACCTATTTTACAGTTGTAATTTTGTTTAGTTTCGTTTTTCACAATTTTCTATTTCTATTTTCCCCCAATGCTGCTGCTGCTGCTGCTGATGATGCTCCTACTGCTGCCTTTTTTTATGCCGGACGACGACAACAGCCAAGTGCCAATTATAGGGCAGAGAAGGCCATGTCGGATAAACTGAATTTCCCGAAGCACACTGGAATACGAGAGGCCTCGCTGCTGCTGGTGAAGGAGAAGTGCGGACGCTATACGCTGATACGGGAGCCGTTGTATCTGGACAGATGTGTTGTGTGCAGCGAAGCGGATTGGGATGATTATTTCGAAGTGCAGGAAATTTCATCGAAGGACACATTCATATTCAAAGTGAGTACTAGCGCCCCACAACTTCTATCTCTATCTGGTTGGTCCTTTGTTTTGTGCACTCGTCCGTCCCAAAGTCCGTCTGTCTGTTTTGTCTTTTTACTTTCCGTTTTAGTTCGGATCGGATCGGTTCGATTTGGTTTGGTTTGGTTTGGTTTCACTTGGCATGCCGTGTGCCAGTTCACTTGGCTTTTGAATTAGTGAATGTTTGCCTTTTGACTGCACAGCGGCAATGTTTGGGCTTCGTTAGTTTTGCCTTCCCGTCCTAGTGTCGAGCTTACATGGGAGAGTGTCAATTTATGTTGCATACCTATAGGCGTATTGGCATACAAGATGAAGATGAATGCGGTTAATGGAGCAGCATCAAAACAATTTACAACAAGAGCTGAGTAAAATATTCATATATGCAAACTGATAATTCCATTTCAATGGAATATAACCAAATGAACTATGGAGACAAGGCAAAAAATTCAATGTTTTAGTTCGCTACACATCTTTATTATAGTTTGTGGATAGGCAAACAGTGGAAAATGTAGGATATTGTATATTTAATATATTGTAATATTTAGGAAGTACAATTTTTCAGAGATTTTCTGATATTTTATATGAATTTTTAATATAAAATGTTGCATTTTCTAAGCACTCTTCAAGAATAGCATTTTAATTTGTATCACAAATTTTCCAAATAGAAAACAGATTATCAAACTCATAAAAGATTGCCACAAACAAACCTCGTTATGAATAACTCATTGATCCAATGTTTTTTAAGCAAATAATGAAATAAATAAATATAAATATGCATTATATATTACAATTTCTCTTAGACATATCAGATTAAACCTATATGACTTCAATTTAAATCAAAAGAATTTTTATAATCATATTCAAAATAACATTGTTAAGCTTTCTATGAGAAAGCCAATATGCCAACCTTTTCCTCAAATTCACACTCCACCATGTCCAAATCATGTCCCTTTCTGTTCTGAAATTTTCGAGAAAGAAAGGTAAGCCTTGGCATACCTTTGAGGAAAATATAATTCACAGTTTATATATGCAATGAATGTTATTTTTAATAACAGACAAAACGGCAAAGCGTATGCCAAAATCCATTTCAAATCTTGTCTAATGTAAAGCGAACCGACCGGTTTAGTCATGCAAATTTTACGCAGAGCCCCACCACGACGTCGACGTTAAGCCTGCTCCTTCTCCTGCTTGTGTGGGGGATGAGGAGCAACGAGTGTGAAGCCCGAGCTTGAGCCTTAGGCCTTTTCGAGTGCGCTCAGGCGGGGCACGTAGAGAGCGGCGGCTGCCAAAATGAATGACATTTATTGAAATATAAAAAACGCACAGGAGCGCAACAAAATGGCTGCGTGAGTTGCGTGAAAGGACAACCGGAAAGGCAGACGGGCGGACAGAATGTGAGAGAGACTGTCGGGCTTATGGAGGCACAGACACAGGGGCGGCGGAGGCTGGCGCCGCATAAATTGAAACGTTTAGTTCCGGCCAACTGAACAGTGACAAGCACAGACTTCACACACACATACATACACACACACACACACACGCACACGACAGCTGTCAAAATGGCGGTAGCCCCCCGTTGCGCGGGGTCAGGTCAATCAAACGCGGCTAACGGGTTTGCACTTTGCTTATTTATTCACAGGCTGAGGACGGCGCAAAGACCAAACAATGGTACACACAGCTGCAATATCATGCCCAGGGCATGGGCGCCTGGCGCAAGCGGAGGAACGCCCTGGCCAACATCATGATCAATGGGATGCTGGCACGCAGTTAGTTAACATTAAGATGACACAACACAAACAATAATAATTTCCAGCAATTGCAAGTGCATTTATGCCTGGCCGTCGGATGGACAGAGTGCGACGGCTCCAATTGTATTATATTTATGCAACAATTTTATATAATTATAATTTAAGTGATATTCAATTTAATCGAGCACGCATAACCCTAGCTAGTGTTTACCTGCAGTACATAATACTTACATACAAACACATATATATTGCCTATCCGTATATGTTATCTATACAACTACACAACTACACATACATACAGTATATTAATTATACTTTAAATTGCAAATTAATTGACTTATATAAAATAAAACGAGTGTTCCACATTAATTGCCTGGCCATTAATTAAACCATCCAGAGGGTCAGGGAGTGGGCAGTGTGCAGGGGGCCCATTAAAGGCAACATAAATTTCCGGCCTAGGTGCTGTCTATTGTTTTCACCTGCCATAAAAATACTTATAAATCTTATGACGTTATACTATTTTTTGAATACGCTTGAGCAGCACGCACGATTATCGAGCGAGATGCACTGAGAAAAATGGTAAGTAACATTAGATTGTAATATTTCAATGCGGATGTTAATACCGCAGTAAAATTTATAGTTATGCAAAGATATTGTGCGCTATTTCTGAAACCAAATTGGAATTGCCTACCAAACTGCACTTAGGGATTGTCGCCACGAATGAAATGATAATCTGCGCCCACATTTAGGATGATCTAGGTCTTAGTATTAACGGACAAGGAGTATTATGAATATAATATCATTAAGATGTGCCCAAACCTCCTAAACCAAAAGAGCAAAGAAGCTCGAATGACCTCTTATGTAAAGTACACGTTCTGTGATGACGAACGATATTAAGTGATAAAAAGAACTTTAATTTAGTCGGTCCAGATCAGTACAACAAATAGTAGAGAGATTTGCGGCATCCCTGCCATCCTGCCTGTGGATCTCTCGTAGTATAGGCTACCTTTTAGGCTAGTGGGAAGCTTGCAAGCTACTTAATCCAGGACGTCTGATTGCACTAATGTGTGCAAAATATTTGGAAATTCAGCTCATACCATTTGGAAAAGGATTCCATGGTGCCAACAGGACATGTCAGCAAGATAACGCTCATTTACAAACTGTACGGCACGCGATGGCGTTTTTCAAGTCGCCCTATATTCCACAGTTGCAGTAATCGGCATAAACCTAATTGAGAAGTTGTGGTTTATTATTGCTGGCAAAACTTTGGCGACTGCAAGCCGTTTGAGTCTCTGAAAGAATCTGAAAGAAATCCATGTGAAGCAGTGGGCAAATGTAGAATTTCTTTCTAAAAAACTCAACTACATTTAATTTCTTACTATTATTAAATCGTTTATATATAAGAATACTTATAACTTTTTAGATTTCACTATAACTTAACAATTTTTCTTGTATCTCACTGAAAACAAAAAGTGTTTCAAGAAAATCGAGTTAATAGCAATGCACAAACATAAATTTTACTGGGATAAACAGCTGTGCATCTTCAGAGACCACCTGGTTGAGAGCAACCATAGAAATTATCTTGATGATAGTCTTCTGGTGGAAATTTGCAGACTTCTGGCAAGTAATGTGCAAACAACATATCCATTTCGATTATGAAGCAGTAAGCCCTGCACAAAGCTGTTAACTAAACCATAAACACTTTACTCAATGCACTTAATTGCAAATATATGTATGCTTAGGTCAGTTATTTAAACCATTTTAAAACTAATGAAATGCAGAAATATACACGCTCGTATACCTCTACTTATGGACTCAACGAAAACAAGCACAAAAACATCATCAGCAAACAACAACAGCAATAATAAAAGCACCCAAGCGGTTAGGATTTTGGCCAGGGCCTGGGTTTACGAGTATTGTTTGTTTAATTACACAAATAAATGTACAGATTATTATGGTTAAACACGAAACGGTAATTGTAATGACCAACAATTGCTGTGACAATTGTAAATGAAAAGTGTGTAGGGTGTTACAGCTGGTGCGCCTTTTTTTCCTGTTTGGGGGATACTGATAAAGCCATTTTCAATTTTACATACATTTCCGTTGAAGCTTGTTTAATTAAGTTACTTCATGTTCGGATATAATAACAAAATAAGCACGCATTGGGAAAATCCATATACAAAAATATATTTTTAAGCATATTCAATTGTCAGAAGTTGCTTGAAAGAGGGACGCCACATGCCCTCCACGACAAAATGTGGTTTCTACCAATTGGGGTTTTTATTTCTTTGTAGACGAATAATTATATATAAAACTATTCCTTAAGCTATTTTAAACTAAAGCTAAAGAAAACATCGGGCTAAGGAAAGCATCGTGATTGGAGGTTGAAGTTGTCTTCAATTGTAATTTTCTGAATATGGGCAAATGTCAAATCTTCAGTACGACATTAAACTTCAAAATTGCTAAGTAGACAGAAGCAGGAGTCCTTAAACCATCCATTCGGATATTCCATTGAATTTCAGGTTCCCTTGCTACTTTAGTC
Organism: Hirtodrosophila duncani; assembly: GCA_037043425.1. Taxonomy (NCBI): domain Eukaryota; kingdom Metazoa; phylum Arthropoda; class Insecta; order Diptera; family Drosophilidae; genus Hirtodrosophila; species Hirtodrosophila duncani. Next base: position 3,752,925 of record JBAMBM010000834.1, on the reverse strand, counting down.
CTTCACGCACGCAATTCACGCACAGCTCTAGTTCATATATAGGCTCGCATAATGAAGCCCTTTAGCTGAAGTACAGGTTTGTGTGTTCACATAATTAAAATATCCAATGCCAGCCACTCCAAGTGGAGAACCCTATATATATATATAGTATTTATGTGGAAGTGCATGACGTAGTGTTTTCGTTTTCATTGCGGTCGACATGACCAAACATGCACAAACACACAACACGCCACACAACTACACTATGCCACAAACACTTGAATGAGACAACAACAATTTGTGGCGTCGTTGAAATTAGTTGACCAAGGCGAATACGAAAATAATTCCCAGTGCCGCCTGCGGCGCGTTGAAGCCTTTGATGGCTTCCGTTGTAAATTATCCTAATACGCCACGTAAACAAGTTCAAAATCCTTTTAAGGATCAGCAGCAGCAGCAACAGCAGTAACAGCAGAAACAGGAAGAAGGCAAAATATGGAAAATTGAAAAACGCCTGGCCTGAAGAAAATCAGGCTAAAGGAAAGGTAAGGAAAGGAAACTGCATGCTGAGCGCAATTATGCTGGACAAACATTTGCCAGGCAGCGGCAGTTGCCAAACGATGAAGCCGGCAGCCAGTAAAGTCAGACCAGACCATACCAGACCAACAGCAAGAGCAGGACGCAGGGGCAGACGTCACTTAGCATGCACCTTGGCTCACGCACACAGCCCTGGGATAAGCATAAAGGGATCAAGGCATAGGGCTATGACTATGACATTAGGGTGTGGGGACTGCTGCTTGATGCCACTAGTTTTAGTATACCTCGGCGCCTGCTTGCCAAACACAAGCGCAACCTCAGACGGGCACCAGCACTAGGTTGATGTTGACTGGGTCGTGAACGTGTTATAACAATAGGGTGTCATGGCAGCTATGGCAGCCAACGAAAGCCGGAGCAGGAGCAGCCGACTAGCAAGCAACTAACACTAACGAGCAGTAAAACAAGTTTAAGATTTGCCGGCGCAAATAAAAACACAGCCAACGTCGTCGACAAAGAGGACGAAGCGAAACTAAGCGAACCGTAGCAACAGACAGCAGACTGGCATCAAATCTATATCTACGGTGGCCCCGGTCCGGGTCCCTGTAAGTGCAAGTCTGCCTGCTAACGGAAGCCAAGCGGAAGTGCGGATCAGCGTGCAATAACATAACCAAGGCACGTAGCACAAACACGGTACATTATATTGTATAAGCAGACTTCATTACGGTATTTAAACAGAATATCCACAAATTCTGACATGTCGAATGTGCCAGTGCCATGACACGCCCAGTTTACGCGCACCATGGCACAGATGTATTAGGCAACCCGATGTGGCATTGGCTAACCATATGAAAGCGAGTGCAAACAATTTCGTGAGCAATCAGAGAAAAACAGCGTAGAAATCCGGGGATATTTGGATTGCAATTTTATTCAATTTGTATTTATAAATTTTTGGGTGTGTGTGTGGTTGTGTTCCTGTTGGGAATCTAAACTCTTTTGCTTAGTTTCTGACAACTTTAAAAATAGCATAGAGATCAGACGAAATCATTCTGATCAATCAGAGAGATCTCTAAGAAAAATTTTGATGGGTTTGTTCTTAAGTTAAGATTGAGGATTTAGTAGTTTCAAATGTTGAATGTGAATATGGGAATGCACATTGAAATCTAGAATAGGTCAGATATTTATTATAGATGATATGTTCATATCAAGCTGCACAAATTAAACTTCACAATTTAAATATTCACATGAATATTTCCCAAAATCTTCCGGGATATCCTTGAAAAGTTACTCATACGTATCTGGTTGTATTTTGACTTTGAGAGTTTGAATGCGATCATCAATTCGGGCTTTGTTGAGGAGAAATTCTGATTAATAAGTTCAAGTAGTTTGAAATAACCTTATTTTTTCGCCTTGTTATGATAATTTTCGGACTAAGATAAGGTTTTTGTGATTATGTCTTTGACGAGGAAGGCTTCCATTCAAAATGCCTGCCATTCTATTTCTAATGAAGACGAGCTCATTAATCCTGTTTTTATGCAAATTTTTAAGTCTTATTACTCTGTTAAACACTTCTTTAAGCTCAGATTCAATTGAATAGCTTAATTTTCTTATATTTATATCTAAGTAAATGCAAGTAATTGTATTCCAAGATAATTCAATATTTATTTCAAATTAGGTTTTTATACAACTTCTTGCTTTCTTGCGCTGTATCCTAAAATTTTCCACCAAAACTTTTCACCTTAATCCCATTGTGCTTGAAAATGCGCGCACACACACTTACACACATAACCCTCACCTACATATCAGCCAAACCTAAATCACAAGTCAAATTGTGAGCAGCCGAGCAGGTCGAACAATATCAAAACCCTTGTCTGCTGAAGCGTCTTCTTTGGTTGTGTAAAAATGCATCACGTAATCCAAGGGATGACGGTTGGAGGCTAGCTATGACCTGGCAATGTGATTAGACCCCTGGCGCGGAAATAGCATCGATAGAAACTTTGCCGCTTAAAACTCAGTTGGGAAACCTACAAGGTGCTCTACACAGAAACGCTAAAAGCCAGGCGTGTCAAAGGAAAATCGTACGATATGCAGCCACCGCAGACCTTTCGGTCTTCCCGAAACTAAAAACTAAAACTGAGCAATAAAAATTTGTCGCCCAGCCCATAAATGTAGGCAACCGGGAAGTGCCAAAAGGCGCCACAGCCCGCCAAGGGAAGCAGCTGAAAACATTTCCATGGCTGCATTTGAAGCGCCGCAAAAGTTGATGCAAAAAAGGTGACACGGGCTGGCTGGCTCATAATCAGGGCCCAAACTCAGATTTGAGGTATGCAAGTAATAAAAATTTGAAATTAAAAGCTCCACTTGGGTCGCCCACTCGGCTGGCCACGGCAATGGGAAATGGGAAATGGCAAATGGCGACACACTTTTCACATGAAATAGGTCGTAAAAATTATGAGCGGCGGGCTTGAAAGCCGCCGAGGCAACCGCACGGCGCGGCTCTCAGGTCGCATGCCCATTGTCGATTCTGGCTCCAAATGGTGTAACAATGGACTAAAGCTCTGCCAGAGATGAAAATAATTTGGATTCTGGATGAGATGCGACACTGAACCCGTGTGCTGCCGTTGCGGTTTACAAGGCGATTATGAAAAATTATTTTAATGGTTTTTGTTCTTTTTATATACAAAATAAAACTTCAATTCAAGATTGTTACCAGGTTGTTTCCAGGTTGGCAAAAATAGAGTCCTGTTGCACTTTTTATATGACACAATTTGAATGGAATATCCGTCCGAAGATAGGAGAAAATTTCGCCATCCCTGTTTTCCGTTTCCACTTGAAGATGACAGGACTTTGGCCACTGACCGTGTTGCTTTTGCGCTTACCAACGCCTCGCTGCTCAATAAGGTCAATGGGCAGGCATTTTCATTTTCATCATTTCCATTTCCATCATTTTCATCATTTACTTGTAGAGCAAATCAAACAAATTGCAGTTAAAAAATGTGATTCTTCCTTTTACTCAGGGGCAAGTGTGTGTGTGTGTGTGCGTGTGTTTGCAGTGTGTGTGCACAGTTGTATGGGTGTAATTCTAATCAAAATTGCGGGGCACATACATTCAGCATATTTCACACATCGTAGCCGACAGAGCGCACATAAGAATAATGTGCGACACGTTCGAGTATAAACCGAATTAAGTATACGCCGCGTTTGCCAGCCAGTCAGCCATCCTACTAGCTGCTAGCAGACAGTTGCCGGAGCCGCAGTCAAGCCGAGCAGCAATGGACGCACAGCCGCAAAAACCCACCGCACTCACACATACACAAGAGCACACAAACGCTGACAGAGTCGCATCCTTATGCGTTGTAGCGGGTGCAAAGTGGCAAGCAAACATACACCGACAGACGCTTGCAACCTCCCGCTCTTGTTATTTTTTTTTTTTGCAGCATGTGCTAAATGTACCCAACCATATAGAGTTGAGACAACATGAGCAGATGGGCTTCAGCAAACCGAAATTTAAATACTCTTGCTCATTTACAGAGTAGATGAAGATATGTAAGGGTATGCCTGACCTACAAACTAGTATTTTGAGAACAATAATTTTTCTTTGTCTTTAAAAAATGACACGCTTAGCAGGAATCTCTATATATGGTCTCGAGTGTGGGATAGGTATTAGCACTATTTACCATATCAACTTCTTCGGAATCTATTAACAAATTTAACATACTTCTAAATGAATCTATTTATATGGTTTCCGTACCTCAAGCATGAGGTTAGCCAGCATCCTAGCTAAGAAGATTCCAAATGCACCCTTGCTTAAGCTGCATTTTCGTTTAATAACTGCTTGCTTTCCCAAACCTCTTCTGGTCATTATTGTAAGCGTAAATTTAAATAGGGCCTTTAACTATGATTTTCAATAGAAAATGCAAATCAAATTTCAAAAGTATTACTCTATTTTTCAACTTTCTAGAGAAGAGTAAACACTTCTACCACATCTGTAAGCAGGAACGCATAGTAATATTAAGCATTTAATATATTAATTTAATATTTGTTTCAAAGAAAAGCTTTGCGCTTCCAGAATCCGGAGATCACCGCTGGAATTACATAAAAGTAGAATCAAAACCAAAAATAAAAATTCTTTATTTTTTAGTTAAAGAATTCTTAAATCAATTCTTATGTCCCATTCTTGAGAAGAATTTTATTGAACATTGGATGAATATTAAAGTTTTCAATCAGATTTAAGATTTCCTCATCTTGTAAGAGATGAGTTAGAGTTGCTTGAAGTTTAATGAAAACTGCTAAAGAACAAAATTGCCTTGAGATTTTAGATTAGATTGCTTTTAGATTTTAGATTATTCTCAAAGTTTAAATATATTTCCAAGAACCACCAATAATAAAGACCAAAGAATAAGACCCAAGAATGAAAATTATCAAATTAAGTAAGAAATTATCTTATATCAAAAAATATATTTTATATCTTAAAAAAGTTTTCAAAACACTCATGGTAAAATTCCCAATAATTTATTTAGCATTTGTCCTGTTTATTTATATCATCACAATGTTAAAAAGCCATGCCAAATATAGGACAATGTGTCTTCTTAATACTTTTTTTCCAATGACCCCAAGCTGGCGAGACAGTTTATTGAACCGCTTAAGCCAATCAAAATATTTCAATAATTCTTAGGAAATATGTTAGGCAGATTCACGTTGTTATACTAAGACTGCTTAAACAAATCGATGCTCTAAAATCTTCATGAGTTCGAATTCATATGTAGCTGCCTTCTCTGCCAAACATCTTATCTTATTTTATAAGAAATATCAAATAAGATGCAAACATTATCAACCATTTGAAATACCCTCAAATTAGAGCATAAAAGTAGCGCTGAGTAAAGGCACCATGGCTAAGTTTTTTGAGCAGTACGTGAAAAGGGCAATGGCAATGGCAAAGCGTTCTCCATCCAGCTGTGTCTCTAAGTGAATTTGCCATAGTCAAATTTTGTGCGGCTGGCTTTGGCTTCGCATTGCCTTAGGTCAGGCAGGCAGTCAGTCAGGCAACACAGAAACTGCTCCTTTGGGTCATGCTGCTCCTGCTACTACTGCTGAGCGTGAACAGTGTGGCAGTTGCGTGCTAGCTGCATGAAATTTGCATTAATTTGCATGGCCCGCTCATTCAAACAGTTTAACTTGCACACAATAAAAGCCCAAATTATTAAAAATTTCAAATAAATCACAAATTTTGACCATGCTGTTGTGTGGGGTGGCAGCCGCCAAAGCCACAAGACCTAGAGATGGAGCAAAAGCAGCTGGCAGGCGGCGAAGTGTCGCTTCCAATCGTGTGCAATGCCGAGTTCAGTGTGTCAATGACTTCGGCTAAGAGCCGAAGGTGTCAGGAAGAGAAAATTGCTGACAAAAGCGCGAGCCTGCGCAAGCATGTGAGTAGAAGCACATAAGACTCAAGAGCAAATGAGTGAGGGTCCTTGAGCGAGACTCAATTGAGACTCAGTTGAGTTAAACGACAGCGCCAATTGTCCACATAGCGGCGAGCATGAACAACTGGCTGGGAACTTGGCTGGGAAACTTGACTAGGAAAACCCTCAAACCAAAGCTGTGCAAAGCTTTTCACCTCGCTTCGGGCGCTTTATAAAGCTAAGGGACAAGCTTCATCAAAGTTAAATGCCGCTAAAATGTTTGCTTAGCTGGCACAGGATTTAAAACTTAAGAAGGGAATTTACATACATTAAGGGTGTCTTGTGTTTCTCCAGCGTCGGCAAGCCAAAAGGCAAAGCGAAAGCAATTCAAATCCTTTTACTTCCGCTTAAAGCAACAACAGCGGCTGGAGCAGGAGCAAGACAAAGGACCAAACGCCGCAAGACAGATGCCGCTGATAGCGAAGATTCACATTCACACCACCACACCAGGACCAGGATGCCGTGCCCATGCCCCAAAACCCCCATGAGATGCGTGCGTAGCGTATAAAAAAATATGATTACATATTGTACTATATATGGAGTTGGGTGCGGGGATGTGGTGGTGGTGGTGGTGGGGTATGGTATGGTATGGTGGCAAGGAAAAGGGTTGACATTTATTTTGCACCACTGACACAAGAGCAGGGCCACTTTAAAGGCAATCAGCGCCGGTTTTCCAGACAGCGCACAAACAACAACAGCAGCAACAGCAACAACAGCAACAAAAATAACAACATTAACAACCCAAAGCCAACAACAATGGCGGCATTCAATTTTTAATATTTGCCTTGCAAATTTTCTATAAAATGCATTTGTTGTCTACACGCTATAGCGCTCAGTGAGTGTATGCTCTGAAGGAAAAAAGCGGGGGACTGCGACCAGCGGGACGAAGGGCGGCGCACACTATCGCGCCTGGGGAAAACGAAAACCAAAACTGGCAACAGGAAGCCGCCACCAGAGCCGGCAAAAGTGGAAGTGGAAAAGTGAATGAAGCATGGCGCAATGTCAACACATGGAAATTGCAAGGACAACAGTAAAAAACAACTAAAAAAGAACAAAAAAAAAAATAATAGTAAAAGAAAACAAAAAGTAGTAGATATTGTCGAGCCGAACTACATGCTAAAGTTAAGTTAGGTGGAGACTCGGTGGCCAGGCAAAGCGGAAGCAATAAATTGGTTAGGTAAAATGCTTGTCCTGGCGGTAAGTAAAAGGCGGTACTGTGGTTAGGGCACAGGCACAGGTGGTAAGATTGAGCTAAAATTGCTTGGAGAAGTGGAAGGGGGGATGACAGACTAGCAGCACATTGAATATTTGTGCTTGTGGGTTGTAGTAAATTAACAGAAATTGAAAAAACATGTTGCTTGTGCTTTGAGGCAAATTTATGAATAGGCAAAGCGGCGCAACGGTTGGCTAAGCTTTTAAGGCTGATTATTAAGTTATGCAGCTTGAAATTAATTCTTGCAAGGACTGTTAATGGATTTATCTACAGCTGGCAATTTAACCCCAAGCCAGAAGGCTATGAAGACCATTTATTAAGCCAATTTTATTAGCCAAAAACTATTGATAGGTTTAATCGATAAGTGTTTTGTCTAAACTATGAACTCTACATAGCAGAGATCATTTTACGATGCAATCTGCTAAGTAAAATTCATACATAAACTTAAAATAAGCTGCAACATTAAAAGAACATTGCTCATACAGCATGTACTTATTTCTAAAAGTGGCAACATTTTCGTATCTTATACGATGAATGCACTTATGTATTATGTTCAACAAACGTGTATACTCCTCGTAAGCAGGATATGCAGACTAATATATACAGATATACACTCATAACGTTGTACCTATATTACACCTAACAATCCATATCTTATTAAGGTGCTATAGAAAATCAGCTTTGAATATTGAAAACTTCACTTTTTAAGCGTTTTTTTTAAACAAAGTGTTAAAGCATACAAATACTACATCGTCAGCTCTGTAACGTTAGACCTAAGTTTTGAGCATTGTAATAGACTCGCCGGATGAATCAATCAACCTCCCTAACAGTACATAACAAGTAAAAACGCTATAGACGACTATAAGATACTCGTACTCAGCATTTATTCAATATTCGACCAACTCAAAAGTATGAACAAAATGTTGTCTTCAATTATTGTCTTATTGAAAAACGATTTTGTCTTCAATTATTATCGGATCTTAACAAATCGGTAGATCATGTGCTTATACATATATAGAAACCGAGTTTCAACCAAAGGCTTCAAAATTTGTGGAAGATATAAAGTTTTGTGGTTTGGGGGACGGGAGGGGGCGTGGCAATATTTAAAAACAAACTTGATCTGACGCCCACAAGGGGAATCTACATGCCAAATTGGGTCTCTCTAGCTTTTACAGTCTCTGAGCTCTAGGTGTTCATACGGACGGACAGACGGACATGGCTAGATCGACTCGGCTGTTGATGCTGATCAAGAATATATATACTTAATGAGGTCGAAGACGCTTCTTTCTGCCTGTTACAAACATTAGATACATTAGATAAATTTCAAAAAGCTACGGAAAACAATGATAGTTGCCCGCTCACTCAAGATATATCTACAGTCAGAGACATTCCAATAGATGACCCACACTACCTGATGTTATGCACCTTTGCTATCCTTTCCAATATCGCCTGCAATTATTTTACAGCCGACCCACTGCAAGAGTACTTAAACAAGTTTGAAAACTGGGCATTATATACGACGGTGGAATATATCCATCATTGCAGCTAAATTTGTAAGTGTCAGTTTCTCCTATGGCCCAGGATTGTTCCTGCATGGAGACCTGCTGAGCCACAAGAAGTGTCATAAGAGCTTACTCCATCGTCGACTGATACGTCCTGGAGGGCATCAAAGAGCTTCTAAAGAGTCGCGTAGGCCTGATAGCCCCAAATAGTTTAAAAACATTGGTCGCTACACAAATCTTCTCCTTTTTTCTTACGTAGATTTTCCCAAATGTTTTTCTTTTTTTACTAATTATTTAAGTTTCTTCTGAATAGTTTGACATTCAAACTTTTCTGCTCTTTATGTCAATTATAGTTTTGTCCAATTTTCACTATTCTTATAAAACTTGCTCCTTCTTATTAAAGGCTTTTACTTAACTTAATTTGTATTTATGCTAGTATAAATGTGCGAAAAAAGGAAAATCTTGCAACTGAATTTTAGGACAGTTATCCTCAACCAATTGATCTGAAATTTGAATACACGTTATATGATTTGTTATCCCTAGATCTAAGACTAAAGTTAACTTAATGATACATTATAATTTGTATACTTGTATATTTTCACAACTAAGTAATACTGTCAATCCATTTGAACTTTCTTTATGGCCACGCTGGTTATCTCGGCCTCCTTGAGCTCCTCGTCCGTGGTGGAGTTATAGATATGCTTCAAGTACAAATTGAAATAGTCGGTATAGTTCATCGGCGTGGAAATGCGATGCTTGCGCACTGGCAGCCTCGGCGACAGTGACAACATACTCGCCCACTGACCATCGCAGAGATCGTCGTAGCGGAGCAGTCCCACCTCGTGTCCACCCAGATCACCGGGTCCACGGCACATGGGCTGCTGGCCATCCCACAGTTTAAGCACAAATTCCCGAATCCAGCGTGCCAGATATAAGGCACGGCAATCGCAATGCCAAGGATTCTTGTCCAGTTTTACAGCCACGAGTTTATTCAGACCATGAAGTGCGCCATGTGGCAGAAACATGAGCTTGTTGGAATCGATGCGGCTAAGAATGTTGAATGTAGCTAAGCGGCTGAAGTCGGACATGACCATATGAACTTACAGTTTCTCCAGCTGGGTGAGCGGGGCAAAAGCGCTCGCATCGAAGTACTTGAGAACGTTATTATTTAGCATGAGAATCCTCAGATTTGATAGACCCACAAAGTCATTTTCCTCCAGAGTTGTGAGGTTGTTCGAGAAGAGCGTCAGCCGTGTTAGAGCGCTGACATGCAGAAATAGATCAGCCGGAATGCTGGACATGGAATTCTGACCCAGGAATAGTTCGTTTAAGTTTTTGAGCTCGGCAAAAGCATGGCCGTCAATCTATGAGAACAATGTTAAAGAGTTATCAGTTGAAAGGAGGCAGCTAAATATAGCTTACATGGCTTATGCGATTCATGGTCAGATCCAGGGTGACTAGATTGACGAGATTATTGAAAATGGTCCCCGAAATCGATGTAATGCGGTTATTGTGCAGCATCAGAGTTCGTAGGCTCTTCAGACCCGTAAAGAAGTCATCATCTATTTTTGCTGCAGACCATCAGGATTGGAAATCGATATTAGCATTATATATCTAGATCACAGTCAATATTCTGTCATTACCAATCTGATTCCAGCCGAAGTCAAGCGCGTTTAACTTTGTCAGGTAGCGCATACTGCCCGAGTGAAGCTCAGTTATCTTGTTGCGCGACATATCCAACTCCTCGAGCATCAACTGATCACGCAGCAAATTTGGAGGAAAGTTTGTGATCTGATTGTCGCACGCGTTGATCACCGTCAGACGTTGGGCATGGTAGAACACTGACTCTGGCAGCATTGCAATGGAATTCTTGCTGAGATCAAGCAGATTCAAATTGCGTAGCTTCCAGAAGGTGCGCGCATCAATGTCCTCCAGTTGGTTATTTTGGATTCGCCTATGAATGGAAGATCGTATCATATATATGAGTGTAAGATCGGCATAAAATGACAACTGAGAACTTAGACTCACAACTGCAAGAGACTGTCCAAATCCTGAAATAAATCAAAGGGCAAAAAGTCAAGCACATTGTTTGATATGTCCAGCTCCTTCAACAGTGTCAGTCCCCGAAACGTGTCCTTGTGCAGGGTGGATAGCATATTACGGGAAAGATCGCTGCAGAGGACACAGCCAGCTATTTTCAGTTGAACAGTTGAAGCATTCAGGCACAAACTTACATGGCCACCATATTCATGGGGATCACCTGAATGAGTGAGTTTTAATCTATTTAGTATCCTTAGTCTTCCTTATGCTCACCTGCGTAACTGGCACCGACTTCAGGTTGGTATTCCAGCAAGTGAAGCTCTTCGTGTCTGGATTGCAGCGACATACGCCTGAAGTACAGTGATTCCACTCGATCTGGCTGCCTGTGGCCAGCTGCCAAACGGGCTGCTCCACCGAACGCAAGCGGCTCTCGATTTGACGCACGCGTTTCACCAAATCAAAGTTAGCCAGACTGGACATGGCGTTGACCTCACCGCCAGAGTTTTCGCCATTATTTCTACTGCCATGTTTACGCTTTCCACCATCAACTTTGCCATCTTGTTGCGTTCCATTGGGCAAAGCATTGATGAGCAACAGCAGCTGCGAAACGATCCTCAAGGACTCGCAGGCATTTAAGGAGCAAGTTCGGTTGTTCGACGAAGAAAGCAGCGGCATCAGATACCTCTGATGATATTCGTCCAGGCTCTGGACCGGCATATCCGATCCTTGCTGTGGACTGGCCTGCAGTGCATGGACGAGCATTAGCAGCAATATAGGAAAGGCAACACATCCTTCGATTCTCTTCGGCCACATTTTCGTGTCGAGCGTTATCAACTATAAATGGCGAACTTCCAGATCAGCAGCCCTATTTATAGGCCACTTCAATCTACTAATAATTCGCATAATTTTCGAGTAATTTGCATTTTCCAGCAATTACCTTAAGTAGTTCACAGCGCCGCATAGGAGCAGCAAATCCACAACTGGATGGACATAGACCTAGCTACTATGCAACGTTGAACTTGTAGTTTGAAACTGAAAGTTCCTAACCAGGGGGTCAAAAGCAAGCACCGAGCACACAGAGACGCTTCATTATTATCGGCGCAAGCGAACTAATTTTCAAGATTACATTTTCATTGAACAGCTGGAGATGTCATGAGTTGAGCTTGATGCATTCTCATCTTCATTAGTGAGAGGTTGGGGAAAATTCATCACTATATGCTAAGTGAATCTCAAGGTCGATTCCATTGTAGGTGCCTGCTATTTCAAGCTCTAATTTAAACAGAAAATTTATCTGATGCGGTATTCTTTCTGTCTGGATTAGAAACCAGCATCCGGCATTGGGTCCCTGACTTCTAAGTTGCAGAAGTGGCAGCCGTCAATCAACCAGAATAAAAACCGAATAACTTATTTTTTAAACCAAAGAACATTTTTCTAAAAATTAGAAATATAATTGCAGACGTTGAATTGGTTCCGCAAGAACTCTATTGTGAACTTTTTATTCGTATTTATATAATATATAATATATAAAATATAAAATATGTATGTATGTTATGGTTTCACTCTCTTATCGGAAACCTTTCTAAAAAATAGCAATAGAGCATAGTCTTTGTAATTTTGGGAAATATATTTCTTAAAATTATTGTTTTTCTGAAAAATATAAATAATGGGTCATATAAAAGTCACTATAAATCTGCGTTGGAAAGGTGACACTCTACATTTTTTATGAAGCCGTCTTCATTCGTGTTATTCGTTGCTCGTGTTGAAAGTTACACTGATTTGAATATGAGTGAAATATCTGAAGAAATCCGCTATGGGATGATTTTTTTATTATAAAAAAAAGGCAAAATCGGTGCAAAGACATGCAGAACAATTTGTGCAGTTTACGTTGAGAATGCTGTGAGTGAACGCTGGACCCAGGAATGGTTTGCTTGATTCCGTTCGGGAAATTTCGATGTAGAAGATGCGTCTCGTACTGGTCGGCCTGTCACTGAGAGCGGATGGAGCAAGACCGGCACGGAAGGTATTAGGAGATAGTTTGGAGTCATCTAAAAAGAACAGGCTACTCAAAAAAGCTCGATGTTTGGGTGGCACAAAAATTACCATACAGATCGCTGCTGAGACTTAAGTTGACTGGTTGGTAGGATCGGAAGGGAATTGCTAATGAGCGAAGTGGCGAAACGGTCACTTCGATCCTCTAATGTGCACAACTCCACAACTCCAACGGCAATCAAAAAAAAAAAAAAAAGAACGAATTGGCAAACAGAAAGGGAGTTGTCTTCCATTGTGACAATCTTTGATGTCAAAGCGCAAAACTTGACGTACCTTGGAAAGTTTTGATGCATCCACTGTATAGCCCGGACCTTGCAGCCTCTGACCATCATTTGTTTCGGTCTCTGCAAAACTCTCTTGATGGTAAACCACCGGTGGAAATAGAAAGATATCCGGAAAATGGCAAAAGGTCATATATAATAATGGCCCACATGATTGAGTTTGATTTTGAATAAAGAAAATTTTTGTTCAAAAATGTACAAAAAACCGCTAAAACTTTTTATATGACCCAATAATTTCTAATATTTGAATATTTCTAAAATTTAAGGTGATTATTTTTCAGGGTACTTTTCCTTGCAGATGTCCTTGCCACAATTTGAGGACACACTCCTAACGAAAATCTCTTAGGCGCCATCTACTTTATAAGATTTGCAATCAACTGTCACCAGTAAATGCCGCCCTTCTATTCACCCTTCTCACTATAAACTGTCACCCCTATCGAAGTTATTCTCAATAGTTGGCGCTGCAAGTAGTCCGCCAATAAGATTTTATTGTCCATGCTAGTGTTCCCAGTATAGTGTCAACCCCGATTTGATAGTAATACAACCCTTAGCGGGTATAAGGGTTGGAGTAACCGCTTTGTTTTCAAATTTGCTCTTCGAGTCGTGGACATCGATTCTTGGCAATGCTGCATACTAACTGAATGGGCTTCACACACAGCAGATCCGCTATAACCTTATACTTGGCCAGTAGTATATTCGGATAGGGCAGAGCACGTAAATCCTCGACATACTCCATATGCTTCCTCTCAATCTCTCCGGGCAGTTTGACGGGATTCTGTTCGTCCACAGGACAACTCTTGCTGATGCGGCAGTTGAAATCATCGAGGCGCTCTTCAAAGTCTGGCACAAAGATGCACGGATCAATGGCCACATAGATTTGGCCCAAATTCGGATTACCGCCCTGACATTTTTCCCACCAGCGTGGAATACGCGTGGAATAGTTGGCCCCAGACATAACACCACACAAAAGATCAATCATGGAGGCCAGGCAATAGCCCTTATGTCCACCAGCAGGAAACAGGCGCTGTGCCCTCAAAGCCTCGCTGGGGAAACACGTCGAGATGCCGCACAAATCTGCCGCCCAGTTATGGGGAATATACTCGTTCTTCATGAAGGCCCATTCGATGGCACCAATCTCCTTCGCACTGGCGGCCATGTCGAGCATGAAATGTGACTGCTTTCCCTTGGCCCCAAGGGCCAGACAATTGGCTCCCATACTGGCCGCCTTAGCGCCTGGGGCCACCAGTAGCGGTGACGCATTGGACATCACAAGGCCAACAAATCCATGGGTCATCGCCCTAAATGCGTACCAAGCGGCCATGCCGAAGTGGTGCGATCGCTTGGCCACAACAAAACCAATGCCAGTCTGACGTGCCTTCTGCACCGCCAAATCCATGCAAAAATTGCCCACGATGACGCCCATGGCGCAGTTACCATCCACATGGGCAATGACCGGTGTCTCACTGACAATCTGCGGCTCTGCTTTTATGTCTACATAGTGATGATGTATATCATTTAGATACACTTCCAGGCGATTTAGTCCACAGCCGTAGATGCCCCGATAGTCGGCGGCCACCAAAAAGTCGCTGATGCAGCGAAGTTTGGTGGCTGGCACACCCACCTGACGCAGGCAGTCTTGGATGAAGCGACGTGCCTCCTCCACCTTCACCAGCGATGTTTCGGCCATTTTGATGGGAAATTCCATTGGCATCCGAAAGCTGGCCAAACGCTGAAATTGCGGCCTGCCTTGCCACCTTTTTGACCGGCAGATTCTTAGCGCGTTCAACATGCTGAAGAATTCTTGAAATCAGAAGCAATGAGTGGGGTTGCTATGTGTGCATATATTTGATGTATTCAACGAAGTTATATGGGAAGGGAGTGAAGGATGAGACAAAGGCGATTACATATATGATTATGATATTATAGCAGGCTTGGATGGGCTTAGTTCAGGGCGGTAGAAGTCAATACGGCCACGCCACGCTCGTAGAAGCTATGTGAATCCTGTCCAGCAGCCACGGCCAAATCTACGGTGAAGAGCAGCTCCGTGCGTGTGGAGTTTAGATAGACCGGCAATGTAAGTTTGCTGATGCGCGTCTCCGAAGAGATCCTGCAAAGAATTGGGGTAGATATTTAGATGGGAAGCTCGAATAATTGCTGCAGTTACTCACTTGATCCACTTGAGGATGGTTACTGGCAGATCCATCATGATGGTGGAGGCCAGAAGCAGCTCATTGTTCTTGCACTGAGCTCCTTGTAGCTTCAATCCGGTGACACCAAAGCAGCAATCCTTCTGATCGGTTTTCAGACCAGCATCCGTAATTATCACCTCCAGGGCAAGCTCCTCCAGGGACCAACTATTTGCCTGAGCGACACACTGCCTCGTGGCGGTGATATAGGCTTCAGGATTCAGCAGGCCGCCCAACCAAACAGGGAAGCCCTGCAACTCCTTGGCGCCTGCCTGTGAGACCAGCTGCGACACCTTCTGCAACTGCTGGACGCGATTGCTAAAGTCCGTGATCCATTGGATAACCGTACAACCAGCGGGCACTGTATAGCGCTTCCAGCCCTTGGGGATGATGCCGCGTACGAGCTCCGACAACATGGAGCGATGGTGATTCGTCTGCTTCTTTTCGCCCTGACAGATGAGCACCACATCCTGCAGATCCAGTATGACAGTCTGCAACAGGCGCGATCCACTGGTCACT
This sequence comes from Hirtodrosophila duncani, assembly GCA_037043425.1. Classification (NCBI taxonomy): domain Eukaryota; kingdom Metazoa; phylum Arthropoda; class Insecta; order Diptera; family Drosophilidae; genus Hirtodrosophila; species Hirtodrosophila duncani. The sequence goes on along the minus strand of JBAMBM010000834.1, from coordinate 3,737,166 downwards.
TCGCGTTCAAAGTAACGGTAGAGAGGATCCTTGATGTTCTCCACGGTACGTTTGAGCACCTGCAAGTTCTTGGGCAGCAGCTCCAGCCAAGCGATGGCGGAATTGTGAAGGGTTTTCATCCACGAGGGACGACCATCCCCGCTGCGGGCCACCGCTTGGGCTTGAGCGTTCTCCGATTGCTCTTCCACACTGTAGGCCAGCTCGTCATCATCCTCGAGCTGCTGCATCTTCAGTAGCTTGCTAACCAGATCCGTTCCCCTGGTGGTGAGAAGAACCTTTTCAGCATTGTTGGGCAAGCCGAGCCATGAGGGCGTCTGTCGATCTGTTAGGTTCTCGATCCACTTGAGGAAGTGATCACGACGCGTGCCATCCGGCATTGTGATATGACGCAATCCTCCTGAGGCCCCATCCACATTCGCCACCAGAGCAAAGTCCGCCTCAAAGCTGCGTGCGGTGAAGAGCTTCTTGAGGAACGAGGTCAGCAGACGCTGGTCGAAGTCATTGTCGATCTTGCCGCCGTAGATGGACTGAGAGAGCAGCGTGACCAAGGCATCCCAGGGCACTTTCTCTGGCGGCAGGTTGGTGCGTCCCATGGCCGTCGTATCGATCCATGTGTCCAGCGTGTCGCAGGCAACTCGCAGATCTGACTCATTAAACTCGTACTTCTTGGCCCAACCGAGGGGAACGTAGCGCAAGCGCTCCTGGACGATGGCATGGAACCAGGCTAGCAAGAAATACAAGCGAGCACGCTCGCTGGGAGTCTTCATCATGCGCGCGGCCGGCACCGTGGAGAAAGTGCGCAGCAGATTGGCCCGGATGCCTGGTGGTGGCTCGAAGACGAAGATGCGGCCGGCACGGAGCAGATTGACCGGCACCTTCGGATTGATTTCCATGGTAAGGAACAGGCGGAAGCCGGAGTGCGGCTGCAACGAGTGCATCTTCTTCTCCAGCTGGACGAGCCACTGTGGAGCCAGGTGAACGTTCTTGAGCAGCACCCAACGGCCGCTCTTGCAGGCCATGTTTATGGCACGCTCCGCCTGGTTGAAGCCCTCGGCAGAACCAATGGCAATGCTGGATATTTGTTTGTTCAGCTCAGCGGCCAGGTCATCCACACGGCCGGATGCGTCGAAGCCGGGCACAGAGCAGAGCAGGGCAGGCGTGTTGCAGTTCAGCTGCTTCTCCACCACCGCCGTGAAGTCAAGCTCCTGCTCGGCATTAGGCATGAAGTCCACTCCCAGCACGGTGTTCACCACATTGTGGGCAGCGGCGATGACGCGATCCGGGCGGAAGGCTTGAATCAGCAACAGCTGGTGCACGGAGCTGGCAATGGGGCTAAGCGCCTTGGACTCATCCCACAGCTGCGGCACACACTGCTCCGGAGAGCTTTGCTGCAGCCAGGCGCCCAGCTCCGGCATCGACTTTACCTTATCCAACAGTTTGCGGAAGATGGCTAGGCGGTTGGCCAGGCGATTGACGCCCTCGACTTGATCAGCAGCCAAACCTTCGACTTGGATGGGATTAGCCAGCAGGCCCTCCCTGCTGCGCAAGAAGAAGTTGAATTCGGCATCCAGGTTCGACTCGGAGGTACCCTTCAGATGGATCTTGCACATGAGCAGCGCGAATGTTAGGCGATCATTGTGGAGCATTCCACGGGCAACACGCTCGTAGCACACCTGGAACAGATCCTTTGTGACAATGCCCAGTCGCTCCGAATGGTCGCTCTTGCCCTCAAGGCGGGCATTGTTGTAAAGCACCGTGGAGAAGATATCGAGGAACATCTTCAGCGAGTACTGGTAGAGGAAGTGCACCTGGTTCAGGCTGTCCATGGTGAAGTAGATGTTGCTGCAGGCCACCGATAACGGCAGATACTGCTGTGACACTGTCTCGATCTCGGCAATAACCTTGTCCGTCTCATCCACCTTCTGGTTGATGTCGTAGGCTTCCTTCTTAAGCGTCTCCAGAGTGGTGATCACCGAATCGTCATCAAGAATCTTGCCCTTGGCATCGTTCAAGGCCTGCAAGAGGCTCTTCTCCAGCTGGCGCAGTCGCAGACGGAACTCGCCCTGCAGCTTCAACAGATCCGAACGCTTCTCATCAATGTCCGGACGCTCCGCCTTGAGCACCTGGTTGAGGCACTGCGACTGCAACGAGCTGCGGGTGACTGTGAAGTTAACGAACGTCACTCTTGAGCATATATCCGGCGGGAACTCCACAGTAGGATCACGGGTCGACAGGAAAATGACAAACGATGGAGACAAATCAATGTCCTGATCTCCCAGGGTGATCAGCACACGTCCACCAGTGCGACGCAGTTCGCGATTCAGCACAGGATTCAAAATTGGATCGTAGTTTTCGACATCCTGGACCAGCAGCGGATTACCAAAGCGAAGCGCCGACTCGAGATTCTTGCGGAATGAATCGTCCAGGAAGGAGGTCTTTGTTATCTTCTTGCCCGCATACTCGTTCAGCAGGAACGTGGTGGCCTGACCACTGGGATCGATGATCAGCGGATAGCGGTTGAAACGCTTCAGCATGATGGCATTCTCTGTGCACAGATCATCGGTGGGCAAGGCATTGGCCTGCCAGCGCAGACGTTCATCCGGATTTGATAGATACTCGGTGCGGGCTATATCCGCACGATACTGAATGCTCGCCGACTGCAGATGCTGCGACCAGGTGGTGAACAGATTCAGACGATAGTGCTGATCAAAGTAGCCGCCATAGGCAATGAAGGCAGCTGAGAGCAGGACATCGCCGATAATAGTGGACATCTGTGACTTAAATGTCTCACTAGTCGATTCCCAGCGCTCGCGCTCAATGTTAAGGCTCTTGAGCAGAGCAATCGAACGATCCACCTTGGCTTGAACGTTCTCCAAGTCCGTTTTGATGGCCTGGGCCTGGGAAATGAGCTGGGCGTACTCCTCCTTGTAAGCGGCTATACTACGCTCGAGTTGTTCAACCAGATCCTTAGTCTCCTTGGCACTCTGCAGGTTCACATCGGCTTGCTCTTCCAGTGAGCGCAGCTCCTCACGCAGCGGCTCCACGCGCTTCAACATGTCGGCATATTCAATCTGAGGGAGTATGGAATGCCAGAGGTGAAGGGAGATGCTCCAACAAAGCCACATGAAATCTTACCTGAGCAATGGCCCATTTAACCATAGGACCGCAAGCCATACTGGCACGGTTGACCTTCTCAAAGTTGTAGTCCGGATTGCTCAGATACTTGGACTTCATCTTCTCGCGAACTTCATCGCTAAGGGAATTGAGTGACATTCATGGATTAGCGGAACAATTTGTTAAGACTGTTAAGATCGGTGGGTTATTGGAATGGATTAAGCAAGCAAAGCAGTCGATTACGTTTACGATTCATAATTAATGGAAAATTTAACCAAAACCAGGTAGAAATTATAAAAATATATCAACAAATTTATAGCCAATTACCATATTGAGAATAAATTAAAAGTGGTCAAAATATTTACAAACAATTGATGATGACGCAGCTCGCTTAATCATTCAAGAACTACAGGAACAACATTCGGAAAGCAACAGCAAAATCTAATTTTAAACCAATTTAAAAAACTACATACAAAACTTTCGAAAACACTAGGCAACGAAGTGAGACTTTGTTTTTGTATATTTGATAAGACCCACTTTTTCTGATTGGTATGGAGCCCAGATTTCTAGATTTTGTTACTTAGAATATTTTTACAAGGAAATTTAGAAAAAATTATATCACTTTTCAAGATTATGCAATGTCATAGCTGCATCAATTAGCCGTTTTTGCAGTAAAAATCATTGAAATTGGTGAAAAAGCAAAATCACATTTTCAAGCTAGACAACTTTTTGTAAAAATTGAGGCTTAGTCCTTTTAGAGTATTTTTCCAATATTTTGGCATCGTTTGCCTGTAACCTCTAGTGTCATGACTATCAAAAAAAAAATGCATACTGAGCACACTATACCTCAATCGACTGCGGCCTTTTCGAGTTTTAAGCAAAACTAAAAAAAATACCAGATTTTAAAATTGTTTTAAAAGAAAGTTTCACTATAGGACATTCGTCATATGGGACCCCAAAGCCATAAAAAAAAGTAAGACTCATCAAATATATAATTTTAGTGTTGCCTAGTGAAATTGGTATATAACAACAACAACAACAAAAAGAAACAAAAACTAAAACAAAAGAATCGAGAACAAAAGTTGTTTGAATAATAAATTTGATTCATGCTTACGTTATGTTCTCGGTACCGAAGTTAGATACAATTGAATTAATAAAATTTTCACGCATTATCACAGCGCGTATCGATTTCCAATCGGTCGCATTCTCGCCCAAAAGCAGGCAGATTGATTCGAGTGCCAATTTAACCACCGAAGGTGGATTAGCCATGGTTCGCACCTCAACGAGCTGCTGTTTGCGTATCGACTTGACCGCTGTTCAAGTTCGATGTTTGTTTTCGGTTGATCGTATCGATGGGTTGGTTGGTTTGGTGTTGTTAACATGAAGGATCAATCAGAATTAATACACGTGTTACACAGTACACATATTTAGCATACATGTTTTTTGTATGTATGTTTAGATGTTTAGATATAGTTTACACATTAGAGTACAGCTAGTTTACTACGTAGAGTTTATTAACAGACGCGTAAAATGTAACCTCTTGCACCCGGAATGTAGTCACTCAATAAATGACTATATATATATATACGTACACCTGAAAGATGATATAGGACAAGATATAGGGGTACACAAACAGATGGACGGATATAGCTATTTCGACTTCTCAGTCCTTTATATCACTGGACTGCTTTCGTATTGAACTATCTACACTAACTTTCCCTACACAAACTTTCCCTTTTGGGTACTTTACAGATTTATTCAATTTTTTAATGAAGTTTGTCATACTCCAACTTTGTATAACAAGGTGTAGACATTTCAACTTCCTAACTCTTACCGTTTGGCCCTGTTGTGCACAAAGCGTTATATATATATCATAGGAAATTTGATTTACAATTTGATTCCGTTTAAAAACATCGGGAAAATATGAAAGTTGTTAATATTTTGCAAGTCTAAAAATGAATGTGTTCGTCTTGACAATCATAAAATGGGGCACTTTTTGGTTCGGCACGCTATCTTCCTGCTCATTTGAAAATTAAGTTGCCCAAACTCTCCGATATTTCCCCCAAGTAATCCTGAAGCAAAGCTATACTTCGGGATATGTTCTGCAAAAGTTCATCTGGAATGGTTGTATTATATATGATTTAGCGCCCAGCCCCGGCTTCGCATGGTGCTAATATTTGTCTCACAATGTGGCTCACTCTTAGTTCACTCACCCTAATTCGAATATTCAACGACTTTTTATATATTTTATACCTATAAACCATTCAGATGAAATTGTCAGAATGATAGTGAAAACTACATCAAAATGAGTTGTTTAGATCTTAGCGTACAGGGGGACAGATACGAGAAGCGACTTTGTTTTATACTATGTTTAGATATAGCATAAATGATTGAACATTTGTGTAAGTTTCATGATCCATATCTCACATATCAGGAGTCTTTCAAGAGTACCTAAAATTCGGCTAGCCGAAAACAATTACGAATTCCTATTTAATTTGTTTTCCTGGGATGACCTCATCCTTAGCTTATACACACACATGTATATATTATAACTACATACTCGGAAGTCCGTTATATATAGATATAGGTAGTAGGGTTGGTTATGATTATTGTTTGAGTATTTGCCAGTGCATTGCGTATGCAGGTGTTTTGGAGTGTACGATATATATATATGTATATAGTAAGTGAGGTTGAGTATATTGTAAACGTATATATGTATATTGTGAAGTTAAGGGGGATATATATATATATACATGTATATATATACATAAATATATCCAATGACATAAGCATACTAAACAGAAAAGTCCTCAAACATTCCTGTCGAACATGTTCAATGGGCATCGTTGATGTAGGTTTATAGATACATATGTATATGCGCATGATAATGATATCGGTTGGTAAGGGGTTACAGCCAATTAGTTCACAATATACGCAACATGAACGGGATGAGGGGGTTTTAATTCGATTATGAATTACGGATTGCCTGTGTGCTGTGTGAGTGGATGATATCGTATGAGAAAGAGATAAAGAGTTGCGTACGTGATCTTATCAGTCTCCAAATTAACAATCGAAGATATGAAACTATCTTTAACGAGGATGCCACGAATGGCCTTCCAATCGGTGGCACTCTCATTGAGCAGCTCGCATACCGATTCCAGGGCCAACTTCACCACAGCCGGGGGATTGGCCATCGAGCGCACCTCGGCCAGGTGTTTCTTTTTAATCGAGCTAACGGCTGTGGGTTGAGTACGTGCGGATTGTGAATGGAGGTTGTCAATGGGGATTGGGTCAAAATTAGATACGCATCATTATATAACATAAGGAGGCACATACGTAGAGTATTCCATACCTAAGCTTATAACTAAGCTAAGTCTGTAATCTGCCCCCCACTAATGTCCCCACTTGCGATTCTGGCATCCGGAGAACTTACCGGCTTGTGCATCAATAACAGCTGGTTCCACCTGGGCGAGATCGGCCATCACGTATTTGCGTTTCTCTTCGATCTTTACTGTCTGATCGGCCAAACGGATTTGTATCTCTTGCGATTGGATCTTCTTCTTCTCGGCCTCCTGTTGGTCCTGGAACATTTGCTTCAGCTTGGCATTGGCCGCCTCGTTCTTGGCCTGCAGCTCCTGTTTCTTGACAGCCAGCGACTTTTGCATCTCCTCCACCTGCTCCACTGTCTCGGCGATCTTGTTAAGACCCACATTCAAGTGCAGTTGCTGTTCCTCCAAATCGCTGCGCTTCTCGTTGTACAGCTTGACAAAGTGGTGTATGAAGTCCAAGTAGTGGCGAGGGGTAACCGCCATGGTACGTCCTCCCCGCTTGGCTAGACGTGCATTGGCCTGGTGCAGGGTCTGATGGACATACACGCAGGAATTGATGACGGCTTCGCGATGCGTGGGATTGGCCGGCACCAGCGGACACACCGAAGGGAAGAAGTCCGGCGGATGCCAGTTTGGCTTCTCCAGATCAACCCGAGTTGTGAATTCCTTGCCAACCTGGAACAGCGCCGAGTCCGACCAGTCACCGAACCAGTTAAGCACACAGCGATTGAACAAAGCCGGCGAGGTGGCCGCTCTGTCCTTAAGCCCATCAGTGGATGGGTTCATGGTAAAGACAACGTGCAGGTTACGCATCACCTGCTGTGTGAACCATTTGTACAACTCGTCGCTGGAGTCGAGCATCAAGCCCTCGCGCTGGGCGCCCTCCTTGCACTGCGTCATCAGCGTGGTGTACTCGTCACCCTCAAACAGACCGGGCACTTCGCCGTTGGCCAGCAAAGTGTTCATCCGTTCCAAGAAACCAGAATCCAGCACATTGGACTCGTCCAAAATGAAGGCAATCTTTTCATCCTTGCAGCCAGAGCGGCGCAGGACGCAACGCAGATCCTCGTCAAAGTCCTCGCTGGTGTACTTGTTGTGGACCTTGATCTGGAAGATGGACAGGCCGTTCATCCAGGCCACGAAACGCGAGAGCGTCGTCTTGCCTGCCCCGGACACTCCGATAAGCAGCAGATGGCCCTGCGGCTGGCGGAAGATTCGGTCAATGCGCAGCACATGATCCAGAACTTCGTCGAACAGGACGAGAGGAACATCCAGCTCCTCCTCGTAGAAGACCTTGAGGCGGGCGCGCACATAATCGCGCAGCTCCTCCCTGTTGACTGGCATATAGTCCTTGGATAACCAATTGCTGTACAGGATGGGCCGCTGAAGGGCCTCTTCCTGGTTGATGCCTGGGAAATGTTTCTGTCCAACGAGATCAATGTTTTCATTGGTCCAGCGGCGCTCAGACTCGTCCACAAGACGATCCTGGAACAGTCGCAGAGCCTCATGAGCCCAAAGGCGCACCAGCCCTTCCACAGGTAGCGAATCCAGTGGTCGAATGGCCTCACAAATGCCTCTCACCCAGCGGGTCATCTCACGGGGCGAGTAAACATAGTGAGGCTGCATGTCCTGTGTAAAGCGATCCTGAGAGGCCAAATAGAACTCCACCATGGCATTGGTCAGGGGCTCGGCGTAGCCACGCAGTGCAGGCATCAACCGCAGCATGGCACGCGAGAAGGTTCCATAGATCTGCTTGAGCGACGTCTCTCCGGGATAGTCCACATAGATGATGGGCACGTGCCGCAGGAAACGATGTGAGAGTGGCTTGCGACCCGGATCCGTAGGCGGATTACAGGCGCCCACAAACTGTATACGCTCCAGGGAAACCCAGGCCTGGTCACTGGCCCTATAGAAGCCCTTATGCTCTACCAGCTGGCGCAGGAACGAGATCACGCGCTGTGTGCCATAGCTGTCCATGTCCGGCAAGTTAATCTCATCGCAGAAGAGGACCAACCACTTGCCAATCTGCACGGGCGAGAGCACCACACCATTTGGAGTTTTGCGATACTCGCAGTAATGGTCGAATGTCTTCAGCAGCAACTCCGGCGTGGTGGCCGATGAGAAATTGAGGCCAACCACTTCCATGTCGGGCAGAGCACGCAGCGCCGAGAATAGGGTCATTGTCTTGCCAGAACCAGGTGGACCGCAGAGCACTGAAAGAGTGTGGTGAAGTCATATTAAAGCCATCTGAGAAAGTGGAAAGCGAAGTACTTACCCAATGGCTTGTGCTCCGCTAGCCAAGTGTAAAGCAGCGATTCATGTCGCACAGTGTCCAGGGTGGGCACCACAATATCGGGCGAGGCCACCTTATGGGTCTCCACCTCGATGACGGGCACCTTGTTGCTCCAGGGCACCCATTCTCCATTCATGCTCACCTCAAAGTCGATTATGGGAGCTCCGGCGGCTCCAGGAAGCGGTACAGTGGTCACGCTGCGAACAAAGTCGCCTAGATCAGTGCGCACCTTGAGCTTAGCATCACCAGCGAATGACCAGAGCACGGAATACACCAAGGCCTTGGGTATGTAATGCTCCAACTGGTCTGCCGAACAGGGAAAGTCCGGATGCTGGGAATTAAAGTTAAGTACATTGCGAGCCGACTGGTTAAGCATGGAGAACAGCGAGCTGAGGGCACGAAGACGGGTGAAGTCCATGATGTGCTCTTGGTCCATGGCGTACTCCAGGGTGCGGACAACAATGCCGTCGGCGGAGAAGAACGGCTGCAGCAGAAGTGCAATATCGCGCTGCACCTGAAGCGAAGGGGAGACCTCCTCCTCCTTGTCCTTGGCAGGCTTCATAACGCCCACGAACTCTTCGTCGCCATCCTCCAGCGGGATGTGGCGCAAACGCGATAAGTAGTTCTCAAATATCATTTCCGTGGAGAGCACATCTTCGGAGAACCAAACCATGCCGCAACGGGAAACTGTTGCCAGAGTGGCAAACTTCAAGTCCTGCACCTCGAACATCACCCGGACATTGGGCGGCAGTGACAGACGCTCGCCGTTGGGCAAGGTCAGCAGCTTGTTGTCATCCAGCACTGAGTTTAGATTCTCAACCCACTCGGGATCGACATCGCCATCGAATATGATCCACTGGCGCTTGTTAATCTCGCCGCGCACATTGTCGATGATCTTTCGAAGAATGTGCGTAAACAAACCATCGGTCCACTCGCGTGTATTGGGATCGAGGACACCATATAAGGCTTCCTTTGAAATGGCCTTGGGATCGATGACATGAGCGACTCCTTCGACACCCTCGAAGCGTTCCAAGGCCTTGAGCAATGTGCGCCAGGCAGTGGATTTGCCAGAGCCCGATGGGCCCACCATCATCAAACCGTGATTGAGATTGGAGATTTGGTACAGTTGCAATACCTGGTTAGGATGAGGAGACAAATCAACCATAAATTAATGAATAGTACTTGAAAGCAGGAAACGAAACCGTAACCAAAAATGAACTGCGATCAAGTATAAGTATGGATCATAGGATGACGATGCTGATAGCCCGCCGTAAATCTTAGTTTCGGTTTCATTCCCTGTTTCTAAAACAGAGATTAGTTACTTTATCGACCCATGTGGAGCCGAGTCCCTGTCGGTAAGCGTGTGTGAAGTGAACGGTTATAAAGTGACTTGTGAAGTGACTCATGCAATGAAGAACCCCTTATCTTACCTTCTCCATCCAAGCAGCTCCCTGCTCGTCGCCCTCTCCACAGACCAGATAGTCTTCCTGGCACACCTTGCGTATCTCTTCCTTCAAACCCTTCATCTCGGCGCGCGTGTAGCCCACATTAGGGAAGACATCGCTCAATAGTGAGAACAGCAGCGGTATATCCTCGGCCACCAGCTTGGGCACCATCGTCTCACACACCGACTGGATGAGGATCTCCTGCTCAGGCAGATTCTCGGCCACGGAAGCCTCGTCTATGTTCTCATCGCCGCGCTGACGCATCTGTTCTTTAATTTTCATAATGCGGTCGCGTTTTACGTTGCCAGCCGAGATCAGCACCGATTTCAGGGCACGCAGACCAAAGTCGTAGTGGCTCTGGTTGGAGAGCTGCTCATCGCAGAGCTTGAAGAATGGGACGATCTTGCAGGCAAGCTTCTCCGCCGAACGGAAGCCCTGCGAGAAGAGCATGACCTCGGCGATGAGCTGGCGATCGGGCGTGGTCATGGCCAGCGAGCGGAAGAGCTTCTTCAGATTGTCGGGAAGATTGGAGCGGCCGGCATAGCCTGGATTCATTGTAATAAAGATGGCCATGTCCGGAGAGACGCGCACCTGCTTCCCGACGAGCTCCACGGTAATACTCTCTTTGTTGCTGTCCATCTCGTACTTGAGGGCCTCCTGGATGGTCTGAATCTGCTGAGAACAGGCCGATAGCATTCGCTCCTCCAGCCTATTAAACTCGTCAAAACAACCCCACGCGCCCACTTGGCACAGACCGACAAAGATGCGGCCCATGGCCTGGAAGTCGAAGGTCTCGTCGCAATTGAAGACGAGGACGAAGCGACCCAGCTGATTGCCCAGCGCCTTGACGGACTCCGTTTTGCCAGTGCCGGCCGGTCCGAAGGGCGAACCACCCAAACGTGCCTCCAGAGCCTGAGTCATAGTCAGATAGCAGCGATCCGTAAGCGGCGTCTGCACCAGGCGATCCTGCACTCCCAAATATTCGAAGCCGTAGAAGAAACGTGCATTTGCCATGTGGATGGTCAGCTGCTGCAGTACCTCAGTCTGGCGAGGGTCAAAGTAGAAGCGCATCTCGCACAGCCACTGGAAGGACTTGGGTGAGGTGACGCCATTGGCTATGAGCCGTCTGGTGACCGTACGCTTGTGGACAAACTCATTGATCAAGTGCTCCAGCTTGCGGCGACGCAGCGGTGGCTGCTCCTGCAGCACCGAGTCAGCGAGGACATTCAGTGTACTCTCCACATTGCCAAGCACGCGCTGCATAGGCTTGCCCTCGGCGGGCTGCTGGAGAGCTGCCTCCACATCCTCGGACCACAGAATTTGTGCTGCCAGAACTACGATCTGCGCCTGATACTTATCGCACCATTCCATATATGCCTGTGGGTCGATCTTGCCGTCGCGGAACTGCTTAATGTCCTGTACGGCCTGGGCCAGGAGCGAGGCGAGAGTAAAGCGCATCTGCTTCTCCACAAGAGATAGCCACTCGTTGATCTTTGGATGATCCACGGTGGACACGGGATTGATGAAGTGAACCTCCTCGCCCTCGCGCGACGAAATGCCCAAAATGACGTTGTTCTCCTCATTTAAAAGAATGGCGGCCACCCCGGCGAACATCTTCTTAAAGTGCTTCTGAAGGCGGGCAATGTTTTTGCTGTTGCCGATAATCTCCAGCAGATCTTCGTCGCCCACGAAGTAGAATCGCGGGAACGATGTACGTTCTCGCTCCAGATACTCGCCCAAGGCCTTCTGAATCTTGCCAAGCAGATCGGCCAAGCGCTCCAATGAACGCTGTACAGCTGGTATATTGAGTACATCCATGACCTTTGGTGATTTGGTCACCTTCTTCATCAGGCCCAGAAACTCCGAGCTGATGCTCTGGAAACGCGAAGTCTCCACTGGCAAAAGTGTCTTAATGTCAGCACTGCCCGAGAAGATACCCTCCAAATACACCCAGCGTCGCTGAACATCGATCCACACATCGAAGAGCGCATTGATGCGGTTCAGCTTCTCCTCCCAGGTCAGAGCTTCCTCCTCGAAGACCTTGTAGTACGGCGATAACTTCATGGCGGCAACCGAGTTGATGTGCTCCTTAACCTTATTGAAGAGATCATCCCAGCCGCGTATAATGCGGCACTTGTTCTGATAGTTTATGAGATCCAGCTCGTAGTTCTGCCAAGATTCGCGAACTTGCTTGAGGAACTCCTCCAACGCCATCTCGCCCTGGGCCACCAGAATGATATCCTTGACAATGCCCTCGTTCTTCTGCAGATTGACATCCCAGACTTGGCCTAAAGTCAGATCAGAAATGACCCAATTGACGCGCAACTGCTTGGTCAGCTGCTTCCAGTGGCGCTCCTTAAGGGCATCTGATTTGAGCTCCACAATGAGCATGTTCACCTGACCCGAACAGAAGAAGAATGTGTCAAAAGGAAAAACATGAGCGGGTACTTAATCATGATCTTCTCACCTTGATATAGCTCTGGATGAGCTTCTTAACGTACTCATAGGATTCGTACATGCGCAGGCGTGCGGGTAGCTCCTTAAGCTGAGCCATCATGGCCTCCAGTTGCTGGCGCAACTTACGCGGCTGTACCGACAGCCAGGGCTTCTCGCGAGTCTCATCGATCTGAGTCCAGACCTTGGACAGTTCGCCCCAGACGCCGCGCAGATCTTGCAGCTCCTCCAAGGCGACGTTCATGCGCTCCGAGCTGTTGTTCGGCACTGCCGACTCCTGCAGCTCCAATGCCTCCTTGGCCTTGGCCACGTTGTCGCGCTCTTCCTTCAAGCGAGAGTATTTGCTCTCGAAGATCTGCAACTGTTGCAGCGCATCATCAGGACGTATCTTGCCGCCAGTGGGCTTCGTTTTCTCCCAGTCGTTGAGAAAGTCGACAGTGCGCGTTTCCACCGCCTTATCCTCGGCCACGATCTTGGCCTGCAGGCTGGCCACCTGTGTCTGAATGGTTGTGTCCTTGCGTTTGATGATCTCATTGAAGGCGGACCATTCGCCCTCAATGTTGTCCACGTGCAGCCAGTTGCTGGGGAACTGGAAGCGCTGACGCTCCAATATGCGCTGTGCCTCGCGGAACACCTCCACCTGCTTATCCCAGGCAATCATATCCTTCTTCAACGATTGCACGTACGTAATGAAGCTGACGGCATCTGAGGTACTGGCCGCCTCGATGCTCTGCATCTCCAGGTCGGTTCTCGATTTGGACACCTTGCCATGGAATGTGGTCATCTCGGTGCCGAGCAGTGTTCCAAACTTGCCCAAAGCCTCCTTGTGCCACGAGTCGTACTTCAACGTTACCTTGGCCTGCACCTTGGCGTAGTCAATGATGATCGGTCCGTAGGCACGACGCGTGTCCGAGGTGTCGAAGGTGGTGCGCGACTGTTTGATGTCGTTGAGGCACTTGATCCATAGATTGACATCCTCGCCAAGACGGCCATAAAGAGTGTCGGCCTGAAGATCCCACAGGCTCTGGTACCGGAGCCACTCATCCACATAGTTGCGGACTTCACTCACCTTATTCTCAATAGCCCCATAGGCATTCTCCAGAATCTTGCCCTCCGGCAGCTTGGTCAACAGATTGCGATAGCTCTGAGACACAGGCTTCTCTAGGCCCACCTGATAGCGGGTGCTCTGCAGACGCACCTGCGATGTGACTATGGCCTGCCAGGCGAAGAACTGCTGCATGATCTGGAAGCGTGCCTCCTCGATAGAGGGATACAGATACATCTGCTGGTTGGTGATGCGAATCTCGTGAACGGCATTTTGGATTTGCGGCTCACCGCCCAGCTTGTGAGTGGGCTGGGCCGGAGCATCAGTGTCCATAGAAGTGTCCACTTCCTTCTTGTTGCCAGTCAGGGCCTCCGTCCAGGCCTGAATGCCTGCCTGCAAGCGCAAGGCCAACTTCTTTTCGACCTCCTCGTCAAGGCGCGTAACCCACACATTCAGATTAGAGTACTGTCGCAGCGACAAATCATCCACGGCATGCTGAATCTTTGACAGAATCTCCACAAAAGTGGCGGCACTGTATGGACAAGTTTCCAATGAGCGCACGTCCACATCCAGCTGTTCCTCTACCACTAGCAGATCATCAACCTAAATAAATCAAACAGACGATCAGAGATTTACATTTAAGAACTATGTTACTCATACCTTCTCCTGGAATTGTGTCACAATCTCCGACAAACGCAACACATACGGATCCAACTTGTAGGATTCCCAAATCAAGCCAATGCCCTCAGACACCAGATTCAAAACATCCTTACGCAGACCAGCCACGAGAGGCACTATGCTGGCCCGATCTTCGATCTAAATGAAGGTAAAATTTAAATATTAATCCGACTCTTCTCGGAGGATTCAATGTGGGGAAATCGAAAGTCATGCGGGACTTCAAACGAACTAAGGCTACAAATCAAATTGTGGTTGCATACAAAAAAAGAACACATAAAATAACACGAGGGGGGACAACGACACTACCTTGAATACGGAATTTTGTGCTAGACTCCTATTATTAAGCTGCATGAAAGAGAGGTTTTTGGTTTTGGTTTGATTTTAAAAAAAGACCCAACTAATGGAGTGATTGGTGGCTGGTGGATATGGAGTTAAGTATGTATGCATGTATGAGGGGTACTATTTACCTTTCGGGAACTGGCAACACTAATGACAATAGGTAAAATTTTCACTTAAAAATCGTTTGCTATTCCCGTAATATAAATAGTACCCCTCGTAGGTGTGGTGGTGTCTATGTGTGAATAACAAAATCCAAGCTGCACGCCAGATGAGCAAAGCAATGCTTAAAAGATGCAGAGCAATTGCTCCAACATGGTGGTGGTAGCATCAAGTGGTGGGCGTGTGTAAGTGATGCGCAAAGTTGATGGATGATGGATTAGCTGGGCAAAAGTGTTGTCAAAGTAGGTGAGGTATGTTATAGTCGAATTAGTCCGACTATGATATATACTTAGTAACCAATTGCAGGATAATCGTGGAATAAAACACACAGATCTAATCCCATACAAGAATGGGTACCAAGTATCAAAAGGGTTGACTACATTCAGACGAATAGTTTGAAAATCGAACGAAAATCCGACCAAATTAATTTTTCTGTCCCTCGTAGAGCTAGAAACGTAGTTCCCCTCTCTGTCACTTTAACATTGTAACTCTAATTATGACTTTCGTATTCTTTCTCTCCAGTGTGCGTGGCCAATCCGCGGCCGGCGATTCGTCTTTCCCTAGATAACTACCACTACTTCCCGCCCATTCTACTAAACATGTGTATGACCTGGGATGTCCTGGGCAGTAGGCCGTCGATACCGACGTATACTCGACTCTTAATCAGGCAGATAGGATACATGTACGAGGCGTATTCAAAAAGTAATGATCCTCATTTGCTCAAAAGGGTCATAGCTAGTGACGAATCATGGCTATATGGTTATCACGTCGAAACCAAAGAACAATCTTCCCAATGAAAGCACCCAGGAGAGCCAAGACCGAACAAATAGCAGAGTACAAAAATACGTCTAACATTTCTATATAAGTATGATATTTACTTGAAACTGTGAACATATGTCCGGGACATGTGTACCAACACAACAACAACAACAAAATCGATAATCGAATCGTGCGTTGCCTGCGAAACTTGAAGTTTCCTTACTTTTTGAACACGCCTCGCTTGTTTACCATTGGTTTGTACTCGTTTACAATTGTATAGTAATTCCCCAAGAATACAGTACATGTTTCGAATATATTCGTCTGAATGCAACTTCGAAAAGTAACTCGAAAGCTTTAACTCACCTTTTCCAAAGTGCGCTCGTATGTGCGAACGCTTTCAATTAACGATATAGCATAAGGATAAATCTGGTTGGCCTGGTGAGCCTTGTTGACAATGGTCAGTGGCACTCTGCAGGAAATATCTGAGTGAAATTCCGGATCATGATTGGAATTACGCCAACTCACCTGAATCCCAGGTTCTTAATGTTGCGCACTTCCTTGGCCAGCGTGATGATCTCTGGCAAAAAGTTAACGCGCAAGCGCAAAATGTTTCCACGCCCTGTGCGCGAGCGGGTGGATTCGATGGTGAAGATGCGGCCGGTGCTGCCAAAGTTGCGTTCCTGCACCTTGCGGGCCCATTCGTGAAAGACATCCGAAATGGACAACTTGGCGCGGAAACTGTCGCCATCGGCCTTCAGTTTCTGGCCTTCGATGTGCGTCTCCCAACCCTTGCCAAGCACATCCTCGACGCGCTTCAGATACATCGTGAGCTGATTGTCGATCTGCCGCGCCCAAATGATGGAACCAGCAACAGGCGGCAAGTCCCGCACAGAGGAGAGGCGGCAGCTCTTGCTTTGCGGATACTGAACCTTAAATTTCTCGTGCAGCGCCTCGATGTCATCCTTAACGCGTTGTATCAGCTGCGTCTGGTACTCCCGGATGGCGCCTCGGATATGGGGACGCACGAACAAAGCGTTAAAGCGCGAGAAGATACGGAACATCTCGTTGGCATTCTTGGCCGTACCCAACTGGTCACGCAAATGCGCCGTGATGCGTGTCTCCACACGATCTAAGAATGCGGATTTAAAATACATTTTTTAAACACCTTCTTGAGACTCACCAATCTTCTCCTCGTAACGCTTGACAGCGGCCTCCCAAGCCTCGGATCCCTCCTTGGTAATGTCAAGGCAGTCGACCTCCTTAACATTCTCGTAGGCCAGGTTAACCTCCTCAATGGCATTGGCATCGGCGGCTTCCAGACTGTATGGCTGCTTGGTTTCGACTTGGCTGCCATCATCGCCGGTTACCTGCTTGGTTGGCCGCAGGACGCGCAAGATGACGGTGCGCAGCTGCTCATGCTGACGACGGAACTTGCGCATGTGCTCCATACGCGTCTGCAGCTTCTTGTGCGCCGGCGATACGCGCCAGACCATCTTCAGATGCTCGTCCCGCTTCTTTTTCACAATGTCACGCAGCAATCCCTGGAGCTTGTCGTACTCATCATCCCAGCAGCTGAAGATCTCGAAGCACTGGTTCATGACGCGCTCAAACTCATCGAATGGAATGTGCATTAGCCGTCGGGTGCCCAAGACTTTAAGCAGCTGCTGCGACAGATCCCTCGAGATGGCCTCGATGAGTTTGAGGCAACGTTGAATAGGATACTTGGTGTTGCGCACCTTGCGCAAATGCGAAAAGATCTGCTGCACAGCAGGGCGAATCTTTTCCAGCTCCGTGGCCGACAGCAGGTCGTTGATGGGGAAATCCTTCATCAACGGATTATAGTCGGCCACAGTGGCCAGAGCCTGCTTTAGGCCAGTGTCCGTATCAAAGGAGACGGTGGCATGGAAACGCTTGCCATGCTTTAGAATGTCCAGTGTCAGAGCCACCTCTGGTGACTCACGTTTCTCCTGAATGCGGTACAAAGCCCGCTCCAGATTTAGCCAGAACGATATTTCCTAAAGCAGATGTTGAAGAAGGTAATCATTCAAGTGGATTCTGGGTATTTATGTTTGCACAAACCTGTAGGGCTGTGCCCGAGCCAGGATCACGATTCAGCTTGGTGACCTTCTTGATTTCGGTTATCCAGCGATTCACGCCAGTCTGCAGCTGATTGAGGAACGTCGAGTCCTCCACTTTATCACCAAAGTCCACCACCTTGGCCTTGCGGCCGCCGTCGTCAGCGCACCTGCGGATCGTGCTATTGACGAGCTGATGAGCCGTCAGTGTGATCTCCGGTATATCAATGTTCTGCTGCAAATGCAGCAGACCCATCTCCAACTCAGCCAGTTTCTTCTCCACTGAGGGCGCCATCTTGTCGCCATCCCGATCAGCACGACCCGACTCCTTAACATATGACTTGAAGTAGGGGGCCAGGGATTTGCTAATGAACGCATGCAGTGTCTCGTATGGCGACCCATCCGAGAAATTAATCAATCGTAGCTGCGAGTGAATCGACTTGTCCGCCTCCACGACAAGGCCGCGCTTAATGCATGCCAACGAAGCCATCCGGCTGTTGGTGAAGTGCACATCGTTGCTGATTTGATAATTCACCTGCTCCTTCTCCTCCTCACCTTCCGCCGGCTGTTCGCTATCGTCCTCTACAAGAGAAAGAGTTGGAGAGGTAGAGGGAGGGATATAATCACTAATGTTATCAGTACTTTTCCACCTTCACCCACTTTTCACTCATTATCTGGCACTGGCTATGGCACTGACATCATTTCGTTTCCAAGGTGACAGCCTTCGAAATTTCTCGCGGCCAAGGTGAAAACCTTCAAATTTCGTGCACTCAAGGCTGCACCTTGAGGCGTTCGTTGCCCTGTGGGTCGGCCCTGAGCCCGAGGCTGCCTGGCATTGCCATTGCCTTTTGCCTTGACGGGCCGGCAATGTCATGTTCAAAGTCGTAAGTCAATGGAATGTGTAAGCAGCTCAAGGTCGCTTCCGCAAACAGAAATCCCACAACACCCGCCTGCGCGGGAACTCAAACAGCTGTTGATTCGATTTGTTGATGTTAAGAACGCGAAGCCGGCAGCCGGCAAACAGAGCAGCAACCGGTCACACTTATGCCCAACGCATTGGTCACATTACGCACCAGCTGAGTCAGCTGGCATGACGTCATGCGCAGACGAAACCAATATGAAAATTTAAACAACAACAAAAGCAGTTGCCGATTGATTTTTATCACGATTGTTGCACAATACGGCTTGCAGATTGATAATTAACGCCTTTATGCCTGATGTTGGTCATTTCGGCTGGCCAATTCACAAGGTTCGCCATATTATACACACTTAATGCCTCAACCGTCGCCATTTTGTTGCACTTGCAAATTTTGGCTATGGGCGTCGGCGGAATTGAAAGAAGAACTTACCTTTGATGCAATTGCGCTGCACGTACAACGCCTGCACCTGAGGGTCCGACAGGAACTTGCGTATCGTTTCCTGATTGACTGGGTCGTCCAGAGCACGATTCAGTGACGGCGGCACCACGTCTTCTTCTGGCAACAAAATGGTGACAGCTTTGCGCAGATAATTTGCAAACGCATCGTAGTTGGCTATGGACACGTTAACGCCAGGATCTACCGACGTGTCGGTGTTCTCCAGCGAATCACCCATAGTTTGCAACTATTTTTAAAACTAAAATACAAAATAAATTTAATCCAATTGGAAAATATTCACGGTCCGTAAACGAAAAATGCTTCTGCAATGCAGTTGCTTAGTTCAGAAGTGAACTAGTTCGATAGGCTGAGGGTATTGATAAATCGACGTTCGTGACCATATGAGTCAGCTGAACTAGTTTAAGGCAAAATCAAACACGGTACTCCGGCTGTTGTTATGTATGGCGTAGATAAGAGTAATAGATATGCGGGAATTATGATGTCATATATTTGCTACATTTTATGAAGCAGAATCGACAATCACACGACATTTAAATATTTACTGAAGAATTGCCTTTTTATATAAAACTCTGTCCTAATTCTCTGACTAATTATGTATCAACGCAAACGTCAAAAGGAAATAAGTATCATGCTGAAATTTGTACACATGATATAGTTCACGGCCTAGGCGAGCACTAAGGAGCCATTTTGCCATAGTCCAACTGCAAGTGAATCAATGTGGAGGTCAAAAGTTGTATGGTGGCAAGCAATGGTAGGTAGGGGAAGATCATGGGCAATATATCGATACAGAAAACCAACATATCGATCATTATCGATACACATCTTTTATTAAAAATTAATGCAATACAACGTACTATTATCGCCCCACAGATGGTGAAGACCCATTATATCGATATGTTGGTATCATTTGGAAAGCAAATTAATTGATATTTCTATAAATTTCATATAATTCCATATAGATCAGCCGGTTAGCTACAAAACTACAACAGAAAATTTGCATATATAAATTAATTAATTGGATTACAACATTGTATTTCATTCACTTAAACATATTATTACATATTTTTTGATCCAAGCTTTTCTGTATTCTCACTGTTTAACCGGCAAAACTATAATTTGTATATTATGTGAAAAATTTGAATCCAAAATGCATATGTTTTAAGTTAAAAAATTGAAATATATTTTGCATATTGAATTCTGTACTTCATATGTAAATTAAAATTTAAATGAAATTATATTCAATATATTTACCAAACTATTTGCAAACTGCATCCCATGAACAGTTAAAGCAGCTATTTCAGTTCGTAAATTAATTACTCGAATACCCTCAATGATAACAACAAGTGCCAATGATTTAATTATGAACCAACATGAACTACTGTAACCAAATCAATTTTACTGAACTGAAACAGCTGATTATTGTTGCACATTGTAGTTTGATTTGTTATTCAATAGTGAATTTAAATGTGCGATTTATAAATTAAAATATACACTATGCAGGCGCTGAGGCAGACGCACATTTTACGCAGATTGCACTTGAGTTGGTGCCAGCGCCTGTTGACGCAAAGCTGCACCGGCGATGAGGTGAGTGGAACATGGAGATCGATTTGAAATTTAAACCACACTTTGAAATTGGAAATTTACTGCAGCACCTGGAACTGACCAGCGATGTGAAGCACCGCATTGAGACGCACTGGCGTGACCAGTTGAGCGGCGGCCAGTTCAATGTTGACCAGTCAGCGGACAAGTACTATGTGCTGTCCATGTTCCCTTATCCATCGGGCAATCTGCACATGGGCCATGTGCGCGTCTACACGATTAGCGATGCAGTGGCACGATTTCAGCGTATGTGCGGCAAGAATGTGTTCCAGCCCATTGGCTGGGATTCGTTTGGGCTGCCGGCCGAGAATGCTGCCAACCAGCGTGGTGTGGAGCCTGCGGATTGGACACTGCAAAACATTTCCCAAATGAAGGAGCAATTGCAGAAGTTGGGCTGCTCCTTTGACTGGGCGCATGAGATGTCCACATGCAGTCCTCAGTACTACAAGTGGACGCAGCACTTGTTTCTAATGCTCCACAAGCACGGCCTGGCCTACCAGAATATGGCCCTGGTGAATTGGGATCCCGTGGACAAAACGGTGCTGGCAGATGAACAAGTAGATGCGAATGGCTGTTCCTGGCGCTCCGGAGCCAAGGTAGAGAAGAAATTGCTGAAGCAGTGGTTCATTCGAACCAGCGCCTATGCCAAGCAGCTGTTGGATGGCCTAGACGATCCCACCTTGCGCGACTGGCGGGACATCATTAATCTACAACGCCACTGGATAGGCGAGTGTAATGGCTATGCCTTCACCCTGCCCACCTCCATCTCAAATCTGCTGCGAGTGTGGACAGCCAATCCAGAGCATCTGAAGGATCCACATGCATTCCTTGTCCTGCGCAGCAAACACTATCTGTCAAATGTGAAGGATTCAGATAAGCTGAGTGTGGAGAATCCTTTTGCGGGCACCACGCTACCTGTGGAGTTCGCTGACGACGTGGCCTTTCCGGCTCACTCGGATGTTTATCTCGCCGCACCCAGTTTTCGCACTGAGGATAGAGAGCTGTGGGAATCCCTTGGACTGGCATATTGTACTTCCACTGCAGATGACGACCACATCAACCCAGGCAACTGGGAGGCACTGCGCAAGGAAGTGCTCCAGGCAAGCGCCAGGCTAAATGTTGGCGGCTATCGCGTCTCTTCCAAGCTACAGGACTGGCTCATCTCTCGGCAACGCTACTGGGGCACCCCCATACCCATTATCCATTGCAAAAAGTGCGGGGCAGTGCCTGTGCCGGAAGATCAGCTGCCAGTGACTCTACCTCGACGTGAAGCTGGCAAAGATGCACTGCTCTGCGAGTGTCCCAAGTGCGGGGCGCCGGACGCAAAACGCGAAACAGACACCATGGACACGTTTGTAGACAGTTCTTGGTATTACTTGCGCTATCTGGATCCGCACAATGAAAATCAAATTTTCGATCCTGCCCTGACGAGACAGTTCATGCCGGTGGACTTATACATTGGCGGCAAGGAGCACGCCGTGCTGCATCTGTACTATGCCCGCTTTATGAACCACTTCCTGCACAGCTGCGGCCTGTCGCCCACCAGCGAACCCTTCTCGCGATTGCTGGTCCAAGGCATGGTCATGGGACGCTCGTTTCGTGTCAAGGGCAGTGGGCGCTATGTGCGCGAGACGGAAGTGGACATAGTAAACGCTAAGAAGAACCAAGCGGTACTCAAGGTGACCAATGAGCCGGTGGTCATGGGCTGGGAGAAGATGTCAAAGTCAAAACTTAATGGCGTGGAGCCAGGTGACATGTTTGATGAGTATGGAACGGATACCACGCGTTTGATTATCTTGGCCGATGTGGCGCCCACATCACATCGCAACTGGTCCAGTGCAAGTAAGTGGCAACAGTTTTTGAAAGATGAGCGATCTAATGTTGCCCTAATCCACAGCCTTTCCGGGTATACTCAACTGGCAGAAGCGTCTGTGGCTGACGCTGCAGGAGTTCCAGGCGGCGCGCACTGAATCCTTGACAGAGGAAAGTGCAGTTGATACTGGAAGCAAAGAGTTTCTGGAAGAGGACGCCAAACTCTTTGATGCACGCAACTTTTACGTCAAGGGAGCCACTTTTAACTATCGCCATGCGCATCAGCTGAGCGTGGCCATATCCAAGATGCAGGGTCTGACCAATTCGCTAAGGGTGAGTGCTCCTAACACAATATATATAATCCTCTCCCGCTGAACAGCAGACCTGTCCTTCTAGCGCACGCCAAAGCATGTCCAGCGATTTGGTAAACAATTCGAGCGCGCTTTAGCCGCCCAGGTCATTATGCTGGCGCCCATGGCTCCACATTTTGCCTCCGAGTTGTGGTCCAAGTTTGTGTCAGTGCCGGGCCGCCTGAATGCCGCCAGCCAGGAACTGCAGTGGTCGGAGGATGTGCTGGCCCAGCGCTGGCCAGACGTAGATGCCGCCTATAATCTGGATCTAAGCATCAAAGTCAATGGCTTCGAGAACTGTGTCATCAAAGTGCAGCGAACGCATCTGGACAAAGTCAGCCACAGCGATGCACTGGACATAGCCTTCAACACGGAATCGGTGACATCCTACCTCATCGACAAGAAGATACGCACCACCAACTTTGTACTCTATCCGGGTATTGAGGCCATACTCAACATATACGTGGATAAGGTCCAGAAAGCCCAAAAGCCCGCCAGCAGCAGCGATGCGGATAAACTGATTGCTGAGTAGGTGGAAATGCGATCGATAGACTCATAGTGCCGTGGTTAAGTGCAAGGGATTCATATTGTTGATATACTTAAGTAGGTTCGGCATCTGTGTGGCCGCCTGGGGTTAGGGATAATCCTGGTCTTGCATTTTAATGCTGGGTCAGCTCAGCTGATTATTTTTATAATTATTAATTAAAAGTTTTATTTGTTATTTAAGTTAAATGTTAAATATATATAAAAATTTGACTAGTCGTATGCTGGCTGCTTTACAAGATTGGTTGCATTGGCATTACATACATACATATCTACTTATGTAAATGCCTAGGATCATAGGAATTAATGTTTACATTCTTTTGGTGCCGGTTGTGTTGCTGCTCCAGAATTCGCTAACTACTCGCCAAAGCGCACATATTGCATAAGTCTAAAACCTATTCAAATCTCGAGAAATATGCTTGAAAATGATGATGAAGAAATGGAGGATGATAATAAATGTATTTACATGAATATAGTGTAAGAGTTTTGGGGATAATCAAAATTTGTATAATGAGAGAGAGAGACATTTGGAGATTGGTTATTTGGAATATCGGTTTACTCGTTTTTGTAAGATTGTATATATAAATCATGTCCGATTAGCTTAAATGTCATTCAATTAAATCAAATTTCAATAACTTGATTAATGAGATTATATAGAATGATAGATGTGCGTACTAATAAGCGATAATATAAGGTTTTAAAATTTACGATGGTTGAAGTATGAGAAAGCGGACAAGAGAGGCAGGCTAGAATCGGAAGCCCTTGCAGAAACCTTTTAAAACGCAAACTAAGTAATCATTCATTAGCGCCATCTATAGTGGGTTCAGCCTTGGAGCCTTGGAGAACTTGGTCTTTTATACAGCAGAAATAAGCCTGTGGTGATGGCATCGAAACAAACCGACTTGGCTAAATCGACTCGGCTTGTCATGCTGATCAGGAAAAAATATACTCTATGGGGTCGGAGATACTTCCTTCTATAAATTATAATTCCATCTGCAAGGGTATAAATATGTTACCATGTATTCAGATTGTTACCTCTTTTCTTTAGACCTATAGTCTTTCTAATAGAATTTTAAAACGGATGCTGGCCGTCATCTTGAACCCCCAAATAATTTTGGGGCTGAAACCAATTATAATTAGATTAGATTTTATAAAAACCGTGTTACTGCAAAAACAATTGATAATTTCAGATGACACTAGATTCACAGGATTAGAACATCAGAAATCATATGTAAACAAAAAACCATTGTTGAAATTAGAAAATTCTCATTTTCTACCAACTTAGAAGGTGAAACCCCTTCTTAGTGAGAAGCTAAATATTTAACAAGAGTTGCATGATAGCACTAAGCACATAACACAGAGAAATCATATCATGTGCTGGACTCCTAAACAAAATATTGTACGTCTTAGCACCCCAGTAAGCTAAGCTATTGGCCGAAGAGAAGACGAAGGTAGATGTGACATAATTATAAGAAGCTTGTAAGGGTATGCAAATAATTATTGCGTTAATACTCAAAAATCTTGTGAGCAGGGGTGCAGGCAGCGCGAGAGGCAGGAGATATTGGCTTTGCTTGTAAATATAAAAATTTAAAAAGAATAAAATTTGTGCTCGCAGTGGCAGAATCTGTTTTTTCTTTGTAGTTGTCTTGGGTCCCAGACCCGCTACCTGCTCGCTAGACCTGTCGTCTATGCCTGTCTTACTGATGATAGCTTTCAGCTTAGCCGTTTGGGCTGTGGCTTGAGTATATGTATGCCAGTCAGATGGACGAAGATCTCTCATCTGAAAAGTTTTGAATATGTAAATGATTGATCTAAAGCCTAAAAGCCTTAACAATCTATAGTTTACATAAGCTTCGAATAAATTTTAAATCAAGCATCGTTTCGATATAAAAAATGTTATATGAGCCGATCATTTCCATGATCCAGATCTTATCGATTTTAGTATTCACACAGCTAACTGTAGAAGGGAAGTATGGCCAAAGTTTCAGATTGATAGCTAAAATCTAAGAGATTATGAATATCAATGAGAATTCTAAACAATTTAAAACTATTTTCAAAGGGAGAATAATATTTGTGAGATTAAAAAAAGGATATTAACAAATATCTGTAAATATGTAAACCGTTTTCATTTGAAATTGCGAACACTTTTGTAAATAACCGAATACAAAAATTGGTATATGGTAAAACATGGATTTTTATGGCGTACGAACATTTTGCAAGTTGAGTAAAAAACTGTGAAGCAGAAATGTTATGCTAGAATGGAACCGATTATTTTCATAGTCATAATCGATATGTTGTGGATCTTAGAGAAAAACTAATGTATATGTAAAGTGATTATCTACAAATAATTTAAAACTTGAAGGTTTGAAATAATAATATCGAATTATCGAAATGTCTTAAGCGATATTTCAGATTTCCTAATATCAAATTACATATATTGGATATTTGATATCAGCGACACATATAACACTTCACCCTGACATAGATAAAGCATATTAGTAGATCCTTTGACACTCGTTGAAAGACCAATGGTGCTGTCTCATACGCCGGAATGTCGAAGAAAATATGAATAAGAAGCAGAGTTGAGCGTCTACTAATATATTTTGTCTATGGCCTCACATAATAACCAACTGTGCCTATCCAATGCTTACTTCTTTACTTCATTAGCTCGCACATGAGATTCCTTAGATAGACATCCAGCTGCGCATAGTCGAGCAGCGTATTTCGCACAATGTCCAACAGCATGCTCGGCCAGAGCGTCTCCAGCTTGTGCAGTTTCTCCACGGCATTGCAGGTGTTTTCCAGTAGCAAAGCAAAGTGCTGCCTTCCCCGATCCCTGGCACTGGCTGCCATCGTCATGGGATTGTTGACTCCATCAGCTGCAGTTGTCGTCGTAGCCGCACCGGCAGCTTTCTTCCACTGGAGCGCCTCTTTGCCGACAACGAGGCGCAGAGATTTGTTATCTGGCCTCTGTAGCCAGTCCTTGGGCGACATCTTGCTGGCCGTGCAGGTCTCGTCGAGACGCAGCCGAGCCAAAAGGGGCTGCAGCATCACCTCGGGCATCGACCAGAGCACCAGATCGGAAAGGCCAGCATATATGACATTGGCTGCCTCCACCTCGGACTCGGTTACCTCCTGGCCATTGAGCTGTTTAAGTCCCCAGTGTGACAGTCTGTAAATGGCATACGGACGCCACGAATCCTTGCTGGTGATGCTATTGCCCTCGGCATCGATGAGCAGCGTACTCAGCCCCTGCAGCTCTGCCAGAGCGTTCAGTTGTCCCAGGCAGCAAATGTTCGTCTCCCGGAAGACGTAGTTTTCCGCATGCGGAAACCTCACCTTGATCCTGCCGAGAATCGAGACGATGCTGTTGAAGTTGATGTAGCTGAAGTTCAGAGTGTGCACATCGTTGGCCTTGGCCGGATTCCACTGCTTGTCGATGAAACGCAATGCTCCTTGGCCATAGATGTTCAGGTAGCGCCCGCAAATCTCAATCAGATAGTCGCCACCTTGCTCTCGCTCCCGTTCCGCGGCAGTGGGTTTGGATACTGTTATAGCGGCAGGTACTTGGGCAGCTCCTGCTGCCGCCGCTACTGGTTGAGTGGCATTTCCATTCGCCATTGCCTTGGTCTGTGGTGCTTGCAATGCAACTACATTGGTGGTGGTCTTACCCCGCCCTCCGCTGTTGGAGCTGCTGCTGGTGCTGCTGCTTATAGTTTGGGCACGGACTAAGCTGCCAGGCATGTAGCGCTTGCTAGAGGACCCTGCTCGATCCCGATTCAGTTGTAGCCCCAACTGAGTGATAGGCGCCGGTCGGGAACGCTGTTTACTGCTAGCCGGGCGGCCACTGGAGACAGTGGTAGCTGGCACGGGTAGCGTGGTGGTTGTATGAGGCGGAGGTGTTGCAGGAATTGGTGTTTCACTGGGCACCGGTGTTCCCGGTGCTGGTGGCGTCAAAGTCAGGGCAGGAGGCGATGGCGAAGGTATGGGCGTCGGTGGTGCTGCTTTCTCAGGCGGCAGTGGCGAAGGATTGGAAGGCAAAGCAGGAGCGCCACCTGGTTCAGCAGTCAGCTTATTGCAGTTCTCGTCGATCTGTGGCGATTGCGGCTTCTCGTTATCTGAGCTGTAGCAGCTGGAGCAGGAGTCCACATTGGGACCTAAGCTGGAGGCTTCCGAGGATCCGCCATCATCGTTGCCATCTTCATCAGGTGGTTTCTTGCCTATGGGTGGCAGTTTGATCAGCGCCTGCAGTTCATCCATAAGCTGCTTGGGTTTGTCCTCCTCCTCTTGCTGTTCCTCCTCGTTGATTGGACCCTCGTTGGATTCGTTGATTTTGGCCAGCTCGCTGGTCAATCTGCTTTTAGGGCGTCCCACCGTCTGCTGGGAGCGCAGTAGTTCCCAGTTGGTGCGAGCATTTGAGATAACCTCCTCGCGTCTAATGCTTTGATAGGCTTCCGAGGTACCTTGGTTAGCCTGGGCGTGCTCCTTATGCTGTCGCCAGGCTAACGCAGCTCGACGCACTTGCTCCGTGATGGGCATCTGGCTGAGCGACTGCAGCAACGGCAGATATGACACCAGAAAGGACACACAATCGCCAGCCAACGAGATTGGATTATTCTCGATGGTCACCTCGAGTAGTCGTGAGGCTCTTGCTATACTGGCCATGTCGTCCACCTTGTGCAGTTCGTTATGGCACAGCCAGAGTCTCTCCAGAGCCACCAGATGTTGGAAGCCATTGATGCGCCTTAGCTTGTTCCGCTTTAGATTAAGCTCACGCAGGCAACGGAGGCCATTGAAATCCTGCTGGTTTATTTGCCTGATCTGGTTGCCGGCCAAATTCAGTGACTTGAGCTGGTGCAGGCAGTTGACGCGGTTGCCCAGGCTGGTAAGCTTGTTACCGTGCAGGTCGAGCACTCGCAGTGTGGCCTTTAGCGAGCACAGTCCCGCTATGTCTGTGATCCGATTCTTGCCCAGCAACAGTACCGACAACGCAGGCAGCCCATCCAGATTGGCAATGCGTTCGATCTGGTTGTCGTAAAGATCGAGGAACACCAGCTGCTGGAATATGCTGCCATAGCAGGCGCTCAGGCTGAGCTGCTTGTTCTTGATGCTCAGCTGATCCAAACTCGTCTGCTCATCATCTTCTTCGCCTCCGCCCAGCGACAGGGCGCTGATGTCATCGCAGCTTTGCAGCAGGCTGCTGGTCATGCCGCCTCCACATGCACCACCACCATCGTCAGTGGCCTTGAGCAGCGCCCGTCGCTGAATCAGCTGATGCTGTTGCTTCATGTTCTGGATGCTGCTCACAAAACTCTTCGATTTCTCCAAACCAAAGCGCAGACGAAGCGCTGGCGGAGGCGTCAACTGGGCCTGCGCATAGTTGTAGCCACCACGTCCACGTTTGGCCAGCTTGGAACGGCTGGCACCGCCATTGATAGCCAAGGCTTGGGTTGTCAAGGGGCTGCACGAGCCCGGACTGCCGCCTGACTTGGGAGAGAGACGTTGGTTGTATGGATTGCCTGCATTGGTCATGGCTCGAGTTAGTCGTGGATGCGGATGTCCACGCAGTGCAGTGCGTCGACCATTTTGGCAAAGTTCACTGGGCTCCTTGCTGCAGTTGTTGTTGTAGCAGTATTCTAGGGAAACAGGTAAAACACATAAGAAAGAAACCAGAGTCAGCATTTAAAATATGGAGCTAAAAATAATTCTCTGAATAACAATAGTCCAGCAAAACCTTCTGTATTCAGCAGCTGTTTTATTAAACTGTAAAATGTTTTTGCAATGTGTCATAGATGTTCATGCTATTTTGGACCCTGAATAGAAAAAAATGACCGCATGAAATTAATGGGCGAGCAATGGTTTTCGAGATTAGAAGTTCAATACAAAGTCAACTAATTGTATACAACTGGCAATATAAATACAAATTATTGTTTGCATTAAGTAAAGTTAAAGTTTTCCTGATGAAGAATTGAAAACTAATAGCAAACTTTAATAACCGTAGGCAAGGGCGTAGCCAGCTTTCCAAAAAAAAGGGTAATTTCGAGAACAAAAATCTTAACACACACACACACACACACATGATCAGTCACCCAATAGCAGAAGTGAACGCACACACGCAGACAAGGCCGAAACGAAATATATAACGGACCGACATATGCACTTTAGTCAGAGAAGCCGGTACCGTTACAGTTAGAGCAAGGGGGTAGCCTGCTTTGTCGGAAGAGGGCCCTATTATCAAATATCTTTGGTGAATTCATACTGGAAATCCAGTTGTAAGGGATACCCTTGGCTACGCCCTTGAGTTAGAGAGATGCAAAGGCAAACAATAACGATACAGACAAGCTTGCTCGACAGTTAAATTCCCTGTACTAAGTTTATTGTGATGGGATTCATATAATATCACAATTAGAATCAGACTTGTCGGACTTACAGGTAGGCCTCTTAAAACACAATACACGAGCGAACAGACAGGCAGACGTGGTTCTATCAACTCGCCCTGACATGTTGATCACGCTTACTCACGCACCCGTCAGCCTTAGTGTACCCTTGTATGTTAGGTACAGGGTATAAAACAACCTGTACCAATTCGATAGTTAACCTTTTCGATATCTTGCAACCACTGCTCGTTAAGCATAACAAATATCGGCTTTCACTCGAAGGAGATGGCTACACAAACACTGAAAGTATCGATGTTTGGATATTTCATCACCTCGCTCCTTGAAAATAAAAGATCTCCAAAAAGGGAGATTCCGATCCCTGTTATATTTCATTGGATATAAAACTATGCAAATACGCACCATTGCCTTTAGTTATGTTGTTGTTGTTCTCGCGTGGTGTACACTGTGGAGCAGGTGGCGGCGGCGGTGGTGGTGGCGGCTGCTCCTTGGGTATGTGAAATGTGTTGATCAGATTATGCTGCAGCGACAGCAGACGCAGATTGGGTTCCATTTCGAAAATGGGTATGGCAGTAAGACCGCGGCGATCATAGTTGATGCGATCGGGCAACTCCTCGCGCTCCTTGGCCAAACGCTTGATGCGGCAAATCCCGTTTGGTTGCGGTGTGACAATGGCGCCGCTGACGAGGGTGCCACCAGCGCTGCCCACCAGCGTGCTGGGATTGGCTGCCGAGGCGGCAGCTGCCGTGGCCGGGCGACAGCTGTTCGACGTTGCAGACGAGGAGGTGGACTTGGAGCGCTGTCGTGAGATGCCCACACCACGTGAGAGACGCTGTTGCTGCTGCTGGTTGCGCAGCTGAGCGGCGGCTGCATAGCTGCGCTTCAGCTGCTGCTGCTGTTGTTGCTGGTGAGGATTGCCCACCAGAAGGTCAGCCTGCTGCGGTTGTTGAAGCGGTACGATGGTCACACGTTTCTGGATGGCATTGTGGCTGAGGGTGCTATGGGAGCGACCAATAGGACGCCGGCGTAGACGTTGATTAAAACTAGGAACGAACGGTTCGATTTTCAGCAAAGATGTTTGAGGTAAGTTGTTCTGTTGTTGTTGTTGTTGCGGTTGTTGTTGTTGAGCAGTGTTTGTGATAGTTGTTAGTGTTGTTGCTGCTGCTGGAGTGGGTACAGGAACGGGTACAGGAGACGTCGACTCAGGCGACTCATCATTCAGCATGGACTTGCCGCGACATTTGGCCATGGAGATGAGTGTGCGTCTCCTGGCATTTGTAACTGCCGCCGTCGTCGTCGTCCTGGATTGAAACTGTGACTGAGGCTGACCGTATGCCTGGCCCTGGCCCGTTGCCGTGCGTGGGGCTTCCACGTTTGTGTTTCATAATAGGTGAATGCGAGCAATGGACTCAGCTACAGCTTCAGGTTCACACATGTTTCCGGTTGCTTGTTTCTTAACGTTGCATAATAATGATATTCGATATTTTTAAGAGCGGTGCTGCAGAGAAATCATTGAGTCCTCCACACCCAATGGCCGACACACTTCAACTTACCCAACGCCAAGCGAAATGAGCAACTTTCGAGTTCAGCAAAAGTATTCCTTGGGTCCCAGTTTTGGTTATCTAATTTGTCATTGCATTTGGCCCTGTGTGGATTATGGATTATGGATTTGTTCAGCTCAATTCAGTTCAGTTCGGAGCTCTCCACTTTAGGCGCGCTCGTTACGTTGCAAACGCTCCTTGTTGTGGCTTCTCTCTAAAGCTCGTGGTTTCGTTTCGTTTAGTTTTCTATTTTGTATCCATTTTTTTTGTCAGTCTTTTGAGGTATGTCTGTGTATTTCGAATGTTGTTGGCGGTCTCGGTCTCGTCTCTGGGCATGGGCATGTTTTATTAGTTTGTTTATTCGGGTTATACATAGGTATACATATTCGCGCGGTTGCTATAGCCCTGGAGTCGTCAGTCTAACAGCAGACAGCCAGGGCACACCAGACCCAGGCCAAACCAAACGGAGCTAGCCCAGATTGTGTCTCTCACTCAGACGCAGCTGTTGTTGTCTCGCTTATGCGCTCAGTTATTATTTAGCATATTGCCTCGTGATTTCTGTTATTAGTTTGTTTATTTAGAGCTCTCTGGGAGCAGTAACAGCCCAGGCCCAACCGACTGAAAGGCCGACAGCCAGCCAGTTAGTCAGGCAGCCAGAAAGGCTAACATTCCAATTGGGCTGTTGCTGTTTAAGGCGCTGCCTTAGGCTCTGACTGTGAACATACCAAAACATTGGTTTTCTTGCGCTGTCTTCGTCTTGAACGCTACAACAGAGTCAGTAAGGTATATTGGAATCTAAAGAGCTCTAAAGAATTAAGCTATAACTTTTTAAGTTAAAGTTTGAGTTTAAGCGTGGATTTGATATTTTATAACATTGCTCCAATTGGCTAAAATATTAATGTAGGTTCAGATCAGGCATAAGAATATATATCAATAGGTTCACTAAGTCGATTCACTAATCTTCTGGCGGATTATACTTGAATTAAAATACAGAAAAGTCTTCATTTCAGCAGTCCGCATTATGCATCTGCCCCTCATCTCAATATATGGAACATTCCAGAAAATGTCTGTAATTTTCTTTTCTGAACTAATTTTTCATGCGGGAGGTATATGATGTAGTGGTCCAACTTTAACAATTTGTACATATGAGCAGCTCAAATAAATTTTTGGTGAAAATTTCATAGCGATAGCTTTGATAGCTTTCCCTCGTGGAGCAGAAACTCCAAGCATACGCCGGTTTTGACGAGATGCAGGTTGGGCTTATGTACGACGCCTTAAATGTTTGGCATGATGTGGCTTTAGCCTGCTCACATCGTCATCACCAAATAGAGCCAATGCCTCGAGTGATACATACTCCGTATTGCCATAGTCCACATAAAAGATCTTTTAATCGCCACCCGGTTCCTGTTCCTCGACAATCTGGGCTCGATAAAAGCATTTATTATGTAGCTAGCCAACACCATGTCTAACAGACGTGGCGGCTTCTTGAACTTGCAACGGCAAAGGCTTCCACTAATTCTACATCTAATGAGGACGAATGAGTTGATCATCGGTAGATTTGAAGCCAAGCACCGCCTTGACAGCGTCATTGATGTCTTTGTGATTATGCTGAATTTCATACTCAATTTCAGGGCCAAAGGTTAGGTAGCTAGGTACTCTTATATTGCTTGCCGCCTTTGAGTGAGCGCAGAATGCGCTCCCGTGATCACATCGTTAATAAGGGCCTAGTGCCACCAGGAGTCTTCGCTCTAAGGTCAGCGACTGCTTCTCTACTTGTGGTGATGGAGGCGATGACAATGAAACCTATCGACAAGTGGCTCGGAGGCTTACAGCAAAAAGAAGACCTTGACGAAAATTACAAGTCGATAGCTTTAAAACTGAGAGAGTAATTCGTTTAGAAACAGACGCACATGGCTATATCGACTCGGCTTGTAGGGTTGATCAGGAGATGCTTCCTTCTATCTTGACAAAAATCTAATACCCTCAGCAAAAATAAAAAACCTTATTAAATCATGAATTCAAAGTTCTAATTTTACTTTTTAAAAATTTACTTTTTAAAAATCATAGAAAATCAAACCAATATGTAAATACATATCTCAGACGATTCTAAGTTATTTGATACTGAGTTCTTGTTGTATATTTTTATATTTAAACTGTTGTATGAAAAATTGCAGTCTTAATTTACTTTGTTATTTCTTTTCAGTTGATGTTTCTGTTCGAGGTTATCCGAGTAGAGCGCCCACAACATTCACCTTGGCCGTGCAACTTCCACAAAAGTCGTTTGCATTAAAACTACATTTCGTGGCTTTTCGTTCATGTTGCTGTTGTTGTTGGTGAAAATAGTTTGATTTGCGTGTGGCGCTGATGACGCCCAACCACTCACCTTTCCTACCTAGCAAAAGGCTTTGAGCGAAAGACACGCACATAATTGCCTGCCGTCATAATGGATTCACGTGCCTGTCAAGTGTCTGGGCTGCTGCTGTTGCCGTTGCTGTTATAGCTACAGATGTTGCTGTCGTTGTCATGTTGTTGCAAGTAAGTATGCAAAAGTTAACTGATACCCAGCCAGACTCATGCGCACCTAAACAATTAGCACGCACGACGTCGTAGCCAAGTCTACGGGCATCGGAAGAGACCCACCCTGCAAATGTCTGGCTTCCTGCACTTCTTGCCCTGGAAATTACTTGTGGCAGTGGGCGTGTGGCTGGGGCGATCAGGCAAATCAAAGACAGTGCAACAATTCGAGTTTAATTGATGCCATAAAAACATGAATACAGGCAGTGAAGCCATTTGTGTGCTCGTATTCCAATACCAAGGAGCCCGGCGAGCTACATCCTTGTCTGGGTTTTTAATTGCAGTTTTTCTGACAGGCCAATAACTCAGCCGTTGATTGACAGTACATCCAGGTGTAAGGCAATCTATATAGGCAGATATCTTCATCGACCCCTTTTGAGAAATTCCACTGTTGCTGATGAGTTATTCAATACAGCCTGCGAGGGAGACTTCAACAAGTGTCATAAGCTGAATTTATACAGGTCAGAAGCCGTTTTAATTTTCTATTTCATATTTTAAGAAAAGGAAGCTTAAGTATTGCAAACTGTGACGCAGAATTCGTATCGTAATATGCTGTCATTTGTCAACAAGGGGAATTTCAAGTTCGGATTCCCAATAGGGTATTTTCAGCTATTTTTTCATAATAGCAGTAAGATTTCAACGGTTTGCTTAATTGGAATATCTGAAAATTAAGTTAACGGATTTAGAAGTGGGCCGTTTTAGGTAAAAATGACTGCATTTATATGCTTACCGTCCGAAGCGGTCTTATAAATGGGCGTTTTGGAAGAACAATTTTGTAGTGTTAATGTGTATTCCAAAGCGGACTGAAACAGAATAAGTGAAAAGGCATACGTTCTTTCTTGTTTGTAAATAACGATCTTTGTGATATTATATTTCTCGGTTCGTTATCGGATGTGTTTGCAAGTGTTGAAGTCCCGAAATATAAGTATTTATTATGAGATACAGACACATATTTCAAACGATCTATACTACGGAACTTCAACCTTAAAATTCTAGCTCCTGATCTAGTATTAAGATTAGCTTTGGGAACATTTAAGCATTGCGGAAGACACTAGGAACTTATTTCATGAATCGTATCAGTTTCTTGATCCAGCATGTTAGAACTCACAATATGTTTAAGAGGGTTCGAAAGGCAGACAAGGACTGCAGCAAAATGTGATCTCAAAACAGAGCCTGGCAGTACTGTTTTGAGATCAGATTTTGCTCAGCTGGATAAATTATTTCCCCTGTTGTTATTCAGTTAAATGCTGCCTTAACTACAAAGTTCGATTGACTTCCAACAAACAATTCACGTTTTTACTCACTTTGACGCTGACCTTGTTAACCAACAATTAAAGATCCGAAGTCTATCAAATTAAATTTGCCCAAAAAGTTGAAAACCATCATCCGTTGTTTGCGTCAAACCATTTTAAACATTAAGTTTCCATAGGCTGTTTGTTGGCTTGGTTATGGTTTAACCAAGCCTGGTGTAAGATTTTTTTGCGAATCCCATTTGTTCCACGCTGGCCATTAATTTTGTAGACTGTTGTTGCACGATGGTCGTCAGGCTTTTAGCTCACGATAGTGTTTTCAGAGTTCAACCTTTGGCTCTCATTGTCAGCAACAACAACCTTGGCAACATTTCCACTTTCGCTTTCGTTTTTACGCCTTTGTTGTTCTTGTGCTCATTATCTCAATTGTTGTTGCTACTATTGTTGTTGTTTACTTTTTAATAATTATAGCGTTCTGCTGCACTTGTCCCTGACCACAGAGACGGTGTAAAAAAAGCGCAGAGGGGTCGGGTCGGATGCTGGGCAGACAGACGAGTTGATAAATTGCGCTCGCTGCAAAGACCAGAAGAATGCCAACAAACATACAAAAGAGCGTGTGCTTTTGCGTGTGTGTGTGTGTGTTGGTGTATATGATGTATAGGTGTGTTTGTGTGCGTGAGTGAGTGTGTCATCATTAGCTTTTGGCGCCGCGACAATCTTCCTTTTGGAGCCGCGCTGGGCGCGCGGGGCTAGCAATTTAATCAGCCTGGCAGCGCGCAGAAAAGCTGATAATACCGTTATGAATAATTTACACCACACACACACACATACACAGAGACAGAAGCGCGCTTTATTATTGTTTTCCCCTGGGTTTATTTATAATTAATAACGAGCCAACAACAGCAACAACAACAGCAGCAAGAATGGCATTTATTGTTGATACTCATTTTTACCTTTTGCTTTTTACGTCTTTTGTCGTTTGGTTTATTAAGCTCCTTTTGGAAGGCTTGCGCTTGGTGGCTACTTGCTCTTTGGGTTGGGAGTTATTGGGTGGCTTTTAAGATTAAAAGCGATAACTTGTTGCGGCTAAGATCGAGGTTTTGAAGTAACAAGTAGTAACAGCAACAGCGCCAATCATTTCATCAATTGTCACTTTCAGTTGCGGTTAGCGCTACCACAAAAATCAGCAACTTCATAATAATCATCGTCGTCATCAATGAACAGCAGTGTGGTTAACGAAGTGTCAAAATCATGCCACCGACCCACCGCAGGCAAATTAAATGATAAACGCTAACATTTGTTTGTTTACTGCTAAATCGTAACTATATTTAATAATTTTTTTGAATCTGTGACTAACCGAAACAAATAATAGGATTGCAGCCCAGAGACTTGTTAGGCGAAATAGGAAAAAGGATTCTTATCAATTGTCCACCTCTCAGCTTAAAAGTTCTTTTACTCTCTGATATGTATATGAGTCTGAAGAAGATTTAAACAAGCTTTAAAATTCACTTACTTGAAATCGAATCTGTAACAATCCTCTGATTAAAAGCTTATTTAGGGGTGTCACGGAAACGCTAGGGATTTTCATACTTTCACTTCAATTTGTAGCTTCATTTTTACATACAAAAATATATAGGAATAATTCATGACCTGCTGGATTCCAAGTATGGCAAATGTAGAAATGTCGATGGTGTCAAATGCAGCAAACCCATAAAACACCTTAAAAAACGCTTCAAAAAAAGAAATCAATCTAGTAGCCCTTGAGTTGAGTTTCCTAACTTCGTACTAAGATACACAAATGATTCTATAAGTTGAAGTGTTTACATTTTAAACACAGCAAATCTCTAGAGATAGTTTCTGAAATATGTCACAGAATTTTTTTTTTTAATAAACATCGAAATGGACATATTAAATAAATACCTGACTTGCTTATTGACTTGAAAATAAAATATACACAATGTAATATACACAGAACTGTGAACTTTTCATCATTCTCATTTTTGCCTGGATTCTATCCGTTTTATTTTTTTAAATTCGCATTTTTTCTGCAGATTTATTTCTTTGCTTTTGTGTTACTCAATTTTGGTTTGCGTTATCACCCGATGTGATAAACTTGGGTTCTTCAAGTTGCATCAAAAAAGTTAGGCAAGGGTAATCTAAATAGCTCCAAACATTATATGTTCTTTAACATTCCTTCGAACTTATTGACCTCTTCTAGTAGTTTAACATTTTATATGTACAGCATTGCATTTTACAATGCCCTTCTGCCCTTTTTGTTGTGATACGAACATAACATTTAACTTATTTATAAATCAGCTGATACTAGTTCTTTTTGTAACTCGGTTCGCTTTCGGTTGATTAGTTTTGCTATAGATCTACTTCTTGTTAATCGCAACAGCCTTAATTGTTTGCTTAGTCTATTTGATTCGATGACGGACTGCTTCTGCATCTGGTTCTCATTTTCATCAGCATCTGCCACAACTGGCTCACCGTTCCCACTCGGAACAACTTCTGCTGTGTTGAGTATTTGTGCTACATGTGCTTCGTCAATTGTGCCTTTAAATATCAATGGATATGGCCATTCATGGCATATTGTGGGTCCATTGTAATCGCGTAATGATTCGATCAAACTATCCAAACGCTTCATTTCCGCAAAGTCATCATTGAAGACCCTCACCTCATCCAGCAGAGCGGCCACATTTGATTCAAGCACCTGCAAAGTGTGAATGGAAATTAGATTTAGAGCGCATTTGCTGGAAAATAGCTTATTTTGCTCAATTTGTGCTATTGCAGCCCCAAGGGACAGGGGTGTCGGTGTCCAATGACAGTAACTGCAACGGCGATACGCTCAGTGATAGCCTCCGTCTATTTGTATATTTGTCTGTCTGTCTGTCTGTTGTCTGGTTTTGCTATGTGCATTCGGCGTTGACGGCTCAGATTTCAGCTACAGTATTATCGCCATGGTTGCCGCGGTGTCTACCGCTAGCAGATTCCAATTAGCAAAGTCTCTGAACCAGACAAACTAAGCTCATGTCAGGTGCATGTTAGGTGGCTTGAGGCCCTATTTTTACTTTGGCACAGTAGTGTCATCTGCCCCATATATTAAAAGAAATTACTATCAGTGGGAAAATGAAAAGGCTTTCAGAATATGTCAATGTTATTTTCGTTGTAGATCGATAAAAGATAATGTGAAAAATTGAGAAATGGTTAGATTTATCCATATAGTGAATGTCTGTTTGTGTATTTGTGTAAACTATAGGATATTAAACTATTAGACAGATCGATATGAAAAAGTAAATGGCAATTCTGTTTTAGAAAAAAAACGTCAACAAAAGGTAATAATTAAAGTAAAGGGTAAAGACCGAAATATTTAACTACAAACCAGAAATTAAATGAAACAAAATTGTATCTCTTACATAAATAAGCGAAAATTAAAACGAAATATACCTCTAGTTCTTGCACGGCTTACACCAGAAGCCAGAAACAAAAAGCTAGGACAGATTTAGAAACAAATGATGCCAGACTAGAAGCCGGCGGTGCAGCTACCTTTTGAGCGGGTGCATCTGAAACAATTAAGCACCGACTGGCCAGACTACAAAGCGGTCATGAGGGGACAAGATGAACTGCTTTCACGTATGATATCAATGATATCAACAGAAACGCGTTTTGAACTTAAACGGGCTGAGTATCTGGTGTGACTTGTGTTTGCTGTGACGATAAACAGAGCAAAGGGGCAATCATTGCAAGTAAACGGACTTAATTTTGGAAAATCCGTCTTTCTCATATGGACTACTCTAAGATGCCTCTACCCGGTAAGGAAACCGATACCATTTATTCGTGTAAGTGCAAGACGGACAAACAAAAAACGCTGTATACCGAAAAGGGTTTCAATAAAAAAGAGAGGTGTACCGTTGCCGGGTTAGCTAGTACATGATAAATCTGACTTCTTTAGGGTCTATCCTTGAGTCATATAGGAAAAACATCTCATCAACAGTATTCCACTTAATTGAGTAACTATACGCGGCTCTATAGCTCTATAGCGCTCGCGGCTGACGGTAACGTTCTTGCCGTTCTCATTTTGGAAGAAGTACGGAAACGGTAAGGTGCGATATGCTTTATAAAGCATACCAAACAGTTGGTTTTTGTGGGGTAATGATGAATTGTGCATCTCTTCTGAAAATTCATGGCAATGTAGCCAAAAAAGAGCCATTGCGAATATGGCCAAACAGTTCAATCAAGGCCCATTGTAGCGCACCAGCTTACCGGCATTGTCTAATTAGCGGTTCAAGTTAATCACTGCAGCAACACCGTCGGCCAACCTGTATGTACATATTGTGTATGTAAATGTGTATGTATGAATGTATGTATGTATGTTTGCATGGTATATATTAAGTCCAACATTCTTACTTGTCGACCCCAATAGCACCTCTTTAATTGCATTAACATGCTACAAAATCTGTGTCGCAAATTTGTTATAAGTCAAAAGTTGGTTGAAAACAATAGCAACAAGTGCGACTGCGTTTACGATAAACTCGCAAATACATACTGCCAGCTGATAACAACAAAGAGAACCTGTTAACTGAGCCCAAAGCCAAAGTGATGATAACAAAAGTGTTAAAAGCTATTGCATATGCCGGCTGTCATAACTGTTGTCGTTGACGTCGAGAATTTTCAACTGCAAATGTGAAGTGTCACATTTAGTCTGTGTCTCTGTACTATTCTCCCACTCTCTCTCAGACTCTCGCTCTCTGGCATTCTCTGTTTATTAATTATGCAGTTGACATGAATTACATTTCCATGGCAAATGTTTGGGGCAGCGTTACGTGGGCTTAAGTGTAGTTCTCATTTCTTCTGAAAGGCTTGTGGGGTTTTTCAATTACCAAAAACTCGATGTGCAAATTAATAACACATTTTAGCACTTGACGTACACGACCGCGCAAACTTTCAACACTGCGAAGCAGCTCACGGCGCGTCTGGACAGCCGCACTAACACTAATTGATGACGTCGTCGTCGTCGTTGCTGACGTCATTGTTGTGGGCGGCAGTGGGCTTCTATTTTCGACCACTGTGACACTTGTCAAAATTTATTTATTCTATTTCGACGTTTCACATAGTGTTGATTTGTATGAATTTGCTTGAACTATGTGTTCATGAGTGTTTTGATTGGTTTTGTTGGTAGCTTTCTGTGTCGCGTTGTTGTTGCTGTTGCTGAAATTGGAATACGCTGCCGCACGGGCGCAGTTCTCAGTGTGGACTGGCAGACGTAGTTGCTCCGCTTTTGTTCAGAGGAGGGCCGCCCATTCACGACCTGCATGCCTCAGGCACTTAACGGGCGTTTTGTTTATATGCGTTGCGTCAATCAGCCAGCGACGAGAGAGAATTGTGTGTACATGAAGGAATGGAGAGAACAAACGCCAACGCTTTTGTGGCGCTCATTCTTGACACTTTAGAGGTGCAGCCAAAAGGTATGCAACGTTTATGTGTGGGTTCTTCTTTTGTGGTGGTTTTTTGTGTTTTGCAAGTGCGCTTATCGGGTGTAGTACACTGAGCAACAGCTTGGGGTGTAACTTTTGACAAAATTGTGGTAGAAAATCAAGAATTAGGAGAGGGCTTATACCGGCAAACACTAGTTCCAGAAGGTCTGGGTATGTGTGCGCATATGTGCATCATTAGGTAGGATCATTTATACATATCAATATTCATTAAGATTAAATAGATATAACCTATTGGTGTTTGGATTTTCTTGAAGTTGGAGAGAAGGTATGACTCGAACCTGAGAACCAAATTGTTCTGAAAGTTCTCGTTTATTCAATAGGCGACTTCCTGCTCTGATCTTACGCTTCGGAGCAGTGGTCGACACAAAATGCAGAATCTTTTGCTTCGTCGCACACAAGCGCAAAGTTATGCTGCGAATCTAAAGTTTTGCACTGAAAAGCAATCCGAAGCCATTTCGGATATATGTGTTTTCCGACCTTATTGATGTACACAATAGATGAGAGCTTACTAACACGGCTATAACCTCTTCCCAATTGTATTATCGGATATTTATGAACCTCGAATATGTCTAAAGCTATATCAGACCGCTAGAGAAAACCTTCAAGTACAGAAAGGCTATCTTCGGCTTGCTAAAGCTTACATACCATTCACATTGTAAATATATGCCCGCTTCTACGCCATCTTTATACTATAGTAATCCGATCTGAATCAAATTAAGTCAGCGAGGGATACACTCAAATGCCTCACAACTCTTTCTAATAATAATAACAAATAATAACCAGCATATAGCATAGAAATTTGTATATTACTTTTGTTCAGCAAGTTTATGTTTTCTCATTTTACCTCAACATTTCTGCTGGGTTTTTTTGTGAAATTTGATATACCGATGCTTTTTTGTGGATGGTATCTTCCCACTCTATGGAAAATTATTTTCATTTACATCAACAGTTAAACTTCCTTGTAAAACTTTAGGGATGCGAATGCAGGCGTAAAGTTTGCAAACGCATTTCGAGCAGCACTTTTCCGTATTCGTATTCGTATTCATGTGAAGCCCTGAAGCATGCAATGATTTTTGATCAGCTCGTTGTGTTCGCTTTAAGCGGGGCATTTGTTTAGCTATCCTTACCGTTACGCTACCCATTCTCCTGACCGCCTTTGTTCCCACAAAGCCAAACAAGCGTCAGCTGCTGGCCATTAAAATTTTAATTTTGTGCACCATTTGGCACCATCTTGGCCCACTGGGCATCAACGGCATTGCCATTGCCATCGACATCGCCATCGTCATCACCATAGCAATCGCAATCCAAGCCAAGCCAAAGCCCTTGGCTTGAGCGATTATGTTGATGGCCAGGCGGAGGCTGCTGCTACCTGCCTTTGCCTTTTACTCGTACTTTTGCCGGAGTGGCAGCTCCGTTAGCTGTTGATGCTGCTGTTGCTGCCTCTGTCGATAATACGCTCAATTCAATTTGCATATTCAGTTGTCCAATGAAGCGCACACCACACACACAAGCACGAAAGCAGTTTGCCCCGCCTTCATCGCCGCCGCCCCCGCCTTTATCCGCCCAAACAAATGGTTTTTCGGTCTTCGGCCACTTGCAGCAGCTCCAATGTGCCGCTGACAGCAGCGCACGCATGAGCTGCATGAGCTGCCACAAACAGCTTCAGCTTCAGCTCCATCTCCGCCTCCATCTGTAGCCCCAATAATGGTTCAGCAATGGCTCCTCACCTGCTGTTAGTCCATTACGTTAGCAATTTTACTTGCGCCACGTAAACATGATTATCATCTTAAGTGCAACGTGTGGGCGGGCCGAGGCGTGGCAGCTGCGTGCAATTGAAGTCAACCCAGTCTGACGTGGAAAATGCTACTGCTTCCTTCTTCCGCTTCCATTTTTTTTGCAAAAGCCATTAAAGGATCGCTTTGTTGTAATCTGTTTAACAAGTTCCAATCTGCTTAAGACTGCAATTAATTTAACTGGTTTTTATTATTGCCGAATGCAAGTGGGGGTGACGCCAATCCATTGAGGGCGGCCAGCCATGGCGTGTTTGCTCTAATTGAGCTTGTCAAAATCAGCTAGCAAGGTAAACAGCTTGGTTAAAGACTGTACTATGGCCAAAACACAAACATGGCACACATAACCGAGCAGCGAAGCCGCCACAAGAGCAGTTCAAGTAGCAACAACAACAACAGCAGAAGGACAAGTGGCAGCAGCAGTAGTCCAAGTCTTGGACAATGTCACGTACAGCAGCACCAACAGCCCCAGCACCCCGAAACCCAATGATGAGATGTGCGTTGGTCAGGTGGAGATTGAGACAGCGATGGGGTCGAGTACAGCAAATTGAACCACGCGACAGCCACAGGCACGGAATAAGCAGAGGCACAGGAACAACGCAAACAGCCACCCAGAGAGATGCAGTCAGTCAACCAAAATTACAGCAGCAGCTTGATTAATTTGGGGGCGTGTACAAGTTAAATTTTGGGGGCGTGTCTGGAACGCTGCAACACCATTTTAATACCCTGCATAATCATCAGGACGAGAGTCTCTATGTTACATGGGGCATATTGGATTAGTGAAGAGTTATGCGGCTTGAGGGAGAATAAGAAGTAAGAAGGAGTAGATTCATGGGGGCTACTAAATATATTTGAAGGACTGAAAGAAATTTTAATGAAGACAAGTAAAACAAATAAAATCTGATAATGATTGTATTGAGAATATTCGGCATTGTGTGACCCCTTGAACATATTGAGTCGGGATTGGAATGTCCTAATGAGTAACCAGAGTCCAATATCAGGAGAGTCGCAGAACATGAAACTAATCATTTATTAACTGTGCCTTGTAAAACATTCCCTTGTCCTGACTGATTGGGAACCTATGCATAGGCCAAACCATAAGTAGTTCTGCACTTACATTAATTCATTTGTTCTTGTATTCTTGGTTTCATTTAGTTTGTCTTATTCTGCACGAAATAAAGAGAACGAGAACAACTGAAAGAGAAGAACGGAACGAGAACACAGAAAGCAGGGCTAACTTCGGGTATCCGAGCCGTATACACCCCTGCAGAACTATAAGATCGAAATAAAACTTGGTAGTCTAAAACGTATTTTCCTTAGCTTTAACAATAGGCAGCGAAGCAATCTTCTTTCTAATTACCTTCAAATATTGTGGGCGTGCATTGTGATTTACAAAAGCACCATTATAGCGCCATCTAGTGTATATATGTGTCTATATGGGAGCTATATGTTATAGGGGTCCGATCTCTATGATTTTTTACAACAAAAAGAAGTTTTTATAGAAACAGATAGACATACGGACATGACGGTATCGACTTGGCTTGCCATGCTGATCAAGAATTTATATACTTTATATACTTTATACATAAAGTTGAAATTCATGAACCACACATCTGCATTTATTCTCCTTAAACTATGGCTGAAGGGCATTTTATAGTCGTTGCCATTCATTACGTTCAGTGCGTTGGCAGGGCAAATATGAAAAACGAATGCAGCCAACAGGAGAAGTCATGACAGACAAGTTGGCAAAAAAAACAACAACTGCCTGTATGCTTACATATACATATATGCACATATATTAATAACGAGACACATACAGACAGAGACACACATACAGTCAAAAAGAGAGACTCACAAAGTACCGTTGACAAACCCATTATCAGTAAAACAAACCGGAGATTAACT
Organism: Hirtodrosophila duncani; assembly: GCA_037043425.1. Taxonomy (NCBI): domain Eukaryota; kingdom Metazoa; phylum Arthropoda; class Insecta; order Diptera; family Drosophilidae; genus Hirtodrosophila; species Hirtodrosophila duncani. The sequence continues at coordinate 3,692,846 of JBAMBM010000834.1, read as the reverse complement.
TGGCAAAATGTCTGCAGACGCCAAAAAAACTGAGGCTAAGCCTGCGTTCGAGTGAGACAACAACAGTTTGAAATTCTCTAGAGCAGCCAGATGTTGAATAAAATATGAGCAGCACAAACACAAACACAAATACGCAGGCACAGACACATCTACATTATACACACACACACACACACACTGTTGCATAAGGTCTGCAGGCAATGTAAGAGTGACACATGAGCGTAATAACAGCTAAGTCCTGGCTAAGCGCCTGACAGTCAACAGGCAAAGCAGAGTCCAGAGCTGGACAAACAGAAACCCTTTTGGAGGCAGGCGTTGTTACCGCTGCCGCCGCCGCTGCACTCAGCATGATTACAAATTATACCGTCTGATGTCTGAGTCAGAGCAATTGCCGGCAGTGGATGTGCCTGTGCGTACTTGGAGTCGGGCCTCAAATGCCGCCCATAGGAAATATAATTCCACAACTTTTGCAGGGTTCGATGCCGCTCTGGATGGGGTAGTCTGATTTTGGTGCACGCACCGCTGACATTGCCGCCTAATGGTGGTTGGCCAGACATCCAGCATAGCCTCAGACCTAGACTCTAGAACCTTGCCATTGGTTGGCTGGTTAAGTGAGCTCCCCTCGCTCCTTTGCACGGCTGTGCTGCTGTCGCCGCCCGTTTCCGTTGTACTTTCAGCTGCCATCTCTCTATCACGACGCTTAGATAATTTTGTTAGCTTTTACTTTCTTCCTGCCCTTTAGGTTGTTGTTATAATAACTTAATTATGTATTGGCTGCAAATTACTGTAAATGTTTTTTGTGCATTTTAGCTCACTTTAAGCGTTAAAATTATGCAGGTATATTTTGTATTTGCAAGGAGCAGATTTGTTCGCAGGTTGTTTGTGTTAGATAAAGAATGAACTGTGGAATTTAATTATGCTTCAGCAGTGGCTTTCTTATTTTAATATCTTATAGACAGAGTTAAGTTTTCGTTAGCATTTGTTCGATAAATTGACTCCAGAGTTGCTTTATAGTATCCGATTTTGGTTAGCAGCTTCATTTCAACTGATTGAAGTCTTTTCTAGCAAATGTACCCATCTCGAACGTATGGTATCTTTATTAATATATAATTTACTTTTCCTTTTACAGTATTTTGGTTTGCACATCAAGCTTCCACCATGCTTCCAACCTACTTTTAGCTTATCTATTTGGTCATGATTCTCAACAATTGTGTTGTTCAACGAAATAATGACAGACCCTTATTTTTAAACCCATCCAAATGAAGTAATTTTATTTGTATACCCTTGAAGAGGGTATTATAAATTTGTAAGGGTGTTGTAACTCATAGAAGGAAGCATCTCCGAACCCATAAAGTATATATACTCTTGATCATCATGACACGCCGAGTCGATCTAGCCATGTTCGTCTGTCTGTCCCTATGCTTCTATGCCAATCGAGTTGACATTTTAACCATACATAGACTTCATCAGTTTCAGAAGCCTCCACGTCTGCTGACCAAAGTTGATGCGGATCGGACCGCTATATCATATAGCTCCCATATAACCAGCCGATTCGTAATGAACTTTTAGTATATCAGATTTTTTTTTATCCGAACTAACCAAATTTGTTTGAAGCCTTTACGTGTGCTGACCGAATTTCAACCGGATCGGGTAACTAAGGGTATATAAGCTTCGCTTACCCGTAGTTAGCCTTTCACTTTTGTGTCTTTTTTTAACACAACAGCAATGTTAGTACAAGCCACTACCACATGCCGAACCGACTTTTACAACTTACTATGTACATACTCAGAGTTTTCATTCCTTCTTTTACTTTTATAACCGCGCCCAATGTTTACGTTCCCTATTACAGTCCGTCGTGGCACGTGGCATGGCGCGATTTTTCAAGGGCCAAGGTCAGGCCAAGCCAAAGTAACCCATTGCTCAGTTTCAGTATTCAGTATACACACACACACACTAACTACCCCGCTGACCCCTATCCTATACGACCACATACGGCTAAATCCTTTTTGATTAAATTCAATGTTTTATATCCAATACGATGAGCCAGAGGAAGGTCCTTCGCCGACTCTGTTGGTCATGTTAACATTTTATATCTCTTTGAAACGCATCTTTCTTAACACAATGTCATTCGATATACTCTTAATCAAAATAGCATACGAGTCTATTATTAAGTTTGACCAAATAACAAAAAAAAACAACAAAATTCAAACGTCTAGCTGGGGTAAATGGTGATATTGCAACTTGGTCTATCGATTGTGTTTGTCTAATTTGTTACACACTGCACAAAATATTCACCCACATTTTGCTTAATAATTATGAAAGTCTTTCTCTTGTGAGGTGTGGCATTCTATTGACACCTATATAGTAAGTTCGATATGATTGAATGAGCTGTTTACTAATGTTTCGTTAAAAAGAAACAATTTCGATCGGCCGAGGGCAATGTAATGTGTGGAATTCTTTAACTCGTACATATCAGAGAACTGCAAAATCACCGTTCATTCATGAGTTCAGCGAACGCCAACATTTATTGAGAGAGACAGAGGATTCCTCCATTTGCTTTCGCCTAAAACCAGAAGTAACCGTTTGGCGATTTCTCATTGCCGAACCTTCAATTAGAGTGGATGCGTGGGAGAGGCTGCGTGATTAGACGAGTGGGAGAGGCTGGGGGAATAAAAGTGTGGGAGAGGCAGCTCTGTTGTAAATTATCAGAATTGAACAATAACGAAGACCAATAATGATCGACCCGTAACAATCACGAAGCTAGCTTCGATAAAATCCTATTATCTGAAGTGTAAAAACTCTTCGGCATTGTATCTATCATTCCTTCAATTCCCACTTTTTTTTGTTCTTTCGCCCACCCACACGCATTTGGACACATCCCACACAGATTCACTTACATAAAGACCGTGGGGCGGACATAAAACAAAATGGCAAAGGCAAAGGCAAAGGAGACATTGGCAAGAAAATAGATTGAAGTGTAATCATGGTTTTGAACTGTTCTTCGGTCATACATTTAATCCGAGCTAACGTAGCAAACACAAAATGGCCAAAACGGCCACCGAAATGAGAGAGAAAGTAAGCGTTTAGCCGGGTTTCAGCTACCGCTTTCAACCTCACTGCTGGAGTCAAAACAAAAGACATTGTAATTGGAAGCGGTGGTCTGGGCTTGGGGTCTGGAATTGGTATTGGGACTAGGTGGAAAAGTTCGAGCAGCTTTCAGCCGTCGACTGCTCGTGCGGCGCTGCTTATTCCGCTTGACTGATTGCAGTGTGTTTGTCTCTGCCAGGTCTGGAGACAGACAGGAGGCAGGCAGCGGATGTCTACGAGTGTGTCTTTTGCCTGTGTCTTCCCTTCTGTTATCTAAGTTTGTTTGAATAAACTTAAGCGAATGTTTTGTAAGAAGATTTCCTTTATTGCCAAAGAGTGACTCGGCTTTGGTTTTCAACTACTATATATGGTTGACGGAGTCATTCCTTTGCCGAGCTAAGCTGCAGCTTCTCTGGCCCATTCACATCATTTAGTATATTTCGCCTGCCCCAGACAATGCAGGGAGCCCGTTTCAAGTTCACTTTGCATGTTTCACAGCGATTGAGTTGATTTCTGTAACTGGAAGCTCATACGACTCACTTTAGTTCAGCTCGGTTCGGTTGTCGTTGAGCAAAATGCCATACAATGCCAATACGATTGTAAACTATACTCGACGGAAAGATAACTCCCTGTATCATATCAAAACATATAATTTTAGCAATTTACCAAAGCCGGACATGACGGAAAGACTTACAGACAGTCGGACCAAAACTGTCCAGCCCAAAACAAAAACAAAAGCAAACAAATAAAAAAGGCTTAAGTCTGTTGGTTAGAGGAAAGTGCTTCAATTTGGAAATAATATTTAATGACCGTAAAATTATATAGATGCTAAACTGAAATTCCATTTTGTCTGTCTAGCTGCGTGCCCGCCTGCCAGTTTTGTTTGGGCAAGCGTTTAGTTTTTATGGCCAGAGTTTGTGCAATAGTCATGATGTGGTTTGTTGGTTCGGCATTCGGATAGAAAAGCTGATTAGAACTCAGCTATAAATGCCGTACATATGTTTATGGCCAATATGCTAAAGGCTTGATCAATAAATGTTTTCGATTTCTCCATTGACATTTCAGCCAATTTATTTTATTAGGTTGCTTTCATATTGAGAAATCCATTGAGAAATCATACGTAAAATCACTTAAAGCACAGGGGAAATCTTTTGAATATATTTGACATCAGGATGGTGTGATTCTGGGACATCCCTAATTATATCGTTGAGTATCTGGGGCAATCGGCTTTACATCCTTCTCTAATTAGAGCTATATATTTCTCAACTTCGATATATACTCCACCGCCAAAGATTCCTTTGCTTCAGATGATGTTTTCTTATTGCTTACATAACCTGATGCAGTTCTCAAGAAGCTATCTATAGAAAGCTAACACTTGAACACAGTTGCCACGCATGTTGTTATTGTTGCCTCTCTCTTGAGTACTTTCATATAATATTCAACTCACACAACATACACACATTGGACAGACTCTTAAAATGGCCATAAAGCAAATTGTGAAAAATTATTGTGTATATAAAATTTAATGACATGTCAAAAAGGATATCCGGCATACGGTCCCGTTGACGAGTACGACACGACAAATGGCGGCAAGTGGTGGCAAAGGCGAAGACGACGCATCGATGACAACGTTGTGCTTGGTGAAGACTCCTATGGAGCCGTTGTCGTTCTCGTTCTCGTTGTGGTCATGGACATGGACGTGTAATGTGCTGTAAGTCCTGCTATACACATGACGCTGCTGACAATTTTAGTTTAGTTGTTGTCGTATTTGTATTTACTTCTTTTTGCTAAGCCACATACACACATACATATACATATATGTATCGTATATGTATATAAAAACACACATAATCAAGCGCAACTTTATTATTTTGTTGAACAACAACATTTTCGTGTGGGTTATTTTTATGTCCAGCTTCTCTCCCTCTCTCTCTGTTTCTCTCGAAGTCTTTATGCCCGTCATCATTATGCCTTGCCTTTGCCTTGTCTCGTTGTGTCATGCCGTATGACCATGCTTGGAAGCTGAGCTGCACATTTTATAGTTTTCAAAAGTCACAAAAATGTCAATTGCTTGTCGTGTGCGCCCCGACGCCCAAATGGCATTGAATAAATTATATTGTGTGGCCATAAAGTTGTTGCAGCATGCTTACCGCATAGCCACAATCATGTTCGGGCCATATACTGCACAGCCCTGAGAGAGCAAAAAGGATCACGGAAATTAGTCATCTAAATGACAAACTTGCTGGTATCGAAAATATGCTCTTATCAAGAACATTGATCAAAATGATATGAACTTATAAAACGCCTTACAAAGGTAGTAGTTTATTGTGTTGTACAATGAAAACTAAAGAAAATCTTGCCCAGAGATTTACTTGGATATAAAATATCATAATCATATTTTTGCCTTGCCTTAGCACTTCCTTGTAATTGATACCCATATCATGGGGGTGGGCAAAATATTTACTAGTTTCCCGATTTTGTTAGTCCGCCTTGTTATCAAAACTAAAAGAGTTTTCAAAATTTCAGGTCAATCAGTTGGGGATAACTGGCAAAAAATGAAGTTGAAAAGTAAAACAACTTTTAAAAAGTTCCTATTATTAATCAACTTTATTGCATATCATCCTCCGATTGATCATGTTGCAGTGGAAATTCCGACTATGATATACCACCATTTATTGCATATTGGAGATAGATAGAGATAGATATCTACGCGAATACAATGCCCTCGCTTACTCTACGAGTATGCATGCTCTGTGAGTGAAAGAAAGGGATGTTCTAGGCTCGCCTCGCCTTCTGCTTGGACAGCAGAATGCTGTCTCTCTTTCACTCACTCTCACGCACATAGCAATGATATGGCATGTATGTAAGATATAATATGAGTGCATGTATTTCATGAGTGATATCTGTGTGTATGTTAGCATGTTTGACTGTGTATAGCCTTCCAGATCTAGGTGATCATCCGGATGGACAGACGGAAAAGCCTAAATCGGCTTCTCTGTTGATGCTGATAAAGAATTTATATACTTTATAGACTCGGAAAGGCTTCCTTTTGCCTGTTATATACATTTGCACGAACACAATACAATTTCAATAAACGAACGCAATACATACAAAATAAATATATATATTCGAATTAGCCTTCTCTTCTTTCTTTATTACCTTTATTCCAGGTACATTTATCCTCCCCGTTAATTTTTCTTTTTTGGCTTAGAAAAGCAGATTTTGAAAGGAACAAATTCCTTGCACAGGGACTCAACTGGACGCCCAACTGAAATCAAAGATGTTTTTATCGCCTGACAGGATCCTACAGATCACCCAAGGATGGGCATTAAATGGCTTTAGTTCAAGCTCAGTTCAAGTTCTGGAAGGACTTCGGCTTGGTCGTCTTCTTCGACTTATTCTTATCCACATTTTTTGTCAACTTCCTATCAATATTTGCTACCAAAGTCTAGCAAATGTTTAGAAAATGTTATTCAATGATGATAATTGATTTTTCTATGAAGGCTGCCTTCGCATGTTTACTCTCTAGGAAAGATTTTTACAATATATTCCAATATATTCCAAATGCTGAACCCTTATCTCTTCTCTAAGCAAGCTAATCAGCGTTCTGAGCTGGTCGAAATTGATTCTGGCGCCCCATTGGCCAGTCTCTGTGTTGCTTATTGAGCAGATCTTTCGGTTAGCATTTGATAATGGCACAATAAATGCTGAATTATGTCCTCCACACTCACTTCCGCAGCCAACTTCACTTGGGAACTTTGAACTTTTGAATTTTAATCAAGCTAAAATTTGAAGCAGTTGGTTTATTTTTTGGGGTCATTACGATGCTCATATTTTCACTTTCATTGCGCTGTTTATGTAGTCAAGTTGGACGAGGATGTTGCTGCTGCTGCTCCTTGTTAGAATGTGTTAATGTGCCACGCTTGAATGGCGCATAAATCTCTTTATGTGGTTTTTTATGCTTTTCGTTTCGTTTGTGTCTAGCTGCGACCCCTCAACATCACTTTAGGGGTGCTTCGGCCTGTCCTCGTAATTGAAAATATTTGAAATAATTCATAAAGTTTTATGTGATTTTCGCTTTTTGAAGTCCTCCCGCACATACATAATTTTGCGTTTATTTTTTTTTTGTGGCCATTAAAATAGTTTACTCTCTCTCTTCTCATATCTTAGTATGCTCGTAATTCAGCGCAGATAATTGTTTTAATGATGTCATAATTTCGACTTGATGTCGTGCCTTCATCTGATTTATATCCCTTTGCTGTGATTCATGCCATGTCAGTGGTATACGGCGCTCACCCGAGGCGAGGCACTTGCAGAAACTGATTCAAATACAAATACTGATACAGCTATAGATACAGATACTGATTCGGTTACAGGCTTAGGCAACCCGTTGGCTCGACAAAGAGTAAATAACGGCATTGCATGATTTATGTGGCCAAACAAAACGCAACAAAACGAAATAAAACGAAACAGAACGGAGCTCAGCTGAGCTCAGGCGCAGGTGGAAGGTGGGCCGGTAGGTGAGTTGTCCCTGATATGTTTCTGAGTGTGTTGTGCCAGTGTGTATGTGTGTGGGCGCTAACCACTTGAAAACGTTAAATAAGTTGTCTAACCACACATTAAACCAATTTGGCACTGCACTGGCCGCCCAACTTCTCCATCGCCCCCTGCCGCCTGGCTGGCACCTTGGCCTGCCGTCATTGGTGTGTTCTCGGCACGCCCCCACACAAGTCCCTGGCTGCCATAAATCATAGGGCGACCCACGTATGTGACTACTTTGGCTAGGGGATCGATAAATTATTATTAGTTGGTCGCTCTGTCGGCCGGCCGGTGGCTTGTTTGAGGGCGCGTGCAGTGGAAGTTGTTACGAGCCGAGAGACGCGCTGACCGAAATCCTTGGCGCTGCGGTTCGGTTCAAATGCCTTTTAACTTAACAACTTTTTCTGCCAACACCAAACAACGCCCCACACATACAAATATATCAATGGACGACTTTGTCCTTGTTTTTGCTGTTGTTGGGATTTCTGGTGGGCTGACCGAACCCTTAACGTTGTGTGTAAAGTGGACTTGACATGAGATTAACATCTTCAAAAGCATAGCTTAAAGTATTTGTTAGAATTCGTTGAAGTTGCGCCAGGCCAAGGTGGGCTTGCTTTCCCAGTCCTGCCCCACCTCCCGCCCCATGGACTGCCCGATTGGGTTGTTGCTGTTGGCGTTGTTTTTGGATAATTGCGTTCTTGTGCGCTGAGCCATGAGCTTAACTGTTGCTGTCATAACTAAGCGAAAAGGTATACAATTTATGAAAACGCCGAGAGCCCCCTTCATTCCCATTTGCTTCTGAGCCATACGGGTGGGCTGTGCCACCATAGAAATAAAGGAGCCGTTCACGCACGTGTATACTATAACATTTTTCGTTGGATTTATTTCGTTGATTTCAATCGTTAAATAATGGCTAAACAGGATTCTTACTTACGACCTAGTTGTTGGTGGGGGAGGGGGTGAATGTTTCTAATCATGAGCAAGCAGGTACCGCGTTGAGTGCTTACAGGGCACGACGATGGCGAAGCTTTAGTCGACGGACAGTCTTGTATTGGTAGCCGTCATTAGCGAGCACGGCAGAGTCCTGGGCCACCTCGTCAACGGCTGCGCCCTCTTCAGATGGGGGCAGGTACTCGTTAGCGATCTCAGAGACATCACGACGGTGGCGGTACTTCAGACGACGGACAGTCTTGTATTGGTATCCATCAGCAGCAAGAACAGCAGAGTCCTGGGAGGCTTCCTCAACTGGAGCTTCCTCAACTGGGACTTCAGTGACAACTTCTTCAGATGGGGGCAGATACTCATTGGCGATCTCAGAGACATCACGACGGTGGCGGTACTTCAGACGACGGACAGTCTTGTATTGGTATCCATCAGCAGCAAGAACAGCGGAGTCCTGGGCGGCTTCCTCAACTGGAGCTTCCTCAACTGGGACTTCAGTGGCAACCTCTTCAGATGGGGGCAGATACTCGTTAGCGATCTCAGAGACATCACGACGGTGGCGGTACTTCAGACGACGGACAGTCTTGTATTGGTATCCATCAGCAGCAAGAACAGCAGAGTCCTGGGAGGCTTCCTCAACTGGAGCTTCCTCAACTGGGACTTCAGTGGCAACCTCTTCAGATGGGGGCAGATACTCATTGGCGATCTCAGAGACATCACGACGGTGGCGGTACTTCAGACGACGGACAGTCTTGTATTGGTATCCATCAGCAGCAAGAACAGCGGAGTCCTGGGCGGCTTCCTCAACTGGAGCTTCCTCAACTGGGACTTCAGTGGCAACCTCTTCAGATGGGGGCAGATACTCGTTAGCGATCTCAGAGACATCACGACGGTGGCGGTACTTCAGACGACGGACAGTCTTGTATTGGTATCCATCAGCAGCAAGAACAGCAGAGTCCTGGAAGGCTTCCTCAACTGGAGCTTCCTCAACTGGGACTTCAGTGGCAACCTCTTCAGATGGGGGCAGATACTCATTGGCGATCTCAGAGACATCACGACGGTGGCGGTACTTCAGACGACGGACAGTCTTGTATTGGTATCCATCAGCAGCAAGAACAGCGGAGTCCTGGGCGGCTTCCTCAACTGGAGCTTCCTCAACTGGGACTTCAGTGGCAACATCTTCAGATGGGGGCAGGTACTCGTTAGCGATCTCAGAGACATCACGACGGTGGCGGTACTTCAGACGACGGACAGTCTTGTATTGGTAGCCATCAGCAGCAAGAACAGCAGAGTCCTGGGCGGCTTCCTCAACGGGAGCTTCCTCAACAGGGGCTTGAGATTCAGTGGCAACATCTTCAGATGGGGGCAGGTACTCGTTAGCGATCTCAGACACATCACGACGGTGGCGGTACTTCAGACGACGGACAGTCTTGTATTGGTAGCCATCAGCAGCAAGAACAGCGGAGTCCTGGGCGGCTTCCTCAACGGGAGCTTCCTCAACAGGGGCTTCAGATTCAGTGGCAACATCTTCAGATGGGGGCAGGTACTCGTTAGTGATCTCAGAGACATCACGACGGTGGCGGTACTTCAGACGACGGACAGTCTTGTATTGGTATCCATCAGCAGCAAGAACAGCGGAGTCCTGGGCAGCTTCCTCAACTGGAGCTTCCTCAACTGGGACTTCAGTGGCAACCTCTTCAGATGGGGGCAGATACTCATTGGCGATCTCAGAGACATCCCGACGGTGGCGGTACTTCAAACGACGGACAGTCTTGTATTGGTAGCCATCAGCAGCAAGAACAGCAGAGTCCTGGGCGGCTTCCTCAACGGGAGCTTCCTCAACAGGGGCTTCAGATTCAGTGGCAACTTCTTCAGATGGGGGCAGGTACTCGTTAGCGATCTCAGAGACATCACGACGGTGGCGGTACTTCAGACGACGGACAGTCTTGTATTGGTATCCATCAGCAGCAAGAACAGCAGAGTCCTGGGCGGCTTCCTCAACTGGAACTTCCTCAACTGGGACTTCAGTGGCAACTTCTTCAGATGGGGGCAGGTACTCGTTAGCGATCTCAGAGACATCACGACGGTGGCGGTACTTCAGACGACGGACAGTCTTGTATTGGTAGCCATCAGCAGCAAGAACAGCAGAGTCCTGAGCGGCTTCCTCAACTGGAGCTTCCTCAACAGGTGCTTCAGATTCAGTGGCAACCTCTTCAGATGGGGGCAGATACTCGTTAGCGATCTCAGACACATCACGACGGTGGCGATACTTCAGACGACGGACAGTCTTGTATTGGTATCCATCAGCAGCAAGAACAGCGGAGTCCTGGGCGGCTTCCTCAACGGGAGCTTCCTCTACAGGGCCTTCAGATTCAGTGGCAACATCTTCAGATGGAGGCAGATACTCATTAGGGATCTCAGAGACGTCACGACGGTGGCGATACTTCAGACGACGGACAGTCTTGTATTGGTATCCATCAGCAGCAAGAACAGCAGAGTCCTGGGCGGCTTCCTCAACGGGAGCTTCCTCAACAGGGGCTTCAGATTCAGTGGCAACCTCTTCAGATGGGGGCAGATACTCGTTAGCGATCTCAGACACATCACGACGGTGGCGGTACTTCAGACGACGGACAGTCTTGTATTGGTAGCCATCAGCAGCAAGAACAGCAGAGTCCTGGGCGGCTTCCTCAACGGGAGCTTCCTCTACAGGGGCTTCAGATTCAGTGGCAACATCTTCAGATGGAGGCAGATACTCATTAGGGATCTCAGAGACGTCACGACGGTGGCGATACTTCAGACGACGGACAGTCTTGTATTGGTATCCATCAGCAGCAAGAACAGCAGAGTCCTGGGCGGCTTCCTCAACGGGAGCTTCCTCAACAGGGGCTTCAGATTCAGTGGCAACCTCTTCAGATGGGGGCAGATACTCGTTAGCGATGTCAGACACGTCACGACGGTGTCGGTACTTCAGACGACGGACAGTCTTGTATTGGTATCCATTATCACCCACGATGGCGTAGTCTTGAGCAACCTCTTCATTGGGAGAGACGGCTGCAACTTCTTCCACTGGCGGGATATACTCATTCACGATCTCTGAGACGTCACGGCGGTGCCTGGATTCTTCGACAGGAATCACTGCAGCCGTCGCAACGGCTATGAACATGCACGCAATGAATAGTTTCTGTAATGGACGATTAAGCAAATAGTTGAACGAATCCTTGGAGTGAGCCACTGATACCTACCATTTTCGTATAGATCTCCAAGCTTATTGTGCTATCGACGGAATCTATAGGTCGAATGATTAATAGTCCAATTTGTCGGCATATTTATACGCTCTAATGTTTGCCAGCCGGCGCTCACCTAAACCAAACAATGACCAACACTTTGTTTGCCAACAAACAGAAACAGAAACGGCAACAATACACAATATACGCCACAGAGCTTCAATGTGGCCGCCTATTGAGATTGAGACAATCGGGGCATTTGCAAGCTAAATGCTCGAGCGTCAACATGCGCTACTTAAGTCCAAGCCCAAGCCCTCAAACTCCCAAGCCCGTGCTCGTGTCCATGTCTGTCGACGTTAGCGCCGGCGTAATCTCAGTCTCAGCTTCAGCTGTTTGGACTGGAAGCCGGTTCGGAGATACGTAAAGAGGCAGAGTCATGCCCAGTGCGGAACTAATGTTGCCGTTTCGCTTTCGTTTGCGCTTTTTGGTGGACGGTTCGGTTCGAATGTTTCACGGTCAAGTGCGTCGAGCATTGAGCATCCAGCATCGAGCACTTTTAATAAGATCTAATGCAAAAATAATATTCGACACTTTAATGACAGCAAGCATTTAGCTGACACCAAACTTATACGCGTATAAAAATGTATCTAATAGTTTCTATCGTTAAATGCTCAAGTGGTTACCGGTAATTTGCGTACTACGCTGAGTAGTTCAACGAACTGGCCAAGATTGATGGCCAGAAAGGTCGTTGCTCACGGCTTGATGATTGGCTGCCTCGTGTTGAGAAGATCATGATGTATCTGTATAATTTTGGAGTAACTCTAACTCTGACGAATCATAAACAGCTAATTGCCCAAGCTGCGCTAGTTTGGCTCATTGATGCTGCTTTATGGCTAGAAAAACTTGGTAATAAAGTAAATCTTGTCAAGTTTTGGCAAGCAGGATATCAAAGATTTTGCAGAACAAAGTAAAGAAAACAACTGCTTACAACTTGTGCTGCCGAAAAAGTTTCGCTATGAAATTCATAAACTTGGCAAAACAAGTTGGCTGCCAAAGCGCCAGCTTGCCAGGCCCCAACCTTAGCTCCAGCTTCAGCTCCATGTGGATGCAAGAGTTTTGTGTGTTGGGAGTATAGGAGCGCAGTTAAAAGTTTTCACAAATCATGCATATGATGTTGGGGCACTTTCACTTTGATACAAGCTGTTCAGAGACGTCCATATAGCATCAGCAACTAATTAAAGGGCACAAAACTCTAGGCTCTAGTTCAGAGAGTTAGTTGTCCCAAACCATGGTTAGGGTTCACTTTGAAGGCTAAAGTCTTAAGGCCCTATGTTAACTGTGTCAAGTGGCACTGAGCGCAAAACAAAACAAATGGAGTGTGCAATCTGTTGTAAACAGCCATAAATTTTAGTATGTGAGTGTGCATGTGTGTAGACTTCAAGTTCCCAGCCAAGGCAACTATCGCTGTCATAAAGCGACTGGTGGCTGGTGGCGATTTACCCCAAACCACATCCGCAACCCCCAGACCAAAGACTGTCGCCATCTTTATCGCAATCATTCACATCGGCACTTGTGAAATCAAGGCAGGATAAGCATAGGCGTATATATTTTTTTTTTTTTTTTTGTGAGGGGGTGTAGGCTTGTGGTAACACTGCGAACTGAAGCATGAACATCCTATGACACATTATAATATATATAAACGATGTTTTATGACAATCAATTTGTTACAATTCAATAGACACACTCACACACTGCGAGCGTGCGTTAGTGGGCTTGTGCGCATGTGTGTGTGTGCGCTCTCATTTATGTGATTATTTGATTTGTGTTTTGACGTTGACATTCATACGCAACGGTCCCCAAATAACGAATTTTATGAACTAGAAAGTATCATTAATTTAATACGCATTCGCATACGCAAACAAGGACATGCCGCGGCCGTTAGTTATGCTTATTGTAATGTAAATATGCGGCATGCTCACCACTCATCCCGATACACATACACATTCACATCCTGGTCGCATTCACATCATGCAATCATAAATAAAACTTCGACACAAACACAATAAATGTCAAAAAGTTTCGCCATTATCCGTTCACCAGCGCCATTTAATGTGTCCTGCTTCGGATAGTCGTTTGTTGTCGTCTTGAAAGCATACAGCTCTTTATTATTTTAATGATTTTCCAGCGCCGTCATGCCCCGTCCTATCCCTCGCCCATTCCCATGGCATCCTGACCAACGCACCAACGTCCTGTGGCATTGTGTTTACATTTGTAATTCAATTCGCGGCAGCCTCAAACTCCAGTACCCTCGCCATCACCAGCTTCAGCTCCAGTTTCAGCTCCCAGTTTGCCTTCATTCCCCATTACCCATTCTCCCATTTCTCCTTCTGGTGCCTTTTGCTCATGCCCTTGCCATTCTCATTCTCTCGCTTGTTATTATTTTACATGTCGTTCGCTGGCTCACTATAATTTATTAGCAATTTGCATAATTTTCTTTCATAAAGCAGTTGCCACTGCTTCCATTGTGCTGGCATTTTTGATTTAAATGCCGAGCCGTCAACTCTTTGGCCAATATTATGCAAATGCTAACTATAGTACACATATACATCCATAAGTTCTGCTGGTTTACGGTTATGTTCAACCCATATGACTGCCAAAAGTCATTTGTAGTTGATTATTGTTGGCTGTCAAAATTATGCGTAAATATATGCTTATTTGCATTCACAGTTCTTACCGATGTTTTATTTACGTTATAATCACGGTCATGTTCAAGTAGACTTTGATAGCAGCTGCTAGCATGGTTGTATTTGTGTATATATTATGATACCGTTCATAATGTATTTGTCTCGAATTTATCTTTGATCAGCCGTACACCCATTTAACTTAAGCTTAAGAAATGCATATCTGATCTCGAGCCAGCTAAAAAGCATAAAATATATAAAAACATTTAGCTATATCTATCTTTATTAGCTTAAGTAGTCAAGAAAGTTCTTTCTTTTGTTGTGTTTTCTCTTCTTTTTTTGATAATTTCATTTTTTTTTTTTTGGCTCAACTTTCATTGCATAAACAATTAAAATTTAATTTAAAAACTTTTGGCCAAAGAAAAACAGAGACGGTGAGACGGCGTTAGCCAAACCAGAAGCAGCCATCCATGTAGCTCATTAAAACGCCACATGCTCTGAGGTTTTCCATCAGCCAAAGAGGCAGATGAGAGGTGGGTGGGTAGCATGTGGGTTGTTGTGTTTGAGGACTGCTTCATTACGCCATCTTTAAAACTACTTAGGGAACGCTCTGCTTGATGTTTTTGGCGAGCAGAACTTAAGCATCACTAAGCGAAACTATTTAAAATACAATTTACTGCAAATCAATCGACAACGGATGAGTTTTGTAATTAGGAGACGTGCACGCATACATTCAAACAAACAAACACTTACGGAATCAGCTGCATATACACACAGGCACACATATACCAACACCCGCACATAGTCAATGTTATTTCATAAACACGCTCAAGTGATTTCGTTAACTTGTGTTTGCGGCTTGCGGAACTTTTGGGGCATGTTACTGCAACGCCAAACGCCTGCCAGCCCAGGATGCCACAAGCCCAAACTCAAACTATGCCTTGGCATTGCGTCTGAGTTAGAGGCATAGCCATTGGCAGAGGCTGTTTGTTTGCTGGTCTCCTCCACTGTTTGACTTGAAGGTATTAGAAACTAATTTGTACAGCAGCCAAAGCAGCAGCAAAGCTACCAGGATACAAACAACAATTGTTTGCCTGTCTATCTATCTCACAGGCTTTGGCTTTAGTTAGCCCCAGTGTCTGTGCCCCACGTCTGCCGAGACACTAAAAAAAAAAAAATTCTGATATATCTTAGAATAATTCTTCTTAGAATTCAAAATTATATATTACAAATTTCAAGTATTTTCTAGTTTTTGTTTATTGAAGTTAAATTTGAATCTTTGAAATTGTTCATTACAATTCCTTGAATAATCAAACTCAAAATTACTTAAGCTTCGAGTATCTGCGAATTTTGCACATTTCATTTTTAAGAATTTTATTATTAGAATTAAAATTCTTAAAATTCGGTTGAAATGAGACTTTCATTTAACATATATATGATTTGATTACATAATCGAGTACTTTGATCTTTCTCTGAGTGTATACCTTGAAGACAACAAGTAAAAAATCCAAAAAGACAGCCCAAATCCTCTACTACAAAGCAGCCATAGCTGAAGTCTAAATCATATGGCCTGGCCAAAGGCGACAGCCAAAAAGGACTCGTCCCGTTTTTAAGTCGCCTGTGGCTTAAATTTTCTTAAATGTTGCACTGTCTCTTGCAGATTGGCCCGGACATGGCAGGTTTTATGGTTTAACTAACCCAGCTCATGGGTAAATATTTTTGGGGCATACTTTGCCAGGCAGCAAACGCAAACACAAAACTTTACAATGAAGTTGACGCTGCTCCTTGGCTAACTATATATTTATGTTTAAGCCCAGTGAATATATACTATAACAACTTAGTGCTGAAGGAAATTTTCAGTAACGCATTCGCAAAATGCTTCCAGCACGCCAGATAGATATTCGCACAAATATTTGCCCAAGTCGTTGTTTGGAAAATCTTGTCTAAATAATTCAAATATGCAAAGCTCAGCGAAAGGTTCGCAAGTTTTCCTCTTTATACCCTCGCAGAGGGTATTCTGATTTGGTCACGATATTTGTAACGCATAGAAGAAAGCATCACCGACCCCATAAAGTATATATGTTCTTGATCACTAGCATAGTCAATATAGCCATTTCCGTCTGTCATTTTCATCATAGGCTTTTTCTGCTGTAAATTCATATGTAAATATCGTCGTTATCGGACCACTATATTATATATCCGACCTATTCACTATGAAAAGTGTGAAGCTTCACGTGTGAAGACCGAATTTCAGCCGGATCTAACAAATATATCATATATAGCTTCCATAGCAACTCTTCATCGCAAAGGAAACAGTATTGCGCTTGTTTTCTCTAAGGCTGTGTGTGAGATAGAAAGAGAGGGATGGACCTCCTTTGGTGGTCAAAGCGAAGAGCTTCATGCCTTGTCTCTCCCTCATGAATTTGTATATGAATGTCTGTGTGTTTCTATATGAGAATGCATGTACCTATATATGCACGATTGTATGCATTTATTTGTGAATGTTCGTAAACAAAAAATTTGAAGTACTTAAGAAGAAGTTTCAGAAGTCTACACGTCCGCTGACGAAATTTTATAAAGATCGGGGTCTAAGTAGACTAAGAAGTCTGCCTCCCTTGTAATAGTTCTCCAACTTCAGGCACCCGAAGTTGGAAATATTGACATTTTTTTAATTAAAATACAGCAGCATTACTTTGGAAATCACAGAAAGTATTTTTTAATTATAAAACAGTCTACTGAATATAACTTTACAAAGTATCATATTTATCCTTTTTCATTTTATAATTTTAAAATATGACAATCGGCCTGCAGCGTTTGCATGTCATTGGACATTTATGAATCTCGCTGCTCGAGTTATTTGCAGTAAATTTGCATTGATGATTGTTGACATTGCCAGAGAAAATTGAAAACTCATATAAATACAGTTGCACAGTTTTTCATTTAATGAAATATGATAGGTGACAAAAAAAGGCTGAAACTGAAATGCACTTGCAGTTTTTTGTATGCTCTTGCAGTGGGTTTTACATGTCCAAAAGGGCAGTTCTAGTATAGCAAAAAGAGAGGTTTATATTGGTGTCAATATTTTACTCGCATTTACCAAACAGATGTAATTGATAAAGTTATTCACTTTCTGACGCGGGATAGTGTAATATTTATATGACAAAATTGGGTGCAGTTGTCTTTAATATAAAATTGATTGATGTAGTTTTCGCAAATGCCAAAGATAACCATATATCAAGTGTGCTGTATAAAAAATAAGTAAATAAGCGATATTTGATCAGAAGAATATAATAAGTAAAAAATCGGTTTTATATATTATTCAACAAAAAATGCGAATGAATATTAAGTTTTTCATGAATTTTGCAAAGTACCAAAAGAAGCACTTCCATATAACCATTTGACCATATAAAGTATATATATTCTTGACCATGAGGAAGGGATTCGATATTGCTATGTCCGTCCACTCTTCCGGGAATATGTTAAAGTTATTTAGGAAGCAGCCATGTGTATCATATGACCCAAGCGCTTGCAATCTCTGGAATAACGCATTAATACTGATTTTTATACAAGAAACCTTTTCTATCCTCGGCGGAACTTTTGATATCGTGTCGCAGAACCGGAACGAAATGTAGTACCCCATTTACAGGCTAGAGAAGATTCATTTATGCAAGAATAAGAGCAGTTGTAAAATTCTTCTGCCCACTGACTGAGACCTACATATCAGCCCGCTGAGCTGGATGCGCAAGTTCGCTTCTACGGTGAATTTTTCGTTCTTCATGTGAATGGTATATAAGCTCCCCCAATACCGAAGCGCGCTTTCCTTACTTGTTTTCCTTTATCTTTTTCATAAATTAAATATCGAGCGGATATAGTTTGTTACATAAAACACGTGTCGTTTTCTCTTCTTGTTAACTTTGAATAAGTTGCAAGGCTGTGTTCGCCAACGCGAGCTGAAACTGTACACATTGTTTTGGTGTTTATTTTGTATGCGAAAATATTAAAATGCCAACTAAAATGATAAGAGATACAAAGATTATACAACTTACGAAGATATGTTTCTAATGCAGGACTATAATCATTTTCTTGAAAACAAGAAGTTTCACTGCCTAAACTGGAAGCAGAAGGTACAGGTCTGGGGACAAGTGGCAAAAAATGTTGCGACAGAAGCTACATTAATGTCCCGAGAGACAGATTTGGTGGTCATGTGTCGACTTTTGCTGCGAGACATTGTTCATAAAATGTCCGACTGTTCACGTAGTGAAAAACATAGTACAAAAACTGAAAGGCATTGGCTGATCTGATAAATGTTTTAACGTCTTGGTACAAGAACTTCTCGATATGTTTCTATATGAGCAAGGCCTTCCTTGAACTTGTGCAAACGAAAGTGTGTTTTACTGTTCCTAAGTTTTTCAATAGTAAACCTTTTCTTGCTCTTTATAAGAACTTTCTGAGCTAACTTTCTACAGCTTTTATTATTATTGAATTTATTATATTACAGCCTTATCTTGCTGTTGACATTTTCCACTTAACATACAGATATAAGTATTATCCTATGACTTGTTCAGGGTATCAAAATGTCACTAGTTTCATTGAAACTCATTTGGGTGCACTCTCATTGTGAGAATTAAATTGCATGCAACAGATAGGCCACCTTTTGTTAATTTTATTTTTAATTAAATGTTTTCTGTTTTCTTTTTTTGTGTTGCTGTTTTCAAAAGCTAATTTACGATTGCTCAGTGCTGCATGTAATTGCATACAAAAGCCTTTAATGATGGCCCCCCTGCTGCCTGTGTGTGTGTGTGTGTATGTGTGAATTTGTATATTGTCAAGTGATTATATTTCATAAGCATGTATATGTACATGCATTTAAATATATACATATGTGTTTGCGGTATTTGATGTCATTTAAGGTATCAGCTTGCAAATCATTGAAAGCAGGATGAGAGCTTGAGATAAAAATTTGCAATAAATTAATAAAGTTTAAAGGGCCAATGGTATCAAATGCGGATTGATGACTGTAGTTCAGGGAGGAGAGGGTTTCAATCTATAGATGTACGTGCAAATTAACATTAACTGCTGTTTCTGACAAGTTGGTCTTTTGTCATCAAATTACATATTTCTGGACAGAAAGAGTTAGATGGGTCAGGCGAAGTGCTGTATTACTTTCTTTGAATTATAATTTTAAAAAGTCTAAGAAAATCATACATGGTGATAAAAGCAAAATTAAAAAAGAGTTTAAATTCTGTAATATTTTTAAAAATATAGCTCACTTAAGGTCAAAGTGTGTGCAAAACTTTGATTAATCTGCAACGTAACAAATCAAGATGTTTTGGAAAGCTCTCCAAAGAAATATATCACGAAGGTGTGGATGAATTAACAAAGACTAACACAAGAGGGGCTGCATTTGCAAATTGCGGCCGCTATGAATTAGGATATGCATATGTTTAAGCAATTTACGATTTTTAGAATTTAGTGCCTGAAGTTAGAGCTAATACTAATTATTTGATCTGAGTAAAAGTTCAAGAAAAGAAAGTATTCTGCATCTAGTTTGCCTTTAGAGATTTCAATCGCTTAGTTTCAAGTGGTCCTTAGAAGAGAAGTATAAACTTTATAAATGTGTAAAAAACCACGTCTAACTTTAGTATTTTCCATCTAAATCTAGACAAAATGTAATCTGTAGTAAACACCTTTCTCTTACACTCATGCATAACCATGACTCTGAGTGGTTTTCCTTTCTCATGCTTTGACTTCTTAATAAGCTTATGTTACATCCGTTTCTTCAAAGTCACTAGTTTTTTGATTTGCCCTTAGGCCTGGAATCAATTAGCATCAGGGAATTAAGTGCTCATTAGATGATTGTCACAAGAATGGGAAAAATGTGTGGGCATGGAATTGGCTTGGCTTGGCATACTCGTATTCGTATCTGCCCATAATACAACACACACAAATTAGTCAAACGCTTCGTCGATTGCTGCTGCGAGCCAACTTGGCTAACTTGTCGTAACGTCGTAAACAAAACTCGAAATGCGCGCAACATGCACACAAGTCGTAGCAACAGTCGGATAATCAAACAGGAGCAAACTCAACCCTTAGATAGGAATGTGGAAAGGGGAGGGGGGGTCTCAGGATCTTTCGCTTTGACTTTGGTCGCACGATTAATCGTCGTTGCAAATTGTTGGCACGTTTTCAATTGACAGCAATGTGCGACTGCACGCAGACCGGGACCCGGGCCAGGACCGGGACCAACTATACTCAGGCCAAGTCAACCCCTAATTTGCACTCCAACCTCCCGCTGTTTGTCGCATTGTTGTAGCCTGACTGTTGCTGATGCTGCTACTCTTGCTACTGCTGCTGTTGTGTGTAAATCACACGGTATTTGCTTTCGCTCCTGTTGCATCTTTTACGTGCGCCTGGTTGCCGTTACCATCGTTGATCCTGACGTGGCCGCCATGATAGCGTCCTGCCTGCCTGCCCGTCTGCCCGTCTGCCAACGGCTCACGTGTGACAGGCTGTTTTAAAAGCCGTCCATCCCGCCCCTGTCGTTTATTTTGGGTGTAATTTTTCAAGTCGCGACGTCTTTTACAGTTGGCCATTAATCACGTGAGGGAAATGCCACTGTGCATGTATAGTAAGCAAAAAGAAAGTAAGGAAAGGAAAAGGCCAGAAAGAAAATAAAAGAGAAGAAAGCACACAAGCAATGAAATTGTTTCGCCATCATCACCAGAGTGTGCTGAGCCGCTTGGGAAGATTCTATAATTGTACTCTTTCTTAGTGATGATTATGCAATTGTTATGAGACTTGAGGGGACAAGGGGTTTTTTTTTAAGTAATGGATTAAGGAAAATAATTTAGGTGAGGAATTGGGGTTGGTGTAAGGATTGGTAGGCTTTAAGGTTTGCCTGCGATTACAATCCATATATATATGTGACCATGAAGTCTTTCAGCATTCAATCTTCTTTGTGTGAGACTGACTGGAAAGACAGCTGAACAACACATTTGCAGCCACAAGATGATGGCTATATCAAACGATACATGGTACTCACACCACAGACCTGCAAAATTAAAATTTGCTCATTAACATTTAGCATTCGCTTTCGTCATTTCGTAAAATGTTAGCGATGACGTCAACCACCGCTCGAGCAGCGAAGTGTTTGAGAAGAGAGGGTTTTCATTATCTTTGAAAGATTTCGTGTCGTAGACAGACGTTTTACGAAAATGCAAACAGAACGGGGACAGCTTCCTTGAAATGACGAGACATACACTTCGGATACGCAGACACAGGCACTAACAGTCGTTGGAAAGGCATAACAACTTTGTTTGAGTGAAATCGTAGTGATGTGTAAGCAATCGCAAGTAGCAGGTCTCTGATTTACACAGTCCGATCTTGCACGGCAATGTTCTCTACTTATTTCCTAGACAATTGCTTAGCGACCTTTCTGTATCTAAATATTGTTTTATTTAGCAGGCTTGAGGTCGGTAATGAGCTAAAAGCGTTAATGGTTTTTCGGCTTAGCTCATATTTATTAGGAGTCTGACGGACAACTTAATAAGAGCCGATTTCTTCTATATAATAACAGCAAAATAACAAAAATGGTCAAAGATTTTAACTCATTACCGACCTCAAGCTTGCTACAAGAAATAAAGAAATAAGAATAAATATTTATTATATGGAAAGATAAAATTGCTTATTACATGGAAGTTGTAAGCTCCGCTTTAATGTTCTCTTAGGCTTTGCAGATAATCTAACTAAAGGGTTTGCTATTTAAATCTAAGAGCTAATAGATAATTCCCCTCGAAAATGTTAAGTTTATACAAGCTGCTTTCAAGAGGTCATAAGACGTTGCACAATCTTCTACCATTCTATTTTAGTATTCATTATTACGGATATATTATTATCACGGCAGAATAAGGTGTTCCCTCAGAATAGCTCCCCATTTAAAAACTGTCAATCTACGATATCAAAATGTCGAACTTAGTTCAATTGCAAGTTGCTTAAGAAGAGCATCAAACATTCTCTTTATTGCGGATTAGTGTTGACTTTAACTTCCTGCCATTTTCTTAAAGCCATTGCATATTTTCGGGCTGAATTGCCATATAACAAAATATCTCTAAGCTCGCCTTTTGCCTCTTCCTGCTTGTTAACTTTGTTAATAATGATGTTATGTTATAGCTGCTGCTGTTGCTCTCGTAATCCCTCCGCTGTCTCCACTGTTTACCCCTTGGACTGTGCATTGCACGCTCATGGTTTGTATTTTTAACAATGGGGTCACGTGACTGACGTGCGTCGCATTCGCATTATGTACAGCAGCACCCTTTGTTTATCCCTAAGCCAATGACAAACTAAATGCAATTTGATGCGTGTCATGCTGCCCCGAAGCCCAAAAGCGGCCGCGACAACGACGGGTGAAAATGCGTGGTAATCATTATTTGTGACAATTGATGAACCAAATCAATTTTTTAGCCCAGCGACTGGCAAATGGAATTGCAACAAATGACTAAGCCGAGATGTGCCGCCCGCCTGCCTGACTGCCAGTTACGAGTTGTGGCAGTTAATAAATATTTGTCACGCATGGCTTTGGGCGCACTGCAGCGGCACGCCGGGGCTGTTGCTATTGTCGTTACCGTTGCTGTTGCCTTGTCCCAGTCCCAGTTCCAATTGCTGTCCAGGCAGACCGTCGTGACACCTGCAAAGTCCGCACTGAGCGTCAAATTGCAGTACACCAGCTTAGGCACGTGACAGGCGAGACTCGAGAGGGGCACGACCCGCTTGGTTAGTCAGTTGCTTTGGGGTCTGCCACTGTGGTATACCCATACCAGCCCGCACACCCTCACACGTTCACTCAGCCCAAAGTCCGCCTTTTGCACTAAGTCGGTCAAAGTTGAATGCCTTGTAAATGGTAAATAGGTAACCGCAAAGTCTATGAAAGCAGCAACAACATTTGACCATTAATCAAATTTCCAATTAATTTGCCACAACTAATTGCCGCGATAATGAGCGACATTGCGCCAGTTGGTGCAGTTGTATTTAAGCAAGGCTGAAAAAAAAACAATTTTTATTTTCTAATTCGATTTGCAAATATACAAATTTTTTTATAAAAAAAAATATTGCTGTTTATTATAGAGCAAGAAAGGAAGACTAGCTGGGGCTTGCCGAAGCTTATATACCATACACAGTGGAAGTATGTATCTGATCTATATCAAATCGGGACGGCGGGCGTGTGGCTACAGGGGACACAAGACGAATGTGGTTTGATTTGGATGAAAAACAGAAAAGTCAATCCGGAAAAGTCGGCTATATGCTAGCTATATAATATAGTTGTCTGATCTCAATCAGATGTTGTCAGCGGACGTTAGGTCTCTGGAAGAGTACTTTTCATAGAAACAGACAGACATTGCTGCTGATCAAGAATGTATATGTATTTTATGGGATTACAAAATTATATCAGTAGTAATTTGATCGAGACTGTATTTCTTTTTACCTCTTTCTGCTCACAGTCTTTCCCCATTTATATTTACTCTCCCTCTGCCTTTTTCTATTTTCTTTTCTTATATAATCTCCCTGACTTTTTTTCTCTGCATCTTATCCTCTGCCTATATACTCTGCCTGTCATATCCTTTTCTTTTCTCTAAGCGTTATTTCTGTCCACTCCCTTTTCATTGTTTCCCTGTCCTTTCTTTGACTTTTGTGTACCTGTGTCTGCTGGTTGCGATCGCCATGCTCTGCTGTTTACTCAATATACTTTTGAACCTTTGTTGTTCCTCGTTCTTTCTTGGTTCAATTTCTTCTCGCATTACTTATGTTCCGTAAGATCATCGGCTTTGGCCGTTTTTTTGCGGAGCATTGTTCTGAGCAAAGTTTGTGATGTAATAGATAAATCACTTTCAGAGATAATCATTATTCTAAAGTGAGCGTGACCAGGAAGTACTTTACGGTGTATACCCCAGATACCTTCATCTATCAATATAACATTCTATATTGTAATAATTGTATAGCGATAGGCAAAATAGTTTTAACTCATATACAGATTACAAATTTATTACACTCAATTTATTTACACTAACTTCAACATAACCTATCATGATGTTCGCTCTAATATACATAAGCCGCCATTATTATCAGCCAAATGCACAGCATCTACTATATACATACACATCTTGAGTTGTAAGGGCACACCGGCAAGGAATTGCGTATTTTGTGCAGCGAACATGTCTGGCTTATTATTATTGCATATTTTTATTATTATTATTGTCAACATATCGTATAATCAGGTTCAATGACGAGCGGGTTTGCGCTTCCTCTTGCGCTCCTGTCCCCGTTGATGGGATAATAAATACACAGAGACCTACAAATTCCTAACGCAAAATGCTTTTCAGCAGCAGCATTCAATGGAGCAGGACGTGAATGTAGCCTTTATGTACTTCGCTGTTGTAGCGCTTTATTAAAAAATGTGCGCTATTTGAGAAATGTTGCCGCGTTACCTGAAGCTGCAGCTGGAGTTGGAGTTGAAGTTGTTACTAGAGCTGGAGATGGAGATGGAGATAGAGATAGAGCCACACAGCATACACAAATATCTAATATTATTGAGCGTTGTGCAGTTCTGGTAAGGTGAGTCGAGCAAAGCCAGAAAAGCCATTGATGGAGCGTCGGCTGGGCGCAACTTTTGTCAGCATTTCCGTTTCCATCACCGTCTCCATAACCATCAGCATCAGCATCACCAGCACTGCCTCTGGCTCGACGTCAACTATGAGAGTGGCAGCTGCTGTTAGTCTAACTCCAATAACCACATTTGCAAGCGAACGAGCCAAGGCGTGCCGGCTGCCTGATTCCCGGTGTTTGTTGGCTGTTGCCAGAGCAACGGTCTATGGCTGTCTGGTTGTCCTGGCCGAGCATGCCTCATACTGTCCTGTCCTGTGCAATTCTGTTGCCATTGCCTCCGCTTCAACTTTGTTTATAAACATTTCACGTATATCAGAGTTTGGGGCGCTGGCCACACAAATTTTCATGTTGTAAACTTTTATTATTACAGTTTTTCTACGTATTTCGACTGGCAAACAATGTCAGAAAAACTGTGCACAACCTGTAACAATAACACCAGCTACAACAACAGCAACACAACCAATAAAAAACTACACAAAAAACAACAAAAACAGCGACAGACTACAAACTCTCTTTGTTTTTTCTAGTCTATTTTTTCTATAACAATAGAAAATCAACAACAAAAAAATCAAACTAGAGGGCAGCGCATAATTTGTTAAACATTCCAAACCAGCTCCACAAAAATAAAACCATCTCCCACGCTGCCCAGCCCCATTCCGCAACCCAATCCAATATGCAAAAGAAGCTAGCACCCGAAAGGCGGCCGTTCTGTGATCCACGTCTGCAGGATGTCAAGACCCGGAGGAAACGCACCATGCATGTGGTACACGTATCGCAGGCAGCCAAAAAGGGAGACAAGCGCCCGATAAATGATTGTCCATTTTACAATATGAAGTATGAATTCGACGAGCTGCCACTGGATCCGGTCAAGGAGTATCTGCTGGAGAAAATATGTAAGTGAACTGACAGAAGACAGGTATCGTTACCTTGTGTTGACCGTGGCTAGGCGATAGCGAGTTCATAGGTCTGCAGATTGTTTTTATTGAGAATTCAAATATTTTGAACGATTTTTGAATCAGGCTGCTACTACGTTTTCTTGAAAATTTTGTCTCAATATGTGAAGCCGTTTCTTTTATAACATAACAAAAGGTTTAGAACGCCTCTATTCCTGCCAAAGTAGGGAGAGTTTGGCTTGCCGAAGACACTTATTTCAACTGGGATTCCACTTAAATCTTTTCCTCTTCAGCTCATATGCAAAATGATAACATTGTGGGTCGCTGTAATCGGGAGTTTGACTTTCATATACACGATCTGGTGAATGTGAAAGCCAAATATGATGAATGTGACGACGATAGCCTACAAGAACTGCAGCTGGAGGACATCCAAATGCCTGAACAATTTGCCATGCTACGCGATGCCAAGGATCACACCTACAATTTTGACAGGTTGGGTGAGTAGCAAAAGCCACTAACTATAAAATTTGTAGTAAAAATTTGTTATTAATTTTGGACAACATTTGCGCATTATAAAATATAAATAAAAGAGAGAGGAGAGGGGTTGGTGATAATTTAATGAACAACAAAACTTTACCACAAAAACATAACACTTAATACTTTATTAAATGCACAAAACATGCACACCTCAACTACCTCCCCCTCTAGTCAGTATTATCACCTCCCCACATACAGCTGTAGCAAAGCAACTCGTTGGAAAATTGTTCACCTGTAAACATAAAAATTCCAAAACATTATCCTTTTAACATAAAATTTTATAACCAAAAAACAACCAAAAAAACAAATGCGTATGACATTTATTTGAATATCCTTTGGGAATCCGAAGAGCAGGACCAGCAGCAACATAACGGACTTACAGACAGACAAACTCAAAGGCAAGAACTGCACGGTGTTTGGCGGTGCGCTTGTAACATGTTTATCATAGTATTTTATTTAACATTTTACATTGGAAATTATACTTTTTTTTGTGTTTATTTTTTTAATACACTTCATTGGAATTAAGGTATCTTGCTAAACTGTTAGGACTTGTTTTATATGAATGATAATTTGTTATATCTGTGATATATCAATTTGAATTGAAGAGAGTTTGTTCCAGCTGACTCAATGATACGATCTATATCAAACCTTGGTTAAATCTTGTAAGCTATTTGAGTCGTCTCTTTCAAATCTACTAAAATATGTAAGTGAATAGCAAGAGCACAATGCTATGTGTGTTCAAGTTTTGTCAGTGTCACTTCAGGTTCAGCTACATATGGTTGGGTTCACAGCGAAAAATACCTGGATATAAATGTTGAGACAAATGCATAGAATATAAGAAGTTGACTTTTTTGAAGGCATTCTAACGTGGAACACTCTTATTGGCTTTAACACAATACATATACCTTTTCCAATCTACAGCCAGTATTACAGAGTATGCCACATTCCAAGAAGCCCACCGTTTTGCTTATTTTATGTATGTGTACATATATACGAGTACATACCCACATGACTTTGTCGCTGCTCTGTGATAAAAATGTTTCATTTTGTGTATAGTTTTTTAATATTTAATGCCAGCCATGGATAGCTGTAGGGACAAGGCCGAACAGTGCAGGGCAACGTTGAATGCTTTTGGGAGAGTTAATAATGAAAGTGGTAGGAGATTTGAAAGATATGTAACATATAGTCATACAATACGTACCATAAAAGCATGTTGTCGATAAACATTAGCATAAAAATGTGACAAACAGTCAGATAACCAAAGGTACACTGAGATAAAAATGTCCTAAAGCTTGCAAATGTACCTTAAAGAATATATGAAATGCAGGCAGAGCATCTTATTGATAACTCGTCCTCATCCTCCTGTTACTTACTCGTATAATAACAAATATGACAATAAATACAATATTTAAATAATTTTAAAATTATTTCTTTACTGTAGTTAGAAAAAATTAATAAATAGGACTAGGCTTTTTTAGTTTTCTGAAATTTTTTAACATATGAAAATCTTTGTTGGCTAGCTGGCCCCTGGTTTCCCCGCTATATAGATAGATAGATTGATTCTTTATTAAAACTTTTTCAATCAGTTTGTTAAAAATGATCAGTTCCGAGAATCAAGTTTGGTCATGGCATTCTGCCGTCTGCTACCTGAACTAAGCTCAATACCAAACACAAGTATTACAATTTCACCTTATTAACAAATAACAAATACTGAAACATTTAAACAAAATTTGCACATTTCGTCACGAAATACACAATCGTTCATCCCTCCTTAAACAGATCTCAGTGATTTACCCAGAAACTCAGTTAGAATAAGGGTTCTACATGTAAGAGCTTTTTCCGTAAATACAGCTAAATTAACCCATCCTCTCTTGCCATTTAATGTCGCAATTACTTCTTCATTGTCTAATGCTTTCTGTTTAAAATGTCTGGTTTTATACTGTCTATAAATAGGGCAGCTTCCTAATAAGTGAGCTATGGCCTCTATATCGTTTAAAATGCATAAGTCTCTTGCACGGGAGCCTATCCTTATATTTCCTTTGAGTATCAGCTCTAGCTTACACTCTCCATGAAATATCGCAGCATTTGTAGGTGTCATTACAATATGATGATCCAACATGTAGATCAAGACTTCTTTCTGTATATTCTGCTTTGACTAAAATAATTTCGCGTCGCCTTATCATTGGTTCACATCAGCTTTGTATTTGCTTTTTAAGCTCATTACACCCTTTTTTTGATAATATATGGAGAAATCTGTTTGGATCATAGTTGAATAGAACTTTGCACAGGAATTGCTGGTGAAGATTACATGTATAGATGTTCGCATCTTTCGATCCTGTTTCTATTGCCAGGACGTAGCTTGGGATGGTCGTGGGCAGCTTTAAAAGTCGTTTTATATAAAACTCACTATATAACCCCCTCATAAGGCAGTATCGGGGCCATTATCTTACTGAATAACATGACTAAGGGTTCATACAAAACTCTCTAACAATTTTAGAAAATTTTACTGAAAAATGATTTCTTCCTTAATATTATATTTATACAAATTTATATACTTACTTCAAATCAAAATTTTCTTGATTATAACTCAGTTTTTTTTCTGAGTGTATAACGTGTGAGAGGCAAACTCAGAGAGCTACAGAGTTGGCTACAGTAAAAGGCTTTCCATAGGCTAAAAATGACCGTTGGGACATGAAAATTGGAATTGTGTTTGGTTTGACCATTGGACTCTGTAACTGAAATGAAAATTAATTTGAGTTTAATCATTTTAAAAGCGAACTTTGCTGCATTGGCTTTTATATTAAACAATTTTACGTGCATATTTATTTGCATTGCCTTTGAATGTACACAAAAAAAGGAGAAAAAAAACAACAAGAAAATCAAATATGTAAAATGCACACAAACAAACGCATGTATATATATATATATAAAATATATATATAAATACACGAACCATATATGAGCTCTGGCGCATATCAAGTTTATGCGCAAATATTAAATGCCATTTTCATTTTACGTTTTTATATCGTTTTCATTTTGTTTTTCTCTTGCAGCATGTAATCAATTTCCCTGGATTGACAAATGGATGACTGGCGGTAATAAATAAATGCTCATATTTACATTGCGTGCATTATTAAAAATTTGACACACCCTTGAATACAAACACTCACATTCCATATACTCACATTCCATATACTCCAACGCCCACCAATATAAACCAACATAGTTCGTCCTAGCGAACAGGAAATCTATGAAATGACCAGCGCACTCTTGGACATCTATTGCCAGCGACGCGTACGAATCTTCTACTTTGACTGCGGCACACGCTCCTCCCTATGGACCAATCAGCTGAGACGCCAGCATGGCGCTCCATCAGAGCTAATTGGAGCATATCGTACTCCAACGGCCAGACATTTGCGTGTCACGACGCTAAGCGGACCGACCAAGAAAGCCAAATTCCAGGCGGGCGATCATTATGCTCTGCGCACGCCGCAGGGTAAGAATTGTAGTTGCAACAGGAGTTGATTCCGCATCCTTTTCATATTTGTACTCTTCCATAGAATGTCGCAATGAGCTTAATCGCATGGGCAAGATCATTGATGAAATGATTGCACCAGTGCTGAGTGAGGCCCAGCATCATACAGAACATGGGCTTCTTCAATATCCTGATCCGCCAAGCTGTGATGTTAAACGAAAACAGGAAAATAAGCTGGTAAGTATATAGACAGATGGATTTACAATGATTAGAATGTTGGCTTATAGGACCTAGATTATAAAGTATCTGAATGATTTCAATGGTAGTTGAACCTCTTTTAAAGAGAAGATTTAAATGTTTTTAATACTTTCTTGATATTTTATCTTATATTCTTTGGTTTTTCTTTAAGCGTAAGCCGAAATGCAAAATTGCTAAAAAACGCATTCATCGCAAAGACTTTGCCACCAATGAAGAATTTCTCATATGCCTAAAGAAAATGGAAGCCACGTAAGTGCTTTAGTTAAGTACAATTTGTGAATCGTAACTGTCATCCTGAGCAATTTTCAGAAACTTTCCATACATGGCTCCACTGCAGCCAGTGGAACCAGAGGAACAAAAACTTAGAATTCTGACTTCCTATCAAAAGAAATTTGACATCGCCAATGAGAAATTCACACTGAAAATACAAAAGCGCTACAAATGCCTAATGAAGAGTGTGAGTATCGCGGGGTTTGGTGGAACACTTAAGCCATAATACACATGTCATAAACAAATTTTGAATTATGCAACTGACCACCCGAAAAAAAGACGGTGAAAAGGATAACTGTGAAAAAAATCTACTCACACCATGAGCAGCTGACTCTCCTGACCAAGATCATAAAAAACCCATCAAAAATGAGCATCAACAGACATAAATAACTTTTATGCTTCTGTCTGCAAGTCCGAGCCGTAGACGGGCTGGCTTTTCGTGTTCAGCGGTGTGTCCATGTCCATATCCAAAGTCCGAGTCCGAGTCGCACATAAAAAATGATAATAATAAACTTAATACAAAGTAAATACTTATGTGTGCCTGAGCGTGAGCGCGTGTGGGAGTGTGGGAGGATAAATTAAGCTGCGTTGGCTTTTGGCTGAAAACGTGCTTATCAAAATTATATAATTCATACCTCATAAACATTATGGGCGTCTGTGGCTAAAAGTTATGAATAACGTGATTAGTTGTTAAAAAAATACACGCATACACATAAATACACATGCCCACGCACACACTTTCGATTGCTGTGGTAAGACTGACTGCCAGCTACTCTGTAAACCTTTGGGAATGATTGGGCTACGGCCACGCTTTTCATTATGATGAAGCTGGTATGTAATATACTCTCTTAAATTGAAAAGAGAGCTTTAAAAGCTATCAGTATATTGGTGTGCTTATCTCCTGCTGGCGTTGTTCGAAAGTATATACAAATTCTAAATGCGTTAACTAAAATCTCATTTCGCTTAGTGCTTTTGAAGAACTATTGACTAACTCTCTCAAGAGCTACACAGCTCAGGGTTTGCCTTGCTTCGAACCAGAGAACTGCAAAACACCGTTTTTTCAGTTGCTTCTTCTTGCTTCTACACAACGAACATTAGTTCAATGCAGAGGCATAACAATTTCCGGGGTTGATCGCGTGTTAGCGCTTTTGCAATCACAAGATGAAGCTTTTACTTCGAGCAAATTTACAACCAAATGAGTTCGGCCCCTGGACTATGGGTATCATGCCTGAACTAGAGGAACTGGAGGGATTCTTGTTTGTACAAATTTGACAGCCTTATAAATGTAGGTGTACTGTGCTTGTCTCCTGATACTCCTGATACAGTTTCATGACACTGAATCAGGCAGTCCTAAGAGGCTGTTCGGGTTAATTTATCACTCGCATATGCCTCTCAATCCACTTGTGTACAGGGTATACAGTGAGCTCTCGTGCTTGTGGGTTGGCTTGACTAACACATGATTTCATGATTTTGGCTTGCTTTTATGGCACTCAGTTTTGGGTTACGGATTGCTGCACTTAACAGCTGCTGCTGTTGATAATGGTATTGGTTGCCTTACCTCCACTTTTTTTTTTGTAGATGTCCACACTGCAGCTGGAAGCATATCCCTCGCACCTGATACGCAAGGCATTTCGCCGCATTGATCCACGCTGTGAATTACTGCAGGATGCGTACAGATTCATACTCGAGGAAGAGGTAAGTAGTGAGCTAGTGTCAACACTCCAAGTTTAGCCAGCAGAGCTTTAGGCTGGCATCAACATTATTAGCAAACTTAACTGGCGTTCAAGAACTTTCCGCCCGAAAAGTTTGTTGGCAATACGAGCATATTAAACACGCTTCCCAGATGAGTGAGCCGGGGAAAGTTGGACATGGTGACGCTAGAACTGGTGCTGGTGCTGGGGCTGGGGCTGGGGCTGTCTGATGGGTACGCGTGTTGATGTTTTGACGTGAGCGCCAAAAAACAAACTTTGGCATAGGATATAAAGCACTACTGCTACTCAAGTCAAGCACTTGCCATCATCTGGCAAATCAGTGCAGTCGAGTTAATAACAACAAGCTCAGCGAACACACCCACACCCATATAGTGGCGTTCTCTGTCCCGCACCCGTTGAAGCTATCGCTCAAGTTCACCAACTTTTCCCCGCCTCGTTGTCGCCGTATAAACTAGAGAAAAGGGCCTTAAGCGTTAGCAAAGTTTTTCAGCTACCTGCCGCGATTCCACGATTCACTGCCAAATCAACTCATTACAGAAACATTGGCCCAAACTGCCGCCAGAAGTTATATTAATGGATTATCTGTTTGTGGGCTACCGTAGCATACGCCAGGACTTTGCCATCCTCATCATCGTTTGCCTTATCGATTTGCAGGAGGATTTTCGCTATCATGTCAAGCGTGCCTTTCTTCGCTATTTGCTACAGTAAGTCCGTGTGGTCTGGCTTAGAGGTTTCTGCTCTGTAGCTATCTCCCTCTGGTGTCCCTCCCTTCTAGGTCCAACATGGAGCGTAAGCGCTTGCAGCTGGAAATGGAACCGCCCGATTTTCCCACTCTTACTATTATATCGCCTGTGCCATGGCGCTCGAATATGCTGCTGGCCAAGAGTCGCATTGGTGAGCTTCTCATGACCACGCATCCCACAGTGCAGGCTATAAACCAACTATGGCATCAGCTTTATGACGATTTGGTTATTGTCGATTTATCGAAACTGTTGCTGGCACAGAGACCTCTGGATGGAGATACAGTTCAGGCATTTGTACAGAAGAGCTGTGCTGAAGTGAGAGATGTAAGTACGCGGTTGATTTTGGCTCAAAATGGAAAGCAATTTCGTTGTATCCATTCACCTGCTTAGCTGTTACTCAACGACTGGCTACCACGTTGCGCTGATTTGATGAATTTTATGCGCAACAGCTGGAAGGACTTGGTGCCCATGTCCGGGAAGTATGGTGGTCGAGCCGATATGCTCTTTAACTGCATACACTCGCTCATGTCCCAGCATCTGTACAGTCTGATCAACAAGAGCATCAACTATCTGTTCAAGGTGATGTGTGCCTTCAAGGAGGGCAATGAAATTTCCAAGTACTCCATGTATGATCCAAAACTTCGACGCATACCCTTGATGACGCTAATTGTCTCCGTGGTGGGGGCGCACTTTGACAATGACCCTATAGAGATGGGACCCGGCGTCCGTCCCAGTGCCAATATTTATGTATTCGATAGCGATGATGCGGATCCATTCCAGCAGCCCATAGTCAATGTGTTTGTGGACACTGTAAGTGGGACATGTTTAAATCGAATCCTTAATCTGTCTAGTGTGTTTTTAACCAATAGAGCCCTGAAGTGGACGATGTATCGCAATTCGAATTGGATCATCGCCACAAGCTGTATATATATCCCTACATGATGGAGCTGCCGCGGATATTCACAGATCAGTTCAAGAACATTCTGGCTGTGGGCTATGAGATACCGCGCCTTGAATACATCATGTCCGGCGGCGGTAAGTAAGCATTATACCTATATATAATGAATATATAGTTATATATATATATTTAATATTGATATCAGATCCCGAAACTGAAGGCTATTTACATTTCATTGATGAGGATCATGAAGATTTTGTTGATCTCTGCAACAAAGTTGAGGAGATTGTGAAGGTCAACTGGATGGGCGTGCATGTATATTTAAAGCCGATCTATAAGTATTACTTTGGTTTATTTAAAAAAATGATAATGCCAATGGTGGAGAAAATCTGGACTGAAAATATATTACCCGATTTGGCGGTGAGTTGAATATGTATGCTATGAAGAACTAAAAGAAAATTCCAATTGTTAGGATGCCTTGATTTTTTTTAGTTTTTTGTAGCTTGATTAAGGTCCACCAGAAGAGATGGTTTAACCATAAAATGTTTGATTTCATAAATTTTATAAAAATGGGTATTAGTATTAGTAGTAGTAGAAGTAGTTGTATGTGGCAATAACAATCGTACTGGGTCTGTGCCTGATGCATGCGTCTCCTCGAATTGGCAACACTTAGTCCTTTCAATGTATCCAGGTCTTCCTCTCCTTCGCATTGAGTACTTTCCGACTACCGTATTGAGTACTTTCCGAGCTGGAGTTTCTTCATTCAAACGTACGACATGACCAGCCAAGAACCAGTCTAGTAGTGTTCATTAGCCTGACCACGACAATGTAGCCGCTATACGGCTTCCTTCCATCGAAAACGATAGATATCGCAAATATAATAACCAAAGATCTTGCGAAGAATTTTCTTCTCGAACGCCCCAAGAGCAGCTGCATCTGATTGTGTTACTGTCCAGGCCTCAGCACCATATAAGAGCACCGGAAGGATGAGCCTCTTGTAAAGTGTTAGTTTCGTCTGTCATAACACTTGTTGCCAAGAATTATTCACATGATTGTTGTTGTTTATTTTAGGCCATAGGCCATTCATTAATAGCAATCATTTTTATCAGATTGATAGATGGAATCCGTTTTAGATTCTTAGAGTGGAACACAAATTTAGTTATGGCAATTGCAGTCTCATCTGATTTACGTTATTAACCTTCACCGACAGAAGTTGTAGCATAATTTCAGTATATCATATGCCACTCGAAATACTTAAACTAAACCAGATCTGTTTGTCCCTGAATAGATATTCAAATCATTTTCCAAAGCCCGCCATTTCGACAATGCCTTTGGGCACTTGGCTGCGTCTCGTCTTGAAATGAATTTAATTATTTATTTCGATTTGATTATACGCAATGATGCGTAGAATTAACATAAAATTTCATTATGTAATATTAATAGACTGTTGACAGACAGACGGACAGCAGACAGAGAATCTGCTGGAAGGGGGGATGGTGGATTGGCAAGTGCCAGGCAATTTGTGTAATTTGACAAGTGCTGCGCGCTGCTTTACCTATATATACACG
Source organism: Hirtodrosophila duncani (assembly GCA_037043425.1). Lineage (NCBI taxonomy): Eukaryota > Metazoa > Arthropoda > Insecta > Diptera > Drosophilidae > Hirtodrosophila > Hirtodrosophila duncani. Next base: position 3,657,363 of record JBAMBM010000834.1, on the reverse strand, counting down.
CCATCATCTCCCTCGTTCTCCATCCGTCTGCGCATTTCTGACATTTTGTGAGCACTGTGCAATGTTTAATTAAACTTTGTTCGATTTCAGCAGCTTTTGAAAATGAAAATTGTGGACATTAATACCATTTTATCAGCTGAATATTGGCATTGCTCATACAGAACGAAAGGCATTGCGAACATACTGAAATACGCTTCGACTCAATTAACCCATTCTCGTTGCAGCCGCTCTGACACTTCCTCTCCCTGCCAACCCGCGCTGCAGTTTTCAGTTCACATTCATTAAGTTTTATGAAACGACCAGCAATTTCCCCCTTTTTGCGCAATTTATTTAAAATAAAAATTGCTTCCGACTGGGAAGTTTTTTCATGCATGTAATGCGAGCTCCTGCCGCTCCTGTCTCGCCCACTTACACACATACACACATTCATGCATATACTTTTTTGCCATTAAAGATGCATATTCATTTACAATATATACCCCCCACCCCACATGATATATGCATCCTATCTCATCCAATCCCCTGCCTCCCGACGCCAACAGGTTGTTCAGGAATTATTGAAAAAACTGCGCGCCATCAACGATACAACGTATTATCTGCGTGATTTTATACCGTTGAACTTGTTCATGCTGGATAATCGACATGTGAAGCTTTCGCTGCGCATGTATGTGAAGAATATATACGATTTTATAATTGATTTTTATAAAGCACTCAATCTGAACGAGAATCGAGCGTAAGTAACAGATGCACTAATTCATTAAACTTTTCTGCTGACTCTGACTTTCATAACTGTTCACTTCAGCATCTGCGAGGAGTTGGAGGAAATGTCCATGAAGGCCGGTGAGCGGCCTGAAGAAACTCCAGAGGTGGTTGCTTTACAGAATTACATTGCCGAGTGCCGGGAGATGCGCATATTTGCGATAAAGGATCAAATCAAAGAAGTGTTGAAGCGCGTCATCTTCCTGCTGACACATACGTATTTGTCCAGTGAGTAAGGGGTGAGGGTTGGTGAAAGTTTTGGTTAGAGTTTGGCTATTTGTGCAGCTGTCAGAGGGGGCATGATAGGGTTTGGTTCTGTTTGAATCTGAACTGCTGTGAGCCGCCCTTTCGCTCCTTCCATCTGTCCTTTAGACTGTTTGCTTTAGACTGTTTGCCCTAACTGGATGGCTGGCTGACTGGCATATGTGTGGAGCTCTCGCTTAACGTAATTAACCTCAACTAACAAGCTGAGTCTACTAATTGGTTTTATAATTACTTGCGGTAAGACACCGAACATCGAGCCATGCTAAAACCCCGAAAATGCAACTTAATGAGCTTAACAAATTCATGAATGTGTGAAAGTTGCTTTGACAACCGACAAATGCAGACAAGCCTCCGCTCCGCCCCAAATCAGACAATTGAGTAGAGTTATCCTCAAGTGTCTTGTGTATCTTACACATAAGTATATCCTCATTGTGTATACGTATCCGTTCATCTGTCTGTCTGTTTGCCTCTGCCTGTGTGTATTATTGTCGTCTGTCTGCCTGTCTGCCCTTTCGTGGCTTTTGTCACACCAAATGTATAGCATCAGCGCTCAGCCGTCGCTTGTCAGAGCCAAAAAAAGATCCTCTTACAATGAACATACTCGTATAATTAATTAGTTTGGCTACGAAAAACGCGCGTTACCAATTAATTAAGAGTTAAGCACAGTTAATTAAGGCTTTGTGTATGTACGAGACAGAATAGACAAGTCTCTAGTCATCAGTTCATGCTCATCCTTATCCATCTATCCTCCTCCGGCAACAGGCGATGAAATTCATCTGAATACGCGCACATTTATACTGCCTGGTGAGCTAGAGGAGGTCCTCGATTTGAGTGCTGCTCGCTTGGCCGTCGTTCGTGATAATCTGGAGTTGGCATTACGGTAAGTAGCCCTTGAGTTCAAGTCTATAGCTGTTGAGAATACTAAAGTTTTGACTTTTCTCTCTCTATCTCTCGGGCAGCGAGCGACGAGCACAGTTCGAAAAGCTGCTGGCCCAGGAGAAACGAACAATGGACGGTTTTCGCATTAGGGAAATACGGGATGTGCTGACGCTTGAAGAGCTCAAGGAGCGTGTTGATACTGTGGATATATTGTTTACAACCATTGAGGTGAGAAATTTAGACAATAGCAACAAAACATACTCAAAAATGTTTACATATAATGCAGATATTGCCTTATATTATCTTTTAAATTTAAGTTCTTATTGTTTGTATTAGGGTAAATAATTTTGTCCGTGTATTTCGTATACATGTGCATGCTAATTACAAAGGCATTTGCCTTTTCATAGGCAGAACTTGAACCTAAAAATCATACCAGTTTCGTTCGAATGAACGTCTGAGTTCTTGTGTAATTATTTCCATTTCCCGTCTACAGAATCTCAGCCGTGAGGCCAAGGCTATCAATGTAGAGGAAGGACTGTTGCAAATTGACATCTCCGCCTTTCCCCTGCTGGCCGAAATCATTGAGAAAATGGAACCAATTGAAAAACTATGGAAGACATCGTATGAATTTGAGAAGGATTATCTGATTTGGTAAGCAATGGCAAAATTTAAGCCTATTGCAATTATCTTGGACTGCTCTTTGGCCACTTGTCGCAAATGACGAAATATTTGAATGTAAAGTGTGTGCCAGGTCAGTCATTTCTAGGCATCCACGCAAATCCCCCAGGCAAATGCCAATGCCAATGGCTGAAGGAAGATTCTCTTCAACTGCAGCGTAAAATGGCCAGATTTCAGCTTTACAGGCACAAACATTTGGCAGTCACTTTCCATAGCTTTGGCTTATGTTGTACCAATGCTGTCATATCTCTCTGTCTGTATTTCTATTTACATCTTTTTTCAGGATGTACGAGCGCTTCGAATGCCTTAATGCGGATGGCGTGAGGGAGCAAGTGGAGAATATGCACAAGGTAAGTAGTTGCAAGTCGGAAGTTGAACTTGTCATTGCTCGTCGCCAGCCAGGAAATAAAAACGAGCCACGAGCGGTAAAGTTTTGAGTTGTCGGATTTCTGCTGCACCACTGACCATGCATGCCACTTCCCTTTAGCCCTTGCCTTGCTTGCCGTCCGTCTGATTGTCTCTCTCCGTCTGTAAGCCAATGTAGCAGCTAAATTGCAACTAAAAACCTCAAGCCGCCTTGGGCAGCAATAGCAACAGTAGCCTGGCCAGGACAGGCCAATGCCAATGTGAACAAAAACGAAAAACTGTTACGTGCTTTGCCAGTCGGCAGTCGAAAAGTATGCTACGAAAAAATACTAGCATACATATTTGGCGGGCAACTTGGAAGCCAGGCGGCGGCAGCCGGAGCTCTAGCCCAGCGTGCCGGTGGGGATCAGAAAAAAGAGGCGGCACAAAGGCACAAAAGTGAAGGCAGTTGAATTGAATTTTTCGGCAAAGTGGAGACACAACAAGACAAGCAAGAAACAAGAAACTGGAAAATTTTGTACATAGCCGAAGTCATAATACTCTGAGTCTGAGGTAGCAAGCCAAAAGTTCATGGCTATCATATACCACGCCAATTCATGTGTTCGCGAAACGGCCAATTTAGAATATCAATAAGCTTTTTGCTCTCAAAGCATCAAATGTTTTCATCACTGAGATGGGTACAGCGGCTTAGTAGAATTTCCTGTAAGAATAATACATTTAGATATTTTTCAGAATTGTTTTAAAACAACATGCGCCTCTATACTCGGTCACCGTCTTCTTATTGTTCACCCACTCCCCAAAATCGAACTTGTGTGACAGTTTTAGCCAACGAGCTATTATCGCTTGGCCTGTATGTTATTCCCCAATCAGCACAAACAGGAGAGATACAGATATAATTGTTAAAGTTAAAAGAACAGTTTCGGTTAATCATTGTAGACGATCTGCTTCTTCTGCTAATTCCTTCTTTTGCTAATTCCATAGTCATGATTGCTCAAATATTAAATTTTCCCAGAACAAGGAGTTTTTATATATAAACAGATTCTACCTATTGTTATTTATATTTTTGCCTCTTCATTTGGCTGCATAGTTCCATCCTTCGGACTCAAGCTTGTGCCTTGACCCAAACTCATACGCCATCCTTCTTGTTTTCGTTTTGTTCCTGGCAGATAATGTACAAGCTGTCACGTCAATTGGCCTACAATCCCGTGGCGAAACGTGCCGCCGAACAGATGCGCATGAAAATCGAAAAGTTCCGGGTGTACTTGCCCGTGCTGGATTCGATTTGCCGGCATGGCCTAGAGAAACGTCATTGGGAGCAGATATCAAAGCACTTGGGACGTAAGATCAACCCCAAATTGTTTCCCACGCTTAAGGATGTGATTGATGTGGATATTATGAGCATATTGCCGCAGCTGGAAGAGATAGCGAATGCGGCGGGCAAGGAGTATGATTTGAATATGGGACTGAAGAATATGCAGGCGGACTGGAAGGATGTGATGTTCGAACTGTTGCAGTACCGCGATTCGGACACGCATATCCTAGCTTCCCTGGACGACATTCAGACATTGCTCGACGACCACATTATGCGAACACAGGCCATGAAGCGATCTCCATTCATTGTGGCCCTCGGATCCAAGGCGGACGATTGGGAGGCACGCTTGCTGCTCATTCAGAATATTATTGATGCTTGGACGCAAGTGCAGATCAACTGGATGTATTTGGAGCCGATTTTCAGCTCTGAGGATATTATGCGTCAAATGCCGCTGGAGGGCCGCAACTTTAAGGCAGTGGATAAGACCTGGCGACGTATAATGAAACATACCATGAAGGACCGGCATGTGATGGCTGCTACGGAATATCCGGAAATGCTGGAGATCTTCACAAAAGCCATCGAGGATTTGGAAACGGTACAGAAGGGTCTTAATACGTATCTGGAGCAGAAGCGCTTGTTCTTCGCTCGCTTCTTTTTCCTGTCCAACGATGAGCTGCTGGAGATCCTGTCGGAAACCAAGGATCCTTTGCGAGTTCAGCCGCATTTGAGAAAATGCTTTGAAGGCGTGAGTCCTGCGAAAGGTTTAAGGTAAACGATTTTGGCTTTAATCAATTGAAATATCTTTTAGATCGCCATGCTAACCTTTGATGACAACATGGAGATCACCGAAATGGTCAGCGATGAGGACGAACATGTCGCCCTGGTGCGCAAAATCAATCCGCAGACAGCCAATGTAAGCACTTGACCTTATTTGTATTGCAACCATAATTAAAAGCAAATGTGCTTTTGCAGGGTCTAGTGGAAATCTGGCTGAAGGAGGTGGAAAATGTAATGTTGGACAGCGTTAAGGAGCAAATGCGTGAAGCTTGGGAGGACTATGCGCAGGTGGACCGTGTTTCCTGGGTAGTTTCCTGGCCTGGCCAGGTCGTCCAGGGCATTTCCTGCATGGCCTGGACCTACGAGGTGAGTCGGCTCTCGCCCTGCCATGCCATTGCCATTCACTTCCTCAGTGGCAATCCTTTGGCAACCACAAAAGCCGCAATGGCAGCATCTGTTGGACTGCGACTGCAATGTCTATGCAACAGCCAGACTGTGCTGCTGTCACTCCTCCGCTTAGTCCACATTGCGTGTCCCTGACAGCGCGATTAGCCACGCCCCACTACCTATAGTTCGACGCCCATCTTTATCAACCCAAGCTGCTGCTCTTTGTGAGTGCTTGCCTCTCCAGGGTTTTCATTTTGAGTGAACTTTTCTTTTCACTAGCGCAGCGAAATTGGATATCATATTTTTCCATTTATTTGCTTTCCCTTTGCTGCTGTTTTTAAAGTTCTTTTTTTGATTCGGCTGCTGTTTACCTTTACCTTTGCTCTGTTGCTTTTCAGGTGGAGGATGCCATTGAGCATAAGACGCTGCCAGCGTATTTGGAGAAGTCCAATGACCAAATTGGCGAACTGGTACAATTGGTCCGCACGGATCTTCAATGTGGCGTGCGCATTGCCGTCGAGGCTCTGATTGTACTGGACGTGCATGGTCAGTAAACTGGGATAGTTACAAACGGTTCTTGAAACTAATTTATTTTCCATTAATTTTACATTAAAGCGCGCGATGTGGTCAAATATCTAACCGATATGAATGTGCCAAACATACAGGACTTTGATTGGATCTCACAGTTGCGGTACTATTGGAAAGTGGATGATAGTGAGTTGGACTCTGTACTTGATTAGCAGCACAACACCATCTTTCATACTTCTACAGAAAACGAGGACTGGGTTTGTGTGAGCATGGTGGTCACAGATGTTAAATATGGCATGGAATACTTGGGCAATTTACCGCGTCTGGTGGTCACGCCACTAACGGATCGCTGTTACCGGTGGGTAATAACATTATCATCACACACAATCCTTCACACACATATTTCCGGCTGCCTTTCCAAAAACAATATTAATTGACAAAACATTGCCAAACAGCTGTATCTCTGTGCCAGTGTGTGTGTGTGTGTGTGTGTGTGGGTGCGAGCGTATGCATTTCACCCCACTCTCTAAAAGTCAGAGCAAGTCAACGTTTATTGGAAAATATTTATTTTATTTCATTGCATTTTAAATTTATTTTCATTTTTTCAACAAAATGCGCAAAAAGAACTGAAAACCTTTTTGATGTTTAAGCCGCCTACGACAAACACAGACAGCAACATTCTCAATAACAACAAGGACGACAACAACAGCAATGAGCGCAGGAGAAACACATGCAGCACACAGGCAAACAGGCAGGCTGTCGCTGGCAGAAAGGACATTTTAATGGGGTTTCCGATAAAACTTTTATATTAAACAAATAAATCAATGTTGGACACTTTTTCACTCACACACACACACACATGCATAGTTAAAAAACGAGTGTATAGATATTTGTATGGCTATGCCGGAAAAGCTAAAACATACATATACTAGCAAACCATCGTAAAGCCAGCCGCGCTGCCAATATGATAAAAATATAAACTCGCAAAGCAAGCAAAAAAAAATAAATAAAAAATAAGAAAGGAGGGCAAAATTCGGGTAAGCGAAGCTTACATACCCTTGCAGCATACGTGGAGGCTGGTATCCGGTATCCTAAGAGTTCATTCCGAATCCGTCGGTTATATGATATAGTGATCCGATCTGTACGATTTTGACATATGACCAGCTTACAGCAAAAAGAAGTCTAGGGTAGAAATTTCAACTCGATAGCTCTAAAACTGAGACTAGTTTGCATAGAAACAGACAGACAGGTGGCCATGGCTATATCGGTTTGTCATGCTGAACAAGAATATATATATTCTTTATGGGGTCGGAGATGCGCTACAAATATAGTGACAAAATTACACTACCCTCTGCAAGGGTATAAAAATAAACAAGAAACCAAGTATGAATGAAAATTTAAGTGAACATCGAAATTGGATATACACTTATATTTTATGTTGATTTTATAATATAGAAGTAGCTCAATTAGCGGCTCAGTTAATGAACAATTCGTAGACAATGATTGGGAGTTAAGAAGAGAGAAGAATAGGTTGTTGAGCTGTATTAAAACTTCTGACAAAGGACTACTCATGCTGTAGCTACCCGATGTAAATCTTTGAAATTGTTCTTTCAGATCTATATTTTTATAGACGAGGTTAAGTATAACTTGACGATGCGATCTATTAGAATGATCGCCAAACACCATATTTGTTTAACATTTTAGTAGTAAATAGGAATGCTAGCAATGAGAACAGTTTGAAAATTTTAAATAAGGGCTTTTTGTTGATATCGCAAATAAATACTCCATATAGATTTTCCAATTCTATCTGAATACTAATTAAACACTTATTATTAACCTAAAGTTGGCCGTCGTCTATATCCAATACAAAGATCGACAAAGATCACATTCATCTACATTTTGTGTAGCACAACGAAATGTTGGAAGTGAAATCTATTTAAAAATTTCTTTCTAAACTCATCCACACTTTCTTTTTTTTTTAATTTCTTGTAAACCAAGTTTGTGCCAAATTGTTGAAGATAATGTACAAGAAACGCAAGATTAAGTGTCTTTGTTTTGCACCTCACACGGAAGGTCTGCATAGACACTAGTTTTCTAACTTTTCTCAACACACAAGGAACATAAGCGATAATGGCAGTCCAGGTTAACCAAAGCTTTAGTACCAATTATACTGCTCATAAACATTTCCAATGCTTTCGTATAATATCTTAGAATTTTGTTTTATAAGAAAACCGACCTAGTTCGCACGGCTGGTTTCTGTGTTTCGTTCTTTCTGATTATGTCTCTGTAGGGATAGTCCTGGCCCTCTGGGATTTATGTCTGCCTCGGCCAAGGCTAAGGCGATCCTTAAGCTCTTACGAAACGTACCCTTTTTGCATGTTTTGTACAACTAAATATATTCGAACTATGACGTTTTCCAGAGATGACTGAAGTGGTTTGTATTCTCTGTACATGAAAAAAAGGATATCAATAAAAAATATAGAGCTAAAGTACTAATTAGTACTAAATAAATAAACTATTCGTAAGAAAATGATCTGAATGATAGTTTAAAAGATAGACGCGGGAAGCGACTTTGTATTGGTATAGATGATATTGCCAAAGCATTTCATTTGAGAATCGTTGTAGAACTAAAAGGCAGAAATCTTAACTTTTATCATTTATAAATAAATTTATTATATAAATTGTATATTGATGGTGTTCCTAATATAATTTTTTGCATATCCGTCCTAGTGTCCATCCGTTTTTCTATGCCTTTCGAATGCTATGCTTAACTGTGATACCCTTTATCTATTGTTGAGCCAATGTGCGCCTAGCTTGCAAAAAAAAGTACATATAAACCTTAAATGACAATTTTGTAAACTGCTGCCGTGAGAAATGTGAAAATATGTGAAATAGATATTAAAAGCACGCTTCGCATGCTGCCCCTCTTATGCATATATAACCTTTTTTTAGCCCATTGCTAATTTTTTTTTCTCTTTTTTTCTTAACAGTACTTTGATGGGCGCTTTGAAGTTGTGTTTAGGCGGTGCACCCGAAGGACCCGCTGGCACAGGCAAAACCGAGACCTGCAAGGATTTGGCAAAAGCAGTGGGCAAGAAATGTGTTGTGTTCAATTGCTCGGATGGTCTCGACTACAAAGCGCTGGGCAAGTTCTTTAAGGTGAGTGTTGCCTGTTAGCTAGATGGAGACGCACCGTCTCCTAATTAATACCGGCTGAAAGTCTGGACAAGAACATTAATCAAACAAAGAACTTGTTTGTGGCAAGGCTCGTGCGAGCCACAATCATGACTTTCAATTAGTGTTGATAGCGAATTTCATCGTGACACGAATAGGCGACGCACGAGAGGGATAATTGTGGACACGCGTCCATGTGCGCAACTTGTGAGGGGGCATTACGAATTTATTGCCTCGTTTTGGTGCCGTGTTCTGACAACCATTTCAGCATAATGCACGTCAAACAATTTAGCTTCTTGTTCGGATTGTGGTTCGCTGTTTTGGGTGTCTGGATATTGCGTGCTGCCCATCTCTATCTTTGAGTCACACACAGCTGCACAAGCGTATTCTCATGAATTTGGAGAAGGCAGTTAATTTGCCACACGCTTGTTTTTTCGCGTTAGACACTGTGGAGCCGACAATCGCCAGTCACCCGTCTCCCAATTATAGATAATACATATACATATGCATACTATGTGTGTGCGTGTGTGTGTTTTATAGAAATTTATGCAGTTTTCTGCGTAATCCCATTTGTTGCTCTAGCTCCACTTTTAGCTGCTGTTGACTAATTAGGCAGTTTGTGAAGGTAATGGCTGGTTTGAGTTTTTACTATAAGCCCACCTATAGTTTCCAGAGAGGCTTTCGTGTATGCAAATTTTTATGTGCAGGTCGTTAACCGCTCTCTTACACACACACACATATGCACAGACTCAAGCACGCACATCTTAAGTGGGTGATGAAGTTTTGTAGTAAAATTTATGTTTATTTTGGCTCTAATCGCTTAATTCGCTGGCACGCTTAATTGCACAATAGTTTTAAGCACCCATCTGAGGGCAGCCAAGAAAAAGACTGGGAAAGAGATTAATAGAGAGCGGGAGACGAGGGCTCAAAGATATATAGGCGTGCGACCACTTTGCTGTTAATTTGCATGAGATTTGTTTTAATCACAACTTAGCCAGAATCAACCGCAACAATAACAAGAAGAACACATAAATTCACATTGATTTTCGATTTAAAATTAATGAATTTATTTTATGCGCTCTAAACGCAATCCACTTTAAGCTCAACATCCATTTGTTGTTATTCTATTTTTTGGTGTTTTATTTTTTATTGCTTAATTTGCGTTTGTGTGTTGTAGTTTTAGAAAGTAGTTTGTTTGCTTGTCAGCGCTTCGCTTTTCGTTTTGTTCTATAATAATCTCTAGGAAGTCGTAAATTTTCGATACGCAATTTCTGTTGTTGTTGTTGTTTTTCAACATTTTGTTGCTATGCTGAAATGCATAAACAAAAAAGTATGCACAAAACAATTTTGCGACAATAAAATAATTTTGCAATTGGCAAAAAATTCTACAAATTTCGATTTGAATTTATATCTGCCAAAACATGCACATAGCTTTACTTCACTTAGAAAAAAGTTCTCCGACATGTAGAAAAGACATGCAAAGAGCAGCTCGTCGAAATCTAATATCTTAAGGCTGGTGTGACACTAGGATTGTTCGCCTTCAAATTTACAAACCAGAATGTTTCAAAAATTCTCGTTTATATCCATATATAGTTTACATAATTTTGGATTTTGAGTTAAAAATAATTTGTACTAAATTATTATTTAGCTGATGTCTTCCCATTGTTGAATGTTTTCACCTTAGACTTAGAAAGCTTTCATAAAAACCTACAACAAACAACAAACAACAAACATAAGCAAATATTTCCAGTTTCATGGACAATATTTATGTATCCCAAAATTTCTAAATTTTCGTTCATGAGCAACAAACCATGTTTTCGGTATTCCGTGTCAATTTAAGTTTGTTGTGAAATTTTCAATAAAGTAATAATTTCTGCAAGCCTTGATTAATGTAGAAATGAATTTTTAAATTACAAAAATATTTCTTTAAAAAACATATTCAATTTCTAAAATTCTACGAAGTTTTTTCGAGTGTGGCTTTCTTGGTATTTTTATTGCTTGAAGAAAACAATTGTATATAAATGAAATGCAAATAAAATGCTCGCCATAAATGTCGGAACTGCAAAACTATGCCAAGCAAACAAAAGGCGTCAGTTATACAAATGAATGGCCAAAAGTTTCTAGAAACGGCGGACCAGGGTACATTTCAATGAAAATTGCTACTAGTTGAGGTCAAACGATACGCGGTGTTGGGCAGCCAAGGGCGCCAAACCACTTTGATGGAGTTCAAAGTGTTTGGAAAAGGCGCACATTGTGTGCAATTGCAAAGGCAAAGCAATTTTTTTTTTGCTGGCCACATAAGAGTGCCTTTCCACAACAATACCAACATAGAGACTAAAACACACATGTATATACACACACACATATGGATGGCCAATGGCGCTAATTGCACAATGGCAACGGAAACAACAGCGATCCTGACGCTGACTAGAAAGGGCGCAACAGCGTGTATAACAGCGTTGTGTTTGCGGGTGTTTTGTTGTGTTGTTGTTGTTGTTGTTGGGGATGTATGGTGTATGTTACAGCGATGTCAATGGCACAAGTAGCCAGAAGATAAAAGTTAAACCCATTCAACTGAGCCACCCGTGGTGCATGAGAATTGAACGTTCTTTCGACTGCTCAAAATGCCTTTAACTTCCCTAAAAATTATTGTAATAGATTTTCTATCTTTTATGACTATGTAGGCTACATGTTGTATGTTACAGCATTGACAACTGCAGTTATTCTTTCAGACTTGTTGATAAATTTAAACAAAATATGCTAAAATGTTATCAATGTTTTTAGTACTTTCCCACTTGAGCTTCTTAGCCATCATTATCGCGGTGGTCCACGGCGCACATCGCTAAGATAAGCTAAGCTAAGCTTTAGCCCATACCAATGGCGCTTCGCTAATACAATGTGTTTAGGTGGAGGAGCATTGCTGGATAACATCAGTATCAGTATACAGTACCCAGCCACCAGGCTGGATGTAATCAAACTCACCAAAATCCAAGCGGCCAGGGGAGCTGGCACATCTCAATCAGCTTCTGTCAAGCATGGTACATATGCATTATTTGCAATTCAGACGTCGCGAACATCCTAGGTATGTTTCAATTCATTCTGAGAGCAGAATTATGACCCACTCTCTTCTGTTTGATATGACGCTGCCAATTTATTCATCTTCTTTTATTGAAGTCTACCAAGAAAAATCAGATTTATCTTTAAAATCTTGCAAAAATTTTATATGTATTTCTAAAGAGAAGAGACTCAAGCAATTGTGCAAGAAATCTTTTAGAAGAGCTGATATAAGAAACTTAAATACTGAAAATTCCATATTTAAGCATAGAAACAAGAGCTTACCTATTGACTCCCATTCTCCTTCTCCCTCTATTGGCTACTACACCATATGGATACGCTGCGTGTATGAACATTGGATGTTGTAGTAGTCTTTGATAAAACAGCATATTTATTGCAAAATGGAAAAAATAGAAAAGAAGAGAAGAGAAAAGAAAAGCATATCAAAGGGCTCACCCAGTTCAGGCCACCCCATGGTCTATGCCCCTTGACTATGCATTGCAATGTTTGTGTCTATGCTGTTTGTCGAGCAAAGCATTGCCAACTGCTACTGAGTACACGGAGAACTGGAAAACAGAATTGAACTGAACACAGCAGCAACAGTGAGAAACAGAAAATAATGTTTATGCCGCTGTTTGCTTTTTCTACCTTTGCCATTTCTCTGCTGCGGCCAAACCAGCCTCTAACTCCTGTCAATACTGGCTTTTCGATACTCAGTAAGGCCAGAGCATATCAGGCTTGCTTATCTGAAATTGTATGTACATCTAAAAGAAGGAAAACATGTTGGTTTTTGTGGCCCTCAAAGGGAAGCAATCAAGACGAAGCAATAAAGATGCAAGCCAATGATAAGCAAGTTCATCAGATGAAAATTTTTGTCCTGAAGATACATTACGTTTCTACATTATGACCAATGATTAACTAATACTATTTACAGGGCATTTTCCAGTTGACCATGAAACTTATATACTTCCTTCATGGTTATGTACATATTTGTGTTTTGTTTCTTTTGCAGGGTTTGGCCCAGAGTGGCGCCTATGCTTGTTTCGACGAATTTAATCGAATCGAATTGGAAGTACTGTCGGTGGTCGCGCAACAGATTCTAACCATCCAGCGTGCCATTGGACGCAAGGTTGTGAAATTCTTTTTCGAGGATACAATGCTCAAACTGGATCCGACTTGTACCATATTCATAACCATGAATCCTGGGTGAGTGGTAAACTGAGGTTGGAGTGGCGTAGTGGGGGAGTGGGAAGTGGTCAGTGGAGAGCAACAGCCATGGCAGTAGCAACAGCAGCTGCGGTTTCACGCTGCACATTTTTTGCGCACCTCTTTTTGCTGCTGTGCATTTGAAAATGCATTTAGTTACTTTGTAAGCCAGCACAGGCATAGCCGGCCTACCCGCTGGGCCCAGAAGGTAACTGGGACATATACCCCATATGGTCCCGGACGAAGCTATTAGTTGCCAAAGGAAAAGGGTGCGTTTGGAGTGGCAATGGGAAAGGGCCTGGACTCAGGCAGGGACATGGACACGATATTGGTAGTTATTGCGTTATTGGAGATTTTCCCATAGGGATATTTATTGCTTTGGCATGCATGTGGAACAGCTGCGACAAACATGCATATTAGCCCCCACACAGATCCCAGCTATGAGTGTCGGCAGTCATAACTGAGACGGCCCACTGCCATTCAGCGAAGGTCTTCATTTCGATTGCTCGGTACTTTTTGCCATTGCCATTGCCAATGGCCATAGGCTGACACAGGAAAATGTTAGCCTTAACTTTTTTTGCTCTCTTTTACTGCCTGCCAATTTGTCACGCAGCCCCAGACGTTCTTAAAAGCAGTCACTCATATTGGCTATTGCCCAAGCGGGGGGTAGGCTGATAGCATCCTTGGCTTAGTATTAATGCCATTAGCACTTGCATTTTGATGAATTTGATTGCCCCAAGCTCTGGCTCCTAACTTCCTCTCCACCATACTGTCTTATGCTATTCATTCGACATTCGTCATTCACAGCTATGCTGGCCGCACAGAGCTACCGGACAATCTAAAGGTTCTGTTCCGCACTGTGGCCATGATGGTTCCGGACTATGCCATGATCGGCGAGATCACACTTTATTCCAATGGTTTCGATATGGCTCGCAATTTGTCGCAAAAGATTGTACAGGCATATAAATTGTGCTCGGAGCAGCTATCATCGCAATCGCACTACGATTATGGTAAGTTTATATTTATGGCTATATAACTTTGATTTCATATAACGCATAACGCATAGAAGGAATCATCCCCATAAAGTATATATGTATATTCCTGATCAGACTGACAAGCCGCGTCGATATAGCGATGCCTGTCTGTGTGTCCGTCTGTTTCTAGGCGAACTACTCTCTCAGTTTTGAAGCTATCGATTTTCGACGTCGGCTTCTCTTTGCTGTAAGCTGCTCATATGTAGAAATCATAAAGACCGGACTACTATAACATAAAGCTCCCATATAAAGACATAATATATGAAAACGTTTGTACAATAGATGTCGCTTACAAAATTTCGTTTGCAAGCCAAGCAGCCTTATTTGTGCTAGTCCTGAGCTCTGCCTCCCTCACTCACCAAGAGATTTCTTGGAATTCGAATGTGCTGTATGTATGTACATGTATATGTCTATGAAATTTTGTGTGTTTCTTTATATCACAATGCACGCACAAAATAGTCGAAGATTGCTTCGCTGCCTATGTCTACAGCTGAAGGAAATTGTACTCGCAATGTCCACTGCAAGAATATAAAAAGCACCGCATTCACTTGTACGGGTTTCTCTAAGTAGTATACACAGTTTAACTTCCTAAGCTGGGTGTCTAACACCCACACACACACACTTTTACAGAGTATTAGATGCCCACACACCAACACATCCACACACAAACTTATGCACCTGGCTAATAAGGCGCAAAAGTAGTCAACAACACGTGTTTCTTATGCAGCAGCCAGCTCAACTTTGGGGGCCAACAACTTGTTATGTGTTATGTGTCCTGCATCCTGCATGCAGCCAGGCATCCTGTGTTCTTCGTTCTGCTCGTTTTTTTTTCATTTTTTTTGTTTTCTTATTCTGGTTTCAAGCCAAAAGATATTGCTCGCTTTTACGACGTAACATGTCATATGACATTACAACATGTCGATGTATGCGTTTATTTTCTTATGCATGTGTTTGGATGTACACATGTGTGGGTGTGTGTGGATGTGTGTCTGTGTTTCTATGTCCAGCCCTTGCCCTCTGGCTGCAATTGCAGCAAGGCAGCTGTGCAAGTTTATGTGCAAAGTACATTTGATCAGTATCTTATTTTGAGTTTAAATTGAAAAACTTTCTTCCAAGTTTGCTGCGCTTTTGTGCGGCGTGTGTGAGAGACAAATGCCAAACACATACACACCACACACATTCGCATAGACACAACAATGTAAGTGAGTGTATTTGTATGTGCGTGGGTTGTTTTGCCAAGTAATAATAAAAACTATTTGTACATTTAGTTGATGCTGATGGTACCACCGCTCCTGTCCAGCTGCTTTTTTTTTGTTTTTTTTTTTTGCAATGTTGCAAAAGTTTAGCATTTTAACGGCAACGTAATGAAGCACCCGGACACATTCGGGCTTGGTTATTGCTCCAAGGGCTGGACCATTATAGGGTCAGGTTGGCGCCATCATGGAAACAGCATCAGCACAAAATACCTGAGCTTGGTCTGCTGCTGAGCTGAGTTATGTGCTCCGCTATTCATCCGCTCGCCCTTCATATTGCCGCATAATTCTAAAGCTAATGCAACGCCTCCAACTTTTCTGCCTTCGGTGTATTTTGGCAGGTATGCGAGCCGTCAAATCTGTGCTGCTCGCCTCCGCATCGCTAAGGCGACTCTACGTTGACCTGCCGGAGCCGGAGATTGTTTTGCGTGCCATTGTTGATGTCAATTTGCCAAAATTCCTGGAGCAAGATATTTCGCTGTTTATTGGCATCTACATGGATCTGTTTCCAGGCGTCGAGTTGCCCATGGTAAGCGCTGATATAAAGGATTAACTTAAGAACATTTCCCATAGTCTACATTTAAGAGGCAAAACATTAATTATAATTCATAATTAAAAGCTTTCGAAAGTATGCCATATCATTTGCAAGAACTATTTTGAATGTGATTAGAAAATCAGCTTAATTCAATTTACCTGCATACCCTGTATATTGTCTAGCTCAAGCTCACATTCCTTTTTCCGCCTACCCCTTCAGCCCCAGCGAGACGACATTCTCAAGTGGCTGCATATTAATCTGGCGGAGAGAAATCTTCAGCCCACGCCTTGGTATTTGGAGAAAATACTGCAAATATACGAAATGTTGCTGGTGCGTCACGGTCTGATGATTGTGGGCGGATCCATGGGCGGCAAGACCACCGCCTACCAGGTGAGACATTAATAAATATGCATGAATATTAATTCGCCCGCCAGACAGCCAATTAAATGGCCTGGAATTAATAAATCAGCAATTAGCCCTTGTCCAAGCTCAACACCACTTCTCATGGCAATCCCCCAATGTAGATTTTAGCGCAGACACTGCGTAATGTAGCGTCAGATCCGGATGCGACACTCAAGGAATATCCAGTCAACTATCGCATCATTAATCCCAAGGCCATAACCATGGGCCAGCTATATGGTCGCTTCGATCCCATCTCACATGAGTGGTCCGACGGTGTGCTGGCGAAAACCTTTCGAGAACAGGTGCAGGGCCCAAGATGGGAGCGTGCCTGGGTCATGTTCGATGGGCCTGTCGATGCGGTTTGGATTGAGAATCTGAATACGGTGCTGGATGACAACAAGAAGCTCTGCCTCATGTCTGGCGAAATCATGCAGATGACTAAGCTGATGAACATGATGTTCGAGCCCGCTGATTTGGAGCAGGCGTCGCCAGCTACTGTATCGCGCTGCGGCATGATATACATGGAGCCTTCGCAACTGGGCTGGCGTGTCTTCCACAAAAGCTTTTGCAATGTCCTAGTTAAGAATGTGGGCTTGAATGAGATCTACATGACGCTGTTCGAGGATATGGTCGAGTGGCTCATACCCGCCGCCTTGGACTTTCTGCAGCAGTGTAAGCAAATGTTGGAGCTGTCGCCTCTGTATCAATACCAGACATTCTCGCGCTTTTTTCTGCACTTCCTGGAAAAGCATAAGGTCTTCAATCAGGCCTGGTTCCAGCAGATGTTCCTATTCTGCTATGCCTGGGCCTATTGCTCGGCCCTTACCGGCAACGGCCAGCGCACTTTCGACGCTCTTTTACGCAAGGTTCTCTATGGCTCCAATGAGGACTATCCCAAGCCCAAGTACTTCTCTCTGAACCGTGGTCAAATGTTTCCCGAGAAGCAGGTCTTTCTTGACTATCGCTTTGATGAGGCGGAGAACTGGTGGACTTGGCAGAAGTCCAGCGATGATCCCTCATCAGCGATTACCAATTTCCCAGACCAGGCTCAGATCAGCGAGCTGATTGTCCCCACCAAGGAAACGGGCTATATTTCCTACTGGCAGGAATTTTGTGTATCCAAATCATATGGCATGCTTGTCATTGGTCCCACTGGCACGGGCAAGAGCGCTATTGTCACTAGCAATCTGTTGGCCATGCCCAAGTTTGCTAACCTGGTGAACATAATCAACTTTTCGGCACGCACTTCGGCCCAAATGGTGCAGGACACCATCATGAGTAAACTGGATCGACGGCGTAAGGGTGTCTATGGTCCTGCATTAGGCAAGAAGGTAAATCTTTTTGGCATAGTAAAGCCAAGGCTGATTCAAAATCTGTTCTATATGGAATGAGTCTATCCTGGACTGATCGTTTTGTTACTCCTTCTGTTTCCCTTATTTAGTGCACAGTGTTCTGTGATGATGTGGCCATGCCTGCCAAGGACACATATGGCTCTCAGGCACCCCTGGAGCTGCTGCGCACCTGGCTGGATCACGGCTACTGGTCAGATCTAGTAGATACTACAAAAATAGAGCTGGTGGATATGGTGGGTGTATAAGAATGCTGCACTTGAATCTCAAACATAATTTGTCATTTCTCGTACATTTGAAAGTTTTCCTTTTCATATTCTTCCATTCCATAACTTTTCCTCATAAACTGGCCATAATTTTTGCCTTAAACTTTCATCTTTCTTATTCAACAGACTCTCATGTGTGCAATGGGCACTCTAGGTGGCAGCAACTTCATCTTTCCCCGTCTCTATCGGCACATGTTCGTTGTGGCAGTCGATTCCTTTGAGGACTCCACCATAGTTCGAATATTCACGGCGATTGGTGATTGGCACTTTGCCAAGGGTTATCCCGAGAAGGTGGCTCTGCTCTCTCGCGTATGTTACATTTGGACAAGCAGAATATTTACAACAACAACAATAGCAACAACAACAACAACCAACCAGACACAGGCGATGCTCCTGTGCAGACGAGTCCACTTTCATGTTTGGCTCGCTTCCAAGCGATGGCGCATAATAAAATTAAAATGGCGTATTTTATAACTTCATTTCCCAAAAGTTCAACTGGCCATGCATTGCTGCCACTGTCCTGCTGATTGTTGTTGCTGTTTTTGTCGGTGTGGTTTCTGATTTTCGTTTTGGCATGTGGATGTAGGTGTGCTTGTTTGTTGCAGGGCTTATCGGAGGCAATGGTCAGCGTGTATCGCGAGGCGATACGCACCTTCCTGCCCACGCCGGCCAAGTCGCATTACACATTCTCGCTGCGCGACATAACGCGCGTCTTTCAGGGCATTGTGCTGGTGCCCCCCAAGCGGATGCCGGATCAGGAGAAGCTGGGTCGTTTGTGGGCGCACGAAACTTATCGCGTGTTTTATGACCGGTACGTTGAAGCCCCTCTGTCTGACTTTTGTCATTTATGGCCGCCAACTTTAATGGCCGTCTGGCTGTCACCATTGCAGCCTAGTGGACCAGTGGGATCGCGACCGACTGCTCACGATGGCCATCGATGCGTGCAAGAACTGCCTGCGCTTTCCACTGGAGCAGGCCTTTGCCGACCGCATCGAACCTGGCGAGAAACTGAAGGATAACGATCTGCGAAATCTCTTCTATGGCAACTACATGGAACCGGATGCAGAGCCCAAATTCTATGACGAAGGAGAAAGTTATGAAAAACTGGAGAAGCTCATGAAGTATTATTTGCGCGAATACAATTCGTTCTCCAGCTCACCCATGGATCTGGTCATGTTTAGGTTTGCCATCGAGCACGTTAGCAGGTTAGAACTTCTATAAACACATACTTGTATTTGTAGTCCTGGCTATGCTTGGGGATAATATGTCACATCTTGTTGCTTTGTGTCATTTCCAGAGTCTCTCGTGTTTTACAAATGCCACGTGGCAACATTCTCATGGTTGGCATGGGCGGCTCAGGACGACGTAGCTCCTGCCGCTTGGCTGCCTACATAGCTGATTGCCGCCTGATGACCGTTCAGGTATCCAAAAGCTATACTTTAGCCGACTGGCGCGATGACCTCAAGAAGATACTAATGGCTGCCAGTTTCAATTTGAATCACACCGTATTTCTCTTCTCCGATGCTCAGGTGAGTCGTTCACTGAATGTTTGCCCCCCGCAGATTTCATTAACACTTCTAGGCTAAGTTAATGTAATCAGCACGTTATGTGAATTCATCAACGACAGCATCAAATGGGTTAGGCTAATAAAATGGCATTTTAATAATGTTGTAAACCGCATTATCGACGACAGTCAACGACAGCTTTAATCAATGCCCGCTGAGGCACACCAAACCCACAAAGCTGCCGCCACACATATTTGCCCATATATATAAATTGAAATTAAAACAAAATTAATTTGAATATTCTCGGCTTCAAAGCGAGTTTACATAAGGTATCTACAAACATGAATAATCTGGGCTATATACAAGAACATGGGGCGTGCCGTCGTGCTGTTGATGAGACGCTTGACGTGACACACAAAGTGCTCACAATTGAATTGAATTTGGCTCAACTCGACTCGGCCGGGCAGGCATTGTTTAGCCAAAATTTACATTTATAATTAGGTTAATTGTTCAACTAACTTGATTATTGCTAAATAATTTGCATACGCAGTAGCTCAAATTATGGCATACTCAGTATCAAAAGCAAATTGAGTAGGCTCCAGCTCCAGCCTCCGGCCCCATAACTGGCAATGCACTGCATGCGGCTTAGCCTAAAATTAAATTTGAGTCAATAAATTAGCATTGACCAAAGTCCGAAACCAATCGATATGGCAAACATTATGTAGGTGTTTAAATATTAGACATGCCAGGCATGATTCTATGTGTGTGTATGTATATGTGTGTTGCTCTTTGTAAATTCTGTTCCATAAATGGGTTTGGCCAAAAATTGAAATATCAGCAGGAAAACTGACTATAATCAAATTGCATCGCAGCTAGCATATCCTTGGATAACTAATTACCATGTGAAATTAGTTATAGTACTACGATAATATCATTAGCCAGTGAGGTTGGACAAGGTGACCACATACTATTTGACATAAATCGACAATATAATTATACAAAGTTCAATCATTTTTTTGACAGAAAAAGTTGCCCCTCCACCTGTGGCGAATTATAAAAGCCATTCATTGAAATCTACTTACACTTTTTTATAGATTTAGCTTGTATTAGGAATCAAGCACAGAGTTATATTATCAATTATACCATTCACAAAAAATGGAAATGTATATTAATATATATATTATACCATTATATATATAATTCACAAAGAAAATAAATGCATATTAATTTTGTCATGAAGTTTGCAACGCACAGAATATTAATTTTGTCATTTTGTCATGCTTCCTTCTTTGCGTGGAAAACTTCATGACAAAATTAATATGCATTTTTGTTGGTGAATTATATATATAATGGTATAATATGTATATATATATACTCCCGGATAAGTTGGAAGGACCAAGTGAATGGAGACCTGACATCATTTGGTGTTACCAATTTTAGGAGACGCGCGCAAAGCGGAGGCGAGTGGAAGCAAATCGTGCATCAGGGTTGTTAATGCCACATAATACTACAACTATACTATATATATCAGCATGACAGGGGATTTTATAAAGCTATGTCCATGCGTCTGACCGTGTGTCCGTTCGTTTATTTCAACCCCGAGATCTCAGAAGTCTTAAGAGCTACAAAGCTGATGCTTCTTATATCTGCACGGTGGTTGAGTTTAAAGATCATCCCGAATTAATTGAACAACGCGATCTTAATGCACGAAATAACTTGCTTGTGAGCTATGTAAAGCAATGGTAAATTACTGATGACCATTTTGAGTCCTTTATATCGTGGTGTGGAGGGGGCAACGGCATACGCGTCATAGCGCGCTTACAGGCTGGAAAGACCCCACATGCGCGAGGAGTAAAGAAGTAAATTGCAAAACATTGCTGCCCATTCTTCCCGCCGAATGAGCCCTAAATATCGTGTCTCTCAGTTGTTGCGTGAAGCTATCAACGACAACTAAATTTTGAGCCGTTTCCCACTATGTAGTAGCCGTTGGCTTATAGCCGAATTTTTATGCAGCAGTTAGGCTTGGCTGGTCAGACAGCGATTTGTTTCTGTGTAGTATTAGTACATATGACAACTGTTGGTTTTAGCTGCAACTTAGTGTATTTAAGTTATGGAAAGTGTCGAAAGTCGAAAAGTCCTTTTAAGACATACCGCGTTCGCCAAATGTTAGGCCAATTGATTAAAGTGCGCCTTGGCATGCGGAATTGCCTTGTTGAAAATTACATTCTTTCTTGAAAGTTTAATTTAATTGGGGCCCGAAATAATTGTAATTTCATAACCGCTGTTCTCGTTGTTCCCGCCAATGATTCCATGGGTATTAAATGGTTACTCATGAATCTTTCCCGGGTTTCGGGAACATGTCCAATGAGCCAGAATGTACTATGGACACAGCACACTGTTACATTCCCAAACTGCACCATGATTTGCAAATAACTTTGCACAAATTTAACAAAATTAAACAGAGTATCTACCTGTCCAAAACTCTTGCATCCAGCGTTCTTGCTATTGTTCTTAAGAATGTGTTTACACACAAAAAAACATAACGTATTTCACTCTTAATTAGAATTATCCAATTCCATTATTTCCCTTAAAATTATAATATTCATTCTGTAAAGATTCCGTATATGGTTTTTGTGAATTGAAAACGGACGAGTAAATTCAACGCTCTGGCAAAGGCAAAGCAATCAGTATCCCCAATATCGGAGTCTCCTGCCCTGTCGACATGTGTCTTCTACTTGTACAAACAAAGCTCTATGCAGACATTAATTAACAATTACACTAAAATGCTCCATTGGGGGTAGACATCTACATCTGGACATCTGGCCGCATGCTGCAGACTTCATTTGCCATGCCGACTGTAGATTTGGCTGAGCTGGGAGCATGAAATAAATGCAATATTTCGAGTGTGGCACAGCTAAAGCCAATTGCTATGCCAAAGGCACTCAGGACGAATGCAATATGCATGTCGAGTCCTTGGCTGGACCAACTAGCTAACCAACAGACAACAGACAGGACAGAACAATCACATATAAATCCATTGATTTGCATTGTCGATTTTTGCATTTTCTTCATTTTCTGGGTATATGCTTGCAGGCAACGGACGAGGGTTATGTGGAGGATATCAATGGCATACTTAATACAGGTGATTTGCCCAATCTCTATCAGCTGGAGGACAAGGCAGCCATTATGGAGAATATGGCCAATGTGGCCAAGCAACTGGTGAGTCTCAGTCTCTAGATGAGCTGCTCAAGCATGGGCAAATGAATTTTAAATAAAGTGTAGTTGAGTGACGAGTGTAGGACCCAGAGGATTTGGCGCCTTTCCTTGTCCGTTTGTGAATTTATTAACAAGGACTTCTGTAACCATCTTTGTTCTCCCTGTTCCTCTTTCTGTCTGCATGCAGGGTAAGGTTCTGGATACTCTGCCCAGCGAGGTGTATGCCTACTACATTGAAAGGATTAGAGAGCAGTTGCACATAGCTCTGGCCTTCTCGCCCATTGGGGAATCGTTTAAGGAGCGCATACGTGTCTATCCATCGCTCATCAACTGCTGCACTATTGACTGGTACATGCCCTGGCCGGAGGAGGCTTTATCTCGTGTGGGCACCTACTTTGTCAGTTCAATGCATCTCAATAGGCCTCACGATGAGGAGGAGGCGGCTCCACAACAGCGTGCCTCCGATGAGCCCACCGAGGGAGAGCGTAGGGAAACAACGGGCGAGGAGCAGCGCGAACTCACACAGCTCGAAAATGATTTGGTCTACTGTGTCATGTACTTTCATCAGTCCGTGGTGGATGCCAGCGAGAAGTGCTATTTGGAGCTGAGTCGTCGGAATTATGTGACACCATCGGCCTATTTGGAGCTACTCAAGGCCTTTCGTGCTTTCTACACTCGCAAGCTGGATGAGATCACACGCTTGCGGGATCGCTATACCACTGGTTTGGAGAAGCTGGACTTTGCGGCCGGTCAAGTGGGTGAAATGCAGGCCAATCTTTACGACTTGCAGCCTAAATTGAAGGTGCTGTCGGAGGAAACGGATCGCATTATGGTTAACATTGAGCGCGAGACTGCGGAGGCGGAGAAGAAGAAAGAAGTGGTGGGTGCAGATGAGGCCGCAGCCAATGAGGCAGCCGCTGCTGCCCAGGCCATAAAAGATGACTGCGAAACAGATTTGGCCGAAGCCATACCCGCCATGGAGGCCGCTCTGGAGGCGTTGAACACACTTAAGCCGGCTGACATATTTGTGGTTAAGTCCATGAAGAATCCGCCCTATGGTGTTAAGCTAACCATGGAAGCGGTGTGTGTCTTAAAGGGATTGAAGCCCGATCGCAAGCCGGATCCGAGTGGACACATGGTGGAGGACTATTGGGGTCCCTCTATGCGCATGCTGAGCGATATGAAGTTCCTGGAATCGCTGAAGACCTTCGATAAGGACAACATACCGCCGGCCATTATCAAGAGGATACGTGAAAAGTGATTACAAATAGTCAAAACAATAATCGTGAACATCGATTCGAATCATAGCCATTTCAATCCCACAGGTATATAGCCGATCGTGACTTTGTGCCGGAAAAGATCAAGGCCGCCTCCATGGCCTGTGAGGGCATTTGTCGCTGGGTGCGTGCCATGGATGTCTACGACAAGGTGGCCCGCATTGTTATGCCTAAGAAAGCGGCCTTGGCTGAGGCCGAAGGCGAGTTGTCTCAACAGATGGAGAAGCTGAATGCCAAGCGAGCGGAGCTGCAAGTCATCTTGGATAAACTGCAGAAGCTCAACGATTTCTTTGCGGAAAAATCTCGCGAAAAGAAACGTCTGGAGGATGAAATCGATAATTGTGAAAAGAAGTTGAACAGGTGAGGGTCGGCCAATCCAAATGCTGCTTTCTTGTGGCGTGAATGCAATATCATACCTTTTCATATGCAGAGCCGAAAAACTGCTAGGAGGCCTGGGTGGCGAAAAGACACGCTGGTCCGAGGCTGCCAAGAATCTGCACGAGTCCATCAGCAATATTGTGGGCGATGTGCTACTGGCTGGAGGCTGCACTGCTTACCTGGGCTTCTTCACCACAGAGGTAACCTGGCCAAACATTTGCATATGCTGCACTTTTCTATGACGTGGGTGATGACTCAACCCAGTAGCTACTCGTGGCTAATGGCCAGGCTCCGCCCGTGACCGTAGGCGTTTCCATAAAGGATTTTAATATGCATGGACACGTTGCATTGATTTTCCTTTTTTGTACTTTTTCCCTTTCCTCTCTCTTTTTTTGCGTTGCCTTTTCAATTTTCCCCGCGATTAGTTTTACGGCTGACGTGACATTTCTTCTATATATACATATTCATATTCAGAATGTGGAGCATGAAATGCACAAATGCTGACATGTTAATATTTAGCTAAAATCGTTGTAAAAATGCCGCCCCTGCCTAACACTTTGTTGCCATTACGGGTATTTGTTGTACAGTTGCATTTCATTTGCTTTTTAGTACCGCGTGAATATTTTGGATGACTGGAATGCGCTTTGCCTCCGCAGACATATACCCTGCAGCGAGAGCTTCTCGCTGGCCTCCACACTGGGCCATCCTATGACCATACGCGCCTGGTCGTTGGCTGGTCTGCCGGCTGATAACTTTTCCGTAGAGAATGGCATCATTGTGACGAATTCCTCTCGCTACTCACTGCTCATTGATCCGCAGGGTAAGTACACAAGGGATTCACAGATAATTTCAACTAATCCTAAACCCCATGCACAGTGCAAGCCAACAAATGGATTAAGAATATGGAGAAAAACAATAATCTCAAGGTGGTGAAGCAAAGCGATACAAATTATATGCAAGTACTGGAGTTGGCCATTACCTATGGCCAGCCAGTGCTGATTGAGAATGTGGGTAAGTTGGCGTTGGATTAGGGCTTACAAAAAAACACGATTGTGTTGTGTGTTCACATACACATCTCATGCTTAGGCGAAAAGCTCGACTCGAATCTGACGCCCATACTGGAAAAGAATGTCATCAAGCACAAGGGAGGGCTATTCATCAAGAGTGGCGACCAAATGATAGAATACAATCCCAACTTTCGTCTTTACATAACGACCTGTCTGCGCAATCCGCATTATCCGCCGGAAGTGATGGTTATGGTAAGTTGACATGTGCAGAACGCAGGAACTAGAACGGCAACTATGAGTGGGAGTGGGGGTAGGAGGCAGCAGCTATTGCCGCTACTAGCTAGAGTTTGCGGCAAGCCGAAGCCAATGATGATGTTAGTTGTGTAATAAAACGACGAACTTAAATTGATATTTGGAAAATGCGCTGCAGCTCAGCAGGCGCTGGGAATATGCAAATTTTCACTGGCATTGGCAACGTGGAGGAGAACAGCGCCAAGTAGTAAGAGCAGCAGGAGCAGTGGCAAAACGTTGATAGAGGCGCTGATGTACGTGCGACATTGCTGCATAACCACTGGCAGCCCAGCATCAGCATAGACATCGAGTTCGACATTCACATCCACAACGACGTGGACATGAACATCTATCTATCTATTCCTCTGCCAATGCGCTCGTTCTGCTGCTTGTGAAACTCCTCGGCTTCCTCCTGCTCCTGCTTGCCGTCGTGTTTATAAAATTTTTCCAGCATTTCGCTTCAGTTTCTCCGCGCACTCAATCCTCTGTGCACATTGGTTTTTTTTTCCTTATGCAGCAACTGTTGTCAGCAGTTTTCGTTTTTTGTGGCACATTGTGTGTTTATTTTGAGTTTTCTTTTCCATTTTACGTGCTCCACTGCTTCATACTCTCCTAACCCCTGCTCTCTGTTTAGGTAACAGTATTAAATTTCATGATAACGGAACAAGGATTACGCGAACAATTGCTGGCGATTGTGGTGGCGCACGAGCGTCCCGATTTGCAAGAGAAGAAGGAACAATTGATTATTGAATCCGCAAGGAATCGTGATGCATTGTACACAATCGAATCCAAGATATTAGAGGTAAGTCTCCCTCTCTCTGTCTATCTGTATCTGTACAGTTATGTGCTCTAGAGTACGGACATAATAAATGTTTTGCCAGCTATGCATGGTCCTCTTTGAGCGCTTCGCTAGCATCCTCCGCCATACAGATTCAATTAGAGGCGGGCAAAGAATTTATGCTTTTGTGCCTGGCCAATGACAATTCAATTAAGTGGAAGCAAAACTCGGAAATCTGCAACTAACTTAGTTCTTTATGCTCATACTTACAGGTACTTTCCACCTCGGAGGGCAATGTACTGGAGGACGAGAATGCCATCAACATACTCTCGTCGAGCAAAATACTATCGGAGGATATACAGGAGAAGCAGGTTGTTGCCGTGGCCACCGAGATTGAAATCGATGCTGCACGCCAGCAGTATATACCGGTGGCCAAGCATTCGGCTATTCTCTTCTTCTGCATCAGTGAGCTGGCCAATGTGGATCCCATGTATCAGTATTCTTTGCCCTGGTTCCTCAACCTCTTTGTCAACGCCATTCTTAAGGCGCCCAAGTCGACTGTGCTGCCAGAGCGTTTGCGCAATCTCAACGACTACTTCACCAAGTCCATCTACACGAACGTTTGCCGCTCGTTGTTCGAGAAGGATAAGCTGGTCATATCTCTGGTTATGTGCCTGGGCATACTCGTCTCGCAGGGTCGTGTTGATAAGAACGATCTATTGTTCTTTTTGACGGGTGGCATTGGCTTCAAGAGCATCCCACCCAATCCACTAAGCGCCTGGCTGCCGGACAAGGCTTGGGCAGGCATCTATCGTGCTGGCGATTTAGATGGGTAAGTCACTTTGATATCCCCTTAGAAATTAAAAAACACATAAGACCCTCCCACAGGCTCAAGAACTTCCATAGCAAAATGCAGGATAATATAGCTGCCTGGCAAGAGTATTACGATGCTGCTAATCCCAATGAGCTGGAGCTACCAAAACCCTATGATAAGGTCAATGAAATGCTATTCTTGATCATACTGAAAGCGTTGAGGCCAGATAAACTGGTGCCCGCAGTGCGGGTAAGTAAATGGACATCTGTGTACGGCTCCAGCCAATGCTATATATCGTTTATTCCAGGCTTTCATTACGCGCAACCTAGACAAGTCATTCGTGGAGCCACCACCTTTCGATTTGGGCGCCTCGTTTGCGGATAGCTCGCCAAAAATACCACTGGTGTTCTTGCTCTCGCCTGGCTCCGATCCCATGGCCAGTCTCTTCATGTTTGCCAAACAACGCAACATGTACGACAAGTAAGTTAATTAACGAGAGAGTGGCTCATATTTCCGTGTCCATGTCGTGTGGTGTCGCTGCTACTGGTTCAAAATGCTGGGGGTGGGGTTGGCTTGTTTTCGATTAAGCGCGACATGTGCGCCTTGTCTGTATGTGGGTGGAGTGCAGGGTGGTTTGGCTATGGAAATGTCACTTGTGCCTGTGCCAAGTGCCAAGTGCCAAGTGCTTTGGTTGAATTTAAAGAAATGCATGGAATGCTAAGCACATCGCTTATACTTGCTTTTCCCATCTCTCCACTTCAATAGATTGAAAACTATCTCCCTGGGTCAGGGTCAAGGACCGCGCGCAGAGAAGATGATCACGGATGCGACCCGTCACGGCCACTGGGTTGTGCTTCAGAACTGTCACGTGGCATTCAGCTGGATGGGTGACTTGGAGCGCATATGTAATGACACTACACTGACGGATGGTGCCAACAGTGACTATCGGCTCTGGTGCACTTCGTATCCGAGCTCAGTGTTTCCAGTTTCCGTGCTGCAGAACTCTGTTAAGATGACGAACGAACCGCCTAAAGGACTGCGGGCCAACATGCATCGTTCATTCACTTCAGATCCCTTGATGCGTGACAAGTTCTTTACGAATGCCTTCCTATTTTCGGACGCGGCCAACAAGTGCTGGTTGCGTGGCGTCTTTGCGCTTGTTTTCTTCCATGCTGTAGTTCAGGAACGTCGAGAATTTGGACCCCTTGGTTGGAATATACCCTATGAGTTCAATGAATCTGATTTGAAGTAAGTTTTCCATTGCATTCTATATGAAGATATATCTTAACTTGGCTCCATTGGCTTGCAGAATCTCCTTGTTGCAGCTAAAAATGTTCATTGCACAGAGTCAAAGCATACCCTTCCGTGGTCATGTCTATTTGACAGGCGAGTGCAATTACGGTGGTCGTGTGACAGATGACAAGGATCGTCGCTTGATACTGTCCTTGCTGAACATGATCTACAATCCGAAAACCATTGAAGAGGACAAGTGAGTTAAGGAATTTTAGATGCTTTTGTGACAGCTATAGGTTCTTTTATTTCTCTATCGCAGCTTTGCCTTGTCACAATCTGGCACTTATCGTGTTCCATTGAACCCCACGCGCCTAAACTCTATTCAGTATGTGGCCTCCTTTCCACTCAGTCCACAGCCCGAGGTCTACGGTTTCCATGAGAACGCGGACATCAATAGGAATGTAAAGGAAACTAATGCTGTAAGTAGAGTTTCAGCAACGTCAATGCAGCATCACTTGGTTCACCTAAGACCCTTCTGTGTAGCTCATTGGTGGCGTACTGCTCACCCAGACGGATCTAATGGCTTCTGTCAAGGCCAGTGCGGCTGGTGGGGCCAAAGAGGACCCTGCCATAGCCATATGCAAAGAGCTGCTAAGTCGTCTCCCCGATGAGTTCGATATTAACGAGGTGTCGAAGGCATATCCCGTAATCTACACCAACTCCATGAATACAGTGCTTCGCCAAGAGCTCATACGCTTCAACCGCCTGCTGTCCTATATACGCAAGAGCCTTGTAAATGTACGTAAAGCCGTCGTGGGTCAGATTGCCATGATACCCGAACTGGAGCGCACGCACGCCTCGATGGTTATAGGCAAGTTGCCGGCAGATTGGCTAAAAAAGAGTTATCCTTCGTTGAAGCCATTGGGCAGCTACGTGAGCGACTTACTAGCACGGTGAGTTTGAGTCGGCGGTGACATTTCTATTCTTAGACATCCACACCGCTCCAGCCTTTGCTTCCGATAGCATTGTGCTAAGCTGAGCAGCTGTTGTGCACTAGAAAAAATTATTGAAAGCAAACTTGAACTTTTTTCTATATTCTTCTTAAAAAAAATGCCAGATCAATGGTTTTGAGACCGATATAATATACATCATTGTCGGCTCATTCAATGCACATAATAATTCTGGTTATTGAATATTCAGTTCCCATTTGATTTTTAAATTCTTTTGAGTGTAGAACCCCTACCTGTGTCGTCCTTTGATGCAATTGTGCAAATATAATAAATGTGTATGGCACACACATGTCTGAATGTCTGGCTCCCGTTGCTCTATGTGTTGCTGCTCCTGCTGCTGGTGCCATTCATGGCTGAAATCTTATTTGCTATTGACATCAAAGGACGACGCTGTTTGTATGCTCCTGCCATTGCTTTGTGCACCCAAGTTCTTTGTTGTTGAATGTTTAATATTTATATTAATAAATTGAAAAATGAGATAACTCATTCTAACCCCCGGGCCTCACCACCCTGTGCAGCTTGGCCTTCTTCCAGCAGTGGATTGACAATGGCGAGCCGAATGTTTATTGGATCTCTGGCTTCTACTTTACCCAATCCTTCATAACCGGAGTTCTGCAGAACTATTCACGCAAGAACCGTTTCCAAATCGATATGATCTTCATTGAGTTTGCGGTCACTAAATATGAAACGCAGACGACACAAACTCCCGAAGTGGGTGCCTACATAAGGGTAAGTTAATATCGCTATGTTATGCTTATCAATCATATTTCATCGAAAAATATATGCAAATGTATACAAAACACATAATAATTTCAATGCAAACACAGGAACAAAAAGAAATCAACGATGAGACAAAGTTTATACAAGTAAGAATAGTTATTTGAGAATTTGATTAGTTAAAAATATAGGGATTGCACTTTGTGTTTGTGTTTATAAAATTTCATATTATTATGGAAATATACTGATGGTAATTTAGATATGGATGCTCAGTATCGATCAAATGCACAGCATCTTCATACTGAGGCTATCAATGTCCAGATAAGAGTCATATATATTTGACTGCTTGATAAAGTTCGTCATTAAACTGATTTTGCATATTGAAAAATTAGGCCTAGAGTTAACTGCAATACTTTGTGCCGCAGATATTACATCCATCTGCACTTCTCTTATAAAATGTAGACCTTTATATTTTTGTTTTCATGCAACACAGTACAAATACCTTGAAGTTATTCGTATTTATATACACGTTCTGTATATTTCTCTGCTCACCCTCAAAAAATATATGTAACACCATGCACCTTAAGCTTTATTAGTCGACTGAGAACATATAACAACCATTCACAATTGCCACATTCAAGCACACACACATACTTACTACTTATTTATACTCATATACTCCCATACCTTCAGCCCTCCAGCCCTCCACCTTCAACTCATTATAATGAAATAAACTTTAATTTCATAATCCCCCCATTCAGGGCATTTTCGTTGAGGGCGCGCGCTGGAATCGTCAGACGAAAGAACTGGACGAATCCTTTTCAAAGATTTTGTTCGACACTCTGCCCGTTATCTATCTTCGTCCGGTGCTAAGAATGCCGGACGAAGCACCACGCGGCAGTGGTGGCGCCGAGGGCACTGCCCCTGCGATTTACGACTGTCCCGTGTACAAGACCAGCGAACGGCGCGGCGTGCTTTCCACCACAGGCCATTCGACCAATTTCGTGATGTACCTGCAGCTGAGATGCTCGCAGACATCAATGCATTGGATTAATCGTGGCACGGCTTGCTTGTGCCAGCTGGATGATTGAAAAGTACCTGCGGATGGGCAGCACTACGCACAGGCCATGATGAAACCTGGAGCGATTCTTGTTCTTTTTATGCAGACGGACATGGGCCAGGGGTGGCTTAATATGATATTGAGCTTGAGATGGAATGGGGAAGCTATATAGACAGCGTATTTATATTTTATTTTCTGTTTGTCATAAAAGGCCGAGCTATATAGGTTCCAAGCCATATACATATACATTTTGATTCTTGTTGTTTTGTTTCTGGGCTAAAGAACATTCTCAGGAAACGCGAGAAGCGAACTGCGCCAGCTCTTGTTCATTTATGTATTTGTAGTCTGTGTTCCGCATTGGGCAGCCAGCAACGGGCAGTGGGCAATGCGCTGCGCTGTGGCATTGTGCTGGAGATGATGATGATGTTGATTGCCAGATATAAATTAAATATGCACAATACTCGACTTTGTATATGGAAATGGATGAATATATATTTTATGTGCGCTATTTACAAATGAATGAATCAAAAATAAAAACTCGTGTTGATGAAATATTTCCAGAATTGTTATATGACAATTGGGTGGATCGAAACAAATGCTTAAACACGGCTGCTTCGAAACAGGTCAACAAAAACATTTTGTTTATTATTTGCAAAAATAGATTGATTGTCAATGGTTTCTATTAAATAATGGCGAAAAAGAGGTATGAGGAAGTTAACAGAAGCTAGATCGTAACTCTCAAATTGGATAATATTCTGACCTTCATAACAAAGTATAACCCATATAGCTTCCATTAAAACTTGATTGAGGCAATTTCTGTGAAGCTAAAGATCTGGAGGCTATTTACGAAATTCATGTTAGTTCAATCTCAGAGCTATACCAAACAGAGCACTTTAAATTATCGTTTAGAGCATTTAGAATTCTGTCAAGGGAAATATACTTATTGCAAATTAGTATTGTACTTTGAGGTACATTCTTAAGCAGCAGAAGAAATATTAGAAGAATCAAAATTTAACTGAATTTAATAATTTGCTTAAAGATGCCATGTTCCCAAAAACGAGACAATTTATCTATATGAATTTTGGATATATTCTAAACAAAAGTGTCGGGAATATCGCTAGTTATGTGTAAAAATATAAAGTTGCCAGAAAACCTTCTCGTTTATAAAGAATAAAGTATGGGAAGCTTCTTTATTTTTTTCCTAAATTGAGAAAAATTGTGTATTTGTTTTAAAAGCGTTCATGTCCGCTGAATATATTTAATAAACAAACTGAAACAAGTAGGCTTGGCCATTCGGTTTCTAGCTAAATTTTTTAACCCTTGGCTATCGAACCATTTTAGAAGTCAGTCGGCACTTATAGCTCACCTGAGGAGGTCCTGTCGAAAGCAAAAATATCTTTTTTTTCATTATATAAAAAACTTGTAAATTACAAACGCCTCTTTTTTTTGCGAAATTGAGTTATAATTTTTTTCTGTCCTTCTTTGCCGGCTGTTTTTATCACAATAGGACTTGTGGTTGGTTTCTGTGCAAACACAATGACGAGCGAATAATTTTTTCTTACGTTTTTGGTTTTTTGGAGGAAGCACTGGTTTTTTGTTAAATTTTTATATCTATATATATATATAAATTAATGGCTGTATGTCTGTGTATTTGTCCTTTTTAGGCGCCTACCATTAGACCGATCGGTATGCAATTTTTACTGTGTACTAATACGGACCAGGGGAAGGTGAGAGGCTTTATATCGTTTTGGAAAAATGGGCGTGGGTGCCAGTCCCATATAAGCCCTTCTCATATAAGCGATAATGAAAGAAAAAAATCGAAAGATTTGAATTTTTAATCGAGTTTTTTTAACATGAAATATTAAATTTTTTCAAAGCAAAAACTAATCTTTTTGTCTGTTACATAAGTTTTGAAACAATACCAGACTAGTTGAACAACGCGAAGTTAGAATTGAAAACGGTCGTGTTCAGTTACGATGCACGTATTGTATAGCCTTAAAATTTGAAAACTAGGCAAAAGGAATGCTGCGCGGATAGAAAAGTTATTTTGCCACCATTAAATTCGCCAGCAGAACCGTTGTCTTCTATGGTATCTGTCGAAGCAAGACGATCAACAGAGTTTTGGTCCAGAATTCGGAAATAAAAAAACGATTACCTTCGGTACAGCAAACGTTGTGCGAAACAATTTCATGCCACCATTCAAGGAACAGGGCCAAATACATAATCGAGGTGGATCACTGCAACCTTTGCCCAATGCAAAACACAAATTTCTCCAAATCTACTTTCTGGGAAACAATGATGAACAAGTTAATCAACCTCTAGAATACCACAGAAACTTCTGGTGGCTTGTTGTGCAAGACAGCAACAAACCTTCATTGAAGACCAATAGCACAACAAAAAACTTAGATCAACAGGAGGAGACTTAGCGACGCTTGTTGGGTTAGCTAGTATTTAACTATTTTGCTTCCCCCGTTTTATTCTGATAAATTATGTCTACGTAGACGGACAGCATTTCCAGCTGGATGGTTAAGGAAATATATTTTAGGTAAAATTATATAAAAATTCTTTTTTATTTATATATCCACAAATAGTAAGTTTTGAAAGTCTCGATGTCTGTTGGTCAAATTTGACAACATTTTGATTCTGAATAAATACTCCGTATATAAAACTTTTTTTGTTTTTTCTCTAGTAATGTCCATGACAATTCTATCACTACATCGAACATAGAATAAACTCTTCCAACATTGAACACAAATACCCATAATTATAACAAAAATAGCTTAAGTTACAAGATACTTCAAACTTAAGCTTCCTAACGAAATTCTTCAGAAACAGAGCTTGACTTTGTGTACATTTTTGCCAAATACTAGATTGTATACATATTTCATCATCATCAGTTTTGGCTATAAGACCTCCTACTGATTCGCCACTCCATATGCTAAGCAAAAGCAACGATGACCTGACCGCCCACGTTAGATAGAAGATTGCTGATGCTACCTGTCTATCGAGTGATTGTTGATCCGTTTTTAGCTTGTTTAAAAGATTTATTGAGATTTTGGCGTGCTTTGTGTACAATTAGAGTAAAACATAATTTGATCTTAAATTTAAATTTCGACGGACAGTCGAAAAGTGTAGTTTCAAAAATTGAATTATGCCATAGATGCTGTGGGCAGGTATTAAATCAGCCTGCTATTAATAGGTGCCTAATGGAGCGTAACCGAAAATAGCAACACTCGAGAGTTGAACGCAACTCGTGTCCATCAAGCCGTGCCGCACACTTTCAATGGAGCTTGGCCTTAAACATTGATCGAGAGTCGCTAAAAATACGCATCTGCACACCAACATCAGCGGACTAAATGAAGAAGCGCCGACGGCAACGACTTCCGCTTGCAATTATCAGGCCAAGTCAGGCCAGGCCAGGCCAGGGCAGGCATTGAATTGACACAAATCCATCTAGCTGCTAAGACTAAGCAAATAAGGTGAGCGTCCGACCCCAGCTATTCATACAGGTATGCAACAAACACATTGCCATAATGTGATACAAATAATCGAGACAATCGAAGCTCTCAAGAACAATGGGCAAGAGCCCTCGACTATGACTATTGTTCATTCTGCCTACGGTGGCGGCCGCCACATTCAATGTTTGCTCAATGTTTTAAGTTTAAGTTTGAGAAGTTTTCGGCTTTGGTGGCGCTGTCAGTGGCGACGCTTTGTTGACTTTCGTTTTGTCTTTTGGCAGGTGACGCGCTAATAATTTTATATGGCTTGTATCATTAGTTTATGCTAAATAGCTTTGGCAACCGCGCATGCGAGTGTACAATTGATGCTATATGCTTGAGACACTTTTGATTTGGACAATGGCAACTAGACAGCTGGACAACTAGACAAGCCGCTAATTCCGCTCCTCAGAGAAGAAGCGACCGATCAACAGATCGATCGATCGTCCGTCCCACCAATGCAATAGTTGCTGCCACGAGCGATAACCGGTTTCATATTCAATCATCTCAAAGTGAATGGAAGCGCTGGACAACGGCTAGTTGAGAGTGCGATTGGAGCTCCGGCTTTGGCTGTGGCTCATCGAGAACTTTTCGCAGATTTTGTGTATAAATAGTGTGTTTAGGGCTGGTTTGAAACAGAATCAAATTTGGATCAATCTCATAGACACGCATCGTCTTGGAGCTCCTACGAAAATGGTTAGTTGGCGTTGGCAATATTCGCCTGGATTAAGAATA
The DNA here is from genome assembly GCA_037043425.1 of Hirtodrosophila duncani. Taxonomy (NCBI): domain Eukaryota; kingdom Metazoa; phylum Arthropoda; class Insecta; order Diptera; family Drosophilidae; genus Hirtodrosophila; species Hirtodrosophila duncani. Next base: position 3,621,622 of record JBAMBM010000834.1, on the reverse strand, counting down.
TTCTAGGATTCGAGAAGCCGTCAACCAAACTAATTTACAACCTTGCCCTTGCAGAAATTCTTCGTGATTGCCTTTGCTGTGATCGCAGCCGCTTCGGCCGCATCCATTTCCACGGACTACCTGCCACCGGTGGACAACAACATTGAGGCCGCTTCTGAGGTTATTGATGTTCCCGCTGACCAGGGTATCTTGGCCGATGATGGCTACCGCTACAAGACCGTGCGCCGCCTGAAGCTGCGCCACCGTCGCGATGTTAACGAACTGAGCTCCGAATACCTGCCCCCAGTTGAGGCCGCTTCTGAGGAAGTTGCTGTTGAGACTCCTCTGGCTGATGATGGTTACCGTTACAAGACCGTTCGTCGTGTGATCCGTCGCCGTCGTGATGTTAACGAGCTGAACACTGAATACCTGCCCCCAGTTGAGGCTGCTTCCGAGGAGGTTGCTGTTGAGACTCCCCTGGCTGATGATGGTTACCGTTACAAGACCGTGCGTCGTGTGATCCGTCGTCGTCGTGACGTTAGCGAGCTAAGCCCCGAATACCTTCCCCCAGCTGAGGCTGCTTCTGAGGAAATCGCTGTTGAGACTCCCCTGGCTGATGATGGTTACCGTTACAAGACCGTGCGCCGTGTGATCCGTCGCCGTCGTGATGTTAACGAGCTGAACACTGAATACCTGCCCCCAGTTGAGGCTGATTCCGAGGAGGTTGCTGTTGAGACTCCCCTGGCTGATGATGGTTACCGTTACAAGACCGTGCGCCGTGTGATCCGTCGCCGTCGTGATGTTAACGAGCTGAACACTGAATACCTGCCCCCAGTTGAGGCTGCTTCTGAGGAAGTCGCTGTTGAGACTCCCCTGGCTGATGATGGTTACCGTTACAAGACTGTGCGTCGTGTGATCCGTCGCCGTCGTGATGTTAACGAGCTGAACACTGAATACCTGCCCCCAGTTGAGGCTGCTTCTGAGGAAGTCGCTGTTGAGACTCCCCTGGCTGATGATGGTTACCGTTACAAGACCGTGCGTCGTGTGATCCGTCGCCGTCGTGATGTTAACGAGCTGAACACTGAATACCTGCCCCCAGTTGAGGCTGCTTCTCAGGAAGTCGCTGTTGAGACTCCCCTGGCTGATGATGGTTACCGTTATAAGACCGTGCGTCGTGTGATCCGTCGCCGTCGTGATGTCAGCGAGCTGAGCCCCGAATACCTGCCCCCAGTTGAGGAGGCTGCCGCCTCCCACATCATCGATGTGCCCGCCGAGTCCGCCCCAGCCGCCGTCCTTGCTGATGATGGTTACCGCTACAAGACCGTGCGCCGCCTTAAGTACCGCCGCCACTAAACGTCCACTCCCACCTACCCACTCCAGCAATTGAGATTCCTAACGCAGCCGTTGCCATCTCACACTGAAGTTAAACCTAAGTTGAGAGTATTAGTCATTGTGAAACGGTTATGAATAACATGAGTACAAAAACGACACAATAATAAAAACATTTTAAAAACAAAGACTCTCCTCCTCTTTTCCTATATCGTGAGAGTAGTGCTCAATGCGACCACTGGTCTATCGCACTCACTTATATAATCTTATCGAGGCGATGGCCCACTGATAAGATAAGCGCACCTGCTACGCGCTACGAGCTTGGAGAAATCACGAACTGCTTTTTAGTTCCACTTTGCAGTTGACGACGTGCGCGTTACAAAACTTAGCGAGCTTTTGAAGCACAACTCGTATTATTGAGAAGTTTCTCAACGAACTAACGAACACAACGAAGGAAATGAAGTTGGCAAAGAAGTACTCCACATGCTTGGTGATATGCCTGGGTAAAGTTGTGCATACGGCTAGAGACTGAACTTGATACGAGTATTGAAGTTTTAAGTGCCACCAAGTGGCCTGCGTATCTTTAAGATGCTTTTGTGGTCGACTGTGTGCTTAAGCAGGCAGCATGAGTAACTCTAACCCATTCGAACTCCACGTGTGAAAACCAAATGTGTAGTGGAGCAGTGGAGTTGCTATGATACAAGACTTTGTTATAAACAACCATGAGTAACTGAGGCAATGCCAACAAAGTAGAGTAAAAACTGTACGAAATTAACTGTCTGCTTAGATGCATTTCGTTGTAGAACTTGGTGCGGTGTGATGAGTAAGTTCAGTGAGCACAGCAAGTGTGTCATGAAAAGCAACAACAACTGTGTGTACAATAATACATTGTGTAGAGTTGGCTTAACCTAAGTCTACAAAAATGTATGCTTATCAGCAGTGATTCCTTGCGTTTTTACAACGACAACTGATAAGAGAAGTTTACTCATCGTTGCCTCATTGCGTTTGTTGGTTAATTTGGGCGTGGTGATTCAGTAAGAAGAGAAGTGAATTACGGGGGAAACAGAAGATTCCGTTATCACAATAAAGGTCATCATGCAGGACGTAATCTACAATGTTATAAAGCGATTTAGACCAAAACCGATTAAATCCATATTATACGTGTTTGCCTTAATATATTTTTTAAAACTTTTTAAAGATTTAGAAAAATTCTTTAGTTATGCAAGGATTTCTTTGAACAATATAGTGACTAGCTTGGCGGTATCCATAATATTGATTAGGATGACACAATATTATTGACATAATTTTTTGGTTGCTTTTAGCGACCTTTCTATTTGTAAATGTTATTATTTCAGCAAGCTCGAAGACGACGTTTCCACACTCACTTTACCTTGAGCTTACTAAAATATAAACATTATTTATACAATTTATTTGTAATTATTAAGACATTTCAAGAAATGGAAAGTTTGTTGAATAAAATGCTTCTCCTAATATAAATTCTCAAGCTGAGCGAGTAGGCACTCAGAGAAAACCGTTGATGAAGTTCGAAAAAATCTTGATGCAAGTGCGAAATTCTTAATTCAAGAGTTTATTAAGTCGCATAATACTTCAGAATATTTCTTAGTTACTCGAGTACGTTTCGTACTTAAAGCTAGTTTGAATAATTCTAATATTTAAATTAAGATTTAAATTAAGAATTAAATATTTTTGAAATAAGATATTCATTTCTAGTATTTTCTAGTTATTTTGACAATGAAAAATTCCTATTCAAGATTGATTAAAGATATATTTTCTTATTTTAACACAATTAACGGGCATTTTTGAATCTAGGAATTCTTCTTAAATGAATTAAATCCGAAAAAATTTTGGAAATTGATAAATTTTTTTTTGAGTGTTCCAATTACAAAATATGATTGTTTTTCTTATATACAAAATGAAAAACAAAATTAAAAATGCTCTTCTTGTATAGTGTTATAATTACTAACATTTGCATTTTCTAACAAAGTGCAACGCTTTTATTAATAACGATCCCAGGTTTTTTTTACAGCAATTAGAAATTTACCAATTGGCCATGAACAAAAACAAACCTACCACATTAACTTTTTTAACATTTTATATATTTATATAAATTTACAGCATCATTTTTGTTTAAATTTGAATGCTTCATATGGTCATTTTACCGTTTCTTTTATTTCATTTTATATATTTTTATACATATATTATTTTTTTCAATAAATTTTCATACAATCATTTTGTTGAATTCAATGCTAAAATGTTGCTAAATTAAATTTAATTGTTGTGTAATTTCGTTAACATTTTCACTTATTTCATTAATATTTGATTTGCGTAAAGCTCAATGCAAATGCTGTATGACTATAATACCGGAAGCGGCATTAGCTTAGTAATTATTTCGATTATAAATTATAAAATATCAGAGACAATTAGTTTTGGTTAGCAGCTGGCCAATGTTTGGGTCATTTACTGTGCATGCTCGTCTCTCTGCAAGCAATTTGTTGAATTAACTGACTGACTGACAAATACGAAATTTATCAAATATATATACATATACATATGTCTCTGTACAATTGCACACTCAAACATACATATTTCTGCACACAATAACCGCACGCATCAAAATCAAAGCAAAATTTCGGAATTTTCAATCGCAAAAATATGCCAAAAAATTAAATATGAGCAACGAAACAGAAATTAATTAAAAATACATTTTTGTATAATTTTACGTAAAGTCGAGACTGACATCCGCAATGAAACAATAGCAGAATAAACAACAAAAATATGAAACCTGCCTTAGCCCCTAGTGCTCCCCTTCGCTCATCAACTGACATCACTGATTTATCATCGAATCTTGGCGCGCGCTCGCTCGAACTTCAACAATCAACCTCAATGTTAATTTGTTCTTCTTATGGGCTTTGTTTGGTTTGCTACGCTACCTTTGTTGTTAAATATTTTCTTAATAATTAATTGTAAATATTTTAACAACTCTTCAGGCAAGAATGTGTCTGTTTGATGAATGGCGAACGTGTTATTTTTGAATGAGTTCCGTTCCGTTCTTGGGAATACGTCATTTTTGTTTTAGATGTCAGACACAAAGCTGTGAACATAGCTGGCCACACAGCACGCTATTTAAATATTTATAGTCATGCATAAGCTGGTGTTTAGGACAATCTGTTTAATCATCTATTATTTATTTATCTATTTGACTTAGTGCTGCTGGCCTGCTTTATGCAGGAGACGGAGGCCACACGCCGTGTGAATCGCGGCAGACGCACCCTCACTCGCAGATATTTCAGTAAGTAAGGCGAACCCACAAGTTGGCCAGTTTTTAATCAATTTCTTGCTTTACAGCTGGCCTGGGCATACCCGCCTGGGCGCTGATCCTCTGCGTGGCGATTGGCGAGCTCGTAATAGGCGCTGCTCTTTACTTTATCATGTACAAGGTCATACTAGATAAAGACCCAGAGAAGGCAGCCCCCACCTACACGCCAGCACAGACCCATGAAACGGCCACCACGCCGCCGCCCCCTTCGCATGCCACAGAAATTGCTTAAAAGCGAACCGGAAGTAACTTTAATGGATCACTGCGTTATCAGTCCATGAAATAGCATTAAACAGTATCATTATAAGCCCATGGTTTTGTGTAAATTCTGTTCCGTTTTGTGTTTATTTTCGAATACATTTTTTGTTACAAATAAAACCAAATTAGAGATTAACTTCGATTGTTTAAGTCGGACACTCGGCTGTGGCTTTTAACATTTTTATTGCACCAGCTATTCAAGTAGTCTACGGCCCCCATTTGTTGTGATCCAGTTTGGCTTCTAATCTAAATCGATGTCGTCTTTGCCAGACATATATATATATAAATGTATATTAGCATGCACCTATTTTCAACGACTATTGTCGACTTAAACTGGTCTTCGGCGAACACAACGAACGGTATGCGTAGCATATGCTCAGGTTGAGGTCTAGCATTTGGCACTACAGCAGATATATTTTATAGCATATTTTTAGGCGATAGTTCAAATTTATAGCTATTGATAGTGATGATTGCTTGGCGGTTTTCTAGTCGCTCAACCTTGTATTTATGCCCCCAACATAATACATAGAACTAATAAATGTTGATGAAAAAATGGCTCTTCCCTTTCCGTTGACAAATCTTAAGAACTTGGAAAACATTGTTTTGTCTTAGTTAATTCTTTATGGTTTGTAATTCTTTTAAATATTATACAAGTTTTACTTATGGTACAACCTCTGGTCATATAAATATGTTCATTCGCGCTGTTCAAAGGCAGTTGCTGCTGCATTCGCGTTGCTGAATGTTGATGGCACTTACAGCGACCACTCTACGGCACTTGGCTGGAACCAATAGCTGCTCCCTTAGTGCTGACAAATCGAAATTTATTATAAACGCAATTGAAAAATCCCCAAGCTGCACTTGAGCTGGAGCTTAAGCTACTGCTAGGAGCAAGCCCAGCAAGTCATGGCAGCCAAGTTGCTGTAAATGCCAACAATTGGAGCAGCCGAAAGCTTTGCCATGGCGATGCACGCCATCAAGGCTCACCAAGGCATGGCGAGACGCTGAAGCTGCCGCGTAACCAAAGCGGATTTCAAATTGACACAAAACAGACAAAAAGCAAATCGTTTAGGCGCAACCATCCGCAACCATCAGAAGCAGCGGCTTCGGCTTTGCCACACATGCAGCGATGCCAGTGGCAGTGGCAGCCAAATTTTGTGCAACAGAGCCAAGTTGCAAAAGCTCAGCCCGACCAGACAAGGCCAACCCTGAAGACCAAAAAGCCAACAATGATACAAATGCCAGAAAAGCCAGTCAGGCAACTGAAGGATACTTTGGTTGGCATAACAAAGCCACACAAAAGACTTGGTTTTGCATGATGATATTGTTGATGTTGTTGCTTTAGTTGTAGGGGCATTAGTGCAGCCTCGCCATCTCTAGTGCATGTGTTCTTGAAACTACGTTTCTCTAATAATTCGACGAGCTTCAACATTTTTCAATTGGGTCTACAATTAATAAGTTTTATATAAGTAAATATTAATAACTGTGCGCTGCTTAACAAATGTCCAAGCTAGAGATCTGCTTAAATTATTGTCACTTCTCGTGACTTTTAAATAGATTTATGAATGGCAAAAGTGTTGTGTTAAGTATGGCTTTAAATCCATAAAAAAATAACTAAATACAGCTTATGTTCTATTATCTTCAAAATCATCAAAGAGATCGTGAGCGTGCTTGGAAGTTCATCACAACTATTTTGTCTCGTGACTGTGCCTGATCCTGATCAAAATCTACACATCTCCAGTTCATGTGGAAGCTTCTTGCTTGCTAAACTTTTGTGTGTCCCTCGGCTTGTGGTGTTAAAGTTTATCAACATGTCGCCAATGTTGTTGTTGGCCATCATCATTGCCATGTCGGACAATATTCGCTCATATTTATTTATAGCTCAGCATAAACCCAGGCTATATACATATTTTTGCATACCCCGGACTGGCCACAAGTTGGATAAAGCCAGCCAAGCGCACTGAGGTTGAGCTGAAGCTTGAGTTTGAGTTGGGCATCGCAGTCCAGAGTCTCAACCGAGGACGACAGAGGACTGCATCTTCGCACAACTGACAGATTGGCAGACGCTTCACAATGTTTTCAAATTTTTTTCCCTCTTCGCTTGGATTTAGCCATGTACATTTGTTGTAAACAACAACATTAACAAGGGTTTCTCTCAGGCTCGATTGGAGGTAGCTGAGGCGCGAGAAGTGGGGAAATGAACACACTCATAAGCATTCATTGAAAATCCTTTTCGATTTATTTGCGTATTCAAACGGAAACATTTAAAGTGATTGCGGATGCAAATTTCCCCAAGTATGTAACATAGGCAGCAGCGACAACAAGAACAACAACACGAAATGCTTCCCACACACACACGCTTACCTCCCCCGATATTTGTCTTGTATTTTTTTTCTTGCTGCCTTTCAAGATCTGAAAGCGTTTACCAGCGCGTGCCTGGCAACATTTGTGGTTTTTGCGCAAACTTCACACATTTCCTTATATCGCTTTGGCTGGTTTTGCTTTGCTTTGCTTTTTATTGTTGCCTCGCCATGAGAATTTCAATTTTAACACAGGTGCTTGTGTTTGTTGAAAAAATAAATATCAATCATACGCCCCAATAGCCGGGCCTGCTTTTTAGGGGCCGTTTATATATTTGTGCCTGCTACATATTTAATTTTGAATGATATTTTCTTTAGCAATTAGTTAAACGTTATTCATATTTAACTTATTTACATGCTTTTTAGGTCAAAATATGAATATGCTGACAAAGGCGGGAAAAATCAAAAAAAAAAGCACATTCAATTGCATTAATGGAAATGGCTTTAGTGTGGCGTGCGTAATTCTGCATAAGCTTTATCTTTCACAGAAGCTATATGTTATTAAATTATGAGCTGATTGTCAAAGAAGCTTAAGGCCAGTTGGTTTACATATTTACAAAATTGTTAAAAATTAGTGGAGCATGTTCTCAACAGACAATTTTTGTATTTTTGCCATTGATATTATGATCTATCGAGAGGATTCGAAAATGCACAAGCTTCTATTATTATTAACCCATTTAATATAAATTTTACTTTTGGAAAATATGCTCATATTAGTCAGTTTTTCATTTCAATTAATATTTTTGCATAAAGAATAGAAAATGTAATATTTCGTGAATATTAATTTTATAGAGATATTTCACTTGGAATGGCTTGTTCTTATAATACAAATTTTCTTAGGCTTTTAATATGGAATTTATTAGTGCGGGTAATGAATTTCAATATGCATAATTTATTACAAAAATATAGATTTATATAATTTTTGTATGATAATTCCATATAAAACAGCCTGAATCTGCAAGGGTATGTAAGCTTCGGTTACCAGGAGTTATTTTATCGTTAACCTGCATATAAATGTATCATATTAGAAATGAATGGCAACAAATTTGAATTAGGTGTTGTACAGAATATAAGTGAACAGTTCAAGAAGTCTACTCGAAGTAGTTTGCTTGGCGTAACCGGTAGAGCGGTATTTCCGCGCATCTCAGGTGCAAATCTCAGCCGCGAGATGAGTTTTTTTTATTATAAATTCTTTTTCAATTACAAAAAACTGTCAAAAACTGATATACTAAAAAGATGACTGACTGATTGAGATGGCTTCAAAATGTTTAATAATAAATTTAATACTATAGCAGCATAGGTAAATTTAATTATGTGTTTGTGTGTAGTAAATGTTAGTAAGCAAACGTAATGAATTTCAATTCACTGCGTTCTGACTTGTAATATGAAAAAACTAGTTTCATTTTACTCTGTGCAACTTAAAATGCACAAAAAATATAAGAAAAATGGTAAAATTTACTAAGAAATAGAACGAATCCGGTTATTATACACGTACTCTACTAGAGTATTCGTATTGGTTTCGTGCAAATGCATATAAGAGGCAGAAGAAAGCGTCTCCGACCCCATAAAGTATATATATTCTTGATCAGCATCAACAGCCGAGTCGATCTAGCCATGTCCGTCTGTCTGTCCGTATACTATACTCATTCTTTATACTCATACGTATACTCATACTTTTGAGTGTGTCGAATATGTCGAACAAATGCAGAGTACGAGTATCTTATAGTCGGAATATAGCGTTTATAGCTTTCTTACTTGTTTTACCTTTGTGTGCATCTACACAGTTTTTCTAGATAAACATTGAACAAAAACGTTTTAGCTCATCTGCATGCATATTTGGCTTAGCCTCAACTCAATCCAACTGCTATCCAAACATTGTATGCTTTTGGCACAAATGTGTGACTCGTCGCGCTTTATTATGCCTATTAATTTCGCACTAAACTACTAAAAAAAAGACTGTTAATGATTCGGAATTGCTTATGGAGAGTTGGGGGGGCGCGTGCTCACTGTATGTGTGTTTGTGCCATCAACGATCAGTGAGCCGATTCGATCCGATCCGATCAGCTGTTGCTCTACTTGGTCGCTGTAGTTTATTTTACGAGCATTTGCTGTTGACACTGTGTTAATTGTTTTTGCTGACTTTAACTGCCCCCCATCCATACACAGTCGTTCATGTAGTCTCGTACACGCAACGTACATATCTGTTTTTAAATGAATTCCTATCAATTGCTAAGCCACTTAAGCTTAAGTTTATCAGACACTCGAGCTTGCCTAAGCCTGTGTGCAGTTAACTGCGTTAAACGCTTACCGCAGACATCAACAACAACAAAAACAGCAATTTATAAAACTTTAAACAGCTGTAACCTGCATTAAATTGTATTTATGCAAATCGTCTACCAAGGACTACTAAATACTTGCACACAATGCAGCCAGGCTGCCGCCCTCAGTATAAATTTGTAACGAATTACCAATCAATTGACCAACGAAGCAACAACAAACTGACAAACTCAGAAACAGACAGACAAAGATGCAGAATTGGGACAGAGGGGGACGGAGTGGAATAGTAGCCGCAAAGACGTGGCTGCTTTTGGGGGCGGTTGCAAAACGATTTGATACTGAAATTGCAGTGCAAGTGAAACAACAACAATTTAAATAAAATGAAATTGACGCTTCTGTAGACACAGTCCCAAGTCAGCAGGGGCTGTGAATAATTCAGCAAGGCAACAGCATTAGCAGCACCATCACCACAAGCACCACCAGCACCACCAACAGCACCAACAGCAGCGGCAAATTAAATCAAATAGTTATATCATGCGAATAAATCGTCGTGTGGATATCGCACATACGCCCCGTTGGCCGCAAAATACATCAGCAACGAGCATTGGCAATGGCAGCCCTAGTCTGTCGGACCGGCGGCTACAGCGACTGACTACTTACGCGCCTCGCTCGATGAGGCACTCATCAGTACGCGCATTGCGCTCAGCGGCAGTAGATCGTGCATGTGCCTCCGTCTATATATACATCTCCTTGCACGCCTCTAGCCCCATCGCGAGTGTGTGTGTGAGCTGAGCAGCTCAGATTGGAGTTGAAAAGCAGGACTTCTGATGGTCGAGCAGCATCAACTTCCTGTACGGACCTCTTACGCTCTTCTAATTCCCCGACGTACTCGCACGCGTGCTGCAACGGCTGTGCTGCGGATTTGAGTGCCAGACTTTGGACACCGTAAAACTCCAACATCTGCTATTACTTCTAGTGTTGTCATTTTTCCTACTGCTGCTGTTCTCTGTGTCTTCACAATGCATTCGCCGGGTGGAAAAGTGTCGGGCTACGTTGTCCTGATGATTGTGCAAATAATCTTTCTCGTGCTATTCTGGCTGTTCGTGCGTTACGAGAAGGCAGCTCTGCCGGCAGCTGCCGACATTTCAGCTGAAGACACTAGATCAGCCAATGAACACGTTTCAAAATATCCGCGTAAGTAACCAGGATTTCCGTACACACTCTATATTTTATCCCCCCTGGTCGTCGACTGTCATTCACATCGATTTGGTAGGCCACACCCCATGTGGATATTTATAGCCGTATTTTAGCGACAGCAACTTGACCGCAACCGCAGTGTCTAAATTTGATATTTTTTTATATTAATTATAAGTTCATTGTGACAGCGTGAGCTTAAGCTGCTCCCTAACATGACCATGACTAAGAGCTGTCTATAAATACACATTCAGTCTTTTATTTGGACTAATTAGCCGGGCTCAGCTAATGAAGCAAACAGTCGAAAAGTAAGGAAAACACTTTGGCAGTAGTAGCAGTAGCTGACACTGACCACCAGTCACCAGTTAAGCCTCCTGACAAGCTGAGGTTGCTGTTGTCAATGGGGGCCACCACTTTATCTGCATGTGACTTGGACCTTGAGTTCACGCAGAGGGGTTTGTCAATTACAGACAGCCCGATGATGGGACATTTATGATGGGATTGCATTGGCATGTAAAACTGATAAGACACATCATTACGACTCAACTTGACTCAGATGGTTTGCTTAACACTCGTAGATAGCTGAATAATTTCTAAAGAAAGGGGCAGTGTCTTTTATTTCAACAGTTGATATTGTCTATATATTATCTATGATTGTGTCAATTGGATAAATATAAGCGAATTCCAGTTATAAAAAGAGTAGCTTGAAAGCTTCTTATATTTGAGGGGGGAATATTTACGGATGAGAAGCTATTTCTTGAAGTTCGATCGACAAGCTCAGATTTCTATTTCAGTTTGAAAAAACTAGTATTATTTTATAGATAAATTTTAGTTTGACTTAAATGAATATCGCAGAATTACTATATTGGGTTCAGGCAAGAACGTTTAAATGTTTCAATTTATAGAAGAGATATACCAGATTTAATGTTACTTGAGCCAAAGAAGTGTTACCCAGATCAGAGAATATAATATAAGATCAGCTTGTTCACTTTCATAATCAGGTCGAATTTTTCTTACATTTGAAAGATTTAAAATGTGAGTAAACTCGATTCACTGCTAGAAAATTCAAACCAGCAAAGACACTTCTCTAACACATATATCTGTTCGTTGTAATTAAAACTTTCTTATAATATCCATATGTATCGCATATTTTTCATAGCAATACCAAACGCTCCACATTTCTTTGGAAATTTAATAAGGCTAAGAATAAGAATTATGATAACTCACATGTAAATATTATATGTTTTCTGAATTGTGTACAAATTCAATTCAGCGGAACATTCAAATCAATGTAATGTCGCTTTCAGCCATTACCCATTCCTCCACTTCCGTGGAAAAGTCCTTGCAGTTGTGGTGTGTGTTTTTGTTTGGGTTTTTTTTGTTGGACGTGAGTGTAGTACGAACATTGTTTGCCAAGTGTTGTCGGGTCATAAATAAATGAAGTTATTTTTCGCACAGTCTCCTTGGGGTCCCGTGGCACCAATTCCATTAATTACTTTTGCTTTTGGCCACTCTGGGCAGGGGTAGGGGTAGGGCAGATAGATAGGAACAGCAACAGCAACAGTAACAGCAACGGCAGCAGCAAGCAGCTAAGAGCCCAGCTCAACAAGGGAACAAGCCATACACATAAACACACACAAACGCTCACAAAGATATGTTCACACACACTCACACAAATGAATAATTAAAGTCATTAATTTCAATTTATGCAAATGCGTCTGTAAACAACTTGTTGCAATTCATAATAAATAAATTAAACCGTATTTCACACTAATTGCACCCACGCTTTCATTTACACACATGGCCGGCATGGTCAGCAGTGCCGAAGACCACACCATGGCTGTGTGTGCGCATTCTCCATATTCCTTTGCCCTGTGAGTCGTGCGCCAATGGTGACATCAATCTCAATGCAATTGACTTTTGGCATCAGACAATTGGGCGTCTAATTGGAACGACTTGACTTAATTAATCAGCGTGCCACTTCACCAGCTAAATGCCCGCCTCTCTTTCTCCCCTCCACCTTTAACACAGAGTTCCAGGACATTCAGGTGATGATCTTTATTGGCTTTGGCTTTCTGATGACTTTTCTACGCAAATATGGATACAGTGCCACGGGATTTACTTTGTTTATGGCCGCTCTGGTGGTTCAGTGGGCGGTGCTGATGAAGGGCTTCCTGCACATGGAGGACGGCAAGATCAGGTGAGTGGTGGCAAGTAGTGCTGCCTGCCAATATAAATAATGGCTTCATGGCAATTAATTAAATGCAACTTGTACAGGCAGAAAGCGTAAATTCAAGAGAAATTTAGAATAGAAAGTTGAAGGTGAAGTGAAATTTAAGCAATTACTTTAAATGAACACGTCAACTTAAGGTGGGGGTTGTTACTTGGACAAAGGTGGTGGGTGGCAAGGCGCTACTTATGCTAAGTGAAATGGGCAACAAGTCAAAGAGCAAACAAAAGCAACGTTAAGCAGCAGTCGGGGGTAGGGAAATGAGCTGAGGGACCAAATGGAAATGCTTTAAAATGTATATGCATTACGTTTTATTTCATTTCATTTGGAGTCCATTTTGTGTTTGGCTTAGTATTTCATGCTTTATGCATGAGACGAAGGCAGACAGACAGACAAACTAAGTGCTAAGCAAGTGTCATGGAAATGGGCGTGTTTTGGGGCTGTCCTTCTTCAACTTGTGACACTTTTCGGTACCTTTGTACTTTACCTTTTAGCCTTTCGCTGGAGAGCATTATTGATGCGGATATTGCCGCTGCCGTGCCGCTAATTAGCATGGGCGCTTTGCTCGGACGGACCACGCCCATACAGCTGTTGTGCATGTCCATTTTTGAGATAGCTCTATTTGCGGCCAATGAGTATCTGGCTCTGAATGTGCTCAGTGTAAGTGGCTTGAATTTGCTGAGAGTTTCCAGTGGTTAAAGTTTGATTCAACGTTTTCAGATTTGCGATTGCGGCGGTTCCATCACAGTGCACGCCTTTGGCGCCTATTTTGGCCTGGCCGTCGCCCTGATGCTCCGGCCAAGCAGCGACCAGAATGAGGCCGGGAAGCATGAGGGCGCCAACTATACGTCCGACATATTCGCAATGATCGGCACCACCTTCTTGTGGGTGTACTGGCCCAGTTTCAATTCGGTGCTCGCCGCAGGCTCTGGTGGCGAGCGCGCCATTTTGAACACGTTTCTATCATTAGCCGCGGCAACAGGTGAGTCACGTGCAAGGGGGCTCTGTCCTGGCAATTAGTTGGCTCAAGTGCTGGGCTGGAGAAGGCCATCTGTTGTTGGCATACTTCAATCTCATTCACATCCACATCCACATCTGCATCTGACCCTGTCAGCTCCATAGCCTTTGTGCAGGTTCGTTAATTATAATGTCGGCGCGCCTATTAACAGTGGCGCCAGGCATTGAAAATGAAATTGAAAAGGCTCTGGCTCTATGACCAGGCTGCTGCAAATCCTTATGCATGCGACTCACAAACTAATTAAATGTCAAATAGTTTCGTTAACACATTTGAAAATTTATTTTGAGCACGTAGCGCCCATAAAAACGGCACTGTGAGGACCAGGAGGACCAACCGGTCAGCCTGCCTAGCATTTAGCTTGCAGTGTGTGTGTGTGTGTGTGAGTGTGGGTCAACCATGTTGGACTATGGCCATGTCGTACACAACATATAGAAAATGTGCTAAGAGCAAAAGCAACAAGGGTCCAAGTCCAGCGCCAGAGTCTGGCTCTGGATCAGGCCTTGCTTTGCTTTGGCTGACTCGCCTCGTTCGGTTAATGTAAATAACAAAACACAAATTAAATGTATACAAAAGGGCAGCCGGCAGCGGAGAAACAGAGCAGCGGAGCGCCATCATCAGAGGCAGTCGCTTGAGATAAGCCAAGCTACAAACTGAAACCAAGAGCCGGGGGCTCACTTGGCGGCAACACTTGGCTGTCTGTGGCCAGTCTCTGGTCATGGTATTAAAGCCCTCACGTTACGGCTACGTATGTAGGTAACACCTAACTGAGCAAAATAGTGAGCACATAGAAGGTCGCAGAGCATTTTCTTACTCGCATTTGGAATACACTTTAAATGTATATAGAGCTTGGGCTAATTTTTGTTGTCTTTTTCCAAATGCGACAGGACATATATATTTGATCAGCATCAACAGTCGTGTTGTCCGTCTAAATGTCTCCCTCTTCGTCTATCTCTCCGAATGAACGCCAAGGCGAGCAAAAAGGTTCAAGATTTAGAACAGACAAATAGATATATATAAATATGGTCGCCGCAGGCAGCTTTGCCCATACCCGCAAAGCAGTGTGTATGTGTTTATTTTTCAGAGAGCATAAAGCGATATGTTGCTCTTTCGCGTCCTTTTTTATGGTCGCAAGGGATACAAGACGAATTTGTTTTGATTCAGAAGAAAAACAGAAAGTTATGCTCCTAAGTGTTCATCCCAGAACAATCAGTTATGTGGGAGCTATATGATATAGTTGTCCGATCAGCATGCAGACAAAATAAGCATCTGTTAAAAATGTCAACTCGGTAGCTATTAAGACTCTGAGATCTTTGTGTTAAAACAGACGGACATGGTTATATCGGTTCCCCTTGTCATGCCGCCAACGACTTAATGATTTTGTAGCTGTTGGTGTTCTTCGGTTTTCCACGCAGATATATAGCTCTCTATTAGTACATTACACATAATATTTCACACCGATATACATGGATACATATCAATAACTCGTGTTTTTTACAACTGTACATAGAACGTGATCTTCCCCTGGCCGATATAAGTATTCTAAGAATGATTCAAAGGCAATGATTGATATGTACATCGATTAATTTGCTTTCCAAACAACATACATCGATAGATCGGCTTGCCCACATATCGTAATAATAGCTCTTCACCTTCTGTTGCGCGATATAAGTATATTTAAAACATTTGCAGTTAACGATTTTTATTGATAATTATCGATATATCGGGTTTTCTATACCCTTGATCTTCACCTGGCCGCTATTGGTATACTGAAAAAATTGCACGGCGATCGGTTCAATACCTTAGGCGCCAAAACAACAGTGCGCTGCTTGCCTCCTCCACACATCCTTTGACCTCCATTTTGACCCACTTGTAGTGGGACCATTGCAAAATAGTTTCTTGATTGACCAGATGCAGGCATTGCCTTAACTCATAATTCAGATTCTTATGTAATTCGAAGGGTTACACCTAAAAAGCTTATAATGAGTCAAAAGCTTTAAATATATTTCTTGTAATCCATTAAAACATAACAAGTCTAGTTAGAAAGTCATTATACCCTTTGAAGGCGCTTAAGAAGCAGAAGTATAGTTAGAGAGAGTAAGGCCTGGCAGGACATTTTATGCGGAAGGATGTGCGATTAGTTGAGTCAACGTGCGACTGTCGCCCACAAGTTCTACTTCCCATTTCACCTCCCCCGTCGGTTGCACCTCACCGTTGATCCGTGTCCATGTCCGTTCAGTGGCCGGTTACTTGGCTCACTAGTTGTTGCCTTAATTAAACTAAAGCTGGGTTTCAGTTCAATGCTGAAATTAGAGGCGGCCTGGTGGGTGTGTCTATGTACGTAATACGTGTGGGTGTGTGAGAGTGTGTGTATGTTAGCCATGCGGGTGGTGCGACATCCATGGCAGACGACGCCATTTGGTGTCCAAATGCGGCGCCAACAGCAAAAATACGCCCCAGTTGTTGTTTTCACACCATACTCGTACAGGAAACGAGCCCGGTCTTTTGTCCCGGTCCTGGCTGGCCTAAACTGCTCTGGTTTTACCTCCCCATGCCAACCACCCCGCTCTGTCACCCCACACCCCACACCCGCATTGGCCAACAATGTTAAGCAGAAAACACATTTTATAGTCGCAAGTGACACCATTGGCGTTAATTTAAATTGTTTAATGTGCGAGCGGCAACAACAACAACAGCAACAACTGACGCCCAGAATCTGGAATGCTTTTGGCTTGCCTTGGCTTTGGTTTAGTCTCCCAGATCCAGGCAGCGGCTGTAAAAAAGCTGTTTAATTGATTTTAAAGCCAGAATTTGCTGTTCTTGTTATTTTCCTGTTGCCTGGACAATGTCAAAATCTGTTTTGAAATTGCTGCGGTCGTACGCATTTGTTGTAGCTTCTTGGTTAAGTTGTTGTTGTTGTTGTTGTCTGTTGTGATTTGCACTGGCCATGGCCACAGCAACCGCCTGGCGACCCGGTTTAAACTAATTTATGCAAATTATTATTGCTGCAACATATGCTTCGCCATAAAATGGAGATTTTTAAGTATTTAGTGTTATTCGGCCAAGATTTATGTTGGCCGTGGTAATAAACTGAAGTGTGGTTGTTGTTTCAACTGTTCACTGTGTGTGTACTTGTGTGTGTATTGCTTGGGCTTTGGATGTTGTTGTTGGTGTTGATAATGTAGTTGTTGCCTGGACAACAAGCTCTTGTGCTGTTGAAGGACTCTCCATTATATAAATTGGAGCTGGGCTTTGCTTATACTTACAGTTTTATTAGTTTTGAGTTTATTTATGAACTGAGGCTGTGGTTGACAAATGACTTTTAGAACTAGAGTGCGAAAGTCTAATCCGAGAAGTCAGCTTTCCTGATTTAAAATGAAAAAATCCTGCTATACGAAACACGTGGGACTTCATGTTTTAGAGTCCAGTGTAAAGTTTTCAGGATATAAACTGGATATACGTATACAGTAGGAATGAGAACTCCTGTGTTTGGACAAGTGTCAAACGTAAGTACGCTATAAGTTCATCAGCCATGCTCTCATCACAGTTGGTGTAAGCGTAGAGTAATTCACATTTGTACAGATCATTAAGGTCCAGAGCAATAGCTTGAGTAGCAGAGATCAGCAAAATCTCAGTTTATTCTTAAATTCCATGAATTCCTTCATTTTCATTTGCTTTTTACCTAAAACTTGAACGTTTAGATAATCGGAATTAAATTTTCCAACGAGTAATTTGAGAAAGACACAAAGACACGAAACAAACCAGAAATAAGCAGTTGTATTGTGTATGAATATTTGTTTTAATAGCATTCACAAACAGTGGGAATTTGTATTAATTTGGTTAAGAAATTTGCAAGAATGCAGAAGGAAGTCTTTCCTTGATCAGCACGACGAGGGGTTTCTATATGTCCATGCCCGTCCGTCTGTCCGTTCCTTTATTTCAACCCCGAGATCTCAGAAATCTTAAGAGCTACAGAGCTAGATGCTTCTTATATCTGCACGCTGATTGAGTTTGAAAAGCATGCGGATTGGATTGAATTCAGATTGGATAACCATGTCATTTAGCTTGCATAGAAGAGAGAAAAAGTAATCCATGAAAACAGAACAACTTATTTGAAACGGATTAATACATTAAAACTGCAAAAAATGTCATCGATTTGTAACCACTTTGCCCTCTTCATTTGCTATGTGAAGCTATGAAATAAGTGCAAGAAACCTTAAGCAAAATTACACCGCTTTTATATGTTAAACAATGTGAATGGTATATAAGTTTCGGCAAGCCGTTGCTAACTTTCCTTTACTAGTGATTTTGACTTATCAAGAAATATTTGCTATCGAGACTATCATTCCCGAAACGACAAGCAGCGCCAAATTAGCTTCTTTGAAATGGTGACGAATGACGAATTTCTTCGCACACGCAAATTACATACGACTGCTTTATCATTTATATATGCAGCCCTTAGTCAAAGTTAATGCATTTTAAAAACAATATTTTATCTTAAAATGCTTAATTAATTAAGCTTTTAACTAATTACATATGTAGCTGTTCCCAATGTGGTTAACCAAAACGGAAAACAGAAGCTAATCCCAGTGCCAACAAGTTGCCAGTAGGCGAACTCAGAATTAGCCAATTATCATACCATAAACCCAACGAAACCATCTTTATATCCGCATATTCACGTACATCTATATGTACATCTACATATACAGACATAGCACCCGCACAGACGCAGTCATAGAAAGCGTATGGTAAGGCCCAAAGTTCATAACTAGAATTTAGGACTCGGCCCTGCGTCGGACATAGCATTCGTCCGAGCAGATGGTTTTGTTGTTGCTGCTGTGTGGTACCTTTCAGTGTCTTTTCCTCTTTTTCCTTTTACAGTTACCACCTTCGTTGTGTCCGCACTTGTCAGCCATGAGAATAAATTGGATATGGTGCACGTGCAGAACTCGACGCTGGCCGGCGGCGTTGCCGTTGGCACCGTTTGCAACTTGCTACTCGGAGCACACGGCGCTGTCTTAATTGGCATTATCGCCGGCACGGTTTCGGTGCTCGGCTATCGCTATTTAACCGTAAGTTGAACGACTGCAAAAAACATTAGAGAAGCACAGGCCCGGCACAGGCAATAGAATTGGGGCCATGTAATCCATAGAAACACGCAGCGCTATTCAAATGCCCAGCCAAGCCTGCGGCCTGTAGAGCCTCCGTTGCATTGGGGGAGTTTGAGCTGGGGTTCGTTGTCAGTATGAGTGCACCCACCATTAGTACAGTAGTTCCTCTTGCCCAGCGTAGGGGAGCTTCGGACTCTACTGGACTCGGGAGCGCTGTTTGCTGCACTTTAATTAGCCCGCCTAGGAAAAGGGCGACGCTAATGAGTAAAGTTTGTTGCCCAGCGGCAACACTTCCATTTACAAGAGCGTCGCTGTAGTTGTCGAGTCCTGAATTCGGTGATACATATTCCGGTAAATAAATTTTTGCCAGCTCTAGGTATAGCAAACAGCTTTAATGACATGCGACGTGAGAGCTTTATACAAACAGAGTATGCTCTAGAAGTAACTGCTTGGCATATTGTCAAGCTTGGTGTGAAACTTTGGCAATTTTGCATAAATTTAGCAGTTTATAATTTCTGAGAATTTACATTTTGCCTTATGAGAGCAGTCTGTTCCATTGACAATCACATTGTGCTTCATTGCAGCCTTGGTTGACCGCTAATCTCCGCCTGCACGACACCTGTGGTGTACACAATCTACATGGGATGCCTGCGCTTATCTCAGCCATTGCTTCTGCCATCTATGCATCATTGGTCACGGCTCAGGACTATCAATCAGAGCTGCAGGATATTTTCCCAGCCATGGTGGGCAACAATGGCACCGACACCAAAATCATGGGCGTAAGTATTGCTTGAACTCCTCTACCCAAGCTCGCAATGCCATGAGCTACAACTGATGTGTTTTCGCAGGGCCTGGGCCGTAATGCCAGCTCCCAGGCGGGCTACCAATTGTTTGGCATTGTGGCGACGCTGGTTATTGCCATTGGCGGCGGAATTCTGACAGGTATGTTGTATGACCAATGAATGACAACATTTCTCTGTTCCCCCAGTTCCTGTTAATATCCAAAGCATTTTGACTATTAGGTGCCCTGCTGAAGTACACCAGTTTCCGCAACTTGAAAAAGGACGAACAGCACCAGGATGAGCACTACTGGGAAGTGCCAGCTGTGGAGAACAAAGAGGAATAGTTAAGTTTTGTGCAGCAACTCGAACACTGTCTTGTACCGCTCTTTGCAATTTGTCTCTCCACACATGCCAAAATATGTAATCAACTATCGAATATGCATTGTCTTATTGCGAGTATGCTTTAGTATTGCCTTATGTTATTTTATTTACTTATATACATACGTACTTATGCCATGTTATGATATGATATGATATGTTATGCCAAGCACCCGATGTCACCATTGCCTGCACTCATTCTGTATGCCAGAAGATACATTTGCTCTGTCACTTTTTGCTCATTTTTACAAGTGTTTTGCCGCCTCTTTGCAGTGAACTGGCAGCAAAAATTGACGAACTTTTGCTGTAAGTCAAACAACAGCAACAACAAGGGCAATAGAATAACAGCAATCCGGCAATCCTTTGTCCTTTGTCCTTGCTTCGTTTAATTTTTGTAGACATTTGTCACATTTAATTAAAAACTTCAACAATTTACACATTTAATTAGCGTAGTGCACAACAACAACAAAAACAACAACAAAAACAACGACAACAACGACAAAAACTGCAAAAAGTATTAGCAATAAAAATATTTTAAATGTGACATTGGCTCCGGCTGCCTCTGCCTCTGTCTTTCTCTTTCTTTTCCCTCCCTCTCTCTCTTCCTCTCTCTCTCTCTCTCTCGCTTTTCTCTCTTCCGCACTATTGTTTTTTAAAATTTATTTTTACATGCTGTTCGCGCAAATTTTAATGGAATTAAAATCATACACATAAAAACAAAAACGCACCAACAACAATGGGGCAAAAGTTTACATATGCTCGGCGAACTTTTGGATGACGCCAACAATGCGGAGGCAGCCGCCAACTTTAATTGGCGCCCATTTCTGTTACGCAACTGGAATGCAATTGTGCCAGCCAACAATTTGTATGTGCGGGGAGCCCTGCATTGACTCGACGGCGAACGACGAAAGGCGGTGGAGCAGCAGGCAAAGGAGATGTAGCAAATATTGTAAAGTCGCCTGGTGGAGCGAGAATAGGGAAAATGCATGAGCAGCAAGACGAGGGGACGAGGGGCAGCAGCAGCAGCAGCAGGAGGCGCTAATTAAGTAGCCCAAGACAAAGTGTCAACTAATTAGTTGACTTTTAGCCAAGGCAATCGGTGGCTGTTGGCCGTGCAGTGAGTAGAGCCTCGGCAGCTTAGCCGGCGATTAGTGCACCTGGAAAATAAAACAAAAGCAACTTAAGAATAATGTCTTTAACGCAGCTGATGATAAGCTGGCAGCCAACTACTTAGCTGGATTTAGGCAACCGACTTGAACAAGGCCAGCAGCTTAAAAGCCAAACAATGACCAAAGGGAGACACGAGCTCAACAAGTTTGAATACGAATACAGTTTGAGGAATTACTACAGTAGAATCATTACATTCATGTGGTGGAAACGAGATTTGATAGGACTAGCTGCTGAGTATATTTAAGGAGAAATATTTAAAATGATTAACAATAAAAATATTAATAGTTTTTGTTAAATGCTGATTTCTTCTAGACTACATTTAAAAACAAGTAAGAAAAAGATCAAGAAAATGTATGACTAAACTCGACCGTTAAATTTCCTGTATCTAGTAAACCGCTATATCATATAGAAGACCGATCCTGGTCAAATTCGATGAACTCCCAAAATTGATACAAATCGAGTTGGAATTGAATTTGACGTCAACAGACGTAAGGCATCCCAGAAAATTTCGGTTCTATGGGGGCTATATGAAATAGATGCCCGATCCGGACCAAATTTGGTCAGGGTATACACATATATAGAGGATATACACATTTTTGGAGTCGACTACGGGAAACTGTTGCAAAGCAGCTCGTTGCAGGTCTATCTCTTCGATACCATCAGTATCACAACTATCCATTCACTTTATCTAGATGCCCATCAATATCTGAAGCTGTCGATCACTGCTGTGCTTCTGAATCTGAATGACATTATGGGTTCACATTACGAATACTCTTAAAAAGCTAAATAGATAACCCTCTTGATCAGACGTTGACAATGTCAAATCCAAATAACATGAAAGGTGGCTAAACGCAAAGCGGCAAAATATTTATAGAAGCAAGCTGGACAACATAGTCGCTCAGTCAAATGAGTAAATAGCCAAGGCTGAAGGAAGCAATCTGATGTTGATGCTGCTGTTAGAGCCATACAAACTGGAGCTGGGCTCTGCTGGGATCCTGTCTCGTTCTTGTTGAAGCGTAGAGTTTGAGGAGGGTGGCTTGTGCAATTTGGTAAAGTATTCCCCCGTGCGCCATTTGACTCTTTGACCAGCCAACGGGTGGCCAGACGCTGACATCTATGTCTGTGTCGCCGCCTCCGACTCTGTCTCTGGATGTGTTTCGTGTCTGTGTTGTTGGGTCTAAGTGCTGGTTTATTGCATGTGGTCGGTTGGCTGCCGTTGCCTGGTTGTGTGCTGGGCCGCTAGACATGCCAGACAAAGGGACACTCACACGTCTATAATAATAATTAACAGCCTGAAAGGCAGCAGCGAATATGTCGTCGTCTGGGTAGACATACTCCATTCTCGGTATTTGTCCTTTGCCTTTGGCGTGTGCCACAAAGTATGCAGCATATTTTATGCATGCCCTTCCAGCGACAGCCATAAAAACTGCAGCGCCACCAACAACAACTACTATTGCAATTAAGGCGACTTTAAACGCGTTGACAACTCAGCCGGTGTCTCGACATTGACTTTATCTTTTGTCTTTATCCACAGCAACAAATTGTTGCTCCATAGTCATAGCTCTCCAGCCATTGTAGCTAGTTGTAGTTGCAGTTCTGTTGTCGTTTTGAGCTGAACAGCTGGGGGATTTGTTCCTGCTGTTGCAGGAAGCTCAGAACTCAGAGCGGAAACTTGTACAGCATTTAGCAACTGTAATTTTTTGGGTGCTGCTTCCGCCGGCGTTGACATTTGCCATCTCTGTTTTATGGTCAGCACTCCTGGCCCTGGAGTGGAGCTGCTAGGTTTTTTAAGGGTTGAGGCATTTTCATTTGCTGAATGTTTCATCGAGCAGGACACTCATACGTGCCCGTGGAAAAGTCCTTGCAAAATTCATGATTTACGTTTAAGTGCCATTGATGCTTAATTATTTAGGAGGCCAAGCGTCGCTTAAGTTGCGAGCCCCAATTGGGCGGCTGTCGATGGGTAAAGGCAGCTGAATGCCTAAGGGAGATTTCACTAAAGATGGCAAGAGTTGGATTTTTAAGCAAGTGTATTACGTTACCTAAAGAAAATATATATGATAATTATATTTGTATATGATAAAAGTCGATCGATCGATTCAGAAAACGTACTTAGATATATGTATAATCTTTAGTATATTTGTGTATTTTTCCTCACGATTTCATCTCTAAGCCGCGTGAAGCATGTAGTATGATTGCTTTTAGGGATTGCAAATATCTGCGACACACGTGCGAAGGGACCGCAGTGCTTGTTCACCTGTTCTCGCTTTCCTTATCACTTTTAGCCAACGTCACTTTTCCCCTTTTCCAACCAACCACCGACATTTTGGCATGCTCCTTTGGCGTGCCTACATAAATATGCACACTGGGCACGCAATAGCACCAGGAGGCGGTGCAAAAACAGGAATTTGGGTTGTCGCTCAGCGACCCTGCACAATTTGTAATACTCCGGGGACGTTTTCGCTCAACTTCCAGTTGATATGGATATGACCATGTGTGCACATCATGTAGCGGTAGCTGCTGCTCTGGGTTGCTCCTTCTTTTGCTGGTCCGTTTCGAGAGGGGTGCATGGTTTTAGCATACCGCTTACAGGTTGCATGCCCCGAACACATTTCGTGGATCAGACCAACAAAACGTTCAGAGTGCGGATTGAAAGCAGAAAAGTGAAATTAAATAAATTTTATAACATAATTTACGCTATCAAAACATGCACTCCCTGTGCCATAGCTTTTCCCTTTGCCTTTTCGCCAGGCTCCCTGGTTGCATTTGTCTTGTTGTATCCTGGGATTTGCACTCGCATTCTGACTGGTCTCACGGCACCAGCTATAATACCCTTGCAGATGGGGTTTGCTCATTTGGTAATGAGCTGTATTACAAACAGAAGGAATAAACTAATAAGGACATAAAGTAATCGGGAACTTGTAGCTTATTTTTTTGATAATATTTAAATATATAAGGAAGAATATGCGAAGGATTATAATGGTTTCTGCCATATATAATGCACCTCTAATATCACATGGAGATTAAATACAAAAGTTTAAAATCTCATCCTTAGCATATCATTTGATTGATATTATGAGTAAATTGAATAAACAAATTCTAAAGTTTGTAAAATTCATTAGAAATTAATGTGTAAGCCCATCCTTTAATACATCTTTGTAATGTATCTTTTAATGCATCTCTGTGAGAGAATAAAGGAAAGGTTCAATAACCATTTTGATGTGACATTTGCAAAGTCCATCTTTTAACATTTGTTAAGCCTCAAATCTAGCAGACAATGCAGCTTTACTCAATCTTCCTTAAAAACTACGCAAACGCAGCTATACATTTGTGTGTTTACACTTGAAAATGTCAAATTCTCTAGAGTTTTTTGTGACACCCCCAATATGAACTATGTTGCAACATAAAAACGCTTGTTTAGCAGCCTCTTTGAAGGGTCCCATCCAATATACCCCTGGATGATCAATACACTTTTGCATTTTCCATTCCTCTTGAGACACCTCCAAAACATGGTTTTTGACAGCTTCAACTGCTTCTTCGGCACTCGTAAATCGTTGACCATGCAGCTTATCTTTGAAAATCATGATGGGAAATGATTCGTTTGGGCTTTACGAATTTCTCCGTAGACTTCCGGCAAGTAAGTGGTCATCTACCACTCAGAATTGACCCTCCTACGTTGCCCAAGCAGAGCAGTGACCGAAAAAACAGGCTTCCATTTGCTTCGCTGTGCTTCTTCCACGGGCAACTTTTGTAGTATTTGGCTCGTCTTCCAATGTGTAGAGTGTAACTGTTTCGACGTGCAAGTTCCACTGATTTTATTTTAATGCTTTGCATTGCCAAAAGCGCTGAAATGTAGGCTTCAATTAAATGTTAATTTTACAGAGCTTAAGCATGAAATTCTGTTTTGGCAGCAATTCCCCTCGTTCTCCAGCAAATGTTGTGCCTCACCGGTAGCGGATTTTGGGCGCGTTATTTTGGCATTTTGCTGTTTTACCAAAGGGCTTTTCATTAAGGCAACGTACATAAAATTTTATATTTTATAGCTGCATTTTAATCTTCTTTATTGGAAGCGCATTTCTCTTGTTCGTAAGTACTCGAGTGTTTGACTAAAAAGCTCACCTGAATATAGAAGAAGCGATGTGGATAAGGTATGTTGTAAATTTAAGAATTTGCCGAATGCATATAGATAAAGTAAACATACCGTTTCGATTGAGCAATGAGAGCTTTCACAACATATCAACACATAAATGTTGTCAAATTAAGAAACCAATAACTCTTAAAATAAATTTGTCATGATGGCAATCATGTCCAAAAATTCCTTAATATCTTTAACAAAATTAGCTTGAATAGAAACAAAGGACACGGAGAACAATTTTCGTTACATTTTTCCTAAAGAACTTTAAACTCACTTCCTGAAAAATTATAAGAGAAATGCTCATTGTTATAAATATGAATTTTGTATTTCCGAATTGTGTTTTTATGCTGCACCACATTCAACAACATTTTGATGACCCACTTCAGGCTGCTTCAAAGCATCGCTTCGCACTTGACTTCTCCTTTTGGGTTGCAAAATATTTTGCCAAGCAGATTTCTTTTTTGTATATGAGAATATGCAGCAAATAAAATGCATTTGCCACTTGTCCATGTTGTTGTTGTTGTTGTTGTTGTCGTTGTCTTTGTTGCTTTGGTTGTTATTTGGAGGCACCCAAAACACATTCAAAACACGCTGCGAACTTGAATACGCTCAAGTGTCCATAAAATGGCACCCACATGCTCACCCACACATGCCCATAAAGTCCATATTGACAGTGAGGCACTCGTAAAGGCAAAGGTTCGAGGTTCGAGCTCTGCTGGTTCAGACGGGTCGCGCCAACAAAAAAGAATCCATTGTAATAATGTCCAAAAATATGTTACCAACACGTGTAGCGTGCATGCCAACAACAACAAAAAAAGCAAAATACTTGTATTCCGCCCTGTTGACTGCTGCGCGACTGCAGCTAAAGGATTGCGATTGTGAGTCAGGTGGCGACTGGGGTTGTAGGTGAAGCAGGCAGACGCAGGCGGCGTTAGACACGCTTAATCGATGCAGGACTGGGTGGTGGTGGTGTAGGCAGTCCTTGTATTTTTATAGAGATATATTTTATTTAACGCCAGCAGCGTGCCAGACAGACAACCAGACGAACGGACGGACAGACGCTGAGCCAGATGATGTCAATGCACAGGCAGCGTTCATCACACACACAGGAAGAACTCGCAGCTTCAGTCAGTTGGGGGAGGTGTGGAGTGGGGTGAAACCTTTTTGCTTTTGGGGGACGCCTGCCACATGCATAAAACATACAAAAATATGCTGACAATAAAAATTCGTTGTCGGCTGAAGCGGCTGAGCGGCTCGGCAACATGCAACATGCTGTTGTACTGTCATTCCACATACTGACAGACAGACAGACAGACAGACAGGCACACACAACTGCCAATACAGTTCACCTATATACATAAACACTGGTATGGTAAGGACAGTTGGCAGCAATCTAACGAAGGATGTATACTCTAAAAGGTAAATAAAAAAGTATAAGTGTAAATATATTTCTATGGGAAAAGATTTTCAGACAATTGACAAATATTTAGTAGACAATTCTCTTAATTTCTGTTGTTTCATGCTTGAACATTTTTCTTTACTCATAATTCTTCGAATTGAAAGAATTTCAAGCAACTTCAATCCATTCCTTTTCTTATACATACTCACACATTAAAGAACACTGCGTTTCACTTGAATATCACAATATATGCAGTTTGATTTTCATTTGCTTATATGTCAATATCTTCATGCCTTTTTACTTTTGTTGTGGCAGTTTTGTTTTGTTTTTGTATCTGCTCTCTCAAACAGTTGGTTTGAAAGTGAAACAGTTTTTTCTACAAATTTCTTTTCATAAAGCTACATATAGGTGAATATTTTGTTTCATTTGAATAACACGCATGAGTTTCCTCTTCAAATAAGCCAATCAGCTCAACACAAATATAATAAAATAAATTTGTTGGCGTATTTTAAATATATTTTTATAATTTAAAATACAAAAAAGTCACATTACAAAACACATTACACAAACAACTACAGAGATGTGGCCTTAATATGATGAAAATATCAAACAAAAAAGAAGAAAAGTGACATGTATTTGCATTCAAAATGAATCATGAGTGCTATATCATACCAAGGAGTACTAGGAAAGGCTTTCCCGATATTGGAAAGTCTCTTTTGAGGACTTTCATGAAGCTTTCAATACGACAAAAGCCCAATACACTCTCTCCGAGATGCACATTGACTGAGAAAACATGGTTCGAGTCTGATAATGTGACTTTCTTGAGAGGGAAACAGAGCTCGCTGGCTCTTCAGAGAGTTTATAGAATCTGCTTAGCAGTTTACAACCAAATCTAGACTAAAAGAGGCCATTGAGAGAGGGTGACCAAGAATTTTCAGAGATTTTATTAATAGTTTGTACGATTCCATACTAAAGAAGGATATTTTAAACATCTCTAAAATAGCTGAATTTTACTTCAACTTCATGCATAACAGAATAAGTTTATAGATAATGCATAAAAATATAATAAAGTCATATTTAACAAAGAATGTGATGTTCAAGTATAACAGATTTTACTTTCTAATCTTTTGGTATTTTGCCATTTATGCTTCTAACACATTATTTTTACTGTGATTGATTGATTACTGCACTTATAATCAAACAGAAATTCGTTTTTTTTATTTGTATAAATCATACACAAAGTAGAAACTCAATATATAGGGCATGCTATTCAAGCGAAAGGCAGTGTATAAACGCTTTCATGAGTAATTTCATGGAACACCTCAAATAAACATATTCAATTCATTTTGATAAACATGCGGTTACTAATCCGCTTTTCCTATCAATTAGCATGTGTTCTCTTCTTGTGTTATTGTAGGAAAGGTCTACTGCTCATACTGCTTCCCTTTGTAGGGCATTGAAAGATCCTTTACAGTTCAATGCCTGGCTGACTTCAATGGAGTTGCAATAAAAAGCGTGGAATTTGCCAGTGCAATAAAATAGCAGCAAATGCGCCTAAAAACCACTCAAGCATACTCTAAAGCCCTGCCGGCTATTGTATGGCCAAGGGGAAGGGATGTGTGGGAGCTATCGTTACCGTTGCCCGGTTGCCATAGTCAAAAGTTATACAAACGCGCACCGCGTCCTGAGTGAATGCCGTCGAGGAGACAAACAGGCAGACAGACAAACAGCGAGAGGTATATATAGGCTGGGATTGATATGGAGGTTTGAGTAGGAGGCAAGAGACATTGGCTAGGTAGCAAAAATAAAGTCGTAAACCTAAAATAAGCCATCAATGGCATTAAAACCCGGTACTGGCAGTGGCGACGCCAGCTCGGGCTCTTTTTACAGCTCTCATCATCCGTTTGTGCACCGCCTTCTTTTGCACTTGGGCGTCGCCATGTTTCATTTGTCAAAGTGCTTGGCGGCTCTTGGAGCTCTTTCAGTGCTCTCTATCCTGCATGACTGCCACTTTTTGCGGCTTTTACGTATGAGTAATCTTATAGGCGGGCATTACTCATACGCCGCGTAAGCCATCAGCTCAAATCACAGCACTTTTTTTTTGTTTGCCCCACACCGCGGCATCACCTCCGCTCTGGCCTGGCCCGGCCAACTGGCTCACATTTAAAGTTTGCTGATTACATTGCAAATTATATAATTTCGCTGTTGATTTTTGGCCAGAGAAAGTTTCACGTCAAGTGGAGGATGTGTGTTCGAGTATGTGTTTTGTTTGGGTTTGGTGCCATGCGGCGGTGGGGCTGGTGGGAGTGGACTCTTGTGTCTTGGCCCACTTTTGTGGCGTCATCTTATTTAAAAATCAATATTTGCGGTAAGACGTGTGCAGCATATTAATAATCCGCCACGCTGAACTAGCCGAGTGCTGTCTGTGATTTCTTTCTTTCATCCGGCTCGCTGTTGACTCGGCATTGCCCGGCTCCTGTCCCACACGCGCTACCCTCATTTTAGACACTAATAAAAAGTTTCGACAGCAATACGTGTGCGGCTTTCCATTGCCGCGGGGGACTATCATGTTATTAGAATATGGTATGAGAGCCATGGGAATGGGATGCTGCTCCCCATGACACTTTCACATAGTTATAATAAGCAAAGTTTTTGTGCTGACTAGGAGTGGAGTGCACGGACGCGCCAAAGTGGCAGGATAATAGGACTGGGTTAGCGCTTGGGTTAAGTGAGTCAAGTGATGTCAAGGCTGATGAAAGAAATAACACAAAAATCACAATGTGAAAGTGTGATGAGGTAATCTAGTATCAGTGAAAGGAAATTAAGTAAGCGAAGTTTTCCCAAAAGCGAAGCTGGGAAATTATGCTCATTAAACTCTCTCAATTAGAAAGTGCATCAAGTGGAATTGGTGTTAATCCTAGATTGCTTATAGCATTTAGACTCCTTAGTAAGTATATTTGTGATATTTTGTCACTCTTTTACTTTCGGTTCACTTTGTGACACACAAACAAACCCAACATTCTCCAGATATAACTTTTCAACTATATTTGTGATTTCGTAGTTTCAGCTACATTTAAATTCGTATGGCAAACATCTTCATTTGGTTAAATGAAGATATTAGCAGCTGCTAACCTGACTGGACACATATTTGCTTTGGGAACTCTCCACCTGCAGCTGCATAATTGCCCAGCCGCAAATTAGTTTTATGTTATGCCAGCGCTGCTGTGGCGATGCATATGAATTCCAACCACAACTCGCGCTGGCTGCTCCTGCGTACCGGTGTTTTGTCTGTATGCTTGCATGCGCCCCCAAAGGATATTAACTGCTACTCCAAGTTGGCTCCGTTCGTTCGCCGTTTGGCGCTTGTTTGTGCAGCCAATAACCCGAGACGCCAGCTTGCTGCCCAACACCCCAACATCCCTCCTAACTGGCCGTAGTCATAGTTGTAGTCGCAGTCGTTGCCTTCGAGCACATGAATATTTGAACAGCGTGGTTGCGGCTACAACTTCAGCCTCTGCCTTTGCCGCTGCCTCGCATCCTCTTTGCTAAAAATTCAACATGGCGTCAGGTGGGCGTTCATAATGCTTGTTATTGTTGTCTAGCTGCGTTTTTTGTCTGCATATTAATTGGATTATCTAACATGTTACCACACACACACACACACACCACACACATACACCTTCAAACATTAACTACTATCTTATGCGTGTGCCTGTGTGCCTTGCCAGTCACGTTAATCTCTTGGGGATCAGCGAGCTATGGCATGCAATTGTTTAAAAAGCATTTGCCCAAACAATGCGCAGCATGGTGGTGAGTTGCTACACGTTGGTAGAGGGACAGGGATAGGAAGAATGTGAAGTGGAAGGTTCAAGCCTGAGTTGAGAAGCGAAAATACGCAAAATCAACATTAGATGCGGACGCCACTGTATAAATCACAGCCACGGTATGATGGAGAAGGGCCACAGCTGCTCTTGTTTAGCTACGCGGCTTGTCAAAATATTTGTAGAATGCCAATGTAAATTAAAAAACAGACAACGGGCAACAAGTTGAAAACAATGTTAGCAACCGCACAAACAGCCAACGATGGATAGGGTGTAATAGATGGTGAGAGAAGGAATATCATTTGAATATATCATAAAGCGTTTTAAAGACTTTTTGTGTTTGAAAACGAAATTTATTGACAATGTTAATGAAATATTCAGCTTCATCAAATATTTATTGAATGCCTCATAAATTAGGCTTAAAGTCAATGGAAATCAGCGAAAATTCGAGTGGGCAAGGTGGGAAAGTTGTGATTTGTCAAAACTATTAAATTGCACGGAAAGCTGTCTGGTGAAAGTGTCAACTCCATAACTCTTAGTCTGAGAGTCTAGTTCGCATGGAAACAGACATCCAGACGGACAGACAGACGGGCATAGCGATATCGACTCGGCTTATCATGCCGCTCACTAATATATATACATTATGGGGTTGGGGATGCTTCCTTCGATGCCTTAAAAGTATCGTGACAAAATCATAATACCCTCTGAAATGGTATATATTATTTCAATATGTTTTTTACCTTGAAGAGCATTTTATGCCAGATTCATATTTGTCTACCCTTTGCCAATCTATGTAGGATTTTATCTTCATTGTTTTCATTTTTGTATTCCGTGTAGCGTTAACCATAAAGGGGCTAGTCATCCAGTCAGTCGAACAGGCAAACAAACGAAAAATTCAAACGAGCATAGACTCAGGCGATCCTTGGACGCTGCTGTGGCCAGGCATCATTAGCTGCCCGTTGTGGCTTACACTAATAAACTAAGCCATACTGATTCATATACAGATTCAGTAAAAGCATCAGATCCAGACGCAAATAAGTTCAGCCAGACAGACAGGCAGCCAGCCGCAGCGGATTACACAAACCGACAAACAAGCAGCTTAAAACGCATACGAGGGTTGCCATGCCATCCTCGCTGGGTTTGTGTTTCTGTTGTTGCTGCTCCTGCTTCTCTCCCTGTCCCTGATCCAGCAGCACACCTGTGCCGGCTTGGCCAGCATAGGGCTGTTCCTTCTGTTGACTTCACATTTTTGATGCTGCATGCGTAAATTAACAAACAAATAAATGGCATTTTTGTTTTGTGCCCTGGCCACAGTTCTTTGTTCTGCGGCTACAATTGGACTCTGCCATTGATTTGCATCGTTGCTCCTTTTTGCAATTTCATAAATTCCCGTGCAAAATGCGTAAAATGTAGCCAGGGGGGCGAAAACATTTCACCAACAAGTCCAACCGAAGCCTCAGCGGGGTCCTTAGCTAACGCCCTCGGCTCACACATGTACGGAGGTCTACTTCTATTTCTATTTGCCTGTCTCTTTGTATTTGACCACAAACAACATTGCCTTTTTCTTTGTTGCATTTCTGTTTGTCGGGATGCCTGTCTCCCTGTCCGACTCCGTCTCTCTGTGTCCACGATTCTGTGTCCACGATGCTGTGCGGGTGTGCAGCTGACATCACACTTTTGCTGCATACTTTACGGGGGTCCATGCGGTTGCCTGGTTTCGATTGCCTTTGCAAGGCCTTGGAGATGGTTACTATTAGAAAGAACGCTGTTCAAAAATATTTGAAAAAATAAAATTGTATAATAGCTTATAAATGTGTAACAGAAATTTATGCAAATTTTTTATATATATTTTTTTTGGTTTTTTAAACTTTTATAGCTTCTGTAACAGTTTCTCTTCGTCTAAATAATTCGACTTATGTGCCTAAAACCTTTATAAATCGATCTATTTTCTATTTGATTCAATTGCAAAATCTGATATAGTTTTGATATAGTTTGTCGATCTCTTTTAAATAATTTCGACTATTTTGAAACTAAAATTGAGTCAGCTTTTGGTCAGACAATTTATCTATGAAATCTTAAGCTTAATCTTAATCTTGCCATTTTTATTCTTTCATTTTGTTTTCTTTTAAATATAATTAATAATTGAGCTAAATTAATAATTTCACTCATATTTCAAAGGTGCACCAATTCTGAGCCAGGTAAGCTTAAAAGGGCAAATGAAACCCCAGAAGAATACAAACATATCAAATAAAATATAGAAAGTGACGTTGACAGCACTGCTCAAGGGATCGGAACACAGCTCACCTGATCATCTAAGACTTAAACCCCAACTCGGTTGAGCACTTTGTATTTCTCGCCATTGTGTAAACAAATTTCTTATTGATTACAAGTCCTGAAAGCGATTTACTTACCTGCAGCCGCTGCATGGAGCAGATAGGGCTGGCTGGGCAAGTGGAGAGCAAAGTCATTTGGCCAACTTCTCAATTAAATTAAATGAAAGTGGGGCGAAACAGACGGACTGAAGCGACTCTCTTTAGGCATTGGGGCGCTGTAAATCTCGTGCAGCGAAACTTTTTTAAAATTAAATGACAAACACACATAAATAATGGCGCTCAACTCAACTGCACGTGTGTGCGTGCGTGCAAAATGCATTTAATTTGCAGCAAAGTGGCTGACGACGACCCAGGAGCCACGACCGGACTGGGCTTGGCTATGGCTACACGGCTGTAGTTACGGCACAGTTACGGCTCCAGCCGCGTCGGCACCGCCAACGTCGGCCGCAGAGGCAGCAAAGGGAGGCCGCGGACGACACTGCGGGCGGGCGGCTTTTAAAATGATAAAAGTCGCCGTTTGTCGCGACAGCGAGACGCCGACAAAGCGGCGTAAATTTCAATTAAATGTGAAAGCAAAACAAATTTTAACTTTACTCGCACTCCACGCCGGAGTTGGACACAAAAAGCACGCGTAAGCATCGCACATACTACAAGCTGGATCGTTGTTGCATGTTGGTGGATATAATGATATAGGTGGATTTCATGATATTGAGAGATAGCTGGGATACATTTCTGTTCCAATGCCATGTTGGAGAGTTATGCAGATGGTAATAAAATTAAATATTATATTTATGAGTGTCAGATCGTTCAAATGTTGGCTCTTTTATGCAATTATAACCTAATTTTCATTCTTTTTCCTAGGATTTTCAATGCTTTTACCTGACCGCAGCAAGTGAAATATAGATCTTGTTCTGTCCAAAATTATATTATATCAAATCAATTTCCTTATTCTTCTACATTCTCTTTGCGATTTAAAGTTTCCGAAATAATCACAACGCATAAACCCACGATATATGTGCATCTATATCTGTGAGTATGTGTGTGTGCCTAAATGTAATTGTGAATTCCATATTTTACTAAGCCTGTGCATATATATACGTATGTATGTGTGAGTGAGGATTTTGTGTGTGTGTGTGTGTGCATGTAATTGCCATGGTTGTTGTTGGTTTTGCGTTTGTTATTACAACAATTACTTGAAAAATACTCCGATATCAGCGGCAACGTCGACAGTGTCAGTAAAATTATTTAAATGCCTCTGTGTGTGGGGATTACAAGGATACACACACACACTTATGCGCATATACACCACTACACATACAGTCATTGGAGCCTTGTTATACAATCACAAAAACATACAAGAGCGCCCATTATGCTGGTGGCTTTGGTGGGTGTGTGTGTGTGTGTGTGGCGTGGCCATGCGTGTGTCTGCCTTGGTTCCGGACTTGGCTCTCCCCAACACGGCCGTCAGACAATTTGGTTTAATTGATAGTTTGGATAATGTAATTATAGACAATTGCGTTTCATGCGAAACCGATTTGCTGCTGCGATTATCACGGCCAACAATGCTCAAGTGATGTCCAGCGAGGCATGGACAGCGAGCCAGACACAGACGGTGCCAAAGGGATATGGCAGCGGACGGGCATGAGCATGAGTGAGCGATGATTATGTTTCTGCTAAAAGGAGAAATAAACTTCCAAGTGGCAATCACTAAATGAAAATGTGCGCCAAATGAAGTGCGTCGCCATTAACTGGTATTAAGTTGTAGAGGAGAAAACCGGAGATATGCTCAAAAGGGACTATGTAATACCCTGAGAAAATATGTAAGAATTTTAAATGAAGATTATATTCTTCGGAGAAATATACACAATTTTCCCAATTCCCTCAATTGTCGTATAAAACCTGATTTGGGGACAGCCACTTCATGAGTGAAAGTAAGATAGCCTGAATAGCAACACCTGAACTAGATACCTATAGTGTTTCTTTTAAGGTCAGACCTGAGCTTTAAATTTCAACAGCCGTTTCCTTGAAGAAATTATATTGATTAAGAAATAATATTATATGTCTTGATGGCCTTTGCAAAGATTTGACAACATTATCAGTTGATGAAAAAGAAATCCTAGTTAGTACTTTAATTTAAGAGAACAGTTCAATCTTCTCATCTAAGGCTAGCTTTTGCTTAGGCATATGACACAGTCTGTTCAATCAATGTGTCAAAATGCATAAACTAAGAAAGCGAATTCCACAAATTTAACAGTCCAATCCACGTCTCCGTCTCTAGCTAGCTGACGCTAATTGACAGCATGTGGGGCCAATGGGCAACGACCGCAGGTACATGCAATTAATTATGGTCATTTTCAGGTGCACGGCCGCAAACCCAGGCCTCAGACCGGACCCAAACACAAAGCCAATGCTGCAGCCGGCGCCGGCTCCAGTAAAATGAACAGTGGAGCCAAATAACAAAGCGGCGCCAATTGCCAATGACTGTTGCATACTTTTGTGTGCGACAATAATGATTGTATTCCGAAGGGGTGCAGGTGAGGGTGGCTGGTGCTTCTGATCAACAGTAGGTGCAATGTGCTCTGTAAAATGTGCGCAAACAAGCGCATAAACGTTGCCAAACGCCGAATTAAAACAAATGATGAGGTTTTTGGCTGATGTTGCCTTGTTGTTGCAGTTGCTGTCGCTCAGCAAAATGGCGCCCAATTGGCAATTGACGCTTCCGGCGGCCCATTGGCTACACCGGCAAATGGAATCGCAGCCGGTGTGGACACATCCACGGTTCCGGAGCCGGCATAATGCGCATCCGTATCAATGACAATCGGCAATGGGGCTGCCAAATTCAGAGCCAACAGAAACAATAACCACATCGCCAAAAACACAAACAACAACAGCGGTAACTATGTGGCCAGACAATGTGACGGCTTTTCTTGATGCATTTTTATGATTGTGGTCACCCACGGTTTTCCACTCAGCGTCTGATTTGCGGCCAAGTGAAAATTGCTTGGCATTTAAAATACTTCTCAAAGGCAAATTGACTGAGAGGCATTTTCATGGTCTGTTCGGGTTTGGGTCACTTTGAAGCTCATAGCTGCCGGCCAATTGGAAGAATTAATTAAAAACATGTCTGCACACAAATCAGTTGGCTAAATGGCAAAAAACTTGTGCAATACATTTAATCAATTTGTGAATATTCCAGAAAAAATATATACATATTTGCAAGTCAAAGCTCAAAGGCAGTAAAAACAAGTACGGGCTAAATCGAATCAACATTGAGTGGGCAAGTAGTGAAATGGACGGGAAGATTTCAACATGCCCGTAGGGTAGGCAAAGAAATTAAAGAAATTGATTGATATGCTCTTATATGTATGGGCTTTCTAGCTAAACGAAATTAAAAATGTTGGGCGAAAAAAGCTGTATTAGAATTATTAAACAAACTGAGAAAATAATTTTGGGTATTGAATTCTAAAGCAGCCGACTTTGGTATGACTTTCTGGCGTTGACTTTCAGAGTTTTGGATGGCTTATGATTAAATAAGTTGGAAGTTTGCAAAGAATGTTAAGAAATGGCTTCAAAAAGAAATATATAAAAAAGAAAATTTGCTGTTTGACTGTCCGATGCTCAGATACCCTTGACTATATGTATATATGTGTAATTATCGAATAAATAGATTATCATCTTTATACAGATCAGATCTTCAGCAGTTCTTAAGTGTTCGACCAGTATGACTGTAGTAAATATGTCTTGAAAAGGAAACTGCATCGTTAGACAAACGTTTCCATAAATTTCTGATCAAGAATTTACCAAAGGATCTCGCTTCATTTAAACTTTTATCTTCTAAAAGCAAAATATCACACAATAATATCGATTTCCCAACGCTTAATAAAAGCGTGATATTTCAAAGACCTCCCGCTCGTAGCTCTAAATTATTATTAAACGGATTCAGTAGACCTTCTACTAGAATTGCCACTAGTATAGAAATCCAGCTTCCTTTGTTCTTACGCGAAAGTAATAAAATTAATCAACTTTAATATACTTTAGGCACTGCGGCCGGCTCCTGCTCTGGTTCGTTCTCCCCAACGCCCAACTGACTGCTCAAGATGCAGAGTCAATGTTGAATGACTGAGATAACAATAAAAGGAATCCGGCCGTGCAATCCTGCAAGCTATGGGAAAAATGAAGCTTCTGCTGCGTCTATTTGTTCGGCTCCTGCTGCTGCAGCACTAAATAATTTCTAATAAAATAAAATAAATAATGAACGCAGTAACCGAGGATGCTTGCTGTACGGCAAAGTGCAGACCAGCCAAGCCAGACATAACCAATACGCCACCCAAGTATCGTTGCTGCGGTCCCCGTCGTTGCTGCTGATCCTCTTTATTGCGCAAATATTGCAGCAAGTTGCTTTGGCAATGTGTTTTACTTTTATTGCACTCGAGCCGCTGGGCGCTGCACATTTTTAACGCCAGTCATAAAAAGCATCGGGCCGGGGGGCGGAATGGCAACGGGACTGGCAATGTGACTCGCTGATGGAACCAGAGAGTCAGAGTCGTGGTCCTGGCTAGAGCCGGTTGCCGTGGCCAGCGAATTTTTTCAATTTTAAGGCTGAGTAGCGCACACAGTACCCGGCCAAATGACCGTAGAAATGATTGCCCATGTGCAGGTCGGGAGCTGGGTCAGGGCCCGAGCCCAGGGGCGTGGCCATGGCTCTTGCTTGGATGGCGAAGCTGCGTAACTAGGCAACATGGCAGCAGGGTTCATTTGGCTGGCTGTGTGGGTGGTTCGGTTTCGCTTAGACCCGCCTCTGCATGCTGTTGTTATTTTCCACGTTCTTATTTGCTAAAAATAAAATCAAACTGCATTTCGTCCAAGGCTTGATGAAGAAAATTGCGTGAAGTGCTACTTAAAAGTGACGACCCTCCGTTGAAGCCTTAGGAACACTTCCAATTTAGAAGTTATGACCAAAACTGTGATGATATCAATATACAATAGAGCCCTGCATGATGGCATTGAAAACCCTGAAGGAATCATTCATCAGAAATCAAATGGTCGTGCATATTGTGATCATTCCAAAACAAACGAAAACTTGTACTTCGGATACGGTGTGCAACGGATACAAATGCTCGCGAGTGGAAACGAAAATGCATTTGAAAATTCCCTTCCAAGCTCGAGTGTGAGATAGAAAGAGATGGCCAGCCACTTGTCTGTATGGTAAATGGACCAGTGTATGGTGACAAGAAATATAAGGAGGTTGATGACTATCTCGCATGTTGATATAAACTCTCACTTCTTATGGCTCTCTATTCGATTTCCCTCTCTTTGGCTCACGGACCATTCTATACGGATGTCTATGTCCTCTCTTTCTCTCTCACCTCATTGAATACGGTGATCTTTCGGTAATCGAAGTATTCGTTTTAAATAAACGAATAGAACTTAGATAAAATTTTGAACCGAATCACTGACTACACCAATAGTTCCGAACGAATATTGTAGCATACCAATTTGACTTGCCCAAGTAATCATTTCTACGAATATACCAATTGGTGCAATCATGATTGGCCAACAGTCATTGCAAGGCTTTGATATATAATATGCTTTCATAATTCAAAGAGCGCCAGCAGCTTAGCTTTCTAAAGCAAGCTAAAAACAAATGTAATTCGAGTTGACTTATGTTTATGAAAATCTGCGGAGAAGCTCCCGGAAATAGTAGTCTTAGAAGTATTCATTTATAGAAAAGTGTTGCAGAATAACACTTTCAGATATCACTTACCTCTATCGGCCAGCCTTGTACAATGCTTAAGTCCTAATGACCACTGATAAAGTTTGTAATTGTCTCGTTTTTATTTTCATTGTGCCGACAATGCTATTTCAATTTATATTTATGACCTCTTAAAGTCATTTTATGAGCTGACAACCGCGCGACATCGTCCGGCGACCCCCCCGCACATGAACATTCTCAGTCATGTTCATGCTGTTGGGACATTTGTGTGATTTTAAAGTAATAAGCTTGTCCCATCTTCGGGCCCATCAAGTGGGGCCATTAAACTTTCAAGTCCTTGGATCAGTTTCTGGCGTCCGCTTCAAGCTTTCGGAAATTGGCGTCTCCAGTGGGCCCTTGGTCTGGGTCTGGGTCTAAACTTGATGTATTGAGTCACATCTATTAATCGTCTGGCTGGCTTGGGGCATCGTAGTAGCAATAGTTGGAGCTGGAGCCAGCGGAAGTGCCTGACCATCAATCAGCTGAAGACTTCATTAGACACATGTGCAGTAGGGGAATTGGCTACTGGTTGGTTGTCCATGGCCGTGGACAGCTTTCCTGCCTGTTGTAGTTGTTGTTTAATTAAGATGCCAACTACAATCCAACGAGTATACCCTCATTTGTAGGCTTGAGAAGCAGAAGCTGAAAAGTATAACTAGCCCGAGCCGCTTTCAATTGTAAGCCCTCAAATCAAACAAACATATAAATAGTAAAATATTTCTAACAGCAGCTGCTAAAAAAATTCCACGAAATAAAGAGTTGAAAGCCAGCCAACTTGAAAAATAGACCCAAATGTGGCTAAGCGCTTTGTTTACATTGTTAGAATTTTATATGTCTACAGTTTAGGGTTCGTCCGCCGCAGGCTTTGTTGTCTTTTTCTCTTAACGTCCCCAAAGTCTGGCCAAATTTTGAATTGTGGTTAAACTGTATTTTGTAGTTACGGTATTTCCATAGCATTGATCTAAATTCCATGCATTTTTCATTGT
This sequence comes from Hirtodrosophila duncani, assembly GCA_037043425.1. Lineage (NCBI taxonomy): Eukaryota > Metazoa > Arthropoda > Insecta > Diptera > Drosophilidae > Hirtodrosophila > Hirtodrosophila duncani. Next base: position 3,581,779 of record JBAMBM010000834.1, on the reverse strand, counting down.
GACACTGTCGTCCATTATTTGCAAAACACAAACTCCACGCTCCGACAAACACTTTGCGGTTTTCATTTCGAGCAAAATGAGATGGAAGACCATGGCTTCACCCACCTGCTCAACATAAAAACGCCTTCACAAATCGGTTTATAGTTTGAGACAAAATATAATCTCAATGAGAAAAGTTTCAGCCAAAAACAAAAACATCAACAAGGTCGGTAGAAATCACTAAACGCTTGAATACGTGAGAAAAATTGTCAGCTAAAGTTTCATATGCAACAACTAGTTTTTCTGAAGAGATTTTAACATCTTAAAACTTTTGAAAAAAATGAAATGGTTACATCAAAGAGCATTATGGGCTTAGTATTTATAATATAGGGAACAATTTTTACAATTTAAAAAGGCAGGAATACATTAAAGAGAAAATATGTATCTAGATCCGATTACCACAAATTTCTTCGACTTTTAGTCTATCTATATTACTTTAGAGACCGTAGAAGGCTTTTGTATGGTTCATACAATTGTCCAATGAGGGCGTCTTCTAGTTGAATCTTGTTATCTGTTTGTGCAGCAAACTGTGAATATGTGTTATGGGTGCAAATGTGAAAAGATTGATGAAGGTCAATGAAATTTGACATCAATATTGTCCCCCTGGTGCCGCCTCTTCAGCCTTCTCCTTATGATGGAGTAAAGAAGAGCCATAGAAAAAGGATTATTGTGCTCCTCAAGCATGTCAAAGTGTTTCGTAGCTGTTGAGTTTTGTTCTTCTCCCTCTTGTCTGACACCCAGGTCCTTATGAAGATTGCTGTTGAAAACATACCACGGGGCGCCACAAATTTCACGGAAAGTCTTATTTTGAAGGACCTGCATTATTCTAAGCTGTGTGGTTTCTTGAAGAGTGTACGTACCATTGCAGCAGATATATCCGCGCTGATGGTTATACCCCATCTTTTGACCCATGTAGCCACCGCATCTGCCATTTCTTCCAGCTTGTTAACCGCCTCGTCAGGGGCTTAATGTCGTGACATAATTGCCGTATCATCAGGTTACATGTGTGAAAAATGGATTCAAGTCTTCTAAAACACTTGGAATGTCCACCTTAGCGCACATATAGACTGCTCTATGTAGATAAATTTCTTTACAAGTGATACAAACCATTCCAATATGCCCGAGAAGAAGCCTTGGATCCTTCTAACTATCGAGTGGTTGTCTTTACAGCCCACTGAATATTCAATGGAGTGCAGGTAACAGGAGAGCAGTTGGTAATAGTTCCCTGGTAGTAGTAAATTTAGCTTAAATATAAGCATAGTCGGCCACAACCCAACAAATGCCGGCTTCACTTCCAAATATATTGGGGAGCAGTATTCCTTTGTCTCAAATGTTTCGAGGATAAAGCTAACCAGTCTGTGGAGCTGCTCAGGAGTGCCGTAGTTTTTTCTAAGCGCAAACTGATCGAACATCCTTTCCAAGAGAATTCGTTCAAAGATCTTTGAGTCTTGGGTCTTTGGCAGGTTTAGGCATCATGCTTATCAAAAAGCACTTCCATTGTGCTGGAAAGTGACAAAAGTGTATGATGGCATTAAAAATGACAGTCAGCAGTATCACCGTATTCCTTGGAAGGGCCTTCATACACGCATTATCAATACTATGAAGGTCAAGAGTCTTGTTCGAGTTAAACTTCTTGGTGAATACAGATTAAATGGCGCAGCTTGCTCAAACTGTGCCATTAGCCCATTAACAGATGGTACTTGAATTTACTAGTAAATTTACTTTTCTCATCAAACAACCCCCGGTTTCAGGCGTCACAGCAGTCTGCACGCTCTATTGTTTGACCCTCAGAAATGCTTTGAAGAATAAAAGAAATCTTAAGAAACCATTGAACTTTATTTTTAATATCTAGACATTTCCGTGACAAAACATTTTCATCTAATCCACTCACGACCTTTCTATGCGATTCTCAACATTTTCATCATCTGATTCAAAACATTTTCATCTAGGCCACTCACGACCTTTCTTTTGGATTCTCAAACATTGCAGTTAGTAATTGCATGGCCTCATGGTATAAATAACTTGCTTGCAAGTAGCAAAACTTCTTTTTATTATTTTTATATTTTATTTGTACTTTACTTCTTTAGTCATTACACACTTTTCTGAGCAGGGTGGTAGTACTTGCAATATGTACGTCCACATTTTAGACACTACGTGATACTTTATGCTCTTACAAATTCTGAGTATAACTTCTCCAAATGCAATTGGATATGAGATAAGAGGAACAAAGTTGAAGAAAAACTCGATTTCCTGCGCCCAGCATTTGCCGGCCGGCCGGCCGATCCTTACAACGTTCTGACCCTACCACACCACGCTCGCTTAATGATTTTGCCAACGCACCCTTATAGAATTCAAATAGTTATTTAATGCGATACAAATATATTGGGAAATTTGAATTGAGTTTTAAAAAAAGATTCATTCCCAATTTAAAAATGCCACTAAACAGGTCGCTAGAATAGAATGAATAATAATATGTGAAGCTTTTGAAAATAAATTTTCTTCTATATTGATGTGCGCTGTCTTGCACTGCAATTGGGGCTACTCCACCAATGTTTTCTTTTCTTTTTTTCTCTGTACTTGGCTATCTTTTTCCGAATGCTAGCCCCCTTGCCATCCAATTGCCAATATCGCTCTGCCATTCGCTATGCATTTGTGCCAAAAGCTTTTAGCCTGGACGTATCCAACGAAGCGTGTCGCCATATTGCTGCATCAAACGACATTTAGCTTGCGCATAACGTCCATATCATCATTACCGAGTTGTTTGCCATGTTAACTTTATTAGTGTCCTGGCAAAAGGTACCTAACTGCATAGATACGTATGGGTAGACGATGTTCTGGGGTAGCGGCTTGGAAAGTGCTTCATTTGCGTTATTGATACGCCAGGCTGATGTATTTCATTAGCCGTGTACTATGTCAGGGCCGACTGCCTGCCAGCTGGCAACTGCTTTCAGCAGCCATGAAATGCAATTTGCCAGGACTGCCAATAAAAAGTGTTCCTGTATGTCGGAATTATAATAACAATAAGGTAAAATCAATGAAAAGAGCAAAAAAAAACGAAGGACACGCAAACGCACGTCATATTGCCAAGTTGCCGCCGCATAGACAGATGTCAATCACATGCAGTGGTTCAGCGGCCTCCAGTGTGAATGGGTTGGCAGAGAACTCATACATGGCCACATGGTGGGCGACACAAACTTGTAGCTAGTTCCGGATTAGAGGTGTGCTCCAATCGTAGCCGTTGGCGTGCGTGATTGGGAATGGCAATTAAATCATATGTATAATTTTGATTTAATCAAAAAGAAGTTCCGAAATAAGTGATGCGATTATATACACTTTTTTGGGGAGTTCATTAAAAGATCATATTGAGGTGTGAGTTCTCTCAATTGTTAGCTGCACACCTCTAATTCCCACTGCCATAATTTTTGGGTTTGCCATGGGCCCGAACCTAATCACAACTCATTTCAAAATGTTGAATATTTCTGGCCATCAACTGCTCATTTTGTAGCGCAGTGTATTGTCAAACGTGGGAGCTTGATTGATTTTTTTTATGCCAGCGCCGTCAACTCCAATGGCTGGCGTTGCCTTGCATATAGCGTAATAATAGTCCAGGCTACCTACGCCCTGGCATCACCATCAGTTGCCCTTTAGGGGCCACAGGCACTTGGCAGGCCGCACTTAGCGTGCTTGTTATTGTTGTTGTTGTCGTTTTGTTTGATAACATCGTCTAGCAACGCGTCTGGCAAATCGTGTGACGTAAGCCATAGACACACACACACACACGACTATATATAGCTTTGGAGGGCGGTTCGGTGTTGTCGATGGCACTGGCGCCTTTGGCATAATCAGTTGCAAAAATTTGAAACGACGAACGCGGCTTAGTAAAAAGCGCGTTGGCTGTTCCCCTCTCCTGGTCCCTATGAAGCCCCATGCCTTTGCTTCCTTCTGTTCACTTTGTGCTGTCAATTTTCAAACCAGCGCCATTTTCAATATGCATACATGAGTGCACGTGTGTGTGCGTTATTTGCATATCTGTTTTTGATTTTTGTCGCTCATGGCGTCTATTCAATTTGACGTGCCGCTCGGATGCTCAGCGCCATCACCATCACCATCACCATCCGCAGCACCATGGAGTCATCTCACACCGCATGAAATCAATAAATCTGCTCCACTGTTTGAATCCAATTTATCACTTTGCAGGTTTTTTTTGTGTTGCACCCTGCCATAACCACTCACACAAACCGCTACCCACACACATACGTACATTCACACAGCCTTCCACATACACTCCGCCATTTATGAAGTGGTGGCAGTGAAACAGCCAGCCACCGATTGGCGGCTTATCCTCGCGAACAACTTTATTAGGCGCGAACAACGCTGCGTATGAGTAAGGCGAACGAGCAGCTACGCATTAATGGCCCAACTGGCAATTTCTTATGCAAAACTTAACGGGAGCTTTGCGTTCTTGTGCGCCGCAGTGCAGCGTACGCCCACAATGCCACCTTCCAACAACCATCGCCCCCTCATGCACGTTGCCACTCGCTTACGGCTTCGCCCGGGACGCGATCAATAATGAAATTTAGCAAAATATTGAGCGCACACACAAAAGGCAAAAGCGCGAAGCTTTAGTCCTGCATATCCTGGGGCGTAAATTTCAGTGAAAGATGCCTTCTTTGTGCTTGTATTTCATATAAGGCTTAGCATATTTTATGGCGCAGCGAGCCATGTGCTGAAATGTTTTGTGCGCGTTTAAATTGCGGAAGTGATAAACACACGGTCCAGAAAGTATTGCCAATATCCATATTTTCCAATATCAGAATGCCCTCAGCGTTTATAGTTGGTAATCGTTTTGCTGAGGCTTGATAAATATTTTGCAAATTAGCCATTTCAATTTTATTATTTATTTGCAAATTGTAATAATTGAGGGCTATAACTATAATTGAAAGCGTTTTGGCATTCATATTTTGGTGTAGAAGAATTACTGTTTATGGCATTGTGTGGGGTTTTACATATACCAATACAGCTAGATATGAGTTGTTGAATGTAGGATTAATTTTGAAATTTTCCTTTCTGTGTTCTGTGAAGAGAGCTCTTGCCTGGAGTCTGCGGATTATTGGGCTTCACAAATATTTGTCATCAAGATGGGAAGGCTTTCGTCATTGGCACAGGGCTCTCTTCTGATCTGAAGAGTAAGTTTTTGTGTTAACAGGCTTAAGGTCATGAGAGAAAGAAAAACGTTGATTTGTTTGCAGCAGCCTTAGAAATGCATCAGAAGTCCATTGGACTTCATGTTTTAGAAACAAAAAAGAGATAGAAAGAAAGAAAGAATATAAAAATTGAAGCCATCAGGTCAAAACCGGAATTAACTGACAGTTATAACCTATGAAGCGACTGAAAATAGGAGGCCTCTTAAGAGACTCTTAGATCTCTGAGATCTTTTTGTTGTTGTTGCTTTGAGGTGTTATACGAGGTCTGTTCAAAAAGTAAGGAGACCTCAAAATTCGAGGTCCACGTACAATTTGATTATCGATTTTGTGCTGTTGTTGTATTGGTACACGTGTCCAGAACATATGATCCTAGTTTCAAGTACATAGCATACTGAGTTTGTTTTTGGCAGAAGGTTAGACGTATTTTGTTGTGTTCGGTGATTTTCTAGTGTAATAAAAATGAAACAAAGAATTTGCATTTTTGTAGACTAAAGTGCTCCAAAACATTTGAAATGTTTGCTCTAAGTAAAGAAAATTTATTAAAGTGGAACAAACTCTTCTAAGATGGCCGAGAAGATGCCGGCAACGAACCACGCTGTGCACGCCAGAGCACATCAACAAGAGAATCTATCGCTGAATCTGTGAAGAAAATTGTTTTTGAACGATTTTCAAAAACAATTTTCTTCACAGATTCAGCGATTTGAATTATCATAAGAGAAGTTTCTGAGGGTGTTGGGTATAAGTTGGCTGGTGTCATGCATTTTTGTTCGTATATTTTGATCATGACACTTGTGTCTGCGAAGTTTGATCCTAAACTTCAGAATTTAGATCAGAAGAACCACCGCATGAGCATCACTAAAGAGCTCTTGAACGACGTCAGTGAAGATCCTGATCTGCTCCAAAGAGTCATAGCTGGTGGCGAGTCATGGGTATAAAGCACCATCATCCCCATGAAAGCACTCAGGAGAGCCGAGACCAATAAAATACGACTAAAAATATATCTGTTAAAAATATACTCAGTATGCTATGTACTTGGAACTGTTAACATGTGTATCAACACAACAACAACAAAAGAATCGATATTCGAATCGTACTTTGCCCGCGAAACTTGAAAAGTCTACTTACTTTTTGTACACACCTCGTAAGTATTAGGTTTATTGAGACTTTCAGCAATGATTTTTTGATAAAAGTCAAGAAATCAGTTACCTATCACGATTTCCACTGGCGTACGCCTATGTGAAACTGACCACAGATATATGTCTCTCTTCAAACTATCCCCACAATATTCATAATCCTCTTGAAATGAAAACACAATTTGACATTTTTTTACATTAAATATATTTAGATGGTTTTTCTTTCAAAATTGTATATTTTTGTTTTGTTTACGCGCTTTGAGGTGGACACAATGAGGGCATGGCTTTTGTTACACATATGCACGCATAATATTTAGGTAAATGTTAAACAAAATATTGCAGTTGGAATGTTTTCTGTTTTGGCTTTCATTACGCGCCACGTCCTCATTGTGTCTGGCCAGAGCGACTTTTATTTGGGTTTGGTTTGAAAACTGCACTGAAGGTTTTTGTTTGTTTTCGATTTTCGACTTTTGGTTTTGAGTTTCTTTTTTCGGGTTTCGGTTGACATTTATCGTTTTAGCAAACTTCTTACATCAATTACATTCATATAGATATTATAATTATAATATTTATGCTGTTTTGGTTTTTGACAATGCATTGGTTTCCTTCACTGCATTTGTCTCTTATGTTTACAGTTTTGAGTTAAAATAATTAAGTAAGCTACATTTAATTGTTAATTTTAAAATTACTTTTATCGGTGCCTTTGCTAAGCGCTTGCTTACAAATACAAATGACAAATCATTGAATAATTACAATTTTGACTTACTTTTTGTTAGCAAAAACGCAAAACAAATGTGTGTGGCATGCTGTTACAGGCGAGACGACAGGAACACAAAAATTCTTTGGTTATAAGTTCAAAACGCTTAAGTGCTAAATATTACAATAAATAAAAATTAATTTGTATTAATTTGTTACAAGCATTTAATGCATTGGATAGAGTTACTAAAATAAATTATCTTAACGTTGCAGGCGAACTACGTGAAGTGGAGTCTTTCGAAAAGGCAAAGCAAACGAAAGATTGGAACCGAAACTGAATAACTAACTCTATGCAAAGGACATTCAATGGACAATATTTGCGGCTAAAGCAGCCCTTTCTATGCTTTGCAAAATGTAGGAGATTTACTTTCAATTGATTTCAGTGGCCAGCTGGATTGAACGTGGCTGTTGCATAGTCAAAATTTACAATCAATAAAAAAGCTAAAATTCAACTTTGAATATAAACAACTACACCAACATAGTGCGCCGCTTTACTATAGGTTTACTTAAGTATTTCACTTTAATTTTTTGTTTTGTTTTTTTTTTGTTTATTTATATTTGCACATTTATGAATTTTTGTATGTTTTTTGGTTTTGTTTTTGCACTTAGCTCTAATCAAAACACTAAATACATTTAGCTTATCTCCATTCACTTAAAATAATTTCTTGTGTTTTGCTTTCAGTTTTTTTTTCTTCTTCAGAGTTTTGCGGTTTACTTGCTACTTTTCAGATTTCCTTCTTTCTGCCAAGTGCTGCTGATTTCTTTGCCTTTTTCTTGCTGCTGCTAAACTGGGAAGCTGCCTTATAGAGGGTTGCTTCTCTCTCCCTCTCTCTCTCTCTGCTGGTTTTCTGCGCTTGTTATATGCTGATTGTCCACTAAAAACTATGCTGGCTTCTTATGCTTTGCGTTCTATTTTTTGCTGCCCTATTTGCGTTATGTGACTTTGCTCAATTTTATACATTTAATTTTGCATTCATGTTTTTTTGTTGGTTTTTTTTGAGTTTTTTTCTCAACACATTAAACGAGCGAGCATTTCAAATCCAGAAAAATAAATTATATATTGTGCATAATTAAATATATAATAAATATATCGACGAGCTCAAATAAATTGTAATATGCATTTATGTATATTAATTTCATATATGTGTTTTATTTTTAATTTCCTTTCAATATATATGTAATTGCATTACCCTTTCCCCCAGCTTGCGTTTGTTACAGTACAATTAAACATACAATACAATACAATTATATATATATATATATATATATGTATATATATATAGATGGTGTATATATTAGCATAATTTATCTTTTATATATTCAGTCTTAAGCTACAAAAATCGTTATGCATTTTTATGTTTTTGTTTTTGTTTTGTTTAAAGTTTATGTTTTTTGTTTTTTATCATAATTTGAATCTATTCAAATGAGTAATAAATTCGCAATGTATTTTTTTATTATATTGTGTTATTTCTGTTTTGTTTTGTTCTGAGTGCAGTACAAGGCAATAAAAGTAAATAATAGGTCAAGCATTATGCACAGGTTCAGAAAGAACGATTACTCCCTACTCTTTATAGTATATATTTCACCTAGGAGTATTGAGAAAACTCAGACTAATATGAAAGCAGAACCAAGGCGACATATAAAGTTGTATCTTTAGGCAGAGAGCATTTGAAGCAGTGATGGAGTGATGGGCTGGGCTGGTCTGGTCTGGTCTGGGTCACAAATACATAGTTTCTTTCATACTTGCCACTCGTGTGTGAGCTCTCTGTCCATCACTGATTGAAAGCTTGAAAACTATTTTAGGGGCTGGAAATTAATGATTGATTGAGTGCTTTGTGTTTGCATTTTAGCTGCTGTGTGATGTGTTGGCTTACAAAGTAAAAAGCAGGCTTACTTTTAAACTGGCCCTAGATGCTGGGGCTTTGCTATTTGGTAGTTTCCATATATAGTACTTGCTCTCTATGTAGAGGCTAATGGCTATCAATCGAAATCGAAATAATCGAAACTTTCAGCAGTTTGTTCTGCATACTTTATCATATTTATCTTACAGGCGTGCCTCTGGTGGACCTTAGTACACTAAACTGATCCTAGTTAGTAGTTAGTTGGCTTGGCTCTGACTGTACCTAAGACGTTTTGCGCTTTCCAAGTGATTAACTGTTACACTGTTTCACTGTTACTATAGGTAGTACTCGTATGTAAGTATGTGTGTGTTTACCTTTGCTCGAGTTCAAGTTGAAAGTTGACGAAATGCCAAATAATGCAAATCTATGACTATTAAACCTATTTATGTAGTGTATTCGTAATGTATCCGTAATCGTAATCGCTATGTAGTACAAGTTGTACAGTGAGATGGTTGGTTTTTCTTTTTGTTTTTTGCTTTTTTGTTTGCGGTTTAGTTTGAGTTTTAAATGAAACGCCAGTTTGTTCGGAGGTTCTCGTTTGCATACATCAAATAATCTTGTACATATACGAGTATGTTATTTAGTTGGGTTCTGTTTTTATATTTCTGGTTGTTCTTGTGTTCATGTTCTGTCAAGGTCGAGACTAACGTTACAGCTACGTTTATATTAGATAAGTTCAGTTAATCGAATTTTGTATTTGCTTTTTTTTTTACATATTTACAAGAGGTTTTTATTATATATTTGTGTTTCTTTTTTGTATTTACGTTTATCAATCATGTTTTGAAGCTCGTTTCCAAAATGTTTCACTGCATTTCTGGGGGGTTTCTCTTCTGTGTGTTGAAATATCAGCTGCTCAGATTACATTACTCCATCATCTGACCGACCATATTCAACTGTTCCTACCAACTCTAGTTACGATTAGTTAGTTTACTGTAATTTGGGACAACCGAATGAATGCTCTCGAGTATATACAATTAAAAACTCATTGGGTGCAAAATGAAGTAAAGACTGAGTATAAAGGACGAGCTTAGGAAACAATCGTAGCCTTAACCCTGACAGAATACCCTGAAGTGTATAGAGAAGAGTGTTGAGCAGATGGCCAATAGACCAATCATAGCGGTGCCACCCAGCGAATCGGCTCCATTGAGCGGCGAGTCCTGGCCCACATTGCTACGCACATCCATGAGGTCGCGAGACAATGGCAGTTCGGTAGGATCACTCAGCTCATCGTGGCAGGGCAGCATCTCGGGTTTCAGTAGGAACAGGCGCACATTAAGCGTGTCCTTGTTGGCCATGGCATCCAAAGCATCGCCCGGCTGTGAAGGGGCATGGGGGGACAACAGTACATCCACATCGTTGTGACCGGCGCTGCCATAGAATGAGCCTTGCTTGTGCAGGTTGAGGTTGTCATCCAGATCAAGTCCGACCTGTCCCAGTCCTGGCATATGAGCTGCTCCGGCATTAGTCTCATCGTAGTAATCATACCGCTTGTGGGTGGGTGCCACAGCGGCCACAGCCGCTGAAGCGATTTCGGCCCCCTGTCGCTTGCGTCGCTGCTTCGACTCAACCACATTCTCCGAGATGATATCCGTCAATTGGAATTGTCGCTGGCCACGCACTGCCTGTCGCGATTTGCTCGACGATCGTTTGCGGGTGCCGGCACCGTTCTGTCCATCCAGGCTAGCATAGTTGCTGCTGGACATGCCGCCAATGCCACCCATGCTGGCGCTGTTGCTGCCGATGGCCGTAAAGCCGCCAATATTGAGCACATCCAGTATCTGCGACGGCACCGGGTCGACAAAATGTGACAGCTTTGGCTCCTGCAGCGTGCAAACGAATTCATCCAGCGAGTCACGCAGCTGCAAGTGACGTGTGCGATTTTTCAATTCGAAGATCCATTGTAGACGACAGTCGCAAATGAATTTGTTGTCTGCAAGTAGAAGAGTGAGAAGGTGGAGGAGGGGTATAAATATAAGTTGCAGGCTGGCAAAATAAAAGGCACATTGACAGCCAAAGCTGGCTAGACCGAATGTGTGCGGGCTTGCGCTGAAATTGCTTTTGTCAAGTCGTCACCCCCATGGCCCCCTCGAAGCCCATTGCCACTCTGTTTTGCTTGGCCGAACAGGTGAAAGCAGGACGAGGCAATCGTGATTTCCGTCTGCTCTTTGTTCAGGTTCACGTGCATGTCCAGGTCCATGCCTGTGCTCCTGCTCGTGTCCCTGTCTCCAGCTACTAAGTGGCCGCCGCCTGCAACAATTGGCTGTCATTTACTGGCGAGACCCTTCGAGGCGTTTCGAACTCGGCTTTGGATTTGGATGCTTTGCTCTGCCAGGCAGTTTTAAATGATTTTCCCGTTAAATCGTGCCTGCCTCCCAACGCTCGTCCAATCCCCATATCGGTGTATATGTGTATGTCGTTAAACGCCTCAATGACATTTCCAATTTAGACGACGGCACAGCCACAGCCATCTCCGGGAACCTGGACTGCATTGCTCTGCAATTGCACAGCTGGACAGGCTAGCTTTGACTGTGCCTGTCTCAGGCGGCTGGTTGGGCGCTCTGTCAGTCAGTTGAACGCCAAACTGCTGCTGTCAATTATTTTGTAGTCTGCGTCCCTGTCAGCCAGTCCATCTGTCTGCCCGGCCGTCTATCTGACCATGCGTGTCCTGCATCCTACTGCGTCTAATCTTGCTTGTATTCCCAAACTCCAGAAACGATTTTCATTGATTCGTTTCGAGCGCAAACCAATTTGCTGTTTAGTGAGTTAAGTTTGCCTGGCTTGGTCCCAAATTGAGCGCATAAATAAGGATAAGGGTCTGAAGAGCTCCTAATGAATACAATCAAGCCCAAATTAAGTAACAATTTTAAATTTGTGGATTGATTTTAGAAGCTTAAATGTAAATTTACAAGTAAACACATTCTTAGCTAACATTTTATGACAATTTTGATCAAATTTTATGACAAAAGCAGAGGATTCTTCTCATTTCCATATTCTATTGATAGATAGATTATCCTGAATGTCAATTGGACTTTTGATTGATTAACAATTTGTAAGTTCAGGTTGATTTTAGGAGCCATGTAGAAAGCATGGTGTTAATCATTTTGAAAGGATCATTAGGAAGGCTTCACCTTTGCGGATGAATCAGCACCAACTTGCCGAGCTCATACTAGAACCCAACTGCCTCATAATTAATTACATATTGCTGTAAGTCTAATAAATAATATTTTAGTTAACAGAAAATAGATAATATATGCAGTAATTGATATTGTTAATGTTCCCAACCCCAAAGTCTTCATATTTTAGTCGTTTTCCTTCAACTTTGTTAGTCTGCATCTCTACCCCACTATTTTTTTCTAGCTTCCATTGGCCTGCACAGTATGTATATCGCTTCAAAGATATAAATCTTTATGAAAGAGTGTAGAGCAAACCAACAACGGCTAGCTAAATGACTCACAGCTTATTATTGCCCATTTCAAAGCCCTTGGGTGTAATTAGGCCCAAACACTGACACAGTTTGCCATGTCAACATGCCTCATAATTAGCATAAACGTTACGAAAAATATTGACTCTTTGACTGACTGACATACAAACACAAACAAAGCAGCACACACACACACACACACATCTATGCACATAGTTACGGGTATATAAAGACTCTCGGGAGTTGTGCAACATCATTATCAATGCACAAAACACACACAAAGACGCACACGCACACACAAGGCCCAGCCAGGCAGAGAATGAGGCAAGGCTACACAAAAAGCCAAAGGAAATATACCCACTCAGTCAACCAATTGACTTGCCATATACTGCATATATGTATGAACAGGCGAGCGATCCATAATATAGAAGATGTACATACATATCAACTGTTCCTGTTCTATGACAATAATAATTCGTAGCATACTTTGTTGCAGAGGAGCCAAAAGTTGCCACAAACGACAAAAGAAAACTTTCGTTGCGAAAATAGTTGGCAAATTAGGCGACGGCCGGCGGGACGGGAAGCGGAGGCAGAGTTGAAAATTCTAATTTTCCATATGAAAACATACAAAAACCATAAATAAAGTTAAATATGCAGAGCAGCCAACTTTGAGAAAAGGGGCGAAAACTGACTCTGGAACATTTTCAAAATGGCCAACAGACAACGGGCCAACGACTTGGCAACATTTAGCAAGCAAATTACAACAAAATTAACATGATAATGAAGTGGCCAGAGGAGCGTTGCTAAGCGTACAAGAGACGACGGGCAGTGGAGGACGGGAAATGAAAACTGGCAGCTGTTTTGAGCTGACCAAATGACAATGACTTGCCAGACAATGTTGAAAAAATAAACGAAAATGTGCTTAAAAAAGCAACTAAAAAAATGTGAAAGGGGAAATACACACACCCACACACACACATACAAAGTTACATAGGACACTTGTTCAGTGTGTGTGTGCATAAAATACTTTTATATTTTTAATGATACTTGGCCAAAGCGGTAGGAAGTGTTTTGGTCTACTGTACACACTCCTATGACACACACTCTTCATGCCCAACGCCTAGCACCGTTCCCGCCGCCGCCCAACTCATCTGGCAAGCAATGAACTTCGACAGCGCCAGCCGGAGCCTTTACACACCGCACTCCCCCTTGCCAATATCACATCGTCCTTACTACCGCTGTTAGTCAACTAGATGACTTTCAACTCTGTCTCCTACATGATGTTGTAGCCTTTTTTTGGGACGCGTGGCTGGCGCTGGAGGGCCGGGGCGCTGCCGGAAACGTTTTTATGGTTTGTAAAGGACATTTCCATAGACATACACACACATACAAGACTCTATGCATATGCGTCTATGTGTACATTAAATTTTATTATTGTCATTTTCATAGCGACCCGAACAAGCAACGTTTGCAGTAGCAGTTGCCACCCTCAACTCTCTGCCCCTCTGCTGCTACTCCCACAATTGCTCATAAGTTCTTGGTCAGAGCTATTTGCATAAGTGCATGTGTGAGTGTATATGTGTGCTATGCCAACAGGCAGTCAGCCAAATTAGACTCAGCTGAACTTTGTTTGGCCAGTTTTAATGCAAATGTGCCTTGGAGGCATTTCATGTGTCGAAGCATATATATATCATAATGAGTTAGATGTGTCAGCTACGATATGGACACACTAATTTTTACTTCAAATGTTGAATTTAAAACTACAATTTTTTAATTAGTTTAAAATATTATTATGTAATTGCTTCAATGAAGCCTTGGCTCTCTCTATTTCTGCCTCTCTCTGATTCCCTTTTGGGTGTCTCCTTCAAATCGAGGTGTTTAGCTTTAATGAGCCTTGACAGCGGCTGTCATACATCAAGTTGGGGGCTCTCCTAAATGGCAATTCATTAGCCCGTCCCAGCGGCAGGAGCAGAACATTTATTTTAAATTTAATACACTACGCGCTCACTCAAATACAGAAAATATAGAGAATGAAGAGAAAAGGCAACCAGCAGCCAAAGGGAAAGGGCAGCCGAAAAAAAGTGAAAAGAAAATACAAAAAATTGGTTGCCCCGTCGCTTTAATTGGTTGGCGTTTTGTGTTTTAGGCTGCTGCCGTTCTTCAGCCCCTTTTCCAATCCCCAACCGCATCCTTCGCCGGGTATACGATATTAGCCTACGCTGGTTGCTTTGCTTTTTCAGCATGTAGTTGGTCGTATATTGAAAAGCCCAAAGAAACTGCCGACTGTCGAGGAGGGTTTGAAATATCAACACAGACGCCAAAAGTTTCCGCTCCACCCAGGCCCCTCCCAATCAACACAGCTGCTGGGCTGGCCTGCGTTGGCCTGGCTTGGCCTAGTTGCCGCCTTTGTTTTAGCCCGATCCCACAGTCCGGTTTTAAGGGGGAGGCGCAATGAATACCACAGCCAACGCCAACGAGAACGCAGCTTTGTTTGAAATCAGCTCATTTTTGGTGGATTGGTTAGTTGAGGGGCAACTGGGAGCTGCCTCGTTTGTGGCCAGCCTTTGCTGCCATGGCTGTGACCCGCTAACGCCACCAGGGGACAGCACGCACAGTTAGCAAGTTGAATAGCAGTCGGTAGTCGGTAGTCGGTGGAACTGGAACTGGTGCTGGTGGCGCTATACTGCTGCCTTGTTGGCTAGAATCTCAGGAGAATTTTATCATTTTTTATTACATTTCTCGAGAGCGCTATGTATGCAAATGAAGTCGAAAGTTTCGCTTTGTATAGTTACTGTAGTTGAGGGCGTGCAGGAAAATGGGAGTGACAGACAGCGGGGGGACAGGCAGAATGCGTGTGCTTGTTATATACACTACCATAGTGGGTAAGACTATAATATTGCTTAGCAGCAGGAATGTTGACTACACTCTAAAGACAAGTGATTAGAAGACGAAGCCCTTTGAATGAAACCTTAATCAAAAGGAGCTTGTATTGACCTATCATCTATTTACAAGCAATCAAAGTAATGTTCTATAAATTTATTTACAAACGAGTCAATAATTGTTATCTATAGTGAAAGATATAATTATGGAAACATGTTTCTCATATAAAGACTAATTTCCAGCTACTTTAGTCTTAACAACTTTCTGGCTTTATATATCCTGTAAGTGTATTCAAATTTCATTTTATTGTAACTTTCATTTTCTATTTGCTTTTTCATACAACTACCAGCAGAAGCCTTCGATATTTTTTCATCGCCTTCCTTTTTTTAATGAGCTCTCAGAGCTTCAGTTTTTTTTCTTCTTTTTTTACACTTAGCTTGTTTTCTGGCTTGTTATTGCCGTGTGGATTTCGCACGCTCACTCACAGTTTCAGTGCGTATATTTAATTTTCTCTGCTGGCCTCGAAAACCAAGCCTCCCTTCCACAGCAAGCAAAGGCCAGTGTTGCGTCCTTTTTTTCGTCCAGCAATTTTCACTAAGTTTATTCAAAATCAAATGTTTTTTCTTTTCACTTTGCAACTTCAGTCCCTTACTTTGGCCACTGGGCAGCAGGCTGTGTGAAGCCATTGAAAGTCATTTCAATGACCGTCGCTTTTCTCGCCAATTTTCCTTATTTTGTACGTGTGGTATGGGGGTCAGATTTGCTCATTGAATGTTTTTATTACACACAAATGAAAGGAAACTGAGACTCGACGTGGGCCCTAGTTACAGCTACTGTTGTTGTTTTCCTTGTCGTTGTTGTTGTTGTTGCTCTTTTATTTTCGCTGTGAGAAAGCCATAAAATTATATCACTTGTGTTGATTTTAACAGCGCGCCTTCTTTTTCATGGCATTTAGAAGAGACGCAGATTTTTTAGTTGGTAATTTTAATAACATTTTGTGTGTATTTCTTTTTTTGTCGTATAATTTTTGGCTCAAATTTCCGCTGTGGAAAATCGAATGAAAATGTAATAAATAAACGCAGGGATGGCGACTTTCAATCAGCAAACAATTACAGTTTATTCCTTTCATATCAAATTATTTTTGGCAATCGAGCGTAAAGTCAAATAAGCAGCCAGCCAAGATCAAACACTCGACAGACAGCTGGCAAGGACCTGTGCCTGAGGATAACCCCGGATGGAGAGGCAACGCGGGTGGCTGGCAAAAGGGAAAGTCATTGCAGGCGATTTAACAACTACGCTCGGGGATAAATATTTTATGAAATCGCATAAACAAATCAAAGACGAATCACAGATAGACACACACACACACAAAAAAAAATTATAAATAAAAAAGAAAATCACTTTCCAAACAGCGAGGAAAACCAAACTCAATATAGTCAGACGGGGTGAAGAAGGGCGGCCGGCAAAAATCAAGAGCGCCGATCAAATATGACCACTCAACCGCGTTAAACACACACACACAAACACACAGAGAGAAATATACACATTAGCCCTTGGGCTGAGCATTAAGCGGCTGCGCTTCCCCTTTGCCAAAATATTTGCACAGCTGCCGTGGGGGGAGGGAGTGTTAAGGGGATGCTGGATACTGAGCAGTTGAAGAGGGTGAGCTAAGTCGTAATGTGTTTGTTATATATGCTAAATCGCATAAAAAATACAGACAGATATATGTGGACTTGCTCATAACAATAACAACAACAAACTATAATGACAAGTTGGACCAAGTACCCCTGCTCACCACACCTCCACCCAGGCATAGCAACATGTGAGCCCCCTCCTCCTACCCAGCACAATTCGTTTGCTTAATGTTTGCCAAAATAGCCGGCGCATCATCATCATTCCCCTTCCCCACATGTGCCATACGAAGCCGAGGATGCAGCCCCCTTTTGATTTTTGTTCTTATTGAATTGTATTTAATAAAATATGCGAGCTTTTGCCGCGAGGGTTGTCCGAGGGTTGTTCTAGCTAAAGCAATAAGAACAACAACAAGGGTCCCACAAAAAAAGAAGAACAAAAAAATGCTGTATAAATAAATAATGAGTCTTTTGTTATTGTGCTGTGATTTCCCAGTCAAGTGGGGCACCCCCTCCCCAAAGACATGTTTCAATTTTGGCTCAAAGTGAAAATTTCAAGGAATATCAGGTGGTTGCCAAGGAAGCCTGGAGTGGTTTACAGGTTTATTAACAACCCAGTGGCAACAGTACACACATTATAGAAACGCAATATATCAAACATCCAGCTGACATAAATTGTGCACTCAAATGTCCGCTTGATCGTTGCCGTATGGTGACGCTTGTGGCACCAACGTACTGGGAGCGGGAACGCTGGCTACCCAACTACCAACAACTACCCCACCGATGCCATCCATCAATGCCAACACTTTCACGATGCTGTCCGCAGCGACTGCTGCGGCTCGTCTGTCATACAAGATATCGTTGCGAATATACGATGCATATATGCATAAATATATATATACATATATAGATTGTAAGTTGAAATTATTACATATATATTGTAAAGTTTGGTCGCTTGGTTACAAGCGGGGCGAGGTGGTTGTGGTGGTGTAGTGGGTGTCCTGGGCATTTATTTATGGCCAACTGCACTGCTAACTAATCGTTGCCCCAGCATAGAGTTATGCGACACTCAATATATTTTATCGAATGCGGCAATAAGTTGGCCAAAATATTCAATTAAATGTTTGTTGGCAGATGCCTGCAATTTATGTTTGTTTCGCTTGCCCTTTGCCGTTGGTCTAATGAGTTGTTCAACCGAATCCAATAACAGTAATATATATTCAGGACGAGAGGGAGGACACCAAGGAGGTTAAATTCTATACAGCATTTGAGGTACTCACAATGAGGATTTGATATGAATTTCTATACCTGTTAGTCTCCCCTTTAACGAGCCACTCAGGAAATCATACCTGGCAGTCAGTGATGCGCCAGGTTGAAACTAATAAGAAACATGGTGCAATCAGAAGAACATTGAAATATGGCACAATTAAGAGACCGTGACTGAGTGTTAGGCAGTGAAATAAGAAGGATATAATCTATAGCAAACCCAGCTGATAGCTCGAAAAACTAGTTGGCGAAGGAACTACTCTGAGAAACTATCCATAATTATTCAAAAACAGTGAAAAAATAAAAAGGTCTAAGATTATTAGCAAGCTACGACACTACAAGGATATACATACTGTTATTGAACGTGAGCCAAAACTTACTCTCGCTTATATGAATCTACTTTGAAGGACTCTGATGGTGTTGAAGGATACATTTTGTGCAAACTATCATGAGTGCCCTTAATGTCGACGTAGATTACATTCCGAAGCTAAGATTTGTAACACGAATGATAAAAGAGTTGTGAGACTAGATGCAGATTTTAATATAAAACAAATAAGAACGCTATAGTCCAATTCCGGCTAAAAGATACTCGTACACAGATCACTTTTTGGGGACAAAGCCAATTGCTTAAAAGTCTTTAATTTAATGAACTGTTGATACAATTCAATTGAATTAATATCAACTACATAACGCAACTAAAAGTTGCTTGTAACATCCTATAGCAAGTTTGTAAACATCATGCAGCATGTTTACGGGACATTTTGGCTCACAGCAACAATGCTGATGGCATGTTCTGCCAACATTCTTTATGACAATTTGGTGAACAATTGCTTTCAACCCAGCAGAATGCTGTCTCTCTCTCACATAGCAATGATAATGATATGACATGTATGCTTATATATGTATGTCTGATTGTCTACAGTTCTTATCTAATCTTAATGCAATTCGGAAGATCGGAATGGTATATGCTTTTACATATATAAACCGAGTTTTAACTAAATCTGTCAAACATTGTTGGAGATATTAGGACTTTATCGATTTCCTGGGCGGGAATCTTGCCCAAATTCTAAAACAAATTTGATCTGCGTGTCCACCAGAGGAGTCTGCCCCTAAGTCTTATAGTCTCCGATATCTAGGTGTTCATCTCTGCGGATAAACGGACAAGCTGTTGATGCTGATCGAGTCCATATATACTTTATAGGGTCGCTTTCTCTAACCTGTCACATACATTTGCACGAAGACAATTTGCTCGTTTATCCTATATAGACTACGAGTATAAATTTTTTTTATAAATTTTATAAGTGGCACTAAGACGATCATCCCTTGATTTGAATTACATAGCTCTTCAATGTGTTAATAAATGTAATCTAGACAAAGTTACTATCTTCCAACACATCTCGCATTTCAGGGATTTCAGAGCATGTTTCTGTCAATGGGCAAATACCAAACGAATATTGATGAAGCTGAAGGTGTTGAGTGTAACCGCAACGCAAATGCCGCAAATGACGCAAGTCAACCAACCGAAAATGACTATAAACACACACACACACACCCACATTAATACATTAATAAACATATAAGCACAGACGCCAGTAAATTAAGTAATGCATGCAATAACAACAACAACAACGACAACATCAGTAGCAATAACAACACCGAAATGAACTATTACCGAAGGCATTTTCGGTTGGCTGATGGAAAAACCACAGGCAAACATTAACCAAACGCTGTGCACATATATACATGCTTACATATATGTATTAGCTAGTTTATGGGGTTAGGGGGCTGTCTACCTGTGCATATATTAAGATAGATTACCGTAAGCATACAGCACATCAAGTGCCTTCAATGAAACCGACGAGTCTGTATATGTGTTTGAAGGTAAAGCCAAAGCTGCCATACAAGGCCTCAATCTGGTTGAGTCGTAGCTTGAAATCCGTGCGGGCTTACATGGAAAATTAACACGCCTAATGCGTTGCTGTCTGCCTTGGCACCTTAAAGCGCGCATAAATTATAAACAAGCTTCATTATACGACCGCCGAAACGCCTTCGAAAACTTTGGAGCCCGAAACTATGCAGCGCGGTTTTCCGCTAAGCCAGCCACGAAATGGAAGCAATTGAAACTGGCTTTGGGGTTGATGTTGATGTTGCTGTTGCTGCTGCTGCTTCTGCTTCTGCTTCTGCCATGTAGCTGATGTTGATGATGATGATGATTATAATAAATTTAACTAATAAAGCGCGTTAATGATCAACCATCAGTTAGAGTGACAAAGCCAACAGGCAGCGGCATAAAAGGCTTAAGCCTCGACCATAGTTGCGGATATACCAACTGGGTGCCATTGCTTCCAACTAATTTGGCGCACAATGTACCAGCTTAGCTCCGGCGCTTGGTAGGCTTTTGTTGCGAGCCATATGCCAAATGAAGTGAAGTGTCCTTAATTGCTGCCTGCCTATTTCAAATGACTAGGAAGTAAAGAGTATGGGAAGAACCTTATAAGAAGACAAAGCAAAGCAAACTGTCACAATTTCGTTGATAAGATATCAGGGCTTTATGTTTTGCATTGTACTTTATTAAAGGATGTAGAAGGCTAAGGCAGAGATGGCAGGGAAAGGAAGTATATCAAAGGCAGGACAGGATTGTTTGCCAAGGGAACGCAAAGACGTGCCTGGGATACCTGACAAAGTAAGATGTAAGATTTACACTTTTCAATAGCTACCATTCGTAGTTTTTCGAACAGAAGATGGAAGTCTTAGAACCAGCCGCTGCCAGCTATGACTCTAAGGAGTATTGTATCGAGAATCTAATCATTCATAGTCCAAGCACCTTTACCCAGTCCTAGCGAACATGAACTCTAACGGCGTCTGCAGGCATTCTTACAAACTAAAAACAATGAAGCTCATCCTGGCAACTTAAACTTGATTGTTTGGAAGAAAAAACTGAAATGTTTTGTAAAGTCGATTGTTTGCTCAATAAATATTCTGTAAACAGCATAGCAGTTTATGCATTGTTCGCTTTATACTTCAACATTATTGCAATTAATTTCAAGTGAGCTAAGAGCAGATTTAATTTCCAAAGTGATGTTGCATGCTGTTTTCTACACATACATGCTTGTCAGTGTGAGTGTGAAAAACATAATATAAAATATGCAGCAGCTTGACGCCTAGTGAAAGTTAACACACAAACAACACAACAATAACAACCACTTACATAAACACATACGCGCACACACACAAACAGACTCGAACAAAAACAAAATGGCAGCGAAACTTAACCGCAAGGCGTACAAAAGTTTTGTACATTAAACAATAAAAACTCATTAATAATATGCATTCAGGTTTAATTAAACTACTTAATTCAGTTGATGCGGGTGCAAAGGAGCTATAGAGTTGCTGTTGCTGTTGCTCCAGCTCTTGCTGCCCTTGGTTTCTACAAAGAATATGCTGGAAAATAGTTGTAGGCGTCGAAAAGCAAGTAAGTATACATGCCAAACAGAAGAACAACATATGGTGGACTCAAAACTTAGTGCAGAAGTGGCTGACTAATGATGTTTACAATCGTACTCCATATAGAGTAAGCGATTATATTCGAGTATTCGTGTAGATTAGCGGTGGACAGCGGTGTTTTGCGTCGTAGCCAAACAGTTCTCGGAGCTCTAAGAGCCACTGGCTGCCCACCAATGATGTAGATGTATGTAACAGACAAAAGGAAGCATTCTGACCTTATATGGTGTAGATATTCTTCATCAGGATCAACAGTCGACTGTATCTATCCCTAACTTCGATTATACGTTCAATTTTATAAGAGATGTAATTCTTTGTGCCTTATTATATATGCGGTGGATCTAGCAAAAGTTCCTTTAGCTTATGGCCGTCTATAAGTTACTGAAGCCATTATATAACATAATTCTTGAGTTTGATATTTCCTAAGAGATTATATACTCGACATAATGTTGGCCCAAATATAATGGTGAAAATTATCAAAGCTTCACAAATGTCATATAAAATGATTGTTGGTGAATTGTGATTAAATTCCGGGCCATGGCATCGCGAATATTAAGAAATGCTTAAAAATCTCCTGGATAAGTCCATGTGTTTCCAAGGAGATCAAAGAAAGAAACCTAAGCGCTCGCTGTGCTGACTTCACTAGTTTGCATTGCCGCTCAGCATGATTGTAAATGCCTCAAAAACAAATTACATGAATTCGCAGTTATTGTTTGTTTGAAGCGCGCCTCACTTGCCCCACAAAATGCCTCGCGGCTGTATAGTTCGAGGTTTTTGCTGCCAACGTCGCTGCCCGCGCTGCAGCTGCTGTCCCAGTCCCAGTCCACATCCACATCCACAGTTCAACATTCGCTCTTCGCTTTCGCATTGCAAAGGTGCGTAATTAAAACGATGCCCAATGCAGAAGACAATTAAATGCATGCCGCAGACAACAGACCACGGATCTGAACAATGGCTGGCGCGAAATGAGAGATGGCGTTGAGTTTGTGTTTAATTACGGTGTCAGGATGGAGGTGGGTGGTGGGCAAATTGAAATTATGACATATGGAATGCGAAAAATATAAAAGTCGAGTGGTGGAGTGGAGCAGTGCAAAAGAAACTAAACGAAACGTGGCTAAGTTGTCAAGTTGCCAACCGGCGAGAACGGAAATTGAATTCTAAAATATTTATAGTTTCACTTGTATATGTGTGTGTTTGGGTGGGAGTGTGTGTGGGTGCGTATGGGCTTCGTAGCATACTTTTTGGGCGCTGGAACTTAGAGTTGGGAGTGATTTATGCAGTGCTCAGCAACAAATTGCAAATGAAACGCAATGAAACGAATCGAAATGGAATGAAATACTACTTATGCATGCATGTGTGTCAAAAAACATACACACATACAAACGTATACGTTTATACCTCAATAAGTATATGTGGATATATGTATAAATTTGTTTGTCCTGGCTGACAAAGTGAGGAGCACAGAGCACACAGAGCCGGGCAATCAAATCGAAGCCCAAAATGTAATATGTGTGTGTGCACACATACATACATATATATAGATAGTTACACTTGTTTCCCAATGTTGAGCCATAGATTTATTACGAACAATCAGCAGGATTTGCCGCCTGCTGCTAGCTGCCAGGACACGACAGGATAGGACAGGAGAACGAGAAAGAGAACGAGAAGAACTTTCTGGCTGACGTTGACTATCGAAAGTCAATTTTGGGTGCGTGCCACACGCTCATTTGTCCAGTTTATGGCCAACATCATTTGTTTTGGCATTTTTGGCAAACGAAGCGTTCGCCAAGCTCCTTTTATGCGTTTCAATAAATTCTGGCTTCCGGCGCACATAGCCTTAATACCTGTTTATTGCTGTTGCTGTTGTTAGACAAATGCAATTTTAAGCTGCGTTTGCTGATGCTGCATTATAAATGAGCCAAACCATAGCCAGTTCAAGGTTTAATTCACTGCCTGGCCTGCAATTAAATTACTTTGGCCATCAAATTCAACGAGCTTGCAATGAAAACTGTCCATTTCCATTTAATATTTATGGGCTATGATCAATGTACATATATTAGCAAAATGATTTGTAATTAAAGTGTGGCCCTGAGGGTAAGAAAATATGCAAAAATAATATAGATATAATTATAGATGCATATTTATATGTTTTCAAATGGAAATTGCCAACAGACAACTTATAACATATGAATGTTAGGTAAGCTTGTACGAGCCATATACCATATATACCAGCTCTGATTAATCGGATATGGAAGCTATGATTGTGAAATACATCGAAGATGCCATGTGGAAGTGACTTTATGAATCCTGTTCATGATTGCACAAGCATTTGGAACATCTTTCTGAACTATTCATTACCTTTCCAAAAACTCATTAAAAAGCTTATAGTTTTTCTTGTTGCCTTTTTCCATTAACATTATTTATTTTATCATATGTGTCACATATATTTTTTGATTAAGCCTCGCCCACCAAGTCCATGGAAATTTATGAAGTTCTGCCTCAAAAAAGATGGAAACTTTTATTAAGTGTGCGCCTGTGTGGCAAAAACTTTTCAGCAAAATAATCAAATTGCAGTTTCCAGCTGTCAGAGTCATGCACATGTATGGTTTTATGGATTTTAGAGGGCATCACAAGCAGCAAGCAAGGCAAAAGAAAGGAACAAAAAAAAATGAAAATCTGTTAGAAATCCTATTTATATTTCGAAACAATAACCATTCAATTCGAGCTAACGACTGGGGCCGGGTCCAGCGCATAACGAACCAATTGAGCTGGACAACCATACGGACACGGCCCTTTTCTGGCTAGTAGTGGCATTTGGGAGCGACTGTTGTCGCATTTATTACCAGTTGGCCAGTTGCTATTGCTGTGTCTGTTGTTGCTGCCGCCGCCAGCAAATATGTGAAAAATTCGCAATGCCTTTAAAGCAAACAGAACGCATTTGAAATGGTCGTAGGTCCTGTCCACAGGCGCGGCGACACAAACAAAACGTGAGCCGCATACAAATAAACGAGCAAACGAAAGGACAAGCAGGAGCAGCAGCAGCAGTAGTTGCGGAGGCGGCTACCTTTTGGGTGGGTCTGCGGTGAGCGGTGTGCGGTGCTGTGGTTGTTTTGACCAGAAGAACAACAGCAACGGCTATGGCCTTCGACCGTCCAGTGGCGTTGTTGGTGTAGAAATGGAAACAAATTCTCATGCCTATACATTTTTTACTTGCAAAAAATACATACGTGGGCATAGGTGCAGCTGGACCTGGACAACCCCCAAACGGGTCTGTCAAACGTACAACTGGGGCATTGTTTAGAGAACGTGTTGGTCTAACAGATGGCACTTGCATTTAAAGTGCATGTGTTCTGCGAATCGTTTTCATCTCAAATTCTAGGTGGGGGATTAGTTACTCAGAGTGATGGAAATGCGTATTGCCAGTTTTCAGAATGCCACATTTTGTTTCTTGAAAACTTGTATTAATGTTTGACATAATTCCAAAGTCCTTAAAGTCTGCTTAATGGCTTCCAAGCTCACCATAATGCTGACAATCTCAACCTTCTACTTCAGCTATGAATTTTTCATTGGCAAACTATGTCCTTACGTCTTATACCCTTCAAAGCGTACAACTCTGTAAGCTTCTCACAAAATTCGCAATTTTTAAGCCATGTTATAGTGCCATTTCGTTGCTCCATCATGATCTTTTAATGTCAATCCGCTTAACTCCCAAATGTATGCGCTGCCTGTCAATGGCAATTACGTAAACGTCAAGTCCATCACAAATCACAGCACATCGCCAGGCGTGCGAGAGGCGACGAAATGAAAAGTCAACGCTGACTGCTCAACCTTTGATTTGGCTTTAGCTTCAGTGCGAATATATATATACACTCGTAGATCCCAGTACTCAGCCAACTGTGGGCCAGTTCCAGCTTGATGCATGTGCATCAATTTTGTAAAAGTTCATGTACATCATTTGTCCTGGCGCTAATGGAAATCCCTCAGTTCACGCCAACGCCAATGCCATTTCACTTCACTCTGGGCCGCTTTGCTCCGCTCGGAGCTGCTGTGATGAGCATTTTGTCAAATACTTTTGCAATTTCCACAGTGTTTGCTCCATGGAACGTCCATCGTTGCACACCTTCGCCATCATTGAACAAATCCCAGGCCAGCTGTACAAAAATGTAACTTGGCGTTCGATTAGTTGCCGGCATTGGATGAGCAGCAGCCAAGTTGGCAAATACTTTCGCCCAAAATGGATGTCACTGGCATGTGATGTGGCCAAACAGCCACAGCTACGTTTGCTGCTGCTTCCTTTGCTGCTCTGTTTTGCTGCTCTCGCTCCTTGTGCCACTCTGGCTGCTGTTGATGCACTTGCACGTTTTATGGCCGCAGCTCCAACTTTATCTTTAGCCGACAACGTCAACGTCTGTTTCAGTTTCTGTTTGGAGTCATCAGGCGACATTTCTCACATGTTTTCTCCCATTTTGTTGCAGTTTTTATGTGCTTTTATGCACTTGAGGCTGCCAGCTTGATCTACCCACCAAGCCCCTGCCCTCTCGTATTTTACTCTGATGCCTTATGCTCCATGTCTCTGCCATGTTGCTCACGCGTCAACACTTGCGCTCAATAAGCGAAAAGTGTTGCATCTTTTAGGCGCCTGACATAGTGTGCTGCTACTTATAAATTTGTGGTACGTACATTGAGGATGTGTGTGCTTGTGTGTGTGTGGAAAGTGTGAGAGAGAGAACCAATCAGGTCTTAAGAGTTATGCGTTGTTTGAGTTGAGTTGATTGGATAATGGCACATGCTTAGCAATTCAATTATATACACTGAGCAAAACAATATAAGTTTCCGATTCACGTCATCATTTAAATGTCGAATTAAACATTTTATGTTAAACCTTAAGCCTTACACACTTAAATTCTGAATTTATCGATTCCTGTTTATGAGCTGAAATTTTTCTTATGTTAATTTCAAGAAAAATTCTTGGTTCATTAGCAACGTTTAGAAAAAGTTTCGTCAGCCATGAAAACCTAAGAATTAAAAGAGTTTTGCTAAATGTACAATCATGCATGCATGCATATTTATCTAAATTCAGTGGTGGACGTTGAAGAGGGGGATGTATTGCCCTTCTGTGTTTTGCTACCCAAAAAAAAACTTACTCTTGTGCCACTCGTGCCTCAGTATATGCTGCTTAACCTAACTGAACTGGGACTGCCACAGTTGGCAGCTCATCAGGAAGCGTTCTAATCAACCGTATTTACAACGGCGTATGCAAATGTTTGCATGTAAAGTTTGTACGTTTGTGTGTGTGCGCATAATCACTGCATATGAATTAAAAAGTTTTTCGACATGCGAAAATATTTTGCAGTTTAAAGCAATTTGAAGTCATTTGTAGCCAATTTACAAAATGTCTGTCGAAATGTCTGTGCATGTGTGAATGAATATGTGTGTATGCTTGTGCCAAATGCAATTACAGCTATACATAAGCACATACACACACACACACACACACACACCAACATATACACACCATGGCTTTTGTGTGCCAATCCGCTCAACGATTGCGTCTTTCCCTTCACATTTCGTCGCTGGTTTTTAAATGAGTCATGCTAATGGCAAACCATTAGCAAAAATTTCGGTCTATGTATGGCTGTGTATGTGTATGTGTGGGTGTGTGTAATAATTAAGTTGCATTTGTAACAGGCATGCGGTAACTCTGCCACGACCATGAGTATGTGTGAGTGTGTGCAATAAAAGAGATGTCTGATTTCGAAGGCTGTTGTTAAATATTTAAATGCATTCCATCTGCTAAGCTGGTGCTGCTGCTGCTGCCGCTGCTGCTGCTTTGCCCCTGCTACTTTGCTGCTGCACTGCTGCTGCTGTTGTAGTTGTTGCTGTAGCCATTAATACATATGCGCTTGCGTCAAAGTCGTCTAATTGCAGAGCAAGCCAAAAATAAAATTACTTCAAGTGCACAAAAGGTTTCAAGGTGGCGTATTTTAGCTGGCAGGATTTGTTGGCATTGTTACATTTAGTCAAGACCTTGACAGCTCTAATTATACCAAAATGTTAGTGTACGTGTCGTAATATAATGTGTTTCGAGGCGTAGATGATTTGGAAAATGAACTTCCTAAGTTTCAGCTATTAGATGTGAGTATAAAATTGGTTAGAATTACATAAATTTGTATACCCTTGCAGGGTGTGCTATAATTTTCTCACGATATTTGTAACGCACAGAAGAAAGCATCTCCGACCCCATAATGTATATATATATACTTGATTAGCATGACAAGATAAGTCAATACAGCTATGTTTGGTTTTGTTTCTATTCGAAATAGGCTTTTTTTTTGCTGTATGTAAGAATCGCTAAGATCGGACCACAATTTCACATAGCCCTACTGAAAACTTCTGTTTATTTCATGAACTAAAACATAGATTTGAGTTTCAGATTGTGAGATCTATGATTGAGGGTTAAATTTAACAAATTTAACATTCAAGACTACAACTAGACATTCAACTACAAGCGATTTTCCATGGTCAAACACATTGTCTAGTGTATCGAAAGATTTGGGTAAGCGAATTACTTTAAATATTTGTGCCACTTTGCCTGTGCTTTAGAGTGCCTAAGCTACTAAACTTATTGCTATGAAGTTTTGATCAGGAATAGTCCGTGATATACTTACCATTAAAGTTCTGCTCGGCTACCGCCTGAGTAGAGGATTTTGTCTTAGCTGACATTATTCAATTATTCAATTGTTTATGTTAGCTTAAAAAGATTTATTACATCATATGTTTTGCCTTTTATCAAAACAATGCCTAGTAGAAAACCTAATTGTTGAGCAAACAGCAGAGCAATGTGCTGTTAAATGGTAAAGACAAGGCGATCGTGTTTCTGATTGACAG
Source organism: Hirtodrosophila duncani (assembly GCA_037043425.1). Lineage (NCBI taxonomy): Eukaryota > Metazoa > Arthropoda > Insecta > Diptera > Drosophilidae > Hirtodrosophila > Hirtodrosophila duncani. The sequence goes on along the minus strand of JBAMBM010000834.1, from coordinate 3,553,159 downwards.
CAGGGAAATCAAGAAGAGGCCAAGAAAAGACCTCAAACAGGCAAATGAGAAACAGGACAGAAGTAAAGTTCAGTAAAGAGGAAATTAAGTGGGAAAACTATAAGAAGATGCAATATAGTGGGGGAAACTGACGAGTTGCTGATTTAATTCTTAAACAAATCCTGCTTTTTATTTATTTTTAATTTTATATAAAATATCTGGCTTTCTTGTAATGAAATTTATTGTCTTAAATATTAGGAAAATTTAATAAAAATTGAAAATTGAAAACTTTCCGGTCTGCCACTGGTTGACAAGTAAATTGTCGTTGAGAAATACCGCACACAATGCACTTAATATTTCATTTTCATTTACCTTTAATTGAGCTAATCAACGCGCTAATAGCCAGCGCCATTATCCCTAGACACACACACACACAGACATACACACACACGCAGACGCAGATACATGTACATCGTCGTCGTCGTCGTCGTCGGTCATAGTTTATTGTTATGAGTTTTGCAATGGCCTTAACGTAGCGGCTCTTTAGCCACGCCATACCAAACCATACGAAACCCCTCCCCATGTCCATGCCCATGCCCTATTTGAGTGGTTTGGCTGCCGTTGGCCGCATTCAAAATTGTACTTTAATGACTAATTTAGTTTTTGTGCAGGCCGCAGGCAGGCAAAAGCAAAGGAAAAGGGGAAAACAGTAAAATGGCAATTGTTGTCAGCCAGAGTTGCCGGTTGCCAGTTGCCAGTTGCCAGCTGAGTTTGTCCAGCCATTGCTCAAGCGCATGCAATTAACAACAAAACTGGCAGAGTATAGGACTGTGTATGTGCATAATTGTCTGACTTTGTATGAGTGTGACTGTGACTGTGACTGTGTGTTTGTCTGTCCGTCTGTCTGTGTGCATGCCCGTAAGTGTCAACGGAAGCGCACACTTGAGCAATGACGATACGACATTTCCTTAATGAAGCCAACAAACACGCACACATCAGACGTTTTCCCTTACTTTGCACTACGTATGGCCGCCAACCTTCCCTCCCCCTCATGTGGAACCTAATTGTGCGCTTATACTTAGTAGAAAACCTACAGTCAGTCAAACTAGGCCCCGGGCAGTTTCGACTGCCACTGGAATAAAACTTTATGGCCACCACAAACACCCAACTATGGTACGTACTAACTACATGCTAGTCCAGCTGGCTGAGCTCAGCTCATTTGCTGCATGAAGCTCAGCTGGGCCAACGTGGCGTATGTGTAATTACTATAACAACTTCAAGTTTTTTGGCAGCGCTTAGATTCACATCGGCCTCCCCAATGGGCACCGCTTGTGTCAACTCATATGCGCATTTGTCAGCTTTTATCATGTCTTGCCCACCTTCTCGTCCCTCTTTTCGTTTACCCGATGTGTCTATATGGTTGCTCGATGAGCTGTCAAAGTTTGCATTTCGATCACACCCGGTGTGCCCGTTATTCGAACGACTCACACTCACCTGACACCAACAGCTCACTGGTGCTGTTGACCAAATTGTCCATAATTGGCTGGAACGTGTAGAATGTCAGCGTTTCCAATTTGTTGGCCTGCACATTGATGGACAGCAGGGCTGGTGTGCCACGTAGGAGGCCATTGTCGATTTTCTTCAGCAAATTATTACGCAAATTTAAGGTTTTCAAATTGTTCAAACCATCCAATGCTCGCTCCGAAATGCGCTGTAAGGTATATAAAAACATAGAGCATAATTAATGTCTTAAATAAATACAAAAATAACAGTAAACAGCAATTGTTTTCTCTTGCTCTTTAAATAATTCTAAGTACGCTGCTTGTTTTTAATTTAAGTTGTGCAATTTAAATATGGGGCCCCTCCGCTGGCCCCTCTCCATCTCCCACCATCTGCCGCTGGATGTGCGTTGCCAACCAAAGCAAACAACAAAATATTTGCTACCATTTTTCCAGAGCTCTGGTCTCGTATTATTTTCATTGTTTTTCAACAGTTTCGCTTTTCTCGCTATTGCTATTGCTATTGTTGTCTTTGCTGTTTGTTTGCATATTTATTTATGTATATATATGTATGTATGTAAACATTTATATGCATATATTTTTAACTTGTATGTTTCAATTCGTTTGTCTTGAATTTTATTATACGGAAAAAGTGTTTATTTGTGTTGGGTGCGCAGGCGGAGAGGAAGAAACGAAACGTAACGAAACGAAACCAAGTCAGAAAGCAAGTAGAGCGAAAGTCCCTTTCTGCCATTCCTGTGCCCTTACCGACTCTACGCATTCTATTTCTCTCTTTGTGTGAGTGTGTGTGTGTGTGCTTGTATGTATGTTTGTATGACTGTGTTACGCTGCCATTATTTAATATTCAATATGCTTTGTCTAGCGAAATGGAAAAATTATGCATATTAAATGCCAGAACGAGAGAGGCAAGTTCCATCATTTGTTGTCTGTCGAGGCATTGAAAAATGCGCACTACATGTTTGTCTTGTCTTTCTGTATGTCTCCATTACTGTTTTTTCAAAGTGGGCTGAAAAGTAATGGTAACCCCATTCCACCATTCCACCGTCTCCTCCATCTTCCAATTTCTCATGCAACCTCGGCACAGACGCTCCTCATGGGCATACTCATAGTTTGTTTATTTGTTTGCCTAAAGATGATTGACATAAAAAATATATTTTATTGCGATATTTTGTTAGTTTGATGAGCGGCTCTTGCCGTTTTTATGAGGCGCTGACAATTTATTAGCATGACAAAATGTTATTTATTTGCAATTTATACGACGGTGGCGGCTACGTAAACAAAGTTATGACTCAAATCACAACAAGCCGAAAAACATGTCTGAATATTCATATATCACATAATACGGAGTATATGTATAAGCGCAGTCTTCGAGGTGGTGTCCGCATCAGAACTGGCTTTGGATAAATAGCTCAAATTGAGCAATCAAATTTAGTACAACTTGTGATTTGTTTAGTTTTCTTAAATAAAATATGCGACATTAAAAATTGATGTTCAAAATTGCATTGTCCTGATTGGCATTGAGGCGCAAAAACAGTATAAGATTTGAGCTAGAAAAGATGCAATTGTTCTTATAGTGCTGCCTGCATTGCTGTAAATAACTCTAAATGAGAAACTGTTGCCTATTTTGTTTTATCTCAACAAGCTTTGCTATTCACTCGCACTCATTTGCAAGCATTATACCATACTATACCATTATTGTAAACTAAGCCAACTTTGATCATTGATGATATCCTATATCCCCAAAAAAGTTATTATATTTTTACTCTTAAGCTTTAAACCTTGAACACGAGCTTAACACAAGTTCATCATGCGGCCACACTTTCACTTAATGCACTCGTTTAGCCTTAGCTGTTTAACTATTTATCTCGGCCTTGGACAAAAACCCTGCACCTAAACCATTTAAGGGCAAATGATTTATGAAGTACGCAGCGTACAGAAGACAGAAATAAAAAAAAAAAAATAATAATGAACGGATGTAGAAAAAAGGGAACCCGAGCAAAACATGCAACGCAATTTGTTTTTATTGAAAGCGAAAACGAGCTGAAAGTTGATGCTGGTTGGGAACAGGAATTTTTGGGGCGCCAGCAAAGCAAAGCCAAGCAAAACATATGCCCTGGAATGGTGATGGCGATGGCGATGGCGATGGCTATGGCAATGTGAGAGGCAAATCCAGGGCGAAACAATGCGTTGTGGAGGCGATAACAAGCCCAATCATTATGGCTATGACAATGCCGGAAAGGCAGCTGGCGTTGCTGTATGTGTTGGGTTAGAGAAGCCGTAGTAGTCGAGACCATTGTCAGCTACAGCCGCAGTTCCGACGACGTACATAGACGAAGAAGATGGCGGCCAAAAACACTTGAGCCTCACTTGAGCGCAAGTGTGTGAATATGTGTGTCTGTCTGCTTGTGTATGGGTGTGTGTCCTAGTGGCCTGTCCTATGCTGTCCTGGCTTGTCCTGACACATATGCGAGTCGTCTGAGTATGACATGATATGCGAGCACTTTGTAAAATGGAAAAAATGAAGCACGCAGCGGCAAAAATGAAAAGCAAAGATGAGCCTTAAGAAGATGGCGACGACGACAGCGCCTAACAATGTTGGCCAGGATATGTAGGACTTACGCTTATCACAATGCCTTTGCCTCTTTGAACACACACATATATGACTCAGCTGACATAACTTTGTATCCTATGGCTGGGCTGGCGCTAAGCGACATTCTCTATTTATACACTGCTCTGGCCCTGGCCATTTTTATGGCTTGGCAGTAGGGTCCTCGCATATCAGATGCCAAAAGGAGTGCCATAAATCCATTATTCAATGATTTGTTATTCAATATTTTGTAAGTAGATTAACTTGCGGCGCACATTTGTTTGCCACAGCGCTGAAAGGATATTGTCAGCGTGTGGCCAGCACCAAACCAAACCAAACCATGACCAACACGAGCTCAAGCAGAAGCAGGAGCAGGAGCAAACAAACAAATGTGCGAACTCACCAATACAATGTTGTTGTTGTTGTTGTTGTCGATGTTGTTGTCGTTGTGGTTGTTACTGGTGTTTGTAGTTCTTCTCGTTATGATGCGGCGAGGCCCGAAAACATAATTTACCAATCTATTTATCATATTTGCGCCTCGACAAACAGCGGGTGCCAACACCCGCAGGCGATCTCAAGCTCCGGGCTGAGTGACTTAAGTGGTCACCACCAGAATTGAAATACGTAAAAGGCATTCGAATTGAATTTATGACACCAGACGGGCAGGCAGGCGTGTGGGTAGGCAATCATGTGCCCTAACTGTGGCCGTAAGTATTTATGACCCTATACTCTGTTTCTTATAGCCAGTTGGCAATTTATGGCCACTTAAGTTAGCCAGCGCCCCGTCGGCTTAGCTTGACCAACAGGCTTTGATATCACCCGAAAAGAAAAACAACAAATCACTAACGAGCTAATATTACCAAAGCCACTGCATTAAATTATGAAATAAGGATTTATATATATATATATATTTATACCCAACCACCGAAGATCTTTCAAATCGAACGTAACTCACCTCAATGCGGTTGTCATCCAGCTCGAGTTCACTCAGACTCCATAGCTCAGCAAAGACGGTGTCACCAATGAAGTTCAAGTTATTACGGGTCAGTTTCAGGACATTCAGATTGCCCAATCCTCGGAAAATCTCGCTGGTCAGCACATTGATTTGATTGTGGGCCAGATTCAAGTAGGTCAAACGTGCCATATCCGCAAATAGACCCTCATGCAGCGTGCTGATGTTGTTGTTGTTCAGAAAGAGGCGCTCACAGAGCGGTAGATTACGGAAGGCATAGCGATCCATTTCAAAGATCTGATTGTGCTCCAAATTCAGCTCACGCAGCCGTATGTGATTGGCAAAGGCATCTTGATCGAGGGCCATGATGTGATTGTTGTTCAAGATGATGCGCTCAAGGAAGGGCAGATTCGCGAAGGCATAGCTTTTGACAATCTCCACCTGCGAGTACTCGATAACAATGCTGCTCAGGTTCTTCAGAGGCTCTATGATCATGGTGGGAATGTAGTCCAAACGGGCATTATTCTGGATGACAAACTTGAGTTCTCGCAGTCGCTTTTGTTGATAGAAGCGAGTCCAGGTGGTGTCGTTTTGATGCAGTCCCTCCGAGAACACCCAACACTCGGCCTTCTGCACGGGCACATGATTCTCGTCCGGAGTGCAGTAGCACATCAACTTCATATCGCGACGCCGTGTGCAAAAGCCAGTGCTATCAATGGGTCCATTGTAGCTGGTGCTGCTTGTGGTCGAGCTGCTGCTGCCATAAGTCAAAACGGAGGAAGAGGATGAGCTGCCATAGTAGGCACCATTGTTGCTGCTGGTCACGGCCGCGGCGGAGGCTGCATTGTTGCCGCGTCCGCGATTGCGGCGCTCCTCCTTGTCCCTGGATCGAGCCTCGGCGGTGAGGCAGCAGCTGAGCAACAATATGGCGGTTACGCCCAGCAAAGCCGCCATTTTATGGCGCTGATGATGCGGCAACATTTTGCTTAACTTTGGCTGCTTGCGATGTCTGGAAATGGGCACAAAAACAGAATGACTCAGTCAATAAAATTTGTTTATCTGGCCAATGGCAGCAGGAAGGATGTGATGGGTTGGAATTAGTGTGGAAAACGCAGGGAGAGTGAGGGGTATTGGTTAATAAAAAGGCATAAAAGCATGGAGCAGGGAGTTACAACAATATTGCCTTTTGGATTTCATGGTTGCCTTGGAGTCTCGGATTTGATATATACCCTGGCTTTCCTTTCAGCTATTTGAATGTGTAAACAGATTGAGAGTGTGGAATGCTTTTTATTATATTTAAATATATATGAAAAACACATTTGGATATTGTGAAGGCAAATTATTAAGATAACAATCAGGTTAGACAGTTCAGACAGAATTCAGTTAATGAGCTACATTCAAGGTTTAACCAATGGTTAAATATGAGAATTTATAAAATTGATCGAAATATGTTAGATTGAGTGTTTGACTTGGAATTGATTTTGCAAGTTATAAACATTTCATATAATACAAAATGAAATGGCTAGGGAAATACCAAGAACACTGTCAAATTAATGACCAAATGACCCACTTTGCAGTTCAGTTACAATTTTCATTCTATTTTAATAATTCAACTGTGCCACAGACCTGCCCATCTTAAGAGAGCCAGAAGCAGAACCGCAGCTGTGTTTACACGGTTAGAGAGCAAAAGCTAAATAAAAGGGTGTATAACATTATAGAGAGCAGAGCAGTTATCTGCATATCAAAGGCAAATCTAGGAATGACAAAAAGGGCTAACTCTTTATAATTCCCGTGCAGTGAATCAAAATCACAATCGAAGATTGCAAAATGTTCAATCTGCTCTGCTGAATCACTCGATGATCGAATCGAATCGAAGATCAGTGAGGAGGCATACCTGGTGCAGATGAACTTTCTTTCGTATCCTACATCTTAATAAACCTTCGCCTTGCCTACGTATCCCAATGCTTACTATATATTCCATTTGTACATTTACCTCTAAATATCATCTTATCCCTTACCTTTATCTAACGTTATAAATTTCAATCGTATGTCTTTTTGTGATTCCTTCATTAAAGAATCTCAATGGAATGATTCGTGGCGTTTCACTTAAAAATCTGGGTGTTTTTTTAAGCGCCTCATAAAAATGCTAATTAATGTTGTTAACTTTTTACTTTTCGCTCATATTTCATCCAGTACAGTTCACATTTTGGCGGTGTGCGGCTTCATCCTCTGGCCCTTGTTGAATTTCTACTTTTCTCTCACTTATTCAATGAATGTTGGCAGTAGAAACGTCATGGCCTGGCCCTCTTCCCTACCATTCGTTTCATTCCTTTTCCCATTCCTCATGCCTGTTTCTGTTGTTATTTGGCCTCCTGCTGGCTTTTTACTGGTTTCATTTGACGCTCTGTTGCCGTTGCCTTTTCGTTCCCGCTCTCCATCCTGCCCTCCATCATCCTCTTCTTAGCCAACCCCCCATAAACAAATTTATTGCGCTCATAAATAACTGCAACACTGTCGCTGATTGTTCGCTCAACGGCAACGGCTTCATGATGTGTACGGCTCCTGCCGCTTGCTGCCTGCTGGCCCCTGCCACGCCTCCAGTGTCCCCCCTTTTGCATTTCAAGTGTCATTTGGCAAAGTGCTCTCTAATTATGCTGGCATTTTTAATAAATTAATAACTCTCATTTGACATTGGGCATATTTTTGGTAGCGACTCTTTCCAAAAAATGGCATAATGAAGTGTAAATAAGTTATTGGCAGTTGTCAAGTGAGTTATCGTTATCGCAGTCAAGCATTAAGGCATTGGAAGCTGCCACTGAAGCTGAAGCCGAACAGTTCAACAGTGATTTGCATAAAATATTGTCTCGATTGTTGAGGGCAGGGATTACTTTTGTGCTGCATGGGGATGCAAAGTCATTTGAGTTATTGACTTTGGCATGCTTCATTACATTGATTTTCGTTATAAATTTTAAATAAAACGATGATAAGTGTTTTGTAGCATGATGCGTTGCTTAAGTTGGCTTAGCAGTTGACTGCCCAGGACAAAGTTCAAGGATCAACCAGAATTTCATGTGGCTCACACCGCAGGATTAAGTACTCAAAATACACAAGAAAACTTTTGCCAAGCAGACAGCAGAAGATAGAAGCAGAAACATCAGCAGCAGCAGCAGCAGCAGCAGCAGCTTCTCAGGACTTGATGACTTCAATTTAAATATCAAAGCAAAGCCGAAACTAAAATGCCTCCCCCCTCTCCACACATATAAGTGTAGGTACAACAACCACAGCCACAGCTGTGAAATACACCAAGATATGTGAAAGTGCAAGTAGGAGAACTTATACTTTACTTGCTTGACAGTGGTGTAGTTTTAGTTGAACTCTTTATTATCTGTATATGAAGTGAATCAGCTTTATGCAGACATTAATGTTCAGATATCAAATTTTTCTCCTTCAGAAGGTGTAGATTATATAAACTTCTTGTGGCTACATTTGCCAAAGTTCGTCAATAGCAATGGGACGAATTCTTTTCCAAGATTAGTTATTTCCAGAAGTCCTGATATTGATCAAATCACAAGAGCCAAGAGCAAATGATGTGCCACCTATTAGTACCACAGGTAAACTAATCATAGCCTTTGCTAATGACCTCTACATTCTTTAGTGCCCATTTTTCCATTACTTTGGCGCATAAATCTTCGCTTGGTCTTCTCTGCAATGCAATGATACCTCTTAAGACTAATATTATAACACTGACAAACACGATATAGAAGCTAAGTAAGTCGCAGTTGTTCACTTTGGAGAGCAAAGCTTAACCAATCTAACTTACAAATTGGTTTTAAAATATGTTCTTTGAAAATCCCCCGAATTAAATACTTTTGGCTACGCAACTGCTTGCACATAAATATGTATGTATATGTGCTGGTCTACACACACACATCCAAAGTCAGTTAAGGATTTGGATGGATGGAAGATGGTTATTTTAAAAATCCTTGGCATTTTTAAGTGTGTCGTCAAGCAGCAAATCAAAAAATACCCATCAGTGTACGCATGTGTGTGTGAGTGTGTATGTGTGTATATATTTAAGTAAGTGTATGTGTGTAATTAGATTTTCAAGCGAGTGAATTTAATGCACATACTCAAACATATAAACGCATACTCAAACACAAACACACACGCACACACACATACAGGACGCACACATCAATATTCATGGCTTTATACATATGTATGCAGCTTCACTTCGCTTCGCTTCGCTGACAGCCCACAGCCAATTATTCAAAAGCCATGAATGATAGCAACTGAAGGAGAAGGAGAAATAGGGACAGCTTGAGCGTAAGAGTGGGATAGCAAGTGCGATGAACTGGATGAATTCGTCAGATGAGAGCGTGAGAAGTGTGCCAGAAAATGAAAAATCAATTTGTTGATTATGCATAAATCATTAGACTTATACGACTTGCCATAGAATTCGACTTGCCAGCCATTTATCAACGAAAAAAGTTTTCTATGTCAAAAACACAATAAGCCAGACTTCGGAAGCCAGACAACTTAACAAAATGTGACAAAGCTGGCGCGACACAGAGAAGGCAGGCTTGCCACCAAACCAACCATCGGATAAATAAAGTCAAGAAGTTGATAAATGCGTAAAAAATATATCATGAAATTCAGACTGAATAATATAATAATTAGCTTAGGTATTCATTGAGCTTCATATGAAATCCAATAAAAGGTTGAACTAATATTTTAACAAGATCATGAATCAGCTAAGGGTATTAAATTTAATAAATTGTTCAATTATTGGCTTTGCAGGATATTAAGCCACCAGGACACTTAAAAACCCAAAAAAATATATCCAGACATCATCTAAGAACCTAGAAAGCCATACATAGTCAAACTTCCAATTGATTCCAACGAATTGTGATACAATTGACAGAACGATTGGGCAAATGATGAGCTGTATTCGGCTGCATCTTAAAATATCGTAAATTTCCCACTAAAAGTTTAAAGAAATCTTTTCGTTTGAGTCCATCTCAGTACTAAGCTTTAGCACGTCATTGTACCTACCTTAGAGTTCGCCTACTTCTACTCATATCCTAGACTGTTCCTTTGGAAAAGTTGTTGCTTTTAATTTGTTATTGATCCACTATGCTTTTCCGTATGCCTGCATGGCTCTTTAAAAAGTCATTTAAGAACAACAGCAAAATATGCCTTAAATAAGTTGTTCCTTTCTGGAGCATATGCAAAGCTTGATCTACTTTAAAGTCCTGCTGCACATGATTTATCTGCCGCATTATACTTGTAGTTCATGCAACTAAGTAAGTATTTTTGCTGAAAGTGCACAACAATCAACAATGGCAAACAACCAGCAACCAACATCAACATTAACAAGAACAACAGCAACAACAACAGCAACAACAACAACAACAACCTTGACGACAAACAGCCACGTATAAAATTATCCTTTAAGGCGCAGAAATAACAACAACAACAACAACAATACCATCAACAACAGCAACAACAAAAACCTTCATCTCCTTGAGTTGAGGGAAAATTGCAACAAGAAGCAATTTGTCTTGCTGTTTATAATTTCGATTAAACTTTGGAAGCGAGTAAAGCACACACACATACACTCGAATTTATATACACAGACACACATACACATGCACAGATCAGAGAAGACCAAGACCAAGGCGCATATGTTTTAAGTGTATGTGCGTGCAAACAATGAAGCATACCGAGGAGAGCTGTCTGGGCCTCCATGCCCCCGCTTGGGGCTGCATGTCCCGAGTCCCGCAACGCTCGCTGTGGCGTGTGAAAGTGTGACAGTAGGAAAATGGAGCAGAAGCCTCTGCTAAGCTGTCAAGTCTGGCTGCGACTGCGACTGCGACCACACAAGCAATTTTGCCAAGCAAGTGAGATAGAGGACTAAACACATACATAAATTTGTTGCCAATGCTTGAATGAAAATTTCTTAACTTTAAGACCGCCCAGTAACAGGCGCAGTACCAAAAGCAGCAGCAGCAGCAGGAGCAGTCGGAATAAGGAGCAAGAACCTGGCACTCGTTATGGCCTTGTTTGGATTTGCTAGCCAGGCAAAAGGCAAGAAAACTTTGCTTATCAGGCCGCATTCAATATACATACACCCTCTCCCACACACACACACACACACACACACACACACACACACACATACACAAAAGCTGGAAAGAAGTTGTGCAAGAATCTCCTGGCTGATGAAGACAATGAAGCATATGTAAAGATGAACAAGAGCAGAACGAAGTGGCTGGAGAGCTATCCTTGCTGTTTTCCTAGTGCACTGGCAGTGCCTTAGCTGCGTGTGGAAATTGTTTTCAATTTTCGTTATTTGACAAATGGTGACACTTCCGCTGTGGGCACAACGACCAGGACTTTAACAATACGACTGCCCTGCGACTGCAAACGCTGCTGTGTGCCAGTGTGCGGCTGTTACTCTGTGTCATGAGGTTTTGTCAACAATAAGTTTATATGTCGGAAGCGTTCGCAGTTGTTTATGACATGGCCGTGCTCTCATCATCATCACCATGCCCATGATGATGATTATCTTCATCATCATCATCAACGTTGTCAGCGTCCTTATGCGCATCTTTGGCCCTATGCGAATAACTTTAAGCTATGACATGAACGGAACTCGGACGTGCTTGACTTTGACTGACTAACTGACTGACTGACTGCGAGAGGTAACAGCGGTAACTGGCACTACGCTGACAACTCTCTCTATTTCCTTCTCTATCTGTGTCTTTAACTCCATCTCTGTCTCTAGTTTATTTCGCATGAAATAAAAGAGGATATGCTGTACAAAAAAGTTGGGCACTTGGGTAAACTGCAGTCATGTCTGGTCTCGGATTTGAGTCGGATATCAGGTCTGCCCTCTGTCTCTGTCTCTGAGTCCAGTCTGACAAATGACACAAGGCTAAAGCGACATTGTAGAACACCCAGCATAGCCAGCCATCAATCAAGTGGGCTATGATTTTGGCTCTCACGTTTTATATTTATTTATTTATTTATTTATTATTATTGAAATATGCAATTCGATTTGCTAAGTATTTGTTGTAGCTCGATTTGTTTTGGCTAGGAAAAAAAAATAAATATGGATTACGCTTGCCAACGCCATTTGCATTTGTCACACGTCAAAAGCAACAGTGGAAGTTTCGCTGCTGATTGGTGAATTGCTTTGCTGGCGATGCCAAGTAAATACAGAAGAATATATATATATACATATAAGGAATTGTGTCAACTCTAAGGATGCCACTTAAATGTGGTGGCAATGCCAGAGGGGTAGCTATACAAATAGTGCCATTTCAAGACTTGAAAATCAGTACAAATTTTGTCACCATTGAATTTTTCCAAAAATTGGCCATGGCCACGATTATCTAAGGAATAGAATATCTAGGAATAGCTATCTAATATGAATTGAATCTGAATCTCTGTTTCGGATTGGTTCAACATCCAAATAGTAGCTTGCAGCCCTGGTTATTATATTCATTGTCAGCAATGTCACACTCCATAAATATTTCATAAATTGCTTCCCATTTATTTTGACATGCGGGCCAAAGTTTCGTCTGCCAATTCTTAACCCTTTGCTTTTACTTTAGCTGTTATTCTTGCTGCTGCTGCTGCTGTTGTTATTATCATGCGAAAAAGTCATTGCCAGCTGTCACAAGTTGCCCATCTCCCGAACCATATACCCTACCTCTCCCTGTCCGTTTCCCCTATGCCGTATCAACATAACCCTTCCCCTACGTCATCAAATCTGCACACACTTTGCCAGAGTCTTGTTAGTCTGTTTGTATGTATATGTCTTTGGCTCAATGGGTGTATGTGTGTGCATGTGTGTGTTTGTGTGTGAATTGCTGCTTCTTGCCAGCACACTTTTCACTACTTTTAGCCTGCCTCCGTCTTCGTTTTTTGGCTTTTAGCATACCTGTCAGCAATATAAAATGAAAACTAGTGCAAGACCAAACTTTCGCTCATCGTCGGCTGCTGCTGCTGCTGCTGCTTGTGCTGCTGCTCCTCTGCCATATTGTTGACACATATTTTCGTTAAAAGTTATATGCAAATGCCTGTCCTCTGACATACTCTCTACACCCGACGCCACCCATTCAGCGCACCGCCCCACTGCACTTGATCTACCTTTGCACATTACTTTGCCTGTCATTTTTTCACTTATATTTCGTTGGTTGGCTTTTATTTGCCATTTTGCTGGCTGACTCAAGTGAAGAGCTTTAACTTTTGCTGCACAATTTGTTTGGCGTACCTTCTCCTCACGCTCCAGCCCCGCCGAAAAAAAAACACCGCTGAGGCCCATCAAGCGGTGTGCTTAAGGCTTGGCAACTGCTTAATGCTCAAATTGGCAGCACCTGGCCAAAGTGTTGGCTGCCTGCTTGACTGCCTCGACTGTCCCGGCTGATAAGTAGAGTACTCTCTACTTGCCTTGGCTTTGCTTCGTCTTTTCGTCCTTATAGCCGTGCTCTTTCTTTTCTTTCTTTCATCCCGTGTTGACTTTCAACGAGCAGCGAAATTATTTTCACCATTGCCGTGGTGCAAGTTTGTTGCAACTTTTCGACGCAAAGTGAAAATTTGTCATGCTCGTTGAGTTGTCTTAGTGAGTTGTTGTCGCTGTTGTTCTTGTTGCTGTTGCTGCCTGATAAATTCTATAATAAATTCTTTCAGTTTAGCTAAAATGCTCCACGAAGATAAAGACAAACCCAAAACACAAACACAAACAAACACTGCAAAACATAAACACTGACTTTGCAGACAGACAATCCAGCAAGGGTAAAGGCGCTGACGACATGCATATATATATGTATATATATATATATCGTCTGGGACAACTTTTAACTCAACTGCCAAATATTTTAACAATTTTGCATAAAACATTATGAGCATGCCGAGCAATCCCCTTTGTCCTGCCTCACCTGCTTCAGAAGTGAAATTTGGAAAGTGAATTTGAAATGTCCTCTCACTCTTCGAGTCGCCCCTCCAGTGTCATATGTTTGTACCCGTACATTCTAAACGGTTGTCTATGTGGCACCATCTACCGTTTCCACTTATATAATTAGTTGCGAGCTATTACGGTTGCTAATGTTGTGAGTTGTCAGTTTTTGTGAGTTCAGTAAATGTAATGAATATGTATGTATTCATGTCTGGCTTACCTTTTGATTAAGTGCAAGAAACAGCCGCGTCACGTGCTGGCCTATGAAGTGCTCGCAACAGCAATGCGATTTTAGCTGACTAATGCGATTGGTCTGCAATGAAACACAGAAAGGGAAAACTGAATGAATATTCTATTATGCGTAATTAGAAATTCAACGTAATCTATTATGCGTAATTAGAAATTGAAATTAACGATGTTCGAAAAGATCTCTTAGGTAATTTGTTTAGTTATTTCCAGTATTTATTTCTTTTTTATTATTATTGATTTGAAAAAATGCTCTTTGACCTCAAATATGAGGCAATGGTAAGAAAATATGAACAGTTTCCATTAACCAATAAAGTTTTCATTTGAACTTGTTTGCTAGTTGCTGAGTTTTGTTTTCTTTTATTCAGCATGTTCGAGGTCAAGTGAGTGAGGATATATATATATATAGTTTATCGGTTAAAGTTAGTTTTTATATTAAAGTCCAACGAAGGTATCAAAAATGAACATGAAAGCGGCTTAGCCTCAACCAAAGTTTCTTCAAAAGCTCTTCAAAATCTAGATGTCTCCTTACCACCTTGCTAATGATGATGCTAATGAAATTGCAATGCTTGAAAGGTAGCTAATATAGAGCATTTCGGTGTGATCAGTGTAAAATAGTATATCTAATCTTTTAGGTTGTAGTAGTTACGTTCCTATGGCTTCTGAAAAGCTTGTATTCTTGGTTAAAGGCAATATCTTGGTTTTTGACTTTCAAAAGGAAAATTTAGCTCTGTAAAGTTCAACATTTAAACCTTGCAGTTTCACCTAAAGAAAATAAATACGACAATTTTTGAGGAAGCCCTTTGAGTTCGAGGATTGCTCCGTATTCGTCAAAAGGATATGTTAATTTCATTTGATAACATTATTATAACATTATTATTTATCGATTGATTTGAAAAAAATTGTACCATAACTGCAAATGGCTTCAATTATTACATTTCTATTATATCAACGCATTAATAGAAAATATGTGCACAAGAAATCTAATTGCGTTAATTTCCAGTTAATTGCTGCTCAGAGCTGAGTTAAGTCAGTTGTTAGAAAGGCTGCCCAACCCTGCCAACGCAGGACATGCGACTACGTAAAAACTATTAACACGAAGTCTCTGCAGGCCAGGGCGGGGCCAACATACCACACACACATACACACACACATGTGCGTGGGCGTTGGCGTTAGTTCTGTAGGGGCGGGGAGGCGTGGGAGGTTGCGCGTTATTCAAATAGTTTTATTTTCCACGCGCTCCGCGTAATTTTCCATGTGTGGCGATAACGGCCACGGCTATGGCGATGATGGCCATACCCTGAACCACAAAAGGAAGTAATTCCCTAGCCTGAACTTAAATGTCACGGGGCGTGTGGCGCGTGTAGTACATACATATGGGGGAAGTAAAGCTTTGAACCCTGGCCTATTATTCTCGTAGTATGAAATTAAATAATTGCATTTGCTGCGCCTACAAAAAAATATGAAAAAAAGAACGATTGCCAGCCTTCTCATACCCTCTTATGTTTGTGTTGTTGAGGAGTTTTAAGTGGCCAGAGGGTTGGGGAAGAACTGGTGCTGCTAGTCATCGTACACGATTTCCATATAGCTCAAATATTTGTTTCTCCCTGCATAAGCTGCAATCATTATCAATTCCATAGTTCGCTGACCATTTCTGTTGGTCATTTTCTCCTGCCTAGAGGGATTTTTTTTTTTACTCATTGCTGTGTTAATTATGCCCGCATTATTTGTTGTACTCGTGCTCACATCTGCGTGTGTGCAGTCTGACTGTCTGCCAGTTTTTCTATACGTATATCTGATGGTGGGGGCTACAATTTTTATTTGAATATTTAATACGCTTTATGGTCTCTCATATTGCTGATACTTCAGCTGATTAGCTTAGCCAAATGTACATGGCGCATTGAATAATTGCCGTGCTTTAGGGACTGAAGTATTTCGGGGGCGATGGCAATGACAATGGCGAAACTTCTTTAGCTGCCAGACACAGATGTCGACATTACCATGCTGTGCAGCAATATCAAGCAATCAAACTGATTGTTGTGGAATTGGAATGCATAATGTCAAACAAGTTCATGGCGGCTGCCATTGGCAACCGAACGAAAAAACCGAAAAGAAATGAAGCCTCTCAAGAGCGCTCACAATGCCCAAACATATTGCCAAGGCATACTTGACTACAATTGAGGGGAATTAGTAAGAAATACTTATATGCAATATTCACAAGTCAACAGCTGCAAAGGAGAAAGTCAGCGTTGTGGTTTAACCTTTGACAAAAGGGGTCATGAGATCTGTGAGTTTAAGAGATTCTATTGTTTCAAGTCTAAGTCTAATATTAGTCTTTTACTTACTCAAAATAAGCTACTGCATTGCGAAGGAAATTATCCATTATATCAGGCCGAGTTCCACGAATAGCAGATCAAAGAGCAGAGCACGTTATTGAACTACCAAAGCAACAATCCAAACAATGTAATTGAAATATGATGAAAACATCCTAGAATGGCAGCCCCAACCGTTGTATTGCCAGAGAATATAACAAAATTACCTAATCGCATCGCTTGTAAAATAAAGTCTAAGACAATGTGTAGAAATCAGCTTTTCATGCACTGCCACAGCTTTGCTTGGCTGTGCATTTAGCCCAACTAAAACGAGCTTAGTACCAAACGTACTCCTAAATTGCTGCAGCGTTTCCATTTCATGTCTGCCAATAAAAATTTAATATAATTACGCACAATTTCCAGTTGAAGTTTATGGCAGAAACATGCACACACACATACGTACTCACACATGGTTGTAGGAGAACGACAACAACTCGACGTGACTTTTGACAGCATAGGGTTTAGGGTCCCGGTCCCGGTCCTGGTGCTCTTCGTGCCGGCATCTCACTTTGCCAGCGAGTTTATGAGCCGCTGCTTCGCCAAGACAAACATAAACACTTGCGAGTGCTTGTGTGGAGGTTGCCGAGGAGGGAGACAAGTGTGGCGGAACATGCAGCTGATTTCATAAAGTGTAACAAGCCAAAGCTTTGAGAGCTCAACTGCCGCGACAAATAAGCGACAGCAGCCCCCAAGCTTCTTGCCAGTCAATGTCGACCATAAAGCGTTGCAGAAAAGTTTACAAGTTTACAAGCCGAGGGTTGCGATTGCTTTTCAGCTCTGCAGCTCTACACTTACAAAGGATACACAGGACACCGCAGAGCGCTTCGCCAGCGAGTTAAATATTTGCTACGCTTGTTTACACTGCAGACCCGACCGACCCCACCAGCAAAGTTGGCAACAAGGCGAGCGCCAAGCCTAGAAACCTTCGCCCGCAGCAAGTTGTTATTGCTCAATATTGAGTGCTGCTGAGGCTGATGCTAGGAGTAGGGATTTGGTGTTTGGTATCAGACAACTACTGTCAAAGGTTAAGACGCCGCGTAACGTATGCCAGATGCCAGCCCCCTGCTGCTGCCCTTGTCCTAGACACTTGGCCATAAATTGAGTGGCGTTTTGTCTGCTGCTTTTGTAATCAGATCACTTTTTTACGCTGCGCGCTAAAAGTACGCCAAAGTTTTATTGGATTCGTATTGAGAATCAGCAGAAATCTTTAGCCAGAAGAAGATGCTCGTAAAGATAAACGAAAGTTCTGTGAAAAGTTTCGCTTCGTTGGCTTGGCAATTAACCCATTGATGAGAATAACGCAAAGTTTGAGTCATGCTGAAATGGGAGCCAGATGCAATGACATCGATTAAATATCATAATTTCAGCGATAACAGTAGGGGTAGAAGGTGTGTGATAACTAGCAGGTGACATATCTCTCTTCCAAGGACTACCAAAGTAGCGTGATTCTTCCTGTTGTCAGTATCATTT
Source organism: Hirtodrosophila duncani (assembly GCA_037043425.1). NCBI lineage: Eukaryota > Metazoa > Arthropoda > Insecta > Diptera > Drosophilidae > Hirtodrosophila > Hirtodrosophila duncani. The sequence goes on along the minus strand of JBAMBM010000834.1, from coordinate 3,535,068 downwards.
CATTTGATGGTTTTACTAATTTCAAAATTTACCAAATTACGTCTCCCTCTTACCTTCCCTGTCATCATGTGTCAATTGCGGTTAATGTAATTACATAATAAACTATCTCTGTTATGGCGCATCACCTGTCCCATTAGCAGCTTTAATAGCAGGAACAGCAACAATGCCTCAAATTAATTAGGCTGCCCCGAAAAGAAAACAAAAACAAAAACAGCAGCAACATCAACACTATTAACTAAACGTTGGGCCACGTTTTTTGTTTACATTTTCGTGGCATATATTTCCTTATGTCATGAGTTTTGGGCCATTAAAAGTGTGCTATGCTAAATGGTCATAACAAGTTCCGTTTGGTGGCCACGCCCACTCGAGCACCTCGCCAAACTCACCCCACCCACTGCATGTAACTAATGCTGCCGCACCGTTCTCATTTACAACAATAAACAGGCGCATAAAAACCATGAAACTGATTTTTCACGCCATTTTCATTTACATTTTGCGGTTGTTTTTGGCTGTTGCTTCCTTCATTCGCTGCTCTGTTTGCTTTGCCTTGGCCCAGGCTCAGGCAGGAGCAACGAAACGCATATGTAATTAAAATATAATAATTTCACAGAATATGGCAACAAGAGCAACAACAACAAGGCAGCACAGGCCAAACAAGCCGCAAAGAAAGCAAAAGCGAAAACAGAAGCGGGAACAAAAAAAAACAACTGTAGCCCATATTTATGATGAAAGTTTCGAGTGTGTTTTTGGGACGGCAGAGGGTGCTAAGGGGCGGTGGAGCATTTTCTAAGGGCATTTTCTAGAGGCTAGGTGGGGCAGTTGCCGATCCAGCTGCTACTGCTGTTGCTTTTAGCCATTGCTGTTTGCTGTTTGCTGTGTTACCAATGATTATGATGATGGCAATCCAGCACGCACATCCTGAACAGGTGAGAGCCTGACTGAATGTCTGTCTGTCAATATGGCTGTCCGTCTGTCTGTCTGTCTGTCTGTCTGAGTGCTGCCTACCTGCAACTTGTCCTTCACCTTTCGGGCATTGCCAGGCTTTTACATTACGCTGTTGTTCCTGTGTTGCTCTTACTGTTGTTGTTGTTGTTGTTTTGTGCGCATTTGTTACGCACAATAAATGAAAATGTTCATATAAATATTTCATATTTTTTGTCGTAACAAAATATAACAACAACAAGTGCAAACACAAACAGCAACAACAATAGCAACAAGCCATAAGTCTCATATAGAGCCAGGCAATATTCCACGCCCACATCCCACATCGCCAAACATATTCGTACTCGTACACGTTCACCCACATACCCAGACACAGGCGTACACCACTTCCAGTTTCCGCACATTAAATTGACATACGCGCCTTCGCATTCGTATTCGTATTCATTTCCTTTTTCAGTTCTTCTTCTTTTATGACTCCGCCGCCTGTTTGCATAAGTTTTGTAATACAGATTTGGTTGGGTTTGCGTTGGGGTTTGGGTTTTGGGCTTATGTTTACAGTTGGCCAACAAAAATGTATAAAAAAACGCATTAAAATCACGGATTTACATTTCTCGCTGCCTCTTCTCTTACGCCAGCGAATCTGGTGAATTATTTAATGTTGTTGTTGCTGCTGCTGCTGCTGCTGCTGTCGCCTGGCCAGGATAAAATGTATTCGCATTATTGAATTTGTATAGCGACGACAGCTTTCAGCTTATTGTTTCAAATGTCCCACCACTTGAAAATGCAAACTGTTGATGGCATTCTCGAGGGCCCACAGCCCACGCATGGTAAACAACAGCACGGTGGTGCGGTGCGCAGGGGTGGGCGCTTAGAAGTGGTGTTTAGGCCAGCTTAGGCTGTATGCCAAGTTGAGCATGGAAATTATTTTTTAATAAACACGGCACAGCACACCCAAAGGGGCACAACGGATCATCCAACTGGCTGTATTGCGTGTCCTGTTCATGTTCCTGTTTGTTTCTTGTTGCCGGTGAATCGTCCTATGCCGGTGCTGGTGCCGTTGCTGGTGCTGTTGCTGCTGCTGTTGCCTGCGCCTGGGCTCACTTTCAGCGAGTGGCAACAAGCGTCGAGCGCAAAATAAATAAACCCACTTTAATATGCGCTCGTTATATTATTTTCTTTTCATTTTCTTGATTTTTTTCGTTTTTCGCTTTTCCTGTTTCTGTTTCTGTAGCCGGCTACGCTTCGCTGCAGTACATCTGCCCTGCGCCGCTTGTTATCATGTTTTCCTTTCATTTTGTGTTATTTTTTTCGTTTGTGTTGTTTGGTTTGCCCCTGTCCGCCCGCCCATCCATCCAGGCCGCCGCCGCCCAACTGCTTCACTTGTTTGAAGTGCCACGCTCTATTTAAAGGCAAATTGTCTGTAGTCCTTTTTACAAATATTGCGATCTTCTCTTTCACTTTTTGTATATTTCTTTTTAAATATGTATATATTTTTTGCATATTTCTGCAGCCGCTGCTTTCAGCTGCATCCGTCCGAGTTTGGGGCATTTTGTAGCGAACTCATTCTGCATTATACGGGCATTCTCCTCAAAGGCAGTCCAGCGGAGCGCAGGGCAGCGAAAAGACAAACTCGCTGAAAAGTAGCGCTCGGCGGAGTCTAGACATGGCGAAATTAGGTAAAGCAAACAGCCAAATAGCAATAGCTGCATAAAATGCATAAACCAGCGTTGAGAGCTCAGCTCAGCTCCGACTCGGAATGAAGTGGCAGCAGTGGGGTAAGGTCCTGCTAAATGTTAAGCCGTCAAGCGGTCTAAATTAGCATTTCAACTTAGTGCGCTGACCTGTAGAGTAGAATGGAATGCGAATGCGAATGGGAATGGGAATGGGATTGGGAATGGATTGGATTGGATTGGATTGGATTGGATTGGTGTGTGGCAGCAGGTCGCTAAGACCAGCTCAAATGACTTAAACCACCAGAAATTCAATTTCCTGTTTGCTGATTATGATTACAGTTACATAACACCATGGATACAAGCAATTGGTAAATCAGTTGCCAGTAGTCTTGGTCCGGTGTATTTTTTTCCTAGGAGAACCTTTTTTTTCAAAATTTGTAAAAGAAATTGTTCAATTTTCAAATTTCTTAGTTTTTCTAATGCTAAATTTATTAATTTTCTTTTTCATTTACACACTAAGAAACAATTACAAACAATAGAAATATTTGCGTCTTTATTAAGAAAAGAACTGTCTTGCCTTATGATACTTGGGCCTGCTTTTGAGATATGGATCTCTTAGCGCTCAGACGACACCAATTAGTTCTAACTATTCCCTATCCTTTTATAGAGATCACTCTTTAGTTTCTATTATAACTGTCTTCTCTATAAATCATATTTCTCTCGCTTCCTCGTTTCGTCTCTCTGTCTGTTTGTTTATATAACTCTATTGTTTCTGCTAAATTTTCTAACAGTCCGCTTTCGGCACTCTTCTTTCACTCCTGTAGTTCCTCTCTACGTATATTGTTGTTTTTATCGTCCCTCTGCTCTGTGTATCTCCTGAACCTGTCAATGAAGCTGACAATTACATATATATTCTCAATTTTCTCGCCCTCTTTCTGTGTGCTCTTTTCTCCTCTCTTTCTTGCTTCTTTTCGCATTTAACCAATTTTTTATTGGTCTTCTCTGTTTTCTCAGTATGAATTTATTCCCAATAAGCCAACTGCAGAACAAAATTACTCTGCTGTTTGCTCAACGGATACTTTAACTATCCCTTGTATTTGTCTTTGCCCGTTCTTCCTCGATTGGATTATGAACTATTTGCCATATTGCTGATGTTCCGTAAGATTTTTGGCTTTGCCTTCGATCTTATCTTATCTGGGCATTGTTTGATGAAAAAGCTTTAACATAATATTTGATGCTATATATAAATGTTGACATAAATATAATATTATTGACTTTGACTTTGACTTCTCTTCGTATGAAAGCTGATAGACTATGAAAGCTATACCTATACTATACTACCTCCCTCATCTTTTTATACTATACTAGCTAGCTCCTCTCTATACTCTATAAATTTAATTGGTCAGTCAGCTTGGAAATCAACGTAAGTAAAAGTCATCCCACACTTCCTGAGCGTTCTTATTTAAAGTTTTATATATTCATGAAGACATCAAAATATGCCCATAGCTGGCGTGGACAATATAAACATTTATGAGCTCTATAAATTATGCAGAGGTGGCTAATAAACTGACATGCACTTGCTCTTTAACCTTAATGCCAACATGTCTTTTACTTTTATAGTTCAGCGGACCGACAACTAAAATCGGAGCATTTAGCTTCACCTACAACGGCACACACACGCACACCAAATCATATGTATATCCCTACATGCGCATATTATATGGGCAGGCATATACTATCCATATCCATAAGGGGCGCCTAGTTTCAATTACACACGCACTTGGCAAATATCCGCGAGGGGTAGGCCCTACGACGCACTTCCCCTACATCCGCCCCTCCCTCTGACATGCTGTTCATGCCACCTACATATTCCCTTTGCAATTGTTGCGCCTTTTATTTGTTTGCTTTTTGCTTGCCGTTGCTTCTATTTATATTTGTTGTTGTTGTTGTTGCTGCTGCTGTTCTTCTTGTTGTTGGAGCCGTCGTTTCGTGTCATTGCCTTTGTTTGCTTTCTGCAGCTCCCGAACCGGTCCTACTCGTCCGCCCTCCCCCTCACTTTCCTCTCTTCTCGTGTTTATTTTCTTTTTATATTTTGTGCGTGGCGCGCGTTACAGTTACACAAAGGCGTAAGCAGAGCACAGGACATGTCCTGTGTGCACGGCGCACTGATCCCTACCCCTAAGCCGTTTCGCACAGCCTTACCCTCACCCTTACCCCTTTTGGCCGCTCGCACTCGTTAAAGGTAAAAATTTATTGTGTCTTATTATTATTTTTTTATTGACAATACGTGACGCATACAACAAAAAGCAAAAAGGGACTCGTGGAGTGTGTCACTGTGTGTGAGGGTATGGATATGTGTGTGTGTGTGTGTGTGTGTGTGTTGGTAAGGATCCTCGCTGGTGAGGCATGCATAAAGAGATTTTGTCCAATCGATTCGAACGGCGCTTGCCTTTTGCCATCGCCTTTTGTTATTTTATAATTTTCGATTGTTTTGTTTTGCTTTGCATTGCGCTTGTCGTGCTTTTTGCTTTCATTATACCGCTCCCATCAAGCTGACAGTGCGCTTTTATGCGTAGGTTCTTTCCCATCAACCGACCAGAGCCAGGTCTAGAACCAGAAGAAGGCATGTCAATGTATTTGTTTATTGTACTTTTTTCACCCTTTAGAAAAAGGCCATTAAAATGCGCTTAGACCTTCAACTGACGGCGTTAATCATTATTTGCCGAGGCAACGACAAAACAGACCGCTGTGCGGGCAGATGCGAGAGGAGTAAAGTGTCATAAGCCGAGCCAGGCGCATCAAAAACCAAAGCAAATCCAACTGCCGGCTTAAGTGGCGCAAATCGAAGATTACGGCAAACAATTAAGTTAATCAATTCAGTTTTTGCTTTATTTCTTTGTCCTGGCTAACAATGGCGACGGCGACTGGCGAATGGCAGAGCAAATGTAGACATTACACATACGCCGCGTAGTCGGCTTGCCTGTCTGTCTGGGCTACGCACAGCAGAACAAAAGTTTTGCCAAGGACGACACTCCCTTTTCGCATTGTCCTCCCCTTTCTTAAACAGCAAAAACAATTTGCTGCTACCTTTCCGCCTCAGCTTTGTTGCCTTAAACCACCCACTTACACACACACACACAGATAGATAGAATATCCTCGACGACAAGCATTTATCTATGACGGCAAAAAGTTTTCAAACTCGCAATGCCTGAGGTTAAGTTTTTCGTTTGCTTCAATTAATTTTCATTTGTTTACTAATCTAACAAATTAAACTAACGGTTAGCTCTGTGAAAGCTCAAATACGAAAAGGTTTGCTTTGGTTTTGTTTCGTTTCGTTTTGGTTTTTGCTTTCCACCGTTCCACCGTTTGGTGTGTGGGAGGATAGAAGAAGGTGGGTAGTGAGAAGCGGAAATTGAAAGGATTTACCCTTGGGGTCGACAACAGACGTCCGTTCATGTCTGAAGTTAAATTTTTGGGCTAACTCTATGACAACTTCTGGACACTGCCAATTAAATTTTTAATCATAATTATTCTGCTGTTTGCCAAGAATTGGACTCTGGGCTTAATTTTCGATGTCTTCTTTGAGTATTGCATAGTTTAGGCTAGATGATTGGAATTTATATTATATAAGCATAAATTTCTATAGCTTTTATATGAAAATGTTTATTTCTATATCGGCTCTCTAGAAAAACGGTTCGAGCTCTGATGATCTGATCATTCTCGGAGCGTTTGGTCGTTTGCAGTGAAGGTCTGTGTATGCGCATATGCGAGAGCGGCGTCGTTCTTGTTACTATTGGGGCAATATGCATAAACCCAAATCGAAAAGAAACAAAGTATGCTGCTCAGAGAGAGAGAGAGAGAGAGAGAGAGAGAGAGAGAGCGAGAGTGCGGTCAACTGTTATTTGCAAGCTCTGATATTTACCTTTAAACATAACTTTGGTAACACACTCGCTATAGTCTGACAATTTTCAAGGTAATTGAAATACTATTTCAAACGCTCAAATGGCTTACAAAACATTGATTGTGAACATGTTTTGACTATACATACTCCTTATGCAAAAGGTTGATTCAGCTTCTCTTACTCGTATTTGTATATCGAATCAGAATCTGTGCCCTTTTTCATTTATAACAAACACCCTTGTGTCCTGGTCGTTTCAATATACAAGTGTTAAGCTTTTCTTTTTCACTTTTGATCGCCCTTTTTTCCATTTCAGATTTCTTATCAATATTTTCATTTCACATCCTGACCCTTTTGCTGGTTCTATTTGCCCTTCAATCAAATTTCTTCTGTGGCACCGTCGTCTCCTTTCATCAAAACACAACTGATTTTTGTGTATTTTATCCTAATTAATTTTACATAGAATAGAAAAATGTCTAGGCAATATACGCCCAGGACCTAAGCCTGTGCTCGTTGATATTAAGACTCTTGCAATGAGACCTTCAGGCTAGGGAAAAATATTTTGTTTTGCCAGCCAAAAATAGCTCCACTTTCACCCAGACTGAGCAGATAATGAAAGGTACGCGAAATTTGTGCTGTCAGAGGGAGTGGGTGAGAGGGGTGTAGCTGTTTGTGTGTTTACTCATTCGAGGAATTTGACTTTGATGTGGTGGGTGTGTTTATGTGTGGGTGTCTGTGCTTGTTAAGCAAATGCTGGACTGAAGCATTGACATGTTGATGCGGCAAAACAAGAAATGGAAGACCTATTATTAATGTATTTGAATTTGCGACTTCCCATACCAATTTAATTTGTGATAAAAATATGAATTTGGAAAAATTTGCTAATTCATTTAATGAGCTATTTCACTCTATCAAACCCTATATATCTCCTTTTCACTGACTAGAATTAACGTCTCTCCTTTATCAACAGACTTTTAAGCTGGCCTAAATCCTTCCAAATGCTCTTCTAGCTCTATCCCACTAATTGTGTGACTTATGTTTAGAATCCAGCCCAAAAAATAATTGCACCTTAAGTCTTAGAATGCAATAAATCCAACCACTCTCTCGCTCTGCCCGAAATGTGAAATTTTTGCCATTTCAGTTAAGATCGCGCTTGGCAAACACAACTACGACACTTTTGCCTGCTGGCTCCACCTCTTCATTCCTTCTCAGTCATCTGGCTGTCGCGTCAAATGTCGCGCCGAAAATTATAGCTCTTAAAAAATAGCAAATAGCAATGTACAAGCCATACTGTTGTAGGGTGCTGATGTGGCTCCGCTTTCTACATTTTCGCATTCATTTTGTGTGGCCAGGCAAACAACTTGGGCATTTTTCCGGCTTTTCTTTGCGATGACGTTGATGTGGCTGTGCTTGTTTCTGTTGTGGCTGTAACTGTTGTGCATGCTGCCACGCCCACACCCTTCTCACTGGCTTCTCGGCCGACCGGCTACCTGAATGCCTTTTCACTGCCGCTGCCTTCGTCGCTGCCGCCGCCGCCGCTGCTACTGCCTTCGTCTCCATCGCTGCCTCGTGTTATGTATTCAGTCTCAGTGCACTCACTTGACTTTAATTCTTTTTTCACACGCCCACTCCGCGGCCAGGTAGGGGCGCATGCGGGGCATTGTGGGCATGGCAAGTGCAATTTCCTAACGGCCCTTAAGCTGCACCAACGCCACCGCAACAAGAACAAAAACTATGTGGCAACCACTACAACATGCTCGGCTTTGCATTCAGATGAGCATGTCAGTTGAAAGGTGCGTCCTCTGCCCCTCCTGGCGCCTCTGCCATGGCAGCCTGGCTGGCATTGAGTTGTAATTGCTCAACATGCCAACTTTTCTACAATTTTATGTAGATTTAATAGCTTCCTGACGCTCCCAGGCAGCCAGACACCCGCACCCACACCCGCACCCACACCCGCACCCGCACTCGTTTTCATTTTTTCCGCTTCTCGTTTTCTATTCTAGGGACTTGTCTCACATTTCATTGCTTGCGTGACATTTCATTTGTGCAGAACTCAGATTTTAGATTTCACATTTTCCAGCATTTTCATTGGGTAATTGCTTTGCCTTCTCGGAAGGACTAACTCTACACACACACACACACACCCCCTCACCTGCTGGTCAAGATTCTCCTACTCCATGGCACTTAAATTGATTTAAAGTGAACTAAAAGTTTGACTAAATATGAGCACATGTGTCGGCATGACTGCGGCCTGCAAAATGCCAACAATCGCGTGGCCCGAGAACCCCATTCAATACACACAAAACACAGCACGTGGAAAAACTTTGTTGCAGCAGAGCCGCTCCAGCTACGACTTCGACTTCGACTTCAACTTTTAGTCCGGAAAAGGAAAAGCTTTCGCGAGCACGGCCAAAAACTTCCGGCAGCTCGACTTGGCGGCAATTACAAACGACTGACATGTTAATTGGCAGCCAGCTTGTGGCCCATCAGCACCATAACCAATCGATGACTGCCGCCTGGTCTGGGATCTGGTCTAACTCTACTTGCCCCCCAACAGACCAACACCGATTGATTGGGCATTCTTTTATACTTCGGTTTTGTTTCACGCATAAGAATGCTCGTAACATGAAGACATCAAAAAGTTTATGCAACAATTGGCGTAACTTTTTGTTCAACAAGTGAACACGATATGGAGGAAGGCGGAAATGAACTGGAGCTTAAGCTAGGCGCGGTTTTGCGATATGTATGGGAAAATATTGAAATTGTATATAAAGAAGAGGCTAAAATTTTAATTGCTGGTTTTAAGATTGCTTGGTTGCCTTAAAAGGGAAAACTAATTCCCAAAAATTGTAATAATTTATATGTTTCAAAATAGATATAAAAATATTACGGGAATTTCCAGATATGTTAGGGATTTTATACTGTTCACAAAACGACATGAAGCTTACAAAGCACGAAATTATACGTTTCAATCATATAAGATATATAATCTTTCACGAGTGATTTTAATATTGCGCTGTCCGTCCATTCATTTGTGTGTCTGTCCGAAAATTTTTAATAGTTTTTCATAAATTTGAAATTTTGTTTGCTACTTTGGCGTGATCATATAAACCCGTCTGGAGCTATCAAGTAAATAACCAATTATTATTGATTTCACTGATTTAATGCTGACTTTTGTGAGGTATTTTTATGATTTTTCGATTTTAAAATTCAAGTAAAATTCGATAAAAATGAATTTACATAGTTGCATAAATTAAAAATCGAGGCGGATACATAACATCATTTACATCTACATATCTCTTTTCGATATAAATGATGTTAGGTCACAGGCAACTGATGCCAAATTGCATAGAAAACAAAGTTTTATGTTCGAAATTGAAAACCTAATATCGCATAGTGGGTTCCTGACCATATATATCTGTTTTAGAAGCCTCTCTGCTGCTCTATCTGCTGACCAAATTTGATATGAATCGGACAACTATATGATAAAGCTCGCGTTTTACTATTAAGCCGATTGTTTCGTAATGAATTTAAGTGGGGAAAAGTGTTTTTTCTTTTTTTAAATCCGAATTGAACCAAATTTGTTATGTATTCTTCTTGGGGGCTTCCAAATGAGCTACCTAAATTTGATTCATATTGGACAACTATATCATACAGCTGAGTAAGGGAAAATCTTCAAATGATTAATCTCCTTTAAAAGATCTGCAGTTCATTTCTTATCCAATCAAGAAACATCGTTATATATGTATGTATATAATCCAGCTTCATTTGCGGACTCAAAATTATCAAAATTTAAAATTATGGCAGAAACTAACCAATTTGAGTGCTTTATTTTAAACAAGAGCAAGAGCAAAAGTTTGCTTGCAATTTTGCATGAGTTTTTAATATTATTGGCTTTAGCATTTTGAGAAACTGGCATAGTATTAACATATTTAACATAACAATATAAACATGGCGTCTGTGAGCCTCTATTCTTGCTCGAAATGTGCACAAGCCCTGCTTGGCTAACCGCGAACTTTCCTGCAACAAGCTCGATTTTTCGAAACGAATCTTCACACTTTGGTTAACATCTTGTCATTTACAACTTTTTGTGAGGCTTTGCCATGCAGAAGCTATATTCCATGGACCACAGTGGAGCAACACTTAAGTAGATATAATAGAGTTGATCTTTTGAAAATCGGTTCTGATCGGTTTGCTTACTGATAGATTTTGAGTGTTGCAAACTGTTATTAAATTATTATATTGCCATAAAATAAAATTTAGAATTTTAATCCTTGTCAAAAAATAAATGCATTAAAATACAATGAGTTTCTATGAGCTTTTTGATAAATTTTAAATGAATTTTTATTATTTTTATTTAACTTTTAAATTAATATGTGCTCGTTTGCATGCTTTTATTATGTAAAGTAAGTATAAGCTTTAGATAAACGCGAAAACTCTCAATAAATTCACCAAATATGTTGACCATTTATGTTTAACTTAAAAATTATCTTATTATTCAGGTGTCTGAGGGTAAATTTCTGTAAACTGAAATAAATATAGGCACGAAATAAATTTCTACATAATACACAACTTCTAAGCATTTTTGAACAACGAAATATGCTCGAAATCTTAAAAACTTCAACATAACTTTAAAATAAGAATACAAATTAAAGAATCAAATAATTAATTCTGAAATTCCTTGCCGATTTCAGTATTAAGTTCTGCAGACAACAATCTTTAGCATTCAGTTATTCTATAGTGCTGTTCTATCCAAGACGCAGTGTCAAAACTAGGATTCAGGCAGTTACAAACACCCAAAGAAAATGATGAAAATCCTGTTTCTTTCTGCTTTTAAGGTCTCATCACAAAATTATCCTATTAAATTAAAAGCTAGCCCTATTAAAATATAAATATATATATATATATATATATACATATTTTTGTTTTTACCACAACTTTCACCATAAGTTAAACCTTAAATTCATATTCCAACATAATGGCATTTATAAAATTTATTGTTTTGTTCATGATGATTTTGTTGAAAATAATTATGTATAAATTCTTAAAAAAGTTTGATGCAAAATTTTAACAATTTAAAATATTTTATTTTCAAGCATTTGGCTGGGAATTCATTTCCACAAAATATTGCAATATGAATGCAGATGGCATTCCAGCAATTTCATTTAGTAGCACACTTATGCACTCGGAGTTTACTGCACCAGGTCTTCAGCTGCCACTGCTGCCACTGCTGCTGTTGCTGGTTCAGTGTAAAGCTGCTGCCATTAAGTATCTGTTAGATACTTTACTGCACATTTTGCATTTCATTTGTAATTGTATGCAATTCAGTGCAGTGTAGTGCAGCGGCAGCAGCTTCAAGAGGTGCTTTGCTCTAAGCAGCCAGCAGTTGCACATAGAGCGGAGCCCAAGCAAACAGCACAAACAACAGCAAAAAGTGCAGTGGAGCGCAGGAGAAGAAAAACTACGGAGAAGCTGCTGGAATGGAAGTGGAGCACACTAAAAGTAGTTGCCAAGAATTGTCGCGGACTGCTGATGAGGCAGAGCTGTGCGGGCGGAGGTTTGGCAGCTAAGCATGTGGTGGACAGCAATTGGATGGGGAGGAGTGGAGGATTTGGTTGCCCAGCAATTGACGTTGCGGTTGCATTTTGCATTGCTCATGCAATTTGCAGTTGGCGCTCGTCTGCGTTTTATATTTGCTGCTTTCGCTTTCAGCTAAAACTACTAGTAACTGTAAATATACAGCCAGCTGAAAATGTGGAAATGGAAATGGAGTTGGAGAGGAAGCTGGCAGTGGAGCTGGCAATCCAACAATCCACAATTGTAGCCGCAGCTGCAAAGCGTATACGGATGTGTGTCTGTGTATCTGTGCTGGCTGCTGTAGCTTGTGCGTTTGTTTCTGGTTTTTATTTGCACACGGCTCTAGTTGGGGCAGCGGATAGAGAGGTGCACGGCGGAGGCAGAGTCAGAGGCAGACGCAGTTGAGCACTGTGTGTTCTGTTTGTCTTTGCGGTTGTAAATGCATTTTTCAAACAAATTGCAAATCATTGCCTAACAATAGTTTTTAGCTTGGCAAATAGCTGAGCGTTCCACTTTTTTCACAAGCATTCGCTGGGATTCACTTGCTTACACTTGCTTTTAGCCTTACTCTGTCCGTTGCTATCACTCTCTATGGCTATGTATATCTGTGTCTGTCTTTTGTGTATGTGTGTGTGTGTGTGTGGTTTGAGAATCTCGGACCACAATGACAGTGATTTAGTTTTTTGGCTTTGAGCAGTTCCACATACAAGTCTATTACATGGGGTTTTGGGGTCTAGAGCCGGATGCGAATCACGATTGTGTGTGCCTGTATGTGTGGCCATGTGTATGTATGTGTGGCAAGTTTTCTGTTGAATTTTAAACACTAAACTTTGACGATTTGTCACAGTAGATGTAAAAGGTTTGAGCAGAGTTAGAGCTGCCAGAAATTAAATTACATTTAAGCAAAGAAAACACGAAATGAACCCCAGAAAAAGTGTTCAAACACAAACCACTTTGGCATCTATTTACGTCTTTTGATTTGCCCAAATGGAATTTTCCCAAAAGTTAATTTGCCGACATTTTACACAAAAGCAAATGAAAGTGAAAAGGACACCCAAACGGCAGCGACAACGAGAGCAAAACATGTATAAAGTAAGTGCGATTTCAACAAACAATTTGATTGAATTTAATGCCAAGAATGTTCAAGTGTTTGCCGCTGTTTGTTTATTTGCCTTGGCAAAAGTTTTTAAGCCAGCTCTCGCTGACTTTCGTACAGCCTACTTAGCAACCCAAAAAAGTACATATAATTTTTTTTTTCATATTTTCATCTTTTCCTGCTTTTATTTTCATTTATTTACGCTGCCTGGCCTGCAAGTGTTTGGCCGTCCATTGACCTACTAAGAGCATCAGTCAGAGCGCCAAAAAGCATGCTGCACAAATATTAAACTTTTATTTAACTTGCTGAATGCTGGCGAACTTACTTGGGTAGTTTATGGCTTATGCGCTGCCCCACTCGCACACGCACATGCAGCACGGTTATCACTTATTAATGCGGCCTTTTAAGCTGCACGAGAGCACTTTATAGCAGTTTATCAGCGTATTGGTTTGTGTTTTGTTTTGCACACGTTTTGTGTAGTTAACACATTATATTATACATCATTATTGTAATTGTTGCAGTTAAAATTTTAGTCTGCCTTGAAGTTGGGACTTGTTGCACTTCACAAAAACCCGCACACACAAACACACTCAGTGGAACAGCGGACAAATGAGCTTATAAGTATGCTATGTTCTGTTCTTTGACGAAGATGAACGATATCAAGCGGTCGCTAAACGTTGAACGCGCAAGTTGTCAAACGGAAACGGATCTCGCAGTTGTGGAGCAACACGCTGTTAACACAAAGACCGCCAAACGAAGACAAATTGAAATGGAGTCACACATTCGCTGTCTTGCCTATGCTTATGCCTTGCTGCTCTGCAGAGCTAGAGCTCTGCTCAGGTTCAGCCGGAATTTGCAGGGTGTCTCTCGGTCTTTCTCTCTCGGTAACAGAGGTGGAACAGTCTGGAAAGGAACTGTTAAGTTAATAACAGACACAGCTACTACTCCTGTTCGGGAATTGAAATGATTGTTGGGTGTCTTGAAGTGCGAGTACGCTTGTTGATCAGTAATTGAAACTGTCGCTGTCTAACGTTCATTTACTGAAAGAAATGTTAAAACAATAATAAACTTATGCGTAGATTTGCTACACTAACACTTGCATATTTGCATATATAAGCCAAAAAAAAATAAAAAATAATTTTTTAATGTCCATATTAATCTAAGTAATAATATAATAATTTTTTAATATAACACTAACAAATATTTGCCATTTATATAAAATTTATTTTAATTGATATGATGCACGCGAAAAGCAACATGTAGCGACCCCACTGAGCTCCTAGTAACAGTAAATGTATACAAAGTAGCTCTGTCTCTGTTATTAACAGTGGCACGAATGACAACGGCAGCGATAAAATGCAGCAAGCGAAAACTCACCCCCATACAGCAGCAGTCAACAATTGAGCTATCAAATGTGCGTTCGTTTCAGTTTCAGCTGTTTCATTTCAATTCGTTCCCATTCTCTTTATATGCTGATGCCTGTAGCTGCTGCAGTAGCTGATTCGTTTCGCTTTCAGTTTCCGGCTGACTTGCTCTACTTTTGCTCAGCGCAGGCGCATGCTGTTAACGCGTGCTCTTTGGATTGCTTTGGATTGCTCTTGCTTTCCGATTGAAGTGAAGAAATTGAAAACGGCTTTCAATGCGGTGCTCTTTAGGCTGTTTCAATTTCATTGCGTTTCTATTTCATACGCTCTGTCGGCTGCCACCGCTTTAAAGGCGCCCCTTTTGTCAGGCTTAAACTTTACAGTTGTTCTTTTGTTATTTTTGTTGTTGGTGGCGGTTTCAGTGGCAGTGGTGGTGGTGTTGTTGTTTATTGTGATGCGCAACAGGTTCACATTCACAGGCTCTGCTGTCTCTGCCTGCTGCCTTCCGCTCTTCCTCTATGGTTGCCTTTGCCTTTCGTCTATTTTCATGGGGTTTTTTTTTTGTAAGGCTCGAAGTTGGCATTCTCGTCCTCGGCAGGCCGTTTGCCTTGTTGCTGCCTAGAGAAGCCTTGCTGTTGTATTTATTTGCAATCGAATCGTCTTTTGCTTGTTTTTATTTTTTATATGCAAATACAAAATCGTTTTCTGCATGCTTTGCCTCTGACTGTCTGTGTATGTGTGTGTGTGTGTGTGTGTGTGTGTGTGTGTGGATTGGGGCCGTAAATGAATTTGCATATAATTGTTTGCATGTTGAGTGCCTTTTAATTGATTTTATTGGTTTTACAAACGCTGCGCATGGCAACAACAACAACAACAGCAACAACATCAACAACCACAACAGAAACAGCCACAATAACACACGTTCAAGTTGGCTTCAGTTATCTGTGCTACAGTTTATTTACTCGTAAGCACTTTTGCTTATCCAATGAGTTCATAATTTAAATTAACCATGCTTTATTTTTGACTTTATGCTCATATAAATTATGCAATTTATAAGCTACATATTTTATGCCCCCTCCTTGTTGGTCGTAAATTCCGTTTCAATCCTCAACATAATAAGTGAAAATCGATTCTGCATGCATATCAAGATTTGTTGAGCCAATTTCAATATATATATATATATATATATGTGCATGACAAGCAAAAAACATATCTGCATAAAGACTCCCAAATGGGAAATCATAAAAATACGTATGTCAAATAAGTAGAGCATGGAATTAGTCGAAATCAAATTATGTGAATATAAATATCTGTATAAATTAATAATAATATTCTCCAAATCCGCACTTGACTGTACTGCAGAAGACGTAGCTTAGAATTTCAGGCAAACACAATTGTATATATTTCATATATTATCCAACTGTCATTGCCTTGACTCAGCAACAAAATTTATCAAGTTCGAAAAAATCTTCAGTACGAAATTAGTTTAATTCAAGAATTTGTTTGGAAGTCGGAGAATACTTTACTAACTCGAGTACGTTTCAGATTTAAATCTAGTACGAAATATTCCTGAATTCTAAAATATGAAAATACATCTTGAATCAAGTCTGAAATACTTAAAAAATGAATTTTTCATATTCAAAATAAGCAGAAAAGAATAACCGAATTAAAGTATATCTAATTCTTAATTTAAGTGTTCAAATTCTTATTTTCAGAATTAATCAGGCTTGATTTAAGTCCTAAACGTACTCGAGTTATTAAAACCATTCTTCTTATATCTATAATTGGAATTAAAAGACTCATGAATTACAAATTTCCTACTTGAATCGAGATTTTGTCGAACTTGATAAACTTTTTCTGTGAGTGTTGAAAACCCACACTCGATCATATATTTACAACCTCTTGTTCCAACTCCACCCTTTTTATTGTATCATTTCATTTCTAAAAACTCGCGTAATTAGTGAATTAAGCAACATCGACATCAACATTAATTACGCAACTCAAATTACATCTCGAGCTCTGGCTGTAACTCAAACTGTTGGCCATTTCAAAGTCGGCGCCTTTTAAAGTTACCGTTACCGACACTTTAAGTATCTAATCGGGATATCTAAGATTCCTCTTTTTTTTTTGCACAAACACCGCAAAACTAATTTAAAACAGAGAGCCACGAACTGTAATTAGGCTCTAATGAATTATGCCCGAAATTGCTCTGGGTAACCGGGGCAACAACACGAGCGTGGCGGTGACGGTGTGGCAGGGGCACTTCCTATTCAAGTGTACCAACTAGTTAGTGGCATGAAAACCCTAAAACTCCCATGCCGCCGTGGTTGCTTTAAGACTATCTGCGGCTGCTGCTAATCAAAAACTGCGACTCATCGCGCGCCTGGCAAAAATTTTTGAATGGTCGACAGGGGGTTAGGAGAGGCAGGCAGGCAGGCAGGCAGGCAGGCAGTGGCAGTGGCAGTACAAACAGCAAAAACCAGTGACATCTGTCAACGGCAGCTATCCTCAGTTGCTAAGCCTGATGGTTATGGAGGATGGGCGTGGCTTTTTTCTTCCTGTTTGTTAAAGCAGTGGGCGTGTCAATGAATAGCCATGGTGTCAATGACTGCTGCCAGTTGAAAGGTGATAATAATCAGCTGGCAGTTTTAACAAGACACATGCACGCCTCAAATGATGCTACCCACTAACTAGAATTCAGGTCCAGGCCCCCAAAAAAGCTGTCGCCTCCATGGTAATCCATCTTCACAATGGTTGCTCTGGACACCAGCACTAAGCTCTAGTTCTGGTTCTGGCTATGGTCCTGATACAGATTCTGGCCTGGGGGCGCCTGCTGCTAGTGTTGTTCTTGTTACTGGTGATTGTGGTGGTACTGATGGTGGGGCGTGCTGAACAGTAAATCCAGAAAGAAACTAGATACAAATATCCTCCTAAGCATGTTTGCCAACTACACTTGGGGAAGAAATTGAGATTCTTAGAGTAGGAAAGCAAGCCATTAGGATGCGCAATTTTTTCAAACTGACGCGCTCGGGGTTGTTCCTGGAATGTGAATATGGGACGGGATTAAATATAACTAAGGCCGAAACAGAGTGAGATTTCCCATGTAATTTTCCATGCAAATCAGTTGAATTTAGAGTTTAGTGCAAAGGAGTTTCCACTCGATCGATAATATTATTAATGTGTTTGAAATAATGAAGCTAAATCTTTCAAGGAAAACTTTATATTTCCCAAAACATTTCACTTGTGAATCAACAATTCTTGTAGTGTATCTCTGCGTAGCTACTTTAAGTTCTGTCCCATTGCTTTTGGTGTAATTATAATGGCAGCTTATACTCATGCCCAATCACATTGCCATCGCTGGCTCTGCCTCGTGGCATGCCGTTGACAAGCTCAAGTTGGACAAGAAAGCATATCAAGTGAACTGCCCAACGCACGCACACACATGCACATGAACTGTATATGTGGGTCGTAAAGCAAGTCGCATGTGTCCATATCCATATCCAACTCTATGTACGTAAAGTTGATTCATTCATTGCTGAAATTTATATGACCATGGCGCGTGGGTCCGACAATGACAACAGATTTCCAGGCAGAGGCAGCGGTTCGTTCGCATTCGCAAAACAACTATAAAAACAACAACAAAGCGGGTCATGATACTGGGAATGCGAACACTGATGCGGATGCTGATGCGGATGCTGATGATGCCGCTGACAATGACAATGACGATGGGGGCTAATGTTGGCTCCACATCCTCCCACTCAGCGCCGCTCGCTGTGCGCTGCATGTCTGTTGCCAGTCGTTCTGAGTCAAATGATTTATCTCAAAGCAGGGCGCTGCTGAGGCGCAGGGGGCATCAGCATCTTAGTATTGCCAGTTTAGTATTAGCGTTACATTTAAGTTCCTTCCATTTTTTGTCGTTGTTGTCATCCGTGAGGATTGCCAATTAGTCGGTCATATGCCACAGGCAGAGTGTTGTGGCTTTAAAAAAGGACAGGATGAAGACAGCTAAGAAATTGAGCAACATCTTTGTTGTCAAGGAAAGATGCTTCTGGCAAGCAAGGTGCGTTTGTTGAGAGATGTTTTGGATACATATTGAAAGGGAGACTGTGTGGGGTGTGCCGCCGTAAGCTTACTATTTTTTGGTTTATGTGTTCATACGCTCATCACAAGGATGTGAATAGTGATTGAAGAGATTATATCGAAATCTCTGGTATACCGAAGAAATCAACGTTAATAGCTTCCAAAGTGACCACTTTTATTTATCTGCCGAAAATTATGAAGCTTATTTCTTGGCTTGTCGCTTCTTTTTACGTGCTATGGCCGCCAGTTCTGCTTCCGTGGGTCGATGTTCACTGAAACGCATTACCCACGCGTCGGCCATTTTGTAAAATCTCTTTGGATCGTTTTTGAACTCATTGGCCACATCCACACGGTAGGGGTTCTCCGGCTGTGGATCGTTAATGGTGGCCAGCAGCACTTGAAGTATGTGCTCGATACGCGATGTGGGCTTCCAGTGTTCAATCTCTAGTATGGGCAGGCACACCTGGCCACGCTCGCTCACATTCGGATGATAGATCTTGGTGTTGATGTGCAGCCTGGGTGGCTTGAAGGGATACTGTTCGGGAAAATCAATCTCCAGCTTGAAGGCACCCTTGTCATAGGGCGGACTGATGGGCAATAGCAGGCCGTACCATTTGTAAATGTTATTCGGCTCCACCTCCAGACAACGCAACTGGGTGAGCTTTGTGTCCTCCAGCATTTCTTTGAGCTCATTATTCAGGCGCTTCGGCCCTTCCATGAGCAAGCCTTCCTTATTCATGGCGCTGGCGCTTTAGCTGTATATCAAACGGGAGATCAGATATCTGGCGTGTGAAATTTCTAATGTCAATTAAATCTGTTTGTGAAATGGAAATAGTACATTTTTTGCCCTGTGTGCTGAGAGTGTCCTGGTTGAGTGGTGCTAAGACCAGTTGAATTGAGCTCAGTTCAGGGCATAAATGCATGGCCAAAAAATCCTTTCACATTGACATTAATCCCCGGAATAGCCGCTGAAAGTCCGCCTGACGTAGACAGACACTGACAGCAGCACATTAGGATCAAACGTGAAGGCAATGGAGTACAGAACTTTGGATAAAGGGCTGGGGGCTTAGCCTCACATGGCCATGGCCATGTCCATGCTCATGCCTTGCTTCCACTTGCTTGCCTGCGCTTCTAGCCACACGCTGCCTCTGTCTGAAGCTATGAAACATTCGTTTCTGTTGCGATTGTAAAGCAAAGGCCAAAAGCGGTTTTCTATACTCGAACATAGGCCAGAGCCAGCTGGTACTGTTTCTGGAACTGGTGCTGGAATTGCAACTCTACTAGGCTCATGCAGAGTTTTCCTTTTTTTATGGACAATCTGAGGTGGGAGCAGAGCAACCCATCCTGGAGCTGTTTTCATAACTGTTGGCGACATTTGATTGGCATGTTACGTCAAAGAGAATCGTCTTCATATTCATCCACGTTGATGGGATTGCCAATGACATTTTAGTTTTCAATTAGTTGGCCATGGCTGTGCGCCAGGCCTGTGCCATATTAGTTGCAGTCTTCGAAATGTTACACAGGAGCTGATGCTGTCCATCAATTTCCCAAGAGTCCTGAGCTCATAAATATGTAAAAAAACAGGAGGCAGCAAAGGAATGCGAAGGGAGGTTAACACCCACAAATACACACACACACACATACACACAAAATTCCCGCATCAACCCACCTTTTTATTCCTTCTGCTCACAAAAACATAAAAATTAAATATCAAAAAGATGCCACGGCAGCAACAAGACAAGACGTACAACTACAATAACAAAAGCGAAAGGTCGTCCTTCTCAGTGTGAGTTTGTGTGTGTGTTTGTGCGTATGTGTAATTATTTATGTTGTACGAGTATATTGGTATATCATCAGCATGTAAATGAAACCAAGCCGAGGCGCTGCCAATGGCTATGGCAACAACGTGGCCGGAAACGCAGCATGACGTGCGCAGGACCAAACACTGTGCCCATAATCCTGTTCTTGAGCTCAGTAAATAATTATAATATGAGCGAGTGCGTCTATTCGATTGCTGAGTTGCCCCGCACAAGTAGGGAATAGATTGAAATTGGCAATAAGATCACGAGATCGTGAGTTTTCACAATCCATATAAATATATATGGAACATTTCCCGAATGGCAACTGTTTCCAATTGACATTTGTGAAATCATTCGAACGACCTCATTTCAAACAAAAACTACCTAATGATGGATCGAAGATATAGTACTCTTTCGATATACTATGAGCAACCTCTTTTAGTTCTTTGTAATTCCAAGAAAATTGCTATATATGTAAGATATATCCCAAGCTAAATCTTTGAAGTTATACTCCAGGCTAAATAGTTGCTCTCAATCGGATTCGCCGACAATTCATCAAATGCTCAAAAGCAGAACTCTGCTACAGGGTACCCGTATAAGCCCAAAGAAAAGTGGCTGCCAAGGCGTCTCTCAGCGCTGCAGGATGCCATGGACAGAGAAGCCGTAGCGGGAGCTGATACTGAGGCTGCTGAGGAGTAAGCTTCTGGTCTTGGTTTGCTGGGGTGTGCTGTTTCTTAGTGGCTTTGACGCTGTTGCCGTTTTCCATGTCGTCGCCATACTTTTAGCATAAACAGCCGGAAGCGGAAATGTTGATGACGCTGTGCGCCCTCTTCTTCTACATATAACTGTGTATCTCTCGCTGGTCCCGTGCGTGTGAGTGTGTGTATGTGTGTGTCAGTCTGACAGCTACGCCTTGGTTTTCCCATCTCCGCTTTTGCTCTGATGCCCACCGCCTACCACTTCCCCACTTCCGCGCACCCCCTCAGGGCTTGTGTCATTTGTTTAGCTGTCATTGCCGGCGTATTGCTGCTGACAGCTCTAGTTAGAAATGGAGCGATGGGCGATGGGAAGTGGCGCCAGGCTCGACTTGGCTTGGCGCATCACTTTTCTATTTCTATGAAAAATCACCCAAAAATTAGCCGTCGCCGCATTAAATCTAATCTGATCCGATTTTCTATTACCAATTGCCAGCCAGGCGGGCGCGTTGAGTGAGCCGCCTGCTGTGTGTGTGTGAGAGTGAGTTTGAGAGATTTAGATGCTGCTCAGCATGTGTGCATGTGTGTGTATCTGTATCTGTGTCTGTGTATATTTATCGCCTTTTTGCCTTGGGCTGTCTGTTTGTCTGTGTGCACTTTAATCTTTTTATCGCGCTTTAACACTTTGGCGTCACTTCTGTTGACTTTCACGCCTTTTGTTTTGTGGCGTCCTTCATTAGCCCCAGCTACATAAAGCAAACGTCGCGAAAAATGTCGCATGCTGATGTGTCCTTTTTCCCCCCTCATCCATTTCTGCCTGTCAACGACCTTTTGGGCTGCCTTTGTTTCTGTATTTTACTTTAAGCTCGCAACTTGATATATGAAGCGATTAACATTTAAGGTGCCTAATTGATTTGGGCAGCTTGACCGTTGCGCTCGACAAGTGTCTGGCTTATATTAACTTCGATCAGACCCAATTCGCAGAGCCAACCCAACTCAAGGATTGACAGAAACATCGACTGCCCACAATTTCCAATGTCAGCAGAGTAAGTTCTCATTAAGAAATTATCGCTTGTGTTGCTTAAATTTAAATTAATTATACATGGTTTATCAGCAAGCACATGGAGGCAGGCAGGCCAGTCCTTATACACACGCATACTCACTTATTATTGCCTGCACCCACACATGTGCAACAGATTATTTATGCCGGCATCGACTTCAATAATGGCAAATATTGAGAATGCAGCCAGACGGCTGGTAGAATTATATGAAATTACTTGGAGTAAATAAAAGCGAAACATACAAGCAAGACCATATTCCTATGAATATACTTATGTAGAAGTCATACTGGGCATAGAGAGTCGATGTGCAATATGCCCAAGCGGCTGTACTAATTGCTTACAGCTCTAACGCAGTCGAACCGCTTACGACTAGATAACCCTGCAAGCAATGTCTATTGAGAAATGTTAGATGTAGTTCGTATAGTTTTACTTTGGAAAAATTTGCTACTTCC
The DNA here is from genome assembly GCA_037043425.1 of Hirtodrosophila duncani. Taxonomy (NCBI): domain Eukaryota; kingdom Metazoa; phylum Arthropoda; class Insecta; order Diptera; family Drosophilidae; genus Hirtodrosophila; species Hirtodrosophila duncani. The sequence goes on along the minus strand of JBAMBM010000834.1, from coordinate 3,512,431 downwards.
GCGACTCGCGATGATAAGGTTAATCAAAGCTCCGATCTCAAATTTTCCCAATGAAGTTGAGTCTACTTATAGAGATGATAAGGACAGATAGTTCTCGCTTTCTCATCTCTCATATGAATGAATGGTAAGCTTTCTGAATGGGTGGTTTCACTTGGTGTTTATTTTGTGTGTGAAAATGTAAAATTGCCAATTATAAAGAATAAATAATCAAAAACTATAAAATTGAGAAAGATTTGGTTCTCTTACTGTTTGTTGCACAAGCACAACTAGCACGACTGGATAAAATTGGCAGCAAAATATCAGCTAAGGCAGGCAATCATCGCCCCTATAAGTTTCTGTGGGGAAAAGTCTGATTTGATCAGTTTTTCAGAGTACATATATGTTTCATATAGACTATGTATATACTATGTACTTCTATTATCACCCCTTCCATGAACCAGTAAGTTCCCTTGTCGATCAAAGCAGTCCTGCTTTTCAAGAACTTTCTCGTTACCACAATTGTTGAAATGCCTTTAGCATGCTCTTCACTCAATGCAACGCTTCAATAGAACCATTAAAATATTTTAACGAGCCGCTCTTAGAGTTAGCGTGGGCTGGTTCTGCTTCTCTAGGTCCTTGTGCCTATCCCAACGTCAGCCACAACACTTGGTATTGAGTGCAGATTAATCGGGCTCACTTTGTCATAAATAATGCAAACCAAGCCTGGCACATACACATAACTACACCTACAAGCGAACGAAGCACACCCACACAATCGCTTGTTGGCTCCGAGGCATATCTCAATATGCAGTTAGCTGCGCCCAAAACGTGCTGCAATTACTGAGAACTGAGGAGATACCATCTCCCCGCAGTACGCGTTCTGGCCTCAGCTGTCTGCTTGCCTTTGCCTTTCCCGTGCCTTTGCTTGGCTTTTTGCAGTCAGCAACGTCATTTGTACTTAATGACTTTTCAACGTTGTGTGCGTGTACCGCCATTTTCTTGAGGCTTTTTTGGTTGTTCGTTCGCCTGTTCGCTTGTTCACTTGTGCACTTGTTCGCTCATTTGCTTATTGCATTAAAATGCAGGCAAAGGAAAAGCCAAAGGGAAACACAGGCATTACTAAGGCAGTGGCAGCAGCAGCGGCAGCCATAAATAAAACACGCGCTCGCTCACTCGCAGCACAGCGCTGGAAAGTAGGCAACGTGATGCGTTTGGCATTGATGGTTCGTTTGATGAGGGTTTCGCTGGCGTGGTTGGTTGGGCTTTGGCTGTGTGGTTGTGGCCCGTTGCACCTGTTGCTGTACGCTGTTTGTGCAACATTTAATTACAAAACAAGTTGCATGAATTTGCGGTGCTTGCTGATGACATTTTAAGCACTTAAATGAGAGAAGAGATATATTCTCATGGAAGAGTAGATATATATATATATATATATATATAAGTCTAAGTACTCGTATATTAAGATGATTGTGACCCTCATAAGGGTTTGCAGATGCTGTGCTTTTATCGCTAGCCTATAATACCGCCTCGCCGCTAAGTAACTAAGTGCTCATAAGTAAAACTCATATTTCAGAGCACAACTTCAAAGCAAGATTCCGAAAAAAAAATCCCAGAAATGGGCAAAGAAATATATAAAATAAATCGCTGCTTAGACAGTGGGTTGCGTGCGACGGGGCGAAGTAGAGGGCTTAGCCAAATCAATGAGGGGCAACAGCAACAACAAAAGCGCAACCACACGCACACACACAACAAAAGTATGAATGTTTATCATAAAATGTTTAATAAAACACATCTGCCAAGAGGCTGGTCAAAAGGTCTTGCCAGGAAACAACAACTAACAGCGGGATTTGGGATTCGCAGCGAAAATGATTTAAAATATTTCTTTTGACAGCGCAAAATGTTTTTTTGAGAAGCTGTCGGCCTGCCAGCCTCTCTTTTGAGCTTTAAATGTTCTGGCAAAGTGTGAGGCTATTAATAATAAAAAGAAGATATAAAAGCAAATTCAATAAGCATGATTTCGGGCAGCCAGCCAACCCAAGCAACCAACCGGTCAACCAACATTGAGCCATACCAGAGGGCACCACATCATCTCCCCCGCATTTATATGGCCTGGTCGGTCGACAGGGTTAGGAAAATATTTAAGGCGTTGGCCTAAGGATGCCAATAAATCAAAGAGAAAAAAGGTTGCCAAACAATGCGCGGCATGTGTAGAATTCGCTTTTTGTACCACACACACAAACACACACATATACAAGCACACAAACATTTACACTCACACACAAACCGAAAGAATGGTTGATGATGGTTCATTCAATATAAGTTGTTTGTTGTTTGTTATTTGTTGTTTATTATTTGTTGCTAGGCCTATTGCTGGTGGTGTCAAGTGTTGGTCCTCGACTCTGAATGATGAGTTTTAGATAGGAGAATACAAGTACAACTCAGCTAGAGACTTAGATACTTATATCAAATATATATAAAGACAATTGCAAAAGGTTATGATACAAATTTAATATGCAATCTCATATTTAAATAGAATTAATGAATTTTCACAAGCGCCGTGGCCAGATCTTATTCGTTTCATGCGGTTCCACACTTCAGAATCAAGGAAAAGTGGAAAAGCACAGTTGCATAATTGAATTTTTTAACATTTCCTTATGTCGCGTTCATGGTCACGTGCATAAGCCAACAAAAAGTATTGCACACAATTCAATAAAATTAATGGAAAAAAACATGCACCCACATATCTACAACTGTAGCAAGTGTTAGAAATGTATGGGTAAAATTTACCCAATGCAATGAGTAGTAGGGTAACTCTGCTGTCTGCCTTCTGCTTTGCTTTCCTTGCTGACTCTGGTTGCACAGTTTCAGATTGGAGGGCGTGGCAACGTCTCTTTTCGACTGGCGCGTGCTAAGAACGTAAAGCTTGTAAGCCGCTTAAAGTTGTACAAAGTTTTTCAAGCGCATTCGCGTCACCAAAGGCGGCAACGATGGCCAAAGTTATGAGTGGCTGCGGCACTCACCATAAACACACCCACATACACACACACACACACAGAGAGCACACAGCAATATATAGGTATCAGAACGTACACTCACACACATTCAGACACAAAGGCATATGTAAGCTTGTCGCGACTCCATTGCAAACTCAACAAGGCGGCAAAGCAAAGCAGCGCAAATGGAAAAACAACAATAAAGTAGAACTAGATTAGGCCAGTACAGGTCTATATACTCTATATATTGTGGTATATATAATGAGTAATGCTCAGTAAGTACACAAACATTCTTCAAGTACAAAGGTAATATGATCGCATATAAAAGCAAAACGCTCCCATCGTGGGAACTGCAATATCAGCATGTCTGTTCTTCGTCTTGTGGAAGTAAAAATGTGGTGGGCTTTATTTGCCTTAAAATACATAGCGAAATAAGTGTTACAGTGTTTACTCATTATAAGCACATATATAAATTGCAACTGTGTGTTACAGGGGTTATTCATTATATGCTTAAATTAATTAAATGTGAAATATTAAATATGAAATTTACAATAACAAGTCAAAGCCAGGGAATCCGGTATCATTTAAAGAGAGTTTCTGCTTTCCTATTTCCCAGCCAGCTAGGAGTCATTTACTCCATTTGTAAACAAAGGGTTATTCTTTGTTGTGGTACGAAACCAGCTTGCCAGACAGGCCTAGACATTACACAATTTTGATTGCCCTTCAGCCATTTGAGAAGACAGCAATGTTGTAGTCGTATCCTGTTTCCAGGTTGAAATGGATATATACATCCCACAATGGTTTGTATTTCCGCCTGGAAAATGTCAGCAAATAAAATGTTGTACACATAAATCTTGAATATACACATCAGGCTGTGCAAGCTGTTTAACAAAGCTATAATACCCTCTGCTGGGATATATACTAACAGCTTCCGTTGCAGGCCGTTTGCCTGTGCTGGAAATTGGGCGGTTGTGTATGGTTGCTGGCCACCATGCAGCAAGTGAAGCGCAACGAACGTGGGCATGTAAAAGGATTAAGTTCACTTAATAACATTGATGAGCGTTCCACACGCTCACACCCGTGCCCATAAAAGTTGCTCTTCACCACTTCACTTCATTTCCCGTTGCACGTCTTCTTTTGGCTATGAGCTATTCTTTCACAAAGCAATGTTGTTGAGTTGTTGAGCTGAGATTTGCTTTGCCATTGTGTCAATAGTTGGAACTCGACAATGGCAACGGAAGCAGCTGCTGCATTCTCAGGATCAACACAGCCCTAACCATCTGCGCTTGCAGCTCACAGCTCGCTGCCCGCAGACCCACAAGGTCAATTGTTGCCTAATTAAAAATGCAACAGGCGCCGTTTAAAAGTAAACAATGCGAAAAAAGAAACCAAAAATTATTTTACTTTTGCCTGCCAACTTTTTGGCAACTTTATGCAAATAGTATCGACTGTGCAGCTCTGTAGGAATGGCAATGGCAATGGCGATGGCGGCGACTTCTTCAGAGAGAAATGCGCAAACAAATGTTATGAATATTTACGAGTCTGCGGATTGTGCCGGCGGAGGCAGGCCATCCAAGTGCAAAACACGTGCAAAATCTCACAAATGTTCCCACACTCGGCCGAGACTGGAAAACGTTAAGATTGCCTTTCGAATTTACGCTCGAGAAATTACGAAAATTTTCATTTAATTATAAATTGACGAAGCCCCGAAAATGGGAAACTCGGAAAAAGTATGCTGCTTATTCGAGCTCTCGACAACTTTTTGCTACGGTAATTAAAAGTAAAAGCTATGAGCCGCCCTTCAAGTGGGAACTGCCGATAAGCGTTTGCAACTCAAGGGTAATCAGAAATGTATCTTTCAGCAGGCGACTTACCCTTCTGTGCCAGACAACACACACTGCACACTCACACGGGAGTCGTTAGAGAACTGCAATGAGAAGGAGTGAAGAAAGGCATTTACTTTAATTAGATTTCTAGGATTGTAGTGGTTTGAGTGGGCATATTAGTTTTCACAGTTAGGCTAGTTTTTAACACACATGAAGAGCAGTATAAAAGTGGTCATAAAACAAGCAAATAACTGGTGTAACTGTGATGGCTTATATATGTGCTAGTCGAAAAGGCATATGTTCTTCACATTGCAAAAAGGAGTGGACAAGATGGTTCTGGAAACAAGAGATGAAGGCTAACTTCGGGTACCGAAACCTTACATACCCTTATCCTGATCAAATTTAATCAAACTAGCATATTTGGTTCGATACGGGTAGGTTAGGCTAAGTGGGATGACCCTCTTGGGGTCTCGCATAGGTCAGAGTAGGCGCTTAATTGATCCGAAAAACTGCTTGGAACCGCGTGCGTGTTTTAAAAAGTCCTTTAGGATCTTTGTGTCCCTTGCGAAGGTTAATAGTTCCTTGTATGGAATCTTAGCCGCTTCCTTTAGAGAAGCCTGCTCGTGTCTGTATCGGACAGGAACAGATGGGACGTTCCAAGGCTTCCAGAGTCCCTCGAATCCCCATCATTAATCTGCACTGCTGCCGGGGAAGATACAGAACAAAACGACTAATTTATGAGAGCTCGATTTTCTAGATCGCTTTAGGGCGCCCTCAGAAAGATGCACACATCCTTTGTTATATCATTCGTTAGCCTAACGCCTTCCTTGGCAAGAGCATCCGCTGCCTCATTTCCCTCAATGCCTCGTTGACTTGGAACCCAGTAGAGGCGCACTGACATTGTCGCGGTTAGTGTATGTAGTACTTCCCTGGCTGCCAGGACTTTTCTAGAATTAACAGTGGATGTTTTAATGGATCTTGGCTGTCTACGAATATATTTATATTGTGTTTACCATAGCGACCATGTTACCACGTTTATGGTGACCTCCGCCTGAAATATACTGCAGTGATCAGTCAGTTTCTATGACAGCCGAATCTGATGAAAAGAACCAACTTTTATGTACTAAGAGTTCATTGAGAATTGGTCTATTATAGGGGAAGTATATCCGATCTGGACGATTTTGGTGATTATGGTGAAAATTTTAGATCAATCACTTCAAAACTGAGAGAGCAGTTGGCTTAGAAACAGACGGGCAGACACACAGTCACACATGGCTATACTGACTAGGCTTGTCATGATGAACAAAACTATATGGGATGGGAAATGCTTCCTTCTAGGCATTACAAATATAGTGACAAAACTATAATACTCTCTGCAAGGGTATAAAAACTACTACATTGGTAAAACCTTTCAAATTTAGAGGATGCTTAAAACACTCCGTTGTTTTTAACAATTTGTATAGATATTCACAAATTTGTACAAAATATATGAAAAAGATTCAAGGCAATAAATGAGAATGTAAGTAAATTCATTATCTATTTGAGGTACAGGGCTAGAAACTTTGTTTGATGGTTAGTTATTTATAATTTTACTCAAATAAATACATTGTAAAACTATGTAATTATTAAGAGATGAAATAAAAATACTTCCTTTATTTTTCTTTATTATTCCTTTCCAGTTCTTTTTGTGGCAGTAGTTGGCCTGCTTAGGAATAGGCCAGGAAAATAAAGTCATTCGAGCAACTGCACTTCCATTCTCATAGTCATAGCCTTGTCATCGTCAAGTCAACTTCAATTTCTCCATTTCAAATCCTACTCTCCTAGCTCCCCCCCCACCAATTTCCATTACAATTGCATGCCATGATTTCTCATTTCTTTTGCCTGGCAAAGCAATCCCCCAGAGTAAGCTGCTCATATTTACAAAATGTCTAATGAAAATATTTTCTTGCACGACCAGCAGTAGCTGCGCAAGCCTAGGCTCTTCTGTTGCCCCACCCCACCCCCTTGCAATACCAAAAAGAGCCAAAGACGCAACTTGACTGTAAAGGCGAGGAAAAAAATCAAATTAGCTGCATGAATGGTGCTGGCAAATGCGCTTGGCTTGGATTAAGGGGGCGTGGCAGGGCTCATTCATTGGTAGTTTGGTAGTTTCTTGTGCCTCGCTACAGCTATAGCAACAACGATAGCAATATGGTAGAAGGTAGAAGAAGCTGCAACAGATGCTGTTGCTAGTGTTGTTATGCTGCTGCTGAAGCTTCTGCTTCAGCTTCAGCTTCATCTTGATCTCCTCCTAGAGGCAGGAGCTGGTTGCTCGTTTGCCTTGTGTGATTTATGCAGCTTCATGTTTGTGTACTAATTGCCAACAGAGGAGATGAAACAAGGGGCGGACAGACAGAACAGGGTGTGCAGCAGAAGCAGCTTATCAAAAATACTTATCGTATTACTCACTTATGCCGTTTACTTGCTTATTTGTCATAATTATCCTGCTGGAGCTGTTGCTGAGGCAGCTACTGAAACTGAAACTGAAACTAAAAGCTGAAAGCTGAAAGCTGCATTGGCAAGACACTCTTATTTTTGTCCCTAATGGGCATAGTCCTTATGTGTGCTACATATATTGAGAGCATCCTCCAGTGGTGTCCTTGGTGCTGCACCCATGCCCATCCCCCCAGGTCATACACCCAATGGCAAATATCTCGAGTCTCAACTCTTAACTCTTCTTTGCACATGCCGAATGAATGCTGCATGAGCCGAACAAAAAATCAGATAGCGCATTTAAAATAGAATGCACAAAGCGCACGACTGAGTAGATGAGCACAAAAAGCAACAACAAAAACGCAGTTAGCAAAAAGCATAAGAAAAACAGGGCGACATGCAACAAAAAAGCAAAAGGAATTGCAGTTTGAGAAAAAACACAAACCAAACCAGGCTAAGGGAACGGGGAAGGGGAAGGGGAAGGGGCAGGGGTCTTTGGTGGCTGCGTTGGGGACTCTGGCAAAAACTGTATCAAGTAACTGAGCCGCGCCGCGCAGCATAGTGAAAATGCAACTGTGCGGAAAACTGTGCGAACATTTTCATTTTCAATGCAACTCTTGGCATACAAACAGACACACACACAGACACAGCACACTAACACAAACACTGACACTGGCTGCCGCCAGTAACAACAAAAACAACTAGACAACTTTAAGTACAAGCCCCTGCAAAAACGTCCAGTGAAATCGCAGAAAATCGCTTAGAACGCAGCGGTACCCCGCCCCTACTGCTGCACCCCACACCAAAACGCAGGAACAGGAGAAACTTGAAAAAAAAAAAAAATCGAAAGACCCCGCACAAAAGCATATGGGTAACACACAAGGAGCCGGAGCAGGCACCACCGCAGGGCTGGGCAGGGCGCCGCCGGCTCTGCCTTCGATTCCGACTCGACTGACTTTCGACTTTTCTTTCAATTTGCAACATTTTTGTACTGCAGCCGTTCCAATGCAGTTGCAGCTGCTGTTGCACGTTCCAAAAATAACTTCCGCCGTTGGCGTCGCCGCTGTTGCTGCTGCTGCTGCTGCCTGATTTTTTCCGCCCAAGTCAACTTGCTGGGAAATTGCAGGAAACATTTCTATTTAAAGTTGCCAAAGTCTGGCCCGCTGCGCCGCAGAATGCTTCAGCTTCAAGAGGTTAGTCGTCCGCTAATGGCATCGGAGTTGTCTTTTCAGGAAACTCGGTGAAGGTTGTGTGCTGTCGCCGTCGCCAAAACAAGTGGCAAGGTAAGCGAGTCAAAAGCAGCCGCCACATTCACTCGCAGTCTCAGTACTAATTAAATGTGTTTGCCGGAATAAACAAACACCGAATGCCCGCTCATGACAAGTGGCCCCTATCTCAATCTCTATACCCATCTCTGTGCTGCTATCTACTTAGTTATAGTTTATAAAAATTCAATTAGCCGCGCTGTCCAAAACAGAAACGACGACAACAAGGACAGCTGCAGCTATAGCTGATGCTCCTGCCGATGCCGCAGTTCACGCCGAAGCCTAATTCCGGCAACAGTTGGGCTCGAGTTTTCCACACGCCATCGAGCCCCTATAAACAAAATAAACTTTCTTCACGGAGGCGGTCGCTCAGCTGCCAATCAGTTAGTCTAACCGGACAGATGGGGGAATAAGGCCTTGAATAAGGCCCACATAAAAAGTTGGCTAAAAAACAAATTGCTGTAATGGAACTGGTAGCAGATCAGGGCACTGTAGAATGCATTTAGAAACTGATTTAGAAACTGATTTAGATAGTGGATGATAAATTATCCTGTAATATTTCATATATTACACAAAATACTATACTTCTTGCTTTTATCAACATGTAATGTTCTAACTGTTTGGGTTAGCGGGCTCAAGGTCGCGAGCGAAGAAACGTTTGCGAAAAGCTTTATTATTCGATCATTTCGACCGCATCTCTCTGTATTGGACAACAGCACGAAATTGATAACAAACACCAAAAATTGAAGCTAGACTGACTTTACAGCTGCTTTCTGAACTGCCAGAGTCAACCTTGCTGCTTAATACTATACACTACTATAATATCTTTCTAATTGAAAAGGTATAAATCATCTTCATGAAGCAACAATCCAATGTAATATAGTCGCATTTGTGTTAGCTAAGAGCTAGATACTATTTATAGCTGAAAAGGTTTGTCAAGTTGTTTTGATTGATATTTGAGTATTGTTCTTCAATAACAAAGTCCACAACACACTTGGGAAAGAGATTGATGCCCAAAAAATGTCTTCTACTTACGCCCCTGCAGTTAGGTTATAATTGTAATAGAGAAAACATTAACTATTTATGTCAGATAAATATTATAAATTTAAAGTTTGGGAACGCTTATTTGTCCTCTTATAAATTAGAAAATGTAAAAAATTATATGTTAGTATTTAGGGATTCGATAACCAGAACAAGTTTCAATTAGCTTGATTAACAGCTATGAAAATGTATTTAAATTTGTATGAATTACACAAACTCTCAAGTTTAATTTGTATTTTATTAACAACTCAAATACTTTTGCCAACCACTGTGCATGCTGAGTTGAGCCATTAGTAAAACTTTTGTCAGCTAAAAAAAAAACAATCAAAAAAAACTGCGCTTCAATGTTAAATGAATTGTTGTCTTAACTACTAGACAAGTTCGGTCGGGGTGTCTATGTATATATATGTATATGTGTGTGTGTGTGTCTATAAAAATTGTGGGCGGTGTAGCGAGCCGACAAAAAGTTTTGCAAAATTCATTTTTGGAAAAGTGCAAAATAAGGTAGAGGAATAAAAATAAAAAGAATGGCGGTTAAAATAAAAATAGAAAAAAAAACCGAAGTTTAAATAACTTTGGCAACTAAATTTAACTTGCAGTGGGATGAGCTTGAGGTTGAAGGGGTGCCCTGGACAGCAGTATCGTGGCAGGAGCATCCGGCTAGCAGTTGTGACAAAGTTGGGGCAATTGTTGTACTAAGAGTTGTTGTTGTTGTTGCTGCGCACTGATAAAAACTGCAGCAGACGCAAAACTAATTTGCGTGGTTATGTAAATTAGAGTCGGAGTTGCTGCGATAAACTCTAGCTGAGGGTGAAGAACACAGAGCAAAAAGGAACATAATAGCAATGTAGTGGGGTTAGAGGAGGGTTTAAAGGTAATAGGTGAGTGTGTGGACAACTCTGGCTGCACCTCAATGAAAATGCAAGAGGAAACTTCGCCAAAGTGCAAACACAGCTGAGCAGGCGCTTGCTAAGTTGCTGGGGCCAAAATGTGAGCTTGGGTAGGCCTGGGTAGGCGCACTTAAGACCTTTCATGTGCATGCTCATACGTAGATTTGTTTGTTTTTGCAGCGCCGTAATCCGTAACCACAAGCAGATAACAACACAAAGACGCCGCTCCGCCCCTAAGAACTAAATAATGTGCAGCAAATTTAGTTACCAAGGGCAAGGGTGGAACCACCAGAGATACACATGGCAACGGCAGTTGGCTTAATTTTTCGACGAGTTCAGAGCACACACATACACAATCCACACAACAGAGACTTTCGCACACACACACAGAGAGACTTATTTAAAAGGCATAATTTGGCAAAAGCCTGTCAAATGTGGGAATGCATGCAGCAGATGCATTGGTAGCATTTTGTACTCCAGCTACTGCTGCTCCTACTGCCACTTGTCGGTTGTCGGTTGTCTTGGAAACCGCATGAACAGCAAGCAGCATGAATCAGTACTGCGCTCTGCGCCTTCACCCTGTGCCTGTGTCTTTATCTTGTGCCTGCTGCACTGCTACCTAAAGTCAAATTAATAATTTTGTTTGAATTTGAACTTGCACAGTGCCCACAACCACAACAATTTACATTTATGTATTCCTGCCCAAGTGGATGCGAATGCAAGCAAGTAGTTGCTATGGCCATTAAAGCTTAGTTACATTTGCCTATGGCTGCTGCTGCTGCTGCTGCTCAAACTCATCTGTGTCTCTGTGCAGCTGGAGCTGGAGCTGTGCTGGAGCTGTAGCTGGAGCTGCCTATGCCAATGTGTGTGTACATTTGCCAGACAAAGCAAAGACCGACATGAAAATGCATAAAATCCTGCTACTAATACAATTGTCTGACTGCACCTGTTGTCTTTGTGAAGCAGCACAGAGTTGTAGAAGCAATGGAGTGGGTTTGGATTTTGATTTACAAAAACTTTCGTAAAGTTTACTATTTGCTGAAATAAGCAAATACACTTGGATAATGAAAGGATCAGTAAGTCATTCATAATGTAAATTTTTGAGAAAATATTCTATTTTCAAATCAGTCACGTTTCAAAAGGAAAACTCGGATGTGCCAGCAGATCTGTGTACAATATTTTTCTGTTTTCCCAATGTATATTTTACTCGGCCAGGGGGCATAATTATGAAGCAATGCATGCGAATTTGCACATCAAGTATTCACTTTGTTTTGCGAGTGTATGATCCCTGCCTCTACATCTTCTTTATTCTGCTTTACAGCACGGTGTTCTTATATTCAACAAATAATAAATGTATGTTTATTTACACATTATTTAGTGCACTGATTTCGGTTTTAATAAACAACAAATGTGATTTTCTGCCATACATATTTACATATATATATAAATACATAATTTCCATGGGAAAAATCACAATATGCCACCATTAGAATGCAGCGCAACTAACGATGTAAGGCATTCCAGACAAAATATGTTTTCTTGCTATTTATGAGGCATGGCCAACGGCATTTGGTGGGCGCAAATATTGATGAGGTTTCCCACAGATATCTATGCTTGTGCATGTGTGTGTTTGCATGGATGCCTGTGCGTGTGTGTGTGTGTGTATGTCAATACAGTAAAATCAAGCACAGACACTAATTAGTTTGCCGCCCCACCGCCAAGCCATGCCGCTGATATTGCCTACGGCTGAGCATTTTCCTGCCTTCTGACATGTGATATTTTTAGTGGTCGCCTGTTTACAGAGTCGCAGTCGCAGTCGTCCTCACCCTCACCCTCAATTCAGTCAACATTTTTAGCTGCTTGCAGTTGAATTGAATGCGATGCCATTCGGCTGCCTGCCTGTCTGTTAATGACATGCAAATCAACTTTGGTGGTCCGGCGACATTTCCCAAAACCAAAACCCAACTCTCTGGCAAACTCTACGTGCCGTCCTGTGTTTATATTTTTTTGACAGCTGATTGTTTTATTGCACTGCAGCACGAGCCACGTAGGTGGCAGAGCAAATAAGTAAATATTTATTATTTGCTTTGCGGTAGCCGTGAGAAAATCATTAAATCAAGCGTCGCCAGTCAATAGGCCATGAAAAAGGTTTCCATTCAAAGGGCGCTCACAAAACAAACGCTTGTCATTTGCATGGCAGCAATGTATGCCACAATCAATGAACCACAATTTCCTTTTGTGGTTATGAGAAATCAAATTCAAAGCGCAAATAATCAAAAAAACACACATATACACACACATATATAAAATGTAATTAGAATTTGTATTATTTAATAAAATGCCACAAAAGAGCAAACAACAACAACAACAATAACAACAAATAAAATAAACCAAATTGAAATTTTGACATCGAGTTGCCGCTGCAGGTGAAAGTGGAGCTGGAGTTGAAGCTTTTCGCTTTTCCGCTGCGAAATTGGAAAAAAAGGTTGCCCTCAAATGAAATGAAATAAATCTGCACAAACGAAATTTGTGCTAAGTTTTGCACACAAAAATGTTTTTTATGCAGAGCATCAGCAGCAACAATAGCAGCAAACAAAAAACAAATAAAAACTAATGTTAAAAATGCGAAATTGTATTTAAAATGTTTGCAAATGCGGTTGCAGTGGTCAAAATGTGGGCGCAAAGTAAATGAAACTATTTCACACACACACACACAGACGCATCCATTCTGATAGCGTATGTTGTTGCTCTGTGCATATTTAGTTTTTAATGTATTCATTAGCTGTGATATGGTGTTGAAAAATATGAGCGATGAATAATTTAATTGCCCAACATAAGGACAAACATTTATATCTATGCAGAAGTTCTCTTTGGAATTTGATGAGGTAGATTAGTTTTGCTATAAATAATTGTGTGGGATACAGCTGCCTAAGCAAATCATACATTTTTCCCAGTGCAATTGAGATGTGATTGCTCAAGGTTAATTTGTTATTAAAGCAGATTCCTAAATTATTGGCTTTATCTACATATCCCAATGGAACATCTATTTATATGTAGCTCATGCAGTTGTATTGTACTTCGATCTTCTTTATGTATAACTAGACAGACACTTTGATATTGTGGATTTATACACAATCCACTTTGCTGTGAAGATGGACGACTTACATATGTGTGGACATAATCAGCATACAAATGGACTTCACAGTTAGGCAGTACACTGGCAGGGTCAATTCGAAATCAAGCTGAGGAAGTGTGGGAAACAACCATGAAAAGGAATGGTTCAAGTGTATATGGAGCAATCAGCAGAGCGGCGTGCTGCTAGAAGAATGAAAGCACGGTTGCGAGCCCGGCGATCGGGTTTTGGCACTTCATTGACTACGATAGAAGGGACACAGTCAAAGCAGAGAAAACGTGAAGAGAAGAGAGGGACAAGAGCACTAAAATAAAGTGACAGAAGAACAAGGAGCGGACAGGTAGAAGAGTGTGAGCGTAAGGAGAGGGTGGATAAAGGGAGAATACGGAAAGCAAAGACAAATAAAAAAAAAGGGAAAAACGTAGGAAAATGTCGGTTTGTTATTTCAACACAGGTAAAAATAATTAATTATTAATTCACTATTTTCTTGTAATTTCTGAGACTGAAAAAAATGTATATCAACATCTGTACCTTTTTGGGTTTTTATATTAATAATTTCATGGTGTTTTCTTTTCCCTTAATTTTAAATCAAACATTTAACATATATATTTTTAATCAGTAACATAAATTCTCCTTTTTTTAATTAATTTTCGAATTTGACAGCATTCGTTTACATTTATGAAATTTACATTTTCCATTTGTTGCTCTTCAAAATGTTTCACTTTGCGGCTAAAGAAATAAATTTCATTTTAAATCTCACACAAATTGCCGCAATCAAAAAGTCAAGTTTAAAGCTAAGCTCATGCACTTTTTTGTTGGCACTTGAGTTGTGACTTGGCTTTATGTTTATGTTGGTTAACGTTTAACGGGCACTGTGGGGAAGCTTATCTATTTGTCTGCTGTTCCTGCTGCTGTTGCTGGCCGCGAGATAATGAGAAAAATACACACGCATAAAACGTCTAGTTCCGACACATAAACCTGACACGGGGCCTGGCCCGATGCCGTTGGCCCCGGTTGCCCGTGTCGCCCTCTTGCATTTTGCCATTTCCATGACACGCACAGATTTTACGAGCTCATCGTTCGTCCGCCGTCTGCTGCTACACTCATAAAGCAGACGATCTCTCAAGCGTTGCCCTCCAGCAATAAAATCGTAAAAAACACACAGAAGTCCAGACTGCCAGACACAGAGACAACATCAGCATCAGCATCAGCTTCACATTCAGAATCCAAATCAGATTCACAGAATCATAGCGACTGGCTGATAGTCGGTGGAGATATGAGAACATAGACCAAGATTCAAGGACCCACCCTTTGTATGTTCTGCGCGGATGGTAGGGCGTCGTAGCAGGCCGATCGGGTCTATAAATTTAACAAATTAACAATTTTTAATTTGACTAGAAAGAACCATTACATTTGGTCAAATGAAAGCTTAAATACCCTTTCGAAAATGTGGCCAATTAAAATAGGAGCCGAAGTGGTCCACAGCTTGTTATTTATCCCAATCCAAAATTTTATTTTGCGTTACAAATGTTGCTATAAAATTATAATACCCCAATTAAGGGCATAGAGCAGCAGAGGCACACTATTTAATTACAACCGTTGCGATTCACGCCGAGCAGCCAATTTATGGCACTTGGCGCCGTCCAGGACACAGCGAGACTTGTGTATTTATTAGCCAACAAGGCGCTGGCAATTTATGACCAAAAGTGTGAACATTTCCCCCCGGCCGGAATAGGAATTGAAATCGGAACGAGACGGAACGGGTGTTCTAACCGCGGAGGCCGCAAAATCCGCAAAATAATTTTCAGAAGCTGGCATCGTCATTGCCATTGCGTGGCTCTGATTTGGCTTTCTGGACTTGCTGCTCTAATATCCACAGCATGCATTTTTTTATGAGCCCAACATGAAACATCTGTTGATGTGTGTGTGTGCGTAGGTATGTGTTTGCGAGTGTGTGTGTTTGTGTTTGTGTAGGGGTGGACAAGTCTGTCTGTGGCGCTTGTGGCTTTGGCCACGCGCTAGAAATAAATTTTGCCGTCACCCAAACGATTTAATTTGCGGTTTTGTCAGAAACGACGCGCCCCCGAAAATTGATAAAACTTATTTCCGGATTTGCTACATGAAAACGAAAAACAAAAGCATATTCAAACTCTTCCGCTTTAATCGGTATTCCATATTAAGTCTTACAGATAATCGAACAGTCATGGATATGCAATCTATCGATATTTGAAGATGCAAATTAACTTTCGATTTCATATTAAACTCAAGTTATAATTTATTAAATGATTAAAATCAGTAAATTTGTAACAACAAATAATTTAAACTCACAATTCATGGCTTAATTCAACCAAAGAGGACAACATCACAGAATCAACTTCATAGCTTTGCACAGGCGGCAAATACTTTCCAAATATCCTTTAGTTATGGATTGATAGTTCAACTCAATTGTAGTGAATTTACATGTAATAGCTTCATAGTTGAGCATACGATCCAGGCGCCGCCAAAGCTGGTCCAGCAAACACACAAACGGATACTCCTCTAAGTACCTTAGATTAGCCGTTGCCTGGTCAACCAAGTCCGTATGAATCAGGTGCGTCTGCTGCACATTAGTACAGTCTCCCAGTCTCAAATCGCAGAGTATACCCATTTGCTGCAGTTGAGAAAACTGAAAAGGACTTCTGTGCTGCTTCTTGATGCTGGCATAAAGGGCCACTCGCAGTGAGCGCAGCTCTTTTACAGCGCATCGGTCGTCCATGTCCGTTAGTGGGCTAAGCTGCTGCAACTTCCAGGTGGACCATTCTAAGGAGAGCAAGTAACGGAAGGCATTATTGAGCCGAATCAAATGTGTCTCAGTGATGACCCTGCCCAGGGCACTGCCGCAGGTGCACCTGACCGAGAGTTGCTGAATGTTAGCAGTGGACATGTCAACCTTAAATAGGTACGCCAGCTTGGGATTATGACAGGAAATAATGTGCTCAAGCTGTTCAGTGGCCTCCAAGACAAGACCCCGATCTAGTTGCTCGAAGAAGACCTCAAACGATGCTTGAAATAGATCAAAGTTCACTAAGAGATAGATGGTGCGTATGTGTCGTAGCAGTCTGGGCGACTCCAGCGTATCCCTGAGCAGGTGCATCACGTAACTGTTCAGCAATAGTGTCCTGTGCTCTAGGAGACGTTCCAGTATAAGGTAAATAAGGTCAGCGTGCGGAGCATATGGGGCACAACCTTCGAAATGGCTCACTATCTCGTCGACGGCGCACTTAGCGGCATGCTTAGGATCTGGCTGTGTCTCCTTGTAGTACGCATACAACAGGTCACGCAGATGCTCCTGATCGGTGGTTCTCAACTGCTGCAGTATGTCTGGAACATCGCACGAACTTTCTCTACTCCGCACAGCTTTCATTTGGTAGGGCTTCAGTTGCTGAAGCAGCGACTCCATGAGCGTGTTGTGCAGCGATTGCTTCAATAGCGACTCATGGATAGCTACGAAATCTCCAATATTTTTGCAGTCGTAGAGCAAACTGAGACCAGGACCAGCACTCGTCACATGATGCAGGATGATCAAAAAAAGGCGGCCGCTCTGTAGGCTCACGCTCATCTTGTGGTCCACTGATGACATAGGCCTCATGGAATAGATCGTTTGCCCCTCGACCCACAATCGCTCGGCTGGGAACTCATCGTGCCAATCATTGAAGTCACCCAGCTGCCACCAGCTATCCAGGAACTGGCAGTAGGCCTGCATCGAATGCAGCGCCAAGGTCGTTGTACAGGCACGTTCAGTTGCAGAAATATTGGAGTGTGGATCAGCGCTCAAGGACAAGAGGGTAGTTAGGGTATAAAGACTGCGAATGTGGGCCGGAGATTCCACTTGGTGTGACAAACACGCGAAGCTGCCGTCGGCCAGGGTCCACAGTAGATGCAGCCGCTGAAATGAGGACTTTGCAAGCTTTAGAAAGTTCTGCAGTCCACCAGACTCCTTGCCGAATGTCAGACGACGCTCAAAGTGAACAAGGAATTCCACGACGGGTCGGAGCAGCCGGCGAAGAGTCACGCCAAAACTTGTCGTTGTTTCCAGGCGATCAACGTCTAACTGGGGTGTGGCAAAGCAGTCAATAAACTGTCGCAAAAACTCCATTTGATTCACTGACTTGGTTATCTGAGCCTCAAGGGGTCCTTTTAAAGCGAAATGCAGGGCACAGGTGGTTGGAACATCCGCACGTATCCGTATCCTTCGATTGATGAGTTCAAAGTAGTGACAGTCCGCAGGAGCAAAGAACATAATGAGGATTTCTCTCAGAAGATGGTTTTCATCTGATAATTGGTTGACCGGGTGCTGCGAGTCCTCCAGCTGCCGGCGCAGATACTCGCCATAGGAAGCAAAGAAGGAGTTAATTGGGAGCTGAAGATTGGAATGAACGTGAATGTCAACGCTCCACCAATGGGTGTGAATATGACTTAAGAGGTTCGAGTTGCTTCTATAATAGTTTACACTGCTGGGAGCCTCAGGTGACGATTGCAGCTGCTGCAGCGTTAGGGTAAAATTCATCTTGGCTTCCTGGGTGGCAAACCATTCAGTCACTTTTACTTCACCCAATTGCTTGGCAAGATCAGTATCATTTTGGTTCGGCGCTGATGACTCCTGGCTAAGATTGAAGGAAGCGGTTTCCAGGATATAGTCGCTTTCTTGCTGCAGATCTGACTCTGACCAAGTATCTGACTCTAGCTGCTGTCTAAAAAATAGAGTCTCCGTTGCTGCTTCACCCTCACGGGTACCTTCACCATTGAAAGTGGAGTATTCATTGCTCAGCGCAAGTGCTTTCAGAATGGATGTTCTGCGTAGCTGCATCTCCCGGCGATTCCGTCGCACCTCTCGGAAGGCCTGATAGTTAACCGACAGCATAAACTCAAGCAACCTCCAATGCAAATCTCTCTGACTGTGATTCAGGCACAGCTGATGCTTCAGCACCACATTGGCCAGAACCTTAAAGGCCTCACCAAATTCCTCCAGCTGCTCGCTGCGGTAACGCTCCACGAAGTTATTCATATTGTTGGAAATAGCTTTTTCGCTGCTCGGCTGATAGCCGTGCTTCTCTATCTGGTACTCGGCGAACTGCAGACAACTCTCATAGGTGTCATTCTCCTCAGACGATTCGAGCAGCAGCTTAACTAACTGCGGCACATTGCGGTCGATGATTTGCTTGCGCAGGTCCATTGAAAATATTTAGTACTCGTATGAATGTGGGTACATATATGTATATCAATTGCCAGCTGAAATCCGGAAATGTGAAATGAAAGCTGAGATTGGCCTGCCTCGATGAGCATTTTTCAAAGCTGACGACAAGCTTAAACAGCCCAGTCCAGAGCAGCTTACAGGCGCTTCAAGGAAACTGGAGCATGTGAAATTCCAGTGGCATTTATGCGGGTCAAGCTAGGGCATTCACACACTCAAAATCTTTATACCCACATTCATACCAAAAACAATGACCAACTCCAACAACAGTGACCCAATTCTAACGCCTGCAACTGCACCAGATGCCTTTGCCATTGCCTTTGCATCTCCATTGCGATCTCCCTCTGCATAGTTACATGTGTGTGAGTCTGTGCATCTGCATCTCCATGTCGAATAGCTGGGCACAATATGCGTACTTTGCTTTATTTTATTGTCTGAGAAGATAAATACCAAAATATTGAATATGCTCGCTCAGGCAGCCAAAGGGAGTTTTAAGGCATGGTGCAGGGCGACTCTGTGACTGGGCCACCAAACCAACGTCCGGACTACATACCAGAGACGGTTACCATAGGGCTGGGGTCAAGAACTGGGAGTGGAACCTGTCAACTGCGCCATGAACAATAACTCAAATGCAATCGAGCAGCATATTTGCAGCAGAGAATAAATAAACCCGGCTACCAATGCTACAGGCGTGCTCCACTATGAAGAAGAAGAAGAAGAAGAACAAACATAGAAAAAAGTGGTCAAGTAAAGATTCCATCTAGCTCATAGTGTAAGCAGACATGTGGATATGGTCCCCTATAGGGTATTCATTGATACATATGGATATGGAAGGTATATATAGGTTTCACAGACATCTTACAGTTTCATATAGTAATCGTTTTCCATATTTGAGAGTTCTATTTTCTGTTCAACTCTGTATTGAATCTCGAATTAAAATTTTAATTTTAATAATCAAATTATTAAAAATGCAAAGATTTCTGTTCACATTTGCTACGAATGCAGACCAATGTGCAAAGGCTGACAAATTCGGACCGGGGAAACGAGAATCTATAGACAACAAGTTTGCAGAGGACACTTGCCAGAAAGAAAGTTGCCAGATATTTTGCTTGTCCGACTGGTGGGCTAGAGCAGGGAGGGGGTAGGTATCTGTCTTAGTGTTGGAAACACAGCAAGTGAAATCTTTACCAGAAAACAAAAGCCGAGATGTGGAAAAACAAGTAAAATTGTTTGAAGGCAAACTTGCCTTGGAAAACTTTTGGTCGCACTCCGCGAAAAGAAAGCGAAAACTTAATAAAGATCGCAGCTGACGAAGCAGTCGACGTCAAGGGAGGGCGGGCATGTGGACAGTGTTTGGTCAGTGCAAAAGGACTCTTTTGCAGAGGCGTTGGCGTTGGCGTTTGCGTTGGCACTGCAGCAACCACAGCCTGTCGAAATTAAACCAAACTGAATTTGCACTTACACTTTGCCCAGACGCCTTCGACGTTGCATGCGCCTGCTTCTGTTCCTCTCCAGATCCAGCACGATGTTTGTCGGTGGCTGTCGAAATTGTCACTTTCGCAATTTGCTCAGTGGGGTACAATGACAATGGCAGGCGCCGAGAAGCGCATAAGTGACATTTATGCGCCTGGGAGGCGGCAGCTCAAACTGGCTTCAAAGTGCGCCAAACTCCGCCAGAAGTTTGCCAGTGACAGCGTCAGCCAATGCAAAAGATGCAGTCAAGCGACCCGAGAGAGCAACCGACCCAAGTTTGTTTTAATAAATACCTTCATTGTGTGCTGCCACAACCTGCAGCTGGCGGGATGCTGATGCTCGGTTGCTGTGACCCCTTGGCTTTTCGAGATGTTGGAAACTTTTCAAGATTTTACTCACTCATTGACATCGACAGTTCGTCTGCAGAAGTTGTTGCCATAAGGACAATGAATCCGCTCGCCAGGAAACAATCAGCGGCAGCCACAAACGTAAATGCGAAAAAATTATTCATTTTTGCCTTCCAAGTTTATTGCTATTAAGAAAACTTTTTTTTCAAATTTAAATGAAAAGAATTTTTAATTTTTTATAAAAGAGATGGGTTTTTCTGAAAGAGTGTCGGAATAAAGGGTGTATGTGAATATTATGGGCAGCTATGGCTATGTAAGGATGACAGTGCGGTAGAATTCTTCTACAAATTTCTTCATTCCATTCCGCTCAGTAGTTCAGTTAGGCTCAATAAGCCATCTTTTTTGACTCACAGCTATCTAACTTAAAAATATTAAATCTAGACTCTTGAGGAAGCTCAAGACATCTGGCAGGTAATCTAGTCTTGTCGCGCTATATAGGTGCTCTTTCAAGGTTCACTGTACTTTGTCATACAAAGATTTAAGAACAAAATGCAAAACTGACGTTATTTACACTGACTTCAGCAAATCATTTGACTCTGTAAATCACTGTTTACCTATACAAAAGTTGGATCTCTTTCCCTTCTTATCTACTTAAATGGATTTCCCACTACCAAAATCTAAGAACTCTAAGCCCTTTACGGTAACATCAGGGGTACCGCAGGGTAGTCACCTCGGTCTCCTTCATTTCACCTTATTTATCAATGATCCTCAACTATCCCATTCTCGGGTATTAAAGCACTTCCTCCCATTTCTGGTTACAAGCTGAGCTTGACGCTTTGAAACCGTGGTGTCAGGTAAATTTACTAAATCTTAACTGTTCTACTACCGTCAGTAAGGCTGTGGTTGTCCTACTTTTATTAAGCGTTGGTCGAAGGAATTCGGTGACTCTCATTAAACTTAATTATTGAAAGCTCCGCTGCTCCGGCCATTACTAGAACCGCATTGAGTCTGTGCACAAGATTTTTGCTCTCCACTGCTTAAACTGGGATCCAAATATTCACCTCCCTTCATATTCAAGAAGGCTTTCTATAATTAACCTTCCTTCTTTAGAAACCGTAGAATGCTTATTGTTATCTTCATACATAAGCTGATTAATGGTGAAGTTGACTCACTGTCTATGATGAGCCAAATTCATACTTCTGTACCTAGTAGAAGTAATAGCAAAATATCTTCCTATCAATCTGTAGCATTGTACCTATATCTTTCGCATGAATCTATATAATATCTTTAACTTTATGTCGATTAGTAACTACCTTGATTCAAATAAAGCATCTATACAAACGCATCGCCTTTAACTTCATTGAAAGTAAGCGAGCAAGTCCGCGCTTTTAGTGTTTTCCTTTTGTCCATCTGTCCATGTTCCTCTATTGTATATCAGCACATCCAGTATAGTTTCCACTATTTCTTGCTGTCCTATGCTGTTCTTGTCAATAGGCAAAGTATCCAAATATCATTAGTTCTCTCCATTTAAAGCAGCTCGGCATATCAAAGCCATTGTTACTATGCTTCACTTAGTCTATTGACAGAGGCATAGATATCTATGCCTGACGCTGTTTGGCTCTTCCATGTATTATAGATGCAACCACACGACACCTTTGTCGCTGATGGGCCTCATTAAGCACACGATTCATTTGCCCATAAACTACACATTAGCAGATACCGGAAGCAACGTTGGATAACATAACGTGAACTCGAATTATGGCTCTATTTATAGCTAGTGCTATCCATAGTTGGCCATCAAAACATCTAGGAAGGCACAGTTCACACATCTGGCTGTGCCCAAACAAACCACAAGACCATCAGGAGGCAGCATTTCCCCCTAAGCGACTAATCATAATTTTGAGTTGTAGGCAATGTTAATTAGTTGTGATTTTTCAAAGAATATTCAAATTGAAGCCAGCAGCTAAAGAGAAAAACAAACAAACAAGAACAAGGCAGTTTCCCATTCTTTGACAGCCGACATTTTAATACCCTTGTGAAATTGTAATACAAGTTGTGAAAGTGTAGCCTCGTTGCTGGTATGCTCTTAAGAATTCATGTTGCTTAAATTCAAGCATGATACTGGTATTCCATTATTCCATTTGGGAGAACACACAACAGTGCTGCTAGCAATGCTACATGCCAAAGTTATAATGCCCTTAGACAAAGGTACAACAACATTAAGCCCTGATCCGGAGAGCTCTGGGCGGTAGAGCGGGAAGCGTAAAAATGCAACGAGCTAGGCAGAGGCGCAGGCATGGTCACAGCCAGCGACGGGACCAGGACGGACGGGCACATGTTGAGTGAATAAAATTTTGATGAATGTTTTGTTTACGGCAGCTACTGTTTGTGTAGGAGTAGGAGTAGGAGGCGGAGCAGGAGGAGGAGGGTACATCAAGAGCAGCAGCAGCAGCAGCAGGAACAGCAACAGCATCCACATCGTCGCTGACAAGGGG
Source organism: Hirtodrosophila duncani (assembly GCA_037043425.1). Taxonomy (NCBI): domain Eukaryota; kingdom Metazoa; phylum Arthropoda; class Insecta; order Diptera; family Drosophilidae; genus Hirtodrosophila; species Hirtodrosophila duncani. The sequence continues at coordinate 3,489,287 of JBAMBM010000834.1, read as the reverse complement.
TTGATTACGAGTCGCGCACGCAGCGTGGGTGCCTGAACTACACACAGCAGCGGCGGGGCTGGGAAGGGGAAGTGATGTGTGCGTGTAGTCCATCAGCTGCATACGGCACATATTCACTGGGATGTTGCACACATGTGGACGCCCTCCGGGGCCGTAGCCGCAAGTTGGAAATGGAAATTGAATGTGAATTATATTGAATATCCGAAAACATGACACAAGCTGAACCAGAACGAGAGCCAAAACCAGAACGATACCCAGAACCATGGTCATGGCCATATCACGGCTCTGTGAACTTTATGATGTCGACAGAGGACGTTGACGAGCTGGAGGCTGGCGGCGGGCGGCTGGCGGCTGGGGGGACAAATGCCATAAATTATGCAGCATAAACAGACTGTAACTAATTAACAAGAAATTTACTTCAAAATGCAAACACAGAGACCAGACGTGTGCGTGTAGATGCTTATTACTTTTACTTTGGAGTTCATTTGCTGTTTATACGATTTTTGGCTGCCAAATGTTGAACCAGGTGTGCGTGTGTGTGTAAAAAGTCAGGTGGAGGAACAAAGGCTACAATCTTATGAAAATATGAAATATGGAAAAGTGCCTTAGAAAAGCAAATATTTCAATTTAGAAATCAAATTTTACATTTGTCTCGACCACAGCCGAATTATAATTTAAATATTTTTGCTTTGCTACAAGAAACAACAACAATAAAGGGAAATGGCATTTGAATAACGGCATGCTAACAAGCCAGCAACAACAAAAACAAGGACAACAACAGTAAAATGCGTGCCTTGGCAAAACTGCAAGGAAATCCTTTACAACATTAACAACAACAAAACTTAACTGCCGCGAGCTAAACACGTAAAACAAAAGAGGGGGAAACCCCCATAAGAAATTAGTTTCTCTCCTGCAGGCTACTATTGTTGTTGTTCTTCTTGTAGTTGTTGTACAAGATGCTGTTGCTGCTGCTGCTGCTGCTGTTCTTGTTGTGGGCGCACAATTGGCAAAGGGAGGACAATATGCAAAAACAATGACAAACAAACCAAAAAAACAAAAAAGAGCTGCAAGGGAAACGCTTACGAAGTGTAGCCGGGCAGCCGGACAAACGGGCAAAAGGGGAAGCTTAGGCTATGGAAAATTCCTTAACGAAAAATGTGTGTGTATATTTGTGGCGTTGTGTATGTGTGCCAAAAATGGGAGTGCAAAAAGTCGTATCATCGCAAAAGGCGAAATATGCAGGCCGCAGACAGTCACAGACAACAACAACGAACGCAACAACTACACAAACAACAGCTCGGAAGACATAACACAGACAACACAAGCGGGGGTTGGGAATGGGTTAGGGGCGAAGCTAGGTTGTAAACCAGTTTGGTTTGGGGCTGCCGCAAAGGTTTCCAGCATAATTGGGATGGGGGAAAAAATGTAAGGCGTTTTTCGGTCACTGTTTTATAATGTTGAAAATCTCTTTCGGTCCATGTTGTACTCTAGGACTAACACAAAAGAGTTGCAGTTTTCTTTTAAATTTTTCGATAAACAACAAATTTATTGGAGCAGGCATAAATTGATTGTGACTGGGCTTGTGTGGTTCAAAACAACATTTTTGACTAGCATTTTTGAAAATATTGATTATAGATTCTTTACAATTGGAAATAATAAGGAACAGTATCAAGCCATTAGAGAAACTTAGAATGGCTAATTTTGAATATCAAACAACACTTTGTTTGCCGGAAATTTGTAAAGAATCGTTGAAAACCAACAGAGGAAGTCGAATTATCCTTTACCTGGTAAATTCAGGTTGTAAATCACTTTTTGAAACACATCCTTTGAGCACCCATGACCTGGCATATATTGTCTTCCTTTTGTTGTCGATTGCTGAAGCCAGAAGCCTCCTGCAGCCTCTTTTTAGAGATACCAAAAATGCTGTAAATGATGAGGGCTTGATCAGGTTACGATCTCACCTAACATACTCAGATGTTTCTCTTCATGGAATTGGTTTTTTCAAATTTATAAAATAAGTTTTTGGAACATCAAGCCTAATTGAAATTTCCATTTAAATGGTCAAATATGCTTTTATGTCAGTTACCCTTGTTTTGTTGTTTGTGACATTGATGTAGATTTAGTTATATGTCTATACATATAGGCCACTATCTAGGGGCAGCCACATACATACCTATGACAAAATCGCCATGTTGCTATTATTGTTAGTCTACACAAAGCGTATGCTCTGCTCCTATATATTCTTATACATATAATGCTGTCAGAAAGTAAAAGCCATGGGCAAACGGAAAAACGAAAATCTGCCATAGACAAAGGTAGTGCCAGCCAGGCAGCCAGGCAGCTTTTCTCTTTCTCCCTGATAATGCCCCAAAAATATTCAAACATGATGAAATTTCTGAAATGCCTCAGGGCGTCGTCTTCCATCGCTTAACTTCACCCAAGTAGCGTCCCCACAACGTGTTGGCGTTGCTTGCTGGGCTCTGGCACGTGTAACTATGGGCTATGGGCTATGGGCTGCTGCCCCAGCTCTCCCGATTCCATGAGCACCAGGTGTGGTCGGTGAAAATTTCAATAGCAGCGCAAGTTTCATTGACTTGACAGTTGGAGGTGTGTGGAACACCCCACAGTAAGTTGGCCCAAGTGTAATTGTTACCGTTTAAATTTCCATTAAACGGTCCTCCATTTAGGACATAGGCAAAATGGCTTTCGCCTCGGCCGCGGGCTGCCGCACAAAATATGTCACAACATTTAAGCTGCGTTTTTTGGACAACAACAATAGCTTTGGCAACAACAAAGCCTGAGCAGGACTTTGGCTTTCAAAGGCCGCCCGCTATTAACAAACCATAAAGTAATTTCTTGCTTTCCTGCACGGAAATTAGACATTTTGTCAAGGGAACACTCACTTTGGGAAGCTGCTCTGCTGCTGCTGCTGCTGCTGCTGCCGCTCTTGACGTCAACGCAGCCCGCGGCCTACAACAGGGACCAGGACAACAATAACAAGAACAATAACAAGCGCAAGGACCTTAAGTGAGTGGGCAAGCAGGGGAAGCAGAACACTTGCTTCCAAGTTAAAAGTGAAAATATTATAATGAAGTATGTTGTTAGCTGTTTTGAGATTTTCAACTGTATCCATCAGATACGAAATAAGCCGGTGACGAGGACGAGAACGCTGGCGCGAGCGGCAATCGCAGTGTGGGAGCGGGGACCGGCCCGTCTCGTTGGCAAAACATTTTGTAAGTAAACAAGCAGCGGCAACAAAAGTTTGTCTATTTAAAAAGTTTTGCGCTTCATGCGCAAAAGTTATAAAACATGAAAATATTTCTTAATTATTTTTATAAACAACAGCGTCGCCGTCGTCGTCATCGTCGATGTCGATGTCGATGTGTTGGCGGGTGCGGCTTGATCTGGCTTGTGAAAACTGGAACGGTTATAAATTTTGAGAATCAGTTACAATGCTGAAAAGGGGCAACTGGCAATGCCAAGCCCCCGCCCGCATGCAGTAACGTTATGCTTGTCCTTTCTTAAGTAGCCTTTGTCTAAATCTCAGGTTTCCTTCTGCTGTTCTGCTGACTGCGGGTCGATTTAAGTCCCGGGTCTTGAAGTTTTTGTTCTGCATTTGTTTGTCTTGCTGATTTTCGAGCACATTTTGCCTGAGGTCAGGATTGTGTTTGATTAGCATAAATACAGAAGGGAAATTCATAATTTACCCCGCATTGCCACCCCCTTAGCCACTCAATGTTTTTGTGAATGTCTGTAAAATTAATTAGGCCGGCTGCAGAAAAATACCAGCAAATGCTTACATGCTCTTCCTGATGCTTAGGCTGTGTCTTTTTTAAGAGCTGTGTTTCCAAGAATTTTATACATAATCCACATACCTGGAATATACAGAAAAGATACAAGATGTTTTGTTAATTAAATGGGGTAACGTTGGCCAAAAAAATATATATATTTATACTCATATATATGAAAGAACATTTCCAGCCATTTGTTTAGGTAAAACTCAACGGCCTGATGCCAGGCCGCATTTCCACAGGCCAGTTTTAGTAAATTTGATTGCCGTTATCTGCATTTTATTATGTTTTTGCTACCGCAAAGCGATGCGCTGCCATTTCCAAATGGTTTTTGATATACGAGCTGGGGAACGGATTCGGATACGCATTTGAATTGTTTGCCACATGATATCTGCCAAATGGATGGGCCTGGCGGTTGAATATTGCATTTTTGGATATATTTGAATGGGAAATAAACTAAGCCAATGATTTATGCATGCAGCCAAAATGAAAATCAAATCCATTTGCTGAGCAAATCAAATGTTTGAGATTTTTGTTTAAAATTTAAGCCTTTTAAAGAGATATTTGGGAGAAATTTAATAGTTTTGGATCAGATTTTTAACATCCGCTGGATAACATTGACATGTCTTAAATATATTTTTATATATAGTTAGATAAATGACAGTTAAGGTCATCCAAAGCTGTTTAAAAGTGCACAAATGGTTTCTTGTCGATGTCCGATGATAGCTCATATATATATAATGATTACAAGCTGCGATTTCTCCCCATTGAAACACACTTTAAACTTGACGTGTCTGGCAATTTCAATCAGCTATAGAAATATCAACACGCTCGGTTCGTAACATTTCAATTTGCTGCAACAAATGCTCATAATTTATAAATTTTAAATCTATTTTTGCCAAACGACCTGAACGCTTTCTATTTTTGCGGCATGGCAGCCACACAGCGACTGGATGAGCCAGGGTTGGTTTTGGAGGAATGTTTTGTTGCTGATTTATCGCTGTATCTGTTGTTGTTGTTGTTGTTATTGTTGCCATTGTCTGCGTTTTTGGTACTGTTAACCCGATTTTCCACTTTTCATGTGGCAGCGACGCAACGAGTAGCAAGAACATACAGTAGCAGCACGATGGCATTGGCATGCATGATGATTATGTTTACGTTGCCGTCACTAGATGTCGCTAATGTGGCGCACGCTCAAGTCGAGTCACGTCACCTTTTGGCTTCGACTGGCTGCCAATGCCAATACCAAGACCAAGACGCAGAACAAAAATCCATTGCACTAGTCTGCCCTCGGGCAAGACAATGCCAAGGAACCCGCATTGGGAAACGAGATCACGTAGTGCTCGGTGAGATTTTTGCAATTTCATATGGATTTTGCTATCTAAAAACTATCTTTCAATTAAATTCCACTCCTTGGCCGTGCGCTGCTTCAATTTCAATCAAACTCGCAAACTTATACCCAGCCGTACGTACGCGCATTTTCCGGCGTGTTAGCCAAAAACTAATTTGGCCGCCACTCAGCTTAAAGCGCTTTCAGCTAATAATTGTGCAAAGCAACATTGCATCAGATTGGCAAAACTGGTTAGTTTTGTTAATATTTGCAAACTTAATTTGATTATAAAATTGCATGGCAAATATTTTCATGGCATTTTTTCGCTCGTCGCGTATCATTTTAAGTTATTTTACATAAATTTCCCAGCCATAAACAAATATTTTTGGGTCACGGTACACGAAATTGATCCTGACATTGATGTGGGAGTTTCGTGTTAGGGACGGATGTAGGGAAAGCAGCCGAGGCCGCCGCTTTGTCGCAGTTTTCAACTTCATTTAATTTAATTTATTTTTCAGTAGCACCAAAATTTATGTAACAACTTTGGCTCCGCTGTTGTTATTGTTTGTTGTTATTTCAAAACTAATTTGCATAAAATGAGCGTCGAGTGCTTTCGGTTACCTGGCCCATAAAAGCCACATATGTCCCTGTACTGTGCAGTAGCATCAGAGGCTAGATAGCCGGTCAACTTGCAATAAATTGCCACTTGATGACTCTTTTGAAAGGGCCAAAGCCAAAGCCAAATCCAAAGCCAGAGCCAAACCAACGCCAGCAATTCGATTTCGGTTTTATGGCGCATAAATTATTCAAAGTTAGTCTATAGTCTATAAAATGTTGAGCTTCGTTGAGCCAGCACTAAACTGAACGGCTTGCTTGTTATTTTTCTTGTTTTGATACGCCCGCAGCAATAGGCTCAAAGAGTATATTAGGTTGCTACCAAATGTCTAATAGAAGCTGCACACTTATCAAATTGAAAGATGAAAAGCATTTTAAATTTGAATTGGAGTTTGTAAGGTTTGTGTGCTATTCTGTGTGAAAAACTTGTTTGAATTGGTCAAATTTAACTTTCTTAAATGAAAACGACTTTTACTTAAAAAAACTTAAAACAAATTTACCATTCGCAAGCTTGGGTGTTAGCCCTTGATACTTATAAAGCAAAATCGTTTGAACACAGCTGAAGCATACAATCGATCACTGAAGTAACAGTAAGAAATGGGACTACTATGTTGAGAAAGCTGTGGAACAGACAATTAACTCTGGCTAAAAGTAATATCTATAAGCACTTGGCATAATAAAGCACTATTTTCCATGAAAAATCATTGTGCAACAGCTTACAGGATACCTCACAGTCGAGCAGGCTCAATTGCAGCCTTCTTAAGTATTTTGCTTGTTTGCTGTTCACCCGTAGGGCAGACAGTTGCCGCCACTAGAAGGAGCTCTGACCTTGTACCAAGGCATACACGAATATCCCTTTTCTAAATAGACAATTTGCCCTTCTTTACGCACTATTGTTTTGTACTCGAGGCATCCTTAAGGTCTGCCATTGTCCTGCTGGCCTCATTGTTGGCTTTGGTTGGCATAAAAATCAGTTTAAGCGTAGGGCAGCTCCTCAATTTATGCTACAGGTTTTTCTTTTATTATATTTTTTGTGTGCTGCAAACGCTTTTACGAGTTAACCGAGGACCCGGAGCCCTACAATCGTTACGGCAAATCACTTTCAGCTTACAGACTGCCCAAGAACAATGGCCATAACAACATATGGCGCTTGGCATTGATGAAGTAATCATTTAAAAGCAATTCCATTATAAAGTAACTGCAAGACATACTCCTTTTGGCAAGACAAATGAGACTGTAAAGTTGAAAGGAAGTTATGAGAAAAAGTTGGCCTATAATTGACTTAGATTCACTTTTTTATGTCTCTCTTAAAATGAACAATAAGTTTTCCATGCTGATTTCAATATTTTATCTATTACTTGTGAATTACTTGTCTATTACTTGTGACTAGTTTCAATTTCAGAGGCACAATCCTTGACTTCTTGGTATAAAAATTAGCAATGACTACAGAAAAACTCACAAAGGCTTGTTGATCAGATGATATCTACTATTAAAACAGTTGAAATTCATTTACAGGCTAATAAGAAATCGAAACAGAATAAAACTCTCTATCGAAATTGAACTCACATCAGTCAATTTTAAGCCGACAGTAATATATCTAAGAGACTTTGAGAAGTTGACAATAAGAAAGCTGATTCTTCTACTTTAATGTGAACCAACCTATTATTGAGCTCTCTCCTCAGCTTCTAATGAAAATCGCCAACTCATGGTTGGTTCGAAAAGCTAATGCTGAAATAAATACGTATGATAAAGCACTTTTTGGGTTCACTGTCTGCTTCGTCAAGCACACAACTGACAGGAAGTGATTTGTCCTGCAGAACAGGGAAGCCTCTCAACAGCTGAATCAATTATTTTTAAGCAAGCTGCAATTAATTATATATTTTTTACAATTTATTTAAAACATTTCATTATTATGCTGACAATTGGCAAAAAACAGAAAATAAAACTGAAATATAAAATAAAATATTTGATCTAGCCACTTTATATTTATATGCCATAAATTGTATGTTAATTTATGGTACAAACACAATGGAGATTTCGTTTGGCTTGTGACACGCTTGATTTGCAAATTGCCCTGCAAATGCATTAATAAAATAATATATGAATAAATAAAATTTAATTTTTCCGAACAAAAAAAACTGACAAACATTCCCCAGTTAGTACGGGTGTGTGCGACAGACAGACAGACAGACAAATAGATAGAAAGAGATACAGGGATACGGACAGGAACAAGGACAACAATATTGCCAACTTGGCAGACAAGGCAGAGTGCGCAAAAAAATAAAAAGAAAACTGTTTGTTTGTTTGCCTAAGTTGTTGCTGTTGTTGTTGCTGTTCTTCTTGTTGTTGTATTCTGATGGCATATTTGAGTATATTTGCACAAAATACGTGAAATTACGCGAAAACTTCGGTCTGTTCGTTGTTGTCTGTGTTTGTGTGTGTACTTATACTGCCCCGTTCCCTTAACGTCAAGGAGACGCCAAAGGCAAGCCAGCCCACGTCAAGGCCAGCCAGGCCAAAGGGAATGAATTCGTGCTAAGTGAATGTATGAGATGGCTGGCAACTTCGTAGTCGCTATGCCAGAGTACAAATGCCATTTAATTTTGAAACCAAAATGTCAGACTATCCAAACGTAGTTCGCTTACCCCGGCCTAAGTATCAAGTTGACGCAGACATACTGAACGTATGTCTGGGTGTATTTAAGGACTCGCTACTGATCCCTATAGAGAAAAAAGCTGTTAATGTTAATTGCTAAATGGTATGAAATATATAAACAGCTCAAATAGTAAAACAAAAATGTGAACTAAACGGATATCAAATGAATTTTTGAATGAGCAGATGAACGAGAAGCTCGATGAAATCTTTTCAATGTGATTTTTCAAGAAAACAGATTGGCCATTTGATACAAAGGGCTTAATGCCATCAGGATTAAAAATTACAATTTCTGTTTCATTTTGTAACCAAATTATTTAATCAGCAGCCTGTGCACATACATATGTATGTTAATAAGCCCCGCTACGCAGCAACAGGGGAAGTGAAGCGCAGCTTCAGCAGCAGCTCGGCTGGCAAAACAAGTATACTTTACACTCTGTTCGGCGGAAATCTCATTTGTCATTCAGTTGGCCATTTATCAGTTGGCATTTAAAAAGCTATTAAAAGCGTATCCGAATACGATTTTTCCAGGCTTTTTTTGCAGCACTCAGGAAATAGCCGCCCAGGCATCGCAAGAAGGAATCGCAATATCAGCCAGGCCAAGGCAAAACCAAGCCACTTCAATTCATAATTTAAAGGGCAACCGATTGCTGGCACCCAGGCCACACCCTCACCATGCAGCATGCTCCTCCGTAGCACCTAACAGTCACAGCAATAAATTAATATAAAAATTCCTCACGCTCAGCCAATAAGGGCACATTGAAGCATTTTATCGCTACTGCCAGACGACAGAAACAGACACAGAGGTCGAGACAGAGGCACAGCCCCACGCAGATCGAGATGTCTGAGATGCCTGCACACGCGACCAGTTTGCTTTTCACTTCTTGGACTGCTTGGCCAAATGCCTCTGCCACTTGGCCAGACATTTACGGTATGCACAAATAGAACATGAAGCATTAAAAACCATTAAACATTTATTGTCCGTCATGTAGAGCATTATTATCTTTCGCTGGCAAGACGTTTAGTTTATAGACTTCAGCTCTGTGAACTGCAGTTCAAATAAAAACTTTTATTATAATTAGTTTTTGAGAAATGATGCAGTGCTAAGCCAGCAGAGTGCTTGACATCATTTCGCACCTATAGAAATTTCAATTCTGTAATTCATCTTTAGGCTTCCAAAAACAGGAGTTTAGTACGTTGAGGCAATTGCATCAAGTTTTCAGCTTCCTCGTGGCTTCACCAATCACAACTCATCAACAATTTCGATTCGCATTCCATTGCTGGCTAAATTTGTTGAACAAGTAGCTTCCCACACAGCCAGACAAGTTCGTATTCTTTGGCAGCACTTGAACTAACCGCAACACCTTTTACTTTTCCCCAAAGCTAATTGTTGAAGATGTTTAAATTGTTGCGGCCATCGATTAATTTTGGTAAAACTTTACCAACGCTGCAGGCGCCCTCAGCACACTTGCTCTGCCCATCTGCAACTCCAGTTCGAGATCTGCCAAAGTTTTGCATGTGACCTCGATAGCCTGCAACTCGGTCTGGCAATGACGACTACTTTGTGGACGTGGCAGCTACGCCCACAGCCAGCAACTTTGTTAATGGTTTTGTCATAAATTTTAATTCGATTGCATCAGTGAGTCGTAGAGGGGCAGCTAGACGGCTGTCTGCATGGCCAAGATGCCTTTCAAAGTGGCGCATGAAAAGTGCATTAGCAGGCACAGGAGGGTAGGACCAGGAACAGTCGGAAAGCAGTCTAAGTGTGTGTGTGTGGCCTATAAGCGGGCTGCCAACTTTTTGATAGTGTGGTTTTGTCTGCATGAACTCTGGCATAGACTTTGCCTTATGTATGAAGCGGCTGTTCGAACTTCGAAGACTCAATTAATTTATGCAGTGTGAATTGAAGTTTTTGGGATGCCAGACGAGGCTTTAAAATTGCATAAAAGCCAAGCGCTGAGCTGTAATTTCCGCCGCCACACAATTATGCACACACGTATACAGCCACAAAGGGCGTTGAGCTGAAGCTGAAGCTGGCTTAATAAAGTGCATGGGAAGGCTGTTCTACCTGGAAGATCGCCACTCCTTTTGACTGCACCGCAGCCATTATGCCGGAAATGCGTTCAATTAATGAATTTTAAATGCATTGTCGTTGTCACTTCCGCCCGTAGCAGCGGCAGCTTGGCTTACGGTGCGTATGCGTAACGCGCTATTTACAAGTCAACCACCAAGCCAAGCCAAGCCAAGGCAAGGCAGAAAGCGCAACAAAGGCGCATTGTGGCACATTATCTTTTGTCTGTGCAACTGCCAGCATGTCAGTCTGCTCTGTTGTTGAAGCTTTACAGTGGTTAAAATGCCATTTAATTACGTAAACTAGAATCAATTAAAAACGAAAGAAAACATAAAAATTTGTTATAAGCTGCCGCAGCTTGTCAGACATCATTTCCCTTTTTCTGGCTGAGGTTCCTCTTTGATTGGTTCTGGTCTAAAGAAGGATGAATATTGTTAATATTTATTAGGATTTTTCGCAAGTCTACGATTCCGAATTACTTGTATTCTATAGAAAGAGGGTCAATCGTGATATCAGGAAACTCCAATTTGGGGAATTGCTCCATATCGCCGCCACCAAATTGTTTGGCCAGACGTTCGAATTCTTGTTTTAGTTCCTGCTTAAATTCCGGTGACGGATCAGCCACTCGGCCATCAGGATTTTTCAAATTATACTCCCGCACCTTCTGCAGAAACAATTCCTTTATCGGATCCTTGTAGTAAAGTGTAGGTAGCACGGATATGTTGCGGTGGGATATTATGGAAAGAATTGATTTCGACATTTTTGTTTTGAATTAAATTTTAGTCTATCCGGAGTGTAGTCTACATTTAAGTGAATACATTTTCAAAGCCGGCTGTCTATGCTCCACATACGTAAGTATAACTCCCTGCTGCTAAGAGGTGAACGCTCTTCGTCCACTGTGCATGGTTGGAAAGGGCTGGCTTCATTTCGCGTCGTCTGTGGCACAGTAACTACAAGGATAATGCCAAGCGGGCTGGCATGAAAGAATAACAAGAAAATGCCTGCCATCGTTCATTACACGCGCAGCCCTTTTGCAGGTGCGTGTCCTAGTGTCCTGATCCTGGCCAAGACGACCGACAAGGCATTCGTAATGTTTTATTGTTGTAACTGTCGCCTGACTCCGTAATATATAGTCAGGCCCTCGGCCACATCCTGCCTGCTGCCAGCCTGCTTCTTATGCTGCTGCTGCTGCTGCTGCTGACACAAATCACATGCAGCCTTTTTTTGCCAGCCTCTCTCAGACTGAAGAATGAAGTGAGTTTCGGTCTGCGGACATTTTTGGTGCTCGTACGTGCTAAGACGTAAACGGAGCCCAAGACCCGAACCAAGGTAGAAAATTATGTAAGCTTAAAAGCGGGTTTTAGTTTGCCAACCCATTTATCCCCGCCACCGCCGCCGCCACCGCCGCCACCACCGCTCTTGTCCCTGCCGCACCTGCTCACTAGTTATCTTTTGGGCCGTTGTGCTTTTGTCTGCGTTTGTCGTCTTCCGTTTTAACAAATGTTTTGTTAGCGCGTTGCTCTCAAGTTTTCCGTTTGCAAAAATTATGCGGAAACGGAAGCGACAAAAGGAAAACCACAATTGAATGGGTCGAGTGTGCATGTGTGAGTTTCTGTGTGCGTGCTTGTGTGGCACGTGGCCTACGCATGCATGTGTGTGTGTGTGTGTGTGTGTGCGAGCGCTCACCTGCTGCTCATCTGCTGCCGGTTCATTTGTCTAGGCCATCACTTTGTCATCAGTCTGAATTAGGACTATTCAATTTTCATTATTAAATAATGCCAGGCCATTGATAGAAGCAGGAAAGAACTCCACACTATGGCCGTATTAGAGTAGAGATGTTTGTCTGTCTGCTTGTGCGTACGTGATGCTTGACAAAATTAAATGCACATTCGAATTTATGAGCCAAATAGTGCGTGTCCTTTGCCCCCCAGGCCAAGCTGGGACAGGTACGAGTAAAATTGTAATTAAATTTGTCCAAAATCAGCTGCATTTCCTGCCCATAAATCTCAGCCTAATCTATGCATCGATATTTAGATCACATAAAACTGCCACGCCCACAGCTTTAGCTAACTCAAAGCGGCGTCGCAACGATAAATCAAAACAAATTCACATAATTTTTATCGCTTTGAACAATTTTGCATATGCCAATGGCAATGTATGTGTATCTCTGTGTGTGTGTGTGTGTGTTTGTGTACTTATGTCGCCTCGTTCTCGTTCTCGTTTGCGTAACCGTTATTTGGGTTTCAAGTTAAACGTTTCAATAAAGTCGAGCACCTGTCAATAAATCGAAATTGCCTCTCGTATTATTTTTATCGGCAACGTTTACGTTTACATTGCACAAGCACAATCTGCTTCACATAACATTTGCCAGCGGCCACACCCAGCCCCAACCTCAGCCCCAGCCCGCGACCCCACATCCCGCTAGCCAACAACCGCAACTCCACTTGGCAGACACATACATTGAGGGACGACCTTCGCTATCTTCACAACGTCAGCGTCGTCGTCATCAGTCGCCATCATCTTCTTCCAGTTGAGCGCTTCTGCGGGTCTTGACTGCTCGAGAATCTCTTTTGTGGTTTCGCTTCCCCCCACCCCCCACACATTTCTGTTGGATAATTTTATTTTGGGCTTTTTCTTGTTTTTTTTTTTTTGTCTTTGCTACTTTTTAATTCAGTTTTGGCAATCGAATTGTGGCCAGTTTTGGCTTTAATTAAAGACTCGTTTGAAGTTTAATTCACCGCTTTGAGTTTGACTGCGCTTAAGCTTAAGCGGTTGTGCCTTAGATTAAATCCACTTGCTCTAGAATGGAAACAGAATGACATTTTTATAAGCCTGTCTAATGAAAATTTAATAAGCAGCGAGTGTACATGTACATATATATCTACTTTCTTTTTTGTTTCTCTGCGTGAGCTGAGGCAGGCAGCGTCAGAGATCTCACAATAATAATGAGAAGGAGACAGCAGCGACAAGGCACCGTAACAAACAGAGCTCAGCCACCACACACCACAGCCATGTCTCAAAGCCATGTCCACACATTCACATCCATATCCACATCCCCATCTGCAGCCCCATATGTGTCATGTAAAAAGATTGTTAAACAAGCAACCAGAAGAAAATGCTTTAAAATGAAATGCGTTTCTCGTTTCTCTTTTCTCATAAGACATTCGTATTCAGGGGCTAGACAGGTCGGAGGGTCTGGCTTTTGTCGTGGATATGCTACAAAATTGCACAATGGATCACATTTATAAAAAGTAAATCTTAAGTGATCAAACTAAAGTTATTAAATTTACAATCAAATAAACTTCTTCGATTCTTAAAGTATTAAAATTCTGCAAGTATTACAAAAAATAGTTATAAAGCCAAACTCTAGTAGCATAAAAAGTTGAAATACAATTTCGGCCATTTGGGCATTGTGGCGTAATAGAATTATCTTCCAAGTCGTCCAAAGTCTTTGGTTGGTTCGCAAATTCCAAGGATTAAACGTAACTCAAAAGAGATGCTTCAATCAATCATATCTCCATAGCGCTCACCATTGACGAGATCGTTCTAGGCGTTCTCATTTTGAATGAATTCAGGACCAATGATTGTACACCAAAGACCTTTATGGATGCAGCAATAGTTAGCATTTTCTTCACTTCAGCATTTTCGCTCGAACCATTATCGTGAGCTTGATACTGAGCTCAAACCTGAGATATATGTTTTTTCAACGCTTCTTTAAGATTTATGTACAACGACTTTAAAAATAGTGCAATCCTTGCTTGCAAAAGTTTTAAAATCTAATGAAGAACATCTAATGCGATTATTATAACCAGGGATACTAGAAATTTATATGCTTGTTGATACTTTTGTTCCACTATGCATGCTTGGCCTTGTAGAATAATGCGTTGCCGTTGCTCTCGTAGCGCTGAGCAACAAACAAGCGAAATATTATTTACGAGCTGTCAAATCCCAGTTAACATGCTTTATACTACCAAGACCGAGGACAGGCAGAAGTCGTGTGTGAGAATGTGTATTTGTGCGTTTCTGTTGGTGCCATCACATAGTTGGCCAAGCGACAGCCGCAGATAAGAGATTCCCAGATACAAATTCGGATAACAGCTACAGTTTCAAAAAGTATACGGCTTGACACAGTAAGGCGAAGGCAAAGAGAAATGCCATGCCATGGTCCTGGCAGTCTAAGAAGCGGGCAACAGGCAGGACCAAGCCAAAACCAAGAGTCACAACCAGAGCGTAATAAAATAAAAAGCATAAATGAAAACGCGGGCAGGCAGGCAGAGAAACCACGAAAAATAATTTAAATTTATGTACTTCTGTGTATTTATTTGTGCGTTTGCGTTTTTCCGCTGCTCTCGTATTTTCCTTGCGACGTCTTCTTGATTTGTTTGCCTCCTGCTTCTACTTATCCCAGAAGCGGCAACAGCAGCAGCAACAGAAAGCATTAAATTCAATTTGCGTATGTATAAGTTGTATACGCGCGTGTGCGTGTGTGTGTGTGTGTTTGTGCTCGTATGTGTAACTGCCACTCAGCGTCAGTTACAGCAAAGAGCAGTGAATACTTTGGCAGTGATGCCGCCTACTGCTCTGGCAATGCCAATGACGACCTGTTGTTGTGTTGTTCAAGGAATTGCTTAACATGTTAAATGCATGTGCGTGTGTGAGTACCCGCTCATCTGTGTGAGAATCTGAACACTCAAAAGAAAATGCATGAGAATTAATATCACAGCGTTGTCTAGTGTATGAGAATTTTCATAAGCGCAGTACAAAGTTCTTAACTAAAATGTTATTTTCAATCCCAGAACTATTTAGGGGGTTCACAATGTGCATTTGTGCAAAGTGATATCATTGTTTAGACAAAGTATATTACTTGCAGATGTTGTGACTGTAATATTGTACAGATGTTTTGCTTATTCATTAGTATATATAGTTGACTGATCAGCGACCACCTGGAGATTCATAAAGAGAACTGCAAGACTGCTCAATTTTGCCACTCTTAGTGTACCGGTGATGTTGGTAATGACCCAGAGGAGCAGAGCTAAGCGTGGTAACCTATTCCAGTAGCACTGCCAAATATGCAGCTACTCAGTGCGGTAAACTAGTGCTGAATGGAGAAGTGCTCTCCCCTTCAACTGACTGTAGATAACGCAATGGCAAACCTCATGGCGCAATGGAAAGCTGGAAGTCGTAGGCAAGAAGAACTACCTTTAACTATGGTAATTGATAATCTCCACGCAATGAGCTGAAGCTTTCTTAAAGTCATTGTTTTCCCATCAGCAAAGCTCAGGTGAAAAACTCAGAGCACTTAAATGATATTTTAAGGATCCTTGTTGACAGAAAAACATTCACTTTCAAAAAGCTTTAACTTCTTCTCTAAAAGGACAATGATTTCCTTAAAACTAATTAAAATCATAAGATCTTGCATATCGTCAAGTTAACCAGAATCGCTTAAGCTTATAATGAAATTGTTGTACAAGGACTACACGCGTGTGTAAGGTCTTTTCTTTTTGGCAAGCAAGTCTGACTGCGTTGTACTGGCATCTAGAGTTCAGAATTTCCTGCATTACACTTGCCCTCGTTGCTGTTGTTCGCATATTTCTCATGCGCTGCTGTTGCCCATA
The DNA here is from genome assembly GCA_037043425.1 of Hirtodrosophila duncani. NCBI lineage: Eukaryota > Metazoa > Arthropoda > Insecta > Diptera > Drosophilidae > Hirtodrosophila > Hirtodrosophila duncani. The sequence continues at coordinate 3,473,213 of JBAMBM010000834.1, read as the reverse complement.
TATAATAAAAAACTTGGCCTCTGAATATAAGTGAGTGTGTGGGTGTGTGTCGGCTTATGTATGCGATTGTATGTATGTGAATGTGCTTGACAATGCGTGCGCCATCTCGACAAGTTTTCTCAAAAAGCGAGACAAGTGGAAATCCGTTAAAGAAATACGTGAAACAGATAAAGCAGCTGAAACTGGAGCCGGAGCTGTGCCAGCAACAACAACAACAACTGCAGCATTTTGTGAGTGTGCCTGTGTGTTTCTGTATATCTGAGCGCACACAAAGAAATGTCGTCGACAGCAAATAAAAATTAATTGAAAAATGTTTATGAAGGACTTTCCATGATCAAAATTTAAATGCAGCATTCACGGCACAGACAGAGACAGCGTCCGAGTTGCTTTACACAGCCTGATTATTATAATTGATGTGAATATAACGGTATTAATATTAAAATTATGAAGTGTACACTTTTGCGTTTGTTGTTTTAAAGAAATAAATGAATCAACACATCAAACGACTGCAAATGAATGCAAATGTTCAAAATTGAAAGTCCAAATCCAAGCCACATTTAAGCCGCGGCCAGCCAGGTCGCACATATACGACCAGCTCATTTCAAATGCGACATGCACTTTGCAAATGCCACACCACATCCCACACCCAACACCAGCAACAACAACAACAACAACAACGAACTGTGTATAAATTTGTATTAAAATATTTTGTTGAAAATATGCGCGCCAAACTAAAAATTATGCAAGGCATTAAAAATTTAACAAGCGCTTATCCGCTTAGTACCAACGCCTGCTGCCTGTGCATAGTCCTCCAAAGTCCTGGCAAGCGGCAAGTGGAGGGTAACGAGTCAGACAGGGTGAATGCAAATGCAGCTCGTGGGTATGGAGACGATGCCGTTTATTGTTGAACGTTCGTTGGCTGTTCAGTGTCACTTTCAATATTTATAGTTTGACATATGCCAAATTTTATGCTGCAAAATAATGGCACAAGCTAAGCTTTGGCCAATTTTGTTGGTGTTTTTGGGGGCGGTGCTTGATACTGGGGGAAAGTATGCCAACTCAATGGAAATTGGGCAGAAATAATATGCAAACATTAACACAAACACAGAATGCTATCTAATTGGCAGCGAATGACAAATTCAGAAAATTAGTCAACACAACATTGAAATATTTTGAGCATGAATAATTTGATCCAAATTATAGGAAATAGAACATAATTTTGACTAAAAATAAATGTGTCAATATAAAAAGTGTATGTTAATAATAAATATGGTTGCCTGGATCCGATGAATGAGAAATGAATGTGGAATATTTATGTTACAGAGCAAATTCATCTGATAGTTGAGCTTCTGCGATACCAATCTGATGTTTTAATTTTTATAACCTTGCAGCGGCTTACAATATTTGTAACGCTTAGAAGAAAACATCTGTAACCCCATAAGATATATATATTCTAGATCAGCATGAGAAGTGGAGTGGGTATAGCCATGTCCGTCTGTCTGTCTATCTAACCGTCTGCTTCTATGCGAACTAGTCTCTCAGTTTATACTATCTACTTGAAATTTCCTTCTACTGTAACTACTCATATCTAAAATGTCATTAAGATCGGATAACTATATCATATAGATCCAATATAACTGGCCGATTCACAATAAAATGGATTTTTTTGGAAAGTGTAGGGATATGCATATGTGGAGGAATGTTTGAATGGTTGAAGCAGGCTCTTGCTATGTCTGATGACGAGTCTTTTGAGAAGCAATCCTGAATATGAAGCGAATACGTGCGTTTTAGAAGCCTCAGAAGTCGGTTGACAGAATTTCATAAGGATCGGGCAACTTTCTTCCTTGTTATAGTTCTGCAAAGGTAGCCCTCCGCTCTTAATTGCAATGGAATTATAAGATATAGTTTCAAATCCAATAAGAAATGTTTTCAAACTTCTAAGATTAACAAGGCATTTGAATTCCTAGATCAAGAGTAAACGAGCTAATTCATTTAAACTTACCAAATGAATTGTTATTATTATAAAAAGCTTTTAACCCAATTGGTCTAGCTTAATTTGAAAGGTCAAATTCCTTGCGGACTAACAAAAGCTAAAGCTAAAGTCAAGCAAGTCAAGCGAGAGAACATAATTTATTTTAAAGTTTTCCTATAATTTTACTCATCCATATGCGAAGGTCTGTAAAAGTATTTGCCCCAAGAACATTGCTCCTTATTGTCTTACTAATTTGAAAGATGACATCTTAGCTTTTCATTTTACAAATTACCCAAAGCAGAGAATATATAGTACTTCGCCCATTTTAATTGCATTTGCACCCCTCAAGGAAAGTGAGCCGTGGCAAGCGTTTAGGTGGTGGCACTTGCCAGAACGATTTGTAGCTGTGGGAACCGGACTCCGCCCCCCTTATTAGAGTGGATTTAGCTGATGGTGAAGCCACCATTGCTGGAATTAATATTTAGTTGGACTTTTCAATGCATTCAACTTTATGTGCAGCTGGCAAATGTTTTGACCCCCGCTTGAAGTTGTGGTCGCCCTCTCTCTTCGTATGTAACTTAATCTGAGGTATGAGTATGGGTGTATCTGTGTGAGCGAGTGGTGTTTGCTGGTGGAGAGGGGGTGGTGGTGTGAACTGTGTTTTAAAATGCAACAGATGCGCCAAATTAATGCAACCATTAAATTGTATTAGCGTGTGCGAAATGTAAAGCGCATTGCAAGAGCAACGACTGGCAGACTGTGCTGGCCCCAGCTCGGGCTTCTACGTTGCGTTACCAAAGGGAGAGTTTGTGTTTGATATGTGTGTGTGGGTGTGTGTGTGTGTGGTGGAGTGTGGGTGTATCTGAATGTAAATGTATACCGTTTGCTATCGCCGCTGTTAGTGTGCGTTGTATTTGCTGGAAATTTGTGTTTGAATAAACATGAGAGTCGTTGCATTAATGCGCATACAAAAGCCAACAGCGCAACTCCAACGCAACGCCGCAACTCTGCATCGACAACGGATTTAAATATTCCCCGGCAACAACAAACAAATGCTGCCGCTCAATGCTAAAATATCACGCAGCGCCAGTAGAGGCAAGTTTATGTGGCATGCCACTAACTATAGCCACATACTACCACATACACACTCGCACACCCGCACACAGATATAAAATTGCATTGCCACTTTTGCTATAATTTCGTATGTGTTTTTGGCTATGCATTCTTATTAGTGCAGCTCCAACGCCAACAGCACCGCAATAGCAACAACAGCAACAACAGCAACAACAACAACAATAATAACAGCTGAAGAGAAAAGTGCTTTTAGCATTTAACACAAATTTCCACACTTTTGCTCTATACATATGTGCTCTATTTAAAGTTTATAAAATCATATACAAATTTTTGGCATAAAATGAAGTAAAAAGTTTTGCAACTTTCATTAAATTTGTTTGAAATTTTATATTTATTTGTCGTGTATTTTTATAAGCCAATCTTATTTTGATGACGTTCATGCTGCGACTTCTTCTCTTTCAACACGTTCAACTCATTTTTCTAGAGCTCGAACCAATTGAGAATTGTAAGCGAAAGTAAGCATAAGGATCGTTTTGTTGACCAAATAACAAATTATGGACGAATGGCGGCCTTAAATTTGTATTTTGAAATGTTTCATGTCTATTTCATTTTAATAAGAATAAAAGTTATAGATTTATTTTTAGTACAAGTCGTTCTTCAATCGGGTATTCAAAATTATATAAACTTTTCTGAATCTAGATTTGAGAATCTCATTTATAACACTTTATCTTTTAATTTCTACCCTATTTGAACTGTCTGTGTTCGGGTAACAGAGTTTCACCCATTATAGATACAACCGCAGAGATATTTATTCATTAGCTACTCGCTGACTGCCGGCATACAAGTAATTTGTTGCCTTGCTTTAGGCAGTCTCTGAAATTAGTGGCATTTTGTTGTTGCAATAATTACAGCGGCAACAGCAGCAATAGCAACAACAACAATAACAAATACTGCAACAGGACTAATGGCTTTGATGGTGGCGGTGCAAATTGGTGTTGTAACAAAAGAACTAACCGACTAGCAGGCATCTAATTGGTCGTTGGCCGCTTTTCGCCAAATGCAAAATGCAATCGGCTGAAGTATTTTCGTTGGCCCATTCTCATATTTGTATTCCAATTAAAGTGCATCTGTTGCCACAAGCACTGGCATGTAATTTTGCACATACTCGTATTCCGAACAGCAAAGAGAAGCAGGCGCAGCTGGTTGGTGTTGGTGTTGTTGCTGTTGCTGTTGCCCTCAAGCCCAGCTGAGCTCATTAAAATCTATGTATACATGGCAATATACATATGTATATACATAAATCTAATATAGCCTGATGCTGGGCTAAAATATATATTCAATGTTCAAAGCACAAGACAAAGAATATTTTACCACCAATGCAGTGGACCATACATGCTTAATTACAATGCGAATCAAAGGGCTGATGAACAATGTTGAGCAGCAGCAGATTGCCTTTAGGTGGCCCACCTGCTGTTGGTGTGGTTTCAGGTGATGTCTGCATTCACAATGCATTATCCCTGTCTATATAGTGAGCTTATTTCACAGACAAAGCAATATTGTGCGAATTAATGTTTGGTTAAGAGCATTTGATTTCAATATTCTGACATTTGGGAAGATCAAGAAAAGCTTATAGCTTTGTCATTTACAATAGGAAAACACAGAATTCAATGCAATTTTGTTCAATCCAGATAGCCAGATTACAATGGTAGAATATAGTTAATGACGACTTTTAGAATCACATCTGTTAGCCAATCAACTTAACCTATGATTGAACGTTTCGTATATTCTATCGGTATATAAGGAGATAGTGTTTCCAATAACAATAGTTAACTGAGTAATGAATGCACAGAAATGTAAGTGAAATTAAAATATGTGTGTGAATTTAAGCAGGCTTTCTAGTCGCTATGAAAACCTATAAAGTTTATAAAGTTTATAATATTTAAAATGTCTTCAAACAGATCTGTCGATGCGAATTATTGTTCTTCAGAAACCGCCTATATCGTTGTCAATGTATATGTAAACTTTGGAAGCATTCGTATAGTGCCATAAATTATCTAGTTTTCGCACAAAGTATTTCCTGATATCAGGTAAACATATATATATATTTCCTTATATCCTTGCAAACGGTATTGGACGAGGGGTACTATTCAAACCTTTTGTCATAGCAGTTTTCCACTCTTCTTGAGACACCTCCAAAACACGGTTTTGTAAGCTTCAGCTGCTTCTTCGGCGCTCGTAATTCGTTGACTACGCATTTTACATTCGATGAGTCATCAATTTGAAGTTTTGACTGCTTAAAAATTCACCTATTTGACGTGATGTGAGTGCGCTCGCATTGTCTTGATGGAGAAAGATGCTTCTTTGGCGGTTTCTCCAAAGACTTCTGGCAAACAAATGATCATGTATCACTCAAAATTAACCGCCCAACTTTTGCTCAAACGGAACAGTGGCCTCATGACTCATTCGGCCAAAGAAACAGGCAACCATTTGCTTCGCTGTGCTTCTTCCACGAACAACTTTGTTCTTTATAAAGTGTCATTTATTGAGCAGTATACTAAGGCTGGCCTAAAGGCAGTGAAAAGAGCATTGTCATCTTTATTTTTTTAGTTGCTTTGCTTCTTCATTTTGTTAATTCAATGAAAAAGGGCATTTCCAGGTGTGTAAAACTCAATTGTGGCACATGAAATAAATATAAGACAGGTGAACATGCATTTCAGATTGGGTCTAAAAATCGAAATTACGTTTTAAGTGGCAATTAGCAGCAGCAAGAAATTAGAACATGTGGCTTAATATGATGAGCTTGAAATTCTATCGAAATCGCATCAAATTCTGCCAGGTTTGTCAAACTTGCAAGTAAGTCAGCCGAATTTAACCTAGATCCGGTTACTCAGTTTTCCTTTCTTATCCAATGTTAATCTTCCTCTCTTGTTTGAGGTGAATTTTCATTTTAATAGTAAATATAATTAAACTACTTGCAATAATTTATAAGAACTTTTAAAAACTCAAGCAAAAATTCTCATGAATACTCTCAAGCATATTTCAGTATTGCCTTTCGATAACGCCGAAATTTGAATTAAAGAATGATGCATATAAATTTTAAGAACAACTAAGAAATTAAATTCCAAGTATATTTATTATTGACTCACTCCATTAGCGGCTGCAAATGGAATTTCACTTATATGAGCTTAATTGGATCTGAAATCCTAATCCCTCGAGCACAGAAAAATACACACGTGCAACATACCAATCATATAACATAATCATCTCCGGTTTCATCTGCATGTCTCGGGGTCTGTCCTATGTCTGATGCTGCCATACAATATCCGTGTCTGCCTACTTGACTTTCGGTGTGTCCATTGTAAATGGTTTCAAGTACAACCAGTGCTTCCACTTCCACCACATTCATAATTATATTAATGAACACACGCCCCCACTCCCCACTCTGCCACACATGCATACAACTTACAAAAGCAGACACACACACACACACAGAGATATAGAGGGGCAACAAAGCAGCATGCATATATTTGCATAGGAAAATTAATGCCATAATTATTTGCCACATGGACACAATGCACACGATGTGTGCAATATTTAGCATGTCTGTTAGTCGATTCCTGATATACTTCTGTTTAAATGTAGACGCATACATATATACCTATTGGTGTGTATTTGTAACTGTGTACATATATGTTGTCTGTGTATTGATATTAAGCTACTGCTGTTGTTGTTGTTGTTGTTGCCATCGTAATTGTTGCCATTTGGAAGGAACTGTGACGCTTTAACTTGCCGCCTATGTTATTGTTGTCATTTCGGTTGGCCAGCTATTTTAGGCATTCCATTGTATATGTACAGGCATACATCAACATATGTGTAATGTATTGGTATTGTTGTGAATGTAAGTATATAAACATATATACTACTAAATTAATTTCCAATGCCTATTAATTAAAGTAAATTGTGCTCGGGAATGAAAACTCTCCACACATCACACAGTCAGTCCATCATTCAGTCAGGCTTTCAGTCAAACAGCTTGCCTCAATATCAGTTAACTGATTTCAGTTTTACTTGAGGTTTGTGCCGTTTCAATCAATGCCAGAATACTTCAGTTGAAGCACTTAAATGATTCAGAGCAATAGACTTGTCGATGTTGCATATTTCCATACATATTTGCATTAATCGGCATGTGCATAGTTTAACAACAGGTACGCATACACACATAATTCTACCAACTGTTTGCTGTGGAGAAGGACTATAAGTTCATTAATGTTATTAGGATATTAATGTGCAATCAATAAAAATATAAATAATGTAACAAGAGCATCTTGATAGAAACTCATTTTGTGTCCAGCAGACTTATGCCCTCCTGATGCTCTACGGCGCTATAAGACTTTTCATGAGGACATGAAGGATTGTGACTTTTCTATCTTAGAAGACAAAGAAAGCCATAAATTCCTATCGCTAAAAAGGAATAGAAGACCGTTTTGTTGCCAATATGCCACACATAGACAGCCATCCAAACTGATCATATGCCGCACTAGACTAAGGTTCGTTTTGATAAAATTCCATATGCTGAAGCATAACTAAAACATAACTTAGTATAATTAACTGATATACTATATCTTGGTGAAATACTTTTGCAAACCTTATCCTTTTATTTATGGGACACCATATGATTTTGATAAGAATGCGATGATCGATGATGATAACCATAGCAGCTGCAATACGATTGAACCTATATCTGTGTTTTTGCTTCATTAAAAATAATTTGAATTCAGCGATTTGAACATTTTTTGATATTTTGTCTTCCTTAAATCATTTAAGATTCCATACTTAAGGATATTAATCGTAATCTGTTAAAACTATCATCTCGAATGTGGCTCTTAAGGCCAATTTATCTCAACTCAAGCCATATCAATGGCTCTGAACTCAATCAGTGACTTTAATATCTTACAATAAGACTGGAGCATTGCATGAAATAAACAAGGAGTAGAACAATTCGCTACCATTCCCACATCCACATCCACAATGGCAATGTGGCAACGAAATCGACTTAAACCAAAGACCAAAAGCAACAACAAAAGCAGGAATACGACCAACATGGGGCGCATAATGAATGAATGCATTTGGTTTTGGTTGCTGTTCAGCTTCAGCTGTTCGGATGCGGTGGTTGTGTGTGTGTGTGTGCATGTGGGTGTGGACTGAAGCTGAGTGCGGATTAAAGGTGAAATAACGCAGTGAGCGGCCACCAATACCACCACCACCAAACAGCGCCAACAGCACCAGAAAAGGCAAAAACAAAAACAAACGTACGAATCGGGAGACCAAACCGAAGACTGAGGCAAAGCCAGATCCAGGCATAATGCCTTGCATTAGCGTGCAATTTGCTCATTTCCAGGCAGCGGCAACTAGTTTACGGTCACCCCAATGTGAAGCAGCCCATCCACATCCACTACTTAACATTAATCTCCAAAGCGCGTGGAGTGGAGTGGAGTGGACTGGAGTTGAGTTGAAGCTGGAAGTTGCCCAGCATTTGTTTATCAAACAATTTCAATATGCTTATAAACCTTAATCCTCCAATGCTCTGTCTCTCTGTCTGTCTGTTTTGTCTGCCTGCGTCTGTCTCTATCGCTCTTTGGCTGCATTGTTTTATTGCATAATGGCTCGAGTATCTATAGAGCGTGGCCGTCTGTTTATTTAGGATTAGAGCAATGCCGCCCGGCTAGGTTTAACTATACATACACTTGCATGTGTTTGCCTTTGGGTTTCTTTCTATTCTTTTTGCAACCCCAGCATAGAAATCGGTGGTTGGTTGCTTCCTTGCTGCCTGGCTGGGCTACAGGCTGCTCGACCCTTGACCCTGAGCTCTAATTTGAGTTTGACATTTATGTCAATATTTGGTCAGTCATTGTTCGCACTCACACACGCACACTTGCATGGGTGTGCCTTTATTATATTGTTACGCTTGGTGTCCTCATTGCATTGTTGTTGGTGTTTGCTTGGTTTTGTTTGTCTCCCTATTGACACCCTCGTTGGCTGTTCCTGGTTGGGTTTGGGTCGCTGGCTTCTGGTGCTGGTGCTGGTGCTGGTGCTAGCTCTGGTTCTGGTTCCTGGTTTGCCTTTGCGGTTTAGCCAGATGCGGGTCTCGTTCTCGACACTAATAGAAATTTATTGCACATACTAAAATACAATTAAATAAATTATGAGATTTACTTAAACCAACGCGCGAGCATCTCTTATAATTTTTTTGAATAAGCTCAGGCGGAAACTGACCGCCTTCTAACCCACCACGTAATTACGTTCCATGATGGCAAGCGGAGGGGGGCTCGGGGGACAGGCAAACAGGCAGGCAGGCTACAGGATAGATAATCAGAATGCGTGGCTGGTGTTCAGGTGAGACACAAAGCGATTCGGCCCCGACAAAACTGTGCAAAGGATTTCTATTAAAAGCCGCAACAAAGTAGCACAAAGTAAGACAAAGTAGAAAGGACTCCGTCCCCCCTTGCCCACTTTGGTGGCATTAAAAGCGCAACATGTTGCCTCAAGTAGCATAGTCCCGCATGGGAACGGCAACGGCAACGGCAACGGTAACAGCAAAAGCAACAGCAACAGCAACAAGAACAAGGAGCGAACTGCAGGCATTGCCTACTTTGTCTGCTCATCTACATGCCGCCCTGTAAATTATGGAGTCGTGCACGTCTGGTCATTAAGCCAAATAAAACCGGCACAAGATTTATACACGGACCGAAGCCGAAGCCCAAGCCAAGCGGCAAGAGCAGGGTAATATAAATGGAAACGGAGGCAGCAGCAGTATCAGCAGCCCCAGCAGTAACAGGAACATCAGGCATCCGTCCCACTTCGGGTGGAACTTCTGTTCAAATGGACTACGACTGCGTGTAGAAAGAACAAAGCAGTCGACTGAGTTGCTCTGCCTCTGCTCTACCAATTTGGGCTGGTCGCGCGTTAACTTTTTGTTATAAATTTCGACTGGGTGCCAGGCACTTAATTTCCAGCTATCCTGCCGCCAGCCTCATCCTGACTTTAGCCCTACACACACGTGTGCAGTTCAGCCACATAGCCAGAAAGGTGCAGCATTTATTTGCCGCGCAACAGTTAATCTTAGTTACGGTTAGTCAAAGTTGGGCGAAATAAACTTGAATTTGGGCAACTGCGTGTCTATTTCTAGGCAAAGGCAGCGCCAGTTAATAAGATCACGTAATTTATTTAATTTGAGGCGCATTTCTCCTTTTGTCCGTTGACTATGATTAAGTGTCTGTGTCCATGCATAGATTGGGGGGGCGAGCAATGTCTTAAGTGGTAACACAACATGGTGGCTGTCATCTACATTTGTAGTAAGCATATTTATAAGCAGGTGCTCTTAATTAAGATGTATGCAAATACCATCAACCGGCATGTAAGAAGGATATGATGTAATACAAATTCCGTTTGTGAAGCGTTCTAAAACATATTCGTTCTAATTGTCTTAAGCTTAAGTTTACAGTTGATAAAAATGGGACACTACAAAAGAGAATACAAAATAATGTAAAGTCGAAACAGTAGAGAAAGCATGAGGTTGCAGGAATACCTCTACACTACAAAAAAATATATGTACGACTTTTCAAAAAGCAATCAAATTTTTCTTGATTTGAGGTTCTGAAAATAAGAACACAAGATTTCTGCAAATAAGACCAAATGATTCTCAAAATAAAGCCAAGGCTTTCCTAAAACAGCAAACGCTTTTTAACATCAAGAGAGGAAGGCTAACTTCGGGTAACCGAACCTTATATACCCCTGCAGAACTATGAAAAGGAGAGAAAACCTAGAAGTCTGAAAAGAATTTCCTTCAGCTGGCACCTTCAATAGGCACCAAAAGAATCTTCTTTCTAATTATGTACCTTCACATATTCTGTGCATGCATTCTGATATTAAAACTTTCATATACTTATGCAGGTACATGGCACACATTCAAATTCCAAGAAGTCTGTTTGTGAGTGAGGGAGACAGAGCAAAACGCTAGCTCAAATAACGCTGATTGGCTTGCAAATAAAATTAGTTAGCACCATATCTTGGGCAACGTTTTCATTTATATTTCATTATATGGGATGTATATATGTTATAGTGGACCGATCTTTATGATTTTTACATATGTGTAGGTTACTACACGGTAAAAATTACATAGTCGATAGCTTGAAAACGCAAAGAGAAATTCGCAGCATAGAAACATAGACATGACAGACAGACAGACTCGGCTTGTCATGCTGATCAAGAATAAATCTATTTAATTTATAGGGTGGGAGATGCTTCCTTCTATGCGTAACAGATATTGTGACAAAATTATAATACCTCAGCAAGGGCATAATGAGAGCAAAACGACTGTCAGACCACTGAGGCTCAAAACTGTTCTTGAATTGATACGTAAACGTTATTTAAATGAGATCAAATCGTTCTAGATATGACCCCAGAACATTCTTAAAGTGAGCCCAAAGCGTTCACAAAAGAAGTACAAGAGCCCTTTTTCAAATCGAGGACGTTATTCAAGGTATTGGATAAAACGAAATCACTAAAATATTGATTAATGAATTCGGTACTTTTCAACGAGGTCTTTCTTTCATTATTGTTTTTATGTCATCCCAGTTTTTTTTTTCGAATTCCATAGGAAATTGTGGTAGGGGACTCTCACTGCAAAGTAGAAGCCAAAAATTGAGCTTAAGGCTTGAGATCATTACAGACTCTCTCATTAACAACTCTCGCAATTAGCGATCAAATAATATCAATCAAAATATCATTTAAAGTAAAATATATATGAAAATTAAACTTGAGTTCGTTGTTTTAGTGATATGATTTCATTTTCGACAAATTAATTGATTTTATATTCATATTCATTTTGTTGCAACTCCACTCTACACTTAATCCATTCATACTCCAAATCTCTTAACTCAAACTATAATCTCTCCTATCGCAGTTGACTTTAGATTGATTGTTTTGTTGCACAACATTTAGCAACGCACAATGTGGTTAGTCCCTACAACTTTGTCAAAGTAGTAGAAAATGAAGTTTCACTTTGCTTAACTTTAAGCAATTTCAACTACACACTTTACACTGATTTGACGAACTTTGCAACAACCCCTCGCAGTGGAGAGCATAGTTTTCGGCTGTATATATGTGTGTATGTACAATTGTGTGCGTGTGGGTCACAGTTAAGCACACATTTTGGTCTGGCAAGTCAACAAAGTGGCACTGAAACTTTATCTAACACTTTGCAGCATCACCACATCCAGTTGCCAGACCCCAAACTTCAGCCCCAAAACTTTGAAGTGGAAATGGAAGTGTAAGTGCATTGCAGGCTCCGGCATGCGTCACGCGCTGTGAAACCAGCAACAGCAACAAACCATTGTTTTAGAGCAGCTATGGACAATGTCTTAAGAATTCAGTGTCAGCCCCAAAAATAAAAAAAAACTTTCGCCACACTTGCTGCAGTCATAAAAAAACTATATCAAAGGCATAACATAAAATAAGCAACAACTGTAAAACCCTAAACGTAAATGAAACTAACTGCGAAATGGATTGCTGCTCTCTTCGCCGTCCGCACTGCGGACTCGGAACTAAAAATTACGAAATTTTCGTACGCAACACTTGAGGCAAGGCAGCCCAAAAACTTGGCTCGTTCCTGTTTGCCAATAAATTTCTAACATTGCGGGTTAACTTTAAGATTTCGGCAAGCTGGTCGACTCGACCCATGCTTAGCACAAAAGGCCAAGTATCGATTGCGAGACCCTTTTGCCACTTCCTGTTGGTGGGCGGTAAACAAAGGAGCGGTGCGAGACTTGCTGAGCCATTGTTAGCTAACGTCAGCTAAAGGGTAGCAATGGGTATATAGGGCTTAAGCAAAAAAGCAATGAATGGTCGAAAAACATAATATAAAGATACGATAATCATCCTTATATCAAAAGCTTAAGCGATCCCAAATAAATATCAAATATTGTCACGTATACCAGGAGAGCGTATTTAAAAGTCGATCCCTCAAGCTCTGAATATTTTTAAACCATTTGATATTGCAGTGGCTGGTGGATGTTGCTATTGTTGTTGCTGTTGTCTTATTGTTTTATTTGCTTTTAATTTTGCCAAGCAAGTTTTTAAGTGCATCGAGCGTCTGCTTAACATCATTGGGCTGGGCATTGTTCTTGGCCTGAGCCTGAGAGTTTGCAATTTGCAATTTGCCGACGGGCGCCATAATTATTTTGTTGCAATTAAAAGTCTTGACACTGGCCCTGCCAACCCAAAGAGAGAGGGAGAGAGAGAGAGAGAGACACGTTGCCATTGGAGCAGCTGCAACTGCCTTTGAATTCGGGTTGCCCAAACACCCTACATTTCTTCTTTGCCAAAAAGGCAGAAGTAGTCGTAAAATTTCATTGGCAGAAAACTTACGGCTGCAATCTGAATTTTTGTGAGCAAACTTTTGGCCAAACTTCATAATTATTTCTTGCAGCATGTATGTATGGCGGGAAGGGGATGGAGAATGGTATAGGCAAACACCAGCTCAGCCACATGCGACTCAATCAGCAGGCTATGGCGAAGGCGTTGGCCACATCGTCATCATCAGGCTCTGGCTGCGGTTCAGTTCATGAGCAAATATTTGCGCGAGCTTGCAACACAAAGTTGGCTGCTCAATGTCCCAGCCTGCCCACAACCATGGCCAAATCCTCTGCACACTTCACCTGCGCCAGCCAGCAAGCCGAAGGGCTGGCAGTGACAGCTTTAACAACCTGACCTTTGTATGGCTGAAGCATTTGATAAATTGTCTCCCCTGACACGAATTGAGGTCGAGAGGGGGTAGAGTCGAGTTCAAATGCTGTGCACATAACAATATAACAAAACAATTGCTGCTCAAATGCCAGGCAAATCAAAAATCAAATTTCCCCTCATGCCGCATAAATGTTGAATGCTGCTTTGGGCCCACTTCTGATGGCCATAAAATTTCAATTTGTGCTATTAATAACACACAATGCCAGGGTTTTGTGTGCAAAATATAATATTTCACAGCATATCTTTGTTTAACATGCCCCCCCCCCCAGTCCCATCCACCTGAGCTCCACACCAGCCGCACCTCAGACCCAAACTCCAGTGCCATACAGTTCCCATCAGGTCCCATCAGGCAGCCACCAAGCAGCAACCCCATTGCAAATTTTACATAGAGCGAAATTAATTTTAAATTATGCATGACCTGCAAGCGAAGCGAAGCTCACCAAACCGCCAGGGATTTCGAAATTTTCACCTGCCCACATTAACCCAGTATTTCGAGAGAACGAACGGAGGGGCACGAGGTATGTATGGCCCTTTTGAATTTCTACAGTTGCCTTTTTTATGCGCGAATTTCATTTACACCCTCAAGTCAGCAACTTAAAGACGCCGCAGAATGCAGAATGCATAACGTACAACGCAGTCCTGGCGGACGCTGCCGGACCCGGGTGCCGGTGTTGGGGCCGTAGCCTCGACAGGAAGTGCAGCAGGCAACGTTTTTACGATTGGCGAGTTTTTGCATTTATTGAGTAATAAAATCGTAAATTTCCCGTGCCGTGTTACAAGTGAATGCGCTCGCTGTATACCTCTCTCTGAATCCGCGTCCCTTAGTCCATGGCTATCCCCATCCGCCTTCCCTTCGCCAATTCCTCTTTACTCTTGCATTCATGCCGCAGGCGTTGCAATTGTCGGACATTCAACAAGCTCAGTTTCTGTCGCTCAGACTAGCCGGCCTTCCTGCCTGACTGACTGCCCTCCATTGCCACAGGTGCCAGCTGCTGGTTGGTGGGTCTACCTCCTGCTCCCCAATTTCTAACGAGCCGTGGCCACCAACCGCCATCCGCCTTTCAGCCCCGTTCGGCGATTCCTTTGTGTGCCATTGTCGAAAATTGAATTTCAAATTATTTTCACAGCTCTTGCTTCTGCTTGAATTTGAGTTTCAGTTTCGACACTAGTGGTAGCGCCCCTTCGCAACCGCCTCCAAGAGCCGCCTGACTGACATTGAGCCATGACTGTGGAGTGGCATCTCCAGTCGCTAGTCTCCCTAGTCTGTATAATCGCAGCTTTATTAATTTTTTATCGCCTACTTGTGCGGCTATTTTTTGAATTTTTATTGGAAATTAAAAATGCTAATGTCTAGAGCGTGGCTGCTTTCACTTTTCAGCAACTCTGCTGCCCTCAGCCACAGACCCATTTTTACGCTGTTTTAATTTGAACTCAAAAATGTATAAAAGTATGCTAAGACTGACTGACTGACTGCGCTTCTCTACAAGCCCAGGGATAAAGAGAGAGACGAGAGGAGGAGGAAAGCTATCTAACGCTGACTTTATTAAGTCGATGTCCGCTTTGATCTCTGCTCCTGCTCGGCCCTGTCTCTGGGGAGACATCGCAATCGAAATCGCAATCGACATCGCTTTTTATGCACTGAGCTGTTAATGATGTGGCAAATTATTATGGCAGCTGCCGATTGTCGACACTTTAGAGTCGAAGATGGCGACGGCCACGGAGTCGGAGTCAGAGTCAATTGTGGTTTTCGTTGGAAGCGTCATGGAAGCCTTCAACTTGAATGGTCATTGGTTTTTGGTTGTTAACTTGTTGGATTTGTGGGGAGCAAATTTAGCTTTTCATTGGCTTTTTCAGTTTTGGCCGCATTTATGGCTGCGTTTCCCTGCTTGGCCAACTTATGCCACGACTCATTTGCACGGGCTGTCTGCGCCCGGAGGATGTATTATAATTTTCTACCCACATGTCTCACATCAACCGTAACGTTTTGTTTACTGCAAACAATTTGCCAAATTGCTCTTGGCATTATTTTCGCTAAAGGCTTTTAAATTAATCAAAAAGGCAAGCAAAGTTGATATGCTGTTACCAGCTATTCAGGTACTACGAAAGTTAGATGCACTTGAAATTATACAGCTTAGCTTGGGCCTAGCATATTGTTTGGCATAAAGGAAGTGCCCTGTGCATGGTCAAATATTTTTTGAAATTTTTCTAAGATTTATTTAATATAAAACTGTGTCTCCATATTGGATTCTACAATAACTGTGAGCCGTAATAAGTGAAGGAAAGCTTAAGGCCAAATTCCTATCTCCCCTAGGCAGATGCTCAATCTTTCGAATAAAGCCAAGCTGATCGCTTGCCGTTAAATAGCTGATCTGATAACTGAACTTAAATCTGAAATCCTTGATTTTCCACACACATATATGCTTCTAAGCAAAGCAACAAACTTCTCAACATTATCATTATACCCGTCATTTCAGTTTAGTTGAGGCTTTCGTGCATTTTTGATTTGCGTGCCAAGCTGCCGTCGCCGGCTTATAATTTCTTGACAAAGGGGCATATAATTTGCACAGCCAACAGGCATAGCTGCTAAGCGCGTCCAGTCACGTGCCACTCAGACTCACCCGGCTCCGTTTCCAATTTTAACTCTCAAGGCAAAAGCAGCGAAAGTCAAATGTCATGTTTATGTCATGTTACCTTACATTTTTTTCTTCTTCCTTCTGCGCTTTCTTTCACTTTGCCTTTGTTTGCCTTCGCTTTGCGCGTTTGTGGCGCATTTCGTTTTATTTGTTTGGAAATATTTCACTTACACTGACATTTTTCTCAGCGCTGATAAACTTGAGAAACGAGACGAAACGACGCCGAGTCGAGTCACGCAGTCGGCCTCCTAATGCTCTTACCCTCCTCCAACCAAACCCCAGTGGAGACATGTTGCAGAAATTTTTTGTGCGTGTGCTCCACACGTTGTTTTATGACATTTACTTTTATGACAGGTATTTGTGCCCCCTTTCTTATCCATATAACCATTTAAAAAGGAGCAAAAACCAACTGAAATATTAATTTGCTATTTTATTACGCATACGCGGGGTATGCAGCTGTTTGATTTATGGCCCCAGGCGCACTTAAAAATTACACTTAACTACAAGCTAACAAAGAGATAAAATACAAGTGGCAGGTATATAGTATATAGTATATATATAGATATTTGCAGCAGTAAACAACGAAAACGCCTATCACTCGGGACTAAAACTTTCGATAAGGAGAGGCTGATTCCCGACGACGCCTCATGAACCGTTTCAGGATGTTTAGATATCTTAATTTCGATGCCATCGACAGAACCCATGGAACAAATTGTTGCGATTCCTTATCAATGCAGCTCCTCCAGAAGATCCCAAGCAGAAGACCTGAATCGCTCCATGAAACTCAAGTGCCAAAACATGGGTTTTCACTGTCAATATGTATTTTCTAAATTTATATAGTGATTTCATGATGAATTTATAAAACCTTCTACATAGTGAATCACACCGCTCCGCTCAGCCGTGGTACATTTTTATGCTTCCACGATCTCTTATTGTGTTGCTTAGCTCCTTGCCACACAATTCTGTTGCTTTGTGTTGTTTAAATGATTTACATTTTGCATTTGCCATATTGCAAAAGTTCGCATTTTAAATCGAAGCCAAGCGCTGAACTCCGACACGTCCCCGTTCGTATCCCCCCGCACAAAAAATTAAAAGATTAAACTAAACGCCTCCCTGCTCATTTTGTGCTGGAGATAAGCGGCAAGCAGCAGCGCAGTTAAAGGAATTAATTCAGTTAAAAGTTTCACATTCAAAAGTAGCAGCAGGAGATGGAGATGTGGAGATGTGGGTGCAAATAAAAAATAAAAGAAAACTCTTACAACAATGGAAAAAGAGTAGCAAAGTTGAAAACAAAAGTTTTTAAATATGCTCGTCTGCTCGTTGGTTCTGCCTTTAACTCCTTTGACGGACCAGTTCTTGTTGATTTTTTTTGTTTTTTTTTTTTTTTGGCAACTGCAGCAAAACAAATTGCAAATTAAGAACTAATTGGCTTACACAACCTAAAGCAGCCATTAAAAGGCAAAACCGGAGAGTTCGTAGGAAGCGAAGGTAAGGAAACGGCTAAGGCAACTTTGCCGGAAAGTTGTGCAGCAAAAGATCACAAGTTAAAATGAAAATGCTCGAAGAAAGAAATCAGAATGGTGAGAGGCTAAAAGCATATAACGAAAATCAACGAAAGAGCAGCAAAACAAAAGAGGAAAACAAGAAAATGTAGGGCAAATTCATATACCAGACGAAGTTTTCATACTCTGTATACGTGAGCCAAGAAGGTTGAAACAGAGAATTGTCTATGAGGCTGACTCAAATATTGGTCGAGTGGAGAGTTATATGAGGGGAGTAACTTGAATGTGATGTCGGAGAAGGCAAGGACCACTTCATATTCACATGCTCAGGAATACAAAATCAGATGATTTGCTCTGTTGTGTGGCTTTATTTTGATTAATTCTTATATCTATACAATTATGGAGCTAAGCCTAATACAAAGGGTATATGTGTATGTGTATATAATTTAGCTTTGGGCATGGCCAACCAATGCTAGGCATGCAGACTTGCTGACGTTGCAGATCCCACACCAGGTGAGCCTCGCTTGGGTATATGATCACATTACCTTTGCACTTGAAGAATGCTTGAGCAAATGTGTTCTTACATATACATTGCCACTGAGCTTTACAGTGTTTTATCATTATATGGCTACTTGCATATGAGTCGTCAGTTGGCAATGGAAGCAAGCTCGAAAGCCTCACATAAGGGCTGGTTACGTCAATCAACTGGCCAAGCATGGTCAGGGTCACAATCCCAAAACCCAGGAGCCACAACCACTTTACAGGAAAGTGAGTGAAAAGATCTTAAGCTACTTCTTTCAGGTAAAAAATATCTGTTCTGTTATGTTATGTTATCTGCTCTTTATAGCTTACTTCACTCAACTATGAACTATTGCGTCTCAGCTCTCCAACTTAACGACAATATATAATACCTCTCGCTACCCTTCTTTGTAAGGAAAAGCATTGAGAGGCAGCGTGTCCAGCGGCCATTCGTGTTGCTGTATACAATTAAAAGCGACACAGCAACCATGGAACAGTAACTGGACTGGGGGTGGTTTCTTCAGTACCTTCAGTAGGACTACAAAAGGTTTAAAAGAAGCGGGCATTAAGTTCAAGACTTTCAAGTTTGCGTGCAGGTTGGTGGGCAGGAGGACAGGTAAGTGCGAACTGAGGTTGTTGACAGTCTATTTACGTTTCGTTTCATTTCATTATATTTGGGTCTTCTCAGCACACCTATTCAATTATTTAGGTAATTATTTGCACACTTGCCAGTTGGGCTGCTTAAAGTTGTATATTTTGCTTTGTTAATTGTGTTCAAATCAATTATCACCTGGTATTTATAATATTACGCATACGCAGATTGGGCCAGAGGCCACTTAAGGGCAACTTTTGTATGGCAACCGACACGTGTGTATTCACTTAATTTCTGCAATTAATTTATGCTCAAGCCTGCCAAAGAATTGCCCTCGCATACTCTCTCTCTCTCTCCCTCTCTCTCTCTCTCTCTCTCTTTCACTCTTTCCCATCGCATCAGTCCGTGTCAGTTGTCAGCATATTATGAACATGAAATAAATACGCATAAAATGTAAAAATAAAAGAGGAAAACCAAGCAATGCAACCAATGCCATTGACAACTGATGTCACTGAATTGAGCCTGCAATCAATGCAAAAACCGACGTAATCGCATTGAGCAGGTCAGGCCACCAGCAACAACAACAACAACAACAGCAATAACAATAACATAGCAAATTGCTGCTGACAGCTTCAACGATAACAACAATGCAATGGCATAAATAAATACAATTAAGATTCGCATTGACTGCCGTGTTAAGTGTTGGCCTGCGCGCTTTAAGATGAGTTGCGGTGACAGCCAATAAACAAATATTGCGCCCAAAGGAGAGTCTCAACGAGAACGACCAACAGCAGCTGGCCAATATAATTTTAAACATATGCCTTCCCTGATTACAATATGTAATTCGTAACATTCATATGTTTATACATAAGAACTTATATGGAGATTTTTTATGAAGCATTTTCAGATCAAGTTTATGAAAGGTGAATTAGAGACACTCAATTTAACCCATTTGTGTGGAGACATGTGTATGTAGGCATACGGGCTATGGGATACATTTTGTAAAGGAGAACGATAGGTACATCTGCAGTGCTCATTTAGGTTAGGATAGGTTATGTCAGACGACCCTCTTGGGGTCACACGTAGGCCAGAGTAGGCCCTTTGTTGATCCGAAAAACTTTTTGGAACCGTGTGTCTGTCCCTTAGTATCTCGGTGTCCTTTGCGAAGGTTAATAGTTCCTTGTATGTCCTCTTAGCCGCTTTCTCTAGAGAAGCCAGCGTAGGTACGCCAAGGTGTCTCATTCTTGCTCGTGACAGTGTCGGACAGAGACAGGTGAGGTGTTTCAACGATTCTCTCGTTTCTCACATTTCGGGCAGTTTTTGATGTTTGGTAATGGCAAGCTTTGCTAATTGCTCGGCGGCTAGGCAGTGTCTTGTAAGAATCCCCCTCTTTTATCTGCACTGCTGCCGGGGAAGGTACAGCACAAAACGACTAAGTTTGTCGCTGCATTCTTTGCACATTATCTTGGAGAACCTTCTAGTTGTGGTCTCTGGATCGCTTCGGAGCGTCCTCAGCATCCTCTGTTCTAGCCTGACGCCTTCCTTGGCAAAAGCCTCGGTAAACAGGAACCCAGTAACCCAAACTTTATAGCCTGTGTCAGGACCAGCCACGGTCTCTCATCAGGAGTATTTTTGATTGAAAGCTCCCACCCTATGGCTGCCTAATCTACCCACTGCAAAACTAGAACCAATTAAGAATTCTATCTATTTAAGAGACTAATTTAAGGGCTCATAAGGCTGCTATGGGTTTTCCCAGACTCATGACTTTGAGCCTGCAAACTCAAAATAGTTAGAAAAAATAGGACAATTACCAGAGCCCATCATCATGCAAAACGGTAAGTGCGAAATGCATCTTGAATGGGAGCAATGAGACTATGAAATTTAATGAAAGTTGATGGCAGCTGAAAAGATCATAACTGCGGATTATTGGAACAAGACTACTCCTATACTACAGAGCTGATATCATATATCATCTGCCCAAATGAAGAACCTGCAGAGCTCTTAGAGTGAAAATTTCTCTTAAGACTAACTGCTCTTCTCTATATCCAATGATTTAAGAATCTTAGCTACTTAAGTTTAAAGAAATACATAAATACACACTCATTGCTAAGAAATTTCCATAAATATGCGCCTGGTACATAGTAAAAGTGTTCTGATTGTTCAGGTTAATGTGTTCTTTGTGTATTCCTCAGATATTTCGCGTACTAATGAAGAAAAGAGAATTTCGGAATACAAAACGTTTAACACTTTTCTTTTTCATTTTGCCACAATGCGGCAAGTCCTTTTGTCTGGCGTCAGAAGAACGCGCAAAAAATAATTCATGCCATGCTGATGGCGCTGCCCAGCATCATCGCCATCATCATCAGCAGCAACGTCGCAACCCCAACTTGATTCTCATTTCGTCGTCATCATCGTCATTGTGAATAATGTGGGTCACTCGGCGGCAGTTAGTCAGTTGCATTGTTGCTGTTTCATCAGCTCATGTTGTTGTTATTGTCATTGTTGTTGTTGCTGAGGCTGAGGCTGGGGCTGGGGCTGGGCGGGGCTGTTGCGGTCGCGTTTTTCATTGTCGGCATGCGGCTGCCGCATTTTTCAAACTTTTCCTTCTGCGACCCCTGCTTTCTGCTTTTCTCGGTCATCTTAAACGCCTTTAAACTGAAAGACAACATAATTAATTAAGCGAGTCGGCTTGACTGATGTCCCGAGCGCAGAACTGCGCACGGCTCCATTTCCAGCAGCTGCCACAGAGTCGCATTGTTATGCGTGACGCGAAAGGGTCGCAACTTAACTTAGTTTTTGGAGCGTTTTTAAATGTGCAAATGGTCAGAGCCCGAGTCAAAGGCCGCCACAGCGCCAGTCTCAGCCTCTTGTGGCTCATTTGCAGTCCGGAAAGAAAAAATTTATGCAGCCCAGCAGGCCGAACTAAAGGCAGCTCATAAAGCCAACTGCCCCAGCCAGTTGTCGAGTGCTTTGGGTGTGTGTAATAATTTAATAAAACGCTCTAACAGCAGCGCTTCATGTAAATGTGAAAAGTTTTCAAATGTTTGGCCAGCCAGCAGCCAGCAGCAAGAGCAAAAAACCAAAAACAGAAAAGACGAGGCCAGGCAAGGCGAGTGAAGCTCAAATAAAGGGAGCCCGGAAGTGCTTCCAGCGCTCGCCGTGATTGCCAACATGTTGTGAGTAACTAACTACAACTGTGTGCGTGTGTGTTAATTTTTAAAAACTGCCCAAAAAACTCCAAACTTCGTTTGGCAAATGAAATAACACAAAAGCCATTGCTGTGATTACTTTGCCTTAGCGAAAAACTGAAATGCTGCGAGATTTGGACTACAAAAAGGCATATGCAAAAAAAATAAAAGTCCGAACTGTTGCAATTTTAATGCACTTTTTGGCCACTTAGTTTTCCAGCTAAGGGTACAATGAACCAACTAGCAGTAAAATCTATACAAAAACTTGACTCCAACATGAACTCTGACGAATGAATGGCATAGATGATGCATTCAATTCGAGTTGATTTCAAAATGGTTTTATATACATTTTTGTGGTGTATCTAGCCGGGTTGAAGGGTATGTTGCCAAAGTGTTCCCAAATTTATTAAGCTTGGCAGACATCTGATATAAAGTTATAATTAAAGCTTTTAGTTTAAGGCTCTTCTTTAAACTCATGATAAGGAATATGTTACTTTATCGACTTCATTGTCTTTCCATCTTTATGTCTTTTAATTTCTATGCGATCTAATTAGCAGCAATAGACGCGATCGGGTTTGTCAGATCATCATAGAAGCCAACAACTTGTATCTACATATCAGCAGGATCAACTACCCTGTAAACTGACAAGAAGCTCACTTATCAGCAGCATGTGACAGAAATTAGCTTCAAGATAAAGGACAAACTAAGGAAGCCTGGCTGGCTTCTACACGAGCGGAGCGATTTGTGGCGACCAGTGGTAAGTGCTCACCAACCCTGTTTATAAGGAACTGGGTAAAAGATTAACTAATCGCAACAGCTATGAAACATTTTGAGAAATGCTAGGGTTCTTCTCTACCCCTTGAGTCGAAGGTAGCTGAAGAAACGGCACCTGGTTGACAATATCAAATAGGAGCCAAGATCAATTTGTAGATGGCCACCTTGTTTCCCAGTTAAAGTTTTTTTCATCTGTTTAGAAGCCAGTTTAATCGCCTCGCTTTAGCTCGCAATTGTGTTCATTCATTTTCATTGTCACCATCAATCAATCTACAATACATATAACACGCTGGCTTCATATCTGTTCCTATTACCTATTTACCATACATTTCCAACATATGCGGAAACTCTTTCTACACGTACGTTATTAAATGTATATTAAGCAAATTGCGAATTCAACGCATCATGATGATTTTGTTGCCCTGCCAAACCATGAAAATCGTTTAAACTCAAATAAAACGCAGTCAAAGCTTTTGATTTTGGTATGTCGTTTACTTGATATGCCTACTCATAAAGCTGAGCTTCTTTTTGTTTGCAGTGTTTGTGTGTGTGTGTGTGTGTGTATACGTATGTGTGGGGAGTCCTCTTCTTCTATGTGTGAGTTTGTTGGCTGGGCAACTTCAAACGGCACGCAAAGCATTTTTGATTAGGCGATGCTCTCAGGCGCGTTTCGTGTTTGACTTTGTGTTTCATATACGGCATGGCTCAGGTCGGCACACTCGGCGTATACGCAATGAGAACTTTACCCTCAGCGAGGCTTATTTAAGCGCTGCCATCAATCCTTTGACTAACGCTTACTCTCTCTCTCTCTCTCCCTCTCTCTCTCTCTCTCGCTTCCACTTTCTGGCTTTCTTTTACGCGCTTTGACATTTTAAAAGCATTTTAATGTTGAAGCTGTGTGGGTGTATGTGTGTGAGTGACTTTTGCGGTTTTTCATTTATGTGCATGTATGTGTGTGTGTGCTTGTGAATGGATTTTGCTCTCCGAGTTTTGTACAGTTTTTAGTTTTCTGTGTGTGTTTGTGGGTGTGTGCGTTTTTTATGGCAACTACAAACAATTTTGCACTTTTTATGAACATTGCCGCTTATATAAATTTGTGTTGCGCTTTTTTGTTTTTATTTTAATTATTCCCAGTTAGTTAAGCCATTTAATAGCTATTTATTTTCATGTTAATTATGGAGCATAGAGCAGGGGCGGCAAGAACAAAAGGTAAAGGTTCAAAGCTGAATGGCCGACATTTATTAACAACTAATGGCAGTGGCAAAAACACGCCTGTGTACAGCGTTTTTTTAATGCAATACAAATGTTTAATGTTTTTTTTGTTAATATTTAATTTGATGAAAATTGATGATAATTGTTTGTTAAATTAATTGAATATTGTTCATTTGTGTGGTCGCCCAGAGACAATCATCATTATCAGATGCAACATCGGCAACAATAATAAACAGCAATAACAATTGAATTCAATTGAAGCGAGCATGTGTGTAGCGATGCGTGCTCAGCGATGGTAACACTATAGTTTTATTCGTCAAGTATCTATATATATATATATATATGTATTAAGTAACAAACTCTCAATCGGTAGGTGAAGCCTTATCATAAGTTCAATCTGTCTTTAAGAACAGTTTAGCCGTTAAGGCAAACTAACGATTCTGTTGTCAAAAAGGCTGACATATGTGGCTAATAAAGATGGTAGTTGGAAATACCAGCTAATGACTTCAATTGCATTGCAACAACATGGCCATAAGTATTATCTCTCCGTTTCTGGAAACTCTGCATAAAAAACAAAAGGCCAATGATTTGTCAGAAACTAAATCCTGCCAGAACAAGCTCTCAACACTTATATTTTCTTTTCAGTGCCCTAATAGCTCGCTTGAGAAAGTAGAAAATGAAAATTATGCAAAGAAAAAAGAGCGGAAAATATAAAGCAAACTGAAATATGGCGAAAATGGAATACATGACATGGAAGACATATTAACAACAAATGGAGAAAGCAGTATTAGCACAATTACCACACAAATACACCCCTACAGCCCATTATAAAAGAGCAAGTTGAACTTATCCAAATTTAACCGAAAACAGGAGATACGACTTCGGCTCAGGTTGTGATCCAAACCAATTATGCCCTACCGGACCTGTGAAGGAAAGCTCATCCCTGACCTACTGTCAAATGAGTTAAAAAACATACAAGAATTCACAGGCTGGTCACGTGCGAAAACAAAAAAGAAAACTAAATGCTGACTAAAGCACTTGCTCAGCTTCCAGTTTTTTGCTCTCCTCCTGGGTAAACTAAAGAACAGTTATGGCAGCTGGCCGCTCCTTGTCCAAAAAATTAATCACATGAAAGTGCGCCAGCTGGCGAAATATATTGGAATCTTTTATTTCAGCCCCTTTCCTGTTCAGTAATGAAAATCCTTGGCAATTGAGAGCAATTAAAACTTACAAAATTAATTGATGAAAAATGCCAATTCAGGCTCAGGTATCCGAGATGAAAGCAACCTAGTCTGTTCCATATATTTCCATCCCTAACCGTCTTATATTCTGGCCGTTCGCATTCCACATAGTGTAAACATTTTTCTTGCATTCACTTTAGTTGCCTTCCATGGGAGTGCCCAACCACACTGATTCCATTTCGTTTGCGCTTTCTTACCATTGTAGAGTGGGCCACGCCTCCCGCAACGTAGCCGTCCATTTATTAAGCGGGAAACTGGAAAACTATCAGTTTCGCCTGCAGCGATGCAACGGTGCAAAATACTTTTCAAAACTTTTGCTAAGCTAACAAAATGGATGCCGCTCGGGGGTTCAGGGGTCGCAGGGCTAAGGGGAGTCAGCGGTGGGGTCAGTTGGCGTCTTGTGCTCAACTTTCGCTTGCATGCACTTTGCACACTTTCCACTTTTCGCTGCCGCTTGTTTGACGGTCAAAAGTCAACTCGAAGTCGAGTTCACTTCAAGTTGAATTTGCTAGCTGGGCAAAGAGAGTGTCAGGCAGGGATAGGGATAGAGACAGGGAAAGGGACAGCCAGAATAGCAACGACTACGACTTGCTGTTGCTGGTGATTCATTGCTTTGACGCTTTGACTTCTATGAGCTTAGTTGTTGCTGTTGTTGTCCACCGCGTTGTTCGTGCCACTGTTGCTGTTTGCCGTTTGCTGTCCTAGTTGCGTGCCAGTTTTGTTGTTTTTTTTTTTTTGCTTTCATTTTCACTCCCAAATGTTGCTTTCACTTTACTGCGGTTTCGTTTCTTCTGCATTTTTTCTGACATTAGAATGTCAGCTCATTAAATTAAGGCATCACAATCGCTTCCGCTTTGCCCCACTTTTAAAGTTGCACTCACAATATCCCCAGCCAAATTATGACTCAATTTTTTGGTATTTTTATGCTTGTTTCATACTTGAAGTGCCCCATTGACAACAGCCAAGCAACAACGACAGCAGCAGCAACAATTGCTGCCGTCACGCACACCAAAAATCCGCAAAATATGTTTTAATATAAGTTTTTTCTCCACCCCTCCCTTTATTTTTGGTTGCCCAAAACTGCAGGAAAGCAAGCCAAATAGTCTGGCTGGGGTGCAAAAGTTTTGAGAAACTCTAATAATATTAAGCGTATAGCATAAATATTTAAATTTCATTGTCATTCGCACTCAGGCGCCAGCATTTTTATGCAAATAACGTTGCAATTTATTTCGCTTTGTCACGGAAGCCAAGCCAAAAGATACGTGAAATCGAGGCGAGTCAACTTTTGCAAGCAATGAGAGACCATCAACAACAACATCAACAACAAGTCAGGCCAGTCGGAAATATTAACAGAGCTAATAATATTTTCACACTCTTATGTGCAGCAGGGTATACATGTTTGTTAGTCAAGTTGCCAAGAAGTTGCCAGGAAATGCCAATGTATTATACACTAAGAGTTTATTTATCAAGTTTTCTCAATAAAGAAGACAATTTCTTCTGACTAATTGTGTGTTATCATATGTGATTTCTGAATGGGTCACAGAAGTGAATTCGACGTGTTGTAGAAAGAATCTGCAGAACTGCTAGGCTAAAACTTTTCCTATGTCTGATTTATTGGCGATTATCAAATACATTTCCGATAGCATTCATTTTCATGAAGAACTATTTGGTGCTCTTTAGAAATAGGTCTTGGAATATACAAAACTTAGTAGTGTTTAACCAACTGACAATTCTAATCTGTGAGTTCTCATAACAACCTTAAATGGGCCCACTAAAATGCATACAATTATTGACTCTCTGTTGATTAAAGGATTGACACTCACTCTGGACAAGCGACTAAACTTCCAGCGCCATATAAATGATGTAGTTAAGCGTCTGAAGACAAAGGCGAGCAGTTTGGCTTGGCTTCTTAATGCCAGGAATAAACTGTCATTAACCAACAAGACGCTCATTTACAAAGTCATTCTGGCACCCATTTGGAGATATGGTATTCAGGTATACGGCATAGCGGCTAAGTCGAACCTTAATAAAATACGTGTTGTGCAGTCCCAATTCTTGCGCAGAATTTCTGGTGCGGCATGGTACATACGCAACAGCGATATCCACAAAGAACTCCATGTACCGAGGATCGGAGATGTAATCAATCGCCAAGCTTCTGCATATCTAGACAAACTCGCACATCACCCTAACCAGCTGGCGCAAAGGCTCCTAAGAAGCAGACGTATCCACGGAGTAAGAATGAGAAGGAGGCTCAAGAGAGTCCACCCAACCGACCTGTCCCACAGAACCCTTTAATCTTCCCCTTTTGCCATCCAGTTACCCTATCATCTAGGTTTAAGTATGTACATATTTTGTACATATATCTTGTTGAAAATTAATTATCCTATAGTATAAGTTGTTAAAATTAGTAACAGTAAGCTATATATTTTTGTAAAGTAATAAACAAAACATGATAAAAAAAAAAAACAAATAGGATTGACTCATAGCTCAAATGAAAACATCAAATGGCTTGTTTGCCTTTGCCAGGTGGGTCGATTCAGTAGTCGTCGTCATGGTCGCTGCCGTCTGGGCTGATAACTTGGCAACTTGTGTTTTGTGTTTTTCTCCTCATTTTTATTTTTTTTGTGTGCTCGAATTATGCCGCCAGACGCGAACGCGGCGTATTTGGATGAGGACGACGACCGCCAAATGGCAGGGAAGGCAAACAAAAACACATGTACGCCAGCCAGCATGGGTAGGAACATGGACAATTGGAGAACGTGAGCGGCGCGACATGCCAAAATCGAAAGTAGGCAACATCAACATCAATAGGGGGTGGTGCCACAACAACAACACCAACAACAACACCATTGGCGAGTGGTAAGTGGACGGCGCCAAATGGTGGCAAAAAGAAATGAACTGAAATAAATTGTACGTTTCCTGAGCAATTTCCATGACCCGGCTGCACCCGCTGCTGGCACAGACCGCCGACTGGCTGGGCCACAGTTGTTGTCCACGTTGTTATTGTCGCTGCTGCTGCTTCTGCTACAACTGCTGCTCCTGCGGCTGGCAGGACATTAAATAAAATGTCAGCTACAACAATGCTAAAAGTGCTAGCAATCAAATAAATTCAAACGTGACCAAAAATATCCACATATTATCCACTTTTGTTGGTCGGCCTGCAGCCAACAGCCAAGTGGTTGGAGCAATGAGTTTTGGGGGCATTGTGCAATTACGAGTATTTTGAGTAGATTTGCGTCCTGCCATATACGGTGGATATATGCCCTGGACTGAGCCCGCCGTGAATGCAGCTTAGGCATTATTACCATCAATAGGTCTAGAGTCTAGACGCAGTCCATAGACCCATTGAAAAAACTCGTAATAGAAAAATACGACTGCTTGGCAGTGTCCTGCTTTACAAAGGGTTGCCAACCAATTTACCGTTATTCAAGAAGTGGTCATGTGCACCATATTGATTGCAGCGCAAATATTTATTTGTTGCGTGTCGAAAAAAACAATTTGCATAAGGCTGATATGAAGCCATATATTGGATAATTTATTGTTCCATTCTTAATATGACGATTAATTGAAAAATAATACCGACATTTGCAAAATAGTGGGATATATTCTAGGTACATTTAAGCGCATATCTATTAGGAGAATCTTAAAGTTGATTTTTAGATATTTCTAATATTTAGTTTGCTTAGCAAAATCCAATCTCCCGCCGCTACCTCATCATTGTGCAGCTAGAAGCTATTTGGAACTGTTACGAAAGCAAGCTGGAAAAACAAAGTATGGTAAATCAATGAATAAGTTTAAGTATTAAAGACTTGACCTAAGATTAATATTCTTATTTGACTGTCAATGACTGTCTTGAACTTGTTTCAAGTATTTATAAGCATGAAAATTCTAGAATTTTGTTTACAAAACGATCTTCAATCAATAATCCAAATTCTACAATTGTTTACGAACACACAACAACGACATCATCTGTTGATCCGGCTACATACACCTGCATAAACCCAATATTCCCCTTACTTAACGATTGCCAGTTACAAAAATATTTAACAATTATCAACAATAACAAAATTCTGATTATTTAGGGGATTTTCCTTTGCTTTGTGAATTGGCAATAAAAAAATTTTATTTTAAGAAGATTTAAATTCAACCATTTCTATTTCTCTGAGAATATTAAAGCTCAATTTCAAACTTCTTAAATGTAATAAATATTTAAATAATGAAATTGATATGGTTTTGTATATGTTTTTCTATTGCCAGACAAGTTCAACAACATTTCTTGGCATTGTTTCCTACTTTTTGGAGATAAGTCGCAAATAAATATGTCTGCCAGCAACAACAACAACAACAACAACATTTCTTGGCAGCCAGATATGATTGCATTAAATTGAGCGCAAAAAACGAGTCGGCGTGACATATTTAATATATGCATAAACCAATGGCTGTGCAGATGTACTCTCATATTAACAGGCCCAGGACCCAGACAACAGACGTTGTGGCTCCCAAAAATATGCAACAGATTTTGTGGTGCGCACAAAAAGCAGGATTGCAACTATGAAAACAAAAGGTTGACGAGGGTAGGGAGTGGTGAAAAGAGACGTGACAGCGTGTGGGCTACGTGATGCGCTGCAAAGTTTTGCATTTTAATTTGATAAAATAATATTTACCCAGCTAATGGCTTCATTTCACAACCACAACAACAGCAACAAGAGAAACAATTAAGGCTAGTCTAAAGCCGAAAGATAGACAATGACAATGCCCGTTTTAGTGTAAAATACTCGTACTTCAAATCTGATTCATTTACTGGAACATAGCAGCGACAAAGCAGCCGTGCCGGCATTCGTACCAAGCGGCTTTATCCTTAACAACAACAATGCTGCACAAGGGCCAAACCGCAGGCCAACGGCGCAGACACCGACCAACCGTTCAACCGAAAACCGAATGCCGGAGTTTAAACCAAATCCCATGCTGTTCTGTCTCGCTGCTCATGGCTAGTGATAAAAGGATTAAGCGCTAAAAGCATGAATCTAATCTCTACAAATGTCATTTCTCTTTAGATTAAGTTTGTGGGTTTTTAGCAGCAGTTGCAGCTTGCAAAACAGCGACTCAATCCGTGGGGCCCCCGATCCCAATCAACCAATCTCATTGTCCGACCCAGCCCGAACCCAATCCGGAAGTGCAATCATTAGTAAGTGAAATACTGCAAATTAGAGTGGAGTTCTCCAATTAGGAGCAGGTGTCTCGGCGGCAGGGTTTGTCTAAAAAGCAAAGACACAGCACGCCCAAAGGCAAACTATATTTTGTAGCGCTGATAAAAATCATTTAATGACAAGACTCACGCCATACAATTAAGCCATTTCATTTAAATGAGATTAATCATAATTACTAGGCAAGCAGACACAGGCCAAAAGGGGGTGTTACAAAGTTGTGGGCGTAGGCAGTAAGTGGCTTTATGGTTTTAATGTGGCTACTACGTATTTATTGAGTTTTTATGCCACTCGACTTTGCTTTTGCTGTGGCTCACCGCTGATGATGATGATCATGATGTTGTTCCTCATGTGGATAGATGATGGCAACTGCCGCTGGCACTGATTGACAGTTGCCTGGCAATGTCGCCTTAGTCTTCGTCTCCACATGTATCACACTCCTGCTCAGCTCTCAGCGCTGGCTTGGCCTCTGGTGTTTGCTTTAAGTGCAGCGAGAGTTAATTTAAACACAAGCCACAGCAAATTAACCTAATGCCAGTCTCGGCTGCTGAGCTTTTGAATTAAAATGAGGCAAGCAAATGTCAACTGACGCTAAGGACGGTAGAGAAATGAAGGCGGCAGGGAAAGAAACAAAATGTAAACTCATGGCTGGAACTGAAGCCAAGTGAGTGGCGTTTTTTTAAATGCATACACTAGCAAAATGGCAGCAAGAAAGGGGGAATATGAGCTATGTGAATGCATATGTTTGGGAAAATTATACGTATCAACGTTCACCTAAACACCGCCTTCACTTTGTTGACAAATTCCTAGAGATTTGGAGATATGTATGTCTAAACAGTTGAATTTATGGGTTCATTTGTGTACATTAGTTCGAAGATAGGCCAAAAATATTCAACGAGTAGTAGGTTTGTGTTTGTCCGATGTTATTTTTTTGTTCGTGATGCTTCGTCGATTTATCGATGTTCAGCCAAACCTCGAAGAACTACACACCTTTGCTTGCTAAAATGTGATTTCAAGCCACCAACACAAGCTTTCGCACCCATACTCATATAACCCCACTGACGAAACTGAAGAGGAGAGTAGCACGTTTTAAAGAATATCTCTTCGTAATTTGAGTCTAATCACATTGATTCGTGGAATTCAATGGACAGCAGCTGCGGCATTGCCTAGCAACTGTAATCAAGAATGGGAGCATCAGAGGTGTAGTTTGACTATTCCATTAATATCAAAGAAGTAGTTATGATGAAGTTACGACCATACAGAAGTTCACCACATATTAGTGAACTCTACTTTTTTTAAATAAATTCAAATTATTTTAAAATGTTTTATCGAAGCTTTGCAGTTTGGCTCTAATGTCATTTCTCTTCAACATAAAATTGTATTTCATTAGTCGCACATTTAATTAACTAAACAGTCCTCCAAATAGAAATAGTGTACAGCAACTTTGTGTATTTGAAAACACTATATTTGTTCATTCTCTGTTGGTGTTGTGTTGCTGTTATTGCTGTTGCTTTGGCTGCTGCAATGCAATTTATGAAAAATAATTTAAATATCAAAAGGCTTTCGTTTTAATTACGCGCAAGACAAAAGCCAAGCAAAGGCAATGAGAAAAGGCAAAATGCCAGAGCAAAAGGCATCAGGCAGCCAGCCAACAGTCAGAGGAGTTACGGCTGCAGAGTCAGAGCCAGATTTCTCCATAGAGCCTCAGTTTCATGGCGGGACATGGCGTTGTATACACTACTTTAATACCAGGCAACGCCATTTCCATGCCCGCTGCGTTTAAATAATTAATTAAGATTGATGCAGACTCATTTGTCTTGCTGCGCCAAGGACGCAAGCAGGCGCCAGGAAGCGAGGGTGCGCGAACACCATGCCGCACCACGACAAGCCAACGCAAACGCGAACGCGCACTTTGCATTTTGCTTTTCAATTTATTTTGTTGATGCTGCTGTTGTTGTTGTTAATGTTGATGTTGTTGTTGTTGCTACTTTTGTCGTTGCTGTTGCTGCTGCGTAGCCGTGTTTTATATCGAAAGATTTTGCATTAGTTTGCATTAAAATTTCACTTTGTTGTTTGACGCCTCAAAAATCCGTGAACCAAAACCGCCGTCAACGCAGCCCGCGCCTGGCCCAAAGTGAAAATGGAGGCAGCATATTTGCCTGCACAGCACTTAGAATGTTTTGTTCCGCCCGAGCTACCTCTTGTGCTGCAATTGATACTTGGCACATTGTTGGCCATAATTTTCATACATTTTCCCGGGCCACAGCTAGACAAAGTTAGGTTCGTTGTAATTGCAACGTAAAAGTCATGCAGACACAAACACATAGCCAGAATATTGGCAATTCCACTGTGGGCGTGGCACGCATGATCGGCTCTTGCCAATTCGGCGGATTACAATGCAAAATGAGTTTATAAACAATGCGCCAGACAATGCCAATTGCCACAGATAAAAAATAATTGCCACTGACTGCGCGCCCAAGAGAACAAAAAATTGCTGAAAAATTAAGCTCACAAGTCGAAGCGTAAATACGCTCGCTGGCGTTTGACTAATTTATGGATTTATACTATATCATTAAGGTTTATTCTGAGTTTCGAATGCTCGTAGATTTCATGATATATAGCCACACTTTTTATATAGGATTATTCCACTTTTGGCACTGTTTTTACTCGATCTCAACATACACATGCAATTCCCACATAATTGAGCTTAATGCCTTGCCATATATATATAGTTATGGTAGTATAAATAGTGTATATATATATATTACCTGGACACATTTTTTCAGACAGGATCGAGCTAACAACTTCTTGATTTTTGTATTCATTTATTTATATAATCCCATTTGTTTGCACGTTGCAAGTTTCATATCAAATTTAAATAATAATTAGTGGTGCGAAATCGCTTTAAATGAAACGACGCGCCAAATTGCCAAATAGCGTAAAAATAATGGCAAATTAAAACATAAAATTAAAAACACAAGCAAAGGCAGCTTTGTTGTTGGTGTGACCTGCTCCCGTTGCTAATGAAAATGAAATTAATTAATTTAAAACAACAATTGACTGACCAGCTTGTGTGTGTATGGGCAGAGCAGGAAAAACACCAACAATATAGCACACAAAGGGGATACAGGACAACTGAGCCACAGGGCAGCCAGAGCGTATGCGCAATTTCAATAGCTCGCAGCAACAACAGCGGCAGCTTTGGCATTGGTATGAGTACATATGGTACATATAGCTAGCTATATTGCTTGGGAATTGGTATTGGAAACGCCCACACTTTGGCTGCCTTGTCATGCATATGTAATTATTCGACGACAGGAAAAACGATTCGCTGCTTTGCACTGCAAAAGCAAATGTCGAGCAAATGTTTGTTCGGTGTAAACAAGCTTTGAGAGCGACTCAAGTGACTCGGCTTACCCTTACTTACCCTTGCTCTGCCCAACCAAGCGCCC
This sequence comes from Hirtodrosophila duncani, assembly GCA_037043425.1. Lineage (NCBI taxonomy): Eukaryota > Metazoa > Arthropoda > Insecta > Diptera > Drosophilidae > Hirtodrosophila > Hirtodrosophila duncani. Next base: position 3,439,047 of record JBAMBM010000834.1, on the reverse strand, counting down.
TCTGATGCTCATTCCATTGTATTAAAAAAAACAAGTAGTAACGCTATAGACGATATTCCGACTATAAGATACTCGTACTCGTACCCTACCCACAAACAAACATTTTTTTTACGATTTTGTCTACAATTATTATCCGATCTTAACAAAACTAGGCAAATCGGTAGATTATGTACTTATGCAGTTTTATGGTTTGCGGTGGTGGGAGGGGGCGTGGAAAAAATTACACACTAACTTGATCTGACGGCCCACCAGGGGAGTTTACATACCAAATGGCGTCTCTCCAGCTCTTACAGTCTCCGAGATCTAGGTGTTCATACTGACGGACAGAAGGACAAGGCTAGATCGACTCTGCTGTTGATGCTGATCAAGAATATATAGACTTTATGGGGTCGTTCTGCCTGTTACATACATCTGCACGAATACAATATACTCGTATACTCTACTAGAGTACGAGCATAAAAATCGAGCAAAGTTTGGCCAAGCAAGGTGAAGCTGACAAAAATTGTTGCATATTTTTCGGGGCAACGGCACAGCGACAAAGCACTGTCATGACAGCTAAAAGACCAAAAGACCACGTACTTAGCCTGATTTACACGTTGCCTTGGCAAGTCAGCAACCAACCTATGTGTACGTATGCCACCTCCACCACGCTTCTGCCCCTGCTCCCACCGTCGAGAAGCAGCGTCGCAAATTTGCATCACAAATGTGTCTTTTTCAGGTTGCTTGACTTTGCATAACCCCTTTTGGCACACCCTTTCTGTATGGCTGAGTATGGTTATATGTGTGTGTTTGGGGACTCCTCAAAGTAATAGAGCTAGGATGCCTGTCGAGTCCCTGTTCGCCTTCTTTGGTTTTATTTCATATTTTTCTCTGGCAACATTTGCGTACGATTTGCATCACAAAGCGTAGTTGTACTTTTCGCAGACTACTCGTAAAAATAAAATGACACACCCTCAAGCAAAGTCTCTTACCAAATCCAAGTTGTCTAATTAACGCTAAATGGATTTTTCTGGAAAATATGTTTCCAAACTAAAAGCAAACCAGATAACAGCATTGAGTGCAACATCTATAGAATGTAGGCCTTCGATATGCATATATATACATTATTTATTCAGTTTTTCAAAATTGAGACCAACTGTGCACTCTACTGTGAATTTTATTTCCATAAGAACTGCATTTGAAAAATTCCTTTTATACCAAATGTTGATGGTCTTTAATTTATATCTCTTGCTCATCTCTGTTTGCCAAATTTATTTATATTTTGTAATATGAAATGAAACTGCAATCAAAATATGGAGAAACTAAAAGGCTTGAAAATGATTTATTAAAATTGAATATTGCATGTTGATATTTACAAATTGCAATCAGAAACTGTAGACATAAAAAATAACTAGATGTCTTATGAGACTAACGCATCCATATGCCAGTGAGCTGATGCTAAAAGTTTAATATAAAAGCAGTCAACTATTTTGTATTTCAATAAAAATATTATGTATATATACTATTATATATATATGCAAAAACTCGATTAATTTTTCAATATATCACAAAATTTCCATAATCAAAATGAATTAATAATTATAAGCGATTTACCTGTTAATTAGCTTCCTAATAACAATCTGCAATAAGAGAAGCAAGCAGACATATTTTAAAATATATTTTAATTAATTTCGGTAACATAATATAAATGTTTGCCAAACATAAATACATAATTTATTTTAATTTTCTAAATATCTTTTATATATTTTTTAGATTTAGTTGTAGCCTGCAATGTGCTCTTAAATAAAATTTTAACTTTTGCCTTTTAACGCGCCCCAAAGTAGGCAACGCTAATTAACAAACTTGCCCTGGTTCATTAACGCCACTGACTGCGACTGCAATGGCGTGAGAGTGTGTGTGTGCAAACAAGTGAGTGTTGCTGCATTAGTTACGTGTTATGTTGTCTGTCTGTATTCCCATGCAGCCCCTCTGGCTTTCGCCCACTCTGTGTGTGTGCACTTGCCCTTAATTGTTAGTCAAATTATGCAAAGTATTATACATACATCTATACAAATGTACATGTGTAGCCACGTATGTAACTGTCACTCTATCCATCTGTCCAAAGGTCCGTCTTTGTGTTTGTTTGCAATGAAGCACAAGCACATTTGTATTTATATAGAGGACACACATATGCACACAGTCGCTTCATTTGTTTAGACTCTGTCCAGTGGTCTATGAACATTTTCAACATGGCGTCGTAGTCGAACGCGTGAAAGTTTGCCAAAATCACGATACTGGCCAGACAGAGGGGAGCAATGACAAAACAGAATATTAAGCAGACCCCAGTCACACCCATTCTACACCTACACAAATACACACACAAGCATACATTCATTTGTGAGTGGATCAATAAGTGAGCTTATCGTGGGCATTACACAAATACTTTTGTACATTGAACATTGGATATTTACGACATTTAAATGTCGTCTAGCGACAAAGTGCGCACTCTCATATATATAAATATATATATATATATATATGTATATACATCGTTTTCTCTACTTTTTTTTGTGGCATTTAATTTCAAATTGCCTTTACCTTCAAATTGACATGTTTTCTCTGAAAACTGAATGCCAATATACTCAGATTTGATATTATGACTGTGTTCTGAATATGGCTTTAGCCTTAATAGCAAAGATAGCACCTTGCAGTTTTGCTCATGACTCCAAGGTGCATGCATTTGCTTAGTTGCATTCATTTGGCGTCAATTAATCTGTAAATTACTAAAAATCTATGGAGGGAAAGAGAGAAAGAAGAGTGTCTGCTCTGTTGCCCAGTGTAATTAGCCTACTTAATTTATATATACATACACATACACCATTGCAACTCTATCATTTTTAAAAATATTACAAAATCTCTTGAAATTGCATAGTATTTCGTTCCTAGAACACATATAATTGCTTTCATGTCATTTGCGATTTAAATGTTGTTTCTCTGCTGTCGTAGATATGAAAAAAATACAAAAGCATACTGTGTACACATGCAAATATCCACACATACGCACACACACAAGCTCACATATTACTTCCATACACATATGCACATATTTATTGCATTTCATATATTGCCATTTTTAATTGCTATAAAGCATTTTCATGTTGCAGAAAGCTTGTCCATTTTTCCCTGCCTGGCTATGCCACTATCTGTCGCTCTCTACCCCTGTGTTTCTATAGGTATCTTAGTGTGTTGTGTTATATGCTTGTTTGTGTTCTTCGTAGATAGATTTATGCATTGTGAACATGCAAAACTAATAGCTAAGGCCTTGTAGATGGAATTTCTAGTAATGGAAGTGTGTCTCTCTTTCGTCGTTAACCAAATGATGATAGTCATAACGAAGTTGCTCTTTTTGCTTGTATGTTTGTTCATGTTTATGGTTTTTTCCATATGCTTCATTAGTTTCATTAGCATAATTCAGGACACATAATATAATATGATTATATTAACTAATATTGATTGACTGTTGCATTATTGACTCAATTAGTTGGCACAATTTGCCTTTTTTCTACGCAGTCTGCCCTCGCTGCAACATGTCACATTCGTTTGTTGTCTGTGCAAATAGCTAACAATAGGTATTAATGTTTACAAGCAATAAAACTAACAATACAAATTACAACACAACTTTAACATGGCTCGAAATACATATGCATACACACCCTAGCCTGAATGTCGACTACACACACACATGCATGATATATAGACCGCAAATGTTGCACATATTTACAAGCCACGCATGCGGCTGGCAGTAGAAAGCCTTAATTGTTATTTTAATGATAAGAATGGAGACAAATTACGCCACCCAAAAATGATGTTGCATATTAAAGAAGGCCCTCACAGCGCCATACAGCCAAGTGCAAGAGGGGAAAATTGGTAATGAGTAGGCACAGGAAAGGGGTGGGAAAGGCAATGTGTGGCTAAAACGGCAATAACAACAATGCCAACAGAAACAACCATAAAAACTAATAACAAACAATAGCAACAGTTCATTATAGTTGTTGGCTTCCATCCTGTATTTATCTGTCTGTCTGTCTGTCTGCCTGGGTTCGATATGTGGCACAAATCCCCAAAGTTCCCCCTGGATTACGGTGGAGTGGTTGTAGTTTACCTACAAATCGACTCATTCAGCAGATTTATTGGTTTCCATTAGCGTTGCGGAAATCAATAAAAATGTAAGGTAGAATTAATGTGAACGTCAGTTAAGTGTACAGTCCGCGTTGTTGGGATAGGAACAGAATTAATTTGGATGGCGCCACAGAAATCGATTCCGGCCTTCTGTCGGAACCAATTCTGCTTAATTTTCCTAATGAAATTGAATTTATAAGTACTAAAGTGTCTCTTAAATGTTTTCCCGTCTTTATCACTGCCTCTTACATTCCTCCATGTTCTGATATTTCTGTTTAATTGGATCATCTTAATACTATTCAATCGATAGCGTCAATGCTTTCTGATATGGATCAATTGTTGGTTTTTGGTGATTTCAACATCTGTGATGTCACGTGGTCCGCTGTGATCGACTCAGCCGGGTTGATACCTTCAAGGCAACACGATATTTGCTTCTGGCCCTTCCATTTCAATGGTCTCTAGAGTCAGTCCGCTTTTGCTTCCTGATATGAACAGTGCGGTTGACTTCTATTACAAAATCCTTTATTCCATTTTAAAGGATTTAGTTCCGTTCAGTAGTCCTGTCGGGCTTAATAAGCCTGCTTGGTTTACTCCACAGTTGCCTAATTTAACTATTCGCGATATATTGCTGCTCGTTCAAGTTCACTATCATTAATTCCGAGTCTTATAATTTTATAATTTTGTTAATTCCTCTGTCCTACCTTCTTCATTGTTTTATATAAATACTAAAGCAAATACAGATCAAGGCATTGCCAACTTGTTTGCAGAGTTCTTTCAAACAACTTATTCCTCTCTTAAGTATCGCTCTGCTCAGATACACTATTATAGCTTACACAGGTCTAATAACATCCCACCTCCCCTAGTCACTAAAAGCTTATTACTTAGTGAACTTAAGTCCATTAAGCCTAACTTTTTTCCTGGTCCTGATGCAGTTCCGGGGTGTACTGTATGTATCTTTGAATTCTTCGTCTTTCCCTTCTCTCTGGAAGGAGTCGGATGCCCAAAACTACCCAGGCATATCTAAACTGTCTGCTATTCCTAAGCCTTTTAAAAAAACATTAACTTCACAGTTACAACACCCTTTTGGATCTATAATTTCATCTGCTCAGCATGGGTTTATGAAGCGTAGGTCTGCCACCACTAATTTACTAGAATTTTCTTCTTTTGTAATACAAGGATTTAAGAACTGACGTCATTTACACTGACTTCTGCAAAGCATTTGACTCGATGAACTACTGCTTACTTATTCATAAGTTAGATATCCTTGGCTTCCCATCACATTTTCTTAAGTGGATCTCTGACTACCTTAATCTCAGAAAGTTCTTTTTTTAACTCTTACTCTAAGCCCCTTATGGTTACATCAGGGATACCGTATGGTAGCCACCTCGGTCCCCTGCTCTTCACCTTATTTTTCAACCATTTGCCTGAGGTTCTATACCACTCTTGGGTACTGATGTACGCCGACGGTGGTAAGCTTTGCTTGTCCTTCAACGACTCTTCTGTCCACTACAGGCTGCAAGATTACCTTGATTCTTTCCAATTCTGGTGTCAAGTCAACGTACTAAATCCCACATGTTCTAAATGCACAGTTATGTCGTTTTGTCGCAGCATACCGCTTCAGACATTGAACCTTCTTAACGATGTACGCCTTGATCGGATCGACTCAGTTAATGACTTAGGTGTTCTTTTAGACCGTAAATTCAAATTCGACTTGCACATTTCAATTATCGTCAATAAGGCTGTAAGTGTTCTGGGTCTTATCAAACGATGGTCGAAGGAATTTCATGATCCTTATGTATACTTCTCTGGTCCGACTCATTTTAGAGTACGCATCATGTGTTTGATGTGCACAATTCAGGAATCAAAAGGACCGCATTGAGTCTGCTCAAAAGAAATTTTTACTTTTTACTCTCTGTGGGTTGAATTGGGACCCCAATAGCCCCCTCCCTTCATATTCAAGTAGGCTCCTGCTAATAAACCTTCCAACTCTTCAAAATCATAGAATTATGCTTAATGTTATCTTTATACATAAGCTGATTTATGGTGATATTGACTCGCCGTCTTTAATTAGCCAAATCAGTTTTTTGTGTTCCTCGTAAAACTACTAAAAATTATGTTCCCATCTATCTATAATTTAAACTATCGCAGGAGATAGTGTGTCCTTTGTTGTAACTTTGATAATCTATTAAACTTTATCTCTAATAATAAATCACGTAACTCAAAACTTCTATACTAACGCAATGAGATAATGTAAATTGTTTATGGTTTGTTGATTTTACTTTCACTGAAAGTATGTGAGCGAGTCCGCGTTTTTTTCCGTCTTCGCGATTCGTGTCGCTCGTTATGCGGCTGCGCCCCTCGGCTGGTTGGGCAGAAGGCGGGAGCTTCTAGCCTGGGCTTCCCGTCCTCGTGGCTTGGTATCGTGGGTCCACCTGAACGTGCAGCGCATTGTATGTCAACGTCCCGATATATTAAAAAAAATATATATATATATACATATTCATATGCATATACATATGTATATGTAAACAAGCCACCAAATAAGCAGAAGACATTCACATAACATACGCAGCGTGAAAAATGGAAATTTGTGTGCTTGGCAGCAACTTCCGTTGGCTAGCGACTCGAGTAGTTTGCTTGCAAAGCCGATGTCGCCGCCACCGCCATTTTGTGATTGCATGTCAAATGTTCATTTGACAAAATCAAAATAGAATAATTTAACTTTTAATTGGCATTTGGGGACTAAAAGTTCGCGCTCTTGTTCCGTTATAAATATGCCAAAATGTTTGTAAACGAAACGTTAAGCCCAGCCCACATAGCCAATTATTGGTTTTCATGCGAATGTTGACAAGCACATGATATCCATATAAAGCATTCAGCTTTTTAAGGCATTTATAAAGTTACGTTCGTTCAGAAAGTTATGCTGACTGTCAGTTTAAGCAGTTTACACTTAAGCCTGCTCAACGTACCTTTAAATAGTAAATTCTATTGCCCAACTGGGCCAGCCAAGTCTCTGGCGCTTATGAATTCATTTCAGGGACGCACTTTATCATCAGCTAGCCAGAGCGGCACCCTGGCCCCCCTGTACCTGCCAGGGGTATGGCGGACCAAAAATTGAATAAAAATGCACTCAGCGTGCAAAGTGCGGGACGAAATGTTGTAGCTACATGTATTTCAAGTGCATATTTTGTTTGATAAATTGTTTGCCACGTTCCAAGTCGAAACAAAAAGCGAACCCAAGCCAGCTAGCTAGACTCCAAGCTCACACTACCATATACTGCTGCCGGAATGGGCGCCCGGGGAGACACAAATATGGCAGCGGCTTTAGCTTTGGCAGTCGCAGGGCTGCCTGGCTGGCAAAATATATAAGCTTGGCTACATGCAAGCGAATGTATGTGTGTGTATGTGTGTTGGTAAAGTAAAAGTCTGCCCCGAGGCGGTAAACAACCTGACGACGAAATATGAAAGTGTTAAATGGCCAAGGGAGCAGCGGGCCTTATATGGAGCTGCCATGTGACTGGCTTTTTAGCCCTTAGCCTTGTGACTGCTGGCAGTGCTGCTACCGGTGGCTCTGACTCTGGTTGTGGCTCTGACGCTGCCAAGGATCTGCCGTGTTTATATGATTATGTGTGTGAGTGTGTGTGCCCTCATATCTTTTTGCTTGGTGTCTATGGCGCCTTTTGATATTTTGTTGGCAGAATTAGGTCATTGCTTGTGAGCGCTTAAGTCATAGCTAAGATTAACATGCAAAGTAGTCCCACAAACCAACAACAACAGCAACAACAAAAGCAAGGGCTTCACTGAGAATGGATTGCATACAATTTAGAGGATATCTTAATGTCCTGCAGTGACAAGCCTACATAGATACTTTCATTTGTTGAGCTTTTTTTTTTAGCAATTTCTTGCTGTTAATGAAAATATTTTGATTATGTTAAACAGGACAAATAAAGGAAAGTATGCTCAATTAAGACTTCAAGCAGAGATATATTCTTTTCCTATTAAAGTTGATAAATCTCCCTACATATTAAACAAAAATTTGCAAAATAATCTCTGCAGCTTTCTGTCATATCCATACGATCCCTTCCTATCCAATGCTTAGTGCTTGTTAACGCACATTGATGTCCTGTTTTCATGCACCTGACTTTAAGTCTCATTCACACACATTCCAACCCACACACGCACACACACACACGCGCAAACCAGCACACAAATTAGCTGAAACCACACGGCCACAATTATTTGGGCCAACCAAATATTTGGTAAATCTCCGGCACAGTTGCAAAAATATTGTGGCAAAAATGTGTTGCCAATTTGTGTGCCTGAGTTTTTTGCTAACAGCAGCAGAGTTGCATATCAAAATATTTAGGGGGCGTGCGACAGCCGCCCAAATTTGAGATTACGGAAAAGTATGTAGTATGTGGGATGTTGATGATGTTTTTATGGCATCGTGGATTCCAGGCGCCGAAACTTTTTTTGCAGACACTGTGGGTGTAGCTGACGCTGACACTCGTCCTAGAATTAGGTCAGAACTTGCCAGCGACATCGACAGCAGAGTAGCAGGGCAGCTGCACGGGGGCTTAGTCTGGTTTCAGCCGCATCTACTATTTCAGCTGCATGTAACTTGGTCTGCGGATTGGATTGGTTTTTTTTTTCTTTTAATGAGGCGCATTTCATAATCAGCGCGTGCATTGCCTGCCATTGACGGCAACGCAGCCAGAGCCGAGACACGGACTCCAACTGCAGCGACACCTCCCACCGCCCAAGCTCGCATTTCCGTGTTTGTCATAAATTCACATGCCATACTCGCACTTGCCACTTGAAGGCAACTGGAGAACGAAACTGGCAGGAGGAACGGCATCGGCATCGGCAGCGGCAGCGGTAGCGGGGGTGGCGGCTCATGTGAACCGTGTCAGTGTGACAGCAGGCAAAAAGGAGTCACAAAGCACCTAGGCTTCATATTAATAATGCGGCTACGGCAACTGGCAGGATGGCAGGCTGGCAGGCTCAGGATGCGTGGCAGTTGCAATTGCATTGGTGCGGTTAAGGGGATTTCATAAAATGGCTTAAAGAACGACAACAACAACAACGAAGGCCACAACTACAATCGCTACTGCAACTGCAACTGAACTCAAAGCCCACTTGTTGTGACCTCAATGTCGGCACACCGTTGACTTCATTTGTTACGATTGCTTTGACAATGTTGCTGCGTCATTTGATGCCCATTTGCAGTACTCGCTTGCACACACAGGTGGCAAATGCGTCAGGCATGGGCATCAGGTGAATGGTAGTGCACTGTACACATAAACATAAACATAAGCATACTATATGGATAGGGTTGCACTGTGTGCTTGTGGACTCAAGTGGTTTGCGGGTTTTGCATTTTAAGAGCTGAGATTTGCATTTCTGTTATCCTCCGCTCACCCTGATGTAAACAAAGAGCCTGTGTAAGCAAATGAGCATTCGTAATTGAAGCAATTGGAGCAACTGAATCAGTAGTATACTTTTATTGTGCGTCATGCAAATGTGATCAATTTTGAGCGAGCTACAAAAGCACGAGGGGAGCGAAAGAATGGAAAAATTGATTGCTTTGAACTGCATTACGCATCACAGAATTAATGTGGAAATGCTTGAGTTTTGGTATAGAATTTACATTCTACGGATTGACATTCAACGCCAATATTAGATGCGGAATTCTAAATTTGTTAAAATTTTCATATATGGATTTTGTTGTCAGTATATGTTCTTGATCAGCGTGACAAGCCGATTCGATATAGATATTTCCGTCTGACCATCTGCTTCTTTGCGAACTAGTCTCTCAGTTTTAGAGCTATCGAGTTGAAATTTTACCATAGACTTCTTTCTGCTGTAAGCTTCTTATGTAACAAAATTGTCGAGATCAGACAACTATATCATATAGTTTATATAGAACCGATCGCATCAGAATAAACTCTTAGTGCAGAAAGTTGGTGGTTTTTTTTAACCAAATTGAACCAAATTTGGTAAATGTGAGTTTTAGAACCCACTAAGTTTGCAGATCGAATTTCAATCGAATCTGCAAGGGTATGCCAACTTAGGTTAACTAACTTAAGCTAACTTAAGTTAGCCTTCCTTTCTTGTTTTTTTTATTATTATTTTTGCTATTTTATTAAATTTAACTGCACACTTAAATTTTCATTAAAAAAATTTGTGACCACCACTAAAAATTAATCGTTGCCGTTGGGCATTTCATGCCGCAAATGATAACCCACTTAGAAACCACCACAAATAGTCATTTTTTTCAAACGAGGCAAAAGTGGTTACAAAAATCGATAACAATCAATTGTGTTAATTACATGCAATTATCTTTTAACGCAGTTCAATAAGCGATAACACATTGCGACAGTCTGTAATTTGATCAAATTGAATATTACGCATACGCCCCGTTAACTTATTGAAAGACACTTAAAGCCATAAGAATAAACAAGTCAGCAAGACCAGCAGCAACAATAGCAACAACTGTTACTCTAAGCAATACCTAATCAGACACTCTCCATTACGCACACACACACGCACGCATACGCATACACACAATCGAAATCGAAACACTTTCAATGGCTTTGGCATTGGCTTAAAGCGACGCTTGTGATGTGCGCGCTTACCAAAGGCATTCAAAAGGCGAAGACACAACGGCGGCTCGCATACCTCAGGCGTATTATCCACTCTATTAACGCGATTAGTTACACAAATACAAAGGCACAAAGGAACCACACACACGCATACATGCATACGCATCCCGCCGGAAGTAGGAAATGGCGTAAGGAAACAAAACATTAGCACGAGGCGCCGGCTGTCTGCCTGTCTTCAACTGGTTGCCTCCTACTTGCCTGGCTGTCTCGCCTAGAGGGCGAACTTACTTAGCAAATAAACATTGATTAATTTGTTGACAATACTCACACACACACACACACATACAGACACGCACCATCACATCAGTAGCTACGTTTATCAGTTTGAATGGCCGCTGCCTCTTTGGCTATTCAATACTGGCCAAGTGCTGTCCGCCGCATACCAAACGAAAGCCACAGGAGCCGAAGCCTCAATCGAAGCCCTCAATGGCTCGGAGTCCAAGTGGCCGGCGGACGCATGCCAAGCCTCAATAAACTTCAATAAATGTTAAAAGGTTATGCACGCATCGTTGTTCTCGTAGTTTTTGTCCAGCAGCTTTGACTTAATGGATTTCGCATTGGGGCACATAAATCTTGAAGCCGGAAGCTTTGCTGGCCACTGACAGGTGTCGCCGGCTTTAGGTACGGTTTTATGTTCATCAACAGTTTGCCAATGTGACAATTATGGCCGATTGTGAGTGAGAAAACAAAATTGGTCAAAATGGTCGATGTTGCCTGATTTGTGGCTGGGCTAATGCAAAGCTGCTATGTTATTTGTTATTCCACGCTGCTTGTGTGATTGGGGCAAGGATTGTGGCTTATCGGTAAACGGCTATGGCTCATTTATCAGCAGCTTAGATGAAATTGTTCACCTGCAGAAAGGTAATACAATTTGTTATTCAATGTGTGCTTAGGCTTTTGGCTTGACCAGTTTTCTTCAACAATGCTAAAGCCGATGATGGTTGCCGCTTTAAAAAGCTTTAAGTTACGCATCGAAATATAGAATTCATATTCTTTTAATTGATAAACTAAAAACTTTTGATGTCAAACAGTTATCACAGTGTCAAGTTCATTTGATTACTGTTTGATGAAATGCAAAATACACTTAGTATATATACCTAAAGCTGACCAAAATCGTATATGTACATATACACTTTCTACAATGCCTTTTGTTCATTTGTCGGCACCGCAAAACCTCACTCAAAAGCAATTTAAATGCTCATTACGGCTTTAAACAGCAACGGAAATTAATTGAATTGCCGTTTTTCAACCGCAGTAATCACACACACACACATACTCACACGCACACACACATACAGACATCCTCAACCAGCCGCAACCAATACGACACTTGAACAAATACACAACAGAGAGGAGATTAATGAAGCAGGTCTCGGTCTGCCAAAGCTAACCAACAGCACAGCTTAGCTTAAGTTACACAAACAACAATGGCAACAACAAACTTACAACAATTGCATCGATTACTTTACTTATTTCATTAAGCAAAGTTTTCCACACAATTCAAATTAAAGTTTTAGAACAAAGACAAAGCAAATACGGTGTTAAGCAACAAAAAGCGCAGCGTAAAGCAGGCGACAATAAACACAAAAGCAATGGCATCAAGCAAACATTCATTCAATGCTAAACTCTCCCTCCCTCCACTCACACTCACACTCCCATCCACACCTACACATACAATCACAATGCCACCCTATTCAAGAATTGATCCGCTTAACGTTGATTGCTAGAAATTCAATTAAAACAAAAAATATCTATGGCGTTTGTGTGTTATAGTTGTGGTTGGTGTTGTTTTTATTGAAGGATTGTGTTGCGTTTCGTTTCAGTTTGTTTGATGTGTCCGAAAGGCGTAACGTAAGCCATTGAAGCCTCAGCAATACGTGAAAGAGGTGTTTCGATTTTGTAGAGCAGTTTTTGCTAAACTTTATTTAAGCTGTGTTTCAGAATTCTATAAATGCATTTGAAGTGCTCAAATGTTGTTTATATTCAACAGCTCAGGCATGATATTGAAAACGCTTTTGAGGAAAAATGTCAAGCTAGCTGAGTATATCGATTGGTTTACGATCTATGCAGAGGCATTAGCCTGTCTCCATTCTAAGACTAATAGTACTCATATTAAGCCCTTGTCCTTTTAGGATGTAGGTGAAAGATTGGCTAGGGGTGACAAGAATAAAAAATGCTCATTGTCTGACAACAGCTCAACCTATTTCCTTCGTCACCAGTGTTCTCTTACTTATTACATAGAAAACTGAAAATTCTAATGGGTGTTAATGCGCAGTGTTAGTTCAGTGAATATTGTGTGAGAGCAACAAAATTTGGTAATGAAAGGCAAGTGGAACCATGCATTCTGAATGAATCTGGCTTGAGAACTATGCGGATTCCTAACGAATTCATACTAATGTATATGTATTGTGTTCTAACATTCATTATATGTATATAGTCACAGTAGAGATCATCTGTCTTGTTGTGATATCAACCTCTGGTGAACTTTAACAAATTTCTTACACTTATCAACATTTAATAGAAGCAACATCGTTTAGATATCTTATTCGAAAAGTAACATGATGAGGTGTCTCAGAAATCTCTAAAGATTTAGAGAAATGAATGTGTAAGCACTTGAATTTGAAGACTAATTTGTGTACCTTAACACCAAGTAGAGGTCTGCATGAATGTGCTCAAAAAGTGTTTCGAAACATTTGAACTCATTATGAAAGGCATGTCAACCTGTCGAACTCTACGTAACTCATTTGAGCTCACATTAAGAATGAAATCATGAAGACCTCTATTACCAAGATATTGAAACCTTAAAGGCTACTTGATATCTTTGGCGCGTTTTTGAGGTTTCAAAAAAAGTGCCTGCTGATTTTTGAAAGATTTCAAACCGTAGACATTTCATCATATTCAACATTTGATGTCCAAATGAAGCTATACATCATAAGTGTTCACACATGAAATTATCAAAATCTCTAGAAATTCTCATGAAATCCAAAAAATAAATAAGTTTTTCTACTATTTCTGAAGCTGTTTGCCTTTTTTATGAAAAATAATTTAATCACTCTTGACTCAACAGTCAGAGTAGTTCATACTTTTTCTTACACTTTATAAAATTTTGTTTTTGTTTGCTTTTAAGTTCATATTAAATATGCATATATCTATTCAATGTCATTTCCACAAGCCAATCGCTTCGAATTTGAATGCAAAATGTCATCTATTAGATATTAGCTATGGAACGCCAGTTCTCACATCCTTTGGCGCCGCCTAACCACATGCCGCCAATTATTGGATTTTCTTTGACGCCCCAAATTCAAATTCGAACTCAGCTCCAAGCATTGGCTCTCTTCTTAATTTATATACACAAGTTCGCTTAAACAGCGGACGACAACTGCGATAAATTTAAATACTCATATCCTGTCGGACGGATAGTAGCAGGCGATAGCAGATAGAGATAGAGAGAGAGAGAGAGAGAGAGAGTCATGCCTCCATGTTTGCTGAGTGTGTATGCATGACTGAAGATGCAAAACGTCTGCCAGACTCGATCCGAAGTGGAAATTACTTCGGTGCACTGCGCTTTTCGGTTGCCAAAGACCACTTGAAACGCTCGCTGCGTTTATTTAATGGCCTCAATGTGCGACGCTGATGCTGATGCTGGCGTTGACACTGACTTGACTGTTGGTCAGCTAATAGCTCAAAGTCTTTGCCGCTGGGCAAATATTTGAACGCCAACTGGAAACCCTGATGGCGGAAGGGGCAGGTTTCTATTTGCTCGCATTTCGTAACCAATTAAATACGTTAGTCGCATACCTTAACACCCTTTGACACACGCAATAAATGCCCCCGCCCTTTTGGCTTTCGGCATCCCTGCTTGATGCCTAATGAATGTAGATAGGGATGTGGATGTCGCTGCGGCTGGGGCTGCGGATGAGATTTATGTTTGAAGCCACGACACTAAACAGCTTCCGCCATTAAACATAAACGCATATTTTTCGTGGGGCTCATAACTCAGGCATATATGTATATACACATATATTGTTGATGTTGTTGCTGCTGCTAGTGGTGGTTGTTGTTGTTGTTGTCTACGGAGCGTTTGCTCGCATGGCAACATTCTAAACTCAACTTAAATATAAATTATGAGCATCTTAAAAAGCCACAGCGAAAGGATAATTTTCATAAATATTCGAGTTATGGTTTGGGCCTGAGAGCTTGAACAGCAGTGCGCCGCTAAGTCTACATTGTGTGTGTGTATGTGTGTGTTTGGGTGTGTAGGTGTCTGTGTGTTTTGTGCCATGTTTGCTTGCCACCAAGTGGCAGCTGAAACTGAGTTTTGGTTAGCAACCAACAAGGCTGTATATCTGCTGCTGCCTACACTTCCCAACTTTCCACTCCTGCTGCCGCCTTACTCCCACCAACTCGTACATAAACACACAATTAAAAATAATATTTTCAACGTGGTGGCAATTAATTAGTCGCCTCCACAATAAACGCAAGAAGGGCAGGAGTTAAAAAAAGAAAATGAGACTATGCACATGTGGCAAAACAGGAAGAGAAACAGGTTGATTCTTAAGCAGCAGTCATGGGGAAGATGGAATATGAGGGCTCCGTGGTTATACACCCAAGTGATTATCGCGTCTCTACAATTGTGTTGCGTAGGTAGAAATGGCAAATGAAATGAGACAGGGCTTATGAACACACGTGCAATATTAGCTGCGGCTTTGAATGCCATTTCAGAATGAAAATGAACCGGAATAGAGAAATTAAACATAACTATAGCTGAGTAAGGGCAATTTTATATTTATCGTGTTCCTAGAATGTTATGGATTCTCATCACATAAAATGTATCGATATATACCGATAACTATCGATGTTTATATGTATATAAAAAAGAGATCGATATGTATGTATCGATAACTCAAGATGTCGATGAACATATAGTAACATCTGTATGGGAATTAAAATGCAACAAGAAACTACTGATAATTTGATGATTTTATGACTGCCTTACATAACCCACGCTGCTCTTGATCTTTGCTGCTGAGAAATGTATAAATTATATTGTATTTTCTTTCGCTGAGTGTACCTATTTGGCATCTCTTAGCTTTCCTTCGCTATCATCCAACATCTTTATCTCATAAATTCAATGGGCAAGTTGTAGCCAAAGAAACTAGCAAATAAGTACATTTGTGTGTCGCTTCTCTCTATGTCTATTTTATTGTGGGCGTCTTTTGTATGTGTGCGTATGAGTATGAGCATTAGGTCTTAGCTGTGATATATCGTTGTTGTTGTTGTTGTTGGTATTGTTATTATTGCTGCTGCTTTATTGTTGTTTGGCTGGGCGAACATTAAAAGTTCATTGCTTGCACATAAAGTACATCAACTGCTCAGAGTTCGCGTTTCGCATCCGCTTACTAAATAACAACAGTTGGGAGTTTTGGAGTTTTGTCGTTTGTCCTTTCAAATGCAGCCATTAAATTCACACATGACCCCGTCCAGCTGTCCCTGTATGTTGGTGTTGGTATGTATATGTATGTGTATTATGCAAATCTAAGTTTGTTTTTGTAGAATAGCTCGTAAAAACTTTGCCACGTTCGCATGTTTTCAGTTTGTTTTCGTTGTTTTGTGGGCAAAATCGAATTTGCCATTCTGTGTGAACGCATTAACTTATAAATAATGGCAGCTATAGCTTCTTAAAATGCTCGTAATTGGGAATTGAAATGCATGGAATGCGCTGAATAAAATCGATTACTTTTTTTATATCAAATTTTATCAACTTTAGCCAAGGCTATAGCCAAGCTTTATATAGATTGACCTACTTAAAATGAAGAAATTTGCATTGAAAATTAAGAAGAAAAAATAACAAACAGATTTGGATTGCATAATATAAAAGAATTTAATTTATTTAAATAAATATAAAAGTCTGTGTTTTGGTATTTTTGTTTAACTTAAATGTTGTTATAAAATTAATTGCGACATCAAGAAAAAAGCACTCACATTTACATTTTTTTCATGATTTCTAATTATGTGTTTTTTATGCAAAGCCACTTCAATTATTGATACAGCTTTGTAAATTACTTAATGACAACATGCAATAAGCCAACTTAATTACGGCTGCTAATTACAACAGAATCAAAAGCAGCAACAGCAACAATGTTGATTCCAAAGCAAGGAATGCGCGTTCGCAAATGCGTAAGCCATAAATGATAACAAGTAACCGCATAAACCGCTTTTGCCGGGCCAAACGGGATGGAGGGTGCGGGTGCGGATGCGGGTGCTGATGGTTTGGGCACCGAAAATTGCCGCCGAAAGGTGAAGCCCAAAGTGGTAACAGGCCCCAGCACACAGGCAAGCGTTTCCCGCTACCAGCTACTCCGCCCCTAGTACACCTTATACCACAACCCACAGCCACATGGGCAGGCGGCACACATCGTTTTGCCCCAACACTCGCTCTGCCGCAAATTGCGCAAAGCAGCTTATGAAGGTAAACGCAGGCCAACACACTTTTTGGCCCAAAAGTAGCACACAAAGTGGCGCAACAACACAAAAAAAAGCGAGAAATCCAAAATAAACACCAACAAGTTGTGCACAAAAGTGAAAAAGTAGCACACACAAATTTATAAACAACAAAAAAGTTTGGGTCACGCCTTGTCAAAGCCAGCTAGTGCGGGGGTTCAGGAAGAGGTGAAAGGGTTACTGCTGCTGCTTTATTTCAATTATTATGATGATGACAATATTAAAGTACCCAAAAAACTTTCGAATCCACACTCACACGCACACGGCCATGCAAGCTCTAGGCAGCTAATTAAAAGACCTAAAACTGCCTGCTCTCTAAATATAAGCCAAAAGTCCAAAGTCATGAACACAGTGAAGCGTGTGGGGTACGCCAACCCGAATATGAATCTCAACCTAAACCTAAACCTAAACCTAACCTAAACCTGAGCCTGCCGTGTTGTTGATAACCCAAGCAGGTCCTCGAGCACACAAATCACATAAATTCCAATTGAGTGCATACCCAATGAGTGGCTGTGGAAAATATAAATTTACTGTGCAGTCGAGTGGCTGCCATTGGCTGCTTGTGTCTCCAGGCAGGCCCCTTGATCGCCCTCTGCTGCCGCTGATGCCAACCGGCTACAGGGCGTATGATTAATTTGCTTAACTTTGTGTGCCTGTTACTTTCATAATGAATGCCAGCCATCACAAACTTATTAGCCGAGACGAATTTGTATTTAAATGCTTCTGCTTCGCACACAAAATCAGATGCTCAAGCAACAAATTGAAGAAAAGAACACTTGCACAAGTTTAAGCAAATTCATCAATTATACAATCTTTTGCTAATGGTTACGATGTGTGTGAATTGGAATTTAAGTATGTTAATACTGAGCACAAATCGTGATGAGCACGCGATCGTGAGGAACTTTTAAAAAGTGGAAAAGAAGAAATACATTGTTGTAGAAAAACGTCTCATCTTCTTCACATTTGCACAGCTTTCGTTGATAAAACATCCGCATCTTAGAGTTCACATCATTTCACAAACTATAATTTAACAGCTTTCATCAGCAACAGCAACATTTACGCAAGTCCTATAAATGTATCGCAATGTTCAAAGGATTCATTGTCACGTTCCCATCTTTATCAAAGAGTTACTCAACTTTGCCAGCGCTTAAACAGAAACTTTGGCGTCATTTACACCCCAACAGTAGCAACAAGAACAAGCCTAAGAATCCACTTGAAGCTGCCAGCAACGAGCCTACGGCTTCCGCTCGGTCCTGCTCTCCCCCTGCCCTGTTCAAATCGCTTCGAGTGTATCCTTTGTCTTTAAGTGGCGTTCAACTTCAAGTGCCTCATTCTGCTGAAACTTTTGCCAGTCAAATTTGTGAAATTAATGCGATTTGTCGCCAGCCACCCGACCAGGCCACCACACCACCAACATCACTTTTCACCCAAGCTGTGTGCATTGTCATGGTAGAAATCGGAATCGCAATACTCGCTGTCGACTATTGACTGCGAGGCTGTGGTGTTGCGGTTGCCTCTCTCAAGTTGCTTAAAGTTTGCAGATTGTGCAGCTGCCAGCTTTTGGGTAGCATTTCTAAGGGCGCCACTCACACACACACACACACACACGCACACACACATGTATGCGATGCTAGTAGCTAAAGCGCAGCTCATCCATTCTGGTATGCTCATGCAGGACAAACTTATGTCATGCATGCATAAATATATTTATAGTTAGATATTTATGCCAAGTAGAAAAATGTGCCAAGGGTGGCAGCTTCTGCTCCTTTATGTCCTGCTCTCCGCTGCTCCGCTCGCAACTGCGTTCCAAAGATTTATTGTGGTGATTTATTTCGCCTCCCCTACCCAGCTACTCCAAAGTCTGCACCGCCTGTGTCTGTATATGTGTGTGTGTGTGTGTGTGTGTGCGTGCTCGTCAGTCTGCCATGCCCACAACTTATTTATTTATTCATTTCCTAATTTATTAATGTTTGTCTGACCCCACAGGCAGCTCAAAGCGTTTTACCAATTTCCAGCTGCGCTAGCTGATTAGCCAAGAGAGCCAGAGAACTGCGAAAGCAAAAGTAATCGAATGTATTTTCTCAAATCACCTTTCACCTTTTTGCTTTCAAGTATGATATTTGAGGCATTCTCAAAAACTTTAAGATACTTTTAGTAGAGTCGCAGAGTTAAATTAGCAAAATTAAAATTATATTCTGTAACGAACCTTCGGTTGACCTGAACTATAAGCTGGGCTTAGCTCAGAGGTACTTGGGGCTCGCTGCAACAAATTCATATTGAAGTTTGTGAGAAATAAGAAACACACAGCAGATTTAAGCTTAAATAATAATAAATATGATTTATTTGAAATGTTGGCTTTCGATCCTACAATTCGAGTCTCCTACTCTAGGTCGCTGACGTTCAATTGCCGAACTCGGGAGATTCACGACTTCGTGCAACGCACTATTCGCTGGCTTGGCGCCGTTCTGCCCGCCCGAATAAAGCTCTGGGATCGGCGAGCACAACATCGTCGCACAGCCACGGGGTAGCGAGCTGCCGACGACATTGATAATGCAACAACGTTTCGGCTCCTTTTCCAAAAGATCCTTTCTTTTCATTGAAAATTAGCAAGCGAGTCCGCGTTTTTCTTCCATCTTCAGAGCGGCCTCAAATGGGGCCAGTGTAGATCCTCTGATTCAGATTAAAGGTATGCATGCTTCCTGGAGCAGGGCCTGTCTATGATAAGGGGTCATCTGTAAATGAATTTATGTTGTCTGGGTGAACCTGGTCATTTACCCTTACTGTACCGGGCGTCTGGCAATTCCCCATTCAGTGTGAGCGAGAAGTCCCCTTTGCCATTTCTGCTGGTCATCCCAAATTCTTCCTCTGCCACATCGCCCTTACTCTGTCGCACTCCTCACCACTCGTTGCAATGGATAGTTCTCCGTAATACCATTTAACGGTACTGTTAATCCATTGACCCAACTTGAGTCCTCACAAATCTTAACATTTTGTATTAAGTGATAAAACTTTGCTCGCTTTCAGCAACAGAACATCAAAAAGTCCAAAAACTTTGAGCTTCGGCAAATACTGCAACTGTTTCAAGAAATTCATAGGTGGAAAGCAAACGTAGAATGGAATTTCTGATAACGTTATGGTTATCCATGTTGTTATAGTATCTATGGGAAATAAAGTAACCTAGTTTTCCTAACTTAGGCTAGGATTTCATACTAAATTGACCATATTTGTCCATTGCTATTTTACAATCCAAAGAAATTGATCGAATTTCGGGTGAATATTCTTTTTGGACCTTAGGCCAAAAGTCTTTTATTGAGATGTGGACTGTGCTTGTACAGCTTTCGTTGCCTTTGTTGTTGCCCTTTGCCTTGGCTTTTCTTGTTTTGCGGCCCGGCAGTCAAGCGCGAAATTTGAAAAAAATAACATCGCAAAATATTGGCCCCTCTGTTTTGAGCACTCTCATTCACTCGAGGGTATTGGCTCGTATTGACGTAATTTAGCCTACGCAAAAACAAAAGCTAATTATGTGCTCACACCTCCCTTTGAACGTTTCCAATGTTGGCAAAGCCCCAAAACGGCCGGCGGCCTCTTCGATAATTAGCGGACATGGCGTATGCGTAATATAAGGTATGGATTTTAAAGTTGTTGTTTGGAAGAGGAGCTTTAAAATCTGAGAATAAATTTGTGAAACCATTTTTGCTGTTTTAAGTAAAATGCTTTTGTTGTTGTTCGCCATTCGGGCGGAATAGAAAAATATGCGCAGCTCCTGCAATTTCCATTCTCATATACACCCATACCCACACACACACACACACACACAGCTTCTAACATGGATTTTTGATATGCTCTCCATGCTCCATTTTTTGTTTGGGTTTTGTTTTCGCTTGCCATTTCGTTTATTTGGCTTCTCGTGGTATTTTTTATGCATTTGCATAAAAAGCGAAATGTATTTCCCTGCTGGCTTTTATTGCACTATTCCTTTGGCCGTTGCTGCGCACACAGTTGCATTTTAATGAGCGGCCCAGACGATAATGGCCACCTGGCACGTGTGCAGACTTCTTTCAATCACTGTCTATCCATCTATCTGTCTGCGTGGGTGCTTGACTACGACGTGGAGGCAAGGCAGTGCTTTTCTTGCTGCTCGCCTGTCTGTTTGTTTTGCCAGCGATTTGTTTGTTGACTCGAGTGGTAGTCCCGATTTGAACCAACAACATCATCAACATCTCACCATCGCCATCACTATCAGCAACATCATTATCATTATCGCGTATTAACGTCTGAGCTGCCAACAATCCTTGTCCAGGCACTTGTTGCCCGGCCTGTCTGCCTGCCTGCCTACCTGCCAGCTGTGTCACTTAATTAAAACGTTGAAGAATCAACACAAGCAGCCAGCCAGCATCCTGAAGAATAGAAGGACCTCAAGTTAAACTCAAACAATCTCCTCTTTATGGCAGCGAACAACTTTTGAAGGGCGCTAAATAAATGAAAATGGAACAAATAGAAGGACAGAATGAGAGAAGGAGCCTTAAGTCTGAAGTCTGATTCCAGCGCCAACGCCTTTGGCTGATTGTGCCAATTATGCAGCGAAATGCTCTGCAAATCGCTCCGAGTGGTTTATGCACTTTCAAATCATAATAATAAATTCAAAAAGCCCCCGCGGCAATGGGCCAGCAACAACAACAACAACAACGTCAACGAACACAACAACAATGGGAGCAAGCCAAGTGCCATTCGGTTGTGCATGAGCGAAATCATTTAAATTTATTGTGCGCTGCATTTCACGCCTTGCACTTTTAATCAGCCAGCACAATTTTTGGCATTATCCAAAGCATACTTTTATGGCCAAAACGGCGCAAACTTCAATTCTTTTTTCTCCTCTTTTTGCATTGTCGAAAATTCAATTTTATTTTTGTGCTTACCACAAAAAAGTTTTCCAAACTACTGCAGTTGGCTGTAAGTAGAAAGTAGGTGAAGAGGTCGACAGGGGGAACAGGGGTACAATTTGTTGAGTTAGTTTTTAGTCAGTTTACGGCACAACAAAGTGAAATTAGTGATGCGATAACTGTAAAGCGATTTTAGACTTGAAGAGCTTGGATTGAATTTCATATTACAGCGGTTAAACAATTATTAACGTTTTGTATGCGTCTGTGCCTTATATAAACTGGTGGCAATAGAAATCAGATTAAAATTGTCAAGGAAAATGTACGCCTTTTGAAATTCTTGAAAAAATACAAGCTACTATTATAATTTATTTAATCGAAATGTTGTTTATGTTACTTCCTTCTCATGCTATCAGTAAAATACTTCGGAAATATAAATCATCAACCTATAATTGAAAGCAGATTACATTTGTCAAGAATTTTAAAGTTCATCCAAATCAAAACAAATTCATCTTGTATCCGTGTTATCCAGTGTAGCCTCACTCCCGCCGAACAGATTTGATCTAGATCGCAGCCAGTGCGCAGCCCACGGGAATGGGCACCACATCCGGGGTTCCGAACTGTCGCAGTCGTAGACTGCTGAGGATCCAGTGGCATTGGCGCTACGGAATGCCTCTACCTGCACATGGCTAACCTACCTGCACATGGCTACCTTCCCACGGCTTGTACGAACTTTCTAGGTTAAGTCAAAAGCTTGTGCTGGGCTACAATATTAGGACATCTTCTTTGGAGTCTTGAAATCTGTATCGCTGCGTTGAACCATCTGAATGGTCCGATTCTCTTTGGTATCGGGATATTCCTCGCTAAGTACGGTCAAGTGAAGGTGAACCATAGTCAAAACGGTGGTGTCAATCTTGTTGTCAAATGCAACACCACTGATTCAACTGAAGATTTAGGACACCCAGTTCAGGTGAATGCTTTAAATGGTCTGGCTATCACTGATATAATCGCCGATGGTGGTATTGCTTGTCACATTGTACAGGGCATGGGTTATGTTGCCATCCTTGGTTTCTTATGTAAAGTTTACCTGGGCAGTCATGGTCAACAGCATGCAGTACGCATTTCCCAAGTTCCAACTGTAGAAACTGGGTATGGCTGTGGAGCGTGAATAGTGGTAGGCACTGGGGCTGGTGTGCTAGTGGTTGGTGGCTCAATGGAGGTTGAACACAGGTTGAACTAGAGCTTCTTGGCTTAGCTGAAGTCGTCGTGGTCATTGTGATGGTGCTGGTGGTTAACATGCTGCTGCTCGATGTTAGCAGCTTCGCCGACTTCATCTCGGAATCTTCCACCTTAGCCTCAGGGAGTTTAGCGTCCTTTAAACTAATGCACGACAACAGCAGTGCAGTATAGCAACAAAGTTGTGTATATTATAAATTTTTGCAGAAACATATTTAGTCTTACACCAAGTCCACTGTATTTTATAATCCACGCTCGATTGTTAGAGTCTTATATAAATTGTGTTTCGCAATGTCAGCTTACGCACTCGAATTATTTCTTATTCACAAAAAACAAACGAATAAAATAAAATTCTAGAGACCGACCAAATTTCTTCTAGGCTTATCGATATGCATGAAACAGATGACATTAAAAGCGCCATAAACCTCTACATATATTTTGTAATGCGTTTAAAAACCAAATTTATTTATTTAGCCTTAATGCATTCGCGGCACCTTAATCAAAATTCATTTAAAAAGATAATTTTAATTGAAATGCAATCGGAATGCGCATCCACTCTGTTATACTATTATGCAAATGTTCATTACCAGCAAATGTGAATCTATTCGATTGCATTTTGTTGCCTTTTTGTATATGTATTTTCAGTGATGTGAGTGTCACAGTTGACGCGTTTCATTGATTGATTGATTGTTGATGTCACTTAAAGCACCGCACGAAATAATAATAACATTAAGCCCGCTGCTTCAAACGTGCAAATGTGTAAATAAATAAATAAATCAAATAAAAAATGATTAAATCAACAACGTAAAATAATTAAATCAACATGAATGATTTAACGCTTCAAATGCAGTGCGCAAAACTATTGTGACAAGTGGGTAGCCAACAACACCACCAACGCCACCAACGCCACCTACACAGCCAGTAGCTCACCCACCCGTACACCTGGCCTGTTAGGTCATGTGCGCCTTACTGCGTTGACAACTGCTGACAGGCAAAATACAAGCAACAAAAACTGAATATGAAATAATATAAAAATGTTGTACAAAATAGAAAGAAAATGAAACTAATGGCGACCCGAAAACAAGCATGTGAACCAGAATTCGTTAAAATGAAACACTTGAATATTCCACTGACAAGACGAGTTTAGCAGAATTCAGTTCAATTGCCCTTTTTTTTGGTTACGAGTTTACTTGAAGATTTTAAAGTAAATTTACTTATCTTTTTAATAATATTTGAATGTGGAAATATATAAAAATTATGATAGCGACCTTATACGTATTAAAATTTCCTACATTTACAAATAAAATGGAGTACATTTTACTTGTTGACAAACATCTCCACAGGCAGTCGTTATTATCAATACAAAAGAGTTGACAAGGAGAATACATTGAAATTTAAAGATCACGAACATAAAGAGCCTCGGCTGGTTGAGCAAATTTAGTAAGGCAACGATCTCTTTCTGGCATAAAAGAATTGAAAGCCAATGGATGCGGGGAGATCAGAAACATACTCAATCCTCCCCCTCAAGAAGATTGGCGAAGCAACCGAAACTGACAGCAATCCTGTTGGGCTGCTATAAGGCGAGAGCCTGGGGTTTATCTCTGTTACACACTTGCCCCTGTGAGACACTCAAGTTCAGTTGTACCTACTTTAGCCTATCCTCTTCAATTGTGACAGAGAAAATGTTAAGTTTTTTCACCTATCCGAGACTCTAATGTGAATGTCTCTAATATCCAGAGATTAGGGCATTCATAGCCTTATACATTTTAGTAAGTATTAGATTCACTTACTAACAACCGGAAGGATTTACTATAAGCTCCAAACGTATTAATGTGTTTGAGAGTAAGAAGTTGATTGACTTCATAAATATATATGTCACATCTCCAGGATTATATTCTATTATGGTTTCCTCTTTGAAATGGAAGTTAAACTAATATTTTAAAAATATATTAATAATTTAAAATAGTCAGCATTTTCTTATATATAGGGCATCTACACATGTATATCAATAAACTTTGAATGCTCTATCAAAGCGTATAAATATGAAATGTCATTGAAAAACGCATGCACAAACAAATAAGTGAATATTTTTTCTGTGTAAAAATATGCATATGGCTCTAACCCACAATTCGGCAATTGAAAAAACACACACAAGTTACAATTGCCTTATTTTAAGATATTTTTACATTTCATTTTATATTATTTTTTGTCAAAAAATAACGCAACAGATATTTGATAGCTAACAAAAATTTCATGTGAATGGCCAATGCCCAGGACGAGGGCAAAACGATAATAAAAACTGAAAACTGAACTGACGCGCAACTGCGACCAGCGCTACGCATATGCAACGGGGCCGCCGCACAGGAAATGAACACACACAAAAAAGGATGGGAAAAAGTAAGGCTGTACATGGATGGCAGTAACTTTAATCAATATTGAAGCAGTTTTTGAGGCCAATAAATCATTTCATAATCAATTTTGCGCTGACATGTTTATGTGTGTGTGTGTGCGTTGTACAAAAAAACTACATAAAGAAAAGCGGGCGGCACATGGTCAAACACAAAAACTTTTTAGCCACCTTGCCTATGTGTATGGCTGTGAGTGTAAGTGCAATAAACAAGCCACACATACAAACGTGCAACAAAGTGAAGTACAAAAAGCAAACAGAGCCAAAATAATCAACAGATGTTGCACACAACAATAAGAATCGGCACACAAGCCTCTCTGCGTGTGTGTGTGTGTGTGTAAATGAAAAGCGGAAGCTGAAAGTTCAGAGAGACTGACAATGCCAGGCAGAGGCTGCTGCTGTTGCATCAACAATGACAGACAGCAACACCACCAACAACAGAGACGGCCCCAAAAAGTATGCTATGTTTGCTTGCTGCGCTGCATGGCATTGTGCGAACGAACTTCAAGCGGAAATTAAGTGTGACCTCTTCGCGTGGCTGCGAAAAACACGGAACGCCAGCGCCAGAAAACGACAACACACAAAAAAAAACAACTGCGTGCATATCAATGCCCGGAAAGCTGGACCGAGTGATGGTTGGGGCATTCGCATATACAGTGTCCGCGGTGCTCAAAGTGCTGCTCCGACACTCCATTTGCTGTTGGACCCGGCCGGCGACCTCGAACCCCGCGCGACCCATCGGTGATTGTGTTTGCGTGTTGTGATGCGTTCAAAATTGTATTTGCCTAGCCTGGCACTAGGCTTTTACGCTTAGGGCACCAGTAGGATGCGGATGCAACTCCAATTGGCCTGTGAGGCACTTTAATTTTTTCATTGGATTTGATGAGTGCATTGCCAGGCCAGGTCGGGCCAAGCGAAGCACTCGGTTTCATTTTTGCAAATATTTTGTGTTATTTTGCGTTTTTGGCAAGAGACCATTCAGATAGCACAATCACAATATGTATTTACGATGTTATAAAGGCGCTCAACTGTAGCCAAATTGACAGGCCTCCCCATGCATTTTAACTACCAAAATGCGAAATTGCAATGTTTTTCAATTTGAGAACAATCGCAATACATGAAACTGCAACAATGGTTGATGAAAGTTTACGAGGATTGTAATTGTTTCTACTTCAGCTACTGTTCAATGATATGCTCTTAAAAGAGATGAAACGGGGAGATTGAATAACATCACAAATTCTAGAAATAGGTAAAAACTGTTGTAGTATGGCCAAACATGATGAAAAATTAGGGCAGGTATTGGTATAACTAAATTCAAGGCGCATATTATAAAAGAAGGGATAATACGATTGTAACAATTAATTTAGACAAATATTTTAAGGCTTTGCTCTTCGGATCAGTGGTCTTGTGGTTCTATTACTAAACATCCTCCGTCTCTTCAAAGTATTCTTGGCAAGTCGGTTGGAGTATACAGAGGTCACTCCCAATATATCAGGTGTGGATATGCCATTCCACTAGAGTGATGCATCGAAGTACTTACTTTGCTGGCAGCAATCTAATTTTGTGCGGGTCACACCTGCTGCTATGTCGTAGATGTGGATAACATATTTTCTGCGTATATTTTGGATGCTAGTTGAGAAATGCCATTGAAATATTTAATCAGACTTCACTGCTCACACAGATTTAAGCTGATACTCGTGGCATCACATCACGCGCAAATAAAGTAAACTCTACCTCTACTACTCTTGAGTTTACTCTCTTAAATGAATCGATAAATATCTTAGAAATTGTTTTAACAATACCCCATCTAAATGGCCTGACACTTGTCAGTAAAAGTGTGTAAACATTAGCTACACACACACACACTTGCCAACAATATTAAGTCCAACACTCAAATACAAACCACCAAAGGTCACGCACATTTACGGTCGTAAGCTCCATTTCTGCATAGGTAAAAGTTTTCGTTAACACTTGGCGAAAATAAAATACAGAAAATGCTATTACAAAGAACAAAGTGCAATGATTAATCAGATTTATTTGTCAGTTTTATTTCGTGCTAAAAGTGTCAAAGAGAATATTTATAAAAGTTTATTAACACTAAGTACTTGCACACGCACACTCTCACACAACAACAACCACACATACTGAGGCCAGTGCCACCCAGCAGCAGCAACAGCAACAGCAACAATAACAAAGCACATTAGAACTGACCATAAAACACAAACAAAACAGTTGGCCAGAACAACAACGAAACGAAGGCGAATGCGAAGACCAAGACGCCAGTTGAGGGGCCCAACGTGCGCCCTTCAAGTGCGGCAACAAGCACATCGCCAGCGCCAACAACTAAAACACACAGCTGTTATATATGGGAGTGTTGATGCGTGAGGGGTGCAAGTGTAAGAAAAACTGGCACAGCAGCAGCACACCAAGTGCACAAAACGTACTTAGGACGTCTTTAAGCTCAACATAAAAAACATTGGCGCTTACAACTTGGCCAAAACATAAATCCCACAAACACAAACAAATGGCAAGTAACACCCTACACACACATACACGCATACATACACGAAGTAGCAACAGCTTTCAGAGAAGACCATATTAAGACAGATTTTGGCCTTAGGCTGCCTTTGGGGCAAGCTAGCTGGCCGGCATATTTAGGTGAATATTTATCACCATGAGCAACAATGATGAGGAGGAATCCAACACTCGGCACGACTTGTTGGCAACCATCTACTGTTACAGATACGGATCTACAGATACATCTACAGAATCAGACAAAGATACACATACAACACATACTTATGGATACAAGTTTATGAGTTTGCTTGGGCAACTTGAAAACATCCAATTGGCAAATGTCTGCTGTTTATGGTGGGCACACGGACAGCAACTAAACAACCGGCTACAATGTCATTGAGTGACCCAAAATGGCAGCCAAGCCTGTGACGGGAAATGAGATCTACTTACACGGGATTCCCCCACTCTCATCCATATCCAGGCTTATGCCTGGCCAGACATTCAACCCGCCTGTCTGTCTGTCTGTCTGTATGCCTGGGTGAACGTGTAGTGGCAAATGCTTGCATAAGCACACATCTTATATAAGTGTGTCGCACAGTGGAATAATGAACAGCAAAAGGAAGTGCAAAATGAAACTGCAGATGGCTTTCCAAATAAACCACATTTGTATAATTAACATTATAATTGAATCAATCAAGATATTCGATTCAGACATATGAATAATAATGAAAAGTTCACATAAAAAAGGAAGGCTGAAAAAAATCATCTTATATTCTTTTTATTATTGAGTTGTGCAGTCAGAAGAGCTCCAGACTGAAGAGCAGAAGAGTTGGCAGACTCCTAAAAGCATTTCCATGGCTGCTGAAAAACAATCTAAAGCTTCTTCGCTCACTTATGATCTTCAGCCAGCTTTCACCAAAGGAATATTACAGTTCGCTCAAAATAAATTTATCAACTTAATGTTTTTATAACTTAAGCTATTTGTATAACGTATCTCCTACCTAAAGCTTCAACTACTCTGCTTCAACTACTATTGAACCTAGAACCAATGTGTATGTTGGCTATTCATTGGCTTAGCTCTTTCTCCATCCCATGACCATGTTACAGCCAGCCAAAGGAATTTTTCGTTTCGTTTCGTTTTCATTTTGTGTTTGTCATTTTGACAAACGAAAACAACATTGATATGCCAAACATGCGGGAATGCTGGGACACTCCGCTTGAAGCCCCAGCCCGGTTCGGCATCGGCGTCGGCGTCGGGGCACCCTCAGAGACTCTCAGCTGTCACTTGGTTGCGGTTGCAACGGCACTGGCTTGGTGAACGGGGCGTATGAGTAACTTAATAAATTTGACAACAATGCCGCCGCACAAAAGCAAACAAATGCAGCATCGGCCATCCGAGTTGTCACCGTTTGTGCAGGCACTATAATTCCCATTGTTGCTGTTGTTGTTATTGCTGGCGACTGTTCTGCATTTTCAATTTGTTTTCGTGCTCTGCGGCGCGGCTTGTAAACAAAATCCGGCGGAAAATGCGAACAAGCGACGCTCACGAAGAGCAAAGCGGCCAAAGAGCCAGCCAAAAGGAAATGCCATTTTGTCGCACTCGACGGGGTCGTTTGGACGGCGTTGACAAGCGTGTTAAGGCCGTTACCCCTATCACTGCCCCGCGCACTTCACACTCCTTCCGCCATGTATCCAATGTGTACAAATTGCCCAATGTTGGTTTTTGTTTGTTTATTCGATGTTGCTGTGGTGTTGAGTGTTGGGCTCAGCCAAAGCGTTCATTTTATTATGAAATGAAATCCATTTGGCCGGCCAACGTGCCGACCGCTGCCACGCCTACTGCTGTTAGTTTTGCACAATTTTTAATAAATATTCAGCGCAAACCACAAAACACACACTTTGGCTTATTGGAATTGAAATTGTATCCTGCTTGCGTGCACAAAACACACACAAATCGCACAAATATAATGCATTTTACCAAAAGCAAAAAATATGTATATACATAACTGTTTATATGTTTATATGTATGTAAAGGATGTATACTATACTAAACATCAGTGTACTATCGCCCATTAGCAGACCACCAAGGCAAGCCTAATGCTGTTTATATAAGGAGATATTTCTATATATCTTCTACTTTCCTTTCTACAGAAGAAAATATTTTCTTGATGGTGAATTAGTATCAGTTTCTAATAATTATAAAGGCTTTGTTGTTGCTCAAATAAGGGTTTCTCAGTTATTCATTTGTTATTGATTGTAAACCGTGCATACACTGCCACCAAATCTTGTGAAAGAGCAGGGTATTTCAACAATGTGTATTATAAATCTAATCTAGACTCATGTGTGCTTCTGAGCCTCTCCCAGAAAGTTCTAATGAGAAATGCAATTCATCTTCATCTGGGAAAATGTTGAAAGTCATTAGTTATGGTTTCATCAATAAAAGCGATTCTGAAAAGATCCCAAAACACTATAATCAGGTGACTCTTCACTAGAAGCCCTCTGGAAGAACACCTAGTTTAATGATAATGTCAAACAGTTCCGAATTTAATCAATAAAGCTTATATATATATGCATATATCAGCAAGAGTGTGTGAGCTTCGTTTTTTAAAAACAAAAT
Organism: Hirtodrosophila duncani; assembly: GCA_037043425.1. Classification (NCBI taxonomy): domain Eukaryota; kingdom Metazoa; phylum Arthropoda; class Insecta; order Diptera; family Drosophilidae; genus Hirtodrosophila; species Hirtodrosophila duncani. The sequence continues at coordinate 3,408,069 of JBAMBM010000834.1, read as the reverse complement.
TTCAGATTTGTCTTGTTTTCTATAAAACTTGTTGCAATAACAAAGATTACTTCCACATGTGTGTTCAATGAAAGTCCATTAAGATATTAGTTTTTCTATCCATTTGTTGAATGTGTTGCTTTGTAAACTTACAATTTATTTTTGCAACAAGAAAATTCTTAATTTCCAAAAATGCATTTCAAAATCTGTGCTGGGAAACTAAACAACATATCTAGGTAAACTTTAGACAGAATTTACATGAAAACATGAGGCTTAACTGAAACTAAAACCCGAAAAATATATTACATTTTTACTGAATTTAAGTTGAATTTGTTGTTGTTGTTGTTGTTGTTGTTGTTGTTGTTGTTGGCTGCATGCAGGCAGCCTTAAGAAATATTAATAACGATTTGACATAATCCCATACCCAACTGCTGGCAGCTGTTGGGACAACATGGCCTGACATACGCTTTTGTGCGCTGCATTCACAAATTCTTTCATTTCTATTTGACCAGCTTCCATCATCATCATCATCGCCATCATCATCGTCAACTCACAAAAGACGAGAACACAGTAACGTCGTAGATTTACCCTCAGTGCCACCTTAGATACTGTGTGTATAACTAAACATTTACATTTCATTAAAACTAAAAACAACACACAAAGCACAACCAGAGCGAGACACGAAAACTAACCAAATACTTACACATAAGCATACAGATATACATATGTACCACCTGCAGACATGCATATGTACTTATGCGCACGGCATACTTTTTTTGGGAATAGGTAGGGGCAGCTGGGTAGTCGCTGGGTAGGGGTAAAAGGCACAAGTTGTTGCCCATCCGCTACGCCCACTTGCACCTCGTCCCGGGCACGATGAGTGCCACTCGAGAAGCTGTGTGAGCTGTGAGCTGTGAGCTCAGTGCTCTGTGTGTCTGTGCCAGTGCCAGCGTCTGCGTCTGTGTCTGTGCAGCATATCGCTTTTTAAAACACACATACTTAAGTAGACGTTTTTCAGTCAACGAGCTTTTACGTAACGTTAGAAGTGCAACACCAACAACAACTACAACAATACCACAGCCATGTAAATGTGTTTTATTTTCATACGCAAAAGTTGGCCAGCGTCAGCGTCAGCTTGGAATGTGGTTCATTTGGGCCATACATACTCCTTCGTAGTAGTTTTGGTCCTGTGTGTGTCGAGAGTAGCGAAATAAATAGTATATTTTGCCCAAGTGCCACTCATGAAAATTGCAAAAAACAACGAGCTGCAGACCCAGACCAGGACCCGGACCAGGACCCGGACGTGGACCCATTGTAGATCCAGGCCCAGGTCGTAGTCCTGCATTTTGTGTGGCTCGGGCTCGTCGCGTTGTGCCTATGTCGGAGTGCCAGTCAAATATGAATTGCCCGCTGCCAGCTCTTGGCTCTTACACTATAATAACAAGAAGTTATTCTGCCCGTCTGCATGCAACTACAACTGCAACACCAAACTGTGGGCACCCCAACCAATGTCCATTGTTTTCCAGGCTGATGCAACAATTTTGGCGAACACAAAAAAATTCAGCCTAATTACGGCTCATGTTTAGCTGCCATGTAGCTGCCATGGATCCGCAACTCCATTCAAATGGAATGCCAGTTACCGAACCATAACCAGAAATGCAACAATCACACGAGTGAGAACGTACACGAAATACGTGGCAGGCTCCCTGCAAACATTTCATTTCATAAATCATGAGTGAGTTTCACCAAAGCATAGACGTGCTCCGAAAGGTTAAAATACATTTTTTTGGCTCTAATGTTTAATTAAAAATTAAAACAGCAACTGCCATTTAGCCTCTGTGCTCGTCGTTCCCAGCTGAGTTTGCAGTTTTGCACTTTTCAATTATGCAGCAAACAAAACGCAATTTGGTTTTCATGTTCTCCTCATGTCGCTGTTACTCAGCATGCTGCAGTCGAAGCAAGGATTTTTTTAACAGCTGTCAGCAAAGTTCTAAGAAAGGCAACGCCAATGTTAAGGAATTCTTCGAGCAAGTGGCGTATACTCTTTCCAATAAATCCACTATCATAGAGCTATCAAGTGGGAATACGGATCCGAAAGTTGTCTTATGACAAATGCAAAAGGTAAAGAGTTTTTTTATTAAATATAAATGCAGTTTTGATGCAACATGCTCCACAATTATATCGAATTTCTGGAGAAGTATTCTTTACATTTTCAAAGTAGACTAATTATATATAAATTTACAACCTAGATGGGCAAAGGTAATGAAATTTTGTATCTTAAAAGTGGTTGTAAGAAGGTCCGCAAGATGGCCATATCCTGATTCTGCGAACCAGACACTTATGGAAACGATTGCAGCAGGCAGATAATGCCAATCTGATTCATATATCAGAATACCAGCCGTTGGAAGTTCGTTGATACAATTTCAATATCACACAAACTCTTCTTTAAGGACGGGAAATTGCCCACCCACACAGTAGGATGGTGACGTCATACCATACCCTGGTACCGTCAAATACCTGGGCATATTAGTGACTCTCGCTATAGATGCGCAGCAAACTGGTCATATGAAAAGCCATCATCATATATGGGGCAATGACAGTTGTAGCAACAAAACTCATAAAGGTCTTCCATGTGCCATGACCACGCCACGATATTTCAGTCAGCAAAGAGATCTGTAGTCTTAGTAGCCATCGCTACATCACATTGCTATATGATCAGGCTATATAACAGGCCCTTCGCGTTTCCACTTCAACTTGAATCGCAATGTCCGAATCCGATTGGAAATATACAGACTCAAACGATATTCACTATTTTTTCATTATTGCATGTACTTTTCACCTGACATATTTTTTTATTTCAATTTCTAATTCATTGGGAAGAGGTTTAAGTGTTAATTTATATACCTCATATGTAAATTTATTTAAGAATATTTTTTACAAAACTGTAACCCATTTCTACCGTAACAATGCGCGTGGATTGAATCAACTTGAAATTGTTGATGTTCATCATTCTGTCCACTGGCATCACAGCTCGATTCGGACATAAGTTCGAAAAACCCAAACATATATTTGCTTCTTAACATTTCTTATGCTCTTATAACTTCTATATTCTGTGGGCAAACGAGTCATATCGGATTTCCTTTGAAGCGCAAACCAGCTATAGCTTAGCCTTACTTTTAAGGATTTTTTAAGTTCTCACTAGCTTATTAATCAGCGTTGTCTTAATTGTAATCAGTCACTCACCTAGGCATTTCCTATATGGCCCTGGCCTTTTCCCCCCAAATTGCTTATACAAACCTCGTAAAGCACCGGCAGGGATCTCGCTTTAGGTAAGCGTATAATGAAAAGTGCAAAAGGCGCTAGATGGCAGCCACTTAGCAGCCAATAAATTGTAATTCGACACGAGCTCTATTGCCGGCACATGCAAGAGGCAGCGAATGCACACACACACACACACACGCGTCCATACATACACACGCACACTCCTTTTTCTTGTGAAATGGAAAATTAATTTTCAAACGATTCCGTTTGCTGCTGCTGTGAAATGTCACCGACTTGGCTGGGCTGGGCTGCGCTGTGCTGTGCTGTGCTCTACTGCCTCGAAAGCCCTGAAGCCTTGGAAGCTGTGAAGCCATTGAAATTGAAGGCATTTCTTAGCGCTCTTTCTGACGCCTGGCAGCTAAGTACGAGTGAGTCGCCCTTTCAACTGTGCCATTTTTATATTAGTTTCATTTATTTTGCTTTATTCTCGCAGTGCACAGCGTTGCATTCTGTGTACGGTTTTTATCACACGCCCACGTTGCCAGCGCATACAAGTGGCAAATAAATTCATTAGTGGCACAAATTAGTTGCATGCAACAGCAGCGGGCTGGGAACGAGAATGAGCACCAGAACGAATACGAGTGCGAGGATTCGCCGCCAGCTACGTCCCAAACGTGGCAACCAGGCCAAGTCGACAGGGCAAGGCAAAGGACACTAAAGTGCTTTCAATTTCAATTAAATTTGCTGCTCGCTGCACTTGCTTTCGCCTGCACTCTGCTAAGTCGGCAACCTTGCCCCAAGCATGCGGCTCGCCTACACCACCTCTCCCCTTATTCAATCGCAGCTCTCGTTGCATGCACACGTACGTGTGTGGACTGTGGATATACGTATATGTGTGTGCAGGCGTGCTGACTCAGGGGCACATTTAAGGCTCGTTTAAGCGCTCGTTTTGTTTCATCTGCCGCAAGGCAAACCCCGCTTAGTCCTGCGTGCTGATTAAGTAATCAAAGTATTTGGCAGCTAATTTATTGCCACTTGCCTCCGAGTCAAAGGCTGCGTATGCGCAACGTTAAGGTTAGATAAAGTTTGCCAAAACCATTGAAGTTCCTTGCTCAATGGCAAAAGCAAACACAAACGAAAGAGAAATGAATAAGGTTTTCATGGCGAAATTACATAAACTGAGGATGCATACAAACATTTTAAGTATTTTAGCGTGTGAGGCAGAACATTTTTATCAATGTAATGTGAAGGCGTATAGGGGCAAGGTGCAGCCTTATAATACAACAGCAGTTACTCGTAAACAGCGGCTAAGTAGTTATGTGAAGTCAAAGTAAAGAGTCTAACGAAGTATAACCAGGCATGCGAAAGCTAGCACAATTTGAAGATGAACCTGATATACAGTAGCTAAACCGTCGTATGTTGCCTCCGATGTGTAGTTTTGTGTAATATATTTTGTGATCTATTTGTGATCATTAAACACATATGTACTCCAAATATTTTGAAGCTGTCGCTATTGCATACAACTTTTTTTCCCTATCCTTTCGGAGGGTATGCGAACAAATCTAATCGTTTTCCAACCTGAGAGCATTCTACTTAGAGTTGTCCTTGTAAGAAACTTGGATTCTCCAAATTAAGATCACATAATTTTAGCGATTGCTTCTGTGCCTAGTAATTCGAACGGCTTCTATCTGGCCTCTTGTTGCTCAATTGTTTCTAAGGCTCTCTTAGCCCTTTTGTTTCGGGCTTCTGGCGTAGAACAAGAGCTTGCCGCTTTTTCTGTGTCATATTGCTTTTCAACCTAAGGGCCTCTATTAGTATACTGTAGAAATTTCATGACAATCGGTTCATTGAGTACAAAAAGGTGTCAAACTTTCATTATCGCTTATTTAAAGGGGCTGAGCCGATGCCACGCTCATTTCTGCCCTTGACCTTATTAGTATATGGTACAAATTGCTTAACAATCGGTGCAATAGTTTAGCGCCTATAAAGGACAAGATACACATTAATTTGTATATATAATTGCCTCAGTCCGGCCGTTCGAAATATCAAACTGAAAATTATGGCACTAATCAAAAGAAAAGCTGCTAAGCTATGATAAGTATCGCAGTCTAGATAGATTAGTGTCTTCTTGATCACGATGGACTTTCATCCTTCTACACAAATATCAGTTTGCTGACAAAAATTTATGTCGGACTAGTTCTGCTCATTTATTTCTAAGCGACACCTTAACCCGAATGGAAGATATGCGTATAAAGGAGAAACGACGATTTTGAGAAACACAATCGAACGGCAAATTGCTGCACATTTGTCGCACTCGCCGCATACTCAGCATTCATAGCAATGGCAGCAGTTTAACCCAGTCATATATCAGCAAGCACCTACTTGGGTAAGCAACAACCAACAACCAACAGCAACAGCAACAACAACAACAATAGCAAGAATAACAAACAACAACACCAATAAGGACAAGCAGAAAACAGGCAGCAATCAACAAGGAAATTACAAACATGTGTACGATATGTATGTGTGTATATGTTGAAAGCATCCTGGGAACTGCTGCGCTTGCCACACGTTTCCTGCTCCTTTTTCTTAAACCATCTCCAGATCCTGCTCATTTGTCAATACACACGTATTCGCAGCCATCGTGTTCAGCTCAGTTGCCACTGCCTCGCTGCTGTTGTCCTTGTGAACCCCAAAAATGCGGCAAGGCATACAACAAATATGCCCCAAATGCTGTGAGAGCATGAGATGCCTGTTAAATGTACTTTAAAAATCACTTAACGTATTTAGGCCTTGATTTCCTAGACGCTTTTCGTTTTATCTGCTTACGCCATATTTGTTTTGCATATTTTGTGGGGATTAAGTGGGCCCACGCACGCTCAACGCTCAGCGTATCCCTGTTAGCCTCTGTAACTTATGCCACACACATTTTGCACACACGTCCAGAGAATTTGGAATTCTCTTTTCTCTCTGGGCTCTCGCCATTAGTAAACTGATATTAAATTCAATTCAATTTTGCGCGCACATTTTGGCGTACATTTTTTATATATTACAAAATGAAATTTCACATTTTAATGAGCTATCAAATAAAATAAAAGAAAGGAGAAGGCGAAAAAATAACAAACGTAAAATGGAACCCACATACAAGTACATGCGGAGACTGAAATAGCGAGCGAGAGAGAGAGAGAGAGCAAGGGAGAGTGGAGAGATGGTGAATCAAAAGCCAACAAAGCCCCAAATGCTTAAAGTTAATTTAAATTTAATTAGGATTTTTTGGGCATTGTTTTGTGGAGCTGAGCGCTTGGGCGTAAGGCAGCATGCCCCAGTGGACCAACTGTAAATGAAAATTGACGCAACGCAAGTTTATTAAAATGCGATTTGCATAAGGATGTAGACGGTGACTGTGATTGTGAATGGAGATCCATCCATCCTGTGAGCAATGCCACAAAAGTCAAATGTAAGCCAGGGCCAATGAATTTTAAAATACTTATTTTCACAACGCACAGAGAGCAGAAAGAGACACGCTCACACACACACACACACACATATTGGTCAAATGGAAAGAGCATGAAAAGCGTGCAAATGGCAATGGGCGAAAGTCAGGAAAAGTCAACCAAGCGCATTAATTTTCGCCTCTTTTTCGCCATTGACGCGCATTTTATTTGCGTTCAAAACTCAATTAAAACTGACCAGGTCCAGACTCTGTTATGGACCCAGCCAAGGGCTCTCAACAGGTGTTGCGACCTTTGCAATAACCTTAGATTTGCACTTTTGTTTCTAGACTCTCGAAAGTAAGGGTGTATGTAGTATTTTGTTAGACTTCCTGCATTAATAGGACAGAGAAACAGCTAAAAAATTAAAAGCTTCCATGTGATCAAAATAAGCTGTTAACAATGGAAACTTATTGTTCAGCTATCGAATTTCCACTTTTTTAAGCAGAGTCATTTTAATTGAACTTCAGTGCCATTATTACTATTAACAATGCATGCAAAAAAGGAGAGAATGCATGCTGTGCATTATATTATTACAACGAAGTTTGTATTCCCTGCTGAATTTGACACAAGGCGAGGTAAAGAAAATAGGTTGATTTTAAGAGAAACTTAAACTACTACAAAGAATTACTGATTTCGATTTATTTGTAGGATAGGGTGGCCTGTGATCGAGTCTGCCATTAATGAGATCACCCTAAAAGAAACTGATATGTCTAAAATGGCCTATACACAGGTGGCGCTAGGTTGCCTACAAAACCAATACAAATAAAATAAAAAAATAATAATAAAATAATAAATAAAATAAAAATAAGAGAAGGATTTGTTGCAAGCAAGCTTTTCATATCACGAGACCATGCAATTACTTATCTTCAATGTTTGAGAATCGCATAGGAAGGTTATGTGTGGCCTACTAGATGAAAATGTTTTAAATCAGAGGCAATGAATTTCAAGCTACTGGGCAGTGTCACGGAAATGTCTAAGGATAAAGAAAAGTTCACTGGTTTCTTTAGATTTTGTTATTTTGTAAAGCCTGTTTGAGGATCAAAAAATAAAGCGTTTTGACTGCTATGATGCCTGATAAGACAGTAGTAACCTTTTGTATTTCTCGACTATTAAATTCAAGTACCATCTGTTAGTGGGCTAATGGCAAAGTTTGAGCAAGCTGCATCATTTAGTTTGTGTTCGCCAAGGAGTTCAACTCGAACAAGACTTCTGATAGTATTGATAATGCGTATATGAAAGCCGTTCCAGAGAATACGGTGATACTACTGACTGTCATTTTGAATGCCATCATACACGTTCGTCACTTTCCTGCACAATGGAAGTTCGTTTTGGCAAAGAATTCTCCTGGAAAGGATGTTCGAGATGAAAAGATTTGCCAGCGCAATAGCGTTCCATCAGTTTGGGTTTAGAAAAAGCCACGGTATCCCTGGGCAGCTCAACAGAGTGGTGAGCTTTATCCTGAAAGCATTTCAGACAAAAGAATACTGCGCCGCAATATGTTTAAAAAAGTGAAGCAGGCATTTTGTAGGATGTGGCACACTCCGCATAAATATTAGCTAAAGTTGATAATACCCGGGAACTACCGCTTACCACTTGCTCTACAGTTACCTGCACTCCAGAACATTTACCGTGGACTGTACAGACAACCTTTCAAAGAATAGAAGCATCCAATCACAAGTGCCTCATGGCAGTGTCCTAGGACCTATTTTATACAGTCTATACAAGGAGAATATTCCCAGCCCGGTCTCGAATGAGAGATGAAATGGGGACCATATAAATGGGGAAATGGGGACCTGATAATACCAAAACCCTGAAAAGAAGACTACAGGCTCGTCAAAATAAGACACTCCTACAAATTTGTGGCGCCCCATGAGATGTGTTCAAAACAAAGTTTATTAAAGTTCATCACAGTCACAGCTGTATTACACTGAAGCCGAAGCAATGCAAGTTTGAAAATATATACTTTGGCTTGAATCTACGTATTACATCATATATTTTCATATAATTATTTCATGAAAACAATGTCATGAAGAAGATCCAGTCTAAGACTATGATCTCCAGAACTTTAACAGTACAGGAAGTGATTCAAAGGCAAGCCGGAGCTGCATGTAACAACAAGGACAAGAGAGAAAGAGAAAAACGTCGATTGCCTTTCAGCTTTGTAGACTGGGACAAGAGGGCCATAGGGAATGTGGAGAAGAGACCAGGTGAAGTCAGCAAGAGAAAAAGAGTGAGTGAAGAGAAATAAGTATGAGAGGAAGAAGACATGAAGAAGAGCATAGAGGAAGAATCCAAATAGAGGGGGCAAAGCAAAGAGATTAAATAAAGAAAGACAGGGAAGTAGGATGAAGACAGAGATAAGAAGTTAAGGATAACAAGAGAGTGAACAGATAGAAGGGAAGGCACAAGAGTATCTGATTACAAAAGCCCATAAGCTCCATACACCAGAAGCAAGTACAAATAATCAAATTAGTAGAGGCAAATTATTGCACAAATTCTACAGAAATTAAATTCTTTATAATGTACAATAAGTAAATTGAAATGGTGAACCCTTAAGTACTTATTGAATGCAACGAATATATAGTTTTATAAGGGTGTATGCGAATTCGCTAATACATGCACAGCGCAGGTATCATGACCAGGTTATGAAGCGCTTTATGATGACTGATACAAAAGCTTCAATCGCATTGTGAAAAGTGCGAGAGAAAAATAAAGCGTCGATAAAAACCACACACACACACACACACACACCACACCACTCGTAGTATGCGGTGTGAATGTCGTCTGCCGCAGCGAGGTCAGCGGTGCCACATTGGTGGGTCAGCAGCGGCAGCTGCAATCAATGCAGCTTTTGTGGCACTTTTAATTGCTTTGCATAGAGAGGATAGACAGTTTTTTTTAGCGCTTTTATGTGATTCTACCTTGACGCTGCAGAGCATGATAGTGGCAACAATTGATGCCATTGCCATTGCCATGAGTCAAGCAACTTCCTGCCACTTTGAGCCACAATAGTTTCTGTGCGCATCAAAAGCCATTCAATGACACAGCGGAAGCTTCGTCTGGAAAAGCCAATGACAAAAATTATGTCGCGAGGTTGAGAATGTAAATTGAGGACGGCAGACCGATGTCATTAGAGCCCTATTACGTATAGGCATTATTTAACAGGTAGAATAACTCACATACACGTACGGACATTGACAAAGACAACAACAGCAAGAAAAGCCATGTCGAGCACTTTTAATAAATGAAATAAAACTTAAATTGAAAATTGTTGTCGTCGTAAATTGATAATAATTATTTTTAATTGCATGCATTGCATTGCATTGCATTGCTGTTGTTGTTGTTGTTCTTGTTGTTGTTTTTTTGTTGCTGCATAAAAATCGCATGTGAAAGGCTTGTCAAGGAACTTTTAGTAGAACATATCACGCATTCGCCGCATTTGCCAAATGGCACATAAAAAACGCATTAAGTAAACAATATTAAAATTAACTTCTGCGTTGTTTATTGTTGGACATACATATACATATATATATGTATGTGTGCATATACATATATATACTTTAAAATAGCTAAAATATTTATATTTATATATATTTCTAGCATATTTACTTAATCGCATTTACCAGCCATTTCCACAGTAAAAAAAATGAACACGAAAATTGCACAATTGCCTAATGCAAAATGCAAAAATTAAATGTCTATAACAATATAAGAATGTGTTCGCTAGTTGTCATTTATCTAACAAATTAATTACAGCCATCATGATACAATTTTAATTAATATTTGTGATACGAGCTGAGCCGTAATAACATAACAAAATCAAATCACTTTTAAAGCCACATTTTTGCATATGTTATTTATCTTGCTTTTTGCTTAGCTAAATATTTGTTTATCGCATCAATGTAAATATGGGAAATTAATTGAAATTGTTTGTCGTGCACGGATTTTGGTTATTCTATAGGCCAAAGCAAACAATGTACTCGAATCTCTGCGTCAAAGGTCAGGCGAAATTAAACTGATTTCAGAACCAAACACAAAAAAACAAAGCCATCAAAGAGAATAAACAGAAATCATAATTTCATTATTTTGGCATTTGATAGTCAACGAATATGGAATTTGGTTGATTGCCATAATTGCAACTCGATATTTGAGCCTTTAAATTATAGTTAAAATATTGTCACAGATTTATGTCTTGCGGGCGTGGCGCATTGATAAGATGCTGTCTACAAAATTACATGGACAATATTTGCATAAATCTATAACTGCGATAGATACTCATATATATATATATATATATATATATATATATGGCTTTCGGCGAGCATCAAATATATGCCTGGCTGGCTTTTTGTGTGTCTGTCTGTCACTTTGTCTATGCATAAATATACTAATCATTTGCATTAATAATTTAAATTGCCTTGAACAATTGGCCAAGTGCCTTGTTATTTGCCTGTCACTACTAATTAACATCGAGACGTAGTTAGTAGCAGCTTCAAAAGACAAAAACAAAAACTTCAAATCAGATTTTCTGCATAAAGACATAGTGACACATGCCAGAAGCTGTTGCACATCTTGCCAAGATTCAGTTGAAATAACAATGCAATGTGAACACAGCTCGAGGATATAAATGTATATATTTATAAATGCTGGTGCAAGTACGACTACATATACACATTGGTGGTATCACGAAAATCTCTGGAGATTTGTGTGATAGAGAAATACTTCAATGGCCACTATATTGACTTCTTGTTCGAGGCGTTATGGAGGCCAAAAACAAGCACCTGCTGATTGCTGCGACATTTGAAACCAACTAAACGACTACATTTGCCACACCTTTAGTAGCCTTTTAATTGTTCATGAACAAATCAATCAATAATGCAATCAATCAATAATTACTTGGTGGAGCTTTCTACCTTGGTAAGTTTAAGTTTTGTTTTCTGGTCTTTTTATAAAATTTACAAAATTGCATATTCATTTTGTCAGAAAGTTTGCAACGCATAGAAGGAAGCCATTCCGACTATTTATATATTAGTATATATACTCTTGATCCGCATGACAAGGAGAATCGATATAACCCTGTAAGTCTGTCCGTCCGTCTGTTTCAACACAAAGACCTCAGAAGTCTTAAAAGCTACAAAGCTGACATTTTTACCAGATGCTTTCTTTCTCTGCACGTTGGTCAAGTTCGAGTTTTATAAACATCGGACAACAATATCATATAGCTTCCATATAATCGATTGTTCCGGAATGAACAGAGCATAACTTTTTTGTTTTTCATCCAAATTAAAACAATCTCGTCTTGTATCCCTTGAGTCCACTCCATCCAGATTTGATCTAGGTCGGCTCCGAAGCTAGCTCTTCTTTCTTGTTTACTTTAGTACGATATACATATGTGTAATATATATCCTTAAAAGGACAATAGTGCCATATATGTTTATCTAAGATTGATTAAATGTGTTATATACTTTATATCAAAACTAAACTGATGATGTGCAAGGGACTTGTAGACCAAATATGCTTTCAACACAATGTAAAAAGAAATGGGAACGCTATAGTCGAGTTGCGACTATTAGATACTCGTACTCAGACCACTTTTTGTGTCTTTAATTTAATGAGCTGTTAATTTAATGCCATTAACTTAACATCAACTACATAACGCAGCTAAAAGTTGCTTGTAGCATTGCGCAAAATGTTTGCAAGCATCCGGAAACATGTTTACAAGACAATTTTACTCACAGAAACAATGTTGATGGCATGTTTGGGCAACATTCTTAATGACAACTTGGTGAACACATGTTTACAACCCAACACAATGCTGTCTCTCTCTCTCTCTCACATATCAATGATATATCATGTATACATAAAATGTGTCTATGTATTAATGTGTGCATATCTCTGTATGTTTGATTGCATATATATTTAAGAAATACATTTTATGGATACGTTTTTAGCTATCTTCTTGAAATTCGGAATTGTATATAAACCGAGTTTTAACTAAATCTGTCAAAAATTGTGGGAGATATAAAGACTTTATTGATTGTCGTGGCCGGGAGGGGGCTTGGCAAACTTGAACTGTCGTCTCATTAAGGCGGTCTATATTCCACATTTGGTGACTCTAGCTCTTATAGTCTATGAGGTCTAGGTGCTTATACAGACGGACATAGCTAGATCGACTTGCCTGTTGATGCTGATCAAAAGCATTTTACTTTATGAGGTCGGAAACGCATCTCTTGCCTGTTGCATACATTTACCCTTTACTCTACTAGTACCGGGTATAAAAACCTTTTGGATTTTGGAGGTAGTTAAGGATGGTAGTTGGGAATAAATAAAATTTAAACAATAAACAAGATCCTAAAGCTCCTTTCTGTATAGTCAAAAGTAGACTGCAAACATTCGACATAAAAATTTTAGTCAGGTCTAAATAAAATCGTATATTGAACAACTTTCCACAACTTCGACTACTGAATAAACAGTGATAAAGTCATTCTTATTCAAGATATGAGTGTTTTGTATTTATAATGGATATCTTTAAAAGAAGAAAAGGTGTAGAAGTATAATATACAAAGTACTAAATAAATGTTTGTGCGAACTCCATATGAAGCACTGCTTTCTAACCAGTAAGCATGATGCTGAATTTATAAGATTTTTTGATTTATCCATCCATATTATTCATAAGCCAAACTCTCTTAACAAAGATCATATAATGATTTGACTGGTGAGGGATACTTATTTCAAAACGCGTTCATATCTTTAGGCTGGATTTTCTGATCTAATTTATCATATCAGATCAAGTCGTCAAATGCAGTGAGATTTCTTTCTTTCACTGTATCTTCTTCATATCTTTCTATCAGCTTTATATTCAGAGGCTGGTATGTTTGTCCAAATAGACCAACTGAGAAAACCTTATAATAAAATGGCCTAACTAAGTCAGACCAAACAGCCTTGTTGTTCTAGACTATGCTCATAGATTTTTGAAAACAGAAAATGCTTAATGTGATTTTGTATGGGAAGGATCAGATCTTAGTTTGCATTTCCCAAAGGCAATGTGTTATATTGATTATGAATAAAACTTTTGATGCAGAAATTATGAGTAATTTTGAATTTTTTTATATTATTTCTATGAACCTAAAGTAAACTAAAGTGTGCACAATTTCTAGCTGGGACATTCGTTTATGCTAGAGAACTCGTCAATTCTAATTCGTAATTCTCTCCTATCAATTATCAAAAAGACTCTGAAAATTGCCTCTAACTCTCTAAACTCCTCTAGGAGCCATTTAATATTAAAACTTTCTCCATAAGCACACCGCTTTATAGTTCACAAATTAAGCGCATCTATAAATTACAAGTTGATTAAACTCAATTTCATATATATCGCATATCAAAGCTCTTCATTTTGCTATCAATTAAAATGCTCAATTCATCTTCATTCGCACACATGTGCCATATCGTTGGGCAACTTACCAAAGTTTTTTGGTTTCTGCTTCCGCACACTTCACTTCAAAGCGCAAATTAGTTGTCTTCTTTTTTCGTGTCTCTCAAAACTCTTTGCTGGCTCAATAAATTAACAGAGGCGTCAGGCCCGAATCCTATGGCTTTGGCTTTTAGTTCTGTGTCCTTCTTTTTTCTCAACACACACGTACACGGAGCAAACACCGCAGCGTATTAAAAACTCATTAAGCGACCACCGTCGTTGCCGTTGTCGTCCTCGCCTCTAGACTCAGCTGATGCTGAGTGTGTTCTATGTTTTTTTAATGCTCTTTTTTAATTTATGCAAATATCGACCGAGTCACATACAGGAAGTGAAGTGTAGGTCCCGATTCTATGCGGTTAGCTGCCAAAAAAGTGTGCTACGCTTTTTGTGCTGGCCACCAACTTGGCGAAAGTAAATCGAATGTCATGCACACATACAGGCAAGGGCGAGGGGGAGCACTTTATCACAAACACACGCGTGATTCGTGAGGGGCATGCAGGTCTGTCTCTGTCCGTGTGTCACAAACACGTGCTGTACGTGACCCTGGCCGTGCGTAAAATTCACGCGAAATTCAAGCTGCTTTAACTGGCTTTGATGGCTTTGCTATCAAGTACGGCAAATTTCTGTAGCGTCCTGAAAACTGAAGACTCTCACAACTCACACTCTCACATGCACTTGTCGACCAAATCCGCTTAGGACAAACTGACGACTGATTCTGTGCCACACAGCGTTGTGCTGCAAGTTGGCCAAAAACTCGAAAAATTGACGGCGCCCGTAGCAGTGGTGGCCATATCGTCGTCGTCGTCGTCGTCGCTATCGCTGGCATTGGCGTAATCGTTGCCAGCAGCTCCTCGGCTCCCTGAACACTTCGACAGCAAACGAAGGGGAAGTTTGCGGACCCGGACCTGCGACACTGTCAAAGAGCGTGGCCTAAGAGAGCGAGCAAGGGGTTCCTTTGCCACTCGTTCCGCGTGGAGACATGGAGGCGCAACTAGTTAGCCAGCCTGGAATGAAATGTTGAAATGTGTGGCATTGGAAGCCGCATGCCGGTAGGGGCGCCCGTTTTGTTTGCCCAATTAAATGCCACATATGTCATAGGCATAAGTTTGTGTTTCCCTCCCCATCGCCTGCCGCACACCAGCCCCATAGCCATGCTCTGCCCTTCCATGCTCAGCATGCAGTTTTTTTAATTAATCATTAATAAGAGCCACGCTTGGCTGCCAACCAAAGCAGATAAAGGCAGACCATCTGCAACTCCGACCGCACATCTCCAGTCTCCCCAGCAGAAGCCCAAATTGCATTTCGCGTCGGACCTTTGATATGTCCGCTGGCTCCAACCGCAATTAACGGGCAGGCCCAGAGAAATGGCATGGAAATGGCACAGAAAACTACAAAAAACATATCGAAAATGCTAGCAAATGTTAGATAATCGACGAAGCTATGATACTCTTTAAGGAACCATATTCGTATTTGTAGTGGTAAAAAGCGAAAAGAGGAAAATGTGAAAAGATTAACAGTTACGGTGACAGTGGAAAATAAAGGAAACTTTTGTAATTATACTTGGAAATTCATATAATGGCATGATGGCAGATTTCGTTGGTAGACATAGTGGTTTTTTGAGCGGCATCCCGCTTCTACCTATCCTTATGTACACTTTTACCCTTTAAACTAAGTAAAGGATTTTTATGCGGCTATCATAATCATTTAGATTATTTAAAGGTCAAATACAACCAGGTTATATTTACAGAAAGTATTTAAAAAAGTCAAAGAACTTTCTTCGCTTTCATTGCCTTTAATCTTTAATCTTTACGAAATATGCAAGGAGCGAGCCCAATATTGCTCTTAAATTGTACTCAGTAATTATTGAATGATTGAATGCTTCTGCAAGGATACATCACCAGCACACATACGATTTCATATCATTTTGTGAATATAAATAAATTAGAACATGTCAAAATATAAAGAAAACTTTTTAGCTCAAGAATCTCTTATACTCCAGATAGCCGTCCCAGTTCTCATCCCAGCCGGGAGTGACCGCCTTGATATTCTGCACGTTGGAGTACTTGCTGATGTCAAAGCTGCCCACATCGAAGGTGGAGACGCTGGACAACAATTAAATGTAGGCAACAGAAAGGGAGTCACCTGCGGCATACTCTTGCCCTGAATATGTTGAGGAAGTCAAAAAATGACCTCGATCTTCTTGAAAGCCTCTGCATCAGCAGGCGCCTTTGCAAAGATCCGCAGACAATTGTAGTTTGCAGAACTCAGGTACAGGGTGCCCATGTCTAAGTACAGGCGGTGTTTGATCACGGTAGAACGAGTTGGTCTTGCCTTACTTCTCCACCAGATAGATGAGAATGGAGCGCGACTGCCACAACGCGAATACATTGTCCACCCAAGTGGGAATAGTGCGCTGAGGGTTGGTCTTGATCAACTCAGGCTTAAGATGCTCCCCTGCCTGCAGATTGATCTGCTTCTTATTCAGGGCAAAGCCAATAGCCTTGGCTGCCATAAGGAAGAAACTACAGAGTCCGGAGCCGGACAAAAAGTAGAAATCAGCCATTGTGACTTGGTTTTACAAAATTACAAGTAACACTGATGATTGAGCACTGTCTGAAACGTGTTCATGGGTGCCGAACTGTAAAGCTAATTCGCATAGAAGAAGTAATTGTAAAAGCCCGTTTGCTTATTTATTGTGTACAAAAATAGAGATTTTAAACTATATCTGTGATATCTGGAAGACATCTTAGTTCGAATATAGATCGTAGCACAACGAATGCAAAAATAGTCCGTTTGATAATCTATAGAAAATCAAAATCAAAATCCTTAGAAGGATTGTTTTTGGCATTTATTTCAGTTAGATATAAAATCCTCTGTTGAATGAGAATCTCGCCTTAACCTTGACCGGGCTAGGCATAGAACCCAGAGAGCCAGAGAATCTTCCGTACAGAGACATAAGAACACAAATCGAAATAGACAAACCAGACATATCCTAACCATATATATATCTGATTTCCATGTAAAATCCCACTCTTGCAATTTTTATTCATTCATTTATCACCTTCCATTTATTTCCTGGCTTTCAAATATCTCCCCAAAGTTCACATGCTCTATTAATACCCTCTTGCCTATAGAAACGCCTAATAATATCAGAAACAACAACAACAACAACAAGAACAAGAACAGCGAAACCAATGTTCATTGCATTTGGTCCCTACAGTAAAGACATGTGAGCTGCAATTGACCCAGGGGTCGGAGTCGGAGTCGCAGTCGCTGTTTCTCTTTCTGTGGGATGCGCCTCCGTTTCTGGTTCCGTGCCGTTGCAAATACAATTTACTCCACTCGGGTGCACACTCATTGCGATTTCGCATAATTTTATTGGCTCGCATGCGTTGAGTCGACTTCGACGACAGCGACAGCGACAGCAGCAAACGGAATCAACAGTTCCCAGTCATCACCCATTGCCCATTGCCCGCTCCCCATGCTAATGAGCTACAACTTGATGGTTGCGGCTCCCGAGTGGTCGGCATATAAGGCATTTTTCTAGGCGCAACATTGCAGGCATGCCGCAACCAAACAGGCAACGCAAAACGACAACCATATGCCACTGCGATTCCCTTTGCCGCTGTCACTTGCGAGACCGGGACTGAATCCGACCACTCGTATGCAATGCAATGTGCTGCATATGAAATCGCGCACATAATCAGGCTCAGGCCTCAGCCCCAGGCAAACTTGATCCCTGGACACTGCCACTGGCACTGTTACGACCCCAGAGGAGTCCGTTGCAAAAATGCTAATTAGGCGTAATTCGCATAAAATTCGCAAACATTTGCTGTCATTGGGCCAACTGCATTCACATTCATACACATACACACACACACACACACAGAGAGAGATACACACGCTCATACATAGATACACTTTTGTTTGACGTTTTTGGCTTTTGATTTACGAGCGGGAGGCAGCTTACCGCCTATCAGCGACCCATCAACAGCGCCAATCGTCAGCTCATCCGTCATCGGGAGGACACAGAAAGGGGAGCAACTGGGTGTCATACGCTTGGGCGCCAGCTAAATTATTAAGTGTACATGTAAGCTGACTTGAAGCTGATTGTTGGCAGATTTTATTTTGTACAAGTTGTAGATAACACGTGGAAGCTGTGAGAGCGGAGATATACAGAAAGATGATATATTTATTGTTATAGCTACAAGTAAGATATGCTGGTGGTAGATAAGGGGGGTGTTGAATATTGGGGTGAGGAATTCTTGCAGTTGAAAGTGTGCTGTCAAGGAATTCAACTCAGTGGCAACATTGGCTGAGTAAAGTATATCCTTAAGAATTCTCCAAGGGAATGTGGGAATGCATATAAACTGTTAAAGTTTATCACTATTTGGGCATGCTGAGGCACATCATTACAACGGTAAGACCATAACTATTTAGTCCTTTGCATGAAATAAAAAGACTCTTAAAGCAATCAAAAGCTTTTCTACAATCTACAAAAGTAGCCACCCCCTGAATCTGAGTAGATTTTGTCACCCAAAATGTAGCTTGCAGGCGTCACACCTGCCCCAGAAAGGTGCTCCGATTTCCCAATCATAATATATTTATTCGAAACCGCATACACACTTGGAACTCTGATATATATATATATGAATTTACCTGAGAACTGTTGCAGATGTTTCTGTTAATTAAATAGTTAAATTGTTTATGAATACTTGCCTTGAGCAGCCGCATTACTGAGTTCCAATTGAGTTGTACATAGTTTGTCAAGCAATTGCGCCTAACAAGGCGTAACGGAGAGGGGAAATTGAAATGGAAATGGAAATGGGTCTGGCAATGCTAATGGTAATGGCAATCGCAACGGAGTATATACTTGCTAGTCATTGGCAACAGGGGGAAGGTGGGTGGGCTGGCAACTATTGTCAACTACTTTGCGCTTTGGCGGCCATGCCCAAAAACAGTTCCATTGTTATTTCCTGTACGCCGTTGTGGACGCTGAAAGGATTTCAATGTCATGCGACGACTACGGGATTGGTCCATTACATTAACCCATGGGGCGCTTCAAGCTCGGACAGCCGAGCACAAAAACAGCACAATGAAAACTCATGAAAGTTGTCCACGCCTCGGCGTCGTCGAAAAGGCAAAGCGGCCTACTTTTGTGGTCAATTAACGATTGTTTTTCCTGCTTTCCTGCCTCAAGTTTGTTTTTGGGCAATGAATTTAAATGACCCACTGGCGCTAAATGTTTTTCAAAAAACAATGGCAACGAGTTTGCAATTGTGGATCTGGTCCGCTAACACAATTGCCTGTCCCAAGAGGCGCCGCCTTAAGCCTGGCAGGCTGGCAGCCATCCCCAGCCGCACTCCAAGGGCCTGTCAGCCCTCACGTTGTGACAACACCTGTCGCCGAAAAATACTCAAGCAATTTAGCTAATGACTTTTTCAGGCTGAGCTAGGACTCCGGCACTGGCACTGGCACTGGCCAGGCTCTTTGCAAATACCAAATTAATTATATTCCATACAGTGAAATTAATCAAGCGCTCCACCGGCAAACCAAAACCAACCACACTTTCGCTCTGAACTCTATTTAACCCGAAAAACAAGCCCCAGCGTCAAGCTCAAGTTCCCCTGCCCGGCTTCCCTCAACTTGTCTCTCTCACCTGTAGGAGTCTGGGTCTGCCCAGCTTGCGGCCATTTCATTAATCACATTCAACACTTATCAGGACTCTGAATGGGGACGGCAGTGGGGCCAGTTGCAGGACGATCGGTATACGTTTAAGTTTGCTTCTGGCCCAATGTCAAATGGTCCGACCACCCGCCCGCTTGTCTGCCAGCCTGCAAAACCCTAAATCGCTTCAGTTGGCGATTATTTATTATTTTACAAGCGAAGGGGCAATTAAGTAATAGTTGCATGCTGCTGCATTTCTGTCCACGCCCACTCAATTGAAGCTTGTGTGTACCTGGGAGTCGCCAGCGAAACAACAACTTATACATATGCCACTATACATAGATGTAGTTATATGTGAATGAAACGGCTTTAAATGCATTATTGATAATGTTTTCGATTCGTAATGATTGAAACAGTATGATATCCTTATTGGCAAAGTAATTGCCCCATAGAATATATTCTTGATTTGGATCATGTCTGCCTGTCTGTCCATATGTATTTGCATCTAGAACTCGGAGACTATTCTTCTTTAAATGCCTTGTTTACGTACATTCATAAATATATATGTGTACATACATTAACTGTTGCACATACACATAGATGCATTCTTATATACAGACATTCATACACATATACATGCAAGGGCTTTGCCAGCTTTGCCCAAGGGGGCAACAACATTAATATATTCTGCACCAATAAGCAAATTTATAGTGAATTTATGCTGAAAGCAAAGTTGTAGGAGCAGGCAACAGCCGCCCTGGCCCCGCTGGCTACTTTTTTGATGAAAATCACAAGTCGACAGCTTCGTTTATAAACAGACATGGCTATATCGACTCGGCTTCTCATGCTGATCAAGAACATATTGCGAAACAAAGTGTATAAAAAACTCTATCCCAGATCCGACCACAATAACGACCCCCCACAAACTTTCCTCTTTCTTTATATATTATATATTATAGGAGTAGGCAGGGATTAGGGGGAATAATTACAATTACGTGTTTAAAACATCTCACAGCAGCTGTTTCTCCTTCTCTCTCTTTCTCTCATCACACGCTTCTTTACGTGCGCTTGGCTTGGCTTGAGCTATAAGCATCAAGAGGGAACTTAAGATATTTAACATATATTATACTACTACTGATATTGAGATATCCCCACCACATCATTATTATAATTTTAATTTTCTTCTTCTTTCCTTCATGTATTGTTGGGCTTCCTATTTCGTTTATATATATGAACGTGCGCAGCGGGAAAACACTTTGAAACTAATAATAAAATACCAACTTTATATTATCCCATGCATGTTTCATCAATACCGGAGCCAAATCAATCAGCCAAATCTAGAATAATATGATGAAACCATGAATAATTTTATATACGAGAAGAAGAGAGATGAGGAAGAAGGTCTTAAAAAATCGAATCATGCAAACCTTCTTTTGTGTCACAATTAAATTCGGAGGCGGCCTTCGTTACTGTGAGATGTTTGACAGCCAAAAGCAAAAACATAAAGCATAAACAAATTCAAGAAAAGCTAGTTGAGAATTGAAAGAAACACATATAATGGAAATTGCTTCAGCTTCAATCTCTCTTCAATCGCTCTTCAACTCTCGCAAACAGAGAGATTTTCAAAGATTTTGCCAGTCGTTTAGTTCAAAGTTGCGAGTTCAAAGATCGGTGCGGATTTGTTAACTAAAATTGTTTGTGTATAGTTTTTAAGCAAAGTCTGCATAATTTTTTCCATTTAATATAATTTTCCATAATTTTTCCATTTGCAAGCCAACATTTTTTGTCCTGCTTAAATTAAATTAACACTACATTAATTGAACTTACAGCGACAGGCAAATCAATCTTATGAAAAACAAATTTAAAACAGATAATTAGAAAGGGAAAATGATATCGGATTTATTAATTAATACATATATATGTGATCAGATCAGCGTTGCTACTACATACACATACTACAATACAACTGCATACATATACATACATGCCTCTGTCCATCTACCGTTTGAAAGCTATACTATATAAGCCTGAGTTCGCTTAGCAATAACCAGATGGCGATAGCTTGATTATCTCATCGGTGACACAAACCACAAGTCCGGCAACTCACCAACATGGTGAAAGTGAAATTCAACTTTACCAACTTGGTGAAAGTTAAATTATAGTAAGCTAGTCATGTTCAAACCCGAATTATATTATGACAAAGTAAGCTAGGCATATAAATTATAGTTTTCATATTTTTCCAATCCTGTCGTCGCACTATTGCCTTCTCATGCGCTCATATCATTAACATTTCTATTGAAGAACGTTGGTGTAATAATGCAAAGGTTCTGTTTTAGTTCTTTTTTAGATCGCTTACATTTCTGCTGCCATAATTGCTGTGATTAGGGGGGATATTAAAATTATCCCAACAAAATTCAAATTGAAAAGAGGATTGGTTAGCCCTGTTATATACACGGAAAGAAGATACCTAAGAGAATGGACAGGCATTAAGACAAATTCCAAAGATCAAATGTTTTCACACTCAAAGAGCTCCATACTCCAACAGCGATACAGCTAGTTAATCATATTTGCATTACTATCACAAATGTAATTAGCTAAGCTGGCTGTCCCATGACATATCCATTACTTGGCATCCATTTGGCAGATTCAGTTGAAATTTATACTACTAACATGTGGTTGTCTCTAATAACTTTGCTTATGGCTTTCGGCTTTCGTAAGTATGGAAATATCTGAAAGTATTTTTATTTCGCTTAAACAACACCTTTATTAACTGCAGCCCTTTCAACTACTGGTGAAATTAGAACCCTCACTACAGAACAGGAATCAAAAAAGTTAGATACAGAAATACGTATGGAATTAAACGATAAAAGGGGATATATTTTCGGGAATGCTGAATATATAATGCAAAGATATTTTTTGGAAGCTGCTAAATATTTTGACGTCGAGAAAATTAAGGAAAAGAAAAAAGCGTTGGAAAAATTCCAGACGTACAACAAGCGGCGACTTCAGCTTGAAGATTCAATGGAACACTTGAGTGAAGCGTATACAAATCTAATGAAAGATGTGAATGACAAATGCTATTGGTTTTATGATGAAATTGTCGATAATCTCATAAATTCTTTCCTCAAGTCAAATGTTGAAAAGAGCGACGTTTTCACTGAAGCAAATTATAAGTGAGTTTCATGTTCATTTATGGTTTTCTCTACTTAATCGTTACAATGTATTTACAGACAATGCCCGTATAAGAAGAAATGAGCATTGGAGAAATGCAGCTGTCATTTTGTCATTGTTTCTACTAAACGATTGTTACATAACTTGATTTAAATAATTATCAATATGAAGTAAATGTCAATTTGTTGCTGCACTGTTTTTTGCTGTGGGAAATACACTAAAGTAATGTTTCCAAGGGATCGTCTATTATATGGAGCATTTATAATATAGAATATAAACTTCAAATATTTCACATATTTGTTTAAAACCAATCAAAGTAAAAGCCTTGTTATATAAGTCCAACTTAAAACTACATAAATCTCGGTAAAACATCCATGCAAAATTAAGCAAATCATGGGTGACGCCACCATCATCTCACGACCCAACCTGAAGTACCTTGGAGTTATGATCGACCACAGGCTGAATTTCAGAGAGCACCTGCGGTACAAAAGCCAAATGGCAAAGCTGGACAGCCAGTAATAGCACGGACCATGGCCAATATAGGAAGACCAGGACAACTTCGGCAGAGACTACGTGCAGTCCTAGTGAGCTCCTAACTACTGTACGCGCATTCAATCTGGGCGGCACCCACGAATTGCACTTCGTACACCCGAGGAACTACTGCAGTGCAGCGTCTCTGCTCAGTAAGGGTGACCTGTCCGTTCAGGACTGTATCGAACGATGCGGCACTGGTAGTGGCGGGACTCACTCCATTCGACTTTATGGCATTTGAGATGAAGGAGCTGAGACTGAGGGCTCCCGAGGGCAGCACAGCGGAAAGGCATAGAGCCATGCTAGGAGAGGCCACGATCCAAATTGTCTGGCCTTCACCCTTCCCTTGAACGCGCCGATCTAAGCATGCAGGTGGGGAGGAAGCCAGCCACTTGTAACCTGGTGAACATCATGCTAGAGTCAGATGAAAAATGGTCAGCGGTTAGCACCATTATATTCGACAAACTGCGTCGCGCAGAAAAGTCATGTCATCACATAGAATTTGAGCAGTGTTTATTCTATGGGAACTATTTAATATAGTTGTCCGATCTGAATGAATCTTAAAATTAACCAGCGAATCTTAAACTTAACCAACTTAAAAAGGACAAATCTGGTAAGAATTTCGACTCTGTAGCTCTTAACCCTTCTGAGATATCAGGGTTGATATCAGGGTTGAAACACTCATACAGGCGGACCGACATTGCTACAATCACCTCGTCATGCTGATAAAAAATATATATATACTATATATGGTCGGAAACACTTCCTTCTTTGCGTTGCAATAAAACAATGAGGCGTAATGAGATTTGGACTACTAAATACAAAGTTGACGAAATGTTTTTCAGACCTGCTTTTTAGACGAATATTTGCGTTGATCGCCGGCCTGTTTTTTCTTTTTTTTTAAATTTTATATTTATTACTTTATTGTTTTTATAGCCTTCTGTTACTATTAATAATAACTTATACCATAGTGGTATATATAATGTACGTACTTAATATACAAATGTACGTACTTAAACCTAGATAATAGGGCAACTGGATGGGAAAAGGGGAAGATTAAAGGGTTCTGTTACACTGGTCGGTTGGGTGAACTCTCTTGAGCCTCCTTCTCATTCTTACTCTGTGGATACGTCTACTTTTTAGGAGCCTTTGCGCCAACTGGTTAGGGTGATGTGCGAGTTTGTCTAAATATGCAGTAGCTTGGCGATTGATCACATCTCCGATCCTCGGTACATGGAGTTCTTTGTCGATATCGCTGTTGCGTATGTACCATGCCGCACCAGAAATTCTGCGCAAGATTTGGGACTGCACCAAACGTATTTCATTGAGCGATTTCACCTAAATTAGTGGATATGATTACAGTTGCCAACTGTACGTGATTAGTCATGATTGGTTGTTGGTGATAGTGCACTAATTACCTGCTGCTTGATAGTACGCGTGGACTGAGAGTAGCCTTCACGCATCACGGGACCAGTATTTATTCCGGATTTACGGCTTTTGAGCCGTTGGACGCACACCAGATCGTCATAAGTCTTTGCCTGGCATACGCTAGAACCAGTCCAGTGAGTATCGGCTCGTGTGATCGCAGCTTTATTAATGTTGTAATCTCATATCTTAGCTCCTAAAAGTATGTTGTAATTCTCATATTTAACATTTACTCCCAACAAAATACTGACACTGACAGAGTTTTAGTCTCAGTCTCTCGATCGATCGCACAGGAAGCAGGTGTACAATCTCGTAAGCACTGCAATAACCACGGTTTTACAGACCACAATTCTACGCGTTATTTTTTTAAATTTATACGAGTGAATGTATTGACAAAATTGTGACTAAATATATACAAACAAAACAGTAGAAAATATGTATAAATAAGCAAATAAACCAAATAGTTTTTGAGCAAACATAGCTCGAAGGGGCTGCACTGCTCTCAGTTATCTGTGATAAGATAGCTCAGTCAACTGAACTGGCAACATGACGCTTTCTGATAACAGAATTTCAGCCACAAAAAAAAACAAAGACTGTAAATAAAGAACTTAGCCAAATATATGGAAGCAGCATGTGCAGGCGAGCTAAATGAATTAGTCATTGGCAAAAGTTACACTAACACAATTTTATTAGCTCACGCTAACAGTGACAACAACTGTGACAAGTGACAGTGTGCGTTACAAAAACAAAAAGCAGAAAGAACTACAACAACCACCTCCGCAACAACAATTGTAACAGCATTGACAATGAGGCATATTAATAATTGAAGCCCATATGATAAAAATCCATAGGAGACATGCTCATATGAGCAGCTTCCGCTTTGGCAGCATTTAAACAGAAAATGTTCAATGGAAAATTATAGAAAATTGGTTCACCACTTCAACATGCCAGTGAGATATATATATGTTAGCTGTTGTGTTTGTTATTACTGTGGACTCCGGTGGTCATATTCTATGTGAACCGCACTGGCGGCGGCCATCAATCAGCCCGAGTCTGATTCCGAATTCGACGAGACGGCCAGCGATGTGTAAAAAAATCCAAACTATAAAAACAAATATTTGTGCAACAACAACAAAAAGCAAGAGACGCATCGAATTACACAAAAATCGGAAACAATTACGCTCTGTTGTGTGCGCGACTGTGACTATAATTACCCATATTTAAGTACAATGGTCAAAAAGCTGAACTTCTTGGCATGAACTACACAAATTACTCGCTTGCGTAGACTACCAAAGTCATCATATTTGAAAGACTTGACTTTAAAATTTGTATACCATAAGCAAAATGAAGTTTGCATCTCAAAGAAGGAAACCTGGTTGATCATATAAAATATATATTCTGATCAGCTTTAAGTGGGGAGTCGATATAGCTATCTATGTCTTTCCCTTTAGTCTGTCCGTCTGTATCTCTGTCTGTGTGTATCACCATCAGGATCGCAGAAACTTAAAGTCTGTAGCACACTTTGTGCAATCTACATATAAATAAGTAAGCAACTTATTAACCTTAAAGCAAGAATTACAAATGTTAACAGTTACTCCTATGTTCTTATATTTAACAATACATAAACATAGGCTGACAGAAAGTGGCTCATAAATAATGTTACACAATTCACATGGTAAGAACGCTTGAGCTTGGGCCTGAGCTGCAATTAGTCGCTGCTATCGTTGTCTGGGTCGTTTGAAATGGTCATAAAAACAACTAAGAACACTACAGACGAGCTTGCTCTACAGTCAAATACTCTTTACCTAGTAAACTGCTACATCATATGGCAGAACGATCTTGATCAAATTCGGTCAAGGGACTTGGGGACTTACAAAATTTATAGTTTGGATTGATTTCAATGAAAAGCAAAGCACTTTTCCTACTGAATGAATTCCGTGAAAATCGATTCTATGTATGATATAGTTGCCCGATCTGAATAAAATTAAGTCAACAGGAACGTGGGACGTAATGAATGCACACCAAATTAGGTTCGATTTGGTTGAAGAACAAACATTTTGGGTTCATGGGTTATATGGGGGCTATATGATATAGCTGCTCGGTCGGGATCAAATTTGGTCAGTTGACGTAGATGCCTCTAGGAGACATAAGCCTCAGTTCAGTTCCAATAAAAAACTAAATTGTATAAGGGCAACCCTAAGAAATGGGCGTAGAAAATAAAAGTCCAAATTTGAATTCTCTATCTCTTATAGTTCCAAGATCTTGATATTCATACATCCTGACGGACGAATGGAAGGATAGACCAACATAGCTAGATTGACTCAGCTTTTCATGCTGATCAAAAATATATATACTTTATGATTCCTTCGAACGTTTCCTTCTGCCTGTTACATACATTGCAACAACTTCAATATACCCTTGTACATGCCAAGCCAAGAGCACCAACACTGTGAGTCCGAGATATCCAAACTATTGTGCGTACACCCTAAATGACGTCACTCAGGTGGCAAAAATCAACGGCAATGAAATCGTTTCGTTTCAGTATTTATTTTACCAGTACTTGGTAGCTAGGCATCTGTATACCCTTTACTGAAAAGGTTGCTTAATTTAAAGATGAAATTGGCATATGCCCGGAAAACTGAATGTAATTCCGACATCATAGAGTATATTTCCATTTAGCATGATGAAAGAATATAGTTGCTGAAAGCTTTCAGATGTTCTTAGGCCTTTTCATTTAGAAACCAAATCAAACCAAACAGAATTAGATAAAGGGTTCAAGAACTTTTGGGATAAATGCTGTGTTATTGTTGTCTTTCTATCTGTGGAACCTAACGAAAATTATCTTTTCCTGTATCTTGCTTTTTAATAGTTGAGTGAGCTTCCTGAATGAATCGCGCCGAATATTGCAATCTATTTCATTTGAATTGAACCAATGTTTACCGGAGCTCAAACCTAAGATTGTTGAACTTTTCGAACCTTTAACTGATAGAATATTTTGAGTTGCAGTTGTACAGTTGTTTCGAGGGTGAGCCTAAGAGAATTATGAATTATGCGACTCAAACTACCCCAAACATATGAAATGCATATAGAAAGGGTATAAAAACTTCACCAAACGAATTTATTTAATGTTTTTCTTTTATCTGTGGCCATTAACTTGCAGGCATGCAACAGTTACACACTTACATTGTTGTGTTTATTGCTGAAAATATTTATGTATGCACTAGTATGCACATATATACATATATGTATATACATATATTATGTATTTCATAAGCTGCTTGCGGAAATATTAATAATGCATTCATTCGTTCATTCATTTTAACTATTGGTTTGATCAAATCAAAAACAAAAGTCATTCAGCTGCATATTTTATGATTCGAAAGCAACCATCTAAATACACTAGCGTTAGCTTTACAATCAATATGACTGTTGATATATAATTTTTGATCATGATCGGAGAATATCTATCTATCTAGAACCCTCTCCTACACTTATAGCCTTTGCTAGGTTATAGAAGAAACTATCCTTAAATAATTATTCTCATTGCTTAAACAAATGTTATGCTGCACGTTTGGGTCACAATCCTAAAATACACTTTTTATTTCACTTTGTAAAACCATCCACAGTCAAGCTGGTTGCTGTTGGACCCCACATAATTGATGAGATCCAAACACTGAGCACAGCGTTTGTTTTGTCGCATTTGTTACGCTTACGCTTAGTGAGACTCGTAGAGAATTACAGAGAGTGATCGAGAGACATGGAGAACAGTTGGTGGGGAAAACACACTGCCGCTTATAACACAATCGTATACCTTTTATAGCTTCTCGTGACTTTAGCTTCAGTCGTGTTCGGTAGCCGGTAATAGCAACAGCAGCAGCAACAACAAAAACAACAGCAACAGTAAAAGAACGATTAGACAAGTGATAAAAACGTATTGAGCAAAGTAAACCAAAGATAAACTACTTATAGAGATAATCTCTCATAGTTGTAATGCAAAGGCATGCAATGAGGTTACTTGTACTACCTATAGATCAGATCTGTGTGAATGAAATGCTAATGCATTTGTCTATCTCTATTCAATTTCAGTTGATGTTTTATGTGCGTGTAAACAACTGAAGAGCTGTAACTGTAGGTGATCTGCTTAGAATAGTTACATGACACATTCCCAGCGATATGGCCAGCAATAGCAACAATAACAACAATGACTCCAACGATTTGGATACCCAAGTGAATGTCGAGGATTTGCCCATAACCTTCAAGGTGAGTCCAACTGAATGAAGTCAAACAAACAGACCACAACAATTTTACACAAAATTCATTGCAAAATGGAAGTAAATGTGTACATGTGTATTTTTTATATATATGAATATAATTTTAACATTTGAAAGATGTGAATGTGTGTACACACATGCTTGTATTTGGACAATCACCAACCAGATAGAAATGTTAAGCCGAATCGAAATGAAAGTCGAATATTAGATACACTTGGGCAATAAAACTGCAGGGGCTTATAATTTGAACATCAATTGAAAAGTAGACAAAAAGCTCAACTGAAGCAAGCCACATTCACTTTTGAAGCCAATCATTGGGCTGATTTATATTAAGACTAAAATTTCATTAACTTTATTTATATTCTAATTATCACTTAAATATTTATACAACTGCAAATCCCCTTTAAATCATACCAATATATACGGAATTCATGAGCTATTTATGTATCCTAAATACATCATAGATATGGCAAATTACAACATACAAACTTTTATCAAACGGCTCCTTAGTTGTTTTGGTTATGGTTATGGTTAAACCGTTGCGTTGTTTCCCACTCAAGACAAAGACTTTTATCGATTTCAAATTCAATTTTTAGTCCAAAAATCATTTGTATGTTATGTAGTAAATGGGACAATAAATAATATAAATATCTCGATCAGTTTGCCCATCTGTTTGTGAGCACTTCGAACCTTTTAAGTCTCCCAAAACGATATTTGAAACAAGTGATTGGCCTACTGAGATGTCTCAAATCCACAAGACACAAGTGTGGCCCTATCGACATTATTCCCTCAAAAATATCTGCACCATAACAATTTGTTCAGTTACCAACTTTCTAACCAATTGATAATACCCAAAGTGTATTATAAACATTTGAATTGATAGCCAAAACAGAGGCAAACTCCAACACGCATGCGCGTTACGCTTGGCTGAGCCGAGCCAGAGCCTCATCCAAATTCACATGGTGGTAACCTTTTGGCTGGTCTGTGGGTAATACTGACATCCGGTCTGACACTGAGTCTGGCATCCGCCGCTGCAACTGCAGCAACAGCTTTTAGACCCACTAACGGCAACGCATGTCCACGTCCAGCGCCAAGCGGAAGCAATTGCTAACCATGTATACCATACTCACACAGCACCCTCTCCGTCTGCGTCTTCCCTTTTGCAGGTCAAATACATTGGCTCGGAGGTTGCACGCGGCTTGTGGGGCATTAAATACACACGCCGGCCGGTGGATATTATGGTGGGCGTGGCAAAGAATTTACCGCCCAACAAAGTTCTACCCAACTGCGAGCTAAAAGTTTCTACGGAAGGCGTTCAGCTGGAGATTATCTCGCCCAGGGCGAGCATCAACAACTGGAGCTATCCTATCGATACCATCTCGTACGGGGTTCAGGATTTGGTCTACACACGCGTCTTTGCCATGATCGTGGTCAAGGACGAGGCCAGTCCGCATCCGTTTGAGGTGCACGCCTTTGTGTGCGACAGTCGGGCCATGGCGCGCAAATTGACCTTTGCCCTGGCTGCTGCTTTTCAAGATTACTCGCGACGCGTCAAGGAGGCCTCTGGCGAGGATGACGAAAACGACAAAATAACGCCGACGCGGCAAAAGTTCGCCATTGATCTCCGCACACCCGAGGAAATAGCAGCCGGCGAGCTAGATCAGGAAACGGAGGCGTAGATGAAACCGGACTTCCCCAAATTTATATACATATGTATGTGTGTTGCAAGATTGTAATATTGTAATTTTGTGTGGAGTCGGGGCAAATGTGTCAATTGTGATGTCATAGTTACTTATTATTATCCCAGTTCAGCATTAGCAACCACTGATTGCTCCTGTGTTCGCTGTGGGCACTGCAGTAGTTGTAGTTCACCTGCCAGCAGCCTCATACAGCTACGTACCCAAAGCTTAGGCATTACAAGAAAAGTAAGCATTAAAACAAAAACAAAAAATTCCACATTAAATAAAAAGCATATTTTGGATAAAGAATTATTATAAAGAACAATAATTAATTATCGAATTTTGTATCACAATTTGTTTGTACTTTTCTCGACTTTGACGATTCTCATCAATACGTGTAATTACTTATAGCCGCTGCAAAGTATGCTATGAAAAGACCATTCCATTTATTTCCACTAACAAAATGTGAAGCATTGCATAAGGTTAGGCTGCTTTTTACAAGACGCGACGAATCATGGATGTATGCGTATGAGACAAAACAAACATTACAGCAATCAACCGTATGGGCATTAAAAGATGAGCCAAATCCAACAAAAGTTGTTCGTGGAATGGGTCATGTGGCCACTGTTCCGCTTGAGCAACGTATGACGGTAATTCCGAGTAGTATACGACCGAAATTTGCCGAAATTCTTCGGAGAAATTTGTAATACCAATCGTAAAAGAAAATCATTCTCTATCATGGCCATGCGAGCTTTCACATAAATCGTTAAACAGGTAAATTTTTGAGCACTCAAAACTTGGAATTGATGGACTCATCCTCCGTACAGTCCTGATTTGGCACCAAATGACTTTTTCTTGTTCCCGAATATTAAAGGTAAACTCCGTGGTCAACGATTTAGAAGCGCTGAAGAAACAGTTGAAGCCATTAAAGCCATGTTTTGGAGGTCTCTCAAGAGGAATGGAAAAACTGCTATAACAAACGGTTTGAACGAATACAAAAGTGTATTGGTTATCATGGTGAAAATTTTGAAAAACAAAGCCATTTCCATTTAAAAATGTTATTCTTTGCTATTCTCGAAATATAAATAGTATCCCTCTTATCGTTCGTTTTCAATATTCTAATGCAAACAAGATTTTTAGAGCCTGCGCCTGCAGCTTTGTTAGCAGCTGTGCAGAGCCGAGGAGAGAGTACTCTCTGGTAGAAGTAGAAGATAACATTGGCACCGTTAAGTTCAACACCGAATGCAAATGCGTATTTAAAATTTGACTTTTGTAAATCGTGATTAAAAATAAATGTCCCCTGTGTTCGTCTACTATTTATTTGTGCTTTCAGGAAGATAATCATCTCTATCGTCCAGCTTCTGAGTGTCACTCGGCTTGCTCAAATACTCAAACCTTTGGACGACCAAGCGCTAACATTTTTAGTTTTTCATATACCACCTCTGCTACCCATAGATTGTCTCTTCAATTTTTATATTTTTTATTCAAATTTTTTCAATTTTTTTGTTTTGTTTGTAGGTTTGTTTTGCTTAAAACATGGGAACAACAATTCTAAACTTTAAACTTAAATTTCTTGTCTCGTGCGCCTTGTTGAGAAGTGTATGTGGAATTGGCCATAAAACTAGGAAGTCAAAAAAATATTAGTCATAAATGTTTCCTAGGTGAGATAACGTTTTGGGAGCAGCGAGTAGGAATTGGATTTGAATTTGAACGGGGCTCGCTCCGGTTCGCTTCGCTTCGACCTTTTGTATTTGTGTTTGTTTTGTGGGGCGGGATGAGTCACAGGCTTCTGATCGCTTCTCTCTCTATGAAATTATCTGGTGCTTTAGCTGGCATCGGCACGAAAGAGAAAGCGACGCTTGCGTGCATCCATATTGGTCTTTAACTTGGGCTCACGCACCTCAAGAGCAGGCTCAGGTTTCGACTCCGCTTTGGGCTCGGTTTCAGCATCTATTTTGCTTACGGTAACTGGCAGAGTTTGCACTTTGGACATGCTGGGCTCGGAGGCGGAAATGCGATTATAAATTGGTAGAATTAGCTCCTGCTGTTGTTCCTCTGGCTGCGACTCCTTTTGCTCTTCCTCTGCCACAGGGTGTGACTCTGCTTCTTTGGGAACCTCCGCCTCATTGTTACTCTGCCTCAATGTCAATGGGGCTGCAGCGCCGGGTGTCAAGACCAGCTCCATGGGAGCTAATTCCTCAGTTTTTGGTGTTTGATCCAAACGTTCCTTGACCAGCTCGACAATGTCATCGATGCTAATTGCAGGCATAAAAGCAGATGCTGTATGTAAGCTCTCCGGCTGTTCATCTTGAATAGGCTGTGGTTCGGGCTCCTGCGCGGAAATCGGTTGTATCTCGGGTTTGATTTCCGACTCTACTGCTGCGTCCGCCTCTTTAGAGATCTCCGGCTGAGCGTGCACCTCTTTTTCCGTCTCCGCTGGCATGGCAATTACCTGGACAGGTATCTGAAAGTCCGCTGGCAAATGATTCTGCAATTGCATTATGTTGATGATGGGGGAATTTTGCTTCAATTTTTTCTCTGGCTCCTCGGGTTGCTCCGTTTCCAATAGCTGTTCCTCGATGGAAGCATTCTTATCGACGATTTCGGGCTCTGGAAGCTTCGCCTCTTCGATGGAAACTGCATCTGTTTCTGTTTCCTCTTGCTGTTGTTGTTGCTGTTGCGGCTCATTTGTCAACTTGGTTTCGTGCTCCTGTGTTTGTTGTTGCTGCTGATCAATTGTTTCTGCCATGTCCATGGCGGCAGAGGCCAGTTTCAGCTCAGTCTCTTTGTCAGATTTATGATCGTTTTGACGCAGCGTGTTTAAGAAGTCAGTGATGAGTTGCTCCGCTTCGGCAGCCATGGCCGGATCGACTGGTTTGAAACCGCCAATTGATTCCTGGGTTTCGCTGACGCTGTTAGCACTGCTCAACAATTGGTTCTCCAAATGACTGGGCTGCTCCATATCAGCCGTGGCTGGCAAGCTCTCTGGCGCATCTAATGGTTTTTCTGCCTCCAACGATTCAATGTGGATAGCACCTTCCTCTGCGGAATCAGAGGCGCTGGGCTCTACAATGGCGGGCTCTGAAGCAAGAATCGTTTGAGTTCCTTCTGGCTGTGGATTAGATTCTGCAAATTCGGCCGGCTGTTCTTTCTCTTCCTCTTTTGAAGCTGCAATAGGCTGCTCAATTTCCACTGGCTTTTCCCTTTCATCCGAACTCTCGACAATAACAGCAGGGATCTCTTCAATGGCTTCAATGGGCTGCACATCTTCTATTCTTGTATCGATTTCAATCTTAGTGGGTGCCGACTCTGGTTGCGCTATAATACCGGCTGCCTCGGAAGCTTGGGCCGCTGGCTCCTCCTCTTCCACAGCAATTGATGCAGGTTCCACAAACATTGTCTCTAACTTTAAGGTAGGTTGTGGTTCGCTCAGCTCTAGGATTTGTGCCTGCACAACGGCCTCGGTGACTGCTGGTTCGCTCTCCTCTTCAATCACCTCGACAGGTTTTGCGGTGCTTGGAGCTGCAATCTTATTAAATACCGTTGGACGTTTGCGAATTGAATTGAAGAGCTCATTGCGAATGGGACTGAAGGTAGGTTTGATAGGTTGAAACTTCTCCTTGTTGACCACATTGGGTCTTAGACCAAAACGTTGCGGCTTCGCAGGCTTGGACTCTATTTGAACAACGGCAGCGGGCTCCTCAATCGCCTCAATAATGGGCGCTGATGTCACAACTGGGGCTGCAACTGGAACGTTCTTGGATGGCTGTGGCCTATTGTAGGTGACGGCTGGCTTGCGGCGATTGGGCTTCGGCTTGGGCTTTTGTACCTTGACGGGCTTGGGTTGCTCCACAGCAGGCTCAGGTGCAGATTCAGCAGGTATTTCGACCTCCGCGGGTTGCTTTTCTTGCTCCACGGCAGCTGGTGGATGCCTGTTGGTGTTTGTGTCCTCTTCCTGCTCCACAGGAATACCAAAGTTGCCATTTAGCTCATAATAGCGGAAACTCTCCTCGCATTCGATGGTCATGTCCTCGCGACGCATGCACGTGAATGATTCCTAGGAGAAGATATAAACTTAACAGATTGTTTAGATAATTGCCAGATTACGTACCTGACTGAAGATAGTTTCTTCGGGACATATGAAGCTCCAGCGGAAGGTGTTCTCTTTGCCATCCGCATAGGTCACAGGCAGACAGACGTGGAAGATCTGGCAATCGTTTTCAACATCCGCATAGTAGCCATACGACTTGTTGGCACAGGAAAAATTATCCGTGATGTCCGCCCTTATGGAAGTTGCATTGCTTGGCAGTGTCAGAGTGCCCACCAAGGGTGCCGCTGATGCCGCTGCCACTGGTTCAGACTCCGACTCCTGTTGCACTTCCGTTTGCTCCTGCACAGCTGGCTTGGAAGCACTCTCCTCGCGTGCCACTATAGGCATATTTTTCCTCTTCTGCTTGGATAAAGTTAAGAAAATATGATTAGCTGGTTTAGCTTAGCTCGGCTTAGCCAAAATTCCGTTGAAGGAGTGCTACGTGCTGCGCATGCGCAAGCCGCTTCAGCACGTGACGAACTCAACTTTTGATGGCCAAGTAATAAGCCATTGATCGATCAGCCTGGCTCTACAAAAATTTCACTTGTGTTCTAGTTTTTGTCTACATGTCCGCGTGCCTCATGACGTTAAGTGAAAATTGATATACACCCCCAAGTCTGCTCTTCCACCCAACCAAACGCCCAACTGTTTTGTGCACTTCGCACCTGCCATGCCACTATTATGGTGCGCGCTGCAATTTGAAGTCACTTTCGAATAGTTCATATAAATATTATCACATAATACTTTTGACCATATTCAAATGTTATTTATTAAATTGAGTGCTGCATTTTAATGAATATGAATTTGGAGTTGAAGGAAAGCTTTCAACTATGCAGCGAATTCAAATTTGTTGGTGGCGGTTAAGCTGGTGAAATTTATATCGATTGAGCTAAAGTTTTTCTTCTATAATATCTCATAAATATATACATATATTATGTTGATAGCTATAGACATTCTCTATAATAAATTTCATATTTAAATAAATTTGTTGATCATTATTTCTTGATAATTTGTATGAAGCCGGAGGCCCAAAAGTCTAGATATGTTATTAATATGTTATAAAATTCCTAGAACTAAAAATCTTATATTATGTTATACCGCATATTAGAAATTATTAATAGTATAATTTATATATTTTGTGAATATATTTTCTGACTACGAAATTTTTCTAGAATTTTCTAAGATACTAACATATGATACTAACACTGGCAAAATCTTTTACCGGCTAAACATTAGCTTGCCTGTCTCTGCCTACTCTGCAACTCTTTCCGCACTTAAATAGTTTGCGTGCCTTTTACATTTTAAATCAACTGCAGCTGTCTACTAATACCTACGCTTCTGCTGCACTTAGCCGTTAAAAGGCTAAACGTTTGGCATACCAAATAAGCATTGGGACAGACTTATGCAAATGGCACCAGCACCAAGAACCACACCAAGAACCTGTACGTTCTACCAAGTCGCATGTCCCATTAAAATTTCAAGTTGGCAAACAAAGTTTCATTAACAGTTTACCATTGCCCGTTTCGATTTCCGTTAAGCGAGCTTGAGCTGTCTCCCAACGGAAGTGGCTAGGTGGTCAAACTGTCATCGATCGGGCTTAGACGGCCAACTCAATTTACGATACTCGTCTTGTCTCTCGTTTGGAACGCACCTGGTTGGCAGCAATAGGTCCCGCGCTGCAGCAGGCACAGAGGCAGAGCAGCACACACACGGTTTTCCACATATTTAACAACTTCATATTTGGCACAGATTGTTCAGTTATGGTTTTATCACTTATAGCGGCGAGAAACACGAAAATTTCAGCAGTCTTTTTTATTTATTTCTTGGCTTAATTTCTTATGCACTTTATCATCCTAGAGCGCATTGGAGGTGTGTGGATTGAATTGATTTTGCGTAGTTATTTATATGTTTCTCTTAAATCCAAATTTATATCCAAGTGTATTTTTTCGACTAAAAACCAAAGCTTGCACTCGCACTGTCTGCTAGTCCTGGAGCTGGAGCTGCTCTCTTCCACACCTGTGAGGCACCGTTGGCTGAAAAATACTGACTGCGACCAACCATACGAAGCGACACCCAATTTATATATTCTTCGCTTTGATTTATTAAGAATGCAAAAGGCAGCGAAAACCCAACGGCACACACACATACGCACTTACAGGTGCGTGCGCACACACAATGAAAGACAAAAAGAAATGTAGGCGACAACAAAACCAAGAAAAGCAGCCACAGCAACAACAGCAACAATTACAAGCACAATTACAATGGCAAATGCTCAATTGTCGTCGCTTCTTCTGCGCAGACGTGACTGTAAGAGTTTTATTCATAAACGTTTTCTGTGTGCGTGAGTATGTGTGTGTATGTGTGAGTGCTTGTGCCTTTCTTATTCACACAAAAGTTTGGCGCGCATCGGCTTGCTTAGGTAAAGTGTGCCCCGTGGACAAACGTGAGTGTGGATGTCAGTATGTGGAACGCATTTGGTGGAGCTTTAGCTAAGAAGTTTAGAGAACAGAATAGCTATTATCAGACTTGATCCTTAAGTCGTGCTAATGTAAAGCTTATGCTGACAAAGAAAGTAACAGTGTTATCAAATCTTAAGATAGTAGTTGAAATATCCCTAATTAGTTTTAAATTTGTACTATATTTAGTAGTAGCATGTAGCATTAATGACCCAACTGTGTCTATGCCTGCTGCACAATTTTCGACTACGCGCCTCTGCTTTGCACGCGACTGCTCCAATAGGTAACACCGAGTGATGTCAGGGCTTGGTCCTTCCAACGTATCCGAGGTGTTTATCTCCTCCGTTGCCCGCTAACTACCGCATAGAGCACTTTCCGAGCTGGAGTTTCTTCATCCATATGTACGACTTGACCCAGACAGCGAAGTCTCTTAGCGTTCATTTGCCTGTCCACGTTAATGTCGTTGTACAGCTCATACAGCTCGGCGTTCCATCGAATGCGATAGGTATCGCCAACGCAAATAGGAGTGAAGATCTTGCGAAGAATTTTCCTCTCGAACACCCTAAGAGCAGCTGCATCTGATTGTGTTACTGTGTTACTGTCCAGGCCTCAGAACCATAAAAGAGTAAAGTGTTTTGTAAAGTCTTACTTTCGTCTGTCGAGAGAGAGAGAGAGATCTACTTTTCAATTGCTTACTGAGCCCATAGTAGTAGTTCCAGGCTGACATTATTCTTATTATTGTTGTAATTATATAGAAAAGTGTATTTTTTTTCCCTGCTCTGCTAGCTATTGTGACCTCTGTCTATACAATATCATATCCAGGGCTTCGCTCAAACCAAAATTGTTAAGACTCCTAGATTAAAGAATCCTTTAAGGCTTTCGAGCAGTTCTATGCACTTTAGTCTTAGCTTTACCACAACCAAGTTAAAATATGTTATCCTGCTCAATCGTTAGCTTGTGTAGATTTTAGTTATAAAACTGATTAAAATGATATTTGTTGGTCTGTATTGTCTAACACATTGACTGCCAACAAATTTTTTAAAGTTTTACAAACTCTTAGTAGATGCTAATATTGACGATCCTCCTCAGTGATTGTGAAACCAAATTTCATAGGTAAAACGATCTAAGCATGCTTGCAAAGACTATATCATGGGTCTATAGCTAGATCAGTTATTCTGTTAAGATATAAATTCGTTGCAATTCAAACCTATATCCATATAGTTTATATACAAAGTGAATTAAAAGTACCTCCACTTCTTTTTTATTATATGAAATCTCACCTGAGAACTTCTTGACGGTTAAACCAAATCATGTATTAATATGCTATGTGAGAAGACACCATATGTTCACATATGTACTTAAACAAATTTCTCATTTAATTTTATTCTATATGTTCTATATTCGCTTCATTTAGAACTTTTTTTATTGTACAACCAAGATAGTAAAAGAGGTTAGCTCGTTCGCACTTTGATCAACCGCCTCGCTATGTGATCGTAGCTATGGCAGACTAACTAGCGCCAGGCAAAGTCATAAAAAGACAGTTAATACGTAATTAATAAGTTATACAAAAGTTATGACTTACGTATTTATTTATGTCTACTGGCTATTTCCGATGCCATTGGCCTCGTCAGCTTTCGCTTTTTGCTTTACAACGATGTACGTGATGTTGATAGAACAGACAAGAGCAGGGGGTGATGGGTAATGTCAACGGACCAATGACAAATTAGAAATTCATAATTGACGCGTAATAATCAGCCGCAAATACAAATTATATAAATATACTCAAACTCGTTCCAATGTGAATTGGTAGCAAAGCATTCTAAATTACTAATGCGCCTTAATAAGCGTCGTTTGCTTCGGTTTCAGTTTCGGGCATGGCTGCTTGTTTGTGTTTGTGTTTGTGTTTTTTTGGGTGTGTGAAAGTCACTGCCTGATGATATTTCATTTGTTGCATAATCCTTTACCTTGTCGAAAAGACAATGAACCCTAACGAATATTTCTGACTGACTCTGAAGTGTCTCATTTTTGGTACCTTCGTCTAAAGCCACACTTGGTACACATAAAATCGCAATCTCACGTCGCCTCCTCGCAATCTTTCGAGTGTAATCTCTAGCAAAAAGAGGAACCCATTGCTGACGCATGCTAAATGGCTAAGCAATTTCTTTGTAATAAGTAAACGAATCATCAGATCAGCTTCTCTAGAATTTGCCTAAAGCAAATAAAAGAATGAAATTGTCACTCAGTGATTTCATATAGCTTTAAACATTAGTGTTGGCATAGTTTTAGGCAAATGCGCTTAGTAATGTCTTTTTGAAACATTTAAGGAAGATTCGAACTACGGCTATGTCAGGCGGCATTTCAGTTTACCCTTAGTCCTAGCTATAAGGCCAATTCTAATTTAGTCAAGACTTCATCAAATCCCTAAATCAACCTCGTTAATGAAATGTACCCTACTTGAAATTCTTGCAATAAGTCGATATAATGTTTGTCCCTTATTAAGCAACATTAAAATACTTACATGCCTCTACAAACTTATATACAATTATTTTGCGCACTTAGCAACAAAGTGGACTTAAAATGCATTTAGCCATAAATGTTTGCCTTCAACACACTGGCAAACAGAGAGGCGGACAGACCCAGACCCAGACCCATCCAAACGTGCAAAAGATAAGCTCTGTTGGCAACGAGGGACTGGAGCTGGCTAAGGCGACGTGTTAAGCTGAAATTCTACGGCAACTGCAAAAACATGACTGGAATTATGAAAATGAAAAAAAAATTATGAATAGACAGAGAGAGCAATATTGTATAATGAGAATATCCCTCGGCCAGGCATGGGCATTTATTTTGGAATTGGGTAGAAATTTGCTGCAAAAGTTTTGACTTTGAATGTTTTGTGTGCAGCGAAAACCAGAAGAAACACATGTAACTTTCTAAAATGCAAATTTTTTTGAATGGAATTGAATTGAATTGAAGTGCAGTGGAAAAATCATGAGCACTTTTCAATTTCAAATTAAACACGGACACGTGTGGGCGTTGAAATGCCCCTGCTTTTCATATCGAGAGTCAAGAGTTGTCCGCGCACGCTGCGTATACGTGATGCAGCCCCACTTTCTAGTGCGGCAGTTAAATTAATTAAATATGGTTAAGTGTTGCTGGTGCAGAAGGTATGTTAGACCATCAAATGCCCAAGTTGACAGTTCAATTGACAGCTGCACGTCGTCGCCTGTCGTTTAATGGAGCACAAAAGTAGAAGAGCGAAACGCGTACAGAAATTTTGCATAGACCTGAACCCACGCCTGGCGGTCTCACTCATGCCGCTGACATCTCCTTGCACTACCCAGTTCGAGCCATTCTTGGAGCCATTTTTTTATTATTATTATTTTTTTCGCAAACTTTGCACGTTGCCTGC
The DNA here is from genome assembly GCA_037043425.1 of Hirtodrosophila duncani. NCBI lineage: Eukaryota > Metazoa > Arthropoda > Insecta > Diptera > Drosophilidae > Hirtodrosophila > Hirtodrosophila duncani. Next base: position 3,367,165 of record JBAMBM010000834.1, on the reverse strand, counting down.
CCCATTGGGCATTTACTGTTATTTCACCGATATCCAGCCGCAGCAGATTCGCCAAACATTTAGTGGCTGCCTTTGCCACGAGAATTTCAATTGATTTTGTCAACATTTTGGCAACACATCGAGAACAGATCGTATCTGTATGACATATGCAAATGGCTATAGCCACACCCATCAAACCCACTCAGCGAATCGAAACGCCCACATCATCAAACATCCACAGCTCCAGCCAAAGCTGAAGTTTAGAAAGTGCTAAAGTGCTAAAAACTAAGCTGCTCGAATTGTGTTTCTATTTCACTTCTGTTATCATTAATTACATATGTGGCACACGTTTGCAGACACCTTTGCTCGCTTGGTGATCAGTGTTCGGTCTCACACGCATAACTAGACCCACTGGGGGCCATTGAATTTTTATGGCCAATTTCATTGATTTTAATTTTGCTAATGATAAGCATTTCTTTGCACGAACCACGAACCACTCGATGGGCAGCTGTTGATAAGGTGCCTGCTGCGGCATGTCAATTCGCTTTTCCCTCGGCCGCCCCTCGCCGCATATTAATGGCCAGGCCAGGTTTTCTTTCAATTAGCGTAGCTCAGCTCGCTCTGAGTCCGAAGCCTGTGCATTTAAACAAGGTCAATATCAATAGCGTGTAGGTGGCAGACGACGTGTCAGAATGCATGTGAAGTGGCCCTCATGCTGGACTTTGCAATCGGTACATATTGTACTTTCTTTTTGCCCTCGGCTTAGTTGCAAGTTCGAAAGGTGGCACTCCAACATCGCTATGCAATTACAAAATGTTCCCAAGCCAGCGGGCGGGCAGTGTCAATCAAAGTAATGACAACTCAATCAATAACTGCGCACTCGTATCATTAATTTATTAGCCATAAATTGAATATCCACGTTGTCTGACGTTTGTCAAACACAAACTTAATTGCTTATTAAAATCATCGTCAAACATTTTGGCCAGCTTCAAAATCGTTTTAACATTCAAAACGTGCACAGCGCGTGTGCAAATTGCCAAAACTCTTGGGTGCCGTCAGGCTGGAGATAGAAAGAGAGGCTCGGAGGAGACGCTTAGGAAAACACAGACGTACGTACGTCTTATCTATTTTTGGCGCATGTCGCACCTACATTTTTGGTATTACGGAGCAGTACACACCACAGCGCCCCAGAATTGGGCCACAAATTAGAATCAAACGCACGGGCAAATCGGTGAAATCCGAAATTCCAGCAAGAATTGACCGCATTTTGAAATCAAAGAAGTTAATTTATATAAAAGGTAGGTCATACAGGAAGCGTACTAAAGAGAATGTTGTGAAATGAAATGGAAAATACAACCAGGACGCCATTTTTTTAAATATATTTAAATGTGGGTATATTTTTTGCATCACTGATGTTTATATACACAAATCAGAAAGTTTTACCATAAGAAAATTTCCGGGGGCTTAAATTATGCTCGTACTCTATATAGAGTAAACGAATATATTGTGTTCCTGCAAACGTACGCACCATAGTCATGCTAAAGAGAGAGAGAGAGAGAGAGAGACTGTGAGAAAAACGACAGAAAGAATTTCCGTCTACGTATTAATTCCATTCGAAAGGTCATTGCCCATTTCTCTCTGCCAAAGCCAAACTGCGCTAATATAACATTTTACATTACTATATGATATAGTTGTTCGATTTGAATTAAATTTTGTCATTTCCGATTCGGTCGGTTATATGGGGACTATGTGATATAGGGTCCGATCTTGACGCAGCAGAAATTAGCCTATGGTGCAAAATTTAGATGGAGAGCTTCACAGCTGAGAGACTAGTTCGCATACAAACACAAAGACAGACGGACAGACCGATGGACATGACTATATCGACTCGACTTGTTTAACAGATCAAAAATATATATACTTTATGGGGTCGGAGAAGTATCCTTCTTTAGGTTAACAATATCGTGACATAATTGTAATACCCTCTGCAAGAGAATACAAATTCAAAAATTAAAGAAAAGAAAATTGATATTTGACTATTATTTTAAATTTATTTTTTAGTTCAAATTATTTAAAATAAATTTTGAAAAAATATTTATCCTATTTGTGGATAATCTAATAAGAAAAAGTATATATGGACTTCTGATATTTTACACATATGATATTTTTAATCCAATACTTCATATTTACTATCCGTGAAAATTTCAAATTTCAAATACCAAAAAACCCAGAAATACATGGCTTGGTTATATTTATATCCTGCTGATGCAAATTCCACACGAAATCTTCTCATGTTCAACGATTTTACGCATGCCTTTCTTCTGAGAAAAACGTAATCACCACAAAGGAAACCAGTGCCTGTAATGTGATGCAGAACAATTCCAGTATAACAAATATATGTATTAATATGTAATATATATTGTATCCAATATATATATTTATTGCCTCCAGAGCACATCTTGCAAACGCAATGTAAGAGCAACTAAGACCGGATTACTTATCGATGCTGTTCAGCCACGTTATTATACCATTCTCAAAGTGGTATATTAATTTTGTTTGAAAGTTTGCGAAGTATTGAAGGAAGCTTTTCAAACTATATAAATTATATATATATTTGATCAGCACAATAAAGAGAGTTGATATGGCCATGTCCATACGTCTGTTTCAACTCCAAGATCTCAGAAGTCTTAAGAGCTACAGAGCTGAAATTGTTCTTTGTCTGCACGCTGGTTAAGTTCGAGATTCGTACAGATCGGTGATTTTTCTGGAATAAACACACAACAGTAGCATAACTTTCCTGTTTCTCATCCAAATCAACCAATTTCTGGTTGTATTCATTTGAGGATGCTCTACGTCCGCTGGCCTGATCTGATGAAGTTCGAGATTCGTACAGATTGGTCAACTATGTCATATACATCCCAAATAGCCGATTTTTCTAGAATGAAAACTAAGTAGCATAACTTGCCGGTTTTTCCTCCAAATTCTGGTTGTATTCATTTGAGGATGCCCCACGCCCGCTAGCCTGATCTGATCAATATCTTACAACCATATCATATAGCTAACATATAACCGATTGTTTCGGAATGTACACGTTAGAGCATTACTTTTCTGTTTGTCATCCAAATCAAAACAAATTCGTCGTGTATCCCTTGCATCCACGCCCTCCGACCAGATTTCATCTAGATCGGTTATATATATACAATGTGAATGGTATATAAGATTACGCAAGTAGAAGTTAGCCTTCCCTTCTTGTTGTTGTATATAATTTTCATATCAGAGCCACCCTAAATTTGGCACTTTAGAAACGTATTTATGTGGACATTCTCGGAGCACTAGTAGAGTAAAGCTACCACTCGGAGTAAAGACTTTCACTTTGAATTAGAAGAGATTGGAAGCCAATCGTCTTTACCTGAAGAAATTTAAGTTTTTAACCTGGTGGAACGTGTCCAACAAATAACTGTAGAAACCATTTTCAGGTAAATTTCTATAATAATTAATATACTTTGCATAAAAATACACATACACACACACAAATTATATGCATCAATCGTTTAATACTAATTTGTTTCTGCTTCATTGTCTGACATTCATTAATTAATTTAAAATTTAGCTTACATTTAAATTTAAGGTATTTTGCTAAAAACATATTATACTAGGGCGAAGGCGGGTTACAACTAAAATTGGGCTACTGGCTAGGACATTAGGGGATTATTTAATAATCAGCATCATAATACGATATAAATTAAGTAAATAAATAAAATAAATATGTAATTTATGCGTCATGCGTCATGGGGTCATCCATCTGGACATCCAGATCATAATCGGTGCTCGTCGTGCTCTAGTGCCATTGGTACTGATTGCGATAGGCCAGATAATGGGCATCCTGGGCCTGCTGCTGCTGCGGACGTGGCTGATAACTGTCGGTGGACGAGTCAGCATCCTCGGTGGAGGGATCCGTTTGCAGGGAGCGCTTCCAGTAGCTGCCACTTGAGCCTGGCTCGCTCCAGTCCTCGCCATGATCCTCGTAATGGTGCTGATGGTGGGCATGTTCAACATATACAACCTAGTTAGAAAGTATGCAAATGTGGCGTGAAGTGAGAAACACCAGAGGAAATACCAAAGAAGCCCAGAGTGTGAGAGCTGTGTGTGGGTGGTTCAGGTTCAGGTTCAGTGTCGGGGTGGAGATCACATCTAATTGTTGTTGTTCTTTGGGTGGTACACTCTGTCTGTGTTGAGTGTATGTGGGTGTGTGAGTGTGTTGATATCATGTTATATTCATGTCTTCAACAATTATGGAATTCAATTGACACAGGATCAAGGGGTACGGGGTACTGAGGCACAAGGCAACGCTCTTCGGATACGCCTATACTTACACAGTGTGGGAATGTTTATTTGGGACAGATTTTGATTTATTCTTTCTTATATTTTTTTAGTGTTTGGGGTACTGTTTTGTTATATATGTTTGTTTTAATGGAACATATCGTTTTGTATGTATTGTGTGTTCCAAAACTTTTGGGTAGCTGTCCAAAATTTTACCATATCTGAAACCAAAAAGGTCTTAATATGTTAGCAAAAACGGATACGAGTAATGTATGCTGGAGTTTTGTGTACTTTGGAACTGTTGTTGGAGTGGTGGTAGAAGTTCTGGAGTTGGAAACCAGCAGCTGTAGAGGCCCGTAGGGAACGGTTAGAGCGTTCGGGTACTTCAATAGAACTTGGTAAACGAAACGCATTTTACATGTGTAAGTATGTATATACATTATGTGTGTGTGTGTGTGCCAGTGTGTATTCGTATAGACAGAGAGAGACAGACAGCAACACAGTATGAGAAAGCGAATACTCGCAAGACGCCAAACCTTGGCCAAAAAAAATAATTGCTAACTGTTCAACTTAACTCTAGAAATCACTCAATTCATAACTGAAAAGTGCAAAAGATCAATTTTAAAACAAGAAACAAAGGTCTCATAACCGGAACAAATTGTTCGTGTGCCGCAAAAAAACAAAATCAACTGCTATAGAGCCTCTGGCAGAGAGATAAACTCACCTTGGACGGGGTGCCACCGCGCTTCACATCGATCCAGAAACGTGCTATATTGATCAGCAGGCCAATTAGAGCTATGGCAAAGAATTTGATTTGCAGATGTGCACCCAATATCTTCAGCAGCAATTCAATCTTGGCTTTTAGGAACGAACCCAACAGCACCAGCTTCATGAGAGCCTTCTTCTTCTTCTTCTTCTTGCCGCGTGTAACTGTGAAAGTACAAAAAAGGGTCGATAAAGAGGACCAGTTCGATTAGTTTTGCATAAGTCAAGTCAGAAGTAAATCGTATAACGAACGAGAACACAAAAACAAACAATTTATTGATATTTGTCGCTTGGGAGGGTGGTGTTTGTTAGTATGAACTGCAGTGCGCGTCAGGTGCGTTAACGGTAACATAAGGCATACAAAAGCATTCAAGCAAACATTTAACATATGAACATGTATGTAACACTAAAACTAAGGTCAAATAGGCAAACTCATAGACCATTTTTGAATCAGAAACAAAACTTGAATCGACTTTTTGCCTGATTGACTTTAGTATAACATAAAACTATAGTTATCATAGAATAAATGATTAATAGAGTAAAATAATTGCTTCAAATTGAACAATATGCCAATTCTTCAGATTTACATCATTCTAATTTATATATATATTGTATGGTTAAAGAGTAACTTCAACTGTATGAGAGCACTTTCATTTGCATCTCACATATGTATGTTTCTATTCTCATCTATTATTTTCACCAAATACTTCTTGTTTCTGAATTTGTAGAAAGCCCACTTGCCAGCTAGTTACTTCACGTCACTAGCCTACAAGTTTGTCCCTGCTAATGGCATACCGTACAACTTGAAGTAAATATTTTCAAAAATTAACTGCTTCTTAAAAGCTAAGCTTAGAGCTAACTTACAAAGCTTACAACTGCTTGGTATAACTTTACACTGCTTAACCAACACCACACACAGACTCTTGCATACACATTGCCACCAACACCAACATCAGTTCAGCTTTCGATAAACTTGAAAGTCAAGCTTACGCTTACACTGATTTCCCTAAGTTGCGCATGCACAATGACACAGCTATGACTAGCTCTCACTCTTTCACACTTACTACTATTTTGTACATTTACTACTAATTTACGATACTATAGATAGGCACTGAGCTGTGCTAGGAAAATGGTGCGCTAAAGTAATTGAAACCACACGCAGCAAACAACACACACCTCCGTTACTTCTACCATATCTTGTTGGGAATAGCTTATGCTTGCGCTTTCCACCGATGCCGCTGGCCAGCAGCACATCGTCAACGTCGGTCAGCTCGTCCAGCAGGCCCAGACCCAAACCGAGATCATCAGCCGAACCATGCTCCTCCAGCACGACGGTCGATTGTTGGCCCTTCTTCTTGCGCTGGCCCTTGACGCGCTTTCTCCGCCTCATGGGTCTGCCGCCATGTCCACCGCCTCCACCACCATGTCCGCCGCCTCCGTGTCCACCGCTTCCATGACCATGCCCATGACTGACAAAAGTCGGTTCGCTCTCGTGTCCAGAATCTATTTCATGGTGCTCTGGCGCTGCCTGCACCACCACCAATGTGGATGGCTGTGGTTCCTGTTGTCCCTTCTTCTTCTTACGTTTGTTTTTGTTCTTTTTGCGCTTGCCACCACCGCCGCCGGGCTTCTTGACCACACCTGGTGCATTCTCCTCGCCATCCTCCAGCTCTATGAACTCCACGCCGCCGCCCGATGTGTTCTGGTCTTCGCTGAATACTGTGTTCTTTACATCATCCTCTGGCTCCTGGTTGACTACACTTATGCTATTGTCATTTTCACTTTCATGGGGCTCCTCTTCATCCTCCTCCTCATCGTCATCATCTTCATCTGGCTCTTGATCATCGTCCTCGTCTTCGTCCTCATCTTCCTCTTCACCCTCTTCGTCACCCTCCTCATGACTTTTGCTGCTTGGGGCATCCGTCTCGCCAGTCGCGCTCTGATCTTCGTTTTCACTCTCATCGGCTGCTTTCGATTGCTGCAAATACTCGTATTCGCGACCAAGGAACCTGAATGATGAAAAGAGATGGCACACTTTAAAAATAGAAACGCGAAAAATGCGCATTCAACTTGATGCTAAGTGGACCACTTACCCATCCATAGTCTCGGCCAGGTATTCCTTCATGTAATTCGTGCCGATTTCGATTTTCTTCAGTATCGTCGATGGCTTCTCTTTTATGGGCAGCTCCGAGGCGCTGTAGCCTCGCCTCTCAATCGTCGCATTCAGCTGGCGATCGGCTTCCACTGTGTGGGAGAATGCATGAAAATGGAAAATTTTTAATTGCTTTTTCATGTAAAAATATGAAAATTGTTTCCATGCCTGCGTGTCTAATATGCCAATGACTGCCCCTCTCTAAACGTTTATCGAATGAAGTGATCAGTTAATGCCTCTATAATTCACACCTTAAGGCTACTTTGAACCGCTTGAACTTTGAGCATTAGTAGATTCTGTACAAGTAGAGAAGGGTCAGGTAAATGTTTGCATCTATGCTTATGCATTGGCATATGCACTCTGTTGTCTTCGAGGGTGTCATCATGTGCACAAGTGCCTTAAAGCTGTTAACAAATTTCACTTGTTTTTCAGTTTTCCCTCGAGCTCGTACATCAAGCGTGGGAGAGGCTTGGATGTTTTTAACGAAAAAGTTATTGTAAGTTTGGCTGATTTCCCACTTAGACCAAATTAGCGCCTAGACTTGAAAGTTTTTGAAACTTACATTGTAAAGAAAACACATAAGCTTATGTTAAAGTGAGACACGCAAAAATATTTTTACAACTATTTGCCAAAGATTGTTGTAAAATATCTACTATATTATATTACACAATGATAATTGAAATATTTACAAAAGAAAGTACTTTTGTTGCATTAGGAGGAAGTAAATAAGTAAGAAGTGAAATATTTTCTACCCTAAAACTCATCATCACTGGACTGTAAACCCTGTGGATACATCAACAATGACTTGAATGAATTACAAAAATTTATTTTTATAAAAAATGTTTTTTCTATGCCTTCCATACTTTTGTGCAGATTATAAAAATAAATATACGGATAAGAAAATTGGCTATTTACGAAAACATTCACTCACCTTTCAGCTTCTGCCATTGCACATTCAGCTCGCCATCCCAGACATCTAAAATCCTAGCCGATTGCTGTCTGGCACAGGTCCAGGGCTCACTGCGTAGAGGACAGAGCACGATATCGAGATATGGCGAAACTTCTGCAAAGATAACAATTGACAAAAAATAATATGAATCCTATTTAACTTTAACTGTGAAAATATTTGGCGAAATAGGAACATTTCTTTGGCCTAACTGACAATTGACAGCTGTCCAAAATTCAAGGCAATGAGGATGATTTTGGCTGACAGACTTTCCTATGCCATATGAGTCAAGTGATATCCAAACGCTTGGCAGCATTTGGTCTGATTTGGTTAGTGCGGTTAACATGGCCGGCAACTGAAGTTTTTCCAAAAGCAAATATTTGAGTGAAAGTATTCGAACTGACCACCGGACAGCTGTAGGCACACGCATATGTGGTTATGGTTACTATAACCTGGTGCTAACAAGTCGTCGTCGTCGACTGCTACAAGATTTGGACGTTGCAACGCGGTTATTGTATATCCTCTAAGCTGGCTGCCAGATTGGTTAGCGGCATGAGCCATGTTTTATTTATATCTATTGGCTGAGGCTCGTGCTTAGCTTTAACCATGGTTTCTAACACCTGAGTAAGCTGTGGTACATCTCTGCCATCAATCATTGTTAATCAATCATTGAGCTCAAGTGAAAATGTGCAAAGATTCACAATTAAAATTGCTGCTGATTGAACATCTTAATTGTGCTATAATTAAAAACAAATTGTTATTGAACATAATTGAATTTATTTTATTGTAAATGATTAAAATATCTTTATGTCGTTTAGCCTGAAGCATAATTGCAATTGCAATTGATTTTTAATTTTTTTTTTTTTGCCTAAAAGCACAGCAAAAAAAAAAATGGCAAACAAATGGCTAAGTCTTGCAGGCAGAGTTTTTAGCGTAATTAATCAATTATTTTCACTTTTTATCATTAACTCGTTTGCTCATTATGCTATACATTCAAGATCGGACTACAGATACACTGACATATCTGTGTGTAGATGTAACTGTTTCCAGCGAGTATCTAAGTCTGGAGAAATACTCGGCTAGCATAGTCAACTCTCAACAGCTATTGAATGCCTTATTCGCACAACAGAAGACTTTAGAATGCTAACTTAATATCTCAGAAATTTAACACAAGTATAAATAAGTCTTTGTTAAGTTGTTGGCATTTGCTTATATTTGGCTGATCGCTATTTAAAGACCCGCCTTCTTAATCTCCTGCAGGACTTCAACAAAGGCTTTACATGTTACAGCAACATTAAGTAGCAGCACATTATGAAAATTCTCAACTTAAAATACTCGAAAATTACTAGAAATAGGATCTAAATGTTTAATGAGGTAATGATGTCAATAGAGAGCAACATCATATTCAAATTTCACCCAAATCAGAAGTATCCATAACTGAGTTTGGTCTCCTAAGCAAACCAGAGCATTCCCTATCTTGTAAACTTTGTAAAAATATTCGATATAAAGACAGAAATGTTTCTTTTATATTTTGCTGCTATTTTCTTTATATTTTGTGTGGCACTTTGTAATTTCAAGCTCTACTCCAGTTGTGGAAACCCCAGAATGTGGCTGGAGAGCTTGACATTAGAGATTCAACATGCCCATAGTCTGCCAACGTTTGCTTTTCCTCAAGTAATTGACGTTTTCTTATTTTTCAATATATATATGATACATTGGCATAGCATTGAAACTGCATTGTAAATTGAAATATTGCTCTCCTTCTTGTCATGCTTGACGTGAAACATTAATAATGCAATATGAGTTTCCCTGCTCGACATGCAATATCTACATATTGGCAATGTCTTTGCTGAAGCGCTAAATCCACACTTAACTACATTAGCAGGCAGTCGTGATAAGTGAAAACTGTTAGCAGATCGTGTAGGTTGCGCTTTGTTTTTCCTTCATTTTCATGCTATTTATTTGACTCATTTTACTTTCAATGCGACATAGCGCGTACTTTGACCCAGCATACTGTCATTGGCATGGCTAAATATTGTGGCATTCAATGACAATGCCAGGTGAAAGCAGCGGGTCCCATTGGCTATGCCACGAGGATGCCCAACCAAGCCAGGCCTTTGAAAAATTGTAGGCAGGCATTTCGTGGTGACATCCCACAGATAACATCCTAGTAGCTGCGACCCACGATGCTTGCGCTGAGAATGCAGGCGAAACAAACATCTTTGCCTTGGCGGGAGTTCAATGAAAGCTGCTGCTGCTGCTGCTTCTGCTGTTGCCACTGCATCTTTGGTGTATTCGTGCTACTCCCTAGTGAGCAGAGCCTCTTCGACATTTGCTTGGGTGTCTTATAAATGTGCCACATTATGGCAGCTCTATGGGTGTATGGCCAAAACCTTGCATTTGCCAGCTGACAGTTGTCATTTGGCCTTTTCACTTTTGCTGGGGCGGCGGCGCATGCAAATGCCACCCAGCCAAGACCCCAAATGAAGTCCAAGTTGCGCAGTTCCAATACTCTCTGCCAGCGCTGGACTTGGACGAACTAATTTCAGATTGAAAGCCCTAGCTACCTGTACTTTCTCTACAACTCAAATTTATGCGTGGCCTATGGTTATATGAAGTCAAATCGAGCACGATAACAACATATATAAGGGGGTGCGGCAGTTGGCAGCAACTGCGCTTGATGATGGGTGACGCGTTTATTGAGCGTTGAATTCGCCAGCCACAGTGCAGGTACAGAGGTACAGTTCATTGCTTCATTTACTTTTTGTAAATAACTGTAAATGCTGCTGGGCTGTTGACCATGTAGGCTAGTTGGCTAACATTAACTGTCTTTGGTCTTGTCTGTTTAACCAGCTGTCCAGAAGCTAGCGTGCCGTGAATTGCATTTGCCTATATGACCAGAGGCGATACATAAAACTAGCTCATAAAACATTAGCATATAATAGACTGAAATTCTACAAAATCGCTGGATTAAGTTATCAAATTTGAATACCCTGACCAACACGGCTGTCTGGGTGGCATTTGAAAGGCAAATATGAAATGGAGAATGTAATTGGGTGGAAAGTTTAGACCCAAAGAAAATGTCTATTATTTGTCATGATATTATAACGCAAGTTTGTAGAGGAAAGATTTTTATGATCATTCTTTTGGCAATTATATAGTTATATATGCATGTTGTATGTTACACATGAAAGGAACGGATCAATATTACTAGTCTATGCTAAAATTGGTGCTTATAACTTCTAGATTTTATGCGAGAGCAAACTTCTTATATGCAGATTCTAAAATTCCAAAGAAGAACGAAAGTTAACATGTGAAATTTGTATAACTCATTAGTTATGAAGAAAGCGAAGATTGAAGATCATTTTAAGAAAATTTGTTTATAATTTTTAAGTCACTTCAAAAATATTTATCAAATAAAAAGTTATAAATGTTTTTTATTTTTGCAAAATAAGAGATGTTTGTAATTCACAAGTCTCTTTTCTGTGCAGCGGGAGTTAAATAGAGGCTATGCAACGCTCAGTTGTCAAATACGCTAAAATTGTCATATGTGCTTCATAACGGTTACTTGTGAGGAGAATTGGCTTCTCCGAGACGCAGCGTCTAACCAGCCGAATACCTAACGTCTAAAGAATTAATAAATTCTGTTTCTACTTGTCGATTTCTGTTACATAGTGAGAAGCGGCTCAAGTTTGGTAGTCCGATGGACTTCCTCTTAAAAATGGTGCTTTAACCGACTTAACTATATTGACAATTTCTCACTCACTTGACCTCGAGCTTGCTAAAACGAAAAAGGTCGCTAAGGCAAGCAAAAAAAAAAAAAATATTAAATGCATATTTTTTAAATTAAGACAACTTATGAAGCCTAAATTTGTATAAGTTAAAACCCTAATTTCTTGTTTTCAAGACATTTCTGATAGCCATATGGAGATAGTCGATAGACAAGTGAGATAAAGCCTGCAATAACGAACTCCAAACGTTGTCTTAAATATGTACTTATATTGTGAGGCCACAAAAAGAATTACTTTTCAACCACTTCATTTGAGAAGGTCGATTGTATGTGATCTGTTAGCTATATAGCATTCCAATTTAGCTACAATTTTTACATAACTTCTATTTGTACTTATAAATCATAAGTAAATTTAATTGAAAAATCCCTAAATTTGCTTTCTTTGTTAAAGAAATGGCGCTCGCTGAATAATTTTAAAATTGATTATACAATTTATAGAAAATTAACTCTATCAGAGTAGTAAAAAACACAAAACATTATTCAAAATTCTTTAAATTCTTAACCGAAAATCAATCAAGAAAATAGGCGACCTATTTTATAGTATTTATGCGTGTCCCATATTCTTTTGGAAACTTGCTACCAGAAGCTTGTTCAAAGCAACTTGGAAATTTTTGTAAAAGAATCTATCGAAATTATAGACAATGCCGTTTGCTTGGCTTCACACAATAACATGCTTTGAATTACCGTTACTACAACACGCATACATAGATACATACATGTATACATATGGAAGCTCCACTAAGACCGCAACCATAAATGTTCAATAAACTTTCACTGCTGCGATCTAAGGCAGAATTTGAATTGAAGACACCGTCGATGAGCACGAAAACTACGTCAACAACAACAGTAACATCAGCAACAACAACAGTAGCCGTAAACATGTCCCAACCGGGTTTGTCTATGTCAGGCATGGTAATATTGATCGGGGCGCCGCTATAGCTACGCAAATTGAAGACTGGAACTATAGCAGGCCAGGTTGCTTAATCCGCAGATGCCTACACTGAAATCGAGTGACAGCTCGAATTCGTCCAGCTGAGCATTTGTTGTTGTTGTCTTGGTTTTGCCTGCCAAACTGGGCAAACAAGCCGAAGCCAGATTCCAAGCAGGCAAGCAGGCAGGCTGGCAGGCAGGCAGGTTGGCAATTAAAAAATGAAATTAGATTTCATTCCATTGAAAAATGTTGTGGCAAAGGCAACACTTTTCATTTTTGCGCTGAAAGATGGTCTTGGACACAATTTTGTTTTCAGATTTTTCACACTAACTTTGGCTTTGTTTGCCAACACGCACACATACACAATACACCGCAAAACAAGAGACGAGCCAACGGCATATTTAAATTGAGATCCATCATATATGTACTTACTCAGTAAGTGATACTCACATATGTAGAGGGGTATATATATATAATATGTATGTATTTATATATGTATGTGACGGTTATAACCCAATTACGAGAATTTTTCAAGTGGCTTTTGGTGTCGACGCAGTTTATAAAGCTCAGCGGCTACCCCCTTTTTATGCCTGCACGCTTGCGCGCCCTGGCTCTGCTGCTGGTCATGTTTTTCTATAATTATGTATGTACATGTATACAGGTATATTCCACCTGATTTGGACACTATCACAACTAAGACATCAACTTGTTTTAGTTATGTTTACGCATTGTTTTTGTTATTTTTTAACCAATGCCCTTACCTTGCATGAAGATTGCCATGACTTAAATATATGGTTTGTTATGCATTAAGAAATCTGCAAGTTATCAATGCTAAAAAAGACTCGATCAAACAATAGAAGGTCTAGCCTAGGCTTTCTTTCGTTTTCCTGTAAAAGGGATGTGGCAGCGTTTACGTTTCTATTGGATCATAAATTTTGCATTTTAATATACCTAAACTTTTATTGTTCTACCTTAGAAAGTCTAAGAATTGATGGATGTTAATTGAAGTGAATTGATTGTTCTAGGTATACATAATATATATTTTAGGTATATGCATATGCCTTTAATTCATTTCGCCCCGACCAAAGGTAGACTCCTCAAATTGCTGAGGAACTTTCCTAAGCAAAACTAATATCGTTCGGTTTATATTTGTGTCTTTGTAAATGAAAGAATTTATTTGACATAAAATAACTTTATAAATTGTTTGATTTTATGAAGGGCGAGTACTATATATGAAAATACAACTCATAGTCAGTCCCCGAGCATATCGAAGGAGATAAACAAAAGAGGCTTGAATCAATAAGTCGCCCTGACAGTTCATATTATTCAAAGCTAGCATTGGAGCTATCATCTAAGACGAAGGAACATCCGAAATTAAATAATGTTGTCTGTTCTGTTAAGAAATCACAACACTTTATAATAATAACTAAAATTAAACAGATGACAGTTTTTACTAAACCTCAAAAAAATATTTGGAAAACATCAGAAATTTGTAAGACCACTGTGTATTTAAAGGCTAATTGATAATCTTAACCTAGTTATATTAATTGATCTTTATCTTAGAACACCAGCTTTTGCTGCTTCTATAAACTTTTGCATTGATTGCTAAACAAAAACCTTCAGATAAAAGATAAAATTAACTAATAATATCTACTCCCCCACTATTGACTACACTTTTGACTTACACCTCATTTCAAATGGTGTTTGCCCTACGTAAGTGTATCTATTGTTCGTTCAACAGAAGCCATGGAAATGTTTAATTCATGTATATTTGTTATGCTTTTAGTTTGCGTGTTCCTTAATGACTCGACGCGTTTAGCCCTAAGTTGACGCCAGTTCCGCTCCTCTATTTCGCCAGTCACTCAAAGCATAAACAGTGTTTGGTCCCATCAGTGTCTCAGCCGAGTTCTGGTTTAGTTAAGTAAGTGTGCAAGTAAGTAAGTATGACCCATATTACATGGCCACCTCACAAAAGAAAGACACACTTGCTAAAGCTAAGGCTAAGCGATAATGTTCTGTGTAGTTTTTGTGGAGCTCCGCACAAATGCAGAGGAGTAGCATCTGTTAATTACCCCACATGCATTTCCCAAACGCAATGAAAGAAATGTTGTGTGGAGTGGAAAAGTGTCGCATGATCGTGCGCTCCATAACGTAACAAATACACAATGTCGCCTGCTCTGAAAAGCCTACTATTGGTAGGTTCTGCTGCATTAACCATGGAAGACAACGAGAATCGGGCACTTAGACATTGAGGATTGGTGTCACTTCCACTGGTGCACCCGCTGTTGCTACTGCTGTTGCCACAAGCCGGTTGTCAATGTCGCCTGTCAAGTGTCTCATAAATCGCCAGCAGTTGCAACATTGACTTTGGCCTGTTAGCTACCTGAATATCGTGCTCTGTGACAAGTCTAAGGCCGCATATTGAACTTGGCTAAGGAGGCTGATAATTGTTTACTCCGAGCAGCATTTCAGACTTTCGTTTTGTGAAAGACTTGCACTTTTTAAATGCTCGGCGATTATATAATGAATGGTAATGTTTAATATATATTAGTTGGTACCTTGCCCGGCTCTCACATTTAACTTAATGAGCAAAAATTTCACTGCAATAAAAATGTTTTGATTGTGTTTTGCTGCCGGGCCTTGTTGCTCGAAAACTGAAAGAAATTGGGAGCCAACAGCTGCAGTTGGAGCTGGAGCTGGAGCTGGCACTTGATGGTTGGCTGACTCATCAAAAGCTCACAATTTGGACAGTTTTTTGTTTTCCAGTTTATTTGGCTTACCATTCAGGTGTCTGGCAACTGGTGCCGTTGCCACTGCTGCTGGTGCTGGTGCTGCCGGTTTAACTGGCAGAGATGATGGCAAGCTCCAGCCATGCGTTGTCGTCATTGGCAAAAGTAGGCAGAGGAACAGCCGCCCAGCTGTACCTGACATGGAACGCCTCCAGTCCATTTCGTTGTTCTCACTCACTCACGCCAGCTGCCACAAATACCGATATATAGATTTTGAATGCAGATACGTCTCACTCATGCACCGTTAGATGAAATCAGAGAAATTAGTTGTCCGACTCTCGGAATTCTGTTCTATTCACTACTGATTTATATACACTATTTATCGACACGCAAAAGAACAACGGCGTTTTGTTCCATTTACAGCAGCTCACCAACAAAGCACCGAGCGAGTCTTTGACAAAACACATTTAATTTACTTGCTTATAAATATTCAAATGTTCAGCGGCATTTAGGCCAAATTCACCACGCTCAACATACGAGTAAAGGCCAAAACACTGGTGGTAGTTGGACACTACGCTCCTCACACGACCAAGTTCAAGGTAACATTAAGGCATGTCGCGCATACGTAAGAAGTTTTATACCAAACGTTGCAGCTAAGAGAGCGCAATGTGAAAGCGGATCGCTCTCTTCCAGCGCTAGTACACTGAGATAAAAGTATTCCCAAATGCTAAGACCAAGTTGGGCGATTGTTTGCTCTGTGAGCTCTTATTTTAGCCAGCTCATTTTTTTCTCTCAGTGTATGGAAAGTGAGCTGGCCAGATAAAGAGCTGAAAGAGCAAACAATCGCCTAACTTGGTCTTGTCATTGCGCTTGGCGATTTGCGGTTTGTTTTCATGCTGGATGTGTTTGGATTTCTTGGATTTTGGCAAATGTTGTGGGGCATAGTTTAAACAAACGGCTCAATTAAACTGTCCGTTAGGCACATATCGACTGTCACAATAAGCACTAGCCAAAAGAATTTATTGGCGCCAACCTTTGAACTTTGACAAACGATGCTAAAATCTGTGTTAATTTAAGCCGAAAAGGTTCTATAATTTTGTGTTGGAAACTCAATCTGAGAGTATATATTCGAGATATAAATTTACATTTCTGTCAAATTACTTTTAATTGTTTTTATATTCCGTTTTGAGAAATCGGCCTAACACCTGGTGAATGCAGAAAGGGGATTGAGTTTATTGTCGGTTTATAAAATTTTTTAATGTTTTTGGCTGACTTCCAATGCGTTTACTGAACGAGTTTTCGTTTTAGCCAAATTGCTGTTAGGCTTTTTGTTTATTTTACTTGCCAACTATAAAATAGTTGATTATGGTTTAAACAAAAATGTAAGAAAAACAATGTATGGAAAATGTAAGCAGATTTCCACTAACCCATATTAGCAGCAGAGTTTGAAATTGGTGTTGATGCTTGAAGTGTTTTATTTTATCACAAGAAGCTTAACTCATTCTTTGATTTGTTATTTAAATTTCGAAATCATAGAGAAATAGCGATCATAAACTAAGATATTATTATATATTTTTAATATATCAGACGAGAAATCCATGCAGGCAGGCTGCTGTAATGCCACCTTGGGTATCTTGGTTACCATCTTGACCATCCTCCTACAAAATACTCACATTTGTTAGTATAGTGAAATATCGAAGTCAATAAGAACCCATTCAAACTATTCAGAAGAGACACTCGGCACAGGCAATTGCAATGCAAACTAATTTTTGTTGCAGAATAAGGAACCGAGTCACTTTCTCTTCCCAACATGTACTCCAATATCTACATCTTAGACGGTACGCCTATCCTATACACCTCGAAGGGGTTTATATGGCACTTGATTCTCGCTTACATCTCTATATTTATCTTATTTGTGAAGAAGGAGAGGAGACTCATTACTCTTAGAGACAACCAACTTTATGGTTATCTTGATGATTGAGGCCTTCCATTACGTTCAGTCAAAGCAAATTAAATATAAATATGTGGTATTACAATGGGCTCAGATTGACCCCTCTTAGTTTATTCCCCTAATAATAGTTCTCTTTACATTTTTTCATACCTTTATTCACAAGTTTTACATAAGAAATATATATATATCTAACCGAAAACCAAACCGCATAAACATTAATATTAACTTCATGTTCACCTCTCCACCCATTCATCATATCTAACCACTCTAAGCTCACACTTCACCAACAATTACAATAACTCAAATTGCGCATTAAGTTGCATCATTGATAAATTCTTTAAAATAGTTTTCACTAACACTTGAAAAATGAAAGTTTTCCAAATGTTTACTTAACGAAATGTAGCCAAGTCAAAGTCACATAAGTGATGTTATTTTATTGACTTTTGCAATTTGTAAGTAAATGTTATTTTTGTGTGGATTTATAGCCATGCCGTATGCTCAGATCTCATTAGAGGGTCTGAATCTGACATATGTAGCATCATTTTGTAATGTTTGACAGTTTCTAACTGAAGCTATCACCTGCCTCGTTTACTTTGTTGAGGTGACAAAATGAAAGTTGCCAAAACTAATAATTGAAGAATTGGGAGTGTGGACGAAGGCAGATGACCAAAAAAAAAAAAACAGAAACAATACAGTACGCATTTTGATTACAATTACGAAATTCGATGGAAAAATTAAGAGGCTCGGCACGTCTGAAAGACCCAGAGTCATGGACATGGACATTTACAGTGGGTCTGACCTGGGGAAGCTCGTACTCGCGTGTCTAGCTCAATTTCACTTTCAAACAGACGCTACTGGCAATTAAGGCGACATAGGGCTGCCAAAGATGTCGTCGTTATCGTTGACATCCTCTTATGTCCATGCTCATGTCCAATTATCATGTTAGAAAGAGAGTGAGAGCAGCCAAAGCCACTGACAGCAGGTCGCCATTGGTTGTTAGAGCTATGGCAGAAGCTGAAGCTGGCCCAGTGTCGTTGCTATATGTCTATATATCTATATGTCAGTGCAACGCAATTATCTACATTTTATAGCGAAACGGCAAAGACAAAAGTCGCAAGCCATTGATGCTGATGCTGCTGCTGCTGTTGTCATCACATGATTTGTCGCCAAACGTCCAACTGGCACAACGTTAACGTTAACTGGCCAAAAGGAAAAACGACAAAACCTTTGGCGTATTTCAATAATCGCAGTTTGGTCGTTCGGCATCCATTTGTATTAGATGAGAGTACACATAGAAAGCAGTGAAATTGATGTGATCACAATTGCGGGGTTGGCAGTTTTATTTCATTTTTTTTGTTTTTGGCTTTGACAACTCATAAGTAAGGCTATTCACGCACTGGACTTGCGCCATTTTGTTTTTTGCCACCGCTGCTAATTAATTGAACAGCTCGAACAAAAACCATTTGCGTTGCCTGTCTTTAATTAAAAACACCGCCAAATACAAAGACATCAGCAGGCGGCATCAGCACCGGCCAATCAGCCAATAGCTCATCGAAAACGTCACTTGTCTGCACTTATGATGGCTGTCGAAGCTGGGACAAGTCCAGACCAGTCTGAGACAATGCACATAAATCAGCTAACAAACAAGCGAACACGTCTAACTGATCGCATAGATCTTTGACAGACTGCATGCGCAGCATTCGGCATTTGGTTTACTTATTTACCTCACCCTCACCCAGCCCTGGTCAGACTTGTGCTGTCCTGGCTGTCTGTAATTGTGTGTGTACGTGTGGTAGATAAATATTTATAAGACCGCATTATCGCCTTATCTTGGTCTTGTTTTAAACATTAATTTGTTACAGTTGTCAGTTGAGATTTTCATCGCCTGATTTGCCATTGAATTCATTTTGCTTTCTACAGGCGCATGCCGGCCACTGACAATGTAATCTTAGTTGCTTTAATTGCATTGCAATTGAAATGACAAATAAAATATGTATTTTTTGGGATTGCTATGGATTTCGTCACAAATTTCAAACGTTTTTCTAATAGTTATAATATATACATATATTCAGATTGAAGATTGAGCAACGAATAATTCTTGCCAACGGGTGCTTCTATGGGATCAGTAGGCATGGGAAGCTTACTCTCTTTCTAGGCAAACAAACTAACACTTTACTCTTAACACTTTACGCTATAGATCTTCCCAAGAGACAGGCTTAAATCAGGGGCAATCGTGCATCAGGCAGAGACCTAGTGCGGTTGATATTCTACTGACACTGAGAATATGTATAATATGCAATTTAGATTTAGATCAAATTGGGTAATCTGATAAAAGAGTAAAAGAATTTGAAATGTGCTGCACAACAAATTTTACTTGTTGATTGATTGATTTTACAGCATTTTTATGATATAGTGTTATTAATCCAACAAAAACAAAAGCAAATGTACGATCTCCTCGCAAACAAAAGTGTAAGCATTTCTGTGTTGCAGATTGGCAAGGTTCAGCACCTTTGACGCAGTAACGCGACAGATGCATATAATTTTATAAACTTGTCTTGATGATCCAAAATTTATGTATACACTTGATCTATGAATAATTTCTTGCTTCTTTCTATGATTTTAGCAGCTGTTTAAATAAAATATCATTCAAAGCCAAAGAACCCCATAACAAATTTTTATACTCGCTCACTAATAGAGTAAACGAGTATATCGTATTCGTGCAAATGTATGTAACAGGCAGAATGAAGCGTCTAAGACCCCATAAAGTATATATTCTTGATGAGCATCAACAGCCGAGTCGATCTAGCCATGTCCGTCTGTCCGTCTAGAGAGACCCAATTTGGTCAGTTCGTTTGTTTTTAAATTTGATGTTGCATACTTTCAGCTGCCTTTCAAAAATAATTGTAAAGCAATATTTTGTACAGCATTATTTTCGTATGGCTTCGTTATCCATTTCAATGAAAACATAGTAGCATCTGCCCAACAATAGGTGTCGCCAACTAACCTTAGGTGCAAGGAAATTTCCAAGCACATGCTGTACATTATTTTCTTTTCTGGACTAAATGAATTTAAATAGCTCTAATCGGTGTATGCACTTCGGCGTTTAAACATCTCATAGCTATGAAGGGTTTGGTCACAATTATCCCCAAAATAATAAGAAATATTCAGATTCTTCTAAATCTGATGAAATAGTAATGAATATCTTCACTATAATTCTTACAACCGGTAAAAACAGGTTTAATCGCTACTCAATATGTATTACTTTCCTATAAATAAGAACAAGGAGAATACAAGGAGAATCCTCTAGGAGGTAAATACAAATGTTTGCGCACTACAGTCGTATTGTTTCTATCTTCCCAAATAAATGTGTAAGGTTACATTCACTGGTGTTTATTAGGCAATAGTGCCAAGAAGTCCTTCGTTAAAAATATTCCTTTAGAATATCGGCGAGAAGCGCGATCTTCGCTGAGATATCTAAGATAGAGCATGGATTCATGAATGAATGATATCTCGCAGCAAAATTTCGTCTTGGGGACAGCTAATCTCAGCTTGATCCTTTGGGATGAGCGTTGATTATATGTCATTATGAGATATTTCAATACAGATAGTTAATGTTAAAGACATTCTTAACGTAGAAAAGTAAATGCTTTACTGTTCCCGAAGAGAAACATGTATATTTTAGCAGAGTCTATATTTTCATACCATTCATAAAATATGTGAGCATATATGAATTTAAACATGAAGTTTGTATATAACTTATAACTGCTTCAGAACGCACATTTGGTAGAATACGCTGGAAAAACAGCATACCATGACTTTTTCGCTGTTGCATCTTACATAATTTTATTGACTCTAAAATTGTAAGTGGTATGAATATGTTCAAGGTAGTTAAGAGGGAGCTATGTGTATCACAAGTGCAAAACGCTTACAATATCTGGAATAACGCAGAAGCACGATCTTCATGCAAGAAGCCTTTCCTAGCGTTGGCGGAACCTTCATATCTTGTCGCAGATAGAGGAAAGCAGTAGTCCCATCGCAGGCTAAATAGGATCCGCTTGTGCAAGAAGAAAAGCAGTTGTAAAATACTCCTGCCCCACTGACTGTGCCCTACATATCATGTCGCGGAACGAGATGCAGAAGTTCGCTTCGAGGCTGAACCTTCCCACTCATATCTTTTCTGTCTTTCCTTACGTTTTTTTTTATTTCTTTGTTTAAATAATGATGTTTTCGTCTCTACTCAAACGCTCGCACCCCTCTATTGTATATAAGTAGTTTCATTTGCCTTACTCCTCCTTTAACAGCTTCACTTGACAAAACGTGCGTTAACAAGTCCAACATTCATTAATCAACTTTTTATTTGATCTCTCAATCCACTAAGCGTTCGTTTACAACTATGATTATCCACATCATTCAAAATCTCTTTTCCCACTGTAATACTCGTCACCCTATGCAAACATTTGAATACAATTGTATACTGAAATTATGTAGACCACTGAGTCAGAGATATTGATCCAACTTCTAGTTGAATGGGCATGGACATCCGCTCTCAAAGCCATAACTAATGAATCGCTGTGCTACACAATAAGATGCCGTCGTCGTCATTGTCAATTATTGCCCAAATTGGAAATGTTTTTATTGCTTATGCTGTGTACTCCTTCGTCTTCTCGAGCCCACAAACAGCTTAAGCTCCAAAGCTACTGTAGAGAGCCGCAACAAATACGCCAACAAATAACATCTAATGTCATGACTTTGACTTCCATTTCAATGTTGGCGATAATGTTGATGATTAGACAGCAAAACGTGAAGTCCGCACACGCCCATTGTTGAGCTGGATGCCAAAGAAATCGCCGCCGCGGTGGCATATGAATGTCTGAAGCCCAATTAATCACGGACCCCAGAGGGGTATAAGCCGACTTTCTTCTTTCGGTTAAACATCAATCACATTTGGGAAAGGTCGCTAATTGTTTCAGCTACCCAAACTGCGTGACAATAAATGGTCGTAAAATGAAAATAAAATCATTTTTTATGCTACTTTATTTATAAATTATGAATCGATTTAAGCCTATTTACAAGCAAGGTATAGGAGAAAATAATTTAATTATAATTTAGTAATTTAATAATTTAATCTTTAACTAAGTAGTTTTAAGTGTACGTAAAGCTGCGCCCTGGAAAAGTCGCTGACTAAAAGTTTAACCGGTGGTCGTTCGCTCCTTGAAGCCGCTGCTCAGCGTATGAAATTTCTCGCCGGATATTTTGTTGGCAGCAGCGACATCGGATCCGTATTGTTGGGCACCTCACCCACGTGCATAGGAGACGACTGACCATCCGTGAACTGACCAGTGGGTGCATAAGCTCCATAGGGATCAGAACGGCTGGCCCAGCCTTGGCTGTCATAGGTGTATCCTTGGCCGGCAAGTTGTGCCTGAGTTTGGGCATTGCCGCCGTGTATATGCAAGTGGATTTCTTTGCTTGGCGGATGTTGCGGAGGGCCACTCAATCCAGTTGCGCCCCACGACTCTTTAGCATGTGGATTCCAGCCAGGATAGCTGAAGGACGGAGCCGAATTCTCATACTGGCCAAATAGGCTGGTCTTCAAGGTGATAAACTTGCCCAGTATGGCAATGGCATTCATGACAACCAGCACCTTGAGCAGGAACAACGATTTCATGCCAATGGCCACCAGAAAGGCAACCATGGCTGAGAGCACTCCAAACTTGAATATGATGGGTATGAGAGCCATTTGCAAGCGGCGAATCTTGCCAAATGTGCGACCCTCTGAAAGAAACAATAACGTTTGAGTATTAGCAGATAATATATAATCCGATTGAGTTGGTTGACTATATAATTACACTCTGGGAGCCACTAAATGATTCATCCAATTAAAAGCAAAAGTGCAAACCGAAACAAATTCGTGTCTTCAGTCTTTTGGCAAATCTCTTAATTGGCATTAAAAAAAAAACAAAACACCTCGCAAAAAAACCTCAACAATCAAAATTCCATAGAAATCTCACACTCAATCAGATAATCATTTATTTATACGCTTATTACAATAATTTCATCAATAAACAGAGCCGAACGCTCAGAAATGCGAAAGTCCATAAAAACCAATCGCAGCGCAAAAATAAAGCAAAATTAAAAAACTGAAATATTTTCTCAGACACTTAGAGCTGGCGCTTAAAAGATGCGTTCGCATTATTATTTGAGTCATAATCTGCGCAAGTCTAGAAAAATATGCGGAAAGTGAAATTGCGAGGGAAAAAAGTAAATAAAATCCCATATATCAAATCTCAGCTCAGCTCTTTTGACAACAACAAAAACATTTATTTGTTTTGCTTGGTGGTTAACACCTTTTAGCTTTTTTGTAAACATAGGTTGTTGTTGTTGTTGTTGTTGTTGTTTTTTTCGAACTCTTTTTCATCTCTTTTTATCCGTCATGTCAGGTTTCATTGAAAACGAAAGTGAATCTAACGAAGAGGATGCCATGCTCATGGGAAATCAAGCTTGATTAGAAGAGTCGCTAATCACTGGCAATCAGCTTTTGATGTAACTCATTTAAAGTCATTCACACAGTGGGAAATTGTTTATTTGACTTATATCGTAAATGCAACAGCTGCACTAATTGCTGTACCTTTTTGAAGTCGATAGATTTACTCACCCACAGCTGCTGTTGTTGGCTTTTTCACGTCGTCTTCATCGTCGCCAAAGAGGCTTTCACTAAGATCGCTGCGCAGCCAGCTCCACAATGTGCGCACCATGCCCCAAACACTCAGATCTGTGGCATCAGCTGGCTGCACTGCATTCTTATCGCCAGATGTTGACGTTGCCGCGGCAGCCGCATCATCGCTAGCCGCTGCGGCAGCCTCTTTGTCTGCAGCCTCCTCGTCGTCGTCGTCATCATCATCATCATCGTCGTCGTCGTTGTCATCATCATCATTTTCATTAGCGGCTGCTTCTTCCAGTGATGCTGCCTCCGCTTTGTCTTTGTCTTCATTGTTATTCTCCGCCGGCTTTTCAACCTTTTTGGTTATCTTGGCGCCCAGTGCGCTGCTCAAGCAGCAGAGAGCCAGCAACAGCACGAGCATCGAGTGCCGCGCACTTGAACTTTTTGTGAGAAACTGAAAGTAAGTATGTATCAGAGAGTTGGGTGAAATTGTGTATGAGTGCGTGTTTGTGTGCTTCAGTCTTATTGTTTCAGGAATGACATCAAAAACGGCTCTAAACGCAACATTTCGTCATTCGAGGCGCGGAAATTGCATAAGCAAAAGACTTAGGAAACGAACTTGTTTTCATTTACACCTGGTCCCATCGACAAATACGAGTGAAACGCGTTTTAGAATGCACTTCAAATAAACCAACAGCCATAGGCCTTTTGGTGTTTCCTCTTTAACACCTGCTTTAAGCTATATTTCTGGAAACCTTTATATAATAGTTTAGCTCTCAGGCAACAAAGTTGAAAAAATGTCACAAATCACAAACTCTCAAAGTGGTTGGCGGCAATTTATATGCAAATCCTAAATGTTGGCAAAATCTCAGCATGCAAGGGGGTGTGTGTGTGTAAATTGATAAATACCTTTAAGATATTTCACTTTATTAAATTTCAAAGGCGGATATTGCATAAAATGTTGATAGTTTAATATGATATTATAAAAATACGTATTTATTGTCAAAGTGAAATCCAAGAAGTGGTCATCAGTTATATTAAGTTTCGTCTTACGGCAAAATGGAAGAAAATATTTATAAAACAAGTTCATAGAAGCAGTTTATAGTTTGTTATACGACGTTTTTATATATATATTTAACAGACCTTAAACCAGGACATCTACTTCCATTTATTTTTCATGGAGGACGCTTGATCTGCAACCAAATGGGTACAATTTTATAGAGAAAATGCTTCGTAGTACATTGGAAAGCTTTCCTTTGTAAAATAGAGCAGGTCTATTGAGGAAGTTCACATGTTTCTAAATGTGAGCCAACTGAACATCTGCCTCATCGTAATAATAATTGCCAACATTTCCATTCAAGATGCCTACTAGTGTTTTCAATTGTTCGTCAATGTTTTGATTCCTCATCAAGAATTGGATTCACGAACTATACAAACTTCACCAAGCTTAATGTGTTGAATGTGTTATAGAATACTTATTAATTCCCTTTGATTGAGGTTTACTCGAGCCCATATAATCTCCTCCAATATCGACTAGCTGCTTTTTAGACGCCATTCAGTGTTTAGTTACCAAAACCGCCTTCCAAAATGGGAAGATTTGGCTTCCCCAAGAGCTTTAACGGATCACGGATATACCAATTATACCATTAATTTTAAATTAAAGATCAAAATCATACATATATATAAATTTCATCTAATTATAACAATAAGTTATACTCGTTCTTTACATTTATTTGCATTAGTTGTATCAAAATATATACCTATTTACCACTTCACAGTGGGTTCAATATAGGATAGATGTTTTCGAAATTTGAAAGAAATTTCTGATTAAGAACTTTTTACAAAATAAATGTTTATCAGCAGCTGTTCCATCATTATCTAGAAATTTTGAGATGTTAAAATCTTTAAGAGTTTCTTATGGCAACTATGCTCCTGCTGAATATATCAAAAATACGAATATATACTATATTATTACTATTATTATTATTGTAGCAATTCTGTTGTTCTATAATATAAGCAAAATATATAGTTTTTAGCAACTAATTATTAACAAATTGCATTCGCTCACTGACCATATTTCAGCTTACACCCCTATAAAACATCCACTACACAAATTCCCACTGTTCATTCATTACTTTTTACCAATGAGAATGAGCACAAAACTGAAAGTCATAATCACGCTCACGCTGCTTTCCACTTTCAATTTATACGAAAAACAAAATTCTAAACAAAACGCCTTAACAAAATGTTAGTTGTAATTTTTAATTTACAATTGTTAGCTGACCCACAACAAATTTTCTCTGGCGCTCAGCCAAGTGACAATTTCTTCTTTCCCTTTTCTTAAAGCTTAGCTGCTGCTAAAACCAAAACAAAAGCCTAGAAACATTTCA
Source organism: Hirtodrosophila duncani (assembly GCA_037043425.1). NCBI lineage: Eukaryota > Metazoa > Arthropoda > Insecta > Diptera > Drosophilidae > Hirtodrosophila > Hirtodrosophila duncani. Next base: position 3,340,551 of record JBAMBM010000834.1, on the reverse strand, counting down.
GAAACAATTCTGAAATGAAAGTAACGGTTGGCTCCATTTTGCGCCTCTAAAGCAAATAAATCATATAGCAGCTATTTTAATTATAAAGCTTCTCCATGAAAGAATTCCAAATTTTGCATAGCCACAGGCTACTTGACATAATTTGTGGCCGCTTTGCATTATCTAATAATGAAACCATTTAATTTCTGGCTATTGTGAGGGCCTTTTGTTGTCTAATTTATTGTGGCTACTTTTTTTGCGGGTTTTTTGCCATTTATTTATTTTTTTATATGTTTTTTTTGTGGGCCAAACGCTTTGTGCTCCATTTGCCTTTTTGTTGTAACTGTAAATGGAAACTTGCGGCTTGGCCTTGATATATTTGTATGAAAACAAATCAATTTGAATTCGGTTAAGCCTTTGTTTTATCTTTCAAGATAAATGCAACTGCATTAGGTGAATGCAAGTCGGAAAGAAAGTCTTTCTCGATGATGCAATCGACGCACATCACATGCATTGTTAAATTTCTATATGTTTATATAAAAACATGGGCGATAAACAATGCCGATTTATAATAACATTTACATGCATTCCAACTAATTTACATATTGTCCGACTGATGGACAGTTTGAACGCAGTTTTTCCAGCTTAGTTTCACTTTGCATCTCTGATTTTGTATAAACTTGACTCGAATTAATGGCTGCGGCATAATTTAATTTACATCTTCTGGGTTGGTTTCATCATACGAGGTAATCAAATTAAACACCCATATGATCGAATATACTACTTTCACAGGAGCTCAAGAGAAATTGTTGTTGAGATTCAAAATAAAACAAAATCAACAACAATAATCTCGTTGTATAAATATTTGCACTTTGTTTTAGGGCGCTTGTTCAGCTGCGAAATTTCGCTCTTAAGCCACATTTCGCTGCATTGGTGTTAAACACTTGCCGTTTATGTTAAATTTTGCTAAATTGTGTCGAGATGGCCCAGAGCTCTCACATAGGACAGAGCTGCCAACTGTGTGAGTCAGCTTCAGTCTGGCTGAGTAAAAGTATTTATTTTGCTTTTATGTAGATTTTAGCACGTGGTTTGCGTTGTTGGCTTAAGAAATGCGGAGAGAATATGGAAATCAATGATGAACCTAAATATGTAAAAGTATTATGTTGTAAAACATTCCAGTATTATTTTGAATTAATTTTTACAACCAGGATGCCATTTCTAAAATCCTATAATGCGAAACCTATGCAGGAGACTAATAGATCCTAAAGAGAGACATATAGAATACTTAGTCATGGCACGGTGAGCAATAATAATTATAAGAATTCAACTTAAAGTAAATGATAAACAAAAATTAGAGAGGTTTTTAAGCCCTTGAAAAGCAGACATAAGACAGCTTTATTGACCATGAATTAGTATATATCCACTAGTTCAGCAATGTGATAAGGTTTCATATGGATATGACCGCATGACTGTATATTCCTATACATTTTCTGTATGGACTTCACAAAAGAGTTCCTTAGTATCCTAATATTTCAACAGTTTGCAAGGTAATGTCAACTACAAGTCCTTGGAAAAGTTTTTAATAAGTTTTAAATTCAGCCAGCAAATTATGGCTTCTTTTGAAACCAAATTCATATCTACTGAATTAATTTAAAAAAATCCTCAAAATATAAAAGAGATTTAATTAAAATCGATTTTAAATATAAAATTCCCAAAATTATTTTGGGATGCCTTATTCGTCCAGAAAACTTGGTTGTGAAAGATGCATTGTCGAAGCAGACCACATACCTTAATGAATGAGAACGCTCTCAACAGTTGCTATCCTGAATTCGAATTCAACTTTGGTAAGAATAAATTATTTTCAAAGAAAGGCAACGACCACATCGAACCTTTTTGTAATGTCTTTCATGAAATTTATTTAGTCTCCTTAAAATTGGCATATCCTAAATCTAGATAACGTTAATACATATTGGGATCCTGATAATTTGAGACTTCATGAATTTCACACAGAAATTGTAGGATAATGACTTCGTCTCAGTTCAATCTCCTGCTTCGTGGAAAGACAACCACACTGACTTGCACAATTTCATAGTCGAATGTTCTATCATCAAGTCTATACAATTTTGGTAATATTTTGAAATAGTTTTTAATGGTTTGTTTGTTTGTTTTGAGTTTTTAAATAATTTCATAAGTACGAAAATTACTAAACTATGCCAATTAAGCTGTAGTTTTTAATATATGTATTAAAAATGGAATGAATCATTGTAAATAAGTCAGGCAGCTTTAATTTGTTCAACTAATAATGATCTAAATTAAATAATAATGATAACAAAAATATATTAAATTAACAAAGTGGCATAGGAGTAAAAACAACCCACAGCTAATGGAAATGTAAAGCACCGCCCTATATGTAAATTCTTTAAACTTTCTTTCTGTTTTATAGCAACAGGTGGGTGTGTGTGTCTTATTATACCTGCTGCTCATATGTGTTTTATATGTCGAACACTCCCGAAATATAAACCTCAAATCATTAAGTTAACCATAAACCTTCAAGTGTGGTCTACATTCTTTTCCAACTGTCCATTGTGTAAATGTCATAAAACTATAACTATGATTTTATAAAGCCCATAAAATTTATAAAAATGACATTAAGCCATATGCAATAAGTGATGCAATTAAGGCACGTGTCCGGGCACAACTATAAAAATAACAATAAAAACAACTAGGCTATAAGTAAAGTAAAGTGCACATTATCTAATGTCAAATATGTAATGTCTCGATGTTAAAGTCACAGTTCATGACTTGGTCACAAACAAAGTGACACAGAAAATTGAAATTGCTGCTAGTAAAAATGTTAATATTCGATAATAACAGCGCAGTTAAACATAATATTACTCGTACTTCCCTGAAAGACTTGGAGCCACAGAAAAAAACACGCCTCAATAGAAAGTTTAGGTTTTTTTGCTTTTGGCGCAAATGGCAACAAAGGCAAAGAAAACAACTGAACTATGATTGTAAATATTGTCCCCGAAAACAAGCCAAAGAATGGTTGGGATGAAAGCAAAGTGTTGTAAAGATTGCTATAAGCCGTTTGGCCCTTTTGTCATATTTGTTAACTCCTTTGCGGACACACAAAACACAAAAGAACTTCAAATATTGAAATTGAGGTAAGGCGGCCATTGAGCGCGTGCCCAGCATGACAATATCGTAAGTATCTGCAATTCAGTTTCAGACTTGGTCAACTTGTACTCACCATTATAAGAGCGGGCTTTGTTGTAACTGCTGCCTTGATTAGCTGTAGCCTTTGTGTGTATATATTTTCACTGCCTGCCAACTGATAATTTGGTATTGTTTTTCGTATTGTACGTATCCTTAATTATTTCATTGAACTTTTTGCAATGCTCGAACGACTTTCACGCAACGACAGAGGCAGCTGTGCGAAAAATAACAACAACGAAATTGTGCACCGCACACGCAAATTGTTAAGAGCAGATCATTGGCCGTGTTTGGTAAGAAAGCAGAAGCTAAGGAGTGCAGATGGTGGCTGATTTGATTGGCGGCTAACGTACAATTGTACAATTCAAATATGTAGCGTATCGTGTTGGCGCGACTGCAGCGCTTGAGATGTGCCCGTTGACTGCCACTTGGCGACCGCCTCGACCAACTGGTAAGGTCTGATGTGGTCGCTGCGCTCACCACGGACCAAGATCAAACCAAGACCAGTCTCTATTTGGCCAGCGCTTCTTCGCTGTGTTTGCTTAACGACTCTCGCAGCAGTCGCAGAGACGGGCACAGGCACAGGCCAGACCAGACCAGACCAGACAAGCTGCTCATTTCCAACTTCCAACACACGCTCTAAAGTTACAATTTCGTTTTCAACACTTTCTTCACAATTTCCCCTAAACGGCAAACTTGTCGCAGTTGACTTTATTACGAATAGTCGTGCAATGGGCCAGAGCACGTTAAACATCATGCGAACGTGACATACGCACCGCTGACGTCACAATCACCACACTCACAAGCATCTGCCAATGCTGCCCGCTGCCACCCAGCACCAGGGCAACCTCAACCCAATGCCCTGCTACTACTACGCTACGTGGTCGCCTCTTTCTCTCTTTCTCTTGATACTTTTGAGTTTGTCTTTAAAAGAAAGGGTATTGAGAGTTGTTCGTGCAGCTTAGTGTTAAACATTTTCCATCTGATGTGCGTTGTCCTACGGGGGACACGATAGTAAGAGCATGAGCAATATATAAAAAGGTAAAAACACTTAAACTATTGTAGTCGAACAAAATTTTTCAATAGCTTATGCAATGCCAAGAAAGTCGTCACGCGATCACGCATATGCATACAATCAAAATGCATAGCAACATTTTAAGCATTTAAACATATATATATATATATATATATATATACTTATAATTGATGGTTCCTTGATTATCAACTTGCCTGATATTGAATGTCCACAAAACTGGGAGAATGCGTGATCCCTGCATTTATTGAATTGAATTTTGGTAAAAACAACAAGTTTTTCCTTATGGCGCGTACATGAATAACCTAAACACGGATTTTCCAAATTTGCGACCTTACTTGTACCTGCAGGGATTCTCCCTGTGTATTGTTTTTCATCATGTCGAATGCAAGTCGCAACGGAGACTGAGTTAATTTAAATTTAAAAGACATACATAGAAGCAGCTAATCTTGTTCCTTTACGATCGCCTTCTAGTGTGGCCTTTACGTGCTCTGCTGTTTTAGATGCACCAGCTTGAGAGGTAGCTATTCGATCGGCGTGCTGAACAGTTTCAAATGTTTGTGAGGTGGCTTTGTATTCGACTTCTAGTCCGGTTTCATATGTTTCTAAGTCTCTCCTAGCACTTTCGTTTCGGGCTTTTGGTTTAAGATTTGCAAGAGCTACACGCTTTTTGGTTGGGCTATTGTTTTTCTAGTTCTATAACAGAGTGTGTACCGACTCGTTCTCCATATATGAAGCATATATAAAGTTTATTTATTAGAAGTTCATCGGACTTCGTAATAAGGACAGCATTTCACTGAGGAATAATAGCAAATATTGGAAACACTTCCACGGTCTCTCATCAAATCCTACTATTCTACTTACCTCAACGTTAGAATATGTTGTGAATTCAAGCAAGTCAGAGTCCACCAATTAATCTGTATTGAATTTTTGCTAGTTCTATTTTGGCCTTTCGATAATTACTGGCATTATACTACTTTTTGGTATGTTTTATGTAAGTGATATGCCATCCACATATATTCAAATTTTAATAGGTTTCGATATATTATTAGTTAGCTAGCTCAAGATGAAAGTTAGTTAGTGAATTTGCTGGTCAGCAAAATTTACTCTGTAGGACACAATTTGAACTGCCCGATTTCGTTTCCTCAACATGTTTAGCCATACAGCTTTACATCAGACATTAACGATAGTTAATGAACTATCAACGATAGTTTCAAATCACTTATTAAGTTTTTAGTATTCCTAAATCTTAAAGCGCATAGCAAATTCGTTGTATAACTTTTCTTGCTGTTTCTCGCTTCTCTCTTTTGTGTGCAACCCAATAGCCATCGTTTTTGCCGGCTGCCTTTTACACCGTCTGCGTACCGTCTGCGCGGTTTCTCGTGATTGCTTTGACCCATTTCTTTACTCCGCAGGCTCCAACTCTCGCACTACGAATGCTCCACTCATGCGCACGGCATTGAATATCAGTCCCATTCACTGAATTGTAAAGATGATCGCACGTTGGCGAAGTATTTGCATGATAAAAGTGTTTATAGTTATGATAATACTATCGTAGCGGTTGATACTATTAAGTCAGTGTAGGTTAGAGGAATTTATAAAGCATTTATAGCACATTTAATGAGAATTAGATGCTTATGTTCTGATTTGTAGGGCATTCATGTCATGAAGGCATAACAACTTACAGTTAACCAGAACTCTGACTCTGACCCAACAGCCAAAAATAAGAAAGGTCTTCTGTGCGTGCATATTTATTTATGTGAATATGCGTTACTGGACTTAGTTGTTACATCAACTGTGATTGCCACACTTTGCTTCAACAACAAAAAAAAAAAACAATACAAATATCACTGTACCCATGTGAACTTGAAAGTTCATTGCCTCTGGTACGGGTACTCGCCGTGTAACCCAAACGTTGGTCTTCATAATTGTCATACGCTGGCATTACATAATGGAAAGCAACTGGAACTAGCGACTGTGTGTGAAATCCGTTAAGTACAATGTGCACTTTTTGGTAGGTCTTTGGGGTTCAGGTTTGTTAGTCTAATGCCATGGCCACATCGCGGTGTCAACGACAATGTCTCTCAAGCGTGTTTTGTTGTTGTTGTGGTTTTTTATGAGCTTTTCCAAATACTCGAAATGTGTCAAAAGTGTCATAAATGTTTTGATTTTGATTTCCGTAAATAACGTTCTTTCTAACGCCTTTCACGAGTCGGCAGCTTCAACACTTGGTTATCATTATAAAACTAATAACATTTACATATTAGATCTGACTGTAACTATAACTGTGAACAGCATTCTATCTATTTTACAATCCACTTCCGTTTAGCTAGATTCCAGGTAAAAGAAAATCAATTGAGTATTAAATTTACGGTTCGTTTTATTGTACAACATTTCACAACAGACAAATTTCTTAACTTAATGCGGCTTACTTTCTACCCAAATTCGATTGATATATACTCGAATAATAGTTCTGCCAATTAGAAGAGCCCAGAGTGGCATATGGATTGGAATAGTTGTTGTTATAGTACGTGGGATACAAATACTGCCCTATGACGTAGGGCAAAATGCGTATATAAGGATTTTGTCCTCCATAGTAATAAGGATACTGTGTTGATGATCCATAGTAATAAGGATACGGTGTTGAATAGTAATAGCCATTGTTTAAACTTACGAATGTAGGACTAGGGTTGTAGGGATTGTATGGATCCTGATATTGGCCACGAGCTAGCTGTAAGAACAACAAACATAAGCGAAGAGTTGAGCTGAATAATATTTTAAGACTTACCACAGCCAGTAAAACAAACACCAGCCACATACACAAGGATTTGTATGCCATATTTGTATATTTATGCGTATAGTTTAACCTGTAGGTTGTCAAACCCTAAAGTGTTGATTTCAGACTAACTTTAGGCCAGTTCAACGCTACCATTTTATAATATCGGCTCTATGGGCTACCCCAATTTCATGCACTGCTAACTTTAATTGAAGCCTAGAGTTTTTTTGCCATACACATAACAAGGAGTACTATGAGAATATTCCATGTTTTTATAGCTTTTTCGTTTCGTCATTGAACTTGACTCATCCGGGTAACGTGCGGTGCCATCTCATCTAACAATAACAAGCGGCTTGTTTACCCAAACCCAAGCAATTTTCATTGCCATTTCCATTGGTTCGTCTGATGATGGTGACTCCCAAAAAATCCCGTGACGTGCGCTACAAAACCATCAGCAAATATATAATTGACAAATTTGTTAATTAGACGTGTTAAGGATTTTGTCGCATTTACGAATTGAACATTTTGAAAAACGGTGATTTTATAGACGCAATTACAATTCATTTTTATTTTGTTTATAATCTGCTTACAAACAAGAAATTTATTTGTAAATTATACAATAATGTGGCGGCTCCAACAAGTTGTAGCTGTTATTTATTGTTTTTGTTGTTGTTGTTGTTGTTATTGTCATTTACTGAGGGTGCCCTCTATATACATTATTTACAGAATACATCTCACAACTCGTTTCACGACAAATTAGACTACATACACAAAAAAGTACAAAACGAAACTCAACAATATTTTCAACAAGCTCTTAAATTAGTTGTCCTTCAGCTTCATGGAATTTTGTTTTCAGGCCACAATTACACATTTAATTTAGTTAGTTTTGCATTTTCTTTGCGAAACGACAAATAAATATTTAGTTAATTGCAATTAGTAGTCCTCGTCGTCTTCATCTGGCGGATCTGTGGCATACGTTAGTTCGTTTAGATAGAACCATTTCTGTGGCGAAAAGAGAACATAGTTCAGTTTTAAGATTTGATACGAAAGATATAATTAGCAAACCCATAAACAACTCACCGGCGACTCTGTGCAATTGAAATTGTAATCCCAATCACAGATTCTGTACTCCTGATAAAAACTCGTCTCGTTCGCACACAAATGTGGTATGCGGTTACCCTCCTCGTCACACATGTGAAATATCTGTGAAATGTGGTGCATTATTTAATTAATTGTTAATTCTAAGTTCCTATGCGATCTGAAATCTACATACGAACTAGTTTAGATAAATGTGAAGCATACTTTTAGGCAAATTCATAAATCTCGAAAACTAAAGCTCGGCTTAAGCAAAGCTTGTGATTTGTGTGTGTGTGTAGCGTGTATGCTTTCTCTCACCTGACAATTGTACTCCATGTCCGCATAAAAGCCCACCGAACGCCGTTTACAATCGAAAGAGAATGTTATATTATCTAAATTCGTCCATTCCTTTGTCTTGTGATTTTGAAATACTGGACTGGCCGGCTCTTGCGCCGTAACGGCGGCCAGCAATAACGGAACTGCATTTCAATGATTAAATATATATAAAATAATTTAGATATGGGAATAATATGTATTATAAAATAGAGCTCACAATCTTTGTGAAAATAAAAGAGATTGTATCAGTTATTAACTCAGTAATATATAGCTATTCATCCTTAAAACACTTTTCAATTGATCTACTAATCACAGTCGAACTTCTATATCGCAACAGCTTCCATCGGAGGATGGATATTACATTTAATTCTTTGAACACTTTTTCTTTCTTTCTTTCACTTACTTTACATTCGTAATTTTCAAATGTATATTAAGTGCTTGTGATTTATATTAGAGTCCTGCATGATTGTATTAAAAAGGCTAAGGGAATCATTCATTCGGATATGGTATAAATTGGATGCAAAAGCTAGGGTGTGGGATAAAAAGAGAGTCCATTATAATTTGTATAAATATTTCATCAACAACATTTCCAAAGAATTGAAAACACCTTCCAACACATAAGGTAGACATAGTGTATTTCGATCAGAGCTAAGACCGCCCTTTCTGTCAAATGAATTTTCTAGTTTAAATCTCTTAGACTAATGTTTAGCCACAGTAACCTTTTTGGCCACGTGGTCACTTTATTCCGATGGGATGTCAATGATGCTTCATAGATGTATAAATTGTACGCATTTTCATTAGGAATTTAATAGATTTTTTTTCTTTTTTATGGCTTATCTACACTTTGTTTAGTAGGAGAGCATGCAACATGTTTTCCCCTAATTCATCAACAAATTTCTTACAAAGTCAAAATTAAACTTTTTCAAACTGTCTCAAGAGATTTCATCTTATACACCAAATGTTAAACTAGATTTATTCTAATAAAACAACTTCAATTAAGTATTTCAGCTAATTTGACATAATTGGAATATCCACTGTCACTTTGTCCATTGCTCCTTATGTTTCTTCTTCTTCACCAACTCTTTGACTTTGGCCAGTGTTCATAATATATGTGGCTCACGCGTGTGCCAACGCCAAACTCTCAAGCCGCGAACCATCCATTTCAGCGAGGTAATCGACGCACTTAGCATTTAATTTATGTCTCGTCCCGGTCTCTGTCGCGTTATTGAGGCCAATACATACTCACCTAGTAAAACTCCGGAAAGCCATAAAATTCTATAACTGTAAAGCATTTTTGTTTTTGTTGCGCTAAACATTTTGGGGCTGTATTTTTAGTTAGCTGGATGGTGTTTTGGCTTTGGCTGCTCTGTGGATAAACTCTGCCCCTCTCTCTCTCTCTGTCGCCCTCAGTCTGTCTCACTTGCATTCGCTTGTTGGGTCTCTGTTGAGCGCTACGCGTCCATTTAGTTGACTCGGGTTTCAATTATTAAGCGTGTCTTGTTTATGGCGGGCACATGGCTAAAAGAGATGGAGAAAAACGAGACGAGGTTGAAATTGAAAACTGCAAATGACAATTAATTGTCGCCTAATTTGGTTAGGCCACCATGGAGATTCATTAACTCTTGCAAATTCACTTGCTATATGTTACAAAATCAGCAGCAACAACAACAGCGGCTCAAAAAGCAACAGCCGCATGTCTGCATAGACTGAAAGAAAATGAGTGTGTATATTGTACAACACCGGAAATAATCTTCTATAAATGTCTGCACCGTGCAGAGTATATAGAGTTGATGAAACGAAATATATCTTCCTCGGTGATTAATTTATACTTTCTTACAGTAAGAGTGGAATCAAAGACAGTCGAACTATAGAGCCACACTTAGGGAATAGATGATGTTTGCTCACACTTCATTATCGTCTAATGTCGGTGCAGCATCAGTTTATCTTAAAAAACTAATGGAATTCCTCACATTATTTTTTTGCGTGTAGTCATCTAAACGGTATTTATGTATGGCAAACCCACAAACAAGATCTTTTTTGGGCATTTTTTTACAACCGCCGTTTGAATCACGCACGCCGGATGCATCTTCATTAATAAAATTGTCCCCACTCAATTGCCAATGAAGTCATCAAATGCACACCTTCTTTGCTAAACAGGATATGTACCTACGAGCATTTTTATGAACATAAACATAAACATAAACATGAATATGAATATGAGCATTCAAATGTCTAGGCGCTGTTGCTTGACCCACTTTCAGTCAATCAATTCTTCGGCGCTGACTAATCGACAGCCAGATATTTCATAATCATAATTTCACATCAATCACACTCGACAACTGCCAAATTAACAAAACAGCAACACAAAAGAGTAGGAAGGAATTATAGGCAATGCTTGAAATGCGTCAAATGCCATTAAAATACAATAAGTCAATGGCAGATCCAATCAGCAATAGAATTTATTTATGCAAACTGCCAGTTTTTTTTTTCTTTTTTTTTGATTATTTTATTTATTTGTTTTTTCTTCTTGCTTTTTTCATTTTGCTTTACTTTGTTTGGTTTTTGATCTGACAATCGTTAAGTGAAAGAAACAATTTCAACCTGGGCCATGCGCGACCTTGCCCAGGGTTGTTGTTGTCTCGGCCAGCTCAATTAAAGTGTCAACAAGGCTAAAGCTGCACAGATTGGAAATGGGAATGGAGTTGGCGATGGCGTTGGATATGGAGGAGCCTTCATGCACTTAAAAAAACAACTAGTAAAAACCTTATATTTGAAATTCCGACTATAGGATACTCGTTGCCACCATTTCCTATATGAGGCACACTCAAAAGTATGCAACAAGCGTTGGATTTTTCCGACTTTGTCTTCTAAAGTAAAGGTTAAACTTGAATATACATTTTTGGACTTTATATTCAAAGTTCCGTAAAATTTTTATAATTTCCTAAAAGCAGAAAAATGAACCCTACGGATATTCGACTTTATGTTCATGATTCAACTCAATGTTTCATTACAACTTATTTGACGTACACAAAGACATTAAGCTGCCTTGCCTGAAAATTTAAGACCTCAGCTTAAAAGATCAGCAAACTAATTTAATAAATGAAAAACTGCTTAATATTAATAATTCTCAAGAGAAACTCTCATAAAAAACTGCAAAAAAAATGTTGCCTTTCTGCAAAATATCTCTGTGACATCATAACTTATAATGCCACATATTTTGTAGATATTTTTCTGAGTGTTATCTGTCCTGTTTTGTGAACTGTTGAGCGATTAGCGACCCAGCCGACCCCGCTGTTGATTGCATTTTATTGTGAGCTTCAAGCTGATCTTTCTTTCACTCGCCTGCCACAGTTAAATCCTTGACATTTCATGGAATTTATGGACGCTGCATGCGTAGACGATGTATACGACGAGCAACACGGGCGATTAACATCGGCAAAAGTCAAAGCGCAGACAAATAATCGTAAATTGTTTTAAGCCACAACGCCTCCCCCGCATATTCTGGGTTTCAACTAATTTTGCAGCAGGAGCAACAAAGCTGACTGGATGGCTATCTGTGCCCCCTCTGCCATCCACAAAATGAATGATATGCAAATTTTTGCTTAAGCCGCAGCCTCAGCTATCCCGCGGTTGAAGCTGATTGTTGCTGAAGTGAAGGCAGTCGTCGTCGTTGTCTTAAGGCGACGTAAAAGGTCATCGCAGGCAGCCAAAGCAAAAGTCATCTTCACGCAGCCAGCCCAGACCGGCAGATGGGACCCGGGACATAGAGGCGCCTCCACGATGACGCAGCAGCAATAACCATCAGTTATATATGTGCACATCTGTATATGTACTCATCTGTCTGTCTTGTCCAATTACTGTGGTTGGCTGGCCGTCTTTCACCTTTTGGCTGACCATGGCGCCTGCGACAATTGGCAATGTTCCCCGCTTACCTCCACGCACCCGAACTTAGTTAGATGTCAGAGACTTTGAGCGTGCGTTGAAGTTTCCGCAAAAGGCATCTACACTTGGCAGAGTTATTATATTTGTTACGGTACGATACGATAAGCCATTTCAGAGAGGTAGCTATCATGATTTAGCCAGCCATAACAAGCTATGGGATCGTTGGGACAACGATAGAAGGGGTGAGAGTAAAATGTATAGATGAATCTGCTTACTCAAATTAAGAGCAGACAAAGGAAGCAAATTATAAGAACTAAATGGTTTCAGGTCACAGCTAAATCGAAAATAGTTTGGGGATTGAAATCTAAAGTTTAAAGTGAAGTGGATTTAATAAAAATATAGATATATATAGATATATGTTCTAGAGTAGGTATATTTTAGAACTTAGAACTCAACCAGCGTGCAAATGTAAGAAACGTCTGTTTAAAATTTCAGCTCTGTAACTCTTAAGACTTCTGATCTCTCACTTGACGCAAACGAAAAACAGGACAGATAGACGAACAAACATGGGTATATAAACTCCAATCGCCATGCTGATCAAGGATATATATACTTCATATAGTTGGAAAAGATTGCCTCAATAAGTTGCAAGCTTTTTGGCGAAATTATTGATTTACTGAACTTTTACTTTCGCATTTTTGTGAATGGTTTAGAAAACTTGACCTAATGGTTAATTAGAAAATCCAATCTATTGGCCTTGGATTTCTTTATTATTGAACCAGAAGGTCTTTGTCTGATGCGAAAAAGCCTTATAAAGAAGTTTATTGATGTTACCTTATTCATGAGATTCATGAAAATTTGAGTTTAATTGGTTTTAAGTTTATTAATTATATAAAACATCGTTGTGGATTATAAATGGAGATTATTCTATTCAGACATATGAGTGCTCTCTTCTAGACTCTCATTATCATATTTGACACACATTTGTACTCTAGCCACCACATAGCTCGATTCTCAATATAATTGTACTCAATTGTACTATAATAGTAGGTCCGGATGCTTTTTTGGTAAATTTTTGGACATAAATTTTCTTTATTCAAAATCAATTTCAATCAAAATCAAAATCAATGTAATGGCCGCATTTATCTATGAAATTGTGGCATATTCCGGGTAATTTCATAGCTCCATCGGTGTATAACTTCTGTGGTTTATCTTTGCCAAGTGATTTTCAGCGGCTCGTCGCTCAAGAGAGTTTTGCAGAGACTGAAACAAATGTCAATTTGTTTCGGGTCATCAAATATGTGGCCCAGTATTGTCAAGATGAACGACAACTCCCTTTCCAATCCCACCAAACACTCTACATAAAGTCGTTTGCGGAAGGTCACCGGCCTTTGACCATGATCGCTTGCATTGAAGATTCTCTTATTTGATCAATTTGTCATGGCCCGTAATGATTCGCATCAGAAATGGTGCCATTTCGTTAAGTTTCAGCAGAGTTTCACTGATGATTATTCGGTTAATTAAATTGATTTTGTTAATTCTTTTGGCACCCTATCACATCTAGCTTCTTTGAGTAGCCTGCTCTTTATAGCTGATTCCAAACGGTCATATGTGAATGCTTAGTGCCTCCGCTATATCCTGACAGCTTTCGTGCATGTCTTGCTCCATCAGTTGCCGTTGACAGGCCGACCAGAGCTAGGAGCATCTCTTTGTCTGGCGTTCCCTCGCAGCATTCTCACCGTAAACTCCAGCTTTTATTATCTTTTTCATAGTAAAACAGGATTGTATTTCTTCAGATATTTCACCCATATTCAAATCAGTTTAACTTTTAACACGATCAACGAATTACACTGCTGTTTCTACAAAATATATAGCCTGAAATGTCAACTTCACGTATTCATTTAATACAATACAAAGATTAGTTTTTCCAGATATATGGACACCCACACAATCTAGTGTCAGAAAACTGCGGAAAGAACGCTAAGGTATTTTGGCATAAATATTTTATTTAGATAAACAAAGATTTACATATATATTTCTATATATATTCTACGAATCACTATAATATGAAGACTTTATATATCTTTAGTATTCTTAAATGATTGGCTAAGATATCTTTGTCAGTTAGAGCAGTTATATATTCTACGAATCACTATAATATGAAGACTTTATATATCTTTAGTATTCTTAAATGATTGGCTAAGATATCTTTCAGTTAGAGCATGCCTGCTTCGTTAGTTGATATTCAGCACTTTCCCAACATGTCTATAATGCTCAGCTCGGTTACTTTTGACATTTTCTGACAAGCGTGAGAAACAGCTGCTGCGAGAGCCTGACAGACCTGGCTGGGCCATCAATTTGCTTGGCTGCTGCTGCGATTCTCAATGTGGCTTGTTTGATTTTCTATATATATATATACATAGATATATCCATCTTTGTCTTAGCTGCTGGTGCTAGGTGCAACATTTTGTTAAGTCTGCTGCTGTTTGGATTTTTTTGTTTCTTTTGTTTCTTTTTTTTTGTTTTTTGCGCATTCCATGCGCATGCGCGACATGTTTTGAAAGTTTGTTATTGGATTTGTTGAGATATTGTGTATGGATGATTCGGAAGTTTGTCGGCGTTGCTTTGCGAAACATCGCACTAATTTGTTAATTTTGACGCGTAACCGAAGGCGCAATGTTTTATGGGATTTTGTTGGCCCTGCAAGTTATGCAAATTGCAAATTATTTAATTTGTCGTAAAAAAAAAGAAAAGATAAAAACACCGCTTAGCTTTTGCTTAATTTTCGAATTTCATTTTCAATGAAGAAAATACTGACTGCTACAAAAAGAGGAAAAGCTGAGAAATTTTTGGTGTGCGGCTGCAGCAGCGGAAGCGTCGCTAATTGGCGGAACTGCTAGCAGCAATAACAACAACTACAACAACCACCAACAACAATGCCTGGAAAAAGAAATGTTGAAACGCCAGATGACGACACTTGAAACGACTTATTGCTATAGCCGAAGCCGCCCGTTATCGGATACCTGCACTTACATAAGCGCAAACATGGCTTAATCATCTCAACGGGCGACTCCCAAGTAGCTGCTACTCAATTGATTAGGCCAGGTTAATGCCAATGGCGTCGGCGATGGCGCTTGCAATGGCGATGGGATGGCGACGACGTTGACACTTGGACTTTTGCACACATTTTTCAGTGCCATTAAAGACACACAACAAAAACAGCAAACAACAACGACAACAATAACAAGACAACACAACAACTGCAACTAAAATTTCATTTAATTGATCAACAACAACAGCAACAAAAACATCAACTCCAGCAGCCAGATGAAAACTCGTTAGCTGACCAGCCAGACCAGCATCAACCCCTTCTCCATCTTTGCCCCTTTCCACACCACAACGATTATTGGCCTTGAAAATCGGTACGCAGAAATGCGCTTAATACGAAAAATCAATATAGCGCTAAACACACACATAGCATATAGCTCTGAGCAGCAAATCAGCAAAAATCGGCAAGCAAAAAAAAAAAATATAAATAAAATGAAACCAAAGTTGATTGCTCACCCAGAAACCGGCTCCAGATGCTGGACCTGTACTAAGGCATATGATAAAAGCAAATTTAATACAAAGCATATACAAAAAACATATATACGGCTACACGAAAATCCGCTAATGAAACATAAGCCTCAAATATATGTACATAAATAATTATTAAAAACATAAAGTTGATAAAAATAATCTTTACTATTTGCAATATAATGTTTTCAGATGTGCTATATTATATGAAACTGTGAGTAATAAATTTTAATAACTACAGATTAGCAGGCCGCCTTGCAGCTGACAACTAGGCGACGCATACATACTAGGTGCTTTTTTTTAGCATTTTCAGTCTTCAAACAATCTTTTGATACGATCGGATTACATTTTTTAATATCGTTAACCAATTTTGTATTTACCTTGAGAGGTGTTTTTGGACTTTCAGATTGCAATAAAAGAACAATTTTTCTCCTTAATCTCATTAATTTTAGAGTCAAATATCCCATTGTAATTTGGTATGAGTTTTCTTCTTTTGATTAACTTTATATGAATATAGAGAACAAGTTCAATGGGCACTACATTCATTTCTTTTCTGATAAGAATTGAATGGTTAACAGAAGCATCTGCTAATTATGGCGACAATTGAAACTGTCGATACTTAAACCTTTACTACGCCTGAAATCAAAAGTATATTGAATTATTTTCCTGTTGTCATAAGAAGTCACTACGATGAATGTATTAATTGCAGTATTCCCCCATGAAAATGTTGAGTTATCTAGCTTTCTGTGACACCTTTAACATTGATAGAAAACTCAGGTTTTGAATCAAGAATTGTAAAGAAAAACATACGATGAGAGCGATGCATGGAGCAGACACAGTGATACACACATTTTCAATTTTCTATCTTATAAAATTAAAGTTAGATCTGCTTGTATAATGCTTAGACCTCAAAATATCCAAACTAGGATATATCATTACGGTAACATCACTAATCTGATTACGTATTTCGCTCATCTTTCACATTGAATGAATTCTTTCTTTCTTTGGTGAAAATTTTGTGTTTCACATCCATATCTGCACATTTTTCTAATAAGAACTGAATACTTATATGACGTGACCGTTGATGATTGCTGCTCAAAATGTTCACCCTACAGTGACACGATATGGCTCAATTTATTCCTAAATAAAAACAGATGATTTTCTCTAAAAGAAGAAAAACGCCATTCTCTCGCAAAGCATGGCATATTTGTTAGCATTGAACTCTTGGAACTCTTAAAAAATCTATTCTAACCCTTATTCTGCTTCGATTAAAAAGCACTGAATTTCTACCTTTGGTTAGTTTCCCACTGATATCGGTAATAAGAATGAAGAATTTGACTAAATTGAAAGCTTTATACTGATCCTAAATCGTTTGAATTGAACTTTAAATAAAATTCAAACTTTAATTAAAACATTATAGCTCCAATCTTAGATCAAAATATTCTCATGCTCACAAATTAAAGTATTCAACAGATAGCATTAACTTAAACCACAACAATAGCACTTCCGCCATGCTTACGTATATATATATATATTTTTTTTTTTATTAAAACTTTTTTTTTGTACAATTTCAAGCACCAAACACTAATAATTAATTAAAATTCCATTAAACACAGCCAAGACAATCAGTGATCGATCGGCGTCTCAATGATTTAAATGCCATCAGCTGTTGCCCGTGCCAACAACAAAACTAACAACCAGACCGTTGACAGACAACAACAAAGGGCAAACAATGGCTACTCAGCTACCGATCCGCTGACCAAGATCAACGGCAGCAGCAGCACCAGCAGCAGCAGCATCCCAAGCCACACAGCGGGCTTCTTCCACATGTCATTAACATATCATCGCATACTATATAATATATATATACTGTACGTGTGTGTGTGTGTTTCGACTAAAATCGTTACAAGGGCAACAAACCTGCATTTCAAATTGTTCAGTTATCTTTTTTGGGCAAATACTCATCGGTTATAAATTTAGATTATGATGACCATTGCCTCGAACAATTTTCTATGGTAACATCTTTGCTTGAAGGCGCTTTGATTGATCGACATTTGCTGCTCCACCAACAGCAGCAAAAACCTTAAATCGAATTAAGAAAACATACAACTCTTGTGATTTGTGGTGCGAATTTGGCCAGTGGCTACCGTTGACGAAGTGCCTTTGGAGTGCCGATTAGGCTGCCTGTAGTAAATATATAAGCAGGCGGATTATATTGATGATAATGATGTTTTCATTTTTTGTTTTCCTTTTTTTTGCTGCGGAAACTCTACAAGGCAAAGGTAACCTTTTCGATGTAGTTATTTATTTTGCAATGTTTTTCAAAGAAATACCTCAACGAAGATATTATTTTGTGGTATAAGACATATAGTTGGGTAGCTGATTTTTCAAAGCAGGCCTAAATAGTTTATTTAATTTTACCTTCATGATTCTGAATGTGGCGCATGGCTGCTACAAATGGACGACTCAATGCCAACCAGAGAACTGCAACGCCGTTTATTCTTAAAAATTTAGTGAATGTCAACATTTTGCATTAGTTTTTGCATTAGTTTTTGCATTAGTTTACAACTTGAAGGCGGCATTATCAATATTCAAACAGCCAGCGGGTAATTTAAGATCCCTTTAGAGTTGCCTCAAAGCAGCAGTAATCAGTAGACGATTTTGCATTGCCAAACGATAAATTAGGCCGGTCGCATGAGAGGGTATGGATAGGGACAGGTTCTTCTCCTTCTCTTTCTGTGCTTTCGGGCAGCGATTGCCAGTCAGTACATGTTATATATGTTTGTATGAAATCTTGTAATCTTCATAAGCTCTGACGCGTTAAAAAGCATTCGGCTATACGGCTATACACAAATGCGAAGCTACTTTCAGTTTATTCGATTCAAATATTTCACTAAAAATGCAGAAAAAGGTAGAACGAACCGTCTAAGACCCCATAAAGTATATATATTCTTGATCAGTATCAACAGCCAAGTTGATCTATTCAGATCTAGACCTAGATCTCGGAGACTGTAAGAGCTAGAGAGACCCAATTAGGTATGTAGACTCCCCTTGTTGGGAGATCAACTTTGTTTTTTTTGCCACACCCCCTCCCGCCCCCGCAAATTTCAAATCTACCGATTTGCCGAGTTTTGTTAAGTTTGGATAATAATTGTAAACAAAATCTTAAAAAAATCTTAAAAGAAAATTCTTCTTCATACTTTTGAGTGTGTTGAATATTGAATAAAAGCTGAGTACGAGTATCTTATAGTCGGAATGTCGGAACCATAGCGTTCTTACTTGTTTTTATTTATTTTCATTTATCTACATTCCACAAATTTACATTCAGGCTTATCGTAAAGACTAACTCAACTCTCAAATAAGCTGAAAATTGCATTGGAATCGAATTGCACGAATCTAGATATATAACTTTTAACCTATTTCATAGCATTTATCATAGCTTAAACACTATGTCAATACTTTTCATAGTTATAGCACAAGAAAATCATTAAAACCGACTGACCATCCCTTTATTATTCCAACCAACGCTTGCCTGAGTTCAAGGCTCGCCACGTGTCGTATACTTGATGTACCGGCATAGCAAAACTGTTTTTCACACAATTAAAAAGCAGCAACGGCAACAAAAACAATATTATTAAATAACAACAACATTAACTAACTGCTATGTAATGTGGCAGCAATAAATTTCATGTAAATCGCTTTTGCTTTTAGCTGTTTTTTTTTTCTTTATTGCAGCAAAAGAAGAAAACGGTACAAAGCTAAACAAGGTAAATAAATTACATTGTAAAAAAAAAAAGCACAGCACTCGCGGGCAAATAATGTGGAGATGAAGATAGACTTACACAAACACACACACACATACACACACACATAACTGCGGGTACATAGCTGATGTTATTCAGTTGAAGTTGGAAGATTTTCTAAGAATGTGCACACGCTGCGATCTAAGTCTGATATAGGCAACAAGCATCACTAGAGACAAACATACCCGCACATACCTATGGCAATTCCCAACAACAACAACAACAACAAATGGCAGGGATCGCAACAAGTTTTTTGCCGCTGGCAATCAACGAAGTCATCGAATTGTTGTTGCCTTTCGCAGTGCAACACAAACACAAAAAAGCAATTTCAACTTTTGAATGAACTTTACATTTGACTAAATACTGTGCAGCCGATCATTTATGTGTTGTCATAAATTAACTAATTATATATAATGGTGATCAGGATTGCAAATTCATTGGGCTCATAAAGGCTCATAAAGAGCCTATAAGCCGAATGTGTTTAAATATTTGGGTTATAACGATGCAAGCGTTTGATTACAGCCAGTACATAAAATTACAGAAACATTGTTTGTTTAAAATCAGATAAAAGGAGATAAAGTCAAGTAAAGGAAAAATGAGAAACGGCAAATAATTAGAGCTTTTCTTAGAAATTCCTATATAGACCCACAACAATGAAAACACTTTCAAAGAAAGCTCTTGCAAGACTTCAAAAGGACCAGTGGAAAAGGTGGCATAATCCAGTACGTTTTCAAATATATCTCATGTTATTCACATAGAAAAATATCTGAGCTGATTAACGGTGACAGAAACGAACCCAACACCATGAAGTTTTTACGTTTGTTAAATATTGTGTTTGTAAACCTAAAGATATTTATGATACTAGCTCTCCGCTTTAGGTCATGCAGGGCTCGACTTTGACAGAGCAAAATGATCGTTTAGTGAACTATAAACGAAGTACAATCAAATATATAGAAGAATAAATGATTTTTGAAAGCAAAAGTCTCTCAGCATACTGCTATAAAACCAAAAAGCAGGTGAAGAAAAGTATATCCAAGCTACGACTGTAAGCCTATTAGTAAGGTAAACCAAATTCATGAAAATTGCAGTAGTTTTGTAGGTTTTCATATTTTTAAATTAAAATCTTAATGTATATCTTGTTGAGCCTTTTCACATCTATCAATTCTTTCAGAGTTCTATCATCAATTTCCCATAATCTAGTGATTGTGTCACTTTATATTACTAATATTAAGTGGCTTGGCAAACCTAACGTTTAGTGAAGACTTCGAATATTCAGATTATCAAATTTATTGGATCTCTTCAAAGTAAATTAATGCATTAATAAAATATTTAATCAAATTTCTGTCTAAATATTAAATAATGCCAAACATTTTCTCATATACAAACCGATCTAGCCATTACTTCTTTAAGTGAAGACCAAACTTTAACCTTAAGTTAAGTTAGCTTACGTTTTGTTTCGACACTGAATTCTGCACATCGTTTGTTTTTAGGCCGCACAGCTGCTGTCTCTGCCTGCAGCTTGTTTGATTTTTATTGTTCTTCAGTTAATGCATATAAGTATGTGGCTGGCTATATAACTACTATATGGCTACTTTTGCCGCCATTGTGTTGAATGGCAAAGTTTAAACAATTGCTTGGCAGGCAGGTAGGCATGCAGAGGCACACTTGACCAGCAACCCAAAGCCAATTAGTTAAATTAAGGCCAATGAAATGAATGAAAATTGGCAGCAACATGAACCAATTTGTGTATTGTGTGTTGATTTTTGGCGGCAACGTCTCGAATTTCCGTTTAGGCTATGAAATATGCTAATGGGCATAATATCGATACATCATTATGCGTGGCAAGGCATTGCATAATGTTACACTGATACGGATTTGGCTTTGAATTTGGAGCACGCATTGTATAAGAGGTGCAGTTGCAGCTGGTGGCTAAGTGGAGCGCAGGGTTACATTGGATGTTGGATGTTTGATGTTGGATGTTTACCTACCTTTTGGTTATAACAGTTGCCAAAGAAAGCAATAAAGCTAGCTGACTGCCTGCCTGCTGACAATGGTGGCAAATCCGCACAGTGGCAGTGGCCAAAATGCTAACCGAAAACAGCAACCTGTGCTTGTGGTTGTGCAGCGTACATAGAGCACTAGATTGTCAGGCCTGAACGACTTTCTTGGCAAATCTTGGGCTGCTGCCTAATTATTTTGAACGCATTTGCATATAACCGACGTACTGACTGATTGTGAGATTTAAGACACTGAGATTTATGTAATAAAACTTTTTGGTTTTGCGCACTGGAAAACTATTTCTATTGCTATTGCTGTTTCATCGCCAATTGTTGCTGTTGCCGTTGCCGTTGGTGTTTATTTTTTTGTTGTATTTCGCCACCAACAGAAATATATAAAAATATTGCTCTTTCTTCACACGCACAGCAGCAATACAGGCACAAACACACAATTACACAAACGCTGAGATACACGCGCGCGTCTCGCGTATCCGTCAGATACAGCTAGAGCTACACAAAGACAAAGCAGCAACCGTTCGCTGCCTCGCACGTCGCACGAATAACAACGCCAAGCCAAGCACTTGACGGTAACTTTAACTTTTGCTTTGCTTTTGCCAAAAACAAAAAGACGAAAAGACAGAACCAGCAAAGCCAAACAAAGTAAGACACAAAGACACAAAAAATAGTGGCAGTTTATTTATTTTTTTTTTTTGTTTCTTCAACAAACTTTTGGCCAATGCATTTGGTGTGCTGCTTGGCCTGGTTAGCTGGCTTTATACTCGGCTCTTTTGGGCCAGCGACGGTCGTGAAAACGTTTGCAAAGTCAGCGCTCAACTGGTTCGCAAGACGCGACTCAAATTGGTTTTATACGCGGACCAAGCTGGAGCGGATCAGAGTTGCCGTCGTTACCAGCGACATCGCCGCCATCGTCTCAAACTCAATCTCGAGCTGAGGCCCAGCTTCGTTGCAGCCGCCAGCAAGAGCACCAAAGAGGCAAAAGAGCGGACAGTGCAGCAAATGTTTTGGCCATTGAGGTAGGTTGAGTGTAGGATTTTATGGAATGGGGCTGCCAACTTGCTGGAGTTTTGAATGAATGACAGCTCTTAGCTACCGTTGGTGGACAAATTTTCACAGAAAGTAAAAGATTTGATTCCTTTAACATAGAATATAACAGAAATTTTTCTGTAATCCAAATGGAATTCCCAAATTTAAGCGAAATACTTCTTAAAATGAGAACTGTATGTTCATGTGATACAATACTATAATCTTCCTTTGTCACACAGATTCCACGAAGTGGGGGAATCACCCAAACATTGTCAACAAATATGATCGTTTCTAAGCGAAAACCAGTAAAAGTATTACATTTCGCATCTGATAATTCAGAAATGTGGCTTAGAACTTAAGATTCCGTAGATTCTTGATTCCGTGGAAGTATTATAGTATGGAGCACATGGAAGTTTCTGTTGTCAATAAAGTATTTCTGCTCTCCCTGTTTTGGCCATTCTACCAGTTCTAAGCCAACGCACTCATTTCTCAGTTAATTAGCATAATTAACATAATTAAATTCGAGCAATAGCAGCGTCAACGTCAATCGGACCAACAGCATTTACATAAGAACAACTTTTAGTTTTTTTTAATTTGTGTGCGTCTCTGTCTGTTGCTGTCTCTATATGTGTGCTGTTAACTCTCGTTCAAGTTCATCAAACACGTCTATCTAATTTTTTGGGCCCTCCCGCTTAACTGGTTCCTGTCTGCCTCTGCTTTCAAGTGACTTGGCCTAGCCTGACGAGGCCTGGCCCATGACTATGATCTGGTCATTTGAATGCCAAAGGCATCGCTATGCTCTTTTCACATTTGGCGTTTGGTTTTTTTTTTGTG
Organism: Hirtodrosophila duncani; assembly: GCA_037043425.1. Lineage (NCBI taxonomy): Eukaryota > Metazoa > Arthropoda > Insecta > Diptera > Drosophilidae > Hirtodrosophila > Hirtodrosophila duncani. Next base: position 3,316,998 of record JBAMBM010000834.1, on the reverse strand, counting down.
GCTAACGGCTGACGGCTTTAAAAAGCAATTTATGATGAGCGCGTCAGTGCCAGAAATTAAAAATTTATGACCATTTGATGGCTACGATACAACAACGATGCAAAACTTAAATGTCAAACTAATTTAAACGCGCCGCTCCATAAAAACTGGATTAATTAACCCAACCAGCCAGCCCGGCAGCAAAAGATACTGACATTTTTGGCAAATGATTTGCATTGCCACAATCTATAGTGGTTATGGATACGGCTGTTGGCTATGCATATTGGTGCAGATCATCATAGACCAACGCCACTAAATCAACATACACTGTGAGGTTATTTATATGGTTGCACTAGGAAAAACATGATGCTAACTTTATTTTATATGGAAAATATTTATTTTTTTTATTTTGAATCGAAGCTTCCGTGTTCTAGAAATCAGATCTAGTAGCTATGCAAGTCATGCACAACTTTTCAGCTCTTTTTATAACCGTAGTGTACACGCAGATCTTGCCTTGGCCCCTCCCGCCCCCGCAAATCCAATTTAAAGCACTTATAAACTGAATTATTTTCAAGGTGCATACGAAATTTTGTTCAAATCGGCTAAGAAACAACGTCAGAATTTGCATTAACTTTTTCTACCTGTTCAAAACCAATTAGAACTTTATTTTTTTGTTAAAAAGGGGAGGAAGTTTTATAAGCAGCCCCTGATTGAATGTTTTCTGCACTGTTATGTTATGTAGAAATTTAGGAACGAATATTTTATGGTCAGAATTTCGACTATAGCGTTCTTACTTGTTATATCCAAGCAGAGGGTATTATAATTTCATCACAATATATGTAAAGCATAGAAGGAACCATCCCAGACCCCATAAAGTATATATATTCATAGTCACCATGACAAGCTGAGTCGATATAGTCATGCCTCTCTGTCTGTCTGTCCGTCTGCTTCAATGCGAACTACTCGCTCAGTTTTAAAGCTATCGTCTTGTAAGCTGATCATATTAAGATCTGACCACTATAACATATAGCTCATATAGAAAGACATATAAATTAAAACTTTGTACAATAGATGGCGCTAACAAACTCTTATTTGCAATTCAAGCAGCGTTATTTGTGGCTAGCCCTGTGCTCTGTCGCTCTCACTCACAGACAGATTTCTTGGAATGCCACTGTATTGTATGTATGTACATTAATATAAAAGTTTGTGTTTGTATATCAGAATGCACGCACAAAAGATTTGCAGATAATTAGAGAGAAGATTGTTTCGCTGCCTATTGCTACCCTAAAGCAAATACGTAAATTTTGAGACAAATAAAAACTTTTATTCTTCAACGTTAAAATATAATTAGGATATTTGAAGAATTTGAATTTCAAGGCCATTGACATAAGTATATATGAAATTTGGGCCGTCCATCTGAAATATTTGCAGATATGAACAAGAATCCTTAATACTAACATTTGCTACTCAAGTAAATACTGTGTCATTAGCTATACTTGAAATTTAGTAGCCTTTGAATTTGTAATGTATTTTCAAAAATACCCATGCAAATAAAGCTATAGGTTTATTTGCATCTAAAAGTATGCTACAGTAATTCTTGCACTAGCTGTCCTATATAAGTTTATATATATTTTACAGCATACTTTTACAATTATCAAAAAATTGAATATCCGCACCAATTTTTACCTTGATTTTGGCTCACTTTCAGTTGTAATATTCCAAAACAGCTTCTTAGTTGTCAGCTATGCCTTAACATTTATCATTTTTCAGAATCTTAGCTCTTATGGGCTGTGGAATATTATATTGTAGATAGATGAATAAATTAAATTTGTATAACATTAAATTGACTAAAAATTCTTCTGATTCACAAAACATATTTGGCAGTTGAGAGGAACTTAGAAAGGGCCTCTTAATAAATGTATATATCAAAACTAAACTATATGTAATATATTTCAATCAGTGGTTGACTTTGGCTTACCATTTCTCTTTAAAGAAATACTTTTAATTTTAGCTGAAATTTGTAAATATTTGGGCCAAACTTTTTTTCCAAGTGGAGCTCTCTTAGTGTCTGATTAGTTGATTAACTTATTAGCTGGCTGAGTGATTGGTCACTGGCGCCTGTCTATAGCTGATAATTAGCATATTGTCTTAGTTTCATATGGTGTTACTGGTAGTTGCTTTTATATAATTATTTCAAATATTTAAATTAACAAGTGCCAGCATAGAGGGGCGTATGCGCAATATCTGCTTGCACTTATTCAATTAACTCAAGTGCCAAAGCTGGCGTTTGCGTATTTTCTCAACATTTTTGTTTTATTGCTGGCAAAAGGAAAGGTGTTGGCCTTGTCACATACGCACAACACACACATACACACGCACACATACATATCTGGGGCGTTTACTGGATTACCTTCCGAAAATTTCCAATGCATTTGGACTGGCTGGGCCCTTCACAAGAATTCAAAGAGCACAGAAAAAGTGAAAGCGGTTGCTTATTAATCATTCATCCAGTCAGACAATCATTCAGCTTCCCCCTCCCTACCCATGGTGCATCCGATTCCTGTCCATTTTTCAAGTTCAAGGTTGTTGGTCATTGGTATTTCGATTTTTTTTTATTTTAGCAGCTGGTGCTGCTCCTCAGTTCGCATTTTGCGCTAATTTCTTGACATTTACTTTTTTCCAACGCTTATATACCCGTTGAGGTTGATGCTGTTGTTGCTGTTATTGTTGTTGCAACACTTGAACACACAAATTATGACCATAATTACGTTGTTGCTAATCGATTTTTAAGTTGTTGCCCGAATATTGTTGTTGCCGTTGCCGTGGCTGGTTGGGATTATACAACACATTTTTAACACCTTGCAGACAATGGAAATTGAATTTGTTGTTGTTGCTCTTATTGCTGTTATTGTTATTTTTTATGGCCGTTAATATTTATAGAGCTTTCTACCAACTTGAACCAATTTAAAATATGCTCAATATACGAAAATAATGCATAATAAGTATAACCTGTCTGCATTGAAAGCCAATAAAATATCAAGTTTTATTTGGATATATAAATTTATATATGTATGTGTTACTGTTACCAAGCACAAATCACACACACACAAACACACACACACACATACATGTTTGTATTCAAAAACCTAACTGCATGTTATTATCTAGAGCATGAAATTCAACTGACCGCCTGACTGAGCTGAACTGAACTGGACTTGTACTGGACTGGCAAGTGGCCAAGTGATTGGCGGCAGAGCGCTTAAAACAAAATCAAAATCAATTGGCTAGCCAAGGCGCATTCCAATTCCACTGTAATCCAATGCTAAGCCTCAGTTAACATATATTTATGACACATAAATGGCTTATTTAAGAATGAACAACGGCTTAATTGCTTAATGTATAAACAAACTTTCAGATCTGTGAAATAACCTATAATAATTAAGGTCTCAAAAGTATGAAAAATTGTATAATGTACAAGTAAAGTTTCAAGCCAATGAACTACAGTCCACACAAAGGAAGAAATGTGCAACACATAGGTAAATATAAATGAGATATGAAAAGAAACTTAACACGCACTCGTTTTTGATAAGAGATCTATACTAGAACACCATACAACGGCACTAAAGTCGCATACTTTTTGTATACCAGATGTCAGGTCACAAGAAACAAAATATAAAGTTAACAATGCTCAGGATAATTAGAAGAAGGCGACATTTGTTATGGTTACCACATGTGCAGGTCGTAGATATAAGATTTATATTCTATAAGTCCAAAAATGTATACAAGCAGTGTTTTTAACACTCGAACAAGGATTACTCTTTATCTAATCTGTGGTTTTATTTACTATTTAAAATGATTACGGACAGATAATATGACTGTTTGAGAGCTGTCCAAAACAGCAGCGTCGCCGGCTGCTCATGAGCCTAAATAGGGCTATCATTCTCTATGTAGCACCTATTTGTGGCCGAGCGATGGCGATTCCAAGCTACAGTCGAGGCGTTTGCGCGACCTACCGATTAAGCGCCATACGGGTCATCTGTGCCTTCCGAACAATTTCGGACAAGGCAGCTCTGGTCCTGGCAGGGATGCTTCCATTACAGGAATTAGTCAAGGAGGCAGAGCAGATTCGTGCTGTAGCTGGAGCTCACGTAGAAGGCCACACTACAGAAAGCTCATGCGTTTTGAGACAGCAGAGTATCACAAGGTGGCAGGAACATTGGGACCGGCATCCAGGGCGATGGACAATCAACTTATCCCAAAACTTGGCAACATGGGTAAGTTGAAAGCATGGCGAAGTCAACTTCCACCTAACTCAGCTTCTTTCTGGGTTTGGCTGCTTTTGGAGCTAGCTCAAACGGTTTTACATGACCAAACGGATGAATGCCCTTGGTGCGAAGGCGACGCAGTGGAAAGCCCGTACCACGTGATCTTCGAGTGCGGGAGATTCGCCTCGCACAGGTCGACTCTGGAGGAAGTCATGGGTGGCACAATCTCACCAGGCAACCTAATCCCCTGCATGCTGGAGTCCAGCCAGAACTGAGAGGCAGCCACTGAGAGCAGCCAGTGCTCAGACGGGCTGAGCGCGATAGGAGGGTGTAAGTCGTTATACATAGCGCCAAGGCGCCGCAGGCAATTAGCGCTATCCTATGTATTATAAAACTCTCGCACTTAAGTTGTTTGTACATAGTAGGAAATTAAAGAGAATTAAAAAAAAAAACTCTTTGAGAGCTAATATGCTACTGAACCTTTATCTGAAAAACGTCTGCCCTTTAACAATTTTTGTCCTGAAGATCTAGGTGCTGGATTATAGCTAATGTGTAATGGAAATCTTATATTTATAACCTGCATGTGGTAGTGATAGTGATAGTGATAGTGAACTACATATATGGTTGACCTGACATCTGGTATGCATATGCATATGGTAAGGATGCGACGTTTGTGCAGTAACCTGATACGTGTGATATTGCTAATGTGCGGTATATCTTTTTCAAGTATCTTTCTGATGATTCTATGGTGGCTTTAATGCAGATGTCTCGTCTTTAAAGTGTGTATTAGATATCTCTTCATTTTGACTATATCTTATCTATATGTATACAATTCTTTGCCCTGACTAACTTAGCATCAACGCACAGGGCAACCAAAATTAGTTCATGGCCTAGGCGCCCAGCGATTTTGCCATAGCCCAACTGCAAGTGGTCAGTGGCTGCCTTTATAAGAATTTCTTAGTGTGTTCTCAATCTTGGAAATGGGAGGCAGACAGAAACGCTGCATTTGATGCTCCAAAAATATATGAAAGTTCAATTAGGTCCTGTTGTGTTTCATATGTTTATATTTACTGTTGTACTTTTCTTCGTTTGTGTGGACTGTAATTTATAGGTAATTCACAATTTTAAGACTTTACTTATATATTTCATTGAGAGAATAATATAAAATATATTATATGTAATATATTAATTAGAATGATTAACAACTTTATATTCATTTTTTTTTAATGGACTTCAGTTAAGCGTTAAAAGATTGTTATTTATTTCAACCCACAACCAACCAGAACAAGGCTTTTGCCTAAAAAATGCTATAATGTGCATGTGACTTAGCAGAATGATGTTTACAATGCCAATGGCTCCATAGCAGACGAAAGTTAACCCAGAAAAATAATCACCTTAAATTTTAGAAATTCGCCGAAAATGCTTGCTTTCCTTTCTTACAAAAATTCGTTCTAGTTTCTACATATAAAGTGAGCGACATAATCAATTTCATAGAAAACTTCCAAGTGGAAGATATAAATAATAATACATAAATATATATAAATATTTAGTCAAGGAATGAAGTTATGGGATGATGATGCAATTCTGCATTCATTGACTGCCGTGCGTAACATGATGGTGGTGCCTTTACATTATAGCCAAATGCTCTCCAAGCAGTCAAGTAGGCACCCGAAGAAATTCATGAATGGCGAACTTGTTTGGGATTCGTGTATCTCGACAATAGAAATGATATTCATCACGTCTGCCCAACTTAAACTTGTTTTCATCTCTTAAAGTTTAGGTCCTTATACTTCCGGATACTTATAAGTTTCAGCAAAAGCCCTCGCGCATTTTTGTGTTTGAAAAGTAATTCAGGCTCAGTAAGATTTTTTCCATATGAAATATTGTTTAATTTATTCCATTTTTGTTGCAAACATATTCTGGTAGATTTAATTCGTTGAACATCTGAGCTGAGATTTGGTTGTGCTTCGTCTCTGGAATTGTTATGCATCTGATATCGCACTTCTTTACTAAAGTGACCCCAATGCAATCCGTTTTCGACAATTTTGTGAACGTTTTACAAATCTTTGAATGAAATTTTTTATTTTTATTAGTTTTAGAAGCTATTTAGAAGTTAACTATTTCGCTTTACAAGCTAAGACATAATCTAGATTAACGGATCTTAAGGTCTGTCTAGAGTAATGCGTTATTGTTGTTAAACAGACAATTCCTTATTATGAAATTACTTGGGAGGGTGAACCAAAAAGTTCATAGAAAAGTTGTGAGAGCAACTTAAGTGCGTGTTTTAGTTAATTATTTTGCTCACTTTTGAGTGAGTGGCACAGGCCACCCTAGAGATTTTATAATTTTCTTCAATTTATTTTTCATGCAGGACACAGGATCATCGTCTACTAGACTAGTAACCCATGAACATTACCTCTGCCTTCGTACAAGGGTACACAAATGAGCCTATACACTGAAGTGTTTACACATTCATTTCTCCAAATTTCTAGAGTTTCCTGTTACAGCCCTCATAGGCTTTTTAGCATCAGGATTGACAACACTTGAAATTCTCTTAATTTAAGCTTTCATATATATTTTACACATACTCATAAATATATATCTGTGTATATATATCAGCTTACCAATTCCCAGTGTTCATTCGCATATAATTGCCCACATTTTTGATTGCAGCAGAGTGCATTAAAATACTAAATAGCCTTTAAAGCAAAACTGCACCAACAATTACTCAATTCCGAAGTCGACGACGGTAAACAATTGTTGTCTAAAGTTAAAGTTGAAATTGCATTGAAAGTGATTGGATTGGTGTTGCCTTTGTCTGTGCTGTGGCTGCGGCTGCTGTGCTGCTAGTTGGACTACTGCCGCCCTCTTGGCTACTGCGACTGACTCAAATTACCTGTAAGACTAATTTTCTTGGGCATAAACATATATATAAGCACATAGATACATATATTTAAACATGCATAGCTCACGTGCAGACAGGCTCTGATGACGATGCTGTCGTCAGCAGAGTTCGACTCGACTCGCCTCGCCTTGTCTCTGATTCGCATTCGCGTTCGTTTCTTAAGTCATTCGTTTTGCCTGACACTAAACTGTTGCACTAAAGTGTTGGTTGTTGTTTTTGTTGTTGATGTTGTTGTTGTTGTGTAGTGTTTGACTGTGTTTGTTGTTGTTTGGCGCTTGCTTGTCGATTTTACAGTCGAGTTTGTTTTGGGTTTTGTGTTACTAGTTGGGTCAGGTTGCAGATTCGAAAGTGGGTCAATTTATTACTGCAATGCATTTTTTAAGTTACTGCTGCCTGCAGATACCCTATAAAAAGTGGGTATTTAGAATTATAGTGAAGGTTGTAATGAGGAGATAACATCTGAGAATACCTAAAGCATATATGTACATAATATCTGTTCCATAGTCCCCATAGTCTATCTATGTCAAAGCAAAGTTCTTAGCTCTACCTAGAGATAAGGAACTGAAATTTACACCAGATTCCAGCTTCCTTGGCAGCCCATTGTTTCTACATTTGATTCAGCCATATCGAAATACTATATCACATAGAAACAATAGATCGAAATGACTATTTCATCCATGACACACGCCCTTCTAATTTATCCATTTCCATGGACAAGTGTCAAACGTATTGAAGCTTCGGCAAAGCTGACTCTGAAACCAGCCACTGTTGTTGTTATTGCTGCATTGACTGTTGCTGTTAAGTTTTGTAGGCCATTTACAAGGGGGGAGGCTGAAAAATAATTAACTACATGCATGGTATTTGTTTAAAGGTGGGCGTGTTGTTGTTGCATGTTAGAGCCGAGCTGTCAATTTACAAACAAATTTAATCACATTTTGGGCCATTTGTTTTGAGTCTTGTTTAGTGATTAGCCGAAGGTCGACCGACCAGGAACAGGCGTTAAATGCTTACATGTGGGCTGCTAAAGTCAAATGTTATGCCATGCTGCACCGCCATCCCAAATGATGAACAGTGAAAATTGCATAAGTCGCCAGTGGCAATCGGCAGCAGGCCGCAGCTGGAGCTGGAGCTGGCAAATGTATAGCTGCTGTAAAATGGTTAAGTGCAGGCCATAAATACGACCAGGCCAAAGAGTGCAGCAGGCCATTAGGGAAGACATGAAGTAGCTAAAGTTGCGGCTGCTGCTGTTGCTGTTGCTGTCTACTCCATCTCCATGGCAATCGGTCTTCGATTTTGGTTTTATGTGTGAGAAATTTACAAATATGGGAATGCCAAACGAAGATGCAGAGACTCTGACTCTGACTGTGGGGATATGTGTGTCTGCAATGCGCACAAATAAACCAAAGCCAAAGCACTGAAATTGTCATGGTGGGAGTTGCCAATCCATAAAGTGCCATTTCCAATACTCCAGCGCACATTTATCTTGCCGCCGCGGGGCGGGGACAGCTATGCGAAACAGGCCATTAAATACATATAAAGCCAGCGTAGCTACCGTTAAATTACCTGCAACTGCTTTCATGGGGCATTCAAGTGAACTGCTTGCTTGAGTTCTGATTTGCAAAGCAAAGCATTGGCAAGCAGTTCATATTGGGCCAGCGCCCTCTATCGTTGAGTAGCTATAATCATTGCAGTTTGGTAATCTTTACTGGCGTCATCTAGTGCTCATAAGCTGAACTTCTATTTTGGCAAGCTTCAGCTAACAAAAACTGTTTACATTTTTCCTTGGTTTTCATTCTAATTATATACTAATTTAAAATAATAATAAAAGCAAAAACTTAAAAAAATAATTTGCATATTTATAAAAATCGCATTGAATTTATCCGCCTCGTCAAAAAATATGTATGTAAAATTGGTAAGGCTAAACTAAACCCACTAAACATATACTCTGCAAACTTCTCCGCTCATTTGAGAACATTATCAACTTTTCTTTTTACCGTTGTAACATAAATCTACATAACTTACCAACGGTACAGAGTGGTTTTTGGACGATTTGTAGAGGCTGAGTTTATTGTATCAGATTCAGTTTGGAACTATGCCGCATCCTGAATAGTCGTCCTAACTTTCGTGTTTCCATGTAAAAGGATTTAAGGCAGCAGCCATGCCCGACAGCAACAATAAGATGAGAGGAGTTCTCGGTAATGATGCCAATATTACATCGCTTGAACCAGGATTTTTTTAACAGAATTTTTAGTCACCTGGTCAGCGTGAGTCTAAAGCAAGGCGTCTTGATATCTTGATGTGTGTAGTAGAGTGTAAATGGAAATGCTGCCAGCGTGCAAGAGGGGTAGCGGATTTTACATTTTAAACCAAATTTGTAGGCCATTTACAAGGGGGGAGGCTGAAAAATAATTAACTACGTGCATGGTATTGGTTTAACGGTGGGCGTATTGTTATTGCATGTTAGAGCCGAGCCGTGAATTTACAAACAAATTTAGGTAACGTATCTTGGAAACTAGTACCAGCACTCGGACATAGCAGGGATGCAGCCAATAACACTTCAAACTATGTATGCATATCCAAGTCAAGCGTTGGGACTTAGAAATTCGAAATTCGAATAGGTAGGTTGTACTTGTGTGTGGAATGAATTAGCAACAGAATAATTGACCAAGATACAGAGCTATGCTACAAAAAGTGTGCTAATGGAGTGGATGTAAGAACTCTTGCAAATCGTCCTCAACTTATATTAATCTAGTTAGCGATACAATTATCTGGAAGCGCAACGTGTGCTCGACAGTGCCGGTCCATATGAATGCGTGTGATTTAAGTCAATTGAACAGCGGCTACAGTCTTAGATCGCTCACTCAAATTATCCGACCTGACGTAATGATTTGCTGTTAAATTTACTCACTAAGACCAGTTATTTCAGTAAACAGGTGAAATAGTACTGCGCCTTAGAAGTTTTAAGCCCTGGCAGTTCATAAATTGTACAAACACTTGGTAGAATTATGGACTTTCTGGCATATGTAGAAGTAATTTAACCGCCTCACTCAGCTGTAACAAATAATCTAAAAACATACTTACGCATACATATTAAAATGAGCTATTTTCCAGCTTTCTACGATAATATAGAAGCTGTTGAGCAAGTCGTTCTTATATAAACAAGTAAATAAGAACCAGTTGCTATCGCTCATAAGCAACTTTAGAGGCGTTTGTTATATACAATAAATTAAACCACTCATCAAATTTAACAATTCTTTTATTAAAACAACATCAAATGTGGACTTAAATAAACAAATGTGTATGTACATATAATCTAGCTGTGTATAAGCAGCTAAGAAAAGGCTGCAAATTGTTTTCAAATTTATTTGTAGATAGTTTTGTTAGCTAAATTGGAAGATCTTATTCCAAGACCGTAAAAAGGCAAGATTAAAAACCTTTTTCTAGGCTTTAAATTTCAGCACAACTTTTAATTTTCAACCGTAAATATTGGGTGCTAACCACATGAAAGCTGCATTGTCTCCTTGGTACACCTAACCTCTCATAGGCTATGTCTGACTGAATTTCAAATGCACAGACAAAGCCTAGTAGAGGCTAGATTTATAAGGAATTTGTGTTCCGTTGAAACAGTTAGCCACGCCCACATGGAGATCAGCATCAGCTTGGATTCAGCTGCCCTTCCCTTCCAATTGCCATATGGAAATTTGGTTATGGCTGCTGCCGCTGACTACGCCCATCGCCAACACAAGCGATTGTGCCGCAGTTGCGACTGTTGATAAAAAAAAAGTTAAAAAGTTATAAAAAAAAAATCTTAACTAGTCAGCGTAAAAAAAAAACTTGCGCCGCTTTCTTTGCATTATTGCTCGTGCTTTTCGGCTGCCGTTGCTTTTCATTTGCGTTTCGCGTTTTAATTTATTAACTTGTTGCCTTGCTTTGCCCGTTTCGTGTATTCGTGTTTTGGGTACAGTTCATGTTTCGAGATTTTTATGTTGATGGTCTGTCCGTACTTCTGTCCGGCTGTCTGTCTTTCACTCACAACTTTCACTTCTTTCCTTTTTTGCGCTAAATTAATTGCAAATATTTTGAAATTCATCAAAGCGAGCCTATTGCGCACGATCGTTTCACGACTGGCGCGTTGTGGAACTGCTGAGGGAGCGCCAATAAGAAGAACCGCAAGAGCGCTCTCCCAAAGCAGGCAGGGGACAGCAGCTTTTTAAGTTCAAGTTCAAAGCAACAAACTATGTCTGTGGTTGCGGCGCATTAGAATGTTAGCTCTTATCGGGGGAGAGACCCCACACAGGCACACACAAACATAAACACACGAATTTACTCGCGCAGCTATGCGGTGCACGTAGACCGCTGCTATTTCTCGCTCGCTCGATCGTTCGTTCTTCGTTGACTCTTCGTCTAGCCGCTTTCTATTTTGCCGCTGCCGTTCGCTTGGCACGAAGTTTGCCGCTCGCTCTGCTTCTTGCTCTCCGTTTCATGATGTGCTTGGTGCTGGTGCTCTCGTTACCTGCATACGTCATAGCCATGGAGACATAGGCAAAGCCAAAAACTAACGTTAGTTTCTCTTTGCGAGCAAATGTAATCCATGTCAGTAGAACACTTTCGATTTTATTGTTTGTCATCGCGTTGTCGGGTCGCGTGGCGGTGCCGAAGCGTGCAAACACTTGTTTCGCTTGTTTTTTTTTCTGCGTTTCATATTTTCTGCGCTATTTGTTTAGTGCGGTTTTGCTTAAATTATCAATGTTTTTTAATTTTCAAGATATCTCCAAATTTTAATTATTTGTAGGATTTTTCACTTTTTATTGAGCGACGTCTGCATAAACATTTACTTTTCCTTAAGAATTTTTATGGTTCTACACTTTAATTCCTGGTCAGGCAACTCCAACCGATCTCAACACTCGTACAGTTTTTTTTAATAAACTCGAGTACGTTGTGATTTTATGCTTTTATACTCTCCATACAGGGCAGAGCTTCGACTGCTCTGCCGACTTCAATGGCCGCCATACGCAATGGCGGCATGTGTATGGGTGTATGTTTGTGTGTATGTATATATGCAATGATCGCTGCTTTCGCATATGCTTTATTTTATATATTTTGTTGACTTTTTTCATATTCGGTAAAAAGTAAAGCGAACGAAACGGCACGACAACGAAATGAACATTTTGCATCTTTCGATCGTCGTTTATATATTGGCAATGCCCATGGCGTTGGCTGCGCAGTCGATGCGCTGCTGCTTCACACATACAAGCACACACGCACACATAAATATGAGTTACTTTGAGCAACCATCATTTTGTTTTGTATTTCGTTCTTTAGCTTTTGCCTTTTTTAAGATTCTGCTTCTTATTTTCGGGCAGACAGCGCACACACGAACACATCTCTTCTGCAGCTACAGCTCTTCCTGCAGCCAGTGCCGCCCACTCTCCCCAAAAGCACCCGCTGCTAGACATTGTCGTTGCTGGTTGCTCTTTCTTCAGCCTGTGTTCACCAAGTTGTTTTTTTGTTAATGCGCTTTGGCTGCATATTCATTGTTGTTGTGCTGCTGATTTTTAGTGCATGGGTGTTGTCTGGAGCTGTTTTTTTTTTTTTTGAGGGCGCAAATTAAGTTCGAGTCATTAAACCGGTCAGCAGCTAAAATAACATAAATAGCCTTCGAGTTGAAAGATCCCTTAAGAAAAGGAGTAAACATACGAGTAGGTATGTACATACATACATAAATGTTTTTGTTGCGGTTACCTAAACGTTTTGTCCAGGTCCAAAGTTATTGACCGACTTAGCTGTAACCTGAGTACACACACACACACATACACACATAATGTGACACTTAATGCCCTGAAAAACGAGAAGCAAGCTAACGAGAAAAACAACAGATGAGTTAAGGACTTTGTAGGATGCAACAGTGCATGCGTAACTAACTAACTGTTTATGCCTGACTGATGAATTTCAGATGAAAGAGTAGGTGATTCTGTATTTCAGATTTTGGGAAACTTAGTACATGCATCTATGATCTGCTTTAGCATATCCCAGGGTCTGTATTAGGACTGTGTAAAGCTGTTCCTCTTCGTTTTTTGATAAAATGAATAAAACTTTTATACATTCTCCAGTTTCTTGTGTAATTTCGAGAAGGGAATGGCATTGCTCAATAATATAACTAATTAGTTAACCTTACTTTTCCCGATCCAATGTACCTATATACCGACTTTCATTGTTCTTCGTAGAAAGAGCACGTTTCCATAGATTACCAAGCGAACGTTGATCCCGATTTGAAGGACCTGAATATTGAATTTCTTAAAACGGCGTCTAAGTGATGATATTAGGATCACTTTGTTGTTTGCTCTATGAATTGTTCGGTGAGTCAGTGTTTATGTAATTAAATAATAACAAAATGCTTCTTCATTAAAATTATTATGGAGATGCTTAAGTGAAAGCTTGTAAAACATTTTCATTGAAGACTATTGAACCATAATTAATCAATTGATCGATATAAAATTTATGAACTGACAACATACTTATGAACTTGCCTTTGTAAATTCCGCAAAAAAAAACCAAATACAATTCTGAAAAGAAATGTTGATTAACTTGAACTCTCCAAACACGCGTTGTCGTTGATTATAAGCCATACACACATATACAATGTATGTATTTATATACATATGTATGCAGTAATCGTTCCTGTTTTTTGTGGTTTTTTTTCGTCGATCGAATGCAACGAACTCCATAGCCACAACGACTTTGAGCTTGTTTATTTAAAAATAAAAATTAAATTTACAATACATAAATAAGTAAAACAAAAAAGAAAAAGAACAAGAAACACCAACAAACGAATCAACAAATAAAAGGAATTCTTTGTTTATGGCAAGGCTGCTAACCTGTGTACTCGAAGTGGAGTGGGCGGTGGGGACGACAGTGTCGCAGCAGCTATCACCACATGTGCTATCTCTGTTGCACTCGCTGGTCATGCAGCATTCAATTGGGGCGCAAATTGCAAAAGCCACAAATGCAAAACGCCAAAAAAAGAATACATAATAAGCAAATGACACTAGCTTGAGTTTTGCCGAAGTTTTTACACTCTTTACACCTGTTCTTAATGAAATTTTAGGCAGACGAATCTGTATTAAATGTAATATTACGTTTATATCCATCAAGTGCACCTTTATGATATAGGTTATATGATAATCGACTTCTTAAACCTGCTATAGAACTTTTTGGTTTATCAAAGTTCTCATACTCTTGACACCAGTTTATGGCCATGACTTAGGCAAAAGAATGCGAATCCAAGATTTAATAATAGAGTAGATTTACCATTGATCGTTTCTATAGCAGCGCATAATCCAAATCATACTAAAAGTTAATGTTCAGATAAGCGTTTCTATGACAGCTTTATTACATAATGCTTTGATAGGACTTCCGACGCCTTCACAAGCAATGGTAGTCTTCTTGCAAATGTTGTTTTTCAAGCTATCCATGGAATATATTATTCATCTGACAAATATGTTTAGCTTATCAAAGCAGCTGAGAAAGTTTCGTTGACACGGACGACAATGTCTACATGCTCATTATGATCAAGAATACATATATGCATACATGCTACATATTTTTTTATGGTCTCGGAAACGCTTTCTTCAGTATGTTTGCCAAATTCTTGAACAAATTATGTATACGATTTTAGATGAAGGGTATAAAAATGAGCAACAAATTTTGGGTGGCTTTTTTTGTTTTTTTTTTTTTGAGAGTAGAGTTCAATGGCATTTTGTGATGTTCAAGCAGCATGTAGATTTTTGTTGTTATATATCAGCTGAAGCTGAAATATTTTGCTAACAAATTGCAGTCAATGACATTTCACACAAAACACACATCATCACATTGCAGCGGATGTGAAACTGTGTATGTGTGTGTGTGTGTAGGGGGAGGGGGAGCAGGGCAACAGGAATTGGAATTGAAGAACAGGTCACGCAAGCGCAAGTTTACCAAAAAGTTTATTCATCTCGCAACTCGACCGAAATGCGCAGCAGCCTCGAAAAATCGACAAAGTTTTAAAGCAAAATCGATACAAGTGAAGATAGAAGAGAACTGGGATTGGGAAACGATGGCGCGCCACTACACACACTTGTGCAAAGCTCTCATTGTCAAACAACAAGCACAAAAAACGATCAGCAGCAGAAGCAAAAACAACAAGCTTTCGGATAGACGTTTTGTCAAGAAAAGATGATGGAGATGGTGGTGGCGGCGGTGGTGGTGTGAGAGAAGACAGGAAGGAATGCGCACCGCGGCCGTCGCTTCTGGCCTGCGTATCGTTTGCGCTGCGCCTTCTCAACTGCAAAAATTGTTTAATTATAAAATGTAGAAAAAGAAAACAGTCAAGCAGCAGCAACAACAACAACAACAACAAGAGAGCGCGAGCGAGTGCGAGATAGAGATAAAGTTTTTGTGTTGAAGGACACACACGATCTTTAAAAGTGAGTAATGCACTGGAGGTTGTTGACTCTATATGGCTATCTCTGTCACTGTCTCACTTGTTGTTCTTACTGTTGTTGTTGCCAGCGCCAGCGTCGCAGTTGTCGTTTTTGCACTGCCCGCTGCGGTGTTGTTATTGTTGTTGTGGGTTTTGTTATGTAGAATCTTTTGTTATGCGTTTTTATTTTTTTGGCATTGCTGTTGTTTGATTGCTATATATGTGCCTGTGTGTAAGTGTGCGTGTGTGTTAGTGTGTGAGTGTGCAAAGTCAAAGTGATTAAACTTTATGCGCAATTTATTTTGCATCCAACAGCTGAACAATAACAACAACCAAAACAGCAATCCCAAAAATTCAGAAACCGACTGTCACAAATATTGCTGTTACTGTTAACAGGTTCAGCTCCACTACGTATACGTAATATAAATAATACTTAAGTTCGCCAGCACTAAGTTTGACATTTTGAAGTTGAAAGAGAAAAGTCTGTGATTAAATCTTGAATTAAGTGTATGAAGACTTGTTTTTCGATGTCCGATTTAATGACAGCGGCTAGTTTTTTTTTCAAATTGAATAATATATAAATTATCTAAATTTAACACATTTTATTTTTCTTATGTCGAAGTCATGGATGTAACATTAACACGTTTACCGATTTGTTTTATTTTATTTAAGTATTTAACATTTATTTACTTATGAATATTGCTGATAAACTTATCACAAAGCAGGTGAAGAATTTCTTAATATTTGTATATAATTAGTTAGAATTAGAATAATTAGAATAGTTATTTTCTGGAAAATATTTATGACCTCAACAATATATTTGACAAACCTAATCGAAGAGATATATTCCAGAAGCCTCTTCGGGCTATTTTATGGTTTAAAACAATTTAATTGTGATATGGCAAATAACGGTTGAGGAAGCTTGATTATATACTTGATTTTGTTAACATAAATTTACTAATTACTTAACAAACATATATATAACATAACTAAAAATGTAAATTTGCTCTCATTTGAATATTTTTGTTAATAATTTATTGGCCTACTAATGCGCGCTTAGTCAAACTTTTCAAACGAATTTTTTCCGTAGATATGCTAAATTAGCAACAATACGAAATTGATTTACAACTTCGTGAATCATCATGGGAAACATCAATATATATTCGTATGCTCGTAAGCCGAAAATATTTCTTAAGCAGGCAAAGAAATCGAACAAAATTGTATATACTATAACTATATCTATAACATTAATAAATATGACGCCTTTCTAACTGCCTATAAGAAACTAAGAACATCAGTGGGAAAAGAAGTGAAGATGGACTGCATTCTTTAAATCACTATGGAAGTGAAGGAAGGAAGTGACTAAGGCAGTGAAAATCAAGCAGATATAATGATGTCTGAATTTCCACATACAATATGTATTAAAATTGAGCATTTCGTTGTTCATGTCCACGATCAAAATTTAGCACTGTACTTGAATATTAGTTGTTAGAAGAGTTTGAATAGAATACGCCCCCTGCTTGAATTTGAAATATCATATAAACATAACGAAATGAAGTTATTCTAACAAATACTAACATATCATATGTCTTATGACTATTAAAACTATTTATTAATTCCAGTCAAGTCTTATGTTAAATGTTGAAGATTTGGCTAGACATAATATTTGACCTTGAAGTGGTCATAAATTATATATTTTATGTGCATATCATTGTACTTGTGTATGTTACTTTCACAATTACTTTGTTATTTGGTAAAAAAAGGTGATCATTCTTGAAGAGTTGGATAACTATGACCAACCAGTGAACCAAGTTTTCTTGGTTTTAATAGAAATTTCCTGTAGGCCCCATCAGCATAGTTAAAATTAACATATTTCTGTCAATTTTAACCCTCTTTTTAACACCCTTGCTACAATTATTCTAATGTAAGTTCACAAAATATCATATCTATAATGTTATTACAGGTCGCCAACGATTACATTCCGTTGCCGTTTGTTGCCGGATGACACAACACCAAGGAATGCGCATACTTTCCGGTTAAAATTGCAACCAAAGTAGTCAGCCTAGTCTGGCCTCGGCAGAGCTGAATGCCGCCCAATGAACATGAGTTCATGATCTTGGCAACTGTACGGATGTCGCACGACAACAACAAAAACAATCACAAGATCAAGAACATGCGTCTGGATGCGGGTGTTAAAATTTTCAAGCCTTTCCTCAGTGACTCAGTTGTACTCGTATATTTCAGCAAGGGATGCGAATTGCAATATGTGGATGTGGTTGCGGTTAATGCTGCTGCTGCCGCTGCTGTAGATATGTTGCCTGTTGCGGAGACATGCGGTTAAATGTTGACACCCAGCAGACGCCACAGGCAACCGCAAGCGTTTATATGCACACATATTAACATACAAACAAACTGCAGATCGTATATACATATATGTGCATGAATGGTTGCATGCGGCTGAGGCAAAACTCCAGATGCGCACAATATGGTGTGTTAATTTCAGGCTCCTGCTGCTGTTTCTGCTGCACGCTGCATGCAATCGCACAGTGGGACAAGAGCTATATGGCAATGATCATAAAAACGTATATCTGTAAAAATACTTCGTCTACCGAACTGCCAAATTTCATAGCAATCGGATAATAATTATAGCAAAAATCACGGAAAATAATTATATTGAAAGGAAAAACTGTTGCCTACTTTTTGGATGTCTATCGAATATGGAAGAAATGTATAAGTCGAAACTCTCAATGTAAGGATATTTTTTCCTTACAATTCCATATAAGCTTTGACCTCTATTTTGACCCACTTGCAGGTGGAATTTTGCAAAAACACCTTCTTAGTGCCATGAAATATAACTTTTATGAAAGCCTCCTAGTTCATAGATTTGTTGTGTCCCTAATCAGTATATATAAAGATATTATAAATAAATAAATAGTTTATATTAAAGGATAACAAATTTTTTAAAATTATATTATCCTTTAAATGTTTATGTAAAATAACTTTTTTCTTAACTAAAAAAAGTAAAAAAAAAAACTATTTTTATCAATTGCATACAATACGAATGACATGGTCATCAGTTGTTATAGTTATTATTGTTGCTGTTGCAGTTGTTGTTAATCGTCTTGACAGGCCAGCCAGAGCCAGAGCCAGCCATTCGTATTGTACGTGCTGCTCCAAGGCCAGTGCAATATTTTACACTGCTGCAACATTGTCGACATCCAAACTACCGTCAGCCCGACGCCATTGCCATTGCCATTGCCAGCGCGCGGTGGTGCGTCATTTTCGTAAAGCCAACAAGGCTGCATTTTCATGGCTACCTCCATGGTGTTTCATTTTGTCTTGACTAGACTGTGTTGTATTTTTTCTCTATTGTCCCCCCAAGAAACGCACACATACACACGCATCTCCGAAATGGAACACCAGGCAAAAATCCTCAAATATCGAAGCTCATCGAACTCATATACATAATGCTTATGGGCCTTAATAAAGTCGTATGCTGTCATTTGCTTCTCCGATATCCAACTTGATAAAGAAATAGAATTTTAAGTTGGCTATGTGATAAATGGTTCCCATAATCATATTCAGATTTAGAAAATCGTTCAGTACGCTGGCTTTCTAGCAGTTTTTGGAACGTTTAGTATGGATAGCGAAAACAATCACCTCATGAAGCAGTAAGTAGCAGAGTCACCCATCCATGAAGTCGCATACTCATAGAAGTTTTAGAAACAATTACAGAATCTACACTCTGGCCACATGGGGACTTATCCTTGTTGCAGGCTTTTTTCTGTATAGAACAATGCGACGACCCGTCATCAACTGTCTATCCCTGGCTACTAGGTTAGCCAACTGTACCTTAGTAATGACTTATATGGCAAAGGACAATCTGACGCCAGTCTCGAGGACTCGCCTTAAGCTAGTGAAGCGCAAGACATTGGTGCTGGATATGGATGATACCTTGGTTACCTCGTGGATGCGGCATAATACCGAAAATACGGATGGTCCACCAAGTTGTTTCTATGACCATAATTTTTATTTGGAGAAATATGATGTAGACGTCTATGTGTACAAACGACCTCATGTGGATTTCTTCCTCAACCGCGTCGCTGAATGGTACGATCTGGTGGTCTATACAGCTGCAGCTCAGGTGTACGCAATGCCCGTAATTGACTATTTAGATAGCGGGAGGGGTATTCTCCAACGCAGATTCTATCGCCATGACTGCGTTGAGCTTAACGGTGTACGTGTTAAGCAGTTCTCCATTGTTGGAGCTGATCCGTCCAGTGTTCTGCTGGTGGACAACTCAGAGGTGCAATGCCTTTTCAATGCTGGTAATTCTTTACACATTCAATCTTATCGCATTGGCTCGGCGGATCGGGCGTTACTTTATCTATTACCTTTCCTCGATGCGCTACGGTTCACCAAAGACGTGCGAACAATATTGAAATGCAATCGATATGCGGAGAAAGCAAAAGATGTTTAAGTTTGAAATTTATTCAGTTACGCGTTCACTTACCACTTTTAGTTCTCACAACATCTAGATCATCGGAATTCAAAATCTTCATTATATATTAAAAAGCTGCAAGCATTAAAAACTAATGAATGTATTATTTGTCTTCCTTTTCCGCCCTGCGTCCTCTTTGTGTTCTTTCTCAGTGTTTATCCCATCCGAGTCAGTGAAGCTGCAAAATAAAATCCTCCACTCAGCCTTATTCTACTGCGGACTTGCCTGGGAAGAACTCTTATGGTATAACTCTTGGAAGGCTAGCTTCGGGTGCCTGAAGCTTACATACCCTCGCAGAAGGCTTTTAAAATGCCACAATTGGTTCAATTTCAATGAGAAACAGGAAAGGCTTTCTTCTTGCCGAAGCTTGTATACCATTCACATTGTAATTATATAACCGATCTAGATCAAATCTGGTCGGCGGGCATGGGGCTACACTGGATACAAGGGATATAGAATCAGAAAAGTTATGCTCCTTAGTGTTCATTCCGGAACATTCGGTTATATGGGAGCTATATGACATAGTTGACCGATCTGGGTACAACTCGAACTCGAAACAGCGTGCAGAGCTCTTTAGCTTTTAAGACTTCTGAGATCTTTGTGTTGAAACAGACGGAAGGACAGTCGGACATGGTTATATCGATTTCCCTTGTCATGCTGATCAAGAAAACGTTTCTGTCTATGCGTTGCAAGCTTACTGATCAAATTAATATACCATTTTGTGAATGGTATAACAAGAGAGGAAGGCTAACTTCAACTAATGAATACCCTTGCAGATTCGGTCAGCAGTTGCAGTCTTCTAAGACTGCCAAGTTCCAAATTAGGTTCAATTCGAATAAAAGACAACAAAAATTCCGTAGACTATCAGATCATTTCGAATCGGACGGTTATATGTGAGCTATACCACTATATCAGGTCCGATCTGAACGACTTTGATATATCAGCAGCTTACAGAAAGAAGTTCATGGTAAAAATTTTAACTTGATAGCTTAAAACTGAGAGTCAAGTTCGCCTATAGCAGACGGACATGGCTATATCGAGTCGGCTTATCGTGCTGACGAAGAATATACTTACTTAATGGGCTCGGAGATGCTTCTTTCTATGCGTTACGAATATTGTGACAAAATTATAATACCCTCTGCCAGGGTATAACATAATATTTTGCATTGATAACTGCTCATTTTGCAATGATTAGGAGTTAACTTAAGCTAGCCAAATTGGATTATATTCCAAAAAGAAACGGTTACACCAAATGAGAGATGTATGATATAGTTGCCCAATCCCGTCAACAGGCGTTGAGGCTTCTAAAACTGATATATACCAAAGTTAGTTTAATTCGAATAAAATACACTAAGGCTTTGTTATTAAGAGTTCATTGTGAATGGGTAGGTTATATGTGAGCCATATTATATAGTGGTCCGATCTTGACGATTTTTACATATGAGGAGCCTACAGCGAAATGACGTCTTAAATAAAATTTTCAACTCGATTGCCTTAAAGCTAAAAGAGTAGTTTGCATAGAAACATACATACAGCTGACAAGCCTATATCGACTTTGGCTAGTCATGCTGATTAAGAATATAAAAACTTCATTAAGAATATATATGAATATAGTGACAAAAATTATAATAAAATTACTTAAAATATCTGAAAATATTGTATATTTCCCATATATATCATAACGTACAATATCTTCGAGCAGATCTTCGAATATGACAACTTTTCTTGATTTTATTACTCAATCAAACTGACCTATGTATATCTTATACTCACTTTCATATGTTAATGAAATATAAAATATGAATATGTATATTCATAATATTCACACACAATGTGATTGTATATTTATTTTGTGAAGTGAAGCGTTGCCGACCATATAAGGTATATATATTCTTGATCAGTATGAAGAGTCGATAGCTATGTCCCTCCGTTTCAGTCCGCTTAAACTATATCTTAAACCAACTGCTTAAAACCAACTGTTTCATGACATTTTCGTTGTGGCATTTCACATGATTTTATTGAATCTTATATTGAATCTTATATAAGAGGGAGCCTTGTTCATCACATGACCGAAACGTGTGCAATGTCTTGAGGACCACAGAAACGAAGTGATCAAACAATTCCATCATCGTCTTGCCATCGAACAGGAACTGGATGCAGTAAACTTTCACAGGCTAAACATTCCCTTTGTTAAACCTTTTCAGTGTGAATGCTGAAGCTAACTTTCCGTACTTGTTTTCGTATATTCTATCCGTAGCTAGCCCAAGGTAAACATTCCAGTTACTTGATAGTCTTCAGTTACAAATAGCTTTAAGGACTTGTTTTTTCTTCAGGCTCTTCAGCAACATGGCTTCTTAGCATCGCCAGCCGTTAATACTCGTAAATTGAACTCTTCGAGTGAGTTCGTTGCTTAACAGGTTTAGTCATTCATTGTTTTGGAAAGACGCCGCTTAGTCACTTCCAAACTCCAGCCAGCAAGCAGTTAAGTGAATCATGCATACACAACGACTACAACTTGGGCCAAGGCTGATCGCGCCCTATCAGCTCGACTAGCTCTAGTCGTATTAATCTGGCACTAGTACGCTCAACTTAATCGCCGGCTTGCAGCGACATTGAAAAATGTACAAATGTCAGAGGATTCTAGGTCTTTCGAGTACCATAATCAGATAATGATTGCGTTGATGATGGTGCTGGTGTTGGTTGAGGGGCATCTATCGATCGATGTGGATTCATAAATTGAATGGCCAGACAAAAACAGGCAGCAAATCGAAATGTTTCTGGCTAATCCTGAGACTGGGTGCGGCAATTAAGTCACCAACAACAGCCACTCAAACATACATACATACATATACATATACAAGAGCATCGCGAGAGGGGCGCGCATTTCCAGCGAAGATCATTATTGTCTCGTCTCGCGGATGCTGGCTGCGGCGGCGGCCCCAAAAAATACAAGAAGAAACCAACTGGGCAAACAAGTTAATGAACCTGCCTGGAGCAAGCTTCGCCATGGCCATCGCCATCCTTGAGCTTGAGTTGTTCAACTAGTTTGGTCTGGGCACGGCCACGGCCGCCAAAAACCGAAATCTGTGGCATGAATTCTCTGGAAATGATCGAAATTTCATTTCAATGCGACGGCGCAGCTAAACTTAAAATTGAGTTCAACAACATTCCGGTTCCACCGCCATGTCCCATGCCCCACTGCTGTCTGGACCGGCGGGTCAGCTCCTTGGTCGCAGACCCGGCTTAGAAGAGCGGCGGCATTGTTGCTGTCACTACTGCTGCTGCTGCTGCTGCGCTGTTAACTTTCCATTATCCTTGAGGCTCAAGTCAATGCCCTCTCGGCTCGAATTACACAATTGCAGCAGGCGGCGATTTCGATGTGGGATTTGCGTTAGCAAGGAGTTTTGTGCGCTTGTGGCTTTATGGACGCTCAACTTACACAGAACTCCAGTGGCCTACTTCCACTTGAATGACCCGTTCCCGTCCTCCAACCAGCATGGAAACAAAGGCTTTTGTGCCAATGAACAAGCAACCCCATCATGTTATCGGCCCCTTGAAATTCGATGTACACTGTTCGGTCCTCTTCGAAACGATCCTGTGGCTATTAAAGACAAAGAAATTCATTTTGTCGCATGTAAAATTAATTCAAAACAAATCCAAGACCTAGCAGGGTAATATCCATGCTATGTACATATGAATGGCATGCATTACAGTGGACACTCATTTGTTAGAACATTCAAGGATTAGATCATCAATATCCCTCTGAAACAAATACAATTATTAATATTATTCCTAGTTCGCTCTCAAGAGGAAACAACTACTTCAAACCAGAAATTAAATATCTAGAAATTCGGAAATTTTCTTTGAGCTAAAATTGGTTATCTGGCTTTTTCAAATGGCCACAATACAAAGTCCTATCATTAAAAATTCTATAGCAGGAAAAAATCTGCGCATTTGTTTTTTCTTTTTCTGAAGTTACAGTACGATGAAGCCTTTTTGAAGTTTCTTTAAATATCTTCGAATTTCCAAAAACTTCATTGAAACTTCAAAAAATTATAAAAGTTCTTAAATATCCTGAAGATTTCGATAATTTAGATTTTAATATTGATTACTTTTCCAGTTCAAAAATACCAGCTTACATTGTACTACGTTACAACAACACTCACTTATAGCTGATTCTTTTCCAATGGATCAAACTTTCCCAATATATGAGTCAGCATTGGCCTTTAACGAGTGCGAGAGAACAGCAATGAGTCCGGCGATTGTAAAAATTAACATTTAAGCAAATGTTGGTTGGTCTACCTGGACAAGTGCAGTCCAAATATGTCCTTAAAAGCAGTTTTGGAAATGGCTCCGCCCTACTGAATATCATACGTCTGATATCATCTAATTTAATATATATTAAAACATAAAATTGTACATTACTTAAACATTTTAGACTTGAGATTACCTTTAATGGATAATTTCGAATTTAAATTTGAGTTTTTTTACATAAGCACAGACTACATTATGCTATAATTTATTATGCATTTGGGAGTGTCCACTGTATTTGTGTATAACTGACCTCGAACTTTTGTGCAATGTGATTGAACTGCTGCGATATCTGTGGGCCCTGGCCCTGCAATAATTTGCATGCAGACTGCATTCGGAGACTCTGATTCTGATTCGGCCTCGGACTGGCAAAAGTGCCAGAGCCCGCGATAATGTCGCCATCGACCAGCTCTGG
Organism: Hirtodrosophila duncani; assembly: GCA_037043425.1. NCBI lineage: Eukaryota > Metazoa > Arthropoda > Insecta > Diptera > Drosophilidae > Hirtodrosophila > Hirtodrosophila duncani. The sequence continues at coordinate 3,292,164 of JBAMBM010000834.1, read as the reverse complement.
TCTTGATGCGTTCGCGTTCTCTGACAAACAATATGGAAATTTTTACTGCCAACTGAAAAGGGGGAAACGAAAGCGAATGCGTTGAGTGAGTGCATTTGCCTGATCAAGGGACGTGGCAAGGGGGTGGTGCTGGTCAATAGTTGCAGCCGTATGAAACGAAGCGGACATTAAATTCATAATAAATGCCCATTCTTGATGTTGGGAAATAAAATGCGTGCTGCGAATGCAACTGGGACGGGAACTGGCAACGCCTTGCACTTTCAATGGGCGGCGGTAGAGAGAGGAAAGCACGCACAAAGCGTCAGCCGGTTGGGGATTAGGCGAAAAGGAGGGGCGGGACAGGGACTGTGAGATGCGTATTTAAAGCATCAATGCCAAGTTAGCCACAAATGGGTAAGTACTTTGTATTCCCCACGGCATTTCACTCACTTTTCAAGTCGCGTTTGAAATTGACGAATTCTTTCTGTCATTTCAAAGAGAAAGATAAAGCAAGCAAGAGAAATTTTGGTTTCGTACTCTCACTCACACAGCGTTATAATTCTTTATCAAAATATTATAGCAGTTGTCGTTGGTGTTGTTTCTGAGTGTTGCTGCTGTGCAAATATTTTCTACATATATATATATATATATACATATATATATATTTTTTTTTATACTTGCGACAAAAACAAAAGAAACAGCAAACATAAAAGACAAAAAATAGAGAGCAGTGGCGCAGGCAACAAAGATTCAAAATTTCATATGTGTTTATATAAAATTATTTAGCACACCCTTTCTCCCTTGACGCGTGCGGTACGCCACTGACAACAAGCTCGCCAAATGTTTAGCTGACGTCATTTGTCCTTGAATTCGTATATTTATATTTGCGGCAAACGCAAAACAAAATTCGCAAAATTCAATGCACTCGGCAGCCAAAAAAGCAAGCAAAAAAATAAGCATTCATAAAAAAAGTAGAAGCAACCTCAACAAAGCAACAGAGATAAAAATATGGCAAGCTTATGAAAAACTAAGGCAGCTTATAGAGATCCCGAAGAGAAAGAGGCTTCGCGAAATTAAAATATAGGAGGTGTACATAAACATTGAATATAATGACGTTTTTTATTTGTATTATTTAAAAAAATTAAATAAGTATGATGATTTAATACATTTTTATTTGGCTTGCTATTGCCACCTTTCGTAACTGTGATAATCAAAAAGCTGTTGGTTTTGGCGCCCACGGCCTGTATGGTGCTGGCAACTCTATGAAAATAAAATATGAAAAAATACTAATGGTATCGGATGTTGGTATTTGGTATTTAATATTTTAAAATAATGTGGGAATATCGATACAATTATCGTTGCAAGTGAATGACACTAATTAAGAACCCAAGCAGGGCGCGCACTTAAACATTAATTTTCATGTTACTTATTTACGTCGATGACAGTTGAACTCCGTGTGGGTTGCATAACCGCGCGGAGTTGTATTTGAGCGTAATGATAACAAATAATTATTTTTATTGGATTTGAAAACACATAGTTGTAATTTATGAATATTTCTTAATAACTGACTTATACAATTACATTAAATATACATGCACAATATTTATGTATACAAATAAACTTAAATGGCTAAATGTACCACTCAACATTTGTATTAGTGCTCTCACTGAGACATCTGTTAAATGGATTTAAAAAGCGAATGTAATAAGTAAATCGTTATCGAAGGAAATTCGTGCCATCGAAAGCCGATTACGATTATCGTTCCAAATGAAACGCAAAACAATTCTATTTCTCTTTTTTTTGCATTTATTTTGACATAAAAACCAGAGCACGACAAGACTAGCGAAGCGCGCTTTTTATATTGTTTAATGCCCAAACGTAGAAACGAAAAGCAGAACAGTTAATTTGTTTAAGTAGACGCGACGACGACAACCAAAAGTTGTTAATGTATTTACAGCAGAGGCACAGCGCCAGGTGAGCTAATGCACATGTGTATAAACATACAAACTTATACATATGTATGCACGTCTATGCAAGTAGTAATAATTCTGGTGCGTTGCTAAGTTTGTACACTTCTGTTGCGAACTCGAACTGTGTCAACTAATTATGGAGCGCAGCGAATGATGGTTTTTTTTTTTTTTTAATTGAGCAGCAACCGTTGTCTTATCAAAATTTTATCTGATTTCGGCCACCTCGGCTCGGCTGCCCTTTTGCCCTGCTCGTTTTCACTTTAAACTTTTATTGTGCGTCACGCAAGCTCGCATAAAAGTTAGAAAACGCGTAATCTTGGATATGCGAGAAGTACGAATAAGACAAATTCACGGCATTCCACTAATATGGTGATGCCACACACATCTGCACCAAGCCCTTGGCTGCTAACGCTGACCACACGCACTCACCCGTATCATCATCCATTATGTTACTTTGATTTTGATATATGCTAATCTCGTTGCCCACGCGTATCTCAAGTAGTGTTGCTGCTGCTTTGTGCGCCGTAGTTTCATAATTAACAAACTGCTCCATATTTGCATGCCGCCGTCGCCATTGCCGCCGCCACTGTCAGACGACACACGACCGACCTCGACGTATTGTAAATCGATAAGGCCCCGCGCAGTTACAGAAACACAAAATTAAGGGCAACATGGGACAGACACTGTCGGAGCCGGTGACTGCCAAAGAGTCGTCATATTGCCAGAACTCTGTGTATCGTGTGGGCAGCTCCTGCATGCAGGGCTGGCGCATCAATATGGAGGACTCGCACACACACATACTCTCGCTGCCGGATGATCCAGGAGCTGCATTCTTTGCCGTCTATGATGGACATGGCGGTGCAACTGTTGCCCAATATGCCGGCAAGCACCTACATAAATTCGTCCTAAAACGGCCGGAATACAATGAGAACGATATAGAGAAGGCACTGAAGCAGGTAAGAAGATCTAGCGCTGTACAAGGTGTGTTTCAAAGTACATATCAACTTTACGAAAGGTACATTTTGTAGTCCTTTAAATTAGCTGATTCGTCGCTACGGAACTGAGCACATTTGTTTGCTATCATCCGGAAAATAAGCTTCCAACGAAGACCTTATACTATACACCTCTTCAAAACGCTTGAGATCATTATAAATGATGGCAAACATCGCCTTAATCACTGCAGATTCCACCTAAGCTGTGTATGACTTGACCTTTTTAAAACATTTGTTGTTGCTTTTATTATCAAAAAGATCCATTTACTTTGGAACGCACCTTGTATATCCATCTACTTCTTGGCTTTGTTTGACTTGCTCGTTAACACATGTGACCATCGAACTTGCAGGCCTTTCTGGATATCGACTACGAAATGCTGCACAATGAGTCATGGGGCGAACAAATGGCCGGCTCCACTGCGGTGGTAGTGTTGGTCAAGGATAATATATTGTATTGTGCCAATGCCGGGGATTCGCGAGCGATTGCCTGCATCAATGGTCAGCTGGAGATTCTGTCCTTGGACCACAAGCCAAATAATGAGGCCGAATCCAAACGTATTATCGAAGGAGGCGGTTGGGTGGAATTCAATCGGGTTAATGGAAATCTTGCCCTCTCCCGTGCACTTGGCGACTTTGTGTTCAAGCGGGCGAACAAAAAGCCGGAAGACCAAATCGTCACAGGTAAGTGGCGTGCGCAGAGCTCATTGTTCTCATTATGATTGCGATTAACAACAATTATCACCTTGTTTACGTTCAGCTTACCCGGATGTGGAGACGCGCAATATCTTTGAGGATTGGGAATTCATCGTGCTGGCCTGCGATGGCATTTGGGATGTGATGACCAATGCGGAAGTGTTGGAGTTCTGCCGCACACGCATCGGCATGGGCATGTATCCGGAGGAGATATGCGAGGAGCTGATGAATCATTGCCTGGCGCCCGACTGTCAAATGGGCGGCTTGGGCGGCGACAACATGACCGTCGTCTTGGTCTGCCTGCTGCACGATAAGCCCTACAGCGACTTGATTGCCCGCTGTGCGAATAGCAACAAAACGTCCTACGAACCAGAGCCCGGAAATCCCTCAAACACGACGCAGGCGAATTCAGATAACGAGCAGAGCGAATCCACCAATGAGACGACCGCAACGAGTCAAAGAGAGCAACAGGACAACGATAAGGAGAAACAGGCACAAGATCCGCTGCTGGCAGCAACCGATATGAAGTTAAACTATATTTACTAGAGCGAGCGCCTTACCATAATTTAGGCTACTTGTAATACCAATTTAGGTGAAGATTATACATACATACAATACTTAACATCGCGAGTGTTTCTGGTTAAGGTTCTCTAACACCACATACTCGTAACTCGTACAATCCTTAAAAACTGTTTTGAAAGTCAAGCAAAATATAATTTACTCTGTTTTTATAATTAATGCCCCTCCCCTTATGCAAGAATTGTATTACTCGTTTAGTATTTATGTACCTTAATTTACCTTACTTTACAAACACATCGACCCATATACATATATATGCGTTCTTGTCCAGAATTGCAGTTGGGACCGACAAGTATGGTCTGCCTTTTAAATGTTAGCGAAGCAAGAAAATCTGTTTATAAATTTAATAAAAATAATAAAGTAAAAAGTATTTTGTAGCGTCCCCCGAAATCATGTTTGTCAATTCCATTAAAGCATGTATATGTATATTTAGAGGGCGACACAACTTGGGATTGTTAGTAAATAGATGATGATATATAGCTGTAATCAATCCAAAGGTCCTTTTTACAAATTAATAAAAAATCTATATTTAAAAATGAAACTAAGCTATTGGACCGATAGCCATGATATTTTTACAGTATACTGATAGCAGCCAGAGGAGGGTCAAGGTCGATATCGTTTTTGGAAAAATGAACATGCCACTGACGCTTCATATAAGCGATGCATTTGATGTACGTTAATGGGATCGAATAACGTATGATTCCTTAGAAAAAAGCAAGATAAAAAGGGAATTCCTACCCGACCAAAAGCTTTTTATATTTTACTAATATCGGCAAAAACGATTAAAATGTACTAATATCGACCAAGTGAAGCGAAGAGTTATATATCGATATGCATTCAGGATGTATATAGTTTGGAAGACCAATTTATTGATTTATATATCGATACATCGTTTTGGAATAATTTGTCGGTATACTAATATCAGCCAGTAAAAATTCCCAATCAATACATTGGATTTAGAAAATATGTTTATCTAAATTTTCTTCTCAAAACTTGTCCAAGTCACATCTTTTCGTCGCTGGAATGTACGTAATAACAAGGGAAATTTAACTAACATCGGAAGAGATCGAAACAAATAGTTTTAACTTTTTTGTCCTCGAGCCGACTACCCCAAAAATATGTGAAATTCAAATTTCCCTTGGTATTCCTCATAAATATTCTAGAATACTCATACCATTATCTTAGCAATTATTGTTATTCAGTCATAGTTTTTGCAGGTAAGAAATCTTGAAAGGCGTTGTTACTGAAATATGGATATTCCTTTTAAGGATCTTATATCTATATCAATAATATTAAAACTATATTGCTTAAATCGGTGAAGCCTGTACTTCCTATTCTCATACTTTATATAAAGTATGTAACAGGCAAAATGAAGCCTTTCCGACCCCATAAAGTATATATATGCTTGGTCAGCATCAACAGCCGAGTCTATCTAGATGTGTCCGTCTGCCCGTCTATATAAACATCTAGATCTCGGAGACTAAACGAGCTAAAGTCACCAAATTCGGTATGTAGAATCCCCTTGTGAAGCGTCAATCTCTGCCGCCCCGCAAATCGATAAAAACCTTTTATCTCCCACAATTTTAACACATTTAGTTGAAGCTCGGTTTATTTATGTAGAAGCACATTATCTACCGATTTGCCAAACTTCATTCATAATAATTGTAGACCAAATCGTAATAAAAACATTTTGTATAAAATCACTCCACCTCCACAAAAAAATATACACTTTTTGATATATATATATATATAGCATACTTTTGAGTATCTCGACAAAGACAATAGGCGCCCACTGCTGGAGCATATGTCTATATTTTACAAGAATGTCGAATTCCAGCGCGACAGTAAGTAATAGCGGCACTGTGTTGTAATACCCCTGTTGCATAGTGTTATTGTCGCCTCTGGCCATCCACCCCCTGATCCCATGTAAGCAAGTTTCTGGACAGTCCAGTACACAGTACAGACAGCTTATGCTGATTAAAGTTTTATTTTGTTGACTTGTTGTGTTTTTGTTTTGTTTTCTTTTATTTCGTTGTTTGTTTTATAGTTATTCGTTCAGCTATCTACATTTAATCTACATTACGGCCCGGCTTTTTGTTGACGTCTGAGCTTTGCGTCTTTATATATTATTTACATTTATATGAATATGATACATACTCGGTACAATCTAATGAGTAGTTTTGCATTTATTGTGAAGCATTTTTATGCAGTTAATTGTTTGCAAACAACATCTGCTCCTACTAGGTTGCCTCTTAGAGGTTTTTGCTATAGTTTAGGCCTTTATTAAACTTTGTTAAGTTACATTTTATACCCTTGGAGAGGGTATTATAGTTTTGTCACGATATCTGTAACGCATCGAAGGAAGCATCTCCGATCAGCATAATAAGCCGAGTCGATATAGTCATGTCCATCTTGTCTGTTTCTGTTCAAACGAGTCTCTTAGTTTTAGAGTTATCGAATTTGAATTTTGACCATAGACTTCTTTTTGTCAAAATCGTTCAGATCGGACGACTATATCATATAGCTGCAACCAATCGACCCAGAATGAAATTTTATTACAGCAAAATAGGTTGTTTCTTATCTAAATTGAACCAAATTTGGTTAATATCAGTTCTAAAAACCTCTACGTCTGCTGGCCAAAGTTAATCCAGATCGCATCACTATATCGTATGGCTCCCATAGAACCGACCGATTCGGAATGAACTCTTAGTATACCAATTTTTGTTGTTTTTTACCCGAATTAAACCAAATTTGGAACGTGTCAGTCTTAGAAGCCTCCAGCACGTATGCTGACCGAATTCCAACCGAATCTGCAAGGGTATGTAAGCTTCGGTTACCCGAAGTTAGCCTTCCTTTCTTGTTTTCTTTTATTTGATCGTACAAATTACTGAACCTTAACTAGAAGAAAAAAGAAATGACGCCGTTCGTGGTTGTGTTTTGTTTCTCAGTGTTTGTATTTTTTTTTGTTTTGCTTTTATTTTCTTTATTTTTTCTTTTATTATCTTTTTATTTATAATGTATGCATATTACACATTTAAATATGTTGTTGTTGGTTGTTTGCTGTTGCATAGGGATATTGTTATTATATGTATATTATAGTTAGGTTTATAGTTTAATCATATGCAATTATATAAACGTTCGTTCTTTCGGTTTCTGTTACTTTACAGTTTTCTTCTCAATTTTGGTACAATTACAATTGATTATTATATATGTTATATGCATGTTGTTGTTGGTTTTGTTCTTTTTATCATATTACATATTTCATTTCTTCATTTCATCCTCGTTTTAACAGACATTTCATTTATAGTGATAACAATGTGCGTAAGCATTTTTTTCTTGATTTTCGTAAATAAAACTGAAAAATAAAACCAAGGTAAATATAATGATAAAAGTTTATGAAGAAAACAAAATGATTATCATATTTTCAAAAACAAACAATAATGATTAACGCCCTTCACAAGGAACGCACAGCAAAAGAAACTAAGGAAATTGTTTAAGAATTTCTAGACAACTAATATATATATATATAAATATATGTGATAGCATAGGGTTTCTATTTCACTATCTAAAGATGAAAATTGTTGGCAGTACCAAAAATGTATAAAATTCAGCTGGACATTTTTTGGTGTTGTGGCGGCCGCCTTCAAGATGAAACAATTTTCATCAGCAGCCCAGCCAATTGCCAATATTTTGTTTACGAAATAATTGCTAAGAGCAGAACTATAAAATACGAGTACACTAAATAGTTTAGTTTAGAAGAGTTTAAGAAGTAAATATTTACATTAAATTATATAATCAATAGGCAGTGCCAAATGAATTGAGCGTGATTCTAATTCTGCTTACCGAAAATTTGAGCAGGTGAAATTTATGTACCTTTCGTTGAATTTGAAATCCAATTTTCTTTATATTGACATTGAGGCCTTTCCTTTCAGATTAAATTGAAAGAAATGAATCATTTCGTTCAGCTGTTCTCATTCTTTTGTCGTTGATTAACTTAGTCTTAGCTCTTATTCGCTAAAGTCATCTTCAGCTCACATTGGGATCTCTACAATGAAGATAATTTTGATCAGCTGTAGTGTTTCCATTCAAAAGAGCTTTAATTGATCAGCTGTACAATTTGAAATCAACTGAAAGCCATTTTCACCTGCACAAACCTTTCGCATTCACAGCAGACCCGCATATAGTTATAGGAAAGGTAAGATTATAAACGTATTCTGACGACCTTGTGAAGGTTTAGTTTCGTTTGATTTTAATAATCAAAAAAATATCTATATGTATGTATATAGTTTTGAAAGCTATTTGAAATGACTCTGCATGACAATTTGTTATAAATCATAATACATACACATACATATGTATGTATATAAGCAAATATAAATGTGTGTTTATATAAATTGTATAATGAACTGAACTCAACTCTTACTTCGAGTAATTAGCCGGTTAACAGTGTTGAGATGATGATGATGTGTGGTTGTAGTGTGGGTGTTTGTGTGTGTGTTTGTTGGTGTGTGTCTTTTTGGGTATGAGGGAATACATATTGTTGTTATTGTTGTAAGTCTATGCGCGTTCCCTGTGTGTATCGTCTGTAGAATTATCATTATGTTTCTTTGTAATATAACAAGGTGTCATATGCGCTGTCTTAAACATACAAAATAAATAACTTAAGAACTGAGGGCTTTACAATAACAATTTCATTAATTTATGTTTTTTGTTTTTGTTGTTTGTTGCCTTAAAAATATTTAACATCAACAATCTGCCTTTCATTTGCATTTCATTTCGTTTATATCCGTCTTGTTGTTGGCGCTGCTGCTAATAGAGTTCTACCTCTATAAACTTGTCCTACGCTGATTCTGAATTTTCACATACCCCTACCCCTTCCCCCTGGAGCCTTGACAAACTGTTGGCGCACACGTACACAGTATACCTGTTTGTCTTCTTTTTTTTCGCAGGCTAATTGAAGTTTCGATAATCCACCTCGACTGCATAAATATCACATCGTACGTTGCGTAATGGATGCGGCGGCGTTAGGTACCGCCAACTAAAACGCTACACTTGGCAGGTGTATTGTGGAGGGCCAACAGTTTGCAGAGCTCGATTTTATGTACTTAAAGCAGTCCAAGTTGCGGCCGCACTATCGAGGTTCAACTGTACAGGTAGTGGGCCTGCCGACAGTGAGCCCAAAAACCATTTTTTGAGAACTTTGAAAACAAATATGTATGGTTGTGTGAGTGTGTCTGTGGGTGTGTGTGTGTATATATGATAGTTTTGCAAATTGCAATACTTAAATGAACATCATGTGTTTTTGTTGTTTTGTTTAAAACTATAACTAGGCATTATTTAAAAGTTACATTTTTATTTTGGGTACGTGACGAACCACTGAGCGAGTCTTGGGCAATGCTAGTTATTCTATAATTATGATTGAGGGTGCGCGTGCATCCCATATACAAACAGTCATAGCAAATGGATCATACACTATGGCAGCAATGGGTAGGCAGTGGCTATTTCGGTTCCCCGAGCTCTTTAGCTAAGTTGCAATAGAAAACAAGCAAGAACGCTACAGTCGATACTCCGACTATCGGATACTCGGGGGACTATATGATAGTAAAAATGATATATAAAAAATCGTCAAAAATACTTTCAAATAAATTTAAATTGTCTTTTAAAAAACGAACAAAAAATTACAAATCACTTTTTTTTAGCTCAAAAATTTCTTTGAAGTCAAATTAAAAGAAAGACCGTTTGGGTTGAACCTTTCAGCCGTGTTGCTCATTTGCTCATTTGTCAGTCGTATCTCTCTTTATGCGTAGTTCATTAAAAGACCGTCCGAGAGAGCTCAACAAAAAACCAAATCGAAAAGAAACGAAGCCTGCTGCTCAGGCTCTCGGTTATGTTTATGAGGAGAGCGCAACAGTAAAAACGGTCAACTGTTATTTGCGAGCCCTGGTTGCAGATGTTGTTGCAGTACTACTGATTGAAAATTTACTGCCTACCGCTGCACTATGGTGCCTCCATATAATCAGCTAGGATTGCCACTGGCAATGTTGTATGTGTGATGAAGATGGGATGGTAATATGGTGATAAATGATTGGCCTGAACAAAGTGTCTGTGTGTCTGTTTATAGGAGGCAGTTTGTGAGTTTTTGTCTCGACTCAGTGGAGCGACTGTGTACAGCTCTTGTTTTAGCTCTTATAAATGTATGTATGTTTTTATATATATATATATATCTAAGTATATATATATTTAGTATAGGCACTTAGCATATTCGATTGTTTTCATAGAAACAAAAATATGTTTAATTTTAAATAAATATAAATAGATATATGTATGTATACATATAATAGAAACTATAGAGGGGAACTGTTACGATATGCACTTGCAGTTTATCAGAAGAATATATTTATATATATATATATTATATTCTTAAGTAAGTAAAAATCGTAACAGTCCTGTATATATGTACATATATATATATTCTCTCATTGTTTGGAAGTCTTGCGTAGAAGGGTATATTTTTGATTTAGAATGAAAGATTGTTGATTTCGTTTTGCTTAGTTTTGTTTTTGGTTATTTACAGTAGGGCCTCTTTAAAGAGAAAAATAATTTCTTTTTGGGTAATTTAACTCAACTGTTTTGAAATTATTCACATTCCAATAGATTCAATACTACCACAAAGTTGACTGTGGGAATATTTTCACAGAAGAATCAAAATGTAGTTGGATGTTTAAATCAGAACCACAACCAGGCCTGATTCCTCTTATAATTATTGTTGTTTTTGTTGCTCGCTTGACAAGGGTTTATAGATTGGCGCGGCGTTTTGAATTGTTGAAAAAAGGAGTTCGGGCGGAGGGAGCAGTTTTTGTTCTCAAAAAATAATCATATTTAACATAATGGTTATATATCCTTGCAGTTATTAAGTGAGATGATATAATCGTATTGCTTATGACTATAATATATATAGTTATAATCGGTATATCGTATGCACTGGCTTAAGATTAATTTACATGCTTAAACTCGTCCACTTGAATGATGAAATAAAAACAAAAAAAAAAACTAAATCAAATCATATGCCGTTGTGTTTCGTTTGTGCGTACAATGTCGAAATTAAAAATTTAGTTTCAAAACTTCAGCTCAAATTTAAAGAAGGTGGTTTCCTATTTAAGTTGTTAGTGAGCATTAGAATTAGATTATGATTGTAGTTTTTATATATATAGGGATATATATATATATTGACAACCAAAGAGAGGAAGGAAGCAAGCATCATGGTACATACACATAGCCTATTATTCAATCATGAATTTGAAAATACATACATATTAATTATGCTCTTTGTTTTTGTTTTCCTTTTTTTAAATAATTTTTTTTTTAAATGCCTATTTTGTGTTGTCCTAAACCTCCGTTGAATTTTGCTTGTGTAGGTGTGTGGGTGTGTATGTTTATGGCACCGTTTGTTAATGTGTGTGTATATACAGAAATACGAGGACAGTCTTAATAGAAGCTAGCCCTACCAATAGAAAGACGAGCTTTAACACACATATTTCTAACTCAAGCTCTTCATTATAAAGCATTCCTTGAAATTTGAGATGACTTCCTTTTAGTTCATATTTTCTGTTCATTTCGTAGGATTTCCCCAAATGTATGCAATGGTCGGTAAACTCACAATTCATAGCACACGAAACCAGTGATGAATTTCATATTGCGGGCGAACCGAAGAGAGCAGCTGCATCGCCTCCTTCAATATCTTGTGTGTTGCATGTCCAGCTACTTGTCTGTATGTTTATGTGTCTGTGGATGTGACAGGTCTGAATGTGTTGAATCTCAGAGTTTACCTTGAGCTAGAAGCTCTAGCATTTGGAACTCGAGAGCGCGTTCGCTGTTGAAATGCTGAGATATACAGGACGAGTGTGCATGCACAGACAGGCAAATAACATTGGTTGCATGCAGGGGTTTACAATTTTCGGTGAATGAGCAACTGCTTATGGGTTCCTAATCGCAAGCTGAAGTTGCATGTCTTTGATACTGGTAGCTTTATGACATCTAAACAGACATATCATTTGGAAAAATATACTTGGACAAGTAAAATCGGATTGAAATCCATAACTTAGCTAAAAATGTCCAATAATAGATTCTGGTGAATATTTTAAAATTTCAGAAGGAGAAATTTGCAATCTAAAGCTCGTCTTGCCATGTTAGGCTAGCTGCTTCTGGTGCTACTCTCATATATTTTAGTCGCATGTAAAGTTTTATATTAAATGATATAACCTTAGTTTCTTGTTGTCTTATGAGCTGTGTCTACACTTTTATAAAGATTAGTTTTTTTTTAGCAATGCATAACTCGTTTGTTTGTTTTTGTTGTCGTTTAGTTGAAATACATGAAACCATTAAACTGAGAAAATTGCCTTTTATGTAGAAGAAATGCAATTTTAAAATTGTAAGTATCCCCATTATACATAATAAGTATTAAATTAAGATATATACCCAAGGGTGTGTGTGTGTGTGTGTGAGTTCTCTCTCTCTATCTCTCTGAGTGTACGTGTATATAAAGATTTCAATTGCTATGCTGTCGGTCTGTGTGTGAAGGATCCCTTATGAAATGAACTAAGTACAAGTATAACCACAAAAGAAGACCCTAACACGTGTAACTCAACGAAAAAGTATACAAATTGGTTTATAATGGTTATGGCTCTACACAAGACCAAGTGTTAAATATTTGGATAGGTAATATGTGTGTAACATATTTTATACGACAAACTGAAATTTTATAACAAACCCTGATTTTGGAGTTGAATATTTGCTTTCTTAAACGGGGGAACTCAGTATATCTCAATATGGTGAGAAACAAAACAAGAGTTTGGAAATATAAAAATATGAGAAAATATAAAAAACACTCCAGAGTTTTGTCCAAGTAATAATGATTGACAAGACTTTCTTATACATTTTTTTAAATCTAAATATTGTATTATATTGAATGTCATCAGTGCTACATTACAAGTTACACGACAAAAGTAAATCTTTGCTTGAATATGCCGCCCATAACATTTCAATATATATGCCTATCTATCGATATTATTACAAACCCTACACCCTATATACCAAACAAACTCGTCACATATTTTGTTTTTTTTTTTGTTTTTTGTTTAAAGCTTTTTTTTATGTTTAGTATCTGATCTTAATGAAATTGGCAAATCGGTATATTATGTGCGAATGCATATACAAACCGAGTTTTAACTAAATGCGTTAAGATTTGGGGAGATAATGGATAAATTTTGAAAAAAAAACACATTTTGACGCATACTACAAAATAAATTTGGAAACTCTAGCTCTTATAGTCTCAGATGTAGGTGTTCATACGGATGGACTCGGACTCATAGATCGACTCGGCTGTTGTTGCAGATCAAGAATCTATACATTATGGGGTCGGAGAATGCAATATGCTCGTTTACTCTACTAGAGTATGAGTATAATTATGGAGTGTGACACATAAATCTCTAGAAATTTGGAGAAATGTATGTACAAACACTTAAATCTAAAGGTTCATTTGTGTACATTAGTACGAAGTTTGGAAAAACCCAACGGATACTAAATTGGTTTTCTTTTTAAAGCGTTTTTGCCGTGGACATTTCAAAATTTACTACACCTCCAATCAATAGGTCATGTATTTATCCAATATCTTTTGAAAACGATGTCTAAATGTAGCTATAAATTCCAGTGTATACATACATTTGTCTAAATCTCTAGACATTTCCTTGACACACTCCTATATAAAATATATTGCGGTCTTCATAATACTTCAAATCTAAAATGTTGGAAAAGCTAGAATGTATGACGAATTTGATGGCATCTGTATAAGACAAAACTCAAGGATAATTTTCAAGAAAATAAAATTGAAAACATCTATTACAAATTTCAGTGTATCGCATAAAATGCTAAGCATCTTCTAATGTATATAAATAATAATATAAAAAAAATAATAATAATAACTTTTGGGACTAGCGGACATAGCATTATAGTTGACCATGTTATGTATTTTTATGTCTGTATTGAGGCTATAACTATTAAGTTATATATGTATAATTAAATGACAAAATATAAATGTATTCAACGTAGATAAAATAACGAACATGATTCACACGATCAAGTCCAATCATGAGTAATCATATTTATATAACCTATGGTGTGTGTTTTTGCGTTTTCGTTTGCTTTTGTTTCTTTTGTGGTTCGATGCAACTTGGCTAACTACAATGAAACATTAGACTTATTTACTCCGTTATCATAATTATAGCTTAGGTATGTATCTGTGTGTGTGATTTTGTGAGTGTGTGAGTCCGTCTGTATGTGTTTTATTGTATTTGTTGCTTCTTATGATTCATGCTGCGTTAATATCTGCTGTGTGTGTGTGTGTACCTCATTTCAAGCTTAGGTAAAAATGTAGATTAACATTAACAGATCATAATTATGTATACATTTGTATGTATGTATGTATATATGTATTCTATATCTATATATAATTAATATGTATATATAGTTATATTTGCATACAGCTGGAGAAAAGTAATGCACCATTATTCCTTTTGCTTACTATTATGATAACTGGTCCAAGTTGTTCGTCCTTTCGACTATGGTGCGACGACAACAACTGCAAAGGATTCAAAATTTAAGATATTTTAGATATTGAAGGATTGTATATACGAGGTGTGTACAAAAAGTAACGTAACTTTTCAAGTGTTTGTTGTGTTTCTACACATGCTCCGAACATATGTTCGTTTGTTTTCGACTGGTAAAAAGGTTCGACGTATGATGGGAATATATGAGGGGTACTATTTATATTTCGGGAGCTGACATTTTTATACCCTTGCAGAGGGTATTACAATTTTGTAACGCATAGAAGGAAACATCTCCGACGCCATAAAGTACATATTTTCTTAAAATTTAAATTTTAAGAAAAGGTTATCGTTGGATTCTTTTTCATAACTGTCAACGTGGTTTATCTCAACAAGAATGAGTCGATCAACTCAGTTCTTTGTATGGTGATAACGCTCCACCAAAACCCACAGTGAATTCAATCGTGGTCGTAGTTCGGTCGCCGACGAATTCCGTAGTGCGATGCAGAGCGTGAACTGGTAATGCAAGATTGTCATGTGAGATTGTGAGGTATAGGTAAAACAACCGCCCAAGGCAGGTAAATCGGTGAACTAAAGCAACACTCAAAGCAAGTAATTCATTTTATAGTTTTGATTTGGCACCTGTTCTTGATTATGCCAAAGACGCTGTTGAAGCGTTAAAAAAAGGCAAAACTGATTCCAAAAGAAAAAAACATTTTTTATACCATTCTAAAAATGATTAAATACGTTAGGAAGTTTGCAACGCATAGAAGAAATCGTTTTCGACTATATAAAGTATATATATAATCAGCATGACAAGGAGAATCGATATAACCATGTCCGTCCGTCCGTCTGTCTGTTTCAACACAAAGATCTCAGAAGTCTTAAAAGCTACAAAGCTGAAAGATGTGTCCTTTTTCTGCACGCTTGTCGAGGAATGAACACTTAGGAGCATAACTTTTCTGTTTTTCATCCAAATCAAACCAAACTCGGCTTGTATCAATTTGAATAAACCCCAGGTCCACTGGATTGATATGTTCAAGATCGGAGAACTATATTATATAGCTACCATATAATAGATTGTTCCGGAATGAACACTTATCAGCATAGTTTTTTTGGTTTTTCATCCGTATTAAAACAAATTCGTCTTGTATCCCTTGTATCCAATCCATCGAGATTTGATCTAGATCGGTTATATATTTACAATGTAAATGGTATATAAGCTTCGGCAAGCTGAAACTAGCTTTTCTTTCTTGTCTTTCCTTTCTTCCCAAAATACACATGTGAAAAATGTACTTGAAACTATGAACATATGTGCACAGCATGTTTAGTTTGTTTTTGACAGATAAAAAGGTTAGACGCTTTACTCACCTTATGCATGCCTCCTTAGATAGGACATGGTTGATTTTAGAAGATCGCTTATAGATGTAACAGAATATGTTGCTCATATTTACACGTGGAATTTATGTACAGACGGATGCCAGTTAACTGTATCCGCATTAGCATCCTTATCAGCATCCTTATCCGCGTCTTGCATAGTATTTAGCATTTACCATGGATTTGGCGACAGCTTCATCTTCCTCCTGCTTTTATGTGTTATTAGTTTTGGATTTTCGATTGCCGCCGCCAGTACTTTGATTGGCATTGTTGGAATTATTATGTTCGTTGACGGATCCGTAGTGCTGCTTGTCCTTGCTCTGATGGCGCACGGCCCCGCCGCCCATGGGCGAGGCCATCAATGATGGATTGGGACGGGCATCTGCAAATTGAGAGGATATATATATGGATAAGCTTATGACTGGCAACTATATGTATGATATTCACCCTTATCCTTGGCGCTTGCGTGGGTTGAGTTATTCATTGTCTGGTTGGGAACACTCGCAGAAGCAGCTAGCGCTGCTCCGCCACGCTTATCAGTGGTGGCGACTGCGGATGTGGCTGGAATTGAAGCTGGATCGCCAAAGACTAGCTCCATTTTGTGGCTGTGGCTGCCAGTGGGCGATAAGGTGCCCGTGGAGGTTGAGCCACCGCCACCATCTTTGCTCTCGGTGGATGCCTTGTGATGCTGCGCCACCTGGGCATAGCTCAGTTTGCTGGCCGTGGCGGCGGCTATGTTCTCCGTGGATGTCGAAATCGTCGACGTGGCCACACTCTTGTGTTTGCCGGGCTCCTTGCCCACACTGGACTCCTTCTTGGCGTGTAGGGCGGCCACTGCCGGTGGCTTCTTATGCTGGCTTAGGCTACAATCGGCCAGACAGGCCGTCAAGCCTGTCATTACCGCCGTACCCGCTCCTCCGCGTACATAGTCGTTGTGGCCGGCATACCCCTCGACCAGGCGCTGCTGTGGCTGGTGCTTGCCGCCCGGATGCATTGGATGCAGTTCATCCTCAGTCTTGTTTGATTTATCCAGCTGCTGCTGCTGGGCAGCACTGCCCGTTGGGTCGTCCGGCGTGGCACTGAGGCTGTTGCCCATCTTGCTGCTGCTGCTGGCATTGATATTTGCATTAGGTGTTAGACACTTTATCACATGGATCGAAGAAGAAGAATTATTACTAGAGCTCTGCTTAGTAAAGATTTTAGTATTGTTGCCCAAGGGGCGAGCAGCAACTGTCTCCGCGGCGGACTCGGTCTGCCCAAACTCAACGGCTGGCGAGGGGCTGACGGCCAGATTGCGTGGCTGCTGCTGGTAGGGATTAGCCAGATGTGGCTGCTGCTGTTGCTGATTCTGGTGATGCCTGTTATGGCTGGCGCCGGCGGCGGCGGCTTCTTTACGAGCCTTGTTGCCTTTGCCAGCGGCACCAGTGCGTACTACATCCGAGAGACGGTTCTCGGCCCAGTTGGAGGAGTTGGAGGAACTATTGGCCGAGTGTACGCTATTCTCGCCTTGTTGGTGATTTGTTGATCGCAGCTCATCGCTAGTGCCACTCTCCGCGCTGGCCACTTGCTGATGATGGTGATGCTGGGACTGAGTCTGCTTCTGTCCCACGGCGGCGGCGGAACTATGCATGGAAGCATTGTGGTGAGCAGCATGTGTATTGTTGTTACCTGAGGATGCGGATGCAGCTGCTGCGGATGCCGAGGTAGCTGGCAGTGGTGGAAATGCTGCTGCCTCCAAATCAAACTGCGGCGGCTGGACTGGAGTTGGCGGTTGCTGCTGCTGCTGTTGTTGCTGTTGTTGTTGATGATGATGGTGTCCCTGATAGCCCATGCCGCCGCCACTACCACCACCGCCGTGGTGGACGTTGCGCTCATTGCCGCCAACGTTGCTGCCGCCTCCCCCTGCCCCACTATTGAGCACGTTGTTGTTTCCTCCGTTGGAGCCCGTTCCGCTGCCCGAGCCAGCGCCATTGTTGCTGCTACTGACACCCAATCCGCCGCTGTTGCCCACATTGCTGCCAATCGAGTTGTGGTGATGGTGAGGATGGTAATGATGGCCTGAGCTCTGCTGTCCTCCGGACAGATGATGCTGCTGCTGCTGGTGCTGCGAGGAGAGCGCATTGTGGTGATGATGATGCGAACTGCTGGACATACCAGAGTGCTGCTGAGCATGATAATTGGGATTGTAGTTGTTGCCCTTGTAGCCGCCACGATGCTGAGGCGGCGGCTGTGGAGTATCGTGTGAACTGTAGTGACTATCCCTGTCACGATCGCCACCGCGATGCGGAGCGCCACCAGTGCCGCCCTGCACGTTACTGTTCGACGAGGATGACGACGAAATAAGCTGCGGCGTTGTTGACGGAGAGTTGCCATAGAGCTGCACAACAAAATATGGGAGAGCCAATTTTGAGTTAGCAAGAGCACCTGATACCCAATTATTCCAATACCAACTTACCCCCACTCGACCTCCTGGGGAATAGTTAAGGCCCGCGACTTCATCATCGCGTCTGCGACGACGTGGACGCCATTGAAGCTGCTCCTTGCTTAATGAAGTGGCCAGCGAGGAGGACGAACTGCGACTGGGCTGCATGCCATGCACAGCATGTTGCTCACCAGCATTGTCGCCAGAGTCCTGCATTTCAGAGGCCTGCTGATGCGGGTGTTGTTGTTGCTGCTGTTGTTGGGCATGATGTGCAACCAGATGATGATGCTGGCTGGGCTGTGGGCCGCCCCCCTGGGAGCTGGTTACATAGGTTGTGTGCGGCGTACTGGTTGAGCTCGCACTGGAAGGCATTTGGTAGTGCGACTGCTGAGCTTGGCTCTGCTGCTGCAAGTGGTGGCTGTGGATGGACACCTGCACCGGAGTGGCATAGTGGTGATGACTGCCACCCACGCCAGTGGTGTAACCTTTGTCCAAATTCTTTTGGATTCCACCTGTAAAGATTCAGAGATGTTCAGCGTGACTAACATGTTTACAGAACAAGCTACACTGATTACACAAATCTATAAAATTAAAATTTGTTCGTGCCACACGAGCTTCTTACCACAATTACCTATCAGAGTTCATGTGGCACAATTACTGTAGACCAGTATTATTATGTAAATGCTAAGATGCTAAGATATGTCGCGTTTTCATATCATCCCGTTAGCGCTAAACTTCACTTCGCGTGAACAAGTGAACAAAGTGAAAACGGTCCTAAGTAAATGAGAACTCTGAACTCGTGGGTTAGAGTCACTGCCTGTAAACATTTTTTTCTAAACTTCATGAAATCGCATTTTGATACCACACACAAAATGGTATATTAATTTTGTCAGAAAGTTTGCAACGCACAGCGCTAGGAGAGCTTTAGCTACAAGTGAGCAACGAGCTGCTAGGCTAGAAGCCGATCGTGAAGCTAACTCTTAAGCGCGTGCATCTGAAACAGTTGAGCCACGCGTTGCATTCTGCATCAACTATGTGTATATTAAAAATTAATTTTATTTGTAGACTTCAAATCTACTAAATCCATGTTTGATGAAAAATCAATGGTGGAAATAGTAAGTGTGAATAGTTTAATTCACAATGTTTTTTGTCTGTGTACATACCCTTCCAGTTTCCCCCTTTGAGGGCGTAGTGGCGTGTAGAATTGTTGACTGGACCTGATGATGCCTGCTGCTGCTGTGGTGGCTGCACCACCTGAACTTGGACCTGGTTGAGGCTAGAGTTTACAGGCTGCTGCTGCTGTTGGCCCTGGACCTGCTGCTGGAGCGGCGCCTGCTGTGTGGGATCCACTATGGTGGCCACGCTAACAATGCCGCCGCTGGGAAATTGTATAATGTTGTTGGCCTGAGGCATATGCGATGGGGTCTGTGCATTACGCGGCGGTTTGCTGCGCGGCTCACCGCGTGAACCGGAATTGCCGGCGGAGGCGCCAATATTGTTTGGATTGCCGCCGCGATGATTGTTATTGTAGCGTCCGCCGCCGCCGGTGCCCTGAGGCTTGGGCGTAACAATCGCTTGTGCGGTGGGTGGAGGAGCGGCTGCGAAACTGGCTGTCACAGGCTGCGGGCCGGCTGCAAAGATGTTGCCGCCGATCTCATAGAAATTCTGCGGATGGGCAGCAGTGGTCGGTGGCCAGGGACCAACCAAACTGGGATGATAAAACTGATTATTTTGATATGGCTGTGAGGGAGAGAGACGGAGAAGATTGGAATCAAGCTTCTAATCATTGCAAAGATCATCCTTGAAGTTCACTTACTATCAAAACCTGGTTGCCATAGGGCACCGTGGCGGGCGCAATGGCTCCATTGGCTGCATAGACATATCGCTGCGGTGCCGCATTGTAACTGACGGCGCCAGCTCCAGCGGCCGGATCATATACCGTGGCAGTCGGTGGCGAGGTAAGACGGTAACCGTTCTTCAAATTTTGCACGGAAGCAATGCGATTCATAAAGGACTTGGGCTTAATGCGCGCCATGATGGGCTTGCCCTGGAATTCCTTAACCTCTTCGCGCAGATACTTAAATGCCTTCTGGGCATCCTCATCCGACTCGAAGGTGATGTACCACGAATTATTGGCCGCAAACTCACAAGCAATGGGTCGCGGGCAGTTATCGTTGTTGAACAAGGACTGTGGATGAATAGGGATGAAGTAGAACACAAATTAATATCCATGCATGGGTCAACGGTTCATTTCAGTTCGAGTCACCTTGACGTCATCCACAGCCGTGTTGTCGGCTATTTCGCGCAAGATGATGGTGCAACGCTTGTGATTAGGACGCACGCGCATGCCATCGTCATCCACTTGGACGTTGGGTGACGCGCGAAGCACTTCGGTAATCAACTTGATGTCCTTGCTCAGTTTCTTAACGAGATTAAAATTTGCCACCGTAACTATGGGCACATATTGATCGCTGTCCATTTGCGACACCAGATACGTATCATTCGCCAAGTTCTCTCTAGAAAATCAGTTAACAGTGAAAAATGGGTGTCAGATAGGTCGGAGTCGAAGTCAACGCTTTACCTGGAAAAGTAGTAATCGAGCTGAGTGGCCAGCATTTTCTTGAGCTTCTCCAGCGGCAAGCCGGCGTCATCAGCTCCGCCGCCCGCATTGTGGTTGCCCTGTTGATGTTGTTCCGACTGCTGCAGGGGAACGCTCACGGGTAGAGGCAAGGGCACGGGCATGGAGACAATGTGCTGCTGCTGTTGCGGATCGAGGGCAACTAAATTCGTATTATTAACATTTAAATTTACATTAACACCAGGTACCAGCGCATCGGCTGCGTAGCAGACCATGGTGCCATCTTGCGTTTGAGCTATGGCTCCATTCATGATGGCAAATTCGGGATTCTGACTCTCAATACTTTCAGCAGCTGCAGTTGTGCTGGCCACACCCTGAGCCTGTGGCGGCGGCTGCGTTGCCGGGTGGCCGTATTGCAGGTGCTGTGTGGCGGCTGAGTGGGTGTGAGTGTGAGCGGGATGCGGCTGCAGATGCAACTGCACCTGCCCAGCGACCGGCGCTACTGCCTGGATGGTCTGAGGTGATTGCTGTTGTTGTTGCTGCTGCTGGGCGACGACGTGGGCGTGACCGTGGCTGTGTGTATGCGCAATCAGCTGCTGATGTGGATGTTGCTGGGGATGCTGTTGATGTTGTGCAGGTTGTGGAGCTGCCAAAGCTGCGACTGGAGCTGGGGGTGGTGGTGCGGCTGCTGCGGCTGTGATCAGTGGTAAGGATGGCGCTGCTATTGGTGTGGTGCCAAATAGATTAGTGGCTAACATTGCCGTTTCGACAGGAACATTCGTATAGACAGGCGGCTGGATTTTGACTGCATCTCCGTTCATGTAGACATATCCTCCTGCAATAACCGAAAAATATAAAAGAGATTAACACATATAACATCTCTGAAGGCAGGCTGGACCCCTGTAGAAGTCCAGCCTGGGAAGTCGTAGAGCCCTGTGATTCAAATCTGATGGCAACCGACCATTACATTAGCCGTTATCATAACGGAAGCATAAACAAGGTGTTCTAATGTCATAAACAAGTCCCATGTTAATTTCATCATCCGCCTAGACGCCGCCAGCTCCTGCAGCTATAAGCTATAACAAACACATGCGCCACTGCGGCGCCCCTGAATTGTAACTGGAGAAAACTACAGCGGCGGCTTAGAAATGCCTTTGGCAATAGCGAATATAATAATGGACAGACGACGGTTTTTCGAAACAGATTTCATATTGCAAACACAAACAGTTGCTGGCCGGGCCAAGTAGCTAACATAACCACAAATGAAGGAGGAGTGTTGCTGAGAAACTTTGCTTTTTTTTCTTTGCCTCACCTTAATGTGGGATGGATGTCGTCTGCAGTAAATGCAACGTACGTCTATATATGTACACACAGTACATATGCATATACAGCGCATACTTATGTACACTAGGTGCGTTCCAAAGCAAACTTTTCGTTAGTTAGGTACTATGTACATAGTTTTTCCACTCAGTTAATATTTTGTAACATTTAAGGCACTGGCATGAAGATTTCAATGATTGTGAATTTTGGTATCAAAATATATAAGAGGATATAAATAAGGATGAGCAGATGAGCAACCAAGTCTGCATTAATATATGTGAAATTTAAACTAATCAACCAATCACCTTTTTTTCGAATTTATATGGAAAATTTTGCTGATTTGATGGAAGAATGACAGATTTTTGGATTATAACAAGCGGCTTCATAATGAAGAAAAGTTAGGCTGCAAACCAGGTTTCACCGGAACCGGTTCCAACTAGGATATCCGACTGTTGCGGCTGAACCTAACGGACATGTGCGTATTCACTTGCGATATTGAAATAGAATTGTATACACTTTGCTCCTGCTATCTACACACATACAAGTGCATGGGTATTTTAGCTGACGAAGTAAAATAGAAAGAAAACACGAACGAACGCGTTGTCGCCATGGGCGTAGTCACGATCTGATCTTAGGGATAAACACGTTTTTGCTGGCATAGAACTTAAATGTGTTATATTAAAATTTGATCAGAGTTTGAAATGTGCGTTTGTCGGGGTGGGCGAGTGAATATTTTCCTATTTTTCTATTTTACTCTGCTTACTCTGGCGGCAACTTCCGCGACTCTGATGTCGAAAGTCGACGAAAGTCAGTGATAGGCAAGGCTCGAATTAGTGCGGCAGCTACACACACACATTCAAGAGAAGCTTCTCGTGTGGCTTCGATATTACGAATTCATCTCTTGCCTGTGCGTTAGCTTATTCTGTTTCTACGCACACAAACGGCGTGCCAAAATGTGATTGTATTTTGTGCAGACCACTGGATATACATCGTTAGTTTTTTTTTATTTTTTTATATTTTATTACATATTTTCTTAATAGCATCAAACAATGAGAAAAGATCCGAATATGAAATAATTTGAGTTTTTTTATTCTTGAATTAAAAAAAAGGGAGATCTGACATACACATCTTAACCTAAAATTTTTAAACTTTGACTTAGAAGTGAAAGGATACGTTTGATTGATTCGATGTCATTCAAAATCCAATCTGATTTGCACCAAAAATAAATTGTTGTTGCTGTTATATGTAAGATATGTAAGTTTGTCTCTTTACTTTGGAACGCACCTTGTACGTATGTACACCTTGTATACATATATATATATATGCATGTGAAAGATTTGCTTAGGTATTCAATAGTGTGAGAGTTGAGGGAGGCAAGGGTGGCACATTGGTACATCTTGTATTCTGTTTGATTTCGAAATTAAAATGTTATATTACTACTAACCTAGGTAATATTCCATGGTAACCGTATGTTGGAATTATCAAGAAATTCCACACAGACACACTCGGCTACTTTTTATATATTTTTTTCTACTCTTTCGTATTGAACGGAACGGAACGAACGCCCGACAGCCCAACTTGCACAAAACGACCGACCCACCGACGTTTGATGAAACGCGTTCAACACACACTCATACACACACACACTGACAGGCAGCCGCGGCACACACACACACCACTCACACACACACTGGCAGTGGCAGTAGTGCCACCCAGTTGCGGAGGCTTTATTTTGTATTATTTATTTGGAAAATTTGATTTTCACTTGATATTCTTAAAGCGTGAAACTTGATTATAAAGTTTCTTACAAATGGCCACACTTAGCAGGCAAATTAAGCAACGACAACGACAAAATTGCAGCCTGGTATGTGTATGTATGTATGCGTTCCCTTTTGCCTTTACCGTTTTAGGTGTATTTGAATTTGGATTTGAATTTATTTATTTATATTGCTTGCTGCTGTACTAATTTTTGCTCATCACTGTTGCTGCTGCTGCTCATCTTGTCGTCGCCGTTGTCGACGTCGTCGTCGTCGTCTATATGTCCGTGTGGCTGTCTCTGGCTTTGTATGACTTAATTTCTTCTGTGCCCGTTTACATAGTTTTTCTTCTGCTTTTTTTTTGTGGCTATTTTCGCTTTCTATGCCTTTTCTACTTCGCCTGCCTGCCTTATGCTGTTGTCTTTTATTTTTTGCACACACAAATAAATACGCAGAGAATAAAAATTGAAATCGGCCGTGGCAGCGGGGTATGGGGCGCACAGCAGAGTAGAGAGAACGAATGAACTAACACCAACAACTGCAACTGTAATTGATTTTTTTCTTTTTGATTTTACGTTCAACTTGCACCGACCGCAGCAGCCAGAGTTGCACAAAACTAATTAGTTATACTTTGCATATGTTCTAATTATATTATTAATTTTATTTATTTTTATTTTAACAACGAACTCGTCACGCGAAAAATTTGACGTCTCATCGCTATAGAAAAACTTTCGCCGTTCCAAGTGTTGCCAGGCGTTCCGATTCCGATAGCCCCAATAAAAGTGCACACGGTTGCATGTGGCCCAAAAACATAAAAAAAATCAAGTGCCAAATGACACTATTTAAATGAAGGGAGACCCATAGATAAGCATTTCATAAATATACAATGAAAAACATTGCCCGTGGGAGCGCATTCTAGTTGCTTTAAAAATATACTAACATACAAATGCTTGTTGCAAAACCACGTTGTAACCACAAGCACCAGAGCTATGCGCCTCCGTCTAATTAAAGAAAATGATGCTCTCTGTAAAATAATACACACACTTCTACTAACCTTATAGGTGGAAATAAATACGAATATATTTATTTTGACAATTGCGTCTTTCCAGCTCTTGTTTAAAAATCACTTTTATTATACCGTCGCCGCTGCGATGGAAAACCACTTGTTATGTGTGTTCTTACGCCTAGAGAAGCCAGTCGCAAAGATTGTCGCCCGTCGCGATTGATCGAAAACGAAACACCGAGCGTCCCGTCGTACACAAAAATTCCCGCCTATCAAAAATGAACCACCGGTATAACAAATGAGAACTTCCGCACTTACTAAATTATGCAAATTACGTAGTTCAGTTATGTCGTGTCGCTAAACGCCTCCTCGCCAGCTAAAAAAAACAATTAATTTGTTGTTAATGTTATCGGCATCGTCAACGATAAGCTGTAATCGAGTTGCTGTATTGATAAGATTATCTTAGAGTTGCTTATGGAACTCAAGCGATATATTTCGCAGTCTTAGCTGTTAATATTTGAAAACTATTTACTATCGGTAACTATTTGATAGTGCATTTTTGTATATTTCCCAAATGACTTATCGATAATTATTAAAAATCACAACCTTGGCACTATCGTCGGGCGTTATATATTACATACGCATTTATATGCAATTGCATTTATTATATTACATTGATATGCCTGCAAACAAATTTCCACCACAAATGTATTTAAAACTCACTCTCATTTTAAATTGAACATTTAATTTTATTTAACTTGTATGATTAACATTGTTCAGTTGTGGTCTATTGCTTTTGTCTTTTATATAAATGTTCTATCAAGAGTGTGTTGGTAATAAACCTGAACAAAGAACTTGTCGCAAGTTTGGTGTAGCTTAATAATGCAAGACTTCGACTCCTCTTGTATGAATATCCACGCTGTGTTTGTTCCTTCTGGCACATCGGTTTAAAAGCCGTGAACTTTCAATTGATCAGGCTTCGCAAGTCCCACCTTGGTCAACCATTGGCAGATGTTCTCACGTTGATCTCCCTGAAGTTGAAGAACCTCACCATACTCGGGATGTTCGATTACAGTGCCATTGCAAGCAAATTCCTAAAGGGCGAAGCAGTAAATGATTAGAATTTGTATAAAATTATATCAAAATACGAATAGGGAGGGCTTCCTTCGGTTTGCCAAAAATATATACCTTTGCAGAAATGTGTTTATCACTTTTGTAGCTGTTGCAAAACAATTTGACTTAATAGTCAGCTCAATAAGTAACAAACAAACGGATATTGCTCTATCAGCTCGGCTTATCATGCTGATCAAGAATATATATAATACTTAATGGGACATCTGGCCCCTTCTTTCTAGGCGTTACAAAATGACAACACTTCTGCAAGGGTGCAATCACCATCGCCAACCTCACTTACCTTCTTACAGGAGCGGACTATTTTTTTCAAGTCATACTCTGCGGATAAGCCCTGAACAGTGGTTAATGTCTTGCGACCGTTCCTCTGTTGGATTCTTATGTGCACAAGACCGTCTTGAATGTCATCATCATTGCCCTTGATTGCATCAGCAAAGGGGTCTATAAATGTAAACAATCCGTAATGTCAATCAAAAAATGCGTATTTGAGCTGAAATAACACTGCACTGCCCCTCCTCCTACGTGCCCACACAGCGACCATCCACATCAACACAAGTGTGCTTATGTACATGCACTGCGATGATGATGACTAGACGACCTCACGAGCAGCCATTTTATGTACATGTGTATGTGTAAATTAACGTGGTCGGTGCGGTGTGGGGGGAGAAAGTAGAAAGTGTGCGTGTGTGCTATGCCGTGCTATTGGCTTACCACGAGTGTTTAAATTCTGGATGGACATACGACAATAAAAAGAAACCGCAGCCTAAAATAAAAACTTTGGTAAACGATTTAATTTACTTCTTTTTTTACTAAGTAGGTAGTTCGGAAATGTGTTTGTATCAACGTGACCGAATTTTGATAGCAGGATTATACTCTTTTGTGTCAATCGAACATTCCGAAATATACTAGACTGTAGCCTAAATAATATACTAAAAACTGCCATTTCCCATAACAAAATCTGGGCACACTGAAGCATCGATCTTCATTACTCAAAATGGAATTGAAATGAGTCACGCAACGCAATTTGAGCTTTAGCAAAATTCACAAACTATCGCTAATGTGTACGATACATTCATGCGATATTTGCAGCGTATTGCAATCGATAATTGTAAATGTTACTTAGTACTTCAAAATAAGCAACATGCTGACTTATTTGTATTTTGGTATTGGTCAAATGAAAGTTATTGAATGCAATTACAGCAATACGATGCATATTTTATCATTTTTAATTCATACTTCCGACAGCTGTTTTGTTGCTGCCAACTTGTTTCGAACATCGATATTAAAAATATATGCCTCAATGCAACTCAGGGTGCTAAATCGCAGCCAACTTTGCGCTTCCCCGCGACTGCCATATCTCTTTCCTGCTTGTCTTTCAACGAGAAAAGGTGGGCATTTTACATTTTGTCTTGATTTGATTAAGTTATAGCTGCTATAATTTAGTGAATGACACCAGTACTTGGCGCACACATTAGGCTACATAACTGCAACACCTTCTATGCCAACTATGGCTGCATACACTAAATATAAAGGAGGTAAAGTTAAATGTGCACACACATACACACGCGTGCACGTTGTTGGAGCTCCGCTGTGGCTGCGGCTGGTTTTGTGAATATGTATGGACATTGCTTAGTGAATATGTATGGAGATTGCCGTTCGAGTTTGCTGTCCTTTGTCAGAATATATGGATTAAAATATATATTTGCATCATTGTAATATTGTAACTAATTGCAAAATGTATTTTCTTTCTCGTTACCTGTTCGACGTTCCTGCGGCGCTTGCGGCTTATTCTCATATACACACACCACAAAGGTGAGCACATGTCTAATATTCAACAGATTTACACCTGCTACCATGATGAATGAATTGGCAGAAGAGTTCTTGAAGACTATATTCATCACCCAAGACTGAAAACCCATAACATGAACGTTTTTTATTTTTTAATGTAAATGGACGAAAATATAACCCAATTTTTCTTGTCTTTCATGTGCCATCGTTTCTGCTTTGCTTATGGAAAATAAAGGTAAGCAATCGAACTACATAACTGGCTGTGTGCGACAACTTAACTACCATGATGATCGAATTAGCAGAAGAGTTCTTGAAGACTATATTCATCACCCAAGACTGAACACACCTCTTCAAGAAACATGTTTCCTAACTATATCAGCCAATGTTCTCACCAAAGGCTCTTTATTTTGTATTGCAGACGTGAGATGGCAACCTCTTCGCACCTCAATTGGTTGATCATTCGCAACAACAACGCTCACTTGTTGAAGAAGCGTGATGTGAAGAAACCCTTCAGCACAGTAAGTGATTATGCATATCCATATCCCATAGCCAGCCAACCAGTTCAATGATGTTTCCAACTTACAAACTTTCACAATGATATTTGAATACAACATGATAGTGACCATAATCTGATCAAGTTGGCTGTCCATAGTTTAAGTGTGCTTGAATCTAACACAAATCTAATCGTCATACCATTTATTCCTACCCCTAGGAGCCCAACAATCTGACCAATGTCAGCTCTTACCGCTACAGTGGCGTCGTGCACAAGAAGACAGTTGCCATCGTGCCTGCTTCCAAAGATAAGGGCTTCACTGCCGTGCTAAAGAAGGGCAAATATGCTCAGCGTCCTGCCAAGAACACGGTGCGTGTTGACTTCAAGGGTGGTCCACGCCGCTCGCTGAAGAAACTGAAGAACCTGCTCATTGGTTCTAAGTACCGCAAGGATCTGACACAGGTAAATAGGCTATAGTTAATATGTCACACATCACCTTGATACACTTGTTATGATGATCCTTTTTAAATTGCTACACAACCAAGATCGCAGAATGATCGTGTTGATAAACTTATCTGAGGCTTCCATATAACGTTCAAAATTAGTAATACTAAACGTTTGCCATATGCTAATGTGTTGCCGCTTTCCTTTCTACATTGCAGGCTGCTCTCCGCCGTGCCTCTGCTCTGTTGCGTTCCCAGAAGCCCGCCCAGATTAAGGCCAAGAAGCCCGAATAAATAATTCAGTTGGGATCAATGTGGAGCTGTTTTCTACTCTCGAGAATAAAGAAAAAACGTATGCAAATGGAGAGCTTCCAATTCAATTGCTTGGCGGCTTAATAATATAGAACACGAGATTTCCATTTATTTCTATTTATCTTTAATCTTATGTACAAAAAAAGTCAGCTAAAGTTGTATACCGATGATGTTATTATGGCTTCCCAATAATGTTCTCAATTGTAAATAGCGTAGTCTTAGATCGATTGCTGTTATTATTATTGGTAGCAGAAGTAGCGGGAGCGGGCGTGTCGCCGCCCAGAAACTTCTGCAGCCCATTAGGTGCATCGTTTGAATGCTCTCTGCGATTGAGTGGCGGCGTGAAGGCACTGGGGGAATGTAAATCTTCATGCAACAAGTTTTCTGCAGCAATATTCCCAGAGCTGGAGCAGGGACTGTCGGCTGAGCTGAATGCTGGTGCTGGCATAGAGGTTCCATCGTTACCTAATGGTAATCTTTGGGCATGGCTGCGCGTCTCATTGTTGAACATGCTGTTGAAGCCAAAGGACACAGACAAATACTGGCGATGTAGCTCTGTTATTCGATCCGAGTAGTTGGGCCTCATTCCAGTCGAGCTCTCATCGGAAAATATATTAAAATCGACCAGGGAATCGTTAGGCGATCTGACCTCTCCAGCGCTCCCGTCATTGCTGGTGCTCACATCCTAGAAATAGGATAGATTTCAAAATATTGTACATTTGGACACGAGCACAGCCACTGCTCACCTTGCCAATATCATGATCATAGCGACTGGCGCTACCACAGTGTCGCTGCCGTCGGGTTCGTCGACGTCTGTAGTTACCCTGCTCAAACATGTCTGTGGCGGAGGCGTCCAGCATCCAATAACTGCCTTTGCCGGCACTATCGTTGTCATCAATGGTGTTTTTGTCCCGCGCCACTTTCACAAAGCAATCGTTGAGCGAAAGATTGTGCCGAATGGAGTTTTGCCAGCCTTGTTTGTTCTCCCGGTAATACGGGAATCTATGGAGAAAGGTAAAGGTAGTGGGTGTGAGAACTCGTGTTTCAGGGGCAGTGGGTTTATAAGTTGAGGGTTTATAAGATAAAATGGCGCTAAAAATCGAAAATTTAAATTTGATCTAGAAATCTACCAAACACGAAATGAAAATGGTTTTTTTTTTCAAATTCAATAGCTAAAGCAATGTGGGGCACGCTTGGTACTTCGGCACTTATTTAAAAAATTCAAGAAATATTTTGTATAATATTTATTATACCATTCACGAGAAATGTGAATGTATATTAATTTTATCATGAAGTTTGCAACGCACAGAAGGAAGCACTGCCGACCATATAAAGTATATTTATTCTTGATCAGCATGGCGAGGGCATTCGATATAGCTATGACCCCTCCGCATGTCCGTTTGTTTGTTTCAACCCCGGGTTCTCAGAAGTCTTAAGAGCTACAGAGCTGAAATTACCAGATTTTTCTGTTGTCTGCACGGTGGTTGAGGTCTAGATTCATTATTATTAGACAACTATATCATATAGTTACCATAGCCGACTGTTCCGGAATAAGCCCTTAGTTTTTTTTTTTTTTTTTTTTTTTTCCGTTATTTTTATATACAATCTGTCCTATTATGTGGACAATCAGTAAATTGTATGGGATTTACATTGACAATTACAGTACATTAACTTGTGTCGAAGAATAAGCCCTTAGTAGCATAACTTTTTTGTTTTTCATCCAAATCAAACCAACTTCGGTTTGTATGTTGTTTCAGGAGACCCCACGTCCGCTAGAATGATCTGATCTAAATCGGACATTTAAATCATATAGCTACAAATTTGTCTTTTAGCTCTTGTATCCCTTGTAGCCCCACGCCCGCCGACCAGATTTGATTTAGATCGGTCATATATTGTGAAGTTTCGGCAATCAGAAGCTAGCCTATGTTTCTTGTTATATAACGATATTGCTTGCTTGCACTGATACGAGGAGAGCTTAGATTAGATATAGGCCAGTCTGTATGTGTAATATCGATTTCCATTATCTTTTACCAAATGCTCAATCATATTAGGTTTTTGTATTGTATATTGGTGTTGTTCTACCACTATATACATATTTTCGATCAACCATATGCGGGAATTGATATATGTCGTTCTGGATGTCTTAACCCTGAGATCTCAATGTTCTTCACACACAAACCTCAAGTTTGCAAAAATTAAAATCATATTGAATTACTTTGAACAACTCTGTTGATTGTAATTGAATCCAAAGTCAATATGCACTTCAGAATTAATAAACATAACGTTTTGAAATAGATTCCAAATCTAACTTTCATTTCCTCTTTATCTATTTTTATACTCTTGCAGAGATTACTATAATTTGTCACGAACAAGTGTATCTGAGCTTTAAAGTTATCGAGTTAAAATTTTCAACATAGACTACTTTACAGCTTTACAGTAAGCTGCGCATATGCTAAAATCGTCAAGATCGGACACCAATATTATATAGCTCTCATATACCCGAATTAAGCTAACTTTGATACGTGCCAGATACAGTAGCCTTTATGTCTGCTGACCGAATTTGATCCGGATCTGACAACTATATCATATAGTTCCCATAAAACCGACCGATTCAGAATGAACACTTAGTACACAACATTTTGTTATTTTTTATCCGTACCAAAAATGGTACATATCACATTTAGTAGTCTCCACTTGTGCTGATTGAGTTTGATCCAGATCGGGCTACTACGTTTTTCTTCCTTATCATTATAAGTTCTAATTTGTGCCATGTATGTAAGCTTCTGAGACCCTAAGTTAGCCTTCACTCTTGTTAAGATTATCGAATTTGGTTCAGATGGGGCTCAGATGTATTAGGTTCCTATTACAAGTTTCATATGAAGCCTTCAAGGGCGTAGCCTATTTGTCAAATCGGATCTTTTATATATGTAGCGGTTGTAAAAATACTCTGTCCAAATGAGTGCTCCATACCGACGGATTTTCTATTGCCCTTGCAATTCTGATGTACCCACACTTGGCCTATACCGACAAATTACTTTCGTGCTATATATTATATACGAGTATGTATGTATATAGATACAGATAGGCATACATAGATAATTTATAAATTTAATTTGCAATCATGTCTCTTTTTTCCTTGGCTCTTCTTTGTATAAAAGTTGATATTATAAAATTCATAAATTTTCCGGTGTGATATTTATCTAAATATATGAATTTCCATATCGCAAATAAGATGCTTATAAATATTGTCATAATATTTCAAGTGACACATCTTCCGAGTATTAAGACTGAGATATATGAACGATCAACGATCCTACGTAAACTTTATCAACTCTCAAGACTAACAATCCTTTGCAAGAACTTCAGTCTTAACTTATAAGGCGATTGGAACCTCGGTTTGTCGGGAATTTAACTAAACATAACATCTAACTATTTTTTCTGATGACACGATGTCTTTATATATGTAAAAGTTGCCACATAAGGATTCGGTATAAACTCTTTGTATAACGGATTTTGTTGTTAGAAGCCTCCACGTGTGCTGACCGAATTTCAACCGGAACGGGCAACTAAGTTTTTATACTCGTACTCTAGTAGAGTAATCGTGCGAATGTATGTAACAGGCAAAGGGAAGCGTTTCCGACATCATCAAGTATATATATTCTTGATCAGTCGAACCAGCCGTGTCCGCTTGTATGAACACCTATATCTCGGAGACTATAAGAGCTAGAGTCACCAAATTCGGTAGACTCCCCTAGTGTGTCGTCAAATCAAGTTTGTTTTTATAATTTTGCCACGCCCCCTCCCGCCACCGCAAACTGCAAAACCTTATATCTTCCAAAAACTTTAACGCATTTACTTCATTTCCAATCCCCACATACAGAATGACATATATGCAAGAACTTACTTATCCATTATAAACTTGTAGATGCCACTAAGTGTAAGCCGCTGATTAGGAGCACTACTTATGGCCATTGCAATGAGGGCTATGTAGGAGAAGGGTGGCTTCTCCGGCCGATGAGTGTTATGCAGAAATGATATGGGTAATGTCCAGATATTGTTGTGCAGTGCAAGAAAATTATCCATGCCCTGATAGTAGAAGGCCGCGGGAAAGGCATTACATGCCAGAGCATCCATATTTATAGCTCCGACGGTATTTGTACCCAAGGGATGGCCATTACCGCGCAAATATTCCGGACTGGCACTGGCCGCCAACAAAGAGTTAACCAAATCCTCATTGTCTTGTAGTGATGATGGGTTTGTGTAACAGGATGTTGGTAGCATTATTGTTAAGCCTTGTTAATGATTTCGTTTGGTTTTAACAGATCATAAAATTGTTGCACTCTACAATGCAGTTTAGTTTTTGATTCCTTTGGTTTAGAATGTTATCCTTTGGTTTATTCAAAAGCACTACACAGGGGATATTGTTTTTAATTATCACACCGTTTTGCAAGTGTGAACAATATCTCTTCAGAACCGTAAGATATATTTTTAAAATTTCGATACAATGCGAGCGCGTTTCTTAGATGCGTCAGGCACGAAGTCCGATCGGTAAATAAAAAGATTTGTGGGATGGCTGTTGGGTAGAGCACTTGTAATCCCAACGCCCATGCCCGAGTGCTTGTGTGGGGAGAGCGTGTCTTATGCTGACTATTAATACATATGTACATGGTACACACATGAGGCGTATGCATGCAGATCGCTAGAGAGGAATGCGAAGTACTAGAAGTAAGATCCTCTTCTCTTTTGCTGCATTTGAGTTACATATGCAGTTTTCCAATGACATTTTTGAACTTTCCAAAATTCTTAATTGTTGATAAGAGTAATGAGATTATCAGCTATTATTGATGTAGTTTTCCAAAGGTATACCGTGCAGTTGCTCTATTGGTGCAGTCAAATACTTCCGGCAAGGGGGCGTCTCTCTTGACAGAGCGCAGACTCGCATTCTCAGTCAATGTTTATTTTTAAGACCATATGTGGTGAGAACAGAGCGTGAGGATCGGTATTCACCATGTTTTTCATTTGTCTGAAATATTTTTCGATGGGCGGAGCCAAGTTATGTGTATTTAAATAATATGGCAAAATGATTTTTCAACAAATGGAAAACGAGAAACTTTACATATGCTTCTTGTATATAGTATATGTTTTAATGGGTAGACGGCAAATCTCTATGAGGTTTATTTTAAAATATATAAAAAATGTAAATTTAACGAAAGTTAAACTGCGTAAACAGTGCTGTCATGAAACTAAATCAGGTCGTAGAAATCTATGTCCTTCTCTTAGGGTTACTATCTACTGGAGGAAACGCTCACGACTCAAAACTTTGGGCAACATTTTAAGAGGGTACAAATAAATTGGAAGATTCTTTATAGAGAGATCCAAGGTTTTTTTAAAGCTATAATCTGGACTCCGCGGTTGCCACCAGGCTGTCATTTTATGTATCCGAGTCGATGATCATTTTAAAACGATCGAAATCCTCTAATAGATTTGCATTTACCATAAAATAAGGTTAAGTCTAGGTACAAGCTCATCAATAAAATAAGAATTCGAATTATAAATTTAAAAACATTATTTGAAGCTTATTCTTATTTATTATGGAATTAATTTTAGAAAGCCTATATAAAATTGTTCAGGAAATAGTCCAAAAAATATGAATTCAAAAAGGTTTTATTTATCATCCTCATCGAGTTCTTGGCTATGATACTCAAAAATCTGCCTTCAAATTTATCTTGTTAGTTTCCTCTCTGAAGCCCCATGACAATTTTAGTAAGTCATCCAACCAGATTCCTTACATCCTGGTCACGGTACCTCTTACATATTCAACAGTATGATGCGATATGATGATGCCAGATGAATGTTTTATCTCTGCAACTAGCTGACACCGTTATCTGGAACACAATTCAATTGAATTCATAGTCATACAATTTCCTTTCGTTTTTACGACTTTTCTCAATTACATTGTGAAAGCGTTGAACTGATCAAGTGCACTGACATACGTGAACTAACGAGGAAAGTCTTTGGCATATCTGAAAGGGTCGTAAAATATTTTTGTATATATTTTAAACAGGACCACGTTCAATTTTTATGACCCATCAGGGCTGCTCCATGTGAGTTTTTGGCTGTGATCTGTTTTCATTTTCAGAACTGTCTCAAGTAGAAGTAGAAAACGGAGCTCATTTGAAAGAAATAAAAACAATAAATACACAACCAATTGAAGTTGCTGCGATTTCCAAGTCATTGCATTTACATGTACACATATGTGAATCTTAACTACAAAGGATTCTTCACGCTCTCGCCATCCCATTCAGTTTTTACGATCGTTTACCGCTGGAAAAATGGGTCATAAAACAATGGGTTAGCCTAGACTAAGACCCAGACGGGAGACAGATACAGATACAGACCCGCTGTTATGTGAAGTAGAGATGCGTCTACACATCGTTTACGCAAACTGTTGTAGTATCTGAAGATCGGCCACTAAGCCGATGTGCCCCTACTTAGGTGATTGTTTCATATGTCGTATTTTGGTTGATTATTTTTAGATCTATGCGGAGAATAGTATTGGAAACAAATATTGTTTTTTATTGCCGCTGTGCAGCACGCAGAAAGCAAACATTTACAAGTCTGAAACAACAATGTATTTATTTAATTTTGACTGATCGTCACGTTAAGCCATAAAACGCTTCTAGGTATGTTTATTTAGAGTCTGTTCCCACCGCAACTTAATCGAGAACTACAACAATTGCAGTTAGACAAGTAGTTTTGGTTTTAGTTTTAGTGCGTGACTCTGACTCCTGGCCTGTCTTGTCATCATTGCTCCCGCCCCTGTTGATTTATGTGCGGCCCTCCACCATATACCCATATAGTATCATGGAACAACACCGTCAACACAGTTCTTAAGCTCTAGCCTGCCTTGCACTTAAACTCAACACCTTGTCAAAATTTGATTTGCTCACTCAACGCACACAGCGCTGCATTTAAATCAAAACAACAAATCATCGATCAGTCTTGGATTTGTGGCTGCTCAACATGCGATTTGTCAAAATTTGATGCCTTCTCCAGTTCCCCCCTGAAAGTGGCATTACATTAACAATCTAGTAGTGCCTATTTATAGGCGCCATAAAATGCAGCTCAGTGCCTATTAGCCGCGTGCTGTTGTTTGACAACAAATACAAGCATCGTTCCCGGTTCTTCTCCATCTCGAGCTCCAGTATTCCCATTCCATCTCCGTGTGCTGCTGCTTCGTTGTCATCGTCGTTGGCGTTACACATCATTGACAGCAAATTATCCACATTACCTGAATTGTCAGACCGGTCGCCCATTAACCATTATGGCGGTGTGAACGTGACCTTTGGTGGCCATTAAATGGCACACTTTGTATCATCGCATTTGTATGTGGCTCCCGGAATTGGAAATTTATGCGACTGTTGACACTAGTTGCGTAGAGCCAAAGAATTTGTGGCTGCTTCTGGGTCTCTTTGGTATATAATGTAGGCAAGGAACATGCACCCAAGATGTCTAATATACTCTGAGTTTTCAAAGATATATGATATACGGTTGAATCCTTAAGAAAAGAAAAGTGTGAACAATTTACAGACTATTGACCCGTAAATAGGGTTCTTTGGGTTATTTGTTGAAAACAGGTGTCTGGAGGAAGGGCAAGGCAATGCTGTTTTACAGAAATAATGGATTGGTTGGATTGGCTAGGTGAGCAGATGACTGCATTTTGTATTGCAAACAAATATTGCAATTTCAAAGGAGTATGTTTCAGCACTTTATCTAAGAATAAGTCTGTACTATACCTCTTCAAAATCTTAAGAATATTATAATTTACAATTAATATTCAAAAATAATTTTGAAAACATATTGTCTGCTCTGAAGTGAGAGATAGATTGACGTTGTTTAATCAGAGTTTGCCATCCAAGTTAAATATCATCGCCAGCCAGTGCCGAACGTTATTGGCTATTCACATGTATACAGTCTAAAAACATGAAAAATTGATGAACAAATTTATAAATCACACTTCCTCTAAAATTTCAAGCTTTATGCTTTAAGTTTGTTATGCAAATTCGTCTTCTATTTTTAAAATTAGAACTTCAGATTCATACGTCGACAATAGGAAAACGGTCAATATTTAAAATATGGGCGTTTCCACAGAAAGCCAGGATTTTTTTCGAACCTTAATTATTAAAGAAAAATATTTAAAATATATTAAATTAGAGTTGAAAGCTTTCCTTAGTTGAAATAGCAATTAATCGGGCTATAAAGTTGAAGCTCATGCTTTGTTTACTTTTGTTCAATCCTAAGAGCATTTTCTTCTATCTTTCCAATCGTAGCGATGCAGGTGCACTTGTATCACAAAATTGTTGCTAAACCAAAAACTAAGCATAAAAAAGGCAAAAAGAGCAAACAAATCTCAATTAACGGAAAAATATTTGCATTTGCTGATATTTTAAGAAATGTAACGCAATCGATAAAAGGATTTTGTTTTATTACTGCGTTGATTTACCAAAGTAAATAAAGTAAACTATTGGGTCACAAAGAAAATAAATTTAAATTTATACGAATTTTCAAACGCCATTGTGAGTGTTCGTGTTCTTACATAGCCCATGTATTTCTTACATTTTACAGTTCGTAAATGATAATTTCATGTTATGAGAAAGTTAAGCCATTCGCCGGTTTCTGGCAAAGGCTGGTCATATGTGAAAATCATCAAAATGTGGCGACTTTATCGTATATCTGTCATGCTGTCTTATTCAGAACTAACATTTATGGAAGACTTCTTTGTGTTTTTATCCGAATTTAACCAAACATGATAGACCTCCGTTTAAAAAACTCCTTGTCCGCCCACAAAATTTGGTTCAGATCGGACAACTATATCATATAGCTATCATATAACATACATACAGGAATCGGTTCCGATGGCAGTCAGTATATATGCATTGTTGGTTAGGAACAACACCTCAGTCGATCAAGCCATGTCCGCCTAGCCGTTCGCCAAAACACCTGGATCTAATAAATTATATGAGCTTGAGTCACCAAATTTGCTACCAAGACTCCCCTAAAATATCCCCTAGAAAATCGAATTTGCTTCAAAATTTAGCTTCCCTTTCAATTTCGTAACGATCACTACATAACTTAGGAGAAAATAGCAAAAATATATTTCATATATGCATAATCCCAATAAAAATAGGCTATTTATCGGGTATTGTTTTTTATAACATTCATACAATGGTAGAAACAAGCGCATCTGACTATATAAAGTATATATGTTCTTTATCAGCTTGACAAGGGGAATCGATACAGCCAGAAGTCTTAAAAGCTACAGAGCTGGATGCATGCTGGATAAGCTCGAGTTTCATCAAGATGAGACAACTATATCATATAGCTCCCACATAACCGATGGTTCCGGAATAAACACTTAGGAGCATAACTTTTCTGTTTTTCAATCAAAACAAACCAAATTCGGTTTGTATCCATTTGAGGAGGCCCCACGTTCGCCGACCAGATTTGATCTAGATCAGTTATACATTTACAATATGAATGGTATATAAGCTTCGGGTTGCCTTCCTTTCTTGTTTTATTGTGAAATAATGCTAAGTATCTGGCATATCGACAATAAATTTCTTACTTGTTTTCTTATATCAAATACTTTCATATTATTATTAGGTAATGCACATCTATAGATAGACTTTATCTTACTTTAAGTTAGGAACAATTTTCATTTTTAAGTCATAAGGAAATCAAGAAACTTACAAATGCCGTACTTTGACTATTGACTATGATTGAACTTATTACGGCGTAAACAAATTCCTCTTTAGCTATAATTTACAATCTTTTTCTCCACACACATCTTATTAGGGAAAATTCAGTTTAGAAATGTTAGCTCTAAGTAAGCACCCACCATTTCATCATTTTTCCTTCCATATTTTTCAACTTTAAGTTTCAGTTCAAATTTCACGCAACATGTATTTATATTTGCATGAATTACATTTTCCAAACAGAACTACGTGCTGAGCTAATTTGTTGAAATATTTCAGCTCAGGTGTGTAAAAACCTATCGCATTGATGCTGTTGCGGGGTTTCGCCTATGAGTATAGACGATATACTTATAATTTTAATGTGCGCAGATTGATTTCTCACATGGTTGTCTGAGTCTAATGCCGGATGCCAAAGATGTTCTGAAACCATAAACCAAGAGGAATCTAAACGGAATGAATCAAGTATAAATGTGAATGAATTTCGCACGTTTTAAGTGGCAAATTAACGGCTATTCAAGGCAGAGAAAGAAATATCAAACAGTTTTGCTGCACAGGTTTAAAAACAATAAACTTTAAACAAGCAACAATCCGCCAATATCAACAACAACAAGAAGAAAAGCAACAACCGAATCAAGTATGTATTTCCCCACAGGGAATGTTTGTTTATTTGTTTAAATTTAGAATATCGACCACATTAAAATAGCAAACAGCTTCAAAAGCTTCTCAAGTGGCCCGACGGAACAGCCATTAAACAGATTCTCGAGATGTATTATGGCAAAGTATTGTATGGTATTGTTAACGCCCCCACTCCAGTCATATCTAAACAGCTACAGCTACAGCTACAGCCACAGCCACAAACCCCAATCCATCCCAATCCAAAGCAGCCAAAGCCAACAGCAAACTTCCTCCACCCTGCCCATACATACCTCGCTTACAATTTGCTTACGGGCCCTCTCCGTCTCCACATCCTCCCTCCACTTTAGAATGCCTGGTTGACCCCGCGGGTAATTTGCACTTCAAAGAGCCATGCAATGTGTTTATGCCATTGCCATCAAGTGGGCCAGCTGGTGGCCTCCAAGATCTATGGCATTTATGAGTTACAGTTTCAGTTTCGAATGCCATGTACTAATGAGCTTAAGAATTCCTCCTCCTACAACATCCTGGCCCCCGACTCTGTATGCTGTCTAATTATCTCACATTGTTACCGGAGGTGAGCAAGTTAGTGCAATAATCTCTGCGGGCACAGTCAAAACTGTCTACGCACCTGACAGCCCATCATCGATCCTTGTTGTTGTCGTTTGCCAAGCCCAAACCAGCTGTCAAATCTCTAGTTGACAGCCACTTTCATTTCGATGCATTATTAAAATATGGCAACGGCAACATCCTGACACCTCCTGTCGTTCGCCCCGTATGTCCCCGCCATGAGCAACTCTCCTGACGCCCAGGTGCTGCACGGAGTAGACATCTTGGCGACTGCCAGGCCAAATTCATGTTTATTTTCATGGGAAAGTCAAAAATGGGGGCTGCCCTGCTGCTGCTGCTGCTGCACTTGGCAATCGGTTGCTGTTGTTCTTGCCACCGCTACCGCCACTGCCACTGCTGCCAGCGCTGTTTATGTACGTTGTGTGTTTGTATGTAAATACGAGAGTACGCAAAACTTCATGCAGTGCCCCATGCCCCAGAACACAGGCCGGAGCCCAGTCCGGAACACACGCATCGCGTCAGAGTCAGCATAAGCCGGCGCAACAAAGGCACGTGTAAACAACTAGAGCTAGTTGCCCCTGCCCCCCCCCCCCCCCCTGGCCAATGCCAACCCAGCGGTAGCTCCACACAAGTGACGATATAACAAGTTGGTAGAGTTACATTTGGCACGCCGAAGTTCTTATACCCTTGAGGAATATTGGAAAATTGAATTGAAAATGG
Source organism: Hirtodrosophila duncani (assembly GCA_037043425.1). NCBI lineage: Eukaryota > Metazoa > Arthropoda > Insecta > Diptera > Drosophilidae > Hirtodrosophila > Hirtodrosophila duncani. The sequence goes on along the minus strand of JBAMBM010000834.1, from coordinate 3,251,051 downwards.
AATACAAAATGTTTTGAATATACAAATTCTTCGCTAAGATAATTTTCGGCCTAAGCAGTGTCTGGGGCATTGCTCGGATATGCTAAGTGATATAAGATGGTTCGGGGATGTTAAATGATTTAAGGTATTACATTGTGTAAGGTAATGTATAGAATTAGAATTCAAAGAACAATTTTATTAGAAATTTTCTTAGAATAAAGTATTTGTTTATATTCAATTTTATACATACATAGAATATGGGTATAGAGTAAGATTACTTAAGGAATATATTCTACATTTTATATTATGAAATTCTCAAAAAGTAAGGCAACATATGTAATATGCTAGACAGAGATTCACGCGCAAATTGGGTTTCCTTTGATAAACAACTTATAAAGTTTTACAAATTTATAGTTCTCAATACAATGTAACAAGCAACCTACTCTTATATTGATTTTGACACACTTGCAGGAGAAATTCCCAAATAGCTATTGTGGTTTGGGCCTTGCGCTGTTCCCCAATCAGTCAGTCAGTCATTAAACACAAGAAGTTTTATATAAGTTGACGCTGGCAATCCTATTTTCGGAGAATTGCATTATTTCACTCTTAAAATGTATGTACTCCCTCTGAACCCCTCCACACAGCCTAAATCAACACTTTCTACCTAAATATTCGCCATACAGTGTTGCGAGTGTTGTCCTATTTGTTAGGGTATCTAATAAAAAGGGCATCTATGATTTTTTTTTATACCAATGCAGGCCGCCAAGGCGTGGCACGGTAGACAGAGTGGCGTCAAAAGTTGCTGGCTTATGGGAATGGGGCAACAAATACGGAATATGGAATACGGAATTCGGTATACCGTATATGAAACCATGGCCATGTTGATGGAGGAGGGGGGGGGGAGTTAGTTGCTTTAGAGCAGCTGCCTGTTATGAAAACAACGGCAGCCAAAAACCACTTGGCACGGGCCGTACCTCGTTGTAGTTGCAGAGCTCCAGTACAAGCAGCACAACCAGAACCAGAACCAGAACCAGGCTTCAGGTCGGATGGTAAATGGTCGACAGTTTGATATGCGGTTTGGCAGAGCCAGCAAAATATCAGTTTGTCATTGCCATTGCTGGAGAAGTACGAGTATGTACTATGAGTAGAAGCAGACGCAGAAGCGGCGCTTCAGTTGCTGATTTAATTTCGTTGGCCGACTTTCTCGACCTCCTTGATGGCTGATATAGGGTGTGGGTGCAGTTGTGGGTGTCAGTTTGTGTGTGTGGTCCAGTTCCAGTTCAGAACTCGTCAAATGTTTACAAAAAAATACGCCACATCATCAAGCAAAGAACGAAACTAAAGTCGTGGATGTAACTTTGTGGCCAGGAAATTTATAGTTTTTTCCTTTTATTTTATTTTGTGGCACATCTTGTTAAGCATAGGGACTTGGACATGTGGCCGTAGGGCGTTTGATGGTATTGGGATTAGCAGTGCATTGCCAGGGCCATAACAGCTAGACAGCTAAAAGAGTGAGGGAGAAAGAGAACAAGAGTTAGCCGAGTCTAGAGACAATAAGTTGGAATTCGCTTTGATCTTTTCGCACTTTTAAATGTTTGGGAAATTTGTGTAAAGGCATTGGGTATGGAATCGGTTTTCGGAGAACCAATAAAAAATTAATGGCAGCATTTTCATGTTGTTGCTGCTATTGGTGTTGTGGCTTTTGTTGTTACTGTTGTGGCGGATGATGCTATTTGTTTTTTAAATTTTCTGTTTGATAAAGCAAGCCGCCAACAAAATGGGTGGCAAAAATAAATCCCCAACGAGAAAGATGTGCAACTAGTTCTATGGAAACTGATCTGCCTTCAGCCCGCTCTGCCAGCGTGAGCACAAGCGTGAGCACAGCCCAGCCTGATGTTGCCTTCCACTGATTTACATTTGATTCGATTTCGAGCCGGAGCCGGAATCTTTGGCAATTGCAGATTAATGCTCTGACAGCTGCCTGCCAGCCAGCCAACCGCTTGCCTGCCTGCCTTCTGGCACATCTTTGCCTGGCATGGCATTGGCTTCTCAGGTGTCAGGATACTTTACGCTGATTAGATAAGCATTTGGGAAATGTGTTAAGCTTTGTTTGGCTTTTGTTTTGCGCCTGCCCACCTTCGCAGCCAGCGCTAGCCAAGAAGTAGGTGCCTGCCTTTAAAGCCAACTTTTCTGCGGGCCCAAACTGCACGGAGGCAGCGCATCGCATCGGCATCGGCATCGCAAATGGCATTTTTATTGAGCCATTAAAATTGTTTGGCCTGCTCAAGTGGCTGAGCTTCTTCTGCTGGCAATATCTGGCGGCCGGGCCCTTACATTTTGATTAACGTGCTGATTCGTTCGTTGGTTTTTCTCTGCGGTTTCTGTGTATTTTTTTACTTGCTCCACAAAATCCTACCTAAGGGGATAAACTTGTGAAATATTTTGGGATTTGTGCGGCTTAGATGTAGTCCCCCCCCCCACCTCGTCTCCCTGCTATGCCGCAGCAGCTAACCGAACTTATGAAAGTAAAACGCTGTAGGTGATTAGGCAGCAATCCATATTTTTTTTTGTTGGTTTGCTGTTTTTTGGCCAACGCATTGGCCAACTGTGGCCATTTCGTTAAAGATTTATGTACATATTTGTTTGTTGTTAAGTTGCCTCATTAGCTGCATTTTAAGTTGCCTACGAAATGCCCGACAAGCGCTCCATACCTTTCTCGAGCCACCACATAAAACGGTACCATCCTCTGTGTCCTGGAGGCAATTTTCCAAAGGAGGCGCGTGCGTGTGCTTATCACATGAATGTCATTGTCATTACGCACCTTGCCTGGCCATAACTTTGAGCTAAGGGCTCAACCACCACCACCACCGGCACCGACACCACCACCACCACCACCACCATGCTGGCAAAGAGTGCGAATAGCGAATCCCAATCCGAATGTGAATGCGAATACGTGAGTTCTGCAAGTTATGTGAGCATAAGTGAATGAAATTACCGTAAGGCATTTAACCAATGCAAGAAAACAGCTCGGAATAGATACATAAATGACAATGCCAGGCGCGGAGATGGCGCCGGCGACAGAAGCAGGAGCAGGAGCGCCACAAAACGTTTAAAGACGCAGCTCAGCATTTGGCATAAAAATGCTGCCAAAGCTAGATGACACTGACACTCTGACTGCCTGCTTGGCAGCCTGGTTGGATTGGTTGGTGTTGTTTGCCTGCTGAATAGGTTTGAGTTGTCCTGGTGTAAGGCGCGCGCTTATCGTTTTGACAGGAATATCAGCGCTTTCTAAATGCCGACGCCCGTCGTTTATGAGGCTGCTGCTTGCTGTTGCTTCACTTACGCCACCACTCCCGAACCCACCCCCCTTATGCCGTAAAAACGTGCTGTGCCTTTACTGTTACTTTAATGGCTTTTACTCCCCACGAATCCCAGCAACGTCAAGCGAATTATGGAAGCAGCCTCCGCCGGAGTCGTCGCCGTAGTCATCGTCATCGCCAGGCTTTTTGTTTTTCAGCACTTTCGCGTGCCTGCGTTTGTGTATTTAATAGTCTGTGGTTTGACATTGACTGCCTGGCTATATAGTATATACTCACCTAAACACCAACACCACCATAGAGCCACACTCCTCCTCAGCTTACCACCTGCCTGACTATATAGCCTACTACTGTGCATTAATACGCTTGAAGTTGTAATCTGGCTGGCAAAGGGCTGTCGCTGCCAAAAATTGCGTAGCTACCGCCATCTTCCGACCTCCGACCTGGTCTCCAGCCATTCGATTATCATGTCAAATTTTAATTACTCAAATTACAACTTGGCTTTTTAATGCCCACGACTTTATTTTCGCTCTCAGTTGTCAACGCTGTCAGAGGCTTTTTGGTCATTAAACATTCGCCAGTAAGTAAGTGTCTGTGCCTGGAAATTTCAAAGCCCGCTAAATACGAGTAAGACAAACAATTGACCTGGCAAAATGCTCATAATCCAGGCCAGGAAGACAGCCACAGATACAGGCGCATTATTTGTAGGCAACAGCAGCAGTAAAAAGTAAATATTTCAATTAAAATTTTAAGCAGATTTTAGAGGATTTGTCGGCTATGGAATTTTCTTCAGCTTTTAGTTGGGTTTTGGATATATTCACATATACTTTTCGTGTGTTGGTATTAGTCAACTGTAATAGCTTACATATATAAGCTTACATATAAACTCCGAAACTATTCAACCAATTTTCTGAATTTAGGTTCAGTGTGTTTCAGTTGGTCCAACTTAAACGATAGGATAGCTTTCATATCGATTATTGATCTGCAAGTTGTCCCTGTGTAAATAGTCAAAGCAAGCAAAGTGGCTGATCCTGACTATACACATAAACCCACATAAATGGCAAGGAAGAGCTATATTATAATTGGTATGAGCACAAGGTAGAGCGTGATTATGGAAAAGGGGACAGGTTGTTCTCCTTTCTATGTTTTGTTGTCTGACAGTTCAAAGCAAAGCCATAATTTTCGACTGTTGACTAACTGCCTCAACACCTTCAACTAGAATAGATTCTCTACCGAGATAAATCTAGAGGGGACAACTAAAGACAATTCATTGAGTGTGTTTGGAGAAGTCAGAAAAGAGAATCCGGATGGCAATTACGCTGGGTAAACTTGTTATATCTATATCATACTAATTTTAATGAAGCAAGTATATAACTCTAGTATTGTATTCAAAGTATGGAAATTAAATATTAATATCTCATCTTGAAGTCTTAGATCCCGTGGGCTAGGATTGTTCTTTTGGCCACTGAAATATGTTAAGGTCCAAAACATTTATTCTTTTCTATAATGCTACAGCTTGGTGCCAAGATTTTAATTCCCTGATTAAATTACAAAAAATTCCTTGATTAAATCCACAGACTGACATTTTAATATTAAATGGATATTTTCTGATTTATATTGAGTTTGCATAATTTGGTGTCTCTATTGCTTTATCTACTCCATAAATATACAAGTCTATATATCCATAATCATTCATCTCAGGTTTAAAATGTTAAACAGTTGTGTAACGGGGAAAAAAGAAAGGCGGCTTTAGTCCTTTAATATGCCTAGATTGACGTCGATTATGCATTAATAAGACACGCACTATAAATAACGCGCCTTTTTCGTATCCTTGCCGTGACGTCTTATGGCCTAATGAACGGTTTTTTGAGCATACGTTTCACGTCGCCGCCTCAAAAATTCTCCACCCACCACGGCACGCCACCCGCTTCGAATTTGCGCTGACATTGATTGATTATAAATCGGCATACATATATACATTGCAAATCCAGAGCGCACACAATAACACAAAAACTGCTGCTGCTTATCCTTTGTGAGTTGTTGCTGTTGCCGCTGCTGCTCCTGCTGCCAGTGTGGCTGCGGCTGCTGCGGTTGCCTTTGTTTGGTCTGTGACAGCTTTTAATCTAGCACGAGGCAACGGCAACAAAAGGCAACCTAAAGTGGCAGAGCCTGCTCCTGCCCGTCGACTGTCGTCCGCCTGCCATATTTGAAAATCACTTTACTTCATATTCGGACAGTGATCCTGAGACTTTGGCCAGTTGTCATTCAGTTTCTAATGGTCGCTCGGTTACTGGTCGAGGGCGTTAATGATGCGGTTTTGTCCAGCCTAATCGTTAGCGTCAGCATCAGCATCCACAACAGAATCGACCTCAGCTGCGTATACACAATTTACATGATGGCCATGGTCAAAGATGCGTTGGATAACTGGCACGTTTTTGATTTCAATTGCTATTTGGCAGTAGTTTCACTTGACTGAATGGATGTAGTCGCTGTCCTGTCTGGCCTATATAGGTTGCTTGGCGCCATTTTACGTAGCAAAACAAAAGTTATGGCTCGATTTTCCAGTCCACCCCCAAGCCAGCTTTAGGCAAGGTGGGGGCAAGGGGGCGGGGGTGCCTTGTAACAAGTGGGACATTTGCCAGTTGTCATTGCCACTGTTGTTGTTGTTGATGTCGTTGATGTTGCCAGCAGTAATAAAAACAAGAAAAAATGTTGACTTCGGCAGCTTAGGCGCCACCCTTTTGCCATTTGGACACCGCCACCCGGTTTGCCTTTGGCCAGAGTTACGCATATAATACGATATCGGCATAAGTATATGTGTACATAATACGATTCCTAGTTTTCTTCATGCTTCTCTTTATATTTTTTTTTGCCTGTTTTGTTTTGCCCTTGCTCTATGATAATTTAAAGCAACAGCAACAAGGATGAAAAGGCGGTGCGGTGAGGGTGGGGGTGTATGTTAGGGAGGAGCACCATCAGCAAAGTCAATTACGTGGCGCTTTCACAAATCTTTTGCCACAACAACAATCGTGTGCGTAGGCATTTCATAGCAGGAGCTGGTATATGGGGCGCGGCATGAGGCGGTGGGGTTGTTTTCAACCATTGCAAATTAATAGAGAATACAACAACACACATAAACACACGCACACAAAAACACAGACTACACATAGCGAAAATGTTATAATAAAATACAGCTAAGCTAAAGAATCTGCTTAAAGGAAGAAGGCTTAGAAACTCCAAAGTAAGAAACTAAAAAGGAAATACTACTTAAATTATATTTGTAATAATTTTCTGTTTCACCCCGTGTTGCTCGGGCTCCCTTTTAGATTGTGAAGCCTTTTGAGAGTAGAAAATAGTTCTTCTCCTTCTATTTCTGTCTGTCTTCTTTTTTTACTTCATATTCTCTCCTATATCTTCGCTCCGGCTTCTCTTTATATTGTTATTGCATTCGTTAGTTGCCTCTCTTCCTTTCATACCTCTTTCTGACATCTCTCTCTTTATTCTCTATGCTTTCTCTGTGTCGCTCCTGATCAGCTCGAACCACGCATTCTTCCTTCTAGCGCATTCTTCCTACTGCTCTGCTGTTTGCTTCCTTGGTCTGATTCCTTGGTTACTTGTAGCTGACTGCTGACGTTTCGTCACTAAGGTCCATCTGTGGGCATTCTTTTGATGAAAAGCTTATAGCCATACAAGTAACAAAGCCCTCTACCTAGTAAACTGCTATACCACAGGAGACCGATCCTGATATAATTCGGCCAACGGGCTTGCGAAATGCCCAAAATCGATACAAAACCAATTTGGTTTGATTTGGAAGAAAAACAGAAATGTGTTCATTCTGAGAAAATCGGTTCTATCGGGGCTATATGATATAGTTGAAATGATATATCAAAATTTGTTTCGACTTGGATGTGTTCATTCCGAAAAAGTCGGTTCTATGGGTGCTAAAAGATATAGCAGTCCGATTTGAATAAAATTGTGTCAGTTTGCGTAGATGCCTCTAACTAATGTATATCCAAAATATGGTATAATTTCAAATAAAAAAGAAAAAAACAAAAAAATTGTAAAATAAGAACAAAAGTAGACCGTGGATTGAATTGGGTCATCCTAAAAAGTGTATCTGCTTTTCAAAGCCACTTTAATATTAGGGGAAAAAATGCTTTATGAACTTTTTGACTTTTGACTACCATTTTTTTCCCCGTGTTATATATGATGTTGCTGATGGTGTTGTTGCTTGTGCCACGCATAAAATGTAATGTCATAAGTGCTGAACCTAAAACATTTCGCTTAGCATGTGCCCACTCTGCCACTCCCACCCACCCACAAATACTCGTACACATGCCAGAGCATCCTTGTCGTGCTCATAATAGAAAAGTGGCTTCGCTGCTGTTGCTGCTTCCTCATTGCGTTTCTTATGCCCGAGGGGTAAAAAGATTCGGATTAGTTATGCTGTTGGTCTGCGGCTTAGGGGGGTTGGTTTTTCTTTTAGCGAGGACCAAATAACTACGAGTATGTCTAATTCCATGGTTATGTATTATAGTTCTATGTTTTCCTACTCCTTCTGTTGCATTCATTCATTGCGCACAAATTGGCAGTCAACGTTGAAGGATTTGCAACTGAATGTTGTGTATATTTTTTGCTTGGAGGAGGTGAGGGATTTCATGTATCTGTTGCTTGCTAAGGATTTGCAGCTTATTTGTTTGCCAAGTTAGCTTTGCCAACAACAGCTTCCTGTGGTCTTCTGCTCACTCAAATATTTCATGTTTTGCAATGATGAATGCTCAATATGGATGAGGAAGATTCAATATGCTGTTGCTCGAAGGGCACTCATGCGTGCATTAAATTTATCTTCGGATTTTTGTAAATGATGTGTATATCGATTGACTTATCTACTGAATTGCAAGACTCCGCGGCATTGGTGGATAAATCGTCATGGCCAAAACGTCTGGCAAAGGTTGTCAAATAATCGAGATAAGAACTCGTATATCAATCTACAAAGTAACCACCAGTAAAACCCTAAAGATCAGCACAGTCTCCAACATCATCCATTTCTTATCGAAGCATTCCAAAATGATGATTGATATATGTACTTGCTAAGCACAAGTAAAGAATCCTAAGAAGGTTCATCTGTGAGCCCAGCACTAAATTTTCACTTTGAAACAGCTGCATGATCATTCGTCCCAAAATAGATAAGTCCAAAGTTTATTGGTTTCGTATGAAAAACAATGTAAATATTTCTACTTAATTCTGTCAATACTGAAAAAGTTGGTCCGATTCGGATGAATTATATATACAAAGAATATGCAGTCATAAGAAAGATCTGGTAAAAATTTCAACTCTGTAGTTTTCAAGCCTTTTGAGATGTTCAGGCTTACATTCACAGAGGCAGACAGACGAACATCTGTATATCGACTTCGCGTCGTCTTGGCTCCCATACGGCTGATAGAACATTTTGTGATTGAAAACCGAAGAAGTTATGCTAGGGTGTTCATTCCGGAAAATCGGTTATATGGGCAATATATAGTTGTCGGATCTTGACCAGATCTGGTCAACGGACGTGGGGACACCTTAAATGTATACAAACCGAATTTCTGCTCTGTAGCTTTTAAGACTTCTGAAATATTTGTGTTGAAACAGACGGACGGGCAGACGAGTACGGTTGTTTCGATTCCTCTTGTTATGCTGATCTTTCTTATGGCTGCATATTCTTTGTATATATAATTCATCCGAATCGGACCAACTTTTTCAGAATTGACAGAATTAAGTAGGAGAATTTACTTTGTTTTTCATACGAAACCAACAAACTTTGAATTCATCTATTTTGGGAACCCCGAACCGCTAACGAATGATCATATAGCTGTTTCAAAGTGAAAATTTAGAGCTGGTCTCACAGGTGAACCTTCTCAGGGTTTGACTCACCCAGGTTTGTCAGCAGGCTGTGTTTAGCAAGTACATATATGTAATTTTATATAGTCGGAAACCCTTCCTTCTATGTGTTGCAAACTTCCTAGCAGAATTGATATACCATCACAATTTTTTGTCAATGTGTATAAGCAAGTCTGTTTTGTTACAGAGCTCAAAAGCTTATGAATAATTTTCTTCAATTACTGATTAAACCTTCGACAGGGCGATTTTGTAGTTTAGCCACAGCCTGCATAAATTCTATGTTCTAAAACCCATGCTTAGATCATTTTTGTTTTTTGTAGTTTTTCATAAATTCGTTCACGAACAAAATTTGTTTTCACATCTTGCTATTCAAATAATCATTTCAATTCAAAATAATATGTTCAGTATCAAGTTTTTTGAGCTCTATTACCAACTAGAAATTTTGCAAGGCATCTGATTGATTTTTGTTTTAAATTATTTTTTATATCTTTTGGGGAATCCAGGATTTACGCAATTGCGCAATTTTACCCAATCTATAAAAGTCACATCGTTTCTTTAAAATAACTGAACCATCTAATTGTAACAGTAAGTCCATCGTCTGGCTAAACCACAAATCCTGGAAACCTCTCTACGGCCGTGCAGCCACATCAGCCTATCCAATCCCGCAATTTGGCGATGGTTTCTCTTGTTGCTTGTTTAGAATATCCACGCAATGAATAGCCGGCTTAGGCAAATGCTGGGCTGCAGCAGCAACCGGATCCAGACTCGAGTTGTGCTAAACCCGAAATTAGGGGTGGCAGGAGTGGGTGGCGTGGGCTGCGGATAGCTTGACAGTCGCATTAGTATGTTAGAGTGTGTATATGTGTGTGTGTGTGTGTGTGCCCTTCTTACGCGCCATAAAATTTAAAAGCGAGCAAAGCATTTCAGCTCTGGTGCAATTTATTAGCCCGGCTCCCAGGCCCAGGCTCATCGCATCGCATTTTGTGCCTTTGCGTAACAATTGCCTTCATCTGTTGATAAATCCTTGGCATGGCACCAAGTAAATTGAAAATATATTGTGTGCGCCCCCAAAGGTGGACTCTCAGTACATATATATATATATCCACCCAATATATAGTTAAAGCTGACTATGAGAATGTGCAGCGAACTGTGTCGCAGTTCTAATTATCCACGCACATGTCTCTGGCTACGTTTGCCAGCCATTGCCGGGCTTTAAGCAGCATTTAAAGATACAAAGGACGAAGGAGCAGAATTCAGGCTGGGCGTAGCTCTGCTTACCGGGCATGCTTCCGTTTCTGTCTTTTATGCAACTGCAGTGGCCGCCCGCTGGCAGTGGCATTCAAAACAGCAGCCAGTTCCAGCTTCAGCACACCAGCTGTGCAGCTGCCTTCGCATCCGAGAAGTGGCGTGAAAGTTATGAATTTTAAACGTTGGCTGCCAAAAAAGAAAATATATAAGAAAAAAAAACGCCCCTGCAGCCATATCCATATATCTGAGCAGTGTCTTCGCGGTGACCATAGATTTATGGTGCCCAAAATCTGGAATTGTGGGTGGCTCACCGTGTAGTATACAAAAATGAAAAAGTTTTATTTTATAAAAAGAGTGAAATTGTAATTCACAACGTCTAAGAATGCTATAGTCGATATTCCGACTATTAGATACTCGTACTCAGCATAAGTTTATTACTCGAAACACTCGAAAGTATTCATCACTTTTTATCTGTGTGGGGGTGCAGTTTTCTCATACAAAATCTTTTTGTTTAATATTTTGTCTACAATTATTATCCGATCTTAATGTGCTTCAACTAAATGTGTCAAAATTGTGGGGAAATATAAGGTTTTTGTTGATTTGTGGGGGCGGGAGGAGGCCTGGCAAAATTTTAAAACAATCTTGACGAAACATTAGGTGAGTCTGCATACCAAATTTTATTCTAGCGCTTATAGTCTCCGAGATCTAGGTGTTCATACAGGCGGACATGGCTAGATGAACTCGGCTGTTGCTCTAGATGAAGAATATATATACTTTATGGGATCGGAAAGGCTTCCTTTTTAACTTCCTGTTACATACATTTGCACGAATAGGATATACTCGTTTACTCTACTAGAGTACGAGTATACAAATAACTTGTCTGTTTGGAATTTTGGAGTCTAGCAAATCTTTATGCTTACACTACTACGATGTGCTAGTATTGCGCCATATATCAACATCCGTTTGCAGGCACTTTCTGTACCTGTAGTTGACCAAGCCAATGGAAAACATGGGATTGCAGGCCTTGTAAAAGTGTAGCCCTCGTCCAATTTTGATAATATATCCGTTGCTTAGACTGCAAAAACAAATTGGAAAAAAACTGATTAGATATCTGAGTCACTAACGGAAGAACTAAGTCAACTCCGGATCCACCTGCACCTGCAAGGAATCCAATGTTGGCATTTCTTCTGCTATGTTTGCTTACAAAATTTTGCGATCGTGAAGTGAATCCTCGTACGTCACGTAGAATCTAATGTTTCTTCGCTCCAGATCCGCTTTAATTTGTCCCATATTAGTTTTTTGTTGTTCCAAATTTTTGGGATCTATTTTGGTCACCAAACGGCAGTATTTAAAGTTTGGGCAGTTTGTAACAGCTAGCTCCAGAAATCTTATAAGGTTTTGATACTGAAATATTGTAGGAAAAATTGTTAAATAATAAGGGAAAGATAGATTTTAGCTGGTGGAGTTAATGATGCCCTCCTGACATGTCTGAGAGGGTGAAGGGGTGTTTTCTTTTCTAGAATTAAATGCAGTTAAAAGTGATATATATAGAATGTATGTATTTTGATATGGGATTGGATTTGATAAGGGACTTCGCCTTCTAAAATGTGTTTTATACTGTTTTCATGTTGAACTGACTTTTTTTGAATTATGAACATTTTCGACATATTAATTTAATAATTAAACTGTTAATTAATGATGTGTGGCAAAATTTTAAAACTAATTTCATCTAAAAGATTCTGACTTTTGCATGAATACAATATATTCGTTTACTCTATTAGAGTACGAGTATAATCATACTAGGTGGAGTCTATGGAGCGAGCATTACTGTACAGTGTGGAGATCTATTCCAACATTGCGTCAAGGTAAGTAGAAGTTGGTTTTTTTGTAGCAGTGCATTTTTTTGTGCTTTTGTAGCAGTGCAATCTCATGCAGTACGTGGGACGGACTGCACACATATGCCTATTATCTGGAAGCTTTTATCGCGTCAAAAATAACGACCATACCCTGAAATCGCCTGGTAAACTGCATAACTATAAAATATGCTTTTGCTTGTATGCAGCTCACCTGATAGTTCTGAGTCATGTAGGGTTCCTCCAGCAAAATCTCCACAGTTTTGTCATCCATATATTTGCCAAATATTTGAACATAATCGTAACCAATATCGTTCTCTTCAATTGAGATGTGACACTGCACAGCAATAATTGTTGTTATAATAATTGTTTATAATATTTGCTTCACTCTGCTTTTTAACACTTACCACTACCTCACCTAGCATTAGTTTGCCATTTACTCGCGCCTTAATGGCCTCGGCGCGATCTATATATTCCATAATACGAGTTTGGAAAGAATTGCGCTTCACTGTGTCAGGTTCCTGGCTGATAAATTGCATTAAGATCTCAATGCCTTCTTGGTATAACGTCTGTGCCTCCAATATTCTACCGCTTTGATCACATTCCACGGCGCGTATTAATAATTCCTTTGCAACGCTCATCTTGTCTACAATTATTGTTATTTTTTCACTGTTGTTTAGATATATTTAATGCCAAAAACAAAGACACAACAGTGTAACCGCAGTCAATACTAGCAACAAATGCTATAAACAGCTGTTCGCAGATCAACAAAATAGTGTTGCAAAATGGCGCTGACGATTGGGTGCTGCAAAACATTAAGCAGCCGGTGGTTGACTGACCGTTGGCATTTGAATTTGAATGCATTGTTGAAATTTAAGCATGTTTTAGCTGTTAGCAAAAGGGCCATAAATATTCACTTTGAGTTTTATGTTTATGTCACTTACAAGCAATTACCTGAAAAGCGAAAGCGTTTTATCGCCAACCAACAGTCAGCAGTAGCAATAGCACCAGTCCCAGTCGGCACTTATCCAACGCAACACGAAGCTAGACATGGACATGGACATGGACACACATACCCAAAGCCAATGCCAATCGTAAAGAAATTGAATTTCCCTAAGCCAAATATTAATTTATTTGTGTTTTCATTGCCAGCGCCTCGGCAGCTGGGTTGGTGGTTGACCATTGGAGGGCTTTGGCTTTTGCACATCCAATTTCCAATCGAACTTTGTCCCCCAGTTACGCAGGCGGCAAAAGTTAAAAACGTAAGAGCACTGGTGCTATGGGAGGGTGGCATAATAACGCTCAATTCTCCAATTCTCATTCTGAATTTTTATTTATGCCATAAATTTTAAGCCATTGGGAGCTGTGTACGTGAACGTGACGTGACGTCAGCTTATGGTTCAAATTTAAGGACTTACATTTGAAAAGAGCGTTGAAGAATTTACCTTTACATTTGCTGTTTGGTGACTTTACAGCTACTACAATCATTTCCCGACTTTTATAATGCATTATTTATGACGTTAAAATATCTTGTTAATTCCAGGTCAACTCGAATTAATATATATAAGTATGTGTGTGGGTAACACAGCTGTTATCGATATAGTAACGAGATTATGGTTCTATATACAATTTGATATGAATTGCTAATTTTGTGCAACACCTCTCCTCTAACATTATAGTGTTTTTACAGGATCTTCGCAATAGTAACTCCGCTCCGCTTATAATGTTGGTCCATAATATATACATCCTGTATTTCAAATGTCGTTACAAAATTATAATATCAGCTAGGATTTAAAAAAATATCTACCTCAGAAAAACCAATCAAGGCGATGCTATATTTTGCTCACTGATAAGCCACCGGCTCTGGTCTTCCTTAAAGTGTTGCATACTCTTGGGCTGTCACATTAAATATTCAAACTTCAAGCGTAACTGTCAAGTGGCTTCTTCTTGTTTTCCTTCTGGTTGTTGTTCAATTGCCACGCTAGACTAACTTTTTGTTTGGAATTAGTGAATTGTATCTTGTAAAACACAAACTCAAGTAGGTTTAAGCCAAATTCAAGCCTAGAGCTCTTCCACATGTCACCCAATAATGCGATGTGATGTGCGAAGCCACTTGGACGTGGAGGATGTGGATGATGGCGCTGGGGGAGGGTATATGTATAGTCATAGTCTTCTTTGGGGCAGTGGTTAGCTCATATTACGGGTATCTTGGCGCCAGCTTTTTATCGACGATTATTTTTCTTTTTGCGTTGTTGCTGCTGCTGTTGTTCTTGTTTGTTGTTGTTTTGCCTTTTTGTTCAATATTTGCTTGCTCTGACTCTATCTGGCTGTGCTTCCTTTTTTCCGCCACTTTTGCAGCCTTTCTCGTTGATTTTTATTTGTTTCTCTTTCAATTTATTTTGCCATTTCGTTTTCGTTTCTGCTGTCATTGTAGTTGTTGTTGTTGCTCTGCTTGTTGTTGCCATTTTCATCGCTTTTATTACAAACACACAAACACACGAACACAGACACAGAGACACATGTGAAGCTCTAACATTGTGTGTCCTTCACAGCCACTGTGTGTGTGTATGTTTGCGAATCTGTTTGTTTGCTGCTAAATGTGAGCTCAGCCCGCCACTCATTTATGTCGTCAATGTGCCACAGCCGCTACCATAACCGCCACCCCATCGCACCCATTCCCCCCATCCTTCTTTCGCCCCAGTCCCAACCCATTGCCATGTTCGTTAACGTTCAGTTTTCCACTTGATGCTATTTATGTTTGCTTCCATTTTTCAAGAAGGATCAAAATTTATATTGGCTAAAAAGTCCCTCGAGAGCTTTCAGCTTCTTCTTATTCGTCCTCCACGGCTACTTCTGCTATTGCTCCTGCACTCTTCTTCACACATTTACAGATGTAACAAATTGTAACACAATCGTAACTGTAACTGTTTACACTGGGGTTGCCAGCGTAAGTCAGAGTCAGCCCAAATCATAACCTCATGAACTTTTGCCTCATACGAAAAGTAGCCGACAAGGCAATTGTGTCCTTTACCCCCACCTACTAACTGCGCCATGGCTCGTCAACTCTCAATGTCACCAATTGAATTCAGCTGCAATTGTTTTGATTTCTGGCCCTGGGCATTGGTTGCTTTTTCACTTTTATCTACTCATATGTGTGTATCTGCGAGGGTATCTCAATAAGTCCCTACAACACTTTATTGCTTTGCACCGATTCTGATCTTATTGTTCAACGTAAGCCATTTTGAACTCAAGCTTTGCTCCACCTTTTGTTGATGATTTTCTTATGCCACAAAAAAGGACATGACCGTGATAGCCACCTTGTACTCGATGAATCTTTTTCCGCTAGTCATATCTTCATGTTTATCGAAAGTAAAAAGTCGCAGAGGGGCCAATCTAATGAATACGTTGCATGCGGCAAGAATTCGAAGCATTGACCATGGACTCTTGCCATTGTAACTGCAAATTCATTTTCTTCGCAATGTCTTCATGAAAGCGATCTTATGAGGAATTTTGAGTTATCTTTCTGTTATCAAATAATATCTCATTTGCTTCGTTCTTTGTGTAAGTATTCAATGAATACGATTCTGGCCATAGCTAGTGCCTGCTTCTCCCACTTCCAACTCGCTTCTCCATTAAAAACTCACTGTTTGTTGACTGCTTCTTTGTAGGAGTTTAGGAAGAAAAAGGTATAAGATCAAGGTCCGAAATCGGTTCAAGGCAGCTGTCATCAAATGCGGCACCCATATCGCCCATATCTTTATCATACAAAACTAAACTTTTCCAATATTACAAATTTCGAAATTTAAAAGCTTCCATCGTTACTGAGATAATCTATTCTGAGCTCAAGCTGTTAGATTTCTTGAAGATATATTATCATACCCTCGTATGTATGTCCTGTAAGACTATATCTCTGGCTGGCTAAGATGACTTTTTGTATTTATCGTTTCGCGCTCGTCAAGTGTGTGGAAATGTAATAAACAATTGGCGCTGCTTTATTGGCAAAGCATCTCAATTTATATAGCCTTTAAGGTGCTCCTTCTCGATACTGTTTTCTATTCCAGAAGTCTGCTTCGCCTGCGCCTTCCCTTTGACTTTGGCTTTGCCATTCCCTTTGTTTGTGCGTCAGTTTCCAAATTAAGCACACAAATTGATGATGTTAACAATGACGATACAAAAATTGACTGCTGCCCCATGACTGGCAAACAAGTTTTGGCGGCCAAGCGAAACGCGCAAGGCAAACTGAAACTAAAATGCCAACAAGAATGGCCAGAGAGCATTGGGTGGATGGGAATGGGCATTTGGGGCAAGCGGGAACTATCGCAGCCATATTTCATATTTGGCCAAAAATGGCTTTAATGTTTTCACATTTGCTTTGTTGGCTTTGATAGACGGACGGATGGTTGAATGGATGAATGGATGGATGGATGGATGGATAGATGAATGGCTGGCCTGCTTCAGTAGCAGCTCCATTTCCATTTCTTCTCCCACTCCCAGTGGCTTTCACCCATCACACAATTGCACCATGGGCCAAAGGAATTGGCATGGCCTTGTGCCAACGGTGTTTAAGTTGGCCGCTAGCTTTAGGTTCTTGATTATCAAAAATGTCTCAAAAATTTATAGATGTTAACAAAACTGCTCCCGATTGTACATGTCTTTGGTGAAGTTATTGTTTTAATATGAATTTTAACATCAAATTGAATAGCCTGATATTTTGTAAGCCGAGTTTTGGTTGGTCTCTAGAAATACTGAAAATTATGGTAATAGGTATATTGTACAAAGCCGAAAGAACTAACAATACTTTGAATATTATAGGGCTTTTGTTCAATCGCACTTTCGTAATCAATCCTCCATTTCTTATTCTCAATTGAATGGCTTTCCTGTGCATTCGCAAGCTATGTAATTATCTTTGTAATTTGTCAAAATCCTTTGAATGAGCGTGCACTCTGCATTATCTTCTCTGGGTAAGAAGACCTCTCTGAAATCTCATGAACTAAAGCTCATTTTTGACGTATTCATCATATGTGACCCATAGTGCAATGGCAGCCTCGACAAATCAATTGAAAACTGACAGTTGTGACTAAACGGCGCATATTTCCTTGACATCTGTGTGGGAGTCTGTGTCTGTCTCTGTCTCCAGTCTGTTGTTATATATGAGTTTGTATGTATATATATTGGGTATGTGTGTGTGTGTCATGCATAATATTTCTGTATTGGATTTCAGTCCATTACGCATTGCGTTCTGGAATTGGATATCGGCTTTTATATGACCTGGGGCCTGTTGCCGCTGCTGCTCTGCTCTGCTGAGCTATTCCGCCATTTCTGGCATTCTGCCCGTTCTGTTGCTCTGTTTGCGTTCCATACTATGCTCTATACTATGTTCAATGCATTAACGAAATTCACGCACGCCAGCAACAACAATAAGTAGTAGAGTCGAGAGCAGAGGCAAAGAAATGTCAGGGGCTTGATTTATCCTGTCCAACTCTGCGTGTTTGGCCACAATCAATCGATTTTGGTTGCCGCCGCTTAGCTGTTTGTAACTGTCGCTCAGGGCGTGCCTATGCCTAGGCTCAGGATCGACATCGACAACGACCTCCGGAGTGCCTGCACCCAGAAAAAAAACAACAACCTACTAAACCTATCAAACAAACTAACCAGTCAGCCATCAATCCATCCAAAGGCAACAGCTGACCGGGCAGTGCGATAATTAAAATCCGCTACGCGCCTAGTAATTAGTTGCACAGTGAATGGTCTAAACCGCTTTTGGCCTAAACACTCCGTCTGTATCTGTATCTGTATCTTACGTTTCTATCTATTTTTATGGGCATGTGCGTAAACGATCCGTGCGAAAAATGGGCGCTTCGTGGCAATTACCTTCAATCCAAAAACAGCTAGAAAAGATTCCCCAACAGCGATAAGTGCGATTCGAGTTCCGAGTCGACGCCTACGCACCTTTTGTTGTCATGCAAATCAGTTTCCACCCATACGGAGTAGGGAGTAGCATATGTATGTGTAAATTACGTAGGCCAGACAACACCTATCTACCTAAGTAGGACCCTGGCCAGGGCTTAGCCGGAACCGGCCAAGTTTATCATTGCGTTGCATTGCGTTGCAAAATGCGAATCGGAACATCCGCTTCTAAATGCGAGGCATTTACCCAGCCAAGCCTTGCCAGCACCAGCACTAGCTGCAATTCTTATTCCTAGTTATGTAATGGGGTTACGATACTACCGCAATCATCCACGCTATAACGGTATATATAAGGACACCTTTGGCGTTAAATTGAAATTGAGCAGACAGCTGTTGTGAAAGAAACGCCTTCGGCGTGGGCTGGACTTATGTAAGGCTTATGTAATTTTCTCGCCACTTCGAGATTTATAAATTTTTGGTTGGTTTTTTTTCATACCGTACTCGGAGCATTTTCACATTAAGCCAGCTGGACGTTTCATTATCAGAATGAGTGGTGTGAAGTAGGTGGCGAGCATGGGGGTTGGGTGGTTGATAGGACGCCACAGCCATGGCCCTCAGAAGTATGCAATGTAAATAAATGGATAGGAAGAAATCAACGTTAAAATAAATGACACTAAAACTGGAGACAGTGTTTTTGTTTCTTTTTTTGTGTCTTCTTTTCTTTTGCGCTAACTGTGCTGCTCATTTTGTTGTTGTTTTTGTTGCTGTTGTTGTTATTCTTTTGCGCTGGCTTGCTCTTCAATTGGCTATTAAGCAAATTGATTCAGTTAAATTTATCTTAATGCAATCTTAGCTCGCCCCAGCACTTCCACACAGCCACTACCAACTGCCATTCCCATAGCCCA
The DNA here is from genome assembly GCA_037043425.1 of Hirtodrosophila duncani. Lineage (NCBI taxonomy): Eukaryota > Metazoa > Arthropoda > Insecta > Diptera > Drosophilidae > Hirtodrosophila > Hirtodrosophila duncani. Next base: position 3,231,959 of record JBAMBM010000834.1, on the reverse strand, counting down.
GCCCCCACCGAAATGCCTCACTCCAACCATCCACACTCACCCACTGACAGCCCAGGCAGATAGTGCATAATTTGAAGGGCATAGTAAACAAGCCAACAATTCACGCGCAACAATGGCCAAATACTTGTAGATACGTAAATTCCTACAGCAGCAGAAGTAGCAGGAGCAGGAGCAGCACCCTAGAACCCAAAACCCAGACACATGCCAGTGACGAAAACAAAAAGAAACCATTCCCAAATCCCAGGTCCAAGCCCCATCCAAATCCCAGCTAGCCTTCCTCCTTCCCAAATTGAGCCTACCATTTTTGGCCGCGACGTCGTTGACGTCGACTATAAAGCGCTCGAAGCGTGAAAAACAAGGGTGAATGTGGAAAGTTACAGAAAAAAAGCATTAGAAAATATATCTGGCATGGCTTAAAAAGCGCGCTGTTGATTGTTTTGCTGGATAACAGCCACAACTACGCTACGCCAGCGCCAGCGCCAGCCGAATTGAACCGAACCGAATAGAACAGACCAGAACCCTGTTGCCGTTGTCAGTATCCACCCAGCTCTCATTCCAGTACAAATGCCAGGCGTATTTTGATTTCGTTGTCGCCATCCTACTTATGATGGAAGCGCCCCAAGGGTTGCTAACTCCAATTCAAGCTCATCCTCAGGCCAACTATCTTGTCGGCATTTTATACCCTACATAGAGGCCGGTCACGAAGTATCTAGAGTTATTGCAAGTCATTGATATGATGAAGATATTTATTTATTGAAATATGGAATCACAGGTTGTATAGCACAGATTTCCATGGTGGACATTGGTGTTCGATACCCCTAAGCTTGAAGGCGATCTTTTGTTGGATATGTTATCAACCTTAAACAAGAGTTTGAGTTTATGAAAGTCGACTGTCCTTGCCATACGAAATTGGTTTACACTGTTCCTTGGAAGAAATGTATTTTTTTTTAGTTAGGCATTTCGTGTTCCTCTCATAACAAGCTCAGTAGTTTGTTGTATTTATTTGACAGCAAACCATTTCATCTCCTAATTTTAGCTATTTAAATAACTACAAATATTCAATCATCAATGGTTTCCCAAGATAACGGTTCGAAGAACTTAAAATAACTTTCTGGAACTTCAAAATCTTTACAGAGTATATCATAGTTGAGCATTACTTAACTTCCACATTTTCCTATATGTAACACTGAGCGAGTCTAAGCTGTTTAAGTAAGCCATCGTCTGTGGACAATCTAGTGAAAAACATTGCGCCTCGCCTTTATGCCATTGATCGACTTCTCGGTCGTGACCATAAAACAGAATTTTCGCTTTGTTATTGCCATACGACTATAGGCAAATCATATAAATTATGCTCAATTTTTCCTTTGGCTTTTAATAAGCATAAAAACTTATGATATGTGAAAATATGTACACAAACAGCAAACAAACAAAAACAACTTTAACAGTAGCATGAGATGGGGGCTTTTTATGCTCAGAGATATAGTGGCACAATTTTATGCAGAGATTTAACTGTTGAGCAAGATATTTACTATTAGAATTTTTCTTTTAAAAGAAATATGGGTGCAGTTAGGTAGCTGAAACTTGGTGCGTTTTAGTATTATTGAAATTTGATTTGATTTAGAACTTAAGCAGCTATATAGCAGGCTCGCGATACTTTTAGTTGTCCGAGCTACTTGCTAGCCTTACTAATGTTTTGAGCAAGTTAGCAGGATCTTTAAAGGGATCTCCCATTCAAGTTTAGTAGTCCCGTCCTAGTTTTTGAGATCGGCCCCTGCTTAGTTGATGTTTTTTGTTAATATAATTTCAGTGTCTGAAACATCTTCTAAGTGCAGCTACACAGGAGACGTTACACACTCTGATACTTCCCCTCATCTCATAATTCTAGTTTCTTGAGATAACATCCTAGAGAGATATCTTATTAATAATAACATTGATGATTCTCATATGGGCAAATGAAGTAACTTCATTTTTAAAACTTCATTGTATGAAACAAACTGATCAGTTGAAGATGTGAATCCTTATTAACCCAAGTTTCTTCAAGTTTCTTGAAATAATATCCTAAGTGGGAACTTTATTGTTTGAAATGTAACTCTGAAACTAGGCTAGGATCTATGGAATTTATCAACGGGATACAGCAGCAAGAGCCAATGTCCAAATCATCTAACAGCTCTTCAAGCACGATGGTACGTTGGCAACGTAGTAAGCTTCAGAGTCCTCCAAGAGAGAAAATTGCCCCTTCTAGATCGTCTTAAGATCGGGGGATTTCACTTAAAACATTGCTCTAAGACAATAGCTACTAAGTAATTATGGTAATTGAGTTTACCATATGATAACGAATTTCTAAAAGTTATCAACTTTAAAAATTCAATTGAAGCCCTTCCCAACTACTCATTTTATTCACCAAACACAAAAAAGACAATTTTGCAATTTTTGTTTTTTTTTTATATATATATTTTCTCAGATTTTTATTTACTATGTTCATGTTGTTTCCATTTTTTTTTATAATTTACTACGCAAGGTTGTTTTACTTTTTTCTCTTTGCATCGTCGCATTTATCATTATTTTTCATGTATAAATTTGTCATGTGTTATGAAAATATAATATACTTATGTACGTTTATGTTAATGTTAATGTTTTACAGAATGCTTGGCTTTTGTTATCGCTATCATAATCGCTCTTGTTCTTGTTCATCTTGTTCATCTTGTTGTTGTTGTTGTTGCAGTTAGTAACTATGCTTTTAATTTTGCCATTGCTTTTTTGTTTCTTTTCAATGTATTGCATGTGTGTGTATGTGTATGTGTATGTATGAATGTATATATGTAGGTAATAACTATGTGCATACCATATATGGGGGGACTCTATTAAATTGAGATTATACAAATCAATTGGTTAAGTACAAAATATATATATGTTTGTTTATATATATATATATGTGTATGTATGTATGTATATATAAGTTATGCATGTAGTATGTATATGTAAGTACTCTTTTGGTGTACTTAACGCACTTTGAATGGAAACCACGCATCTAACTGAAGACATTATATAAATTCTTGATCATTTTTGTTGTGCTGCTGCTGCTGCTGTGTGTTGTTGTTGTTGTTAATTAATTTGAATAAGCAGCCGTTGAATTTCAGTAACTTAGCATAAAAAACTACTGAAACGCGAAATAATTTTTAATTGAAATTGACCATTCATCAAATTGACTTTTTTTTTGTTTGTATTGCTTTTGAAGGACCGTTTTGTTTGAACCCTGAAACAAAAACCAACCCAAAAGTGGGCCGGACATGCAAAAAATGCGAACGTGTATCGCTTGGACATTGTACAGTTACATTGTACAATGTCCAGATGCATATATGTATATACTACTACATAGGAGTATATATAACGAGTATGTCCTTAATTTGAGTTCTTGTCTCGTGCCCATTCAGGTGATTGACAGCCCAGTGGCCACCAGGCATGGCTGACTTGGGGGGGTTTTTGTGTTGTGTTTTCTGTCATGGGTTTGCCATGTAGATATACATAATGTATATGGGTATATGTATATATACATATAGCATAATAAACGACCTTCTGTTTGTATGTGTCTGCGTGTGTGTATATATAATTATAGTTTAATATATATATGTATATATATATTTTATATTAATTTTGTTATACAATACAATGCAATGCAATTAAATACATAAGTACTTGGTTGTATGAATGTATGTGTAGGTGTATGTATGTGTATGTATGTGTAGTTCTAGGTACAGAATTCTTCTTCATTTCATTGCTGGCTCACTAAGGTGCTGTTTTTAGTCATAGTCTAATTGCTAAGCTTAAAGTTAAACGCCCGCGCACTCCTCAATAATACAATGCGTATCTCGTCGTAATTGCAAAACTCTACTTTACTACAATGCTATATTAGTATGTGTGTGTATTTGTATGTGTGTGTGTGCATCTGTGTGCGCTACTAATACAAGATAAAATATGACTTTTAAATCTACGCAGTAACTTGTCAACTATGTGTTTTGTGTGTGTGTGTATGCATGTCTTATTGTTTTGAAAATAGCAGTATATATATATGTATATATATGTGTGTATACCTATCGCAACAATGCACCTACATATCTGTATATATATATGTATGTATTTTATGCAAAAACATAAGATGCGTTTTCATTTTCTTCCATTGTTCTTTTTTTACATTTTCGTTGTATAAAGTACATCAATTGGTCTCGTCAAGCAGCACAAAAGTTGCAATAACAATATATGCAAAAAACAACTCTACCGTTTAATATCGTTAATAACTAATACTTGTTAATCGTTTAAATCAATTCTTTATGCCAGCTAAATCCAAAAACTGCTACAGCTTTTTTAGTATTTTTTTTTGTTTGTTTGTTAATTTTTGTTGTTGGTTGTTCTCTGGTAAACTAAAAGCTAAATGTATATAATATTTAATCATTATTATTGCTACGTAGTGTATAGTGCCATCATTCATATATATATATATGTGTATATATATGTATGTATATATACTTGATTTTTGTTTTGGTTTCGCTTACTTATAGCAATAATATAACGAATTCCAAATATTTACTCATGATGCAATGCGCTTTTAATACTTTTTTAGTTACCTTTTTGTTGTTGCCTTTCATTCTGTGCTTTTGTTCATGCTATTGCTTTCTGCTTGTTGCTCTTTGCTCATTGATTTGGTAAGATATATAAGTACTCATACCATATATAGTACGAGTACAATATAAGACAATAAATGTAAATAAGTTTGGTTTTTTATTTTGCTCTATCATAATCATATAGTATAGGGTTAAGTCTTTTATTTTTTTGCTTTTCTTATATTTGTTTATTCGTTGTTGTTGTTGTTGCTGTTTGCTGTTAGTAATTCTATCGGCCTGCTTGCTTAATAAAATATGAATAACTCTCGTTTAGATTTAACTTGATTAATTTATAAGTATATAAATTTTTGAATTATTAGTGTTAACGTGCTAAGTCTTTCTTTTGTTTAAACATTGTTGCTGTTTTTGTTTTTTTTTTTTGTTCTTCTTCTGTACGCTCAGTTAATTATTTATACATACAGCTCAATATGCATTTCCGCTACAGTTTGCTCTTCATTCCCTTCTGTTTCTTGTGTAGAAATATTGCGGTGTCGATAAATAATTAAATTATAAATGGGGTGTTTCAAAGCGCACGAATGGATGCCTGGCTCCGGCTTTATAGGCGGACAGAAGGACCCAGGGAAATTACATTTTAGATTTAAATGTGGTACACCCTAATATTGCCACTCTAGATGTAGAGTGGGCAGCGGGGGCTGAAAGGCTGAAAGGGGAATGAATGAGCCACGTGCTGACGCAGTTGGCGTCTCACTTTCTTTTGCTGGCGCTCTTTTATTACATTTCCTTTTGTTCGACTGTTCCTAACGAGCGCTCGTTAAATTGCACTGACACAAAAAAGGACAACATTGTCTTGATATCCTGCAGCGGGTAGTGGCACTGTGTAGGGGCAGTCAGCAACAGATAATGGAAACAATGGATCATGAAAGTAATGTTACTGAATTCAACAATTGGATTATAAAATGCTCTAATTCCGATATACAACTATGTATGTAGGTGTGTGTGAGTTTATAAACTATGCTAAAAATGTATCAACTTTAACAATTTCATAACAATATGCCAGGACCTTTTCAAAATGTTGCGAGAGAACCCATAACATGTGTGCGTGATTGACAAAACTTAAGTTTCAAATTTAAAAAGGATAATGCTTCAAAGGCAAACAAAATGGGCACGTTTTTGAAAACAAAAATGTAACCACCGATTTTCTTTTGGAGTAAAGCTTTTCCAAATATATATATATATATGTATGCATATATGTTATTCATTTACTAAATGTTTTTATATGTACTTTAAAATTTCAAAATATTGTGTATTTATGTATTATTTGTTTATTTTTCTTAGTTTTTTTTGTTTATCTCTGCGTTTCTTTTAAGGAATAACCCACTAAATGTAGTATTTCGTTTGAAATTTGTTTTTAACGCTACGTTTTTTATTGCTTTTCGATACACGTTATGCTATTTATAGGGATTTCTGGAGCTCGTTTTATAAATTGATCAATATTTTCAATAAAATTATTGGTTTCTTCTTTCTAATTATTCGTTTTGAGCAAAATGAATCGATTTAAAAACGCTGTCGTATAATATTGTAATTGTGTATGGAATATCACAATAATCGAATTGCTTATGGGTTCTGTTATATAATATATTGTATTGACGAGATTTAAGTTTAGTCTAGGAAAAATGAAAATTCTATAGGCAGACACTTTTCATAGATGAAAACCAAAATAAAAATGTTGAATTCCGTTGCGCTAGCTGCATAAAATTCAAAGGAAATATAAAAATTATAATGAACAAAATTTAGACGCCGTTTGCTGGCTTTCACACTTGTGTCCAGTGTTTTAGTGAATACTTTATATAACTTTGAACAATTTGCCACAGAAATTTCTATATAAAGAAATAATAAACATATATTCAAAGAGTTTTCTTCTGCCATTTCCTGAAGCTGTGTACCCTTTGAGCTAAATAAAGTTAATTTCCAGTCGGTTAACAAAATAACAAAATTGGACTGTTGCCAGTATAATATTTTGCTCTGGAGTCGATTGCTCAAGTGCAACCGAAATAAAAACCTAGTAAAATTTTATTTGCCTCGAGCTGGTCAGAAAACCATGACACTCATTGGATATGGAAATGAAATTCAAAACTCTTTAAAAAAAAAATTATAGCAATTCACTTTTTGTCACTTTGAAGCCTGAAACGACACGATTTGTTCAATTTCGAATCTAGTATTCTCTTGCTGAATTAAGCACAAAGGTTCTTTAACTCAAATTTAATTCAAAAATTCAAAAAGACATTTGTTTTTGTAGTTTTGCTTTGTATAGTGAAAGTATTTATATGTATTGTATATTTTATAACTTTATAAATGTTTTCATGTTTTTTTTTGTTTTGTTTTGTTTTATTTTCGTTTTGTTTGTTTAATACAAGTGTGCCATTATTACTAATTGTAAGTAGTTGCAACCTTACAGTACTTTATGACTAATTAATTGATTAACCTTTATGTTATTGCTTTCATTCACATACTACAAGTACATCATAATGCAATTTTGACTGGTAATTGATTTTCCCATTGTTTCGTTTTCAATAAATTTATACATTGTTATACAAAAGAATTTTCAATTTTAATATTATTGCCGGGGGGTTTCAACATTTGCATTATGCAAAAATTTAATTAAATATGTAAACTTATATAAACATAAATATGAGTATGAAATTTGTGTTTTGTAATAAATAATTGAATTTTTCATAAATAATAATAAGAGACTATGACTATTGGAGTTATATATAAGTCAATATAATAATATTGAATTTGTTGATTTATTCATATCATTTGAGTATTGCTTTGGTACTTTAGCCGATTTCGATTTGAATTCGATACGATTATTATTTCATAAAAGTTTTTGCATTTCTCATTTTGGCTTCATGCGCACAAGTATGCCTTGAAGCCAAACGATCCAGGCATTTTCTTCCTCAGTATAAAAATAATTTCGTGATTATTCTTAAGTTAGTTGTGTAACTTAAGAGTAGATATACATATGGTATACTAGGTCTATAAATGTGTTTTTGTAAATATTACGCCATACGTATTGGTATTCTAAATGTTTGTATATATGTATATATTTCAAATAATATATCCCTCGCTTAGACATACCAACAACTTTTGGATTTTCGTTGATCTAAACATGACTAAATCTTTAAATTTTACTCTTCAATTTTTATGCTACGTTCGCTATGACTATGGCCACAATGTTCGTTGCACTTTTTTGTTTGTTTTTGTTGTTGTTGAGATCGGTTGCTGAAGCTGATTTCAGTTGATGTTACATAAGTGTGAACGATGTCGCTATGTATGTCTGTAGGCATGTACTCGTACTAATTACTATATACAATTTTTGTGGCGTGTATGTATGTGTTGATGATGTGTGCTGTGCTTGTGTGCATGTGTGTATGTGTAAATGAACAGATGAGTTACATAATATAGGTATTTAAGTGATATCCTACTAGACTGATTAGCTTGAGAAAAAAGTGCAAAAGTATTTGTGTTTGTTTTCCTTCTTTTTTTTATTACGCATGGACGAAGTGTACTGTTAAATGCTTGAGACTAGATCACACTCGATATATATTTGCTGTTTTATTTTTGTTATGGCTTATGTTTTTAGGGATAGGGGGTCGGTTGGCGATCGAATACATATTTGAAGTGCTTGGACACTAAGCAAAAGCTTCAAATCATTTGGTCTTGGTCGCTAGATATCGGAAATACATAAGATTATTTCGATGTGTAAATGTGTCTGTATATATGTACGTATGCATGTATGTATTATGTACTCGTAAATGGGCCTAAATGGAATGCAATGGCTTCTAATACATAGTATAACCGGGCCTGGTTCTAAATTAAAATGTTGCTGTTAAACAGCGACTAGATTGGATTTTCTATAATATAATTCTTTATCTTTTGTTTCCCGTTTCCAATTATATTTTTTGGAATTCGTCTGGAATGCTAATTGACTATATATGATGACTCGCCTTTTGGGGTTAATGTTTTTTGGTAACCAAAACGCTAAATGAATCAAATGCTGCCAGAACTCTAACTATGCCTGCTAGTAGCTCTTTAATTGACTGCAGCTGAAGGACAACACAATGAACTTAAGGATTAACCTATGTACGAGTACAGTCAATGAAATCGATGTTGATATTTGATGATGATAATGGGAACTTACTACAAGGTTTTCTATATATGTAAGTATTGCTTTCTGTAATTGCCTTTTGATTAATTTCGATTTATTTGTATGCATGTATGTGTATCTGCTGTATCTGTGTTAGCGCGTTTCTAAATTTTTGTCGAGTGCATTTAAAATTCTTCCTACTGCTGCTGCTCTATGTGATGACTACGTTTAAAAATGTGTGTTGGTGTGTGAGAATGAGTGTCTTTTAGTGGAATGTGAAAGTTAAACCGAGTGGTGCGCGGTGGTTTGCACCAACTGCACCAGCTGGCTTCTACTAATTACTGCTTATAGATAGGCTGCCCTTATGACCTAATTCGTTGTTTGAGAAACATTGCATTTGCTTTTGTATTCGTTGCATTAATTTTAATCACTTCGTCTTCGTCAACGCTTAGTTTTCGATTAAAGAGAGTTCTTAATTTGGGTTTTTAATTTTTGTTTTTGTTTTTTTTTTCTTGTATTGCTTTTCCGTTTAGAGAAAGATAGTAGTAGTAGTAGTAGTGGCTAAGAGAGTTAGTTAGAGATTAAAAGGTTTGGTAGCTACAGGTTATAGTACATTATAGTAGTATATGTATGTATGTATATAGATAGATTGATAGATAGATAGTTAGCTGAGCGCTAGCGTAGAATTGCTTAAGATCAGGTTGGTATTAACGTTTGCATTAAGGATGGCACAATCCTTATGCAAAAGGCTCTCTATGTGGGTGTGTGTGTGTGTTGCGTTGTGTTGTGTGCTCGTGTTTGTGTTTATGTTTGTGTTTGTGTGGGTATGTATGTATTGGTATTGTGGAACTAGGAATATTCAACACGCTTATGACTAAAAGATGCACCAGCTGTTAGCCTGGTCGCTTATGTGTACGTGTGTATGTGTGTGTTTGCATATATTGCTGCCTAACGTGTTCTAATGCGAATTTCTACAGTCTCTGTGTTACTCTACTACACTTGCGTTTTGGACGTATTGTGATGTCAAGTATGTTATGTTAAGTATGTATATAAAAACAGCTATGGCTATCGCTATCGATAACGTTAACGGTAACTATAACTTTTTAACGGTAAATTAACTAGGTAATTGGCATTGCCAGCATTGCCATTGCACACTTACTCAACAAACATTTAGATGGCATACAAGTTGCCGCCACCATCTCCACCAGCACCTCCGCCATTCACACCACCTCCGTTGGCCTCCACTTTGACGCGCTCGAGGAACTCGTGCGTGGGCGATGACAGACTGGCACCACTCTCGCTGTTGCTATCGCCGCCGTGTCCCTGCAGTGACATGGCCATCATCAATTCCTCCTCATCCTTGAGGCAGGCCGATTCCAGATGCTTGTTGAGGTACGATTTGAGCGCAAATGTCTTGTGGCAGCGCTTGCATTCAAAGTTCTTGTCCACCGAGTGCGTCTGCATGTGGGCCCGCAGATTGGAGCGATCCGCAAATGCCTTGCCACAGTGGGCGCATCCGTAGGGCTTCTCGCCCGTGTGCGATCGCAGGTGGCCCTGCAGCAGCCAGGGTCGAGAGAAAAGCTTGCCGCAGACGCCGCAGCTATGCGAGAGCTTGTGCGTCAGCACGTGCATGGCCAGTGCCGGCATGGAAACGTACGCCTTTCCGCAGGTATGACACTTCTTGGCCGACTGCGAGTCCAGCGAGCGATGCGTCTGCTTATGACGCGACAGGTTGCTGGAGGTGGCGTACTGTTTGCCGCATTCGGAGCACGTGTATTTCGTCTTTTGTTGATCCTGGACCACGACGGCTGCCGGATCGGCCACATGCTTGCGCTTGGAACGGCCATCGCTCACAAAGAAGGCCTCGTAGGTGTAGGCAACGGTCTTGGCCGGCTGCCCGGTGCCTTCGCTGCCGTCGGCGTCCTGGTTGTTGTTGTTATTATTGTGGTTTGTGGTGTTGCTGTTCTCGTTCTGCACGTTGCTGCCACTGCTGGCTGGGCTGCTGGGCATCTGCTGGCTGTGGATGCTGGCGCTGCTGGAGGCATTGCTCAAGGGGCGTTGTTCGTTTACCACGCTGGCTGCAGCAGCCAATTCGGCAATCGATGACGTGCTCCGCACATGCGCATGCGCCTCCAAAGGCGGCACGGTATGGGCGTGGGTCAGAGGCAGATGATGATGATGCTGTTGTTGCTGGAGTGATAACTGATGCAGCTGGTGTGGCTGCGTAGGCGGGTGGAAGGCAGTGGAGGCGCTCAGGTCGAGGATGGCATGAGCGGCATGCAAGTCCTCCTCGGCTGGAATCCGCCGACGATAGCCATGAGCAGGCTTATCATCCAATGAATAGGGCCTGTATATGTCCTTCTTCTTAGGCGGCAGCGACAAAGTAGCTCCGGTGCTGCTGAAGCACTTACGCTCACTGGACGTCTGGCCTGATGCCTCCGTTTTGATGTGTATGCCCATTCCAGACAACGGACTAAAGCGATCTCCTTGACCAGCCCCGCTGGGCGAGCACGACGGCGAAGATGTGGTGGACGAGGGAGGCGTCTGATAGGCAGCCAAATGTTGCTGCTGTTGTTGCTGTTGCTGTTGCTCTCCAACAGATGCGGCAGCCACGAGCGCTGTGGCAGCGGCACGTATAACTGTGATCTCGCTCTCCATTCTGGGCAGGTACGCGGTATAGTGCAGCGGGGAAAGTTCACGGGTGTAACCTGCGGATAGTGGAAAGGTGAAAAGAGGAAATCCAAAGATTTAGTCAGAGGCCTTGTTGTTTGCTATTGCATGGGCAACAATTGAAAATTGAGAGTTGGAATATAATATTAGCAGGGTGTTGTGGAAATGCTAAAAACATGATCGAACCGCAAACTTCAACTCTGAATTCAGATATTATTTTTAGAATTTAGAAGCTGTTGTGTGCATTTTTATTCTTTCCCTTTTTAAAAATTGAATTTTACTTTTAATTTATATATTAGTTTTAGGGAATTTGGCTAAAAGTATGGCAATGCTCTTGAAAATGCCTCAGATTTGGTCTGGATTCAGTAGCCATGGTCTTGGCAAGACGGTATTGATGGCTGGACTAAACTCTGTTGATCATATAAAATGGCACCTTCTTACTAAATCAGTCCTGGTTACTCCCCTAGATACAGAAGTAGTCAATTGTATATAAATTCCATCCAAATTAGTTTCAACTGGATGCAAATGTTTAAAACTACTTTTTGTTTTGGTATTAAGCTGAATTAAAAAAAAACTGCATATTTTTGTAAATAACTTATAAATTTCAATTAGAATTCGAAGTTCTGACTTGCACTTAAATTTTAAAATGATTTTATTTTCAAAGTCCGATATACATATATTTGTTTCGGAATATTTAAGGTCACAAATTAGAAAATCAAATACGAATTAATATTGGCAACTGTTTCATAGCAAGTTTCCTATTTCATGAAAAATTCCTATTGAAAATATAAACAAATATGTATATTTTTTTAACTTTATATATAAGTAGAATAGTATTTACATCTTTAAGCAAACTATCATTAAATGCGCCAAATCAATCAACCAAATTTGGTTAGCTTATTTATGGGTTTATAGTACCACATTCATCTTCCACACATAATAATAAATCGTACACTTTTAAAAAATTATCTTCATTTGTTGTTGATTGATTAGAAAATGTAATAAAGCTATATGTTCTAGAAATTTAACAAGATCTACCATCAATTCCAGAATTTTTTGTGTGATAAAGCTAACTTATAAGCATGGCTTGGGGACGATGATTAACTATCCTATTCTTGTATTTCCATATCAATAGTCGTGAAAATTAAGCAATTCGAAAAACTTACCATTGTAAACATTGCTGGCTACTCGCGTCGCTGCCTCCGGCGAATGGGGCGGCGGACTGGGCGCCGTGGTGCCTGCCGTTGGTGAACTGGGTCCCCAGCATTTGGCCGTTGTTGTTGCCGTTGCCGTTGCCGTTGTTGTGCTCTCGTTGTTTGTGGCTTCTGCTGTTGCTGATGCTGTTGCTGGTGGCGCTGCTGATGATGCTGATGCTGAGGCAATTGTTGTGCGTTGCTTTTCCAACTTGGTCAAGAATTTGTCGCCAACAACATCAATTTCCTCATCATCGTCGAGAGTGGAGCGACGCGATTTCAGATTTGTTAGCGACGGATCCTCATCTCTGGAAGAAGTTGTGGTTTGGTGCTGCTGATGTTGTGGCGTCGCCTGTGTGTTGTCCTCTGTGCGATCCAGCCAGGGGTAGGCCTTCCATTTCTTGGCAATCAAGCAGCGCGGCATTTTGATCAAAGCGGCAGAGGCAGATGCAGATTTAGAGGCGAATAGGATTCAGGCTAGGCACTCAGTTTTAGTGGTTCTCCAAGTGATTTCAGTGGTTGAGCGGTTATCAGAGTTGGTCAGTAGACAAGTTGAGTATTAAGTGCTGAAGCAAGTATTGTGTTTCGAACGAGCAAAGACCTTCTTAGGGGTATTCTTTGGTGGCAAAGCGGAAAGGAAATGTTGCTGTTTTTATCTCGCAATGTTTTACGCATATGAAAATAGTTTTGGCTCGCCGAAATAAAGTTTAGAGTTTACCTATAGAGGTTGTTGCTTGGCATACGCATTGTTGCGCTGTCTGTTGCTTATTTCTTGTTGCTTTCGTGTTATATCATTTGCATATTATGGTTAGAATAAATTGCTTTTGTGTTGTTTTAGTTGTTGTTGCAGTTGTCGTTGTTGTTGGTTGTTTAGGATTCCTCAAATTTCACAGCCACTTCACACATATCTGCATTGAATTATCGCCTTTCAGACCATACTCTACGACTTCGAGTGGAGTTTGGGGTATGAGTTTATATAGAGTAAGTAGGGTTGTAGTGTCTCACTTTGGGGGGGCCACCTCTTTACTTTCTTTTTTTATTTTTTGGTCAAATTTTGGTCTGCGACACGGACACGTTTTACTTCGTTCGCGTTGGCTGCGTGTGGCTTATCGATTTTTACATTTGCGTTTACGTTTACGTTTGTTTTTACACAATGGGCTCAAAAAATAACGCTCCGGGGCTGGCTGAGTGAGGGGGGAGGTGCGCTATTGCTATTGGTAATGGCTAATGGGTTTGCAGTATAAGTTATATCCTTTGGCTTGTTTCGCTCGTTATGCGATTTATGCGGCTTGTCTTGTCGGTTTGTTTTTATTTTGGCTTTTTGTTGTTGTTGGTTTTTTATTCTTGTTAAACAATTTCAAACAAAATGTTGTGAAATAATTGAGTTTTTTTGTTTATAAAATAGAAAGTATAGGCGTTATAGTTGTAAAGTTAAGTTGACGCGAGAAGAGTTGAGTTTTAATTATTGTTGTTGTTGTTGGTAGTGAAAAAATTGATTTAGGAGAAAATATAATATTATATAAGATAGAGAAGAAATGCGAACGAACCGAACGTAAGCAACTCTTGAATGCTTATGAGAATCCGACGACACGAACCATCGCTTATAAGGGTGGTCTCTGGTCCGAGCGTTGCGCGAGAACAGCGAGAAAGGAAACCAAAGAACGGAACGAGTGGAACAGAGAAACACCAACCCCCAAATGGCCCTTAGCTGTTGCTATTGCTGTTGCGTGTCCTTAGGCCAGATGCACACGACTCAATTGAATGAATTTCTGTAAATCTAGACAATAAACCCTAAAATGTTCTATAAACTATCATACAGTTATTAAGAAATCTAATAAATTCTAAGATATAAGGCTTCAGAGTTTCAGTTGCAAGCTTGCGGCCAAGCGTTTAGTCCATGTCTGACAGTGTATGTTGGCCCCAAAAACAGGCAACAATCAGGAAGTGTTCCGTTGCCACTTCGTTCGGCATGTTGGCTGTTTTTCTTTGCTTTTTTTTTGTGCTCTCAAATATTAAATTGTTGCGTCTTTCTCTCCTTGTCTAAGGATGTGCTTGCCATAGCCATACCTGAATTGGCTCATGGCTCCTTGTTGTTATTGAACATTACGGGGTGGATTTTTGCAACAGCCTGCCCGTCCGTCGTCCGTCCGCCCTGCCCGTCCGTTCCGTGAATGTGGCAGTTGTGCCAAGTTAATTGCTGTTGCATTGCATTTGTTGCTGAACTTTGATTTTGAACAAATCGCCAACAATGAATGAGCTGGGACCACGCAGCAAGCAGCAAGCAGCAGGGGAAGCAACAGTCGTTAGACTTTGACTGTGGCGACTAAGCCTGTTAACAGGATAGTAAATGCATGATTAAGGAACTTATTTAGCTGATTATCTGTAAATGATGGGTTAAAAAAAAAACTTGTTGTTTACCGTACTTGTTTTACTATTTGCTTTTCTTGAAAATAGCAGCCAAGTGGACATGTGAGATCTAATTGTTGCAAACAAATATATATGAGTTGCAATGACTTGCATGACTCATATTACATATAAGAATAATAATCTGTTATCAAAATTGAAATATTGAAATTGTCAGCACATTTTGAGAAAGTAAGAACACTGCCCTGTACCTAATAAACCCCTATAAAATATAGCAAAAAGCTACTGACCAACTTTAAACGGAATTGGGGCCTCCTAAAATTGATACAAACTCGATTTGGATGAAAACAAAGTTGGTGCTATGAGATATAGCTGTCCGATCTGAATAAAATTTAGTCAGCAGACGTGGGACCTCCTCAATATAAACAAAATTTAGTTAAATTTGTGTTCATTATTGTTCATTTGGTGTCCATTATTTTACTATGGCTGTATTTACTATAGGCTATATTTGTTTGATCTGAATAAAATTTAGTCAGCCGACGTAGGGCATCCTACAGTGAATACAAAATGAATTTGGTTCGATTTTGATGAAAACCAGAAATGCTTTATTCATTCAGAAAAAATCAATTCTATGGGGGCTATATGATATAGTTGCCCGATCCGTATCAAATTTGATCAGTTAATGTAGATGACTTTAGGACATATAATCCCCAAATGTAGTTCAATGAAAAACAAAAAAAAAACGTATGAAATCAAAACACTAAAATAGGCGGTAGTTTGTATGGGGCGTGCCTAAAAAGGGGGTGTGGCAAAAAATAAAATAAACTTGATCTGGATACATATTTATGGAAACTAAAAATGAAAATTTTAGGAGATAATAGCTTATAAGTTATAGATATTCATACGGGTGGACTGACGAATCAATAATATATATACTTTATGTGGTCGGAAACGATTCTTTCTGTCTGTTATATATATTTTTAAAAAACTTAATATACCCTTGTACCATAGGTACAAATCTACTGCTATATTTCTTATGATACTATATATATAAGAAAAGTAACAATATACGGATTGATTTTTATTGACTATTTATATCTGCTTTACTAATTTGATTCTAGGATCCAAAATATCCAAAATATTCTGAATTCATAGCAGAATATCATTTTTCAGCTATATAGAGTTATCTATAAATCGTAAATACCCTGTCTAGATTCTATGATTTTAAGATTATATTCAAAAAGCAAGCTTTGAATGCCTTTTCTAAATTTCATATTCATAAATAACACATTTTTGAAATTCAAACTATCTGGATTATATATACAAATGCTGTAGACTTGTAGACTGAATTGATTATATGAATAGAAAACTAAATTCTTAAAAGTACACTTCGACCGGTGAGATCAGAAAAAGCTTCAAAATGCATAGGTTTATTTTTTCATGCAAACAGAAAAAAATATATATATATATTTGTAATATATTTCTAATTTAAAATAATTTGACACATAAATATTCTTCAAATTCCAGCTGATAAAATATTATTACAAATCAGGACTTTCACGGTTTTCTTAAAGCATTTCAATGTCACATTATACTCGTATTAAGCGCTAACAATGGCAATATTTGAGAATGAACGAACAAGCCAAAACTTTATACAGCATTAAATATTTAGAGCTGATATCGTGTCGAGCAAATTGAAATAATTAACAATCTTCGACAGATATTTTGACAGATTTGTTTTTACTACATAAGCAGTTGATTCTTATTTATATCTCATTTGTTATTTATGCCTTAATAATGGTAATCGTAAGACAACTCCAACTGGAAGCGCAGTCGGAAATATAAATACAATTTCGTCTTTCAATTTCAAGCACTTGACAGTCCATCATCAAGTCCAAAGTGTGTTTGAAGGTTTCTTTAAGACAGCTGGAAGCACTTTTTATATGGCCTCTTAACTACTTCATAACTACTTCATATTTAAAATGAAAAAATTCATTTACACAAAATGCCTTTCAAAGCGCTGTCAGACCATAAGGACCTCTGAGAACATTCCTTGAAAATTGTACGAGTATACTGAATGTAACGTATAAGCCATCTGTGGAATTCGGCTGCACTAATTACAAATGGTACCCCATCTCGCGGGGTAACCTATGGAAGCCTTAAATATGCGCCTGGCCACGACACGCCCAGGAGGGCTAAAGTCAGTTTGATGAAACCACACATGGGCAGAGACACTCATAAGTAAGCGTAGACATATACTCGTATTCTCCTATGCCATCTAAATGGTAATCTGCTTTTCTAGCTAACAGTCGGCTACGGGGGACTTAAGGCGAACCCTTGCGATATGGTATATGGGCGAGTATAAGTCCAAAAGACGCCAAGAACATTGCGTCGTCAAAGTTGTTGCGCTTCGTTAGCGTCGATCCTCGCTAGCCACGCGCAGGCGCAGATGCATTGAGGCGAGGGCGAGAACCATATGGCTTCTAGGGTAAGGGCCACGCGTCACGACAGGAAACCAAATTATGCAGCCGAAAGGAGACGGAGACGGTCGCTCACCTGGAACAAGGACTATATGGTTGATGCAGCAAGCGGCAGCCTTTGCCTGGTCCTGCTTTTTTAATGTTATTGTGAGCGTTATTAGTTTTAAGTTTGTTGAATGTTTTATGTATGTTGAGGGTAGCAAGCAAAACAAAGGTGCACCGCAGTCCCAGTTTTCAGCTTTTCAGGCTCAGGCAATGGCAATGGGATCCAGTTGAGCGCGTTTGCGAGCGTGCAAAAAGCAGGAAATGTTCTACAAGTGCAGCTGGCCCAGCCTTTGGTTGGGTGTTTTTGGCTGCAGGGGGTTTCGGTTACGGGCTTGGGTTTTAGCTTTTTTGTGGGTGGCTGCCTCCCTACCCCCAATGAATGCCGCAATTGTCGGCCTGGCAAACGCTTTGGCGTTGCCTAGCGAAATAGAACGCCAGGCAATGGCATAGACCGGACCCGAAACCGAACCCCCAACCCTTAATGCTGCCACGAATCGAACGAAGTGTGACGCTCGCGTGGCACGGACGAGGAAGTGGCAGCTGTAAGAGAAACATAACCAGAAACTGTTGATCCTGCCTTTGCCCCGCACCCATTGCCAGAGGCACAGACCAGAGCCCAATGCCAGACTCTGCCGCTGCCCAAAATGAACTGAACGAGCGAACGAATGAAACCAGGTGTCTGGCATGCTCTTTCTGTTTTTCCATTCAATGATGTATTAAAGTGGAAAACGTTGTTGTAGTTGTAGCTGTAGCTGCTGCTGTTGTTGTTGTTGTTGTTGCACTCACATTGTCTATGTATATCTGGCTGTGGATGTGACTATGTTACTCTGCTTTCGGTCTCGTCCTGGCGCAGTCGAGTTTTTCCCAAATGCTATTTGTTCCTGTTTCAGTTGTAATTTCATTGTTACTCCTTTTCGAAACGGGTTTGCAACCACCACCATCAGTAACACCATCACCACCCCATCAACATCATCATCATCATCATCAGCAGGAACAGCAACAGCAACAGCAGCAAAAGCAAAAGCAACACTACCCTAACCCAACCCAAGCCCAAGCAACACCTCCTCAAACTCGTTTGGCATTTGGCGTCTGCATAGAAACAGCAAACAGGTAATGCTACAGCAACAATAACAACAACGACAATAAAGCAATAAAAACAAAAAGAAAGTCAGTTTGCGTCATCGCCAAATTGTGCTTTATTCTTTTGAATGGGCAAACTTATTAGCATATCCTGCAACAGGATATAGAACTTTGGGCACACTTGTACGTATTCCCTGCACTGGTAGAACTGGACACACGTTCAGTTTTCATCCCGGTAATTTGAAACTTTGTATTTTTAATTACATTTGCTGGATGTCCAATGAGGCGAATGTCGAGGACGACATCGATGTTGTGTGCGAGTCTGTCTAAGTTCAGCAAATCTGAATGCGAATCAACACATTTCTCAAAAAGAAGGATACTCAGGGTTATACAGGAGGCAGCTGTTAGGCTCTCTAAACAAAAAGGAAATAAAACCCACAAATCGTTAGATGAGAGACGAGACGAGTTCAAAGACCTTGTCGATAAATGTGAAGAAAGGGCACGTACCCAAAAATATGAACCCAGTCGACCCTGATCCTGATCGAGGTTCAGGTTCAGGTAGGTAGACGCAGGCAAAGCACACAAAATATTTTCGGTAGCCTGGCTGTGGCTCGCCCTACGATGCCAATGGACGATCCCGATCCCTGCTGTTGATGCACACGGGACAGCATTTGACGATCTACATACACACATCAGCAGCAACTGCATCAGCGTTGTTGATGATGATTGTGATGCTAGAAGAGGAGGTCCTTTTAAAAAACTGCCAAAGGGCGAGCCAGAGATACCCTCACTCTGAAACTGCGGACGACGAACTCTCTGCCGAATGCTAGAGCGGTTTTTCATTCGCTTTTCAGCAATTTTCCGACAGCTGTTCATGTTGGCATTATTATATTTTCTTCAGCGTCGCAGCAGCTGATTCCTGACCCTGGTTACCCGGTCTCGTCCTCATCCTCAGCCTGAATATCAACGACGGCTGCACCCATGGCTTGCATTTCATTTAGGCCTTAGGTTAGTGCCCTTTGGCGTTTAAATAGTGTATATGTGTGTGTGAGAGAGTGTGTGAGCGCTTTGTTATATTCAATTCATAAACTAATGGCGGTCAATCTACAGCCAAGCCAACTTTGCATATGCATTCATCTCAAGGGTTCAAGCGGCAATTTGAGCATGGCATCCTTGATTGATTTTGCTGTTTAATCAAGTATGAGGATGCCTATACAAATGCTCACTTATCTAGCTCCAGATGCTAATTGTATAATATTTCTATCAAGTTTTCAAATTTTGATTATTTTTACTACGGTCTTTTTGAGTTTTATAGTCTGTTTTCAGAAAGGGATTTTTGTTTTGTATTCTTCAGAAAACATCGTTCCGATCCTATAATGTATATATATACGAGTTGCCCATGGGTGGTACTTTCTTTTAGATGAATCTCTTAGCTATTTGTTGTTTCAGTATTTGATTCTGGCGGATCGTTTAAGTGTTTCCGGTAAGGCAAATAATTACATCAGAATAGTTAAAGCGGAGAATCATGTCGTCATTAACCATAAGTGTAAACAATAAATATTGTTGGTTTAGTATACATTTTGATAGATCGCCAGATAATAGTGCCGAGGCAACCAAAAGCAATTATTCATTATGGGGGGAGCAGTAAGCATCGATAACCTCAGCCTGCCAACATTGCCCAGACAATCCTTCATGGAGTATTTGAGCCTTCAGGGATCAAACTCTTTAAGACAGACATTGCCTTGCTGTCTTCCACAAGCTTCTAGTCCTAGCTCATGCTAGGAATATAGCTTCAGTTCAACTTCAGGCATTCATTGGATGTTTTACTTTTACCTTTGCATGATATGGGGATTCTCCTTGATGTTCCCTGAAATATCTAACTTAAATCTAAATGTATTGTATGCTAAATATATAATTAAAACACGCAAAGAAAGAGACTTGTGTGTGCAAGCGCAAGCACTTAAGAGCTAAAGCCAGCAGCACAAAAGAAATACGCACAGACATACATATTTACACGCTATGAGCATGAATAAAATAATATATGCACACACACATATGTACATATACACGTATATGTATGGCCTATATGAAGACAGCACTAATACTAATTACTTGTTTCATTTGGAGACTACTGTAGCTCGGCCCAGACATATGCACACACTTACATCTTCGTTTATGCAGCATGCAACAAGGGCACTTAGTGATACATATCCTGACAGCGGACATACAAGCGCACACACAAACATACACTAAACACACATGCATTTTGTAGTTTCCGATGGCCTTTAGTTCAGCCTTCTTTACTCATATAGCCTTTCTCCTCTCATCTGCCTCATCTGCTCGGTCTCGGGGCTCTTATATTGAAATAAATTCTCAATGAACGCGCCCATTCGATGGGCCTTTCATTTTCATGCGTGCCATTTGCAGCAGCTGGCGGGCGAGTCCTTCTTGCAGCTTGTTGCTGTTGTTCTTAGTGTTGTTGCTGATGCTGATGCTGTTGCTACAGTTGCTGTTATTGTAAATATGAAACGTTTGCAAATCTTTGCGGCAAACTGAGCATATGCCCATGTCTGTACAACGATATGTATGTGTATATAGATGCATATATCATATTTGGACTGCGCATTAGCCAAACCAAGCCAAGCCAGGACCAGGAACGGCAAGGCTAAGCGGACACATGTGTATGTATAGATAGGTAAAGCATAACATGGATACATGGAGACATTTTTGTACACTCTACACAGTGAAAAATATTTACATTAAAGAAGCATTTTTATAGAGGATAAATATTCTCTTTTTCCAGGAATTAAGGTTACGTCTTAAATTGACTTTTCTAAAAGAACACCTGATTCGTAGGATAAAGCCAAAAGTTAAATTTAGTTATCCTATTTTTAGCATTGAATTCATCCATTCATTCTTTATCAAATATTCCCGTTTGACGAGGAGAATCCGCAAGGAATGCAGATCTCAATGCGAGGATTACGTAGTTTGTTTCTCGGTGTACATATGTATATACTACTATATGTCATGAGTGTAGTTGTAGACTGGTAACCCATACCTATTCAGCAACGTCCTTGTGCTTCACTCGACAAATATTCAACACGTATTCATTTCCTGCGGACGCACAGTTGCCAACTGGCAACATTCCGTGCGGGAGAGATGCTGCATAAGTGCAGAGGCGAGGACGAGGACATGATACTTGCACTTGATGCCGTTGTCGCTGATGAAGTAGCTTGAATGCGGCAATGCGTCGCAAACTCACTTGGAGTGCTACTTGGCAGCGTGACGTGGACGAGGACGAGGATGGATGAAGGCAGAGACGACGACGACGGCAACGGCAACGAAGACGGGGCCGAATAATGTTGATCCTTTGACGATTGCACAACGTGCTGGCAAGCATTGGCTTGTGTGTGGGTCTATATCTGGCTATAGCACTGGCTCCATCTACCCCAAGGTAGCGCGTCAAGTGACCCTCTCGATGGTGCTGGGACATGAGGAAGCCGTGAACGCTTAACGCCCGTTCGTTCCTACGCCAGTTCCCACAGAGAGTCACACGTTTCCACGAAATCATTTTTCACCACTTAGTCACGTCGCTTTGACAGCCCAGCCGTTGAGGCAGGGCGTGGGGTAGCAGCCAAGAGAGGGAATAGCATCCTCTGTTATCTGCGGTTTAGTTGCTTATAATTGGCAGACATGTGAGTTGTGAGTTGCCGCATCCGTGAGCCCCGTAAGCCCGTTAGCTTTCTTTCTTTCTCCGTCGTACTCCAACTCCTACTCCTACTTCAACCCAAAACCGGATGCGAATGCGAGCCGACTGCTAATAGTTAAACGACAGTAGCCCAGACACAAAAAAATAAAGATACAATATCTGTACTGAGTAATTATACATACCACGGCAACAAGGACCTAGCGCCTTTCCCATAGCGCACACACGGTTCCCACGCAGGACACATTGCGTGCTGCTTTTGTTGCTACTCGTACTTATTAGTGGCTCACTATGCAATTACACAATTGTTTGCTGTCGATCGTTACTGGGACTCCGGACATGGAAGTGGAACTCTGCGTCCGCAAATGGACTCACATTGTGTGTGGGTACAAGACAGATGGCATCAATCAAGTGGAAACCACTAAGTATAATGCACAAATGTTGCCCAACTATTCGAACGACAAATGTACGTTACAGAGTTAGAGCAGTTGCACTTAGTAGTTGTCCAGTTAGTTAGTTAGCTCAGTTGGCAGTGCAGTTGAAAAATCTGTACAGGCTGTCGGTACGAGGGGCGCCCAGAAAGTCCTTTCCTTTACTCAATATGTTGCTCATCATGGATTGCTGATGATTTTCCTATATTATAGAAATAAATTCAACCAAAAAATCTGTATGTAATATCTGTTTCTTAAGTTAAAACATTATCAGGCCTTTTCCTGTTTCCACTGCGACTTGAAAAGTAAAACGAATTCCATTCCATTTCCACTTCGAATTGGTGTTTGGGATTTCGCATGATGTTCGTTTTTGGAACTTATGTCCGAATTGAATATACTTATTCCAATATTGACATCAAAATATATGTACAAGCAGTAACGAGAAGTTAGTGATTTACTTTTGATTTCGCAAGCTACAAATCTAAAGTTTTGAAACCGAATAGTTCAATAGGCGGCTTAATCGAATTCCGAAATTGCGAACACGAACCAAAAAGTAAACAGCATGATTTGAGTGGAAGCGGTAACAACAATAGGGCTGTCAAGGATTGCCAGCTACATCCTTAAATAGGAACTGAGAAACAATAACCAAATCGGCAGAAAATGTACAGTTAAAATTGCAGCAATTAGTTTTATTTTTAGAGGAAAATGTTTTATGACAAATCAATGGGGTAAGCTAGTTAAATTTGAAACTGCCCTCGTACCACACGCTGCTTCCCCCAGCTTGATCGAAATCGAACTTTAACAACAACAAGTGCGCTTGGTATTCGTATTGGTACGTGTTGTGCTTGTCCTGCTGCTGTTGCTGCTCCTCCTTATACTTCGACTCCTGCTACTGCTATTTGGTTACCTTGTATGGTTGCACTTCCTTCGCTTGCTCTGTTGCCAGTGGCACGAATCAAAGTATTGAATTTCTATATCCGTTTTGGTGTATTGTGTTGTGTTGTGTGCTTTGTTTTGTTTGTGTCGTGTAAGGCGTGAGAGCCGCTTACATAAGGACAACAGCAGGGAAAAAAAGTAAGTGTACAAGCCAAATGAGTACACAGGAAGTTTTTACATTGCTCACCTTGAATGGTATGGGCATGGGGGCTCGCTGGGAATGGGAATTTGAATTCGAACATGGACTGGAGGTGGAGTGCTGCTGGCAATTAGGCAAAACTCTGTGCTCTGAAACGGAAACTGTGGCAAGTGATCAGCGTGTTGATAAGTTTACAACAACAGGAGAAACAACTATCAAAATGTGTATCGCATTTTGGCATTTTGGAACTGCCAGGCAAAAGTTTTGAATGCGTCGAGGCTGACAAAAATCCATTTATTTCGTTAGCTTTGCCTTTACTTTTTCTGTTTTTACTTTTTTTTTGGTGTTTTTGGAGAGCTGCTTGGAATAAAGTGCTATAAAAGTCACGCTCGAGGGCGAAATGAGTTTCCAGTTTTGGTATTTTCTTTTTTCTCGTTTTTTCAGCATCAGGTAACCTTTTGTGCCGCCCATTAGAAACATGCACGCAGGCGGCTTACTTAAGCATACAAATTGTGAGTCCTGAGTCTGCATGTACATGCAAATGTGAGTGTGGAAATGTGGAAACGTGCGGGGATTTGCCGCAGCACAAAGCTGTCGCTCGTCCTCGCCTGTTCCCCAAACTCCTGGCGGCCAGATGAAAACTTCGCCATGCGTGCCGCCATTTGACTCGCAAGATTGACACGCTGCCAGAACGCTTCGAGCAAAGCATGGCGGAGAGGGGAGTGGGATTGGTAGCATGAAATGGGTAAAGGCAGAAACAAAAGCCAGGGGGTAACAAATGCGCAGACGGAAAACGGAAAACTGTGCAGATGTGTCCAATTTAGTGGAACACACTGGACCAACGCCCCGAGAGGCTGACGCTGGCTGACGCTGGCTGACGCTGGCTGAGGCTGAGCCGCAACCAGATCCAAAAGCCTGCAATTGTTTAGCGGTTTCTTAAGCGCACACAAGATTATTACGAGGGTCTGCCCTCGGGCGATTTTGCCAATTTCTTGGACAAATTTTGGGGTGAAAACGGAAGAAATTAATACAATTATTGCGTTAAGTGGTTGTTTTTGTTGTTTCTCTGGGTGACATATGTATGTATATATAAGTATGAACATTTATAATACAGGAATATCAGTCTGATCGAATGCAAGTTGCTTATTACCAGCTTCATTAAGTATCAGCTACATGGCTTCGAATATATTCATGATTTTGGCACAACGTACAGCCCAAAACATAGAAGCTTCTAAGAGTTCGGTTATAGGAATCGGTCGGTTATAGGAGAGCTTTATGATATACTGGTCCGACCCAAAAAATTTAGCTCGATAGCTATAAAACTGGGAAACCCGTTCGTGTAGAAATGGATGGACACACGGTGACACGGACAGATAGGCAGACAGGCGGAGATGCCTATATCAACTCGGCTAGTCAGATGCTTCCTTCTAAGCTTTACAAATATCGTGACAAAATTAAAACAATTGTATAAGAAAGAGGATATCCCAGACATTATAATAAAATAATAATCTTAATAAAAATCCCATTTCTGAGGCGTTATCAGAACAAAAATGTTTCATTATCTTATGAAATTTTCGAATTTTGATATACAAGAACTAGATTCTGTAAAGATTTGCATATATCGTAGTGATAATTAGATATAATATAAAAATAGATAGATTATAACAACCTTTAAAGAATGCCGATAACAATTATATATGTTTTCATGAGTAATAAGGATGATATCTAAATATATTAGCGTCATAACTCAGTAAGCCATAAACAGAGGTAAAAATGGGAAATATTATTAAATATATTAAATGCACCCAATCACCTTATGGCCACATTTGTCAATGTATCTAGTGCGGTCACAGCAAGGTCACGGCAAGCCCATAAATACTAAGTAGAGATTCTACCTGACCAGTCCACTGCCTCTAAACAGAACTATCTATCTTCTGCGATATGTCAACAGCAGCTTATGCAAAACGCCAAGCAGCTAGTGCAACCCCAATATATCCTCCCCCTCTTAATATCCTAGCATTCAAGCAAATCTCAGGCAATAATACACGTGGCCACTCCCACTCTTATGCTGTTCCTGTGACTGCTGCTACTGTCGGTGGGGCTGCTGCTTGCTGCTTGCTGGTGGCTGGCATCTTCAATCGTTGGAATTTGTCGTGACAATAATCAGCAGCGTTTCTGTCTCTCCATGGTGTCAAAAGTGGGCTGGTCTCTGCCTCCCACTGCCCTCCCGTTCAAGGGGTAGTTTTGGTCTGTTTCTAGCCAGACCACAAATATGCGTATTGGAGCCAATGCTACTGTGCCTGTGTGGCTGCTCCTGTTTGCTGTTGCTGTTCCTGGATCTGTCGACTACCCAGCGAAATAAATTAGGCAACAAAAAATTGACATCCCTGCCCAGGACAGCAGTGGCTTCTCTACTCCATATATCCATTTCCATGGTGGCCTGGCATTAAAGCCACAGCCAGCACAGGCGCAAGCACAGGAGCTGGAGGACAACGACAACGCCACTGATTAGAACAATATGGGTAAATATGTAAGGCAATTGTATATGGCGCTTGTATGTATTTGTATTTGTATTTATATTTATATTTCTATGTATTTATATATCGCATTTGTAGCTGGCCAAGAAAAAAAGATGTGTTCAAAATAAATATGCGTGCGTGTTGCTTCCCACACTAAAAATGTACGTTTACGAATATTCTCATATAGATTTGTTTGTCCGTATATCGTTGCTATTGTTTTTTTTCCCACTGTGCGTGCGTGCGTGTGACTACGAGAGCATTTGTAGCCAGAAGTGTGTCGATGTGGATGTGAATGTGAATGTGTATATGTTTTGCCTTTCGTTGACACTTTCACAATTTATGGCAAAAGCTGTCTTTCACCCTGGTCCCCCGCCCCCCTGCACAGGAAAGGCGCCAATGCCAACCAAACCCGCTGACTGTAATTTTTGCCACCCACCAAAAAGAAAATGGGAAAAACAACAAGTTAAGTGATCAAAGTTTGAGGGATTGACTATTGGATACTCTGGATTTAGGAATGGAAGCAACATAGTTTCAAAAGAGAGCTGACAGCAACAGCATTAGACGTTTAAGTGTCCAGCAATTACTTCATAAATGCGTTAGACATGGGCGTAGCCAGTAAGTTAGTTATATATGGGGCAAAGTATGGCCTACAAAAGTTCATTATACGATTGGACCGAAGTTCTTACAGGAAGAAACAAAGTTTGTATAACTTATTGAGGGCTTGAGTGTATGTCTGTCTCCAGTTACATTACTGTCTAACTATTTGTTGTTCACTTTTTTTAGATTTCCATTAAAAATTTTAAAAGCTGAAACACACATCTGATGCATGAAGGTCCGCCTAGTGATGCTGATTGTCGCCCGACGTATTTGAAGTCATCCTCTTTGTAGTATTATGGTGTGTATAGCTAGATATAGAGATACTTCAATCCACCAATTAACAATAATATACATCACAATACATCATTAGATACGCCCATCACAACTAAATGTACATTTTATAGCTTAAGTGCTTAGAACTAGCAAAGGATTCAAGCTGTTGAAGAGATACGATGATATTTAATAGGTGGAGCTTTTGATTTTGATTGCTGATCATCGAGAGTGCTGATAATTGACGTCTGTACACCTGCTCACTCCTTGCCTCTGGCATGTGTCTTTTGGGTAGATTCCTTTGGCTATAAACTCTAAGACATTAGGGACACCCAAAGCAATCCTACTAATGTATTCATAGTCCCTGTTTTAGGAAATCTTTATTGCAACTACACAAATGTTGCATTCCTTGCTCATGACATATATACTCGCCATTATGCAATTAGAGATGGGCACAAAACAGTGCAGAGAAACCATTCTGTTTACCAGTTCCGCAGTTCCGCAGTCGTAGTCCCAGTTGTACACAGACTCATTTGAAATAAATATTTTTGTGTTTTTACTTGGAGCGACAATAACGCAAAACATGAACAGCAACAGAAACAGCAAGATAAATATGTATATATTTATATGTGTATGATTGTTTTGTGGGTGGGTGAAAATGACTCTCTTTGTGTGTGTGTGTGTGTGTGTGTGTGTGTGTGTGTGTGTGTGTGTGTGTGTGTGTCTGTGCCGCTGTAGGCAAACCACGCGCGTCGCTGCGGCGTCAAAGTCGAATTACTCATACGCCACGTTCGCCAAAACGTCGTCCTTGTCCTCATACCCATCACACTCGCCGCCTGCGTGCCCCGCATCCCCATCCTGACATGCTCATCGTTGTGCTCGTTGCTGGCGTCTGACACAATCCGTGCCTACTATGCGCGTTGACGTTAAAAGCTACAGAGCAATTAATCATTAGCTTTTACAGGATTTATTGCAAATACTTTTATCGGATATATTAAATGAACTCCACTCCACTCAAGGAGCAACGAAACGAAACGGGCGAGCGGGCCACTCCCCACAGGCAACAGGAATTATGGCAGCATTAATCCAGTCGAGAGACTATCTGCCGGCAACATCTTACTGCTTCAGCTACTGTTAGTGCCTTTAAGATTTGCGTCATCGGCAAAGCCAGCGCCATGTGGGTCACAGGCACAGGCACTGGGAACACACAAATTCTACTGCCGCCTGCCGAGTGACAAACAAAAACTTTTGGTGTCATTCCAAGACAAAGGCAAACGACATATACATATGTACAGACATACATACTACATACAAACACACACACACACATATATGTATATGCATGCACACACGCAATGGATGATGGCGTTGGCGATGGCGATGTCGCGATCCCTCAATCTAAACAGGAGGCTTAGCAACAGTTTACTTGGCATATTGTGTTGTTTACTTTCAGTTACAGGTTTCATTCATTCATTGCCCTAATGCAGCTTGATAAATATGCGAGCATTAATTACGCACGGTTGGGCAAGAGAACAACCGACTTATGCTCCTGCTCCTGCTCCTGCACCAGGCGGCGGCGACGACTACACCCACCCCCGTTAAAACAATCGCTTGTTCAGTATTTTGTCAGCCGGGTTTTAGAGTGCCACCGTCTTGTTTTTAGCTACAACTGCTTGTTTTATTCGACATCACCATCAGCAGCAGTTTTGGTAGCGACACCACCAAAAACCACCCACTTTCATGTGCCATTAACTTGCAAGCCCTTGCGATTGATCTTGGCCGTAAGTTGGGTTTATGGCATGGCTGTTGCTGCCCTCCGCCCTTGTCTGTGCTGTGCCCGATGCTCGATTGCCAGCCTGATTCATTCGCAGCACATGCATGGAGCATGCAAATTTATAACAATTTTACGTTCTCACATGCACAGAGTCGTAAATCGTCTATGGCAAGGTGCGAACTGCTCTCAACTCTCCACATTTTCTACCTTACTTTAGCTACTCAGCACCCACATCTCTAGCTCTAGCCTCAGCTCCAACTCCACTTGGCAAGTGGCAGTGCATAAAAAATCGTTTATGGCTTTCCAACGCTCAAATAGAACAAAGCATAAATCCTAATTTACTTATGTGTGGCGGCACGAGTGTGCATGTGTGTGTGTATGAGTGTGTGTCACACAACGGTGAACATATATCAACAACATCTTAAACTCATGACGGCAAATAAATACAAATGTTGTAAATGTTGCTGTAAAATGCAGGGCTGCAAAAACGAGCAACGAGGTTTTCCAACAGGGTGCGCAATAATCAACACATGCTTTACTCGACTATAAACTGAAGCGATTGAGAATAGCAGCACGAGTGGCTGCTATAAACCTAAACCCAAATAGTCATTTTACAAAAGGATTCTTTGATTGATAGCAAGTCATTGCTGAGTCATAAAATCATATAAAATATTGCTTGAAAAGCAGGTGAATTATTTGAGCGATTCGAAAACTTATATGATAATTTGAAGACTTAGGTAAGTTTAAGATAATTTCTTAGATAGCTCTTTATAGATTTAAGGAATCTCTGATGCTGTAGCAACATTCTTGGTCCTTGGCTGACCCATTGCAATATCAATCAACATAATCAGTATATACCACATGAGACTTACCTTTAAGTACTTTTGTCTCACAGAACGAAAAGCTGGGCCTATTTACAGAGAAAAAAAAAGCATACTCTCCACCTTAAGTAAAGACATTAGTCATAGTGGTTGAACCATAAGCCACGACTCATATTCTGGAGGAAGATTCTGCTGCCTTCATCTGCCTTTTTTAGTCCAATATGAAAGCATCCAGTCAAAACTCTTATGAAGAAATGTACTAAGTATAGAATTCTATCACTCATAGATTGTAAACATCTTAGGTTTTTATGTATTTGCCCTTTCATTCCCCATCAGTTTGAAATAAGTTGACAAAATATTCTATAATTGCAATGCAAAGCAATGCAAACACAATTCCTCTATAATCTTTGGAAAAGGTCTTTTCTACAGTCACTTATGTAAGCTACAACTGGAATAATGCAGCTTACTATTGCTTCACGGTTTCAGTTTTATAAAACTGTGAATATATATCGATATAATATTCCGGCTTTTATATATATATCAGCAAATCTGATATATACGTATACATTGACACCCTCTCAGGATGATGCAGAAATGATGCTTAGACTTGACTTTTCAATATTAATTATCCAAAACAGGTTTGCTTAACTCCGGCCACCCTCCCTCCACATTGTAATTCACATAGACCATGCTGACCCTTTGGGAATAGTGCTTCAAATCATCGAGAATATTTACAAGTCCATCAGGATACTCGTAGTAAAAAAGCCAGTAGTGCACATACTCTTGGTGTTTTCTAGGGTCCGTGTCACCCCAGGTTCCGCTCATTTCCAACAGCTTTCGTTGGCGATGATGGCCAGTTTGGTGGCTTACGCTATTAACAGACACAGTGGCCAGTGAAAATGCATTCCCACCAGTTGGCTGCAATGCTTTCATGGGAACGGATGGTTTGCAGATGGTGAGAACACGCCATCTCTCGTCCTTTGCCTGACTTGAATATTTGTAACAAACTTGTTTCTCTGAATTTAGCATAACTTTAAAATGTTTATTAACAGAACTAAAAATGTCTGCCCCTAAGATAAATACCTTAAAAAGCTATATTTTTAACACTTTCGCAAACTGTTTTTCCACCCTCATATATACATATTGATTAAATTAAATTGCTTCAAAATACTACCAAAAGATCTTAAAAATTTAAATATAGCCTTATGCTCTGTCGCCTGAGTAAAATTGTATACTAAGCCTGAGGGTACCGCAAGCCAACCTCTCATCAAGTGGTTTGGCCACTCCATGTCCCCATCTCTCCAATTGGAAAAGAAACCACACCAACCCACGCTAGCCAGCAATGATATAATTTATGACGCCCTGTTATATACAACATTAGCAAGGCCAGGCTGGGTGAAGGAGAAGCTTCCAAGGCTTTGAAATTAACACCGCCGACCTTTAGGATTTCACAGCATATTGCTTTCATGGCTGCCAGTGTCTCCGCCTCCGTCTCCATCTCTGTTCCTGTGCCTGTCATGGTAAGCTTCTTGACTTTTGCAATCCAAAATCTAACAGCTTCACAAAAAGCGGCAGCAGAGCATGTTAAGTAAACTTTATGGCCAGAAGAACTCTGCATGAGGAAGCGAAAGAAAATTGCGGCGCGCAAATAAAACCAGCGCAACGGCAACACCAAAAGTAAGGCATCAAAAAGCAAGAGCAACAACTTCAACAACAGCAACAACAAGTACAACTATAAAAACCTGCAGCGATAGTAAAATGCAAATTGGGCAGCAGCGGCTGGATGAGCAGCAGGGACTGGGGCTAGCGAGATGGGTAGGAGTAGTGAGTGCTCCCTGGGTCCCGGCCCCGGACTAGGAAACTTTGCAAAAAGAAGCAAAAGAAAAAGGAAAAAAAGTATACAACACTCAACTACATTCGCACTCGTAAAATAAAAGCAAAGTGCAACAGCAATTTGTTTGCACAATTGCTGAATGCGGACATTGGACGGCTGTTGTAGTTGTTGTTGCTGTCGCTGCTGTTTGTGTAGCTGTTGGCACTCGTCGCATTGTTTGCTTTGTAGCCAGTTGTTGTACATTTTTATGACAGCTCAAATTGGCCCCCGTTGCCACCGCCACCGCCATTGCCATCGCCAACGCCGTCATCGTCAACGCCGGGAGCAACACTGTCAGCATATGGCAATAAATGCGCTGGCCAGAAGGATCTACTAACAGTAATGGGAACAGGAGCAGCACTGCGACTATGGTATGCTAACTATATATGTGCACTGCAAAAAAATAGAGAGAGAGATGTAGACTATATGCCATCACTAACTATGGTAACTTTGAATGAAAGCAAGACAAATGCAACTATCATCTGCGAAGGTAAGTTAAATGCGTGCAAGAGCATCATATCGAATTTACCATATTAATGTTATGTTATGTTAGTCTACAACAAACAGTATGTTCAAGCGGTGCCCCCTTCATACCAAGAAAGCGCTCAGCTAACGCTCAACTGGCCGAGGGGCGCTGTCGTATAACCTGTGACATGAAGCACGCCAACTCATACGCTAAATTCCCAATAGATCAAATAATCTACACAAGTTATAATTATGAATTTCAAATATACATAAAGTTATCATATTCGAATACAAATATCTTCAGTTTACTAAACTTAGCCTCTTGTTGTCGCTGCCTTTGAAGCTGCTTTGACTAACGTCTTCGACATTTGAATATTTGAAGAACATTCGTTCTGGCCATTTTCGTGACCCTCTTTCGATTCTTCCCGCGATCAGCTGCTTTTGCGTTACCAAGTAATTTCATCATTTTACATTGATATTATTTGTCTCTGTGTATTTGTACATAGCTATGCATAGCTTGACAATGAGAAGACGATTGGCGTCTGATTTGTGATGGGGGTATTCTGGGCGGAGGACTTAGTTCATTTGATGTCTGTTATTCAACCCCTCACGGCTTTGTTGGCTTTTTAATGACTTTGCCGCTGCCGCTGTTGCTGTTGCTGTTTTTACTTTTGCTCCATTTCATTTTCTATTTGGCAGTCTGAAATTAAAATATAAATCCCGCGCCGCTTTGACAACTTTTTAAGCTCCATTAGTGTTGACGAAAGAAAGCATAACAAAAGACACAAGGCGAGAAATGAGAGAAGGCCGTCAGCAGTGGCAAAAGTAGCAAAAAAAGGGTCAATGTAACCGCGAAGGCAAAGACCGCCTTCCTGGCAGGACATCACAGCTACCGAAAGAAACCCCATGGCTGTGGCTGTGACACTGGCTGGTAACCTTGCGGTTGGTCGCCCAACTCCAACTTCATACCCCCATTGTTGCCCCCTCTGTTTCTTGTTGGTTGGTGTTGCACTTCCACTTCCGCAGCTCGAGAAACATTTAACTGTTTTGGCTGTTTGGCATTCATTGCGAATTTAAAGGGCGGCTTAGTGACAGGAATAATAAGGAAGCCCGCGAACGGAAGCGTTGATGTCAACGCAGCAACAGCAGCAGCAGCAGCAACGGCAATAGCAACAGCAACAGCAACGCACAGGCCCAAAAAAACCACAAGGGACACGGACACAGGACACGGGACATGGACAAAGGCAATAATGGGCCAAGGGCCATAGCATCGTCGTAGTGGTATTCGTAGTAGTGGTTGTCCCCTTTTGATTTGGTTTTGGGCTCTGCAAACAAACCAAACCAAACGAAACGAAACGTAACGAAATAAACCCAAACCTCAGAACGTTAAAAAGGACAACAGGCTGAAAGACTATAGAGACAGACATGGCTATGGGTTGCGCTCAGTATGCGGCGGTCTCCTGGTCAAATTTTGTGTCCGCTTTTGGTCAACTAAGGTTTGAAAATTGTCACAAATTTGAAAAATATCAACAGCAGACTTTAAAACAAAAATATCCTTGTCAATCCTTCACTGAGTTTGGCATTTTCTGAGAACAATTTTTAAATACTCGCAATATAAACAAACCATATTAAACCATGAGCAATTGGGGAAAGTTCAGAGAGCGGTTGGATAGATCTGACTAACTCAATAGGAAAGTGTTCTTCAGCTCCAGCTATTTAACAAATTGCTATTGCAACTTAGGAAATTGGAACAGATTTGATTAGGTTCGAACTTTATTTTGGAACTCTTTACTGGTTCGAATGATATGTAAGTAATATTTTTAATTGCAAAAAGAAAGAGTTCTTATTCTGGAATACAAATCGCCGAAAAAATATATTTGAAAGCTTTCAAAAATGTATGAAATTTCTGATACTGAACATTTGGCACTTCTAGTTTTATATATTTGTTTATTCTTAATTTTAGAATTATATTTCAAGGAGTTCAATTTCTTAATACAAGTTTTCTGGTTGCGTGTAGCAGTTTTTCAATTGTCTTCCAAATGCTTTTGATGTTGTCCATAACTGAAGAAGACTCCGTTTCAGAATATATTTCATTTGGAATTGTTGTTTATTATAGAAATTGCATAGTTTTGCGTAACGCATGAATCTGCACATAATTTATCTTAAATCCCTTTGCATCCGCCTATCCCTTTCCTTCATCGTAAATATTTCCCAAGCTACTTTGTTTGGTATTTTTAAACCCAGCGCCGTGCCACTGCTGGCAGCTAGGCGGCCAGGCAGCCAAGTGGCAGACATCAAAACACACCCCCGGCTTAGCTTTGATATCAACCAACCCCCAAGTACTGCCTCAGCCCGTTAACGTTACCGTCACCATCGCACCATCACCATCACCTTCTGCTTGTCCGCCTGCTCCTTGCGTGATGCTTGGTGCTGTTGCATAATTTTCGGCAATCCACAAGTGTGTGTGGATTCATTTTGCAACTGTATGCGTGTATGCGCATAGATGAGTATGCGGCACTCGTTACATTTTGAGAGCAACGGCGCAGTCGCAGTTGGCAACGCACTCGCCGCTGCCGCCTTCGCCTCATATGGGGTTGTTGAATGTGGAAATGAATGGACTGCCTGAGTGCCTGCCTGCTTGCCTGCCTGACTGGCTACTTGTTGTGTCTTTGTGTTGGTTTTCTAACAAAGCTTAAAGATAAACTAAACGCGGCAAGTGAATCTAAAGACGTAAAGTCAAAGCGCGGAAATTTCAACTGATTGCTGATGAATAACAGTGGGTAAACTTTATCAGCAACCCTTTGAGAACTGCACTAACCCTTCCTGTACACTTGCTAGCAGGGCACACTAATCGGCACCACCACCACCACATTTAAATTGGTTTTGTGTTGGATTTTGCTTTCCTTTTACTGCTGACCCGAAATCACGCACACTCGCTGTAAATTACACACACACGCACACACACACAAACACATTCACTCAGGTCATCCTACTCTCTTCCTCACTCTTTCTCTGTGCGTGTGTTTGTGCGAGCAACAGTGACGTGACGGGAGCGGCAGCAAAAAGCTGCGAAAACTAAGCGCACAGTAGAAGGGAGTGGTACGTCAAAAACTGACGCACAGCGGCAGCAAAACTGCGCAAGGAACACTCCAGTCCATAGTTTAATAATAATAAATACTGTAATATACATAAAACAAGTCCAACATATACAACAACAAAATTTAAAAAAATGCAATATAAAAACTAAGTGAAAGAGTGAAAATTGCTAACAAATAAAATTAAAACAGTGAAATTTGTTCGTATCCAAATTCAGAGCGAGTACGGAAGTTTCCTACCTAAGTTTCTTACCTATATAATGTTCTTTATTATATGTATTTCTTTGTATAGCTTAATGCTGCCTGCCCCCGATTGCTAAAGAATTTATAAAATTAATCAAGAATTTGTTGTTGTTGTTGCTTTCAATTCGGAAAGTGTGCAACAAAATGTTGCATGTCAGGCGTGTGAAAAACTAGCGATAGAATCAAATTAACTTATGCATGAATTGATTTTGCACTGGTAAATAAATTTGCTTGTTTGCGACAGTGTTGCATGTGACGTATGCAACAAAGTGATTTGTGTGTGTGTGGGTGTGTATATGAGTGAGTGTACTGTATTCGCTGTATATATGTACATACCACAAGCTCCGTGGAAACGGACTCGCTGCAGCGTGCTCTGCAAAGTATGCAATAAAATCTCGCATTGTTTATTTGCAGCACATCCCCTCAACGGGTTTGGGGCGGGGTTGGGTGGCAGGAAGTTGGTAGCCACAGTGAGGTAGGCTAAGGCAACCAACAGTTGACTATTTGTTGCATGTACGCCACACTCGTCACTCGCTGCTCGCCAAGTCCAACTCTTGCTACAGCCAGTGCTCTCTCTCTCAATCTCGCGCCCACTGCTTTCCGTTGGCGCTCTTTCTCTCAATTCCAATTCCAATAGCAATTCACAAAACATTCGACAAGTGAAGAGTGAAACAAGTTGTTGTTGCTGAAGCACAGCGTACAACGAAAAATTATTCAATTCCAAACATAAAAGCAATTTTCAATTGCACAAAATTGTATTAAAATGTTCTGACAGCCAACTTAATCATAATACAGCTGCATAAAACTATACAAAGCCATGTGTAAGTGCGAAAGTGGGGCTTGAACTTAAAGGCCGCGAGCATCGATTCGACGGCAAATTGCAATTGTAGTCTGTCTGCATTTCCTAAACAAAGCCAGCGAGTGTATGCGCCATTTTTAAAAGTGGGATAGGGATAGATAGTTTCGTTGTGCGTGCGTGTGTGCGTGTGCGCCTTTCCATTGGAAGAGCGCCCCAAACTTCCACTTTCAGTATAGAAATATAATTTTCCGTATATTTTTTTAAATGCTTTTTTTTGCAACAACTAACTATGCAGTTTAGTGCAAAAATCCACAAACCAAATGCTAATAAAATTCAAGTGTGTCGATTGAACAATGTGTGAGTGTTGCGCGGTGCTATGTGTCTAAGAATTTCTAAGATTAGTTGCTGGAGTAACTTTCAAATGTAAATAGCCAGGCTGGGAACCAGTACAAAACTTGTTTACAATTCTAGTGCAAAATCAGTGCCGAAATTATGCAATTCGATAGGTCATATAAATGTTGGCGGACTCATTTTAAGGACTGAAAGTCAAACATATTTGCAAATTAAACGCTTGTATGCCCGTAATGTGTTGGTAGCAAATTAAAATCCAGAGAACTTAATCTTATAAACGGAAGTGGAGGACCATTCAGTGTGCATAATGTCCCAAATTGTCAGGATTGGTTTTTATACTTATGCGATATTTGATCCTTAAATATGATTTAAAAATTTACCAATACGTAATTAAGATACAGTTTTGTAAATAGTAGAAAATATAAATTTAATTATTTCTTGAAGTTTTAATTTCCACATTATTGTTTGACAATTAGGAACTTAAATATTAAATTAAACGTAAATATTTTCGTAAAACTTGAATAAGACGGGAATTAAAATAAGAGGGAAAGACTAACTTCGGGTACCTGAAGATAACATACCCTGGCAGAACCATTAAAATTAAGGAAAACTATATAGCTCGATCTTTATTAAATTTCGTCCTTATCGAATTTCGCCAAAACGACTAACAATTGTAATACCCTCAAAACTAACAAACTAAAATACCCTCGACAACGGCAAGGGTATTAGGAATGATAAATACAGTACTTCTAAATTATAGAAACGCTTCTGAAACTGAAATTTTGGCGTTTGTCCTGCTCACAAATAGTAGCTCTATCTCTTCTATCTCTATCTATCTCTATATCTTTTCCATCTTCTTCTTCTATTGTCCGTTATCTAAGCATATATTAGAAATTCTATGTTTTGATTGAATGATTGGCTAATTAGCGAATAATCCACAACACAAACCATAACAGCTAGAAGTTTTCACACAAGCTATCCTTTTTAGCGTACATAGGTGGGTGGCCACTTAACAGCCATTTGGTATAATTCCAACTGTAAGTGGTTAGATATGCAGTACAAAGTTTATAAGGCATTATAAAAACTTTCGAAGCTTCGAACTGAATTTTTAAAGTATAAGATGAAACAGAATTCATTAAAAAGTAGATAGAGATGTTAAATTTTCAAGATTCGTTAACAACTTAATTATTAAAGAAATTGTCTCAAGCTTGTAGACTTAAAAAAAAACTTGTTGAAAACTATTGAACTCAAAATGTCCAAGAGTATCGTTAGAAGAGCAGAACAACGTCTCCCGGGGCTACTATTTATATTAATCTATATATTCTTCTAAATTATTCTACTTTAAATATTTCTTTGTTTAAATGTTTTAGAACATTTTCTATGTTTTTTAATTTTGTTTTATTTATAAACTTAAGTAGTTTTTAGCTTTCGAAAAGCATGATTTTTGAGAGTTTAATTTAACTTTTCTTTATCAATTTTGTAATTGTTGAATTCGAGTTCTTCAGACGTTAGGATTTTTGTCAATATGTGTTAAAGAGGTTACTGGTGAGGGGAATTGGCTTTCCCGAAACACAGCGCTCTGTTTGACCAGCCAAAAGCCTTACGTCTGAAGAATTGATTAATTCTGTTACTTGTCGATTGCTGTTACATAGTAAGAAGCTGCTCAAGTGTGATTGTCCCTTGGACTTCAACATAAAAATTGAGCTTCAACCGAAAGTAGTAAACATTGGCGTTTATTCACTCACTTGACCTCGAACTTGCTAAATAAAAACACGAAAAAAGAAAAAAGGAAGGCTAGCTATCTTCGGCTTGCCGAATCTTATATACCATTCGCATTGTAAATACATAACCGATCTAGATAACATCTGGGCGGTGGGCGTGAGGCTACTGTGGATATAAGGGTTACGATGAAAAACAGAAAAGTTATGCTCCTAAGTGTTCATTTCGGGTATATGGTAGCTATAGGACATAGTTGTCTGATCTCGCTATGATTTAGTTGTCCAATCTTAATAAAATTTCGAGCGGGCGAATAGCCTCCTGAAATGGATGCACACCGAATTTGGTTTCATTTGGATGCAAAAACTTAAAAGTTATGCTGCCAGGTGTTCATTTCGGTTATATGGGAGCTATATGATATAGTTGTACGATCTGGATAACACTCAAACTTAACCACCGTGCAAAGAAAAGAAGCATCTGATAAAGATTTCGGCTCTGTAGCTTTTAAAACTTTTGAGATCTTTGTTTTGAAACAGACGGACGGACAGACGGACATGGCTATATCGATTCCTCTTGTCATGCTGATCAAGAATACATACACTTTATATAGTCGAAAATATTTCCTTCTGTGCGTTGCAAGCTTCCTGACAAAACCTAATATACCATTTTGTGAATGGTATAATAATTTACAAACGTAATTGAAATCTTGAATATTTTGATTTCATATTTTAGGACAAATTCTGAAAAAATATTTGTACCCTTGCAGAGGGTATTATAATTTCATCACGCTATTTGTAACACATAGACATAGCATCTTCGACACCATAAATTATATATATTCTTGATCAGTATGACTATTTACCATGACTATTTGTAATTTACCATGGACATCTTTCCGCTGTAAGCTTATTATATATCAAAATCATCCAGATCGGACCACTATATCATAAGCCTTCCATATAGCCGACCGATTCGGAAAGATCTCTTAGTACATCAAAATTGGTTATTTATTTCCAAATTGAAACAAATTTGGTAAATGTCAGTTTTAGAAGCCTCTACGTCAGCAGAAGTAGCAAACGTCATTAGACCTTTAAAATGTAAATCTCTACTTTCAATAATATATTTCTACATTAATTCA
Source organism: Hirtodrosophila duncani (assembly GCA_037043425.1). Lineage (NCBI taxonomy): Eukaryota > Metazoa > Arthropoda > Insecta > Diptera > Drosophilidae > Hirtodrosophila > Hirtodrosophila duncani. The sequence continues at coordinate 3,192,491 of JBAMBM010000834.1, read as the reverse complement.
ATTGAAAATACCAGCGTATCTGGTTCATAAGACTTTTACCCTTATGTTGTACAATCAATTTCTGAAAATAGTTTCACATTTCCTTAAATTTAATCTTTTAAGGACCTTGATCAATGTGCACGGCAACAACGGCAACCCACAACGAAAGCAATACCTTAAACTCTGGCAAAGAAAGCTAAAAGCTAAGCTTATAGAAACTATTGTTTTAATGTTGTAGAAACGGCAAGTTGGTGGCGGGTGCCGAAGAACCGTGTCCAAGGGCCAGTTTGATAATGCCCACCAGACACAGCCGGTGCAGCAACGGGCACAACAATAACAACAATAGTTCAAAATATCAAACAAAAGAACAGCAGCAGTAGCAGCCGCAGAAGCGCTACTCTCAAGGCAACTCATGTCAAAGTTAAAGTTAAAATTAAAGGCGAATTGAAGCAATTGCATTATTCTGCAGATGCAGGCAAAAACTGGAGTCAAAGTCGATGTCAAAGAAGGTTGTGCTATATCTACATAGTAAATACAAAACAAATATAAAAAATAAACATAAGCATAAGCAACAAAAAGCAAACGCAGAAGCAAAAACAAACACAAATACGCCTCAAAGAGTGCTTAGGCAATTTATAGAATTTGATTCAACTGCCCAAACTGGCAACTGTCGGCGAGTGGCAAGCGGATAACGAGCAGGAGACACAATGTCCGTGGACTTTATACTGCCCAATCGCAACAAGATACAAACGATTGCCTATGCAAGCAAGAAGTATGCATCAGGCAACGAGCTTCAGAGCTGGCGACGTCCCAAGCCAAGGAATGGCCAGCAAACTTTGCGCAAACTGAAGCCGTCACCCAATGTGGACAAGTCCCTATCCTCTGCCGCAGCCTCAGTGCTGCGGACTGCCAATGGCAATAAGATGACATTAAAGTCGGGCTACAAGGAGCCCAGGCGCAGTTCAAGATCTTTACTCAAGCGTGAGATCATCGAGCTGGTCGACGATGAAGACAATGAGGATGATGAGCAGCTGCAATTGTGCGAACACTTGGAATGGTCAGCGGCACAGTCGCTGGTACAAATGAATTCCAAGCAAGAAAAGCAGCGACGTCTGGGAGGAGTCCCAGGCGCAACAGGAATATCACAAATGTCAGCAACGCGAACCCTAGGAGACGCAGGAACGTCAGCAGCAGGAGCAACAGTCGCAGTCCCATCCCCAGCTTCAGGTATGTCTATTGCTATGTGTGCAACAGTTCACCAATTGTTCCGTTTCCTTAACGTCAGCTTAACGTTTGTCCGTCCCCAAACTAATGTTGACTCCTTGTCCAAAGTTGCGTCACAACATTGTGAACAGGTGGCTGCGACAATTTGTGTACTCGTATTTATTTTTAGTAGACCCACTCCAAGAGTCGGCCAACGTTTTATGGCTAACGCCACCCACCGTTGCCATTGCTGCTGCCACAGTTATGGCTACAGCTACAGTCATTGGCCATGTGTGCGGCCAACGTTTCTTGTCCTTCGCCTCCTCCATGCCCTAGCCTCGTCACCATCTCCATGCGCGTGTTTGACATTGTCGCCGTTAGCTAATCTTTTTAGCGTATGTTGGCATTTTTCATGTTTGCCTTCTTGTCGTTGTCGTTGACGATGTCGCTTCTGCTTGTGCTTGTTGCTCTTGACAAAAGCGGCGAAGAAGCAAATGCAAACACGAAAAACCAACACGCGTCATTGACATGGCCAGGAGGTAGAGGTGGAAATGGGGCAAGTAGTAGTAAGTAGCTACAGCAACGTATATCGATTAAGCTTATGCCATGTAACAGGTCAACTAGCGCTACGAAGAAGAATCAGATCTACATAAATACCTTTTTTTCGAAAGGGCAGTCGGGTTTTGTCATAAGCATACAGACAGAAGCTCTAGCTAGAGGCTGTACTTTACTGGATCCAATTGATTTTAAGTGATTTCAGATACATATTTGATACCGGATAATGTTGATATGATGATAACCCGCGAGTACTTTATAAAGGTTTTGCTATAATATAATCACCATATCCATATGGTAAACTGGAGCTGCAAAACTTTGAATAGTATCGAATGGTTAGTTATTTTTATACATAGAAAATTGGGAGCATTGACCTATCGATAGCAGGGAAACTTGACTTGATTTGTTGTTGTGGATTAGCGAACTTCTTATAATATTTATGCATGGGCTAGCAGGCTCGAGGTCCTTGAATTGTGTATCAGTATAAATATTATTTGATTAATCGGGATATCCACTTGCATATAAACCCGCAAATAACATTAATAATATCGTTGATATTTGAAATGCGATAACTGTTAGCTTGCATATTTTGGCGCATTGTCTAACACTGGACACTGATTTTCAATAGCAACCCTGTGTTTGTATAGTAATCAACAAGTTGAACGAACACCGACAGACAGCTTGTCGCCGGCCAGATTAGCACTATGTGTTCAAATTATTCGAACCAAGACTTAGGTGAAACTATCCCGAATTTCGGAATTCCGTTGATGAGAATGCAAGCGCAAGCAATGAAGACACAAGATTTATATCCCTGCAATGAAATGCCCTTAGACTGTAAGATTTATTTATTCGTGCATTTCTCGGACAGCTTTTGCAATTACCATAACAACTCACCATTTTGCAGTATCAATGCGCCGTCCAGTTGCCGTTGCAGTTGGTCGCGCTCCAGCCGAGGATGGAAAAGTGATTTTCTATGCGCCGCCAGCCAATTCAAAGCAGCCAGAGCCGATTGCCATTTCCATTAAACGGGAACGCGAACGTGAGCGCGAACGAGAACGAGAACGCGAAAGGGAACGTGAGCAGGAGCAGCAAGTGTCTGCATCGATTTATAGGGGACGCAGCGTGGAGGAGACAGAAGCGGCACATGATCTGCTCTCGTTGTCGCAGAGCTTGCCGCCTCTGATTCCGCCTTGTGTGGTGACCATTATGAAGCAGGAGGTGGCTCATTCGCACAAGTCACCGGAACACTTACCTATCATGCAGGAAATCTCGAACGCTTCCAATAAGTCGGCGCAGTCGCCACTGCCAGTTGGGCAGTATCCGAGCAGCTCCAACTCAAATATCAGATTCATCGGAAGCAGCTCCTATGACTTGATGCACAGCACACCCGAAACATCCAATAACTGCTCGCCGCTGACGCCGCCTAACTCCGATCACAGCTCAGATGTGGACATTGATATGTCCATGTCCTCTTCGTCCGAGTCCGGCCACCTACATTGGAACAAACAGTCGCCTCCGCAGCAGCAGCGCGCTTCCGCGCTTAAGATGTGTCTCAATATGCTAGATGGCCGCACAAAAGCCAGCAAGGCGGCGGCCAGCAAGGAAAAGGATCCACAACAGCGTCCGAAGCCCAGCAATGGTGCTGCGAACCCTGTTGCCACCAGCAGCGCGCCAGCCCATGGGCCAGGATCCGGAACCGGGGAGAACTATGCAAAGCGCAAGCGCGGTTGCTACAAATGCTCCGAGTGTGGCAAGCAATATGCCACATCCAGCAATCTGTCGCGTCACAAGCAGACGCATCGCTCGCTCGACTCGCAGTCGGCGAAAAAGTGCAACACCTGCGGCAAGGCATACGTATCCATGCCGGCTCTGGCCATGCATCTTCTAACGCACAAACTCTCGCACAGCTGCGACATCTGTGGTAAGCTCTTCTCGCGCCCCTGGCTACTGCAAGGACACCTGCGCTCGCACACTGGAGAGAAACCGTACGCCTGCGTACACTGCGGCAAGGCCTTTGCCGATCGCTCCAATCTGCGGGCCCACATGCAGACACACTCGGGAGACAAGAACTTTAAGTGCCATCGATGCAATAAGACATTTGCGCTCAAGTCGTATCTGAATAAGCATCTGGAGTCCGCCTGCCTAAGGGACACGGGCGCCGTATCGCAGCGGAAGAATGGCGACGACGATGGGGAACACGACGATGAGGACGACATGAAGCATGACATGGATTTGGAACATGACGAACTGGACGCTGATGGCGATGCAGATGGAGATGGCGATGAATTAGATAGCGATGACAACAGTCAGGATATAGTTGTAGCTTAAGTAGCTTAGGCATCTCTTATGGTCCTTGCCCTTGTCCTAGACCCCTGTTAACATAAATGTACTTTATACTCGTACCAAATTCCTAAAAGCAATACTCGAGCACCCTTATCAAATAATAAAATCAAATCGGAATCTGAATCTGAATCTGAATCAGAATCAGTCAACTAGCAACTTGTTGAGTAGTTCGAAGTTTGGGTTTGGAGCGTGAAGATGGATGGATCTCAATTTCAACTCACTCTTAACTCGGTAGCATGTTTTCAAGCAGTTACACTCGTATTTATTATCTGACTCTAGCCTGCCCTTCTGGTTTGGGTACTATATATACATACATATATAAATATATATCTATAGCTATAGTGGAATGAGCAAAACTTTGGCAGTTGAAAATTTTATTGAATGATTCAAATTGAAGAAAAGAAAAGAAAAGAAAAAAACAAAACAAAAGGTTTAAAAAATCCAAAACGTAACTTATAGTAAAAATCTGACACAACGAATATTATGGAACATAAGTAGAAATTCTATATATACACGCAGATCAAATAAGCATATATACAAAAACAAATTATATATATATACATACATATAAACTATATGAATATTAAAAAAAAAACACAAAAACAAAAACAAAATACATAGCGAGCAAAAGCAGAACCAATTTGCATGTTTTTGGTAAATATATATGTATGTATTTTAAGGCATCGTTTTAGGGCTCTAGAATTTACATACAATATACATATATATATATATATATACATACACGCATATATATATGTATATATATATATATATATATAGTACAGAACAGATGATATATAATACCTATACATACCTATACCTAGCTGTATTACACGTATTCTGTATTCAATGGGAATGGCGCAAAGAAAGAAAGGAAGAAGGAGAAGAAGAAGAGTTCGTTTTTGACATTTCGATCAAGAAAGCTCATTTCAAATCTTAGCAACTAATCAACTAGTGGACTTTATAGCACTTCCTGTAACTCTCTCGCTCTTAGTCTTTTGATAACTTAACACTACAACAACTACAACAAGGCATCAAGTTCGGTAGGCCAAGCAACCAGATTAGCAATTGAAATTGAATATATGTACTCAACTCACGTGCCGATTACGATAACGATAACGATTACGATCACGATCACAATACTCGTACGAGCGGTGCACAATTTTAAACTGCAAATGCAAACTTTACATTCTTAACCCTATTTAAGATGAATTACTTCCATAATATGCTCTAACTCGATAAACAAAAAACTACTTCAATTACTTAGAAATGATTAAAATTAATGAGAATACAATTTAGAAACATATCACAAGGACAATACTTAAGCATAAATACATTGAAATTAAAAACAAAACAAAACAAAAAAAAAACCCCAAAAAAATAAGAAAAAACTTAAATATGGTAAACTCAAGAGCAAACCCCAATTAACATATACAACCCACATTCTCTTACAAAAAATACTTGTGAAATAGTTATTTTATTATTAGAATTAACGAGTGTAAATATAACCAAAAATTATATAAACAATTTTATACAAGAAAACCCAAAAAAAAAAAAACATGAAATTCCAATTTTAACTTTGGCCTAGCCGAAGTTTACTATTCTGCGCAAATATCGATGAGGATCCATATGATCCATACATATATCTAAGCCATTCGATCTAAATCTTCAAATGAAACTGATGCTGCGCGGAATAAGGGAAAGTTTGGGCAAGGATGTTCAAGCTGATCATGATGATGATGATGACGACGACGATGATAATGATAAAGTTGTGGCCGATGACGCACTTGTAAAACAAATGATAACTAAAAGCAATTCCAAAATTAAGTGACATAGTTTTTAAAATTTGTAATTCTATAAAGTAAAAAACAAAAGCAAAATCGATAAGTATTGATATATACACAAACATGTATTTATTTTACGCGTAGTTTTAATTCTGAAACCAAAAGCAAGAGTAAAACTTAAAGAATTCAAGCAAACATACTTAAAAACAATTTCATTAAATTGTCAATTACAATTATTTCTTAATTTAAGAATTGAAAAGCTGACGCTGATAGAGGTTATTTTTTAAAGCATATATATTTAAACAAAGAGGCAGTTTTATATCGAAATTAAAAATAGTAAGCCAAGAAAAACAAAACAAAACAACAAAAACTAAAATATGTAACAACAAAATATTAAAAACCATTCGAACTTAATTATACAACGAGAAGAAACATTAATTATAAAATATAAAAACAAAGAAACCATCGGAGGTACATGGACAGGCACACATATACACACATACACATATACACTCACACACACACAGGATACACAAGGACACAGACACAACACACACAATTTTATATGAACAAAATGGATAATTATTATATCTATCGTATATACATACACACACACAGCATACAAAATACAAAACAATTACAGTTACAAATACAAATACAAATACCAATACAAATATAAATACCAATACATATGCCGTATATCTAAATAGCAAGCAGAAATAAGTTGAGATTAGAATTTAGACCACAGTGCTATGTGCAATTGTTTATAGGGCCATAGTTCGAAATCGTGTTTATGCATGGCTTTATTGATGATTATTGATAGCGTTTTAAATAGCATTAAATGCCTATACATACATATATATATATATATATATATATATACATATATATATATATATATATATATATATACATTACATATATATATATATATATATACATACATAAATAATATAAAAAATTCCATTGAACAGTAGTGGTAACGATTATGTGATTTGCAATTTTACATTCAAACAAAAAAATAAAAACAACAAAAATATATATGAAAATAATTACGAATATATTAATTAATTAATTTATGAGTAAGATTTATTTATACACATTATACACCATAAAGAAAACAAAAACAAATAATTATACCAAAAGAAAACAAGATATTTTTACACCGAATCTTTGTTTTTCTTTTGTGAAGACATGCGGCAAGTTATTTAGCCCTCTCTCCGTCAAGCTCTAACCCCCCCTCCCCACACTCTGTAATATCAATTTCCCAACTATAGGCTTGAGAAGCATTGAACTATGTACTTCATACCCCTGTATACCCCTCTCCCCCCTCCCCGGCACATTTGTTTTACATATTCTGTCACACGCTATCAAATGAATTAAATAATTTTAAAAATCAAAGACACCAATTAAATTTTTATTATTATACAAAAAGAAGAGATATTTTATAATATGAAAATTAAACCAAAATGAAAAAGGGATAAGAAAAACACTGAAAATAACGTAAAAGATATTAATTTATATATTCATATATTAGAGATGCAAAAAGACTTGAAACAGTTATATATACATTTAAAATTGCAATATATTGTATACTTCATTAAAATATATACAACCATGCATAACTTATTTATATGTATATGCTTACAGGAGAACCATAATATCCTTTCGATAGAAACCAAAACCAAACCAGACCATAGAGATTGATCAGAATCAGACAGACGCCAACAGCCGCAAGCAAGCCCCAAAAGTAATAATTGCAAACGCTAAGCCTAAGCTAAATGTAGCCGCATATACTCGAAAGACCATTTGGCATGGATGTACGATCGTTATGATCGCCATGTTATTGTACAAGTATAAAAGTATATAAAGAAAACTATACATATATGCATGCAGATACAGATACACGAAAATACAAATACAAATACAAAATAAAACAATTACTTACATAGGTCCAGAGCAGCAACGATTTTAATGCGTTGCCTGTTTTTCATACGATACTTAGCTTTTGTTCTTGTTCAACTTTTAGTTAGATAATGTTTTCTTTCTCTTCAATAGGAATGAGCAAGCAATTACGATTAAATAGTTTTCAGCTTTCATAGGATTTTACAAATATATACTTACATACCGTAATTAACAAAACTTTTTAACAAAAGAGGCAAATTATAAGTATACCTTATATCTAGGAGCAGCATCGAGATTAGCATTTGCCAATGCTACTCGTATATCAGCAGCGATTAGCGATATTAAGCAATATTTGCATTGACCGCCAACAATTATAACCCAGTCTATAGACAAATACTACGTATCGTACTTTGAACTATCGTATAATCGGTATAAATCGTGCATATGCATTACATTCATGCTACATGCATGCATACATACATACATACATACATACATATACATACATGCATCGGTAAACACATAGCCATACAATTTTATGGCAATTATGTAGAGTATATAACCTATTATATCCCCAAAAAAGCTTATCCATTCTTAAATTTAAAAATACGAGAAATACAAAAATAAATCACAGAATCCATTATGGAAATATGCATATAACAAAAGATTTAACACAACACAAGTAAAAATCCCAAGCGGAAATATAAATTAGATACATAGTTATAAACGCTACACACCTACACATTAGTGCAGCCATGTAACTATTTTTAGAGCCTCGGAAATAAACATACATAAAATACATAACATATTAACTAAACGACAGAAAACAAATATGCATATTCTACTCATTTCTTTGGGGAGGGTGGAAAAATGTATTGTAAGTAAGTATATGAGATGATCAAGCTGTAGTAGATGGTACTTATCATGTGAAATGCAAACCATTCACATAATGGAAACATTTTGAAACAAATTTCAGTTAATTCGTTGAAGAGGAATTCGTCTTAAACAACGCTTATACTATTCAAAGGGTACAGTTGGAAGATGAAGAGGTAAAGGATTCACAGAGTAAATCAACAATAGAAATATACTTTTTCACTCCAAGTCCATTAACCTCAACAGGTAGGAGTTTGATATTTAAACTCTTACAAAATGATCGTATAATTTGGATCTTAGTGTATCCACTGAAGGTGGAAACTTTGAGAATTCTCTATGAATCCTATTACACACAGAGATGCTTACACAGATGCATCAATGTAGCTTTGCCTATCTCGTTATACTCTAGCTCGCTATGACGCTTTCTCAAAGAGGTACGCCTTTATTTGCAACAGTATCCGCCGCCTAGTTGCTTTCGATAGACTGGTAGATATGCACTGATCTCGGCGTGCTTCGTGTATCTAATGCCTTTCTGGATAATTTTGATAATTCTTAGAAAAATTTTGAAACTTGCGATGGATGTCAACGGCGTGAGTTGTTGAGTTGAGCGACCTATGAAACCTTGCTAATATAAATGACAGCTTTACCTTTACGGATTGGCACAGTCAAATACAATTTTTCAGTTAATTTAATTAATTTCAATTTATTTAGTTTAATTTATCAGAGTTTAGATATCAATATGATTATAAGGCTGCAATTTAGACGCCAATTGAATTTTTATGGGTATTCACAATATAAAAACCTGATTTTCAAGCAATTTAGTGGTGGTTGCTCATCTCGTCTCACGTCAATCTAAACTACTAACTAATTAAAGGAGAAATGAAATGTAGTTTTACCTACTTTTAGGTAAATATTTCGACGTGACAAAACTTTAAGCTCATTTCATTAACTATGCAGAAGGGCTTTAATACAATTGTTCAGTTTCAGCAAGACAATGGTGGACGTAGTCACACATGCAAGCTGGCATAGTCAACAAATCGCTGTCAGCACTTATGTGACATAATCGAAAATTTCTTTGGTACCCTCCGTATGAGTATGTGTGTGTTTGCCCGCGTTTGTGTGTCTCTTTGTGTGTGAGAGGAGTGTGTTTAAATGAAATTGCTTGATTCGGCATAAACATATTTACTCTGTTGAATATTTGCTCAACAATTTGATTTGAATTCATGCGCCCTTACATACAAAATCAAAATGGAATTGTATCAAGGACGCGCCCTCTCAACGGAACAATCGAAGTAGGCAAACAAGTACTGCTGCCGCTTCAGCGCCCCCACCCCCCACTGCTGCAGTGAATGTGAATCTAAAGGTTGTGGCACAGTCACAGTCACAGCCAGAGTCGTAGTCAGGATTGACACTCGCAATCGGCGAATCGGCGGAAACAGTGCACCTCCCCATGCGCACCCACTACCCTCTATTACCAATGCACAGGCAGTGGCAGCGTGCCGCGGTATTCATCTACAGATGTCAGCAATTTCTCGATTTGAATACTCGACAAAAACGAAAGTGGGCAAACAATTCAACAGAGAGCTGAAAAAAATATATAAGAAAAAAGACGCACCAGCGCAAATGGCTTCTCTAACGACCCAATTAATTTGAAACAAAAAAAAAATTGTTTGAATTTGAAGAAGCGGCAATGGGAAGGGCAACTGGCAACAGCTTTATTGGCCACAGAGTGGAGTGGAACGCCACAGGCCACTAACTGCTGTACACAGGCCCAAGCCCCTACTGCTCTAGTAAAGTTGCCGCAAAGCTTTTTATGCCCCACCACAGCTTGAAAAGTTCGCCGCCGCCGACAGCTTCATTACAGCCATCAACATCAACATCAACATCAGCATCCGCATCAGCATCAGCATCAGAGCATCATCGTTGCTATCATATCTACCCATGAGTAATTTGCAAAAGCGAAAAGTTTATTGTTGCCGGAGCGTAGCGTAGGTACGTGGAGCGGCTTGAGTTTCAGAATCAGCTATGTATATAAGATTTAAGCACAGCTGCTGGCCGATCTATCTTGAGTCTTGAATCTGGAGTCGTGTGGCGTGCATGCCAATCTAAAGCATCAAGAGATCGCAATGGTTAAGACATTTGGCCTAAAGATCACCGTATTGGTGGCCCTGTTTATGTTTAGTTTGTGCCTTTTGACTAATGGTAAGTAGGTGCTACTAAGAATGTGCTAAAAATGCAATAATTGGATTGAAAAGAAAGCCATTAAGCTGATATATTCTACAAGTCTCCCATTCATTGAGTGTGACGTATGCCGAAAAACAAAAACTGGTTTTAATTTCCATAAAGCATCATCATTGCTACATGGGCGTACAGTGAGCGGGGGTTGCCTGGCAGTCAGAGCCAGCAGCAGAGCTCTCAAGCTCGTTAGTCATAATTACGCTTTGTCGTGATTCAAGGCTTCCGGGGTGTATGTCATAGTCAGAGCCTAAGCAGACCCAGAAGATTGCCACACTGATAGGCGAAAGCAAAAATTAAATGAACAAAATGATTTAATGGCTTGTAATTAAAAATGTTTTCTTAGCTGCACCCTATCAGGAGCTGGAGCCGCGCAAAGGTCATGTGCCAGTCTATATACGCCATGGGGATGAGCCCTTGAGCGAAATACACGATGGCCTAGCTGAGGCCTTCAATGAAGGCACATCCAAGCAGCTGCAATCGGAGGTAAGTCTTATATAGCTGAAGTAAAGTATATATATATAACTGGCAAATAATTTCAGAGCTTGGTTACCGAAGCAAGTGCAATTGCGATTACAAATCAGCCAAGCCCAAGCCCAGAGTCGGAAACTAATGCTGTCAAGACCTCATCCACTGAGTCAGACATAGCCAGCTTTGAAGCCATCAAAGCAAAGGACACATAAAATCCAATTGAATAAATACAAATACAAATACAAATTGTAGTTGAACTTGTAGTTAACAACTTAATTCTATGAAATATTCGCCTTTGCCTTCGACTTTCCCTTTGCCTTTGCCTGGTGGCTCAGCTCGTTAACTGCTTCGCAAGTTTCGCACATTCAATGTACATTATTTGGTCGCCCACCGTCTGCAGCTCTGTCACCACCACCACCCCCATCCCCAGCCCTATTTCCATCTTCGTCTCCAAATCGCCTTAGAGCTTTGCGTGTGATTTACTTGTTGTGCCCATTAAGGAGCGATCCAGGGCAAGGGCCAAGAGCGGAAACTGAAACTGAAGCTGTAGCTGTGTTGCAAACGTTTGTAATTAATATAATGGCAACGACGGCTGTGTGGCAATGGCAATGGCTATAGCGATGGCAATGGCGATGGCGATGGCAAAGTAAAATTCCAAAATGGCCTACACACACATTGCGGTCACAAATCTATGGGGTCTGTGGGGGGAAGGACTTTGGGCTTCACAAATTGTTGTTTCATTGTCTTTGTCTGCGAATTGAGGCGTTGGCAGGGCTGTCTAACGAGCAATAAAACTAAATACATACACATAAAGTTAATTATAAAAGGGCAAAAGGAAATTGAAGGTCCCAGACTATTGAGCTCTCTGGATGCAAGTGATGGATTAAGCTTAAATTGGAGCAGCATGGGTAGCGGGAGCGGGAGCTGGAGCTGGAGCTGGAACTGAGCCAACTACAGACGAAATCCAAAGAAAGAAAAAGCGAAATGCGAACTGAACTGAACGGTTGCAATCAAGAGGGCATTAAAAACGAGAGGAAAGAAAAAAAAAACATTACGCATAGAAAAAACGATTTTTATGGTGCTGGCGTTTAAGAACTGATGTTGAATTTAAATTTCCTTTCCGTTTGTTGCACTCGCACACACACATCTACACGCACAAATAACATCCTAGAAAGCAAATGCACTTGCAAAAATTAAACTACATATATGATTTATATACATTTTTTGTAATTAAAGCAGTGCATTGAACTAGAGATCATACTTCAGAATGCATTTTGACATGAAGTTATATGCAAATTCTTAATTTTCATAACGAGGGAATCATAATATAACAAACTTTGCCAAATCCAAGAGCTGGCTTCCATTAGCAAACATCGAGTACGTACGTAATGATTATAACAGGGAATAAAAATGGTTTACGTAAAATTTTCTTGTTAATACATATCGGAGCTGTGCTTAATTTTAGAATATAATTTGAGTACATATATTTAGAAAAGCAAGAGTAATCAAGTTAAATTCTTATAATCAAGATGCTTCCTATATATGAAGTTGCTCGGAAAACCACTTTTGATATATTTAGATTGTTCACAATGTCAAACATCAGTGCAAGTGCTTAAACTCTACATTTTTACTGAATATCTTGCACAACTAGAGCCTCTACCAGAAAATGTTGTGAAATAATGCAAAATTAGAATTGTAAAGTCGCCCAGATTACTCGTAGTATTTATTGCAAGTAATTGTTGCGCCAAATATGAAATTCTATGCACAACATCATGACAAAACCTCTACTTCTTCACCACATGGTGAACATTCTGATTGTATTCTAATTGCTGTAGGTAATACCGTTGGGCTTCATAAAATGTCCTCCTTATTGAGAAGGACAAAACACATATTTCTAATTTGTTAAAAATTCCTAAAAAATGTAATTACCAATACGAGAGGTATTTATATTTCGGGAATAGAAAATATAAACAAATACTTTAAAATAAAACTGGCTTTATTGTTTTTCAAAATATTCTCCATGATGCTGAATACACTTTCGCATGCGTGAAAACCAATTTTCGAAGTAGTTTTGCCACTCCAAATGTGTTACCTGTAAAAAGAGGTTTTTTTTAACGAATCAACAGCCTTTTTGACTTTAAAAAAGTTACATTTTTTGTTAGCATAAGCAAGAATAGAGAGGCGACATTATGTGTCAAATCAAAACTATAAATCGGATTAGGTATTTTCAGTACCAATTGCTAACTCCGGCTTAAAAGCATGATGCGTAGCCTGTCACAATTTTATACACCTTTTTTGAAGCACCATGGTCGAACTTTTTAATCATTTCCTTACACAAATCTCCGCGAACCTTTTTTTGAGCTATTGATAAATTATGGGGTATCCAACGAGAGCAAATTTGTTGTACAAGCTAAAGTGCAAGGATGCCTCCATCTCAACGATATGTCATATGACGATCTTCCCTCATCAGTTCACGCACCGCATCGATATTTTTTGGCACAACAACCGATTTTGGAGCACCTTCACGGAATTCGTTGGCAACCGAACTACGATCACGATTGAATTCACTATAACAGAAATATACTCTGGGTTTTGATGGTGCCTTACAAAGAACTGAGTTCAACGACACATTCTTGTTGAGATAATTTACATAACTAACCAAATAGCACTAGGACATCAAAACGTTGTGAGTACGTTTATGCTAAAATATGCCACATTTTAGCTATTGACATTATTGTATCCAGTTCCCGAATTATAAATACTACCCCTCGTACCTTGAAGAACTACATACTTCGGCAACTAGATCATTAATAAAACTTTCAGCACATCAATATTATTTAATTATAATTTTTATAGTGTTGATAATATGATTTTAATATAATATACATAATTTTTTTATGTGCACAAATAGACAGACAAAGACAGAGAGACAGAGACCCAAGCAAGTCAGTACGTATTCTTGTATTCGTATCTGTATCATTGTGTGCGTTCGAGCGCATTCAACCTCAAAATGAATAATTGCATATGCTTCAATGATTTGCGACTTTATTCGAACGCGCTTGCCTTACACATTCTCCGTGACTGTGGCGCTGGAGTTTTAAAGCTGTCCAGCATGCTGACCAGACTTTCCTTATCCTTTTTGCTTCAACTCTCGCTTCAGCTGCAGCGCTCCATGCTTAACTCTAATAAAATGCCTGGCCAACTAACTAATTTGAAAATTGCTCACTTAATTACAATGCTGCTGCTTCAAACGAGCGCTTAAACAATAATTGTATTAACGGTTATGTGGAACGATTATCGCCTGGTTTTTTGTAGCGCCATTGCCAATCCCAATCGCACATGTTAAAGATTATTGGCTGGCCATTAACAGAAGCACCAGGACCCAAGCATCAGCTTTTAAACAAACCCAATGATATTCGATGGTCCTTCGTTAGAGGCAAGTGCTTGTGCTTGTGCTTGTATGTGTGTCTGTCTATCTTTATTGGAATTGGTATAATGTGCACACATTCTGAGTTAGCTCTACTTTTTACCCAGCAAGTTGCCAAGGATGCCGCCACCACCGCCGCCGCTGCCGCCAGTTACGCCCGGTATGGAAATGAGATTGCCCAGCAAGGGGTTGCCGTTTAAGTTCAGCAAGCAGCTGTCAAAGTATTACAAAGTAAATATATGAGGTACTCCCACTCTGCCACTGCCAAAGCTACTACTGCTCAAGATATGGCTCATATATACGGATATGGGCACTTACCGCAGATCCAGTCGAATGACATACTGACAGGCCCATTCTCGGAGGCACTAAAACGCGTAATTCGACTCGCATTAAGGCATTAAAATGCATTTGACGGTTCACTTACTCTCAAAGTCTCGCCTGAAGGTTTGGGGCATGTGCCACTGTTGGAGCCACCATCGCCGCCACCACCGTTTACGGGCACTTTAACTGGTACGGGAACTGGTACGGGAACTGGTACGGGAACTGGTACCGGAACTTTGATCGTCGGTTGGGATTGCTGATCCTAGGGATTCCAATTGGTCAGTAGTTGTTCTTTCATAAGGCCATATTTCATACTTACAGTGTGTGCAGCAGCCTAAAGAACAAAGAATTCAAGAATACAAATAAATATATAGAATCTCAGAATTCTAAATTTCATCACTAAACTCACCAACACAAAAATGCTGAGCGCAACAGTTAGAACCAAAAATGTCGACATATCGGATGTGTTCAGATGATAATGCAAACACTCCACTGATTATGGAGCGTTGATTGTATTCGACTTATATAGCAGCTCAAAGGGCAACTCAATGGGTACACAGCTGTTGCGGCATATATGGGTCATGCAACAGTTGGAATTTATTTTAAGATAAAACAATGCATCACTTACCTGTGATATTGGCTTTCAGAATGTGTAACATTTGTTTA
This sequence comes from Hirtodrosophila duncani, assembly GCA_037043425.1. Taxonomy (NCBI): domain Eukaryota; kingdom Metazoa; phylum Arthropoda; class Insecta; order Diptera; family Drosophilidae; genus Hirtodrosophila; species Hirtodrosophila duncani. Next base: position 3,176,729 of record JBAMBM010000834.1, on the reverse strand, counting down.
TAAATGACGTATTTTATTGTCATTTTAAAGTGCAATCAAATTTAAAACAAGACAGGAAGGCTGCGGTTTATATACCATTCACATTATCAATATATAAGCGATCTACAAATATATAAGGTCCACAAAACGAATTTTTAGCTATATGACATAGCTGGCTGAATTCGACCAGATCTGGTCAGCGGGCCTTCTCAAACCGAATTTGGATTGATTTGGAAGAAAAACAGAAATGTTATACTACTTGGTATTCATTCTGGAACAATCAGTTATATGGGAGCTATATGATATATTTGTCTGATCAGAATGAATCTTGAACTTAACCAGCGTGCAGACAACAGAAAAGTCGGGTAAAAATTTCAGCTCCGTAGCTCTTAAGACTTCTTCGGACGGACACAGCTATATTGAATCCCCTCGCCATGCTGATCAAGGATATATATACTATATATAGTCGGAAGTGCTTCCTTCTGTGCGCTGCAAACTTCATGAGAAAGTTAATATACATTCACATTTGTTGCGAATGGTGTACAAATAGTACTATATTTTGTTCAATAAAAAGGCAATACATATATTGATATTCATCGACCTGCTAAGATGAAAGAAACATTTTCACAATAAGACAACAAGTAACTTAATTTTGAGTACTCTTAAAGATATAGTGACATTATCATATAGGTGTCATATGTGAAGCAGGCTAAAATTGTGGATTAAGTTGGAATTGTTTTCTGCGACCTTTTTAATTTATGTTTTATGTTTTATTTGGCAAGTTTGAGGGCTTTGTGAGTGAAGAGCGGTTTGATTATTATTCCTCGGGCTGAGCTCATATGAATTAGAAGTCTAACAGACAAAGTAGTCAAGAAGGAAGCCATCTCACTTGGTTTTTGGCAACAACCGGGCAGGTTAGTCTTCATCGTCAGATACCATTTGGCTGTGAGCGAATGCATAGCCACAAGCTTATGATAAGCTACCAAACATCTTTGCTGTTCGAATTTGTATTATTGTGCATTTTGGGCTTGCTTTGTAAATGAAAAACATGAATTTTCTGAAATCTCGGCATTATGAAACACTAATGATGTAATCTTACAGCCAAAACTTACACCTAATGGCGAGTTATTGAAAGGAAATGCTCTGCTCAGTGTTGTGTGATATTATCATCCTATAAGCGCGATGGCATATATTATATATGAAATTTTCCGACCAACTTTACAGTATTACTTCCGAAAGTCTGTTCTGTTTTGACCCTAAGTTTTGCATTATTTTTTCTATGTATTTGGAAAGCTCACAAATAGGTATTGCCAAAGAAAGGAAATAATCAAGTTTACGCAGTTTATATAAATTTGGTTCGATTTCTAGCCGATCTTAGCCAAATTTAACGAACAGGCGCAGAAGTTTCTAAATTGTTATTTAACTATTTAAGAGCTGAGAGGATCTCTATACTTGTATTTTCCCAGACGAGAAAAACTAGAAACTAATACACAGTAAGATCAAGACCAAGACCAGTGTTTGATCTATCATGTTTGATTTTGAGTGATAAGGCTATGAAAGCTCAGTTGGGACAACTAGGAAAGCTACAGACGAGCTTGATCGACAGTTAAATACACTGTATCTAGTAAGCTGCTATATCGTATAGCAGACCGATCTGGATCAAATTCTGTCAACCGACTTGAGGCCTCCCAAAATGGATACAAATCGAGTTTGGATTGATTTCAATTAAAAGCAAAGAAATTTTCTTACTAAGTCCTTATTCTACGAAAATCGGGTCAATGGGGGTTGTATGATATAGTTGCCCGATCTGAATAAAATTTAGTCAACAGACATGATGCATTTTAAAATGAATTCAAACCAAATTCGATTTGCATGAAAAACAAACATTTTGTGGTCATTCCAAAAAAATCGGTTCTATGGGGCTACATGATATAGTTTTCCGATCCGGATCAAATTTTGTAAGTTGACATTGACGCCTCTAGGACACCAAATTTGGTTAAATGCCCATGAAAAGCTAAAAAGTTATGAAATAAAAACACGAAAGAAAGCGATGGGTTTATACGGGTGCAAGGCAAAAAAAAATAAACTTGATCTAAATCCAAATTTGAAGTTTCCAAGATATAGATTTTCATAGATCCGGAAGGACGAACAGGTTAAAAAAAACATCCTTGTTGTGGAAATTGTTTCTAGGTATTACAAATTTTGCACCCGTACGAGTAAATAGAGTAAATAGTTCATATAACATAACATGATCCTATATAATTCATTATATATGCGAGGATAACCATAGTATTGTGTCAACCTAAATTGACATATTATCACAACAATTGAATACTAAACATGCGAGGTTAAGGCAGAAAACGAAGTTACGTCTTGTCGTCGAACGATCACAACAAGAAATTACGCCTAAACTGTGAGCTTGCCGCACTTTGTCTATCAAATTGATTATGATATGGTTGTCGTGTAACCTTTTTTTCAATGTATTTTATAGGCTCGCTTTTGCTCCTCATTGCAAATTTACAATTGTGACATCCCGAGAAAGGTTTATGCTACATATCTTTCTAGAATCATTACCTTTGAGACCTTTCCGACGTGGTTAAATCGTTAGATATAAATTTATTTGATATTCATAAATATTTATTTCGTCATGCAAATCCTTTACTCTTACATTAATACATAGGTAGGTTCATTTCAATATCAATTTCAATTACATTCCGTTCAAATTGTGTATTTGTTATTTCTATCTTTTGGCAACTAGTTTATATTTATGTATAAGTATATAGGTATATAGTAAGTAAATACGTTACAAGAACTAATTGTACAATAATTCATCTAATTATACCATTGTGTATAAGAGTAACACATATGTATATGTATGCCTATATTTGATCAGTTTTGCTATACGATTTAGTGATAAATACAAATATCGATTTCAATATCTCAATATCAGTATGTAATTGATCTGCATTGCTGCAGCAAAATCAAGGAGAAACGCACATCCATAATTATATGTAGTAATAATTTGTTTAATTCCATTGTACAGGTAGGTGTTTCTAGTGATGCTATTACACATAAATATCAATATCAATTTAAATTTGTATTTGAACTTGAACTTGCTTGACTTTTGATCATTGATTGGGGCTTTTTAAATTTCTGAGCAGTGTATATAATCATTATTCATTATCTTTAACATTACGTATTATCATAATTGGGCGCGTTCAACGAAAGCACATGGATCACCAGCTGAATCTGAATCTACATCTACCAACTACGTCTGCATCACACAGTAACTGCTAAACGCGACCATTATTACGTTACCATTACAATAATCATTATATGTACTTGTTATTATCGGTGTTATTTGCTAGATATAGATATTCTTATGCGTAGACACACATATATGTAAAGAACAATCTCAAAGATACGACTATTGCCGACTACAACTACAGCTACAGCTACAAGGTAATCCTCAGGCACACTGCATCTTCTTGCAGTTGCACAGCCACTTAATGATCCTTGCGTTGCGTTCCACAATTGACGGCGGCTCCGACGGTCGATATGGCTGCGTTGTCTGCAGCTGAGTTTCGGTGCTATCGGGCAGTCGCATGGAGTCCACTGTGCTCACATCCGAGAAGAACACTGTGCTGGAGTCATCTGAATCGGTTTCGGGATTGTGCCGTCTCGGCTGACTATAGATCTCATGGAAGGTCTCGTCGTTCAAGCCCAGTCGATCAAAGAACTTCTCAAGCTCCGTGATGCTGGCATTGAGAGCCTCTCTTTCCATATCCATGCCATGCGAATGTGACGTTGGATAACCACTATCTGCGGAGAAACCTTTGGGGAAGAACACGTTCTCGTGCTCCATTGTGCGCTTGTATCCAGCGGAGCCACCGCCGCCCTGCATGGTCATCTCCATGCCACTACTGATGGGCGATGTTCTCGGCTGAGGCTGAACCGGCAGCCGGTTGCGATTCTTGAAGCGAATGCACCGCTGCCTCTTGAACTGTATGGGCGGCGGACTGATGTCGTCCACGGATGGCGCCGAGCCAGGGCTTTGCACCAACGAGCTCTGCGAGTGGTTGATGCTGGTATAGCCCTGGGAGCTGGTATGCAGCTGTTGGCTGGACGAGCTTGAATAGCGCGGTGTCGTCTTCAGCGGCGTGGGCGTATAATCATCCTGGAATGCTTCTGGCACCTCTGGCGTGGGCGTAAAATTGAGCAAATAGTCGGAAGCGGCAGCATTATCATAGGCCGGCCCAGAGCCAGTGTCCTGTTTGCAGCGACAGTCGATGCAGTCTACGTTGCTGTTGCTGCGACTGCGACCATGACCATGGGAGTGCAGAGGAGGATAGTCTCCGCCAGGCGTTACATAACCACAGTAAGAGTTGGCGCTGTGCTGCGTTGAGGAGCCGCTGTCCCGTCGATTGGCCGCCACGGCCACCAAATTGCAGCAATTCTTGATGGTGCCACTGGCAGTGCCCGCATTGGGATTGGTGTTAAGATTGGGCTCACGTTGCCGTTTGTAACAGGGCTCACTGCGATGAGTGTAGTGGCCAGAGCTGCCGCCAGAGTCACGATTGATGGAGGACTCGCCGGCGGATTTGATGGAACGATTGCCGCGACTGCAGCAGCTCAAAATCTCGCTGTGCGGCGAGTGACGGCTAATCTGAGTGTGCAAATCTGGCAGAGATTTGTGCGAATTAATGTTGAAGTCACCGCCAGCATACGGAGCACGTTCCTCAGTGTTGGGCACCTCATGCGAGTGCGAGTATGAGCGCTGATAGTTATATCTGTCAAGGAAAACAAACCATTGGCTGATAGTTGTGGTCGGGATGGGGTTGATTTTGTAATTCCCACTCACCTGTAGCGATCGTTGTGTGCCTGGCCTGACTTGGCTGCGTACTCTGCAGGCGGGCTGATTGGTCTGTAGTTTTCGGTGAGCACTAGTGGCTCCTCACCGCCACTGTTAGGCTCACTTGGATAAGCATTGTATGAAGAGGTGTCTCTATCCCTATCCCTGCCAAACCCTGGCATATACAGTGGAGGCGGTATTCTCAGTGCTCCTCCTGCAGCCGACATGCCCATGCCCTCATCCTCACCATATTCGGTGGGCAGCAGTTCACAGCTACCATCATTGCGTCGTAATGTTCCGCTGCCGTTTCCACCATTGCGTTCCTTGCCCGCCGCCTCCGCACCCGAGCCCAGTAGCATGCGCAGCTTGTGTTGCAACAGATTGTTGTTGACCACGGCGCTGGAACGATCTCCGGGGCGATGCTGGCTCTGAGGCTGATGTCGAAGCTGATGATGATGCGGGTGATGATTATGGATTAATTGCTGCACCTGCTGTTGTTGTTGCTGCCGGCTCATGTAGCGTCTGTCTTCTAAGTCATCATAGGTGCTGTTGTAGTGCGCAAGCCCATGTCCGTGACTCTCCTCTGGGCGACGTCCACGCTTGGCGCCGGCGCCAACTCCATTGCTGGCATTACGGTAACCGGACTGCTGCAGTCGCTCAAAGACCGCCTCTGATTTAATATAGAAAGGCTTAGACTCTGCCAGCAGTTCTACGGCAGACTTCCGTTTGTTGTAGTGTCGCCCACTGCTATGATAGAAGGAGGCGTGTGACTGTGGTTGGTGGCTCCAATAGCCTCTACTGCCTGCCGCTGTCGGCTCCGGCAGAGCTGAAGCTGAAAGCGGACGATGCGACATGGCACCCGCTGCCGTTCCAGCTGCAGACATGTACATCTGTCCACTGTACTGAGTATCGACGCCTAAGCCGCCGCCAAAGATCTGCTGACTGGTGGCATAGAGTGCTTGGCTGGCTGTGCGCGAATACTTTGGCATGGTGGTGTACAAGGCCGAACCAGCTGCTGCCGAAGGCGTCGCACCATGACCATGGCCATGGGCACCCGGTGAGCTGCTACCGCCGCCATTGCAATTGCGCTGGCGTGGGCTGCTGCAGCCATGAGCCACCGCGGCCATGATCTGTCGAAATTTAAATTGAAATCGAAGCGAAGCTAGGCGAGGCGAGGCGAGGCGAATCGGTTGCAAATAGTCCAAATAGCCTTGAGTTTTCAGGAGTGCGAGGCGTCACCTGCTGCTGCTGTGGCTGTGGCGGCACCTGCCTCTAACCCTCCTACTCTACTCTCGTGCTCTGCCTGTTGGGCTGCCTCGGCCTCGTCGAGTGTGTCGGTGTCGGTGTCTGTGTCGGGGAACGGGATTGGGGCATGCGCAGTTGTAGGTGTGCTGCGTATACTGAAATTATAATACATTAATTTTCAGCTGCCCAAAATGTTCAACTTGGCAAATTCCATTTGTTAATAAACTTTCAGCATGCAAGCGAATAAAATTTATGTATATCGAGGCGGTGTCCATAAAAGACTGGCACTGAGCTACAGCCCAAGCACATGGCGTGACTTGATTTATTTACCTCAAGGAGTATTTATAGACTGACACTATTTTTTTTTTTTTTTTTTTTTGCTTTTCTTACGCTTTTTTACGTTTTTTTCAAGCTGCCACAATTTGGGGTCACTTATATTGCACTTTAAGTTTATGTTATTATCTATGCAGCGATGTAATTGTGCATTCTTTAACTTTAACTCACACTTAAACATTCATATGCACATTTATGTCAGGTATAACCACACTCACCTGCTAGCGAAAGAAATTTCCTACAAATTTTGCTTCGTATCCAATGTGCTGGCATGTACACACAAGGACCTAGGGGACTACGACGTCTACATCATTGTGCCACTTTGAATAACAGATGTTGTTCCAATTCCATGAGTTTCTCCACCGCTAAGACTTGCTCATGCGCTTAGATGGCTAAAATATTTCAAATGTGAAAGCTTTCCAATATTTGAAAATTATAACAAAAAATGTAATATTGAGCATTATAGCATATATATTTTTAAGAATGAAATTGTTTAATTTCATATTGACTTAGATCATTTAAATTTCCGTTATCGCCCCGGCAATAGTCGCCCACAGAGCTTTTTAAGCTTTTCATTCTGCTATTTGCTTGAGTTGGTTCTAGTTCAATTCGATGTATTAGCACATTCGTTCATTTTTGATCGCTGCTGCTCAGTCATTTATTAATTTTTTTGTAAGCTTTCTAAAGCAGTTTACTTAAGTAGCTGAAAAAATATAACTGATCAGGTTGAAAAGCTTACGAAGTGAACAATAATAGCTGAACCAGACAAAATGTTGGTTCAATCGTTCACATTATTATTCTGAACGGAACGACACAGCTCTCCAATACGCTGCTGAGAGAGCTTTTGCATAATGCAAAGTCTGGCGAAAAATGCAGCAAATAGTCAACTGTTGAGAAGGTCGGGACGATAATTCTGAAAAAATGTCGGCAAAGCTAATGTGCTTGGGTGGATTCTCAAATTCGAGAGAATTTCGTAATATGTTTTTAACAGTTGCAACAAAGCAGCTGATCTCCCGCACCCATTGGACGTCCAATGCGGCTGCCTCACTCAAACAGTCGATATGCAGGGCGCCGGTAGCGACGTCGACAAACCTATTTCTGAAACAAAGTACATACTCATCGATGTCGGCTCCTAAAATTCCATCTGTTAAACACAACAATGGCAGCCAGATGCAAACAATTGGTCTGGGCACATATACGGTAAGTTAGATGGCAAGAGCTCTCGCGTCAACGATAATAATACTTAGGTCCGTTAAAGCCCATTAGCCTACATATCCAAATCAGGCATTGTTTTTGTTATAAACGATTTAAATTTTCGTTATAGCGACGGCAAAAGCCGCTAGCTATAAAGCTTTGACAAAGCTTTGAAAGCTTTAAACATTGCCATTTTTAAGAGTTGGGAATTCGAGGTCTAGTTCCATTTAATGAGCATAAATGGATTTGCTAATTTTTGTATTAGTTGTAAACTCTATTGTTCTATCTGTTCAATTGTTTATTTAGTTTGTTCTCATTTCATGGTTGGCGTTCTCGTTCACTTGCTCTTGCTCAGTTGCTGAGTCATATATTTTATTCAGTTGTTAACGAATAACACAGGTGATTTTAAACTGTGGACTCAATATTAGGGTTCCACACATCAATTATTGTATTAAGACTAATTCAGCGAGAACAGATTCATTGGAGGAAGTGAACAAGGGCTAATAATTGAGAACAAGTGAACAATATGATCTGAAGAAAACTGCGAACATAAGACCAAATGAATGAGATGTAAGTGAACGATTCCGTTTATTAGACTAGTGGTCGTAGAGTAAAGAGTATATAACAGGCAGAAGAAAACGTTTCCGACCCCTTAAAGTATATATATTCTTGACCAGGATCAGTAGCTAAGTCCGATCTAGCCATATCTGTCTGTGGGAACACCTAGGTACTATAAAATATGGAGGCACAAAATTTGGTATCAAGACTAGCTAGTAATGCCTTCACATCAAGTACACATGATTAAAAAAATGAGGCGGAAAAAAATAATTACTGCCCAATTTCGGGAGTTCCATTTGTTAAAATGGGGAATTTCGACTATAGCGTTTTTACTTGTTAATTGCTTTATAAATTCAGTCGTTCATATCACTATTTTGAACGGAACGACACAGCTCTATTGTAAATATCGCTGAGTGAGAGTGAGCTTTTGCGTAACGCAAAGCAGAAGCAGCTGCAGCTTAGAACGTCTAGCAAACCGCAATAAAACTTCGAGGCGGCCGGTCGATTCTTTTGCAAAAATGTCGGCTTCTAAAATTCCATACATTAAACACAATAACGGCACTCAGATACAGACAATTGGTCTTGGCACCTATACGGTAAGTTAGCCGGCAAGTGAACTAATCTCAGCGATACCTATATGCTTCAAGAATAATACATTTTTAAAGCCTATCAGCAAAACCCGGCAAACTCATATACTCATTCGTACGTAATATGTATGTGCTATCTACAACGTAGAAGTGTCAGATGTCGCTTGCACTTATACACTTAGAAACAAAATGTTTAAGGAAGTTAATCCGAATTTCAAAAAACTAAAAAATATTGCAAATAATAGTTACTATACAATATAAACTATAAACATTATGTTTGGAAAAAATTTACATAAAAGAAGACATACCAGACCAAGGGAGCCTTAGTACCTTTTTGTAATTTAGGACATTTTTATTCTAAATGCCCAACTGCGATTATATTATTGATTATAAACTATCTTCCAATTACCCATCTAGTCTCTGGGTGGAGATTGCGAGATTGCAACGCTGCATGCGATTGATGTGGGTTATCGTCACATCGATACCGCCTATTTCTACGAGAACGAGGCCGAAGTGGGCAAGGCCGTCAATCAGAAAATTGCCGAGGGCGTCATCAAACGTGAAGACATCTTTATCACCACTAAGGTAAGAAATGAGGTCGTGCCAAGTATTGCCAATCCCTAATTCGAAATTCTACTTAATAATTAAACTAGCTATGGTGTCACTTCCATGAGCCAGACAGGGTGGAATATGCCTGTCGCAAGACTCTGCAGAATTTTGGTCTCGAATATGTGGATCTGTATTTGATGCATTGGCCGTACTCGTATGTCTATCGGGGCGACAATGAAATGATGCCAACCGATGCTAAGGGCGAGGTTGAACTAAAGTAAGTCCTTAATTTTACTGGTCAGACTGCGCCAATTCATATTTTATCTTAATAATGAAGCGATATCGATTATCTGGATACCTGGCGTGCCATGGAAAAGCTGGTCGAGCTGGGCCTGACCAAAAGTATTGGTGTCTCCAATTTCAATTCCGAACAATTGGCTCGCCTGCTGGCCAACTGTAAAATCAAACCCATACATAATCAGGTGAGACTTTTGTTGTCATACTTTGAGATTAAGTTGACACACGTTGTGTTTATACAGATCGAATGTCACCCAGCGTTGAATCAGAAAAAGTTGATTGCTCTGTGCAAACAGCACGATATAGTGGTCACCGCCTACTGTCCCTTGGGCAGGCCAGATCCTGCTAAGAAGCAGCCCAACTTCATTTTCGATGCCAAGGTGCAAGCCATTGCAGATAAATATAAGAAATCGGCAGCACAAGTAGTGCTTCGATATCTGGTAAGTTTTGCTAGACTATGTGATATGCTTCCGAAATTCTTGCTCTGACTCTTAATCCTAAATAGATTGAAAATGGAGCTGTCCCGCTGCCAAAGTCTTCCAATCCAAAACGCATTGAGGAGAACATAAATATCTTTGATTTCAAATTGGATGCTGCCGATCATGCTGTCTTGGACACGTATAACACAGGCGAGCGTCTGATTCCAATGGAACATGCGGTGAAGAGCAAGAATTACCCCTTCCATATTGAGTTTTAGTCTGCGAAAGTTATGTCTATGACATATTATTTGAACATTTGATATTACGATTTATGTGAATTATATGTTATTCAAATAGATTTGCATAGAACGCGTGTTGAACACACCTTATCTGATGTAGTGGAATCTGAAGTGAATGTAACTGTGTATAAGTGTCATTATAGTGTACACGTACACATAGTAATAGTAGGATAAGTACTTACATACGGTACAAATTGATCATGAATAATGCAAAGCTTTTCTAATCGAGAGCGAGAGAGAGAGCTTTTAAATGTTTTAGTGGGCTTATTAGCGCAAAATATACATTCACACTGAAAATTCCATTTGGGCTGATCAGTAAGCTCTGCCGTCACTCGCACGCTGGAAAATTTCGTGTTTATTGATAACGATATACGTCTAATATTTGTTGTTTCAATGACATTGAATTGACTTTCAAAACAAAATAAAATAAATTATGTTGATAAGTACTTTCCACTATTAGTATTAGTCTCTTAATATCTTCCTTAGAACATTTCATATTGCTATATAATTTTTGAGATATTTAAACAATTTTACAAATCGCTTTGAAATTAGCTTGAATCTGAATTCTAATCTGTTGATCTATTTTCTTTTTATCAATTTTGAAAATAATTTCTTTTCTTTCGTAGATATAAAATTCTTAAAACAATAATCTTATCTAATCTAAAAAAATAGATCTATAATTTATCTATATACGTTTTGCTTATTTTGAATTTAAATTGAAATTTTAAACCGCCATCTAACCGCTGTTATTGTAGGGCTGCCACCTTGTCGAATTTACGTATTCCGAAACATTTGGCAACTACTAAGCGTTGCCACCTCGATTCGAACAGCTGATTGTGTTGCAGCTAACTTCACATTGCCGACTGAATCAAAACAAAACCTCAGGGGGGAAGAATTTAGACCGATATGGGGCCTTGTGTTCGTAATTGTGACTGTAGAGCAAATATATACGTGTACTTGCAACCCCCAAGCAACCTGTACAACCATATCTATACCACTGCACTGCAGTTGCTGCCATTGCCATTGCCGTTACATGCGGCACCAGCTGAAACACGTGAGTGTGAGTTTCAATTTGAAAGAAACATAAACATTTGTTTAAATATTTATATTTTCTTACGTTTTCTACTGCATAATACTTACAGTTCAACGACATTGACGGCAGTGACTTAAAAATATGCGCACAATTTATTATTGCAACGACAAAAATAAAACTAAGGCACTCGCATTCCGCTTCCGTCCAATAAATAAAACCTATATACATACTCGTATATACTAGAAGTAAGTTCATTACGAAGTTGCACTAATCGATGCCCCACTGCCACATAATGGTTTATATGCGCATTGTGTTAACTACGTTGGTGACCATAACGTGCCTGTTGGGTGACAATTTTGTGGAGCTCACACAGCATCCACTGTTGAAAGCTTTGGCGGATAATGCAACGCATGCGGCCATTGGAGCCCTGACGGGCATAGCATTTGCTATGCAATTTTATGAAAGGACCACACAGCTTTTTGGCTGGATATTGATTTTCAGCTGCTTTGTTGTATCATCGTTTATAGACTTGGACCATTTTGTGGAGGCGCGTTCGCTCTACTTGGAGGTGAGTTGCTAGAGCAGCAGGAGCATGTAATCTATTTCATAATAACGTTGCAGGACGCCACCAATCTTCCGCGTCGTCCTTTCCTGCACTGCTCCAGCATTGTGCTGGTTATGCTGGTCTTCTTTATATGCACCGCTTGCCTGAATTACTTCCGGACCAGCCTAATGGTGGGCGCTCTGCTCTGTGCCTTCATTACACATCACACCCGCGATGCTGTACGTCGGGGCTTTTGGATCTGCCCTTTTGGCCATACAGATCGTGTGCCGCAGGTGGCCTATATTGTGGTCACAGTTATGACGCCTTACCTGCTGGGTTATCTGCACGCCATTTGCCGTAGTACTTTGGTGCTGAACTTTTTGGGACACTACATCAAGCTAAGCGAGTGCAATTATCGCAGTGGTGGCGGCCCAGGGTCCAATTACCGCTATATGCAGGTGTAAGTTGTTGTTGTGCTGCAACAAATTTTTGTGATAGATCTGAAAAGCTAATGGAACTTTTGTAGTATCATTCGTACACAGCTTCAATGCTTTTAGGCTTCAAGCGCATTAGGTTAGCTTTCCAATTTGATGAGCAAGAAAGCCCAAATACTTCCACATAACACAGGACACAAGATTAGGATATACAAAATACGAGTACCTTTAGGAACATTTTTCAATTAATTTATCAACATGTATTTATTAATTAGTGTAGTATTTTTTAACTCTAGCATCTGAACACTGATAATATCCATGTTTGTGATATACTAGCATAAGGCATATAAATCGATAGAAGCATAGCGCACAATACAAAACGATTTTTATCTTCCAACTTTAATACATAAATTCGTAGACAGGCCAAAGAGTACTAAAAACTAGATATAATACATACATATGTGCATACAATGTAAGACATTTTAATCAAATGAAGCCTATAAACAATAAATTAATGCAATTTTGCCTTAAGACAAACTGTTGTTTCATCAGGTTGCCTCACAGGGTCAAAGTCAAGCCCCATGGTCTTACTAATGTGTAAGCTCTATTGATTTGCGGCGTCTATGCCTGTGTCTCTATACGGCAAATGTTTACTAGTTTTACGCCAATTTAGCTTTCGTCATTCACAAATTGTGGGTGAAAGTGAAAACACGTGAAGAGTTGCGTTTAATTTTAGAGCATATAAATAAATCGTTCTAATTTAAGTCATGATTAAAACGGGTATTGTGTAAATTTCAGAGAACGGAATAGCTTTATAAATTTCGACTGCCCCATAATTAATCAATTCCACAGCATTTCGGTCTATTTTTGTATGTTTAAATTTAAATTCTGCTTATATTTTAATTACATACAGCATACTCTGTGTGGACTTTGTAGAATTCCGATTGAATAAGTTCCCCATAATAGATAAATTGTACACCGTTTTGGCACAAATTTTCCTACACTTTCAATGGAAAATGAAATTTATGCCTGCGGCGCAATAAATAGGTAATAAAATTTGTATGTGAGAAAAAGTTCATTAAATAGCCGAGACAAATACGATCGACAACAAAATGTTACCAACAATCCATACATACAATCGCACACACCTTCACCTCCATCTCTCTGCCTCTGTGCACTCCCACTCGGCATCAGACTTGGCGTCGGCCTCCATCCTCCACCCACAACAGAGATTCGGTTGACAAACGAATGATATTCATTTGCGTTTGGAACGGAGGCACAGTGCAGCGAATGTATGGGGAAATAGTAAACCATAATTGGAAACCAAAATTCAGATGAGTTCTTTAAAAAAGTGAACATTTGGTTCTTCTTTGAATGTGTAAAGTGGAGCGGGCCCCTTTAAGAGGAAATGTGCCAGTTGATCATAAATGCTTCGTTATTGTAATTATAACGATGGTGATAATATAAAGTTATATCAAATAAAGTGATTAAGTGAGTGAGGCAACGCCGATATAGATAAATCAGCTAAAGCTGAATTACTTTGAGGTGCAGCGGACAATAAAACTAAAGCCGCTTATGTAACGGCAATCAACCATTAGTAAAAAAATTAATAAATTCCTTTTAGACGTTAATCGCTTTGCTGGTTAGACATAGCGCTGTATTTCTGAGAAGCCAATTCCCCTCATCAGTAACCTGTTTAGGACATGTTGAAAACTTTTTCGTATATGACAACTGATAGCTGCAACTTAATAACGATTTACTGAACATTTAAACATAGTTTTATATACTCATACACATTGAGTTATAAAAATTTCAATTTTTGAACTATTTCCACTGTGCTTTGGGTGCTCTGGGTCGCTCTGACTGAGATGTAGCCTCTGTAGCTGTCGGCTTTTTTGGATGGATGATCTGATCAACACATCTTGGCTCGTTTGTACATTTATTTATGTGTGTACTACATGTTGTTAGTGTGTTACGCGCGCGCCTACTGCCTGTTTCAAATCTGTACAATGTTTAAACATATGTATGATTTCTGAGTGATTATTTGGCTGAAAGCGAGCAACAACCGCAATTTGGTGCACAGTACAAATAGTGTCAGCCAGTTGGCAACAACAAGCATTTTATAACTGTGACTTTCCCGTGTCAGTGTGTCCGTGTGTGTCTTTGATATTTTCAAAATTTCCAAAATTACGGAAGAAACGGATAACAGTGAAAATCCTCTAGCTGTAAGTTTACAGGCTGTCGTGACAACGCCGCTGTTAGTTGAGTTACTGCGCTGTTAATGCTAGCACACGCGAGAGTTTTCTGTTAATAGTTTCCGTTACATTTACGTTACAATTACTGGCATTTACATAGAACAGCCAACCTTGTACGTTTTTCGCTTCGTTTGGCATACAATTAGTTAAATTAGCTGCAATGTTAGTTATATAGTTATATACACCTAAGTCTGTTTTTACACGGTAGATTGGTTCCAGGAGAAGCCGTGTAAAAAAAAACCGTGTAAAAAAAGACATTGATCGTATACAAAAATAGGTGATTTGTTCCTAATCTCTAAAACCTATTAAAATTAGTGAAAAACAAGAAAATAATATTGTATGCACATAAAGGGAATCCCCCTAAATTAGTGCTATTCACATTTGCTTTGACCAGTAAAAATTGCTTGTACGCGCTAAAAGGGAATTCACTTAAATCTTTAAGCTAGTGTTCGCAAACTATCGATAGCACTATCAATACTATCGATGGTTTCAGACTTTTTTCTTTCATAAATACTTTTTTGTGATATGAACATACTTCGCAAAATTAAATTTGACAAAAAAATTTGAAGTACATAAAATTTTAAATCGTGCTAAATGGAATAAAATCGTGTAAAAAAATTAAAAATATTCAATTTTCAAACCGTGTTATATCAAAACCGTGTAAAAAAAGACCGTGTAAAAACAGACTTAGGTGTAGTTCGCACTTATTTATACATAAATTGTGCCAGAGTGCTGCTGATGATATCATAATAAATAAGCCTGTAAGTCGCTAAATTTTTGTGTGTTGATAACTAATCCCGCACCCAATAATCGTCACCCATTACCACGGCATCTATTTGTGCGATGTTAATTTGTCTACGTAAATACTAGACTTACATAAATGGAATTCTACGACAATTCGAAGAAAATGAGTAATACAACCCATCACGAGTTTCAACCACAAGTAATTTCATAATATTTATCTAACGTGATCATAATATTTTGTACTATTTGTACCAATCGCCTATATATAGATATCCATACATTAGAACACAGTTTGTTAAATGTTCAAGAATAAATGCTGTAAATATTTACATTAAGCGAAAAAAAAATACATTAGGGGCGGCCAAATAGTATGGAAGATGCAAAATGATTTACAAATAAACGAATGACTGCAAAACGGGAAAAGCTAAAGAGCAAACCTTGCTGCCTGCCAATAGCTCAAGTGATTGCTTTACATAACTCATCTCTTAAACAAGTAAAAATGTTGCACTCGAGAAAACACGACAATACGATACTCTGTTCCTTACATATTATCTTCTTCTATTACCAAGCTAAGTGATATTTAATATTAATAAGGCGTATTTATCAAAAAATCATGCTTAAATGATAATTACCTTACTTTCCAGCCGAAAAAATTTACGCAGTGTAGTCCTATTCTATGCTGCTTTTTATATCCGTACTCTTTTTGGGGTTAACACCTATTCTTATTAGCCGATCTTCGTGAAAATGTAAAGTAGAGTAAGGAGCCATATGCACCGTATGAAGTAAAGACTTTACGCTATAATCGAGCTTGATATAGAGTTAAATATTTTGCGTCTACTGAACCACTATAAAATATAACAAACCTCTCCTGAACAACTTCGGACAAATTCTGTCTTGGGGTCACCTGAAATGGATAACAAGCCAATCCATTTTTTACTCATTCCAAAAAAAAATAGGTTCTATAGGGGACACTTGCCTGATCTGAATAAAATTTGGTTTACAGACCTACTAAAATTAATACATTGTCTTATTCATCCTGAAAAATTCAATTCTATGCGGGCTAATGATATAGATGCTCGATCCGGATAGAATTTTTTAGTTGATGTAGATGCGTCTAAAGTTTCTATCTAGATTTTTATACATTCGGACGGAGGGAAGGACGGACATGGCTAGATCGACTCGGCTTATGCTGCTGATCAAGAATAAATATATTTTATTTAGTCGGAAACGCTTCTTTCTGAATGTCACATACATTTTACAAACTTAATAATATCCTTGTACCATAGATCAGAAACATAAATCAAAAGTGGAGACATAGTTATCGGCATGTTAATAATCTTTTTTTCCCCCTCGGGAACAGAGTATAACTACATACATCCGCATTCTCTTTGTCTATATGGCATGTCTACAAATGCATATATTGGAACATTGTATATAGATATCTATATAGAATTATTTTTTTTGGCACACATTCCGTTTAGAGTTTATGCGACGAAAGCGTGGCACATGTTATGCATTTTTGTACTTTGAAATAAATAAATAAAAATATAAATATTACACCCACCCATCCCTCACACACACTCAGTTATTCAAGTAGCAGACATATTTATCAAATCCTCTGGTGCGAATGGATGGAAATATGCATGTTTTATATTTTTATATGCTTTGATGTTTATGAGCTGATAATGAGATCGTAAAAGTTCGCTTCCAGACAAAATATGAATATGAAACACATTCACCGGTTTCCTCCGGTTTAATGTTATTTGAACTGCCCTCTAGCAGTCAACTAAAGCAGACACGTTTCAGGGATCAACCGAGGCAACATAATCAAACAAATCATATCATCTATTTGTGTACAAACTTTGAAACAATTCAATTACTTTCACAACAATGCCACAAAGTTCTTTCTATTTCGCATTGATGAGAGTTCAAAAACTGCTTTTGTACGGCAACTTTTCATATATTTCATACTCATTTCCATTTGCACAACAAACAAATATCGAAAACAGACACTCGCTTGACATTATTCACACTTATTTACAAGTCACACAATTGTCTGAGCAAAAAAAGAACGCTAACAAACATGCAAAATACAAATGAGCAAAAATTTGCTTTGTGCATTGTAATAAATTATGGCAAAAAGCAGGAGACTTGGCTGCAGTCAAAGTGCTTGTTGTATGATTTATGTGCACATTTATAAACAGTGTAATGTAGTACTTTTTTTTTCAACACTCGTACACTGGCAGAACTAATCAGCCAATTGGTTTGTAAAAACAGGGCAAATTAAAAGGCAACTTTCGATGAGCAGAAGATCACATACTCTTGCGTAAGTTACAATAAATGCTGTTGCTAAATTATATAATATGCTGATATAATGTGTTTGTGATAAAAATATGAATCTACTATTTCAAGAATATCAAGTGTTCTGAAGGACTCCACATCTATATGTTGCAAAATGTACTTCTGAAACAAGTTACCAAGGCAAGCATCAATTGCTGTGATATTTTAATTAAAAATCGCATTTTCATATAACAATCATCGTCAGAACAGTCCAAATTTCACACTAAACAATATCACATTAACCATGCAATTGTTTATCAATAAAAACTTGGAGATTTGCAACCCTAAGGTGATTTAGATGACCAACGAAATTCTCAGCAAAAGGGAGAAATGGATCTCTTAGGTAGTGCTCCCCAAACTGTCAGCTATCAGTTTGGCAAGCATTGCAAGCAATTCCTTACAAAGCAAGACACCTCTTACAAAGTTAATATGGCTAATTACATATATGTGTATGTAATTATATATATAAGTGCATATTTATAAATTAAAGTTCACTTTCAATGCTCAAAGGCAGACACACAACATATTTAATATACCCAATTTTCAACGTGGAGGGTACACTAAATGCACCCCAGTCAGACATTGCGTATACTTAGTGTGTTACTAATAGACACCTTTGCTCTGCAACACATATTGCAAAAGACAGGCGACAGCTGCCGTTGCCTAATTAAAACTATCAAAGAGCTTTGCTTAGTCCATTTCCGATGCTTTCTCTCTTTTGATTTTTTGCTCACTGATTCCGTTTGAGATTCATGCTTGCCAAGTTTTTGGCGTTATATATTTATGTGCGAGTACTCGTATTGACAATGTTTTGGATGTGCAAAGGGCGTTGTGACGACGCCGCCGCCGCCGCCGCCATAGTCACTGGCAACGGAAACAGCGTACAAAGCGTGTCAGCAGCTAGGAGCCAAAAATATCTCATACGCAACGTGCAACGTTGGCAATCTGAGCAGGCCAGCGAAAGCAGCACATTTTTGTAGTTTTTGTCATATGCGCTGATATTTATGCAGCTGGGTTGAATGACTTTTATATGTGTGAACTGCATTCAAAATATTATAGCATCCCTCTGCTTATGTAATCATCTAAGGAAATCGTTTTACACAACTTGATTTGTGTGAAGTTTGCCTACAAATTAGACATAATTAAAGATAGACGATTTTATATGATAGGAAGTTTGAGATTTCAAGGCACAATACTACTCAATAAATTGCTTTTGTAAACAAACACGATTTTTCGCTATATTGGCATCGTTCAGCATTTTAAGTACTTATGCATCCGCTGTATGTTTGTCTGGTACTAAGAAGATAATTAAGTAAAATGTTGCTTTGGTACTACTGATCTTATAAATGTACACATTACTAGCTACTGCGATATTTATTTAAATATATATGTATATATATATATCCACAATTTTACTAGAAATCCAGCCGGTTGCGTTTTTAATGTTGTTGACAAAAGTAAGAGAAATATAAAAATGAAAACAAAATACATATAAATATGCGGAATATACATCAAAAATTCAGATTAACAAAACTGCCAGAACGAGTGGAGAAATTTCAAAATTCTTGATATCCAAGATCTCAAGAAGCAACAACAATAATAACACAATGTCTGGCACCGCAGCAGCTGCCGGTTTTCGAGCTGTTTTTGTTTTCTATTTTTTTTCCATTATTTTTTTTTTTGTGCTATTTTATTTTTATTTCATTTATATTTCTGCCCAACTCGTCTCGCACTCAGTTGTTGTATAGTTTGTATTTGTTGTTTCGGCAGCATTTCGTTTTCGGCTTTCAGCTTCTCGAACGGCGCATGAAATGCTCAATATTGTTTGAGATTCCGTCGTGAAATGATCGTTTCGACTAGATCGCATCGCTCGTGCGCGTATTGAATTTAATATACAAACTTGCCACATTTTGTACAAACTGTTGACTGCATCTTATAAGCGTAACCGAACCCCATTAATAATATTTTATTGATAAGTGCAAGAATGTTAAAGTAATACAAGTTTTAAAGCAACCCCTTACGCTTATTTTGTGTTTATCTTTCAGTTGCTTTTAATGATATTTTGTGTTTGTTTATTTGAAGTTTTTAAATGGCTAATTTAATTAATTGATTGCACGCGGCGTATTTTGCAAAATATAAACACATACCTAAAAACATTACTGGTAAAAACGTTAATTCAAGTGCAAGTGTAAAGTGTTAGCGAGCAAAAACACACCGAAAATATAGATCAAATAAAAATTAAATAACATATTCAAGCATTTTCAAAGTTTAGTGAACAATGAACTTGCAAGACGCCTGTAAATAAATACATACATTGTCACGCACATATATACCTAGACATAGACCCTAAATAAGCACTAAGCAACAATCAAAAAAGTAGGGCAAACAAGTACAGCAAATCCCAGCAAAAAATAAAAACAATAAGAACTACACATACACCATCGGCACCGATTTTGTTTTGGCTTTTGTTCATTGCTCTCCTCGCTCAGTTATCAATATTGAATGAGCCCAATGAGTGGACTACGTCATCAGCTAAAGGTGAGTAGCACAAGGAGACCCTTTGCAATAACCAACACCGTCTACCACTAACCCCCGCCAGCCGCAGACATAATCCACGGCCAACGCCACAACTGTATCAACCTGCTCTGTTCGCATTTGTGTAAATATTTATTTAATTGGTTTCCAAATGAAGAAGAGAATAAAAACAATAACAACATGAAAGAAGGGCTAGCTTCGGCTTGCCGAAGCTTATATACCATTCTCACCCTAATTAAATAACCGATCTAGATCAAATATGGTTTTGATTTCGATGAAAAACAGGAAAGCTTCTAAGTGTTCATTTCGCAACGAATGCTTACATGGGAGCTATATGATATAGTGTTCCGATCTGGATGAAAATTGAATTTTGCCAACGTGTTGACAAAAGCAGCATTTGGAAAATTTCAGCTCAGTAGCTTTTGAGACTTCTGAGATCTTTCTGTTGAAACAGACGGACGGACGTACAGACGGACATGGTTATATCGATATGCCTTACCATGTTGATCAAGAATATATATACTTTATATAGTGGGAAACGTTGCCTTCTGTGCGTTGCAAACTGCCTCACAAAAGAATAAACCTCTTTGTGAATGGTATAATAACAATGTTGATAGTCAGTAAGAAGTCTGGCACTAAGGCTGTTGCGCTTATTTGCTAAAAAAAATATATATACAATATATATATATATATGTATTTTTTTTTTTGTTTGATGTGCGCAAATAAAAATCATTGCTGCTGTGCCTTGGCCACTAGCTATAAATAATTTTTATAACAATATTAGTCCCAAATTTTATAGCTTGTTTAGTTTTCGCACTGGCACAAAATGGCATCAACAACAACAAAAGCACGAATCATTTCACTATATCACGCCTTAGGGCACGCCTCTGTAAGCAGATATTGTTATTAAGCAATTAACAAAATATGTAAATAAACAAATATTACTAATTATATGGGGCTAAACCACTTCTAAGTACGATAAATTATATGCTTTAAAATATATATTTAATAATTATATATGGCAATAATGGCATAGCCATGTTTTTCAAGCTTGGATGTGTGTTGAAGAATATTTGCACATTTTACTTTTGCTAATGACAAATTGTTCAAAGAAATAAATGTAAATATTTAACAAAAATTTTAGCAGGTTTGCTTAAGCGCTATTTCGTCTGTTAACAAGACAGTTGGCCAGATGACGTACGTGCAAGGAGTACGACGACATACAGACGACGTATGTACGAAAGTATCAACTCTTCTCGTCAATCAAGAACATATATGCATAGCTAATATGATCTCAAATGCTTTCTGCGAGTTTAAAACTACCTGAGAAAATTAATATGCCATTTTGTGAACATTTTGCAAGCTGAATATTTTTAATGATAGTTAATTTGTGGCCGGTTATATGAATATATTTCAATTTATTTTAAGAAAGTTGCTTACCTAATTTAGAAGGCTTCCAACTTGAAATTTGTATATGTGTTTAAGAATCTTCTTTAACGTTCAATTAATCTCATCGACTCAGTGTATTTAATTCTCGATTCAAAAACAAGATCCCTTTTATATTTTACAATATTTATCTATATAAAATTATCAGTTTAGAATACTGACCTTTGAACTTCCCAGTACAAAGGCGACACCAATTTCTGCATAGTTGATAAAAAAAATCTATTAAGCAAACCATTGTTTAAAATGTAAACGAATATAGAACAGTATCTTCTCGGAAACATTAACGGCGGCTCTATCTCGAGCCGCGGCAGAAACATTACGGTCCATTTCCATATTCAAGGCAGATCATAAAATTTATCTTACAAGACCCCAACTTTGTAGCAAATACACATCATTAAAATGCATATTTAATACTCACACAAGCATATATGTATATGTGTGTGTATGTGTATATACATTTTATACATTTCGCGTTACCCGCTTGAATTTTCTTGCATATATGTATATATACATATATATTCTATTGCAGACTACATTATAGCATTAAATATGACCGTAATGGTTCTTTAATGTGCCGGCTGCTCAATGTTTTCCATGGCATTAAAAATAATCGTTTATACATACATTTATACTATATTTGGACCATATTATAAACAGAAGTGATTATGAGCTTCTTTTCTGTGCAGGCATAAGTTTATACAGTACGTAGAATATTTATAATGTGTCGGTGATATGACTTATGAAATATAGCAATAATTTAATCAAAACAAGAGGGAAAGGAAAGCTTCGGCTACCCGAACCCTATATACCCTTGCAGAATCATAAAAACTAAAGAAAACTTCAGCTGTACCAATAGGCAGAGCTCAGGTGTATAATGAGCTATGTTTAAATATATTAAGTAAATGGTTTATAAATCTGAAAAAGATAAGAAAGCAAGCACTTTCAGTTTATATATGCTTGTCTACCTTGATCAGCATTATAAGTAGTATTTGTTTTCAATTATTTTAAGAGCGAAGGAACTGATATTTTGATACCTTCTCCCACTTTGTCCTGAAGTTTACAGCTCAGAGAATATATAACAATTATATGTTCTTGTCCAGATCCGTCTATCAGCCTTACAACTCAGTCATCTTAAAAGCATAAAGAGGCATGTCAAATTCTATAAATATTTATGATCAGCCTGAGAAACGTAGTCGATTTTCTTCTGGCAGGATGTATGTAAATTTATATTTAAGGAACTATAAGAGGTGTAGATTCCCAGTTATTTTTTCGTATTATAAATACATATATACATCATAGTTATCCTATATATTCGTATAGAAATCCTTGTAGATTCGACGCCCACCCAAGCTTTGGTTTGGATTATTTATTGCTTATTTTATAGATAATAAAATGGACTATTTGATTAAAAAAACACAACTCCCTGCATAACGCATGCCCTTATTAAACCATATTTATGTTAAAATTAATAATACTCAAAATTACCCTACTATAAGTGCGATTAATTGTATATTAAAGCCCGTTTTATTGCATGCATTAAACATTAAATTATTCAAATTACACGTGGCTATATATTGTGGGCGTGTTTTAGGCATGACAGGCTGTTGTTGTTGACAATCAGCAGCGAATGGTTAGCATAATCAATTTTATTTTAAAGCCAATTGACAAGGCAACTAAACTGGGACACGGTGCTTCTATTCTATTCTCCTTTTGCACGGCTGCTGTTTGAGCGACGAAGTGAGAAGGCGTCTAGTGATATCTTATGCATACTAATCTTAACCGACGAGCCTTGGCTGTTATAAACTGAAAGCAAAGTGAAAATATTGATTTAAATGTGCATTTTAAAGAAAACTTTAAGGTTGAAAAATTAGTCTAGCCTGTTTCAATGCTAGCCGAGAGAAGATTGAGGAAAATAATCGCCATTTGGGCGGCCAGATGTACGCTGTTAGCAGCCATGGTAGCGTGTTGTATAAGCGATATCTGTGAGGTTAGTTGACAGTTGAGTTGTCTGCTACTAGACCTAACCCTACACTATGTACTCCATAGCTTGAACTACTAACGAGGACTTTCAATAGTGAAAAATAGCATATGAGAACATTTTAAGTAGCTGTTCGATCGTATTATTGATTAATAAATAATCTAGCCTGAGATGTAGCACATAATGCGTTCCATCTTCATTTTCGAAAATGTTCCAGAAAAGCTGAACTTGTTTTGTTTTGTAAATGGCTGAATCAGGCAAAGAGCTGTAAGCTTCTTTGGTGATTGAGTTATAGTAGATCATTATAGCGTGAGTCGTATGGTGATAACAACTTTTAAGACTATGTTTCGTATCATTACTTGTATTATAAATTTACTAAGCAAAACAAAGTTTATATATGAAAGTGATACGAAAGTTTACATACATCTTTTTATTCATACTTTTTCTTTAATATTGCATATTATATTTGCGCGTCTGAACAAACGCTTGATATATATAAAATATATATTTCGCAATTATTTTTAGCATTTATCTTAACACAACAACGTAATTAATCAAAAACTTTGAAATATTTTTGTCAATGTAATTTGAATGCAATTGCATGTTTGTCTGCCAATTTGTAGTAATTGTTTGCCAACAATTTAAAGAATTATAAATTAATTGAAATGATAATATATAGAAAAAAAACAGGTAAGAATGCTATAGTCGATATTCCGACCATAAGATACTCATACTCAGCATCTATTCAATATTCGACACACTCAAAAGTATGAAAAAAGTTATTATAATTTTTTTGTTTTTGTTGTCAATCAAAATATTTTTTTTTTCGATTTTGTCGGTAGATAATGTGCTTATACATATACAAACCGAGTTTCAACTAAGATGCTTTAAGATTTGTGGAAACAATAAAGTTTTACATACCAAATTGGGTCTCACTAGCTCTGACAGTCTCCGAGATTTAGGTATTCATACGGACGGACAGACGGACATGGCTAAATCGACTCGGCTGTTGATGCTTATCAAGAATATATATACTATAAAGGGCCTTAGATGCTTCGTTCTGCCTGTTACATACATTTGCACAAATACAATATACTCGTTTACTCTATTAGAGTACGAGTAGAATAATGTAAAAATATAAATTATGTATCTGATTAATTGCTAACTAAAACATATGTGATTGCACTTCTTAGGCTAAATTTCTTCTTTTTTTTTTGTTGGTTTACTTCTTCTTTGCGTCCCTATTTGCAGTTTAGTTCAAAACGAATATTTGAAATTCTTAACACGAAAATAAAACAAACGATAGCATGAAAATAGCATTTACAACACGAAACACATTTCTGGGTGCTAAAACTGGCGACGTAATAAGCGAAATGTCAAAACTTAAAAGACAAACAGACGCAGTCCCAGCTAATAGCCAAAAACGAAGAAAAAATACATACGTCTACCTCAGCGTCAGACTCGTGCCATTTGTTGTTTGTTATCATTGGCGCTTAAAAGTATGCTACGCCTTGACATGCGCTACTAACATTTTGGCTTGGCTCTACTTTGGGTGTGAAAGACTGACAGGGCGTTTTTAATGTTTATGTACCCGTATATAAATCCACATAAACAATAGGTGCATACGTGTAATTGAATTGTATTAAATACGTATACATATTCATATATTTATTTTTGTATTTATTTCACAGATGCTGGGCACAGCGCTGCTGGGCAAACGTGCCCCAAAGGTAAACAATAATACACTCGCATATATGAACACATATAAATAATACCCATATTCATTAAAAAAAAAAAACAAATTGCAGAACTTTCTTTTTAAATTAATTTATTGATTTTTATTTTTATTTTCAATTGCGGCTGCCAATTCCAAAATGTAAATAAACAAACAACCAACAACAGTCCGTTAAAAAGAAAGGTTTTACAGAGCTCGAAATCAAAGGTAAGTTACCTGGCCGTCAATGGCCGCTGTTGAGTAAATATTTACAAAATAAATTTTCCGCTTGCAAAATTTAGTAAACTGACCCTTTCAGAGGGTATGATAATTTTGTGACGATATTTGTGACGCATAGAATTAAGATCTTCGACCCTATAAAGTATATACATTGTTGATCAGCATGACAAGCCGAGTCGATGCGGCCATATCTGTCTGTCTATTTCTATTTTCTCATTTTTAGAGTTGTCATAGCCTTCTCTCTACTGTAAGTTGCTCATATATCATATAGATCCCATATAACCGACCGATTCAGAATGAATTCTTAGCGTCTCTCTTGAAAGTCCCCACGTGTGCTTACCAAATGTTATCCGGATCAGACAGCTATATTATAAAGCTTTCATAGAATCTTTTATGTAAAGCAGTTGTGTAAGAGTTAGAGAGAGGTGAGACGATCATTCAATCGTGGTCACAAGCCTATGTCTGTCTCTCTTACTTACAGAACCTATACTATAAGCAGATTTTCTCGGATGTGTATGTACAAGTATATGTGTAAAAATGTTTGTATGTACGAATGATTGTCTCTATTTATGAATGTACGTAAACAAAGCATTTGATTGAATATAAAATATCTGCCTTCTCTTACAATTGCATGGAAAAGAAGCATATAATTTTAGCAGCCGTTGACGAAATTTTGTAAGGCTCGGGCTGCTTAGATATTCCTCCTTGCTATAGTTCTGCAAGTGTAAAGCAAAAAATTAATAGAATAGAATTATCTGTATGTATTTGACATAAACATTTCATTGGTATTAAGTGTAACATAAGCAGTTAATAATCTTAGGTTATCTGCTAGTGATATTAATAAGTAGCTGACCATCAAATTTCTTATTATAGCCACTGCTGGGCTCGAACTCCATCAATATTCATATTTATATAGCTAGTTTCACACAAGTCTCGCCTACGGGCTTCTTTGAGCAACAACTTTTTGAATATATATACTATATATACTCCATGAAATTACAGCACCTCTATTTTCAGTCCGCATTAGTTTTCTTATAATAAGATGGAGCAAAGTTTGTTAGCACTTAGCTTTATTCTCGGTAAACCTCAATGTTACAGTGTACTATAAATCGCTGGGCAATGGCAATAATGTACATTTAATTGGCCAACAGCAGATCTTAAGCAGCCATTAAAGCAATGATTGCCCATCATGTTCTCAACACAATCTCACCGTCCATCAAATGGCAGTGCGTCTATAGCCGATGCCGATTATAGTCTGTGCATAAATGTATGCAATCTATATTTAGAATATACGTCTTGTGGTTGCCGTCTGTTGGCCGCCTTTTGCATGTTAAATGCTAAATATAATTTGTGTTTGTTGGTGTTTGTAGATCGTGCTTTGCTGCAAAGTTCTATTAAAATACTAAATGCATCGGTGATTATTTAAAGTGAGCTGTACAAGCAGGTGCACCAACACTTTAAGCAATATTCTTGTCATGTTTTTCATTTCAATTGCACTTTGCTGGGGAAATATCCCAAAACAAAACAAAAAAAAAATGCTTGAAAGTATTTGCTCTTAATCTAATCGAGGCAACCGCAATCAAAGTGAAATTTAATTAACATGCCTCTTTCTGCGGCTGATAGCGCACACACGCGAAGCACCCACACATCATGTGCCAAATTAGCGCGCAAATAAAACTTAAGCTTTAAATTAGCAGCCAAATAAATCGCAGACTTGCTTAACCTTTAAATACATTTTATAATTTAAGCCCGTATTTTAAATTAGCCTTCGCACACGCAGTTGTTGACAACAAAAATTGTTTACAATGTGAAAGAAAAGCAAACAAGATGCTGCCTCTGTCAAAATGTGTATGCTTATAATTCGATCATCTGCTTAACCATGTGACACTCTATTTGACCAAGAATTTCTTGAAATATCTGATAAAAAAGGCAAGTGCAAAATTTGCCAAAATGTCAACTTGCCTGCTCACTTAGCTCTATACCTGAACTACTTTTCCTTTTGACATTGTCATGTCGTATGGCAAATATTTACTAGATATACTTATCAAGAGTAGCAACAGCTTGCCCACACACATTTAACCAGTCTGACATGAATCATTTACAAGTTAATATATTATGAAATATCATAATACAAACAAGGCATGTCTGTGCTTATCGCATTCAATTATACAGCTTTCATATACAAAACGAATCCCAACACTGGCAATAACTTCCATTATAAACTATGAGTGGCAAGCCCTTTGAATATGAATAATAACCAGCAACACCAGCAGTTAAAGATTGCTGTTATTTGATAAATCACAAGTGACATTTTTCGATTTTAGTTATCATAGGGTATACAACGTTTGACGTTTAACCAACTTCAATATTTTAAGATTCCATAATTTGCAAAATTTCAGACTTCCGCATAAAGACATATCTTTCCATAAATTCTAAAGAACATGTTATCTATATCGACATTATCGTTGAAAATTGACTGTCAATTTTTGAAGAATGAACGAACTAGATTTGGAAACGATGATTATTCGGAATACCCAATAGCTTCAATAACTGACCATAATACCTGCAAGATTAATCCATCAATCGGTTCTAGCCAATCGCCTAATCAATAAATACGTCCAAGAAATTGGTATCGGTATGTTGGGTGTCGCGTTTCATTGGCTTCGATGCCAAAAATCCAATCGAAGAACTTAACTACCCCCGCTAAAGCAGAAGAAGATCTCTTTTAAGAAATCATCTTTGAATTATCATTTTGGCAATCAAAGATAAGTTTGCTACAAATTTCAATTTGTGCAGTAGAGGATATTTGGACACTTTATAACTCCAACTTTATTATTCCAACTCTTGAAATTTTATAAAAAAAAGGAAATATTGTAGGCATTAAATTTGGAAACTATAAGACTCTAGAAGTTATTTTACAATATATTAATACTTCCAAATATTTTATAGAATGTTTTCCAATTTTTTTTATAACTTTTGCAGTATCAAACAAAGAGATACTATAACTTATTCGACAACTATTAGAATCAGCTCTTTTAGTTATCAGAACTTAATAAAGAGTGCTACCTAATATTGTTCTGCTTGTATTGTTTACCATTTGATAACTATAACAATCCATTCATAAGCTCAACAGGTACTTTGGATTTTAATTTAGGGTAAGGCCTTTTCTATATGCTACTTATAAACGCAAGCGCCTCTCATAATCTGTCAACCCTGTAACCACATACAACAGAAAAACAACAATAACAATAATAATAGTTAGGCGCAAATAATATTACGACATATATACATACATTCACAGACTTCTATTTAATGAAAACAAATGTCCCACGCCCGCTGGGCAATGGCAGCTGATAAAAGGCTAAAAAATGCCTCTCCATTCCGGCAATGCTATTGCAGTTATCTCACATTGAAAGGTGCGCTGCTGTGTTCTACTGTCAGCTATCACCTAAATGAAATGAAATATAATACATCTATGCATGTGACTCTCATGGGGGAAGTCAAGCGAGCATGGCCAAAAATAAAAGTCTGTGTTCAGTCATTATCTTGGAGTTTTCGTAGATAAATCGTGGTGGTGGTGGTTACGTTGTTGGTGGCGGCGGGGAGCTAACAAAGCCACGGCAATACGCAGCTTTTGTAGTGGGCCTTAAACAGAATATAACCAGCTGATGTCCCGACCACAAGTGCCAGTTGTTTGTCGATTAGTAATACACCTGAATGTGAATTAATTCCGTGCCTTAATGCGAATTGTACGCGTGCCAGAGCTTGTGAGTCAAATCAAATGATAGATTGATTGATTGATCAATTGATATAGATTCCTCATACACGGTTATAGATACACATACATATACACGTGCTGTGTTTACTTCGAAATCAAATTAACTTTGTGTTTAAACGATCGTCGAGCCGAGCGCTGGCAATTAGCGTATTTCGGAAATATGAGCAAAGATGATAAGTGTGAGTATTTTACCCAAATAAATACTTGTGCTATATATAATGCATGGACTTTAGTCATGATTTTGCACACAAATGCTGCTCGAAATCGATTGCCAATGAAGTTTGTACTCTCAATCGTTAGAGCAGCACGGCGAATGTGTAATCGAAATCACAATTGATAATAAGTAGGGAAAAAGAAAGATTTAATAAAAAACAACAGCCCCTTGGAGATCAGACTCCAATGTCAATTTGTCGCAGCGCTTGTCAAACTAATTAAACGTTTGCGGGTAACGAAAGCGGCACTGGGGCTTGGCGGGGTATGAAACAAACTTATCGCCAACAATTTATCTCGGCTAGTGTGTGCGGTGCGGAAGGCGTGTCAAGTGTAGGCGGCAGTGTCGGCATCCGTTGCCGGCAGTTGGCAGTTAATTTGTTGCCACTTTGGCGCTGATGAAAAGTGACAGTCGTAACAAATTTTGGACACGCCTGCATTTTGATTTATGGAAACGCAACGTTGGCACTTTTTGCCCACAATTTACTGCTGCTCCCTTTCTTATTTTTTTTTTTTTTGGGTCTAAAAGATACTTGAGCTGAGTTACGAGCGGCCTCTTCAAATTGTGAGTAAAATTTGGTAATTAAAAAACAGTCATCTGAGACAGGTTGGATGTTGCCAATTGGTGTGACTTATTTAAATTTATGCTTACTGTTCAAAGGCTGCTGTGGAACCTAGAGATATGCAATACATTTTAACTGCGTATCCATCAATTTCTCTTTCTCGTAGTGCTTGAGATGGGCACGTGACAGAATATGTAATTGAAATGGCGTTCGCGAGAGCAAAGTTCTTCACCTGATCTCATTTTAGATTACATTTTTGGCACTTAAACTGGCTTAATTCTATGGAGATTTACTTCAGTTTCCACGAAAAGCTTCTAAGATATCTATGATTATTATGTCAGCTCAAAGCCAAATAGGAAATATTTTGAGGATCAAAAAACAGTCGTAATCGAACTTAAATGTTTACCTAAAACGCAGAAAAGAATTTCGTATTCGAAATCCAGCGCGAATTCATTATATCAAGACTTTTTAATTCAAGCATTCTGTTATCAATAGTGTTATCGAGCTGTTTTCGGAATAACATAAAATCAGAAAGCTTATTAAAGTTTGAAAATAAAGAAAATTAAAGTATCGAAGTTATGTTAGTATGTACATTTTGCTCCTAAATTTTTCTTATAATATGTCATTACATTATCAAGCACCTATCTTATTTTGTTTGAAAGTGTATATCTTATCATTTTCTTATCATTTTCTCAACTTTTATCTTCCCGAGAACCAAAAGATGCCTTGCTCATATTTTTTATTTAAACTTCTTAAGCCGCTCAAGACAAGCTCTATAAATGCTTCTAGGTTTATAGTTCTCTTGTGGAAAAATTTAAAAATATTACACATAAAAAATATGCTATACAATGCATATTGGTAGCAAGTCAAGATTGAAGATCTACTAATTTGGTCACGTAAATGTATTCAATTTCAAAGCGACCATGCGACCAGCAGAAACTGGCCTTGGACTATTGCGCTTTGGTGGCCAGTGCCACGTTTTGTGTATTAAACTTTTTGATGATGCTCTTTGCCTTGGCAACGCCATTGAATTGATTTTTGAATATTAATGCCGGAACATTACGAGCATGCACTCAGATTGCAGTAAAGATATATCGGCATATGGTTTAGCCCTGAACTTTTTGACGCGTCCATAAAAAATGCGCCAACGCATTTGCATCATAAAGCAAAATTTATGCATTTTTGGTGAGAAAAAAACCCTTTTAAGTGAGCAGAAAACCATTAGCAATATATAGAACAATTTCAGTCATACACTAGATGTCAAAGCACCATTAAGCTGGGACAGGAAAAAGAAGCCCACGAGATTGCCCCAAAACAGATTTGATGTTCCTGTCGTAGGTTTTTTAGCCAGCCAGTCAGTCATATTAGCCAGCCAAATCCGACGCATTAACCATTTGCAATAAATGTCAAGCCAACAGTCACGACTTAGTCAGTTAGTGGCGCCCTCTGGCGCTGGCACGTGACTTCATTTGGGTTTCACATTATGCTGTGTGTGGCCTACTCTGTTAATCTTCTCGATTTTGCACAATTCCTTTGGTGGCAAAAACTTTTGCGTCGCAATTTTGAAGCCGTCAAATTTGGTTCATTGCACGACGCATCAACCTTAAAGTATGCTGTGAATGCGAATGCGAATGGTGTGAACTTTGTCTGCATTTATTGCAGCATACATCGAGGCTAGCAGGCGATACAAATTGTTGGAAAACTTCTTTTAAATTCTAGAAAGTTTGTTTTGCAATTAATTTTCATTAAGAAGTTGTTTGCATTCAGAGTTCGGTGAACGCAAGGCTTTTGATCCATTAAGACCATGAAACAAAGAAAATCTGCGCTGCCTGGACCAAGATGCTTTGTAAAAGGCTTAAGGTTAATTTTTCGGGAAATGCTACTGAGGTGCTTTGAACCCGGCACTGAAAGTTTGACTTAAAAGCATTAAATCGATTGAATGACAGGCACAAAGGGTAAGCCCATTAGGTTTTAAATAGATAATTACGAATTTCGTTTATAACAATAAAATGGGTTTCTATTTTATTTAATTACGTATACGTGGCGTTGCACTGCTTTATTTTACACTGGCATTTAATTGTGCATTATGTAAAGCGAATTCAACGAAATTGTTGCATAAACCCCTTTACGTGTGATTTACCGCCCTCGCACTGCTCCCACTACCCCCACTTTGCCCCACAGATTTACACTTGCGCCTGTAAAATGAAAGCGTTTTCCATTTATTTTGTTTTGTTCCTCAAATTCGCTGAGCCAACAACACATGTCTATAGATGAGAGCCAACGTTTCTCTACGCTCAGCACTATTCCAGCCAAAAAGTGTGAGAGAGAGAAATACAGTGTGAGGGAAGTTTAACCCCATGCCATGGCGAGCGCACCCACAGTTTTTGTTGTTGTTCATGGAAGCAATTGCAGGCTACCTGCACCTCATATGATGCTATTGTTGTGGCTGAGATGGCCATCACAAGGTTATTGGAAGAAGTTTTTGTTGCCAATTCTGCTAGTTGTCTAAGAGGGTGCCTATTGCAATTTTATT
Source organism: Hirtodrosophila duncani (assembly GCA_037043425.1). Lineage (NCBI taxonomy): Eukaryota > Metazoa > Arthropoda > Insecta > Diptera > Drosophilidae > Hirtodrosophila > Hirtodrosophila duncani. The sequence goes on along the minus strand of JBAMBM010000834.1, from coordinate 3,144,070 downwards.
TACTATGAAGGAATCAAATATCAATATTAATATCATTCCTTTTGCAAATGAAATTGCGATATATGAGAATAATAAACAGTCGAGTTCATTTAAAATTTTTAGGAAAAACAAATTTTAAAAATGCTTTAAAATGTAAAAGATTATTTTATAAAATTTTTACAAATATTGTGATTGATAAAAAAAATCCTATTTACAACATTTAAACAATGTTTAATTTGAACTGCATATTTGTATACGAATTTTTGTGAAGTCCCATAAAATTTGAACCTAACATAGCTATGATATTATTGTTAGACCCTTATAAATCGATTAGATAGTTAAAAACTTCTCACTACTTCATTTCAAATGACATTTCTTACATTTTGATGTCATTTATATGATATGCTCATTCATGAAAGTCGCAGCATTTAAACTTAAATTGCAAAACTTTTCCTTTGGACAAACTCATAAAATTTACATTTATGGCATGAACTTTTCAAGTAATGGCAATTAAAGCAGATTATACAAATTTTAAGTGCATATCAAGTAGTACATGTATGTGTAAACATCTTACGTCGGCTTGCCACAATTCTTATGCAGACAAGTAAACAAACTGATCAAGTTTCATGGACAAAAGCCTCCAAAAGTCCTTCGAAACTTATCACGTGAATGGGCCGCCAGAAACAGTTTTCCAGCAGGCGGTCCACATAACATATACATATATATAATCAAGAGAGAAGCCACACACATACACAGCATGCTTTCTCATGCATATATGTATTTCAAGAAAAACGTTATAAAAACAAAAGGCAACAACAAAAAGCAAAAACAATAACAAAAGGGAAAAAAATATAGCCACAGTTGCCTATGCCGTTACCGTTGCCGATGGGCATTTGTTGGGTTGCCTAGCAATGAATGAAAGCTGCCGAGCCCGAAGCCGAACACGAAGATGCAGTCCATATGAATACGAAACGTTAACGTTGGCGCCTCTGCCACAAAGATAGAGACCGAAACTGGGACCCGAAGCTGCTGCCAATGCCGCCCGTGCTGCCATTCATGTGCGTTCCGTGTTTTAGTTTCAGTTTCGAAGTCAACGCGCTTGTGAACAAAACACACATACGCGACGTAGTCCCAAAACAACTTAACTAACAACAACAAATTGTAAACTTTCGCTATTTGTTCAATCGTCTATCGTCTTAAGGCTAACGGCTAGAGATTTCAAAGATATCAGTTATTCAATTACTTGGCAGAGTTGATTTTAAAAAAAATAACTTTAATGTGTTTATGGTAATCAATGTAATCAACATTTTTGCGCATTGGTCTGCATGCTAAACGCATTAGGTTGTTAGATTTGAAGGCGTTGTTGCCAAAACTCAATCAATTTGTGACACTTTATACTCCCAGTTGTGTTTGGCTTTCAGTTGGCACGCCTTTTCGTTCACTTTGAACTTTTGTAATAATACGCGAGTAATTTAAGCATATCGTATCCTTGGCGTGTTAGAAACTTGAGACATTAAAACACACACAACAACACATCTTTACACCACTGCTACAGACTGCAACCTAGACGAGTCTAAGTGTCTGAGTTGGTTATGTCACATGTGGTTTGTGGTGTGGAGTAATGGAATCCTGTTGGCAATACTGATGCATATCTTGCATGAAATGCGACTGATAAAATTTATATTATGTGTGTTGTAGTACTCATATATAACATAATTTGTAGACTATTAATTGAATTGATACTCAAATGTAAATCATCAAAGGCTGTAGAGAAGGCTGATCAAATGGCATTAAAGGCTTAATACTGGTTAAGATTTTCTGCTACAAGAAGTCAATTGCTTGAATTTGTTTCTCTTAATAGTTGCAACATATCTTTAGTTATTTTTCTGTGGCCCAAAGTCACATTTGGTGCTAAACGAACTTTAAGAATTTTCATAATTCAAATATATATATATATATATGTATGTATGTATGAAATGTTCAAAATATTTTACAATATAAAAAATTCTTCAAAATCCCTGAATATTTCAATGCTTGGACAAGGCTATGCATTGTTGAATAACAAGACCATTCAAGGCATTCCAGGTATAACAATCTCTTCTTGTGTTTGTCAATGCTTTTAGTTTGCCCAACAATAAAAATGGTTTAGTATTGCATTCTTCTGAGAAGTGCATTTTGATAACTACACACACATTCACATCATAGTTGTCTGATATCATAGTTGTATTTACAATAAACTTCAACTCAAGTTGATATTTCCGTGCGCAACTTAAACCCTAGTAGTTTGCTAAAGCTGTCTCTGCCAGCCAATTAAAATTGAAAAATAAATCAAATCAATTAATCTCAACATTTTTCAAGAGCTTTAGAGAAACTGAGAACGTTTCATTCACGCAGCATCATTAATTTTGAAAAGAGAAATTGCCAGAAAGGGGGTGGGGGTGCGCATAATTATTGAAATATCAAGTCTGGTGAGTTAGAAAATGACAGCTATAAATTGATGAAAGCCGACAAGTGCTGCACTTGTGCCGGTCATGAGAAATGAGACAAGCAAAGGCCTTGAGCTAAAGGCCGCCCAACAAAAAAAAAATTGGCCTGACTTTCGGCACATGTTAGAAATTATGGGTACATGTGGAGAAAACCATGACCCCACCAGCTATGCCATTTCATTTTCCTTTGACTGGCACTTTGCCCCCAATTTGATTTGATTTGTGTAATTAATTGCAATTAAAATGCGTACGGCGTGAGGCACGCAATCGACTGCAAGGCCAACGGACTAGTGCGTGCGAATTGAGAGCAAATTCATAATCAAAATCAAACAAAGCATAATCAGGAGTATTTGCATGTAAATTTATTCTACTCTACTCTGCCAAGAATAAGCGCATTCATTTCGTTTGCTATGAAAATTCAAAAATAGACCGCGCATAAACAAACTCAAACAACGTGTTACTCATATGCCCAGTTAGATACAAAAGGCAAAGACATAAGTACACTCTCGCAATATAATAATTGCCAAAACAAAATCTTTAAAAAATCATATACATAAACACTTGCCGAAAACAACAAAGCAACGATTTTCGAAAAAATCTATATCTATAAATACTAAAAAAAACTTAGCAAGTCAACAAAGTCTAAAAGAAATCAACTGAAATGGATCACAAAGCAATCGCAAGTCAAGTGCGAGGTGAGCTAAGTATGGACAATTGTTACACTTCTTATATAGATATACAAAATAGATATACAACAAATTTTTAATGTAAATGTTTACATTTGACTTTATATTTCATTAAGTTATTGAATTATTGAGAACATTTTTTACTCACTTTGTCTGACTGTTTAGAAATGTCATATTTCTATACATATATATCACACTCATAACATTTCATTACCTAGAAATGTGAAATATTTTTCTACGAATCAATGTGTCCACTAAGCAATAAATACCCTTTTCTTATCTGTTATATATATCTTATCGTATATGTATATATTGGGGAAATATATATATGTACATAAATATCAAATGATACCACTTAAACATGCTCCAAGAACAAAGTTCAGTAATAATAATAATAACGAAACCCAGAGTCAGAATCAACCATATCATATTCAATTTAATATCCGGAAAAACAATTCATAACAAATGGCAATGCTTCCGTGTAAATTTGTTAAACGTTCTGTTTTGCTGCTGCAAATGCGATGGCGTTGAACATTCATATTTCGAAAATGTATACATTTTATGGCTAAGCTAAATGACACAAGCCGATATCACATGATTTTCATTATAACGCTGGGAAGTTTATTCTAGTGACGAAAGCGCAGATGTGGGGTATTTAAATGTTTCAAAAAATATATAGTGTTGGGATCTTGCATGTTTGTGTGATTCTATTTCTATGCCACATATTTTTTTATCCGGGTGAAGTGAAACCATTAAGAAGTGCCTAGAAGTGATCCACGTTCTCTGTTGGTCCAGTCAGAGGCATCATCCAGATGCGCAGTAAGCTATCTCTTTTAAAATGTTTTATGCATAAAATATTCGTCTTCCATCACTAGAAATTTACCTCATCAAGTGCTTTCATTCTTTTGATATTTGATTACCAGAAATCCCATACTGTTTGCCAGCGACTAGCAATTGTGCCAACAATGACAACATTTAAAACAGAACTTAAGGCAAACGTGCAAAGAAAGAGACAAAGTATCGAATGACATGCCAAATGAATGCAAAGAACACATAAAAAATAATAATAATAACAAAGCAAATACCATGCCCATGCCATGCAGATATTTTTTCAAACTTATCAACACGATAATTTGTGAATTTTCTATGGTGGTGCTTGCCTTTTGGCCATTTCATTAGAATTACCATAAACATGGAAAATATCTTATCGTTGTGTCGCAGTGGCAAAATGATTATTGCTTTTATTTTCATCATTATCATTTTGATTGCGATTAATATTTGCTGTTATTACTCATTTTTCTTGAAGCATTTTCTGCTTATTCGTTTTTGTTTGTTGTGGTTGCCAGTTTGCCAGTTTGCCGGCCGGTCATCTGGTTTATCACTCGGCGATGTCGTCTATGTGTCTGCCTGTCTACTTCAATCTCTGCCTTCTTTGTCCGGCCTAGACAGCTTAAATATGGCTACACAGACAGACAACTATGCAGAGCTTAGCTGTCTGTTTCTGTGCATCATTATGACCTTCCAAGATAAGGTATGTTCGAATTTGGATCTTAGCTTAAGAATGGTAAGTTATATATATAAATTCTTATATTGAGAGCAATCCATATTAGAATGTAGACTTTAGATGATTAATTAAGCCAGAAAAGAGAGGCAGCCCACTTAATACTTTTGGTAAATTATAGTTGACCATGGCTAAAGATATACAATTAAGTATATAGAAAATTGATCAAATTTTCAGAGAGTACTAGACCGTAGCTTCTTTAAATCTGTCACAAATACTCTCTCAAATCAGTCCTGTCTGAAGTCTTCAGGGTATCAAAGCTTCGCCAAAGTTCCAACTGATTCTCTGTCCGCTTGTTTTAAAATTGTATTTCTGTGCTATTAGCATGTTGTACACAGAAGCAATCACATACACACTAACCAACACATGTATACATAGCTGTTATATGAAAAAATCGCCGTGGTTGTGACAAGCGCTCGCTTAAACACTTCAACACCTACGCCAACACTTGAAGTTGACACGTTTAAAGTGCTAAAAAGTGCGCGAAATATATACAAGTGTCACTCAGTTTGTCACATAATTTAAGATTTTATTAGGAAATAAAAAGGGATTCTAATGTTGCCACGATAACAATAGACAAAGGGTTTGAATGTCAAATGGATTTCCCATGCATGCTTAAAACTAGAGTATAAATATAAATATAATTGATTCTGTTATATTTTTGTTTTACCTTGGGCTGGTTTAGTTGGGTTTCAAGGGGGATGTGGTTTAGATGGAATGCATGACGGAAGCTCTGGTTCAGTTAAACAACTAAAGATAGTCAATGCGGCAAGATTCTGACTTATGAGTGTATGTCGAGATATTCCAGATACAGCTTTCTACTTTCTCTTTCAATATTTCATATTATTAATGCATTTCCAGCGAGCCATTTCTAATCCTTCAGATAGGAACAGTCACTCTAGGTCAGTCAGATGAATTCGCTAGATGTAAAATCAATTCGAACTCAATCTACTACATTTTATAAACACTTGATGGTATATGGTGGTTTTTGTATCATCATCATATATCATGACTACTCTACTCTTGTCGCATATTATAAAAGTATACCATATGCATATGTATACCAAGTTTGCCCGAATTCAGATTCACGTTACACACTTTGAATAACTCTTCAAGATTTGTATATGTTTGCTTGTTTATTTTGGCAAACTTTTCATCAGATCTGAACTTTTAAGCGATGTTTACATCTAAAGCTAATACCTACAAGTAACTACATTTTGTTTTTCTTTTGGAAGCTTCACATGAAACTATTTTCCAAGTTTCCCAACTCAATTACGTTGCCAAGAAAATTTCCCTAGTTGAAGAACATTTGAGTAAGATGAGCGTTTATTCAGCAAAAGCAATTTCATTATCCAGTTCAATTGGAACCAAGCAACGGCGGGCTAACAAAATAGACAACAAAGCAACACAGTAACAAAGAGAAGCCAAATCAAAGTATACAACATTCAGGAGACAAACTTTTTATGGCAAACAATGAGGAAATTGACTCCAAGTCATCATCCTTCAGGGACACGACACGACCGCCAAATTGTCCTTCCAATTAGTTTGCACGACATTTACAGATTGCAAACTTTCTGGTTGAGCGCACTTTGCTTTTCACGCAGCCAGCTTAACATTCCCTGTGTTCCGATTTCGCATTTGCAATTATAAACTTTTCATAATTGCAAGTGTCAACACTTGGCTTTTGGCTGGCTGAACGAAAGCCGTCAAGGGAAAATAAAGCACCCATCACAATCGAGCGACATTTCCCTGGGTGGGAGGGACAGGTTATAGTGGGACAGCACAACAGGTGCTGCCTGGGTTACTCGTTATAACTTTTAACATTTCCGCTAATTAGCTAACAAGCTAACAGTTGTCCCTGGTCAATTTATTTAATGTCATCATATAATTTGTATATCAAAAATGTGAAAATGTGACCAGAGAGGAAAATTGAGAAAGTACAATTACTATGTTTCCCTTAATTTAGAATGATCGACAAGATATTAAAACCTAATAATGGCCTGGTCAAGCTCTAACGGATTGTAATTTGGCAATAAACCACACTCTAAGTAGGTAAAGCTATATAGATACTAATTCTCTTTAAACAAAATGAAAAGAAGATGTTTGCTTTGGCATTTACAAGCTCACATAGCATTCCTGCTACTAATTGTCTTCTGGATGCAGATCAAATTTGGTAGGCAGGAGATGATCAAGATTATATATACTTAAATGGCAGGAAAATCTTTTGCCAATTTACTGCCAAAATGAAGACGCAAAGTTTGTTTTGGACTCTGGTTCTAAAGGTATCATCAAAGCATTCCACTCCAAAGATATGTACGGACCTGCAACAATAACATTTCCGTATTCTGTATTGTCATATGCTGATTATGTTAATCATAGTGCGAAACAATAAAGAACTCACTACGCTTAAATTACATAATCTGCCACCCCTGGCAGTTCCTGTGGTAAAGCCTATCTTTTACCAAAGCACTTGACCTATCGATTTCGACTTACCTTAGCCCTATTAGTCTCAAGTGCGCGATAATTCGTTCAACTTTGAATATTTGCATTTATAAGTTTGCAGTTCAAAGATATGTTTTATAGCCGGAACTTTCGTTTCATTTGTAAATTACTCTGCTGCTTTTAGCTTCACAATGTAAGGCCATAAAATCCACATGGCGTTTAAATTCTTGACAATTGTTTTTATTCTTGTATTTTAAAGTGATTCTCCTTGATTGTTCCATAATTTGCAGCTGTCAATTTTGTTGGCAAACCGAACAACAACAACAAGTTAACCAATTGCCTGTCAAATGTGCCATTGTTAACCTCAATAAGTTATAAAGCCGGATGGCAAGGTGCAAACGTTTTGCTGTGAAATATTGGTGTCAATGTGTCAATATGTGAAGTATAAACACGTGTGCAATTACAAAACATACAAAACATACAACACAAGACACTTCAGTGTGTGGGCGAAATAACAAAAGCTGCAACGGAAGTACTTTACAAGTACAGGCACAGGCGTTTGTGTGAATGTGTGAATGTGTGAGTAGGGGACGCATTCTCTCATACAAAGCTTCAAGGCAGACCTCCATAGAGACATAGTCGAAAGCAATTTCCATGCAATTTTCATGCAGTTTTCATGCAATTTTCACACATTTTCTGCTCAATTATCACACATGCAATTGTTTTCAAAGTTTTTTGAATTTGAAATGTCCCTCCAAACATTTCCTTATCACCATCTTCACGAAGATAGCTTGGCGGTATTTATGGGAGAGTGTTTGGCTAGGGACAACATCAAAATATCGCTTTAACTCTTAGCAGATAATTTAATAATATTTTAAACTGGAAATTAGCTTCATAACAAATATGATAGTCTTTTATAATAGCGATGAGGTAGGCCTTCCACTTCTGATTTTCAAGTTGTGAGTTGCAGTTTCAATACCATCCGAGTTACAATCTTAGCTACTGAAAGGCGTGAATATGTGATACCTTCTGCATGAAAGACATTCTTATTTTCCACAATTGTGAATGTTTGCAGGGAATAGACCCATGCTAGCCCTGCAGGCCCAGAATTTCTGTGCAAAAAGTAGTGTCTGTAAAAGCGATGACTTTGCATTTGCCAAGTCTTGCATGCAAATTTGGCAAAACTTTTGCCGGGATTGGCAAACTATAAATTTGAAGGCTAATTTGGAGACATTTTGTATGCACACGCATCTTGCAGTTTTCTTACTGCCTTCCCCTCTACTTTTTGCTTTTGACTAAGAGTCATAAAACTAAGTCAACTGCAAGTTTGATCGATTTGGCATTGCTTAAGGTCTTGTCATCTTGGCTTGCCGCATGCGGAAGGCCGACGAAGTCACCATGTCTAAAATGGCAAGGCCATAAGGAGTGCTTTAATTATTGCATAAGACGCCCCTAGGGTAGCCACGCATGGCTATCAGAGCAGAGTAAGCAGCATGAAAGTTTAAGCGAAAGCCATTTACGCCTAGAAGCATGCAGCGATTATTTTGCAAACAGAAAAAAGGAAAGCCTAGGCGATTTGTTCCTCCCACATTTTATGACATGTTTTTATATAACAGAAACAAAATGCCATTCGGGCCACAGGCCACCATATCTTACGACTTTGATTTGCGTGCGCCTTGTGGAAATATCATGAAGCATCAGCCATTTCCTTGGAAATGATTTTGATTTTATATATCTGACCCCCGTTGACTTTTGGGTTTTTCCTTGAGTTTTATGTCGGCAAATTTGAGTTTTGGGCAACTCAATGGGCGTCGCTGTGGCATTGTGGTTTCCTGCCCGTTCTTAAGACGCAATTGTAGCTGTGTCTATGGGTAAACACTTTTGCTGGTTGTGGTGGCGTATGTGTGTGGGTGTAACTACCAAATCGTATTTTCACGTTAAACGTGGGCGTACAGCCACATTTGGCAAGCCTTAGACTACTAACAAACACTTTGGGACACTTAAAATTCTGTGTGGTAAACGTGTATAGCTATGGGCAGTGTTTGGTACACTTAATAAGCAAAAGGGATGTGCATAAATAAAATTCGTGTGTAGGTGTATAGAGTGTACATATACTGTACTGAAAATTCTTATTAGTTGGCCAAGATCTCTGTTGTACTCGTCTATAGAAGTTGGCCCAGACTTAAGGAAAATTCCCAAAAATAGTCACAAAATTAACAGTCACCCTTCCATCTTTCTTAATATTTGTTCTTTTAGACCTACGCACAGCATTCGACCTACTAGACAGAAATCGTGACGGACGTGTCACTGCGAATGAGCTGCAATTCATGCTCAAGAACCTGGGCATAAATGTGCGTGATGAAATCATACACGATCTCATACGTGAGGCCAGTCATTCAGGTGAGTGCCACTTATAAAATAACCACAACAGTTACAAACACAACAAGTGCAAAACGAGCAACAAACAAAAAGAAACACTTCTTCTTAAGTTTTCTATGTTGAGCAGTCGTGTAAGAGCAGCCAAAGTGCGCTGAAATGTATGCAACAGTTTGCACGCTGCATGCAGTGAATGTATGTGTGTATATTGAAGGGGTGTGTGAGTATTTGCCTTAATAAATCATGCAACGAAGTTGGTTTTGTCAAACAAACAGCTACGGTAACGGTAATTAAGAGGCATACAATATGTGCGCTTAGATCTCACATAGTTTACCGTTTGGTGACCTCAAATATAAATGTTAAATGTGTTTGCTTTGTGTGTGGCTCAAGCGTGAACCAACAGTCATTTTGCCTCGAGCTGAGCCGACATAAATAAGCAAACACTGCGTCACAAGCAACCAAGATAAGTACACATCGAATTCGACAATTTTCGAATTGGTTCTCAGCAACTGCGTGTGATGATGTTCAGGTGAATTAGTGCCAAAGTGTTAACGTGTTTAGTGAAACACAAAAATGTGGTCGTAGATTTCGTTTTTAGTTCAAACTAATCAAACGAAATCATCAATCATGATTTCACTGCAATACTATATTCATACCCTTGCAGAGGGTATTATAATTTTGTCCCGATATTTGTAACACATAGAAGGAAACATCTTCAACCACATAAAGTATATATATTCTTGGTCAGTATGACATGTTAAGGCGATATAGCCATGTCAGGCTGTCTGTCTGGCAGTCCATTTCTATCCGAATTGAACCAAATTTGGTAGTGTTAGTTTCAGTTGTATGAAGGCTTCTCCATGTCCGCTCCATGATCAGGATCGGGCTACAAAGCTATCCTTCCCTATTTAAGTTTATATTTCTGCTAGGGTATGCAAGCTTGGCCCGAAGTTAGCCTACCTCTCTAGTTTGGAATTAAACTTTCCAATGATTCATACAAAAATATATGGGCATGCAATATATATTTTTCAACCTTTTACAAGCAAGGAAAAACCTGTTTATGATTTATCTCCTATAGTCAAAAACTTTCAGCGAAGTTATGCAACTCAAGCTTGTTTTATTACACTTGAATAAACACATTCGTACCTCGAGCTACTTCTCAACTTAAGCTTTGATTTTCCGTTCAAGCATACACATCACCTTACACTAGACTGCCTGCAGCACTGTTCTGAATTAATTTTTCTTCCATTTTTGTTGCAATTATTGCATTTAATACCATCACCATCAGCGTTGAAAGCCTTTGGTAATCCACAAGCCAATTTATTTCTTGGTAGCTCCGCAACGCGCCCAAGAGTCTTTCACTTAATTTACTCGTTAAGTAATGCAATTTCTATTATACAAATTCCAAAGAATGTTTCTACGAGTGTCTCTTACAATCATCTGAATGCATTTTATTAGTTTTTAGTCATGCCATTGAGCAGCGAGCGCAAAAGGGGGAGCCTGCCAGTTCATTCCATTCTTGTCTGTCTAGAGCTAAGCCTGATCCTTGCACTGTTTGCTTTTTGTCTTATGCAGCCTTGATTTTATTTATTTTTATTATTTTATTTTAATTTTGCTGACTATTTTCATTTCTGCAGGCTTTTATGTTGCATTTTTAATAGCATTAAATTAAGGCAACATTGCAGAAAATTACATTTTTGCCTTTCAAACTATAAGACATGTGGGCGTATATTAAAATTGTGAATAATGACATTAATGTCAATTTATAAAACATGATTTTCGTTTAAAAACTCATACTATTTATAGAATTTACCGGGTGCATTATCGGTAAGCCTCTCAACCCAAAGATAATGTTTTAATTGTTTGTGATGTGTACAGAATGCAACATACACTTATATATGTGTTGCACTCACATGTTCCAACATTTATCAGACTTATAAAAGCAGGCAACTGCTGCTGACAGCAGCTCGAGGAAGTTGCTCTGCCGTCTGCCACGAACAGACAAACGTTGCAGCTCCGAAACAACAATAGCATAAACTTGTCCAACATATCCACACAAACAATAAATATGTACATATATATATGATATATCAACAATAACGCACAACGCACTGCTAAAGACACGTGATAAAATATTTGGCATTTGTTGGTGGTTGTCCAAAAACAAGCGTCTAATAAATGCGACAATAGTACAAATGCTTCAGCACGTTTTTGTTGTATTTTATAAATAAAATGTTGCTCCATATTTGACATCATGTTTCCAGGCATCTCAGCAGCTGAGCTGCTGCTATAAACACGTATCTCTCTTCCTGTATAAGTCCTTTGAATGATTTCTTTGCCAGAGGTATAACAGAGTTTAACAGAAAGTTTCACCTTTAAGGATATGTTATAATTTGTATGACTATTTACCGCACCAAAAATCAAAAGTTAAAACAAATAAAGCACTCAACTGAGACGAATTCAATTGTGTCTATAACACTAGCTGTTGCTCATATCCTTTTTATTGCCAAGCTAGATTTTAAACACTCAGCCGGTGCTTCGTCTGTCCTTGTATCATTTATCCTTTGTGCTTCGTTTTAGCTGCCACAACTGAGGGTAAGACTGTTGAATGCTACATAAAGCGCACACTTTATGGCTTCATTTACATTCCAGGGGTTTCAATGACACGCACAGTGCCTGGCCAAAGCTCCAAAGCTATGCCGTGACACTGCCATACCCCCTCTTTTAGCTTTGCCTCTTAGAACACTGATTTAGACGTACTGCTAAGTGACCACCACCTGACTGTTAGACAGACTTCCAGCCGCGAAACCAATAAAAATGGGCGCCCACCTTTGGCTTCAGCTGCTTTAACCTTATTTATGCGTGTCTTTATGCGGCCACAGGAGCAACTCACAGTCAGCACTCGGCCCGCAACTTTTATGGCAGCCAACTCAGATCACCTACTTGGGGTCAATTGTCTCATAAGGAGCGTCTATGTACTGATTCTTAATTTATGTGCGCTGACATTTTGACGCAATTTAAAAATAATTGCCACATGCTTTTAAGAGCTATATTTAGCCGAAAGAAGCTCACACATAGATATTATTTACGCTTTAATTGCTGCCCGTGTTATTTTATATAGAGTTTTGTGAATGAAAAAGCAATAAAAATAAATGTATATGTATAATTAATTGTGCACACAGACTTCATGGCATGATTTTAAGAGCAGCCAGCAAATTGACAGCGCCCTCAACAATGCAAACATTTTCAATCGCAGAGACTATGAATGTGATACCCAATTATATGTTCAATTTCTTGCTTTTTCATTTAATGAATAACATATGTATATCGATATATTGAGTTATCGATCTATGTGTATAGATATATGGAGTTATCGATATATCAATATATTGAGTTATCGATATATGTATATCGATCAATTGACTTTTCGAAATCTGTACATCGATATCTTGAGTTATCGATACATGTATCTCGATTTCTTTCAATCTTAATAGAGATATCGATAGACGAATATCAATTTATATCAGTATATATCGATACATTTTATCGACCACCGTCACTCCAGGAAAAATTCTAGAATACCCCAGAAAGTTGTGGAAGTTTGCAAAACAAGACCTCAAACATATCACATTGAAGATCACTAGCACAAGAACAAACATAGATCAACAGGAGGAGGCGTAGCGACCCACGCCAATTAGCTAGTCAAAAATAAAAATGTATGCTTAACAAACTCAAACTTATTATTAAATATTTAGAATATAGAAATAGAAATGTATATATATCTTGGGTTCCTTTATAAATTGAAAACTACCAACATCCATGCAATCTACATTTCCTTGCATGCCATTCGCTGCTCTAAGCGTTGCGTGGATTGCGCCTGATGTTGCGTTGTTGTATGTTAGGACAAATTAGCTTTCAGTGCTCTAAATGCAATTGTGTGCGTGTTTATGACCGCGTACGCTTTTACCGCAGGTCAAATGCACATTGTCTTTCACATTATGGCCAACTGTCAGCAACACTGCCGCCAGCACTTTGGCCTGTCCAACACTCTCTAGGTCCCTGGATGGCAATTTAAATGTTCCTTGACTGTTCGGCATCGGCAAATTGTATCTTGCCTTTGTGCATTCAAATGAGCGCAACCAACTTTGAAGTCAGTTATCCTAATCGAATCAAAGCGAAGAAGCCCCAGCGCAGCGGTCAGCTCAATTTGCATAGCAAATGGTCAAAGTTAAATACATACTCGCCAGATAAATAGAGAAGCGTAGAAAATTTACCAAAAATTTTCAAAGTTAGTGAAATGGAAATGGCACGTAAAAAGAATTTCATTTCATTTCAAATTTGTAGTTCATTGGACATGAAAAGCAGGCGGCGCATTCAATCAAAGCGAGGGAAATACTAGATAATGTAATGATAAATTGCGAATATCAATTACGGTGGCGGAAAATGAAAACAGCCAAGGAAAAGTTCAAAGGTAAAGGTCCGACAATCGGGGCTAACGTAAACACCTGACTATACCATAATCACAATCACTGTGAATAGAAATCACAATCATTGTGAATAGAAATCACATGCAATTGTGATTTAAAGAAAATTTAAAGGATAACTACTTTAAGGAGCAACAATATCTAGATAAATCATTTTTTATATTTTTTTCTCTTGCGTCTATCAATAGATATAGAGAACCTGTCCAAACAAGGAGCAGCACTTCTCACTGTCTGGATTGAGATCCGCAATAATCTTATCATAGAAAGCCTTTGGCTACTGTCCTACTATTTCAAAACTAAAAACTCTTAGAGGTTGCTGTACACACAATCAATGCTCTGGGCTCTAAAGTGTTTCAGCATTTCTGACGGCATATTAATAGTCTTTCGTCAACAGCAACCAGATATAAAATCTGCTCATAAGCTTGTAATTTTCTTCTAAGGCAAATTAAATGCTTATAACTTGCTTTAAACGAGTGGCAGCCAGGCAACCAGGTAGCCAGCCAACGACATCCTTTTATGTGCAATAACAAATGATGCTTGCGGCTGCGCTGGTTGCGGCGCCTGCTGTCAATGAATGCTACCAACCTGCAGTCGTGGGGGCCTGGCTCAAGGCAACAACTTCATGCCAAAATGCAATCAATTATTGGTAAATGTACCTGCCGTTGAAGCCACTGCTCCTGCTGCTGACCTCATGGCAACGGAAACGGAAGCGCGGCAAAGGCAATGTATGTGTGTGTGCGTGTGTGGGTGTGTGTTTGATTGTTGCTTGCTGCCGCAAGGACCCTTGGCTGTGTCTGTGTGTATCTGTTTGGCTGTGTTTGTGCTATTTGGCTACATTTTGCTTGTTAAACATGCAATAAACATTGAGTGCTGTCTATACACACATACACAACAATCATTATACCAGATTGTGGTGTTCATGTGTACGTGTGTTTGTATATGTTGGTGTTGCTGTGTTGGCAGCATTTCAGAAAAATAAATTACTGCACACAGCACACACGGCAGCTGGCCATTAATTAAATGTTGACTTGCATTGGTGTATTTTACCTTAAAATCAACTAAAATTGCACTCTAAAAATTATGCCATTGCAAATTGCCAATTTACAATGTGTCCAATGTTGCGTATGCGCAATTTATGCATTTAGAATTAAAAGCCAAAAAGTAGGCAATGCATTTTCGTAGTGTCTGACAAAGCGAGGACTTTAAGGAAAGTTCTAATACGAAAAATGTTATTCTCGTTGTGAAAACTTAAAAAACATAAAGGGAGAATAATCTGATGGATTTTTAAAAGTAGATCTAAAATTATTGTAATCAATAAAAAAAAACAATATACAAATATTTGCAACATTTGAAAAATTCTTAGAAAATTTGTATTGTTCACGAAAACTAATTAAAGGTCATTTGAAATTTAAGTAATTAAACTCGTTCACTGAACTTCACTTTACTTATGTAAGTGAGAACGGGTTTCTGTCACAAATCACAACAGAAAAAGTTTGGCTTTCAATATTTTCAGTATAATGTATAGCTCCATAAAGGTCGCTCAAACATATTGTTAATACCAGTTTGAAAAGTCAAGCTAATTAGCTTAGCAGATTTACTGCACTTTGCTGCTTTTTGTTTTATTAAATTAGCCATCAAACATTATGTACGTCCCAACATCTTTGTTGATGTTGAGATTAAAGATAAGCAGGAAAGCGTAAAGAAAAACAAACGCAAATAAGACAGCTGCAATAAAAAGCTAGACAAGGAGCAGCTGAAAGCTTATCGATTTGCAGCAGTCCCTTCAAATGCAGTCAGCTTATGTCAGTTGGCGAGCCACTCAACAACAATAGCATACTACACATATATACACCTACTTTCATCGACCAACGCCAGGATATACAGTAGTTGCAGGCCAAGCCCCAAAAATCATTTCATGCTTAACGAGCCAAGCAAACGAAAATGCCTTGGCAGAAGACACATGATGTAAATAAGTATGTGTGCCTGCAGAAGACGTAGCAGGATACAGACCTAACACAATTGTTTGACATGGCCGAAATCTGCACAAAGAAACGCAGTCGCCCGCGCTGGAGAAAATGTCCTTACTTATGACAATGACGGCCATTTTCATTATCCTTGGACTTGTCCTTTCTTGCAACAGTCACAGTCAGATAGATAAGATGATGTTGCCTGCACTGAGCAGGCAAACATTAAGTTGTTGGTGTTTTTTAAAGGAAATGGAATTCAAGCCATAGAAATACGAAAGCTAAACACACTTTTTTCCAAGTTACATGGTTGCGCCGCGTCTTCACTACTAACCTGATTTACACTTACGTCTCGTCCTTCTTTGCAAAGTCAAAACTAAACATTTGCTAACTTGCTGTTATCTTTTCTCCGGCTCTCATCATAAGCTGGGATGACACACAGGTTCACTTTCTGTGCAGTTTTATACATTTTTTGTATTTTTTGGAGGAGCTCTTTCTTGAAACATTATTTAGGGGAAAGATACTTAATAATTATTTTCTTTCCAACTGAACAGTGCTTCATTCATGTTCTTTAGACCAAGAAGTTGAATAATTTCTTATGATTAAAAATTACATATGAAATAGCTATGCCTCAAGACCCCTGGACTGAAGCTGATTGCTTTAAGACAACTGAAATTGTTGAGCGAAAATAAAAATATTTGTTCATACAAATGTCACACAGAAGTGTACAAATGTCAATGACAACAAAAGCAAACAGACCAAAAGCTCAGTCTAGCAATGATGATGGGAAAAGATAATCATGATGATGCTGATGATGGCACAAGCACTCCAGCTCTATTGATGAAATAATATTTGTTTGCATCAAGTCCGATGAGAGTAGAGCTCAGCTGAGTGTGAGCATGTTATGCAATCGCTCATATAACATAGTTGTCGTGTTTAATTGATTTGTATGGGCATTAAGTTTAAGACTTTGACGCTCCCATAAAGGTCTTGAGGCAAATGAATTAAGCCTTGACTAAGTTGGACTTAGAGAGAAGTGCATATCCAGTGCATTGTCATTAGTTCTATGTGAAAGCAGAAAGTCACAGCCCTTTGTCTAGATCCGTATTTGTAAGCCACATCTACGATTTTCCATTCCGGCATAACATAATCTACCTTACAAATCTTCCTCCTCAGACAAATTTCTGTGCTTAGCGTTATATTCTTTACTTTCTTGCTCATTTATTGTCTGTAACATTGGCATTGTCTGGGTTATTTTCCCGACGTCAAGTTTGTTGGCAAGCAAACTGAGCAGAGCTTGGCAAGCTATGAAAATTACCTGAAGAATGGCGTGACTTAAGGGGCTTGATGTGTTTGATACAGCAAATATGGTGTCCTTGATGCAGTTAAAGGAGATTTGCCGCAAACAGTTCTTAGATTGGGCTTAGCTCAAACCGGAATGACTTCGTTTCTAACATGTCAAAGATAAATTTTGAGGGCCTAAACTGATTGTAAATAATTGTTTGTGTTGCCTGCAGTCCTGTTAAATATTATAAATTATCTATATGCAGTGAGCGCAGATTACAAAAGGCTTAATTGATTCGTATTTTCACTATATTTTTCCTTATATTTTCTTTATAACAACGCTACGTATTAGCATTTTAAATTTTGTAATTATAAAAGAAAAAACAAATTTAAGCACACAAACAGCGTCTTTGCCGAAAAGTTATGCAAGCAAAATGATATACGACCTCCTGACCTGTCCTTGCCATGTCGCCGCTTTGCTTTTACACAAGTCGCCGCAAAATTTATGCCCGCTCGGATTATCGCTGATTTGAACTTCATTTGTGTTGCTCTTTTTGGTGGGTGCTTAAGGTCAAGGTTGTGGGTTTTCTTGTTGATGTTTCCGGAAGACCATAAAGTGTGCTGTGCATCCCAAAAGATTTTCCGGACGCAGTATATATATACCGCGCTTAATTATAAAAGTTTCACCAACAGAAAGAAATCGCAAAATAAAAAGGAGGAAGAAAGGGGATTTCAGGGCCACGGCTTGTTTGGCATAGTTGAAAAAATATCATTGCATTTCAGCTAAAAATATTTCAACAGCGCAACGTTTTAAGGAATGCTAGAACTTTCTTTGAAAATATTAAACAGCGATTCAGTATTTCGGATCCACTGTTGGACCGCCACCTGAGCGCACAAAAGTCGGCAATGTTTTGCACTTGGCAGCCAAACATAGGGATTATGTGTGATTGTAGTTGTGTGTGTAGTTGGGTGTGTAGTTGGGTGTGTGTGCACGGTCGCAGACAACAATGGCTTATAGTTTTTTTTTCTAGATGTTGTCCTCGCTGCTGCCGCTTGAAGCGTGTAAACATTTTTAAACAACTTGCCAGCGGCAACAAAAAAGCGACACGATGCTTCGCATTCAATTACTGCTCAACTCTCCTCTCTCTCTTCTAAGTAAAAATCCAAGTTGTTAGTTGTTGCACTAGGAACTACGTCTGCTTTCGAATTGCACTCAACCACATGCCTTACACTCAATTACAGGAAATGGTTTAATCAACGAGGCTGAATTCCTGCAATGGGTCGGACGCATTCAGGCATTGCGCGACGAACAGCAACAGCAGGAGGACAGCGCCAGCAATAGCAAGCCAGCGGATGAGGCGGATGATGTCACCGAAGATTTAATAGCCGCATTTAGGTAAGCAGACAAACAAGCGTCTGCAAGTTATGCATTTCTTAAATTCAAAGAAACTTTTCCAGAGTTTTTGATCGTGATGGAAATGGTTTTATAACGCGCGATGAGCTGACTACCGCCATGGAAATGATTGGCGAACCGCTTAATGAGGCGCAAGTGGAGCAGCTGTTGACCATTGCAGATTTGGATCAAGATGGCCGCATCAATTACGAGGGTGAGTGTAACGCATTCTCGAAAACTTATGTATGTAAATCCTTCAAACATTTTCCATAAGAATAACATTAGAAAGGGATTATCCAAAAGGTATTGCTTGGCCCCTTGTCCCCACAGAAAGATAGAGGTAGCAAGATAGAGATATCGCCAAGCAAAAGAGTTTCGGTAATCATTATAAACTTTTTCCTTTGTATATCGGTGGTCCAAGCTCCTATATGTGTGAATGGAAGCTATACTGCACGCAATTTCCCATACAAAGGACAATGCTGACGTAGTAGTAGTGCACACAAACATCTTAGGAAGGACACTTAAAAACCGCAAAAGCTGTCATACGCCCATTGCCTCCGACTGCAACTATAACTTTAACGTTAATCAAGCCATAACATAAAATATAACCTTTTGCCAATATTTGCCAAAGCAACAGCGGCAACAACATAAAATTTCGGCCATAAATCAGCTAGACAAATACGCCAACGACAACTGTGACTGTGACCAGAACTAAGAATGTAGAAGTTTAATAACCCCAGCTATGATGATGATGATAATGATGACGACTAAGGCCGTCAACGCACTTTATATGAGGCCATGTTTTTATTTGTTTGTTTACTCAATAAGTATTTTACTGGCTGGCAAAATATGAAAGCCGACAGGAGACTGGCGGGTGAAAGGCTAAAGGCGTTGGCGTTAGCCTTATGGGTTTTGCAAGGATATGCCAGTGTACACGCTTGATGGAGATGGCCTTGTTTATTTACATTGCAATGCTCAAACGTTAACGCAAGCCTTAATCAAGAGTCAATGGCAGATCAATAAATTAAATTTAAAATAAACAAAGAATGTTCGTTAATTTGTGAGGAATTTGTTAGCAAAAGCGATTAGGTTTAATTAAGCCAATATAGTGCGAGTCATGGACGTTTCTTGCCATGATGTAAGCATTTGGACAACTTACCAAGGGGTATTTATATTTTGTTACAACATTTGTAAATGGAAATGTTCCAATTCTACAGTCTTACAATAAATTTTGAACAAAATGTATGCACAAATTCTCAACCTAGACCCTTGACCTTAAAATTGGTGACTTAAGAAAGAATACACAATACGAAAATGTTATCATAATGTGTTTGTATATTCTTGGAAGAAACAAAATATTATGTCGATGTTGATAGTGATCATATAAGGCTTTTAATAAGAATAAAATGATATTCTAAAATATTAAGGTCAGTAATTAAAAGCAGTATCAGATGGATCCACTTACTATGAACTAGACGACTAGATCAAACTCATTACTTTGTATCCTGCTAGGGCATATAAGCTTCGACTGGTTGGAAGACAGATGAATGTTTGCTTTCGTATATGTTTGCCTTATCTATTGTCCTGAAAGAAGGGCAACAGCAACAGTGCGTTTGCATGGCATTATATTGTTTTACTAAACCTAAACTAATACAACGACACACACACACACACACTCACTCAACCCATGGAGACTTAAGTGTTGGCTTAGTGTGAGCCAGTTCTTTGTCTTTATTTGTGTGTGTTTCGGAGTGTGTAGTGTTTGTCTGTGCCCTCAGCTTGGGCTTGGGATTCTCTAATATAACATTAGGTTCATACATGCCATCGTTTTGCTAGTGGATACTTTGACCTTGTAACGCATCGACATGCTCTTTCCTCTGCCCCTTAGGTTCTATTTTGTTTGCTGGCATATGCAATTTATTTACTTATTTTGTTGCCTCTGTTGTTTTTTTTTTTTTGTACATTATGTTGTTGTTGTTGTTACTTTACTTTATTTACTCAACACTGACATGGGGATGAGCAAGTGCTCAATTTTTGTGTTTGGTTTGCTGTTTATTATATTTTTTTTCGCTGACATTGCATGTTAGTGTAAAACGATGGGGGGCGTGTCATTGATGGTCGTCAGGCAGCGCAACACGTACAGAGCCGTGCCCTGCCTAGGCCCCAAGAGATCCCTTTAATCACTTTGCCAAGAGTACATACACATACATTCACTTCTTTAGGCAGTGTATCGCAATTGAAATGCTGACAGGTGTGGTGTATTGTATGTGTGTTTTGTGGACTACGAAGTGATTGATCTGAGTACGGTTCAAAGTTCGAGACAGTTACAAGCTTTTTATACGGTTCATGAACTCAAAATATTGTCAGTTAGGAAGGTTTAATAGTTCCATATTTGCTTTAAAATGTGACCGTCGTATAATTATGAAACTCATCTTACATAAATGATATTCTTAAATGTTTATGCAATTATATATATATCTGAATTATCAGAAATATTATTATAATTAACATTTAATTAAATTGTCCTTTTCAATTTTACTTTCTTTACAGAATTCACGAGACTTTTGCTCTAAGCAAGCGGCGTGTGGCTTTGTCAACAACAACAATTATGAAATGGAATACAGCATAATTATTAAGCTATTATGCATATACTCAGACACACTTAAGAAACAAAACAAAAGAAATATATATATAAATAAATTAAAAAGAAGACGAACACCCAGTTGGAAAAGCAAAATTAATTAATATTTTATACAAAATATATACATATATATTTACTTATATATATACAAAGGCAAGGGAAATGTGCAAGGCTAGGCAATTCACGCACCCCACTACACTTTGAGTTGAATTTCGAAATATTCGAGTCGTGTTTGAAAGTGGATATTCATAAGCACTTACTTACATAATCACTATCATATGTAAATTAGTTTTTTACATATATCATTTCTAAGAAGAAAATTCTTTTTACATATATTACATTTTTGTAAGCAATAAGTTAATTAAAGGTCTCCCAATAAAACACGAAAAATGAAAACTAAAAGTGGGCTTCATGAAAAGCTAAATGTTAGCATATTTTTTAGATGATTGTAAGTTTTTTTTTAAAGAAAAGGCACCATCAAAAATGTTTTTAAAATTATGTTATGTCAAATCATGAATACATACATACATAAATACATATAGATGCATATTCGGATAAGTCTGAGCGCGTGAGTGATATTGTGTTTAGGGTGCTGCATAAACAAAAAAAGGCAAACAAAGAGCATATAATAAATAATATATTATAAAATGTAATAAACAAATATATTCAGTTATAAACAAAATAAAATAATCAACTTGATTATATAGTACATATATAAAATTGAAGAACAACTATCTAAATCGTATATTTGTATCTTTCTTAAAATTATATAATGCTTCAAGAAAATGTTTCATGTTTGTTAGACCTAAGCCCAAATAAATGTTAACAATTTATATAAGAACAAAAATTAAAAGAATATTATTGTTTAATTTAGGTTTTTGCACGTTAAAAGAAGACATCATACTAGTGCTTACATACTTGATTTCAAAAAGATATTTGTTTATCAAGTGGCAATACCTGCGCATGACATATACTTATATGAATATGCTACAAATTTAAACTTTTAACTTTCGAAAATAGCTAATTTTGCATAAACTTACAAACCCTCAAAATTAACAGTGCCAGCCCATGAATGTGGTTAAATCAACTCATATATATAAAACCAATCTAAACTTAGTAATTTACTAAGAATACTACTTTTCCATGTAAAAGAACTTTTACTACTTCTTCGTAGTATGTTAGATTATAGTTGATTTCGCCACACTTGGGGGCTAATTCAAGCAAGCCTGGGTCATGTCGGAAATGTATATGCCTGTTTCTACGCCTAAAAACATAAATATTTTGCAGTTCACATAGTAATGAAGATCAAAATGTAAAATCAAAAGAATTAAATTGCTGTGCATACCCATGTATGATGCAGACAAGTTCAACAATATTCCAAATTCTCTTTAGCAAAAAAGAATATTTGCATTACAAGGGAATATTTTTCTATCCAAATAATCTTTGGAAAATAAGATCGTTGCTACTTGAGACATTGCAGTCATCGCTCAGAGTATCTAACTATAGAGCCACACTATAGTGATGAAATATGCACTCTATATCTATGGTTACATACTGCTTGGTTATCACCAGATAAAACAGCTGCAAGTGGGCCATTTCTCAATAGATAGCTTTCTAAAAATGATCATACCCCTTCTATCCCCTTCAAATCATAATTATTCGCATATTAATATGTAAGATCTCGTCATCTAGAACCAAAATGTAGCTAATTTATTTGCGATATCAAAATTCAAGTCCATTACATTGCCGTCCCGGCTTAGCCAGAGTTGCATAGGAACAATTCAAAAACTAATTTAAATACATATATTTACCAATGCGGTTTCAGTTTAGTATTTTAACAACCATTTTTTACATTTGCAGGCACAATTAAAACCGACACAAAATGAATTTCGCTTATATAAAAAAAAAGATGCATGTAAAATTTGTAAATGAAAAATGAAATTAGGGTTAATATATGGCCAATAATGTCAAAGGTACAAAAAGACGAAATAGAACTACAAGGAAAGCACACCACAGCAATTTTGTAATGAATTTACAACTGGAAGAAGCAAAATCTCCAGACTACATAAAGATATATAAATGGAAATTAAAAAATATAAAACAGAAATTACATCAATATTTATTTACAAAGAGGATGGATGTTACCGGAAACGCTAGAGTTTTTGACATTTCATGTGTGAATTTATTAGATTTTTACGAGTATAGAGAAAGGACTCAATGGCTGTTAGATTTCAAGAGTGTGTAAATGTTAAAATATCGTCAATTTCAAATGTCACAGCTACCAATAGCTGCTTCTGTTTAACATTTCATCCAGTAGCAATTTAAGCTTTTCTCTATTTTCGTAAAAAAAGTAAATTTTCACACATGAAAATATCGCAACGTTTACATGTTTCTATTAGCCACTCCAGTAATATATTTTCATTAAGAAAAAATAAATATTATAACATTTAACTATATATGTATACATATATGTGTATGTGTACTTAACAAAAGTAGTTTTTTATGACATCTAAATGTGCTTAAATAAACTATATGCAGTACTATAAAATATTCTATATTATACCTACTACATATACTAAATATATGCTGTTTATGTTAAATGAGCTCTATACTTAACCATTATCAACCTATTGAATTATTATATATACATACACATATTGTATACACACAAAAACTAAGACATTATCTATATGCGTACTTAAAAACGTAGCTATTTACTTAAATATTTCATTTAGATATATTAATGATTTCATAATTGATAACTGTGTAAAAGAAATGATAAACGATATATTATATATATATATATATATATATATCCATATATGCATACATAATGAATAAAGAAAATACACCAACGCTCAAACATTTTGTGTCAGCATTCAATTTAAAAAATTTAGGCAGGCGTTGCCGTTGCGTTTCGAATTGTCAGCTTCACAAACTCTTGCTGTTCCATATTACGACATTTCTAAATTCGATGCTGTGCAGTAAACATTGTTTATATTTTTTAAACTAAAAAACCTTGTGAGCTAAAATAACTGAAGAATAACCATGAATGAGCAAGATGGAAATGTAAGTAAGCAACGCATTGAAATCCACATTTTTTCATTCGGTTTTTGGAAAAAGTCCTCAAATATTAGTACATATGCGAGTGCGCGTCGTTATTGTAGCAGTTTTCATACAACAAATTGCTGTGGGGACAGATTGTTCGGACAGCTTTGATGACCAACGAGGGGTAGAAGCTACCAAAAACATTAAAATTTCTATACATTTGTTCGTTTTGCGTTTAATACTCTTTGGCTATTCCATAAACGAAATGGGAAAGCATCAGAACATCAGAGATGTTCAGTCGCATAATAATTCAAAAGTGTGCATTAACGTTGGACTTTTCAGGCCTTACATATTAGCAGAATATGTGTTAAAGAATGTATTTCATTTTTAAATTTCAAATTCAAATTGATAGTTGTAGTTGCTGTATCATCTGGATTTTACAGTATCTGTATCTGCGCACATTTTTGGTATTTTGAATCCAACTAGTATTTTTCATGAATATTTTCGTCGGCACTTTGACATTATTCACTTACGGTCGCACTGGGAGTTCATAAAATCAATTCTTTTTATTTTTTGCAATTAAAAGTTCACTTAAACGAAGGTGCAAACTGCACCCAGTGTCCCTGTCCATTGTCTGTCTGTGTGCTTCGCATTGAAGCTGCGGTTAGGGTAGCGGGAATACGTGAACCCACACGAAGTTTTTCGAAACGTGCTGTTACAATAAAGCCGCAAAGTGGATACCGAAAACGACGTAAAAATTGAGGATTTGATGGACTCTGATCCAGACATTGAGTTCATTGAAAAGGATAGCGGGATGTCATCGTTGGGCGGCAGCAAAGACGAAACGCCTGAGCGGCGCATAGTAGCCACCGTAAGTAGAAACGTGTACGAGGAGAGTGTCTGTGTTATCGCTGCTCACGTAATTCTTGCACCAGAAACACCAGCTGGTGCGCGGCACGGGTTTGGGGTACTCAGCTACGAAATAGGCAGGCATAAATGTGGATACCCCACTTATAAATGGCATTGATTGAATTGATATGGTTTTCTTTTCTTTACAGGCAGGCAATGATGAGCCGCAGCGCGGGGGCGGTGGTGAGAACTACGATGATGTAAGTAGTGTTGCCGCATGTTGTTGTTTGTAAACAAGCAGCATAAATTGATACTAAAGCATTTCTAACCTCACTTTTGCGTGCCGTTGCCGTTTAGGAGCCCGACGAGTCGTTTGGCGAGCGTATCTGGGGCTTGACTGAAATGCTCCCGGAATCCGTGCGCAATGCCGCTGGCACCGTTTCCAGTGCCACTGTAAAGAGCATCCGCAGCCTTTACACATTCTCGTGCACTGCTTCGTGGATATTCTTCACCAGCTCGGTCATTCTATTCGCGCCAGTGATTTTTGAGACCGAACGCGCCCAAATGGAGGAGCTACACAAGTCGCAGCAGAAGCAAGTGTTACTGGGACCGGGCAGCGCCATGGCCCCAACCGGACCATCGCCCAGTTTACCACTGATTCGTTAAACTTCCTTTCAAACGGAAGCAAATGCCACACCATTAGTTTAAGTTATATCAATCGTCAGTCAAACAACAGACAAAAACAAATCCCCTTTAACAATACGCCCAGACCTAAACCAGTAAAGCGCCTTAAGCATTTACGCTGCAAGCCCAATCTTCTACGTCCCCATCCTCCACACAAACACACACACATACAGCCATATCCTTCAGCGTGCAGTTTGCGATAGAACTTCAAATGGGGCCTAGTATTGTAAAAGGAACAATTACTGTTTAAACAAATTAATAAAATATGTTTATTAAGAGTTATTTGGCCATCTATCACCATTCAGGGACTGCCTAGGTATTCGCGAGGTATGGGATGTTCCGTGAAGTAGCGACGAAACTCACCGGCATATTTGTTTCTCAGCGTCCGTTCACCGAACTCATTGAAACGCTGGGCCAGGAACACATAGATGTCCAGCACCTTGGCATGGGCCGACAACTGCTTGAATGACTTCGCCGCCCGCTCCAGTATCTCCAGAGATTTTAGCAACTGCGCCTTGCGCTCAACCACATTGCTGGTGATGGCGAGCAGGCAGCGCACAAATATGAAATCCGTCTTGGCCCGCTCGTAGAGTCCGCCATTAATGTGTATGTCGTCCATGGCGCGCTTAATGGCCTGATAGGCCTTCTGGGACATGCCCAATAGCAACAGCAGCTGGGCCAGCAGCATATCGACCAAGGCCAGTTCGTAATCCATTTGTGAGTCAGCCATTTCTTCGGCCACGCCAAGTAGCACCGTCAACGCCTCGCTGGAGAAGCGTCCATCGCCCAGACTGCAATAGCCCAACATCACCTGGACGCGCATGCGCAACAGGAAGGGCAACTGCTGCTCCTGAGCTGCCAGCATATCCAGCAGGCGACGTCCATTAAAAAACTCACGTTTGGCCACGTAGATGGTGGCACGCTGCATCAATGCATCCATTGGATCCAGCAGATGCAGCTGATCGCAGGCCTTCAGCGCATCGTGCCAGCGACACCTGTAGATGCCCGACTGTATGATCACGTGGCACTGGCTAATCATCCAGCATTCTGCTCCCGGCATGCGCGGAAAGCGTTCACGAGCCCGATGCAGCAGCACGCGAGCCAGCCGGGGTTCACCCTGCAGTTGCAGCCACAGGGCACAGCTGGCTAGTGCGCTGCCCAGGCCCGCCGAGCCACTGCCCGTGCGATCCCCGCCCACTAACAGCAGCTGTGAGTAAAGGGACGCCAACTCGTGGCGCCCAAAGGCGCACCAGACAGAGCTCCTCAATGCCAGCGCCTCGGACGCATGGTCCCCATAGTTGTTGCGATTGGTGAGATTGTCGCTGTGCTGCAGGAGATCGAACAGACGCAGTGGCTGGTAGCCAGCGACGGTGCCCAGCTTGACGCCAAAATGCAGGGCCAGTGTATAGTTTTGCAGCAGAGATCCGTCTGCATCATTGGCATCGGCCACGCTGCGCTCCACAGAGGACAAGGGCAGCTCGTCGCGCAGTAAGCAATACCAGGTGTTGGCCAGGTTGAGACTCCGCTTATCGCCATGCTCCTGCGCCAGCATGATGCTTTCCCTCAGGGCGGCCAGGGCCTCTTTGCGGTGACCAAAGGTGGCGTGCAGCACGGCCAGATTTACGCAAAAGTATTGATAGCCCTTCTCCTGGCTCATTAATCGCACTGGACTGCGATCCATGCCACGATGCAAAGCCGACAAAGCATTGTAGTAATCCCGGACGCGCAGCTGATTCATGTAACCCAGAAAGTAGGGCGTTGTGGCCAATGGTAGATCTTGTATGATCTCCTGCACCCGACGCTGCAGCTCTTTGGGCGGTAGAGCCTGACGCTCATCAATCTCCAGTAGCTCCGACTGCTTGTTAATGAAAAACTTCGCCTGCTTGGGCGCCCACTTCGAGAGTGGATTTCTTTCATCCACGCAGCGAGCAATATCTTCCTCCTTCTTTGCGGCCAAGGGCAACGATGCTGCGTCACCTTGTGCACTCTTATCGATTGCCATAGACAACACCCGTCCATGTCCCACAACGGGCGGTGGCGTTTCCTCCCTATTCAGCACTCCACCGGACACTAATTTGCGCGGTCCTATTGCTAGCGCACGTATACCACGTTCATAATACACACAAATATTTCTATACATGGCCATCATCTCAGCAAAGCTGAGCCGCTCCAAGACTACGGCGACACGACGCACATAGACACCCACCATGCTGAACTGGTTGACACCATAATCCTCATTAAGCAACTTGTCAATATTCTGCATTTCGGCAAAATCAAATAGCGCTTCGATGCTGCCAGCGCCACAGAACTCGGCCATGGCTTTCTCAAAAGCTTCCAGTATCAGGGTGTCCAATTTGTAACGTCGCGAGGTGAGGAAATTGTGCAGCTCGTTGTATGGCATGTCGGGCTCCTGGATCAGCTTGAACATGAGCATGCAAAACATGCGGCGCCGCTGCGGACGCATAGTTATACCCATTTCCATGGCTGATTTTTTATCCTAAGGGAAGAGCAATGCCTCTTGGATTTGGTTTTCGGTGGCATCAGAATCTCAATGCTTACCTTGACATACTGTTTAAGGAGTATCAAAACGGCTATTTTATGGGGAGTGGGCGTCTCAATACGAGGCGGCACCTGCTTGGATGTTGGGTCCAATGTATCCAGCTCCTCGAAAAGATTCATGTTGGTTGTTATTTGAAACAACAACTAATAACAATAATTTTGGAGTTTTGTTTTGCTTTTGCCGGCTAAATTATGCGAATGAAATTAAATAAATCGGAAATCAAATCGGAGACAATCGATTAAACGACTTTGTATGCAGTCGATATTTTTCAAATCGATTTGCCTAAATCAATTACAAAGCTGCCAACTGATTTAGCGAAATCCCAAATAATGCAGTCTGGCTACACTGCTGGAAACGCACCTTACCTTTAAACAAAGCAACGCATTCAAAGTCCAAATTATGTGTAATATGCAAATATTTACATAAACTAAAAATGTAACTGTCAGGTGCCATAACTAGTTTTTCCTCCATTTGTATTTACTTTGGGCGAAATGCAATCACAAAGTTCACAACTCGACTACATAACCGGATCCATTAAAAAGCTTAATGTAAATGGAATAATTAATACAACTCGCCAAACTGTGTATACTACGTAATTGTTCTTGCGAAGCAATTTACAGGACAAATGGTAAAATAGAACGGCGCTGGCGAGGATAGTCCTTGAACTCCTTCTTGTAGTTGCGATGCTTGGCCAAGGCCCACACAGTCATTTGGAAAGCGCCGGCAAAAGCAAACAAATAAGCAGCCAGGCAAGATGTCATCACCGAGAAGGATACCCATGCTCCAATCTCATAGGTATAATTTGGGCAAGAGACGAGACTGCAAAATAATATATCAGTTAAAAACAATGCCGTCAACTGGAAATGGGACCAATTCTAAACTCACTTGAACAACTTTGTCAAGGGATTTCCATCGGGTACGGGAATCTTGCGGACCTTTGTGCCAGGCGGACGCAGATTACGCAAGGCAATATGTATGGAAAAGTTGCCCAATTCGCAAAGCTGCATAGTAAAGAGTATACATTTTTAAATGCGTTTATATATAAAGGAGGGAACACTCACGGCGAAGGCGCCCAGGGCCGCCCAAACGGTGCACATGCAGGGCGATGTGAACAATGGATGATTGACATGGTAGGACACATAGGCTGTGAATCCCCAATAGTAGCTGCAGTTTTTGAATAGATTACGCAGCGGCATTGTGGCATGCGAGAATCGATGCACGAAGATGGTCTCGAGCAAGCGTTTCACATAGTGCACCGTATAGCAGCCAGCTGCTATGCTAAAGGTTATAATATAAGGAATAGTAATTGTAGTGGACGAAATAGATTTTTATAATATATTAATTGTGGAAATCATAAAACAGACTGAGTAGCCAGACGATCAACATAGTTTCCAAACTCAGCACTTGCTTAATCTCACCAAAAATACAACTTAACTATCTGCCCCGAAATCAAATCTCATTCGTCTGTTCGACATCTCCTTCATTAACCAATTTCATTCATCTGGAATGCAACTAACAAAAAGACTCTTCCTAGAATCTTCCTAAATTAAAACTATTAAACAAAATATAAACACCCTCAATTATGGTTATAAATAGGTATAACAAATACTTGGACATATGCTTCATCCATTAATTGATAAGCCCACGTAGATAAAAAAAACGCGATACCAAAGTTCAAATTATAAGCATAGTCATATCTGGCATTAAGATGGGCTGGGGCGGGTATTCAAACGGGGCTTTTCTGCGATCGGCATCTATATCTAGCAGTTCACATCTAAAGTAATTAATCTAATCTTTAACACTTCCTTCAGATTATTATATAAATTTGCTGTTTGCAGCAACTCATTATATGCCTCTTCCCTCTCTGAGGAGGCCCATATAATGATCGAAAACGGGTAAATAATTATGCATCAACAGCCAGGTAAAAGCGTGCGTTGATAGTAGCGCCTGCTTAAGCTTAAACTTTGCATAACCCAGCCGTTAGTCGCTGTTTGGGTCAATCAGGTCGTATACAAAATATACGAAACAAAAGTCGAATGATTGCTGGCGAAAGTCGCACATACAGACACACACGTATACACAACCTTTGAATACTCTTCAGTCATACTTACTGTGTGGTGAGGGAGATCGGTGTGCTGGCCGCTTTGCCGTAGATCAGTTCCGGACGGAAATAGAAAATCAAATACACAATTAAAGGACCTGCGTACTCAGCTAGGAATACAGTCTTCCATCCAATTTGAGGGCCCAGATCCTTGATGTAAATTTTGTCACCTGGTCGCACCGACAGTGATTCGAGTGTGTCGGTATCCTTTAGACTCTTGCCACGTGCATCCAGACGCAAAGATTGACGGTCAGCATGCGGCGTTTGCTTCAGACTCTTGTGGATTATCACCCGCAGCTCAGAAATTGGGGTGGAGGCGGCGGGAGCAGTCACCTTGCCGTAGGGCTTGCTGGTCTTTGCATTAACTATTTCAATCTGCAAGTATGATGTTGTTATAGTGTTTGCATTATTCTGATTATTTGAATGCTGCTTACCTCCATTTTGTTCGTCTTTCCAGCCAGCTCTATGAATAAAAACTGATTAAAAAATTGAATCCGTTCAGGCCGAGAAAGTCAGTGTAGAAAAAAAATCGCATTAACCAGCACCTTTTTACTGTAGAAACATTTGCAGCTATTCAACACCTTTTTTATAAAACTGTAAGGCTGACTGCTGTGGCAGCTATCGAAAAAAAAGTAATCGGTTTTTGTTTTAATTTTTTGGCAGTAATAGCAATTTGTGAGGTATATAAGTTGGCATTGAGATATTTTACTAAGCGCCGATAGAATACATATATAAATTATTTGTTTGCTTAGTAGTCCTGCACTCCACCGTCAAATATATTTTCAACACAGACAATAGACAAATTCAACAGAAGTCCACTTCAGAATTTTCCAGTCAAGCCAAAAAATCCCATTTGTGTTGCCGGTAAACGAAAACAGTGAAAAATAAAACCAAAAAAT
Organism: Hirtodrosophila duncani; assembly: GCA_037043425.1. Taxonomy (NCBI): domain Eukaryota; kingdom Metazoa; phylum Arthropoda; class Insecta; order Diptera; family Drosophilidae; genus Hirtodrosophila; species Hirtodrosophila duncani. Next base: position 3,112,633 of record JBAMBM010000834.1, on the reverse strand, counting down.
ATCAACTATTTAATTTACATATACGAAATTTCATAGTGTTGCTTGCTGTTTCTGGCTCCTCTAATATTTGTAAGTAAAAGCAAATAAGTAATAGATTTTATATATATTTTATTATATTTGGTGTCGATATCGGCACCAAACAATACTTTGTCTTCACAACTCTATATACTATATGGCTATATCAATTCGTCCCGCAGAGAAAATTATTATATGTAGATAAATCAGGCACAAATGGCGGTTCTGTGCGGTCACCAAATTTGCTCTGTACATTATGAATTTTCTCTGTATCGATTTTATCTATTTTTACTTTTTTACCATTGCATCATTTAATATATTCGTGATATTATTTCAATGCATTCGAAATATATCGAGCCCTAACCGCAAAAATAACGTAAGCTCAAGAAAGCAAATTTTACATTGGAGGGTTTTTCATTTAATTGTTAGTGTCGATTGAAAGTGCAATATCTCTGTAAATGTACTTGATTTTTAAAAATGTTTTGAAAAACCGTTTTTTACGGTAACGGGTTTCTAAAGATTTTAAAAAGCAGGCCTTGCGTTACAATTTTATAAAAAGTTGTAAGCCTCAGGCATATGTATATACTTTTTCAGTTTGCGTTTGACTACCAAGCAAATAACATCGAATAAAACGAATTTCGAAAATTCAGCAATAACAGAAATATTTTTTACCGATATCAAACGCAATTATTTTAAAGTAAACGTTTTGAAAGACGAGTGAGAGGGTGAGTACAACATTTAAATACAAAATTAAAACGCGCTAATGGTGGCGCGCTAATGTTGCCGTAGCTGGTAGCAATTCGTCATGCGGTACTGCACACAAGAGTAGTTTGAGTTTCGTTACTCAAAATTGTATCGAAATGAGCAATGGAACGCAATTTGAGCTTCGGGCCGCTTCGTGCAGACAGAAAAGCTATAAAAGGCAGGGCCTGCAGAAAATTCAACTAAAAAAACGTAAAAGTAAAAGCAAACGCTGTATCGCCAAAATAATTTTTCACTTGCCATTTTAGAAGAAAAAGTTGAACAAAAAAGTGATACATAAAGTGAGTTATTTGAACAAAAAGAAAAAACCAGTAATTATATTAGAATTTATGAATATTAGTTGCAATTGCTTAGAATTAAAGTTAAACCTTTGTCTTCGTAAGCAGCCATTTTTTTTTCATTTCTCTTTGTGCTTGTATAATTAGATATATATATATTTTGCTTGCCTGCTTACGTTTTCCTATTGATTTTTACGTTGCCATCATTTATTTATATAAATGTACATATGTACGTACATTTATGTAAAACGTACTTGCGTATTAAGCATATTTAACTTGCCAATATGTTGTGAAATTGCACTGTGACGTCATCGAAAATTCGAGAAGCCAACACACACAAGCAAATCCATGCATGAATATATACATACATACATAATACATACACTAAACCTGAACAAAGGTTTTCTCCCTACCAAAAAAAACGATAATTTTCAAACAAAGCAACCGGAGAAAGGTTAATCACAAATTTTCAGTATCGGTTGCTCAGAATTGTACTTTTGTTTCCGAAATTGTTCAGTCTTTAAAATTTGTTTTATGTGGAGGGTCGACTAAAGCAGAACTAACAGAATTTATTTTTCATTCGCAGAATTTCCAAAATGCAGATCTTTGTGAAAACCTTGACTGGAAAAACCATCACTCTGGAGGTGGAGCCATCTGACACTATTGAGAATGTGAAGGCCAAGATCCAAGACAAGGAGGGCATTCCACCAGACCAACAACGTCTGATCTTTGCCGGCAAGCAGCTGGAGGATGGTCGCACCCTGTCGGACTACAACATTCAGAAAGAGTCCACCTTGCATTTGGTGCTCCGACTTCGTGGTGGTATGCAGATCTTCGTGAAGACTCTGACCGGCAAGACAATCACCCTTGAAGTGGAGCCATCTGACACCATTGAGAATGTGAAGGCCAAGATTCAGGATAAGGAGGGCATTCCCCCAGACCAACAGCGTCTGATCTTTGCCGGCAAGCAGCTGGAGGATGGTCGCACCCTGTCGGACTACAACATTCAGAAGGAGTCCACTCTCCACTTGGTGCTCCGTCTCCGTGGTGGTATGCAGATCTTCGTGAAGACTCTGACCGGCAAGACAATCACCCTTGAAGTGGAGCCATCTGACACCATTGAGAATGTGAAGGCCAAGATTCAGGATAAGGAGGGCATTCCCCCAGACCAACAGCGTCTGATCTTTGCCGGCAAGCAGCTGGAGGATGGTCGCACCCTGTCGGACTACAACATTCAGAAGGAGTCCACCTTGCATTTGGTGCTCCGTCTCCGTGGTGGTATGCAGATCTTCGTGAAGACTCTGACCGGCAAGACCATCACTCTTGAGGTAGAGCCATCTGACACCATTGAGAATGTGAAGGCCAAGATTCAGGATAAGGAGGGCATTCCCCCAGACCAACAGCGTCTGATCTTTGCCGGCAAGCAGCTGGAGGATGGTCGCACCCTGTCGGACTACAACATTCAGAAGGAGTCCACTCTCCACTTGGTGCTCCGTCTCCGTGGTGGTATGCAGATCTTCGTGAAGACTCTGACCGGCAAGACAATCACCCTTGAAGTGGAGCCATCTGACACCATTGAGAATGTGAAGGCCAAGATTCAGGATAAGGAGGGCATTCCCCCAGACCAACAGCGTCTGATCTTTGCCGGCAAGCAGCTGGAGGATGGTCGCACCCTGTCGGACTACAACATTCAGAAGGAGTCCACTCTCCACTTGGTGCTTCGTCTCCGTGGTGGTATGCAGATCTTCGTGAAGACTCTGACCGGCAAGACAATCACCCTTGAAGTGGAGCCATCTGACACCATTGAGAATGTGAAGGCCAAGATTCAGGATAAGGAGGGCATTCCCCCAGACCAACAGCGTCTGATCTTTGCCGGCAAGCAGCTGGAGGATGGTCGCACCCTGTCGGACTACAATATTCAGAAAGAGTCCACCTTGCATTTGGTGCTCCGTCTCCGTGGTGGTATGCAGATCTTCGTGAAGACTCTGACCGGCAAGACAATCACCCTTGAAGTGGAGCCATCTGACACCATTGAGAATGTGAAGGCCAAGATTCAGGATAAGGAGGGCATTCCCCCAGACCAACAGCGTCTGATCTTTGCCGGCAAGCAGCTGGAGGATGGTCGCACCCTGTCGGACTACAACATTCAGAAAGAGTCCACCTTGCATTTGGTGCTCCGTCTCCGTGGTGGTATGCAGATCTTCGTGAAGACTCTGACCGGCAAGACCATCACTCTTGAGGTAGAGCCATCTGACACCATTGAGAATGTGAAGGCCAAGATTCAGGATAAGGAGGGCATTCCCCCAGACCAACAGCGTCTGATCTTTGCCGGCAAGCAGCTGGAGGATGGCCGCACCCTGTCGGACTACAACATTCAGAAAGAGTCCACCTTGCATTTGGTGCTCCGTCTCCGTGGTGGTATGCAGATCTTCGTGAAGACTCTGACCGGCAAGACCATCACTCTTGAGGTAGAGCCATCTGACACCATTGAGAATGTGAAGGCCAAGATTCAGGATAAGGAGGGCATTCCCCCAGACCAACAGCGTCTGATCTTTGCCGGCAAGCAGCTGGAGGATGGTCGCACCCTGTCGGACTACAACATTCAGAAAGAGTCCACCTTGCATTTGGTGCTCCGTCTCCGTGGTGGTATGCAGATCTTCGTGAAGACTCTGACCGGCAAGACCATCACCCTTGAGGTAGAGCCATCTGACACCATTGAGAATGTGAAGGCCAAGATTCAGGATAAGGAGGGCATTCCCCCAGACCAACAGCGTCTAATCTTTGCCGGCAAGCAGCTGGAGGATGGTCGCACCCTGTCGGACTACAACATTCAGAAAGAGTCCACTCTCCACTTGGTGCTCCGTCTCCGTGGTGGTATGCAAATCTTCGTGAAGACTCTGACCGGCAAGACAATCACCCTTGAAGTTGAACCATCTGACACCATTGAGAATGTGAAGGCCAAGATTCAGGATAAGGAGGGCATTCCCCCAGACCAACAGCGTCTGATTTTTGCCGGCAAGCAGCTGGAGGATGGTCGCACCCTGTCGGACTACAACATTCAGAAGGAGTCCACTCTCCACTTGGTGCTCCGTCTCCGTGGTGGTATGCAAATCTTCGTGAAGACTCTGACCGGCAAGACCATCACCTTGGAGGTTGAGCCATCTGACACCATTGAGAATGTGAAGGCCAAGATTCAGGATAAGGAGGGCATTCCCCCAGACCAACAGCGTCTGATCTTCGCCGGCAAGCAGCTGGAGGATGGTCGCACCCTGTCGGACTACAACATTCAGAAGGAGTCCACTTTGCATTTGGTGCTCCGTCTCCGTGGTGGCTGCCACGCTTAGTTAAGTTAATTCAATTCCAAATAAATACCCCCAGCAAGACAAGAATTTATTACGTTCAAGAAACAAGCATTCAAGATCCGTATACTACAACAAACGCAGTCGACTCATTCCACACTCCTCCAAGCAAACGCAAGAAGACATCAGCACATTGGGCAATTCCAAATTACAAGTTCTAAAGGCAATTGGAACAATTTTGAAAATTCACTTCACCTCTTCTGGCTCTGTTCTCCAATGGACACAACTTTCTAATTGTTTTAAATTCCATATATACACTTCAAATTAAAGAGAAATAAAATTGTTTAAAGAGAATTGTTTTACTAGATATGTATATTTTGGTTCGTAAGCGGAGGGGGTCAGATTCAGCGGAATTAGCAAGGATTCATGGAAAAACACTTTTTGAAATATGAATAGATAGTGAATTTCGTCCTTTTTTTGTTGGAATCCGTATCCAATCGCATTTTAAATTGTGGCAGCCGTGCGCCTTTGTTTTCCAACAGTCGCATGCAGACGAGCTATCGATTTCTAGCTTATCGATACTTGTGCCAAGAACAGCTGACTGCCTTTGCATTCAATTAAATTAACTCATATTTGTTTTGATTGTCGACAACAAACTTTCTGCAAGCATGACGAAATTGTTACAACGCGTTGAAGTTACATTGCGTAGTTTTTACATATTCAATTCCACTCTGGGCAAAAGGGAGGGTGAGGTGAGTGCCAATCCCAATCTAGGTCCAGCTAAGCGAGCCTCTGTCAGCAACGCCTCCAAATAATAATAATGCGAATACTTTTCCAGGAACACAAGAAAATTTTGTATTATCATCCCATAGACATCGAATTAAATACTAAAATTAAAGACGTTGGCCTTAGTGAAGCCATTATCACCTTTACCGGGTAAGTTAGTTTTAGAAATGCTGCAGCTTCACTTAAACCAGCTCTTGGATTTGCAGTACATTCAGTTCGGAAGATGCTTGCAAGGCGCTGCACACGCAAAAGACCACGCAACTCTTTTACCAGGCGGAGCCGGAATTCTGGCTGGTGTTGGTTCTCAATGTGCCCAAAGAGATTAGGCTAAAGGACGGCGTGGAGGTTGCGGATTACCGTGGCAATGAGGTTTGTGATCGCATCTACCATGCCATACTGCGGCAATGCTATCATATGTATCGCTTCCACTATGGAAAGCTGGACGACCAGCTGCAGGGGATTGACATTGAAGTGGACAAGCGACGCCAAAAGCTGTCCGAGCAGCTGCAGGAATTCTATGAAAAGTATTTGACCAGCCTCAAGGATCTGGCACACTGTGATATTATGGATATGCTGCACTCCATACAGTACCTGCCACTGAACAAAGCGCTCTTCCTGCGCGCTCACAACTTTAACATGTTATGCGACACCTTTCCATCCATCAAAGAATGCATCATGCTCTACAACGAACAGGTGGTCTGTGGAGGCAAGCTAAGTGCAGGCGACCTATACAGTCTGCATGCTAACATTGTCCAGAAAATCTTAGCCACAACAGCAGATGATGGTGCGTCTCCCGTGCTAAGTAGGAGCAATAGCAGCAGCGTCGGAGGATTTGTGGATCAGGAGTCTTCGCCGTTGCGGGTACACCTGGCTGTGGGCACTCAAGTAGCCCCGCACTACCTACTCATCTATAGGACTCTGAATATCACGCTCTGTCTCTTCCTCGATGGTAAGTTAACTCTAGATTGACCTTACCTTTCTTTAGTCAATCTTCATTCTCTCGAAACTTACAATGCAGCTAAGCAACCCATTGCCAAATCCGAGTTTTACGAAGAATTGCACGCGTATATGAGTCCTCAGCTCACCTGCTTGGCCCGCGATATAGCCAGTGAGGTGTCGAAAGAAAGTGCGGGCGCGGCAGCGCTCGAGAGCGCCGCCCTTGGGGATGGCTCACCAAAATATCTGTTCATCAATGAGCAGAGTCTGAAACACCACACGAACATCTATCGACACTCCAAAGCCACACAACAAAGTATACCACGTAATGTGATGAGCATTATTGCGGATTTGGCCAATCCCATTGAGGACGTCGATGTTACCGCCACAGCTGATGTTGCCACCGAGGAGTTGCAAGTAAAAACTACCAACGACTTTTGGATTGTAAAGCGGCGCTGCAACTGGCGCCAGTACTATGTTATCCTGTGCAATAGCAAGGCAACGCTGCTAGACGTGACGCAGGAAGCGAAGCGTATATTTGAACAAGAGCTCACAGATGATGTATTTTTTGACAAATAAAAAGTAAGATTAGGTAAATGACAGGCGTTCTCCAATTATAGTGCCTACGCACTGATCGTGGTTGTTGTTGATTTTGCCAGCAGAAACCACAACAGGCGCTGGCGTTGCGCTGTGGGTTTCAAGCCAGCACCGTGTTCGTGCTACTGCTGGCATTGGCATTGCCACCATCAGTGGCGGTGGTATCAAAGACGCTCGATGAGGAGCTGGTTGTCACACTGCTATGGTCTTTGCTGAGTTTCAAGACGTAAATACGACGATTGGACATACAGATGCTATAACAATGGTGCTCATAATCGATGGTGATTCGTTCGCAGCTGCTGTTGGGTATAAAGCTTTCATCGATGCTGAGAATGGAATAAATGAATAGGTTGTCAATGGCCACCACAAAGGTTTGTTGTCTCACCTTTCAGTTAAATTCAGCAGATCCATTATCACATTTGCGCTATGCTCGTCGTTCTTTAGCTCGCCGCCGGATTCTATCACCGCGCCGTCATCTTTGAGTATCAAGAAGCCAATTTGATTGGGGGCCATTTGCCTGTCTTTGTCCATTTTATTTTATAATGTAAATGTTACACCCCCTGAACTATCAAGATAACACAACAAAACAATTAGAGTGATGGAACTGTATCGATATTTTCAATTGCGACAAACGATTTCTTAATTAATGTCTCTCTTTCCTAGAATTTAAGTAAATAATTTAAGCGCTTTTGCAAAGTACATAACTTGTGCTAACAACTGTGAGGAAAAAAGCTTGTAAATATCATCACATTTTCCCAATCGATGTATATATTAATATCGATTTTAATAACATGACTCACGCAAACGGAACATTTGTCCATCGTGCTGCCAACTTATGATTTTTTAGCACTTTGAATTTTCCGCTTTATTAATTTCACTTACGTTGATAAACTTTATATCCTCTGATTGCCTCCAACTGTTTATATAAAAAACATGTTTTGGCTTGACAAATTGTATGAAAATTCACTTTCCTTTCAGTTTGTTTTGTCAATTATTATCATTGCAATAGGTTAGCAGCTCTATGGTCAGTCAACGAAAAAACAACAAACGAAAATTACAATTACTCACATTTACAAAGATTAACATTATTTAAACAAACAAAAAGCAATGCTGGAGAACTGCCAAAAGCATCACATGGTCTTGGGACTGGGCGCCCTCACCTTGGTAACCATATTGGTACTCATTATCGAATCCCGCTATGCAGCGGAAGGCAGTTTGGCCAGACGTCGAGAGCAGCAATTTTTGATAGAAAACAATTCGACTTGCTGGAAACACGAACCCTACACCATTGTCCAAGAGTGCCATCCATGTTCCGAGTTCGACATAGTGAGTCGCAGTCTGGGCGTCTGTATACACACCCACTATAAGGAAGTCCTGCGCTGCAGGAGCGGGGAAATAGTGACTAAGAGCTGTGATCGAGTAGCGCTCATCGAGCAAAGGAACTTCATTAAATTTGAATCCCTGTGCTTTGCGCTGGGCGCGCTCAGCTACCTGATCAGCTATGCCAGGGATCGGGTATTAACCAGGCGCACGTGCCAAAAGATTGAACGTCAACTAAATCGGGTGCAGTAACAATCCATCACCGAAGATTTAGACCAGGGCCATGCCAAGGATACTCATATATGGTGTACATACTTTTGTAGTTTAATTTATTTAGCTTTAACTTTAAGTACAAGTACACAAATAATTGTTGTTAATACTAAAGGGGAGAAATATTGCAAAATACGGGAATGTTGTTTGCGGGATAACGATATGGACACCGCTCTGTTGGAGCGGGCCTTGTCAACACAATTGGTGCTACAATACATATGTATAACATTTTGATTCGATAATAGGGCATTCCATCTAGCTAAAGACCCTTCTAATGGTAATAACAGCGATAATCCATTCCAGCAAAAGTGTAGGTATCTGCTTTTGGGGTGTCCTCATTAGTGTACCCTCATCATTTGATTTGCTTTTGCTATTGGGTGGGCTACCATAACATATCTGCCTTTACTTGCGCCAGTCGGGTATTAAATCGGGCTCCACACCCTTAACCGCCGTGGGTGGAGCAGCGGTAGGCAATGCTGGTGGTGGCGGCGATGGTTGAGCAGTGTCGAGCGTCTCCTCGCTGGTGGTGCTTGCGTTGCTGCAGGCCTTCAGCGAGTTATCCGTCATGGGCAGCGGCTTGGCCACGCCTATGCGCACAACGCCCTTGGGCGCACCTTTTAGGGCCTGGACGGCTTGATCCAACGAAGCGTTCTCCAAATTTATTGAATTGACAAAGAGCAGACGATCGCCCGGTATAAGACGCCCATCCAGCTGTGCAACTCCACCCGGAACTAGGGAACGTATGACAATCAGTGTATCATTGGGATCCAGCGGATCTTGATAGTCCAATATCGAGAAGCCCAGACCACGATCGCCTTTAACGAGCTCAATAATTTGGGGCTGCGATGACCACATAGCCAGACCGGTGAGTGGTTCCAGCGAGCGAGATTTCAGCTTGTTGAACGAGCTGGCAGCGGCAGCCACGGAATCTGCATCTGCAACTGAGCCAGCAGTGGCCAGGCTGCCGTCGGATTTGGCCTTTACCAGGCGATCTGTTGCGGGCAAAAGATTCTCAAAGTTTTGGCTCAACTTTTTGAGCGTATCGTCGGAGAAGGGCAGCAGGGCGGTGGAAGTGTTCTTATTCCTGCCGCATACCATCCGCACATCCAGTGGCAGCTCTTTTAGAATAGCAACTACCTCTAGATGATTCATGCCCAGCAGTCGCTCTCCATTTACCTCGAGCAGCTCATCGCCCGATCGCAATACGCCATTCACACCAACTGGACCGTCGGGCAATATGGAGCGTATATAATGATGCGGCCGCACCTCACGCCCGCCCTCCACATCGACGGTGCCTTCCAACGAAATGCCCAGCCCACCAACGGCGAACTTCTTAATCTGTGCCACGATCACCTCCACGTCAGAGCCAACGATTTTTTGCCATTTGCGTATAATCTCGGCCTCGACTTCTTCGGTAAGGTCGGGATCCGTGTAGTATTTGTGACGGGTAATTAGACTAGCATTCTTGGCGTGTAGAGGAGCCTGGAGATTGAAAAGTCACGAGGTGTCAATCGCAGATTAACTCTTTGGACTCACCTCAGGTTTATCCACCGGCTGCACTACATCTGTGGGAATGATTTTTGGTGCCCCTTCAAGGGAATCCCGAACAGAAACCAGCTGCTTGCCAGCCCCAAAGCTGCTCAATGTGGTGGTGGTCACAGTGGTGGCTGATGGGGGAGTACTCATAAAAGCTTCAGGTGCGGGAAGCGTTTCATCCTCCAGCTCTCGTGTTAGACTGCGCGAAGGCGTTGTTGTAGCCGAGGATGTATTGGCCATCGGGTTGGGCAAGGGGGCTCGAGAAGGTGTGCCAGGCACACTGGACGGCAGCTGATCATTGGCAGCAATGGCTTGTTGGAGTTGCTCATATTTGGGACCGCGCAGATAGCGCTCCAAGCGGAGATTGACCACCTGGCCCGACTTTTTCAGCAGCTCGACCGCCTGATGATTGGAGTAGCCCTGCAAGGACTGACCATCCACCTCGATAATGCGATCGTTGACGCGAATCCGACCACTCAGATCCGCCGCCGATCCTGGAGACACACTCTTCACAAAAATGCCAGAGAGTTCCTCCTTTTCGCATACATAGCCGGCTATGGTGATGCCCAAGCCGTTGGCATCTTTCTTTAGCTCCACTTGAAGTTTTTCCGTTTCAGGCAGTGCTAGTAGTTCCTCCAGGTCAATGCTTGGATCAATTAACATTGATGTCTCTCCACGATACACAAAACGTTCATCCTCAGTGGTGGTCTGCGGCGTCGATGCAGTCGAGCTCTCGCCAAATATTTCTGGGTACCCGCTGGAAATAAGATAACGCTCAAGCTCGGCAGGATCAATGAGTACCCTAGTGGGAACTACTGCACTGCCCGGCTCTAGGGTGTGTTGAGGTGTTGGCACATTTTGTTCAATGGGACGAGCCACCACTAGGCGGACGTGGGTACCCGACTGGCGCAGCACGGCGGCCACCTGCTCCGATACCATCTCATGCAGATTAACCTCTCCAATTTGCAGTATGTGATCCCCGGAGCGCAGTCGTCCATCTCGATCAGCTACGCCACCTGGTAAAATGGTCTTCACTATGACACCAGAACTCCGCGCCCCAATGATGCCAAAGCCCAGACCAGTGCCATCGTTGACCAGTTCAATGGCCTGTATCTGGGCATAGTCTGTAGCGTACAGGTCCGCTCCAGCTGCGCCCTTAGAGTTCTGGCTTTGAGGCCGTGGCTCTTCGCCATTGGACTTATCTGGACTACCTGGTGGCGAATGGGGCGACATGGCCGATGAGGACTGCCGATCATCATAGTCATACATCACTTCGCCGCCGTTCAAACTCAACACCAGATTGCCAGCAACATCAATATCGAAATCGTTGGGCAGCATGGACGGATGCTGGACCAGTTGGGCGTTTAACTCCGAGAGCGAATCCTGGACATGGGCAATGGTTCGAAAAACGGGGTCCTGCAGAATGCCAAGTATAGTGCTCAGGCTCTCCGCCGTCTGCATTTGCAGCTTAGGGTCGTCCGACTCATCAATGCCATTCTTCACAGCCTCAATCTGTTGCAAGGCACTCGATATATCCGCACTGAGATGCATGATGTGCTTGTGGTGGTTGCTGTTATTGGGCGCGGTCGCGGTCCCTCAGCCACAGCTCAACAATAGCCACTGGAGCGTTACGCTACGTCGATTGTGCTCGTTACTACTATTTCCGTTTTCGAAGAGGTTGCGGGGGGCGTTGCACACCTGGTGGTAAGACTACGTAGCTGCAGTGGAATCGGAATATAAGAACGATTACGTCCGTCAGCGCCACAATGGTCACCCAGTGCTTTTGTTAAGTCTGGCCAATTTGGTTATTGTAACCCCAACAGATTTCAGTAGAATTGAGCTGGACCAACGCAATTTACCATACTTAATTCGTTGCACAAATATATTTGGCTGCGTTTTTGTTTTTTAATTGATTTTTAATTATGCATTTTCAGTGTTGGGAATGAAAGTCTGCGATACTCGTGTACCTGTTACCTTTCATAATCGTGACAAGATAACAGCCAAAATTATTTGATGACTGCCAAAGTTATACTTCATTTAATAATTTATTAAAGAATATTTTTGTTTTTGTTAACTGGTGCGTCATTTATCCAAATAATATGAAAATTTATACATGTCATAAAAGCTGATACATAATTTTGTAAAGTCCCAGTTGTCACTGTATCAGCAAGATACCAATGTCGCTCATCACTAGCCAGTTCGCTTGTAAGTGTTGCCTAACGATATCGAAATAGTTATGAATACGTGTTCGATAATAACAGATCTCTTCCATTTGAACATTTATGTAGGCACGAATAATTTTTTGATTTATAAATTGCAACAATAAAATAATTCTATATTCACTGCATTTGACGCTCTTCCTCGAGTTCCAGCTCACATTCCATCTTTTGGAACTCATGGAAAAACTCGCGGGTCATGCTTTTCATAGTGGGAGTTAGATATTTTGGAAATATGTCTGTAAGCAGATACAGATGGTATTGGGATTAAGATTAAATGGAGGTTTGCTAATTAGATGACTCACAATTAAACTCAATAATCAGATCACCAAACTCGTCATTTTTCTTATTGGCATCCTTGATAGCGTTGACGGCATTTAAATTACGGCACTTGGGCAAACCTTCGAGAGGCATCACCTTTGTATAACCGGGATACACCACATCTGTGATGACAATCTTTAACTTGCGCTTATCCAGCGTGTTGATGAAGAACACAAAACCAGTCAAGGCCTGGCATATATCGATGTCATAGCGATAGACCAGATCGTGCAGATTGCGTCGCTCAAACTCCGGATGTGGCTTGTCGGCGGCAATAAAAATGATGTCGCCTGGTATGGTTGTGGGATAGCGATCGCCTTCCTCCTTGAAGCAATACCGGGTGCCCGCTGTGGTTCCCGGCGGTATGATCAGTTTTAACTCGCGCTTGCGCTTCTCCAGCTTAGACTCATTCTTGTCGACAATCTCCTGGCGCCACACATGCATCAATTTCACACACCCTGTGAGCACCTCCTCCAACGACAATTGCATTATTCTCTCTGTATCGGCATCCTTGCTGCGCACTCCTATACCATGTCCACGAGTTGCATACAAACTGGGTGGATTGGCCACGGCATCGATCAAATTGGCATAGGGCGAGTAGGAGGCAAAGACCTCCTCGTACACTTTCATATGGTCGCCGTGATATTGGTACGGCGGAAAGTATCCATTGGGCAGCATAACCCCCTCAAACAGGCCAGCCTCACCATAGCGATCGTAGATGCTACGATATAGATCATTGCCCAGTACATGGTACGCCATATTGATGTATGCCCACTGCTTGGCCTCGCCCATGGGCGAGAGGTGAGTCAGGCGCCCCTCTTGGGCCAGAGGCACAAAGTCCTGCTCGTGTTTCTTGTCACGATGCGGGCACAGGCGCACCGCCAAGCGGCGATAGGCCAGCGTGATTTGCTCCTTGCTTCCATTGCGTGGCGTGTCTAGCACGGCATAGTAATCTAGCTCCGGACGGTTCATATCTTGATTAACTGGGAGTCAACAAATAAATGTATATCTACTTTGATTTGGTTGGAATGGAACTTTCTGAATGTGCAGAAGGAGCAGGGCATGCTATAACCTCTGGAATATTAACATGTACAAGTTCAACATCAAATCCCTTTAACTGAACTCATTAGTGGCAATTTTCTTTACTGAGAATTTTCTGGATGTCTTTATTTAAATTATATACAGTTTCAACTGAAATTTGATGAGCATTACTCTCAAATATGTATGTGTATGGGAAGGATACGATTAGGATTACGCTTATGGTGAAAACAGAAGGTGAGGCACGCAGATCAATCAACGTCCTCAGTGCTGACGCCAGTGTAGATGGGCTCATCTTTTTCTGGCTTCTTGGCGCTCTCCGACTTGGCATCGTCGGTCTTTTCAGGTGCTGGTGCTGCACCGCCAGCAGTGGCTGCCGCACCCTCTTCATCGCCATCATTGGCTACGTCGGCGGCATTTGGCACCCACAGACCAGAATCCACACATCGCTTCATATGGTACTTGGCCACATCCACAGGCATGGCAGCAATCGTCTTCTGGAGCAGTTCAATGTCGCGAGACTCAAAGCAGGACTTTAGCTCCTACAGATGGGAAAGTAAAACTTTAGTGTAACTCTTATTATATGATATGTTTAGACTATTGTGGCTCACATCTGGCAGGGACTCGAAGACATCAGCGGGATCTAGACCACCTGGACCCATGCGTTCTTTCCGCTCTTCCTCCTCGGCCTGGGCCATGGCCTCTGCAATCTTTTCTTGGGCACGTTTCTTAATGCGACTCTTGAAACCCTCAATCTCGCTTTCAAACTGTTGACGGTACTCTGGAACACACTGCTGGATCTTAGAGAAGAAAGAGCTGACGCAGGCACGTGGATCCACATCCAATTGCTTTGCCAGCTCCAGAATATATTGCATGCAAATGCATTGATGGGCTACGTGTGCCATCAGCTCATGCTTCTCCTCCATCTCCAGGTTAATGGACCAGATGACCAGGTAGTTGGCCGTATCATCGCACACCAGTTGCAGATGCTCCTGGAGGAAGCGCTTGGAATCGTCGTATTTGCGTAGCATGCCATACTGTTTGCACAACTTTTCATTATCTTTGACGAACTGCCTCATGCGCTTCTCGCGCTCCTCTTCCGAAAGATTCTCATCAGATTGTCGTGGCGGCTTCTTGTTGATAACAGTCTTCTCAAAGCCAGGCTTGCTAATCGTGTCCACATTCCAAGGGGTTTTCTTCTCGCGCTTCAACATTTCATTCTCCAAACGATCTAGCTCCTTGCCCTCGTTCTCTATCTTCACCAGCTCTTTCTGTGGGCTCATATTGATTAGTAATGTTAAGGTGTCGCTGACGGAGACCCACCTTTAATTCTGCCTCGTCCCCCTCCTTTTTGCTAATGCGATCTTTGACATCTATCAGGCGCGCTTGAAAGCTCTGTCGCTTCTTCTTAAAATCATCCTTCTCCTTATCGAATTCAGCCATGCGCTCCACACGCGCCTGATGTCGCCATCTGAAAAGTGACGGCGTATCTATGTTGGGGTGTGTGTCGTCCTCATCATCCGAAATCTGCGAATGCAACGCCAGCGCCCCAGTGAAACCGGCGACGGTCAATAAAACTGTGCTCAGTCATGAATACTGGCATGCACTCACCTCAATATTCTTCCATTTGCTGTAATCTACCATTTTTACTTGGAATTTTACGTTATTTCGGTTTTAGATTCCTTTTCCTGGATTAATACATATAAATCGCTAGTATCGATATTTTTCTTAAAATTGGCTTTATGGAAATTTCTGGAAATAGAGCTGTAAAGAATCGATAGTGAGCGATTTTCGTTACAATACTAAAAATACCAAAAACAAACCTCACAACACTTTGGAACAAATAACAGCTCCCTGTAAAGTTTGAATCGAGCAATTGCGCATAAAGATTGACAGAAATTTCAGAAATTTCATTATCAATTATCAAAATATCTGTTTTAAAACTTAGTTATAAGCAAACGCGACTGCGTGTTACTGCATGTTACAATTCTAATAACATGCAGTTATCGAACAATCAAGCACTTTTAAATTTGGCAGTGTTAGAAAGTTTCGTTGTGCAACGCGCTGAAATAAGCGCCACAACTGTTGATTGCCCAAGGCGACCCAGAAACAAAATTCTTATTTGAAATTGGTTCACCAGGCTAAGGTTAATGCATGCAGAAGACAAACAAACGAAATCAACAGGAAACTGAAACTAAAACAAGAAAACGGAAAAACCAACAAAAGGCGATTTTTGAATGCATATTCAATGACATTGGCTACTATCAAAAAGGCCAATGGCAAGTCACAGTCCGTGAACAATGGCCAACTATTATAGACGTAAAAAACCCGATGCGGTATTTTTCAATGCCAAGCCCATTAATAGTGCCAATGCACAGGCCTATCTATATGGTGTGCGCAAGTATTCCATCGGCTTAGCCGAACGCTTGGATAGTGACTTTCAACCGCCGCAGGAGGATAGAAAACTTAGTACCGTGAGCACTGGCTCCAATAATCCAGAGTTTAAGCAGGTGAGTAGAGTGGGAGAGGAAACTCTCGAGCTATCAGAGATACTACCAAATTTTTCCATGCCCGTTCTCCTAGAGCGTTTTCTACAAGAACATTGCTCCCGTTAATTGGTTTTTATGCATCATTGGTGTTCTACCCATAGTACGCAAGGGTCCCACCCGAGCCAAGCTGGAGCTGAACTCACCTCCGTTTGTCTACTCGGTGGTTT
Source organism: Hirtodrosophila duncani (assembly GCA_037043425.1). NCBI lineage: Eukaryota > Metazoa > Arthropoda > Insecta > Diptera > Drosophilidae > Hirtodrosophila > Hirtodrosophila duncani. Next base: position 3,096,546 of record JBAMBM010000834.1, on the reverse strand, counting down.
TCTTCACGCTGCTGGCTGTAAGTTGAAGTGCTGAGAGTTGCAACCTCCATCAAGACGTTTTATGTTTCCTCTAGTGCTACGTGGGATACGTGGCCAACAATCGCATCCACATTGTGCGCTCCCTTAGCGGTCCTTTTGAGGAGGCTGTGATTGCATATCTGTTCCTGGTTAACATTCTGCCCATCATCGTTATTCCAATACTTTGGTGGGAGGCCAAGAAGATTGCCGTTCTGTTCAACGATTGGGATGACTTTGAAGTGCTATACTATCAGATTTCCGGCCACTCGCTTCCCTTAAAACTACGGCAGAAGGCGCTCTACATAGCCATTGTGTTGCCCATCATATCGCTGCTCTCTGTGTTTATTACCCATACAACCATGTCCGACTTAAAATTAAACCAAGTTGTGCCGTATTGCATCCTAGATAATTTAACCGCAATGCTTGGCGCTTGGTGGTATCTCATTTGTCAATCCTTGAGTAGCACGGCGCATTTGCTTGCAGAAAGATTTCAAAATGCGTTAAAACATGTTGGGCCCGCTTCAATGGTGGCTGACTATCGCGTCCTTTGGCTGCGTTTGAGCAAGCTGACTAGGGATACTGGCAACGCCACATGCTATACCTTTGTATTCATGAGCCTGTATTTGTTCTTCATCATCACTTTATCGATTTATGGTCTTATGTCACAACTGTCGGAAGGATTCGGCATCAAGGATATTGGTTTGACAATAACCGCTCTCTGGAACATTGGCCTACTGTTCTACATATGCGACGAAGCCCATTATGCTTCGGTTAATGTTAGAACAAATTTTCAGAAGAAGCTACTAATGGTGGAGTTGAATTGGATGAATTCTGACGCACAGACCGAGATCAATATGTTTCTTAGGGCCACCGAGATGAATCCATCGAATATCAACTGTGGAGGGTTTTTCGATGTGAATCGTTCCTTGTTTAAGGGATTATTGACCACAATGGTCACTTATCTAGTGGTCCTGCTGCAGTTCCAGATCAGCATACCAACTGATAAGGGAGATGGACTCGGCAGTATGAATACGAGTGTGACTGCGGTTGATCTCCTCATGGATAGTTTGGATAATGATATGACTATGGTGAGCTTGAGTAGTCCCAGCTCTATTAAAGCTTTAACCACAACAACAGCAAGGACTACTATAGCAGCAACTATGCGACCTGGACGTGTTGGTGGCCGAAGGGGCTAAAAGAACAGTTAGCAGTATAAGTTTACTTTATATTTAAATATTTTTGATATTCCGAAATTTCAAACCTATTTTTAATAGCAAATATATTACTGCATCGTACCTGTAATGATCGTTACAATAACCCAATGATGTGTACGGTAAATAAATCGTTCTCATCACAGACCATGTGCCGCGTCAGGCTAGTTGGCTTCGAAAGACCATTTATGACTATTTATGAACTCTTTTAACCCCCTCACAATGGATCCCCCATTAAAGGATAATAGGCAATAACTAAATTAAAAATATTTTATTTCACAACTAAAATGCGGCTTTATTACTTCACATACACAACTACAGAAGTAACAGGGCAGGGGGTGTTGGGGTTGGGTGGTATTGGCTGCAAATTTAACACTGTCCATCAGGGGATTCGGTGAGAATGTGCTTGTAGCCATTGCTGCCTAGGAGGTACATGTGCTCGCGACGCAATTGATAAGGAATCTGCAAAAGAAACTCCATTGAAAGCACAGTTTGATGTTAGGAGTAGAGGTTTCCCAGACTTACAGCTCCCGGTGCAGGGCAGGGTATGGCCACAGTGGCGATCTCTCGCAATTTGTTCATGGTGCGTAGACTTTGATAGAAGCTGTGCATCACATACCACTTGAATCCGTCCATGCAGAGCATAGTATAGCATATGATAACTGGAAAGATGGCACAAAATAGGTTCGATCTTCGAAAACATTTTGATAACCTTTACTCACAGTACGGGCACTGACCACCAAATATCAGCGGTATCTTTGTGTCCTTCAGCATAAAGATGAGCACGCCGACAGCAATTACTCCGAGGAACTCAACCATCAACCAGGGTATGATCAGACCAGGTTTATTTTTATATACACCAAAGAACAAGGCAATGGCACTCAGTGCATAGACTCCAGTCACCACAGCCAGGACATAGAGCGCATTTTCTGTGGCATTCGCCAACTGGGCGGCCGTCTGCAGGCGTAGGTCGTTGTGAAAAGGGGACAGGTTGTAGAAACCATTCTCCTTTTGATCCAAAATATCCAAATCCAGCAAATGTCGCATTTGCTCGGCATGAGCCAGGCAGAGCAGGACCAGGAATAGAATGCAATGGGCTATGAGCTGTGTTTGAGAAAAGAAAAAAAACAAAAGATTAGCCAACAAATTGCATATCCTAAACATCTAACAGAGATCTTCAACAACCGTTTTTGCGGTTCAATTAAAAGGGTGCTCGTCTTGGCATGTTCTTTATCACGGAACCCAAGTGCAGACGCATTGCGCCATTGGCCCAACACATACGCTACCATATTATGGAAGCGGGGGTGTGCGCTACATTGCCGCCTTTCGTTGGGTTTAACTCCAATGCGCTCAGTGGGGTATGGCTTTGCATATCCAGTGCGTAATTTTTGTATTTTGGGGCAAGCGGCTGCACTTTGTGGCTCGTCTGGATTGCTGACTGTTTAGTCTGCGTGCTAGGCTGGCCGTGCGCTGTGCCCCAGCTGAATGATAACTCTTATGTAAGTAGTCGGGGGGAAAGTGCTGCTCTGACACCACTCACTCCACCACTCATAAGCTGAGTTCGAGCTCCATCTAAGAAGGCGTATGGGGAGTCACTGCTGCTGCGCACCCCCTCCTCCCCTTACAACTTATTACTAAGATTTTTCGATTGCTGTTCAAATTATGCTAAGTTATGACAAATAGAGTTGTTACAACCCAAATCATCTAGACTTACCCGCCACATCCACGCGCAGGCCATCCAGAGGATGCGTCTTGGCGAATTCAATCTTTTCGCCAAAGGACAAATGGTTTATGGTGTGGGATAGCTTGACACTGGTGAACTGAAAGTCGTGTATGTGAAATTGGCGTATGGAGAAGCTCTTGCCGGGCGCAAAATGAAAACTGCCGGCCATGCGATTCACTTCCAGATGGCCCTGTATGCGGCAGCCCTCCTTAAAGGCATCGGCATCGCTGCCCCGTGTGCGTCCTTTGCATTGTTCTATTTTGTCAAGCTCGACATTCCATTTGTGCAAGCGATAGGCATCCAAGACCTCCTCGCAGGTGTTGCAGCAGCTGGCAAAGCACGAGATTGTTTTTAATGCAGCTTAAATTTATAAGTTTAAACAAATAGGCTGCTGCTGATGCTTACTGCGTGGCATTATGTTCCGCTCCATAGCAACTGCCACACGTGGTGTTCTTATTCGCCGGCGACACAGCCACAATTTCCTTGATGGGTGTCTCTTGGAGCGGCTGGCCCTGCAAGTCTAGTCGATGCTTGAACACATTATGGTCCACACGCAGGTGTGTGTCCCCCGACGAGTCCATGGCATCCAGTGACACATAGTTGCAGGCCAAATTGTGTAGCGTGACATCCAGGTTAATTCTTAGCTTATGTCCACGTGTGGTGTCCACAAACAGCTCCTCCGTCAGCGTGGGTTGCATATAATTAAGAAATTCCAATAGAATCAGCAGGCTTATAATGCTGGTGCTTATGATGGTCACTAAAACGAAAAGCCGGCAAAGGCAAATGCCACATTGTTATTTGTTTATTTCCCCATTCGCAAAAACAATCTCAATCTCACCTGCCGCTCCGCCCACTGTTCGCACACTGAAGTCATCTAAGGTCCTGGGATAGGCATCAAGGCGTCGAAGTATATCTCCGAATTTCATTTTTAAAAACACAAATGAGGCAAACGAACGAATTAAATTGGTTAATAAAACAATAAACAAATTACATTTACATGGCGAGAGGGCAAGTGCAATATCGTATTCGTATGTGACGTGGTGGCAATAAGTTGCAATGGCGCTGCCAGACTTGAATAAAACAGCTGCCAAATCAGCTGAATACTGGCGATGCAAGAGTATACACAGCGTTGCCACTGCGTTGGAAAATAGTTATGTTGGCAAGCAGTAAAATGCTTTGATTTTGGAAAATCTCAAGCATTTAAAGTGTGATAAACAGAATATTGATAAAAGGCCAAAAGAATAATGAATGCTCTAAACCATGTTGCCATGAGCGAAATAGGAAAGCGATCGCATGCTAAGAAAGATTTATAAACAATCCATGCCATCGACAACATCGCCATAGAAACAGTAAATATTAAAGACTACAAAGCCGTTATTTTCTTTATCAACTGTGAAAATTCACACGTGGTTGTACATTTTTACAATCCAAAAGTCTGGAAACAGACATCACATGAATCATCGCTAGCTCCAGGTCGGATGAGTTGGTTTGTAGATCTCAAACAGGACTCAATCAATAGGGAGGCTCTACGGCTAAACAAAACTGGTCGGCAGCGGTTAAGGATAGAAAACCAAAGGTAAAACAACAGCATTAGGCAATTCTATAGATGCCACGTATTTGATTACACCAAGAATTACTGCCGGAAACAGCCTAAGATGTGGCCAGGACCATGGGACTTATTCAAACCACTGTCAAGCAAAGGTACTGGCGCATCTTAGATGCTCGAATTACCATGGCAACCATGGCGCCACCTACAAGGGCTGCATAATTGACCAGAAGATGAGGACGAGCGGGAAGACAACCATAAATTCTGCTCCAATTATCAAAGCCCCGCAAAAAAACGACTTCATTCCTAATGCAACTGTGCAGCAAGGACTCTGCTTCTCCGTAGCTGCTCGCTTAAAACAGCATGGAGGTTGTTGGAGGCCAGGAAGCCACAAGAAGCAAGAAAGTTCACCCGGGCAGATACAGACCAGCCACAGAAATCGTCAGTTACCTCAATAACTAGATAAACCGAAACAGATCAGAGAGACGTCCATCTCGGCATCTTGGACACCCTGCTAATGACCCTAACAATCTCAGTGCTAACCAGTTCAATAGTCGTCAGTATTCTGGAAAGTTGAAAGGAGTTGAAGGAGGCACATTACCTTGAACACTTTGAATTTTTTCCTGTCCTCGTACTCAGGTCTAGAGATTTCAAATATTTCAGCCATAAATAATTCAAATTTGTAAATTATATTTACAGCTATTATTGAGGGAATTCCCCCTTTAATATTAATACAACATTAAATTGTATTCGCAGAAGGCCTTGCCGCCGCCCTTCCCGTCAATTAGTTGCACTACCCAGCTATTAATTAAAGGAATTAAGGACTCTAAATGCAATTTATTTCCCTCGACCTCTATTAGTAGAAAAGATGGCCGCTGAATTAGACAATACTTATGCTTAATTAAGCATACGCCGCGTGGGCCAACCTACGTCTTAATAGTGTTGTCATGTCTTGGGAGTCTGTGGTTAAGCATACATTAGGCAAGCCACGTCTACACCCAAAAACGCCCGCTGCCGTTGTGGTCCAGCCAAAAACCGGGCGGGAGCTGCCCCGTCTAATTTTATAATGCATGTTAAACAGATGAAAGGTTAATTGAAACGAACCACAAGTTTCGAACAGCGTAGGCGAATGAACGGCTTTAGCTTTTAAGGGTTGCCCACAGCACTCCGCCCTGGGTCTGGGTCTGGGTCTGGGTTTGGTTAAGGGATTTTGGTTAAAGTTAAAAGTTTTCGCTTAAATATAAATCACCGAAAGGCTTGGCTTCCTGCCTGACTGGAGACTCCAGAGGAGGAGAGAAGCTGACGGCGGCGAGATATTGTAGTATACCGCGAATTTCTCTAATTAGTAATTAAGCTCTGTCCGCCGTACAACGAACCCAATTCTAGAGAAAGCTTTCATTGACGTTTTTTTTTCGGATAGAATCCAAAGCAAGGCACTAGGACGTTAGCAGATGACAAAGATTAGCTACTTGTAATTTTTTAAGTTTTTTTTACTTTTCCATTGAAAAGGTTAGGGCAAAGTGGGGTAGTTCGCAATTTCGATTGCATTGGAGGTTGATAAGGCCTTATGATCGCAGCCTTAAAGAGCTGATGGCATCACCGATTCAGAGATGCAGCTCAAAACACAATGTCCAGCGGACTTCTAATACATTAATACATGATGAGATACCGATAGACAATCAACGTTTTTCACTGTCACCAGGTTGAGTTTTTTTTATATTTACAATTATTAAAATAGCAAAATTAGCCTGAAAATTTGATTCAGACCTCTGAAATCCCTTTTTCATACTTCAACTCGCATTTAAACAGATCGTTCCATCATAGCTAAATGATGATTTGATAGCTGTATTAGAAACTGGGCCGATGTATTTAATTACAGCTTCTCGCGAGATTTATCTAAATAATTGAATTTTATAAAATACATTTTGCTCAGAATTATTTGTGTGAAGATAAAGTTGGATATTATTAGGAGAGCCTCGGGAATCTCTAGAAATTTGGAGGGATAAATGTGTAAACACTTCAATTTTCAGACTCATTCGTGTACCTTTAGTAAGAAGAAAGATAACAATTCAAGGGCTACTAGATTGATTTAATTTTTGCAGCGTTTTTCGGGTGTTTTAGGATTAAAGTAGAGACTTGAAACCGTCGACATTCCATGCATTTTTTATATGAAAATGATGTAGATATAAAGCCATAAAGTGTTCACACATGGAATATCAAAATCTCTAGAGTTTTCTGTGTGACCCCTGGACTTTACCTGGCTCATAAACAACAATTCTCTCCCTCGTAATGGAATAATAGATAGCGATATACAAATATTCTGGCAAGATCTCAATATCAATAATAATGTCCAGAATAAAGATCTCTCGACAAGCTTTTATATCATTTTAGTTGTATATTTTATATCATTTGAATTGTACAATTTAATAAATTTAACTTAAAATTGAAATAAAAAATATTGCATTCAAATAAAAGCTTGCATTGAAAATATTTTTGAAATAAAATTGTTTTGTATTTTAGTTTTGTTTGTTTTTAATTTCACTAATTTTATAATAGCCCGAAAATAATTTTAAGAAAGTTCTAATTTTTAAAGGTTTCTGAGCTTCAAAAATCAACCTATAGAAACTAAGTCTAGCTTGAGCATTCTAACTAGAAACATCAAAACAAACAATTTCTTATGTCAGATTAAACGAAGAAGAACATAGACAATATTCATTAGTAGACACTCAACTCCTCTTCTTATTCTTATTTTCGAAAGCCTTTTGCTACTCTTAAAATGTTTGACATTGAAGATGCGAGACAGCATCATTGGTCTTTTTCGACGAGTGTAAAGAAACGAAAGATGCCTATGAAATCTTAAGATTCTCTGTTTATTAACCTTCTTCAAGCAAGTGCTCTCAATCTTGGGCATCTACTAAAGAACTTTATCTATAAAAAAAAACCTTAAAAACTATAAGAATTAGTGTATGAATGCCTAAATGAACTTGCATTGGAAAAACAGCCATCTACAAACTTGAGTTAGATTCTAGCCGCCGCAGCGATGTGATGATGGCAAATCGGTGACATTGTTATGATTGGGTCATTGTGGTTAACCTTGATCCTTATGCAGTTGCTGTCATTGCTGTTCTTACGTGGGAAAACACAAATATATACGGAGTACAAGATTAACTATATAGGTACTACTTTATGAGGATCGAGAATCGAGAAAACTCGTTTAGTAATAAATAAAAAATACAAATAAATTAAACAAGAACTTGCACCCCATTAGAAACTGTTCACATTTGTACATTTATTACGACTGAAATCTAGCAGCCTTTGTATTTTTCTTTTATTCTCGAAAATAGATAACAAAATTGAGTTATAATATTAATGTATAGAGTTTCCTAGGACACACCTCTATACGATTTTTAAAATTAAGTAAACTAAGGGCCGTTTTCATACTTGTCTGTCAGCACTATCTTTTGCTTGATTTTTAAGTGATTGAAGTGAAGCAGGAAAATAGAAGTATAATGCTAACAGGAAAATGTGAAAACGGTCCTTAGATAGTTTACCTAATTTCATTCTCATATGTCTAAAAATCTTACAGAAAACTCTACTTTATATCTGTCTACTGTATATTTTCCTAAGCTACTCTTGCTGAACAGGAAATTTGTAAAACGAGCTATACCATGTCTGCCAAGTAGTAGTCCAAGTAGTCGAAGTAATAATATTCCTTCTAAACAATATGCAGAGATCTACTTCAAAGATCTTTAGATACATTTGTACCAGTTGTAATCCCCTCAACCCTTACCGCTAAAGGGCATTTGAACTTTTGTTAGGACACTGTTGGCCATCTCTTCTTTCTTTGGCATCTCTCCTCCATTTATTTCTTATCGCCAGCCGCACTAATTTGCATTTCGTTTTGTTCTTGGTGCTTGCTTGGTGCTTTACACTCTAACCAATTCGCGTCATTTCTTATTTGAAACAATGAAACCCAAACACTGAGCAGAGCTGAGCTTTAGAAACAAAAGAGACAAAGGAGCGACAGCAGCAGCAGCAGCATCAGCAGCAGCAGCCAAAGAAAAGCATCCAAAAGAAGTTGGGGGGCGTAAAGCAGCTTAAGCAATCAGTAGACGCGCCTAATGGATATTGACACTTTAATGCCATTGCTGCTTCTCTCTATTCACCCCCTTTGGGGGAATGCTGGCTGTGCGGGCCTCATGCTTCCAGTGATTTGTGTCTTTCTTTCTATGGCTTTAAACAAAAATTGCATTGGACTAAATTAATTATAGAGCGAGCCTTGGCCATATTTAATTAAATGTTGGACATTTTTAAACTTTTTTTTTTGTTGGCCACCAAAAGGCGTAATTAATTAGTGTAGATGTGGAGAGACGTGGCCAAAATAATTGCCGCCGCAAAAAGAAGTAACTTTTATTCATTACATTTTTGGTCAAGGAATGTTTCAATTACGTGTATTTTCGCACAAAAGTTTTCTCAACGCCAGGTGGAAAATTAATTAAATTAGCACGGCCCGTCCATTGAGCGAGCAATTTGGCAAAGTGTCCGCGCAAAGGACTTTGATATATTTTGACAACTCCCTGCCGCCCCCGCTTACCCCCACATGCCTTACCGTTACCATTCAGCCAGGCCATACATAACCTTCACTTCCGTTCTGGCCGAAAACCGAAAACGTCATTTCCGACAAATTAGCCCAGTCAGAGAGGCGGGTCAGGCCAGGCCGGGCCGGCAACGAAATATTGAAATATTACACACATTTGCGTATTCAAACGGTATAGCTATACTGTAGCTGTAGCTGATTCTAAACTGAACTAACTGCTCGGGCTACGTTTTAAGCATATTTCCTGTTTTCAGTTGCAATGTACAAAAATTCAACTGCAGCGGCGATTGGGACACATATTGCAAAATGTTTGTACAGGCGACAAATGCGTCAATATCGTTTAGTTTCAGTCTAGATCAGCGATGGTCAGGCCTTGGCTCCCAGAGCTCATAGAGCTCTTTAGCTAAGTTGCAATAAAAGAATATGCAGCTCACAAAGCAGATTATACAATTAAGCAACAACAGCATACGCATTGCGCTGATAGATTCTAAAGGTAGTTTTTGTTGTAGATGTTGGTGTAGTGCTCAAATTGAAAATTTGCTGCCCATCGCTGGTCTAGATGAAAGGCCAACTTGAATCGTAAAAAGATGCTCTATCGTAAACGGAGCTGCTATGTATAAGCACCTAAACCCAAAAGGATAAAAAACCTGGCAAAAGAATCGCTGGTGGAGAAAGAAATAAAATGTGATCTGTCAAAATCAACTGATTGCACTATATGTTTAGAGATGAGTGTCAAAAAATGGCTCAAGATTTGTGTGAAACCAAGACTATGCTAGACCTGCGGATGATGTTACTAGAAAACAGCATAAGTATTCATAGGCCACGCAAATAAGAGCATCATCGACTATGTGGAATCTATAAGTAATGCCATGGCTGAGGCAAACGCGATTGTATTAAGCCTGGTAGTGCCTATTGCTATAAACAGTGCTCTGCAAAGTAGGCCTCCGTGGCGGCGATGACCTCCTCATTCGCCTAAAATTTCTGCCAAGTGACATTCAAATTTGGAAGCTAAAAGAAGTCGCACGGTGTCAAATCTCGAGATTACGGTGAATATGCAGCTGTTTGTGGCCCGACTAATTCGACTAATTTGACTGTGGTGACGACGGACGTGTGAGTCGGTGCGTTGTCATGGTGGAAGAGCACTATTTTCTTTGCCAAATGATGTCGTTTTTTCTGCAATTCGGCTCAATGGTATCGAATCGGCATAGTAGAGCCCTGTGCCCTTATTGCCCTTCTCCAGGTAGTCGATGTAGGTCACACTTTGTGCTTCCCAGAAAATGGTGGCTATCACCTTTCCAGCCGATAAGACTGCCTTCACCTTCTTCGGAGCACTTTTCTAGTTGAAATTTCACTGTTTCGGTGCCATTTTTTCTGCAATTCGGCGTCGAATCGGTCCAATAATGTGGCATAGTAGAGCCCTGTCACCGTTTTGCCCTTCTCCACTTCTCCAGCGCTTTTAGATTGTTCCTTGATCTCTGGTGTATACCAGTGGAACCATATTCCATATTCCGTCGATGCTTAAAAAGCGTCAAGCACTGATCTAAAGTGGTCTCACATTTGCCCTTGCTGTCCGGAGTGATCAAACGCGGCACCTATTGCGGCAACAGCCTTCTCAGGCCCAAAAAATCATGCACGATATAAACCACGCGGTCTTTTGAAATGCCTATTTGCGCACCTTCTGCCAATATCAAATCTTGGTCTTTTTTGTCACGTTATCTTTCATGATAGCCGTTTTCTGGCCACCAGATCGTAAGTCATCAAAACCACGTGCAACCACGTTGACGGTCGTCATCGAAGGAGAAGATTCAGTGTACTCAGCAACCAAACGCTCTTTGATTTCACAATAAAAAAAATTAAGAATCGAAACCCTTATTGCATTTTCTAAACACCCTCCGCGGACACCCTCGCTTCCAAACAAAACTACGAGTTCGATTCGGCTACAATTTTCACAGTATTCGTCTACCAGAATGTACTACACGATAGTCAAATTTCCTTCCGATAGTGCCGCCGCCATCGGGTGATCGGACTGCCCGTTTATATATATATATATATATATATATATATATTTATATTAAATTCATACTGCTTTCAACATTTTTGCCACCTGGCTTAAGTGGCGTTGCACGAGTGTCAGAATGAGAGATGGAGCAAATGGTCAACCTTTGGACGCCAATTTTTTGGAGAGGCGTGGCACTCTGTGGGCTCTGTGGGCGTTTGCGGGCACGTCAACGAAAATGCATTCTTTTTGTTGTTGAACAGCCGCGGCAGCAAAATGAAAAATTATTTACATAAATATCCGCGCGCTGTCAATTGTGTGTTGTGGCATGTAAAGTGACAGTAGCAGAGCAAGAAATAACGAAAAATAGCGAAAAGAGCGAACAATGTACACAAAATGGCGCCGCAGTCGACGCGTACGTGACTGTACATTCTTGTTGTTGTTTTTTTTGTTCCCCCCCACCATTGGGGAGTTTCGGTTGTTTTTTTTTTTTTGGTGAAGGGGGAAGGTTATGAGCGTATGCAACGGCAGGTCTATCAAATGCAAATGCATTGTGTATACAGTTGTGTGAGTGAGTGTGTGTGTGTGTCTCTGTGTGGGGTCAGACGTCAACGTTATGGCTGCCAAAGTTTTCAATTTTCCACTTAATTGCTTTCAATTAAGCAAAGAGTCCTCTTTAGTCCCCAGAAAAACGAAACAGCAGAAAATCTCCACTGTTCATCCTTTCCCCTCAGACACACTCACGCAAACACTCACTCACTCACACACGCACACACACACACACACAGTTTTGGCCGTTATGTCCGTTCAATTAAATTACACACTAAAGCGCTGCATCCTTTCAGCCCTTAGCCTCAGCTTCAGCATCTCCACCGCATTGTTATCATTGTCAAGAAGTTGGTGCAGCGGCGTCCAGTGTGTGCATGTTGCAAAGCTATTCAGGACCGCTTAACAGTGGAAATGGAAGTGGAATTTTTCACACACAATTTGTGAAGGTCGCATAAAAACGGAGATAAGCTCCTCATGTGGCAGAGCTTAATATTAAAAGGGAAGCATTTGATAATCGCTCGAAAAATTCTCGAATCGATCAACAATTTTAGCCCAAAACGAACGTGGAACGCGTACTGAGTTTGTCAGAGGTTGTGATTCTCTGACGTAGAGGAGTAGGAGAGAGACACAAACCAAATCCGCAATACCCGATGTGGTACATAGGCATTTCAGCAGACGCTCAGGTGGTAACGCTTCTTTTATCTGCTGCACCCTCCTGGGTCCCACACTCCGTCGTTTCCCGAGGACTGTATCCCAGCATCTCCCTCCACCCACCAATCTAAAGTGTTTTTTTTGACGATGACATAAAATACTACCTCTCTGCGTATGCTTTGAGCGTAGCACAAAACGTACTTCACCTCCATACGTAAGAGCATATGCTCATAAAACGCTCGCTGAATTCATGATTAAACATTGATTTTGCTAGGGATTTGCCACGCAGTGATCTGATATTGCTCATACATCATATCGCCAGCAGCATAAAAATTCGTCAGTCTTTCGACCCCTATATATATATTCGGCTATCTACTTGTAATGCAGAGGTGGCGATTGCTTACTGCCTGTGAAGAGGACATGGATTCGGCTGTACGTAGTGGTTACGTCAGAAATCTGAATGCCCGAAATCTGTACAGTCAGTTTAATTCGTATTAAGAAGAGAACATCTTCAATTAGAATGCCAAATTCTATCCATAGTGCACCCGGACTGGCACCGTATTGTATTCCCAATTGCATCACGCTCAACGCTCGACGCCCGTTTGTTGTTTGTTTGTGTTTGTGTGCGTGCATGTGTGTGAGTGCGTTTCAACTGCGTGTGTTTTTGACAGTAAGCAGTTTGTGTGTGCGCCTTGATTGTTGCACTTGCACTTGCCTGGCTGGCTTGCTGGCTGGCTGGCCAAAGGTCAGGAGGGGAGCACTGCGAAAAATAAACAAACATAAAACCTGGTCCGAAGTGGAAGGCAGCAGCAAGCAAGCCTTTTGAGCCTTTTGCCACTACTGCTGCTGTTGCTGCTGCTGTGATTCCGCTTCAACTCTTTTTGCACGCAATATGCAAAAGAGCCGTGTAATGCGTTTCTCTTTGTGTGGGTGAGAAACAAAAACAACACCAACAACAACAGCAACAACAGGAACAAAAACAAAAACAAAGTAAAGTGGAGTATGCGGTCTACTAATGCCACAGAAAGGTTTGCAGCTCACCCACCTAGGTGAGCCCAAACACAGCCTTTCATTAAGCGGCGGACAGATGATATAAATTAGTGCCGAAAGCAACAAACTGCAACATATGAGAACTAAATAGATGATAAATATACACTTTTAGATCAAATAAAATGTTAACTAAAAATCCATAGGAATTGTTTTATTTATATAAAAATTAAATTCGATTTTTTTAGCCATTTGTCAAACATATCTAGATTTTTTATTTTCAAATGAAATAGTTTTCATAACATTTTGGAAACCAAATTGATAAATTGATAAAGTAGGTTTCTGTATTCGCCAAATAAACCTTTTATAGATATAATGATATAATGGGCGATCTCTGATCTCAATGCCATGAAAAATTAAAGCTGCATTTGTGAATTGGTCTAACAAGACTTTTTGTCTTCAGTTAAAATTTTGGCTTAATTCTTGGCTTGCTATAGTTCTGTAAAAAATTTACTAAATATATTGAATTTTGTATTTATATTAAAAACTACGATTAATTCAATAAATGAGTATTCGCCATTTACTATTTCAAAGCCTCAGAAAAATTTTTGTTTTATGGTCTAACCTCAGCGAGACAGTGTTGCTATTTCAAGGACGATTATCGCACTGAAACTTTAATTGAAAAGTCTTCTTTCTTATGTATAAGTTTCTCTTAAGATTAAGGGCTATTCCGTAGTCTTCCACCATGGCGAACAGAAGGTTCTCCAAGTAGTGAGATATTTAATTATATTCTGCCCTATCCATTTTTCCATTCAATCAATCTGTTTGGGTGCTCCGTTCGTGGTTGCATTTCCGATTCCGCCTCTCATTGAATCATTGGATTTGAAAAGTTTTGCGTTGCAGCTGCCTTTGCCTTACTTATATCATTAGACAAATAATTTGATGTCGGTTTAAATTCATGGCAAAGTGTTTTTTTATATACCAAAGATGTAAATTTATTGCTAAATATTTCTTACAAAAATGTAATCCATTTGTTGCGTTCTGTTGTTGATCATCGTTGATGAGTTTCGTTAAAGCATGATTATAATTTGAACATGACTTCGAAAAACCAATTCCATACTAAATCGGAATGGAATCCGTTTTACTTTTCAAAACGAATCTCAAACGGCAATAGGTCTAATTGACACATTAGAAAACTACTTGAGTTTTTAAGTGGACTGCTAGAAATTGGGTATTGGGTAACGCACTCTTAAGTTAATAATTGAAAATTATATATTAGAATATTTTACATACTTAACAATTAATAGTCTGGTATGTTTGTGCGGGTTAATATTCCATATTTGAAACATGAATTGGGTAAGCATACGACCAGGAGTGGGACAATGTGTTCATGCCTGAAGAGTTGCTGAGCTGTGGACATTATTACCATCCACAATTGTCAATTCTATTGGAATGTCAAAAATAATAGTATATAGGCTTGCGAAATCTGAAAAAATAGTCTATCACACCCTAAGATTACTGACCAAAATTTTAGGCAATTTACACATAGCATTAGTAAGAGTCCCTTATTCTCTATATGTTTAGGCTATTTACTACATAAATAGTCCATTGCATTCTGGAGTTTCCTACTTTGGTAGTGTCAACTCTTTGGGAATTCTGAAGTGGAGGAACAAATTTTGCAAAAACAGTCTAATCAGTCCCTCAGGGAGACTTTTAAAAGTTTAACTTCCTTGTTTTCAGATTAATGTACTACTTTTCAGGAAATATTTTCCTAGAATTCTATTAAAAAAATTATAAAAATAAATTGAAATTTAATTTCATCACTATCATTTCAGTTCTGGCAGGAGTTTCTTTTCGGACTACGTGATTTTAATTACATTTACGCATAAAGCAATGGTCAGTGTGGGGCGGAGCTGGGGCTGAGGCTGCAGTTAAGCTCCTAATGTAAACAAGTGCAAAGCTTTGCTAAGACATTCGCAAAGCTGTTTAAGGATTTCCTACACCCCCCTTCGCCCTGGCCTGGCCAGTATTGTATGCATATCATTCTCATGCCTTCCAACATTATGATTACATGGGGATGAAGATGAATTGTTGTGAATTGTGTATTGCATTATATTATTGCTCATTTAAAGCAGAGCAGGATTATATTGGTTAGTGTGTGTGTGTGTATGTGTGTGTGTGTGTGTTTGTTTGCGTGCTCCTGTGGATATGTGTGAATGTGGAGCTTAGTTGGGGACATGACTTAACACTCAGGACAGGACGGGACAGGCCATGCCATAACCATAACCACAGGCCCCATAGGGTTTCTTCGGTAACACCAAACTTGATTAGAATATGCTTGAACAATAGGCGAAGCTTCAACTTAAATGGGTTCAAGTGTGAGTTTAATTTAGTTGAACATGTGTTGTTAGGTGTTAACCAACCTGGGGAGATATTTAAGTAAAGCAAAATTATGGTTATTTTCATACAATGCCAAACTATGTTATTCTTCCTTGAGGATGATCTTCCTTCCTGTCGATAAATTTGGTCAGATTGTTGTAATTTTTGAATGGTTTTCAATATGATGGACTTAATATCCACATTCATGATGGAAAATGTATGGGCTTTTCATTGATAATTAGTTGAATCCCATCAACGAAGGTTCATTTGATCGGTTGGATTATGTGGCCATGCAATTTTAGTGGGAATCGGTTGAAGAAGAGAAGTTTGAGTAGTTTTAATGTAGATAGATGTAACCTGAAAATACTTGTATTATTTCTCCCTTCTTTTGGGTCACATTTTCAAGGATCTGACGATTCAGTTAGATATAAACGCCATCAGTAGAACAGGGATAAAATCGCTAAGACCAAGCAATGTGAACATTATGAGCCAATCCAGAGTTTCCGAATCGCTCAGAGTTGCAATGTTTAGATGTAAGAGACGTATCTCGCTACGCATTGGGCAGACGCCCACAAGGTGAGCTATGTCCTCCGTGGATCGTATATTGTAGAGCTGATATTCCGAGCTAGAGGCCCTTAGATAAGGTAAATAGTTTAGGCGGGTCATTTCACAGAGCGCCAGAAATATCACGCTAAGGACTGAAAAGTCCAAACGGCCGTGGAAACAGCTTTTGCGCCTAAGACGTGGTTATGCCTTTTATATATCAGAACAGCACCACAGCTGCATGCCCTGGTTATTATGTGGCGCTTACCAGGTGTGAGGGAGGTGAAACCCAATGAAATCCAAACAACTGCGATTTATCTCCTAAAAGCTTACCGCCAAGAATCCGGGTTTCTCTGGTCGTCGGCCTGCTCGTTATTTTTCTGATGTAAACGAAATGTGCCTGGACATTTGTGGGAGAGCTGCTTCGACATGTATACCGTAATTAGGAGTGCTAGCTGGAAGTCTAAAAGAACGTATAACTGCAACTCCTCCAACTCGATATGACACTAGCCGCCTTAACAGTTGCCTGGAAAAGCTAGGCAACTCTAGGCAGGATGCCAAGTCAAGATACCTCTCTTGTTCTTAATTAGAACAATAAAATGTAAGTTTAAGCTTACTGCCTTTGTTTATTATAATGTAGCTAAAAACAATTAACAATTGTAAAATAATTTTCAAATATAAATTTAACACCTAAGAAATTGTAAAATCTAGAAATTATTCAGCTAATTAGTTGGAGCAGTAAAATACTGTAAGCAATGTAGTAGTGCACAAATTCCATATGCCTTTAAGCATAGTCCAACAGTAGCTTAAACCTGTACCAGATACAGGTTGTTATGCAAATTTTAAACCAACAGCGATGCGATGCCAATGCGAACATCAAAGACACAACATCCTCGCACTACGAGTACGAGTTCGAACTAATAAGTGATGTTTGTATCGCCCCATGTTTCGCTCTATCTTTCTCTGTCTAAGCTTGGCCATCCGCCCAGCTCACATCTCACATCTCGGCATCTCGCCACTGCAATCTTTTTTGGAATTACCAACTGCTGATGCTGATGTTGCTGCTGCTGCTGTTCCGCTGATAGCTTCTCATTTTATTTCACCTTGTCACGTGCTGGCCAGTGGTGGCAATTTCTAGCATTTCAGCACAAAAATACAACATATCTCCCTCCGCCTGGACTACCTACGCGAGCACCAAATGCTATATTTGTATCTAAATGGCTGGATGGCAGGGCGAAAGGAGTGCGGCGAGGGGTAAAAGTCAACCAGCTGAGCTACAGCTACGTTTTTCATTAAACGGTACGCGGCTGGAATTTTTTTTTTGTTGTTTTTTCGGACATTTATCGCCAGAGCTCCAATCTTCCAACGTTTGGCCAATTACAAGCAAGTTAAAATCAAGTACGAGGCATTGATTAGTTGCGAAGCAAAGGCATGGTCCAGGTGGGGGATGTCCGGGACATGGCAATGGGAAGAGATTAAAATGTAATCTTTAGCGCCGCCGCAGCGCACAGTCATATGAAACGTGTTCGATTAGGCTTTGGGATTGGGTTTTGGCCAACCTGCTGTGTGGTGTGCTGTGCTGTGGTGTGTTGAGATGTGGAGGTGTGGAGTGGGTCTAAGCTAGTATATGGCGATATAGTATAAGACCCCCACTGATCACATGCAAAGTGCTGAGTTGAGTCCACGACCTACGCATTACTTGCAAGAGATGTCTATGGAATTTTTGTTTGTATATTAAATGGAGTTGATTGCAAGTGTTTATGGGCTTGGCCTAGGAGATTGTTAAGTTATACAAAGGAAAATTCATGAAAATAACTAAATAAAGTAAGTAACTTGGATTAACTTTAAAATATATATTCTGACCAAGCTATAACATATAGCTTAACCTTCATTGTGAACTTCAATTATATGGATTTATAAGCCCTTATATTATGTTAAATTTGTGGCTTAGTCACCAGGTGAATCTGGAAACTTTGGCAAAAACCATTTCTAAATAATTGAGTATAGAGAAGAAGCTATCCTCTGTCAATATTTTAAGTTCTATTGAAAGATCTCAGACAAAAAAACTTTTGAGTTTTTGTTTTTCTAGTTGTTAGGATTCCTTTGGAGCCCTTGACTTCGGCCGCATCTCACTGTATTTGACAACAGCACAAAATTGATATAAAAACCAAAATTTGAAGCTAGGTTATCTTAACATATGTTTCATGACCTGCCAGAGTCAATCGTCGGAAGTCTTGCTGCTTAACTATGCGCATCAAATATTTTATTAGATTGCTATAACATTGATCAACAATTAGATATCAAAGCAAGTGTACATATAGACTAAGAGAACCTTTGGTTAACCCAAAACACAAGCTGTTTTACCTCAGGGTTGCTTATTGAGGGTCGTTCCTGCTTATTGTGGCATACATATAGGGACGTCGACTACCTTTCTCATAGGCCAGAATAGTCAACTGTTCCTAATTTCTCACAGACACCAGTATGACTCTGGTCACTATTGTCATAAGCCTTTCCATACTCCTCTCGTTGCTATTGCTGCTCTTCATTGGTCCTGGATGGTTTCCAGACCAAGTTCCTCCTTGCTTAAGACGGGTCCTCTCTCTATGTGCGGCTGTAGTGGTATATTCGCTGCTGGAAAGGCATTCATAAGCCCTGGCATGAAGCTTGTCTTGTTGTGTTGCGGCTGGTTAGGGATTATTGCGCCTTAGAATGGGGCATGTCTCTTGCAACAAAACCGCATATGCTTTGGGCGCCGCCTCGTTGCCATCACATTAATGATTTGTCCCAATGTCCTTCAATATTGCCCAATGTTGCGCTTAAGTGTGAATGTTAAGTTCCTTGGACTTGAAGCTCCTACATTTGCCCTTACATAGAGCATCTGCCCTTTTCCTACATCAGCCCATCTCTGATAAATTCACATATAAAGTACACCTTAATCCTTTGGTTTCTTCCCTATTGTTGTAAAGTCCTTTGGCTATCTGGAAATTACAACAGAACTAGCAAGAATCTATACCAGTTGAATCGGCAAAGTTTTACTTTCTCCAACACGTTGGAATTGTTAACAGATTCTAGTGTTAAAGTGGGTTCTTACCCATCTTAATCAACCAAAAACTTCTGATGAAGAGATCGCGGCTGATCTCGAAACCCTAATGGCAACCTTGCCAGCTTCCATGGCTTTCCGTGTTTTTAGAAACATTTTGTTGTTCACTGAAATGCTCTCCCAATTACAAAGTTCGATGAAATTATTATAAAAATTATTTTACTTCGACTTTTATTTTGCTAGGCAACAAAATTTCAATTAAAGTTAAAAATATCTTAAAAATATCTCCATCTAGAACTTTCCTATATTAATCCAATCTATAAATTAGCTAAGCTAATTGAGAACAGAACCACAGTCCTAAGACTATCTATATATGATGCGATGTAACCTGATATTGTATTTGGGCACCCCTTTTCCTTTTGTGCTCAACAAATCTCACTTGAACACTTTCAGTCTATTAGCAGCTTTATTAAAAACACATTTTCTAGAACTTATTTAACTATTTGTTTATAAACAAACAGTGGCTAGATGCCTATGGGATCTGCCTATTTGTTCCCACCATAAATTTTAGTAGAAAACCGAAAAAAATAAACCACTCCACGCACAAATTCCTAAAATGGGGCAATGTGCCCCTCTACCAAACCGCCCGCCCGCCTGCCTGCCTGAACAGAAAAAATGTTGTGACCTTTTGGCAGCTGCAACAAAAACCCCATTGGATATATGGGCATAGTTTCTTGCCGTTGCCCCAGCTGAATAATTGAAGACAAACAGCTGTATGTAAGGGGAGACAATGGCTAGAGGGGGTGTGAAGTGGCCTTGTTAAATTTGAATTATGATAATTAATTACCATGAAAGCGTGTTCAAACAATGGCCGACAAATAAATGATATTAATTGATTGAATTACGAATCAAACCCAAGCAGCCAGCAAAACCCTACAAGAGTAGCGCCAAAATCACAGCAACAACAAAATTTGGCTTTCGTGACGCTCAACAGGCTCAGATTCGCCTGGGAATTTATAAACCGCTTCAAAAGATACTGAAAGCATAAAAAGGGAAAACTATCTGTAGGCTAGCGAAGTAAGAATACTCTTGTTGGCTTACATGACTCCGATTCCAACTGCTTTAAAATTAGGTAAATATTTCGGAATGGCAGTAAAAATGGTTTTTAGATAAGCTGGTTTTAGTCCGATTTTCCTTATAATATTAAGTTTCTAATTTAAGGAACATTTTTATAGAGTCCAACTTTGAACATATAACATGGTACTGGAATAATGTGGAACTCGAATGATAAAAAATTCCGTCTAAATTTTAAATTTTCTACTTTTGGCTTAGAAATTTGATGATGTGGATTTTACTGTGCCACAATTCATGCCGAAAATGTTTCGATGATTTTCAGTGGTGATAATGTAATTAAAGCCTTCATGAACCTTTATTACCAAAGACATTAAGAATGTGTCTCTTGTAAGGTTTATAAGGAAGGATCTTACATTATTTAACCTACAGTGTTTCCTGCTTGCAATGCTTGAAAACTTTTCTTAACAGAAATTTCTTAGATTCGGAAGTAATTTGCTATAAAAGTTAGAAAAATAATAATTCAAAGCAGAGCTAGAGAAATAGTTCTGCCTTTTCTAAAACATTTTCATAGAGTTTTACACGTTCCTGGCATTTCTTTTAAAGTTTTCAAAAGCTTCTTTGATGATCTAGCGAATTTGGCAAGTTTTGTACAAATTCTCAAAATTTCGAGAAGTTTCTTTTAATGATTTCGATCGATCTTAAATACCCTTTTGAATTATTCTTTTGTAAAAAAGCATAAGCATAACACATTCTTCTTAGTACTAATAATCTAACTTGGTTGAAAATTTCAAATGCTTAGTTCTTATGGTTGAAACTGTACGTTGTTTCCCAATCAGAGTCATTTACGGAAATTAATTTCCCTTAAGCAAAAAGTCAAGGACTTTTTCCAACGACATTCGTAATGGAAAGCTGGAGACTAGTTCAAACTGCAAAAACAAACAACTGATACTGAACAGTTACAATTTGACAGTTAACTTCAAAGCCTAACAAACTTGATGACAAATCCATGATACCCTTTGGTGAAGTGTTTTAAAATTTCCAAAAGTAAAACGTGCAGACGCCCAAAAATAGACATCGAAAACATGCTCGTATCTCTTGCTCGCTCGTATCTGTATCTGTTGACGATTATTGAATGGAGTAACCCACCTACTCCTCCTCCTTCTATAGTTTCTCATGTTTCGAGTGTTTCGTAAGCCTGTTTCGCTTATTTTTGGCATATGAAAAGGAAAAGTGTAGACAAGACGACATTTTTATGGTAAATGATTTATGCCACGTTGTAGCGGCAGCGCAGCGCCGACAGCTTCAAGGTAATTGAGTGGGAAATCTTGGGTGGAATACGGTAGAGGGAGGTGTGTAGGCGGGGGACCTTGTGTAGTTGCATCAAAAGACCATACAAGTGTAATTAATGCTGTGGTATTTTTGTTTGCATATTAAAAGTTGAGGCGCTCGCTCACTGTGTTTCTGCTGCCTCATAGCAGACATTTCCGCCAATGTCAAGCAGTTTATAATTACTCTTCCATGGGAAGTAAATTATTTAATTAATATTTTAATGTATATCAAAGAGCTTGGATAGTTCTTAAGGAGGCAAAGAAAATAAAAAAATATAAAATTTCTGGAGTTTAAATGCAGGGAATTTAGGGAACTTTCTACTCGATCTAGTTTTGCAGGGTGTAAGACAAGTGGGAGATGAACTAAACTCAATAGATAAGACACATTTTGACAGGCTTGAGGAGCACCCTAATCCTTTTGCTAAGGCTCTTCTTTACCCCTTGAATAGAAGACGACTGAAGAGGCGACTGAAAAAAATGTCGCAAAATCAAATTATCAAAAAAAATATAATAATCTTCTTGTACACAAAAAACCACTACGAAGACCACTGTAGTACATAACCAAAGCAATAGCAATAACAGACAAATTTCTCATGTAGAAATTGGTTTTTGCGCTCTTTGAAGCGTTTAGAGTTCTCAATTGGCTTCAAAGTAAATAGATATGGGCAACATAAACTCCAGAGTTGTCATATTTTTAAAGTTTTTGCAAAATGGGGGTCTGTGGCGGATCCCTAAATAGGTGTCACCCCAGTCAAGCTTGACGTTTAGAAATTGCCTTTCATTATTTGCTGTTAGATGATGTGAAGCGGCTCGAATAACGTCGTCCGTTAGACTTGTAATATAAAACGACGTTTTTCACTCTCTACTGACCTCAAGCTGGCTTAATAAAAATCATTGAAAATCATCATCTGGTGAATACACCCTATATCTTTCATTACCACTGACTCACATGCTTATAAATACAGATCTATAATCATCTAAAGCTCTACCTTTAAGTGTATATAAACATTCAGCTGTACAGCTCGATAGATTTCTTCACAGCTTGTTTGATTTTTATATGGCCACAACTGCAGCTGATCCTCATAAAAAAAGCCGCGACACCAAATCCTAGTGCGGCAAATCTAAACGAGCCATAGCCTCCGCCTCATTCTCTGCCTCGGTCTCACTTGTTGTTGTTATTGCTTTTGTTGCTGTTATTTCTCCACATGGCATGCAACCAGACGACAAACGTGTCAAGTCTCTACAACTCTGCGTCTCCGCCAACCAACCCATAAAGGCTAGCTGCGACAACCAAAAGACGAAAATTTATTACGGAAACTTCATTGACAATTGTCACTGCAAGATGTGGCGTGCCTCTCTGACGACGACGACGAATGCTGAGACTGAGACTGAGATGGAGACGGAGACGGAGACGCTGGCTGCGCAGCTGATGCTGATGCTGATGTACATCCTAAGTGCGTTGCGGTGTTTGGGGATTTGTTTGGCTTGTATTCATTCGCAGCAAGCAGTGTCTTAAAATAAGCGTAAGGAGAGGAGGGTATGAGGGGGAGCAGCTACTTACTTGTCTGCGGCAGCCGTCGTGGCAGCAGCTTATGGAAATCATATGGCAAAAATGTCAACAAAAAACGCATATTAGGCATGAGCGGGTTTTTCAGTTTTTCCGCGCAATGCGAAAGAATGTTCCACTAACATTTTGGGTGGCAAAAAGGCGATAATATGGGCGTGGCAAATGGCAATTTCATGGAATTTATTGGCTTTATAATTGGTGTTAATTTTGGAGAACTTGTATGACTACCACATGCGGTCAGATGGACCTGGGATTGAGGGCAATTATCTTTACACTTTGATATTTATGCTTTGCATTTGTTAATCAACAACCTTTTGCCAACTATTCTGCTTCAGGATATGGATATAAATTGAATTCAATCCGCTAATGATCTTACAACTTATGTAAAGTTGCTCTAAATTTATTTTTTCACAAGATTTTCTAAAATTTTATTTTGAAGATAAAAAATAGTTTGTAAATTTATAAATTGTTGGTTCTGAAAATAAAATACAAGGAAGATTGAACAAGTTTTTAATGAAAATTCATATATTCCCATCTATTTTTCATAGACACTTTATTATTATAGAGTCTCAAGTAGTCTCTGAAGATGGGATCAAAACTGTTCTCGAAACAGACCGGCATGAAGTGTTACGTTGACCGAAGGACTTCGAATGCAACCGAAAACAATCGACGTTTCTTCTTTCGACTTTCACGCTGCTAACTAACAATGATTTATAGTATGTATTTGTTTCTAAATCTTGTATATGTTTTCTTTAAAGAAATCTATTCGTATTAAATGAATATTTTAAAGAATATTAATTTAAGTTTTTGTTATATTGCATTTATTAAGGAACTTTATTCGGTAAATAGAATCGATATCAAATCGAATTTTCCCTAACATTCGGTTATTTCAAAGGAATTAATTGTAATTTGAATTGTTAAACAATCTTGATTTAGATTAAAGTTAATGTGAACTCTTGTCGAACTCTTCGAATACTCGCTTTTTACTAAAGAGTCTTGAGTTTTAACTGACATTTTAACAATAGCAAATACTATCAAGCTGAATTTTCACTTATTTTTTTCCACTAGCTTGGCTTAAGCAGAATCTTCGAACGCAAAAGTTTATGAATTTCAATATTTTACGATTTAGCTAGTTAAATAGCTTGTTTTTAGCTTATTTAGCAAGCTCGAGGTCAGGTGAGTGAGAAAACGAAGATATAGTTAAGCTCAATTTTTATGTTGAAGTCCAACGGACAACCAAACTTGAGCCGCTTCTCACTCTGTAACAGATTTAATGAATTCTTTAGAAGCTGCGTTTCGGAGAAGCCAATTCTCCTCATCAGTAACCTTTATAAGCACATATTGACCACTTAGCGTATATGACAACTGAATGCTGCAACTTAAAATAACTTCAAACTTTTCTTTGGCTTAAATATTTGCTGTTATCTCTAAAAACTAACAAAAAAAAAAAAAACCAAAAATAATTTGACCTCAGCGGTGATTCGAACTCATAGCTTCCTGCTTGAGCGTCAAGCACACTAGCCCCAAGGCCAATGAAAGGCAGTAACGTTTATATCCTTAATCCATTTAAAACAGAATTCCTAACCACTTTGACTGATTTCAATAAATCACTCCCCGTCAGTTAATCAATTAATCGTGTAAAAAAGCCTTCTTTGCCCTCATATTTTTACCTCCTTGACAAACTTTATACCAAAAAAAAGTCTACACAGACTGGACGACCTTTGTCAGGTGTGGGGTTCGAACCCACGCTCTCCTTCGAGAACCAGAGCTTAAATCTGGCGCCTTAGACCGCTCGGCCAACCTGACTTGCTGTTATCAAGCAGGAAAGTTTCTATTATAAACACAATAATGCAACTATTTCATCTTATCTACAAATAAATTCAACATTTATTTTTCTTCTTTTTTAATCTCTTAAAATCTTTTTTACCAACTGTCACCTTTAAATTGTACTCCATTAATCCCTTCATCGCCTGCCCACAGCAGCAACACTTTTACCCTATATACATATTTATCTATATATATGTGTATAATGCCTGCATCCCGAAAAATCAGAGCATATCTTCCTCCCCCCTGTCTACTGATTCTTCAATGCCATCATGCGATATTAAGTGAAACACTTTGTCAACTCACAATGCGCCGGGCGGGTAGGTAAAATGGGATGCTCATATTTTGGTGCGGTAAGCTGGTAGGGAAAGGCGAGGGGAAACGTTGGACGTCGTCATCGTCATCGTCTGCCTTATGGTACTACTCCCTATGAGCACCGGATGTTGTTTGGGTAATTATTTAGTGTTCGCTGCCAGTCAACCAGCCCAGCCGTGCTGGCTGCTGCCTCTGCCTCTGCTTCTGCTTCTGCTGCGCTTGGCGTTTGATGTGTTTTGGTTTTTGATATACATAAATATATAGCCATATATCCGTATATATGTACATATATAACAACAATAACAACAACAAATTGCCGAAGCGCGTCCAACAACAGCAAATGCGACAACAAGAAACAACAAATAAACAGACCAAGCACAGCACATCACATAAACAAAGACATCATCAATAAGAAAATAAAACAAACGAGAGAGCAAAACAAATAAGCAGTCGGAGGAGTCAGTGCTGCTGCTGCTGCTGCTTGTCTTGCTCCGTAGTACTCCTACTCTGACTCCGCTTCAATTGATTTTTGTGCGGCGGAGTTTTTGGGGTGGACGCAGTCATGGGAATGTTGATGGGATTATAAGTGATTCTTCATCAAAAATGCGGAGCACGACAAAGCTGGCCCAGAAGAAACTATTGAGGAGTACAGAAAAAAAAACTAGTGCCAGCAGCGAAATTTCAGAGAATATGGAAAAGATCTTCACAGAATATAGAAAATATATTTCAGGTTGCTTGAAATTGGGAGTTGATTTACAATTAAAGAATTTAACATACATTTAAAATTATAAACAAAGGCGGTGGCTGTGGCGGCATAGACACATCGGGGTTCGTGTCCTTTTGATGAATCAATCACATGAAATGATTTCTCTATGTGGTATGTGCTACAATGGATTCGGTTATATCGTAGCCTAATTTAGCCTTGCAATAACCCTTTCGTTCCTAACTATAATCATCTTTTGAAACTAATCTCCAGTGACAGCTGTCTTAACTCTAATAAATTGTACTAAGAACGTAGATAAGGTTGTGCGTTTTTCCCTTCTTTGAACGAGAATAAGCGAGTGTGAATTTTAGTGTTCCGCTTTGCGTTGCTTGTCGATATGCGGCAGCGCCCATCGGCCGTTTGGGCGGGAGCCGGGTTGCTATTAGCCTGTATTTTCACGGAACAATCTCCGTAGCTTGATATCGATAATCCATTTGTGCATCTTCCTATCTTGTCACAGTAAATCTATTCTTTATGACAATATCCGTTACAAAATAAGCTCAAAATGAGCAATGTTTGGCCCTCTTTTTCTCTACTCTCGCTCTGCCCCTACTAAAAAACTAAGGTTGCATTGCGACATGCCGCAAATATAAAGTATATTAAAAACGTTTCAAATAAATAAACATATTAAAATCTCCATTGACATCAGTTTTCCAAATTTATCAACAATGTCAACTTTTACCACTAGGACATTCTACCCGTCCGCCCTGGTACAGAAATTTGCCGTCCCTCTATATGGCTTGTTAAGGTTTTCTAAAGCCAACGTGATAACTCAAAGCGAGACATCAATCGATTCGTCACCGTCTTGCGTCTTGGGCAATCAGCCAGCAGAACTAACGTGGCTTGGCCAAGACAGAGCCAAAAAAGTAGCCCGGTGGCCGCCGTCCTCGGGGGCCTCTTCTTAAAATATTATTCATAATTCCATAAATTTAAGGCCCAGTCGGAGGATCCCTTCTTGGGCCACGCGCCTGCTGCCTACTGCCTGCTGCTCCGGCCAGCTTTTAAGCCGCGTTTGTCATACTCGTATGCAAACGGCTTGGAACTTCAGTTCCAGTTTGTTGTTGGATCTTGTCTGGCTTGCCCTTCCTCTCGCCCTGACCCCTCCTCAACCTCCACGTCAGCTCAGCAACATTAAGCCTAATGAACGTGTTTAGCTGTATTGGTCGCTGTCCTCTGTAGTCAGTCGGGTTGCCTGTGTCACTTGTCTGGCAGCCTGAGCCTGAGCCTCAGCCTGAGCCTGAGCTGGCCAAAAGGTGCAGTGATTACCACGGATCGTCCATGCGGCGGGCATTAGCGCAGAAAATATTTAATTAATGGTAATTTATGTGCCACGTAAATTGTGCAAAGTGCGAAGCGAGCCAGTTGAGTGTTTTCATTTTTTCATTTTTCATTTTTCATTTTTTTTGGGTGCAGTCCACAGCACCCCCTGTCGTTTCTAGTTAACTTTGGAAATTTAAAAGGTTAATAGGGTTTCTTCCCAGTCCCTCTCACGTGCGTTGGCCAAATGGGTTAAACTGCCATTTGAGAGAGAGAGTGCAGTGGCAGTGGCAGGAAGTATGCTGAGTGAGTAATCAATGGGTAGGTGGAACAAATGTGATGAGACGCAGAGAGAGAGAGCAATGCAGTAATTTACTGGACAGCGGAAAGAGCGGATAGTCAAAATCAGATTATTGACCTGTGCATATGGACATGGAATTAGTAGCTCAGTAGTGGGAAATGTGATTAGCAGTAATCTGCTGTACATAAGCTGTTATTGGCAGTAACTTACTGAAACATGTTGATAACTTAGAATATGTTTGATCGTTGAATTGCTAGACAATAAGTTATGGATCAGTGTTAAATGGGCAACTTTCTTCGATGTAATTTGAATCTAAAATAATACTAAGTGCAGTAAGTTACTGAAATAGATGAAGGTACATAATCATGCTCAAATAATTCATTGGTTTATCTGAATTTTCATTAATAGAAAAACCAGACGAAGAGTAAATTACTGACCTTATTATAACAGACCAGTAACCTACTGAACCTGCCATAACCACTGGGCTTTAAAATATGATAATAATCATTAAAAGCTGATCTTGCTAACACAAATATCTTCTATGTTGACTAACTCTTTGTCATTACTGAACTGCAGTAACATTAGATAATTGTATTATTGGCAAGTTTATATGGATATTAAGTTCATAGCAGTTGAACAACTGATCTAAACATTTATTGAGCACCAGTAAACGTTAGCAGTACTTTCGGAACATGAAAAACTAAAAGCAGCAGATGAAGCGACGGACTAGTTTGAACATGTACTCAAAATTGTGTTCTATGCTTACTAAATCACTGCAATAACACTGCAGTAACTTACTGAACTAAAACTTATTGAGCAGCAATAATAGTTAAAATCAACGGCTAATTGAAATGGTGCTTGCTGTTGCCAATCTTCCCAGCAGTAAGTTACTGGCGGTCAGTAAAAATGAATTGGGCTTAGGAAGGTTTTCACACCTCCTCCAAAAAGAGGGGTTAAGTTATGGAGGGAATACTGTCTCCAGGAAATATAATTTTGTTTTGTAAACTTTTCTTATTATTAACATTTTTTGATCATATCAGGTGTGGCAGTGCCCTTCAGAATGGTTAGCTAAACTGGCCACACTGGTAACAAAAATTACTGAGCTTGTGTGTTTTTATGTGAAAATGTAAAACGTCAATTGAATTGATGAGAAGAAGTAAAAATTATACAACTGAGAAAGAGATGACTCTCGTTTAACTTGTTGTGGACCAGAAGCACATTCTTCAGAACAAAAAGTCTAAAGCCGTAACCTGGAAGCAGAAGGAGCTAGGGACAAATATGAGACCTATTTAGTGGTCCAGTCTCATCCATAATATCTGCGATGGGACAGCTTATAAAGCTTATGGATTCAATGGCGATATTTACATAGTTTTTTTAAGTCAAAACTTCTATCAAAGTTAATAACAATTCCAACTCATTAAATTGACGAAAATTAAATAAAATGAAGTGTCACATATCCCTCTACTTCTACTTCTGGCATTCTTTTTGTATTTAATTATCAAAGCTTGGATGATGTTTTGGATGTTTTTGGTGATTTCATCTGCATATTTTTGCAATGCCCACAAACTTCAGATCGAAAACCCATGCCCATACCCAATCCCAATCCCAATACCCAAACCGACTCCACAAAAATGGAACGACGACATTGTGTAAACATTGTGAACGACCAAATTTATGTACAAACCAGGCCCAGAATGGGCCAGGCCAGACCAGGCCAGGCCAGACCAGACCAATGGAGTTGCACTCAAGTCCAGTCCAGAGCAGGGCCCGAAGTCTGTGACTGTATCTGCCTCATGCAGGTGAGAAGTGTCCATCTTAATCGAAGCAATAAATACTTTTAATGAATTTCCTGCAGTCGATGCAATGCGACGATGCGACGAGGGAAGGCCGTGTCATTGAGTCCAAGTCACAGACTTGCTTGAAGTCCGAAACTCTGACTCTGGCATTCTATTGGTTTGCTTTTGGCACCCTTTAAACGGGGAGGCATTGTACGTTTTGTCAAGAAGTTGGCAAATTAATTTCATGGCTTAAAAATACTTATTTATTCAAGTGAGATGGAATCGTTTAAGAAGTATGAAAACTTTCACAAGACTTTAAAGTAAAAATGGAAGACAATAAATGTGTGAATAAAAATATAGAAAGTGTCTTTAAAAATGTAGTTTTAAGGCAAATTTAAATAATAGGAATTTTTGAGATAAATATTAAAAAATGTAGATTTTGATCTTATCGTCAAGATAAATCGAATTAAAAAACTTTGAAGAAAAATATTAAGATTTTTAGATTTCGGCAAATATTGAAACTGCATATTGAAACTCTATTATACCTATTCAATAACTCCAGATATTACAAATTATATACCTCGTTATGAGATTATTAAACCCTATTACTATTTTATGGCAATTGACTATTCTGTAGATCATGAGATCATGGCTGATATCCCTACAGTCTGTAAAGTCGGCCAAGCTACAACTTTTGGGATTTTGGCTTTTTTTTTATACCATTCACAAAATGGTATCTTTATTTTGCCAGGAAGCTTGCTACTATATAAAGTATATATATACTCTTGATCAGCATGATAAGGGGAAACGATATAACAATGTCCATCTGTCTGTCTGTCTGTTTAAACACAAAGATCTCAGAAGTCTTAAATGCTGAAATTTTGACCAGATGATTCATTTGCGTGCACGCTGGTTAAGTTCGAGTGTTAGCTAGATCGGACAACTATATCATATAGCTCCCATATAACCGATTGTTCCGAAATGAACACTTAATAACTTTTCATTCAAATCACTTAATAACTTTCATTCAAATCAAAACAAATTTGTCTCGTATCCCTTGTATCCACAGTAGCCCCACCCCCACCGACCAAATTTGATCTAGATCGATTATTTATTAACAATGTGAATGGTATATATATGTTTTCTTTCTTTCTTGTTTTTGTTAATTACAGTGAGGTTAGGTGCCGCTGAGAACACATAGTCAGAAGTACTTTTAATACCTTTTAAGCTGTCAAAAAACATTGAATGTTTTTCAGTAACTTACATCGCTGAGTTTGGTTACTCAAAAAAGTATGAGAAATACTGATAAAAAAGACTCTCAAGCAATAAGATATATGCTGAAGCAAATGCCCCTATGAAATTTCAGACAAAAAAGTCGTAAAAATTTGGAGTTCCTAAAATCTATTATAAATCAAATCCTTCAGAATATTAATCAATTAATTGAAAGGAAATTTTGGATATTAGGAAACATTTGCAGATGGTAAACGAAGTCTCTAGAACTTAATATAAGGTTTCTAGATAAATTCTCTAGAATTCTTTTAAAGTTAAAAGTGAAATCTTGTATTGGAAAATATATATATGTATATGATCCCATTTGTACTTACATCCATATTACCACTCTCTATCCCTGCTAGAGTATGAAAAGTTCTGCTACGAAAAACTCGAAATTTCCTACGTTGTTTTTGTTGTCCATTGCGTGGTATTTTCGCACCCATGGAAGATGAGGTTTGGTTTGGCTTAAGCATACAATACATACATATACATATGTGTACCTATATATATATGTACATATATATGTTACCTTTTTCTCTGAGCATTGCGTACTTTTGAAGCTAAAGCCAAACAATTCGCGATCGTTTCGATTCGCTGGACCGTCCTCGTCGTCGTCGTCGTGGTCGACGTCGTCCAAAGTGTCATTAAAGTCCTTTAATTTATAGCAGAAAATCAAGTAAGAAACATGCAACGAGGCTGGCACACTTCCCGCTGCCTCGTTTCGCCTACTCTTTGGCAACGGTTGTTTGTTAGTCACAGTTGAAGTCAGCAAATGGCAAGAATCGAATTTTGCTTTTAGTGCGGCCTGTTTTCAAGTCATTTTACAAAGTCATTTTCACTCCAAACATATGGCTTGATTTTAAGAGAAAGACACACAGACAGAGTGAAAGAGAGGGGGAGAAAGAAAGGGAGCAAAGAATAGAAACCCATTGGAGACGGAAGTCCAGGGACATGTTAATGGCATTTAAAGCTATATAAGTTATAAGTTTTATTTCAGAAAAGAAAACTAAAGAAATGTCTAGGGCCCATTTAACGAATCGATCTACAACTGAACGGGAGTGGCTTTTTAACAGCTGTTCCCTCAATTGCTTGCCAACTGTTTCCCAAACTGTCCCTTTTCAAAACAGTTTATTAGCTTCTGGACATGCGATACGCGTTCAGAGAAAACTGTTAAGAAACTGTTCAGTTTCAGGTTTTAATGATATTCCGCGTAGCATTAAAGTAACTATCGATAGATGATCTTTAGGCTTTTTAATGTGTCTTTAGAGATCAGGATCTGATAACTAATTAAGTGCTGTGCAGGCATTAGAATAAAGGATTCTTGATGGCACTTGGTTAACGAGAAAGGATTGATGTACTTTGATCTTTATCATGTGAAATGTGCGAGCATTAAATTAGGTCTTTGGAAATGTAGGCGATATTAAAAAAGTATTTTTGTGTTTAAAATTTTATGTTAGTTTTTGAGTAAGAAGCAAAGGCAAGCGTTAAAACAAATTTTGATAGAGATCCGGCTGACTGAGTTTAACATTTCCGATCTCTAAGGAAATGATTTGGCTCACATTTAAAACAGTTTTTTCATCATAATATAGATATTTGTTCTTTTACTTTTGTATATTTGGAAATCGAGAAATATATATATATATAATTGAAATAGAATATATTGTGGCTCTTGTTCGAATTGAGCCTTTCTCACTTCTTCACTTCTTTGAGACTCCTTAAGTAATTAGGGAAACATCTCACTAAGTGCCAACAGCAAAAATAGATATATAACTTATAATTCATCGGAGTCTTTCCACAAATATGGCGAATTAAGAGATCTGGCATAACTGACAGTATTGTTTGACGCAGCCCTTACTAACTCCTGGGGCGCTTTCTCGGTTCTTTTTGAAACTTTTCCAAAATCCTTTGTCACTCTTTAACACAGTCAGCCTACTTGAAAGTGCTTTCATTGTTTACTTTTATTTATGTCAGAATATAAATATATATTTTATTTTTTAAGTCCGATTTATCCCTCACGCATACTTAACCCTGCCGCAGAGACAGCCAAATATCAACAAAGTAATTTTAATCCCACAATTGTGAAACTCTTTGCCTTGTTGTGGCAAATTATGTTGTCCAGTGTAGGAGTAGATGGTCATAAATTTAACGAGTATGACTGTAGGACTGCGGCTGGAAGACTGCGTAATCTTGGTAGCTAGGAATTAGATACGGAGGAGAGAGAGAGTACATAAAACTGATGTAATTTCAGAAATTTTATTTCTGTAAAATCTGACAGTAATTTCATTTAAATGACAAGCCCCCACAAGCACAAGCACAAGCACAAGCAACATAACACAGAGAACACACGCTCGTTACATAACACACAACGCCCCATGCTCCACCCACCGAAACGTTTATCCCTGTCAGGTATTAAATCTGCTTGGACTCTGGGTTTATGCCTTGTTCTTGTATTCGTTGTTGCACTTTGTTATTAACTCATTTCCGTTATGCCATAAATATGCGAACACGACGGGTCCGGGCAATTAAAACAATTGCAAGTTAAAATTTACTGCCCAGCGTCAGCCTGAGACCTCGGACTCCGAAGCTGAGTCATAAAAACGAAAACAAACATTAAATCGAAAAGAAGGATAAAAGCAGCGAGGGCATCACAATAACATGGGACCAATGTGCAGTGCAAGACACCGCTGAGCCTGAGAACTGACGCCCTGCAGGAAGCAGCGCTCTTTGTTGTTTTCCAAGCTTTTAAAAACTATTTACATGTAAATATTTCCTAAAGGTGCCATATATATTAAATGGGTTATAACTCTCAACACGGCAAAAGTCGGTTGATGAAACGGTGCCAATTTCAGACCACATTTTTTTTTTTACATTTTATTTTCATGATAAATTTGTAAAATAATTAAGCGAAATTATATTCAGGAAAGATCAAAAGAGGATGGAGAAAATGTGTGGGTAGGGCGAAGGTGAGCATAAGCTAATTGATCGTGAATGCAATGGGAATAGATCACAAATTTCCATAACGCAGTTTGAAGTTCAAAAGTTTGCTCAGAATTTGGTCCTTCTTAATATATTTTTATGATTTCAACTTAAATTACAAAATATAAAACCAATCCTTATTTATCAATATTTAAATTTGAATTTTCCTGCAATTTCAGGTGCAGTTTTGCAGTTTTGCCTTATAAAAGCTTAATAATAATATCTCCAAAATATTATTCAATCCATTTTTGCTTTTCTATTTACAATTCATGATTCCTCATTTCACATTCTTAAACCATACATAGTTAAAAAATGAACTTGGAATTTATAATTTGGTATATATTCCATCTAATCTATATATAAACGGCTTGACGAAATTCTTATTGGTTTTGTAAGTGCTTAGAAATATTAACCTATCTTGGGTTTGTATAGAATTTGCTGCTCTCCTTTTCTATGAAAATCTAAAAGACGGAAGGCTAATTATTCCGTTTATATATGCCTGAGGATGCCTTTGAAATTTTTGAGCTTGGTTAGTTAATTTAACTTTGCAGCCTCTTAATCGGTACTCATATTTATATAAGATATTTATAACATTAATTAAAATTCTTTGCATAGACAAAAATGCTTAACTCACGTTCAGAGCAAGGCTCACTCAAGGCTGTCAACACCATAATTTTTTGACATATGAAATATCACTTTAGGGAAACCCGAAAACTTCAAAAAATATATACCAAACCTATAGCTGAATGTAATGCCAAAAAATAGGTCAAATCAGTAATCTTGTCTTCTGGTATCCTACCGAATTTTTCCACTGTCTTCGCAGCCGAAGTCCATTGTATAGTTAACGCCTGCAAAATTGCTCAATATAGCAGAGAATATCATATCATATGCACAGACACAGCCTTTCTACTATCGCTGCCGTGTAACCTTAAATTCTACAAATGAATTAATAGTCCAAATTCGAAACCTTCTCATCAAAAAACAGAAAAATAATCGTTATTCTGGGTACCCAGCCACATGGATGAAGGATGAAGCTGCTCTTTACGCTTTATCTGCCCCACTGCTAACAACTGCTTCAATGGAGGGAACGTCTCTAAATATTGTATATTATATCTAAAGAAATAATATATATAAAAAATAAAAATAAAATAGGACAAATCCTTTATCAAACACAACTTTGAAGGACAAGCTTTTATGTGAATGCTCTAAAAGTCAGAAATCTTTGAACTTTAAATTAAATCAAAGCCATCAATTGATTGCCTTGTTTTGATAAAATATTATAAAACATTGTTGCCAGATTATGACTCATTTATGAAGATCTGTGCTCCAAGATGAAGAGAGAGACCTATATGATGCAATTATCATATTATAATGCAAAAACATTCAAGTGAACTTTAAGAATTTTCTTTGTAAATGTTGAAGTCTGCTCATTGTTTTCCTCTAACAATGTAATTAGCAACTCGCTGTTTTATTATATTACAAAAAGAATAAAAGGCTGGGAAATGCCAAGATTTGGTATTGAATAAGAGATGTATCATGTTTTTTCTTTAACTATTTTAGGAAATTGTTTTTCATTTTAATGAATGCTATATAAAGTTTCTGGACACCCGCTGCGAAGACGCTATTACTTCACGCCGGTTGATTTTCTCAACTGTCTTATTGCTTTTGAATAACCCACTATTCTTAGATTCTAAAAATGTTATAGATATAGCTCTTCGGTTTAATGTTATACAAGAAAAGCCATTAAGTAGTCGCATAAACTGAATCATCGCACAACAATGCTTACCTAAGTATGCCTTTGTCAGATTTAAAAGTCACTTGAATTTGTTATCACAAACATTTCCAAGTTTTTACAGCTTGTCGTACCTAAGCCTATTTATTTATCTAATTTTCTCACAACAAATATTCTATTTTTATATATAAATTTTAACAATGACATCAATAGTTCCGAATTTGGCGCCACCACCGGGCGTAGGAGCGGAAATACCACCATGGCTAAAAATCGACTGGCGTCCGGAAGTGGAGCAATGCATATATAAGGACTGGGGAGCATACTATACCCGCAGGGGCAGAGAGAATTTGGCCAAGGCATATTATGATATGGCCTTAGATCTGGCCCCTGAGGACTTCATAACTCTTTATGAGCGGAGCCGATGTAAGCGCAGGACTGCACAGACTAAAGGAGCTCTCAGTGATAGCAGAGAAGCTAGAAGTAAATATGACAATAGTCCATTGTTATACAAAGATGTGAAAACGGCTGACATTTTCCATAATACTTTTCAGAAATCGTGCAAGCGTCTAATGTGGAGAATGCTCCAATAAACTTGGAAATCTGCGATGCTCTCTATGATTTGAATCAATTTGAGAATGCTAAGGCAGAGCTGCATGATAATACGCGTCTATTCAAGGGCAATAAGGTCAAAGCCTTTGAAAACCGACTGATTGTGGTAAGATAACCCCTCAAGATCACATATATATATCTTGAAACACATATATATATCTTGTGCTTAAAATACTTTAAAGGTTGATGAAAATATAAAAGATGCTTGCGGTGAAGGATTTAGTCCATTTATATTGGAAAACGAGAAACTGGTATTGCAGGTCAAAGAGATTCTCAATGCCAAAAATCAAGTAGACGAACGACCGTTATGGAAAATATTAAAGGAGCTAGGAAAATGCGATGTCTTAAGTATTCCAGAGATAGAGGTATGTGCAAAATGGAGATGATCCTTATCAATTTTGTATTTTTGTGTATAATTTTTGTTTTGTTTTGGTAGGAAGAGCTTTTGTCGCCCCTTGAAATCGCCAGACGAAAGCGTGCCTTTAATATTTTTAACCAAGTTTATATGGACAAGTCCTGGATTGATGTTCTCTTTTTAAAGAATTTACGAACGTAAGCAATATTGTGTGAGACAAAGTTTAGAAGAGAGATTACACCTTATGTGTAGTATTGTTTTTAGTTCCTTTCTTTTGTCCTTACTAACTCTATATCATTTTATTCGTCTCTTCGACTTTTGTCCCTAAGTTTTTCTATTCACTTATTTCGGTTTTCTCGACTCTTCTGACTTTTCTGTATCTTCTTCGCTTCCTCTCCCTCTATACTTTACCTTCTTCTCCTCTCTTCTGGTCTTTCTATACTCTTTTGTCTATATCTCTCGGTCATCTTCCTGTTTTCTTTCCCCCTTCCATTTTACTTTTCTTTCATCTGTGTTTCTCCTATCCGAATCATTGAACAACAATCGTCGTAATCGCAACATATATAAGTTATTCCTTTAGTATGTAGGATTAAGAATATTTCCTTAACAGCAAATGTTACCAAAAATGAGCACATTGGCGTTCTTTCTTACCCCATTGGACGTTCAATACTGCTGTCTCATTTCGATGTCAAACACCGTCGAACGTTTTAAGAGAAGCGAAGTGTCACTTTTTGAGCAAAGAAGAAGAGTTAATAATCTACTGAAGCTATACTTTAGGTATGATCGTAACCGCTTATTCTCCGCTATCCGCTAATCCACTTATATTAAAATCATTTTTCACCCATTATCTTTGAACTAAAGTGTGCATTATTTTGAATTGCAGCAATAAAACTCTACTGCTAGATCAGTGCAAGGAGTCAAGTGATTATCTAGCCAAATTAACCACCAAGCAATACGCAGTTGTAATAAAATTTCTGGTATATATGCTATATCTCCGACATCTCGGAAAGCTAAAATTGATATGCTTTTATATGCTTTAGAAAATGCTTCAAGCCCGATCTCCGATGTACTACCTTCGCTATATAAAATACCCAAACAAGCAGAAGCAGCACAAGTTTCAAGAGGATTATCTGTTTCGCGTACAATATCAGACACGCCGAACTATGAATACAGTGCTTAAGCAAATCCAAACTCTAAGAACCACTGGAAACTTAAAGGTAAGTGCTCTATGTTCAGTGCTGAGTGGGGGACTGCATTAGTAGAGAGAGATATAGTTTCGAAACTACCTTTTTATGTTTTAGAAACTTGAATCGTTTGTGGAAGAAACTATGGGTGGTTATACTGTATTAAAAACTCATCGCACCATGCCTTGGAAGTTTGAATTCATGAATGAGGTCTACAATACATTAGCATTGGCGCTCACGGAACAATATCGAGTTCCTAAGAACTTTAAACTTGAGAAGCATTCTTTGCTGAAGTTATTACATCTTCCGACGGGCAAGTCAATGGATATGGGAACTTTTGTATTTGGCGACCGTTCAACGTATCAGGAACCAGATACCACAGATCCGAGCATGCAAAAGTCCAGGTAATGTATTGAACTATATGTTTTAATCGATCTATATTTAATGCATATAATATCCTCAAATTATAGAATAAAAGTTGCAGACTTGGAGAAACGGATTAAATTTGCTAAACATTCAATAGAAAAGTGTTATTTATATCATCAAATTGCGGATACCCATCTGAGGGCGAATCGTTTTGATGAATGTTGTTTTGCAGCTCGAAAAGCAATTGATGGTCTGCTATATCATATATATCCTATGTATTATATATAATTGTAACATTCCCATTTCTTTAGAATCTAACAAATGCAACAGTAACATCTGGCATTTTCTAAGCACTATCGTGATCACCAAATCCCATGCAGCTCTGCACAAGATCGAACGCACCAAGGAGACTTTAGCAAGCGCACTTAAAATAGCTGTCCGGTTGGGATCTCCAGAGATAGTTAATTTTGTTGATATCTGTATAGGTTGCAATGAAGCGGAAATATCGATGAAAAAGGCCAGTCTTAGTGTATCAGCATTTCGCCGTGAGAGCAAGTTCTCCTTAGCCAGTTCCGGTACAAACCGCTCCTCGTCCCGCATTTAACTGTTTTGAAGTTTTATAACCAAATTTTATTTGTGAAAATTATAATAAAGAGATCTTAAATGATCAAAATTAATCTAAATCTAAAAGCTATAGCCTGAAAGGCAGATAAACAACACTATGATGGTTATAAAGTCTAGGAGACAGCTTTGCATCATATAGCTGCCATAGACAATCTTTACCAAAGTGCAGCATTTGTTAGTGATACCGATTTGGTTGTTGCTTATCATAATTGGTACAAATCTTGCAATTATCAGGTTTCGAAGCACTTCGAAATCTGATAACACATAAAAGTCAAATGGTTCCGATTTTCAATAATATTTTTGCCAAAACATTGATCGACCGAATATATAGACTTAATTAACATTCACTTCCACCTAAATGATATTTGCCATGAAAGGAAATCATGCTGTTGCTCCCACTATAAAACTGAAACTCATAAATGCCACACACATGCAATTTCTCATAAACATTCACATTCACATTCAAAGCGAAGCTAGTAAAAATTTCTATTAAAGCATTGGCTATACAAATTTTTTAATTGCTTGACAACATCAAAACACATAAAAACACACACTCAGTTGGCAGTCCACTATATTGACAGTAGCAGGAGGCGGAGCTGCTGCAGCAGGAGCAGGAGATGATGCTGGATCTAGTAGTGCTGCTGGTTTAGCAAGCAACCACTCAAAATATAATTCAGTTTTTGCAAAAACTTGACCAGAAATTGGTAGACCCCGAGTACCCCAACAACCGTGATTTCATTTCGACTTTCAACGGCTGGAGCGGAGAGGAGCGGAGTGGTTCGGTCCGGGGGACGAAACAAATAACAATTTTTAGTTCTAGGCAGGCAAAGACCATTTTGTATTCACGAGTTTGCACAATTTTTGCATTCGATTTGAAAATTCTTTGACTCCGTCTACCGTTTGTTTGATGAAATCACGTAGCCAACAGTGTGCGAGTGTGTGGTCACAAATATATATGTATGAGTATGCCTAGGCAGAGGCGTAGTAAGGAAAGTTTGTTGTTGAATGGAGAGGTTACAATAGGAACGATTCATCACCTTTCTAAAGCTTTACATAGATTGTGTCTCGGATTGTGTTTCGATCCTTAACCAATATTTGGATTTAAACCATTTCTGGGAGAGTTTCGTGTCATGTTTATGAACCGATGGAAATCACTCGAAGCTAAATTTGGTGAATGTGGCAACAATTACTTCCTAATCTTTGCTAATGTTGCATAGTACACACTAATCTTGCAGTTTTTGTTCATAATAGTAAATGAAGAAGTTTCTGAAATGCAACCCAAAGTAAGTTTTGCAGTTTTTGAGTCCCCACATCAGATCATCAAATTTGATTATATAATGAAGCTGCCATAGAACCCATTAGTTCCTATAGCACTGGATATACATACATATGTATGTATGTATATATGTTTACAGACGAGCTAGCTTTCTTTTTATACATATTTACTTATATGTACATATTTTACAACACACGGCAATCACCATTTGCAACTGTCAAATTGTGGCTTTAACAGATGATCGTCACTCTTTGCATTTGCATTTGCTGTTAAATATAACATTTAGACTCTTCTCTCACGCTGTTAAAGAAAGTTGCAGATTACGCTCAATCTCATGCATAAAATATCGCATAAGTTAACGATAGTTGCAGTTGCTAAAGCACGTCCTCGTCCTCGTTTGTGTATAGTTAAACTAATATTAACAATAAAAGTGACCAAACAAATATAAAATAGTGTATATCGATTAACGGAAGTTTGCTCTATGTATAGTAGTTAAATTTGCAAAGTGACCCAGTGTTATAGGCGCATTTAAGACTAGCTGAAACAACGCCTGTGTGTTATTCTAAGTGGCACTGTGTAATTGTTGCTGCTAATTGTGCATTAAATAAATCGTACTAAAGCTAATACAAGTTGGCATAATATAGCATAGTGTACACCCAAATCGGTAATATAGTGAATTTTCACATATTTGACAGTTTTTGCTTAATTTTTATGCTGTTCTTCGCCGCCAAAGTGCAAAGCAAAAGAAGAAGCTCAAAAAAGGCGGCAACAATTGAGCAGAGACCTAAGGCTAAGCTACTCAATTTGTGTTTGTCCCAAAAGTGAGTGCTTTTTCTAAATTGAGTGTTATTTTTTGGTTTTTGTTTTCGTGAATAGAAAATGCGAGTGGATCAACAGATGTAAACATATGTTGTGTAGTGTTCTTTTACAGAATTGAACAGGTATTTAAGGCTCCATTTCGGGGAATAAAAAGGAAATGCATAAATATTTTAATTACAAATTGGACTAAGTGATTCTTGAAATTGAAATTATTGAATATTTGTTGAACATAATTATCCGAGTGGATGGATATCCATGACTTAGAGGTACGGGTGCAAATATAATATCAAAGCTGGTTGAAAATATATCAAATATCGAATTCCCGGTCAAGAGCAACCATTTGAGAAATTGTAATGAAAATTCTTTTAAAACTGCAATTATCAATAATTTACCACTGTTTTTTTTTTAAGCAAATAGATTTTCTTTGTTTGAAGTTTTCGTAATTTATAAAAAATCACAATCGGTAGCCAGTCGCCTAGTTTAAAATAAACGCCCTTCCGCTTTTCCGCAAGTCTCTCAACAATATACATACACACATAGGTATGTATAAACGACATTCATCGCGCTCATTTGCACTTTGGTTTATAGCTCGTTGCAACATTTTAATAGTTGATTTTATGTTCCGACTGTAATTAAAACTTTATCGATATTACGTTAACGATAGTATGGCTTGTGTTAACTGAATTCCGGAATTCCGTTAACAGCTGTGTGAATGTCAAAGTTGAAAAGAGGTGGTCATGGCCATACCTGTTGCATCGCTACATAAACTTTAGCTTTGGGGCCACTAAACCCCCGAAAGCACCCTTTAACCAAGCCAATGCCATTTTGCTGAAATTGTTTTCGGGTAGGTAGAGGTGCAACATGGTCGTAAAACAAGCTGGCCGCTGTCCCCACCTCACCCTGCCCGGCCCCTGGTAACTATGTGGCCACCCTTCGCTGCTGTTAGTTGTAGTGCCAACTGCTGCCACAGCTTCCAAGCTAACGTGTCAATTGCCACAACGGGCGGCTGGAGGGGGCACTCTCTGTTCGAAGTTTTGACCAGACCAAACTCTGATGGAGGCTCTGCGCTGTGCAACTATCAAATCAAATTGGTGGCACAGGATAATGTTTTGAGCTGCGGTTGCAGATAGGTTCGGTGCCCCTCAAACGTCTCCCAGTCTCTCCCTTCTGCTGCCCTACATAGTTGTTTGCTTTTTTCTGTGCTGTCTGTTTTTGGTTTTTTGTTCTCTTTGTGTGTTGTGAGTGTGTTTTGTTTTGTTTTGTTTTCTGCTTTCTGAGTTGTTGCAAGTTGTCATTTTTCGTATTTGGTAATTGGTTGCTGCTTTGTCACACTAAAAAAACAACAACAACAGCAACAGCAACAACTAACAGTCCACATGCAAAATGGCATTCCTAGAGATTTAGCACTGAGAAAAAGGTTAGAGAATAAAACTAATGTAAATGAAATATATTTATAAATATAAGGAAGAAACGTAAGAAAACGTAAGACTTTCATTTGTTCTCCAATTTCCACCAATTCTAATTTAAAATCCAAATTCTAGTAAATTAAATATAATCAGGGGTCGGGTCCATGAGCACATTTGCTTCTGCTGCTAGAACATTTTCATAGAAATTTCGAATTTTCGATTTCGACTAACTTGTAGTTGGATGCGCCTAGGTCATGAACTATATTTTGTGTGGAAATTTCATTGTCCTATAACTATATATATAGATATACATGTGTGTATATATATATGTATGTACATATTCTAAGCAAATTATCTCCTTTTCTTTTTCTCAGTGCAACAACAGTTAGGAACCACAAAAGGCACAGCCGGCGCGCACTCAGCAATTCCCTTCCTGCTTTCCTTCCTTCCGCCCGCCCGCCCGCACACCCACCACTCACTTGTTTTGTTGTTATTGTTGCACAACTACGTGCTCTTTCATTTGTTTTTATTATTATTAAACAACTCTCGTCGCGGCCGTGTTGTTGCGTTTGTTCCTGTTGTTGCTGTTGTTGTTCTTCCTCTTGTTGTTATTATTTGTTGCTCTTTGCTGGACATGGAATTGGCGATTCCACGTGTCATAAAAGTTTACAGACATGCAGACCCAGTGTCCCGGTGTCCCGTTTCATAGCAAGGCACCGCACGGCACGGCACGAGTTACCGCCGCATACTGCTCGTACATATACGCACACACACAACACAACACATAGGTCGTCGCCGCAACAACCAACACGTGTGATAAGTCGACCCGACCCGTTTTTGGCCCCAATATGTCGCGGGTTTTTTTACGACTACACGAATCACTGAGCTCTGATCTAAATTAAGTTGGGATTCAATCAAGATATGCGTGTGTGTGGTTAGCCCTGGACCAGGAGGCATGTGGATATGGATTTGCGTAATGTTTCGACTGTAAGGACAGAAATACAATATGAAACGTGGCACAATTAAGTGCTTCAATTGAGTGCTAGATATAAATGTGGCTGTAGTTTATTTAAATTTAAATTTTGCAAATGTTATAAAAAGCATATATATATATTAGAAACGTGTTCAAAGTCCAGATTTCATTTCCATTTCTTTACTTTAGTTCATTTTTATATATGTGGACATCTCTTTGAGACTTAGGAATGTATTCAACATATTCTGCAAATCCATTTTCTATACCATTGCAAAAGTGTAAATAAATTTAATGGGATTGCCAACATTTTTACACAAAAAACAACATAAAACAAATGTTTTTAATAACCCTTTAATTAAATATTTTATGCCTCTATTTTGAGGGCATTTGAAAGGTTAAAGGTCCACTTAAAATTTAAATATAAAACTTAATTTGTACCCCTGGCTTCTTTTTACGACTCTTGTGGAATTTATTTGCCCATTGAATGCGCCTATTTTTGTCCAGCCTTGCATATAATCGCTGACCATATCATTTTCAGCTACCTATAATATCATTTATAGTGCCCCCCCATTGGTGTCATGTTTTGGGTGGAAAAATAGTATCTAAACTGCTTAAAGGCAGAGCTCGCCACAGCAAAAGTCGTTACACTTTTTACGAGTTTTACAAAACGATCCACCTTCCGTTTTTAAAGCAAATCGCATTAGTTAATCCGACAGCATAAAGAGTCAGCAAAAAATTAAAAAAAAAAAAAAAACAGAAAAAATAAGAAAACGACTGAGAGCTTGGGAAGAATCAGCTTGGCAAACTATAGCATGGCATATAGCTGGCAATGTATATGATAATTTCGTTGAAAGTTTGTTGACATATAACTTGGATAAAGGTATGATAACTTTGACATGGAGTTTGCTCAATCATGAGAGGAAATCAATAGAAAAAGTGCAACCTAAGATATAAAATATATAAAATTTTTATTATTATTATATCTATAGACAAATCTATAGCTAACAAATATGTCACTGAAGGGGAAAGAATTGAAATTTGAAATATACAAAATATGTGAGAAAAAAGAAAAAATATCCTAAAATTAATGTTGTGCATTTCTGATTTGAATATCACAGAACAACAGCAAAAGATTTTAAGCAATGATTTAAGTAATTTGTAAATTAAAATATAAATAATAAAAAAATATTATAGTTTCAATTATATAAAAATATATATTAACATTTTCGATGTGAAATATTGATCACATAAATAAGTTCTCTATATTTTTTTTAATAGAGTTTTCAAGTAAAGCTCATTACGTACTTTATATACTTAAGCGGGCCATAAAAATTGAACTGAAATATATTGAAAATTGTCTATTAAAAGGACTTAAA
This sequence comes from Hirtodrosophila duncani, assembly GCA_037043425.1. Classification (NCBI taxonomy): domain Eukaryota; kingdom Metazoa; phylum Arthropoda; class Insecta; order Diptera; family Drosophilidae; genus Hirtodrosophila; species Hirtodrosophila duncani. The sequence continues at coordinate 3,052,131 of JBAMBM010000834.1, read as the reverse complement.
CACATCTGTATAATATATGGAAAAATTTTAATTTTCATTTTAGTTGATAAAGAAATTTTTCACCAACTTAGTAAAAACTATTCGACTTTTACATAAACTATAAAAAATATGAATTCAGTTTCAAATTGAGTGATTTTAAGCATTCAACTAAATCATTTTCGCCAAAAATCTGAGAGTTTTTATTATTTTTTAAGGAAGATCTGATTAAACTGCTATATCACAAGATCAAATTTGCCGATTTAAACATTTCTTCGTTCAAAAGATTGTTGAAACTTGTAGAAAGTCAACTTATATTATAAAATTCATAGCAGCTGTATCGCCGCACCTTACTTGACCAGATTCTAGGGTAACAGCCTCCGGTAGATCTCGATATAATCTTTTTTAGACTCCTTCGCTTGAAATATTTTGTGAGCAAGTGCTTGCCCAATCAATGTTATTTCTCCTGTCATATTTCAGTGATTTACATTATGAACAGTTCAAAAATTTACTTAAATTTCAAAACGAACACTTAAAGTTGCAGCAAAAGCAAACAAATCTCACTCGATATATATATATAGACTACTCATATTTTATATACAAATATCCCTACTTTCTCCTCTGCAATTTCCACACAACATCTCCTAAGCCAGTCGGGCATACCTCTGTGGAAGTGTATGAAGCTTAGTCTTTTTCTACCTTGTCATCCTCATACGTACAAATGAAAAAGAGTTCGTTAAAAGCTTCTTCATGTTTCAGCAACTGTGCGAGTATGTGTGCGTGTATGTGCTTCAGAGCTGCAAATTCTTTGTCGAAGAATATCATTCCAGTTCCTATTGCTACCCACCTCTGCCTGCACGCCGGCCCCTGCCTCGCTACCACGTCTCACACACGGTGCTTTTATAAATCACAGAAACGACGAAGCGGCTCAGGAATTCAACGACTGACGACTGGCGGCAGCAACAGACAGGAAGGAATATAACGACGAGGCTCTGAAGACGACGACGACAAGACGACAACTTAAGCGCGAAAAAATAGTCAGAGGGGGCAAGGGAACTGTCCCCCCTCCCAACCGCCACTACCATGCAAAAGATAACAATGCAAGTGCTTGGCTTGACTTGGTTCTGGCCTCCATGTAATTGTTACCAACTCTTGGCCTGGCTTGGCAGTGCGCACTGCGCAGTGCAAAATTTAAAGCGCAATTTCAAAAGCGTATGACAAACAATAAATCTCGGCTGCGAAACCCATTGACTATATCCTCAGCTACAGATATATTGCTATATATGTAAGTAGGTTTATAAACATATGTATGCATGTGTGAAGGAAGTGGTTAATAGTTAAATAAGCAGAGCAAAAGGAGTAGAAATAAAAATAAACAGAAACAAAGACCAGCCGAAGATTATAATACTCTTTGGCTAGGGGGAATGTTTTAGATAGTCATTACATGTGGATTGTTTCTTGATGAATATGATATTTACATAAGGGAACAATGTGTGAAATCTTTTTGGAGGATTCTTTTGAACTCAAATGAATCATGAAATTACCACTACCACAGAGCCACTTTATCATCATCAAACATTTTGATTTTATAACTCCAAGGCACAGTTTCATAACTTGGAATCAGGAATTCTATACCCAATGATCCACTACAAATCTCTTAAGCTTTAAAGTCCTTCTCAACTTTCCTTGAATTCCGATTTTGGTCTAATTTGGTCTTTTTTCTTGATATATACATTTATATTTACGTTACCGGATTGCCAGTCCTCTGTATGTGGAGTCCTTAGTATCAGGTGTCATGTATTTGAGATGGTATCCCTGATAGGACATACTTGCATCGTTCGATGAAGCTAGAATTCGCCAGCAGCCAGAGCAGCTTGTGTAGACTGTAATTCCTCAATACCAACTTTCAGTGTTCTGGTTCAAAATAGCACTAGGATATGATGAATTTACATTCTTTCGATTCCCACACAAACTTTGACTGATTGATAGAATTGTTCAAAGTAACTTCTTAGTACTCATCTACACCTCAAAATCTGGTTAATTTAAAAATTTCAGCCTATTTACTTGTACCATTTGGTCTGCTAGTTGATTTCCCAGTTAGACAGTCCGTCAGGAAAGAGTTGTAAATAGATTTCTTAAATGATATTGATCCTAATGCTAGAACTTCTTTAAAGTCAAAATTAACTATCTTCTTTTCCTCTTATATATCTTCTACTATTCAAATTTGTACCATTCCCTTTTTACCCTGATAATTTTAACTAAACCCAAGTCATCATTATATAGAGAAAAAATCATACAACTGAACAAACTGAACATACCCTATATATTCCGTTTTTCTTTTCAAACAGACCATAACAACTTTCCCCTTCTTTCCTACCATTTGTCTCCAGTACCCCCCAACCACATTGATTCGGTTATGCATATGTATCGACTGTTTGGATCGTTTGTTTATTGGAAGGCTTCGATTTGTGGTTTGTTTTTTTTTTTTGTTTTGTATTAAAAATGTTGCCTTAACAAAAATGTAGCCTTCTCCTGTCTGCCGTCTCTTGGGTAACAGAAACAGAACCCCAAGTTGAAGAAGTGATGACAAGCAGCGACGGACGACGTACGACGAACGACGTTTGTGCCGCATTTAAATTTCAAATTGGTTCGTTAACATGAAGTTAACATATCTGCTAATTGCTGATTGCCAAAGTCGCTCGCAAAACACAGGAGAAACAGAACTCGAACCCGAGCCCAAACCCCGGCAGCTACTACACTACTACATACTACCCATGTAGTCCAAATGGGGGCCCTCTTTCACTCTGTATCTTGATGCCTCTGTGCAGTCAGCAGGCAGCATCCACAACAGCTACAACAACAACAACAGCAACAACAAGTGTGGCAGGTAGAGGTAGTCACCGGCAAGGTCTTGCCTTGCTTGCATATTGCAGTTTTGTGCAGCAGTTGAGATTTTGAACAGTGGGGCATTGGCTATAAGCAAAGGGGGGGACACACTTACTTCCTGTTGAGAAATTTTTGGTAGTTTTGTTAATTTTCCTAATTGCACATTCTATTGCAAATATTTAGACGTAGACCAGCTGGATAGTTTTACCTCCATTTTCACAATTGACTTTAAGGTTTGATTGATTGATTTTTCAATGATGTGATAAATTATATGTTATATGAGATATTTCTTGCAACTAAAGGCTTCCCATGGGTAGACGCTTCTTGAGAATGTCAATTAAAGTCGCTTTAGGGATATTATGAAAATTCCTAAAAAATCCTGCTGAATAAAATACAAATTTACAAAAAAATTCTACAAATTAGTTGTCTCAATGATATTTTGTAAAATCTTCAGTTAGCTTTTGGAAAACAATTCTTGTCCCACTGTGGCCAGTCCTGGCCTGGGTCTCGTTTGCAATGAGCGTATCTAATAGATACTTGGATACTTGCAGCACGCAGCAGCTGAAGCATTCAGAAGCAAAGCATCAGAAGCTTTTCCTCTACTCCTTTTCTTATGGAAATTTTTGATGTTGTTGCAAAGTTAAGTTCATTAAGTGTTAGTATTTGAACCTCTCTCCCGACTGGCATTGGCAGTGGCAGCCAGGCGGTCAGGCAGGCAGGCAGGCAGGCAGGCAGGCAGGCAGACAGCCTTTGCAATCGATACCAATCTCCTCTAGTGTTTTGGCAAATGGGTGCAAGCCCAGGCACAGCCACACAGACACCTCTTTGATAAGCAAGGCACCACTCACAGATAACCAGAAACCGCCCATGGTGGTACATGAAGGAAAACATTGTATTGGAAATTAGCTGAAACTGAAGAGCAGCCACTGACAGCAAATGCCCCTACAGGTATTTTTGTTCGGGCAGACTTTGTCCAAGGCCATCAAATGTAACAACAGAAGCTATGGTGGTAATGCGTTAAGTTTAACGGCTAAAAGATGTTGAGTTATAGATATGACCAACATTTAGTTAAATTGTTACAATAACTTAACTTAGATTGTGCATAAATATACCATTCAATTTTCAGCTAAAAATTGAAGATACAATTTAAACACAAATCGAAACACTCAAACATTTTTATAGCCTTTACATGAAGGTATTTTAACTATAAGATGCAGTTTGTCACAGGCTGTGGAAAGATTTGGCTACCATATAGAATGTTCTAATTGTGCCAGTTGCCACTTAATGTTTCTTGGTTGGGGCAAGCGGCTCAACAATCGATCTTAACAGGATGTAAAAGCCTCAAGCAGCAAATTCATTTATTAAGTAAAATTTGATTTTCATACGTAAATCAGGACGATATCATCTGTGTCGAATGAGGTTTGTTTTTGTACAAAGATTGCATAGAATATATCCACTTTACATCTGGTCTACTGCAGGATCCAATTAGAAATGTACAATTTTCGCAATGGTCAGATCGGTATCAAATAGATAAAGCCTTCTGTGTTTTTTTATAGACAGGATGAGCTACAAATAGAAAATAGATATTGCTTCCAAGTTTATTTTAAAAAATCTCTGTTCATTCCATTAGACAGTTCAGTTTTCTAATCAAATTTCTGTTTTTGGTATTTGTTCACACGCGCTCAATGAGTTTCCTTTTCTTAAAGAATATATCAAGGAACCCTCACTTTACTTTTTCAATGAATCTTTCTTTTCTAGGTCTAATAAGCCTAAAAACAACTTTCTTAAGGAATTAAGATATGATAAACTTTCATTTTCGAATAAAGGAACTTCCAATTTTCTAATAACTATCATAAATTTTCCATATAATTATCATGTCTACAAAATTTGACTTCTGTTTCTCAGATATAAACAAATTTACTACGAATTTCCATACAAACTTTGAACACGTTCTTGACCTACTTGCAGCAGCATTTCCTAAACGGCTTATTAGTGCTTACTTGGACCTTATAATCGGAACATTTTAGCCTTCTAGCAATTATGGTTTGCTTTACATTAGAAGATACAGGTCATATAAATGCTTTACAATGCTTTCGAGTGTTATATACCTCTTATAGAAATGATTGATTCAAATAAGAATCGTAGCATACAAATTTCACTTTTCTGTTTATGAAATGGCAACGATTCCAACTAACTTTAGCTGGTTAGCAACGATCGATTTGAACAGAATCGTTTACAGACAATATACAATTTGTAGGACACGGACCTTAGCCGTTTAGATCTATAACAAGAAGCTTCAAGCATATAAATTGAACACACAAATAACCCATAGCTTGTCCAGATCATGCTTCAAAACAAACAAACATAAGTACTTTATATAACATAAATTTCCATATATATAACATATAAGTACTATATATAGAGTGCCCAAAACTGTTGGAAAGCCGAAACTAGCTCTCGATTCATGTTTATACCCACAACATCACCATAAACCAAGGCCAAGCCAAAATACACATACATCGCGAATTGTAAAAAAAACTGTCTGTTAAAAATTATGAAATATGCAAAGCAATAAACAATTTAAAATCAAATAAAAAGACAACTTCATATTGCAAAGCCAACCAGCGCGGGCACACATCGATTGGCCAGAATTGAACTTTTGCTGTCCAACAAAAAAAATATCAATATTTTATGCTTTAAGCATTTGTTTGCTTAGAGAACGACCTCCGAAAAAAGCCAGGCAGAACTGGCAGACCCGGCCGACGAGAACGGAACGGATCAGGCAGCCAGCTCCACAGCCACAGAGCAAGCACAACCACAACACATGGCCAGCACTTGGAGGAGACTTCTCAGCCGGTGTCGCAGCCGCATTCGGAAACGCAGCCCGTGTCTGCCTGCTGCCTACTGTTGCGGCTGCCGTTTCGCCTGGCGGTTGTTGTTGTCTAAATTTATGATTATTGCCCTGCCAAGCATCTTACGAGCTATGCCGCGGCCCCAAAAATGCAAGAGGCAAGAGGGATGCGGTGCCGCGCAAGCGGGGACATTCAAGTGATTCTGCAGTTATAAAAATTGGATTTTGCGCGCAACTTAATCACATTTTCGCCTTCAAACTGCGAAGACTCTCAACTTGGTGGACGCTGCCTGGTTGTCTCCTTCTCTTCCTTAGACTTAGCTATTTTTTATTGCTGTTCGTTCGACTTTTTTGTGTGACGATTTTTTTCTTTTGCTTTTTGCTGTTTGCGGTACCCAGTATATTGATAAGAAGTGGGGTATAGTGTAGATATGTACATATGTGTGTTACTGTTAACAGTACTGTTAATGCTGCGTAAAGAGTGTGTTATTATCTATATAGATAAGGTGTTGCCATTGGGTATGTGTTTATTGGATAAGTTATATAGATATAAATACATGAAAATATGCAAACAGAACTATGCTCTGTTAAACCTCTGTTAAAGCTCTGTTAAAGCTCTGTTAACGTGTTGTTTGGGGGCTGTTAAGCATTTTAGACTTAGGTAAATCTATCAAAACAGTGATAATAATGCGGTTCAGAGTTCGTCCTGCACTTGCAAGTTTGTTTCTCTTCCATTGCGATTCATATTATCTTATTCACTCAGAGAAAATAAGCATTTCGAGCCTGAATCAAGAAAAAACAAGAACTTTTTCTAAGTCAGAGAATTCTCAGATAAAACAGACTAAAATTTGAATTTTCAGTCGTTCAGATGTCGATCATGTTCTTCTTGTCAGTTTATCTATGTAATATTAACTAGTGTCACTGTGTCAACCTTCTGCCAAGCCACTGTTAACCCTATCTTAAGCATAGGATATCAAAAAGTCGAACTCACATTTTTTAGCCAGCATTCCTGCTTCGCTTTAGCACAGTTTTTGGTTTCTCGTAGCTCTGCGCCTCTGCGCTGTTTCCTTCTTGGTGCCGGCGAAAATTTACGATTATATCGAAATCTGATGGTTTATACGCGACTCGGAAAAAAACTACTTTGTATGTACGCGCCAGTCCTCGTCGCAAAAAGATTTACGGGAAAAAATTAATTTACGATTCCAAAGAAAATCAAATTACGTAGTCAAAGTCGGAGATACTGATGCCCGGCTGAGTTAGGCAGTTGCCACCAACAAAGTTTTATTCAAATTACGATTTTTAGTAATTAATTTTGAAAATAGGCCGACGAGGCTTTGCTAAACCGAAATTCGTGTGAGTTATAGCCGGCGGAGGGGAAGGCGGAAACTTAAGCTAATCAGCAGAAGGCTCGACTGAGATAAAAACCCGTTTGCCAGTTAACTTTTAAATGTTATGGGGTAATGCCAGTCGGCGATGATTAACCAATAATGATAATGGATGAACTGGCTTGGTTGGCTGACTAAGTGAATGACTGAATTGACTGACTGACGGCTGCAGCTGAGCACAAACGAGCCGGGAATTGTTTCTCCTTTTCCCCAGATGCAATTGCATTTTAGCTCGTCAACTGAAGCAAGTGTTTTTTATGAGCTTCAAAAGAAGAAAGTATTGTTTGGGGTCGAAATCGAGTAATAAAATTAAATGAAGTTTGGGTTACTGTGAGAATTGCATAATGAATTTAAAGTTGGATCAGATAAGAGTTCATTTGAGGATTTTATAAAGGCTTACAAAGGGGCTGAGACTTAAGATGTGGGAATTGAAAAAGAAAGCAACGTTCTTACTCAAATGATGAATATTTCAGAAGAGTTTGAATGTTGAATGAATTACAAAAGATATTTGGTTGGTTTGCTAAGCTTCAGGGAAATAATGCAATGAACAGCTTATATGCATTTTTCTGGTATTAAGTCACTTGTTAGAGTGATAACGATATTGCTAATAGTCATAAAAATGAATAAGAAATCTTATGCAGCAATTTGTTTACAAATGCTTACTAAATTGAGGTGGTTATCAATAAAAGCGATTTCGCATAATCTTTATATATAATATCTATACATAGTATATATATTTGTCATCATTGGCATGGGATTTTCTTAAACTTTTTATCGAAATCGAAACTTCTGATTTTACAGTAGTAAATCAACGTACAGGGGTGTGTCACGGAAATCTCTAGAGATTTAGAAAAATGTATTTGTAAAAAAACTTGAATTAATAGCTTCATTTGGACATCGTTCAGGATAAATAAATGGCATATTAAGTTGGAGGTCTAGTAAATGTTGAAATGACCATAGTTTCAAATCTCTCAGCAATCAGAAGGCGCTTTTGTTGAACTCTTAAAACACCTCAAAAAAGGTTCCAAAAGAAAACCAATCTGGTATCCGTTGAGTTTTTTCAAATTTCATACCAATGTACACAAATGGATCTATAGCTTCAAGTGTTTGTACATACAGCTCTACAAATCTCTAGAGTTTTCCGTACCCCCAAATAAGAATCTTGAGCTAAATAGATTTTGCATTAAATTTGATGTCAAAGCTACTTGATAGACTTATTGTAGACTTATTGATAAAAAATTACTCTATCTCTCTCTGACTCACAAAACGTATATTGCATGACGCGGTTCTTGGAATGTGATTGCACTATGTATATGTATTGGTGTATGTAAGTATACTTGAAACTATGTATGTACGTCTGATTGAATGTATACAAAGCATTTTAAGTCGCCCATTTCGGTCTACGATTCTGTCGAGAAGTAATGCTGGGCACGTAGCTTACTGCGTTTTAGAATATCGGATAACTATATCATATAACTCCCATATAACCAATACGGCTTGTATCCATTTGATGAGGCCTCAAGTCCTCTTGACGAAATTTGATCCAGATCGAAAAGTTTATTACCTAACTGTCATAGAAGCGGTTTATATGTATATACAATGTGAATGGTGTGTAAGCTTCATAAAGCCTTCCTTTCTTGTTTTTATTTTAGTTAATTTTTGTATAATTTACTCTTAACTGTCGGCACCCCTTTACCCCTTTGCTATATCGTCTTGTTAAAAACAGAGATCGTAACATAAATTACTTAATCTTACGCAATTTTATATGTACGCTTAACCCATGAAATCGCCATAAATATATTATTATACAATCTTTATTGTGTAAACCGAGCCACAAAATAAAATCGTACTTTGCAGTCATCAACAACAAGTTGTTCCCTCCACTATAAAAGTGTTCGCAGTCGTAGGTTCTTAACGATTAGTTATATAATAGTTATAGCTGTCTAGGAATCGTGAGAATTGCCTAGGGTACTACGACTAACGGTTTATGCAAAATACGCACACTGTGTCCCCCTTTGGCAGCCCAATTAGCATGCACTAAAAGTGCAAACGTAACGGCCTTTGCCAAAGCGAAAACCCATCGAAAATGTGCAAGGAACAGACAGGAGGCAAGGGTATGGGGAAGATGGAGCTGGCCATGCAAGCCAATGACTCGACTCTGCTCGACTCGATTCGGTTGGCCATTTAAAATAAAGTTACGATTACGTTTTGGACTTTTCCCTATTTTATACGGTGCCGTGTAATTGAAATGTGTGTACGTGTTTTTGTCTAGAGCGGGCGGAGAGTGTAACTATAAAATTAGTTTTCATGGCGTTAAAAAACGCGTTGGCAGCGAACGCAGAATTCAATTTTAAAATGCACTTCAAGTTCGGGCTGGCGGAGTGGCGGACGCTTGAAAGGTTATCGGCATTTAAGGAAAGGCCAAAAACTATAAAAAGCAAAGAAGACATGGCCATTAAATGCGTTTAAAAGAAGTGCGTGCAGAGAGCCGCATAATTTGGGTACGAGTACATGCACAATGATAAGCTTACAATGAGAGTTGAATTGAGTCAAGTGGGGGCAGTGGCAAGAGATAGATTTCAAGAAAATTTCAATTTGAATTTAAAAATGTTCATTTGGTTGCGTGCAGAGATGCCCGCCTGTAGCTAAATATATATATATATATATAGAAAATATAATAACTGTTCATATTTTACTCATAATTGGCCAAAAACTGAGCCCCGCCGAGCAATTATTATAATTGCATAATTTGCGTTCTAAACAAGCCAAAAAAATGAATAACAAGCGGGCTCACCCGATCTACACATGTGTAGAAGATATGAATATGACAGAGATGTCTTAAGCCGCAGGTTTGCACTGAGAGAAAAATGCAGCTAAGAGAAAAGAAATTTGAAAATAAATTTAATAATGAAATGGCCAATGAATTTGTAGACATCTAATGAACATAAAAGGTTTTAACAAAATTTACCAAAGATTTCTTACAAAAATTGCTGAAAGGACGACAAAGGAGTAACTTATTTATATATAAACACATAAATATAAATATTTATTTGAAGCTAACATTATTGATTAAATATCGGACTTCACTTCTGGATTTATTTGTTATTGATAGTTTTTATAATTTCTTTTCATAAGACATCTTGTGAAAGAACAACTACAAAAACACAGCAAAAGACAAAGCCGAATAACTAGAATGTGTTGCAGTTGTTTCAATGCCGTTTTTACTATAATGATTTGGGACTGACAAGCTTTTCCAGCTCTGAACTTGGTAGGATTTCAATTAGCGATGCAGTGGATTGTGCAAAGAATCTCTGACGATGGATGGCTAATCCCGAAACAGACTTCATATTTGTCATTTTTATTTATTTCTGTGTTATTTTTGCTGTTACTTCACAGTGAGTTTGCTGTTTTAATCCCATTGTCAGACAGATTTCTTAAATAATTGTAGGCAGCCTTAAAACAATCAACGTTTTTCGCCCACTTTTAGGTTAATCTTCCAACGAAGAAAGCTTTATTATCTTATTTTTAGCAATTAGACCGTCTTAAACATCTAATTGCAATTGTTAGAGAGCCACATCATTCCATAATTTAAAGTTTGACTGCTTATTTGTGGTTTTTATAAACGTTTTTAAAAAAATCATCTGACTTTTTCTGAAATTTTAGTTAAAATATTGTAGAAATCTTAATAAATTATTGAAAACTGTCATTTGCTATATCAAGCTGAATTTTTTAAAATTTGCAGATTTCACGAACTCTCAGCCATAGCAAGCTATATAGCAGACAACCAAAAGCACTTAATAACCTAGGAAGTTTCGTTGAATCTTTTGACACCTTTTGACACCTTGACACCTTGGGTTCTGGAGGTATTTCTGCACAAGTTATTGACAGTTGAAACTTGAATATTAAGGTGCTGTTTAAATGTGGAATTCATTTTACGAGTATTTACCTTATTGCATTGAAAGACAAGGGCAGATATTGGTATACATATGTACATATGTATAAAGCTGTGATGAGCTCACTTATTTGTTTGCTTTGATCAGAAATACTTGGCGAATACTTAGCCAATGGCTAAACAACTTAAATGTAAAATAGTAAAGGTGTGAAAAGGCAAATATTAAGCCAATTTTTATAGCCCCACTTGTAGAATAAAGACTATATTGTAGATATATTGTTTATGTCACACTTCCTTGAAATTATGTGTGATTTTTTTTCCACAAAGAGTTTTTCTGTTTAAACTACTCCAAAGTGAGCCTAATGGGAGGCTAAGAGAAAATGGGTTCTCGTTTTTCAATGACATAGGTTGACATAGTTGGACATAAAATTGAGTTTGTTAAGCAGCAAGACTTCGGATGATTGACTCTGGCAGGTCATGAAGCATATGTAAAGTCAGCCTAGATTCAATTTTTCAATAATTTTTTCAAATTCAATAAAGTATTCACTATAAATTTGTATGGACTTGCCTTGTGTTGAATTTCATCAAGGAATAAAATCGACACAAATACTTAGACTATAAACTTACAGTGTAATTACAAACGCTCTTTAAAACTATCATTATGTTTTCATACCAAATCACTTCTGGTGCAGAATAACATTGAAGGTAAAATCTTAGCCCTTCTGGCTAAAATCATCAAAAACTATTGCACCGCCGCAGTTTTAACACCTTAGCTCATGAGCCCAGCTAATTTGAATGGAAAAATAGTTCCTCATTCATCGCTTATTACTGCCAGAGGGCACCTCCAGGCAATTGTTTTTCCATCAACTAAATGGCTTGTAACACCATGAAACCCATGAAACAATAATGACACTTGAGGAAATCATCAAAATACATAGCTCACTTATAAAGACAACACGAGCCACGATTTTGGTAATCCATAAACCACTTAGGCCCCACAATTTTCTCTCTCTGCATTTAGGCATAGCTAAATTTATATGTTTACTGTTGGATTTATGTATATCTTGAAGACGCCGGCGCAGCAGCCATAGCAGCCGCCGCCAACCTCCACTCCATTCAGCTGGGCTCAGGTTCGGTTGCGGGATCGGGTTCGGGTTCGGGTTACCGCGTCCAGGAAACAATTATCAACATGCTTGTTTTTACTTGAGTAGGGGGCGCTTTCTGGTAGGGGGCTCTCTTGGCCACGGAAGTCCAGCAAGTTTTTGGCCTGCGGCCAGACACTACCGCTGCCGGAGTCGCTGCGCATGCGTTTAATTTCAGTTTCATTTTTGGGACGCGAGCGAAAATGAGCGAGAGGCGGTTGATTCAAATTAGCCACGTCTTCAAAAAAACGAAACAATGGCAATGAGCAGGCGTTACCCCAGAGGCGTATACCAGACCAAAAACCGACTCCAGCCAGGGTCTTAGCTAACCAAACGAGCCACGACTCCGACTCCGACTCTCCATCAGGGCCTGGACGGGGAATGGCTAGTTTGGGCCGCCGCACCGTCCTGGCTGTCTGGCTGTCTATATGTGCATATGCGTTTCACTCGTTGATTATAGGGTCAGAAATTGCCGGGTTCCAAACAAGATTATTAATGTGCGCCTGCCTTTGGAGATCGAGCAACATTTGTAACCCCGCTGCATACCTTTTAACTGTTTTCGGGCTTTTTAGTTTTTTTTTTTTTTACTTTTCAACATGTTTAACTTTTGTTTGTTTAACCTACAAAGCAAATTAAATACAACCGAATGACAAATACAAATGAAATGCAAATGTACAAGCACTCACACACACACATACACACTCGTACAGGGAAATCGTCCACCCACATACACACACTTAGACCCAGATCAAAAGCCAGACCCAGACCGAAATGTGGAGAGTGCGAAAATAATGTTATAAATATGTTGTTGTCCAGTTGTTGTCCACATCCAGAATTATATGTGTGGGCTGAGCGACGAAAAAAAAAAAGAAAACAAACAAGCATACCAGTAAGATCAAGGCACAGGCAAAGGGTGCGACTGATGCATACTCTAGACGGGTTAAGGTCTTTTTTGAATAACCATTTTATCCTTGAGAATGCTAAGAGTTAGATTTATGATAATCATCAAGTCGTATAGTTGATCTACTATTGATTCTATGGTGAGGTCTGCGTTTTTTATATGAAAGGTATATGATATAGTGGTCGGAACACGATGATTTTTACATATGAGCTTACAGCAGAAATTTCAAGTCAATAGCTTCTAAATTGAGAGACTCGTTCGCATGCATATCAAGAATATATATATTCTTTATGGTGTCAGAGATATTTCCTTCTATGTCAGAGATATTTCCTTCTATGCTCATTCATGACCTTGAGCCTGCTAACTCTAAACATAGCTCCCAAAAACCTTATTAAAGAATTTTTGCTAATATAAATTGTTCTTGTTAGATCTATAAGGTTGAGAACCTGATAACACCAGCATTCCTTTTGATTACATCTAACCTGCGCTTTGTATGTAGTTGATAAACCCGCAAACCTTTTCTTTCCATACGATTAATATATAAATAGATCGTATAAATGTTTCAGTGACTGAGAAGTCTCATATAACCTTCCATAATATCGATAGTCTTTTAGCTCTACACAGTTCATTCCCCAAACCTTTCATGAAGGAGTTAGACACATTTGGTTGGTGGATTTGATCGCTGACTATAACATCTGCAAGTGTGTCCAAATCTCTCTTAATTTCCCCTGCTACACACCCTGTATATACTCTCACATTCCAGGGTAATTCGAAAATCCAAAAAAAGAAAGAAAAAAAAAACTGCCCGCTGTTTGTCGGGTTGCCTGTTCTGGCGGTTCGGTTTTTTGAGATACATATGTTCAATGCTGACATATCCGCAATGTGGCAGCATAATATAAATTGACATTGACAGTTGACATTTGTGGTACATAAATGTTAGCCCAGGCTTTACTACATCCCACACCCCTTCCACTGACCCCTGCTCTTCTTGGCCAGTTTATATCTCTTGCTGACCATCAGCCAAGCGGCTTATTTCGGCAGCTTCTTATAGACTGGCTTTTGGCTTTCTTTCTTTTGTCTTTTTTTTCGGTTTTGTTTTTTTTTTTTTGTTTTGTTTTTGAGTTAATTTGTTGTTGATAGGTTGACATTTTCAATTGGGCCACAGCCAGAGTCTCCTCTCTCTCGCACAGCATGGGCCTGGATTTGAGATGTAAAAAAGTCATGGAGAAAGATATCTGACCGCAATATTCAATTGTCATATCACAAACGGTTTCAACTGCTGATAGAGTACGGCTTATAATTAAATGGCTATTCATCAAGTTTGATGACACACTCAGGGCTCATCTGTAAATTGTAATGTCAAGTTGCATACTTAATAATTTAGGAAATATTTGTTGAGCTGAAAAGTTAGGGCACGAGGCTGACCACAACCTTCATATGGTTAAGCATAACCTCATTCATCTGCCCTGGAGGAATGCATGCTTGACTCAATGACAGTTGGCATCTTTCAGTATTTGCTTCATCTCTCTATATAAAGTAGAGAATATCAAACAGGAAATTTGAGCTCTAATGCTACCAGAGGCGGATGCAACAATGCCTTGTAAAATAATAATATAAATGTATAAGTTTATGCCTCGTTTGTGCCTCGTTAAACTATATGTTTTTATGGCAAAGTTTTGTTTGTTGAGTTTTTTTTTATTATTAAATCCATTTAGTTTTATCATTGTGAGCATGTAGAGGATTCATTAGGTATTAATTAGATATTAAGTTATAATAACGGAATATAGTATTTTCACAAGGGTTTCGTTCACATTGATAAAGACTCTTAAGTACTATAAAAACTGAAAGCTAACTTACATATCTCAAAAAATTATACTCAAAATTAAAAAAATGTTTAAATAATTAACATTTTTGGCTTAGGGCATATTTTATTTATTTATATTTATATTTATTTTAAGATTTTATTATATTCTTTAAAGTTTTTGCTGCAGTTGTTAAGAAGAAGTTTCGAGAAGAACTTTACAGACTCTTGAAGACCAGAAAAATACAAAAAAAATTTATTATATTTAGCAAAAAAATTTAAAAATTTGACTTAGAATAAATAAATATATTTTTCAAGAATTTTAGTGTTTGCAGCAAACTAACATTTTTAGAGTTTTGTGGAATTATTAGCAGGCTCAAGGTCGTAAGTGAGCGAAAAAACGTTTATGCTTTTGTTTGTTTTTTTCAGTTCCCATTGAAATACTTTAGGATTTGGTCGGAGTCTGTGGTTTGGCCGCATCTCACCCAAAAATTGAAGCTAGGCCAAATTTCAAGTAAATTTTCTTTATATATAAGAATTGTATATGCTAAAAGATAAAGTAAGGAACTATAGTTCTCATTTGTTAGAACTATATTTTTGATGGGGGAAATAAATCTATAATAAGTATACCCTTTTCTTTCTTTATAGATATGAATATATGAAGAAGTTTATATTCATTGATGGAATCTTCGAATGCCTCGGATAAAAGTTTTAACAAGATCAAAAATTATAATTTTAAAAAATTTTAAATAAAAACTGCTCTTTAGAGTATAAATATATAATGTTTTTGCAGTAAAAAATGCAGAGTGAATTGAATGTTTCCAATCGGATTATATAAAAAATATTTCTTTATAACATCTTTGCTTTGAGAGTTGGAACACAAATATGTAAAATACAAAGCAGAGTCATATATAGAAAGTTATTAATGAAGCTGTTCAAGAACCATACCTATAAATTTTATAAATAATTTGCATTAAAATAAAACCTTTTGCATGATATTTTTTAAAATTTGAATAACAATCAAAATCAACTTGGTCAGAAATTAGTTTTAAATTAAAACAAACCGAACAGATGCCTGCATTTTCGCTCTTCCTGTGCAAGGTGCTCCCTAAATACCTGCATTTTTTAAAATATACCTGAATTTCAATTTCAGCTTTCAATCTTCTCAATGTCGGGGCCTACGCATGTCCAGAGCACGTCACTCCATAAACAATTCAACTTTAAGGCTGCCCAAACGTGCAACACTTTGAGATTGAATTCCCAACAACAACAAAATGAAAAAATAAAACAATATCAAAATCCCATTGCCCTAATTAGTATGCCCGCTCATGTCTGCATATAAAATAGGCCGTGTTGGATGAAACCTGCCCCCTGCCCAGGATATGATGGCATTGGCATGAAGTGGCCCCTATGGTTGATGCGCGGTAACCAAAATCAAAGTCAGGCTGTCTGCTCCTTGCGAGACTCAATGTCTAAGACATAAATATGTTAATTGCGAGGGAAATGAGATGAAGTGGATTCTACCTTATCGCTTGTGTTGTCCAGTCCCTGGCAGTCCATTATTCAAACACTTTTTCTCAAATTCGAATCCTTTAACCCTCAGCGTAGACTTTGTGGAACCATGTAACTTTCATGTGCCGCATTTGATTTCACTTTAGATAAGCATCTATTGGATGGATAGATCCTGTGCCCATTCTAACATGAAACTGAAACTGAAACAAACAAAAATTTATTCAAATGAGCGCCTAGGGCTAGGTTATGGTAGAGCAGTCAGACTTAGATACTGAACTGAAACTGACTGACAGACAGTCAGACACCTTGCTCACGCACATTGCACTCAACGCAACAACGCACAATAACAAGAACAACAATAAGGAAAACAACAACAATAACAAGAGCACATCAACCTTCAAACAATGGCACATAATGTTATGAACCCGAACCCATGCCCATCCAGAGTGAAAGAGTTGAGCGCGTGGAAAGGGTTTAGTTTGAGTTTGTGTGCATCTGCAGAGGTGTTCCCTTTTTTCCTCATTTTGTGTAGCTTCTTTTGTTATTGTTGTTGTTGTTGTTGCTGTTGTTATTGTTGTTTTTGTGTATATTATGTTTTGAACTTGTTTCGTCTCGTAAATTCAATAATTTTTGACATTTTATTGCATTTTTATTGCGTTTTGTGACATCATTAAACGTTTTTATGACTCTTCTTTGTCGCTTCAAAGTTGTTTTTTTTTCTCTTTGTTTTGTTTTTGTTTTGGATGGGCAGGTTCTTTTTATATGTATATATGTTACGAATGCTCTATCAGTGGGAGAGTTTCTTGAGCTTTATTAGTGGCTTTGCGACCTTTTGAATAATCCGAAAATTTCTCACAGCCAAACATCGGCAAACGTCAGCTGGCTTTAAAAGCTAATTAGAAGGACAAAGTTGATCAGTTCAAAATAGGGACAACCAAATAAAAGTTTACAATTTTTCTTCTTCCTTCCAAACAATAAGTTCTCTCAAAGCCTTCAAAATAGGCGTTATTTTCATTGATGATCTCCTAATTTTAACCAAATCTCTTACCTTCCACGCATTTCATCAGGTTTGGAAGCAGGAAATAGTCAGAAGGGACAAAATCTGGGGAATATGCTGGTTGAGGTAGCGGTTCGTATCCAAATTTATGGATTCTTGGTGAACACACGGAAACAATTGTGGCACCTAGTGGGGGGATAGCTTTATAATGTCTAAATATTCATGCAAAATATGGTGAAAATATGATATTTTCTGGCCTACAGTTTTAATGACCTCATGCACTCGCATTCTTCTAACATATCATAAATCTTATCGATGATTTCTGGAGTGACAACCTAAAGATTTGTCATAATTTGGTATGTCCCTGAACCACTTCTTCACCATTGAAGTTGATGGTGAAGTTTTCCTTGTTTCCAGTGCTGGTTTTGATGCTTTTTTCCATAATCGTCAGAATTCGCTAGATTGTCCGCTTTCAGCGGCTGTCAAACATAAGCTAAATGACGCAGCTTGCTCAAACATCGACTGTAGTCCATTGACAGATGGTAGTTGATGCGAACAATGTTGTATTGAAAGTTATGACTCGGGAAATACAAAAATTTATTGACGATTTATTAAACGACGAAATTCGAAATATTTAATTAAGAACTCTAATAAATTCTTCTAATATATGACATGCTGGATCAAAATGATATTTTTGTTTTGTTTTTACAGACAAAAATAGAAATTTATATTGAAACCAACCAGTTTGTATTAAGCCCAAGTTTCTTGAACATTCATGTGAGTAGTATATGATATCGCATAGCTGCAATAAAACTTCTTATAATAAAACTCTTAAGTTTGAAAATGACCTCCAACTTCAGAAAAAATATATAGCGCTGATACACATTTCCATCTCTAGGAAATATATTTTGATTTTAAAGAAAGTATATAATAGAGATGGGTACAAGACCTAAATGTTTTATAAAGAACCTGCTAATGTCGCTGAATTTGCTCTGCTGGTGTCGTGGATCGCAATGTGAAGTAAATCCCCAAGCATCATAAAATGTTATTAATATTATTAGTATGAGGTCTGTTTACGTATTAGATGCGCCTTTAATTTTTGCAGAATTTTGCAATAAGTCAGGGATTTTTCAGGAATCTCCAGATTTAAGTTTTGTCCCATTTTCGTAGTTTTTCTAGTCCTTTTCAAAACTCTCCCGTTGATATTAAATTAGTCCTGCTGTTACCGAAACCATCTGGAATATGTCCAAAAATACATGTTCTCTGACGTTTTAAAGTCTCGCTTTTTAGTTGCTTTCATCTTTTGGTAAGAGCATACAAAATTCTAGCACAACTTTCACCTCTGAGCAGCAATGCATCTGTTAGCCAATAATAATGAAAAGCCATTTCTTCCCATCGAAAAGAAACGTGCATATTAAATGCGTGTGTATTGGCTGGTTGTAGTATCTTCTGCGACCTTTTTGGCCAAGGCCCTTTTGCTAACAGCTAAAAGCCATGAAATTAGAAGCGCGGAACCAACGCTCCGCCTGCAACTCTGCAACTCTTGCCTCATCAGCGCACAGACACATGTGTGTGTGTTCAGGCCGTGGAAAAAAGCAGATACGAATGAAAGGGTTCAGGGTTCACCAAGGGAAGGAGCATGATGAGGCAGAGGAGGTCACAAAACTGATGGCCCATTGAAAAGTAAAATTCGAAACTTAATTACCTGACGAGTATGGGCAGGTTCGGAGTGTTTCTTCTTCTTGTTTCTTTTTTGGGCTAACTAACAGCTGACAGTTAGGGGCTACACCCGCGCAGTTAAGGGGCAAAGCGGTGGGAAGGGCCCAAACTTTAATGGCTAATGGTTTTGAATGCTTCTTCGATTTTCTCATGTGTAAAATTGTTGTTTCCAGTTGTTGTAGTTGTTGTAGTTGTTGTTAATTTGTTTAATTGTCTTCGCATTTTCGAGTCATGTGAACCCAAACAACTTGTGCGGCGATTCTCGCAACGCAATGAACCCTAAAAACTGTCTGACTTTCCGACTTATTCAAAAACAACATAAAAATAAAAGACGCACCACCTCCCGTGTGTTACCAATCAGGTGTCTTTTCATAAAAATAGAAGAGGAAAACTTTTTTTTTTGTGTTGCTGTTGAGAAAAATATTCCAACAATGTTTCTTTTAAGATCGTCGTGGTGTTGTCCTCTCGGCTGGAGACTTTGGAAACATTTTCATTGTTGTTGAAGCTGTGAAAGATCGGCTTAAATGGCGCTCGCAACAATGGAAAAAAGGGTTGCCATCAGACACAAAAGCCAAAACTATGAATTTGAAAACTATTGTGCCGTGCCAAAGCCATGAATGAGCGTTACACGTGTTTGGTCGAACAAAACGATCAGAGTGCATAGTTTATAGTTTCGAAGTATTGGAAAATATTTAACGAAACGAATTACATAAATTCTTTTGAATAAAGGCAAGCGGCTTAATGAGCTGACATTTAAGTTTTGGGGCAGTATTCGATTCTGCAAGTATTTGTATAAATATATCAGATGTATTTTTTTTTGTTAAGCTAATCTTGTGTCTGGCAAACACACCAGATTTTGATAGTATGAGAGCCATTGCAAGTGAGATAATGAAATGAAATAGCTAGACATTAGCACATGTTAGACCTAGCAAAGGCGAATGTGGTTTCCTATTGGTTTGGTTTCGTTTTACAACATTGAAAATAGTTTACCTACAGACAAGCAGATACATCAAAGGGTTAGGCATATCATATATCATAAGATTTTAAACTCATATATTAACTTGCTTTTAATGAGATCGAAAAGTTTAAATATTACAAAGATTAGTAAGATTTTCATTCATTTTCTATTATTGTACATTTTACATCATTTAATTTATATGAAATTTCCAATTCGTCCATCTGTTTTAACACAATTTCAACACCATACAGTGGACAATAATACGTTCTCAAGCATGTGTTCCTTTTATACTTCTTTCTGGAACGAGCTGCATTAAGTCTTAATAAATTAAATTTTCTATCTATATATATATATAAAATCGACAGAGATCGACCGACTATAGGTATTGGCTATGAAACCATATCCTTTGTTTTTGTGAAAAGTTTTTACGATGAGTTGAATTATAGATTTTCTTAGCTCAAAGATTAATTTTCTGAGAATCATTCAAACATCACACATGCGCATGAATTGACTTTGCCAGATATGACAAATCGTGAGATTGAAACATCCTGGGACATTAGTGGGTGAATCCTACTTTTAAAGAATACATGACGTTCAGCAAGTTCTGTTCACTTTGGACACTTTTATGACATCATAACAGGTGATGAATCATGGATATCCATGCATATGAACCTAAAATACAACAGCAGGCTGCAGTGCCTTCTGAAACGAGTCAAATTTGCGGACAAGCGACCATTTGCTTTTGTTTGTTCTTAAAAAACCATCATGTATCTAATATACGAGGGCAGTCAGATAGCAATAGCTAACAGCCAGATTACATCCGGGTTTTAATCCGGGATTTATGGGGGCTTAAGGTGTAAGTTTTTCAAATGAATAGAGAGACTGCTAACATGTTACAGTTTTAGCAAATGTGTCCAATGTTGCAATTTTAAATTGAGTCATAAATCTCTTGCAATTCGGCATCATGTGCATCTCACCTAGTGTTATCAATGTCGAAAAATATCGAAAAAGATTCATATATAGCTTTTAAATGATCTAACTGTAAATATATATAGTAGAGTAGCAGAGTCCTGTAACACTTTTGCCCTTGTAACGTTTGTCAATGTAGATCACTTCTTGTGAAATCCACAAAACGGTGGCCATCACATTTCTGTCTTCGGTCCACAAATAGAACCTAACGACTAACTTTTGTTACCGAGTAAAAAAAAATTCAAATTTCAACTTTTTCGATGTTGGAAAACCCTTTTACCACCCGCATTTTCAAAAGTTCTTCGCAAATTTTAAGCGCAAGCCAATGTATTCATTTTCACAGAGAATATGTTGAACAAGAATAAAGTCATTTTCAAAGACAGATTCTAGTTTCGTAACTGTTTGGTTAAATATATGGAAAGGTATCCAAATAAGGTTAATTAGAGAAGCTGTAGATGAATATATTCCCTTCATTTTGTGACTAGTGCAATAGTTTATGAGATTATTCTTGTAGCACGGGGATAAAACTTCCATTTGATTACGTTTAAATGAAATTGTTAGGAATCTGCCAAAGGAGATACATTGCCCTGAAATGTGAAACATCCTGGGAAGGTTGCCCAGATAGCTCAGTCTATAGTCTATTTGATTTACTTACATATATATATATTCGCTTGTAATCCTTATAATAATTAGTAGGTTCCCTTAAGGACCTCTTCAGCATTTCGCTCTCCTTTGCGTCTGAATATAAACAGATGGAAATTGTAATCGGTTATTTGTTTACGTATTATTTTTATAAAAAAATAAACCTCTGTAATACAGGAGATGTAAATATATAAATATATAGAAATATATAAACTTACCATATAAATTATATGAATTAAAACCAAGAAGGTAAACTTAACATCGGCTGGCCAAAGCTTATATAACATTCATGGTGTAAATATCTAGTATACACCCACCTATGGCAGCTATATAATATAGTAGACCGATCCTGGCCAAATTCGATTAGTAGCCATGGAGCGAACCAACTGTTTATACTCAGGCAATCGGCTCTAAGAGACCTAAGCAAATGATAAAGTTTCCTATCTGGATCAAAATTGATCAACGAACTTAAGGACTTCTATCAGGGATACAAATATCTGTTCAATTCGAATAACAATATGGCACTGGTCTAGATACTTATGAAACCTCAAATTTGTACAACACAGCGATTAGTTTAAAACTCTATCGATAAAATATAAATGATATATTTATAAGTTTTTCATTGGTCATCCAAATGCCTTCAATCTAGACTATAATCTCACAGCCAATCCCAGATATTAAGCTCTGCTCTTTGCATGTGAACGTTCCTTTCTCACAGCCCATAAAACTCTCTTTTAGTATATATTTTCGAGCTTCCCATGAAACGCTATTTAAGTTCAATATTTGAACTCTTTTTAATTGATCTTGATTAATCGCGCACACACACACACACACACACACATGCGCCAAGCTACCAATTTTGTAGATACCGAAAACTCCCAGGCTGAAAAATTAATTACGCTATAATTGCCAAAAAATACATAAAAACTGAAACCTTAATAGTTTTGTCTTATCAGCATAAAAATTTTTTTCTCCTAATTTCATTAGTTTAATGGCAAAACCAGAACCCTCCTCCCCCCCTGAAAACAGAAACCAAAAAAAAAAAACAGAAAACTTAACTTGGCTACCAAACTACGCAAAACGTGCAAAGTGGTGGGGAGTGGAGTTCGGAATTGTTTAACAATTGTGAGAATAAATTGCTAAATAATTAAGTGGATCAACAGCCTGAGCCAGAGACAGCGCAAAGACAGCTTCAAATGTGCATATGATTAATTAAAGGAAATACTGAGCGGTTGTAGTAGAACACAACAGCAAAAAATGAGAAAAGAAAAGAAAATAAAAGAAACAGACGACGACGACGATGATGAAGCAAATGAGTAGCAGAAAGCGAATGAAATCTTGGCCTTTTTTCGTCTTTAATTAATATTGAAGTTGAAGCTGAAGCTGAAAAAGTAAAGTGAATTTCAGAAACAAAGACAGGAGGCGTTTTTCAACTCATTAACGTTCAAACGAATTCATTTACATATTCCACAGGCCTCACTCGGACTGGAACTGGCAGTGGTAGTGTTGGTGGCACTGCTAGTAGTGGTGGCAGTGGTACTACCTGCCCCAAATTAATATTCCATGGGTTGAAATATTTTTTTGTATTTCTTTTTTTTTGTTTGTAATTTTTGTAAATTTGAAACGCTTAAGAAACGAGCTGAGAAATGGTCTCACACACAATTTGACTTCACATACCCTGTAATTGCGGGACCGAAAGAGTTTTTGTGAAATTTTTTTTTTTCTTTCAATTTCCCAGTCATCCTAGCTTCGTTTGTGACTGTTTTAGATTTCAATGAGAATTTACATTTTCTTGAAAAAAATTCTAAAGAAAATTCTCTTAAAATTTGTGTTATTCATTGGTGTGAGAACTTCAACAATTGAGCATAAGATTTCATAAGATTTCGATAAGATTTCAGCACTGTTGTCCTTTATTCTTTAAATCGAAAGTGCAGAATCGGATTAAGCTTCGGTAATGAATATTTTGTAGAGCTTCCTTTAATTCGACCTAACCTTCTTTCTTTCAAAACGTTATTGCCGGTTTGGTAACCGCTTATTTTTTGCCTTTAGTACTATGTTGCTCTGCTGTTTGCTCAATATGCATCTTACACAATGTTTAACTTTGTCTTTCAAAACGTTATTAACAGCTTATGTTTGCCTTTAGTACTTTAGTAGTATGTTGCTCTGCTGTTTGCTCAATATGCATCTTAAACAATGTTTGACTTTGTTTTGCCCATTTTTCCTTGGTTTGAACTTGAAGCAGTGCAGAAGTTCAGTGAGATCTTTGTCTTAGTTGTAATCTTTGTCTTTTTTTTTGGAAAGCTATAGGAAAATATATGATGAAATACGTAAATCCATGCGCCAATACTTTAAATTTTCTCAAGAAACATAAACCCTGTTAGCACCAAATCTTCTACTCATCTTTAGGTCTCTGTGGGCGTTCCCTAGAGGAACTTCTTTGGTCTAAAACCCATGCCGTTGTCATTGTTGTACTGTAAAAACTTCCCTGCCATCTATCACACACATTTGTATCTTATAATTATTTCATACTTTTCTAGGGTACGCCCCATGTTGATATTGATGTTCTACTGCCTTAACTTGCCACATATTTCCTTTTCTCTAAATGATTTTTATTAACATTTTGCGTCAGGTAGCAGGGGCACCCTTACCGAACCCAAAGCACACGCACATTTGCTGCGTCACCGCGAGAGACGCCGGCGCATACAATTCACCAAAACCCCCGCCGCCGCTTCAGCAAACTGCATGCCGCATGCGTAAATGCGACCCTCGTAACTCCGCCGCGCCTTCTTATCTGCGCGTATTCATCTTTTGGAAATTGTTTCTAGTTGAAGTTTGCCTTTTAATTGTTAGGCGCAAACAGACGACCGACTAAATTAAATTTATATACATACACTCGGTGCAGTTTGGTCCTACGGTTCGGTTCCAAGTGGTTGCGTGTCTTGGCTGCGGTCGACAAAGCTACCCCCGTTCTACCCAGTGTAGTCCACATGTCGACCATTGAGCATGTGCAGCCTTTCAGTTTAACCGACTGTAAGTGCCGACTGGGAATGGGACTGGGGACAGGGGACAGGGAAGTACACCAGCAGGTCTCAATAAATTCCTTCAAAAAGTGAATTATTATAACATTTTTATTAAAAGCCAAAGCCCATGTAGGTTCAAAAACTGTCAGCTGATATCTCACCTTAATTAGCATAGTTACTAACACAGATAGGGGTGTGGTGGAGAGGGTTGTATGGCGGGCGGGCCTGTCTAATTTTTCACTCAACTGTCTGCTCTAGGAAAATTTATTAATTTGTTCAAATTTCACTGACAAATGATAAAAAGTTTGAAAATTAATGTTTAGATCTATAAAAGGTGTCGTTTTAATTAGGTTACAATGGGGTTGCCCATTAACTAGGGGGTGTGGGCTGACTAATAAAATTTGCATACAGATATATATGGAAATTATTTGAAAAATTTCAAAGAGAATACGTTAGTGTAAGTACAGTTAATTCAAAGGCAAATTCAGCTACTTGATAGCTGATTATTATGATGTTTTAGCTCAGAAAATAGTTGAAGTTCCTAAGTAATTTTTTTAAGAATTTAGTATAAAATAAACAAAGTAACAAGAGAGGAAGTCTTGCTTCGGCTTGCCGATCTACAGTGGATACAGTGGATACTCCTAAGCTCCGGAACAATCGGTGGTATGGGAGCTATGTGATATAGTTATCCGATCTTGATCAGATCAGGCCAGCCGATGTGGGGCCTCCTCAAATGGATACAAACTGAATTTGCTTTGATTTGGATGACAAACAGAAAAGTTATGTTCCTTAGTGTTCATTCCGTAACTATCGGTTATATGGTAGCTATATGGGTAGCTATATGGGTATATGGTAGCTATCTACGATCTTTATCAGATCCGGCTAGTGGACATGAGGCTTTCTCAAAAGGATACAAACCGAATATGGTTTGATTTGGATGAAAAACAGACAAGTTGTGCTCCTAAGTGGTCATTCTGGAAAAATCGGTTACATGGTAGCTATATGATATAGTTGTCCGATCTTGATGAAACTCGAATTTGACTAACATGCAGATGCTTCCCTTGCATCTGGTAAAAATTTCAGTTCTGTAACTTTTAAGACGTCTGAGGTCTTTGTGTTAAAGCAGACGGACAGACGTCCATGATTATATCAACTCCTCTATTTCTCTTCAATATTTACCTACACAAGTGTCTCATCATAATCCACATATAATTAAGGTTTTCATTATTTCCCTGTGGTATGAAATTTGGCCCATTCCTTTTATCCTTTTGTATTCAGTTCCCTATGCGACGCTGATTTTTTAACAATTTTAAAACATTTTAATATATAATTTATTTGATCTAATTCTGCGTTTTATTTTCTGTACAAATTTGGGGAATTCTCTTATCAAATTTCCCGAGCTTTATTTCAGTTTTCAACACCCATTCATTTATTCAATTTGATTGCCTTTAATCGCAATCCCCAAATGGTTTTGCATTAATTTCGAACAAAAACTCCGAAAATCAATCAATTTGCGATTTTATTGCCATCGTATTTTGCTATTTCTCTCTTGTTGGTATTTTAGTCATTTTCAATTGTCATTTAATTAATTAATTGACTTTAAAATTGTCATTTGAAATGTTTATCATTTATTAAAAATCTATTTAAATTGGACAAGCGAAACAGGCGATATATAAATTTTTACGAAACAAAAGCTTATATAAAATTTATATAGATATTTGGCAAATAAATTAACTAAAACATGGCACATTGCTCAGTTTCAGTTTCAGTTTGAGTTTGAGTTCAGGTTCAGGTTCAGATTTAGCTTTGTGG
Organism: Hirtodrosophila duncani; assembly: GCA_037043425.1. Lineage (NCBI taxonomy): Eukaryota > Metazoa > Arthropoda > Insecta > Diptera > Drosophilidae > Hirtodrosophila > Hirtodrosophila duncani. Next base: position 3,025,668 of record JBAMBM010000834.1, on the reverse strand, counting down.
CTTTGGAGCGTACGAGATCCGCTGACAATGATAAGCAGAGGGGCGCTGCTGATGGCGTCGGCCACACGCATTAATTTTGGCGTGGCCTTTCATTAAAAACAAGCGACATGAACGGAAAAGACAGAAATTAAAAATCAAAATAAAGTAAACAAACAACAACAAAAACAGGAAAACAAGAAATTTGATTTCGTGTGAACAGGCGAATTTTCATATACACTGATTTTGAATAAATTATTTGGGATTTTTAATAATGAAATGGCGGGCGGTATTAAAAAATATATATAAATTTATATTAATGTTAGTTTTAGAAAATGTTATATAAAATAAGAAAACATACAATATAAATATAAGAAAGTAACCCGAGTTTCGTTAATTGAACATTTCATAAAGTTTTGGTTTTCTATTAATTTGTTTTCCAAAACAATTTCAAGCAATGCAATTTGCTTAAGCTAAGCCCTGACCAATCTCTCACAGCCTTACAACACCCATTAGACAAATATTTGAGTTTTGCGAAACCTTGTCAGTTAGCCAGAATTCATATGAATATGGCAAGCATTTTCAACAGCTTTCCAGAGTTTCACGAGTTATTAAGAGTGCGAAATAACTAAGCAAAGTGTAAACAGTTCGGCAATATCAAATAATAATTCCCAAGGTTGTCGTAAGTCGAAGTTCTTTTAAGAGTTGGTTTGTCAGTAGTTTTCTTGAATTAAAAGTAATATAATATATAATGTGAGTTCCCTAGTTGACGAACTTCGAAGGAGATTGAAATATATTGGGGCACAACAACATTTTTTTCATTTGACCTTGAGCCGGCTAACTACATATATTGCAAATAGAGGTCGCCCACACAACAACCTCGTAATTTTAATATATTTATGAATCCATTAAGAACTCCTTGTTCTTACTGACTGATTGATTGATGAACAACAAAGAGGCCCAACTACTAAAGCTACGTGCCTGCTAAATTTCCCAAAGGTGGATGAAGATGTTTTGCGAAATATCACCTGCAAGTGGTTCATAATTGAGGTTAAAGTTTGTATGGAAATGCATTTGTCTGCTACAAAAATCATATTCAATTTTTTTAGGTGTTTTTAAAGCTTTATATCAAACAACAAATACCATATGTACATTGATTTGTGTGAGTGTCTGGCCTTCTTTAAGCTTCAATGCTCAAATTGATCGTCTCCTTCTTAAATAGATTGATGTTTTTTCTAAAATTGAATATTATATAAAAAACTTACTCAGATTCAAACTGAATTGATAGTGAGAGTTTGATTGATTTTAACAGAAAACTAAGAGTTTGGAGAGTTTTTAATCGAGCTGTTGAATTTGGCTTTGTCAAGCGTTTGCCTTAATTTGGCAAAGTTTTACATCATTTGGCCAATGTTGAATGATATTCACACAGTTTAGTTCGAGTTTTAAAGTTCTTAAAAGAATTCGCCAGAAATAAAGTTGAATTGGAAAGCATTTAACATCATTCAACAAACCCTAATAGAATTTGGGAGAGTTTTTCGAGAATTTTTACTAAATTCAACTGTTTAACTGAAGGAAATATTGAGTGTTGACAGAATTCTCAATAATAAAAACTAAATAAATAAATATCAGATTAAGAAATTAATTTTTATTTAAAAATATGATGAAGAATTGCAAATGGCTTAACACAATATTTAAGAGTTTTAAAAAGAACTTCCTATTCTGATGTTTTTCCCTAGATTTTGAGGGAAATTTATATGGATCAGTATCAAACAAGATTTTGAATCTGGATTCAAGCCAAGAGTTTTCTTTAGCAAAGAGTTACGAGCTTCTTACTATATCTATAATTTAAAATTAAGCAAAGTTACCAAACCATTCCAAAGATATTATTGAACATCGTAGGTAAAATACGATATGATATATAAATTTATCTCTAATATATATAAAATGTTTCGCAAAGTTTTAAAACTCTATTAATTCATCCTACTCAAAAGTAAATTTAAAGATGCTCTTCCAAAAGTTGTAATACCTTTGTTTTTGTTAGTGTATAAATAAGAAATACAACAAACTTTAACTAAAAGAAAAATGTTGTGTGTGATTGCGTTGGTCGTTGTCGTTCCTTCGGACTCTGGCCGCCCCTGGCCGGCCTGCTGCTGCTGGTCTGGGTTGGAGCCGCTAAAAACTCGGACACGCCACATTCGCATTCAAGTTTTGGACTGAGCTGGCACTGGCATGTCTTGATGTTATTGCTGCTGTTGTTGTTGTCATTACTGTTGCTATTGCTGTTGTTGTTGTTGTCGTTGGTTTGTCTTATGAGTTCTCTGACGCACGATGACGTTTAAATTTCAAATGATTGATTCCCCGCTGGCAAAAAAAAAACTTTGATTAAAGCCGCAGCAGCCTCTCAGACACGCCCCACACAGTTCGGGTTCGAGTCGGAGTTGGAGTTCGAGCTGAGTTTTTCTGAGACCGATTCCGATTGCGAGCTCTGTTAACTAGCCATGGTCAGGCCTATTCGCGTGCTTAAGTATTTTAATTAAAGTTAAACCCACAAAAAATATTTTTTTGGTTGCCCCAGAACAACCCAACCTATTCCCCTCTGCATGTTTACATGTCTATTAAACCCGGGCTACAACAAAAACATCAACAACAACAACAACAACAGCAAATACCATGTCAGTGAGTTTTGCTTTTAATTGTGGCTGTCAACATGTGGCTAGAGCGGTCTTGACGTAGTTGTAGATTACAAATTAACGCCCCCTTTTTTAAGGAATGAGGAAAAACTTTTGCAGCAAATGGAGATGTCAGAAAATCTCGTCGTTTTGTATGGATCAAAGACCTGCAAAACCGCATTATAGTTTCATTAAATGTGAAATTTGAGCTGGCTGCTGTAAAACCACATTGCAAAAATTCAGCAGAAATTCTCACCTGCATGGAGGAAAACCACAATTTGGCAGCCAAAATGTCACATGAAATTGGTTTAATATAATTGATTTTGGTTTAAGGGTGGGAAAAATATCAAATAGGGGTGCTCGCTCAAGTTACATGATTTTCTTGAGAAAATGTTTGCTTGGCAAATTGTAGGGGGGCTACTTGTGAGGAAAAAGTTTATGAAAAAGAAAATTTGCTGTTAATTAAAGAAATGAAAGAAAATTGGGTAAGGCGATTGCAGAATTGGAATGTTTTATAAACTTTTAAACAAATTGGGAAATATACTAAATATATTGGTTCTATCGTTTAAATGAATCTAATTCTCGCTGATATACTAACAATATAAATTTGATGCAAAACCTATAATTTCATGAAAAGATAGTAAAAGTTCTTAAAGAAAAAGTGTTTAATTCCGGTGCTTACCTTCTGTTTACCTCCGAGCTCTTGTTAGATTTATACTCTTGTTCAAACTTGATATACTCTCGTTTCATTTCGAAACATCGTTTCACAAATTTCACAAAATTAATATCAATTCGTATTATTAGGGCTTTAAAAATGTCATTCCCCAGAAATGAAAATACCTTCAATTAATATTATTATGATATAAAAATTCCAAAAAATCACCGAACAACAAGAAAGTATGCCGAAAAAATACTTACATATCTTGAAAATTAATATTATTATCTGGCTGCTGTTTGTCATCAAGACGGCAAGAGGCAACAGCAGTTACGAGCAGTTTTACTTTATATATTTTCTGTTTTTTTTTTTTTTGTTTTTGGGGCTGCCGCCAAGGCAGAGTCATTGAGTCTGCTTTTATTGGAGGTGCGATCTCCTTTAGTGAGCCGCAGCAGTCTGTCCAAGCCATCTACACCGTCGTCCACTTTTGTCGTCTGGGGTCTGGTTTAGTCATTGGCGGCCACCGACTGCTGCTGCTGCTGTTGCTGCTGCTGGGCCACCTTCTTCAACTTCACAACTTTGCGCGCTTATCTTAATTGTTGCTCGCATATTAATTTCGTACCTGCTGTGCTGACAAGCCAAAGAGACAGCCACAGCGACAGCGACAACGACAGAGACAGCAAGTGCAAAAGAGAAAGAGGCAGGCAGATAGATGGAAACGGAGACAGACGGTATAGTCGTCGTAGCAAGCGCTACCGCTTATTGAATGTCAGACAGACAACAACTCTCGGCATCGACGACCCGTCTCGTCCGTCTCGTCTCGTCTTGTCAGTCTCTCGTTTTGGTCTCATTTATTGTTGACAAATTAATAGATTGTGTTGGCCATATTAACACGTTTGCAACGTTTACGTGTGGCGCTTCCTTCCGGCCGTGCCATTAAAAATTTAAAATTCCCCAAAGCTCTGTTTTTAGTACTGCCAATGTGAAATGAATTGCATTTTATGGCCTAAGCTGATTTTAATTAAACAACAACAAGTGGCTTAAGAAATTGAGCGTGTGTGATAAGCGCATACTTAATTTCAACAACCCGTCGCCCCTAGACGGCCGGAAGCCCGTACGTGTTGGATTTCTTTATCTGGCATCTTGTAAAGAAAGGCCGCTGCATCAGATAAGCAATAGCTACAACTGCAGCCCCATAATGATTGATTACGATTACGACTTGGCTGATAATACTGCCAACTTCTGCTGCTGCTGCTGATTGCGAAAACTCTTCCAAGGCCTTGTGCTAGTCGCGCCCGCCGTAGACACCACAAACAAGGTGATAATTGAGCTGGCGGAAAATGGTCTGAGGCTGAAGCAGAATCTCTGCTGTTGTTATGGCTTAATGAAACTTTCTTATAGTAGATTGCCACTCTAAGATAAAGCTTGCTAAAAAAACAAAACTGATAATGATAGGAATAAAAGTTATCTCAATAGACTGGAAATTTGATAATGGCTGAAGATTTTATTTTATTGAATTGGAAAATATTGGCAGATGAATCAAGTAGACAGAAACATTATCAAAAGAATTTGTATAGAAATGAAAAAGATATGTGTATTTTTCTTATGAAAACTGGAATAAAATTTCAGGAAAAGATTTGGAACATTAATATGTTACTATCTTCCAAAGTAAGGCAGAATTTGACAGCGACACATTCAATTTATTTTGACTTATTTAGGCAAGACTTATTTAGTATCAGAATGTCATTATAATTAATCTTATCTAAAGTATGTTTAATGGTATATGTAATACAATTACAACTAATTAAAATTATATAACATATAACAATTTTTTTTATATTAATGTAAAATTTAACAAATTTGAAAAAGACACAGAAATTAAAATTTTCGAATTATAAGTAGTTTCTGAATGTTCAATAATAATTCGGTAAAATAACTTCTTAAATTTAGAAAAACTTCAACAATGTAAGCTAGAAAAAGATAAACAAATTTTGAAAAAAATAAGGAAATAGTTTTTTGGCTAGTTCAAATGCTAAGAGAGCTCTTTGCATCCTTTTAAAGATTGTAAAACAACATAAAATTAATAAAAGTGAATTTAGAAAAAAAATAATTAATTAAACAAGAAATTTCTGTATAATGAAAAAGACACAAAAAATGTTTAAAAATATGTTTAAATATTGGGAAATTTATTAGAATTTTTAAACAATAAATTACAAACAAGCTTTTTAACTAAAATTTCTTTAAAAACAACTAAATATACTTTAAATAAAAACTAGATTTTACAAATATGAAAAAGTCTTGGAATATTAACTGTGTTGTATATAATGAGAAAACAAAATGTTGCTATTTTAAATGGTTTTTGGATGTGTCTTGTCTCTGATAAGACACTACTGTACTGTTCTGTAAACTAAAAATAAAACTTTAGAATTATTATACTTAAACTGATAACTCTATCCCAAAGCTGGCTAATCCACAATTTTTGAAAAAAATCCAAGAAAAATCCTTAAAATTATATGACATTATAAACAAAATATTACAAAATTTGTTCCCACTGAGTTTTTCTGTTATTCAAACAAATTTTCTTAAAACAAATATTTAGAAAACTCAGAAATATGAAATAAAGAAGAAAATAAAAACATTTAGAACAAATTTTAGGCTGATTGAAAACATTTTTAATTTGTAATCTTAAATTTCGAAACAATATTTACAATATATATAAACAATATACAAATCGATCGTTAGTAAATGCTCTGAAAGTTTAAAAGATTATAAAAGCTAATATTATTGAAATAGTGAAATAAATTAATCTAAATTTCAAATACGACCTTTATCGTTTGGAAAAAGTTTTAAATCTAAATCTACATAAAAATGTATGAAACCCTATATAGTTTTAGATATTTTTAGAATTCTCGAGGTTAACAAAATTGGACCTTAGTTGATTAAAGCAAAAATATTTTAGTTTCACTTAGACAAGTCTTTATTTTTACAGGCTTGCAACCCTTGAGTTGAAGTTGTTTAAAACCCACTAATTTCCTTGACCTAGCTAGAATAACATTTCTGTAAAATATAAAGATTATCAACACTGCACCTTTCTTATTTCAATATGATCACCTATCTTACTTGAATGTGTACAAAACAATATAAATTTAAAGAAAAAATGGAAACAAGTTTTCTATTTCTTTCAAATATTAAAAAAAATTATTAAATTTCTCTAAATCATACAAAGAGGGGGACGGCTTCAACCTATCCTTGAGCTGAACTCTGCTAAAATAGTAAATATTTTTCATAATTTGCCAATTTGATAAATTACAAAATTTCCAACAAGTGTCATAACAACCAGGAAATATTTGCGAAAAGCCGCTAACAAATCTTAGCCAACTGCATTTTTGACATTTCTCAAGCTATTATCGCGCCGAGTATAAATATAATAATGATGATATGTAGATAATAGTCTTTGCTGTTGCCTTTCAACAACAGTTGATTTTTTGCCCTAACCTTTCAACCTTTAACAGCAATCAAGTCTTCACTTACCAGTGTCCCCCCACCCCTACCCCTAGCCTTCACTCAGCTGTTCAACACCTTCGCTCGTTACGTTTCGAATTGCAGCTGCTACAGCTAAAGCTAAAGCTACAGCGCCTCTGCTTCTTCATCCTCTCGTTTAGACAGACCGCTGCAGCGAGTGTAGACAACTTAAATCAAAGTGCTAATTTTAAAATAACAACCCTGTAGACAGCCTAAACACACAGCTCAAGCTCAATACCCCGGCCCCAGCCCAGTGGAGCCGGAGCCGGAGCCCCAGCCCCTCTCATACTCTCATATTGGGAAAAACGTTTTACGCGAAACTGCTTAACTAGCTGGCAACAATTGCTTTGAGACGACGATGAACGGCTTGCAGAAACAGGATGTTGTGGAACGTGGGCCAATGAAATTTGCAAAACAGCGCAAGAGATGCCCTTCATCTCCGCCAGCCATAGCCACAGCCACAGCCACATCACCATGGCGGCCATCGCCAGCTTCAGATTCAGTCGAAAATTTCCTACTGAACGACGACGACGACGACTACGACGACTGACTTGATGTTGAGTTATTGCTGGGTATATTAATTTTAGCTGCCGTAAACACAATACGAATCAAGTAAGAATGCTGCACTTTGAGAGTAGCCGATACTGTGATACTCTGGTTGCAGTTATACTCTGGTTGCAGGTGTTGATCCTATTCCTATTTTAATGAAATGATATTGTTTAGATTAAATATGTTGCAGCCAAGTACAAAACTTGATAAATACAAGTAAATTCTACTTTCTAGCAACAAATTTTAAAACGAAATAGTTCACTTCAAGCGATTCTACGTACACTTAATAATAAATCCTATATTAGGGTTAAAATCTTAATCAAAATTTTAAGGCTAGAAGATGTGGGCCATGTATTTCATGTGGACTTCGTATTTTTAGGCACCCAGATACGAATTTTAATTGTTGTACCTCTCACAGTCTCTGATGGAGTTCTAATTATATTGTGGGAAACTAAAAATATTACCCAATGTAAGCTAGATGAAAAGATTATTATTTATTATAGTTTCCCACTTTCGGGAACAAAGTAATTAGCCCACAATTTTACTAGGATCTGCCATGAAAGTTGTATTTTACTCTGGATTAACTCGATTAAAATCAGTGCTTTTAGAGACTTGTCGTCGTCATAAAATACAATCACATTTTCGTATGGCATTTGTGTGCGTTGAAAGCTGGGGAGCTGGGGAAGCTTTCGAAGGTTTTTGGGGAAGCACATGATAGAGCCTTGCCGGTCACTGACTTAGACACATATTCTATAGCACTTGGAATACGCAACAAATGGGAATTTACGAGCTGCAGCTATATATGTATATGATGTCAGATCTTGTAAGGTTAGAACTGACTTAATAGCTAGAAAGAAAACTATAATATTTACTGCTCCTATTGCATTCTCAATTCAGACTATTGTATCATATAATTAACAAAGCAATCACCTGAATCTTTTATCATTAATATCTAGTTCAAGCCCAGATATATAACTGGAGAGATTGCTAGAATTAAAGATCTGTTAGATCCACCCGAGGGTCAATGCTATTCAACTGAAAGTAATAAGCTTTAGGTATGGGAAACTTGTTATTTCTTTTAGTGTTTTAACTTAATCTAAACCATTTCACCCATATATTCAAATTAGATTATTATATACCCGTTATCGTTGTCTTAAAATCATCAAGATATATCAAGACATAAAATATACTTTTTCAAAATGTTCTTTACCAAACTCACTTCCATTTCAAGGACCTTACTCAGTCGCTAATCGTTGTTTATATTGCCATCTTTTGGACTTCAAGCAAACACTTCCACTTAAGGCCTTGCAAACTTCATTCCAAATCCAATCTACCCTCTTTAAAAAGCTGAATAAGCTGTGCATAATAAGCCCCAGGAAGATATCTTCGCACATTCACAGCTTGTTTTGGAATTGGAAGTGATGAAGAATTTGAGTCTTGGGTCGTTCCGTTCGTCGTCATTCGTCGGCGGCTCCTCATTCTAATTGACGAAAATCAAAAAAGAGATTCAGATTCAGCACAACCGCAGGAAGGTAATTGTTTGCCACATATTTGCGAAAGGTCCACATCGAAGAATCAGCAATCCCTTTTGGTATGCGCTTCGTTTTTCTTAGAAAATTGCCAGACTGTGAATTGAAATGAAATGAGGATCGTGAAGAGCTGTTCTTTCTCTCTGTTTTTTTTTTGTGTTTTCGATGATTTTCGCATTTGGTGCGAAAAATGCCAGCAGTAGGTTTTTGTGAAAGAACTTTTTTTTGTTGGTCTTCTCTGCTTTTTATTTAAACAATAAAAGGCATATTTGTTTGGGCCGACTGGGCTGTTGCGTTGATTTATTATTTGGGTAACAATTCATATGCCTTTTATTGATATTTTCAATTCCTGAACGTCGTTGCGCGTGTGAGACACAATAAATTTTCGCAAATAAATTGGATTTCGCAGTTTTAATCAGCAGCAACAAGGCAAAACAAAAAAATAAAGGGCTGATGGGAAGAAGATGGAAGTGGACAGAGGCCAGTTTTGCAGACCTGAGACTTCGCTTAGCAACGTAGACGCCACACAGGGCTCCGGTTTGAAGCTGATGGTGAGGCTGAGACTCTGAATCCGCCACCTAGGCATGCCAGGCCACTTAAACTTCACTTTAACAAATAAAAGGAAACTAAAAAGCTCCACAAGAAGAGCTCTGGAGTCGCAAATTGTATACTCTTGTTAAGGATTCGATTGCAGGAATTAGAAACTTTGAATTGAACAAATAAAAACTGCAGAATGGAAACTGAAGTAGATAATATTCTAAAATGTGGAATACAAATGAGACTTTTGCCTTCAATAGGAGCAAAGATATATGCATATATCGAATGGCTTCACAGTCGATTGCAGCTTCAGGAGCAGATTGAAATCAAAATTCAAAATGAGCATATGCTCACCTTCCTTTAGTATACAAAATCCTGCCGTTGTGTTTACATTTTATTAAATTTATCTGATATCCTTAAACGTTACCAAAGCAATTACCTAACTAATTATACCACAAAGCCCGTCTTGCAGTGCTTATTAAAAGTGCTTTGCTTTCCATCGTCCTCGTCATTCTCCATTGACCATGGCTTCGCTTCATCCGTGGGTTTCTTTTTGTTTCTTTTTTTTTTTTGGTTTAAGGCCCAAAGTGTAAAAATATGCTGCCAATGTTGCAATTTATTTATTTATTTTTCTTCACTTTTTTCTGTTGAGCAGCAAAAATGTACAAGAGAGGCTGGGGAAGAGGTCTGATCTCTTCTCTCCTCTCCTCTCATGCCGGGCGGCTGACTGCGGCACATTGTTTATTTCACACACTTATTGGCCCGCGGGCGCTACTGTGCAAGAGCTCTCCAAGGCTCCCCATGCCCGGCTCGCTCCACTGCACTTCACTTCACTCCACTCCACACTACTCCACGCTCAGGCTGCAATTGGCTTGTCTTGTCTTGTCGTACGTTTTTCCAGCTAAGATTGGCGACGCCATGTAGTTAACGCGTTCGCACTTTTTTCATACCGTGGAAGTTGGAAAAGCTTCCCAAAGAGCTTATTCGATCTTTGGAAATGCTGTGTCACAAGGGCAGACTTCTTTAAATTTTATAAAATAATTTCTGTATGTGTTTTTAGAGACATTTCTATTTGTGATTGGTTTTATTTAACAAGCTCGAGGTCAAGTCAAGAGTGAGGAACGTTGATAGTTTCTCCGACGGACAAGCAAATTTCTTTTCATTTTATAAAATAATTTTTAAATTTGAAAACTCAAATTTGATTTTGTTTTTTAAATGAGTAAATTCACAGATCTTGGCCAGATGATGACAGGGCTGTGCAACTGCATTGCTAAGAATGAGCAAACAACATATAATGTTCTCCTTCTTTGAACAAAATACATCATTCTCAGAATACATCTATAATGAAATTTATACATAAATGATCTCCTCCTATCCTATATTATTAGACCTCAAATTATTAAAATATGATTTATCGATATAAATCAATTAAAGTGCTTTCCGCATGATACATATCGATATATCGGCGTGTCCACATATCGATAAAGTAGCTCTTCATCGATATTAGTTTTTCTTAAATGTTTTTAGAAAACGATGTATATCGATATATAGGTCTTGATCTTCCCATGGTTGCTATTGGTATACTGTAAAAATTTCATGCCGATCTGTACAAAAGGTTAAGCGCCAAAAAAAGAACAAAACATCGCTTGCCTCCATACAATCTTTGGCCTCCATATGGACAACTTGCAGTTGAAGTAGGCCATGAACTATGCCTTGTGTAAAATTTCAGTATGCTACTCATTTCCATTTGACCTGTGCGTAAATACTAAGTCAGTCAGGACAAAGATTTTTATATATACAGATTATTTAAAAAGATATTTAATATAGCCACTAGCTTTATTTCATAATTTCAATTTAATTTTTCTATATTCAATCAACTTAACGACATATTTTCGTTCCTCAAAGCTCTGCAAAATTCCACACAAATACATTAAACTATTTTCTCTACTTCCTATTTAAATTCATAGTAAATTTGTAATATTCTCAATTGTTCTCAATAGTATTTTCTATACACAGTACCTGCTAGTCCATTACTCCCCTCACCTGCATACTTACATGTTTTTATTTTGTACCCCTCTCTGTTGCCGTTTTTTTTTCTGTAAGCCTGAAAACTCGTGTCCAGTCCATTGAGTTTTCATGCCACGCAACTTGCAAACGAAATTGGCTAAAAATGACACTCGTTTTCGCTGGACGAAGAGGCTGATATTCAGACTGGCTGCTGCTGCTGCTGCTTATGCATATACTATATAGATACATACGATATACAGACGTGTATGCTGGAGAGGTGGGCATCGCGCATGATTTCTGATTGGCCAATAAACATACAAAAGTATAAAATTTTTTTGATCAAGGCTGCGGGCTATATGGGAATGAGTATGGATAGTGGAAATCAAACTGGGGGGGACTCATGTGGCCAGGCTCGGTTTTATGCGCTGAAATGTGGTTTTTTAGCTGGAAGGGATATGATTTGACTTGGCAATTGATGAGATTGCCTGAAATATAGAAGAAATTTGCAAACTCTGCTGAAGGTGATGTGTAAAACTAAGGCATTTTATATGTGTGTTGCAACCTATAAATTAATTTGTATTTCCATATTTGACGAATAATAATATCGAAGAAATTGCCACTCTTATCAAATTTCTGTACAACTTTCGACAAACCATGTGAGATTCGGCAACAACTTTGCTTAATGCGACCATAGGGAATTCTTACAAAAACTCATAAAATAGTAAACATTCGGCAATTTCAATTGAATTTCGACAGACCATGCCAGACTCGATTATAACCCGGCCAAATAACTGGAACTTAGATTATCGCTGTTTGAATTGGGAATTATTACAAATACTCATAAAATAGCAAACATTCTGCAAACTTGCGCAAATTAATGAAACATTTGGTTTGACAAACTCTGCAAAAGCAATGGCAAACCTTTGATTTACAATCCCAGATTCTTGCCAAGCACAGGCAAAGTATTATTATACAAACATACTGAAAGACTCTACCAAACACCAACAAACAATGGCAAATTATGACCGACTCTGTCAGCAAACTGCCTGAAAATATTTTAAAAAATTAAGAAATCATATAGCAAACGTTTATCAAATACTGTCAAACTCTTCAAATACTCTTAGGAACTATTAAGCTATGCCAACTGATGACACACTGAGGCATCAACTACATCAAGCCCAAAATATTTATGAATATTAGAGCGCCTAATACAATACATAAATTACTTACATATCTTTAGAGCTTCTCAACCATATTTCTACCTAACCAACAAAAACATGACAGTTTTTCCCAGTGGCTGGCTGCCAGCCAACACCTTCAATATATCTCGCTTAACCCTTGCCTCCCTAAAGGGTTTTGGGATTAAGATTAAACAAAAAAGTACGAGTAGCTCAGCAACTACATCAAATGGGTGTGAAAAACGCAAATTTACAAAGAATTTTCTGCAAGCAGTCCAACAACAGGAAATTCTTCACATAAATAGTTGAAACTGAAGTGAAGTGCAGTTTGAAATGAGCTGACAGACGGACAGTCAGACAGTTTGGACAATCGGACGGACAGCCCAACTAACTAAGGGCGTGTCAGGCAAAAGTCGAGTCGTGTAACTTTGAAATATGTTGAATGCGAAGCGATAACTGGCCCTGGCCCTGGCCCAGGTAACTCCGTCCAACTCTTGGACTGGCTTGGCTTGGCTTGGCTTGGTTAACTGGCCTGGCTCGGGCCACTGCCAGTTCCAGCTCCAGCTCCAGCTCCAGCTCGGCTCGGTCAGCTCTTCCAGCTGCAGGCAAATGCTGCATATGCATATTTTATGCCATTTAAGCGGCATTTATGCAGCTTCGCGTGTTGACAAAAGTTGTTGGCTGCTCGTAACTCAATCTCAATATTTCAGAGCCAGCTAGCAGCAGTGGCAGTGCCAGCAGCCCCCAAACTCAAGCCCAAACCAACCGCAAGCGTTACATTAAAACGTGACTTTGACAGTAGCAGCAGCAACAGTTGAGGCCTGCCAACAACAACGCGACGCGATGCGACGCGACGCGACGCGACGTACGTGAGCCAACACTAGGAAGAAGGCTCTCCCTGTAGGCTGTAGACTAAGTGGAGGTTGAGAAGGTAGAGATGACAGCGTGTCACGATTATAAAATATATGTTAATTTGTTTAAAGTACATATAAAAATGGGAAAGAAGCCTTTAAAGCAGGGCTTATCAGCAGCCGAACATATTCGTCTTTTTACATACACCAAATGACGATTGAGGTGCAAAACTGATCAACGATGGGTTGCGGGGCGAATCTCTCTGAGAATACTTAGAAAATGTTCTGCATGATTTGGGAAGTTCTATGGAAAAATGTATTATTTTACTCATTTTTATTGGACTGCAGAAATTTCCATATGATTCAGAAAACTTAGTTTTCAATCGTTTAATTGCAAAAAAATATACCAAGCTATACAAATCAAACATCAATTTTCTAATTTACCTAGGATTACTTCAAGCATTCATAGCTTGTATGTATTTTCGAGCAGTGCATGCGAGAGATAATTTTACTAATGTACTAACAATTCATCGGCTCTCTGCGTGACGAGCCTTGTTTAAAGTATTTTCTGAGAATATTATTAAGGATGTTAAGGTTGTATCTTGAACCAGTGCCTTGACAATTCATCTTAGAGGCCACATGAATTTCTAGACCATCAAGACAATCAATCGATTTGAGCAGTCTGCTTAAGAAAGAGGACTTTCTAATATATATATACAGAATTATATAAAACTACATCAACTATTTACTTAGTAAAATCTTATTTTGATATAGACCAAAGTGATCAGCTCCTACACTCACCTCTAGCTATAGCTATGGCCAGTGGCTGAGGCCTTTCTCATCGATGGTTGTGGTGGCTATGTGACATTCGTTAAGCAAAATATGTGTCATCTTAGAGAAAAGTCTAGCTATAGCGCAGGGTGCTGCTGCTACAAGCATAGTTGCTGCTGCTGTTTATTGTTGTTGCCTGATCTATTGGTTTTTGCGTGGCAGCAGCAGCGGCAGCCGTTTTCAGCTACTCTTTTTTTTTTGTTCATTTTACAAGCCTGCAAAAACATATTTCGTGGTCTCCTCATGGCTGATTGCATGCATATTAGCCATGAGAGGCCGCAGCGCGTTCTAAACATCAACAGCTACTTCTGCTTCCTCTACGGCTGCTGTCGCTTCTTCCCTCCCTCCACTCGTATGTACGTACACTTCTACTTCTACACTTCACTCTGCATATTTTTGTGCTACCCTTTTGTTGTGCGCAAAGCCAACAAGACACGATTTTTAAAACGAAATCCATGTTTTTTATTTCTCTTTTTTTTACAGAATGGATCGCACTTTTTTTTATTTTCTTATTTGCTTTTGCCCGCCTCGTCCTCTGATCATCGAGCATGGATTCTTGTTGGTTTTTGTTGTTGTTGTTATTGTTGCTTTTGAGCGTTATTTATAAAACATGTTCGAAATGCAAAGCATGCGACACGACCAGGCTTTTCCCAATGCCCTTTACTCGCACACAAGTGCCAGCGCATAGTTGGCATTACTTTTGACAGATTATTTCCAAACAGAAATCATCACCATGAGATTTGTTGGGGGTTTTTAATTAAAAGAGAGGTGACGGCACAAGGGGGACAAATTTGGAATCTTATACAAAAATGAATGTAAAATCTCATGCTTTAATTTAAGTCAAGCTTTGTATGTGATGTCGGTTAAGTGAGATACGAAAAATATGTTCATGTTGAAGTGAAAAGGGCCTTGCCCTTGCCCTTGCCTTGCATAAAAATACAAAACGAACAAAAATTTCATTGAAAAAACTTAAAATTTCAATTCGAAATAGTTGCTTCTATGGCAGAGTTATAATATATCCTGATCAAACAACGACATTAGTCTATACAATATAATGATTAGATTTCAACAAATACTATTTATTGCACTTTTTTACTTTTACTTTGGATTTCTTAAAAACTAAGCCTAACTTTGATACTAAAACTCTCTGAAACTATATGATATGATGGGAACTTTTAAAGCTGACAAACAGAAGTAATCTCTCATGATAAAACAGCTGTAAGTATTGTATATAAATACATCCCGTTATGTATTCTTATAATAACAGTAATATTATTAGTCGCTCCATAATGACACCATGAGTACCTACATGGCTTATGGAGTCATGGCTATATGGAGTCCTTTCACCATTAACACGTTTCAAATAGTACTCAATGGTTGGCCCACTCGCATATATATTTGTGAGGAAGGCTAACTTGGGGTACTCGAAATATATATACCCTTGCAGATTTGCAAAAAGCAAAGAAAACTAATCCTTATAACATTTCGTCAACCGATGTGTAGACTTCCAAAACGTATTTCTTACAGCAGTAGCAATAGTCAGCGAAACTATCTTCTCTCTAATTACCTTCAAATACTTTGTGCATACATAAATACATTCTCATACAGAAACACGTAAGATTTCATATACATTTTTGAGAGAGACAGAGCATTCTGCGCGTTTGACCACCAATGCAGACTTGCGCCTCTCTCTGTCTCTCTTTCTGACCCACGGCAACAAAAATTAGCGCCATCTATGGTACAATGTTTTCATTGACTTATATTCAATCTCTTATATGACAGCTATATGATATAGTGGTCTGATCTTCACAAATTTTTATATGAAAAACTTACAGGTCGCTTCAAATTGAGTGGGTACTTCGCATAGAAGCAAACGGACAGAGGGACACGGCACTATCGACTCGGCTTGTTATGCTGATCAATAAAATAAATAATATATATATACTTTATGGGTTCAGAGATGCTTCCTTCTATTATTATACAATTATAATACCCTTCCTTTGCAAGGGCATAAAAATGAACGTTTGATACCGTGCTCAATATTCGACTCACTCGTTGATAAATCTCGTTTAAGTTAGAGCGTTTGCAATGACAGCGGCCAAAATTATACATTTCTACGGAGCGCCCTTTTATATTTTCTGTAAATATTACGTGCAGCATTAGGTATAAAACCTATAAGTCATCCAGAAGAAATAATCTGTATGATTTTGAAAACTGCAGAAAAATCCGTTGCGTAGTATAAAAGATCTAAGATAAAAGACAAAAGACGAGGGAAGTGACTTTGTCTGAAATGTACTTTGTATAGATTTTAACTTTTCTATAGTGGCTCGTATTTTCCTAATCATTCTTTTCAGTCAGATATAGAACTTTCTCATAACGCCGATTTAGAAAATCTAGCCAACCCAATTCTAATTATAAGGATATAGATAGTAGCATAATTGGGTTAGGTCTGTATATTTTCTAGCCCAACTTGTATATAATATGAATGTCAGCGGATCGCTAAGTGGAAAGAAGTTTTCAAAATTTGTTGAAAAGTATCAGACATGACTTTAGTATATATCCACCATAAGCCTTCATTATATAATTTATATAAAATTGAAGGAAACAAAGCACTCATCGGTTGTCTTACTCATATCCGTGCGCAAGTAGTTCGTACGTGTTTGATTTGCAATTGTCTAGCTTTTCATTAAGAAATCAATTATCTTGCCTGAATTGCTGGCTGGCTACCCATGCATGGCCATGGTTAACTCTCTAGATTGCTAAAAGCCATTCAAGAAATCGCGCTGAGTTCGCTACAAGTTCTGTCTCACAATGCGAAAGGGTTCTCATAACCCAAGGCAGTGAATACAATAGCATCTTGCAACTCCTGCTGTCAATTGTGCGTAACAATTAAATCGTGTAGAACTGCTTCTTTGTCTGCAGAAATTTGCAAAAATGATCAAGGATTGAGAACTGTGGATCTGCCTGCTGCTTGGCTGCTTGCCTCTGCGTGGCCTTAAACTCTCAGTCTAAGTTGCAGGCACCTAACTTCATCACGATCCGCGACATGAAAATAGTTAAAAAGGGGCAGACAGGGGCTGGCAGGCAGTCAGGCAGGCGGCGGTGGCGGTGGCGGCGCTGTTTTGGGAGTGGGAAGCGTCACATCACGAAGTCGACGCCAACGCCGGACTGCCACCAGGTTAGCTACAGTTGCAGTTGCAGCTCCAGCACCAGCACCAGCTCCAGCTCCAAGTACCACCAAGTTCTCTTTTGCATATTTAGCAAACACATTCCCGAAACGAAAAACGGTTTCATTGTTGCCGCCGACAAGCAACATAAAAGCCTGGCCTGGCCTGGTCTGGCCTGGGCCTCCTTTTGGTGGCCAACAGCACACACACACACTCATACACACAGCAGAGAGATAATAACAATCGACACAGGCAGAGGCAGAGTCCAAGTCAGAACAGGCAGGCCGCGGAGCCGCGCAGAGGCCCAGTCCAAGACCGAACCGAAGCCGACAAGAAAATAAGTTTGGAATAAAATTATTGTGAACACGTCTCGTTGATTTATTGTGAAATCGCGCATGAGTAATGATCGCATATTTGGGTATTGCTTGTTGTAGCCAACAAGAGAAGGTTGCACCCCCCACCACCACCCTGCCACCACTCATCCCCATTCGTCCAATCCCCATTCGATTGCACTGCACACTGAACACCCCCCTCTGCTTTTGGTTATTGCTCATTTTCGTATCGATCCGTAGCTGGTGTTTACATTTTTTCCTCGACTTGGGCACTTCTTCTATTGTTGCTCTAAATGGCCAGCGAATGAGTTGAAATTTTCGTTGTTTTCAGTTTTTTTTTTTTGGTTTTCTTCGGCGTTTTGGTTCCTTTCTTTTGCTTCCAAAAAGGCAAAAATCCAACAGGCCTAATAAAACATGATGATGGGCATTCAGTACGGTTTGGGTTTTGGTTATCTAATCGGCTTTTTATAATTGGTAACCAACGAGGTAGGCAGTGCTCCGAGATTCGGATTCAGATTCGGATTCAGCGCGATCATTGTGTAACAATTAAGGTAAAGAATCGGAGCACTAGACTACATAAGTTTTGGAAAGCAGTTGAAAGCACTTGTGTGTTTAGTAAATTAATTTGGGGACTTGTCTTTTAGGTGAAGTCAAATTGAAATTTTGATTTTGTTCTTGCAAAGAGAATGAAGACTTTAAGAAGCAGCGGTATCTACCAAGCGGCGGAACATCTTGCATCGCCGCGGAAACGTGATTATACCTATAACAAGATGCTAAAGCTAGTGTTTTCATCACACGAAACTTGATATGGTGTAAGGTTTGTATGCAGTCCTTCTACCTCCTGGCAAACATTGTAAGCGGGGATGTAAGCCAGAGTCAAAGCTTGCTCGGAAATCGGCATACAGATCTAATCCATTGGTGGGCAGCCAGTGGCTCGCAGAGCTTTGAGAGCTGAAAGATTGAAAAACCTCGTGTTAACAGCGGATTGTACATTGTGCCAGCCTGCGTACTATATTATAATCCTTCTGCAACTGTGTGAGGCTGCATTTTCGCACATAAAACATATTAAAAATGTATATCTGAAGGACATAGGTATAGGCTGAGTGACATAAACCTGCTTAAACCATTCTTATTAGTCAGCGACACCAACAGTAGTTGTTCTTATTGCTTCCGATTGAAAATTTGGGGCCCATCGTTGTTCTAATGGATCCCAGACGCACCTCTTTCTTCCGAGTATTAAACAGATGATGGATCTTGAAAAGGACATTTGTGCCGTAGTAGTTTTACACCAGAAACATTCCCTATATTTCCACTAGGTAAACAATTTCATGTTTGCGTTTTTTAAATTTTCAATTTCAAAATCACAATTTCAAAGATAGTTTATAGTTTTATTCTTAACTTTGCAGTTTAGTGTTAATCCAGAGCATTTACCATCCCCAAAATACGCATCACAAAGAACAGTACGCATATATGTTCTGGTCAGTCAGTCAGTTAGTTTTGTATATATACGAGCTCATTGGTAAGTGGAGTCTACTAAAAATTGATGATCGCGTGCCAAATGTGCATGTTTATAAACATATTTCTTGTCTCTCGTTCTCTTGTTTTTCTCTTTGATTCCTTCTCAAGCATTTTGGGATGATCTCTTGCATTATGATCAGTCGCTTTGTTGATTGCTTTGGAAACTTGTGTCCATGCAATAAAACACTCAAAATGCCAACTTTATTTTGGGTCAAAGCTGGCCCAGACACGCAACGTTGCCTGAGAATCGAGAACTGGCTTTGCTCAGCCGGCTGGCTGGCTCTCTGTCTCTCCGTCTCTCTGTCTGGCCGATAAACTTTTAACTTCACAATTTTGCGTGTATTTTTATGTTTGACCTTTTTTCTAAAATATTTTTATATATTTTTTTCATTATAATTTCTGGTGGAAAAATTCCCAAAAAAAAAGGGACTGCCTACTGTGCATTTTTGTGGCGGAACTTTGCGCCACATGCATCGCACCGCACCGCCACAAACACAACGTATCGCATCGCATTGCCTATATCTTTTACACAATCCGTGGCAAGGGCGCCCTGTGGAGATCTCACCCTTTTGTTTCAAATTAAATTAATTCATAATGAAATGGAATTATTAGGGCCAAACGGTGTCCAGCGGTGTCAATGAACAGCCAAGAAATAGCGCAGAAGACACAGAAGACAGCAACAGCTACAAGTCTTTACAAGGGCGTTGTCAAGTAGTTAGAGCCAGTCTTCGGTCTTTCGGTCTTTTGGTCTTCTACCCGTACACCGTCCAGTTTCAGACCTAGATTAATGGCCTCACTGACAACGAAAATCCTGCGGTTGTAAGTTTTATGGCCCGTCTTTCAGCATCTCCTGCCTTCGCCCTAGCAATTAGAGGTGGGTTCAAGCTACATCAGCCTTAAATCTGTATGCATGTAAGTTGGGTTCGTGGATCATAAAAGATTTTCAAAGGAATTTGACAGGCCGCGTAAAATTGTAAGTGCCGCTCATTAGTTTCCAAGAGAATTGTTCTACCTCTGCTGTGTGGGTTAAACAAAGCCAAACTTGTGCAATGGCCAACGGATTAGGAAATCTGAAAACAAATCCACGTATATATAGTATATATATGTGTAGTTCTAACCTCAGTTTGGTTTTGGTGAAATTATGGCTGAGATTATGGAAAGGCAAAGTATTGTGTGGCCTTACTGAGAAGTGATAAGTGCAAAAATACCATCAAAAGGGTTAAGAGGGTTAAAGTAAACAAATTAATGTGGAGTTTACAATAAGTATGTCTGATGGGTATGGGAATATACTGAATGATATGTATAAGAATTCCTCAGGTAGGTAATATCACTTCTAATTCTCATTATTTTTTATTTAAGGAAATTTATTATTTTTATAATTAGGAAGACTTATTTTCGTATGTGTAGACAGCTATAGCAAACTTTAATATATACCATTCACGTTGTAAATAGATATATAACAGATCTAGATCAATATGGTCGACGGGAGTGGGGCTACAGTGGATGCAAGGGCTACAAGACGAATTTGTAGCCTTATGATATGGCTGTCTGATTTCGACCAGATCTGATCAGCGAACTTGGGGATGAATTTGGATGAAAAACAGAAAAGTTGTGCTCCTAAGTCTTCATTCCGGAACCATCGGCTAGTTGGTAGCTATATGATATAGTTCTCCGATCTGGACGAAACTCGTGCGTAATCATCGTGCAGACAAAGGAAAGCCCAGGCTCTTAAGACATCTGAGAAACAGATGAAACAGGTTGAAACAGACAAGCGGACAGACGGACGGACATAGCTGTATCGAATCCCCTCGAAATTTATATACTTTATATGGCCGGAAACACTTCCTTTTGTTCATAGCAAACTTCATGTAATTTTGGATATTATTATTATTCAGAATCTTTAAAAAGAAAACAAATTTGGACAGCCTTGACTTTGAATACAAACTATACTATCTATATATATTTCTAACTATCTATATATATTTCTAACTATCTATATATATTTCTAACAGAAATTTATTTAACTTTTAACTTAGTTCATTTACAATAATTTATATAAAATATGTCATTCTCTCACGTTTCTTTTCCCCATTAAAGTGTATTTCCATATCTCCTAAGAATTATAATCACTTCCTCAAAAGCAAAGCAGCTGCAGCTTGAAAAGAACATCTTCATATGATAAACGTCATTATTTCAGCACAATCTCTCTCTGTGTGTGTGTGTCTGTCGATGAACTTTCTGAAGTCATCATCATCATGGCCGGATTCTGCTTTCTTAGAACAACGCCAACACACACAGAGCGTGAGAGATGGAGACATATGAGAGCTGCTGTATTTAAAACCATGGCACACAAATATATGATTAATTTGGGTTTCTGGATTTGAAATCTTAGACCCATTTGGCAATTGGTAGAACACGTGTTTGTCTTCTGTGTTTGCTGTGTTTGCTTTTTTCCATTCTGTCTAAATCGCAGCTTTCACTCATGCGTGGCAGACTCCGGCTTCGGCTTCGGCTCTGATTCGAGAACCGACTCTGACTTGGGGAAATGCAACTGCGCAAACGCAAATGTTGCATGGCCGGTCGTCGGGAGAACAACAACAGCAGCAGCAGAAGCAGCAACTACAGCTACTACAGCAACAACACGATGTACATGACATAGTGCCTGTCGTCTCATTAGGATTAGACCCACGTTATTTAATTGCATGTTAGGGATTCCTGCTTATATATGCTCGTAATGAGAATGAGTTAGTTAAATACACACACGCACCACAGAACCCAAACCGAAACAAATACACTGAGAGACAATTTTAGTATAAAACTAGCTGTTCCATGTGGCTTTCCTGGATTCGCTTTTGGCGTACGGAATTCATGGAATGTGGAAAATAGTTCTTATTCAGTAGAAGCACCTTCCCTTCTTTATGCTGATTGTCTTGCCTCTCTTTTCTCTGTCACTCTCTCTCTCTCTCTCTCTTTCTCAGCAACTACTTTTCTGTGTTTCCCTATTTCATTTTCTGTCTCTCTGTCTCATTTCCTCGCGGCAGTATCTTTATCTTCTCTGTGTCCCTCCTGTCCTAGTCCTTCCTCCTAACCGCGCATTCTTTCTTCTAGCATCATGTTGCTCTGCTGTTTGCTTAGTTCACTTAAGAACCAATTCTAACTTGATTAGATATTGAATGACTTGATTTTCTATTGTTTAAACTTCTCGGCTTGCTAATTAATATATGATGATTTTTTTGAGTGTATAAAAACAACTTTTAAGCAGGCGTTGCCTTGGCCTTTTGCCTGCTGCTGCCGTTGCCGCCGCTGTCCGAGCCAATGATTAATGAGCAAAGCAAGCGTTAGGCGGGTCTCCCTCAATCTTTTCCCCTCTGTGCTCTCTTTGTCGCTCCTTATCTCTGTTGGTTTTTCGTGAATTTATTTACAAATAAAATTATAGCCTCGTCCATAGCCGTAGCCCAAGTCAAGGGCACATTGCCAGTTCCCATTTAAACACCCCATAAACAATTTGCCATAATTTCGAGCAGCGTCAACCACGACGACGACGACGACGACGACGTCGAGGAGCGACAATGGGCAGCGGCGCTCCCTCATTACAAAATGACGGCAAATTGCAATTTTCGTTGCGGCTGAAACTGTCGACTGGAACCCGCATGCCAAACGCAGTCTCTTGTCTTCAACTCCCAGCTCTTAGCTCCTCTCTCTGCCCCGGAGTCAAGTCAATCCCAATCGACTTACGTTGTGACAATCAACGCGCACGTCGTCCCGGCCTGATGATGTGATGTGATCTGATGTGATGAGTGCGTCTATCATATCGTCGTCTCCGTCAACTGTCATCCGACAACAGCAGCAGCAGCAGCAGCAGCAACAGTAGCAAAAGCCGCGCTGCAGCTTCTTGATCTTGATCAGAGCCAGTCAAAAGGGTTGGTGCAGTATGCAGCGGGGGTGAGGGCAGGGGCAAGGCATAAGCTCATCATCGTCATCATCGAAATTGTCATGTCACGAAAGTTAGCTTCCAGCTGCTGCTGCTTCTGTTGTTGTTGTTGTTGCTGGTGCTGCTGCTGCTGCGGTTACAACAGCAACAGAAGGCCAACAGGCGGCGTCTTCTGCTTTATTGTGATACTTTTTTAACCCTTTATGCCATGCATCAGCTTACATAACTATTTCATGAAGTTTACCAAGCGAAAAGTTCTTCAAATTTGAGAAATATATTGAAAATGCTGCCGTAAAGCAAAAAGTGGGCCAATTATACAGATATGTTTGGGAGTAGCTGCAGCTCTTTCATCAGCAACGATTGCTAACGGGTCCACCAATTCACCATTGTTTTCTTATTTCAGTAGCTAGAATTCTTTGAGAATTTAATTCTCAAAGAGTTTAATGTATGAAACTAATGTAATGTATGAAAAATATTTAGAAAATCCTTAGGTATAATGAAAATACATCCATAATTTACAGTGATATAAGACTCTATTAATGCTTCCTTTAATGACTAAATTATATTTCTCCAAGAAACCAAAATTCATCATTCAGACCTTTAACAAATGAGGCATTTTGCACATTTGGGCTTAGGTCTTCTTTGTTAGAAAAGTCGCTAAAAGATTACTTTTGTCACATCAATTGAAGGAAGTATGTAATGGGAATGTGTAAATCCAATTTCAATTTAGGGTCTAAAAGAACACCACACCCAAATCACCAACAGTGTCGATCTGATCAAGGGGCATATCGTTAAAAAGGAACGATCTGTGAAGCGGTGTGCTAGGACAAAACGACATAACTTTGCATTGATAACAGTTGCGATTTAGTAAGTTTACCTGACACCACGATTGGAAAGAATCACGTTCATCTTGCAGCCTAAAGTGGGAGGAAGAGTCGTTGAAGGACAAGCTACATTAGTACATTAGTACACGAGAATGGGATAGAACCTGAGACAGTTTTGATAAATAAGGAGAACCTTTTTTTTATAAAAGCAATTGAAAACTACAATAATGAGAAATTTTTAAGGATATTTAGTGGTCGCAAATGTGGTTAACTTTTAAATGAGGAATTCATCTTAAAGAGAGTCAACTAATCTCACACATAAACATCAGATTATGGCATTTTGCCAGAACACTTCACAAGTAAACTTTGGTATAACAAAATTTATCTTCTTGAAATTTGTTTAAAAATGTTTTCAGCCCGAAAATATCATATAGAAATGTATTTTTCTAGAGTTTCATATTCCCAGTTTCAAATTGTTGTCTCTTTAAGCTTACACAAATTTACTATAGATTCAATAATGTTCAATGCTAAGATAGTGTATTATCTGTGCTGCCACAATATGGCTAACTTATTTCTTCTACATACTTTGTAATTGCTGCATTGCTGGCTTTGGCTGCTGGTCTTGAGATTTTGTTTGGCTTAAATGCCTTTTAAATGCAGCTCCCCACGGGAATTTGTAGCCGCCAGTTCGACGACTGTAGCTGTTGCTTCTGCGCTTGCTGATGTTGCTCTTGTTGTTGTTGTTGTTGCTGTTGCTGTTGTTGCTTTGTTGACATTGTGATCAACGATAGCAGCTTGACAACTGATGGCAATCACTTGTCGCGCTTCAGATGATCCGCGCCGGCGTAAAACAGAAGCAGGCGGCAGGCAGGCAGGCAGGCAGGCATGCAGAGGGGCAGTCGGCAGTCAGTCAGAGGTAGAGACAGAGGCAGCCCCATGCCTTGACACAGATTTGTTGAAAATGTTGTCGCCTTTTTTGGGCCTCAAACCGGCGTCTAAGTTTGTGATTGTTGATATTGTTGTTGCTGCCTCTGCTGCTGCTGCTGCTGTAAGAGTTACCCTTTTTTGTTGGCAATTGACAATTGCAATTGACGCAAACATCAAAACTGTCTAATTAAAAACATTTGCAGGCGTAACAGAGAACAGAGCAGGACTGCAGGCAGGCAGCTTGGCTTCGATGCCGACAAAGCTGCGTTTGAACTTTATGACATTTGAGCGTGAGAGGGAGAAGAGCGAGTTAAAGCACTTGCTATTTATTTTGTAATTTTTCTTTTTACATGTTCTCTTTTTTTGTGTATTTTTCTGTCTAAATTATGGACTCGCTTGGACTATAAAACAACAATGATTCGTATAAATTGGAAACATTAAAAAAGCAATCAAAAATGTTCGTTCAACAGCAACAGACAAAAGAGACCCCGAGATGCGGTCTCATATCTGCTCTGGCCTGGGTCTCGGTCTGGCTCTGGGTCTGGGTCAGTTTAACCTGCTTTCAAGAGTCGCTTCTTTTTGCCTTTACCTCAATGCTTCAATCCATTCTCTTATGCTCCTTTCATCTCGATTTTCATCGTCGTCATTGCCACGCAACAGTTGAAATTTCATCAGCGTGCAGCAGCAGCAGCATCAGCAGCAGATTCAGCTTCACACGAAAAGGTAAAGGTAGAGGCGATAGAGCAGGCGGGGTTTGGTGATGGAGGTAGAAGTAGATAGACGATTGAACTGCCATCGAAATGAGTTTGAATGTTCAGGGCTGGATTAGGGTTACAATGTAGACGTAGATAAGGATGTTTTGATTAAGTTTAACTTGGCTAATGTTGAGCCTAATTGAGAGTCAACTTAACATATATCAAAACACTCAAACTATCTTCCTGTAAAAGAAAATCTTAACTTAAGGAAAAATATTTAAAATCTAAAATTCGAACCCTGTCTTTTAGCTAGTTTTAATGGAATTCAAATGTTTTATATAACTTTTAAGTATAATATTGAACTTCTATATAAACGATGCCCAATTTCCAATCTCAATCCGCTACAGTTACAAACTCTCCAGCCTGTTGCAACCTCACTCAACATTTTAAGCGCCTCAACGCGTTGACTGACTGATATGAAATAACAACAACAACAGCAACAAGAAACACTAACAACAACAACAACACCCATCGATTGTTAATCAGTTAGATATAAAACAAAATAGAAGAGGAAAAAAAAAACCCGAATCTCTTGGCATCTTCTTCAACGACATGTTAATGATGTTTCTTCGTTTTTTTTTTTTAACTCTTCTTTTGGACACCAGCACCACAAGAGAAGAATGTGTGTTTTGTGTTTTGTGTTTTTTTGGCCCACGTTTCCTAGAACGTTCAATCGCATTCGAATCGCGCTCTCTATTGATGTTATTTATGTGAAATGTCTGTGAAATTATTACCCCCTTTTGGAAATTTATTTTGATTTTGTGTTTTACTCGCTTTTAATTAGCATGCCACAAAAGTTCACAACGAAACAAACATTTGGTAATTTAATCTGAGATTCCAATCTTGATTCCACTTTAACCACTCATCAAGTCGATTATGCCTGAGTTCCATCTAGTAATATATTTTTTTTTGTTGTTGTGGAGAGGAGACTTTTTAAAAAGTGATTCGAAAAGGTTTGATTGTCTCGGTGATTTCTGATTGTGTGCCCGTTTTGGTTGGAGATTTTGAAGGTGTTTTGTTTGATGTTTTAGATGGCATTTAGTTGCAAATAGATGACATATTAAGTGGGAGTTTCAGATGGAATCCGAGATCTTAAAAAGGCGTAGAGAACAAAATATGTAAATGTAAGAAAGTAAGGCAGTATTAGAACAGCAAAAGCTTAAGCTGTAAGTAGGTCAGCTATGTGAGTTAGAAAGCAATCTTAATTAATTTATGGTAAGGATGCATGAAGAAATATATATATATATAAATTTAGGAGGATCACTTCAATGGTCTCAATTTGCATTTGCAATCCTATAGTTTCATATAAATAAAAAAAATATTTTTAACTAAATTAAAGTAAAGAAAGAAAGTTGTATTTTTTCTACTACGTTTCAAAAAGTTCTCTGCTAAAAGCTTATGCAATTTTGACCTTGTCGTCTCGTTAGTTCCGTTTTCAATATATTTATCAAAAGTCACATAATTTACTTCCTCGAGGCTGACATTTTCCTCCTAAAACCATAACAAATTGCACCTTAAAAACCAGAACTTATTAGATTTCCTAACCAAATCGATTATATAATCGTAAATTACCTATAAATAGGCCAGCAAATATCATAAGGCTATCACAGAGTGATAGCTGAACGCAAGATGAAACTACTCGCCGGCATAATTTGTAAGTGTCCTCTTAAGTACTTCAACTGATATCCAAATATTTATATTTTTTATATTCCATAACCAGTGCTACTATATGTAATACACGAACCAATCGGGCAGAAGAAGAAGTAAATGAATTCAAACCCCAAAAATGTTTAAATTATTCAAGAATTACTAATAAAAAGTCTTGATTGTTGCAAATAATTGACATACTAAGTGGCAGTTGCAAATGGAATCTGATAACTAAAAGAGGCAAATGTAAAGAATAAGTAAATGTAGGAACGGCAAAAACTGAATTTGTTAGTAGAAGGCAGCAGCTATATGTTTTTGTAAGCTGATTTACAAAGATTTCATTGACAAGGATGAATTAGTAAGAGGGAAAAATTGAGTAAATATCCTTGGAGAGGGTATTATAATTTTGTCACGATATTTGTAACGCATATGAATCACTTAAGACCCCGCACAGTATATAAATACTTGATCAGATTGACTATATAGTCATCTCCTTCTGTCTGTCCGTCCGTCTAATTCTATGCAAATTAAACTCTCAGTTTTAGGGTTAGCGAGTTGACATTTTTACCATGAACTCCTTTCTATAACCTGCTTGTATGTCTAAATCGTCTATATCGGATCACTACATCATATAGCTCCCATATAAACCACCGATTCGGAATGAAGTTTCAGTACATCTTTCTTGTTTTGGTTAAAGTTTTATATCTGGTCCGAAGTTTTATGTTCTAAAATGATCACAGAATTGTGGTCAAAAGCCCTAAGCCTAAGCCACAGTCTTTTCATTTTGAGACATTGGTCCTAAAGATTATATTTAATTTCGACTGTTTTAACTTGTTAGTTTTGTTTTCTTCAATACTTATCAAATGCCATGAGTAAAAACCCTCACTCAGAACTGATATAATTTTCCACGAAATAAAAACCATAACAAATTTCTCCCTACAAACCAGAACTTATTAGATTACCTAACCAAATCGCGTATATAATCCTAAATTAACTATAAGAAACCCAGCCAATATCCTAAGGCAACCCCAGAGTGAAAACATCTCAGGATGAAACTAATCCTCTCCATAATTGGTAAGTCGTTTTTTGAGATTTTTTTAACAAATATCCAAAATCTAAATACATTTGATATTTTCCAAATCCAGTGCTGCTATATGTTATAGTAATATTACCCGGTACCGGTAAAAATAATATTCGTAATTAAATAATTAAACAGTTGTTAATAAAGATCTGTCATAAATACATTGGCCTACAGTTCCTTGTGAATCTAGTAGGGAGCTGTAAATTTAGGGGAGTTTTGCGGTTTTTTAATGATCAAAAAGATTGGGTCTGTCGGTGTCATGGAAGTGTGTAACCTTAAATCCAGTTGATTCTCTTTATTTTTATGTGAGAAGTTGAAGTTAGACATTTTTTCATAATTACCCAGCGGAAACTTCTAACATGATCAAAGTGGTGTCGTCTGGGTAGGCTTGACAGATCCGAAGTGTGGATCATATAGAGAATGCTAGCCTACGCTATGCCTTGGGTTTCTTTTGCTCTGATGTGCTTCACTTCAGGCTTCTTTCCACAACCAGTGCTGCTATTTGTTATACACAAACCAAAGGGGAAGTAGAAGTAAATAAAATGAACTCTACAAATGTTTAAATTATTAAAGAATTATTATTGTTGCAAGTAATTGCCATACTAAATGGCAGTTTGAAATGGAATCCGATATCTATGTAAATGTAAGAAAGCAAGGCTGTATTAGAACGGCAAAAACTGAATTTTATAGTAAGGCAGCTATATGATTTTAAGACGATATACACAGATTTCCATTAACAAGAATAATTTAGAAAAATGATAGAAATTTAGAAGGCTTATTTAATAGCAAGTAGATGACTTTCATAAGGAATCCGAGATCTAAATTAGAATAGAAGGCTAAATTCGATCTGCATAAGTAGAGTCTTCTAAGGCTGACACGTTTGAAGTTTGGTTTCATTCGGATAAAAAACAGAAAAAATCCGGTATAGTAAGAGTTAATCCCAAATCGCTGGGTTATATGGGAGCTGTATGATACAGTGGTCCGATCTGGATCAACTTAAGTCAGCTAATGTGGAGGCTTCCAAAAGTGACATGTACCAAAATTTAGTTCAGTTTGGATAAAAAACAACCCATTTTGGTGTACTAAAAGTTCATTCCGAATCAGTCGGTTTTATGGAGGCTACATGATATAGTTATGAGCAGTTCACCTAAAAAAGAAAGCTACGGTGGAAATTAGAAACATTTAGAAACAGACGGAAAGACGGACTTATTTTTTTTCAATACTTATCAAATGTCATAGCTTTTACTCTTTCATAACTGATATAAATTTGCACGAAACAAAAACCATTACAAATTACACCCTAAGAACCATAACTTATTAGATTTACTAACTAAATCGCCTATTTATAGCTAACTTAACTATAAGAAACCCAGCTAATATTATAAGGCAACCCCAGACAGAAAACTTATCTCAAGATGAAACTGATCCCCTTAATTATTGGTAAGTCGCTTCCGGAGCTTTTCTTAACAAATATCCAAACGCTAATTGAATCTGTTATATTCCCAACTCAGTGCTGCTATATGTGATAGTACCAATTCCTGATAGACCCCCAAGAGGAACTCATCATGGTTAAATAATTAAAGACTTGTTAATAAAGATCTGTCATAAATACTGTGGCCTATAATTCCTAGTGAATCTAAAAGAAATCTGTAAATCTTTTCAAGTTAATATTCAGCTTATGCGGGTTTCGGATGATAAAGAAGCACAGGTCTGTCAGTGTCATGGAAATAAGTAAGAAGAATAAGTAAGATATCTGTACTGTGGTTGATTTTACGATTCATTTCGATTTGGCAAGTATGTCTTATAACTGCCATAGAACTGCTTTGTTTTTTCCTATCCAAATCAAATAATGTTCGATGCAAAATTTAATTTATATCGGACACTTTCATCATATATAAGCCTCCATTTCCAATCTCTCCAGTAGATGGACATTATACGAATTTGGAAAGAAATTAATAGAAGAATGTTTCCTGCTGATATTTGCAATTACTTCAAGTTCCATTGCTTTTAATGGATAACTGTGTTGCAAGCATACCATTGTCCATCCTCCTCGTTTTCCTTAATAATTGAGACTGGAACCTGAGATTGATTTGAAAGTTGGTTCTTGCCTTGTCGAAAAGAAGCTTGGTTTTTAAACGGAGTTGTTGAGTTTTGCCTCCAGTTCATCATAAGTAGCTTTAGTTCCAGTTTATTCTCTTTTCTTTTATATGAGAAATTCAAGTTTGTCATTTGTCCAGAAGAGAGGATAACCCCACCATTTAAATGGACCTGGGGCAAGATTTCGGCCTTAGAGTGAAAGTATCATGACAGAATTTTTCGGTGCCAATGCCGATGTTTCATCGGTTGAGCCAAGGCTCCTTGACATTCAATTATTTCTCAAGTATGATTAAGGCAGTGCCATGATGAACATCAGATATGATTAAAGAAGTGTCGCCTGTTTAGTCTTGGCAGATCCGAAGTGTGGATCATATAGAGAATAGGAGAAGTGGATCATATAGAGAATAGCTGCCTTAGCATTCTTTTGCACTAATATGCTTGACTTCAGACTCCTTCAATACAAGCTAGTTTCTCATACCTGATTAAATTTTAGAAGTGCTAAAAACCATAACGAATTTTTTAAAAAACCTTAAAAGAACGGAACTTATTAGACTTACTTACTTACTAAATTAACTATAAATATCCAGCATATAAGGCAACCACAGAGTGAAAATTTCTATCAAGTTTCTATAAAATTTCTATAAAATTTCTATAAAATTTCCTTATGAGCGACCATGTCTCTTTATGGACGATTCTGGGACATATGCCAATTCCGGAAAAGGGTCTCTGGTTCAACTGATGAGAGGATTTATGTTTTTGCATTATATTTTCAAACAACGACGTCTTCGACATATGACTTAAAGAGTTTTCAATTCAGAAGAGTGAATTGTGTTAAGCAGGTTTATAGTGACCCTTGAGAGCTTCCATACACGGGTGCGATCGCAGCAAATAGGGCAAAACTCTAACGCTGTTTGTTAACATTTAGCAATTTGGCTAAGCCATAGCACAAGCTAACAGTGAATCTAAAACTCTATTTTCTATTTTCAATAATTGAAATTTTTGCTTGCAAATTCTTTAACAACAAACATAAATTTTCATTCATCGCATTTCTTGCTGTTGGTCAGCAAAAAGCAATTGCAATTAAGACATGTCATAGCTATGGAATGCCATCAACCACGACGCGTCGCAAAGGAAACCCACTTCATTCTCTCTCTCTATCTCTCTCTGTCAATGGTCTTCTCTCCTGTCGCTGAATAACTTGGCATTGTTCTTAAATTATAAAGCGTTTGCCATTCATTCATTCATTTGAAGAATTCTCTTCCCCTGCTTGCCTTGCCTCCCCCGTATCGTTCAGTATCGTTCTTTATGGCTTGACGCCTAATAAAAATTAATTTCATAAATGTATCTGCAGCCTAAAGTGTGTGTATCTGTATCTTTATCTGTATCTGTGCTGTGCTGTGGGTGCCGCTTAGTGTAAACAGCCACGGAACTAAACTTGCAAACTGGAACTCAACTCCGCATTGGCGCTGTGTGCGAAATAAAAAAAAAGAAGAAAAACATATTAATTAGCATTTCCAATTTTGTATGCATATCTTTTAAACTATCTCGTAATGCAACGCTGAGCAGGCAAGTCGGAGAACTCTTACGTTTTTATTCGCCATTCGCCATGGTCAGCTTTTTTATTGCTGGCCTGCTCTGCTCTGCTCTGCTCTGGTCTGGTTTAAGAACTTTGGCATTGCGTCTGGCCGGGACTTAACGAGAGCGTAAAAGCGAAAACATCAAAATAAATAGCTCAAAAAATTAACAAGACAGCAGCGGCGGCGGCGGCGGCGTCTACTCAGCGCAGCTCAGCAACGTCAGCGCAATGCGGCGGTGTATTTCAGAATACCCTATACAGGTGGCGAGATACATACCATAACAACCTATAACTATGCCATTAAAATATGTAAATAAATATTTATTATGAAAACTTGTTTTAAATACATAATGGGTGCCTTTAATTAGCTTTAAGCATTTCAATAAGAAAGAGAATGTGTAGAAGGGATGCTTGTCTAGAACAGCGGTGGGCGCCTAGTGGGTCTTGCCATTGCTCTTTCTCTATGACGCAAAAAGAGAAGACTGCAGCTGGCGAATAAGCTTACAAAACACAGAATACAGAATTAAGCAACAACGGAAATGCACATACACGGTGTGCGATTGCGTCTCCCAGAAGGATTTCAGCGGTGGTTTTTGTTGTGGATGTAGATCTAGTGCTTCCGATTGAATATTTCATTCCTACCGCTGATCTAGAATACATAGTATATGCATTAAGATCGGTTTACACGTCTTCTAGTTAGAGTTTGACTTCTCCTTTATGCTTTGTATAAATTTATCGAATCCACTCGATAAGTATTTCTTCTTCTTGATAAATCCGTTTTATATCTGGCAATGTCTTTCAGGCTTTGAACCACCTGTTCAATCATTAATTAACTACAAATCATCGTACAATATAGAAAGTCGGGCATTATAGGTGACACTAGAGATGAGGCAAAACCACACCATGTGTCTGGAGATATTTTTTGTACCCTGCTCTTTCTGCTCTCAGGTTCCAACTTGTTGTTCTCAAAAAGTTCTTTTAGGAGAACCATCTCTTCCTCCTGGTTGTATAATTTCCGCTTCTTTTTTCAATTTTAATTGACACTTTGAAATCAAGGTCAGTAGTTTTTATTGCCAAACCATTCTAAAAGTCTTTGCCAAGATTTAAAAACTAATTGAAATTTATCTGTTCGACAATCTTATCTTCATGACGGACATAAAATGTGATCTATAGATTAACAATAGTAAAATTGTCTCTAGATAGTGACACTGGCGATTCCTTAATTTTGATATACAATTATTTAGTTAGCAATTTAAATGAAGATCGATTTCAATGCTCGCTGAGCTTTATGGCCTGGTCATCATCGACTTGCAGCGCATCAAAAGTTCGTTTTGTTTTGCGCTTTGATGTTTTGCTCCACTCTCTATAGAACAGCAGTCTGGAGACGTTGGGTTGGGTCTTGGCTGGCCTCTGAATGACTGACTGACTAAATGACGGAGTGACAGACAAGCCGCCTTGGCAACTAATCGAAATGAAACGAAAACGCGTTGCAGCTGCCTTGTTGAACTAAGAAGTGAGTGGTTTTTGCCCAAGTTGTGGCACGACACGAAGGCGAAGGAGACCCCATACCTTTGTACTTGTTCATATATATATATATATATATATCTATATATATAGAGTCTTTAGGCTTGAAGTCAAACTCTTTTGCGTTCCAACTGGACGCACATCAAAACAGGCAACGGCCAGAGGGATAGCAGAGGTGCGAGGAGTAGAAGATGCCTTTTATGCTGGGACGATCGTCCAATTGTATTGTGCCAAAGGGTTAAGGATAACGAAGAGGTAGTTAATGCTACTGGTTGGTTGGTTAGTCTCTATGTATATAATTTGATGAATAAAGAAACTAACCTTGAAATGATGCTGATGAAGCTGAGAGTTCAAGCCAAATGCGAAGTCATCTATCTACATACGAGTGTATAAAAGCGACTACACTCTGCCGCTCATAAATAAATACGACATAAGTCCAAGCAAACAATTGCTTTTGAATTAGCATAAGAACTCCAACGTTGATTCAGAATTAGTCAAATTATATTAGAATGGAAATAAGGGCTTTGGCAAATATGTTTTTGCTATTCATTCATAATTAAAGTGGGCACATGTTCCGGAAATGGGAATGAATGTGCTATAGAAAAGAATAAGCAAATGTCAATGAGTTTCTGAGTTGAATAAAGAAAAGCATTACTAAAAAAAAACTATGAAATTATACATTCAATTCAATAAAAAATGGGATTACAACAGACTAAGACAAACTGTTTTAGAATCATTTACCTCTGAGATCAGTGGGCTACATAGGCAGCTTACAATTTGTGTGATTCAATCAATGAGATCAGACAGAAAATATGTCATCAGGCTAGGGCGGACAGATACGTTGCCAACTTTAGTTTAGTAAATGAAATAGAGTATTGTGATAAAGCTCTTATTCTTCAATTTTGGAATATTTTCCAAATAGTTTCTGAGTTTCTTCTCAGTTTCTTTGTAATTTAAATAGATTTTTATACTCGCACTCTAGT
Source organism: Hirtodrosophila duncani (assembly GCA_037043425.1). NCBI lineage: Eukaryota > Metazoa > Arthropoda > Insecta > Diptera > Drosophilidae > Hirtodrosophila > Hirtodrosophila duncani. The sequence goes on along the minus strand of JBAMBM010000834.1, from coordinate 2,991,002 downwards.
AGAGTATGTAATAGGCAGAAGGAAGCTTCTAAGACCCCATAAAGTATATATATTCTTGATCATCATCAACTGGCGAGTCGATCTAGCCATGTCCGTCTGTCCTTCCGTATGATGTATGATGTTGGAGACTGTAAGAGCTAGAGAGACCCCATTTGGTATGTAAACTTCCCTTGTGGGGCGTCAGATCAACTTTGTTAACTTCTAAATTTTGCCAAGCCCCCACAAATTTTAGCGCATTTAGTTGTTTGTATACTTTTCTTACTTCTGAGTGTGTCGAATATTGAATAAGTGCTGAGTACGAGTATCTTATAGTCGGAATATCGTCTATAGCATTCTTACTTGTTAAATTTCAAAAATGCGGAAACATAAATGACTGTTGCCGACGAGTAACCCAAATATATTCGCTACAATATATTTATCTTGACCTCAAGCCGGCTAAAACATTAACCTCATGAAGTAGGAAGATCGCCAAAAACTTCACACTGTATATTGCATAGAAAAAACACACACAAATTCTTAAGAAATATAATTTTAAATATATATTTTTCTGACCTTTTTCTACCAGATACTTTTTATATAAATATGTTAAAGAAATTTATGAATAATTATAGAAAAAGTTTCATTAACTCAAGTCTGCACTTGTGGTAGTTTCAGAATATTTGATCTATTTAGTCCTACCTATTTAGCATGATCTAATCATGGCTCTATATTCAGATTTGTGTTCGCAAGAATGAAGACATATTTAGTATCATCCTTCATTTAAGGAAGCCGCAGTTTCCATTTCAATGACACTTTTACAAAATATATTTGTGGAGTCTCATCGCAGATTATCTTGCTCAATCTACAGTCGTGTGTAAACAATGATGTGATTTAAAGAAAATTTACTAATAAAATTCAGACATTCATCGGTGATTTTCCAAACCTAACTGAAAAGCAGCCATTTGCTTCTTAACGAAGTCTTCGACCCACAAAATTTGGCCAATGGTTGGTTATCCGCAAGCTCGTTACCAGCATGCTCGGGTACTTAATAGCTTGGCCTGGCCATTCTATTGCATTTTGTTAACATAAGTTTTTAATGTAAATACCGCCTTACAGCTCCAGAGATATAAACTTGTTAGCCCTCCAGCAGCGACATTAAAAATTTATACTTTTCTATTCTGCAGAGGCATGCTAATGGGCAGCTTAAGCAGAGGCTTGAGGATTTCAATTGAAAATTTTATTTTTCGGTTTGTTAATTCCAGTGTACTGTTACGGAAAGTTAATAGTTTATGATGATTTTAAAATTAATTTTCAATTACTTAACCTTTTGCCTGAAAACCAATTACCAAAATTAACATTTTGATGTTTATGGATTTTTGTTTCTATTAAAATATATTTGTAAAGTTTTTTTTTAGCGCTTTCATAAGGCGATTATTTGATTGTCAGAAGATTTATTATATATTTTAGTAGCGAGATTATTGAACAAGTAATTTTTATATTAATTCTTACATTGGGAAAGTCCACTATATAATAAAATCTACAATCTTTGGTTCTTGAACAAGCAGTTTTTACTACAATTCTTATATTAAAAAAGTCCACTATTTCCACGAAGTGAAAACCACAATGTTGAATAATATTTGAATACAATCTTTAGTTCTTGCATTTGTCATAAAATTGTTCAATTTATATACATATATCTGAGAAGAAAAAGTCCAAAGTAAAATGTGATGCGTCAGCCGGAAATACATACAAATCAAGACCTTGGGCTCTGCCGTAGTTTTTGTGAGCAAAGTGCTGGTTGGAATGTTAACCCTGAGTCCCTTACTCTATCTCTATTTTGATTTGACAATCTATAGGTTGTCTTTCATAATTTTTTTGAGGGCGTCACTCTATGATTCAGTCGCTATTGTCATTGATCATTGGGCAATTACAATATGTACTGAGCATAGCGAAAGAAAAACTTTTTGCAATCAACAGCAGCAGCTGGCTTGGTTGCTATACAAACACTCAGACTGAGACTGAGACTGAGACAGAGACCCAGAACCCCATGCCCATGAGTCATGTGACTCTGACCCAATGGAAGAAATATGTATGCACCTACAACAACTGTGTAGCTGCAGCTACGGAGTTGGGCAACAATAAATCCCAAAGACAAACGAAACGATTACAAAAGAAACTACAATTTTTCTTGTGCAAAAAAAAAAAAAAACTGCAGAATGAAAGAAGAAGCGAAGCAGCTATCCATCATATGGCTTCGACTTAATCTAATCAAATCAAATCAAACGCTGGAAACCCTTATTGTGCAAGAAGCAGGCACACCATCGGCTTATTTTTATTTCACTTCCTGGCTTACACCCAAAAAAAAAAGAGGAGAGAGAAAAAGAACTGGCCTGATCGATAGATCGCTTCGATAAAAAGTAGACACAAGGCAGGAACAAACAATTGTGCAGAGCACAGCAGAGCACCCAGCCTCGAGGAGGATTTGTAACAAAATCCTACCTGAAGAGGCTTGGCCAGGGCCCGATCCCGATCCCGATGCACATAAGATGTTTGCGCAGACAATTTGTAGAGGCTTCTGAGCCTGTGCCTGTTCAACAGCTACCTGCAGTTTTAGTTTCTCTGGTGTGGATTTTCCTGAGAAAAAAAAACAACAACAACGACCAGCTAACTGGCTGCGACTGATACGCATCACTTTTGGGCCGTGTGTTTGGTTAATCAGCACCTGTCGACAGGTCGAGGGGTACGCATACACAACATTTGGGAAAGTTTTTGAAAGTGTGCAACATATGGGTCCAGTCCAAACAATCAATGCAAAATGATCAAAACTCCAAGACGTCAAGATCCAGAGACTTTAACTCAAAACTCCCCGAGTCCAGCATGAATGAGTAAGCACCGCCAAATCTCAATTCCAATCCCTCTCAGCCAGTGTTCCCATAAATCAAATAAAATCAGTCGTTTTTTTTTCAAACTGGCTGAATTAACAATTGATTTCAATAATTTTTTATGATTATTCTTTTTTTTTTCTTTCTTGTTGTTTTGTTTTTGTTATTTTTTGTGGCCTGTCTACACCGCTTAAGCCGCTGTAGATCATTCCGAGAGAGAGAGAGGTGTAATGTCTCTCTCGCTCTCCAGAACTCTAATTTCCACTCACCAGCAATTCAGCACCCTTGCTCTTGCTCTTGCTGAATATGAATCGACTCAATTTCAATTTGTTTGCCACTCAGAAAAAAAAAGAAACTCGTCTAACCGGTATGACTAGTGTCAATGTCTCATTGGAATTGCTGGTTTTTGACGCTCAACGAAACAGACAAGAGGGAGCTGGCACAGTGGTTCGCAAACATTGTGAAAGGTGTTAAGTGTAAAGGTAATCAAATAGCATCTTTTATAAGCTAAGAAAGGTATAAGAATTTTATACTTTGATTATTGTTCATAGTTTAACACATTGATAAATGCCATTTGTATATATAAAAGGCATACTTTACACATATTATTTCTATCAGAATATTTTTTATTACACACTAACTCTTTCCATACAAATATAAAATATAAAATTGTGTGGAAGAAATACTTCAGAAATACTTCTATAGAAGACTCAACGGTTCCATCTTCATAAGTTAAACTAAATGTTCAAGTGTTCATTCAAGAATTACATCTAAAATTGACTTACAAATGTTATTTATTTATTTATATCCTTTATTTTATATCGGTAATAAATAAAGAACAAATTTCGTAACAATCTCTTTAAACTAAGCAATCAGTTGTACAAACTTGATCTAGAATTGGAACATTTATGCATTTTTCCACATTTTACTCTGAAATTTTGTATTGTTGCAATTTTCTTTGATGTTTCATTCGATTCCATAACAAGTCCTTATATTATATTACCTAATACTTGTCTCATATCTCTAACAAATCTCATCTCTTACATATTTTCCGCCACCTTTCTACCTAACCCTAAATCCAAATCCAAGTTCCACTTGCTTATCGTCGAGCATCTCACTTCCTCTTGTTGAGCAGTTCTCATCTTACAGCAGCTTCCTCTTTTAATCTTCGCTCACTTTGTTCCTGTTTAGCCACACACACAGCCCACTGTGCGTATAGCGGCTATTGTGCGTTTCGCGCTTGCATTGCATACTTACTCGTAGTTTTTGTTTGTTTTGGGAGCGAGCACCCAGAAGGTCCGCTCTATTTCTTTTGCTGGGACTGCATTGGGACTGTGTGTCTGTTTGTGTGTGAATGCGTGTTCATTGAGTGCTCGCCTCAGGGGCGAATACGTAATATGAGTGTGAGTTGTGTTCTCTTAACGATCTCGCTCAGCTGCACTTGCCGCATGTTTGGCAACGGCAACTGCGGCTGCTCATAAGCCTTAGCTGATGTGTGCTCCGCGCAGAGAGCCGATCAATGTTTGAGTTGACTTTGAGCCGAACGGTCGCGTCGTAACGTAGCTCCGCAAACGAAATCTGGACGCGAGCGATACGAAGTGCTTCGACTTTAACAAAAAAAGAAAGAGAAAAAATCGGAAAAAGCAACGAAAATAAAGAAAAGTTTTTATCAAAGAAACCGAATAGCTTTGAAATAAAACCGCATACAATTTTTATCAATTCTCAAAAAGAATCATAGAAAAAGAAACGTCTATCGCTCGCTAGCCCCCCACTTGGATTACGGTCAAACGCGCTACAAGAAAAATTCATATAACTAAAAATATATAAATTATGGAAAATTATCTATGTTCAAGTCGAGTAAGATGTTGAGTGTGTGAAAAATGTAATAATATTTCTAAGTAATATTTGAGAAATTGAAAATATTTGATAACAAAATTTCTGTGACAATTGTGTAAGAGCCAGAAGCCCCGCAAGATGGGCCAAAAATAAACAGCAGACACGAAACTTAACACCAAACGCATAAAGAGATCTGAAAAGAACCACCTCGAGTGTTTTTATTTTTTAAAATATATAAAAGAAATAAAAGAAATAACAAAAATGGACAAGTAGTATATATGTGAAACCTAAATAACGAATCCCATAAAATTCCAATAATTAAACCAACTACAAAGCGAGTCATTTTTGGAGCTGCTCCAAATCTTCTCAAGAAATGGCGCTTACCAGCCACATACTGTATGTGCTCATAGCCAGCTGTGTGATGCCCATTTTTGGTGCCGCGCTCAGCAAAACCGTGCTATATCAGGCGCCCGATGAATGCCGCTGGTCTGGTGGCGGCGAACAGGACATCACCTTGGTTTGCCATCTGAGAACCATCAATTCAGAGCTGGAGAATACGAATTTTAGTGTCATACAGCCGCACAATACCGTAAGACTGCGTCTGGAATGCAATGATGCTTTGTTCTTCCAAAGCAGCCTCAGTCCAGATAGCTTTAGATCTCTGGTGGAGCTCAGAGACCTCACCATCGAGTACTGCAAGCTGGGCAACCTCACCGAGGGCTCTTTTCGGGGTCTGCATGAGTTGCGAAATCTGACCATAAGAACACACAATGGCGACTGGTCCACCATGTCGCTGGAGATGGCTTCGAACAGCTTTGTGGAGTTTAGACAGCTGGAGCGATTGGATCTGAGTTTGAACAACATCTGGCTGATACCCGATGGTATGGTGTGTCCGCTGCGCTCCTTGAAGCATCTAAATGTGTCGTTCAACAAAGTGCAGGACCTGAGCAACTTTTACTTTAGCGGCGGTGCGCGCAAACCCAGAATTTGCGGCACCAATTTGGAGAGCTTGGATCTGCGTGCAAACAAAATGGTGAGCCTGCCCTCGGCTATGCTATCAGCTTTGGGTGCACTGACGCGTCTGAATCTGGCCAGCAATAGCATGAGCTTTCTGGCCGATAGAGCCTTTGAAGGCTTGCGTGCGCTTCTGGAGGTGGATCTGTCGGCTAATAGATTGACCTCGCTGCCACCTGAATTATTTTTGGAGACTAAGAAGCTGAGAGAGATTTACCTTAAGAATAATTCCATAAACGTTTTGGCGCCGGGCATCTTTGGCGAGCTGAAGGAGTTGCAGATTTTGGATTTAGCCAACAACGAGCTGAACTCACAGTGGATCAATGCAGCCACATTTGTGGGCCTGAAGAGTCTGAGAATGTTGGATTTATCAGCCAATAAGATAAGCCGACTGGAGGCCAACATCTTTAGACCTCTGGCCAGCTTGGAGGTGCTTAAGATGGAGGAGAATTATATAGATTATTTGCCGGCCAAGATTTTTGGTGACTTGAAAAACCTGCACACGCTCATTCTGTCCAAAAATCGCATATCCAACATTGAGGAGCACACATTGATGGGTTTGAATAATCTGCTGGTGCTGTCGCTGGATTACAATCGCATCTACAAGATGGATCAGCTGGCGCTCAAAAACTGCAGCCAATTGCAGGACCTGCATTTGAATGACAACAAATTGGAGCAGGTGCCCGAGGCGCTCAGTCAGGTGCCGCTGCTGAAAACACTCGACATGGGTGAGAATTTGATCACCGAGTTGGAGAATACATCGCTCACGCACTTGGAGAATCTCTATGGCCTGCGCATGACAGAGAACTATCTGACGGAAATCAAAAGAGGCATTTTTGAGAAGATGAGCTCCCTGCAGATCCTAAATCTGTCCGGCAACAAATTGAAGAATGTTGAAGCAGGCGCCCTGCAGCGCAACAATCAACTGCAGGCCATACGATTGGATGGCAATCAGCTGAAAAGCATTGCCGGACTCTTCACGGAATTGCCGAACCTGGTTTGGCTGAACATCTCTGGCAATCGCTTGGAGAAATTCGACTACTCACACATACCCATAGGCCTGCAGTGGTTGGATGTGAGGGCCAATCGGATTACCCATCTGGGCAACTACTTTGAGATTGAGAACGAGCTGTCGTTGAGCACCTTCGATGCCAGCTTCAACTACCTGACGGAGATAACTGCCAGCTCCATACCAAATAGTGTTGAGGTCTTGTATTTGAATGACAATCTCATAAGCAAAATACAGCCCTATACCTTCTTCAAGAAGCCCAATTTGACTCGAGTGGAATTGACGCATAATAAGCTGATGACCTTGGAGCCGAATGCATTGCGGCTGTCGCCCATAGCCGAGGATCGGCAGATTCCAGAGTTCTTCATAGGCCACAATGATTTCCAATGTGATTGCCATTTGGATTGGCTGCAAAAAATCAACAAGGAGTCTCGTACACAGCCACAGCTGATGGATCTGGATCAGATATATTGTCAGCTAAGCTATGCCAGAGGGGCTACGTCCATCACCCTGCTGGAGGCCAAATCAGAGCACTTCCTATGCAAATACAATTCCCACTGCTTTGCCCTGTGCCATTGCTGCGATTTTCAGGCCTGCGATTGTAAGATGGAGTGTCCACAAAACTGTAACTGCTACCACGATCAAAGCTGGACTTCGAATGTGGTGGACTGCAGTGCAGCCGGCTATGCTCAGGAGCTGCCCAAGCATATACCCATGGATTCGACTCAACTATATCTCGATGGCAATCATTTCGTGCAGCTGCAAAGCCATGCGTTTATTGGACGCAAGCGCCTAAAGATTCTACATTTGAATGCTTCCAAAATTGAGGTGCTCCACAATCGCACCTTCTATGGTTTGTTGGAACTGGAGGTGTTGCAGCTGCAGCACAATCATTTGAAGGCCCTGAATGGTCATGAGTTTCAAGGCCTGGACAATCTGCAGGAGCTGTATTTGCAGCACAATGCCATTGCTAGCATCGATAGTCTCACATTTACACATCTCTATCATCTGAAGATCCTACGCTTGGACCATAACGATATAACCACCTTTGCGGTTTGGAACTTTTTGCCCAGTTATTTGAATGAGCTGCACCTGGTGGGCAATCCCTGGAGCTGTAGTTGCGACTTCATAGACAAGCTGCGTGAATTTTTGAATAAAAACGATTATGTGGCATCTAGGGACTCTCTGAGTTGCCGCAGCCAAGGTAATTCCAGTCAGGAAATGTCCATAGTTGCCCAACAGGGTGACCTGCCTCTGGCACCCTGCACACATGCCATCAAGGTGGACCAAAACTTGGCCCACAAATCGAATGAGGCCGCCTTAACCACGCAGCACGCCAACTCCACCAAGATGATACTGAATCACACTGCCAAACAGGATTATTTGCCCATTCTGATAGCCCTGCTCACTGGCTTCATATTCATCATCATCTTCACCCTGCTGCTGTTCATCTTTCGCCAAGAGATGCGCATTTGGTGCCATGCCCGCTTTGGCCTGCGCCTCTTCTACAATGGCCAAAAGGATCTGGATAAGAATGAACGTGAAAAACTGTTCGATGCCTTCATCTCCTACTCCTCGAAGGATGAGCTCTTTGTGCATGAAGAACTGGCCCCGCCACTGGAACTGGGTGAGCACCACTACAAGCTATGCCTGCATCAGCGTGATTTCCCCCTGGGTGGCTACCTGCCCGAAACAATTGTCCAAGCCATCGATAGCAGTCGCCGCACCATTATGATTGTCAGCGAAAACTTCATCAAGTCGGAATGGTGTCGCTTTGAGTTCAAATCCGCCCACCAATCTGTGCTGCGCGATCGTCGGCGACGTCTCATAGTCATTGTGCTGGGCGAGGTGCCCCAGAAGGATCTGGATCCTGACTTGCGCCTGTATCTGAAGACCAACACCTATCTGCAGTGGGGCGATAAGCTATTCTGGCAAAAACTGCGCTTCGCCCTGCCGGATATCTCTACAAGTCAACGCTCTGGCGGCGTGGTGCAACCCTGCCTGGGTCCCGCCTATCACCATCATCATCATCATATGCACCAGCAGCCGCCACCGCCAAATCATCATCCGCATGCGCATCCCCATCATCCGCCGACGCAGCAGCAACAGCAGCAGCAGCAGCAGTTCATGTTGCCACCGCCACCTGCACATCCACCTGGCAGCTTTCGGAGGCAGCCCTCGTTGCAGCAGCAGCTGCGCGGTGGCCACACGCAACAGCAGCAGGCCGCCTTGCTGATGGGTGGCAGTCAGCTGGCGTTACAGCCGCCTCAGCCTCAGATGATACCGTTGGCAGGTGGCATTCAGCAGCAGAGTTTGCCATTGCCGCCCACGCAGCAAGGACAGGCACCAGGACAGCAGCAGCCATCGCCAGCGTCACGTAATCTGCACATGTGAGTTAAGAGGGGGTTAAGATAGTTGGGGAGAAGGAAACAAAGCGACAATTGGGAATCTTTATGGTAGAGGGGGCCAGAGAGGTTTTCTTAAGCAACTTGGAAGATGTTATAAAAAGTATTTTCCTTTTTGTTGTCTTTAACTTTTAAAACAATTGATAAAAGTTATAGGAAAATTTTAATCAATATTTGTTAAGATATCTCAACTGTTTTTGAAGTATTTTCAACTGTTTCTACGATTCTAATCTGTTGCAAGAGCGGTGCAAATCGAGTTCCTTATCATTTTCCACTGTTTCATTCGTATGTGGTGTATTGAGGGAACCTTCCAAATAGCTACTGCTGATGAATTTGTTCGAATATTTGTCCAGCATTATCCAACAATACAATTAGAATGATATCTTGGTGAAGCTGAGGTGACCCAGAAGGCATCAATATATTGATCTAGCAAGAAGATTTGATTCACTCAACTGAATCATTAAAAAAATAGACAAAATTCGGTTGACCTCATTGATATAGAAACTGCCATTCAGATGGAGGTAAATACAGAAGAACAAAATTGACAAAAATCAATTTAAAATAATTTGCTAAATTGTCTAAAACTTTTGCTACTTCGTTTTACTTTTACATAAGCAGAAAAAGCGACCATTAAGGAGATTAAAAGATTTCTAAATAATTTATTTTTAGTTTTTAGGGCGCTCTCAAAGTGAACAGAAATTTGAATCAAGAAATGCTGAATCGCATCTTCTGAATTCATAGTTGAAGTGAAGGTTCTTCTAGTAGATTGAAATCAACTGCCAAAATAGTTTATTTTCTGTAAATCCAGGCTAAGTAAACTCATCAAGAAATTTTGTAGAATTTTTAGAACATTTTTGTTCAACTTTGATTATGTAAACAATTTTTAAATATTTTTCAGCATAACATAGGGATTTTATTTATTTTTTATGAAGTCAAATATTTAACCACAATTTTCTTTAAAATTTGACTTGATGATCCTAAGTCTAGACTTAGCAATCCTTAGAGATTTCTTTATACATATCATTTCATATGTAAATCTCAGAAACCTTTCATTTCGTTGGCCATTTTTAAGCATTTGCTCTAACACTTGGTAAAAGCAGAAACCGAAAACCAAAAAAGCAACAACTGTTTTTACTGCCCAAACTGGTTTCCACACACATCCTCCAGACCCAGACTGGAGACCCAGACCGGGTGTTTATGGCCTTACACAGCTTTCTTTCCGCCTCTTTTCTTTCTTTTCGTTTTGTAAAATGAAATGAGAATGAGAATTTGCAGTTCCAATATGCAAATGCAAGGCGTTTAGCGATAAAAAGCCTAGTTACATGTTAAAAACAACAGCAACAAATGGTCGAAGGAAATAAGGTGGAGAAAAATACCAAAAACTGGCCCCGGCCCCGACCCCGGCCCCGCACAGCCAGCCTGCCAATTGTTGTTTCAGTTCTGCTCTATGCTTGTTTGTTTGGTTTCCTGGCCTTAACGTAGCGCGCAGAAAGATTCACAAAATTGATGTTGCATGCAACACAACAACAACAGCAGAGCGATCTCCTAAAACTATTTTTTTGCTTTTTATTTTATTTTGTTTTTCTTTTTTTTTCTGTATATATTTTTCTTGCTTCATTCTCATGCTCATTCTCGTTAGTTCATCTTAACTGCAGGGCCGTAACAAGCTGAGGCAAAACATCACAGCACTCATGTCCGTCTCTGGAAAATTGTAACAAAAAAGCAACAAAAGGCAGGCCCAGACCGTCTACAGACAGTCGAACGTTGCAGTGCAAACACACAAAAAAAAAGAGGCAAGGCGTAGGTTGTGTTTCAGCAGCAGCTGTGGCAAAAAAAAAGCGGCAGTAAAGTTTTCGGGGCCACAGCTACACGTGCAAAGATTAGCTGCAAGTTTGAAGAGAATTCTAAGGTCAACATTTGCCGATGTGCAAGGCAAGGCGAAATCGAGGAAAATTTAGAGGGAAAACTAGCCTTGGAGCATACGAACTGAAGGTTAAGGAAAGTTAAGTAAAACCTCAAGTGGCAGCTAAATTTGAAATGCTGCAAATATGAAAGATCTTTTAGGAAGAAAATGTAGTAAGAAAGTAAAGAAGAAACAGCTTGCAGTAAAGCCTTTTACTTTTCATTTGGAAAACTAAATTTGTGGCCTTTGACAAGTCTTGCTTTTAGTCAGTGATTTAGAATTTAGGATAAATATTCATATATCTGAATTTCTTAAATGACAATCCATATTTTGAAAGAATTTCCAAGAGTTTCAAAGATGATTTCGACACTTTGATTTTTAAGGCAAATTTTTGTGCCTTTTCAATTTTAGCTAAGAATTGAGGACTATGAATTTGGCTCAGAATTTCAAATTCATAGTAAAACTTGCTTTGTTTTAGGGTAGACCTAGACCTAGGAGACCTAGAAGCGGTTCTTTCCAAAACTAAATACATACACACAAACTTATGTTTCGTTAAGAAGTTTTAATTTGATCCTCGATTGTTTTTTTCGGTTGAAAAACGAAAGTTTCATTTCAATGATTGAAAATTTTCATTTTGAATTTCGGGTTTACTTACATATACCTTATTTGCCATAAACTTTTACAACAAAAATTGTAATATACTACAAAATGAAAAACAAGTTTTAAGTTATTCTTTTCTTATACGAATTCTTCCTAAATTTTAAACAAATATTTGAAAAAACTACAAAATTTTAAACTTAGGCTTAAAATCTGAACGTGTGCAAATGGCTTGCTCAAATCCAAGATTGTCGTTTGCTTTGGCAAATGGCAAATACACATACTACACACACACCACACACGCACACACACATACATACTCACACACAGATATATACCCATACATGCACACATATAGAACAGAACAGAAAACAGAACATGGAACCAGCAACAGCAACAGAAACAAAAACATTGCAACAGATTAGTTTTGTGTAAGTTGCTGTGGTGGGGAAAACTGGGGTGCGGGGGGAGTACTTCGATTAAAATCTACCTTGTTGTTGTTTGTCATGCCTTGTATTGTGCTTTTCTTGGTCTTTCTCTTCGCCTATTGTCGCTTTTGTCTCCGATAAACTATTACGAATGCATTCCAAAAGCAAAGAAACTAGTTAGACAGCGTTTAAGAATTTTTTGTTTGATTTTCATTCTGTAAAATTGTAAATACATTTTTCAATTTGTTTTCAATAATAATTGTGATATTTAATTTATATTGTAAATGTAATAAACAACTTAAAAATATATATATATATGTAATGCGATTTTCCTATAAATATACTTAAGTGAAATTATGTAATTCTCCTCATTAGTTAATTAGTTGTTAAGGAAATCCGATAATAAAATACAGCCATATTAAGCATTATCTAAAGCAATTGTCCACAAAAAAAAAAGAATGTATATAAGAAGAAAGAACTGTATTTGCCTTACATACAAATCGACTGATTACATTTATCATAACATTTTTCCAATGTACATAAATATTTGTAACTTTAATGTCTAACCTTAATGTTTTCTAGTTTATAAAAGAATATAAAAGAATGGTATAAAAAATATATAAAAATTGATCAAACTATAAATTTGAAACACAAATGGATTCTTTTATTTGCGCCTTTTGCACGGCGGCAGCAGTTTTGTATTTGTGAATTTTTTGGGCATTTCAGCTGATAAGGCCATAAACTAGCCGCCTTGACATTTGATATACAATGGCCGCGTCCCGTTCCCTCCTCTCGCCAACGACCAACAGATTCAGATCACCAGATTTGAACGCACACACGTAGTCCCCCGCCTCCCCTTGTTCTCATCATTCCCCATGCCGATGCTTGTTCTCTGGGTCTGCTCAGCTTCATGTGAATGAGTGGGCTTTGCTGTTCGCTTTGTTTATGGAACAAAGTTTCTATTACATAAAAAAATATTTGCGAGACAATCATATGACAGAGGTTGACCAGTCGAAAACGAGGGTGGCTTGGTAAGTTTTTGATGGAGCTAATATAAAGATATCATAAGTGTTTTAAATATATAGAATAATAATAATAATAGAATTACTTCTGCAGCTGCAAAGGCTGTTGCACGAATTATGTACAGCCGCACTTAGGACAGTTTTCTTAACCAGTTATGGCCTTGAATAAACATTATGACTTCAGTTACAGTGTATCAAGTAGGTAACCAAATTAGGTGTGATTGATCAACATATGTGAGTGTATAGGTAAATTTTTCGAAAAAACCATTTTATCAATCAAAGCTCCTACTCTATTTTTCTGCAAATGTGGATGCAGGACCAAAATATTAGTACTCTGTTAGTATTAATGTTATATAAACAACTCTATGTGGCGAAACCAGATATATAAGAATAAAAAAATGTGCGAGAAGCAAATAGTCTTCCTTGAAAAGAGAGTTCTACGAGGGGTGCCATTTATATTTCGGGAATAGGAAATTATAACGAACGTTCATTGTTTTTCCCGAAACTTCTAGCAAGTAAGTAATTGTTTGTCATTCATAGATGACCTATTTTTGAGTGATTAATAAATTATAGGGTATCCAAAGAGAGCAAATTTTTGTTTACAACAAAGTGTTCATGCAAAATGTAAGTGCAACTAATGTGCAAGGAAGCCTCTATCTCACGATATGTCACATGACGATCATTGTCAGTTCACGCACTGCTTCGATGTTTCTTGGCACAACAACCGATTTTGGATGACCTTTACGGAATTCGTAGGCGACCAAACTCATCGTAGTCGTGATCGAATTCACATTACCAACGATATACTGTGGTTTTTGATAGTGACTTATAGGCATACACAGAACTGAGTTCACCTACACATTCTTGTTGAGATAATCCACGTCGAAAGTTGTGAAAAATAATCCAACGAGAACATTCTCTTGCAATTTCTTAACTCACTGTAAACAAACCAAATAGCACTTGTACATCAAAACGTTGTGAGTACTTTTATGCTAACAAATGTCAAACTCTATTATGGTGTTGCCAGATTTTGGCTATTGAGATTAGTGTTGTCAGTTAATAAAATATAAGCAGTACGCCTCGTAAGTGCCAAATTACAGTTTTAGTTACCTTTTAGTTAGCGTTTATACAAATTGATTGCGAATGAACAGTGGATGGAATGATAGAATATATATACGAAATGCAATAAGGCAAAAGAAGTCTATAAGGAGACTTCAATCAATGAGATTTTTGAAACATTAAACAGATTTCTATCTAAATTTACAAAGAAGTAAAAGAATACAGATGTGATTGTTTGGTTTTCAAACAATTTTACAAATATATAATGTTGGAGTTTAGCTTGGCAATAATTAAAGGTATAATTTCATGTCAACGAAAGAGGTTAGCAGGAAGCCAAGCAACTTATTTCGTATGTCTGATGGAATGAAGCTACATATATGAAATTTTGTTTAAGTCCTGGTATTCATATAAACCTAAGCCGAGTTCCAAATGAGTTAATCTGAGCTTTCAAATTGATAATGTAAATAATAACAATCTTATTTATAGTGTGCCCTATTTTTAGTCCACAATTTCAATCGAGAAAGCTCTCCTTTTACAAGGATGAAGTGTTCGGATTGGAAAGGTTTCGTCGTATTCAGCCTCAACTTACCTGAATTTGTGATTAGCTGTGAGAACTAAGAATGGCGCAAAGTAAATATAATAAATATATATAATTAAATTTTCAAATGAATATATATAAATTTAATGGTATATAGCTTATATTATATTTGCATTTTGAGATTTCAGATCTCAAGTTAAAATAAAATCTTATATCTAAAGCTGTGACTCTCTTTTCAAAGCAATAAATTATAATTTATTTCTATAATTTTGAAATGAAATATAAAATTAGTTATAATTTTCTTACAATCCTTAAGTATCTCCACTTGTACAGTTTTAACTTTCCACAAATTCGAAATGCCAACCTCGTGCCACTTGGTCCACCAGCCCACGATTGATTCATTTGAATTGTCTTTTAACACCGCCGCTTCTACCGCCTTCGTCTTCTTCGTCATACTATTTTCATTCCCGTTTCCCAAGCCTATCTCTGAAAGACTTCTCATGCATATTTTATAGATGTGGCATTCGCATTTAATTTTTATTTTTATATTTATTTTTAGTCAAACAAGCCCCACAAGCGAAATATTTCGCTGATTTTGCAGGCCATCGTATTTGCTCGTTCATTCGCCATCTCGAAATGAATGAATAATTTTTATGATCAATTAAATGCGCAATAAAATTGATGGCTGCCCGGGCCCCCAGCTCACCAAGTTGATTGTCCAGCATAAATTAGCCAATTTTACAATCAATCATTAGGCCGCCAACGTAGATCTAATCAAAGGGAGGTAGATTTGTTTCAGAGCAAGGCACACACACATGATATAGGTTTTTGGGTTAACCAGCAAGAAAAAGTTCAAGTTGAAGTTAAACCCTTTTCAATTTTTGTTGCAACAAACTTTTTGCACGTCAAATATTAAAAAGTTTTCCTTTGCTTTTACTTTCTGCGGGGCACATCACTTTTTTTTTTTTGGTTTTTTTTTTAATATCAATTTTGCCTGTGGGATTTGTTACGCCACGAAAGAAGTAAACTTTCAATTGAATTTCTTTCCTTTTTTTTCATCAGTCTAAGCAAAAAGTTGGCCAAACAGATGTAAGGGATGAGCTTAGGCCTGGTTCTTAACATACGCTCAAACGAATTGACGTAAATATTTCGGTTTACAAGTCAGTTTAGTGTCAAAAGAAGACTTAACTTTTATTTATAGATTGCCTAGAAGAGCAAACGCTGTAAAGGGGGTGAATTTGAACGTTTCTAGGCCAACATTTTGCAACCTTTATCAAATTTTTCAACGTTTCTTTTTTTTCGTTCATGGTAGCTCAAAGTCACATCAAAGTGCCGTTGCCTTATCCCTAGCTTCTAAGGAAGGGAAAGTGAACTTTTCAACATTTGCTTAGAGTGCCAGTTGGATATCAAACCTCCGCCTCACCCTGGCGAAAACATTCATTAGATTGTCAGCTAGCGAGCTAGGCCCAGCCGCCCAGACTTTTTCCCATGTGCCGCATCTCACTTGGCATCAATTACAAGCGAACCACTGCACCCAACGAGCAACGCCACCACCACCGCCACCGCCAACAACACCACCGCACTTGCCTCATTAGCCGCCGCGCCGCCAACGAATCGAAAGTCATAAACGTCCGAACACGAAACGATCCGATCCCTTCCGATCCGATCCGAGTCGATGGCTGTGGTGCACCAGCCAAGTATAAATAAATATGCTTTTATTGGAAGACGAAGTCGAACGCGGCTACAACTGTTTGCAATAAAAGCAACATTTTTCTTAATTTCCATTTCTTGCTAATTTAGCAGCCATAAATTGTGGGCTGAAGCGGTGGTAGGGCAGGCTGGCTGCCAGGAGCGGCAGTTGAATGCGGAAGGGGACGGTGACGGGGGATGGCTTCCAAAAACAAGCCAAGGCGAACTGAAGCGCAGCGAACCCGGCCGTCGGTAGACACATAAAATTGACTACAAATTATTGCACATTGTCAAAACAACATTGGTTTGCAATTTTCGCGCTTCAACGCAAACAGGGGGGAAGCAATGAAAGGCGGTGGTCGAGTCGACTAGCAATTGGCCGCAGTGAGAGTCAGGTAGATGAACTATATGTATACCCTACTCAGCGGTGTATACGTTCAATACAAAAGTCATTGGCTTTTGCAACAAGTTGAAGGGCGAAGGTAAAGCTATAAACTTCCTAATATATATATGTACTTTGAGTTCGTCTCCCAGAGCATGCAATATATTTGACAAAATGAGCGTTTTCCAATACTAAACAGTTGTCACATGTGCTAAAGGTCACTGATAAATGGGAGCTTGTGGCGTTACATGGTGAGAAGCGGTTTAAATTTGGTCGTCCGTAGAACTTCAATAGAAAATCAACTCAGCCGAGAAACTATCGACGTTTCTCACTCACTTTGACCTCGAGCTTGCTAATTAAACAAAATTTACAATAATAATAAAAGGGTAGCTTATCTACTAAACTATCCTGAAAACTAAACATATAAAAATTAGAAATTCTAAGAAAATTAGAAACACGAAAAATGTTGCTTGCGAAAATTCTTCCTGAAAGTGAGTTTATCGGGTTCAGAATTTAGAGGATGAAAGTGTATTGGTATGCTGCAGAGTTTGTGTCTTAGCAAGGGGTGCTTTTAAAGCTTTGAAAGCTCTACAGATCATATATATAAGTAGAGGACGACCCAAACCATAACGCCACATAATATAAAAGTCAGCGATGTGAATCGAAGTGAATTTTGATGCTTATGAAAGTACTCGTATGCCGAATATATGTGGGTGGAGGTGTAACTCGAGGATTTGTAGCCTTTTATTTTCGAATAGTGATGAACGCTTCCAAATCTAATGAATAGCTAAGTCTCGTACATTTAAACATCCCTTCCAAATTCCTGAACAAAAAAATGAATCGCCGTCAGGGTACCAACAGTTCGTCTAGTTCTAAGTCAACACTGTTCTATTGTTTCGAACATTTCGAACTACACACAATAATTTGCGTTGCGGTGGAACCAATTTTCATATTCAACCGTGAAATGGTTTCAGTTTATTAACAAAGAGACACATTCCGAGACATTGACATATTGTGCATTCGATTAATGAGCTTCGAAAAAGTAGGAGGGAGAGTAGGAGGCTCCTTGATTGTTTTCATTGAAATAAATGACATTTGCAGGGCTGTTGAAGGCAACATTTGATATCCCCCATCACTATAAATGTAAGCGAGTGTGTGTGGATGTGGATTGGTTATAAATAATCATAATTTTCACTTTGTGCAAGCGCTCGCTCCACTGGCATAAAAGCAGCAAATTTGTTTGCATTTTATCTTATCGCGATCACGTTGCATCAGCAGGATTTGAGAATCGGGCGCAAGAGATGTGGACGAGCTGTGGTAGATGTGGACGGACGCGTAAGTTTCACGTATTTTCATGCACGATTAAAGCCTTAATTTTCGTACGTTGCGAACGAACTTCTTGCGCTTGTTGGACAAAAATCTGCACAAAAAGGTATCTGCAGGTCCCTAATTAATGGTTCGCATCGGCTGCTTATCGCAACGCACGCATCGTACCGATCGAACTTGACTTTAACCCATTGAGTGTTGATTGGCTAAGGCAGACACATTGAGCAAGAATTCGAAATAAATATAAATTGTGGGAATGTCTATATGATTTTATAGTTATAATCAGTTTCAAATGAAAAAGTAGGATGAAGCGTATGAATTGGATTTGTTTCCTTAATGTTCTTAGAGCTAGATTCTCCAACTATGGTATTGAGGTATGGGACTTTCAAGAACAACTTACTTATAGAACATGCTCAATAACTTTCCTGAAGAATTTCACATTGTTGACTAGAAGAAAAGTGGTAAAGATAGGGGTGTGTCACGGAAAGCACTAGAGATTTAGAAAAATGTATTTGTAAACACTTCAATCTATTCTTCATTTGCACATTGTTTTTGAAAAGATACAGAATAAATGTGTAGCAAATGTCAATGGTTGCAAATCTCGCAGCAATGAGTGGGCGTTTTTGTTCAACCCTCAAAACACCTCAAAAACGCTCATAAAGAAAATCAATCTAGAGTCCGTTGACAATTTCCAAATATCGTACTAATCTACTTAAATGAGCTTTATAGGTTCAAGTGTTTATACATACATTTCACCAAATCTCTAGAGATTTCTGTAACCTCCATATTCTACAAGTTTTATCTGTTTGAGTTTCATATAGCTTGCTTTACAGTACAAAAGATGAAGAAACCTCAAAAACTTACCACAACTTCGACTTCAATCATAAGCCAGATATTTTCTTAGTATATAATAAGGCCATCTCTTGACATGCCTGTTATATTAGAGTCCGAAAATGTCACTTTTATTGAAATAATTTTATTTGTTCACATTTTCCAATGAGTTTTTTTCATTAATCTACATGCGAAAGAAGAAAAGGGATGAGCAGTGTGAAGTTTTGTTGAGACTGTCTGGATTGTTTTTATTGTTTTATTCTCTACAATTTTTTAAAATTCTAAAAACTACCAAGATTAGTTTTTCTTTAGCAGCCATCTTTGTGGGGTTAACTTTTGCCTTTGGTTGTTGCCTTCGGATTCATCATGCTCAGTTTGCAGAGCTCCTGGCCGCTGCCTTCCTCTTCCTATATTGTATCTTTGCTTTGTTAAGTGTTCATCGGATCTACCTCTACCATGTCGTTCTCTTTGACGGTGGCGGCACCTGATCAAGGCACAATACAGATCCCCGGGATTCGCGAAATCCCCAAAGTCAACCAGCCCAGCGCGTTGCGATTTTATGAGCTGCAGCATTGCACATTATTGATAATACCGATATGAGCGTTTTTCAACATTGAACATGGCCAACAGAGATTGGGCCTAAAGTTGTGTTGCTCTTTTGCTGGGGGTGTTGTCAAGGCGAGAGAGCAAAATGCCTTCCTTATGGTTTGTCCTGATAAGGCAACATTTTTTCTGGGGTGTTGCCTTTAAAGCGCGATAACGATCGAATGGTACTAAAGAGAAAGCTGAAAGAGGAGGAGTTTCGCGTCTTTTTTGTTGTTGCTGTTGAACATTTTGGCGCTCGACTTTGGGCAACTGGAATTCAAGTCAAAACTGAGATCGTGAAGAAGATTTGAAAGATGGAAAAGATGGCTCAAGAAATTGAAGAACATTCTTGGTCTTATCGGTTGATAAGGCTAGCTAGCGATGAACATGAACGTTTCCTTGTTTATCAAAATTGGGATGAACATTTAATGGGCTAAAACAAAATGGAGTTAATTTTGAATTTAAACTTTAAAATTTGTGATTTCTTGTTTGAATTACAAAAAAAATTTAAACATTTTAAGTCAATTTAATAAGAAATTTAGACTTTAGAATAGAATAGATTTTCCTTACTTCTAAAACTAATTTGATTTCATCCAACTAATTTTGAGAAATAAACAAAATATTTTTCTTATCTTGTACAACATTAATTTCCGTTCATTTCTTACACGAAAAATACCTTTAACTGCCAGCACTTTCTATCATAAGTTGGCCGTCTCCGTGTCCGACTCTGACTCTGAGTCAGAGTCCCTCATTTCATGCCACAATTGATTAGCTTTCAATAAAAAACCAATTCATTTATGTACCATCATTTCATTCGTTGACACCAAAAGGCAGTTAGCACAGGTTTAAGTTTTTAACTGGAATTTACTTTTTAAAAAAATCGAAGCTTAAATGTTTCTTTTACAGAGAATTAGGCCGACGGAATGCAGTCAGTCAGCCAGTCAACAGTTGCCGTATCTTCCAATTCGGCACGATCAAGCATCTCCGTTTTTTGTTGTCGTTTTTGTTGTTGTTTTTGTTTTTTTGGGTAGAAGATCTCCTCTGGTCATCGGCTGGGCCGCTCGTCGTTCGCATCTCTGTTATTTTTTGCGTTAACGTTTTAATTGATCGCTTTCAGTTTTATAAACAAGTTGCCTTTTGATTTATGAGCGCGTGCGTGCAGCAGCGTACAGACAAAATGCGTTTTAGGCCAAGATTGGTGGAAGATCGGAGATACTTACTCTGCAGGTGGCAGACGTAACAGGGGTATGCTCAATATGACCAAACTAGTCAGTTTAGGTAGTCAACCATAAGGTGGTGTTGTTTAGCAAGTAGACTCCTGAAGAACAGATCATTGCTGATTTCGAAACAGTCTGTCAACTGTGTTAAGCTCAAATATTTGAGATTTTTGTGTGAATCATGAAGTCCCAAGGACTTCTATTTCAAAGAGTCAACGTTTACCTTATATACAAGTAGATGCATCTCTATTATTTGGTATCTCCATCGCTAGTATCCATATCTCTATTCTCCATACATTTCCAACATACTCGAAAAGCGAGGTATTGCACGTGCCTTACTCATTTTGTACTTGTTTGATTTCTGTGTTTTTTGGGCCACTCATCATCAACCCATGATGGGTTTTTGCGGCTTTGTTTATGTAAATGAGGCTCTGGACCAGGCGATTTTTTTTTTTTGTAAATCTTTTTTTTTCAAAGCTTTCAATAGCTGTTGATGATGTTGTGTGTTGGTTGGGCTGTGTTATGTTGCGGCGACAATGTCTCTATTTCTCTGATTTCGTAAAGGCCCGTTGGGTGTTTTTTAAATATTATTTGTATTTGTATTTGTATTTGTCTAACGGTCACGAGCATTTGGCCTAAGTCTGGTCTGCCTTGTTTTTGTTTGTGGTTAAACTTTACAATTTTTGTGTTTAAAGAATTTCCCGCATCGTTGGCTGCGTTGCTGCGTTCGTTGTCTTCTTCTGACAAGCAAATAAATCACAGAAAGACCCAATGAATACCTTTGCCCATTGGTTGGGCCTCCTCATCTCTAAACAAATATCTTTTACATTTCTCCCAGTCTCCTCTTCATTCCGCTTTGAGGCGACAAATGTATTTGTTTTATCAGCTATTGTTGCAAAGGCTTGTGAACTTTTTTCTGTTGACCATAAACTTCACTTTCTTCACACAACGAGAAGAAAAATGTTTTGTTGAAAACGAACACAGCTTGTTGTTTTGTTGCCTTTTTTGTGTTGTTAGTTGTTGTTGTTATTATTGTTGGAGAATGCTTTTAAAGTTTCGCGGTTACGAGAAAATGTCAGTATGGCAATTAATCAACGCATCTTCAATTTGGGGTTAGCTGAGATTGTGAGTCACTTTTTTACGAGCACCAGCATCAGCAAGCCTGGTGCAAGGCTACGATCGTTTGGTTTGGTTTCGATCCGATTCGATGCGATTCCCAGTTTCCCAATTGGAGACCGATTTGTTTAGAGAAAAACAAACACTTGGCTGTTGTCTTGACTGTTTTTTTTTTTTTTTTTTTGGGCCGAAGCTTGGCTTTAGCTCTACAAATACTCGTACTGTCCGTTACTCATGGCTGGCTAAGTGGGTCGTGACTTTTCAAAATGCAAACGTGTCGTCCGCAGTTAGTGGACAGTGGGACCAGTAGCGATATATGGTGTTAAGAAGCTAAGTTACATATTGAGAATATTGATTAAGAAAATGTATGATGAAATTTGTAAAAATAAATTGAATTAAATCACATTCTAAACTAGAGAAATTTCTTTGAATTTTCGTATTTTAAAGACTTAATTTGGAATGAATTTGGCATTCATTTGGTATTCGTCATTTAGGAGTTTAACACTTTAGCATAATTTTTGTACCAAAAAGGAATACGAAAAACATTTTTAATAATTACTTTATGGAATGCCAACAGAATCATACGTAAACAACGATTTAGGGTTATGTTTGCAATCCTGAATAAAGGATTCATTCAAAATTTATTTGATATTCGTAAATCATTCATTAGGTACTCATAGTGTATAATTTTAGTGCTAATTTTGTATTCATTTTTTATTATTCATGTAAAATTTATTTTCAAATTAGTTAGTTTTGGAAATCTCGGTATATATTTAGGCTCTATTTGACATGACATATGTATTCATTATAATCTAAAGAATTCATATTAGTTTACTACATATTCATTGAGAATTCATAATTCATTCATTCACTAAATATTCAAGAAGAAATCATTTCGCATAAGCTAAGCTTTAATTTTTGTAATCATTCATTCGTTCATTCATATTCATTTAGTATTCACTTGGTATTCTATATGTTCTGGACTCCAGTATGCACTTATTGTAACCATATAATGCATATGTTATATATGTCTGACTTTTCTTTAAGTTTTTTCTAAGTATTCACAAAGTATTCATTTTATATATTATGTAATCACAATCATATTCGCATGCACATACGTTATTACTTCAGTTAATTCTGTATTCGCAAACTGTTCACTCTTAATTTAGTGCTTGCAAAGTTTTCATTAAGATATTTTTTGAAGTTCTTTCTGTTTCGACTTGATGTATTATTTGTGTACTCACAAAATATTCATTTAATATTATTGTCAGTGTTCATTCACTCACTCATTTAGTCGATATATTTTCAAATTTTTCAAATTACTATTTTATATTCCATTGTTTTTGGTAGTATTCATTCATTCCTTTCATATTCATTTAGTATTCACTGAGTATGCCTTACGACATATGTTTCGGACTTCAGTAGTCATTTATTTTAACCATATCTTGCATTTGTTATTTGTGTCTGACTACTCAAAAAGTTTTTTTCTAAGTATTCACAAAGTATTCATATTATATATTTGGTAATCACAAAGTATTCACATTTATCACTGCCTTAGTTAACTCTGTATTTGTAAACTTTTCACTGTTAATGCTTACGATATTTCTTGAAGTTCCTTCTACCTCGATTTAATCTAAGTACTGTTTTTGTACTCACTACATATTCACTTAACATCTAAGTTTGTCTTCATTCACTCATTTACTCGATATATTTTCTAATTTTGTTTCGCTTTCTCAACCACTGTGCAACATCTTCGTTCGCTTCCCAATATGCATGTGCGCTGTGTCTGGGTTAAGCTACCCCCCTCCCTCAAAAGCCCAGTACCAGTCATAGTCATAGCCATAGCCACAATCGCAGTCCCAGCCCCAGCCCCAGCCCCAAGTCCCAGCCCCGTTGCACACACGTACGTAAATGAAATTCTTACCTCAAATAGCACTTAACTCCAGTTTAAAACGAGCCAAAAGTGAATGGTACTGAATACTCCATCGAGTGACCCCAAACCGTTGCACGTTTGTCTTAACTTAACACTTTGTACCCGTCGATCGTTTTTGGGGCCAAAATAGAAATGTCGAATGCTTGAAAGAAAAAAAAAAACCACAGCAACAACAACAACAACAAAAATTTGTTTAATTGAATTGAATGTATGAAAAAGTGCAGCGAACAAGTCGAGTGAATAAGCAGTTGGTGCATGCGAGCTCATTTAAAGCCAAAGTCAAGATCACATAGTGGGAAAAGCTAGCCGATCAGCGCTGATCGCTCTGCTCGTGGTCTTTTGAACTGATCCCCCTTCCCCACGGCGATCGAACTTGTAAGATTTCTGCATTTTGTCGCATGACAATTAAATGTTTTTCGTTTTTTCTTTTGAATGAATCAATGAATGGCACCAGAAACACGATCGCGATCCCGTTTCATTGTCGATCATATACTGGCAAAGGTATTGGAAGAGATCTCAAATTTAGAAAGCAAATTACAGATGATCCTTGAGTCATGATCTGCAGTCACAGGCGTGACTGTCAGCCGCATTTCAGTAGCCGGAGATAAGTGATTTTTGTTTTGGAGCAGCCCGAACTATCGATCAATCAAGATCAATCAATCAGTGTGTTGAAGGCAAGGCTCTAGAATTTTGCACTTGACTATACAATTTTTTGAAGATCATGAAACGATCGGCAGCACCAAATGATGATGATAAGATCACAAAGGGGGGCTTTGAGTTAAATCTTGAAGCAAGATCTTTCACAATTTAAAGCTTTTTTCGTGGAATCAGCAAGATTTCAAGAGTTTGGCTTTAAGGTGATGCGAAAGAGCTACCTTAATAAGTTTCAAAGTTTATTTAAGGTGGTCTAGCTTAGGTTTAAAAGGATCACACTATAGCACTTTGTTGCCAAGGTGAGTTGTTCTTCCCCTACTTATATGGATTGTAAAGGTATCTGTATTAAAATATTTGGTTAAATGATTGTGTGGTCTAGCTTCAACAGCATAGAATATTGATGGAACTCTATTTGCTGAAATTATTAGTTAAAATATATTGAGCTGAAAGAAATTTCTACCCTTTCAGGTTTCTTATCACTTTTTTGGGTATCATGAAGATCACTGAAGATTTGGAACTCTGTTTTATCCTTGCAGAGCAAATATTCTTAGTTGAAGATCAGCCGAATTGATGTCTCGTCTATAAGTCTCTTTGACGCAGTATTAAAGGTAACGATGTGAAATCTTTAAGTTCTAAAACTGTTAAATTGCCCTATTACCCCCATGGTTTCAAACTGATTAAGCTTAAAACCTGTTCATTTAGTTAGAATGGAAATGTTTAGATATGCATAAGGATCTCATAGATTTAAGCAATATGTCATATAGCTTCTATGACAAGTATCGGCTAGATATCCTTAGCAAAGAATAGAATAATAAATATATACACTTTTATGGTTTCTCCTCTTTAAGATTGATAGTGAACTGTTATTCCCAATGAATGAATCGAAAGCCAGAACAAATTTGCCCTGAGAGATCTCATCTCAATCATTCAGTATGGAACTCTATGGCATTACGTCTTGAGTTCAATTATCATTTACACTAACTTTTTTGTAGATATGTTCATAATTTGTATTAGTGAAATAATAATTATATACAATTTTATCTGTCCTACTTATATTTCTTGTCTATATCTTTTGGAACTTCAAATTGGAGACTTCTCAATAGTGAATTTATGTCAGGGCTCCTTAAAAGACATTTTTTATGCACAGATTGAAACGTTTTGACTAGGCTATTTTAACGAGATCTCGTCTAAGGATCAGCCAAAAAGTTAATGTCTTTTCAATTCCATATTTTATGCCTCGACTAAATACATATGAAACAAGGCGAGCTTAATAACATCTGCGGCTAACTCCAAACTGTACAAGATGTTGAACAATATTTGTTCATGTTCCCTTCGACGTTCCCTTTTCAGTGCGAAGCAATGCGAAAAGAAATCATGACCACCCTCATGCTATCCGTGTCCAATGAGCTTACTTAAGTTTGTATTTATTTAAAACAAATCTGCAATTTTCAAGGTGGCTAATTAACATTATTTACTTGTTTAGATTGAACTTAATCTTAATTAATGCCAAATTCAAGGCTGACATCACTTTGTAAAACATATTTTTAAATATTTTTATTAACGACCTACATTTTGTACAATATTCAGTTAGCTAACTCTGGTTCGTGGTGAGTAAAATATTTTACTTTTACTTTATCGCTATGTTTAACCCGAATTTGATGGATTTCATATGGAGATCATGGCTGGAGACTCACTCCAAAGTAACGTAACAAACGTAACGTACAAAATGGAAGTAGCAAATAAATCAAAAGGCAATGAGCTCATTAGTTACCTGCAGAAATCCGCTGGGATATTAAAGGCAACGAATTTGCAGATGAACTTGCCAGATATGGCCCCTCTATGCCACTTGTGAATCCATAACCGTTCTGTAGTGTAACCATGTTATCGGCCAAGCTTTTACTCACACAACACTTCCGGGCTCTGGAAGTGAAACGCTGGGAAAACCTCCCTGGACTTCGTCAAGCGAAACTTCGGGGTCTTGCCTAAGTCAGTTGAACTGGATAATCTGAATCTGTCTACGCGTCGTGGTAGGGTACCTGACTGGTCATAGCTGGCTTAGTTACCACCTCCAAAACATGGGGTTACCATCTCAAACTGAGTATAGACTCTGTCAGGAAGGCGATGAAACCTCTTCACACATTCTGCTCGACTGCCCGGCCATGCCTCAAGCACTTTCAAATGGCTTTCCTTAGCCCAAAGTCAATCGAAAGCATCTCGACAAAGTGTATCATATCCTACTTGAAGGAAATCGAGGCACTTCTGTCATAGAAGGGTATATCAGGCACAAAAGATCAACACTGGTCGCAGTGCCTCCCTCTCACCTATTGGGGTGGACTCTCTGACTCAGAGACGAAGCCGCGTGGGCCTGGACCTCTCCCTCTCTCTCTCTTACCCTGTTTGGGTTTCTTTTCAGTATTGTTTCATTCGCAGCTTGCAAAGTCATCAGATCTCAATGCTAAAAACTTAAGCTTTTAGCTTTCATCAGATTGTAATGTAAAATGTCTATTTGGGAATACAATTCTATATATATTTTCATTCTGAAATTAAAAGAAATGGAATTGTATGCAAGTGTATCCCCTCACCGATGTCACAAATATAAAAATCCCATCACATATGATTTGAATTTTAAAGATTTTGTTATTATTATTTTTATTTGAATTCATTTGTTTATCTTAATCGCAGTCCAAAGACTAAATTTGTATGCATATTTGCCCCCACCGATTATGTTAAGCGCACACCTCTATATTCTATATATTAATTCCCTTTCTTTTCAAAGCCTCACTTTCTTTGCCTCAATAGCATGACTAACCCATATCGTTTTAATATAGACATGCATATTATGATAATTTCGTCTAGTTTTATATTGGGCCCCAATATAATTATGTAAATTTCTGTACACATAATGTAATCAGATCTATATTGATATGGTTAACATAATTTTGGACACCTGATAGCACGGCTATTGCCAAATCAGAAAATAAAAATGAAAAACTTTCAAAATGGGAAGCCAACCATATCCATATGCGGCAGAAGCCGCCCCCTCCCGCCATACACACAATGATTGAAAATTTATGAAGTTTTTTTTTTGACAAATATGATGACGGTCTAGTTCAAGTTTTGGACTGCACTTGGCTCGGAGCTGCTGACTGACTGGGACATTGGCCATTGTCTTCGACAACGACAACGACGGCGACGACAACGACGACGCACATTTTTGAATGAAAAACGAAAACAATGCCATTTTACAAGACACTTTAACGAGCTGATGTGCGAGTGAAAGCCAAAGCTGAGCTGAAGCTGGAGCTGATGCTGGAGCTGAAGCTGGAGCTGATGCTGAAGGCTGAAAGCTGTATGTTGTTACTGTTTGAGCTGCTCCTCGCGATTTGATGATGTGTGAGTGTGTGTATCGTGTGTGTGTCGTGTGTGTGTCGTGTGTAGTGTGTGCGGTGTAGTGTGGAGTGCTGTGGAGTGATGTGGAGTGGAGGCTGCTGCCTGCTGCTGCCGTTTTGGAGTGTTGTCCAAGTGTCCGTCCAAAGTGACGTGGCTTGTTTTGGCTTACAAGTGCACTTCACTTCACTTCAAGTTTTGAGCAGCACAAGTGAGCGTAGAGACTCTTTTTCATCCAACTTTTCTTTTTTCCTTTATTTCTAATGACAGCCAAAATAAACAGAAACAGCAAACACAGACAAAACTGCAGTCTAACGTACTTTCTCATGAGCAGCGAATAAAAGATTTATGGCCCAAACCAAAACCAAAACCAAACCATTCACCAATTGTTCAGCCGTCGACATAGGCGACAACTAGGACAAAAACTGCTGTTTTTGGTCACAAATTAGAAAATGCGCAGAGTTTAACATTTAAATGCGCACAGAAGACCACAAAAGAGAAACAGGTTCAAATGCGGCTAACAAGACAGGGTAGGGGCAGGCAGGCAGGCGAGCGGGCGGTCCGGCAGGCAGGTAGCCTTAGCCAATGCGCCGCTTAACCAGCGTTGCGCGTTGACCGCCCGCTGTGCCGTATACATTCTGAGAACTTTCCACTTCAATTAATAACTAATTTGATGTGTGCCGCAGCAGCAAAAGGAAAAGAGCAACGGCAACGGCAACAGCGGATCCGCCAATCCGCCAGTGCATTTTTATCGATTTGGACAGCTTCTCCAGGCCCAATCAAGCCGCTCCGCCGCCGCGCAGCCGCATTTGGAGCACGCCCAGGGAGCACACACGCACTGCCTCTGCCCGAGACCGGCAACGGGAGAGGGAAAAAGTGAAAGAAGGGAAGCAATAACAGTTGTCGGTGCGTCGTTTTTGAAGCACCTTAGAAGTCGAGTCAAGTCGAGCTGAGTCGAGTCGAGTCGAGTTGCGTCAGTTCGATCGCAATTGATTGAGTAGGGTCTAGGCTATATGTCATATAGGCTATATATGCTTAGGCGTGAGAAGTCGTTAGAGAACAGATACAGTTTATCATCTGTGGAATTGGTTTCGTTTGACAACAAACATGATTTGTGGTTGTTTATGGAAAAAAAAACTACCTTAAATTCTATATAGAAACAGTGTTAACCAAATGAGCTGAAACTTTCGTAGATGATCTATATATTGACACAAAACCTTAGGTGTATTCAGGAGAACAGACAAATCTCCGATAAGAAAGTTGCAAAATATTTAGGTAATTCAAGGGAAGATGAAAAAAGTTGAATAGAAATTATATTCCCATTGAATACAATACAAAAATTAGAGAGTTTCTTTAGATTTGAGATTCATTGGAATCTTCATTATCTGCTTGAGACTAAATACTATACTAAACTTCTAAATATCACAAACCTCTTATTGTAAATAGAAACGAGGCAGCGTAATACTTGAACACGACTTTAAAAAATTGTTATTAAATTCTGTGAAAATTCAGGTTAAATAAGAAATTTGTCATGGAGGAAAAATAAAAAACGTTGAAAGATAAAGAAAAGGCTTTAGTTGATATATTTTGTATTGAAAATAAAACCAAATATTATATTATATTAATTAAAACAAAAATGAAATCCGAAACATATCCTTTACGGCGGCTCTTCGCATAAATCAAAAACTTTTAGAAAAGGCTTTCGTTCAGACTTTTCTATAAAAACTTTAAGAAATTATCTGGTACAAAATGTTGATTTCATAACTTGATAACAACAAAATCTAGAGGTTATCTGTTTTTTCCAGGATCTAATAACTGTTACACGATGTGTTCATCACGCTTGGTCAAACTTGATGAACACCACAAATGACCCCAAACAAAATTAGCAAATGCAAACATTTGGCATTCTGAGCTTTTCCACGGACAACTTTTATAAAACCCAAGATAAAACCCAATTTGCTTGAATATTTTATATTTATGAACCGAATTTATAGAGCAACGGTATATATAATATGAAGAGTATCTAGATTATCGACTGCGAATACAATATTATTTTTTCCAAATTTATTTGTAATTTTTAAGTCTCTTCAAAATGGAAAAAGTTAAACATGTGAAGATGAAATATGATCGATGTTAATAATCTTAAATAAACATTTGAAAGTTCTTGTTAACAAGAGGAAGGCTCACTTCGGGTACCCGAACCTTATATATCCTTGCATAACTATAAAAAGGCAAGAAAACTCAGTAGTCTAACACGTATTTCCTTCAGCTATAGCAATAGGCAGCGAAGCAATCTTCTTTCTAATTACCTTCAAATATTTGTGCGTGCATTCTGACTGATATAGAAACACACAAACTTTTATATACACATGTACATACATACAACACATTCGCATTCCAAGAAATCTGTTTGTGATTGACGAAGACAGAGCACAGGGCTATCACAAATAACGCAGCTTGGCTTGCAAGTTCGTACATACATACAACACATTCACATTCCAGGAAATCTGCTTGTGAGTGAGGGAGACTGAGAGACAGAGCAAATAAAACTTTGTTGGCGCCATCTCTTGTTCAAAGTTTTCATTTATATGTCTTTATATGCGAGCTATATGTTATAGTGGTCCGATCCTTATGACTTTTACATTTGAGCAGCTTCAAAAGCTTCAAAACTGAGACAGTAGTTCACATAGAAAGCGATGGCCGGACAGACAGACAGAATGACAGACAGACGGACAAACAGCATGGCGATATCGACTCTATCTTGCTGATCATGAATATATATACTTCATGGAGTCGTAGATGCTTCCTTTTATGCGTTTTAAACATCTTTACAAAATTATAATACCCTCTGCAAGGATATAAAATCCCTGCCAGTTCTCAATTTGTAAGGTCGTTTTCATTGGTTTTGACATGAGGAATGTATAGATTTACTGAACGATTATCTTATATGGATGATCTTATTCAATACTGTTGATAGCATTTTCAGGTCAGAACAATATTCAAACTTTTTCCAGAGTCCACTTCCACTCAAATCATGCGGCATACTTTTGGATTGGTGTTCGCAATGTCCAAATCCGATGGAAATATGATGGAAATTCAAACGTATAGCTTGGGGAATCAAAAGTAATGCAATACTTTCTAAAATGTAACCCATTTCTAGTGGATTGAATCCACTTGTATTTCTTGATGATCATCGTTCTTGCTCTGGCCAAGTTCGAAAATCCCAAATTTATGTGGAATTGCAAACAGCTTTTCGAATTGGAAGTGGAATGGAATTCGATTTACTTTTCAAACCGCAGTGGAAAAGGGAACAGGCCTGTTTCGTGAATCTAAAACATCTTGAACAAATTAACAAACTTTGCCACTTCTATTAGTAGCTTTTGATACAAAAGTATACTCTTACACAAAACTAGTCTACACCGCCCTCATCCAAAGCGATATATGCACTAATATTTATACTTATGATAGATATATGTACATATATCCCACTCTTGACATTCTCGAACAGTTCATGTCTCAGCCAACTATTCAATTCAATTCGATTCAATTTTTTATTATATATTTTGTTTTTTCTTTTATTGTGGCAATTGTGATAATTATGGCTTATTGTGTGCTGCATATATGGGACGTGCATGTGGTGTTTTTTGGTATTGCAGCTGCGCAACCTCTCTAGCCGCCGTTCTAAGCCCCTCCTGCGTTCACACCGCCTGCCGTGTTGCCTCAAATAAATCACAGTTTAAATACCCAAAAGCCGAAGTTTAGGCTCCGACAAATGTTTCTCCTTCTTTTTCTGCAACACTTCAACAATAAATAACCAAGTCATATTTTTCACCTCCTCCGTAGTTGTTGTTGTGGCCGTTGCTGTTGCTGTTGTTGTTGTTGTTGTTGAGTCACTTCCTGGTTTGTTGTGAACTGGCAAACTGGGCACATTAACGAGCATATTACCTTGCTACGATATCTGGCTGCAGCAGCGCTTGAAATATGCAAAAATTGTTCGGTTCCAGTCCACAGTCCGCAGTCTCAGTTCAAGCTGCAAATCATTAACATCTCCGATGCCACCACGAACATACATACATACATACATACTACGTATATATTTTGCTTTTCTGCACGTGACCTTATTTCCCCCGCACTGTCAGAATGAGGGAACTGTTGGAGAGCTGTGGCTGTGGCTGTGGCTTTGTGGTTTGTAGGCCCCCAAACATCATTTTTCGATCACGTTTTAAGTGTCTTGGGCCCGTCGTCATCTCTCGCTCTTTCTTCTTCGACTCCTAGGCGCAACTTAAATGATTTAAAACCAAACAACAACAGCAACAAAAATATCGTGCCAAGTGTTGCATATTGCACGTAGACAGAGACAGAGATCCCGCAGCTGAGGCAGTCAGTCAATCCGTTAGATGTGCTGGAAGGCCACGTAGCTGGATCGACTGCGCCGCCGCCGCCACCGCCGCCGCCGTTGCTGCTGATTTTAGCCAGCGTTTTGCCTTTGCCTTTGCCATTGCCTGTCTATATGCCTTCCTTTGGCGTTGCTGCTAACGACACTCCAAGTCCATACCAAAGAGCATCATCGTCATCATTATCATCATCAAATGCCTGCATCTCCCTGCTTCCCACCTTCAAGCGCAGCATTCTCCTCGTTCTCCTTCCTGGCAGCACTTACTAAACTGCATTATCACGCCTCTCCATTGCATTATTGGCAGCGGCAGCCGCCGTCTCAGAGGCTTCGTCGTAGGTTAAGGTGAAAACAAGCTGAGCATTATATTGATTAAGCCAACAAGATGGACATTTGCATACCCTATAAACTAATAGTGAAATGAGAATAGATTTTTGTAGTAACTAATGCCTTTTGAGCCGATAATCTCTCTCCTGCTTATATCCTTTTCTAAAGTTTTCTAAGATTCCAAGACATTTGCATTTGCTCTGCTCAATGCCAATACGCTCCGACAAAATGTTGCATTTCATAAAACAGGCCGACTTTGGTTTTGCAGTCGATCCTAACAACACTTCACTAAGCAGGCAGCAAAAATATCTGACAGATGCGATGCGCAGCGACCTGCGGATTGGATGTGGATTGCAATGCACGAGACTTTTGTCCAGCAAAACATCATCAGGCAAAGCAGCAGCGGCATTGGCATCAGCATCAGCAGCGGCTTCAGCTTCGACATTGCTATGATTCGCTGCGCTATTCACATTTAGCGGTGT
The DNA here is from genome assembly GCA_037043425.1 of Hirtodrosophila duncani. Lineage (NCBI taxonomy): Eukaryota > Metazoa > Arthropoda > Insecta > Diptera > Drosophilidae > Hirtodrosophila > Hirtodrosophila duncani. The sequence continues at coordinate 2,958,008 of JBAMBM010000834.1, read as the reverse complement.
CTACTTAAAAAATCAAAAAGTTATACAACACCAAACTCCGACTCCAACTCCAACTCAGACTGAGACTCAAATTCAGACTTAGAGTCAGAGACTGGCCTGGACTCTTGCAGACGCAAAACCGCAGAAAATGACGTGGCAAATAAAACAGAGCGGAGAACAGCCAAAAAAAAAGGTAAACCTTTTGTATTTGCATCTGGCTGTGTGCCTTTCATTGTGTGGTGTGAATGTGTTATGGAAATTTGTTCAAAAAATACTTGGCCAAACCAAAAGTATTTGGTATACACTTGCCGAGGGGGTATTATGATTTCATGGTGATATAGGTAACCCATATAAGGAAGGAAGTACAATGTAAAGTTAAGAGGGCAAGTTGATCAAGTTGATACTTCTTCCAGAGAATTTGTGGGATTGCGAGGTGAAACAAAGAGGAAGGTCTCACAGCGATGTGGTTTTTAGTAGCAAATTTGTAGCAGAGATCAGCAAAATTAGACTTTTCTAATGAGTCCAGCGCTTGAATCCACGGGTTGAGTCCTATATTCTGCATTCGCTCTAGTTTTTTTTGGATCTCAAGGCCACTGACGATTTTGTATCGTCGAAGCGCTTATTTGGAATGAACACGAGAGAGGCGGGGGAAGAAAAGAGAATAGATTCTTCTCCTTCTTTAATCACTTTAAGTTTTCGATAAGCAACTGCCTGGCAGCTATCTATCTGGGTATTTGTAACGATAGACGTTTCCCGAAAATGCAAAATGCAAGCGAGGCCAGCTTCTTTTACACATTTACACTTCGGATACGCAGACACAGGCACCTACCATTGATTTAACGCAGAAGCATACAATTTTCAGTAAGTGTTGGCATATATTGATGCGTTTGCAATAGCAAACAGGAAATCTCAAACTATAAACTAAAAATCTAATCTGTGAACCTTTTTTATATCTACTCTTTCACTTAAAACTTCTATGGAACAAATCAATCATATAATTCTATATATTATCTTTAATTATTTTAGAATATTTCTATCTGCAAGAGTATATAAGTATCGGCTAGCCCATGAAAACCTTTCAATCTCCTTTTTTTTGGCATGAAAGTTACCCCAGCTGGTTAGGCCGTTCATCATACTGAGGTGAGAGGAGAGAAGGGGACCAACATGTGAAGTTTCTTTTTGATTTTCACACCAAACACTGCAAAGCTGCGAAGGCTTCACATGTGACAGCTTTATTGGATGCCCAATGGCCCCCATGCCCCATGTCGATTCCCACACCCAATAAGAAACAAGCTATTTATACTAAGCCAGAGAGAGGGTAAGGGACAGCGGCAGGCAGCCAAAACAAGATTTTTTGCTTATGAAAATGATTTGTCAGTTATAGCAGTTGATGCTATATGCTATGGGTATGTGCCGGTGCCTAATGCATTTGTGGATATTCCATATACACAGTGAATGGGAGATCTTTTTCTACAATTGGTTTAGACCAGGTTGACTGATTGATTGAGTGGCTTCAACATTGTGTGAATGAGCTGAAGGAATTGTGCAGGTGTGTGTGTGTGTGTGTGTGTGTGAATGAATCCTTGGAAGCTCGTTTAATAGCTTTAACTTGAGATCTTTTCAAGAAGTTGATGTTTGTCAGTTGAGTTGATGATCATTTTATTGATTATTCTTTGGCAGATCATTTTATTGAAGTCTCTTTAATGACTTTTCAACAATCTTCGAAGGCAAAGTCATCATTAAAAGTTGCCATTTTAAGATTCTAGGGTGTACAGTATTGAGAGTCTACCAGATACCAAGAAAAATAACAATAACAAAAAATTGGTAAAAATTAATTTAATAAACTTTGCCATTCAACAAAAGATTTTATAACTTATACAGAAATTCTAGTCCAAAAACTAACCAAACTAAATATATAAAATTTGTGACAGAATGTTTAACAAAAATCGTTGACCTAAAAAGTATTTATTCTTAACTTTACGTCTCTTAATTTGATTTAAACAAATTTCTTCTTCATGGCTAATCAACTGCTGTTGAAAACTGCCTTTGGCACAGATCAATTGTTGTTTCTGTTTTTTTTTATTGAAAGAAATATTTGTATAAATATTGTTAGTAGGTTTTCTTAGAAGATTTTCTGCTCTTCACCTACAATAGACATCTGCTTGAAGATTCCTTTTATTCGATATGGCCAAGTGTTGGCCCACAGTAGTCGCAGTCGATGCAGCCCACCTGGTTAGTTCCCCTGAGAGCCAAAGGCAAACATTTCTTGAGGCATTTTTCATTTCATTCAACAAAAATCTGTCTACACAAATGTTATGTTATCTGTGTGTGTGTGCGTGTATGTGTGCAAAAAATATTTCGGGAACTATTTGTGGGGTCACAAACGACCAAAATTAAGTCTATAAATAAACAAAAACGTATAAAGGCTAAGAAAGAATCAAAACAAAGAAAGACAACAGAAGACAGCGTAGAAAGTCTTAAGCCAGATCGATCAAAATAAATCACAAAATGCATGAAAACAGAAAAGAAAAGAACAGAACAGAAGAAAAGAAAAGGAAATCGTTTCGGTGTCGGTACGCACAATTTTCCAATTTTCCAGCTATACGTTTTTTTTTCCTTTTTGTTATGTTTTGGGTAAACAAACGTTTTGCGTAACAAAAGGAAAACAGAAAAAAAATTGCCCGCTAGGCAATAGCAGCAGCTGTCCAAAGGCAAAAGGACAGCAGGGCATTTACAAAATACACTTGGAGAAAATGAGGTAAGACTTAGCAATTGGTTATAGATTTCAATTAACTTAAAGAAGAAGTGAAACATTTGGTTAAATTTGTTTTATATTTCTGCTGAAATTTGGAATTGCTCAAATACGATATGGAGTCATAAGAAGATTGTTTCTTTATCGTATTAAAATTACTAAATGAACTCTTTCAAAAACGAATGATTCTCTTTAAAGTGTGAATTTGCCCCACTTCAGATTAAATTTCAGAATCATGGTGACATTCCTTCATGGCGAAGTTCCTTGTATGTGCTCTTAGCCGCTTCCTCTAGAGAAGCCAGCGTAGGTACGCCAAGGTGTCTTATTGTTTCTACTGAAAGTATCGGACAGGAGCAGATGAAGTGTTCCAAGGTTGCCGGTGTCCTTGGTTCCTCATATTTCCGACAATTTGTGGCGTGCGTTGCGGCAGTGTCCTTACAGAATCACCATCATTAATCTGTACTGCTGCCGCAGAAGGTTTAAATATTTAGATATTTTTTCAAATTTTCTCAGTTCTGATTTGTGATAAATAGATCTTGGAAGAAAAGCCATGGCTACTTAACTTGATTCCATAGAAACTTTTAGAAAATAAATCCACATTTCTAAGACACCTTCAGTCTATCAAATTTGTGAAATAACTCACATATTTTTCTCTAAGTGTAAGCTAAACAAAATTAACCAAGCCTCAAAAAAGCACAATTGCTTCCAGCAGGCAGGCCAAGAAAATGTAGACAAAAACAGCTGCTGCCCTGCTGAGCCGCAGTGCCAAGGACATCACGTTTCGAAACGCTTGGCAGGCGCAAGAAGCCAGGACCTACACCTAGTCTTAGCCTTTTGTTAGACACGGTCCCTAGGATATTGCTTGAAAGGGCAAGGCTAGGGGCGAGGTACCGCCGCGCAGGTAAAGCGCAAACCAAAATTGTGTGGTCTCTGACAGCGGTCAACCTTAGCCATAGCCATAGCCCTAACATATCCCTGGCCATATATCAATCCCGAAGAACTGCGGTCAACCCAAAGTAGACATACACTAATCATAGCTCAGGCGTAAAGGCGTTGATAGCCTCATGTTGTTGGCGTTGCTGTTGTTGCCGTTGTTGCCGTTGTTAGGAACTTTGACTTTTTGCTGCTGCTTCCCGAAACTCATTAGGAGAAGTCTTTTTTTCAGCTAAGGCCTAGGCTTGCACCAAAATCTTAATAAATTCATCAAAAATCATTCTCAAACATCTCACGATCCATAGCAGCAGCAGCACAGACTCTGGGTGATGTTGCTGTTGCCGGGGTGCTGCTATTGCTGTTGCTGTTGCTGTTTGCTGTTAAGGTAAAAATCAATGCCAGTCGATCGTCAGTCAGCAACATATTTTACAAATATATTTAGCATTTTGTCGCTGCTGTCTCCCCTTCAATCCCCCTGCTGATGGATGCTGGTGCTGCTGCATCAAAACCTTGCAATCGCACACGTTTCTTGCAACTCTTCACATTCTCATTCTTGTGGCCAGTTAGCCGCTTGGCTGGTTGTTGCAAGCCTGTTGCTGTTGTTGCTGCTGGTGGAGGCGTCTTTACACATTTGCATGCTCAAACAGCAATCGATCACAACAGCAACAGCATGGCAGCATGCATGCAGCAGCAGCAGCAGCAGCAACAACAACAACAGCAACATGAAGACTATGCAACATCAAGCTTCGAGCACCGTTCACGTTCACCCCAGCATCAACACGTTAACCCTACGAGGATCATATTTGCATGCGATGTTCAAACCTCAAGATTTTTGATTCGTTTTGTTTTGGTGGAAAGTCAGAGTGCAAAATTTGTAAAAATTATTAAAGAATTTCAAAACATTATTGAATATTTTTAATCAAATTATTTTCATTATAAAATGCAGAAATCAAGTATGATTGATGATTGACTCTGGTAGGTCATGAAACAGCTGTAAAGTCAGCCCAGCTTCAGTTTTTGGTTTTGCTATCAATTTTGTACTGTTGTCAAATGCAGTGAGATGCGGCGAAATCATAGAAACCGACAGAATCCTAAAATATTTCAATGGCAAAAAACCAAAACTCTTTTCGCTCACTCACGACCTTGAGCCCGCTAATCCAAACAGTTAAAATTGAAGAACTATTTGAAAATTGTGGCTTTGTGACCTAATTGCTTCATAGCTCGAGGTGTAGATATTTTATTTTATTTTTATTACATTTTTCCAAGTCTTCGCCTGATCGTTCGAGTACATTTTCCGACTCTAGGATAACTTTATCATACATTTTTAATAATTTGATAAAATAAATATATATTTGCCTGGCAGTTGGCTTAACAAATAGATACGTAATATAACTTCTTGGGGTTAAACCAGTGGCTGACAGCAAAGGGAAGTGCTATGGAAAAGTTGGCCAGTTAAAAACTGGTTTAGTCTTGCGTACCCACATGCAATGCCGTGCAATCGCATTGGATGTGAAGCGACAGCCGACTGAGGCTCAGATTTTAGCCAACGTCTCGGGCTGTGTTATTTTTGGTAGAGTGCCAGGCAGCAGCCAGGAGCGACGACGACGACGACGACGACTGGCAAAGTGGAGGTTAAAAAAATTTGCAAAAATATTAACGAAACGTAGGCTGGAGAAGAAGAAGACGACGACGACGAGGCTGAGACGTGGAACTGATCCAACCACAGCTTCATCTCCATCTCCAGAGCTGTGCTCGCCTTTTTCCACTGCAATTATAGCGGACGGCTGTGGATTTGACTGTAGATTTGGTTGATGTTGAAGAGAGTTGAGCTGAGCTGAGGCGGCGGTTTGTTGAACTTTGACAGGAAGCGAGTTGAAGCCTTTTTGATGTGAGCCCTGGCTGGGCCCTAACTTTTGTTGTTATTTTTGGCGTTGATGGCTGAAGGTTGTGAAGGAGGACATGCAGAAATGGCAGCAGGCAGTCAGCCAGGCGATCTGGCTTGGGGAAGTGGAAGTGGAAGACAATTGACAATGTGAAAACGATGTCGATTAAGTTGCTGCCGTTGGAAAGACGGAGGCCAGATCAAGCCTTTAAAATGGGCTTAACGATACGAAAGACGAAACGCAAAGTTATGCGAAAGGCAAACTGAAGACACCAGAGGTGAGGTGAAGTGAAGCGAAGTTGAAGTTGAAGTGCGGATCAGACATTGTTCATGGCTTGTTGTTGCTGTTGTTGCTGTGCGCTGTGGTGTGGTGTAAATTGTTTTAACAGCCTTGAAAGGATAAGCAGCCACTGAATCCCCAGCAACTGGCAAGAGGGGTGCGACTAAGCGGAGATAAGGTCAATTTTGCAGAAGCTGTTGCCATTAAACATAACAATACTATATAGAATTTGTTGAATTCAAAATGTAATTATACAGTTAGGCATATCGAATGTTTGGAATTGGGAGAAAATGGGTGGAAAATCTTATTAAATGGTATTATGATGTGCTTTCATTCTTCTTGCCTTAGAAAACCGTTGAATAATTTGGAGCTTAAACAAATGGGTTCATCTTAAAGCATTTCCATATACTGTAGGATGGGAAACGCTTCCCTTTGCCTACGAGGAAAACAATTTACTCTTCTCTACGAGTCGGAGTATACACTGCCTTGCACCTACTCTTGCACACGCACAAGCGGGTCCGCTCTCTCTTTTTGTGGCCGAGCGATGGCGGTTCCAAGCTACAGCCGAGGCGTTTGCACGACCTACCGCCTAAGCGCCATACGGGTCATCTGTACCTTCAGAACCATTTCGGACGAGGCTGCTCTGGTCCTGGCAGAGATGCTTCCATTACAGGAATTACTCAAGGAGGCAGAGCAGATTCGTGCTGTAGCCGGAGCTCACGTAGAAGCCCACAGTACAGAAACCTCACGTGTTTTCAGACAGCAGAGTATCACAAGGTGGCAGGAACGTTGGGACCGGTCATCCCAAAGGGCGATGGATATCAACTTATCCCGAACTTGGCAAAATGGGTGTCGAAAACATGGCGAAGTCAACTTCCACCTAACGCAGCTTCTTTCTGGGCATGGCTGCTTTCGGAGCTACCTCAAAAGGTTTGGACATGACCAAACGGATGAATGTCCTTGGTGCAAAGACGACGCAGTGGAAAGCCCTGACCCCGTGATCTTCGAGTGCGGGAGATTCGCCTCGCACAGGTCGTCTCTGGAGGAAGTCATGGGTGGCCCAATCTCACAAGGCAACCTAAGCCTCTGGGAGGCAGCCAATCACTTGGCAGCGGCAGTGACAATGGAGCTCAGACGGGCTCAGCGCAATAGGAGGATGTAAATCGATATAGATAGCGCCAAGGCGCCTGCGAAGCATCGCTTTGCGGCCGTACCGCAAGCAAATAGCGCTGTCCTATATATAATAAAACTATTTCTACATAGTAGGAAATTAAAGAGAATTAAAAACTCTCTCTCTCTCTCTCCAGTAAGCGGTTAATTACATCCCGTTTCCGTTTCGATTCCTTGGCACGATATCGCACACTCCTGCGTGAAAGATCGCTCTTTGACTTGGATGCCTTTCGGCTAGGTGAGGCTGCATTTACTAATAACATCAACTGAGATTACATACTGAGAAAGGTCTTGCCATGGCATGCTCTTCTCATCTATCTCCACTAAAACAAACGTTTCTTTAGCTATATGCTCTCTATGGCAGCTATGTGACTTAGTTGACCGATCCAGAGGAATCTTAAACTTAGCCAGCGTGCAGATATGAAAAGTTCCTGGCTTCAATTTCAGCTCTGTAGATCTTAAGGCTTTAGATAAATCTCTCCGATTGACGGACTTAACTATCTCGAATCTTCTTGTCATGCTGATCAGGAATATATATACTTTGTATGTTAGGGTATTCATTGCACTGCATTGTCATGCATGTCAGCGAGTATCTCAGTAATTTGTATCAATAGAGAGTACGCACTCTTTCAGATCTCAGCCCTATTATCAGGATATGGATATTATGCTTATAGAGCATAAACATATACTTATATCATGACATACTATTACAGCTTAAATCAATTTAATTTCTTTAAACAATTACCAAACATCTTCATTTTCGCAACTAGCATTGATTTCAGCGCGATATCCAACTTTGAGATTCTTCTTTCGATAAAAACATTTGCCACATACTGAACGAGATTGGCTTTATTAAACCCTGCTCTGGGCTATTGCAGCTTTCCTCTCTGCTCGTTTTAATTTTGTAATTGCTATAATATATGCCCCTAGTTGAGCATTATGTCTGATTTGATAGTCGGAGACGACGATGCCAGGCAAAGGAGCATTTCACATTGCCATTTAGCAATGGGTGTAAACGAGACTTGAAGCTCAAACAACTGCGGGCCACAAGCAGCAGCATGAATGAGCCAAGAAGAAGTAGAATAAGTTGGAGAAGGAAGAAAGAAAGAAACTGCACGAAAAAAAAAAAATTGAAATTTAACTGCTGCCTGTTGATATTTCATATTATAATACATTTTCAGGCCAAGGCAAAGGCAACAAGTTCTGCAAGGGGGTGTGTGTCTTGGCTAAAGCGAAACCGTTTATGCTTTACACAAACCTCGAATCTTGTTACGTTTTGAAAACGTCTGAAGAGGAGCAGCCGTGCGCATGCGCGCGACCCTCTTGTTTTTATATACCAAGCGAGATAATTATGGAAAATGCGTTGCCGTTGTTTCCTTTCCTACGAGTCTGAGTGTGAGCAGCATAGGCCTGGCCCTGCTCATGGGCAATGAGCTATGATGAAAAACAACAAGATCATAATAAATAATAACCAGACCCAGGCAGAGGAACACGGCTGCAAGTCAGCGTATCGGCGAGTGGCAAGTGTGCGGTGCGGTACGGTGTGCAGGGGCTTGTCGGGGGTAACAAGCGCTAATTATCGACAACAAGCTAAAAACGCAGCGGCCTACAATTACGAACATAGGAAGGGGGAAAGCGGGGCAACATTTTGCCCTACGCAATCGCTTAGAAAGAGGAAGAAGAAGTTGTAGTAGTAAAAGTAGTAGAAGAAGAAGAAGAAGCAGCAGCAGCAGTTGCACATACTATGAGCCGCAGTTGCAAGTACATACTAACTACCACAGGCTGCCAAGGTGGTTTTGTGTGTGGTTGCTGCTTATACGCGGATGCAGCAAAACCCAACAGCCGGCCATTAAAATTTACACAGCTTCAGCTACAGCTACAGCCTCAGATTCAGCCACAGCAAAAGGCAAAACTATCAACGCAGCAGCCACCCTCCCCCTGGCCAACGTATTCAGACTGCGCCTTCTGCTGCCGCTGCTGCTGCTGGCCGGCCTTTCTCCTCATCCTCGATGGCGATGGTGGTGGCGGCGGCGCAAACTTGTTAACTTCTTTGGCATGGATGGTCATCATGCAAGGCTGAGGCGAACACAACATATGCATGCAAGAAGCTACGGCCGACAGACGGCTGAGCACTAACCGAAACATATATACCCTTTCATTGTTTGAAATATTCTAACTAAAATTTTCATCAAACATATAATGTAGTTGATTCTAAATACGACTACTTATAGAAAGTCTAAACAAAGTGGTAATTCGTCTTAAAAACATTAAGGCGGAAAGCACAGGAAAGCGAAAGCCGAATGCGAATTCCATATTTCTCAACTTCTCGAGTAGAATCTAGCTGTTGATTGTCTAAGATTGTCCATTTGAGAAAACGCTTTTCGGGAAGCTGAAGCGCATTTATCGAGTAGGTAAACCTCTCAGTAAGTTTATACAAAGCAAAGCCTTCCTTGAACTTATAACCTCTAGATAAAGTAGACTTTTGTTCCATCGAGAATATATGGTAACGCACCTAAGAAGAGGAAGGAAAGGCTTTCCTTAAGGAAAAAATCCTATTGGCAAACAAACAGAACAAGTTTCGAACCACACGGATGTGACAAGCTATGGTCACCATTGATCCCAACTAAAAGTGTTTTCAAAAGACAGTATGTCAACGCTTCTGCTCAACGCCTCTCCAATGTGTTAAGTGTGGAGCTTCGAACAAGTCTCCTAACTTTACGAAATCCAAGGATATAGATACAAAGCATTCAAAGTTTTCAAGGCAACAGACCAAAGTATCAATGCGGGCAGGAGAAAACCAACACCAAAAGTTCCTGGGAGTTCAGTCCATGATTATCTCAGGGTTTTGTGAAAATCCTATCGAAAAAAGAATTATAAAACGAGTCGAGGAAATGATGGAGCTTCTCTGTGACAAGTTCATTTAGATACTTGACAAAGGTTTTGCCAAAAAATGCAATGGAACTCGAACGATTTATATCGAAATAGCTGAGCACTATATCAAAACCAACAAATGTCGCCTAATACCCCATCTGCATAGATTCCAAATAAAGGAAATATGAAAAAAATAGTTATTGATTAGAAGAATTTTAGTTGATCAACAGTCAAAGCGCCCGTTTCATGCAGTTACAGCATACTCTACTCTACCTTTGCCTGAGACTTTAACAAGCAGCCGCGGGTATTGAGGCGCTATTTGCCGCCGAAGCCGAAGCAAAAGCTAAAGCTGAAGCTGGAGCTGCTGACCGCCTCGTATTGGTTGCAATTTATAGGCGCAGGATCGCTTACAAGCCAACGAGTTGGTAACACAAACCAGAGGCACTCAACAACGACGACATCGCTGGATGATGATTTTTATATGCTCCGAGCTGAAGCTGAAGCTGAGGTTGAGGTTGAGGCTGATGCTGATGCTGGAGTTGCGGCTGGGCGTTAACTGCGAAGTAATTGCGTTTCGGCTATGCAAGTACATAAATTGGATTTGAAATATGTACACATGTTGATGGATTCCTTCACTATAAACAAGAAAAAGAAAGAAAAAAAAAAAACAGCTGAAAGATGCGGCACAGGTTACCTAAGATGCACAGCCTCAGTTGCAGATTGCCAGTGCGAGTGTTGCCGCATTTCTTACCTGTGCCAGAGACGGCTATCTAAGCCTGCTATCTGCGCCTGCGCCTCTGCCTTTTGACTGCTGCCCCGCAGCCTGTGTTGCAGGCAAAAACGCGCCACAACATTGTACCATTTGTCTTTTGATAATTATCATTTCAACCCATGGATAGCATCAATTTCCAGCAACAGGCACGTTAACGAGATGAGCGTTGAAAATGAAACTGAAACTCTACGATACTTGTGCTCGGACACGGACAGCAGCTGCTGATAAGTAAATAGTTGGACAAAACGGTAGCCGACTAACAAAGAGTGACTAATCATATTTGATTCTCAGCTGCCAAATAGGTGAGAGATCATCTACACGATGATCTATCAGGTTTGAAAAAATTACAGCAAATATTTGAGATGGCTAATAGGACTTGCTATAAAGCAAACGCCATACAAAATTCCTTGCCTGATTTTTATAGTAAAATGCAATTTGCTTTAAGAGTTTTAATTAAAAGCGTAGCATACTTTTAAGCGCCAGTAGATATGCTGATTTCTGCTAGATATTCTCTTCGTGGCAATGTTATAGCAAATTTAATTAAATTTATGGTGAATTTATACTAAAAACCGTGTTGGAGGGGAAGGGCGAGGGCAACGGCACCCTGGCTAGGCCCTTGATTTTACTTGTATAAACTTAGTGCAAAGAAGTTTCAACAAATTCTTATACGAATTGCCAATTGCAGTTCCTTTTATTTAAGGCAAGTAATTAGGTTGATTTTTTTATGGCAAATATGTTGTGTCTAGCCAGTTAAGAAAAATGTAGCATACTTTTAAGCGCCTTGAATTATTTGTGTCTCGGATAAACAGAATCGCACTTGAATCGAACTGGAGCGAAGGGTGCATAAAAACTCTCCAAACTTGAATCGAACTGGAACTGTGCATGATAAGCGATCGAACCTAGCTAATACGTGCGATATTTAAAACCAAAGCATACTTTTAGTAGCAATGACAATCAGAATTTGTCGTGGAACAGTGGCACGCATTGTAATTTAGCTAGATGAAAGAGTTTATGGTTGCTTATATTCATGAGAAACTGTCCTAATCAAGAATTTAATGCCCTAATTGTTACGAATAAATATGGAAATAATAATGGAATAATGGCTTAAAGTGTTGTCAACTTGTTAACGTTAACGTTAATACTTATGATAGTATTTCGAAAATGTCGATATGAATTTGGCCATCTTTGGTTAGTATATTTTCAACGGGGTTTTCAAGTATCATGTACAAATATTATATACAAATATGCAAGTAGGGCATGATTAAAGATTTTGTGGCAGCTACTGTATAGATCGATTCCATATGGCTTAGCTCAAGTTTTAGTTTTATTCTATGACCTTACTGTAGCAGTCCTTACTATGACACAGTCAGATGGTCAGCATGAATATATAGAACAAATTATTCTTTTTCTTTATAAAGAATATAGAAATTTTGCAAAGTTTATGTTATAAACCAAAAATTTAGGATTTCGATTTTAGAGGAATTTGCGGTTTAATTCCTTATTTGGAATCGGTATTAAAAGTGTGACTTTGCCATGAACTTCTCTCGTTGTAATAATAACATGTAAAAGAGTTATAATTATATAAGTATGTTCTCCAAATCTCTAATGATAATATGTAAAACAGTTTAAATAAAAGCAGATTGTTCTCCCAGTCTCTATCTCTATCATAGAACTTTTTGGAATGAGGATCACCAAGCTGTTCTAGACGATAATAATATCACACACATCGTCTGCCTACTTTAACATATGGAAAATTAACCTAAATGCAAATAATCAAAAGCAACATTTTTCACTTATATTAGCAAATCTTGTCTTTAACCAAATATAAGTTATATATATATGGGGAATACGGCCAAATATGTAGCTTGACCTGAAACCCGATGACAAGTTTTATATTGAAAGAGTCTAAGTACATTCGGAAACTGTAAGTTCGCTAAAAACCTGTAAGTTTTAGATTTAAAAACGTTTTTCACTCTATAGAAGATTTGAATTTGAATTCTTAGGTATTATTAAACTAATTTTGAATCATTCTTAAAATCAATATGTACCACCATAATCCTCAGGTAAAGTTGAAAAACACAAAATAAAAACGTTCTATTCTTTGTAATTTGATCAAACCAAAAAATTGTTTGAGCTTACTTTCATTGAAAACTCCCAAATGACTGAAGCTCCAGAATATTAGGGCAGCCGTATGATGATTGACATTCGAAGCAGCTGTCCTATTTCATGATGTAATTGAAAATGTATGATTAGTTCTACGAATGCGATTTCTTGATTTTAGAGTTTAAAGAATTAAAGTCAAGTTTGAATGAAGAACAACAAATTGTAATCCCATTTTATGGCTTTCAAATATTTTTTCTGAATTAATCCAACTTGATTTCAGTATGAAATAAAACAGATTTAGTCAAAAAACATCAAGAATATTCGTCCGTGGTTGGCATCTGATAGTTAGTTTTTTCTAGATTTTAGCAAAGCATTCTTAAGTTTTTTTCAAAGTGTAGTCAAAACTAACAAAATAACTATAAACATACTTTTACGAAAGGTAAATCTCAATTATCAGTTGAGACAAATTCTAAACTTAGCTCTCAATTCAATTCAATGATATACAGATCCCTTATTGCATTCCCCTACTTACACTTAAACTTCCTTAAAGTTTCTTTCTATTTAACCTAATTTTTTAAAAGACTTTTTATCATGAATATTCGTAGCCTGCCTAAATGGAGGACCCACATGCCTTTTCTCAAATTCAATATTTTGCTTAAAATTTCCTTTAAATTGCATTTGCTTTAATTAATTAAATTACGCATGCACAATGTACTCGCACATAAATAGATATAATAATTTAAATATTCTGTAATCTAGAACACACTGCCTTTTTTTTAAGTATTCCCCCAAAGACCAAAACTTTTGTTGGCCCATATTTCATAACGAAATTAACCAATAAAACATAAATGATATGACAAAAAGCCTAAAAACGAATGACTTTTCCCAATAGTCCGGGCAATAACGTAAACATACATAAAAGCATACACAAACAAACACACACACACAACAACAATAACAGCGAAACAGCAGTAGCATCACCAGTAACAGCAACAGCAGCAGCAGCAGCAATAACAACAATTTTCCCACACCCACACGGACACACGTCGTATGCGCAATGTATTTGTTTTGTTTGTGTTTGCAAAACCTGAACATGTGTAGCTAACTGGGTTAGGGGGTAGGTAGGGGGGGGGGGGTTTGTTGGGTTCGACACATGCAAAACATATAGCAATTGTACAGATAAGGGGGGCAGATAGCAGAGTAGCGGCGAAATAAAAAAAAAATGTAAAAAACGAGCAAGACAGATAGAAAGATACAATTCAAAAATTTATTTATTTACATTGACATTTTGTGCTACTTGTGCACTTTTTTTTGCTTCACTTCAGAAACTGCTAACAAAGCTCTAAGCGCTTGTTTAGGAACCCTTACCCGCCGAACCACACACAAAACCCTTGGAAACACAGAGACGAAGGACGACAATGTATAATATATTGACTCAACTACAATACGGACATTGTCATAGCAACCGGAAGAGCAAGGATACAAGGACACAAGGATGCAGAAAATACGGAAGACAGTTCCAAATGGTAGGTGGGGCCAGAAGGAAGCGGGGCGGCAGTAAACGGAAGGCGACGAGTTTATTTCCGCACCTGAAGTAAAGTGAAACAAAGGGAACGACGCAGAGTGAAGGAAACCAAAGAAAAATTGTAAAAAAAAGCGCAATAACAAAAAAGAATGAAGAAAATGGGACAGACAAAGCTGAAATTGTCTGCGTGTAAAAGCGATGTGTGTGGAAATTTGTTGTTAATACGCGAACATTTAAATATTAAACATAAATTTGGAGAAGTTGAACAGGTGCTCAGTTAGCCAGCTTTTCGAGTGAAATTTAATGCTTTCTCAGCAACTGTTGTATGCCATCGGCTTAGGAGATCGCTTAACAATGCTACGAGTATATACTTATGGGGTATTATGTCAGCTGTCTGACTAAAAATAAGCATTTTGATGCTGGTTTCTGGTTTTGTTATTTATAGATTCTTAGAATAAGTAAATTTTTTGGCATATGTTTGCTGCTTCAGGTGACAAAAATGCGTCTTCTTTGGAATCAAATAGGTCAATATAGATGAATTCCGAATTCATTTATTTATAAGAAATGCTTAGATCTTATAAGTATCTTTTAGTCGCTTCGCTCCTTCTTAATTGGCTATGGATAATATACAATTGTAATTCTATAGTTTGTGAAAAGCACAGTTCTCCATCAGAGAACTGCAAAAGTGCCCAATTTCACCAATTGTTTTGTACCGCCGCTCGCATTAGTTGCGGCGTTGACTTCCTAGTAAGTAAGTAACTAGTAAATGTGCAACTACTCAGCTCAGTCATCTAGTACTGGCTTAGAGATCGTTCTCTCGTTTTGCTGGCGCAATGGCAGCTGACGTCGTAAGAGGAGAGAGCTATGATAAGCGATAAGCGCGATAAGTGGGAGAGCATTGTATCGTTATGTAAAGAAGCACAGAAGTGGCGACTAGCGACGTTGCTTAAGAGATAAGCGTTTCGCCTGGCAGAAGCAAAACCACACTTGCTTTTATTGGCACTCAAACTACTGCAATATTCACTTAACTACTCACACCACTGTTCACCCATACCCCGACACAAATAACGCAGTAGTTGACTAGGAGTTGCGGCTCATCGCTGCAGTTCTCTGGTCTCTATTATTATTATTTCTTTCTATTTCTATTCTTGATTTTTTATAGGTAAAAATGAGTATTCAAGAGAAGATTGATGAAGGTTAATTATACTTGACATCAATTTTGTCCCTCTTCAGCCTTCTTCTCCTCAAAGAGTACAGAAAAGCCCTATCAAAAGGATTAGGGTGCTCCTCAAGCTTGTCAAAATGATTCGTCGCTGTTGAGCTTGGTTCATCTCCCACTTGTCCGACACCCAACCCAGGTCCTTATGAAAAGGCGCCACAAATTTGACGGAGTGTGTTATTTTGAAGAACTTGTATTCTTCTAAGCTGGGTTTTGGAACAGCATCCCCAGATTTGTAGAGCGTACCGCGAAAACAGGTGGAACTACCTGCTTATATATCTTACTTTTTTAGAGCCAATTTACTCCGCTCGCTTAGAAGAGCGCCAAGCTTCTTTATTTTGCCCTTTATCTTCGCTGTCGATATGGACTTAAAGCTGGCAGTGAGAGTCCTTGAGAGACAGAGAGAGAGAGAGAGAGAGTGATCGGGGTGCCTAATATGGTTGGGGTTCTGCATGATGGTTATAAGCCACCTTTTGGCCCATGTACCCGCCGTATCTGCCATTTCTTCCAGCTTGTTGACCGCCTCGTCAGGTGTTTTATGCCGTGACATAATTGCCATATCATTAGCGTATGTATCCATCATCTCATCCGGATCCACATCCCACTTCTCATTCGAGACCAACAAGCCTTCTTCATAAAAATATTGCTCTTCTTGCATTTGTTTGTGGGTAAGCGCGTTGTGTTCCCACATTTTCGGCCTTCTATTGCTACATTGGCGTGTATGGCTATGGTCTCTTGCACATACACAGAATGCAGAATAATATAATTATCTTATCGCTTCTTCCAAATATGACAACTTCTACAATCTACATACGTGTTTTTTCAAGCACTTTTACTCAAACATAAACTTGCATTGTTGAGGAATAGATGACCACTTAGTTGTCCTATTTAGTTTAATATCAACAGTATTGCATTTATTCAAATGCCCATCATTGTATTGCACTGATTGTCTTTGCAAATCATTCTGTTCTTATGTAGAACGGGCTCGATCTCACGGCTGCAGTCATCACAAGCATTATCTGTTTTCCTTTACCATTTTTAAGTTAAGTTTGATATTGCACTCAGATCGTGTACATTCGCCAATTACAAGTCTAGTCTGAAATCTCAACATCTCACTCAAGTCATCTTGTAAATTTTCGAGGTAATCAGCTGTGTTTAAAAAAACTAGCTAATCGCTTTAAACACCCACAAATTGTAAACTTGAATTCAATAAACAAACGACAAGCATTCATTTGAGACTCATCATCAAACCATACAGTCCAGTTCACTTATTTAACACATATTTGAAACCTTTGTCTTACTCAAAGTACGCTTATTAAACGCTTAATAGGTGTCGCCTGGTTGTCTTGAAAGAGTGGTCGAAAGTTGAGCTTCCGAAATGCGTCACATCTATACCACCTATAGGTGGGTCCACTTCCTTAACAGCTTCGGTCCTCCTGCAGGAAAATCAACGTAGCATCAAAAGAGGTAGCATTAAAAGACCTTTGGAATTTCTTGTAATATTTAGAACAGGAATATATTGCTATGAGAAGATCCTAGAATATACCTAAAGAAGACCTGTCACCGTTAAGCCTTAACTGTTTGATACAGATCTTACACCTCTAGAAGCCCCCTAGATATTGAAATGATGCTCGCGATACAGTCTTTATCTTGTATTCACTTGAAAATGATATGTGATCCTTGTCAAGGGAGGCTTGATAGCAAATTTAGGTAGGAGCCAAGCGGGAACATAGTAGAAGAGAATATCATTATATCGAACACAATCCAGTCCAACATATTCTTAAGTTTTTCGACATCTCATTTGATAGATGATGTATAGTGTTGCATAGTGGAAATATATATAGGCCAGACTATAAACCTAAATACTTGGGATTTCAAAGAGGCATCTACAGCATCCAACTTCATAAAATGAAACTGAGCATCTACTTGAGCGATATATGTCGCCTGAAGTATCGCTTATCTTGAAAAAGAAACAAATTAATGTATTTCTCACAGCAGCTAAACGCTTCAACTCACCCGAGAAATGAAATCAATAAAATTTAGGAAATATATTTAGCTATATATCCTTATATCTGTAAGAGTAATAACTTGTAAAATAGCATTGATTTATATATGGTAACTTACCCAAATCTTAAAATTACGGTAAATTTAGTATTTGAAATTTAGAATTTTCCTTAAAAATGACCTCGACAATAACAAACGTGTGTTCTTTAAGCAGATGTCTAATATTTTAGGAAAATAAATATAAGAAAAAGGTATACCACGATGCATAAACTTCTAGTCCAAATCATACCCGTATGGTGAAATAAACTTAAATTGTATAGGGACGGGATAACATAAGGTGCATGTCTATAAAAAAGGATATTAACTAGCTAAAATATATGGTATACAGCCACTGTCTTCCACTTCAACTTACCAGCAAAGGCTACAATTATCCAAATTGATTTCGGGAAACATTCGTGCGGAAAGCACTAAAAACCATCAGAAAAAGAAGCTCGAAGAAAACTACCTATTGAAATATGACATTATCTAAATGGTCCTTGGTCCTTCGCTTCCTTTTAAACTTACGTATTTACTGATATACTCCTTTATAAAAGCAGCTACGAAGTTCTTGCTTGCAACATTTATACAAATTGAAAAGTGTTGGAACTCTTTTTGTTATATTTGTCAACGGAAACTTGATATCTAATTTAGGGGGCGCGATGCACACCGTGCACATCATTTCCATGAAATCCTTTGAAGCTATTATGAGACCCATCTTTTTCCGTGCTACTTCACGCATGGTCGCTCGCCTCTTCTTTATGCGCGGCTTAATTGCCTTGGGCTTGCCCATTTTTAGGTCGAGAATAATATCGAAATTGTTCGATTTGTACTTGCATATAGAATCAAGAATAGTTTTGTAGGTGTGTTGAATATATATTGAATATATCTGGCTATATACTGATCCGTATTTGACATAACGTTTGTCAAGCTAACTTGATTTGAAAATTTCAATTTGATTTCGAATTGTGCGAATTTCCCCCATCATAAAGTATCTTTGACACATTTTCGCAAAACCTCATAATATTTTATTTACTTTTCCTAATTAATGCAGTCATAATACCTCAATCCAGAGTGAGGGAGGGGTGGGGTATGTATGTGTGGGCAGGATTTGATTCCGATTCCCTCTCTCGATTTTATTTCGAAGTTTCGATTATAGCAGCGGATGAATGTTTGCAAATGCTAAACATGCCCGTATTTTATACTTACAATCATACAAACACACATGCACATTCAATATACACACACATACAAGCACTTACACACACTCTGGTACATAATACTCGTATGTACAAATTTGATATTTACAACCCCTTCACTGGAAAAAGGAACAACAACCAACTCAAGAGTTCACTTAACAGTTTTATTTGTCTTTGGAAAACTTTTCTCTGCCCCTCACACACACACACACACACACACACACACACGAGCATGATTTGTTTAGGGAACTGCGGAGGGGCGTAGGGGTTTGCTGGAAGAAGGAAGAAATCTCAATGCTATGTGGACAAAGGCAAGCCAACAGACAGACAACTTGGCCAAGTCGTCAAAGGAAGGCTTGGACTAACTTGCCTGTCTTTGCCTGAATGTTGTTCAATATCTAGAGCTGTGCACTTCAGCAATTTGTAACATGATAGACAAAATGCCAGTAGACGGGGTGGCAGGGAGAGCTTATGTGGCAAAGAAATGAAAGGTCAGAACAATAGAAGTGACGTCATTGGGATAGCATTTGCAAAATAAGAAAATATGAGGAATATTGTGAATGGTCTGAATAGGGATTCTATTCGTAGACGGAACAAATTTGACTAGTTCATGGTCTTGATAGAGTTTTTGCTGAAATACATTGGTAAACATACGAAACTTTGTTACAAATATCTCTCTTGCAGAATTGCATTCCATATAAAGACTTATTACGACGATTTCTACTGGTTTTAGGACCTCAGAGGATGAAGCCAATGACAGCTGTGTACCAAGGCGAAGTTAGTATTTTGACCTGAATAAGAAAAGATTCATTAAAAAGTGACCCACTTCCTTCTAGAAAACTTAGGAAGCTTCTCGAAATTCATAGAATTCGTAATTTATATATGTTACGGAAGTGTGATTGGGATACTTTACAACACTGACACAAAGTGGACCCAAACTTTCCAATTGTTGATTCGATTTCATACTTTATTTCCTTTATTACCTTATCTAGAACAAGTATTGGACTCCAAATAAAAATATTAGGATATTCATTTAGAACTATTTGCTGTATACCAATGACGTCATCACAATTTACACACAAAAACGTTACCTTTCCAATCATTGTTTCTTGTTTGACAAACAGAAGAAGATGCCAACTTGGGAACTACTCATTGATGAGATTGTTTTGTTTATGTTTTACTTTGCTTTTGCATTGACTTGAGAACTTAAGAGAATGCTGGAACAAATTTTCATTTTGTGAGCTGTTGTTTATCTAAAATATTTGCTAGAAATGGCAACAAAGAGATGCCAACACAGCAACAGTGGCAACAGCAACAGTAGCAACGGCAACAGCAATATCAAGAGCGAAAGCAAAAGCAACAAGAACCAAAAACCAAACATATGCCAGAGCCAGGCTGCAAAACGGAGAGGAGAAGCATTTCCACTATTTTGTTTTTAAGTCAACATATTGCAAGTCAAACAATGGCGCTATAGCGTGTGCTCCGGCCATGTCATGGGGCCTGCCAACTTGCTGATGAACTACATTTTATGCGGGGCCCAGACCCACGAGCAGCAGCCGGCCGACCGGCCCATCGCACAGGCAAACAAATCAAAATCAAAATCAAACTGTAGGCCCGACCCTCTACCAAAAATATGACAAAATATGAATTGCACATTGCACAATCAACAATAAATTTTAGTTGTGGCCGAAAAAAAAAAGGAAACCAAAAAGGAAACGAAATGGCAGCAGCCAGCAGCAAATGACAACAATGGATGATCACAGTGCAGGCGGACAAGAATATTAAATACTCTACTGGGTATAGAGCAAAATATGACTTGTGGGATGCAGATTAAAGAGGGAGCTTTCCATCTATGCAGATGCGATATTTGTGAACTGCACAGAGGCAGAGATAGCCTTGTCATAATTTACAAATATAAAACTTCTTTATTGACATTTGTTTAAATATTGCAAACAATATTGGAATTACTAGGCCCGTTTTTACACCTTCCTGTTAGAGCTAACTTACACTTTATCGAGCAGTTAAATGCAAATTTGTTTTCATAAGTTCATTTCAGTCTTTGGCTTAAGGGGAAGTTCAGTTTGGATTTTATGCATCCCGCCTCAATTGATATTTCTAAAATATTCAAACACAAAGTAAACATTTCTGCTTCAAATCTCCATCTACTTTTACATCTAATTTATACAAAAAATCCTTAGCAATTTGAGAGAGAATTTTGGAAGAGTTAAGGGAATTCATTTTTCCAATTTTTCCTCATTTCTAATAATTTCTTTAAGCTTACAAATATATAAATAAATATCGTAGAATATAATCATACACATAGTTTCCTCTCTACTAAATTAAATATTTGTTATACTGATGTTAAGCATCACTTCAATTTTTCCATATGTAATTGGTCTCCAGATTATAAACTATTTTCATAACATTTTATAAAATTTATTATAAACTCAAAATTCCCAGCCATAACCCTGGTAGCCGAAAGCATTCGACTGTGCACATCGACACAGGCCTGAGGCCTGCCGAATTCTGTGCTTCTGGCCTGCTCTAAGGGCTGCCAATAACTTGAATCGTTATTATTATAATTATTATTGCAGATCGATTTATATGATATCGAAAGATGTTTCAATCAAATGGTTATTGCACTGTTAAATTGGGGAAATTATCGCAGATCCATGGAAAACATAAAGCTATCTTTGATCTAGGCATACATCTTACATACTGAAACCATTCTTTTCTATAGCTTTTGTTCTTTTTATGTACAAGTTATGTACAAGTTCATAACGATGCTGAATGAAGACCATAATGAAGTTACATATTTGTAAAAAAAATGTTTATTAACAAACTTAAGGGAAAATTATATCAATTGGCACTCAAAATTATCCCAATCAATAGAAAATTTAAATAAAAATGTGATATGAATATGCATTTAGCTTTTTCGTTCCAATAGCTTCAAAGCAAACTTTTTAAATTCCAGCAATTTCAGCATTTTCGAAATCAAACATTAAACATAAACAATGTCAAAGAATTTGAGAGCCAAATTTTACTTATTATTCCAGATAATCTAAAAAAGGAATAATATTTTTGCATATATATGCTATATGTCATAAATAAGACTTCAAGTCCTGCGAGACTTGGCATATTTTGTAGGTTAAATTGCTCTAGGTCTAGTGAAATACCTAATATTCTTTGTTACTCCAAAATGTCTTAAGAATTTTACTAGAGTTTGTTATTGGCAACACTTTCTCATTGAAAAAGAACAGAAAAATATTGCACAAACATACAAATTTACTGTGAAATTTCATGCTCTCTGGTTGTACAGATCTGTTTTTGAAGAGTCACCCCAAGCCAAGTCTCTCATAAGCCAGCTGTGATTATATTGAAAAATAGAAAATGGAAATGAAAAGCTAAGTGATCTGTATATTATCTGTATATTATCTGTACTTATCTATTTATGGATGATGAATGTTAGCATATCTCCACCCTCATTGTACTAAAAGTATGTGATATATGGGCTAAAATGTGTTCCAAAACATATAATAAAGTTCCTCAAAAAACAGCAGTTTATCCATATCTAGTTCTTACGAATATTTCCATAAACTTTTTACATATCTCTGGACTAATCAATACAGAGGAAATCTCTCATTTCTTCCTTATGAAGTTCTGCCCCTGCACTTTTCTACTGTACAAGCTACATCTTGTTCGTTAATAGAACAGAGAGAGAGACAGAGAGAGATATGAATGAATCGACTAACAGAAAGTTGCAAAATTTGAAATTGTTTCCCCAAAATTTTCTTTGCAAACATCAATTGGAAAAACTGACTCAAATCGAAACTTACACTAATTTCAATGTGCCAGTTTTCCTAGTTTTCCTAGTTGTGCTAGTTTTCCTTGTGTAGACATTCTAACCTCATCTGTGAACAATTATACCCTCCTGTGCATTTGGGCGACGCGTCGGACGCCCTCAACTTTTGTACAAATGAGAGCATTTTGTGGGGGGAGGGGGGATGCATTCTACATTCTGCATTCTGCTGGGCATTCATAAAACAAATTGGGTGGTCGAAAAACTGGCAGGGCAAATGCGAAACAACAACAACAACAACAAGAACAAGAACAACAATAATAACAGATGGGTTTGGGGCCAGACCGAAGCCATATAGAGATTGCGCCTGTGCTTTGGACGTGTGTCATCCATTTATGCCAGAAACGCTCCGTGCTGTTGCTGATCCTCTGGGTTTTTTGGGGTCTTGGACATTGGCATCATATCCACCTCCCCGCATGGTCCATGCGGGGCCAGAGCCCGAGCCGTAGCCGGAGCCCTGGCAGGGGCTGTCAGTTGCAGCCAAAGCCAAACATTCGCATTGCATTTTGGGTAGTTCGTGTAGATTTGTGGCTAAAAGAGTTAACAGATAAAATCAAATATGCACTCTATGCGGTGGCAGCAGGAAGCAGGAAGGGCCAAGGATGGGCAGCAACTACCGCACACCCAACTCTAGACCCAAAACCAGGCCATAGAAATTTTTAGTTCGGAAAACGCAGGCGAATTTATTGTTTCGAGACGTTTGCATGCAAAAAAGGCGGGGTAAAGGAGGGGAATGGGGCATTGCAGTGCATTTGGCAGCACAACTGTGGGTAGGCGTGGCCGGTCACGCCCACTTGTCACAATCATCCAGTGACGTGTGTGTGTGTGTGTGTGTGTGTGTGTGTGCATGTGTTTGGAAGAAGAAGCAGAAAAAACAACACCAAGTCGAAGAAAGAAGCAAAACGGACGATTGACCTACAAAGTTTCAACGACAGGAAGGTAGCGGGGTACAGGACTGCAGGAGTGCAGCACTGCCACTGCCTGGACAGGCCTTACAAATCACCCAAAAAAATGAAATGGGGAAATGTGAATCCCAGCAGTTGAAGTGAAAACCGGGAATCGAGGCCAAGCAAATCACATAGTGCGCCCCAAAAAACTGTTTTTGAAGCAAAATTACACAGATAGATGGAAATGAATAGAACGTGGACGGGAGGTGGGGCTGGGTGGGGAGGGGCAAGCTATGTCTATGCTTATACAAAAGAAAACGAAATCGAAATGCTAGGATTCCGAATGGAACAACCGAAAAAGCAAAACACTTTAAAGACAAAAACAAGTAGGTGAAATTGAGGGAACTGAAGAGGAAATGCAAAGCCGAGAAAGGCTAAAGAACAAAAAAAGAAAATACTCATTGGACCGTGTATGGGTCAGCTGAAAAGTGAATGCAAAAACTCATAATGGCAATTGGCAGAGACAAAAAGGAAAGTCATCGTGCTGCAACAGCTGAAGACTGCAAAGGAAGCAATCAGTAGGAGTTGCATCTACGGCACAGCTGTTGGAATTTTAGAAGGAAATATAAGCAAATTTATTCCATAAATAGTTTGTGATATTGTTTTATATCTTAAAATTTAAAACAGAAACATAATTCAGGAAGTAAAAGTAGTAGTTTGTTGACCTATATTTCTATATGTCAAGAAGAAGAAACAGTTTTAGACTTAAAGACTTCTTTGAATTTATTTTTTGTATTTGGAAACTGTAATGTTTGGTTTAATTTCCTGAAAAGTGAATAAAAATATTGTTAAAAATTTAAAAAAAAATATTTTTTGTAGTTTGTAGTTTGTGAAGCTCATGGAGATTCTCATGGAGGTTGCCTTTATATATCTTAGATTTTTAAAGAATTTTCCTATGAGCATGAATAGTATTTAGGAAAATTTTTTGTCTACGTCTAAGAAATACAATCCACTCAAGAATTATGCCTTAGTTAATACGTCAAAGGTTGAGTCAGTATATTTCAGATTTCATAAGCAATAGTTTTTATTTTTAAAATCTAAAATTATTAAAAAATTATAGGGAATTTCATAGAACAAAATAAATTTCAAATCAAGAGATCTAACATAAATTCCTTTGACAAAACTTGATATTTTCAATTATAAAGAACCAATTGAGATCACCAAAGCATAAGTGTCTTACGAATCCATATAAGAATCGAGAGAATTCATAAACTATTACAGACTTGAGTACAGAAAGAAATGTTTAAAAAATATATTTTGTTTTAATTACTTATCAAAGGTGCTTTGAAACTTATATTTATCGTCTATTTCGCTTATAAATTAACCTACATATTGGCAAAATATTGATTTGCTTGAAAATGATTACAGATTTCGCTTAATAAATGAGATGTAGCATATGCATATAATGAGAAAACACCGTAACATTCGGTTGCAATTGTCCAAAGCATTTCTCAAGTGCAAAGGTAATATGATCGCCCACACAAGCGGCGTTAGAACCGCTGCGTTAGCCTGTTAGCGTTTGTTGAAAAAGCACAACGCTAAATTATATAGACATACTACTACTACTACATTCAGAGAACTCCAACGTGTCCTTCGACAGCGTTTCTAGGCGAAATTCTTATAAATTGATCCCTCAAGAAAGAAAGGTTCTGGTGTTTCAACTCTGGCAAAAGAAGTAGCTAAAACTACAATTTCGAGGATAAACAAAAAGAGACAGCTTATTATCTGTCAAGCAAGAAGCTTGAATGTTTCTTTTCAATGAAAATATTTATAATGTCCCATAAAATTATTATACAAATGTTAATTTTGAGCAAATAAAAGTGTTTTTTAACAATAAATATAAACTTTGAAATAGTCTTGCTCAAATTAGCTCATTACCTACAGACTCAAAAAACAAATGAAGAAAATTGTACAAACATCAATAAACCCATAAATATTATTAAAACATTTCCAACTAAGTTCAAGCATTAAACATGCCAATGAAACTAAGTTAAGTTGTTTTAGCCAACTTTAACTTCCTTCAAAATTGATTTTCCACTCTACATGGTATTTCATATGCTCGTATATTATATCCTTGCCTGCCAAATGGCCATTTAACAGCTTTGACTGCCCACCACATGCCACATATTATCCTCCTCCTCCTCCTCTTCTAGTCTGATACGCGTAATATGACCCTGGCTTAGGCTGCTTAACATTCATTGGGTCTACTCTGCTCTGGTCAGGTCAACGCCAGCGCGGCCAATCTTCTGCTGCCAAAATCCAACACACCAACACAAACGCAATCCCAATGTCAGGCTGTGCCTTATCGCCATGCGATGCGTTTTAAGTAGCCGCCAATGCGTTAAATTGTGTTTTTTGTTATTATCAGAGGGGCGCTTACGCCACAAGGAAAAGAATTGGTGTGTTTTTTTTTTGTTTCCAACCATATGACATTTTGTGCTTGGGCCATAAAAGGTGTGTTGAAAGCCTGCGACACCTGAGGTACGAAAGTCCTTTTCCGCTCAGTATTTTTTTTTTTTGTCACTTGCGTGCCAAAATGGTAGGTGTGAGAGTATGGGTCTACACTGAGAAAAAAAGTGATTCCATGGGAGGTTGAATAAAAAATAGTGAGCTCTGAACTGGCGTAAACAGGTATTCGGGAAAAGTTGATTAAGTATACAATTGGGTTATTCATTGAAATTTCCAAATTTTGTCTACTGTACAAATAACTTAGCATCCTCTCTATAAAGTAGGCTTTAGTTAAAGGGAGGATAAGATGCTCAGGCATAGTAATGTGTATGTGGTAGTGCTGAATGACATCTGAAGAGGTTCAATCTGGTCAGACTGGTAGCAAAAACGAAGAAAAATTTAAAAATATCACTTGAAGGTTAAAATTTCTTTAAAGTGAAGGTTTAATATTTAAAGTGAAAACTTGTTAGTTGAATGGATTTTGTAAAGATATCGATATATTGTATTTTAAATGTATCGATAAGTGGGGAACCCATTAAAGGAATATTCGTGTATAATATTAATCGCAAAACATAACTATCGGTTGTAAAGATATCGATTGCAATATATTGTATTGTAAATATACCGATAACTGGATAATAGATTACACGAATAATCGATAACAATCGTTCTGTAAAGATATCAATTATAGTATATTGTACTTTAAATATATCGATAAGTGGGGAATCCATTAGAAGAATTTTCGTGAATCATATTAATCGCAAAACATAACTATCGTTAGTAAAGATATCGATTGCAAAATATTGTACTGTAAATATACCGATAACTGGAGAATCGATTACAAGAATACTCGATAACAATCGTTTTGTAAAGATATCGATCATATTATATTGTACTTTAAATATATCGATAAGTGGGGAATCCATTAGAAGAATACTCGTGAATCATATTAATCGCAAATCATAACTATCGTTGTGTAAAGATATCATTTGTATTATATTTTTCTGTAAATACATATATCGATAAGTTTAGAATCGATTAGAAGCCAGAGCAGAGCATCTCCATAATTCTATGAATTTAATTAGATAAACAATTCTCATTTTAAACTGTCTTTGACTTTCTCTTTAATTTTCCTTGAATTCCTGAAAACGAAATTGCTTCTCTAAATGGATACACAAAGTTTTGGATCTGATTACATAGATGATTGCATGTTTGCCAACGCCTGATTATATACATTTCAAAACTATTTTGAAAACTGAACTTTAATAATTTCACTTTAATTATTTATTTGTTGAAATTTTCCTTAGCCTCACAAAGAAATGACATCTTTGCCCTATGTTCCTATAGTCATTTTATAACATCGCAAGTTTCACGAGAATTATCTCCCGCTGCGACGATAATTATTGCTTCTGCTTTTGTTCAATTCAATTCAAGTAATAATTTCATGAAATAATTGATATTTTCCTTTGAGTCGGCATGATAGCCCATAAAGCATCTGATGCTTTGAAGTCGTAGGTTACCAAAATATATTAAATTTCAGGTTTGATAAAGCAGATAAATAAAAATTAAATTAAAATGGAAACGAAAAAATGAATATACAAAATCTTTATATATATAATAAATGCGTATATCTTTGCCAAGATGTTTTGTTTGTTTGCGTTTGAGTTTATGAACAACTACATTCTATATTTCATTAAAATCAAGGCAGAACCGCATTAACAATGACAAACAGCAAACAGCAGAGCAAAGTGCTGCAAAGGAAGGAAGAATGCGCTTTGGCGTTTTGAGAACGTTTTGCAGATTTGCTAACTCTGACTGGAATAGGAGGAACACAGAGAAATTAGAGTGAAAAAGGGTGAAGAGCAAAGCGAGAGAATACTGACATAAGAGCGTGAGAAGAGGGCGGATAGAGCAAGAGGATGCGAAGGGACACAGCGGTCTGGTATACAAAAGAGAGAGAATTGGTAAAGACTTTTTCCAATGAACAATTTTTTAGTCCACTCAAAAAGCGAGATCATGCAAAGTCTGTGAGCTTGTTCATTGAGGTTCAACCAAAGTCTGGTTGTACTTGTTGTAGGAGTGTAGATATCAGGTGATCCTATATGATCTTAATCGGTAAATTCACTATTTCAATTATAGAGCAAAACGCAACTTGGACTTGAACATAAAAGGACTCAAGCTTAGGGCAATGGCTTTAGGTCGCAAGGGGCCATTCTCACTTCTCTCTGTCAAAGTCAATGCGAAATTGCCATTGAAATCACAGGCAAAGTAAACTTTCGAGCTAGCTGGAATTTGTGAGCACTTTATTGCTTTTAATCTCTGAAATTTATTTCAGTGTAAATGAGCGAGTGCGTGTTTTTGTATATTGTGCAATTTATTTTAATGCCTAAAACGCGTTCGAGCTAATTTCATGGCATTTTTTATACCACGCCCTTTTCTGTGATCATCCCCTCCCCTCCTTCCTACCTAGGTTAAGCCCAGCTGTGGACGATACTAAAAGCGGTAATTAGATTATAAAATAAATCATAAAATATGCATGCATTGTTATTCCTTCTGCTGCTGTTGTTGTTGTTGTTACTTTATGGCGCAACTAAAACATATGTAAACCGCATTAATTTTGCACTCCAAACTGAAACTGGCTTTTATGCTCTTTGAGACTGCGATTTTGACTGTGACTCGTCGGTGACTGCGACTGCGACTTGGCTTTGGTCAATTTGATGGCAACGATGGCGTTTAAAAGCCATGAAAAGCATTGCCAGGGGTCGCCGGGCGTTGCCGCCTCGCCTCCCTCAGACAATTTACAAATTAAGCAAATCAAAGGGCCAACCAAACACAGCCACACGGAACATGAAATACTACATATAAAGGAGCGTGGGTGTCGAGTGGTGGTGAAGGCACAGGAGTGGGGTGCGAGAGAGGTACGGAGGTAAGTAGTAACACAGTCAGCGCTAAAAGCGTGGCAAATGAATAAGTAATTAGAAATGGAGCGATGTTCTTTCATTTTTTCAAACACATACAGGGTGTTTGGGTTTTGTAGAGGGGTATGCTGCATTTGGGCAGGGCGAGGAATAGGATTCGTGAAACGTTCAAAAGAAGCAAAGAACTTTTTATGATAATAATGTTATATGATATAGCTTTGTACTTATTAAAAGGTCGTAACCTGCTTAAGATGTTTGCAACGGATGAGGAATCCTCAATCAACTTCTTCAGCATTTGTAATTTCAAATATTATATTGTCTTAATCTTTCCTTGACCAAGTGGATCTATAAAGAGTATTTCTTTGTAAATAGAAAGTCTAAGCTTTTATGATTTAAAAAACACTCTTCCTATGCTATAAAAGTCTTCATTGTGGAATGGGTAAAGGCACTTTTATAAGACAATTCTTCTTTTGAGCAATTGGAAGAAGATCTTCAAGGAAATTGAAAGTTTGAAATAAGAGTTTTCTATATGTCTCTCGAGCCTTATAGAAGTCTTTTCTCTTCTAACCGATTGAAGCAAAAGATGACATAGTCATGCCCGTTTGTGAGTCCGTCTGTTTCTATACGACATTCTTTCTCAGTTTTTAAGCTTTCGGACTTGTTATTTTCACTTTTGCTCATATGCAAAAGTCCTCAAGATCGGACCAGAATTTCATATAGCTGGCATATAACACCGATGTAGAATGAAACTTTATTCGATAGATGGCGATAACAAAATTTTATTTGCAGCGTTCTTGTGCTGGCGTTGTTGATCAAACGAGCAGAGCATTCTTCTATTCTTCTGTTTCTCTTCGAATGCCAATGTATTGTATGTATGTAAACGCATGTATGTGAGAGCTTGTATGTTTGTATATCAGAATGGTACTTTCTGCATGTCCAAAGTATTTTAAGGTAATTAGAGAGAAGCTTGCTTCGCTGCTTGTTGCTACTGCATGCGTTCTAGAAGCCTTCAAGTCCGCTGACGAAATGTTATAAGGATCCGGCTACTTAGTTTTCCTTCCCTTTATAGATCTGCAATGGTATGCACGGTTAGCCTTCTTCTCTTGTTAAGATATATGATCAGGATATTATTATTTTTCAGTTAACTGCAAATACATTCCTTTAGCAATAGTATCTCCAGGGAGCTTAAAAATTCTCCAGGATATAACAAATCTAGTAGAAATCGTTCATGGATTAATAAAGCTGCTTTTACGAGTTAGGAAAATACTCCAAATACTGGTTAATAGAACGGAGATGGTATAGATGGTTGCTTCTGTAGTTTGATTGCCAACCACAGAATAGTGGATGATGAAGACAATCTAAGCTATCCTGGACTCAGATCTATCGAGTGTCAAAACCAAAACAAACAAATAAGAAACCAGAAAAAGTGATAGAATTGATATCAATCGCCGTCTGTTGTACATCCAATCACACGGAGAAGTGTATATATCTATAAAGACGGTTACACATGATTTATATTTTGAATTTTGTAGTTCCACTACTCCACTTCTTGTAGTTCCACTACTCTCTTCAAGGAATAAGTTCCAGCTAATTGTAGGCCTTGCCATATACTTAAGAATATGCAAATTCTTTTAATATAATCATTAATATCATGTGAGTAGATCGTTTAACCCAATCACATGAGCTTTATTGGAACTTTGAACTGGTTGTCAGAAGGTTAAGACCATAATCATAATGTTATAGTGCCTTGAAACGCTTTATTTAGCTTTATTTAGTATTATCCCAAAAAGATGAACAACATATCAATCATTGAATGATCCTTAGCTTGATTAAGATTTTTGCAACTTAGTATAACAATTCCAGAGCATTTTCCTTGTCCATCAGGTTGTCTCACACGCATTACCCATATTTTTCCCGAAAAACCTTTTGATGTATTTGGTTGTTTGTCTGACTGAGAGGTCTGTATGTTCTTCTGTCTGTCTGTCTGTCTGTGTGTCTGTCTTTGAGTGTCTGTCTGTTTGCCTGTCTATGGGCTTCCATCTGTCTACCTCTGTGGACCAGCTCTGGCAGTGGCTCATATAATATGGTTATATTCATAAAATATGAACTCAATGCTTAACACTGGCGACAACTACCAGAGACGAGGCGACATTTCCACTACCAGCTCCACGCGCCGTTAACTAGCTTTGTACTCTCCTCATTTTTGGCTGACACAACTTGTGGCGCATAGTTGCGGGCTAAGGAAAATGCTGGTTATGGTTAGGACAAGCGGGGTGTACTCATTCCTATTGCTATGCCAGCACCTCCTCCTCCCTACCGCCCGCCTGGTGGCCACATAAGTGTTTGTGTGTGCGGCAAATTATATTTGTACATTAAGTTTTCGCAGCCTGACTGCAAAGGCGACAGCCAAAGGCAAAACCTCCCAGCTTGAAACGGCAGTTGACTTTGTTCCTCTTTCGCACTGGCGTCCTGCGTCCTGCGTCCTGCCACAAAAATTCCTAAGAGCTCATTAATTATTGAGATACTATAAACAAGCTGAAGCTGTGCGCTGAAACGAAGCGTAGCTCAAACGGCAGCTGCCAGGAGATGGAGTTGGCGCTCAAGCAAACGAAGTCAAGCTCGTTTGTGGCTGCCTACAGCCTTCAGACACATTTTACTACGTGCCCCTCCATTCTGCCACTGCCACTGCCACTGCCGCCGCTCCACACTGCTGGCTGCTGCCGCTTGGAATGAAAGTGGACAGTTTTTCTTTTGTACAAAGTTTGCGGCAAAGGGTATTACAAATTTAGTGGTTTAGTTGGTAACATTTTCAAAGTATGCAGCCAAAGTTGGAGTAACTTAAGAATGCGAAGGTTAGACTTTGAGATACACTGCTTGTGTGATGGCAGATTGCATTGCAAAGTTTGATATGATACAAAAAGTCAAAGAGAAAGCAATGAAAGTGGCATTGAAACGCAGAGGGTAAGATTATCAGTTCTGTACACTCGGAGGAAATTAAAGAATTTCAAACTTCAATCAAGGACAAAGAGGGTGAAAGTTAACCAAGAATGAAAATGGCGAATCCAAGCATGAAATTCTAATTGAAGGTCATTTAATTTTGACTAAATCAAGTCTCCAAGGCTGACATGAAGTCTGCAGAAGACTGAAAAATAATTTTAAAAAAATTGTAAAATATTTTGGAATTCTTAAGCGGAACCCTGAAGTGTTCTGGAAATATTTCTTGATGTTTTGACTTCAGTTCTTTAGCTTCGGAAATCAAGAATTCACAAAGAACTAATCAGAAATCCTTCATAAGATTTTATTTTAGAAACGCACAGAAGGAATCATATCTGGCAATATAAAGTCTATATTCTTGATCAGCATGATTAAATTTGGCTATGTCCCTCCGTCTGTCTGCTTCAATACTGACATCTCAGTAGTCTTAAGAGCTACAGAGCTGAAATTCTTACCAGAATTTTCTTTTATTTGCACGCTAGTTGAGTTCATGATTCATTCTGATCAGAGAATTTATCATATAGCTCCAATATGACTGATTGTTCCACGAACGAACGAACGAACGAACACTTAGGAGCCTAACTTTTCTGTTTTCTTTCAAATCAAAGCAAATTTGGTTTGCATCCTGTTGAAGAGGGCACACATCCGCTGACCAGATCTGACTGAAATCGGACAACTATATCATAAGGATACAAATTCATCTTGCAGCCCTTGTATCCACTGTAGGCCCACGCCCGCCGACCAGATTTGATATAGATCGGCTATATATTTACAGGGTCCTTTCCTTCCTTTCTTATTTTGGGTGATTCATAGAGTGTAGGGTTCTTTTCTTAAAAGAATATTAATGGTTCGCTTTCGCGATCGATTTTCAAAGTATGTCGGAATATACTTCCAGATGCCACATCCATGTTTGGGCAGTATAATATGTTCGTCCTTTTAAGAAAGCGATACAATAGATTTTCTTCACAACAAAATCTCATATGTGACAAAAATTAGCTACAAAAGTTATTTCTTCTTCATACACATTCAAATGCCTGCTTTTCCCCTCAAGTAGAAAAGTGTATACAAAATTGTATGTCATGTAGTTTTCCCTTTGGCTTGTTTTTCATAGCCTTTTCTTCCTTTTCAGTCCATCTCTTATCTTTTCGACTGCTGCCACCACCCCCTACGGCACTTGCTTTCATTTCATTCTCGTTTGCTGCTTTTACTTCATTTTCCACACCACAAACACATTCGCTCACACACACACACACACTGGCACATATACATACCCACACGCTCGCATAACACACACGCGCCACTCGCTTTATTCATAATTTATGCCAAAAGCACATTGGGGCCGGCAGGCGCCTCTTTCCAGTTGCAGAGGCGAAGCGAGCACCGGAAATGCCACCATATTGGTATATGTGTGTTGCGGGGGGGATTCCTTTGGGCATCGACTGGGTACACAGCAGGAGTAGGGCAATGCGTGACAATAAGAGGCCACCGTCTGACACTTGAACTGCGCTCTTATTGTCATTTATTGTTGTTGTTGTTGTTGTGTAAGAATCCCAACCCCAATTTGCACGCTCTTTTCCATAAAGGCGCCAAAATGAATGCAACTACCGAACCCTGAACCCCTCCCCTCCCCACCACAAACACTCCAAGCATACAGCCATAAGCCAACCCGCTGCGTTTTACGTTTTTCTTTGGCAGCGGCTCGAAGCTCTACTTTTTTTTAATGCCTTTGACAAAGGAGTATTATTAATATGTATTGAATTTTGGATGTTGTGCCAGATATATAAATTCGTGTATATATTTTTATAGGAACTATAGGGATTTGATTGCCTTAGGAAGTGCGTTAACACATATAGTTGGGTAATAACAGAGTCTTTTATTCGAGAGGAGTAAGAATGTGTTAAAGTTATACTAGGAGACGTTGCTATTTCAGGGGATTGTATAGGACATTTATATAGATATATCATACAAATGTCTTAACTAATAAAAAGACTAACTGATATATGGATAATTTAGCTTTAAGAAACTGAACTTAAAATATATAATTTTATATGGGA
Organism: Hirtodrosophila duncani; assembly: GCA_037043425.1. NCBI lineage: Eukaryota > Metazoa > Arthropoda > Insecta > Diptera > Drosophilidae > Hirtodrosophila > Hirtodrosophila duncani. The sequence continues at coordinate 2,924,063 of JBAMBM010000834.1, read as the reverse complement.
AAAATATGAACATTTTATACAAATTTCTTGTCAAAATATTTTATATAAAACTCTTTGTCCTGAATGATTAACTAACAGATTGAAGAACAACGCATAGGCCGAACCAAAACAGCTAAGTGGCCAAATTATTGACACTAGTAAGCTTTCTTAGGTGAACACTAATGTGGCGTTGTGGTTTGGGCCGCGCGTGGGCTTCTCTCTCGCATTAACCTACTAAGAACATCTTAGTTTCAAGATAAACTTTTAAATATTTGTTTCAATATATTAGGGCTTATTTTCAGAAACGTTTCTTTACCAATTAGGGAACCTATAAAACGTGGAGTAAAGCATAAACTGTAGATATCAGTTCGTAATTTCTATTATTTCCATATTGTCTTCTCAAAGATTTTTATACTAATTCGCTGAAAGATTCGCTTTTCTTGAAAGACAATTTTCATTTATATTTCTCCAAAACAAGTTTTCTAAATCAAATTGATATCTTACCTCCCAACATTATGCTCACATATACATACTCATTCTTCAATTCCTAGCAATATCATCCTTGACAAATGAAAGTGTATTCAGTATTCTTCTAACTCTCTCTGCATAAGACTGTTGATCCACTTTTCTTATTACCTAAATGCCTCCACTAACGGTGCTAAATTGCACACACACATGTTTTCTCCAGTGGGCGGCCACACTCAGGGGAATATTCAGTGGGGGGTATCTGAGGTATCTGTGGGGTGAACATGGCAGAGAAGTAATAATATTTGACCCAAGCCTTGCAATTAACGTCACATGAAAATAGACAGCCAAACAAATTAGAGGCAGCCGCCACAGCCATAGCGTTGCCAAGCATATAATTGTTATTAGGGTTTCCTAAGGGGGAAGAGGTATAATGAGTGGGTAGAACGCAAAGACAAACAGCGCAGGGATATAGTAGTTACATATGTATATAAATTCCAGCAATTGCATAACTTTTTGACCCACCAAATTATGGCAAGATGAAATTTAGTGCTTGCGATTTACTTTTATGGTTTTTCCTATATATTTTTTTCCGGTTATCTTTATGATAGCGTTGTAGACAAGTATTTGTCTAATCTAAAAAGTAATTGAATTAATATTGCTGGGTTTAGTATTGCCAACTGATTATGGATATATATGTAAGATTTTAACTTTCTTTTATAAATTAGAAATGTTGATATGGCATTTATATCAATATTTATATCAATTGAATCACTTGAAAATTAAAGAAACCCGACAGAAAATATTGTTGAAAATATTTATCATATTTGTAAGCTTCATGTACTTTATTCCTTATTTCTATTCCTATTCTGTTCTGAACTAATGTCATTAGTTCGATTTCGTTCGATTTTTATAATTATCAGATTTAATGAAATGGTCTAGAAGAGAAGAGAAGAGTCCTTAATTCATTTAAAAATTTTCTTCTGAATGAAAGCGTAAAATGCAAAGAGAAAGCATGTTCATTTGTTAGCCTGCTATGAAGTGATCCCATGCTCTCTTGCCACCGCTCACTCTCCCTGACAATCGTCGTTATGAAACCCATTTCCTCGCCACTGCACTTCGTCCATGAGGGACACGAAACGGGTATGAAAGGAGAACAATTTCGTGTAGCATGTAACACGTATCGTTCCGACGGAATGTTGTCACTTGTCACTTATGAAAGTAATCATTTGTATGAATATATAAATTTGTGCAGCCTGTCTTTATTCTGGAGAGCAGAAGACAGCGCCACATTGATCCCAACCGAAACATCTGGGCGGGCTTCTGGGAACGCAGCACAGCAGAGGCACGGTGGAGAGCAGCTTGTGTCAAATGCTTGCTGTACTTCAGTTTCTTCAGTGAGCGTCGTGGGCCACTCTAGAAGTCAACACGCACTGTGTCCTTGGCAGGACGCTGAGCATATTTGCCCTTCTATAGCACATCAGTGAAACCTTTATCTTTGGAAGCAGGCACAATGGCAACTGTCTTCTTGTACACAATGACACTGTAGCGGTAAGAGCTGACATTGGTCAGATTGTTGGGATCTGTGCTGAAGGGTTTCTTCACATCACGCTACATCAACATGTGAGCATTGTTGTTGCGAATGATCAACCAATTGGCGTGCCATCTCACGTCTTTTCTCGTTGAAAGACAAGCAAAACACTGAGCAAGAGACACATCGATAGCCATCTTGAAAATAAAGTTGAATAGTTTCGATTTTAATATGCAGATATATATCTTACATCTTATCCCAACTGGCTAGCTGACTGTCTGAGAGAGCTGAAAATTTACATGCAGATTCGGTTTGGTATATAGACATTCAATAAGTTGGAAATTGGGTAAACTTCCCTGAAAACAGATTAAATATGGACTGTATATGGACTAGTGGAATCCCTTGCTCAAATTCCACCCGCGGCAGTTCTTCAGTAAAGAAAAAGTACTACAACAGTGGGAACATTTCATAGAGCTCACAAACCATATGTACCAAGGGCGCCGCGGGTGGAAGACCAGTTTTTGTTCAAAAAAAAATGAACACAATTCAAAGACAGCCAACTGACAACTGAGGCAGTGGCAGTCTAGGTGGCAGCTTAATGTCATATTTTGTGTGGCGACTTTTCCTCAGTTCAGTTTCCTATTTTTATAGACCTTCAATTACACAGTTGATTTGCCATTCAACTGCACTTGCTCCGCCGGACTATAAATTACGCATACTTAAATAACCACAAAGGCATGATAATCAATGCATGATTTGAAAAGGGGTTATGGGTCAGAGTTGAGATTCAGCTGTGTATATATGTGAGTACATATGTGTGTACGTATGTATATGTTTGTTAAGTTAAAGAATGAACCTTGGATATTTACTCGTGCTCGCATTCAAGCCTATTTGGTATGCACTTTCAATTGTTATCCTCACACACACACACATGGCATAGCAAAGTGAACTGAAGCGCGTGCACCTTTAAGCATTCACAATTGCAAACAATACAAATGCAAATACAATACACTCACACGCACACGCACATCCACAGACATTTGCATAAATTTATTTATTTTATGTCTCATTCTATTATCAACGTAGGCAGCAGCAGCAGCACAAAACAATAATAACAACAACAAACTGCACAATAAAATTGAATGAATCTCCCCCTCATCGACAGGGCAGTTTCTTCAAGGAATTTTGCTTTCATTTCGACTACTACAATATTTATTGGTTTATTTTATGATCCTTTTTGATATGTACTTAAAGGAAAATTTTACATTTATTGGTTTCGAGCGACGACAAACATAGCCACAAAAACTTTGACGAGCTTGTTTTTTGGGGTCACACGAGGCCGAGTAGTATTATATGTACATACATAGTTCGACGAGGGCTTTTTGGGTGTAAAATTATGATTGCGTGTGTTGGGTCAAGGGAAATATTGAGACCTTTGGCATGGCCATTCCTTGGACGGGGTTTCCTTTTTGTAATCTGCTCATTTGCTTAGAAAATTATACACCTCATTTGTTAAGGGGCAAACCAAAGCGTTGGTCATTTGCTTGGACAAGGACAAGGAGTCCTGCTTACTGCTTCCTGCTGCAGGAACAGAAACAGATGTTTATGGCCATTTTGTTTTCTTATGCCTATAAATTGTATGTGTGGGGCTAACATAAACATTTCAAGTGTAGATTTTGAGTAGCATGGGCAAACCATTTAAGGGCCCCCAAAAGGGTTTGGGTTTGCTTAGGGGAGAGTAGTAGCAGGCGAATGTCTTACAATGGCAGCACTTTTGCCAGGCAGCCAGCACTCAAGTGTCAATTAGTTGCACTACTAGAGTTCCATAAGAGGGGAGCAAGAATACAGAAGGCAGTTTACCTGCCTATACACATGATGGCCCGTCACTTGGGCCAGGTTTTAGAGGTGTGCGTGAACCGTGAAAGTTTAAAATTGAATTTTAATTCAAAATTATACAAGGACATTTTTTATTACAAGAGAGTTTTGTTTACTTTGTTTGATCTGCTGATCGAAAGTGCTTTATTAAGTGCCTTCAAATCTTCCTGAAGCAAATATTGTCATAGCATATCGCTTAAGGGAGTTTTCGACCGATCTTTCATGTCACTTTTGTGTTAGAGTAATGTGACCTAGAGTATGTTATTCAGACATACCTTTTATGCATAAACTTCGGACTATTTCGAAAGAATGATAGCTTTATGATATCGTTATTGTTCCATTTAGATGAGATTGATCTGCACTGAATTTGGTTCAATTATATTCATTAAAATTGATCATACATCTTGACATTTTTATACTTCACTGCTGATCGCATAAATCTCGTTCTTCATATACCAACCAGAGTACGCGTGATCCCTTGCCAACCCATCTCTATCTCACAATGTACATACAATGGCGAAACCCTCTCCTCGTCGAGTGTAATGCGACCCTTTGAAGTGCATTTGACGTCATGATGAAGCAACTTCCCCCCGTTTACATAACTTCTTCTGCTACTTTTGCCACCCGCTTCGCTCCCTTTCTTAGGCTGTTACGTGGTCTGTTACATATTGAGCTGGTTAACAGAAGTTGGCCCTGGAGTCACCCGCCGCCGTCCATAATGGTTAAGTTGAGTGTAAGGCGTGCGAAACGCAAATTAAATCACAGCTTTTGTTTTGCTTTTTCCTCCCCAAGCCCCTTCGTTTAGCATGTGTATATCATTGGAGAGGGGGCAAAGTCCTTGTTTAACGATGAACAATGCTGCTGGATTGGGTAGAACGTAGGTAGGCTATACACATATATGTGCGTTTGAGGGTCTCTTTGAAATGTAAGTAAGAATATAAGTTTGTTAATTTTCAGGGTGAAAGTGAAAGATGTAGTGAGAGTTGGAAAGTCCTTGAAGCAGGCCAAGAGAGACTTTTAATTTAAGTAAATAAGTTGTAGCTTATGGACATTTTTGGGCAGACATTAAAGGGTGTTTGTACCATGAGAATGCAATGGCTTCCTTTTGCTGTACAAATCATAGAGATCGGACAACTATGACATATAGCTCCCATATAACTACATGTAAAAGAAAACTGCGTACAATAGATGGCGCTAACAAAATTGTATTTGCAGGCCAAGCAGCTTTATGTGTGCCAGCCCTGTGATCTGTTTCCCTCACTTACTATGCCATTCCTTGGAATGTGAATGTAGTGTATGTATGTACATGTATAGGCTTATGAATGAATTTGTGTATTTATAAATATTTGAACGAAATTAGAAAGACGATTGCTTCGCTGCCTATTGCTACAGCTAAAGGAAATACGCTTTAGAATATCGTATACTATGAATATTTTTCTTTCTTATCTCATCTCATTTTCAGTTCTCACAAAAATTAAAAAATGACGTACAACAGTTTCGGTTCCGGTTCCCGTTTCCTGTTTCCACTTTCCATCTCTCAACTGACTCTTCTTTTTTTGTAAGTTAATCGCCAAAGACATTTGATAAATGACTAAACACAAAATCAAAGCCAATAACATACTTTCTGTAGGAGGCTTTGCACAGACAATATCTTAGCCGCTGTCCCCTACAACTCCCCCTCTAATAACATTTCGTATGCACATGACGACGCCTATGGTAGCGCTCTGTGTTGAGTGAATCGAATTTGGGGCATTGATGCGGAAGCGGCGATTGGCCTGAAGGATGCCATTGCCAAGAGCGGATATGGATGAGAGTATGACAACAGTGAAGCCATGCCGAAAGTTTGCCGGAGGCGGCCGAAACCGATGCCTCGTCCTAGTCTGATGTTGTTGTCGCCCGCACATGACTTACAGAAACGTCAAAAAATTTCGTAGTCTAAGAAGCCGCCTTGTAAATTAGCCCGGCCTCGTGTTTTGTGACTGGGCAAGTTTTGTGGTCGAGTAAATTGTTCAATAGGTCCCCTGGCAGAGGGATAGAGAGTCGCAGGAATGACAGACAGAAAACATTATTTTATACGAGAATGAGCACGCTAAAATTTCACTTGGAGCAGCAACAGCAACAGCAGCAGCAGCAGCAGGAGTAGCCGGTTTTATGCTTCAACAATTTTGTGAAATTCAATTTATGTTAACCAAGGACACATAAAACATATCCCGAATCATTACACACACACATGCGAGCACGTAAAATATCAGTTATATATGTATATATCTCAATGTATGTACAGTATTTATATGTATATGTGTAGTGTTTGACGACGTGCAATGACGCAGTGAAAGCAAAGCGTCAAATGCAGCCCCAACAGCGCAAGGCGATACTATGGCAAGATGTGATGAGGTGAGAGTTCCACTCATGCTGCCTCCTGTCTAGCTTATCCTTTCATTTTTCAAGACACTGCTTACCCTTTGCTTGCCTTGCCTTGCCTTGCCTTGCCCCTGGTGCGTTAAGCGAACTTCAAAGTCGAAATGCACAACGCACGAAACGTCTTTCAAAGTCGAACGTCAAGTTTAATAAAAAATATTTCCAAATATATGAAGAAACCAAGCAACTATAGCTGCAATCGACAGTTGCCGCAAGCAGGATACTCTGTGAACTATGGTAGAATAATTACAGATAGCATTTTGTATGACAGCATTAAGAAATACCTAAGGTCTGGATTATATTTCAAAGAAAAATTCTTGAGGAAAAACTAAGCCAATTTTGTTGTTGTCGTCGTGGCATACAACGATACTGTTGAGCTTACTTTAAGACTTAGTTATGCTGGTTTATAGCAAAGCCCCAAGAGTTATAGAACAAGCATTGAGAATGAATTGGTGAAACTTGCTTGAGAGACCACAATCCATTGAAAACTTTTGTCCCACTAAATGTTCTTTCACGTTATATCATTAATTTTGAGACCTTCTTAGTTAAGGCCGATAGAGTTAGAGCTCATTTGGGGTTAATTTATGGGAACGCTGTCAATCTGGATAGAAAATGCAAAATATGGTTTAGAAACACCAGTTTGCTTTGAAGGGCTGGATGTACAGATCTGTTTCGAGACCTCTAACAATATCATTGAAATGAACTCTTTGATTTCCTTATGTTTCTGTCTTTCTTCTACGACTTCTAGCAGCCTGAAAAAGAGCTTTCCATCTTATAAAAACTAAAGCATACATGATCTGAGCTTAGGGTAACCCATAGTTATACACTGGACCAGAGATGGGCAACTTTCAACAAGCTTATCGAGTGGGATAGGAATAAAATACATAAAGTCACACGTATGAAGAAAAAGGAAACGCTTGAAAATGTATATGTAAACGTTAAGTAAATGTATAGGAAAGCTTAGAGAAAAACAACACTTAACTCCGTATTCTGACTGTATTTAATTGTTGTAATAGTGTGTGTGTGGCAATTCCTATAGAATTCTTAGTTGTTTATATTCAAAGTGTTTTAGTATCCTTATTGTTATCCGTTTCCTCTATTTTTTAGATTTAAAGCTAGTTTAGAATATTTTATATGATCTTTTTTAAAGTTTAGTCATTTCTTTAATCATTTTTAGACATATTTAATATATTGTTAATATGACGATATTGACATTATTATATATATTATATAATTTTAATTTTTGTAGAAATAGTTTCTATATTATAAAGTGGCCTAGACATTTTTCGAATCATGGCAAATATGTCCCAAGTCTTATAAGAATCCTTTAATTTGCGGCTGGCAGAAACAATTGTGTTCTAACTCAACCGGATTCTTTCGTTCCGCATCCGCATCCCTCTATTGTGTTTCAACCATATCGCTCCTACATATATATGTATGTATGTATGTGTGTGTGTATGCACCTTCTATTGACACTCACACGTAGCAGACATAAATTTCACTTTATGGTTTGTTAACGAGTTAAATTCGAATACAGAGACACCACAGCCAGCGAGCGAAGCGCAGAAAGTTTGTTATAGAAAAAAAGGATAGGAAAGGAAAGGAAAGCCAAAGCGAAAGCAGCAGAAGGAAGAAAGAAATAGAAAAGCGTGCTCTGGCAGTGTGGAGCGTGATAAGCATTATAGTTATAGTTATGGTTATGATGGAGACGGGGTGCATTCAGTTGAATGGGTTGGCTAGAAGGCGTCAAAATGTTAATGGATTTTTCGGCTACGTTTTTAGTATGTGAGGCAGGTGTGAAGAGTAGTAGGGAGAGGAGAGTTTGTCTATGGAGATAAGACTTAGGCGAGGGAGTTATTTGGAAGACGATTGGCTTTCATGAACTTTTGATAATTAACGTATAAATGAAGTTTTAGTTAATTAAGAGCGGTTAGAGATGATTATGGTTTCTTTTTTCTTTTGATTTTTGGGTGAGCTTAGTGAGAAGATAAGAACATAATGGGTAGAATTTTCTTTGGGAGGAACTTTCATTTAAGTGAGACTATAATAGTTGAATTTAGTTATATAGCAGATGTACATTTAGGGATCAGAGGCTGAGCAATTCACTAAAAGATAACTAGAATCCAAATTCTTTATTCAAACAAATTCAAACAGCTGAATATTAAAGAAACTCGTGTGAAATGGATTTCTAGGTGTATTATTTGAGGATTTTGAGATGTGACTTATATTGAAATCAATGCAGTAATCTCATAGTAATACCATAATATACAAATTTCTATAAAAAATGTCAATTAGGGGGCCTTAATTCAAAGAGAACTCTAGTAAGAAAATAGTTCTATATCTTCCATATTCAATATCTTTTGAAAACTCTCAGCCAAACACTTTACAAAGCTAATTTCGAAGACTTAAAGCCTCGCAGACGAATGATTTGTACGATAAAAAAGCTACAGCAAAAAAAAAAAAGGTTGAAGAAAAATTCTCTATCTGATCCTTTTCCCTAATGCCTTTTTGCATATCGTTTGCCATCAGATATGCTTCTAGAAAAGTGTGTGTTGAAAATGCTTGATAATTGTAGCCGAAAAGTAATTTGCTTGCCTTCCGTCTGCACATGTCATATATGACAAAAAGTGCAATGGGAAGGAAAAATACACTGATGAAAATGTGAAAAACATCCACAAATTTTAGCCTTGAAATTGGGAAAGGTAAAACAAATTACTCGAATGAAATGAAAGAAATATTTTAAGACCTTAGAGGCATATAAAAGTGATAAAGCCAGCTCTTACTTGGCAATATTTAGAAAATCTATTCATAAACTATTCTTATAAATATTTAGAAAAATTATTGAAGAGAAAAGCTTTCACTTCTTGTCCTTTCGTGCCTTCTTCGACATAGAAATCCCGTATTTTTATTTACGTTTTAATTTCAGTTTTGTGACTTTCAATCCAACTTTCTAAAAACCAAACTCAATTTTTGTAAATTTTTAAAATTTTATTAATATATTTTCAGTGCATAAGAACCAAAAGGACTATGCATGTATGGTGTTTGCCATGCGAGTTGACAGCGAATGTGCGAGACCTGAACCTGCTCCTGCTGCTCCTGGTGCTCCTGCTGCTCCAGACGACAACGATGACAAATGCAGGCGGGCTGGCAGAATTGCAGAAAGGGAATGAATGGAGGCCAAAATCAAATTTCGAGCGCGCACTTTGCGAAATCAAATACAACCAAAGCACAGACAGTTGGACAGATATAGACAGACGGATGAGAGACGAGACAAGGCGAGACGAGCCGAGGCGAGGAAAGTATGAAGTGTTTGCCAAAAAATAAAAAGTGGGCACAAAGCGCATCCAGCAAGGACTTTTTCTTGCATTGTAAAATAGATTTTCGATTTGGCGACTTTCAGACATAAGAGAAAGGCAAGAAGAAGACAAGTTGCCCAGCCAGAACCCGAACCCGAACCAGGACCAGAACCAGCGTCAGAGTCAGAGTCAGTGCCAGAGCCAAGTGCCAGATGATTGAAGTAAGCGATGGCGATGGCCAAAGGCAACTTACATGTTTGCTAACAAACAGCAGCAGCAGCCAGGACATACACATACGCACACACACACACACACACACATAAGAATGAGCGCAAACACTGCTGCGAAAAGCAAAGCAAATAGAAAAATTTTCTGCAGCAGAGCATGTTTGACATATTTGCTTTGACAGTTCTTTCCCAAGAGTTACACCCTCCCTCCGGCCCATCCTTCATCATGCAAGAGTTCCAAGTGCACATTTTAGCCACGTTCTCGTTCTTCTTTTGGCCTTTTCTGCATTGCAAATGGATGGGACGGCTGCTTGCTCGTTGCCGGGTTTCAGATATGAAAATGGGCACTTAAATGGCCAAAGGCAATGCAGATGACATTTCTTCGAAGTCTGCCTGAGCCCCCCCTTAGCGACGACTCCGTCTGCATTTGTGTCTAATAAATATTAATGCAAATTAATCCAATTAAAGTGGCGTCGAAATTTTGTGAAAAGAGACGACCTTATGGATATGAGGTATGGATTTATACATATATATATATATATATATATCATATAGACATATATCTCATCCCTGCATTAAGTGTGCATATTTCAAGTCAGGCTAGAGGCAAGGGAGCAGCTTTTGGTGGTTGCTCTTTGCTAATTTGCCAAATGCTCAAATGGTAAGCCATAGCAGATCAAGAGGGTTGTTTATTTCTACTCACATCTCTGCATACCCCTCAACGTTGCCCCTACAACAACAACAACAAGAACAGCATCAGCAGCAGCAGCAGTAGCAACAGCAAATGCAAACAACTCGCCATGCCCCCATGGGATTGTCTTAATCAAATTTATGGAACGCTAATGAGAACAAAGTCAGGAGCAGCATCACAGCAACAGCAGGCAGCAGGCAGCAGGCAGTTGTGAGTCAAGAATGAGCCACAGTATTAAGCCAATCAATGGCCGTGGGTTCTATGAAGGATTATAGTTATATAATACCCAAAACATAGACTTAGTGCAGTAGTAGCAAAATAAATAGAAAATTAGAGAAAGTAGAAACTCTTTAGAGATTTTCATTAAGGCAGACAGATGTGCGATGTGCAGATGAATATTAATTGAAGGAATCAATTGAATTCGAAATGCTGAAAAGGAAAATTCTAAGATGGGATCACAAGTGAATGTGTCTTCTGCGTTGGTTTGTGTTTAGAGTAGAGTTAAAATTAAATAATTTCGTGTAAGGTCTAACAACCTGAGTTGGACAAAACTGCCTGAGCCTTAGATCATTCCTGTTGGGTCAAACTTGCTTGACCTATGTAACTATGTGAGATTGTGTGCTGAATCAAGAAACCGATTGACTGTCCGCCGAAGCAGTTTTGAGATAAATAGAGAAGCCACTGGGTGGCCTTAGCTTTCAAAGCAAATACATATGCGATAAAAGACAGCTATGCATGTTTGTCAGTGGGAGTACAAAGACAGATGACAGTGTTAACAAGAACAAAAAGTGAATACAAGAGATATATATATGCTAGTCCGTATAGGATGCATGACTTAAAGCTGTAGAACTTGGTACAACTTCAAATGAAATGTAAAACTACATTTATTAGGGGTCAGTTAATAAACCACAAATTACAGAAAGAAAGTTTAAAAATGATGGTAAAAGCTTTCTTTTACTTTTTCTAACTCTTCAAGCCTCGCCAATATCATTCAACTGATGTTTCTTAACTCAAAACGTTTTCCTCGGCTTCCGTTTAAGCTTATTTGCAATTTTATAGTTTGTTTAGCCATTTTACTCCCCCATATGATCGCTTCCATCTTTCATTTCATATATAAATGACTTCTTCTATATAAATGTCTTCTTCATAGAATTTACCAAAAAGCGTTTTCTAGATATTTGGCTTTCTGATTTTATCGATTCTAACTCTCAAACCAACATGCTATATCCCTTATAATAGATTTGAACACTCAAAATCTATCAACAAATCATTGACCAGCATGATCGTATTCTTTGCGATCTCTTGCTATCTCCATAGTCTACCATCAGAGACTCCAGCTGTTCCATCTCCACTAGCGATTCATTGATAACAATGGATTCTCATTCAGCAGTGGAATGATGCTATCTCACAAAATCTTGAAAATATTTGAATAAATTTTAAAATAATTTACCAAATCGAGCTACACTCCACTATCCCTTAGCCTGCTAACTATTTTCATGAATCACCACATATGGGAACCACTATAGAAGTTAACGAACCGCACAACAGCTGAACCGCCCCTAAAAATAAACAAATGAAAAATTTGTGCATAATCAATTAAACCCTATCATCCATGAGGCTACCCCTTGCTGCATTTAAATTTCAACTAATTCAAACCCAGGCAACCCTAGCAAATTGATAATGCATTATCTTCGATCCGTAGCAGGCAAAGGGAACCCCCCCTTAGAAAGTCAGCTATTGTTGCTCTACCTGAAATGCCAAATTATTTATATCGCACTTAAATTGGCAATAAATAGAAATTAGAGGGGTTTCTGTGGCCCTACAAAGAAGGGGTGAGCGGAGAATACACTCGACGACAGCTGGCTCTCAATTGGAATCCTTCAATCATCATTCTTCATGCTCTGCCTTTGGATAGCCAGTCGAGCGCAAAGTGATTGATCAGGCCGCTGTGTACCTTCAGCTTCCTTCAGACTGCCTTCAGCTACCTTCCTAAGTAAATAACAATTAAAACGAGTCCTCCGATCTTAATCTTTAGACAATCGACAACCGACAACCCAAGGCACATAATGATAGGGTACAGCATAACAAGTATAATGTTTATGGTAATCCCTAGCAAAAGATGTTGGAAGAAAAGGAACTCGTTACTCTGCACTTTTACTTTACTTTTACTTATTCAAGTGCTTAGCCCATTAGTCGGTCGTCCTTCCACTAACAAGCAAGGATTAGGTTGAATATCGAAAACTTCAAACAACATTTTAACTGCCTTCTGCGACGACTACCAGCTGTGTGCTGTGGACCGCTCTCCCTCATTCCTGTCTCTCTGCCTCATTTGGTGCTACGACTTTTTTTTTCTTCTGGGGGGGAGCCGCGCTTAACAATATTTCAAGCGCCGAAAAGTTTTCTTATGCCCACACAACAATAAGCCGAAGCAGCAGCAGCAGCAGGAAAACCAGGAAAAATACTCTCAATTCGGGCAAAATGTGAATGAGAGAATGCTGGCAGACGGAGAATAAGTAGAAAAAGGCAAGAAGAACACCAACAGCAAACCAACAAACAAGCTTTTTAGGGCCTTCTTAACTAAGAGTTTTGCTTTGGGGCACATGCTGGTTTTAAGAAAGTTTGAAAAGGATACGAGTATTTCATAACAGCTCCAAACATAATTTTATGCAAAACTAAGTATTGAAACCACATCAACCATATGTATGTATATAAGTATATAAGTTTTCAGCTAGGAAAATATGTTCGCAGATGCAATAGCACTGAGCAGGCGATCCTCGGCATGAAATGAGTTAGAGGGCTTTAATATATCTTGAGATTTTTATTTGCATTTATTTGGATTTATCTGGAGTTATCGCTGGTCTTTATAATACAGCCAATCACTTGGATCCTGTTCTATACTGATACTGATTAGCCGGTAAATTTGTGAGTTTATCTTGCGCTTCAGAGAGATTCTAGTTTGAAGTCGATTACGAGGTTTTCTAAGCTCTAAAGTATTTGTTATCAATATTATTGGATTATAAACAATTCCGATAGAAATTAGCATCCAATTTCCTTAGAGCTTTAAGTGGCTCACAAGACTTTCATGGTTCCGGAGACTTTTACTGGCCCCCCCCCCAGGCTTGGGATACGATGATAGTAACTAAGATATATTAGTCAAACGTACTCAATTTTATTATTCTACTGCAAGATCGGTTTTGATATCAATAGCACGAACTATGGAAGGCAGTTCAAATATTTAAGGAGACTGAAAAATAGGAAATGGTAGAGTATTAAGCGAATATGTCACTTATGAGAAGAAGTAAGAATAGTGATAATACTTTGGATATGTTTTGGATAGACATTTTAGGATATGACCACGATACATTACCAAATTAATGGTTAGGAATTCAACAAGAGTTATGCGAAAGATGAAAGGGTTGGTAGATGAGGGGGCAAATTATAGTGAGACCAGGAAAAGTTAAAAAACGACTTCACCGAAGTCAATCAAATACGTCTTAGGAAGCCGTATGAAAGAAAAGGAAAGCTTAAATTCATGTTGAGCCGTTATAGAAGCTGAAAAGAGTTTGTGCCAGGAATAAGGAAGTGGTAAATACTCTGCCAATAAGGAATACTGAATCAAAGATCTAAATAAATATTAAAACTCAAAACCTTATGAAATCTACAACAACTTGATAAATACAGTTTAAATTATTATTTATTCTAAAAACTGGAAATACTATGACAGCTATGGTTTTCATTTGGAAAACAATTCTAATTTGGAAAATCTACATTTTTCCCATTCAATTCAATTCTTTTTCTACCTTCCAAAAACTTGTTATAGGGTATTTAGTATTTGCATTGCCTATCTATATAGAAAGCCCCGTCTTAAAATAAAATTCTCGCACATACTCGCGCACACTCTTGTATCCAGGACTCACTTTCATTCATTCATTCATTCACATATTCAGCTCCTATACCAAAATAAAGAAGGAAGAAGAAAATTTGCTCGCTTCGTTTTCTGCTTGAATTACAAATTGCAACATCAAAAGTTTGACGTTCTCGTTCTCTGTGTAGGTTCGCTCCTGGGCTTTTGCTTACACTGCTGTTGCTACTTCTTCTTGGTTTTCCACTGCCTCTTCCGCTGCTGCCTCCTCGCTGCTGCCTCCTCGCTGCTGTTGTTGTTGTTGTTATTGTTAACAATGCTTTTTGGGTTTTGCTTTGGCGTTGGCTGTTACTGTTGCTGTTGCTGTGGCTCTTGGTTGGGTAAGGAAAGCAATTTTCCGGCAATATGTTCTGCCGTATTAGAATTTTGTTTACACTCGAAAATGGAAAACATGCTGCAAGTGTATATGTATGTGTTGTGCATGTGTGTGGGTGTATGTGTGAATAGCTGTCATTCATTTGTTTACTTGCGAAATCTAGTTGTCAAGCATTTTTGGCATTTTAAAATGTATTTTCCTTTCCACAAAAAAGTACAATACTCTTCTTTTCATATCCTTCTGCCCGCTCCTCCCACTCCTCCTATTTGGCTTGGCTTCCCTTTGCAGCTCCTTTGGGCTATGCTAATTACTTTCCAAAAGCAACAGCAGCAGCTGTTGTAATAACTCAGCCATAAACTGCTTCGCTTTCGCCACACTAAAAAAAAATTATGCATAATTATTTCAGAAAGCGTTTCCATTAATTAGCTGCCACTGCATCTCCCCATCCTTGCTGCTGCTGCTGCTACTTCGAATCTAGGTCGCTAGATGGCGCCATACTCTGCCACGGCCACAGAGATTTCGACAATTTAACACCTTACATTATTAATTGAAGATGGCCCAAGCACCGTCGTCGGCCAACAGCCACCCACTAAACCACTTTCAGCTCAATTTACGCAAAGTTAAACAAGCAGTAAAAATGGCGAGCTAAAAAACTTTCACCCACAAGTTTTGGAATATTAATGATGCGAACAGTTGTTTCTAGTTAGAGCTTGGGCTCTCTCTCGGCTTCGATTGTTTTGATTGCTCTTATTTCGATATTATTATTATTATTATGCATTGTTCTCAATTATTTCAGCTGCAGCTCTTTTTTGGCATAACAATTTTAGGCATTTTGGCAGGGCAAGATGTGAGCTTTATGTGGAAGATGCAAAAGAACCAGGGGCGGATTGAACCTATGAGGGTCTATGTGGAGTATTAGTACTAGTAGTAGTAGTTGTAGTAGTAGTAGTAGTAGTAGTAGATTAGTAGTAGATTAGTAGTAGATTAGTAGTAGATTAGTAGTAGATTAGTAGTAGATTAGTTGTAGATTAGTAGTAGATTAGTAGTAGATTAGTAGTAGATTAGTAGTAGATTAGTAGTAGATTAGTAGTAGATTAGTAGTAGATTAGTAGTAGATTATTAGTAGTAGATTAGTAGTAGATTAGTAGTAGATTAGTAGTAGATTAGTAGTAGATTAGTAGTAGATTAGTAGTAGATTAGTAGTAGATTAGTAGTAGATTAGTAGTAGATTAGTAGTAGATTAGTAGTAGATTAGTAGTAGATTAGTAGTAGATTAGTAGTAGATTAGTAGTAGATTAGTAGTAGTTGAAGTAGTAGTAGTAGTAGGACTACTACTTAGTACTAATAGTAGTAGTTGTAGTAGAAGTAGTAGTATTAGTAGTAGAGTAGTAGTAGTAGTAGGAGTAGTAGTAGTAGTAGTAGTAGTAGTAGTAGGAGTAGTAGTAGTAGTAGTAGTAGTAGTAGTAGTAGTAGTAGTATTAGTAGTAGTAGTAGTAGGAGTAGTAGTAGTAGTAGTAGTAGTAGTAGTAGGAGTAGTAGTAGTAGTAGTTGTAGTTGTAGTTGTAATAGTAGTAGTAGTAGAAGTAGTAGTAGTAGAAGTAGTAGTAGTAGTAGTAGTAGTAGTAGTTGGAGTAGTAGTAGTAGTAAAAGTAGTAGTAGTAGTAGTAGTAGCAGTAGTAGTAGGAGTAGTAGTAGTAGTAAAGTAGTAGTAGTAGTAGTAGTAGTAGTAGTAGTAGTAGTAGTAGTAGTAGTAGTAGTAGTAGTAGTAGTAGTAGTAGTAGTAGTAGTAGTAGTAGTAGTAGTAGTAGTAGTAGTGGTAGTAGTACAAGTAGTAGTAGTGGTAGTAGTACAAGTAGTAGTAGTGGTAGTAGTACAAGTAGAAGTACAAGTAGTAGTAGTATAAGGCGTTAACAAAGTATATGGAAATTTTTATAAAAGAATTTATTGGAAAGTTCACTTTATAAGCCATTCGAAAAGGGCCCCGATTTTCTCCTATTTTCACTTGGAATTTTGTCAAAACGTCGTCTTCATACTCACCTACATTTGAGGATCTAACTTTAATGAATCTCCTAGCTCTTATGGTTTGTGTTCTGCATTGTTCTTCATTCAGCCAGTCAGCCAGGACACACCCTTTTATATGTGGGCATTTCCGTGGCCACCCAAGTGTCATTTGCCGTGCAATCTCACGGAATCAACATCGAGAAAAACAATAAAAATGTTTGGGATTGTCACGTGATGTGACAGAAATAGACCTTTCCTCGGAAATGTCCATATATAGTTTAAAAGTTAACTATAAACTCACTCTTTAGTTACAGCAAATTTAAGAAATCATCCCACATTTGGCATGTTGCCCTGTGCGCCAGGCAAATCCGTCCCTGCCAACTGCAAAGTTGCCCCCCTAATTACACCACAAAAGCGAGTTCAAATAAAAGGTCATAATTGAGCGGGTTGAAAGGGAAACTTTATAAAAGAGTAGATTGTATAATTGATTGAGTTGTAGCTTTTTAGAATGATGGATGAGAATTGCCTCATTTGCTGCTCAGTTAAAATTACTTAGAAAGTAAATATACATAAAGAAAATACAAGAACTGTAGGAAAAGCAGGCAGCCATAACTTTTCATAATGAACTATGTACAAAATTTAACATTGCTATTGTAATATCGATAGCTTTAATCCTCACACCCAATGGTTTTGCATTGAAATACATTTGGCATAAACAAACTTTGGCAATTCCTAAGCTCAACCTAAATCATGTTCATTTCGTTTTCAAAAGAAAATCTTTTACAAATTATAAATAGAATTTTTAGGCCAATTATTGACACATTTTCTTGATAAATCCACACACCGAAGCCCACTCTCATACCCACACCGAACTCATATATAAAAACCAATCAAAGTTTCAAAAAGTCCTGAGCAGGTGTTGCCTCCCGCATTGTCGCCCACCTAACCTTATCAACTTTCCTTCTTGGACTTTAACACGCACAAGTTTTAGCTACTTGTAATTAGCTTTTTCTTGTTCGATTCGTTTGGCAGCTCCAAAAATCGCTTTACACGCCAAGCCAGCTGAGGTTACCACAGCCACGCTGCCACCTACCTCCCCGCATCTCTTCTACCCCCTTTTGCAACGCTACCTAAGAGATTCTAAGTTTTGCGTGCGCTGGCAAATGTTGTTCTTGGCAAAAAAGATTTAACTTTTTGATTGAGAAAACATCATTAACGCACGTAAAAAGGCCAACTAACTATTTACGGTTATGTGTGTTTATTTTGTTGTTGTTGGTCGCTGTTGTTGTAGATGTTGCTGTCTTGTTGTTGCCAAGGTTAAAAGTTTTTGGGTTTTTCCACGATGCTAAAAATCAAATAGGGCGTAAAGATGCGGGCAGAAAATTTGGAAGTAGCGAAGTTAGCCAGAAGTTTCTAATCACATTCACCGCAATTACTAAACAAGGTTTCCCTTCCTTAGGAGGCATGGCGGGGACGGACCTATATTGCCAATGTATGTCTAATGTTCTTGAAAGCAAATTAAATAACTCAATTAATTATGAAATTTTTTGTTGGTTCCCTGGCAATCAAGCAAGGCATTTAAAGCTAATTCAATTTAGGAATTAAGCAAAAGAAATTTTCTTTGAAAACAAATTTTTTAAAAATATTCAAGGCAACATTCATTAGCGGTACGAATTAGGAAGAATATATGACAAAATTGAAACCAAAATAAAGTAAATCTAATTATATAGATTAAGGATTTGTTAATGAATCAAAATGAACAAAATATTATGACAAATAATTTTGAGAAGAAGAAAGTGGAGCTATACAAAAGGAAGTGGAACAATTGTCGTTTCTGTTGAAGTAGCAACTAGGATCTGGGATCTATGTTCAGGCTAAAGCGAGCTTCACGATCAACTGATTATTATCTATTTAACTGGTATTGAAATATATTCTGGTCACGGCTAAGATGAGCCTCAGGATCAACTGATAATTTTTTATCTGATACCAATCGTACTTTTCTTTGCATTCATTATATTATATATGTTCCTATATTCGAACTATGATGTCGTCCAGACATAACTGAAATAGATTTGAAGCTTTGTTTCTATACCCAAGAAAAACACGTAGATCTACAATTAATCCTTCCTCATGTATTATCCCTCTAAGACCTGCAAAAGAAATAATCTGAATGATGATAAAAACCGCATCAAAATCCATTGCGTCGTTCAAAAGATCTAAGCGTACACAAGGAAAGACAGACAGGGGGCGGGACTTTACTGAAAACTATGTAACGATGTTCCAGCTAAATATTTATGTGAAATTTTAAGAGATTTATTTAAGGACTCATACAAAAGTAAGCACTTATCAAGAGCAGATCATTCTACTATCCTTGCAGCAACTGGTCGCCTTTAGTGGCAATTGGTAATTGATTGAAATCTGAAATATTTCTATACTTCATAACACATTTCCCTATCTGCTTATTGAGCTTGTTTGGCCAGCTTCAGTTTCTCATTCATTGCATTATTCATGCTCTCAAGCATCCATTGACTTTATCCATTTATGCATTTATTCATTCATTTGTGCAGCAAGCTTTTGTGTCCAAGGCAACACATTCCACCAGCAACTTTATAGTTCTTCACTTTCTCAGATAAAAAGTCTTTGGAGTTCTCAAGCGCTGCTATTTGTTGTTGGAATTTGCAGGCACTGCAGGCTTCTGCAGTAACCCCAAGACTTACTTACTTTACCCCAAAAAACTGAAGCTGAAAGAAACCCTTTGCCATTGCATTCGCCCTATTCTACAAGTTGAGTTCGTGTTTCGTGTGGAGTACTTTTTTTTTTTGTATTTCCAATTTCTGGCGAGGCAGGGGATTTTAATATTAAGCTAAGCTTTTTGTCTACCCTCACCTCACCTCACCTCACCGCACTTCACTTCACTTTCTTAGCCTGCTGGCTTGTCCTTTGTTTGGCAAAAGTTTTTTATCTAGCAGCCAAAAATAGTTTGCGAAAGTTATTTCTCCATCAATTTTATTGGTAATGCTTAGACGAAAAGTTTCTTTAAATGAAAAGGATTCACAGCAAAGGCATTCGCATTCGTAAAACTTTGGCAACATACAAAATTGTTTTGGGAATTAGTTGAGCAAATAAATATGCGGAATGGTTAAAAAATAAACAAAAAACTAATAAAGTGAGTTAAGCCTTAATTGTAATTACTCTAGCCACACGTCGCCCGCTCTGTAATTGCGACAATTGAGTGTAAAAGTTGCCAACTTGTAATTATCACTCAGAGACTTCCATTCCAGCAGCCAGCATCCAACACACACATACTAGTCTATACATACATATATATTTATCTACATATACAGATACGTAGACACTCAGACACATGCAACCGTTTGGGGCAGCTTAATTAATAGACATGACAAACAGTATAAAAAAAAAGGGAGAGAAGCTTCCCCCATCCATACGCCGTGACACAGCACGAATTCCTGGCCACAATAATAATTTACATTTTTAAGCCAATTTGAAAATGTTTAAAAACACAAAAAGTTAAAAAAATATATATGTATATTCCCATTTTCACAGTTAAATAAAAATTAATTACAACAATTTATCGTCGTCGTCGTCGTCGTCGTCGCAGCCACAAAAAAGCAACGAATTACAAGGCATACAAGCCCCCGGACAACTGTCCATTCTACCCTTACAGCAGCTCGCCCCTGCCCCTCCCACCCGTTTAATGTGCGGCTTGTTGTTGTTAAACGTCAGGGCTAAAACGCAAATGTTAAAAACCCTTTCGTTAATGCAGAATAATTGCTACGGTTCGTGGTCGTGGTCCAAGCAAGAGTTTCGCCTCGACTTCTTCCGCAGACAAAAAATATAAAAAAACACCAAACAGGAAGGCACCACGTCAAAAAGTCAGGATATTTTCTATATCCTGTACATTTTTAATGAGGAGAGTATGAATTGTTGGAATCAAACTTTAATCTACAAAATTTTACAAATTATTTTTAAATAAATGGCTAAAATCATGGAAAAACAAAATGTGAGAATTTCTTAATTTTGTAAAATATTTTGAAAAGATTTTTCGTATTTCATTAAAAAATATCAATAATAACAAAACCTTATTTTTTCCATATTCAAAACTTCATATTGGTTGAAGACTGTGGAGTAAAAAGATCTAGTTAATTTTTCATCCTCAGGTGCTAGATATATATTTTGGATTCAACTTATCTGTTTTAAAGCTCTTTGTTCGTAGCGATCTATGTTTTTTGATACCATTCACAAATTGGTATATTCATTTTGTCAGGAAGCTTGCAACTCATAGAAGAAAGCGTTTACGACTATATAAAATATATATATTCTTGATCAGCAGGACAAGGGGTATCTATTTAACTATGTCCATATATTCGTCTACCCGTCCGTCTGTTTCAACAAAAAGATCTGAGAAGTCTTCCAAGCTACAAAGCTGAAATTTTTTAACCAGATGCTTCCGTTGTCTGCGTGTTGGTTAAGTTCGAGTTTTATTCACATCGGACAACTATATCATATATATCCCATATAACCGACTGTTCCCTAATGAACACAAAGGAATATAACTTTTCTGTTTTTCATCCAAATTAAACCAAACTCGGTTTTTTATCTATTTGAGTAAGCCCCACGTCCACTGGCCAGATCTGATTAAGATCAAACAAGTGTCATATAGCTACCATATTTCCGATTGTTCCCGAATGAACACTTTTCTGTTTTTCATCCAAATTAAAGCAAATTCGTGTTATATCCTTGGTATCCACCACATCCAGATTTCATCTAGATCGGTTATATATTTACAAATGTAAATGGTACATAAGTTTCGGCAAGCCTAAGCTAGCTTTCCTGTTTCTTTAATTTCTTTATTATTTAGGGTTATATCTTAAAAAAGAAAATTTATTATTTTAAATTTAAATTTGCTTTTTTATTATTTTAAAATTTGCCTGTGCGACCAACATTGTTATATTTCTAGAACTTTTAAGCAGTATTATAAGATTTTATTTATTAATGTATTTATATAAGTAATAGAACCCTAAATAAAGTAAAAGTAACTTAGAAACCAATCTAAATTTTAAACATATTCTTGATTGATTGAGGTTTTATTGATATTTTATTTTCCTAATTCTTTTTTTTCATATCAATTATATTTCAGGCAATTTGTTCTAATATAAACCCTTAAATCTTTAGAATATGTTCTGAATTAGTATTTTTTCTCTTTTTTGCCATAGATAAAGCATTTAACGGGCTCGAGGTCGAAAATAATTAAGAAAACAAGCAGTATTTAGCTTGGCTAATATATTTTTACTGCTCATCGGCGGCAACCATCCTCAGTTAAGAATGTCTTACACGAAGGTCGTCAAAGCTATACGCATCCTTGGGTAATATCTCAATCCTTAGATTTGCTTGATATATGAATAAGAAGTTCTAGGAATATTTTTGGATTTTTCCCTAATACATTTAGCAATTTTTGTTTTTCTGTATTATATTATTCTGTATTATAATATTTCTCTATATTTTAGTTATGTTTTTTATTTCTAAACCTATTCAAATTCATAGTTTTTTATAGTTTTTTAGTTATAGTTTTTCATAGTTAAATTTGCTGAGGGAATACTTTGTATTTTGGAAATGCGAAAAATGTGGGAACTATATGATAAAGCTTTCAGATCTGAAGGTTTTTAGGCATATGAAAGAACAGCTTATAGCAGAAAGAAGTCTATGGTCTATTACTTTAAAGCTGAGAGACAATCTTAGAATAGCAGCCTTATCAGCGCAGATTGTTTACTTTGTCCAAGGCTTAAGTAAATGGATCGTCTGAATATGGTCTGATGCAGGGATCGTGACTGATCGCTGATCTCGAAAACATCTGCTGTTGTTATATATTAAAATCCTTCAATGCGGACATTCTATGAACATACATTGTGGGCAGTATTGAGCCTGCTCACCAACAATGCAATTCCTCTATATTATATTGAACCAGGATCAGGAGCCGCCTATATATGTTTACAAACATAACTCAAAATCTAGAGAGTTTTACCATATCATTACAAATCAAAATTTTCGAAATTTGTGAAAATCTTTCTTTCAGCAATCCAGGATATCTTCATAGTCAGTCATTCCCAATTTTCTGCGCGTGTGTCCGAAATTAGAGCAAAGGCAAATGGGGGAGGCTAAAAGGGGGACCGGACCGTTTTATACGCCCAGTTCCGTTTCATTTAGTTTTTCAGTTTTCCACCTAATTTAGCCAATTGGGTAAAAGTGCTTTGTCATAATCAGCCCGGGAGCAAGGTTCGCATATCTAATGAATGAATGAGAACTGAATGAACAGGATGAGCGAGATTCCACCATAAAGTAAACTTTGTGTAGAAAGAAAAAATGTGCACAGGTTTTTTTTTTTCTTTTTTGGCCGGTGTGGTGTGGGCCACATATTTATCGAGTTGCTAATAGGCTGTCACATAATTAGCCTTGTTGTTGTTCTTCCAACAACAGCAATAGCAACAACAATAACAGCAAAATCAGAAAGGGAACGGAAAAAGAGAGAAACATTAACCTAGATGAAAGTCAAAGATGGTTAACGATAATGTCCTAAAGCCATTGGCTAATGCGTTTCAGGGGGAGGGTGTGGTGTGGTTGGTTCGGGAAAGGGTTTCGGTTCGAAAGCCATTTAAATGTTTTGTTAGATGATTTATCTTAGATGGAGATGTAGATAGAGGCTGCACTAAGATGAATGAGGTCAAGTAATAGAAGCTGTTGGGTTGACAAGTGTAAAAGTTTGTAACGGTAAATGAATGAGTCCTGCGGCGATTTGATTGAAAATGTTAAGACTTGAAGATAGCAGAAAAGAGGTATGTGAAGTTGAAATATTAAAGGGATAGTAATATGGGAGAGAGATATGGAAGATTAAGAGAGAATTGACATTAAAGGAATACAAAGAGCTTTAAAGAGCTTTGGCATTTCATATGATATATGTATAGCTAAAACAATAGTTTTGCTGATTGCGTATAAAGGAGTTCACAATTTGTTGGACGACACGATTCGAAAATCAATTCTGAAATCAATGTTGATAAAAGATTAGCCTCGTTAGCACCCGACCTTACGTAGGTTTGAACGCTCTTCTTGAAGAAGGGTTACTTTGTTTCGGGACGAGAAAAGAGGGACCTTTTCCTGGTTCGGATGACAAGTGGAGTCTTGGATCTTCCCATTACTCATTAGAGCTATATATTCTGATTCAAGAACATATACTACTTGCTGATGAGATAAGAGAAGAGTATTAAGAAAGAGCATGTATAGCCATTAGACGGGCAAGGATTCTCTTGTCATTCTGATTAAGAATGTGGGTTATTGGAAATGCCTTATTTTGTGAGTTGAAAGCAGAAACTCTCAGGGAACTCCTAAGCAATATGTGTGCCGCTATTTCTATATATATATGTATTTATAAGCATAAATTTCAAATGAATTGTTTGGAAGAGCATTTTTCTTAATTTTCAATAATTGATCATCAGATACCCTTACATCTGGGTAGTCTTACCTGTAATCATCTATAAATCTCCAGCAATCCTAATAGCTTGTTGCTTTTGCCGCCTCAGTCAACCCTTATCAAAAAATAGGTACGTCGATCAAGTCGAAAATGTGCCTTCCCTGAGGTCACATTACCCATTTGACAAAGTGACTTCTGCTAAAAAAGAAAAACGAAAGCGACAAATGGAGAGGTGTGAAAAATGATTTGGGAATTCTCAGCCTCAGCAGAATGGTAGCTACTACTACCCTCTCAATTCGGTTGCAATTAACGTTTTGCCACAGCAGCTGCAATCAACCCATATGTATATATACACATTCGATTTACACATCGAATGAAATGCGATTGCTAGGCGATGATTATTGTTTCAACGCCTCAATAATTCTGACAATTTAAACAAAAAATTGGTGGCACAAAAAATATACAAACGGACGGACGGACAGATTCCAGTTCCAGATGCAGATGGACATGAACATGAAACATGGGCAAATGGCAAATATTTGTGGCCATTGGGCAAAAATGCAAAATGCAAGCGCCGTAAGTTTGTGTATGGATTGTCCATACCAGGAATGGCTATGCGGAAACTGGCCAGTGCTAATTGCCAATTATGGACAAATGCGTCCGAGCGCGAAATTAAATTAACCCCTTTTTTGTGCCTCACCGCCGCCACACTGCTGCATGGCTCCAACCCAATCGCACGTTGCCAAAGCGGCAACCGCGTCATCAATCAGCACCAGGGATGACATTGGCACAAAAATCCAATAACAACTACCAAGGCGTAGTATAAATATGAAAAAAAAATATTTATTACCAGATCTATAAATGCAATGAATGGGTACAGATAATTGGTAGATGATGGCGTAACAGCGTAATGGGTAAAGTAGAGTTTAATCGAGACGTTTGAGTAGAGAAACCAAAGATTTATGATAAAAGCTCGAATTGCAGGTGTGCATGGACATATTTTGCTCTCAGAAAATGGAAACTCAGTTTACTTTTGTTACTGAAAAGAGAAAAATATTTTGTACAAATGAGGATTCGGATCGAATTTGATTAAAGTTCGATAAAAACCTAATAACTGTTCCAACCATACTTCAGAAACAATCAGTTTTACGTTTGCTATGTGAATTTGAAATTTGGTTAGGGAGCGTCAATGCTCTTAAGACGAATATGTTCCAAGTAAAACCGAATAAAAAAGAGGAAAGTGGTCTATACCAAGTGCTCAATTTGAATCAGAACGTCCTATGACAACTATATGATATAATGATATGATATGATATAATATGTGGGTATAAGCCACAGTAAAACACTTCCGTTTCTGTCGGCGTCTGCTACAGAATCTCTTTGTCTCCATTCCTCTTTAGCCTAGCTTATGGCATGTATAATATATGTGTGTATGTACAAGTGTGTGTTTAGTCTATGTGCATGATTGGTGCATTGGCTATTAACTAGATAGGGTTGTGTTTCCTGCTACTAGTGCAGTTGACATGGCTGTGCTGTCGACTTACTGCTACAATAACAACGTAGAATAATCAAAGTTGGTATGGTTTCTAGCTGCCTTTGACCTAGAAAGAAAATATCATTGAATCTTAGGGTTAGGAATCTTAGGTGCTGCTGCGAAAGGTATCGCCCAAGCAAATAGGACTGAATATCTTGCAAAGGATTTTCCTATCGAACACCCCAATTGTACTTATACCATTACCTTATTGTACTTATATTAATTTGACTGCTGAGTTTCACTTGCTAGTGTGGACTGAGTGGACTGAATGTTGACAGCTGTGGAGATGATTCCAGATTCGAATCTCGTCACAAACAACTTTTTACTCTTACGCTTTCTTAACGCTCTTGGCATTAATGCTTTTACTCAGATTGTAGATTTTAGAACTTATATTATATTATATTAAAATCAGCATATTATAAAAAATAAGATTGCCAAACTCATATAAGATTGCAAAACTCATACTCACATAAGATTTTCATTGATGCAGAGCATCTCTTAGTCAAATAAGTTTTTTGGAAATTTCCAATAAAACACCTTTCCCGTAGTTTTGTCTTCCATATTAAACGATGAAACCATATCTCGGCAATTCCTATAAAAATTGTATGATTGGCACATATTGCTGTACCTAAAAAACTGTGTGGTTTGAAAAAATTGCAAATGAGTTATGCAGGTTATGCAAGAGAGCTGAATCGAACCGCATTCAGCCACATTAAAATAATAAACCATATACTTTTTTTTGAAAATGGCATAAAAAGGCTTTCAACAGAGCAAATGTAATTTATTTACCACACCCCCGCCACGTCAGTCTGTCCCTCCAGCGAGTTTTCATATTTTTTACAAGGCAGGAAATGCTGTCAAGTGTGAAAAATAATAACACGCATCGCCGTCAGATTTTCCAATGTTGATTATGATAATATGCAAACAATGGAGCGCGTTTTTCAGACGCGTCTCTTGTTTCTGGCCCCGACTGGGACATGTCAACTGGCATGTGGCTTATAAATGATGCACAAAACTGTAGCTTTAACCCATCAGAGCCAATTTCTGTCACATAAAGAAGCAATACCAAGCCACATGGGGTTTATTTTCGAAAAAAAATAAATCGAAAAATGAAACGGAAATGAAATCAAATATTATTTGCAAGGAAGTGGCAGAGTCATAAGGCAGGAGGACAACATCTCGTTACAATCACATGATTGAGATAGTTAGGCAAATTTTGAGAGTGATATTGAAAACGAGAATTTAGACTGGTGAGATATTCTATAAGCCCAAGGGAATGCTCTTAGGTGATCTGGTAGAGCTTCCCATTTTTAGTATTTCAAGAAATTTTTGTGCTTAGGAAGGCTGTGCAACCTGTGTTGGAAGCTTTTTCCAGAGATGCTATTTTATCGATAAGTTGCTATATGAGATATTTTATCGATAGGTAGAACACAGTGAGCATCAGGTGTATACATATCACCAGGCTGAGATAACGTCTGAATGATATATCTCAGATTTAGAGTATATAAGTATTTACATTATCTGGTTGGGGGTTGCTGATTTCTCGGAGAAAGCAAGTAGACGTGGTTATATATCCTTCATTTAACGTGTTTATAAAATTTGGTGTTACTCCACACTATCTTTTTCAAATCTCTTCATCTTAATCAGTTCTAAGCAGGCCTTGCCTTAAGCTTCATCTCATAAGTGTCACACATTGGGATTACAATTTTAATTCATTCTGTTCGTGGCCGCGCTTCAATCATGACTGTGACCTATACAAGTGAGGTGACTACCTCCAGGGTTATAAGCAATTTTGCCCGTCTGCTGTTCAGGTAAGCCTCCATACCATCATCACCTATTTAGCGTATTCCATTCCGTGAATCTTAATGCAGATGGCGTGGCAGCATTTATAAACTGGTTTGGTTAGATTTGGTTATTTTTCTGACACTCTATTTGTTATTGGCTGTTCTCTATCGACTATTGGATCCATCTGGTCAAAAGTAAGTTGTAGATAAAGCTTTAGCAGTCATCTGATGTCCTGAATTGTAGATTCTTCGAGGACCTGGTGTTCTATTGCAATAAGCAGGTCACTCTCATACCGCTTTCCTTCGTATTGGGCTTCTATGTGTCCATTGTGATGACTCGCTGGTGGGCTCAGTATACCACCATACCCTGGCCCGATGCTATAGCTATACTTGTGAGCAGCAGTATCCAGGGATTCGATGACCGTGCCAGGGTCATGCGGCGTACTATACTCCGTTATGTGTGCCTGTGCCAGGTGATTGTCTTCACACTGATTTCGCCCCAGGTGAAGAAGCGTTTTCCCACCTACAATTCAATAATTGAAGCTGGCCTACTGCTGGAGAACGAGAAGAATATCATAGAGCCGTTGGATGTGGCCTTTCCACATTACCCGAAACATTGGATGCCCATTGTGTGGGCTGCCAGCATTGTGATGCGGGCCAGGAAGGAGAACAAGATTCGGGATGATTATGCTGTGAAAAACATCATCGATGAGTTGAACAAGTTCCGGGGCATGTGCGGCTTCCTGCTGTACTACGATTGGGTCAGTGTGCCCTTGGTGTACACTCAAGTTGTTGCGCTGGCCACCTATGCTTTCTTTTTGTGCAGCGTGCTGGGCCAGCAGTGGACGAAGCACGATCAGAACAAAGTGGATCAATACTTTCCCATTTTAACCACTCTGCAATTCTTCTTCTACATGGGCTGGCTGAAGGTGGCCGAGTCTTTGATTAATCCTTTTGGCGAGGATGACGATGACTTTGAGTTGAACTGGATGATTGATCGTAATTTGACTGTGTCCTATTTGATAGTGGATGAAATGCATCAAGAGCATCCCGAATTGGTCAAGGATCAATATTGGGATGAAGTCTTCCCCAATGAGCTGCCTTACACGAGGGACTCCCAACGTCAGGCCCCACCAGAAGCCTCCACAGCCAGACTAGGGGTTGCAAATGGACCAGAAGCTGACAGAAAGGTAACTTTACCATCCTCAAGTTTTCGCTATTTTGACTCCTTTGCGTTACAGAGAATAACTGCGCGCTCGTCATTTTTCTCGAGAAAATCCAGTGAATCCACTGCGGAGCAGGATAGTTTTCTGCGCGGTGTCCTAAACAAGGATTCCACATCGAGCTATGAAAAAGTTGGCAGCTATCAATTGCAACGCTCCACTTCGAGCATGTTGCTCAGGCGCACCCTGAGCATGCAACAGTCTCGGGTGACCTATGGAGCTCGAGATCGCATCATAGAGAGATCCAGTGAGTATCTATACTCTAGACGTCAGCAATCCCAAAGCGATTTATCTCGTGATGGCAGGGATGTACAACCGCGACCCACAAGCTGTAAGTCTTGGATATTATTTCATTTCGAATGGATTCTAATACTTCTCGTTCTCAGTGGACTTTGAGGAACTAATAGAGCAACGCCAGCTTGAAAGACGCCAGCGCCTGCGCAGGCGTTTCCTTAACATGCGCAACACTCAGCCCCAGCAACAACCAAGGGGTTACACCGTGACGGTATTGCGTCCACCTTCGCTGCGCAGCGATAGTCAGAGCCAAGGGGATGGCGGCGAAGAGAATCAAAAAAACGAGAAGCGTGAATAGAAGGCGGCAGAAATATAGATGATTTAGTTTCACAACATTTGCTTAGATAACTTTATAGTAGGGTTGTCAAATATATATCGATATATCGTTTTTTGTACGATATTTTCAAACAATATTTTGCTATATTTCTGGGAATCAGTTCACAACCATGTCACAATGTACAAATAGTTTACGCCACCCGAATCTTATAACAGTTGCCTGAAATCGCTTCTCCAAAGCTTGAATCGGAATCAACAGTCGTGAATTGGAATATTTCTCTTTGGAATGACCATGGAGCTTCGTTCAATCTTCAAAGCGTGCCTGAAAAGCCTGAAGTCAGCGAATGATTGTTATACTAAGTCAGGAGCGGAATTCATTCTTTTGATACTATCAAGATATCATCTTTATTATAGCAAACATACAGATCTATTAGATCTACATATTTAATCATTCAAAGGACTTCTATATATTCGTTTTCTCCTCACTAATATTGCTCCTCCTCGCCCTCCTTGGTGGCGCTTAAGTAGCTCTTATTCGTTTGGACCTCAGCATCAGAAGTTGCACGAGTTACTCTAGCGCTAAGATCGGTGCTGCGATCTGTTAAAATCGGAGTTTCCGGAGGGTTGGCTAGTTCGCCCTTCATTAACTCCAAAGTCATGGTAGCATGTTGTATTTGGCGGTGAACACGTTCTTTTTCGCGTTCGACCCTCAGGCGATCAAAGTCATCCAGGCTGCCCTCAGTGCGAGGAAGGTATTCTGACTCTTCACCTTCGCCCATTGGTTCCTCGTTGCGATCCATTCCATCGGAAGCGATCGATACGGAGGACAATGAACTATCAAATTCGATCTCTCGGTGAGCAGCAAAACGTATGCGCATTTCGGTCCCTCCAGGCCCTTCGCTTTCGCCCTGTTCGCCAAACTCAGTCCAGTCGGTTTCCTCCACACTCGTGGATCGTTTGTAATTTGAAGTGGCGCTGATGATTTTGGACAAATCCAGTTTAGCTGTGGAGGCTTCCGGGTGTTCAGCACGCTGTGCATCTGCCTGATAGGGCAACTCATTGGGAAAGATCTCGTCCCAGTATTGATCGCGCACCAATTCCGGATGGTCGTTGTGCATCTCATCCACAATCAGGTAGCTCACTTGCAGATTGCGGTCGATTGCCCAATTCAACTCAAAGTCATCATCATCATCGCCAAAGGGACAGATCAGTGTTTCAGCGACCTTCAGCCAGCCCATAAAGAAGAAGAACTCCAAGGTGCTAAACACGGGAAAATAATAGTTCACCACATTATTATAGATGGCACCCTTCTCCTCTCTGTTGATCCACTGGTGTCCAAAGATGGCAGCCAAAAAGTAAGCATACACAGCTAGCGTCACCACCTGGGTGTACACCAATGGCACACTTATCGTATCGTAGTGGATGAGCATGTTGCAGCCAGCCCGGAATTTGTTCATTTCATCGATCATTGACTTCAGCGAAAAATCATCCCAAATGCGTCCCTCCTTCCGGGCGCGCGTGACCACACTCGCTGCCCACACTATGGGCATCCAGTACTTGGGATGCTTCGGAAACTTCTCATCCATGGCTTGAATGATGTTTGCCTCATTTCTGTTCAATAAACCAGCATCCACCAGGTAATCGTAGGTGGGAAAACGTCGCTTTATGCCCGGCGATATCATTGTCAACACCATGGTCAGGGCCAGGCATATGTAGCGCATGATGGTGCGGCGCATTAGACGTCCATGCTCATCTTGACCACGCACCAAGGCACTGACATAGACGGCAACAGGATCGGGCCAGGGCACTGTGATATATTGACTCCACCAGCGCTCGACAATGATGCCCACATAGAAGCCCAGCACAAACGAGAGGGGTATCAATGAGCCATAGCTATGGCAGTATATCACAAGGTCTTCAAAGATCCTAGATAGAGAGTTATAGGTAATCATTAGGATAGAGTTGGAGAAGATTTGGAGGACAAAGGAGAAGTATGTGCTAGATGCTCAATCGACGGTCGGAAGGCAGTCGTCTCTAAGGGCCTTACGAAGCATCTGGAATGTTAGAACGGAATGCATTTTTGCCAAGCCGCACACAAAACTTGATTGGGTATTGCTGTTCGGATCATTGCTGGACCCGTGTCTATATTCACGTATAGTCTCTCTATATACACCGGGTTAAGGATGTCGTCCACGCTGGTAGCTGTGTTGTAGATTTCAATAGCATATGATATTCTTACTTACGCCTTATCACTATCATTCAATATGAAACGGTACAATATGGCCATGGCATAAAAACTGGCCAAGAAGGCCAACAAATCAACCCAAATGATCTTGTAGATACTTGCACGCCATCTAAGTACGGATGAAATGGGTTTAGTTATCACTGGTTCGACTGTTCTGGTTGTATGCATGGTTAGAGGTAGTTGAGAGCCATCCACTTACCTGCCCAGCAGCTTCCAGAAGCATCCCAAACGGCGGCAGGTAGCCACTTCAGCGGTATAAGAAACAGTCATGCTTTAGCCTGTCCGACAACTCGACTCGATTTGATTTGATTTAATTTTATCTGAGACATTTCCCATTTTCACTTGCTAAGTAAGAAGCAAAGCCTACTTGAATCTGAGGTTGGGTTTGGAAATTAGTTTCGCCCATTTTCTTGCTCAGGCGTTAAATGAGCACATTGGCTAGACAATGGTGCGTAATTATTTAAATTAGATTAGGACCACAAGAGGCAATTTGCGAAAGCTGCATCACACATGCGTGCTAAACGCCCTCTGCCCCTGCCCTTGGCCACTGTCTCCGCCAAATAGCGGTCATAAAATTTTAATACCAAAACACACAAATGCTGCTGTGATTCGCCTTTGAGTGAAAGTGTGAATAGCATTTTCGAGTATCTTATCAGCATGGCAAACATGTTCTCATATACATGTACATACTATATATACTGGGTATATGTATATAGCCCTCGATTCAACGTAATCCAAAAGTGACGCATACGCATAGTCATAAAAACGTGTCGGCAATACGACCTAACCACGAGTTTCGGGCTTTAATAATGCCCTGTAATCAGTTTATAGATAATTTAATAGTGGCTAATGGTATGTCGTTTATCTCATCACAGGCGGAGCTGGAAGAGACATAGAAATGACACTATAAATAGATATATATAAAGAGGGAGTGTATGAATGAATGGGCCTAAGAGAGTAGACAAAAATAGCCAACATTTTTATAGGAGAAAAAGAAATTAGCCAACTTCATACTAGAATTTTCCCTTAGTATCACAGATTTTTCTGAGCGATTCGTAATTATTTATTTGTATTTTTATGAAAGCTTGAAGTAATTTATTGAATATAATTTTTTCGACTCTTACACTTGACGAATTGCAAACTTTTTCATGCACTTTAATCTTATCTGCATGCACTTAAAAAGATAATGTAGTATGTAGATTGCAAATATATATGAATAACAAAAAGAAAGTTCTTTTATACTTGTTCATCGAAAATATTTAATTAAACTTTTTTAAAATTATATTAAATTTTATTTGAATTAGGTTTTTAGTTCACAGCACCTCACTTAAAATTTAAAAAAAATATCACAACAACATAAAGAACAATGCGAAGGAGAGATTGTGTTTATTAACAAAAGCATATAATCCTTCAGAGGCTATGATCATATATATATATTCATATATACATATTCTTAATTTTCTTTTAACAAAGTTGAAAATTCACATTTCATTTTACTATATAAACAAATTTTTGTTAATAATATTGTAATATAACTTTCATTCGGCGTTATCTGGCGTCACTTTTGGGTAATTTTACAGAGGCGGACAAAATTTAACAATTTCCTATAAGAAACCACTATGATATGAAAGTGAATCTCCATTAGATCATACATTTGCTAATCCCATCAAAATGTATGACAAATTTGAAGCCTCTACCTCAAATATGAATAATTTCCTTAAATTTTTATATAAAGCAAATGCTGGCTTTTGCAAAATGACGTCTCAGTGCTCAGACCATAAAATATTATTTGTATGAAAATTTGAATCCTCATAGGTTTTATAGTTTAGGATGTCTGTTGACCATTTATACAGATGTGATCTAACATTTATTTACAAACATTATTATAATATCAATGCACATAAAAGTATATAGGAAAACGCCGAAATGCAATAAAATTTTAACAATAACTTCTTAAACGAATCCCTTTATAGAAGAGTGGTAAAAATGTAATAGCTTTGGCTTGTCAGAGCTTATAAACATTGCTAATATTTATCCCATCTAGATATAATTTGGTAGGCGGGCGTGGGGCTATAAAAACCAAAAAATTTATGCAATCGGTTATACGGGTGCTTAATGATTTAGCTGTCCGATCTCGACGAATCTTGAACTTAACCAGCGTGCAGATATAAGGAACACCTGGGTGAAATTTCAGCTCTGTAGCTTTTAAGACTTCTGAGATCTTCGGGTTGAAACACACAGGCAGTCACACAGATGAACATATCTATACTCATATTCATTCATTCTTTTATATCACAGCTATATGATATAGTGGTCTGATCTTCACGATTTTTACATATGAGCAGCACACAGAAGAAAGAAGTCTACGGTAAAACTTTTGAACTCGTTAGCTTTAAAACTGGGAGACTAGTACGTTTAGACACAGACTCACATGCCGTCTGCTATATAGACTCGGCTTGTAATGCTGATCAATATATATATATATATACTTTAAATGGTCGCAAATGCTTCCTTCTCTGTGTTGCAAACTGAGATGACAAACTTAATATACATTCACATTTTTTGTGAGCGATGTAACAAACAGATTAATTTTGAAATTAATTTAACTATTTTTTCTTTAGATATTCTCAAAAAACCGAATTACTGTTAGCCATTTATATTTGCTTAATTTGATTTCATTAACTACAAACTTATCCCAATTACATATGTATTGCCATAATAATATATATGTACCTCTGATTGAAAGCTTTGTCTAAACACATTGACCCTATTTTATAACAATCTACATAATATTTGTTTGCAAATCAAAACGATATTAGTGCTCCGAAAGGCCATTACTGAAGAGCTTTGTTAATTTGCCTCTTATATTGCATTTATCAGCGGCTAAAAATGTACTCGGATTGCTCAGTTGAACTCGGTTTATGTGCTGCTCCCGGGTTGCCATTATAATCTCACAGGTTTCAGTTAACGTTTTCCACTGAGCGCGTCAACAACAAAATTCGCCCAGCTGCAGCCAAAGAGAAAGTCAGGCGTTGGCAAAGCCGATTCGGCAGATCGGAAACAACGACAAAAACTAAACAATCTTATCGCAAACAACAAAAAGAACATAAATAACAAGAAGGTATGAGTAGTTGGAGTAGATGAAAAACACAAGAAAAAAAACGTGAAATAAAAATAATAACACGAGTCAAAATGCTTGAAACAAAAACAATACGATCACAAGGCAGAACACTGACTTTGGGTTTGTCGAAGATTTTATACACTATTCATATGGTAACAGAAGGGCTACTTTAATGAATGAATTTTGCTTTGTAAATAATGAAAGTTTTATGAAATTTAAAGCGATTTTATTTAATTATGATCCTAATTTATTAAGAACTTTATATGAAATCATTCAGGATAGGCAAAAACTTAGAACTTATGTGGACATGTCGACCTGAATCAGTCAAGACAGGCCAAAACTTAGAACTTATATGGGCACATGGACCTGAATCCCGAATCATGACAAAGTTAAGTAGACACTTTCAAAAAGTGTATAAAAACACCGATAAATCTCAGTTGTTGTTGATCAGCATAATAGCATTTAGCAGATCGTTCGTTCAGGTAGAGAGTAGGAAAACTCCCCTACTAATACCCATGTTGTTATTCCCCTGTGGCATCTACTCACGCTTACCTGTTAATTTTTCATAGTCGCTCTAATTACAGCTCTGTCCGCCTACCTGTTTTTGTTTTTGTTGTGTACGGAAAGCGTTGCTCCCTCTCTATGCTTATCAGTAACAACAGATGCTCTCCCTCTGCCAAAGTTCTCTTTTTCGTTTCAAACTCTTATCGTGAAGAACAAATTGAAGAATTCTCGATTGCAGTCACAGACGCATATAGAGCGCGTACAACGACAGTTGTCAGCCTCAGCTTGAATTGTTTGTGGTGTGAGGAAGAACAAAACAAATAAATAATACTACAATAAAAACGCATCCATTAATAAAACGAGAGACGTTGCAGCGAGGCAAATATTTGCCTAGAATTTTTGCAATTTGCGGAAAAGTCTTGGTAAGCGTCAACTGAAAAACAGCTAATTATACACGGAAAACGTTAAGAAAAGTATATGGAATAATTAACATTATATAAATCTAGCATTAGCGCGATATTTTGCCTAGACCTAAATTAAATTATCTTATAAAAGCAAACAAAAACGGTTGCCAGAGATATACGAGTCTAACGAGAATAGTTAAGCATCTATGCTTATCAGTCAGAGCTTACTCATGGATAACAAAAAAACACACCCAGATGCAATTAAAACATATATTTATAGAGGAAATTGTGTGTGAAATTGAGTCACAGTTGGGAAAGTTATAAAAAAAATCACAATTTTGATCAGTTAAAGATACTCAAAAAGTATTTGAGTGATAAGATATATGACATAAGTAGCTGTAACTTTGTTACAGGTGCCATGGAGGTGCCATGGAAATCTCTAGAGATTTCGAGAAATGCATGTGTAAACACTGCAATTTATGGAATTTATAGGAGGTTTGGAGAACAAATATACCCTAGATTGATCGTTGGATAGAATTTTTAACTGTGCCCAAAAGAAAAGTGATGCATCTAGTTGTAATAACACTTCGTGGTCATCTTGGTACAGTGCAAATCTCTATAGATTTGGATAAATGAAGGTGTTAACATATGGATTTATAGGTTCATTTGTGTACCTTACTATGCAGATAGGGAAAAAACTCAATGGCTACTAGATGGATTTTCTTTTGAAGCATTGTTGAGGTGTTTTTAGGGTTCAAGGAAAGCGCCCGCTGAGTGCAGCGAGATTTGAAACCAAAACCACCAATATTAATTGCTTCATTTCAAATCTAGTAGGACATTCTTTACCCTTTTAAACTGATGTCCAAATTAAGCTATAAATTAAATTGTTTACACATGAAACTGTCAAAATCTCTAGAGTTTTCTGTGACACTCTGCTAAATGTTTACATATTAAAATAGCCAAACCTCTAGAGATATCTGTGGTACCCTCCTATAAGAAGATTTTATCAGTGGTAGCTGAGTTTAAGAAAAAGTAGATGTAATTATTTAAATGATTGTAAGATTCGGACTTTGCCTTCTTCAATAAAATGCCAAAAACCAAAATTTCAAGCGATTTCTTGTAAAGTTCCTTAATCACTTGATATGTTATTGAAATAAATGAAAATCTTCAAAAATTCAATTACAAAATTTATATAATTTTAATGCCTTAACTTAATATTAAAGAACTCTGATCGATAAGAGGCTATTCTCAAATTACCATTTTGCTTAAAAATTTCGTTGATTTTGAGTTTATTTAATGAGAAATTCTAAAACTTCAACCGCCGCCAATAGACACATTTAAGAATAATTTTCTGAAATTTATTTCTTAATGAATTCCTTTAAAACTTGTACCTAAATATGATCAACCCACGTCTCTGTGTCCCATTAAGCATCTCTATACATCCAATTAAAATTGGAGCGATTGAGTTCAAGCTTGAGTTTCAGCATTGATTAAATATATTATAACAATACAATGCTCAATAATTTGTATAGCCTCGCCTTAGTCATTGATAAGTTATATCATTTTAATGCCTTAACTTAATATTCAAGAACTCTGATTGATAAGAGGCAATTTTGCAGATTCTCAAATTACCATTTTGCTTAAAAATTTCGTTGATTTTCAGTTTATTTAATGAGAAATTCTACAACTTCAACCGAAGCCATATAGACACATTTAAGAATAATTTTCAGAAATTGATTTCCAAGTGAATTCCTTTAAAACTTGCACCTAAATATGATCAACCTAAGTCTCTGTGTCCCATTAAGCATCTCTTACATCCAATTAAAATTGGAGCGATTGAGTTCAAGCTTGAGTTTCAGCATTGATTAAATATATTATAACAATACAATGCTCAATAATTTGTATAGCCTCGCCTTAGTCATTGATAAGACCATTGTGAACAATACCAATTCGAAGCTCTAAATATATATACAATATATATATATATATATATATATATATACTTTAACAGCAAAGGCGTCATTAAAATTGTCTGATCTTGGCACTTGATGTGTGTGATTTAAGTGGCTGAATGAACCCTAAGCTAAGTCTACCAATAACATAGATGGAATTTTTTGTACGATCAAAGTTTATTGAACCTACATTTCAGAGTTATCATAGAGGCTCCGAGAATTCCCGAATTGCAATATGGTTCAGCAGGTGTCGCCTTGGAAAGTTTTAACACGACGCAAACATCTACAGCCCGATGGCAGCGAGGCTGAGGGGGAATCCAAGCTGAATCGTGTCTTGGGACTTTGGGATTTAACAGCGCTGGGTGTGGGATCTACATTGGGAGCGGGTGTTTATGTCTTGGCTGGTCAAATAGCTAAGGACCAGGCGGGTCCTTCGGTTATGATATCATTTGCCATAGCTGCTTTGGCTTCATTGTTGGCGGGTGAGTATCCCCTCCGTTTCACCACTTGTCGAGATCTGTCTAACTTTAGCATAAACTTTCTTTTTTCAGGCATTTGCTATGCTGAATTTGGGGCCCGTGTGCCCAAAGCTGGTTCGGCCTATGTCTATAGCTATGTCTGCATAGGCGAATTTGTGGCCTTTGTCATTGGTTGGAATTTGATACTGGAGTACATCATAGGCACTGCCAGTGTTTGTCGAGGCATCAGTCTATATCTGGACTCACTGCTGAACAATACGCTGAAGGAAACCTTTGCCGAGGTGGCGCCCATGAATGTTAGTTTCCTGGGCAGCTATTTTGATTTCTTGGCCTTTGGCTTAGTTGTGGTGTTTGGAGGTAAGCTTTCGTTTTAGAAGATGAGGTTAGAATGAGGATTTCTTATTAATTTTGAGTTATGAATTTGATTCCGTAGTGGCCTTGGCTTTTGGCGTGGAGACCTCAGCTATGGCCAACAATTTTGTGACCTGCCTGAACATATTTATTTTGGGTTTTGTGATCATAGCGGGAGCTATTAAAGGTGAGTTGGAAAAACTATATATTATTTCCTAACCGAAAGTTTGATTTCTCTTATTCGCAGCTGATTTCAGCAACTGGACTGTAGATCCCTCCACAATAGCTGATAATTCTACGGATCTAGGCCATGGAGGCTACTTTCCCTTTGGCTTTGAGGGCACACTTCGCGGTGCAGCCACTTGCTTCTTTGGCTTTGTGGGCTTCGATTGCATAGCCACCACTGGGGAGGAAGTGCGCAATCCTCGTAGGAACATACCCTACTCCATACTGATCTCCCTGCTCATAATTTTCCTGTGCTACTTTGGAGTCTCCACCGTATTGACCCTCATGCTGCCGTATTATAGGCAAGATGCCAACGCACCCTTGCCCTATGCCTTCGAATATGTGGGCTGGCCAGTGGCCATGTGGATAGTGTCCATAGGTGGACTAGTGGGTTTGCTGGCCAGTCTGTTTGGCGCCCTATTTCCGCTGCCGCGTGTGATGTACTCAATGGCCCAGGATGGTTTGCTGTTTCGATTTTTGGGCAAGGTCAGCCCAAGGTTTCGAGTGCCGGTGACGGGCTCTATAGTGGCGGCTCTTTTCACTGCCCTCATCGCAGGCTTGTTCGATCTGGCTCAACTGGTTAGCCTGCTGTCCATAGGCACACTTTTGGCCTACAGTATGGTGGCTATTTCGATAATCATTTTGCGGTACATGGATTACAGTGGAGCCGAGGACTTTCCATCTAGTCAGCAATCCATTTCGGAGACAACCTCATTGACCTCTCGAGGGGAGACGCGACTTACTTGTGGAGCCATGTGCTCGCAGCTCTTCAATGTGCATCGTCTGCCCTTGCCTAATACGTTGTCTACAAGGATTGTGGGTGTCTTGACCACGGTATTTTGTAAGTACAGTAAAAGGCACTTATAAGAACTGCTCTAACACCCTTCTAACGCTTTTGCAGGTGTACTTTCTTTGGGCCTGGGATTACTGCTCATGCTGGCCTATCCTTCAGTTCAATCGCAAGAAGCCTGGGCTCTCACTTTATTAATTTTATTGATACTCCTCATCGCCTTTGTTCTGCTACTCATATGCCTGCAACCCCGTGAAGCACGTAGTGGTCTCTTTCGGGTTCCCTTTGTGCCCATAGTGCCTGCTATAAGTATTTTCATAAATGTATATCTGATGCTGCAGTTGGACAGCTGGACTTGGGTACGTTTTGGCGTCTGGATGATAGTGGGTGAGTCTTGAGAATCTTTGCTTTCTACTCTATTGCATGTGCACGTATTTAATTTAATATTAACCCTGAAATTGCAACTTAGGAATACCCATTTATATTGCATGTTGGTGTTTGAACGATGTTAAGAATCGCTTTAAAAGAAATCCCGAGAGGTTAGAGTTTTACAAGGCCCTGAAAGGGCCACAAGCATTGCCTTTCGAGAAGGCCTTATTTGAGGACACAGGCGATAATCAGCTGAAGAGAAATCCTTCCAAAAGCCTAGATCAAATACAAAATCTAAGTGAAGTTCAAGAGGATTTGAAGGAGGTGAAACATTCGAATGGCAAAATCTTCTATGTAGAAGATACTAAAAGCGAGAGCTCTACAGCAACTTTGGGAAATGAATCCACAATCTCATGTGACGATGAGCAATCTGTGATAGCCATGTTAGATGACGTGCTCGAGGCAGAGGACTTGGCAGAGCAGAAACCAGCAGCTTTGCATGATTATCAAAGAAACTTTAGCCTGGACTCTGAAATGTATCCAAGTGTTATACAATCCACAATTGTGGCCACAATACACAATTCCAGCAGTGAAGATGAGAAGAGCTTGGCTGGGGATAGAAAAAACTATGAACAAGCGGCTCTGGAAATGCTCTCTGACATGTTTCAAAGCGAGGTGTTCTTTGAAGAATTGGAAAAGGCCAAGACCTTGAAGTTAGAGCAAAATGTAGCACCGAAACAAGAGCTGACACTTGAAGCAGACATACCTAAATTGCGTCGCCTGAATTCAGAAACCTCCTTGTCCTCGCTGGCTTCAGTCGTAGATGATCCTTTGCATTCTGACAAATTCAAAGACCGCCTGAGTCACATCTTTCTGAATGCCGCTAATAACCCAAGACCCAAGCCAAGCTCCAGAATTGAAGAAGCGGAAGAGAAACAACCTTCACGCCCTGAATTGAAGCATTCGAAAAGTGAAAGCGATGTGCGTCACCTACTGCTCAAGGCCATCACTGAACTGAACATAAGCCATAATAATGATGCCAACGAGAATGGGGAAAACCATAATGAAGTCCAGCTTCAACCTGGCCACATTCCCCGTCCTCCAAAATTCGATCCAGTGCTATACAAGACCATTAACAGCATTAGTTTGCGTAAAGAGCGACCTAGTTTTAACCAAGAGCTGGTTGTAGATGCCAGGAACATGAAGCTGGCCCATCCCGCCCAGCCACCATCCCCACCCTTATCCTCACCCTCACCGGAAACAGAACCGCTGCCATTCAAAGCGAAATTGGAGGCCATATTGCAGCGAGGACCCTCACATCGGACCCAACAGCAGCAGCGACGAGATGCTGCGTTGGTTGAGCGCCGAAGGCCTCAGTCCACCTACATCGAGATGGAGGAAGAGGAAGCAAACACCGAACGATGAGTGTGTAACCAGAGTTCGTAGCCCCTAGTTGTTAGAAATAGCAGTTGGCTAAAAATAGTAGCAATATTAGATATTTAAGTAGAAATAACCAAAGGTTGGGTTCGCCATGAAGCAAGCATGTTTGTCTTGCACTTGTTTGTCCATTGCATAGAGACTTTCCATTGAATTAGGGAATAGTTCATAAGCTGACTCAGTGGCTTCTCATTCATCATTTTGTCCAACAAATAAAGGACTTAATAGTAGACTGTAGATATATGTAGTATATACTATAATATAGAACATTATAATCATGCTTATTTGATACGCACAAAGATGGAACACAACAGCTCTAAACTTGAATAGAAAGTAAAACAAACTACTTATTCTCGGAACTCAAATATGTTGGTAATATAAGCAAGCTCCTAAGAATATGTAGGATGTCCGAACTAGAACTAGAACTATAGGTTGTCTTTTCAATGAGGAACACTTA
Source organism: Hirtodrosophila duncani (assembly GCA_037043425.1). Taxonomy (NCBI): domain Eukaryota; kingdom Metazoa; phylum Arthropoda; class Insecta; order Diptera; family Drosophilidae; genus Hirtodrosophila; species Hirtodrosophila duncani. Next base: position 2,882,417 of record JBAMBM010000834.1, on the reverse strand, counting down.
GGTTAGGCTAACCAGCCTTGAAACTCATTGTTTCTATTTCGCTCATGTGACGTCACTTGATCGCTTTTCGAAATTCAGTTCTATAAAGTGTGAATCCGTCGATATTTTTAATCGAAGTATTCAATGAACCCTGTTCATTCATCGAAATGTTAAAAACCCTTGAGTGTTCTTTAATACCATCTATAATAAAATACAATCAGGATCGCATGTATACATTAAGGCATTCCACACAAATCATGCTCTGCGAGCGGAATGAATCCGCTTGGTGTTGTTGATGTTGATAGTTCTGTCGTCGGCTGTTGAATTCGATCATATTTTTGAAAAATCAAATTCATGTGGAATCACAAACTCCAATTCGAAGTGGAATGGAATCCATTATTCGTAGTCTCAAACAGAGGGAAGAAATTCTACATAAAAACAAGACAATTGATGAATATTGCTTGCTCATTTTAACGTATGAAGTTGATTAGTAGAGAGCTTCGTTAAAGTGGCTTGAATCAGTTTGAAAGTGACAATCTGTTAGACAGATTTAAAGGGAATTACAAATATTTTACATATGAGTTTTATGAGAAAGTCTTAACTTTCCTTTTCCGTTCAATATTTATCTTTAAGAAAATTGTAAAGAATTAAAATTTTACTATTCTCTGTATATTATCCATCTTTACACAAGAAGTATAAAGCCTAGTCCTCAACTACATTAGCTATAAACCTATATGTATATATTTATGCCAAAACTAGATATTTATAATATCTTAATAGCATGTTTTAGCCTTAACTTTTGAATATTTTAAGAGCATGTTGCCTAAATATAAGTCTCATATTTAAGCATACGCAGTTTATCAAAGAACTCTACTAATTCTCCAAGTTTATCTTTAGGTCTGTCTATATACTTCTTCTATGGCTTACCAAATAGCTATAGGGAAATGCGCAGGCGACGCTCTGGCTGGCAGAAGCTCAAATATAGCGGAGAATTTTAAAAAACAACAAACGAATCACAGAATCGATAAATGCTATTTGATAAATGTCCACAATTTGTTCGTTTTTATAAATAAATAAATCTAGTTTGTAATTAATAAAAGTCAAACGAATTGCTGTTTGTACCTTTGCCATGGAGAGGGCACAGGCTGGCTGGCTGCTTCCGGTAAGACATGATCATTACGGGGAAGCAGTCGGCGCTGCACCGTTTATTAATAACTCCGGATCGGTGTTTTGTAGAGATTCGTAGATTGTGTGTGTTTAATTCCCAATTGGCCTTGTTTCTTCAACGATTGCCCTGACTTTGATAGATTAATTGTTAGCGGCTGATCGTCTCTGCCTGGAAAAATCAGCCCCTGGGGCTACTCTGTGTCCCCTTTCAACCCTTGATTTATGGGAATTTTCCTGCTTTGCTGGTCAGGTTGATGCCAGCTCTGAGATTTCCGAGACTCAAACCACAAGGCGGCACAACAACTGGCGACCGTCTTCTGACTTTTTTCTTTCTTTGTTTTGTGCTGCGTAAGTGTAACAAATTGTAATCGTGTTTGCAGGCGGGCGGGGGGCGGGGGCGGCGACTACTGTATCTGTGACCCCTCCGTCTTGCCTTTGCTTTATTATTATTAACTTTGAAAGAAGTCTCTGATGTCTCGTCTGGTGGTGGAGTTGGGGCTGGTGGTGAAGTTTTTGGTGGTGGTTGTTTTCGCTTTGACTTGCTTTGTTTGCCACACTTGCCGGCTGCGGCTGTCCGGTTTCGCCCCCCTTTTATCTAGTCAAGCGTCGTTCAAATAGTTTTATGGCATATTTATGGGCGCCCAAAAGTCCGCCTTAAAGTCACTAAGTCACTCAGTCTCCCTTGGTTAAGACTTTAAGGCGAGCATTCCAAATATTACCAGGCTGTGTGACAAATTGCACAAAGGCCCCAAAACTAATTAATGCACAAGGCAAAGAGACAAAATTACTTGATGTACTCGATGTGGGTGGAGCTGAAATTTTTTCGGAGGGGTTAGAGATATTTTGTTTCGATTTTCAAACATTGCTCTCTAATTATGCACATTTTTCAATCCACAACCCCTGTCTACACTTTTGGCTTGCAAGATTACAATATCTTAAAGCAATTGTTGCATGGATTTGTTTAATTTTCGTATATTCAACGAATGCTTTGATTAACTAAATTGGTGGTATTCAATGAGATGAGAGAAAAAGAGACGGCTCGCGACTCGAAGAGAGTGAAACCGATGTGAGACTTGAATCGAAGTGAGAAATACAAAAAGATAGCCAGCTTATTTGTATGCCTGTTCTCATGTCCTGTCACCATACACTGGCTCATTTATATTGCTTAGAGTTTCGACGTGCACGACAAAAGAGCATACAGACAAATTAGCTAACTTTTTCTATATCACAGTCGAGCATAGAAGGGATTTTTAAATGCATTTTCGATTCTACCCGCGAGCATTTGTATCCGTTGCACACCATATCCGAAAGGCACCAATTGTATGCGCATGAATATGGTGCAAGTACTTTTGGTTTCGACTAGTAAAAGTATTCGTTTGTTCTGGAATGAACTGTAAGTATGAACGACCTTTTGATTTCTGGTGAATGATTACTTTAGCGCTTTAGATGGGGCTTTATGTAGGGCTCTATTGAATATATCTGTAGGTATTACAAAATATTAAATATATTTACTTTTCAACTAAAGACCTAAAACAATGATGTAAGTCTGCAAAGGAACCTCGTCAGAATCCTGCCAATAAGAAAACACTGTTTGTTGTCGAAAAGGGTGTCAAATTTGATCAAGCAGCAGATTGCTAAGATATTTTTATGGATATGGCAACACTTTGTCTATTTGTCATTAAGCGGAGCAATATCAAATAGTATAATTATTCAGCTATTATAATTTGTTCGTTTTAATAGGCGTTAACCGTGGTACAAAGCTGCGTTTTAATATCGATTCTAGGCTGGCCTTCAGATGGTGGCGTTCAGATTAGCGGCCTGAGCTTCCAGTTTGACAGAAACGGACAGCCCCGCTAAACAAAGAGAATTTACAAAGATAATTCAATGCTGCTCACATAAATGGGTACAGAATTTGTGGTATTAAACAAGTTAGAAACAGTATAGCTAAATTGTTATTGGTGGCTCAACATTGGCAATGAAGAGTGGATCCTTCTAATAGGATTCAGCTCAGCTGAGAACTCAATTCTCATATTTCGTCAGATGAAAAGAATGCTCCTGGACTATAGCACATTGTTGGTGTTAGAAGCAAAGACTCTGCTAAGCCACATAAGACAACAAACCAACTCTGCTGCAAGAAGGGAATCGGATAACAGTCAAGAAGCTTTTGATATATGTAAATGTATTTTGAAGCTCACTTTGAAGCAGAACAATTTTTACCACTTTGTACTACAAAATCTAAAAAAAAAAAACCGAATGGAGTGGTCATTTTCATATGTAAAACTTGAAAATATAGCGTGATTTGTTAAGCTATTTTCGGGAATAAAAGAAAAATTCAAAGGCTACTAGATTTCAGGCTTGGTAAATGTACAAATATCGTCAGTTTCAATGTCGTAGAAATTCATGCGACATTCAAAACTGTCGATAGTTGTGTGTTATTTGTATTTGTTCCCTCTGAAATCTAGTAGCCTTTGCAATTTCCTTCTGTTCTTGAAAATAATTAAATTGAGCTATGAAAACTACTAAATGCTTAGTTTTCTGTGACTTTCTCCATTATGTACATACGTCCAAGCTAAGTAGGCCATGATTTTGAAAAATTTTGCGATTTATGGAGTCAGATTTATGGATTTGGGTCAGTTAACCTAATTCGTTCGAAGTGATAAGTCGTGTGAAAGTGAAAGTGGATAAGTGAAATAAAATAAAATCAAATTAAATAATAAATCAAAAATAATAAAGACAATTTTAACAAGAAAAGTAGACAAACATAAGTAGGCCTTTTTTCTTAATTCGAAGTGAAATTTTAAGTACCAATTCGGTGCCAATTCCTAATGAAAACGACTAAATTCTAGAGTTTTCTGGAAGCCAAGTAGGTCATGATAGTGAAAACTTTTGCGATTTATGGAATCATTTTAAGTTTGAGTCAGTTAATTTAATTCGTTCGAAGTGAAAAGACGTGTGAAAGTGGATAAGTGAAATAAAATCAAATTAAATTAAATAAATCAAAAGTAATAATTTTTTAACAAGAAAAGTAGACAAACATAGTAGGCCTGTTTTCTTAATTCGAAGTGAAATTCTAAGTACCAATTCGGTGCCAATTTCTAATGAAAAAGACTAAATGCTTAGTTATCTGTGACTTTTCCCATTATGTACATACGTCGAAGCCAAGTAGGCCATGATTATGAAAAATTTTGCAATTAATGGCATCATTTTCAGTTTGAGTCAGTTAACATAATTCGTTCGAAGTGAAAAGACGTGTGAAAGTGAAAGTGGATAAGTGAAATAAAATAAAATCAAATTAAATAATAAATCAAAAATAATAAAGACAATTTTAACAAGAAAAGTAGACAACCATAGTAGGCCTGTTTTCTTAATTCGAAGTGAAATTTTCTTGTTTTTTTAACCAATTGCGAACGGTGCCAAATCTAAGCCGAATTATAATATTTTATTTGCAAAGCTTTAAAGCCAAATCGGATCTATTATGCGAATTGAAAACGATTAGTTGATGCTAAGTAGATTAAATTATAACAATTTTCAAGAATTATTGTTCATTTTATTTAGATTTTGATTCTTTTACATACAAAACTTGGAATTTAAAATAAAATTAGGACCGTTCAAGTGCAAAATAAAAATCAAACAAAATTTTGATAATATAAAATAAAATTATTGAATCCCTGTGGGGAAGTAAAAAATTACATTTAAAATAAGTAAAACCAAATGAAATTCAATTACTTTAAATAAAAAAATATATTTTTAAATCAAATAAATAAAAAGTATGTAAATCAAACATGACTTTCAAGAAAGAAATTGAAGTCCATTGACATCTGTCATTTTCTTGTCAATTTTAACATTTTCTTTTTACGTGAAAAAAAGAGCTGGTAAGTCTGGAACAATTTTAATGGCTTAAATGAATTATGGAACTGGTGAGTCTGGAAAATATTTTATAACTAATAAAAGTAATGAAAACTATATGAAAATTGTGAAGCGATATTCTTCTCGATTACGAAGAGGGTGAACAATAATTAACAATTTATAAAATTTACTAGCAAATTCCACATAAAACGTAACTACAAAATACACAATATATAAATATATATGTTTTGTGACTAATACGATATGATGCCAAGAACACCTAGAAGTGTTTGCTTTTCTTAAATGTATTACAACTGATGATTTAACAGTGTTAACGAAATCTCCCCACGTAGATTTATTATCTAGTTAAAAAGTTTAAAATGCTTCGCAGTCAAAGTTCTCTTTACTTTGTTCTACATCGCATAATATTTCACTTCCAAATTCCATTTCCACAAAACTACTTAAATATCTAGTTGGGTCATGTTGAAATCAGTGCTCAGCTCTTGCTGCAATTCATTTCATTTTCTCCGCTTTTCATGTTCATTTGCCACCGTTTGAAGTTTAGTTAGTTTCGACGCTTATGTGGCTAAAGCGGCTTTCACATATTCATAAAAATTGCGAGTTTTAGCATTTTTCTCATTTCCACCCAAAAACATATATAATCCGCTTACCGTTTTGTCTCTGCTTTCTTTTATTTTTTCCCCCATTTTTTGTTTCGAAAATTAAAATATGTGTGTAGGATAACCGAAAAAGCGGAAGTTGTCATCATCGTCATTTGGTCTCGGGGCAGGTAAATGCGGGTTCAGGAAAAAAAATAGAAAATAGAAAATACAACCTGCATGGAATAACAAAAACCCAAAAACTGGAAAACTCAACCCTCGCCGGCGCAAAGTCAATGGGCACTCAACAAAAACATTTTGTCAAAACATGAAGGCGGCTACTGTTAGCCAAAGTGGATCACTGGATTTGTCCGAACAATGCAACGACAGCAGCCAGCAGCAACAACAAAAACATCAGCAACTGCAACAATAACAATTGCAAACAGCTGCACAGCTGCTGGCTAGATTCGTCTGAGCCTGGCTCGGAGTCGGAGTCTGGTGGCTTTGGTCCAACCGAAAAAAAGGATTAGCATTTGGTTTAGCAGTTTTGTTCAATCGCTTGGCCAGCCGGCCGGACTTTACTCGTAAAATGCAGCAAAACGGATGTCTGTGTCAAGGTCTAGGGCTGCGGTTTTGGCCACAAGGAATATCAGGAGCGGGCAGAAGCAGCCACTTGCATATGGCATGAGATTAACTCATTGAAAAGGCAATGTATGAGCTGTATGTGGGAAGCCAAGTATTTTGTGGGTTGAATCCAATTTGTTAAAGAAAGTGGATTTTGTGGATGTTGCGAGTGCAAAAGAGGTGTATACCAATTTCGGGTTGAATATGTAAATGGGTTTTGCTTTGAGGTTGGCTTTTGGTTTAGAAATTTGTAAGATTCTCTCTTTTGAATACTCGAAGAAACATTGAGACTTTTCATGATTTTAAGAAATGAATTGCTTTACAAATATAGCGAAAGGAACTCTATATAGGAATATTTAATAAATGTCATCCTGAAATTGGTTAAGTCAGCCAAATAGTTAGATATAATTAGATATACTGGGAAGAACAATAAGTGTATTAGGCAAACCGAATGTATGTTTTGTTATTCTATAGAAAGATCAATAGATAGATAAATTCTTTCAGAAGTATGTACATTTAAGCCGTTCGTGAAGCTAAGTAATAGCTGCCCAATGTGATCTAATTATCAATTATCTAATTCGTTACCATTTGTAACAGCGTTTCTTTCCTCATAATGTATCTAATCTGTGTGATAATTCATTTCTATGTTCTTCTTTTTCTCATTTTTCTGTTTCCTCTTTCTCAGTTTTAGGCAATCGATCTGAATGTTTTACCAGAATTTCTTATGTAAATAAGCTGGATAGATCAATCAATATTTTCAAAGTCTACCAGAATCCGGAACAATATATAATTTTGAATTGGTCTAAACAAAATTTGTATTTGTACTCGTAGGATTCCAAGGCAGCGATTGCCACAAAAATTGAAATTTGATGCAGTGACTCCACGATCACAATTCCAAGATATACAAATGACTTCTACGGCAATGCAGCATCTGTTTTGGCACCGAATCTGCCTAGACTCTACATTCGGCTTTACAACTCAGCAGATGCTTCTCTTCTAGTTTCGTCTGGCATCCATTGGAATAAGTATCAAATATTGACAACTATAATCTATCGCAGCTGAGCTATATTATACTTAAGTCCTTTAGATATACCTTATATAACAGCCATTTCGATGCCAACTTTGTTGATAAATTATCTGATAATGCAGGTGCTCACTGGGATGTCTGAATTTTGATATACTTCACCAAGTGGTGATATATTATGTTTGAAAACTGAGTTTCTTGACACCTGTTGAAATATTTACGAAATTATGGACAAGCTAAAAATGGTGTTAAGGAAAGATTTTTCCAAGGATATCCCACTCTCTGCGAACCTCAGTAGATTATATATGAAGTTCCATCTTCTAGCAATATATTGCAAGCCAATTGCTAACATATATATCGTTAACGTTTATGTGAATAGGGATTATTTGATACAAAATTATATAAATATGCACAAGTTGATCACATAAATTTAGCTGCGGTATTCTGAATATCTATTCCGTATCCTTATAGACAGAAGATTAGCATCTGCAATATCAACAATTAATCATATAAATCTGATGATTAAAAAAGTGTATATTTTGCTTTTAGCTTCTGATCTTAAGAAAATTTTTGCACGTAATTCCCCACTTTCATTGAAATATCCGATCGAAATTGTATTACAATTTTATGATTCTCAAAATTTTTGAAATGTTCTTGGATCCCAAAATATGTTAGTTCTATCTAAAAATATAGCTTTAGCCATTATAGACAAAATATCTTTCTAAATATACCAGATTGTTTTACGCAAGTCAACTAAATTTAATTTTGTCTTTACAATTTATATAAAAATTACAAATCTAGAGTTCCATTTGAGCATCCTGAACTGTAATCAACCAAGTTCATTTTATCTTTAACATCTGGTTTTCATTCCAATTGTAAGCCTTCACTTCATAATATTGCCAAGCCGCCGCCGCATTTCATCTTAGTTTCAAAAGAAATATCTAATGTCAGCTTAGCGCGCGCAATTTGTTGCTGCTGACAGCTGTCCCTGTGCCAGTATTCTAGCATATCCCACGTCCTGTGTCTGCACTAAGTAGTGCCAGTGCCCGCCCGTTCTTGGTCCTATATTCATTGCTATGCCAGGGCAGTTCCTGTTCTTTACATTTAGGCCGGGATGTCAACGGCAACAACAAGAAGAGCAGCAATTGCAGCACAGCATTGTCATTGTCCTCTTTTCAGTCTGTATGTGACTTCTTTGTTTCGCTTTCTCAACCGCTCTCCCACTTTTCCCTTCTCTCTATCCCCCTCTGACACACACACACGCACACACAGTGTGTTAGAAATGCTAACGACATTTTGTTATTTACTTATTGCATTCATTTAAAAGTGAAGTGGTATGGAGTAGCCTCTCCCCCTCTCACACTCTCACCCTCCCCACAGTGTCTTGCTTGTCTTGCTTTCTTATGCATTTTTTCTCATTTTGCAGTCAACATTTTTTGTGCCATTCTTAATCTGCTAGCTGCCTGCTTTTGTACTGCACTTAACTCGGGCTAGCCTGCCTCAGTCTCCCTCTCTCTCTCTCTCTCTCTCTCTCTCTATCTCTCCGATTGAGCGCATTGTAGCCTCTCCTACTCCTGACCTACTCCTAGAGTTTAACTTGAACAATAGGCACCTCAAATAATGCTTCAAATTGAATTTGAATTGGTTGGTTGGTTGGTTGCCTGCTGCCCAGCTCCTGCTCCTGCTCCTTCACATGCACGTTTCCACTGCTCAATAATGCTTATTGTCCTGGAATTCAGTTCAGTGTGAAAACAATATACCCTGTCTTGTCCTTTTTTCAGGTCTATTGTGCGTGGGGCACTGTAAATATTATTCTTAAAAATTATAGAAAAAAGGTTATGACAAGCTCAAGACCATTTGTCCAAGAAAAAATGAGAAGAAGAATGAAGAATTAAATTGAATTGAACCGAGCTGAGCTGAGCTGAAGACAATCCCAGCAGACTTGGGCTATAAAAATCAATTGAAGTCGAGTAGAAAATCAGCAGCCTATTATTTTGCACTTCTACTTCGTTTTCTTCTACTTTTCAATCTTATTCTTGTTCATCTTGTGTGTTGTGGCAAATATGACAAAAGAAGCAATTATGTTGAGGGGGGCACCCTTAGTTTAGCTGCATACGAACAGGATCATCAAAGGACATACAATAGTTGAAATGATTTATAATGAAACTCAAATGAAAATTGTGATTAACGATTGGGGCCAAGGTGTGCATGGGAATGTGATGTGAATGTTGATGGAAAATTGACAAAGTAATAAAAGAGGATTGTGAATTTCCAGAAAGAAGTTGGAATTTTTAACTATATTTTGGAGAATTACTGAAACAAATATTCAAGCATATTTTCAAGATTCTCTTGGCGAATTTCCATTATGTCGACTTTGATCTTGATTCGACTGAGGAAGCATAAATATACTAAACACCTTCAGTTATTTCTTCTTCTATTTGTGGTTAAATTCTGCAAGGATTGGTATGAGTTTCCCTTAGATACCCATTTGAAAACTGTACTTACAAATTCCCGTAATGCCAACCAAACTCTCACCTTTGATTTATCTTCCATTATTTGCTGAAAACAGTAACATTAGCCACATCGTTAGAGCCAGAGTCAACCCATTCTGCTGCCTCATCATCATCATCATCAAGTGGCAATCATATTAACTGGCTTAATTGTCAAATACGCAACAACAGCTCCAAAAGTGCGACTAATTTTGTATGCCCACCCAATAGGGTGGGATCCACCGACTAGACCCAACCCAATTCTACTACATAGCTAAGCACACGGCTCACAATTTTCCAATCCCAGCGGCTTGTTGCGGCTGCCAGCTTGTTAACAAGTTTTTTGCCAGCAGCAGCAGCAGCATCCGCGCCTCTGTCTCTTTCCCTTTGGCGCCGGCGCCTCATTTGGCAATGTGTTGAGCTCGGAGCAGCTGACGATGATGCTGGCTGGCAAAACTGTGTTTTGTGTGCCGTATTTCAAATGCTCATTAGCCACAATTTTTCGACACTTTCGTCAATGGGCGCGATGTTGGCAGGTAGTAGATTCTATGAGATACATAACTAGCTGCCAATCTCTACATTTCTGTGCGTGCACTAAGAGAAATTTCAAATTGTAGAGTCAAGGCGCTCACTTCTCTCTTATCGTCTCTATCTCTACCTATCTTTCTCTATCAGTCTCTCTATATATACCTTCTTTCTACTCTCCTATTTCAGTCCTTTCCCTAATCTACTTTCTGTAGTCTTTGACGAAAGACTTTTCCTATTTTTCTTCGTCATCTCTCTGCTTTCTCTGTGTCCCTCTAATAGTAATAGCGCACTGTTCTTTCAAGAAGTGCGTTGACCTGCTGTTTGCTCAATATGCATTTCAACTATCGCAGCCTAATTTCTGATTGTATGTCGAGCCCTGACAACGCCGGGTAAAATATTGAATATTTAGAGCTGAAATTTCTGCTATATTTTAGGCAACATATATATCAAAGATCACAAATATCTCTTAAGAATGAAAGCAATACTCCTACTAAAAGTTCAATTATTTTTATACTTCCAACCTCAAATTTATCTCAGTGTACTTATCTAATGTACAGATGCTAACTAACTGAACTGCTGACTAAAGTGCCGAACAAGCGAACAACACCTAAACTCACACTGACGCGCATACGTGCCCTTCTACTCATACACGTGTAGGTGATGCTAAAGCTCGACCACGCCCTAGTTACACTTACACGAACAATTACAACAATTACAACAATCCGGCGTTTGTGTGCGCTGGCATTATCAATTCCTTTAGTATTCAAATGTTCATTTCGTGTTGCGAAATTTCGAAGGCATTACGCGTTTTAAGCGTGAAACCGCGAAATTAAGCAGCGTCGAATGACAATCACAATGACGACCAGAATGACGATGACGATGACGATGATGATAACGATGGCGTTAGACCCCGTCGTCAGCGCCCGCTAGCAGCCGCTTGTCAGGCGCCCGCCCTGGCACTTGTCAACAAGAGTCTCAACCTCCTCCCTCCTCCCTCCCCCCTGCCCAGGCTTGTCTTCTCATCAAGTTGTATGCAAACTAATCACACGCAAGCATTTGATGCGTTTAACACACACACACACACACGCACAAGCAGTATTCGCTATTGTTCTCAGAGGGTGGCCATGATGGTTTGCAAGAGGTATATTTATGTATATACATATATAAATATAAATTTATTATAAGTTTTGTTATTCAAAAGTTCTAGTGTGTCCCGCGAAAAACTGCCTGGTGGAAGGCTAGAAGGCTCATTTAGGGGAATCTTCAGGATTTTCTAAAGCTTTAAAGATTATACTTATATATATATCATATTCTAACTGGCTGATTGGAGAACAACTCAGAATCCTAATTGGAGTACAATGCACAGTTCAAGCCATAGGGAAAACCTTTGCTGAAATTTATATCCTGCGCTTATAGAGTAGGTGGCCACTAAGACGACATTTTGTAAAATTATTCGTGGAATTTCTGAACTGCGTTGGCGTAGTAATCTCAGCTGGTATAGGTTTCTCTGTTACGTTCAATTTGTATTGAACTTCCAAGAAATGGAAGTAATCAGCGTGGATCATGGTCTATAATTTACTTTGTTAGGGAACTGTTACGATGAACGTTATGAAGACAGTATGTTTCTACGTGCCTCAGTTAACTGTTATTCGCAATTTAGTTATGAGCTGAGCTATACACGTGTATCACACGGGCGTTCTATATTAAACACTTCTGCCAGCATTAATCAGCAGTATCAAAGGTTTTTGAATAAGCAGGTATAACATGAACTATTCAGTGTTTAACAACGAGAGCTGTTTTATAAGTCCTTGACTATTTACAACCCAAGTAGTAACTTTACACACAAATTTGTTTGCATGAACTATCATATGCTGGTGGACTACTGTCAGAGTTTGAGCAAGCTGCATATTTTAGTTTGTGTTTATCAAACATTGCAAATGGAAAATGTTGCTAATTCTGTAGAATATGGGAAAAGTGAATTTTGTGTGCTGATTAAGAGATATATTTTGTAAAAGAAAACCAACACAGAAACCAAGGAAATCCTTTAAAACACTACGAAGACTCTGTGTCATCTATTTCAATGGTTTACTGAGTTCTTTTCTGATCTCACCTAAACAATGATGCCGACTGTTCTGAAAAATAAATAACCGAAACCTAATAAAGGCTTGATAAATAATATGGGGACTCTGCACCATCAATTTTAGTGGTTACGAAAAGGTTTACTGATTTCCATTGTGGCACAAATGAGGCCGAAAGTGTAGATTGTCACCCCAGAAAGCCTTGATATGGAATTATATATAGCGAACGTGGAAAGCGCATGCATGAGGTAGCTAAAGCTATAAGCTTGACATCTGAGCAGATACAACACATTTTATTTGACCATTTAAATGATATCTGCGACGCATATGTTCACACTTGACTACCACACACCATGGCAAGAATCCCTAAAGTGGGCTACCTGCTACTACATCTCCCAGCACAGTTTTCACATGTAGCTTCTCTGACTATATTCTGTTTCCAAATGTAAAGAAATGGCTGGGAAGTAAGAGATTTAGGTCAAATGAGAAGGTTATTACTGAAGGTTACCGAAGAAGGTTATGTGTTTGAAGGGAATACAAAAATTGCAAAACGCTGGACTAAGTGTATCAAGCTTAATAGAAACTAAGTTGATAAATAAATCGCTCACTTACCACAAATAATTGCCCTTATAGGAAAAGTTATGAACTTATCAAACAACTCCCTCTTTAAGTAATTACCCAATATAGCTCTGCTGAAACCAAGGCTTATTGTCATTCGTATCGGATCATGGTACAATATGGGCGCCATGGAAACAATAGTTAAAACAAGTTGGAGCTTGGAAAATTGTTTCTTAAGCCTTTGTTTCAGCAATGTGGTAAAAATATCTCATCACTGAAACGATCGATTTATCTAATATCTATCATAATTTGCTCAAGTTTTTTAGATATTCTGCAATTCTTAAATATTTTTGAAGCAACTAAAAAGAACCCATAAGTTCTTCAAGTTCTATGAAGATTAACTTCCCAGCTTTCAAGCCTTTATTTCAAATTTGCTTAGCCGCACTTTCACAAGTTTCTTAGCCACCCACCCATTAAATTACTAACTAATGGGGTATATAGCGTGACTCTGTCTCTGACTATGACTGTGGCAAGCTGCCGCACTGCTCTTGGTGCTGCTAATGCTGCTGCTGCTGCTGCTGCTGCCACTTCTTCCACTATCAGCACGCTGTTGTTCATCTTTTATATAATGTTGGTAATTTGAACATTTCAAATCAAATCTAAACGTCAGTTGGGTTTTAGCAGCTGCGGTTGGGATAGAACTCTGTGCCTGCCACCAGGATCTGCTGCCGGTGCCAAATGGAAATTGTCAACGACGGCATTGAAATGAAAGTGCAGATTGGAAAATAGCAGAGGAGATGCGAAGCGAAGCAGCCACAGGCTGTTTTGATGAAAAGCAGCTTCTCCAAGCCCCACCCCACCCCGATGGCATTGCCTGCATAATAAATCGACTTGTAAATGCAATAAATTTTCAATTGAGTCACAGGAAAAAAAAACGAGGAGGGGGAGCATTGAATTTAAACACGCCAACTCTTTAAACATGCACAACATAATGAAGCAGCAGGAGCAGCAGCAGGAGCAGCAGCTTGTAGGTGGCCTTTGGGGGAGGGTGGGACTAAGGCCAGGACACTGGGAAACTCCAAAAATGTGCAGAAAACAAGAAAACAAATCACGTTTTAATTTTGTTTAACTAAATACGAAAATCGCAGACATGGAGAGAAAAACCGAAAGAGTACGAGAGAGAGTGTGGAAATGAGGAAAAATGTGGAAATGGAAAGCAGCGCCTGATGATGTGCAACTCTCGTCGCCATTTTGTGCGCTGTCATGCCGTACACAATTAAAGCAGCAACACCAGCATCAGCACCAGCAGCAGTTGAAGGAACACCACCACCATCGGGGCCGTTGTTCAGCTCGAGGAGCTGGTCCTGGCCAGGGGAGGAAGTGCGCCTTTCCGAGCTCACGTCTATCTCAATGTCTAGTTGCAGGGAAATTAAATTAAAATTCACTTGTACGTCGCTGTGTGGGCGAGGGAGCGCAACTGCAGAAGAACGCCAGTCAGTAAGTCAAGTCAGGGGTCGGCGATTGGTAAAGCAGCGCCAGCAACAGCAGAGATTTGCGTTTTTATGTGTGTCTTGTTCTCATTTTATAGCCAACTACAAAATTAATCTGTTGAACTGTCGGAAAAACTATGCTAATGATATGCGGCATTCGCTGAAATTACCAGTTTGTTCCACTTATTAAGAATTTTGTTTGGAATAATTGGAATCATTTTAAGGGGAACATCTTAAGTACTCAATTCTTAAATCTCTCTAAGAGGTTTATGGAGATGATTAACCATTTTCCTTGACCTGGAAATCAAATCACAGTAACCGCAATTGGAGAATGGAAAAACAACTATGACTGTCGTTGGCCTTCTCATTTGAAGAAAACCTCCTCTTAAGTGAACCAACAAATGTCGTCGTCGGAAGACAACTTCGACGGTTTTTTTGCTGCTGATATAAATGTCTTAGCTGAGGTTTCTGGAGAGCATGTGAAATTTAGTAATGTTTTAGAACAATTATCCATGCAGATGATCGTGCTTTAGTTATACCCCTCAGAAGAGACGTGAGTTTGCGAATGTGAGTTGGAATTTACTATTTGATTCTACAAAAAGAGGAAATGTGGAACTCGACTTAGATTTCTAGCTGAGGCTAAATTACATTAAGCATATCAAATATCGTCGAATCCATTTAGCTATGGAATATATAACACCCCATCTAATAACACTATAAATAGACGTAGCACAATATTAACACTTAGGCATCTCTACTTTACCATGGAGAAGCTGGGCATTATTTTATTTTGCTTAGCCTGGCTTTGTATACGAGTACGACATCAATTGACGATGAAGTCATCAAAATCAAACTCGATTGTACTGTGAATGGCAACTTTAACGAGTGTGGTACAGCGTGTCCAGATACTTGTATATATAGATCGAAGGAAATGCAGTATGATCGTTCTTATGGACCTTGGTGAGAATGTAAGCCTGGTGGATATATTTTCAACAATAGAATTTCCGCCTGATTGCTGAGATTTCACTGCCCAAAAGGGTACGAAATCCCAAGAAAAGTGTTCGAATAAGCAAGCCATGTATCATAGTTTGACTGCGCAGAATATAATGATAAATTTATTGCACATATGGCAAGTTCTCAGTATAATATAAAATATTTTAAATGGTGAAATTTCTTGAAAATAAAAGAAATCAAATTTGAAATTAGTTCTAGATTTGTTGAAATAGCGAAAAAATATAATTTTGAATTAGTTCTAGATTTGTTGAAATAGCGAAAAATCATAATTTTGTATCCAGTAAAACCTAGAAATGACGGCTAACTTCGTGTAATCGAAGCTAACATACCCTTATAGATTCGGTTGACATTAGGTCAGCAGACGTAGAGGCCTCTAAGACTGACACGTTCCAAGTTTGGTTTATTTCTGATAAAAAACAAAAAAAGGTATATAAAACTTTATTCCAAATCGGTCAGTTATATGGGAGCTATAAGAAATAGTGATCTGATTTCGATCAACTTTGGTTGGCAGACGTACGGGCTTCTAAAGCTGACATTTACGAAATTTGGTTCAATTTGGATAAAAAAACTACCAATTTTGCTGTACTAAGAGTTCATTCTGAATGGGTTGGTTATATGAGAGCTATATGATATAGTAATTCGATATGAAAGAACTTGACTTATGAGCAGTTTACAGCAGAAAGTAGTCTATGGTAGAAAATTCAACCCGATGGCTCTAAAACTGATAGACTAGTTCGCGTAGAATCAGTCAGACGAACATACCTATATCGACTCGGCTTGTCATGCTGATCATGAATATATATACCTTATGTGGTCGTAGATACTTCCTTCTATGCGTTACAAATTACCTAAGCCTACTGTTTGATTCAAAAGAATGAAATGCGGAAGTGGACTTATATAAAGCGTGTCATGGCATATTATATGGTATATTTAGTACACTCTCCTCTGGCACTATAAATAGGACTTCAGAGTGGCACAATAATAACCGTCAGTCTTTTAAACTTTACAATGGAGACGCTGAAAATTATTTTATTTTGCTTAGCCTGGCTGTATAAGGTGCAGGCAATGCCAAAGGAGTCCATCACGTCAATTCATGACATCGTTATTGACTGCACAGTAAATGGAACCTTTTCCGATTGCAATGCAGACTGTCCAAGCACCTGCGCTTACTCACCCAAACTCTGTCATTTTATGTGTGGGCCCAGGTGCGCTTGTAAACCAGGATATGTTTTCAATAATAGAGTCTCTGCCTGTGTGCTAATATCTGACTGCCCAAAGGATATCAAAAGACAGAGAGAATTTCCAAATAAGCCGTGTTTTGCCTCACGATACAACTGCCCAGAATATAATGCCAAATATGAGGAATTTAAGGCAACATCTAAAGCACCGTTCAATTAAAATATAATACCACTTTGAGAATGAAGAAATTAAAACTTCATGATTGATTAACGAATTGGTTTGGGTAAGAGTTTAACTGAGAAATGCTTTATTGTGGTTTGAAATAGTTTCATAAGCTCCAAGGGTTATAGAAGAGTATGTGAAAAGAGAGAGAGAGAGAGAGTTTTTCTATGTATATGTGTGTGTGTTTATGCCTATCCTCCTTAATGCTCTTTAGATCTTGGCAATGCCAATGACACCGCAACCAATGCGAGCCCCTGCATTGCCAGTAGACTTGCTCAGCTCATGGCCACCCTTGCCCAGATCATCGGGATCGGCATGCACAACAATTGTCCGTCCAATGATGCTATCGGCACCGCACAATGTGATCTTGCAGTCAGTGATGTTCACAAAAGTGGGACCACAGCCGCAACAGTCAATGTTGCCCAAATCGCCCAAATGGCAATTCTCATCGTTGGGTCCGCCATGCTCTTTGTTGTATGGATTGAAGTGGGCGCCGGCTGAGGTGCAGCCATTGGTGCCATCGCCAAACTCATGCACATGGAAGCCATGCAACCCCTTCTTCAGGCCAGATATTTCGCCCTTAATCTTAACAGGACCACCAGCACAGTCCTGCTCGAAGAAGATGTTACCCTTAACATCGCCATTGATAACGCAAACAGCTTTAAAGACCATTTTTGGTTCGATTTGATTTCCTTCAAAGCAAAATTAAATTAAATTTACAAATTTATCAGGGCGAGCGAGCAACGAGTATTGAAATGTAATGATGACTTGTTGAGTTGAGTAATAGTTCTAGGGTTGCCAACAACAACAAATATTTTGTTTTAAATCTGTATGATTTATAGAATGTGTGTTAGTGTTACAATTCTACATTGTTGCTAAAAAAACTTGGACAAAAGTTATGTAAAGATGCTAAGCCTAGACTATTGACCAGAAAGTGTTGGGAAAAATATAGACCGAAAAGGTACTATATGGCTGTATTTATAGCTCTATGTAACGGCTATATGATTATCCCCGACCAGCTGAATTTCAACTTATTGGACAACAGTGCCATTATAAGGCGGCTCGAAGGAAACCACCCTCTAGACCTTTCGTTCTTATTTCAACCATCTTTGCACTTACACAAAGAAAAACTCCTATAGAGGATATATATTAAGTCCAGATACCCAAAGAGACAAAAAAAACGTATTAGTTTATCTCTCTTTTCCGAGAAGAACGCCAGAGTCTTACAATGATAGTTTTGTGAGTGAGTGAGAGAGAGACAAAACATTCTACTGTTTTGATTTTGTACCATGGCTCCTTTCCTCTCTATCTATCTTACTCACAGCGCAAGCTAACTCAACCAAACAAGTTTTGTGTACTAAAAGTTCATTCGGAATCAATCGATTGTATAAAACCTATACGATATAGTTGTCCGATTTTCACATATGAGAAACTTACATCAGAGAAAAATCTATGGCGAAAATTTGAACACGATCAAGAAGGTTTGAAGATGTTTCCAATTAGAAAATTTTAAAATTATATTTGATACTTGAAAGTCATGAGAAATAAGAAAGAACAAAATTCCAATAGAGTCGTCCACTGTCCAATCTATTATCAAGCTTAATTGGTGGATAAATCTGTACAATTCTTCAATCTGTTCTTTTTACTGGCTCTTCCAAGATTCTATGTCAACAAATTACCTAAGTTCTCTATAACCTAATCCTAAAACACCTTTAAAAATCTATACAAATTTAGAATCTTTCCACCAGACCACAAAAATCATATAAAACAATGAGTAAAAGCGCTTGCAATCATTTACGAAAAACAGATTTCCCTGTGAAATTTTTAATCAAAAGAAATATGTCAAATATTTGCCCAAAATCAACTTTGACTCTATATGCGACTATATGCATAAATATATTGCTCACGACTTTTTCTGAAAATTGCCATTAAAATCATGTCAATTGTAATAGCAGCGTAAAGCTTCGACATGTCGCTAGTTAAGCCGCGTCCTGCCTGCCCTTATACCCCTATACCCCTTTGCAACTCAATGGTTTTTCAGGCAGCTTTTAGTTTTTGATGTGCAGGGCGTTAAATTTGTCACAACACAACTTGACAGGCGTAGGACAAAAAAACATAGAACATAAAACATAGAGCAAACACACACATATGTAATGCCTGCATATATAAAATGTCACAACAAATTTCTGGCAGAGTTTTATTTTACTTTTTCTGCTTTCCCTGCATATTTGAAAACGGCACAAATAAATTTTAATGCCGCACGAGGAAGCCAAGAGGAAGAGCAGAGCGCACACGCACACAAAAAATGGCAACCGGTTGGAGTTTCAAGTGCAGTCCAAGGTAGCAGCACACCTGCCCTAGCCCCTCCCCCTCATCCCACAGATAGCTCTGCAAAAATGCCATAAATTAAATTTTATGAAAAACAATTACAAAACGCAAAGGGGAGTAAGGATAGCAACCACATCTCACACCCACGCCCAACCCTTGGCCGCCTGACAGCTGTACATGTGCCTCGGCTGTGGTTTACACTTGTAAGCATTTTCGCCTAGCATATTTCAGGGCGCTGCGAAGGAGGGGAAGCGTGGGACCCACATTTGCAAGTGTGTAAATTTTATTATTTTGTCGCAAGGTAGAACGGAAAGATATGTGTGTAGGACTAGTCCTGGTTCCGCTTTCCGAGGTTTACTTTGGCAGCAGCTTAAATAAGCAAAAGATTCTAAAAAGGGAAATTATAACAAATGAATAGGCGCTTCTAGGGGTCTTCCAAAGACAGATTCTCAAAACTGACAGACCATAGACGTGGGGGAGGTAAATAAAATTTGAAAACAATTTTATTATCTCTGAATACTAAGTAACTCTTGTACTTTGTTGTTAGAATTGTTCTTGGAATTGCACGTAAAAAAATCTAGAATTTTAATTAGTACTTTCAGAACGTTTTGTTTTCTGGGTAAGAATCGTTTTTAAATAAAAACAAGAAAGTATACGGAAACTTACATACCAGTCACAAATGTATATATTTACCAATTCTGGGTAGCTATTATATGATGTAGATATGTTATCCGAAGCAAAATTTGGCCAGCGAAAGAAAACTTAGCTTTGTGAACTTTTCATTGCAGCCACAAATTGATCTCACCTCACGCTGTTAGAATCTGTAAACAGCTCTCTTTATATGAGTTGTTATAATCTGTTAATTAACTTAACATTTCTCCTTGAGTACACACAAAAACAAACATGAACATTTTTGTGTTAACTTTAAAAAATCTGTAAAACACACACTTAAAAAAAACTCACTTTGAGCACACACAACATTTGAGTACTTTGCGTTATTTACATCTAATCAGCCGCATTCGACTCCACCTCACACACGCAAGCCCTGCTCTCAACTAAACTGTTGCCGTCTCTTTTACTTTGCTTTGCATTTGCAGCTCTTAATGGCGGCCAGAAACAAAACCAAATTTCAGCAGACACTATGAAATCTGGCCAAACTCAATATATCACCGATTGAGATGTGCAATATGCTATATTAAGTCAGCTTTTATAAGCTTAATTTCAATTTCTTTAATGCACAATTAGCAATTTAGCACAATTTAGTAGCGGCAACAGGCAGCAATGACAACAACACACGCGCCATTTACAGATGCTCTCAATTGCGCTTAAAACATTGGCCCGCTTTGCAAATTTAACAACTATACATAGAAAACACTTCCGTTAATCGATTTACACTATTATATATTTGTTTTGTTCACTTTTATTGTTAATATTACTTTAAACGTACACGTACGAAAAAATCACGACGAACGCGAGGATGCAACTATCGCTAATTTTGGGATATTTTATGCAGATCAGCCTCTGCTTGGACTGAGTAGCTTTGGTTAACAGACTTAATAGCTGAGTGTAAGAGAGAAGAGTGTAAATGTTTAATTTAACAGCGAATGTAAATGAAAAGGTCCACACTGAATAATCGATCAGTAGTTTCCATAGGTTTGTTATCTCTGAGGGGCTGATAAGATCATATTCATGTTAAATTTTTTAAAAATTCATCCATTTCATATATTTTATACATGATCTTCTGAAACCTCATCCATAGGTTATCTTCCAAACTCCCAAAAAAAAGTGTGGTTCTGTCAAACCCACAGAAAAATCATGAAAATATCAGCTTTGGCTAAAATGACTAGGTTAGGTTCCATAATTGCGAGTCTGCATCGCCTTTAATAAGAGCGAGTTAACATAATGAGTGCAAATTAACATAATGAGACCAAATTAACATATGGCAATTGGATTAACATTCTGCAATTAGATTAGCATTTCGCTGAGTGAGCTTGTTACACGGGCTTTGCTAATATTATAACTGATATTTAAATATTCAAACTGTCTTACATTTCTGAAAAGTTGCAACAAATATCTAGGGCAACAGGTCGTAAAATGGTAGCAAGAGAATGGTTCTTTCCCAGTTACGCTTTGCTCACATTTTTTGCAAGGCAGCGGCTCTAAAAAATGCTTTTACTTTTTAGTCAAGGATTTCGCCTAAATGCTGGCACCCACCGGTTTCTGGCTGATGCTGCTGATGCTGACGCTGGTGCTGGTGCTGCCTATACATCATTTCCGCTATATGCCTTTATGTGCTTTTAATAGATGTCTGCATTGGAAGCAATTTATTTGCTAGAGGAAGGTGTCGTTGTGTGGAGTCGAGTCGAGTCCTGTCCTGTCCCTGGCTATGGTTGCAAGAAGAGTCGTCCTGGCTGTTATTTGCATTTTATGTATTCAAATTGTGACATTTGCACACAGCCATACACATGTTCCTCCACATGGTATAGATATGGAGATATATATTCATTTGTATGTCAGTCGGTTGCCGCTTCTCCCTCCTCCAGCTCCAGCTCGATGCACGAATGAATCTAATTGCGCAAATGTGTGTTAAATTATATTTTTGCATACGTAGACACATCTAAAAAGTGGGTAAAAGGGGGCAACATGTGGTGGTGGCGGGGGCAGCACGGGGGTGTACCGTGTGTTAGAGTTAACAGCTGTGCTCTGTGGTTGTTCCTGTTGTTGTAACTTTGGTTTTGCACAACGAACCAACACAACCAGCGAGACAACGATTCAGCCAGCCAGGTGCAAGAGTGTGTTTAGGCGAGGGTGGTCTAAGCAATTGCTTTCAATTAATATCTAAGATCTTCTTAACTCTTATTAGAGAGAGCATTCCGAACGAAGGCAAAAAACCAGTTCCCTCTCTTTCTCTCCCCAACAGCGCAATCAAACTCAATACTGTTCGTACACTGATGTAGGCTTTTCTAGGACATCCATATGATATAGTTGTCCGTTCCTGATCAAATAGAGCTTCCATTTTGTTATAATGAAATGTCATGCCATATTGGTCAAATCTGGCCACTCTATTGTCATCATACTGAGTTAAGAATTCAATTTCGCCATACAAATGCCCTAGCAAGTTTTAACGTACATCAAATTTGTAAGCCTCTCTACGCCTACACTGGATATTTGGTAGGAAGCTGATTCGGTTCGTACTAAGATTGCAGCCCTACCAGTATGTTTTTATATCATTATCATATATATTATAATATATATATATATATATATTTTGTTTCGCTTTAATATAAATATTTATCTATTCTAGGAACTCATTAAGCCACTCCTATCTATTTATTGCCTGCACTGTTGCTTGCGCTCTTCGCTTACGAACTTGCCTCAATGGCTAGCACATGCCTACATATATTCACATACATTCACACATACATCCTTCATATACATTTAGTATATATGTATACATATTATGCCATGGTGTGCCATAATTGTCAGTAGCTTTTGTTGAATAATTGCTGCCAAGCCAGATGCCAAAGCAATGGCAGCAAGAGCCAACAACCACACTCACACGCACACGCATATATATATGCCTAAGTATGTATGTTGTGGAGGCCAAAACACAGCTGGGGGTAGCCCATAGCAGCGCACACAGCATCCACCACCCGCACCCCTTACTTTTTGTGCAAAAAACATGGCCCATGACTCTTCGAAAGTCGTAGAAATTTAATACATTTGGATTTAAAAGTCAAGACATGTTGCCAGGCCGCCCAAGCTGCAGCTTTAGTCTTCACATCCACATCTAGCTACAGCTCAGCATCATCTAGGCTGTGCCCGAGGACCAACGAGCGGGGAGGGGGGGATAGCTGGGGCTGTTGTGACCCAGTCACAAACAAATTGCGACCTACACGTTGCTATTTTACATAAATTACAAGAAAGAAGAAAAAAAACAACAAGCAGCAGGAAACACACCACATCATGCTGCTCCGCATCCACATCCACGTGCAGAAAACAGGGCGACATTTTTATCAATTAGTTTAATCTGCGGGTGGAGCAGTCGATGGTGAAGGAGCAGGAGCAGGCGTAGGCGAAGATGTCGACTGCTCTGCGCCACATTCTACTCCCTCCCCCCACTCTTCTTATCAAACAGTTGACAGCAGACAGCCTAAGTTTCTCTTTTCCATTTTTGGCTGGAAATTGATTTTGATTTTCGATTTGTGCAGCCAAGAAACAAATCTCACAATCAGTCTTTCGACATCGACAACTTGAGACAAGGCAAATCAGGCCAAATCAGCCAAATTATATTAATTTCCACCATTGTCAGCTGCCAACAAAAAAACATACAAGCCAAATCACAAAATCTCTGCAGCGGAGGAGGCACGGGTGGCACAGACAGCAATGCTTAAACGAAAATCGATTATTTTAAAGTAGGAGACAGCGGGTATTGCAACTGGAGGCTGGGTTTGGGTTTTGGCCCTGGCACATTAGCCAAAAAAAAAGAGGAATTCAAATGAGTCTGAGGCGGAGACACACACAGACGGATGCACAGACAGACAGACGGACGGACGGACATCTGCAGACGACTGGGCAAACAAGAAACTACTTTAGAATGGACCCAAATTGCAGCAGCCCCCAAAAATGAAAAGTTTGACACAAAATAGAAAAAGAAAACTAAGAAAGAAATGCTAGCTAGCTGCTAGCCGAAGGATATATGCTCTTGGAGAGAAATAACTAAAAAAAAAACAAAATAAAAAAATATATATTTCAAAGTTCATTTTGAGCTGCCTATTCATATTTTTTAAATATTTACATCACATTTTGATCATCATTTTGAATTGTCGCATTTTGAATTTAAAGCTGATCTTTCCTTTTTTTCCTATGTTAAACTTAACATTTACACTCTTCTCTCTCACACTCAACTGTTAAACTCGTTAACCGAAGCTAGCTAGCTTAGATTCAGTCTGAGCAAAGTCCGCATAAAATATCGCAAAATCAACGATAGTTGCATAATCACGTCCGGGATACTTTCTAACGCGTAAATGTCATCCTCACCCTTTTCTTTCTATGCATTTACATTCGCTGTTAAATTAAACATTTACACTCATCTCTCTTAGACTCAGCTGTTAAGCCTGTTAACGAAAGCTACTCAGTTGCATCCCCGCGTTCGTCTGGATTTCTTCGTACGCGTACGTTTAAATTAATATTAACAATAAAAGTGAACAAAACATATATAAAATAGTGTAAATCGATTAACGGAAGTGTGTTCTATGTATAGTTGTTAAATTTGCAAAGCGGGCCAATATTTTAAGCGCAATTGAGAGCATCTGCAAATGGCGCGTGTGTTGTTGTTATTGCTGCCTGTTGCCACTACTAAATTAAGCTAAATTACTAATTGTGCATTAAAGAAATTGAAATTAAGCTTATAAAAGCTGGCTTAATATAGCATATTGCACATCTAAATCGGTGATATATTCAGTTTGGCGAGATTTCATAGTGTCTGCTGAAATTTGGTTTTGTTTCTGGCCGCCATTGGGAGATGCAAAGCAAAGGCAAAGTAAAAGAAGAAGAGCTGAGAGCATGGCTTGCTGTGGGTCGGTGAGTTTGCTAAAATGTACTCAAACTCAAATCTTATGTGTGTGTTCTTCAAGTGTTTTTTCTTTGTTTTTGGTCTTGTTTTTGGTCTTGTTTTTGTGTATGATAAGGGAGGTATTAACGGACGCATAAAGTAACTGAAAGATTAATACGTTCCACATGGACGTAGCTTTACAGTGGCAGCGCAGGTGCTGCCAAAGCATGCGTTCGCAGAAATTGAATGGGATGTTGACAAGAAATTGCGGGTAGTCGAATTTCGGCAGAATTTCTGTGGAACCTATAACCATTTGGATTAACTGGCTTTTATCTGTAAGGTACAAAATTTTATGGAAAACAGACAAAATACATTTTTAATGAACAGTACTTTCTATGAACCTAGAAACGACAAAAGCGATTATCTCTTCAAAGTCTTCATTTTCGTAATTTTCGCTATATTATTTCATGATTTTTGAAAAATTCCTTATTTATACAATTTCTGAATCCCATCTACTGATAACTTAACATTATTTATGTGAAAGTCTTTCAACACCAATGTGATCAATACTCTAGAAATTATACGATTAAGAAAAGCAATAATCAATAGTTGATGGCTTAGGAATTGAGTCCAATAAGAGCTATATATACTGTCCATTCTGATGATCTATAGCATAATTTACCACATAAGCATTTACATCATTACAATAGCCACAATATCATAACACATTCCAAAAAGTTATCAATTCTACAGATAGGAAAGCATCAAAACTATGAAAGAAACTGTTGAATATTTTAGATTTGACAAATCTTTAATTTCAGAAATCCCTTAAAAGACATAGCTTGATGGTGAATGTGATATATGCCTTTGGTAGAGTATTATGAACATCAAAAAGGCTGACAGTCTGTCTTTGCTTTAGCCTTGGCTAAGCCCACACATGGGCGGCACGCCTATATATATTCTATATATAGATATATAAATCTGGTTGAAAAAAACACTAAAATGCTCTTATTCAAATGCAGATTATCCTTTGCCGCATCCACACACACGCACACTCACACACACACTCACACACACACACACGCACACAAGGCACCCACAAGGATGTGTGACAACTACTCTTAGGCTGGCAGGCAGGCTTAGGCCAAAAAGGATTTACTTTCATTTTGTGTTGCACAAGGGCCATGCGTAGGAATATGTGAAGTACTCGAGAATTAGACAAATGAAGTAGAATTTTAGATGTGGCCAGGACACAACGCCCACTCGAGACGAATTTAAAGTGCAAGCCTACACACAAGCACACGCTCGCAGGAAAGGCTGTAAAGGCAAAGGACCCTTAAGTACCTACTACACATTAATTCGATTTATGTAACTGTAGTTGTATTTGTAGTTGTTGCTGTAGCTGTAATTGTTCCTGTGGTTAGTCTCGAGTCCAAACTTTAGCATTTGTCGTACAAACTTTGAGTAATTTGCATGTTATTTCTGTTGCATACACAATTCGTGTGGTGCGGGGGGAGCCACTACTGCAGTTACATTTTCGTCATTTATCGATTTGACACATTTTTGGTTTTTGTGTTGCAAAAACATTTTGACATGACGGGGCGGCCGGAGTTTCACATGAAAATGTTCAATATGAATTCCGTTTATCAAATTTGTGCACCGCAATGGAAATGCAAATACAAATTGCAAGTCCAAAACTGTTGAGTTAAGAGCCATTTGCAAAATAGGTTTTTCGGTTTGTTTTAACATTTTGGTCATTTCACAAACAATACAAAATTCAGCAGTTGAGTTGAGTGATTTTTTGGTGCAAAATTGCAAGAGAAACAGAAAAGGATAAGTGGATCCCCAACATGCTTTGACATGTGGATAGAATGTTTGACATGTTTAGGCAAATATGTATGCCAATGGTTAATTTCATTGAAAAGTAAGGATTTGTGCTGCTTACATTTGCTCTGGGAGACGAATTCTCAGTATTTGCAAAAAGTTTTCCCACACAAATTTTATAATTTATGAAACATTTTTGCAAATTTTGTCAATGGCAAAAGGAATTATATATCAATTTGCAAGAGAAGAAGTCATGCTTCGAATGACCGAAGTTTGCATAACCTTGAAGAAACTTTTTAAAATGAAAACATTGAATTCCATTAGCAATACTACGTAATAACTTATTAGCGCAATCTATGTTCTTATTGGGTCTTTTATAAGGGAGCTATATGATATACTGGTTCAGACAGACATGGCTACATCGACTCGGCTTGTCATATTTATCAAAAATATGTATATTTCTATGGGGTGATAAATGCTTCCTTCTTTGCTTGCCAAAATTATAAAAGCAGATGAATGTACAGAAAAACTTCCGTGTAAGAAAAACTCACCAGTTATCTATCCAAATCTATCATATATCCTGATGTACAGATCGTGATATTTCTGAAGATCTTTGGTGATATCAGTAGCAACCTGAAAAGCTACAGATGCGCTTGAAACGTTATTTGACTCGGTTTACCTCGTGCAAGTGGGCTGTCTTATCACATAGTATCGGTTCCATATTTCAGTATTCAATCTCAGGCGTGTGTCCAGGAAGTTCAGCTTCAACAACAGTTCAGCTTCTGCTTCAACAACATTCGTCTTATGTTGCACTTTGAGAAACTTTCTCAATCGTTTGATTATCAATATCATTCTGACCAGAGGTCCTTCACCAACGTGGTTCAACATCGTTCATAGAAGGCGCGGCCTTGAGAAATGTGAATGATTTCATCTTCAGTTCCATGTATCACTAAGACTTCTCTAGTTAGATGTAATCGATGCTCGAAAAGCAATCATAGAACGATGTACTTTTTCTACCATTGAAAACTAGTCTTACTTCTGACATGAATGCTACATAGAGAACTACTTCCTGATGAGCTGACAGTTCGATTGTGGCCATAAGCCTTACACTGTGAATATCTCACAATTTCATCCTTATGTTTAACTTTATATAAATTGTCAAGCGTCTTCAATGTCGACAAATATTGGCTGAGTTTTGCTGTTATATAGGTATAAGTCCTAGAAGTCCTAAACTATACCATTCAGTACTTTTGTTTTCAATGAAATCCATTATAATTACAATCGCAATCACTCTTATATTAGATATAATGGTATCCCATAAACATTCATTTCATTTAGATAGCAAACAGCTATGCTCCGCTACAATTTGATCAGCTTTTCAGCTACTTTATATAAAAACCCTTTTACAAATCAATATCAGCTTGTATACAAATTAGTTGTCTGCCCATAGACAAGCACTTCACCCAAACATCATCCACTTAAATATCATAATCTTCAAGATAGCCTCAGCAAACTCACTGCCCAAAAAAGTTCCAAACTTATTTAAAAATGTGTCTATTTGTATATCCAGATCCATTTCAAAAGAGCCAATTCATTTCTATAACAAAACGGAAGTGGTAGCAAAATGTGTAGTTAGCAAGAAATCAACTCTTCAAGCCACGTTTCTTTTCTTAAATCCAACTTTTGTAATAACGAGCTCCTCTTTTATTTTTGGGTTTCAAATTTCTTGTTGTCACAACAGCCGGCTAGCAAAGTACGAGTATTTCTTTAAGTGCTATGCCGTGCTGCCCTTCGCAGAAAGGTCATAAATCCCATTAGATCCTCAGCCTCCTGTTGCAACATATGCTTGAAAGACGAAAGAGAAAATTATATAGCCAGGGCGGGTGCTTTGTTAGGATCGCATGGGATTGGAGCGGAGTTCAGTTTCTAATCGGCTTAGCTGCAATTGTTATTGATGGCTGTCAACGAGTAGTTAGAACTGACTGGCAGAGTTTACTCTTTCGTAGGGAGTTTGAGGTTCCTAAAATATCTTAAGAATCGGGACAATTGATTACTTAAAAAACTCTAAAAGTTATATATTTTATTTGTAAATTCAAATAAATTTATAGGGCTAAAATATTGTCTGTTCTTTTGGGGTCCCTTTTGCTTGGTGTATATCAGGGTTCGTCAATCCACTGATTGCTCCACTGATGGCCGAATGCAATCCACAATGATATTGGCCGAATGCCGGCCAAAGTCAGAGTCGCTTAGCTCGTGAGAGAGCTGTTCGGCAAGTACTGATAAAAACTAATTTTAATCAACTTTCTTTGTCTTAAAATATTGTAAAAAAACAATCAAATAATGGGAAAGAGACTAACAAAGTTATATAAATCTAATATAAAATTAGAAAAAAAACAAACATTTCTTATCGGTTAAAAGAATTCATAATGGAAACCCATAGGACATTCTTTCATGGGGGAATCGCTATGCTTTTGGGAGACTACTAATAACAGGGTGCTCTTGCTTTCCAATATTCGCAAAACAGACCAGAGGGCCTCTCTTATACCCTGTAATATGCATTTTCTTAGCCTTCGCTTTAAGTATTTTCATGTAAATCTTTACAAAAACTAGTCTAACACCATCGCTTTGAATCCTCTCAAACAAAACCGTAGTAAAAATAAACTACTCTGATATCATCTAAAGAAATCTTCACACCTTATTAACAAAACAACATCAACAAAATATGTATGCTCTAGGTAGCCTATCTGTAGAATTAATTTTAAGCCAGATCTAGTTAAAAATGTATGGATATCCATAGGAAATGAGCCAGCACAAATGAGTTTTATCTATTTCTCTTCCTCCGCACATCTTTCGTGGCCCATAATTTGATGCCCAACGAACTGGGGCCATAAAAAATTGGGAAAATCTATTTATCACATGCAACACAAGGCATGGAATAGACGAGATCTTGACAAAATCTCAACCAGCTGACTTGACTGACAAAACGCATGACTTTTGAGTTGCCGAAAATGAAACTGAAACCGAGACAGAGGCTGACACGGCGGAGACTGCAGTTCTACTGGCCCGACTGGTGTTGCTTGGAATGGGAAGGGCTAGCCATATGGCCTTTGGCTACGCCTGGCTTTCAGTTGCAGAGAAACAGCCTCTGCCTTTTCAAATTGGGCTCTGCATTTCTGTGTGTTTGTCTGCCATATGTTGCACTCTTTCGGCAATTATCCTTTTTTCCTGTTTCTCTGTGCCTGCTGCTGCTGTTGCCGCTGTTGCTTTTCTTCTTCTGGCCGTTTGGAAATTAGTTTCAGTTTCTGAGACCAAAGGGGCGCCGAAAACTGTAGTCTCTTTGGTCTTGCTCTGAGCTGAAACCGCATCTAATGTTTTTATGTACGCTCAATAAGACGCTGACAGGCTATGGGGCATCATTCGCAGCCACCAAAAGGTGTGGGGCGTTTCTCTACCTCCATCTGTCTACTAGTAATTTCTGATTTCTGATTTTTGTTTTTTGTTCTTGTTTTTTATTTTTTATGAATTTCTTTCTGTGTGTTTTGAAAAAAGGTTTTTCTTGTAGTCCCATAAAATGTTTAACAACAAGTAGAATACTCTCTGTAGTTTATTATCTATGCAGATCTACATATGTACATCTCCTGGTTAGGCACTAAATCTAACGCCTACTTAACAGCAGCTGTCATATCTTGAGCACTCCTCACTAAGGACACTTTTTCGACTCGTAGAGAGTTTCCTTTTTCAAGTATTTTGATACTTTTGGTGTCATTTATCATCATGGCCATGACCTTCTGTCTGAGTTTCACTTTGTTCGATTTAAAAATAGAGCACAGTTTGGTAGGTTTACTTTGAACATTTTGGGTAATGATTGAAATGATTGAGTAGCTAGTTTTGAGTTTAATAGATTAGGCTTACATTTTTCTGACTATAGCGATTGTAGACGATCTTTATAGTAAATGTAAGACCAACAATCTTACAGAACATCAGTAGGGCAACAGGTAAATCAATGATTAAATACGTCAATAAGGATGCTGAAGCTTAATAGACGACAATAGGGACAAGGAATGGTTCAAATGTGCATTGGGCAAGCAGCAGAGCAACATGTTGCTAGAGAAAGAATGCTTAGTTGGGGGCTCGATGATTCCGCAACACAAAGAAAGCAGAGAGAAAGTAGATAAAAGAGGAAAAGAAGAGAGAGAGAACAGGAAGAGTAGTGAGAGAAGATAAAGAAGAGGGGAAAAAGAGCACTGTGAAAAGAAGGAGGATACAGGGCCTAGGTTAGTGGAGGATATGAAGAGAGGCACGTCAGATTGAGAAAGAGAGGGTATAGAGAGGATTGAAATTATATTTTGAGATCATTCCAGAGGTGTGTGCTGATAAGCAGATATATATACAGTATATAGTAGAGAAATCCGATAATGAAACGATATTTTCTAATAGCTTTCTGACAGGAATGCATCCACATGCCAACTGAGATGATTCTGGTTTTCATAGATATGCAATTCCTTCGATGGACATTCCACAATCTTCATATGAACTACTTTCTTCCCTGAAGAGATAGAAACTTATATTAGAAAAGCATAATTCTTCCAATCCATGTCTGATAAAATCTCCCCTAAGAACTCATAGAAACCTTGCCCTAACATTTTCATAAATTACAAAAAGAAGCCACATTTTAATACAATATCAACTGCATACCTATGCATATATTCTATATATGAAGTAAACAATCTACCTCACCATCCTCCTCCTTCTCCTCTTTTCTACTTCCACTATCCGTCAAGTGGATTTTTGTAGTTTTCTTCACTTAACACAGCGTACGTACGCGCTTCAAAATTTTGACACACTTTCTAGGCAAGTTTTAGCTTTATGCTCGGTTGAACCAAATAGTTTGTCAGAAAACCCCCCTCAGTTCGCCTCCTGTCAGCAGTTGAGAGTGCCCGCCAGCAGCTTTGCAACCGCAAATATGCAGGAGCTGGCAACAACAACAACAACAACAACAATACAAACTATAACAACAACAACAACATGGTGATTCAAACTGAAACTGCCATTAAAGTGCCTGGCAGGCATTTTGTGTGCCATTGCGGATCGTCAAACGTGGGCGATGGCTTGGCTTTGATTTTTGCCAAAGGTGATGCGTGGCTCTGCTCCGCCACTGGCTGCTTGCTCCTGCCTCTGTCTCTGTCTGCGTCTACTCTACAATTGTCTGTCGGCAGGTGCGGGGCTTTGGCTGGAAGGGTTTGGCAAATGCCAACTGCCAACTGCCAACCCTCCCAAAGTGCGTGTGCTCCATGGAAACAGTTGAAACACACCGGCATGCCGCGAAATTTTTCAGGCATAATCAAAGCAAATAAATGACATTGACATAAAAGCAAAACGCCAAGTCCTGCCAAGGCTTCTCTCAGAAAAATGTATGGGAAAGGGTGCTTAAACATCAAAAAAGCGAGCAATTAGAAATACATTTTTTTCCTCCACAGAGAAATTAATTAAAATACTTGGCAGAGCTAACAAACAAGGAGGAGCAAGGCATATAATGATTGGCTTTTAGTTGTAAAAATAAAAGAATTCATTTCAAGGAAAACCGCAGCAAGTGAATATTTGAAAGCAAAATGAATTTCAGAGTCGAAAATTTTAATCAGAAATAATTTACAATTATTTAATAATAATATTTAATAAAAGACTGTCAGAAAAATGAAAGGTTTTCGAGTGCAAACTCCTGCAGGCTACTAACTATAAATTTCGGCATAAAAAGAGAGGCAAGAGCATCTCGACCTATTTGCTAGATATTTCTTTGACTATTGGAATACGTTATTCTGTGAAATACTTCGATTAATTCTGTGGGAGTTCAAAATGCATTTTTAAGCAAGAAAAACAGACTTCGTTTTGTAGTTTACTCGACTTATATGCTTTTCATATGCCTTCTTAATGCAGTAAGCTGGTTGGAATCGAGTACTATAATGGAATGATGGTTTGAAATATATACCAAATATATACCAAATATATACCAAAAGCGTTCTTGAGCGTGTTTTTTAGCTATAGAAGTAAATATTTTAAGTCTACACAAAACAGAAAAGAAAAGAAAAGTCTACACAAAAGGTTCAACCATGTGGCTTGAAGAGAATCAGAAGAGCTTAAAGTTGACTAAATTTTTACTTTCCTAAATTTCGAATGGCAATGCATAGATCGCTCAGCAGAACAGGCGTAGCATTGTTTAGTATTTGCACAAACAATTTGCTTCTAATTTGTATTTTGTTTAGAAAGAAAGAGGGACTTCAAAATTTGTGCATTTAATCTATAAAATGTTTATTTGAATTTTAAAATATTTTTAAAGAAACTAGAAATTAGAAATTACTTAATGTAAACCTTCTTTACATCTGAACATTTCCATTTTTGTTACATATTTTGTTTAATAATAAAACTTTTATTGAGAAATGCAAATGGAGAAACTGTTTAAGAAATCTCAGAATTATTTAAACGAGTTCAAAGTGGAAAATAAACTTTATATGATTAGGCCAAATGAATTTTTTATTATAATCTGAAAAGAAAATATATATTTTAATCATTATTGTAATTAATATGCCTCATTAGTTCCAACGAATCAATGTGAACACCCACTTTCTCGACTGACTCCATACCCCGAATGCAAAAACCAGTAAATATACTAAAGACGGACCAACAAGTACTCCATAAACACAACGTTTACGACTCAAAACTAAATTAACAATATAATATCAACCAAGGATATACCTCCCTGTTAAATTGACAAGAATCTAAATCTACTTGAAATACATTCCTGCCAAATATCACTTTTATTAAAATACTTTCAAAAATTTGTTTATACAAATTCTCAGAAATTCTTAGATTTCTATTTTCATTAAAGGCCGTCGACTCTCTAAAGTGCTTCTGCCAATTCTCAAAGCGAATTTTCCAAAAGCCACTAATTAGCCTTACAAAA
This sequence comes from Hirtodrosophila duncani, assembly GCA_037043425.1. NCBI lineage: Eukaryota > Metazoa > Arthropoda > Insecta > Diptera > Drosophilidae > Hirtodrosophila > Hirtodrosophila duncani. The sequence goes on along the minus strand of JBAMBM010000834.1, from coordinate 2,848,959 downwards.
ATAAAGTGTTGCAATTTCAACCAGAGAGCAGATATGTTTCAAGCATAACCTGACTGCCTGCAGCCAACCATAATAAAAGTTGTCACAGTCCCTTTTTTTGTTGTTTTTTGTTTTTTGGTTAGGAAAATATGAAAGAATGTTGCCGAACGACATTGACATCGAATTTTTCGTGCAGAGCCAAAAGTAAGTCACGAGACAACGAAAAATGCACAAGGAGTAGAAGCAGCAGCCGAACCGGCCGAACCAAAGCCGAAAGCATGGGAAACTGAAATTGCCACAACTTCAGTTATTTTCATTTTTTTGAAGGAACTTTTCCGGCAGGATTTTCTGCTCTAAGAAAACATGTGTTGACTTATAAAACGTTGTATAAGAGTTTGTTTTGGTTTATTGTTTTCGGAAAAAAACCTATGAAAAAGATTAAAAAATGTCTATAAACTATAAAGGGATAAAAATATGAAATTAAAATTAAAAACCAAAAGTATTTAAATTTAAAAAGTAAATAAAAATTGTTAAAAAGTAAACACAAAAAATGTGCCAGAGCAAATATATTTTCACTGAGCAAATTTCCCTAATGACCCACTGTAGAAATTCAAGAGAGTGGGAGCGGCAGAGAGAGAGAGAGAGAGAGAGTGAGTGAGCCAGTGCGAGAGAGTAAAAGAGAATTGTTCCCGTGGTGAGTTTCTTTGCCTTTGCAGAAGTTGAAACTCAACTCAAAAACGAAACGAACAGCTGGCGTTGTTCTCTGTGGGCAACCGTTTTTCGTTCAACTTTGTCACAGTTTTTCCCAACCAAAAACAAAAGGAAAATCTCCTGCCGCGTAACGGCACCTTAAGACCGAGGCAACAATCTTTTGGAATACGTTGCTTTTCGATTTTTTTGTATTTTCAAAAATATATTTTCTCCAACTGCGAGGTCGTATTGTTCGGAGAGTCCTGCGGTGTCCGAGCGTCCTGTTAATGGCTTTAGAGTAGCCTGTCACACTTCATGGGACCGCAGCACAATGCCCAATTGATTGACAGCCAAATGTCAAGCTAAACAGTGTGAAATCTAACAGGATTGAGGATTGCCAGGACAAAAGGCTACACTGATTGCTTAGGCGCAATGCGTATTGCATTGCCCATTGCGAATGCGAATGCCTTTTGTCTTTGCTTCTTTTTCCCTTTTTGATTTTTTTTGTTTTTTTTTTTTGCCTTTTGTTTTCGATTACAATTTTTGTTGGAAATTCAAAAAAGGTAAAGTCAGAAATTGAATCGTTAGGAAATTGACACCTTTCAGTTAGTTAGAGGGCCAGCTTCCCGGGTCCGTAGCCCGTTGCCCGAGCAACTGGCAGCAATGCTGAAATTTATGAAATTGGAGTAGGCGCTAGATGCCTTGAATGCGTCGAGAATACATCTTCTTGGGGTGGTTGATTGCAAGAGTCGGATAGATATGAATTATGCTTTGACAGCCACCACGCACAGGCACTGAAAAATGCATTCAAAAAATTGTTGTTAGATAGGGGAAGGTGCACTGTAGAATGACTTAGAAAGTGTGCCATAGATGAAACTGAATTTGATTGAAATTGAAGATGAATTTATATGGTAATTGTTTATGGGAACTGCTACTGTAAAGTGATCAAATTATATTTGATTATAAGTGGGCTGAAGATTTATACACCAATCCGTCTTTTCGTCATTTCTTTGTATATAAAAATTGAAGCTTGGCTGACTTTACAGCTGTTTCAAAAGCAGCCAGCGTCTATCATCAGAAGTCTTACTGCTCAACAACTCCAGCTTATTTCAGGCTATCTGAACATTTCAAAACCAGATCTCACTGAGACCTTCAAATGTACCACAATTGATTAGTTTTTCATTACAATTTTCCAGCTATAGTCTAATGGTATAAAATGCAGTAAAATCATATCATTCTCTAGCCCAAGTTTAGTTTCAATGTCTTACACTCAGCATTTTCTAACTTTTTTCAATCACAAAGAATCAACTTTTTCATTTATAGACCCATTATTGCCATTGCCCAGAGTCTATTTACCTAAAGGAAGTTTATCTGGAACGAAAACCAGTTGCCAATTAAGTTTCCTGAATGTTATTTCTTATCTCTGACTAATTCTTTTGAAAGTTTTGGCCAAGTTAAGGCCCGGACTCTACTGGGGCTGGCCCACTCATACATAAATGACATCACTAAATCTTGCACAAACCATTTGGCGCTGGTTCTTCTTCATTTTTTTTTCTTTTTTCTTTGTATTCCGAGGCCTGGTGTTCAGCTAATGATTAGCCTAATGTTGCTCAACAATTATGTGGCGCACACAAAAGAATATATTATAGAAGTTATTAAAATTATATCACCCAGTGGCAGCAGCCGCCGCAGGAGTAGCTCCTGCCATTGTGTGTCCTGCTTTCAAAATGTAAATGGCGTCGACATGGCCACATGCGAACTTTTCTTTTTCTTTCGCTCATTTTTTTTCTTTCTTTTTTTTGGTAAGTTATCAATTTAGGCTGCCTTTTGTCGTCGTGCTGGCTCTGGCTCTGCCTGTGGCTGTGGCTGTGGATCTGGTTTGCTTTGCTTCGCATTCATTCATTTTTTTACACTTACAAGATTTTCATCAACGTCATTAATATTAACTTTGGCAATAATTCTCGGGGAAAAATTATGAGAAATGACCTACTAGATAAAGCGCAGTCTGCGTCCACTTTTCGACAAAGCCATAACTTACAGCAGAGAGTGTCCTGGCCGTGCTTACAATAGGCTTTACGCCGAAGCCGTATAGCCTGCTCTCAAGTCAATCTTAATTGTGGGTTGGAACTCTGGACTTTTTATCCTAATGACAGGCCTTGCGGATTACGTAGAAAGCGGCAGGAGCAGCAGGAGCAGCAGAGGCACAAAAAGGCTGCATATTTTACGGGGCAGCGTAAAGCTGCTTTACCAGGACAGCACACGGACACTGGGTCTGCACAGGACACGCAGGAAACGAAGACAAAAATCACAATTAAATGTAACAATTGCTGCGTCCTGCTCAACGTCCTCGTCATCGTCTCTGGGGGCATTAAACAGGACAAGGCACAGCATCCTTCGGTTTGCCTGTCAGTTGCTTGTCCAATGCCAGCTTAAATTGCCCATACACATCAACCCCACCACCCCCACACCACCCAAAAGCCACACAAGCCCCATGCCTACATACCTACCTATACACCCAATCCATAGCCTGCCTTGGCATGGCCTTTCTCTTCTTTTGAACGTACTTTCTGTATTTCGCTCTCTTCTACTGTTTGCGTTTTATTAATTGTTGCCTTTATTTGGCCTCATTTTATTTGATTTGGTTTTTTCTTGCCTTGTAGAGGCTTTTGTTTTCCATCTGGCTATGGCTATAGCTATAGCTATGGCCATGGCTATAAAGCCAAAACCTAATTGACTTATCTTGCCTTGGGTTTTTGCTAATTTCGTGGACTTGGTCTACGCTTTTTGGGGTTATAAAAATTGGCAAGATAAGTCAGTCAGTCGCACAGCCAGGACAAGGCAAGTCAGCGATAGGAATCTTTCAGCTTTCACTAATTAGCAATTGACATGAATTGCTCATTAGCAGCTAACTAAAGCTTCAACTTTTAGTACGATAGCAGGCTAGTTAGTGATATATACGACTCTATATATACACATATACATATATATAAAGGCAGATAAATGCAACTAATGGCAAAGTAGACATTAAGCCCAAGTTAGAAGAGTTGGTTTAAGAAAAAATTTCAATCAATTTTAAAGTTAATTTCAGGCAAACTATAAAATTATGATAAAGCTGATGTATATTTTGAATCAAAACACTTATATGTATATATATATACTTAATTCTAATCACTTTTATATGTACATTGTATATAAATCATCCATCAATTTCATGTCAAAGTTATCCATCAAAATATTTGACAAATAAACATGGAATGCATTAAACATGGCTATAGGCAGGGGCACTTAAACATGGATTTTATGTGCCAGTTAAATGAGCTCATCTCTTGGTAAAGGGTAGTTTATGTGTCATAATATTAATAGTATATAAAATGCTGAGAATTTGATGGATTGAATCCTCACATTACTTGGAATACTGTTGAGAAATAAGTGTAATAAAAGGAAATTGTTTTAAGGTCTGTAAGAAGTCTATGGGAAACATCTTCTAAATATATAAATATGATTTCCTTTTTATCTAGTATTAAATGCAGTTTCGTTCTCACAACTACCTTATCTACCCTATCCTACTGCTAACTAAAACCTACTTTATAAAGAAAACGAAAAAATGTACCTTCATCTGGAAAATATTGTTTATGACAAAGTGAAGAATGACTGAATTAAGGATTGAGATCTTTCAGCTTTTCGACAGATCAAAGTCATATTTTAATATTTATATATCAATCCGAATAAATTTACCTTGGAAAAGAGCTTAAATTATTCTTATTTTATTCAACATAATCTTAAGATTTACACAAGGATTCATATTAAGTAGTCTAGGATTGCATTCATTAGATCTAGATCGCTTTCAGAATGGTTTTATAAAGAAGTGTTAGATCGCTGTCTTATTGGTCTTTATAGGTATATAGGTGATTCCTTTTCACTTGTCATCTCCAATGACTTATGTTTGACCAAGATGTTTCAAAGGACGTTTAGGGGGTAAGTTCATGTCATTTAGAATGATCTTCCAAATCTTCCTTGAAGAAGTATGACAAAGTATGACCAGTGGATATAATCTGCCTCAATGAACACAAATTGGTTATCCTTAGCGCCAAATGATGATCTGATGTGAATAGTATAAAGAGTATTGGAATATGTAGACCTGCATGAGGTTCACCAGATCAAGGTATTCAGATGTCCGACATCAGCGTCTGAATCATTTTGTGTAAATCATGAAAGTATAGGTTGATACGAACAGACGCACACAAATTGACTTTGTAGAACAGATCAGGGCGTCATATAGCATAAATAACAAAAAATTATGCAAAGCAGAGATTTTCAAGATGCATTCGACTATTTTCAAAATTAGAGTTGTGGGTTCAGATTGCTGTCCTCCCTTTTCAGGAATATCCAATCGATAATAATGATGAATAGTAAAAGCAGCAGCGATTTGCTTCAGAGAAAGATTAAATAAAATTATTTCATTACTTTGCCCATATAATAGCCCATCTGAAAGATATAGATAGTTTATATGGAAACAATATTCTCCAAAGATTTTCAACTTAACATTCAGTTTAGTATTCTTATAACATTTTCAAAATGGTTTACCAACCTCAGTCTCTATCAATTTGTGAACAACCCTATATAACTATAACTTTACAAACTCATCAACATTTTCTATTTCGAACATCCACCCGCACACCTCCAACCATCATAATGTGCCCACACACGCCAAGGTCGCTTTCAACACAAAGTCAAATCAGCGACCAACTTGCTAAATGACCGCAAAATATGACACTCCGTTGAGGCATAGCCGCAGCCCACAAGTCCATAGCCAGCCAGAGAAAATGATGCCAGTCAAGGCCAGACCTGGCCGGGATGTGAAAAAAGGACGAATCAGTAGTTGCTGCCATAAACTTGTATAACTGCAGTGTTTTTTTTTTTGCTTCCTTTGCCGCAGCTGCTGTGTTCCCGGTGCTGTTGTTGCTGTCAACCAAGTCAAGTAATTGCCTGGCTGACCTTCAAGATAGTCGAACTAACTGGTGGCTGCCACAGTTTTGTGGCCGATGGCAAAGGTGGTCCGGAAATCGACGGAGAATAGAAAATAGAGCGGCAACAGTGGATGGGAGGGATGGAGGGGGTAACTTTTCATTCCAATTTGTCATTTAATTTATAAAGTGCTCTGGCTGACTGCCTGACTAGCTGTGCGGTTGGCTGTCTGTGTGGCTTTGGCTGATTTCTTCCAAATTTAGCTGTCAAAATACGCCAAAATGTAAACAATTCGAAGCCAAAGAATGAAGTCGAAATCAATAGCCATAGAAATATGGCCAAGAATGATGGCAAGCTGCATGACTTGAACATTTACCTACATGCTAGTATTTCCTGCTTCCGTTCTGGGGTAAAAAGGACACACAGACACATATCCTTCGACCGAGCCAAACAAATTTCTTCTTTTTTTATTTTATTATTTTTCTTCAATGCGAAAAAGGACAACCGAAGAAATGATGACGACGACGACGACGTCTCCATTCGAAGATAAATTGCTGTAAGCAGAAAATGTCCTTTAAAAAGCAGGCTGAGGCTGAGTGAGTGAGCATAAGGAGCTAAGGGAAGTGGGACCACCACTAATCTTCAACATCCGCAAGTGTTTACCTTAGACTTTTCTTTTCATTTTCATTTTTCCGCAAACACAATTGTGAATTGTGCGATGACTATTGGATTTCTTACTCCGCATTGAGTGTGAGAGTGAGCGAGCGTCTGCGAATGTCCATGTCCAAGTCCTGCTCGAAAGCCGCTTTGGGTGGGCAACGCAAATGCGACATATATATACATACATATTATCTATATCTATATCCTCATCTTCATCTCCTTCACATTGTTTACGCCTACGGTTAGTGCATTTTTTTCTTTTTTTTTTTTTTTTGTTTCTAAACCGATTTTCAGAGATAAAAATTTAGTCGGCTGCATCTTGATTAGAGAGTGGGCGCTTGGGCGCTTTGTATATTGCTTGGCAAACAAATGTGAAGGAGCTGGTGGCAAGGTGTCCTTTTTATGCTACTGATGAGATGCTTAACTTTGCGATGGCGCCAAGCTCTGTCAAGAAATGTGCAAAGAATTTGCAAAATCTTGATGATCCAGTTGTGAGAAAATGTGCGAACAACAACATGTCAAAGGACTTGGCCAGGGATTAGTTAATGGTGATGGATAGTACAAGATATGTACATAGATCAGGATATAATCAGGTATAAATCTCCCTGAGAAATTGTCTAGTTCTATAAGGGAATTCGTTTTGATTAAGTTTGAAGATATTATTTGTAGTCTATGAATTTCCTGATGAACAAAATCATAATAATGCATAATTTTCACAAATATATAGATGGTTTTCAAGTAAAGTAATTCAATTATTTGAAACCGTTTAAGCTGTTCCAATATGGTTTAGCTTTGTATCTCCTGGGATTTCCTTAAAAGTTGAAACCTTTTTTTATTTAAACTCGATCTACGAAAGCAAATGTGTTCTTCTTGTCAGTTGCCCGAAATCTTTCACCATCGTGAAAGGTTTAGGATTTTAGCCAAGATGAATGGACTCGTTTACACCCAGAGCAGTTTTTCTTTGACAAGTGCGATCGTTTCTGGTTCAAATACTTGCCGAATCTTTCCAGTATATGCTGCTGAAGGCTTCCACTCTTATCAAGCTAACAGATGATCATGACATAGCAAAATTCTATTGCCATGAAATGTTTGAACTTTTTTCGTCCCCATTTATCCACAAAAGTCTGAAAGAAGAAGACTGTTCCTTGGTCTCTACCATATTACCACAACGCCTTCGCATTTCATTTGAACATCACCAAAAGGCCATCTTTGAAGTAGTCATATAGTCACGGAATCGGTTGAGTATCAGCAGCAGCGGCATCCATCGGCCTGATAGCTTCTTCAAGTGCGGATAACCATAGAAAATGTGATGAATACGCTCAGTTGAGATGCATCTAGACTCAGCTACCTCATTTAATTTCCTCTAATATTTCATTAAATCTAGCCATATTTTGACATGAACGTGAATAGTGACATAGACGTCCCCAGGAACACTTCCCTTGGTTTCGGTAATGGTCTTTGTTGTAGAATATTTCACTTGATGAAATTCATTTGCTGCCTGCCTTCAAGTTGAATTAAAGTTGTTCAAAGTTTTAGAGTAGCCTCTAAGGAAGAACAAAGTAAAAGGAATAATGAAGCTTATATATCTTATAAGTAATATTTTGGTATTAAAGAGAATGACTACAAATATATAGAATAGCTTCGTTGAAGTCCGAAAAAATATCTGAAAAGTAGAAAATTATATTTTGCACAACATCTTATATGACAAATAGACAATAACAGGCTTTGCTTTTTTTAACTTTATTTTATATTATAGCATATTATTTTTTTTTAAATTTGTTTTTTGAATTCCAATATTGATCGATAAAAAATTTTTCAATTACGATTTGTGATGGACAATTTGCCTTCTTTAAGAAAAAAAATGTTGATTTCCCAAGTTATGACTCCAACCCTGGTTTTGTGCTCCTTCTTTGACCCCTCATTTGAGCAGGCAACGCCAATGCCAATGCATATCAGACATGGTTAGGACAAAAATATCTATCTATAATATTATTCATAACATATCTCATCATATATCTTCCACCTACATTAACTGAGATCCTAACTCTGGCCATGTAGATGCTTGAACAAGTCCATTCAAAAATGTTTCATCACTTGAAAACTCCCCTTAACACATTCCCTTAGCTTAAAAATAAAGTAATTTGATTCTTTAACCTTAACCCAATTTAGAAATTAACATAAAACCCAAATAACAAATGAAAGCCACACACAAAACATTATCATAATCCTGATGATAATTTTCTTAAAAAAAATGAATAATAATAATAATAATAATATCTGCACAGAGAAAGTCATCAACCGCAAAATGTGATATGTTGAAGCCCGAAGAAAAAAAAGTCACTTTAATTAAAATTATTATTGTAATTTAATGGAATGTAAGGAATTATTATTTGAGTCGCACACACGCAAACAGACACACACATAGACAGGAGGGAGACAGCACACACAATCACACATGCTTGCACACAGGCACACACATGTGCTTATATAAAAATAAATTACATTTGTATGGAAGATTGTTCTCGCATGCACATCATATATTTTCATTATCAAAACAGAGACAAGAACAAGCAGCAGCATCAGCAGCAGCAGCAGAAGAAGAAGAAGTAGTAGTAGTAGTGTAGTAGGACCAAAAAGGATGTAACAAGGCAAAAGGCAAAGGCACACACATGCACACACACACATGCACATGTACATGTGGCGAGCAAAATATCCTGGCCAGCTGTTTGGCAAGCGATTAGGAGAGCCAAGGCCTGACGAGAGCGAACGTTTGCAGCCTCCGTTCACAAAGGAAAAATTTTAACCACACTTCTCAGTTTCTCCCTCACTCTCTCTCTCTCTCTCTGCGTTGGGACATTTTCCTGTGTGCAGCGCTGGTAGTGTGGTGCGGCCGCGGCGTCTCTTATTTAAGTGAGGGTTGTGCACATTGCGGCAGTCAGTCGACATTAAGCATACGTACGCGCCGCAACACCGCACGAGTGAGTCAACGCACGCAAGTCGCACGGACGTACGCTTTAACGAGGGTGCCACAGATCGAGAACCCGCAGAAATTACTAAATTCGACGCGTCGTGTAACAAAATTTTAAAGGAAAATTAAAACAAAACGAACAAAACAGCGAACAGTGTGTCTCAAGCCAGCCGAGTGTGGAACTGTGTGGCAAGATGAAAATGTGTTAGAATTTTGGAACAGCACCAAAAATTAACTCAGCGCCTGAAAGTAGCCGAAAACCCAACAGCAACACCAAAAACAAAAATGTGCCAGTGCGAGTGCCAGCATTGATTTTCATTTTTTAGTTTTTCCCACACATTCTTTTCGTTCAACTTGCCCCAAAATACTGCCACAAAAAAGTTCACAAAAATGTGGTGCCATAAAAGCCTGATGATGGTGCTGCTGCTGCTGCTTTGCTTAAGCGTAGCCAGCACTCGTCAGGACACGCCAAAGGAAGCACTTACGAGCAAGCATCAAGCGACGCACTCCAATGCCATAATGGGTGAGGCGGGCGTTTCGCACAGTCAGCCCGCTCTGCCACCCTCGTTGCCCAAGCGTAAGCTGCATCCGCTGACAGGCGTGGTGCCAGGCGAGCCGGCCCTCTATGATGCGCCCGATGATTGCCATTTCATGCCCGCTGCTGGTCTCGACCAGCCGGAGATAGCGCTCACATGTAATCTGCGCACTGTGAACAGTGAATTTGATAGCACCAACTTCAGTGTGATACCCGCAGAGCACACCGTTGCCCTGGACATACTGTGCAACGATGAAATTATGGCCCGCAGTCGCCTGGAGCCGCACTCGTTTGCCCATTTGATGCGGCTGGAGCATTTGTCCATACAGTACTGCAAGTTGGCCAAACTGGGCAGATATGTGCTGACGGGTCTGGAGCAGCTGAGGAATCTTACCTTGCGCACCAACAACATACTGTGGCCCTCGCTGAACTTTGAGCTGGAGAAGGAGGCCTTTGCGGCAACCAAAAAACTTGAGAAATTAGATCTGAGCTCGAATAACATATGGTCCTTGCCGGATAATATATTTTGCACGCTCACCGAGTTGGCCGCTCTGAATATGAGCGAGAATCGTTTGCAAGATGTGGATGAGCTGGGCTTTCGTGATAGGAGCAAGGACACGGCCACAGAAACCGCTACGGAGCAGGCCAAGGAGAATGCCACATCCTGTGCCTTGGACTTGGAGTATCTGGATGTGAGCTGGAATCATTTTGTGCTGTTGCCGGCCAGTGGTTTTGGCACCTTGCGCAGACTGAGGGTGTTGAATGTGCAGCACAATGAGATCTCCATGATAGCGGACAAGGCGTTGAGTGGTTTGAAAAACTTACAAATCATCAACCTCAGTGCTAACAAAATAGTGGCTCTGCCCAAGGAGCTGTTCGCCGAGCAGTCCAAGAGCATTCAGGAGGTGTACCTTCAGAACAACTCCATATCGGTGCTGAGTCCACAGCTGTTCTCGAACTTGGATCAACTGCAGGCTTTGGACTTGTCGCACAACCAAATCAGCTCCACCTGGATCGATGGGCAGACGTTCAAGGGTCTCATCCGGCTGGTTTTGCTGAATCTGTCGCACAACAGGCTCAGCAAACTGGAACCGGAGATTTTCAAGGATTTGTATACGCTGCAAATCTTGAATCTGCGACACAACCAGCTGGAAAACATTGCTGCCGAGACTTTTGCGCCGATGAATAATTTGCATACGCTCTTGCTGTCGCACAACAAGTTGAAATACTTGGACGCCTATGCCCTGAATGGCTTGTATGTCCTGAGTCTGCTGTCGCTGGACAATAATGACTTGATAGGCGTTCACCCGGAGGCCTTGCGCAACTGTAGTGCACTGCAGGACCTCAACTTGAATGGCAATCAATTGAAGACGGTGCCACTGGCCTTGCGCAATATGCGTCTCCTGCGCACTGTGGATCTGGGCGAGAATATGATTAGTGTGCTGGAGGAGAATGCCTTCAAGGGCCTGACCAATCTGTATGGTTTGCGTTTAATTGGCAATTATTTGGAGAACATCACCATAAATAACTTCAAGGATTTGCCTAGCCTGCAAATCTTGAACTTGGCCAGAAATCGTATTGCTGTCATTGAACCCGGAGCCTTTGAGATGACCTCCAGTATTCAGGCCATACGCTTGGATGGCAATGATTTGGCAGACACACATGGTTTGTTCAGCAATATGCCCACGTTGCTGTGGCTGAATATATCCGATAATCGTCTGGAGAGTTTCGACTACAGCCAAATACCCGGCACGCTGCAGTGGCTGGACTTGCACAAGAATAAATTGGGTTTCTTGAGCAACAGATTCAATGTTGAGCTGAAATTGCAAACTCTGGATGTCAGCTTCAACTTACTGCAGCACATAGCTCCTTCGACTATTCCCAATTCCATTGAGTTGTTGTTCCTGAATGATAACCTAATCACCACCATAGAGCCGGACACCTTCATGCATAAGCAAAATTTGACTCGAGTGGATTTGTATGCCAATCAAATCTCCACTTTGGACATCAAATCGCTGCGCATATTGCCCGTGTGGGAGCATCGACCTTTGCCGGAATTCTATATAGGCGGCAATCCATTTACCTGCGATTGTAACATCGATTGGTTGCAGAAAATCAATCACATCACCTCGCGACAATATCCCAGGATCATGGATCTGGAGACCATCTACTGCAAGCTCTTGAATAACAGAGAGCGTGCCTATATACCCCTCCTGGAAGCGGAGCCCAAGCACTTTCTGTGCGGCTATAAGACTCACTGTTTCGCAGTTTGCCATTGCTGCGAATTCGATGCCTGCGATTGTGAGATGACCTGCCCCACCAACTGCAGCTGCTTCCACGACCAAACCTGGTCCACAAATATCGTGGAGTGCTCTGGTTCCAACTATAGTCAAATGCCCAAACGCATACCCATGGACACCACAGAGCTGTACATTGATGGCAATAATTTCTTTGAGCTGGCTGGACACTCCTTCCTGGGTCGTAAGAATCTGGCTGTGCTGTATGCCAACAACTCGAATGTGGAGCGTATATATAACACCACCTTCAGTGGCCTGAAGCGTCTTCTAGTCCTGCATCTGGAGAATAATTATATCACAAACTTGGACAACAATGAATTCCATAACCTGGACCAGCTAAGGGAGCTCTATCTGCATAACAATCGTCTGACCAGCTTGGCCAATGGCAGTTTCCAAATGTTGCGCAAGCTGGAAATCCTTCGTCTGGATGGCAATCGTCTCATCAACTTTGAGGTTTGGCAATTGTCCAAGAATCCCTATCTGGTGGAGATCAATCTATCGGAGAATCTCTGGAGCTGTGAGTGCGTCTATTTGGGCAGCTTTCGTAATTACCTCACGCAAAATTCGGAGAAAATATTGGACGCTGCCCGCATTAGCTGTGTGTACAACAATGCCTCGAGTATTTTGCATGAGAAGAATGGCACCAAGTGTACACTGCGCGAAAATATAGCCCACTATATGCACACCAACGAAATGGAGCATTTGCTGCCCCTGCTGTTGCTCTCCACCTGCAGCTTCGTGGGCTTCTTTGGCCTAATCTTTGCCATGTTTTGCTATCGTCAGGAGCTGAAGATGTGGTTGCATTCGATGAACCTGTGCTATCGTCGTCCGGAGCTGGACAAGGAGAGGCCCAATGATGTCTACTTTGCCTACAGTCTGCAGGATGAGCATTTTGTCAATCAAATTCTGGCCAACACCTTGGAAACCGAGCTCAACTATAGGCTGTGTCTGCACTATAGGGATCTGAACATCAACTCCTACATCACAGACGCCTTGCTAGAAGCTGCAGAGAGTGCCAAGCAGACTGTGCTGATACTCTCCAAGAACTTCCTGTACAACGAGTGGTCCAGATTCGAGTACAAAAGTGGTCTCCACGAGTTAATCAAAAGAAAGAAGCGCCTCGTGTTCATACTCTATGGTGACCTTCCCCAGAGAGACATAGATCTGGACATGCGACACTATCTGAGAACCAGTCTGTGCCTGGAGTGGGATGATAAGAAGTTCTGGCAAAAACTGCGCCTGGCCCTGCCGCAACCCCAGAGCAGAGGTGGCAACAATAACAAGCGTGCTGCCACCGCCATCAACATGTACCAGGCGGGTCTGCCGCCAGCCACGCTCCGCCTCTCCGACTGCAACAACTATGCCACGATCAACGAGTGTGCCGCTACAGGTGGCACCTTGGGTAATCTATCCAGGGGCTACAAGCCCATACCCACCACAGCCGCCCCCAAATTCAACACCATGCATCCTGTGACCAAAAAGCAACGCGAGCTCAGCATTGTGGGCTTGGCCAAGACTCTGGAGCACCAGCATCATCCATCGCGACGCAGCCAGCATGAGTATGCAGTGCCCGCCTATGAGCGGGCCAACAACTGCGAGTGCTTGGGCACCGCCCAGCGGGCAGGGGTCAAGGGTGCAGCAGCCGCAGCCGCACTGCCCAGCAGCTTCAGCTCCAACTTTGTGCCCCCCGCTGCCGCTGCTGGTGCCTACAACTGCAAGAAGCCCTGCAACTGCAATGCCGAGGATGAGCTGCTATGCGGCTGTGGAGGCAGTGCCTCGCAGAGCAGCGCCACCATGCGAAGCAGCAGCAGCAACAACAGTCGCCAGCCCGAGCTCACGCATTACGAGTCCAACTTGAGTCTCAATGAGTTGGACAAACCGTTGCAGGATCTTTGGGCGTAGGTGGGATAACTCAAGTAGGGGCTACATGGGCCTAGCGATGGCCCTAACCAGTGAATTTATAAAACGAGAGACAGAAAAAACTAACTAAAAATAATTCAAATATGTTAAGAAAAGATATATTAAAAGTAATTACAATTTCCCTAAACCAAGCAAAGCACGAGAAACACATAAAATAATACTTAAAATTCTAAAAAAAAATGCTCATAAAAGAAATTCTTAAAAGTTTTGATGAAATCATAAAGAAATTGTTAATCAATGAAAATTATTAAAATTCTCACAAATTTGTAAAACTAACAAAAATTTAAATACGGAAAACAACAAATTCAGCAATTCCATGAAAATTTGCAAAACTATTGAAATTCTCATTTTTATTTTTAAATTAATATATTTCTTATTTAAATCTTGAAAAAAATGTTATAAAATTCTAAAATATTCCCTTGAAACTGCAAAAGATTTTAAGCAATTCTAAAAATTGTAAAAGAAAAATATTTGAAGAAAAAGAAAAACTGTCTGCAAAAATTGTGAAAACTTCTTAAATATATTTGGGCAGCAAAACAGACTGATATTTTTAGTTAATTTAAATTAATTACAATATAAATTATTGCAATGTAAATAATATTCACAAAGATATGCTATTAAATAATTCTAATTCTTAACTAACAAAAAATACAATAAAATAATTTAAAGCAAACATGTAAATAGATATACTATTAAAATACTTATAATTATGAACTAAATTGATAGAAAAAAATAAATGATAAAAATTACAATTTATGCTTCTTCAAACAATGTAAATAAACAAAACTTGAAACCGTATTTATTATTAAATAAAAAATTATACTACAAAGCAGAATGTTAAAACCAAAAAACAATATATTTCCTTTTTGCCAACAATTCAAAGCAGAAGTCAGCCACACATAAAATTAAATTTAAAAATAAGAAAGCCACAAAAGGCCGGCATTACTAAGCAGCGCAGTTTTAGAATACAGAAATTATTAAAATGAACACAAAATCAAAATATTATGGCATTTATTTTTAAAGTTAAATTAAATAACTGCCACAAAAGCTTGGCTCAGAAATCGTCTAAATAAAAACACAGCCAAAGACAGCAATATTAAAAAAATATAAAAAACACAACAGAATTAAAATAAACTGAATGCTAAAATAATATGAAATAAATTAAAAAATATAATAAAATGGAGAATAAATTAAAATAAAAAACAATTTCCTCACAATTTGCAGTGAACAAGTACATAAAGTTTCCCCCATTGACAGCAAAAAAAATAAATAATATTAATAGCCGTCACTCAACGAATTGAATATAAATTTATAGTAAATCGTAAAACTCACACAAACACACAGTTCACACACATACACACACACAACAGCACACATGTTGCCTGCCCGTTAATGATGAGCCTGACACTCGCTCTGTTGATAACAATTAAGTCCCCGCCCCATGCAGAGAACCACAAGCAGAACCAGACTATAACCATAAGCCCCAAAACGAAAGCCACATTCAGTTGCAATTGGAATTATGGCTTGTATGTTGTCTTGTGTGAAGCAACATGAATATCCCCCCTGAAAGGACAATGAAAGAGAGAGAGAGGGAGAGAGAGAGAGAGTTTATGCTCAGTGTACTGACAAGCAGATAATAATGTTTGGATATTTGAGTAGAAATGGGATTTATAGGTGATTGTTGTTCAGGTTTGTGGCTTTCCTGTAAGACATTTTGAGTATTCAGTTAAAAAATCATATAGTTCCATGAAGGCATGCTCAGAACTGTTGCAGGGGATAGATTATTTCAAATGATTCTTATTAATAATGAGCTTAGCTAATGATATTTTGAGAACACTCTCTATATCTTTCTAATATTTAGAAAAAATACAATAGATATTGGAATCTTTCTTACTTATTAGTGTTCGAAAGACCTTTACATCTCTTGCATTCAAAGTTTAACTACAACTCTGTTGCCTATTAACGAGAATGCAGCTCTTCAGGCAGCTTAATAGTGCACCATTTGAGAGAACACCAAAACCTGCTGGCGCCCTGTCTCATGTGCCATCCTACCATTGCCAAAACAGGAGATTAAGCATTTCGAATAGAAGGCCAGACTAGGACTAACTCACACAAAATTTCACATATTCCGCAAAGGTGGGCCGCAACAATTGATCTAATTACACTATAGAGAATGCAGTATCTGCTTAGAAGATGTTTATACTAGAAGCACATATACCAGCCTATGATATGCCTCCTTCCAGGTAGACCATGCCTGCCATCCCTTTTCATTGCAAAAGGTCATCTTTTCGAACTGCATATATACTTATGTCATCCCTGCTGTGAGAGGCAGCTCATATATCGCTCTCGTTGCAAGATCCTATGCCAAAATTCTATTCAACCAAATGTCAAAGATCGCCTTTCTGAACATAAATTCTACTTATTTCTTCCCTGCTGTGAGACGACCCTGTAGGCTGTTTGAGTTTTATAAATATAAATAATTTAAACAACAAATTTTGTTAATATAAATTATAATAATAATAAACTTCTCATAAACGTAAGCTTCCCAAAAGCTGTTTTCAACTTTGTTTACAAAATTTATGTTTTTTTGCTGTTAAAAAACTCTTGGAAAATTCATATTAATTTTAAATACTTTTTTCAAACTCGCAACTTAAATTAAATAAAATTTAATATGCATTTAATTAAATTCTTAACTATTTAGAAATTCTTAAAAAATTTGTATTTAAAACTCAAAACTTTAAAACTCAACAAATTTTTATTAGACAAACTTCAAAGCCCACAAAATATTTTTGGGAATTTTTAACAACATACTTTTGCAGTTCATTCTTCTTATTTAACATTCTCATAAGCCCGTTTACAATAGACAAGTCCTTAACTAACCATTTATCCTTTGTTAAGTATCCTTAAGCCTTAACTACACTACAGATTTAGTTAGACATGTGTTTCTCAAATGTTTCTCAAATGTTCAACCTAGTTTTGCATGTGTTTTTATTTGCTAGCTAACATTTATGTTTTTCTATTTTGTTTTATTTTTATGTATTGAAATTGATTGGAAGAAAATTGTGCAGAATAAATAAAAAAACAAGTACAAAACTGTACGGTTTTGTTTTCGTTTTAACTTATTCATTTTCCCTTGTTCACGTATATTTGCGAGCATTTGCCGTTGCTGCTCATACAAAGCATTTAATGAAATTATTTAATGGCATGCCATTAAAATAACAAAAGCAGCAAATAACAACAACAACAACAACAACAGTAGCAACAACAATAACAGTAACAACAATAAAGGCACAGACCAGCCATTTATTGTTGATTGAAAGGCGAGAGGCATGGCAATACATTTTTAAAATAAACAACAAAACGAACAAATACGAAATGAATAAATAATAATTTTTCCCAAGCGAAAATGTACATAAAAATAATAACAAAAAAAACAACACAAATACAAAAATATATATGCCTATATGGAATATGCATTGCCAATAAACAAAAAAAGAAAATAAAAAGCGAAAACGAGAATTTAAACAAAACAGATGAGAAGAAAAACCCAGCAGAAAAAAAGTAATTGACATACTCTGACATTACATATATTTACTAGCCATTGAAATTAAAACCAAGCCACAACAACAACAAAAACAGCAACAACTAAACATTGTAAATGATGTTGCTAACATTTCTTTTTTTTATTTTTTTATTTTTTTGTAAAAAACTCAACTTTTAGCTAAATTTAAATTGAATTAAATAAACCCGCAGTGCAGCCGGAACTTTTTACATCAACAAATGAAAAAACGAAAGAATTTTTAAACTCCAACTTAAATAAAGTTAAAACATAATCATTTTTTAATCGTTCATTCACACACACACACACACATTCTCACACACTCACCAGCAAAAGTATGCAACGAAGTAAGCTATATATTTTGTGTTCCTAAAAGACAATGCCATTTTGATGCAAATTAATGAATGAAAATTTCTAGTTATATAGAAAGAGAAACAACACTCAGCCACACACTTAAGCTAAACACACTAATTATACCGTAAATATATATGTAAGTAATATAAATAATAACTAAAGGTTCTTTCTGTTAGTTTGGCCCATTATTTAGTTTGTAAGTTGAATGACAAAAATTATGGAACATTTATTTTAATATTTATGAAAAAATAATCGCAAGAAATGGCAAAAGCTAAACTTAAGTTAGAAGCAAAGCAAATGTGAAGAAACTAAGAAAAAAACAAAAAACTAAAATAACTTCAAAAGAAAATGATAATAAACAAAAAATTTATTTCAAAAATATTTTGAGCTTGTTTTGATATCACGAGGGGAGACAAATTTGTATAGCAGATGAGTTTGTGGAGGTATTTCACTGATTATAGATTATAGATTATGATTATAGAAGGTTTTTTTAGAGGTTTGTAGAAATTAACATCAATTTTTAGTAAGGTTTGTATACTTTTGTACGAAGATAGAGAAAAGGTTCAAAGGCTTCTAGATTCATCTCCTTCTTGGCATTTTTTGAGGGCCAAACAAAAGCTTTTGCTGAATCCATCGATATTTCCCACACATTTATGCTAGATTTATCCTCGAAGAGAGCTAAGCATATGCAGCTATAAATTTAAGTATCCAACCATTACAATGCCAAAATCTCTAGAGCTTTCTGTGACACCTTATTAATCTGTCATATTTCCTGGTATACTTTCAGGCTGCAAAGAAGTTGTTAATGTTTTGTTCGGTCAATGAAGAATTTCCAATTGTTTTCACACTTCAAAAAATCGAAGTTTCTTAGTTTACAAATGCTTTTTCATCACTTAATTAAATTGAAATATCTCATTAACATTAACTCATTATACAAATATGATATAGATATTTGTTCTTAATTTTCAATTTATTTAACAAAGCAATTTTCATTCCCTTTTTTTCCTGCAAGTATATCAATGAACGACATATTCATGAAGTTTTTATTGAAAGAAACCAATTTCGATTGAAATAAAATAATTTGCATAAATAATTTGTTAGTCTGACCTTAGCCTAAATTATAAAAAGTAAATATTAGTACGCATCAATAGCCTGGAAATTGCATGAAATATACACTGATGTCTACATATATTCCTGCATATATAATCCACTGCGCATAATGCACATCGTACTTTCATAGATAAATGTAGACACTGGCGTAGGCAAGACCTTTTTCGAAAGGGATTTTGGGCAAAGACATTGCAGATATTGATCTGTGAAATAATTGTACATATATTGTGTGTCTTTTGAACATAAAATATACTTAACAAGAGAGGAAGACTAACTTCGGGTACCCGAGCCTTATATAACCGTATATAAGGAGAGCAAACAGTTGATTAAGACGCATTTCCTTCAGCTGTAGCAAAAGAACTACAAGTCGATAGCTTGGCATAGTTGGCATAGAAACATATGGACAGACAGACTGACGGACAGGCAGGCGGGTATAAAAACTAATTATATTAAATAGATGATTCTTTAACAACTTTACATGACATACTATGGGGCTATATGTGCAAGACATACAAGTAAGCATATCAGATATCAGAACCCATATCATTAATCAGCTGTCCATAACACTTAATGAAAACATATAATACTAATTCTAAATAGAACATAACCAATTTTCTTGTTCTACTTATCAAATTGTTTACTGTTTGCTCTCCGCCATATAAGTTTTTATGTCCCTTGTAGAACTACGAAAAATTATGTTCCTATCTATCTTCGGCAGTGTAATTTAAACTATCTCCTGCGTTAACCTTTTCGTGTCCTGTGTTCTCTTTAGCTTTATCTCCCTTAATAACTCTATTAACTTAAATATAGCATCTATACTAACGCATCTAGCTAGCAGGAAATGTAAATCTTTTATGATTTGCAGTTGTCTTTTTCATTGAAAGTGACGCACATTATGCGACTGCGCCACTCGGCCGGTCGGTTGAGAGGTGGGAGCTTGTATCCTTTGTTTCGCGCGTAACAAGCTCTGTGGCTTGGCATCGTGCGGGACCAACGTCAACGTTCTGATGCATCTAAGATCACTGAAATTGGACAACCTAAGACACCATATTTTGCCCGATCGTTAATGAGATTAATATATACCATATATATATATGAAACTTGAGACAGATTAACATATGTATACCTCATATATTGAGACCCCTACCTTAGATATAAACATTTGACAGAGTTCCCATACAACTTTTACCCCGATTGGCATACTTATTCAGATGGAAAACGTACTTAAAAGTTTGTGTGCAAAACTTCAGCCTCGTAGATATTCAGATATGGCCTGTGCCCATATAAGCCCCTATAGAACCAACTTTGCCAAGGACAGACAGAATGACACTCCGTATGTGCATCAAAACAAAGTAGGGATCGTTCTTCCCTCTCCCTCTTTCTCTCGTCTCTCTTCGCTCGTAGGCTTCAAACAGACTCAAATAGTTTAAAATCATAACAAAGAAGAGTAGGGAATGGCATAACAACTATCTTTAGTAAGGAACTCGGTTGGAATTATATAAAGAACGCCTTTCCTACTTATTTCTGCGAGTAGAAGAACTTCACCTTGGTAAAGGCAAGGTACTTTATTTCCGTGCTTTAGACTTTTGTTTTGGTTCTTTTGATTTAAAAAATCTTTCAGGAAATTACAAATAATTATTTGAATGAGAATTTGCTTTTAAGAAGCATCTATGTATCCCTAGAAAGGCTTCAATCCAGCAGAGATTACAATGAAATTTGGTACATGACGAGCTCAGGCTCGAGTATTCGAGTATTTCATAGAATTTTGCAACATGTGAAAACACCTTCAGCCCCTCTCTAATAATAACATGCTTACGCCACTGACTGAATCTGCACTTAACATAACCGCAAATGCAATTCATATTCATATTGATGAAGAAGAGGGTCGTCATACAAAAGGCATGAGCCAACGCAACTGTAATATCTGTGTGTCGTCTGCCTGTCTGCCCTTGTCTATCCACTTTGTCCAGTTGGAGGTGTTGACTGCAAGAGCCTGTTGAAGCGGCACACGCACTTTTACATGCAGGTGGCGTAAGAGTCAAAGCGGCATGGCATGCCATGGCATGGTATGGCATGGCATGGCATGGATGTATCCTCGCATCCTCCTCCGCCAGTTCATTTGTGGGCGCGAGAGTGAGTTATCCAAGAGGATAACATGAACTATGCATGCAGCTCAGTGGAGGGATTAAGGCCTGTGTACACAAAATTTAATTTCATTTAATTGCTTTTTCGCAAAGTCCATTTAAATTATAATGCCTGCAATGAGAGATGGGGAAGGAGGGGGAGGAATGTGGTAGGGCGTAGGAGGTGAGTGGTAGAACAAGGAAAGCTATGCAGCCATGGGTAATGTAAATTTATTTGGGTGGCTTTTCGCAATTGATGCATATTTATGGCAATACGCAGGCAGTCATCGAAATGGCATTCCTTTGATTTGTTGTTCTCTGCGCCCGGCAATTAGAATGAATTTTCGCCATCATTATAAGGTTTTATAATTTATGAGCATAGTTCAATATAAATACATATATTTGTATATATAAATATGCAGTTACATATTGCTGCAGTATTTTTTTGCACTTTATTAATGCCAATGCAATTAGTAAAATTTGTCAGTTAATGGCATTCAGGCAACAGCCGAAGCAGCCAGATATAAATGAGCTCTCAATTTAATGCATTTTAGCCATAAATAATAGCAATAGCGTAGAGGCAATAGTCGAAAAAATTCGATTTCAAATTGTAATAAAATAAATTAGAAAACACTTTTGCACTTATTAATAAAAATTGCTAAAATTAAAAGCATACTTTTAGGTGAAATTAAATGCATTCGCAAACAAGCACGATGCAAACGCTTTGCTCTACAATCAGTCAGTGAGATGAGGTCATCTTTGGGATTTTAAAGCTCTTTTTTTGTATCATCCTGGTTTGATTTCCACAAATAACTGCTTGAAGGATTGCATTGAAAATGTTTACATTGAAACAGTTTGTCCCAGTAATTGGTCTCTCTAATAAATAGTCATAAATTGCACTCAAGTGAGGCAAACGTGACAAGAGAAATCTGCCTAATGCCTTGACAATGGCAAATAAATAAAATGCAAGTTATCTACAATTTATGGAGCACATTTATTTAAGCAATTAAAAGTGGGCATTGAAACAATAATTGACATCGTGTAGAACAATATGTCGAATGTGTGTTTGGAATGACAAAGGAATGAATTAACTCAAATAACAAAGAAATTCAAATTGACTAAAAATAATTGAAATTATTTCGAGGCATGAAAAATTCATATTTTCCAAATATTTTGCAAAAAAAAAAATTGAAATTGCAAAGATATTTTAATGTTGATAATGTTGTTAATATTACTTTATATGTAAAGAAACATTTAAAGATAATTTAAATTGCAAAAAATCATTATAGATAGGTAAATTGTTCTTAAAAAGTTCAAATTTAAATGCTTTGTAAAACAAGAAAGGAAGGCTGGCTTCGACTTGCCGTAGCTGACATATCATTCACATAGTAAATATACGCTTGCTTCTATAGTAGTATGCTATAGTCTGCTATCGTTATCCCAGCTGAATCAGGGGGTTGGGGGTGGAGCTTCTAAGATGGGTGTGAAACGAATTTGGTTTGATTTGGATTAGAAACCAGAAGGTAATGCTACTAAGTGTTTTTAGTCTGAAAACATCGATTAGCAGCCAGATCTAAATCAAATTTCTTTAGTGTGCTTGGGTCAGGTTCAAATAGGCACCGAATTTGGTTTGATTAGGATGAAAAACATAGAAGTTATGGCATACATATGAGCTCTATATGATGTAGTTATCCAATGTTGAACAGTTGAGGCCAGCGCACGTGGAGTCTCCTCAAATAGATGCACACCGAATTTGGTTAGATTTTGATGAAAAATCGAAAAGCTATGAACACAGCATCATTCCATTACATAATGAACACAGCATCATTCCGGAACAATCGGTTATATGGTAGCTATATGATAAAAGAAACATCTGGTAATAATTTCAGCTCTGTTGCTCTTAAGACTTCTGAGATCCTTGTGTTCAAACAGAGGGACCGAGGCAGATCGATTCTCATTGTCATGATGATAAAAAATTATATACCTTATATAGTTGGAAAGCTTCCTTCTATGCATTGCAAACTTCTTGACAAAACAAAACTAATATACCATCACAATATTTTTTAGAAATGGTATAAATATGCTGAAATCTAGCTTGAGCTAACAGAATTAACTACAAAGAAAGTAGTAATGTAGATACATGCCATTATTTCTTTGACGATTTTGCTTTAAGATTGTGACTTGAGAAATTGTGAGAAAATTTTGAATAAACACATTCTGATGCTTTACAAGGGGAGTCTACATACCACCCTAGCTCTTATAGTCTCGGATATAGTTGTTTTTATGGATAAGCTTCCTTCTGCCTATTACATACATTTGCACGAATACAATATACTCGTTTACTCTACTAGATAAAAAAAGGTTATAATTTGGCTGTACTAAGAGTTCATTCCGTATCGGTCGGTTATATGGTAGCTATATGATATATAGGTCCAATCTGGATAAACTTTCGTCAGCTGACTTAGAGGCTTCTAAAACTGACATATAACAAATTTGGTTCAATTTGAATAATAATGGATCAATTTGCTGGATAAACTTTGGTCAGCTGACGTAGAGGCTTTTAAATCAGACACATAGCAAATTTTGGTTAAATTTAAATAGGAACTGATTTTCCTGTACTAAAACTTCATTCTAAATAGGTCGGCTATATGGCTATATAATGTAATGATCCGACCTGAATAAATCTCTGCCAAATCTCTTTAACTTCGCTCTGTCCGTATATCGTTTTATAGGTTTCTGCTTATGGTCCTCTGCTTATGTTTCTCTACGTCTTCTTATTGTCCCCCCCCCCCCCCCCGCTCTTTCATTCTTCTTTCCTTACTCCTCTGTCTGTCCTATCTGTTATCTTCTCTTTCTGTTCTCGCTCTCTCTAACTCTATCGCCCTCTCTCTGTAACTCTCACTCTCTCTCTCTCTCTCCCTCTCTCTCTTATTTCTGTTGTACTCTCCTTTTATCTTGTTTCTGTACTCTCTATGATTTCTCTATGATTTCTTTGTGTCCTTCTTTTCTTCTTTCCTACTTGCCCCTCTGATGATGCTGTAAAACAAGATCACTGCACATATACCTTGGTCTAGCTGAGCGTTCCTCTGCTGTTTGCTCTATAAGCGTCTTAACCATTACTTCAGTTCGTTCTTCCTCGATTTCTTGTTGAATTACTTCAATTTTTATAAAATATATTTTCAAATTAGCTATTTCGTTGTTGCTTTTTTTCAATAATTATAATTTCAAAACATTTTCAAATCCAATTTGTAGTCTTAAAATGAATTCGAGTAAATTTAAGCATGCAGTTGTTCCTTCACAAATACAGGATCTTGCTTCACATATGCCCCTGCGACGCTTACCTTTTGTTTCCAATCACTTAATCTACTTGGAGTAGTTGCCCAATGTCCTTTTATTGTGACCTACCCTAATCAAATTTCACCCTTTTCATATAATCTATTTGTAAACCCAATTCTCGAGCATTACTAAAAAGCTTAATCTATTTCAAGCCTTCAATCAATCTGAAAATGTCACATCGCTTTCGCTCTCTGTGTCCTCCCTTTGGGTGTAAATCCCAAGTCAATCCCCATAAACTACCCTGCGAAACTTTAACCCAAGGGGAAGGGGATAGATACGAAAGGCAACATTGAAGAAGCTGCAAAAATTTTTGTAATCCTTGCCTGAAGAATTTTTCACTTAACGCAGGGGGACAACGCCCTTCCTTCCCTTTGTATGAGTTACACATATTTAAGTTTTACTTTCTTTCGCTCTCTCTCTCTCCCTCTGTCGCTTATTTTTGTTGTTGTTGTTGTTGTTGTAATTTTTATTGTCCTTGCCTACAAATTTTTCTTATATGCAATAAGTTATTTGAGTAGAGAAAGGACGCCCTGGCTGAGGACGAAACGAACCAACGAATTTGTAAAATTCCAATTAAGAATCTTTGGTTTACTTTGTAAGTTGACTCTCCAACTTATTTAGACACTACACATGAGGCAACAACAGGACATGCAGGACACACAGCGAGGATTTCCTTACACACACTTAAGCGAGACCCAGGCCAGCAAAAACAAAATACGCACACATATCGCACACACTCGCAGTAGCAGCTGAAATCCTAGAAGGACTTCAAAACTGGTCGCCTCAAAGTCGTCGTCAGAGTCATAGTCAGAGCAGAGCAGAGCAGAGCAGCACAGCGCACATCGCACAGGACTTGCCCTTCGCATCCTGCCCAGCGCTTCTAATGGACGAATAAATTGCTCGTGAATGAAATGAGAGTACGCTGACTCCTCGCTCCGTTGCCCCTCTGTGTGTTGTATGCATGTGTGTGTGTGTGTGTGTGTGTGAGTGCCATCTAAGAGGCGTGGCCGCCCTTACTCACCCAACCCCCTTTGCCCATACCACCAAAAGTGAACGCAAACAAACAAACAAACAAACAAAATAGCAAAACGAAACGGATGCCCAAAACACAACTAAAAACTAAAAGCGACATGCCAAGCAAAATCTTTTTGGATAGTTGAGGAGTCCTCGGGTAAGGACATGGCGGCACGAGTGGCTCAGGGGTAGCGCAACTGCGGCAAAATTGGCGATAAAATAAAATACGAGACGCGGCAACCAAAAGATGACGACAAGAAGAGGATGCTTCGAATGCTACTTATTTGATACGAGTCGGATCTTCCCCCTTTTTCCAACCCCCCCGCCTTGCCCAGCTAACAGACTTAGTTGCACTAGAGAAAATACTGTGGAAATTGCTGGGGTCCTTTTTAATTGAGGTTGTTTTCGATAGAACTAAAGCGTGACAGGAAGTTAGCATAGAGGTGTCTAGGATTGCAGGGATCACTAATGGCGAAGTCATGAAGATAAAAGCAAATTATGGGGATAGTTCAGTTAATGAAAATAACAGAGATATTCAGATTTGTCTGAGCATATTCACGATTCCTGATTAGGAAGCAACTGGGACTCATAGAATACATACTTGAAATTTAACAAATTGGAACCAATTATCGAACCTATATCTCGACTTTTCAAATCAGCATGATGAGCCGCTAAGCCAGATTTATAACTCTAAAATTGTTAAACTTTTATTATTCTTCTTCTCTAGACTTGGTAGGGGGACAATTTCCTTAAAGAGTATCAAACATTTCATCATTGCTAACTGAAATTTACCCTTCATAATTTCTTGTTTTCAAGTCTTTGACACTGGCAAACGGAGTCGCCTTGGCCAACTCTGACTGCCACATAGCCGGAGCTGGAATCTCAGATTCCACGCAGAGTCTCCTGCGTGTCTCAGACGCAAGCATCTACCATATGTAGGTCACACAGAGAATATTTTTTTCCCCTCTTATTCTTATTTTTGAAGATTTATGAATTGCCAGCAGCTGACTGCGTAGCCTGGCTGATGGCTGATGGCTTCTGGCTTCTGGTAGATTTCTGATTTTCATTTTACAGCCAAGTCAAGGCAAAAGTCAAAAGCCAACAAAAAACGAACAAAAATCGATAAATGTCGACGCGGCAACGTGCTCGATAAAAAGTTGCGACAGACAAGACAGACAGACCGGCAGTAGGTCAGATACATATCAAGTCAATGATAGTGTGTAGATGCTATGCAGTTGGGCAATAAAGCAATTAGCCAAAACCAACTAGGGAGATAATACAACAACTAATTAAAAGTAAAAGTTATGTCGGCGTCAGCAGAAATGAGATTTTTATTGGGACAACAAGAAGGCAACCACGATAATCGAGGTCGTGGCTGAATGTGTGGCTTGGGAATATTAAAATGTTGTTTAGACATGCTCGCTCTCGCTTTCTCTCTCTCTATCGCACTCTCTCTCTCTCTCTCTTTTAGTCCTTTCTATCGTTTGCCCTTTATGGCCAACACATAATTTACAATTAAGCAAACGTAAGCATAAAAACATAAGCGCATGACATAATTATAAACAGCCTGAGCCTGCCAGCCCACTTTTTGTGCAATTTATATGGCCGACTGAAAACTGAAATGTGAACAGCATCAACATGGTTTGAACTTACCGGCTTGTGTGAGTGTGTGTGTGTGGGTGTGTGTGTGTGGGTGTGTGTGTGTGTTGTGCAAAGATTTCTTAAACATTAATGAGCAGCGTATGTGTGAACTGCAGAGAAACCTTTAAGCAGGCAGGCGACTAATTGGCTACAAAATTAAAGACGGCAAGGACATTTGAAAGTGGGTTAAGATTTTGTTTATGCGGCAAAGCAAATATGAAACAGAAGAGAGAGAGAGAAGTCGGCATGTAAAAATATCAATATATATAGCAAAATATATACACATTTCGATTTAACATTTTGAGTATTGACTAGTTTTGTTAATAAAAAATAAATAAATAAAAATGTTTAAGAGATAACCTTATCTCTCACATTTCCCAAAAATTGTTCTAAAGTTTCAAAAAGATAAAAACAATAATGGAATGTAGAACTAAGTGAGGTATTTTAATTAGTTTTTTGGCCTCTTTTAAAATGTATTTTCGATCTAACATAAAAGTATATTACACTCAAAGAAAAATATATAAAATATTTGGAAAAATTATTTATATATATTCTTCCCTTTCTTAGTCAAATAAAATAACATGTCCTAAGCCAAAGATAATAAATTTAAAATATTTCATTCCTATACTCAATTATATTTTTCTTTTTTAATATTGTAATAGGAAATCTACGCTTCTAAAAGATTTTAGTTAATACTTTTTCTTATTTTGCTATTTTGACAT
Source organism: Hirtodrosophila duncani (assembly GCA_037043425.1). NCBI lineage: Eukaryota > Metazoa > Arthropoda > Insecta > Diptera > Drosophilidae > Hirtodrosophila > Hirtodrosophila duncani. The sequence continues at coordinate 2,821,086 of JBAMBM010000834.1, read as the reverse complement.
TTCTCTCAGTTTCAACTCACAACTTCGAAGCCAAATAACTTACCTTTGCATCAAGTCAAGTTTTCTATAACTTCATTATTATACTTCATCATATTTTCTTTTATTATAACTGGTACAGATAATTTATGCTTTTTAAAATTTTTAATAAATAATTTTTGTTTGCTATTTTGACATTTCTCTGATCTCAGTTTGAACTCGGAACATCGAAACCAAATAACTTGCCTTTGTATCGAGTTCATCATAGAAAACTTCATCATATTTTAGTATTAGTATAGATAATTTATGCTTTTTAAAATTTTTAATTAAAAATTTTTGTTTGCTGTTTTGACATTTTTTTGTGATCGCAGTTTGAACTCGACTGCAAACCAAATAACTTCATAGAGTCCATCATAAAAAACTGAGCTGAAGATATTTTGGTAGAAGCACAGTTCAGTAAACAAATTCTCAAGAAAATAATAGATCTTGTAAATAAACTCTTTATTATTCGTTAAGTCTGGTTTAGTCCCTTGAAGAGCGTTCGTCCATTTTGAAAATGTAAATAATAAAATTGACTTCGATCATGCAGTGAATGTTGCACTTTGAATGACAGAAATAAAATGTAATGTATTTTAAATAGAATAGAATAAAATTTAATGTATTTTAAATCATAATTTAATATTGTTTAAAATACGTTTTTTTGTATTTGCGAACAGAACTGAAGTTTCATTTGATTAATTTTGCATTTCTTACATGGAGTTCATGTATTCCTTATTTTGGGGCAATTTTTCTATACTTCGTTTACAAATGTAACCGACTCCTTATGAATCTTGTATCAGACAAGCTTCTTCTATGCAATCTAGATTTAATTTTCTGACCTGGATAAAAGGTTTAAAAAATATAGAAAAAGGGCGCTAAATTGAATGAGTTTAAAGAAAGTCCACCTTGAGATCTAATGCAAGTTTTTAAGAGATCAAAATATTCACAAGATAATGACTTGCCAAAACTGATCTCGTATTATATTTTTTTACAAAACTGTAATATGTCCATTATTTCGTTAAGTAAAAGTCGTTCAGCTGGGATCACTAAGTCAAATATTTGTGAAAGACTGGTTTGGTTTGTTTAGGCTATCAGATATTGTATTTGTATAAACTAATGAATATGGGTGCATAAATATAATAGAGTTTATAAGAGCATCTCATTTTAAGAACATTTGTTCTTGTTTAGGTATTTTAATGAATGAGCTTTCGTTTTTAACAAGATCAAACTGCAAGGGGGTCAAAATCGAAATTTGCCAAAATTCCTATGTAAATAACCCAACATAGGATTGATTCATTTGAAAGTGGTCAATGAAACGCAGCTTTTAAAGAAAAGGGAAATTTTTTATGAGTGCCTACAAACATACCGAAAAGATAGAAGATAGATAGTGTAGTAATTTATATAATTAATTATAATTATGTTAATTATATTTGATCAAACTCTAGATTATTTTGATAGGTTTCTAGTTCGGTTTCTGCAAATTTATTGCAAAGTTAACGAAAGTTAAACTTAATTTAAAAGAGCTAAATCAACACCAATTTTAAGTAAAGATTCTACTTGATTTCTTGCCTGCACTTATATAATTTATGTAAAGGACCATCAATAAAAACACCATAATATTTATAAGTACACATATTCCCCGCTTAGGGTCTTCCCTATCCACCTATGTATAACAAATATATATTCTAACTACCCTCACATCATCAAAAATTGTCTCTAATCTCTAATCCCATACTCGACTTTCTCTATAAAGCAATCAATCATTGCAGCCTGTCCTACAGCAATTACTTCCAAATCATTAAAGACGACCCCAAATAATACGAAAATCTTTTATGCTCAAGTCATTAAAGCGTCAGTTTTACGTTTCACCCTCATATCTAAATATCTAAACAAAATAAGAGAAAATTTCTTAACCAACTGTCATATTTCATGGACGAAGTAGCAGCAGCAGCAGTCGGCGTTTAATTAATTTTTAATTTATTTTTATTTAATTCCTGTTTTTTTTTGGCCACAGAAAAATTTTCATATGCAAAGCAAGCTCAGCCAGCATTGGGGTTTTCCAATCAAAATCGCTGACCCTCACCCCCTGGCCAGGCGCCGCCGCCTCAAATGAAAAACTGAACCCGGCGCGTAACCAAAACCAAAACTCATCCATCATCATCATTCAGAAAAAAATATTTATTGTCAAATGTCACAAGCAGTGTAAGGGGCGAGACGTGGTGGGGCGTGTCTATCAATTCAGTTTTTAAAAAAATTTATATCAATTTATAATTTTTCGTTATTTGTGCGCTTGATTAGGCGAAAAGGGAAACCCCTATGCGAGTGCGGGCAAAAAGAGTTGAGTTCTGAGTTGAGTTGGTTGATTAATTGTTTCGGCTGAGGTTTTGGGTTTCAAGGCTACGGCCCTGCACATACATACGTATATAACAATATATATATATATATATATATATGACCAGCAAGAGGACCTGGCTTGCGTTAATTGCTTTGGGGTTCAAGTTGATAGCTTAGGTTGCTTTTGCTGCCTGCCACGAGTTTATGAAACTGGCATTAAAGGCATTAAAACAGCCAACTGAAACTCACAGGACTCCGCCCGCCAGGACTACTGACACCATTGTGTCCTTGCTTGGCTGTGCTCTGCTGTACTGTGATTACGTACTGTGCGATTATGATTTTGTAAAAAGGATTAGGTGCATATTACGACAATGTTGAAGCTAACGAAGCAAACGAACCGCGAAAACCTCGTAGCAAGTAGGGCAATGCCGCCTGCCATGCCATGCCATGCCATGCCCTGTCTTGCCTTGCAAGATATCCTTTTGTAGGACAAGCATTTCTAGTAATTATTGCCCGTGTATAATCTTTATTATAGCCGTTTGTTGTTGGCGACTGGCTGCAACTTTTACAATGCCCCTTCGCCCTCGCCCTTTCCCTATTCTCTATGATGAAATGCTCCATTAAGCTGTTAACAATAACATTTTGGTGGAATTTTTAGCCAAACGTTGCGTAAAAGCCGCCGCCCCATGCGATAAGAATAAGAGGAGGGCAGACAGACTTTGTAAATCGTATATGATTTTTGGCTGAAAGTTTGTGAATGAGCTTAAGTTGTAGGATGGATGGGGTAGAGAGTTCCACTGGAGCTTAGTTTGTTTCTATTTTGGGCAAGTCTTAAAAGTTAAGAAGTGATGAAGATAATATGTTAGGGGGTAGGGTTTTGTAAAGTGGATATTAGCCAAACTTAAAAGTCACTTTTAAGTCTCGAAAATGCGCAAATAAATCAAGCTAAGATTTTGAGTTAACTTTGTTTTAGAAAACATATGAGTTAGGGGGGGAAATGAAAATATGGCTAAACAATGGGAGGTGAGAATGGCAAACGGAATTGTCTGTTGTAAAGATCTGCCTTGTCCTTAACACTATAATTCTTTATAATGACTAAAATATAACTAAAATATAGAAAAACAAAAACATATTTTTAAGGTATTTTGACTTTAAATTTGTTTCTAAAAAACACAATATCACTTCCTCTGGCATTTGTTTCTCATCAAAATTCTTCAGTCTGCTCACACTTGCCACAATTTAACGATCATTTTAAGTTAACTGCCAAAAATTGTAGCTCCCACAACCAGCCAGCAGCTGTGCATATCGAAATGCCCTGCACGCACTTTTTAAATACCTTTCTTGTTTTTTTTTTAGAGATCCAGCGACCGCCCGCATTGCTCTATAAATTCTACAGCAACTTAGCTGAGAAAGAGAGAGACCACACCCATACAAAGTGGGCATTAGGAAAATAACTCACGCAACAATAAATTCAATTAGGGCTTCACCAAATGCAATTTAAGATTTTACACACACGCACACACACACAGGCCAACATGAGAGTGTTAATATGGCCAACTAAATAGGGATATATATAGATATATATATATATAAATATATAGAACACAAAATACCTAACACCTTTCATCTAATCGAATCGTTGAAAACAATGCGCAAAACCACAAAAGGTTTTAGCCACAAGAGCCACAGACAACGCACAATAAATTATGCACGCCACGGCAGGTCGGTCAGGCGGTGGCGGAGGATCTATCTTTCAACAACAAAACAAAAAAAAAGTGACTGAAAAACTTGTAAAGCGGAACCAATTCAATAACGTATGAGAGATAGATAGATACACTGACAGAAATTTGAGTTGTGGAAGGGAAATTGGCAGGATTATCTAGGAATTCTATATATATATATTTTTTAGATGGATTGATAAATGATATATGTAATATAGTTGGATTTTGAGAGCAGTTAAGGCCACGTTGGAAAAGTTCAAAGGATATTATTCGCCTTGGTTTTGTAGCCTTGATAATTGAGCTTTGACATTTGAGTAGATTATTATAGTAGATCTTCGCCTGGCAGCACATCTATATCTATACTATGTAAAGCAACGATAATGGGAAGCTTTTATATCCATAATTAAATTAAAAGTGAATGTAAGAGCTAATGTTAGACCTATCATATGAAGACTAAAACTCTCAAAGAGGCCAGCGTCTGTTAATGGATAGCATCCATATCTACACAGATCGTGGATTGTCTTAAGAGGTTTTTCTTCTACCAAAATGAGCAGTTTGTTTGTAAAGATACTTGAAGAAATAGTCGAAATATCGAATTCAGATCCAATGAACACTTACAGAAAAATTAAGTCTGTTGGATTGAAGTCCATATATAGACTAGCAAGTATAATCGGGGTTGCATTGATATTTTTGTTTTGGTTCTTCTACAGATACGCTCAAATAATAGCTTACAGCACTTCTCAAATATGTAAATAATTGTTTGAAGGACCAAAATATTAATTAACTTTGTTGTCAAGGAAACTTTTAGAAGTCTATCTTCTTTCCACACCATTGGAACTGCATAAGGCCATCTATGTTTAAACTTTCAAATTGCACTAAAAACTTAAAGGCAAAAACATTTACCAGAGTGTGATTTGTTTTGAGTATTTAAACATAGATATAATTAGTATGTCCTTGCCTTCATCAAACCTGTGACCTCTATTTTGACCCACTTTCAACTTTAATTTGATAGACGGAACCTTAGTGTGCGCCTACGCCAGAAGATCTATCGTTTTGTGAAATTTCAGCGTCCTCTTTACTGCTATTTAACCTGTTCTCAGTCAAGATAAAGAGTTCTAGACATATAGATATATATTCCAATCTCATTTTCTTTCCCAAGTGATGGAGAGACTTTTCTCATAGTTAATATGTCAAAATCGTGTTGAATATTTGGCTACTAATGGACAAGTGCTCTTGTCTGCATTCTGCCTGATTGTCTTCCGAACCATATCAGTGATAAATAAATTTGACATACATATATGTAAATGAGATCGGGAGAAGTTGAATTCATTAGATAGGAGAGCGGTGGCAAGACAATATGTTAATGCCTCTGGAACTTGGAATAAGGAAAGTTGGTATTGAGAACTGTCCAAAGTAAACTCCTTAAAAGAGGAAAAGGAGCAACTTTAACATCTTGACTTTGATATTTTAAGAGCAGCAGATGGAATTGATTATATTAATTCTCTTTTCGATGCCCCTCCAATATACTGCTTGTACTTAATGATCTTCGATGTCAAGTGACTACTTGCTTCTAATCTCGCTGCTGACAATAAACACTTTCGTATGAGCATTTCAGGGCAACTATTATACCTTTCCTAGTCCTAGTTTAGGCAGAGAGCCTCGCACAATACTCCCCACCGTTAAGCAATAAACTTTTGCTGGAGATCAGTAAGCTAGGGAGGCCTGGCTAAGTCGGTCTTTTTTCAAATTTCCATCAGCTGACTGCAAATAAAGTAAATCATCATAGCATATATGTAGTTTGTAATCAAATTCGAACAAAATCATAACGTAGCATATCAATTCGTAAATAGTATTCATCAGTTGTTCTCATGTTTCTCTTGAATTCGTTGTGTTGCGTGTTTTGTTGTCCACCTTGTCCTGGTCCAATAACTGCAAAAATAGCTTTTCAGCCTCCGCGGCCAACATATAAAATTTTTCCAAGCGACAATGCCAACATCTGCAACTGCGATTGTTATCTACAGCTGTTGGACAATACCGAATGGCCCCGCTGGGAGTGGGAATGGCACAAATGTAAAGTAGATACATTTTTCACTCGAACATCTCATGGAAACTTGCTCGCCTGCATGCATGTGCGCTGTTGCAAGAATGCAAAGTATACAATACTCTTTTCCCATGGCAATGCCGCAGACTTGGGCCAGATGGGTAAGACTTATATGCATCTTGGATCGCGGCTGAACGTTAATGTATTCTCATACGACTATTCCGGCTATGGGATGAGTGGAGGCAAGCCTTCGGAGAAGAACATTTATGCGGACATTGAAGCCGCTTGGCTGGCAATGCAAACCAGGTTAAACATCAGCCCGGACAGAATTCTGCTATATGGCCACAGTATAGGAACTGTGGCCACAATTGACCTGGCAGCTCGTCACGAAGCCGCCGGCGTAATTCTCCATGCGGCATTCATGTCAGGTCTAAGACTGTTTTGCAATAGTATAAAAAGCACCTGGTCCTGTGATTGCTTTCCGAGCATCGATAAAGTTTCACTGGTGAAGTCACCCGTGTTGGTGATACATGGAACCGAGGACGAAATCGTACACATTTCTCATGGACGCGCCATCTATGAACGATGTCCGAATACAGTTGAACCACTTTGGCTGAGGGGCGCTGGCCATAATGATATAGATACTCATCGGCTATATTATAAGCGTTTGAGAAAGTTTGTAAATGTGGAACTCACGGAATTGCAATCTAAGAGAAATGCGGATGTACCAGATAGAGGCAGTGTTGCAGGCGTAGATAAAGGAAATGAATTGAATAACATTCGGGAGGATGTTGTTTCGGTGTCTAGTGGAACATCTATATCAATTATCTAAATCTAACGGTGCCTCTTGTATGCTCTCTCTTGTATGATCGCCATTCTTCTCTCTGTCAGGCGCTTGAATTTTCCTTCAATAAATTGATCAAACTTTTAGGGTATTGAAGGGTTAGGCAGGTTATAAGCTTCTTATCGCTATCATAAGATATAACTTGCTTAAGTCTTTAGTAAGCTGAAGGTTTGATTAGAGGGGAATTAATGTTTATTATGGCTATTAACTAAGGTTTTCATCAGTCGTAAGTTATGGGCTTTGGTGTGCTTAACTGGTAGCTGCTATTTGTGCTTGTGAATTCAGAACTAGCATTTGTTGTCTCGTCTGATTCGTCTGGATGTTTTAATTTATATTGAACTAGCTTATCTAACTGAGGCTCTACTGGGCCTAAGTATTATCGCCTGTTGGTGACAAATCCAAAAATATTCCATATATGTGTGAAATTCGCTTTAATTTCTCTAAGTGCAATTGCTGAGTTAAAACGTTTTCGTTTTCACTTTCAGTTTCGATTTCATTTGAGTTACGTTTTGTATCTAAACCACAAAATTTCCACATTTCCACATTTTCCACAACTCTCGTCCCTGTCTCTTCACCACTACCTGGTGTTTGCGGGACCCAAAAATCGACCCTGCTCAATGTCATTGTCGCTGCTGTTGGACGACGCTGCTGTCGACGCTCGTCTCGTCATTGTCTTTGCGCTTCGAACTGGCATTAGATGGACATTGATGGTGGTCGTCGAGCCGGGCTCCTGGGCATAATTTGTAATGTCCGGCACGTCAAGCACAAGAAGCAGGGGTTCAGATGGGGGTTAAAGGTGTAGGCGGTAGAAGAAAAAGAAACGAAAGGAGAAGCAATCGCTGATGCAGGTGCACGCAACGCAACGCACCAAGCAGGAAGCGAAAAACGCTGCCAGTTGAATTTGTAATGAGTTAAGGATGGGGTTGGGGCTGGCCAAAGGGGGCGGCTCGGGCATTACTGAAGGTGTTTTGGGCTACTCATTATGTAATAAAGAGGCGTAGCATTTGGGGCTGGTTGGCGCATGTGTGTGCACGCATTTACAAGCTTTTTATTAAATTAAAGCGTGTAATAAGGCGCCTTTGCCTTCGCCTTCGCCTGCGCCTTCACCTTTGTCAACGAACTTCCAGCACGCACACGGAGTGGTATGAGTATAAGGATGTCCGTGTCTTATCTACGAAAACGTAAAGAATACGTAGAAAATGTCATAGTAATTATGACATTGGTTTTATGACAATGTTTTTTGGCTAAAACGTAACACCTACATGGCAACTGGCGAGCTTCAGGCGGCATGTTTATGCGTTGGCGCTGAACAAAGAAGAAGAAAATGTGAGCTTCAACCGGCAGTTGCAGGTACATAATTAGATTTTGGGGTTCGAGTGTCTGCCAAATGTGGGCCAGACTGGGAATTTTTAACAGAGGTGGCACTTAAAATGCTACTGAATGTCTTTGATGTTGTTTTTTTGTTTCTTTAGGTTTTGTTGGAGGATTTAGCGAGCTTAGAATTTGTTGTGGAATTTATATACAATTACAAGAAAATGTAATTTAAATTATTTTTAAGAGCCAACACCAAGATTTAATGAGAAATTGAGAATTGGGAAATTGGGAGATTTGGGAAGTAATTTTTTAAATAGAGATTATTGGAATCTAACATCGTAAACTGAGGACAATATATGGTTACCAGAATGATTCCAAGGGCAATTTTCTGTTGACAAAAATTTAGAAAAATAAATTGGAGTGCGGGGAATATTGACAATATTTGTAATATAATGTTAAATCAGAAGGAACCGCAGGGTATCCACCTGGGTCCCCATCTCTTCACCTTATTTAACCACGATTTGCCTCAGGTACTATCCCATTCTCATGTACTAATGTACGCCAATGACCTTAAACTTTGCTTTTCCTCTAAGGACTCCTCCTCCCACTTGCCTCAGGTACTATCCCATTCTCGTGAACTAATGTACGCCACTGACCTTAAGCTTTGCTTTTCCTCTGATTCTTTCTCCCAGTTTAGGCTGCAAGATGGCCTTGATGCCTTCCAATCGTTTAGTCAGATCAGCTTACTATCTCAACTGTTCTAAATGCAAAGTAATGTCATTTTGTCGTAGCCTAGTGCTTCAGAAATCGTACCTTCTTAACGATATGCACCTTGATCGGATCGACACTGTAGATGACTTGCGTGTTTGTTTTGATTGATTTTTAAATTGAAATTTGATTTACACTTTCCAATTACCGTCAATAAGGCTGTGGGTGTTCTAGGTTTTATTAAGCGATGGTCGATGGTCATCCCTTACACAACAAAATAAGTAGACACTTCTCGGGTCCGACCTTTTTTGGAGTACGCATCGTGTGATTGGTGTCCACAATATTGGAATTTAAACTTTCTCTTGCAAGAACCTTTTATTATCCTGTATTCTAACTATAATAATCTCTTTAGCTTTATCTCCATTAACAACTTTCTTAGCTTAAATAAAACATCTATACTAACGCATCTAGCTAGTAGATAAGGTAAATCGTCTTTCTTTTCATTGAAAGTCAGCGAGCGACCCTGCGTTTTTTTCTCGTGCGGGAGCTTCCAGCCGCAAGCAAACATTTTGAGTTTATGTCAACGAAATCATCTTTTGTTTGTTCTCAAATATTTGATAGTTTCCTCTAAACTAATGGAATTCCCAGCTAAAAACGGTTTCCTCTAGCTAAACTCCCCCTTGAGAATAGATTAATCAATCTGGCCAGACACCTCATAGTGCTAATAGAATAAAATTCGTATTCTAAAGCTAAAGTAGTTATCCGTCCATTCAGCTGTCTATTCAAACCTGTCCAAATCTTTTGCCCAGCCAGCTTATCTTTTTGGGGTTTTTTTTGCCTAATTCCAAATGCACAAATCTCTTAAATTTGGCGGAAGCTATGACAAGTCAAGTCATTATCCAGCCTAAGCAGGCCTGGCCTCTCTACTTGCAGCACCGCCTCCTTCCTCCTGCTGCTGGTGCTCGTCCGTTTCGTGGGTGTTCTGACAGTTCCTGCCTCCTGCTCTGCTCTGACGTGTTGACGCAGTAATTACCAGATGATGGATTGTTCCACTCTCCGTGCCGTTGCCTTTGCATTTGCCTGGGCGTTTAAATTTAATTTCTCTGACATTTGGCGTTCGCTTTGCCAACAGAAATGGATGTGAGAAATGCGTGCACGCATTTTGTATAATATGTATTTTTTCCATTTTTTGTTTTTGGGCCAAAAGAACTGTGAAATTATCTGTATGTGGAAGGAAGCGGAAGTTAAATAATGTGTCAGAGGTAGAAATTACGGAATTAGAGCATTGCAAATGGGCTTGACTGATGAATATGACTGCGAGTGCAATGAAGGTACGATAATTTGGGTGGATTCAAGGGCGCAGAGCAGGCCTAACGATAATGTCACGTTTTAGCTATCATTATATGTAGATATATGTATATATTTCTTTTGTCATGTGAAGAAAACAATTTGGTAATGGGCTCGGTTTATGCGAACTGGAAATTACATGGTTTTTATTATAATTCTAGCAATAATATTTTAGGTAACATTTAATTAAAGAAATATATATAGAAGTATTATTTACATATATGAGGTGTGTTGAAAAGGTAAAGAGACTTCACAGTTTCATAGTTTCAAGTACATAGCATACTTGGTTTGTTTTTGGCAGTTCAAAAAGTTAGACGTATTTTGTTGTACTCGGCGATTTTCTATTTTTCGGCTTTGGCTCTTCTGCTCGCTTACATTGCGACGAATGGGCTTTGGTTTCGACATCATAACCATATAGCCATGATTCGTCACCAGTTGTGATACCTGAGGGAGCTCCTGCGACTGTCCTTCTGATGAAAAATTCAGAAGTTTCGGAACAAACTTTGGTAACACACGTCTCACGCCAAAATTATTCGAAAAAAAATGGCTTGGCACGAGCCGACTGATACCCCAACATCCTTAGCAACTTCTCCTATGGTAATTTGACGATTTTCAAAATAATTTTCTTCACAACTTCGATAAGATCTTCTGCTGTTGACGTTCTGAGGCGTCCAAAGAAAGGTTCATCGTCGGCATCTTCTCGACCATCCTGGAAGCGTTTGTACCACTTGAGTAGACTCTCAGTACAACACTGTCCACATTTCAAGTGTTTTCGAGCACTTGATTCCATTTTTCACACAAAAATGTGATGTAAATTCTTTGGGAAACAAAGCACAGCCTTTATATCAAGAGATATATGGCGGAAATTGTCACCCATGCGAAATATTGTGACGTAGGTGAGCATTAAGTGGACATATTGGAAAATTCAATCTAGATGAATATCAAAATAAGTCTACAATTTCTATGGAAAAACATTTTATATTTACTCCAAGGCGAAACGAATCCACACAAACATACGAAACTTATTCTTATATCTTCAGTTTTGTAGCTTTGAAGACTTTCAAGATCACGTAGTTTATTAAAACTTTATCCACTCCCTGCTGCTCATCCTTAGCCTACTGATCAAGACTACATTTACGACAATATGCCATAAGCACTTACTGCTGTTTCTTGGAAACTTCCTAACATAATAAATATACAATTTTCTGACTGCTATAAACAGTCCATAAAACTATATCAATAATCTATATATATATATATTTCTTCATAAATATAATACCCATGCTAAATACACTCAATCTTTGCTTCACTCCCCCCGCCCGTATGTTAGAGCTAAGCAATTAAGTTTCTGTGTTCTAACTTATTTGAGCAACTGTAATTGACAGTCCTGTTTGACGCGGCACCGCAATTTGGTTGAGACTGCGACGAGACTGTTCGAAGAGGGCGTCAAGGGCGTGTCCATGCTGAAGAGCGTTAATGAAATACATCAATGGGGTGTGTTTTGGTGCCAAAAAAAGCAACACTCTTACATTACTGCGTTTTTTTTTTGCTTTCCTTCTTTTTTGTATAAGTCGGGGTTGATTCCTGTATTTCAGGCCACGCATAATGCCGAGTTTTTGCCACTCAGCGGGGTGTTCCATTTGTCGAAAATGCTGTTACTTGGGTGCCGCATGTTAATGCGTAGCGGGGAAACAGTCGCAAAATACTTTGGCACTATTCAACACTCGATTGAAACAAGGCGACACGACTTCTAATTATGTTGATGTATGACTGAATGGCTTGAAGGAAGGGTAGACAAAGGAGAGCTGATTGAAAGGTAGAGTTAGGCAGTTACATGTGGAGCAATGATTGCAAGATTGCAGATGATGGTTTGTTGTAGGAGATTCAGGAAACACTACATAGGTTTTTGGGTAATGTTTGTGCTGCCAAATGTTTATAAATGAAATTTACTTCAGCTCGAAATGTGTATTCATTATGTCATAAAGATGGTAACAAATAGAAGAAAGCATTTCCGACCTTATAGAGTATATATAATCTATAATATCTGGTGGTTTGGCGACCTGCTCGTTGTAATGCAAAGGTTGATTTTGCCGACTCAAGGTAGTGCCTCGAAGTTATAAACAGTTTAACATCAAACTTCTTGACGAACGCAAGAAGGCAGACCTCGATGTTGGGCTCGAAATATATTGGGAAAATCTCCTCGTTGCTTTTAATTATAACTTCGAGGGCCGACTTTGAGCCTCCCCTACCAACCTTTTTATATATATTTTGGATATGATGTGCCCGATCATATGAATGTTTAACCACAATTGAAAATTCAAAGAAATTTATGAAGGAGATTCCAAGAGCAGGTACGAGAGGCATGCCGAAATCAGAACCAAGGCTACTATAGCTAACACTTCACCGAATTAAGAGACTAAAACCTCATTACATAACCCAAAGCATGTGCAATCTCTAGATCAACACAGGAATAACCCGATCTTCATGCAACATGCCAATCCCAGCGTCGGAGGAGCTTGCTATATCGTGACGTTCCCAGCTTAGATCTTCCCTTAGTTATATCTTTTCAATTACAATGGTATACAATCTTCTATATCTATCATTCCTCACTTCCTTCCTAAAAGTTTATTAAAACTTTTAAGTAAACTATTTAATCTAATGTTCACCTAAGTGAATTTAAAACGCAGATCAAGTGCCTGCCCGACTCTTATATCAGGTTAAAGCTACATGCCGCTTGGCTCTTTCAAAGGCCACATGCAATCACACTTACCACAAACTCATAGCTCACAGCACCCATCTACCCCCCTCTTTAGTGCAGGGCATACACCATGTCACTAAAACTTGTACACTCTCCACCGCACACACACATGAAAATTTGTAGTTCATAAGCCGCATACTCACACAGCAGGACATCTGCGGCGTACAAAACTTTTCCATACAAAAGCATTCACAAAATTATGAAATTATAAACACACACACACACACACACACACGCGCACACATACACAGCCGAAACTATACTTAAATGGAGTAGCATACATCATCATCTGTGCCTCGCCCCCCGCCCCCGCTCACTCAGTAAATGTCTGGCCGAGAAAAGTAATTTAATTGTCGCACAAAATGTCGAAAACAGCTTTGTCGCTTTTGCATTAACATTAAAAACAACAACGAAAAAAGTACGGAGAAATAATAATAAGTGGAAATTATAATTACAAGTGTTTCGCATGTGGTTAGCCGGTGTGCGATGTCCTGCCCCCTCTCATAATTATGCATAAAATATACAAATTAAATTTGCCAAAATATGTGAGCATATTTATATATGTAAAGCAAAAAAATGCCAAGTGGCGCTCAATAATTTATATGCGTCCAGAAAAGTGTCTCAGGCTGATGTAATATTTACATATGTGACCCCAAAAACAAGACAAGGATTTACGAGCAAAGTAGGGTTGTCTTGCAAGGCAATTTCTATGGAAATTCACCAAGATTTTATCAAATCATTCTTACGAAGCTAATTAAAAATATGGAAAATTATCTTTCATTATTACAATAAAATATGAACAAATTTTAATGATTTGTAAGCCTCAAAGTGGTCAGCTTTGACACGTTTTATATACGTTTTATACCATTGAATGATCCAATTTGTGTGCCCTTTTCTCTCTGACAATGCTCAACTTCAATGCTCCCCTGATATAGCTTTTCCTCGAATAAACAAGATAAGATTTTGACTTTTTCCTCTAGTTTTATCTCTACTTTTGGGAAGAAGAATAGTTAAAAATGAAGCTGGAACTGCATGAATTGTTTATCCTCCTCTTTCAGCTGGAATTGCTCATGGAGGAGCTTAAGTTGATTTAGCATCTCTTTACATTTAGCTGGAATCTCCTCAATTTTAGGAGGTGCAAATTTTATTACAATTATAATTAATATACGATCTCCTGGAATTACTCTTGAATACCTTTATTTGTTTGATCTGTAGTAATTACAGCATTATTACTTTTACTATCTTTACTGTTGCGGCTGATCATCTTAGACGCTCTCTTCTTGTACTCGCGCTCAGTAGAAGCTAGTATCTGGTCCTTCTCAAGAACTTCTTGCTAAAGTATTCAGGTGTATAATAATAGCTATACGAATTTATGAATGGATTGAAAAGGGCTTGAAAATACACATATATATATCTATAGTGTCCTGAAAGAATCAAAATTGAAGCACAAAGTATTTTCAGAGGTTAAAGTCTTGTTCTGAAAATTCAATGTTATTGCAAATTTTTAACGTTTTTTGGAATGAAGAATAAGATTTCATAATTAGCTTCGCTGTGAGAAAAACCTTTCCAAATGGTTCCTTAGTGGGAACTTCCTTTCCAAGGAAAATAATGAGAAAAGTTTTCAAGATTGTCTGGTTAATAGAAAGGTAAAAAGTTAAAGCTATATAAAAAGCTAATTCAGCGAAAAAGGAATTGAAGGAGAGCATCGTACGTAAGAACACACGATGAATGAAATTGACAAGGAAATTACGTCTAAAATTGTTTAATAAATAAAAGTTAAAATAATGTATTGTATAAATTTGTTTGAAATTATAAAAACATACGTACAAAGGTTTTTTAAACATCATAAATTTGACTGTTTGGGTTAGCGGGCTCAAGGCCGTAAATGAGCGAAACATCGTTTGGGTTCTTTTTTTCAGCTGCCATTGAAATACTTTAGGATTCCATCTGATTCCATGATTTCATCCGCATCTTACTGTATTTGACAACAGCACAAAATTTATAGCAAATACCAAAAATTGATGCGAGGCTGACTTTACATGACTTTCTTGACCTGCCAGAGTCTATCATCAGAAGTCTTATGATAGAAATTAGAACCCAATGAGTTTTTGGTTAATTTCTAATAAATCTAAAATCTGCTGAATCCTTGAAAGCAACAAATTAAAGGTGATTTCATTTTATCAATTGTATAAACAAAATTTATATAAATTATATGAAATACTAACAAATATATACAATTTTATTAAATATCCATAAATATTCAATAAATTTGTCTATTTACTTAATTATTCACAAATTTCAGACAATTTAATTAACCAACTGATTTAAAATCTCCCTCCGTCTCAAATTCAAAAGTGTTTAATTAGAAATATATTCCCATTTCTTGAAGAAGTTTTCAAGTAAATTTATAGCAAAACTTTTCCCTTATCAATTTCTGACAGCCTCCCAAATAAAGGTAATGCCATAATAATTCACAGTTTTACAACTGCTCTTCAAGAGTTTTCAAGAACAGACAAATATATATACATATATATATGAGTATGAAATATATTTTATGTATATAGTTTAATGGCACATGTGGATGGATGGGTGGGTAACAGGATTTATGATGCGCCACGCACGCGGTTAATTAGACACATAGGCCAAAAAAAAGAGCACGCACACACACAAAAAGCTGAGAAAAGGAGGCGAGGCGAGAAACAGCGAAAGCGGGCAGGCAATGTTGTTATTGTCGTGGTTATGCCGTTATCCTTTTCAATGTCACAAGAAGACGCATCATGTTTTTATCTACATTCCGTTCCGCACAACCCTCTTACTTTTACTTCTCATCCAACTCGAACGAGGCGAGCCTCAAGCCAGCTCAGATTTCCGCATGTGGGTGAGCTCCCCACTTTTTTTTTTGTTTTTGTTTTTGGTGGGAGAGTATTTGTTGATATACACTAGAAGCGGGTATATTAGCTTTATTAGAACATTTCAAGAACTTTGAGAAGAATAAACTAGACAAGGAGTTACATAAGATCTATGCCGATATACATCAGCGTTTTGGGTTTCCCATCAGCGGAGCCTCTCGCCTACAAATCAACATCATGGTTGACAGGACGCCGCTAGTGAGGAGTAAACCACCAAGAGCCTTTGCACTTAATAACATCTATTCTATAATTTCTCCTAGATCAAGTTATAGCATGAAATAGCAATTTCAACTTATTTAGAATAGGTTTCTTTATGATGGCTACAGAGATTGGTCTATTGAAATCAATCTCAAGAAGCGCTGAATTGAAAATTGATATGAAAGAAGATCTTGCAGATCCTTTTTTTCAAGCTCTAGAGAATTCACATAGTGTTGAGAGAGTAGATATAATTTATGATCTTTTAAGGCCTGGGAGAATGAAGGGGCTCGCCGGATTCAGCGACTGCGTAGGCCGCTGTCTGGCTACGGAGACATCCAAAAGCTTTCTTCGAAAAAAACTTCATTGCGTTTCAATTTCTAAGCTTGTAACTTTTTAAACAAATATTTAGTATATTCTTAGCTAAATTTAAATATTTTAAAATAAATCTAATATAATTTTAATTATGTTGAGAATATTCCAAATATTTTATTTGTCATAAGGAAAAACTATTTTAGCATTATTTTTCCGACACAATTTTGCAGAGCATTTCAAATTTCATAGCAACATCTTGCTTTGTCTCTTTTGTTTTTGTTAGCTTTCTACCTCCCGCCCCTCGCACATGGCAACTTTTGCTGCTTTTATATCATTTAATCTTTAATATCCTTTCTCAGCGTTGACTTTGTTGTTGTATTTGTTTTGTTGTTTTTGCTCGTGATGTCCTATGTGACGGCTTGTCTTATGCATGTAAGTCTATGTGGGAGTCCTTGCCTAGATTTATCACTTGGCTGTTGGTTGCTTCCATGTATGTATGTATGTATGTACATGCATATGTATGTATGTATTTTAATGTTTTTTGGACTCGGCTCCTTTGTGGCATTAAACGCCAACAGCAGCAGCAAAAATATCTTTATGCCTCATAAGTTTAATTTGGCGCAAATTGTTTTTATTTGCCACCGCCGAGTCGCCAAAAAAGATAGAGCTGTGAGCACACATACATGTACAAAATGGCCGCCATCGTCAGACATATAAATATTTATGTATATCTAGTTTTTGTTGTTGTTGTTGTTGCTGTTTCCCTTTTTGGCAAACCATATACAAAAATATTCTGCTTTGAATGTCATTAGTATAATTGAAAAAGCCATTGGCACAAGGCCAAACTCCAACAACAACAACAACAACAATAGAAAAATCCTTCAAAAAAGCAAACTGTAACTGTAAATGCCCGTCGATGCGACACACGCGAATTTCCAATACAAAAAAATTGTATGCACTTGCAGCAACAACAGCAACAACAACAACAACAACAATAACAGCAAAGTCTAGCCTACCAAGGACTTCTGCCTTGTCGTCTCGCTTGCCTGCATATGTGCATAAATTTCCACAGTTGACATTTCGCAAGCAAAATGTTGTACATGAGATATTACTCGTACTTGGATTATAAAGCACACACACAAACACACATACACACACATACATATGAACTCGTAATATTTATATGGCAAGATATATTTTATGCAAGAATGATACGTGCGATATGCAAAACTCAAAGTCTATCGATAAATCAGTCTAGCCCATGACTGAGCGAATATGTCAGTTAAATGGGAGTGGGTGAGAGAGAGAGAGAGAGAGAGAGGGTGAAGTCAACTTTGAGGGTAAAGGAAATCATTGAGTAGATATGGTTATACTAGAATGTAGGAAGTAGGCTTAAAAAATGTTGATTCCCTTAATAAAACTTAAGAATTTTGCAATTTGATAGCTTAGTTTGTCAGAATATTTGTGAAGCATAGACGGACCCATACAGTATATTCTTGATCAGCATGACAAAACTTTTTTTGTTTTTATCGGAACTTGGTAAAGTTTTAAGAGCCTCCACCTCTGATGAGCAAATTTGATTCGGATCGGGCAACTATATCAAATAGATACAAATATTATATCGTTTGCATGCGTTATATGTGGGAGATAGAGAGGTATCGAGCCTAAGCCTTTGCTGTGCATGAGTATGTTTACATTATATATGTATGAAGGAATGTAATAATGTATTGATTGTATGTATGTATGTATGTATGTATGTATGCATGTATGCATGTATGCATGTATGCATGTATGCATGTATGCATGTATGCATGTATGCATGCATGTATGTATGTATGTATGTATGTATGTGCGTATGTATGTATGTATTTATGTATGTATGTACGTATGTATGTATGTATGTATGTGTGTATGTATGTATGCATGTATGTATGTATGTATGTATGTGTGTATGTATGTATGTATGTATGTATTTGTGTATTTATGTAAGTATGCATGTATGTATGTATGCATGTATGTATGCATGTATGCATGTATGTATTGTATGTATGTATGTATGTATGTATGTATGATGTATGTATGTATGTATGTATGTATGTATGTATGTATGTATGTATGTATGTATGTATGTATGTATTGTATGTATGCATTTAAGGGAAGCCTTCGCTGCCCATTGCTGTTCATGAGTTTGTCGAGAAGTAATGCTGGGCGTGCAGAAAATGCATCTTAGGAGCATGCATCCACATCCCTTGATCAAAACTGATAGAGATCGGTCTACTAGGTTATACTTCTTTACTACAGTGCACCTTTCTGCAAAGGTATGTAAGTTGCGGATAGCCGAACTTAGCCTTCTTCTCTGGTTTCATATTATATTAGCCTAATGAATCCTCTCCGCTTTCCTGAAATTACCCAAGCTTTTGCTTTCTCTAATACAATTTCGTTCACTTTTTATGACTTCAAATTGAATAGTTCAATCTTATTTACATATTTTCCTTTTATTTACTTCCAAATAGAATCCCCAAAAAATAAAGAGATTTCCTTGAATTTATGATTATATCTCTGCCAGAGCAAACTTACACGCTCCAATTATGTAGTTCCAATAACTAATACAATCAAATTTCCCCATATTTTGTGGCTCAATTTGGTTATTACTTTACATTTAATTATTATCCCCTTGCCACTTGCGCTAGGCCAAAGGACCTCTATCGATTACATCACTTTCTTATACAAAAGTTTAGCCACATAACCTCATTTTATGACCCAGAAGTACAAAAATAAACAGAAATTGATGACATTAAGAGATCAGCATCTCTTTGGCTTAAGCAATATTCTCAACATTCCCTGTTTTTCAGCCATCTTCAACATCAACAGCATTTTCATACCACAAATAAATATTATTTTATATAGGAAAAATATGCAATAGGGGGGTTACAGTGCAGGAGAGGGAGGACTAAAATATATATTCACATGAAAATGTACTTGAATTTACAACAAAAACAAATATTTTCGAGAGAGAGAGAGAGAGAGAGAGAGAGAGAAAGGGGCATTTTATGTAAATAGTGGAATAGAAGTTTATTATACCGCTTATCAATTGATTTGATCTTAAGCACTCTTGTATATTTATTACACATACACATACACACACAGACATGCACTTACAGATAGAATAAGTGAGAGGGATAACAAGGAAACTACAAGGAAAATCACAGTAAAATAATTCCCATACTCCCATAAGCTACAAAATGTTACGTAAGTTCAATGTGAAAGAAAAATATTTGTGGTTGAAATCAAAAGTATAGTGAAGTAAATGATATTTTGTTTTTATAAGGAAATGGAATCTTTTAATTGATATTTGTAGAATGAAATGATTTAGAAAAGCAAGAATTTCAAGTTGGCAATATTTGAATATTTTTAAGGAAAATTTAAGATCAAATATAGATGGAATATGATGGATTAAAGTCCTGCTTTTGATCTGATGATAAGGCCCGTTTTCATATCTTCCCTTTAATGAAAACTGCCGCTCCATGTGACACTCTAAAGGCAATTTCAATTTCAATAGTTCACTTTAGGAATTGTCTTAAATGAATGTCACACCTCATCTAACCTTTTCACATTTAAAGTGTTTTATTCGACCTTGAGGCGGCCAAATACTTCTGTTTATACTAACTACTTCTGTCATAGTGGCCTTTTCTTTTCAACTTATATAATAAGCGCACCCTTTATACTTCCATTGACGATTTTGAACCACCGTATGAAAAAACCCAGTAAGTAGATGAAAATCATATCGTATTAACGAAGTGTAACCAGTGAAAAGTTAAATGGAAGATGTGAAAATGAAAATAAATCCATGTGCGATACCAGCCGTATTTTACTGCTGAAAAAAGGGCCACTTCACACTGAAAATATATGAAAATAGCCCTTAAAATCTTATTTTAAAATTTAATCAATTAATGAAAGACTCGTTGCTCTATTTTTTATATGAAACAAGTGAGAAATGATCTATGATTTGGTGCTCTCTTAAGAATTTTATATATATCTTGTAAACATATTGTTATATGCTGAATATAAAGGCTATGTCATATGGATATACATAATATAATATATATCGTTAGCCATATAAATATATATATATTATATATATATACATCGTATAAGCTATTGTATAACATATCGATTGCATTCATTTTATTGTAAGTTATCGAAGAGAGGAGAATCGATAGAGGTATTGTCGAAGAAACAGACCGAGTAACATGGATTAATTAAATAAAGAATTTTCAGTTAAATCTGAAGAACACTGAGTGCTGTTTACCTACATTATTCTATCGACTAGAGACTCTTCACCTTGGAGACCAGCTGCGGATATTGGTACGGCCTGTTGAGAAGTTTGCGTGTCCCCGCCATAAATTTTCAAGGTCCGAGGAGAAAATATCGACACAACAGTATATGTCCTGCTCTTCTAGCCCATCTACCATATTTCTCTGCGAAAGACTTCCATGGTAGTAAGGCTATAAAACAGAAAACAAAACTCTTCCGATATCTCTCGACGGCTTCTTTATGGTCACATGCATATACGAATGGTATGCCAACTTCTTGTTTCGATATTGGAAATACAAAGCACAACAATTCATAAGAAACTTGGGCATAAAGCTGTTCTATTTCTTAACAAAATAATATAATAAGGTTGACACGAAATATTTTGGTAATTTAATGAACTATATAATCGAAATTTCATTTAAAAAAATTTTTTAAAATTATTTATAAGCTTTTGAGAAAATATATGGTAATTTAGAATCATATTCAAAACATATCTAAAGTTTTTGAATAATAACGAATTATATATACATAATATTTTCCTTTTGTATTTTTCAAGTTTTTCATAGTTTTTTCTCAAACCCTTTGGAATAATGTTTAATATTAAAACTATACTAATATAGATTTATCAATCCACTTTCCTTCTTAATTTGAAATAAATTTCAAGATTTTTTGAACAATTAAAATTTATAATTTGTTTTTAAATTTCGAAATAAATTCTTATATATTTTAAGACTTTAAAGTTTTCACACAAATTTTTATAAAAATCTTTGGAAAAATTCTAAATTTATTTCCTAATTTTTTCTAATTCAATTCAATTGCCAAACCGATTTTGCTACTGAAATGTAATTTAAAATTAAGTTCAAAACATTTCCAAATTTTCTAGAATATTGTAGAACCAGTATTATTGTTGCTCTTGAAAGCAATATGGCTTTACCTATTTATAATTTCAAAAATCAAGAATTATTCCTCAAGCACAAAAGTATTTTGAAATCATATGCAGATCGGACATGAGAGGTACCTACAGCATTATCAGCATCTGTGTGACTCTTCTTACCACGTCCACGTCTACGAGTCACCTTAGCACTAACTTCGGGTTGAAAATCATCATTCTGCCTGAATTGAGGGAGCGTTATCTATTGTCTTGTCAGAAATATGAATTAATTTTTCTTTGAAATGTCTCTTTTTATATATCCCATCTGAAGATCCTGCTCTGCATACTTCCGCCACTAACTTGAACTAACAAGCACCAAGATAAAACTACAGGAGATACTACTTTATGTGTGTGTGTGTGTGTATTTGTGTCTCTGTAAAGCTCTTAACTGATTGTTTGTCTTGCCAACTGCCACTACACATGGCTCTTTATACGGTTCGCCTCTCTCTCTCTCAGACTCTAAGGGTACTTTTGGCTACTTGGCAAAAATATTTCGCAACTATTTTCTATATTAGAAACATACACAAAACTGGACACAAAGACACCAAAGGTGCAACTGTATGAGTGGGTGTATGTGCCTGTGTGTGTGTGTGTGTTAGTGTACGTATTGTTGATATTTATTTGAATCTTGAATGTCTCCTACATCCTGTACATACTACATATTCTATGTTTATCTTTTTTCTTGCCTTTCATTTGAAATTGAACTTGTTTTTGCGCCAATAAATTGTACAGAGCCAAAGTATTTTGATTGCGTTTGTATGTGTATTCGTGCTTGTGTTTGTGTATAGGCGAATAAACCCCAAATACCCGTGTTACCGCCCCCCTCCACACAGACAAAACCTGTGTTGTATTTCCTAGACTAAGGAAAAAACTAAAAACTAGACAACGTTTCTAGCAGCTGAAGCTAAATGGCAAAAGCAATAGGCTAAAGTAAATCAACAGTAGGGGAGGTAGGCAGAGGGGCAGAAGAGGGTAAATGTACATACATATCAATTCGATTGAAGAGTTTAACTAAAAGTTTTCTTTTCTTTTTTGTTTTGTGTATGCGACTCTTTGTGTATTTGTTTGTGCGGCCCCGAAAAACTCGTTTGAGCAATTCAAATAAATACCACCATTTATTTGTTGGGGGCGTCAAAGGAAAAGTTAATGTACTAATTTCTCAATTGAAGTCGAAAGGGAGTAGAAGTACTAGCTGGATTTAGAATTAAGACAAAATCGAATTGGTTCTACACTTAATTTGAATATAGGAAAACATTTTAAAATATTTTAAAAATCCGAAGTGCAATTTTTTGTTTTTGTTTCTTTTTTTAATTTTAATTCATTAACTTTTCCTCAAATTTTTGATTCTTTGTTTTCTGTATTGTTGGTAAATACAGTGAGATGAAGATGAGAAGTTTCTTCGCGATCTTACGACCTTGAGCCCACTAGCAGAACATTACAGAATATGAAGATGAAATGAGATCATGGAATCCAACGGACTCTTAAAGGCTTTTTAAAGCCTGCTGGAAAACAATCCAAAGTTTCTTCGAGAACTTACGACCTTGAGCCCACTAGATGTATATTACAGGTCTCTAAAATATAAACTTTAATATTGATACATTAATGTTGTTGGGCTGGGCGATAACATATATATAGTTTTACTAGCCAAGGTCACGAAATACATTGGTTTTAATTGTTTTCCCAATATATTTCGATCTTCTCCGGGGTTCTTCAACAGGGGATTGATGTACACGACGTCTGTGCTGGCTATAGCGGAGTTTTAATGCATTATTTTTGGAGATTTTTGATAATTAAAGATGACCGAATATTTAGGCATTCGATACAGATCTGTCCCTTGCTTAACTGCTTTATATATCATATATTTGACATATCCAGAGGTCCCAAATGAAATGGTTATGTATTACTAAACTCTGATTGCATGGTTGCGTGTGTCAGCATATGGTGATAAAATTTGTAATTAATAAAACAAAATCTATTAAAAGTATTTTAAGAGATATTATCTGAAGCATCTGCCATAATTTTGTATGAAGTTGAGTTCGTTAAAACACAGCTCGTGGAACCATTTTGAACTTGTGTTTGATTCTTTGAAACCAGAGAGAACAAACTATCGTTTTGTCTCTCTCATTCCAACCAACAATTTAGTTAGGCTTATTATATTATATTATCTTAAATTTCAATAGATTTTTTAATAGTTTTATTTGAAAAACAAAGCAAAGTCAACTCCTCCATAGATTTATAAGCTTTTCATGTTGAAAATTAATTTGTTTTCTAACTCTTTTGAGTCAACAGATACAAGGTCTTAAGAGAGTGAAAACCTTTGATTGTTTTTCATCAGCGAAGAATGTATTAGAAGTTCGTCAGACTTCTTGATTTGAGGGGCAGATTTAATATATTTAATATAATAATTTAATATAATATATTTAATATAGAGTCATCAAGCTGAAGCTCAAACGTTTAACAATTCAAATTCATCAAACTTTGGCTCATGGCCAGGCCAATTATTTAAGCTTTCATGCTGATTTTTATTATATAACTTTACTAACACTTATAACTACAGTATATAGTACATAAAGTTAGTAATTATAATTAATAAATAATGGCCTTCTTATTTTGTATCATCTTGCATTTCAATCAAGCAAACATTTTGCTGCATCAACTTCCATAACAAATTCGCAATGGCCCAAATTTTGTATTTGCACTTTTGCGCAACTACTGCAGAAACCATCAAGAAAAGTTTTAGTTTGTGGCTTTAAAACTAAACAGCGCACTTATCTTATTGAGCAGCATCATCATCATTCGAAGAAGTAGCACCAGCTCTGCCCGAGAGGGGGGGAAACTATTGAAAGAGCAACATAGAAAACTCAGCTCAAAACTTGCCAAAACGACTTTGAATGGCAGAGGGCGGCGGTGGCCATAATAATACTCATTTACAGCATTACTGCCAAGCGGCAGTGGCAGGGACATCAAGAGGGACAGGAACTGGCACAAGGATAGAACCAGAGCAAGCAAGCACCAGGATCAGCAGTCAAGTCAGAGGCAGTCGATTGGCACGCTTTGGCTTTTACGCTTTGCCGGGCGATGCAAACAAACAAATCAACTTTCGGATAATTATTGCACATCAATCGTTCGTTCATTCGCTCGTTCGGTTGAGACTGCTACTGCTGCTGCTGCTACTGCTACTGCCTCCTTGTTGGACAACAAAACAAGGACCAAGCATTGGCACTTCCAAGTTGCAGCAGCAGCAACATCAGCAGTAGTTGGCAAATTTTTGCCCTCGAGGTGATTTTTGCCTTTCACTGCGCATTGGCGAAAAGTTTGCCGTGCGGTTTTGTCTGATTTGGCAGTTCAGCAGAGAGGAGCAGTAGCAGGACCACGACGACCATCATCATCAGCAGCATCCTTATCCTGCCTCCTTCTGCAGGCCGCTATGCCATGTCATCTCTTCATTGAAATCGTTACGAATCGAGTTTCCGTTTCGTTTACAAATTTTCATGCGGCAATAACCGCAGTGTAATGTTTTGCCCCTATTCCATCGCTACTACCCCCACTGCCACTTCAGCGTATTGGGTCCAAAAAATGGGTTCAAGGGAATTGCAAATGGTATACGCTGGAGTGAAGCTCATATGGAACTTTGGCAAAATGTTAATGTCGTTGCCGTCACATCATATCCTGCTACTCGATCTCTTTGGCTGCGTTTGTTTCTCTCTCTATGTGTGTGTGTGTGTGTTTGTGCGTAAACTGACATTGTAAATTTTTACAGTTATGTTACTTAATTGGCAAACATTCGAAGGTAATGACAGCACAGTTGAAGTGGAGATGGAGGCGGCATAAGTGGCGTCAGATGGAAACAAATGCTTAACAGCATTTGGCTTGAAACAATTTTGTCTCTTGGTTATGTGCGTATTACGAATATTGTTATTAGAAGGACATATTGGACTTAGAGACCTGGCAGATATAAAATCGATTGATTGAATTTACAGTTTTCAACTTCTCTATTCTTTTGTGCAGTTCTTAATTTTAAAGGGGAGCTTAGGCATAGCCGGTATGCTGTTCTGTTCAAATGCTATCGTAAGGTCAACTTGTAATCAAAAATACAGGAACTACAAAAGGAAATGACCCCCTCCCTGCACACCATCACACCTCTTACTCTGCTCTCCACGAAGGTCATAGATATATTAGCTAAAACCATCGGAGACTTCGAAAAATAACGTTTCTCCTTCTTAGAAGATCACAAGATGCCACGCCGAAGTTCAGATTACAGATTCACTTAGCGTATAACGGCGTTTCGCTTTTTCCTGCGGGTTATTATGTGACATTTTCTTTATCTTTAGTGTTCTTATGCAATATATGATTGTGGAACTAGCTTTAATACTAAATTTTTCTATGATTTTTAGCAAAAACTGATGAAAATTTGACGATTTTCTTCATATATATCTCCTTTCTGCATAAGTAAGCACCCGGAGGGGGTCGCTTTTCATGTTTTTCCCATACTTAGACTCATTAGTTCACAATCTGAATATAAAGTTTCGGCTCCTCTTCTTCTTTTTAACTTTTTTAGCCATATATATTTGTCAGCATCTTTTGAACTTCGATTTTTCCTTTCTTCACATTGGTCAAAGTTTTTCCAGGACCCATTTTACTTTTTTGTATAATCAAAAAGTTGAAATTAACAAAAAAGTTCGATCGAAGAGGAATATTAGTCTATATGGCAAAGAAATTGATCAAAGTAAATTCATGTCCTATTCAAGATGCGCAAAATTAGAGGACCGAAATTGCAGATTTTTGTTTATAATTTTTTTAATAATAAAGTTTTAGTATTAAGTCTTTCCTTTGGCATCATTGCAACAATTAATTGATCTTCAATTAACAAAAATATTAAATCTCTAGCACGCTTGGTTTAGGATCACTGGGCGATAGAAAATAGAATCAAAGACCTGTGCCTATTCAAGTTGCAGGAATTGTATTCCCTGTTCTGCCTTGCTCATCTAGTAATGTTTCTATGTTCCAGAAACATATTGATTATATGGTAAAGGCTGACATCGTCTGCAGGAACTTCTGCTCTTTTCATTCAGATGATGGTGATCCACTTCCTCTCACTAAGCAATATGATTTAGGTATTCGTTTAGAAGTCGATTTGCAGCTACCTTCACCAAAAGGCATTCAGAATCTTCCCACAATAATTGTACGGAAATATAATAACTATGTCGTTGTGTTAAGTTTGAAGTGTGCAATAGGAATTCTCAAGTGGAATCCTCAAACTACTAAGTTTTCTACTACAGATCCTGCTCCTTCATTCGCTATGTATAGAGCAGCATAATCGAGCAATAATTCGAAAACATTTTCCTTCAAATAATGTTGATGTTATACCCCGCTTAACTTTCCCATACATATTAAAAGAAACTTCAATGGAATGTTTGATTTTGTAGCTCTATCACAATCTTATAGCATGAATTTGTCTCTGGACATTTTACTGCTTTGGTAATTTCCTTCTTTGACCTGCAAAACAATTTCAAAGATTAATCCTCTCGTTTTTTTCTCTTGTTTTGAATCTGCTGCAATTCCAAACCACCTTAACTTTTGCGTTTTCGGTTAAACTTCCTCTCATCTTATCAAAATTTTAGTTTACGTCCAGTTTTTGCTGACATTCTCAAACAAATCTAAAGAATTTTATATCAGACCTTTTTATTTTAACGAAATCAAACCGAAATTAAATTACATTGCCAACTTTAACTTGGCTCTGACCCACAAAACCAAATAAAAAGAATATATATATATATATATTTTAGGGCAAAAGAAAAAACTTTGATCTAGTTGCTAAACTATTTAAGTTAAGGCAAAGCCACCCGTTTGAACCCCACGAAACAACCGGATGAAACACTAAAACCAAAGCTCAAACGCACGTCTCTCAGTTTATTAAATTTGCGGGCAACACTTGGCCAGCATAGAGGGGCGTCCTCCGAGTCCTAGCTGCTGCCCCTGACATTTGTACAGAGTCGTAAAATGATTGCATGCTCTACATAACAAGGCAGGCCAGGAGACACTTAGCGGCAGGTAGTATAGCAGCAGCAGTAGTGTGATAGAGGGAAGGGTGGTGGATTGGAGCAACTGCCTCCCAGGCGTCATCATAAACATTACCAAAAGCAGTCCACCAAACCGAACGGCATCATCATCATCATCACCATCATCATAGACTCGCCCACAGCCATTAATGATAACCAAGTCGTGGCAGTGCCTGCCTCGTCCTGCATGCTGCTTGCCAGCCTGACTGCCTCCGTATACTTCTCCATCCGTGTGGCAAATATGAAATTTATAGTTTTATGATGACTGCTGAGTGTGGCACTGCCAACGCCTTTTACGGCTACAACCTAAACTTTACGAGCTCGGCTCCTCCACACAGCTTCAGCTATGGCTACAGCTACAGCTTCAGCTACAGCTTTGGCTTCAACCGGGCTGGGCATAAATAAAATCATACAACGCCAACCTGCTACCCCACGTTGGGCGCCATAGCCGATTGCTGCTGCGGCTGCTGCTGTGTCTGCCTCTGCCTTGCATTTGTATCAAAAATCTGCGGCAAAGCCCAGGCAAAACTTGAAGTTTTATGTGCAAAAATTTTCTGCGGCAAGAAATGCTAGCTGAGCCCTGGCCCTGGCTGAGGTTGGAATCCTTTGCACTTGCCTGTCGTTTCGTTTCCTTTCAGTCGACTCGACCCGGTTGCATTGCCGCAAATATGTTTTTGATTATTATGACTCTTCGAGATTATGCAATTTTATGAATATGAATGGAGTGGAGTAGAGTGAACTGAAGTGAAGCCAAAGGTATGCGGCATACTCGTACTCGCATTTGCACTCGTGCAAAAGTTTCTGCGGCATAAATGAATTGCATATTGCCGACTCTCGATTGTAGGTGTAGTTGATGATAACGACTAGCATAACGATAAGGATAACGATGAGCATGTGGCTGACTAAGTTGGGAATACTCCTGCATACACACACACACACACACACATACAGACGTTTACCAAAGAATTTTATGAAGTCTGCAGCTTCGACTGGCTTGCCTTTGTGTTGGCCTTAAATTTTTTACGAATTTTAAATCTAATTCTCTCAACTGTCGACTCGTATGTCAAATTGGAGAATGAGTGACGTACTGACTGACAGGAAAGTGGAGAGGCATCGGAGAAAGAGGTACAGCTGCCACTAGGTTCTCAGATAGTGGAAGCTTTAGTGTCACTGACGAGGCGGGGCCAAAACAACAGCACGGAAAAGAGTATACTAGATATAATGGTGGGCTTTAATGAAGGCGGCCAGGCAGACAGTGTGAATGTCCTTTGGCTGAGAGATATTCGATAAGCAAATCATAAGACATAAATATGAATAAATGAACTGTTATTAAAAATGCTTAAGAAACAAATTTAAGATTTTTAGGGAAAAGGTCGGAAATGTGCTTAAAGAATTGTATAATTTTCTTAAACTTCTGCAGGAATCAGACCTGTGAGATAGTGTGAATATATGAGGGTTTTCTTTAGCAGCTTATAAATTAGATTACAAATTCAATTTGTGATTAGAATAAGCTTTTCCACTGCTTCCTTTTGACGAGGGCGATAAGAATCGGGAAACAATGGATGAAAGCTAAAGCAAAGTCAAGTATTATTAGCAAACTCCCCAAAACGGGGAAAGAACAAGATATATAGAGACCCTGCTCAAAATTTCTGCTGTTTTCTGAAAGAAATTGGCATTTGCTTTTCAAATTCAAAATATTTTCAAGTAAATTGTCTTCAAAGCAAAGTGAAACTGTTTCTTATGTTAACTTTTTATAATACACAAGCTAACCCCTTGTGCGGCGCTACTCTGTCCCTCTTTTTGAATATCTTTTTGGTACACAACCTTTTGCTAGTTTTCCTTTTGGCACCTAAACCAATAAATCGGATGTTTTTCCAGCCCAGAGCAGGCAACGTACAGTTGACCATGTCAGAAACACATGCCCCTGTGCACTGTTTGTTGTCATAGCAAATCCAAAATGTACCGAAAACGAGTCCTTTTAATTCAAAAGAGGTTTCTGTTGATATCATTAGAAGTGGAAGAAGCTCATCTTGGCTATTCACTATCGCCTTCTAGTCTCTGCTTAACTATTATAGATGCACGCACTTGGGAGACAGCTTCGCCATCGGTTTCTAGTCTGGTCTTATTTGTTTCTGAATCTCTCCTAGCTTTTATTATTGGGTTTCTGCTGTAAACTGTGCAAGATCTAGACTCTTTTTGTTGTAATATTGTTATTGAAATGTTCACAAACACACAGACATTTCTTTATATATACATATATAGATTGAAACGGTTTCAGCTTCACTAAAATGGAACACTTTTTAGTATTCGGAGCACTCTCTTTCTATACTTGATCCGCCCCGTTCAGTACAATGCCATCATCGAATGAAATTCTGAATGTAAATTTGAAAACTATTTAAAGTTGTTGGTTCATGAATAGTCGAGAATGATATCATGGAGTTCACTGATTTACAGAATATGTCAATTGTTAAATGAAAAGAACTCTTATCTCTCTAAAAAGTCAACTTAAAACAAATTTAGGTTTTTCTTCAAATACATTTTTTTGCCCTTAAAAAATCTTTAAAAATCTACACAAAATTCTGCCTTTTCACTAACTAATTCCTTGCAAATTTGACAGCATTTGCCAATTCCCTAAAGTGTTCGTTTCCTTCTTGTGTAGGAATATAATATACCATTTGGTATACCCTACACTTGATGCCATCCACAAAACAAACAGCCAGTCAAACCAAACCAGATGATAACAGAATATAAAAAGGGGGGAAAGCAGAAAAAGCGCTCAGAAAATGCTAGCAAAATGACTGCAATCTGTCGTCTCAACGTTGATGACATTTTGAGTGAATGAAGCGGCCTATAGTTCACCCCCTTGCCCCTGAACTGGTCACCCCTCAACCCCCGGCTGCTGCAACGTTTTTTAACAAATTGGTGTGATCCCAGAGTGACGCGTCATATTCGCAGACACTTTAGCCGGCAGCAGGCAGCAGGCAGCGGGCATCGGGCATCGGGCAGCGGCCACGACCCTCTGGGACCAGCAAGCAGGAGTGGAGGTAGGCCACAGCATCCCAGGCCGGAGACTGATAGAGCTGAGCTATCCACGCAACTGGCGAGAAATTGCACGAAACGAGCTGAGTCGCTCAGCCAAAAAACCAAAACATACGCAGCATTTATAAGGCCGGGGCAACAATGAAAGCGGGGGCGTGGCATATTGTTAACGCCCACTCAACTCTATGCCATTTTTGTATTGATGGCCTGTCTGCCGCACAGCTTTTATATAAAGCCAGTAGTCGACAGAAGAGCTATGGGCGACGACTATGATGGCCTGATGGGAAGCTGGAAATCGGCTGCCAAAGGGTGAGAGGGGCTTGGCATGGGGGAAATGGGGGTCGCAGTCTTTGGCTTTGCCTATACATTTTTGTTTTTTTTAGTCAACCGATTTCCTTTGTTGTTCTTGTTGTGGAAAACAAAATACTAAAAACAACAACAAAAATACTGCGAACACACAATGCAGTTAAATGCGGAAGTAAGAGATAAATGTTGGCGATAAGTCGACAATGGTGAATACCCTTTGATGCTATAATATATTCAGAAATATGTCTAAGGTTGATGGAAAGAATATGAGGGATGTCAAGGACATGTGCAGAGATTTGGAGGAATGAATGAGTAGGGAGATAAATTTATAGATACACTTGTGTAAACTGTGTATCTCAGATAAAGAAAACTCGCAATGGGTTCGTTTTTCTTTTAAGGTGTGTTTTCAAGGTGTTCCAGATGGCTACGATATTTGAAACCTCGAAACTGCCAGATGAACTGCTCCTCAGATCTTGTAACCATAAAGTTTTTCTTGTATCTTCGGCTTCGGCTATGGCTTACAAATATTGAGATACAAATTTAGACATTTCATTGTGTAAACACTTCAAATGGTGGCTAGATTTGTTTAGGTATTTTGAAGATTTCAAGAAAAAAGCAACGGCTAAAGTTAAATTTAAAGAAATATGTATGAAAATTTAACAGAACAATACAAAAACTAAGAGTATATACTGAAATTCTAATGAAAGGGATCATATAGGTCATTAATATGTTGAAATAACTTTGGAAATATACCAAAAAATCTTAAAGATACACAAATTCTGTCCATTTTCCTGGCTTTGGTCACACTGAAGCCAATTACCTTAAATGTACTCCACAATATGACGAATTTCCTTGAATTCCCATTAAACGTTGACTCTGCTTTTGAAAGTGGAAAGTGGCAAAACAGCTTCTTAGTGCTCACCTGCGCTATAAAAAGAAACTTGTTTGAAATTTTCAACATCGGAGCTTTTATAGCTTGGCCTTGCCTTGCTCTCATATGAGATAATAACCTAAAACATATATATATTTTAGGCATTATCTCAATGACTAACACAATAATGAATTTCAAATAGGTTTGACATCGTTTGACATCAAAGAACATTACTATTTTCTTACCTCGACTTGATAACGTCAGCGGCCAGCTAATTCTTATGATTAACGAAGAACAAACTTTGCTTATATCAGAACATCCTGACTTCTCAGATGCCCTTTCTGCTATATATAACTATATCACCTTATTCGTCTGTTTCTGAATAGCATTTTTGCAATTTCCCTCTTATCGCATCTATTTAAGTCTGCCAAGCTGTAAGCGTAAATCGTTGGACTCCTTCATTTACGCTTTACACTATTCCTAGTGGAAAAACAGCGATCCTATTTCCGTCAACAACACAAAAAGCGAAATTGCTGTAAATTTAAACCGTGTGTGTGTTCGTGCTTCGCTTGTGTCTGTGCGTCTGTTGTTGGCTCTGTTCCTGCTTCTGCTCCTGATGATGCCTGACGATGCCAATGCCAATGCCAATTTGCACGCATAAAGTGCCGCCATCTAGCTGTCGTTTATGCGCACATTTGTCGGCTAACATCAATTTGCGGTGCAGACATTAGCTCTTTGAATTTTTTATTAAACAACGCGGCGTATGCTTAATGTGGTTATCCAAACAGCTGGGGAAGTGGGAGTTGTGGCAGGAGGCAAATTTCCTATTAATTGTTACATGCATGTATCGCATCTTTTTGTCTTTGGGCCAGCTATGGATAACAGGTTGTGGGGCGGATACAGAGTAAGACAGGCCTCGACAAGAGAGAAATTACATTTACATATTAAAATATGCCCAAATGCATAGACAGACGATAGACGACATCGTCGTCTGGGTCGGGTCGGCTCTCTGTGGTCTTTGGTCAAACTGCAGTTTGATCGGCCCCCCCTAGTCATGTGGTGAATGTTTGCCATTTCCTTGCCTTGCTCGGCCTATGCCCTTGCTGCGTTTGTCCCCCCTTCCTGAAGCAAGTAATGTCTAGTCATGCATGCATACAAGCAATGCAAAGGCTTCGCATAGGCAAAAGGTATACAAACATCTGGGCTGGCCCCGAATATTTTGTAATGGATGCATATGAAGAAGGTTGATTGAGCAGTTTGGTGAAGCCAAAATATCAAAGAAACCGAGGAATTGATTAAAGGAATTGATATTAAGGAAATGGAACTGTAGAAATAGAAATGCAAAGATTTGAGATAAAAGAATTCTAAAAGGTTTGATAAATTAAGCATCGTCAACAAATTTATAAAGCGTAAAAAATGTGTAAAAAAATTGTATCTTAAATTGAATCATAAAAATCAACCAGAAATTTTAATCTTTAGACGTTTTGTCTTACAGCGTGATTTGTATAGTTTTACCAAAATATAAGAGCAATATAACAGCTACTAGATTTGGGTTGCAATGCCGATTTCTTCAACTCGAAAGTTTCAATTATCGCCGCATTCAGCAGGCGATTTTGTTCTTTGTACAAAGGGACACATATCAATCTATAATTTCAATCGTTAAATTCTACAAATCTCAAAGTTAGAAGAATAAATTCAGTTTAAAATTAGCAAGGGAAGCTTATAAACTTTTCACATGAAATATGTAGACTCGTCGTCAGCAGGATAGGGATAATAACTGACTTATGAAAAGAAGAATTTAATGAAGAATTTTAGTTCTATATACATCTCAATCAATCTTCTCCAATATAAAGATATCACCAATATCTTAAGGACTATGGATATGCAGTCAACTTTCCTTTCAGTACAGTAAAGATTTGAAAAATTATCGCAAAATTACACATCTTCTTTCATCAGAATATAAACCCTTGATATTAAGATACTGTATCTTCATCTATTAAGCTAATGAAACTAAAGTTTTTAGTTTATTAAATCTATCTTTAACTACTGAAATATTCTCATAACAGTTGTGTCTGCTGTGCCTTAATAATCTGAATCCATTCATACATAAGGCAGATTTTTAATATAAATAAGAGATTCTAAATTTATAGGGCACAACCAGCTAAACTAAACAAGAATTCTTAAATACTAAAATATTTAATCAACTAACATAGTCTTAGGCTTACTATTCTTTAATAAAAACCTTAAGCCTTAGTATGAAAATACCAGAAATAAAATCTCTTTAATATTCGAAAATATAATTTCATTGCGAAGCAGGAAAAACTATGAAAAGCCAACAGAAGACGGTTTATATTTAGCACTTACCTGTTATTAACAACAATAAAGAATATAAATTTTAAATAAAGTAAAGCTTGGCTGGACAGCAGCACAGTCTCGTTTCCATTATATCATTCCATCGCCAGATACTTTTTCATCTCTTAGTCCACCTTTTCACCTTTACCAATTGAGAATTCTACTACGTCGGAGAAGTCAAATCAGCTTTGAGAAACCGGCTGCATATATTTTGATACCTTTGCAGAGGGTATTATAGTTCTCTCACGATATTTGTCACGCATTGAAGGAAGCATCGCTGACTCCATGAAGTATATATATTCTTGACCAGCATGACAAGCTGAGTCGATGTAGCCATGTCCGTTCTACCCGTCTGTTTCTACGCAAACTAGTCTCTCAGTTTTAAAGCCTTCGACTTGTAATTTTCAGCATAGGCTTCTTTATGCTATAAGCTGCTCATAAGATCGGACCACTCTATCACATAGCCCTCCTATAACCGACCGATTTGGAATCAATTCTTAGCACAAACAACTCTTTTGTTTTTCATCCGAATTCAACCAAATTTGGTAGATATCAGTTTTAGTTTTTGCCTCTATGTGCGCTGATGAAATGTCATTCAGATTTGATCACTATATCATATAGCTCCCATATAACCGACCCATTCTGAATGAACTCTAAGTACAGCAAAATTGGTTGTTTTTTATCCAAATTGAACCAAATTTTGTAAATATCAGCCTCACACATATTTTGATCTCAAACCCTTCTACTTATTCTAACTAAACTGTCGAACAACTCTCGCCGACTTCGTATTCTATGCAACAATGCACTCACACAAACACACACACTCACACACATCCACACATGTATATTGAAATTTACCCTATGGCTGTTTTTAGGCATTTCTGCATTTGCTGCCCTACGTAAAGTGGCCCAAATGGCTGCTGCTGCTGCTCGACTATTGCATATTATGCAAAATTGTTTATGCAAATATTGCAAAAAAGAATTAATTTATTTGACTTGCATGCTAATTTACGAGCCAATAAATGAAGCCCGGCAGAGGAGAGGGCACGGCAGTTGCAAACATTGGCCGGGCTATTGTTAATTTATTGACATGACTTCTATCCCCGCCTCCCGAGCAGTCGCCGATATGTGTAGACACATTTTAAATTTAAATCTACAAAAGCAACAACAACACTAACAACAACAACAATAACAATAACAACAAGAGGCAGCAAAAATTATAACGCATTGAGGGCCTGAAAAATCAACAGCTGCCAAGCCCACAAAAACCAAACAAACCGCATGTTTGGGAACCACCGCCCATAGCATACCGCCCACTGCCCACCGCCCACCAATCAAAGCCCTGCCTCAGCCACATTTTGTTCAACTGGTCGAGGTTCTAAACGGCATTGACCGCATAAGAGGGCTGCAATGGGCGGCCCCAAAAGGGTGAAGTGAGGGTGTGGAGGAGGTAGCTTAAGGGATGTGGGGAATGGAGGGGAGGGGAGGTCAGTGCGTTGAAATCAAATAACCAATTTAAAAATTTGCCGCAGCAGCCGCCAAAAGTTCAAAGTTGAGGAGCATTGAAGCGTTTTTGCCAAGCGCCAGTGGAAAAAAACCAAAAACCAAAAACAAAAAGCGATGCATAAAAAGAGATTTCCAACTAAAAATTGGTAACAGGGTTGAATAACGATTGGAAAAATTAAATGTTGAGATAGTTCAATATATGGAAGAAAAATGTAATAATATTTTATTTGAGAATATTTCAATTACAATTGAAAATTTAATAAAAAAATATAATAAGAAATGGAAAATCAAGGTAAAGTTACTTGGATTTATATAGCAGAAAAATATATCTGAAGTATATATAGATTAAGGAAACACTAAGCCAGATATTGCTATTCCCTCTTATAGTTAATTTCCACACGTCCTTCGTTTTTTTTCAAAATTTGTGTATATCGATAAGAAAGTCATCTTTAACTACAACCAAAATCTGGTAACTTATTCTGAAAGCTCTTCAAATCTGCGTATAAACTTGTTAAGACCAAATAGTCCAAATGTGGAAACTATTTCATAAGATTTCAATATATTATTGGCTCGAAATCGAAGATCGACCCTTCTCTCTCTCTCTCTCTTTCTCCCCTCTCTCTCTCTCCGCTCTTTGTTGAATGTTGTGCTACGCTGTTGGCGTCTTGGCATTTGGTGTCTTCATTGCGGCATCGTAGTCCCAATGTAGAATCCCCCTACCTTCACCCTGCTTTGCATGTGAAGTCTAATAGGATATACGCCTTCAAGTCCTTCTAAAAACCCCTTTTTCCAATTTTCAATAAAATTCCAATAATTCGTAAAGAACATCTTCAACTTCCACTGACTTTTGGCCATCACAAACTCTGTTTATTTCACCTACCAATTTTCACATTTGCCATCCCTGAACATTTCACGCCATTGTTTAACCAGCTTCTGTTTACAAAATTGTTAAAACTAATGTCAGCTTTTTGATAAGGTGAAAAATGCGAGGCACAAATGTCGCCATCGTCAACAACGACAGCAGCCCTTTGCCCTTCACCGTGTGCCTGTTTAATGCTGCATAATTTTAGGCGTTGAAAAAACAACAAATTGGCGGTGTTGTGTTTGTTGTTCCGGGTACGCCCTCATCAAATATTCAAACGGTAGCCAGTTTCAGCTACGGATTTCTCGGTCCCGCGCTTTGCCCCCACCCCGCCCCCTTTTGCAGCGTACACAAAAACCAAAAGCAAAAAACGGGCATCAACAAAAGCCATCATAACAATTAATTTTGAAAACACGTGTAGATTGCTTTTTGCGGTTAGCAGCAGGACAACCCATAGGTTGTCGCTTGGCTTGTCGGACCGCAAACAGAGGCAGGTGGCCTGGCCACGGCAGCACCATGGGGCATGGGGCACGCGGAGGCAATGAGTTGTTCTGGGTTTCGTGCTCTAAAAATGTCCAGCATTGCGCGACATCTCGGCGGCCAGGGCAAACACAAACATAAAACACTTAAACCATGTTTCCATAGTAGTGTTTATTAGTGTAAAATATGGGCGTGGCTCTAACGCCTACCAACTAACCATTACCATTTATAGTATTTAAATATCAACGGAGCTTTATATTATCTGAAAAATACCCTTCTAAAGACAAAGACAAATGGAAAGATTGAGCTGGATTCTTGTGTGACTTTTATACCCTTATGTGTAGAGTAAAGGATATATTTTATTATAGGCAAGTTGTGCCATCAAAATGCCCAGGTAGCCCGCCTGTGGACTCTGGATACGGACACACTTCTTGTCTGTGATTTCTGACCCTTTTGGTCTGGCTCCAACCTCACTCTCATCTGGCACCCTAATGGCTTTTCAGACCCAATGTCTGGCTCTGCAGCCGACTTTAAATTTATTATAATTTCAAGTCCACTCCGCGAACCGCCTCCTCCCCTCCCCTCCACCACTGTTCACTCTTTGTTTAATAATTAACGTTTTGTTTGTTCCTATTCTAGATTTTTAGTTTTATTTCTGAGGTTTGGTTGAAATAATTTTTTGCATCTCGCACATATTATGGGCCTATTGAAATAATTTACATAACATGCAGCCATGGATGGCCAAAGGATGTGTATATGAAATGGACAAGCAGCATATGCCCGGCCAGACAGGACCAGACAAGGTTTTTGCCTTGTACCTTGTGCCTTGAGGCATTTCCAGGCTGGCAGGCAGGCAGGCTGGCGAAGCCACAAAGTCAACTGGGCTACGTATAATTTATATGCAAATACAACACAAGAAAGTCCAAACACACCACACCACACACCTCCGCACCATACAACCTGCAGACAAACACAACAAACATGCTGAGGACAGGGGTAGGGGTGCTGTTTGGAAGTGTACGGGGGGCTACAGCAACTCCTGGTAGATGTCTATTAAAATTTATTCGAGCGTAAGTACTGGAAAAGCGAGAAGAAGAGCGAGTTCTGAAAACTTACGAGTGAAATTATGGTTGTCATGGCAGAGCAAGCGAGACAAAATGCTTAGCTAAATAATCAAATGCTGCTGGCAGATATGGCAAAAGGTGTAAAACTGTACGAGGTGTGTTTGATAAGTTCTTGTTAAAAGTAAATTTAAAGGTTCAGCTGCTTTTAGTACAATTGTCAGATATTCTAGTAATGTTTTAACTCATTAACTGGATCTGGGAAAGTTAAAATTGTGAAACTTTCGGGGTTTTATATTTTTAGCAATTTTTTCTCAAAGTTTTCCTTCCAAGGATTCGCAAGTTATATCTATGTTCCTAGGTTTTACATGTATCTTGTGAAAACACAACTTTCAAGCAGTCCGATGTCCGAATTCCACGTCAAATGGAATGTTATCGAAATGAAAATTAGTACAAAAAGGCCTATCGAAGTCAAGGACATTAAAATTGCTTCTATTGAGCTCCAATTTTGCTCATATTCATGCATAAAATATATGAGTGACTCTGCAAATGATCTTGTATTTAAATATTCCGATATTCACATCTACTAGAATGTTATCGATATGAAAAGGTTATTGAAAAAATGTTATCTAAATCTAAAGCTCCAATTTGCACATTGTCATGCATAAGACATATTTCCATATTCTGATATTCACTCAGATTTTAATGTTATCTAAACATGTTGATTTTATGCTATGAAGCTCCAACTGCTCATCTTAACACACCAAATATGTGGGAGAATGACTCAGCTTAAAAAACTGATCTTAACGCACTGCAGCCTTTGGTGGTTCGAACTGCCAAACGAAACTTCGTTTCCTTTTGCTTCTCTTTGCTGATGCCTTCGCCAAGGAGATCAATGAGAGGCTTTTGAGTTTGTAAAAACAGTTTTGCATAAAAGTTACTTTTATTGTTCACATAAGGACGTTAACAGAGTTCTTCCAAAAGACAGTTTTTTTTAAAGCAAAAATTCGATTTTTTCTAGGATTTTTTAACCTCAAAATTATTGGTATTTCAAGATCACAAATTCTTGGTTTCGGAGGTATTTAGACGTGATTTTAGTCAAAAACATTCTTGATATAAGAAATCCCGGACTTATGAAAAAGTGGCTAATGTAAAAGTTTCGCATTTGAATCAAGTTTTTCGAACTTTGTGAACTATTGAGAGGGTTCTTTCTTGAACGAAATTCTTATAGCTCCTCAGGGATGCATCGTTCCTCGACCATGAATGAATGTCTGCTTAATTTAGTTTTTATTTAATAGGATTACAAGTTCAGATATGAAGAATATTAAATAGGATTAATGATAGGATTGATAAATAGGAGTTTTTGCTTTGCCTTGAACATCGTCTCGAACTGAGTTGCCAGACCAATCCCACATATATGATGGCTTTAGTTTAGTAATCATTCATGGCTCATTCGGAAGGAATGGTCTTAATTGCCACTAATTTCAAAATTGTTAGAGTTCGGTTAGATAGTCATAGTCTTTTTATACAATATCCACGAAGTAGTACTTGTGGATGAATTTTGTGTGAAATCATTTAGCTTTGATCTGTATTCACTTGCCATGGAGTAGAGTACAGTATCTGTGGAGTACTTGTTTCCTGATGAATGTTTTATTAAGAGGTTTGAATGCATGCAAGATTTAACAGATAAGATGGTATATTTTTGTATGCGCAAGTAGGAAAGTTAAACATGTTTATAGAAAAATTAAATTTGTGAATATTTTTAAAGAAAATAACTTCTTTAAAATAGAAACTGATCGAAATATAAACTTTAGCAATGACTTGCCGGCGCATAAGCGCCATATAGACCAACTTGATTGAAGACAAACGGATTCAAGAGGTTCATATGGCCGGATATTTGTTGCATTCGCCGGATTTGTCGCTCCTCCTTATTAGCGTACTTAACAACTAAACTCAAGGTGGCACCCTGTATGCAAAAAGATAAAGAAAATTTGAGTGGAAATGAGTGGCTGAGCAATTTAAGTATGACGCTGGCATCGACATAGCATATTTATAGGCAGCCTTTTCCGTTAGCTCGTCTGAGCTGGCAGCTTTTGCCTGCTTTTTCGTCTGGATCGAATTGATCTGTCTCTTAAGGGTTACTAAGATTTTCCTATCAAAAATCGTCTTCTCCAAACTGCACCATTAGCTTGATCATTCCCTATTTCAGATTTCTACACACTTTTTTCTTACATAAAGTCAATTACATTTCTGAACTTTTCTTTTTAATTTCCTTAACTATTATCCTTTTTTTGGTTTTCTGATTAAACGCATCTTATCATCAACATTTTCCATATCTTCACTTATTGCTTTGGGAGCTTCCAAAATTCAATTTGCTTTTTGCGGTTTGCGTCTCCCACACTATTTTGTATGCACTTTATGACATTCTCGGGCAACAGAGTCAAATTTTTGGCAGCCATGGAAATTGGAAGAAAAATGTTCACTCTCTTGATATGTTCAGCTGTTATCTATGTCCACATAATTCCCCGTTTAATTATGAGTTGGTTTTCGGAGTTCATTATGAGCCGCTGAGCATAGTGCGCACACAATTTACATTTCTTACGCTTCCAGGCCCCCAGGCCGCCAGCCAAAATGTACGGGTCCTGCCCTGCTAAAAGGAGAACTACCCGTGTACTCCCTTTTTTGATTCCCAACTTGGCTGTCAGCGTGGTTTTTGCTGCTGCTGCTGCTGCTGCTGCTGCTGCCTGTCACAACACTTGGAGCAGCGCGAGACAGAGACAGAGACAGACAGACAGACAGAGACATACATGGGGAACACAGACCGCATTCTACTGCTATTTTTCAGTACACAGCAACCCTCCCCCCACGACCCCACCCCTCGCTCTGTGTGACGTGACATACACTTTGGGGATTTCTGCGTAACAATGTTTTTAAACCAAATTAAAATACGCAACGAGCACTTTACTCGTCATTGCATTTGTCCTTTCTCGCTCTGTTTCACTGCGTCGCTTTCCACGTCTTAACTTTTACTCCCAGAGTCCTGCGTAGGGCCGCCTGCCAAGTGTACCACCCCAAGTTGAGCTTTAAGTTTTATTAATTTAATTAAACTACTTACAAAGTTGTGTACGCAAGTAGCCGACCTTACCTTTAAGAGGCATGTACTCGTACCTGCTGACAGCTGCTACTTGGCCAGGTGCACGGGGCAGCGGCAGGGGCAGCGGCAATGGCTCGAGCCTGGGGCTTGGTCTGGGGCTCGAGTTGGATTATCCCAACTGCTAGGATTGGCTTTGCTGCTGTCCTTCGAACCGTACGCCATGCACTGTTTAGCACCTAAGTTACCTTGGCCAGCGCGGCTAGAAACTAGACATGCTTTCTTCTTGTTGAGATGGGTGATAAGGGCAGAGAGAGGGCTGCCTTGAGAGTTGTTGAGACAAGTAAATGGAGGTGGAGCAGATGTAACAACAAGTTTTATAGGTTCTTGGCGAAAATAATGAGAAGCACATTTGCAGTGACATAGCATAGATGGATGGATGTGGATAGATATGACTAGCAGAGATGGATGAAATAGAAGATTAAGAATATGCTAAGATATGGCTATGAATAAGAGAGCCAAAGATGTTCTGAAAACTCTTAATGATTTAATGCAAATGTGAAATTTGAATAAGAGAAAGCAGAGGCGAGAAGAGAAAAGATAAGAGAACGGTAAGAAATTATTGGAAACTTAGTTTCTTATTTGAAATTTAGAAAGGTTTTTTAATTTACTAAGCTCGAGGTCAAGTGAGTGTGGAAACGCCGATATAGTTTATCGTTTAGATGTCAGTTTTATATTGAAGTCCAACGGACAACCAAATTTGAGCAAATTTGACAACCAATTTAGCAGCAATGGAAGTGTTTCCTCACACATTGGTCTTTTGGCCGGTCATACAGAGCGCTGTGTTTCTGGGTAGCCACAGTAGCCTGGGTAGCCTTTCATTAGTGATCTTTTAGCACATATGACAAC
This sequence comes from Hirtodrosophila duncani, assembly GCA_037043425.1. NCBI lineage: Eukaryota > Metazoa > Arthropoda > Insecta > Diptera > Drosophilidae > Hirtodrosophila > Hirtodrosophila duncani. The sequence goes on along the minus strand of JBAMBM010000834.1, from coordinate 2,778,804 downwards.
TGTTCGTATTTGACAACTGATAGCTCACAATAAATGGAAGAAACGGAAGTTATGAATTGTTTACGCCACACATTTTGTGTATAATCCTTCTTCTAACAAAGCAAGTTAAAGTAAAATAGGTAAAAACTACACTGGACTTTATATCCAAGTGGCGAGTATGCTACCCTAAGAATGCCTTTATATACATGAACTATTGATATTGTTAAATCATCAATATCCTTACTAAGAAGAAGAACTTTTCTAGATTCTATCAGAGTGAACTCCTACATAACAAATCCAAGGAGTCTAAACATGTTCTGATTTCTTAGCGGAGCCATTTGAGCTGTAAATGGAACTGTTGTGACTGTAGTCTAGGACAGTTATATAGTACCAGGATGAGTCAAATATATGGTAGAGTCTAACAGAAGCATCTGAGTTTTCAGTAAGGCAGATGGCTTGGTGAAAGCATTTGAGAATATTCAACATCCCTTTTTGTCTCTCACAGCCTTAGCTTATGATCAGCTCATACAAAATAAAGAATGCCTTGTTTTAGGCCCTAAATACTTTGTGCAGACAGTCATAGTCATAAATTTTATAGTATCTCTATATCGTTGGTTTTGACACCACTGCTTTAATCTTCCAATCATAACTCATTAAACTTGTTTAACCCTAGAAAATTCGAAAAATTTATGGTAGGAAAATGATATGGTTTTATGAAATGTCAAGAGCTCTTTCTATTCCTACCGTCATTACAATTTGAAATGGTTTTTAACTAATTGAATCAAACACTTCTTAATTTACTCAACACAAATGAGCACAGAATTGTGTCCTTTTAAAAAATGGTTGCCATTTAGCAAGTTGTGAAAATCTTCAAATAGAAAAAAGCCGCTTAAGCGCGAACTTTGACAAGAACAAGCGAAACCACTTGACTTCCAAGGCCACAGTCCATCTCTACGAATACGTATTATACAATTCGCTTATTTTGTAACTACAAAAAATGCTCTCTCTGACCGCGTCCACTCCCTCTCGGTCTCTCTCTCTCATGGTCTCTGTCTCTCTTCAAATCCAAAACAAAAGCTTTTGGCGCCGCGACCTCATTTCATGGCAAAGCGAAGAAGCAGAAAACTTTTCGCGCCCAACTCATTAAAAAGATCACCACAACAGCGGGGAGAGTTTGGGGTGGTTGGTGCCACACCAACAGCAGCCGCCTGTGAACAATCGAACAATATCAAGCCACAAAAAGAGAGAGCAGGCTAACGAGAAGGAGCAGCAAAACTGGCACAAAACGTTGGCGAACAAATGGGAATGGGAACCCCCCTCGTCCGCATAAAAAAATTAGGGCACTTACGCGTCGTGTTGGCGTAAAAAGCAAGCAAAAGTTTTGCTCGCCACCTCCGCGGCACCCGCAACCTGCCGACAAGTTTTAAGCAAATGTCAGCCCAGCCTGAGTCTGATGATGACCCTACTTTATTTTTCCAGTTTTTTTCCTTTTTGGGCGCACAAAAATGTGTCAGAGCTACAAGTACAAGTGAAGAGCAACTGTTGCAAAACACCCAGCCATGACGGGGCGTGGGGTGCGGGGCGTGGCTGATGATGGGTTGATGGGAGCCGTCGCTACCGCTGCATAAATATTCAAAGCTTTTACAAGGCTGCAGGCTGGCTAAAAATGTGCAACAGTGAAACATGCGGCGGCGTTGGTTGTGGGCCTCCATGATGATGCTGATGATGATGATGATGATGATGATGACGGGAGAGGATAGGATAGTCAAGCCTTGGGCTCAGCACCAGAAAGGCTACTTGTTAAAATGGGGAGACTGAGGCAGTTTTGAAAACATCGATGACGGCAAAACTCAGACACGAGACAGCTAATTATTTTTGACCTGGAGGTGGAGCAGAAATCTAGGTGTGTAAGGATTCATAAGCATAAGTGAGACTTGAAATATTTCCCAGGTAGATATGGCATATTGTTATAGGTTTTCCATAGACCCTATGATGTGGAAAAATCAAGCTCTATATAACGATCTAAAGAAATATTATGGACACTAAACATATACTAAATGCTTTGGCGAAGCAGCTTCCAGTTCTGGCTTGGCTTCATCTTTTAAATTTGTACCCTGCGGCTTTATAAGCATCAGAAATCATTGTATGAAATGCTGGCATGGGATGCGTCCTCTATGAGTATGTAGAGTATATAAGCTTAGTGCTATAGATTATCATATTTCAATGCAGAACTCGGCTTAGACCCATTCGCTATGCATATAATTTGCCAGCTCTTGATAAAATTTACCAAGATTATAACCTTATAGCTGTCGAGCATTCAACGCTATCAAACCACTTCTTCTTTGTGTATCACCTATGTATGATCCTAAATTTTGAGATTTCGATTGATCTAGAAAACGAATTCAATAAGGCGACCATTGATAAGCTCAATGAATATTCTTTCCCATAAAAACTGCCCTGCCCTTCTCTATTCTTTAGGCCACATGTATACTCTGCCAAATGACTTAGAGACAGAGGTAGAACCGATTGGCTTGCTGAGAGAACTGCTATATGTATGTGTATGTGTGTGATGGTATAAGTGAGTCACTGCTGCTGTATGATGGGTTAAGCTATTAACATTATAACTTTGACTTCGACTGTGGCCCACTTTCAGGTGGAACATTGCAAAGCGACTTTTCAGTGTTTAATATCGGACTTCTTATATAATATATACTTCATATAATTTATTTTAACTAACTTTCTGAAGTTTCTGAGCAGCCCTCGCAATTGCAGCATAAAATTTGTATATCGCTTTGTGTATGTGTGCTTGTGTGTGAGGCTGGCAATATAAAAACGCAACAGAAATAGCGAATAGCGACGGGCAGCACCAACACCAACACCAACAGCAACAGCAACAACTGCAACATGAACATCAGCATCAGAGTAGAGCACTAATAACAAACTGCAGCGGCGACGGCAACAACTAGCTGCAACAGCAACAACAGCAACAACAACAACAACAACAACTCAACGAGGAACTAGAACAAAAACCCAGCGTCGAGCGTGAGTAGAGTAGAGCAGAGGACAAACTGTCAACGAGCTGGCAAACCACTTAAAGCCGTTTTCCAAATGGGCACAAGTTTAAATTAAAATTTTTGAAGTACGTTACATGCCCAACACCAACACCAACAACAGCAACAACAACAGCAACAACAACAGCAACAGCAACAACAACAAACAGCAAACAGCTAACAGCTAACAACAGTCTAAACTTTCAATGTAATTTCACAGCAGCAACAGCAGCTGGCAGTCTGATGCATTTGTGGAAACTTTAACGATTTAGGCTCAACATGTTGGCAACAACAACAACAACAAAAAGAAGAAACAACAACGACTCAACAGCCAAAAACAAGCAATTGTTTCTTAGCCACACACAGCGCGCGCCAAAAAGTATGCAACACATTTTATGATGATTCTGTTTTTCCTTTTTTTGGTTTTTTGGTTTATTTGTTGTCGGTTTTTTAGTTGCTTATTTGTAGTCGTAGTCTGTTGTGTTGTCCTTGGTTTGCGTTCAGTTGGGAAGAGTACTACTTTTAGGGCCACATTGCTGTTGTTGAACCGCATTGACAAAAGTTTATTGCCAGCCCCGATGGCTGCTGGCGGCGCTTCTTCTTCGTTTGAGCTTAGAAATGTGTGTGATCTATGCCTGTTTTTTGCTAAGAGCAAAGTAATGGCAGCATCAGCAGCAGGTTTGGCTATTTGCATACCCCTGTTTAGCGAAAGTTAGGCTCACAAGAGTCGAATGAAAGAATAGTACAAATATTTGACAATGAATTTGTATTAGTTATTTCAATGTTTTTAATGAATCTCTCATAGTTGTCGAGCCAAAACTTCATATGTTGTTATAGGTTTATAAGGAGAATAACTTCTTCTTCTGTGTTTCTGGGAAATCTACAGGCTATTGAGTTCAGGTATTAGTTATCAAATACAAAGTGTGGCTAACCCGAAGCACAGTGCTCTGTCTGACCTGCCAAAAAGCCTAAACGTCTGAAGGATAAATTCTGTTATATGCCAATTGCTGTTACATGTTGAGAAGCGCCTCAAGTTTGATTGAAATAATAACATATTTCCGATCTATAAAACTTGAAATTCTCCCACCTTTTCCTACAGATAATATGCAAAATATAAAACTGGAAATTTTCAATACAAATTTTTAACTTTAAAATATTTAAGTAAATTATTTTGCTAAGATCTAATATACCCTCTTCCATGACAATAACCATCTATGAGAATTTTTGTGATACAAAACTACAAAATTTCAAATTCAAACCGCAGAGCCAGCGTAGTCTGGGTCGGCACATGCGATCTCTGTGAGAACTTTTGGCGCTCCTGCTACTGTTGCTGCTGCTGTTGCTGCTGCTGCTGCGAAAAGTTTGTCTTTGTGCGGAGCTGAGGCCCAGAACGAGGGCCAAGTAATTTTGCAGGTCTTTATGCTGCCGCAAGTTTTTACTGCACTTTGTGAACTAAGCGAGTGCTGAGAAAAAAGGAAACTGTAGCTACAACACACATAGGGCCTGATCTAGCTGCAGGCTCAGACCCTGGCCCAGACTCCGGCCCAGGCTAAGTCGGTCAAATGCTGCTCTGGTCGGATGGCTTTTGTGGCTGAGTTTGTGCTTTGCTTTGATGAAGGAATCACACAGTTTATGAATTTTCCAGGCACATGACAAAACATGCAGCAGCCCCGGAAAATTTTAAAATGAAACTCATTTGCGCCACAGAGAGAGAGTGAAAGGCAGCTGGTTGAGCAAACCGCAAGTGCCAAGTTATACAAACAAAGGCAAAAGTTTTGCATTGATTTTCGCAGGAACAAAATATTGGCAATATATGAAATGTTTAGCTGAATACGAGTATGTAACTATTTTCATAAAGAATAAGTTTTGAATAGAAGGCTTCTTTTTTGTGGTCTAACTTTGGCTGTGGTTTTAAGTTCTATGAAGTTTTTCTTAGGTTTTGTACAGAAATTTCATAATTTGACAGCTTTGGGAAGAGTTGTAAATTACAAATAAGTCAACAAGAATTTCATACCCTAAGAGATTGTGCTCTCCGCACATGAATATTGCATAAGGTTCCTTATGGTAGAAATATGCCAGCTTCTAAAGCACTTAGGACTCGGTTCAATTCTTATTAAATATGCAAGTCTACGGCTTAAATTGATTCCCAAGCATATGGCCAACTTGTAACCAAACATCATTAGATACTTTACAATATGTTTGCCCACTGCCCCCAGAGCTAACTAACAGCTCAACAATGGAGACCAAAGCTGGTCAACAAAGCCTCTGGGACAGTGGCCCACGGGACTCAGGGCAAAACAGAGGCATATAGATAGAGTGAGATGCGGGGGGCGGCTAACAAACTTCAGTCGTCAAGTTCAAGTCAAACAAAACCAAAAGACACATATCAAACTTACATAATGCGTAGCTCTCAGCCTAACAGCATCATCGTCAACAGCAGCAGCTGGAAATAGCATCTCAGCATCAGCAGCAGCATCAGAGTATCAAGCAGCATATGCAGTGTAAACAATAGAGGTGCAGGAGGGGCTACGGACCAGTCACAGTTGATAGGCAAAGCTCAAGGCATACAAGCAAAATTTGTTTAGCACACACACACATAGAGCAAGGCAGGGTAGGGGAAAGCAGAGCAGAAGTGGAGAGCAGAGTGCGTAGCATTAACCTCGTTCTATACTCCACAGATTTTCCAAATTTTTAAGTCGACAGCCAGCGCAAAAACTTTATGAACTAATTTTAGAAAAGGTAACAAGAATGTTAGGCCATGTTTTTCTTTAGCCGAAGTTTTGATATTCTAGAAAGGCTCTCATAATAAAACTGTATCTATAGCGTCCTGATTTGTCAAAGTAATGACCGATTTTAATTACCAAATAACACCGCACGACTTCACAGATCTAATTTAGTAATTCAAAGGGCAGCTGGAGAGCAGAGCAGCGGGAGCTGTGGTCACAAGGAGTAATAGTCACGTTTAAATGGGTGTATAACATTATACAGAGCAGAGCAGTTATCTGCATATAACAAAGACATATGACGAGGAAAGAATGAGGTTAGTTTTTTATGATTCGAATGATTTTAATGATAAATGAAATGAGTTAATAGCGCCCATAATAACATAATCTAGTCAACCAAAATGAGCGAAGCTTCTTCTTCGTGGCAAAGCTGCACTGCTCTAATTGGACTTCTCTTCTCGGAGTGTATGGGCAGCTTCATGGATCATTTATGGCAACCATATCCGTGTATCCGTTTGTATTGCCCGTTGTTATCTTTGTGGTTTTGTAAAGCAATCCCTTTGCAACGATCTTTGGTTGGTTTGTCAAAAACTTGTCACTTGAATCTTACTACGTTATTATCAGAGCAAAAACGTGCTGCAGAAATCCGTGAGATGGTCTACACACTTCTGCAAAAGTTCCTCGATGAGTTTTCTTGCTAAGGAGATGCCTTTAAGTCACACCCCGATAACCAGTTATATTCTTGAGCAAAGGGATCTGTTTGGGCTTCGGTTGATTGAGTTGTTCAGCCGGATAACATAGCTTCTGTTAGCCCGAAGAACGTGCATCTCTATCATTAGGATACTGAATGTGCCCCTAAGTATATGTAGCCATATTTTCCTTATCGTAAAGAAACTGCGCTGCAGAAGTCGTCATCTCTACTGACCCAATCTACAGATCTCTAAACAGCGACCACGACAAGGCACATGTTGATCTGCAGTTCCCCACCTCGTGAAGCTAAGTGACATATATCTATCGATTCCGACTTACATCATACTTATCATATTTATACCTTGTTGATATTGTGACAATCTATGATGATGGCTGCGCGTTAAGATTTTCCTCAACTCCAGAACTTTGCCTTTTCATTATCGCTCTCACTGCTGTGCAGTGTTTTGTGTTGGCAGGACAGCCACCACTGTAAATATATATGTGTATATATAATCTGTATCATCTTGAAATTTGTCTTTCATAACGAACCTCTTAACGAACTAATCACACCCTCTGTAAGAGCACAGCAAACCCAACGGCTGCCCAAAGGACTGGCCCAGAGGACTGTGGGGACTTCCTCTTCCGTTGCCTCTGAAACCTTTCCTTGGCCTGCTGCTGTTGCGGAAGTCAACGTAAAACTCGAGAAATTTGCAACACCTGGCACAAAGTTTTTAATTATATTAGGAAACTGCAGAAAAGAAGAAAATTTGCCTCACCGAATGAACGTCGAGCATTGCGAGGTCCCGCCGGCCTGGCTTGGGCGTAAAAGGCGTGGCATTGTCGTCGTCTTCTTGGCGAATTAATTGACACGAATTGATGGGTTTCAATGTCAAAAAGCCAGCAGCAGCCAAAAATATATATATAAAAAAAATACGTAAAGCCGAGAAAGTTGCTGTAAAGTTTACCTACAATCTGACAGGCAGACACAACGTTGCGTATACGTAATGTCCTGTCTCTGTCCTGTAGCTGTCGGCTGGGCTAGACAATTTTAACACGAAGCCTTTAATTGGCGTAATTTTGTCATCGATTTAATTAAATGCCCAGCCAGCAGAGCCCAGGGGGGAAAACAAAAAGAAAAGCCAACGGAAGTTGGAGAAGAGAAGCAGCGCCCCAGCTCCAGTTCCATCGCCAGTTCCAGCTTTAGCTCCTGCTTGAGTTGGAGCTCTCTCTCTCCCCCTCTCTCTCTCTCTCTCTCTGTCTTGTGTTGTGCGTTGGCTCGAGGCGAGAAGTTTGTTTGCAAAGAACTCTTGTGGTTTCCATTGCCTGTTGTTAAACAATTGATTTCTCAATAAATCGTTCAATGCACTGAAAGACAAGGCGCCAAGTGGGTGAGCTGGGCATGGGCAGAGGGCTGTTCCTGGCGCTAGGGATGGCAACCGGAAGAGGCAGCGCGCTCCATGAAGCAAAAACAATTAATTACAAATAGCATGTTGACTTGCAAACAAAAAATAAAGAGTTGAAACTGTAGATGAAGAAGGAGATGGAGCAACGACAAAATGATGGACTACAATGGAAATGTACAGTGGTTGGAAAGTGCTAAAAAGGTGTGTAGACTTATATGAAAGATGTTGTTAAGGTAATAAATGGTTTTGTGGATTTCGAAAAGTACTTGGTGAGTGAAATGAAGATTAAACAAGAGAGGAAGGCCAACTTCGGAAACCCGAAGTTTATGACTAAGCAGCCCGATTCTTATAACATTTCGTCAGAGGACGAGTAAGCTTCAAAAACGTAGGCAATTCTTTCAGCATCAGCAATATGCAACGAAGTTATCTACTTTCTAATTACCTTCAAATACTTTGCGAATGCATAATCAAATTCTGATCTACGCACACAGAAAGTTTCATGTACCAAGTGGATATACTATGTACATGGATAACATATAATATACAACACATTCGCATTCGAAGAGATATCTGTGAAAGAGACAGACAGAGCATTCTGCTGTTTGATCAAAAATGCAGGCTTGTCCTCTCTCTCTCTCTATCTCTTTGTCACACACACATTCCCATTCGAAGAAATGGGACAGACAGAAGAAATAACCAAAAATGCAGGCTTGTCCTCTCTCTCTCTCTCTCTTTCTCTCTGTCACACACACATTCGCATTCGAAGAAATATATGGATGAGTGAGACAGACGGAGCATTTTGCTGCTTGACCACCAATGCAGGCTTGTAATGCCTCTGTCTCTCTATGTCTGTCTCTCTCTATCTCTCGGTCTGTCTTTCTGATACCCAAGGCTAGCACAAATACCTCAGCTTGACCTGCACATAACCTTTTGTTGGCGTCATCTGTGACACAAAGTGTTCATTCGAGATATGCCTTTATATGGCAGGCATATGATATATTGCTCCGATCGTCACGATATATATATATATGAGAAGCTAACAGCATAAGTTTGTGGAGAAAACTACAAGATTATATCTTTAAATCTCAGACACAAGTTCGCATAAAAACAGAAGGACTTATATCGGTAATTGTCGATCAGAATCCCCTCATTATGCTTAGTATATATATCAGCCATATGTGTTCCTATTCATTCCTATTATGTTGATGTCAATAATACTTTTTTGATCAAAATACTTTTTGATATTGCCCAGACACTCTGATCTTCGCCACAAATTCACAATACATATTTTTCCATATATTTTCAATTCTATTTGAAAAACCTACAATGACTCCAGACTTGGAGAATAATTATGCTCAAGAAAATCCAAATCCAAGCTAATGCCACTAATGCCTTAATCTGAAACTGACCAGCAACGAAATTCAGATTATGCAACTTTTAAGTGACTTTAATAGGTCTTCTTTTAATCCAAATTCAACCTGGAGTACATTTTGAAACTTGAACGGTCCTGGTCCAACTTGGACCGGACTCATCCATCAATTTAACTGCATTTGGCCTAACATTTTGGTCACACTGTCTTCAGAGTGCTGGGGGGATGCCTGCTAACGCTGGGCGACAATGTCAGAGGCAGTTTGAAACAAAAGTCTATTTATACTTCTGCATAGCGAGTGAGGGGCACGTAGTTAGGCAAACGACTGAACGAACAAACGAACGAACGAACGAATGAATGAATGGATGGATGAATGTATGAATGACTGAATGGCTAAATGACTGAAAGGCTGGCTCCATGGCTGTTTCTGGCTTCGGCTAGACAATAAACAATTTCGAATCCTTTTAATGCCAATAATGATAAACAAATTCAGGCAAGCAGTTACCCATCATCAGTCTGCTCCTGCTGCTGCTGCTTCTCCTGCTGCTGTGGACGACATGAAAGGCAAACAAAACAACGAAATTGAACGAATCGGAGTGAAGTCTAGTCGAGTGTTTGAGTAACTGCCAGGCAGACTGGCATCCAGGCAGGCAGGCAGCACGCAGCTAGAGTAACTGCCTCGACAATGCATCAATATAACATAAAGGTCCTTCAAAGTGAGTGGAGTTTGGGTTGAGGTATCCGGATGCCAATGCTGATGCCGATGCCGTCTCATCAACTTAATTTAATCAGACACTCCTCTGTAGACGCACACAAAAATGCAGTAGAAGCAGACAAAAGAGGTGCCATCCCCCCAAAAACCCCCTCATTTATATGCCTATGCGTGGACTATAACGTAAAGGGGACACAGAGCTTGTTTGTAGAGTGAACCAAGGGCGTAGACTAGATTTTAGTTTGAGGGATGCCAAGGGAAATACAGCAAATAGAATTAAATAGAAATATTCCTAAGATTCTAAGATTCGCTTGGACAGTTCAATATTGAGGGACATTCCATGGACAAGTTTGTCTGAACTTTACATAAGGAGAGCTTTGCTTTATTATTATAATTTCTCGATTCTTCATTTGACCTTCACCTATTTTCCATCATTTAAAATTCAGAGATTTTCAACAGGATTTTCTTTAGTGCAAACGATTTGAACCCCATATTCTGCGCCTCTGTTTAGTAATAGGACATGGATTTTTTTTGTAAGGGGAGTTACGACCAATTGTTGTCTCCATTTCGTTGTTGGCTTTTGCTTTTCTCACTCTATCTCTCTCTCTGTCTCTGGCTCTATCTCTCTTATTGTGAAGTATTCCAGCAATTTTCCAATTGAAATCATTAAACAATTTGCATTCCACTTGAAAATTGCGTTAAAATAACAACAGTTTTACCGAAGAGGATAGAGAGTGCTGAACACAGAAGAGCACAGTGCAGAGTCCTAGACCATGGACAATGCGTAGCTTCGCAAAAAAAAATACAAAAAAAAAAATAGCAGAAATGTAAAATGGGAAATTGTAAAATGTAGACTTTTTGGACTTGTGCCTCCTCTTTTGTTGCACAAATTGAGAGTCGAGACAAAGCTTTGAAAATTAAAATGGGTATGCCAAATATTTTATAGACTTTTATAGATTGCAATTGGACAGCCAACGGGCTATAGTTGGGCATAGTTTTAAAGTGAGAACTATTATTTGTTAGCAAATTGGAAAAGCTTAAAGTAATTGGGGTGTCAAATGAGCATCTATTAGTAAATATTTCAAAAACAACCATAAATCTAGGGTTATGGTAAAGTATAATCATTGTTAAAGCCCTGCATGAATGTGTCCTAAGCTGCAGCCACTTCTGTCAACTTGAAGATCTGATAGAGCGTCTATAACCAACACCTAAGTGAATGATGTAAGCATATATGAACGTGAGTAAGAGTGCTCAGTGGAAGTCACAAAAGATGTTCAAAGATCCCTTTATGTTGTTTCTTGTTTCCATCTATAAGCGTAGGATTCTCTTCTCCATCTATAAACGTAGCTGCAAAATCAAATTCCCCCCCAGTCAATAATTTTATAATCTTATATAAAAATCTGTTCTTAACTTGTCCTAAGTAAGCTTTTGCATTCTAAAAACTTCTACTACTTTTCCTCTCCCAAATTGCAGAAGCAAATTACCCCATTTCCGACTCAGAATCCTTTCAATTTCCATTATTAATATCTATACAACTTGACATCCTAATTAAAATTCATCAATATCTAAGACATGAGAGCCTTTATTCCATTCCCTTAAGATACAATTCCATTTCGAAAATCACTTGCAACAAGGTATTATTAGTTCAGCTGTTCAGCCGCCTTCTCAATCCTGCCGCAAATATCTGAGCACTCAACCTCGACCCTCCCAGCTTGGACTTCGCTCTGATGGCTGCATTTCCAATTGAACTGCTTTGGCTATTCATCAACTGACAAATCCCATTTAATTTTAGATTATGGCAAATAATTATAGAGAGGCCAAACCAGGTAGCTGGCCTGCCTGCCACCCCACTCACCACTCACAGGCGCAGGCACTTATCCTGCCTCCTCCCAGGACGATAGCAACAATAACAGCCAAGTGAAGCACTCAAAAGCCACTTGGAAATATTGGTGGGGTGGAGCTTAGGCTGAGGAAACACGAGCTCACTCTAATGGCAGTCAAGGTTGCAATTGCTGCAGAGTGCAAACGGGGGGAAGGACTTCAGTTTATGGGATTACGGTGGAAAATATTCGATATAATCTTTAGAGAATTTCGTGAATGAAATGTTGCATTAAGTTGGCAGAGTTTGTAATATTCAAATGAAAGCATAACAGGAAAGAAATTGATTTTATAGTAACCTGGTTTGCAGTAATTTTTGTACTTGCAGTTTTTTCTCAGCCATTTTTAAATTTTTTTAATTTTATCTACATTTTTATAGCATTCACAAAAAGTGTGTGTAGATTAATGTTGACATGAAGTTTCCAACGCATAAAAGAAAGCATTTTCGATCACATCAGGTATACAAATTCTTGATCAGCATGACCAGGGGATTCTATTTAGCCACAGAGCTGAAATTATTACCGGACGTTCCGTATATCTGCTTGCTAGTTGGGTTTAAGATTCATCCAGGTCGGACAGATATATCATATAGGTCCAATATATCTGTACCAGTATAAGAACTTAGGAGCATAAGTTTTCTGTTTTTGATCCAAATCAAACCAAGTCTGTCTTATATCGCTTGTATCCACTGTGGCCACACGACCTACATCGGTTATATATTTACAATTGAAATGGTATATAAGCTTCGCCAAGCCGAAGCTAACCTTCTTTTCTTGCTTGATATTACAAAAAGATTTTTATTTATTTTTTTATTTCATTTTTTGACAAGGGTCTATCAGTTATAGAGAGACAAAGAAGTTCATTTAATGGCTACAATATTTACAATATTATAAACTCCGGCCCGATAGGGCTAATTTGTATTGCTGTAGCCCAACTCGCAACACTCAAGCTTTAGACCTGGAGATTCTTAACTAAGATAAATGGATTTGTAAGCAGAAAAAACTCTACCATACAAGTCGTTATACAAAGAACTAATTACCAGGAAAGGCTCCCGGGTTGCATAATTTGAGGAACACTGATGTAAATATATAGGCCGGTAGTTCATAGTCTATGAGTCCTGGGTCTATGAGAAATGTTAAAATTTAGGCAAGCTAAAAGCTAAGAAGAAACAATTGTACCAATAATCAGTTGGTACACAAACATAACACCATGACAGACCCTATGATTTAATAGTGAAGGCAGATCAAGTGGCTTAAGTCTACTAAAGTTGGATGTAAACCCAATTTGGATCCCAATTTAGACCACGAAGAGCAAAACAACAAAAATTGTTTTTGAGTAGATTCCATCTGATCTTGGTAAATAAGGTACAATCGTATGTATATATTTATATATTTACTTTGAAATTTTAATATTTTTTCCAGAAAGAATTTTTCAATTTTCATTCAAGCCTTCATTCACATTCTTATGACATTTTTTGTATTTCTTAATATTTCCATTTATTTGTTATGTATTTTCTCAGTAAGAAACATTTAAGAAACATTTCCAGCCCCACTGTGCACAGGTTTATCTCTAGAGAGTGTCTTAGTATTGCCATTTTGGTTGAGAATGTTGCTGAGAGCAGCAAAAATTTGGGGCTAACTAGGGATAACAGCAGACACAACGCATCCATATTGCAAAAAAAGCACAAACTTTGTTGTCCGGCGATTGAAAATTTGCCAGCCAGCTAAAAAAGTGTGTTTGGAAAAGAAAACGAGAAGAGTGTGAGAGAGAGAGAAAGATAGACAGAGATAGCAAATGTCTGGCTGCTGAGCTGCAACGTCTAGATTTATTTACATTTGAATTTTTGAACAAGTTGATGAAATTTCCGCACGAAGTGTAAACTATGTCTGGTTCTGGCCAGAGCTGCTTCTGCCCTCTGCCAGCCCCTTTGACTGGGCTTGGCCATCAATAAAAGGTGGCGAGAAATGCTTTTGTGGCGAGCCTTTTGTGTGCATATAATTAAAAACGTTGCCGGCTCCCCCCAGGCCCCCTTGGGCTTTCCTCAACCGAAAAAAAAGGTAAACAAACAAACGTAGAGTAGAGTGAAGGATGCAAATGCAGATGCAGAACAGTTGATAGAGAAAACAAACAGGCAACAAACAGGCAAACAAACAAACAAGCGGTGGGGCTGCCTGGCTGCCCGCCTGCCCGCCCGTCTGGCTGCCTGCTTGCATGCAAAAATGCAAGTGCTTGCATAAAATTCAGACTTGTCTGTGTGTTGTTTTTGGCCATTAGAAATATATTCATGGGCTCAAAATTATTCAATTAAAGTTCAGTTGAAGCAAAAGTCAACACACATACTTACATACCACATTTGCATACACACATACATGCATACATAATGAGCAGTCAGGCGCGACACACGCACACAGCGAGGAGTGCACCGGCACCGGATATCCGCCAAATGTGTTGCAGCGGCTGGCTGAAATTAACAGCAAATGCGGCTTTAAATAAGCAAGGCCAACAACAACAACAACACAATGTGACGGCTAGAAAATGGCGCTCAGTTAGACGTTCTATTGACCTAGTGCAACATGTTACACTGAGCGAAAAATTGAGTCAACTAAAAGTATCAAATAGGTTAAGCTTAAACGAAGGATCCTCAATAATTGCGTGGACACAGTGAAAACTTAGTTTGACAAATCTTTAGTTTTCTTAACAAACAGATCATCTATCTATATCTACATGTATAACAAATCTTTGCGCTGACTGGCTTACTCACTGAATAACGCTCAGACAAAACCATAGGAGCTAGGATTTTGAAATGTTCACACAAATGAGATTTGAAGGCAAAGGTTAGCACATTATGGTTTAATAAAATTCTAAGAGCAAACGGATTAAATTCGGGGTCAAACTTTGTATGAAAATCTTTATACATTTGATTCCTTAAACTAGTTTTTGGGTCAGTGATTAGTTATGTGAACACAATAGGAGGAGAAACAGGAGAAACACAGAGTATATATATAGTGAATTGTGATGAAAGAAAGAAAGGAACTTTGTTGCCTAAAAAATTGTGTAAATAAAGTGGATATCTATATCTCAAGCTTATGAGGAACTTAGGCGCGCTGTTAACGAAAGTTCGCTCCTGCTCTTGGTGTCAACATTATCTTTAGTAAATAAGTTTTCTTTTGGAGGACTTACTTGATATCTGATGAGTTTCCAACAGGACCATCAGGGAATTACTCACCTTCGCCAAGTACCCGTAGATTCTGATGGATTTTTAAACGCGAAAATGTTTTCATTTACCGCGAATCGACTAAAGGTTTAAGGAAATCCTTTTCAACTGTGGTAAAATATACATTTTGCATTCATCAAGATCAGAGACATCGATTTGGTTGCATTACTATGAAGTTATTTTATCGAGAGTGTCCATATCTATGAGCCGATTACATTTTTCCTTCAGTTTGGACTGGATTTGTAACTAAGTAACGTCTTCAAATATCTGGAAAGTTCAAAATTGAATAAAATTTTTGCAAGTGTTACGAGACAGATAACAATTTTAGCGGCAATGGGCACTGCCACGCCTCCTTTAGGGAAGCCGAACGGAACTTGGGTTAGAGCGGACATGGAAATGCGCACAGGCCGTCAAAATGAGAACAATCGAGGTAGTGTGGTGGGGCGAGAAAGGCGGGCGAGAGGGGGACATCATGGCATAACCCGCAAAAGGAAACTGTAACAGATTAAACTTGGCACTTGGAAAACTGGCACGCACAAGGGCCAAAATGGGGACTGGGGCAGACAGGGAATGGGGACAGAAACGGGGCAAAGAGATAAGTATATGCATATATAAATACAAGGCATAGCTGAAGCTTGCCAACAAAATATAGAAACAAAGTCGGGAGATGCAGCAAGAGGATGCAGAACGAAGATGTTATGCTCTAAATCAAGCAAATGTAGGAATAGGAAAATCTAAATGTTGACAAAGAAATAGCATAAAAAATGTTAAGGAAGCTGAGAAGAAAAGCTGTAAATATAGTTATAAAACATGCTATCTTACTTTTCATATATATATATATATATATATATATATATATATATATATATATATATTCAACTCAAACATATATAGTTTCTGTTTAACAGCCCAGCTGAAAGACCCTTTAAAAATTTTAGTGAAATTTCATAATCCTGGAACAGCAATAGACCGAAAACTGGCATACTTGTGCACAAACAAAAGCTGGCGCTGCTGGCTGCATATCAAAGTTAATATAAAGAATGCTGAATGACTTCCACACAGTTACCATTTCCACACCACATTTGCAGTCCAGGCCAGGGCGGAACTGGGAAGTCTGAAGTCCTGGCATTAGTAATCATATTTTGCCGCGCAATTGCAAACAAAAACCAACTTGGCACGATATGAGCAGCAGCATCTTTTTTCTTAGATTTATATACACAAATACATATATATATATATATATATATACTTAGAGAGCATATATCTTGTATATATGCCAAGCCAAAGAGGGCTGAAGGAGTCTGTTATTGTACTCGTACTCATATGCATATATTAGTTATTAATGCGTACGTGGAAAGCATATTGAAAATGCCGCAGCTTACCAATTTTCGAGGGGGAAAAATATCTATCCAAATATTGTGTGCCTTGGCAGATTTATGTGGTTTTTGCAGCAGGGAATGCATAATGTTAACACGCAGATTTTTGACTTGAAACTTTTTGGCACTCTGTTGGCCAAAGGATCCTGGACGGCATTAAAGATTCATTCTGTTCTTGCGGTTGCATTTCTTCGTTCATTAAACGAGGGTCGAACTTTGCGTTTTGTGAAACTCCCCAAAGGCTGTTGAGCTTAAGCTTAAGCTTATTGATAAGGGTTTTTCCAAGCATCTCGTTTCCAAAGCACTTTTCCTTGAATTGAAAATAAAAAGTGAAATGCTGTGGCAAACATTGATTGATGAGATTTAATTTAGAACGCGCCGTTGTTTTCACTTTTCCAAGAGTTTCACTATGATAGATGGGCTTGAATATATTTTCACTGCCGAATTAGGCCAAGATATTGTGTTTGTTTATCAAAACAAGCATGTCTTAGAAAATGGTACAAGAAATGTATAAAAGTTATAAAAAAAAGTGGATAAAGTAGCTCGCATAAAATTTAAATTAAATTGTTAAAAATTCCCAATTGATCTTATTAAGAAAGAAATATATAAAAAATAGATAGAAAGTCTTTTTATTTCATAATTTATTTTAACATTTATAAATATAATATTATATTTTTTTATCTTGACAATTCTGAGAAAGTATATTTCCCCAGCTAATGCTGAACATCCTTTCCCTTTGATATAAACTCCTGAAGCTTACACTTTATTTGCATTTCATTATCCATTTCCATAGGCCGCACTCTTCGCTTCATTTATTGAATTTAACAACTTTTCTATTAAGCATCAAATAACTTGAAACTTTCCGTCCAGAGAACCAGGGAGCCCGAACCAGATCTCATCACTTATTAGTTTTCCATATAATTTTACACAAAGAGAACCAACTTTTTAGCCAATTATGAAAAACTACAATAAAAATGCAAATTTTAAGCCCGTCAGCAGAAAAAAAAGTCATAAAGCACAAGGCTTGGAAAGGAAAATTATAAAACTTTCACACACCCACACACACACTCTCACACACACATACACAGAGTTGTTCCAGATAAGCCTAACAAATTTTTTTAAAATAAATTACCAAAGTAGAGCCAAAAATAAAAATTTGCATAAAAAAGGAAAAACCTATCCTAGCCTTTTTCACGCCACAAAAGCAAATCAAGCAAAATTCTTCTTTTTTTTTTTTTGAAGAAAAATGAGTTATTGCGGACCTAGAAAAATCCTCATCTAAGGTCGCAACACTTTTGTAGATTTTTTTTGTTTTGCCTAAAAAGGGGAAAATTTTTCGTAGCTTAATAAAGTAAAGGATAGAATGGACCCACACACACATACACACACACACGGACACAAAAATGTGCTCGAGAGTACAAACTTTATTAAAACTCTTGAATTAAATGAATTAGTCAACCATATAGACCCAAACTCAGACTCAGGCTCAGACTCAGACGGAGGAACTTCACTTTAACCCTGCGCCTTATCTTTGTCTATCTCTTGGTTGGAAAAACAATTTTCTGTAAGCAAAAGTGTAATGAGCGTAGAAATGAACTTTAGACTTGAAAATGTGTTGGAGTTGGGAGTTGAAGCATAGCTGGAGGGGGGTTGGTTGAGGTTTCGGCAGGGGCTTGGGCTTGGGGAAAACCGGCCAAAATTAAATGAAATCTTTTGCAAAAAGGAAAGCATTAAAATATCAGTGCAAAAGATGGCAGCTAAACGACGAAACTTTAGTGGCAAAAGGAAGGGTGAAACCAAACCAAAGGCGGAGGAGACCAGTTAAAAGTTTTTCCACTTTTTTTTTTGGTGCCTTTTGATTTGTACAGTGTTGCTCAGTTTTTTTTTGGTTTTTCTTAGTACATACTTTTCTTATGATTTCCTTTTTAATTTAATCCTAAAAAAGACGCTGCTAAATTGCTAGTAAAAATTGTGGCAAAAAGAAGTGACGAGAGATGCCGCCCCTGCTTGGAAATTACACTAGGCTGCCGGGTTTTTTTTTCACTAAGCATGGAGATTCAGATTTGAATACAGCATAGGCAGAAGATTGTTTCTCGCATTAAGAAATCTCATGAGATGAGAGAGAAAGCTTACTAATCTTGGCATAAATGAGAGATTTTTATGTTCTGGGAGCCTGAAGTTGAAATTTCCCTGAAATTCAATCAAAAATTTAAGTAAATTTCTTAATTTTCACAGCTTTACTGTGATTCATTCTTCCCAAACTTAAATTCAATCTCCATCTTTAATATTCCTAATCTAACAGTGTATTTTTTCAGCTTTTGTCCATCAAAATATAATTAAATATCATCCAAATTTTGTCAATCAGTGTAATTACGGTTTGACCATTTTGGCTAACCCCTGGAGGCCTTCGCTTTTGACAACTGCTGCCCTTAAGCTTCCTTATCCTTCGCTCTTTCTCCTCTACTTTCTTTCCTTATTTCGCTCGCATAGTTTCCTAAAAATCTTGCAAAGCAACAACTGGAAATTGAAACTTGATTATGTGCAGAATGGCAGCAAAAAAAAAAATAGGAAAACGAGGAGGGGAGGTATGCGTTGTCAGGCGTAGAAATTTATGCTCGTTGCCAAAAAGTTTGTGCAGCAGACCCTCATCTGTGTCTAGCCTGGGTCCTGGCTTCCTTTTGCATAAATATTTTTGTACATCTTTTCGGCATCATAAAACTTAATAGTTTATGTTTTCGGGTTGCAAAAATATTAGCTGCAGCATTATATTATTTATTCATGCTCAATGCACTGCGACAATTAAAATGTTTTTCGAATTAGCTGCAACAAAGTCGATTTGCGCAAAAATAATAACAGGAAGTCAGGAAGTCTGAAAAATTGGGCAATTTAAGAGCAGAAATTCGAAGAGTCTAAAATGTTATATGGGTAGGACAAAATGGATGAGAATGCAGACAAAAATGTATTAGACTAAAGAATGGGTTTTGGATTCAATTACTATGAAACATTAACAGGAAGTATAACATGAGAGAAATTAATTTTCCGGTTAAAATTAGGATTGAAGAGAATCTATCTATTGTTCTTTAAATTTCTTTCTAAATGTCTTTAATGAAATATTTGCAGATTTTTTGACGCTTCTACAAGTTTAGTAAATAAGAGTGTAAAACTGTTAGATGACAACAAAAATAATAAGAGAGAAAGCCTAGTTTCGGCTTGCTGAAGCTTCAATACCATTCTCAAGGTAAATGTATAACTGATCTATATCAAATCTGGTCGACGGACGTTTCGCCTCTTTAAATGGATATAAACGGAATTTGGTTTGATTTTGATGAAAAACAGAAAGTTATACGACTAAGTGTTATAGTGTGATATAGTTGACCGATCTGGCTGAAACTCAAAGTTAAGCAGCGTGCTGACAAAGGAATAGTAAGGTACAAATTTCAGCTCTGCAACTCTTCTGAGACTTCTGAGATCTTAGGGTTAAAACAGGCGGACTAACGGGAGGACAGATAACAGACAGAGAGACGGGCATGGTTATATCGACTCCCCTTGTTATGCTGATCAAGTATATATAAATTAATGTTCTTCCAGTCCGGTTGTGGCTGAAGATTATGTTGAGAGGTAAACTATACCTCTTATTGCTGGCCTTGGGCTCAGACAATAAAACAAATTATTTAACGGCCGAGTGTTAGAGACGCGACGTGCATTTTTGAACCAAACTAACATAAGAAGATTTCTTAGGAGCTCAATTCAAGATAAGACAACTTACAAGCATAACAACATGTTAAGTTAAGCGCGATAACGAAATCTGCATAGCAACGGCATGCGCTTATCGCCGTTGGCGGCTGCAGCGGGAATTCTGATAAGACGTCGCTTTCGGGAGTGTCGGAGTGATAAATTATTTTAGCGACTTATTGGAAGGGCGCTGTATCCGGAACTGATTTCTTAATACAAAACATATTTCGCTTAAGCTAAGCCAAAGCTCGCATCATTAAGATCGGCAAGCCGACTCAGCAAAATCTTCGGCAATAACGGAAACTCTTGTAGCAAAACAAAAGTGTCCGGTTATCGCCGCTGACCATTGCAGCTATAGCGCGCTGATACAAAGTATGCAGCGCCGCAATTGCGAGGACTGTTCTTTAACTTATGATATAAACTTATGAAATATCCTATATTGAGCGTTATCTGTTAACTTATATACTTCAGAAACGACTCCTATGCCTTGCAAACTTCCTGATAAATTGAACATACCATTTTGTGAATGGTATAACAAGATAGGAAGGCTATAGTCTAAATTTCGATTATAAGATACCAGCTACGCAGTTACTCCATATCGAAACAGTGCAGCGGCTGCTTCTTGTTAACAACGCAACGAAATTTCTATTGAATTTGAACAAGCGCAATCAAATTTCAGTCAGTTCAGCATGCGTGTAAGTGGAAGGGAGACAGAAACACTAAAATTAGAACAATGCCATTACCAAGCATTCGAGTTTTGCTTGGGTTAGGGGTAAAGGGTTCAGTGTAATTGTGAATGAGACACAAATATAAAGTGTTAATGCTAATTCTGACCTTGTTTCTTAACCGATTTGAACAAAATTTGTGTCTTTTTCCACCGATTTCTATTATACACTGATCATATTTGTACGAGACATTCACTGATATCTTCATAAATGTACGAGAGATTCGCTCTGGGTGTAGTTGAGCCAACATAGTTGAGCCAACATACCAAATTTGCTGACTAAATATCTTATAGTCGTTTAGTTCATCCGGACGGATGACCGGGTATACACATGCATATATTTTATAATTAAATTTAATACATTTTCTTTATAAGCGGGTCTGCTTGAATTCATTCAATGATTTCTGAATATTACTCTGTTACTTTGTAGACTCCGAAGTATATTGATTGCTACACTTTTACTTATCTGCCAACAATCCTCTATGATTTTTTATTTTATTGACATTTCTGTAGTGTTCGTTGATGTTTTCTATACTCCTCTTAATGAATATTCTAAAACTTGATTTAAAAAATGCTTCCAAGTGTATCAAAGTTCAGAAATTACTTTATGCCATAAGCATTTGCAACTCCTTAACCTCTGCACAAAAATATAATTAAAATTTATCCCAATGCGAAGAACCCATAAAAAGCTACTCACGCACTTTACTTAAACTTTCGCAAAACAATTCTCACACTCTCTCACTGGCTCTCTCTCTCTCTCTCTCTGTCTTATGTTTTCACAAATTCTCATTCCAGTCGATTTATTACTCTGACAGCCAAAAAAAAAGAAGTAAAAAATAAATGAAACTTTTGTATGTTGCAGCTGAATTTGAACCAAAAGTCGTGTGAAAACTTTTGCATAATAGACTTACCCAAGGCAGGCGGGAGACGGGGGACATTTTTGGTATTTTTGGAATTTTTGAAATAGCATAGCGGAGTTTAAAGTTCAAAGCTTTTGTGGGTTATGCAAATTAGAAATTAATAATACGCTTCGCACACACACACACACACAAACACACAGCCAAACACAATCGTACACAGACAAAGACAGGACATAAAGCCTTTGCACTAATACCAATACACACATAAATTAGGCCTCAGCTCAAATGTTTTTATCATCGAACGTTTTGAAGGGGTCCACGGTCCACAGTGGTGCTGGAGCGCTCCAATGCCACAAAATTATGATAAATGATTTGGAAATGCGCACAACCAGGCGGACCAGCAACAGCAGCAGCAGCAGCAGCAATAATAACAACAACAACAAAGACAGTTGGAAGAGGTGGCTTAGAGGAGGGTAGGGTGCAGTAACCAGCTACATAACCACAACGCAGAACCGAACACATCCTTTTTCCTGTGCCTGGCGTGGCCTGGCCCGGCTTGGCTTGGCTTGGCTTGGCTTGGCTTGGGTTGGCAAAAACTTTTCGAGTTGAAGGAAATGTAATTTTTAATACCCTACAGAAAACATGGCAGGAAGAAGAGTATATTCAATGTATGATAAGGTGCAAGTATACATATTTGCTTCCTTCCTTTTGAGTAGTATATAATTTTATGGAATTTATGAAATTATAGTTGATAAAACATGAACAGAAATGTCCCATGCGGACCTACAGAATCGCTCTAACGATCCATGTTTATTTCTAATAAAGCCCATCCAGTTCTTAATGCTATCCTCTAGAGTATGCCCATGTCGTTTCCACTCATCTCCCATATTCCTGCTTGTTTTCTTTTTTTGGCAACTGAAGAGGAAGCTGCCTAAAATCACTGAACTAAAACCTATATGAGTGTGAGGATTCCGCTTTCTGTCGTTTCTTTTGCAACCGAAAGAAAAAAACTATTGCTACAAGTGCATGCTGTGCGGCACAATAATATAAAATACACCGCTGAGAGATTGAGAAAATTCTCCATTTTTGTCGCCAGCGTCGCCAGCTAGCTGTAGCAGGAAGCGTTGATCATAAAATATTGATATTGTGCTTGCTTTGATTTCTCAACGCGCAGTGTTTAAGTAATGGCAGCTCTGGAAGCAACGACAACGACGACGGCGACGACAATTCTCATTCATGCCATCCGGCTGTAGCAGCAGCCTCAGACCTCAAAAACCTCTGATGTCGATGTTGGGGAAACCTCAGACAAAACGCCAAAGAGAGCGCAACACAATCCACGAATTTAGTTTCCTTTTGGGAGGACACTAAAAATGCCAGCTGTGCATGTGTGGTGGGGCAACGGGGTGGCATGGTTAACCAAAGGCAGACATAGTGTAAGAAGGCAGACACGGAGGCCAAAGACATGAATCGGCATAGTGCAATAGGTGTCTGGGGATTTCTTTGTTGGTTTCTTTTTTTTTGGGTGGAATTTTAGATACGTTTTGAAGATAGTTTCAGAAAAAGAATTTAACATAAGATTAGAGAAATATGATAAAAAAAATTACAAATAGTTTCAGAAAATTTTAGAAAATATAGAAAATAAGAGCTAAAAAGAAATATACAAAACTCTCCTAAAATTTGATAGACGAAAAATATTCCTGAATATACTAAATGATTGTTTATACAATATTGCAGTTTCTTTACTTAGAATAGAAACAGTACATTCAGCATTATATTCAGATGACTTTTATTAGGAAAACTCTATATGAAGGACAAATCTGTGCAACTGACCAGCTCGTTTTTGTAAGCCAAATGTTGCTTCAAACATTCCCTGATATAACCAACTCTGAGGTATTTCTTAATACCTTGTAGATCAACAAGAAACCTAGTCATTCGATCTTTATCATTCATTTCATGATATTTGTAAGGCATAGAAGGAAACAACTCCGATCAGCATGGCAACCCGAGTCGATATAGCCATGTCCTTCTGTCCATCTCTTTCTATGCGAACTTCTCTCTCACTTTTAAGACTCTCGACTTGTCATTTTCACCAGAGGCTTCTTTTCTGAACGCTGCTCATATGTAAAATCATAAAGAAAGTGTTTGAAAGTTATTTAAAAGAAGATTGCTTTGCTGCCTATTGCTATAGCTGAAGGAAATACTTTTAGACTACTAAGTTTTCTTTCGTTTTTATACTTCTGCAAGGGCTTATATGATGCAAAACGCGTAGTGAATTTTTGACAGGTAAAATTGTATTCTATCCACAACATAATCACATCATAAGAGCAGTCATATATAAGAGTGCACGACTAACTAATCACTCTGACACATGGCAGCAGTCATAATAACCGCGGCCGTGAAGCATGTGGCTCTTAGGCAAGACCTGCCAACACCTGGTGGCTACAAGAGATTCCCTTCCTGCGTGTGTCGCCCAAAAGTTATTTCACAGGGTTCTCGATGATCGTCAGTTTTCTGGTCGTGACTGCCTTGGGCCTTGGGGTTTACTATCTTACTGCCAAGAAGGTCAAGCGCGATGAGATTTAGATGCGTTCAGCCCAGAACGTCATCTTTCCCACAGGAAAGGTGTCCACAGACACCCTGCTCACATCCATTTTTAAGGAGTTCTATGACCATGCAGACTGGAAGTTATACGCCAAGGCCGCTCTCTTGTAGATGTATTAGGTATTAGGCGAAAGTGGCGCCAGAACGCAACAGCTGCTTCCACTAGTTAACACTGTATTGTGAACCTTTTCCTGAACCTATTTAATTTATTGAACCTATTTAATATATGATTTGCCAAACAGTCACTTCGATATCAGTTACACATTAAATGTCTGCAGTTGCGTTCGAAAATATAAGGTTCGGGTAGCCGAAGTTAGGATTCCTCTCTTGTCTTTGGCATACTATTATAATATCAAAACTCCTGCCAGAGAACTAAATGTGAAATGCTGAGCTTATAGGTGAATGATCTTAGCCTAAGCGCCATCATTTGGCTTAACGATATTAGACTCAAAAGAATCAAATTGATAAATCGACTCTTTCGCTTAGAATCTTGCTGAGAAACTCTTGCAACGTACTCTTAAATTTGTTAACCTTTTATTATTACAATAAAATGTTCTTATAAATTCTTATAAATAATCCATGCTTCCAAATGGTTTCCTTATTAAAAAATGTTGGTCAAATGCCTTAATAATTAATGCGCCTCAAACTGCTTAGTACAAATATAAACACGCAAACGAAACTCATTGCCGAGCACGTTTTATACATAAAATATTAAAGCGGTCCAACTCTACCAATAAAATTACTAATATATAAGTGTATATATGCTAAGTTATTTATGACACTTTCATTTTTGGGATACCTTAAGGGCTTCAAATCAATATTTTATGTTACGAACATTAAGTGAAGTTTTTCTTGGCAAAGGAGCAAGAGGGACCAAAGAGCTAGATTTCAATTGGATATTTTCACATTTTTATATGTGTTTTTAATATTTCGATAATTATATTTTCAAAATTCATTCTTAAGTAGATAAAACCCCGAATATTGATACAAAAATTCTTTCCAGATATGTCAGAATTGAGTAAACATTAGGTAGCAAGGACTTTAGATCACTTTAGATTCTCTTAAAACCGATAGCAAAACAGTTCGTGGAATCGATTTTAAGCAGTTTCATATGCGGATCACAAATGTTTCTAACGTAATTAGGAGCATATTTAAGCTTTGACGAATTTAAGTTTATTATAGACTGATCAAAAGTTAGATTTTCTGATGCCTCTGGAGTAAACAATATATTGTTTGGGTTACTTAAGTCCAAGTTCATAAAAATTCTTCTGAAACTACTTGGCAATTTCTTTGAACTAATTGATTAGGTCCCATATCAATGATTGTTCTCCAAAACGTGGGTCAAAATCTATTTGAACATGTTGTTCTCATACATTTATATATATTCTGATTTACGGTCCCTTAACAAATTTGTAGGTATACCATTCCATCGCCTTCATCTGTTTAACATAGTTAACCAGGCGAAGTAATCTTTTTTAAACAAAAAATGATCAAAGCTCTTCGAAACTAATAAATACTCAAAGTCGTAGCAGAAGTCAACTAAGCAAGCGAACGGTCCAAATTGAAATCGAATCGCAAATTGATTGAAAGCTCAAATACCCAAACATTTGCTTTATACATAATTTGACTACGAATTAATAAGTCGTTCACTTAGCTTAAATATGTCAATGTCATTTCATTTTCATTTCCATTCCCATTCCGACTGCCATGCAAAGGAAACTGCAAGGAAAATCAATTGGCAGAGACCAGAGTGCAGTCACAATCTTCGCCAGCTACTCGTGCCATTCTCATCGTCATGCCAGCTCATCCTTATCCGCCTTCTATCGCCTCCTCATCTATCAACAAACATTTAATCAAAACTCAAATAGCTGCAAAAGCTTCATTTTGGAAAATCAGCTCATTTCGACAACACATTTCCGGCACAAACTAAACCATGTTAAGAATGAAAAATGAACTTGCGGCTGCGGATGTGAATGTGGATGTGGCTGTGGATGTGGATGCCAGTGTGAGTGCGGATGGGGAGAGAGGCTGGGCACAAAATCTATAATATGACATAAAAATGAAAAGCAAATGACAAGGGTTCCAGCGTAGCGTTCTACAGTCACAGATAGGGCGAGCAGTTTGTATCCGAATCTGAGTCTGAGTCTGAGTCTGAGTCTGAGTCCTGGGCCTTAGGCACTGCGGTTTTGGAGATATGCCAAAACTATTACAAATTGATTCCACAAAGCGGGGCGGCTGTTTGGGGCGGGGGCTGGCAGTGGGGGTGTGTTCGCGTGCTGTTCCTTTGGCGAATTTAAAATGCGTGCTAGGACTTTAAATTTGTACATTTTTATTGAAGTCGTCAAGGTTGCTTCCTGCCACAATTTTTATCCTGCGAAGAGCCATAAACTCGCTCAGCAACAACAAAGCAGCCAGGTTCCAATTAAAGACGTCTCCGGGGCCTAGTAACCAAAAATTGACTGAATGGCAGAACAGTATGATACTTTTGTCCACCCCCGCACCCGCCTGAGCACTCTTCAACAAGTGACGAGCTGTAAAAATTATACAACCCCAACACACAAATGTGTGGGAGAGTTGTCTGTGGAGGAGAGTGTGGCAGCATAGTGTAGGTGTTTTTGGACCCTACAGGCAAACGATTTGCAGACTTTGAACGTGACTCACTTTGCTAAATGATGCGCAACCAGCAAAAGCTGATGCTGATGCTAAAGATGATACTACGACACACACACACACACACCTATTTCCAAAGACAGTTACAGAAAAAACAATGAAAACTTTTATATGTCAACTACGAAATCCATAAAAAGAGTCCTTGAGTTATTTAACTGACTTTGCAAATCCTAGACAGATGATAACAAAAAATAGGAAAAAGTTTATTTAAAAAAGTTAAGTTAAGTTAAAAATTTGGTTAAATTGTTGTGCAATTATTGTAAATTCTATGGACAACTAATTTCTTGCTAAAATTTGGGTAGTATTTCTTTTCCACCACTTTAATTGATGGTCTTTGTGTCATCTTTTGAAGATTTATGTTTATTATTTAATTATTTAAATAATATATTTTATATTTAACAATATATGGAATGTTGTCTACATTTTGCTAGCAACTTGAGCATGCAATTTTGCTTCAAAATCACTTGAAATTAAGCCACAAAAATGTACTGGAAGATCAAATGATGTCGCCATGATCATTTTCATAATAACTTTTGAAATGTTGCTAAGCGATTTTCTTCTGGTTTCTTCTTATAATATCCCGTAGACCTGCTTTTGCTCTGGCAGAGGATAGACAATGTTATCTTAGAGTGAATATGTCTTCCCTTAATCCTTGGCTAATATTTTCTAAATCTCAAACCTTTGTGTGCTTTTGGAAACCTCGGAACTGTGGCTTAGTATTCATTCATACATTTTCAATGTGAGCTGTAATTCTTATTAGTATTCGTTTAAAATCTTTACAAATCTTTAAAGCGCTACAAAACCAAGATAATTTTCTGTTACAATAGAAACAGATTATGAAGTTAATTGCGTAATTTGAGACTAAATTTATGACTTTATAGAGTACTTGAATTACTTAAATGGTACTGACATTTTTCAGAAATCTTTAAACATTTTAAAATTTATAGCTAAGGCTTCTCTTAATGCTGACTTTCAGCCCGCTTACCCAAGAGGTAAGAATATTACAGGTCGATTAAGATAAATTTATGAAATAAATATGTTTAAGTACGCAATATATATCATTTCAATATTTCTAGTCATTATGTAAAATTGTGTTAAAAAAATTTAGATCGGTGATAATTTTCGAACTTTATTTTGAAAATATTATTAAGTCTAAACTTGATCTATAAAACTTCAAGGGAAATTATAGACAGAAATTGCTTTTAATTTCCAAATTATCCATAGCCTTTCCAAAGTTTTTTAAGTTGACTTATAAACTTGTTCTGATTACATTTGAAATATTATTTAAATGAAAATCTTGCAGGACCCAAAGAACCTCATACATCTCAAGCGACATGACTCGTTGAAATCTCTCAAATACAATCATTGCACTAGTCTCTGCGAAATCTTCTCAAAGACAAAGAACTCTCGGTATATATTTTGGCATAGCCTTTGCAACGATTATATGAAACTGTATTAAAACCTCATCAGTCTCGTAACAGCTGCTGGAGCGCAACATTTGCTAAGATTATGAAAAGATGAATGCCCTATATCATATAACATCATTCATTAACAGTTCATTCAAGCAAGAAAAGTCTTCATTAATTGCCTTAGGGTCATATGGTTCATATTAGATTATCTGAACATGCTGATGTTCATTCAAGCTACCTCTTAAACTATATCAAGACCACTAAATTGCATGTTCGAAGAAACAGGATCAGGTAGAAGTGAAGAAGAGAAGTGAAATTGTTACCCCAAGACTGAGCAGCGGTCTAAGAGAACCAGCAACTGGCCAGGGGGCTGGTGTGCCTATCGAGAAGGGCAATGTGGGATCTGCTGAACCTGGCGATCTCCTTATGCACCCATGGGACGCCAAGCTTTTGATGGACTTCGGCGTTTGATGTTGCTAAATTGGCGTTCGTCAAGACCCTTAGAGCTTTATTTTGAAACCTTTGTATCACGCTGAGGTTCGAGCGGCTAGCAGTACCCTATATGGGGATCCCATAGATCCACATGGGTTTCATTAGTGCCTTGTAAATGAGCAGTTTCATCCTTAGCCTGAGTTTTGACCTTTTCCCAATGAGCCAAAGATGCTTCTTCAGCCTGACTTTCATCTGTGCCCTTTTATTGACGAGGTGCTGCTTCCAAGTAAGTCTTCCTTCAATAGTTATGCCCAAATACTTGGCAGTGTTGCTGTCGGGGATTGTTGAGCCGTCCAGTCTCCTCTTCTCAGAGCGAATGTGCAGTGGGTGGATTTGTCTGGATTTACCATGATGTTCCACCTCTTTAGCCAGGTGCCTGTTGTGTCGAGCTGGGACTGCAGACTGCAGTGTGAGAGAGGCTGTCTGTGGGCAGGTGTCGCTGGTAATATTATCTGATTATTATCGATCAAATTATAATTCAAAGACGGCAGAAGCTTTTTCTGAAGCTTGTTTCTCTTTAGATAATTAAATATCTTTACTTAGCCAGCTCTAGCTTAAGTGAGTGAGTGAACGTTGATAGTTCTTAACCTCGAGCTTGCTGAATAGAAACATTTACAAATGGAAAGATCGCTGACAACAAATAATCAGACAATAAAAATATCTATAGAAAAACTTAAATAAGTAGCAATAACAAAAACAATTTCATCCAAATATTCCAAAACAAAATAAACTGATTAAGAGAGCATTCAACATTCATTGAGCTCCACATCCACAGAGTTTCTTCTTGCTGCCGTATAAAATATGCAGTAACAGCGGTCGAAACAAATGTTACGCTTTGCCTGTCTCAGCTTCATCCGTCCGCCTCCCTGCCCCCTAAAAATACAATACAATTGTACAATTTGTTTACTCATTTCCCCAACTCAGATTTCCCTTTGGCTCCGCCCACCCTGCCTTGTCTTGTTTTCAAAGTCTAATTAACCACATCCAGAAAAAAACAAACACAACTATGGGCTGTGGGTTCGGGGCGTGGTTCGGGCGTTATAAATGCTGTAAGTACGTGTTTTAGATGCCAGACGGAAGACGAAGAACAAACAGACAAGACTAACGGAGAGTATTGGCGGGTGCCGTTTTCGTACACGTGTTAGGGCAATGCAAATTTTAATTTCATTTAATGGGCGACAAAAGCGACAATTCCAATTTCAAGCGAATTTTTGGAGAAAAAAAAGAAGCTTGAAATCAATATGGACTGTGGAAGGCGACGCTAAAAGTAACTGTTATTCTGGCACGAGGCATGTTTGAGAGTTTGTTGCCAGGCGGCCGGAAAGCATGCCAAGCGAAATCAGATATTTCCTAGAAGCGAAATCCAATTCAAGTGTTTTTTCAGCGAAATTAGAAGTTTTTTCCAAGATATTTTAATTAAAGTCAAATTGTTTAAAATTTATTTAAAATTCATATTTTTGTTTTAGAATAAATTAGAGGAATCATAACAAATAGCAGAGAAGTATTTCGTAGTTGAGTAATTAGTTCTTTAAAATCTTGAGGCAAGTATATATACGAGGGGTACTATTTATATTTCAGGAAGTGGCACACTAATGTCAAAAGTTAAAATCTGTCAACACCATAACAAAGCTTGACATTTTCTAGCATAAACGTACTCACAACGTTTTGATGTACAAGTGGTATTTGTATTGTTTACATTGCATTAGGCAAATCAATATGGCTGAAAATTTGAAATTTCAAGAAAAGGTTGGATTATCTCAGTTCTTTGCATGACGATAAAGCTCTATCTAACACCACAGTATGTTGCTGGTATAGTGAATCCAATCGTGGTCGTAGTTGGGTCGTCGACGTATTCCTTGAAGGTCGTCCAAAATAGGTTGTTGTCTTAAAAAACATCGAGGCAGTGCAGTTAACTGACAATGCAAGATAGTTATTTGATATATAGTGAGATAGAGGCATCACTTCAATACACTTAAGAGACCTTTTTTCTCAAAAACTGGACCTGAAACTACCCTATCATTATAGAAACGTAAGATGGTCAATTCCGAATGCTAAACAATTACTTATTTGCTAGAAGTTTCTGTAGAAAAAGGGAAAACAACCGCCAAAGGCAAACTGACCTTCATCTAGGTAAATCGATCAAGTCTCACAACAAAATTAAGTTTCACACATGCAAAAGTTTATTCACCATCATAGAGAATACTTTGAAAAAACAATAAAGTCATTTTCATTTACAAATGTTTATCACTTTCCACACCCCAAACAATAAATAGTACCCCACGCATAGACATTACTGAGAAGGAAAACATTTAACCAAACCTTAATCAAGTCTGAAAATATTTCACCCAAATTGAGCGCCAAAGCAAGGCAATAATAATACACAAAGATATTCACAGCAGACACCGTAGCGTATGCTTAATATCAATGCATAAAAATGAAGCTGTTGCTGTTGCTGATGCTGTTGCCAGTCGTGTGGCTAAAAAAAGGGACATTTGTTGTAAGCTTTTTGGCAAAACACTTGTGCACCACGCCGCGAAACTCAGACGTTGTTCAATTACCGCCTAAGAAAAATGGCCAAGTGGCAAGAAGCAGGAGTTAGAGTCGGTGTTGGCCAGCAAATTGATCTGCCATTGGGTTTGGCCAACGAGCCAGACTACGAGGGCTCTCGCTGTTGTGCCCAAGCGTAAGGAAAAACCTTACTTAGTTTCCCTTGTTTTTCTTTGACCAAAACCCAGCTCTTTGCCTGCGCTGCTTTGCATAATTCTTGGCATGCAAATTTTTCAATTGAGCCACGAAAAGAAAATAAGGCAAAATAACAAAAAAAAAAAAAAAACAGCGACAGAAAAAAACACCCACCAGGAAATGGTAGGAAAAGTGTCGAAGCTGTTGCGGCATTGCCTTAAGTTAACCAAACCCGCTCACGTCCCTTTTAAACTTTGTTCAATATTTTTGCATGCCTGCGCTGCCCAAAATTTTGTATGTGTAACTTTTAAGGGGATTGGATACGGTGTCGGATACCCTACCTTATTGTTAAGGTAGCCATCTTTATTATGGAGACTGCATAGGAGTGGTAAAGGTAAATGAACCTGTATATAAATCTAGGATGCTCATAATTAGTTCAGCTGCATAGGAAAAGGAGTTGCCTTGACAGGGGTGGAGTTTAGTTCTTTCATGAAATTGTAACATGGATTCTGGATTCAGGATTTCTGTCTTTTATAAGGCTAAGCAAAGTCTAATAGTTTGGGTGTGTCGCCTGCTTGTAGAGCTCAGCAGCGTAGAAGGAACCTGCTCTAAATTCTAGGCTGCAATTAGAAAGCATGCAGAGATTCAGCTGAAGGCGAAAGCAAAAGTGTGTAGGGAGCCGTGTACATATATATATCATAAGTATATTGCATTTGATAGCTGCCACAAGTGTTTGTACTTTGAGGTTGTTAAACTCAACAAATGTGATTAACCTTTTCCTAAAGCCTTGTGGCTCACTTGTTCTCACTGACCAAGCGAGTTAAGGGCTCTCATTACGTTAGCATCACTAATTCCCCGTTCTTTATTGCTCAACCTTTTTACAGGTGAAGCCAAATTTCATTCTCTGCAATAAAGCTGATGAGTTTGCTTAGTGAAAGAATAATATTTGCGCCAATTTGGAAAGAAAACAACAAAAACTGCACTAAACAGTAGTTCGGTTTCAAAAACTGCTAAGATCTTCACTAAGTCTAAGGCTAAGGCTTCACTTTTGTCTTCGCCTGCTCTACACATTTGGAGAAATCCACAGGTTTTCTTCTGCATAGTTTTCAGTCCTCAGCTCTGTCTTTGTCGTTAACTTCGCCATGGCGTGAAACTCTGCTTGCAGCCCGAGTGTTACCGCTTGCTTTGCTTTGTTTGGATATCGAAGAAGATCAGGATGCTGGAAATCAAATTCAGGTCTTAGTAAAATGTACAAATTGATAATATTTATACATATACTAAGTTAAGTGACGACTCTGACAATAATATAACAATAATCTCATATAATATATATGATTCTCAATAGTTGAAGCTCAAATATCACCTGGAATGTAACCAACACATGCACTAGTTCCAGCTACCCTTCTAAGTGGTGATCGTGGGTTTTTCACCAGTGAAATACATTTACAATACGGCTCAACTATCTATAGTCAAGGAGTCAATCAAGCTTTTATCATAGTGTGCATGATTTCAGGTCATTAGTATAAACGCCAAATAAATCACAACAAAATGAACAAAGTGAAAAATATTGCTGACTGATAAGTTGCCTTATATTATCTTAATTCATTCATTTCACTTCGTTACCATCTTCAAATTCAGTTGCTTACAAAACATATCAACTTTTCCAACCCTTACAATTTATTTAAATATCTTGTCTCATTGTATCAAATTTCATGAACCTCTTTAAAGGGCATATAATCTCCTTCACATATCATTTTCAATTTTTTGTACTTCGATTATTCTTTTCTTTTACTTTGCATTTGCTTCTTCGAGTGCAAAGTGTAGAAAATGTAAGGAATATTCGTTTCGGGGGGGATTTTCTTTTGCATTTCCTTTTCTTTTTTTTTTTTTGGTATTTTTTGGGGTTCGTGCGGCGTAATATTATTATTTGATAAAGATGCTAAAAGTAACGAAAACACATTTTCTCAGTTAAAAGGGGTCGTTAGGGAATGAAATATGCGCACGTACGCACCGAGTACCCTGCAGCACGGTGCGCTCTGCATGGGTGCTATAAGTAGGCGTGGCTATACCCGCTCCCACGCCCACATAGCCACACAGCCACACACAGCATGTAGAGTTTATAGTCGATTTTTATCACAGTATTTGAATTATTATTTCAGGAAGCGCGCTATTTGCGCAGCGTGTTTGTTTTTTTTTTGCCAGGATATAAGGCGTCCTTTTTATATATTTTTATGCTTTGTTCTCGCTATGGCTATGCTTTTTATGTAGTATTTGCATATGAATGCGACGGCGGCTCGACTCGGCTCGACGGCGCAAAAAATATTTTGTAGCCTGCTTTGAGGCGCCGCCGTCGCCTATGTGAAACGTGTTGAAAATCAGTTTTAATGCTAAAATATTAAACATGCATTCCATGAACAAGGAAGTGGGCGTGCAAAATATATGCATTGACATATGCAAACGAAGGCCAGGGCTGGACAAATTGATTTCAAAGTGAGCAGAGTTGCAGAGCTTTGAAAGTGAGTTGAAGCTCATTTTAAGTGAAACTCAATTTTATACAGTTGAGAGATTTTTCAATATTTTTATATTTTTTTATTTAATGTTTGGTCTTGGCGACCTGCTTTTGGTTATTTCCAATTGTTTAAAAAATGTTGGAATTGAATAAAACGGAGGGTTTTTGAATTTAATTCCTGATAGATTTTGGACTCATATCGAAGTCCGTCTTCCACGATCTCGAGCCTTCAAAACAAACAATTGGAATTTTTTGCTTGTTTTCATTTTATTTTTTTTTGTGTATTAAGATTGGAAAATATTTGTAGTTATTAATCCCTGGCGTTGACTGGGCTCGTTTTTGGAGGATGGAGATCCTTTAGTGTTTGTATAAGGGTGAAGTTTTACATTTACTTCTCCTTTTCCTTCATTGTGATCCTCTGTATTCTTTGTCTATCATCAACTCTGTATCTTTTATTATCTTGTGTCTCCTTCTAATCTCTCCTCTGCCTTTGCTCTCCTTGTAAAAGCTGCATCTAATATCAGTATACTGTAAAGCGTAGCTAGAAAATAAACCTATCCGAAAACAAAACGATTTCACAATAAAGATCTCCAAAATTGACCTTATTTATAGTATAAAAAGCAACATATATTATAAACGCTCTAAGATTGTGTAGAAATATTGAATTTGTAATTAAAATATAGAAGAAAATCTTTAAAATAAGATATAGATATAAGCGAGAGACAGAATAGTCAATTTCAATTAACTGAAATCCAACATTTTTTATCCCACGTTTCTTCATATCATATGAATTCGGAACAGGGCTACCGAGTTTATTACTCTAACTGTAAAATACAGTCTAAAGTGCGGCCCTGATTGGCTCATCATATTCTTTCTTTTTTGACAAATTAATAAAAAAAAAAGTATGGCAGTTGGAGAAAACAAACCAAGGCAAAGTAAACCAAACCAAGCACCCGACGAGTCGCTCCAAAGCCTTGGTAATAACAATCGAAGTGAAGGGGGAAGTTAAGGGAAGGGAGCGAGCCTGGCATCGTCGTCGTCGTTGGGCGCGCATCAAAGAGCATAACTGTTATTGTAAGAGATTTCATGTAAATATTGCATGTAAAACGTCGTAAATAAGGCGCTTTTTAGCCAGGGCTAACGGTATTTTCGGGTAGGTTTATTGTTTGCCAGCACACACACACACAGTAGAGCAATAGCTCGGCGGCAGGGGCGAAGGAAAGGTAAATAAAAATATTTTGTGCGTGAGTGCGGTTTTTAAGCTGCGTGAAATTTTTTTCCCTCTTTCCTTATGTATATATTTTTCTTCTTTTATGGAAATTTTTTTCCACACTTATTGTTGTCAGTCTGCTCCGTATATTTTTTTGTTAGACAATGCCAAAGGCAAATTGACTTTCGTGGCCTCCCCCGCGCCCTCGCCCTCGCCCGCTGGCCCTGGTGCCTTTTGTCTATGCAATTGCCATTGATTGAGGTTTATTTAAAATATGTTTATAGAATGTCAAAATGACAATTATTCCACACACACACACACACAATAAAAAGGAGAGAGAGAAATGTTTGAAGTCAGTGAAACTCGCAAATTGTGTTTAAACGAAATGGCGAAGCGCCAGCAGGGATTTCCCTGTTCTGCTCTGTTCTGTTCTGTTATCATCGTGGGGCTATCTAGGGTTAAATATGTACGAGCATGTGTGTGTGTGCGCCCTTTGAGTGTTTTTGGGTTCATATGTTTCAACAAAATGCTATGCTATTAGAGCAAATTGGTCTAGACATTTGCTAATTTCAACATTTCGGTGTTGATGATTGAGAAATCTATGGGAAAAAGCAGATCTTGATGTACCAAATGTGAAGAAGTTTTGTTCAAGAAAAGGTTATGTACTAAAATATGATTTAGTTTTGGGATGCTTTTTAAGATATCTCAAAAGTAAATGCTGTGAAAAATGGTATTTGAATTATATACAATAAATTAATTCATATTTTAAATTTAAAACGTTTACTTTCGTTTTCGTTTACTGCTATAGATTTATATCTACAAATTGTAGTTTTGGAAGACTTTCTACTTCAAGACTTTATAGTTAAGTAAATCTAATCAAAACTAAGCCACAAATTGAAAACTCAGTTGTAGTTTTTTGCTTTTATATTAAAATCTCTTAAAGATTTATATATATGAAACTATCTCAAACTCAATAAGCCTTCTTCCTGCCAACACAGAATACGCTATGATATAGCATGCCCGTATGTTCATCTATTTCTATGAGAACTACTATCTCAGTTCTTAAGCTATTGAATTGTAATTTTCACCAAAGGTTCTTTCTGCTGTAAGCTGCTCATATGTCAAAATCGTCTAAGCTACATCATATCGCTTCCATATAAAACACACTAATGAAAGAGCTAATGCTAATGCAAAGAGCAGAATGCTCTTAATTTGTCCTTTTCTTAAGAACGCATTCTTCCAAACTGAATTTTGAAACAGGATCCCCATATTGATAGGGCGTATCTCAAGTCAGGCTGAAGACCAGCTTCTTGTTTTGAGAGCCAATTTGCTCCGCTCATTTGGAAGCTAGCCAAGCTTCTTCATCTTGCCCCTTATCTTAAAGCTGATCACTGTCCCATGCTGCCTATTGGTGAGCTTCTTGTCAAGGTAGACTCCAAGGTGGCAGTGCGAGACGTTAAGAGTGATCGGGGTGACTAATACAGTTGGGGATCTGCATGGTTTCTAGGAGAGTGTAGCCACCGCATCTCCCATTGCTTCCAGCTTATTAACCGCCTTGTCTGGGGTTTAAAGCCGTGACATAAGTGCCCTATCATCAGCGTAAGTAGCCATAATCATCTCATCCAGCACCGCATTTAAACTCTCATTTAAGATAAAATGCACTGTCTCTCTCTATTCCCTTTTCAGATACGACCTACACGTCCGTTGACAAAATTTCATAAGAAATGGGCTAATTAGATTTCCTTTCTTGTTATATTTCTGCAATTCACCTTCCTCTCTTCTTATATTCTTATTTAATAATTCTATCTTCTTATAAAACATCAAATATTTAACTGAAAACTTAAAATTCAAACAGGTCAGTTCATTAAATATTTCATATTTACTCTTCATTAAGCAAATTAAATTATTTAAAAATATTAATTTATATTCAAAATATTATAAATAAAAC
Source organism: Hirtodrosophila duncani (assembly GCA_037043425.1). Classification (NCBI taxonomy): domain Eukaryota; kingdom Metazoa; phylum Arthropoda; class Insecta; order Diptera; family Drosophilidae; genus Hirtodrosophila; species Hirtodrosophila duncani. Next base: position 2,741,573 of record JBAMBM010000834.1, on the reverse strand, counting down.
CAAATGTGAAGCACACTCATTGGTCAAATGTTAATCGTCTAGTAAATAAATTTATTGAATTCTCTAAATTATTGGTTTTGCGACGGGAATATGCGTCATTTCACATTTCTAACATTCCATTGGCTAATATATATATAAAATTATATATAAATATATAAAATTTAAATTTATAAAACTTATACTTAATATAATTGTCGAATGAACGAAATCAAATGAAAACAAGCAAACATTTTGAAATGTTTTAGACATCACAATCTTTTCTTTATCCTACTGAGACTGTATTCTGAAGCAGATGGTCAGATGTCAGATGATGCTTTGTCAGATCACGTTCAAATTTAAACTCAACCAACGTGCAGGTATATGAAGCTCTTGTTTCAAATTTCACCAATGTAGCCCTTAAAGCTTTGTGTTTAAACGGTCACAGGGACAGACGGAGGGTCACAGCTATATCAAAAACCTTTGTTATGCTGTTCAAGAATATATATATATACTTTTTATTTGGTCGGAAAGGCTTCCTTTTATGCTTTGCTAGCTTCATAACAAAATAAACAGCGTCGTTAGCATTCGACTAAATATCTTTTGGTTAGCTATCACTTTTTTGCCTAATGTAGGCACTTGTCCCCTCTCTAGCTTTAGCTTCTCTGTGTCCCCTCTCTGAGGTAGTAAACTTCATCACTTCACTTGTGATCAAGCATTCCTGAAAGGATCTAATGTGAATCTTTTTACTCAAAGTTTTGATAGTATAACATGACCTAAGACAAATTTTGTAGCGATTGATCCATTAATGTAAGCGCCCATGAATGACAACATGAAAACTTAAAAACACACATTTATAGCTTTCATTTATAGCCATAAAATATAAAGCAACAAATTATTCTCTTAAACTAATATTTAGCTCAATATATTTCATAATCTAGGTCGCTGGAAAAAAACCACAAAATATTAGACATTTTGTTGACGAATATTAACTACAATTTTGCATGTTTCATATTATATTCATATCGCTTTAGGCAATGCAATATTACAAATGCAATAGATGTATTTAATGTAGAATTAAAAAATGTAAAAAAAAATTCTTTTTCATTCATTAGTAATCAAAATATTTTCATAATAAATTAAATAAACAATTTGAAATCTCTTGCTGAATTTGAAATCAAACAAAAAATAGCCAACCAGACTATCTTATATACCTTTTGCTGTGTTGCAGTAATGCTGCCTTGCCTGATCTTATAGGAATAACATATAAAATCCGATTGACCCACAAAAGTCATTTCAGGGTATATTCTTGGATAACTGATAATATGAAGCTTCTACCAGGCATAGGAATGGTCTTCCATTGACATCTACATCAACACGATTTATAATTTCTATGCTAAGAATTACTTTCAATTCGCCTTACAAATACATTTTCAAAATCACAAAAAAAACCTCTTCATGAATATAAATTCGTGAAGATCAAACTCGATTCCTTTGTTATTGGCTTTGGCCTGCAAGCAATAATCTCGCCTCAATGCACATTCGAATTTCTTTCACAAAACATTTTCAAATAAATAAAGAAATATTTCCACTTAAAAACTTTGGCTAATTGCATTTTTTGCCTAAACGCAAAGGAAAGTCAGTGAGGCGAGATATATGCGATATATTGAACTTGAACACAGAGCAATAAATAAACAAGAATGTTAATTTAATCAGCATAGAAAAAAGTTAAGCATAAACAAATAAAAAGCATGCCCAAATGGACAATTATGGAAGAGCTGCTGCTCCTTTTGTTTTCTTTATTTTTGCGAGACTCATAAAAGCGTAAATGCATATTTTAAAATTTGTATATTTTCGGCGGGCCATACAAATTCATGAGCTTCGCGAAATGAAATATTAAAATAGGGAATGGCATAGCAGAAAGCATTTCAATGCTTTTAGTCCTCTGTCAGTCAGCGACTCAGTGACAGACAGTCAGTCCGTCAATCCGTCAATCCACCAGTCAGCTTTCAGTCAGCTCATTCACTTATTCAGTCAATTTTCAAAGCCAACAATTTGATACTCCATTTTGTTTCCGCTTCTGCGTTTCCGCTGTCGAATGTATCTCCGCCCGCCCCCCCAAAATAATTACGAGTGACAAAAGTTACACAGAAAGCATGAAAAGCAATTGAAGCGGGTGGGAAGAGGAATACTTAAGCAATGTGTCCAAAAAAACACGAATTCCTTATACACTTGAGATGATAGGAAATTGAACACAGATGAAATGTATATTATATATATAAATAGATTATATGTGTATGCAAATTACTTCCATTAGCTTTTAATAGTTTAAGGTAATTTTTTAAAAATATTAAAAAAAACCATGACGATATAAGAGCTGTTTAGTGAGTTTGTTTGCTATTCAAATAATTACTTTTGTTCACTCAGATAGCCTGGACTTCGGGCGTAACGAGCACCGCGGCTTGGTATCGTGGGTCCACTTGAACATTCAGCGCATTGTACATCAACGTCCCGATATTAATTAAAAGGGCAATTCTAATCTATTCTATTTCAACTATATGATATCATTAATAGCCCGATCTCTGAATGAAATTGTAATCAGCCGTCGTGTGTACTCTGAAATCGCATTTAATACGATGACGAAGCGATGTTATCAGTTTGAAATTGTTTTTAAATCTCAAAAATTTAATATATTAATGTGGCAAACTCTTCAACATATTAAGATTCAACTATTTTTTTCTGCTTTAGCCATATATTTAACACAAACATAATAATCTCTTAAAATAATAATTTGATCAGATTTTAGTTTTAAGATGATTTCATAAATATTTTAGATATACGTTAAAGATTTATTTAAAGACTTTGAGATAATCAAGAATTAAGTATTATACATTTATTCAATTGCTTCACTTAAAAGCAATTTGTGTTTAGTTGAAGGTGTTTGATTTTGTTTTGTGGTTTGAAAGGGCTTCTTTTTGGCTTGAATAAAATATTTGGGAGAAATGGATCCATTCATTCATATAAGGATTTTTGTTTTTAATTGTCCTTTAAGGGAAATAATTAGTCTATTTTTGGTTTTGAAAATATACTGAAATACTGAAAATATATACTTTGATCAAAATATGTTTAACACTATATAGGAATTTATAGCAAACTATACAGTTGACCCGGAGTTGAACTGGTTCACTTTTTGTGTCTATTCTAACGTGCTTCGCAACGGTAAAATAAAGTGTATATTGAACTTGTGTCGTATTTGCAACAGGGCATAATTAAACGTCCATCTGTAATAGATCAGTATCACCAGCCGCGTTGTCCGTCTGTCTGTCCGAAATAGATATACTTTATACACATACATATCTATACAGATGTTATAGATCAGCATCAACGGCCGCGTTGTCCTTCTGTCTGTAAGAAATAGATATACTTTATACAGTTGTTATAGATCAGCATCAACAGTCGCGTTGTCCGTCTGTTTGAAATAGATATACTTCATACACATACATATCTAAACAGATCACTGATAAATTTCTCAATTAGCAAAGCAAACGGCAGTATTTGTGTGTATGTGTGTGGCAGCGAACGCTATTCGCATTGCTGTTCCTGGTAATGCCTTCGTACGTGTTTGTTTTTGGATGAAAGCGCTTGCATACGCAGAACAAGAAGAAGTACTTTATAAGGTCCTGTTTTCGAAGCGCAGCCGCCAGCGGTTTATATTGTTGTTGTGTTTTTCTCGCAAGTGTCTCTTCCCCAGGTCGATATAAGTACTAAAATTGATTCCAAATAAATTATCGATATGTAAATCGATTCATTTCCGTTCCAAACGATATATATCAATATATTGGCTTGTGTTTATATCGATAAAATGGCTCTACACCTTGTCATGGGCGATATTAGTACATTTTATACATTTTAATTAAACCAAGTTTATCGATAATTATAGATATATCGGATTTTCTATATCAGTATATAGCCCTTGATCTTCCCTTGAGCTCTATTATTATTATACTGTAAAAGTTTCATGGCAATCGGTTCCATATTTTAGCTGCCAAGAAAAGAACAGTGCAACGGTGGCCTCCATACAATCTTTGACCTCCAGACTTACCCACTTGCAGATGAACCATAGCAAAATCGTTTGTTAGTGTGCGCCTAGGCCATGAACTACAACTTGTGTAACAACTTCAGCATCCTATCTATTTCCTTTTGACCTGTGCGTTGATCCTAAATCAGTCAGTCAGGAAAAAAAGCTTTATATATAGAGAAAAATATCGCGTTCCTGTTGAAATTATCGCGTCAGCAATCCTCGCTTTTGTCTGCAAACATACATATCCGTTTAGAATACCACGGGAACAATTCCTATATATCCTTTTAGAATACCACGGGAACAATTCCTATATATCCTTTTAGAATACCACGGAACAATTCTTAAGAAAGATAAGATCTAGAAGTTTACAGTACAAAAAAAAGTAATTCATTCTATAGTACAATAAAAGTTATCTATTAGATACATCCCTAAGAGTTTATTAGAAATGTTCTGTTACCCCATAGAACTCTATAGAAATTTAGTCATTCTAATTCATCCTGCAGGCTTCATTTGGTTGATACCATGACTCTTAGCACTCTGCAACTCTTAGCTACAGAGATCTTATAAATATCAAACGGCTTAAAAATCCTACAGAATGCAACGCTTTGATTGACTTTTAGCTCAGCTACTTATCAATATCCATTTTCAGATTAACTTCTTTTCCACATTCTCGCGATATTTAGTAATATAATTCCGCTTGATATTTGCCACACAAAATGCCTTCAACCATCCATCCACCCATCTAATCTAAAATTCAAAATGTCTGACAGTAAAAAAAGTTCGCGTTGAAAAAATGATGAGTGCCGCCTTTCAAGGCAATTCCGCATTTCGTCAGTGATCTCTCATTCTCCACCCAGAGGACTGTGGCGTGCGCTTCGCTTTTCTCGCTTCTCGCATTTTACAGTCAGGCGGGCTCATTTATAAATTTATGAGCTGAAGTGCCAGGGGAGTTATGGCATTAAAATGCTACCCCTAGTTGATGTTGCAACAAAAAAAAAAAAAGAAATGAAATAAAAATTAGCAATAAAAAGTAGAAAAGCGTGTTTGTTTGTTAACAACAAGTGCAGGAGAGTGCGGCAGGCAGCTGATGGCGACATCAAATGGATTTCATGTCACGTTACACAAATGTGCCAAGGAATTAAAAAATGTTAAAGCAGCGCTCCCTTGGAATGAGGCGGGTGCTACAAACTGTTGCTGTTGTTTTTCTTGTTGTTGTTACTGTTGTTGTAGTTGTTGTCCCATTAGCGTAGCTGGTGCTACTACTGCTGCTGCTGCTGATGCTGTTGCAGCTTGCTTAAATGCGAAAAGTGTGTTCATTACTGTTTCTTCTGCCACACCTCCAGCCTCCCGTCCAACAAGCATTTACTTCTCCTTAACTCTGAAATGAAAATTATTTTCATTTTCGCTTTGGTGCGCACGTTTGTGCCCAAAAGCTAAACAGTAGAGTACTCTTCACTTGCCTTTATTCTTATCTTTCATCTCTTGCTGCTCGCCTGCTGCAGTTAACCTTTTGCTCTGCGCTGCCCCAAGGCGCAAATTTCAATTATTTATTACGCATACGCAGCGTTTGCCCGAGATGGCGCTTAATGGCCAACTAGCTAAGCTAGTAAAGGATGTGCTTACGAAAACAAAGACCTGATCAAGTCAAACACAATAAATTTCATTAAAAAATATAAAGTGTAAAGAAAATATAATATCCAAGTGTGTTGGCTTACCTAGCAGATGATACGGATTAGATTGGCTAAGAACATGCACAGTCTTTGCAAAGAGGAGCAGCTATATACCATATCAAGCAAATGTTTGCCTAATCATATATATTGCTAGATTTTATGTACAAACATCACCCGTAGGCTGTCGTGGCTTCTCTCATTTACTCGTATGCTTAGCCTTGGTGGGATACGGATTTGCTAAAAGCTAGGGGAGCTAAATCAAAGTGAGTCCCTTTACTTTGAATTCAGCAATCAGTCAGCAATCTGCATTTGCAAGAGATTGCCTATAGCAATGTGGTTGAAGAAAGATAATCTTTCCTCTGCTTCTTAAAGCATGCAGGCATACAAGGTGTTATACCACCTTAACCTATTTCTTCTAAAAATAGTTTTAAATACATAAGAATAAAGTCCGTTTTTTAACACTTGCTGTGGAATCTACGAAGTACAGAGTGCCATGAAGTTTGTATTCTGTTTAAGTTTCTTTATGATATCATATGACTGCACTGCTCTTGTCAGATTGTACCGATCCCGATCAGACTACTATATTAAGTAGGTGCCATAGAACTAATGTTTTCATTCTGGGGAGGCATAAAACAAACAAAACAATTTCAAAAAACTGTTGTTTGCGGTTTTTAGGCAAACTGTGCAAAAGTATATGTTATTTCTGATTCCATTTGGCTTGTCTAGCTTGCTTGTTGTTGTTGCTGTTGTCGCTGCACTTGTTTAAACCATATATACACTTAGAACTCCTGGCGGGCATTGGTGTATCTACTTCTTCGAAGAGAGCAAAGCCCATATCAGCATCCTCAGATTGGGACTCTTCCTTCTTCTCCCACTCCTTGGCCTCTTTCTTGTCATAGCCAGCAGCGACAGCACCGCCACCCCCAGGCATGTAAGACAGCTTCTAGCGTCCCACCTTGATCAGTTCATCGATGCTCTTGCCATTCAATCCCTTGATCACACGGGTCAGATGCTCACTGTCGACCTCCATACTGACGGAGTTGAGGATCTTCTCCAAATCGACAGTCTTGGAGCTCTCTTGTCCCCCCAGGACAGCCAACAGATATGCAGCCATGCATGTTTAAGCCTTTGGCCGATAACACGAAACAGGAAGATGCACAAAAGTACAACTTTCGCTTGCTAACGAGAAAACCTAAAAGATGAATGAATATGGAACATTTTTTTGTTTTTCATTGAATTTTAAACAAATTTGATCTGGATTAGGCTTCTATAGAACCGGATATACATTTCTAATGTAAATGGTTTGTAAATTTGGGCTTCTTATCTTTTCATAAATATTATATTATAGATTATTTTACAGTTATACATATTGCTTATCAGCATGACAAGCCAAGGCGATCTACATCTGCCCTTCTGGATGATGGAAATCTAAATTTTGGAAAGATAAGAAACAGAGGTTTTTAATTTGGATTTGTATTTTCTATAAATATGTATCCAGATCCAGCTTATTTTATTTTTTGCCACGCCCACTTTTTATGTATCCCCCATACAAACTATCGTCAATTTTAGTATTTTTATTTCAGAGTTTTTTTATTTTTCATTGTAATTAAAGCAAATTTGGGGACTTTATGTCCTAGAGGCATCTACATCAACTGACCAAATTTTATTTGGATCGGGCCACTATATCATATAGTCATATATCATATATATATAATCCATGGTAAAGATATTTTGGTTATGAACACATAATGCTCGTTCTTCATCCAAATCGAACCAATTTTGTTTTGTATTCATAGGAAGCCCCAATCATATCATATATGTATTTCCTTTTTGTATTTATAGCCTACTGTTACTATTAATAATAACTTATACTTTAGTAGTATATTTAATATATTTAATAGGGTATCTGGATGGGAAAAGGGGAAGATGAAGGGTTCTGTGGCACAGGTCGGTTGGGTGAACTCTCTAGAGCCTCCTTCACATTCTTACTCCGTGGATACGTCTACTTCTTAGGAGCCTTTGCGTCAGCTGGTTAGGGTGATGTGCGAGTTTGTCTAGATATGCAGAAGCTTGGCGATTGATCACATCTCCGATCCTCGGTACATGGAGTTCCTTCTCTACCATGCCGCACCAGAAATTCTGCGCAAGATTTGGGACTGCACAACACGTATTTTATTGAGGTTCAACTTTACCTGAATACCATATCTCCAAATGGGTGCCAGAATGCCTTTGTAAATGAATGCCTTGTTGGTTACTGACAGTTTATTCCTGACATTAAGAAGCCAAGCCATACTGCTTGCCTTTGCCTTAAGACGCTTAACTATATCAGTCAAATGGCACTGGAAGTTTAGCCGCTTGTCCAGAGTGACTCCAAGATATCCTTCTGGTCTAAGAGTTGACCATGTAAGAAATATCATATATCGGGTTTTCGGAATGAATAATAAATTTCATCAAAGTCGTGCCAAATTTGATTTGGATTCATTTTGGGTGTTCACAGAGTTTGATCAGGATCGGTTTGCTATGTGATATAACAGCTTACTTAACAGCTTATGCTCGGCTGAAGCGTTCTTACTTGATTTCTTTTTCTAATTGTGTGGTTAAGACTTTAATTCAGATGCTAATTGAAGCCTTTTTCATAATAAACATTTTTCAAAGAAATATTTTCTAGCTTTATAAATATAATATCTATATTTTTATTATATTAAAAAATGTATTGGAAATATTAATAATTTTTTAAACTATTTCAGGAGATTGAAATTTTTCAGAACTCTCAGAAGAAGCTAGAAAATATATATTTTTTTAATTAATACTTAAAATCTAAGGATCTAATTTATTTGTGTATGAATTCTCAATTCAATTCTCAATTCCCGTTTTTGCCAATGTTAGAAATTTCAGCAACCAATATAATTATGAGAATTATTATTTCAGATGAAAATTTTATTAAAATCCTCATTAAGATTACGAAAAACTTAATATTCTTGCACAATGAGATTTAAATTTAGTATTTTCATACCAGTCGAAGTCCTAAACAATAGCTTTGGCATTTAGTATTAAAATTAATTTTAAAAAAATATAAAAATATATAAATAATATAATTAACTTTATTTACCTTTCTTAGTATTTTTCATATTATAATTTTGTCACTTAATTTTTCAAAACATTTATCTTAAAGTGCCTCTATTATGGTGTTCTGGATATATTTTTAGAACTGCCAAACCTCCCTTACCCCCCGTTCTAGAAAATTGCCCAAAATGTGTGCACAGTTGTGGGTCCTGCCTAAAAACAAATGACAAAGGCAAAACTTTGCTTCCTGGCTAGACATACATTTTTTTATGCCGCTCTCTCTCTCTCTCTCGTGTGTGCACTTTTATGAGATCTCTCTTTTTGGGAGATTCTCTCGCTCGAAGCCAGCAAATGTAATTTGCTTTGGCACAGAGAAAACTTGTTAGCCAGTTGGTTGTTGTTGCTGTTGTTGCTGTTGCTGTTTTAGCTGCTGTCCACCGCCTGGAGGTCATTTTTGTTGCATAGTTCATTACGATTGAGCTGCCACAAAGGTCCTTTTTCATAGACACACACACACACACACAGGCACGCACACTTAACACACACAATGCGGCGGAAACTGTGCTGGGCTAAGCGAAAACTTTCTGTTTTTAGTATGGTTTCAAGTTCTTCCCCTTTTGAGTGGAAATTTGCTCTTAAAGAAGTAGGTTGAAAATGTAGAGAAATACTGGAAATATTTGTTATTAAAATATATACTTTGGGACAGGTGCAAAAGGATTGTGAAAAATCTTAATTTAAATATATTGCCCAAGCAAATTTTCAAACAATCTTCTATAACTTTAAGATCCCGTGCACATTTTTCATTTCATTTTTATTCATTCTCATTTTCGTCTCGTCTTTATTTTTCACCTTTAGTGCAAATTTTTGTGCTGGTAATAAAGTTTTTGAGCTCTTCTTGGCTGTCAACCTGATCAGTTTCGTTCTGCATCTGCTTCTCGAAATTGTCCCCTGTTGCTTTTGTTGTGCCATTGTGCTGTCCGTGTCTTTCTTTTCCTTGGCCATAAACTTTAAACATCTTCCTGGCTGAGTCAAACATACACACAGACAGACACACAGACAGACACACACACAGAGACAGGCAGCACAGCACAATGTTCTTGGTCTTCAGTTGTCCTGCGACCATTTTGACCGTTAAATGTTGACATTTGTGCATTTCCATTGTGTATGACCTTTTGGCGCAGGCCACAGACAACTGCAACAGCAATCGAGACGGGAACTGGAGCATCAGCAGGGCAAAGGACGGATGCCCCACTCCTTTCGACTACTCCCATTGTCGTCGCTTGTCTACTCATAAACTAAATGTAAATGTCCCGCCCTCAGTTCAGTTCAGCTCAGCTCCGTTCAGTTCAGTTCAGCAGCTGCATCTGCAGCGCACTTTTATTGCAAATGTTTCGCTGTCGTCTGCTCTGCCAGATCCTTGCCTCTCCTTTGACCCCTTTTCATGTGAACCCTCCGATGCCGATGTGTGGCTGTACTTTATGGTTGTTGTTATTGTCCAACAGGCTGCTCCACTTGCGGCAACTTCATTGTCTGACTCCAGCACCGACATTGTCTCCTACTCACTCCCCCTACTCACTGTGAATTTAGAAATCTAGGCAGTTCTTGGTATACAGATGAGCTGCTGGCTGTGTGTGTGTGTGTGTGTAACGTTTTTGCCTAATGGGGAAGCAGGAGAATGAGGTTAAGTTTTACTTGGATATTAAAACAAATGAACACTTCATTCTCAACTGGAAACTAAGGGAATTGGTTCATTTTGGTTGAAGTTGTGAAGCTAAACATTAATTTTTCCTTACATTTAATTAATTACTGTTCATATAAAAAATTTAAGAATAATTAAATGGAAGGAAAATCCAACTCAGCTAAACAGTAAGATATTAGCTAACTGATTTTTTTAATTCTCTTTAATTTCCTACTATGTAGAAACAACTTAAATGCTAGAGTTGTATAATATATAGGATAGCGCTATTTGCCTGCGTTACGGCCGCAAAGCAATACTTCGCAGGCGCATTGGTGCTATCTATATCCTTCTGTTGCGCTCAGCCCGTCTGAGTTCCGTTGTGACGGCCGCTGCGAAGGCACTGGCTGCCTCCCAGTTCTGGCTGGACTCCAGCATGCTTAACTTAATGCCCTAAGTTGCCTGGTGAGATCGGGCCACCCATGACTTCCTCCAGAGTCGACCTGTGTGAGGCGAATATCCCAGGACATGCATCCGTTTGGTCGTGTCCAAACCGTTTGAGGTATCTCCGAAAGCAGCCATGCCCAGAAAGAATCTGCGTTAGGTGGAAGTTGACTTCGCCATGTTTTCGACTTGCCCATGTTTCCAAGTTCGGGATAAGTTGAAGTATCCATCGCCCTTTGGATGACCGGTCCCAACGTTCCTGCCACCTTGTCATACTCTGCTGTCTCAGAACGCGTGAGCTTTCTGTAGTGTGGGCTTCTATGTGAGCTCCGGCTACAGCACATATGTGTGTATGTACAAGTGTGTGCTTAGTCTATGAGTGTGATTGTTATTGGCTATTGACCAGATAGAGTTGTTTTCCCTGCTACCATAGCAGTTAGCATTGATTGACGCCCATATAAACTTTGATTCCGACTGTAACCAAATTGCATTTGGAACTCCACAAAACTATAAAACTAAATATAAAACTAAATAAAACTATAAAAACTATAAAACTATAAACTATAAAACTAAATAATAAAATCTCTCACCTTTTACACCTGTTGCGCTGTTCGCCAATCAGTCAGTCAGTGAGGACAAAAAGCTATATATCAATAGATAATTCCTTCATTTTCTTCAAGAAAAAATGATTATAAAAGCGACCAAAAGAAATGGTCTAAAATTTTTGAGAAAAATAGTTAATTTTTTAAGCCAAGCAAAATTTTGTTAAATATTGTTGGAATTGGCCTTAGATGCATGGCAAGTACCGGCTTTGTCTATTTAATTTCGTGTTTACAAGTTCAGATATGTTGAATATTAAATGGGATTGATAATTGAATAAAAATTTTCGTCGTCGCGTCGTTTTTTGCTTTGCCTTGAACGTTGTCTCTTAGAGCAGCCACGCCTGAACTCTATTAAGCGTCGTTTGTTACTCTCCTCCTTCTTGTGTCGTCAATTTCGTCAACCTCTTGTCGTTTTCTGGGCGTGATCAGCCCGTGATCAGGGCGTGATCTGTAGTCATCTGTGGTGAACTAATCTAACAGAGTTGCCAGACCAATTCCACAATGTTAATGCTTAAAATGTTGACTATCCACAACTGAAAGGTAGATCATTTTGTGCTTAAAAGTAGGATATCATGTCCGTCTTCGCGTTTCGTCTTTCACTGTATGAGGCAGCGTTCCGAGGCCAGCTGGGCGGAAGTACAGATAACAAGCCTTGCTGCTTGGTGTCGTTGCCTGTTGCCACTTGAACGTACTGCACATTGTATGTTAACCTCCCGTAATAATTTCCTAAAATGTTGGACTACAAATTAGTTGAACCTAAAACTTTAAGCAGTTTTCGTCCTTAAAACGGCAGAAAACTTAGGTTTCATCCCAAACTCTAACTAAAAGAAATTTATAATTTGTTGGTGTCAATCTGGATATATATATCTCTATAATATTTTTGTCAAAAGTGTGTATACCAATTCTATATTACTTTCTATATCTCAGTGAACAATTCTTGCATCTTCTCACTTTTCTTTCCAAATGTCGAAATAAATTTATAAAGCTTTCCATCTAAACTGCATGCTATATCTATATCTCTATATCTATATCTCTATATCTATATCTCTGCTATATCTATATTTCTATATCTCAGTGAACAATAATTGCATCTTCTCACTTTTCTTTCCAAATGTCGAACAAAATTTATTGAGCTTTCCATCTAAACTGCAAGTTGTGCTGCGATATTATCATCGACACACCTCAGCTCTATGCAACACACACACCCACACACACACACTCTAACTGCTTATTATAATGCCATATCAATAGTATATATCTGTCTGTCTGTCATGCGGCAAGAGGGCGTTTCACTGCTCTGCTTTTCCGTCTGCAGTTCTTTTGTCTGTCTGGCTAATACCTTTCAGCTGCCAGCTTAGCGAGATCTCAGTCCTCAGTCCCTGTCACTCTTTGGTATACGGATATCTGCTTCTCTTTATTTACTTTCTAATGTCCATGTTGTAGTCTTAAATTGTTCAACACCCCAAGATGCTGGTGTGTCTGTGTGTATGTGAGTGCATGCGTGTGTATTTGTGTGGGTTGGCATACTTCTAAGCACAAGCCACAATCCGCAATTGTCATCGTCCTCAACCCTAGTAGCTCATATGCATAGAAAAAATACAAATAAAAAATGCTGTCATTGCGACAACTTGTTACATATTTCTTTTGCACCCCCTTCAGCTGGGCTCTCCTCACCCTCCCTAGTAGTCCAGTTGACATTTGCATTGTGCTGTCCAAGGAGAGAGGCTTAGCATACGTCGCGTATAAATTGCATAATTTATGTGAATTATGCGGCATAACTCAGCCCCGGGTGCTTGTCTATTGTTGAGGTCCTCTGTTTAGCCCTTGGGGTGCAATGAACTTGCTAAGTGGCCTTGTCCAGGACATTGGCACGCCTTCTGCCTGCCCACCGCCAGCACTAGCAACAGCAGCAGCCACACACAATTGGACTTAATTGTCACAATTGTCAAAACAGACTCCTCTCCAGCTCCTACTTGCCTTTAGGGTCAAATGCAATTAAGCTGGTGGGGCATGGAGAGCTAGCATGAGTTCAATCATTCACTCACTTAGTCATTCGCCCATTCACACACTCAATAATTCACTCATTCCCTCCATTATTTAGCAAACGTTTTCAAATGCAGCAACAAAAAATCTAGCAAATTTCTTTTACCTTATTGCGAGTCAAATCCGTTTCGTGTTGTTTCAATCAATGAGGCCAATCAAAATGTGCACCACACACAGGCGAGACTGGTGATGGTGAGGAGGAGGAGGAGGAGGAGGAGGTGGAGAAGGAAGAGATGGATGCATTGAGTGTTGAGCTTGAGGCTGCTAAGGCTATGAAAATAATTCGAGTTATATGAGAAATGGAGACCTTGTTAAAAATAATTTGTGTTCATTTAGTTGGAAGTTGAGATTCAAAGTCAATGGAGTAAGAAAGTTTTCCCATGATTTTTTGGAAATGTTTTTAAGTTAAAGAAAATAAAGAAAGGCAAATAAATAATAATACATTTAAAATTTAAATTTTTGAAATTTAAAAGCTTTCATTCTTTTTAATTTAAATTATTAGTTTGGGTCGTCGTCCTCTTGGCTTAGTTAAGAAGAAGAGCTGTAAGCGGAGTCTCAAACAAATTTGCTTTACCTACCTTTTTTATACCCTTGCAGAGGGCATTATAATTTTGTCACGATATTTGTAACTCACATAAGTGTATATAAAGTGTATATATTATTGATCGGAATATCAAGCCGAGTCGATATAGTCAAGTCCGTCTATCAGTTCGCCTGTCTTTCGTCTGTTTCTATACAAACCTGTCTCTCAGTTTTAGAGCTATCGTGTTGAAATTCATCCTAAAGACGTCTTTCTACTATGAGCTGCTCGTCCAGATCAGACAACTATATCATATAGCTAACTTATAACCGACCGATTCAGCATAAACTTTTAGTACAGCAAAATTGGTTCTCTCTTAACCAAATTGAACCAAATTTGGTATATGTCAGTTTTAGAAGCATCTACGTCTGCTGAAGAAAGTTGATTCAGATCGGATCACCATTATATATAGCTCCAATATAACTGACCTATATAGAATGAACTCTTACATACCGGATTTTTGTTTTGTTTTTTATCCAAATTATTATCTTAGAAATTTCGACCTATCCTGACCGAATTTCAACCGAATCTGCAAGGACATGTAATCTTCGCTTACCTAAAGTTAGCCTTATTTTCCGGTTTAATTCTCAACTTTGTGTTTATATGATTGCATTTAAGATGTTGTTCAGTAAAAAGCAACATATTCCCATTTGGAGCCCATAAAAACGAAGCAGAGCTTGTGCATGGCTTGGCCTCCAAATGGCCTCGTTTTATCACAGCATAAAAATATGGCTAATGGGATATTTGAGGTTCGATTTATTTATTATTTGTCCAATTATAATTATTAGTATCATTATTCAATTTTGAATTATTACCATCTTCGCAACGCTTTAACAGTTATGCCTTTTATGCGAGAACAAAATTTCGTTGAGATTTCTCATTTGTTGAGTTTTGAGCTTCATTGCTTATCAAAGTTTCGAGATTTCCATTACCACCATTAAGAGTGATCCTTAGTTCCGATCGATTATGAGCACATGAAATGCCATCAGAAAGTTATTCAAAAGTAAATTTTATATGCAATTTTATGTTTTACACAAAAGATTTTTCCACAGATTTTTAAATTCTTGAAAAACAATTTGTATTTTCAGATTTCAAAATTTCGTATTTATGTTATTTCCCAATTAAATTTAACTATTAATTTAATTGTTAGGTTAAAATTAAAAAAATAACCCGTTCTTGTTAATCTCCTTAGGAAGCCTCGCCTCGCAGTCCATCACTGTATCTACTAGTGTGCCTTCTAATCTTTTCCTCCACTGTATGCAGATTCAGCTCGCGATGAAGGAAGGCGCCGGGTACATAATAGGGGCAGTTCCTCAAATGCAGCTGTTCCTTAACTCTGCACTATGTATTACCAGATCGGGTCCATACAGTGCACATAGACTGCTCCTTTGGCTCGAAGTGACATGGTGCTTCTTCCGCAGTTACTGCATTCTTTGACCACATCTTCCAGCCGTAGCTTTCAAGTGAGCGCAAAAAGTTAGACGTTTGTCAAGGGTTATACCGAGATATTTAGCCTGCGATAGTTAATCCAGAGTTACGCCTTCCAATTGTATATGTGGAGTGTGGTCAATGAAGGCCTTCAAGTTGAAGCAGGGATTGGTGGTCTTATGTGGATTGACCTTTAGATTCCATCTCTTGCACCAGGCTGCCAATAAGGTGAGGTACTCTTTGAGTCCACCAGGTGCCTCATTGCGACATTTAAGTAAGTAGACATTGCGACATTGCGACATTTGAGTAAGTAGCAAGAGGAGCCTTCTTGGCAGCTTCCATATGATACCCGCTAAGACAGGGAAAAATTTGCAGTACTTTGAGAAACTCCAGCTCTCATATGATAAGAAGTCCAGTAGGTGTTCCTGACCCTGACCATAAACTTCCGTTCTTCCAAGTATGATCCTAGTATGGTGCTGAGAACAGATTCTTAAGTTTGCTCAGTAGGCCAATATGCCGAACTCTATCGAATGCTTGTTGCAAGGGCCTGTATTATATGCTTATATGCTTATATATATCTCGTACTCATCACTTAAACCTTCAATTTGAAATCTGGTGTGTCATTCTACGCCCAAACATTACCTAAAACAGTAAGCTACTCTCACAGCTATGTTTCTCCCACTTCCCTTCTCTACTTATCTGTGCCTAAATTGAAGGGAATGGAATGCCATGCATTTGGTTATTTCACTGTCTGCTTGGGCATGTCGTCATTTGTCGACGACTTCCACAAATTGCCGCACTGCGTCAGCTGCTGGCCGGCCAACTCAACACGGTCCAGTGTTGCCATGTTGCCATAGCTTCAAATTTGACACTCGAAATGGCCAACAGTTGCAATTGCAGCTGCTGATGCGTCGATTTGGCATCGACAATTGTTTTTAATACTTTCAGAGCTGTGCAAGTGGATCTAGAGGATGTCTCTGCATGGACGGACGTTCGTTCATAATTATGGCAATCCGGGGTAGACGGCATTGCATTGCAATGCAATGTGCTGCGCCTAAAAGTATGCAGCAAATAACACACAGCACATACCGAACACGACAAACGAACAACAGCTGCGGTCTCAGTGTTCGCCCCACACCCGGCCGGCGACATTTGTCGTCGTTCGTTTCGTTTTTGGAATTTAATTAAAGTTTACACAAGTAAACAAATGACAGTCGCACAAAGCCGCTTTGCTGTGTGTAAGTGTGTGCATGGCTGACGTCACATGGCCGCAAAATGCAATGCGGAGACAAAGCGGAGGAAGTCACATTTTATTAAAGAAAAGTTGTGAGCATATAAAAATTGTAGTTGTTTTAAGCCAAGGCTAAGAAACTTACAAGCTGCTGTAAGTTGCAAAACGAGGGTGGCTTGAAAAGTTTACAGTCTCAAAGAGAATTTTGAATTTAAAACAAGTTTTAGCTCTCAGAAATAAATAGGTATAAAATAGGTGTATATAATGTAGATAATAAGGTTTAAGTAAGGACTGATTAGGAAGTAGCTTGGGGAATATAGATAGAATATAGATATACCGCCTTGTTGTTTGACAACTCTGCTACTTACCTTAACAGCTTAAATATCTTAGCCACATTTCATATTTGCACTTAACCAGATTCAATAAACTTAAAACGAGGAAATTGTTTGAAATTGTTTCATCCTTTTTATATAACTCTCAATTCTTTTAAATACAGTCCCAGCCAGTCATTCAAGGGCTTCATTGCCATGAAAATATTGCAAAACGTGCTCGTATTTCCCATACTTTTTCTATCTCCGGCTTCAAATGTGAATTTAAGGTCTGCACAGTTCGCAATGGAATGCTTTTTAGTCTTGATCGAAAAACAGCTTGTGCAGAAATGTGCAAGTATAAGAATGACGAATCGTGCCCTTATAAAGCACCTGTAGATATATATTAAGACACATATATATCTACAAGAGATTGTTCAAAGATTGTGAAACAAATTTCTGATGGTGAAGACCGTAGTGTAGTAGTATTTATTTAGTATGACACGTGTGATTATATTAATAATTTATTTTATGTAAGTGAATATTGAGAAATTAATGTTGCGAGGACAGAACATTAGGCGCCTCTGCCTTTCGACGAACCACTAAAGACTAAACTTAAACTTCCTAAAGATAAGCTCTCCGCTGTCGACAACGACGACCGTCGCTATCCCGCAAAAGTGCCAGCGGCATCTCTCGGAAGACGAAACTGTTGATTTGACAATAATGCAGAGTTCGCCCCATCCAGTGGCTTATTCAGTTAACTCTTGTTAACTTAGTGATCTTGGATTGCTTCAGAAAGGAAAGGATCTTGCTTTAACTAAATATATACTTTAAAGATCTTAAAGTTTATGATGTTTTAGTTATTAAATTAAATTTACGGCTTCTGTAAATGGACTCTGTCGAGAAAAGTGTGTAAACACATTAAGTTATAGCTTAATTTTTTTTAGGAATTTTGGAGGATTGAAGCAAAAGTTTGACGAACTTTTCTTATATTTAATGAAATAGTGAGATCTTCATCGCAATATTGAAATATATTTGATGTATTTGAGTTAGTCTAAAACAGATTGATTAAGCTAAGAGCGAGAATATTGTAACTAGATATGTAAACCCTCTTTTATATTATTCACAATACTTTTTAGATATAGAAAATGGCAAAACAAAACCTTAAAATTAACATATTTTTAGCGTTGTGAAATAATTTCCTTTCAATGTGAATTTTTACCTTGATTTAAGCCAATTTCCTGTCTTACTTTTTCAAGAAGCCGCCTTAGTAAGCACTCAAATCATAAACTTTAAGTTTTGTCAAAATTTCACTTCTCTCAGACTTATGGCTTGGTCTGCGCGTTGTTCCATAGTCACTCAGTCAAAGGCTTCAAAGAGCTGTCTATGTATATGTTAACTAAATTAAATTTATATGTATTGAATACATTTTATATACATTAAGACTTCATTTTGATTTGATTTGGTGACTTCAAAGTTTCCACTTCTCAGTTGTATTTGCCTAAATATTTTCTAAATCATAGATTTTCTATTACTTTTATCTAAACCCCAACTGCCAAAAACGAACGGTTAATGAAGCACATGTGCAACATTTGTTGCTTTTATGGCATTACAAAACCTACCGCCGTTTCGTTATATTTCCTTTTTATTTTCCACACTAACTAATCCCCTAGAATTATGCAACAAAAAATTAATTAAACACAATTTAGTTTCGGGCCGCAACGCCGCCAAAGGTTGGCGCACAAAAACCGCGTTGCGCGAAAATCTCTGTGGTTTTTCCCATATATATATAAATATATATATATGCATGTACAATATTTATAGGAATTGTTATGCAAAGCGCAACGCTGCCACACCAACCGGCATGGCATGGCAGAGCACAAGAGCACAAAAAGTGACCACAAAAACGGCAAGGGGCGGCTTTTGCGGCTACTTGACTTAATACCTGCAATAATTATTATAACGATGCACAGAGAAATCTTTTTATGCGATAAAAATAACAAAAAAAAAATAAATAAGTGAAGGCACACAAAAAACAGGCAATAAAATTGGAGCCAGGATAAGCACTGGGTCTTTGCATTGAGCGATTTATTTTTTGTTTACGCAATATAACATGGAATAGAATTTATAGCACAGGTTGTTCTGGCTTGCAAATATGTTAGATTTTAAGTGAATTTTTATTGTTTTTAGTTCTAAATAGAAAAGGGAGCTTTTGGTATTCATATTCCATATACAATTGAGTTTACAAAGGGACACATGCTTAGAATATAAAACGCAGAAGATAAGATCTTTGTTTATATATGTTGACATATTCGAATAAGATTTCTTAAGTGTATAAACATAAACCGTAAATAAGAAAATATATAAAATTTCAGAATTAATATAAATTTATATAAATAAAAATTAATTCTAAAGATCTCTCCATTGAATATTATATATAAACGATTCCCAGAAATATCTTATTAAGAAAAAGTATCTTACTAATATGAAGTAGAAGTTCTTTTGACATCTTTGACATCCGTACTATATTCTCCATCCACTTTTGACCATACAATTTCCGTAGCTTAAATAAAATATTTTTAAAATTAGATCACAACGATTGCCACACGGAGATTACATTTCTAGGAATCATTTTATTTTACTTTCTTATTATAATTTTTTCTCCTTTTCATAGAAAAATGGATTTACGAATGCCATTTGAATATGGCGCCCTCGGGTCGCGCACACGCCTTTCATTAAATTCAATTTAAAAAAGAAAATTTTTAGTGCCCAGGCCCCATAAAAAACTGGCCAAAGAGATGAAGCACAAAAAAAGACTTCGGCGTATCGCGAAGGTCATCAATTACAGAAAAGGGGCATGTCGTCTGCATGGCCAACACAAACAGCAGCAGCAGCAACAACAACAACAACAAGAGGAACAGTAAGCAGTTGCAAATAACTTGGCCTGAAGGCTTCACATTATCCGGCCATAAGCCGGTTGTGTGCCTCTCTCTCCCTCTTTGTCTGACCTTTGGGCGGCGGTTAAGCAAAATGTAAAAAAAAAAGAAAAGAACCAAAATCCTCTGCAGATATTTCAAAAGCCATTGACACCCTTTCTCGAAGGCCTGCCTGGCTGCCTGGGCCTGCCTTTGAAAAGCTGAATGACCAAATAAATCATATCAAAGTGTCATATAAAAATCGTAATCAGATTTTCAAGCAGCACCAACACACACATACACACACACACATATGCACAGACAGCGGGCAAGAGCAGGCTGTAGATAAATACATATGTTAGCCGCAGGAAGCAGAGCTCTGAAAGATTAAGTGAAGGCATTCCAATGCATACAAATTGTTGACGTCACTGCGATGGTGATATTAGAGGTGTGCCTGAATCTTAGAAGAGAGGAAATTATGAATGAAGAGTGAATGAATGAAGAGTGAATGAATGAAGAGAATAGTGTGCTTCCATTCAGTAAAATGACCTACATTTAGTGAAACTATCGCGTTCAAGTAAAGTCTTCTCGTTCAGTCTAACTTTCTCAGTATTAACTTTCTCAGGATCAATTATTCTTAGAATTGTTTTGTTGCCTTCAGTTTTATTTTTAATACTAGAAAGAAGTTTGTCTGGCTTCTAAACGAGCGGAGCAAATTGGCTCTGCAAGCACTTGGTTACGCTCTGTTGTTCGATACGCTCCACCAATATGGGGAACCCTTTCCAGCTTAGAAGAATACAGGACCCTTAAAATAAGAATCTCCATCAAGTTTGTGGCGCCCCGTGGTATATGAGCAACAGTACTTTTCATACGCACCTGTGTGGACATATGAGAAATGAACTAAACTCAACTACGAATCAGCTACGAATCATTTATACAGGCTTGAGGAGCACCCTAATCCTATTGCTGGTACTCCTCCCCACCCTTTCAAGAGAAGAAAGCTGAAGATGGACCATCTTTATATCAAGTTTTGAGAAACTTCTAGGAGACTATCACAATTTTTTCATTTGCTTTTGAAGAATAATCTTCTTAGATTCCTCCCAAATTGAAAAATTATGAAAACAAATTCTTAATTTGAAAATTAAGCTTTCTTTGTCCAGCGATATACTCCATTTAGACTCTCTGAAACAGAAATGGCTTTTGTCTGACAAATTGTAAGTCTTCATCTCATACATTTGCCATCTGAACTTCCACCGTTGCTATTTATGACGTCACTATTTCACAAGACCGCTTTACCTTCCATTCATTGTCACACACTTGCCTTGCCCATAAGCCGACTCCATTAAAAATGCTTATAAATAAGGTGCTTGAAAAGCCAAGTGCACACACACACACCCCGGACGCAAATACATTGGAACTCACAAAAGCAGCCAAAGGACGCGCAGGACAATGAAGATTCCAGGACCCATAACCAACAAGCGTTGCAGCCAAAACAGAAATTGGTAAAAACTCAACGTTCCGAGTGTGTAAATTGCAAAGACTATTTGACAAACGTCGGTCAAAAGCAAAAGGACATGTGACATCGCCCTTAGGGCACAAGCACAAGCACATACAAGCGAGCTGGGTCGGTCGGTCTGGTTTCTGGCTTTGGAGGACAGCACAACCTGCTCTGGATTTTTGTTTAGCACTTGGCAACTCTCCTGCCCGCTTACGGCGGCTCTCAGTTAATAAAAAATAATGTGCTTGAATGCGGTTTATTCAATTTTATGGTCCTGGACTTTTCAAAGGGCAGCACAATGCTTACATCTACTTCCTGTTGCCTTTATTAAAAAGAAAAGGGCACCACATATATACACATATAACAGCATTTCGGGTGGGCGTGGCTCCAAAATCATATAAAACACACGCCCCATATAAGATGATGTTCCTTCTTTTCGTTTCGTTTCTTTCTTTTTTTTTGAATATTTATGAGTTGACTTTTGAAAATTATACGATGTGTAGATGCAGAGGGATCTTAGCAGCAATGGTATTGGCCACTTGCTGCATGAATGTGTGGGGGGATGTGGGGGTAAAAAGGCAATTTTACTTAAGCTATTTATTAAATGGTGTTACGCAATGGGTCCTGCTGGAATTTATGGCAACATTTTTGCATTGAAAGTTTCTCCAGCAATGTAAATGTTTTTTTATTTGCTGTTTACAATTTGAATTCGAAATCTATATAATTATTTCAAAAGGCTGATTGAAAATGTGTTTCACTCAGTTCGACCTCAAGTCAGCTGACGAACGATGTTTTAACTTCTTTATGAAAAAGGTAGCACAGCGCTTTAACTGGCCTATATATATGGCAGATATACATACATTCTTTTCCGACTTTTGAATTCGATCAAAAGAAGCTTCAGCACATTTTCCGTATCATGAATACGAACATCGATGGCAAGCATAGGATTGGCATCGCCATGATCGCCATCAAGGGTGTGGATCGTCGCAAAGCCAACATTGTGCTGAAGAAGGCCTATGTGAATCACACCAAGCGCGCCAGTGAATGCCCTGAAGAGGAGGTGGACAAGGTCATGACCATCAACTCCAATCCACTGCCATATAAAGTGGCCAACTGCTTCCTCAACAGACAGAAGAACATCAGCGAGCTGACTTCCTCTAACTTGGACTCGAAGCTGCTTGAGGAGGAGGTGGACAAGGTCATGACCAGCAAATCCAACCCACTGCCATATAAAGTGCCCAACTGAATCCTCAACAGACAGAAGAACATCAGCGAGCTGACTTCCTCTTACTTAGACTCTTAGCTGCTTGACGATTTAGAGCGCTTGTAGAAGATTCATTCCCATCGCGGTGGGTGCCACGACTGGGGTCTGCGTGTCCGTGCTCAGCACACCAAGGCAATTTTTTATGGCGGGAAAAGTAAACTAACTAATTGTATAATCTGATTAGAGATCATCCTTGTTGTATAATGCTGATTCTTCCACTTTATAAAACCAACAACAAAAATATGTTTTTATCATACTCCGATGTGGGCAAAGACCTACTTCTAGTATCGAATTAATATGCCAACTGTGAACTGATGCTTCAAAATACATTTTCGACTTCACCTTCATGGCAATTACTGTGTCTAGAGTCAAAAGCCCATCCCAACTACTTTCCCTTCCAATCCTTGGCTTTTGCATTTATTTAGCAGAAATTCTCACTCTGCTTTATTCGGATTTGATTATGTTTCACATCTGATTAGTAGTTATAGTCTTAATGATATTTGTATATTATTTTCTAACTCATAAAGCCATGACTCTCAATAAGCCTAAAAGTCAAAGCAAAACTATAAAATAGTTAATTTGCTTGAATTAATTAATTATTCATGATATCAGGTGTAATAATTTGATATCTGGTGTAATAATTTGTCTAAGAAATTTCTCTCTTGTGCAAAAAACTCTCAAGGAATCAAAAATAATCAATAATCTATTTGCCTGTTCAATGTTCAATGGTCATTTTAGCTTCCATTCAGCTTTAAGCTTGAAATTTGATGTAGATATTCTCTATTTATTTATTTGGTGCGGCCTCTGGCGTCCGCTTACAGGGTTACAGGGGGAGGAGGATGTGGTTTATACAACCACCCTCCCCTGGCCATCAAAATATTACACCGATGGCCCTGCAATTTGGAGTTTAACGTCAATAATTGCCTTCAATTACATTTATTTATTTGCACGCCACGGCGTTTGGCTCAGCGGACTCGATCTATGGAATCATGCCACCACGCACATCCATGCTACTGATGTTGATGATTCGCAGGCTCTCGATTGGTTTTGGTTTCGCTTTGATTCGCAATTTCATTCATTTATATATGCATGGGCCTGGCCTGGTCTCTGGCACACGTTGTCTACTATTTATTTATTTCTCTGTCTACTGTTGATTTTTTTCCATTTTTTCGATTTTTTCGCCCCGCTTTATTATGATTATCATGTTTTATTCAACAATTGATGCGCAAATTGGCAGTTGTCTGGATCATTTACAACTCTACACACGTGGAGGACACAAAAAACGTGAAAAACAACAACGCCCAGGCGACAACTGGACAACCTGAACTGACTGACTGAACCGGCGTTAATATGACGGAGACGGAGTAGAGAGGCAGCATTATAGCCAATTGGAAAGTGTTCTTGGAACAAATTTATTTATGAATTCTATAGAAACAATAAGAAAATGTTATAGATTTAAATATTTCAATATTTAATGCAGTGCTTTCTCTGCAAATTCGCATTTAAAATCATAGCTGGAAATGAATATCAGAACACACTCTGTCATCAATTGATTTCCTGCCAGCCATGGCGTATGATTAATTTGAAATACAAATACGGCAAACGTAACGGACGGACAGACGGACAGCAAAAACCGCAATAGCTGGCTGGGTGGCAGCCGTTGGAAAAGCGTAAATTTGTAGAAAATTCTTGATTTCCGTGCACGTAATTAAGTCCATTTGTTAAGCGCCCCCAGCCCTCTGTAGGGTCTCACACCTCATACCTGGCCGCAATTGCATTTCGGGAATGGGGTGATGGTGCCGCTGCCCGTTGAGAGGCGACAATAAACTTATATGAAATTAATTGCGCATGCTGCAGCAATCAGAGGGACAAACGCACAATTGGACAGACACAACGAACACGACCTGGGATCGACTGTCGACTGTCGACCGTCGACTGTCTGGAAAAGCTCATGCATTAATTAACAGTCAAGTGTCGCGGTGGCTGCCGCCTACTGTGCACCGCGGACCGTGCCCTGAGTAACGGCGGGGTATCACACTTTCAACTAATTAAATAGCTTTTGATTCATTTTTATTTGCCAGCCCACCGCACCAAATGAAAATTTTTTAATATTAAAGCCAGGGGGGGGCGGCCATAGCAAAGCGAGGCGAACGCAGCGGCAACAACATATGTTCAATATTTGCATAAATATTTTAATAAAAAATTAAAAATGAATGGCCAAGCAACAGCAGTAGCAGCAGCATCATCAGCAGCAGCATCGGGCCACCACAAAAGCATCAGCAGACAAACATTGAGCTGCCAGTTTTTCCTCTTTTTTTTTTATTTCAAACAAAGAAAGGCAAAAATTAAGCTGGCACAGGGTGAAATTCAGAATACTCTTTCATTGGGAAGTTGAAATTCTTAGCAAAAATTTTTAAAATTCAGGAAATGGCATAAAATCATGTAAGAGATATATAAACAAGAGATAAACAGGAGATCTTGAAATACAAAATCGAAATATTTGGTAGAATAGGTAGGAATAGATAGGACAGTTTTTTTTACAGAATTTAAAAATATTCTTTGATATTTTTAGAAATTTACCCATGGCAAACCGTTGATATCCCCGAAGTATGTGAAAGTTATATAAACTGAATTATTATCTTAAAAGATATTTGCAAGTTTCTTATGTCATAAGCGAACTAAGACTGTTTTCTTTGATATTTTTAAGAGGGTATAATAATTTCTATATTAAATGGAAAAAAAATATGTAAATATTTATAAAGAAATGCAAAAAAGTATTCTTTTGATATGTTTGTGCTAATTAAAGGGATTTGGTTCCCTCCCCTCATGTATTTCAGAGCTTTCAAGTGCCCCTTCAATAGACATTATATAGTAAATTCCAATCCAAAAATATATAGTTGACACAGAGTAAATTGGCTTGCAAAACCTGGAAGTATCAGTAGCATTTATCTTGAGATTTCCGTTTCATCAAATTTAGAGAATCACCTAATATGAATTTTGTTTCAACGAGTGTTTTATTTAAATATCTAAATGATAAGTTTTTATTCATTAAATATATATATATATATATATATATATATATATATATATATATATATATATATATATATATATATATATATGCTGCAGCGTCATTATTTTCATTATTTGTTTCCATCGTTTTAGGCGCAGCGAAACACAACTCACTTTGTGTCTTCCCTTTTTCTCGTGCCTCTCTACCGAACCACACTCGACGACAGCTAAAAACGCTGTCGCCCCGCCAAAACGGAACTTTCCTAAAACACATAGTAAAGCAGGCAACAAAACAGACACATAAATAGGCTGATGCAATGTCGCAATGTACTTGCGATTCTGGTGAAATACCTAAATACGCACTAACACAAACAATACAATTCTCACATATATTCACACACGCCACATATGCAAACTACTTATGCTTCCACATATATATTTATTCTCTTTTACCAAAAGTTGGTGGTAATGGCAGCCAAACGGCTGTACTGAGCAATACTGAGAGAAAGGAAAGGCTCTTCAAGAAATCCATCTTGGCGGTGGTTATATGAATATGAAATATTATTTATTATCCGACAATTGAAGCTTTTATACTTAGAGAACTATTTGCACTATTATATGATTAAGCAACGACTATAGTCTAAGGTGCAATTTCACACAATAATCAAGTATAAATGGAACAGAATATAGAACAAATCGAATGCAGCCTTAAATATTCATTTGAAAACTAATTTAACAATTTTTGGACAGACAGAATGTTTACTTGAGTATGTCTTCCAAGGTGAATACCAAAATATAGTCTTCACAAACTCGAATCAATCCAAATAACACCTGTTGAACGTTCCAATGAATTTGTAAAAGCAATACATATAAATTTGTTTATCCTTGAGGATTTTTAATAAATCTATCTTGTCAGTGGTTGAACAATAATTTTATAGGATTTTTTATCCGCAACATTGCATTTTTAGTAAGTATTTCTTAGAATTATTAACTCTATTAAAATAGTTTGTTTAGTTCATGGTTTTTATTTCAACTTCAACATATTAGCGAAGTAAAAGTGGAAGTACTAATATAAATGTCAGAGTTAGGGAAATTTTGAATGGTTTGAAATTGGCTATGGATAATTACTTCATTTAACGACAAGTTTTATAAACGATATAAACAGACTGTTAAGCATATTTAGTTATGGTTTGACAAACCTAAAAAAACTCTGATTTAGTATTGGCATTTTTGAAGAGGTTTAATAAGCACTTTAAAATCAACTATTAAACAATTAGTCTCAGAATATATTGACTGATAAACTAAACAAGAATATGATAGGTATAAGCATACACATATATATAAATATCCTTGTGGCGGTAGTTCCGACTTCGAACCCAAAATGTATCAAGCCTAAAGGATCTATAAGGTTCTCTGAAAATCTAATCACACAATATGAAAATTTAGATATATCCGTAAGCTTTTAAAAAATCCCTTTTATTAAGATGCCTGGAATCATAATCTTACTCATCTCCTTACGTTGGTAATGTTTAACTTTGAGTAAAATTTCTACACTGTAATTATTTTATATTTATATAGATGATATATTCAAATGAGAAAATATATTCGGCAGCTATCAAATTTTTCAGCGAATATTTAAACATTTATTTTCCATGTTGTACTTGTGATATTGGTGGTGGCGGCCTATGCGGGTTGGGTAACCAAATGGCAATTCCAAGCAATAAAACGGAAAAGATCCAAAGGCTCTTCAACAGATCCATCTTGTCAGTGTTATAACAAAATTTGTTGTAAGGTTTTGAATCTGCAGTACAGTATTTATAGGCAACAGAAAGATTATTTACGGTTTTACAAAAAATTCCTAATAATTTATGGTTTAATATACAATTCGACACAAGAAGGAAATGACAACAGAGAGAAAGAAATTTGGAATGCTAATTAAGGCGTTTTAAATAACAGTTGATTAATCACACAAGTATATATATTTACAAACATGTCTCCTATATCATACAGATATCTTTAGAGATGAGAAGGATATCAAAACATGACTCGTATGATCATTAAGATAGAAAGAAATTGAAGAAATATATAATGTCTTCAAATCTTAATAGGAGAAATTCAAAATGTACAAATATATATTTCAGATATATTTAGTAAACGTATTCAGAAGCTATCAAATTGTTCAGAAAGAGGAAATGGAACACATAGAATTAAAATATCTTTCCTTTTCTCAAATGTCCTAGCAAGCTTTCATTTATTTATTAAGATTTTTTGTAAATCAATCATACACATTTATTTGCCTTGTGTATTTCTGGTGGCGACCTGTATGAGGGTGGCAATCAAATGGCAATCCCAAGAAACAAAACCGAACAAATCCAAAGAGATTGAAGAAAAATATATCAGAATTGAATTATATGAGAAATTTAAAATGTATTTATCTTCTACTTATTACCGATATATGCAAACGAGGAAATTGTACTCGTGAATCTATCAAATTCTTCAGCAAAAGATTTGAATGGAACACATAAAATTAAAATGTCTCCTTTTTTTGTAATGTTCAAGCAATATTTTATTCATTTATTACGATTTTTTATGGGGAAATCATAAACCTTTATATTCCTGGTTTTCGAGTTATCTTATGCGCGGGTGGCCATTGCAAGTCAAGCAATAAAACCAAACAAATCCAAAGGCTCTTCGAAAGATCCATCTTGTCAGTGTTTTTTTTAGTAAATTTGGTGTACAGTTTTGAGTCTACTCGTATGAGTATTTATACTCAATTGAAGGATTATTTATGGTGTTGTGACAAACTTCATAATTCATGGTTTAATATACAATTCGACATAAGAAGGAAATAACAAGAGAGAGAGAGAGAGAGAGAGAGAGAGGGAAAGAGAAATTTGGAATGCAAATCTATTCGTCTTGAGAAAAAGGTTGATTGGAAAAGTTGATTCCTAAGTGTGCATGATCAGTAAGATAGAAAGGGATCTCCTTCATGAAATCATTATATGAGAAATTTAAAATTATAATTATTACTGATAATTTCAGTTAAAGATTTTGTGCTAAAGCAAGTGACAGGGAGACAATGCATAATGGAAACCACGAACATATGTGTAATATCAAAATATTTGCAACATATCAAACAAAAATATATTCTGTTCTTTTCGAAGGTTTATTGATTCCTTTATTAAGAATTTCTTATAAATCCAACTGAAATAATATTGTTATAGGGGTGCCGGCGGCTTATCCATATGGTATCCATGTGGCAACCAAAAGCAATAAAATCGAGCAGATCAATAGGGCCTTCTTATATTGCTTTTACAAAGAAAAATAGTGTGAAAATTTCCAGCAAAAAACCAATTGAATAACTATTTATTACATTATTAAATTAAGCATAGCTAATGGCCTTATATGAAACACATCGTAATAAGTAAAAGCGAATGAAATGCTTTAAAAATTAAGGTTTGACCACATAAATGTCATAGGTAGAAAGATTCCTCATATTCTTATATAACAATTATACTGATACAGCTTTGTCTCTCTTGATCTGTTGCACAGATCTAGCGTAGCAGTAATGTCGAGCCACTTTTTGTACATTTTCCCCTTAATCCCAATTAGAAATTAGAAATTTCACAACAAAATTGTAAAATCGATAACATCAGATATCCTTTCTACAGTCCAACTAAATGTTATAGTTATTATACCCTTAAATAGAGTATCCTTTAGCGAAAGAGACTCCCAGCAGAGCGGCTGCTAAACCGCAGCGCATTGTAAAAATTTGCGCATCGATTTGCGGCCAGACGAAGGCTCCACCAGGAGCAGGACAATGCCATGCGGCAAACAGCAAAAGGCAACAATGCCAGCCCACGGCCACGAGGCCAACGTCCAGGCCCTGGGCTCTGGAGCTGGCTAGCGTAGCGGCATTATAATCATCCGCACCGTGGGCCGAAAAATGCAAATGACAGACTTTGCCAAAGGAGCGGGCGCTTTGATTAGCGACCAATTTAAATGCAATTGAGGAGAGATGCAAACGAGCTGCCACACAGAAGGTGCCACACACAAGGTGACCAGCCCGAGAATGGCTAAACAGTTTCGGTTTGGAGGGGGGATCGTGCACCACGGTGCGAGCCAATGGCTGCGACAGGCGCAGCAGCAGCACATTGCACATTGGCCATGTCTGCAGTTTGTCAAGAGGTCTGCAGGAGAAATCCAAAAACAAAAAAAAAAAGAAATTAAAACTGAAAAAAATTTAAGGCTTTGGTAGGGTTGCAAAATGGAAATGGTAATGCACGAGTATGGTGCCTATAACGACAAAAGATAGTAGAGGGTAGGTTGAACAGTTTTGGCTTAAGTTCCAGTTGATAAACAATGTGAAAGTGCAATAGGAATTTCGTTGAAGTTAATGATAATTTAAGGCTTTGGTAGGGTTGCAAAATGGAAATGGTAATGCACGAGTATGGTGCCTATAACGACAAAAGATAGTAGAGGGTAGGTTGAACAGTTTTGGCTTAAGTTCCAGTTGATAAACAATGTGAAAAGGCAAAGGGAATTTCGTTGAAGTAAATAATAAAGCTTATAAATACCATATTTATTAGGTATTTATAAAGAATGAATCCTTTAGTCAAAGTATGTCCCATTTTAGTAGCCATTTTTCTGATTGGTAAACTCCTCCGGTTCCTCCTTTCTCTGAAAACTTCTCAAACTAACCTGAACTAGTCCATTTTCAACCATAAGTTGGCATTATTTTTGTCTGTCTGTGTCTGTGTGTGTGTGTGTGTGTGTGTGTATGTGTGTTTGTATGATTCCCTGATTCCCGGAAAGCTGCCCCAAAGCGGCGACGCGCCAGTTATTGTTTTGCCACTTCAGTTTCTATTGTTATTGTCAGGCGGCTGTGGGGTTTGTTGGGCTGCTGGGGCTGCTTGTGGCGGCGCCGGCTGTGATGTCGTTGCCCGCCGCCGAGCGCACTCTTCAGCTGCTTATGCAATTTAATTTTGATTTAAGTGCGAAATTATATGTAAGAGAGTTTTTGCCTTTCGCATTTTACAGCCACCTGTGTGGCAGTTGGCATGGCAACGACAGCAACAATGGCAGCAGCTAATTCTATTGACTTTGCTAATGACGTAATTAAAGCGCATTTTGGCACGAGTGCGTATACGCAATGTGTGCATTGTGCTCTGAATTTAGTCTGGGTGTTCAAATATTTTGACAGATTGTGCGGCGCAAGTGTAAATTTATGCAAATGACATCAATAAAAACATTCCGTCTTCGTTTTTAAAGGCGGCCGCGTGTAGCTCATTTTCTATTAACAACTGCCAACATAAAAACTGACAAAGGCTGGCGCTTAGGGCATGGACATGGGCATAGCCTGGGCCTGTGAATGGGTCTGGGTCTGGACCGAACCGAGATGCTGGAAGCGTAGCCAGCGAAGCGTCCAAGCAGAAAACCAACTACGGGACAGCCTCATTTGCATGTTCCACCAGTCACAGTAACCCAACCCCAACAGCAACCCAACACCAACCCCCCACCCCTCCAGCTATGTGGGCTGTCAGTGTTGTCCCGGGCGTCAGAACGTCACAGTCGCCAGTCGCTCAGCCGTCCGCCGTCACCGAGTCACCATGTGGTTACGTCTGTGACAGGCTCGACAAGGCAAACGAATCTCAACCGAATGGAGAACAGTGGTGTAAAACAGCTGGGGAAGATAGTCTTAAAACTATTTATAAAAATACTAAAGTAAATGATATATTTGGTATAAGCTAACTTAAGGGCGAGAGAATACAAAATTAAATTGATTTTCGTCAATGTTTTTGAGGACGGAAAATGTATTGTCAAAGGCCGGGATCAAGCACGAATATACAGTCTGGCTTTTGATCTATATTTTGCGATTCTAGGTTGTATCTATAAAGAAGATATTAGTCCCATAGAAATTGTCAGAGAATGTGCATTAGAGCTATATAAAAATCATAAAACTATAGAAATAGAAATATTACTAAAGGAAGATATAGAAAAGGATTTGTTTAGTAATGAATTCCTTGCTCTCAAAGGCACATCTTAATTAGTTAACATTATAAGATAAATATTATTAAGCGAAGTAAATAAAACAAGATAGAAAGGTTGGCTACGGCTTGCGGAAGCTTATATACTAATCAGATTGTAAATATATAAAAAACGGTGTAGCTCAGCGCAAACATAGCTTCACTATATTAGGGTTCGTTCACCAAGAACAATGGGCAACAGTAATTTGAAATTTACTTCTTTACTTCTCACAGAAGCAGGTTTCTAAAGATTGTAGGTGGGCTATTGCATGCCTTTCCCGTTGGTTTTCAAATTCATAACATTTTTCTTAATTTTTTCAAAATATTTTAATCTGTTTGAAATAAATTGCTTCCTTTCATGGACTGCTTTATTCTCTTTTGGAAAAATTCGAGGTTGTCCAAACTAAATCCAACCCAATCCGAATGAGTTTTACACTCAATAAGCATGCAGATATATGGAGCATCTGGTAAGAAACTCAGGAACTCAAGAAACTGTAGCTCTCAAGACTTCTGTTCTGCCAACAAATATAACAAATTTCAAATATAGTTGAAAGGTTGTAAAATAGATAAGTCAGAAGTTTTATCAACTGTTTTCAATTCAACTTCAATCCCAATTCAACTCAATATCTCTGCCAATGTAGTTCTTACATTTTTCTCCAGAATTGAGCTTAATTCCAATAGTTCTGTTTCTCAAGCAAATTACGGTTAAAAAAATGTAATTCAAAAATCCCAAACAGCTCAAGGCAAGCTTCACTTTTGAATTTTTGTTATTTGCTGTTAAGAAAAGTAACTGAAAGTGGCCTCTCCCTAAAAACGAGCTGAGTCAAAGAACAATCAAAGAACGAACCATCACAGCAGACCTCAAGCCTGCTTAATAAAACAAAAACAAACAAGTGAAATTTTAGCTCCTTCATTTATTCATTCCTTTTTTTTATAAGTTTTATTATTATCATAATTTCGTATTATATCTTTGAGGTTTTAATTTAAAAATGTTTTAAATTATTTTTTAATTTTCATAAATTATTTAAAATTTTGCCTCCAATTTAACTTTACAAATCTATTCAATGCTGCAATACCAAATTCAGTTTCCATTGAAAACTTTTGGTTTTTATCACAACATTTACCACTGTGCGGGCATATTTTCATGGCTTCGCCAAGTTTTCGCTTTTGGGCACGTTTTTGTCTTTGGCCAGCTGTAATTCAAGGCTGCTGCCAGTCATCCAGGCAGGACACAAACACCCTCACAAAGGCTAATCAACGCCAGGCCAACTTAAAGAAGGAGAACGGGGGGTGGGTGGGTTAGAATCGTTAGACAGACCATAAACAGGCGAAGAGATTCACAAGGATGACGACGACAAATGGTGAGAAGTGTGGGCGTGGCTTGGCTTTGGCCAGAAAGAGCGACCGCTAAATTTTATTTAATTTTTGTTTTAGCCGCGAAAAGTGGCGTATAAAATTTATTTTGGCTTCGACAAGCAGCAACAGCAGCAGCAGCAGGAGATGAAGAGGAGAAGAAGCGAAAGAGGACATAAAATAATGGAAATTGCCAAATGTGACAGCCACAAAGCTGAGGGGTGAACGCAGCGGCGGCAGGGCAGATCGTATAAAGCTCGTATAAAATTTACAAAATTTCAACAGCGGCTGCTGCAGCCGCAAAATAGAATTAGCTTCGCTCTTTTTTTCATCATTTTTCTGGCTGTTGGTAATCGCCGCACATTTAAGCGGGCCATTTGAAGTGCAATGGCGAAAGGATACTAAAAAGTCTCAACAGTTGCCAGTAGCTGCCTGGTCTTGGTCCCCCCCTTCCAAATTGGCAGCGCATTGAGTTGCTCTCGACCAAAGCACAAAAATGGCCAACAATAAAAAAGCCGTTTGCTGCACGAGAAAAACAACTCCCACTATGGCTCGCTCTAGCGCAGCTACTTACAGAACTTTTGCCACACCGCAGAAATGGCAATCCAGCGAATGCGAAGGAGAAGGTGGTGTCCTCCGCCATGCAGTTAAACGCGTGCCAAACGCAAAACGCATGGCGAACAAACGAGCATTGGAAATTGAATTTAACAGCAAACAGTTTTGAGCATCGAATCGAGAACACATGTGAGTCGACGAGCTACAGAAGGGGGAGGGTGGCGACAAATGGCCGCAAGGAGCAGTTAGGTGTCGCACTAACTTGAGTCTCTGCCACGAACTTTGTATGCGCTAATGGAGATGAATGTGGAGTCAATGCTGCTGCTGCCTCTATGCGCCTTTGGAAATGGTAATTTTTCTATATTACGCATACGAGATGTGTGCGTCTGAGGCGACAGCTGAATTGATCACTGTAAAAGCAGGCGGCGTCGTATGTGGCTTATACCATGAGTTATTTTGGGTATTACCAAGGGAAATGAAAGGAATGTGAGGGGGAAAGTAAGAAGTAAGTTTCATATAGAACTAAGTATTATGCAAGAGTATCTTTTTCAATTGGAAATAATGAATTTTTCACAAAACAATTTCTTACACTTCATCAAATGAAATTTATATTTGTACATCTTTGCATGAACAGACTATGACTAAGAACATTGATAGTGCTATGTTATGCTATGCATTATTGCTAACCTTACTCTCACTTATGTGAAATTGAATTCTCAACATTCAAGTCCACTTTCAAGGCGTAGCTTATATACATATATACATCGAACCATTATATCGGCGAGTATATATCGGTTTTGAAAATATTATCAAGTGTCTTGAATGAAGCTATATTGCTCGTAACATTAAACCTAAACTTTTGTACCTTAATCCTCGAAGCTATTTTAGGCCTGTACATAGGCGGTAACATCTTCCGATGTAGAATTTTCGGCTAGTTTTGAAATAAAGACCACCTTCAGCTTTAGAACGCCGATAAGACATCTTGGCAAAACAGCCCAAGCAGTAGGTATGCTGCTGTATAAAAATGTCAACGATACCGAGGGCGCCACACTAGAAAGTTTGACTGGTTTAGCCATTTTTGATCTTTCCCCAGACGAAGAATCTTCAATTTCTGTGCTATGCCACATTCTCTAGATTGGCCTGAGGGCTTCTCCCTATTAAAGCTTCAGCATTTTGCAGCCGCTGTACGGGCTGGGGACTGCTAATGTCGAGCGGAGTTCGTAAGACAGATTACGGAGTAGTTGGCTCATGAGTTCTCGGCTCTATAACGACAGAGTCGATAGAGTTTTTATCCAGACCAGATCTACCCAGATCATTTACTTTCTTACGGTTAAGAGACCCCATATTAATTGTGAAATTGCATGCGAGCTTTTTTATATTAAATTAACATTTTTTTAGATCAATCCTTTTCCAAATATCCATAGAAACACATCGTATCATTCAGTGTTTATCCTCCTATATCTTTCACTTTTTTCATATTTATTTTCTTGAATTTTTCTAGCTATCGATAACATTTGTTATTCTTAAACATAAAAACATTTAATATATATTTTTTTTTCTTTTGTAAAGCCCGTGACGTTTGAGAGAGCTAAAATTTCCGCTTCGTTGACTTGTCGCCTGCTGTTGCTCATCTCCGTTCTCTTCTGCTGTTCCCGCCTGCAGCTTCCCCATCTTGCTGTTGTTGCTCACTTTTCTTTTGGCTGCTTTTTGGCTGCTAAATACGCTCGGGAAATTATACAATACATTCTCAATCAAATGTCCGCTTCGCTCAATGCTTTGAAAATACTTCAAAAAAGCAACAACAACAAATATATATATGTATATATATATATAAGAAATAAGGAAAAAGTGCCCGCTGTTGTTGCAGTCACGCCTTCACCTCGATACTCCGCCTCCATCCCCTCCAACACTGTTTTGGCCGTCTGGGGAAATTTGCCATTTTCTGCACAATAAGATTTACTTGTCTAGCTCTAGCTCCGTGCTGCTGCTGTTTTTTTTTCTTTATTTTTTTGGTTTTTTTTTTGTTGCGGCGCTGCATTAAAAACTTTGACAGCTCATTTACTCGTTGTTCGAACTTCGGGCTCTGGGACTCCAGTCCAGTCCAGACGCAAGTCTGCTGCAACCGCTGTTATGCTTAGGTTTAAAGTCTATAACTGGCTGTCGTTGCCCCAACGGTCCCCTGCATCCTGCATTCTGCATTGCCCCAAAGGATTTTCTTTGCGTCGTTCAAATTGCTTAGTGGGTTATATGCCGCCATTCCGCTATATAAGTGCCGAAATAATGAAATCCTGTTGTATTATCCGCAACATAAGTTGCCAAGCTTCCTGCTGCCACTGGCGCTGCTTGTGGTCGGGCAGTGTTTAGTGCAGAAATCTATATTTGTTGCACATTTCGTTTCGTTTTGGAATGACGATAAGTCGCAGACGTGGCAAATGCTGCTGCTGCTGCTGCTCCTGCTGCACATGATATGCGGTATACCAGAACGTCCCAAGCAATTCCAATACCAACATGAGTATGAACTCATTCGCTGCCAATTGGTATTTTCTTACTTACGATTTGAAGTACATGCCCTGAAAATGGCTAGGGCTTTGTGGCTTAAAGCAATGAGTGGAGTTCCAGAACAGTCTTTTCCATGAGCTACATTTAATTGCCAGAAGGCTGATGATGCTCTCTGAGAGATAGAAAATGAATATGAGAGAATATGAAATAGAAAAATGCTATCTATAGAAAATGGTTTAGATAAAGTGATAAGCTCATAGAATTGGGTAAATTATAATTGTTGCAGAGGTAATTAATTTTATGGTTTTCCTAGATATATCTTTGATTTCATCTAATATGAAATATTCCAAATTTATAAATAGTTGCGGAGTTTTGAATAAGCAAGAAGAAGTTCAAGTGGACGTAAGATCAAGACAAATTCATATCCAATGTTTCTCATCAGAATATGGATTATATTCAGGCGTTTAAAATAAATGCTCGTCGAAAACTTTATTCAGCTGTTTATTCTAAAAGAAACCCCGATATGAAACTACCATACCTCTATTGATATGTAGGATGGTAAACGCTGAGAAGTATGCAATTTCTTGTATACCAGAAGTTTTCGGCAAATTATTAAAAATCAACCGCTGAGGACTGATTCTAATTCACCAATGTAATGGCTGAATTCTCATATATCAAATGAGCACTCAAAACATTATATATTCCTGATTATCCAGAAAGAGGCTGCTGGAATCATTTAGAAAGAAGATCACCTAGAGTTATCACCTTTGAAATAACAAAAGTGATTTAAAACTATGCTTGTGTATAGTCTTGTATTCAGAATCTTGAGGAATATAAGAAGACACAATACAACTCTCTTCAATGGACCGAAGTAAAAGGGACAGCCCTCTCTTATAGCGATTGGTATGCGTAGGATTCTGTTATCCGATCGCCTCTGCCATATCATCCAAATCGTTCAGATTGATAGGAAGATTAGAGTGGATTGTAGACGCACTGTAGATAGCCATAACAGTGTTGTAGAATACTTACCCTTGCATAGAGCTTTACCCTCGCAATCCTATAGGGTTTCTATATCGATATATTACTGTTGATGACACAAAAGAGACCAAGAAAGATAGGTTATGTATTGAAAAAGGTTACAACTAAGATGGCAAAGAGGGCTGAAGAATTAGTATTCAGTTTCGAAATATTTATAAATAATGCTTCATATGCCTGCATCACTAGTGACTCCGATCTACCCAAATATTAAACAGTTTCATCAAAACATCACTCAGCTGCAGCTTTCATGGTGAATTCATACCTTCAATCACACTGAATCGTGATTATCCAATTGCTACTAGCACTTCACTTACACGGCCAGGAATATAATGCCACGATTATGATAGGACGATTTTTATATAGTCCAACTATAGTAGAGTAAACGAGTATATTGTATTCGTGCAAATGTATTTAACAGGCAGAAGGAGGCGTCTAAGACCCCATAAAGTACATATGTGCTTGATCAGCATCAGCAGCCTAGTCGATCTAGCCATGCCCGCCTGTGCACAAAAAACAATCACAAATCCCACTGTGACAAAAAAAAAAACACGAGAAAAGAGAATATGAAAAAATAACAGCACCATTAATTCTCAATGACTAACAGGCAGACAGATGCAAAAATATGCCAGTTTTATCATAATTACCGTAACATAAGAGGCGTTTGTAATTCACACGAAGCCTTTCAGATTACCTTTAAGTTACAGCTATCAGTTGTCATATACCAACATCTGTCAATATGTGCTGTGAATGTTACTGATGAGAGGCATTGGCTTCACTGAAAGGCAGCGCTATGTCAGAGCAGCCAAAACATCTAACGTCTGAAGAATTACTTCTGTTGTTGTAGCCGATCTGGGGTCTTCACATATGTACGGGGAGAACATGTTAACAGAGACCGAACACACTTAAAAAAAACTAGAGAAGGACGTCAATGTAACCACGTTTACGTCACCAGCGCAAAGAAGAAGTAGTCTGAGCAGGCAGTCCGGTGTTGCCAGCTCAGTTAGGTGAAAATAGTACAGCAGAAAAACAATTGGGGATAGGGGTGAGGCTACCTACGGCAGCTGCCGTATTCGGCGGGTAGCAGTCCTTGGTCGGAAGTAGTCCCACGTAGATCCCATGGTATAGACCCGAAGGCTGTGATGATCGAGGACTTCAACGTACAAATTAAGCTTAACCGATTTAACTATATCGGCGTTTTCTCACTCACTTCACCTCGAGTTTGCTAAATAAAAACATATTTTAGAAAGCAACTTAAAATTTTAAGACTTATCCCATACATATTTATATAAGAAGACTTATATGATAGCTGATAATATCATAGAAATAAGGCATTTGAATAGTAAAATACAATCTGTCTTGTGTTTGATTAACCAAAGAACCATTTAGTTGAACAATTGAATAATAAGAAGATTGCATTTATTCAAATGCTCAGCATTGTACTTGTACTTACAGTGCTTGCAAATTCTTTGATAGTTTGTATTGCGGACTCTCTCCCTCTCTTGTTCTCATACTTTAAGCTGCTGCCTTCGCTAGCCTAATCTGTTCTGTCTCTTTACCATGAGTGTGTCAGTCTGCTATTTGAACTCACAAAGCTTAGGTCTAATATTGCTCTCACAATACCAAAGCCTTTTTAACGCTTATTGTGCTCAAGCTTACAAGGCTTATGCTTACTTTTACATATATCAAAGCTATACAAAATTTTGTATTCTCCTCATAATAATTTAAAGCTGTCTATAATCTTTTCTCTATATCATTTAAGATCACATTCTAAGTTTCTTCATTTTGTAGACATTTTATACTTATTCTACATACCGCGTTTTAAATCCAATCAATCTGGCCCACACCACTGGGCCACCAGTAGACTACCACTTTCTCGTATAAAGCTGTCCCTTTGTAAAATTGCAAAAAATTGATTGGAAAGATAAATCTCTGCAATTTTCATCGTTATAAAGGAGTCCTTGAATATAATTCTTAAATTGTTAAATTTTTGTTTTATTTTTCAACTTGAAAAACACATTCATCATTTTGCGCTTTTAGAGAGCTGCTGCTTGCCACTTAGATGCCTCTCTCCCTCGCTCATTCGGTTGCCCAATGTGCTACAGCTCCATCATGCTATCATCTGGCACTTTCCATTGGGCTCTGGCATGTCACTTAATCAATTTCGCGTTAATCAGCCCCAATGTCGCTGGAAGGCATCCTTAAAATGTAAACACGAGACGGTATAGGAAACCTTGACTGCGTCCTGACTCTGGCGGCTATGCGTCTGCCTCTTGCCGCTTGCCGCTGCCTTATCTCAACTGCCACATCACACTTTTTTCCTAAGAAGCTGGCGTCATCTACTGCGCTGCCCCCTGCCATGCCTCGGCATGCCTCGCCATGCCTCGCCTTGGCTTGCCACTCGCTTATTGCTATAATTTTTATGTCAAAAATATAAATTAAATTTTTGCTTCACACGCGATTGTCGTCGCCAGAAGGAAGTCGCATTCACAACGCGCCCAGTCACAGTCACAGTCACGTCTTCTGTGGAACTGACACAGTTTGTTACATTTTCAGCAAAAGCTGCAGGCGACATTGACGACGACCCCACCAAACATCGCCGTCGCCCTAACCCCCGTTCACCCTAAAAAGCAACAAAAAAAAAAAAACAGAAGAATGTGAACATTCACTTGCCACGTCGCGTCGCGTTGCGTCGCGTCGCTCACCTTTTGCGGTCTCGCCCTTTTGGGAACCCAGTAGAAGTTCATTTACTCATAAATGCTGCACATGTCACTGGCAGAGCAGGCGGCGGGGAGGGCCAAGGCATTGAAGAATTGGTGAAGGTAGCGTGGATAGCACTTGACTTGCTCGCTCCGCTCTTTCCGCACCCCATTCACATTAAGACAACAACAACTCGTTATAAGTAGAACGAAATCTGCTGCTGCAGTGCGCGCGCCTTTAAGTGTTATCGGGCAAGCCACGCACGAGCCCCTCGTCCACCGTAGAACCCTCTTGGAAATGTGACGACATTTTATGACAACGTTTGGCTTTGCCATAACCAGCGAATGCTTCTACGTGTTTGTGGCTGAAGTTCAAAGATTTATCTCGAGCAATGAGAATTCGACGAGGCTGTCGCCAGAATCAGTAACAGCCACCCCCAAGCCGCAGCCCCCACAGCCCTGCCACCAACCCATCTGCGGTTATTTGAACAGATTTAATACCTCACACAAACACATACGCACACCAGAATGTGGAGATTTAAGTGCTGCATAAAAAAGGTAAATTCTAATCCATAGAAAGAAATTTGAAAAAAACAAGCACAGAAAATCAAGAAGGAAATGCTAGCTAGGATTAGGTGGAGCGTAATATACCCTTTCATGATGCAAAACGTTAATTTTATAGGGCCACAAATTAGTTAAAAAATTGAAGAAAATATTTATATACCTAAATAGCGAATTGAAGTGGTGATTTGAAGGTTTTAAGTTGCAAATTATATCGAATTATTATTTGGCTTACAGCTTCTAACGAAGCTCTCAAAGGAATGCAAACTTATATTTATTTATAATTGCACGACAGAAATATGCTTTGACGAATTACTTTAGCAAGGGCCATGCTTAATAAGGATACAAGTATGCTTTAAAGGTCTTATCCTTACACCAATTCCGCTCTCCGTTAATTCTTATATCAAATGTTGTTCAACTCTTAGTGTGAAAGATGCTGAATCTCTCAGAAAACTGTTTTCTCTGAAATTAAGAAAGTTTCAAGGCAGAGGTAGGTCTCCTTACTTTCGTTCTTTTGTCTAAAATTTGTGAGATTTCTGTTAAAATTTAAAACTTGTAAAAACACAAAGGCGATGTCACTGAAAACTCTAGAAATTTCGTCATTTTTATTTGTGAGCATATCAATTTATAGCTTCATTTGGACATCACTTTAAAAGGTGAAGCAATTGTCGAATCTATTGGCAATCTGCAGGCGCTTTTGTTGAACAATCAAAACACCTGAAAAGCGCTTAAGAGAGGAAGTCAATCTAGAAGTAGCCATTGACTGTTTCCCTATCTTTGTGTTAAAAATTTTTAATATAAATTCCATTGTTTACATATTAACTTCTCCAAATCCTTAAAGATTTCCTTGACACCCTCCAATAATTCTAAAAAAAAAACTATAATACATGCAGAATTCCATTAGTAATAATATTTTTATCTCAGCAAAAATTGTCGTGCAATATTATTAGCTTATTATATCAAATATTGAAATTATTAAATCATATTACAAAATATTTATATATAACCATTATATATTCACTATATATTGTGTCAATAACCAATAATTAGAATTGAATTCGAAAATGACAAAGATTTATTTTGAATTCTTAAGAAATTGCCAGAAAAAGGGACAGCTTTTTACAACAAATAGAAATTATTTTTGATTTTCTTAATAATTTGTTAAGCATTTTGTGTCATCCGAGAGTATTTTGGGTCAGCTCTCCAGAGTTACCACATTCATGAGAGCACATAACCTTTGCCTAGCTAGCTTTGCCATCTACCAACCGAATCGAGGTAATGCCAACAAGTAAGACATATGCTAATAGATACATATCCTTGTCTTTGCGGTCATCCTGCCCGGCTTTAAGAGGCAAACTGTGTCGGAGCCGCATAAGCGAATCCATCAATGTTCATCAACTTAATTAGCTAATTTTTTAGATTTAAGATCATATTCCTAGACCGGCCAATGAAACAGCTAGTGGCCAGCGCTAAGTGACTTAGTACCCATTTACCTGGGTCTGAAGCAATTCCTAGTAGATCTTTGTGCTTGTTTGTTTTGCGATTTATATTCTGAGTTTTTGAAAAATGTATTTACTCTTACAATTTACTATTAACTATTACAAAATGTATTTAAATTTCTTTTTCGATCAATTTTAAAGTGACTTAAATTATATTTCCAGAATTATGAATTCAAAGACTGCTTTTGCCGGCTCAACCAACTTTTGGATTAGATAGACAAAACATTATATATATGAGAAAGTCTTGATTGAGATTGTCTTGGTTGTTCGGTAAAGTAAGACTTATTTACGATCTATAGATCTATAGCCGAACTCATCATTCCCATATCAGCTGTATGATAAGATAGTGTGATACGTATTCTAGTCGACAGCAATTGAAAAGGATTTTATGATAAGTGAAAATACATTAGAAATAAAATGAATTCAAAACTCCAAAAATATTTGGAAATTTTTTTTCTTAGTTTATAATTTTCATGGAATTCAGCTTTAAATATTTTATTGTTGTTAAAATTTAAATAAATACATTAATTTGTATTTTTTAATTTTATTTAAAAACTCTTCACGTCACAAATTCTCCTTTCCTAGATCAAATAATTGAGTGACTCTGCTTTATAAGGCCGGAAATACTTCTAAACAAGAGTATCTATATAAATGCAAAGAAAAAAAGAAAAAAAAATGTAACACCCATACAAATTTTTTTCACACACACACACATGCAAGTTCAAAGGAATTTTCAGAGAAATTTCAGCTTTTACTTGGGGGCTGTGTGAGAGCGTGCAGGGGTATTAGGACAGGGCTTCATCAAAAAGGCATCAAAAGTGGCAGAAAGTGGAATTGCCAATTTGCGTTTTGTATGATGCATTGGTGGCCAAGGCGGGACTTGGATACGAGCAGCAGGCGGTGTGGAAATTGTGGCAAGTGTAGCAAAAGTAACAAACAAACAAACTAAGCAAAAGGTAAAAGGGCAAAGTTAACTAGGAAGTCGTTATGACATGTTACCTTGTTACTTGTTACTCTTCATACTTCACCCACTCGCACTCGCACTCGTACTCGTGCATGTGTGTGACTCAATAAGCATTTGAGCAGGGAAAATTGTCAAACGACAGAGTGAAAGGGGGAAAAAGAAATTGCATAACAACTAAATCAAGTGAAGCAGAAGACCAGAATCCAGTTTTAAGTAGATAAAGCTAAGGTATAGAGAAAATGATAGCAAGACCAAGTTTTGAATGCGAACATTTTTTGGTTTAAAGATGCGATCAGAAATGTATATATAGTTATAGTTTTGGAAGACAAATCAAAGAGATTATTGGTAAGAAGCTATAAGAAATTACTGCCAGAGGTAATAACTACTATAGTGAAACTTCGACCTACCCAGATCCATGATGCTCAAGAGTTGTGTACACATTCAACAGTATCTCATATCAAATGTTTCGTCGCCATCCCCATCAAACCCTATTTACGGGCCTCAACCACATTAGTTTCGGTCTATCACATCCATCCCTTCTTCTCGATATTGCCCCATGGGTCTTACTGGCCCCATCAATATCTCACCACCATTTCTCCATTTGTAGTAGGCAACAATTACTTTTATATCGGCTATTGCTTGCTGCTGTTTGCCTGGCTGCCTGAATGCCTGACTGCCGGCTTGCTTGTTTGCTTCGTTGCTCAAATAGCCATCGATAGCCTCTACAATGTTTGCCCAACTGGCGGCTTAACCCGGGGATGCTACTACTTCTGCGGCCATTGTGCCAATTGCTGCCCCGCAATGGCAATCGCAATGGCAATCGAGTAGCAATCGCAATCATTTCATTTCCCTTTTTAATATACGCTGCACAAGCACATTACGATTTCGAGAAGCAAGACCAGAGGCTGGGGCAAAAGTAAACTCTAACCAAACCACGTGCCAGGCCAGACCAGGCCAGAACCGGCCAGACCCTGCGCAGCCAGACCAGACCAGACATCTACCAATCTCAACTATGCCCCAACCCTCTCAGCAGTTTTTGGTTTTGGAACGTTTATGGACAAGTAGTCATTGGAGGCGTTGCCTTTTTTTCCAGATACGCTGCAGTGGACATAGTGAAAAAAAGGAATGTTTGTCTGAGGCAAGGAGGCAGCACAGTGCAACGAATGTATGGGAAAACAGAAAACTATTACATACAGACAGACTATGTTGACAGAGCCAGAGAAAAATGATATTAAAAATGTTCAAGGAATAAGAATGATTAATTGGTTTAATGGCTTCGATTAACTTGATCGGTGTGGCATAAGAAAT
The DNA here is from genome assembly GCA_037043425.1 of Hirtodrosophila duncani. Lineage (NCBI taxonomy): Eukaryota > Metazoa > Arthropoda > Insecta > Diptera > Drosophilidae > Hirtodrosophila > Hirtodrosophila duncani. The sequence goes on along the minus strand of JBAMBM010000834.1, from coordinate 2,697,284 downwards.
ATTCCTCAAAACTATCAATGTTTATCAACTCTCTTAGATTTCCCTATGAATTTTCGAATATATCAAAATTAGACCAGTTTAGAACACAAGTAATAGAGGTCTGCTTGAATATATTCATTCTGTAATGGCCTTACATGATAACCACTATAAGACTATGTTGCCCTCACTTTACATTTACTTCTCATTTTAATGGCCTGGAGAGCGGGAGTGCCCCAGACAGTGGGGCGAATTAGCAACGCATTAGTATTTGCAACCAAAGTGTCAGGGAATGAGAGTGAAGGGTGGCCAAAGAGAAGAGCACACAAATGTGATCTTGCCATGGTAAATTATAAACCAGAATTCATCATCCATAGTATATTCGGAATAGACACCAAGCATTCTGTAGCTTTTGAGAGCTTTAAAAAACAAAGGACTGACAAAAGACAAAGGAGGCAAGAAAGTAGCATTTAGCAGTCTCTTCGTGACCATCCTTGATATCGACAGTATCAAAATAGAATTGATTTATATTTCCGTTTCATATGTCATATGGCTATTAGCAACTCGTACTGTTTTACCTCTTCATAAAATCATAACAGGTAAAATTTCATGCGGCTTACTCTCATTGTATTCAGCATTCATTTAGCTGTGAGGAGTTTCATTTAATAACAATATGTAATATTTCAAGGACATTTAATGGCTTTAATATTAACACTTCCTATGCATGGTTCAGGATTCTTGCGATTCAAAGCAGCACGCCTACATCCTCCTATATACGTTTCCAATGCTACGAAAACTCTTGCCAGCGGAGGTCAAAGCTCAAAGCTCATGGTGCTTATATACATGCTTGCAAATCCAGTTATCCAGTTAATTATCGGACCTCGCCAAATGGCATTATGATGGGTATCAATCAGAATTACCTCAAAGTACTTATAAGAAGCGTCTTGTGCATCCCAATATAAATTTAGAACACGAAAGCCACCAAGTGCGCGTCCAACTCGTTTTTCAGCTGTAGATTGCATATGGCTTTAATTGGTTGACGTCATGACTCTTCGGCTTGCCATAGGTGCAGCCTTTGGGCACTCATTGTTCACTCATCATTCTATAGATAACTATATAGCACTATATCCACAACGACGAACCTTATTAGGACATGTTGGCCTGGGGGAATGATGCAGCGTTGTCAGCTGACAAATTCGAAGCAAACAGCTCAAAACATCACTTTGCTTCTTTCTGTACAAATCTTGCAGATAACGGTAGATATATATATATATATATATGGGTAGCCCAGTATCCGATCGAAAAAAAAGTGAGTGGAGTGTATACAATATGCATGCTCACTTATTTGGTGAAGAATTTTCTTTCCTTGCGTTTTGGATGCAGTCAAGCTGTTCTTTAATAAATAAATACGTTCAATGTTTTATATTAGTGATCTTTTCTGACAAAAAATTATAGTAAATTGATCATATATTATATGAATATATATCTCTCTGAATATAAAATCCATTCAAATCTATTAATATTATTTATTGACCTAAATAAATATTACAAATTTTACAAACTTTTTATATTTAGCTCAAATTATCTCTTATAATTTCAAAATTAAATTTATATTTATACAATAAATACTAAATATTTAAATATATTAATTTACAAACTTGCCAGTGTATTTCCTACATTTTCAGTTTTTTTTTTATTCCACACTAATTTTTCGCTTCATGTAAGTTTCGTGTCGTTTCATTTTTTTTTCTTTTGCATCCGTTTCCCTTTACAGTGTTTGCAATTTTTGCCTTTAGTATTAATGGCCTTAAATTGTATTGACGTTCTGTGTTCACCCGTACTCCCCGTACCACAGTTTTCCTGCCGCTCCAGCCTACTTTTGGTCTACGAACATTTTCACGCCGTACACGCGCGCGCCTTGGCTAATTTTGCATGCAGCTCAGCAGCTCTGGTTGTCCGTTAGAAACGGCCGCTTCTTCGCCCGGCTGTAACGTCCATCTGGCTGCCTTTTATTGAGTAGACAGCAGGGGTATGAGGGGCGTTTATTGGATACACCCTGCGGGCGGTAAAACGTTTTGCACTCACATTGATTGCCTTGCGCGTAGTTTTATTTATGTTTTCGTTTCAGTTTTGTTTTTTCTGTTTTTTGTTTTTTTCGGTCAGTTTTTTATAGATTTTTATATATATTTGTAGGCCACAAAGTGCATATTAAAATCGGAGTGTAAAAACTTTTATGGCTGTTCGAAGAAAATGGGTTAATTATTGTTGTGTTGAAAAGAGAGAAAATATAAAAGAACTAGCAGAAAATAATACCCTAAATATGAAGTCGAAGTTCCTGTTAATAATGGTCTGAAATTGCAAAGGAAAGCCTATAATTGGCAACAGCGATGGCAACGTTTTGATGGCCAATATGGATAGATAATATGGTTTGCTCTCTTCTGAATCGAATAATAGATCGAAAAAGGTAGAGCAAAGTATCGAGCGAACATCGCTCATTACCTGATTTTTCTTTTAATTCTTATTTATAATGATAATTTTACCAATTTTTCTTTTAATTTCCCATCTTAAGCTAGTCTCTGATCGAGCTCTTGGACAAAAATGAATCTTATATACACGAGGTTTTCATTTCACTGTGTTGTATAAAAAAACAGGAAAAATTAAGCAGCAAGGAGAAGCTTACAACAATTGCATGAGTATTATATGTATAGGGATTTGGGAAGGACAACATGATATAACAAATGTTAATCAGTCTGAAGCTAATCATATATATAGTAGGCCATCTTAAATTGTTTCTTAATGAGCTTCTTTATCTCCGCCTCACACCGAAGTGTGAAATCGTTGGTTTTCTACAGTCAATGTATTTGATTGTATCAACTCTTTATTCGCTCTCCTCCAAAATGTTGGATGGAGTTGGGGTCTTAAATGAAACCTCTTCTATCTAAGAGAAGAAAAGATTCGGGAGACGGAAATCCATTAAAAACGGCTCGTTCGAAGTAGAGATCGCTTTCATAAAATCTAGATTTGATTAGGTTGTTAGAACCATCTAGGCATCGACAAATATATCTTCTGGTTAGATGATTTTCTGGTTATGATTTTGTTATCTATTCTTATAGTATTTGCAGCATTGTAAAATCTGTTGATAGAATACAATTTCACTAACTTACTGTCGGGGATTGTGTACAGTGAAGGGGCAGGCCCTTAGAATTCTTTTTCCAATAATCCAATAGTCTAGACAGGGAAAATAAGAAGCAGATATAGCTTAAAATTATTGGTCGGATGACTGATTGTTTTAGTAAAACCTTAACTTTGTTTTTTCGGAGGAAATTCTTCTATTGCTCTATTGTTACTTTTGTGCAGGTTCTGTTTTAGTATTGTGTTGTCTCCATTATAAATCCACGATATCATCAGCATAAGCTGTAATATTAAATATTATTGTCAGCAGGTCATGAATGACAAGGTTAAATAAAGCTGGTGCATTCACAGTGCCCTGCTGGAGACTATTGATTAGATGAAACTCAGAGGTTCTAGCCGAACCATTTATATGACTCACAAACTTGGGAGACGCTCATTGACAGAACTAATAGATGTTAAACAGCGTTTCAATATCAGCTCCAAAAATTCCCATTAAAATACAAAAATTGATTGATTTCAAAATCTTTAACACATTTGTTCCCCTCCTGCAAAACATTTGCCAACACTGCTTAAACATCTCACTGCATTTTGGCTGATAAAAACATGCTACAACAACAGCAACAGCAACAAATTAGAAACTGCCAACGGACTAAATGGGCGCTCCATAAATAACATCTTCCTGTGATAACACAAAAAAAAGGAAAGAAATGAACTCAACATCTCTTTGGGTAGTAAATAATTTTTGAAGTCGCCCTTGCATTTCACCCCGCTCACTCTGTTGAGCAGCAGCCCACCACTCCTGGAAATGTAATTTTCCTCGACATTTTCCGGTTTGGCAATCATATCGCGCCAATTCCAGACAAGCCGGACAAGAAGGGAAAAACTGACCAGAAGCAGAAGCAGAAGCAAAAGCAGCAGCCGTAGCCCGAACCCAGACGCCGTCTCTTTGGGGACACTCCCCACTGACATAATGGCGGGGGGAAGTCGTCATCGTCAGCGCCATCGTCTCTGGACTTCGAAGTGTGAAATGCGGCGATGTTTGATTTAAAAGCAACAACAGGAAAACTGAGAAAGCTATGGGTTGGGAGGCTGACATTGCCAGCGAATTGTGCTGAGGTCATTTCTTGGGTGGTGGAAAAATCACTTCACTTTCTCCAACTTCTGCTTTTATGAAATCAGCTTAACGAGATTGGAAATCAGCGTCGGGGCCAAGAACTGAAACTCGGACTGCATTAAAGGTGGTAGTTCAAGGGTGAACTGCTCTATCAGATCGTACACACCATTGAGACACTCTCTGGCCTACAGACCAGTTTGTGGTCAACAAAATTATAGCCTCATCAAGTCAGGTTTGAACACCCCAACGAAATACCGGAAAACTTTACGCCATATTGCATTTCTCAACGTAAATCGAATGCGTCAGCAGCAGCAGCAAAAGTTCTTTGAAAATAATATAGGGGTTGCAAATTGCTAGAGAATCAGTCAATTGAGCGAAAAATCAGCTTTAGAACATAATAAATATGCTGTATCAATAAATAATAAGAAATGTCAAACGCTTGAGGGCGTTCTTATTTGACAAACAGCAAATGTAAGTACTTATATTATTTGGTTTTTTTTTTATTTATACATTTCTATATAATATAGAGTTACTCTTCGAATCCTTACTTGTCAGAAAAGCTCAAGTTCCACTTTACTTCAATTGGATTGAAACGAAGACTTACTGATAGGCCACACTCTATTTGATCATTTTATCAAGCTTTATTCCTTTTTTTTATCAAATGTATTGTTTTTTTTTAATAATTTTCAATTTCACTAAATAATTGGAATTCTTGCTATTTGTTTTGGTTTTCATCTGAAATAATACAAAATTTACCCTAACACATCTAGCACATAGATATTGAAAGTGAACAAGCGAGGCCGCGTTTTTGTTAACGTCTTCGCGTTTCGTATCGCACGCTATGCGACGGCGCCCCTTCTGGCTTAGTGTCGTTGTGGGGCCACTTGAATGTACTGAGCATTGTAAGTCAAAGTCCCGTTAATATCAAATTAAAGAAATTAAGATAAAAGATAAATGAATGCAAATCAGATACAGAAACAGAGACAGCGGGACAGAGAAAGAGAAAACAAGAAGAAGAAGAAAAGATAGCGGCTCAGAGAAAGTGAAACAGAGAGATGAGGGGGAAACAGAGACAGAGAGAGAAAAAAAGATAAAGAGAAGAAGCATGCAAAATAGAGAGAATTAGAGAGAGACAGAGTGAAACAGGGAGAGACGGAGACAGGGAAAATAGAAAAAGAAAAGAGAGAGGGAGAGTGACGTATAGAAACGGAGAAGGATGGAGAGGGAGACAAAGACAGAGAAAACAAAAAAGAGTAGAGGGAAATATATTGAGAGGGACAGAGAGACAGAGGGAGACAAAAAAAAAGATAGAGGGCAAGATAGAGTGAGAAAGAGAAAGTGAGAGAGAGTGAGAGAGATAGTGAGAGTGAGAGAGATAGTGAGAGTGAGAGAGGGAGAGAGTAAGAGAAGGAGAGAGAGAGAGTAAGAGAGAGAGAGAGAGAGTAAGAGAGAGAGAGAGAGAGAGTAAGAGAGAGGGTGAGAGAGAGAGAGTAAGAGAGGGAGTGAGAGAGAGAGTGAGAGAGAGTGAAAGAAGGAGAGTAAGAGAGAGTGAGAGAGAGTGAAAGAGAGAGTGAGAGAAAGAGAAAGAGAGTAAGAGAGAGTGAGAGAGAGAGTGAAAGAGAGAGTGAGAGAAAGAGAGTAAGAGAGAGTGAGAGAGAGAGAGAGAGTGAAAGAGAGAGGGAACGATGCAGCCACACCAGAAAACCAGAGAGAATATGAACCTATCCCCTTCGCCACCATTCAGACTATCCCGTGCGCTAATCCTAATTATGAGTGCGGCAAAAGTATCACATCTGTTAAGTTGGACCAAGTCTCAGACACACACAGAGCCTGTCTTCATCGCACACACACCTTGTGACTAGAGATTTATATATATATATATAAGATGTATATATATTATCAGTGTACAAACTGGAACTAGATCTTTATCAGCCCAGCTTTATAGAAGAATTCTAACTAGACTACTTGAAAGAAGCCATCATCATGTATGAACTCCTTCGTTTTTAATCAGATTTAAAAATAAGAAAATGTAAAGTTGCAATGTCAAGAACTATCTCATGCAAAAGTATCTAAGCATCACTGATAAATTGCACAAATAAGTTCATTTAAATTATTATTATTATTTTATATATTTAGCGTTTGATATTTCTTACTTTATCAATAGGAATTTTGTAGAAACAAACGAATTCCCGACAATCACTTTCACATTTCTTCAGTCTAAAACGGTTTTATAATTTTGTGTTCATCATTTAAAACATCCCACCTAAGCCACTCTCAATGGTGTTTAATTCTAAGCATATTCTATAAAGAAATAAATCCTAATTGCTCCACTTAAAATGTAGCATAATAATTTTAAAAAAATACTTTAGTATTAACTTCTTGTGCAATTGTATAAATTTTTTGGTATACCCAATCGTCTAAAGAAATTCGCACTATAAAGTACAATACATTGTTCATCTTTTATTCAACGCTTACCCCTCTGATAGCTCACCCCTCTGAAAGCTACGCACCTGACTGTTACGTAAGGTTGAGCTCCCAACAACAGCTGATGCATTTGTTATGCATGCAATCATTTCTCCTTCCATTTTTGTGTTTTTTCTCACCCACTCTCTTTCTCTTCCCCTCCCCTCTTGGTTGCCAACCCCATGCACTTTTGCACACACATCTCATATATGTGTAAAGCTACATATATGTGTGCATATATGTATGTATGTTTGTGCCATATAAAAGTGTATTCCGTACACGATACATGACGTTGTTCCATTGTTTCCATCAACGCTCGATGCGGCTGATGCTGATGCACGCCAATAATTGATGATGAACAAATAAGATGGCTTCTTTTGGGTTTGAGCCGCTCAATGAGTGTGGGCGAGAGGAGTGGTGCGCGGCGACTCGCGGGCTGGGTGGATGTGGAATGCCATGGGTATATGTTGTTGGCTGTTTGGTAATGCAATTCCATTCAGGCATGCGAGACAGCCAATCTATCCAATCAGTATGCTGGCAAAGTGAAAATCTTCTCCCGCCCCCTCTGCTTTCAAACACAAACAAAAAAAAAGGAAAACAACAATGTTATAGCTCTGTTTCCATTACGTAGGCTTTTGGACACACAAAGGGTTATTGTTTGAGGGGGGGCCAGCACTTAACGCTTTGCCATTTTTATTTAAAATAACTGAAAGTTTCACAAAGTTCTTCGACGTCTTATGAGCTTTTCAGAGCACTTTTTTTGTATAATTTATAGCAGATAAATATATCGTTCGATATATATTTGTGAGAAAATTGAGTGTTGTTTGGAGAAAATATGCGACATATTTTTGAATATAAATTTGTAGAAAACAGGAACAAAAATGTGTCCAAGCATTCTTAGATTTGTTGAGGCTTTTAAGGAGAGACAATTGCTTTCCTGTTTTTTCTTTAAAAATTTATAAGTTAATTTTATTATTTTTTTTGCCTGATTTCTTATACATTGTTAAAATTTTCATTGATTGAACTGCCAGAGGCAGCAATCAAAGTGCAGCAACAGCCCATCAGACCTTTTTGAGCTTCATTGTCTGTCTGCTTAATTGTAGCGGCTTCCCCTTGCCCACGACCAGCCCCTGCGGCCTCCATATACGCATCATTAGCGCCATCATTTTAAAATATGATTAATACTTAATGGTGGCATGTGTGCACACACACACATATACACACACACATGAACGTAGGTATATAAAATTTATAGAGCCCAAGCAAAAATGAATTTCCTGCCCAGACTCGCAGGACCTTATGCGCAAAGAAAGCAAAGGCTGCTAACGGCAAGCGGAAAATTTGCACACGACTAAAATAAAAAATGAAAGAGTACAAAATATATAAAAAAAGTGTAAAAAATATATATATATATATTCTTGCCAGACGCAGCGACGTTCGTCAACGTCAAAATGGTCGATCGATAAAATGCTTTTGCATGTGGAATTATTTTAATGAGTTCCGTTTCGCTGGAAAAGCAAAATATGAAACGATAAAAACTAAATACATCGCTGGATAAAAAATAAATCAAGTAAAAAAGGAACTAAACAACTCCACTCGTCGACACAATGCCAAGAATAAAAAACGAACGAACGAGCGAACGACAGCAGAAGAAAGAAAAACAAAACCTCTGCAACTTAGTTAGGAACAGGTTGCCAAGCCAGACGGAGATGGAGATGGAGCTGGAGACCCATGGAGCAATGTACTCATACTTCTACTGACTCCTGGCAGCCAAGTTGGCAGTGGTGCTAGCCATTCTGCAAATAATTATGTGAAGTCAAGCAAAAATCGAGGATATGAGGCAAAAAATCCAAGTGCAGTCAGATTAGCTGAGCAAAAAAAACTGATGAAGAAATATTTAAGGGACATAAAGGAATTATAAGTGGGAGCCACAAGAGAGCATTTAGCTAATTAAGCTGGCAAAGGAGAATGAAGTAAGTGATCTAAGACTCTTAGGTGACCCTTAGACTGCGGACTATCAAAGGCTTTCTTTGGAAGAACTTTACATCAAACCTCACAAGATTTCAACATTAATCAAAAATCAAGGTAAAACACCATTTTTCTCTAGTCAAAGATTCTATACCAAAAAAGTAACATTATATGCAATATTCATTCCCCCGACTTTGTTCAACTTGCTAACAGATTCCTTGTGTAAGATTCCTTATCCTTAACTCACCCACAGATCTCAACTTTAAGTCATGCAATCTAGACAAAAGTTCAAAAGCCTCAATAGCGTGCTACAAATTTTATCAGAACTAACAAAAAAAAAAGCATAGAATGTGTTGCCTCACATTGTTGTTGATGAAAAACACATACAAAAGGCAAAGAAAAAAAGAAGAAAAACCTGAAGAATGGAGTGGAAGTGACTCCTCCACAATTTCTTAGCTTGCTTTTGCTTTATGCTTGCCATTGAGCGTCGCGTCTCAATCAGATAGCGAAAGCGAGCAGCACAACAAAACTTTGTCAATTTGGAAGCCAAAAGTCGGGAAAATAAAAATGAGAAAAGCGTATGAAAAAAGGTGCAAAAATGCAATAACAGTTAAGTCGCAGGCAGTGGCAGCAGCAAAAGGGAAACATGGCAACCCTTGGACCCATTGCCAAGCCCTGGCCGACGATAATAAATAAAGCTTAATTGCAGTCGAATGTTTTACAGCCCAAGAAGAGAAGGAAAACGGGTCTTGGAGACGCTGCTGGTGCTGCTGGTCTTGCTTTTGCTTAGCTGGCGAGTGGATTACTTGGAGGACCCGCCTCCTCCTTAGCCGTGGCAGTGGCAGTGGCAGTAGCACATTATGAGTAGTTAATTTCGCAAAACAAAGTTGTTAACTGCCAGGCAGCTGCCTTCCAAAAATTACCCAATTTTAAAATTAACAAATTCCATTTCAACATTTTAATTAGGTTTTAAAATTTTCATGCGCTTGGCTCAGTCAGCGGCAGGACCGGGACACAGGACTACCAACTAGCAGCTTGCGTATTAATATGCGCCATTTCCGTTTCCGATTAGCATAGCGCCAGCTGCGCCCTCAGCCCCAACAACACCAGCTCCAGTTCCAGTTTCAGCTCCCACCCAACGGAAATGTGGCACAAAACTGTCTCTAGAAGGTTTGCATGCCCCAGACTTGACTTGCCTCGCTCTCTCTCTGTCTCTAGCTCTGGGTGTAGGCAAAAATGTATTTCATTTTATTTTAATTTTCATCATCATTGCGCGAGAAACTAGCACAAGGCAACAGACATTCACAACAACAATAACAGCAAGAGCTAACAGCCAACAGCTACAACAACACCATTTCTACAATGACCAAAACGAAAAATTTGCACATTTAAAATCCAAAACGATAAAAATAATCGTAACAAAGTAAAGAAAATTTCAATGGAAATTATTTTCTCTAAAGCAACAAAATAAATGCCCTGCATAGGTAGAAAAATGTACAAATTTATTTCTCAAATAATTATATAGTAAGAGAAGATTTGTACAAAATTATCGTTAATAAAAATAAAAAATTTTAGAATATTTTCTGAATACTCAAAAGAATATAATTTATGTGAATATGTAAAAATATAGCCAGAGCATTGAAAACTGATTGATTGGTTATATAGTTTATATACTTATTGGCTATATATATGATTGGGTGTATATGTTTATAGTTATATAGGTTATATAGGTACTTATTTACGGAAAGCGAGAAATGCTCAACCGCTATTTGCGAGCTCTTAGCACTAGATACTATCTTGTAAGACATCTTCAAAAGCAGAACTTAAGTCCAGCTGGATTCATCTTTACAAAGTAAGACATCCATAAAGAGTTTTGGTTCAAGTTTGACAAAGTTTTGTTGAGGTTTCCGATCTTTTGACATTCGCTTATATGAGGGAGCGGTGTCAGTGAGGCTCCAGTTTTCCAAAATGATATATGGCCATTAACCTTCAACTGGTTCTTACTGGTTCTTAGTCCACATTCATTTGTATATAAATATATATAGATAGATATATAAAGCTTTCCTATATCAACTCGAAGATTTGCAAAACTTGCTTTTAAAAATTGTTCAATAATTATAAACATTTGCACAACTCCATGAAATATTAAACTAAGACTTTAACTGAACTTGAACTTTATAGTCTTTTATCTAATGTATTTTTGTCTTGTACAGAAATTTAGCTACATGCCAATTATTGCATATTAAAATGTCTACTTTGATCGGATTACAGGCTATATGTCTGCACCTCAATGAACACTGAGCGAGCCTTGATCAGTCTTCGGCTCATCGTTATTTAGATAATTCTTTAATCAAAAACAGTATTGGCATTCTACAGAAAGAATGTCTCCTCTCGCTTGAATTAGTTACACAAGATGAATAAGGCTGTTTCTGCATTTCTATATTGTTAATAAGTTGAACATTTGATCTACAAATTTCTAAGATTCAAGTCTTTCAAGTTATATTAGCATAATCGATGATATAAACACTCGATTGAACTGTACAGAAATGGTATTTGATATACATAATTACAAATCTTTAAGGTAAAATATTAAAGACAAATATTAAGCTTACTACCTGCCAGATATTGGTACAGCTTTGTTAAACAAGTTAATGATATTCTTAAAATTTTAATTTACCTATATGCTTATATATTTGATGACTTCGATTCTGAAGAATTTGACAAACGTTTTGTGGCAGTACGAATGCTTTCATACATTTTCCCAAGAAGTTGGCATAATTTCACATCAATTTGTTAGAGTATTCTTGGAGTTAACTTCACTTATTCTACAATTTCTAGAGAAACTTAATCATGAGTTATCCTAAATATGGCTAAGCTGACAATAGTTCATCAAGGGCTTGGCAAGACATAGCATAGCCCATACAAATAAATTTAATTTTGATGAAATTACAGCAGGAATTTGTTTCCAAAATTCTAAATTTCAGTACAGTTTCTTTCACATTTGCTTTCAAAAATTCTAAATTTGCTTACAATAAGTTCGAATCCCTTCACATTCACCCCTTTTCTCTAACTGTTACATGCCCGTTGTCCCTATCAAACTACCCGAATATCAAAATAATTTCATTGTTAGGGTATTAACTTTGTTGTTTTTTTTTTCTTGGTAAAGCTGCTGTGAAGCGACGCTTCTCGCGGATTCGTTTGTGCAAAAGCTGCAGTTAATTTGGTGCTTCAAATTTTAATGCCACATCCAGGGCCAAAGCAAATGGGCAACACCAACAACAACAGCAACAACAACAACAACAACAGCGGGAGCAGCAACAATAACAACATAGGCTACATTTTATAGTCAGACCTAAGGAACGCAAAACCCGTAAGCCTTAGCCAGTGCTTGGAGCTCGCTCAGGCTCGCTCGTTTTGCATAAAATTCTCACATTACGCATACGCCGCGTTGTATTTACAGTTACGGAGAGCATTTTATTTCCGGCCAGCCAAAGCTGTTCGTTTTTATAGATCTTGTTCTTTTTTATGCTGTGGATATTATTTAAAGCAGAGCAGAGCACACAAATATTTTCAGCTTAATTAAACTTAAAATGCGAATTGAAGATTCAAAGCAGCTGCTCTCCCTTAACTGCAATGTTTGTGCATAAAATTTACGTTTAATGCCGCCAAAGTATGCAACGCTCCTTTATGACCAAATACATCAACAACAAACAGAAGATGGAGTGGCTACCGCCACCGCCTCCGCCTCCGCCCCACACGCTGCCACTCCCAAACCAGCTCGCAATTTATGTCCTCGGGCTACAAAAATTTATTGTCAACTGATAAGCATGCAAAGGCCCCCCAAAATAAAGCAGCCCAAAGGCCAAAGAAAACCACTTGAAAAGCACATGAAAAAAGGTAAACTCTGGTGAGGAAGGTTTCAATACTCTTTGAATAGGCACGGTCAGGTTGTTTAGGGTATCTAAAGCTATTTCTGAGATAATAATAGTAGAGGAACTTTTGTTAAAGTGGCTTAAGGAAACAAAAAAATTGTTTAAAATGAAGGTTTAGGTTACATTTTCTTACTTCGTTCACTTTTTTAAAGAAGACATCTTTAAAATTTGTTAGGGCGATCGACCGCATAAATTAAATTTAGTGTTTCGTTTCACCCTGACATGGAATGAAATGAATAGAAAACCCGAAGAAATTTACATATGGGAGTGCTCACGCAGTTAAGGTTTCAAGTTCATATTCTTTGAGTGTGAATTTTGGTTTTAAATATTTTAAGATAATCTTGAAATTTCGATCAAAAAGAATGTGGAATTAGCCTTCACAAAATGAAACAATCTTCGTGAATCTGGGACAAGAAATGTTCTAAAAGTTCACTTTTGATTTAAATCCTTAAATATTGGATGAAAATTTGTAAATTAAACCATTTTACTACTTTTTAATAACTAATGAGAATTTGTTGGAAATTATATTTGCTTGCTCTCATATTTTGTAATATTAAGACATAATAAGAAATAAATTACCTTTTATTTAACTAGCTCTTTTAATCAATAATAATTTTGTATTTTTATTTAATTAATTTTCTTTAATTTGTTTTCGGGAAAATCAAGATTATGTTTCTAGTCAATTTAATGGAATGAGATCATAGATTTATAATATTCGGAACTAAGCTCAAAGAGTTAAACAGGCAAAAACTGTTCTAAACTGAGAAAGTCGCATTTTTTTTTTATTTAAGACATTTTATTTATTTAGAAATTTGTTTCTTAAATTTAAGAAAATTTTTGTATTATTTAGAAATCCTTTTCTTACTTTTAAAAACTTTTTTATTATTAAAAATTGTTTTCTTAAGTTAAAGAAAATTTTCGTATTATGTAGAAATATTTTTCTTAAATTTAAGAAAACGTTTTTATTATTTAAAAATTGTTTTCTAATATTTAAAATATTTTTCTATTATTTAAAAATTTTTGGAATTTCAAAAACATCACCCTAAATTAAAAAAAAATAAGAAAATATTTCCTAATTCTGTATGTGGCTTTATATTTATATATTTCAGAAACAAATTTCTATATTTCAGAAAAAAAATTGCTTTATTTTAGAAAAAAAAAGAATCTGGCTTATGGAGTGCACTTTCTGTTTTGTAGAAAATATTTTTTAAAGTATTTCTAAAAAATCGGAAATATTTTCTTAAATTTAGCAAATATTTCGAAATTTATTTTAAATTTTTTTTAATTCTATATAGAAAATAATATCCTAATTTTTAAATCTTCTCTGAAAATTATGATAGGTCTTCCTTAGCTCAAATTTTTAGGTGATTTTCTAAATTTTAAGGCAGTTTTGGCCTATTTTCTTTTTTTGAGTTTATGACTAAATTTAAAAACTGAAATTATATATTCCCCACAATAATCTTAATAATGCAAATTTTGCTTAAATATTTCCCGAACTTTAATAAACAATATCTTTTTTCATATTTTTAAATTTAATATATTTTTTTCAAATCTTTTGATTTATTTTATATTTTCAATTTACAATAATTAAGAATAAGTTTTACTCTGAAAACACAATACCCAGATCCCACTAGACATCATGTGTTATAATCACTCTCCAACGTATTGTTCTATTTGCAGATTCTATATATCCTTAAATTTTCAATATATTTACGGCATCCTTCAAGCTTTACTAATAGCCGAGATACCCTCTAGAATTCTTTACATCAATGGGTTCATCAGTTTATTGATTTTGCTCTGCCACATAAATTTCAACCGAAAAGAAAAACTTTCAATACAAGTTCAGAGCATGAGGTTTTCTTTATTTTTTTCTTGTTCGGAATTTTTTGCGTATATTTTTTATGCAAATGCATAAAAAGTGTCATGATTGCCGTGTTTGTTTGTCTGCTGGGCAAAGGCCTTTGGGTCAGAGAGAAAATGTCTGGGTTGTCGTTCAAGTCATTTGTTTAGGTTAGCTTGGAACGGCAGGCGGCGGTCGGAGACGCTGGCAGGAGGCAGAATGAAGTATTGTCCCATATTTGCACATATGTTTTTTGGGCAATGTCTCTGGCCTGATAATTGAAATGTCTGCCCAGGGGGCAAGTAAGGGGAAAAGCAAGCAAGGGCAGCAGTAGAAAAAAGCAGGCAAGTCTTAAAAGTTGTTTTAATATCTGAGCCTGCCTTTTCATTTATTTATTTGGCAGGAATTTATATTTATGGAATGCTTCCATGATTCTTAGTAAGCAACTATGGCTGGCATCTTTCTCTCAAATCAAATGCAAAAGATGACCTAAATTTGATGAATCAGTTTTGATAGAAAAAAACCTAGTTTTTATTACAAATTTTTAATATTTTTATTGATTTTTTATGATGTTATGAAATGGTCTCAATCATGCATTTCTCAAACAGAATTCTCATCTTAAAATCTTTGAGAATTTATGAAAAACTCCAAGATTAATTAATTCCTAAGCTACACAACTTATGAGTAATATTTAAGAATATTTCAATAATCTACTGCAAGATTTTGAATTGGATTTCATAAAATGCACATTCCATTCCAAAGGAACAAATCAAGGATGCGTTTCATTCATTGATATTTGATCGCAATTTATGTATTCACGAAAAGAGAGAACTTGCAACTGATTATGTTTGGCAGTCATAAAAGAATATGTCGTTGGAAAAAATTGCCTACACACGAGAAACCATTATTCATTTTTTCCGCTGTTCACTCACACCAAGGCCAACCCAACTAGTCCCAAAACTGTTGAGGTTGATGTTGGGGGAGGTAGAATGGATGGCATTTCTTGTCAACTGGTTTGAAAAATAGATTTTTACGGGCTTAGTTGCGCATCGTCAGCCACATTTGGATGTGCTGCCATTGCCATCAGGCAGGCAGGCAGCCATCATGGGCATACTCATACCCTACACCTCTACCGCATCACTTCATCTACCGCTGATGCTTTTGGCAAATCCCGCGGGCGTTCCCTTTTGTGTCTCGGCTGGCGTCATTTAAAAGACATTTGCCTGTCATTTTATGCCGTGTTTGGCACAGTTTTTCCTCTCAGCGCGGCAAAAGTTTCGCCAGAGGAGCTTCGCTTGGCTTGGCTTGATGTCATTAGTTTGGCATTGGCAACACATTGCCAATACATTTCTTCATTTCTTTTTTTTTTTCTTTTCGACCAGCTGGGCACGGCATAAACTTTGCTAATGTTCAATTTTTTTAACCCTAGTTTAATTTAATTGCTAACATTTGCGCAAATTTATGCAAATTAGAAAAACCGCGCAGCTGCAAATCGAATTGCTCTAACATTAAGCTTTAATTAGACCTAAAAATATATATGTGTCTGTGTCTATATATGTATGTATATACGAATGCATATGTATATTTCTATAGCCCTTAAAAGTTAGCCATATAAATGTTAGATTTATTATAAAACCCATTTTGTGCGTCTCTCGAGCGTAACTTGGGATTTTCTGTGGGGCTTTTTGAGCTTCTGTTGCAATGCAAAATGAACGCCAAATGCACGCAACTAAACTTCAAAAGCGGCGCCCATTTAAAGGGGGCAAGCGAGCAGGGCGGGTGAGGTGAGGTGAATGGGTATGAGATTTGCAGCTGGAATATATATGTGTGTGTCTGTGTATGTGTATGTGTATGCAGCACTCAGGCAAACGAGCATATGCAGTGCGTTTTTCGTGGGGCTCGTGTGGGTGGCGGCGTATACGCAATATATTGTTATGTAAGCCAAGCAGGTAAGAAAATAATATTTTTTAGAAATGGCAGGAAAATATACGAAAATTGTAGAGCAGTCAATAAGCAAAAGATGTAAGGATCCATGAAATATGGGTAATCAGTTTTGTTGAGTATCAAAAAAGTTGCAAGAAAAAAGTTATTTGATTTGAGAATTGAGATTTAGAATGGAAGATCTAGATCTAGAATGGAATAATATTTTAATATTTGTATTTACCGAAAGCAATGCAAATATTTAATGAATATTTACTTATCTCTATATATGAAGACTCTTTCTTGATGGTCAAGGATTCACAGGGTTTTTCAAACTCTTATGGCAAAGATATTTACTCCTCCTCAGACTTTCAATTAGATATTCGACTTATTTGTCGTCTAAAATAGTTTGCTTTTGTACAAATTTGTACTTCCAAAAGCATAAGTTTCAGATTCTGGAAACAAACAAAATCCCTGGAGGCCAAATCTAGTTAATAAGAGGTGGAACTTGAAGATTAATTCAAGAGTTTTTACCAAGGAAGTCGCTGAGGTGACAGTGTATTTTCAAAAGGCAGCAGTCAAAGCAAATTCCTCGTCCAAAGGGTGACACCTGCATTCCTTAGACATATTCATTCGCTTTGCTATTTGTCTCATTTTGATTCGGATGTGAATTTTGGCTGTGTCAACTATTTTCATATGGCAAAAGCACCGAAATTGACTCATTTCTTTGATTGTCAAAGGCTAGCTATAGGATAGATAAGGGAGAATTTCTAGGCAGAACTTCTAGGTCAAATAATGTTAATGAATTGTGGCGTCTTCATGCTGAGGTTATTTATCTTCCAGAGAACCTTCGAATTAAAAAATTACGGATACCTGCAAACTTTTTCTGAAACAGCCTGCTGGAATTTGTATCATCATGATTTGTGATAAAATGTTCTAATTTTCTAATTTCCACTTTTTCATATATTAATAACAATAAACACCCTCTTAAATTTCAATCTGAAACTCTAATACCCTACTCAGTTACATAACCATAACTATGTTAGTGTGTTTCGTTCTGTTTTCCCCTGCATGTAAGTTTTCACTTACGCAAAACTCTTGCCATTAAACAAAACAAAAAAACAAAAAAAAAGGAACAAAATACAATGCAATTTTCATGGCATGCTTACTTCTACATACTCGTAGTGCTCTACCCCATCCACCCCCGCTAGTCCACAGCTGCTGCTGGTGTGCTTTTTTATGCATAAATATTTGTACATTTTTTGCACAGTGCTCTGTTTGTGTGAGTGTGTGTGCTTTTTTTACTGTTATGAGCGTTTAAGCAAAACTTTGCGCTTTAAAACAGCAGCAACAAAAAACAAAAACATTCGTTGGGTAAGCATAAAATTATTATCCACCCTCGCAAAAAAAATGAAAAAAATAGCAACGCCGCCACGCAATGTTGTAGAGCAAATATAAAGTTTTCTTTTTTTTTGCGTCGACCCCGCTCTTTGCGCCAGACACTTTTTGGACTCTGGGAATATTTTTGCATGGCGACATCAAAGTCGCTGTCGCTGTCGTTGTCGTCGTGCGCGCTAAATGAACCGAGCGAAGAAAAAATTATCAAAAATATAAAAACAAAAGGCAAATTTGTAGTGAAAGTTTAACAACGCAACGCTAAGGATACTCTGCGATGACACAGCAAACAGTATGACAAAATATCTACAATTTTATAAAATTTGCAACTAACAATAAAATTAAAAAGTTAAAAATACACAAATATACTTCCTAGGCCCTGTTAGAAGAGCATTTCAATAAGCTCGTGTCAAACAAGAAAAAAAAACATGTTTTTCTATTGATTTATTTAACTTTCCAAAATATTTATTTTTAGCTTTCCGAAAGCGACTTTCCACCATTTTACACTTAAAAAGTCCTCAAAATGAACAAGCTAAGCTTCTTATTCTCCAGAGCGACACCACAGGATGCTAAATCAAGTGGACACTGTGAACACGGCATCAATTAAAAGTGCAAGTTGTGAAATTTCGCCATGTAAATGGAGGACGCCTGCCTTGTCTTGAGAAATTATTGAATTTTTGAAAAGAATTTGCTTAATTTCCTTCAATATGAAGCAAATTACCTTCCATTTGCATTTTGATCCATTTTCAAGTGTTGCTCGTTATGCGGCTGCGCCCCTCGGCACCCCTGGGAGCTTCAAGCCCCGCGGCTTGGTGTCGTGTGGCTCAAATTGAACGTGCTGAGCATTGTACATCAAAGTCCCCACATGATTAAAAAGTACGGATTGTATATGATTTCACATACACTGAAAAAAAAACATCTAAAAGACCATTACCTTGTTGGCCGATAACACAGTACCCGCTCTTTCTCCCTTGTAATTCCCTTCCATAACTGTTTCTTGGTCTTTGGAATATATCTATGATTAATCAACATATATATATGGATAATAATATATAGATCCAGAAACTGTTCTGTACTGCTACGGAAATGTCAACCAACCCATTTTATTTCTGTCTGTCGAAACTACGAAATGAGGATGAATTCGATAAATGTTGATTGATGAAAGTTTATTGGGAAAAGGCCATGAAAACGTTAAGATTGATTGCTCCAAAACTGTGGAGCTTGTGAATGAAATGTGAATGAAAGAGTAGAATTACATTATCGGGTGTGCTCTCTAGGGTTGAAACCGATTGCTTGAAGCTCAAGAGGATTTTAGGTCTCACAGTCATTTCATATTATTGATAAATCTAGAAATTTTGAAATAAAATTTGTAGCAGTAAGTAAGGAACACAACCATGTTAATTGCAACAAATTGGTATTGAGAATATAAGAAATAGGATGCAATTGTTAGCACACCAAATTATAATAAAAAAGTATATTAAATATATATAAATATTCAATAAAAACCCCTTGAAAATCTTTATTAATTTCTCCGAAAAGTATAAACCCCTTTTTCATGTTTATATAAATTTCTCCGCCTTCTAATTATTCAGCCAGTTCAAAAAGCATTAACAATGGATTTGTATTTGCCTTTACTCGCATTTCCTTTTATTCTCTCTATCAATAGGTTTTCAAAATCGTTTTAACTTTCCTTTTTCAACATATATATTCTTATACAAATATGGAAAATTCATTTGTTTTTTGATGATGATAGTGTAATCTACATCAACCGACAACCAGATAAAGGATTAATGTCTGATTGTGTAATCTCTGTTATAAGCCAGTTCAGTCAGCCAGGACAGGTCGTTGATAGGGCATGGGAAACTCTGCAAAAGAAAAAATGTTAGGGTTGTTGTGTCACTTTGCGGTTCAGCAAATTCAACGCTCAACTAACAAGTCAACAAGCGACAAAGGAGCAAAAAAGGCAACACAACATAAATAATCACTCGTGTGTGAGCCTTCGGCCTATGACTCGACCACAATTTCATGTTAAACTGAAACTTTATTAAGTAAATTTTGGTACTTTTTCACCATAATTTCTAAAGATTGCAAGTAGATCCTTTGCATTTATCGTGTTATCTGCTGAAAAAAATTTCTATAAAGCTTATCCAGAGACTCTCCCAGCTTTCGTTTTTTATAGAGTAAATTTTCTGCTCAAACAAAAAAAGCAAACGAAATTGTTTTTTAAAAGCAGTCGGCAAAGTTGTGCGTTAAAAAAAAAGCAACAAAAACGAATAACAAACACTTCAACACTTTGCGCACATGGTGTCACAACAGCAACAACAATGGCGACACATGACCGCCACCCCTGAGTGCTCCGACCCCTGCCCGCCTGCCCTGCCGCATAACAACCAATTGCCAGGCATCCTTAACCGCAACAAGCAAACAGTTTTGGCGGGTCCTTATTTTTTATGACTGGCTGCTGTCCCTTTCACGTCCGTCCACAGGCCCCCTTGCCATTCCCACTCGCATTCTCATTCTCATTCGGTATTCATCTCTGTTTGGTCATCTTCTCTGCCTCTTTATGCTTATCCCCCCTCGATCTCTTTCGCTCTCTGTTTTTTGTTCTTGCGTTGGCATCATTTTGCAGTAATTTTCATAAATTGCGTCCCCGACTATTAGCGCTTATTTCTAATGCCCGCCCGTTGAAAGCATTAAAAAATTGTGTGCTGGTCAAATATTCGAGAGAAAAAAGTGAGGGAGGGAGAAAAAACAAAGAAGCCAACAGAATTCAAGATGGAACAGCCATATGGTGAATATGAAGGATTCGACCAATAAGTACCCTCTTGATCACAATCAGCAGTTTGAACCTGGAGTACCTGGAGCAGTACAGACACAAACTCTTGCTGGAATCACAGTATATATTAGTGTGAAAAGGGATCAATTTGTTAGTGAATTAAGTATCTTATGGGTGGAAATAGGTATTCAAGAAACGTATTATGACGATCAATTCCAGTTGACATCAATATTGTCCCTCTGGTGCCGCCTCTTCAGTCTTGTTCTTGTGAAGGGATAGAGAAGAGCCCTAGCAAAGGGATTAGGGTGCTCCTCAAGCCTGTGAAAATGTTTCGGAGACGCCTCTTGAGGCTTCTTTTAAAAATATAAAGAAATTTAGCACATTTATCAGCATTAATGTAGTCTGATGTCAAACTCTAAGATCTTCGGTATATTTGGCATGTAATTAAGTCCGTCCGTCTTCTTCAACACAAAGTTCTTAGAAGTCTTAAATCTACAGAGCTGAAAGTGTTACCATATGCTTCTTTTGTATACATGCGGAGAACTATATCATATGGCTTCCATATAACCAGAATGAACACTTAGAAGCATAACTTTTCTGGTCATTATCCAAATAAAAACAAATTCGTCTTGTATCCCTTGTATCCACTGTAGCCCCACGAAAGTCTACAAGATTTCATCTAGATCGGTTATGTGAATGGTATATAAGCATCGGCAAGACGTTTTTTCTTGTCTTTTTATCCGAGTTGCACAAGATTTGGAAAATGTCAGCTTCAGAAGCTTTAGGTCAGCTGACCAAAGTTGATAAAGAATTTGTCAAGCTGCCCTACGTTAATTTTCCAATCCATGACTACAACTTTTTGTATCTTTGCGCCAATATTTACCTCATCATGATCTTGTTTGTGTGTGGATTCTAAAAAATATATCCCAAATTGTCGATGCAAATTATGAAAATTTTTTAAATCCATAAACTTTACTGCATTTTATACACAGAGTATCAAAAATTCAAAAAAAAAAAAACAAAAAAAAGCAAACAACAACCCCTCTGCAGATCAAAGATAGAAAAACATAAAAGATGATGGCGCTGGCAAGAAAGATAACAAAACAAATTTATTTATCATGCAAATGTGACACAGCGCAAGCAAAAAGGAGAACACCAACTTGATAGACAGACAGTCCGACAGCCAGACAGATAGGCAGATGGGCAGACAGACAGTTTGTCATTCATTCATTCATTCAGTCAGTCAGTCAGCCCGCTTGTCCGTCCGTCACTCACACACTTATTGTGATTTCAAACCGCGATGCTGTGTTTTATATAAACAATATATACATATATATATATATATATATCGAGGAATGAAAGAATATAAGATTTGAAGCCTTCGGGCTCTGCGGACAGTTGCTGAAATGTGGGCCAACTTGCTCTCGCTCGAAAACTGGAAAGTAAAAGCTGCATAAAAAATGACTGCATATTTTTTTTAGTTTTTGTGGCAAAACTCCCGGCAGACGTCTGGAAGAAGCCAACGTTGCAACGTTATCCTGGGTGCAGTTTTAAATTGAAACCCAGAGGGCAAAAAAAACACAAACTGTGGAATATTTAATGCGTTATGCAAAAATGCAACCATGGAATATATTGCTGGTGTGGGAACGTGGTGGCAGTTGCAGCTGAAGCAGCAGCAGCAGCAGAAACGGCTGCAATACGTTTAAATATCAGCAGTCAGTAAGTAAAACAACAACAGCAGCAGCGTTCAAATAGGAAAGCAGAGGGTAGAGCGAATAGTTGTGCTTTGCTGAATATGGCAGCCCCTAAAAGTAGGCTTTAAAATTTCAATCCCACCTCGCCTGAAAGTTGCTTCGGCCCCTCCATCAGTCACTCGCCAGCTCCAACTACCCAAAGCTACGAGGCTTCGTTGCATTTTTATCTGCTGTGAGTCTACTGGGAAAATGTGGAATGGAACGGTTGCAATCACGTGGAGTCAACACACGTCACGCAACGCCTCACCTCGCTGGCTTTTGCTCTGTGCGTTGTTCGCTCTCATAGACTTGCATATATATTGCACACGCAAAATTGGAAATAACTGATGGATGTCATTCAAAAAACGTGCTGCCGCTTTCGAACACCCAAAAACACACAACAAACTTTACCCTATAACCCTTAGAGCCAAGTGTCGGGCTTGTCACACGCGATGGCATTTGGGGAAAGTGCGTGGGGGAAACAGGGAAAAACAGCGCGAAAAGTAAACTAAGTACACAAGGCTACTGAATATTTTGTTTGCCCTGAGAGGTGTAAAGATGTCTATGTATAAATTCTTCTTAACAAAGAGACAAGGTTGAAAGAACGAATGTAAAATTAAATTAAAACGGCCCACAGTAAACATAAACAACATTAAGTATGTATATAAACTCACACATATAGTGCGACACAATTCTGCAATTCTTTTTTTATCAATGAGAAGAAAATTTGTTGGGAATTTAAGCATAAATTACATTATTTTTAAAATCCACCAAAAACCAGTGAAAACCGCCAATTTCCTGGTAATTATCGGTAGAAGCCAACTTGGCCTTGAAATTTGGTATTAAATATGATTCTATAAATTTTGTGTATAACTCTGACATATATATTATACGATGTGCTGCTAAGACGTTTCAGAATCAGCCCTGAAAACTGACCTGATTCGTTGGACATAATTTCTTATATATCGCAATTCATTTGACTTTATTTTTCTATTGCCTAAAGAGGGGACTGTGTTTTAGCTCAGCATCGTGTGACAACTTCAGCGCCTCGTCTAAGTCCGA
Organism: Hirtodrosophila duncani; assembly: GCA_037043425.1. NCBI lineage: Eukaryota > Metazoa > Arthropoda > Insecta > Diptera > Drosophilidae > Hirtodrosophila > Hirtodrosophila duncani. The sequence goes on along the minus strand of JBAMBM010000834.1, from coordinate 2,673,973 downwards.
AGACATAGCCTTGTCCATCGCATCGCCTGAGTCTTGACATCACCTTGTTCAACGCATTGACAGACGACTTCACCTTTGCCTTTGTGTTCTCGATAGTCTGCAAGCTGCCGCTGGGCTGTTGTCCGCCCATAGTTCTCATCAGATCGGATCAGATTTTTTATATATCAGCTATGAAATGATGGTGCAGCTATGAAGGAACTAGATAAGTTAGAGATTGAGCTGATTTTATATGAAAGTCATGTCAACTTTCTTCTATTGGTTATTCAAAATACATGGGCTCAAGCTTCTCCGGCCGTAATTGCCGCCTCTTTCGCCTCAGCTGTCTCGGTGAATTACAAATTTCTCTGTAAGTGACCCTGGCTGCACTCAGACATGTACCCCGGCTAAGGAACTTCCTTACATCCTTACATAAATACAACAATTTCGTGCTGTCAAAGCATGACAAAAATTTAAGTAAACAAAATTTTCATATATCCATAACAATTTTAGATCTTTGAACCCAGCTGAAAATATCGATTCGGGTTAAGTAGATGTTCATCTTTCATGGTTCAGTTCATAGCTGGATTAGCGGCTTAAAAAGACTGATATACCAGCTTAAGAACGTCCGTATCTAAGCACCTTTGCTGCCTTCATATCCATTGCAAAGATGGATCGTCTAGCCAGCCTTAGATTTTCGGAAATTTAACCCTCATGTACACCCTTCGCTGCGCCCACATCATCAATAAAAATTTACATATTTGTAAAAATGTAAAAGCTAAGTGCTTCAGCTCCTTGATTTGGAGATACTTACAGATTATAACTTAACAACTACCGATGTTAATTTGATGTAAATAGAAAACTAATTCAATTTTGCCATCTTTCGACATCTTTCCTAGAACTATATCAAGTCACCAAAAATCAAATGAATATTTTGTTATAAATTTTCGCCACAAATTATAAAATTCTGCTCAAATTTCCAAACAAAATACTTTCATGTATGAGAAAAAAGTACGCAAAATTGTTGGTTAGAGGCGTGGCACACCCATCCTATACATATTGCATGAACATTCCATGACATTAATAAATCGATGTATGAAAATTCCTGTTCTCCTTCCCTGTGTATGTGCACACCGATTGCAACAGCCAGCGGGTCACTTTAGGGCCTGCCCCCATTTGACAAAGGCATGCCGCAACACACACACACACACACACTTGGATATATATATATATATATGCGCACACATGTGCATTTTTAATTAATTTCATGCAATTTGTACGACCAGAAGGCACCACCAGCAACAGCAGCGGCTGAAAGCAACGGAGTGGTGGGGAGGTGTCAGAGTTAAGCCGTTAAGTGCATTTTTAATGTTGGTGAAAAAATCGGCTCATAGAATGCATTTTCTATTAGAACAAAAGGAAAAATGCGAAGCGCTTTTGGCCATCAGCGTAATTTGATTAAAGATTTAGATTAATCGTTTTTAATGGAGATTTTAATTGGCAGATAAGTCCAGAAATCTCTCTCAATATAAATCAAAGTAATTTTTTTTTTTAGACAAAGAAGAGAAGGAATCACGTTTAGGGAGATTACAAAAAAATGCATATAAATTAGATGGTGAATAAAATAAAATATAAACCCTTGGTTAAGGTCAGTATATAAAATAATTAATGTTATTTTAAAGGCTTACAAATTGCAGTAAGGAGAAAATCTAACAAAAAGTAACGAATTCAGTACAAAACCAAGGTTTACTTTCATAATAGTAGTAGTAATTCCTTTACCGATGTTCTCGATTTCAGCAGGAGCTTTTGCTCTCATTTCTCGGCGAATTTTATAGGAACATTTTGGGGTCACATGAACACCATTTGGGCTCATTTCAATAACGTTTTGGTATCACTTCGAGAGCACTTATGCAACTCAGCAGTAGAAAATTAATATTTTGAGGTCATTTTCAAAGCCGTTTGGTCACTTTTAGTCTCATTTTATACCGTTTGATCTTTTTTATAGAACCATTTGGTGTGATTTTCAGGAAAATGAAACATCTCTGAGCACATGTCATGCGTATATTTAATTTTAAGCCATGATTAATCGGATCGATAGAATCATAGTCGTCTGTTTGTCCTCATTAGGAATAACATGTAGGAGCAAGGTTTAAGTTTACCCCTAGGCCTAGAAACTTTTTTAAGCCGTATTGCTAGCAAGTGCAACAGAGGATGTCAGAAAGCCTGTGGAAGCAGAAAAGCTAAGTTGAAATGCATCTTTATATGTATGCAGGAATAATACCTGTGATAATTGCAATTTTCATCACATGATAGCAATGAAGACGAAGAAAAAAGAGATGAGGATCACGTTGAATTGAATAACACCATAATGGATGATGTGAATGATATTTAGTTCCATCAGGACCAGTAAAGCAAAGAATACTGCGCTTAATGGTGCAAGGAATAGTTAACATGTGGACTAGGCCTACTGGGGACACCACGATAAAAAAAACGCACCAAGTGCTCTACCTCAAGGTGGTGTGGAAATGAGCTTCTTAGCAAATCGCATGTAGAAGTAAACCGTTAATTGTAGAAAATTACCTATAGTTATATTTTGAATATACTATTTTATTTATAGTAATATGAACCGGAAATTGTATATATTATATAGATATTGTATATATTATATAGATATGGGATAGATACGAGTTGCCAGAGCTGAAATTCGGAAAAAGCACATCGAAATCCATAAAGTCACCAATTTTCAAAACTCCCAGTAAACTTTCCCAGGTAAGAACTTTTTTAGACCCAAATATCTAGCTGCTATGCCATTTAGGTAACTCACATGTAAACATCATTGAATGATTGCGATAACAACTACATCAAAGAGCTCCTACAAACTTCGTTTTAAGCTTCTCTGCGGTTACTGATATGATTATATGATATCCGACCTTATGAATAACTTAGCCTTGCACTCAAATTGCCTCGATTGAATTATATTTAAAGAGGAGCTATTGTGTTAACGTACTTCTTCTGCTCCATTTTTATAAACGGGTATTTAAGCTGATACTAAATGAATTATCTTTCTTTTCTACATCTAAACTATGCTATTATCTTATACAGTTTCTTTGATAGTGTCCAAATTTTACATAGTAATTTTACAACTTTAAGTTTTTCTCTTTCCTGTTCATATATTTATGTTAAACAAATTAACATCAAAGCTAATCAAATTTGTTATTAATACTTTCGAAATTTACTAAATTTACTTTGAAAACTTCTTTGGCTTTTCCTTTGGGAAATATTTATTGGCTTGCCGTTGAGAATTTATGTTAATTTGTTGGCTCTCATAAAAATCTCAAACAGCTGCCCATTGATTATATATTTCTGCTCGCAAAACAAATTCATCAAAACAACAACATGCCCCCGAACATTATTTACAGCTAAATATATTTTATAACCAATTTTTATGCTCAACATAAAAAATGATGAACATGTTTTTGTAAAATGCCAAATTGTTTACTAAATAAATCTTCTAAGATGTCAAATATATATTAGACAGCAGCGACTTGCTGAAATGAAAAAGAAAACAGGAATAGGAAAACATTTTTGGCCAAAAAGTGATGTGTAAATTATTTGATTATAAGAAATGAGTCTGCCGCTTCCACTTCCTTCTTATTCCTTGAAAATAACCTAGAAATTTATAATTTTTTCTTATTTTACTCAAAAAATTCAATACCAGAATGCAACTGCTTACCAAATTCTTGTTTTAGTCTAGGGAAAATTGTATTTCACTAAGAAATATCAACCATAAGTCACAAGAAGAACGCAAATTCTTCTGTAATAAAGACAAACTACAAATGTAATTCTGGAATATAATGAAATTATTAAGTGAAATAGACCAAGAAATTCCCAAAAATCCTTTGAAAATCGAAACCACATTCGAATTAGTCGTCTAACATATATCAATACTCATCATTTATAATCAGATTGATAGAAATATATGCCAAACCTGACAAAATGGGGTTGTCAGGCTCCAAGATGTTTGACTTCAATAATTTAATCGCCTTGAGTTTAGTTTAAGAATCAGTAAAAGAAGCCTGCGAGAGATCTAAATAGCATTAACGACAGTTAAAGATCCATTAACTCACCGATATAGTGGACAACTATGAGAATTCATTTATCTTGTCGACGATCTGGAAGTATTCTGGTGGATCTTCCTGAACTGTTTCAAGAGTCAGCTCTTCCAACTGATTTTCGTATTTAATCGTTGTTATTCTACTTGGAATACTTGGAATGTTTCGGATCAACCACATCTGCAGCACAAATATTGTACATTATTTCGACACTTGGTATGGACAATGACATCTTTATAGGTCAGTGGTTACTGATCTCTTTGTTTACCCAAGTCTTCTCGATGCCTTGAGATGCTTTGGCTAACTATGCATTGCCTTTTGTTGGCACAATTCGCGCATTATGAGGACGCATTATAAATTCCTGTAGAATACCATATTTTCAGAACTTCCTTGACTTTCGCACGCCTACAATGTATAACTGCTGCTGACACTATAAATTTGTTTGATAAGTCAACAAGTACTACTTGTAGGTCCTACTGAAATTCACTTTATTATGGGATTAGGATGCCCACTCTTTGCACTTGCCTTGTACAGGGTGATCTTATGCACAGGGTGATCTTATACCTGCTTCCTTGACCAGGTGTTCTGAGTCTAGTGGCATTGACGGACTCTAGAATATCCTCCACATTGCCGCGAGCAAACCTAACTCCATATTTTGACCTCGAGCATTGAACTCTAACAGGTTTTATCCAGATGAGCAGTTATACTACAATTTACCAGGAATATGAATGCAATATAGCATCACATATAAATGGAAATAGATGGGATATATCAACTGTTAACATACAAGTTTAATGCTTTCGCCAACAATTGGTTGATATACAAGCAGGCTGCCTTAACTTTATAGCGTAAAGCAGTGAAAATCTAAAGTACTTTTTAATCTGTTTTAAAATAAAAATCGTATTTTTAACTCATTTGCAAGTCAGACCACATCCATTTTAATTATGCAGCACACTTGTCTATCACTTTTGATGAGCCATATTCCTTCTTATACAACTACGTCTTTATGGTGTCTCTTAAGCGCCTATCAACAGCTTATGTCATAGTTAAAAAGCGCCATTTTTAATTGCCATGACAATGACAGCTTAGCCACATCATAAAATGCGCTGGCAGGCAGATAGTCGCTCATCCTGCCAGACCAGGCTCATCCTTGTCGTCGCTGCGGCTTCCGTTCCATGTTGCGGGTGCGGCAGTGGGAGGTGTATTCATTAACCCCTAAAACTTGCTCCTAACTATGTCTATAGAGCAGCAGTCCTTGCAGCAGCACTTAATTTGAGACTTTGAACTGAAAACAGAAATGGGTTGTGGCATTGCCATTCTCCTTGCTTTTCACTTTTCACATTTCCATCATCATCGCCGTCAACCTTTAGCCGCCGACGCTTTTGGCTTTCCGTTTCTGCTTTTTCTGTTTCTGCTCCGTATTTGCATATCAAATTAAAACGCGCCCGAGTAATTTTAACGCTTTCACATTTCAGCTAGACAACAGACACATAGATATACATACGTACTCGTATCTGTGTTTCTAGATACATACACACATACACATGTATAGAGTAGGGTGCCGGAACATGACGCGGCTTTTCCGGTACATTGTCTGATTGAGCCAAGCCAAAGCCCGTAGCTGTGAAATAAATAAAACATACACACACACGCACGCACACACACACACGCGCGCCCACTCATACACACATTTGAAAGCTATAATTAAAAAGCAACCAAATAGACAGAGAAACAAATAGAACCAGAGAGGGAATAGAGGAATAGACAGACCATCATATCCGTGTATTTATATACCCATTACACATACAGAGCCATATGTGGATACCCAGCAAACAATTTGCAGTGCAGAAGATATGAATCTTTTACGATTTCTGGGACAATCATTAGACGAGCTTATTCGACAGTTAAATAGCCTGTAGCCTGCTCCTGATCAACTTTGAACAGGATCGGATTTGGGTCGATTTGGATGAAAAACAAACAATTTCTGTTCATTCCGAAAGATCGATTAGATGGTATAGTTGCCCGATCTGGATCAAATTTGATCAGCTTAGGTAGATAACTCTAGGACGCATACAGATTAAATTGTATTTAAATCGTCTATGACTTCAAAGGATGCGTCCTGATCAACATCTGAAGTTGCATGCAAATATGTATTCATATTTATTTACCATCGATGCATTCCTATACTTATCATTATCTCACCTCAAGCCAAACTATCTGCACTTTATAGTGTCTATAGGGTTTACTGTCATAGATATATCTGTTTTCTACACTGCTTTTGCATTTGCCTTTGCACTTTCGTTTTGTTTTTTTGATCCTCGCCGACTGAGCTGTAAAATATTCAAATACTACCAAATTCCAGACGAAGCCAGGTCCAGCCCAAATGGCTGTTAGAGGTGTCTGTGTGTCTGATTGTAAGTTTATGTGTGTGTGTGTGGGTGGGTGTGGTTGTGTGCGTGATAATATATTTGTTTGAGTCGCAGCAGTCGCGCAATGCCGTGTCTGCATTTTAAAGCAATCAATGCGGGCATCAAAAGCATTCTGAGCCCCAAAACTGTGGTGCAGCCGACAAATAGTTAAAAATATGTTAGAGGTAAAGCCACAAAGGTATAGTTAATATTGATTAATGAATTAAGTAATTAATAGGACTACAATTTTTAACCAGATGAAGGCCTACAGAACAACAAGCAAAGTTTGTTGACTAAAGAAAGAATCCCACTTCGCCGTTCAGCTTCATTTTTTGTTCTAGCAGCAGCAGAGCCAGATGAGCAGCCGCAGTTGCGTTTACAGAATGTATATTCTTTTATATAAGTTTGTGGATCAGAGTTGATATAACTTCTACAAAATACGTAAAGCTAAAAACTAAGTGCCCACTGCGTTGTTTCTGCCTCCTTGAATCCGTTTAGAAGTGCCATGGTATAATTCTAATCTGCTCAGGAAATGATCGATTGAAAAATCTGGAAAACAATGTGAGTATGATACAAATTCAAGATAAAGCACATATTTAGGCTCAGACTTATTAAATTTACAGTTAAGTTTAGTTATTAATGGGACAATGGGACTTCTTCAATGATCTTCACTCGGAAACCAACCAATGCTTCAGTCTTCCATTGCAGGGGAAACTTTTCTATCCTCTTTTTTTGTCTATTATCTGCTTTTCTCTCTTGCAACCTTTTGTCTAGAGCTTTGCCTAATGGAAATCTCTTGTCCCCACTATCTAAATCCTCAACTGCAAACCACGTTTGCTTGTCGCCTGGCTGCTGCTGGCCCGGGGTTTCCTTTGCTGAGTGTACGAAGTATGGGCGGCTTTATTATTCAAGATTATCCTGCGGGTATGGAAGTGCCGTGCGAGATGTGGTACTCTGTGTGCTGCTCCACCTCCTCTGCATCGATGACATGTTTGCGTCGCCAGCATGTCTGGTCCGCCTCTGCCTGCGCAAATTACGGAGCTTTTGCTTTCGCGAGAAGTTGGCCTGGGACTACTTTGTCTACTTCTTGTCTGCTTTGAGGTTTAAGCCACATAATTTGATTAGTTCCTTCGCTGATTTTTGGCGCTGCTCCATCATAAATGTTTGAAGATTGAGATTTATTTAATGATTATAGGCAGACGCAGACACATAGTACACATGATTTATGAAACTGTCAGTTGGAGCGTGTGATTAGCTTTGACATGTTACGTCAATTTTCCAAATCATTTTCTGCCAAAAAACGAAATCCGACAAACAAACCTTTCAAAAACTTGGCAAACAGCGTTCTTTCATTTAGGCAAACAATGGCAGACGGGGTGGGGCAGGGCGGCGTGTTGGCTGATGGCTGATGGCGACGTCTGATGGCACCATGGCACCCTGGCTCTCATGGCTCTCATGGCTCATGGCTGATGGAATTAGTTTTATTTTCAAACTCAACTGAAATGAAACTCACTTCGGGACGGTCACAAACCATTTAAAACGCAGATTGTCATCCATTAAGAGATTAGAAATTTTTCAGGGTGTTTTTTCCGAAGCAAAGCGCACCAGCAAGGTTTCGGTTGTGGGTGGCGCTTTGTCTCTTGGAATTTTTTGTATATTTTTATTTTTTTTGGCAAACAGGACACACACACACAGGAGAGACTTTGTTAGCCAATGCCACAGTGGAACAAAAGGAAAACATTCGCTGCAAGCTCAGCATTAGAGCACACTGGCTTAGTTCAGTTCACTTTGTCATAAGTTTGGCATAGTTTGAGCATATAAGAAGACCATGTTTGAAAGGGATTATTCATCAGTTTCTTAACAAGTCTCTTAACATAAAGACAAACTGAGCCGAACTAGACTAGATTCTTGACAAACCCTGACAAACTTTTAGTTTTATCCAGAATGCATCGAGCGGACTTTCAATAAAGTGAATTAAGTGACGCTTTTCACAACTCATGACAAGCTCTACAACATTTGACAGCTTTAATTTGATCAAAGCTTTAAAAAAATATGTCATAGTTTGCCCAAATATTTTTAATTTTGTGGAGTAAGTTTAAGCAAAGATAAAGTTAAATTTTATTGTATGTTGACTGAGTTTGCTTATCATTTGGTTGACTTTGGGTATGTTAGGCTTAGATTAAGCTAAGTTTGGCAAAGTTTGTCATAGTTTGTTGTGAGTTTGGAACGTGTACCATATAGTGGCCTCCTTAAGATGAAGAAATATAAGAAAACGGCCGATATTTGGCATAAACTATCATATTATTCATAGTCCTATTTAGGGAGCCTCCAGGAGTCGGTTGTAAGTTAAACAAAGTTTGTCTAAGTTTGTCGTAAAATTTGGCGTACTTAATTTTACAATGCATTCATTGAATTGGGTCAATCTGTGATTGAATGTGTGATATCGTGTGTCGGTGAAGATTTTAAAAAGAAATTATCGGAGCTTATTCAGAGTTTATAATCAAGTGAAGACGTGGACTGCTCCATACAAACCATGGAGAAGTTCAAACAGAAATGATCATATTTAACATCCAACCGAGTGTTTATTAACATTCTCAGAATATAGATATTTCAGCATAAGTTTCTCTTTGGCGTTTTCATTCAGCTCTTGCCCCACTGTATCCTTAAGCCTTCCTCTTGGTCATAAAAAAGTCGTCGCTCGACTTCTGTGTAGCTGCTCCCGGAAGCATCAACAACTTTCACATAAAAATCACTTCAAATGTCATATTAGAAGAGCAGTAGCAGCTTTTTTTTTGGACAAATAGTAGCAGGACATGGCATGGCTGGACAGGACAAGACAGGACAATTGCCAACCAATTCGTATCGGAAAATTGAAATCTGTGCGATTTTACGCCCCCAACCATTGCCGGTCTCCCCAAACTCTGGCCAAAGTCAAACGCATAAGTTTGGTTGAAAGTTCAGCCAGCCATGCGAGTACAATACATATGCTTGACGTAATCCTTTTTGCTTGGCAAATGTCCCTGTCCCCCCAGCTTGTTCGCACAGGATTTTCAACAAATTTTGTCTGTTTTGGTTTTTGGATAGGGGACCAGCGACTCGGACTTGAACCAAGTCGAACCGAACTGTCTCAAATCATTTTCAATTGCTTGACCATGGGAAATGGCTGCTCATATTTTAAGTAGTGGCCAGCCAGCCGGTCAGTCAGTCATCCAGCCAGCCAGCCAGCCAGAAGGAAACTTGCTTACTCTTACGCTTCAACAAGGATTCAACTCTGTTTTGATGCAGAATACAATGCAGGGGGAGGAATAATCTAACGAGGGGCTTATTGTTTTGAACTGGCACTGAGAACTTCAACGAAATGCCAAAGCCACTCCAAAGTGTAATTGCATTAGTCAAAATTTCAAACTGAATGTAATTCAAGCATCACTTTGAATTTCGGAAATTCGAATTTTGAATTCAAATTTAAGCCGCAGTCGACTTTATGTTTCCAAAGCAAAAGGCGACTGCATCCGCTTGAAATCATCGTTTACTTTCAGCATTTGGGGACAATTTTGTCAATTTTCTATTAATGTCGCTTTTGTGCTTATATTTCTCTTAGTCCACAGTTAAAATTTGTTGAATAATTATATTGATTTATTGAAAACATTTTGATTAAATGTCACGTTAAAGGATTTAATTACTTGCAAACAACAGGAAGTCTGGCTTTTTTGTTGGGGATTTTCCAGAGTTTATATTGGGTGGAACAATGCACATTTTCAGAGATTTTTTGAAAGTCTTTCAGGCTTATCAAGGTTTATAAAAAAATTGTTAAATATTTTATTATGAACTCTTCTCACTGCTTCGTCACAAAAGAAAAATTCCATATAAAATATATACAAAATGTTGTTAACATTTTTTATTTTATAACAATCAATTTCGTTCGTTCGCATTGGTTCGTTTGTTTTCCACAATCGATCTTTAGACAATGCAGACGATTAAGTGTGTGGTTGCTGGTGAAGGCGACCTGCCTGCTCATACACAACCAACAAATATCCATCGGAATATGTGTCAACTGTATTCGATAACTATGCGGTGACAGTGATGATTAGCGGCGAGCCTTATACCCTGCGCCTGTTCGACACGGCTGGCCAGGAGGATTACGATTGCTTGTGTCCGCTATCGGAGGTATTCTGAGGCTGCTTCTCGGTGGGTAATCCCAGTGCCTTTGAGAGTTTCAAGGAGAAGTAAGTGTCAGCGACCACGCATCACTGTCAGAAGACACCGTTCTTGCTGTGGGCACACAAATAGATTTCTGGTCAAGATTAACCCCATCACCATGGAGCAGTTCGAGAAGGTGGCCAAAGAACTAAAGGCAGTCCACTATGTGGAATGCTCGGCTCTCACACAAAAAGGTATAAAAATGTATTCGACGAGGCCAATCTGGTTGCATTGAAGACACCAAAACCACCCAAGAAAAGGAACTTTTTTCCTTTTGTTTTTCAAATAACTTAAATGAAATTTGTAATTCGTCGCTCCAATTGAAATTCATTAATTATTCAACAGCCAAATAGATTTGCTTTCAAATACCTAATTTCCCTTATCAATATGCTGACCAAACTGCCAAATTTTGGCCTTAAGCTAGCAGGATTTCAAGTCTCTAGCCTAAATTTGTTCAATTTAAAATTCTTTCACATAATTGTATTTCCTTCCTGGCTGCTCGCTTAGTCCTTAGTCCTTGCTAATTTTTGCTGTCAAGATATATTTTGGCTTGCACTTTGCCAGTCTGTTTTGATTTAATAGCCGCAGCCAAAGCCACTCCGATATCACTTTAATAACTTGTCAATATACATAAAATGTTGGTCGCAGGCTATCCAGTTTTGAAGGCAACCGCAAGTATGCTCATCTGCGCAACTTGCAGTCTCTGGCCCCCTGTACTCCGCCCTCTTGCCTTCAGCCACTGTCTACTTTTAGTTTTCATCATGAATTTTTGCGCAAAAACTTTTGCCAAACTCGCTAAAATTGCAGTAGCGGCAAAAGTTGTTATCGCCATTTGCCGTAGCATTCGCCATTCGCCTTTCGTCTTACTTATCTTGGCATAAAATTTGTTTCCACCAAGGCAAGAAACTCACAGCGAATGAGTTGGTTCAGGAGTTGAGGTTTCGACTACCCTAATTGCGAGGGTATCTCAATTTTCTGAAGGGGCCTAACAAGGCCCAATTGCGAGCTCAAGTAATCGCAGTGGATCTGGAACTAAGACACATTTTGGCAGTAAATCAAAATTTTAATAATATAGAATAAATGTTTTTAAAATATATTATGAAGCTATGAAAACCAAAGGCTGTGATATGTCAGTAAGCAATAGAGGAGAAATATTAATATTAATATAAAAAATTGATACAAAATATATAAAATAAATATGTGTTTATATGTAAGCTGGGCCTTTAGGTGGGAGAACTAGGCCATGGGATAGATCGCTGTGAAGTTTGTGCAAAATAGAAAAGTTTTCATATGAATATGTCAAAATCTCTAGAGCTTTCCCTGACACCTCATATTACTAATGATTAAATTCATGTACTACATTGTATGCTTTGCCAAGCCAAGTAATTCGAAATGAAAACGAGAAAGAAAGGACAATAATGATACACATTGAGCAAACAGTAGAGCAACTTGCAAATAGAAGAAAGAATGCAAGGTTATGTATGTGACGATCGGGTTTAATAGCTGTAGAAATAATATATGATCTTTTTTTTACAGTATTTCAGGATTCTATTCCTGTTCTATTCCTATTCTACTCTCTAAATAAATACTCAGATATGTCTAAGAGTGACCGAATGTTTAGATAAATTATATTCTAATTCTGATTGTGGGCTAGAAAGCGCTTGATATTTATGTGAATCATAATAATGATGATTTCCAAGACTGTTTTTAGCTCCCTGTAATATTTTAACTGTTTGGGTTAGCGGGCTCAAGGTCGTGAGTGGGTGAAAAAATGTTCAAATGAGGATAATAATGACTTCCAAGACTGTCTTTAGCGGCCCTGTAATATTCTAACTGCTTGGGTTAGCGGGCTCAAGGTCGTGAGTGGGTGAGAATACATTCAAGTTTTTGTTTTTTCAGCTGCCAATGAAATACTTTTAAGTTTCCCTCGGAGTAATAAGACTTTCAGGATCACAGAAGAGTATTACAATTGCGTTTCACTTCCGAGCACTTATATTATCCCACTTTTCTTAAGGTTGGTCGTTTTCTTCTTCTGGTTTGTTTTCTTTCATTTTTGCTTTGGCGCAACTTACGCGCTGTTTAACGGCTCTTTGCTGTTGCTTGTTTGTTGTCTTAGGTGTACTGTGTTGTTGTTACTCTTGCTGCTACTACTGCTACTGCTGCTGCTGCTGCTGCTGTTGTTGTTGTAATTGTTGTTGCCATCTACTCGTTTTAATATGTCCCTAGTTGCGCGCGAAATTGCTCACAAGACATGTTTGTTTTTAAACAGATTACATTATTTTATTTTATGAAAGCATTTGCAACAGCCTCACAGCCTCGCCTGTCCCCGTCCCTTAGCCGCGCCCGCCGCGTTGATAATATGCAAAAACTTGGCAAACAAAAACACACTCACACACATCCAAATACCCACACTCAACTCAACTCAAAGCCCACACACGCACACACACGCATTCTCAACTCAATTTCTTCGTCTTAAACAAACATTGCCTGGGAATTTGGCCATAAGTTTGCCTTCATTTTCCAGTTTCCCTCCATCGAAATCATCAGCAAAAATTAATGATGGAAAATCATAAAAACCTGCATTACATAACAAAACAAAGCCACAAAATTGAGCTTGGTAGTTATGAGCTAGGCGGGTGGCAATGTGATGAGAGAGAGAGAGAGGGGGGAGCCTACTTTCCTGACAGCACTTTTGTCTTTTGTTATGCTAAATGTTAAGTTCATTTTTTTCGCATTAGCTTAGTGAGTAGAAAATGCACATATTTTGAAGTAGAATCAAGCAAGTGTAAGCCAAGTGCCAGGCGACAAAAGTGTCGAATTCGATAAGCCGAGAAACTATGTTTTGTGAGTCGTGGTAGAGGAAAGATATGACCAAATGTCCAAAGAACGTGAAAAAACGAGACAGACAAACAAAGAGTCAAGTGATAAGAAACATGAAGTTATAAGAACGATCAAAGCCGAAGCGAGTGATTGACGACGAGCTATAAAGTAGAAGGGATGGAGAATAGAAGACCAATCACAGCTGAAGCGAGTGATTGACAAGGAGTTAAGGAGTAAAAGTAAACTGGGGAATAATAGAACGATCAAAGCCGAAGTTCTTCAAATGATTGAACCCAAAAGAGATCTGCAACTTGTGATTGCTAAAGCATCCCCACACGATCAGTCAACGTAAATTGTATGTCTCCGCATTCAAGGAGGAATGTTATTGCCTCAATCTGTAGGTCTATATTGAACTTTTACCTAATTGCAAAGTGTTATGTAATATTCCCCCTTAACATCTTTTAGCCAAACTGCTATCTTAAATGTTGTCGCCTGGCTATAGTTTACAGCATTGAGAGTCGTCAAATCCAATCCCCATGCCGACACACTTGTAGACGCCTTTACACGTGCTCCAATGCTGCCATTCAAGTGGCGGCAACGTAGCTCCTTGGCATAATCGCTCAACAACAAGGAGCAGAAGTAGAACCAGAGCCGGAATAAAGCAACGCCGCGTCTCGAGAGCTAAGACATTTTATCTGCCTCTGCTTCCTACCGGCTACCTTTGCTTTTGCCTTTGCCTTGCTTTTGCCTTTCACCTACCACGTGTCGCTGCGTTCCATTGCGGATGCGGAAGCTTGTTGATGCTTTTACCATTTGTTAAGTGCTGCTTGTTGCTCCAGCTGTCGATGTGGAGATGCGGAGATGCGGGGATGCCGATGCTGAGGTCAACGCTGCAGGTGCCGCTAGGCGGAGGAGGCAGCGCATACATCAAGGCTCAGCACACAAACCCTTACACACACTCGCACAGGTTGATTCTCGTCTGACTAAAGTCATGGCATGGATGGCATTTCCACTCTCTGTTCCCCTCTAGCCCACCTTTGGGGATTTTTCGCCTTACTACGTGCTTTGGCATTTGCTTTTAGTTGCGCTCTACACGCTAATGCTAAGTAACTGTTGTTTATAGAGCATGTTGGGGGAAAAAAAGTAGTAAAAACTAAGCCACTGAAACTTCACCCTCAGCTTGGCTTGACTGGCATCGATGCCTGGCTTGGCTGACGAAGGGTCTGCCCCCTTTTTGGCCACCGATTTAAGGTGCATTTTTCAGTCAAAGTTTGCCAAAGAGTTCGACCTGGTGGCGCAGCGTTCGCCCAGGGTGATGTGTTTATGTGTAAGAAATATTCGTTGCATACCAACAGGCGTTTGTGGATTTTGTGTGTTTTAGACGGGCATGTACTATGCGAGTGATCATCCTGTGTAAAGAAGGGGTTATCTGAATCACACTTGAAGGAGTATGCTAAGCAGAAAGTAAAAGCTATAACTAGGTGGTATTTTCCATACAAATTGTCTGATTTTCGTCCGATTTTTATGATCTGAAATCAGACAAAAGTTTCATGATTATTTTCTTTTAATCAACCAAGTTTTTTTATAATCTGTAAACCTTTATGTGATGATATGCTGAGCATAAGTGTAGCTGGAAAGATTTAGTTGCCAGAGTGTACTTAACAATGATAATTCTATATAAATGTATCACATCAAATCCAATTCAAAAAGTTCTTCTTCAGTCTAAACATTGATTAGGTTTCATCCAAAGCATTATCAAAAGTCAAAGTTCTCACAAATTTCTGCAAGAGTATTCCAGCTTCAGCATTATAACCAAATTTTGTATGCAATTTTCAGTTCTTTCCCCCCCGTTTTTTTCAGATTGATACACAAAATGTCCTGACAGATTGCAGCCAAGGACAGCCGACATCAGCAGCAGCAGCAGCAAGCAGCAAGCAGCTTAAAAGTGCATTTCTTAGTTACGCCAAATGGCAATTTGTGTACGATTCTCGCTGCTCGCTACGGTTGCTCTCAAATTACAAGTTTATATCCATTGCCCCATTGGCATTGCCATTCCCAGTATCATCTGTATTTGTATCTGCATCTCAATATTAATGCCAGCAGCTAGCTGAGCTGAGCTGGCATCTTCATCCTCCTCGTCTGTTTGAGAAATGTGCTTTCCATGCTAGCGATTTACCTTCTTCTGGTTTTGTTTACAAGTTTTTCATGTTGTTCTCTGGAGGGTATGTCTTGTGTCTTTTCTATATCCTTGCAATCCATACAAATTGTCAAAGGTGCCAAAGAAGTGCCAAATGCTGCTATCTGCTGTATGTGTAGATTGTTTTTTCAAGGTGATATCAATATCCATTTGAGTTGAGTGCACTTTGGAGCGTAGTCCTCGCTTGATAAATTGTAAGAAAATGCATTCAAAAGTTTTAAGAAAAATTGACATTGGTTAAGGTTTAATGTT
This sequence comes from Hirtodrosophila duncani, assembly GCA_037043425.1. Classification (NCBI taxonomy): domain Eukaryota; kingdom Metazoa; phylum Arthropoda; class Insecta; order Diptera; family Drosophilidae; genus Hirtodrosophila; species Hirtodrosophila duncani. The sequence goes on along the minus strand of JBAMBM010000834.1, from coordinate 2,658,011 downwards.
CATATCATTTGCACAAATTGACTTTTAAAAGAATGATAGATGAAGTAGATGAAGTAATAACGAAAAGCGGTGTGATGAAAAGAAGTAACTAAAATGTTGATAAGTTGAAAATAATGTAAATGTAAACTTATAGACAAAATTTGTCGATTTCACAAGCAGAAGCTTTTAATTATGGGTTTCTTTTTAGAAGACCTAAGGCGTCTCCTTCGACATGGAAGAAGATGCAGCCTGTTGAGAGTGCATACTATACTCAAAGCTGGATTGCTGACTGACAGTGAGTTTGCATATTTGGTTTACTTAGATCCATGCCGGCTTAATTAAGGTCTTGAATATAAATCAATCTTTGTATTTCAAGAAATCCCAGAGATCAACAATATAATAACCTTCACCACTGTTTTGTTGTTATCGAAGATAGGCAAGTCAGTCAGTTCTTGGCCAAACGTGTAATCAACCGAAGTATCCGAGCATATACTATCTTCTTTACAAAACGGATCGATAAACTAAACTTCCTCTGGTTAAGCTAAGGCTTCACGCAGCATCCGAGTTTGGTCTGTCAAAGTATGGTCTGTCTTCTAGTGGCCAACCTTAAGGGAATCAAGCAGTTGGATGTCCTCTGACAAAGACTTTAGACTCTTCAAATAGGATCACAGATCTCTAATGGCGCATGTTGAACCACAATCTGCAGTAGGAGGAAATATCTGACCAAAGAATAACTCTTTACTCTTATCCAAACTTCGCCAATGATATTCAAGCGATATCATCTACTTTCTTGGAAAACTTGGAATATCTGTTGTCTTCTTCTTAGGTAGAATTTAAACACAAAACACGTCCTCCTTTGAAACCATGAAGTCTAAGTATTAAAACTCAATACAAATGTGCGCAGGACTATATTTCCAAATCATATTTGATTTACATTTCCATAATTTATCGTCCCCATGGGTTACCGATCGGATTTCCTGCTGCTCCGGGTGGATCCCTACGCAGTGCCATCACAATTCCAGCAAAAATAAAAGCAATTTTCAAGAATTCCATTTCCGTCACGACTAAAACTTACTTTGCATCTTGAAGAGCAGAAACTTTCCTATTTATATATTGAGCATGCTACATGGCTTAAAGTGATTATAACGGTAATAAGTTATGCTTCGATTTTGACCTTTATTTTAGAGTTGCGTAAAGAAAATGATCCATGGTTTAAGCTAATTATTATCACTCAATGTTATGCCTTAATTTAGCAGGAAATGAATCTTTAAGCTAAGTTTTGGAATTTCACTCACATTTGCATTTAAATTAACTATTTAATCTTTATTGACTTTAACTTAAAAGATAGCAGAGATGTTTTATTGGTATTATGAGCGTTTTTAATGAAGATAGAGTTGAAAGAATATGAAAATGTTAGGTTCATGCATGAAGTCTACTTCACCATTAATTAGCTTGTTTATATAGAGAGAGCCCTAAGCATAATTCTTCCGTTTTCTAAAGATGGGAGGTTGATATAAAGGATGATTATGAAGCCTAGCCGTCTGTGACCAAGGACAGCAAATAGCAAAAATATCTTTTGATTATAATAAATATTCCAAAATACAAAATATTCTCGTTAATATAAGGATCTTTGAATTCCTTTGACCATCGCTTAATAAAACCAAGGGCACCCACAGCTTCCTAAGTACACGAGGATTAGATAGTATCTATGGCAAATCGTTGCTAAGCAAGTTTAAACTATATTTCCCATTCAATATTGATTTACATTTCCATATGTTATCGTCCACATGGGTTGCCGATTGGATTTCCAGGTGGCCCTTCTTTTAGTGCCATCACAATTCCAGTAAAAACGAAAACAAGCTTCAAGAATTTCATATCTTCTGGATCAAAATTTGATTTGAAAAGAAAAAGGCAAAAGATCAATTATAGCGAGGATACGCCTTATGGTTTAAAGCGATTATCGCGATGATAAGATATGGCTTGATGTTGTAATACAATTGCTTCATAGTTTATATCAGCGTATATTACTCTAACCTTTATTTTAGAGTTACATAAACCATTAAACTAATTACATAGTCTGAATGTTATACTCGTGGAGCAGTCCTCTTGCGAGCATACTGCGGTGACTCAACAATCTGTCACTGCATCTGCTGGTGTGCCGTCCAATCTGCTCTTCAACAGTATGCCGATTGAGATCACGATGAAGGCTGGAGCCGCGCACGTACCATGGGCAGTTGGTTATCTTTCGTAAGGCTCGGTTCTGCAATACCTGGATACATTTGTAGCTGGATTTTGCGGCAATCCCACAAATTGGTTCCCAGTAAAGCCAGATCGGGGCTATACAAGGCACTTAGACTGCTCTTTTAGCTCTAAGTGACATAGTTGTTTTTCTATTTATCAGCCACCTTATTTGTTGCATCCTTTGCCCACACCTTTTGGCCGCAGATTTCAGGTGTGGCCCAAAAGTGAGGCGTTTGTCCAATGTGATTCCGAGGTATTTCGCTTGCAATGGCTGTTCCAGTGTAACTCCCGATATTAAGTTTTTTAGAGTGAAGCAAGGGTTAGTCGTCTTCATGGGATTGATCTCCTGCACTAAGCTGCCAGAATATCTATCCCTGGAGTCCAGCTGCTGCTTTGAAGTGGCAATTAGAGTTGTAAAGGACAGCAATATCGTCCGCATAGGTTGCAATAAGAGTCTTCGAGGAAGCCTCCATGTAGTCATCGTCAGGGCTAAGTAGGTCAGCAGTATATATCGAGTAAAGCATCGGGCCAAGAACGCTGCCCTGCGGAACTCAGTTCTCATTTGGCAAGGTGTCGAGTAGGTGTCCCATAGGTGTCCTAAGGGAGTCTATTTTTCCTAAAATTCGCCTTTATTTTCCTTTGCTTTATATTCCTTTAGATATCTTTCGATATCTCTATTTCGAATGTAAAATGGTGCGTTGCATATTCTCCTTAGGATTTTTATTGAGCAACTCTAACCAGTAACCAGGCCATCTTTCCGGCCTTTACCATTACCGATTGCCGAACCATTGTTGTATGGACAGTACGATACCTAAATATTTGTGAGAGCTCTTGTGCATAAGGGTGGAGCCCAGCATCGTAATGCCATAGCACGACGATGTTCTTGTAGCATTGGCTGCTGTTGACGCCTATATTCCATTTCATAGCTAGAATACTGCTTGGACTTCTGGTCAACACAGCAGTGTCATTTATTGGTTTATGCTAAGGACTTACAGGTCTAACCTATCTCACACTTAAACATCTAGAACGAGCTGCAGAGAAGTTCAGGAAATGTTAAGCTAAATTACACCTTTGTAATATATTTACAATGTGAATGTTATATAAGCCTCGGCAAGCCGTAGCCAACCAACCCTCCTTTCTTGCTTTCCTGCTTTACTCTCATTCGGATTTCAATTAACTATCAAATCTATATTGGCTTTTTATTTATAAAATACCAATTAAATGAAAACTCCCTTGATTAACCTTACCTACGCAGTCGTGTTTACACAACTTGGCTTTCATTTCTTGCGCATCTAATTGCTTTTTATATGTATATATGGCAAATCGTGCCCCTCTACAGATAATCATAATGCTTATGCTTTATGCCGCAGACGCTTTTCAATTAATCTATATCTATATTTATTTTAATTTAATTGAAACGAAACGAATTGAATTCCTTTTGGAATGTTTGTCTGCTTAGTCAACCGTTTGATTGATACAAAGTGAGCCAGAGACATGTTTGCCCTTTGCCCTTACAAGGTCACGCAGCGACGGACGACCTTCGCAGTGGCCTCCTCCACATTTTTCTTGCCTTTTGTAGCTCTGCCTCTGGCAGCCTGCCCACAAGGAGCGCTTCGTCTGTGGGGGGGCTTAATTAATTTCCCTATGGCACCACGTACTGAAAAATAGTTGAATAAGTCAGAAGGGCAAACTACAGCTGGGCTGGAGGGAATCGAAGATACCTCTTAAAAATATTAAAAAAAAAATTTTAAACAATTTTTAAATATTTCTTTTGTATCTGTAGAGAAAATGTTTAGGTTTGGGTTATGTCGGAAGAACCTCTTGAGGTCAAGCATAGGCCAGAGTGGGCCCTAAGTTAATCCGAAAAACTGTTGAGAAGCTTCAGGTTAATAGTTCCTTGGTTGACCTTTTAGCTACTTCCTCTAGAGAAGCCAGCGTTGGTACGCCAAGGTGTCTCATTCTGGCTCCTGACAGTGTCGAACAGGAACAAATCAGGTGTTCCAAGGATTCTTGTGTGCCTGGTTCCTCACCTTTCTGGCAGTTTGTGTCGTTGATAATGCCAAGCTTAGCTGCGTGCGCGGCGGCTAGGCAGTGTCCTGATGGAATCTAACTTCCAAACACTTTCAAGCCTCTATATACCTCTCCACCCTTGAAATCCCAGGGTACAACTTCTTCAGCCAAGAATTGCCAATGTAGCACTTTCAATGGGGGGCGTGGCTGGTGAAAATCGAAGCCTCTGTGTTTCTCACGCTCCTTACAAATAAATTACAAAAACAGAGTCAATAAAATCAGTGAATTCATTACTTGGGGAAATGTATCTCTTAAGGTGTGTCTTTTGCGGCTTGCTCTAGTTTTGTTCGTGGCTTCGTTTCCTTGACTTCTCCTTCTATCAAGGACACACACAGTTCTCCTGCAGCAAATAAATTAAATGACTTGGGCCAATTTAATGTAATTTTCCTTTTCCTCTACATTCGGAATTTTTCACAGCCAAAATGTCCGTTCATTCATTTGCATTGACCACGCCCCCGCAAAAGAGCGCCCATTTTTGGTAAGGCTCCTTTTGTCTTTCTCTTGCTCCGGCTTGCTCTGGCTATGCAGTGCAAATCGTCACTAACGATGCGCGTAATTTTATGGCACAGACTGTTTCTACTTCATTTAAAGCCCGAAATGGACCTTTTGGGCTTTAGATAAAACCCCTGGATATGGTCAGCTTCAGCTATACACTTGCTGTCCCTTGCCGTCTCTCTCTCTCTCTGTCATCCTGTTCTTGGTTAGATAATAACTTGTCCTAGCTATTTTCTAATAAATTAACTTTGAATGAAAAATAAATCAGCATAATGCTGAAACGAGACATGCAGCAGAAGAGAACAATGAGTGAGGTGCGGAGATGAGAAAGGTGACTAGAACTGGGCGACAATTAAATGGGCTACGCTGATAGTGGAGTTGCAAAGACGGACAAGAATGTATAGGAGAATGTAAGGGAAGGGAAGTAATTACGGTTTCAAAATGTGCGTTAGAAGGAACGATTATGCTTTGGTTTGGACATCATAGCCATATACCCATGATTCGTCATGATCATCACTGACGTCCTTCAAGAGCTACTGAGACCCTGTCTCATAAGGGTCTTTCTGATCAAAGTTCAGAAGTATCGGAACAAACTTCTCTGACACACGTCTCATGCCCAAAACATCTCAAAAATGACTTCTTCTCGGTCATCTTGAAAGACTTTGTACCACTTGAAAACATTATTTTTACTTAGAGCAGACTCTGAATACATTTCTTTGTGTTCCCTAACATGAACACTAAGCTAAATCTCCTTTTTCTAAACTTATTATATCTTTGATAACCTGAAAAAGAAACAGTTTTATATAAATCAAATTACAAACAATTCCCACCAAAGCTTGGAACTTCTGATGCAATTTTAATTTCGTTATGATTTTCTCTACAAATTTGCATATTTTAAACATTTTTTTCAAACTATTTTTCTAATTAAAATCTCTCTCATATGTGACGAACTTCCTTTTTGGCAACCATAGTGGCTGCAGGGCATTGAAAATTACAGAGAAGTCCAAATCCGAAGTAAAGTGAGCGCAAAAGCTTCAACAACATTTTCGAGTTTTTCGTACCGGAAATTGCTTGGGATTGTTCTTAATTTTCGCCGAGAACAACAACGTCAACGTTGATGCCTTTCGGTTGTTATTGTTATTGTTGTTGGTGTTGGTGTTGGTGTTGGCTTTGACCGCATGCATGAGATGGCATCTAAGGTTCCATTTCCACTTCCACGCCCTCCAAGAACACATGCTTCGAGTGACTCCTCCGACTGAGTGATGATGCACACGCACAAATTCACACAAAACTCTCGAGCGAATAATTTGTTGCCAGTTGCCTTCCCCCTGTGTGTGTGTATATGTATGTGTATGTGTAGCTGTACGGATGTGTGTGTGTGAAGCCTTAAGGCTTTTACTTCAGCTTGGGCATCCGTTATTGTCATCCTTCCTCTGTGCGTAACTTTTTCCATGTGTGCATTGATAATAACTTGCTAAGCCGGCCTGCCGCTTCTGCTTCTGCTTCTGCTCGTCCCAGCCATGTCCAGCCCAGCGGCTTGTTTTGTGCATGTTTTCCACTTTGATGAGCTATGACTAATACAACAACAAAATAATAAATAAATAAATGAAAAATTAAAAGAAAAACTCAAATTTTGTCTCGTACATTTTCTAACAGCTTGTGATATTATTATGGCTATACGATGCCAAAGGACGAAACTATTTAAAAGTTTGTTGAGAGGCAACGAAATTTGTATACCCTTTAAAAAGAAATCCACCTGGAAATGTTAGAATTTGCATTTTGAAAACTTTTATATACTAATCATATGAATATATGATATATATATATCATATGTATAATTCCAACTTTCAAATTTGTGACTATTTATCTGGTATTTTTATCATCCTTGATAGTTCTAGCTTTAAATGTTTTCACAAGCATATAGGAGGACACATTCACAGGTAATTGGGAGCAGCAAGCCTTGCTAAGACATTTACCATATTGGTGATTGTCTTACCTCTTCAGTTCTCTAACGGAGCTCCAACACATTCAGCTAAGCCGGGTTTTATAAAACTTTAAAAGTTTCAGTAAATGTTTCAGTATTTTTGTCATTTTTAACCAGCAACTAAGTTTTTTCCTAAACTGAAAAAATGTTTAAAACTATGAATATATTCTTCCTTGAATGTGGAATATATATAACATAGTGAGACGTGCATCAACTTTAAAAGTGAGCTTAACAGTTTAAACTACAAAGGCATTTCCTCATTCACTTGATCTCGAGCTGGCAAAATAAAAACTTATACAAAAATATATATAAAACTTTTTATTATTAATTTTATATATTTTATTAATTATATATTATTAATTATATAACCGATTATTTCGGAATGAACACTTAGCAGCATAACTTTTCTGTTTTTCATCCAATTTAAAGCAATTTCGTCTTGTACTCCTTGTGTCCACTGAAGTCCGAAACTGACCAGATTTCATATAGATCGATTATATATTTAGAATGTGAATGGCATGACGAAGATAGACTTCCTTTCTTGTTTTTTTTTTATTTTAGAATTAAAAAGTTTTTTTCATCTTCGATATGTTTCAAGCCACATTTTTTCGATAATATTCTTAGAAAATTGTTGTTTCTGTACAAATTTCTGCCAAATTTTTCCCACAGTATTCTACTTAGTTGTTAAACATAATGGTGGAATGGGATGGGATTGGAGTATTATAATATTATACACATGAAATATGAACAATTTATATTAATATAAGAAAAAAGACATAAAATTAACTGTGAACTAGAATAAGTACAAAAAAAGTAGACTGAAAAATTAATAAATCTATGGAAATAAATTCAATAAAAAAAAACACATTTTTTATGGATTATCTGACACATTGATTTGATATAAATAATGTAAGTTTATTAATGCTCATCTGCCTTTTTCTTTTCCGCTTTCGCTTTTCATATCAGGTGCGTTGAATTTGGGTTTTGGTAGAAAGCACCTTGGTTTGGCTTCTTTAAGTGGTCACTTGAACAGCGCAACGTCCTGTTAAAAATATTCGTATTGTTAAAATTGAGCTTTCAGGTTTTATGTACGTTTTTACAATATGAATTTTCTATCATTTCTCAAATTATTTCAAAACACTTTTATAAATATAATGATCAGTTTTTAAAAAGTTTTCGAAATGTGTCCTTTGTCTTGGTTTATTTTTGCTGCTTTTGAATGTAACTGAAAGATAACTGAAAAAGTATTTCATTCGTGTAAGGAACACCTCCCTCACAACCAGCAAATGTTATAAGGAAAACCTCTTCTTTAAAGCAATCAACAATCCAGTAAAATCAAAGTCTAGATGTAAACTGTATTACATGAAAATCCCAGAAATATTTTGTTAAAAAACCAAAAAGGAAAAGTTCTGCTTGAACTAGCTTAAGCCCCTCTATAGATTTCTATAGATTTCTACTCTAAATCGTAACTCTTTGTTGCAAATGCTTAGCTTCAGAGACTTTCCTACTTAGAGCGATGTCAATGCTCATTAAGCTCCAACACACACCTACTTTGCCACATTAGCACCTTCGTGGCCCTTACCGCTTTGTATGTCTCTTGGTTAAATCCTTCTTTGATCCCTTTTGTGTTGTTGTCGGCGTCAATGTTGCGTTACGTTTCCTTTGTCGCCTCTTTCCCCGCTCCCCTCACTGCCACACTGCCTCTCTGCCTGTCGCTTATTGATGTTCTAATTCACACTTAATCCAATCTAAGATTCGAATGAGCAATTTCAAATTATGATTATACCTTTTGGCCTCCACTCAGCCGCAACAGGCAACTGCAGGAGAGTCTCCTACGAGTATCTATAGGCAGGCATGGCGAGGGGGGTTATGCTGAAGGTAGCACAGCAGCAACAACAATGACGACAACAAAAATAAGAAGAAAATTATTTGAAAATATGACGCTAATGAAATTTTATGGGCCATGGGCAAAGGCGAGGGTTTACTTTTCCACTTTTTTTTTGTTTCTCCTCTTATTCTCCTGTGCGCCACCGCTCCATTGTTGCAAAAGCTGATGCCCAAATAACGGTAAATTAAGCGAGATAAATCAGTGCGGGCGGGGCGGGGCGCTACGGAGAAGTTGGTAGCAACCTCTAGTCGAGTCTGGGGTAGGGATTAAAATCTCATTTTTTTCTTTTGTTTTGCTTTTTTTTTTGTGTTGTTTTTGTGTTGTTTTTGCTGCTTTTTATTCGTAGTCAAATATTTGAAGCTATTTATTTGTAAACAACTTGGCATTCTTTGGAAAAAAAAATTACATCATTTTTTATGTTGTCCATAAAAATTGGTTATAAAAATTATTTGGCCGTAAATGAAGTTGCCGTATTTGTTTAGTCAGTTTTTTTTTCTTGTTCTTTTATATAAATTTGTTTTGAGTTTTGTGTTCAAACTGTAGAAAAGGAAAGCGGAACTCTGTAGACTTTATAAAATGAAAATTTCGTTAAAATTTAAGGGCTCAATATTCGAGGTTATCCATTTTTTGATAACTAAATAATTATTAGCTATATTTCTACAGGATAATTAAGCTCCCAGTCTACTTTATTGACAGCGTAAACTTGTAGTCTAAAACACAAAAAGGATTTTCAACAATTGTTTACAAATTTCCATTAATTTGTAACCCTTTAGCTTTAGAATTGAATGCCCATAGAAAGTCCATTTCAGTGTTAAGGCGTTGGCCACGCCCCTTTTACAGCTCAACACTCAATTTGTTGATTGACATGCATAAATTTCCGTGGACGACGACGGGCATGTCATTGCGATATCTGAATGCCGATTGCGAATTGCCAGTTGAGTTTTAATCAGGCGGACTTTCGATTTCACGTTGCGGTTGCTTCGAATCAAACCGCAGAGCCGCCTCTGCAGCCCCCCTGTAGCCGTGCCACGTAACCAACGACCAACCATTTCAACGGACATCCGCTTCGTTTGATTTCCGGCATGTGATTGAGTGTGCAGCAGCAGGAGCAGCAGCAGCGTTGCCGTTTGAAAGAGCCCACTATGGGACGATGGCAAAGCAGCAGCTCATGACGATGGCCACTGGCGGCGTCATCAACGTTCTGGCGGCGGCGTTGACAGGCCTTGCTCTAGAGAGATCTCATCTCATCAGTAGTCATCAGCACACATACACATCCACATCCACACCCCCACGCCCACATCCATTGAAATCTGGCCTTGATTTGCTGCTGCATTGCGCATTCGATGCGCATTCATAAAGCGATTAGTTGCGTAGCGTTTGGTCCGATTAATTCATCGCTATGCAAGGCCATAAAAAACCGTATCGTATTACGTTTCTGAATAGGAATTGCAATAAGGGTGCGATGCGGGGAGAATTGAACTGTAAGTACCAGTTGATTAGGGTGGCAAAACATTGCATCAACATGAAAGATTTAATCAACGTCCAAAATAAGCAGACACAAGACCAGACATAGAGAGGGGAATCAAAGGTAATCGGCTTAGGTAAGCACACAACATCATCATTCTTATTACTTCTTGAAGCTCGATAAACTACAAATGGCAAGCGAATGTACAATTTATTAATGTCTGAATAACAAGATGTCTAAGTATGAGTTTTTGATGGGAAATTATTTGACAAGTTTGTGAGCAAGACTCTCGCAAGACTGGCAAATGTGTTTCAAATTAAAAATTGAGGTTACATTTGAGTAAAATGAGAACAAGTAAGAAAGCTATAAACGAATTTTGACTCTGATACAGACCACTTTTTGTGGACAAAATCTATTTTTTGAAAGTCTTTGGCTTAACGAATTGTTAATACAATTTCATTAACACAACATCAACTACATAACGTAGCTAACCGTTGCTTGTAGCATCGTGGAACATGTTTGTAAGCATCCTGCAACATGTTTACTAGACAATTTGGATTGCAGCAACAATGTTGATGGCATGTTCTCGCTATATTCTTTATGACAATTGGGTCTACACATGTTTACCACCCCTCAGAATGCTGTCTCTTTCTCACATGGCAATAAATTTCAAAACAAACTTGATCTGTCGTCCCACTCAACGATTCTATATACCAAATTTGGTATTTCTAGCTCTTATAGTTTCCAAGACAAGGCTAAATCAACTCCGCTATTGATGCTGATCAAGAATATCTTCATCTTCATATCAATATCTTCATCAATCTTCCTTTTACCTTATACATTTACACGAATACACTACACTCCTTTACACTACATGGAGTACGACTATAAATATGTGTTTTATCTTTATCGTCCTTTAATTCTCCACACATTTTGGCATATTTGAAAATTTTGTTCGCTTTGTATTTTTAATATCCAAGTTTTCTAACCTTGTTTACATTTATGTCTTCAAATTTGTAAGTTTTCAATATTTCTGCTCATATCCAAGCTAAGACAATCGATATCGGGGAGAATAAATAGTTCCGAAATTTGTATTTTGTGTTTTTATTGTTGAATCATTTTAAATTGGTTTTTGCCTTTGCGCTTGAACATAAAAATTAATTTTATTTCATTTTCTTTCAACAGCTCGCTGGCTCCTGGCAACAATTTTTGATAACTACAAACATTTATTGCATTCTGATGTGGTCCATATGGGTGTGGGGCCACGGGGCGGCAGGGGCGGCGAGGGCAAAGTGGCACCGAAGACACAAAGTTATTTCGTCCTGGCATTGCGTATTTTTATTGCCTTGACTTGCCACTTGCCAGACAAAACTGCTACTAAATCCGGCGCCAGTTTGAACATAAACAGAGACAGCGTCAGAGACAGAGGCAGAGGCAGAGACAGTTGGAAAAAAATGCGGCACAGGGGGTATAAACAAGAAGAAAAACTATTCGCAGCCTTGTCAGTTGATGGGCCGGCTCGCCCCCTGCTGCAGTTGACAAAGGTTGAAGTTGAACCTTTCACCCCTTTTCGGCAAGTTGGCACTTAAAGTCTCGCACGTAAGCTGAAAGTAAAAGCAATAAAAAATTCGCAGGCCTCGAGAACTACGTACATATATACATATCTGTTTCTCCTCAGAGTGGCTTTGCATGTACATCAAGTGGGGGGCAGGGTGTGCAGGGTGCCAACAGAATGGAGGGGGCATGCTAGTCTATAGAGTAGTTTCTCGTTTTTATTGTTTATACGTTTTCGATAACGCAACGGAAATTGCCAAGGCTCTCATTTTGAATGCTCAGCCATTGTATTTCCTGTCTGTTTGACAACGAACGAACGAATTAAAAGCCCGAGCAGCCAGCCTAAGAGAAAGGGGTCAAAGTTTTTGGGACACAGAAAGAGGCGACACAACAAAAATGCGTGAATGGAATCTAGTTTAGTTGCAGAAATGAGAAATGGCAGAAGAGAAATTGCGAATTGATTTTGTGAAACAAAAGGTAATAATAAACCAAACTTATTCATGGGATTCTCAAAATATTTGGCTTGCATATAAAATTTAGTGTTAAACAAAGATTGAAAATGAAATAGATGAAGCTTAAAAACTAATTGTAGATGATTTTAAAAAGTAAGGAAAATAATATAAACTATTTTCTTATACTCAGAAAAAATGTCATTGAAGAAGTCACCAAAAACAAGATGTTCCTGAGGCGGCTTGATTTCTTTTATAAAATAAATTCTTATTTTTCGAAGAGCTAAGATATCCCTTTTATCCCTTAGGACTTTGTATGTATAAGTAAATGCATAAATGTAATTTGCCTTGAATCAAATCAACTTTTCTCCCACCTGTCATGAGTTTATCATTAACACTAAGCTGCATTCTCTGGGAGGCTGCTGAATTCTTATTTGAAAGAAACTCTGAGTAGATCCGGAATATCGGCTATAGCTTCATTGTCTTCTTTGTCTTTGATGAGGTGCACTCTGATCAAGTTTGATCTAGATTTTGATTGAAGAACAAAATTCTTATCTTAAGAGTTTTTCAAGTCCTATAAAACTTGTATTAAGAATGTTTTTACTAACTCGAGTACGTTTCGTACTTAACTCAAGTTTAATTAATAATAAAAACAAGAATTTCAATACTTTAATTAAGAATTAAATATACTTTAATTACATTGCTCATTTCTAGAGTGTTTTCTGGTTATTTTGAGTATGACAAATTCTTATTTGACTATTTCAGACTTGATTCAAGATTCAAGACAACGCAAATAAATAATTTCGCACTTCAATCAAGATTTTATCGAACTTGATCAATTTTTATACTGCTGACAAAATAGTATATAAATTTTGTCAGGAAGTTTACAACGCACCGAAGAAGCGTTGCCAACTATATAAAGTATATATATTCTTGATCAGCATGACGAGGGGAATCGATATAACCATGCTCGTCTGTCCGTCCCTCCGTCTGTTCCTACGCAAAGATATCAGAAGTCTTAAAAACTACAAAGCTGAAATTTATACCAGATGCTTCTTTTGCAAGCTGGTTAGGTTCGAGTCTTATCCAGATTGGACAACTATATCATATAGCTTTCTTATATCCGATTGGAATGAAAACTTAGTATCATAGCTTTTCTGTTTTTCATTCAAATCAATCCAAATTCGGGTGGTATCTATTTGAGGAGACCCCACATCAGCTGGTCTGAGCTGATGAAGATCGGACAAGTATTTCATATTGCTGCCTTATAAACGATTGTTCAGAAATAAACACTTAGTTGCCAAACGTTTCTGTTTTTCATCCAAATCAAAACAAATTCGTCTTGTATCACTTGTATCCACTCTAGCCCACAGACCAGATTTGATCTATATCGGCTTACATGTTTACAATGTGAATGGGATTCCTTGATTGGTAATAAATTTAGCATATTTTGACAACTTCTGCTGTACCATATCATACAGCTGCCATAGAAGGAAGTAAGCCTCTCTTGTCTCTCTTGTCTATATTTGTTCTTCTTTTTCATTTCAAGGTTTACATTTATATATTTATTTCTGCTTTCAGATTAACTTTCGTTCTCCAAATTATTTCTTAATAAATTTTCTTGATAAACAATGCCTTCTCCATTTTACAGTTTTTCTTTTCAATATAAATAAGACTTTAAGGAAAACTGCCAAAATTTGTTATTAAATATTGCATCTTCAACAAGGCACGTGCCGGAAATACATACTAACACACACGCAAACATATACATACATACACCCACAACTCATACACACCATCCAGCACACACTCATACTGGCATTTAGTCCAAACAAAGCCACAAAAAATAATGTGCCATGAAATAGAACTAGAAATCGTTGTGTTGCACTGTGGCAAATGCTATTCTCAAAATGCAACTTGGCCACGTCTCACAATACGCTGCTGCCGTCTCCTCTCCCTCTCCCTGTTCACATGGCGAATTTTCTGCAGCGTAACTTTTGGAGACGCCTTTCGTTCCGCCTACCAAACTTCGCTAGTGTTCCATTTCTACTTCTTTTGCTGTCACTCTCACTTTGGACTTGACTTTGGTAGAATTTTTCAATTACACTACTTCAACTGTGCGGCCAGAGCGGTGAGGCGTGCCAAGGAGGAGCAGTAGAAGCAGCAGGAAGCTGCCTTTGGTCCATGTTGAGGCAGTTTAAGTTGGGGGGGGAGAGAAGTCGCAACACCAGAAAGTGTTCTCTACGGGTAGACATTTTAAAAAATCTTAAAACAAGCAATTGGTTCTGAGAGGAAATAATGATCGACTAAGAGACACCCTGCTGGAAGTTGAAGTTATTCCACACAAATCGTCAGTTGCCTCAAAGAACTGAATAAGCCGTATAAAGAAGAGAGTCGTTCATGTCGGCATCTTCGACTCCCTGCTGAAGACTCTAACAGTTTCATCAATACATCATTTCAGGACAGCTCAATAGTAGGCGTACTTGTAGCGCTTCAGCGTGCCATTGCATCTGACGTCAGCATTCTGGAAAGCTTTAAAAAGTTGAAGGAGGCAAAGGGCCTTCAAACCCCGATGAACTCAACATAGAACGTATATATACTCGTCTAGACGTTCCCTACTTTACTCAGTGTATTGTCATGGCTTACAATACATTTCCATGCACTTAAGGATAAAGGAGACTTAGGCCTTCTGGAAAACCATAGACATATGTTGACTTGGAAGGAATACGTATTGGTCCAATAAAGCTTAGCTAGATGATTCTTCAACATTCCATTATAGTATTAAAAATCTGATACTGAAACAATACCCAATGACTTTCCTTAATTTTCCAACTTGGATATACCCTTCTGTGTTTCACTTATAGAGTATAGCCTGAAACTAAGTCTGGTTGGCGGCAAGTCTGATGCATTGCGTGTGGAATTTGGTTTCGTTTCTCGTCGCATTCGTTTGGAAAATGGCAAACGGTTCCGGGGGCTCAACGCCCCAGACGTTGCCGTAACCCAATCTCCAACTACTTGTGTTTCTCCTTTTTCGTCTGTCTATGCTGCGAAATTTGTTGTGCAGGCTATAAAGTCAGGTGAGCTGAGGATGAGATGTCCTTTTGGGTGCACGTGATGTTAACGTTTGTCGCCGCCGCCGTTACCGTGTTGCCGTGTTGCCGTGGCGATTTTCATGTTACAAAGTCGCCATTCTCCATTCTCCGTGCGCCATTCCGTTGCCATCCTGTTGTCTGTCGTCTGTTTTGTGTAAAAGAGTTTTTCGCCTGGTTGGCATTTTTGGTTGCCAATGGGACTGGGATTGCGACGGGGTCCGTTGGCTGCGCTGCGATTGTGGCGCTCACTGTGGTTGAGGCATGTAGGCATGAGGCACGGCTGCCGTGTGCCGTGTGCCGTTGCCGTGTTTTAGAAATGGTTACAAAATGCGTAATTAGCGTTATGGCGCATCATTTTGTTGTTGTCTTTTTCAGCTAAAGTGCGTCTGGATGAGTGTCTTTGTGTGGCTAATGGCCAGCATTGTGCGTAAGCAAAGGGGGGGTAGTGGGGGTAAAGTGTTGCTAAGTTTGGTATTATATCACTAGATGGGCAAAGGGATATTGGATTGAAACTGTGAGCAAATGTTAGGCAATATTTGGAATTTTATTGTAGGTAAGAAGCGTTGTTAAGGTAAAGAGGTCTTTGTTAAAGTTTACAAATTACCAAAAATCTAGATTTCATTTTTCTTGCTAAAAAATATTTAAAACCATCCGCTTTTTGATGTATAGAAAAATGGAATGATTAAATTGTTAAAATGTGAATCATCTTGTGCATTAAATAATTTTATATTCTTTAAATTTATTATCTAATTTTCTTCTTAAATTTTTGTATATTAAAAGAATTCAACAATTTAGTTTTTATATCCATTATCTATGCCCCTTTGTATCGCCTTCCATCTCGCTGAATATGTCTGGGCATTTTCATCAACACTAAATTTATGGGCCTTATGTTTTATGGATAAGTTTCATAAAAACATTCCCAATTAGAGAATGGAGGTCATAAATTTTCGAATATGTTTCACCTCTCTCTCACACATGTGTGTGTGTGCAAAGGTCACAAAAGATTTACAAAACAAGAAAATCCCATATATTTGTGCGGTAATTGAAAAAATCGGGCCTGTATAGTTATTTTTACTGTTGCCAAAAGCTGTGCGGCTCCCCGAAACAATCGCACGTTTGGCAGCGAATATGTCGCCAAAAGCGCAAAGTCCAAAGTCCAATCCAAAAACCAAAACCCGACCGCCGACGCCAAAAATAACAACAACAAATCAATTGTTGTATAATGATGTACACAGTGCGGCAAAAGGATAATAAAAAAATGTTATTGTTGCTGGAGCAGAGCTATGACTCTGCACCCATGTAAGGGATACACAATGCCAGGACACTCGTAAATAAATCGTGTCAGTGGGTAACAAAAATTCATTCATTTCATATTTTCCCAGCTCCTCCCTCTCTCTCTCTCTTTCTCCCTCAAGCGAAAAATGTTAGCAAGCCACATTTACTGATATTTTTGTTAGTGCAGAAAACATTTTGTTGGAAATAAGAAAGCAACAGCAACAACAGAAGTTCATAAAGCGAAAACTATAGAAAAGAGCTGTAATACTCTTTCGGAATATATATGCATTTGATCAGCAATTGTTATCCAGATATAGACATTATATCCAGCGAGTTGAAGACAGATTTTAAGCATTAATTTTATTGCTGCTTTATTGGTGGCCTGTAAACCAGGAGGAACGAATCTTGCCAACGAAATCAACAAAGTTGGAAAATGTTTTGTGTTTTTCTTAATATTTTCTGTCATATGCGTATTTTTCATTTCTTCGAGTTATTTTGTAATTATTCAAACCTTCTTATTAGCCAACTTATTTCATAGTGGACCTGGTGTAGTGAAGGTTGGTTAGGAACACCAAAATTTTGATTGGGTTACAAAAGATTTGAAGATCTGGAGAAATTAATGCGTAATAATGAATTCAAAATACATGCAGTAGTGATATATAACCGATATATTTGAGTTATTGTGCGGGGAATATGGCCTCACACAAATATGCGCAAATATATAGAGTTGTAATGAAGACAAAGTTACACTTGGTTTACTACTCGCACGATTCCAATTGCGAAATCTATCGCAGTTTCGCCAAACTTATGCATGAAGGCAATTTGTCAAAGTTATTTCAAATTCCGAATCAAAATTATATAAATAATAATAAATATCTTAAAAGTCACATATAAACTCACAAATAATGAATATTTCAAAATAAATTTGAAATGTGTTTAAAATTGAATTTTTAAAAATTTTTAAACTTATAAAATATATAAAAATTCTCTATAATAGTTCACCTAAATCTCGTTTGCTTTCCCTAACATTCATGGCATTTTGTATCTTTTTTCTTCATCTGTGAGATATTTTTAGTATAAGTAATAATTCTTTATATTATTCTTTCATTTTTGATTATTTTCACAAGGGGTTGAATTTTTTAGATTTTTGTTTTAACAAAAAAAAGCTGTAATTGATCATTTTAATTTCAACTAAATTTCTAACACATACTAATGCAATTTTAAACGAATTTCTTTATCTATTTTAAATATTTGTTAATAACAAAAAATATATATTTGTATTAACTTTGGCTTTTATCAACACTTTTAAATATTTTCATAAATTTTCATTTTGTTCTTGACTTTTTAAAACTCTTCAATTCAGCTTTTCCAAATATTTCCATTTGAACCCATTTTTGTGCTTCACACCTGCTAATTCGTATTCGTGTTGGAAGAATAAAGATGTGGGTAATGTAGATGTGGGTAACACTGCTTATAAAGTATATATAGTCCTTAGTAGAATCAATAGCCAAGCCGATATAGCTAGGCCCATCTATCCATCCGTCTCTTATGAATACCTAGATCTCGGAAGATATACGAGCGTGGGCTACCAAATCTGATATGTAGACTTCTTAAGTGTGGCGTCAGCTCAAGTTTGTTTCAAAGTTTTGCAACGCCAATCCCCTTCTCCCGTAAATCACTTAAAACCGTATATCTCCCACACTTTGTTTGAATCTCTGTATAACAATATAGTTTACCGATTTGCCATATTTGATAACCTTATCTCAACATCAATGTGGCCTACTATTTGGGTGTCCTTCGAATATGGAGTAAATGCCCAAGTTTCCACTATAGCGTTCTGACTTCTTTTCTTTCTTAGGAAACAAGTATGTACATCTTCGTACAAACTATAACAATGTGAATGTACTCCTCTTTAAGAAGCATATACCCACCGCATGCATGTGCATGTGCATGTGTGCGTGGTTGTTTGGTTTTGTGTATTTTTATATCTACGCGGCGAAAACATAAAAGTCAAAACTAAAAAGGGCACAGACAGCGAGCAGCCGTTTGCCAAAAAGTTCTCTCACAGTGGAATAAAAAAGGCTGAAACATACCAAAAAATGTCAAAAGAATAACACTACGTGTATGCTGACCAATTAGCTGAGCTGAGCAAATTAAAAGGCAAAAGTGCTACGTACGTACACTCAGCACGTGTTCTGTGAACAGTAAAGCCTAAAGGCAGGCTATGGTTATATGAGACTTATACATTTTTTTGTTTTTTTATGCAACCACTGTGCTCAGGCTGCTGGCACATATATTTTTGCTCGGTCGGTTTTGGTATTTTTTGATAAATGGTCTACTCTTTTATCATCTTGCTCCTGAGCTACAGTTTTGCTTCGCTTTTCGCGTTCCCTTTTTCGCCAACAGTGGAAAGATAAAATACGTTTTTCATTTTTGCTGCAGTTTTTCCTCCCCCTCATCTCACTGTTGATACATTTTGATACACTTTCAGATGAGGGTCTTACTATTTGGACATGATATTTGTATGGCTTAAAGGGAGAACTGAAATGGACACACGTGCTCACTCTCTGGTGATGCAAATGTTTGAGCTATTGCTATAATTCTGAAATTGATACAATATCATATTATAAATCAATTTATAAACACAAACAGCTCTGCAACAGAGCCTCTTCTGTAATGATCATTAAATTCTCCCGATTCGAAGTACTATATAATTTTTGCAAGGGCATGTAGGCTTCGTCTGGCCAAAGTTAGACAGCCGTTTTTCTTGTTGTTTTATTTTTATAATTTTTTGAAGCCCTGTCCATGCCTTCTATCTCTCTATCTCTCTCTCTCTCTCTCTCTCTCTCTCTCTCTCTCTGTCTCCCTCTCTCTCTGCTGCTTACTATATTTTGTTTTATGCAGTGAAGCGCAAACAAAACAAAAAAAAAATCTGTATTATTTTTGGTATTTTTGTGATTGCCTCCGTTCGTTCTTGCCGTTGTTCCTGTTGCAACAAATCCTACATACGACGACATTTGGACATCGGACATGTTGACTCGTTTTCCATTCTCATTTTTCCTGCCTGCCTGCCTGCCTGCCTTCTAGCCTTTGCTTTCCTTCTGGCTTATGGTTTTGTTTTACTATTTAGTTAATCAGCTAATTTAGAGTTCATGTTTGGCTGCTGGGGTCGCAATCGTGTCTTCCTGTCCTGTTGGTAAGCATCTGTGTGAGTATTGTGGCTTGTAGCAGGCTCAAGTGCAGAGTTTCCTGCGCATTGCATTCGCAAATTGGATGTGCATTGTGGTGCATTGTGATTTTTGGAAAATGAGCTACGGCTCTGGGTTTGAGTTGAAATGTAATTGAATGGGTTTGTGGAGAGATTCTTTTCTCTTTTTGGAGTCTGCTTTGATACTTTTAAAAATTCTGTTGATAAATTATTAAAAATAATTATTATTGTTACTTCCGCCTACGCATATGTATATTATATGGAGTTTGTTAGGGTTTTTATATTGATTTATTTGATAACTTTTTGGAATTTCTTGTGAATTCCTCTTCCGATGATCAGCATGGCGAGGGGATTCGATAAAGCTTTGCCCATCCGTTTGTCAGTTCGTTTGTTTCATCGCCGAGATCTCAGTCTTAAGAGTTACAAAGCAGAAATTTTTACCAGTTTAAGACTCATTCAGATCAGACAACTCCCATATGACCAATTGATACAGAATTAAGATTTGGTAGCATAACTTTTCGGGTTTTCATCCTAATTAAACCAAATTCGGTTTGTATCAATTTGATTGTCCTTTGACCAGATCTGGTCTAGAATAGACTACTATATCATATAGCTACTATATAAGCGATTGTATGTTCTAGCATGTACTGTAGGTGGCGTTTTGGTTTTGGCCGTGCTAGCGCCCCTACGAGGTACATCCAATACGAACTCAGCAGCATAAAAATGCATTTCCATACACACTTTAACCGCAATTATAAGCCACTTGCAGATGAAATTTGCTAAGCTGGCTATTTGGTGGTCATCAGCAGCATTAGTGGTTGCCTTTGAGGCTGTTTTTCAAAATACTCTCAAACTTCATGCTTAAGGTTTTTGTCTTCATATCTAATTTCCTGCGAATTTCTTCTCTTTGTCAAAGCTTAAAACTGAATTAAACTTGCGAGCCCTGGAATTGGATTTGTATCTATGGTGTTAGTGTAAGTTTGCGATTATAAGATCATCGCTTTTGATTGATCGTGAAGTTCTTATCGCACTGCTGATATTCGGCCGGATCATCGACTTAGGTCTGCGCGTCTGTTGGAATTATTTTGACGAAAAAATATGAGAAAATCTCTTTTAAAGTACTCACATTTTCAATAATTTACAAGTATTTTTATAGATCATTGAAGACTTTTGTGATTTTTCAGATGATTTTGAGGTTTTTATTGAACCTTTTTATTTTCCTGAAATCTTTGTAATTTTCTAGATTTTGTTTTTACCAATAAACCTTATTTTTCTTAGGCTTTAAGAATTTTTCCCTTTGCCTTTTAAGAAATTTATTGTTTAAACAAATAAAAGCGAGCTAAACTTTCTTTCATTTCCGTAAGGCCAAAATAACCTCTTTAATTCAAATCATTGCATTCTCTTAGGGAACAGCTGCTGGCACTCCCCCTTAAAGATTTTTCATTCACAAAATATGCGAAATATGAAAAGTTAATTTAAGTTTCACTTACAAATGGAAATGAAACAAAAATGAAATGAAATCCATGACCCAATCTCCCCACCCAATGGCCCCTTGCAAAAGGGACCAACAACAAACATCAGTCCGCATCCGCATCCGGGATTCGCATGCTCTGAAAAGGGTTGCTCCTTTCCTAATAGATTTCGCATAAATTTATGCGCCCCTTTTTGCCTGAAATATGAGCTCAGAGTTCACGACATTTGTTTAGACATGACACGGCGGGGAGGGTGGTGCAGTGGCAGGGAGTTGGTGGAGAAGTTGATGTTTTTCTCTCTATTTGCACAAAATTAAACGCCAAAACGCGTACAGCAAATAAGGACGCACTCTCTCCAGCTGAAGCAAAACAATCTCAATTATCCTTTGTACAAATTCATTTGCCGCACTATTGTCTCAGGCAATTAACGCGCAGACAATTTTTGATAAATGCTTGCAGATAAGAGAGAATCGTAATCCCAGAATCTTCATTTCAGTCTGTCGTAACTTCTGCTGGAGCGATTCCCCAATTCAAGCATAACTGCTCTGCGAAAAACGCAAATTTAGTTATAAAAAAGCAAATTGCGTTCGCAAATTAGTTGCCATTTAAGACGTAGAAGAAGAAGGCCAGGACACGAAAGACAGGACCGAACAGGAACAAGAGTGAATGCTGTCAGAAATGAAGATGGCCATAAAATGGGCAAAGTAGTAGCAAGCTTTTGCTCAAGCACACTGGGCAAATACACTAAGATTCTCAGAGAAATATAATTCGAGAAATCTTTAAAACATAAAAATAGCAAAAAATCCCTTTTGGAGCTCAGCAGGCCTGATGGACTCGCTTCAAAACGATAACTATCTGTGATTTTGAAGCTGCTGAAGCAACTAACCTACTGCTCTTATGATGAAGCTGCTAAACAAACAAATAAATTCCAACTAAATAATATGTTGGCTTTTACTTTGCTTTCTACTTTGCTTTTTTTCATTCAGAAATTCCATCAATAATCCATCAGATTTGATCAGATTATTCGAGGTGTCCGATCAGACTTTGAGAGATGTTCTGTGTACATAAATTAGGTGTAATATTTGTCTCTTATCCAAACTTACGATCCCTCTAAAAGTTAATCTCTGCTCTTCGTTAAGCTCTTTGCTTAAGATGCACAGCCTTTTCTCATTAAAAATTCTAATTTCCTCTGTCACATACGATATTTAAAAGTTCTACTTACCCCCGCCCCTCAACAAAAAGAATGCGTCGAAAATTCTTTGCTGCCTTGGCAACAATGTGCTAAAACCATAAAATTTTGATTTGACAAATGCAGAGAGATCTTCGCGCTGGCAAGCTTCAACTACCTGCCTTTTGAGTCTTACGAGTTGTAAACAAAGTTTGTCGCGCGGCGCAGGCAAAGGCAAAAAAGTTGGCAGTTAATGCGACAAAGGGGATTTACGTAACGCAAACTTTCGAAGCGCATTGCAGAGCAGAGACTTGAGTAGTATATTAGCCCAAGAGCTGCACATGATGAAGCAGCAGCAGCAGCAATGAAAGAAGGACCCTCAACATAATAAAAGAAAATGCACGCACAGCCACCATCAGCAGCCTCCAGGCTGTGGCACACACGCTCTGAAATGAGTATGAGTTGAGCAGGCGAAGGAGCAGGAGATGTTGCAGCAAGCAGGTAAGAGAGTACCTGTCAACATCCCGCCCCCTCCACCAGAAACCTCAACCCAGCCTATCACATTTGTGGTTTGCGGCTATGGGTCCATGGTCTTACAAAAGGCTCGCTTCGACTCAACTCGACTCGACTCGACGCAGTTCAGGCATTGTGTGTACGCCTTTAAATGAATTGCAATTGTGCTTGAGGCGCCACAAGGCCTACAAAATTAAAGCCTGTTAAAAATTTCAGGAAAAACCTCAAAAGAATGCCACACCAAAGCATACATGACCCACAATCAATCAATGTGTGTGAGGGGGCAGTTGAAAGAAAGCCGCCACAAGAGCACAGCCTTGAGAAGTTTCTGATGAAAACTTTGATATTTAACAATTAACTGATGATGTATCAATATTGAAGCCAAACTTTAAGCATGAGAACTGGACAAAAAAGATTAAGAATTTTACATAGGAGCTTTAGTTATTATTTGTTTTATTGAATAACAATCAAATTAATTGGTTTGTCACGAAGACAATTTTGTAAGGACATCACGAAATGATAGTGGCTTGCTGCTGGGTGCGGACTATGAAACTTCCCATCCAAGCTCCCTTAGTTTGGCAAGCGTCATTATTGATGTGTGTGGTCTAGCGATGTCCAGAACAAACGGTCTAATTGTTGACAATGGAGGTCCGAGTATATAGAAGTAGCTCATAGCAGATGATTCCCTTCCTTCTGTTATTTCTGGCTTGCATACTGTTTGAGTTGATTCAACGCGCTTTGACCAGGATCGTTTTCACACAACATTGTCGTATGTGACCCAGTTTATATCACCATTAACCATCCGTTTAAGAAATGCCCAAGGAATGGTAGATAGAAGTTCGTTTATACCCATACATCCAGCTTCTTTCTAAGTAAAAACTTTTGTAGAAATCTTTAAATTGTTTTGGGCTCAATATTAACCTCATGGTCTGCTGACACGCCGGTCTGCTTGAGTAATCTCGACAATCTATTCAGTATTTTCGACGACGGGCCGTCGGTGCAAGGTGCATCTTTAACGTCGAAGTTTCCACAACAATTGCGCACTATTAGCCGAGACACAAACCGGGACCACAAGCCTCTTTCACAAATTTAGTGTCTTTGCTCGCATTTTCGCCTTTGTCATACAGAAATTGTAGAATATAGCAAATACTTTCGTTGTTGGTCTCCATGTTTACCTCAAAGTATCTCACAATGGAATCGGGCTATCAAAAACCTGACAACAGTTTGAGTTAAAGGGGAATTCCGCCTTTCCAAAAAGGAAAAGTGTAAATCAGCTTACCAATAAAAGCATACCTAAGTTAACACACAACAAAATAATGGATTTCTTTTCCTCCAACCTAATAAAAAAAGCACGCGTTTCATAGCTTCTATTTAAATTGAAAATAATTAAGTAAAAAAATATGAAAAAATTCTTAAAATTTAAAAAGCTGCCTGCTCAGACAATACAGGATAGACTTCTCACAAACAACAACTTCTTCAGCTCGAAATACATTTTGATTCATCTCTATTTTGGCGTAATTTTCTGCTCAAGTATGGCGTAGAGCAGCCAGCAAGAAGCAACATTGCCAACAGTCTAGACTTTGTTTATGATTTTACCTTTTAGCTAACGGTTAAGTTGCGTGCGGCCCAACCAAACAATGCGCTTTTTGAATGCGCCAAGGAAAATTTATATTTATTTCTTTTCCTTCGTTTCCCTCTTTTTATTGCAAAGCAGGCAAAGCTGAAAAGGCAAAGTAAGCCACAAAGTGGAAAAGTAAAATGCCAACTTCTTTCTTTCTTACCATTTGGAAGCTGTAGCTGGGGAGATTTGCAGTAGCTGGCAATACAATTTGCATTTTATTTTGTTTCTAGAATCCTTCCTTTTTGTTTTTTTTTTGTTTTTTGCTGTTGCTCATTTATTTAACAAAAGTCTGAAGGCGAAACGACGACTTTTCTTTTTGCTTTCCATTTTTGCGCTGCTTGTGACAAATTAAGTTGCCCGAAAGTCGAGAGAGGGTTAAGATGACTTTCTAAGAAGCCCGACGACTATGATTAGTTGATACAAATTTTGATAAGGTTCAGTTGAAGATTTCATTATGAAACATTTTATGGGAATAGATATGTATATATGGTGTAGAACATTCAAAACTGATCAAGATCAGATCAAGCGATCTGCTAGATGTAAATTAGATGTAGTTTTCCCTGTTCGTACTTACTTTCCCTTGCTTTTTCTCATGAGAAATCCTGCTATAGATGTGTGAGATGGTGATTTGTGTGTGGCTCGATGCTTGCGATGCTGATAATGCCATGATGGCGATTCTACGAGTATGTTCGCTGATATTTTCGCAACTTGTGAAAAGAAAAAAGAGAAACCCAATCAAAAACAACAGAAAATTTCGTAAATTTGTCTTAAATTTTATGTGTGTTTGATCCATTCTAAAGATATTTCCTTCTTTATTTTTCACATACAAACATTTTGTTGAAAAACATAATACAATGCCAGACCACAGATTAAAGAATAGCCCGATCTTCCGACACTTGTCAAGCGATTTCCATAACTGCTTTCGGTTCCTTCTTCTTCACTTTCACAATCCTCTTTACATAGGTCACACATTTTCTTGTCCATATACTGCAGAGCTTCCACTTCTTTTATCATCTCTGGTCCAATAACCATGGTACAACCCATTTTTGGTGTCCAAAAACAACAATACGATTCAATTTCATCTGCAGGACAGCTGAAAATAACGACAAAGTTCTCTTAATTGCAATTGAAACGTACTTGCAAACTGAAATTCAGGCGGCAGGCATTCCTTGGGTGCATTCTTAATAGCCCAGCCGGAACCATTTGGCTTGACAAAGCTGTGATCCCTTTCAAGATCACAGCGAAAGCCTAGCGCATCGCCTCTATTATTTTTCATTCCTTTACAATCGGCACATTTGAGTTCTGCATTGGAAATTAAAAACCAACATTTCTATATTCATTTCACTGTGACATTCTACTTACGGGAAAAGGCGATCGTTGAGGTCAGATATGTTAAAATCAATAACACACTATGGCATAATTTCCACATGAACATACTTTCGTTTCATTTGTATAAATTGTAAATTGAACATTTTGAACTGGAATTTGATAAAAATTAATTTTTAAGTTTGAGGCGAGTGTTACCAAGTTTATAAAATTTGATAGCAAAACCAACTTTCTACAAAGTAAATCACATTTTTTACAAATGGATTTACAACTCACAATATACAGGATATAAGGTTTTGTGGTTTGGGGAGGCGGGAGGGAGCGTGGCAAAATTTGAAAACAAACTTGATCTGACGCCCCATAAGGGGAGTCTGCATACCAAATTGGGTCTCTCTAGCTCTTACAGTCTCCGAGATCTATATGTTCATACGGTCGGATAGTCTGATGGACGGACGGACAGACAGATAGACGGGCATGGCTAGATCGACTCGGCTGATGCGACGTTTCCTTGGTATATTGAAAATATTTATGGAATAACAGTGAAAGAATGATAATGATTCAATGAATGTTGAAGGTATGCTGGTCACACTAATACCCAAGGATGTCTTCATCTAAGGGTATATCACATGATGTTTCTGGCACAGCATCTGCTTTTTGAACGACTACATTTTCTATCAGCATTTCATATAGAATTACAAGACGAGGTGGGTTCATTGTTGCACTTCTCTCTACTTCAAATCTCTTAATAGAAATCTGTGGAAGTTTAACTAGGCTGCATCAATTAGTTGGTGTTGGACAGCTTTTGAAAGGAGACAATCTGAGGAATTTCGATGAAAAAGAGATTTAGAGTTATCACTGAAACCAAGCAGAGGCTTGATAACTTCAATGGGGACTATGCAACATCCATTTCAATAGCTTAAAAGGCATCGCCACACTATAAATTGTCGATAAGATCCATGGAATGCTTTTGAACCATCAAAGAATACAAGTGTCTGAGGTTGCTGAATCTGTAGGCCTGACAACTGAGCAGATATATCAAAGTTTACAAGAATATTTAGACATCGAAAAGCTATCCGCGCTGGGTTGCGCTCAGACTCATACTCGACTATAATCTCCTGTTTTGTGACCTTGGCAGGAATCCATAAATTGGCCTACGAACTTCTACCTCACCCAACATATTCTCCAGATTTAGCCCATTCTGAATGTTTCCAGTCCCTCTATATTTTTTAATTGCATTCATTCTCTATTAACATGTTATCCAAGGATCGGCAACAATAAGGGCAACAGAAACAAAAGAAACTTTTAAGAAAATGAGTTGAGAATTGCAAGTATACGTTGTGAATGAAAACTGATTTTTATTGAGATCTAAAACAATGTTATCTTGGTAGAAAAAACATATATTTTATAACTTTTTAGCTTATGTTTTGTTTTTGTTTTGAATCTAGGATTATGCGAAAACAATAAAATTAACGAACCAAATGCGAATAAGAAAAGAAAATCACAGGTCTAAGGGAAAGTTTGGCGGAACTGCGAATTGCGTGTTGGGGGAAAATGTTCATAAAAGCGTAAAATCAAAGCTGGGCCTGGCTGGGAAAAGTGCGCACAGATGCTTCCATAATTAAATAAGCATCCGAAGCTGACACTGGAGCTGACAAAAATGGCGTCAATGCCAACACCTACCCAAAGGCGCATTGACATTGGCATTCGAAAGTTGTTGAGAGTCCTGAGTCCTGGCAAGTGTTCCTGGTCCTTTTGCCATTTACCTAATTGGTAATTTTTGCGTCTCGCGTTTCCACAATTGATTTTGGTTTCGTGTCAGCGATGATTGACAAGTGGAGAGTGGAGAGTGGAGTGGAGTGGAGTGGAGTGGAATGAAATGGCATGGCCTCGGAAAGAGGAACTGATGCCGCCGATGCTGATGCTCCACTTCAGGTATCTGCTTTTGGAGTGGCTGTTGAGTGGCGGATTTCGATGATTTTGCCTTGGGGTAGTGTTGCGCTCGGACCTTTTGGCCAAGGATTGTCCTTTGCGAGAGGACTTGGCGCATGCTAATAAGTAAATCCTGCCAGCCAATCCAAAGAATAAATATTTGAGAAACGTACGCTGCGTGGCAGTAGCAAAGCGTGGGCCGGCTCGCGGGCAGTGTAAGTACTATAATAAATGCGATTTGGAGTTCCACCAAAGCGCGCCGCTAGGGTATTTTGACTTTGTAAGGAAGTATGACAGGGGGCATTAAATACATTTTATATATCAAAATTTAATAAATATTAGCAAAATTTTAGATTGGTTAATTAGTAGTTTGCTTAGCATATATTTTCCCTATAAAATGTTTATACATTTTTCACTCATTTCAAGCTTAAGCCTGCCTGTCTATTTGTACCCAGAAAGTTATCTCAAAATCTAATCAATTTTTGAATAATGTTGACTTAAATTAGCTCAAGAAGTTTATGAATTTTTGTATTTAAGATAAAAGACTCCACTAACTATCTATATGTAGGGTATGTCCGCTTCGTATATGCTTTAGTTTAATTTCTCTACTGCTTCTGTTTTTCTGCTGCCTCGTTTTGGTACGCTCTGCTCTCGGTACGTGCCGCTTGTTTTAAATTCAGCGTCAAAATCGTTTTATTTGCCAATATTTCATGGTGTATATGTGTGTGCGTTGGTGTGTTTGGCTTGCTCAGTCCTTCGTCCTTGTTTTTGTCCCGTTCACTTTATTAATGGTGTTGGTTTTCGGATTATTTAACGGTGTATTATTTTATTATTTATTTTTGCATTAATTTTTGATGAGCTAAGGATTTTTGCCAACGAGAACTTTTCATCCATCAATGGACAGGGGGCGCGGTGCTGGCCAAAGCTGGTTTCCAATTTACAGCTAGCTCTAATGGGTTAAGCTTGGTACAATTTTTGGTTTTGGTTTCGGAAGATTTGTTTCTTTTTTTTTTAGCAAATGTTGTAAAAGTTTATATCGCTGGAAATCGATTTTTGGCTTGAAATGAAATTGCGACTTTGATAGACTTTTTTTGTTCCAAATGGACAGCTGGGGCTAATTATTTATGCGTTAGCTTACTGACAAAGAAATAGGGAATGATGGGAAGACCAAAGGTGGGGCTGACGTTTTGGGGTTCATGTGTGACGACAGCTGGACAAGTAATTTGGTTCCATGCAAAAAGAGGTTTATTAACAGCGCTGCAATTCAAATGGCTATATAATTGCGATTGAATTGAATATAGATAGTAAAGGATTTTGGATTCGCATTGAAGGCTAAAGTAAAGTCTGTAGAAAAATTGAAATAATTATGAACAGAATTTATATAAAGTTATATATCTGTTGTGGGTGACCTCTACTCTCTAGAATACATATCGAAACTCTCGATCGACTGGCCTATCTATAATATTATGCTCCTGTGCTCTTCATATCCTTGTGGCTAATAATCTAATAATGATAGAAATATTTACCTAAATCTATCATTTTTTCAATCTCTAAAACAAAGATACATCTTCTTAGAGGTAACTATTGTCTATCAAAGACTTTCAGCATTTTAGGACGCAATGTCAGAGAGACCTAAAATCAATTAGAGTTTATACTGCATAGATGGAAACGTTTGTTCTCAACCCATAGTGTGACTTCATACAATTAAAATGTATTTCATATTTCTTTCAAATCCTTCTCTGTAATTCCTTCTCATTAAAAATATTTCATTTGGAGAAATCCCTTTAATATATTTAATATTTTGATTTATCTTTATATCAGTTTGGACCTTTGAAAGTATGCAAATCTTGCTAACTTCTTACAGGGCATTGAAAACGTCTGCGGCCTCTTCCCCATGTCTAGCCTTGGCTAGGCCCCCAGCTCATACTCAAGTTCAGTGCCAGGACTTGTCAAAGTGCTCGCTCATTAGCGAGGCCAATGTCAAAGGCTACGTGTTGTCGCAGGTGCCATTCCACACACCACACCGCCTTCTTCTTCGCCTGTTTGCCCAACTCTGTCTGCCAAAAATATTAAAAATGAGCTGTCATTTTTTTCCGGCACTTCAACCGGCACCGCCTTGCTGTCATCTTATCATTTTTCCCCAGCAACTTTGCAGCGTCGGGTTGCTGCTGCTTGGGTTAAAAATTTTATCAAAAGTTCAAAGGCAAATTGGCTCGCGAGAATTATAACATATGTATGTAATACATGGTTGGCCAAATTATATGAATATATACACATTATGCACACATATGTCTGCAACTTTGAAAGATTTGATTAAAATATCTTGGAAAAAGAATTCTCCCTTTTTTAGCCACCTTAAAATTTTGTACCCATGTTGGCCTTTTTCAAAAGTTTAACGCCAGGGCGGAAACTTAAGGAAAAATGTGATTTATAAATATTTTTATTTAGCTGAAAGAAGTTGATTGTTTTTCAGCTAAGCTCATGTGCATTAGGTGTCCGAAGGACAACGTAATAGAATACGATATAAATTGATGTAAAAAATTTAGAGCAGCGTTGTTTAAGCTGTTCTTATTTGTCTTGAAGTGTTTGAATTCACTATTGGTTTCAGTTTTGAAATTTGCAGAAGGTCGCCAACGATTGGGAATGGCTTCTATAGTCTGCGCGATTTATTATTCCACTATTGCACCTACTGTTATATTGTACTCCACTTGTAGGCTCTCCTAAAGGCTCTCCTTTAACTCCGATTTGACACTCAACTTTCTATTTCATTTTAAGCATTTATTTGTACAATAAATCAGAGTATCAAACACTTGGTTTCATAATATGATCTAGTAATCCTTTGCTTAAAACTTAACCCAATATTTTACGAGTTCTTCTAAAATCTAAAATTCAAGATTGAAATGTGTAAATTAACTCAAATATTAGTATTAATTTTCTCCTTTTTTAGTTTGTTAAAAATGGCCACGGCCCCCGGTGAGTCTCACACATAATCCACTTAATCTCTCTCTTAGTCTCGAAATGTCCAATACAGCCTGTGGCGAATGTGATGGCATCGACAGTAGGAAAGGGTCCTTAGTTGGCTTTCACTGCGCTCTTGGGATAGATCATAGATTGATCAAGCCTAAGGCTGAGGGCGGTGCAACGAATATCAAAAACAATTTGGATAAATGCTTGCCAGAAGAATATGTTATAACAGGTAAGTGATAAGTTATCATCAATCATCATTCAATCATGAATGATCTTAATCAATATTATCATCATGTGCAGGAGAAATTCAACAATTATGTTGTTTTTGGTCGCCCAAGTTTGGCTGTTCAGCTGTTTACGGAGACAAGGGTATAGCGAACGCCCCCGGTGGTAATTTGTCGTGTGGTTGGTGTATGCTAGATTGCTTTAACCCGCCTTCGGGCAAGGCAGAGTCAAATGGCATTTCATTCTATATAATGCATGGATATGGAACTGTTTTGCTGAACATGCTTGTATTAAAATATTTTAACTAAATTAAATGAAAGCCAATGTTTTGTTTGAAATTCAATTTTTTTGCGAAAACTTTCATAAGGACAGACGCCATGGCTTTGGGGGAGTGTTGTCATCTCTTCAACAAATGTGATTCAAGATCGTCTTATCCTTATTTAAGATAATAAATATGAATGACACAGCGTGCATCCCAGAGCACTGACTGGGTGAGCCTCTTGGGTATTCAAGGTATTCCAGTGGAACACTGTCAAAATGCCTTTGAAATGGTCGAATGTGTTCGACAATGCAATTGCATTTGGGATCATTGGGCAGAGGACTCTAGACAAATGGTGCCTCTATTCAGGGCGGCCAAGTTCTGCAGCAGCTGCTTGCTCCAAATGCAAAAACTGAAGCCGGATAAGAGCTGGGAAATGGGCTCGAGTGGGCCGCCGGCGGGAGCCATCTTCTGGCGCTTACTTGTAGTGGTGAAGTCATCGAAAAATAGCTGCCGCTTATTTAGCTTCTTAGTGGCGTTGCGACATTGCGAAGCCGTGGAAAGTTAAGGATCAGTATATCACAGGAACTACTCAAGGACCATTCTCACCATTCTAATAAATTAGGAAACCCAAAGGTCGTAGTAAAAAGTCTCTGTAGCGCTCGCACAACCTGCCACTGTTAAAACAGAATCAAAAGGGAAAGAAGCGAACGTGTGCCTAGTGTGACCATAGTGATCACATCAATGCGATCCTTTACTTTGGTATTTTATATAGTACATATTCAGCAATATATTGATTAGCGATACTGTGAAACAAAAACAAAATGACTGCTTAATCGATATGTGATATCATTCTAACAATAATAATAGACAGTTATTGACAGAATCAGGGTTGCATTCACAGTCTCATCAAAGTGCCCTCGTATGCAAACCAAATATGTATTGTAAGCTACGTAGCCTTTGCAGTTAATTTCACGTAGATTTCTTCATTCAAATAAAGTACGAAAACTAAACGAACTATGTGGAAATTGAGGAAACATTTCTTGTTGATTGCAACCATTTTTGGATTCATTTTATATTCCGGTAGAACAAATGGAACCTTCAAATAATACCCTACACTCGTAATATTCTATCCATACTTAATTCTTAGATTCAAAATTGTTTTGTGAAGAGGATTGCAAGAAGCACCTGGTAAGTCGGAAGGGTGATGCAGTGGGCTTCCACTGTGCGCTCGAAATGGATCAAGCTTTAGTCAAGAGACGCGGCTCAGCGAAATCGGACATAAAATATTCACTTGACGATTGTCTGCCAGACAAATTTGTATTGACAGGTGAGTTTGCATTTTGCCTAAAGATATATATACAATAAGTATATATGCTTCGCAGACGAGATCGAAATGTATTGTTGTTTTTGGTCGCCGAAGTTGGGTTGTACAATGGTTGGTGCTGAAGGACTGAAGGAAATTATTAATGCATTGCCTAAGGAGAATTTGACCAAAGGGATGTGTACTCCATGTGAACGGGATTGCCTTGATGATAAGCCCCACCTTGATGGAACTTCAAGCTCGACCAATTGGAATCGTATGGCCAATTGCAGCTCGGTATTTTATTTTATGTCTGGTTTAGCAGTGAATTACTTTATAGCCAGAACGTCGTTTAAATAAAGTTGTACGAGTTCATTTAAATTATGCAAATATGTTGGCTTTATATGTATAGGCACTATTTTTTATTTTTTTACTGAAAAAAGAATTTATGGCATAAAATGGCCTTTTAGATTTTCAACATATTCGCACTTATCTTCATTTTTGCTGCAAATCAATCGTTTTCAATCGTTCAAATAAGTCGATCGTGCCAGATACTTTGGATATTATAAGGCATCGAAATCATTGAGAGCCGATTTGTTTGAATCCATGTTATCGTTCTGAAATAGAAACCATTTGTGGCAGCGGAGGGCACCGAATCTTCAATCGGGAGCACTAATCCAAATCTGCGGGCGCTGCATCGTAGCCAAAGAGCTCTCAGAGCTCTGGGAGCCACTGGCTGCCCACCAATGATTAAGGACGATGGGTTTCCCTAAATCATTTGAAAACTTCTGACACACAAATAAATATAGAACCGCCACGGGATACAACTCCAGGCTAAGAGGATTTCCACAAAGAAAACAAGAAAGGAAGGCTCAGATTCCCTTTCAGATTCGGTTGAAGTTCGCTCAGCATACGGAGAGGGTTCTAAGACTGACACATTCCAAATTTGGTTTAATTTAATAGTTCCATCCGAATCGGTCAGCTATATGGAAGCTATATGGTATAGTGATACGATCCGGATCAACTTTGAAAACTGACATTTGCCAAATTTGGTTCAATTTGGATAAATAAGACCCAATTGCGGTACTAAGAGTTCATTCCGAATCGGGAGCTATATTATATAGTATATTATATAGAAGCTTCTATAGTCTCCGCGATTTATTCGCGTGTTCAGCGTCCATGGTGAGGCAGATCCAGCGGGTGGTGCCTTTTGAGTCTCCGGATGGTGGTGCTGATGGCCAGGGGGTTGGTGTGCCTATCGAGACGGGCGATGTGGGATATGCTGAGACTGACGATCTTCTTATGCACCCATGGGACGCCAAGCTCTTGATGGACTTTGGCGTTTGATGTTTCTAAATTGGCGTTCGACAAGATCCTTAGAGCTTCATTTTGAAACCTTTGTATCACGCTGAGGTTCGAGCGGCTAGCAGTACCCCATATGGGGAGCCCATAGGTTCACATGGGTTTCATTAGTGCCTTGTAAATGAGCAGTTTCACCCTTAGCCTGAGTTTCGACCTTTTCCCAATGAGCCAAAGATACTTCTTCAGCCTGACGTTCATCTGTGCCCTTTAATTGACGAGGTGCTGCTTCCAAGTAAGTCTTCCTTCAATAGTTATGCCCAAATACTTGGCAGTGTTGCTGTCGGGGATTGTTGAGCCGTCCAGTCTCCTCTTCTCAGAGCGAATGTGCAGTGGGTGGATTTGTCTGGATTTACCATGGTGTTCCACCTCTTTAGCCAGGTGAATGTTGTGTCGAGCTGGGACTGTAGGCTGCAGTGTGAGAGAGGCGGTCTGTGGGCAGGTGTGGCAGCCAGTAGACTCGGGTCCATGATTAGGGGCATGTCGGCGGTGTACAGAGTGTACAGTACTGGGCCCAGAACGCTTCATTGCGGGACTCCAGCTCGAACGTCCTGTATTAATAACACTTTTACTTTCATTGAAATTTATTTATGTTTTTATTTATATTCTGTTGGGAGCAGCGAAGGTGCCGCTTCCAACGTTCCATTGAATCTGTTCTTTACATTTTTACTTAAGTTCTAAGTAAGTCTAAGTCTCGTCGCTGCGCTGCCGACAGTTGGTCAGCAGAGAGACGGTTAAGTATATTATGTATAACATATGCTTTGCCGCTAAGAACTTCGGCAGAGAGAGAGAGTTGCAGTATGTATGTAGTTATGTGTTTATGTATAAGTACATGCATACGGCACATACTGGAAAAGTGTTTACGCTAGCGATCCCACGCTGCGGCCAGTCCGCATAAGTGGAAGATCGTCTTTCAGCGCACATGCTTGTATAAACATAGCAACAAAGTCTCACTATGTTCTGAGTATGATACTCTTACTTTAAATTGGGCATATGACCACTTGTAATATTGTATACTCTACAATACTGTGGGCATATGCTCATTTGGCATACAACATACTACAGTCCATTATAGCCGATCTCACGTCGCCACACTTCACAAAGAAACCACAGGTGGACGTCCCTGCAAGCGGTCGTATAGATGGATCGGCTTGGCGGAGTGGCGTGCTAGACGTCATTATAAATTTGTACATTGAACTGTTCGACGACGTCGTCCAGATCTTCCCCTGACGAGATCTCAACCGCCGGGTCAAGATTGCTCTGCAGCCAGTGTTGATACCGCTCAATGCTGGTGTTTCTTTTGAACAGTCTGCCCTTAGCAGAGTTGGTGCAGGCTGAGATATTGACGAGGCTCCTGACAGCGCAATGGTCGGAGCAAAGATCGATCGCATTACTCACTGAAATCCTATGCCGCTCGACCCCTTTGGAGAGGACAATGTCCAAGATGTCGGGTACCTTGTTGGGGTCGGTAGGCCAGTAGGTGGGTTCCCCAGTGGAGTGGCAGTCAACTAGGCTATAGTTGATGGACCTGTACAGGGCAGTGCCCTTGGGGGGTTGATGCGGGATCCCCACCATGTGCGTTTTGCGTTGAGGTCTCCTCCAGCAATAAATCTCTGGCCAAGACTGTCAAGGAGTTCCCGAAAATGGGCGCCACCGACTATATGACGAGTGGGGCAGTACACGGCTGCGATGGTGGTGTCTCCGGTGGGGTTGAGGATTCTCACCTTGGCACACTGAACCCAGTCCTCTTGCTGTGCAGGAAGCCCGCTCCTGATAATGACTGCCGCTCCGCCACGAGCAGTGCCACTGGGATGGTTCACGGCGATAACATCCTAGCCGGAGATAGTGAAAAACAACCTTTGGGAAAAGTGAGTTTCGGACTCGAGGAGGATGTCGACATGGTTGGTCTTGATATAGTGCTCGACCTCGGGTCGACTCTTACACAGACCGTTCGCATTCCATAGGACGATATGGAGATTTATTTGCATTGCTTGGCCAGTACTGACGTAAACTGTTGCGTCAAGGCTGCAAGTTGTTCAAGCACCTTCCCCATCATAACATCTAGACGATCGAGTCTAGTGTTTACCTGACTAGGAGGAGGGGGAGCAGTGTCGAACTGCTGGGTTGCTGGGATAACTGTTGGTGCTGCTCTGATGGTGTGCGTTGGAATTGGCCTTGGTTTTGGTGTATGCTGCTCCTTGGCCTTTTGGTATACAGAGCAGACTTTGTATGAGGCAGGATGAATCCCCTTGCTCAGGGCACAGCAGGCTTGTGCCTCCTTCGGCTTGATGCACTCGTTGGAGTGGTGGTCATCTCCGCACTTGACACCCTTGGGTGAGAGCCGGCAGTACCTCTGGGTATGACCGAATCCCTGGCATCGGTAGCACTGAGGTATATCCTTGGACTTCAATGGAGGCTCAATGGTGACGATACACCTGCAGAGGCGTTTAATTGCAAAAACGTCTTTTTTGCTGCTGGCTGGCTCCAGGTTGATGAAGAACAGCGACATCGGCTTCTTGTTGGTACGGCTGATGGCGTTCTTGATCTCGCGACCTCGCACATTGTGCCCATGCGAGTGCGTCCTTGACTCGTCGATCTCCGTGGAGTAATGGAGCCCCTTGACGACTATTCTATAAGCGCGTTCGTCCCGCGCCTGGAATGTTTGGTACCGAACCTCATTAGAATTGAGGTACTCCTTAAGCTTCGTGAAGCTTTCCTTGTCCTGCACGTTCACCCGGACACGACCGTCTCTGCCAGACTTATAGTCGAATCGGTGGTTTCCGATGGCCATTGTAACGTCGGTGATGAAACCTTTGATATCGAAGACGTCGGGCACAAATATCGGTGGGGGCTTCAGGGTCTTCACAGGGACAGTATGGACGGGGTCGACGTCGCAGAGGGTCTCATCTTCTCCATCATCGGCGTCATTGTCGTTAGCAAGAACGGCAAATCTATGGGTGCTCTTGGCACTTGCGCTCTTGGAGGTGGAAGACTGATGGTTAAGCATCGGCTGATGCGCTTCCTAGTCGGCACCTTGCGACGAACCTCGCCAGGCCCCAGGCTCTCCATCGCTGCTAGAGCTGTCGTGCTCCGGGGAATACTTTGGCACCTTTGCTGCCGACGGGACGCACTTGGGCTTGGTGGACACGCCTGAAGGGAGCTTCAGAGTAGTAAGCTGCTTAGTAAGCTTAGCAGCCTGTTGGGGCTGCCATGGGCAGCGACAGCTGCAGCAAGTGAAGTTATTTGCTGGCAGTGAACGGTAAATGAACACCTGCAGTCACACACACACACGACTCGGCGCACGTGCGAGAGTGCATTAGTGGGCCGAAGTCAGACGCGTGATTGGCTCGACCAATCAGAGGGCGGCTGTAGATAAGGGCTAACGGCACTTTTGGGCAAAAGTTCAGCGGTTTTCTAGGCACGTCTTTACTCGACGAGTGTTCGATCGCGAACTCCGATTTGACGCTCAACTTTCTATTTAATTTTAAGCATTTATTTGTACAATAAATCAGAGTATCAAACACTTGGTTTCATAATATGATCTAGTAATCCTTTGCTTAAAACTTAACCCAATATTTTACGAGTTCTTCTGAAATCTAAAATTCAACATTGAAATGTGTAAATTAACTCAAATATTAGTATTAATTTTCTCCTTTTTTAGTTTGTTAAAAATGGCCACGGCCCCCGGTGAGTCTCACATATAATCCACTTAATCTCTCTCTTAGTCTCGAAATGTCCAATACAGCCTGTGGCGAATGTGATGGCATCGACAGTAGGAAAGGGTCCTTAGTTGGCTTTCACTGCTATTATGGGATAGATCATAGATTGATCAAGCCTAAGGCTGAGGGCGGTGCAACGAATATCAAAAACAATTTGGATAAATGCTTGCCAGAAGAATATGTTATAACAGGTAAGTGATAAGTTATCATCAATCATCATTCAATCATGAATGATCTTAATCAATATTATCATCATGTGCAGGAGAAATTCAAGAATTATGTTGTTTTTGGTCGCCCAAGTTTGGCTGTTCAGCTGTTTACGGAGACAAGGCTATAGAGGAACACTCCGGTGGCAATTTGTCGTGTGCTTGGTGTGTGCTAGATTGCTTTAACCGGCCTTCGGGCAAGTCAAATGGCATTTCATTCTATATAATGCATGGATATGGAACTGTTTTGCTGAACATGCTTGTATTAAAATATTTTAACTAAATTAAATGAAAGCCAATGTTTTGTTTGAAATTCAATTTTTTTGCGAAAACTTTCATAAGGACAGACGCCATGGCTTTGGGGGAGTGTTGTCATCTCTTCAACAAATGTGATTCAAGATCGTCTTATCCTTATTTAAGATAATAAATATGAATGACACAGCGTGCATCCCAGAGCACTGACTGGGTGAGCCTCTTGGGTATTCAAGGTATTCCAGTGGAACACTGTCAAAATGCCTTTGAAATGGTCGAATGTGTTCGACAATGCAATTGCATTTGGGATCATTGGGCAGAGGACTCTAGACAAATGGTGCCTCTATTCAGGGCGGCCAAGTTCTGCAGCAGCTGCTTGCTCCAAATGCAAAAACTGAAGCCGGATAAGAGCTGGGAAATGGGCTCGAGTGGGCCGCCGGCGGGAGCCATCTTCTGGCGCTTACTTGTAGTGGTGAAGTCATCGAAAAATAGCTGCCGCTTATTTAGCTTCTTAGTGGCGTTGCGACATTGCGAAGCCGTGGAAAGTTAAGGATCAGTATATCACAGGAACTACTCAAGGACCATTCTCACCATTCTAATAAATTAGGAAACCCAAAGGTCGTAGTAAAAAGTCTCTGTAGCGCTCGCACAACCTGCCACTGTTAAAACAGAATCAAAAGGGAAAGAAGCGAACGTGTGCCTAGTGTGACCATAGTGATCACATCAATTCGATCCTTTACTTTGGTATTTTATATAGTACATATTCAGCAATATATTGATTAGCGATACTGTGAAACAAAAACAAAATGACTGCTTAATCGATATGTGATATCATTCTAACAATAATAATAGACAGTTATTGACAGAATCAGGGTTGCATTCACAGTCTCATCAAAGTGCCCTCGTATGCAAACTAAATATGTATTGTAAGCTACGTAGCCTTTGCAGTTAATTTCAAGTAGATTTCTTCATTCAAATAAAGTACGAAAACTAAACGAACTATGTGGAAATTGAGGAAACATTTCTTGTTGATTGCAACCATTTTTGGCATCATTTTATATTCCGGTAGAACAAATGGAACCTTCAAATAATACCCTACACTCGTAATATTCTATCCATACTTAATTCTTAGATTCAAAATTGTTTTGTGAAGAGGATTGCAAGAAGCACCTGGTAAGTCGGAAGGGTGATGCAGTGGGCTTCCACTGTGCGCTCGAAATGGATCAAGCTTTAGTCAAGAGACGCGGCTCAGCGAAATCGGACATAAAATATTCACTTGACGATTGTCTGCCAGACAAATTTGTATTGACAGGTGAGTTTGCATTTTGCCTAAAGATATATATACAATAAGTATATATGCTTCGCAGACGAGATCGAAATGTATTGTTGTTTTTGGTCGCCGAAGTTGGGTTGTACAATGGTTGGTGCTGAAGGACTGAAGGAAATTATTAATGCAGTGCCTAAGGAGAATTTGACCAAAGGGATGTGTACTCCATGTGAACGGGATTGCCTTGATGATAAGCCCCACCTTGATGGAACTTCAAGCTCGACCAATTGGAATCGTATGGCCAATTGCAGCTCGGTATTTTATTTTATGTCTGGTTTAGCAGTGAATTACTTTATAGCCAGAACGTCGTTTAAATAAAGTTGTACGAGTTCATTTAAATTATGCAAATATGTTGGCTTTATATGTATAGGCACTTTTTTTTATTTTTTTACTGAAAAAAGAATTTATGGCATAAAATGGCTTTTTAGATTTTCAACATATTCGCACTTATCTTCATTTTTGCTGCAAATCAATCGTTTTCAATCGTTCAAATAAGTCGATCGTGCCAGATACTTTGGATATTATAAGGCATCGAAATCATTGAGAGCCGATTTGTTTGAATCCATGTTATCGTTCTGAAATAGAAACCATTTGGGGCAGCGGAGGGCACCGAATCTTTAATCGGGAGCACTAATCCAAATCTGCGGGCGCTGCATCGTAGCCAAAGAGCTCTCAGAGCTCTAGGAGCCACTGGCTGCCCACCAATGATTAAGGGCGATGGGATTCCCTAAATCATTTGAAAACTTCTGACACACAAGTAAATATAGAACCGCCACGGGATACAACTCCAGGCTAAGAGGATTTCCACAAAGAAAACAAGAAAGGAAGGCTCAGATTCCCTTTCAGATTCGGTTGAAGTTCGCTCAGCATACGGAGAGGGTTCTAAGACTGACACATTCCAAATTTGGTTTAATTTAATAGTTCCATCCGAATCGGTCAGCTATATGGAAGCTATATGGTATAGTGATACGATCCGGATCAACTTTGAAAACTGACATTTGCCAAATTTGGTTCAATTTGGATAAATAAGACCCAATTGCGGTACTAAGAGTTCATTCCGAATCGGGAGCTATATTATATAGTATATTATATAGAAGCTTCTATAGTCTCCGCGATTTATTCGCGTGTTCAGCGTCCATGGTGAGGCAGATCCAGCGGGTGGTGCCTTTTGAGTCTCCGGATGGTGGTGCTGATGGCCAGGGGGTTGGTGTGCCTATCGAGACGGGCGATGTGGGATATGCTGAGACTGACGATCTTCTTATGCACCCATGGGACGCCAAGCTCTTGATGGACTTCGGCGCTTAATGTTGCTAAATTGGCGTTCGACAAGACCCTTAGAGCTTCATTTTGAAACCTTTGTATCACGCTGAGGTTCGAGCGGCTAGCAGTACCCCATATGGGGAGGGAGCCCTTAGGTCCACATGGGTTTCATTAGTGCCTTGTAAATGAGCAGTTTCACCCTTAGCCTGAGTTTTGACCTTTTCCCAATGAGCCAAAGATGCTTCTTCAGCCTGACGTTCATCTGTGCCCTTTTATTGACGAGGTGCTGCTTCCAAGTAAGTCTTCCGTCAATAGTTATGCCCAAGTACTTGGCAGTGTTGCTGTCGGGGATTGTTGAGCCGTCCAGTCTCCTCTTCTCAGAGCGAATGTGCAGTGGGTGGATTTGTCTGGATTTACCATGGTGTTCCACCTCTTTAGCCAGGTGCCTGTTGTGTCGAGCTGGGACTGTAGACTGCAGTGTGAGAGAGGCGGTCTGTGGGCAGGTGTGGCAGCCAGTAGACTCGGGTCCATGATTAGGGGCATGTCGGCGGTGTACAGAGTGTACAGTAATGGGCCCAGAACGCTACCTTGCGGGACTCCAGCTCGAACGTCCTGTATTAATAACACTTTTACTTTCATTGAAATTTATTTATGTTTTTATTTATATTCTGTTGGGAGCAGCGAAGGTGCCGCTTCCAACGTTCCATTGAATCTGTTCTTTACATTTTTACTTAAGTTCTAAGTAAGTCTAAGTCTCGTCGCTGCGCTGCCGACAGTTGGTCAGCAGAGAGACGGTTAAGTATATTATGTATAACATATGCTTTGCCGCTAAGAACTTCGGCAGAGAGAGAGAGTTGCAGTATGTATGTAGTTATGTGTTTATGTATAAGTACATGCATACGGCACATACTGGAAAAGTGTTTACGCTAGCGATCCCACGCTGCGGCCAGTCCGCATAAGTGGAAGATCGTCTTTCAGCGCACATGCTTGTATAAACATAGCAACAAAGTCTCACTATGTTCTGAGTATGATACTCTTACTTTAAATTGGGCATATGACCACTTGTAATATTGTATACTCTACAATACTGTGGGCATATGCTCATTTGGCATACAACATACTACAGTCCATTATAGCCGATCTCACGTCGCCACACTTCACAAAGAAACCACAGGTGGACGTCCCTGCAGGGGGTCGTATAGATGGATCGGCTTGGCGGAGTGGCGTGCTAGACGGCATTATAAATTTGTACATTGAACTGTTCGACGACGTCGTCCAGATCTTCCCCTGACGAGATCTCAACCGCCGGGTCAAGATTGCTCTGCAGCCAGTGTTGATACCGCTCAATGCTGGTGTTTCTTTTGAACAGTCTGCCCTTAGCAGAGTTGGTGCAGGCTGAGATATTGACGAGGACCCTGACAGCGCAATGGTCGGAGCTAAGATCGATCACATTACTCACTGAAATCCTATGCCGCTCGACCCCTTTGGAGAGGACAATGTCCAAGATGTCGGGTACCTTGTTGGGGTCAGGAGCGGGCTTCCTGCACAGCAAGAGGACTGAACCCAGTCCTCTTGCTGTGCAGGAAGCCCGCTCCTGATAATGACTGCCGCTCCGCCACGAGCAGTGCCACTGGGATGGTTCACGGCGATAACATCCTAGCCGGAGATAGTGAAAAACAACCTTTGGGAAAAGTGAGTTTCGGACACGAGGAGGATGTCGACATGGTAGGTCTTGATATAGTGCTCGACCTCGGGTCTGCTCTTACACAGACTGTTCGCATTCCATAGGACGATATGGAGATTTATTTGCATTGCTTGGCCAGTACTGACGTAAACTGTTGCGTCAAGGCTGCAAGTTGTTCAAGCACCTTCCCCATCATAACATCTAGACGATCGAGTCTAGTGTTTACCTGACTAGGAGGAGGGGGAGCAGTGTTGAACTGCTGGGTTGCTGGGATAACTGTTGGTGCTGCTCTGATGGTGTGCGTTGGAATTGGCCTTGGTTTTGGTGTATGCTGCTCCTTGGCCTTTTGGTATACAGAGCAGACTTTGTATGAGGCAGGATGAATCCCCTTGCTCAGGGCACAGCAGGCTTGTGCCTCCTTCGGCTTGATGCACTCGTTGGAGTGGTGGTCATCTCCGCACTTGACACCCTTGGGTGAGAGCCGGCAGTACCTCTGGGTGTGACCGAATCCCTGGCATCGGTAGCACTGAAGTACATCCTTGGACTTCAATAGAGGCTCAATGGTGACGATACACCTGCAGAGGCGTTTAATTGCAAAAACGTCTTTTTTGCTGCTGGCTGGCTCCAGGTTGATGAAGAACAGCGACATCGGCTTCTTGTTGGTACGGCTGATGGCGTTCTTGATCTCGCGACCTCGCACATTGTGCCCATGCGAGTGCGTCCTTGACTCGTCGATCTCCGTGGAGTAATGGAGCCCCTTGACGACTATTCTATAAGCGCGTTCGTCCCGCGCCTGGAATGTTTGGTACCGAACCTCATTAGAATTGAGGTACTCCTTAAGCTTCGTGAAGCTTTCCTTGTCCTGCACGTTCACCCGGACACGACCGTCTCTGCCAGACTTATAGTCGAATCGGGGGTTTCCGATGGCCATTGTAACGTCGGTGATGAAACCTTTGATATCGAAGACGTCGGGCACAAATATCGGTGGGGGCTTCAGGGTCTTCACAGGGACAGTATGGACGGGGTCGACGTCGCAGAGGGTCTCATCTTCTCCATCATCGGCGTCATTGTCGTTAGCAAGAACGGAAAATCTATTGGTGCTCTTGGCACTTGCGCTCTTGGAGGTGGAAGGCTGCTGGTTAAGCATCGGCTAATGCGCTTCCTAGTCGGCACCTTGCGACGAACCTCACCAGGCTCCTGGCTGGACGAGCTATTCTCTCCATCGCTGCTAGAGCTGTCGTGCTCCGGGGAAGACTTTGGCACCTTTGGTGCCGACGGGACGCCCTTGGGCTTGGTGGACACGCCTGAAGAGAGCTTCAGAGTAGTAAGCTGCTTAGTAAGCTTAGGCTTGGTGGGAGCAGTGGGGGCTACGGGGGATAGCGAGGATGGCTTAGCCATGGTGCCTGTTGGGGCTGCCATGGGCAGCGACAGCTGCAGCAAGTGCAGTTATTTGCTGGCAGTGAACGGTAAATGAACACCTGCAGTCACACACACACGACTCGGCGCACGTGCGAGAGTGCATTAGTGGGCCGAAGTCAGACGCGTGATTGGCTCGACCAATCAGAGGGCGGCTGAGATAATGGCTAACGGCACTTTTGGGCAAAAGTTCAGCGGTTTTCTAGGCACGTCTTTACTCGACGAGTGTTCGATCGCGAACTCCGATTTGACACTCA
Organism: Hirtodrosophila duncani; assembly: GCA_037043425.1. Lineage (NCBI taxonomy): Eukaryota > Metazoa > Arthropoda > Insecta > Diptera > Drosophilidae > Hirtodrosophila > Hirtodrosophila duncani. The sequence continues at coordinate 2,614,048 of JBAMBM010000834.1, read as the reverse complement.
ACTTTCTATTTCATTTTAAGCATTCCCCAGCTCTATCTTATTGTTAAAAGCTTTCTTCACGATCGATCCTTTGTTAGGTCAGGACGGGGTGTCCTCTCATGCAAAGACGGTCAGAGCTGGTGTACCCCAGGGTAGCGTGTTAGGGCCAACCCTTTACAGCCTGTATACGCACGATATGCCTTCAGCTGACAACATGCCGATCTCGGACCAGAGCAATCTGCTTGTCGCCACCTTTGCTGATGACACTGCGGTACTGGCCAGAGACAGTTGCATCTTCACCGCTAGAGATCTCATCCAGATCTATTTAAAAAAATTCGAGAACTGGGCCTGTAGATGGAATATTGCCATAAACACTGATAAGTGTGTACAAGTCACATACACTCTCAGAGCGCAAACCTCTCCTGGGGTATTTTTACATGGTCAACTGTTAGAGCAGAAGGAAGCTCACAAATATCTTGGAGTCACTCTGGACAAGCGACTAAACTTCCAGCGCCATATAAATGATGTAGTTAAGCGTCTGAAGACAAAGGCGAGCAGTTTGGCTTCGCTTCTTAATGCCAGGAATAAACTTTCAGTAACCAACAAGACGCTCATTTACAAAGCCATTCTGGCACCCATTTCGAGATATGGTATTCAGGTAAAGTTGAACCTCAATAAAATATGTGTTGTGCAGTCCCAAATCTTGCGCAGAATTTCTGGAGCGGCATGGTACATACGCGCGATATCGGCAAAGAACTCCGAGGATCGGAGATCAATCGCCAAGCTACTGCATATTTAGACAAACTCGCACATCACCCTAGCATGCTGGCGGAAAGACTCCTAAGAAGTAGACGTATCCACGGAATAAGAATAAGAAGGAGGCTCAAGGGAGTCCACCCAACCGACCTGTCCCACAGAACCCTTTAATCTTCCCCTTTTCCCATCCAGTTACCCTAGGGTTAAGTATGTACGTTTGTATATATCCTGTGAAAATCATATATCCACTATAGTATAAGTTGTTAATAATAGTAACAGTAAGCTATAATAACTTTGTAAAGTTTTAAACACATAAATGTACAAAAAAAAAAAAAAAAATTTAAGCATTTATTTGTACAATAAATCAGAGTATCAAACACTTGGTTTCATAATATGATCTAGTAATCCTCTGCTTAAAACTTAACCCAATATTTTACGAGTTCTTCTGAAATCTAAAATTCAACATTGAAATGTGTAAATTAACTGAAATATTAGTATTAATTTTCTCCTTTTTTAGTTTGTTAAAAATGGCCACGGCCCCCGGTGAGTCTCACACATAATCCACTTAATCTCTCTCTTAGTCTCGAAATGTCCAATACAGCCTGTGGCGAATGTGATGGCATCGACAGTAGGAAAGGGTCCTTAGTTGGCTTTCACTGCGCTCTTGGGATAGATCATAGATTGATCAAGCCTAAGGCTGAGGGCGGTGCAACGAATATCAAAAACAATTTGGATAAATGCTTGCCAGAAGAATATGTTATAACAGGTAAGTGATAAGTTATCATCAATCATCATTCAATCATGAATGATCTTAATCAATATTATCATCATGTGCAGGAGAAATTCAACAATTATGTTGTTTTTGGTCGCCCAAGTTTGGCTGTTCAGCTGTTTACGGAGACAAGGCGAACGCCCCCGGTGGTAATTTGTCGTGTGGTTGGTGTATGCTAGATTGCTTTAACCCGCCTTCGGGCAAGGCAGAGTCAAATGGCATTTCATTCTATATAATGCATGGATATGGAACTGTTTTGCTGAACATGCTTGTATTAAAATATTTTAACTAAATTAAATGAAAGCCAATGTTTTGTTTGAAATTCAATTTTTTTGCGAAAACTTTCATAAGGACAGACGCCATGGCTTTGGGGGAGTGTTGTCATCTCTTCAACAAATGTGATTCAAGATCGTCTTATCCTTATTTAAGATAATAAATATGAATGACACAGCGTGCATCCCAGAGCACTGACTGGGTGAGCCTCTTGGGTATTCAAGGTATTCCAGTGGAACACTGTCAAAATGCCTTTGAAATGGTCGAATGTGTTCGACAATGCAATTGCATTTGGGATCATTGGGCAGAGGACTCTAGACAAATGGTGCCTCTATTCAGGGCGGCCAAGTTCTGCAGCAGCTGCTTGCTCCAAATGCAAAAACTGAAGCCGGATAAGAGCTGGGAAATGGGCTCGAGTGGGCCGCCGGCGGGAGCCATCTTCTGGCGCTTACTTGTAGTGGTGAAGTCATCGAAAAATAGCTGCCGCTTATTTAGCTTCTTAGTGGCGTTGCGACATTGCGAAGCCGTGGAAAGTTAAGGATCAGTATATCACAGGAACTACTCAAGGACCATTCTCACCATTCTAATAAATTAGGAAACCCAAAGGTCGTAGTAAAAAGTCTCTGTAGCGCTCGCACAACCTGCCACTGTTAAAACAGAATCAAAAGGGAAAGAAGCGAACGTGTGCCTAGTGTGACCATAGTGATCACATCAATGCGATCCTTTACTTTGGTATTTTATATAGTACATATTCAGCAATATATTGATTAGCGATACTGTGAAACAAAAACAAAATGTCTGCTTAATCGATATGTGATATCATTCTAACAATAATAATAGACAGTTATTGACAGAATCAGGGTTGCATTCACAGTCTCATCAAAGTGCCCTCGTATGCAAACCAAATATGTATTGTAAGCTACGTAGCCTTTGCAGTTAATTTCACGTAGATTTCTTCATTCAAATAAAGTACGAAAACTAAACGAACTATGTGGAAATTGAGGAAACATTTCTTGTTGATTGCAACCATTTTTGGATTCATTTTATATTCCGGTAGAACAAATGGAACCTTCAAATAATACCCTACACTCGTAATATTCTATCCATACTTAATTCTTAGATTCAAAATTGTTTTGTGAAGAGGATTGCAAGAAGCACCTGGTAAGTCGGAAGGGTGATGCAGTGGGCTTCCACTGTGCGCTCGAAATGGATCAAGCTTTAGTCAAGAGACGCGGCTCAGCGAAATCGGACATAAAATATTCACTTGACGATTGTCTGCCAGACAAATTTGTATTGACAGGTGAGTTTGCATTTTGCCTAAAGATATATATACAATAAGTATATATGCTTCGCAGACGAGATCGAAATGTATTGTTGTTTTTGGTCGCCGAAGTTGGGTTGTACAATGGTTGGTGCTGAAGGACTGAAGGAAATTATTAATGCATTGCCTAAGGAGAATTTGACCAAAGGGATGTGTACTCCATGTGAACAGGATTGCCTTGATGATAAGCCCCACCTTGATGGAACTTCAAGCTCGACCAATTGGCATCATATGGCCAATTGCAGCTCGGTATTTTATTTTATGTCTGGTTTAGCAGTGAATTACTTTATAGCCAGAACGTCGTTTAAATAAAGTTGTACGAGTTCATTTAAATTATGCAAATATGTTGGCTTTATATGTATAGGCACTTTTTTTTATTTTTTTACTGACAAAAGAATTTATGGCATAAAATGGCTTTTTAGATTTTCAACATATTCGCACTTATCTTCATTTTTGCTGCAAATCAATCGTTTTCAAGGCTTAAACAAACTCTGCTAAGTTCAAATAAGTCGATCGTGCAAGCTACCACGAGTTTCGCACAGGATTACAAATTGATAAATAATATTCGTGATATATGAAGGCTTCTAAGAGTTTGTCTCTTCATTTCACTCTACTATGCAACATTCATAATACTTATTTGCCTGTGAAATATTTTCAAAATGATTTCAATTTTCGCCCCATGAAGTCGAAACTGATGAATTCGAGCATCGACAATGACAGTCAAATTAAATTTACCAACTTGACACCGCAATTGAATTTGGTCGACAAGTGTGAGAGCAGCGGTGTATATATATATATATATATATATATATGTATATGTATTCATATATACATAGCTTACATAGACATTGCGGTATGAATTTGATTTGTGTTGATTGACACAATGGCTAAGGTAATTCTCAATCAACTGTCAATCAACTGGGCGCTTAAGTTGTTAACTTTCTACAATAGAGGGCGACACTTTTAAGGGTTCGAATATTATCATCTACTTGTGGTTCTATTTGGCAAATTTTGTGGGTACGCTAACACATGCATCCATGGGCCTGGCTCTCTGCCCAAAAAGCCATTTAGTAATTTGTTAAAGACGCCTTTTACCAGCGGATATCACGTGCGCACACGTAGGGCGTCGTGCCAGAGGGCGCCAGGGTGCGTGCAAAATCAACGTCAATGTCGTCGTCGTCGTCGTCGTCGTCGCCGTTGTCGTTTCAGGACGATTTGACACGTTGATTGATCCGCTCATTGGCGCACAAAGACCTTTTTTGGATTTGCTCCTTTGGGCAACAAAATCTGCATGTGCGTCAGAGTCTGGGCAGGGCCTGGCGTGGTTTGGCTTGGCTTGGCTTGCTCCTCTTGACTTGGCTTACTCATACACATTACGCTCAACCTCTTACGTCTAGGCGGACATTAAACAACGTAACAACTTCATGAGGGCAGCTGGGCGGGAGGATAAGGAATAATGCTGTCATTAGCGCAGGGCGTGTGGAAGGAAACGCCTTAAAAATGTGCTTTTCACCAGAAAAAAAAAAATGATTATGAAAATGGTTTTGTTGAAAGTAGCGTCATGTGCAAAAATTATTGGGTAATTAACGGCAAACGACAAAGAAATATGCAAAAGCTATAAAAACTGACGCGGACGGATGGATAAGCAAGGCGTGTCCACGTCCGGATAATTTATAGATAAGTTCTTTAAATATTTTCATGCGCTTGGCAAGTGACAAGTGAACTCATTAACTCTCAAGATATAATACAAATTTTGCACTTGCCTGAGGTGCTAAATATAATACAAATAAAAAGCATGGACTATGAGCATCTTTGGTGGTGTTGGGCGATGCGCGTCGATGCGAAACTCTCCTTACGAAGTTCATCACCAAACTAACATCGCAATGACATTGTGCCACCACATAAGATAATGCTAGAAGGCTAGTATATACATAAGTTGTTATCCTCAGAAAGAACAATTAAAAATGCTACAGATGAGCTTGCTCAACAGTTAAATATATATCTTGTGCCTGGTAAGCTGCTAGATCATGTAGCAGATCTGGATCAACTTCGGAATTTGGACTTGGATACAAACCGAGTTTGGATTGATTTCAATGAAAAGCAATGAAGTTTTCCTATTAAGTGTTCATTCTAAGAAAATCGGTTCTATGAGAGCTATATGAAAAAAGGGGGTCCGATTTGAATTAACTTTTGTCTGTGAATGTGATATCTCACAAAATGGATACAAACCAAATTTGGATTGATTTCAATGGAAAACAATTATTTTGTATTCATTCCTAAAAAATCGATTCTATGAGGGCTATACAATATAGTTGCCCGATATGGATCACACTTGGTCAGCTTAGGTGGATATCTGCAGGACACATAAACTTATCTTTCCAATGAATTAGAAATTGAAGAATAAAAATATTTGGCTGCCGAAAAATAGACGCGAGAAAATAGTGAATTATATTTGATGCCCCCGCAAGGATAAACGTTTGACTCGCATACTTCAATCGGATTCGAGCATTGCAAACACCAATTGAAAACTAAATCGCGTGATTCAAGTGGAAGCGGAAACGATAACAGGCCTGTATATTTCAATTAGAGGTGGCAAACAATCGATGGCACTATCGATATTATCGATGGTGGGCACTATCGACTCGGCCTACTATCAATGGTGGAGAACTATCGACACTATCGACTCGGCCTCATATCGATGATGCCGCACTGAAGATAGTGCTATCGATGGTTCTGTTTACACATCACTGAAATAAATTGCGCGCTTTTCTTCATTTGTGGCATCGCTTGACTTAACAAGATGGATTTTCCTTCAATTAAAACACTAATGCTCAAATATTTGTGCATTCCGGCAACGTCTGTGGAATCAGAGCGAGTCTTTAGCAAGGCAGGACACTATCGATGTCACTATCGTCCACTATCGATGGCTTTGAAAAAACTATTGGCGGTCATCGATGTTTGTGGAAAATTGATCAGGGGCCATCGATGCTGCCGACTATCTATAGTTTCCCATCTCTAATTTCAATTGGATATTAATTCTATAATTCAACTTTTTCTCTGAGTGGGGTTGCAGGCACAAAGAAGTGGCTGGATTTACTTAAATTGATTAACTTTCGAATTCATTAAGTATATTTTCCTTGAGTGCAAAGGTAATAACAATACAAACAACTTCAAAACAAATTTATCAAGATTATTTACCTGCATCAGTGGAATAGCACATATATACCGATAAGAGCCACTTCAGCAGTATAGGGGCGCATTAATGCAAAACTAAAAAACAATACATAGGCAACTAAGAATTCAGAAATCATTGTAGTTCCGCCCCATCGATGTAGTATGTCAGCTAAAATACCAAAAGAAGAACTAACATTTTTGAAAATATCAACTATTTTTTAACATTTTCTCCTCTTTATTTCAGCTAATAATATCCATTTAAAAGATTATTCTTCAAATTTAGCTCTGCCTTGCATATGCTGAAATTACTTTATTAATGAATATAGACAGCGAGACAGAGGAAGCATGCAAGGACACACACTTGCCTCTCTCTTTCCGCCAGCAGCTGTTTTTCATTTCATTTTAAGCTAAGCTATTTTACGAAGCAGCAGCTCTCTCTCTCTTTCTCTCTCTCTCTCGAAACTCTGCCATTTGGCCAACTAACGCCATTAGCTTGGGCCATTGAGCGCTTTGTTGGCTTTCAATAAAAATTTCCATTAAAATGCTTCCAAACACCCCTCCCTCCCCTCGGGTGCACATCTAAGTTTTCTGCCCGCTTCAGTCCTCCCAGCCTACCCCAAAAACTGGGCATAAAATGCGTATGCATATTGCCAACTTGCAACTCTTGCTTTGGTAACTGGAAACTGGGCAGTAAATTTTAACTACTGCCAGGCCGATGATTCTCCACTGCCCGCCGCTCTCCGCCCAGCCGGCTGTTGGACAGATAAATGGCGGCTAGTTTTGCGTTTGCATGGCTAATGGAAATTTGCATCCAGTTGGTGGCGCTAAGCGTTCGTACTTTTTAGCCTCCCCTCAGTCTACTCACTGAACATACATACTGCCATGGCTATAGGAAAATATGAATATAAACGGTTGCGCTGGCTGAATGAATGAGCTGCCATGCGATATTGTATGATCATTTGAAGTCCTGGAAATCTGATAAATAATAATGACAGCTGTGGCTATATGCTTCTTCCATTTCTACAAGAATATGAAAGTCGAATAGAAAGATCTACTGCTTACCATCTTACCTAGCCAAAGCAGATCAGATTTCAGAAGTGAATATGGTAAATGTAATAAGAAAATATAAGAAATATAACAACTCTGATGAACTCTGATGATGAATGTCAGAACATAACGCAGCTAAGCTCAACTATACACACATTCACTATGAAATTCATAACTTTTGTAACTTAGGAGAATCAACATGAAGCGTCCTACAAAATTCGTCTATGTCTTCCCTATTATAAGGCAATTCTTTCGGCTACTTTTTCGAGTACTTTCTGCTGCTGCGAATGCTGATGCTGATGCTGATGCTACTGTTGGCTCTACTCGACAGCGGGAAATATACTTTATTGACTACTGTTTGTCTGCATGTGTGTGTGTCTACTGTATGAATGTGTGCGGCTTGTATAAATCTTAATTATGTACAATGCACATTTTCTAATTGACTGCACACACACACACACATACGTAACCGCAAAACGCTACTCCATATTCAGATTATGGCGTTATGTTCAGCCCCGATTGTAGACTGTTGCATATTTTACTTTATGTACGTAGCTGCTACACTTAGAAAAACAAAGAGTTAGTTCGAAAAGAAGCAGACGGACATGGGTATGCCAACGCGGTTTGTTATAATGATCAAGAATATATATATACATTATGGGGTATTCCTGTTAAAAATTTAAATTGATAAAAAATATATAACAATGATTCTTTGTGATTGGAAAACATAATTTATAAATCTATATGCTAATGATTCTCGAACGGATACATATATATATATATATATGTCCACCACGACTAATGTTTCATCGGCAATATGATAAATATCTGCATTGAGGGACTTATCACACTTGGTGGAGCCAGAGCAGTTCCCATTACTCTGTAACAAGTTCTGCGAAGTGGAAAACTGACTTTTCTTTAGACAACCCAATTTTTAACCTTCTTGAGAAATGGAAAACTGACTTTTCATTAGATAACCCAACTTTTAACCTTTCCTCCAACATTTTTCACAAGGTAAATTATATAATCATAATCATATATCCCCAAGAATTGTCTTTCAAATGTCCCAAATGAGGCTGCAAAATATTTTTCGGAGATTTTAACCAAATTTCATCAAGCGGTGAAGTCAACAAATTTTAGGTCAGAGTTTTCCTTATATGATGCTGTTTATATATACAACTGAAGACATGTCGAAATAGATCTTAACCTTGAAAACTTTAGGGCTCTCTTAAGTGTTCGGCATGGCTACCATAGAAACGGATGGTTAAACATTAAATCCTAAAAATCCTAAAATATAAAAGAAACTTTCAGTGTTGTTAATATTACTTGCATCCCTATAACACGTTTAAGTATAGTTTGTTACCAGTTTTTATAAATTTATTCCAGCTTGATCAATCAGAAATCCACATTTAGTAAGTAAACTCGTATTATATATATATATATATATAGACCCTTTCTCTTCCCTTGATTACGTGCACTGAAACTCTAAAAACTACTTCAAAACAGAACCAACTTTTCTCTCAACTTTTCATAGCATTTCTCTTTGAATGATCTGATTCTAGATCGTGTTGAAGCTATCAGTATATAGATATCTTTTCAGTTTACATTTTGTACTTATCATCGCGAAATTTGTCTCTGTGTACTTGTACCGTTATGTCAATTATGTAAGAAAAGTTACTGTTACGTTTGTCGGCCGAGTATTTTTGCATTTTGCAATTTTTCGTTGTCTGTCGGCGCGTAATTTGTTTACCATTGAGGGGCGAATCAGTGATGTGGGCAGGGTGGGGAGGCAGGCGGAAATGTCCAACCAACTGTTAAATTTACTATTATACGGGCTATTATCCTGTGCTACAGGAGTGCTTTCTGTTGCTGATTCTGGCTGCTTCTGGCATCCATTAAGGGGTTGCATTGGCCATAGGCAAATTTTTGGCGGCGAACGATGCCATGAAGGAGGCGGCGACGTGGAGGCGTGGAGGCGTGGCAAAGTTTATGCGCACATATGAGCTTTTAATTGCAATTTAATGGCCGGTCATTTATTATCTAGCCGGCGACACAGGACGAAGAAGGCGACGCCGATGTCGACACAAAAGGCAGACCGAAAAAGGCCATACAACTTGCCACATCCGTATACTCGTGCACTTCCATTCGATATATACATGTATATGTATATGTATATACATATGGATTGCATACATAAAGCAATGCTGCTGCTTTTTTAGCTGTACGAAAGTTTTATTTTTATGCCTACTCTTTGTTGTTGTTTTCCGCACGCAAATGCAATGCGAAATTGTTGGTTCTTTTCAAAAGAAAAAAATGAATTAAAAACAAAAACAAAAACCAAACAACAAACAACAAACAATGACTGAAAATTGTTTAGTTTGGCCCCAAAATGTATGCTATAGTTTTTTTTATTGTGTTGCAGCCTCCAACAAAATTGTTATTTTTGTTGTTTGCAACTTTAATTGCGCAAATAGAGCGTAAAACTAGCAGCAGAGAAATACAATTTGAAATTGAATAAGCTGAAATATGTTGAGAAGGAAAAAAAATATTCAATAAAAGAAAATTATGCCAACTACGTCCAAATCAGCCAGCCTTAGGCATAATATTACAATAATTTATTTCATGGGAATTTCATTTCAAATATAAGTGAAATTCCGCAAATACGGAATGTTTTAGGCTTTGGATCATTGATCAGGCAGGGCTCGGCATCAAGTGAAGAATCTAATAATTAAAAATACTTTATTACTTTTGTGTGAAAATGCAATAAGTAACCGATATCAAATTTCAAATTCAAACATAAAATGTAAAAAAAAAAAACCCTCTGTTGGCTAAACATTTTCACAAAAGTTTCGAATTTCAATTTGAAATTTGTTTTAATTATCTAAAAACATGTCAAAAATTATACATACGACCACGTCGCCTGCCACAAAGTTAAGTGGAAAAATCAGAAAACTAAAACTGACACATTTCAAACAAAAAACCAAAAATGTTAAAAATTGTTGTTCATATTTTGGAAAATGAATGAAAACGGTATGAAATGGGTTAAAATGTTTATGACATGGCCTTGGACAATGGACATGCAGCATGGATGTGGATGTGGACATGGACATGGGCAATAATAATAACAAAAACCCAATTGACAGGCACATGCCACATACAAGCCACACAAAACATACGCACGCCACTACGAACATACCATTTCAATTGCAAACTTTGGCCGCCCGAACCACAGTCTGGCGCGGGGAAAATGCGGAAAACTGCAAACCGAAACATTCGCTTAAATATTGAATGTTCGCGCTTAGCAGCCAGAAATGATTTACCAGACTCCCCTCTCTTCTTCTCCCCACCCCCTTCTTCAAACAGACCAAAACGAACTTTGTCAATTAATTGCTTTGCAATTCGGGTATTTCCAATTCTGGAATTGCTTATGTATTTATGCATGTGTGTGCGTGTGTGTGTGTGTGTGTGTGTTTGTTTGTGTGGGTATAAAATTAGCAATGTAAATATACCCAATTTAAAATGCCATACAATAAATATGAATACAAAAGCAGTGCGAAAAAACAAACGACAATATCAGCGGCAAATAATTGAATTTACCCACAAGGCAGCAGCCAGCTAGATAGAGTGGCAGTAGAGTAGCTATAGCCCGCATACACTCACAATCACAATCACAATCCAGCATGCAAACACACACACACACACAGACACACACCCAGACAGCAACGACATATTGTTTGCCTTTGTACGAATCTAATAAACCGAATCATGTGTGTCTGTTATGCAAAAATAACTTCGGCATCGGGTCGTCTGTGTGTGTTCACAAAAAAATTACACTGTACAACCAAAAATTGTGAGCTATCAACAACACTAATTGCTTAAATTGTTTAAATCTACCATAATAAACATATATAAATAAATAAATGTTTGTCTGTCTGTTTGTGTGTTTGTCTGTCTGCCCTTCCTTTTAGGAAGCTAAACTATTGCTCCGATCGAGATGAAATTTTTGGAGCCAGGGGAAGGTAAAGGGTTATTCTTCTTTAGAAAAGCCAAGCAAATGCGAAATATAGCAAGCAATATGCCGCCAAAGAAGCGACAAGCTCTTGCACTGTCTACAAAGTCCAAAGCAAAAGAGCCAGGAGAGATTCCGAAACAAATGAGCAAGAAAAGGTCAGACTAGAAGTTGATCATGACGCTATCTCTTAAGCGCGTGCATCTGTAAAAGTTAAGCACGCCGATCGAATAGCTACCTCTCAAGCTCGGGCATCTGAAACAGTTGAACAACGAGAGGCCAGACTAGAAGCCGGTAGTGAGGTGGCAGGTAAGTGCAGATATTCTAATGATATCAACAGAAACGTCTATTGAATTCAAACGGACTTCTTTGGCCTTACATTTGCCATGACGATAAGCAAGGCATAGGGGCAATCCTACCTGACTAGAAAACCAAAAGGAGGCAGGTAAGTCCACATATTCTAATGATATCAACATTTGCTATGATCATAAACAAGGCACAGGGGCAATCGCTACAAGTAGAAAGTCCGTGTTTCTCACATGGAAAACTCTACCTGGCGGCAGATGGAAAATCACAAAATATTCTGTACCAAAAAGTTCTTCAGTAAAAAGCCGGATGAGCTAATATCATATTTTCGATATTGAAATAGAATTGTACAACGTACATCATCATTGGCATTGGTTGCATTGCTCTTGCTGTTTACATACATAGAAGAGAATGCCCCTCTAAGCTACAGAAAGTAGAATTGAGTCGTTTTTTTCTGACTTGTTTAATATTATTCATTTCCACAAATACTGTGTGTTTTAGGCCTCTTGGCTTACAAGTTTTGTACAGAATTAAACCAAAATTCAATTAGCCAAAGTAATCACAACCTTTCTATACATATCTGTTTAAATACATTACCTAAAAAAAACGTTTAAAATATTTAAAATTATAAAAAATGTAGGGAAAAAATGTAACCCAAACATATTCCTTGTTGCAAAGTGTAAAATATTGCAATAGGGGCTTGATTTTGATTATGCAGCACAACACAATGCTCATGAAATATTGAAAAGCCGCCATGCCGGGGCTGGTTGAGTGGTTGAGTGGTTGGATGGTTCCATGGTGTCTGTTGCGTGTCACGCATTGAAGCCACGCGACACGACGACATGACCGACTAATGAAATATGCATGAAATTGACTTTTTGTGCCAAGCAAAAATGCACAGAATATCACTGCATTCTAAAAGCTTCGCCTAACCTAACTGCATACCACTGCTCACCCCTTTCCCAGCCAAAGTCCCCCTCTATGTAGGCGTTATGTAACTTTAATTGAAATGTAAACTGCAAGCTGTGCACGCGACTTAAATGAGAAAACGCATCAATATTAATGTGACAAATAATCACACCCTCACGAACCTCTCTCTCTCCCCCTCTATACGGCCTTTGCTAAATGCATAAATGTTTTTGTTTTCGTTTTCATGTTGCGTGCATTTTAATTGCGTCAAAAAGTCAAATGAGTGGAGTGGAGTTCAGCCAAAAAGGTTGCTGCTCATATTGCGCACACAAAATGAAGGCCGCAGGGGGCGGAATATATAGATTAGTGTATCTGTATCTGTATGTTGTTTAATTTGGTGTTTGACTATTAAAAGGTTTATTGTTTTGACACAAATTGTGACAAATTTTTGGGTAGAAATTTAAAATCCAATTAAATGTGAGCTAAGCTCATTTAATTTTGCGATATTTTGGATATTTTCTTTTATGTTTGGAATCTGATGTAAAATCGTATTTCAACGTCAATAATCGTTTGTTTACTTATAGTTAAATAAATTACCTCTATGATTTTGATTCTGTTAAATTACAAATACTCAAATTTTGCTAATGACTGTTAGAGGGCGATAGAAAAAGTTATACTTAAGGAATGATTCTCTGATTCTCGATGCATATTTTTCGTATTTTATAGAATATACATTTGAAGTCTTCAACTTTAGGTATACTATATCTGACAGCCTATATGGTTATCCTTGTGTAATATGTGATTCCAAATACTTTCATTATTAATCGGCTAAATTCCTTATAAATTGTTACCAGTTACTGTTGATGAACCAATAAACAATATCGTTCATATTCTCATGTCTATCATTGTACTATAAACTCACCTTCTTTGTAAACTCTCTTATTCTGTTTGTATCTCAGTTTCTCTCCCTATCTTGCACACAGCTGCACACAGTTACCACAGCATAAGCTGCCTTTGCTTTGGCATGTTTAGTCTGAAACTGCAGTCAGCCCGCTGAAGTCTAATCTTTCTATCATATCTCTTATTACACGTACACTTGTTGAGCCTAAATCTAATCCCAAACCCAAACTGTAATAGCTCTATACCAAGCTCAAATTAAATAAACAAACAATATAAATGGCACATAACTCAACATCAAACACTTACAGTCCACGCATCCCTCCAACAGTTGCATACATAAGAGGTGTGCTCAAAAAGTAAGGTGACTTTTCAAGTTTCGCAGGCAACGCACTCTCGATTATGTTTATACTCATACTCTAGAAGAGTAAACGAGTATATGGTGTTTCTTCAACTGTATGTAACAGGCAGAACGAAGCATCTAAGACCCCATAGAGTATATATAGTCTTCATCAGCATCAACAACCGAGTCAATCTAGCCATGTCCGTCTGTCCGTCCATACGAACACCTAGATCTTGGAGACCGTAATAGCTAGAGAAACCCAATTTGGTATGTAGGGTCCCCTTGTGGGGCGTCAGATCAACTTTGTTGATACTCCAAACATATGTTCACAAGTTCAAGAACATAGCATGCTTAATTTGTTTTTGAAAGAAAGCGATTTTCTATTTTTTCGGTGTTGGCTCTCCTGGTTGCTTCCATTGGGTCTATTGGGCTTTGGTGACGACGTCATAGCCATATACCCATGATTCGTCACCACTGAAGACACTCAAGAGCTGATGCGATGGTTTTTTTAAACCGCCGAAAAAGTGAATCACACGAGCCGACTGATATGGCAACATCCTCAGCAACTTCCCTTGTAATAATTCGACGATTTTCAACAACAAATTTATTCACAGCTTCGACGATATCTTCTGTTGTTGATAAACTGGGGCGTCCAAAGAGAGGTTCATCGTCGGCATCTTCTCCACCACCTTGGAAGAATTTGTAGAACTTGTAAACTTTTTTTTACTTAGAGCAGACTCTCCGGCGTTCGAAGTGTTTTAGAGCATTTGATTTTTACATTTTTCAATCAAAATTTGATAAAAATTCTTTGCTTCATTTTTTATTATAACAGAAAATCGCTGAGCACAACAAGAAGTATTTTGTTATCTGCCAAAAACAAACTAAGTATGCTTTGTACTTGAAACTGGGAACATATGTTCGGGACATCTGTATCAACACAACAACAGCAAAAAAACTATAATCCGATATATAATATAATATAATATAATATGATATAATATTCTCTTCTTTCAATTTCCTAATTTGAATATTGTCTTTATCTTTTGGTATTTTTCTGAAATGCTGCGAGCATTTTTATTGCTCATTTTATAATCTCGACTTAATTTTGCTTTATGTTTTAATGAGCATTCTCCACGTTTCTCCTAGCTGCTTTGCGTTTCGCTGCCTTTGGCTGAAAAATGTTCGCTCATCTTTGATAGTGCACTTTATTAAATCTGCCTTTGGCAGTTAGTTATTAATTTTTAATGCGTCCGCATTTCATATAATTACAAGGGAGAGAGAAAGGGGGAGAGAGAGAGGGAATATACAACACTTTTAGCTGATATTTTGCTATTTTTACTGAACTCCAGTTATTTATTTGGCCTTTGGCTGCTAACATTGTGCAAGAAGAAAAAAAATTACAAGCTAAGTTATTGGCTGCATTCCTTTTGTGCGTAGCCAGCGGCAGGCAGGCGGAAAATACGAGAAATGGGAGACGACTTACAAGGGATATTGGGCACACACAAAGTCAAAGGATTGCTTTTTAATAAAATCGCCAAGCCCTGGCAATCGATGTAGAGGACAGGCATTTGCATTGAGAGTACACTGATTATGCAAGGGAATAGTCGAATTTATCCTGAATGTTTCTAAGTTTGAAGGCTCAATTAAATTTACTATGCAAACGATTAAGCGTTAGCATATCGCTCGCATGTTAATCCCCAATAAAGTTCCATAAAAATTATATTCACCCGTTTTATTAAACCTCTCTCTGAAACCTCTCCACAATATACAATTTCCAAACGAGATCTGCTGCCGCTTAACAAATACACAAAGCCTTAGAATTTCGTTTTTTTTCTGAACTTCTGCCATTTTATGCAACAATAGCAGGCAAGCGGAGGAGAAAAAAAAATATTGCACAATTTCCATAAATCGCAACAAAGCAACAACAACAACCGCAACGAAATTTTCAACTTCAACTGACGAAAAATTCAAATCGAAAACAAAACAAAAAATTGAAAAGAAAAAGGAAAAAGCCTCACCAATAACAAAAGGCAGGCAAAACTGCTGTTAAACTGTTGTTTAAACGCATTGGCAGCGGCCCAAATGGAGCACCACAGAATCCATAGGCACACACATATTCACTCACACAAACACACACACACGCACACACAGACGGTTGGACGGACACCCACGCACACACATGGATTGGTATTGTACTGTATTGGGAAAATCCCTTTGATTTTTTTGCACGCACCGTTGCAAACAGCAATTTGGCAAAATCCTTTCACAATCAAAATCAACCGCAGATGCAAAAAAAAAATGAAAAAAAAACCAATGTGAAAACTTTTCCTTTTGCTTAAAAACCATTCGACAGTGAAACGTAGCCAAATTAGCGTTAAGTGTAGTTGAAAGTGCTTGTTGTTGTTGCAGTTGTTGTTGTTGTTGTGGTTGTTGGTGCTTTACTTACTTCTCTTTGCAGGTGCTTAAGCATTTTACGAGCTCAAACTGTATTCAATTTTAGCTACAGCTCTGCCTGTCTGCATTAAGCATACGCCGCATGTTCGCTGCCTTAACTGCGCTTAAAAGTCAGCCCCAATAAGTTGTTGTTCATCTTGCTATTATTATTGTTGTTGTTGTTGCTGTTGTCTGTAAATTGCTGCTGCCGCTGCTGCAGATGCTGCTGTTTGTGTAATGAAAACTTTTACAACGCCATATGCAGGCTATTAAAAAAAATGCCAAGCGGCGAAGAAATAACATATAGTCACATGTGTGTGTGCGTGTGAGTGTGCGAGTGTGTGTGTCGATGTATGCGTGTGCCTTTGGAATATGCAATCAAGCTCATTTATACTCATTAAGCGCTTATATGGCTAGAAGATGGGCATGGTGCACAGGCGGTGGGAGAGCAGAGGCTTAAGCAGACAGGTGCGGTTGATCGCTTATCAAATTTGGGCCCCTAGAAATAAGACCATAAGAAATTACAACTATTCTCAGCTTAACTGACACTCATACCACGAAACAAATGATAGTCATATCTCTATAACTTTCGCCATTCAAGACAATATTCTCGCCGCTCTTAGGTTTAAGCAACTAATGACCAATGAGCTGCTCCAAACAGTGAGGTTATACATAGATATGGGATCTCTTATAAACCATTTTACACATTTTCAAAGTGCTCGAAAACTGATTAAGAACAAGCTAAGAACTAAGAACGTCAGCAATAAGAGAAAAGAACAGGATTGTTAATTGATAATGTTAGTAAGAGGATAATCTTTCTACGTGGACTTTCATTCTTATGACAGCTATGTATATTATAGAAAGCTCTTAATCTATGACAACTATATGACAGAGTATTCTGATCTAGATTTTTTGCATATTTTTGCACACACACCTTCTTAGCCATATGATGAAAATGTGGTTCCAATAACTGACAAGAACATGGCAAAATTTACTAAACATTCCCAGCCCTACGAAGTATTGGATGGAAGTTGCTTTCTAGAATTTCTGACAACAAATGAATGATATAACTACGAGTATATTAAGCTACAATAGCAAAAGTCTTAGACCTCTTTCCCTGGGCTCACCAGCTTTTTGAACCGCCCCTGACTTTACCAAACTATGCGTGCGTCTGCGTTTTTCTCGCTTGTTTCTTAAACTTGACTGCCTGCTAATATGTTTCTGATGTCTTCCCTCCAGCGTGTCTCCACAAAGGGGGAAGGATTTTCCATATATGCTGATTACTTAGCTCGACTCGACTTCTCTCCGCCTCGACTGTAGCTATTTGGTATATGAATTTACAGTCAGATAGTTTTGCAGCAGAATGCCAGCGTTAAGTAATTAACAAATTAAAATATGTATGCAGGAGCATAGGGCGTGCGGCTAAGCCAAGGCAGATGCATTTGCTAGGGCGACGGCGATGGCGACCTCAGGGACACTCACAAGCCTAGGTAGATTCTTAGCTGGGGAGCGACAAGATTCAGCTAAAGAAATGTTTTAGTATCAGCAGCATAGATAGCTCCTTATAGTTTTTAATTGGAAGAAGCAAAGCTCAAATTTCTGATGTGGGGTAGCAGGGCTATAACCATTTATACCTAAGTATACATGAAAATGAAAGGAAAGAGTGTCTGTCTACCTTTAGATATACATGTTGGTTATGTTGGTTATAATGCAAAGTTGATACTGATACTGACGTTTGAACTAACTATATTAGCGCTTATAGTTTGCTATAACATTTTCATCAAAACAATGCCTCACAGGGAACCATCAGAAGGGCGACAAGAACTTAATTTGAAAACAAACCGAGTAAGAATAGATATGGCAACAAAGACAAGTCTTGGTTTAAACATTTATTGGGCAAATAGCAGAGTGATGTGCTATTGAGAAGAAGAATTCAAGGCTATTGCGTTTGCAGCTTCATTCAAGCAGAGATAAATGAAAGAAAACATAGAGAGATCAGCAAAAGGTAAAGAGGACAGCAAGAATACGAAGAAGAACACAGGAAAAAGAATGAGAGAACAGGGTGGATAGAGAGAGAAGAAGCTAAGTCTTCAAACAACATAACTATTAGACTTTTTCGAGCAGATGGGGATGTTATGGAAATCTCTAGAAATTTGAAAAAAATGTAAGAATCCTTCAATTTGTGGGTGTATTTGTACGATGATAGGGTTAACTTCAATGAGAGTGATTTCTTTGGAGGCAATTTTGATAGTCAAACAAAATGTCTAAAAGGTCTTCCTGATTAACTGATTTGAAACTGTTGATTTTCCTGCAATCAAGTATCCTTTGAAATATTTCCCATATCCGAAAAGCAATATATACTGAAAATCTCAAAATCTCTAGAGATTTCTGTAACACTCCCATGAAAAAATGTAAGCTGGCATCTCTGGCCTAGAGAAGAAGTGTTTTTTCATTAAAAAGGTCTTATAAAACCACTCTAGCATTATCTCTTCAATACAAAAAATCTCAACCTTTTTATGCTTGTAATAAAAGTAAAATTTTGTTGTTTTTTAGTTAAGTTCTCTCTTATTTACATATTTACTCTCATATTTTCTTACGTCAATTTAATCAAAAGGGCTGCTCGTACTCAGCAATATCAGGCGCGAATGAGTCTGCATTAATGTCAAAACTGACACACAATTCTGTTTTATATTTTTATTTACGTTTCACCTCACCCTTTCGCATAATTGCTGGCACGCACCTTTTCGCTGATCTGCAGGCCATAAAATGGCATCAAATGTTTCCCAACTGCCATCACAGCAAGCATCAGCAAACACATTTCCCCACCTTGCCCCACCTTGTTACAGAACCACAAAAAAAAAAAAAACAGAAATGAGAGGAAGACAGCCCGAAAAGTTTGTCTCGTGTTTGACTTTTGCCTTTATGTGCATGCAAACGCATAATCAAGCGTAAAGCGTAAACAACAACAACAACAACAGCAACAGCAACAAACATCCTTTTGGCCAACACACACGCATATCCTTAGCCATATCCTGTGGCAGTAGCTGCTTACATTTAATTTCACCTTCGAGCTTCTTTTTGCGGCCAAGAAGACGCCGATGCCGGCATGTCCTGCGTCCTTCTTGGTGTGTGCTTTTTTTTTGTGCGTGTGTGTGTCTGTCTGTCTGTCTATCTGTTTGTGTGTGTGAGTATTTTGTTGTCGTCTGTGCATTTGACAGGAAAAATTAGTTGGCTACGAAAACTTTTGGCCCAAAACAACCAAACAGTCGACCGCCGCCATGTTGTCAGGATATGGCATATGTGGAGACTCTGCTCGTAAGACTTAGAGCTGGACTTTGAGGTGTAAAAGCACGATTTTGAAACATTACTTCTCCAATGTTCAAATCGAAATTATTAAATCAATTATTTGCGAACATGGAAAGCGACATGAAGGCAGCAAGCCAACAAGGCTAAGAAATAGAAAGGCCAGATTTTGCCCCAATTTTGATATGAAACAGAAACAGAAACAAGCTTGGATTTGGTGTCATCCGCTATAGCCGTCTGTCTTTTTATCTTATGAATTCTTGAAGAAACGTCTACTTAAGTCCTCATTGAATCAAATTCCATAAAAATCTTAAACACAAAATTTGAACAATTTGTAGCCATAGCTATACATTTTCCTAGGCAACGTGTTCATCATCATGTCATCCGACCACTTAAATACTATTTCTCTCACGTTGCCATCTCTAACAAGTAGAATCTTCAACTTTTTCTACATATTTCGTGAGTGAGGGAGGCCTTGTTGTAAAATTGTTTGCCTTGGAAAAACCATAAACAGGTGTTGTTGCTATTGTTGTTGTTGACGCTGCGTGTGGCCTGCCGCACAATATGTTGGCCTTGCCCCAGCCTTCTTGTCACGCCGCTGGCCCCGCCAGGCCCCCATCTCTCCGCTTGTGTCTGTTTTGTACATAATCCGCTCTCCTGCAGGCTCTGCAGACATTTCGTAAAATGTTTTCGGCTTTCGTTTGCACAAAAGTTATTAAACTTAATGCAGTTTAATTGACCTTTCCATGGCAAAAGTTTGCGACGTCTGCAGCAGCAGCGAGCGCTAGCAGTAAGTGGCCGAGGAGGGGCAGGCATGGTGCGGCATGCTCTTGGCTGGGCGCACATTATTACTTTTAATTACGGCTTAAACTTATTGACTGTAAATTTTAATATGTTATTTATATACAATTAACGCCGCACAGCCCAGAATGCCTTTCGTGTACAACTGGGCGTATGATTTATGGGATTTTGCAAGCAGCCGAAATGTAACTATTGTGCACAGCTGGCTTGTTGCTTGTTGTTGTTCTTGTTGTTTTGGGGATATTTTCGATTTGAATTTGAAATTGAAATGAAACTGGAAATTATTTATGATGCTCCTCAAAGGCAGCAACAGCAAACGATTCTTGGGTTGGATTAGCAAATGGGCAGGCAAAGGGGGGGTTGCAAATAATTTGGCAATTAAGAGTTTGACCTTAAGTTAACTGAACTTACTTGGTTGTGGAAATATTAAGGTGAAATGTGATTGTATTCATTCTCATAATCATATATCAAATTTTTTTTCTCCTGTTTTTATTTTACCAACTTTTTTTTAGGTCTAGAAAAAGAAGCGAATATGATTTGCTGAAAATTAACTTTGAATTTATTAAAAAGCTGCAAATTTAAATCTTATGAAGCTTTTATTAATTTCATTAACTTCATCTGTGAACTAAAAGTTGAATTCATGCATCTCTTGGCGAAAAATCCTACAATCTATTCCATATTATACTATTGAATTTGATTGCATTTTATTCCAAATGACATTTTCACTGGCTAGTTTACAAAGCCAGTTTGCGAGAGATATAGTAGATATCATCATATGCTATCGATAGAATCATATTCTATACATATGTATCTAAAAACAAACTCAGTTTACTCCACGCTAATATTTTCAAATCACCGTCAAAAGAGACTTCTCGAGGGAATTCCAAGTTTTCATATTAAAAAAAAAATGTTCACATGGTTTTTATTTAACCTTTTAGTATCCTAAGAGCAAACATAATGATTCTAATTCTAATTATAATAGTATCTTTGACTTTATATCCCTTAATAGATCTCGTAATTCAAATAACACATCTATACTAACTCACTTAGCAAGTAGATAATGTTAATCGTATATTGTTCGCCTTTCCTTATACCCAAAGTTAGCGAGGGAGCCCGCTTATATGCGTCTTTGCCTTTCGTGTAGCATGTTATGTGGCAGCACCCCTCGGCTTGGTGTCGTTGCCGGGCCACTTGAACTTACTGCACTTTGTACGTCAACTTCACGTTATATAGAACTGTCATTAAAAGATTTGTGGTAGAACTTTGTAAATAATTAATCCTTTCAAAACCGCCAGGTCCAATGAATGTTCATCTAAAATAAGCAAATCAACTAACCAAGCGGTAAAGCCGAAGTTTCCAGTACATTTCATAAGCACATCATTCCATATTTCAGCATTTATCGTCTTTCGGCTTTAGGCCAGAAAAATTTGTATTCAACTTCTGAGAAGCTTTCTGTGTAAACTATTTCCTCCATGAACTAGATTATATCTCATCTATATATATAAAAGTCTATGTCTTGATTGACTGACTGACTGACTTAGTATCAACGCACAGGTCAAACGGAAATAGGTAGGAAGCTGAAATGTTACACAAGGTATAGTTGCCCAATCGAGCACTAAGAAGTCATTTTGCCATAGTCAAACTGAAGATGGGCCAAAAGTGAGGCCAAATGGAGGCAAGCGAAGCACTGCACTTCTGTTGGCGCCCAAATTATTGGTAAGATCGGCATGCAATTTTTACAGTATATCAATAGCGGCCAGGATAATATCAAGGGCTATATATCGATAAGCAAATCCTGACATATCGATAACTATTGATATACATCGTCTTCTAAAAATGTTTTAAATGTACTAATATCGCCCAACAGAAGGTGAAAAGCCATTATATTGATATATGGACAAGCGGATATATCGGTATAGCAAGCAAAAATGAAATATCGATCATTTATTTGGAATCATTTTTAGTACACATATATATCGACTAGTGGAAGATAAAAAGCTATGTAGTGTCTGGCTGTTACATACATTTCACATTTCACATAATATACCCTTGCACCATAAGTACAGGGTATAAAAATGGACCTTTCAACGCCGGGTGAACTGGCCACTGCGCTTATATTTCTTTGCCCTCAGCTGCATCCATGACCTCAATATGTAAACATTAATCTTAGGATATATAACTGGATGCTTATGCTTTATTAAATAAAGACAAACAAAACTTTCATCATGTGTCTCTGTTGCTCTGCACAACCTCTAGATCAGTTGCCATCTGACTGACCTTAGCACATTGCTGAGTGGATACCTGCTTCGACTGTTCTTTGTACAAAATGGTGTTTTCATGTTTCATCCTCATTCACAGTCTGTTCTGAAAATTTGAACATGAATAACTCGTCGATCGTCAATTGCCATGCCATAGAGATTATTGTTCATCTTCTACTATATGTAGACCAGACAAACCTTAATTTGGAATATTAAAAATGAGAATTATCCTTCGTGGCATATATTAATGTTTATAACTCTGTGAAACTTTGACAGCAATCCCGCTAAGGAATGAATTATCGGAATAAAATATTCATTTACTGGTGGCCTGGCCATTTATTGCCAAGGCCGATTACTTCTCACCCCGAACCTCTTAAGCTGACATGCCATTGCCTTGCCAACGCAATTGTTGTCGCAGCTCTTAAAACGTTGTTGTTCTTTTTTTACAATTTTTCGTTATTTTTTCGCCAATATCTTTCTTTAATTATAAAAAATGTTACACGCCTTCTCTATATACAGGTGTGCGTATATCCCCCAGTGACCGAAAAGTGTGTCTGCCCTGGCCATGGCTAGGTAACAGAGTATTAAAAAATTTCAGCACCAGCAGCCAGTTTTTTTTTGTGTGTGTTTTTTTCACTTGTTTTTGTTGACCAGCAGCTCCTGTGGAATTCTCCCGTTCCATGGCAACGCAAGCCGCTTAACGCAGCCAACTGACAAATGTAAATATAGCCCAACTTTTCTCCCTCCAAAAATATATATATATATATACATGATGCATATACTCTATATAAAACTTTCTTAATAATACAAGAGCAGAAAGCAGCAGAAGAAGAAAGCCGCAAGCGAAATGCGCATTGTTTTCAGCTTTTCAGCATCGACAACAACAAATTTGAACAACAGCAGAGGAGCTCAGCTGAGCGCAGGGTGGGGCAGAAGGAAAGTGTGGGGTCTGCGGAACTTAAAAACTTTTTGGCCATATCCCGCAGCTATGAACAACAGCAATCAATTTTCACATGCCGCTGCGAAACAAATGTACCGCACCAGCATCAGCACCAGCAGCACCAGCAACAGCAGCAGCACCAGCTTAGCAGCAGGACAATGTGCTTTTAACAGTATTCCAACACTTTGGAAACTTACACACTAAACGGTAAGTTGTACAAAATGTAGGGAAACACTTTAAAACAATGTATGTAAACCATTTTTTCCAGTATTCAAAATCATGGTTTTATTTGAAGCAATGGGCATTTGTACGACCAGAAATGACAAACGATGTCATTCAAAGGTATTATAATTTTGTCACGTATTTGTAATACATAGAAGGAAGCATCTCCAACTCTATTAAGTACTTATAGTCTTGATCAGCATGACAAGCCGAGCCATGTCCGGGTGTCTGTCTGTCTGTTTCTATGCCAAGCAACCGACTTGTAATTTTCCCCATATACGTATCTTTTCTGTAGGCTGCTCATTTGTCAAAATCATTCAGATCGGATCACTATTACATATAGCTTCCATAAATATGAAAACTTTGTACAATAGATGGCGCTAACAAAATATTATTTGCAAGTCAAGCAGCAGTTTTTGTGCTAGCCCTGTGCTCTGTCATTCTCACTCACAAACAGATTTGTTGGAATGCAAATGTGTTGTATGTATGTACATTTATATGAAAGTTAGTGTGTTTAAATGTAATTAAACAGATTTCTTCTTTGCCTATTGCTACAGCTGAAGGAAATACTTTTTAGATTACAAAATTTTCTTTAGTTTTTTTAGTTCTGCAAGGGTATATAAGGATCAGGGGCCCTAAATTAGCCTTCCTGTAATAAGCATAATTTAATATAACATAAGTTCGTTATACTTCTTATACAACCAATATCAGAGTACACATCGCGTGTCTGGTGTCCTCAGTACAGGAATCACTAGAATCACATTGAGTCTGTTCACAAGAAATTTTTGCTATTTGCTCTTCGTGGCTTAAGCTCTCATTCAAATAGCCAAGCCTGCCTTCATATTCAAATCAGGCTTCCATTCTTATACAACCGTAGAATCATGCTTAATGCTGTCTTTATATGTAAGCTGATTAATGGTGAAATTAACTCTCCTACTTTTATGAGCCAAATTAATTTTTCTGTCCCACTTAGAACTACTAGAAACTGCGGACCTATCTATCCTCAGCTTTGCAACTCAAACTATGTCTTGCATGAACCTCTTCGTGTTCTGTGTTGTAACTATATTAATCTCTGCAACTCTAGCTCCATTTATAAATCTCTTAATTTAAATAAAACATCTATACCAACGCACCTAGCAAGTAGATAATGTTCCTCTTTCCTTCCATTAAAGTAAAATTGAATTAATTCAATTTCAATCAATTTTAATAATATTTAAATAAATATTTTGTTATAAAATCTTACTATTATCACATTGACCTTTAATATTTGCTATTGTAGTTTACAATAAAAATGATATTTTATATTTTTTCTATGTCAAAACATCAGCTCGTCCATGTCCCCTATGTTTGCCAGGTTGGTTGAAAATTATAATGGGTCGCGGGCAGCGTGTAAAAGCAATTCCCTATTCCAGCGAACCCATCATCAAACTAAGCAAACATTTGCCAATCCTGTCCAGTTTCAGCTTTCGCCCCCACTCGACTCTGCTGCTCTCGTATTTGCCAAGCGCTTCACATTACATCAAATCCGAGTTCGGGAACGCGCCCAGCGTTGATTAATTTCTCGTTTTTACGCCATTTTCTATTTATCTTGTGCGGTAATTACAACAAGTCCCCCGGCCAAAAGATAAACACACGGAATTTTTGCTCAACACTGGGCACTTCCGGTAATTGAATCAAATCAAGCTGGTCATCACTATTAGCTTCTTATGGTGGCTAAGAAGTTTTTAATGCTTCAAGCATAACTTTTGTTTATTTTTCTTAAATTAATTTTTAATTTAATGTACGTGTGGAAGGGCGCGGACCAAGGCGTTACTTTCCACGCCTCACTGCCAAGCATCAAGTTAGAGCTGGCGGCAACACGAATGGAAACAGGTGGACAAGGCAAAGAATGCCCAGGATAAAAGTTAAATAAGTAACACTAGCAGAGCAGGTTAACTTAGAAGTGCGTTGAAATTTTTATACACTGGCTAAAAGCCGGTTAGTTGAAAAGTTAATAAATTTAATATGTAAGGCCAGGAAGAGCTGATCCTTGTGAGGGAATAAAAGCAAATAAATGGAGAGCTAAGAGAACCACAAAAGAGCTGAAGGTACTTTTCTTATGAGCAAGCCAGATGATAGTGAATATAAGCTTGAGCTTAGCGGCAAATTGAGTAGACGTGTTATTGATTCACTTTCACTTTTTCATTGAAGAATTTCTTAATTTCCTTCTCTCTCTCTCTCTCTCTCTAATTCTCTCTCTTTTTCTCTCTCTCTCTCTATCTATCTTTTTCTTTCTCTCTCTCTCTCTCATAACCTATTTCAACAAAGTACAACTAGATGAAGACCTAGCCCTCAGCTACATTTCATCTGTTGATGTTCTACTAAAGCCAAAGCAAAGAGCAAAGCTAAAGCAAAGAGAACAGTTTCTTCTTCTTTCCTTTCTCTAAATTTTCGGCCAGCAGCTGCCTTGACGGCTACCTTAACTGTGTGCTTTCGGTTTTAAGTTTGCCTTCAACATTCTTTACGATAGACGTTTCACAAAAGCGCTAGCCGAACGAAGCTTCGTTGAAATGGCGAGGCATACACTTCGGATACGCAGACACAGGCACATAACATTGCTTCAATGCATGCAATTTTCGTTAAATGAGCTCATGATGATGCGTTTGCATTCGTTTCAGGTCTCTGATATGTATATATCACTATGTTTGGTATCGGAGCATGTCTGTCCAATCAGAGCTGTTCACCATGATGTTCATAGATTTATACAATTTCAGATGTTTGATTTTGATAATGGAAATTTTCTTATTAACTCACAAACTTCTTCAACATCTCTCGTTTCTTCCAAAATTATTATGCCCTGCGTTAAGGGTATTACTTCACCAAAAAACCGACAAAAAAACACAATTGTGCAAGTGGGCAGGTTAAGGATGGCCGCAAGTGTATGAAGTAAATATTCAGTCCTGATTCTCCCCCACCTTCCCGTCTACCACAAAGCTCGCGGACTCACTCACAGCCAGGCAAGGCAAAGGCACAGTTTTCGCAGCTGCTGGTCAGCAGGCCGTCGGCAGGACAAAGGCGAAATAGGACCTGCTTCTAGGACGAAAAGACGATGAAAATACTTTTTCAAGATAAACGGAAACAAGCCAAGATGGAATTAATTTTCCGCTTTGAACAAACAAGCGGATGTAAACAAAAAAAAAAAAACAGAAGCGAATGCTTTCCCAACTGTCCGGGACGGGACTGCTGTCAAAGGAAGCCCAAGCCGAAGCTTAGGGGTTGCTGCTACGTAGGGGTCCAGGTCCATGTCTGCCAAGTTTGGGCCAACTCGAGTCCGATGTCTGGACTAAGCGTTATGTGCTGTTAATGACTGTACAAGAACTTTAATTGTATGCCCAAGCAGCACCGTCAAAGTAGTGGTGGGAGACGATTCAGGCGGAATGTGGGGCGAGCAATGGGGCGTTGTGGTGAGATGGAACGCAAACACACACACACACATACATTCACCTACTCACACACACGCCTATTGACAAATTGCAATTTAAATAGACAGCAATAAGTTAAACACAACGCTCTGCAGGCAACAGGAGAAGGCAAGGCGAAAGACGGCACACAACACGCAATGTCTAATTAGTTTAGCCTGCTTTTAGGAGTACGACGAAGGAGGCAACTCAAAATCTCTAGAGATGGATGCACAGTTTGACAATCGATAACTAGAGCTGCTTCTTTCATCTTTATGGTGGCTTAATGTGAATAATTTATATATATTTATATATTATATTGAATTCAGCTGCTGTTCATAGTTTAGCTTCAATTGGTCGCCATATGAGATATAGTATAAGTAGCAAAATTTTGACGATAAATATTATAATTAGGGATAAAAACCGCGTTTTCACTTTCCGTTTTTGCTTTTACAGTACCACGTTGTGGTTCCTTTGAGCTTGGGCCATTACGTTAGCCCTTGGTTTCTTATCGTTAGGAGGCCAGCTTAACGTACTTCAACGTTCCGTCTTTCTTTCAAAGTGAACCGATTCAAATTTAATCTTCTAAATATATAAAACTGTTTGTCCAGACTGACTGACTGAACCAAAATAGATAGGATGCTGCAATTTTTACACAAGGCATAGTTATTGGCTTAGGCGAGCACTAACAAGTCATTTTCCTTAGACCTACAGCAAGTGGGTCAAAGGAGAGGTTAAAGGTTGTATGAAGGCAAGCGACGCACGGTTCTTTTCTTGGCGCCTAAACTATTGGACCGATAGAACAATCTTTCAAGTAAAAAGAATAACAAAATTACTTAGCCGCTGACACCTAAGCATCAAAAACACTACAACAACAAAACATACAAAGAAACAGAATACGAATCGTTCGCTGCCACACACATACTCAAACATACTGGCAATACTTAACGAGTTGCTTTGTTGTTGCCAGCAAAGCAAGAGCTTCCTGTAATTGCCGTTCAGATTTTGAGAGCGTCATTTTGCGAAGCTCTAGGTTAATAGGCCTTCATACGGACGGACGGACAACGCGGCTGTTGATGCTTATCTAAACTATATTCACGTTTAACTATGTCCTGTTGCTTACATCTACGCAAGTTCTATACAAATGCACTTTACTTTACATTAGCGAAGTACATTTGGAAAAGAAACAAAAATGAGAATGGGCAACGCCTGGTAAACTGGCTAGTTCATGTCAAAAACCTAATCCTTTCCAAGAAAATTAAATATATATCTGCAGCTAATCTGTGCCAATTCGTGTACAAACTAAGCATATAATGTTGTTATATTTGTTTGTAAAAGATTACTTATTATACTCACATCCCTAGTTATCAGATCGAGCATGCAAAACCAAAATACATTATAATTATTTTTCGGAGCCCCCAAACTCCGCGTCATCTGTCTGCTTCTTGTTTATGTAGCAAATATTGTTGAAAACATTTACAGACACTCGCACACAATTAAACACATACACAATCGCACAAATATACCCACGCATAAGCAGTAATTGATGAGTTTCCTTTTAGAACAACATCAATCATAGTCCACCGTTTCAGGTTAAATAAATAGATATATTTGTATCTGTATCTTTCATGTGTTAACTGTTGTATCTGTATTTATTTGTTAATGCAATTCCTCTGCAAGTATATCTAAATCAAATCTCACGCCTTCACATCCTGTCCCGCACCCGCTGTTGTCATTGTGGTCGTTGTCAAACGTTGACGCTTAATCCAGCACATAATATTAACCCAAATGAGGCCGCATACACCCATATAGATGACACGATATCTTGGAGCCACCAGCGAAAAATTCAATACCTGCGCAGGCAGCCAAAAAATGCAGGAGCGTATAAATGTGGGCATGAATTTCTCACGCAACTCCAGAAAAATATCCTCAGAGCCTTCCATAATAGACATGCCTGTAGCAAGATTGGAAATGGTTTAGATGGTTAGTAAAGAGTTGAGGAATTTTAAATATTTTAGAAGGAAATATAAAAATGTATATTAAGTATAATCAAGGATTACACGTAGGAGTACGTGAAACTTGCAAAGTTTAAGAAAATCTTAAAGGAATTTTGGTTATTTAAAAACTGCTAAGATATATAAAAAAAACATTCTTAATATAAGCATTGTCAGACTTAAAAAACTCTTAAATTAAGAACTTCGTTTTTCTCTGAATGTACAAAGGAGATTGGTTCAGCTGATGACAGTTAGTGGATATGGCATGGCCTCAGTCATAGCAGTTGGCTAAGATAACTCGCGTAGCTATGCTTGTGGGAAAGGAGAAAGTTGATAGGGTAAGAAGAGGATCGTAATGGAAGATAGTACCTATATACACCTATATATATTATATTGTATCTATATGTATTACGTTTGCTGTTTCCAACCCCATAAAGTATAGATATATTCTTGGTCAGCACAACAAGCCGAGTCGATCTACCCATGTCCGTCTGTCCCCGACCATCTGTCCGACCGGATGTATGAAAATGTAGATCTTGGAAACTATAAGAGGAAGTGACTTCAAATTCGAATTTGTATTTTCTATAAATATGTCCCCAGATCAAGTTTGTTTTATTTGTTTCCCCATTCACCTTTTAGGGTGACCCTCATACAAGGCCACATACAAAAATCTATAGGTTTTTCTGGTTCTCTTCGGTCCTAAAATCTACGTCAACTGACCATATTTGATCCGGATCGTGCAATTATATATATAGCCCCCATAGAATTGATTTTTTTTCGGAATGAACACAAAGTGTTTGTTTTTTATCCAAATCGAGCCAAAATTGATTGGTGTCAATTTTAGGAGTCCCCAAGTCCGAATTTGTGCTAAGTTGATCAGGAGTGTATTCCATAGCAGTTTATTAGCTACAGAGTAGGTATACTATGCTATGCTGTTGTAGGCCTCAATGGCTATAGAGAACCAGGACCATCTTCTATATATGTATTTATTTACCGCCTGGTTATAATTGGGTACATTGCACAGCCAAAACTGTAAGTGCTACGAAGCTGATTATACTGCTTCTTCTGAAAATTCGACTTCCAACGCTTGGAATTCTCAAATATTTCCAGCTTTGAATTCGGTAGAATGGCAATGATCGACTTAGTGAGTTGAGCAACTCTCTCTTTCACTGCTACCTTAAAGGTCGTTAAAAATCTTCCAAATATTCTCTAAATATTCTAAACAAAAATAACGTAATATTTTTAAATGTGTATCAGCTCTCCTTATATATAAGTATATTCTTACCCGTATAAAATACTGTCAGCAAATATGGTGTCAACAGAAACTGATCTAAGACCAGTTTCTTAACAATTATAATCCTTGTAGTGCCGGGGAAAGTGCGATCCAACCATTTGTACCTGAGATATACATTTTTAAATTAGCATTAGAGTCACACTAAATCGAGAATACAGTTAACAAATCAAGCAAAAGTGTGTTAGTGAATAATTTAACAAAATTAGTGTCTGTGCAGTGCTGTGTAGTGAGTTAGCTTAAACAAATATCTGTATATATATCTCAATAATTTATGCTTGCCATGTAAATGTGTTTCAGTGTTTCTTTGTGTTATTTTCTTTCAATTATTTTCCCCGTTAGCCAACACTTACAATATTTTTCGTGCTTAGATGCCACAATTCACAGTGCGTAGCGTGCTTTTTGTAGAAGCTTTTTATTGAAAAGCTCTTTGTGCTCTTTTGTGGTGCTTTGCTTCTAAAGAGAGAATCAAGAGAGTTCTTATGACACGGGAACACGTGCGAGTCGAAAGCTCCCAAGTTAATTGATAAACAAAAACATGCACACATGTCGGACAATTGAATAGAAAAAAAAAATAAATGAATGAAAGAGTATGAGTGCGACAATTGAGATAAACCATAGACCGGCGGTGGGGAGTGGGTGAACAAACCAAACATATAGAGTTGGGGCATAGGCCGCAGTGCCCATAACTGCGTATCTTCCGATGGTGGCATAATCAATATCCTCTATTTCTTCTTTTGAAGGCTGAAAATAAACGTAATTGAATCAAGGAAATAAAATCAAAATGTGTCTCAGCTATAGACATGGGCGTAGCCAGCAAATTGAAAACTTGTCTGTCTTTAGAATACCGACATATATAAGGAAATATTTTACATCGGTTTGTCTTTCACTACGAGACCCATGGCTATAGAGAACAAGTGAAATATTGCTGGATTGTAAAAATATCAGAAATTAACCAAAAATAGAACAGTTAATCAAATAATACATGTTTAGTTTTAATGGAGAATATTAAATAATCACTTTTATCTACTTTATTCCTTAAATTAATAATATAATTATACTTATTAGATAGTATTTCATAAGTTATTAACCAAATATTGAAAAGATATGGATCAAAACAAGAACATGTTATCTAGCAACACTTTCACACTTCTAATTAAACGCTCTAGCAATCTCTTCTATCTACTATCTATACAATTTATGGTTATATGATATTTATATTTATAGATCACACTTCATCACTTCATTACTCTTAGTTATTACTTTGCCCTTGGCTTACCGGCAACCATCGTTTGGACACAAATTGCTGAGAATATTCGGCACCGACATATAAACTGCCATAGATGGCGCTGTTGGTCCAAAAGGGATGACGACGGAACATCGAACGGACTCCGGCAAATAAACGAGACATTGTCTTTTTCCGTCTTTTTCTGTATTTTTCTATACAATTGAAAATTCCACTGTTGTCGTTTACCCGGCAAAACGTTCTCAATAGCGCTGTCAGAGCTTTACTGTCAGCTGCGAATATGGAGAAACGATGGACAGCTGTTAAAAAAGCCAGTCGCCGCATGTGAATGCACTTATAGATAAAGAGAGAGCGTAAGAGAGAAGGAAGTAAAGCTTATCAAATGTAGAGACAGCTTTTCGAGTGTTTTAATTGAATGGTTATTTCTAACGAGACGAGTTTTGTATACGCTTTATGTATAGGAAATATGATGGTACATAATGGATATAATATGAATATCAAAAGGTTTGTTTTTCTCAAATCTAATTTTTCTTTAAATTTCATATTTTATTATTGTGACGTTCTGACTTGATTTGAAACCAGATTCTTAATATAAATTACAGTGCTAAGTGATATAGAACTATACAAAAAATTTGAATTCATCGGCGATATATCAAGAAAATGTTGCACTGGATCACGTCTCTGTTTATTGAAAAGTGATGGCGCCCACATTATCAGCAACGCCAGCAGCCTCTGGTGTGTATAACACCAAAGACGATGTAGGTCTTGCTATGGGGTTCTTGTACACATCTCTGTAGTTGAAGACGAACAGTATGTTCTTAGACCTGTTGACACCCTGAATCTACTCCAGGCACAGCTTTACCATAATTTTGAGAGCCTTCTTTTCGCCTGGCGACTGCTTGGCAATGGGCAGACCAGTGGCTCCACCAGCCAGTTGCGTTGTGTCGGTGCCGGCTTCCTCCAGCTCGTGAGGATAGTGCCTTACCAATCGAGATCACTGCCATCATCCTCAACTCCTCAACTCGCCTTGGCAGAAGTAGAGCGAGCGAGCCCAGCCTCGTTCTTGATTTCAGTGAGCGTGTGTCTTTCGGTAGCAGGAAAAAGAACCAGTGGGACTATAAAGGTTAAGAG
Source organism: Hirtodrosophila duncani (assembly GCA_037043425.1). Lineage (NCBI taxonomy): Eukaryota > Metazoa > Arthropoda > Insecta > Diptera > Drosophilidae > Hirtodrosophila > Hirtodrosophila duncani. The sequence continues at coordinate 2,581,206 of JBAMBM010000834.1, read as the reverse complement.
CTGAGAGCTATGTGAGAAAGGTATGTGGTAAATAGAGTACAAATGAGTATATTCCATGAGTGTCTGGAAGTGAACGCTCATAAGGCAACCAGCCAAATGTATTACCTCAAATGGCCAAAAGAAACTGAAATTTAGGGTAAAACGGAGCATTTCTTAAGTCAAATAAATTGTTCCTAAATAATACCTACTTCTCTTATTGTTAGGAAATGAATAAGTAAAATTGTAGGCAGCTTTTGTATATATTTAAAATATTGTATTATATTTGTATATCCTAAAATTTCGTCCACTTAGTCTCCAGTAGAGCTTATGGACAGATTGATTGCATATTAAACAATTTACTTAATACTATAACTTATATGAAAAACTATGAAATTGTGAAGTTCGGACAACATGATGTCATGTCTGGTTTTCTGTCTCTATGAACCTTGTGATCCAGCAATTATATAGAAGTCTCGAAAAATATCACTTTACCAGATGTTTGTAAGTTTGATTCATTCAAACTTAGAGCGAAAAACTTTTCAAAATCGAACCAAATTCAGTATATTCGCGAAAATGTAGAAGAAACATATAGAAATCGGACTCAGCTTTCGCGTTCCGCTTACACTATGTCTCGAGACCTAGAAGGCTATTCGCTTCCTGTGGAAATGTAATGCGGATTCTTAAGTATACCTATTTATACCTGATGGAGGATTTTTCTGCTTTAATCGATCTTTAGTTTACTGTATAATCTGTTATGGACTCAAAAACCTTTATAGTCTACAAAGTCTACAATGAGTTCATCGTGTTTGTATACCCTCTTCGTCTTCATTCAAATATTTGTTAATGTCTAGCCTAGTCACTTTTTGCCTGAATAAATTGCATTGATCTTTGTTCATTTATGGCAGTTCTTAGCAGTTCAGCTTCTGTTTGCAGCACTTTGCTCCATTTGAAGTACATATTAATCTGCCGTAGTACCAAAGCCAGCTTTGCTTTTTTGTTAAAATTCAAAATTGAAATTGTTCATGTTAAAGTTTTAAAACATGTTGCCTTTGCAATCGTGTCAGTTTCCTTTCAGTTATATATTTTACGTATTCAAAGAAAATCCTAAGTATGCAAATCACAATTAGAGCTCTTATTTTGATATCACTGCTAGATCTGGCAGTTTCGCAACACATTTACGATGATTGGCAACAGCTAGAGGACATTCGTAAGTACAACTATTTTATTTATGACAGTTTTCCATTCGATTTAATAATTTGCATACACTCTTATTTAGGTGATTGGCTTTTAAGCCAATCAATGGACGATATAGGTATGTACAAGCGAGTTATAAAATGATCGATTAACTAAGATACACTTGCATCATCTAGTGGACGCTGAATTTCAAAAACCGAAAGTAAACATGATGTGCGCCTTTTGTTCGGGGATTCCAAATGGAATGGGCAAAGAAATTGGATTCAAGTGTTTCAAGGAGTCCGATACATCCGCAGTACAACCAGTGGGCACACCAACGAATTATTCATACGAATTCCTTGACATATGCTTGCCCAATCGATACGTATTAACGAGTATGTGGAGTGCCCTTAGTGTGGTTTTAAACTTTCAATTTAAATTTTGTGTTTTTTTACAGATAAGGTTCATGGTTGCTGTTTTTGGTCACCGCAATTGGGTTGCCAGTTGGTGGCCCCGGAAACCCTGATCAGGAAACAGTCCAATATATGCCAGTTTTGTAAGGGCCGATGCTCACGTGCGAAGGTGACCGTGACCACTGATAATAAAGCCTTTCGGATTGGCTCTGTTGGGTATTATGTGATGTCAATAGCTTTTTTCTGGACGTTTAACACATAATTCAGCTGAAAAAACCCTGCCTGGAATATTCGATGAATCGACTTTGAACCGTTTGGAAAACAAATTAGTAGTATTACGGATTGAATAAACTATTTGAAATAGTGTAAGACTCTATGTCATTCTTTGAATCTCGACAGAAATGGCATCAGCATAGTTTCATTGTTGTTTCTGTTATGATCAGAGTGAAATTTGAAACGTTTCACGGGGGATGGGGCTATATGATATACGAGTACATAGTTGCTCGATCAATGTCAACGGACTTGGATCCGTGAAATGGATACTTTTCTTATTTGGATCAATTCGGATAAGAAAGAAACCAGTTGGATTCTACATACAACAGACTTCTGGTCAGCCCTCTAGCTCTTAAGACTTCTGAGACTTCCACTTATCAAGAATATATATACTTTATATGATCAGAAATTGCCTATGGGTTCAATATCTCTTATTAGATATATAACATGGCCGGTGCCTACGTCTGTATAATTATTTTCTAAATATGATCGTAGAGTTCTAAAATTGCGTCCGCATATGCTGAAAACTTATTTGCCGTCAGCCCAAATGGCTTGTTTAAAGAGCCCAAGCGATCTCACATTGATCCCAAGAAGCTATAATTTTCAGCTCACTCCACAGCTTTCCCAAAATGTTTCCAAAATAAATCACATTTACCTTCCATATCAATTTGTTGTATCAAAGTAATTGCAAATAGTACAAACAATTTAAAGCTATTGCTGATATCAGGTAATAATTATGCAAGAGATTTGTATGCGCTAAGCTGTTAACCTTTTCGTAGGGGTCTACAGATACACAATCTAGTCCACAAGCTTCGCAAGTAACATTGTCCGCCGCGGATCCTACAACTTGCGTGCAACCCAATTTCGGTGACCAAAAGCAACAATAGCTCACAATTACACCTGCAAAGCGAATAGTGAAAACATTAAGCGACATTGGCCAGCATTTTTACATTTACATTTACCACTTATTTCCATTGTCTCTGGCAGGCAGCTCTCAAGTGAGTAGGTGAGAGTTGTACCCCAGCCAACGTTCTTAATATATCTCATATCTCTTCTAAGGTTACAGTGATAGCCTATGGCAAAACCTCTTTTATTGATCGTAGACGAACAGTCGCCACAGCGCATATCTGCAGATGGTAAAACGTATTAAAAGCATTCATAAAAATAATGCTGCCATTTTACTTGCTGCAGTCGACGTCTCTAGCAGTCCTAATATCAGAATAGTATGTGTAAATATGTGAATTATGCCAAACATGCTTTCGTTGTTGATTTTTTTGAATTTTTTAAGAACAAATTAAGATAAATCGAAACTTATATTTTCTGTAATATCAAGCAAATGTTACTTTGCTGAAATCATCTAGTCATACATCCATCTGTCAGGTCACACAGATTTTTTAACACTGGCGATCAATCTTAAGCTAAGAACTGGCAAAATCAGCTGTTTGGAACGAAAAGAATCTTTGCTTTAGTCAAAATTCCAATCGATGGTTTGCTAATGCAGAAACGATTAGCGAGTTTGTGTGTGTGCAACTGCAAGAGAAAGAGATTGACAGTTACAGTTAAGCGAATTGCGAATATTTTATTCTCTTCTTAATTATTCTCCATGCTGCTGAATGAACTTTGCAAAGCAGTTTTCGAAGCAATTTTGTCACTCCAAGAATGCATCTGATGAAACAGAATCCCACACAGTGACTCGAGCTGTATGCAATTTCATCTCATGCTGTCTCTGTAAATAAGTCACAATTTTGATATTTAACATTGCCTTATAGATCAAATCGAACATAAACATACTGCCCAACATCCAATTGTTTGGTTCCATTTTGTTAAAAATGTTTAAACAAAAGCCAACAACACTAAGTTTTTACTTTGCCTTTCCAGTAACTAAATCATCTTTCGAATTTCACAATATTCAATTTTTATTCATTAATTTCAACTTAAAGACCAAAGATTAGCATAAAAACAACTACAGATATCAAATATGACAAGGTATTCCAACACGCAGAGTTTTTATTTTTGGAATCATCTTCATCGCTTGTCAGAATACAGTCTGCTCCACACGCTAAACATACTGATCTCCCTTCAGAAGTCAGGGTCATATTCGGTCCAAGGACGACACTGCAGCCCAATTTCGGTGACCAGAAACAGCAATAGAATAGAATCATACCTGAATATATAGAAATGAATACTTTAGGTTGATGATTTGGTAGAAGTGAAATCAAATCTTCTGGCCTGATTTCTCATACGTTATGATATACAAACAAATGATGTAGAGGGGTAATAATACCTCATCAACATATGCCAAGTCAGTTCTGTCTCCCTAGACGTGAGACATCGCGAACATGTCGTATGAGTAATAATGACAGCAAATTGAGTATTTTGGTACTTACTAGCTATTTCAAAGTGTTTTGGCAAACATTCTCTGAGATCGTAATCCAAAACCGTACCATAGCCTCGTGGTTTTATTTGTCTCATATCTAGTTGAAGTTGGCAATGGAAACCGAATTCATCACCTCTATTATTTGTTAAGTCACTACAATCGCCACATTTCATTGCCGGCTCTAAATAAAGAGGATATATTTGTATATATATAGTCAACTATCGCTTCCCCTTGCCATATGTAATCCTTACGGGAGACCTCAGCTGATATCAAAGCCAACAATGTTAGAATCACGCATACAATTTTGATCATTTTGTTTCTTTTTTTTATACCAAATCAGAGAAGACTATAAAATTTTAAAGCAAATGCTACTTAGAAACATTTCTGGAGCTGGATTTGTGAAGTTTGTAAACATTTAATATTAACACTCTATTACCTGTTTTCTTACATAAGTAAGCCTTTAAGTGTCTACTCTGTCTTATTTGTCGTCCTCATGCCATCTCGAGTACCTCCATGTTCATACTTTTTGCACACAATAGTTAAGTCAATACAATGTATCGCCTGTGACGATACACTGAATTCGCGGTCACTCGCTCATTAGGTGCTAATTGATCTTCGCTGGGAGCAGATCGTTTATCTAGATGTTATATATTAATAAACCATCTGATTACTATGGGCTTAAGCATGGTTATCACCCAGATCCCCTAGAGATCTCCTAGAAAAATAGCAAATATACAATTATGATGTGCAAAAAAGCAAGCCAAAACTTAATTAATAAAGCTAACTTCTGCTTTATCTAGCAGACACACGGCTATTGTTCCTACAAGCCAAGGCTAACGTTGCTCATATATGAACTCTGATGAGAGATTCATCTGCTCAATAAAGATTTCATCTAGTCGGCAATGCATTTTCACATCTGGGAACGCTCTTCAGTCCTCGAAAACAACATCCAACATTGGCAGGACAATGGTGACCTACTGCTTCTGATTTCAGGTTACGGCATCTGAATTATGGTTCTAAGAATGTGCTTCTGGTTCGCAAAGCGAGTATTTCATCCAATTAGGTCTCGCTAAAGCTGAAAGCTATGTACTTCTGCTGAGTATATAGAAACATATAATATCACATTCAACCCATTCACCTCCATATTTTGAAGCCACAAAGCTGTTCATACAATTATTGGAAATTTATTTTTTTGCATTATTTTTTTAACTCATTCTTTTACTTTATCTTATGCTCAATGCTGGCAAACTTTCCGCCCATAAAAGAAAAATGCAATAGATGTAGCCAGTTTTGTCTGATGTCAAATTCACGCACGACTTGCAAACAAAGAAATGCGAAAGGCGGGAGAAGCACTGGATGATGAAGGTGAGCGTCAAACATATGCCCGTCGAGACAACTTTGATTGAGCGCCAAAGGAACTGAATCGAGGCGGCGACAAGGTGTTAAAAAGTTACGGCTCAAACCATATGGCAAGGGAAACTTGTCCTGGCGCTGGTCAGGAATGTAAAATGCAAAGGCAGCCATCTCTTTAATGACATTGTATTTAAGAACTTTGAGTTAGTATACCTTTAGAGTTATTATACTATAGATTTGGTTGTCTCATTCAAGATTTCCAATATCATCTTGCTAAAATCCTGTATCGTCTTGCTAGAATTTCCATCACTTTAAGTTATTTCTGGCTTGTCGCTTGTGCGCAAAGACCAACGTCAATCGATTTTTCTCACTAAATCTATAATCTATAATCTTATGATACATCTAATGTGAATGAGAACAAGTAAATCAGATCACCAGGAACCACTTAACGAGAAAAGATGAATGAGAGAGCGGAGGCTGTATCAAATGAGTTCTACAGTTGGAAAATTAATAAGTAGTATTTACTGAATTTTTTCGAATTTCTATTTCTAAATATGTAAAATATAAGCAGGCAGGACGATATTATTCAGATCACAAGCCAGCCCAGAGTTGAACACAAACAACTCTTCAATAAACACTCACAATAAAACACGAAGACAGTCAACACTCTACAAATACATATATATAATTCTGTAGGTCCTCCGATCCACGGTTTCCCAGCAAACAAAGTAGAATGATCTTGGGCGCCTTAGCCAGAAGTGTAAGTAATAGCCTGCGATTGGGCAGCAGCCCCAAGAAACAATTGGACGCCACATCGACAGCAACGCCGACGCCAACGCCAACGTCCTCTTCTATTTCTACTTCTACTCCCGATCTGGAGGACGAATCTGATGCCCGCTTAGCTGCAGCTGCCACCAATCTCAATAAGCATCGCCAGCCACATCAACAGATTGTGGACCAAATTCTGCAGCAGGTCAGCGAACTGGAGCACACCATTTACGAGGATCAGCAGCACGAGTTCAAACTCCGCATGGCTTTGGAACATCAAACGGAGCGCATTAATGATCTCAACTTTTCGTTGGACACGGAGAAACAGCGTAATGGACGGCTGCTGCAGCTGCTCAGGGGTCTGGATGAGTCGTCCTCAACGGAAGACAGTGATGTTGATGTTGAACGTCGGCAATTGCTAAGTGGATCACGGGTGCAATCCGCTGGGGAATTGTATGAATCAATTAGTCCTTTGCTTATGCAGCAGCGGTATGTTTATAAGATTTGATAGTATTCGGAAACCGTATTTCACATGAGTTAGTTATTTACTTTATCATTTTACAGCTACGACGAACTGACCATCTCACATCAGCAGAGTCGCCGCCAATTGGCCAAAAAGGACAAAGCTCTCAAACAGCTCAAATGCGAAAGGGAAGAACTACAATCGAAATATGATCATCTCTTTGATGCATATCGGAGAGATCAGCGCCGCTTGCAAAGCCTCGGTTCCCACATTCTACGCAATCAGATGAAGAAGAAACAAAAAGTCTCCAATCTGAAGAATGCCTTGGGCTTTGCCAGCGATTGTATTTTTTATGCTCAGGTGGCCATCGAAAGCTGTCGGGACGAGCTCAATGAGGAACATTTGGAACGCTTTAATCAACACTTGGACTGTTTTTTATGTGCATTGCGTAATTGTTGTTGTTTACGCAAAGTGCAAGAGCTGCAACAAGAACAACAACAACAACTGAACCTAACAGCTTCAAGGCCTTCTATTGAGAGTGGTAGTGCCACCTATGTGCCAGAATCACCAAAGTGCAGTAGGCGGACACTTAAATGATTAGTTTTTAAGAATGCTTTATGAATTATGGGGTTTGAATTAAGTTTAGTGTTAGGTTATCTATATATCTTATAACAAATGGCAAAATAATAGCAGGTCGCAGAAACACCAAAAAAATATATATATATATCAGCATGACCAACAAAAAGTACCAGAAAAATATGTTAACATCTAAATAAAAACATTGACAGCAATTTAAAATATTTTCTTTCATGTTTTAATTTAAACATAACATTGATAAATCGAAATTATATAGTGGAAAACTACCAAATAAAGCTTTCTATGCATAATTTTAATACGATTTAATTTAGCTTTTAATGATCACAAAGATAATAATTATTGGTGTCAGCGCAGAAAAAATGTCTATATAAGCTAATCCCCCAAAACAATCAAGTTTGATATTCTTGTTTTCGTTTATACATCGCTTTTAATACGCTTTTCTTCACATTCACATCAAATTACACTTTGCCATAGAGCGCGCCATATTTGAAACCAAACAGCTGTTTGATGCCTGCTTCTTTTAGCGACTCGTTACTTCAGAAATACTCGTGACAAGTAACTGACAGTATCCGTTACTTTATCATCACGACTATCGGCTATTTAAAAATATCTGTGATAGATAGCAGTCGCAGCAACAGTACTCTGTTCTATTTCTCCACATTTTTGGTAAAGAATTTCTGTAAAGAAAAAAACACTGCCAAATCAAACAGAAATATGAACACAAATGGAGGGGAGCTGGACTCAAGCCTGGCTGATCTATCGCTAGACGATATAGCCAGCCGCCACCGTCGCGAACGCAAGGAACTGCAAGCCAAGTTGCAGGCCATGAAGAAAAATGCACCCAAAAATAACAAAAACAAACGCAAAGAGTTTCTGGAGGAGATGGCCAAGCTGGAGAGTGAGCTGGAGCAGCGTCAACAGGCTGAACTAAAGGCAGCCGAAGTGGCTGTTGCATCACCAACACCTGCAGTCGAGATCAAGCAAGAGGAACAAGCGGCTGTGCCGCAAGCAGATGGAGAAGAAGCAGAATCTGATGGCGAACCGGCACCAGCGGTAACAGCACGTGTGTCCAAGGCCCAAAAGCGTCGCGACAAAAAGGCACGCGAGGCTCGCGAACGTGAAGAGGAAATCCGCGTGGAACTCCAAAATGCAGCCAATCAGCCCACACCTAAATTGATAGAACTGCAGCAAATTCAAGCCAAGCTGGCCAGCCGTCAGCTAGCCCTCCATTCAGTATCCTCTGATGGTGATTGCCTGTTCAATGCCGTGCGACATCAGCTAATTATTCAAGCCCTGCCCGGCCACAGTGTACAGGAGTTGCGCGAGGAAACGGCCAATTACATACGCGCCCATAAGGACGCGCTCATCTGCTATATGACACACCCGGATACGGGTGATTTGCTGACAGATGAGCAATTCGAGAAATACTGTGAGGATATGGCTAAGACCCATGCCTGGGGTGGCCACATTGAACTTAAGGCCATTTCATCCATATTGCGTGTGCCCATCGAAGTGATACAGGCGGAGGGAGCTCCTACCTTGATGGGCCAAGATGAATTTGGTGGCGCACCCCTGGTCATATGCTATCATCGTCACATCTATCAGCTAGGTGCCCATTACAACTCAACTGTGCCTCTGGAGAAATAAATGCGAAATTTTTAAAGATTTCTTTTTACATATTTTAGTATTTATTTTGTGTGTTTTAATTATTTAAATTTATAAATATGTATTGCATATTGGAAGATTTGAATTATTGTCAAAAATTGCAAGTAGTTTGTTATGTACAAATATTATTTGTTAATAATAATATTTAAAAGGAACGAAGTGTCCTTTCCGCTCAGTAAGTATTGCGCGTAATTTGTTCTATGAAAAGTGATTTCTAGCTCAAATCTAAGAACTTGAATTTTGAAATACAAATTGTCAAGGTCCTTCATAAGCCAAATTATATTTTGCGAGCCTAACTATATATAATGGATTGTTATCGTATTTCCTTTCAGTTATCCTTCTTGGTAGCCTTCTTTTCCTTTGACGGCTTCGACGACGGCGTATTTGGATATATCACAAAGAGGCTCAATTGAATGCCACCCAACGTGACCAGGAAAAGATTTTGGAACTGAAAAATGTGGGCAATGCGTTAATGAAGTTCTTATAAACAAATAACATCTCGATCATACAACTTACCACCATCACAGTATTCCTAATAGCAAGGGCATAGAAGAGCCAGGAGCCGGCCACCAATGTGCCAGCAAATATAATTGGAAAGGGCAAACCCTCCGTGCTCTTCTTCTCCACAATTTTTGGTATACCCAACAGGGGCGAGCCAACTAACCAAACCAGTATAGCCGTAATCAACATGCCCAGACGGAATTCAATGTGTTTGGGATCCTCAAAATTGGCATAGGCTATGCAAGCCATCAGGAATAGCGAGCAGTAGCCAATCTTGGCCCAAATCTGTGTCTTATTCTCATTGGAGGCATAATAGTAGAAGCCGACCATGAATACCACATTGATGGCAAAGCCAATTATGTTCACCTGCAACATGGCCTGGTCACCCATCAGTTGGCCAAGCTTAATGCTTAAAACGGTTCTGGAAATTGTAGGACATGAAGGAATTAGTATGGAAAGTTAAATTGAAGAGAATGTTCCTATAATTAATATAAAATATGAGAAAAAGAAGCTGGTGATATTTTTCAAAAAAATGAATTGTAAATTAAGAGAAATATCAAGTCTTGTTGATAAGATTTTGCATGAGATTCATGGACTGGACTGGCAGATGGATGGATATTGTCATTTATATCTTTATATATCTTCATTTGACAACTTTGTGAATTGCATCCATAAGAGCCCGATCCCAAATTGGGGCTCTTAAAGCATATATGCCTTCCTTCAGAATTGGTTTAAATTACAATCAAGTTATCCATGTCAACTTTGAATGCGAACTCCAAAGTGACCCCGCAACATCACCAAGTTACTTTTTAAGTTCTAGATCGTTCACATTTAAAGATACAGCAACCAGGTCTGTTCCCGTTTCGACTGCGGTTTGAAAAGTAAATCGAATTACATTCCACTTCGAACAGTTTTTCCGAATCGTGCTGCGACGCCAGTGGACAGAACAATGAACATCAACAAATCCAAGTGGATTCAATCCACGCGCATTGTATTTCTTGTTTATAAACCACGAAAAATGGAACAGAAAACAATTATTTGAAATAGTTTCAATGCGTCGCTAATGGAGTCTACATTGACAGGCTCGATCCTAAATGTTCTGTCTTAGAAAAACTTGTAATACAAGGCTAATCGGTCGGATTTAAGTGATCTCTTTTAAGGGTACAGTTTGGTTAATTTCAGAAATTTGTTTGGTAATTAAATCCAAACGTTTAACGAAGATGCTCAAATTCTTTGAAAACTACATTCTGCCTTTGGGCAGTACCATATATTTTCAGACTTTTTTAAAGCAATTCGGAAGGGAAAGAGACCTTCAATCAAAAGAGCAGCTTATGAGGAGTGTAAATAATAAAAAATTTAAGGTATAATATCCAAGATTTGCTGGAAGATCTGATAGTTATATATCGTTGTTAAACGAAAGACAATCCATAAAATCTATATAAAAATATAGTTTAATTTATTTGAACAACTTCTCTCATCGAAATCTATCTAAACGATCTATAAATATCATTAAACATTGTTGCGCCGGTTCTATACATACGAAAGTCTGATATTGCATCATACTAAATCAAGGCCAGGTGAAAAGCCCTATTGATAGCATTCAATATTCTTGTATATATATCAAATCTCTAATCTATTAAATGTCCAAACAAGTTTCCGATAAGACTCAAACAGCTGTGCAAAGCTTAAGTGTACATGGTGAAATAAATATGAACATATCTGGGCGGGACGACAACTATGTGGTCAGCGACCTAAATATGCAAATATGGAATATATTTAAATCCACAAATTACGCTCAGGAGTTGACTTAATATAAGCTATAAGGACTAAAATACGACCTTTGCACGCAACGTGAGCTACGACTGTTGCTTTTAGTGTTGATTATTGCATGTCTGGCGGTCCTTAAGCGAGACCCCACCTAGAACTAATTTACATAGGAATTTGCTTTTAACTCTTTGGTGGATTTTGTGTTGAAGTGGAGACAGTCTGAAGTTTGAAATACTTAATCCGAAAATACGATATGTAAAAATAGATACTGTATATGGGGATATTTTTAAACGCTTTTAGGAACGACTGTTGTGGTAGGTTTCAGATGAGTTGTGTAACACTCAAGGTCTTTCCATATTTAGCCACAGGCTGTGTTCCTAAGTGGATTCCCGGATGAAAATGAAATTTCTCTGAGATCCGAAGAATGCTTTTCAAGGGATTGGATTGCATATGTCTATATGTATTGTCTTAAAAAATGTTTTTCTTTTACTATAATGCATAGAAGTAGCGTGAGACTCCAGCTGGTCTATCATTAGTTAAAAATAAGCCCAAAAAGATTCTAAAGAACTTCAATTATACTCCAAAACAGGTTTTATGTTAGAGTACGCCGTTGACCTAGCTGACCTTAGGTGCATCATGCCGTATAGAAAGTGACGGGGAAACTTGTTTAATAATTCTGGTTTTAAAAATACAAGTTTGAAAACATTTAACATGCAATTCTGTTCAAAATTTCTCAACTCCTTTGCTGCATTTACAAGCATTTAGTTTGTAGCTATTTTATTTAACTAAATATACAAAAATTTAGGTGAGACCTTAGCTTACTTATATCTCGCAATTGTTCTATTAAAATGCACAAGGCATACACTTCCTACATACTAATCAAAGCTGGCATAAAGGGGTTAATTTGTACAGCCAGCGCATGGGTGAGGCGAACAACAACATCAACTATCGGGAAATGGGTTAGGCTAGACTATCCCCACTTGAGTGTTGCGCATACTAAGCTAAAAGTTAAAACATTTAAACGACATAATTAGAATTATTAATAAACGCAAACTACTGCGTCCGCTTGTCTCTTTCACACAGATAAGAAATACGTGTATGCCTTAGGGCTCAATCTCTGATAAGAAACTTTCCAAGTGGCAATTTAAAAATTGTAACGGCTCGTCTTAACGTATTTACCTATCAATGGTAAAGTAGCTTATCTTATTTTATGTCATTTGGGTTGTTTTTATATAACCCTGAATTGTCATTGAGGCATGATATTAGCATTAGAGAAAAACTATTCAATGTGGCCTTGAACTCGAGTCTGTACCCCTCTTAACCTGGGGACCAGCTCCTCTACAAGCTATTGGCAATGTCATGACTACAATTCACACAATTTAATCAATTTTCCTACATGCACACATAGCTGTGCCCGTGTTCAGTGAAGCATTTCAAATGGATATAATAAATGTACACCCTGTCCTATAAACTATTATGCATTTTACTTACAGAACTATACCGCCCAGAAATGGTCCAATCGGGTAAACATCGCTGCTGCCTTTCTTGCGTATGTCATTCAATAAAACAAAACCGGACAGGAACTGCAAGGTTGTGATTGTGCCGGCTACTTTAGCTATTAGTTCGCTATGCGGTTCTAATAAATCTCCAAGTGCTTCCATATTTATTAACAGGTTGATTTTGTGCGTCGGGCTCTATAAACAAATCAACAACGAAAAACAACAAACAACAAAAAAACGTAACTTTACGTCCGACCGACCTAGCGGCGCCTGCTGTCTACAACTTTAACAGAAACAAGTCTAACACGGGCTGCCAACTTTTATAAACAGGGCACAGCTGTTGTTCCGCTGTTATCGCTATCGCGGGATTAGTTATTCCGCAACTTACTGTTTTGTTTTATACACATCATATGTTATTATCGACATATGTTCTTTGCTTTTGCAAAGCTATGGTCAGACGGACTCGAAAATTGGTTGATCAGGTGGCCGACAATCTTAATGATTTTAAATATTTTAATTTCTCTACCTTTCAACAGCAATCATAAGAATGCCTTGGACGAGTTTGAAAAACTTACTTTCGGACTCAAAAATGTCTGCCATATGACGATCACACATTCCTATACTAAGGCGGTGGGAGGTCAGATAATGGACGAAGAATTTTCGGAATATATGTGAGTCCATATGTTGATTGTCGACCCGTTTTACCTTAGCTGTATGCATTTATATATCGAATTCAAATGTTTTGCATAAAGGAACCTTCTCTTGTTCAATTGTAACTGGTTTTTCAGTCAATTGTCACGTCTGTTACTTAAAAATACTTTAAAATACATTTTTGAGAAAAGTAACATCATCACTTGTCTGGAACCAGTGCCAGTGCAAGTGCAACAAGTGGTAGTCTGAAATTATCGCATCGGAACGCTAATAATTAACTTGAATTTGGTGTCCATTGTTTAATACTAATAAATTGTATTTAGTTTGGTGATTTAAAAAGAAAAAAATTCATTTTCTAACTGTGACAGTGAAGTCGTTACTTTAAAAATACTTGTGACAAGTCACTTCGAACGAGTTGGCAGCCCGACCGCCGTTCGCGCACATGTTGTTTATTTTCCTAGGCAGATTTTACGTTTTAAATAAATGCTGAAAAAATGAAGGTAAAAATGATTAGTCGAAATCCGGACAATTATGTCCGGGAAACCAAAACGCAGCAGCACAAAGTGCCGCGCAACTATGATCCAACGCTGCATCCGCTGGAGAGTACGCGCGAGTATGTGCGTGCTTTGAATGCCACCAAATTGGAGCGGGTGTTTGCCAAACCATTTGTATGTAATTTAAGCGGCCATCGCGATGGCGTTGCCTGCTTTGGCAAGCATCCCAAAAAGTTATCCACACTCGCCACCGGCGCCTACGATGGCGAAGTGCGCATATGGGATCTGGCGAATCGTGTGAGCAACCGGAGTTTTGTAGCACACGATGGATTTGTGCGTGGCATAGCCTATACCAGGAACGGGGAACGTTTCTTTACTGTAGGCGACGACAAGACCATTAAGGTGTGGAACTCGCAAGCGCCAGAAGTGGGCGAGGAAGAAGAACCTGTCAACACCATACTAAGTCGTTATATACTGCAAGGCATATCACATAATCGCAAGGATAATAGCTTTGCCACATGCGGTGAAGTATGCGCCATTTGGGATGAACAGCATAACGATCCACTAAAGACATTGAAATGGGGCGTGGACACGCTGCACACCATCTCCTATAATCCTGTGGAGATAAATATTTTGGCCTGCTGCGCCAGCGATCGCAGCATTATACTGTATGATCAAAGAGAGGCGATGCCTTTGCGTAAGATCGTTCTAAACATGAAGAGCAACAAACTGGCCTGGAATCCCATGGAAGCGTTCAACTTTACCGTGGCCAATGAGGATTGCAAGTAAGTGAAGTCATGCTATCTATGAGAGCCAATACTAATATCTGCATATATTCATGGTGAATTTTAGCCTCTACACCTTCGACACTCGTCAGTTGAATGCCCCGCTTAAAGTTCACTTCGATCATGTTTCTGCCGTCACCGATGTGGATTATGCGCCCACCGGCAGGGAGTTTGTCTCGGCCAGCTATGATAAGACAATCCGCCTCTATCATGCCCATCAGAGCCACTCTCGTGACATTTACCATACGAAACGCATGCAGCATGTCGTTTGCGTTGCCTGGTCCCTGGACAATCGCTACATCTTCTCCGGCTCCGATGAGATGAATGTACGCATGTGGAAGGCCACTGCATCTGAGAAATTGGGCGTCGTACGTCCACGCGAACGTGCCAATTTCAACTATCAGCAGGCTCTTAAAGACAAATATGCAGCACATCCGGAAATCAAACGCATTGCCCGCCATCGCCAAGTGCCGCGACACGTGCACAATGCCCAGCGCAAGATGCGTGTGATTAAGGACAAGGAGAAAATCAAAGAGGCCAATGTGCGCAAGCACTCGAAACCTGGCAAGGTGCCCTTCGTTAGTGAAAAGAAAAAGCATGTGCTCAAGGAAGAAGTTTAGATTCCTTCAGACTTTGTTTTATATAGTTTAAGAAATATATTTTAAACAGAAAAATTCAAAGTTTTCTTATTATTTATAGAAATTTGCCTAACTTTTGCTGTTATATAACTTGTATCCGATGTAATACAAGAGACTGTTGCAGACATTTACGGAATGATCGCTAATATGGTAGCTATTAAATATCGACTGATTTTTGTATTTCAGCTATAGAATTTGATTGTTCAAAGTTGAGCTAAGCTTTGGGACACCCAATTAGGCTCTCCATACCACAGATAGCAAATATTCGCTATGATAGTTTTATGATCTGGTAAATCCAGTCCAATTTATGGATCTTTGCAATGGTGACCAAAACAGGTGTGCACCCTCGCCTATAGTCGAGTGTGAGCAATTGCGGCACCCCGCATGAGGGCTGCTTTTTATGTCCAAATGTTCATGAAGTTGTGAAGTACCTGTTGAGGGTTATGCACTCTTATGTTACGATAGTTCAATATGATTCCATGAATCTTATCGACGACCTCTGAGGTGATGACCTCTTCTGGGCGACCTGAAAGGATGGTATAAATGATGGCACATCCATAATAAAACTCAGTAACTCACTTCCTTTTTAAATATTTCTCCAAACTAGCTAAATGGTCTGCTTGAAATGGCTGTTAAACACAAACTTAATGACGCAGCTGGCTCAATCTTCGACAACTTCGACAAGACAGATAGTCACGGACTTATCAAACGGTCCAAGTATGATCTTCTTTTCCTAGTTTCGGATTTTGAAATCCTGTTGAATGTCTGGCTTTGAAGCCAGGTCCTTACCCATCCACCCTGAATAACTGTAATCAATATTTGCATCTAAAAAATATATTATTAATATTCTTATGTATTTCCTTATTAGTTTGCTTTGATTTTAAACCAATTAAATTTAATTACTACAAAGTTGATTCACATTATGTGTTCGGTATATATAGATACAATTTTTTGTTGTCTTCAGAATTTCAAAGATTTGCGCGCCTTGATGAACTGTTTGTCCGTTTCATAGTTGTAGATGCGATTCAATTTTATTTTGCGACGCTTCTTGAGTTCCGTTAGAAATGTAACCGTCGCCGAAGGTGTGGCTGGCACCGCTGCATGGGTATGACATTCCCGCTTGCCCAGCTCCAGGGAGGATTCCTTGGGAGTTTCCACAATTTTCAGACTGCACAAGCGTTGCAATACTTCGTTGTGCTGGGACATTATGTTGATATTTGTCACGTTGAGGTTAGCGCGCTGCTTGACGTGGCCGACGCTGACTTGCTACTAATTTCAAATCATGTCAAAGATCTAGCTTTTATAAGCCGCGCAAAATGTAAGTGCAATTTTTATGAGTTGGTCGTAAATTGAATACGCGGAAATTCAGTGCAATTCGTCCCACCAGCTGCTGTTTTATTGCTGTGGCTGCCGGCTACCTGGGAAGTCATTTTCCGGCGCATGTGTACTAATCTCTTTTAAATTACGCGCCACAGGTAGAGAGGTACGCGAAGATTATTTACCAGATTCTGCTGGTGTGTACACACTAAATTTGGAGAAATAGGTATATTGTCCTTTCCTTAGCGCTGCAGCTAATATGATAGATTAGTTTACAAACGTTATTTAATTTTAACCTCAAACCTCAAATTGTAATTCATTTATGATAATTGTTTATCTGATTAGAACGGGCCAATCACCGGAAAGGCTTCAGTAGAATATAATTCATTGTATTTTCATTTAGATTTGGTTTAATTTAGATGAAAAACGGAAAAGTTGAGCTTCATTTTGGAACAACCGTTTATATGGGAGCTATATAGTTATCAATATAATTGTCCAATCTTGATCAGATCAGGCCAACGGACGTATGGCCTTCTCAAATGATAAACAAACCTAATTTGGTTTGATTCACATGAAAAACTTAAAAGTTATGGAACTGTGTTCATTCAGAAACAATCGGATATATGGTAGCTATATGAATGAATGAATATTGAACTCAAACAGCGTGTAGACAAACGAAAAATTTGGTACAAATTACAGTTCTGTAGCTTTCCAGACTTCTGAGATCCATCGGTTGAAAGAAACGGAGGAACGGACGGACGGACTTAGCTATATCGAATCGCCTCGTCATGCTGATTAAAAATATATATATTTTATATGGTCGAAAATGCTTCCTTCTGTGCTTTGCAACCTTCATGACAAAATACATTCACATTTTTGGGAATGGTATGAAAATGGTTTCTTGAACTTTCCGCCCGATCATCTCCAGCTAACCATTAACAAAGTTCTCCAAATAGAAGATTGAATAATTCAGTTAAGTTTTAGTAATTTAATCGCTGATAGGAGAAACCCAATCATCACTTGGTGTACAACAATTTTTGTGTGGGTATAGCATATGACCCATTCTTTGTAACTGTTTCAGTCTTTCTCTCGCGAAATAAATACTTAGATCAAGCATCTTATAGTCTTCCTGGGTTCCCTTCTAAGCAGGGATACTTCTACGTCATTTTAAACCGCCTTAATCGTATTTATTATCACATTATCACAATAAATTTAGACTGAGATTGTCTATGCTTATCAAAACATTTCATCAAAATATGATAGATAAATTTACAAAAAATTTTCTTTCTTTCACATATTCCTGCTTTTATGATAACTTGGAGTCTTGCTGCCACCAAGCACATCACCGAGCAGACTTGAGTCCATTCCATGCAATAGATTCAGATATCTTATAGTCCTCCTCTCTAGGTTTGAGAATGATTTTTCTCATAGTTTCATAAATAATATCATAACTGGAATTATACTATTCAGATTATCCTATCCTGCTACCGCTTATATACGTTTGATCCTCTTCCAAATTGGGAAGCAACGGACTGTATATTCTGGGAATGAGCCTAATATTGTGACACCTCTCAATTTATATAAGTTAGTACGTAACGTATAAGAAGACTCTTATTTATAATCAACGAAATCTCCCACTTCTCTCAAATATGCAAAGATTTGGCAACTCTAAATTATAATATAATTTCAAATACTTTGTTTTTATACGCTTTCGAGCTCGAAATAACTTCTAATCAAATACATATTTTATTTGTTGAAAAGATTGGGAAATATTGCGTAGGAATTACATTAAAGGAGTCGTAGAAATTATGTAAGAAAATTACTTGAATAATTCCAAATTAAACATTACGAAATAGTTAAGGATATATAATCTGCTACTCAAAACCTTCCTAGACAACATTTGCTTGTCGATTTATTGTTTGCTTTTAAAATATTTGACATTGACGCTGAAAATGATGACAAATGTTAAATGTTAGAAAAAATTTAAAATCAATTCGTTGACAAATAAAACTGTTTCAAAGAGAATTAAAGAAAATCTCAAGAAACACACACCCCTTGCAATCCTTTCCATGCTGCAACAGTTAGAACCAGTTGGGGATTCCTAAGCTCAATGAAAGTGGAAAGTAATGTGAAAAATATAAAGCATAGTTCTGAGGGCGGGTTCACCAAGGTCAGTAGTTAGAATCACTAAAGGGTTTCTAAGCTCAACAGAAGCGGAAAGTATGCAGAAATATATATAGCATAGTTTTAAGGGCGCATTTTAAGACCAAATGTATTTTTATAAATGCAAACAGTTTCTCATACAATGAAACTTCCTTTGTATTTAAATGCAGCACAAAGTACTTTAAAACGTTCGACAGTGTAACTTCACGACTTCAGGATCACTTGATGACTTTTAGATTGCGACCAACATCAATGAAGGCATCAATAGCGCGATCGATTTCCGCCTCTGTATGGGCGGCAGAGATTTGGACACGTATGCGTGCCTTGCCCTGCGGCACCACGGGATAGCTAAAGCCAATGACATAGATGCCGCGAGCTGTGAAAGAGAAACGTTAGCCTTATCATCACCAGCAACCAGATATAGTAATATGTGTAACATTTACTTAGCATTTGATCGGCAAATGTGGAGGCCAGGCGCGCATCACCCAGCATCACCGGGCATATGGGATGCTGCTCACCGGCAATGACAAAGCCCGCCTTGGTCATGGCTGTCCTGAAGCGCTGTGTGTTGCTCTGTACACGTTGCGACAGCTCACTCGAGCTGAGGAGCATATCCATTACCTTTAGGCCAACAGCTACCACGGCTGGCGGCAGGCTATTGGAGAACAAGTAAGGTCTTGACTTCTGACGTAAGAATGTTATTAGCTCCGCTGGGCCCGTGGTGTAGCCACCGGATGCGCCACCCAGCGCCTTGCCCAGTGTAGAGTTGATAATGTCCACCTCGCCCATGACGTTGGCGAACTCCTCGGTGCCGCGACCGGTGGCGCCAAAGAAGCCAGTGGCATGGCATTCATCCACAAACACAAGGGCATCGTACTTCTTAGCCAGCTCGACAATACGCGCCAGCGGCGCTATGTTGCCATCCATGGAGAAGACACCATCGGTGGCAATCAGCTTGAGCCGGGCATCGCTGTCGCGCAGCTGGCGCTCCAGATCTGCCAGGTCACGATGCTTATAGCGCTGCTTCTTGGCCTTGCAGAGGCGTATGCCATCAATAATGGATGCATGATTGAGCTCATCCGAGAAGACGGCATCCTCGGGCGTAAGTATTGCCTCAAACAGGCCGGCATTGGCATCAAAGCAGGACGCATACAGTATAGTATCCTCGCGCCCATGAAACTGGGCAATCTTTTGTTCCAGCTGCTTGTGTATGTCCTGCGTGCCACAAATGAAGCGAACTGAGCTTAGGCCAGCTCCATATTTCGCCACCAACTTTTGGCTGTACTCCACAATCTCCGGATTGTTCTAACAAGTAAAAGGAATGGAGAAAATGATGGTCAACATTAACTAATAATTGGATTTGCTCACCGCCAAGCCCAGATAATTGTTGGCACAAAAGTTGAGAATCTTTTGATCGCCGCCCTGCACCGTGATTTGTGTGCTCTGAGACGATGTTATAATCCGCTCGGCCTTAAAAGTGCCCGCCTCCTTGATGCCAGCCAGCTGTGTGCTCAGCACTTTGCGCAGCTGCGATTGCGCTGCAGCACTATATTGACGCAGTTGCTCATATCGGCCGACTGTAATAGATGTCAAAACGAAAATACTTCATAAATATTATGGAGACTTTTTGCACAAAATTTCAATGGTAAAGAAATGCACTAGGAGACCTCATTATGGTTATGCCGGCACAAATAACGCCCAATATTCGGGTCACAGATATGAAGTCATCAAGGCTTCTGAGGCCTAACAAGAGTGCTATGTGATATCGCAATTCAAATTAGGTCTTGCACAGCTTTGTATCCGTGGACGAATCATAATCCAACAGAGACTAAGGAACATTAGAGACACCAACGACGGCCAAAGTGGGTCTGTTGGCCAACGAAGTTACATTGAAAAGGTTAAAACGATCACAAGAGAATATCATTTTGAGCTTTTAGACCGATTCAATTAGGCTTTGAACCAGAAACGATCGCATTTGACATAAAACAAGAAGATGTTGTTCCATCAAGAAAATATATAAAAATTCATAAATTTGATTAAGAATTGCTACTTCATCCAGCAAATTTTCCACATTCAGACCCCTGTGAATTTTGTGTTTCCAAGCCTGAAGAAATCGCTATGCGGCAACAAATTTGACTTCCATGAAGAAATTGTCAGTGAAAGAAATTCCTTTCATTTGATGATCTTGAGAACACGAATTTGAATAAAATCTATCGAGCTCAAGAAAAACTATGCTGTATCTCTTATGCAAAAAGTCGATCCAATTGATATCCCCTATCCATAGTACTTAGAGTATTACACTTACAAAAGTATCTGCGTTTTAAAGCAATTTTAGGAATTTTACGAATTTTACAAATTTTCCAACCCAGATTACATGTTTAGCATGGACAATATCACGCAACCAAACACATCAACACACACAACAAATCACAAAACTTACCGTTGCGGTGCAAAATTTTCGAGAAAATTGACATAATATGATTTTGCTTTGCTTTTATTGTTTTTGCACTGAGCTTATGAAAAACGCGAAACTGTGCTTTTCTTTTTATAGATTGTGTCCAGATTCGCTTGACGTCGTGCACGTAACTAAACGAACGACAACGGCAACAAGCAACAGCAGCAGCAATGACAGCTGCTGCGATATGACAGAAGCAGCAGCACCAGCAGCCAGCAGCAGCGGCAACAAAAACAACAGCAACAACAAACCGCCCGCCCATAAGTTGGGAGGCTCGCTCTGTTAAAGCGAAAGTGTCATCAGCTGATTTTGTTTTCAATTTATAAATAAAAGACCCAAACTCAACATATGCTATGTGATGTAGTATATCTATAAGTATGAATAGATACACACATAGAAACGAGGGTAGGTCAAAATATCTAATTGAATCTTAAATTGTGTTAGTAATGTAGGAACAGTTTTTTGAAAAATCAGTTCGAAAAACTATACATACACCCGGAAACATGATCGCCTTTGATCTGTTAGAATGTTAGAAATATTTTTTATACTTTTAGGAAAGAATTTCATAATTTCAGATCAGAGGCGAATATATATATCTGGGTGTAAAGGTATAGGCAAGACAATTTGGGACTGCTTCGCTCTAACTTCGATCATTTAAACAATAACTAATTACAATCAACTGTGACAACCAAATTGAATAACAACATCAATTTTTTGAACCCATTGGAATGTGAGTGTGATCTCACGTATAAACAAAAAGGTTCAGTTTCAGCGGTTTCGATATCATTTACTAAATTTGCTCTTCAGTGGGCTTATATTTCTTGCCGGGAAAAGATTCAAGTTGCACAGGAAAAGAATTTATAAATTAGATTCCTTTTTTTGAAAAATTTATATATAATAAAATAAAAGGAAAAGAATTTGTAAATTAGATTCCTTTTTTGAAAAATTTATATAAAATATACTTATAAATATTAGAGTGCAAACTCTCCAATTCCAGGCGAACTAGTCTCTCAGTTTGAGAGCTATGGCGTTGAAATATTTGCCATATACTTATTTCTGCTTTAAGCTGCTCATATGTGTAAAAAGTTCATATCGAATCATATATAGCTTCCATATATCCCACCGATTCGGATTGCACTCTGAGAACAGCCAAATGGGTTGTTTTTGATCCACATTGAACAAAATTTTGGTAAATGTTTTAGAAGCTGCTACGTCTGGTGACCAAAGTTTATTCAGATCGGATCACTATATCATATAGCTCCCATGTAACCGACCGATTCGGAATGAACTCTTAGTATACCGGATTTTTTGTTTGTTTTTGTTTTTGTTTTGTTTTTATCGGAGCCAAATTTGGAAGGTGTTAGAATCCACGTATCCCATCCGAATTTTAACCGAATCTGCAAGGGTATGTATTGTTTTATATTGTTTTTCAAAAACATATGGATATACCCTCGTAGTTCAATAACACGCCGGCACCGGCACCGGCACATTTGCGCTCATTGTTGCTAAATTGATTTAATTTACTTTCATTTGTGGTTGCCATAGTGGCCGTTGTGTACAGCATGTAAATATATATGATAGGAATTATGTGTGAACAACATATTATACATATACATACATATTTATATTAACTACGGTTATATACATAGTTATAATGCTCATGTTTGTTTAAATGAATTCTATGACCAAGGTCACTGTCAATTGTATTTTTGCATTCAAATTGACTTCGCTTGTAAAGCTTATCTGCCTTCAGTGAGTTCAGCTGATAAGCCAGAATATATTATATATTATTAAAAACTATTGAACCATAATTATTGAATTATCTTGTATATGCATGTAATTGTATGTATGTAGAGTTAAATGCGAATGAGTGCCCACAAATTGTTGGCACATGCAATGCCAAGTTTTTGCTATTTTTGACATTTTCGAAAAGGAATAGGAAGCGTGAAGAATTTATAGGTTTGTTTATTTTCTTGTCAATCTGTGTCTCCTTTTAAACCACATATCAGCCTGCCGTCTTAGGATATAACTTATTTCAATTAACATCAATTCAAAACTTTATGTGAATATATTTTTGAAACCAGCAGCAATATAAATAACTATCAAAGGGAGAACAGTGTTTTCATATTTAAAATATGGAATTTAGCAAACTCACATTATTTTTATAACCAATTGTAAAATGTCTTAAAGCTGGCAAGAAGAAGTAGATGAAGGTATTTGCAATCTTATATATATATATATATATATATATATATTCACGCTCTAGAGGAGTTGATACGCTCCTTCATCTATCTGTCCTTCTGTCTTCTTATCAATTTCGAAATCTCAGAATCTTCCTTCTATTCGAAGCCTGTTTGGATGTTCGAATCATCCCGACCGAAGAAATTTGTATAATTATTCTGTTTTTCTTCTAATTTAAACCAAAATCGTTTTGTATCTGTTTTAGCAACATTTATACTTAGAAAAAATTCTAAAAAAATGAAATTAGCATTCCTGATTTAAGAGCGCTTTGGTACGAGTTATTTACAAATTTAATTTCAGTTTGATTGTGAGTGAAAAACAAATCTCAACTCGTTTTCGCTCCACAATAACAAGGTAGCTGCAGGACAATGGACTTTGTTGGTAAATATGGAGGTGCAGCCTACCTTAGGAGCAGCTGGTCGACCTAATATAACTGATCTTAACTCACCACCCTTTTGTTGACATGAATTACTTAATTCTGTAACTCCAATGAATGCGATTTCAGAGTCTAAGGACCCAAGCCAAACGTGGAAAGTTCTTGTTTTATCAAAATATTGGACTGGTTTTACAAATTATATAGTCTAAAGTTGAGTATGGACCAGCTTGAGGTCAAGATATTTTGCCCTGAAGACGGTCGCCGTGTAAACTTTATTCTAATTTTCAAAATTTATATTCTTGCTTTCAAAATAAATTAACCAGACCTGATTTTAGTCTGAGTGTAGATAAAGATTTGCTCTTATTGCATAGAAAACGCCCCCTGGCCAAGGTCTTATAAAAGGGAACGACAAGCCGCGCTGGCTTTAGTACCAATTCCGGCGGTGGTGACTAAATTCGTTGTTCCAAATCGATCGCTTCTTCTATATCCAATAATACTGACAATCAACAAATTTTGAAACTGAAATGTGCGGCCATGCAGATTAACCAGCTTAATTCGGTAGTTTTTGTGCTGTTGCTCTGCCTTTATTGGCAAGCACACCAAGTGGCAGGAGCACGTGAAAATCTGGATAGCCGTGCTCAACTGCAGGGTCGGGACAATGGCCAACTGCTGTTCGAAGCAGCCCCAGGTCAAAACGTGACGTTCCGCCTTATGGGCGATGACGCCACACTGCTGCTGAATGACATCGACATGCTGGAGGTGTTGCGAAGGCGCCAACGCTTAATAGCGGCCAAGAGCGCAGCGTCGAACCGTGAACCCCTATCCGCAGATGCGCTCAAGGAGCAAATGCGAGCTGTGCAGCGTGATTTGAGTTTCCTAGCAAGACGAGTGGGAAGCATGCAAAATTTCACCCGTCGCGGCGGTTTCAATAACCGTCGACTCAATCGCGATCTACAGCGTATTCAGGTAGTGGTACGCACTCTGTCGACGTTGCGAATCAACCTGGCCAAAAACGAATGTCAATCGAATCCGTGCCAGAACGGTGGTACATGCCACGATGGATATAAATCTTTCCAATGTGATTGTCCAGCTGGCTGGCAGGTGAGCTTAGTGATCTTAAGTGATGTAGGATTCTGCCCATTTGTTCATAAAGTAGGTACTCCCTTTCATACGTACATACTATGTATATCACAGTGGGCGTCTCAGTCTTAGCTGATGTTAATGATTGCCAAGCAGCGATGGGTGCCTTGGGGGCGTATGTCGGTGGCATTTATCACAATGTGTGGTTAGAATTGCGAGAGTAGTACAATATGTTATAATTTTTGAAATTATCTTCACAAAGCAAGTTTACTCGGAATGGGAAATATACTGCAAAGAAGAGAGTGAACCGCCGAATCGATGTAAATATACGGATAAATCAAAGAAAACATTCTGTGTTGCAAATCAAATTCTTATGGAAAACATAGCAATGACTATTTATCAATGCAATTACAATCAACATTATAATTTTAGGAGTTATTATAGAGTTCCCACTTTATGATATCGATCAAACAGACGTTCGTCACCTTTTGACCGAAGCATTCTGGATTCGGAGACCTCAAATCTCGTATATTAATTATATTTTGTGGTGGGATTTTTCCCATACAATATATAGTTTTCAGCATTTTGCCAATGATTATTAGTTTCAATCGATCGTTATGAAATTTTTCGAATTGCCAGATATTTCAAAAGGAAGAACTCCATAGAATTGAACAAAGTGATTGATTAACGAGCCAGTGACCTCATCGTGCTCTTTAGAAAGGAGCCGAAACGCACCTGAAGAAGCAGCAATCTGTTATGATTTTATAAACTTCCTTTGAATATTACAGGGACATACGTGCGATGAAGATGTAAATGAATGCGTCGATCTGGCCAGTACCGACTTGTTGGCTTGTTGGAATAACGCTCAGTGCATAAATACACCCGGAAGTTATCGGTGAATATTATACTCGTATATAACTATAACTTAACAAACTGACTTGATTCACTTCATCTTAATCTCTTAGTTGCATTTGCCGCAATGGCTATTCGGGTGCTCATTGCCGCCTGCGGCACAACATCTGTTTGGGTAATCACGAAACCTCGGCCACCATCTCCAGCACGGAGCTGTGTGGTAGCCACGGCACCTGTGTGCACTCCTCGAACCCCTCTGGCTATGTTTGTATTTGCGATCAGGGTTGGACGTGGGCCGATACGAATGTGACTGTGGCAAGCGCCAGTCCCTGTATACGTGATGTGGATGAATGCACAGCCAATAAGAATCCCTGCTTCAGCGAGTGCCTCAATCTGCCGGGCAGCTTTCGCTGTGGCGCTTGTCCCACGGGCTACACAGGCGACGGAAAGTATTGCGTGGATATTGATGAGTGTGATGCATCTGCCGTGTGCAGTCAGGCTCCTCGGGTATCTTGCATAAACACAGAAGGCTCTTATCGGTGCGGCCGCTGTCCTCCAGGCTGGGAGGGCGACGGTCACAGCTGCACCGCGGCCCAGTCAAATTCTTGCGAAGGTGAGAAAATTTGTCACCCGGATGCCTATTGCCACTATATATCTGGCACAATGGTCTGCACTTGCCCGCCGGGTAGCTTTGGTCATGGTTATGGACCCGATGGCTGTTCAAAGGATCCCCAACGGGAGCCATGCGCCCAGCATGTGTGCCAGAACAATGGCACCTGCGTGGTCAGTAATGAAGGCAAGGGAACGAGCTGCATCTGCCAGCCGGGCTACACAGGTGCCCTGTGCGACCAGTCCGATGCATGTCATCCGAGTCCCTGCCTGAATGAGGGCACCTGCCGTCTTCTGCCAGACAATCAATATCAGTGCATATGCACTGCAGGCTATACGGGCGCTAGATGCTCCCATATGCGCAGTTGTTGCGGTGCTACGCTGCTAGGCCTAAACGGAACTCTTCGGTTTCCGCCGGAAGGGGAGGGTGATCTTTACCAGCCGGAGGAAAGATGCCCCTTCATTATTCGCACCCTGCCTAACCATATACTCAATGTGACGTTTGAAATGTTCGATCTGCAGGACTCACCCGAATGCAATGCGGACTTTCTGCAGCTGCACGATGGTCGCACGGTGGCTGCCAAGCTCATTGGACGCTTCTGTGGCGATAAGCTTCCATTGGGCAACGGCAGTGTGATCTCTTCGCAGCTTGCAATATTCTTTTGGTTTCGTTCGGACAACGCGACGCAAGGACATGGCTTCAACCTAACGTGGACTTCAGAGCCCCTCCGCTGTGGTGGCGATCTCAAACTGGCTCTGGGCGATGCCGGCACTCTGAGTTCACCTGGATATCCTGGACAGGCGCCTGCTGGCCTCACATGTCGCTGGGCATTAGAGGCACCATTTGGCAGCAGGCTGCTGATACGCTTCTATGACATTAAGATGGGTAGAAGTGACAATGGGGCCATGGATTTGCCGGTAAACTGTAGCCGGGAATCGTTAATTGTATACGACGCCGACCGGCAGCTTTTAGCGGCCTGCAAGTCAGCGCAGCCGGAACCATTACATAGCTCCTCGAATCGAGTAGAAATTGCCCTGATCACGGACTTTCACCTGGCAGACAGTTCGTTTCTGCTGCACTATGAGGTCGTACATGGAGAGCCCGGCTGCGGTGGGCTGTTCACAGAGGCGCACGGCCTCATCAGTGGACACATGAATGCAGAGGTTTGCTTGTATCTCTTTGAGCAGCCTCCTGGTACGCAGATCCAGTTAAGCTTCCAGCATATTAATCTGCTGCTATCCGAGGATTGCGAGCTGCAAAAACTGGAGATTTTCGACGGTCGTGACGATGAAGCGCCGCTACTGCGGCGCTTCTGTGGCCAGCCAGAAGAGGATGAGCTCGAGCCCGTTGTTTCCAGAGGCAATGTGATGCTAGTACGCTACGAATATATGCTACATGGCTTTAAGCTCAAGAAAAGCTTTGAGCTCAGCTACAACAGAGGTAAGAAATTATCGATGAGGGATTGCAATGCCTCTACCATACTTATTTGAATCCTTGGGTTTCCTTGTATTCAGTTTGCAGTGGAAACTATTCGATTAATGGTGGCATTATCACCACTCCCAACTATCCCAATTCATATTTTGAGAATATGACATGCGTGTACAACATTCTGAGCCCCCTATACACACTGGTGCACCTTAACATAACCGATCTTTCCATAGACGAAACGTCACCCATTGAAACGGATGACGACCATCGACCCATTTATGATGAGGATCTTTCCAACTATCTTGACGTAAGTGAAGAAAATATAAAGATCAGATATAAATCCGTGAATCGATATTTTATGAAAATGATCAGCAGCACGTCAAGATGACCTTGGCATTCCCCAGCTGTTATGGGGAAGATCGCGTTGACAGTATACTGTTATCCCAAGATAGCGTTTCCACTTGAGACTATCATAGTCCCAATTATAACACAACCTGGAACCTTTAATTCTTCTAGGTTTATCTATCTCGGACTGAGAAACGACGTTTTTTTAAGAGCTTCACCAACCAGCTACTCGTATCGAGTGGCAACCAGGCGCGCCTAGTCTTCCATGGCGCCAGTAACAATCACCACTACAGGGGCCTGCGCGTGGAATATAAATTTGAAAGCGGGGGCTGTGGCGGGCTCCTGCCTTTAAAAGCCAACTTTACATTTACACATACAGGATTAGAAATGGAAGACAGAGTATTTTGTCAATGGATTATCCAACAACCAGGCCGAAAGTATCTCAAAATATATGCATACGGTATAGGCACTGGTGGTGGTCACTTTTCTATATTTGACAACAGCACTGCGCCTCCGCGCACCCTTCTGTCAAAGTTTGTATTATTGCATACACTGTAAAGCCCCTCCAAGCAAATGAGAAAAACGTTTTTCACATTTCCAGTTTTGTAGTAAGGGGACGTGATTCAATAGAAGAGTACGTTGATGGGGATCTCATATCAATACAATGGTACCCGACAGATTCCGCAATAATAAATTTTTCATACGAACCAGTCAAAGACGGTGGGTATAGTTTATTCTTTATTCAGGATTTTTAATATATTTCATTTTGATTCAATTGCAGATTGTGGCGGAATATTGACCTTCAGGTATGGCATTATTAAAACGCCAAATTGGCCCCAACCTTATGGAGCCTCAGATGATTGTGTGTGGATCATTCGTGCGCCGTTGGGTCATGCCATTGAGCTGATTGTACATAATTTCACATTAGAGAACACCTCATTAGAGGGCTGCAGCGAGGACTATTTGGAAGTCAGGTAAGGGGATACGGTTACACAGTGTCAAGCATCTGCTTGCATCATATATATATATATATATATATATAAATAAGAAAATCTGTTCTTGAAATTAGAACAAACAGAGAGGGAACGCAGAGGCTTGATAACGTTCTTTCATTTGATCCAAAATGTTCTTGAAATGAGAACATATTGTTCTTGTTGTATCCCAGAACGTTCCTATTATGATCCGATATAGGAATTACCGTTCTATTGAGAACGAAAATATTGATTTTATAATTTTATATTGGTACATTTTGAAGAGTTTTTGTGCCGAGTTCATGGAACCCTGGAAAATTTTCTATTCAAACAATGCCAAACATTTGTTTCTTAACAAACTTCTTGTTCATTTTGGCCGCTCATGCTTAAATTCAGTCATTTCATCTGGAAATTCAGATAGAAACAAACTAATAGCACTTTTGTGGCTTCACAGAAATGGAGATTCGCCGCTGTCCCCGCTGATTGGAGTCTACTGCGGTGACCAGATACCACCACGTATTCCATCCTTTGGCAACGCCTTGTACTTAAACTTTCATTCGGATAGTAGCATTGAGTTGGATGGCTTCTTTATCAACTGGCAAATGGTTGAGACTGGCTGTGGCGGTAGGCTCAATTCACCTGTTGGTGCCATACACTCTCCGCACTCAATGCGGTCCAACCGGGGCGCGGTGGCCTGTGATTGGCAAATAGCCGTCGCCCAGGGCTCAAGGGTGAATATTTTGCTGCAAAGCCAATCGGCCGATCTATGCAACGGCCAGCTATCTATATATGATGGGTACACTACGCGCAGTCGCCTGCTTAAAATGAAGTGTAGCGATGATCCTGCTGGCCAGCGACAGACTCTACGATCCAGTGGCAACCGGGTGTTAGTTCGCTATAATGTAGAAAAGGATGATCCCGACGGTATTGACTTCGTGCTGGACTATTCCACGGACTGCCATGTGCTGCTGGATCAGATATATGGCGTCATCGAGTCGCCCAACTTTCCCGATAACTATCCGCCCAACACAAATTGCGAATGGGATATACGGGCAGGTCCTGGCAAAAATAAGCTGCAGCTGGCCTTCTCGCATTTGGCTGTGGAACACTTTGGTCCCGAACCCACCAACTGTGATTACGACTTTGTTAAGATCAGGGATATGCGAGACGAGCAGCTGCTCAGTGAGCAACACCTCTGCAGTACTGACAATCACTTGGCTCCACTAACCAGCCAGGGCAATCGCCTGGTCATGCGATTCAGCTCCGATTCTTCAATGCAGGCACAGGGCTTTCATGCAGAGTACAAGCGTATCGGGTGTGGTGAGCATCTTCAGGGATTTGGTGGTCGCTTCGAATCACCCGAAATCCCCTACAGCGTGGACCGGGACTGCAGCTGGCTGATTACCGCTCCGGAGGGCAAACAGATACGTCTTATCCTGCATGA
Organism: Hirtodrosophila duncani; assembly: GCA_037043425.1. NCBI lineage: Eukaryota > Metazoa > Arthropoda > Insecta > Diptera > Drosophilidae > Hirtodrosophila > Hirtodrosophila duncani. The sequence goes on along the minus strand of JBAMBM010000834.1, from coordinate 2,550,528 downwards.
ACTCCACATTGAGACACCACAGCCAGACTGCAGTGAGGACTATCTGACGGTGTCCATTCCCCTAAGCAGCTATATCACCAGCAACTCATCGACTACTCTCCTGCGGAGCTGCCAGGTGGAGACAACCGCACAGACATTTACGTCTCCGGGCAATGAGCTACGCGTGGACTTTCACAGTGGCCCACAACGCAATCGCAAATACTTTAAGGCGTCCTATGTCCTGGTGCCAGCCAGCTGCGGCAGCTTTGTGAGCGCCAGCAGCGGTATCATTGCCAGTCCAGGCTATCACGAGCAAGATCAAGGGGCGGACACTGTCATCAGCAGATATAGCAGCAATGTGGAGTGCGTTTGGACGATACAGGTGCCGGACAGCTATGGAATTCGTCTACGATTCGAGCAATTTAATTTGACGGACTCGCCAAATTGCTCCTCAACCTTCGTAGAGCTCACTAAGCTCGAATCTGCCGAGAATGAGGTATTCCTAGAGCGTGCCTGTGGTGAAGAGCAGCCGTTCATCCGTATGCTACATGGCCAACGACTGCGTGTACGGTTCAAGGCGCAGGCGGGCAGCTGGGGAAGATTCGCTCTGCACTACGAGCGCGAATGTGGTGGAACTCTAAGTGTTACTGCCAGCGAAGGCTATCTAAGGGCTCGGCTCGACGAAGAATGCCGCTGGCTGTTGGTGGCCCCGGAGGGCACTAAAGTGGCCCTCACTATACATCAACTAGAGTGCTCGGGCTGTACAGCAGAGACAACAACGTCCAGTGCCAACGCTACCGATAGCTGCTCAACAGGTCTGCAAGTGCTCAATGATGACGATGAAGTGGTGCTCTTCAAAATGTGCCGCGAGCACCCGGCGAACTTGGTGGTGCCAGCCAACACTGTGGTCGTCATGGCCACGGGCATCAATCTGGTGGCCCAGTATGCTAGTCTGGCAAATACTTGTGGCGGCAACATTACCTCAGTTCGCGGCTCTCTGGGCTCACCAAACTATCCGGACAGCTATCCAGCGAATGTGGAGTGCGTGTGGCACATCCATGTACGCCAGGGCAATGCCATTGAGCTAAGCTTTGATGCGCTGGACATTGTCAAGTCTGAGCACTGCAACGAGGACTTCCTGGAGATACGCGCCGGAGTCGCTGGCCCACTCTTGGGTGTCTACTGTGACAAGGAAGTGCCCACAATGCCGCTGATTGTCAACACAACGATCTGGCTTAAGTTTCGCAGCATGCCTGGCAGCAGTGGCAATGGCTTCAAGTTGCGCTGGAACTACGGTAAGCTGAGACGGACGGAGTGCATCCACATAACCTAAATTTTAGGAATATATTAGTTTGATTGTGGATGGATGCATGCACTTACTTTGGTTTCATTAACAGTGCATGACAACGAGCTCAACGGTGACACGACTGAAAATGGTATCCTTGAATCTCCGCCTACACTGGCGGTGCGCGGTGATGAGCAACCTTATAGCTGGCGCATTTTTGTAAAGCGGGGAATGCTTGTGATCTTGGACTTCAAGGAGTACAACTCGGGCCTTCTGGTAAGTTAATGAACTATCAACGAGCTCGAGGAATGACCACAACTAATCGATCCTTTTCAGCTGTTTGATGGTTATGATGAATCCGCCTTGGCTATTGACATTGTGCTTTCACCCTTCGAGTTTACCTCCAGCACCAATGTGATATTTTTGAAAACTAACAATGCCGCCGAGTTTGATGAATTCCGGTTGCAATGGCGCAGCATTAGTACCATCGAGGTGGCAGAAAACCAGACAACCAAGAGCGATGAGTGCAACGAGATCTACTTGTTGAACAACAAATCACACATTTGGACTAAATCGCCTGGATATCCGCACGGTTACGCGCCAAATTTAAACTGCGAGTGGACTTTTATGGTGACCGACGCTACCCAGCATGCTGTCGTTAAGCTGAGGGCGATTCAGCTGGAGGTGGTAGGAGTATGTTCGGCTGATTATTTGCGCATAGAAAGTTCCAGCAATTTCCTAAACTGGCAGAAAGAATTGCGCATTTGCAGCGGCTCTTCAGAAGGTGGCAAACCGATTGCAACCGTACACGGCACACCACATCTCCGGCTGCAGTTTAAGAGCGATGTGTCGATTAACGGAACTGGTTTTAATGCTTATGTGTTCACTGCGTGCGGTTCTAATATGACCGGACCTGTGGGCACAATCCTCGACTCCAATTTGCAGCACCCAGCACTACCGAATGGCACCTGCGAATGGCACATCGAAGTGCGTCCCGGGCGACGAATTGATATTAGCATAGAGTATGCCGGTGCTCCTCAGCCGACGATTAGCAATTGCGAGCACTATGGACTCATCCATGACGGTTTAGATGCGGACGCACCCTTATTGCAGAAGGGCAAGTTCTGCAACAAGGCGGGATTCGCCACATCAGCATACCGGACCAGCGGACCGCATGCGTTCATCAAGTATGTGGTGCCAAATACAATAGACCGATTGGCCAACAACAATTGGAGGCTCACCTACCGCGAATTGAACGAGTGCAATGGCGAGGTCCAACTGACCCACCTGGCCAGCAGCTACAACATAAGCACTCCTGGTTACCCCTACTTCCCACACCCGCATGCGGAATGCCGCTGGCTTGTCATGGCGCCGCCAGGCGAAACCATTTCGGCCAGCTTTGTGGACCAGTTCGATATTGGGCGCCGCCATTGCGATCAGGAGTTCGTGGAGCTCTACGATGGCTCCACCGAATTGTCACCCCGCATTTTGCGGACATGCAGCCGACCCCCCACAGTGCTGCGCAGCACTAGCAACCTGATGTTGGTGCATTACCAATCGGAGCTCGATGAGCCGCGTAGCGGTTTCCGTGTAAACGTTTCGATTAGTGGCTGCGGTGGTCTTTACACCGGCTACTCGGCCACAATCAGCTCGGAGGGTTACCCTGCTCTGGGCGCCTATCCGAAGTCAACGATCTGCGAGTACAGCATTAAGTTGCCGCGCCTCATTAGCATACAGCTGAATTTCAGCGATCTGCATCTGCCTTACACCGAAGGTGCGGCCGTGAACGATCGCATTGAAATTGTGGATCTGACAGTGATGGACTTGGGCAGGCCAAAGCCATTAGCGGTGCTGTTTGGTAATGAGAGTGCGCCGGTTACCCTAATCTTTAGCACTAATGAGTTGGCTGTGCGCTTCATAACGGTCAAGAATGTGAATACCCATCGCGGGTTCCAGATGACTTATCAACGCAAATACAATTCATGTTATCGCGAAGTGACATCCGCTTTTGGTAATCTTGAAGTACCACAACAGAGGGACATTGTCAGGTGGAGCCGCACATGTATATGGCGCATCAATGTGCCCAAAGGACAACGCGTTCGGCTAGAGTTCCGCAATTTGGCTGATATAAGTGCAGTCAATGAGACAAATAGGTAAGGATTATTTCTTTGCATTCGTTTGAACCGACACTTGCACCAGTTGGGGAAGTCTAAGCTGTCCAGACCCGTGAGAGAAATGCAGAATATATAGCATAACCCTTAGGGCTAGTTTTTTAGGGAAAATGAGCACAGTTTTAGGACATGTTTTCCTTATTGACCGACTTCTCAATTCTAAATTTTAGATTTTTAGGTCTCCGTCTGCCAACCAGGAATCGGTCTCAGTTTTCATTCTTCAATGACCCCGGCCAGATGTCGAAGATAACCGATTTTAACATTCGCAGCTACAATGGCAGCGGAATCATTGAGTCCACAGACAACTATATGCTGGTCCACATAATATCATCTGACTTGGATCTGCGCGGCAAAGCGCTCCGGGCTTCCTTCAGCTCTGCCCAAGCATCACCCTGCCCACCAAATATTGGATATCAGGCCGCAGGGAGTCTGGGAATTCAAAGACTGACGGAGCTATCTAGCTATTTTTGCGTAATCCACTTTGTGGCTAATCCGGGCGTAACCCTCGCCTTCAGCGTACAGGAATACCAGAGTAATGGAGGGATGATGACCTCCGTTATCTTTAAGGATGATGTGCAGAACACAAACGCTAAAGTAATGGACCAAAATGTCACCGATAGCCGTGTCGCACTGGCAACTACTGCCGGAAGTATTGTGTTGCTAAATAATGCGGACACCCGACTCATACGATTCCGGGCCACCTATAAGCGCTACCAATGCGGTGGGGCGCTACGAGTCGCTGAGGGTACCGTCGTAGAGTTGACGACACAAAGATTAGCCAATAACTACGGTGAGCTGCAGTGCGTGTGGACGCTGACCAACAGCTATATGTACTCCCTGTCTGGCAATGTCAGCCTCAGTGACAGTTGCGATCGCGAAAACTTGGTTATATACAGCGGTGTGACAGAAGTGGCGCGACTTTGCCGTGGCACGTTGCAGCTCAACGAAACGTTGCTTCTAAAGCCACAATCGACGATCTACTACACTGCCAAACATTATCAATCCGATCGTAGTCAGTTCCGACTGCAGGTTAGCCGATCGACGAGTGTAATTGTAAGTGGAAATTCAACGCGTGTTGGCTTTACTGCCACGCCGCCGATAACAATCGATGCTAAAAGTTACCAGAATAACATGGAGGTCAGTTGGGAATTTGAGAGCGTTATGGGCCTAGCTATGGTGCTGAAGTTCCAGGAAAGATTCTTTATCGAGACGTCGCCCAATTGCAGCAATGATCACTTGCAGGTATGTAAGCAAATATGAGGCATAGTGTTCACAGAAGAAGTGTAATTTGGGATCTACCCTCGGGATAGAATGCCTTTGCGTCCAACCAATGTAAGTGTGTGTGCCCAGAAATTCTTTGTTCCTTCAATTCCAACGTTCTGTGAATGGTGCAGCATATCGATAAGCCGTAGTATTTCACTCTTCAATATTCAAAAGCAGAAATTGTTATAAACTCTACAGGTATTTGGCTATCTGGAGGGTATCTGGCAACTGGTGGCGACGTTCTGTGGCCGCGAAAAACCCCAGCCCGTGCACATGCAGGCAGCCAAGAAGATGCGCATTGTCTTCCGCACCAATGCGAACATCACCGGCGATGGCTTTAGCTTTTTCGTGTACGGCACCTGTGATGCTACATTGGTCGCCAGGGAGGAGATGCAAACAAGGCGCAGTCCAACCTTCATTGGAGCACGAGGCATGGAACACAACTGCACATATGACATAATCACGGATACGCAGCAACAGCTGCTGGTTGTCGTGAAGAACAAAGACACGCATAAATGGGTAGTGCTTCCCGGCAGTGTCAGTGCCTCCTATTTCGAGGTTTATCGTGCGAATAGCACCGAATCTGAAAAGCTCTCACCGGACTTTGAGGTGACCGGCTACCAGCATCTGCAGCTTCGCTATGTCTCGCCATATGTTCGGCGCTTTGAGATACAATTCCAGCTGTTGGGCTGCGGCGGCAACTTCAGCGAGCCGTTTGCTTTGCGCCCGCCGCAGAACGAAGTTGTCGGCACCTACGCCCACAACATGAACTGCATGTGGCGTGTGACGGCACCAGCCCAGCATGCAATTGTCCTGGAGTTTAAGTACTTTGATATGGAGCTAAGCAGAAACTGCGATTTCGATTATGTGTCCGTTTACAAGGGCAGCGTTCAGAGCATTGATCAGCGCGTTACAATTATGTGCGGCAATTTGACAGAGCCAAGAATTATGGTGGACAGCAATCAGGCTCTCATTGTGGCTCACTCCGATGCTAGCCTGAGTAAGCGCGGCTTTATGGCCAACGTTCGATTTACGGCCAACTGCAACGAGCAGCTGGCGCTCACCGAGGGCAATGTCCAAATGAGCCTGATGCGCGAATACCAAATCAATGTCACCGAGAATCGTCTGTGCTATTACCGGGCCAGTGCGCCGCCAGGTCATCGCATATCGGTTCAGCTAAACAAACTGGAGCTAAACGAGGGCGGCTGCACCACCTGCAACTATGTGGAGGTGATGGATAGCATCGCTGCCAACAGCCTTAGCCTGGGTAAATACTATGGAGTAGGCATTGGTGGGCGAACCAAACTGTACAGCTCCTATAATGATATTATGATCATAATGAGCGGCACAGGCGCCCAGGCGCAGACCAGCATTCTCAGCATTGAGCTGAGCTTCCACATGGAACGCACAGTCTGTGGTCAGACGCAATACCAGCTGCGTCCCAACGAGGTAATAACTCGAAAATCCTTTTCATGTTCCTATATTAATCTTTACACTTTTGTATAGACCATACACCTGGGAATGCATTACGATAACAGCACAAGGAGCAACGAGGGCACCATCCACTGTAAATGGAGAATCCAGTCAAAGCACAATGTAGAGATTGAATTCCGTTGGGTTGCACTGAGGGATATCTCTCAGAAAACAGGCAAATGTGTGGATTATCTGCTCTTAACTGGTGGTTCATATAATGTAAGTTCCGCGACAATGCGCGTCCCATGAACTATATATATTTACTCATATCATAATCTTCACCAGAGCCCCAACTACTATTGCGGTCATATCAACAATAGCTATCACCTTATGAATATGTATGATTTTAGCAGTGAAATTGAGTTGACCTTCCACAGCGATGAATTTGACGAGTCCTCTGGATTTGAGATCGCCATTAAGGAACATGCACGTGAGTCCATACATTTGCTCATTTTCAGCAATTTGACCAATTTGACTTTGGATGCGATGGAGATATGAGCAGGTGTGTTGCCATGATGGAAGAGCACATTTTTCTTCGTCAAATGGGGGGAATCGACCCAATAATTCGGCATAGTAGAGGCCTGTAGATCAGAAAACGGTGACCTTCACCTTCTTCGGAGCACTTTCTTCGGGTAAATTTCACAGTTTGGACTGCTGCTTGGTGTTTGGTGTGTACCAGTGAATCCATGATTAGTCGACGGTCACAAAACGACGCAAAAACTCCTTCTGATAGCGTTTAAACAGCGTCAAACGCGGCACCCATCTCATGCCCAAAATTGTAAGCAGGATATGACCCACACAGTCTTTTGAGATGCCTACTGTCTTACTGTGGATTTTTGTCACGCCATCGAAGGATAAGAGTCACTGTGCACAGCATCCAAGTGGTCTTTGATTTCGCTACGCGATTTCCCTTCCAAAAACAAGAATCGAGTCGCCGATCTTTAATGTTTCTTTTCTATTTTTCTAAAATCCGCGAACACGCCCGCTTCCATACACAGTCAAAACAAAACTGCGAGACCGATTCAGCTGAAGAATATGAAATAATTTTCTCTCGCACCCCATAAGTAGGCTACAAAACTATTGTTTCATATTGCCTTGATACCAAATCTCGAGATCTAGAGGTTCATACAGACAGGCTGACCTGTAGGCAGAAAGACAAATTTAATTTCTTATACATATCTTCGACTTCCAATCGAATGAGTTGGAAATCGATATTATATAAAAGAAAGGAAGGCTAACTTTGGATATCCGAAGCTTATGTACCCTTGCCGAACTACAACAAGGAAGGAAATCTAAGTAGCCCGATCGCATTTTCTTCTTTTTCACTGCTCGCAACTTCTCAATAAACTCGTGTGCCATTTTTGTTTGCGAAGAGAGAAAGACAAAGCATTTAGCTTTTCAGCAAATTTGATCCAGTTCGGCATCTATACCACATATAGCCCATAGAACAGATGTTTTCGGAATGAACACAAAATGTTTCTCTTTCATCTAAATTAAACCAAATTTGATTCAAATCGGACTACTATATAATATAGTTTCTCTCAGCATGAACACTTGGGAGTCGTTTTTGTTTCCATTTTTCCGTTGACCAAATTTGAATAGGATCGGTCTGCTATATAATATACTGCCGTTGATCTATGTTTTTTGTTGTGCTGCTGATCTTGAATGAGTTTTTGTTGCTGTCTTGCTTAACAAACCACCAGAAGTTTGGATATTCCCGATATATAGCTCGATCAACACTTCTGAATTAAATTCTTCGGCAACTAGGACAATGGCCAGATAAGTTTACTAGGGGCAGGGCATTTACCAATTTACCAGTTTTAGGAACCCACAACTGAAGGGAAACTTAGACAGATTTCAATTTAAAATCAATTTTATTCACCAACATTTTAATAAAAGAAACAAAGCAATTGTTATGATAGAGCTTATTATGAAAGGTTTTTATATCCATGAATTTGTTTGCACATTATCTACAATTAATCTTCTCTTTTTTGTTTATATCTTTCATTGTATATTGTTTTTATTGTTGTTTTCACTGACAATTGCCAATTGAGTCTCTTTCTCTGTTGAACTTAAAGTAAATTCTGCTGAAAAGTAAATGCAGACATATATAAAGACATGGCTACGGCTGGTGTCGCCCATACACACACACACCTTATCCGCAAAAGCTAAACCCACGCTGATGTCACCGATGGAAGTAGCAAAGCCTATGATGATTCTGTTGCTGCTGGGTAGCTTAGGCTTGGGCTCCACTCAAATCCTGGGCCGCGGCTTTTGCCAGGTAATACCCGTTCGCGCCCAGGCTGGTCAAAGCATCTGTGAGCGACTCTGCTACTCGAGCATGTTCAATGGTCGGCCACCACCTGCCCTATGTAGACGCATTCAACTGACTGGAGATTATAGTATTTGCGCCCCTGGCTGTTGTCGTGGACCAAGGGGTTGTTTACAACTATTGAGAACGTGAACTTTTGAGAAAATAAATTTTAATCTTTATCACTAAACACATAACATGCGATGCAATGAATGGCAATGCTGCCCTCTTACAATCAACAGTGGCAGCTATGGCGGCAGAGCTCGTTCACTGGGACTCAAAATAATTTGGGTATGGATCAATCATATGATATGATTTCTCTATGTGTTATGTCCTCAGTGTCTATATACATATGTAGTTGTTGCATACGTACTTTCACATGGATCCGATGTTTGTCTTCAACATTGAGTAAAGTTTTTCCCTTACTTTTCCAACTTGACGACACATTGTGGACAAATATTAGTGTCCACTTGCACACAGATCCCTGTTGACAATGAAAGCCAATTTGCGATTTACAGTAATGATTGCTGATATCCTTACAAAGGCTTTACAACGCCAGCCGGTATCCCACATAGGCGCACACAGTGTGAAAGTGGAGTAAGTCTAGGAAGAACTTCTGCCAGCACCAACAAAAACAGCAACCTTGCCTTGCTGTGGCTATGTACATATATATTTGCATTCATTGCTGATGAAAGAGATGTTATTTATAGGCAAGTCTGTGGGTAAATTAAAGAATATAACTGTTGGTGTTGCTGTCAAGACAAAAGAAAGTTTGTTTACTTTTTTCCCCTGTTGATTTTTACATTTCATTTCCCTATGAATTTGCGACTGCTTTGGTATGAACGTTCAGGTAGCCAACTTTTATCCGACTTGAACCTTTCTGCTGACCAAATTTGATTAAGATCTGATAACTACTTATATCATATAACTGACATAGAATAGAATCGTCTTCTCCAAAATGTTATGATGTTAGACAAAGGGGAAGTCAATGGAAAAGAAGAATTAGCTTATTTAGAGAGGAAAGATTTGCACATCAGGTGAAAGCTTACCTGTTTTTGGTTTAAAAATTTAAAATATTTTATTAATTATATAACATTGTATATAATTTCAGCCTGCTCCCGCAACTACACCCAATTGAGTGGCTTTATATCTGCACTGAATGAGAATAGCAACTGTAGCATTGATATCCGTGTACCTGAGGGCTTTTCATTGACAGTGGAAATTATTTTCTTACAATTCGCTTGGGGCGTTAAGACAAAACAGTTTAATGTAAGTGAATCAAACCAACCGAAAAGTAATCTCTTAAACGTCATCCACTGTTTGCAGGTGACAGACCTTAAGACACACACATTGCTCTACAATCTGACCGAGGACATATATGACAGCCTATACAAATTTACCACCACAAATAAGCTGCGCCTCACTAGTGCCGGACTGATGTCCGTGCGTGTGTTCTACTACTCCACACCAAGTACCCTGCCCAGCGGCTGTGGCGGCGATATAACTGTTTCAGAGGGCGAGTTGTTCAACCCACCTTACGACGACCGAAATCATTCAGAATGCAGTTGGCTCATATCCGCTCCCTCGACCAATCGTCTGTTTATCAATTTCTTCCGTAAGCCTTCAAAAAATCAATTCTATACATTTTCAATTTAACACCAAGCATCACCTTTAGATTTCGACATGGGCTCCACATCAAACTGCCATCTCGATAATCTGAAATTCTACGAGGTTCAGCGCGATGGCACTGAGAAACTGCGCAAAACGATTTGTGGCAATAATGACCAATCTAGTATCACTATAAACAGCAATCGCATGAGAGTCATTGCCAAAAAGTCACCCAACTTTGATGGCACCGGATTCCGGCTTTGGTACTACCAAGGCGATGATAATGCAGTATATACCGGAGCGCCCATACAATATTTCTAAGCTATGGCGATGATATTATTTATGACTTAAAGCGATAACTTCTGTTGAAGCAATTCTGGCTATAAAATAAATGTATATATTTTTCAAAAACTATAAACAATATAAACTCTCTCTACACATGCATACACTTGCATATAAATTTTATACCGTTCACAAGAAATGTGAATGTGTATGAATTTTGTCATGAAGCTAGCTTCTGTGCTAGAAGGTAATGTGTCTTGATCAGCATGACGAGGGTATTCGATATAGCTGTGTCCGTCAGTCTATCCGCCCGTTTGTTTCGACCCCGAAGTCTTAAGATCTACAGAGCTGCAATTTTTTACCAGATATTCATTATATCTGCCCGCTGATTGAGCCTTGCGAAGTGCGATGAAAACAAGGACGTACATCCAAAAGCTGCAAACGTTATTTCTGCAATTCCGACAGCTGATAGTTGTTCACATTGGGCAGTACATCGTTCAGAAATTTAGTGCATAGCTCAAGTTTTGAGATATCATCAAAAGCAGCATCGTTTGTCCTCCTGTATAAACAGCAATCAGATAGAAGTTGTCGCATTCTCAAGTAAAGCCACATGCAAGGCCGAAGGAGCTGTACGCAGTGGTAAGGCTGCGTTGGCTAATGCAAGGTTTGCATTAAATGGCTCTGGCTCTTTATCTTATGTGAAATCCATAATCAACTACATTTTCGCTTGCGTTTGTGGCTACTACCACAGCTGCATTGGTGATAATTGTTGCCCTTTCATTTAAATTCGGGAAAATGTTGCCTCTTCTCCAAAACTTACACATTTATATCGATTCACATTAGCGATGTAATATATATCGATGACAATTGTAGCTTTGGTTGAATTGTTAGTGGTATTCCTGTCTCTGATTGTGGCCTGGTTAGATTTTATGAGTTAAGGCATATCTGTTGTCCTGAATATAGCAACAAACGACTGAGCCCTTCGTGAGTTATTTAACAAGAAATAATTGAAGTCTTAATTGACACAACAGCATGTTTGTCAATGAAATCAAATTTCGGTTGTCTCTTTGAATTTTAAACTGGGAAATTTTCGTTTACATAAAGTTCATTTCTATCGATATGGGCGATTATTTTATTACACCGATATTTAATATCGTCAAAGGCAAAGTGAAAAGCAAAACAAATATTGAAAATAAACATTTTGTTAAATAGCATTTCCATATTAGCTAGCTAATTCTCTACGCCCTAGGCTTCCAACTAAACTTGCAACTTTCTTCCAATATAAATCGATTACCCAGCCCATAAGAGTTAAAATTTCTATCACATATTCAAGCAACTCGCTGTTTACAAAAACTATTGAAAATGGACACAGAATTGAAGTTGATAAACAAAAATCTAAACTCTGCATTGGCAAAGCTGATCCCCTCAAAACAAGCCAAAGCATCCACATTGCAGAGCCGCAAGGAAAAACTGGCCGCACTCATCCGGCTCCATGTCCGACAAATTCAATACACTGTGATAGCAAGTCGACGGCGAAGGTTGCAGCGCAGGCGACGCATGAAGTTAATGCGCTCCTTCTTCATGCAACAATTGATGCAGATGCAGTCCAGATATGTGCAAATGTTTGCCATGTTGCGCCTGAAGCATGCACAATTAAGGGAGGCAGAGGCGGAAGAAGTGAACGAGGCTTCAGAGACCACGGTAAAAGAGGAAAAAGTCGACGAACTGCATCCATCCACTTCCTCACTCCATTACCCTGCTCCTGCCAGTGCGCAACCAAACTTCTTCGAGGACATTCTACCCAGCTACAGCGATGAGGAGTTCCTTAACAATCTTCACGTCACACGTGGCACCTTCCACATGTTGTGCGATCAACTTGCGCCCACTTTGCGCACAGCAGTCGAACTCCACAGAAACCAGAATTCAAAACAGGCGCCAACTATTGCTCCCGACAAATGCGTGGCCCTGGCGTTGTACTTTCTGGCCAGTGGCGAGCGCCTATCAATCATAGCTGAGCAATTCTCGCTACCACGAGCCCGAGCCATTAAATGCCTCAAGGCGTTCTGCAACGCCGTTATGTCCGGCCTGGGTAAGGCGCTCCGCATGCTGCCGCAAAGTGCGGCCGACTGTAACAATGTGGTGGCTGGCTTCCTTAGGGAGAGCAACATGCCTCCAGCTTTGCTCGGCGTCCTGGGCGTCTGCTCGATACCGATACGCAGCAAGGCCACGACTGGCACTGGCTGCCTGTTACGCATGGAATACCTGCTCGACGATCGCATGCTCTTCCGCGAGCTGCAACTGGGCAATGCTAGTGCCCACAAGGAGCCACTGACTCCCATGTTCGCACAAGAACCCAATTCGCTGACCCGGCTGCCGGCACGTATCATCAACAAGCGCCGTGTGCCCGCCTTTCTGTTGGCCCCGGTGCAGCAGAATTATCCGCTGCGTCCCTGGTTATTGCAACGCTATGCGCACCCAGTTGCTCCACACGAATACGACTTCAACGAGGTGGCCGATCATCTGCACGAGTTGAGCGACTGTGCGCTGCATCGCCTCATGTCGCGTTGGAGCTTTCTTAGCCAGCCGTTGGACATTAGTTTCCACACTGCATCCTGCATTATCACCGCCGCCGCAGTGTTACACAATCTGCTCGAGGAGCTCCAGGAGCCGCACATGCTGGAGTGGGGCAATAACGTGGATGTGTCCAAGTTTAGATCGCCACCCATCATGGCAGATTGTTCCAACCAAGAGGAGCTAGAGAAGGCGCTAAGTGTACGCGATTTCTTGGCGCGCACCATCAGCTCCACAGATTGCAAGATGTGAAAGCGGCCGGGTAAAATCCAAAATACGGCTTTTAGTTACATTTATCCACAATGTAATCTTTTATTTATAAAATAAATCCTCAGTAGGAAAAATTTAGTACAAACGCTGTGGTGGGCCCATGGTTGACTTGATGTGCAGGGAACGCACATTCTGCCAGTTCTTCTTCAGCAGCGAGACCAAGAAGTTGATGGACAGATTGACGTTCTGGGCAAGCTCGTCCTGCTTCATGCCAACGTGACCAACGGCAACGGACAGACACAGCACCTTCTTCATCTGGAACTTGATGGTGGACTTGACCTCCTCAATTTTACCCAACATCGACTCCTGGTGGGACAGCAGGCCAGGGAACTTGCCGGCCTTGTTGAGGCCAGGGCCCAACAAACGTGGGATCTGCTTAATCAGCGACTCGGAAGCCAGGAAAGCATCGTACGACTTGGCCAGCTTCTTCACCAGCTTCTTGTTCTTGTTCAGCTTCTTCAGAGCTTCGGCGTCCATGAACTCCACACCATTGGCCTTGGCCTCATCGCAATGCTGCTGATCGCCAAGAATGCACACCTTCATCTTGGGACGAGGAATGTGCTTCAACCTGTAGGTTAGACACAAGCCAATGACCATTTAGTAATAACCCCAACATGAAGAAACAAAATGCTGGAAGCTGTCTGAGCGTCGTCCTACACCAACAGGCGTAGTAAAACTTACACAGCGCTCCCGCGGAGCACGCAAGTTTTTAGAGACTTGGTTGGAGAAAGACTAGGTTGGGTCGGGTTCCATGCCCATTGCTGGGTATGGAAACCTACTCAATTGGGTTTTAAGACCCTGAGTACAGGTCCGCCAAGCTGTGCACACCATATGTAGGTCTATCGTGCACATACTTGACTTCCTAAGCGCCGGAAAAACGTTGGATTTCAACGGCGACGTAGGTTTTTTTTAGCCAACATACTTGACAGTGCCGGAGAAACGCTTGTCCTTCTGGGGATCGTAGTTCTTCAGGCCAATCTGCAGTTCCACCGTCTCCAGGAAGCCACGCTTCTTCTTCAGCGAGTGTTCCAAGAGGCCAGAGACGCCCTCGAAGAGCGTGTCACGAGAAACTTTCGACCTGCCGGAAAATAAGATAATTTCAATTAAATACAAGGCCACCAAATGTAGAACAAACAATTTTCTTCATTTATCGCTGTTCAAGTCTCGTGTAAACGCTTGCAACTTGCATATTTTAGTCACATATTTACAACAAAAATTAATTTACTTTTGCAATCATTTCCAAACTGATGTGGACATTGCTGGTCCAAAAAGCTGGTTTATGATTGCCAAATTAATATTTAGATTGGGATGCATAAGATATACGCAGATTAATTTCACAAAAAACTTACGACATGTCTACTTCCGACGAAGAAAAATGTTGAAAGAACGAATAAAATCGGAAACGAAACAATGGTTATCGATTTCTGCAGAGTTGTAAGGAAATATCGATATTTAGCCAAAAATAAAGCAGTGTTATCACAAGTGTTGGGCAGCGATGTGATAGCTGGGAGCCTTTGTCAATAGTTACTGTCCACTATCGATAAGTATAAATATTTCTCCTAATGAAATTCTTGTTTACATTTTGGCTGCGTAAAATAACTGGAATTAAAGAATTTCAAGAATTTTTTGGGCGGGAATAAATTATTTACCTGCACAGACCCAGCTATATGGGGTAAATATTATTTTGAGTCATTTAGTTCACTGTGGCTAGGAAATTTTCATATTGTTTACAGTTTACAGTGCGAATGCAAAGAGAAAAGAGCACAATAAAGAGAGAGAGCTAGAGCTTGCTGCTGGCTGCTCAAACAATACATTTGCTTTCTCTGGCCCATTGTGAAAGAACGTCTCTACAGCCATGTCCGGGTACGCGTACGGAGATGTTTAACTTGGTCTGCTCGTTACGACTTTGTGTTTGCAGTGGTAGCGATTCAAATAAACTTTCGCCAACATCTGCTGCTCATCGACATTATCCGTAGCTGTGTACGTGCTTGTTTGTCCGTGAGTAAAGACTCAATGAGTCCGACGTCAATGCAATTTCAGCATTGAGTTATATAATAATACATATATCCAAAAGTGTCATTATACTAATATTGATTAATTTTACCATCAGCTCAATAAGCCGCTTGCATTTGATGTACGACGTAATCATTGCCAAATACAGATTAACAGTGCATTTGTGAGAGCAACAACTCTCAGCCAGCAGCAGACACCTGCACGTTGCAGTCCAGGTCCAGATCTTTGTAAATGGCGCGTCTCGTTGGGAGCAATGTAAGTTACGATACAGAGAGACAAGTTGCAGCAAAGGCTTGTTTATATAATTTTTACGCAGCCACACACCCCATATGGCACAAGTGCCACAGTGCGCTCATCATAGCTGGTCATTGCTTTTGCCATTTCATAATTGTTAAATATATATATAGAGGAAACACTATATATATAGAACGTACCTGCATAAGTATATGTAGGCATGGTGGCCTGGCATGAGTTCGGGCCAGTTTTAGTTGTCTAACATTGGAGCTCTATTTAAAAAACAAGATCTTATGCTATTATGGATTGTGTTTCTATCTATATATATACAATCAGGCATTATCTTAACAATTATTCATTAGGAAAACTTAAAAAGTGATTTTTATTCCATATAGTGAGATCTCGGAAGTCTAAGATTTACATAGCTGCGGTTAAGTTCAAGATTCTTACCAATCGGACAACTATAGGAACCATTAATTCAAAATTAACACTTGGTTTAGGAAGCGGTTTTGTTTTTTGTTTCAATTTGATCAAATTTTGGCAGAATTACGGACATTCCTCTCGATGATCGTTGACTAGCCTCTTTAGAAATTTGATTGGAAGCCCTTGAATAAGATTGAAATTCGCTTTCGCTGTTTTTCCCATATCGTACGGTTTCAGGATAGTGTTCTATAAGACTAATTTCTTTTTGAAACTCAGTGTGGAGCTCTGTTTCATGAGTCTGTTCATTCCATTCAACTTATGATTTAGACCAGTTCATCCTGTACAACTTATGACTTGGACATTTATTAATTAAGATCCCATATTGCTTTAAATTGGGAGTCTCTGCACTTGCACTTAAATCAATTGCATCAATAATGTTAAAATATCGATCTTTAATAACGCTTCAAAGAGGAAATCAGTATAGTAACTAACCCCTTAACTTTTTCTCTATCTTCGTAAAAAGGAACAAACATGAACAATGAATCTATAAATTGAAGTGTTTGGCAGCGCAACTGCTAGGTTTTACTTAGTTCTGCGCTTTCAATTCACTAAATTATCTGTTATCTGTCTGGCTATGATGAGAGGGGCCAACAATTGACGCAAATATTTGCCCCCTTATCAATGTAGATTTTGAAAAAACGCCTAATCACTTATTACAGAGGAAATATTAGTATCGTTTTGATTGAAAAGTAATGACGTTTAGGCTAGAAAATACTAATTCAATGAGCTACCTTAGGCGCAGCCTCAGTCACAGAATTGGATATGTAAAGCTTTCACTCCTAAATGTATATGCATTCCCTTATTTATTTTAGATAAACTATGTTTAATAAACCTTTTTTGAAGAGGCTGCAAGATTAATATGTATATGAAAAATCTCTTGTCAATGTCAAGTTCTCGGCATCAATAGGTCAGCTGTTTTCGAGCAAAGGTTTTCTTTTGCACTCTTTTCAAACTCGAATATACTTGGTAACTCAGCAACAAACTGTTGTCATGCTTACTCTCATTTTCGCTCTTGCGCCTTGACTTATCATCGTTATGTGTTTGGTGGTTTAACTGGAATTTACACTGGGTGCCAACTGTATGTGCCTGCCCTCACACTGATAAATCGCAAAGTAAAAAGCAGGCAAAAAAAAAGCTTGTAATAATTAGGAGTGTATCTGACGCATGAGTTATGCATAGAATGACTTTTTCGGAAATACATAAAATATTGCAATATATTTAATCGCCCAGTTGTTTTTGTAAAATATATATAATTATATTTGTTTTCAGAATTTAGGGTCGTTTAAAAAGGCTGCCAAATTTTGCCAAATGCCAAATATCACTATTGCAGTAGGCGCTGGACTAGTAAATCCTTATCTCATACTCTTTGTTCAAACTCTTGTACAATACATACATACATATTTGAGTCACTGTACGAGTAAGCGTGCCGAGTCGGCATCTTATCTACAAGCTCTCAGCTGTGTTTGCAGTGAGCGCGAACTCTCTTGCGGTACTCCACGCGACGGCTTCATTTCAATTGGAAATCAGATTTAGCAGCAAAAGCACGCGGCTCGTCTTCCATCAAAGTCAAACGTTTGCGGTTCGCGCGCCATTCAGAAATCGCTCAATTTCGCTTGCAATTCAAATTAGAAATTACATAGACAACAAGTGGCAAACTGCCACACATTTATTTAACAAGTGTTTGAATAAATATGACGGAATTCGATGTAAGTTTTTTTTCGTTATGTTGAGAAGATTCAGAGAAATTTATTGGAAGCTTGCAGCAAACATAACAATTTTCTCTTGGGTCGCAATCGCGCATATGGCTCTCTTTAGCTTTAGCTGTACTCAGCTGTTTTCTGATTGCTTTTGTTTATCTGAATGTTGGCTGTGACTTCATAGATAATAATACAGTGCATATGTGTGTGTTTGTTTGTTTGAAACGTTCGAAACGCAATCTGAATCGTTGGACTGTAGTTTCAAGGTCAGCGTTGTGGGTTAACATAGCGGTTAGGTGAGCCCAATTGAGCTTAAACTTTTTTGGCTTAGGTCACAATTTGTAGGGCTTCTTCGAAATATAAGCAGACTAACCTGGTTATAATGGCGACTATAACCGTGATTAGACAATTTTAGCTGATATTTCAGCTACTATCTAGTGTTCATATGTTTGTGTAAACATATGTATATATATATATATATATATATATATATTAAACATACTTATTATCAACTATCAGACTAACCGGCTATTTCCATGCTCTCCGCTGCTGTTTCCATTTGACACTTCCACCTTTAATTTTCTAGACTTTTCGACCTTTGATTCGCTCAGGGTGAAATAAAAATAATAATATAGAAAAATCATATTACTACGCCATAATAAAAAAACCATGTAATCTTATATTTATGGCGTGTTTGTAAAATTGTTCTTTATAAATAGCTGTACAAATTCATTTCCTCTTTAGAATTAGAAAGTATCCATAATTAATGCATTTTCATTGTTTGAAAATTTGTTCAAATCAATCACTTTATAAAATGATACATTAAATGATTAATTAAATGATATACATTATCTTCAACTGTACTAGTTCTTTGTACGTAATGCTTAGAATTTAACATTCATCGCTTTTCGTATCAAAAAAGAGGCCTTATCGGTGTAAACTGAAACAGGCGATTCTATAAATATTATTGAAAAGCCAAGGTAGCTGTTATATACTCATATCTGTGTCCTATCCTTTTATCTCTCTTAACAAGTTCGACTGATAATATAAATGCGAATTGTATGTATGTATAACTCTGCTAACAATTTGATAATACTAACGACCTATCCCGAGCATTTTGAGTGCAGCCATTAGTTGTCAAATACCAATAGTTGTCTCATATGTTCTAAGGGTCACTGATGAAGGGGATTTTGTGTTGTTATTTGCCGGTTGCTGTTACATCGTGAAAAGCGGCTCAAATTTGGTTGTACGTCTTATTTCTAATATAAAAATGACGTCAGGCTTGCTAAATAAATACATTTACAATACAAATACATTTACAAATTATCAAAGAAATTAAGACCAACAGTTCGACTGTTGAAAGCGCATTAAAACTATAGAGGCACTGCTCTATGTTTGGCTCGCTCGTATATCTCGTAAAATTTAGTCATCGTTAGCTAAGAAAACGTTAATTTTCTTATATTTCTGTAAATAATACATTCTTTAATTACACCTATAGACCATCCGGAAGATATAAGATGAACAATTTGCCTTCCTTGCTTATTCTCTATAAACTCTGTACCCTAACTCTTCCCGTTTGCTTTCCATTTCAGTTTGTGCCAATTGCGGTTGGAGTGGTGGCCGTGGTAGCTGGCGCACTGATCATCCACTATTTCATCAACAAAAAGTCAACAAAGCCGCGGCGTGAGCCCAATCGCAATGCTAGGCTGCGTACCCTTGTCGATCCAAATGACAAGTACCAGCTGCCATTGCTGCAGAAGGACGAGCTGAGTCACGACACGCGACGCTTTCGGTTTGGACTGCCCTCCAAGCAGCACATACTGGGCCTGCCCGTGGGTCAGCATATACATTTGATAGCCACAATTGACAATGAGCTGGTCATACGTCCCTACACACCCATCTCTTCGGATGAGGATGTCGGCTATGTGGATCTCGTGGTCAAGGTGTACTTCAAGAACACGCATCCAAAGTTCCCGGCTGGCGGCAAGATGACCCAGCACCTAGAGCAAATGCAGCTAGGTGACAAGATCTCTTTCCGTGGCCCATCTGGACGGCTGCAGTACATGGGCAATGGCTCCTTCTCCATCAAGAAACTGCGCAAGGATCCGCCCAAGATTGTGACCGCCAAACGGGTGAATATGATTGCCGGTGGTACGGGCATCACGCCCATGCTGCAGCTCATCCGTGAGGTACTCAAGCGCAGAGAAAAGGACAAGACCGAACTGGCGCTGCTCTTCGCCAATCAGGTGAGCTTCGTTCTCATTGTGTGTGTGTTCAACTTCTAATTGGAGATTTTCTGTTGTTGACGTTATAAAGAGCGAAAAGGACATTTTACTGCGCACTGAACTCGACGACCTGGCCGCGAAGCATCCCGAACAGTTGAAGGTCTGGTACACTGTTGATAAAGCTGCCGAAGGTGAGCTGCAGGACTTACACCACGTCACATCACCCACACCTAGTCG
Source organism: Hirtodrosophila duncani (assembly GCA_037043425.1). Classification (NCBI taxonomy): domain Eukaryota; kingdom Metazoa; phylum Arthropoda; class Insecta; order Diptera; family Drosophilidae; genus Hirtodrosophila; species Hirtodrosophila duncani. The sequence goes on along the minus strand of JBAMBM010000834.1, from coordinate 2,530,426 downwards.
AGATCATTCTATCGAAAGCATTTTCATTTCATGAGAATTAATATGGAAGAGTTTTTAGAGATTTTGCTAGTTGATCACTGCCCTGCTCTGGGTGCCACATTTGCATGCTCTCTGTCCGCACCAGTCATACTCATCCGATTTCACACACATACATATATGTTTAAGCATTCAAATAGTAGTTTAGCTATCATTATGCAACCAATTATGAAATCCATCTATTATGTTGAGAAATTGTGTGTCTGCCCCCTTGCCACATGCTGCCCTGAAACGTATGCCGTCGCCATTACCACGTTCGGCGCACGCCCGTTTCATAGCCTGGTCGTACAACACTGGCCACGTCAACGATGAGATGATGCGCGAGCATCTGTTTCCACCCAGCGAAGAGACGCTGTGTCTGCTGTGCGGCCCGCCGCCCATGGTCAATTACACATGCATACCGGGTCTGGAGCGGATCGGCCATCGATCCGAGCAACGTTTTAGTTATTAGAAGTCGTGACTCCAGCTAGCATCTACATAGTTTTGCTTTCGATTCACATTGACAAGGAAGAGATTATGTGCAGGTTTTACAGCTATCAAACATTAAACTGGATGTGCAATTTATAGCTAATCTCTGGCCATTTCTTTCTCTATTCCCCAATGCAGGCTGGGCCTATAGCGTGGGCTTCATCAACGACGAAATGATCGCTGCCCATCTGCTGCCGGCCAATGACGATACTATCGTCCTGCTGTGCGGACCACCGCCCATGATCAACTTTGCCTGCAATCCGGCTCTGGACAAACTGGGCTATCATCCGGACACACGATTTGCCTACTAAACACACACACTCAAACCATGCATTCATACTTATGGGAACTAAAAACAAAAAGTGGAGCATTTGCATTTCTGTTTGTCGTTTCTACGCTTCCTCTCTGTCTCTGAGCGCCCTCCAGTGGCTTCAAAGCCTCCCACCCACGGGCGCAGATACATCGATTTATTTGTAACACAAGATACTAAACTTGCTATTATAGTTATAGTTATTGGTGTGTTGATGAGAATAAAGTTTTAAATTAATTTTCCAACATCTGCATATAATTTCAAAAATCGTTTGTTTGTTTTGCTATTTCTGTTTTACTTCCTTCCTTCCGTAAACAAGTGCTCAAAAGAGACAACAAAATACACAAAATGTTTGTTATGGAAATGTAATTCATCTTATTTATATTTATTCGAAATCAATTTGTTGTCGTTGAACTTTCGCGAATCGTTTTCGATCACATTCCCTATTTAGCATTTGATGAGCAGGCAATTTGCATCGTTTCGATCAGGTCTGGCCAAGCGCATATATTAACATATATAGGGGTATATATATGTACGAGGTGTGTTCAAAAATTAAGGTGACTTTTTAAGTTTCGCGGGCAACGTACGATTATCAATTTTGTTGTTGTGTTAAATCATTGAACACGATCAAACGGTCCGAGAATGATTAGAGCATGAGAGACCACAAACAAATGGTTGTTGGTTTAGCGAAGATCGCTTTTCTATGTGAACGATGTGAACGGTTGATCTGTCTCTTTGCTCAAAGTTTTAGTAGAAAACACCCATTTACTTAGAATTTACTTAGTAAATGGTTACAAATAATGTGAGTGTGCGATGGACAGTGTAAACATTAGGGGCTGAGCATGCTTTGCCTGGACATTTTGATAATGTGACAATCGCCTGAAACAAACCCGTCGTGCGAATTGATGCGAAGAAATGTTGATGAAATATAGCCGCGGTGATTCAGTATAATCCGACATATAACGAGAAAACAAAACTGAAACGTTATCTATCAGATAGTCATATCCTCTCGACAATTCACAACCCTACTTTGGATGTGAAAATGGTTATGTACTGTATTCGCGCTCCTTATTTCAGTGAGGGTTAGTTTAGACTTGTTTGACCTTTATTATGTTTTGTGCGAGTGTGTGTTTATTAAAAACTTCGAAGAGTGTATGCTAGTAGTTGATTTAATGTGCTGAGCAGCGTTGCAGTGCCGCCAACGTTCAATGCAAGTACAAAGCAAATATGACAACAGTTAATGTGGAAGGAACTAAGAGAGAAAAGCAAACTTATGCAAATCTAAGAATTTAGAACCTTGGAACAACTTCAAATGAAATGATATGCAAAACTACAACCATTATAGGTCAGCTGTTGACCAACAAACAACATTGATCATTAAATTAAACTACAAATTTACCATCAAGGCCAGAGTCAAATTTATTTCTGCGATATATGACATTATGAATTACATTTTGTTTTAGTGTATAAATTGGTAGCGGTTATTTTATTGACACTATCTATCCCTATATACTGTAGTGTAGTTTCTTATTTTTGTCATCCTTTTTGTTTTTTGTTATTTTTTTATTGTTGGCAATTCCACGCAACATTGGGCGATAACAAAAAAAAAACATTGTAAGTTCATGGAAATCTGTTAAGTAACTTATTCAACATAGATTTATTGAGCTGCTGTGGCAGAGTAAAATGTTGTAGCGTTTTTGCATTTATGCGTGTATATTTGTTGTAAAATTCTTAGTTACAATCGTTACATGTGTTGTGTGTTGCGTGGTTCCCAGAACATTTACTATATATCTATAGCCTGGTTGGCTAGCATTTAGTATAAATGTGCACTTATAGGTAATATAATATATATACGTATAAAATTTCTGCGGGCATTTTTCTGCATTTTGTTGTAAAGATATTGTGCGGGTGCATCATCCATCATACATTCGAGAGAGTAAATTATATGGTTTAGTATATCTTGGGGTATATAAATAGTACATAAAATAAAATAGCAAACAAAAATTATTGAACCTCCAATAATACATAAAAATAAATGTGTTAGTAGCGCCTACTCTGTGGTTAGTTTTTGGGAGGAGAAGGGGAGGGAGGTATGCTGGATTCTTTGTTTTGTTTTTGTGTGCGTTTTCTTCAGTGATTTAGATTTGCTCTTTTTCATATTTTTTTGTTCACTTCAGTCATGGGCGAGCGCTGTGACAGCGTCCCCTGCTTTTCAGCTGTTAACAGCAGCAGCACATGTCCAGTTTTGGTATTTAAGAGAAACAGCTGCTGTCAGCAAATGTTCTCACTGATCTATTGAAGAAACTACAGAGTTATCGCTGCTGTTAGTTAACATTGAAGCAATGCTCTCCATCTAATGGATCTACTGAAGAAATCACCTTTTTATGGTTCGCTGCACACGCTTGGCGTGGCGAAGCTCCTGCCGTGGACTGTCATGGCTGATGGTTTTGGGATTTGCATGTACATATTCATCTTTTATATGGCTGTTAGCATATAAAATTGTCCAGTCGTTGTTTATGTGGATGAGCTCGCCAATTGTTTTGTTTTGCCGCTCCTTCTAATCCTCCGATATCTCAAATTACATACACTTATACTCTAAACACTACTAAATGGTACAATGGAAACCCTAGACTAAAATAGAGAGTAGAGAGAGGGGCAGAAGCATAAAACACTTAAAACTTATAAAACAAATTGGCTTTCGATTCGGAATTTATCTCCTGTGTACGCAGCTGCTGCTCCTTCTGAATTTTCTGGTCGATCCGGGCGTTGTAGGCCACGCAAAGCTCATCAAAATCGGCCTCAGTTAGCTCAATGCTATCAATTGAAGTTACCTTCTTGTACCTGTCGAAATATAAGAAGGATTTTGTTTTAGTTTAGAAGTTAGAAGAAACGGAATCATATAGCAGTAAGAAAGGAAGACTAAGGCTGAATTCGGATAGCCACGGCTCTTTTATAGAGTTAGATGGCCATCTAAAGGATGGCCTTGTTGACTCTCGTGGCTGGTCTTCAAGCAGTCTAATCTGCCGAAGTTGAAACCTAAACGTGTCCTAAGGCAAGCCCCAACCTAAGCGTCCTTCTATAAGTTACAAAATATTTAACAACTATATCAAACGGGAACTTACTTGTCTCTATTGTACTTTTCCCGTATGGCCTGCGTGTTCAACTCTTTGGCTGCCTTGTGTGTTTCGCAGAGATGTACGACAACATCTTTTAGATCTTCCAATTTGTAGGTGGTTATCTCCTCCAGCTGGGGCGTCCATATCTCCATGTTCATCATCTGGCGAGACAGTGCGAGCGAAGCGGCCGAGATAAGTGAGGGCAGATGTTGTAGATAATAATCACCCTCCATCAGGGACAGTTCACAGATAAACTATTAGTTACGAGAATATAAAGAGTGGGGGGTTAGTTAGAGATCATAACGCTATAGAGATTGTGGATTGCAGATACCAACCATAGTCAGGAATTTCAGACTTTCGGGCATATCGCACAACACAGCATACGTGTTGATGAACACATATGGCGTTGGTGTGCACAAATCAAAGGAGAGAATCTTTAGAATAACCGTCTCCATACGCAGCACTTGAGCCTTGGTGTAGCTATCGTCGGTGAGGAAGACAAACTCGCCGACTTCTGGTGGATAAATCTCCTCGTATTTACTGAAAAATGTAATACAATGTTTAATTATTATACAAATTTATTACCAAATTTGGTATTTTTCGTATTTTGCTCTATGGGTTATATAGGAGCTAAAAATTTCAACTCGATATCTCTAAAACTGAGACAAATTCGAATAGAAACAAAACTATAGATGGATCAAGAATATATATACTTTATAAGGTCGGAGATGCTTCTTTCTACGTTCAACTATTGTTATTTGCGGGTGTATGTACATATTCAACGTTCGTACTGCCTGTCCGTTTCGCGATTGTGTTCGTCTTCGTGTAGAATCTCAAAACGAATGCTTCACAGAGCATGTTCATTTGACAGACGTTACCCGAAAACACAAAGAGAGGGGAGGAGGGGAAGAGACTGCCTCTCCCACCAGTCCATTTCAATTGTTCGGCAATGTTACAGAGAAACATGAAAATTGTGAAATTTTAGTCCGAGCTTTAAAGGTTTGCTTCGTTTTCTTTATCGTTTACCGAACATAGCCCCTAATGGTGAGCCAGAATACAAGGAAGGAGGAACAAAACAGGACAAACAGCCTAGCATCTGCTTGCACTAGCACAGTTTATAGCAGCTGCTGTAACAGTATGTCCCATCACAACACGTCCAACTTAAGTGCTTGGCAAAAACAATTTGATTATTTAAGTAGTGCGTGTCTGTAACCCATCTTCTAGCCAGTTCATGTTCCATCCACAGCGGCTATCAATCATTAATGATACGCAATGCCAGCAGCTAACAGACACAAGGATAGTCACCACCAAACCAACCCCCCCTTACTCCGCCGCCAAGACACATTGATAAATGGTGACAAATATGCTTTGGTCCACAAGTAGCAACTCCCAGCAGCCAAGTCGATGATTTGCGGTTTAATTTCATTTGGCGGCGGGGAGGAAACAAGAAGCAAGTGCTTGTAATATACATTCAGTCGCACACTTACGAGGCAATGTACATGGCCGCCGTGCCCACCAATTGCAGCTTGGAGCGCACCACCGACATCTGGCTAAGGAAACGATCAAGATACGACACGGATAGGTAGAGCGTTTCAGTGTCCAGTTTGTATTCCTCAGTGACCTCAACCAGCCAGTCGACCAAGATGGTGCGCATCGTATGAGTAATGTCCCGCTGGCGACGCATATAATTAGGCTTTGGACGATGTTTTAGCTGAAAAATAAGTAGATGGTAGATGGTTAATGAGGTAAATTGAATATAAAGGAGAGATATAAAAGAGGGAAAGGGCTAATTTATATATAAATCAAATCTACTTCCATTTTGTAATCATATGTTTATATTAGAACTTCCAATTATCACGATATTTATACCCTTACAGAGGATAAAATAAAGCACATATGCGACCCCACAAAGTATATATATATGGATCAGGATATATATTATGGATCAAGCCGAGTCGATATAGCCATGTCTGTCTGTTTCTATGCAAAACTAGTCTCTCAGTTTTAGAACTATCGAATTTAAAGTCTGGTGACTTCTTTCTGATGCTAAGTCAAAATCGTCTACTTCGGAATGAACTCTTAGTACAGCTAAATTGGTTGTTTTTTTATCCAAATTGAACCAAATTTGTTAGATGTCAGTTTTGGAAACCTCTACGTCTGCTAGCTAAAGTTGATCCATCTGCTGTCTATAGTAGCTCCCATATAAGGGACCGATTCGGAATAAACTCTTAGTATACTGGATATCTTTTTTTGTTTTTTATCCGAGTTGCACCAAATGTGGAACGTGGCAAGGGTATGTACGCTTCGAGTACCCAAAGTTAGCCTTCCTTGCTTGTTTCTCTATATTCTTTGGAGATTTTAAATGTCTACATGCGGACAAATCTGCAATGGTTTAAGCTCTGAAAATCGTAAAAAACAAACTGAAATTGTATCTCAAACAGTTTCCCTTCGCAGTCATAAGGAAGGGGGGTCTCAATATTGTAGAAACTTCAAGTCCATTAAGTAATGCATTGAGAAGCATACTAATAATATCACATACATATGTAATTATAAAAATCAATTCTAAATTAAGAAATCATCAAAGGTTTTGTTTGTCTTCTTCTTTAGTCCAACAGTACCTGGTGGTACATACATATGGGCTGATGTACATAGGTATGTACAAATACCTACTTGTTCATATCTAATGAGAACAACGTTTTGAGCAGCTATGCCTAAGCTTAACCCATTTGCTGCTGCCCAGCAAACCAATCGCTTGTCTTTTGGGGTCCGCCGGCTCCGGCAAGTCAAGTCAAGCAATCGAATATACCAATTTTTATTTGTTTATTGGTTATTTCGCTGTACGTGAGCCGCATTCAAATGCGAAGGTGCGACCATTCCGTTGGCGAAACATAAAAATCTTGGCCAAAACGGCCATATGTACATTAGGTGTTTATTTAATAGCAACTTTAACGATTATTGGACACGTCAAGCGCCAACGACGGAGCCATCGAAGCGAAAAGGCAAGATATTTGCACGATTTTTTTTTCGCGATGATGAAAAAATCATATATATGTGGGAATTTTGTATGCTTGCGAGTCAACCCAATCTGAGCGTTGAAGTATAGAGAGATATTTGGAGGTTGTTAGTATAGGGAACATGTAGTTCTTAAGTAGAACTTTTGGTATATACGAGGTGTGGTCAAAAAGTAAGGGGGACTTCAAGTTTCGCGGGCAACGTACGTTTCGATTATCGATTATTTGTTGTTGAAACAAGTCCCGAACATATGTTCACAGTTTCAAGTACATAGCATACTTAGTTTGTTTTTGACAGATAAAAAGGTTAGATGTATTTAATTGTTCTCGGCGATTTTCTATATATCTTTGCACCCATTGGGCCGATTGCAATGAAATTTTTTACAGTATAGGAATATCGACCAGGAGAATGTCAAGGGCTTTGGAAAATGGGCGTGGCACGGCCCCTCGACTAGCATTGGGCAGGGGTAGGCCGAGCTATATATCGGTTTGGAATATCAATATATTGAGTTATCGTATGTGTATATCGATATATTTATTCATACTTAAGTTATCTATACATGTTTAACAATGTATTACGTTGTTGATAATGCTTATCGATATATTTCATTGTCGATATATGTGTATCGGGTTATCAATATATTAAGTTATCGATTTATGTATATCAATACATTAAGTTCTCGATATATGTACATCGATACCATTTATATGGGCATCATTTTATCTGCATAAAGATAGTGATAGACGAATAAATATTTATATCATAACACAACAACAAATATAGATCAACAGGAGGAGGCGTAGCTGCGCACGCCTGGTTAGCTAGTTTCTTTATACACATTTACCGCAGGAGGTTGGTTGCTAAGTGTAATAGAAAATACTCACAGAGATGTTCTATAAAACAATCAAGTAACCCAGCAACCATAGCAAACAAATTCATACGGTCGTCGTCGCTACGAGACATTATTTTCAAACTAAACAAAAATCCACGCGAAATCTAACTACATTGGGTAAAATCATATTTTCTTATTCAGGGCATTTTTGCTGGTCTTCATCAAGATGACGCTGAAGTTACCCATTTGCACAAAAGATGATCTCGCTGAGGCGATGAAGTTGCAAAAGCGTGAGCAGTACGAAGATGAGCGCAAAAAACGTATCTTCAATGCCAAGCAACGTTTGTATGGGGTAAGTGCCAATGATTGCAGTGATTCCACCAGTATTGCATTCTGCGATTCTTTTCCTCCTTAGCTCGATCTGGAAACGCTGGAGCGTCAGATATTGGAGAAGAAGAAACAGCGTAGCAATCAGCTGGAATGCGACAAGCGATATGAAGAGCAAGAGCAGCTCCAGAAGCGCCTGATCACGGCCAAGGAAAAGGAGCTGGAGAAGGAGAAGCGCATTGTGGATTCTGATCTCAATTACTATCGCTGTCGTTACCAGCGCAAGGATCAGCGTCGCGAATTTGATCTCAACGATCCCAACTACCTGAAGAAGTCCAAGCCCATGCGCATAGCCGATGACGATATTACGCTGGGCATTTCCAGTGCACAGATCTTCTCGGGCGAGGATCTGTACAACAGCGATCGCAAGGTGCGACAGCGCGAGCAACAGCGCGCCTGGCTTGACCAGCAGGTGCAGGAGCGCAAGCAGGCGGAGGAGGCACGTCGTCAGGCGGACAATCTGCTCATGGAGAACATCAGCTGTCGTGATAAGCACTTGGAGGAGATGGCAAAGTCGGATCACATAATGCGTAATCAAATCATTCAAAAGGTGCGACAATACAATGTGGATCTAGCCAAGCAGAAGGAGGTGCAGCGAGTGCGCTCCAAGCAGGAGCAACACGAAGACGATATGGCCGAGATTTACAATATGCTATCCAGTGACATGCTGACCGAAAATCCAGATGTGGCTCAGTCGCGCACTAATCCCAACAAGAAGATAGCCTTCATGTATCGCGGTATGACTCCCGAGGAGCTGAAGGCCTTTCGCAAGGGTCAGGAGCAACAGTTGGTGGACACTCAACAGCGCAAAACTGAGGCTGAACTTATGGACAAACAGTGGGAGCAGTATGCCATCAATATGGATCGCACGCTGATGCTCAAACAGATCGAAGTGGACCGCCGGCGCAAGGCACAGTTCGATGAGCTGATGCGCGCCAATTCAAAGTTGGCCGTCGAGCAGGAACGCCAGCGCAAGCAATCACTCATCGAGCTCAACAATGCCGTCTCCGAAGATTTCTACGATCAGTTTAACAAGACCTCACGTTAGTTTATTGCAGGACGCAATAGTTCCCTTTTTTTCGTGTTGCATCATATTCGGAGATATAGTGCCTTGTGAGCTGGATGTGTTTGGAGACACCTCAGTGGTTGCAGCACTGCTTGCCGCTGGTGTAGATCCAAACACATTGAAGATCACAAGGATAGCTTATGAATGTGTAAAATATAAATTTCTGTCTGATTAAAAATATAACTTTTAACCTAATCTGCTGATGAGATGACTCCCCAAAAGGTTCGAATAGATGGTATGATTTTCCTACTCACCTCGCTCTCGCGGAAATTATTCAAAATATCCAATTGGTATTGAACCACCTCGAAGAAGCGCTGGCGATCATTGCGTGGCTTCGACTCCCTTTTCTCCAGGGCAGCAGCATCGGCAACGGATATGTTCTCCTTGTGCTCAGCATCGCTGTTGTCAGTGATTTGAACGTTGTCACCACAGCTGCCGCTGCCACCCTCCACCAGCGATCGATCAACTGACATAGGCGACAAAACATCGGTAATGGACATGGGCGTGGTATCCAGATCGTATGTCTCCTGCATGCCAAACTCCTTGCGGGTCAGATCACTGGAAAGCAAGTGTTTAGTAGTGCGTTAGCCCATTTTTTTTTGTGAAGCTTACAATTGGATCTCGGACAGATTCTGATTCTCCTTCTCAGCAATTGTGGCCAGAGGCTTGCCCACATTTGGTTGAGCTTTAAAAGCCACCGTTTGGGTGTTTTCATAATTGTCCTCATAGACGGAGAAGGTCTTGAACTGTTCCACAACAGGCACAACATTCGATTTCTTAACGCCAGCTTGGGTATCAGTCGATGGCTTGAGGTTTCCAACGTCGCGGAAAGCCTGCGTCAATAGAAGAAAACAATCATAAGAATACAATGGGATACATGAAACACAGGAAGGGATATCAGTAGTGAGATTGAGGTCTGAAAAGCAGAATCTATTTACTTCCTGACCAAAATGGAAGCGCCTTGCACTTGCTTATAATTTAAAACAAATTTGAAATTATGCGGGATATTTTTGTTATGGTATTAAAGGGTTGTTGCCCACGGTTCAAGAGTTACAACGTGTTGGAATGAGAAGGGTCTATCGGTGTTTTTTTTTTTTTTCTGGGAAAAATCCTGTTACAATCGTGCGCGCTGTAATTATGCTGTTGTTGCTCTCTTGTGTAAGTATGCGTACATACATATATGCATGTGTGTATAATTGTGTGCGCGAGTGCGTTGTAATTGCTCTACAAATACACTTTTCGTTTGCTAATCTTTGCTATGGTTTCACCCTTCCCTTTTGCTCTTTTTTTTAGCGCGAAGAATGTCATAGTTAGGCGGCGTGCAATTTCTGTTGCATAGGTTATAGGTTAGGTGCGTGCAATTATTTTGTTGCAACAAAATCGAATAAACTAATGAAAATTTATAGCAAATTGCATGGCAAATTTGATATTTGCATTGCGTCAAACATTATGTGCGCAACATATGTATATACATAGTCTGACATAGGAGCATATGTACATACTCGTAGCCAAACATGCGTCTTGAGCATGCGCCACCGCCGATTCCAGACAAAGGTGAATCCCGTTGCGCACGACAGTGCAATGAGTAAAAAAAGAGGGAGAGAGCGCATAAACAACCACCACTAAACGAAAGCAGTCAAAATGCAAAGGCACCCCAGCAAACTGAGACTGTCCGATCCCACCACCACAGACACACAGCGCGCAGCTGCATTAGAATGCGCACAAACTCAACAACAATAATACAAAAACTGTATGCGTGTGAGGGTATGGGAGTGTGTGTGTGTGTACGTATGGCATCATAGGACTTACCACTTTGCCGGAAGGCGCAGCAGGAAGGCCGCGCGGCACGTTGGTGTTAGCATTTAACACGGCAAAATTGGCGCGCGTTACGAGCCTCTCCTTGACGACGCCGCCACCTCCAATGGTGGCCAGCGGCTGTTTGGCTCCCTTAAGGGCAGCCTGCATCATGATGGGGTTCTCCTTCTCGTTGGCATCGCGGTGTATTTGGAAACTGGACATTTTTTTATTTTTTAGTTGGAACTTATCTATGTAATATTTATGCTATCCAAAGAAGCTGCCGCAGTTATTATTCTTCCTTTTGTGCCCCAACTTCGCTATGGACAATGTAAAATGGTGGCTTTGCTGCGCTTGCTTCTCTTTATTTCGGGATTTCGTTCCTTCTTTCTCTGCGTTGTTACTGTTTCTCTGCGATATTTGTTAAGCGTCGATTGCTGCCTCGGCGGCTTCGGCTTTTCTCGTAGGCGTCTGATATCTTATGCTGAACGTTGCGCACACTCACACCAACACATGCGCTTGTACATATGTTTCTGTGTGTCTGTGCCTTTTTACACAAAAGCTAATTTGATCAAAAAACAAATTTGAAGCTCGCAATCTAAGCAAAGCCACGAAATTAAATTTACTTTTAACATTTAGGACGCACGCACATATTACAATTCATTTGACTTTCTATTTTAAAATATTTCTGCCTCATTGGAGCACTGGATTTGATTTCTCTCCTTCGTCACACTTTGCTCGCACCGTCTACGCTTTCAACTTAGTTTAAGAAGCCCGGGTATTCTGTATGCGCCTCTTATGATGCCGTTCGCGGGAGCGTTTAAATTTTATTGCTTTGGTTCAACTCGGGTAATGGCACGAGCACGACACCTATCACGCTCACTCGTTGGCTCAAATAGAACTGCTAATATTATATCGATGTTGGTGATATCGATATCAAGTTGGTGTTGCGAGCGGTTCGCGTATCGATATTTAAAAGTGCATGACGATAGTTCTTAAAGGCGCACTATCAAGCCCATTGAGTTAAAAGTTAAAAATATCGGTGCCAATAAAAAAGAATAAATAAAATAAGTAGGCCAAACTGATATTTAATATGCATATACTAGTTTGGTTATGCAGATTCTCTGAATTTATATAAATACTTACAAACATTGTGTAGGTAATAAAATAATTTCATATTTTAACATGTTTTGTTCATATTTTGGTATAACTTCTATCTTTATTTCGGAAGATATACTCCTTGTCCATGTTTCGAACAGCTGATACATGCACAACAAATATGCTGGAACAATTCGGAAACAACTGAAATGTACATACAAGAGCTACTGCAATATGTAAACCATGAAAGTAATTTGTGCAGCAAACCCTAAAAATAAAGAAAAATTGCACACGTATCCGCACTTTAGTCACCGTTGTGTGCATTTTGTGCAACATTTTTATGTGCACCGATTTGGGGTTCAGGTTCAGGTAGAAGTTAAGGGACGGAGTAGGTCCTTGGTCTTGGCACAAATTGCATTTTGAGCGCATGGCAGCATTTGCTCTATGTATGTAACTAGGTCAAAGCATGTAGCCGCCCGCCTGCTGATTGTCTTCCATACACCTAAGAAGATAATACCCGAGACAAAAGTCCTGCAGTGACTGATGAAGAGCACAAGGAGGGACATCTGCCGGCTCAAAAAAGGCGCCAAAAAGGAAAAACAGAGTAGAGTTTATAATATATATATTAGCACTCTAAAGTGGGAGTTTATAAAAAATACAATGCAACAAATATAGAATAGAATGAAACTTTTTGCCATTTTACTTATCTGTCGCAAATTTTCCGTGTCATCTATTATTCTCTCACGCTAACGGGTAAATCACACTTTTGCGAAAAACGTCAGCTGCTTTCAATAGAGAAATTTCAATTCATTTCCAAACCAAATTACATGGTTTATGCTTTCATATAGATATTGATCTATATCTAAACTCGTCTGGAATTTTTGAGTAACTTTAGAACTTAATAAAAACTCATATCTTCCTCTTCCCTAACCTGAGTGCTTCTTTATACCCTTGCAGAGGGTATTATAATTTTCTCAGGATATTTGTAACGCGAAGAAGCAAACATCTTCGACCTCATATATATAGTAAATAGTAAATTATAGTAAATTGCAAAGATAATCAAATTTGCTTAACACATTTTAAATGGACTTCCCATCTGGCGAGCATCTCAATTTGTTCTTAACATCCTTGTACAATTATTTTTGCAGTTGCACCTTTCGCACAAGCAGGACAATTCACGAAAGTAAGTTAAGCGTAAGCCGGAACCTGGTTAAATATTTGGGCACCACTGGGCGGGATCAGGGTGGAGGAACACTTGTGGAATGGTTGTGGCCACAGACAAAGTTGCGATGTGACAAGCAGACAGCAGCGGGACATCTGATCCGTATACACCACACAAAGGGCCACGCAGTCGTTGTCCAGTTTTTCGTCCTGCAGTGTTTACTATTGATTGACATCTCACTTTTGCCGTTCACTGCGAGCCGGATGGGGAGGTGTGTTGGCATTGGGTGGCTTCAAATGGACAGCATGGCGCCAGTTGGTTTTTGAGGTTTTCTGTTAAAAAAAAATTCGCACACAAAGTATAAAAGGAAATGTACAAGTATTAACCGCAGAGCGAAAAAACTTTCAGCTTGGCATTGTTGTTTCTTCATGACCAACTTTGTGCGGCATTGATGGTGATGGTGATGCTGATACTGTGCTGGATATGCTACTCCTACTCGTGGGTTAGTATGAAGCCGCAAAAAGTTTTTGCGGTGCTGCACTGAACTCCAAGTCTGTGTTTTTTTTTTTTAAAACTTAAACAATAAAAAATGTTCCAAAGATTTTGTGGGATATAATAGATACAAGTTTAGATATAGTTTAATATAAACTTATGAGAAAATAACTGGGTTCGTTAAGAAGAAGAAGAAGAGGAGAAAATAAGTCGGTGTTATGTTATCCTGAGGAATATGTGTACAAAAGAATAATTGAACAGAATATTGAAATTTTGATGGCATGAGGAATGGGTTATACGCTGCTAATGTTTACTTCAGCAGGTCAAGAGAGGGTATTTGGGAACAGAAATACCTATGTATGTAAATAGCAAGAGCAATAAGTATTCCCACATACCAAACTGAACAAAGTATGTGTGCGGGTTTCACAATTACATCATATTTTATACATATGTTCATATGTGAATAAAATTGTAATTGAGTTTGAATTGCTTTTCGCAATCACTAAAGAATTCTTGAGAGATTTTGGGTAGTATATACACATTATATTTAGCATTGTCGTTTTTCTCCACAAGTAGGCGATCTCTTAATGTCAAATCTTTCACAATTAAAACTCACCCAAGACAAATCATTATACATCTCAAGCCGTCTTACGCAGCATAACAAAAAAACTAAAAATAAAAGAAAAACTAAGACGAAAACAAATACATTTACCAACACGATGCAGCGTGAATGGAACCGCACAGTTTCACTCGCATCACAACGTAAAAATAAAAAAGACGGAAACGAGGACTGGAAGTACTCCTCTTTAGGCCGCAAATTTTGGCAGCACTACCACGAATTTTTAGAGGAAAGCAACGCTCTGGCCGAGGAAGCGGTCGTGGACCCAGCTGACTGGATTGAGCCCGACATTGAATGGTGGCTGAAGAAGCGTTCAAATAAATCCAAGTTCAGCTGCGGCCGTGGGCAGACTCACAAGTCTGAACTACACTTCAAGAACATCAACTTGACATCATTTGCTATGTCCAAGCAACGTCGCCTAGAGGACACGTCGATGGTCAACATTGATGATGTAAAGATGTGCAAGTGTAAGCATTGCAAGGACTAGCCATCAGGCGATGGATGAACCTTCTATTATCAAGTTCAAATGAGTTACGGAATGCACATAATAAATATGGAATGCAAATTCTATAAATATCCTTGTGTTATTCGAATTATTAGAACTGATTTGTAGGCAGACTAGATGACATATGGCCCGCAGATTATGAACACAATTCTTACTTAAGTTGCCGAAGACTACATTATCTTTTACCAATGATAAATCATCAGTCAAGATATGGGCACACAATGGGCATGGCCACTGATAAGAGTTCCCGTTGACTGTGTTCATTGAGTTGACATCTGTTTTGTTCGGTTAAAGAATTTTCATAGAATTGCAAATTTATTCTGTATTTGCCTGAGTATGCTCAGTCTCAGTATGTATTTCAGAATCGGTAATGCCATTTATGACTTATAAATATTGAGAAAATGTTATAATATTCTCTGCCAGGGTGTATAAAAGTAAATAATTGCGCCATGGCTTTGGAAACACCATGATGCTCATTATGAAGCAGAATCGTTCATCAATTTAACTGCAAAATAATCATGATTAATGAACACACTTATAGGCAAGCGTTTGCAACACGAGTCCTTGACGAGCCTGGTCCCAATTCAAGGCTAAATTGAAGTTTGTCCATTCCCCCCACTAAAGGATGACTTAAAAGTATTTTAAGCATCTCGTAAAGACTTTTCCAATTCTCTGGCAGTGGTGGCAGCTATTCGAGTGTAGCGCATTAACAATTTATGCTCAATTAATCTGGCTAAGTGGAAAAACTGTATAAATCGACTGACAGACAGACAGACACTCGGTGTTCCTGGCTTAAGACAACCAATGGAAAAGGAAGTGTGACAATGGGGACCCTTTGAAATTAGTAACAACAAAATGTCACAAAATGCTGTAAATTATTAAATAAATTATCAATATAAATGATGTCAAGCCAAGCAAGTAGAGAGGGGTAGAGAACATGAGTATAATATATAATTGATTAGTTTAATACAGTTAAGTGATTTCACTTGAAACTTTGTGTCCAGCAATGGCTCGCTGATGTCTACCAGGACACATACTGAATGAATGACAACTTTTAGGTCAGACAAGTTGACTATTAATCTATTGCTTCAGATTGCATTTTTATGCCAACTTCAACCTACATTTTCGAAGAACATGCAGTTGGAATTCTCAAAAACAGCTTCTTAGTGCTGAACTACGGCATAAAATTTTAATTGTTTGTAAATTTAAGCTTCTTAGCTTGGACTGTGCCTTGTTCTCAATTCAGTCCACAGTCAGATTAAGAACAAAGAGGAGGTCATTCTAATTTGATGGAATTTAATTTTAGTGTATATTTAATACTGGGAAAGAAAATATATTCAAAATAAGTATAGAAAATGTAATGCCTATCCATGGCAAGAGTAAGGCAATGGCTGTCATTTAACAGAGGATTCTCTATCTAACTGGGATCTAAATCTACCTAGGTCACGGCTAAGGCAAGCCTCACGCTCAGATAACGATTCTCTATTACTGACCATACATACTCTGTTGCAAAGCGTTGCATTTATATCTATATATAGAACGGTCATACTGGAAGTGGCCTGGTCCTTCTCTCCATTTGCATGTTGCTGTTGTTATATTTTACTTCTAAGAATGTAATCCAAGGTTGTTTTATTAACATCGGAGCGGATATAAACAATATACTCTTTTGGCATTGTTTATGATGCGATCCATATACATATATTCGAACTACGAGGTCTTCCAGACATGACTGAAATAGTTTTTAATCTCAGTCTTTGTACACAAACAACAAACTGCCATCTATAATGGATCCTCCTTAACATCATATAGTTCGGCTTGCAAGGAACACGCTTGAGATAGAGCTCAATTTTGACCTCACTCGTGGTGGATTTCTTTCTCTGTTTTGCCTGTACACAGTTAAATCTCTTACTCGTGATCATGCCCACTGTGCCGCAGTTATAACTCGTAGCACTAGTCCCAAGCGGATTAGAAAGAATGCAGTTTTAATGCCATTTATGCATGTTACTTATGCTTGCCAAGCTTTCAGAACTACTTAGTAGAACACTGGCAAAGAAACACGCGAAATAAGCACGACTGAAAATACTAACTAAATTTAATTGGATTTGTCCATGGTTCAGCGTTAAGTCATGGAATCAACCCAAAGCAGCAGCTGTTGCGCTCATCAAAGAACGTACAGCAGCAGGCCTTGCAAATAGCAAAAGGCTGCACAAAAAACGTGGTACAAATGTGTAATTTCTTTGGCTGTCGACAGATGGCGCTCGCCTCACAAAAAATGCGACAAAGGGCAAAGCTGAAACGAATTTTTCGTGGAGCCTACCCATCCAACGCCCCAAACTGCTCAGTCCGGGTTTTCGTTAACGTTTTTGTGTTAACACATTTTTGGTTTTTTGGCAGAAGACATTCTCTAACATGACTTTAAGCTGAAAATGCGTGTGCGTCAGCATCTAGTTGAAGCTGGCTCTATTTTCAATAACTTTATGGACAATGATTTGTACTGAACTAGAAATGGCTGTGTTTTTGGAACCTCCAAAGTAAATATTTATTAATTAAATAACAAATTCATAATATATGTACATTATATCTCCAGTTGTGCCAGAGCTGGAACCTATACCTTTCCATATCATATATTATATATTTCGATATATTAAAAAAGCAATATGAAAGCAATATTTTGAAACAGTTAGCTATGAAAATTTGCAGTGGGTCTTTAACCCATCCACGATGCACACCAAAAGGCCACACGCAGTTCGATGCGAACATTGAAACTTAGAGAAGGCCACCAACGACCCAAATCAAAACACCACACCCAACACATATAACAAAAGCCCACACTGATCGATGAACAATTCAAACTGAGTGTGGTTTTCACCTACTTATAAACGAACATTTTAGCAAGCAAAAGCATTTCCATACCAACTTTGACCTTGACTTTCAACCATTTACAGTTGATATTTTTTAAAAACAGCTTCTTAGTGTTTACCTATGCTATCAAACGTAACTTGTTTGAATATTTTAACCACGTAGCTATTCTGATTTGGCTCCCTAATCGCTCATTCAGTCAGTAATTAAAGGCAAAGACTTTCATACATATACAAAATTTGTACTGTCTCGTTTCCCTCTCATATCAGATACCTTCCTTTGTATAAATAATTAATTTACTTAACAATTAGTTTACTATTACCATTTGTTCACAAGTACTAGAAAAGTCTACCCCAACTGGGGTCAAAGTCCGGTTAGGTGGTAAATGTGAACTGAAAGTGCTTTTGAAAAAGAAAACCAAAACCAACCAACAATTTAAGGCCCAAAAGTTAAAAAAAAAAAAGGGAACGAAATGAGCAACTTCAGCACTTCACAAAAGGGTGAAATTGTTATGAGTGTGGGATGCCATGCAAATAATAATAATAATAGCAATAAACGAAATAAAGAAGCCCCCAAATAAAAGTTGCCTAGCATTTTGTCCCTTTTTTAATAAAAAGGTGGTTGAAGCCGGGGTTGGGGCCCGGCACTTGAAATTGTCGCCGCCGTAGAGATTATTGTGCTATTTCTGTTTGCTGCTTGTTGTTGTTTTTGCCTTACATTCAGTTGATAATTTGTACAAAGTTTTCAGTTGCCATTTCACTGAACTCCTCCGACAGGAGGGGTTGGCCCTGCCTGGAGGATGGCTGGGGTGCCGTCACTTTGGCTGCCCTTACATTTACCCATAGTTGTAGCATTCGCAGCAGTTGTTCAGCAACAACATACTTTCGGACTTTCTTTTCTGGAGGAGCAAAGCAGTTGATGGCTTTTTTATCGACTCCTCTCACCTGCAGCAGCCAACTGCAGCTGAGTTCAGCTGAGGGCGTATTCCTTCATACTTCGCTTTTACACTGGGGGAAACTTATTATTACAAATTTGGTATGACCGCGAAGTTCCCATGGTATAAGGGTTGAATTTGTGAAATGTATGTAACAGGCAGAAAAAAAGAGATTCCGACCCTGTAAAGAATATATTCTTGATCAGCCGAGTCGAGCTAGCCATGTCCGTCTGTCCGTTGGTCCGTATAAACACCTAGATCTCAGACACTATAATACCTAGAGCCACAAAATTTGATATGTAGACTTCTCTAGGGTACAAAGGTCAAAGGTGCTGCATACTTTTGAGTGTATCTTATAGTCGGGATATCGACTAGAGCGTTCTTACTTGTTATTTCATAGCTTCTTTTGATTTTGAAATTGAATTTAACCAAATATTGGGATTATATGTCCCAGAGACATCTTCGTCAGCTGAACAAATTTGATCCGGATCGGACCACAAAATGTTTGTTTTTATCCTTTTAAGAGGCATCACGTCTGTTGACTGATCGGACCACTATATAATATAGCCCCCATAGAACCCATTTTCTCGGAATGAATACTTAGTAGGAAAATTTCTTTGCTTTTTATTGAAATCAATCCAAGCTCGATACGTATTCATTTTGAGAGGCCTCAAGTCCGATGTCTGACTTCGATCAAGATCGGTCTGCTGCTATATATATAGCAGTTTACTAGGTACAGGATATTTAACTAATGAGCAAGCATGACTGTAGAAAACTTCCCATAGAACTGCGGCGAAATCTTTATAGGAAGCGTTCGCGTTTTCCAAAGTGTACTTTAAATATTTTGAAATTTCTTGAGTTGAATTGCATTGCACTTGATATTGCTTCTTGGCAACGCAAACAGCACTCACTTATAATGCTTTACTTAGTTGAAATTGTTTTGATTTGAGCTTGGGTAGAATGTAAGTATTTAATGCTTCCTAATCCGATCCAAAGAAGTTGCCCATAAATGTGAAACGATTCGCACTTGAAATAACTAATTCATTTATGCATTTTACAACGAGCAATTGGACTGAGAAAGAGAGCAGGAATATTAATTATAATGGCATAACAAACAACAATACCATTTGATTACAACTGGGTGTGGGCAGAAATGTTGATTGCGTGAATAGACAAGGGAGCAGAGCAGCAGTAAAACCAGAAAGAACACAGGCCACCTCAGGGAATGGCTTGAAATGGGATGAATACAAAAATTAATTACCGACGCTTCGGGCAGAGGCAGACGCTTTTCATAGTAAAATGCTCATCCCAAATGGTTTGAAATGTGATTAGTTGTTTTTTGGCTGCCTTAAATTATGTTAAACAAACATCAATTTATCCAAAGGTTGTATTTGCCAAAGGTTGGTTTTGCCGGCTCAAGGTCGTGCCTCGAAGCTGTAATCAAAACCAATGAGAAGATTTTTGTTGCACAAAAAACTAAATAAATTTCTAGTTTAAATCAAATCACCAAGTTTTATATCCTTTTCAATTCATATTCAAATTCTTATTATAGCTAGGCTTTATAGATTTTCTTCAACTTTGAAATATTTGTTCGTAAGTAGAATGTTAGCAACGCAATTCTTATTATATTATTCTTCAATTGGAATGATTATAAGAAAGTGTTTGCTGGATGTGATCGATTAAGGTTCACAAAAAACAATCGAAAAGGGGAAATATATATGGGAATATGCATAATAAAGTTCCCAATATTTTGGAATTTGTTAATAATGATTGGAAAAACATTCAGTATTCAATAGATTCGGTTCTTTGGTTTCCTAAAACAAAGTTTCATCTGTGTATATTATGGTAATAATAGATTCCAATCCCTAAGAATGATCAAAAACTAATTATTCGTATGTCTAAGGCAAAGGTGGGCAAATTTGGAAAAGTCTATCCCACGGGATAGGAATAAAATAAACGTCGACAGCGCTGCCAGCAAACGTATATTCACCTAACTTCGTATTCTGCCTTTACCCTAATATATGAAGCATTTCAATATTGTGAAAGTAGGCTTGTGCCCATCCCTGGTCTAAAGGCTTAACGATTTGTGGAGAGACATAAGAAGTATTCTTTGGTTTCGTAAGCTCACTTAAAACACTTCAAAAACAAGTCATCCTGACTGACGAGCATCGCACAGTCCAAACGGGAGAGTGTAGTTTTCACACAACTTAGAATTTATGGGTGCTAAGAGGCTGTTTTGCGAAATTCCAATTGCAAAATTTTAGAAAAATTACAAGTTTTTCTAAACTTTTACATGCTTAACGTGCAAATTGTAATAGGAAACTCGTTCCAATATATATGATCATTAAAGTTAGCGACTGCTGGCATAATCTTCCTGAAATAATAATAATTTTTACATTTTTATACAATTTATGATTTCTTTATTTTCCGGTTTAAACATTGTATCACTTTATTAGTCTTTGACCAATGACTTTTATAATGCATTAAAAGAGCGGCATGTTTTCATTAAACAAATTATATGGAAACCCTCTAGATTCTATAGTTTTTTCTCCAGATTTATGTTACTAAAACTAAGATATAGATGTATATCAATTCATATAGAACAAATATAGAGGTACCCGAAATTGATGTGCTGAAGAACTACTTACCTGGAGAGAGGCAGCAGGGTCAACTGAAGTCTAGGAAGATCTAATGGTAGGAATAGTTATCGATAACGAGAATGGGAAGCCATGAATAATGTGTGGGATTGGTGTGTTAGATGTGAGAGGGATAATCTGCAAGACCTGGCTTAGAGAGTAAAGAAGTTAGAAATATTGTAAGTGGAAGAGGAAGTGAGATTAGTATAGATAAT
This sequence comes from Hirtodrosophila duncani, assembly GCA_037043425.1. Lineage (NCBI taxonomy): Eukaryota > Metazoa > Arthropoda > Insecta > Diptera > Drosophilidae > Hirtodrosophila > Hirtodrosophila duncani. The sequence continues at coordinate 2,508,885 of JBAMBM010000834.1, read as the reverse complement.
ACTGGCGGGGTAGAATCAGGACCAAGATGGTAAGATATCAAAATCACTCTTTTATTCCTACATTTTTATGAATGAAACCTGATTTTTTATGTTTTACAAGGACTGACTACAATATAAACATACATATGTAGTCCGTATATATGTAAGTGTAGCTGACCATAGTCATGGGCGTAGCGAGGGGGGGAAGCTAACACTCAAGATTTCAAACTAGTATCAAATATGACATTTAAGTTCTATATCAGCAAATACATTCTGGCCCCCCCTCCTTCCCCCCTAGATCCAATCCTGGCAACACCCATGCCCATAGGCGTAAAAATTGTATAAGTAAATCGTGTTTAATTCGTCTGACATTTTTTAAGTAAATAAATAATTACAAAATAAATGAAAAAGTTGAAAATGGTGTATAAAATGTAATTACCTTTATTATTTGTATCAAAGGACAGTTAAGCTGTGTAACAATTGAACACCCTTCACCTGGCTTGCTTACCTTTTGCAGAAGATGCATGTATAAAAAATGCTTTTTTATTCATAAATAAATTTTAATTGACTTTGCTTATCTCAAAAAAGTATGTAACAGCTTAGCTGTGCTTATTATTAATTTTTAATTACATTTTTTAATCAGCAAAATTGGATATTCGACTTAAATATGGGAAAATTATATATATTATAAAGCAAACTATATATTTTTTATAGTTTATATTCATATGATTTCTGCAAACGCAGTAGAAACAACAAAGGTCAACAGCACAGCATAACAGCCCTGTGGATGACATTGTAACAGCAAAAGAGAAACTAACAGAAAGCTTTCTCCGCCCACCGCTGTTACCGCCCACTATCAACATCATCAACCAATTCACTAACAGTGCGGTGGAGCAGTGCGCTGTGAAGGGGCAGCTTATGCTTATTCAAAATTTAAAAGCATACATTTGCGCGTGCAGACCACTTTGTTGATTTGGGACTGATGAGGGGGAGTAGAAGCATACAAAACATCAGAGTTGAAGGCGACAGGACTGAGCATACCATGGCCTTCCATCATTTATCACATAAACAATACTCATAATCAGTACGTCTACATGAGTCCGCCGTCATTGCTCACTTTTTGAGGCGCTATTTTAAAATTTATGGCATCATTTGCAAATCGTCGTGTTTTCTTATCGTCGATGCCAAGGCGCTAAAAATATTTACACAGGCGTGTTGATGGCGGCAACGTGAGGACATTCACAGGATTGCTTTTTCTTCTCATTTTAGAATCGTTAAGTTGTCTGTAGGGACGGGACAGTGGGTTGTCCCAAATAAATATCAATAAATGTGAACATGAAAAATATATAAATTTTAAATCAAAATTAGATCAGCTATACGATAGCAGTAGTTTTATAGGTAACATATAGAGACGCAGGTTGTTATAAGTTACTAATTTGAGGATCGAAAATAGAGTTTTTCTATCTTCATCTTTCCCTTAAAACATTGCAAAATATATACTATGGTATGGTAGATCGCAAACATCGCTGGGCATACAAACTCAATGCCTGAGTAGATAACCCGTGTGGCTTTGCTGTTTTCTAAACATTTCAAGTTAAATCTTAAAAATGTTCACATCCTGTCGTCGTTCCACGGTTTTAGCCTGACTAAATGGGAAAAACTTGGCAACTCTGTTGACATTTCTATAATAACATATCGGTTTATATCATCTCCCTTATATATTAATAGGAAGCTGGAGTAAGTCAACTTTTCCTTGTCTTAAAACTTGTTCTTTAAAAAGTTGCTTCCTAGCCGGCTCGAGGTCTGTTGTTGGTTTGTTAAGCCAGCTGCTAAGCTAATAATGAACTCTTATGCGGAAGAAAGTTGGCTAAGATCTCACATGATTCATTAAAAGTCAAAAATTAACTGCAGTTTAAATTTCATTAAAATAGGTTTTGACTTAAAAATGACTAGGATTTAAAGCAGATGCATAAATTCTATATCAAACTATGCAAATCTCCATAAGTTTGTATCAACCCACCATCACGTGATCAGCATTTAAGGTTCATTGCGGCATATAATGGAAATCCTACGTGTTTTTGGTATGGATTTGCCCAGAAACGTTGATTGCTCTTTGGCTAAAATCTCATGGGTGAAATTGTAGCGTGCCGTGTGGCTCATAATGTACAGGGATCGTCGGGGCAGCAGCAGATCCGCATAGAAGTTGTTCTCCAGCAAAGCGACAGGCTGATGACGGTAAGCTGAATCCGTCTCCTCCGTATTTGCAGCATCCATAGAGTTTTGCTGATATTTTTGAGCATCTGTGCGCACCAGGCGCATAACACTTTCGCTGAGCAAACTAATGCCAGCAATGGTGTTGCCACAATACTGCGTGAATATATATAAATAGACAACGTTATGTTGCTTAGTCTATATAAATGCACTTACTCTTGTGCTATCCACATGCGGTTTGATGACGCCATCTGGGGCCAAGTCCAGTATGTGCACGTAGGGCATAATGGCACCATCAAAGGCCACTTGACGCACACGCTCCATCACAGCACGATTGTGTGGATACCATTTCTTGCGCTCCGTCTCGCGAAATCCATGAATGGCCTGCAGTAGATTAGAGTTGGCTCACTGACATAGACCTAGAGCTGTGAGCTGCCTACTCACATCATCCCAATGATCGAATTCATAGCGCAGGCGGCTCATATATGGTTCGATTTCCTCGTACAACTGTTGCTCCTCAGCTTCACTTACGAAGTCCGTGATGATGCGCATGTGTTGCGCAAACTCCGCTTGCTCTGAATCTGGCCACTTGCCGTGGTATGCCGTCAAGTTGCGATTGGGATTGGAATTGCTGTGGCTGATCTCGTCGCTGGCTGCAGCTAAGAGTAAAAAGAATTATTTGTCTGGCATTTTAAGAGATCGAGAGTTATGTAATTTACATACCCTTTCCATAACAGCGTCGCAGTATTTGTTTAAGAGCAGCGGATGCACTTCTTTGCACAATAATCATTGTATAATTCGGTTTGTTTGCATTTGCATTCAAAAGAAGGAGAAGAAATGAATTACGTGCGGCATCGGCAGTAGCATACCAGCTGTTTTCTATTTTGATAAGTGAACAGTGCTGCCAGACTGCAAGCCAGACTGCAGTAATAGCGCTGCCATATCATGGCTGATTTGCTGCTGCAGTTGAAAATATCGTTGGCATTTCAAATTATGACGTTATCTACAACAATGTACATATAAGTTAATATATTTTGCATATTTGTTAGGAACTTCTGTAGGTCTATGTAAATTGGAAAACCGAACCCATAATGCTAAGTCCCAGGAGTCCATATTTTAGTCTCATAGGCGACCTTTCCTTTTTTGATCCCAATAATCTACTTGATGAAAGCTAAGAAAGTCGACTTCGTCGACACACAAAAAATCCTCTATAAAAAATGTTTTCAGTGAAATACTTTAAACGTAGGCCTCAACACCTGCCCCCATGGTCTTAAAATCAAGATGACTTTCGAAATGAAGAATGGAAATGGCAGGGAAAATTTCCTTCAGAACGAGCAATTTGTAAGGCAGCATAAAAACTGATATGAAAGAGGAGTGGAAGTGGAAGTATATAAAAATGCCCGCACAACAATTGAGCGGAAAGTTGGTTAGGATTTTTAAGCCATTTGCCGAAGCGGCCGCAAAGTGATTTAATCAATGCAAATGACAGGGTCTCTAGGGTATGGTGGGCGGGGGAGGGTGGGGGATGGAAATAGGGATAGGAATATGAAGCTGTTGCCTCGGAGTGTCTCCCTAATTCCACTTGCTCGTTTTATTTTAGGACACGCGTGCCGCATGCGTTTAAATGTTAATGGATTTTTTTTACTTTTTGGGTCTACAATAGAAATCTTGAAGCATTCGCATTTTCTCAACAAACGCCAGCTTGCCAATTTTGTAGCCCGTGCTCGTTCGGCATTCACGTGCGTCGGTGTGTAAATGATAAATGGGGTATATGTATATGTACACTGGATGCCCGGCAACAACAATAACAATAACAACAACAACAGCTACAACAACAACAACAAGCCAACACCAACATCGCCACTAACAGGCCATTAGATGCTATTGTCCTTTCTGCTATGCTACAGCTTTGTTTCGTCCCTTCTTTGCCACGAAAAGTGGCCATTGTAAGCCAAGGTGGAATTTTCTTATATAAACTGAGACTGAAACCGACTCCTTGTCCTACTATTGTCCTTGGCCTTTGTTTACAATTGCCATACTTTACACTCGGGCCAGTACACGCACAGGCAAGGTGTTGACTTTTTGAGTTTGAGTTTCAAATCAATTTTGTGCTAGCCAGCATTTAGTTCGAGAGATTTGCTTATCTCGAATGTGCTACTACTTGTTGATGATTTTTATGCTATATACAAATTAAGGAACACTGATTTACTGCAAATTCAAATAAAATATGAGCTTTATGTGAGCTTTATGTGGAATACTAATTAGCTAATCAAGACTTTCCAGCTCCCACTCAAACTGCTCTTGGCTTTAGTCTTAGTCTTATCTTAGCTTGTGTTGATAAACTGTACACTTCTGGTCAATTGAATAGGTTCGAAATTTGCTTTTCAATATTCATATATTTATATAAACTGAATAAATCTTAAAATTTTCCTAGAAAGCTTCCCAAAATGCCCATTTCAAGCTCGACACTTTGTGGGCGATGTGGCCTTAATCAAGGATTGCAAGCCAATTTAAATATTGCCCTGAATTACATATATTTAATTGTCAACATCCCTAGGAGGGGTGTCCCCTTAAGTTCGCAGTTCGCCTGAATTATTTTGGTATTTCTGATATACTAAGAAAGGGACATCTCTACTCTTCTTTCTATTTCCTATTTGGTTGCCCAGCAGTGTTTTTTTTTAAAGAGTTTCTTTTGACTTTCTTTTACTAATTCGCCTTGTTCTTAGTCTTTGGCTAAGGCGAACAGGATTTAAACTGCATTTTCTTTTGCGTTTTTGAGTCTTTTATCGCTTAGGTTCTGGTTTTTGTTGCTGTGGCAAGGCCAAAGCCATTCGGGGATTACACAGACACAAGCCAAAGCTCTGCAGCAGACGGACCTAAACCAGGCAGGCCTGGCAAGACCCTTTTGCGGTTGGTGTCTGTGTCCCTTTTTGGAAAAGTTTTCACAACACACCAACAACAGGCAGTCGGGAGCAAAAAGCCTGAAAGTTACCCAAAAGGAGTTTGCAAAACAGGCATTAAGAATTTCCCAAAAGTCGCCCCAAAGAAACCCAGATGGATAGTTGATAAACACAAGCTGCAGCCGCAGCAGCAGCTGATGTTCTGACGTTCTCTTTCCGCCACCAAATTCATGGGCAGCCTATATGTGTGCATATGTATGTATTTACCCTTCAGCTGTCTCAATTATTTTGAGCATAATTAATTTGTACGTCAATATTTAAGTGGCTGCAGGGCACATAATGAGATCCTTCAGGGATACTAATGAACATTTGAAAGCCTTAATCCTAAAGATATAGCTTTTAAGCACCAGTAAAAGAATGAATCTATTACGATTTTTTAATGGCTTTTGAAATTCAAATTCGATGTATCAATTAATGCGAACAAACAATATATATCGATAATATCAATAGTATCGAACTACTCAGTTTGCATTAGCTCACTCAGCAGTCGTCGGAGATTGCAATCACGATCACGATGGCGATCAGCACACTCTTTCAACAAAAACAATCGATGGTTGCAAATTTGATTTTGCTTAAATTACATAAGACAATATATCTCTCGATTGATTTTATATACTATTTACACAGCATGTAAGTACATATTTTAATTGTTATAAATGCGGAAGTACAAAATAACGCTGATATAATTTAATTAAAACGACAAAATCAGCCAACAACATTTACATAATTAATTAGTAACTATTTAATTTCCTGATGCAAGTCGAAATATGTACATAAATACCAATTCACGTGCCACACATTTATGCTCCTGCCATGGCATACACAATCAATCATGTTGAATATTATAACAATTAAATAGAGTGGCTTTGACTGCAGCGGTGTATGTGGCTGTTCTGATACTAACTGGAAATTTGGCATTATGAAGCATTATATGCTAAAATAACATGATTTTAATTAAGGTCGCACACAGAAATATGTAAATAAGCTCATTTGATTATATTTCGCTTACACACTAGCCCTCTACAATGACGTTGAATACCACTACTGTGACCATTGAATTTAAATTCAAATATCGCGGCTGTTTGTGATCGAAGAACTGCCAACTAACATGCAACACTATTTTTCTAAATCTGTAAATCTGAGACAGCCTGGCAGCCCTGACATTATGGTCAATTTTGACGTTTGACAGCACTTCTTAAAAAAGCGGCAAACAAATTAAGACGCTACGCTTGCGCTTGTGTATATTCTACGGAATTTGTGTAGGTTTATAAATAAATTAATAAGAATTTGCATTAAAATTGACAAACAGCTAAGCCGCTGTAATGGAAGCCATAAACTTTAAGGATTTCACTATGGATGAACGCCATGAGATTATCAAAAACTTTCTCATCAAGATGCGCAGGGCCAAAGAATTGCCAAGGGCGCAGAAATTCTTTGAATATTATTTAAAGAAGTTCTATGAGGTGCCGCCGGAGCTGGTGCGCGATATTGTCTATTGTCAGCGTAGTGTGAAGGCTCATCTTGCTGTGCATCAGGTATGTGATAGTGCCAGTTGTCGTCAGTCGCAGTTTTGTATTAACACCTTGTTTTTTTTTTTTCCAGAAAATTGTCGATGTGTTCAACCAGCAAGAGGATGCCGTAAGTGGTTGCATGTGTGTGTATGTGTCTCGCCTGTTTATAGTCGCAGCTTTTGTGTCTGTTGTTGGTTTTTTAGGATCCCGAGGTCATGCAAGCGTACCTAGATGAGTTGACCGAAACGCTGTATGAAATAAATGCCGAGAGCCAGTATTTGACATTGCGCCTGCAGGACGACATCGATCGCTTTTGCATTCCGTTCACCGAAGAGAAAATGCTGCCGAACGAGTATGTGATCAAAGAATTGGTTAGTGCAACCCTTGTGCCTCTTATCACCGCCGACGAACCACCCATACTCCCCAAGCCAACTTTCGTTAAGGAGCGCCTCTCAGAGGATCAGCTGATAAGGAAGTATTTTACCATCGCCACTGAAGAGCAGCAGAACCCACAGCAGTCAACTGTAAATGTAGAGGCTAACAAACCGGAGGCAAGTGCTGTCGACGACGTCGTCACTAATGTGAAGACCAGCCGCACCAATTTGAAAGAGGCGCTGCATCGTGCACGCAAGCAAAAAAAATCGACCCCAAGCGGCGCCAACGAGGCGATATCCAAGGAGGTGTTCATGCAATCTGTTGGCCTACACAAGCTGGGGCAGACTCAAACTAAGCCGCATGGGCGCAAGACTGACCAATCCTAAATAAGAAGTAGTTGACCAGTTAGCTTTAAAAACACCTATGAAGTTTTTTATGTTTTAGTTATTATTTTTAGTTGTGTTTGAAAAATGCACGTATTGGCATATACGAACTACCTGAAGCTGAAATCTCAGTATTTTCGAAATAGTTGAAGAACTTTTAACGTAAAAAGTTCATTGAAACAAAATGTGATTTTGGTTTGGTACAGTTTATACTGTAAGGCTTATATATATATATATATATATATATATATATATCTCGAATGATCTTAAAATATGTGTTCAGTTATTGAAACATTCGCATAGGATATGCACTCATATGAAACTAGTTATAACTTTGAAAGTTGTGTTATGTTGAACCTCGAATTTAAGCAATGTTTGAAAACAAACGTCGTGATTTACCTGTTATGTTTCTACTGAAAGTCACAATTCCTATTCGTATACTCGTGAACGTTTAAAGAAAAACGTGGAAAACAACGCGAAGATATCTATGTAATGACTTACTTTCCATTAGCAAATGATATCGAAAGCGTAACAATGGCGTCGAGGAAAAATAAATATCTAATTTACATATGCACATTTAGTCTTCTGAGTTTTTATAACCTAGTTTTCTCACTATATTTGTAAAACATAGAAAGAAGCATCAGCGTCCCCTTAAGAGTATATATATTCTTGATCAGCAGGACAAGCCTGGTCGACTTAAACCAAATTTCGAACGTGTCAGTGTTAGAAGGCTTCATGTATGCTGACCGAATCTGCAAGGATGTGTAAGATTCGGTCAACGGAAGTTAGCCTTCCTTTCTTGTTTTTATTGCTTTGGCTGTGCAGAGGCATTGCTTGTAGTTTCGTTTGGCGGCTCTCTGGATAAATCATCAAAAAGGGAATGACCCAGCCAGAGCGCAGATTGAATATTATGAGCTCTCGCAGCTTTTTCAAACGCTGTTTGAAACAGACATATATAAGTATGACTACGGCATCGCGCTTGATGAACGAATTATTAATAGTGTCCTACATTCGAATCAATCATACTTCAGCTGTGATGATTGCGGAGGAAGCCAAGACGCCTGTCTACAGTAAGCACCACATCTCTGGAGGGCACCATATCATTATCACTAATCGGCAAATCAGATGGGGCCCCTCACAGTCATGTCCATCAAGGACATGTTGTGGAGATGCAACCGTCCATCAAGCAAAGTCATGCTTGCTTGTGGAACGCCCTTGTCCCATGCTGGAGGGAATTGCCAGCGCCTATAAATTTGATGGACGTGAAAGAAGAGCAGCACAGCAGTACAGGAACGATACAGTTTCCTATTGAATGGGTGATATTTTCTATATAGGCTAAATCATTGACGTTTTTACCCTTGCAGATTGTATTATAATTTTGTCACGATATTTGTAACGCATAGATGGAAGCTTCTCCGACCCAATAAAGTATATAGATTCTTGATCAGCATGACAAGCTGAGTTGTCCGTCTGTTTTTATGCGAACTGCTCACTCAGTTTTGGATATCTTCAAACTTGTAACTTTCGCCGTGTATAAAAATCATAAAGATCAGACCACTATAACAAATAGCTCCAATATAAACATATATATATGAAAACTTTGCACAATAGATGGCACTAACCACATTTCATTTGTACTCCACAGCAGCCTTTTACGATTTGGACTTCTGCGTTTTCGTTCCTTTTTATAGTTGTGCAAGGGTATATAAGGTTCGGGTATCCTAAGTTAGCCTTCCTCTCTTTTGTCTATTTTGATTGTAAATTGCTTATTGATATTCCATATTGATTTCATAGTACTTTCCCTTTCCTTTCCACTTTCCATCAATATCAAAATTCCAAAATTCCTCTTCTGCATTCAATTCGGACGTCTTTCATTTTCATATCTGGAAATTTGGAAACCTTGCAAGTATCTGGAAACCGAAGATGGTTTAATTGTACAAATATACATATGTACTCCACAATATTGAGCAAACAGATGAGCACTTTATTAGAGAGCCTGTTAAGTAATTACATTGAAGTATATTTTCAACCATAGATGTTAAAGTAATACTTATATGCCTGCCTAATGCATCCTTGGTAAAGGCCGTAAATATATGCAGAAGACAGCAAGTTTTTTCATAGTCAGAGACTAAATAAATTGACAAACGCATATACAAATCTATATAGCTTCTTTTTTCGTCTCTTCACTTTGGACTTTTAAAATTGGCAGCGCATTTCATGGTACGCTTTTCATTGGTGCGCGGAATCGCCTCCTGGCTTCTGGTATTTGTATTCTGCGGCGCTTTGGTCATAAAGGCAGCCATTACTTCAGCAACCTCTTGATTCAACTCGTCCTCTTTATCCTGGCCCACTGAATTTCGTTGCCTTACCTTGGGTCTGGCCTGCCTCACAAAATTAATGCAGATCTTAAACTTTCCCCTGTCCAACTGCTTGCCATAAAGCTTGTACATCTTAATGGTGTGCTTCACAATGGACTCGCACATCTTCACGTCTGCCACTGTCTTGTGGAGCGCAGCCAATGCTATGTGACAGCGACTATGCTCCAGGTAATAGCCATCCGTTTGGCAGCTACTGATGACGGACATCACCAACTGGGGCAGCGGTTCGTTCAGCGCGGCCGCCAGCTTTGGCATATCGTCTGGAGCAAAGACGGCACCAGCTAGAGGTGTAAGAATGATTTCATCCTGCTGCACCAAATGGGGCACAACCTGGCAGTATTTGTCTACCGCCAGCAAACTGGCCTGCTTGAAAGTAAGCTGAAGACAACCCTCCAGCAGAGAAGGCTGCTGTTCGGGTTGTGGTTTTCCAAAATATGTGCTTATGATCACTTTGTTGTGTTCCGCCTTTCCTTGCGAGTTGATAATATCAAGATGATATGTCCAGGTCGCGTCCGCTTTCTGTACCTTGGACACTTTCGCCTGCTTGCTGTAATCGAAGATTACCTTCTCGGCGAAGCGGCGACTAATCGAAGGAATTTCAGAAGGCTCTTCTACAAAGTCCGGACAGATCTCGCTAAAAGTGCGTATGAGTTTCTTAAAATCCAGTACGAACTTTGCTGTTGAGTTCTCTTCCATTTTAAAGGGTTGAAGTTCTGCAAGAGTCAACAATGTGTAGACGTTTATAGGAAATGTAAACAAAATATCGTTTTCTATATAAGCTGACTACGAATATTTCGTACAGATAAAGAAAGAGAGATACATATAGATATATACACTTATTTGTACTTTTTAGGATAGGAGAAGCTTTATTTTGCCTCTACATAATTAAAATATAACTTGGTCATCCAAGAGAGTGGAGATATAAAGGGGGGAATCCCCGAATAAGAATATGCATACATATATGTATGTATGTATGAGCTTTATTTGTGAAAATGGACACGTATATAAGCACATGTATACAATTTCACAGCAGCGACTTCACAATTAATAAGTTATTTCTAGATAATGAATGAATATATATATATATATACATGCACTTTTCCTGGAAATTTTAGAAATGCACTTATATACAGCACGTCTGCGTTCGAATTTTTACAACCGATTGGATTCGTTTTGTAGTTTCAAACTGCCCTGTGGTTGAGTCAAGAGCGTAAAAGCAGGCGAAGTGTAATAAAGGGAGAGCCAAATGAGGCCTGCGAGTACAAAAGAGAGATGCACATAGCCAAGGGCGCAGCCAAAGAGAGCCAGGGCCCCTCCCGAGCCACAATTCTACAATTCGGTTTTCAGTATAAGTTCACTAGAAATTTGCCTAAAGATAGCGAGCGGCGAAGACACCCTACCCCCTTCGCACAAAGCTGGCTACGCCCTTGTTTAAAGCGCTCAAAATGGTACAAGTTTGCAGATGAGTCATGGATCCAGCAATCGATCGTATGTGTTGTGTGTGTGGGTGTAAGCAAGTGGCCATTTCACACGTACGCATGGTCGAGCTGAGGGCTCTTCACGATCTTTCTGGCACGCACGGCTCGAGAAAACATACGAGATCTGCAGCTTTTTGAAATTGAAATTTAGCATAATATATATACAGTCTGTCAAGAAACACTTTACGCACTGCAAAAAAATTCATTTTTTTGACTTTAAGTATGAATATTATTAGCTTTTACTTACGCAAAAAGTTTTTTAATGATGCACGATTCTTTAGTTAAAAGTTTAAATACTATTAGTAAAAAAAGCATACGCAAATTATAATTCATTGCTGAAAAAAACAACAAAAACCATGTTTACACATTTTTGACACTGTCAAGAAATTCTTTACACAAAATAATTTTATTTAGTATAAATCTAAAAACTAAAAAACAACGTTAACATTGGGAATTTTTAATACTTAGTATGTCCTCCCTCGGCTCTCACAACATGTTGAAGACGTTTTGGCATGGATTTAATTAATTTTTGGAGGTATTTTTAGTGGAATTTTATTCCACTCTTCCAAAATAATAGCTTTTAGGCTGGCCTTATTTTTTGGGCTTCGTTTTCCGACCGTTTTCTTCAAATAAGCCCACAAATTCTCAATGGGGGTTAAGATCAGGGCTCTGTGGGGGTGTATCTAAAACTTTTCCGCAGTTATATAACAGCCAGGTTCTCACATTAATCTCCTTATGCTTCGGATCATTATGTTGGTAAAACTGAAAATTAGGTCTGTTGTTGCAATAAAAACCAAATTTTTCCGCACTGGCTGTTAATAAATTGTTGTTTAGAATTTGCAAATAGTGAGTGGCATTCATAGTGTCCTCTATAAAAACAAGATCGCCGGCTCCAAGGCTAGAGGAACACCCCCACACCATGCCCGCAAGTTTTCCGAATTTAATTGTTGGTATAAGGTTTTTATTTTGGAGGGCGGTCAATGGCTTACGCCATACCCTGGGTGGGCCATGGTTATAAAATAGCATTATTTTACTTTCGTCACAGAATATGGTATTATCCCAATATTCCGGCGGTTCATTAATTTTGCTCAAGGCAAAGCTATAACGCTTTTCAATGTTGGCTGCTGAAAGTAGCGGTTTTTTTCTAGCATCTCTTGAACTGTACCTATGCCGTAGGATGGCCTGGCGTACGGTTTCGTGAGAAACAACAATGCCACATTGTTCTTCAAGTTCTGTAGCAAGATGTGTCAACGAAACATTGGGAGTTTCGTTGATTCTCCGCAGGATTAGGCGGTCCGCCCGCTTAGAAATCTTGTTTTTGCGACCACCTTTTCCCTTTGCTTCGAATCTACCTTCGTTTTCTGCACGGTTGATTACATTATAAATAGTTTTCCTTGAAACGGAAAACATTTTAACCAATTCTCCAACAGATTTACCCAATTGGTGATTATAGTAAATCAATTGGTTGACATCAAAGGACAATGTCTTTCCAGGCATATCAAAAAATTTAAAAAGCACGAATTTGGCAACTTTTCAGCACAATTTCACAATCAAATTAAATCAAATGCAAAACTGAAGCTGAACGAAGCAAAGGGAAAAGCATAGAATGCAAGAAAGCGCCGTTATTCTTAAGAACTAGACTAAGAAGTAATAGAAAAAAACGAAGTGTGTAAAGAATTTCTTGACAGTGTCAAAAATGTGTAAACATGGTTTTTGTTGTTTTTTTCAGCAGTGAATTATAATTTGCGTATGCTTTTTTTACTAATAGTATTTAAACTTATTACTAATCAATATAGCATTACAAAATTTTCTTTAGCTGTAATAAAAGGTATTAATTTTTGTACTTAAAGTCAAACAATTGAATTTTTTTACAGTGTGTAAAGTGTTTCTTGACAGACTGTAATTTGTATATGATCTTTTTGGTTTTGTAATTATATAGTAGCACAGTATAGGAACATAGCATGTTATGACATGAGACATTTCACACTATTTCTTATCAATTCGACAATTTTAAGTGATTTAATACTCGTGAATATCTTAATAGCGAGATCTTCTCATTCATAAAACCAATTTCAGTGAGGAGCTTGCGGAACAGGAAGCAGTAATGCGCTCACTGGCTAGACCGATACCTTAGATATATACTTTCTGCGCAGAAGAATTAGAAATTTCGTTCAGTGTTGTTGTTTTCTTTACGCTCTCAGTAGCTAAAATTCTGCAATCTGAAAATGCTTCGGGTTCGTGTCGTAGTAAAAAACCGAAGATGTTCGGCTCCCAAGCGCTGTGGATAACGAGCTCAGGTCAGGCCTCATTGTAGTATATCGTTATCTATAACACTGCCAGAGGGTTGCAGACAATGTTTCGGATAATATATATTCTTAGTAGAAATATTCAACTTAAATACTCTCTTGTTCCTCATATTTGAAATTATATTTTACAATTTAAAACAAGTAAGAAGGCTATATAAAGTCAATATTCCAGTTATAAAGCTCATTATTTATCCAATAATTCAAACCTAAAATATCCCAAAATTAGGCATTCTTCAATTTCGTTGACGTACGTTTAGAGCAGATTGAATTTCAATGAGATATATCAGCATCAACAGCCGATCAGTTGATCTAGCCGTGTACCTCTGTATGAACAGCTAGATCTCGGAAACTATAAGAGCTAGAGCTACCAAATTTGGTATGCAGACTCCCCAAATGTTTCGTTAGATTAATTTTGTTTTAAAACTTTGCCACCTTTATTTAAAAAATCTACTGATTTGCCAAATTTCATTACGATTGGATAATAATTGTAGACAAAATCGTAAAAAACAAACATTTCTATGCAAAATTTCTGATTCTAAGTTTGTTGATAATAAATATTTAATTTCAGAATTCACATTTATATGTTTTATCTGGAATCAGCTTAGAAAAGAAGTTTGTTTTATCCACCAATTATTTAGATTGCTTAAACTTTTAGGGCCATATGCATACATATATCAAAAAAGGTCTTCCACGACTACTCATTTGCATTTGCGTGGGTTGCGCTTTCTATTTTTATTGTCAAGGAGTCGCCCCCCGTTCCAAAGCTGTGAACAATTTGCATACGAAATGTATCTCACCGTATCACAGAGATATTGATATATCGCATCCGCATGCCAACGCCAAAATGCACAACACAAAAAACAAAAACAAAAAAAAAGAAAATAAAGCAAAATAGCAATCCACAACAAAGGACACAACACACAATAGGGAGACTGAATAGAGAATATGGCCAACTTCAAGTCTCAAACACTGACAAGTGACAGTTTTTCAAATTGAATTTTTCATTGCGCAAAACGAAGCAGAAGGACGATGCCATTCACATCCCAATAGCCACCCCAACCCCCAACAATGGAACATTAAACTGGCTTAAATATGAGTGAGAAGCTTGGGCCTGGATCTTTGTGTCAATCTAGCTTCGATTCAGTTGTTATATATAAGTAGTATATATAGTTAGTACTACTTGAACTATACACATATTTCAAACACTTAAAATTTCACGTAAAATTTTTAACAATTTTTCTATAACCCGTTTGAAGGAAACATGGATGCGCGCTATATCGAGATACTGAGCCCACTGGTATTGGCTGTTATGATGGCTCATAATCGTCCAGTGGGTTTGGACGAGATTGTCGATGGAGTAATGGCAGTGCTGAATGCTCAACGTGACCAAATGGAAGATGGTCTCTTTCCCAGCGTGGCGCTCATAGGCGATTCGAACAATGACCATTAAATGATCAAGTAATCGATGGTGTCTGCGAAGGTGAATGAGCTTTGGAAGAATTATTAGATTTTGTATACTGGAAACGCAATTGTGTGGCTTCTACACCAAGGATTCATTACTGAAGGAGAAATATCACCATTTTATTTAGCAGGTAAGGCTGATCGTGCAAATGTCAGACAAATGGCAAGGTTGTTTTAGGTCCGCCACAAAAATGCTTTACATCTAGATACTGCAGCGTGTTAGACGTCACTCACACTATGCCTATGTTGCCTTATGCGCCTTTTCGCAGTGTATGAGAAATCCAGCAGAACAAAAATTCTTTTCCTATATATTATATTCGGCTGTGGATACAAAACGTGATGAGAAAACGCCAATAATTTTGCTGTTAGCGTCGATTATAAATGTTATTATTTAGCAAGCTCTTGGTGAAATTAGTGAAGCAACGCCGATATAGTTAAATAAGTTAAAGATTAATTTTTATCTTGATGTCCAACGTACAACCGAACTTGAGCCCGCTTCTCACTATGTAACAGCTAAGTAGTAGTAGTAAAATAATTACCTGATTCATTGTAGAATTTAGGTCTTTTGGTTGGTCTTTTGGTTGGTTAGACATAGCACTGCGTTTGGGAGAAGCCAATTTCCCTCATCAGTAACCTTTTTTTGCACATATAGACAACTTTTTTGTACATGACAAGCACTTATTATCGATTATATTGATAATGATCCCCCCTTGGATACAGCTGGATTTGAGCTGCCCTTTGGAAAATATAAAATATAAAATATAATTATTTATCTCTTAGATTTTGGCAGCAAAACCTTCAATACAATTTCAGGACATGATTTCGTGGTATGTTTCTGAAATGTGTCTCGATTGTTCATCCGTTTCTAAGCCAGTTTTCACACGTTTATCGTTATTAAGTTGGACAAAACCACCTTTTCTATATATAAATCTGTACTGCGAAACGTCCATGTCCAAAAGTTTGTTTGCGAAAGTTTTTGTCTGAAAGTTTGTTGTGCCAATTAAATTCATTTGAATGTTCGCTTTTTGGTCTGCAGGGAGATACATTTGTCTGTTCTTCTGTGTACATTCGAATGGCGATGATATGATTGCCAGAAAGCAGTCCTGAATGCTGATTCAATAGAGTCATTGATATCAATTTTATCAACAAATTTCTAGACCAATGATCGGATATTATCACTATAATACTTGAGCTGAACTCAAAGTTCTTTTTATACAATATTTTTGTAAGATCTATGGCTGTATAAAGCAGAAGCTTTCCCTAGTAGAGAGATTTGTAGTTACGACAATTTTTACAACGATTTGGCCAAGTTGCAGATGGCATTTTTGCAAAGCGGCTTGCAGCCAAATCTATTAATTGTTAAATATTTAAAATTTGAAGAAACTTTTTGTTAATTTGGAAATGTTTCTGAAAGTTTGTTAAACTTAAATATAATACTTCAGTTCCTGTCATACATAGACTAAATAAATATGTATGTAAATTGCCGCTAAAGTATGGCCTCAAAAAATTGACTCTGTGCAGCTAAAGCACATAAGCGTAGTCAAGATGTCAGCTACTGGGGAGGCTAGATACCACTTAGGAAACTTTTCACCTTCATTCTCTCATGGTTTTACTCAGGGCGGCTTCCTCCCACTCGTATGTACTCGAACATACCCATACAATGTACCAGATAACTGAAGCGGCAACACATTGTAGAAGGTGTAGACGGTTGCAACTTTCGAGTTGAGTTTTTACGCACACACCTCTCAGCCAAGCGAAAAATTGTTTATGTTTCGCCATAAAAAGAGCAAAAATTTAAATAAAAGGCGAAACTATGAAATTGCACTCTGGCGGGGTCTGGTATGCGGTGTACGATAACGAGCGGTGGGGTGACAAAAAAAAAAAAAAAAAAACAAAATTCATATACACACGTGTATGTATATTTTTTGTGTCTTTTGTGTAAGGAGGAGAATTGCCAACCAGAGCCCCCAGAACCCTGAGTTAAGTTGGATATAGTTACATGTACTAGGTGTGGGGCACGTTCACAGTTTACGAGTAAACGCTCAAGGTGTGTGTTTGACTGACTAATGCACAAAATCACGTGTGTCAAAAGCTCATTAGATGCTCACGTGCTTTAATACTGGTTATTAATGTTGTTTTTCAAATATGTAAGAATTTAAGAGTATGTGAATTTGTATACATTATCTAATAACATTAGAAACTATCGGCCCATTCAGCCACCTTTTATTCCCGTGTAACTTCCTAACGAAAAACAGACATCAGCTGAACGTTTCCCTCAAATTTTGGAAATTCACCTTACTGTTTTTAACATACCTTCGTATATAGGCGACGCTATA
Organism: Hirtodrosophila duncani; assembly: GCA_037043425.1. Classification (NCBI taxonomy): domain Eukaryota; kingdom Metazoa; phylum Arthropoda; class Insecta; order Diptera; family Drosophilidae; genus Hirtodrosophila; species Hirtodrosophila duncani. The sequence continues at coordinate 2,491,507 of JBAMBM010000834.1, read as the reverse complement.
TATATATTGCATATTGATTTCACTCTAGAGTTTTATCTATGACACTCCCTCTATAAGAAACATTTTTATAGAGATTATCGCATGATCTACAAATTTTGTCTTACTAGTTTTTGATAGCACTTCCATTTGGGAGGAAATTGAAAACTTACATAATTTGTTCCCACAATTTGATCATCGGAGGACTTTTGGCATTTCATTTATACCTAGCTAGACCTATACCAGAATTCAACTCTATAAGAATTAGTACAAATTCAAATAACAGAATAGTCGTTCCTTACCAATGAATTCTTTATGATAAACTGCTCCCATTTAGTTGATTTTGGCCTACTACAATAATAAACATCTCAAAAACAATCTCAATGTATACAAAGCAGAAATCACATTTAATTTCATTCCTCTTTGCTTTTAGGATCACACACGCCCACAATTCAAGCAAAGCCCAAGCATGTTTATACAATCATATAGTGCTAGATACACCCCCACAGAGCCCTGATCTTAACCCCATTGAGAATTTGTGGGCTTATTTGAAGAAAACGGTCGGAAAACGAAGCCCAAAAAATAAGGCCAGCCTAAAAGCTATTATTTTGGAAGAGTGGAATAAAATTCCACTAAAATACCTCTAAAAATTAATTAAATCCATGCCAAAACGTCTTCAACATGTTGTGAGAGCCGAAGGGGGGCCATACTAAATATTAAAAATTCCTAATGTTAACGTTGTTTTTTAGTTTTTAGATTTATACTAAATAAAATTATTTTGTGTAAAGAATTTCTTGACAGTGTCAAAAATGTGTAAACATGGTTTTTGTTGTTTTTATCAACAATGAATTACAATTTGCGTATGGTTTTTTTTCTTATAGTATTTCAACTTTTAACTAAAGAATCGTGCATCATTAAAAAACTTTTTGCTTAAGTAGAAGCTAATAATATTCATACTTAAAGTCAAACAAATGAATTTTTTTGCAGTGTGTAAAGTGTTTCTTGACAGACTGTATGTTTATGTATATGTTTCTGCATTCACTTATGCGATGTGATCTCATATTTGCGTATTATTCCTATTCTCCAGCGCAAGAACAAACGAGATGGCTGACTCAGTTCAACGTCAAGTCAGCGAATTCGATTTCAACAAACCAGGCGACACTTTTGTTTAGATTTGCCCGAACTGGACCCAAGATGCGGGACATCAAGAAGAGCGGCCAAGATGGGATGTGGCGCCAGAACTTCAACGATTACAGCGTCTTCGTTTACACTTACACATTCCGGCAGCCAATGAGTGTGCAGCCCCGTCTGGTGGACAAAAAGCTCTATCGGACACTCAAACAGGCCGCCAGGAAGTTGTGTGCCTCATTGCCGTTTCGCCATAATCCTCGTGACAAGATTTTGTTCATGCCATTGGCACGGGCCGTTTTCCTGCCGCAAAAAATTTCACTTATTGCCGCTGCTCTGACCGAACTAGTGCGTCACAAAGTGGACGAAAGTGAGGTAGTCAAGGTAATGATTAGCAGCTGCCAAAGTGATGGCTACCATTTGCAGTATAGCCAGTGTTATGTGGCAGTGGTGGCCATTGCAGCGATATTCAAGGATGCCATACAGCGTCAAAAGGTGCGTTCCAGGACTACGCTTCTTTACAACAATCACGGAAAGCCGTTCGATGTAAACCAGTACAAGATATATGCGCAGCACTCGAAGATGGATCCAAAGAACACGACGGCTGATGAAGACGAGAGGCAGCTGCTCCCCCCAGACTCTGGTAAACTCTGCCGCCGTCTCTGCTAATGTCAACAGTGTTCTGCGTAGAAAAGCCAGAGCTGCTGATGAACCTTTGGAGAAGCAGCTTGCTGCGCTCCAACCTAAATGATAAGTTATCAAAGCCTTTCGACTTGCAAGTTGTAGGAATTACTCTGGAGACCCTCAGATCCACTATACTACCTCAAAAGCGGTCGCCAGAAGAAGAGACGCAAACCACATCGTCATCCAAGGTGCTGAACTGCAAAGCCAAACATACAAGGATCTTATCCATCTAAGAAAAGCAATCCGAACTTGAATATGATGGCACATGTGGGTTTTGGTATTGATGCCAGGAACGATTACATGTATGATGTAGTAGATTTGTGCGATTATTACTTGGAATAAATTACTTATAAGCTGCCCCATATCTCGGCTCATTTTAATTTCAGAAACTTGGATTGTATGAGAAGAGTTTGAAAATGAATTCGTCACTAAATAGTTTACCTGTAGTTAAAAAATAAATACCTACAATTGTTCTTAAAATGACTCGTTTATTTACACTGGCAAATCTCGCCGGCTTTCATTGAATTTACAGTTTATTTTCTACTTTTTAAAGAATTTAAATAGACGTTAAAGAAAATAATTTTATTTTACAGTTCTAATCCACCTTTTCAGATTGAAATTTCTTTTGAAATTTTTGAGTTTTTTCTCAGAAGTGAGTGGATTATTTGATCATCTCTCGCGAATGAGAAACGCAGCATTCTTTTATGAGATTTTGTGCTGGATTTTTCGATTTAAGGTATTAATCATTGAACTCGATGGAAGATAACAACATATTAAGCTAGATATAACACAAGGAATCTGTCATCAACCCAACTTTATCTGATACATATAGGGCCCCGTATTTTAAAACTTTTTCTATGATGAGATTTTGTTAAAAAATGAAATTCTGGCATTCTTTTTAAATGGTGAAGTTTTTTTTCCTAGGTGAGAATTTTTAAACATTCCTCAAAAGAGCTTTACTTATCATAAAAGCCAATAAACTCATCTTTCTATCTTGCATACACTGCTAAATTCATTAATTTTGCAACAATTTGATATTGAACTAGGAAAATTATGATTTTTAAGCTTTTTCGACTAAAATTTAAGAAAAATTCTAATCAATTTCCATAGCTGCTATTTATTCGCCTGTCACATTTTGTAGACATTTAACCAAAATTCACTAAAAAGTTATCGATGTTTGTAGAAAATTCCATTATGAGTTTGGTGTGAAACGCAGTACCCGCATGTGTTCCAATTCCATGTTCCTAATGAAAAGATTCATGCTGTTAAAGTCATACTTAGACCCTTGATTACGATGGCTAAGGCAAACTTTAATGGGACATTAGCAGGTATCGTTCGAACTAAAACAGGCAACATGCAACATGCCGCTTACATATGCCACATTTATATACATATATATTGATATACACAAATTTAGTCACAGCAATCAAAATAAAAGTAAACAAAATGTCAAAACGATTTTTCCGGTTCATTTGTTTTTTGCAATGTCAGTATATTTGCTTGTCCAACTTAGGGTCACACTAATCGTCCTGAAGTCGTTTTATTAAGTTGAAACTTATAGAAGAAACAAACCCCTTAAGGACTTAGCAATTGTGAAAGTTTTTCGTTTTCATATGTAAGTACAGAGGAGTTTGCGCACAAAGCGAATAGATTAATAATACTAATGCATTTGTGAGTTCACATACATACATACATATGTGTTGCAAAAGCGCAATCGTAGTTTGCTTTTGCCGCAAAGCAGGCAAACGGAGACGAGTGTACACACATAGACACACATGTGTATACATATACTATACATGCACTATAAGTATGTTTTGCTGTCAAATGGGAAACACGAGACAAACTATTTTGCCTATCATTGCTGGCCCGTGCTTGAATGAACATGTATGAATTGTGTCAATGTTTATGCGTGTCGCATTCAAAGTGTTAAGCAAATATGTGTTTAGCCAGATATTAGTGTGACATATATATGTACATATGTATGTACATATATACTAAACGTGCAAGTTAATCGTTTCTTTCTTTCCACATACACATACATACTTACGTAGCATAGCAGGCTTACTTATACAATGTCATCATAGCATATTTCCGTATTCATATGATGTATGTACATACATATGTATTTCCCATTGTCCAGCGCAAGAACAATCGACATGGCTGACTCAGTTCTACATGAAGTCATGGAAGTAGAATTAGATTTCAACGAACTATGCAAGATTTTTGTGGAGATTTGCCCGGACTTTGACGAATCGCAGTCATCTGATAAATCGCTGAGCTTGGATTTTGCCAAGATAGTGCTGTTCGAACTGGCACCCAAGATGCGGGACATCGAGAAGAGCGGCCAAGATGAGATCTGTCCTCTGAACTTCAACGATTACACCGTCTTCATTTACACGAACATATTTCAGGCGCCAATGAATGTGCAGCCCCGCCTGCTGAACAAAAAGATCTATCTGACACTCAAACAGGCCAGTCTGCTGGCCGCCATGAAGCTGTGTGCCTCATTGCCGCCTCGCCATAATCCTTGTGATGAGATTTTGTTGACGCCAATGGCATCGGCCATTTTCCTACCGCAAAACATATCGAAGGTAGCCGCTGATCTGACCGAACTATTGCGTCGCAAAGTGGACGAAAGTGAGGTAGTCAAGGTGGTGATTAGCAGCTGCCAAAGTGATGGCTACCATTTGCAGTATAGCCAGTGTCATGTGGCACTGGTGGCCATTGAAACGAAATTCAAGGATGCCATACAGCGTGAAAAGGTGCTCTCCAGGACCATGCTACTTTACAACAAGCACGGAAAGCCGTTCGATGTAAACCAGTACAAGATATATGCGCAGCACTCGAAGAATAGGATTGATGAAGGTACTTTGGGGATGATGTTTGAGGCGCTCAGCCTAAATGCTGAGTTCCGAAAGCCTATCGTTCTGCGTGTTGAAGAGGCCACTATGGAGACCATTAGATCCGCCATACCACCTAGCAATCAGCTGCAGCTATAGAAAACGAGAAGCCAACCACATAAACTAAGACGGCTGGAAAGCCAAACATACAAGGATTCTAAGCTATCTAAGAAAGACAATCCGAAGCCGGCCATGGTTGCCCTATACGATAATGCCAATTATTTTCAATTATGTACTATTATTATTTACTATTATATATATTATGCTATTATATACTTAATTATTTTTTGATATATTTTTGACCCATAACATAGAGGTGCCTTGTTGCATTAGGAATTGTGTCACTTAGCTAACCATAGTTTTGCGTTTTCCTCAGCAAACCCTTGCAATGGATACGCATCATCATGGGGTGCATGAAAAATAGCTAGTCCGAGATCTTTGGGAGTCTGCCATATCGGAGATAGAACGACTCTTAGCTAACCATATTATTCGTATTCTTCTCAGCAAAATATTTAAACCTGGAAAATCACGCACAAATTTGTCATTTGTCATTGCGTAAAACGTCAGCGATGACGTCATACAGCATTCGATCAGCGAACGCAATACTCAAAGCATACGAAGCCAGTGACGTTTTCTGGTAAGCGCGTTGGAGAGGCGGATGAAGAGAACAGTTTCTCCTACTGCTCTCTTTCTGTATTTTCAGTCAGCGGCTGCCTTGACAGCCTGCATGTGTGTTTGTATATGTGTCAGGTTAGTGTATGTATGGAGTGGATTTAGCATTTTGCCTTCAGCATTTGACGACAGAAGTTTCACGAAAATGCAAACAGTACGACGACAGCTTCGTGACAAACACTTCGGAAACGCAGGCACTACACAAGCCGAGTTGTAGGGGGGAGCGAAGAACGGGCCCTTACTCACTTACCTAGCCAAACTAAACGTGTATGTATTCTTTTTTGTAGTTTTTATTCAGATTCAGATTCAAATCACTAGTCGAAAGATCATCAATGTAAGGCTGGCCCACATCATCATCGATCATCAGGGTCAGGTTCTTCATATTACTGATTGCTGGAGTTGCTGTCAGGAGTAGATGCTGCAGCGTTGGCGTCTGTTTGCTCTTCCATTTTGGTCATCTTGCACTTCATAAGGCGTATAAAGGACTCAAGTTCGTTGATTGCATCCTCTTTAGCTTTGATATTCATTTTATAATTAAACTGCGAAAAAATCTTCAAAATGGAGTGCTTGTTATTTCCTTCAGTTGATGTATCCATCACCTTGGCAGCGGCTTCATTTTCCCGGTCCACTTGGCAAGGCGGTGCTGGGTGAAGGAGGCTGCTGTTTTTCTTGGCAGTCTGACTTAAGCTGCTTCTCCTGAACCTCCATAGCTGATATGTGCGACGAACTCTACCTTAGCATGAAGGAAATTATCTGCAGCACACTTAAACCATTCCTTAACCTTCCAAGCATCCTCCGCATTCCAGCTGAGTTCACTCGAACAAGGCACTATGCCCAAAATATGCAGATCCATAGCCGTCTGAGGAGCATCTCGCCATTCTTTGGGACACACATATATACATGATCACATTTGGCCGCAAACTTTGTAGTGTCAAAGTCGATGCCTTGGACTTCCACCTCTTGTTAGGCCTCATATATATATTCGGTGAGTTTTTGGCTATGAACAGCTCGTTTATTACACGGACCCGTTCATACATATTCAAATCACAATTTTCCTGTCATAGTAAAAACTCTCACATTTGCAGGTGACCCCACCGCCACCCTGTTATTCATCTTTATTGTCAATTGGAGCGCCAAATACACGACCACAGTACAGGCACTGGTCTGTTTGACAAACACTTCCAAGGTCCCAACTCCAACTAAAGGCAACACAAAAGAAGCAAAAGATAACCTCCCGATGACGTAGTTAAAAACAGGTCGGAAGACGGAAGACCTCTGGCAGTTCATAAAACGATAAAGAGGCAAGGGCACGAGAACAAAGCAAAGTGATGGCAGCCCTGGCAACGCAGGACATCCGCTTAAGCATGACTGAATGCTGGTCACCACAGCTCTTTTTTATGACCAACCGGCAACTAGTTAACAATTCTTATAGCCGCTTCACTGCCCCGACGACACAGCTTTACTTTCGGCTTTTGCATATCAGCTGCAGATGGCTTTTAGCGTCAGTTGACAATTCGATGTGTTTGCACAGCACTTTATCATCTAACCAGGTGAAATATTTATTTGCCAGCACTGTGTCTGGGTCCGCTTTCATTTTGGACAGGCAGCGCCACCGACAATCGAACACAATAAGCCCGCTTCGGGGCTAAGTACTTTTAGTTGTTTAAGCTTTCACTCAAATTTACATAATACACAACGTATAATAGGATTAACACCTTTAGTTTCACACATGGGCGAGAGGGTTGATAATAAAAAGAGCCATTAGTAGAATAGTATAAAACGAGTGTGCTTAATTTAGCTATATAAATTCCCAATTATCAAAGATTTACAAATAAACTCACTTGATCTCAATTTCTCATTGCTTTCTTAATGTGGTATACTAGATGAACTCGTAAGGATCTGCTAAGGATCTGTATGGGTCTGAAAATTAAAAAGTTTCACTGCTTCGAATACATAATAAGATGGAGGCATCGAGCTAAATGAATATTTGATACGAACGGAATTAACTCTTCCTTGAATCCATCTAGGAATTTCAACTCAATTTCAAGGTTACAAAAAAGTATTGGAAAATTGACTGATATTCAGGGCATATATCTTGTAGTATATTGTATGCTAAATGAGCATATGCCCACAGTATTGTAGAGTATACAATATAACAAGTGGTCATATGCCCAACTTAAAAGTAAGAGTAACAACTCATAACATACCGGCACTTTGTTGTTATGTTTATACAATCATAAATATACATAAGTGCAGTAATAGAATCCGTCACTTATGCGGACTGGCCGCATCGTGAAATCGCTAGCGTAAGCCCTTCTTGAGTATGTACCATCTGTACATATATATGTATATACATAATTACATACATATAATATACAAAACCGTCTCTCTGCTGTCCAACTGTGGGCAGCGCAGTGATGGGACTTAGGCTTACTTAGAACCTAAGGGAAAAATGTAAAAGTCAGAATCTTCAATTTGCAGGTTGCAAAATTTGATACCATTAAATCATCCTACATATTGCAGAAAGCGAACATAACTCATCATTCCTGAATTTTTCAATTTCAAAGTTGAAAAGTTAGTTAGCTCTGATTTGCTTCAATCAAGGAATTTCTATAATTTTAAATTTATTCATCCGCTGGTCAGCTTTGTGTGCGGACGTTTGCCCTTTTTTAATTTTATTACATTTCAGATTTTACTCTTTACTTTTCGTCCAAATAAAAGGCAATTGATTTTTATGAGCCATGGCAAATTTTACCTTCAATCTGGTTTATAACAAATTATGCGATAAGAGACTTATATTATTATGTGGTGTACAAGAGAGAGAGAGAGAGAGAGGTTGAAAAGGGGAAGAGCTAAGAGACAATACAGATGCACAAACATTTACCATAGTGTGCGTTTACTGATTCATACAAACTCAATTGGTGATAATTAAGGATTTTCCCCGATCAGGATTACTTTCACTTTGACACGATATTTCTAACGCATAGAAGGCAGCCTCTTTCACCCCATAGAGTATATATATACATATATGTGTATTATTGATCAGCATGACAAGCCGAGTCGATATAGCCATGTTGGTCTGCCTCTCTGTGTTTCTATGGAAACTAGTCTCTTAGTTTTAAAGCTATCGAGTTGAAATTTTTTACCATTCTCTGATTTTGCTGCATCTGTTTGTATATGAAAAGATCGGTCCAGATCGGACCATATAGTCATGGAAGTCTCTACGTCTGCTGACCAAAGTTTATCCGGATCGAACCACTATTTAATATAACCCAAATATAACCGACCGATTCAGAATGAACTACGTAGCACACAGAAATTTTTTGTTTTTATCGAAATTTACTAAATTTGGTACGTGCCAGTCTAAGAATCCTCCAGGTCTGCTGAAACAATTTTGTCTGAAAAAAAGTATTAAACATTTCTTACTTATTATAGTACAAATCTACAAGGATAACTATGGTTTATTCCCGCTCCGATTTCCATAAAAACAATTTTAATTTATGTTCTGTGAAGTAAATCATCTTTTAATACGTTCAGCTCAATTCATACCCAACTAGCCGGGAATCAGGGAAACAAAAAGAAGAACAAGAACACGTCCAGTGTGCCCGTTCTATAAAAGGGTAGTAATGCAGTGCTTTTGCTCTTCAGTATATAACAATAAGTCGGTTGGCGATATATAAATGGTATTTACAACAGTATGTAAGGTTCGGTTACTCGAAGCTAGGCTTCCTCTCTTGTTTTTGATGGTTTTGGTGGTTATTGCTGAGCTATAATTAGGGTGTTACCATAACGGTACTTTTCTTACTACTTTGACAAAAATTCACTTGCACAAATTGATAATTGCCTTATAAAACATTAAAGTGAAGCTGTCCTTACCCATGACAAGGAGGTTTGAATGAAAAATCAGCGAAAAGAAATTAAGTTTTTTGAAATTTTCATCCTTGACCGCTTGTATTCAGGTGAATACTTATAAGCACTGCGCTAAAGCATGCCCGCCCGCTCTGACATTCAAACCGCGCCCTGTGCACGCCCAAGTGTACGCGCCAGGACAATATATTTTGAGGACAAACTGCTCTCTGGAGCGTCTTTTGTGTATACAAGTGTAATTAAGTAAATAAGAGTATTTGCTTTAGATAAAAATTGAAATTGAAATTGACTATGAAATACTCTGCTATATATATACTGCTATATATATACTCTGCTATATATACGTATAGTTTATATATTGAAAGGACAAGGAAGATGATGCTCTTGTTGGCTTGGGTTCAAGAAGGATTAGACAAAAGAACTTAGTCAAATCTTTCTTGACCTCGAAAACTAATTAGAATGCCTTTGTGAAGTAGAAAAAACTATTGCTGTGGTGATAATCATTAAATTGTATCAATTGAAATGGACTCCTGAGGCAGCTATGAAGCACAAGGCATATCTGAAGAGGCTTAAAAGTGGTCCAGCATGGGCAGACTGCATGAGAGGTGCAAAATGAATGAATTTCGCTCGCTCATAAAAGGAGGAGTTATTGGTACATTCTTCAACAGAGTTTACCATACATCTTAAGCCCTTAAAACCACACATGACCTTTTACCTTGCAAATCAAATGCAGAGTATCGAAATTCCCTAAGTACATAAGCATTATATATTTGTGGTGGAAAGTTGTTCATTTGTTCAGTTGGCCCTCCCTCCCTGCATCTTGATTTGGCTGTGTTTATCTTGTTGTTTTGGCCAATTTTAATTGATTTCTTGTACTTTGTTTTGCCATCGGTAATTAAGAGGAATCCACATGAGAGCGTTGAAATTAAGGGCTCATTGCAAACCAATGCCAGGTGAGAGGTGAGGTTTGGCGTTGTCCTTTCTGCTAAATAAATCGATGAGTGTCTTGAAATGGTAAGTAATTTGTATTCGATTTGTTGCTGACATGGCGGTAGACTTAAATACTATATACCGAGCGTATATCATTTACTTAATTGAGGCATTCATTAATTAAGAAACATTAAAGGGGCATAAATTATGGACGATGAATTTGAACGTTTAATTGTGGCTTGAATGTGAACAAGCTGATGAAAATGTTAAGATAATGATTCTCAGTATAACTGAGGCGAATTTAAAACTTCTCCTTAGCTAGAACATCACCAACTACTATCTCAACTACTGAAATAACGTTTGAGATTATCCCTAAACTTCAATAGTTAGAAGGGGTTCACAAATGACGGCAAATGTTCAGGTAGCCCAAAAGAGGTCGCACGCCTGAAATTGTCGCTAAGATCCATATATGTAATGCTATTGAAAGATTAGAGAATGCAAGCGCATGAGGTAACTGAAGTTGTAGGCCTGACAACAGATCGCTTACAACACATTTTACATGAATATTTTCACACGCAAAACTTATTCGTGCGATAAGTGCTGCAATTCCTCATACTTGACTATAATCCCCTGAGTGGTCGACTCCATATATATTAGACTAATATCTTTGAATCTGGTTTGCCTGTAGATAGTAACTGTTTCGACTGAGATGGTTTCTCCAGAGTGCATTGATGAGTCTTAATGACCTTAGGTGCCACTTCAGACTTCGAACCATTCTCTTGCTGAATTTTTTCCCATTTTGAAATCTGTAATTTGAATCTCCTATAGTGTAAGACAGTATCATAGCATTTGTCAATAGTTTATGGTTAATGGTTCTGACACATCGCATATGAGGATGTTGTTGTAGTTCTCCACTAAGCAATAGCTATTGTAAACAATAAAAACAATAACAAAAGACAATGGGAAGGCTACTTTTGTTGGCTGAAGTACAAATACCTACTTTGATATAAACTTTCTCTAGAGCGAACATATAGATGAGTTATATATTTTATACAAATTTGATCAATTTATCAATTGAGTATGGAAACAATTTTCAACATGTCATTCATACTTCTTTTCTTAAGTGAACTAAAATGTATTATTATTATTAAATCTTCAGATTGTATTTTCTGAGGCCACTCTTTCACTTGAGTGACTTGGATTTAATATTATTCGTTTTCAATGAAAATATTCAGACACATATGTACAAGCATATGTATGCATTGACATCGTTTGAGTAGCTCTCTCCCTATCTTTGTACTTTAAATATTCATACATATATGAACTTATATGTGTATGTATATATGTCTTATATATGTACATTGGTTTCCGCTCACCACAATCAATTTGCTGCCGCCTGTGTTTCTGTTTCTGTTTCTGTTGTTTTCAAATCTCTTGCATCGGCAATGGCAATCTCTCTCGTCTGTCGGCAATAAAATTGCATATCGAACTGCAATTGCATCCAGTAAATTGATCCCATGGATTTGCGTAACGAAATGCGCACAAAGAGTGGAAAATGCAATTGGTTATTGCTGTGAAAGCAGGCTAATTAAAGAAGCACAAAAAGGAGCAAATAAGTGTTAGAGAGGCCAGAAAAAACACCATCACTTTGCTTCTTTTAACTATAATTTAAATGGGAATTTCATTAACACACATATAAGAAGATATATATGTATACTTATAAGAACTCTTATATGTATTTAATTTAGCAATATCCGTTGAATTATTTCGCTTCTGATTACTTGTAATTCTACCTAATCTAATGCTGACTGCTGTCTCTCTCTCTCGCTCATATAGCAATGATGCATAACGTTCATAATAACGCACGATATATGTATATGTTCATGCTTAGATATATATGTTTATATATTTATAAATTCATTTTATTGAAACGTTTTTAACGATTTCTTCTACAGTTCTTATCTGATCTTAAAGAAATTTAGAAGATGGTAAGGGTGCTTTTACATATATAAACCGAGTTTTAACTCAATCTTTCGAAAATTGTGGGAGATATAAAGTCTTTATCGATTTGCGGGGCAAGAGAGGGCGCAGCAAAATTTTAAAACAAACTTGATCTGACGCTAGAGAAGTCTACACACCAAATTAGGTGACTCTAGCGCTTATAGTATCCCAGATCTAGGTGTTCATGCGGGCTAAATCGACTACGCTGTTGATGCTGATCAAGAATACACGTACTTTATGGGGTTGGTAAGAATTCATTTCACTATAAACGCGTTTACTCTATACAGAGCACGAGTAGAATCACAGCCAATAGAAAAATCTTTTCTTCGAGCAGGCGGTCTACTTATGTCAAAGCTATTTCATTTCAAAGCAAACATTATACTTTATCAAACAGAAAAACATTAACAATATAAAGTACAGAATACAAATACACAAAAAAACTCAATACATAAATACAAACCCAATATGATACGCACTGAGTGGGGTCGCGGTAACAAAATTCCGCAATCACGTACCTTTTCGATTTCATTCGAGGATGTGGAGTCGTCCCGTACTTTGTTATCAGGCTGGGAGAAAGGCCGCAAGTGGCTGCAAGAATATAATACATATTTAAGTAAGACCCAAATATCGGCCAAGAACAATGCAAGCTGGATTGAGCCGGACGTGGACTGGTGGCTGAAGAAACGCTCAATGAAAAAATCCCGCCGCTCCACTTTTCTACCGCAGGAGAAGAGCCAAAAGCCACACTTCAACAACCTCAACCTGTCATCGTTTGCCAAGGCCAAACGACAACGCCAAGGCAAACCCTCGGCAGCTAACTTGGGCAATGGATATATGGCTACTGAGGATATAACAATTTGCAAGTGCAAGCTTTGCAAGAAATAGCAATTGGATATACTGAGGGCATATTCTATAGATATGTGAATGTATATATGCATATATAATCCAAGTCCACATACATTTTATGACAGTTAATTCTCAGAATTAATTGATGAAGAGATGGGGATTCAAAATCAACGAAAAATGTTATGGTAATCCATCCACCGAGCCCAGAAGTTTAAGCTAATTTCAAGAAGAGTTTTTATCGAACATCCATTTTCTATGACTTGGGAGACGAGTGACCTGGCTTAACTTGTTAGACTTATAATTAAACCATAAACTATTACACCACCTTCTCTTTTTGTATCTTTGTGAGAGATCCACATTTTCACATCAAAGAAACAGCTGTTTTCATTTGAAGTCGAAGAATGCCTGACAAACCATATAGCAAAGCGAATGAGAAGACATCAGAATGCATTCTGCCTGATAATACATAAATATGTATGCCTAGACTATTGGGATCCCCTAAATTATACGTATAGCTTTGCCTAGTCCGCTCAGAGCTGGATCCACAATCAGCCCAAGCACGAAAATCAATTGAAATGTAATTGAATTGCAAGCACTTGAGAGCCAGAAGCCAGCGGAGGAAACGCATGAATATTTTACGTGAGCGATTTGATGGCATGGAAAAAAAAGAAGAACGAAAGCAAAACCACAACCAAGAAACACAGAACGAAGCATTGGCACAAGGGGGAGTAGAAGAACAGGCTGGAAATCCTTTTACCCAAATTACCCACAAAATATGCAAAAGCGAAAAACAAATAGCGCCCTGGGAAGGAGAAGAGCAACAGCAGCAACAACAAAGGCAACTTCAAAATATTCATTTGGCCTCGGGGCAAAATGCACAAAGCTGAGAAACTGAGAAACTGAAATAAAGCGTGGAACGCAGTCACGCCGTATATGAGTTACGATAATATCACGTATACGCCTCATACGTCATACGAGTGTGCCTGTGTCGGCGACAGGACAGAGTCTCGAGCAATTGGCAAAAAATCGAATCGAAAATGTTTTTCAAGTCCATGCGGAGCCTGAGCCTCAGACCTCAGCCAGCCACCATCGGCTGAATGCCAAAAAGGAAGCGGAAATGTAAGCGATGGAAACGCCGAAAACGAATGAGGAGCGAAAACATTCGTCTGGTCATGCATGAACAGTAAATGAAGAGGCGGAGGTGCACGGCAAATCGGTTCAAATGTACTATGTAGAGCTGGGGATGGAGAGTGCCTTGTGCTCAAGTGTTGTTGTTTGTGTGCGTGTCTGTCTCACTGGGTGTGCGTTTCCGCCGGATGCGTCACGAGTGCACGAACGCGCGCGTACAGCGTTTTCATTTAGCAAGTGCTACGAATAGAAAAACAAATTAAGTGACTTTCAAGCGAATGTATTTCGTGTGTGTGGCGTGTTTGAGTCACCAATATTGAGCTCACCCTCTTGGATTTAGTGAATGCCTATGTCAAATTCGAGAGGTTCAAAGGTGACCATTAATGTTTTCATATTGAAATCAGGGACTTTTGAAGTAAGTTTTAAAGAGTCGTCAAAATTATTTCCTTCTAGGAATGGTCGGTTTACTTTAGGCGGCTTACTTAGCCCACAAGTTCAAAATAGGCTTAATGAATGGTTCATCCAATCACCACATCTGGCAATGCTCTACAATTTTCACTCACAAAGTCAACATCAAGGCAGCCGTTTTTGCTAGCAGTGTGACCAGTTTCAGCCAGAGATTACAACCATTCTGAGAGCCCTTGTAACATAGCATTGCCATTATTCACAAAATGTTAAAATAGAGTTAAAGAGAAGATGATAAAGTAAAATGTATTTACTCTGGCTGAAAATTGTATCATTCGGCCTTTTGGATAGGTGCTTATAGTTGGATAGCCAGCTGGTTTTGCAATGAGAGCGTGTGGGGAAGAATCTCCGTTGGAAATATGATAAATTAAGGGAGACATTAAAGAAAAGATATCTTTTTGTACTTACTTCGACCTAATTGCAAGCCATTCTTTTACAGAATGTTACAAGGCAGTTTCAATTCAGTGACGGCGTTCAGTTTATTAAATCTCAAGTATCGTTATCGATTAGACCAGTTTAGTTCTAGTGATATCTTGGTCTAAATACTTCTTAAGTCTGCAAATGGGTCAGTAAAAGATTGAGAGAATGAGACACATAGATAAAAAGTATCATAACAAACCAAACCATAAGCTTTCAGTATTTTATCTATGGTAAAGATGCTTTCTATCGACTTCTACAGCGACTTTCTTTAATTTATTTCCCATCTTGCCCTTTTAACATTTATCAAACTTGAAATTAATAGAAAATATATTTTATAGTTTTATATATAGTTTTTATACTCGTACTCTAGTAGAGTCAACGAGTATATTGTATTCATGCAAATGTATGTAACAGGCAGAAGGAAGCGTCTAAGATCCCATAAAGTAATCTGGATCAGCATCAACAGCCGAGTTGACCTAGCCATGTCCATCTGTCCGTCCGTCTGTCCGTCCGTCCGTGCGTATGCACACCTAGATCTCGGAGACTGTAAGAGCTAGAGAGACCCAATTTGGTATGTAGACTCCCCTTATAGGGCGTCAGACTAATTTTACCGAGCTAAGATCGGATAATAATTGTAGACAAAATCGTCAAAAAACATTTTGTAAGAGAACACCAAGCCCCCTCCCCCATTTGAGTCTGTCCAATATTGAATAAATGCTGAGTACGAGTATCTTATAGTCGGAATATCGACTATAGCGTTCTTCTTTGTTTCCTTTTTGTTTCACAATATCTATCTTACTGCCAATCTAGCAACTTGGCCTCGTCTTTCTCGGTTTGCACTTCATTCAGTGCTGGGTTTCCACAGCTCAACGTGTCTTTTGTACGCCAGAGTTAGAATGTAATTTATTTTTAATATTTTCCTTATGCATATTTGCATGAATCCGTCTGTCACTGTGTGCGCGACTGTGTGTTTTCTCTCTGTTTCCTGTGTCGTCCTTTCCAGCGCGTACCTTGGTGCTGAGCGAGTTGAGGAGTGCAAATGTTATTTCGCTTAACTCGAATATGCCATTGCGTACAGGTACGCATACATACACACATGAGCACGTGTACTGACAACCCATATATGTAAATCGTATATGGTGCTTTAACATTCAGTGCTGTCACAAATATTTCAAACGTCATTCTAACAATTTCATTAAGTTTTCTTTTTGAAGCAATGAACAACAAGGTAAATGTGGTTGGCCAAGGTTTATTTAAAATTTGCAAGGTAAATCTTCACACTCTTATTTTTTTTATACAAAATATTCTGGGTGACTTACCACAAACAATCTCCCATTCTGGGAGCCTTAAAATTATGTGAATTTTATGAGATATTTCGAAATTTTCATCTTAATTTCATCTTGATTTCAGTTGCTCACGAGTTGCCTCTTGGTTCTCAGCTCATATTGCAGTCCTGTAAGAAGCATTCAAGCCATTTCAACTCTCCTGAGTATTTTTTCTCTCCGTGCAATCCACCTTTGTATGTATTGTATATATGTGTGTGAAAAGTCCACAAGAGCTTGGGCTGGGTGCAATTTTTTATGATTGTTACTACTTTTCCTACGAGTCCTTTCATTTTTGTACCCGTGTGCTAGCTAGATTGTCATATTTCAGAAGATAACGACCAGCCAGCCAGGCAGATGGACAGCTCGACAGCTCGACAGCAACATGAATATCCTTTTCCTTACATGTCGATAGTGCCTCGTCCTTGTCGTTGCCGCCAACGTCGTCAGCAGGGGCCTGACAATGCACCGTTCCAGGCGCTGGCTATGCATTAGACCAAGTGTCCTCCTTGGTGAGGGAGTGATGTGTACTACCTCGTTTTGGTGCTTCTGAAGCTGCTCCTTTTGCGCATCTTCCGTTATGCACTGTTTCCTGTGAGCATTCAAAAGCAAATGCATTTGGCAACTGCAACTGGCAGCAGGCAATAACAAGAAAAACTTGTTGATAGTCGTTTAGGTGCAACAACTAACTTCACCTGCCACACCCCCCCATACACTCGCAACATCCTCCAAGCCAAAAGAAACTATGTTAAGTGCAAGTGCATTGCAGATGCATTTAAAGTACCATGAGTGCCACATAAATTAACAAGGACAGAAAACAAATGCTTGTATATACGAACATATATACATATATATATACATACCACTATACATGTGTATGTACACCTGACTTCAAACCGAACTCATCCAGATCCATCCAACAGGGAAATTACCTGTTAGCTGGGAGTGATGTGTTCATGCGGGTACAGTTAGCATAGAGGTTGAGGATGGATATGGGGATTGGGTTGGGATTGTCAGTTATACTTCACAGCCACCGCTTTAGCATGTCCTGTCATATCAAAATGCTCCTCGAAACGGAAGTGTCGATGAGTGCTGTCAGAACATGAGTGCAAAGTTGATAACGGTTGTAGCATATTCTTTCGTTATGCAAATGGAAATCATGCCTGGAAATGTCATGGCAACATAGCTGTCTTATGGGAAAATTGAAGGAAATTATCATTAATAAATACATTTTTTGGTAATAACCTTGGCAGTTATTGCGAATTATATATGATTGTTGCCGACAAAGCCCAAGGTGGGCGGAGAAAACTTTTTCTTAGCCCTTTCACAGCATCTTGTGTGATTCAATTCCCTAAGGCAACTGTTAACTCCAAGCTGTTGAGTCTGAATCCATGGATAGACTCGTGTAGAGAGCAATACCTTTGTTAGTTTTAGATATTTGTAATTTTGTAATAAATATTAATGAAAATAGTCTTATCAATTCAATCTGTAAGAGAGAAGATTTAAGCGTCTTCACAGACAATTAAGAACGTTATTTCTATGGTTTTCGCATAGCTATGCGTGTCATAGCAGCTATAGTTGAGAAATATAGACCTCTTCTCTTCTTTTCTATCTTTGCCTCAAATATCTGTCATTTGCTCGAAGAAGAAAAGGAAACTGCCCGCCGCTTCAGCTGGATGTTGCCATACTACCATGCTTTGGCACCCTCAAATGCCTGTCCTGGCATTTTCCTATAAGCCTATATGGTAACCATCTTGAAGCCGATTTAGACGTTTGGAGCCCATTTGTGGGGTCATTTCAAGCTATAGCAAGCAGAAACAAAACAAAGCCGCACATATATAAGAACCATGCCAACTTCACTATACAATACCAGCTGCAGATTAGTGTTCACTACTTTGGATGGTTTCGGATGATCACCCCTACAAAATAGTCTTGAAAATGTATTAGATAAGAGAACCTCTACGATAGCTCAATGATAGCTCTAGACGGCTCTGGACCTTTCGAGATGGTGTCTCCTTTTCACATAAGCTTTAAGTGTCAAGAACCCCCTTATATGGAATAAACACGCTGAATATTTGTCTAGACATGATATTCGACCTACAATTGGTCAATTTTATGGTTTTACTTATGGTCCTAAATCTATCCTATCTATGTTATTATATTTAAGTGCGTGTGACATGTGTGTGAGTGTGTATCTATGGGTTTACATATACTCTCTTATGTGCACGACTAAGTGCGTTGGTAAAAAGAGGTGTTTATTCTTCAACAGTCCAATTCTGGTTCCAGTTGGGCTGCTCTTCCTTAAGCCTAAAGCGACAGCTATTTGGCTAAGTTATACTATTAAGTTACTCATAGACCTGACCTCTCTTGCAAGCCTTGATCTGTGATCATGAAAATTGCATTTTAAATCAGATATCTTTATAATTGATATAGATAGTTCAGCGTCGCTAAGTTAGTGTTTATGCTTAATATAAGTTTCCAATCCGGGCATGCAACAAGAGTTAAAAAAAAATGAATTTCTGAACAAAAACACCAAAAAATGAATTATTTACTTGCCAAAAGAGATTCACATTTTGACTTTAATTCAGCTAAATAACAAACCTGCTAATGATATATTATTAATTGAATTGCTCTTAGTGTAAGCTCTCAATTCTGTGAACGGCTTTGCAATCTTTGCTAATGAAGGCACTTCCACAAAACCCAGGTAGAACTGTTAACAAGCTTGTGCTAGTATATGTATTTGTTCTTTAAGTCTACTGTCTCATAAATAACAGAGCAAATACATGAGCATTAATACAAAAGTCAAATTTATGGCATCTAAACATTAACAACACTCCTGGGACCCCATTCCCAGCTCTTAATTATGAGTGTGCTTGGCCAAAACTATTGCATGTGGAAGCCAATGGCTGGCCAAATGAGTGTGCCGAATTGGCCAAAATTGGCAGGAAAAGTAAATCTATTTCATGTTGTAAACACATGTATGCACTATGTGTGTATATATGTACATATATGGTAGCACAGGCAGCAATGTCTGATTAAGCTCGTAAACAATTTGCTTCAGCACATCCTGCCTGCCTGCCTGCCTGCCTTTGACTGGTCGTACCTAATGCTGTGGAAATGTATTTGAGTTAGAGAGATTGCATTTAAGTAAAATATTTGTAAATGTAATGCATATATAATTTGCACAAAGCAATAAGGGGTTCAGTTCAGAGAATGAATTTAATATTATTTTGCCTAGATGTTTTATGTCAGAATTGGAAATGAATCGAACTTCACTCAGACTATACTATTTAGCCAGGAGTAGGCATATGTCCGTGGCATCCTTTTCAAATCATGTCGATGACTGAGTAGATGATTTTCTGTCATATTCTTTTAACATTTTCATCAAAACAATGTTCCTCATCTAACGGATCTTACGATCTTAGGGAATGTCATTAGGAAAATTGGAATAGAAGGCAACAATCATGATATATAATATATACCAAGCAGGAGAGCAATCTTATGCTCAAGGAAAGCATGACGGCGATAGCGTTTTGTAGCCTCAATGATTGGGAGTGGAGGGATACCTTTCTCCAAAGGCCCAGAGAAGAGAGAAAAGACAATCAGAAGAGTTAAATAGATAAAGGGCAAAAATAAGTGGAGTCAGTAGGTGGAGCTTTGATCTCCTCCTCAAGATCGATAAAAAGAGAGAAGTCTATGCCAGGGAGATGAAATACGAAAATCGAGAGAAGTAAGAGAGTGATCGAGAAGAAAGAGTAAGTTGAAAGAAATGCTTACAAATTCATTTCGAATGCTGTTTAAGTGTTCAGCCACTTGAAGGGTATTCATACATTCGGTTTCACTTATGCCCAATTCTAATTTGCCAAGTTTATGCCTTAATATCAACCACTCACCGTTGCAATATTGCAATATTATTTAAGAGACGTTCATGATTGACTCTTATTTATTAAGCAATACCAAACGCAATGCAAAACTGGTTCATTCATACATACATTCATACTACATTGACAAATATATATGTACATACAAACACACACATAACATTGTGGCCAAGATACAAAAGGCTTGTAAAGGCCATCGCAGACCCAGAGCGTATGACGTGGATGTTTGGTTATTTGCAATATCCTGTGGCTGTTGGCAATGGAAAATTTTTGCAAATTTCCCTAATTGCACTCGGTTTGTGTAGCTCTATCTGGAAATGATGTGGGTCCGTTTGACCACCGACACCAGGACATAGGCGTGGCGCATCAACTGGAATGACGCCCTTGGCCAAATTGCTTTTCGTATTCGGTTTCCATCTCCATCTCCTTTGTATGTTTAAGTAATTGGTGTTTTTGAAAGACTGAAATAAAATGAAATATTTGTGACGTCAACAGATGTTGTCATATTCAAATGGAGCCGCAATTGTAAACAATCACACATTTATTCAGAAGTTGTTTACAAAATCTGCAGAGACTGGATCCCCCAGGTTGCCTTTTCTAAATTTGCTGATCTAGCATGTATGTTAACGAGTGTTTGCTTATGAACAAAAGAACAGCGCTTTGATTTGTGGTCATTTGGGTACTTTATTAGCTACCACCTCCCGCCCAAGCGGCCGAGGGTCGCAGCCGCATAACGAGCGACACGAATTGCGAAGAGGGGGAAAAAAACGCGAACTCGCTCGCTCACTTTCAGTGAAAGTAAAACAACAAACCATAAACAATTTACATTATAGACTAGCTAGATGCGTTAGTATAGATGTCTTGTTTGAGTTAAGTGAGTTATTATTAGAGATAAGTTTTAAAGAGATTATTGTAGTTACAACAAAGGTTCATGCAGGAGATGGTTTAAATTACAGTGCTGAAGATAGATAGGAACATAATTTCTAGTAGTTCTACGAGGAACACAAAAACCGATTTGGCTAATTATAGACGGCGAGTCAATATCACCATTAATCAGCTTATGTATAAAGATAACATTAAGCATAACTCTACCATTTTCAAGAGATGGAAGGTTTATTAGCAGGAGCCTACTTGAATATGAAGGGAGGGGGTTATTGGTGTCCCCCCAATTCAACCTACGTAGAGCAAAAGGTAGAAAAAGTCGTGATGATTCCTGTATTGTGGACACCAAGCACAAGATGCGTACTCTAAAATAGGTCGGACGAGAGAAGTATACAGTAGTTCGGTTATATAAGGATCATCAAATTCCTTCGACCCTCGTTTGATAAGACCCAGAACACCCACAGCCTCATTGACGGTAATTGAAATGTGTGAGTCGAGTTTTAATTTAGGGTCTAAAAGTAGACCCAAGTCATCAACTGAGTCGATCCGATCAAGGGGCATATCCTTAGGAAGGTACGATGTCTGAAGCAGTATACTACGACAAAAAAATGACATAACTTTGCATATAGAACAGATGAGATTTAGTAAGTTGACCTGACACCACGATTGGAAGAGTAGAGTAAGAGTTATTAAAAATAACTTTCTGAGTTCTGAGATTAAGGTAAGTCGGAGATCCACTTAAGAAGATGGGATGGGAAGCCAAGCAGATCTAACTTATGAATAAGTAAACAGTGATTTACCGAGTCAAATGCTTTGCTGAAGTCAGTGTAAATGACGACAGTTTCCATTTTATTATTGACTCTACTAGAGTACGAGTATAAAAAAGCAATCGTCTTGCGCAAAAGTCAGAGAGCGAATCTTGATCAATAATCTCTTAATCTCTTTTGATCAATAATCTTTTTAAATGGTCTTCTAAATAAAAATGAAGATCACAGCTTACCCTTGCAGAGAGTATTATAATTTGTAGATTTGTAACGCATAGAAGCATAGGAATCATCTCCAACCTCATAAAGTAAATATATTCTTGATCAGCATGAGACACCGAGTAGATATAGCCATGTCTTTCTGTCTGTCCGTCTGTTTCCGATATTCAATTTTTACTACCACAGACTTCTTTTTGCTGTTAGCTGTCCAAATCGTCCAGATCAGACCACTATATCATATAGCTCCCATATAACCGGACGAATCAGAATGAACTCTTAGTACAGCCAAATATGCTGTTTTTTTATCCAAATAACCTTTCTTTCTTGTTTGTTAATATTTTATTTCCATTTGCTGCTCTACAGTTTCGTCCTACTATGTAAAGATATAATATTTTTGTAACCATATGATGCTCTGTATCCAGTTGCATTTGATAGAATTTCAATAAATAATACGAACGAACTCTCGAATCGAATGCTCTCTTATTTGTGGGGTGAATCGCCAACATTCACTCGTTTCGATCTGTTCCTTTATGCGTGATTTCTCCGACATAGATATACTGTGTATATACATCGATTCCTATCTATGTATACACATATTTTTCCTCTATGCCAATGCCTGGAAATGAAGGCCCAAATTTGTCCCACACACACTAACGCATTTATAATAACAAGTAGTGTTTCACTTTCAATGTTCCAAACCTAAAATGAGACAACATCACTGGCAATGTGCTAAAATGCATTTTCCTTATAAAGGCATACACATATGCAACTTTCTCCTACATAAAGATAATGTCTAAAAGAATTCATTTGAAATAATGCTCGCAGCTTCACCAGGGTGGATTCAAATCCAGCAACATTATATGTCACAAGAGGCAAGTCTGAAAAATATAAAATTTTCAATAAATATCGTTGACTTTCGATTTTTACAGCCAGTTTCAAGTAAACAGTTACCATGACAAGAATTGGAATTGTTGTTCATCTAAGTCAGTGGTCTAAATCTGATCTAAATTTTGGTGTAATTTAATTTGCAGCTTTGCAACGGATCCCGTTGACTACACCCTTGGTAATATATAGTTGTATTTATGTTAAAACGAACATTTGATCGACAAGATGTCAAATGCGAACGGCTTTGATCGGTTCTCTCACTAACAAATCGATAAGCTCAATGAGCTAGTTCGTGTAGAACTTATAGAGGAGCGCGCTCTGCAATGGATAACTCATATACCTGCACACTGGATTATATAATTTGAATTTTTATGTTTTGGAATAAAAAGTGTTGTAGCTATCAAATTTAATTTTTTTTATTTGTTGCTTTCATCAATTTTCTTCTATCTTCTTGCCGATAACACTAACTAAATCGATACTTGCACTTACGAATCGATACTTGCCCATACGATATGTGTTACATTTAATATGTGCGATATTTCTTTGATATTTTGTAAGATAATTTCAAATTTAACTTAAAATTAAATAATTCAGCGACAACAAGTAATAGCATTTTACAAAGCTTGGGCTATCGGGAAACATTTTGTTGTAAATGATGATTTATTCATTTACAACAAAATGTTTCCCCTTTTAATTGAAAAACACACTAAAATTATATACAAACTTAAGCATACATCATAAACTTAAGATTTAATTGCTTTAATTAAATTCAAATAAGTGGCTTTCGTTTAAAATAAGATTAGTTCTTGCACGTTAAATAGGAAAATTACATCTTCAATTGAATTTATGCTAAATACGTATATGATTGTGTTAATATTAATACTATTACCACTATTCCAAAAGAAGATTTCAAAATCAAAACTGTCGTTTGCTTAAAAAAAATGCAGGGCTGCTTAAAGTTGACAGCAATCAATTAATCAAACAGTGCCATCGATAATTTTACCAATTCTAGTGGAACTGGAGCTGAACTTAAGCTCAAGCAGGAAGATTCCTGCCGGCTTCATTAAGTGCCGAAAAGTTGAAAGAGAAAGACGCGATAGGAGAATCGTTAACGCTTGAGCCGTAGTTAAAAGTTCGTGTGTAAGTATGTAAGAAAATAAGATAAAAAAAAGAAACTTATTCGTGGATTTACTTACATACATATCTATGTGTTTCCAAAACAAAACTACGCAAGAGTCGTTGTTTCTGTATTATATTATTATATTACATACATATGGTGGAGTGCATAAATTTTGTAGGCTGTGAAATGCCATTCGGTTTTTGACAGAAACTACAAATTTTACCGATACGCTGTATGTTTGTATGTGTGCATGCATGTACAAGTATGCATTATGTATCTGCAGAAGCGCTTTTTCGTTCACAAATGTATATTGAAACTTGTAAGCAAATATATAAATACATACATATGTACATATACAGAAATCACTATCACATATGTGAATGTATAACACTGTGTTAGTGTTAGTAAAATGCATTTTTATTTGTACATAGCGCACACATGCATACATGCGTCGAACTACAGGCACCAGCACAACACGAAGTCGTGTGGTAAACGCGCTGTCATCGTTTTTCAGCTTCTTATTCCTCGGCACATCATTTTTGAGTCGTGCCGATCTCTGACATTCAGTGACATACATACATACGAGTACGTTCATATAAAAGGGACGAAAGCTCGTGTTATTTGTTTCGACAATTTTCGTTCGTGAGCTCTGCTCGTTTAAGTCTATGATTTCGCGGGTGATATTTCAGACTGTGCTTGACAAAGAACGAAACCAATAGTTTTCCTTAATATTACGGCCGAATAACGGACCTGCGCAAGGCCAAACCCATTTATTGTATAGTGGTCTAAGAGAAGCATCATCACCTTAAATTTGAATATGAAACCGGGAATCAGTTTAATATACCCATAATCACAACCACACAAAATTGTTGGAAAGAGTAAATTTATAGTACTTATATGTACATACAAGTAAGCAAGCCTAGCCTGTCGGTCGTTTTAATGTGAATGCAACTCTACAATGTTCACTCAAAGTGTGATTTATAATTGAATCTGTAATTCTCTAAGAATCGTATGAGCGTACATATTGGTACCCGTGATAATAATTTGAGCAAATTTTAGAATTCTATATTGATTAAATTCAGATTTAAACGATTCAGTTGTTTCTAGGACAAAGGGAGTAAAATAAATGTAATAGCTGTATTGTATATAAATATCTCTCCGAGTTCGTTATTGGGGGTCAGCTCATCACTGACTCGCAACAGCAAAATGTTGGAGGAATCTAAAACAGTTGCCATAAGCCAAGAAGCGTGACGATTCGGCAGATTTGCTTCAAAATTAGCCACCATGTCACAAAGGGTTAGAGTTTAACTATCGCTACGTCATTAACAAATCAATGATATATCTTGCGTCTCCTTTATGCGTTTAATGTTTAACAGGTTCTTGGTATCAAATCTCGAAGCACTCAACAGGCGCTCTTGTTGAACATTCCAAACCCCCCAATAACTCTTTAAAAAGGAGATGATCGATCTAGTAGCTATATTCGTTCTAAGGTACACAAATGAACCTATAAATTCAAGTATAAATTCACATATATTTCTCAAAATCTGTAGAGTATTCTGTGAAACCCCCTTTATCATGGTTTAGACCAGTGGTCACCGCCCACACTATCAGAAGTTAACCTTGTGCTTGCGTGTGTGTAAGCAGACACGAGGCCAACGGTTCGGGTGACGTTTTCCCTGCTTTACAGTAAAATGGTCCGTATGTTTCTAAGCGAACGTATGTTTCTACGCCGTAGGCATCTTTTTGCTGTAAGCTGCTCATATGTACAAATCATAAATATCAGACCACTATAACATATAGGTACCATATAAAGGCATACAAATGAATATTTTCTACAATAGATGGCGCTATCAAAATTTTATTTGCATGCCAAGCAGCGTTATTTGTGTTAGCAATGTGCTCTATCTCTCTCACTCACAAACCAACTTCTTGGAGTGCGAATGAGATGTATGTATGTATGTATGTACATGTAAAGGTATATGAAAGTTTGTGTGTTTGTATATCAGAATGCACGCATAAAATATTTGAATGAAATCTAAAACGCTGCCTATTGCTACAACTGAAAGAAATACGTTTTCGACTACTAAGTTTTCTCTTCCTTTTTATAGTTCTGCAAGGGTATATACGTTTCGGATACCCGAAGTTAGCCTTCTTCTCCTGTGTAATATCTGTAGCTGGATATCCGCCCGCTCTACGTTAAACATTTTTTAGGCCAGTAGATTTTAAGCAGTTGTGCATCGTGAAATTTCTTCCTCGACGTCTGAGCGCAAACTGAAAGGATTTTTGTTCGGCAACTGCCACCGAAGCAGCACAGCAACTGCTGAATACGCATTGCCGAGGCGATACGAAGACTTTTTTGTGTACATGTAATTTCCGTCCTTAAACCTATACACATTATATAGCAGCTTGGAAAACCACCTGTTTAGACACATTGATGACAATGCGGTGGCGCCCATTCTCAATACTAATTAGGGAGTTGAGAAATTGTAAATACATTATACGGAATGTATATTCGCATATTTATATGAGTTACGTAAGCATCGAAACTGTCGAATTATTTATGTTGCCATTTTAGAGACTGTTTATCACGAAATATTACTTTAAAATTTCATGTTTGCTTTACATTTTCAGTTATTGTTGATATTTTCAATTGTTGTGCCCGTGCCCGAACTATATCTGATCTTCTTTCACCATGGAAAAGTGGTAAGTGCATATCCTAACCCTCAAATCATAGCATACACAAATGATAAGCTCCTGTAAATTAAATTCATGTTTTAATTTTAGGTTGGCGCCAGTCTTCAAGAAACTTTATGAAACTAAAAATTGCACGGATTGCCTTATAGTTGTTGATTCGAAAATTTTTGAATGCCACAAGGTGATTTTGGGCTGTGCATCGGAATTCTTTGAACGCATGTTCTTTCATGAATCCAAACAGGAAAAGTATTGGCTGCAGGATATCGAGCCAGAAACATTCGAGAAATTTCTCTTGTACGTTTACACTTATGACAAAACCCATCTGGAGCAGTACCCGAACTATGAAATCATGAAGCTCTATGAGTGCGGCAATCGCTTGCTAGCTCAATCCTTAAAAGCGGAATGCTTTGTCATACTCAAAGTCCGCCAGCAAAACATGATGGATTCTGAACTTGTGGATTTGTATCAGCTTGCTCATAATTTACTCGATGAGCCGCTCATTGAATCTGTAGAAAAGGTGAATAATGCTTTTACGTCCAATTTTATTTTGGATACTTGTTAAATGTGATATATGTGTATGATAACGAGTCAGTTGTAAAATAACATATAGTTAAAAAAGTCTAAATTATATACTTGAATATGATTTCGTTTGGATTGGACTTAAGACGAAAATTGATTCTTAGTTTTTCAAGTAAATCGAAACATTGGAAAACTTAGTTCAATGAATTTATGAAAGATCGAGATCTTATTAAAATCATTTCAATTCCAAAACGGCATTTCGTTTAGTGAAATTAAAAAGTTTCTTTCAAGAAATGCCATAAGTCTTCTTAGTACGTGGACTAAACCAAATTTGGCCAATTAAGGCTTCTTAAATGAGTACAATCCAGAGATCTGCACATACATAAAAACAAATAGACCATTAGCCGCCAAAGCAGTCGCTGACTGAAAACACAGTACAACTTGTAGCACAGTCTTGTACAGTTCAACTGTGATCAAAATGAAAATGAATTGATTCGGAAAAATGTCGCATAATAATTTTTTCTTAATTTTTATTCTTTATTTTAGGTGCTTACTAGTAAATTTGGCCAAAGCATGACGATGTGTGAGACTCTCAAGTTGACCTCAGATGTGTTCGATCGTTATATACGCACGACAGCTGGATATTTGAGCGAAGTCAAACGTTTCCAACTAATCGAAACATACATTGATGTAAATGGAATACTCAATGGGCAGCATCAGGATTGTGAAGAAGAAGAAGAAGCAGAATCTGGCATAGGAATCGATTCAAATAGTGCGAAAGCTATTGATACGTCGCCTTCTGGCTCAAAAAAATGCAAAATGCAGACTAGCGATGAGAACATCAAAACAGCCATTGCAAAAGCCACAAATACTTCAGATACCGTAGGAGAATCAAACGAGGAAACCTCACATACCGAAGGAGAATCAACAGAGAATACTTCAGATGCCGAAGGAGAATCAACAGAGAATTCAAATAAGCCAAATTTTGAAGCAAGCAAACTTCAATATGTGCGTACACTATTAAGTTATGTTAATTTCAGTAACATGAACAAACACGAATTTTATAGTATCGTGGGCAAAAGTGAGTTGCTAACTCTTCAAGAGAAATTTGAATACATTTATAAAACAAAAGACAAGTAAGCTTTTTCGAATTGTTAACAACTTCAAAATAATTTAAATACGATAAAGTATTAGATATATTAAATTAAATTAGATATTTCTACCGATTTCGCATTACACACATACATACATGTTTGGCAAATTTTTTCTTATTTAAATGTAAAACATCTCGCCTGCTTAAGGTTCAGCCAAACTGCAACTCTTGAGCAATAAACTCAGTAAGATTTGATCACGCTTTTCACACAAACTATGGCAAGTATTCCCTTGAAGATTGTACCTGATCAACAGATATTTAAATACCTTTGTGACTCCAAGGCAGCTTATGCAAATGTAAGACATATTTCCCAGTTAGTTTGCATCCAATCTGTAACTCTTGAAAAGCATCAACAATTCTAAGTGATTTAAATCATGTATAAGATTGCCTTCTTTTCCAAATGTAATATTTTTGTGTATTGAAATGAATATATGCTTAAAAATAATGCTGAATAAATTCGATTCATTTGTATTACATATAATTTATATATGCATCAGGTGTTTGCGTGTGTATTTGTGGAATCAATTATGTAAATTTTATTTGTACAAAAGCAAGCAAACTAAAAGCACTATTTTCTGTTTTATAATTCCCTTATTTAATTTGAACATTCAGGCAAAGTACAAGGCTCGTCATATTGTTAGGTACAGAGAAAAGCATTCAGGATGAACAATGGTTGATGGCGCACTAGAGCACCGGCTCTTCTTTTAACAGGAATGTCAACTCTATTTCTGAATACGCGCAGCGTTTCACAGGGCACTTCCGGATTAACTTCTAATGGTAATCTCTCATTATCACTCAGTCAATCCAGTGCTCTCTTTCACACCAAAGCCTACGTCTTAGGCGTAAGTGTAAGTTGTGTAAGAAAAGATAAGTTAAATTACACCAATGTGAATGGCATAAACCTTTCTATCTTGCTTGTTTAAATGCAGATAATCTCGTCAATTTCCATGAGGAATGACCTCATCAAGCATTCTGTTTTCCATCACGGTGTTAACTTAGTTTTATAAACAATTGTATCAGTGGTCGTCACAACGTATCCCTCAAACCTATGAAAGTGACGACGTGTGTATATTTAAACACGTTTCTGTTTGCTTTAGCATCATGGAGCGTATACTTAATGCCTGAACCGACTTAATGCGTGTCCGACTTGTTCATATCAAAGGCATTGAAAGGTAAAGAGAAACCAGTGCATTCCAACAGCTGCACCATTGCCTTTGGTAAGATATAGACTCTTTCTCGTTTTACATGTCCATTTTGATGATACACGCTACCTTAAGAGCTTGGTTACGTTTCGTTTCGTGTTGTCCCTTACCTAAAAAGAGTATGGATATGAAACGTTTTGCCGCACGGGCAACGACAATTTATTGCAGCCACCCGGACCGCCGCCTTGTGTGAGCACATCAATTACAAATGCACACAAAAGCCAAGCCCAAATTGGCCTTTGATGGCTCTCAGTGTGATAGACATCATTTTCCAACCCAGCTCCCCCATCCTTAACCACCAATCGACCAACATCGTTTCCATCCAGAACTCACCAAAAGCCACACCGAGTGCAATTAGGAAATTTGCAAAATTGTCCATGGCCATTGCAAATCACAAATTCAACAGCATTTGCTCACAGTTAGATAACTCAGTTCCTTAGTCCCCTTTTCATTCAAATGTCCTTCGATGTGCAGATATGTATGTATATACTGATGTACAAGTGTGTATGTATATCTCAGGCTAGTCTGAGCTTGAAACTCTTGAAATTTATTTGCTTTTGCCAAACAGAAGCCAATTGTGGGTTTGTCTGCAATAATTTTGTAATAAGGCGCTGGGACTCATTTACTTAACAATTTATGGTATTTTGATAAGGGCAATTAAATGAAATAATAAGAATCACAAGAATTTGATTACCATTCATTAGATGAATGTGGTTTGAAGACAGTGCATCATCTCGATTGCATTTACAGAGTTTCTGCGGACAAGATTGAAGTAAATGTTTATTACTGAATGAACGACATTTTCGATAGAGATAAAAGGTCTATTTCGAATAAGCTTTACAAATCAGTTAATGAAATTTGCATTACCATCCATTGTCTGAGAAGCGGGCAGTTTTGGATTATCGCATCATAACCACATTCTAGCAGCAGGTTAGCATCATCAATTCCCCTTAAACTCACCATTCTCGTCGGGAATCCGTTTAGCAACAGTAAGTGCAAGTGTCAGCCATCGATTCGTCAATATTTACTACTCTGAACTGTGTGTTCTTTAAAGATTTATTATCCCTTATGTTTTGCCCAAGGGTGATGCCGACGCGCATTGGTCTTGCCTAACAAAAGTAAAATATTTGTCATCAGCTCAATCGGGGGACACAACCAAGATGATTAGTCCACCACATGTCTACACTCGTGTAACCAGCTATTTGAACTGTATCAATGAAAACACTGGAATTTGTACTAAACGAACATTTTCAAAATTGAGGAGAAGACCTCAGTCTGGGCAGGACTTTTCACAGCAAAATTTACAAGTGCTGAGACAACTGAGGCGAGAGTGACGGCAAATTTGGCCATGGAAGTTTTGAAAACAAAAGAAGTTGGAATGCTTTTTTTCTCTCCATATCTTTGATACAAACTCTTAACCTAGTAGCCGCATCGGTCATGACAGATAATGCTATAAGCATATAAAAGTGGTCAAAAAAGAGGAGGAGCTGCAGGAGCAAAAGCGTTGGCTGTGCTGACTGCCTAAAGTAGTGTATATAGATTTATGATGCTGAAGCGCAAATTTCAGCCACATGAAGCGTCGCTATGTGGAAAATGTTCACTTATCAGCAATAGCAATGCGAACAACAGCAACAACAACAACAATAAAAGCGACAACATTTTCCTCATTATAAATGTCATCAAGCATTATTTTGTCCAACTCATCAGAGTCGCTCATCAGAGTCGTCAGTCGCTGTCACCATGGCGAAATGTTTATGGCTTTTCTCTGGCATCCTGTGGCTGGGGATATATGGCTTCATGTTCATATTTGAAGGAGGAGCGTCGTCAGAAACATTTTTAATGAAATGAAATTAAACAGGAAATTGAAACCGGACATTGTGTTAATGAGAATGCGATGATGGCCACAGCAGTGGACTGACCACGGCTCTCATAGCGTTAACTGCCGGCTTAATTTTCGTCCAGGGAATAAAGCGCTGCATGCTTTGCCAGTTGATTGCCAAGTTGGCAAGTTCATTATCGTTAAGGTGTCCATGAAAATTGGTACTTACATTTAATGGCAACTGTGACCATAAACGAAGTTATGACTTGGGTTCTTGGCGGCAAAACTTGAACCTTAGAGATCACCGAAAAAAGTGTGATCTAAAAATTTTGGAAACATTAATTTAAAAAAAGTTTTTTAAGCTAGAAGTTATGATGCTATGTTTGCGCTTAACCAAGATAATATGCGGGTGTACAGACTTTCTCTCGATCAGCTTTCGTCTTCGTAGCAATCATTTCGTTCTAGGCAAAGTAAAGAACGATAATACAACCCAACATTAAGGCAAAGAGAGAAAGGAGCAGAACGTGTCCTCTTCGTCTCTCCCCACTTAATCGTTCGGCAACGTTCAAAGATTCTCCATCAAATTATGAGAATGACTATGACAATATTCAGTTCCACTTCGAATTCATGTTCTCGTTTCCTCACGGTATTCGTTTTTCGAACTCATGTCCGAATCGTAACAGGAATAAACAATGATTGTGCACTTCTCTGTTCAGCGTTTCGACTGCTTTCGTGCTTCCGTGAAGTCCGTTTTCATCTTTAGTGAACTCTGTGTAAATATTTATACTATAAGGCCTCAAAAGTCGGCAAGAACAAAACACTAAATTGTCATCCCAGGCGGGGCACAACAATTAGTGCTCGTGTGTGTATTTTTCTGAAACAATAACAACAACAATAACAGCTAAATGCTCAGCGTACAGCTTTGGGCCATCCAAAGCCAAAGTGGAAACAATCAAAATACAAAAGTTGCAAACAAAAGCTGCAAAAAAAAAAACAAAAAAAATAAATAAAAGAAAATATCTATACGGGTATTAGCGTTTGCGTTGGCGCCGGCCAGGTCCAGGTTCTGGAAAGTGCCCAAGGATTCGAAATCGTTAGCTGAGATTGAACTTGAATGGGTCTCTCCCCGCCTGCTGTTTAGTTTCATTAAAATTTAAGCAAAACTCAATGGTCCGAAAATGAATGGAATCCAAACTTGAGACGCTCTGCGACAGTCCACAGAGCCCAAGTAGTCGTCGTTGCTGCTTCAACTGCCAATATCCGGTGCTATCTCTAGCGCTTGTGCTCAGAGTTTCATTTGCAAAAACTACTAAGAAAGTTGAAAAATAAATACAAGAGAACGAAGAAGAAGAAGAAGAACCAGACTAAGAGCACCAAATACTTGGTAAAAATAGTACATGTACCGTATTTTCCTTTTTGTGTGGAAAAAAAACATGAAACTTTGTGAACTTTTCTTAGCTGGCAAAATTTTGATTTACGACCACTTAACGTTTTTTATGGCCTCAACTTGGATTGTGTGTATGTGTGTACATAATTTATATATGCGTGTGTGCACTTAAAAAACAACTAAAAGCGAAGTATGTAGTTCAGTTGGCGACAGCAGGGCACCCATATAAGTTAGTTAAACATGCTACATATATTCATGGAGGTGCTAACACGCTTAAAGTATGACAGAAAGTAAACATTTCCCAAATTATAAAGGATGTTTCAGGCAGGCTTAACTGCAGACTTTTGATCTTGAAATATAAAGATTTTACTTTCCATTTTTACAGCCGAGGAGTCCTGCCACATAACGCACGGCATGTAACACGAAGAAGGAAAACAAAAGCGCGGATTCGCTTGCTCCATTTCAGAGAAGAGAAAGACGAACAATAAACAATCTAAGTATTAGGTACGATTGTATATGTCGGAGGGACGTTTGTTTCGTTTGGCTCTGCCATGCTAATGTATATACTTATCGTTGAGCGGAGCGAATTCCAACTTGCTCGTACAACTCTCTGAACTTTCTGAGAAGAGGAGACTGCCCCTCAGTCACCCTGGACGGCTCAACAATCCCCGACAGCAACACTGCCAAGTATTTGGGCCTTAATAATGAGAGGAGACTTACCTGGAAGCAGCACCTCGTCAATAAAAGGTCACAGATGAACGTCAGGCTGAAGAAGCATCTTTGGCTCATTGGGAAAAGGTAAAAAATTCAGGCTAAGAGTGAAACTGCTCATTTACAAGGCACTAATGAAACCCATGTGGACCTATGGCATCCCCATATGGGGTACTGCTAGCCGCTCGAACCTCAGCGTGATACAAAGGTTTCAAAATGAAGCTCTAAGGATCTTGTCGAACGCCAATTTACTAACATCAAACGCCGAAATCCATCAACAGCTTAGCGTGCCATGGGTGCATAAGGAGATCGCCAGGCTCAGCAGATCCCACATCGCCCGTCTAGATAGGCATACCAACCCCCTGGCCATCAATCTGTTGGACAACAGCACCACCATCTGGAGACTCAAAATCCATAATTACGCACTGATCTACGCTTCTGTTTCGTTGCCCACGCAAGTTGGACTACACTCAGCGACAGCGCGACGCCTCGATTAACGGTACTATGTTTTTGTCAATATTCTACGTCGCAATTCTTAGAACTTCCAAACTGCGCCTAAGCGCATCAATGATTTCGCAACATGCCAAAACCATTGCACTGCAGCGACTTGCAAACACACGCACAGTGGTCAAGCTGCGTTTATTATGCGACATATACATATTATGCGACAAGGACAACATTAATAAGCTTGTGTATAAAGATAATATGAAGCACAAGTCTATGGTTTTCTAAAGATGGGAGGCTGATTAAAGCGGCAAGCCTAAGGTTCTGTTTCAAGGAAATATTCCAAAGTATTAAAATAATGCTAAATGGAGGATGTGGAAATGAAATGTAGTCCATGCACCAGGCCCGCTTTACCAAGAACAAGTTTATAATTTGAAAGAATCCTATATCTTATATTATATATCAAATAGATAACATAGTAATGAGCGAGCTTTACAACCAATCATAACAAAGAGAGGGAGAGAGAGAGAGAGAGAGAGAGAGAGAGAGAGAGAGAGTGAGAAGTATTATCATCCAATAACTTTTCTAAAAGTTGCCCCCTTTGCTCTCTATATTAAAATCTGTTATGAACGAGCAGGTCCGCATTCTGGAGCGATCTCCAGCACACAGGCAGCAAGATGCCTCGATAGGCTTGCCAAACACTACAACAACTACAACAAACTTGCTCGACGTCTGGTGAGAAGATGCGGGAGACATCACTCATTAGGACGCCGACGTGTGCGACTCACCCAAGGGACTTGCCGCATAGCGGTTGCTTATAAATGTGGCTTATAAGTTGCCCATTGCCGTAATGGAATCCCATTTCGATTTGCTAAACAATTCTATTGCTTCAAATTCTTATAAAAATCATCCAAATTTGGATACCCATTTGGCAGAGAACCTTTTACTTTTCCATCTGTTCCTTTAGATATCCTCATAGAAGTAATTTTTTATTCTGATTTGATACAGGTAAAAATAGTTGTTTTCTACAAACCGTGTTATCGCATTGATACTCACCTCATAGAGTTTTCATAATATCTTTATTTTGTGGAACTTTCTTTCACCTATTTCACCTCCACCTTAAGTAGACCTCAACCGCTTAAATTGAAGTTGAAAGTGAAGTCAAAGTTTTTAAACTTTTCACCCAATTTTGCATGAGTGCAGCTGGCGAATAATGCGATTTGGCAACAGCATACTTTGTGAAGGAAAGAACGCTTTTGCATACAGCTCAGGTGAGGTAAGGTGAGGTGGGGTGGGCTTGAATGTATGCTCCCTCCTCTGGCTACTCAATACAATCGATCAATATTTGCTATTGATGTTAAGGCTTACCAAGCTGTAAGAGAACTGTAACACAAGTAACTATTTTGGTTGCAATTTATTTACTTGAAAACGCAATGGTTGTTCTCCTTATATCTAGGTCATGTTTGTGCCTTGCCTTCGTATAAGTTTAATATGCAGTGTATATGTATAAGGATATTTTATTTTGATTTATTTTATCCTAACAAATAAATACATTTCGTCTG
Source organism: Hirtodrosophila duncani (assembly GCA_037043425.1). Lineage (NCBI taxonomy): Eukaryota > Metazoa > Arthropoda > Insecta > Diptera > Drosophilidae > Hirtodrosophila > Hirtodrosophila duncani. The sequence goes on along the minus strand of JBAMBM010000834.1, from coordinate 2,455,926 downwards.
CACTTTTCGGTTTTGAAATTGTGCAATTAGCATTTTATTAGCCGATTTTTCATATCTTTTAATTGCATTTGCTCCTTGCTTACTTTTAATGATACTTCTACTATATATATAGCGTACGTTCATTGCATTATCAATGTGTGTTGTGTGGTTGTGGGTGTGTGGTTATGATTATATATATATATATATATAATATCGGTTTAATTATAATTAGCATAAATCATTGATTTTTGCCTTTCCACTATGATTATGTATGTATTATACAGTTACAGTTAAGTATACAAAGAAATTTCGGTTTGCGGTTCGCGGCATTGCGTATACGCCACGTGTGCATCAGCTGCATTAATAGTCATTTCGCAAGCTAACTGTGTGTGCATCATAATTTATGCAAAAAAACGAGCTGCAAACGTTAAACACTAAACTAAAAACTAGTTTATTTATTATCGTCGTTATTATTATTTATGCATAAACGACGATTTCATAAATGTTTAATGTGTGTGTGAGGGCTGCGCGTAACATTAGCAGATCATATTGAACTCGAAACCCAAAGACACGAACTAAGATATATATACTCACACTTATGTATATTTAATTATTTATATAACTGTATGCTTTTATATATTCTGTTTTTGTGTTTTTGTTTATTTTTTATTGATGTTGCGCTGCTCCTTACTGGCGGGTCACATGGTGGTCTCAACGCCAACCCGCTGACAATAATTTAACAAACTGTTTTACAATCCGAGCTAAATCTTGCATTATCTTTATAGTTTCTTGGGAATGTGTACCCTTGAAATGCTCTTGAAAATAGTAGTATAATTCCATACAAAAGTCACAGTGCATATCAGCAAGGGTTTTGTTATGTTGTCCCTCTGGTGTCTCTGTGGTTGCTTCTTCTTATTTGCACCATATCAATTGATATATTTGTGAGAATGCTTGGGATTTTCATACGAAAGAAAAGAAGTCAGATGTGATCCTCAATAAAAATCCTCATTAGGATTAACTGATTCGTAAAACACAGATTTGGTGAATTGAGAAGAGATTATAAACTGCAACTCAAACAAGGATTATCATGATTTAGTTGCTGATTTACATTCTTATCAGCCTGCAAGCCCCTATTCACTCGCTTTCTCCAAGAAATTGAGAAGTATCGGCATGTTTTTTGCTGAATGATGTATAGAAGGCGTTTCCTTCACATCTCAATTCATATTAAAGTTGATGCGGAATCATCAGAGGGATGAAGCATTTCATGACTGGAGTTAAGAGAAAGGAGTACTGCCTGGGTATCTTCACCAGCATGATATAAAGATTTAACTGAGTGTGTCATAAGTGCACATTCCTTGGCTGCGAAAGATCTCCTCTTCTCTCCTCTATACGTCTGCCCGCTCTTATCTTGGTCACCATATATCCGGATCATGAAGAATGAAATGTAAGAATCGTGCTTTGCCATAGAAAGGTTTCTCTTACAGAACTACTGAAGATCACATCCTCAGAAATCAATCTAGAGATCACATAAGTCCATCAACATTGTAAATATATAGTTGATTCCATTAGTTACATGATATAGTTGGCCGATCTGGATCAAATTTGATCGGCAGACTTAAGACCTTCTTAAGCTTACGTAAGCCGAGTTTGGTTTGCTTTGCATGAAAAACCAAGGTAACTTCTTTGCCAATAAGTGTTCCTTCTGAATGTATCGGACAACTATATCATATAGTTTTCATATAAAAAGCCTATTCGGAATGTACTCTTACTATTTCGAAATTTTGTTTTTATCCGATTTGAACAACATTTGGTACAGGTTAGTTTTAGAAGACTCCAAGACTCCTCTGCTGACCAAATTTCAACCAAATCTGCAAAGTTATTTATGCTTCGGTTACCCAAAGCTTGTCCTCCTCTCTTGTTTTAATTATTGCTTTCATCTTATGCGAAATAGTCACAGTCATTATGCTCTTTCACTAGCATTTCCTCCAGTTCCTGCCCTATATGACTCTCCCCTCTGATTCTTATCAAACTTTGTGGAATCGCAATAGTTTAAGGGTTTTTACTCTTCCATCGAAAACAATTTTAAGTTTCACAAAAATTCTTGTCCCACTTAAAAATATAGTTTCTGCTCACCAAAATATTTTACCCGGAAAATTCTTATAACAGCAACTTTGTAGAACGACTTTAAACTGAATTCGTATGATCAGCCTCGATATCTGTCGACTCCACATATGAAGAAATTTCATATCATATTCCCCTTTAAAAATGTAAATGCATCATCGTCTTTGTAAAAAGTTTGTGAAAATTTGTTCTGCTGAAATCAAATTTTTCAAGAACATTCATTTCCTTTCGAATGAGCATTAAAGCCCACAAATGAAGCCGGTTGAAGGAATTGTAGTTCGCCTCTCTGACTCACTGCAGTAATCCGCTGACTGCAAATGTCGTCACTGTCGTCGCCGCCATGATCGTCTTTGATTGATTTGCAGCTGCCTCCGGGTGTCGCCAAAGCTGAGTTCCTACTAACGCTGCTGCTGTATGATTGGTTACCGTTTCTGGCTCCTGCCTTCGCGTCCTTGCCTTTTGCGCCTGCACCTGTGGTCACGACGACATGTACGTGCATTGGGTCTTGGGTTGCGGCTCTGTCTGCTCGATGGGCTGTATGGCTGCCCTCTTCCAGTAGTCTCGCACCGTTTCAACGGTCTCCATGATGCGCAGAAAGTTGCGGCCCGCCAGCATGGCTACGTCCTCCTCGCTCCAATTGTGATCCTCCAGCAGAGCGGCCAACAGCTCTGGGTACTTGGATACATCCTCCAGACCGAGTGGCGGCAGCTCAATGCCATCGTAGCCCGCACCTAGGCCAATGTGCTGTATGCCCGCAATGCCACGCACATACTTGATGTGCTCGATGACGTCCTGGAGACGAGCCTGTCGTCCACAGGCCACATCCTCCGAATCAAAACTTAGCATTATAAGGCCGCCATTCTCGGCCACCAGCCGCAGTATATCATCGGGCACATTGCGGGTCGAGTTGCACAACTGGCGAGCCGCTGAGTGCGAGAAGATGACTGGCGCCCTTGTCACCTGTAGCACATCACGCGCTGTGGCGTCCGAGCTGTGGGACAGGTCGATCATCATGCCCAAACGATTCATCTCGCGAACGATGGCCTTGCCAAAAGGTGTCAGGCCCTGCTCCTGAGGCGAGGCACTCGATCCCGCCCAGGACACATCGCAGCGGTGTGTTAGACTGAGGTATCTAGCGCCCAACGAGTAAAAGGAGCGCAGCACGCCCAGCGAAGAGCCAATGGTGTGGCCGCCCTCGATGCCTATTAGCGAGGCCAGCAGGCCACGTCTGTGCGCAGCAACGATGTCCTGCGAGGAGGTCGCCAGCATGGTCTCCCTCGCGTACATATCCGAGAGACGACGCACGATGTCGATTTGCTCCAGTGCCAGTTGGACAGCGTCCAATCCTTGAGCTTCGCAGGGTACATACGCCGACCTGGAATGAATGCCAAAAAGAACGAATAGTACTTAGGGACTTTTCATTGCATTTGGGGGACCCAGAAGATGCCAGGGTCAGGTAATTAAATAGCTGCAAGTGAAAGTAAAATATGAAGCTGATGACATATGCAAAAGTTGAACAATCTCTTTCACTCTTGGAAACTATGAATTCTCAAATCTGTTCTGATCAAATTTCAAATAAAGTTTCAAACTTGCCTCAACATTTTCAGAAGCACAAACTGTGAATTTGTATAGCACAAATGTATAGACTGCCGGATCTCAGATATGTTTTGACAATGACGACCGCTAAAAATGAAAGCGGCCAAAGATTGAAATTTACCGATGCTATGTCTGCATCTAGCGTGCCTCATTGAAATGAAGTCGAGTCAATTGCCTATCAGCGTTTTTCCCCTGCTGCAGTTGTCTGCCGGCTGTCAAAGGCCGTTCCGCAACCTCGCCCACATTTTCTACCATTTAGCACGGCTAGATATGGAACTGTGAGAGCAATTGTTTGCACTTGGAAAAATGTGCGGCTAAATTAAGAAATTTGATCAACAAAATCACTTTTAATTCGTTTTACGAGTTTTACAAGAAATTATATTTCTACAAATATCACTGTGAAATATGAAACTGCATATTTTTGAACAGCTTATTCTTATGCTATATAACAACATAGCCAACAACGCATAGGCCAAACTGTAAGCTCTAAGAGAGCCGAAAGTTTGAAACAATTCGATTTGCTCTGCGAAGCCGTTTTGTAAAATTTCAAGTGCAAAAGGTTCCAAATTGTGGTCAATGTTAGTGTGAAAGTCCAATAATTTAATGATAGTGTGAGTATGCTATATAATACAAAAAAACTATATCCAGCGTTGCTCGGGATGTCTCTTTGGTCCTTCTGAGGGCACGCTTAGCTAAAAGCACTGCCCACTTTCCAAATATGTTGATCAAATTTAAAAATTCTTCCTCATTTTCACACAATAATAACTACGGAATGTGTGGAGACCACGAATGGCCATTTATCAACAGAAAATATAGCATAGCGATACGTTTGCGATATCATACTATCGCAACTATCGATGTAGGTAATCGATCGAGACCTTCTTCTTGTTCTAGATCACGAAGCTTTTCTTTGCCTTCCGCACATAATTTGAATTAATAAGTTTATGTGAATAAAATGAAGCAACTAAATGCTTGCGTTTTAACTGGAGACAATATCAGCTCCATCTATCTCTCCAAAATCTCCAATCTATGTTTAAACACTAAAATTGCCTAAAAAACTTTACTGCTTAAACATAGGTGGCGCTGGAGTGCCGCTTGCCATGCAGCCCTTGAACTCGATTTTGAACCACTTGAAAGGTAGAATTTAGCAAAAACGGAAAGAAAATTTGTCTTGGCTTTGTCCTTTTCATATTATTGAAGTGCATACAGAAATTTCATGTTTAATCGGGGAGAATTAGGATCCATTGGATAGGTGGGCGGGGCCAAGCTATTTTATAGGAAGAAGTAAGTACCTCGTCACTTAGTATGAAGTTTGGTATTGTACCTTAAATATATATGTCGGGTGCATATCAACTGATAAAAGTTATGGTATATATCTAACATTGAAATCTTTAATGATCTGTAATACATGACTTTCTATCCTGAGTCCTTAAAAGTCCGCTCCTAGTTAATGCTGCTTTAGCTTTATAAACAAACGTATTCATAAAGCGAAGTGAATTGAATTTGGCATCTGTTTTATTCCGAATTTCTCACTTTTCTCAGTGTGGGTGTGGAAGGTATCCAGGCGGCAGGCAGACAGACAGACAGGTTGTTGGCTGCTTGCCCTGCGGCTCACTGCCAGTTGCCAAATTTTATTTTGCAGTCAAATTGTTGGCAGCTTTTTATTACAGTTGGCCTGGCATTGTGAGAGGTGGGCGTTTATATATATATATATATATGTGTGTGTGTGTGTGTGCTACTGCCACAGCAGCCACTGTGACTGAGGGCGTGTCAGCTGATGGCATCAATGTACTGCCCACTTTTTATGGTCTGACCAGAGCTTTGGCCTGGCCTGGTTATGTAGATTTTGCAGGTACACACTGGGGTCGATGTTGATTCGGCTTGATTGCATTTTTATGTGACTTTTTCAATTTTTGGTGATTTGTAACTTTCGCTAGTTGAATTCATAATACGTATACGCCCAAATGGAGGGCAACACATAATGCCAGGATCGGACTTGATTTATTTTCTTGATATTGAGCCAGAATTTACATATTGTATGAGCCTACACACATTTGGTTGGCCAAATCACAGAAGATAAGGCCAGCAGATGTGAAATATCAAAGTTTTTGACATTTTTGTTTTTCAGCTGGGGCTGAATCCTTAATCTTGACTTAATCAGACTCACCAGACTTGAACTCCAACCAATCCCTGCTTTAATCGCTCCATATCCGTTTGTGCCCATGCCGGCCTCGACCACATTGTTTTGTGATCCAGATCATGGCTGAGGTGGAGCAGTTCCAGACTGCTATGCGCATACTTGCGCACGTTCCAGGCGAAATTGTTATGGCCATCGACGAGCGGCACTTCACGCAGGATGCGCCGAACGATTCTCAGTCTTTGTGCATGTGAGTTGCGGCTGGGCGACATTAGGAAGTGCTGGTAAGCCAACGTGGCGGCAATTGCCAGCAGACAGATGGCGCTGACCAGGGTGAGGGCGAGCAGCCAGGAGCCGCGCCTTGTCTTGTGACCATCTTCATCTGGACTGCCATCACTGTTGCCTGTGATCTTGCCCTTACCCTTAGCCCTCGACTTTCCGCTGACATTTGCTGCCGCAGCGGCACCAACCAGCGAGGTGGGCGACTTGGCATCGAGGGCGGCACCGATGCCCATGCCGATACCCATAATGTCACCGCCAGCCAACGAGTTGGCAAAGTTCACTTTGGACTTCTGTATGCTGGCTATCTCGCCGCCGGAATCGCTAGTTGAGATCGAGTTCTGGCGGGACAGCGTGCGACGTATGGTCGGGTGTGAGTGTGAGTGCTCGGTGACATCTGGCAAGCCGCCAAAGCCGGTTGTCTGTAATGGGAAGAGAACAAAAAAAACGCAAATAGTGAGAAAGGAATAGAATTTTCTGCACATCTTTGATTTCATATGAAAATCGCAAAAAAGTCACTTGTAAATATGAGAAACAGCGCAAAATCTCTGAAAAATATTAGATTAAAGTTGGACTTTTTTGGTTGCTTTGAGAATAAATATTTTTCAAGGAGATAAATGTGATATATAGGCTTAGTGAATAAATGGAAATTTGTTTCTTTATCAAAGGAAAAGTTGTCCTTGCCATGGCCAGCCATTGTATTTGTATATTTATACGACAGAAGGTGAGTTACTATGACAGCAAGATGATACATCAAGGACAGAGAAAGGGGTAGGAAATACATGCCATAGAGGTCTAAGCCCGTCATATTTTGAACCAAAGATCAAAAAAGGCGACTATATGTACATTCTCAGTTGGTCAAGCTGCTATCAGATCACTATCTTCATGTTTACTCTCCTCTAGGCTAGTCAGAGATTGCCCCAGTGTCCTTCAGGAACTCGCTGTGGGCAAAAAGGTCACACTCTGTTGGGTTGCTAAGATATCATTAACAAAATGTTTTTCTGAGTCGAGTTTCTTGAGCAGTGGAGTAGATTCTTAGGACTTGAATTTCAACAAAGGTTTCTTTTTTTCTATTAAATTAAGCTTCATATCTTCATATGAAAGAGGGCTTTGATAATGATGCTGTTGAAATTTTGGTTTGGCTTCATATTCCCAAACTCAATTTCAAATTGTTCCCATTCAATTCAATATGAATATTAATATTCAAATATCATAACAAAGTCATAAACCTCTTAGCGAAGGTATGAAAATATTTGCAACATGAAAAAAGCTAAATAAACAATATTATCTTTTTCACCTGGAGCAGATGCTGTTGCTGATATTATTTTCTGGACGCCTTTCCACGACACACGCCAGGCGTCCGGCGGAAAGTTGCTTCATTAAAAGTCCGTCAAAGTTTGCTCGTTGATTTTACGCTCTAATTAAAAGTGCAGCAGAAGAGAAACTTTCGACGGTTTCAAATATTCACAAGTTGCATGAAACATCAACATGAGTCAAACGGAAACTTTTTAATGAACCAAAAAAAGCCAAATCAAAATCGATGTGATATGACAGGCTGTGTGGGAATAGAAAGACAAGTTACCCAACCGGTAAAGCTAATCTCAGGCCGTCATAATTAAGCCAGTAATAATTCATATATGTGTATGATGCGGTCCACATATGCGCATGTATGTATGGGTTTTCTGGGTCCAAGGAGTTTCGCATGCCTTTGTGTCCTTTCTCCCACACAAACAAATAAACTTTGTCGTTCGTATAAAACTTTTGGCATAAAGTTTCGCCTGCGGCTGCTGGCAATGACTTGTTTATATTGCGACTGCCTAAGGAATTATGCCAAACGTGGGAACAGTGCAAAATACGCATCAACCCTGGCTACATATGTACATGCCTCGATATGTGGCAACTTCAGGAACGGACTGCAAGTGAAGCTGTAACATTGCTGAGTTCTGTCTGTCATGTAACTAACTCAGAAACAACTAACAAGTTGAGGCAAGCATCCCATCTAATCGGCCTAGTTAGAGCAGACACGAGTTTAGTTTGCGAAACTCATTTAAATGTGAAAAAAATGAACTTATAGAGTTATGTTTTCAGCAAGAGCAGCAGATGCCATGGTTATTTCATCATTTTGGGCTATATTCTAACGCCTGAATTCTTTAGTAAGTGGCATGGTAATAATTGCAATATTCATACACATGAATACTTTATTAAGTGGCAAAATAATCATGCAACATTCATTCGGAATCTAACTTGTTATTAGTGACAACATTTTGTTGCTGTTATTAACATTGTTATTAACCCTCTGAACTAGTAGCTGGGATGAGCGGGAGAGTGTGAGCTGAGCAGCTGCTAGGTATTGTAGATTTTGAGTTAGATTGCCAGAGTGAGCGGTGACAAGAGAGGTGAGCGCAGAGGTGTGATCTAGGTATTGTAGGTTTTGAGTTAGATAGCCTGAGTGAGCGGTGACAAGAGAGGTGAGCGCAGAGGTGTGATCTAGGTATTGTACATTTTGAGTTAGATTGCCAGAGTGAGCGGTGACAAGAGAGGTGAGCGCAGAGGTGTGATCTAGGTATTGTAGATTTTGAGTTAGATTGCCAGAGTGAGCAGTGACAAGAGAGGTGAGCGCAGAGGTGTGATCTTTCGCAGATTAGCCCGGACTTTTTCACCAACTTGTATAATTATTTCAGTGTCTTATGATTATGTTTAAGAACCTTTCAAACTCATAGAACACAAAGTTCACATAGTAGTCACTGCTAGGGTAGTAATGACTACTTCTTTGTTAGGGTATTAATGTTGTGTTAGTATTAATTTCATTTGGATTGATTACAGTTTTCACAATGATGAATATTTCATTAAGCTTTTTCAATACATTCATGCGGAGCTTTTATATACAATTGGTACGAGGGCGGGTTGATAAGTTAGTGACTTTTCTAAATGTCTCGCTTAGTAATCGTTAAAGCGAAACTTCTCCTCTCAACTTCCATCTGTTCCAAATTTTGAGCAAGCCGTATTAGAACAACATTGATTAAGTCCCTGAAATGATATTAAGCGATCGGATATTGAAAGTGCAGGAGGTGGCTGAGGCTTTAAGCATCTCAACTATATGTTACATCACATTTTTCAGGCATTTTTGCATAGATTTAATATTGATGTGAAGTAGAAACGGACAGCGTTTGGTAAATTATAAAAATTCATATATTGGGATCAGTCCGTGAGGCATTAGAAAAACTTATTAATTGGAAGGATTACAAAATTTTAACAAAATAATGGATTAAATATACTCAACTAGTATCAGATTATGTTGAGAAATTAAATATTTATTTTTCTGTTAATCTAGAAATTTAGTTAAGAACAACGTTGTCTGTACTGTGAAATTTCAGGGAATAAAATGTGCGAGTGCGTAGCAATATCTTTCTTTGTTTATCTGATTTTTATACCTTTATAGGCAACCAGAATTTGTTAAAACTAAGGATTCATGAGGCGCACATATTGTTGCGTTGCGAACTTTCATACTAAGTAATCATTTATTAGATTTATCTAATCCAGTTCTGCATATTAAATGTTCATTCTGAATCGATTTTTTTTTGAAAGGGAAGCTAGCTGTATGTTACAAATTGAGTCTCAGATATATTGAAGCTATTTCTATTCTTAATACACATTTTAACTTTCATATTCCGAACAAGTGCATCTGCCTAGGCTCAAAGGCACTGAATGACCCTCCATCTCCATCTCACTTGCCGCCTGTAAACAGTCGCCAGAGCAATGACCGACCCTCCGAGAGCACACATTGGCTATTATGTGGCTTGAATTCCTTTGGGCTCAGCATCCTCGGTTGTTTCCGTTCCGTTGGGCCCCTTTTCGCCTGAATGTGCGGCTAATTAGCATGAAAAATTGGCAACACAGGGCGTATGAGCAATGTGCAGATGAAAGTAGCCAATTTTAAGGGGTTCCTTGTGTTTTTTTTGGGTTGGCAGTGCTGCTATAAAAACTAATTAAATAAGATATATGCGCGAGGGAAATGCAGAATTGGCAAGGCCTGGCTTGGCTACAAGAGGAGCGGCTTGCTGCTACATTTCCAACTATTTTAATTATGAATTTTCAGACATCAGACGGCGAAATTAACTTTTATTAATGCTGCAAACTTCATCCGGCGCAAGTCATAAAAGGAATGAATGGCGCGGAAAGAAATTTCGACAAAGCAAAAAAAAAATCATCATCTCAATTTATTCAATTTTTTAATAAAAATGCAAATATTTTACGCGATTTCCTCGCTCTGTGCAGAGTCTCGCTGCTCGCTGGGATTGCATATAAACATGACTTTTTCATAGCTTTTTTTTTTGCTTTTTCGCTTAAATGAAATACGAATAACTTTTGGGTGCTGCTGCTATTTAAAGGACGCATCAGCTCTACGTTGCGCTTTTCATGCCAGCGACTGACAATGGGGCTGGAAGTTGGAGATGTAGCGAGAGATTAGGGCTATATACTATACATATATACATACATATATATATATGTATTTACGTATTTGTTTATGTAGTTTTCCTTGACGCGTGGGGCAACGCGTAAAGTTTTTCCTGTTTGCAACGTCAACGTCACTATCATCATCATCATCATCATCATCATTATTAGGTTGTGGATCCTATGCCGGTTTGGTAATCCAGGAAACAGCTTTGGCTTTGGCCACATTTTCGCAGGCGATGAAGCTGCACGTTACTGCTCCAAAATTCATGGGCTGTGGCAGGCAGCCGAATTGTGTAGCAGCAGGTGACAGCGTTTGAGGCTTTGTTTTTAGTTAGTTGAATTTAGTTTTGGGCCAATGCGATGTGTCTGCACTGAGTTTATAATTAGTTTGGCTTGGCTTTTACCTCCTGCAGTTGACAGACTCGTTTAAATGCCAAACAAAGGCAAACATTCTGCATTTGGACTTCATCGTTATTATAATTATAACAAAATTTTAAGTAGACTCATAATTACTTCTTGATTTTATAACTTTAGAAACTTGAGGCGCAATTTAAGCACAGCTCCAGGCATTTTCTTACTAAGACATATGGCTTGTATATGGAATTGGATCAATGTATTATCAGAAACCAGCACAATTTTGTTTCGTGATATTCAAATATTTATGAAAAATATTTATTTGAAATTTGTAAATCGTTCTGTTAAGGTAACAAATACTAAGATTCACTTTAAATGTTCAAATGTCTATGTAATTTACAATACATTAAGGCCTCACTCTCCCTCACATTTCCAACTAAATTTCGTATTGACTTTGACAGATGAAGGGAACATTATCACTTACAGAGTAGATGCAAAGGCCCCAAAACATATGACTGATCATATGATCAGACAGAGAAGAGTAGCTTACACAAGAAGCAACAACGCAACACAACCTCTTTATATATAAAACTCTTTATATGACTGACTGATTTACTGACTTATTATTCACTAAAATATTCACACAAGTTAGATATGCTGTGGCGCAATCCCCGACTGGAATCAACAAGTTAGTCAAAATCAGGGTTCTTTTCATATAGAAAGAAGAGGCGATCTTAGAGCTTTCTAATCTGCACAGCTTTGACAGAAGTAGGGAGACCCGAACTAGAACTCCACCCATAAAAAAAGCAGTATATGGGAATCGAACTCGGGACAGTTTATATATATCCATGTATGATATTTGTTGGAATATATTTTACTTTTTTTTTCAGCAGGAATTTTAGTTAGAGAAAAATCTTAAATATATATAATAAATAATAAAAGTAATCTCGAGTATTCTGATTGAAAAGCTTAGATATTCTCTTAGATATCGATAGAGATCGCAACCAAAAATCGTAAATGCAGCGGAAAATTGCTTCAAAAAAACAAAACAAAAAAATGTCAGCCAAAAATTAAAGTTTTCATAGATAACTTGGAGTCTTTAGGTAAATTTGGTAAAATAAAAACGACTTTGATATATATGTCTAACGACTTCTCAATCAAACTCGGCAACTTTCCATCATTTGTGGTATTTGGCAAAACAAATGTGAGTTAGGGATGGCCACTGAGATAGAAATACCGAACCATTTTATCAGCGCAAACTCAATGGATATCACAAAAGGTTATAGTATATAGTGTATGTGCTCTGATATTATATATAGCATATATAGGAAATATAGAAATTATTTGTTAAATTTAGTTGCTTTCGTAGTAAAATCACAAATTCGATGCACTAATCTGTGCAGGTCTAGCATAACCTTATCTCAGCCGCTGATCCAAAAGGTGCTTCAGTCGTTACCAACTCGGTAGATACTATCATCCATGGAATCCCACAATTCGATGACGCTAGGCTTGAATGCTAACTTTACCGTTTGAAAACATGGATGCATAGGATAAAATCGACTTAAAGCAGCACTCAAAGGCGCATATTATAATCATATAGCTGTCTTAGAACCGACTGTTTCGGAATGCATACTTTCTTATATCGGGACGTAGACGTACAATGCGCTGCACGTTCAAGTGGATCCGCAATACCAAGCCCAGACTAGAAGCTTCCAACCTGCCGCCAACGGAGCGAGGGGTGCAGCCTCGCAAAGACAGGAAAAATCGCGACTTCGCTCGCTCACTTTCAATGAAAGTTAAAACTACAAGCCTTAAAAAATTACCTTATCTACTAGCTAGATGTTTTTATAGAGATGCTTTGTTTGAGTTACTTATAGAGATAAGGTTAAAGAGACTATTGTAGTTACAATAGAAGATAGTTTTAATTACAGTGCTGAAGAAAACTTCTTTATTCTTATCAATCCGAACAAATTTGATCGATATCTGGCTCTCAATTATATAGTTGCCGTAGAATGAACCCTTAGTATGTAATTCTTTTTATTGTTTTTCTATTGAAATTGGAATATTTACAATGCCAAAGGTATATAAGCGTTATTTTCTTGTATTTTTCTGTCATTGTTTTGGGTACTAAAATATTTCATGTTTTGATATTTTGTGACCATTTTCAATTCATTTTCATATTTTTCTCAAATTAATGTCAACTAGTTGCTCAGATATATATTAATTTTCAAGGGTTTGATCAGATTTTCCTCACGTCGGAATCAACTTGGTAAATATAAATAGAAATTGCCAACTCGGTAGATGCTATTATCCATGGAAGCTCACAATTACTAAGTTTACTGATTGAAAACATGGATGCATCTTGGATAATATCGATGTTTTTGGACATCTCTAGTGTGAGTCTGTGTGGAACTCCATTTCAAGCATCGCTTATCAAAAACATATAAATAGAATAACAAATTCAAAAAGTTGGAATAAAAAGTTATTTGTAACATAATATCTATTGTTCTGAGAGTACAACTCTATCCATTACGCTCTCTAAAAGAGAGATTTAGATTTAGATTTCGAAAGAGATGTTACTAGACCTGAGCGTTAGAGCACTCTCTCTCTCTCGTTGGTTGCCCAGAGCGTTTGGTGTACAAATTGACTTCATTGTTATTGCGTGTCCCAGGGGCAAAAAATCGCGCAATTGAGTTTTAAATAAAAATAAGACAGAACAACAACAACAGCTGCAAAAAAGCTCCACTCGTGGGGCCAGCAACCTGCAACCTGCAGGATATCAGCATCAGTGTGTGGCATGGCAAGAGGGATGGCAAAGGAGGCAAAGAGAGCCGTTCACGCGACACAAAAGGCCCGGCGGCAAGAGGACAACAACGACAACAACAACAACAAATGGCAGTCATAACAATGAGAAGAGCAGAGAAAAAAAAAAAAACTGTAACGGAATGCTTTATAGTTTCCGCCATTATTTTTTTGCATTTTTTTTGTCGCGCTGCAGTTTAGAAAAATCTTTTTTGTAACTCTCAGATTTGTGTTTGTTGCTCGGTTTGCGCTTTACAAATTTTGTCCGAGAATAACAAGCAGCTGAAATCCGTGCCAAATATGCAAGACAAGGGTTGGGAATTGTGTGGGGGGAAATGCATGACAAAAGACTCCAGGATATGCTGAAATGAAGTTGTCATGCAATATCTCATATGAACTGGAATGGAAGTCGAGTGTTAGATATGCTGTATTTCTATATCTATATAGTAATAATTCAGAGAGCTGACAATAAATGATATTTTAAGATGCGACAGAAAAATCCCTAAGAATGAAAGGAGAGAGGCGGAGAGGTGCTCTGTGTGGGCGCCTTAAATACATTCTTAAAATGGGGAGAATAGTTGGTCCCCGTTAGGATGACCGAATCGAACTCCTAATGCTTTCAATGTCCCACAACATTATAAAGAATGTTTCCATCAAATAGTTTCCACAAGTATTCCCAGAATACCCAATAAGCTTTAAGCAAACACAAACTTGATTTCCTTGACTTTTTGTTGACCGAAATTAAGTTATCAGTCACGATGAGTGTTGATTTTGATTGATTCTCAGCCAAGAGGGATACAAAGGAAAACTTTTTATGCAATTTGTGGCAAACTTTTTAAATGCCTCGCTCATTGTGCGAACCGCAACAAATGGTCTATGGTCTATCTGTGTAGGGAACTGGAACTCGAATTTACTGATCCATTTGTCCATTTGGGTGGGGGCTGGCTAGTCGTCATCATCGGTCCTGGGATGTCTGTTGTTCATGTCAACGTCGGCAAGTTTTTAGTTTTTGCGTTGGAAGTTTTCGTTTTTTTTTTTTTTTTCGTTTGCAAATGTCGTTCAGAGTATTTCATGCTGATGGACAACGCCAGCAAGTTCAACTCTTCAGTTCTGGTTTGTATCTGTCTCTCTCTCTTACTCTCGCATTCCATCTCTTTCAGCATAGCCACAAATTGCTACGTAATTTCTCCCTTCCTCTGGCCAACAGCGAGAAGACCATCAGCAGGAGGAACAGCCAGGGCAAGGGGAAGGGTGGGGTTTAGGGACAACGATGACTTTGTTAGTGTTTGTTGTTGTTTATTTGTTTCGTCCTCGACCGTTTGTTTGCTTGAACAGTCTCGTTGCCAGTTATGTGGGCGTTGACCGGCGACTGTCTGTGTGCCATAGCCACCATGTCTGTGTTTCTGTCCCCCCCGCCCCACTCACTACCGTGTCGCGCTCTTGTTATCTGTCTGTGTGGAGTATTAACAGAATTTCAATGCTTTAAGTGCTCATTAAACAATTTAAAGTTTAGTGATTGACTTTTACTGCTTGCCAACACTTTGCTTTTCTGACTAAACTGCAGGCTTTCAGTTGGTTTCACATCCTCCACATGGTTGGGAGTAGTATATGTGTATAATCCCTAAAGTTTTGATAGAATTGTTTTTCTTTGCTAATTCCTAGAGAGAATACTACTTGGGTGTTTATCTCTTTCGGCTGTGAAATACTTTTGTAATCGATTCAGATTGGTCTATGAGTTGGCTTTGCCTAAGATTTTAAAGGGAAAATTCTGTTCCGCAAAGGCAAAGTTAAACATTCTGCGAAGATTATTAATGAACAAATTAGGAGGTCGATAAACAAAGGACTATGAAATTAAGAGATAAAAATGGCAATTCTAAAGATTTGATCTATAGATTTCAGTTAGGAGACTTGACTTTAGGTCCCACTGAGTGTAAGGTCTTTAACATATAAATCAAGAGTCTATGGTATCTGCTTGGAGATCTATATTGATTCAAATAGGTAAACAATTACTGTCTTAATTCCCAAGCCTATGGAGAAGTTAGCATCCAGATTTGAGATTAAGAATGGCTCTGAGAAGCCATATCTATGATGTGAAGCAATACAAAAAAGGACTTGTTAATTGACAAAAAGAAACTAAGAATATTTGCAAATGCAGTACAGCGCCAGGTTGTTTAAGCGCAAATACATTGAATCACTGCTGGAAGCATGAAAGAAAGACCAGAAAATCTCTTTATATCATGTGCTGGGGCATGTTTCATATATAGAATGGTAGCCCACACAAAACAGCCCAGGTTCCTAATGGCTAAGGAAAACAAGAATACAAAATTGTCAATTGTCTACTTAAGAGAACATTTGCTTGCATCTCATCACGCAACCCAACAATCCTCCTAAAAACTAGAATACTTCTAAAATGTATCATTACTTAGGGAACTCTCTCTTTTCTACAGCGAAAGATTTTATTATAACCGCAGATCTGAAGACCGAATTGTATTAAACAGAGAAACAATTTTGATATAATAATTCAGTTCAATAAGTGTACTCAAAAATATAAGGTAATGCAGGTAATTAGTCTTTTCTTTCTCAAATTGATGGCTAACAAACTTTCGCTTCTTTAATCATCTGTCATTATGGTCTCATAATTAACAATAGCCTACAGTTTTTCCACCTCTTAGAGCAAGTAACACGCATAACAATCCATCCATAATTCACGTAAATGTTCTAACAAAACATATCATACAATTGTATGCGAAAACTAATCGCATTCGTATCTGTAGGCCATCAATCAAAGCGGCGCCTCGACCACGAAACGCCAGGCCAAGTCCACAAATGCCATTTGCCAAAAAACAGAAACACAAATCCTAGGCGCCATAGCACGTTTGGAACGCATAGAGAAATTGTTTGGCCCAAACTATTTGCACATGGAACTCAATAAATTTGGTGCCAAGTAAAAAGTTGAAGCAGAAAGTTTCCCCGTGAATTCTTGAAAATGCAGACTCAACACTTGAATTCGATTTAGGTTGAGGGTGAGGTGTACCTCTGGGAATGATTGGCATGGGACAAGGGGTTGGAGCGAATGCGAATGAGAGCTGTATTCAATCTGGATTTGGCAAACAATGGGCGAGCAGGGCAAACTATTGGCAAACTTTATGATGAAAAGCAACGAAAGATAAGCCAAGATAATCACCGTAGTCTGGACAAGAGTGAGTGAAAGAACGAATAAGCGCAACAAAGCGCGAAATGACCAGGATGGTAACGGCAGCGGTAAAGGACATGGCCATGGAAATAATGGTAAATTTTATGGGTCTGAGCGAAAAACGCATAAAAAACGCAAGCGAAGCAAGCAGCGAAGGAGGGAAAGCAAAACGCATCGAACAGCAAATAGCACAAGCAAGCAGCTGCAGCTGAACTGGAGCTGGACCACTGCCCGAGCTGGAGCCGGAGCTGGAGCTGGAACTGCACATTTGTAACATTTAATTTATTATTCAAATGGGAACAAATGGCGCCAGCAGCCAAAGATGACAGCAGCCGCCGCTGTGAGTTATGTTGGCTAACTCAAAGGACAATTGCCCGTGCGCCCTGAGCTATGCAACATATATTTAAGCAGTCACATAAATGGCCATACGTGCTTATGGGTGCGTGCAGCATGCTGCACATATTTGCTATAAAGCGGTTGTACTTCACATGGAGTTGATAAGGCCTTGTCCAAACCAATCGAGTTTCACTTACATGGAAATAGTCATTTGTCAGGCGGCCGAAGTTTGGAACAGTATTATATGACGCCAAGCTAACCTGATTTGAATCGAATTATAAATCAACTTGGGTTTACTTTAGGTCTATTTGTTCTTTAGGCTTCATGAAAGTGATACTTTTTTTGATCCAACCTTTATTTCAAAATGTATTTGTGTGCTTGTTATTTTTGTTTAAAGACAAATTGTAGCCGATTCTCTCAATTATATATAGACTAAGTTATACTAGAACAGTTTGTATGTATTTGCTCGTTTTGTGCAAATTGTCTCAGAAGACGAAATAATTTTTGTCACGCAGCAAGTCACGACAGGATGAACAGCTGTCAGATAAATAAATGAATTATATATATAGACATATACACTCGTATGACAACTCTGATATTCAGCACACAGCCGCATTATGTCGTCGCCTGAATAAATTAAAGCTATCAAAAAAAATTATTTTAATGAATAATACAATGAAGCAGTCAAAGTGCGGTTTTTCTTATGACAATATTCATCGCTCATAATCCTCTTCAAGCTTGTTAATATGAAAGTTTCGGAGAACTTTAGCAGAAAATGTTAACGCTTTCTTAGCAGAAAGGAAGGGAAATGACTTTTTATAAACAAAAATCGAATATTAACTCAATTAGTAGAAACTTTGTCTTACAAAGACTGCTTTTATATAGATCGAATAGTGAAAAAATTCCAAATGTGTTATAAAAAATGGTTTTATTCCATTAATTTGAAGACACAATTTCAGGCAGTTCAACTAATTTTAATAGCACTTTTCAGATTCAATCTCTAAAACAGTGATCCATATTAAATGCAATCACAGTCTTCCTTTGCTTGTGTGCTTGGAGATAGGTTTTTCTGGTGTTGTTTTGCTTCCGAATGTACCCTCTCCTCCCCTCCCTCCCAATCAATAGAATAATGCTCTAACATAAACATTTTGAAAGCTTAAACAGGTTCTTCTGTCGTCGACTAATGTTGATAGTTGGATACTAAAATAAGTCCTTAAGTGTGTGAATTCTGATCTCTCAGCGAGATGATTTGCTATTTGAGGTTTTTTGAACGCTCAACAAGTCTGTTGTGATAGCCGAATTGGGAGAACTCGCATTTAGTTTGACGGAGCACAATCGTTCTTAGGCCTTTCAAATCTCCAACTGGTAGTCCACCTTTCAGAATTGACTGTCTTACGCTCCATTAATGGTCTGTTAAGTACATGGGTAGAACCCATGCTCCAATAACTCATGTTTGTCTTGCGATCGTATGCACAAATCCATAATGCGTTTTCAGTGACCGTGGCTGTATCTCATTAACATTTTCTGTCATCTATTAACAAGAGTCTCATTTGGGCGATGATCGAATTTTGCTCATGGCTTGTTTCTTGGCAAACTTGCATAATCAATCCTTGTAGAAATATTAGATAAACTGCAGCCAGTGTGTTATTTGAAGCAGTTGAAGTAGCAGGTTCAATTTTTAAGTGATTTTTTATTATGATTATTTTTATATTATTTATTTTTTCATTTGGGAAAACTCTTTTGTTCAATCATATAGGAAACCCTGAGTCTTTTTGCTATAATTTGGTCTACTTAGAGGAAGTTCAATTGCAATTAAAAGCGGCAAAGGCTTTAAATAATATTTTTCACATTAATTGAATATATTTTCCAACGATACAAGCAAATTTTGTGGGAATTTTTTGATTAGTAGAAACGAAACGCGATGGAATGCAAGCGGGGGCGGTCTTTCGTCGAAGCTCATGAAATAAAAGGGAAGCTTCAGCCTTTATAGCGAGTACAAGTTACTCTTGAAATAAGTCTTATTTGCGATTTTCTTGATATATAAAAATAAATATATACAATTTGGAGAACAGTTTTAAATTTAAGAGACTTTTATTTAATTTCCAAATAGTTGTTGTGAAAACCTAAAATATCCAACTAAAGAATATAGATCTCTACTCGAGCTATAAAAGTGTTAAAAAAGGGAATATAAATTGCCTTAGTTCCTTTTATACAACAAAAAATTTGCTTCTAAAAATCAATTGTTCCCACAAAAAAAAACTAAGAAATAACTCAATCTTTATTTCAATTTCCTCAATATGCCTCAATCTGACAGATACTTTCAAATTTCACAGGAGTTTGTAAAGTTTTTAAGTCAATTTATGCCTTCAATAACTATCTGAACATGGATGGAGCTATTTCCCCCCGGGGGTGTAACTAAATCTTGCATGTGAAAGTCAATTAACATTTATCTAGATTTATATATATTGAGAAACTTATCCTCTATACAGCCACGACATTGTTCTACATACGCAAGTAAGTATATCTACATACAAACACACAAACACACATCGCCGTACAAATACATACGTAGTTGTAACAATAAAACGTGTCATTTGAAGATAGCGACAGCCGCATCCTCCATGACAATAGCTGCGATAACAAAAACGTTAACATACCAAGCAACCAGAGCACCCAGCCGCTACCTATCCAAGCCTCCTGGCCGTTTGATTCTGTTAAGACATTGCCACGACCACCCATCCTTCACCCATCCACCCGCCTTCTTTCATTTAAATCGCGGCACGAATACAAAGTCTTGGCAATAATCGTAAATGTGGATAAAGGCCATGAATGCCAATTAGAGCAGCGGGCAAAGCACTAGGATTATCGTTATCACAATCCCCTTCGACTCCCACACCTTATCCCAATCCCACACTGATAACCTACGCACCTGGTAGTCCATGTAGTTGTCGAAGTGCATGTAGGAGCAACCACCGGCAGCCGCTGCCGCACCGGGATCACCTGGCATGGGCATGTTTAGACCGCTCTCGTCTAGTTCGAGAGCAGCTGGTGGCGGCGGCGGTGGCGATGGCGGTGGCAGATTGTCGCCTTTAAACGAAACGCGCTTTGGTTTGCTCGTCTGCCCATCTAGGCGTCGACCACGGCCCAGGGTGCCAGCAAAGCGGCCTGCCTGCATGGCCCCACCGGCAGCTCCGGCTGCCAGTGTGCCCATCATATATGACAGTGAACCGCAGCCGATGACCGCGTCCTGGTGCTGCTGCTGCTGCTGATGTTGTTGTTGCTGCGCAGACTGCAGACCGCAACCGCCGAAGCGAAAGTGCGGCATGCATGTCGTGGTCGTATTGCTGCCCGTGCCACATTCGCTGCCCTCAAAGTCGCTCTCCACGTCCGCCGCCGCCACCCCCACCCCCACAAAGGCCGCTGGCTGAAAGCCGCGCGGCAGCGTTGCGGAGGTGGCCGTAGCCGCCGTGGACGTCGTTGGCGCGGCTCGCCCCAGAGTGCCCGTGCAGAGTATGTTGATGGGCTGTGGATGCTGTTGTATTTGGATGCTGTGTGGAAGCTGTTCGCCGGCGACGCCGCTTTGCAGAAGCGCCAATTCGCCGCTGGCCGCCGCCTCCGCTGTCAGTATGTGCGTGGGCTGCAGCTGATACTCATAGTAGTGCCCTCCCTCGGGCGGGGGACCAGCGCCGGCTGCTCCGGAACCTCCTGTGGCGGGTGCCAGCAGCGTTGTGGGAATCATCATGATGGGCAGCATTGTGGCCGGCGCACCGCTGGCCGACGACGCCGCTGTATTTGCCGCACCTGCCTGAAGCATTTCCATTTGGCACATCTCCTCATAGCTGAGGGGACGCAGGTGCTCCATGTCGGAGTAAATTCTTTCTACACTTTCGAGCTTCACAAAATCCAACTTCAAACTTTCTCAGACGCTACACCTGTACAGACGGAGTCGGGTGGCTAGATGCCGACGCACACGCACACAAACAAAGCTAACCAGACAGACACGAACAGCTGCCTCAGCGCGGGGTGTTGCCAGACGTTGCGGGCGGGGGTTGAGTATGTTTCGCGCGCGTTCCTTTATCCGTTATCGTTGCTCACATGACGCTGCGACTCGTGTGTCCAACTTGATACCGCGACTGTTCTCCAGCAACTGAACAGAAACTGAAGCTGTCCGCCAATCTCCAGAGACTTTTGTGCTCCCTCTGTGCAAATTCGCCGCCATTCTAGGATGCTGTGCAGCCCCAGCGCATGCGCACTGGTTAGTAACCAAGGCGAAGCATCTGCTCTTCGCCGCCTAGAGTTTTGTTTTGATTCCACTTTTATGGGTGCGTTGGTCGGTGGGCAGCGGCGACGTCTAAGTGGGATGAGTTGATTACTCGCTGCTGGTCCGCTTGTTTGAGGCGCTGTTGATTTTTTGCTAGGACGCGTCGTGGGAAATTAAAATACTTGCAAAGTTCAAGCTGCCGCCAAACATGAATGAAGGATTTTAATTGCGGCACCCCGAGTCGCGTGAACTGGGAGAACGCCGTTCTGCCATTGCCATAGGGATTGGGATTGGTGTGGGCAACGGCAATGGCAAGCAAGCGCAGCCAAAGCAACGGATATATACTTATATAGACAGCAATCCTCTACTCTACCTACCCTCTGCCCGCTGCAACCAATGCGCAGCTGTGCAACCAACTGTTGGGCTAAAATCCTGCCCATTGATGAGCATGAGCACGAGATAGGCAAATCGGGCTCAACTTGTGGCTGAGTGCGCTTCAAGAGCTCGCTCAATGAGAACTATGATTAAGAAGAAATTATATGATTTTCATGGGATTAACCTAAGTATAAGCGCTAGATAGATATACCCAGACAAATGTATGTGTTTTCTTTAGAGTTTTCTATAACAATACCATTTTCATAGTTTGATTGTCTCTCATATTAGTATTGTGATTTGTGTTTAGTTAAGTTTGGCATTTTGTGAATTCTTCTCCCAAATCGTTTGTTGGCAATACTCAGTTAAAGGATGAGGCTCATTTCTGGCTTTCAAGTGATGATAGTCCACAAGAAGTACATAAGTCATCGTTGTAACCACAGAACATTCCCAATTGATGTACTTTATTGGCATTTGAATAGTTGAAACTTACTCCTTTAAAAATGCAAACAAGGATTTTAACAAACCGAACGGTACTCAATGGTTTTCAACTAATTCGTGCACCAACTGAAGGGAATTTGGACTGAAGACATATTTCTACAACGGTTTGAAGCCACTTGGCATTCACAGCTTTAAAGAATTGACTGAAAGAAACATTTTGTGAAAGATTTATATATCTAAATGGTCCCGAATTTGGCCATTTAAGGCCTTTGGATTGTTTCTTTTTTAGTAGTTCCATGAAGTCATTGGTTTATGCAAGGAAATCCAAAGCTTTAGAAGATTTTGAACACAATATTATCTGCGACCGTTGCCATTGCTTCTTGAAAGTGTGGTTGAAGAATAGAAAATGCTCTTTATCCGAACCAGCCGCAGTGTCTGTATGTTCGAAATTATATTTAAACATAAATGACATAAAATTATATAAGCTTTATTTTACTTTCAAAAAATTTCAGTTTTAAATTAAAGAATCTCAGAGTTTTAGTCAAATATATAAACCTCTAAAAACCTCTAAAAAAAAGTATCTTTTATTTGCTGAAGATGTTCTAAGTATTCTTTTCGCAATATTTTCTAGTTGTGTTTTGATTAATTTCAATGCGTTCAGCATTATATCAATATTTCATGTGGGAGTTTTTAAGTTGAGATTTGCTTTGTCAGCTGGCACTGGAAGTATATCATCAGATACTAAGAATCTTTTGCAGTGGTGCAATGTTCAATGACTTTAAAGCTTTAAGTGGTAAAAAGACGACTTTCTTCTACTTCTAGATGTATAATATTGAAACGATATTTGGAGGGTCTGGAAGGAAGCATCTGCAAAGTGATAATGAATATGCATATGTATATTCTTGAACAAGCCCATTAATTTCTGTTCATTTGTTTTTTGTGAAAACCAGTGTCTCAGCTTAAAACTTAAAGTTTTTCTCATAAGGCTTTTCTATCAGTAGTCAAAAATGACTGAATCGGATTACCCTATTTGGTCCTTTTAACCGGATATTTAACTGACTATATTAGCTATAACTATATCAGCTTACTAAAACTTTAGTCTATAGTCTTACCATATATCTCATTAACAAACAGATAATTTACCTCGGAGCTGACTTTTTCGTTATTTCACCTGAAATACAGGCGCATTAGGTGTTTCAAGCATATGAAAAACTGTGACCCCTACAATGATTTCATGGTTTGAACTTACCCTCTACCATCTCTGCTGCGTAAACTCAACATCTGAGCTACTGATTTACTTGATTTCCAAATAGAATATTCACATAGATAAAAGTGTATTTGTGTCGCTCACAACTTGTTTCACAGATACTCGAAACTGAACTAATGCAATTGTGCTACTGCATGTCGTATGAGTGATAATTTATGGACCAATAATAACTAATATATAAGTTAACACTGGCTGGCACCCTTCTTCCCCTGCCCCCTATGCCAGCCAAGATACGCTGCTGCAACAACAACTGCAGCGGTTCATTGGCAATATCCGGTTACCACTCAGCACTTTGTCGATCAGCGCTTTGGCAATCCGTACTGTAGCAATCAGCAGTTTGGGACCGGCGTGTGCAGCGGCGACTCAGCGAAGCCACGGCAACTGCAAGCGACGGCCAGGCGGTCTCAAGTTGCAGCATTTGCAACGCCGACGCCGCTGACAACACTACTAAAGACTTCGTGGGCCAGCCGGCCAGGGCAGAACCTTTTGGGCGGGCGATCGAATCAGATCACCAATATCAAATCGGAATAAAAAAAGGCATCATTACAACGTCGAATAAAAATTCCTTGTAATTCATTCGAGGGATCCGATTTGGAGCTTGAATTTTGCTGAAGCTAAGCCTTTAAGGGATTTCGGGATGCATAGGTAATATCAGTTGGGCACCCACGGGGCGCCACGGCTTAATCTATATATTTTATTAAATTTCTCATTAATTTTGGACTTTCATTAAATATTTTTTACACTATTTTTATAAAACTTATCCAGCTTAGCTTCCGCTACTGCATATCGTATAAGTTATTACTTTTTTATATACATTTTTTGCATTTCAGAGTTTTCCAATAAATATATTATGCACTTCCTTTGTTTAATAAAAAACTTCACTGAAATTGATTTTTCCCTTAAATTCTTATTCACCTGAAATTACTCGTACAAATAATTTTCTTTTTAAAGCGAATGAAACTTCCTCTACGTCTATTATATGAAATCTGTTTGTCTCACTTCAATTACTTTTGGGCGTCTTGGCTTCTCCAGATTTGCCATCAACTTTATAATAAACACATTTTTCCCCTAAAATGAAACGTGTTTGGCAACTGAATCTCAAATTATAGGCTATCTGTGTTGATATTTTCATCACTCCGCTGTTCGCATTCTCACATTTTTTGACATTTTCAGTTTATGGGCCGTCTGTTTCAGTTCCTGCATTTGACTCCTTGCGGGTGGGTGTTTCATTTCGTGTAGCCGGACCCTCGCATCTGTGTTCCAATTGTAACACAAAGCCAGAGGAGAAGGCACACAGTTGGAAATGTCTCTTACAGACGTGTACCTCAACTTTTTTGTTGTTGCTGCGCAGTTGTTTTTTGTAAGAGATGCCGCCAGCACCGCCATCGCCATCGACACCGCCGCTGTGCTTCATTTACATTTGCTTTTGCCTCTCATCCTATTATCCTGGTTAACCGGCTCATTCGCTGTATATGCGTTACTTGTACTTGTATTACGGTTCCCTTAGCAACCCCTCAGCCACGCCTGCTGTGCCATTTGTCAAGTTCTGCGCCCGGCTTCAGCTCCAGTTCGACTTTTTGTAATTACAACGGCTGAGGGGAGGTGAGGGGATGGTGGTGGTGAATGAAAAAGCGGCTTAAAAAGCATCGCGCTTGGGTTTTGTGGTGCTCGTTAAAATTTGTTGCTCTCATTTCGATTGTCGTTTCGCTTTCTTGTTCTGCCTGTTGTTGTTTGTATTTTCTGTTTGTGTTTGTGTTTTTGTTTTTGTTTTTGCCATTGCTGCCGTTTTTAGTGCGATTTCATTGCCTAGCGGGCGTAGGGTGGGCGGGCTTGGCACCACTGTTTGCTCTGGATTGAAGGTATTTTGCTTAAATATGCGAACCAGATTTAAGAGCACTCAAACTGGCACTGGCGCCCCCGTTTAATGCTGTGATTCATGATTCCATGATTCCATCTCAGCCTAACTGTGCTTTAAACTTAAGCTCATACCATACCCCTGCCATGCATCCGGTTTGGAGTAATTAAAAGTTTTTAATCATTGGCTAACTCAAGCGTATGCAATGATGTGTGTACGTGTGTGCGGGCTCCTAAAAGTATGCAGCAAAAAGTGTTGGCTGCTTTGCTGTGTGGCGGGCGGCTGTGTCAGATGATTAAACGGTTGGTTTGGCGTCATGCAAACTAGCTGCAAAAAGTGGACAGGCAACGTGAATAATTTAAAACATGCTGATGGAAAAAATGTAAATTAAGCTGCAAAAGGTAACTCTTATGAGCGAGGAGAATGCTTTAGGCGGCCAAGTGATTATGAGTATTTTAGTCAAGTTTTGTCATTCCTTTGTCTGGTTTTTTGATATGGTTTATGACCTCATTGACAGCGTGTCAAAGTTGTAGGAATTAACACGACATACTTGGGGAAACTAACTTGTGGAAGTATTGCATATGTGTGATATATTGTCCTGGTAATAGCTAACAAGGTATGATAATCAAAGGAAATCACTTTTTAGTGTCTTTAAATTCATAGAATTCTCTTTTATATATATATATTCTGAGTGTCACTGACGTATATCCTCATCATGATTGAGAATATATATACTTAATATAGTCGAAAATACTTCCTTCTTGCAAACTTTATGACACAGTTAATATACATTCACATTTTTTGTGAATGGTATAATTTATTTCAAGTAGCAAAGCATCCCTTTATTATTCATTTTGCACAAGCTTCAATAATAAGCTTGTTGTTTAGCTCTTATTTATTATTTATTAACTATATTTTACTGAAATTTCTCCTGATATTTTGCAAATATGGTCTTATGCCAGCTTATTCCTTCAAGCATTTTAATCGTCCTAGTCCATCTCCATGTTCGACAGCGCTGTATAAACATTTCTATGCTTGTCCCTCCAGCGGGAATCCTGTTGGAAACATAAATCAACTGGCATTAGGCCACGAGTTGCTGTCGCTGTTGCAACAAGATAAATAAATTAACTCATTCAAGTTAGTTGAAAGTTGGACTTAGTGGCATCATGGCATGCTAGTATGTGTGGGCGGGGTGCAAACAGTGGGGCGGCAACCATCCTCTTCCCCCATTCGCAAACAACTCGTTAAAAACGCGTGAATCCTGGCTAATTTATGGCTAATTAAGTTAACGCTACTCTTGTACGCGTGCTGCACGGTTGTTTGCGTCTCTGTCAAGTTGTCGACTCATTTCAAATTTGTAAAGAATTGGATCTATATATAGTCATCCATGGAACAGATGTCTTGGCCATATGCTATGCAGGTAATTATGATGCCACATTGTCTGTACATTTCTATAGCAACAGCGCATACTTCTATGTACTTATATGTGTGTGTGTGTGTTTGGAAGTCAGGCAGAACAATGCAGAGTTGACAAATGGAGTCAGGACTTCTAGATATCCTTCTTAGTCAGTTAGTTGACAATTGCCCAACGAGGTTTCCATTCAAACTACAAAACTTACTTGAATAAGCGAAACTGCTATCCTAAACATTGTTTGAGAAGTGAGTTTCACCTCCGGTAGAGGGAATAGAGGGCCTTTTCATGTCCTATGAAGACTCCTATGAAAAATATTACTCATTTTAGCTTGCCATTTTAATCTCTCTGTCATTGATCTATTAATTTGTAAGTGAAACACAGTCAGACTTAGGAACTGACCTAACATGCAGATCGATTGAAGGTGGACAAAGTCGAGTCGATTCATCCAACTTTGGCTTGTTATAATTATAAAATGATCCGATTGACCGAACGTTTGAGAGACGTATCAGACATATCAATATCCCTCTTATCCTTTCACTTACAGGGTATAATAAACGACAAAGTCGCTACTTAACCAGCTCATGAATACTTCATTAATTAAGCAGCCTGTTATGAGGGACTTAAGAGCGTAATACATTTTTATGGTCGCAAATGGAATTATAACTGCGGCCATGCAGCAGCCAGAACAACAAGAAGCCATATAATACTTACGTACACATAGCCACAGCACAGTTAAGTACAGGTACATGTACGGCAGAAGCTGTGTAGCAACCAGCGCTTCCTTTCAATTTTCCAGGCACCCAACCACATACACACACGTGCGTCCATCTTGTGGGGTAATTTCATAGACAAACATCATTGGCACTTCTGTTTGATGACTCCGAGTATCAATTAAGTGAAAGCCATGTGTGTGGTTGGAGCACAGCTTATGTGCAGCTTGGCTTCGGTTAGGGTGATAGATAGTATGGTGCTGGTTGCGTTAATGAATATGCATGTGTGAGTGTGAGTGTGATTGAGATTGAGATGAGTCGCAGTCAATGATGATGGACAGAACTGATTTAGTTGGAATTGGAATTGAGAATTCAGTTGCCGTTCAGTTGGTAAACTACTGTTGCTGCTGTTTTTGATAGAAGTTTTTACATATTTTGTTGCGCAGGCTCAAATATAATATAGTGTGGAGGATGGGTCCAATGTTGTCTTTAAGTAAATCAAAACCAGGGTTAAGTAAAGCAAAGTCAATCATAAATTAATAAGCCGAAAGTCTTGGAATCTGCCAGAAATATTTCTATGGAATTGGATGGAATCTTAGCCAGTTCTAGATTCAGATGATGACAAACGCGCTTAGACTCGATTCTCGAGTTTATTATCAATTCGTTTTTCAAATTTTCAACAACAAAGTCACTTTTGATAGCATAAGAATTGTGGCATTATGCCAAGAAGAGGAAGAAACAAGCTGTAAGATTTCAGAAATAACATCAATAATCTGTGCAAATTTGCAATCGATGGGTAAGAACTAGACCTGGCAACGCTGCATATCATTTGCTTGTGGTAAAAATATTTTAAATAAATTGAACAGAAAAGCCTTAAGAAATTCATATAGTCTCCACTTCAAGTGCTCGTATAATCCCAGCTTGACACGTTTTCCCATTTAGGTAACCTTAACCACACATATAGATATTCACACAGTGTTCAAACACATACACATACACATACAACTCATCAAGCTCTCAGCACCGCAGCCAACTGGGATCAAGTGCCAAAAAAAAAATAGTTACCCTACCTCCCCTAGCGGTGGGAGGCGGCGAGCTTTTAAATTAAATCACAAAAATAGAGATAGAGTAACTAAGGCAACAAAACCGGCGACCAAACCAAATAAATAAACCCTTTTCCCGCAGTCATGTCCTTAGTGTCCTTGCGCTCCCCTTCTTGGTTGGCAGTTGGTAGCAGCAAAGACAGGAAGTCAACTTGCCTCGCCGGGCGATGACGACTGGACTAAGCCGCATCGTGTTTTGCTTGGCAATTTGGGACCAAGGCAGCCAGAAACAGAAAAGGATAATGGCATAAAATCCGGCAAAATGAAAAGAAAGCGGCAAATCATGTTAAGAGATTTAAATTGGATTAGCTGACGTGTGTGGGTGAGAACTCGCGCGCTGGCCTGGCCGTGAAGCCACTGCCAAGAGCTTGCCAGGACACGGCACGGCACTGTATGACAGGCCTGGCCAGACTGGGCCAACACTTGGCACGGCCTTCTTGACTACCAAAAGACTTTCATCTGACATCAATTTTGTCTCTTGAAAGTCTTTCCTTTGCCTTGGTAGTTTGTTTTTTCTTAAGGAAATGCAGTTGGCAAAGGGTATATTAAGTTGAAGCGAGTGTCCTTTTATAAGAATAAATTTGTGGGTTTGTTGCAAAAACTAGAATCGCCAAATTTCATAGAAAACTTATGTTTTATAGTATATGTAAGTGGTGGCATGCCTGGCTTGAGTGTAAGTGGAAGGTTCCAGCTTCTTATGCATATAAAGCTACATGTAAATGGAAGAGAAGAACTGCCAATTTTGTAATCTTGAGTTTGCTCATAACTTTCAAGTGAGCATGAATGTGTATTAGGAGGACTCTTCTCTTCCTTTCACAATGCGAACCAATCCATTTCGAATAGAATAAGTTTATAAGTTTGATCTGAAAATTGGACTTGTGGCAGTAAGTTCAAGTGTTGCACTTGCATAAATGTCCATCAATTAACAATGAACCCCTAGTTCTCTCCTAAATCTTAATCTTATTTTAATCAGGTTTTCGATAAGCCTCTTAAGCGTTAGAATTGGCGGTGTGAATTCTGAAATTTGTAGTACTTTTTTCTACTTTGTAATCTAATTTTGAATAGAATTTATATTAATAGAAATGACTCTACTTTATTCTGAATCCAATTTTATAATTGGTCTTGCTTTTGAGCAGCAATAGAAAACTAATTTACTTCTTTATATTTGGTGTCCTCAATATACATAGGAACTTGGCTGCGTGAATTGGGTTACCCATTATCAGCTTCTTATCCTAATAAGCATTGTTCCGTCTCAAGCAAATCGACTAGCTCTGCTTTTGGAAGGATTTTTATAAATAAATATTAATAATGAAGTCTATTTGTAAGAAATTTATAAGCTATATAAATATTTCTCATCCGTGCACAAGTTTTTCAACTCTGTTCTTACAATCTGTTCTTACAATCTTACAATCTTATGGTAGTCGTTTCTGTCATTGATGAAACTAACTTTATTTTTCATATACAAAGAAAACGTTTTTATTTTCCAAGAAATTTTGTACTGATTACTACAATTTACAATTTACAATTTACTACGAAGTTTCAGGTTCCCCAAAAAACAGATCATTAATCGTTTAATTGTGAATTGAAATTGGATGCTTGGAGAGTGAAATTGCATAAGGTGATTGAGGCTGTAGACATCTTAACAGAGTAGATATTTTACCTGAATATTTCCACATTAATTGGGCTATTCGGCGATGTCTGAAATCGTAAATGCAATCGTGAATGGGAAATTATAGAAATTAAAGAAAAAAACGCTGAAAAATATATCTTATATATCTTCCTTCCTGCTATGTGAATCTTCCTATGTGCAGCCTACTATAAATAAAACTATCAATTCAAATTTTCATCATATCAAGGTAGTGTGAAATTTCTGCCTCTTATGGATTAGGCTTTGCTTTGTTTCCCAATCAGTCAATCAAAGGGATTTTATATGTATGTAGATGGTAGATTTTTCCAATATTTGGTAATCCTAACATTTAACAAATTTATATAAAATAGCTTAGGCCATCAAAGAAATCCTTTTTAAGATGAATTACCTACTTCTTGTATAGTATATTTAGAGGACACCATACTAATTCTGACAAATGCTCTGATTATTTTTTGATTAATTTTTGCCAACTTTCTTTGTGATCCGAAATATTCTCTTTAAACACCTCTATATATGTATCTCATTTTCCATCTATCTACAGAATACTTACTAGTCGGTCACTTCCTCTCCTCCTTGGCATTCTTATTTACTTTATTTTACATTTTCTGTTCTCCCCTTTTTATATTTGGTATGCTTGACACAATTCGTCGTCAAGTGCCAGCGGCTCGAGTGTCTCTCAAGTTTTCGATGGCATTCATTCTATCTGCTCTTTTGCAGCCGCAACCCATGCCGATGTCCTCTCGCGTTGGGAACGACACCATGACTAGTAGTAGTCAGTCAGTCACCTACACTCATTTGTTGAGATGTGAGGAAAGTTAAACTAGGACGGCTGCAGTTGAGAATGCCTGCTAACCTACTTGGAGCACAATACGATATGAGCAAGAAGATTCTGAAAACAATGAGACAATCTATCAATGAATTGAAATTGAAATTGCTTATCTTATTGGTTGCCAGAACTTATAAACATGGAAAGTGTGCAAATTGTAATGATTGGAATCATTATAATCCGAGCAAATAAGAGCAGTTAATTCTTGAATTCAACTAAAGATATTTCATCTGTCTACACACAAGTGTTGGTGGCCCCAATCCTAAGCCTTATTGTTCTGAGAACTCTCATGGCATGCACACTTGAAGCGTGAAATCCTTTGCAGGCAAACGCAGGCTTGGCTGTGCGTCTGACCCTGTTTGATAATGTTCTCAATTTTGTTTAATCCACCCTTTGTAAATTTAACCTTAGAATGAATGTTTATAAATAAATTCTATTCACACTTGGCCCCGGCTGCTGCATTTGTGTGGTGGTGTCGTCCTTTTGTTGCCTTTTGATGTTTGCTTTGTATGGGTGTCAATGCTATTTCTGGAACTGAAAATTGACGAAGCGAAACATCAATGTTTAAAGCCTCAACTTGAAAATGTAACTAACAAGAATGTCAGGGAAATCCTCAGAGATTTAGAGAAATGAATGGGTGAAGAGTTGAACTTATAGGCTCTTTTGTGTACCATAGAAGGAAGATAATTAAACATTTAACAGCTACTAATAGATTTATTTTTGAAGTGTTTTTGAGGTGTTTTGAGGGCTTAACAAAAGCGCCTGCTGCTGGATTTGAAACCAGCGACATTGCGACATTTGCATTTCTCCTGCATCTTTATAAAATTATGTCCAAATGTAGCAATAAATTGAAGTGTTTCATCATTCATGTCTCTAATCATGCATAACTCCTATTATATTTTTCAAATTTCATCTCAGATATCATGCTTTAGTCCACTTTTTATTCTACCAAAGCTTTTAATTCTACCAACTTTTAGTTGTACATAAATCACTTTCTTGTTACAAATCACTCAACTCTTTAAACAAATCTTGCTACAAATCTCTGAACTCTTTCAACATTTGAAACATTTTGTCACTCTACAAATTCATCTCATTTCTCCTTCCTTCGCGTTTATTAAGAATTTGAATGTTTCACTCAACCAAACAATAGGCCTAAATAAATGGATTTTACGAGCGCTCAGCACTAATGAAAGAGATGCCCCCTTCTGTTCCCCAGATATTAGCTAAGTGAAGCTCGTGTGCGGCGCTAAATGCAAACAGAATGCAAAGCCAAAATTTATGCTCGCCCGCTTTTCAATTGGCGTTGGTTCGGCGTTGGGTCCGTCTGCTTCCGGATGCGGAATTCCCTGCGGGAACAAGTGTCGAGCGTTGTGGCAATGGGTTGCTTCGTTTTATGGCGGATTTTTGGTGAAATATAAAAATAAAATTGGATTTTTAGCGTAAAATGTAGAAAGCCGTAAATATTTTTCAATTCGGTTAGCCGACTTCTCCGGCACAGTGGTGTGGCAATAAAATACATTCACAGAAAGTTAAACCACACAATTGAGTTTCTTAAGAGTATTTAGGAGCTTTGATATGAAAGAAGTGGATAAGTAGTCGTATTTCCCTTCGAAATTTCATGGTTTTATATAGAAATTGTTTTCGCTGCAATTAATATCTGTTTCGGTGTGAATATGGTGACATACCACAAACAGAGGCTTCCCACAGATAGCATTAGGTGTCGTCTCCCTGCCCACTTTTATAATCCAATATTAATTTTACTGCAAATGAGCGACA
Organism: Hirtodrosophila duncani; assembly: GCA_037043425.1. Taxonomy (NCBI): domain Eukaryota; kingdom Metazoa; phylum Arthropoda; class Insecta; order Diptera; family Drosophilidae; genus Hirtodrosophila; species Hirtodrosophila duncani. Next base: position 2,423,001 of record JBAMBM010000834.1, on the reverse strand, counting down.
TTCTGATCCAATGTGCAGTGATTCGAAAGAGTGGGTGGCCAGCATATGTATGTATGCGCAATGATTTCCCTTCGGGCATGGAGGACACGGATTACCAGCCATCCGTATGGCGTTAGCCTAAGGGCTTGCGGCTGCTGCCAAGGGGGACACTGTCACAAGTATTGAGAATCGCGTGCAAATGATTTGGCAGCATTAACTCCACGCCTCGAATTTGTTGGAGCAGTCGAGCATGCCATGCCACATTGGGGAGATGAAATTTGTGCAGAAGGTGGAGATGGATTTGGCGCAACATGTGCCAAGTGCGGTCTTCTTTTGCTCTTCTTCTTTCATTCAAATGCCAAAGGAAGCGAGTTTTATGGTGCGACGTTTGTTTGCGCAGGCTCCGTTTTACACTAGAAAAACCCTTTTATCCCTTTTTTAGGACCATTGTTATGCCATGGCTAAGAGTATATGGTTGTGCGTGTACCTTGGCAAATCCCTGGAAAAACTCATTTCGCTTTGATGGCGTTAAATTGATTTGCTGGCTTGTTTGCTCTGTTTTTTTTTTTTTTTTCTTTTTTTTAACTTAAATGCCAACGTCCTGCTTTGCCTCTTTTATTCATTTCAGTTTGTTTACATGTGATTTGTCTGCCGCTGACATTTGAATATTATAATAAGGAGGATGTTTTCTTCTTTAGCCAGAGTGATTTTGTGATTCTTGAACCTTGCGACTGGAACTGTTGAAAATCAAAGAGAGATTGACAATAGAACAAGTTGAGTACGATCAGTATCTGCTTTAATTCAGCTGTTTTCTGTGGACATACGTCTTGTTCGGGGACAGGGACTAATAATACACATTCTGTCGACCACATCGGATCACTAAATAGCTGCTATGGATGAGATGGGGACTAGGAAAGGCGACATCTTCTTTAGTTCGTTTCGCACTCATATGTCACCTTCTTCGATTTCATCAACTGCTATTCTCATGGATCTCCGACTATTTACAAATAGGTCGCAGCAAGACCTCAATCTGATGAGTAAGTGGAGCTAACATGTTATACCTTAATCACAGCAAGTGCAAAGTGATTTCGTTCTATCAAGCTACATTTGGCATCTTGTTTTCTATTAACGATTTAGGTATTTTATTTGCCCACAACTTATGTTTCATCGTGCACATTACCACTATCGTTAACAAATCCAAGAGTATGTTAGGATTCAGTAAGAGATGGTCCAAAGAATTTAATGATCCTTTATGCGTCTTAAGTTCGTCCAGTACTTGACTACTGTTCTTGCGTCTGGAGTCCTCGTGGTCTAAATTGGGATCCAAACCTAAGACTTCCATTCTACTCTAGTAGACTTAACCTTCTTGATCTGTCTTCACTATTAAATTGTAGGGTCTGTCACGTTATTATGTTTGTACTTCAATTGATTAAAGGTACAATTGGTTCTTCTCAGCTTGTAGCTCGCCTAAATTTTAACATTCCCTAGGAACTGCAGGGCTTTATATCTGCATCAGTGTTCCTCAAAATAGACAAGTGCATGACGTCTTTCCTGGTAATTAGCTCTTTGTATAACGTCTTGTATCCCGTCTTGAGTGTGTTGCTGTTAGGGTGCTTTCTGCTCGCAAAGCCATTATAATCCATTTATCTTCTTAGTTAAGAAGTCTGAATCTCTGGCCACTCGAGTTGGGCCATAGCAGTTGGGCCGGAGTTTCAAACATTTCACATATTGTAATCATTAACTGAAGTTCCTTGTCTCTTTATCATCGGCAGACCATTGTCGATATATAAAATAAATAAATATATTACTAAATTACTCTACTATCCATGATTATTCCTAGAATTTTCCTGAGTTTTCCACGAATACTGCAAACTATCTTATAAACCAAATAGGAAAACATTTGCACTCAAGATTTTCCTGTCAAATGAAAGTCCAAAAAAGTTGCCTGTTTCTAACTCTTCCATACCATTTGGTTTCTTTGGCTTGTACATAAAAATTAGCCTGGTTTAAGTTGCAAGATTTCATTTACTCAGCAATGACCACATTCAAACCAGCCAATCCTCAACTAAATGCGGCGTATTCCATGGAAGCATATAAAGGAGACGCTCAACCGCTGGAATAACGTGGCTTTTAGTAGAAAGTATTTGCTCTACACAAACCTCGGCATTTCCATCGGTCTGAGCATGGTGGGCGACACCATGGAGCAGTCGTATGAGCGTTTCATTGGTGAGATTAACGGCTGGGATCGCACTCGTACCATTCGGATGGGCATCTCGGGATTTACGGTTGGCCTTGTCTGCCACTACTGGTATCAGTATCTGGACTATATTTACCCCAAACGCACCATTGGAGTGGTAATACGAAAGATATTGCTGGATCAGTTCATCTGCTCGCCTTTCTACATCTCCGTCTTCTTCATAACAATGGGTGTGCTGGAGCAGAAGACCTGGGAGGAGGTTAAGCTGGAGATCAAGGATAAGGCGTTGACGCTTTACCTGGCCGAATGGACAGTGTGGCCTGCAGCACAATTTATCAACTTTTATCTGATCAGGCCACAATATCGGGTGTTCTACGATAACTCCATTAGTTTGGGATATGACATATTCACTTCGAAGGTGAAGTACAGGAGGAAACCGGTGAATGACAGCGATGAGTTGCATATAAAGCCCAAGATACAGAGTCACTCAAAGGAACGACCCAGCTCCAAAGTGAAACCATTAAATATATGAAATTTTTAGTGATTGTCCTTAAAGGATTACTATGAGAATTTGAGTAGTCGGAGTTTAGATGATGTGAAGCATAGGAATTGATGAAGCTGAAAACTTTAAGATCAGCTTTGAGACTATGCAAACTGCGTTTTCTCACTGACAAAAAAGTACAAAAGCCTTTTCCTCTTTGAGATCTTTGTTCGAATGCCAGACTTTATTTACGGCGCCTTTATATTTACTGTCTTTAGGCTCTCAGCATGCAAGTAAAAATGCACTTGTCTGTCCTGCCGCAGGACATACGCGTACGTTGCTGGATGTGCGCCAGTGCCACAAGGCGTAACACACACACAAAAAACGAGCACAAAAGTGAAAACTGGCACGGATAACAAATGCATTTTCATAGTTTTCCCCACTTTGTTATGCTGATTTTTCACATTTTTCTTTTCGCTTTTGCTTCAACTATGCGCAAACCCCCTTCAGCCCACTAACATGTTATATTTGCGGCTACGCTTGGTTCTACCATGTCGCTCCGTTTCGTTCCGCTCTCGATGTTTTTTGGCAATGACTCCCAGGGTGCTCCGGGTGCTCTGCATGTGCGCATTTTAATTGAATTTTTTATTCCGCTCAATGAAAGCGAAAGCTGAATATGCAAGCAGCAAACCGTAAAAAGTGTCATAATACTGGCAACGCCTCACTGCCCACACCATGTCCACTCCATGCCCCAGCCAGCCTGGGGCATGTCCATACTCGTTGCCCAAAATGGGCAAACGCAAATCAATTGGAATTGCTTCTGCTGGCAAGAGTATATCAATTTTGCCGAGTTACTCTATATATATATAGTAGTATTTATGAGGTATATAGGGGCATCATCTATGTGTGTATGCTGGCAAACCACGTTCTAATTGATTTGAAATCGATTTTAGATGATGATATTCTGTTCCATGTTCATCTGCTTTTGCTCTTCATCTTCCTTCTGCTTGTCCAGCATTTGTTTTGATTCGAATTTATGCAAATGGAATTCAAATGTGCTTTTAACGAGATCCGCCCAGGTGGCTGATAATCGCTGCTATCGAATGAACCCAAACTTAAGTCAAATTCAAATGAGTAGCTTAATTCTCTAAAGGCCTATTAGTTTATACCTGCAAAGGTATTAAAAGCTTAGCCGTACAATTTGTACTAGAAGTCAAATGGATATTAAATTCTTAATTAAAATGTCAACTGTGATTGTGGGTTCCATTGTTATCAGATGGAACTATTATATAGCTCATCTTAGGCTACTTAATTATGAATTTCAATCCAATTTTGTTAGGCTTTTCTGTAAATGTAAAATGTGTTCTTGTGAAATAATTGCGGAAACATTTAAAACTGCCGAAAAGGTTAATTGGAAATTCTTATTTCAGCGAGACTAAACGTTAGCTTAGTTGTCCTAGGTAGGTAGTCCTGGCGATTTGTCATCGAGTGTCATCGGGTAATTATCATTATTGAGAGTACTCCAATACTCAATTGGTCTGGCTATCGCCTAAAACTGCCTATAACTGTTGTGGAGTGAGGGCCGTATGACCATTTTCTGCGGTCATATCACAATCTCCTGATTGGAGCCTCAAATGGAGGCACTACCAAGGTGTTCTATGGTCTTTTGGGTAGGATCTTTTTCGAGACTTACTAAATTTGTCTTCTCCAAAGCAACAGACAAACCTAATTAGAATGCTCAGAATGTCAGAGAAATAGATATATTCTTGATCAGCATGACAAGCATTCTGTCTATGAGGACTACTCTCTCAGTTTAGAGTTATTTACTTGTAATTGCCAACATAGGCTTCCTTCTGCTATAAGCTATATATGTCAAGACCTGGTCAAAATCCTACATATCATATAGGTCTCACATAAAAGACAGATTTAGAATGAAAACTTTGTACAATAGATGGCGCCAATGAAAGATTTTATGTGCAGGTCAAACAGCATCAGCGCTGCTTTTGCTAGCATTGTCTGTGATTGAGATGGAGAGAAACAGAGAGGCACGAGGGTCCACCTACTCCTACTGAAGCTTCACTTAACATTCACCTAAGCTAACGTTTCCAGGTGTCAATTTTAGCCACTACTTAAAAATCTTTATAATTTAAGGAAACGTTAAGAAAACATTTAACTAAATAACCAAAAAAAAATGAATGTCAACAATTTATTTAAGGACTTCCCAGCGAAACTACGTTCTACATAATTGTATGGCAAACATAAACACACAGCATACCACATCCAATACAAACACACTGTCCAACTAAGACATCAATGTCAAAGTTCAAATAACTTGCCTTGTTAAAGTTTTGGGTGAAATTAAGTTGTCGTTGGCCTCAGGCTCAGACAGAGGTCAAAGAACTCTATACATACTTGCAGGTGTACAGACGCGTATTTAAATTGCACCTTTGAGGAAAAGTAAGTCAGCTCCCAGTTAAGGTAAACGAGCAAATTGTCAACATGGCTTGCCATGACGAAATCACAGCATCGCCCAGTCGTGCCAATTTCATTTCATTTCAGCAAACAAACAACACCGACACCAAGAGCAACACCCAACGAACCGAGGAGCCCAACAAAACCACCCACCCACGCCCACTATCCACAGATTGGCGAGTGCACAAAAACAAAAGAGCTACAAAATGGCTATGGTGGTGCCGCATTCCATGTGGATGTGGATACCTGATTACCAGGCCGCGAACGTGGCTGTTTATGAGGCGCAAAAATGTCATACATCATGCGACACTGGCGAAGCAGGGATTACTGTAGGTTTGGGCTCCAGTTTCCAGTTGAAATCAGCCAGAGCCAGAGCCGAATCTCCATCTCCTGCCCATTTGCCTGCCTTTAATTTAGCACATGGAATTGAAACACTTAGAAACAATCTCTTAATTTTGGAATTCAAATTTTTGATTTCATAGCTTAGACAACTCCAAAGAAATCTAAATGAGAAATCTAAACAAGAATTGGGTTTTTTTCTTTGAAGATTTTGTAAACATAATATTAAATTTTTATTTTTAGAATTTTAATTCTTGGCTTCAGAATTAATCAAATTTGATTTCAGTCCGGAACGTACTTGAGTTTGTCAAACACATTCCTAACATTTGTATTCTCGACCTTTCTGGAAATCAGTATTTCTCGCTTGACTTTCGACTGACTTTCAAGCGAGTTTTTTCATGATTCAAGTACGAAATACTTGATTTTTTCTCTGAGTGTAATTTCAGTCAGACATGTAAAAGGTAACATCGCGGATTTGAGAACTGAAATGGATACGCGAGTGCTTGATATGAAATATGTTTGTCATCCAGGTAGGCTGTGTTGTAGACAGCAGCATCATCATCGTCGTCGTCAACGTCGTCATGAACATTATCATCTGTAGCTGGAGCACGTGCACTCACTGTTCTAGAATGTTGAGTGTTGTGGAGAAATGAATTAAACGAGCCTCTACTCGAATTACACCTGCAAGTGTATATAAGTTGTTGTTTTTATGTACAGATACATACTTATACATAATACAGAGAAGCACTCGGTGGGCTTATTTTGTGCCCCAGGGCGGGTAGTGCATACACTTGTGGAGCATTAAAATAAATTAAATCTCCAGAGCAGACAGGTGACATTTTGTCTACGTGGCCACCAGAAGATTATCATTAGCAACAACTGGAAGCATCTACACGGGATCTTTCCTTTAAAGATGATTTGGTGATGATGCCCTACATGATCGGACCCCCAGCGTATATCACAGAATATCACAGAACAATGTTCTTAAAGGTCTCATAAATGCTTAGCTATAAGATTGCCGCCTAAGTAGTAATTCTATATTACTTCCATATAGCAACAAGTACAACAATATATACGAATTTGCAACATGATTGATGTCTCGAGCAATTTGCTGCTTGTCACATATTGTTTACACTCAATATAAGCTCAACAACATCACAAGGTGCTAGTATTCTACGAGGCGTTAAACTATTAACCCACCTGCTTCAGTTTGTGACACATGAAGATGAAGCTATATAACCATTACACCAGTTGCTCATATTGTTGCACGTTAGGTTGTGTTATGGCACTTGGGCTGGTAGACCATTATCAAGTCCACCTAGATATACATTATGGCCACTAAGGCCACGGAGGCCTTAGAGTTCTTGGTTTGAATTATTGCCTATGTACCTGGATATTTATGGTCTTTCAGTTATGGTGCTCAGGGTATGCATTTCTCTTATGTTTTTCCACAGGATGTGTAAAAGTCTACTCTAGAGTTCGGCATATAAGTTCACATTTTGATTAGAAACCAGAAGGCTTCCTTTTATTTCACACTCGCAGATGCTTAAACAATCTTACATCTTTTGATCCTAGCAGCCTATGCGTATAGTTTCAAGCAAATATGAAGTAATTTTTATCTAGCCACAGCAACATTTTTGTTTGTGTTTTTTCTATAAATTCGTTAATCATGGAAAAAGGGAAAAGTAAGTATAAAATAAATTGATAAATTGCAACTCATTTTTAATACACCCCAGCCCAAAGAGGAGCTCCTCCTAAGCAGCAGCAGCAGCAGCAGCAAGGCAAACAAAAACATCAACAGGAGCAGGGTAAGTGCACTTTCCTTCTTTCACTGTGGTTTATACACCCTCTCGCTCTCGGTGCCTTGCTCTCAGTAATTATGACCTGGCCATATATAATAACTATTGCTTTCCATTCTATTTCACACGCGGCATTTATCTATGTTCGTAAATTAAAGAGAATCAAAGATTTTCTTTAGGCTATAAACGTAATTATTCAGAAGGCTTATCTATATTTTGTTTGTAAAATCTATAGGTGCCTGGCGAACTCCTGTCCTTACTTCTTCCAATTCGAAGGTCTCAACCAATGCTAGCGATGGCGACCTTAAACAGCAACAAGGCTGGAAACAGCAACGTAACCATACCGGAAGACAGCAAGGGAGCCATCAACGTCAACAGCAAGCCCACGGCAACTGCTATCAGCAGCGAGGACCCCAGCAACTGGGACAGCAACTGAGTCAAGGCGAAGGCGGCGGCTGTCAGCAACGTGGACCAAAAGGAGGACAACAGCAGGGTCAAGCCCAAGGTGGCGGCCATCAGCAGGGTGAACAGCAACAGGGTCAAGCCCAAGGCGGCGGCTATCAAAAGGGTGAATCCCAAGGTGGACAGCAACAGGGTCAAGCCCAAGGTGGCGGCCATCAGCAAGGTGGACCCCAAGGTGGACAACAGCAGGGTCAAGGCAAAGGTGGCGGTTATCAGAAGGGTGAACCTCAAGGTGGTCAGCAACAGGGTCAAGCCCAAGGTGGCGGCTTTCAAAAGGGTGGACCCCAAGGTGGACAGCAACAGGGTCAAGCCCAAGGTGGCGGCCATCAGCAGGGTTGGCAGCAAAAGGGTCAAGCCCAAGGTGGCGGCCATAAGCAGGGTTGGCAGCAACAGGGTCAAGCCCAAGGTGGCGGCTTTCAGAAGGGCGGACGCCAAGGTGGACAGCAACAGGGTCAAGTCCAAGGAGATGGCTATCAGCAGCGTGGACCAGAAGGAGGACAACAGCAGGGTCAAGCCCAAGGCGGTGGCTTTCAAAAGGGTGGACCCCAAGGTGGACAGCAACAGGGTCAAGCCCAAGGTGGCGGCCATCAGCAGGGTTGGCAGCAACAGGGTCAAGCCCAAGGTGGCGGCCATAAGCAGGGTTGGCAGCAACAGGGTCAAGCCCAAGGTGGCGGCTTTCAGAAGGGCGGACGCCAAGGTGGACAGCAACAGGGTCAAGCCCAAGGCGGCGGCTATCAGCAGCGTGGACCAGAAGGAGGACAACAGCAGGGTCAAGCCCAAGGCGGTGGCTTTCAAAAGGGTGGACCCCAAGGTGGACAGCAACAGGGTCAAGCCCAAGGTGGCGGCCATAAGCAGGGTTGGCAGCAACATGGTCAAGCCCAAGGTGGCGGCTTTCAGAAGGGCGGACGCCAAGGTGGACAGCAAAAGGGTCAAGCCCAAGGTGGCAGCCATCAGCAGGGTGGACCCCAAGGTGGACAACAGCAGGGTGGACCCCAAGGTGGACAGCAACAGGGTCAAGCCCAAGGTGGCGGCCATCAGCAAGGTGGACCCCAAGGTGGACAACAGCAGGGTCAAGGCAAAGGTGGCGGCTATCAGCAGCGTGAACCCCAAGGTGGACAACAGCAGGGTCAAGGCCAAAATGGCGGCCTTCAGCAGGGTGGACCCCAAGGTGGACAGCAACAGGGTCAAGCCCAAGGTGGCAGCCATCAGCAGCGTGGACCAAAAGGAATACAGCAACAGGGTCAACGTGAAGGCACCGGCAATCAGCAACGTGGACCACAAGAAGGACAGCCATACAAACAACGTCAAGGTGGCGGCTATCAGCAGCGTGGTCCTGAGGGTGGAACAGCCCAGCCACTGCCCCCTCAAGCCGGTAATATCAAACGCGGCACCTTGGGCAAACCTGGTCAGGTGGCTGTAAACTATCTGGAAGTGGATATGAGCAAAATGCCAGACAAAGCCTATCACTATGACGTTAAGATAACACCAGAAAGACCCAAGAAATTCTATCGCCAGGCTTTCGACCAATTCACCAAGCAATATTTGGATGGCAAAGTTGCAGCCTTCGATGGACGCAGCTCATGCTATTCGACGGAGAAACTAAAGACCATGAGCCAGGGCGGTGAAGTTAAAGTGAGTTCTTTTCCTCAAGTAGGGATGATAACTGAAAATGTTATGATCCACCTTGCAGGTGCAAGACAAATACGGAAAGACTCTTACCTACTCGGTGCAAATCAATGAGACGTCCGACTTGGAAGTGGATCTCGGTTCGCTCAGAAGGTATAAACAAGAACAAGAAGTTGTACATTTTTTAATCGAACTCATTACAGCTATACGAAGGACAAGATCTACGACAAGCCCATGCGAGCCCTGCAATGTCTGGAGGTAGTGCTGGCCTCACCGTGTCATCATAAAGGCATTCGTGCAGGACGCTCCTTTTTCAAGGCCACAGAGCCAGGACAGCAGCGCAAATATCTTAAAGACGGGTATGAGGCGCTCGTGGGTCTCTATCAGACCTTTATCTTGGGAGATCGTCCGTTTTTCAATGCGGATGTATCGCACAAATCGTTTCCCATTGCGATGAGCCTCATTGAATACCTGGAGGCCTATGTATTCAATCAGCGGATTACGAATGCCACCAATCTGGACAGCAAACGTTATGTGATTGACTCCTTCATCAAGGGCATCAGTGTGATCTACGAGCCGCCCAAGAGCTTCGGCCGAACACCCAGAGTCTACAAGGTCAACGGATTGTCCGACCAGCCGGCTAACCGTCTCAAATTTGAACTTGACAAGGAAGTGATGACCGTGGCGCAATACTTCCAGAAGCGTGACTACAATCTTCAGTATCCGCAATTGCATTGCCTGCAAGTGGGACCGCCGGAAAAGAATATTTGCCTGCCCATGGAACTCTGCCGCATCGAAGATGGCCAGGCCTTGAATGTATGTCTGACAGCGGGGTGTTAGTATTCTCTTTGCTTTATATTGTGGTTCTTTACAGAGGAAGGATGGAGCCACTCAGGTGTCCGAAATAATCAAATTTGCGGCCACCAGTACGAATGAGCGCAAGAGCAAGATTATCAGTTTGCTGAAGTACTTTGATCACAACATCGATCCCATAATTAGTCGCTTTGGCATTCGCATTGCTGATGACTTTATAATAGTGCACACTCGCCTCCTAGATCCACCACTGGTGGAGTACAAAAATAAGAGTATGGCTAAGCCAAGGAACGGCTCTTGGCGTATGGATGGCTTGAAATTTCTCGACCCAAATCCGAAGGATCATCGCTGGTCAATTATGTACGGTGAAGGTAACCGTGCTTTGAAATATGCTCAGGTCGCTGAATTTGAGAAAATGGTAAGTTTGAATGCAGCGTCTATATCTTAAACGCTAGAGTAGAGCACAAGCTATCTCTGCCTGGTATATTAGAGTGTATTAGCAGTGTCATCCAATTTGTACCTACATCATCCCTATTTCTAGATCAGCAATCAAGCGCGCTCAACGGATATCCGATTAGCGCCCAAAGCCGACATTCGTACTTTTAAAGATGACGCGACCCTGGATAACCATTTATCCAACCTGAAGAGCAACAAATTTGATTTGGTCTTTGTGATCATACCGACGTACGGCACTTCCTATGATGTGATCAAGCAGAAGGCTGAACTGAAACATGGCATCCTCACGCAATGCATCAAACAATTCAGTGTGGAACGTAAACTGAATCCCCAGCTCATTGGCAACATTTTGTTGAAAGTCAACTCAAAGCTAAATGGTATCAATCACAAGATCAAGGATGATGTCCGCTGTTCATTGAATAATGTCATGTATTTGGGTGCCGATGTGACGCATCCTTCGCCCGATCAGCGTGAGATACCCAGTGTGGTGGGCGTGGCCGCCTCTCATGATAAAAACGGGGCGGCCTACAATATGCAATATCGCTTGCAGCGCTCCACGGTGGAGAATATTGAGGATATGGAATCGATAGTCACGCAACACTTGCGCATTTATTACGAGTACCGTCGTCAGTGGCCAGACCACATCATGTACTATCGGGATGGTGTCAGCGATGGGCAGTTCCCCATTGTGAAGAACAACGAATTGCGTGGCATTGCAGTGGCTTGCACCAAGGTGAGTCAATGCTTCATTATTAACAGATCCTTAATGCCGCCTCCCATTGCCCTTGCTCTTGCAGTTGGGCTTCAAACCGAAGCTGTGCTGCGTTATTGTGGTCAAGCGTCATCACACACGCTTCTTTCCTCAAGGTGAACCCTCGCAATATAACAAGTTCAACAATGTGGAGCCCGGCACTGTGGTCGATCGCACCATTGTGCATCCCAATGAGATGGAATTCTTTATGGTTAGCCATCAATCCATTCAGGGTACAGCGAAGCCCACCCGTTATAATGTCATCGCGAACACAGGGAATTTGGACATCGATTTACTACAACAAATGACCTACAATTTGTGTCACATGTTTCCACGCTGCAACCGGGCCGTATCATATCCGGCGCCAGCCTACTTGGCTCATTTGGTGGCAGCACGCGGACGCGTTTATCTAACAGGGTAAGCAAAGTTCCAGCATGCCTCAATGAGTATTAAATATCTATAGAAGGCACATCTACTTTTCTACATGGGGATGATCTCTTTACACTACTGCATCCATTTCCATTCCACGATTGTGAGCAATTATGGGTGTCCTTTATGGGTGTTTAATTATTCTCATTGAGCATACAAGCGGAAGGTAATGCCATATTTATATGATATTCTCTTTTCCAGCGCACGCCAATTCCGTCAGCCGCAAGACGAATACAAAAAGCGTTTAATTGTCCCCGATTTTATGAAGAGTAATCCCATGTACTTTGTTTGAAAATCGGCAAATAGGCAATTCAGAGAGCCGAAGGAATGCACACAGGCAAAGTGCAACAAAACGAGCATCAAGAGTTGATCCAAATAAAACAAACCAACAAAGATATTGAAATATAGACGAAGAAATAGATGGACATACATATATCATTGTGAAATGCTCACACCCGATCACATGAATGCAAGGAATATAGCGGATATATTGACAAACTTTCTTGTAAAATGAAACAATTTTGGCGCTAAGAGAAGGCCTTAATGTAGTAGTAAAACCCAAAGCTCCTCATTGCGGCCATGAATGTAGTTTGTAGTCATTTCTATGTCCTGAAATCACATTAGGATTTTGTAAAAATTGTTGGGCAACAAAGCGAAGCGAGGCGCAGCCAGTTTAGCATAGAATATCCTGAGTCACATTTACAAAAGTCGCAAAAGTTGCTATATGACTAAATTTGCTTTCAAAGCTAATGTTGCTGTTGGCTGTGATGATGATGCAACTCGTTTATGGTGGGGGGCGAGTGTGGGGGCGTGTGGAGCTCTAATTAGAATAATTTCGCGCTGCACTGCGTTTGCTCGCTAACATTGCAAATGTTCCGCCATCTGTTGGCAGGTGGTGATGGTAATGTCAGGTGGCAGCTGTTGCCTGCCTGCAGGTCCTGAGCATCCCCCACCCATACACACACCACTGCACAAAGCAAACAGAAACAGGCCAATGTGTGTATGAGTGTGTGCTTTGCGCTTGTATCAGTGTAATGGAGGGCATAGGGACCTGCTTTGGCTGGCTTGACAAGCAAATGTCAAAACGAAAGGTCAGCGAGCCTGCCTCTGACTATAATGGCGAAGGGGATGGATGAGGCAAGGTAACACAAAGACAGAGCTAGTGGAAGTGTGCTAATGGCACACGGCAGCCCATTTCAACTTTTATGATGGCTAACAAATACGATGAAAGTTTAACTAATTTGGAAAACTAAACATAAAGTTAATTTTAAATGAAATTATAAAACTTCTGTCTTAATGTTGTAAGAATTACTTTGAGTAACTAAAATTACATTTGCCATTATATATGTGTATTTAGTTTTATTAAAATATTCTATATGTCTCGTTTTTGGAGGTGAATTAGTTGCTTAATTTAAGAATCAAATTATAATTTTTTTTTTAATTTTTCAAAATTCTTCCTCTTTTTTAAACAACAAAAAGATTCGCATTAAAGTCAACTTGAGTGCTCTTAAAAATGCTATAATTCACTCATTTAATGTTGATTCTTAAGGCCAACTTACAGGAAATATGCATTACCACAAGCTTTAAGCCAATAACAAGTAAGCTTTTTTCATGGCCATGGAAAATTTTAAGCGAGATAAAGCGGCCGACAGCGAGATACTCTATTTTCTGTCTTGTAAGTCTTCCAGCTACATTAAGCTACAGCTACATTGATTTAAAACAAGAAAGGAAAACTAGCTCCGGCTTGCTGAAGCATATATACCATTTACATTGTACATATATATAACCGATCTAGATCAAATCTGGATAGAGAGGATGCAAGGGATACAAGACGAGTTTGTTTGGAAAACAGAAAAGTTATGCTTCTGAGTGTTCATTCTGGAACAATCGTTTATATGGTAGCTATATGATATAGCTCTGGCATCTTGATCAGAATAGTCCACGTGATGTAGAGTCTCCTCAAATGGATGCAACCCGAATTTGGTTTGATTTGTTTGACAAACAGAAAAGTTATGCTGCTATCATTAGTATTATCATTAATAGGAGCCTAAGCTACTGGATCGATCGACATGAAATTCTTACTGTAATAAGGGCCAAAGGAAGTTCAAGGCTTGTAAATAGATAAACTTTATATAAGCAATATTAAATTCATTTTTTAATCTTGCTAAGATAAAGTGAAATATCATAAAAGCCTTAAAACTGAAAAACGAGATAAAAGGAAGGTGCTGCGCGGAAAGAAGGAAGTTTGCTAGCAGAACAGTTGTCTTTTTATTCGACGAAACAAGACGATCCATTACATTCCTATATATTCCTGTTTCCAAATGGCTTCTGTCGGTTCAGCAAACGTTGTGTTATCTCATGCCCGCACTCAAGGTGCAGGGCCAAAGATATCATCTAGTTGGACTGCTGCTAAAATTGCCGAATGCAGACCACAAATTTCTCCAAATTTACTTTATGGGAAACAATAATGAACAAGTCAATCAACGAAGTCAATTCATAACAAGCCTTAAACGTGAAATTGTCGCTGCATTGGAAACACTTTTGGTCAACATAACCAACTCATGATTATTGTTATCAAGGCAGATCATTAGACATGAATGCCAATTTAAATGAATAAACAATAAACAATAAATGAAGTGGTCATTGTCATTGTTGGCGAGGACTTTAATTCATGTGATATAATTCTTCAACTCAGAAGTGGTGATCGAGAACCATACTCTTGCCATAGTTATGTAAGGTTCCAAGCGGAAAGCTGCTCTCTAGTTTTGAATTTTTTATTGGAGGCTTGTGGAAGCTATGGGATACAGAGATCCAATATGAACTCTTTTCCATATGACTGACAATCAGTCCTTAGAAGCTTATGGTAAGGCTTAGCCTTGAATCAAGTTAATTTCCACTTCATACTGAACAATTTGTAGGTTATAAGTTTATTGAGGTCTCAGCTCGATAGTCAATTTGACTTACAAAATAAGTTATAGTGGTTCCATTTCCCCCATCACAAATATCCTGAAATTATTAGAATGCCCTAGTTCAAGCAAGAACTGCTGACATTCATATTCTTGTTAAAAGTTAAATCTTGTAATAAATCCCACAGAGATTTGGTCTAGCAACACCTTGCTGGCACTTGACATTGTGGTTTTGACGTTGTCTCCTTGCCTCATTTTTTCCTTTTTACTAATTTTCCCATCATTTGTGGTTCAGTCAGTTGCATGTATTAAGGACGCAGCCATATGTGCAGCCTCGTTCTGCTTCATTTTAATTAATTTCAATGTGGGCGAGAGAGTGGCTCGGGGGGCAGCCAGCCAAATGATTATGAGTAATTAGTTTTAATGCGCTGCCAGCAGCCAGCAGCCAGCACTTGGGCAACAGCCGGCGAAAGTAAAACGCAAACGCAAACGCAAACTCAAACGATGGTAATGACTACACTCAGCGCTCTAGTCCTTGCCGAAGGATGCGACCCAGGTGTGCCTAATACAGAGTTTCACAAAGAGGCCTTGCTGGAGAGTTTTTTTTCATTTCAAATATTTGTAATCGTGTTCTTAAAGTTGAAGTTTCTGCTGGGGTAGATGAATAAATTTAAGGGAAACTAGAAATTTTCGAAAGTTCAAGAATTTTCATTTCAAGAAGCTGAATTTATTATTGAAAATGTGTTTGTTGACTTGGGAATAAATAAAAGTATATATAAATGACACATAGTAAGTGTATTGAAAAGAAGATGCACATAAAATGAGTCCTTAATTAAGAAAAGAAGTAATTTGCTTGGTGGAAAATATAACTTCAAATCCCAATAAAATTGCAAATCAGATTGTCAACGAAATTCGAAAATTATCTTATAAATTTAGATTAAGAATTTAGATCCAGAGTTAATTTGCAGATATACAAAGAGGCATTCTCCTCTGTGAGTCCGCATTATTCGAATTTTGTGTTTATAAAAGTCACATGAATTAGCAAAAGTCATTTTTAATTCCAAAATTGAGCATTACTGATTCATAATTCAAATTTAAGCAAAATTATGTGTCATTATTCATACAGCGCAATTCACAAATAAATTCATAAATCATATCTGAGTTTTTCTTTCGTTTTTGCCAAATCAGATTTTGACATTTGTTGCCATTGCTCTGACATCCGTTGCGCAAATAACGAAAGTGTCAACGAGACGTTTCCAGGGGTTGGCGGTGGCAAAAACAAAAACAATATTCGCAGTCTGCTTTTAAGGTAAGGCGAAGAAGCTGCCTGCAGGTGGAATAAGTGGGGGGTAGCGGAGGGCGAGGTAATTGAATCAAGCAAAGCTAAGGTATAAACAGAAATCAAAAAGCCAATGCCAATGTGGAACGCATGCCACATCATAGAAACGGAAACGGAAACTTCATTTTAGTGGTTTGAGTCAGCCATACAAATTTAATGGTGCGCAAATTTTGATTGTTTTACTTTTGGAAAGCCAGTTCTTCTTTCTTCCTTATTTTTTGCATTGTCTTTCTTGTTTTTATACCATTCACAAAGAATTTGAGATGGTATATTATGTTTTTCAGGAAGTCTGGAACGCACAGAAGGAAGCGCTTTCGACACAATTTTGGATCAGCAGTTTGACAAGGGCAACCGATAAGGCCATGTTTGTCTCTAGGTCTGTGTCAACCCAAAGAACTCAGAAGCTTTACCAAATACAGCGAGTTTCATCTATATAACCCTATAACCGATTCTGTCGGAATAAACTTTTAGTACCATAACTTTTCTGTTTTTCATCCAACTCAAACCAAATTCGGCTTGCATCCCTTGAGGAGGCCCCAAGTCCGTCCACCAGATTTTCTCTAGGTAAGTGATACTTGTGAATGGTATATAAGCTTCGATATGCCGAAACCAGCCTTCTCTGCTTCTCTTCTTCTGTTTTGCATTTGTTTTTGACGCTCGCTATTTATTTATTTTCCTGCGCTTTGAATTTGTTTTCCGCACATTTTCTGCATATTTCGAATTCAAATTTTTGTATTTTTCTGCCATTCTATTTGCTCTAACTGAGACCCCTCCCCCCCCCGTATACACGTATTTACTTAGCTGCAGGCCTCGTGCTCTCCTCTCGTACGCATCCTCGCATACATTGAGCTTATTTTGGTATAGAAAAATCCCATTTTTTTTCTTGTTTTTGTTGCTGTCTTTTGTTCTCTACGCTGCGTACCTTTTCCTTTTTGTGTTCGCGGGCTATTGAAAAGCCAAAAGGAAAACTTGTTGTCCATTATAGTCATTCCAGTTTTGGTTCTCCGTCCAAAAACCTTGTTCTCTATGATTACGCATACGCTCTGTTGAACAATGCGCAAATTGTAATTAGGCGCAGTTGTCAGTGGCCCGCTGAAATAGTTTCTTGGCGAACCGCAATGAGAAAAGACAACTTTTCAGAGGAGCAATAGAAAACAGAGACGTGATCGGGCAGGGCAACAAGCTCAATCAACGTAGGTGGCACAGTGGGATGATGCTGATGAAGTTGTTAAGAAATATTTTTTGTTAAAGCCTTGCACTTTTTTGTATAATTTGGAAGTAAGACAATTAAATTACACTTTGTAATTTCAATTAAAAATTATAGTTGAAATTATCCTTGCCAAATTTCTCTTTCTCTTGCTTATTCCCTTTTTCAAAAATTTTAAAATATATTTCTGGCTATTGTAAATCCTTTCTCACATATAATCAAGATCAAGTAGGCCATTTTAAGCAATTTTTTTGTCCGCGCAGTCGTCTATTTGGTTGTCAAACTCAACTGTTCATTCGGAAATTGGCTTTTGTAACACACAGTTCATACTACAAATTTTGTAATCCTTTTAAATATTTATATTTATTTATATTCGGCTTACATTTTACAATCACATCACGATGAACAACACTGGCGATGGGCCAGACCCCGGGTTTATAGCAAATAAACAACAGGAAGCCAAGTCATCGGTTAATCTTAAAATAGAAGACGCCGTAGTAATTAATATTCATAGTAAGAACCAAATGTTCTCTCATCTTATGAGTTTATCTCTTTTCAGTTTCGTTTCGAGAAGAAAGGAGAACCCAAGGCGCCGCACACTTCAGCGCTGAAAACTCTATTGAACGCAACAAATAAGCTTAAGAACTTGCAGAACAATTTTGATCTCGATTTTTCCGACTTTTGTTTCGCTGGCATAGACAAAAATCGAGTAGCTTCAGAGCTGAAGGGCATTGATTGCAATGGAATGGATAGTGGACCTTATGTAGTACCAGATACAGAGAAGATCTATGGTAAATACGAAGGTGGTCAGTCGAAGTTTGAAAAGGGAAATACTGTAGACACTTGCGAGATAGATATCAAGACAAAAGTTCAGTCTGACATTCTCTTACCTCAGTCGGAGTTTGCAAAGTTTGACACCGAAGATCCAAAGCAAGATTGCAAATCAAGTGAAAAACCAGAAATGAAGTCAAAACCTTTCGCTACTATCTCCTTGCCTAAAGTAAAAGCTCATCTACCCTATGACAATACACAGCAAGATGTGAAAATCAAAACCCCAATGGATAGTTTCAAGACAAATATAAATTTAGGACTTCAATCCATCACTGCTTTGCTGAAACCTGAAGATGAGCAAATTCTTGTCTTTGAGAATGCACAAACTGAGTTTAATACTGATAACTTCAACGACGATGTCCAATCTAGCATTGCTTTGCCGGAATCAGATGGGGATCAGCCTCAGATCTCTGATAATACACAGGCAAAGTTGAAAACTGATCTCCAGGCTGGCATTGCATTGCCAGAATCAGTTGGGGATCAACCTGAGCTCTGTGATAATGGACAGATTAAATTGGAATCTAAGAACTCAATCAACGATCTAAAATCAAACATTGCTTTATCAGAATCAGATGGGGATCAGCCTCCTATCTCTGATAATGCACAGAAAAAGTTGGAAACTGAAACCGAACTCGACGATTTCAAGATAAAGCCGGGACTCCAATCACCAAGCACTGCAGAACAATATCAGTGCTCTGACAATGCACAGGCAAAATTTGACTCTGAAACATCAAAGTCATATTCCAGCTCAACATGTCAATCTTTGCTAAAAGACCTTATGGGAACTACACCCATTTGTATAACGAGTGTGCAGCAGGGTTTTGGCGATGTTCAAAAATCTGGAACAATACGTTTGGCCCCAATCGTAGGGTATTATGAACTGCAAGCGAGCTCTGTAATAAGCGTGGGTGGAAACTTCATTTTGGATTGCTTTCAAGACTTGAAAAACGCTTCCATTGGTAAGTTGACTATGCTTCAGCTATGCTTTGATTCGAAAACCTTTAACTTTGTATTTTAAAGCCAACTGTAAGAAACTTTTCAATAAGATCGAAGAACTTAAGCAGATGACTTTAAGCAGCCTTTATAAACAAGATGATGGTATCGCTTCAACAGTTGCCAATGGACCGGAAGAGCAGACAGCAGGCTTGGCTAACTTTGAGGTGCCGTCTGGTATTGAAATCTCAGAAGTTCCATCCCAAGAGGAAAAACATGCAACTAAGTCAGAAGATGAGCATCTAGCCAATCAATCCATTGAAGACTTGCCTTCATCTGAAGATTCCATCGTGAATAGCCAGCAGATACCAGAACTAAACCCTGAATTGGTTACTGAGAACCAAGCGATGCCCCTTTTAGAGTCTTCCAACTTGAAGTCTTCAAACCCCTTGCGTAATCGGTCTGATGCCATGTCCGTAAGCTATTTAGGAATTCAGCTGTTTAGCAAGGAAACAAAGCTATACTTCTTCGACAATTTGAAGGAGTGGAAGAAAATCGGTAATTACATTAATATTATATATATAATTAATACCTGATTAATTTTTCATTTGCCGCAGGCGAAGGTGATATTCAACTATTGAAGCAGCGCCGCTTTAACAAATACGAGTTGTATCTCTGGGACAAGAATAATGGTACATTGCTGCTCCATATGAAACTGGATAGATCGTGGATCGTAGACTATATCCACAACAGTAAGAATAGCTGTATTTGGGCTCACTATAACTATGCCAATTCCCGACGCGGCAAGCTGGAGCGTCTGGCCTGTCGCTTCTCAGACGAAACCATTGCGGCACGGTTCAAGAAAGTCACCGAAGAATGCGCAGCCAAGTCGCGTTTCAACTTGCACAAAGCTTACACCACATAGAACTACGGCTCCTGTAGGATCGAGTTGAATGTTATTCAATCTGTTTGGCTTTAGGATACTTGTGTTATACTAATATCGCATTACTGTATTTAAATAAATTATTTGTTAGCCAGCAATGTGAACAACAAAAACGCTTGCAAATTATGTAGCTTCGCTAGGCAAATATTGGATTCAGTGGTCGGCACGAACTACAGTCACGTTCTGGCTTTGCTTAGAGTGCGTAGAAACAGACACGAAGCTAACTGAAGATGAGAGAACTGTGTGCGCATTGCCGAAGCCATCAGAGTACTGTAAGAGTTCCTAATTTAGTCACAATTAGTGTACTAAATGCGGTGGCTCTCTGTTTTTGCTGTAGATTATGCAATGGCAAAGTGATGGCGTGAATCAAGCTAGACATCGTAAGCAAAGAGAAGTCCTCTAGCGATATTGCAAGATCTCGTGATGTAATACCTGCCACCCTTGGTTTTAGTTGCACAAAAGCTACCTTCATACTCTTAAACTTACACCACCGTTCACTGAAATACCGGCACAAGCACCGCATGCACTAGTAGTGCATCAGTAGACCAAAAGCTTCAATTATTTTTCTCTCTTTCAAGAACATCTCTTCATCTGATCACGAATTCTGTCAAATTCGTCTCCAAAACGTTATTATTCAGTCAATTTCCAGTTTAAAAATTGACAAATTGATTTCAACTCTGAAGACAAAACATTCATTTTCCGAAATATATATTTGAAGATAGGTTTAAAGAAACTGTTTGAATAGTTTTTTGATCAAATTTACTATCTTGTCATGTTATGCTCTTTTGTTATCCCATTAACTAAGCATTCTGAAACAGTTTCTTATATGACAGCTAAGCTATACCAGCTCAACCAGCGAGCAGATGTAAGAAGCTCCTGGTTAAGCTTTTGTAGATCTTAAGACTTCTGAGATATTTGTTAAACACAAAACGACGAATTAAACAGATGCTCAGACTGATAGGCGACTCTCCTTGGCATGTTGATCAGGAATATATATACTTTATATGGTGAAAAACGCTTCCTTCAAGGCCAATGACAACTTTGTTGGGAAATAATGCATAAATAGCATTGTTACTTAGCCGGCTTGAGGTCGAAGTGCATAAACAACGTTGATAAGTTTTTTGACCAACCCCAATATATCAGAAGCGTAAAACAACAGTACAAATAATAAAATTTCTATAAATGCGAAGCTTGTCAAGACTGAAAATCTGCAATTCACCAAGTTCTTTCTCATCTTCAGAGGCTTTTGACTCAAGCCACTGCATTGCTCATTGATATCCTAAGCAACTTCAAATTTATGATAGCTTGCAACTGTCCTTTTCATTTGCCATTTCTTTCTTGTTTTAAATTGAACTCGATGAAAATTGTTTTGGCTGCAAAAATTCCAAAATATCGGCACTATATTTGATGTTATCGGTTAATAGCTAACTGTTGCTTAGCAACCAATAAAAATCGACGTGCCTAGTTATTTTTTCTAACCAATCATGCAGGTCTTGGCGTTCATGTTTGCCTCGTGTTGCTACAACAAATTTGTTGCCACATCGATCAAACAAACTTTTGAACGAGCAATATATTAAGCCAGTCTGCTGCAGACCGCGATATGGAATCGGATAAGTTGAGCGAACTAAATAAGCAAATCAATGAGATTAAGAAGCGCATTATGCTGGCCGGTAAGTGGCTTTCAGTAAACCAGATAAATTCAAGTCTAAATACTGCTGCATATGCTCTCTAACAGAGGGCCAAAAGACGGCCAACACAGCTGAATGGCAGAAACAGAACCGCATCAACTGCGACACCATTGGCACTCTCAAAAAGGACATCAAGGAGCTAACCGTCAAGGCCAGTCGCCTGCGTAATCCCTTGCAGCGCCCGGTGGTTATCAAGGAGTCGAGTTCGAGCGGTGAATCCCGTAAGACGCCCGCTGCCACACCCACCATCATTGTGGGCAAGGCCACATATCCGGTGGGGGCCAAAAACGCTGAGGATGCCATCTTTCTTACCGATCTGAAAATCACCGAGAACCGCAAACAAATGGATCTGCTGCGTCATCGCTTCAAGGCACGCCAACAGCACTTCAGCAAGTTGGTTGAGAAATACCGAGAGCTGTTGGCCAACAAGGAGGCGCAGACCCAAAATCTTGGCGAAAAGCCACCGGAGACTCTTGAGGAGGATGCCAATCGAAAGGTAAAGAGCTACATAGCTACTGATCCCCCTTGATTTCCCCCTTGTTTTCCCTCACAATGATGGTATCTCTAATGTCCTTTGCAGCTTGTTTGCCAGTTGGAGAATGAGATACATCGCACTAATGTCCAGTGGATGGAGGCGGAGCACATTCGCAAAAAGTACCGCTCTATCGAAGCCTCACTAATGAACGATGCGGAGCGCTTTGAGCGTAGTCTACGTGAGCTGGAACAGTCGCTCAGCGATCAGAAGGCGGAGATTGAGCGACTTCAGTGTGTTCATAATGAGGCTATCGAGATGCGCGATGCCGCCAAGGTGATTTTGCAACGCCAGGAACAGCAGGCCAATCTCTCGCAGAAGACTCGCGAGCGGCAGGCGCTCGACTTTCGTAAGCAGGTGGAAGCTCGCAAGCTGGAGCTAGAGCGCATTGGACGCAAGCTCTTTGCAGAGACCAAGACACTGGTGCATCAGGACAGCGTGGGCTCCAGCTCTGGCGATCAGCACACAGCCAAGACAGAGAACGGCGAGGAGGAGCCCGTATCGCAGCTAGAGAGTGTGACTGGCGATATGGAGACTCTTTTCAAGCAGCTGATGGAAGCTTCGGGAGCCACCTCGCCCATGGAGGTATTTGAGCGTTTTAGCGCTCAAAAGGAATCGGCAGCGCGTCTCAATTACCTGCGCAAGGCTGCTGAGGCTGAGAAGGCAAACCTAGAGGCAGAGCGCGAGGCGCTTAGCAGCGAACTGGAGGCCGCCAAATTCTCGGACGTCAAGGAGAGTGAAGTGTGAGTGATTCAAATATAAGCAAGATAACTTAATCTTCATAAATCATTCCAAAATGCTATAGGAATCAGGAGGTCATCGAGCAAATCAAAAACAACATTACTGCCACGGAGCAGGTTCGCAAAAAGGACACAGATGCGGCCGACAAGTCTATGGGTGTTCTGAAATTCCTCAAGGAGCGCATTTGTGAAATGATCTTCAAGATCCAAGAGGTGGATGAGAGTAATATCGAGATGCAACAACGCCAGCTACACATAAGCGTGGCTGAACTACCAAATTTTCTAACCAATACCGCTCAGGATGATGATCTGATTGAGGTAAATGTGTTGGAATTTACTTTTGATTTTTGTATCTTATCTTTATTTATCTTCGCCCTATTCAGATTCTCAAGCTGAAGATCAAGCGCTGTCAAGAGCTTAGCAAATCGGAGGATGTGCCACCCCTGGAAATACCCAAACTTGACTTGGAAGACGAAGAAGAAGAAACGGAAGCGGGTGTACAGAAGTCGCCCTCAGCACCCGAACCCGAGGGCGAGAAACCGCAACCAATGCCCATGTGCTATTATAATCTATTTGCAGGACGCGCACAGCGTGCAGCGGGCACCTCCTCATCCTCACCAGAACAGCCACCAGCAGCGGGTGAGTTTTGTGGCAAATATTTGAGAATAACTGTGACTGATGAATTCGATGTTTTGCTTAACAGTGGCCACTGCCGATGATGATAACGAAGTGCCCTCTCGCAACTATCTCAAGCGACAATCCGTACTAATTGTGGACTCCAAATCACGAAGGAAGCCCTTCCGACCACCGCCTGGTGGCAGGCGCAAGTAGTTTTAGCTAACTTCAGGCTTAAGTTGAAACCATTAAACTGACATTTTTGTATACAAGAAAATGTGTAATCTTTTGCTGTTTCATAACTTATTGAATAATTTATGCTCTTGCTGGCATAAAATCGCCCTACAAATGGATTATCGATCTCAATCTTGAACTTATGTTGTTGCCTTCTAGGCTTAAATTTCATTCTGCCTCAAGAGTGTGCCATCTTCGACTTGCCTTTCTCATTCCAAGCATGAAACTTACTTTCGTAACTTATTTTTTTCTTTCAGTTTCTGTTTTTATGCAACTGCAACTGCAACTGCAACTGCCATTTAAATTTACAAAGTACTTGTCCACAAACGCAAATGGGAAAAGCGTTTTTCATGTTACCCCAAGGCAGCTACTAAATGCGAGCTATTCCTAGGACTTGTGCAACAAATCGAAATTCCCTTTGCTAGATTTAATATCTGAGCAACCGTCTAGGTTGGACGTTCCTTCGTCCGTTCGTTGCTGCTGTTGGATAAATGTCAATGGCTTCAGTCAAATGAAATAACAAATAGCTGTTCTGCTGCGGATGCTGCGCAGAGAACGACCAGCATTGGAAACCAGCAACGTAAACAGAATTTACTGCACCAAGGACGAAGGAGGAGGGACCAGCTGACGGCAAATGAAGTGCAAAGAGGAACAAAGTGTGGTCCGCGGCCATTGCAAGAGATTTAAGCTTTCAAAAATTGCTTACTTCGAAGTACTGTGGGCTAGAAAGGTGCAACGAAGATGGATATGGTTTTTTCTGGAAGATTTTTATAAGAATTTTAAGACAGGAATCTCAACCAGAACTGTTTCCTGAGGTAAAATCAAGTCCTTAAGCATTCGGCAAACTCTGATTATCACCTGCCTTACATTCAAAATTATAAACTTATCATAACCTTTTGCTTATTTCTCTACGACTTCGTTCCCACAGTGCACTGCCAAGGATTCGGTGTGGGTGGCGGGCGTTCTCGGTTTTCTAACGCGCTGCAGCTGACGACTGGCAATCAACGCTGGCTGCAGGACAAAGCAGCTGTAAAGTTCAGTGGCGATGGGTAAACAAAGACGCCTGATGATCCATTGCTATGCCATGTTGCCGGAAGTTCCAAGCATGCACTTGGTGGTGTTGACGAAGGCGGCGCAGGCGGGCACTAGATCTATGTTGTGTGTTGTGTCAACTAAATGTCAACAGCGGCGACATAAACCACAGCAGGCGAACATAAACAATCCAGCTGGAGCAAAGCAACTCGGTAAAATGAGGGCGACGTGAAGAGAAAGCCAAGGAAAACGAAACTCCGAAAGGGGTCTAACAATAATAAAACCCAGCCACAGACTACCCCCCTCCTCCTCCTCCTCCTCCTTAGGCGATACAGAAATCTTAGAATAGAAATAATAGAAAATTTTAACGGAACAGTGCTTGAGATACATTCGGAAAATTCTATATTTTTTAGTTATTTAGATCTGAAAGTAAATATATAAAAATATTATCTGTGACATCCTTACAGCATGAGTCTACATGAGCGTATTGTGGACTTATAACTTCTCCTTGAAGACATTTCCTTAAGTCTATGCTGAAGCAGCTTTTTGAATGAATATTTTATAGATCTGTCTTCCAGTTGAGTCTTATACTATCTGTAAGAGTATATAATCTTCGTTTAGCCTTAAATAAGTTCCTGCTTTAGTTGAACTAATCTCTTTGCTTAACTTGGACTTAATCTATCGCGTAAGAAGGTGTACGTCTGCGTGCTTGAAAGAATACTTTTTATCGCCTGTCCAAACACTGTGCAATCTTGGCTGCCGGCATTGGCCCTGGCTCTGGCATTTTATGTTGTCTGTGCCTGGAGAAAGTCAAGGATAACCATTGTGTGGGAAAGAGGTCTAGCTCGTTCGCCTTCGCCTCGAGCACTATACTAGCCTGCCATTAAAGGAAGCGTTTAACATTGGAATGCTGTCGTGGTCTGCGGTTGACGCCAGAAAAAGTGAAAGAGTAAGAGAGAAAGAGAGAGAAGAGAAACTTGAATTGCCGCCTCAGTCTTTAGTGCTGTTGCTGGTTCCATTGAGTGAGTGCATCGACATCAAAAGAGGGGCATCCACAGCTGCTCTTTGTTTCTGTGCAAAACTGGATGGCTGAGTGTAACTGCCTGCGTGATTCACATTTTAATGAAATTTTAATTATTTCGCATTATGAAGAAAGAAGGGATTCGGGGGGTAAGCAAACGCAAAGCGGTTTCTATGGAAGTTGATTAAATATGACTCCAGGCCTGCATAGCTTCTTTTCGTTAGCTTTGTGAAAGTTCGTCAGAACAACAAGCAGAAGTGTATAAGTTTTGTAGCGGCAAGTTAAATAAAGAACGCATATAGCCAGCCTCCCACACACAAAGGAAACCTTGCTAAAGACCCAGAACAGAGAGAGGCTTAATGAGTAGACAGTATGTGATAATAATGTGGTTTGCGGCGATTAAGTGATGTGCATGTGATGATGAGGTGTTCATGTATTTATCTTTCATTTAAGACAGACTAAAGTTGGAGGAGTCATTCATTTTAATGTCCCCGATAATTATCGTTATAATGAGAGGATGTTTGCTCAACATTCATTAGCTATAACATTCAAAGACCCAACTTTGCAGATAAAATACAGATGAAATATGAAAAAATTGGTGATTCTAGTCAACCTGATTTCAGAGAAATTTATGCATGCGCAACATCAACTATGCGACGCCATCTCTTGATCACTCAGAATCCAGATGAGATACAATAGGCTACCATTTGTCTTTATATAATTACAAATTAACTGAGCTTCTTTGCTTCTTATACCCAGTACATATGGGGTATAAGGGTATATTAGCTTTGTTGCACTGTATGTACAGACAGAGGGAAACGTTTAAGACAACACAAAGTATATATATTTTTGACTAAAATTAATAAATGACTCGATCTAGCCATGTCCCTCTGTTCATCTGCCCTTCCGGATGAGTGAAAAGTTAGATATTAGAAACTATAACAGATAGAGACTTCAAGTTTACATTTTGATTATCGATATATGTGAACCCAGATCAAGTTTACTTTATTTATTTGCCACGCCTACTTTTTAGGGTGGCCCCATACAAACCATCGCCCATTTTAGTGTTTTTGTTTAATAGTTTTTTTGTCTTTCATCAGCAATTCTAATCAAATTTGAGGTTTATGTGTCCTACACGAATCTACATCAACTGTCAACATTTGATCCGGATCGGACAACTATATCATATAGAATAGATCCCATAGAATCGAGTTTTTTGGAATGAATAACAAACACACTTATGTTTTCCATCCAAATCGAGCCAAATTTGGTTTATGTTCATCTAAGGAGGCCACACGTCTGCTTACTATCATATCATATAGCCCCTATAGAACCGATTATGTCGGAACTAACAGAAAATATTTGTATTTCACTCGAAGGCGAATCAAATTTGGTTAGTATTCATACTAGGATGCCTTACGCCTGTTGACTACATTTTATTCAGATCGGGCCACTATATCATATAAGCCCCATAGAACCGATTTCCTCGGAACGAACACCAAATGTTTGTATATCATCCGAATCGAACCAAATATGATATTTTTTTTCCATTTCAGGAGGCTCCAAGACCGAATTTGCCCGAAGTTGTTCAGGAGCGGCTTCTTATGTGCAGGGTATTGAACTGTCTAGCAGGCTTGACTGCGGCGGTTTTACTTATTTTACTTACACTCTTTAGATTCAACCATAAATTTTATCAGATGCTTCCTGTGGCTGCTTTTACATGACACAACTTGACACTTTAATCCTGTTTAATCCTTATTCCAGCCCCAAAAGCGAAGCTGTCAAGCATTTAAGTTACTCAAAGTTAACTAATTAAAGGTAAACTACCCGAAAACCAAAAACTGCTTAGTGGCTTAAGTCGCTTGCGACATTGTATATAATTAAATTGTCTGTGATTTTCGTCCACTGCTGGCCACGCCCACTTTATAGGCAATTAAGCAATTTCAATCTCACATTGGCCGTAAATCAAACGCCCATCGATTCGCAATTTCGCGAGATTCACCTAATTTTAAGCCCATTGACTAAGGGGGCAAGGCTAAGAGGGCGTGGCAGAGAAGGTATATATATATATATATACATATATACGTATAGCTGTAACAGCTTCGTTCAATAAAACCGCAAAACAATAAATTTAAATTTCAGCAAGCAGCACGAAAAGTTTTCAGCTGTGTATATAAACTACAGCCCAATACGGTGCACGGAGCTGCCAACGTGTGAGTGTGTGTGTGTGTGTGTGTGTGCGAGCGTGACAGTCACGGAAATAAATGAGCGGAAACGGAAACGGTTTGGGGCAATGGCATTGCCTGCGTTGGTGGCGGTGCTGGCCAGGCCAGTGTGTCCCTGCGTACAATTCGGCGAATGATAAATACTGTAATTTCTTTGTAACTTTTCATTCAAATTTTTGGGCTACTTTTAACTGCTCGCATTGCCTTTGCGCACACACGGACACCCAGTTTGCCAGTTTGCCTGCGTGCATGCTGCTGCTGCTGCTGTTGTTGTTGTTGCTGTTGTTGTTGTTAAGTAAAATAAATTGCGATTCCATGTAATAAAAGTCAATCATAATAATTCAATGACTCGTCGTATTGTTGTGGATCCTTGTTGAGAAGAGAGGCGACAGCCGTAACGACTTGTGACTGAGAAAGCACACCCTCAGGCCTGCCTCCTCCCCCTCTTTTTTTCTGGTCCATTTATGCATTTCGTCGCTTGACTTGCTTCGAAAATGTTTTCTTAATGTTTACTGTAAAAAATAACGAAAAATCTTAAAAATATATTTCCCAGAAATTTGAAAAATGCTTTTCTGTAAATATGCGTGCACTGGATAGGGAGTAGTGGCCTTATAATTGTCCTCAAAAAAGTACCATTTCATTTGAAGAATCTTTTACCATTTAATGAATGCTTCGTTTCGTTTTGTGGGAAATAAATTGATTTTTTTGATATTTGATATGTGTTCTTTGAAGTGGTCTTTGGATGATAAAGTTCTATAATCTTATGCATTGTATTCTGTAGTAAGTTGCTTCGTTACTTTTAATAAAGACTCCTATTGACTTTTTCTTTTTGATGGGATACATTTCTGCTTTTCAAAGTCGATGTTGTTCTTGTGGAATCAGCACAAAAATAATCAACAAAATTTATGAAGAAAGAAAATTGTATTTCCATATTTGAATTTCTTAAAAATTTCCAAAATCAAGCAATAAATTATATATATATATGTGGGAAATATCACAGATATCTCAAGTGAATGGAGAAGTTATTTGCAAATTAAGGACCTTATTTTACAGTTCAACTTGTCAAACTTCATACAGAGATAATCACAAGAATTCAGGAGTGAAATGATGTGTTGAAAATCTCACACACTCATTGCTGAGTCAATACGAATTCATAAACTCTTAGGATACCTTTCTCTACAAAATACTGAAGATCTTTTTAAACTAGATATGGAATTAATCCACTGATATTTTACCCATTTATTTGACTAATCTATAGAAGCTTCCGTCGCATTCCTTTAATTGGAATTTCTATAAACAGAATGCTATTCATTTATGATGACTTTTGCAATTTTTAAAACAAATTTTAACAATAGAATTCTATAAAGACAAATAGATGATCTTATAACATCTGTGAATCAATTTTGGGGAATACAAATTAGTACTGATGATATTAAGTAATCGAAATATCGCGAGTGATGTTTTAAGATACTTAAAGTATTCTTTAAGCTTACTAAGAATCTAAGAGAACAAAGTATTAAAAGCCCATTGATCTTCCTAATTGAGATGGCATTGGATGCCACTGAATAGCAATTTCTTTTTGATTTCTTCCCAGATTTTGAATGAGCGTAAGATTTGATAGTGCTTTGAATTAGAATCCATTGAGAAGCTCTACAAATTTTCCAAAATACATCGATAAAATCAAATCAAATCAACATATATATATGTGGAAGTATAAGTAGTTTGAATATGCGGCGTGTGTGAATATATGTGAGAATTGTATTGAGTTTGTGTTAGTGCGTATTTGGGTATTTCACCAGGTCGCAGGTGCCACATTGCATCAGCCTATTTATGTGTCTGTTTTGTTGCCTGCTTTACTATGTGTTTTAGGAAAGTCCCGTTTTAACGGGGCGACAGCGTTTGCAGCTGTCGCCGAGCGTGGTTCGGCAGCGAAGACGAGAAAAAGGGAAGACACAGAGTGAGTTGTGTTACGGATCTCGGTGCGACCGAAACTCGCTGCGCCTAAAACGATGGAAATGAATAGTAAAAATTATGACGCTCCAACATATATATATCAACTATAATAACCTAAGCCTACATGCGTATGCCTAACAAGCCTTGTGACTTCTACAAGTGGCTTAAAGTTCAATCTACTTTAATTTTATTAGTCTTGTGAACATTTTAGAGCCACATGAATCAGATTAGATCATATTATAGATCAAAATAATAAGTTTAATATTAATATAAACTCACCGCTTGCTCAAATATCAATGCATTAGTTTTCTTTCAAATTTAACTAAAAATTACATTACAAATTTCTGCCTTCTATGAGTTTATTTTAATGTTTATTTCAACAAATGTTACTATTAAATGTTTAATGAATGAATTATTTTCCTTCTTCTCGTTTTATGGCTGTCTTTCCTTTACTTCCCATGTGCAGTAAATACTAGAATAGGAACTGTCTTAGAACTGCAACTACTATTTAGGAGTTCTTATTGCTCTTGCAGCCTGCATTCGTCTACACATCTGTCTGCCTCTTCAGTAAAAAACTGTTGACTGTAAAAACATGGGCTAAGCATAAATCTTGGCTTAGTTATACAGCTCGACTTGGCTGGCTCCCCTTTTTGTGATAGCAGCGAATATTTGAGAAAGTATGAACTCGGCGGCTATTTGTTATTACTCGCAGCTGTCTGAGTGCCTATGAGATGGCCTCCATGTTTGCGTTGTTCTAAAGGCAGACGAAGCATGAACCATTAATTATACGATATCGATTCAGGGGAGTGTTCTGACAGCCTTTTTGCCAACAGCTTACTGAGAGAAAGTTTTGAAGTTTTCGGGCGTTGCAACGCGTGGGTTGATTAAAAATATGAATTATGGCAAAAATATTACAGCTTGTTTTGAAAAACCATTTTGTGTTAATGCTTAAATATTTCCAAGTCAAAAGTGCTTAAGAATTTTAATGCAGTTGAAGAGAACTACAAGATAGAAATCGAAACTATGTGAAGCTTTATCTCCTTAATCTAGTTCACAACAGGTCATATGCTCTCATCTAGGAAAATACTAAAAGCGAGAGAATCTCTAGTTTAGCCCCTCAGTTCATTGAGCTTTAAGTGAACATAATATTTGGATCTTCAATGACATATCCAACAACCCAGCATATATTGAACTGCAAGTATGTATATATAACACTTTATCTCATTTTAGTTTGATACTACTCATATTTAATACCATGACTACAGTTCAGTATAAGGACATTATCGTAAATTCTATTTTTTTTTTCGACAACTGCCAGCGCTGTCTATTTGACTTAGTCATATCGTCGAAGCCGGTCCTTGGCTTCCTTCTTCTTCAAGTGATGTTTGGCATCTTAAACTAACCGACTGACAAAAGCAACATAATTCACAATTCCCATGCCCCGGCAGCAACAGGGATAAAAGGCGTTCGATGACTAAGCTAGAAATTGGCAGAACTTGAAAATTGATGCAAAAATTCGCTTATCTAAAACGAAAAGAAAAAGAACACGGGCTACAGCCATTATGTATATGTGTGTGTGTGTGTGTGTGTGTGTGTGTGTGTGTGTGTTAGTGTCCTTTGCATTGTTCACTTGTGTAAGTATGGCAAAAGGTGAAGGGAATGGGAAATGGACTAGGGCAAGCAAAGCTCCTTGTCGTCATCCTGCAGCCAATGTAAACTGCTTAGCTTCGGCTCGTTGCATTTATTGACGCTCTATGCTTAAGGACATGCTTAATATCCTCAACGCGCTGTCAGTGCGAGCTGACATACTTATCCACTGCCTGATAGTACAATGGCATATATATTTTTGCTGCAGCAGTCTGGTTATAACAAAATATGACTTGGATGTTTGACACTTTCTGGAAAATCGTTGTAAGTCGTTCAAGACTTTCACAAGGAAATGCAACTTGTTTCCTTTCAATTTTGGTATATGAAATGTTCATATTAGTTAGTAAGGCAACTATGTTAGCCTTGAAATATCTCAATTTTCTCATCGTATTCTGTTTTCCTAGGCTAAGCTCTTATGTAAGTGCTGATTTGGAAAGACAAATCTGCTGTGTGCTGCTCCAAAAACACCAAGTAGCACTTCCGCTTGACATTAATTTCACTAATAATTCCTTTAATTGCAGTCAAGCTAATTCTTTGATGCACACTACTTATGAGCTTCTTATAAGATTATCTTTGATATATGCACTTAAGTGTACATCTAAGATATCTGTATATATATAATATATATTTTAATATAATATAAATATTTAACACAAAGCTTGCTTAGCAAAAAGCTTACTGTTTCCTACCATATCATCTAGACCTTCTTATAGAATTTTCTTACCGAATGCCTGTTCTGTTAAGCACATATCCTTATGCACATACATATGTGTACCATCCATGTTCATGTTCATGCAGATGGCATAGACTGAGCCACTTTGGACTCTTTGCTTTTACCACTTCCGTTGCACAATGATGGCATTCCCAACTGCGGCGCCATTTGCTTCCGTTTCCGATTCCCGCACGACATTTATGCGCTCATCATCATCGTTGTCCTTGTCGTCGTCGTTGTCGCCGTCGTCGAGCCCATCTGGCGACCACCCGGCCAACTACTTGCCCGTAATTTTCTTTCCAATCAGTGGCTGGCTGCCTGTCTCTGGGGGTCTCGAGACCCAGTTTCCGTACCCGACCCCGGGACCCCACACCATACTGATACTGACTCGCAATGGCAAATTGTGTGCGTCTGTGCTGTCTTTGTCCCCTCCCCCTCCCCACCAAACTTCACATCTCCCGCTCCATTTACATCTCTTCGTCCGCGTCCATCAGTTTGTGTCCTTCCTGCGTATCTGCGTTGTTTTTCTTGTATGCTTGCCGGCTTTTTGTGCGATCCGGCTGGTTGCTTTCGTAATTTTTCCCACATGTTCACGGCTTGAATATTTTATGGGCTCAAGTGCTTTCAGTTAGAGTCTTTTGCTATGGTCTGTGCCCCTGCGTGAGTGTGCTTTGCACCTACCACTATATGTTTACGAAGGACGCACATAAATTCATTAGATTAGTTTCCACCCAGACCAGGCTCAGTGCTTACCATTTTGTCCGAGGACTAGAGCTTCATACTTGTTGAGTTCTATGAAGTTTACGTACCTGCAACGATAAGATAAGCTTGGATTAACAAAATATCAGATAAGATATATATTATATAGACTGTTATAGAGCTGTTATAATTGAAAAGTTTTTTATGTTAATGTGATGAGCATTTGAGAGAAGTAAATTGTAATGGGAGTTTGAGAAACATCACCAGAATGAGCTGATAATATATATTAAAAATTAGACGTGATAGTGATAGTGCTCAGAAGCCTGGGCTTTGCTGCAATGAAGTTAATGATTAATGTTATTACGGGGACAATTTCAAAGGGCAAAGACAGAGGCGAACACAGTTCATTTCCAGCATTTCAATTAGGTTGTTCAGTAGGAATGGATTGTATGTACTTGCGCTCCAATTCTATTTTCCCTCCTCATTTGAATGAAGCTTTGAAGCTGACACATGATTAGGTTTCCTAGAGGCAAACAGCGTCTAGAAAATACTACATCAATCAACATTCTAGTATATCTTCGATTGTTTTAGAGACCAAAGTGTGAAAGGTCACAAAACAAAGCATGATTCCAACCGATGTACCAATTTCAGTTCAACTTAAAGTTAAGCTTGTTTTTAATCAACCAGGTGCAAGGAGAACAAGACTGGAATTGGTAAATATTTAGCATTTCCGAGCTTTTAATAAGAAACTATAAGATAGTAAAATTAATCTCCGACAGACAATTAATCTCCGACATAAATAAAACCTCTCGTAAACACCGAAGTGATTGTCATTCACATTATCATGCTCATAAAACTATCAACTCACTGAGGTAAACTTAAGAGTGCTTCCACAGTCAACTGCATTGAATGAATGGGTTTATTGATGAGCATCAGCATTACATCAGCACATTTTTCCTCCCTGTTAGGAACTTCCATTTGCTTTTATATTGAATAGACAAATTCACATTCTTCTTCTTGTTCCTTTCAAGAAATTAAGCCTCGAAGAATATGGCAAATTAAAGTCCAGCAAACTCAACAGGTCAAGGATTAAGATGCTCTCCACCACCTGGCTCGTATAACTCATTTTAATTAGGTTAAATATGCAATATAAAGTGAAAAGTGCCGAGCAAAGGCAAAAGCGCAAACGAACTGGCCATAACGTAGACACACACAGAGTGCAAGAGGGGCGGATGGAATGGACGGAATGCGGACATAGGATACGGACACCAACGAACCGAAAGACGAGCTTAAAGGGCGGCTGGGGTCGCTCATAAGCAGCAACGAGCTCAATGAGATGCAAAGGACGATAAACAAACCCGCAAGCAGCGCGGATCCGCTGCTGGCAAAATAAGGTTACGAATTCTCCACTTACCAAGTGGTGGGGCGCAGGCGGCAGAGACGCCAGCGAAGCCGTATCGTTGCAGAAAAAGGTTGCCAAAGAGCAAGAAAGAAAAGTGCAAAAGCCGCCACCAAGTCATATTTTTCCTCGCCAAAATGAAAACGCCAACAAATAAGTATGTGGAGTGAGAGAAAGGGCCGCATACCAAAAAGTGGAGGAGGAGGCACCAAGGCGCAGGAAGAATTATGGGAGCTTCATTTCAAGTTGAATGTGGTGGCTGGTCTGGGTTGGGTGGGTTGGGTTTGAGTTGGGCCTGGCTCTGCACGTACTTGGAGTATTTTGGCAAAATTAAAATTTATGAACAGATAAAAAAGCGTTAATGGGCACTCGCTGGGGTCATGGTGGATGGCAGGCGGGTTCTGGCGGCGTTGGTTGGAGGTGCACCAAGTGCTAAATGAAGCAAGGACGATGACAACGACAACGACAACGTCCACAACTTGAGTCATAAACGCTGCATTTTTATTGCGCAGAAGATGGCTCTTGGCAGAACCGCCTTCACATTGTGGCAGGACATTTTAAAGGATGCCTCTTGGGGTCGCTTCTAAGTTAGGTGCGTGATGTGGCTATATTTTTTTTGTCCAAATGGCCATAGGAAGGTTGTTTTGACCACATGCGTCTCGGCTTTAACTTGAATTTAGAGCTACGACCTGGGTTGAATGACTTACAGAGGTAGACATTTAGGAGATATATGACTTGAAGGGAAGTTTTATGCCAAACTCAATTGAAAAATGACCAAGAAAAGCTTAGAGTATCCCTAGGAAAGTAAAACAAACTGCCAAAGGGAACTTTGACTAAGGTAGATGCTTGATTAAGAGACATCCTGACATGTCATGTTAAAGCCTGAAAGACAAAAGATGTGTGATCGAGTTAAGGGAGAACTTCTTATACACTTTCTATTGGTGTGAAATTTCTCGTGAATAAATGTGCTCTTAATAGATGAACACGTAAGGAAGTGTTATTAGAGACAGACATATTCATCGAGTAGACATCCTTTAAATGAAATGAGATAAGAACGATAGGAGGGAAGGCTATGGTTGCTTAATGAAATCGGACGTTTGCATTGAGACTCGAAAAAGGCGAAATCTAAGAAATTGTCTTTACCATATCATGCTGGTTGTAAGAGAACCTTACCATATAGGCACAACTACAAATAGCCTATGCTTTATCTGAGTAATCAGCAGCAAATGAGGCTTTCAATAAGTTGGAGGATATCAAAAAGCTCATCACGATAGTCGATTATCTGTCATAAGCAATATCTGCTCTAATCGTCATTAGAATTATAAATGCTTTTCTTCTCAGTGTGGCTAAAGAGCTAGATACTCTTTATTTATAATTTCAACAGATATTTTTACATCCTTTTTAAGATTCAATTCCTTAACATTATAACTAGACATTTTCCACCTCCTTCATTTGATCAGCTTAACTACTCATCCTTATCTTTACATTAGAAACACAAAGTAGTGCGTGATTGCTGGCCTGCAAGTGTCCCTTTGGCCATTATTTGTACTCTCGTCTATCTATAACATGCAAAGCAGACATCACTTTTACTCTGGAAACAATGTCAAGTCGTTGACAACATATTCAAGTGCACCTCGCCTTGTGCCAGGGCCAAGTGACTGTACAGTTGGTCTTGGATGGATTCTCACAAGAGGAAAGTGTGCGACTGCTAATGGTGTTTACATGTACATGTTGTTGCTCTTGTTGCTCTTGTTGCTCTTGTTGCTTAGTTCGCGTCCTTCGCTGCCCTCCAGTTTGGGTCAGAGGCAGGGCCAGACCAGACCGTTGCTGGCTACTTGCACTTTGCTTATATGCAAATACCCGTAAGTGGCGTCACGGACAGCGACAGCGAGGCGACTGGGACTTCAAACTGGGTACTCTTGTTGGGCCTGGCGGTGAGGGTGTGGCGGGCAGGGGTTCTTTATGCCTGCGGCGCTTAACGACCTTTTAAATGTGAGTCTAATTATGTTTACGTGCCGTTCCAAGTGGCAGCCTGACAGGACCCAAACATGCTGGAGCTGGCCTGAATAATGTCCAGATCTGAGTTGAACTTGGCTCAGTGGTGCTCCAGTTCGTCCCAAATCCATATGTTGGCTGCCTGTTAATTATGCTACTTTTCAGCCGGTCACGCCGCCCGACGTGACGCGCTTCCTGATGACGATGGGGTGGAGGATGCGTATTACATTAATTTTTAATTGGTTGGAAATGGGTAAAAGCTGGCTCATCATTGCCCAGCTGGGTGTGGTTACTTTTCTGCGGTAATTTATATATATATTTATAAATTCTGGGACACAAGAAAGTTTGAATTGCACAAACATTTGTCTTCAAATGGATTTTTAATAGCCCTAAGCTATAATTGGCATCGGCCACTAATTAGTTGAAAGGGGAGTTCTTTTTTTTAAGTCAGTTTTAAGGATCTGGTGTAATGATAGTATCTGAAGGGAATTAAGGTCGTTTGTTGTTGCTTTGATTGGGCATGACTGAGGGTCTTCTCTTCGCCTGTTTCACTTATATTATTTATTGTCACAATCGTCCTTGCCAAAGTCAAATCTGTAAAACATTATTTGAACGTCAAAATGCATCCTTTTCTTTGCATTCACAGCAAAGGAAGAATTGTCCAACTATCAAAACCTTCATTAAAGGCATATGCTAACGACCATCCTCTTTGTCTAATTGACTGTCATAGATCCTCGAGCAACTGATGGCCATCTAATTTCATTGAAGGCCAACACGGTGACCTTTTCATTTTGCAATTTACCTTAACCTCATTATTAATTATTCAGACTCCGGGGATGGCCCAAACTAAGGCTGCCCTATGACCTTACGCGGCGCATGCTTCCTGCCAGAGCTGCGCTGCCTTGTAACAATATTAATTATTTTAAAAGCTGCCCTGCCACTTCCTGCCGCAGCCGCCATTTGTTTAACTTCCACCCGATGCATTTAACAAATAAATATATAAAAAATAAATACACTTTCGCATATTGCCGCGTAATGTAAATTAATAATCTGCATACACAGGACATCAGGTGGAGATGGAGACGGAGTGGGAGTGGGAGATAATGGAAAATGGCTTAATTTATTCATAGAAGAGTGGGCGATATATTGGATATTCATTAAAGTGAAATCTTTTACTTTGTACTCTGAGCTGCTGCCACTGTCCAGCTGCTTGAAAAGTATTTTCTTTATGTCACATTCTTTATTTTTGTTTCTCTCTCTGCCCTTTCCAGCTCTGCCTGGTGCCTGGCAAGCGTCATTTTTATGGCTACTCGTCGAAACTTAAGAGTGGAGTGAATGAGGCACCTTCCACTCGCTTATTGCAGCGACAAGCAAATGTTTTATTCCTCAGAGCCAGAGACAATAAACAATGAATGCGAATGCGAATGCGAACAGGAAATGGCAAGCGACAAAACAAACCCATTGCCGCCCGGCCAAATGGAGCGTGGATGCAATCTTGGATTCGGAAGTGAATCTTAAGCCGTTTGTGAGCATAAAAGTACCGACTCCTGGGCTAATTAAAAATTCCAAGTTGATGTGCTGCCATATTAACTTAATGGTCTCATCTCGACAAGAGTACGTCTATTAAGGAAGATTTCTTTTTATGACTAAGCTGTTAAAAATAAATGGGAATTTCCGCTAAATTCTATTTGAAATGTGGAATAATAAGAAATACATAAAATTAAAAAAAGCAGGTAAGACTGCCACAGTTAAGCTTACAGTCAAATACCCTGTACCTTATGAACTGCTACGTAATATAATAGACCTCTCTTGATAAAGTTCGGTCAACGTACTTGGGGTCACCTTAAAAGGTTACAAACCAAATTTGGTTCGATATGGCGATCCGGATCCCCAAACTTGGTTCAATTTCAATTAAAACAAGAAAAGTTTTGGCATATAAATACAAAGAAGAGCGGTGGGTTTGTATGGGATCCACCCCAAAAACTGTGTGTGGCAAAAAAACAAGATAAACTTGATCTGGGCACAGATTTATTTATTTATATATAAACGAAAATCTGTCTGTCCTTCACAGTCTGTCCTAAACTATTACACCGATCGGTATGAAATTTTCACTGTTCGCTAATACAGGCTAAGGGAAGGTCAAGGGGCTATATATCGTTTTGAAAAAATGGAAATTGCATCGCCCCTTATATAGGCTATTAAACCGATTCCAATGAAATTTGTACAAATTTTTATAATGCTTTGGAGATAATGAATATTGAAAATTCGGCATATCTTTGCAGCCATTGGACCGATTGCAATAAAATGTGAACTGTAGACTAGAATTAAGCAAAGGAAGGCCGAGCTATACATCGGCTTGGAATATCGATATATTGAGCTACCAATATATTGAGTTGTCGATATATTGAGTTATCGATATACTTAGATATCGATGTATTAACATCGAATATATCTAACTCGATATATTTAGTTAATTGTATATGCATACTCACATAGTTATCGATAACAAAATATGATATATCGATATATTGTGCTATGAGCATATATATGTACATAGATATATTGATTTTTCTATATATGATTATCGATATATTATATTAAGTTATCGATATATGTTCATCGATATATATTACGTTTTCTATATATGATTATCGATATATTAAATTATCAAATTATTTATATATATATTGAGTTTTCGATACATATACCTTGATATCTAGAGTTATCGCTACGTGTATATCAATATCTTTTTATCTACATAAAGATATCGATAGACGAATATATATTGATATCATAGCACAACAACAAAAATATCAGGCGTTGCGACGCACGAAAGGTAGATAATAAAAATCTAAATTTAAAGTTTCTATCTCTTTCCAAGATCTAGTTTGTCATATATCCGGACGGGCAGACTGACTGGCGGTCACGGATATATCGACTCGGCTTGTCATATTGATCAAGAATATACATATACACTTTATGGGGTCGGAAGTGCTTTCTTCTGCCTTTGCCTGTTGCATACATTGCAACAACTTTAGAATCACAAATAAGAAATTTACTTATAGCTAAGTTTGCCTCACTTAAACTCACATACAAGAGTCACACCTCAGCACATCAATCGAGTGCCTTGCCCCATAAATCAATCCACAAAATCAAAAGTAAAAGCAAAAAACAATTGACTAACAAAATCAGAGCCTACTCGAACATACCCACACTTTTCCGCTTGCATTATTTTACCAGTTTTTAAAAACGCATTATTACAGGAGCAACAACAAGAGCAAGCAGGCTCATCCTGTGGCAGGAGCTGGAGTAACAGTTGCTGCAAAATGGCTGGCTAAGTGGGGGTGGGGGCAGCTCTAATGAGGGAAACTCATTTGGATAAAAGCACAAAGCGAAGCGTTTTCCCATTAAAAGGCATAATAATAAATACTTATCACTGACGAAGCAGGAACCACAAAAACGCAGCAAGCATGATGTCGTCTGTGTTGTTGCCACGCCTCGTTGCCCCACGCCTTGCTGTGCCATGTCGCCTTATTGCTCCGTCTATGTAGCAAACGCATATGTGTACATATGTGTAGGTGTATGAGCGCTTGTTGTGTGTGTGTGAGTGTGAAGGGTGGGGGGGTTGGTGCAAAATGCCGTAAAACAAATGTAAAGTGAAATTGCTTTCGCTGCTGTCCGCGACCTGTGTGCTGTACGTTTGCACAGTGGGACCGAAATATGAAACAATGTTACATTGATGTGTATGAAATAGTTGTAGATTAAAGTAAATTCGATAATGGGTAAAGCATATTTGAGAACTCTGATCTATATCAGCTGCCTGAGTGTCTGTCAATCATTGAGGTAGACCCAAGCAAAATATCTCTTTTTGTATCTCTATCTCACTCTCCGTCTTTCTATCTCTCTTACCATCTCTCTCTCTCTCTATCATATATAAACAAATAATAATTTTGTTTCTCAACCAATTCTCATATAAATTTCCTTTCCTAATCAAGTCTCGCTTTCAATATTCTCACCACTGTCCTTAGACCGTATGATTTTTATACACAAAATGCTCAGTATGCTTTACTAATTCTCAGACAATATGTATTTACATGTATATAAGCATGTGTGCGTGTGTGTGTGTGTGTCAACAAACGGATGCGGAAGCGGATGTGAAAAGTGCAGTCATAAATACGCCGCCGCCCTTTATGTAAGACCTTAATAATTGTCGGCCGAGAGGTTCTTGGAGAATGTGGATATGGCTGCTTTGTGCCGCACTGTGAGCAACGCCAAAAGTGATGAAATTTTCAAATTCGCGCATTTTCTTTTATTTTATGACCATTCTTCCGTATGTTTTCGGCTCCTGCTGCCTCAACAGCTTCAGCTTCAGCTTCAGCTGGGGGACCTCTTTGTAATTATGACAAATGCTAAGATATTGCATGCGCATGTGCCTGTGTGTGTGCGTGTGTGTGTGTGTGTGTGTGTACTTTGGAGCGTATGTGCTGTTTGGGGATTTCTGATTTTATACTTTGTGTGCTTTTTTTGTTTTGCGACGGATTTAAGTTAAATCCAAATATAAACATACAAATCTGCCGAAAATCCGCACCACACATCAACTATGTACAAAATTAAAACGCAAACACGGGACAAGCCCAAGCTGACGCCATCTCGTTTGTTTATGTGTGTGTGTGTGTGTGGATGTGTATTTTTAGGAATTTCTGGAAATAAATGAGGGCTTTAAAGATGCCTGTGTAAGTGACTTAATATAGCTGCTTGGGCGGTTGGAAATTGAATTTTCTTTCGCCATCCATTGCTAGGAGGTGGAAAATGATGTATAATGTGGAAGATGCATCGTTTTATACAGAGAATATTCAGAACTTTCATTAATTATGGTATGATGATTGGTGAAGCCACACGACTTGTTAATGTCACTATATAGAAAAGTGACATAGTACATATATACAGAATCATATGTTGATTGTGAAATAGACACAAAGTTTGGTTGACATCTTAATACAAATTACATTTTTATAGATCAGTTAAATTTTTTGGCATCGTTCCTTAAATGTATACATAAGTAGATGATACTTATAACCAAATGTATGTGGTCATTCTTAAAATATATCATAAGCGTACCCAATATCTAACCTGACCATTTACTCGTTGTCGCCAAAGGAACTTCTACGTCTTAAGAGAAAAATGAAGACAAACCCAAAAGATAAAATTCGTTCTAAGAAATAATTTTGTTAGTTATCTGTCTCTAGTACAGTTCAAAATATAAATGATACAGCTGTAGAGTCAGCCTGGCAACAATTTTTGGTCTTTTATTATTTTTGTGCTGTTGTGAAATACACAGTGAGTTGCGGACAAATTCATGGAATCATGGGGAATCCTAAAGTATTTCAATGGCAGCTGAAAAAACAAAAAGCCAAACGTTTTGTTTTGCTCACTTAAGACCTTGAGCCTACTAACCCAAACACCTAGAACATTATAGGTCGATAAAAATACTTATCAAAATTTGCATAGCATGGTCAGGCCAAATATTTGTCAAATGCATCACCCTAAAAGTATGCAATTATGAAGTCAATTAGCCACCAACAACAGATGGCAGCACGGAGATACAGAAACCAAACGAACTTATGATGGCTATCGCATTTTCAGCCGTTTCACAATTGGGTTCCTGTTTGGAAATGAGTAGACAGTTGTTAAGCAGGAAGACTTCTGATGATTGACTCTGATAGGTCATAAAAGAGCTGTTAGCTCAGAGTAGCTTCAGTTGTTGGTTTTTGTTATCAATTTTGTGCTGTTAGCAAAATACAAATGCGAGGGAATCCTTAAAAATTTCAATGGCACAACAACGCTAGCACAAAAAGTTATGTTCAAAATATTTTTAAAAATTTATAATCATTTATTAAGTTAGGTTATTTTTAATACAGACAAACAAAATGTTAAATAAAAGTTGTTTATTGCCTAACTCTGTTATTCAAGACTATGAAGAAATTGATGAATCGCACTATATTATTATAAAGATGGCATATAATCAATTTGAATCCTAACAGAATGCATAAACATAAGAAATTTCTCAGGTGGAGTCGTCCAATAAAAGACTCTCAAGAGTTTGCTGAATTTTGGCTGACCAAAGCTTCTAGTTGTATTCCTTATTAAATATCATGCTAGACTGAATAATTTCATTTGATATTATGTATATTAAAATAATTTATCTTATATATATTTTCCCTCAAAATTGTTCGTATAAAAGTGCAACTTTAAGTGAGCTATCCATGTCTGCCAGCTACTTGCTGTAGACGCTAGCAATTGTCACTCTCAAAGTTTTCCAACTGTAATAATTTGCATCCCCTTTCGCATTGCTCCACCGAAGTCGAGTTATGCTCTCTGGCATAATAAATAAGCTTGGAACTACTGGCTGGCATCCTTGGAGCTGTGAAGTTGCTCACAGTTCAATATTTTCCAATTACATGCACGCATTCAACGTGCTCGTTTCGCCTCATGTCGCCTACCCCGGAGCCAAGAGTAAGAGCATATATATTTCTCTCAAAGAGGGGTAAGTTGATTTTGACAAGAAGTTTGAATTTGCACAAAAACGTTGATAATTTAGTTACGTATACGAAATTTACATCAGCTTACATTTACCAGTTGAGAGTGCATCAATTTTAACTAGAAAATATCAACTGACAACATATACTTACGACATGGAAACTTGTACTAAATCTCAATGAAACATCCTTCTGACTATTTATGAAGGGTATAAATGATTCTGCAAATCTGAAACCATCTTGACTTGCCTTTTATTGTTGCTGCTGTTGTTGTCGGCTGTTGGCTGCTTCGTTCGGCATTGAAATACAAACTTTAAATTGAATTTTTGCGGTTTGTCATTGCTCACATCCGGCAGCTTTGCTCCACATTCACATGCCACAAGCCCAATCCCACATATGCACCCATTGATTCGCCCATTGCTTTTCAGCTTCCCTCGCCGGCATCCCCTGCAACTGCGGTCAGTTTTGTTCACGAAAATGCGTTTCTAATTCAATTTGCTGTCAACGCGTTGAACACGAAAAATAACAAAAAAAAGTGTTGAGAAAAAAAAACATCCGTCGCCGTATATTGTGCGGGCGTGCCACAGCCACACGTCCCTGACAAAAGTTTATGCGGTTTGCCAAAAAAAAATGAAAATTATATT
This sequence comes from Hirtodrosophila duncani, assembly GCA_037043425.1. Classification (NCBI taxonomy): domain Eukaryota; kingdom Metazoa; phylum Arthropoda; class Insecta; order Diptera; family Drosophilidae; genus Hirtodrosophila; species Hirtodrosophila duncani. Next base: position 2,379,366 of record JBAMBM010000834.1, on the reverse strand, counting down.
TGCTGTAAGTGATATCTTTTAATTTGCGGAAATTGCTGCTGCTGCTGCTGTTGTTGTTGTTGTTGTTGTCATCATCTATTTCAGGGGGGAATTAAAGCTGCAGCATACGCAAGTGGAGCTGCCCAGCGGGACATATTTACATGGAATCCGATGCCGCTGCTATTATTGAATTTGAATCAGAATCAAATAACGAACGGCTCCATGTGTTTGGCTTTGTAATGCGTTTGTCGCTGCTCTCGTGATTTTGAATACAAATGGGCGTGTTGGCAAGGCAAAAGCGAACAATCGGAACTGAATTTGCAATTCAGGTAAAGCAATTAACTGGCTGATTTATCTATGAGTAGAATACACCAATACACGAATGAGCAGGGAAACATGCTGTAGAGGTTAGTTGAAATATGGAACTATAGTTTATAGTTTGGCAATTATTGCAGGTGTTGCGAATGGTAGACGAATGGCTCTATAAAATGACATCTTCACAGATGAAAACGTCAAAATATCTAGAGTTTTATATGACACCAAATCAAGGTGACGGGTTGAAGCTCTTGTATCTTGATCAACATCCAAGTCAATCGAACCATGTCTATCTGTTAGAACACCTCAATGTTGGACAGATGTTTCCAATTTAGATATTAAAACTCTATATATCCGTACGCAGATCTAATAAATGAAGTCCATATGCCATGCCAAATTGTTGGTATAGTGCATAGAAGCATTCATCTTTGATCCCATAAAATATATGTAAACGAATCAGCTTGATAAGCCAACTCCTAACAGCTAAGTCAGTCTATCTGTTGACTTCAAATTAAGGAAATCGCCTTGATTTCGTTTTCAAAGAAAGTTAGACTTACTTTAAGTTTAGCTTAGTATCAAAATATCTAAAAGATTTTGTGTTGGATCTTCGTTCTTTTAAGGAGACTTAAAAAACTGAAGCCCAAAGTGCAAGTAAAATGTGTTCCTTGTTTAAAAATTGAAGTAAATACGAGAATTTATCACATCAAGAATCATTCTCTTTGTACTTCATAAGCGCCTACGATTTGTAAGCGGCCAATTAAAAGTTCTAAAATATTCCTAATCTAATTTTTGTTTTATCAAAACACTCAAATTAGTGATGATTAGAAGAGCAAACTTGCACACATTTACACACAGACGCACAGACAGACACACATACGAATGCTGCCATCTCGTTGTAACTGTGGAAAGTTAAATTGAATAATCGAGCTGAAGTTGTTGAAGTCGCTTTTGTCAGTTGCCAAGTATTTACAAAGAGCTTTACACATATTAAGCTTAATTTTCGTCTGCCAACGTTGCGTATGCGCAATTTGCAGCCGCCACGATATTCAAGTGTTTACAAAACAATTTGCGCGTGCAAGGCTAACAATTTCATCGCCCAAAAAAAATGTAAGCCTCAGGGACGGAATGTGTGAAAAATGATGATTTTCTAAAAAAAGATTTGTGGTTAGATAAGGCTGCGGCTAGTAAAGCAGGATTGGGGCGGTTTTTAAACTGGGATGTATTTGTATGATATATTTTAAGGAAGACTTGCACTAGCAAGATTCCAAATTTGCTGCCTTTTCTGTTTCTGAGTGTGTGCTCACATTTTACTCCATAGGGAAGGTAGTGTGAAATTTCTCATGGCATAGCAATTTCATTCTTTCACATAACCAAAATAAGTGATTTGCATAAAGATTGCGGTTCATCAAAGATTACTATTCTTCTCCAACCTGATAGCTAGAGCTGTTAGTGACAACTTTAAGGCGCTTGAAAGAGTTTTACCACGTAAATATATGTAAGTAAGTATTTGTCAGTCAAACAAAATGCAAATGAAATTAGTTAAATTATGCAAGAGGGTATGGAATACCGACGCTCACTGGCTGCGGCTGTGCGACCAAAAATGTGAATTTGAATTTCAATTATTTTCCATTTGTCAATCGCCATTTGAATTGGACAGCCGCCTGCTGTTTGTGGGCTGGCCTGACCTGGCCTGGCCTGGCCTGGCCTTCCACTGGCGACATGCTGCGTTGATGTCTTACCAATTAAGGCTTATAATTAAGTGTATTTTGTATGCCAGTTCGTGAAGAGCCAGAGTCAGTTCGTCATGGAGAACCATACTGTGCAAAGTGTAATATCTCTGGAATTTAAGACAAAGCCTGTAGGCTTAGCGCAAGGTGCTTTAAATTGTCCAGGATGGCGAAGCGGAAGGAGCCATTAATTTATATGCAAAAAGGCTTTTGAGGCGAGGGCCTGACCTGTTAAGAACCTGAAACAGTATTCGACCTATCCTACCAAATGTGCCCATGTGGCAGTTTCACTAATTAAGCGACTTGCTTGGAAGAGGCATCAGAAAATTTTCTTACATGAGAGGAAGATGCCGTAATATGGCCTTGACGATGGGTCTATGGATGCGGAGGAGACGCTGGTCATTGTAAACCACAACGACTAGCGCCTGATTGTGACTGCTTTGGTTTCATGGAGGTGAAAAAAGACTGCTAAGCGGCTCAGAGCTGAATTTGGCGCCCCAAAAAGTATGCCACATTAATTTCATGAGACTTGTAGCAAAGTGAATTTAACGAGCGCTACGTTCCGCCATGTCTCTCTAGCCCTGGTCAGCAATGAACCAGGCCCTGTGGCCAGTTCCACTTGATGAGCACAAAGGCAGCTGCCGCTGGCTTGTGGAATTTTGTAATTAAAACGACGAGGATTACATTAGCACGTAGCAAAAGCATTGGTACTAGCACAGGGGCAAGGACGACATATACAATGCGACACGACATGACACGACATAGCGTCAGGGACAAGGACAGCAACTAGTGGTCAGTGGTTAATTAAAGCGATGTGAGGCACGGGACAGGCCAGCGAGTGAATGTGAGCACAACAGCATAATGTGTGCGCCACTGGGCCAAAGTTGTTGGTGATATGATATACATATTCGCATCGACAGCCGTTTTGCTGCAGGACAACACAAACATGGCTTATGGGATGTTTAAGTGAACCCGAGAAAAATGAAAATTGTTTGGAGCAGTTTCAGGGACAATTTAGTTACAAGATATAATTCTCAAAAATCGTTTAAAAGAAATCGTTTATAGTTAGATTTCCACAGACTCAAGAACAAGTTTAGCAGCAAGCGAAGAATCGTCAATGACAGCAACTAGCATTTTGTCTGGCATTCCTGCGATCTGCTGAACACAGATTTTTACCATATTGCCCTATGAGCTATATTAGATCCCATAGATCCCAAATAACATTCATAAAGATTTCATACTGCCCTCGTTCCCACTAAAGCCCGCCGGCCAAATGTTGTCGTTGTGCAATTTTCTTCCCTTACTCATTTCCTGCTGCCATCGCCATCGCCATCGCCATAGGGTGTTGCATCATGGAAAATATGTATATGCGTCCTCTGTGCACAACTGTACAAGCCCATGATATTTCCATATTGTGTCCTGTGCTGTTCAGCGCATAAGTTTACCTTTCAGCGGAAATAATCATCTGAAGCTGGCATCGGACATGGACATGAACGCGAACATGCCAGCTGCTGAGCTGCTGCTGCTGCTGCTGCACTAGATAAAAGTGTCATGCCAAGCACTGACAGAGGATGAAAGGCACAAAATGTCATCAGCATTGGCAATATGCATTTTAGATATGGACTAACATGCATAATACACATGAATGCCCAGCTGCATAGAAGAGGAGTAGGAGGGGGAGGCCAAATTATGAATTCACTAAATCACAGCTCATTATGAAATTCCAAAAGCTGTGAAATTTCTGTTTTCTCACTGACCGACCACAAAGGGTCATTGTGTGGGAATCCAGATATGTTGAAACCAATCAGTGTGAAAATATTTTCACTGCATATTTATGGTTTTTCCAATATCAATTGTAATTTAGATGGCGGTTGTTGCATGAATTGTGATGGATAGGATGCGTTTTCGAGAGCCACATTTCAGATTTCCGCAAAAGTAGCAGAGAAAATTTATGTGATTTCTGAATCTGATTGATCGTGAGTGTCAGGCGTCAGTTATTAGTTTCGTGGTGATTTAAATATAAATATATTTGTATATATATGAGATACACTAACTAGATATTTTTGTTAGTCTTCTTCCCAGCCATTGCAGTAATCTTATGAAAAAGCTAATTTCTCACAAGAAATTCATATTCAAGTAAAACAAACTGAAACCGAAAACCCCAAAGAGCAGTTCTCGAGCCAAAGAGCAGTTCTTGAACTTCAACCTCTTTTGATATATGTTTACATATTATATATATATATTAATTGTGTATATGTATATGTGCTTCTTCCCAGTACTCACACGCTCACCATCATTGTAGCTGCTTTCGCAATTTGGCGCCGTGTCAACCATAATTAATATACTGTACACACTTGGCCGCGGGCTCATGTTGACATTGAGCCAATAACATATGACACAACAGAGACAAACACAACAAATAGGGAATGCGAAGCGAAAACGAAAACAAAAACAACATCATGTATCAATGGGCCAAAGGGTAAACTGTTTCTGTATCCATATCCGTATCCGTATCACAACCGTGTGTTGGCTGGCTGCCTCTTATGTTTAATAAAAATAAATCGCAGCATATTTATGTAGGAAGCGACAGAAGACAATCCCACACAAGATGATTGAGAGCGAGAGCCGACACGGTGGATGGATATGGAGATATGAGAGTTCTAAGCTGCCTCAACAGTTGTACGATGAAGACATTTGTTAGCACAAGTACATGTACACGCATACATATATAGAAACTGAAGGAAAAACAAGGGCATATTAAAATATGTATGCATACATATAGAAAATACATGAAAACATTCCTGCTGTGGTGTCAAGCTTAAAAGGGCATACAACGAAGCACTCTGAGGGGTTAATTTTGGTCAAATTTATAGATATAAAATGTGTCCTTAAATTAATTTATTTTAAGCAGGCAATGTGATTAGCATTAAGTATGATAAAAACATTTACTGATTTGGATATGGTATATATATATATATATATATATATATATATATATATATATATATATATATATATTTTGTTCGTTTTGAAATCGGCTTAATGTGAAAACTGAAAAGTGTGGGGAATATTGATTATTCTCATTTGATTTGTGCGGAAGCAGAGGAATTAAAATCAAACTTTACTTATGCTTTTACAAGAGGAGTCTTAAGAGTCGCGCCTGAGTTAATATGTGACAGTGGCCCATTGGTTTGTGTTGGGGGAAGATGTTCCAGTTCTGAAACCTCTTGCAGATTATCTTCGATTAAATTGTGCCAAGTTTGCTTATTGAGATGGACAGAAGACCAAAAATAGGACTCGTTACTGAACAGCTCCGTCTGCATAGTATCGTTCCCCAGCTAGACAATGACTTTCAAGGTAGATTTGCACAATTTGAAAGGGCTATCTACCCAGAACTTAACTTGTCCAACTTAACTTAGCCAATTTATGACAGATTAATTCTTATAGGAAAATGAAATGGTTTCTTTAACTGGATATATCCACCTCGTCAAACAAGAAAAGAAAGGTAGCTTTTGTATTGCCGAATCTAATATTAAATTCACATGGAAGTTGTATAACAAACGTTATATATAGCTTAATATAATTATCTGCTTTACCAGCATGAAAGCTTTTGTTTTTTGTCATGGCATGATCTTTTCGTTAAACTACTAAGTGATCATACTGATACAGTTGGTTGTATGACAGCTCTATTATATGGTTGTCCGATCCACATGAAATTTAAATTCAAGAAGCTGGTTAAACTACTAAGATATTTGTCCTTAAACGGATAGACGGACATGGCTATATCGGATATCTTTGTCATACTGATTAAGAATATGTATACATACTTTATAAACTACTTAGTGACTCTGGTGTTCGAGATCTAGATGCCAAATTTAGAGTAAAGAGAAGCCATTTTGAACGAACTTAAAATTTATATTCCTAAGGGCATATATTTCGAAACAAGGAAGCTAAGATTACCTGAAAGTCAAAGCTAAGATTACTTGATGTCAATATAAACATATCACTTACTGGAAAGAATATCATTCCAATAGTTGTAAGAGATTGGACTTGCAGTCCAACATTGTACATATGTCTAGTTCTTTAAGACTTTCTTAAAATTGTCATAAATGTCATTTTTAAATACCCCAAAACTCTGTGACTAGCAAAAGGCAACCGATTTTTGCTAATATATAGTTTTCTTTAGGTAGCTTTGACACTAATATAAAAGAACTGATACATTTGTAAATTCTGTTTTGCTATTGTGTTATAAATTGTACATCAATATTAACTTAATTTCTCCTAAAGTTTTTAACGCCTTAATTGTTCTGGTTCTGTTAATATAGAGATTTCTAATAGTACCCTTACTATGTACAAAAACGTACTCATAACACCTTCTTCTACTTAGTACAAAAGCAAGTCGCTAGAAGTATTCACCTATTTGGAAGTGAAAGCACTGAAGACACTATGAAAACCTTAGGCAGGAAACGACCATATTTCTATATCTCTGCCACGTTCAACTTAATGGAAACGAGCGCGATTTGAATTGTACTTGCTTATAAGTTAGTACATATACGTGTCTGCCTCTGCCTCGAATAATGTATGTGTGTGTGTGTGTGTGCTTATATGGCTTGTGTAGGCGTGTGTGTTGGCTTGTGCTCTGTGTGGTCTTGATGTTTTGTAAGTTTAAGTGGTTGATATTATTCAAAAGGAATTAAGACTGAAATGAAAAGCTTGTCTACGACAGCGACGAGACAGAAGCAGAAGCAGAAGCAGAAGCAGCCCTAAAGAATGCCAACCGCACTAAGAATGCTTTTAATAAATATGAATGCCAGATATGTGAATGTATGTGTAAATATGTGCGGTTGTGCGGTTTTAGTGTGCGCGTGCGAGTGTGCGGTCTGTACCGTTTGTTGGCCTGTGGGTTGCAGTGTTTGTGTTTGTGTTTGTGTGTCTCTTGTGATGTAAATGTCAAGCGAAATGAGCAGCAACAACAGTCGAACAAGTGTGTGGAGCTGAGATGCGCAGAGCGCTGATTTCAACCACAGATACCAACCACAATACACTGGAGTACTTACTTGAGCTAGGGTTGGTTTAGGACTACAGAGTCTACACTAACATAGTTGTGTTTGGGCTTCGCAGAGACATAGAAATGAATTCGATTCCAATGATCATCTACAACATATCACTGGGAAGCCAAAAAAGAATCTTTAATTCAAATATTCACATTTTTCTTTAAGTGCACTTGCTTGAATGATGCTTAAGTGGGTGGCCCTTGCATATTGGACTATACCTAGACCACAAAGCAGATAAATATGTGAGTGCAAATATGCTTGCTGGCTGCTAGACTCACATAGGGTGCGTGTGCGTTCAACTAACAAAGCCAAATGTCAACATGATAACTTCATTATGGCAGGCAAGCAAAGACCAAGCAAAGACCAAGAACGAGACCAAGGCGATGGCGATGGCAGAGGCGGATGTGGCAAAATGCACACAACATGTGCTGCCACACCCGACCAGACTCAGCGGCAAAGCCAATTCAAATACAAACTGCAACAGCCTTGCCGGCAGCGCAACCTGAATGGCGCTAATGGCTAATGAGCCAGCCTTTCATTGAAGACGGGTTGGGACTAGAGAGAGAGAGAGAGATGTATGAAAGTGCAGGCGTAGAGGCACCTGACTGCATAGTTTCGTGCTAAATGAGTTTAGATTGCTGCACATAAGTTACCACAAACTGGTGAACTGACAGCTGCAGGCTTGCATTTAGATAGATACAAAGACGTCCTTTTGGAGAGTGTGGACAAACAGGGTGAAGTGGTAGGAGACAATAGTGGAATCTTGTTATATATATTTTAGGTGCTTTGGACTGTAATGAATATGAAAATATGTTACATATTGAATTTTAATATGGCCGTGTAAATAACGGCTTGGCTAGGTTTGATTTGCTAAGGATAATTATGAGAATGGCGATCTTGTTTAAAGAATGCTTTAGTCTTAAATAAAGTTTTATGTTTTATGTTAAATAACCTAATTAAGCCACATTATCATCTGATTTGATGTATTTTATATCTCAAATATGTCATAGAAAATGTGAATGTATATTAAGAAGGAAGAAGGAAGTATTTCCGACCATATAAAGTATATATATTATAGCCAAGTATGATGAGGGGATTGGAAGTAGCTATGTCCTTCTGTCTGTCCGTCCAACCCCGAGATCTCAGAAGTCTTAAGAACTGCACAGATATATATCTACCAGATGTTTCTTATATCTGCACGCTTATTGAGTTTGAAAATCATTCGCATTGAATTAGAATCAGTTTGGCTTGCATAGGATGAATTTTTTTTGAAGAGAAAAAACAAAACAAAGCAATTTAGTTCAAACAGATTATTTGAATGAATTTGAAAGCCAATAAGCTTATTGGACCGTCCAACATACTTTACAATCACGGTTTCTATAGCCAACACGCGAACAAGGCGATCTTAATGCATGGAAATAACTTTCTTGTGCGCGAAGTTAAGCAAAGGCAAAATACTGCTGACCACTTTGACTGCCAAAAGGACTCTTTCATATCGTGGTGTGGAAAGGGAGGGCATGCTCAAAGGCTCGCTCAAAGGCTCTAGAGAACCCACATGTGCTAGAAGTAAAGAAGTAAATTGCAGAATACTGCTGCATATTCTTCTCGCCGAATGAGCCCTAAATATCGTGTCTCTCATACATAATATATTTACAATGTGAATGTTATATAAGATATGGCAAGCCGAAGCTAATCCTTCTTTCAATTATTTGTAACAAGGAAACATTTTTGATCCCTTAAGGTAAATATTCTTGAAAAGTGCCCTTATGTTGGATGTCTTCTATATCTTTTGGGTGCATTCAAGACGGTTTAAGAATATAATCTGGTTAGATTATGGTGTCAGCTAGTTCATATATAGCAATATCAATCAGAATAGAATAGAAATTTCATGTAAAGTTTAAGATAAGATATAATTTATTATAAAGCATATTGAGGGACTTATGGCAGTTGAAATTCTTTCATTTATATAACAATGCAAATGTGATTCTATTAACAAACTTGACCTCCACGATAACCTCTCGAAATACCTCCATTTATACGGCCTAGAATCATACTTATCGAAAAATAAGTACATATGTATTTCCCTAAAGGTTTAATATATCTTACTATATATTTCCCAGTCTAGATTTAAAGCCTGTCATCTATTTAGAGCATAGAACCGTCTTAACACACATCAAGGCGCCGCACAAATGCCGCAAATAAACAGTCACACACACACACACACACACCCATACACACACACACACACACACAACGCACACAAATAGCAATTGGCACAAGGTTGATTTGATTTACGCCCTATTGTGCAATCTTGTCACCCGCATGCTTCACACTTTTGTCCTTCCCCCAACTTCACCTACAAATATCCATATATATCCAGCAGGATGTGTCCTGCAGTTTTCTACTCGCAACCTACTCGCTGCTCACCTTTTGGCAGCAAAACATTTGAAATTCCATTATTGGACTCTAACGCTTGTTATACGTTTTTATGGCCCCCCATACGCATTGAGATTTACTATTTTTAATTATTTTGTGTTGGGTTTGCTTTTGGGTTGGTTACATTTGGTTGAATGTACATATATAGTTGGCAAACAACAGGGGAGTCGTAGAATTTCCAAGCGAAATGTGAAGAGGATTGTACTGCTCGAAAGATGACCATATTTTGCTCGTCATTGAAAATTTTATGAAATGGGAAGTAGGAGAAGATCTTCTAAATCGAATCTTTGACACTTTACTTAGATACTGAGACCTTGCTTTGCTTAATCCCAAGTATTTATCGTCTCTTGTCTCCATCTAAGCGGATTAATCATTTAAATGTTTATCATCATTTGTTTGCTGCGCTTCAGGTGAGCGACACGCTGCGTATGCGCAATGTTAATGTTCGACTGTCAATTACACTTGACTGACTTAACAAATGTACGGATTGAAGTGAGCATTTAAATCAATTTCCCTCATCCACCTTCTGTCAATTTCAATGGCACTCAATCAATCATAATTAACTTTCGAGCACTTTCACTTGAAGCGCTTTTTAAATTGCCTGCCTCGCTCGGGTTCATGGAATGGAAATGGAATTCGAACTGGAATCGGGGTCAGCTTTAAAAGGTTTTGCAAACCTAAAAGTTAAAGGGTTGACGTCCGCCATTCATTCTACCCAAGCGCAAGGCAATAAATCTCTACGTAATAAGATTAAATTAGAACAAATGAATTCATTTGCTTTGGCGGCGGGAGCGTGTCCACAAGACGCGACGGCCACACTCAGCTTCAGTTCATACACAAGCAGAAGGGTTGAGGACCACGAAAATGGCAGAACAAACAGCATCTTGATGGCATTGAGTCGAGCTGCTCAGCCAAAGAACACTCGGAGCTTTAACAGAGCATTAAAAGCCCTGAAGTTAGATATCATCAGGTTCACAGAGCGGTTCTAATTGTAGAACATCATCTATGTAGACAATCAGGGTGGCCTCTCTTGTTCACACCAAATCTGTTAATTTTATAATGTGCCAATGATATTATCATTTAATTAAAGAATTTTTAGAAAGTTAAAATTCATTTTATACGATTGCTTGGATGCCAGATTTGATCCACTTATATTCGCTTAACATTTTGTAATCCCTTGATTCCCCCCACACATGCCTGCCGGACTATATAATATAGCCATATTGGCAGCAGCTTGCCAACTGTTGCTAACTTGGCCCATTACTCATCAGACGTCAGCGTGTCAACTGCAATGCCAATAAATTCGAATAAAAATCAATTTTGTGCCAAGACTCGAATTCGAATTCATAAAACGTTATGAATAAGCCAAACGAATTGGCCAACTCTTAAGTCTTGCGACTTTCGCGTTTGCACATTTGGCCCAAAGTTTCAAAGCCAAAATGTCTACCAAAAAAAAATAAAAAAAAACAAACAAAAAATGTTCCGCAACGAAATTCTCTGTCACAGCTGGGGGTAAACTTCTCTGTGTGAGTGCCTTTGTGAGTATGTCTGGGTGTGCGTGCGTATGAATATGAATAATATAAATGCGTAGCTGGCTTATTGACACAGCAAATTCATTGGCACAGCCTAATTTCATTAATTTCATGCACAATCAAGGACATTTGCAAATTTTCACAGTTTGCAAACGTGTTCCGTTGGGCTACGCTTACGTGTCCTTTGCAGCTGGCTGTAGAAGTCCCAGTCAGAGTCCTATTCCAATCACCCAACTCCATTCACAGGCCGACCGTCACAATTGCTGTTGAGATTTATGCGTGTGTGTGTGTGGGGTTTCAGCATTCAGAATCATTTGACCGGAAGTGACAAGTCAGCAAAATTGGCCCACTTACCTTACGGAGGGCGAAGTTTTTGTCTTTGTCCCTCTACATCTCAACGCCGCCGCCGCTCATCTGTGCTAGTTGTTGTTGATTTGTGAGGCTGGGATAGCAAATAAGTATATAATGTACGTACACAGAGAGAAAAAGTTTGTCCACCAAATTTGTTTGGAAATAGGAGAAACTGAACTGGAGAAACTGAATCTGCATTGTCTTTGGATGTAAGCAGAGGTTCCGTATCAGCAATGAGCCGTCTCTAACTGTTGTATAGTTGTAAGTACTCTAACCCAAATGCCTAAGCTACTTAAAACATATCTTTCCATGTAAAATGAACCTACTTATATGGCCTGAGGCTCCTTCATATATACCAATGGTGTTAGGTATAGGAAACTCTACAAATTTTAATAGTTTTTGGCTAACAGCTCAAACATCTTTCAAGGAGGATCAGCTCTAGCTGGAGTTATTAGCGGACAAGTATGTCTATTCCACGGAAAACGGGAGCTAAGGTTCAACTCAAACATAATGAATCTCATTACGCCTCGAACACTTCGTTCCAGAGTGTCAAATAATGCCAGATACCTGATCTAAGTTTCTTTTAAATCTTCTTCAAATTGTTTGTTTTTTTTTTCAGTGCAGACATATGTTTGTATGCACGATGGCTAATCATCCATGCATGTGTATGCCAATTGCCGTACGACCTATCGTTGAATGCCTGACTGTGTCCTCTGACTCTGGCATACATTAAGAAATCGATTCAATTCGATTCCATTCGAGGCAATAAAAATTGAACATTAACTTTGTCGTTGGGTTCCACCCCGTAACCATGCCCAGCTCGCTTCCGTTTCCGTTTAGCGCCACTTGCCATTGCTGTCTTCTTTTCATGTCATCATCAGCATTGACTAGCGGCATTGGGAAAGGACTGAAGGACTGAGCCATAAGCGTAGCCAAAGGCTCCTTCAGCTAATGTTCTTACATTATTCAAAACTTGATGGCAGTTGCTACTGTTAAGTGTATGCTGAAACCCTGCTAGCAGAAGCCTTGTCTACGCCCATGGAGAAAAGGGATGATGTTTGGTTATGTGAACTGGGCGTTTTGTGGCCCCATTTATGATTTTGATTAATGTTGCTCGACGTTCGACAAATGTTTCTGTCCATCAGCATAATCATAATGTCTGGGCTAATGTTTATTTGCATTTAATGTTTTTGTTTAACATTTTTTAATGCATCTTTATCATCTTCATACTTTACATTTTTTGTAAGAAAGTGTAAATTGTAACTTCTTGTATTTATTTATAATAATTTTTAGATATTTTTCTTTCATGTTGATGAAATTGATGAAGATTTGACATTAGTTACTTAACAACTTTCACACTTAACATTGGAGAAATCGGAATCTGAATTAAACAAAGATTTTCGAGGAATTATATCACATACCATAGCCATATATATTTCGCTTAAATTTCACTTAAGACACGGCATCCGATCTGGACTATGCTCTGCTTATATTTTACCAAAAATTTCTGCAAACATGAAACTGAGAATCAGCCACTCCGAAACTCGCGTTGCCGTTGGGCACAATGTGACGATGGCCTGAGATTACGCCAGTTCGTAGTTCGTAGCTCGGCACAAGGATGTCAATGGTTATGGAAATGTTTGCTTCTCATGCCTTCAGCTTGCTCAGGCATGTTCGCCCCTTGGCGTTGTTCTATCCATAGCTTTATTTTTTCAATATTTTTTTCTTCTTTTTTTTGGCGTTTGACACTTGTCCAACGTTTGGTAACTTTTTGTGGCCACGAGTAAGATTCCTCATTCCATTTCGGCTCCCCCCTTGGTGACCCATTGTTGTGGCATGTCTCGTTTGTTCTTGCAGCAAATTGCTTCTGCCGTTGATATTTTTTTGGTTTTTTTATTATGTTTGTCGCATTTTTTGCATCGTTCTTCCATTTGTTTTGTGGCGCTTCATTTCTTTTTTTCTTTGCTTTAATGGCTTGGAAGATGCGCTTGACAGAAACATCTAAAAGAGCAGCTCATGGAGTGCCCTAAGAAGCCATGTCCTTCGTTTAATGAGATAAGTGCCACCCACTGCATTTAGTAGCAGATAGTGCGCTTAATTGTGGAAGTTCTCATCCTCGTGCGGAACTCAAAATAAGCTTCATTAAACTTTAATCCTCTAAAGTGTGAATATTCGATAGAGGACAAAGGAGATGGAAACGGCAGCCTGCTTCGTATCTGTGGCCTGCACAGGAACGCCTCGCTGCAAGGGTATTGCCTGCTCAGTCGAACGATTAATCACACAAATCAATAATTCATCAAATCAACGTCAAGGACGACAATCAAAGTGAGCCCCAGGACTAGCCAGAGTGAGGATATGCATGGCCGGCTTGGTTCTTCATTCTTGGGCAGCCTTTAACCGAACCGTTGGCCTAAGCCAATGTTGATCCGGACGGAGGCATGAAAAATCAAATCACTTGCATTTTCACATCAATTTGTTCACGTTGTCTTCCCTTTTCTTCCCGGGCCCCACAGGAACTTGAGAGACACTGTGGTGTGGTGTGGTGTGGGTGGTGTGTGCCTCGTCTGGTGTGTGTTCATGAGGATTTCTCAACTATTGAATATTTCAGGACTTTGAAAAGTGAAGTAAATTGATGTTTGTTGACCGAACAAAACAACTTGCAAATGCAATTCCGGTTTTTTTTTGGAACTAGCAAAAAAATAAACTTGGTTATAGTCAAAGAGGAATAACATGATGATGGAGTGGAACAAGTGGAGTTAAAAGTAATATTGATTTGACAGCAAGTAAATCTATATTGATAGAAGGACACTTAAATATAAAGTATCCTCTATAAACTTTAATGCTTAAAGAAAATACGTGGAAGTATTCCAAAGCTAAGACAGCTCAACCAAAACCAGGACTAACATAAATTTAATATAAAATGCAGAATATTAATATAATAAACTAGCTAAGGCAGGGGAGATACTAAGGAATCATAAATGAACAGCATAATAGACAATGAAATACCACAGGCAGGACATCCAGAAGGACAATGGTGTGTTGTAAACAACAAAGTATGCCTGGCCTCAAACACAAGAAAAGTTGCAGCTTGTCGAGTCTTAGAACTTGTTTCTTTTTCTACTTTTGTTTTTTAAATATATGCCAAGCTTACATAATTATTTATATCAACAAAACAGGAGCTTTTACTTGTCCTAACTACATCACAAATTTTCTTAATTTGTATCCAAAATGAAGATTATTTAAAATCAACAATTCAAAGTTTCACTGCCATCGTAAAATATGCTTATGTTCCACCAACAAAAAACACACATTTTCATTTCCATTTGCATTTTCCCTATTCAGTTCAGTTCAGTTTCAGTGTCCCGTTTAAAATTCATTGACGCCATGGAGTTCTGATCGGAGGCAGGAATGTAATGATGACACGACCATGAGGTCACGTGGTTCTCAATTGAATTTCAAATCATATTTTCAATAAGTTCGCGGCTCTGCGGCTTTTGCTCGCTGTTTGATTCCATTCACAACAAAAATGTTGAACACAGAAAGTAAAAGTCAAATACCACAACTTTCATGGGAAAAACTGTCACGGGGCAGACGCTTGACAACCTGCTTTTCATTATTTACGCATACACTGAACGGTGGGCTGAAGTTGGGAAATTGATGGTGAATAAGTTTTAGTGTTTATTTGATTGAGTTTTTGAGTATGTCATGGTATAGAATAAGTAAGTGTGTAGTTGTAGGACAACTTTTATGTATGTTGATTAAGATGGAATTCATTAAAAGTTTTAATAGATTGAATAATATAGATCTATATAAGCTCAAGGGAATTCAATGCACTCTTCACTTCTTTTTCCTTTTTTTGTATTTCTACAAATTTCATGGAAACAAAACTAGAGCGGGACAGATGTAGGCGGATGTGAAGTTCTATAATTTATATAATTCATTTGCAGGTGGAGATATCCAAAGATAACCAAAGAGATATCTAAAAGAGATATACTTTCTTGCTTGTTAAGATTTGGTAGTTCTCTTTTCATTCCTTATTCTTAGAATACAATAAAGAAGACAATCCAGAAGAAGTCTCCCAAATCAAAATTCTGTTTATTTCCTTTGAAGTTATTAAGCCAATAATGGCTTTCGAAGGCAAAAACCTTACATATCTTTGTTAAACACGCAGAGGTTATTCAACTTACTTTAACAATTAGGAACGCTATAGTGTATACTTTTCCTGATTCTTATTATAAACATATATTTACTTTATGGGATATAAAAGTTTCCTCTTGCCTACCCAAGCAGAAAATATACCTTATAAATTTCTGTATAAATTCCTTAAAATTCCTCCACTGTATCGTGTTCGCCCACTCAAATGCAGAACTCGCTTTTTTGCAAAGCAATTCCATCATGTGAAGTTGTATTCCTTGTTTTTGTTGTTGCTGCTGCTGCTGCTTGCTGTTGCTGTTGCTGAGTTGATGTTGCACATGCAACTACAAAATGGAAAGTAATGGCAAAGTGTGACTGTGACCAAGGCTAAGGTTCGCTTGTGGAAGTGCTGCCAGGTGCTTCAAAGGTAGCCGGTGCACTATATATATCGAGCATCGTTAAAAAAGGCAGAATAGCAAGCGAGTTTTACCGTTGTTTGCAGCTGCTCAACTGCTGTTGCTGTTGCTGTTGATGTTCATGATGATGGCGATGGCAACGAAGACTACGATAAGAATGATGCCCCTCGTTGTTGGTTGTTGTCATTGTTGTTGTTGCTGCTGCTGTTACAGTTGAGAAACTTTAGTGCCAGTTGCTAGCTGGCTCGCCTGGATGCCTGGTTGGCTCGCCGGCTGTTGCTGACTTGCAAAATATTTGTAAATTTATGCAACACTCACCTCATCTGAAACTGTGAGCTGAATTACTATGAATGCATATACACACACAGCCACACACACACACATAAACCCGCACGCCTGCCCCCAGCCAACACACATACACACTTGCTTGCAAAGTTATTACAATAAGCAGAGAATAAGGTCTTGCTGTTGGCCTGAAGGCAAAGCACGACAAGGATCAATCCGCTTACAATGCGAAGTCCGCCTGGAAGCCGCTGTGTGTGTGCGGCGCTGGCCTTGGCGGAGTGTCTTTAATGCAGCTGTAAAAACTATTATGCAAAGTTACGTATACGCAATGTGGCTGGAGCATTTAAAATGGCGCCCGCCAGTGCGGCGTTATGCTCTCTGCTGAGCAGTGGAATGTGTAAATTTAAATTTCATTATCTGCACTTAACAATGCATTGCTATGGACCCTGCTCTTTGCATTTATGAACATTTGCATTCCGATGCCAGGCCAACTGCTTGTCCGGGCGACTACTTCGTTGGTCAAGTGGTTGAGGAGAATGATGCACAGTGGCTACAATGGACAGTCAAATGGTGTTAACTATTGCTGTTCTGTTGCATTGCTGCGAAACATAATCGTAGGTTGAAACAGCGAGCGCATTAGTACTTTACAGGATCTCTAAAATGTTGCCAGTCACTGGGAATGGGCCCAAAAACAAAGAGGTGCCCTGACGATCCTTCTAAGGAGGAGCTAATTAGCTAGTATTATGTCATTATCCTCTTTAAGCCAAACTTGTTGATCCACTTGAATAGTTTCCTCGATCAGAAGGTCACAGAAGGCTAGCCTGTTATTTGTTCAAGGACTTAAATCATCTCAAGTGTGAAACTAATCAATTATATCCCCTTAACCCTTTAGGCATTTAAATTCACTCTCCTTACATTGTGCAATATCATTTTTTTTTATCTGTTTCACTTTTGTGCCTTTTGTTATGGTTTTCTGCTGCCTCTTTGGCGAAGATTTATGGCACAGCCAATTCAATGGCTGGTGTATCTACTCGCAGGCATTGGCTGTAAGCAGTCCCAGAAGTCAGTTTTCAGTGCATTGATTTTCAATTTGTACTGCGGCACGTGAAGTTGTTCTGCTTCATTAGAGCTACGCCTAAAATGTGTAGCTGCTAGTTAAGGGGGAGGTGAAACTGATTACCTAAGTGAGTAAACATAGAGATAGCTATAGCCCGACTACGCTCGGATATATTATTGAATTGCGGTTATTGCAAAGCATTCGAGCATTCATGCATGCCAAACCCCATGCCTGGTTGCCTTTCCTGGTTTCCAAGCCACTCAATCGAGAGGCAGAGCCAAACTCTGCACAAATATTGGTCATTCGATTCATGGGAAACTTTACTTGATTTCGAACTGAATTGGTTTTACCACATATGTACTTAGTAGAGATGTGTATTATAAAGTTGTAGGGAGATGTGGTCTGGTAAATGGCAGCCAAGATAAACATTCATAAGAAACAATTATCATATAAAAGATATAATATTAATATCATTGAAGAAAGACGATGAGGCAAAGCAAGTCAACCAAAAGCCTTTCTATGCAAGCTATCATGCTTTTAGTCGTATTTTTGTCTAATCTACTTAATATTATCGGAAATATATGAATTCATTTTATATTAACTCGATCTTACTGATTTCCTCAATCATCTCCTGTTTGCTCTTCATAAGTAGCCATTCAAATCCCTAATCGCTATTTCCAGACAAAAGTCTCCAGCAACTGTGAGATTTGAATCAATACCAGAAAATGCAGCCACGAAACTTAAACGCTTGTTTATGCGGCTGCGTTTTCCCACAAGCTCTTTTTTTCACATTTTATGGTTTTATGCAGCGCAAACAACTATGAAGGCGGAACTGTAAATAAAATGTTGGAAAATGTTAAAAAATGTTGAAAAATGGCGCTGGCTATACAAATACATATACAAATATGTATGCAGATTTGTGAATGCATTTGCGAGCGCTGTGCTTAATGAAGCGGAAAGCATTTTGCGCCTTAAACTATGCAACAAATAACGCTTAACTGCACAAAAAACTGAAAGAATAACAAATAGGGTGAGAGGGAGGGTCAACTGTGGACTAATATATCAATCGCTTTTTTGTACATATTTTGAGTGTGGCAAGGGCAAGGGTACAAATGAATAAAAAGTCCTTTGAAGATTAAATCATTCACCTGAAAGTTTATGATAAAAGGAAATGTCTATAGAGTTTCAGATAGGTCATCGTTTGTATTCCTGTTTTTATGGAATTCAATAACGCTGTTAAAACAGACTAAATAAATATAATATTTTGTAGGAAAGTATATAAATTTGAGACTCTTAAATTTAAAATTACGAATATGTACTAAAAACTGAGAGCTGAATACCCTTGCAAGTCTTCAACGCAAAGGATAATTCATTTGAATCGCAGATGTTTGTAATAGTGCAGCATATTATAGGAATCATAGTATGAATCTGGCATAATTTTATCGACATTTTAAATCAAAAGAATATAAACTAATAATAGAACTAATGCAGATGGGTGTAGCAAGATAATCTAGTTTTCTCCTAACTATGGAAAGGACTTAATCGATAATTATTTACTACCAAGGCTGCGATGACATTAGGCTAAGTAAGGAGAATCTTTTCTTGAACTAAGATTAAATCATTTTTATATATCCATGAGTTTATGTATAACATCATATATTTAGCTACAATTTCTTCATCAAAACAATTCCCTTCAGAAGATCAGAGCTCAGTCAATGACTACACGAAATGACAGCAGTGCAACAAATTATTCAGAATTAGATCGTGGAAGAATAGACAATAATAGTGAAAATTAATAATTCAAATGCGTTATGAGCACACAGCAGAGCAACGCTATGATGGAAAGAACAATAACAAGTACAATCACGGTGAACGTTTTGCAGTTTCAGTGACTGTTACACGAAACACGGAGATAGCAGGGAGATGGTAAAGAAAAGACAGGAAATTATGGAAAGCAGAGAAAGAGAGAGCAAACAGAAATAGTCTCACCAGAACCTAGACAATCTCGCCTCCTTATTATATATAGAAAATATATATTGAGTAGCTTTGAAATGTTGTCAATACAGCAGCTATGGACAACATGCTTCAAATATATATTGTGTTCTTCAAATAGTGATACATGCCCTATGATGTTCTTCTTTAAGTAATAATAGACACAACAACTAATCTGTACAATCCTTATTTAGCACCCAATGACTTCTTCTTATTCCCGAATATCAAAGCTAGACTATGTGGACAACTATTCACGAGCACCGAAGAAGCAGTTGAAGTGTTCAAAGATATGTTTTGGTGATGTCTCAAAAGAAACTGCTATGACAAATGGTTTGAACGAATGCGAAAGTGTCTTGATCATCAAGAGGAATATTTTGAAAAATAATAAAACCATCTTTATTTAACAATCTACGTTAATATTTACTGTTCCCTCGTCCTTTACAGATATTGTTTCTTATTGTTGAAATTCTAATGCTAAGAACAATTCTTATGCGTTATTTATCCTATGATTTTTCAACATGTTCAACATAAAGTTAGTTAAGCTAAAGCAGAGCTGACAAACATACTCGTTAAGATACTTCTTAACTTTAATTCTGAACTAAAGCACAAACCATGTTTGTTCACATATATCATTGTCATCGGATGGTTAAAGATACTGTACTATATGTTGATAGCGGAGTATGGCGATGGCTTCCTGGTAATGCCCTTGTATTCCCACTTTCAAAATGCCACGGCATTTTTTCTGCCTTCATGCGTTGCAATCGAAGTAAATGAAATCTGACAAATTTATATTGATTTATGTAAATCGGCTTACTGATTGCCAAATTGCATTCAAAAGTTTCATTGTAAACTGAATGCCGGAAGAGGTTCGTTTAACCCTCTTTTACTTTGAAGGGGCATGGAGTGGTTAATCCGGCTTCGCTTAATGCGCTGCTGGCTACAATGCTGCTGCATTTGCAGATTTTAATTGGTAGCCATCATTTAATTTATACAATTATTGCTGAAACTGCACTTGGCATCCCGTTCACACTTATCCCCATATTGTGGCAGCTGTAGCAATTGTTGTTAGTGTTATTGGCATATGAAATATGGGAATATTATATAAAATTTTATTCACATTTAATATGTCGCTGAGAAATTTATTTCAACGCCTGTCCATGAAATTAAAACCATGAACAAAAAATAAATTAACATTGAGTCAGTTTTATGTCAAGCTTTCAGATGATTGCACTCTAGTTATTAAATAAATTAATATAAGTACTTTTGTATGAGATTGTGTTGTTTATGGCTAAATTATATTTTTAATTGAATTAAATAGACTTTCAGGCATTCGAGTTATTGGTTAGGTTTCCTTTTGTCTCTGTATTAATGGTGGAAATTTTGCATTGAATATATGAATTTAGAGCTCAATTACTGCAGTCCGCAATACAGAGAAAGGATTGTCAGATGAGGATATTAAGATGATTATTAACTCTGATAGGAATGCCTCTACTGACGAGGAAAGTAGTGATGAGATGCAAGACATATCTACAAGGCTATGGAAGTATTTTTAAGAGGAGAAACTATAGAGAACATGTGATTGCAGAAGAATGAGAGCTGGATAATTGCTTAGAAAAAGTTGACTCCAAGACACTAAAGTGGAGAACAGGAACATTTTTATCTTCAGAAAGTACTTGAGAAGAAGTCAATGCCTTGATAAAGACGCCAGGAGAATATTTCTTTCTCTTCTTTCATAGCCAAGTTATTGATTTGATCACAAAGTGAACTGATTTGTATGGGCTGCCAGAGTACAGCATCGAACTTAAGATAAGAAGCTGAAAATTTTCAACATGTGAGATTCTATATCGTAGTTGAGCACGAAATAAAAACCGAAATGGCCTAGCCTTATAGTAACAATGAAATCCACTCATCAATTTCCATCGAGCTTTTGTGAAATCTAAATCTGAATCTGGCTCCAGCACCTTGATAAAAGATGTGACTACTCTTATCTGTATATCCTATTTCCCACACAACCTAAATGAACTACAAGTTTTATTATTACAATTTTTAATTAAAAGTCTGAAATTTCCTACAAATTACTTCTTGCGTGAATTTTTCGTTCACCAAAACCGCACACAAATGCTGGACTTATTTTCATGCTTGAAATTTTTTGAATAATTTTCACACATTTCATATTAATTTAATTTGATCCTTTCGCTCTTTTTGTTGGCTTGGCGAGGCGCATGGCTTCTGAAATCAATTGACAATGAACTTTCTACTTGAGCGAAGCGATGGTCACAAATATTTTGGATGCCAACCAACAAATTTTATAAATAGAATTTTTTCAATTTTCATTTTTTGCCCTTCGCTTGCTATTTGTGCAGACACCCAGAAAAGGCAGCAAATTTTCGTTTCGATAGTTTTCCACTTTTTTTTCTACTTATTTTTACTTATATTTTAGGTCAAGAGCAGCGGACTCGACTTCCCCTGGCTTGTAGCAGTCGCAATTACGAAACTAAGCACAAATCATTAAACAAAATAATAATTTCCGCCAGAGAAGAACGTTAGGGTCTGTGCTGGCAAATTGTGCAAAAACAGAGGACAGTCTCATTCCACTGGCATTGAAGGGCAGCGCAGAATACACTCGGAAGGCCCATACAATCGTCAAAGGACAGCCAAGCAGGCAGGAAAATAGGGCCCAGGACCTGAGCAAATACCGAATGTCAAGTGCAGGGTGTTAAATTGTCGCTATGTGTGAGGGAGGCTGAAGGTGAGGCTAAGGCACAATGATGTAGGTTGGCTCTTTGGGGTCCCACGCTGTCCCTAGCCTGACCCAAGCTCAGTGCGTAGCTTACATAAGTACAGTCAGTATACTTTTGTGAACACACTCCTTCCGTCCGTCTCTGTCTCTCTGTCAATTATGTCAGCAAAATGCGGTAATGGAAATTTATTTCGTGTTGAGCAAGAAAAGTGAAAATTGTCAAAAGGGCTATGCAGTCGCAGTCGCAGTCGCAGCCGCTACATGAAAAATGCTCCAAACTTTACTAATAATTTGCATACTTTTTGGCGCATCGCTGTAAACTTTTCACCGCCCTTCTTGCACGTTCACGCACGCACATTTCCATCTCGTAACGGCAAACCGCTCATTGCGTCCCCCCCCCCCCCCACAAGTTCTTGGCACCGCAACAGAAATTAGAACGCGCAAGAGCTTAAATAAATTTTCACACTTTTCGCACGCGCAAACAAAATTAACGCGCAGACAAACTTTAAGGCTGCCGCTGCTGCTGCTCCTGACACTGACGCCACCCCTTTGGCTGTGCTTGCCCCTGCTGCCATCAACCAGCAACCGCAATGCCAACGAAAAAACGTTGCATAAACACAAATGCAAAAGCAAAAGCATTTTGTGCAAAAAATGTCACTGAAAATAACTAACAATGATGTGGGAAATACGCGACCCGATGGGGGAATACCCTGTTTTAAAGAAAACTTGGCGTTGCCGGATTTGTTTTTGGAAGGGGTGTTCATATTCTTCCCGATTTTCATAAACATATGCACCTGTATCTGAAATAGATGCAAGGATATGAGGAGTTTTAATACATTCCCATAGAAGTTTTAAACAAATTTGATTATGAAATGAGTTTTGATCTTGATATCATTCCACTTGCAGTGCGATTTCTACAAAACGGTATCTTAGTGCTTACGAACTTGACCAAAAAGGCTGTATTTGTTCTCCAGCTAATAGTTAATTACAAAGAGTTTCCTATACGATTCATTTGAAAGTATGACTATAAGAAGGTTTCCCCCAAGTTCAATTTGAATTTGGACTGCCGAATTTGTCATCATCACATAATTATGATATTTTCTTAAAATATTGCATTTTCTATACAATTTTTCCGAAAAACGGGGACCAAGTCAAACAAATATGCTAAATCTGACATGAATACGATATACATTTTCTGTTCTTCTTGGTTTCTTTGGTGTTGCTTTTACATTCTACATCACAAGAGAACATAGCCATCTTCTAGCTTTCCTTAGAGCCGTATCTTCTCATGAAACTGATAAAGCGCTTGAATTTGGGACGACGTCTGGTATACCAGTATATGAAGAAAAGACCGTTCCTCGTTGCGGCCAGTGCAAAGAGAAGCTTAAGGGCATTACACCCTCACGTCCTAGCGAGTGCCGCCGTCTGACCAAGAGCCACAGGACCGTGTGGCGTACCTAAGGCGGTGAACAATGCTATGGCTGCCTGGATCATGGATGATGGATCATGCCAAGCATCACAAGATTGTCTGTCTCTTCAAGTCCGTCAAGAAGGTAGTCGAGAAGAAGCCCACCAAGGCTTTTGCCACCAAGAAGCTCGCTGGCAAAGCCGGTGCTAAATCAGCTGTGAAGACAGCTATCAAGCGGACCGCACCCAAAGGAGCTGCCACGAAGTAAATACTCTGAGAGGTAGTGCTTCAAATAAAATTTAAAGTACCTTTGGACCATGGAGGCAAGTTTTAAATTAATCTGTTAACCCTTATGGATGGAACTATGTTTGTATAATTCAGCACCGAGATAAAAATCCGGTAGAAAACGGCTTTTCATTGGGCCTCACAGGACCCACGAGTTGGCGAAGAAATTTGGAAATTTGCTAAGCATTTTTTTCCTTGGATCAAAATGGATCTCTATAAAGTGGATTCAACTCTTTCAGTGCCTTTAAGAAATGCCCATATACCCTCTTATGCTACTAGTGTATGGTATATATAACA
This sequence comes from Hirtodrosophila duncani, assembly GCA_037043425.1. Taxonomy (NCBI): domain Eukaryota; kingdom Metazoa; phylum Arthropoda; class Insecta; order Diptera; family Drosophilidae; genus Hirtodrosophila; species Hirtodrosophila duncani. The sequence continues at coordinate 2,355,358 of JBAMBM010000834.1, read as the reverse complement.
CATATATAATAATAAAGAAAAAAAACAGAGCAAGTTCAAAGCAACTACAAATCCCAGTCTTCCTTCCTCAGTGTTTTTGTGTGTCGTGCTCATCCTCATCTACCTCATGCTGTGGACAGCGACAGCGTTTTTACGGCAAAACGCGCCGCTTTTTCCTTTGGCCTCCAGGGGAAAGCATGCGGGTTGTTTGTCGCTCCGGCGAGATTACTCCAATGCCTGACATTCCACACCCATTCAGCGTAGCTTACCCCGTCCGTAGCATGTTTGCGCTTAGCCTTTAGACCACTACTCTGGCCACATTCACATTACGCCGCTAAGTTGTGCAACTTTTCAATGCGGTTGTGCTGTGGAATTGTACTACATGTAATCAGAGGTTGTGTAGAAATACTTGCAGTTCTGGCTTGTTGATTCATCTTAAACGTTGTTGATAATTTCCACTGCTGTTGGTCCTTCAGGCGGGGGGATGACGTAGTGAATGTTGAATATTTGGCAACTGCCTAAAACTTTAAACTTGAACTTAAATTGAAACGTGCCAAAGGTTCACCTATGTGTCGTATGAGTAATATGCCATAACCATTAAAAACCTTGTGGTCAAGCTTGACCAAAGCTTAATTGTCGCTCACTTATATACTATATATCCATATACTATATAATTGACACAGATTGTACCTCGAGTATATACGATTATATGGCTAAGCGCAAATCTCAAATTATTGCTGCACATTTGGGCTTAGTTTAAGTAAGATTTTATGATATGCTGCCCTGGCCTTGCCGCCTCTTTTGGAAGAGGGAGCAGGGTGTGAAGGGGCAATTAATTAATTCGTGGCCACAAAACTTAATCCCAGAGTTTTGTGTTCGAATGGAACTTTTTACAGCAGCCACAAAATTGTGAGGCAATAACCTCAAGGGAATTGCTTTCATTCGCTGGACCAGAACCATTGGATGGAAGCAGCTACTAGAGAGAGAGTGCGGTGCGAGGGTGCATATTTCTAGTTTCCCCTGCAACTTTTGGGAAATTAAACTTAGTTACATATATACGAATGTTGTACATACATACATACATACATACATATCTACGTGCATATTTGTGCAACTAGCTGTTGGTGTTGTTGTTCTTGTTATTACTGGGTTTGCTGCGTTGGGTAAATAAAACCGAAAACAAATGAATATAAATGTGAAATAAACTCAGTCCAGTGCAACGAACGTGCGGCGCTCCATACAAATGGCAAAAACAACAATTTTGCTACTTTCGCCTGTGCCATTACAGTTACTATTCTGTTATTGTTCCGTTATTTTTCGTGCTCATCGTGCTCATCTTTTTGCTGGGCAAACAACAATGCAAGCAAAACAATGAAGCAAAATGGAAAAACGAAAGACTTGGCCAAGTCATTAATGGAAATACGCCACGGGGCAGGCAGGCAGGCAGGCATCCAGGCAGGGTTCAAGTAAAGTATTGGTATGTTTTGCGAGTCCAAGTCCAGCCATAGCTCCGATTCCAACTCCAATTGCAGCTACACGTGCATAAGCACATCCATTCGTATTACTCATGCGTCATGTTGACCAGCACAAAATGTAATAGCAAAGTGCAAAGGGCAAAGAGCAAAGAGCAAGAGAAAGAAAGCAGATTTTTCTATGTGCTGCGAGGGCAGATCATTAAGTGACTTTAAATTATAGAAATGCTATCAAATGCTATTTGTCTCCACTATTTCAAACTATTCTAAAGGAAAAGTAACCGCTTTCAGGTTGCCACTTCTTACATTTCCATGCTCACGTTTATAGTTTTGTAACAATAATTCATAGGTTGATTTTTAGTGCCTGAGAGACACAAGGATTTGCGATACACTTACGAAAACATGAGAGTTTTTGGAAACCGCGTAATCGGTTGATTATAAGCAAGCTTCCATATCTTAAAAGTATGTTTTCCGTGATAATAATAGATCCCTGCACGATTGTAAACAAAACACTGAAATCATTCAACAACAAATGAATAATGGGTAAAACATACCAAAGAAACAATCACTCCAAATAAGTGACTACTTCCACCGATCGTTCTCAAAGTATTCACACCATAATCACGACTGCAATGTAAATCTATATATATGAAACTCTATGTCCTGGCTGACTGACTTAGTATCCACGCACAGGTAAATCGGGAATAGGTAGGACGCTGAAATTCTTACATAAAGTATAGTTCCTGGTCCATTCGCTTCCTAAGAAACCATTTTGCAATAGTTCAACTGCAAGTGGGTAAAATGGAGGTCACAAGTTGTATAAAGGAAAGCGGTGCACTCTTCTTTTCTTGGACCCTGTTGGACCGAAAGATTGTTATCACATGAGGGACGCTCTTGCAAGAAAAGCAATAACAAATCACAACAATAATATATAGCGGGCATGGCTGCTTTCGTAGCTACCTGCACCGTTTTCGTTACGAGCTTTCAGAGGAATGTACATGGTGTAGCCGAGGAGTGGTGGAACATGCCGAACATGTTATGTTCAAGTGCCCAAAATTCTCGTGCCAGCTACGAAAACTGGAACAGGAATTGGGATCCAAGATCTCGGTGGCGAACTTTATCCCGTCCATGCTGAAGAGCGCGGAGAACTGGCAGGCAGCCAACAATTTTGCCATGGACGTAAGGGTCGACATGCCGATGGCATGTATGCACGATATGTGTGAATGTATTAATATGTATATGTCTCTGCTTATAGATGTACGTTTGATTGCATATACATATATATATATAAATACATTTTATGGACACCGTTTTGAGCTATTTTGTCTTCAGTGTTTATCCGATCCTAATGAAACTCGGAAGATCGGAGAGGAATGTGCTTATACAAACAGAGTGTTAACTAAATCTTTCAAAAAGTTGAGGGAAATCTACGAATTTGATCGATTTGCGGGGGCGTGAGGTGCCGAAATTCGAAAACAAATTTCATCTGACGAAACCCTAGAGAAAACTACATACCAAATTTGGTGACTCTAGCTTCTAGTCTCCGAGATCTAGGTGCTCATATGGACGGACAGAAGGACACTGCTGTTGATGGAGACCAAGAAAATATATACTTGATTAGATCGGAAGCGCTTCCTTTTGCTTGTGTTACATACACTTTTACGCTACAATATACTCGTTGACTCCATATGGAGTGCGACTATATCAATGCTATGACGAGCTGCTTATATGCTAACACTGTGTTTATGCAAAAGGACAAGGCTTAAGATAGCATGTGCTAACATATATGACAAATACATTTGCATTTAAGCGATATTGAAATTCACATAGCATTTTATGCATCTACCCTCGCATTCAAGGCACAGTGAAATGATAAATGAAAACGTGTACTCTCGGCTAAACGCATTTTAATTTGAAAAACGGAAGCAACGTCCTGTTTTCCGCTTACCGCCTTCTCGAGTCAAGTTCGCTACGGGGGGCAAGAGTTACAGCTGTGGCGGCGGCAAGTCCTGGCATGAAACTTGAGCAGGCCGTCACCGTCGCTCCACTGAACATAATGCAATAACAATAACAATGCCAACATCAGTACCAGCAACGGCACGTAGTATAAACGAGAATGACAGAAAGAAGGAATGAGAGAAAAAGCCAGAGTAAGAGAGAGAAAGGCTTTGCTCATTTTTCTTGTTTGCTCTTAATTATGCATTCCTGTTCTATACTGAAAACTGTTATTGCTGTTGTTGTTCTAGCTGCTGTTGTTGTTGTTGTTGTTGTTGTTGTTGTTGGTGGTGTTGTGTGCAAGGCGTTTTATTGCTTCACCTTGTTCCAGAGCCAGAGCTCAGATGCCAAACGATAAACAGGTGGGAAACATGCCAATTGCCAATGCCATTGGCCCCCCGGCGTTTGTGTTTGTTTATGCAAAACTGAATTCACTCAAGAGCCCAAAAACCAAGAGTGGAGCTGTAGATGATTTTTCAGACAAACTCCTCAACGCAGTACATATTTTTGCAAAAGTGTTAAATTTAATACAGCTGCTCCAAGCTCAAAGTAGTAGTTGAGTAATTGAAATGTAGTTGAATAAAATGTACGTAAATGAATGCCAGCAACATTTTGTAGAGCATACTTTTAGGATGAGCACTTAAAAGCACGTGCAAGTCTCAGATTTGTTAGAGATATAGAAAACTTAACAGTATTGAAGCAAGTGTAAAGATTAATTTGTGTTTGCAAATGAGAGAAATGCAATTGTTCAACAAATTCAACAAATCGTTCACACCTGCCCTGGGCATTTCTATTTGCATTTAAGCTAAATTTGTAATTAATTGAGTAAATCAAGAGCAGGTAGGTTGTACACAACTGATTCAAGAGTGGCCGCAACTCGCTTATTATCAACCATTATTAATAATTCCAATATCAGCTAGTAGCTACAAATGAATGCGAACTCTAAGTTTTCATCCTTATCACAAGTAAGTGATTTTGTATTCCTTAATATATAACGAACAGCTAGAAAATTCTATACACATTGTCAAGCCATAAAATATCAATATGTTTTTATTGACTAGACCTAGAGCCAATTACCCATCAGGGCTACTAAATGAAGGACGTTAAGAAACATGAAACCATTGAGATTTCCTTAACACTTTAAAGTTGAACAATTCAATTAGAAAGGCAACTCTGCGGTTCCTAAAAGATTTCACTGATTTTTAAATTTTCTCCATTAAATAAATTTTGTTCTCACTTTGTATAAGATGCTATCAAATACATATCGAGTTAAATGTTGGAAATTATTAATTTGCATAGCTTGTTTATTATAATTCCAACCTTCTATAGCAGCGATGGGCAGGCAATGGCTTCCAGACGTCCCAGATCTCTTTAGCTACGACGCAGAGGAAAACAATGGAGCTGCGTTATTAGCTCACAAAGAGGAATATACAATTAAGCAACAACAAAATGCATAAGCATGGTGTGGGATTTCTATGAGCTGACAGTTCCTAAAGGTAGTTTTTGTTATAGATATTGTTGCAGTGCTCCAGATTGCGATGGGCTGCTATATAGAATGCTACCAAAACCAAAACTGCAGGGTTCATCTGAGCTATTCTACATAATTAAGTAATTAATATATGTATCCCCAATTTATTTCTTTAATTCATTTAAATTTTCCCATTTATTTAGATTTTGTTATTCTGTCACTTCCCAAAAACTGATTCACATCTGAAGTTTGCGTCGCCATCAAAGCTCAAGCCCAAAAAAGAGAAATATCTTGTTATGATTTGTTGGCATTCCGAAAGCATTTTAATATTCATCTATCAAAGGCAACGGTCGACTGTCGGGTAACTTTTTCCTACACCCCTAGGACTCTTAACGCCATACTCATAGCAACTTGAGCCTCTGCCTCTTGTGTGTCATCATGAAATTCCAATTAAACTGCCAGAGCATGCTCTTAGGCTTGCTTAGTGAAAAATTGATTTTCAATTTTTTATGCACAGCGTCACAGACAGAAACAAAGATATCAAATTACAAACAACTGGACACAAACAAATATACACACATACATACAAACAATCTATGCACATACATATATGCACGATATCCTATATAGTTGTCCATTGAAAATTGCAAAAATTGTTGTTGCAGCAGCAGCATTTGTTTGTGCCAGCAATTTCCATTTCCATCATAATCGCCGAACCGAAACATACCTGCAAGAGAGAGGGAAACAGGTAAAGTTCAATTCAACTGAATTTTATTTATGTGAAAAGCGTATAATTTATAAATAAATCAAATTTATGCAGGCAAAAGTTATTCCGAACTAAACACACAACACCAGTTTCAAATTCAAATTCAAAACTAGATAAAAACCCAACCAGCCCAGATGATTTGCAGTTGGGCATAGCTGGCATAGTTTCAACGCTTGCCACAAGGCTGTGGGTTAAAGTTGAAACTGTAGGGATTCTGGCAATTGCCTTTGATTCGGCTTGGGGCGAGGATAATGGAAATGATAAAGTTACTAAATTCAGCCAATAAAGAATTCTTGGTGTTCGGGAGATTGCAAACGAGCTACCGATTCAGTCAAAGGCATACAAAGCTATCCTCTGACATACATTGTTGAAACAAACATTCTAATAGCTAGACACACACACAAACAGACAGACACACACGCTAAGCCCATGAACACTTCATAATACAAATACAAAACTACATATATTCGATTGGGTGCCCCATATGGGCGAGCATTGTCAAAAGGCTTTGCTGTGGACTAAGCCTAGACAAATCCTTTAAATACCAAAACACGACACAGAAAGGCACACAAATAAATTGACCAAAACAACAGCAAGCGCCACAAATGCCATTTTTTGCTTTTGTACGCAATGCAATTCCAGGATAAATGGATATGGCACAAAATTGGAAGGAAGCGTCAATAAGCTCTGAGGCAGTTGTTTTACACATTTTGTATGTGCCAAAAAAAAAATTAAGTATTCTGATTCATACAGTTGAAGTAAGCCATGCGAGTTTGGAATTGTTCTAAGAATAGATTTTGAGTGAAAACAAAATGGCATAATAAGAGTTACATTGTTAATGGGGAAAGAGGGAACCCAAACATATGAAGCATCTTCCATTGATGGCACAAGATAGCTCTAGAGTAGCTTGGTCTTATAAGAGGCGACTAATTCTTTCCACCTATTGCACCTACGGTTCGTTTGATGGCAATAGATATGAATGAATACTAGTTCAATTTAGGTTCCAAAAGAACCTCAAGGCATCTGCGTTATCGATGCAATCAATGGGAGTATTATGGGCCCACTTTATCCGATACATATGGTCACATAGATGAGAAAAACTAAACAAGAATCTATGGTTAATCTAATGTTTAAGAAATTTTCAAAGTATAGCAATATACAGAACGAGATGCAAATCTTTTTCATTGCTTTTTAGAGTAGAAAAATTGAAACAAATACAAATTGTGTATGGATTTTCTCATCTGCGCCCCTATATATATTAGCAAAACTGGCTTTGAACGCAGTTTAGTTGTCTGTTACCTAGTATTATTATTAAGGTACGATCTCTGATGCCGCAGCATAGCGACAGAATGAAGCAGTTAAGGCATAGCAAGTTTATCTTTGACCACAATTGGAAAAACCATCAAGATCATCATGTAGCGTAAATTGAGAGATAGACTTCTTGAAGTACTCGAGAATGGATAGAACATGTTGTAAATCGTTAATGAACATGGTGGAATGAAGGATGGAGACGTCTGAGTTCAATTGGGGAAGTCATCAAACTACAAACAGTCAATGAGAACTCCATCGGTATACCTTGTTGAGATAAAGCTTACCAGATTTTTGATGAAATATTTCAACATTTTTGATTTAATTTTAAAGATCCTGTAGTTTAGAACAAAATCAGATTGTATGACCATTTTGAAGCACTGTTAACCAGTTTTTGAAGCTAAGCATGTTACACGTTTTGAAATTTGGAAGACACATTGGTGTGTAATTTAAAGAAGGCCTTCACCTAGAGTACATTAAAGGTAGTAAAATTGTTACTTAAAAATGTTATGAAGAGCCAATTACTTTCATCAAGTAAACTTTCCCATTGCAATAGATTAACCTGCTCCAACAACGTCTTTGAATGGTTTATTACATCATTTGGCAGTAAATATTTACTTAAAATCATCATGGCTCCAACAGAGTTCACATTTCAAAGAGTTTATCAAGAAGTCAAACTCAGATATTTGGTGTGTCTTATAATAGCGCTTAGGGTTTGTTTTTTTGACCAGATCCAAGAAGATAAATTAAGCTCAACTCTGGCAAAATAGTTGTAAAAACTTCTTGTTTGGCATCCAAGGCCATATATTTATTCCCAAAATGGAAGCAGTTTCGACTCTATAAAGTACATATATTCTTGATCAAGGGGAATTGATATAACAATGTCCGTCCGTCTGTTTTGACACAAAGATATCAGAAGTCATAAGAGCTACAGAGCTGAAATTTGTATCAAGATGCTTCTTTTGTCTGCATGCTGGTTAGATTCACGTGTTATCCAGATTGGACAACTATATCATATAGCTACCATATAACTGATTGTTCCGGAATAGAAGCCTAACTTTTTTGTTTTTCACCCAAATCATACCAAATTTGTCTTGTGTCCCTTGTATCCCTCTATAGCCGCACTTCCGCCAACTAGATTTCATTTAGATCTGCTATATATTTACAATGTGAATGGTATATTAGGCTTGCTGAAGCCAATTTTCTTTACTTTCTTGTTCATAGTAAGATTACCATTGACTTTTAGCTATAAATACAATTAGATATACATATGTATAGCCTTAAATGAAGATAGTTTGCCATTTCATCATCCATTTTACAGGTCTGTAATCACAGTCACATATGTTTGTCAAGCAAGTATATGTATATTTATGAACATGTATATATTTATATTTGAAACAAACACAATTCCACATAACTATGCCATGCTGGAAACAAGGATTCGACGAACTTTTGCCGTTTAGGCTTTGGTTTTCGTGGACAACATTTGTTGCCACAACAAAGTTGAACCATTTTTTATGATAAGGGGCCGACGCATATGCATGTGGGGGGAGGTAGGGGCGTGGTCATAAAAATAAATGAAAAAGGTCACTTTGTATTGGTTGCGAGACAATTTAACACAGGCAAATGTGTGTGCAACTGTAATTTTTGTGCGGCTGCCATCAACAGCAACAAATATGTAGCAATGTAGCAACAATTGTGGACATGACCCCAACAGTGACCCCCAGCCCCAAGCTGCACAAAAAACTCTTGGCCTACAGAATAGTTTCTGCTTGGCCTTGGTTGGGATGGGCTCATTGGCTTGGATAGGTTGAGGTGAAGATTGGTGTGTGTGTGTGTGTGTGTGGGGTAAATTGCTGGGGCAGCATCATTTGGACTGCGGTGGGCTTCTGATGGGGCTCGGAGTGGCAATGGAGTGGGAGTGCTGTGCTTGCTTGGGTAGGCAAAGTATTTATGTGGCTTGCTGTTGGCTTTTCATTTGTTGTCCCGCACACCCGCCCACACAAATAAGCCTCAACCAGAGCCTTTATTGGACACACACACAGACACCCATAGATGCCCCCATGCAGCATATCGTATCGTGTGTGGCAAAATGAACATGTTAAGTTTTCAACAGCCATAAATTATTTCTTTAACAGGCACTCAACGTATATTTTTCTCTTTGTTGCTCTCCCATTCTAGATGTTAAACGCTCCTAAATGAATATAATTTATTGCGATCATTAAGGATGCGCCCAGGTCGTGCTACTGTTGCTAACAACTAACCATAGCCATAGATTATTTCATGCAAAATGCACCATAATTATTTAAAAATAAGATAATATTTTAGTGCATACTTGGCTGGCAAATTAATTATGTGCAGAATTTACCAAATGTCAGCCATATGCACTATTTGTGTTTGTATTTGTGTTTGTATTTGACACCACATTGCGGATAAAATATTTTCTAATTTTGTGTGAATTTGCAGAATTTGGCAGCAAATAGAATTTATTAGGTTTTCAATTAGCAGCAAGTTTGACAAATTTATAAATTTTTTGAAAATTAATTTGAATTCCTTTTGCTATGAAAACCGAACCTTGCTTTCGTAACTTAAAAAAGCCATCTGATAGTGTAGAAATCAACATAAATAGAGAGATAGCTCTTAGAGCAGGTAAAGATATATTGAGAACAAGAAGTTTTAAGGCAAGGACGCTCATGCACACTTCCGTTTTTTGATAGTGAGATATCTTCACATTGTTGTTATTGAAAATATATAGGTGGCTTTTACTGAAGCTTTGAATGGGTGGATCATAATTCGAATTTCAAGAGGAGGATTATTATAATGAGATGGTTATGTTAGTGTTAAGAACATTCTCATTAGAAACTAATTCAACTTTAATTATAACTCAAAACCAATTCGGATTTTATTAGTTCAAAATATGCATTGATAATAAAGTTCAGCCATTAAATAGTTCAGCTTCTCTTCCAAGCATTATCACATCTGATAGCTGATCCTTCTTTATTTCAATTGACAACCAAATCAGCCGTTTTTCTTACCATTGCGACCAGATTTAGACTGCCTTATTAAACACTCTAAGGAGCAATACCAAAATGTTAAACAAAGTTAAACAGAAGATGATAAAATGAAGCGCAGTTTATCTGCCCGGCAACCTTTTCTCTCTCCTTGCTATTTGGCCAGCGATCGAAGCACAGATTGCTTCTAGGCATGTATATATACAGGTATTATGCTTCAGCACAATGAGCAATCTCACCTTCCTTTCTAAGGTGCTTATGGTATGTATGATGAGCTTGGATATTTAAGTGTTCTTTGGAAGGGAATACCATAGTCTAACAACTTGGTTGCCAAAGAGTCATCATGCCGCTTGAGGTTAAAACTATATTTATCTCCAAATATTGTAATTTCATGTTCATGGAATACTACAAAAGTCTAATCTCAGTAGCTTGATTCATTCTCATCGTCAAAGGATTTACATGCTACACACACTTTATAAGCACATCAACATAGCTTTTGTAGCAACTTCACAGTCTCACATTACTTCCTCGCCAAATAACCTCAAACGTTTTCAACTGCACAAAACTAAAATAAAATCACAATTGAGAAAGTAAATTTTATACTGAAAAATGTTGAGCTTCAAGCTTATATTGCTGTTGGCTTCGATGTCATTGACGTTATTGTGCACCTTGGCTAAGAGTGGAAGTGACCAGAAAGTTAAGAACGCCTTGCTTCCGGCCGTTGAAGCTGTGGAGGTTGTGGATATCGACGACACCAACTGGCAGCAGATACTGAATGGAGAATGGCTGCTGGCCATTTGCGTGTACAGCAGGGGTGACTGTAGGAGGCTGGAACTGATGTGGCATAAGTTGGCGGCCAATATTAAGGGCAGTTGTCGCTTGAAGCTGGGCGTAACCTTTGTATCCCAATTCGATGTGCCCACCCTGCTGCAACGCCTTTGGGTGGCTGAGCTGCCGGCTGTGTACCATATGAAATACGGCGCCGTCCGCAAGGTACCCATTGATGTCTGCGAAAATATCGAATCGCTACTTGCCTTCGTGGAGCAGCACGCTTGGCTGTTGTTGGAGCCACAGCCTTTCTGGCTACATCCTCGCTCCTATGTGACCTGCTTTTGCGTGTTTGCCCGTAAGGTGGCCCTTGGACTGACTGAGTCTGGACTAATCGGCGAGGACTATAAGGTGGCCAACTGGTGCGTGTGCTTTATGATAACTAGCTTCGTCAGCATGGCGGGCTGCATCTTTTACTATGTGTGGAATCTGGCTCAGCCTATACTGCGCTGTTGGCCGAAGAAGCAGCCCCCAACAGAAGCATCTTAACCTTGGAATCACTTATTCAGTTCATTCAAATTTATAAATTTATTTAGTTAAAAGTTAACAAAATAAAAATGTTATTGTTTTATGAAACATTGAAAATTATTTCAGTAGGTGCGCGGGGCCGGCGGAATGGAGGGCAACGAGTCGTCCAATGTTTTGTCAATGACATCGCGGTACTTGATAGTGGCACAGCCCTCGTCACCCTCTTCAAAAGTTAGGGTATGCTTGCGCCAGTGCTCTTCGGGTTTCTTCTTCTGCTGGCCAGCAATGGGCGCGGAATAGTCGAACTCATCCACACGCGTCTTGAAATCCTCGCGAGCATGTGAGCCTCGGGACTCCTTGCGATTCTCCATGGCAGTGATTATGTGAACAGAATTCGACAGCATATTCTGCAGCTCCAGCGTCTCAACAAGATCGGTGTTCCAAACTAGAGTCCGATCGAAGACCTTGACATCTTTGAACTGTTTGCAAAGTTCGGCCACCTTAAGGAGGCCGTCCTTGAGCAGCTTGCCCTCGCGGAACACGGCCGCGTGTTTGGTCATGGTGCGCTGAAGCTCAAGACGGAGAACGGCTGTTGGGGTCTTGCCGTCGGCTGCTCGCAGCTTCTTGAAGTTGTCCATGGATTGCTCGGTGGCCTTCTCATCGACGTCAGGCGGTGTGTCACCTGGACAGCTATTGGCGGCTATATCCAGGGCGCAGGAGCGACCAAAAATGATCAGATCAAGCAGTGAGTTGGCACCCAATCGATTGGCACCATGTACCGAGGCGCAGGAGGTCTCACCGCAGGAATAGAGTCCTTGAATAATTTGTTCCTTGCCATCCTTGTCAAGGGTAACCACGCGACCCATGAAATCGGTGGGAATACCTCCCATATTGTAGTGCACAGTCGGCAGCACTGGCACCGGCTCCTTGGTCACATCCACCTTGGCGAATATCTTGGCGGTGACCACAATGCCCGGCAGACGCTGGCGAATGATTTTTGGATCAATGTGGTGCAGCTGCAAATGCACATGATCCTTAAGCGGACCGCAGCCATTGCCACTTAGCACTTCCAAAGTCATGGCACGGGCCACAACATCACGGGACGCCAGATCTTTGGCCTTGGGTGCATAGCGCTCCATGAAGCGTTCGCCTTTCGAGTTGAGGAAGAAGCCACCCTCGCCGCGTACGCCCTCGGTAATGAGACAGCCGGCTCCATATATGCCCGTGGGATGAAACTGTACGAATTCCATGTCCATGAGCGGCAGCTTCTGGCGCGAGATCCAGGCATTGCCATCGCCCGTGCAAGTATGGCCAGCGGTAGTTGAAAAGTAGACACGTCCACATCCGCCGGCTGCAATCACGGTGTTCTTGGCAATGAAGCGATGGAAGGTGCCGTCATCCAGCTTCCAAGCCAGACAACCCACGCAACTGCAGTCCGCCATGATGATATCTATCACAAAGTAGTCCACAAAGTAGTGGCAAAGATCCCCATACTTCAGCGTCTGGCCATAAAGCGTGTGAATGAGAGCATGGCCAGTGCGATCAGCTACTGCGCAGGCGCGACGAGCCACTCCGCCCTTGCCGTAGCCCAGCGTTTGTCCGCCAAATGGCCGCTGGTAGATCTTGCCGTCCTCCTTGCGGGAGAAGGGCATTCCATACTGGTCCAGCTCGTATACAGCCGCGGCAGCCTCACGGCACATGTAATGAATGGCGTTCTGATCGCCTAACCAGTCACTGCCCTTGACCGTGTCATAGAAGTGAAACTTCCAGTCATCCTTGTCCATGTTGCTCAACGCAGCGTTCACTCCACCCTGGGCGGCAACCGTATGCGAGCGGGTGGGAAAGTTCTTCGATAGTATGGCGGTCTTGAATCCCTTCTCGGCCAGGCCAAAGCCGGCTCGCATACCGGCACCGCCCGCTCCAATGACAATGGCATCATACTTGTGGTCAGTAAAGCTGTACTCCTCACAGTCAGAGCGCATCACTGGTGATACATGTATGAAGCGACGGCACAGCCGAGCACGGGCACCTGGACGTGTGCGCCAACCGGCGGCAATGATGCGCCCTAAACGGCCAGCGTTTTGCAGGTGCATTGCTTGCATTCCTGGTGGTGAGGGCTATGAAGTTATAATGGTTACCTGCCAGTAGATGATATACTTACTTTAAGCTGTTTTAGAACTTGGAACAGGAAACTTAAGAATGAAAAGTCGTAGTAGATTTGACCAGGCACAGATTGTTAGTTGGCACTTTGGACGTAAAAACTCAATCAGTTTATGTAACTGAACGAGTTTATTGTAAATTGAGACTGATTGTGGCAGGAAAGTCAAATCATTTGATGGAGTGGCGTAGCAAATCACTTCGATAACATGGTAAAAACTTACACTTGATTATATATCTATCTATTTTTGTCCACATTATCTGATTATTAACCGATCTTAATCAATTTTGGCAAATCGGTAGATTATGTGCTGATACACATACAAGCCGAGTTTCAACTAAATGCGGTTGATATAAGGTTTTAATCGTTTTGCAGGGGGGTGGGAAACGGCGTGGTAAAATTTTGAAAAAAAAACCACATTCTGACGCTCTACAAGGGGAGTCTACGTACCAAATTTCGTGGCCCTAGCTTTTATAGCCTCCGAGATATAGTTGTTTTTGTGGATAACATTTTTCTCGATTTGCGGAGGTGTGACGCCTCAAAAGGAGAGTCTACACACCAAAATTGGTCTCTTTAGCTCTTACAGTCTCCTAGATCTAGGTGTTTATACGGACGGACGGACGGGCATTACTAGATTGACTCCGCTGTTGATCCTGATCAAGAATATATATACTTTATGGGGTCGCAGACACTTCCTTCTGCCTGTTTTATACATTTGCACGATTTCAGTATACTCCTTTACTCTACTAGAGTTAGAGTCGTAACTGTTCTAGATATTTCGGCAACAATTAACTGCCTGGTCTTTGACATACGATGTAAGACATTCTTCTGAAAGAACTTTCTTAGATTCTACTTTGTAAGGTAAATACCTAAATACTTCGTCTGAGATAAGCAAGACAACAAGGCAGATTGTCATTTAAGGTTGACTTAGATTGACTTGAAACTCTGTATAACAATCTAGATTAATCAGTTACTGCTTATCGTTTTCCGATTAGGTCTATTAGCTTTAAGATCAGGACCTGCTAGCCAAAATATTTGTGCGGAATTTCCGGGTCACAGGGCTTCATTTAAAGGTTAAAGTTCGAAAATTTAAGTCATGGTTCGAAGACAGAATTCAAACTCAATTAAAATGTTGTCCAAATATGTACATATGTATGTATAAAACAAGACCTACACAACATTTTATATAGAAAACTTTGATCGGTTTGAAGGAGTCTTCCAATTCACAAACATACATATGTACAAATGTTATAGATATGTTGACAACTGCGCCTCCATTTTATCTGTTGAAGTGAGCAAGAGCAGCGTGTATGCCAAAAGTCACTGGAACTTTGAACCCAGTTGAAAATGTTGGCTTGACTCTCGTTCAACTACGTCTTGTAAGATTTATGGTTCGATTCACAGTAGAAAAGTAAGATATTCGGCTAGCAATGGGTTTGGCTTAAACTTTATTTGCAGCCCTGTTTTAAATATAAATTTTTCAAAAAATGATTAGCCATGGATCACTTATTTTGCTTGGCTTTGAATTGAAACTTAGCTTTTGCTTTAGTTAATGACTCTGATTAGACTATATAATATAACAAAACCTAATGATTTAGATATGCAAACGTAAAAATCCAAACTGTTAATCAAATAGTCGAAGGAGTTACAAGGTAATCTAACTATGGTATCCAGTAGCAACCGCTTATAGTATGAATCTGATGAAAAAGAGGCCTGCTCAAGTTATAGAGGATGGCTATGCCTTCATATCTACGGCGAGGTTTATAGAATGAATTACTCATATCTCAAGTAAAGAGCCAACTCATGGTATAAATATTCAGCAAAGTGAAACCATTTTATATTAAAACGAAACCACAAGGCTTCATAATTGTTCAATAATTGTTCAATAATCATCCTTCATTCTAATCATGTGTTTTCATTAATAATGAGTTTCGTGTGAAAAACATGGTTTATTTTATAGCTCACCCATTCAATAAATTGTCCACTTGTAGCCACACTTTGAGAATAATAAGCAAGTAAATAAATGTACAAAACACAACCCCGTGTGTATCTGAATGGCACAGTCTGTGACCGAGAACAGATTGTTCTTTTTTATTTCAGCTGCTGTTTGCCAAGTAACGCCATTTCTAATTTTAGTTGCTATTGCCATTGCTTTTGCAGCAGTCCCATTCGATTAACTAAAAGCTTAAGCATTTCCAAGAAAATCCTTCAACGAGTGGCAAGCAACGACGACCAAGACGACGTTTTGCAAACAGTCTCGTCTCAGTCTCAGCAAACAGTGAACTGGCCCGCTGGGCAGGCATAGGAGCAGGAGCAGGGGCAGGGGCAGGGGCTTTGGGATAGTGTAAACATGTTTAAGCGAAACGAAAACACAAATTACACCGCTTCTCTGTCCGTCCCGGGGCCAGATGAGAGCCAGAGCCACGGACAGCAAGCAATAGCTAACCCAAAGCAAAGTAAACAGAGCAACGCAATATGCAAATGGGTCTGTGTCCACGTCCGCGTTCGACTTAGGCCAAAAGAAGTTGCGGCAAGCGTTGAGCGCCGAACCGAGCGCAAATAGACAACTGGGCCTGGCCATAGATAAGCCAAAGGCAGGCCAAGGGGCAAGCAGGGCAGCAGAGATGACGCGCTGCTGAATTTACGAGGCCAAACCAGCAGCAGCAGCAGCTTAGAAGGCGGCGCGGCGCAAACGTGATAAGAAACAAAAGACTTCGAACACAAACTCCAAATGCAGTTAATACACAGAAAGAAATATGCAAGACCGTCATTTGGAGAGCTCAAGATCGGGGAATTTCATGTTAGAATTATCATTCTGAGTATATTGAAAACATTTCCTGCGCCCGACTCAGAGAATTATCGAAAAGTGGTCGGATAAGCCGCCCGACCGTGGGCGTGGCGAGATTTCAAACTCCATCAAATTCTTATATATCCAATTTTTATGACAGCAAATGCGTACTGGCACAAACTGTCTCCATCTCCCAAGACCAGATCCTGGCTACGCCCATGCGCAGCACTTACATTTCCTGTGTCTGATTCTATCCGATTCTCGGCATATGTGGCCAGCATTTATCGAGTCGGTGAAGTTGGATCTTGCAAACAAACAGATTGTAGGGAACGACTTGATCGACATGAAATATCGAAAAAGTCAAGCAGCAGCAGCAGCAGAAAACATCTTAACAGTTTGTATCCCCATTCTCGGTCTGTATGAGGAATCTCAAGACAATTTGGTCTTCACGAGGACTCAAATTTGTATAACTTATAAAGGTAGAAATCTAATAGCTTTACAGATTGCGATGTTCATAGATTTGGGGCCTTTAGCAGTAAAGAAAGAAGAAGAAGAATGTAAAATTATATATATTTATTCCTGATAAATATACTTGCTTGCTTCCATAAATGGTTCTACTTATGGTAGCTTAAGCTTACTAAAAACTTTATTTGCAATTTTATTTTCTAGAATATACCACATGATTTTTCTCTGTGTAAAGATCGATAAGTTTATTTCGGATTTCCCGGCGGCATTTCAAGCATCACCGTCTAATGGCCCGCGCCCGCACAATAGATCCTGATGTGTCCTTTGCCTGCCTGACGAACGGACACCGAACAAGCGGCCGCCCGTGTGTTTACCTTTGCCGTTTACAACATCGGCCTAATTGAGGCGGGGGAAATTCGCTTAGACCGGTCATAAAATTGAATTGTTTGCAAACACACGCAGAAAGGATTTGCCATAAAGTGGCACAAAACGCTCGTACAATGGCAATGCGGTGAATATTTAGGGCAAGGCCGCGAAAGGGTTGAGCTGCAGTTGAGTTCCGTGTAATTCCGCAATGATGACGATGGCCAACCAACAGGCCACGAGGCCGACAATACTCAGACTCATACCCATAACCATTCCAAGTCCGAAACCCTTTCCATTGAATCGTTATTTAATGAATGACCAGAAGTTGTAGTAGCAAAGCCGCCTGGCTGCCCATGCGATTTAACCGATTCAAGATATACTTTATTTCTTTAACCCGCACATATACCAGCTCGTTTTCCTCATTTTATGTATTTTTATTGATATTCATAGTTTGTTGATTTTTCTCATTTACTTGCGCTGTGTGTTGGCCTTTTGTTGTACGCATTTAGACATAGTTCTTCTTAATGTTGTTGTTGCTCTTGCTGTTTGCCTTTCAGCGCCATAGAATGATCAACATTTTTCCCAATAGCCATTCCCACACCGATCTAACGAACATGGCGCGGTACATTGACACGCGGCGGCAACTTGAGACAGAATGTAAAAAATAAAACAAAATGGTTGACATCCAAGCGAGCACCCGAACGAAGCGAACACTAAAAAGGCGCGTGATTTTTAAAGAAAATATTTTAATAAAATTAAGTCTAAATAACATAAGAACGAACTTTAGAAATTTGTGAAATTTCATCTTTTTTAGAAGAGGTAAACTTATGATATTCTAGCCAGCTCTAGGTCAAGCAAATTGAAGCAGTAGTTGTATTTAGCCAATATATTTCAATTGCGAATAGCTAACACAAATGAAAACCATTCTTATAACTTTAACTATTAAGTTTCAACTGATAAAATTATTAATTCCATTTTCTATGAATTCCAAAACTAGGCTAAGTAAACGGTGACGGGGTGTTTTTATTTTTAAAGAACCCCAGAATAGGTAAGAGGGAGAGACAGGTCCAGGCCCAAACGGATTGGTCTCTGAATCTAAGGGTCCATCTCCAAAGGTGAGAGGGAGGCACTGAGACCAGTGCCAATCTTTTGTGCCTCATATAACCTTCTATCACACAAGTGCCTGGATTTCCTTCAAGTAGGGTATGATATACTTTGCCGAAGTGCTTTCCATTGACTTTGCCATTCGAAAATGCTTGAGGCGTAGCCTAGCCATGGCCAGCCAGTCGAGCAGAATGTGTGGAGAGATCTCATCATCTTCCTGACAGAGTCTACACTCGGTTTCAGGCAATAACCCCATTTTCTGGAGGTGGTAACTAAGCCAGTTATGAGCAGAACCACACCACGAGGCATAGAAATGGTCTGTTTAGGTTACCCAGTGCGCCTGACTTAGGCGGTCTTACAGTTTTTCTTGCCGCAGTCCAAGGAAGTCCAGTGTCTTACATCCAGATCCTGGAGGTATTCTGTGAGTAAGAGCTTGGCCGATGCTGATACCACAGAATATTTCTGGACCCACAAGTGGCGCAGAGGAGCCAGGTCTTAGACCAGGTCTCAGAATCTTTTGATATATAAAATATAATATTCAAACTGCTTTGTATGAAAAATTCAGGATGATTAGCTAATTGTCAGAGCTTATATGCACAAAAGTCTGCCAAATCATATACTTATAATTAACCAAAGATAAATATTATAAGTCTTCAACCATGTATATTGGATTTTGTTATTCAAATTCACATACATCTATAGAAATCGAGCCATAAAATGACCGCAAATAAGTTCTATTTAAGAGTTTAATTTTCTGAAAAAAACATTGGATGTGATACAGCTGGCCCTTTTGTTAGACTTATTACATTATTACATTCACACAAATGATCCACGTGATAAGCACACAATTTTCTAGAACTCATTTTATAACTCATCTATAACTCTTTATATATTTCATTATATGTGATGTTTTAGCTAATTTCGTATTTCATAAAATTAATTTGTAGCTGCCGCGAGGTCAGGAAAGTTTGCCTCAATATTTTGGCTGCACATCAGCAACTATCCTCAGAACAAAATACTTTACACATATAATGCAAAAGTTCACTATTTCATTTTGGGTCTGCATTGTTTTCAACAAAGTTCGAGTTCAGGCTTTAAGTTCGAGTGGTTTCAAAAAGGGAATTCATGAATTTGTGGCAATGTTCGTATCGCCTTACTATGCTTTTATATCACACTTTATAAACCAAAATACATATAACAATTTCAGAAATTCATCAAAATTTCTACTGGCAAGCTTTCATGAATTAGGTTTTTCTTTTATATCAAAAACTTTTCCAAGAGTTGTACTGCTAGCACTCTCATTCAAAAGACTATCTCCATATATATAAATATATCAAAATATCAAACGTTCTATATGTTTTTATTTGTATTGGATAAGTCTTCATTGCTGCATTAGTTCATTTTTAGGAACATTATATCCTCTGCTGGCTAGCAACAATTCCCATTGAACAATGACTTTCATTTATTTGAATACAACTTTGAGAGTTTAGCATGAATTGATTTTATCTAAACTCACACCAACAGCAAAACTTGTCGAACTATTTTGAAATTTCCAACATTCGTTGGGCGCATGAAATGTGAACTAATTTCAACAAAAACGGTACAGTCTTTATCTAGAAGTCATGCTTATCTGTGGCGAATTAATACCCATTAAAATTCGTTCTAATTTACCTCCCAATGCTCATTTGACTGCGAGTCAGCAAAATTGTAAAATTGTTAACACCCCTCGAGCCAAGACGAATTCGTGTGCGTCGACTGTGATGTAAAGCCCCAACGCACCGCACCGCACCACCTCAACCATATCGCCACCTCTTTGGATATTTGGAATACTTTGTCCAAAGGCACAAATTGACGTATGCGGTCAAATGTTTACAATTCGAAATTCGGCTGAAAATATACCCAACGTGCGATATAAAAACGTAGAGAAAAACGAAAAACGAAAAACGCAAACCCGTTTCCGACACACAAATAAACGTGGTGGAAAAAATACAAAGTTTTAATTGGTTGCGCAAACAAAAGCACAAAACGAGCGTCTAAACAAATCAAAGCTGGTCAGGTTGCTCTATCGAAGGAACGGAGGTGGGCAGGGACGGACAGGTGCCGACAGCACAGTCGACGACTCCAGTGTCAGCGAGGCGTCAGAGGGCGGCAGGCACACGGATTAGTGGACTACGTATGCCGCGCTGTTGGATTGATTTGTTTGGAAGAGGGCTTACTTAAATTCTGCCAAAGCCCCAGATAAAGTGGAGCTTAAGAGCTCAGCTTTAGCTTGTCAGCGCCCAAATGGGGCCTCTGACCCTGGCTAACTACGGATATATATGGCGGACAGTATGTTTTCCCTTTGCCAGCAATCGCGTTGGAATCCATTGACTGAATGATGTTATTGAAAACCTGAAACTCTGTCGTCTACCTGTTGCCAGGTCTAAAAGCAAGATGGAGCGAGACATGCGATTGATCTTACCTGTTAGAAGGTGTGGCTTAGCAGCGATCACTGTGCTCTGGCTAGCCGTGGAGTGAGAGAGACAACAATAGCTATCTCTCGGGCCCGCAATGGCCGAGAAAGAGTTGTCCAGCCAGTCAGCTAGTCAGCCTCAGCCATTGAGTCAAAAGTGCAAACTAGTTGAGATACGGCTATGGCATATTGTTGGCCAAAGCGAAATAGAGGAAAACACAAACACGCTCACACACACACACACACATGCATGCACAGTATGGCAAAGCAAGCACGGCTTGTGATGGTTGAAAAAATTAGCACCGATCGTCGATCATTAGCTCGGGAACGGTTGCAACGCAAACACGCTCGACGGCGGCCTGAAAACTCCGGCAACTCGCACTCAAAACACTCGAAGCATTCAAAAAAAAAGGAAAATTAAAGAAAAGCTCGGCAGCCACCCCGTTGTTTTACAATTTCGTTAACGGTGAACTTGAAACGTCGCGCGAGTTTGACACAAAAAAATCAACCACAAATCAAGAAACACAGTGTTTGTGACTGGAGTGTGACTTTTAGTGCCTGATCGAGGAAAAAAGTTGATAAAAAATAGCACCGACATCTTTAAAGGATTTTACGCAACAGAGCGCCGGCTTGCGACGGGAAATTGATTTTGAAATACGTAAGTTTTAGTAACGGAATATTAAATTGGAAATTTATGTTGTTTTTTTGAGTTAAGAAATATGAAATGCGATGGTAAATGTAGCTAAGATACTTGCAAATGTTGGAAGGTTGAAGAACTTTTATATAAATTAGAGGAAGAAGCTATATTGCAGATAAAGCATAACAACTAAGTAGATCACTTAGTCTTTCTGAGATATCTCAGGGGAATTAAGATATAGAAAAAGACTTCAATTTAAAGCCTAATTTGTTTGTAGCTTTGTTAGAATAAAGGTTTGAGAGCTAGAAGATTAATTCTTTTATAAAGACGAAATGTTATATTTAAAGATTTGTAGACTCAAATATATTTAGAGTGAGCGGAAAACGGCGATTGTTTCCCATAGCCTTTGAAAATTTATTAGGTGTCCATTGGACCCCATGATTTTCACAGCTTCTCACTACATCTAATAGCAGCAACAATTATAGAATAGAATTGGATAGAAAAATGAGTTTTATTTATAAAACTCATCTCTTGTGGACCTCAAAACAAAATACAATATGCAGCTTTTTCCTAGATTTTACAGGTTTTTTTTTATGAGCAAAATATCCAGGCTTCATACTCAATATATCTTATTTAATCCATCAATAGCTATTAGAGAAAGGGAATATAATCGCTGAATTCAAATTTCATACATTTTCTCAGAACATTTCTTCAGCTGAAACATTTATGTTATAAGACACAATGGGCATTCACCTGAACTGTGGCTTCGGTAAGTGTCACAGAATACTTGGAAGCTTTTCACAAACACTGGAATATATAGTTTCCTTTGTTTAGCTTTTTACCAATATATAAGAGGAATGCAATATTACATTAAAGACATATTAAAAATGGTACTTCTGGAATGAACCTTCAAATCGAACTGTTTAAGTATTTCTTTCGCTTTTTTTTAATGATCCGATTGCAAAGCTAACATTTGAGTGAAGCTTAGAAGCAGCCATTTTAATAGCCGCTTTGCTATTTGTATTCTTAAAATTAATAGAAAATATTTCATTTATAAAATGAAGCTTCAGAGCATTAGCTATGGGCAGCTATGGGCGCCCAGAGCTCCAAGGGCTCTTTGGCTACGATGCAATAGAAAAAATGCATTTGCATATTTAGCTCACAAAGCAGAATGAAAGAATGAAACGAGTATTAAAAAAGGAAGATTTTGTGCTTTGCCAGCCTGCGTATAATGTTCTAATCCATCTGCACTTGTGTGAGGCTGCATTTTCGCACATAAAATATATTAAAAATGCATATCGACTTGGTCTAAGTGACATAAATATCATAGACCTATAGGGCTCGCACATTCGGATTAGCCTGCGGAGTAGGGTTCCCGATGGAGAATTTGGTGCCCATCGCTGCTTGAAAGTCTTGAGACTAAATGCTATGTTAAATTCTAATGACTCTGGCCTAATTTGATGGCTTTCCTTATTTCCAATAAAGTAATATAAAAAAGTCATGATTTTTGTGTGCTTATCTCATGCAGATGCTGATCGAAATGCATATATATTATAAATAAGGGAACTATTCTCTGGTAAATTTAATAAATATTTTGCAATTCTGTAAAAACAAATTATTTTCCTTTTAAGTAACTAAACCATTATTAGCAGGTAATATCGCTCAGTGCTTTAGAAGAGTTGCTTAGCATCTAAAGGTCCTCTGAGTTACGCAGCTGCCAAATCCACATGGTTCAGTCTTATGTTGGACTGATTACATCCAATGGCATCCGCTCAGTTTACTGCCTCTGCCGCTATGACAGTCAATCCCTGTTCTAAAATATTTGTAGCAACCCATTCTCTTATTACCCTAAAAAAAACCCCATTCTTTTTAATATTTTTAATGAATTAACCACTTAAGCACCCATTCCACTAGAGCGATTGAATGTTTCTAACTGAAGGAAGCAGATTTCATCCACATTTTCTCAGTGCATTTTGATATCATTGGACGGATAGTTTGCTCTATAAGCTTTAAATATTACAACAACCTACCTAAAATTATAAATTTTTCATGAAAATAAATATATAAAAATATATAAAAATGATCAAATAACACTTTGAGGTCACTTATAAATCGAACTCAAACACACTGTCATAATCTATCATTCTCATTTGCATTTAACTTAGTAAACTCGAGCTGTAGTACAGTTTGCTAAACAAACTAAATAACATAACCAATTTCTTATCATTAGATAACAATTTTGTCAAGCCTTTTTAAAATCAAGTGTGAAAATCAAATATCAAATCTAAACAAAACCAAAATCTCCCAAAAAAAAGCCCCGAAATTCACAAGACACAAATTTTAACACTTGCTCAAAAAAAAATAATAAAAATAAAAATAGAAAAAAAACCATCAAGTAAAGTGACAAATATTCATATATTAATGATTCTAATAATAGCTTAGATAATATAAAACAGCAGCCCACGCGGTTATGGCGAGGTGGTGCGAGGGCGGCTCGAATGTTCACACGCAAATTAGTAGGGACATAAGAATTTTGCCAAAATGCCGCAGCAGCAAAAGCAAAAGCAGCCGCAGGCATTTTAATCAATGCGGCCTGAGGTCTGGGGTTGAGGCTAGAGCAAAAAGCCAGCACAGCCAATTACGACGCATGTGAAAATTATCCTATTAAATACAAATCAAAAGACATAAACCGAGCCAAGTTATACCGCCAACCGCCTACCCCTACCCCTACCCCTAGGCCTGGCGTTGAGCGTTTAGTACTTGACAAATGCTTACTAATTAATTACAGTTTGTACAAAAGTTTAGTACGCGGCTCATAAAGTGCGTTTATCAGCGTCGGCGCGAGGTGAGAACGAGGAGTGTGCAGAAAACAAAAGTGACACACTGGACACGCCCCCGCACACTTTTGATGCCCACGTGACGTGGTGGCAGTATTTATATAAGTTCTCTCTTATCTTTGAATCTGACTGTGGTGACATTTTTGACGATTGCACGGCAACTTCTGGGTTTTTGGGATTGGGAATGGGCATGTGAAAGGGAAGCGATTCAAATCGACAGGCAGTGGCAGTGGCTAAATTTAAATTTGGTTTATTTTCATGTGAAGTGGAGTGTGAAATTTAGCAAATTTGTTTTAATCGCCTTTGATAAGCTGCTGCCCCATGGCTGCTGCTACTGCCTGCTACTGCTGCTGCCGACGCTGACGCTGACGCTAGTTAGAGCATCCTGATCAGGTGTGAAATTTAACTGCATATGGCAGGAGTCCGAGTCCTTTTGTGCAGAGTTAGTAAACAAATAGTGCATTTACAAGGGGATTCATTTTATGACATACAATTTGAATTGAAATTTATTATTTAAATTCAAATTCAAATTTAATTCAAATACTGAAGAGTTTTATGGCATCTGCTCAGAGTTTAACTGCAGCTTAAGCACGTAAATACAATTGAAAATATATTGACCTTGTCTATGTTTTTGTTGAAATTGTATACAAATTTAAACGTTTATATTGAGGTGCTAAAAATAGTAAGATGAGATACTGAATTGAACTGTCAAATTCTGGCAAACAATAAAAGTTTCAAAATAATGCAACAAAAATTGGTTTAACTTAAGATAGCTGCTGATAGAAATCATACAAATATGAGTCCAAATTGTTCAGCCAAAAAATATTTTAATTTATATATAAACTATTTGTGTTTTGTTATGTCTACTTTTGTTTAAAAATTTGGCCATAAACTCTTCAACTATGCTAAAATGTTTATGGTGTCCGCACAGAGGGCGAATATCTTAAGATTGTTCGCTCTTCATAGGAAAATATTTATAAATGATCAACTAAGTCAAGATAATTTCGTCACAATATTCCATAAAGTATTCGTAGTCTTGATCAGCATGAAAAGCCAAGTCGATATAGCCATGTTCGTCTGTCTGTTTGTCTGTCTGTGCGGACTTGTCTCTCAGTTTTAGAGCAATTGAGTTGAAATTTTTACCATAAACTTCTTATATGTTGTAAGCTGCTCATATGTTAAAATCCTGTAGATCGGCCCTATATCCTATAGTTCCCATACAACCCACTGATTCGAAATCAACTTTTAGTACAGCAACATTGGTTGCTTTTTATCCAAATTGAACCAAATTTGGTTAATGTCGGTTTTAGAAGCCTCTAAGTCTGCTGACCAAAGTTTATTCAGATCGGAGCACTATATTATATAGCTCCCATATAAAAGACCAATTGGGAATGAACTTTTAGTACATCGGATTCTTTGTTTTGTTTTGCTTCTTTATCCGGATTAAGCCAAATTTGGAACGTATCAGTCTCAGAATATCAACATAATGTAGGATATGTAAGCTTCGGTCATCCGAGTTAGGCTTCCTTTCTAGTTTTTATAACAATTTATAATGCAACAATTAACTCTTATAATTTTTGACATAAATAACTTTATAGGTTCAAAGGAAAAATAAAAGATAAATAAAAAATAAAAGGGCAAAACTTGATGGACAACTTTGGATTCCCAAATATGAAATTTATGAACAGATTTCTATATCCAATAGATTCAATCACTTGGAGATATCTGTTGACTTCTTAATTTTACAAAATTCTAATTATTCTAACCTTACTATAACTCAACGGAATTGATATGTTTCAAGCCATTATTTCACTTTTAAAAACATAACAAAATGCTTAAGCTATTGCGTTATATTCCAAAATATTTAAGATATATGTTAATCATGGTCTCTTTTCCCAATGAACATCATTATAACTAACCTAACTAAGAACTAACATTACCATTATAGAGTCAACACCAGCAATTTGTTAACAATATCTTTGTCTATTAAATCTTCAATAAATCAATCAATCAATCAATCATTTTGTATGCACAAACTTGTATGCAAAGTGAACTTTCCTTTCGTTTTTAAAAAAATATGTTTTGTTTTTCTTTGAGCCTTCTCATTCAAACGGCACTCCATCATATCTCCAGCACAATATGTTAGAAAACTCTCACTGTGGCTTAAGTAAAAAATGTCTTAAACACTTTTTTTAGCCTCATGATGTTGCCGTTGCTATGGCCAGGGTCTCATGGGCATGGCTCTGAGTGCGTATGTGCGTCTGTGCGTCTGTGTGCGTGTGAGTCTAACCCCAACACGAACTCGTATTTGTGTTCCACATCAATCCGCACCACAAGACGAACACTGCAAAGCACACCCCTTCTCCCATCTCACATTCCCATTTGTATTACAGTGCTTAATGAAAAGCTGTTTTGTATGTTGTCTAAACACGCGCGTGTATGGGTTTGTGTGTGTGTGCGTGTATCCATGTGTGTGTTCTATCTATGAGTATGTGTATTTGTACATCTGACTTTGGATGGCTGCCATGATGGGCTTGCATTGAACTTTTTCCTCCCATCAATTTTGTTTTGTTGATTTTTGAATGATTTCGTGACTTTGATATTTGCTCAGACTCTTTTGAGACTTTTTTTTTGTGTATAAAAATTCACGCTCATTGCAATCGAAGCTTTTAGTATTTGGTAATTTACGAAACAATACACAGACATACAAACGATACAATTTAAAAAGCGTTTTATATATGCAATCGCTTTAAAATTAAACGTAGGAGGCTGACGATTTAGAATGAAAGAAATGAAAAGGCAAAAAAAAATTGAATAAGTTTTCATTCTTGTTCTTAAGTGACAAAAAGTAAAAAACGATGCTATATAGTAGACATTTTTTGAGATTATCTCTACAACTATGACTAAATGTTCCTCAACAAATCACACGAATAAGATAGGAATAATAGCAATAGAATGTTGGGTTTAAAAAACAGTTGCCGATGCTAAATATGGCCAGTTATTCGACAACTTGTAAACTCTCCGCGGTGAGAGTTTTTTCATTGCAATGCTCCAAATGGCCACAAATATATTAACAAAGGGAATGTTCAAGTATATCCCTTAACGATTTTTATGAATTCCCTTCTGACTCTAAACCAGACTGCAGAGGTTAGGGGAAATATGTTCATATCTGTAAGTTGGCAGTGGACAAATTGAGATTTTTATGAGAGAGTGGTTTCTTATATAGAATAGACTCTAATGAAACTATTCAAAATAAATGATCAAAATCAAGAACAAGAACAAACTTCATCATATTTTGGGACGAATAATACATTTTCTATAAATGAAGGTGTATAAAACCCAGTGAAAAGATTGTGGCCATAAAAGATCCTAGCAAAGTCCATGAGGCCATGAGGAATGAGTGTGGGGAGCTGGTCGGGCATATTGCGTCGTCGGTGAGCTGCCTCCAATTTCGTAGTCCAATAAAAACAAACAAAACAATTAATACATTTTGTTAATTTATGATTACAAAACATTGCGAGAAACACTTTCGGTACGAGTCCAGAATTTAGACATCACCATAACATCACCCCGGCCAACCCAATTCCAAGCCCAGGTCAGATTTGAAATGGTTGCGCTGTTTGGCCGCCGCCTTTACAATACGTACATGCTGGGACCTGGACCTGGACCTGGCCATAACCCTGCCTCGGCAATGGAGTAAACAGAGGTGTTTGTTGCCGCTGCCGCGGCCATAAATAAAAAGGGTGCCCGCTGTTGCTGTTTATGGCCAGCCAAATAACCAAGCAGCCAGTCAGCCAGCCAGCCAGCCAGCATCTGAGTACGGATTTGGCTTTGGGTATGAGTCTGGAATCCCAGACTGAGGCATGCCTAAAGTGTGCAATATAATTAAAAGCCGACAAGATAGCTGGACGGGGTCAGTCTTCTAATGCGCAGTGTTGGGACAGTGTTGTAAAGGCATAAAGTGCCATTGGATAATGCGTCGGTCGAGCGGGTGAAAAGACTTTGATGTAATAGTTATGCACATTGGGCCACTCTATCTAAGTATAACAATGAAAGTAATTGAAAATTGTAACATGTGAAATTGTGGTTCTACGTTGCCAAACTCTAATCTAATTATAAGAAGCAGATGAGTTTAAAAGATATTGCAAGCGATTATAAAATACGAGAAAATCTTCTTAGAATTGAAAATCATGAAATGATCTAGTTATATTTCGACCAGCTCCTCCAATTGCATGGAACTGGAGTTTGGCAAGCCTGTCTTAGTCTGCTTTGGGGTCAGGCGTGATTCTTATCTTCAGACGCATTTTGCTCAACCAACTGCATATTTCATTGTCATTCAAGTTACTTCAAAACTGTTCCACAATCGTGGATTCTAACTCTCCCAATTTCTATTAAAGCATGAGGAATATGATTTATGTTTTAGTTGTTTACACCCAGAAATCCAGAATCCACATTCACATTTGGGTTTATTCATATATCATTAACCAAATGATGGATTTCACTGATTATAATAATCGAAAATTTCATTATTCTGGTACTTAAATCATAAAAACACTTTACCGAAATGATAGCAGAAAGACACGTTTGGCTTGATAAAATTATAATACAAGTGAAATTATATTTCTTTGAGAATCAATTCAAGATTCGTATTCTTATATAGAGACGATTAGTAAGCAATTTCATTCATAAATCAAAAAGATAATGTAACTATAGCATATATAATATGATTTCACAATCATAAATCAGAATCCTTAGAACTATCAAATTCATCATCCAATGTAAATTTTCTCTCAATCTTCTTGGTATTCTATCACACTGTGCCATTGGCGAAGTTTGGGATTTGTGAAACGTTTAGCTGACAAGCGTGTTTCTCTCTTTTGTAACTCTTTGCAGCAGACATGACCACATCACACATCTTGTCCGCCGTGGATCCCACAACCGGACTCAGTGGTAATGTAACGGCCAGTGGTGGCAGCGCCTCGCCACAGCAACAGCAACAGCAACAACAGCATGTGGCCCACACCCACAATGGGCATGGTCTGGGTGGTGCTGGAGCAGTGGCTGTAATCTCGAGCAGTGGTGCCGCCGGCGTTGGCGGACATCGCATAGTAGGCGGCGCCGGCAGCCCCAATGAGTTGGATCGAAATCTGCGCGTATCTCTGGATGACCGTGAGCTGTGGCTGCGATTCCAGAATCTCACCAACGAGATGATCGTAACTAAGAATGGCAGGTGAGTGAGTGAGTGAGTGAGTGAGTCAGCGCCCCTTTTACCTCTGCCACCTTGCAACCGCAATGCGAATGTGTTAAATGGAAGACGACGCCTGCGGCGCATTTTGTTTTCCTATGCAAATTGGCAATGAGTACATATTTTGTTGTTATCTTTTTTCTGCGCTTTTGTTTTTGTGCAATGATTTTACATTTTGTGCTGTTTGCAAGTTATAATGAAGCGTTAACGTTTCTTTCACACACACACACACACAGCACCCCCCCGCCACATATGTAAATACATGTGTGCCTAAATACAGATGAGCTTGTTTACATGCGAGCCTTTTGTCGAAATGCCTAAAAATATTTACCAAACCATATACTATGTATGTATGTGTGTATGCTCGCAAAACGCGCTTAGAACTTGGAAACCGGGCCTGCGTCTGGGCCCGGGTTTGAGTCTGGGCCAGGTGTTAATTAGCACAGCTCGGCAACAGCCGCCATCTTGTACTAATTGTTGTGGAACATCGCACGGACGGCGCGTCAGCGTTTCAATATTTGTCCGAGAGACTCAAACCCAAGAACCGGTCAGGCATACTCAAACACATATTTACACATACATTGAAAAAGGTACAGGCAATGAGGCTCTATATTGAAATTGTAGTACTCCATACAGTGAAGCTTGTAATTTTGGACACCATCAAAAATAGTGTCTGTCAATAGACATTAAGGTAGCCTCTTTTGTGCTATTCCAAATACATCTTGCAGAAGGTAACAGCTAATGGAATGGTCTACGATTTCGAAAAACTATGCTTATCAGTAGTCTCCCTATGAATTGGTATCACTATATAGAGAGGCCAGTTACAAAGCATCGATCTCTGCATCTCATTTGATTTACATTTAATTTCAATTTAATAAGAGACAGAAGACTAACTTGTAAGTCACACTAAGGTCAAACGAATTCACCTGGGCATGAAAGCGAGGAAATTGCATGAACCATTGGTTACCCAGTCCAAACTGAGGCTAAGATAAGCTCATACTCTAAAGCTAGCGGAGAGCTACATCCGCGTAGTATATACATATGTATTGAGCGGTTTTTAGAAGATTTGTCTTAAAATTATATCCATGGACACTTGCCATTTTCTTGCACTTATGGATCCATTGAAGTTAGGGAGAAAGGAGAAATGGAACTCAACAATACTGTCCAAACTGCCTTAAGCAGCAAGACGACCATTTGACAGTGAATTTGCTAACCAATAGCCTCACCTTTACGGGCTAAGATCACTAGATCTCTCATTTAGACTATCATTGGCTTAGCTCAGAGCCTCATCAATCATCAGATATATTTTGTCAGTTATAAAACTTCATAGCTGCCTTAAGAGTCGATCTATTAAAGCGATATAATTTTATAGTTTTGCGTAGAATAACTTCTGTTAAGAAGTGAAACAAGTCCCTTTCTGACCAGCCAAGGCCAAAGTCTGTGAAAAAATGTTGTCTGCCTGAGAAACGTTAGATGTTTCTCAACCCTTTTGATCTCAAACTCCTAAACTTCTCTATGACTACTATGTCTACAGTGGCTTTACTCAACTCATCTTAACTGTTATATAAGCTTTAATAATGATCTTCGTTGCTTTGCAGGCGCATGTTTCCGGTGGTGAAAATCAGCGCCTCCGGCCTGGACCCGGCAGCCATGTACACGGTTCTATTAGAGTTTGTGCAGGTCGATTCGCATCGCTGGAAGTATGTCAATGGCGAATGGGTATGTTAAGAGTAAAATTGTACAAAAGATTCAGGATTCTATTAACTAAGTCGCCATAGACACCACCATTTGCCTCGCCATCACCACAGTGGCCAGACGAAAAGGATTTCTTATCACATCCCCAACTTATAATCCATTAACTAAACCAGACATTGTGCATTGCAGGTGCCCGGCGGCAAGGCAGAGGTCCCACCCTCAAATCCCATCTATGTGCATCCCGAGTCACCTAATTTTGGTGCCCATTGGATGAAAGAGCCCATTTCCTTTGCGAAGGTGAAGCTGACCAACAAAACCAACGGCAATGGTCAGGTAAGAATCGATTATCCCCCGTAGTATCCATTCGCTGACTATTTTTTCTCTTCAACGTGGCGCAGATAATGCTGAATTCGCTGCACAAATATGAGCCGCGGGTTCATCTAGTACGAGTTGGCTCCGAGCAGCGTCACGTCGTCACTTATCCCTTTCCCGAGACGCAGTTCATTGCGGTAACGGCTTACCAGAACGAGGAGGTCACCTCTCTCAAGATCAAGTACAATCCTTTCGCCAAGGCCTTTCTCGATGCCAAGGAGCGGCCGGATACGCTCTATCCCCACGACACCCACTACAGCTGGCTCATTCCCCCGCCCACGCACTATGCCAGCTCCGCTGCTGTGGCAGCTCCACCACCCCCACTGCCCATGACCCAAGCTCACAGTCATAACCATAACCATAGCCATGGCCATGGCCTGGTGAACCCATCCAGCTCCACCTCTTCCACCTGCACCTCAGCCACGGCTGGCAATTGCGATCGCTACGGTCGCTCCCTATCGAGCTCTAGTTCTAGCCGCAGTGCGGTGACCACACGTGCCACGCCTTACAGTCGGCCACGAGTCGTCTCCAATGGCAGTGGTAGTGCGGGAAACGGCTCATCCTCCTCGCCGCAACCACCATCAGCACCGCAGACCCCCACGAGTGTTCAGTCGTCATCCGGCTCGGGATCCGCCTCGGGATCTGTCACAGTCAGTGCCAGTGTGAATGTCGGTGGCAGTGTCAGCAGTAGCAGCAGCATCTCTGGCTGCTTCACCAGTTCCTATTCGCAATCGGGCTTTATGCCAGTGGAAAGCAGTCCGACGGCCTCAGTGTTCTCGTATCCCAGCAGCTGGCAGAGCAATGGCA
This sequence comes from Hirtodrosophila duncani, assembly GCA_037043425.1. Classification (NCBI taxonomy): domain Eukaryota; kingdom Metazoa; phylum Arthropoda; class Insecta; order Diptera; family Drosophilidae; genus Hirtodrosophila; species Hirtodrosophila duncani. The sequence continues at coordinate 2,323,137 of JBAMBM010000834.1, read as the reverse complement.
ACTATTGGAATCCCACAAATGTGCCCGGTCCCATGCCGATGAACGTGTGCAGCAGTCGCAACATCTGTAAGTATCTCGTACTCTGCCCATTTGCTAGCGTAGCGTCTATAGAGTCTCATCATTCACAGCCACGCACAACTCCCCTTCGCCGACGAATGGTTCTCCCAACTACACTACGCCTTCACCAGGCTACACCATTCACCACCTGACACCGCACAGCCATCAGTATAATATGAACATGACCCAACCGGACCTCTATACAGGTGGAGTCGGTGTTGGGACTGGAGCTGCTTCGAGCTCGCCACAAGCGGTATACGGCGCAACGACGCACCAAATGTATCATCCGCATCCGACACCCACCTCACCCACCCACCAGTTGTACACAAACGTGCTGAATGCCCCCTCGGCACTGAGCTATCCGGCCAGCAGTTGGCACAACGGAACTGGTGCCGAATATGGCCTGTATCAGAATGCGGCAGCGGCGGCTTATTACCAGCCGGAGTACATACCACTGGAGATTGGGTAGGTTACGCCAAGGCGGTGTCCTTTTACAAGCACGAACTCTATACATTTAACGCTAAAGTAGCTATCAATGATTCTATTCTCGAATCGCGCACTACGTCCATGTTACAGCTATGCTACCCATCCCCTGGAGCCCGTTGAAGTAACGAAAACGCTGGAGGATCCTCAGTCCGGCATGTACAAGCCTAGCGAAGAGCAGAGCTCTGTCATCACGCTAGAGTGCCCCAGTAGCAGTCTGAAGCCTGACTCCGTACATAACGACATTAAGCTGGAGTCATCGCTGGAGCATGCTGTGGATCGTGGAGCAATTGGTGGCCTCGCCAGCGTTGCAAGCAGCGTGCCCACAGCGGTGCCCACTTCGGTGGTGACAGCCGTTAGCGCAGACACCTGGACTCCACTCACACCACCCCAGAGCACATTGCAGTGATGCACAGCCGTGATGGTGATGAGTTCTTAATGCACCCGTCCCTGCCTATAGATGCATGACCCTAAGCTACCCCGCAGAGATATTTTATCGGATTAGATATAAAAAATCGCTTTAGTAATGCTATAAATAATTATACATATATGCAAAAGAAGACGACATTTGGAGATCTAGGATTCATATTGTAGAATGTGCTATGCTGTAAAAACGAACTTTCCTATAATGTTTTAATCAAATTATATAAATAATGTAGTTTATGAATGATTTTCAAATGATTTTTTGCTTCTTTAGATTCCTCCAAAACTAAACACTTTTAAAGGAGATGATTTTAAATGGTATGTGGAAGGTAGGATATGCTTAAATGATATAGTAGGAACACGACTTCACATAGTAAGATCCTAACATTTACTCCTTTAAATGAGAATTCTGTATTCACCAACAACTCTATGGACTACAGTTCCGGAGACCGATCAAAATACATAGTATAAAATCAGTTGGCTCATGAGACATGATTCAAAGCTGAACTTACTGAAAAAAACTTAGAAAAAACTTAGTGTTTTTTTTCCATCCAGCGATCATGAAGGCCTATATATTCCAATACAGTTGTCTTTCATACATAAATCCCTTCCGTGAAGGATATCAACATATAAATGGTTCCTGTCTTTAAGCCTTATATTAAACCATTCTCCTACATAACACTTAAATCTACTTTCGCAGTTAGCAGTTAGCCTTATTCTATTACAAAATATATGTAAACACATATAGTATGCTCCTTTGCCAACTTTACACAAAGGAATATGCATTTGACTCCACAACTCTTTCCTATCTCCCAGACAATGGAGAAATATATGTATACATATACGAGTAACAACCTGCATGCACAGGCCACAAAACGATCTCCAGATAGTAATCTAGCATCCAACCAATTTCAAAGGGAAATTTAGTCAAGAACGCAAAATGCACCACAAAGACCCATGATGATAATAAGCTCATACTATATACTCTTATGTATGTCTGTATGTGTGAAAACTTCACTTCACGCGCATTAGAAAGTTGAAAGTAACAGCCGCATAATGTGCCACCATTACCGAATATGCTTCAGATGCAGCAGAAGCCACAGCTGTCCACTGGACAACCAGCACTTGCAGCACTTCTTTGTGCTGAAGTTGAGTACACTTACAAAAATTTTATAGTAGTTGACTTTTTCCTAGGAAGTGTTTAAAGAAGTTGATTAATATTTACATATATATCTTAGAAATTTCACCAGGCTTTGCTGGGAGTCTCTTCCAGAGCCTCAAAAAATAGTATTTGGCCAATTTTGCACTATTCTGGGTAGATAGAAAATGCATTTCCGTATAAATTTTGACTCTGAATATGACATATTAGAAAATTGAATCTTCCAACTCAGCTTCTTAGGGATAAGATAACTTAAATGAACATTTCAGCCGCCTAACTCTTATGGGTTAGATCTTGCATTATTCCTCAATCAGTCAGTTATGCCTATATAGTCAATCAGCTCTCTTGAATGTGAATGTAAACTCTCAAGATACATCGCTATTTTTTAGGTTTTTGCTATAAATAATATCACTAAAAGATATTCATTGAATTTTATAAGATTACATTTACTTACTTTACTTTTATTTATTATTTATAAATTAATTACGGCCGTTGCAGTTGCAATTACCAAACAGTAGAATGAAGCGCTTCTGCCAGCTATCTTAACATTTTCACTGCTGCCTGAAAATAGCCTGCTAATCTTATCAGACCTGGTTAATACCAAATGATTTTCACAAAGTTGTTGTGTTCTTCGTGTGCTTCTTGTGCGCCAAATTCAAGATAAAGAACATTTCTATAGCACCTCAAATGGAAAAGACTGGATCAGCTGACATTTAAGGCAACGCCGAAAGTGAACTTGTGGAAACCTAATTGCGTTTGACGTACGAGATCAAGTGACAGCTTATGCGTTAACAAAAAAATCTACAAAGACTTAATTGGACTTAGAGGTAACTTTCATATACAGAGCCAAACAGATATCATAATATTATCCAATGATCATGTCGCGGTCACCATGTAAGGATAAGCTTTGCTTTATAAGCCTTTGCAAATATCATGGAACAAATTTTGGTAAACTATTTAGCTAATCAAACTCTATTAGATGCATCCATTAGAGCTATTAGCCCAAATACCACGATCTGTCTTTCAAAAATTTAATATCGGTATAAGCAACACCATTACATTATCCAAGCAGAAACTTAGAGATATAAAAGTTTTGAGGAATTTACAAGAAACACTCATTCTAACCAGTGAATTGAAACTAGATCAGAGAGCTGACAATCAAACTAATGATCTCACAGGAGTATAATTGTGTCTACTCCTTTGCCAATACTCAGCCCACGCAATCTTCTAAGAAATATACAAACAAAGACCAAGAAAATAATGTACTATGCATTGTGAATATACAATTACAATATGCATGGTTGTAGTTGAAGAGCGTCTGTTGCAATTTGAAAGATGCTGCTACGTAGATCTTTATTTCTTTATTCAGAAAACATCTTTTTCTCCCAGTTTTTGGATGCTCTCTTTGTGGTCAACATTACATTCATACATCAAAAACCAACCGCATAAATTTAGGCACAAATTCCACTTCTTTCAGCTGCTCAAGCTCATACCCGCATTATCCTATCTGAATACATCAGAAATATTAAGTATACGCAACCTTAACTTTGATTTAATTATTCATTTTTCTGACTGTAAAACTTGTGCAATTAAAAGTAAATGCCAGAAACATTTACTAAAGAAGGCACAAAAGAGAAAACGGATGGCCCTAAGGGGTTTCAAATGGCCCAAAGGGTTAGAGGCCAGTATTAACCACCACTCACCTGGTAGTCCATTGAATTGCCGTAGCCCATGTGATTGCAAGAGCACGAACAATGCTTGATATGTTGCTCCAGCTCGTCGTCAATTACAGCAGCACAGCCACCTGGACCAGGCACCGCCGTTGTCGCATCGTGGCCATAGCAGGCGGCAATTACCAAATCCTGATGAAAGTTGACATTGACTTGGATTTGTTCCTGGTCTCGTTCCCGTTCTCGCTCCCGCTCTCGCTGCTGGTAACGAGGCTCGTTTGTCTGCTGCTCAGGCAGCACCAGTTGATTTGGATTTGTGGCCATTGGGAGCATGTGGCTGGGCTGACCAATAAGCTGTTGTTGCTGGTAATCGCCCGTGGCCCCCGTGACCGCTGCCGCTGTATCGAGCGACGTGGACTTGAAAATCCCCCTGCTGCTGCCACTTTTGGCATTGCCGCCTATGGATTGCATGGCCATTGCTCTGCTGGGACTGGGACTAAGGCTATGGTGGCTGTTGCTCTCTTGCGCTGTTAAGCTGCTGCCGCGTAAGAGCGTGCGCTCAAAGCTTTTCGGCTTCTGGAAAGCTTTATAAGCAACAGTTTCAGTTTCATTGGCTTCCTGTTCAACATTGCCAAAGGGCTGATAGCGCCTGTAAGTGGCTAGAACTCCAGTCACAGGCCCAGGCCCACCAGTTGCTGTCGCTGTTGATGCCGCTGCTGCTGCTGGTGTAACGGTAACCGCAGAGCTGGCGGCATTCAGCATGTGGCGCAGCAGCTCATTGGAGTCTGCAGCCGGCAAGGGCACGCTACAAGAGCCTGTTTCCGTGGCGCTATCCTGGGCTTCTGATTCTGGGGCCTCCGAATTAAACTCATCCGAAACGGAGGTGTTGGATTCGAGCTCAAGCTGCTGCTGCTGCTGCTGCTGGCGGCGAGCACGTTGACCAATTATAGAGGCAGCCGTTGAGTTGGCTCCGTACTTCCAGTAGGAGCCCTTGTTAGAGTTGCCCCCAGCATTCCGCTGCGGCTGCAGGGCATTATTCTGACGCTTCTTGCGCTCTAACTGTTGCAGATTCTTGAACGTTTTGCGCACCGGTTGAGTGTGATGCAGCGTGGCACAACGCCTCATCGGCGGCGGTGTGTAAACGGGTGACACGCTATAGCTGTAGCTGTGTGAGTTTCGAGCAGGAGATAGCGAACCACTTGACTTGGCACCCACTAGACGCGCCTTGAGCTTCTTGCCAAAGCCAAAACCACCACCTCCCCGCGGAGTCAGTGAGTGAGCGGACAGGGAAAGCGCTCGTGTGAACTTCAGACCAACGGACGGCGATTGAGCCTGTCGCTTGGCGGCTATTAGCTGACACTCATCAATGGTGGGCAGCTTAAGCAGATGCGGATGTAACTGTGCATAGGTTAGGGTTAACTTGGAGGTGCCCTGGTTAGCGGAGGTATCCAATGGCGTTTCGAAAAGGTTTCTCTGGCTCAGCGCTAGAAACTCCTTCTGTTCCTCCTCCTCCAGCGCTTTTAGCGCCCGTAAATCCCATTCACCGGATGTCATTGTCAATGTTTTTGGCCTTTACATTTTACCATTCAACCGTTATATCAGTTAGTTCCCAACATTTCGCATTTTGAACACTCACATTTGGAATGAGACGAAGCGCCACGCGGGTTTTGCTGAACCGTTAGCACAAGAGGTTATCAACGCACTGAGTGTTGGCCCAAAGCAGCACCGTTACTTTATAATGGCAACAGCAACAGCAACAGCTACTAACATTGGCTAACAGCAGCAACAGCGCACGTGCCGCGTTCAACAGTTTGCGCTAACAGCATGTGGAACATAAGTGACCTAGCATAACATTTCCTTTTGGCCACAGACAACCTGTGCTTTGGTCCAACAACTAAGTCAGTGTGTCGCTCTGTTAATGCTCTGTTAGTGGCATGTAAATTTGAATGCAAGTGACGACGACGACAACCAAACCAGGTGCGCCTGTGAGGTGACAAAATGTGTGGCAACAATGATATATGCACGTGCATTCATCCTGCATCTGCAGGGCAATTTCGCAACGGCAGTATATCTGGTTGTCCGTCTCAGTCCCGTTGCCATTTCTTTTTTGTTTTCTTAACCTCAACGGGAGCTGACACAACCCATACACCCCTAGCACACCCATTCCTTGCACTGACAGCGACACTAGTTAACGTTGCAATCCATATATTTATATTCGTTCATACATATGTAAATACTACATATATGTATGAATGCATGCATGTGTGTGTGTATACCCCAGAGTAGTCATCCTTCATCTTGATCTATGGCCATCAAGTTGGAGTCGAGTTGGGCGGTTGTTTCACTGTTTGCCAACTGTTACACTGTTGCCTGTGTTGCACTCTCTGAATTGTGTTAATGAAATTCAAGCTGGTGCCACACGATTTACATAAGAACGTAACTTATGTGCTTATGCATAAATACATATTAATGTACATATATGTAAGTCACGTGCACGCGTATGATGTGAAATCAGTAGGAGGATTAGTGGCATTAGCTATTGACTTCTTGAGGTCCTGCGCTGTTTTGACTCTGGTTACTCATTATATATACATGCATAAGTCAATCTCTACAAGATTGTGCTTCAAATATTGATAAACAAATTTATTTAGCATAAGTTTCACCTTTAAAGAGACTGCAGTATATGGATAGGTAATTGCTTAAGCTGATCCTTAAAAAATATAAGAAATTATCTAGTGTATAAGCTACAGCTGTATACACTGATGCGCACTTTCCTCCAGGACAGGGCTTTCATAGTGGTTCAAGCACATCCGAGCCACAAGGCAGTGTGCTGGGACCCACACTGTACTGCCTATGCCATACCTACCTCATGGAGTGTCCTTTACTCAGCCACTGATATGCTTCAGGAGTAGCTGAAGAAGTTTGGCAATTGGGCGTGCAGGTGGAACCTCGCCGTGAACCGACAAATGTGATGCAGTGATGTACACGCTCAGGCGTGATTCCTGCTCAGGGCTCTTCCTATACTATGAGCTTCTCAGCCACAAGACTGACCATAATCGCATACAAGTCACTCTAGACCGTCGGCTAACGTTCAGGAATAACGTCCTGGAAGTAGCACAAAACATCAGGATCAGGGCGAGTAGGATCTGCTATCTTCTCAACAGCCGCTTCAAGCTATCTTTAAGGAATAAAATCGCCATATATAAGGTGATATTGGCCCCACTATGGAAATATGCCATCTAAGTGTATGAAATAGCAGCACTATCAAATCTCCACCACATCCGCATCGAGCAGGCCCGCATTATGAGGCGTATCACCAGCGGAGACTGGTACATACGCACCAGGGACCTCGAGAAGGGTTTGGGAGTGCCCAGGGTGGGCGACAACTGAATGGGTCATCAACTCATAGGCAGCAAGGTACCTCGTTAGACTTGCCAACCACTCCAACAGCCTTGCTTGACGCCTGGTGAGAAGATGCGGGAGACATCACTCAGGCGGACACAGACGGTTGCGCAGAACTCACCCTGAAGACCTGTAGCATAGCGACATATAAATGAATAAGTAGTATAAGCTTAGGGTAACCACATTATCCACCGATCTGTTAAATGTCATTATGATCGAAAACAATTTGCCTGCTTTCATTATGACCTATGGTCTAGGTACAGGATTCATATTCATATATATGCATTCAATGGGGATTCCTGTAAACAATTTAACTTAATTTTTGTTGCCATTAAATAAAACATACAAAAAATTATATTAATATTTTGTAAAAAGCTTTGGGATTATAAAAGTAATTCGCTTTATTTACAATTGAATGTAAAGAAGAGTAAAACAAGATGGGAAGACCCTCATCAGCTAGCCGAAAAGTGTATATCCTTGCAGTGAGTATGATTGACAGATCTATTTAAGCGCCTCTAGTTTTAGCAGGATTAGAAGGTTTGTTATGCTTTATTTTAAGGAAATAAACCATGTTTCATAGTAGGGATATATATGATAAAGTGTACGTATGTTAAGGAATTTCATTTATTTGTCTTAGAATATCCTATATATCTGACATGGCTATATGAAGTTAGCTCTTTATCTAATCAAGATTCGAATAGGAAGCAATTCTGTATTTGACAAATCCTTTAAGCAATTCTAAATACTTCTGCAAGTTTTTATATTTACACATATTTGTTCAACAGTTTTACTTCTGACTATGCTGACCCATTGCCAACGTTAATGTTTAATCAATATTAAAATTATTAATTAAACAAAACAAAAAAAAACACAAACAAACACATAAATAGCAGATTAAATTATGCAATTAAATTCATTTAGCACGAAATTGTCGCGCAATGCAATCACAGAGAAATAAAATGGTGTTCAGGGTTTGTGTAAAAGGTAAAGTTTGCATAATATAAAAACTTGGTGTTTGCGAAAATAATAATTTTACATAAATTATATATGTGGATCCTTTGGCGAATTCCGCATTCGTTGGCTTTTTATGCACTGTGCAAAAGTGCAAGTTTGCGAATCGTTATGAATGCAATGTTTAACGAGGCAATTTTAGAACTTAAAAAGAGAATGAAGGGAGCAAAACATATAATGGTTATGAAGACATTTGCAAGGCAGCTATTTAGGAGTAGGACAACTACCTCAAAAACTGAAACTTTTGCTGCTTTTCATTTGCTTTCTGTAACACCAAAGTCAGTGTTCAATAACAATTTAACACAGTTCTATTTAACAAACTTTATATTTTACCTATTGGATTATCTTCTATAGTTTGATACTAGAGAGATTTGTTTAGATTGAGGCACATCTTCTAAGGCGGACTCTTTGGTGAGGTCCTCAGCAGACGCCGTCGATAGCACAAAATAACGAATCTTGATGAATACTTTGATTTTTCAAAAGTTTGTAAGCATGATATACAAGTCCTTTGGTGCTACCACATACCCATATCATATACAAAATTCTATCTTAAGAATAACGTTAGAATAGAATTTAGATCATCAGTTCAAAATCAGTTCTTTCACAACTCTCGTCATTGTTTGGAATGCTAAGGTCTCCATAAGACAGATCAGGTTATCTTATAGGCAATGGTAAGATGACCAAAGTTGACAATATAGGAAGCTTAGCTGCTGTAGATTCGTTTGGTGTGTGGACTGGGCCAATTCCGTCATCATTTGGGTCCATAAATTAGACTTAAAGCACGGCCAGACAATGCCAGCGTTGAAATACACAGAAGAAGTCGAAAAATGGAGTTAATTAAAAAGCTATTTAACAGTCGTACACCCAATGGACCTTGTGAGTAAAAATGAAAGTGTGTTTTGCGGATCCACAATGAATTTAGCATTCATTCGGAGCTCATAATCTCACTGAGTAACAAAAGACCAAAAATATTGCAAAGATTCTTTCAGATACTTATATTGCAATGACTTGACTTTCATAAAGCGGAATTTGTTATCTCATAGCAACACATAAAAGTTCTTTGCGTTTATATTCAACAAACTACTACAAATACCCTCTTTAAACACCAAAGCGTCGCGAGTATATACGTATTATATATACTGAGCATTCTGCGTAATTTATTAGCATAGTTAAATAGAAACTAAAAATACTTCAGAATATAACAAAAATTATGCATCTTCATTTAAGTCAGCCACAAATTTTCGTTGCTTTGTACATTGTGAAGGCTTTGGTTGTGGGGTTGCTGCTGCTGCTGCTGTTGCTTCTGTTGTTGCTGCCGGCAAGCCATAAATTCACGAAGGAACAGGAACATGCTGCTCATGCTCACCCAGCTGCTCTGCCACGCCCGCACGACCTACGACCAAGACCAAAGTTTGGTGTGCTGCACCAGAAGTCAAGATCAAAAACCAGCTGCCACTTTTCCTTATGCTCATGCATATACCCATACCAGGGAGCCGCAACCAAAGTTGCAACAAACGGTCCGGTCCGCCTGTGCTTCTTAATTCCTTTCATGGGGACAAGCGGGTAAGCGAGCCAAAATCGAATCGACACAACTCGCTGTGCCATTGCCAAGATGAATGTCTGGCACATTGGAAAGTTTGGCCAACGCCGGGCGCCTTCGACTGTGGCTCTTGTTGTGTACGCAACAAAAATCGAAGCATACTTTCCAGCGCTGTGCCAAACAAATAAGAGCTATAGCTGCAACTACAACAATCCTTGGCAGCGGGTAAACTTATTGAATAGATATTCACCATCGGTTCGAGAAACTTCATAATTTTGTTGTTCCGTTCTTCTGCACCCCCATTTCCCCTTTTCAAACACAACATTGGTCTGAAAACTTAGTTTAAACCCGGTTATTGTCTGGTATTTGGGGGGTGTTAGTGCCTTGGTTAGGTTCGAGTTTGTCTCTTTGTAGTTGGCCACTTCTGTGCTTGACTTAGACACCCACTCAAACTCTTGAGTTCAGAGTGGAAAATGTAATATAAACATGTGCGTCGTCGACTGCCACCGCATAACTGAAGACAACATTTTTGCTGAAATTTTTCACATTTTAGAAAAACATTAAAGAAAATAAATAATAATGAGGTTGACTCGGCCCTTCCGTGTGGTCATTTTATTAATATACTCTTCAAATATTTAAATGCATCAATGCATATAAATTTGAATCTGCTTGAGGATGCAGATTCAACGCTTTTTGAGAATGAATTCTATACTTACCACACACAAACCGTTTCCCTAAAATCTGTTTCCCATATATGTAAATTAGATTGAATTCAATTTAAGCCAACATATATTCATGTGTTTCGTAATCGCCTGAAAAGTTCTGTAAAACGGTCAAAAATAGTCACACGGTGTTTATTGTTTTATTCAAAACTTGGTGAACGCGACATGCAACAGCGACAGATACAAATTGGCAGCAATAACAAATGGAGGCCATGTGGCAAAATACCCCTCCTTGCTCATACAAGCAGGCATATTCGCAAATCGCTGGGAATGCAACAAATGGCACAAGGATGCAATTGTGTATGTGTGTTTGAAGGCGTGACAATGGCAAAAACGAATGGCAAACTCTGGCAATTTCAATGCAATGCCGTGCGTAGAGTAATAAATTTTCATACAACATGTTAGAAACCGAAATTCATTACCATTTTCAAACTGTGCACTAGATATTTGCTATTGCATAAGTATACATACATGTCTATGCATACAATTACACAAGCAGAACCAAAGTCAACATTACAGCAAAGGGCAGTGTAAGTAAAGAAAAGGGGTTAAAAGATTTACAATTTGGAGTACAATTTAGCTAATATTGGTAAGTAGAGGAATTTTCTTTTATATACAAGTTTCGAGTCAATGATGACTGTCTTCTTGATAGTGTGGTGCTTATATGGCTGCTTAAACTAATAAGACTATAACATGATTTCTTAGTACTATCTAAATCTTTCGCTGATGACCCTGCGGCTGGCTCTGTAACCGTCGCTGCAGTTGTCGTTGTTGTTGTTCCAGCCATCGTGGAGTTTGCTGCTGTGGGTTAGCAAACAGGCCGGCGATCTGAATCTCTCTTAGGCGATTGACCAGACGCGACTGAATGAAGTTTTTCGCCTGCCTTTCGGCATGATTTTGCAGTCGGGCATTATATCAGCTAGAGTAGAAGCAAAGTTTCTCTTTGACCGGAGTCAGCTTTAGATACCTATAGATTCTTATGCACCACGGACATACAGTAAAAGCTGGCGAATAAAGCAGATAGATTACTTTTCTTTTTGAAATCCTTCCTGTTTTTGTATATCGAAACGTTGACGTACAATGCGCTGCACGTTCAAGTGGACCCACGATAGCAAGCCACGGGGCTTATTAGGCAGTATAATTATTAGGAAAGATTGCAGAGTCTAAGATATCGTGCCTTAACCAAGTTTCTGGCAGGCAACATTTAACATTAGTTAGACATAAGTTTTACATTTGGTGTTGCTAAAGGCAAGTTTGCATGCAAACTGATTTGGTCACACTGGTATCATTTGCATTCGAGATTTGACAGGAAGATGTGTCTATATATTTGTTAAACTCATATCGTTTAGATTAATAAAAAGCCTTCTACGTGGATTGAAATTGCCTGATGAGGAATATGTCCTTTATTCAATGAAAAGGCCTAGTCTCAATAAGCTGAAGTAAATTTAGCCAAAATATGCAAAGAAATCAAATTATTATTTATATTTATGACCCCCAGACATTCGCTACACTGTACGCTGCATCAGAGAAATCGCATATATATTTAATAGTATCTGTTTTTACGTTTGATTTGATACTTTCAATATTTACTCTGAAAAGTATATATAATCTATAATCTACAATTAAATTTTCGAGTTTTTCGTTTCTAAAATGTTTGCTCGTATTATATTAAAGAAGCTATGAATGCGTCCATCTCCATTTCTAGCACTCATTTTGTGTTATGAGTTATGATATATCATACATACCCATATGTATGTAAATGTATGCATTTGCTTCCGTCACTAGGGTGTGCTGGATGCTTCATAATTTCAGATTTTCAACAGCGACACAAAAGTTGCAATAGCTCTTCTCTCTGCTCTACGGAAAAAGTTTGCAAATGAAAATAAATGCTTGAAGTTGGTTAATTAAAATGAAACTGAAAGGCACAGACTCTCGACTCGCACTTGCGGGCTTGGCTTGCCTTGGCAATTAAGTGAAAAATGTACTGCCAAAGGATACATCACTGCAGTACAATATTGCATACGCGGTCCCTTCGCTGACTAGGCAATTATAATTGTAATCACCAAGTAATTAAGCAACTGACTGTAATGAACTGCAATTGCCAAATCAGTAAATTTCAAATGATTATAAATACATTTTAGAGCAATTCGCATCGAAAAACTTTGAGAAATAAACAGTTATTACTTTCCCCACAACTGTTGCACACATGGCGCAAAATTAAGTTAATTGCGAAGTAGAAAGAAAGCCACGGGGAATGTACAAATTTTTGTGCAGGAAGCTGGCAAAACTTTCTCGATTAAAACTTTAGGGCTGAGACGGTGGCGGGAAGTAGAATTGGAATGAAATTTGCCAAATTGAGTAAACACTCGAATCGCTAGAAAATCTTTGACTAGTAATATAAATTGCTATGTCAACTGGGGACTTTTCGTGAGTGTTTGGGGAAATTGCACGTAGTGAAATAATTACTTAAAATGTTTCAAACGGAAATCAGATCAGTGAAGAGCGATATGACAACCATGGGGCAATCCCTTTGGTAGATAATTGCCTAGCCATGTCATAAGTTATTAATCATAATTTGTATCTAACGTGAAAGAAGTAGATGTGTATGTCTTTAAAGACAACGTTTGCTCGTACTATCTTGAATTATGAGCTTGTCCAAATCATGAGCTTGTCTTGGGGTTGTACTTGTCACCAAGTTCTTGTTTATTAAGCAACGCAATTATGTAACCACTAAAGCATATGCTGTGCTTGCTTTTGTGGAACGCCATTCCATGCCCTTCAACGAACTTTATAGCAAGATATCTTTATATTCTGCATCTCTCAGGTCACGCCTAGACTACGTATCTCGTATAAACAGCCCTTCGGCTACTTTGCACATCAGCAGACTTGAGCGTGTATGGAGAAAATACTTTAGAAAATACTTACTTAAATAATCTTCGACACACTCAACAGTAGGCAACACTTTTTTTATACTCGGACTCTAGTAGAGTAAACGAGTATATTGTATTCGTGCAAATGAATGTAACAGGTAGAAGCAAGCATATCCGACGACCATATAAAGTATATATTCTTGATCAGCATCAACAGCAGAGTCGATCTAGTCATGACCGTCTGTCCGACCTAGATCTCGGAGACAGTAAGAGCTAGAGAGACCAAATTTGGTATGTAGACTCCCTTTGTGGGGCGTCAGATCAAGTTTTTTTTTTAATTTTGCCAGTATCTTTTAGTCGGAATATCGACCATAGCGTTCTTACTAGTTTTTATTCTTAACCCGCGGGGTACACTTTTTGAAAGTTGCCCATCTTCGGCTGCAAAACAACTAGGGGAAATTCAAGACAGATCTTTCCACACAGTCAACCTTTGAGCACTAAAATATTCAAATAAATTATCTGCCTTATAGCCCAATGACTTGTTTTCTGTTCACAAATATCAAAAATGATTAGTTTCCTGAACGTTTTTCGAGGCCAAAAAGACTAATTGTTCTTTAATATTCGCTGGTTCTTTAATATACGTTCAATTTTATGCCAGAAATGTAAAAGTCAACTCTCGCACTTTATTGTATTTTTAACTTTTTAATCATTTGGCATGTTAACAGCGCCGATCAGTCGCGATTAGAAATCACTTACCAAGGTGAACTCTCTGTCGATATAAAGTCGAAATAAGTTCTATAATTATGGTATTTCCATGGATGTCTTTGCACAAACTTTTTCGTTAGCTATTAGCTGCATTATCTGGAACCATGACACAAGGCCACTCTATAAATATATATATATATATATACCATCCTACATCCGTACAAGTTTTTTAAATATTCTAAATGAGCATTCAATATTTTATTTAAGATTTCTTGCATACGAAATTAATCCTGCTGAAACTAATCCTGCCTAAGCTGCGCAAGCTCCATAAGATCTAAAGGAACCTACGCACTCCTTCGTTTTCACATCGAAGTACATATCATCTTCACATTTAAACGGAGCTATCTCCGCTCCATCCTTGCACTCCAAATAATTTTGACACCCGGGAATCTCAGCTATCTCATATCCACTTTCGATACCATCGCATCGGTCTTCAGGACACTTCCGATCCTCACGGTTCACACAGCGCTGTCGTTCTTCATCGAAAAATGTTGCAAGCGGACACTGTTGCCAAACCGGGTTCTGATCTGGAATTCCAGATCCGAGATCCCGGCAGTAGAAGTAACCTCGGCAGGTGGCCCCATCCGCAACGAACTTGTCACGCACCGCCAGCTTCTTGTTGCCGCACACCTCCTCCGGTAAAGGATGCGCGTGACATTTCACTTCAGACTTCTTCCTGCACGACCCCGCACCGGCATCATAGTAGTCTGTGGAATCGCAGTAAGTAGGTGCTATGGTGTTCTTGGTGCAGGTGAGGTAGTCGTGACAGTTATGCTCGTCTGCAATACGAACGCCTGTGGGCACCACCTGGCACAGCTCGAACTGAGCCAAGCACTCTGTAGTCATATCCTTCGGGTAAACACACATCTGTTGTGCCGCGTCAAAGTACATTCCATTGCCACAAACTCCGCTGCCCATGGCTTTGGTTTTTTCACAGTAATGCCAGTTGGCACAATTTAGGGTGTCGGCCACATATCCATTCGTCTTTGAAGTGCACGGCGGATCACAGTATTTGTCAAAAGAGTCAAGACTCTTAGCGCAGGCGGCAGTTGACAGCTTGAATACGGGTGTGGAGCCAGTACACGTTCCACCCGGCGTACTAATGAAATCTTTACATATTATCCACTCATCGCAGCCACCGGGCTTGCGTAACTTAGTGCCGTCCTTAAAAAGGCGGCAAATGTCTTCTGTGCTGTTCAGAAACTCCGTCTGGACACTGATCTGCACCAGGGTAGCAAATATGAAAGCCCAAAGACTAAATGCACCTGCAAACGCAAACTATTTAATCTAAAGCTGCTCAATCACATCACACAACTGAGAAGTAAGTCACCTGGCATCATTGGATGAACACACACGACACTTTACTCTGCAAGCTAACAAAGACAACTGAAATTGGATTCAACATCGCTGGATCTTATATACACGCTCACCCCAGGGCGTCGTCCATAGTTCTACAATGGCGACTACCAGATTTGTGTGAGGCATTCCCATTTCGCGTGGCCATATTTTACAATAGCAATTAATGTTCCATGGCAGATTAGATTTGGCTTGTCAAGGCACCCACACCCTACAGTCGTGGGACCTGCTATCTGACTGCCTGTAGCATGTATGAGTAAGTTTCAGTTTAGTTTAAGCAGCAGTGTATCTTGAATTCGGTTAGATGCACAATGTTTGTATATTGACTTCACTCTACGTAAACGATTTAAGTCTATCAAATTTACTGCTTTGATAATAGCTACTGGCACTAATTAATAAAGACTAGAAAAATGGGAAATTTTTGTGATTTACAGCATAGCTTAAATACTCTACCAATTTTTAGAAAATTATTTATTTCCATGGCAGACTTAGTAAATTAAATAAATTTTAAACTTCAACCTTAAGTATATTTAATAACAATATTTGGAGAAAGAAATGTCAACAAAAATCTATTGAATTTTAACTTAAGCATTACCCATACGTAATACCATATGTACCATATGTAATGTTATACAAATATATCTAGGTCATAACTAGCCATTAAACGCAAAAGCAGAATATTTGAATGAAGTCCCTGCAATGCTGTTTTTTAGTTACTAAATCTCCTTAGGACTTCAAAAGTCGTTTCAGCTTTGGCAATGTGCGATTAAGTGCCAAAAGCCTCTGAAATGGTATCGCAGCTGATCCAGGGACACCGAATTTCAGGCTTTCCGAATTCAATTCAAAGTAAGTTTGTTTCTCCAAGAAGATTATAGTTTAACTTATTTATATATTTTCATATTATATTTAACTATTCTTCTATACTGTTTAAAGCCCAAAAGAGTTTCCAGATTGTAATCAAATAAATAATATGAATTAACTTTTAATTTACTATAACAATTTGGTATAATTTTAAAAATCTTAATCACCTTTATTTATAGTAATTTCCACTTTATCCAAATAATATTGTCAAATTTTGTTGTACTCAAATCATGAATACATTTCATGCCTTCTTAAGGGAAACAAACTTACTCAGCTTTGAATCGTTGATGAAGTAAAGATCACTTAAGCTCTTCTCTAAGGAACCTCACAATTTCGGCAGTCATTTCAAATACTTTTAAAATGCATTCAACATGAAAATTATCAATAACAATCTCTTATCTTAAAAACAACACAAGTAATAAAATTGGTATAGCAAAAGTAGAACGTCAAGGGAAAAGACAAAAATAAAATATATAAAAAATAAATGCCAGCTCCAATATATATATAAATGCACGTAGTCATCGAGTTATTTATTAATATTGATTATTATTCTTTCAAAAATAATGACAAACAATGTGAATTTGAGATAGGATAGGAGGAGAATTATATACGTAGCCTTGTGAATGTCATGGTGTCTATTATTTATAGCCCAAAGTTGGGAATGTTGGGAAATAAAATTTTAACTTCGCTCAGGTGTGGATTATTTTTATCATAGTATATATATATACACATAGGGACAGCTTTTGATAACATTTTGAAGCCTTTAATTTATATCCTCATTTATTTATTGACCTCGGAATCAGTGCATTTTAGCATTTTGAGGTAGGACGAATATCTAGTGCCTTGTCAAAAGAGTTTGCAATCTTTCAATGAGCGTTTGATAAATAGGTCAAGTATATCTCAATAGTTCTACTTTCTCCACTTACATATCAGTGAAGTCAGCTGGTTAGAAGATTATCTGGCTATATTTCTAAATTACAGAGACCCACAGTTGAATTTATAAGATGTGGGAATTGATTTACTTAACATATATCTTATTTAAACCAAAGACGAATTTCACAGTTATTCTTTTTATTACAAAAGGTTAAAAGTCAATATTCGAACTTAATATTCAGCATTTTAGTGAAATATTTAAAGAAAGACAGGCAACTAAGCAATATCGGAGAACAGAGAAGACAAGGAATGTTTCAATTGCTTAGTGAGAAAACAGCAGATAAATGTAGAAGCAGAATGTGAAGTTGGTAATCCAATTTCACAGCTACAGAAAGTGGAAGAGAAGGGACAGTGAAAAAAATAAAACAAATTTCAAACAAGACAGGAAGGCCAGCTTTGGATGCCCTTGCAGTTGTCCTCACTAAGTACATAATCATACATAATACATAATCCACTCTGATTCGGTCTCTTATATGGGACCTATATGATATATATATATCAATGATTTTGACATAGGAACATCTTGCATCAGAAATAAGTCTATGATTAAAATTTCCAGTGGAGAAACAAAACTGAGAAACAAGTTGGCATAGAAACAGGCGGACGGACAGAAGGACATGACTATATCAACTCGGCTTCTCAGGCTCATCAGGAATATATTTATGTACCTTATGGGCTACAAATATCTATGAGTTACAAGTATCTAGACAAAATTACAATACCCTCTGCAAGGGTATATACAAGGGCGTTGAAAAATCTTATACGTTGGTAGGCAAATTTGCTCTAGATCGTAAGATATACTATGATCTAATTGGTAAAGCGAATTTCTGCGTTTTTTCTCTTTTTCCCATATTCAAAATATTTTCTTTGCCATTTTACACATAATTGTTATGAAATTTCCCAAAAAAAACTGTTGATAATATGACTCTATACATAACTCTATTCGATTCCCCGCTTATCGGGTATAATAAAAACCTAGGAGGACAATCTAATTAGACACAGCAAACTGAGTGGAGAAAGAACAAATGTAAAATCGCCTATGTTAACTGTATATGCTGTACAAATTTGAACTCTTTTATTTTACGCATTTTTACTATTCAGAGAAATCGTTCAGGCAATCACTAGTTTTCCTGCCTGCATGTAGTTTACATTCGATTAAAGTACATATCTATATGCTCCGATCGACGACCGAAGACCCGGCAAGTTCAAGGCACGCTCTTTGCACTTCAGGGGCTTCCGCACTGAGAGCAGTTGTTACCTTTGAACGATATACTCGTTCTTATCTGGTCATGTGTTACTTTGCATGTGCACATAAGGTTGTAATTCGATCCTCACTTATTGTGACCAGGTCAAGTGTAAAAGCGTACCAATATATAATATAGTCACTTTAATTAAATTTAGTTCACTTGATTTATTTGTCTGTAGATTGGTTCTAATCAAAAGCACTGATTTCGAATGGTGCTAGAATTGAAATGAATATATACATATCTATATATGCTTGTGATATCTATGCACCAATCGATCTCAGTTCTTTAATTCGAACAGTGTGCACAATGTTGAATTATATTTGCTTGAATCCTAGTTGATTTGCCAGGCACTTTTTAAACTGAGCAGAGTTTGTCCGAGATCACGATCAATTGCGTGGCGAATGAGGCAGCAGACTGTCAGTGTCACAGGCGCAACCACAGTTTAAATCCGAGAAACCTGTTACACCTGAGAAGATTTTTACAATAGACAGACAGTGTTGCCCGCTGCCTCGCGCCCCGCATGTGCGTAAGCACCTCTCGGTGGGCATGTGTTTGTGAGAGAATTCACCGATCCACTCGTATTTCTGATGAGCTACCTTTTGTTGCCGTTGCCCCCTTATGGCATTGGCAAACAAAAGCTGGAGCGACCTAATCTCGTCACCATACATGCCATGTAAATGTAATGTATACCTTTAAGTAAGCATGGCTCTAGTTCAGATGGCTAGTCGAGACTTTTAACTGTCTGCAGTGCACTATTTGTGCTCTTCCTTTCTTCGCAGCGTTTGTTTTCCTAAGTTTGGTAATTTAATTCAACCGTACTTGAGTTCGCATTTGAATAATTAGAATTGTTTTGTCTTGAGTTTCAGCATCAGCATCAGCATCAGCATTAACAACAGCTTCAGCTCAACTCCAAGCAGGAAGCCCGTCATGGCAGTCACCGCAGTGTCATATGCAAAGGCATGGACATAGTCATAACAGCGAATTCAACGGTTTGATTCTCTGCAAGTAACAGTACATGTCATATGAGCTATATAGTAGAAGCTTTTACATACTTAGGCACGTATGTATGTCAGACATACATACACTTAAACAAAGCAGAAAGGGAAGCTAACTTCAGCTAGGGAGAAGATTATATACCATTTACATTGAATATACTAAAGTTAGTCAGATCGTGTTTGGTCAATGGACTTAAAGGACATATATGACCAATCTGGTTCAACTCAGATAAAGCGGATGGTAATTTTTCATACTGTTCATTACGAAAAGGCTTGGCAGACATTTCACCACTATAACTTAAAGGACTTTTAATATATCGAAGCGGATAAAGACGGACAGGCGGAAATAGCTATATTGATTACTCCAGCCATGCTGATCAAGTATATATATAGTAATATACTCAATATCGGAGCTCATCATGAAATAACTTGCTTTTCTTGCTCGATTGAAAACTAAGTTCTGTGCTTTTTTTCCATATAGCTTTCCAAATCATTCAATAAATTTCCTCAATTCTTTCAATTTTTTTACGCTCTCAACCCTTGAAAGATAACGTACATCTGCCAGCTTGCGTATCTTTATCTTTTGTGTAAGTTTCCATAGGTTTTGTTATAAATCGAGTTAATTTATATATATTTTGTAAGTATAAATTTCGGTTAATTATTTGAAAGCAATGATCATAAGCATAGTTTCAAGGACACAGATAGATAAATGACACATTGTCATCCGGATCGGAGATTGTCAATATCTTAACAGAAATAATCTCGCCCTTCGCATTATGCTGCGTATGTGAGAGAGGAAGGGAATGAGCCTAAGTTTAATGAATTCGTTCACACTCAAAACAGCAGAATGCTCTTTCTAACCCCCAAAGCAAAGGCAAAACAGATATGTATGTGTGTGTATTCATATATGTGTGCTTGTATGAATGAATGAATGAATAAATATGTTTGTATAACGGAATGTATGTATATGCGTTTTATAAGCCTTTACGATCGTTGATTTAAGTTGATCAAGAGGGGGCTTTAGAGCTAACTTTCCTTATTAAAGAAGCGATTGTAAACTTCGGCTTTCCTCTTTTGCTTTATTTGAAAAATGTAGCTTTTTACTTAATTTTACAATTCTGATTTAAAATTTTATTTTCTAAAAATGGAAATATTTGATTTTATCAAATGAAGACTTTCGCCCATTAATTTCTCATTGTATCAAAGGTTTCCTATGGCTTCTACAGCGTAAAACCGCTTTGTTCCCAGATTATCAATAAAGCTCTGGAATTTCACAGCGTTATCGCAACATTTCTAAGAACAATACGTGCAATTCTTAGAATTCTAATAGAAAGAGAAAGAAAGAGAGTAGATAGTCCATCCAAGTGACGAAATCTTACTTTTCACTGTTAAGTGCAACTATTTAGCATTTAAATTAACATTTAGTAGAAAATGTATATAGACATATAGACTGATCTTCAGTAGTTCAGTTTCCATATCCAAACTCATATGCGCAAAATGTATGTCAACAAATCAGAGCCCAATCTTATCACAAAAACAACCTCCATATGTCGGCGTCACATTCTCTCATAATATAAAAACATGATTTTCTAGTGAAACAATTTGTTTACAATTATTTTATAAGTTTAGAATGAGTCAAGCGAACTTTTAAATACTTATTTAATTTGTAACAAATGAAATAACGGAGGCTGAAAAACTAAATGGGAAGCAAAAATCTGACAAATAGGTTTAAGCATTTTCAACTTCTTTGTACTCTGCAGAATTGTGAAGATTTGAAACCAACCAACCTTTGAGACTTTGAGAATCAAAGAAAAAAGCTCTTCAAATTGAGACCAGTTGCAACGATTGAATGAGGGAGACTTGTCTAACAATGATAATTGTCTAAACTGCATGGTCTAAACTAGGCATCTCCTGAGTCCACTGTGCAGCACGAAATCAATAACTTATCTCCATTTGAGGTACATATATATATACGTCTTCATTTGTTACCTTGCAAACATGTTTAGCCCTCTACGCTTGGTTGCTTGAAGTTAATTTACCATGATTGAACATTTACCCTGAATTCATAATCGATTTTTAATATATAAGTCCTCTTTCTATTAACATAACTTTCGAATATTTACTTATCGCCACTATATATGTAGCTTCATCAAGTTTTTCTTTTATTTGTTTGCCTGTACTTGCTTATAAATACCTTTTCAGATGCACTATGTACAGGTGAAACACTTCATTTCAAGCATTTATAAGCGCCGTTTAATTTAAAGTGTCAATAATGCGATCGTAATGATTCGAAATGTCGCTGTGCTTCCTTATCGTAAAGTGTGCGAAAAAAAAAGAACATAAATTAAACAGTTTGGTGGCAGTGTTGCGTTTACAATCTCGAAGCCGCCTCCATTCAGCAGCAGTGAGACAGCCATAACCACTCCCACTTTCTACGATACTTTCGGTTGACGGTGACGGTGATGGTGACGGTGAGGGATGTTGATAACGATATGTAACCCGAAACCCAGAATCGAATACAAAACATGCACATAATTATGAGTTGGAGTACGTGTATGGGTGCGATAATGAGGCGCACAAAACAAATCAGTAGTCGTTTTAATCAAGAGATAAACATGGTTATTGGCATTATCAAAGATTGATTACTGATTTGAAAGCAGCCGTAGCGATTTTTGGCCACTGCCATAAAACCATTGCTCCAGTCTGGAAGGCAACTTAGTCGTAGTGCGCAAGCAGACCCAAAAGATTCCCCAATTGCCAGAGAGAATGCGTGAAATCAAGATCAGCGGTGAGTAGGATTCACATATGAAGTGGCACTTCTTCTTTAACCTGTACCACCTCATCAGCTCATTTGGCGCTGCTGCTGCTACTTGGCTTGCAGCTATGCGCCGCCCAGCTATCAAGTGTTTGCCTCCACGAAGCAGATGGAACTCGACTTCCACTGGTCACCCATTGCGGGCGCTTTGTGATATGCCAAAGGCAAGAAGTGGCAGCAATTGGCAGCTGTCCCCGTGGGCTGCACTTTAATCGTCGACTCGGCGAATGCGATTTCCAATGGCGTGCCAACTGCAATGCTCTCTTGGCATTTGCTGCCACTGATGCTGACGAGGATGACTGCGTCTGCACCTGCTGTGAGGAGGAGTGCAAATCTGGCGATGATGACAGCAGCACCACTACGGAGGGAGCCGTTACAACCACACCCTGTGATCCGGCGACAGATACACAACCGCCAAATACGCAATCTACCGAAACCGAAAGTACTGATGTCACAGAGCCAACTAATCCACTTCCGGAGACCCTGCCAACAGATACGAATACCCCTGACGCGTCGGAGACAACAGAGGCAAGCCCCACTGACACAACGTCCAGCAGCACAGGCGACGATGCCACAGACAATACCCCTGATGCGTCGGAGACAACAGAGGCAAGCCCCACTGGCACAACGTCCAGCAGCACAGGCGACGATGCCACAGACAATACACCAAGCGGTGGCGGCGGCGGTGCAGCACCCGCTTATTGTGAAGACCCACGCGGCGATTGCGCTGACGAGGAGTCCGGCGCATTGCTGTCGGTTGCCGGCAACTGCGGCAGCTTTATTCAATGCAGCAATGGCTGTGCCTACGAGATATCATGTCCCAGTGGATTGTATTTCAACCCCGATACCAATGTATGCGACTATCCCTGGAACCTCAGAGTTGAATGTGTATCAACGCCTTCAGCTGATTCGAACGAAGAAATTGTGGGTCCTTCTGGTACCACCTGCACTAATCAGGGTGTCTGTGCTGGCCAACGAGATGGCACCATGTTTGCTGATCCCGACACCAATGGCTATTTCGTTTGCCAGTGCCAGTGTCCCATTGCCATGCCTTGTGATGAGTTCACAAGGTTCGATGAGACTGCCCAGGTGTGCGATTGGGACTTAGGTTCCGGTTCAGAGTCTGGTGCTGAAGGTAACCCAAATGGCGTCATATGCCCCGGTGATTTGGTCTACAATGCTACTTCGAATGAATGCGACTATCCCGAGGGCTATGTACCGGAAGTTGCTTGCAACAGCACCAGCACCATTTGCCAGGGTCAGCCGGAAGGCACACTCTTTCCGGTGGACGGTGTGTGCAACAAATTCTACAAGTGCAACTTTAACTGCGCAGTGGAACAGCTCTGCCCCAACAACTTGATCTACGACCCCAGCACCGAGATCTGTGACTTTCCGCAGAACGTGGAATGCGAGTGGGAGTACACGCCGCCTTCTGGCCCAGAAGCGGGACCATCGGGCATTGCCTGCGAAAGCAACGGCCGCTGTCTGGGCCAGCGCGAGGGCACCTTCTTGCCCTCGGAGACCAGTTGCAGCGACTATGTGGTCTGCCAGTGCGAATGCGAGATCGAGATGGGGTGCGACGAAGGATTGTATTGGGACCAGTCTGAATTGACTTGCAACTACAAAAACAAAGTTGAGTGTAACCTCTAAAGTGTCAGAGAGTAAAATCTAAAAATCTAAAGGCTTATACCAAATGGCTGCGCTATTTCTGTTTTTCTAAAAACTAAGATAAGGGTTATAAATCAGGCAAAGATTACGATTAGGATTTTAAATTTCTAGAAGAGCCATGGTCCGGAGAAGTGGCGCCACAGAGGTCAATGTACCAACTGGTTGCGGTGGAAAGCTAGGGTGCCCAGGCCAGACCAATGTGCCCAGACCTTTACAGCAGTACAACCTTAAATAGAATCCAGTAACCCAGAGAGCAATGTATTGCCTCTCCACAGTTTTGTGGAATAACTTCTTCACATATTAATGGAAGGTTTGAAGGGAAGTTGATTACTTTTTTTGAATCTTGAGATGTTTTGAGGGTCAAGCAAGAGCCATTATTCATTATAAGAAAGAATATCTCTAAGGAAATGAATCTTATAACAATTGAACACAAACTACGAATGTGAGTATTTAAACATTCATTTCTCCACATCTCTAGAGATTTCCTTGACTTCCCTTTAGAGTTTTCATAATTTCATCATTCATTGCTCTGTGCTTGCATATGAACTTTTAGAACTAAAGACACCTTAAGGCTACCAACAGAGTGCACGCTGTAACAAAGCTCTCGGTGAAGACGAAAAGCTCTGCTAAAGAAAACATTTGGACTAGCTCAAATTGGTGCTTAGTCCAGTCGAACACGAAGCCGAATAAACATATAGCCCAACTCAAAATGTTTGTAAGTTATAGGAAAATACACAAAACAAAATGTTTTTCGAATTTCAGGGGCTTGGAGTTGGAGTTGGTTGTATATCTATATCATAAGTTTTACTTTGAAAGCTTCAGGTCGCCCTTTAATATATCAATGCAGGACTCCAATGTCTAATTTAAATATGCCCAGGCTCAAATTCTCCGAAAGCTTTACCAGAAAAAGTATGTTGAAGAAAATCTTTCAAGTGTTCATATGACTGCCACATCTTTACCTTTCGGCTTTTGAATGGGCCAGACAGGTAATTAGTAAATAGTTACTTAGTAAATATATCATCTTGATAAAACAGTTATCATCGAACACTGTACAATGTAGTATTTTACATGGTGTGTTGAAAATTCAATTATGTTGATTGATGGAAAATATAAAAGAATGATTTCTGCACCCTGTGTTGACAGTAAACAATTTGTTCATCGACCAAAAAGTTGTGTGAAATGTGTATCGTAAAAGTTCAGTACGGTAGGAAAGGATCAAGACCTAAGTTGGGAACAACATCATCACAGAAGGCTTTTTTTTTTTGTTTAAACTTCAGTGTTTTACACATGCCTGGCCCTATCGCTTGTGGTGCCATCTCTAGCTGTGGATTGCTGCATAGATGGCGAGACCAAGGAGGACGCCAACGATTGCACCAGCTACTTCGTGTGCTGCAGTGGACAATTTGTTTCAAATTCATGCAACAGTGGAGATTATTGGAACTCTCTTACCGGCAATTGTGAATTAAACAACGGCCAGTGCTGCCCGGGCTCAGGCACGTGCACTGAAGGAGACTTGCAAGTGGATCCCCAAGACTGTGCCGCATATTATAAATGTGTTAAGGGGCAACTTGTAAATCAGAAGTGTGCCAGTGGTAGTTTCTTTGATACCAATATTCAGGCGTGTGTTGCGGATGAAAACGGTGAATGTGTTTCCACACGTTAGGCTCGTTAACAATTATGTGTAAACAGTGAATACAATTTAAAAACAAAATTAATTAAAGAATATAAATAAATAGCTGCTTTGGAGTTTACTTCGTCGAGTTCTGCATGAATTTAATTACAGAAAAGCAATTAGGTTGATTTCATTTACTGTTTGACAAGTGCGAATTGCATTGCAAAACACTAATGCTTCGTCAATCTACATTTAAATGAAACAAAGAACTAAAGAAAATAAAGTCGAGAAGGGCTTTCTTTGCGACTGGCAGGATTTCCAAGGAATACTGATCACATCTTTAAATGAGAATTCCCTAAAAAAAACTCAATAAACTTTAACATAATCATGATGAAGAATACTTCATCTTCGGCATTCACAGGGAAAACTTTGAAAAGTTGCTTTGAAAAGTCTCCATTCTTGAATGTGAAATCTATAAGTAGTAATTTTTTGTTCAGCAAAAGGGAAGTTATCTCAGGCTTACCTATACATATATACTTATACATATATACATGGATACTATAAAATTTCAGATGCTTGAACAATTATCATTTGGCATTTATATAAAGAGAACAACGGACCTCTATGATCAATATTCCTAAGCTCTGAAAACGTGTTTTCGTGTAATCAATATTCAAATTAATATCTTACACATTTAATTTCATATCAGATCAAACTTATCAGCTTAGTATGCACTATAGACGTCACGAAAGACTGTCTGAAAATACTAAGCAAATTTATTTTAAAGTTTTCTTAACAAATAATAAAAAAAAATGTTCTTTCTCTGAGAAATTACGTTTATGCCAATCTAAAATAGAAACAACAGCTTTTATCAATATAAGCAATAGAAAATCAATTCTTATTTTATTTGCTAGTTTAAAGTTGAGCTTTAAGTTCTGGAGTTATAGCAAAAAGCTTCCGCTGTTCGTAAATATTTTCATCTAACTAATTAATAAAGCTAAGCAAATGTTACTTGCGTTTTTTTAAAACTTGTTGAGATTATTTAGAAAATTATATTAGCTACCTTTCCTTTGTTAATTTCTCTCCAAATATATTTCATATATTGATAATTATCTATGGAATTTCATACACTCAATGGCAAACTTTCTAAAATTAAGCAAAAAAATCTTTAAAATAGGAAATGCAACTAAAAATGTACCTCGATAAAATCAAATGAAATACCTTTTTCTACCATATTTCTGTTGTTCCATTTATATTTATCTTTATAACATCATTGCCTTGTTAAACTACCGAATATTCGTGATAATATCAGCAGTGCCTGTTTGCCTTTATCAATGGCACATGCGATGGCCCAACGGAAGACACATTTCATTATTATAATTGCAGCAAAATATAAAAGCAGATTCCCATCGTATGCGATTTCAGAACGTGGTAAAAGGTCGTTGAATATGTTCAGCGCAAAGATGACTCAACGAATGAAATTTCACTATGGTAAGACACCGCATATCTTAATAAGTCCCCAGCGCAGGACTGAAACGTTGCTCCTTCTTTCTAGTGTTGCTGCTCAGTATGGCATTTTGCATTGGCTCTGTGTTAGGCGATTGTTGCCAAGAGGGGGAAAAAAAACCAGATGAAGATGATTGCACCCAGTTCTACTACTGCTGCACCGGCGAGTTTGTTTTACAGTCCTGCGACAGCGGTGATTACTTCAACCCGGAATCGGGCCAGTGTGAGGAAGACAATGGCCAATGCAATTGTAATGGCAATGGCACCGATACTTGCACAGAGGGAGAGCTGGAAGTCAATCCCTCGGACTGTGCGGGATATCTACAATGTGTAGGTGGAAAATTTGTGATTCAGCAGTGCGTTAGCGGTTCCTATTTCGATGCTACACTGAAAACTTGTGTCCCCGATTCAGACAATGTCTGCATAGGCTGCACGGATGGAAGTAAAAAGGAGGATACCTCCGACTGCACTAAGTTCCAGATATGCACGGATGGCAAATATCAATCTCAATCTTGCAAGTCCGGATATTATTATAACGCAGCCGCTGCCGCATGTGAGGTGGATAATGGCCAATGTAATGGCGGTGGCAACGATACGTGCACAGAGGGAGAGCTGGAAGTCAATCCCTCGGACTGTGCGGGATATCTACAATGTGTAGGTGGAAAATTTGTGATTCAGCAGTGCGTTAGCGGTTCCTATTTCGATGCTACACTGAAAACTTGTGTCCCCGATTCAGACAATGTCTGCATAGGCTGCACGGATGGAAGTAAAAAGGAGGATACCTCCGACTGCACTAAGTTCCAGATATGCACGGATGGCAAATATCAATCTCAATCTTGCAAGTCCGGATATTATTATAACGCAGCCGCTGCCGCATGTGAGGTGGATAATGGCCAATGTAATGGCGGTGGCAACGATACGTGCACAGAGGGAGAGCTGGAAGTCAATCCCTCGGACTGTGCGGGATATCTACAATGTGTAGGTGGAAAATTTGTGATTCAGCAGTGCGTTAGCGGTTCCTATTTCGATGCTACACTGAAAACTTGTGTCCCCGATTCAGACAATGTCTGCATAGGCTGCACGGATGGAAGTAAAAAGGAGGATACCTCCGACTGCACTAAGTTCCAGATATGCACGGATGGCAAATATCAATCTCAATCTTGCAAGTCCGGATATTATTATAACTCAGCCGCTGGCGCATGTGAGGTGGATAATGGTCAATGTAATGGCAGTGGAAACGAAACATGTACAGAGGGAGATATGAAGGTTGATGCCTCTAACTGTGCCGGCTACCTTCAGTGTGTGAATGGCAAATACGTGAGCATGAGTTGTCCAGCCCAGACATTCTTCAATACCACTTCAAAAACTTGTGTCCTTGACACTGAAGGCGTTTGCATTGACAAAACCTGTGATGACGAGTGCTGTGATGTTCCCAACAACTGGTTAGGATCAGTTCCAAACAACTGTTCCGCCTTTATACAATGCCTGTATGGCTACAAGATTGAGCAAACCTGTCCAAATAACTTGCACTTCAACAATATCACAAAGCAATGCGATTATCCCGAGAATGTTCAATGCGAGGATGGAAGTCAGCCACCAAGTGGCCCCAATGCAGGACCCTCGGGCACCTACTGTGAGAGTCACGGTCGTTGTGTTGGCCAGCGAGATGGAACCATGCTTGCTGATGCCAGCAAGACTTGCAGCAGCGCTTATGCCGTGTGTCAATGTGAGTGCGAAGTGGACTTCGAATGCCCTGAGGGTTTGGTCTTTAATGCGATCATCCGCTCCTGTGATTGGCCAGCAAATGTCGACTGCTAAATATCTTAATAAAATCGCTAAGAGCTGCTTATTTCAATTGGCTTGGACTAGTTTTCATAATCAAGACTTCTTTCAATAGACAGATAATTAGATTAATGCAAATGAATGATGTTCAAGACACTCTGGTAATGAGACCTGAATCTGATGGATGGAGAGGAAAGTTGGAGAAGAAGGAGAGTTAGAAATTTGACATTCAGAGTTCGAATGTCAGTTCGATACATTTAGAAACTTTACCCGGCATGGCTAGGATTCACACTTTCTTACCTCTCCAGATAAGCATCGGCCACTTTTCAAATGGGGCATTCTTTTCTGGGGAGATAAACCTAGGTATATGCCAACACTCATCAATGCATTGGTGCCGGATTATACAAAACCTCAGGCAGCACCCCGTCAGTGCGGGCAGATTCGCGATTCATTTTGATGTGAATCAAACACCATCTAGTTGAAATAAATCTAGAAAACGATATAGTTACCTTTATTTGCCGATATTTATCAAGATATTTATAAAGATACCGGCTTTCCGCAACGATATATGGCTCTTGACCTTCTCCTGGCCGATATTAATATATTTTAAAACTTACTTCACATAAATATATCGATACTTATCGATAAGTTTTGATTTTTACATCGATAGATAGTTCTTGAACTTTTTCTTGCCGATATTAGTATACTGAAATATAATATACCCCGATAAATGAAGTATCTAAACGAAATATATCGATATATTGGCTTGTCCATATATGTATCTATATAATATATATCGATAGTTATGGTGATATTAGTGCTGCCAAAAACAGACATTCGAATCGGAACAGGTTCAGTTCGCTCATATATCTGGAAAGTCGGTTTTTTTTAAACTTAAGGCAACCGCATTGATTAGAAATCATATAATCTATTTCCTAATTACACAATTACAGTGTAGGAGTCTCTAAATACAACACTATCTGCTCTCTGTGTAGTTTTATATGGCGCTAATCAATTTTTTAAAAGGATTCAAAAATAAATAATTTCTGTTTCGCATTCCAATAAGTGAAATCTTTTTGAGTTTTTGGGTCTATTTTCAAATGCTTACAAAGTAGTACTTCTTTATCGCTATAAAATCTGAATATAGACTTTAATTTCAACTAATTTAAACATACATTTATATTTGTTATAATATTTACCTTAATTCTAATTTATAAAATATCTTTTAATATGATGATAATGATCTAAAATATATTATGCAACTTGTTCTGAAAGAGGCGTTTCGAAAAGGAAAACATGATGGAGCAAAGCGGTTAAAATTTTATTAGAATTTACAATTTCTGTGCGATCGGCTTACGATCACGTTTTTGAGTTTTTCGTTTAGGATTGGTTTTATTCCCCTTGCTCAGTTTACAATTGGCGATCTTGGGATAGTCGCATCGTTTTGTTTCAGCATTAAAATGCAAACCAATAGGACAATTCATGACAAGGAACATCATGTTGCTGCAAAGCAAAAACTTTTCACAATCGTCGCGATGGGGAACAAGCGAATCCTGCTTTTCGCCAGAACAGAAGCCAGCTGTAATAGCCGGACTGGATTTGGGCTCCTCCAATTGATTCAACGCATTCTCCTGACTGAGAGTAACAGAGCACTTGGCATCAGCTGGGTCCATGCAGATATGATATGTAGCACTAAAGTGTTGTTTGTCCGGACACTGACGTAGCCGCGGTTGTTGCGATCTGCACATGTAATATTCTGTGCAAGAGTCTTGCTTGGCCAAGGCGATGCCATTTTTTTTACCTAGACATAATTTTTCAGTTGAAAGTTTATTCTGTTTATTTGTATCCGCTTGCAGTGGCTGTGGAAATGTCTGGGGCTTGGGAGAGGTTTTGGGAGGTCTCACAGGAGGGCTCGTGAATGTTGGTGGCTCGTTATACTCATACTCATCCTCATCTTCATCCTCATCTTCATCTTCCTCTTCTACATTCTCATCGGAATCGCTGTCCTTCTCCTCCTCCAAACCCATAAAACCGCAATTCACATTCTCAGCATCATCACAATGTAATGTGAGCGGGTTAAAGAGGCTGCCTGCATCACAGGATCCGACCACTGCGTTGCCATTGTTGCAGATGTAATAGCTACGGCACGTTCCAAACATGGGCAAAAGAGCACCATTCTTTCCCTTGCAGACGGACGTCTTGAACATGAAGCCATCCTAATTGAGAAACATTTAAAGCTATTAGTTAATATAGCAGATACTATAGATCACAGCAACAGGCTTCGCAATGCTTTGAAAGCTCTACAACTTTTCGCACAGTGTACACAGTTCTGTGCTTCACTTACTTTTAACTGAGATTGAACCAAAGCTGCTTGACATAGGGCCGGTAATATCCACAATATTCCAAGAAACTTCATGTTGTTTGTCGAACGTAAATTTCAGAACAAACTACTTTAGGTCGGCTCACTCTTCATTTATAGACTCAAGTTCTATGGAAATACCAATTCCAATATGTAAAAAAAAAATGAACAACATTATGTGATAGTATCTTTTCATACGAAGAACTGATAAGAATTGATGTACAAAGTGTCACACATCATTCGATGATGATAATTACAAAATGATCAACTCTGTTTAATGTAGAAAAATTATTACAGAAATTTATTTTTATTAAAATGGGAACTTAAATCAAATGACAACGGTTTTTTCTTTGTGCTGTTTTTCATAATAATATCCCAGATGTTTGATATTGAAAATAACGTAAGAATATTTATATATAAAGAGGTAGAACACTCCTATAGAATGCTCTAATAGGAATGTATGATAATTTACACGGCATTTCCACATTTTAAATTCTCCCTGCGTTTTATTCTACCATAAATAATGCACAGCTGCGCCGATTAATCAGTAAAGCAAACCTGATTAATACCAAATCACCTTACTATTATTGAATGAGAATCTATCAATCATAACAGTGAACTCCAAACATTATCTTGACACGTTATCGAACTACTTCTCAGAATTTGTTGAAATCGCTGCTGATTTTGTTTTGAACTAAAGCGCCACTTGTCATTCAGCTCGCTTCAAAAAGTTCAATGACTTGGCAATTTTTGCGAAATTCAATTTTCTTCTGGCTACTAAGATCGTAATAAGTCTGTAAGCTAATTAAAATCTAATAATATTGTGTTTTACACATTTTTTAAAAATTTAAAAAAATGTATAAATGTTACAAGATTTAACAGCTTATAGTCGATATATATACATACACATAATTATCAAAATCTTTATAAATCTTAAGATTCGGATTTCAAGATACATTACCAATGATGAGCGAGAGTACTCAAGTACCAAAAAACGGCCACCTTATCAAGGCCAAAACGTTATCAAGGTCAGTCAAATTATCTTATCTGCAATCGCCTGATCAACTTCGTTCTTTCATGTTGTATTAAGTATTGCATAGTTTTGGGGGCAAGAATTAACTCAATCGGAAGTTCCAGAAAACAACTCAAGCTGCTTTCAAATTTTATAAATATTATTATTGCCATAATTTTATAAGATATATTTAACAATATTATTGTGAAACTCATCATCACTTATTTGGAGCTCTTTGCTCTTAATGACTCAACAATCGCTATAATTAAAAATAAAATATAAACAACAAAAACAATTATCGTGGTACATCTAAAATGTGTGACTCATACTAAATGTTGACTGTAGACAACGCGTTGATAGCTTTAATTTATATATATCTTTGGCTGTTCCATAGTCGTAACTTTTGAGTTTGGGCGAACAAAGCCATGAAGCAAGACCAAACCAATCTTCATCTCTTGCCGTGGAACGAATCTATTTTATTCTGAATGCATTTGCCACAGTTATTCCTTAAATTTTAAAAGAAAAGTAACTAAAACTACATTGAAAGGTTTTGGGTAGATGTTTTTTATTAAACATATTTTTAAAATAATTACAAAAAATACAACAAAAATTGTACTCAACACAAATTCTTCGAAACTACAAATTAATTTTTACCCATTTTACATATACTAAATTTATAATATTTAACAAATATTTCTGTCTCAAATAAATATCAAAAAAGTGATTTAGAACAATACCATTTGCAATCATAACTGGCTTTTCCGCTTGTTATTTCATATCAATTTAATTTAGATAATATTTGTTTCTATGTTATTATATAATATCAGCTTGTTTTCACACAGAGAATGAAATTGACACAGATACAAAAATAGACAACATTTAGTGAGCGCATTTTTGGTATGCCTTGATATCTATATTGACACAAGTATTAGTGCTTTCTCGCAAAACTCCAATCAATCCGTAATTCGTCATTATCAGTCAATTGGATTTCCGCTTTGGTTTGATTGTTTTCTATTTATCAAATCATTTTTTAAAAAAATTGCCAAAATTCTATACCAATTGCGTTAGAGGCTTTAGTCAGTCTTCAGACCATTAACTATAAACACAGTGATATCAAACAAGCGCAAGACAAATAAAAATAAAAATTGTGGAACCTTGTTCAATAAATTCAAATATAAAATGAAGGGTAAAGTCCTTTCCTAAGTTAAATATATAAACCAAAGTTGGTTTTCGGTCATTAAATGACACTCCCTGAACAGCCAAACCATTAGGCCATTAGCATATGTTCGACTAACAATTTCCTTAACATTTTCCTTCCAGCCATTAACTGGTCACTGGTTACCTTATTGCTGCCGTTGCTGGCCACTGAAGTTCACATGAATTTCAAATCCACACTCGATGTAGAAGAAACTTACTGTCAATCGCTGCCCGAGGGGAATTATGAATACGCCCACGACTGCAACGCCTACATTTCTTGCCGAAACTCAAGCGCCGATCTGAAATTCTGTCCCATGGAAAAGGCTTACAATGCAATGTTACAGATATGCGATACACCGGAATCAGTTGCCTGCAGTCCAACTTCAGCTGAAAGTACTCTTGGACCAAGCTCCAATATTTGCGAGGGCCATTTCGACGGATCCGTTTTCCCCACGGCTGAATGCAATCAGTTCATCGTGTGCATAAATCAGCAGGAAACGATTTATCAGTGCCCCCCGAACATCTTGTTCAACCCAGATTTACTCATTTGTGATCCGAAATATACGATGTGCCATGACGAAGCATCTACAACGACGAAAGTTGCTGGCGCTGATATCTATAACATCTGTAAAGATCAAAAGCTTGGCAGTACTATGCCTTATGTAGAGGATTGCAGGCAATACTACTATTGCTATGGCACCGATTCCTATGCAATATTTCCCTGTCCATTCGGTTGCTGGTACAATCCATACAGTGGCAACTGTGGCCCAGATGTCTCCCCCAACGCGTGCAAGGAAAGTATAACAGCGTCCACAGTTCTAATTACGAATGCAGCGTCTGAACCATGCGCTGATCTGGATATTGGCGCAACTTTACCAGAGCCAACCAATTGTCAGGTGTATATCCTTTGTCTAGGCAATGGCCAGCATGTCATAGCAAACTGCATATCCAATGCCTGGTATGACCCTCAGACAGGCGAATGCGGACCGAATGTATCGCCTACAGCTTGCACTGAAGTATTGGCCACTCCTAGCACTACGCCACACGCGGATCCAGAGCCCAGCGAGCTGTGTGCTGAAGAAGCTAAAGGCACCACGTATCCACTGACTACGAACTGCAATCAATATATTCTGTGTTTGGGCAATGGCGAATATGCGATAGCCAATTGTATATTCAATGCCTGGTATGATCCCAATACGGGTGAATGTGGACCAAATGTGTCGCCAACGGCCTGCCAAGAGGATATAAAGACGACGCAAACAACTGACGGAACCACAAAACCGGATATGAGCTCTACAACCACCGTGTACCCGACCATCAGCACAAGTCCCCATCCCGATCTGGGTGTGTGCGGAACCCAAAAATATGGACAATATGTACCCTATCCCGATAATTGCGCCAAGTATATTGTGTGTGTGGAGCCAGTACCAATAGCGTTTTACTGCACGCCTGGATATTATTTTAGTGAACAGCTTCAACAATGCGTTGATTTTGCCCAGAGCGATTGCGAGCAAGAACAGATCACCCCCTCACCCTCCACACCTACCCCGGTAGACACCTTTTGCACGGACAGCGCTCGTGAGACCCTACCCTATCCGGGTAATTGTCAGTGGTTTATACGTTGCATTGACGACTACGTCTATATGGTGGATGTTTGCAACAGTGGTGAATTCTACGATCCCTGGACTGGCGAGTGTGGTGCCAATGTCTCACCTGAAGCCTGTCTAGAAGACTACACCAGCACATCCGTGATCCCATCCAGTTCTACAGAGAAAACAAGCACTGAGATTTCAACCACGGAGAGTTCCACAACAGAAAGTTCAACAATAACAACTGAAAGTTCAACAATAACAACTGTAAGTTCAACAACGGAGAGCTCAACAGCTGAGAGTTCCACAACAGAAAGTTCAACAATAACAACTGAAAGTTCAACAATAACAACTGAAAGTTCCACAACAGAAAGTTCAACAATAACAACGGAGAGTTCAACAACTGAAAGTTCAACAATAACAACTGAAACTTCAACAACGGAGAGCTCAACAACTGAGAGTTCCACAACAGAAAGCTCAACCATAACAACGGAGAGCTCAACAACTGAGAGTTCCACAACTGAGAGTACAACAACTGAAAGCTCAACAACAGAGACCTCACCCACCACCACACCAATAGTTGAGATCGATCCCTGCGATGGAATGCCTGTTGATAAACTGGTGCCCTACC
Organism: Hirtodrosophila duncani; assembly: GCA_037043425.1. Classification (NCBI taxonomy): domain Eukaryota; kingdom Metazoa; phylum Arthropoda; class Insecta; order Diptera; family Drosophilidae; genus Hirtodrosophila; species Hirtodrosophila duncani. The sequence goes on along the minus strand of JBAMBM010000834.1, from coordinate 2,287,472 downwards.
CCAACGACTGCACCAAGTTCATCAAATGCTCTCAGCCTTATCCACAGGTCTATGACTGTGTTGAGGGACAAGAGTTTAGCGCCAAATTGGAGCGCTGCATGGCACCTTGGGTTGCTAATTGTAGCATTATAATCTCTGAAGTGGACTTATCCAATACTTTCAAAGCCATCACAACTGAATTGACATTAGCTACTGAAAATTTTTGCTCTGGTAAAGCCAATGGTTCACCAGTTCCTTATCCAAATATTTGCAGAAAATACATTGTTTGCCAAGAATCCATACCCCTTGGCTATGAATGTTCAGATGGCCAGGAGTTTAGTCCAACTGAGCTAAAGTGCATGGATCAACAGCTGGCCAAGTGCAAAGCCCGCTATGACAATTGGCCTTTGGCTACTTTCCGAAGTCCGCAGTCTCACCTGGATTTCAAACATAAGGGCAACTGAACTTTAGTTGAAGAAATGTTGTTCACAGAAAATTTGTATAAATAAAAGCTAATTTATTATTTTGTCAATATATCTGAAACACATCGTCGCATTCATATAAAGTAAACATTAACGATTGTATTTAAATAGATTTAGTGGAAATGCCGAAAAAGACAGCATTCTTTATATTTTCTGAGAACAAAGTCGATCTGCAAGTGTGTCGAATCGAAAAAAACACAATGAAAATTTCCCCGGAAAAGGTAAGATTCATTCAAAAGTGGATGGAAACCTATCAAAATTTATAAAATTCATAAAAAAGAACTTCTTGATGTAGAAACTCCTCCTGTGTTATACCGCGGCTCAGAACATTAAAGCAGTTTCAAATAAGAACTTCAGCGCAAATAGCTTTTCTTGGTCAACCATTAAGTCCGTCAACGAATTTTATTTTGTGATTCAAAACCGAACATTTGTCTTTCTTTCTACTTAAGATTTTGTGATCAATTGCGTTTTCCGACTTAATGGATATATTGACATTCAAAGATTTTGATTTATTTAAACTTTGGTTAATAGTTTACATTGGAAAACAGATAGTTTTTATAAAAGCTCGAAAGTTTTTGAATAGCATATATAAAGCAGAGTAAAATATCAAAAACCAAAAACTCGATGTGAGAGACTAATGCTGACCATATTGGCAACCCAGAGTGGATGCACTACAGGTTTGGCTACTAAGATCCCAAGCCAAATTTCCAGGGCATGTCAACACAGTAGCCATTGGACCGCAATGAATAAACTTGCGGCAATCTCCTGGATAAGGCAGGTATGAGTTTGGAGCCGCAGTTCGACATAGTTGTGCGGGATCAATTGGTGCTTCAAAGCCTGTCTGATTTGTTGACTGTTGAACAACAGAAGGCGGTGTAGCTGCTGTGGGTAGAACTGCGTTGCCAATATGACCCTGATCGGTGGGTATCGGTGTTAGGTTGTCCATACAATTGGCGATCTGCGAAAACAAGCAACGGTTGGCCTGCGGGCTCCAGTGATAGTTGGGGGGACAGCGAAGAACACGGGTTTCATAGTAGCGGCTACAGTCCCCTGGATAGGCACTGTATCGAATGGGATCAATATCTGGATTTGGAACAGGAGATGGCGAACTCTGGCAATCCGAATACTGCGGCAGATCACAACGGTAGGTCAGCTTGCTCCAGTACAAGTTATTTGGACACTGTTGTGCGTAGGCCAAGCCATTTAGGCAGGTGTAATACTTGCGACAATCGTTGGCATAGGGCAAAAATACTGGATGGTTAACATCGTCGTAGGGTGGACATTGGGGCAGTGGTATAGGCTAGAAAATAAATATTTATATGCATTCGATATCTGCCTATATCCAAATAAGTTTATTACTTCACTCACCACAGCACTCTGAATCTCGGCATAACTTGCAGCTGCCAATAGCACTACACAGAGAGAAACGTAGACAGAAATTGGTTTCACTGCGAAATTAATAAACATTATTTTAGTGTAAAAGCTTGACATGACTTTTCATTATATTACTTTTGACTTGATCAACACGATATTGAGAAAAGACTGCACTGACTGTTAACAATTGCAAGGGCTTTTTATATCATTCAAGGGAATGATATCAACGATATCTATGAACTTCAAGCCACTTAGGATTTAAGAAAGCAAATATGTTTTACAAGCAAATATTTGTATTAATTGCCATATTAACTTTATATTGTTTCTCTCTATTTTATTGAGTGTTCGTTCTTAAGGTAAAGTAGATATGTATGAAATGAAGAAGAAATGTGACCACAAGAGGAAATGTTGAATGGAAATAAGGTTTAGAAAACTCAATACTAAATTTCAATTTATGAATATAACCTCTTAAAACCCCTTCTACAATTTTACTTAAAATATAATGTCAATAACACTTTAACAAGTTCTGACACTATTTAGGATATTATGCTCAAATTTTTTCAACTAAAATTTCAAATCATAAATAAAACCTGATAAACACCGACTTTAGTTTTACTTTAAATAAAATACATTGTGTCAACACAATTTTAACAAGATTTAAGACGATTCAAGCGTTAAACAAATGATCCAGCTATGTTTCCAATTCTGTTCCAATTATGCATGATTCTCCTACGGATTTTTAAACATAGCTTTTTTACTGAGATAAGATACTTAAACAACTCTAAGGAACAACTGTATAGTCAAGACTGTTCGCGTTTCCGATTCCGTGTTCATAACTCCGTTTTCGATTTCGCCTTCCATTGAATTTTCGATTTCAATTGACTATTTTCTTGTTATTGCATGTACTTATAATAATTAATAATAAACATTTTGTAAAAAGTTAAGCTAACTTGATGCGCGAATAAAAAAACCAAAGCGAGCAGAATGAATCCGGTTAATGTTTTTCTTGTTCATCTTCGGTTAGTGTCGTTGTTAACGCTATCGTCATAGTAGGATTATAATACAAACTAACTTCGAACCGAAAACGAGATATACTGATATACTAAGCCAAGCTGAAGCTTATTTACCATTTACATTAGTGAATATATAACCGATGTGGACACAAGGAAGAATTTGGTTTGATTTTGCTGATAAACAGAAGAGTTATGATTCTAAGCATTCATTCCGAAACAATCTGCTATATGAGAGCTATATGATATAGTTGTCTGATCTGGACCAGATGGAAAAACGACAGAAGGTCATGTTGATCAAGAATATATATGCTTCATATGGTCAAAAACACTTCCTTTTGTGCTTTGCAAAACTTCAAATAAAATAATAATTCTTATTTTAGATAACTTATACGAAAATTATTTCTTTAAAAGATAGCGCTAACCACTCTTTAAAGAAGGGGAAGCTATTATTTCTTTTAAAAAATAAGGGATCCACTTTAATCCACTTAATTATTCGGGCGATTAAACTGTGCTAAACTTTAAATAAAAAATATATATTAAGGTTAAATCGGTTAAAATAACTGAAATGCATTTGAATATCTTAAGAAAAATGAATTCTGGCTTCAATTCTTTGAAAAAAAACAACCAATTTCAATAAACACTTGTATAAAATGCCACAAAGACAGTAGTAACATATGCCAGAGGTTTAGTTCTATAAATAAAATCAGAAAACAAATACTCCTCGAGACTTAACCGGTCAAGTTTATCTCTCCAAGGACTTAACATTCTTATGGAATCCAATAAATGCATATTTGTGTTAATAGCGAAATCTTATTTGTTCTCAATATTTGCTCAAAATATGTTTATCAGGGGAATACCCGTTTACATTGATAAGATATGTGCAAGGTTATAAACCACAAAATCACTTGACAAAAGATATAAAAGACCCTTCAGTTGTGGAATAAGAATCACATTTACAATTCATATTATAACTAGAGAAGTATATAAATCTTGACATATACATTATAAGCTACAGCTGTTGTTTTTGGTCTTTAGAATAGCATAAAAAATAGTTCATTATTTAGTTATTAACTTAACTAAAACTGAGGATTGGTTAGGTAACAGAAATGGTTTCCTCTCTTCGACCAAAGTCTTGGCTTAAGGCGAAGTATGTGTTAGCAATCTCAATCCTAAGGGGCTTCTATTATAATTTTCTATTTAATTATATAATTTTTTCGACTAGCAGAAGGAAAGAGAAAGCTTCATTATGCTAAGTAATTCACTTTGATAGATTTTGGGGTATTTTAGACACTCTAAATGATTAAAGTAAATCTTGATATTTTAATTAATTGGCTTGATATGGCCAAGTGATTTAAGCAATTGAACAGGGAAATTCTTTTAAATAGCTGTATTATATGACAAATATTTTAGAAAATCAGAAGTGTCAAGCAAAAAGCAAGCTTTATAAAGAATCATAGTACATATAAAAGAAGCAAGGCAGAATCAGGTTCGAGCACTCTCACTCGATTTTTCTGTTAGATCCCTTTCATATATATACCAAGACTAACCAGATCACATAGCTGCATACATTAATAAACTGTCACAAAAGCAATCCAGTTTCTCTAAGAAAATCTACATAGCTTTCCTCATTTGGAGCCATTAAGATATGTGAAACTCATACATAATTATTTATTATTTTTGCAAATTTTGAATCCTTGAATTTCCTCACTCCTCTACAGTTGACTTTCTTACTTTCTTTGCTTTTATTTTCAGTGAAATTTCGACTTTGGCTATTTGTCACCCTGACTGCTTTATATGACTTTTGTCAAGCCCAACATTCTAATAGCGATGCCCTAACCAATCGAGAGCCATATCCTAACGACTGCAATCGATACCTTGAGACTCGCCTGCTAAGCTGTCCGCCCGCATTTTATTGGAACAATCAGCTAAAGCGGTGTGACAATGACAGCACACTCCCAGGTGGCTGTCCGGCAACAAATTCAAAACCATCTGTAAATCATCCTAACGATCTGGCTACACTGTGTGCAAGCAATAAGGGCATATTCATACCATATCCTGGCGATTGTACTCGCTTTATCCAGTGTGACTATGTGCCGTTTGTGAAGGTTTGTCCAAAGTATTTGTACTGGAACTCAAAGCTACTCACTTGCGACAAAATTTGCGTGTAACTTCTTTGACACTAATAAAATTTACAATTGAAAAATGATTTTACACTTTCAATTCTCGTTGATTTTATTATAGTTATAGAGTTTGCATTCCTCTAACAATCCATTCATTAGCCCACGCAATTGCCTGGCTTGCAAGTGGAGGTCTGTGTGTCGAATGCAAAGCCTGCTCCACATTTGCCCTCATAAACCTGGGTCTGTATGCAGACATAGAACTTGCTGCAATCGCTGTGTGCAAAGTAGACATTGGCATTGGCAGGATCCTCGCAGTCGGGCTTGGAACGCACCTTGCAGCTTTGCTTGGTGTCAGTCACACAAGCGCCAGCAGTCTCGCTATAGAACTGGCCATAGGCACAGCTCAGCTTCACCAGCTGCTGATTGGCACAGGCGAAGTACTCATTGCAATTTTCGGCTGCATAGGTGACAACGGAGTCAGACTCATAGCAGAGCTTATCCTGGGCCATGCACTTGGCCAAAGGCGGCGATGTGCACTCCTTCTCAAACTGCGAATAGTGCTGTCCCTTGGGACAGGCGGCATAAACTGGATCCAGACTGTCTAGACAGATCCAAAAGTGCCCACAGTCCACCGAAGGGATTCTTTCCAATGAGTCCAGGGTGCTGCAGTAGCGTTTGGCCACAGCCTGATCGCTGGGCTGTGCGGGATTGCAAGCAGCTGCTGAGCAGGACTTCAAGATCGGGTCAAAGCAGGTATTTGTGGTACACTGGCGCACCTCAGGTATCTCGTAGGTGCAAACTATGAACTTATCATTGTCGTCTGGATGGGGAAGCACATCAAACTGTATACCCTTGCATTGCTGTGAATACAATAGAGCTTAGATTGATTCAAATAATTAGCTGGTCTTTATATACTTACATCCTTCAGAGTTTGAGCGTTAACTCCAAGAACTGCCAGGACTGTGATCACACAAGTAATGGCTGCATATGTATAAAGTGAGATCATTTGAGTAACCTGGTAAGCTCGTACTTTAGTGCTATAGAGGATCATGGCTTTGTGACTTTAATGCCGACTTTTAAGGCACTTCCACGCACTAGATCCAGGTACTCTCCACTACCCTTTTGCATACTTACTCCAAGCTCGAATGTTCTTCATATCCACAAAATGTTCTACTAACTTAGCCAAATCATCATAGTTGGCGCTTTTATACCATTTTGACAAAGCACTCAAGCCCCATTCATTCCTAATTACAATTGTTGTTGCTAATCAGAATCGTTGTCTTTCATGCAGATAACTGCTATTTCAGCAAGTCAAATTTCATGAAGAACATTCAAGATAAGTGGCTATGTACTTTGAGCTTTTCAAAATATTGATGGTGCTGCTTTATCGGACATTAAACAGCAAAGAACACACAAAAAGATGCAGACAAAAATCCCCTATTTTTAACTAAGTACATATATTAGTAAGTCATAAAGGCCAGAGCAGATTTATTCAACCGAAATGACTTCAACTTGATATATGACAAAAACTACTACTGCACGAATTTGGTACTCAAAATACTTCCGCAATAAGGGGCCTTCATATGTGTATTGCAGCGTCCCTGGAATCGTTCCCAGATAGTGTGATTATCTTGATGAAATCATTCCAACTATTCTGCACTCATGTGAACATTCCTGGAAAATTTTCTAAATGGCTGAGAAGTAAGTAGACTTTGATACTCATGTTGCATCCAAATTGCAACATAAAGAGGAAGATCCTTTCTTTACCGTAGAAATTTTAAATATCCCAAAAAAAACAAATCTTCTTTTTAAAGAATTTTTTGAGAATTTTTCAACTCAGATTTGATCCTTAATACAAACATTCACTGATGATTTGATGCTCTCAAATATTGTTTCACCAGACCAAGTTTTATATGAAATGCCGGCAAAATGATATAATTTCGATCCTTTAGAGGTTCGCTTACAACAATATGGCTACCTGGAATTACTGCTGATGTTTCCACAAGTTTTGTTTTAGCAATTTTGTCTTCAAATTTGATCGGATTGTTATGAAATTGGGCAAATATGTAGATATTGTGCTCAAACGTATATACAAACTGAGTGGATTGATTTGAAATCATTGACCTGGAATTAGTAAATCCATTAAAATATTTTATGTACTGTGTATTTACCAAAAGTTTATCATTTTAGCTTCTGTCTTCTAAGTGGACTTCTTTAAGCCTTCTTTAAGCCACAACCTACTAAGGACACCTCTGATGCAGATATATAATAGAAGCGATTAGTGTTTATCAAACCGGAGCTCCCATACTATTGATACTCATATTGCAAACAAATATTCTTCAAGATTCTTCATCAGTTTATAATATATTGGTGAACTTATATAGTTTATAGAATGTTTATAGAATGAATTTCACTGATTTTTACTTTTTGCAAAAAGTTTCAAAATTTTCTTGAGATAATTAATTGTTTGTTATTTACTTTTTACCCTTGCCGGGTTGAGTATAATACTATAAATTATTGTTGAGTAAGCGCAAGTGCACCTAAACTTTGCTTCTTGCGCTTAGGCCTTGCTGTTGCTAATCCATCTCTACCACAAAATACTCTGACAATGCCCTTTAATATGCAACAGTTTTTGTGTACGATTCCTCAAAGTAGGCAACAAATTTTCACTTACAAAAGATATAAGATTCATGATTGGGAAGCAAATGTACTTTACTTATGCATATATATGTATGATAAGCACGATATGAGATAGGTAGATAAAATAAGTAAATATCAGGAAATATCTTTTCATATTTATATAAATTTTAATTTCAATTTCTAGATTTACTCAACTTTACAAAAAAAAATATGAAAAATTGAATCAATAATTGTAGCAACCACTTTCATGCCAATCGCAGTATAGATGTTCATAGTTCCAAAATAGTCCGGATGGACAAAGCTGTACGTATTCTATGCCATTACTACACTGAATGAATTTGTGACAATCGTTTGGATATGGCAAATATTGGGCCCCACTACTACAAGAGAGCGGTGGGGTAGGCTCGGTTGGCAGGCTTGTTGAAATATCCGTAGAAGCTGGTGAAGTTAATGATTGAGTGGTACTTTCTATCGGCTTAGTGGTTGATGGCTCCTTGGAAATCCGTTCTGTTGTGGTCTCTTTTGTAGCAGTGGTTGGGACCTCCGTCCAAAGTGTAGTTCCCTCTTCTGGCAGGATTGTTGAAATATCCGTAGAAGCTGGTGAACTTGATGATTCAGTGGTGCTCTGTTTTGACTGATATCTGCTCTGACTGAGTGGTTGAAGCATCTGTGACAGGACTCTCTGTTGTGCTCTCTTCTGGCTGGATTGTTGATTCATCTGTAGGAGTTGGTGACTCGGTGGTACTTTCTATCGGTTTAATGGTTGATAGCTCAGTGGAAATCTGCTCTGTTGTGGTATCTTCTGAATTAGTAGTTGGGATATCCGTCCAGCTTGATTCATGTGTGGTACTCTCTTCTGGCTGGATTGTTGAAATATCCGTAAAAGTTGGCGAAGTCAATGATTCGGTACTCTCTTCTGTCTGAGTGATTGGAACATCAGTAGAGCTAGTTTCTTTCTTAGTACTCCCTGTTAACTGAGTGTTTGGGGCATCCGTCACAATGCTCTCTGTTGTACGAGTGCTCTCTTCTGGCTGGCTAGTTGAATTACCCGTAGAACTTGCTTCCTCCGTAGTACTCTGCTCTGCCTGAGTAGTTGACTGGAGTGTTGATACATCTGTAGGAGTTGGTGATTCGGTGGTACTTGCTATTGGCTGAGTGGTTGCTACTTCTGTGGAAATCGGCTCTGTTGTGGTCTCTTTTGTCTCAGTAGTTGCAACATCCGCATCCGTCGACTTGGGCTCTTCTGAAATATGTGTAGAACTTCCTTCTTCCGTAGAACTCTGCATTGGCGGACTGGTTTGGGCATCTGTCACTGGACTTTCTGTTGTACTCTCTTCTGGCTGGGCAGTTGAATCATCCGTAGAAATCGTACTTTCAATCGGTTGGGTAGTTGTTGCCTCTGAGCAAATCTGCTCTGTAGTTCTCTCCATTGACTGAGTTGTCGGGACATCTGTGCTACTCGGTCTGAGTGTAGACTCTTTTGGTTGAGTATGTTGAATATCCGTAGAACTCAAATCTTCTGTGGTATTCTCTACCGGATGAGTATTTAAGCTTATCTCGTTCGGATCGCTCGTTGAAATATCCGCACAGATTAGCTCGTTTGTGGTACTCCGTTCTAACCGGATTGTTGAACTATCTTCATAACTCGATTCATCTGTAGTACCATCTTCGGGCTGGTTGCTCTCTTTTGGCAGCCTGATGGGCATCTTCAAGAAATTGAGCTTATCTCTAGTTATCTCTGATAATTGAACTGTTAAGTCTCTTGATTGATTGATTGTTGATTGTGCATTCAATGCCTTAAGTTCAACTATCACAATAGATATCACAATTATGATGACTTTGCGTTGCAAATTATGACAAATCGCTAAAATATTCAAAATGAAAACAAATATTATTGTTGTTGAGCGTCAGAATTCCGTGCACTTTCAACCATATTACCCATTTTGTGCCTGTATCTTACAGCTAAGTATGTAGTTACAAAAATGACTTTTTTCTCCGTGCGCATTGATATTTATATATTGCTGATAGCAAAGCGAAGTGGACGTCTTATCTGAAATGTTCGGTAGACCAGTTATCTTTAAGAGAGCTTCACATCAACAGAAGTGTGCGGAAATGTAATTAATATATCTGATTAATTGACAATGTATTTCGGTTGGTTACAGAATACTTCCAAATTATTGGCTTGGTGTTGTTGATCTCGCTTCGGTCATTGAGCTAGTGAATCAGGTAATATTTTTCTGCGATGTAATTAGGCTCTTGATGTAAATTTCTACTAACAGAAATTACAAATATTCTCCAAAGCATAGCTACGATATCAGTTAATCAAAATCATGATATGCGAAATATATCAAAATCATGATATGCGAAATATATCAAAATCATGATATGCGAAATATACCGTCTGGGCTTGAATCACGACCATGAAGTTAAGCTTCCAGTTCGACCCATTGTCTGTATGTAAGAGAAGTACCTTGAACATTTTGGTAGATATTTATATAGATACTCGTAATCAGTGTGGATGGTAGTCCCCGCTAGTGACGAAATCTGTTATACAACAAATAAAGTGTTCCACTGTGTGGTATGTGAACTCTACGATTGTGCCTAAAAGTATGCCCTGCTTTTTAATGCTACAATTTGGAGAGTAAAAGAAGTAAGAAATTTTGCTGCTTTTGTAAAATCTCTTTTAAAGTATTGGAACAAATGTGTTTGATAATATGTACTCACAATTATATTAACAATATTTCAATGAAAACTATAAATTTGCGAAATCTCTGTAATTTAGTTTTAGACCAAAATGCGATCTCGATTATGTTTTTCTTGATTAAAAACTAAAAACAAGTAAGTACGCTGTAGTCGATATTCCGACTATGAGATACTCAGCAGTTATTCTAATATAATATTCTTAGCGCCATCTATTGAACACATTTTTCATTCATATGTCTATATATGGGAGCTATATGATATGATTTTACATATGAGCAGCTTTCAGCTTACAATAAGAACACAGTGAAAATTACAAGTTGATAGCGTTCAAACAGAATAGTTCACATAGAAACAAGCAGACGGACAGACAGACAGATGGAAGAAGGAAGGCCCTAAGAATTGACATCTTTGACCTGAAGTTGGTGGGTTATTTCTTCGTAACTGTGACATAAAAACCATATAAGAATTCTACTCAGAGATTACAATTATGAGAACTAATCACATTGCTCTATTACAAGGTCAACTGTAACACTCTACTCGTAAGTATGTACACATTATAATTGTTCTAAAGCTTCCAAGTGTATATCAAAGAGTGACTGATCGTTAACTGCAGTCTGTTATCAAAGGCTTATCAATTCATTGATTCTATAATTTAATTACTCACGTGTGCTCGAGCAAATATAAACTGCAGTCACTGATATTCTTGGCTATTTAACGATAAGGTACAAACATTGACTTCTTGTTTTATGCTAATTAGCTACTGATAAAAGGCCGATACACCTTTGCAGTTTCAGATCATATAAATATTAGCAGAATGGCCGTCAGAATCCTTAGTACTGGCAAAACAGTGAAACGCATCACATTTAAAATGAAAGGTACGTTTAAGTCCGGACATTAAAGATTATAGTTCAGGAACTCTAATTGTGATATTTTTTTAAGCAGTAGTCGTTTCCTGGCTATTTACATCCTTACTGCTAGTAATCCTTGCAACTACGCTCAATGCAAGAAGATGCGTTACGCCGACAACAACGACTGCACTGCCAGCTACTCCGTCTACGTCCGCCCCTTTGTCAACCCTGCCAACTGGCAAGCCGACAGATGAAGCGCCAACTGATCCCACAGATGTGGACACAGATACAACAGATGATGACACAAGTTCCGAAGAAATAACATCAACTGGACATACCACTTCAGCTGGGGAAGAGACCACCGAAACGTCGGCTAGATCAACTGACGTAGATGTAGAGACTACCACTACTTCGACGAGTGAAGCTCCCTTAAAGACGACAACCACTCCAGCAGCAACAACAGCGAACACCGATGAACCAGGTGCAGACCCAACCCCACCAGCCACCCAGACGCCTGACGAAAAACTAACACCAACTACAGAGGCGCCTAATACTTCCACTACAACCACAACCCAAGTACCCTCAATAGATGCGAACGTGGCCTGCCGTAATCATCCTGGTGTACAGTACTTGCCGCATCCGTACGATTGTCATCAGTATATACAATGCGATGGATCGCTGGGCTCTATAATAACATGTCCCTATAATCTTTACTGGAATTCAGAGAGCCAAACTTGCGATAAAATATGCGCCTAAGCTCAAAGGTAGCGAATAAAATATAAGGAATGCTATAAAGTAAACTAGCACATTGAAAAGCAATTCAAGGTCTCTTCTTAAGATGGTGGGAGCACCCATAGTTAGCTTACAGATCCAGGGTTAACCAAAACTGAAACTTTAAGGTCATTGGTGTCATTAGAAGTTTCAAGCTAAAACTTAAAACAGTTCAGGATACAGATCATATTTATTGGACCTTTCATATGGTAACGTTGGCAGACTGCTTCTTGAAAACCAGCAAACAGTTAGCTAGTGATCGCTAGGAAAGGCAAAAACCATTGTGTTTCATATATAAGGTTGGTCTACAGAGGTTGGTTTTCTTTTCTGTAAGGTCAAATTGTAACCTTGTAAGATTTCACACTCAGAAAAGTAGAAGAGTAAGATCAAACAGGAACGATAACAAAAGTCGGTGAATCCTGGAATTTATTGAATTGACTCCGTTCGAGTCCCGAATAGAACTGAATAACAAGCCGAAGCATTGTAGATTTGGACCACTTCCTAATACAATAATAGCGGAGTTATATCAATCATTTACAGGCTTAATTCATTTCTGTTCCTACTGAATTCAATACTTGAAATTTTAGAACGAATTAAGGCTTGAGTTGATTCCGGAAATTTTGTTCAGTGCAGCTTTTATCTTACAGAAATTACATATGTAATAATTACCAACAAATAAACCCAATTACAATTTCATTTGTCACATTATAATGATAATTATCAAGCCTTGACATTCAATCATATGCAGTTTCATTCACAATTGGTGCAAATGCCGTACATGATATAGGGCGTGGTTTTCCGCAGTCAACTCAAAATGCTTCCCGGAATTCATGCAAAAACTCAGAACTCAATTAAATGTACTAGATGGCCTCATGTTTAACATGATCGAGGGCACTGATAAGTACGGAATGATCGAAACTGATAAGCGGGCGCCGTGCCACAACATGATGCTCAATGTCGTCTAAACACCAACATAGTGATCTCTTGTGTATATAAAGGCCACGAATTTTTGGTAATTGTGCGGAGTACAACTTTAGCAACACTCGTGGAATATATTTGAGTATTGAAATGAAAGGTATGTAGGCCAACTTTTAAAGGATATCCATGGATGATAAACCATTTCCATTTGCATCTTTAGTTACTCTGCTAGCTGTAGTGACACTCACTGCAGTGGCTGCCCTGGCCCAAGCGGCAGATCCTGAATGCGTATACCGCAAGCTGCGTGGCCTTTCGCCACATTGGCCAAATCCTTCAACCTGCTCCAGCTACTATCGCTGCTCGACGAAGAACACAGTACGCGCTGTCAACTGCCCAGCTGGCAAGGAATATAATCCAAAGAATGGCAAATGTGGTGCAGTTGGACGGGGTCTCTGTAAACTCAGCCTGGCCGCGCCATTAGCCGAGGTGAGTTACTGACTTATCAAATACAGATTCGTTTTAAGAAAACTACAAGTTTTCCATATCAAAGCATTATATATTCGATAGCGAAAGCCAACAACACAAGCTCAGAGAATTGAGAATTGTTTGTAGAATAGTTTAGCATATTTTATTCAGTCCTGCAAGAGTCCTCAAGTTCGGTAACTTACTTTCTTTACATCGATCTTGTGTGCAGCTCTCTCTCTCTCTCTCTCTCTCTCTCTCTCTCTCTCTTTATCCTACAAACTCTATACATTTCCCCATTTAAGCACTAAAAGTTACCTTAACTTGTGTTCCCAATTTATCCCTTCTTTAGGCCACCAATGTCTGCGCTGATGAAGTAACTGGCGCTTACCTCCCAAAGAATGGCTACTGCGCTGATTTCTATATCTGCGATGAACAGCTGGCTTACCCCCAGGTCTGTGATGTCGGCAGTTACTTTAACCAAACGCTGAGCGCTTGTGTGCCTGATCTGGAGGATGATCCGGTTTGCTGGCAGAATCTTTGTTTGGACAAGCCGAATGGTGTCTTCCTGCCAAATACTGAAAACAATGCCTGTGCCAAGTTTTATGTCTGCGAAGGTCAGACACCTACGCCCCAGAACTGCCCCAATGGCAGCTACTTTGACACCAAATTGGAAGCATGCACTCCCGATGCCGACGATACATGCTGGGAGAACTTTTGCATTGGCAAAGCTGATGGCGCTATGGTGGGTGACAAGAACAACTGTACCATATTCTATATATGCTCGGACGATACGGCTAGTTTACAAAACTGCCCAGTGGGCAGCTATTTCGACGGCGAAGATTGTATTCCTGGCAATTGTTCTGATGGCACCACCACGACCACGACAGAGCCGTGTGATGATAACACAACCCCGCCGACTGTAACGGAGCCCTGCGACACGGACACCACAACTGTACCGCCAGTTGGTCCCGACTGCGACTGTGCCAACGGAACACGAAATGGAGAATTGATACCCAATAAGGAAAACTGTCGCCTCTACTATGTCTGCGTGGATGGCGCCCTAGAGCCAGGCGATTGTCTGCAAGGCAACTACTTTGACCCGACATTGAATGTCTGCATTGTGGACAGCGCAAACGAGTGCCCGGAAAGCGGCGCAGCGGACTGCGCAGATGGCGAAACCGATGAAAATGTGGAGAACTGCGCCCAGTATTTCCAGTGCAAAAATGGAGTTTGGCAATTACAGAACTGCGCTACCGGCAGCTACTTCAACGCAACTATTGGCGTTTGCACCCCGGACTTGGATAATATATGTCCCCAGTGTGCCACCGAGCCCACCCTAAGGTGCCTGTCCAGTGATATGGCCAGGAGTGCCAGCAGCTGTTGGCAGTATTATGCCTGCATAAACGGTGAATGGAAGCAGGAGTCTTGCACCAGCGGATATTTCTTTGACAGCTCGATGGGCGTCTGCAAGAGCGATGATGACGGCACCGCGTGCCCCGAAAACCGGGCGGTTATCTCACGCTCCAAACGCAGCGTGGAGCCACCATCTGGCTGTGATTGTCCAGGAGGGATTCCCGCTGGCAGCATTGTGAAGCATCCCACCGATTGTGATAAATACCAAATATGTGAGAATGGCCAACTGGTTGAGGGCACCTGTGGTGTGGGCAATATCTTCAGCGAGTGCAACAATGTCTGCGAGCCCGACACCGCGGGCACCTGCTGGATCTGCAGCGGCAAGCCAAATGGCTATCAGCTACTGAATCCAACCGATTGCACTAGCTACTACACCTGCTCCGAAGGCTTGGCTGTGCCGCAAACCTGTCCCAGCGGTGAATGGTTTAATGGCAATGCCTGTGTGATCGATGTCACCGGTGAGTGCATCAATCCCTGCAGCTGTCTGTCCAGCAACGGCAACGTGGTGCATCCCATATGCTCAAAATACTACCAGTGCACGAACGGTGTGCCACAGGTTGTGGATTGTCCGCCGGGCCAAGGCTTCGACACGGCCACCAGCACTTGCTCTGCAAAGGTAGCGTGCAATGCGACTAAGTGCGCAACTGCACAAGATGGCACCACCTTTCCAATAACCGGCGATAGTACAAAGTTCTACGTGTGCATCGATGGGGAGGCTTCGATTCGTTCGTGTCCCGCGAATTCAGCTTATGACACCACATTGAACATTTGCCTCGTTCAGCCAAGTGTAAGTTTATGAAATCGATAATGTTTCTAGTGCTCCGAAAGGGAAAATCAAAGACTGGAAGTTGATCAAACTATCGACTTGCTAACTTTTCCACTTTGTTATGGAATATCCACTTCCACAATCAATTTATAATTCCCTCATATATTTTTTAATATAGTGCTCCTGTGATCAAGCTACGTGCTCAAAGGCTCCGGATAACTTACCCTACGCATCCCAAAATGCTGACAACTCCACCTTCTGTGTTTGTCGCAACAATGCTGGATATCTCGAGTCATGTCCCACGGGTTACGCCTTTAACGAAGAAGTTGAAATTTGTCAATTTGTAAGAAATTCTTATATATATAACAACTACATATAAATATGCTTACTTAGCCTTTTTATCCTTTTTAGACTGGCCCTTGCGACCCCACTGCTTGTGCTGGCAATCCTGAGTTCTGGATTTCGACCAACTATGATGATCCCGACAGCTTCTGCATTTGCCGTGATGGACAACAGGTGTCAGTTCCCTGTCCCATTGGTTACACTTTCAACAGCCAAGTCAAATTGTGCGTTATTGCCCTACAGCCAGATGTAAGTAGTCATAGAACAGGGTCCCTGTCTCATTCATGCTTATCAATTTGCTGATGCCATTTATAGCCAAGATGTGGGCGCGACATTTGTGTGGGCCAGGAGAACGATCTGCCTTTGCCGGCTTTGGATACTGACGCTGGTTTCTGTATATGTGATAATGAGATACCTTTATATTATGATTGTCCTGAAGACAAAACATTTGACAGCACTCTGGGTATCTGCATGCAAGTGAGTTCTACTATTGCTCCGCGTCCCTGATGACCCGAATTATATTCAAATATTTCAAATCTTAGGCAGCGGAGCTCTGTGAATGCAATGCTGCCTGCAATGCAGCTCAGTGCGATGAGATCGCTGAATTCGATCCGTTTGAAGCTATTAATGAACCACAAGGATTCTGTTACTGCAAGGATAATTGTCCCATCTTTGCCAACTGTACGAATGGTAAAATGTTTGATACAACATTAAATATTTGCTTGGAACCAGTGGTAATGTCTCATGTGACATATATGTGTGAGAAGGATATCATCATTAACGAGCTTTGATTGCTTTTCTAGGATCCATGCCTGGCTAACTTGTGTAATGCAACCCAATGCGATACTCTAGACGAATATGAACCTTTTGAGGCCAACAATGGAAGCCTTGGCTTCTGCTATTGTGAATTCGGTCTACCGATCTATCGTCTATGTCCCGAGGGCAAAGAGTATGATGCCATTCAGGGAATATGTATAGAACCTGAGGTAAGATTTAGGTAGACTTGAGAAAAGGAAGATCGAAAAGGATCGTAGTGGAACCTGGGCTTTTGCTCATCCGTTTGTACCTCTATAGAACTACTGCGGACAAGTGTAAAGTCCTTCCTTTGAAGTTAAGGGTAACCTACAGTCTCTTCTATTCAGTATTGAGCCACTGGTTCACCTTCAAACGCTGTTAGAAAATCAACATTGCAACAGGTCACAGCACCTGCAAAGTACAATTATCCTAACAAACGAAAACTTTACTAAGTTTACAATTCACTTTTATTTCACAACTCCAGAATGAATGTACGAACGGCCTATGCGATCCAGATAAGTGTTCATGTCTGCCAGAATATGAACCTTATCCTTCTTTAAATGTGAGTGATCCGACCAGTTTCTGCTACTGCAAAGGTGGTAAGCCCGTCTATCGCAACTGTGATGAAGGCAAAATCTACAATGATGCTGAAAAACTCTGCACATTAGATGAGGTAAGAGATGTGACTGAATGAGCTGTGTTGACTTCGGTCAGTCATTATTAAATTACATTTCACCTATCAGGCGCCGTGCTCGGTTTGTGGTACCGGCCAATGTGCCACGCAGCCAGACAATACGGCCTATGCAGCCCTAAATACCAATGAGGGCTTCTGTCTGTGCCTCTCCGGCATATCCGTTTATAAAACCTGTCCCACGGGCAAGCAATTCAATGATACACTGCAAATATGCCTGGAAAAAGCGAAGCCCAAAGAACTCAGTGTCTGTGATGATTTTGAATGCAACACTCGATCATCGTATGAGAGCTTTGCAGCCAAGAATACGACCGATGGATTCTGCACCTGCGTTGATATCGGCCACGCTGTCTACCAGAATTGCGAGGCTGACCAGCACTATGACCAAAGCGTGGGCACCTGTGTCCATCTTGCATGCGATGCCATGGCCTGCCGCAACCGGGCTCAATACCAACCCTTCGCAGCGAGGAACACCACAAATGGCTTCTGTTCGTGTGATGGTGTGGCCACGTACCATCACTGTCCCATTGGACATGTCTTTGATGTCAGTCTAGCTGTGTGTGTTGAGCCAGTTGTTGTATGTGATCCGTCAGCTTGCAGCACTCGCAAGCTATTTAGCACTTTCCCAGCCGGAAATACGACAGCAGGATTCTGCTCATGCGATGGGTCTGATGGCGTTGTAAACTATTACGATTGTCCCGAAGGAAAAATCTTTGATGCAGACTTGGCCTTGTGCAGGGAGAATGAGCATACAATACAAAAGAGATCAATTGAGCCGGATCAGGAAAAAGTAAGATCGCTATCATTGCTTAAAAGATTCTTTCAGAAATTGACATAAGATCATACCCCTCCCCCACTACCCCATGCGAAGCGAACCGCCCTTCATTCTATGAATAACGATCTGATCACCTGATATACAATTGGATGTCATAATACGTCCTATATATACTTATATACTCGATATACTTTATATACACATACACATACCATGCATGTTATTTAAGAGTTATGAATCTATGATCTAATTGGAAATTCCGCTTGTTCCATTTCTATGGCATACATATTTTCCACATACATAAATATTTTATGTACTTACTAATTATATATTATAACCCTGAAATAAATTCAAATTAGATGTGAACTATAATTTTGGCCTTTTATTTAACTAAACTGAATGACAAAGAGGAATGGAACAAGTGGATTGTCCATGTTCATTTGTATATTGATTGCTGTATTGATAACATTATGACATTATACACTTTTGCCTGCATGAGTTGTGGCCACTGGAGCTCAAACTAGAGATGCCTCTTCTCCTCATGTTCGCTTCTTTCTCATACTGAACTCATAAAGCGACTCCAAACGGCTAAACATTTACAATCATTCATTTATCATTATAATTTTCCTGACTGTGAAACCGCTAAACCACAAATTCACTTCCACAGTTGCCGCTCTCTGCTCTGCCATCCTGTGTGAATCACACCGAGGGCCAACTGCTGCCCGCCACAAATGGCAGCTGCTTGCAATACTACCGTTGCGTTGGGGGAAAATGGCGTCTACGCAGCTGTCCCAAGCAACAATACTACATGGCGAGGCTAAGCACCTGCCTGCCCCTGCCAACTAGCCAGAGTCAAGGACAAGGCCAAAACCGAACAGTGGAGGATATCTGCAATAGTCTCGACCAGATTGCAAACAATCAGAACGAGTTCTGTCAGCACCTTACTGTGCGTCCTTCAGCCGCTGGCTGTGCTAGTTTTCTCATGTGCCTAGACAACGCCTGGTGGCAGCAACAGTGTCCCCTGGGCATGTACTTCAATCGGGATCAGAACTATTGCCTGCCAAATAGCGCCGGACAGTGTCCAGAGAAAGCTGAGAATGCCACTCGCTGTGACAACGGTAAGCGGCGCAGCTTGGCCAACAACTGCCGCTCCTATCAGCAGTGTATAGATGGACAGTGGGAACGCCGCAGCTGTCCTCAGACAGAGCGATTTGAGAGTTGGCTGCTTGACTGCGTTCCCAACGACAGCAGCTGCGATGCCAATGGACTAAGGCGCGTGTGCAAACCAGGTGAGCTGCGTGCCTTGCCAACTGTTGAGGGCAATGATAATTGCATGCAGTTCTTCCACTACTGCGAGTCGAGCGAGTGGCTGGTGGGCAGCTGCCTGCGGGGACATAGCTTTAACGGAAAGCTAAATAAGTGCCAGCCACAGGATAGGGACAAGTGCCAAGTGACGCATCCAGATCCAATCCGGGTACGTACAACTATATCATTCTTAAAAGCACCCAGCTCTGATATAAAAAGTTTCCCCCAGCAGGAGACTCTGACACATAATTCGACAATCAACTGCACAGGTCAGCTGGATGGAAGGAGCGTACCACATCCTCATGACTGCAGCCGTTTCTATTTGTGCCTCCAAGAACAAGCCGCTGTTGAGCAAAGCTGTGCAACTGGCAGCTTCTTCGATGCCAGCTTAGGCTATTGTCGGCCCAATGATGGTTCATGCAAGCAGCATGTTTGCGAAGATGTCGCTGAAGGCAGCTTGGTGGCGCATCCCCATAATTGTTTTGCCTATTACAATTGTTCCAGCAGCCGGAATGGCTCAGAAGTGTCGTACTGTCCCCAGGGACAGTATTTCCACAGCCAGTTGGCACAGTGTCGTGCCGATCATGGTCAGTGCCTGCGAGAGTACGACCCAGGCTCAAACACTGGCAACTCTACCGACAGCCGTTGCCGTGGACAGGCGCATGGAGTCCGCCTGCCGCACGAACAGTATTGCAATCTATACTATGCCTGCGTACACGGTCTGGCCATACCCGTGGAGTGCCCCTTACAGCAACAGTTTAATCCCGTGCTGAAGCGTTGCGAGCCGGAAACGCAAGCTATACAAAAATGCCAAAACGGGCACTTGGAGAGCAGCGGCAATGGCAGCGCCATCTACAGCTGTGGTAACCTGGCAGATGGTAGCTATGTACCCGACCGCAGCGACTGCACCCGGTATTATATCTGTGCCCAGGGTCTGGCAATGGCTCAGCGTTGCCGCGCCGGCTTATACTTTGATGCGGAGCAAATGCTTTGCGTGCAAGATGATGGCTCCTGTCCGTATGCGGAAGATGTTGATGAGGCAGAACCAAACAACCAGCATGTGCCACCCGATCCATTCATCTGCGGCAGCAACAAAGATGGCTATATAATGCCAGATCCACACAACTGTCACAACTTCTACATTTGCGTGACGGGCAAGCTGCGCCACGAGCTATGCTATAAGGATAACTTCTTCAATGCAACACTTGGACAATGTCAAACTCTTGACTTGGGTACCAACTCAACAGAAGAAGGACAAGGGGATGCGGTTGCACTCACAGTAATCACAGCCAATCTTACGAGCTCAGATCAACGAGTTATGAACGAGTGCGGCGATGCTCCAACTGCTTTTGCCGATCTGTGCCATATTATAGGTCCTGGAGCCACAATAGCCGAGCAGGGTGACTGCCGTCGTTACATTAGCTGCGAGAGTCAAAGCGAGGCGAATGAACCGATCTCGCAACGTTGTCGGAACGGTGAGAGCTACGACAGTCTGCTAGGCATTTGCCGTCAGAATGATGGCACCTGTCTCATGGAGAATGGCGAGCGCGTGGGCATCTGTAATGGAAAACATGGCCAATTGGCTCGCGATGCGGACAATTGTCGCGGATACTTTGTATGCTTGCATGGCCAGAAGATTGGAGGCGAATGTCCTACGGGTAATTTCTTCAACAAAGCCACGAATATGTGTGAGGCGGATGTTCAGCAGCAATGCAACAACAATGTCATGGTAGAGGTGCCCAGGAGCGAAGTGATTGTGTGAGCGGTTAGTCAACTATGGAAATTTTTGGAAATTCACTTAGGTTTAAGATAATGGTGTTGGGTTCAATAAAGCGTGCAGAGGTCACCTTTTAGATTTGGCAATTGGAAAAGCAAGCATGAAGAACAGCTTTAAAGTGATTTCCAATAGAATTGTTTGTGATTTTTATATAGAAATCATAATCGCCGATACAAATGAGGACACCGAGAAACTCAGTGATTCAGATGGATATTAAATGTCAAGCGTAAAGACAGGGAATGCTACTCATTTAGTTCAGTTTTCTGATTCCGTTTTTCACTAGTTTTTGTTCTCTCTTTCTAGATCAGTTATTCCTGTTCGCTCGTTCTCATTCAGTTGAACCTTTCCCTTGCTATTTACTTGTTCTCATTCACATTTTCTTGGCTATTTATTATAATCGTAGTCTAGTTTTTATGCACTTGTTCTTAGCTTTTGCTACTTGAAAGAAGAAAGATATGCTATTGGCATCTTCAACATTAAGGCTTAAACAATTGGAGCAGCTTATAACATTTGCATGGAGTAAAAAACTTACCAAGTTTGCCTAACCATCCTTGCGTTATCCAAATTACAGAATTCACACTTTGCACACTTTGAGCACGCAATTCACATCAATATGGAAGTGAGTTTAACCACTGACTACAAATTTCTGGGCACACAAAGTACCAGTGCTTATGCATCTTCCCACCTTAAGGATACTTCAAATGACGCACTCACACAATACGATGCCTGTCATATTTAGTAGTACTTCAGTTGAGCAGTTATTATCGCCTACAGATGGGTCTTTCAATCCTCACCTTTCCAACCCAGATTTCACCCACGTTCTGTGACCTTTTCGGTTAAGAAAAGCATTACAAAAAAAAAAGAAAACGGAACCCCCTCTTGCTGTGACGTCACAGTCAAGTACTTGTGGGAAAACCTGGCCCAGGCACTTGTCTGTTATAATTGGAAATAAGCTATGGAGTCCCTTGATTGCTTGCCTATCCATATTGTATGGCCAAGCTAATGAAACGGATTGACTTCATTCCAAGCTAACGTCATTCGTTTTGAGAGCCTCTCTGTTATGGCTTCCATTGGCTTACTTGTGATTTCCAGACATTGAGTATATATCGAGTGTAGGCACATAAATATAAAAGTTTCCAAAGTGTGTCCTTTACAGTCACACGATTGACGTCCTCAAGAATAGCTGAATTGTTTATGATGAACAAGCAGAACAAAATTTCATGTGAATGTGTAAGCAAGTGCTTGTACATATCTATATATATATATATATATATATATATAGAATATTTGTCGCTATTCATTGACAATCTAAGTGTCATAAATCACGCAAAAACAATTCTGTAAAGCTTAAATTCCATTACGCATACGCCCGAGTGTACGCAGTGGATTGGTTAAAATTAACCACCAGCAATGACGTAGATTTGATGGAAACAGTTTTCACAGCTTACAATAATAGTATTTACAACCATACTCAATAGATAATATCGTTGAAGTGGCTATATAGTTATATGGTCACGATTCTTATAAAGCAATCAATGTGAGCTGGTGGGGGTGGTTAGAGCTCTTTGACAGAAAGGTCTATAGAAATGGTTGCATGAAGGCCTGAACAATGCTTATAAATAACTCTTACTATATTTAAAGATATATATTTAGAGATATATTTATACTTGTAAAAAGGGCACTCAATCAAACTGAATACGTGATAAAGGCTGAATAAAGGCTTGGCTTGGGGAGCTCAAGCTTTGAGCGGCATTGACCTTTCCTGTGATTTCTCCAACAGCTCAGTTCATTTTGTTGTAATCTTTTAACGTCAATGTTTTGTCTTCCTTGTTTTTAGTAATCTTACCATTTCTTGGTACAGTTTTGCCTGCTCCTCTTCATAGCATATACGCCACATTCTAAACGTTAATCTTCCTAATTGTTGGGTATAACTTGATGGCTTCTTTCTATATAGCTTCTGTGCGAGTGTGTGTTTCCCAAAAACCGATCGACTATTTACCGATGCAGATTTAGATAGTGCGGGTATGGGGATGGATTAGTAACT
This sequence comes from Hirtodrosophila duncani, assembly GCA_037043425.1. NCBI lineage: Eukaryota > Metazoa > Arthropoda > Insecta > Diptera > Drosophilidae > Hirtodrosophila > Hirtodrosophila duncani. Next base: position 2,264,251 of record JBAMBM010000834.1, on the reverse strand, counting down.
GATTTAATGTTCTGAGCTGCGGCAACTCTCAGCTCTAACAAAGCAAATAGTGATAAATTCATGAGTTTGAGTAACTAAAAGAGAGACAACTTATATAGGGCAAATTATGATTAGAGAGATTTGACAATCATAAGCAAAACAATATAGAGTGTTCGTGAGTAAATGCTATAATTTTATAACTTGATAGAACTTCAAATGAAATGTCACTGAACTCACTTTTCTGTTTACTTTATGATCCCATAAAGCAGTTTGTTCTTACTTAAAGAAACAAATTAATGTGCGGCGAAAACGTTCTCATCAATGATAAGCTTTTGAATGAAATGTTGACTGAAGACAGGATGATGCCACAAGCAATTTATTTCAGCAAACATTTATAAACAAACTGGTGAAACTTTAGCCCAAGAAAATAGCTAATATTAACCAAAGAGTTTACATTTTTAAACCTACATACTTACATGCAAATCTACATACAAATCTATGGCCAATAATGTAGTGTAATAGGAGTACCTTGCCGTTCAGACAGACACGCTCGATTTTATTTTTTTCATACAAACCGAACGAGTGAGTGCGAGGAACGTATAAAAATGAACACATTTGATTATCTAGTGCATTAGTAGTATTACTCTAGTGCGGGGAAGGGGGCAGAGGGCAACATTCAAAGCACACGACAGTTACGGCTGGAATCCTGGCACACCGTTAGACCTTAGTCTGTTGGTCATTCGTGTCCGAGCTTTCCGACAAATCGGTCGAAAATCAGAGTCTCCATAATGGTGAAGGAAGTGTATTGATAAAAATGAAAGACATGCGAAAGGAATATATATATATATGTATATATAAATAAAATATATGAATCTTTAATACAAAATCAATAAGTTGAAAATCAAAAAATATAAAAATTGTGCAACAACAATCGGAATTGATATAATAATACCAGCAGTGCTATGTGTAACACCTTAACGGAAATTACTTGCATATTAACTTAAAATCAATAATCGATTTAGTTAAATACGATTTCCTGGACACTGACAGGACCCAATCAATAAACGTTCAATCCTTGTGATTACTTCAATGGCATGGGACTTTGCACAACTGACAGACAATCAAACCACCGTTGAGCCATCTAGCTTGTCTCGCGTCTATTAAAGACACACAGGTATGAATCTATATGTTTTGGATGACAATGCCTCTGAAGACAACGAGAGTTAAATGACAAAGTCGAAGTAAATGTTGACATACGAAAACTAATTCAATTAAATATTAACAGATCAAAGTTGTGCCCTCTAACCTTCGGGCAAAGTCTTAACAAAGTTATTTGACGCAATCATCCTGTTGACATTCAAGTGCGGGCGTATCTACTACATATTGTATTCCTATTCAGCAACAAGTTTATTTACCTACTTAACCCTGGCGACCCAAAAGAAGCAACCTGCCATTGTCCAACATCTATGTGTCCATTGTTTCTTCAAATACATTCAAAAATAGAACAGTCAGTCGGTGCGTGAGGTGAAGCCATCATGAACTTGTACAAACACAAATTAGTTGCGGGCTGAAAAGGGGGGCAGAGGAAGTCATGTGACATGTACGGGCATACACACATTAAGAGTTGTCGTTTATAAACTCATACGAGTATATATGCTCATATAGCACTCGTGTCAATGTAAGCCTGGGAATTAAAAATGCAAAAACATTGCAACTGAATCAGTGGGCTATAGAACCTATGGTCCCTTAAGGACCATATTAAGTGACTTGCAATATTCACATTACTTTTTCTACACTTCCGCCGCTTCTACTTAAGTATAGGGACATTTTAATATCGCAGCCATTTTTGTGCAAACGTCATATGTGAGTTCTAAGGGCAGCCTGATTGATTTTAGACTAGCCCACAAATTCTTAGGCTAATTTGTTCGATTTTTTTCTCTTTTTATAAAAAAAAGAAAATATGAAAGAAAGTCCAACTTCGGGTACCCGAACTTTATATACCCTTGCAGAACTATAAAAAGGAAACAAAACTTAATGGTCTAAAACGTATTTCCTTTAGCTGTAGCAATAGGCAGCAAAGCAATCTTCCTTTTAATTTCCTTTAAATATTATTTGAGTACATTCTTATATACAAACAAAGAAACTTTCATATACATACATATACAGATACATACATATACATATACATACATATATACATACATATACATATACATACATATACATACTAAATATTCACATTCCAAGAAATCAGTTTATGATCCAGTTGCTCTGTGTCTAGCACAAATAACGCTGATTGCCTTGCAAATGGAATGTTGTTGGCGCCATCTATTGTACAAAGTTTTTATTTATATGTCTATATGGGCGCTAAATGTTATAGTGGTAAGATCCTTATGAGGTTTGCATATGAGCAGCAAAATTGTGAATTTAAAACTGAGAGAGTAGTTCGCATAGATGCAGACGGACAGACGGAAATGCTTCCTTCTACAAATATCGTGACAAAATCATAATGCCCTCTGCAAGGGCTTAATAACAGGGAAAATATATACATACATACATTTATATGTAAGTTTAAGAAGCCCCAAGGTCTGCTGACCATAGTTGACTCGGATAGGACCACTATATCATATAGCTCCCGTATAACCGATATATTCGAAATGAAGTCTTAGTACAGAAAAGTTGGTTGTTTTTTATACAAATTTAACCAAATTTGGTAAATGTCAGTTTCAAAAGCTTCTACTTCTGCTGAAAATAAGGAGATCCGGATCGGATCACTATATCACTCATTAACTGCTCCATTCGTGGCTCAGTCGTCATAAATAAAGTAAACCATACAATGCAAATCATACTAGCACTTTTGTAGAATGCTCAATCGGGCACATATATATAAGGTTAAGATCAAAGATCTAAGGGAAACTAGACTGCCTGTCAATTATAATAATCGTTTCTGTTAAATTCTTTTGAGGAAATTTAAAAAAATATGGAAAAATAAATGCAATACATATCGATTGCTATTATCTGCTCTTTGGATATGATTAACCTGAAATTCTGCCTCATTTTTCATTGTACAGTATTGACTCTCATATATGGGCAAAAACAACGATATCAACATAACTCTATTGAATTTGGAAAATTACTTTTATTATTTAGAAAATACTCTAATTGGCTTTTCCGATCCGAAACTATGTTCACTATATAAAGTTCATTTTTTAAGCATATTCAAGCGATTTTCAGTGATATATTTTCTACTTTTCTAATTTATAAGCCGCGAGAGCAATTTATGAGGGCTGCCTGTTATATTTTTAGCATAGGTCGCCTTTAGGATCCCAATTCCTATCTCAAGTTTTAAGTCTGTTATTTTGTGGCAAAAACTTACATATAACTTTTTGTTGTACGATCGCTTTTTATATAGTTTATCATGACTTGACAAATTCGTATATGAAAGAAAGTTATATTCACACTTGTATGACAATTTTTAATGATTTTCAATGTCGATTGTCAAGGGAATAATTCGCTGATGAAACCACATTTCTTGCTATTACAAAATGCTGGTACAGTGAGTTGAGTCTGGACCTTTGCTCAAGGAAGAATATCATGTGGGTCGGCCAAAAACGGTTACTTAGCCAGATGATGTACTGCAACGTTTCGCCTTAGAAGAGAAAAGTCCAGATGTATCTTGAAGAACTTACACTTTCCACCAGCGGCCAAGCCTGGCCAGAAGACCACAGTGAGCACACCCAACATCACAAACAGAGAGCACAGGCCAAAGACCCAGCTTCCGTTGAGTCTCAACACAGCATCTGCAGCACATTTGGTTGGGTTTTACGGAAAACTAATTGCTGGAAGCGGAAGAAATGGCGTACGGCTTGCCCACAACTGGGGCATCTGGATGAAATGCGCAAGTTCATTAGTTCTCCTAGCAGATTTAATAGCATTGGACATCGTATAATGTTGCAATCACCAAAAAATGGCTGTAGTGTCTATTGCGGGAGGGTAGTTTTGATGAAATACAGCCAAGGTGACATCGTAACAGGTAGCATATCATGGATCTATGCAAATGAGTATGGGTGTTTCAACTTGGGGCAAATCTAACAAATCTAAACGAAACAAATGGTCGTCTGTTTTTTCCATGTTTCTCCTATTCTAAAGACGTAAGAATTAATTCTAAATGCTTTGAAAAACTATGGAAAGACAACCGTCAAAGACAGATTCTTCTTCACCAAGGTAATGGGAGTTCTCATATGTCAGTTCACGCAACAGATGATTTGCGAACATCCAACCCGGAGTGAAGAAATGCTTCGAGCATTGATTTATTTTCATGGAGACAATACTGAAAGACCATGAAACCATTTTCAATAATGCATTATCCTTCACGACCAGGCTAGAAAAATAGAAGACAGCTCTCGTAGTTTTCCAACTATTCTCAAACAATGTGAACGTGGAATGGAACACCGATTTAGAAATCTGAATAATTTAAAAAGTTAAATTGAGGCTAAGTAATATTATAACCACCCCGCTGGCACTCTGGAAACCACGCCAGATTTCCTTATTACTTTCCATGGTTTAACATAAATGCATTTCTTATTCAAGCTGCAATTTATAAACTCTCTAAGTGTTTACTTACATTTACATTTACATTTATAAAAAAAATGAAACTTGGAAAGTAATTTTGAAGCAATCAGCAGCAAATGCACGCATGTGTATGTGTTACTCAGAGTATATATATGTAGAATAGTATGGGTGATATTAGTTGCCATTTGATTGTCATCGAGCTAACAGATTTAAATAGTTAATTATGGGTACGACCGCAGCTGTGTGTTGTGTGTCCTCGCGCGTCAATTTGTATAAACTAAGTAAAACGAATTAGAGGCATTGTAAGGCGAGCCCTAAAAATATGCTTATACGTACACTAAGGCGCCTCCATATACGTGTACTTCACAGGATTCCGTGACGCCAAAGCCACACACACCGCAGCCAAAGTGGGCCAACAAAAGCCAAGCACCACTTACTAAAAATGAACAGTAACAACGGGGACTCGAGCGGCAAGTCACACATATTTCAAATACGCATCGATAGTGTCGATGATGAGAGCACAGCGCCCATAACGGAGGCCAATTCTCGTGAGGATCTCATCGGCAGCGCCGCCCAAGAGAGCGAATCAATAAGCGAGCAGCTCATCTTTCAATTCCCAAGTATATTTACACATACAGAGAGCATAGTTTGACATGTTGGCTATAATTAATTGCAAATACCACAGGATTTCTCTCGGTACCCACACTACGAAATTCGCATTCAAGTTCTGAAGTAGCCGGCAGGCGTGAGGTGGTCTCGAGTCCGGCTAAGAGTGAGCGTTTGATGCGCAACAATCAATTCAAGGCACGACAGAGACGGCTCAGCCAGGACAGCGGCATCGTAGCAGGACGTTTAATTAGCTATGGCGTAAGTTATTCAATTGCATAAAATTTGACTTTTTCTTAATTTTCAAATCAAAATAAAGAAAAATCCATGACCAAAAATACGATTTTCTTAATTCATAATGTAAAAGTGTGAATGGATTATAATGAGATATACAGGCCTGTTCCTTTTTCAACTGGAATATGGATTGAATCCACTTGGATTTAGTGATGTTCATCGTTGTGTCTCGCTCTGTCCACTGGCGTCACCCAAACTCATGTGGAATTGCGAACAGCTTTTCAAAGTGGAAGTGTAATTCCAATGCGATTTACTTCTCAAACAGCAGTGAAAATGGGAACAGACCTGCTTGATAATGCATTTACATTATAAAATATATTAGCATATGGTGCTAACCCCACTAATTTCCATCTTATTCCAATTTTGTTATTCATTCATCAACTGCTCGATCTGAACAGGAAAGCAATGCCTTAAACGACTTGGATTTGCAGGCACGTCCAATTGAGGGTGCTGGCGAATCTGCCGATAACTTATACAACTTTCTGGCTATGTCAAACCAGACTCAGGAATCAAGCGGCAAGCCCGCCACTCCCATACCCATGCCCAATGCATATCGTGCGAAAAGAATGGATAGCGCCAGTAGCGGCAATTCGGCTGCCTACACAGAGAAGTGGCTGAACACATCCGTAATGCGCACCAGCAACGGTGCGTATGGGTATTATCAGAAGTCTAACGCAATAGCCATACCGCTACCCACACATCTGGAATCAGAGTCAGCTGAGCCGAGTCCAACACAGGCTTTTGGTCCAAAGATCGTGAGCAGCCATGATGAAGATATTCCAGGTAAGTTTGGCTATTGCGAATGGAGAAATAATTAAAAGCGGGGAAAGGTTTAATCAAGATATATGTAGGGATATGAAGAAAATAAAGATCACCGTATATATCCATATAATATATTATGTTTTCCACTTCTAGGCACTGCCATGCGACGCTCACTGGGCTTAAACCTAAGTCCAACTTTGGGTAGCGTGCGCAAGTTTAATGCTGATGAAAAGGATAACGTCCATCAGTCGTATGAAATTGTGGAATCCTCGCATTCAAATATTTTGCCAGATCAGTACGGCTATAAGCAATTGCTGCCCGCAGAGCGTAAGGCCTCGGATGCAGAGACCACCAGCAGCATCAGCGATAGCTATTATAGCAAACGGAATAGCAATGCTGGCGATTCGGCAGACGAGCGACGCATTAGCAAACAGGATCGTGAAGGACTCGATCCAGAGTCGCTCATGTTCCGCGACGGACGGCGCAAAGTGGACATGGTGCTGGCCTGGGAGGAGGAGGACCTGGGTGTTATGACCGAGGCAGAGGCGCGGCGTCGTGATCATAGGCGTTGCTTTATGGAAAATCTTGTCAAGGAGGGCCTCGAACTTGAGCTGGAGGACAAATCACAATCGTTTAACGAAAAGACATTTTTCCTTAAGATCCATTTACCGTGGCGTCTGGAAACGCGACTTGCCGAGGTCATGAATCTGAAATTGCCCACAAAACGTTTTATAACCATATGTGTGAAGCCATCATGGGTAACTGTCATGCTTCAGTGGTCATGGAGAAGTATTTATTTAAATTTATTTTTTATATTCAGGATGAAGAAAATGTGGTGATGCGCAACTATCAACACTGGAAGGATGTGTGGCAACGACTGACCCAAAAAATACAACTGGACCAAAGTGTACTGGAGGGTGAAACGACATTCAAAGCAGCGACTGCCAATGGAAACCCGGAAGAACAGTAAGTGTTTCTATACTTTTAAACATAAAATGGCCAAAAACTACCTGAAATTTATGGTAAAGCAGACCATTCTTAAGCCTAAGGAAAATTTTCTAACCATAAGTCCTTGATCACCATGATGCCTTTAAAAAGAGGCGAAAGTCTGCAATTGATACAGTTCTGCAATCATAACACAATGTATATTCTCCTTCTAAATAGATTCATTGTTAAGGATCGGGCAACGGCTTACACAAGTGCTCAGCGCTCCTTGATGGTCATGCAGGTGCTCATACGAACGCCCTATGACGAAAGCGATCGCAGTGGCATCCGGCGACTGCTCAACGACGGCACCTATCTGGGCTGCTTTCCCCTACACGAGGGTCGTTACGATCGACCGCACTCCAGTGGCATCTCCTTGGACCGACGCATACTCTATCAGACCTGGGCGCATCCATCACAGTGGTATAAGAAGCAGCCGCTCTGTCTGGTGCGCAAATATTTTGGTGACAAAATAGCGCTCTACTTCAGTTGGTTGGGTTTCTACACGGAAATGTTGGTGTATCCCGCCGTAGTTGGCACTTTGTGTTTCATCTACGGCGTGGCTACAATTGAATCGGAGGATAATACGCCCAGCAAGGAGATTTGCAATGACTATGGCACAAATGTAACTCTATGTCCGCTATGTGATAAGGCGTGCAGCTACCAAAGACTATCGGAATCTTGTCTATTTTCCCGCCTCACCTATCTCTTTGACAATCCATCCACCGTATTCTTCGCCATATTTATGTCCTTTTGGGGTAAGTTAATAACCTGGTTTACTGTGGCACAGCTATAATTATGTACAACATTTTAGCCACCACTTTCCTAGAGCTGTGGAAGCGCAAACAATCAGTCTTAGTGTGGGAATGGGATCTGCACAATGTAGACATGGATGAGGAAAATCGCCCCGAGTTTGAGACGAATGCAACCACATTTCGCATGAATCCGGTAACCCGGGAAAAGGAGCCATACATGTCCACTTGGAATCGTGCCATACGCTTTGTAATCACAGGCAGCGCTGTACTCTTTATGGTAACTAAACTAATTGATGAGATCATACTGGAGGAAGAGTTATTTATAATATCCTTCTGGCAGATTTCTGTAGTCCTCTCGGCTGTACTTGGCACCATCCTTTATCGCATATCCCTGGTATCAGTTATCTATGGTGGTGGTGGTTTTTTCGTCAAGGAGCATGCCAAACTTTTCACCACAGTGACAGCAGCTCTGATCAATTTGGTGGTCATCATGATACTCACTCGCGTAGGTTAAATGGAAATCCTTGATGAGTGTTGTTTTGATGTGTGATCGATCCACTTTTAGATTTACCATCGCATGGCCATCAAGCTGACCAACCTGGAGAATCCCCGCACGCACACGGAGTACGAGGATTCCTACACTTTTAAGATATTCTTTTTTGAATTCATGAACTTCTACTCGTCGCTCATCTATATAGCCTTCTTTAAGGGTCGCTTTTTTGATTATCCAGGCGATGATCAGGCTCGCCGCAGTGAATTCTTTCGCTTAAAGAATGATATCTGTGATCCAGCTGGATGTTTGTCAGAGCTGTGCATACAGCTGGCCATCATAATGGTGGGTAAACAGTGTTGGAACAATTTCATGGAGTATCTATTCCCAAAGTTTTGGAATTGGTGGCGTCAACGTAAGCACAAACAGGTGAGAAGAGAGAATGATTTCTGTTGAGAATGATCTCTAGCAAGTCGTTGTAAATTTCAGGCCACTAAGGATGACTCTCATCTGCATATGGCTTGGGAACAAGACTATCATATGCAAGATCCTGGTCGATTGGCTCTCTTTGATGAATATCTGGAAATGAGTGAGTACATTTATAAATGAGGTTCCCAAGTTCTTGAAAACTCTATAAGAAGGATTAAAAAGTAGGCAGGGATAAAAAACCCATTCAAGAAATTCATATTCAACTGCAGAAATCAGAAATCTCAGGCAGACGTGGTTCACATTTATCTGGCAGAAAATGAGGAAGTGCCGCTGCACCTGAACTACCGCAGATGTTTCTCATCCATCAAAATTAACAATGAAGACTAACACATATATCCTTTATCATTCCAGTCCTTCAGTATGGTTTCGTCACACTATTTGTCGCCGCTTTCCCGCTGGCACCGCTCTTTGCCCTATTGAATAATGTGGCCGAAATACGTCTGGATGCCTACAAGATGGTGACGCAGGCTAGACGACCTTTGGCCGAGCGCGTTGAGGATATTGGCGCCTGGTATGGCATATTGCGCATCATCACCTATACGGCTGTTGTTTCTAATGCCTTTGTGATCGCCTATACGAGTGACTTCATACCGCGCATGGTCTACAAGTTCGTGTACTCGGATACTCATACGCTGGCCGGGTATATTGAGCACTCACTGTCCACGTTCAATACCTCTGACTATAAAGAGGAATGGGGTGTAGTTACTGAACGAGACCCGGACACTTGTCGTTATCGCGGCTACAGGTGGGTACACACTTTGAATGTCCACGTATATATGTAATACACCTTCTTCACGTAGGAATGGCCCCAACGACTATGAACCATATGGCTTGAGTCCTCATTACTGGCACGTGTTTGCAGCACGCTTGGCCTTTGTTGTGGTCTTTGAGGTAAGAAATTAACATTTTCGTTCTTAGTGTGTGTGTGTGCAACAATCTAACCGTCTCCCATCATGCAGCACGTTGTCTTCGTCATAACGGGCATCATGCAGTTCATCATACCCGATGTTCCATCTGAGGTAAAGACACAAATGCAACGCGAACAACTCCTAGCAAAGGAGGCCAAATACCAGCACGGCATTAAACGTGCCCAGGGTGACAATCAGGATATCATGAGTCTGTTCCGTGATGCCAGCACACGCACCTCAATAGCGGGCAGTCAGGGTCAGGTTTTGCCCAGCAATGCTCGCGGTAGCTGGGCCCGCCGTTTCAGCCGTCTGAGTGACGGACTGGATGCCCATGTGGAAGTTGCATCGCGACCACGACGATCAGTTGAGTCAACTGTGTGGGAGGTTTCTTGACACGAGGAGGAGGCGGAAGATAACCATGCTAAAGTGTAGGATATTTTGAACTAGACTTGCAAAATCAGCTCGTTTATATAGTCTGCGTGTATTAGTGGTTTATTTTAATCTTGCGCTCATTTGTAAAATTTCTCACTCATTTTCTGTAAATAAATATATGTGAATGTTGTTTAACTTAGTGGATATTTGAAGGTAAATGTGGGGTATGTAAAATATGATATCATAAGATTAAGTTGATGTTGTTGCCTGTCTAATCTACCTATTGTATTTATGGCGGCGCATGGCTTAGGTCGGCATTAATCTAGCTTGAAGCCCGCCAAGCACCGATTAATAGCAAGAGTCGATAAGTTGTATTTGATTGCATTTGCTCACGCGTGTTTGTTCAATAACTATCGAAAAGTTTGACCTGCTCACCAAAGCTATTTGCTATGAGACTATTGAGGTCCACCGTGGATTTAAACAAAGGAACATAAAACTTTATCATATGTTTTTATAGTGCGGCCCACCTATTATTTGTTAATTTACAATTGAGTCAGTCATATGATATAGTAGCCTGATCAGTGTGACATTTAAACAGGGCACGTGGAAGCGTTACCAACATATACCAACTGATAAAATATTGTTTCCTATACTTTGTGTTAGTTATGGAAGAGCTATATAACATAGTTGTCTGATATATTCAAATTTAGCAAGCAGAAATGAAAGCTTTCAAAATTTAAGCTTACCCTTTTGTGTGCAAAAGATACGTTGGCAGTTATATGCAAGCAAACATACCAATGCTTATGAACAATGCTTGTGGACTGCAAGAGATAAGCGCCCAGAACATAGAATACTTAGTTGAGAGAAAGAAATACATGCGTGTATACGAAACATATGTTCATATGTAATCGCCGCCTTCATTTACAAAATAACAAACGATTTGCATGAAGATCTACGCTGTGCCATGCTGTGATCGTGCATCATTTACCTTTCTGTATTGACAACTATCGCAAAGGAATTTTACTCTTGCAGACGTCAAAAAGCTGGCTGCTATGGTCAAGCTGTATATCCGTTCTGCATTTCGTTTTTGGTTGTGACGCATAGTGTGAAACAATTACAATAATGTGCATTTTCATAATGGTGGTTGAATACATGAGCTTACTGAACATAAATATGAATGAATATGAATGTATGTAATTGATTTAAACTAAGGGTTCCTTCCGAGGTATTTGAACATTTTACCTGCCAATTATTCGACACAGTTCAGTGAAAGTTGGAGGGAGAAATTTCAATTCAAAATAGCATTGCATACTTTTATGAGCCAAACAAAGTTGAGGCTGTCCAAATGATAGCCTTCTCCAAAGTACACTGCTGTGCAAGTAAGTGAGAGCATATCCTTGTCTGTTAGTTGAGGTTTCCTTAACAACACGCTAAAATCGTTTCTACAACAACCAAAATAATTGTTTACTTTAAAAAATACTAGCGTATCATAGCACACATATATTGTTTGAAACAGAATTGTTGTTTTTAACGAACATTTTTTTTTTATGATGAATAAGAAACTTTCGCCTGAAGATGCCTTTTACGAAAATTTGACGCTGGGTCTGATCAAGACCTTAAGTGAGTAAAATACTTACAAGCATATGTCCTGTATTGTTAATCCTGACATCAAACCACTTTAGCAAACGTGCCGCGTGTGTGCAATGTGAGCCTGGAGCGACGACAGCCTTTGAATGCCTGCCAAGTCGTCAACTGGGAGCAGCGGCACTGTGTCTACCTGCCAGAGGACATGAAGAAGTTCTATCTGTCCACGGACGGGTTTGTGCTCAATTGGAGCTATCAGTATGCGCGTGAGTATGGAATTCCAGCTGGTAACTATTTGCAACTCACAGCTGATCCTGCAGCCAATGACGTACGTCGCGTGGGCTATGTCCACTTTCCCCACCTGCTCCAGGTGACGCTGCTGCGTGAGAATATTGAGAATACGAATATGACAGTGCCCAGTGCCAGTACCAGCTCGGATGTGCTGGGGGGAGGCGCAGGACCAAGTCAATCGTCCAGTGTAGCTGCCGCTGTGGGCAAAGACAAGTGGGGCAACGCCACGCCCATTATAACGACCAAGTCGAAAATATTCGAACTGAATAACGTCAATGAGATGGCCAAGGTAAGTGGCAGGATGCATTACACTACAACACCAACAGCAGCTCCATCATGTGGTCTCCCTCTGCTGCCTTCAGGTTTGCATGCTGTACGAATCGACCAGCTCGAACAATCCCAAGTTCTATCTGCTGGAGCTGAGCAACCTGAGTTGGCAATTCCTGGCGGACACATTCAGTGAATATCTGCGCATGGCCATTGCTCATCTGGGTCTGCCCTACTGGGAACTGTGCTTCACAAGCTTCGGCCTGCCCTCGTGGACGGAGCAGCTCTTCCTCCTGCTGGCCCCGCATTTGCTAGAGGAGCACGAGCAGCGGCGCGGTCGCATCATCAATCCAGCCAGCGAACATCCTTACAATATCATCGATCCCAACATATTCCGCGGCAAACCCAAGAGCGTGGTCAAGACGGCAGCAGCGGCGGCGGCGGCCAGCAGTGTGAAGCATGTGAATAACGCCAAGTGAATCCTTGTACAAAAATGAACAGAAATTGTATTTTGACTAAAAGGCGCACAGAGGGTTAACAAGAGAACGAAATAATGAGAATCTTGATGGTAATGAAGGGTGCTCCTGCTGTCTTAGTAGAAATCGGCGCTCTTGTCTTCCAGATCCGCCAGCAGCTTGTCCCTGATTTGTGGTCTGGGATCCTCGCTGATTTCGCTGGGCACGGCACCCACCTGACCCAGCATAAACTCCAGCTCCTCCACCGTTAGCTTCTCACCGCGCAACTCCAGTGGGCCAATGAATTGCTTGCGCAATGAGCCCTCATGGTAGATGAATATAGTTGGCAGGTTCTTTTCAGGAAAGTTTGGTATGCACGTTGTGGCTATGGAGCGCAGGAACTTAGTCTGTGGAAAGCGTACGGCCAGCTGCTGCATGTGATGGTGTATGAGCGCGCAGAGCGGCACGCCATTGGCGTACAAATGCAGTACCACCCAGATACCCTCGCCGGCTTTGGTCACTTCGTTGACATAGTCCTGGCCGGATATTTCACGCACACTGCCAAATTTGGCCTTCTCGGCAACCGCACGCATCTCAGCTATGCGACGTTGGCGATACTGCTCTAGCACTGCCTCATCCTCCGAATCCTCCAGCTCGTCCAGTTCATCCAGGGACATGTCATCAATCTTTTTGTCACGCTGCCCCTCTAGTGGAGGCAAGTCTGTGCGCCTTTGTATGGCATCGTCCATTAGTGCCTGAATTTGGTCCTCGGTGATTTCGGCCTCCTTTGCCTTGGGCCCAATAATGCCTTTGGCACGCAGCACATCATTCCACTCAGTATCTTCGTTTGGGTCCTGAAATCGCAATTTTCAATAGATTTAGCATGTGTATATCAATGGCCCCCCAACCCCAACTGCATGCATGCCTGCCTCAGATTACCAAATATGGAAATTTAAACTGAAGTCATTTCAAATGAGGTGAGGGCAGCAGCAACAGATCTATTTCCATCAGCCGCCTCTATAGAAGAAGGTGTTGACTCTTCAAATACGCACTTACCTGCATTATTCTTATGTATTTTCTGTCAAAATTAACAAAAACTAAATAATTTAAAAGTATTCCAAAGCACCTTTCGAAAAACTAAAAATAAATAAAACTATGAGTGTGACTAATAGGTGGAGAAATATCGACGGCAATGGCACTATCGAATCTATCGATAGATCGGCGGTATCGTGACACCATCAATGGCTGCCCTGGCCTTTAACTATCGATAGTCAACTAAAAAATACTGTTGAAAAAATACTAACATAAATTGATAGAGACGTTATTTTAGTGGTACTCCTGGAACTGAATCTTCTGTAAGTGCAGAATGACATATCTGGATAGCGTTTATATTACTAACCAACGTAAATAAATGTTCTGCGCAATTATTTTATTCTGTCAAAAAGTTGAAATCAAACAAATACAGTTTTGTCTTTGTCCAGCAAACTTTATAGAGTTTAGATTTTAATTATAAAATAAATTATATTCAGTAGGAGGTACATCTACTTCTACTTGTGGTAGTAATTGTAGACTTTTCGCTGTTATCGCTGTTTTCAAGAGCATTTTTAATACTTTTACGAACTTTCCTTAACCCCTGCTGTACATTTGTCTCAACACAGCAACAACTGAGTAGGATTTACTCATCATATTCGTAAAACTTGCCATAGTTAGACCCATGAATCCTCCAGCTGTAAATAGAAACGGTCTATCTGCATTTAGCATGAAAATAAGCAGCATTCTCTTAAACGTGTGATCATATTTAAACCAATTGCAACCAAAGGCAGATACCGAAAGGGTTTTACTCTGAAAGGAGCAAAGGTTAATTCTTTAACTTTGTGGATTCTCATACTGCTCACCTGCTCGTAAACCTCATTGCCAAACCAACAGTACAGATAAAACTGACACACAACACCACTAAGCATAAGGTATACCAGCACAGAGCCCGAACCAGCTCCAACAATCGCCTGAAATATGGTCATGGCCAGTATTACCACGGAGGAGATAAATTGCACCATCAGTGGAAATCGATAAATGAGTTCCAGTTGTTGCCGAAGTCTGTCAAGGAATCAATCTTTTTGAGTACCTCAATATATCTTTTAGGTATAAACTTACACAATCAATTCACAGTGATACTTGACAATGCTGATCATCCAGCCTTTAGGCTCCACTTTGGGGTTCAAAGATAGCTCTTCAAAGGATAAGTTGAGCACTTTCAAATGCATACATATCTGATTCATGAACAAAGCATTTATACAGTCAATGGTCGCGACTCCACATGATATGAGAAATAAGCCAAGGCCCAAGTAAAGATTTTGTACTAGCGGCGGAAGAAAAACGGGCATATAAGCGCGATATGGAAAACGATTGCCACTAAAACCATCCGGAGCTGAAAAATATTATTGATGATGAAATTGTTCTGAAATATTTAAAGTAATAACGGAGAGGGCAAATTCAAGAAGCTGGAAGAGTTTGAGACTAGAAGCTGACAGCTACCTCTCAAGCGAGTGCATCTTAAACAGTTGAGCACTGAGAAGCCCGACTAAAAGGTGATGGTAAAGGGACAAGATAAGATGCTTCCACGAAATTTAATGATATCAACAGAAACATCTTTTAACAGACTCAGTTGCCGTTGCGACTTGCATTTGCCACGACAATAACCGGGTTTACCCTCTCCCTGCCAACTCACCAATTAGCAGCATAATCATGGCTGTACTACATGATAAAGCCACTAGATTGAAGTAGAAAAGTATTGTTATCTTATTTTTCGTTTCCGATTCATAAAATATTTCCATTTGCTTCTGCGATGTTACACACGTTCTGGTTAGATAACTCAGCTTGGACACAATATTTTGTAAGGTTTTATAATTCCAGAACGTATTGATCAACTTGATCCAATAGCCCAAATGGGTTAATGACATCACCACATTCTGCGTCACCGCATCCAGATCATCCAAGCTGAGTAACAGATCGTAAAACTCAAAAACCACATAGATGAAGAGTCCTGTTAGTATCACAGCGCCGAATATGATATGC
This sequence comes from Hirtodrosophila duncani, assembly GCA_037043425.1. Taxonomy (NCBI): domain Eukaryota; kingdom Metazoa; phylum Arthropoda; class Insecta; order Diptera; family Drosophilidae; genus Hirtodrosophila; species Hirtodrosophila duncani. Next base: position 2,248,371 of record JBAMBM010000834.1, on the reverse strand, counting down.
AGCCAATGGAATTCTGGAGAATCTGGCTTAAGAGCCCACAAGGGAATGCCATTCAATTGGGCCAGCCATATGTTTAGTTCGATAGAACCGATTCTACCCTCGGCAGCATTCGAGGGTCGTATGTTTTGCGTTAGTCGCCTTAACCTATCCATTTTGGAACTGACATTAGACCGTGGAAACGCTCTTTTATAAATATCCAGATGGTGTTGAGTTCGACTGGAATGGGTTGCTAATCATACTGAAGTGCCCAGCGGAGGCATATTTAAATAAATAATTTCTTAATTCAATACTTAAAGGGGCGTAGTTTTTTAAAGAATAATAACAATAATCGGATACTGCACAAGTTTTTAAGCAATTATTCACTTTACTCTACTTAGGTCCCCATACTTCTCAGCGTAGCCTCCTTTTTAGCCCGAAAAACTGAGTCCTTCTCCAATGTTTTATTCGTTGCGAATTATAGGTTCCCTTAAAGCCCTTTGATGACCCATTTCCCTTTGACCCAAATCTTTTGCCATTAAAAGCGGAAAAATCATAAAGAAGTGGGCGGTGCCTGTCTATTTAAAGAACTTAAGAAGCTTCTAAAAATTTTCGGAATTCGAGTGAAAGTTTCTAGATTACCAAAGAAGACTTTTAAAGAAACTTCTAGAAAACTTTAGAGCTTCCGAAAACAACGTCTCTGGTTCCACATTTAATAAATTAATTTTCATATTGTTCTCACAAACGAGGGGACCCCGACACAGCCCTCTGTCTGATCCGCCAAAAAAAAGCCTAGCTGTTGCATTGCGAGAAGCGGCTCAAATTTGGTTGTCCGTTGGCCAATTCCATTAACTTAACATCAACTTTATAGCGCAACTAAAAGCTGCTTGTAGCATCCTGCAGCATGTTTGTTAGCGTCCTGCAACATCTTTACAAGACAATTGGGTTCTGGCATGTTCTGGCAACATTCTTTCTGGCACCTGCGTGTAAACATGCTGTTTCTCTCTCTCACATAACAGTAATATGGCATGATCTGCACATACTAGGGGAGCCTAGCTCTTATAGTCTCCGAGATCTAGGTGTTAATACAGACATTTACTTTACTGAAGTAGAATTTCAATTTTAATAATAAATTGCTTTGAATTGTGCAAATGGAGGCTGATGCTAAAGTTTCGTTTGCTTCATTCGAGTACAAATAAATTAGTTTTATTAATTTCGAAATTATGATTGGGACAACTTTTTTGCTTATTTAACGGTGAATATATGTATTTATATTCCCCCAAAATTATCAACTGACAACGGTCTGAAAGAGCTTTGTATAAGAGAAGCAAATCTCCCGGCAAAAGCCAACAAGTATATCATAAAGCTGTCATATAACCGATCAAAACAGAATAAAGTAAAGTAATTCACGATTAATTATTATTGACTTTATTCAGCAATTGGGATTTGATTACCAATCAGCCCATGTGGCAAGTTTGAAAGAATGGTCCACAGGCACGAGCCATTAGGATGCACAAAGAGACACACAGGAAGCCTTGTTGATATTCCATATTATTTTTGAATGATTGCAAACGATTTACAGAGTAACATAATATATGGCGATGGCTATGGACAGAAAAAGCGTACATATGATGATGGCAATATCAATTGGACACGATAATTATAATTGTATACGGGGTCTTTTTTCGAAAAAGTTTCAAGTTTAAAGTTGATAACAACATCAATTAGACACGATACGAGGGGTACGGTAAAATATAAATATATCGGCACTAGCAAATAATAACAAAAATTTTTACATGAAAATGGCTTTATTGTTTTTCAAAATATTCCCCTTGATGATCAATACACTTTTGCATTCATTCAAATCATTTGTCATAGCAGTTTTTCCATTCCTTCTTCGGCGCTCGTAAATCGTTGAACAAGCAGCTTATCTTAGATATTCGGGAACAAGATGTCATTGGGTGCCAAAACAGAACTGTGTGGAGGATGAATCATCAATTCGATGTTTTAACTGCTCAAACATTCACCTGTTTGACGAGATGTGTGAGAGATCGCCCTGTCACGATGGAGAATGATTCATCTCTGGCGGTTGGTTTTACGAAATTTTACAAAATTATCCATCCTACGTTGCTCAAACGGAACAGTGGCCAAATGACCCATTCGGCTGAGGAAACAGGCAACCATTTCCTTTGCTGTGCTTCTTCCATAAACAAATTTTGTAGGATTTGACTCGTCTCATAAGCACATATCCCTGATTCGTCACCTATCACGATTTTATACACATCTTTTGAGGCTTCACGGTCGAACTTTTTAATCATTTCCTTACTCCAATCGACGCGAGCCTTTTTATGAGCGATTGATCTAATTATGGGGTATCCAACGAGAGCAAACTTGTTGTACAACTAAGTCTTCATGCATCATGGAATACTAATGTACAAGGATGCCTCTATCTCACTATATGTTACATGACGATCTTGCATTATCAGTTCACGCATTGCATTGATATATTTCTTTTGCACAACAACTTATTTTGGACGACCTTCAAGAAATTCGTCAGCGACCGAACTACGACCACGATAGAATTTACTATACCAGCGATATACTGTGGTTTTTCATGGAGCTTTATTGCCCTACTAAGAACTGAGTTCATCGACACAATCTGGTTGAGATAATCCAGGTCGAAAGTTCTGAAATTTTCATCTCTTGAAATTTCCATCTTTTCGCCATATTGCTTTTCTTTCTTAACGCTCTGTAAACACAACAAATAGCATTTTTACATCAAAGCGTTGTGAGGACGCTGGTGTTTCCAGATTTTAGCTATCGACATTAGTGTTGCCAGTTCAGGAAATACAAATAGTATCCCTCTTAGCATGTGTGTGCCATTCTCCAGTTTGAAAGAAAAATTAACTTCAAATCAAAATTCAATTTATTATTTATGTGTAAATAAGCATGTGTGTGTGTGTTTTTGCTATAATATATATAAATGTGTGTGTGTGTGTGTGTGCTTGTGTCTATTTACATAAGTATGCTAAAAAATCTTCAAGCAGGTGCTTCAGATACTTTGTAATAGTTATTAAAATTAATAATACGTATCAGGTCGCCGATTTCCTCTTGGTAGCCGGATGTCACCACTTTGGTGCCCAGATAAATCATATAATGCATGAATTTCTCAAATTCGGCCTCCTCGTGCACCAAACGCTTGTAGCGCGGATGCACAAATTGCTGTTCCGCATCCAAAACAAACTCCTGCGACAGCAGGACTCTACAAAATGAAAAGATCATGGTTAACCAAAGGCAGAAATATGCCTGATTCCCATCGACTCACTTGCAGAAACGCAGCACAATCACAAATATTTTATCAATCGTTTCCTGAATCTTCACACTATTGCGATTCAGCAGGGTGAGGAATAGGATGCGCTTTAGATATGCCACATGCTGCTTGTAGAGACTCTCGATGGAATTGGCGGTGAGCAGCTCGTTCTTGAATGACTTCCAAGCGGCCTGCAGGGAATTCGTAATCAGATGGTTCTGCAGCGTGGTCACAAAATGGGACAACTTGTGGCGCACCATTTGCAGATGACGGTATTGGCGTGCCGAACGCAACGCAGAGCCGTGCAGCTTCGCCAGCTCCTGAAGGCGCTCATAGGTCCGCTCAAGGACATAGCTAATATGGCGTAGCTTCAATAAATATGTGAAAATTTGCCCATATTTGACCACCGTCTCCTCGGTGATGATCAGATTCAAAGGCCAGTCTACTTTGCAGTGCAGCGTAAACAAGGACGTCACGCCCAGCGACATGAGATCAATGGCATCCGGTATTTGAGTACAATTCAGGGTGAGATTCATACCAGCAGTTATATCTTCTGCAAAGAACAAGTGTTACATAACATATGTGATCCCTTTGATCTCTTTCTCTTTTCATCAACTCACCCATGGCATTTGCGCTGAGAGCATTATGTAATATGGCATCGAGGGTGCCTTTCTGGCACAGTATGCGCGGCTCCATCCCATCCCGGATGTGGTCCAGTAGGGCGCCAGTGAGTTGCGCTCCAAACTCACCATCCAGCTGAAAGAAATAGTTGCGCAGCAGTCGGAAGTACTCATAGATGCGCAGGTCAAGGAAGATGCGAAACACCTCATTTCGCAGCAGCGAAAAGTGCATCTCCAGTGGCATCATGATGGACTGCTGCAGCCATTGTCGGATTAGGAAAGGATGTGCACTATAATTACAACTCTGCGGCAACTCTTTGGGCTGCTTAAGGACAACGGAATTGGTGGGCAGGTAACATGGACGTGCTTCTCCCCGAAGGATCGCTGCTGTGGGAACTGTGGTGGCCAATGTGGTAGAGCCATTCGTCGCACCCGCCACCAAAGTTGTGGTGGAAGTGTTATCGCTATCGATGCCACAAATAATATTGTTGTTATCCTTGTCAGCTTCATTGTCGTCGTTTGCCGATTCGGTTGCAATGTCGATTTCCGCATCCGAAGTGGTTGACATGGGAGTTGCCATATCCAGCTTTGATGTCTCCACATTTAGCGTGTGGCGCTCCAAGGGCAAGTGCAAGGCGATCTGTCCTGCTTTACTTTTTTGAGTAGGCGAGTCCAAAATAATATCAAATTCGCTTTCCATCACCCTCCGCCGGTTGCGCGCACATTCGGAGTCCGCATTGACTTTACACTTGAGGCGTTCCGTGTGCAAATCCTCATTGGAGTTGAAAGACTTGAACTGATCATGCTGCATCATGCGCTGACGGTTGCGTTGTAAATCGGTCTGTGTGTCAACAGCAGCCACGGCATCATCATCATCATCCAAATCTACTTCCAGCGTGTTAAGATTCATGTTCAAATCCGGCGGCGGCAGCTGCGCCCGCAGTTCCGTGCAGTTCAGCACTCGCCTGCGGTTGACCTCCGCCGTTGTAAGGATCTGTGGCTGGACAATCACTGGTAGCAACCGAGATTCTAGCTGACATTCCTGGAAGTTCTCAGAAGACAGCATGTGCATGCGGTTTCGCGCCGCTTCCATGGTGGACGTGGACGCTGGTTCGTCATTGAAGTTGAGGACATCCGATACACTGCGCTGGTATGGAACACTTGAAGCTGTGATTGCCACTTCAGTCTCCGGCTCCTGTTCCTCCAGGCAGGATACAAAACTGCGACCACTGCTGGTGCTCTGCTCTGGGCTGCTGACCTCCGCCTCTTGCAATGTGGATATTTGCTTTTGCAGCGCCTGTTTCTCGCGCTGCAGGCGTCGCTCTTCCAGATCTTCCACTTCCCTTTGGAATGCCAGCTCACGTACAATTTCCAGACGCCGCTGCTCCAACCGTATCTCCTGCTGCTGTTCCAACTGTGCATTGAGTTCCTCATAGCGCTGTTGCTTATCAGCATTCTGGGCCAACAGGAGTTCGCGTTGCTTCTGCTTCCACGCAGCAATCCTGGCAACGGTGCGCTCTTTCATGCAATTGCCAAAGCGGAGCTTGGACAATTTGCGCTTTTCGAAGATGCTCTGCATGCTACACGGCTCGAAGAGCTGCCACATGCGGTCATAGTGGAGCTTTAAAGTATGCCGCATCTCCTCCAGCTGATCTTCCGACAGACACACAACCAGGCTGGGGAATTCCAATTGGAAAAGCTGATGCTGCAGGATGATAAAAATAAGCGTCTTGTGTGCTTCTTGAAGGGAAGACTAACACTTACCTTGGGATTGTAGTTCTTCAGCACTCGATTGTATTTGCCACATTGGAGGACAGCCTGCTCGCAGCCGGCTAGGAAGCCCGGCACTGCCTCGGATCGCACCTGGCAGCCCTTATCGAAGAAATCCTTGCTGCGCTGGTCCTGCTGTCCTCGGCTTCGAGCATGGTAGGTGATAAACAGCTCGTTGTACTTACCCTCCAGCTCACCCTGGTAGAGCCATCTGTGCATCTGGATATTGTAGGTCTTGCACAAGGCTTTAAGCAAGTACAACAGCAGTTTGAGGAACTCGGGGCTGGAGAACTTCACTATCGCTGACCAAATGTAATTCAGCAGGTGAGCTCCCGACATTCCCACTCGAAGATTCACTGCAAAGAAGAATGGGTGCGTTACTTCCACTGGAATTTCCTTTACAGAAAACCAAAACTTACATCTCCGATCATCTTGGAACATGTTATTCAACTGCTCCAACAATCTCAATGCGGGCGCTGTGTTGTGGTAGAGCTCCGAGAGTTGTATGGCGGATTGCGAGAGCAAGAACATCCGCTGGTTGTCAAGGAATTCAACTATGGCCAATCGCAAGGACTATAAGAACCAGATTAGAATTGAGTTCCAGTTCCATCAGTGGCGATTGATTCCTCAACTCACCCTGTTCAACGGCAGCTCCCTGCGATTTACAGACTGCTGCAGTTCCACTCGTGATCTTAGACGTCGTTGGTGAAAGCCCGACTGGAGAAAGGGTTGTGCAAAGTCATCCAGCACCTCGGGCAACACATTCCATAAAGTGGCATTTGGTCGCAGCAGAAAACACCCATCATCTGAGCTTAAGAACGTCTCCGAGGGCAGTCCAGCTGAAAGAGGTCAGCTTTAGTTGCAGGAAGTGAAAATGGAAGCTATAGGTTTACCTGCGGCTTTCTTCAAATGATCAATCAAATCGGGCAACTCAATGTAATGCAGCTTCGATGCCGGATCCTGAATGGTTTTCAGATCATTGCTCCAGTTTCGATCCGACATAAGGTGCTTCTCACAATCACCCCCAGCGGTAGTAAATGTATCCTGGCCTGCGTCTTGGTCTTGGTCACCGGCCTCCTCCGCCGGCCACTTGACTTCTTCCTTAAACAGTGTCGAGGGTTTCAGCCCCCCTTTGGCCTCTTCCATGCGCTTCATTGATTCTAGCAGCATTGTCGTCTGCGGTATCAGGTGCTGCTGCAATTCGCGCGGGTCGTAGGTTTTGCGCAGAACCTCCAGATTGCAGAGAGTGATGTCCAGCTGGCGCTCGAAACGCAGTGGCTGCAGCTGAGACAGCATGAACTCCAAGGAAGGGAGCATTATCGGTTGCATCTGCTGCATCTCTGGATAATCGTAGTCATAATCACTAGGAAGGGTTTGGGGGTCAGGAGATTCCTCTAGCAATTTCAATGGCATGGGTTTCAGGAGACTCTTTTTCGCTGCTGCATGCTCGGTCTCGAACGGCGCCTCAGGCTCCCGTTCTGACAGGCTCAGCAACAAGTAGGCAACACTATTTCCCAACTCCGTATCAAAGTAGGTTCGGTGGCTTTCGAGCTGCTCCCAGCACTCACACAACTCCTCGTACCGCTTTGTGTCGATGGCGTCGACCATTTTGCAGCCAAGCATCTGACGCAACACTTCAAATGGCCATTTTGGCGGCATGGACTTCGCCTTCTGGCCGCTGTACAATAAAGCGTCATAGATTTTAGCGCGCCTACGTCGCTGGCTCCTTGCAATGCACTCTTTGGCAGCATCTGCTTCGTGGACACATTCCTGTACATTGTGGGTCAGTGATGCAGCCAATTGGGTAATCAAATCGAAGACACTGCTACTGTAATTATCCGCCGCATCCATCCAAAGCAGTATTTATATGGAATTATGTAAATTGAGCCAAGTTAATAAAAGCAAACAAACGAATGTTGATGGGCAGCGGTGTTATTTATTTTTGCAATGTACATCGCATACACACATATGTTTGTATTGTGTATGGGTGGACCATTCATCGTCGATATATTTGAGAAACCGATTAATTTCATCATGGGTATTGGTGAACCATCCATCGTCGATGTATTTGAAATACCGATTATTTTAGTAAGTCTAAGCGATATTTATATGTTTCCACTGCCATAATTTTAAGCCAAGTAACATGTAATGAGATTTAAATCTCAATTAGATTTTGATGTGATTTTATCCAAGAATATTTTAGAAATGTTATTAAGATCGGCTCTGAGGGATACACATATTTTAGAAAAAAGTCACCAAGGTGCCATATGAGGAATGGGGATAATAAAATTTGATTTCTAAAAAGATCGAAACTTCCGTGCTTTTTTTATTATATCTCTGCAGAGGGTATTATAATTTTGTTACGATATTTGTAACGCATATAAGGAAACATCTCCGAACAGCATGATTTGGAACGATACGGCCATGTCCGTCTGTTTCTATGCAAACTAGTCTCATATACTCGTAAGTTAAAATCGTCCAGATCGGACCACTATATCAGATACCGACCGATTCCAAATTTGGTAATGCATGCCACTTTTTTAAAACAATATAATCTAAAACGATATAATCTGTAACATATCAGAAGCTTACTTTCTCATCATCAGAGTGTTCTGAACACAAGAGTTTTAGTGTAAAATATGGGTTAATTCTGCGAAAGTTACGTTCGATATTGGATACTGTAGGGCGACTTTTGTGTTCGCTTTACCGTCATACAAATTTACAACTGACACAACCTCTTCTGCTATTAGCTTAGAAAATGGAAGGAATCCTGATCCGCGATACCAATATGGAAATAGATTTTCAAAAAATAAATTTAAACAAAACACAACAGATGATTACTCATCAATAAACAATATTAAAATAAATTTAAACGAAGATAAATCACGAAAATTTGGCATTCCATTCACAGAGAGCCAAAACCATTTGGGAATTGTAAATAAACAGATAGTTTAAAATGTTCGTTGCACACTTTTGGGGGCAAATTTGGATTTCAATGCCTACTACGTTGGCAACTAATAAATAAGAACATTTCAGAAACGGTTAGAAATTCAAAGGATTTCATTGGGTGCAGGAGCAATTTTTAGTATAAATCATGGAAAATATATATATACTATATATATCAAGCTGGCTTACATAAATTTCATAGAGCAGAAAAGTTGCCAGATCTCCACAAGCACTCCACACTTCAAATCTGAGCTTGATTTTTGGTAAATGTCACTTTTACATGTCTGCTGATAAACGTTGATCTGGATCGGACCCATATAACCGACTGATTCAGAATGAACTCTTAGTACAGCAAAATTTGTTGTTTTCATCCAAATTGAACCAAATTTTGTACATGTCAGTCTTAGAAACCTCCACGCATGCTGACCGAATTTCAACCTAATCTGCAAAAGGCTATGTAAGCTTCGGTTAGCCAGAAGTTAGCCTTCCTTCCTCTGTCTTTCTCAAATTACGCTAGCAATGCGAACGTTGTTGATGTCGACGTCTTTGTACAGCATCACACTCTGGATTCATTCCTTTTTAAAATGAAAAGGTACACATTTGTTTAGCTCTGCATTGCAGCAAACTGTTCATATTACATATATGTATTTATATTTTATATATTTTAATAGATTTCAAGCGAAATACTTTTTCTAATTTACAGTTTCTCATTACATTCTTGTTTTTCCTTTTTCGACGTTTAGTTGCAACAATTTTCTGACATTACAATTTTGTATTTTTTGCACAGCACACGTGGAGCACCGTAGTAGAGCTGGCTCCAACCTAAGTTTATTGCGCTTGCGATGGCTTACATAGAACTACATACGAACAGGATAAAGGTAAGTTAATGTTACACCGATACGAGATAAATATATATGTATATAGATTGATACTCTCTGATCTTGCTGCGCCATGAGTAATGTATTTTGGCTGAGATTGGATATTCTGACAAAAGCACAAACGCTGCACAGATAAATGTTATATAAATCGAGAGCATTCAACAGGCCAAAGCCAGATTAGAGCAAGAAAAAAATGTACTCTTAACTATTAATAATAGGGCATAAAAGGGAAACAGCTCCAAGTGTATGTGCGCGTGTGTGTGTGTGTGTGGATACGAAATCGAAACGATTCAAAACTTATATGAAATGCAACCAATTCGCCAACTAAGGCGCCGGCACAACGGCGCCGCACACGCATCAGCCAACTTAGCTTAAGGTTTGTTAACATTAGATATAGAGCATTTTAGGGGGCGCGGCCGGAGGATGGTGGGCGATGGGAGATGGTAGCGAGCGTCTAGCTCGTTGCGGGAAACTTATTGCAAGGCTGTATGATGGAGGTCTTGCGTGCCGGCACCGTTTCGGGCGTGGGTATGGCTTCGCCGGTGGTCACCTTATTGGCAAAGACCTGCTTAACGCCGCCACCTTTCTGCTTGGCCATCTGATAGTCGCCCGAATCGAAGAATTTTTGCTAAAACGAAAGTAATGCAATGGTTAGAGCATGGAGGTCTAACAAGTTTGTGTGTATAGCACTCACCCCCTTTTGGAGACGTTTTTGGAGGAAGGCGGAATGACCGCTAGGCACACGCATACCACTTGGATATTTTGATTTAAGTTTCTCCTCTTCGATTTTTTCCAAATCCCGGGGATTCGCTTGCTCAGCGGCTTCGCTCTCCTGTGGCGTGGTCGCCGGGCTGTTGTTGCTGTTTTCCTCAGTTGAGCTCATTTTCGTAGTGTTTCTATAAGGTCAAATAAAGCAAATGAAATAATTTGACAGTATATTGTGTGTGTAAGGTGCTTCACATATTTTTTTGATTTTCTGAAATAGGAGACTATTCCTTATGTCAAATTTCGTGCTATGAATACTAGAGTCCTTTATACATATGAATGTACTCTGACTTGCTAATTCAATTAAGGAATTTGGAATTAGAATTTGTTATTTAAAAATATAACTTATACACCAAGAGTTAGGAATTATTGCGATAGGATGTTCAAATTTCACGATGTCATACAAATATGTAAGGCACCTTATGTCATGCATGTACAGCAAATATGTAAGTCAAAGGAAATGCAATGAATAAAGTAAGCAAAGCAATGGGTGTCAGGTTGGATCCAACTACAACACGAATATCATCACAGAACCCTTACTAAACCGCACACATTAACAGTTAAACTAACCAAACACACTCACATATATACTTTATTTATCCACAACACTAAAACTAAAATGGCGATAACACTTTATCCACAAATTAATGCAAACAATAAGAAAATGTCACAAGGGCAGGCAACTAGCAAAGCCTCAGAGGCGCGCAAAAATGGCAAGATAAACTTGCATTTCATCACACAGACGCCAAAATATACTCGCACACACACACACCCATGCATGAAAACACATGCACATCCAACGCACGCACATTTGTTAAGCGCCTATGTATATACATACATACGTTCATATATGGCCGCAACAACGATTGCACGCAAATATAATTGTAATAATTAGTTGTTTAAATAGTGTTTTATTTAATACGTTCTAATAAATGTAGTTCGCATGTATATATGGTTATGGCTACTACGTATTTAGAATTAAAATTCACTTTTCACCTTTGCTTATTCGACGCGTCAAAATTGACGATTAACTGTTGTTTTCCTTCTTTTGTTCTTTACCCCTTCTGCAAGAGAGCAACTACTACGACTTTTGCTTTGGATAGGATTAGCTTAGCTAATTAGCAAACAAGCGTTTTACAGAGAGTCCAACAAAAGAACTTGATGTTGATTGAATAAAAGTAATGCACACACCGCAGTAAAAAATATCAACGTTGAGAACGAATTATAAAAAACTTTTAAGGCAATGTGTGTATTAATTCCTTTATAATTTCCAGACGCTGACGATAAGAGCTGTATCGTTATCGATAGTATCGATTGCTTCTGACTGGTTAAATACTAAAAAAATACCTATCAACATTCTGTAAATTTTAATGTATGGCTTGTTTGTTGCTTGGAGAGGCGCGTTTTTAAAAGAGAAACGCGAAAGGCTCGCTATTGATGTTTTGAATGCATATGAAATTATGTAAACATTGAGTGTATCACAGAAATGTCTGGAAGTTTTGTCGACAGTTGCTATTGAAAACAAGGAAACCAAATATCGGCGTCGAAGAGTAAATTTATTGGACTTATTTTCGTAGTCACAAGAAATGTTCAGCCGAAACTGCTAATTCATAAGTAATAATAATCGATTTATACTGGATGATAGAGTTGCCCAATAAACACAAAGAATTATGTTGAATGTTCTTTATAATTTATTTGAGGTTTCGAATCAAATATTTATATTAAGTTATATGAAATAAAACTAAAAATACATTTTACATTTATTTTATATTTTATTGTCCCATTCAGCTGGAAAAATATTTTTAGCGCCAATAGCATGTGATGCGTTGACTGCCCTTTTGTTTACATTTGCAAATCGTATAACTGTAAAATAAAAGGCAGGGACATTAGAAAGGGGACCAACGCAGCTAGAGAACGCACAACGTTGACAAGTAACAGAACTAACTAACAGAAAGAATAATATTAAAAATTCTAATGCATTGATTAAAATATATTTTCAAAACCAGTTTTGGTATAACAATCGATTGGAATGGGCCAACTTTGAAGGAAGGTTCCTTGGAAAGATCGTTCCATTATTATAACGGCAGCTGAATGCTAGTCTATCTACACCAGGTTTAAATAAAGACACCTGAGTTAAACATATACATTTTTATTTCATTTTTGAAATCATTTTTTCAAAGAGCACGTTTAATTTCTTGCGCTCTTCAAGTTGTTGCTCCATCAACTTCAAAACAGCATCCGTTCCTTCCTTAGCTTCCTTCCTCATATCACGAAGTTCCTGCACCATATTGGCGCAAAGCGTGTTCTGCTCAGCAATGAGGGCAATTACATTGCTGTTGTCGCTGTCAACACTACTGGAGGCGCTTCTTTCCGGGCTACCAAAATCGGTAGCTTCAGATTTATCTATTAAGGTCTCAAGGGTGTTTGTATTAATAAGTCCAAATGGACGCCTTTTGTCTGTCTGTGGAGTGACGCTCGCCTGGCTACGCTTCTTGGCTGGTGTCTCGTGAGACTCACTTTCTTAAATAAAGATTCATAAAAATAAAGGTTTGCGTTGCTATACATTTTCATTGTACTTACCAACATTGTCAGAACTGACAGCCGATATTTCATCAAGCATGGCATAGCAGCCGGCTACGACAGCAACCGCTTCCTCATTTGCAGTCAACTCCTCCATTTGATAAGGTCCTTCGCCAGAGTCCCTGGCTCGCTTTTTCTTTTTCGCCAGTTTACCTCTTATGGACTGCTTCCAGTCTTTCCATATCTAAAATTTATCATATTTATTATATTTCACCGAAATTTGGAAGTTTCACTTACTCGGCGCCATTCTTCTTGGGTTTTAACTGGCGGACCAATGCTGTTTAGCGAATCAATTAATTCCTGCCAGGCCTGGTTCACCGTAGCCCGGTCAACGCTTCTTAAGCCTCTTGCGATTTCTGGATGATTTTGCATAAACGCAAGCATCATCGCTTCCTGTCCTGGAGTTCGATGCTTTCCCCTAAAAATGCACACAAAATTAAATATAAAATAAAAATAAACAAAAATCCAATTTTAATGCACTTACATTTTATATAGATGTTTACAGTTCTTCTTCTTCCCATACACAGCGCTGCCAGACTGACATTATTTTCGATTGCTTTCAGTTATTTATTAAATAAAGAATTAAAAGTTAATTTCTGAACTATTTAAAAATGTACATGACATTTATTGATTTCCTTTCGATTATAGCAATTGAAGATTTTTGATTGCTAAATGGAATGAAAACTCCGATAAATTGAATAAAACACTGCGAATAAGGTGGCAAGGTTAACTGAGGTTGTTTTCGTTTTTGGGGTTGGTTTAGCGCTGTTTTTGTTAAAACTGAAAATGTTGAATGAAAATTTAAAGAATTTGCAAATGTTTTAATGCAATTCAATCAGCAAATGATGAAAGTATTTATGGTGATTGTTGGACTTAGAGCTGTGGCACTGTTAGATGAGTTATATTTGCCGACGATTTGCCGCTGCTTTAGGCAGTTCTTGCAACCGATATACATAACGATATCCATCAAGAACACTTGAAACCCTTTCCTCAAAGCATATATATCTGTAAATACCCATTAAAACAAATTCTATTTTGTTATATTTTTTTTACATATCTTTATTTATATTCACTTCATTTGCAATATTATTTCTTCTTCTTCTTCATTTTTTGCAATGTTTTCAGCTTGTCGCCATTTTTATTTAGTATTTAACTTAAGAATATAGTTTCCTTTTATTTAATAATTTTTTTGGTTTTTATTTTTTTTAACATTCATTGTTCATGTTGTAATTTGTGTGTGTGTGTGTGTGTGTGTTTAATTTATTTTATTTTTTTTTATTTTTTATATGCTATAGATAATTACTCATTTCATTTGTTTTGTTTTTTAGATTTTTGTTTTATATAATGAAATTAACACAGTCAAAATTTGTGATCAGTGATCAATCATTACATACATAATACGTCTTTATATTTTTATTTTTAAGTTTTATTATTATTATTATTATTTATTTTTGGTTTCTTGCTAAACGTTGCTTGAAAATCAAACAAACTCGTATGTATTACGTGGGTGCATAATATATGTACCAAGTTGATTATTTTTGAGCAAAAAACAAAGTGCATTTTGAGTTTCAAAAACGATTTCAATCAAATAACAAATGTAAATATGTTTATATGTAATTGACAACAGAGAAGGAGAGAGAGAGAGAGAGAGAGAGCGAGTGAGATAGATTGTAAAAGAAATAAGATGTAAATTATAAATTGCATAACCGCAGGCTGGCTGTGATAAAAAAGGAAATGAATAAATAATTGAACAGTTATTGCATTTAGGAACTTTTCAATGGACGGATAAAACCAAAAGTTATATAGACGCCGCCACTTGGCATTTTGAGAGCTGTTGAAAATCCATAAAAAGAAAATGAAAACTCACTAGCCAGTTGCTGAGGCTGGAAAAGCCAATTGTATGAGATGTTTGCTGTTTCGTAAAAACTCTTAAAATGTAATAACAAACTTTGTGGAATGTGTTGCTTAATAATATCCTTGCATAAGAAAGCATTGCCAACTTTATATGGCCGAACCAAATTTGGTGATACAAAAGTGGGAACTAGAGATGCCATAGCAAAGATTATTTCAGATGAAAGTCTTATATAAAGGCAGGGCTATTTTATTAAAACTTTTACATTAATAAAAATCTTAGCAGAGGAAGAATGCTGTGTTGGAAAAATGTAAATTTGTAGGCGTCCTTGGTCGCTTGGACTTGTCGATTATATGGGGAAGTCCAAGGGCAGTTCTGGCGGGCACTTAAACTTGCAGTTGTAGACAAATTCAGAAGTGGCCAAAAGATGGACACGTTTGTAAGTCATTCATTGATTTGTTATAGTCTCGATCAATGCATTCTCTTACAAAAGAAGCTTCTTCTTTGTTAAAAATGGATGGCTTTTCTTCTTATCCTTCCCTTTCAGAAGAGAATAAAAGTAGCTGGGAAACGTAGATGGAAACATAAAGCCGAAAAGTCCACCATAGACTTCTTATAACAGTAAACTGATTATATATCAAAATCGGCCGTGAAAAATGCATCATCATAGAGAGATTAATGCACAGCCCCTATAATTGCTCCAACATTTTGGAATCCACAACATATTCTAGATAAGATAGCAGCCAAACAGTGCACTTGTTGAGAAAAGGCTTTTTATAAAGATCTCAGCGTATCTCGAAATAGAAGTGTTAGGCTTCAATTAATGAATTCCTTTGTTAATATTGCTAATGTTAATCTAGCTTTCGCCCACTTTCTCTTGGAGACAACAATTCTACAAATCTATGTGGGGACTAAAAAATCTATTCAAATCTGCCTTAACATCAGTTTGACTCACTTCGAGGTATAATATTCCTAAACTGTGCCTTAATGCTTACTTAGGCCTTGAAATCTGACTTAAATTAAATTTTAGCCACCTATCTGTTATAGTTTAGGCCGTATGTTGTTCCACAATCAATCAGAATGCGACACAAAGAATGAGAAATTATATGGGAAAGCTGTGTTTGCTCAGAAATCATTCAAATCATTCATTTGATTCTACTTTATCGAATCGAACTTAAATTTTATAGCTTCTATTTCTGCAAGGATATTTAATGCTCGGCTAGCCGAATTTAGTCTTCCTTTCTTGTGCGTGTGTATGTTTTTTTTTGTGCTCGAGCAAAACAATCAAAAAACATTTGAATAACAAGACATAAAACAATTTTTGGTTTTCTTTTTAACAAAACAATTTACTCGTATGATTAACTGAGTATTATGCAAATGTACAACCATATATGCAATTGTATGCTTGTGTGTGTATGTGTGTGTGTGTCTTAAATATCTCAGCTTTAAGACGAGTATTGTGGTGTGGGGGGGGGGGGGGGTTATTAGTTTCTTTATAATAATAATAATTGTTATATTTGTGGCTTTAACATTTTTAATCATTGTTTATCTTTTGGTTTTTGTTTCTGTGCTGCTGAATTAAGTTGGGACTTGGAGTACAGTTAGTTGTGTTATGTGTGTGTGTATGTGTGTGTGTGTATATGTATTATATGCAACTTAATGACTAAATTGTTTTCAACTTGTTTTTGCTTAGCTAAATATTTTAGAATTTCATGTTTTTTCTCTTGGTTTTATTTTGTGTTTGCTTTGCTTTGTTTTTTGAGACCGCCTTACACGAGTATATATATAATATATATTTTATTATACATCATATACATACAAACGTAATTATTACATTATGTCACATATAATTGTTTATAAAATATTTCAGTTTTCTTTGTTATTTTGTTGTTGTTGTTCTTCTTGTTGCTGTTGTTGTTTATAAAACGTTGGTGTTGGCATTGCCGTCTAAACAGCAAATGCCAAAAATGCTTCAAACATTTCTTTTTTTTTTGTTTTTTGTTTTTTTGTGTTCAATTAATAATTAAACTTTTACGATATATCGTTTTTGTTTTTTGTCCTAAATGCTTTGCCTGCTTTTAATGCTCCTCAAATATTTGTTTATAAAAAAGTTTCACTATGGCCAACTAAATTGTTTTTGTTTGCTTTTCATTTTGAAAAATTATATTCATAAACTAGGTGTAGAGTAAAAAATTGCATATGAAAATTAAACGCATTTCAACTTGCCGTTAATTGATTTTATTTTAGTTGTTTTTCTTTTGTTTAAAAATGTTGTTTTGCTTGTCAACTATTTATTTAATTAATTTTTGGTTTTTTTCTTTGGAAATACGCTCCGAAACCGTTGAGCAGCTATGTGTGTTCTTCTTCTTGTTATTTTGCCTTGAAATTTAATTAGGTTTTACTTTTTTATATTATATGTATGTATATATTTTTTTACATTTTGATTTTGTGTCTGTGTGTGTGTGTGTACTTAAATTGTTTTTATCACCGATTTCAGTTTATGTTGCCGTGTGTGTGTGTGTGTGTGTGTGTGTCTTTTTCTGCTAACTATTGTGTTTGTGTTTGGTATTTTGTATTTCGTAGTTCAATTGCAGTTGCTTTCAAATCCTTAATTGGAGCTCTCCTCACCAGAGTTCAAAATGAATCAAAAGTCAAATCAAAAATTGTATTCTATATTATATTGCTTTATGTTTTTTACTACATTTTCTTAGTATGTGGTTTTTATGCAACATTTGTATGTGTGTTCTTGTTGTTGTTGTTGTTGTTTTCTTGTGTATGTTGTCTAGCTTTTTAATAAAGTAATTCTTCTTCGGCTTAATTATTTGCCATGCTTGTTGTTGGTTTTATGGTAAAGGTTATAGGATTTCAGACTTAAGCCTGATAAACACTTCAAATGGAAAGATTCCGTCTCAAGAAAAACTATAAAATCTGGTTAGAATTATATAAGAAATGATATAGAAGAGTATTGCAATTCGATCCAATCGATAATTTATAAACGAAATCTTAAGCTGCGCTTTAAGAGCCCTCTTGTTAGGGTTAACAGTTTTATTTGGAAAATATAGGCTTAAAAATTTGATAAATGCTTTAAAAAGATATATGCCCTAGACTTATCAAGACAAGGTCATATCCGCTTTGTTCAAACATAACGAAATCATCGAAATACTCATTCAAATATTTCATATTGTACTGGGACAACGGCTTACTGCCTTCTATGTCTACGTTCTTGAGAGTTATGCCGTTGTGTTTGCATAGGGAAAGTAATTTTTTTTTGCCTAATGAAAATAATTTTATAGAACGTTGAGGTTTCTTTATTTATATAGTTTTTCTTGAATTTTTTCTGAAATTTATTAAAATGAATATTGAATGTGAAATTGATTGATTTATTTTTCACTATCAGAATTCACATTGGATTCTAGTCTTGAAATGATTAGGTAGCCTGACATAAGATGGAGTTGTTAAGCAGCAAGACTTCTGTAGACGACTCTGGCATGTTCTGAAACAGCTGTAAAGTCCGCCAAGCTTCGATTTCTTGCTCTTGTTAAATACAGTCAGATGCGGCCGAAACAGCTGAAAGACTTCTACAAATATTCCAATGGCAGCTAAAAACACAAACACGACCTTGAGCCCGCTAACCCTAACAGTTTAATATAGAAATGATTAAATTTGAAAGTCCGAAATACCTAAAAGACTTCTACAAATATTCCAAGGGCAGCTAAAAACACAAAACCCAACGTGTTTTCGCTCACTCATGACCTTGAGCACGCTAACCCTAACAGTTGAATATGGAAATGATTAAATTTGAAAGTTCAAAACTCATTATCTTTTCTTGAGACACAACCTCTGACTGTATGTTGTGAGTTTTTTTGCTTTATAATGGAAAATTTCGACATAAGAACGTTTAAATGTCCTTAAAACCGTTGTGGTATACTAGGAAAACAATTCTGAATTGAGTATAAAAGCAAGCACATTCGTTCCCAAAAGAACGTTCAAAGCGCTTCTTCTTAAATCATAAACAGTAAGTGTGGCTTAAAAACACAATAAGGTTGTATGTTCAGATCAAGAATGTCTACACTCAAGTGCGATGGACTTCTAATAGACTTTTGCGCTACCGAAAAGCAATCATGGCCTTGAGCCAGCTAGCTCATTATATATATAATGATAAGGTATTATATATATATATAAGTTCCCTTACAATAAATACAACACTTAACAATATATGTAACAGCATTGAAATGATTTGTGTTTCTGAAATTATTTAACCGTAGATTAAGTTTCATTTAAAAGAAATTTTCCCCTATTAAAATTTCCATTTGAAGGGAATATCAAGCTGTCGGTCGACCATAGTATTCAAATTTGTTTGCAGTATAAAGTTAGGCTTAGGTTTATTTAGGTATTTTTTTTGTTAGATTTTCCACATTCTGCGTCTGCATCTGCGTCTCGTACAGCTGGAAGGTCTGCTCTGCTCTGCTCTGATCATGATCTGGATCTGGATCTGAATCTGGATCTCTTGGTTGTCTGCTGTCTCTGGTGTTTGCTTGCACTGCCAGTGTTTCCATTCATAAGTACGTAGTTTTAGTTTAGTTTAGTTTAGGTATAGTTTAAGTAGTTAGTATATACAGTTTAATTGTTCTCTTTTTTTGTAAGTTTTTGCTGTTTTTTTTTTTGGGGAATTGTTTTTTTTTCCTTTGGTTTTACATATAAAAAACTCGTGCTACATATAAGGTGCCTAAATACTTTTTATATATATAAGTATATATATTATGTGTATACCACATTATGTTGCTATGTATATATATATATATATACTTATGTATGTATATATGTGGATGTGTGGGTTTTTAGTTAAGATCAGACAGGCAGCAAATTTGTGAAAATAATTTGCAGAATTTCCAGTGTGGCAGAGCAAAATTTGTGAATAATTTGTTATTTGTAGATTGATTTCAGATTCAGAGAATAATTCCGAAATAATTCTGCTTCAAAAAGTCAGGTGAAATTATTTGAAATTTGGAAAAAGAGAGTTCATTCTGGTGTTGGTCTGGAGGAGCAACTTTGAATTGCAACTTTGAATTAGCAGAAAGTCTAAAATGTAGTAAATTTTTGTTAGCAATTTTGAAGTAATTCTGAATCAGTTGTAAATCAGGTTTAAAGCAGCTTAAAACGATATTAATTTCATTTTCATTTGATTGCGACTTACTGAGTTTTTCCACTTTGCTTTCTTAGCAAATTGAACGACTTCCTTAATTATTTTCACAAACATAATGCCTGATCTGATCTTATCTAATAGTTTTGTGCTATTGCTACATATATAATTGTAGCCCCTTCTCGTATTTTAATACCATATTATGGTGTTTAAACTAGCTTTAGCTGTGACTTTAGCTAACTGTACAAAATTCTTTAGCCTTATGTTTTAGAACTAGGCGTTATATGAAACGCATAACTTACGCTGCTGCGCATCCTAATCATAAACACTAAATTAAAATTCATTGATGATATTATTTTGGTTTCGATTTAATGCTTATGCCTTTGTGCTAGGTTTGGTTTTCTCTGTTTTGTTTTTTTATTAAGTTAAACTCACTTGCCTTTAATAATGTGTTTAAGTACGTTTTTTTTTGGTTTTCTCGTTTTTTTTTTTAATGTGATTCATCAAGGAACTTGAGCGAAGATTCAAATATATGTTTGTTTGTGTGTGTGTGTGTTTATTTGTGTGTGTGTGTGTGTATTTTTAGGCTAACTTAAGACAGTGCTTTGCAAGTATTTTCAACTCATCATCACTTTAAACGCTTTGAGGCGCGCGCGCACAGCAAGCTGATTCGGCGGCCTAAGCTGATTCTTCTCTCTGCCAAGCAACTGCTTTGGTTAAAGCGAGCTCATGCTGTGTGCGCGCGACCTTATTATTGACTGCTCTTGCTTGAACGCTTGCCCTTAGCGAGCTCAGTATATTTTAACTAGTTGTAAATGTAATTACTTTAATTAACTAATATTTATATATATTAATTAATTTGTAATTGTTTTTTCCTTTTTTGTTTTTGTTTTTTTGGTTTGCGAAGTTTTGCTCCTACTTAGCGCTGCTTGTGTTTTTGTTGTTGTTGTTCCATTTCCATATATAACTATGTACAAATTGAAAATCAATTTAACATTTGTTTTACTTTCTTTTAGCAACTATTTTGTTTGGTTTTGGTTTTTGTGTTTGGTTTCGTTACTTGTAAGACTCTTATAGCTATTTTCTTAGGCAGTTTTCATTCATATTTGTGTAAATATTTCTATAACTATTTCAATATATATATGTATGTATATATATTGTTATTTTGTTGTTGTTGTTGTCTTATTTATTTTTCGACTTACATTTTATGGTGCTGCAAAGTTGGTTTGAAAAGTTTTATACTCGTATGTGTTTTGTTATGGTTTTGCTTTTGTTTTTGCCGAGTAGCGTGAATTTGATTTGATTTGGTTTAGTTTGTTTTTCTTTTCTTTTTTCATTTGTGCAATTTTGAAGTTGGTTTTTTTGTTGACGTTTTTCTTTTTTTTGGCTTTTGCTTTTATGGTTTTATAAAAATGTTTGCTGTAACTAAATTAATTTCGTTATGCGTTATTTGTTTAATTTACTATGTCAATTTGCACTAACTATGTATGTTGTATGTTTGTTATGTTGTTATAAACTTTAACTTTACCTAATGCCCGATGCTTTCTTTATTTTTATTCTTATTTTTTTATTTATAAAAAGTGCGTTAAGAAGTATGCACTGGAGACCTGCGTGAGGGCACAGTAAGTGGCGATCATCTGGCAGATTCTACAGATTCCGGCCGAAAGTCCTGGAATTTCTACTAATGAAATTTTTAGAAATTTCTTAGAGTGTTGCAGATTTACCACAAATATTTTTAAAAATTTTCAATCTACAGAAATTGTTTATGAATTTGAGATACTCTGAAAAGATTCAGTTCTGAATACAAACTTTTATTATTCTACATTGAAGAAGCACAAATATAAGACGAATTTCATTTCTGATATTTCTGTATAAATAGATAATCATCTTATGAAAATGTTCACGAGAAAATTCCATTTCACCATCAAGGTGAGTTTTTCAAACTACGATTAATTATATAAAAGAATTTTTCGTAGCTAAAACTCTTCTGATTAAGGAATTGGAATTGTCAAATCTACTTAAGGTAGACTGAAATTATTGATAGATTCATTTCAATATTCATACCACATTCATTTAAAATCAAGCCACTCATTTGCCATTCATTTCCAAATTTATATTGCTCTCATATATGATAAGAACGCTTTGGCATCTATTAGAAGTTCTCATTGTGGTGATCGGGATTTCTGATGATAAATAGTGTATGCCTATATACAATGTTAACAATTCGAGCAACTATTTTTGAGTTAGAAACACTGTTGAGGTCTCCACCTTATGTATATATCAATTCTTACAAAAGATGATTTTAATCATCGACAAACTAAATATAGACCCTCAGCTCTGCTTCTTATTCAAGTGCTCTTCGACATTCTAAGGGCACTTAGATCCTCCCTTTCAATGAGTGCGAAGAAACCCAAAAAAGCCCATGAAATTTTAGCATTCGCTGTTAGTTAACATATTAGCAAGTGCTCTCAAGCCTGGGCATCTATCAATAGTTTGTTTATGGTTTAATGAAAACGTTTGAGAGTGAGAAAGTAATTGAACCAACTTCTGAGAACAATAAAGGAGATCAACCTACAAATAATACCATAGCGAATGCAGCAAGCAAGTGTAAGATAGCACAAGTATTCTCTTGGCCAAATTGGGTAGTTTTAGTAGCAGCAGCTCTCTCCTACTGCACCTACTTCTCCTGAAGCCACTTCTCTCATTTCAAAGTAAAACAAGAGAATACATCACTGTTTATCTTAGGCTTGTACAGTGAGAGAATAGCATACAAAATTTAAGTACAGCATTGCACTGTACAGTCCAGTTACTGGAGTTAGATATGAATGCCATCATTCAGGCCTCTATTAGACAGGCCTCTATTAGTCTAGACAACTAGACTGCCATATTCTTCTGTGCCCTCATTCAGGACTCAAGTAAATAAATCTATAGGTGTAATTATTAATAAATGTGGTTCTTGTTGTTTGCTTTTGCTTTTGTTTTTGTTTTATATGTAAATGTGTGTTCAGGTGCACTCTCGTTTTTAAAAAATGATTTGTTGTTTAATATTTAGTCAATTAAAGTTAAATTATGTGTTAAAGGTTTTTCTTTTAAATTAATTAAATCAAACCGTTTGCTTACTTTGTTTTGTTAATGTAAATTTTATAGTTGCTGCTATTATTTTTTTGTTTTTGTTTTCTTTTCCCTTTTTCGTATAACGTTTTTCGTATTTGTATCTAAAAAATTTGGCCATTTCACTTGGAAGCGCTAAAAAGTTGTCAGTTTCGAAAGGAAATGAGCGCAACTAATGGTTTTTTTTTTTTAATTTGTTAACTTCAATTATATAGAGCGTGCAGCTGTGGGGCATATAAAGTAGTGGTTGATTAGGGGAGGTGGTTAACTAATACAAATCTGCTTAACTTAGGGAAGACTTTGTGGGTGTTTTTTTTGTTTTATTTTAATTAAATTTTGGTTTTGCTTAAAGTGGGAAGCAAAGATATTTTTCAATTTACTAAAAATGCAAATAAATTAATCTTATCATCATTTAGTATTATTTGTTATATTGCATCGGGGTGTGATTGTGTATGTGTACGTGTGTGTGTTTGCTAAAACAAAATGTTATTTTTGACTGCGCTATTTGCTTTTTTTATATATTTCTGTTATTGTTTAATTTCTATGTCTTTCTTTTTGCTTGTTTTGTTTTGTTTTATTTCTTATACTTTTCTTATTATTTCTCTTAACATTTTTTACCTATGCTTTCTTTTTTGTTTATAAATTTTACTACAGTTTCTGCTATGCTGCTGCTTTTGATTATTTTGTTATGCCTCTGCTTTTTATATTTGCTTTGTTAAATTATTTAGTTAATTCTAGCGTTTTGTGTAAGTCTATGTTTAACAATAATTTTTATGTTTGACTTTGTAATATGTGTGTCGGTTTTTCATATAATTTACTTTATTTTCGTTTTTTTTTTTTGTTATTAAACAATAATTTGTTGCCTTTTTACCGCTAGTTAAAATTAGTTTATTTTGTGTGTTTGTGTGTATTTTGTTGTTGTGTTTTTCAGCGCCTTGCACAGTTTGACTCTCACGTGCGCTGTTCACTCCTGCTCCTGGTTTGCTGGTGCTGCTGCTCCTGCTGCTGACTCTTTACTCCTCCTCTTACTCCTCGCCAAGCAGCACGAGATCATCGGCCACCACATCGCTTACATGCAGATAGATGATCCAGTACATTAGATTGAAGCAAACGAAGCACACGGGGAAAACAATGCGCGAATATTTGTCAATATCCGAGGGCGTTATGCCCAGCAGTTTGTTGATATCCTGCAAAGGAAGTATGAATTAGTACACTCAAAAAAATGTCTAGTAAGATATGTATTTGTCCAACGCTTTATAATATAAGCTAACAGTTTTAGTCCGGCATTTGTCGGATTCGATTTTTAGAAGCTTAATTCATTTTTCTAATGGATCCATAACATATCCCGATCCTGTTGAATATATAACGAATTTTCTAACATTTCTGTAGTTTTGTGGTTTGTGTGGGTTAGTGCGTTGCTTCTAAATCAGTCAGGAATATGCATTAGCTAGAATTTTACCCCCTGGCAAACTCAACTGGCGCCACATCATTCTGATACTGAGAAACCTGATGGGAAACCTCTTTCCTTACCTTTTTAACCTTGCCTGGATGCAGTAAGTGGGCTGGCACCGCTGCCTCGGGATCGCCACCGCTATCTGGCGGACCGCCTCCACCGCCGCCACCGCCACCTCCACCCGGCGCCGGACCGGGGCCATGGGGTTGGGGTCCGCCCCGGCCGCCATTAACCGTATTCTCCAGGGTGCCACCCTTGGAATGGGCCTTGGGGTCATGGACCTTGAATCTCACCTCCTGGAACAAGGGTCCCACTATCGAGCAACCGCGCGTACCAACGTTTTGTTGGATATTGGAAAAGCCGATTGGGCGGTTACTCACTGTTTGCTTGGGCGCATGGGGATGACCATGGCTGTGGGCATGGTGACCATGCCCATGTCCATGTTCAGGGCCGCCACCGCCGCCGCCACCGCCTCCTCCCATGCCGACGCCAACGCCGACGCCTCCGCCGCCACCTGCCATGCCAATACCGATTCCGGCATTTGGATTCGGATTGGCCTGCTGCTGTACACCATCGAGCTGTTGCTTTTTCTGTTCAGCTATCTTTTGGATCGCCATAAATCTTTGTTTTCGCATTTGAATTCGTTTTGCCATGTAGCCGACGGTGGCGTATTCTACGATTGCGATACGATTTGGATTTGGGATACAGTTTTGTTTTTGTTTTGATGGTTTTGTTTTTTCGAATTTGGTATTTCAGATTTGTTGTGATTCGATTCGATGAATGTCGGTCGGTATATTTTTTTTTGGATTTTTGGATTTTGAATTCGATTTGAATGGAGGACGGTTGGCATACGGTATTTTTGGGTTTTAATGCGGATGCAGAGATGCGGTTAGAGTTTTTGAAAATTTTGTGGCAAGTCGAAAATAGTTCCAGATGAGTTTTTTTTTTTCGGATGATGATTGTTGTAGTAGTAGTTGTTGTAGTCAGTTGTTGCACAGTTTTTGTTGTTGTTGTTGTTGTTGTAAATTTTGTTGATCAGTTTTTTTTGGAACAGTGCGGGTTTGATTAATGAAGCGTTGTTGGTACATACATAATATTGATTGGGTTACAACCAAACGTTTAAGCATATATGTATGTATGCATGTATGCATATGTATGTATATATGTAGAGCCATATAGAGAAAGACAAATACAAATAGAAAACGTAAGTAAATTATGAAGAATTTTGTTGCAACAACGTTTAAAAGAAGTGAACAATGATATTGATTCTTGTAGATTTTTGTATGTTTCTGGTTTTTTTTTTGTTTTGTTTTCGGAGGAGCGAAGGTTGTGAGAGGTTTCGTCACTTGGATGGAAGTTTATGGTCAAGATCTATGGAGATTCTTTGCTTAGTTAACAAAATAACATTTACTGTTATTATCCTAGAGGTTGCTGTTCTACTGTTAGACCTTGCTCCTAAAGCTTCGGAATTAGAAAGCTAATAATCAGAGGGAGAGAGGACATTTTCTTTATGAGTTTCAAGTGGATGTATGTTCCCTTTAACCAATATATATTGCTTAGGCTTGCCATGGTCCACATTTTTGGGATTTTGAACTTCTAATAGATTGTCGGCATGCGAAAGACAATCAACGCTTTCCACTCACTTCGACCTAAAGCCAGCCAACTAATAAGGATTAACACTTATCTTAACATAAGCAGATCTTCATATCAGTGTTGAACGAGTAAGAGCTTTTCCGACGCTATAAAGTCTATATATTCTGAGTCAAGGTCAAAATCCTATTAGCCAAATCTAGCCATGTTCGTTTATTCAGTTTTGCTGCATAAATTATAATAAATTATTATATAATATATAATTATAATAATAAGTATACGGCCCTGTTTTCGATTTACTGCCGTTCGCAGATCCGATTCTGATTGAGCTTTCATTGAACTATGCGGTTTGAAAGTAATTCACTATTTTCACTATATTTTTATATACTTTAATTCATTAGGAAGAGTTTTTAAGTGTGAATGTATATATATACCTTAAGTGTACAAAATGTACATTTATTTATGAATTCTTTATGCAAAAATATGACCCATTTGTTGGCCGCAGCTTGATTTTATGTAATCTACACTTTACTAGATCACAGCGACTACAAAAACTAAGTCAGCTTAGTTTATATGAAGTTTCAAATGGAGGAAGCTTAAAACTGTTTTAGAATTTTTGACACATCCTGCATCGTCTACAAGAAAGATCTCTGAAAATATGTTTAATGTGAAATATTCATAACGATTGGATAATCATTATGGATTCTTCGATTAAAGGTTTTGAAATTAGAGCTCTAAGCAAACGAACTTGGCTTTTGCTGCTGAAGAATAGTTATAAATTAGAAATCGTCTTTGATGAAGCTCATAATCTTTTCTGAAGTTCAGAAATTTATGTTTTTGATCTTTTCTGAAGTTCAAAAATTCATGTTTTTGATGAAACATATTTCCAACCACATCTTATGACTATCTGGTACGCGTTTTAAAAGCAGTTGGTCCTGATATAGGCTGATATAGTAAATCAGTTTTTATTAGTTTCTAAAATTTGGTTTTCAGAATTGTCGGCCTAGATCAAGCCAAATGTTGTTTCTTTAAAACTTAGTGAAGTTTGCAGTTGTTGCCACACAAAGCAAACCCCATGATTTTACCACTAAATTCAGTCAACTTTACAATTCTCAACTTTATTATATAGGGAAATTCATGGAGAAATCTAAAGGAAGAATTTCCTCGCCTTAACTGCTTCCATTCAAGTGACTCACAGTGTAGGATGGTTTGGTAGTTTTTGGGTTTACTATCTACGTTTATGAAGTATTTAGAGTCTTTAGTAGAAAGGACTTTCTGTTGTTGTTGTTGTTGTTGCTGTTGTTGCTGTTGTTTTATGTGAAATTATTGTATTATTATGTAATTTGCTAAAAATGATAATCAAACTGTTCACATCGTATCTTCTCGTACGTTTTGGCAAAAGCAAAAAATAAAACTAGTATTTATGTGGCATAGGCTTAAGTTTCATGTGGAAGAGGTGTGAGTGTTAGAGAGAGAAAGATAGATAGAGAGATAGAACAATTGATGTGTGTGTGTGTGAGTGTATGCAGATGTGAGTGTGTGTGTGTGTGTTGTCTGTGAGTGTTTGGTACGTGTTTCGTGTACACTGTTGTTGCAGTTGTTGTTGTTGTTGTTGCTGTTGTTGCTGTTGTTGTTGTTGTTGTTGTTGTTGTTGTTTTTGTGAAAATGAGTGGAAAAGTCATTTGTAAGCCAAACGATTTATGTACACATTTATTTCTGCAGTTGAGCGAGAGAGAGAGAGAGAGACCATCATTCAAGGAAAATGTTCATGTGCGTGCCTCAAATGCAAATTCATTGAACAGTCGCCATGTTACGCTTATAAAGGAACACAAACAACACAATTTCCAGCATACCATTTTTGTATACTCTCGTGTTTTACCCATCCTGCTACCATTTTGTTGATAATTTATGTTAAAAAGTATCTCTGAGTTTTGATTCATGTTGCATGCGCTGTTGCTTTTTAGAGAAAATAAATCTCCAAAAATTTGTATATTGTCAATACCATAATGAATGATAAGTATAAAATAGTTTTTTAAGTTATTTTAATAATTGTTTTTTTTTTCAATTATTTAAAGCTTAAATCTTGTACAGAGTTGAAGACAAACGAAGGTGTAGTGTATTTTTAGATTTGTATGAAATATTACAAAGGATATTTTTGTATTCAGGTTTCTACACAGGAAGGTGCTTTTGTGATTTCCGAATCAGCATGCTCACTGACGAGGAGTGAACGAACATGAGCGGCGCAGCGTTAGCTGAAAGACAGCGGCAACTGCGCTTAATGCTCGTTTTGGAGTATGTTGAAAGGCTGCTCGGCATTTTGGGTGCTATAATCCTGTATATCTGTTAGAATATATGGCCACTTTTTGGAGTGTCAATACCGAATTCATATAATCCTTAATATGTAGTAGAGAATAGTCCAGGTTTTGAAGGAGAACACATACGATTTTAATAATGAAAATTGGGACATTTTGGCACTTTCACTGAGGTTCATAAGAGTTATTGGTTTGATATCAAAACATTATTGAAATGAGGCCAAATCGTTCTTGATGTGAACCCAGAACATTCCTATCATGAACGAGAACATCCAAAGCGTTGGGAACAGAACAAACTATTAAGATCAAACTATTATCAACGAAAATCTTGGTTGTGTACTGAATTGGCTACTTTTCGAGCGATTCCTTTTCTTAGTGTAAACAGCCAAATCTTAGTAGAAAAGAATCGTATATCAACCATATAGCAGTTTGTCGAAGTTAAGGATTAACCTATAAGTGAATCTCATGAGGCATTGTATAGGTGGTATGGGTTAAAACGTGAGCACCTTCGAAAGAAGTCAATTTGATCGATAACTTCTAGCCCTTTGGCAAGCCTTAAGCCTGAAAGACAGTTTTTGCTTAGCGTTAAAAATTTTCTACTGATTTTTCTTTGTAATCTAAAACTCTGTACCAGATTTGAGCTATTTATTGATTGTCTGTTTTGATATGCAAAGTAACAAGAACGCAACTGTACTTACCTGCACTTAAAATGCCAAAGCTGTAAAAGGACTCAATCGTATATGGACAAATGCTATAGCATAGCTTATCTTACCTAACCTCAAAATTTTGAATGAAATGCCAAACAAATTTTAATTGGCAGCTAAATTGGCGGCTGTCATGTCTGGGGCACGGCGTTGAAGTGACCCAAACTTGACAGCTGCCAAATGTGCATATATATATGTGTGTGTGTGTGTGTATGACAAATTTTGAGGTTATATTTGTGGGGCTGCAGCAGCAGCATGTTGAGCGTTGAATGAGGATGGGGCAGGCATCGTACGATATCATGAAGCTCTGTTTTATTGGCCACGTCTCGGTTTGGCCTAACGATATTTACATGATGTCTGTGTTTTTTTTTTTTGATGCTGTTTCATTATTATGATGTATATATGTCTATATATATATATATATATTCAATTCAATCGCGACTCAAGCCAGGTGTGGCGCAGGGCATGCTGGTTTCGCTTTTGTTTGTTTTTTTTTTTGGTAGTTCAGTTTAGGATAATTTTTGAGGCTGCTACCCTGGGCTTTTCCTTTGATAATTGTTTTCAATTCATGATGAGATTTTTCAGAATTCGAATTTCGAGTGCGTTTTGTTTGTGTTTCTCAATTATAATTTTTTTGTAGTAAATAGCTAGAGCTAGTTGCCGGTTAATGCGTTAGTTTGGCGGAAGCTGGGCGTATATTGATATCTGGGTACCATTTCAGGTTGGAAATGTGTTCGTTGAGGTGTGTGCATATTGCATTTTGTATGCCATTTGATCGATTTCGATTTGGATAGAGCTAAGGTGGGCTTTATTCAAATGAGAACACAAAGTCAACCTGAGGCGGCTTCGATAAACTATAACTATATAGCATATATATAGTATATAAATTTTTTGGTATAATTTTTTGTTGGTTTGTTAGCTGAAGCATGCTTCGATACTACAGAATGTATTGTTGTTATTGTTGTTGTTGTGTATTATGTGTGAGTGCAATGTGGTGCAAGAGATTGTTGCTGTTGTAATTGTAATTGTAAATGTAATTGTAAATGTAATTGTTGTTGTTGCTTTGGAATTTGAAACTGTTTGTGCCTTTAGTTTGGCTTCAAGGCGCGTAACTATGAATTTGCATACATTTTCTTTAGATGATAGTTGCTTTGTTTTTCTTTGTTTAAGAAAAATTAACAAGAACATACAAATACGAAAAAAGAGATTTGTTTTCTTTTTCTTTTCTTATTCTGTTTTCTTTCTTTTTTTTCTTTTTTTGGGATTTTTCATTTTGCTTATTGTTGTAGTTGTTGTTGTTGTTTTTTGCTGTTTTGTTGTTAGTGTAAAATTGTTGCTTTCGTTTAGGATAGTTAGAGAGAAGAGTTAAAGTTAGATTGATCTTGCGGGGGGTGAAGCCCAACACCAGCAAGTTTGAGATATAAAGAAGATCCCTTTGATAGATAAAAGAGATAAAAAAGAGATCTTTGCATATATATATATATGCATATATATATTTCAAACTTTGTGCTGGCTTCGTTTTATTTTTGTTTTTTTTTTTTGTCCTTTTTTTAGTGCAGTGTATTTCAACACAATTATGAATTGCATTGTTTCTAAAGCATTTTGGTTTCATAATTCTGTGAAATAAGTGAAAAGTTGAAGAAGTTATATACAAAGTATGGAGCAATTAAACTACAAAAATATATAACAAAAGTAGCTGACTTCTTAGAGGGTGAAGTTAGATTTTAATTTCGAATTGAATCCAATTTTAGTAATGACCCAAAAAGAAGCTTTGATTTGACTTGGCTTTCATGAATATTAGTTTTCTTTTCAAAATAAATAAATAAATAAATATATATAAATATGTTCTACTTTCAGCTTCAAACGATAGATAATAGATAATAACATCAATCGACTACACTGTGCAACAAGTTTTAATTCAATATATATTCCTATGATGTATTTGCCTCAGCAAAATCAAAATCAAAATCACCAGAAAAGTAAATTGTATATAAAGTAAAATTATTTATATATATTTTCCTTATTTGTATTTTAAAAAATCGGTGATAATCGATTTAAATCAGAGGCCTCTTTCTCTATGTAATTAACATTTCAAAGGAGAATTCATATGGAAGAGATGTGACACAGTCGTTCATATTGAAATATAAAATATTGATTTAACAATGAAGAATGAGATATATTTAGAATGAGATATTTATAAAAAAACATGGATTTTCCCATATATCGTCCTTCATGGTGT
The DNA here is from genome assembly GCA_037043425.1 of Hirtodrosophila duncani. Taxonomy (NCBI): domain Eukaryota; kingdom Metazoa; phylum Arthropoda; class Insecta; order Diptera; family Drosophilidae; genus Hirtodrosophila; species Hirtodrosophila duncani. The sequence continues at coordinate 2,217,125 of JBAMBM010000834.1, read as the reverse complement.
TAATTGGAAACTATGTTGGAAGTTTCAATTAGCCATAAGGCTCTAAGAATTTTGGGTATTTAAAATTTTTATATTTTAGCCAAAGTTTCCAGAATATTTTTGCATAAAAACAATGTATTTCCTGAGAGCATTACTAGAATATGAAAAATGTTCAGTGAATTTGGTTGTGAGCTAACTTTGAACTATTTTGAAGCATTTGCAGGCATTTCAATCCCAAAGGTTTCAGAATTTGTTGTAGAAAATGTTGCATGCACTTTGAGGTAAGATCTTAATTATATTTCAAACAAAACAAGCTTAAATAAATATTTTTAAATTATATTCTTCATCGAACTGAATAAAAATGTTTCAATAAATTTAAATAATTTGTTGCACAGTGTCATTCGACTGACCATATTTGTGATGATCACTTACTGCCAGCTGACAGACGAAATCAAATCAAAATCAGTTTTTCGGTCATCCCCTCATATATCATATTAACCTGAAGGCAGCCTCTTTTGTTTTTTTTTTACTTGATAACTATTCATAGTATATTATGTTTAGTGTTGTTATTGTTGTTGTTGTTGCATCTGCAGCACAACGCTAAGCGTGGCTAGAAAAGCTGGCAACAAATATGCAAAAGTGTTTTTGCACTTGGTGTAACAAATTAAGCAAAATTTTAATTAAGTTCAAGTAAATCAGAATATTGGGAAATAAATTATTTAGTTTAAGCACACATTGAACACATGTGTGTGTCTGTGTGTGTGTTGTGTGTGTGTTGCGGGTGTGTGTGTGTACGTTCTTGGTGTGATTTATGGAAATTTTTCTAGTTGTATTTTTGTTTTAGTATTTTTTGTTGCTAGTTTTCTATTGTTTTTGTTTTTGTTTTTGAGTTTGTTTATTTTGTTTACCCAGTAGACTGGCAAAGACCATAACGAAGCATGTTCCCAGATAGACGTCAATCGATTTGACGTACGAAATCTTTGGCAGCGCTGCATTTGTTGACGACATCAAAGTGGTCATTGTCAACACGGTTGTCACACCGAGCGCCACACGCGCCGGCGTTGCATTGCGATTGAGCCAAAATGATACCCATGATATAATAACGATCAGTCCAGAGGGTATGTAGATTTGTATAAGATAATAGCCCATGGAACGCACGAATTGTATTTCACAGGCTAAACGCGAATAGTTGCCTGTTTTGCACAACGCGTGTGTAAAAGAATTTCAATTTCATATTTTTTCAATTTTACAAATATTATTAGCATTATTTTTTTTGAAATTTGTATTGTATGCAGATTAAGATTTTGTTTTAAAAGAAAAAAGAGAGAGAGAGAGAAAGAGGGAGAGAGCAAGAGAGATAAAATATTATTAGTTTTTTATATGGTTTCAATTATATATATATATTTATGCATATATGTATGTATATATATATTTAGTATATTATTTACAAAACAAATCAAAATGTTAGTAACACTTTCTGCACACAAAACGTAACACAAAACAGAAAGTCAAAACTAAGATTGTAATAAAATATAAATATATATATATTAATTTAAATAGAATGAGCGCAAGAAATGATTGGCGGTAAACCTCTAGTTAAGTATGTAAGTATGTATGTATGTGGGCGACGACGTACGTTCGTTTAGGCAGGCAAATATACAAGTATATGTAGTTGTAGTAGTTAGTTAGTTACTTAGTTTATAGAGAAGAGAAACTGCAACTAAAATGAAAGCAAAGGAGAAAGAAAAACTATCTTCGGCCAACCGAAGGTTAAATATTCTTGCAGATAGTAAGTTAGCATATGTTAGCTATGTTTTTCAGTATGTATTTGTGTGTGTGTGCTTGTGTGAGACTGTTGCTGCTGTTGCGTGCCATTGACATAGGAACTTTGACCTCTATTTTGATTCACTTTTAGGTGGAATATTTCAAAACAGTTGCTTAATGTTTAGCTAAGTCTTGAAATCTAACTTGTTTTAGTTTCAGCCATCTAGCGCCTATGGCTTGGACTGCGGTTGGAAGCCCAATCAGTCAGGTCAAAGAGTTTTATATACCGATGTTCAAATTCATATTCAAGTGTGTGAGAAAACGTCGATCTAGTTTATCGGCTAAAGCTCATTTTTATATTCAAGTTCAATGGACAACTAAATTTAAGCCGCTTCTCACAATGTAACAGCAATTAGTTTATTTTCTTCAGACGTTAGGCTTTTGGCCTGTCAGACAGAGTGTTGTGTTTCTGGTTAGCCACACTTCCCTTCATCAGTGACCTTTCAGTACACATGGAGCTGTTCTTGTTTGACAACTGATGACACTTAATGCTGCTTAAAATTTATGATAAGAAGGTAGAAGATACAAAGAGATATATGCCATTTAATGGGGGTACACATTTAAATACTTCTTGAGCCACTTCCTGGTGGTATTCTTTCCCGTTTAGGTGATACGAATTGGTTGCCTAGATCTTCCTTACAAATTTTTTTATTTAAGTATCATATATGGGCTAAGATGATTGAAATTCATCAATGAAATTCTGTTAAATTTCTATAAATTATAGAAAAGTTTCATATAAACACTTGAACGAGCAGACGGACTATAAGCATTATCTTGATACAGATATAATACCATTTGCAAGAATATATCAATTATCATTCTATGTAATTATTAATGAATAGAAAAACTTGATTTGTTGATAGCTTTGTTGTTGCAGTTGCCTAATAAACTATTGGTTGAGTTAAAAAAATTACTTGCATTAAATAAAATAATATAATCAGTAAGGTCTGCATTTGTCAAAAAACAAAAATTAGGGTTTTGTTATCATTTACGCAGAATGGCAGCTAAATCTCTAAAAGACCTAAGTTTGAGCCTGCAAATATTTTGTATATTTATTATATGTATATAAAATATTGTTTTTTTTTTAGTTTTTATAAAAGAAACTGCATAAGATGAGAGCATGCTTGGGAGGGCGTTCGTTTTATTGTATTGTATCATTTTTTTCCTCGTTTATTTTATTATTTTACTTGTTATGTAAATATAGTTGGTATGTACGAGTATATACGAGTATGGTTGTTGAGCTTTGGTTTTGATACTGGTTGAACTAATTTGAGTTTGTTGCAAACAAAAATCGATATGAATGCATTTTGCGTTTCAAATTTTCGTAAGTATGCCACATACTTATATATGTTTTTATGGATTTAAGTTTAGGACTGATAATTTTGTGATCGCTTTTATATAATTGCTGTTTTACAATACAAATGTTATGATTGTTTTTCTGTTCTTTTTTGCTGATTCAATACTTTTGTTGTTGTTTTCTTGTAGTAGTTGTAGTTGTTGTAGTAAAACTAATTGTGACTAGTTAATAATATTGCATATGTGTGTGTGACAGCTTGAAAAAAAATTGTTTAAACTTTTAATGTAGGTTATATGTAATGATATCAGGCATAAATCAAAAGAATGATTTACTAAGTACAAAAGCCATATTCATTAATGTTCTTTTTTTTTTTGCTATATCTTTTGTTTCTGAAAGTTTTTACTTTACTCTTGCTTAATGTGTTTGCTTAATAGTTTATTGAATTTTCATTGATTTTTGTTTTTGGTTTCCGTTTTGCTGTAATTATGAACTCATGAGCGTCAAATCAAAAGTCACAAACAAAATGAATTTCAACTGAGCGTGAAGAAAGTAAGCCGAAAAACTGAACATCAGAATGAAAATGTTGAACTAATTTGGAACTAATAGAGCCCCGCTTAAGTGCATTTCATAGGCAAAGGGAAAATGCTAGTGAAAGCCATGCGCACACAGGGAGAAACCGCTGTAGATTATGGTTATGCTTATGCTCCACAGAACTCCTGATTCTTAGCTGAGGCGCTGCTGAAAGAGCAAACTTATTTGATTGTTTTAGTCTCTCTTGTTGACATGCAACTGCTTTGGTAAATATAAGCAGGCAACTCTCACATATTTTCTAATATCTCTGCAAGGTCCACAAGCTCAACTTAATAGAGTCATACTAATAAGACAACGTTTAGTGTATTCTTATCCTTTCTGCAAAAGTGAGCAATGGAGTCAGCATTTTTGTTTTTCCTTTCCGTGTTTTGCTTTGCACGTTTTGCCATCGATCGCAGCTTTGAACTTTGCTCTGAATAAAACTCAAAGAACGATTGAGTTGCTATGACATTGGAGTGCCACTAAGAAGAACTTATAATTCAGCTCTCGAAAAATTCAAGGAATTTGACTTTTCTTATTTACCACAGGACTCTATGGCACAGATGACCACAAAGGGAGCAGCTGATTAGTAGTCTGATTTTAGTCTGCTTTACACTGAACAATACCGAAGTAAAGTTGAAGAGCTTTCGAATACTTTTGGCTTAGAGTTGAAAGAGAGCATAAAGTAAGTATTTTGGTAGCAAGTAGAGTTCGAGCGAGCTTCTAGCAGTTACAGGATTTGATCACATCATGGTCACGTCAATTTATGTTATCTGCGCTGTCTCACACAAACCTAATTCTCTGATAGCTCAACAAAAGCATCGAACGTCTACTTCTAGTCTCTAAATCAGAGATGGGCAACTTACAAGAAATAAGATTTAAAAAAAGTCCTCCTCACATGCGAAAACAACACTTTGGGCTTTAGTTAAGCTCTGCAACTAAGCGTAGGCATATGCAGTTTTGACTATTTGCGATGCTATGTGTTGTCTTATCCCTGCTCTAAGTACTCAGTGCAAAGAGTAGTTAACACTAGAGGCATGCTTTGCAGCTAGCAGCCTTGTCTTGTAAGTGCACTCAGGCGGGGCTCTAATCGATATATTATTGTTTTTTGATAGCTTAACATGCTTTTGGTTTATATATGCTGTATGCTATTATATATATTTTTTTTTGATTCTGTATTAGAAAAAGTGAAAAGCTCTATATAGACGCCAGACCAGGCCAGGCTTAACAAAAGAAAACTGTTCAAACTATTTTAAGTGATTGAAATTTATGTAAATTTGAAATGCATGTGGGGTTTTTTTTATTTTGGTTAATTTTTTGTAAATTTTTGCTATGAAAAACAAATGCTAGCGCTAGAATGTTATACAAAGTATGCAAAATCTTAGGCTTAAGATGTTTAACATGCATTTTTTTTTGTTTTGTTTTTTTGTTTTGGTTGCACAAATTTGCCAGTTTGCCAAAACTAGTTTGAGCACACAAAGTTGATAAAGTGCTAAAACTAGGCATAAACACAACTGGTGAGCCTGGTCGATAGTTAAAACCAAATTGTATGAAGAACTTTATACAAATGCTGAAATTTTTCATAGATTTATCTGATTTGAGTATTCTCTTTGAAATGAATTTTGTAAGAATTGAATTAAAGCAACTAATTTCAACAAATGATAAAATGCGAAAAACAAATGCGGGTATAGAAATTGAATCAAAATAAAATAGGTATTTAAGATATATATAAATATATATGTATATATAAGTCATCATTATCATAAACGTAATGGCAATGGTATGTATATATGTTTTGGTTTTTTTTTTTAGGTAAGTAAATATAAGTAGATAAAAGTAAAGTTATGGGTTTATATTTTGAAAAAAATCGGTAACCGTCTACAGGTACCTGTGGTAAGACTGATTTCCATGGCCCTTTGACGATGACCCAAGACCTTAAATTGGGGCAGCGATACCTCGCTCGAGACACCAACCGAGTTCGGGCCTTCGTTCCATTTATAGCGTATGTCACGCATCGTGTAGCCAACTATATATATATATTATATATATATATAATATATATAGAAATAGTTATGGTTGTTGGTGTTGTTTTTGTTGGTGTTGTTGTTGTGGTTGTTGTTATGTGTGTGTTGTTGTTTTGTAAGAGAGTTTTTGGTGTGGTTTAGGGTTCAAGTGTTTTGGGTATTATTTTACAGTTGTTGTTTGTTGTTGTTGTTGTTTGTTGTTGTTGTTGTTGTTGTAGTTGGTTGTTGACGCAGTACGGTGAGGTTGTCGTTGTTGTAGTTTGACGAAAAATATGCACAAAAACAAAAAATACATTTCGTGAGACTATTAATGGGCACTGAGTTTCTTGTTATTAAAAATTGTGTTTTTTTTTTTGGTTTTTTTTTTTTGTATATAAATTTTATAAATATATTTTTTCAATTTCAATTGAATTTTTGTTCTTCGTTGTTCTTTTTTTAGTTTTTTTTTTGTATTTTTCTACTTTTTTTTATATTAATAGTCTCATTCAGAACTTGTTGCTTAAAGTGTTGTTCCATATATTTTTTGATTTTTCCACGCTTTGGTTACATTTAGGCATACATAGAGTATATAGTATAGTATATATAGATATATATTTATAGGTAAATATGTATAGTACATATATTACAATTGCGTTTAATATGGAATGCATATTTGGCAAAGCATAACTAAGTTTATATATATATATATTTAGGCTTAGACTTATAGCTACTGTTTGTTCTTATTGGCAGTAGTAGTTGTTGTTATTGTTGTTGATCGTTATAGTTGCTTAAATGCTAAAATAACTTAAGGTCTGTAAATGTTTTTTTTTATCAAGTTATTAAGTGTCAGAATCTGGGTGCTCTTGTGTCTTCTTTTATCGGTTCTGGTATATATTTTTTTGTATGTTTACAATATATTTTTCAGTTTCAGATTTTAGATTTTAGTTAGAAGCTGCTATTAGTTTTTAAGCCTACCCAAGCAGAATGGAACTAGACGCTCTTTAAAGTTTAACGACGCATGAAACTGATACGATACGATACGATACGATACGATACGTAAATTGTAATTGAAAATGTAATTGAAAATGTAATGAAAATCATAGATCATATAAATCAGTAGGTTCGCCTAGCCAACACTCGACTACTTGGTTTAATCAAAATGAAATCACAACAACAGAGGTTAGTAGAGTTAACACAATATATATATATATATATATAGATATATATGCATGTATGATAATGTATATGGAAATGTTAGTTGTTCTTTGAAAGTAAAAACTCTTTGTAAGTTAGTGGCACAAGTTACAGGTTAGCACTCGATACAGAGAGTTAGAGTAAGAGAGATAGAGAGAGAGTTAGAGAGAGAGAGAGAGATAGGGTGGGGTTAACACAAAAAACTAATTATAATGTGCATGGTTGGGTATTTTTTGTTTGTTTCAAACATTTTGTTTGTTTATGTTTGTTTCGGAAAAATGATAATAGACACAGAAAAATGCTTTACAAAAATGAAAATGTTAAACGGAAGAGTTATGCTAAGATCGCGCTCACACAGAGAAAATGCTCAGGAAAATTGAAACGCAAGATTAAATTTTTAAAAGATCTTTAAGATGACAAGGAAATGCTTCTCAGCAATTATCTTCTTCCTGATTCTGACTGAGCAACATCTAAAAGCTCTCTGTGTGCGCGCGACCCCATTGGGGTGATCATAATTCGATCGATTTTGGTTTTTTTGTTTTTTTTTTTAGTTGGATTTTTAGTTATGAATTTGAATTTTTAATGTATATGGGGGGTACCTGTGGTTAGGTTTATTTCGGTCGCCCTCTGCCTGTGTCCCAAAACCCGGAACTGTGGGAGTTCGACCTCACTGCTCATGCCAACACTACTCAGTCCATCTCTCCAGAAATATCGGATATCACGCATCGTGTAACCGACTGAACGTTGTTGGTTGTTGTTGTTGTTGTTGAAGAATGAAGGATGTTTGCGATGTTGTTGTTGTTGTTGGATTGTTGTTGAAGATGTTGTTGTTATTGTAAAAAGGGGGGCAGTAGTTAATTAATTGTATTTGTAATTATTGTTTTTGTTTGGATTTGATTTGTTGTTGTTTATTATTGTTGTTGTAGTTGTTATGGTTATTGTTGTTTGTTGGTGTCTTTTTTCAGTGTTGTTCTTGGCAGATAATTGTTTAGTTCCTGCACTCATTCACACACAAGAGTTCTTAAATATTTAACTCTAATTCTTAATAATTAAAATTGAATTTAATTGAATTTCCTTGAACTCGTTGTGAGTTTTCCACAAAAGAAATTATAGACATACAATATGTATAGGGCTATTATTATATATGTACAATATTCAGGGCAAAAGCGTGCGGCATTTTAATTTACATTTATTTGTTTACATTTAAGCTAGTTAAGCCTTACACACTAAGCAAATTTAGTTCAGTGTTTTGTTTCTTGTATTGTTTTTTTTGTTATATTTTAATTTATTTTAGTCAGCATCATCTTTAGGTCGGGGGGGCGCTTCTGCAGTTGCTGTAAGTGAGAAGGCGACCGAAAACCAAACCAATCTTATGAATTTGTTGCTGTCTTTTTGATGAAACTGTGAACTGTGCTTTGTGGGACAGGGGACAGGGGACGGGGGACGGGAGGCGGCACTTGAGAGTTATGAAAGATGAGATACGAGTATAAGTATGTACGAGCATGTATGGCTGTTTGAATAAATCATCATGAACATTCATTGGGTAGTTACAAGTTTTAGCCTAACAGATGGGTGGAGGAGCCTCATCTGTCTGATATCATATCCATGGGTAATATAATTAAATAAGAATAAAAATATATGCAATAAATGTAAGCATCTAAAGGGCGTTCCAAAACTTTTAAAAATCTCTAATTCCTATACAAATTTGGGCACTTTCACTGAATCAACTGAATCTGATATTTATTGATTTTAGTTTTATTATGTGGATAAATTTCAATATGTTAAAAGTGAAAGTCTTCTAGTTTTGGTTCAATTTGGATTTCATATTTATTTGAGAGTCAATTTAGTGAATAATTTTACTGAATATTTGCGGAATTTAATTTGTAGAAAAGAAAAAATTCATCCATTGAAAGATTTCTTAATATTCACTTACCTTTCGATTTGCGTTTTCAAAGAAAAACTTGCAATTTCCTTTACAGCTGCTCTGAAATTTGCACGATCCTACATTTTCTATAGAATTATAAATGTAATCACAAAATATATCTAATAAAACTTAAACTTAGGATTTCTTTGTTTTCTCTTTGAATTTTCTGTTATATCAAATGTAGAATTGTGAGGCGATCTCGCTGTCGTAGGATCCTAGCCTTAGGACTCTTCTCTTCTTAGGGAAGTACAAAATTCCAAAGATACATATACCAGACTGTACCTAGACTCTCTCAATAACATTTGCCTAACTCTCAGGCTCTTAGGCTTAACTCGGTTTATTTCAGGACAAGAAACTTTAATGGGTTAAGAACACTGACTCTTGGCTTTTCGAGTGTACAAAAATGCCATATGCATTGCCATTAGATTCAAAGAAATCTAGACATTTTTAGAGCAATGTTTCTGCAACTGTGCAGTAGCTAGTCAAAAACGATAAACAGAGATCCCACTTCTGAGAAATCTTTCAAATGCAATTATGAATGCCAACAAGTGATTCAGTAAGGAATCAATGGCATAAAAAGGATTATAGTCGTTATGATTGAACGAGGTGAGAGACATAACCTAACCTAACCTAACCTAGACCTTTTTCCCAGCTTCCATAAGATAGTTATCCAAAGGACTCTGCCCCTTAGAATGGTAGGCAAAGGTGAAGAAGCCAACTTATACTTAAGAAGATGTGGTGAAAAGAGTCTTACTACAGAGAGAAGAGTTCAGGAGAAAAGTTAGCGCCTCACATCTGATTTCAGATGCTACTTTTCTTTGTCAATTAGACTGCGACTAAGCAGAGTGCAATAAGGGTCAAACCAGTAGCATGTTCCTAATTACTTTATTCTTTCTTCAAAGACAAAACTCAAGTGGCTACACAAGAGGAATTTTTGAAAACAAGTCTAACATTTGCCCAAGGCTCTCTAATTCCTTTAAATAAACTTCTTTGCATTTTAATTTGGAACGCCCTTTTGCCTAAAGTATCTGGGTAAGTCGGGTACGTGGCATGTCAAACTATTAAATTATAAATCTTTTAAAACAAACCGAAAATTACTTAATTCATTATTCGAGAGCATTTTATCCGGCTGACTGAGCGGAAATTGTAGCAGCTGTAAACAAATAAAACTACAAAGCGCAAAATTGTAAATCTTCTGAGACATTTTTGCACAAATTACATTTCTTATCCAACAATTTATCAATATTCTATTGTGTTTGCACAATTTGCTTGCTTTCTCTATTGTCTTGCAAGTCAACGAGTAATTGCTGAGCCAACGCTTAATTGACATTTGACAATTTTAATTGCTGTTGCTTTTGCTGTTCGTGTTGGTGTGTGCGTTCGTGTGTATATGTGTCTGTGTGTGTGTGAGACTTAGAATTTAAATTTAGTTGGCTTTCAATTTGAAGGAGCAATTGTTTTCAACTTGCAATTATTAATTGTTTAATTTGCTTGATATTTTTTGGTCTTTTAACATCAACAAATTTCAACGAAATTTTCTGCCCACACTGAACAAACAGCGCAAGGCCTTCTTCTTGGACTCTTGAGAGTGGCCAGAGTTTCAAATTATTATTATGTAAATAGAAAATATGTAAGAATATGTACTAATATAAACGACAAATGCCCAGCTTTGAGCATAATTAAGCACACTCAACTTTGGCCAGTCTCTAAGACTCTTTGCTTTACATTCTGAATGAGTTTTACAAAGTTTTGCATTTAAATTCAAGTATAATTGACAATTTCATATTATATATTTACACATTTCTGATAGATATTTTCTTTTTTCTTTTTGAATTGAAGTTAATTATATAGCATATATAGTTCATAATACTTACAGCTTTCAATCTCAATGTGACACAATTGCCGATCCATTGGGAAGTATTGTAGATTCATGGGACACGATGCTGTGATAGTCAATCTAGTTGAAGAAATTTGCAAATGCATTTTGTTTCGTGTGGTTTATGGTAAGAGAAAGAAATACGATTAGTTTGAAACATTTGTCAAGGTAATTCATTTTGTACACAGCTAAGGTTTACACAACGAACAAACGAGCAAAAGGGGGGTTTGGCGGGTTACGGGCGGCGAGCAATTACAACATTTATGAGTTTTTTTTTTTCTTGGAAGGGGTATTAACATATAGAGCTTTGCAAGAGTGCAGTCAAGAGGTGTTGTTCCTTTTAGTATATAGAAATATATAATTAGAAATACTCTCAGCAGGTGACACTTCTCATACAACATTCCTTCGATATTATCTGTCTCTCCAAAAGTTCACAATTAACTAAAGATTACAAGCTGCAAATTCTAAGATCTTAATATACAGACAAAATCTTGCTGTGCCTTAAACTTGCGAATATAAACTCATTTCTAGGCAGAGCCATAATATTGTAGCCTTGTAGACGGGCGACCTTAATCCCAAATGCGCAATGTACTGTCATTGATTTCCCAATTAATCATTTCTTTCCCTTTTATGGAGAACAATCGAGAGCATTGTTGCTGAGGAATGGTTATAGATGAGCTCTTATTTCGTCATGCCGTATAAATGTGAGTCCGATCATACCTGAGCCCCACGGAGATGTGGACGGCAGTGACTACATTTGAAATTTTAATTATATAATGAGCACTCTAATGGACACAGTGAACTCTTGAGTGAGTAGCAGGTAACCCGTAGAAAGTATTATTATGTTCTCAAGGAGTCTGGCAGCCATAGGCTCCTTTGATTGTGGAAGAAGAGCTGGAAGGTGTTTGAATTGTCTCCAACAAGTCTTTCTAGGTAATGTGGACCAACTCGCCATGGTCATCCTGGCATCCTATGGAATATCCGGAAATGAGTCTTTTTATTATTATCCCCAAGCACTTGATCAAAACTTGCTACAGAACTGAACGATAACTGAGGAGAGTCTATTAAGTATAGAATCATGGCTGCGAAAGGAGCTTCTGAGTGAGTGAAGCTTACTGGGATGCGTATAAGGTTTATAGTGGCTCATCTACATTATGATCATGCAGTTGAATCATCTTGTCCTCTGAAGCAGTCTCTGATAACGCAATATAGAGGAAAGACAATCAATGTGCTTGTCTGGTCATAGTTTGTAGGGATTTCAATTCCCAACATCCTCTTAGGCGAGGCATTCCTTCATATGGGATCAGCATTCTTCATAAGGGAGGTTTGAAGCCTCTGGTGAACTTCAAAGCATTCTAGGAGCTCAAATTTGAATTGACTAGCTACACTAAACAATAATGTTGACTTTGAAATTCGTGGAAAAATCGAAGAAAATTTTCATCACTTTCCCAACCTCTGCAGAGAAACCTCTCATAGAAATCGATGGAGAGACGACTGAGATATTACCATTTAAGGAAACCTGTCCCCGAATGTTGCATGAGAAGCATCCCATGAATAGTATTCATTACATCCCGATGAATGTATCATTCTATGATGAATACATCAGGTACAGACTTTTGCAATGAATTTTTTGTTTGCCTTCTTGCATAGCTCTATTAATTAAGGACTCTAGTTTTACTTAAGACATATTACAGAGCGAGTTCAATTGGATTAAGTATATGTTCTAGTATTTTGATTAAAACATTTGATAGTTTCTCTTGCTGTTTATTTACTTAAGTGAGAGATAAGTACTTTTTGAGTGGCAGTTACACTTAGATAATTGTTGTAGTTGTTGTTGTTTTTTGTAGTTTTGTGAAGGCAATTTTGGCTAGGGTTTTTGGCATTTTGTACAGTTTGATTTTTTAAGTTTTGTTTTTTGTTTTTTTTTTTTTATTTTAGTTTTACTTTTAGGGATATAGTAAAAATAAAACGCTACGCATACTTAGTGGTAGGCGAATGTTGTTGCTACGTATTGCTGTTGTTGCTGATGCTGATGCTGTTGTTGCCGTCTTTGCATTATTTTGTCTAGCGATTTTGGACAGATTCTTGTTTAAAGGTAGTAGAAAATAGTGCGCCCAGTAGCCGAGGTAAAGTCAGTTGGCTACTGCGGCCAGTCAAACCTTTTTGCGGTGTAAATGACACAAATGAGACATGCAACTCTCTATCTGGTACCGTTTTCAGGGAATCCTCAGGCTGTATGTAGTGCCGCTAGTTATCGCTTTTGTGCTAAGAAGGGGCCTAAACTTTGCCAACTTCATGGGCTTTGGAATGGCTCATGGAATAAGCAAAATCTAATGTTTTGTACTTGGAAAGCCGGGCGCACACAGAGCGCTGATGTTGCTGATTGTCTTCCGCAGGGTTATGAAAATTTAAAGGACAAGAAGAGTTTTGAAAAGAAGCAATAACAAGCTGGCTTGATTGTTCCTACCTGGCCAGCGCTTATTATTACTGCAACTGCATTGGTTTGTATGGGCAAGAGACACATATATATTTGTGAGCAATTTTTAACATTTTTGCATGGGGAATTTGGCGTCCTTGTATAATTGTAAAATTGTGTCTTATTTCTCAGTAAGCTGAATAAGAAATTAGATCTGTCTTAGCAGAATTACTTTAAAGATGTTTCCTTAGGTTATGTTTCCTTTCGTTTCGATTTAGTTTAGTATTTTGTAATCTATTTATGTAGCCTTAAGTTCTTGATTTAGTTTCCTCTAACCCAGAAAAATTTGGTACATTTAAGTAGAACGATACCAAACCCAGACACTCGCCTTCAGAGTTGTTGCAATTCACAACTTTCCTCTAATTTCTGAGCGGCGGGGGAAGTATCAACTCTTTCAGTTCAGCATGATCATCGCTGAGTGTGCGCGCGGCCTTACTATCGCTATCGCTATCGCTTGAAATTTGCCAACTTTCTTTCACTTTCACTTGCCAATTGAACTCACTTTTTTATGGTTGTTTTTTTTTGTTTTGATTTAATTGCTTAGAAAACTGTTTTTCGTTATGTAGAAAATTTTTGTTTCTTGATTAAAATTACAACATCGATTTATACACACACGCACACATTGACCAAAAAAAAAAACAAAAATATAAATATTATGTAGTTGCAAAAAGGGTTTTGGAAATAAAAGTTGTAATAACAAAATTTGTATAGTTAGTTTTGAAGTATTTGTTATATTCTTAGTTTTTTTGGTTTTTTGGTTTTTTGGTTAGGTAGTAAATGTTTTCAAATACACATACACATATATATATATATATAAGTATATATAGACAAAAAATGGTATTGTTAGTTTTGTTTTTGTTTTGCATTTGTAAGTTGAGAGATTGATAGATGGTTTTACCTAATACTTCTTGTTATTGATCCAGAATGATGCACGCGTATGAACTCATTACTGGTTGTTGCAATATGAAAATATGATTGTTTTTCATTTACAAAAAAGGTGTCAGGTACCCAAATGTTCTTAATGAACTCTGATCCAACCGATAGTGTTTCTACACCAGGTCGTTTTCTATACGCTAAACGAGGATCGGTCCAAAATTGACGAAAGTAAAAATCCAATGTAAAGTCCTACGTTTTTTTTTGTAACATTTACGGTTATTGTTATTGGTTTGTTGTTGTTGTAGTTGTTGTTGATTGATTGATTGATTGATTGATTCAAGGGGAAAAGTTAGCAAAAAGAGATGGTTGGTTTTAGATTAGTAACATTTAGTGACAGTGATTACTTAAGTCTAAAACTAATGAAACTGAAAATGTATTTAATTTACTTCGTGTGGAGAACTAAAAATTAAGAATTCATAGAGAAAGATTATAGTTTTTCTTGTTTAGAGAGTTGGTTGTGTACAGAAACTAGTGGGAAATTTTGTTGGCACAGTTTGTAAAGAGTTTTGGGTTTTTGTACAAACAACAAATTCACGACAAACAAACAAACAAACAAACAAACACACAATCAAACAAAACTTGCTTGAATTAGGAAATCAAGTTAAAATTTATATCGTGCTTGGAAAAACTTATAGAGGATGGGAGGAACACAGTTTTCATTTTCAGGTGCATGCAAATTGACACCAAATTGAGACTTTTTACAGCGTTTTCATTTTATTTTCTCTTTTTGGGAAGCATTCAATTTTTCGTTGTGGTTGTTTAATTCAAAAAGGAAAACTCAGTTAACTGAAGGCTGGCAGAAAAAAAGGAGCATAAGAAATATAACAAGTTATAAGGTTGTAAGGTTGTAAGGCTTATATACAGTGGCTACAAGTAAATGAAGCAGTAAGTAAATATTGTACAGAAACCTCTCACAAAATGGCATTATATTCATTGTTGTTTCTGTGATGTGAAGTATTCGAGTTTCGATTTAATAACTGGCTACTAATTGAGAAACACTACGTATACTTAATATTGGCGGGCGATCGGGCGTATACTGTATATATATGCTTTATATACAAGTCTTATGAGAGTTACGGCTAAGTAACTATTACTTTTCCTGCTGCTGCTGCTGCTCTTTGCTGCTGTTCTTGCTGCAGTGCCTCGAAGCTAAAGCGAAAGGCGTAAAGTATGGAAAGCGATATATGTTTTGTATTTGGAGGGGGCGGGTCGGTACTGGGAGCCTTGTTGTGTAAGAGGGTTAACCGCAGATTGGGAATACGGTCGAAAGGAAGTTAGTTGACTTTAAGGTATGGCTGTGTGTATCATGTGTGTGGTTTAGTGGTTGGGGGGTTTTTTTGTTTGTTTTTTTTGAGCTACAGGAAAAAACAAAATATTTGGCAGTATGTTGTCGCTTAGCTATGGTAATGCTGCATTCATACGGGAGAAGAAATGCACAAAACAAGGAAGGAAGCTATCTTTGGCAGGCCAAGGATACGATAGTATGTATATATAAGTTGAGTCAGTCACAGCGAGTCAGTTCATATGGAATTCATAGATGTTACAACCGAAACTGTTTCAAAACGTCTTCAAAAACTGCTTTGTTTCTTTCAAGGATCAAAAGTTATTGCAATAATTATTTGAGTCGATCCACAGTGCAATGAAATTTTCAAACCATATTTCTTTAACAAATTTAAACAACTTTTTGGTTTGTATTTTATCCATTTGTTTGTAACGAATCCTCATATGCATCAAATTCGTCTGCTTTGTAAGACTATCTTCAGAGTTATCAGCTCATATCGACAAGGAGTCTAGTCTCTAATAGAGTTTGAATACACCAGATCTCCCTATGCTCCATTGTGTGGAAGCTCTTCTTGATTTGGCTTTTCTACCAGAATCTCTATAGACATCAAAAGGCTCTTAAACTCTCTAGAGCCAGCTGAACCTCAGTTGACTTTATCTCAATATATCTCAATATCTCATAGCAAACAGTACAGATACATCAATGTGCTTTACATCGATAACAAGACTGACCATCTAAAGGTCACCCCAAAAACATGCAATCCTGAACATATAACTAAAGCTATGCACTTGAAAGATTTGCTATCAAAGTCTAGATTGCAACTTCTAAACTTCAACTTCAACTTCAACTAGGGAACAATCGACCCAATCTCTAACGACTCAAACGACACATATACACACTCAATGCTTCCTTCTATGTTTTGCAAAATGTGACAAAATTAAAAAATCTCGCTAAGTATATGAAAAGAAGAAACTATAGGCGACATTTTCAGGCAAATCAATGATTGATGTCATAATAATATTTGTTGTAAAAGTTAGTTGTTAGATAATATATATATTATAGATATTTAAACAGCGCACACATCTGTTCAATACTGGTGGCTCACTGCTGCCCTTGTGGGTACTTTGTGAGTACTTTAAGGTACAAATATCTTGGCTTACTTTTTTGCTTAATAATAGTTTGTAGTTGGTAAAAATTGCACAGGGCACTCGTGACACGGCTTGGCAATTTTTGCACTAAACTTATTATTTGATTTGTTGGCTAACAGATTTGGTTTCCATTCGTTGTGTTCAGGCACGCTCAACAAAACCAAAATGGAAAATACAAAAACAAAACAGAACTGAGACAAACAAATTTTTGGCTTACGACCAAATTGTGGGAAAACAAGAATATCAACGAAACCCAAATCAAAAATTGAAACTCATAATATTGTGTTAAGCAGTGTAGCTACTGGATTTCCTTTTGTTTTTGTAGTCAGGGGCTGGCTTATGCAATTGCAATTGTTGGGCGGCGCAAGGGACGCAGCCTGGTTTTAGTTATTTGCACTTTCTATTTTGTTTTTTGGCACACACACAAATCAAATGCTATGGCATATAGGCAGAGATAAGTACATATATATATCAATATATATATATATAGCTTTATAAATGTATATATTATATGCCTACAATTAAACCCCCAAACGAAATGTAAAAATGTTTCAGCTATCGTAGAGTTTAGTTTATTTTGCAATGCCTTGTCTGTTTTTTTTGCTGTTTATTGAACGTGTATATATATGTATATATATTGTACTTTTATTAACCCATTTACAGTTCTAGCTGTGGCTGTATATACTAAATACATATACACTCCTATTCAGTGCAATAGGCTTAGTGAAGTATTGTATGTTTAAGAATTCATCACTTTGAAATAACCAAAAAGGAATCGTTTGAATTTTTGAAAATTTACGTCCTTTGCTTTTGGTATAATTTTGAAGAAATTCCACGTTGATCGAATTTAGTTTATTTTCATCAAATTAATATTAGTATTAAGTACTAAGCTTATGTTATAAAAGGCGCCTTTGAGTGCTGTATGAATTCGGATTCTGTATTGATAATTGCTTGCCTTAAATTCGATTCGATCTTAAATCGGATCCAACCTGATCCGATCCTACTTAAAAAGGGATCGCATTACGCTGCTAAAGTAGTATTGGTAACATTATGTGAGCGCTCAGTTATGGTGAGGACATATTTTGAGCCACAAGGCTTTAGGCAAATCTTGAGGGAAGTGCAAAAATGTCTGTAAATCTTTCTTAATAATTTTTATCAAACAGAAATTTGTGAACTTTGTCAACTTAGTGCTTAAGAAACTCTAATGAATTTATATCGAAATTTGATATAATTTGAAATTTTATAGGATTTGATAGTAAAATGTGGATACAGACTGAAATTTTTTGAAATTTTCCTTGAGTAACAAAATGTTATCTAACAATAATCCAAGTTTCTCCAATATAGTTAAAACTGCTTATACATTTTCGCTGATCCTCTTGCTCTGAATAGTAGTGTATGGTAAGTTCCCCCTTTCCCTCTCCCTTTGTGTAGTAGTGTATATTTGTAACTGTATATAAAAATGTATCTGCATCAATTTGTTAGCTGTTGTAACTTCATGTTTTTGTTTGTGCTTCCTGTGACATGTTGATTTTTACTGCCTCGCTTAACTTACACTGTTCTGTGTGTATGTGTATGTGTGCGTTGTTGTTGTTGGTGTTGTTATTGTTGTTTCGGTTTGGCATTGGCTCAGTTTTTCCTTTTTTTTTATATTTATTTTCATTAGCAGCGTAGCATTAAATATTCGTCGTTGGTTTTTCTCTTTATAGAACGTTGAAAATGAAAAATTGTCATGTGAAAATGCTCAAAAAATAAATAATAATATGAACATGTTGTATATATATGTTGGTTTTGTATATGTCGCGCTCATGTGTCGTTTCGTGTTATTATCGCATAAATTGATTGCCATTGACTTGTTGTGGAAGTCGAAGGAAATGCTGAACGTTATGTGCTTTTATTTTGAATTATCTATAGCTTTATGTTTTTGCACGTGTTTAATACTTTTGTTTGTACTTAAGTCATTTTTTGGTGCAGTTTTCGTGTGGTTTGGTGATTATGGTGTCGTCAATAAACATTTGTCTAATTGTGCTTGCTGCAACGTGTGTAGAGAAGTTAGCATTTGAGAACTGATAGTGTGTGTCTGCCAATAAGTTAATTATAAAATACTTTTACAAAGCCAATCAGATGCTCTCTTTCTTGAAATTAGTTAAGCGCGAAATTATGGTTTAAAAGTTCATTAATTTCCGAAGAAAATACATAGAAATACTATAGGTAATAGAGAAGGGAAACTTTCAAATTTTGTAGCCTACTTTGGGGAGCAAACTGCGAATAAAACTTCAGATGAAAAAGAATTAAATTTTGAATTTCAAATTTTGTAGTCTACTTTAAGGAGTTGAACTGTGAAAAACATTTTGGATGTTGAGCAAGTATTTCAAATAAAATTTTTAAAATTAAAGTTAAAGTTATAAAATGCTTTAAATAATGTTAATATATTTTTGAAGTAATTAAATTAAATTTTAATATGTATTTTATTCAGGATTATTATATTTTATTGAATTTTTCATGGTTTGAGTTTATTTACTTCAAAGAATTTTAAGAAATTTGTAAACTAAAGAACCTAATTTGATGTTGTTACTTAAAAAATAAAAACAACATACTGCTTCAATATATTAAATCTGACTTGATATATGCTTCTCAACTTCGCTGTGTCCTTGTTTAAAAACAACCAAACACAAATTAATATAAGAACATATACGAGGCACAAATAACACTTTGGCACATGTATGGTAATGTATGCTATATTTATGAGTATTGTAAATATCTCTCGACTAGACATATTGACATTGAACTTGATTATACATATATGTACTAAGTATTATGTTGTGTACATAATGATATTCATCCATATGTCATTTGGTTCAACAAATACGCATGCGCGCAGTCTTTGTCAATGCTTGGACTGCTGTGATAATAATTGAAATTTATAGTTTTATGTTTCTCTTTTGCTTTTTGAAAACATTGCTATTGAGCACAATAAAAGTACAATTAGGTAGCATATGAATTGATCAAAATGTAGTTAATATGTATATTTATATATATATATGTATATAATATAAAATTTATGTATATGTAAATGAATGAAATATCAGTAAATCTCAGAACGTTCTCCAACGAGATTTATATATTTTGGGTGAGTTGATGAGAGAGGAATTGTAATGCAATGAAAGAATTAAGCAGGGAATGGTTGAAATTACTATAAACCATAGGAAAATCATAAAACCGAATGAATGATATTGTTAAAGCCACAGTACACGCATAAAACTTGTTGGATTAAGCTATAGAATGAGAGCTCTGGCATAAGCAATAGAGAGAGAGACAGAGGAGGCTTGAGAGCGCGAGAGAGAGATTGATTGATTGAGAGCCAAATTAATGAACTTTTGAGTGCAATTTTTATTTTTAATTTAATTTAATTTCAATTTGCTTGAAAAAAAAACACACTTTCTTGGTGGTTTTGCCTTTGCATTGCTTTGAAAATGCTGTACTAGTAGTTGATGACGTGACTGTTGTAGCATAGGTTAAAAACACATCAAAACATTAAAACAATAAACATAAATGAAATATATCAATATTTTCGTTGCTTCTTTTCAGCTTTTCAATATAATTGGCAATAACAAAAATTTGCAAAAAACAATGCTTATTTAATTGTTATGAATTATTTCACACAACATTCAGTTAATCGAACGTGTTAGTATATAATTATAAATGTTATATATATATATATATAAATACTTGAGGTTTTGCTTTTGAATTTGAATATTGAGAAAGTAAAAATGAAAATGAATAACAAGTTAAAGCTAAGAGTCTGTATTAAAAATGTTAATGAATTTGTATGCTTTTGGGCGGCCAATTAGCGAAATGATATATATGAGACATAAAATGAGCTGCTAGGCAGAGTAGACAGTAAGAGTTTAGGTTAGAGCGAGTAAGTTAAACAGGTAGACAGGTAGACAGGTACAGGGGTACAGGAAGTAAGAGCGAAAATTAAGTAATAGACGAGTAGAATTATATGCATTTCAGGTTTTTTTTTGTTTTAAATATTTATTGTATGCACACTGCTCGTCACTAGCAGAGGGACTGAGGAATTCATTGCGGCAGAGGAAATTATATGCAATTACAGTGTCCGAGGAAGTTATTTAAAAAATATTTAAAAATTATATTTTAATTTAAAACAAACTTTTCTGATTTCCATTTAAAAAAAAATATAGATTTAATTGTTTTTGAGAAGCTTTTTTCGTGGAGTTCCAATTAGATTTTCACACATTTTTATTACTATCAAGTTAGTATAAGTTGCCAATATTTGTTAGGATTAGTCCAAATAAATGTTTATTTTTATATTTAAGAAACTATTAGAAAGTATAAATAATATTTTAATATACATTTCATTTACCACTTCCTGTGCCAAATTCACAGTTATGAGTTTTGCTAATGCAAAGGATTTCTTTGTTATTTCCTCTGCGAGTGACGAGCAGTGCTTTTTTCTTTTTGTTTTTTTTTTTGCTTTTGTAAAACAAAAAAAAATTATACATTTTGTTTGCTTTGCTTGAAATAATGTTGTTGTTGTTTTTAAATTTTTGTTTGTTTTATTTTTTTTTTTGGTATATATCTAAATGCTTTTTACGTATGTACCATAAGAACTTCCGAAACCGAACTGATACTGAGGACATACATTGTGACGCCAACCTCCACAGGGGGACCTGCAACATATACACACACACGAAATTGGATGGAATATTTTCTATACGTTTTTGTTGATGTTGTTGTTGTTATTGTTGATATACTGCTGGGTTTTTGTTTGTTGTTGTTATTGTTGTTGTTATTATTGTACGTAGTACTCTATTGTAGTTCTTGGTATTGTTGTAACTAAAACCCAAAACATTGTGAACAGAAACACACACACGGCGGCTAGAAAAAAAAACACAAACAAACAAACAAACAAACAATAGTGACGCAGTGCGCCGCACAGTGGTATGGTATGAATGCCTTTGCTAACTGGAAATAGGAAAATTGTTGAATCAGACATAGATTACTGGATTTATGCCTCTTTCATCTGTAAAACTCAGCGTTTTCCTCCATATAACCATCTAATATATCATCAAAGATCAGAGGAATGCTACCCTACGGATATTTGCAGGAACATATTAAAAAAGTCTTTCCAAACTTGATTCTCTTAAGAGCCAAACACCTCAGATGTGTGTAAACTTCTGATTGTGTTTGGCCCAATCAGAGCTATGACTGGCAAATCCTGATGTAGAGCCATATTTTCTTAAAAGATCTTCTACTGAAATAATAATTAATTTTTATCCATTTCGATTCACAATCTGTACCACTGTGCGCGTCGCCACTCACACAAAACTGTCGCAAGTGCTTACATTATATTTTGTGCTGCCTACTTTTTTGGGCACTTTGGTTGGGAGTTTCGAGTTTTGAGTTGGTTAAATATTGTAGTTTTCGGTGCTGTTTAATTTCCATTAGCAAAATTAAATTTACAAGGTAAAGTTACAGTTTACAGTTAGCTGACAAGCGGTGCTATATATTGTTTATATTGTTGTTGTTGTTGTTGCTTTCTCACAAACTGACGTTGTGGCTACAAGAAATTTGTGTGCTTTTTGCTTTGGCTTTAGCTGTTTGTATTTGTATTTTTCCTTTCCGATCTTTATTGCACGCGCCGAATGAAAACCAAATCAATAAAGAAAACTACTAGAGAGCTATTGTTGTATTATTAGCTATTATTGATGTTGCAAAAATATTTTGATAAAATTCATAAATGCAAATTGGAAAACTAACAACAAGTAAAGTAAGGTTTACTTATTTTTATAATTATTAAATATTTTTGTTGTTTTAGCGGATTTAACACACCATTTTTGTTTTGTTTTTAGTTTATATTGCAATTTTTGGCAGCTTTTAACTTAATTAAAATTTGTTTAGCTTGAAGCTGTGTATGTTTTATATAGAGTATGTGAGATGGTGGGGCAGAGCCTATAAAAGAAAAAGTTGAAAATTATAAAAACTGATGAAGCGAGTTAGGCTGAAAGTTTGAGAGAACAACTAAATTTGTTGTGGGTTGTGGGAAATGGGCCGAAAGTTTTCCAAATGTTGTATATATAATGAGTTTGGGGAATTGGAATTGGAGCTGTTATTGTTTTTTTTTTCCTCTGTTTAGGTTGTTTAGGTTGTTGTTGGGAGGTTTTTGCATTTGCTTGGCCAATTATTTATGCATGTATGTTGCTAACCAAAATATATAATATACACACACACACACACTCGCACAGGCACACGCATATATATATATACATATGAAAAGTTAGATGAACACACATTCAAGTTAATGGTTTGGTTTGCTGTTGAAAAATTCACGCATTAAATAAAGAGTTTTGGGTTTTTGGTTATTAAAAACTTAAAAAGCTTGATGCCAATGGTACATTTATTTGGATTTTGTTGTTGTTTTTCTTTTTTTTGGGAGTTGGAATTGGTGGTCTGTGGGTGTATGCTGATTGGGTGTAGAGAGTGGTACAACATTAGAATGTAAACGCGCGCAGCCTCAATTCCTTTGCTTTTGAAGCCTTCCCTAATGCTTTGAGTACAGCCTAAATGGAGTCATCTCCTATCATATCTAGATAGACCTACTTTAAGATGTCAAAGTTATTCTTTCTCAAGGAAATTCCAAAAAAAACAAAACATAATTGTGATGAAAAGAAACACTAAAACACAGCGGCTAAGTATGTTAATGTTAAAGTAGGCAAAGTAAACGATAATGGGTGTTAGAAGGATTCAGCAAAACACTTTCAACTGGTGTACTTTGGTTAGAGCACAGTTAGAATTATAGAAATCATAGCGCATAGTAAGTAATGAAGTTAAGTTGTTTTTTTTGTTATGAACCAGAGAGAGAGAGAGAGTTTCAAATACAAAGCAAAACAGTTGAATATCTGTATATAAAAGGTGTTCGAAAGGAAATCAAGAAACTAAAAGAAAATTCCAACAACAAAGACAGAGTTATATAGATAGTTAGAGTTTTGCGATAGATCGCTTAACGTTAACAATTAAAAAAGTAACGGTACAGAAACTCTAATTGTTTGGGTTTATTTTTTATTTTTGATTGTTTTAAGTTTTGTACCATTTTCACTTCTGAGAGCGAGCTGATCGATAGCACATACATGGTGACTCCAACTTCGACGGGAGGTCCTGAAACACGTACATAGGTTTGGTATTTGGTATGTTATAGTAGTAGTAGTAGTTGTAGTAGTAGTAGGTGTTAAAGTAGTAGTAGAAGTACTTGTACAGTTAGGCTTAACACTAGCTTGGGCATTCGCTTTACTTGGCTAGTTCTTACTAAAACATTTCATTATCTTGCTTTCATACTTTCTTTCCTGTTTTTCGTTTCAAGTTCAAGTTCGCTTTGCGTTTCGTTTAGCAGTTGGATAGTGTAACTAATTTGGCCAAATGGCTTATACTTGCTTTTGCTGTTTGGTCTACTTACCACCATAATTGGGTCTTACTCTTTTATCGTAGCTAACACTAAAGGAGTCGAGTATAGCGGATATGTTTACATCACCCAACATGCTGCCGCCGCCAGTACTGTGAATGGAATAAGACATCAAATTGATTAGTCTATAGGGTAGATTTTAAGCAATTTATGTAAGTTTTTATGTAGATATAATGAAGTCATTCACAAAATGGTATATTCACTTTGTCATAAAGTTAGCAAGGCACAAAAGGAAGCTGTTTTGATTAATACTTGATCAGAATGAGGAGGGGAGTTGATATAGCCATGTCTGTTCGTCTGGGTGTGTGTGTTAAACGTTGAGATTTCAGATGTCTCAGGAGCTATAGAGCACGCTGGTTAAGTTCAAGATTCATCCGGATTGGACAACTATATGATAAAGTCGCTGGTAAGGGATACTAACTAATACGATTATCGGGTCAGATCAGATCTGTACAGCCAGGCCGGTCCTTTGCTTAAAGTGACTCCAAAACGTTGTTATTTGTGGCAGTTATTTGCCCTTATAGAATTACAAAATAGACTACATGATTCCAACACAAACTTCTCCATTGCAATGGGACACTGGGCAACTGTCTTCCAATAGGAGGTACATGCTATTGAGGTTTGCGCCCGTTATATTTTGGATCAAAGACGGGACGACCATCTGCATACTCTCAAATAGTCACTTTCCTCCTCAGAGACAGACTCATGGTCCTTCAGGAGCTCGCTGTGGGAAACAAGGTCACACTTTGTTTGGTTCCTGGACACAGGGGCATTGAAGGCAACGGATCTGCATATGAAATTGCCAGAAATGACTCCTCTATGCCAAATGTGGGCCCAGAAATATTCTGTGGTATCAGTATGGCTTCGGCCAAGCTCTTAATCACAGTAAATTTCCGGGCCTTGGAAGCAAAACACTTGGAATCCTCTCTGAACTTCGTCAAGCCAAACTTCTGGCAGGATCGTCTGAATCAGTTGAACTGGGGAACCTAAGCAGACAACGTCTACGCCTCGTTGTGGGGTACCTGACTAGTCATAACTGGCTTAGGTACCACCTCCAACAAATGGGGCTACCGCCTGAAACTGAGTATAGACTCACACATTCTGCTCGACTGCTAGGCCATGGCTAGGCTATGCCTCAAACACTTTCGATTGGCTTTCTTTAACGCAAAGTCAATCGAAAGCATTTCGACAAAGTAAATCATACCCTTCTTGAAGGCAATACAGGGCACTTGTGTCATAGAAGGGTATATGAGGCACAAAAGATCAACACAGGTGGCAGTGCCTCACCTTTTGAGGTGGACCCTTTGAGTCAGAGACCAATCCGTGTGGGACTGGACCTCTCTCTCTCTCTCATCCTTTTTGGGTTTCTTTTTGTTTTTTAAAGCCTGAAAAAACTGACCCAAATGTGGTCTAGAAACGCAGTTGACTTCCTTTTCATTTGTAAGTTTTATCTTCATATCAATGATAAGATCCATCATGATCAAGATGATCATTTTGAGGCAAGGGTTCAACTGTTTTTGGTAAACTAAATAGAATGCTGATGGTATTCAAAAGTAACTTTTATAGATGGAAAATGAAAGCCCATACGAAATTTGCCCCACAAACATCTTGGCTTGTCAACATCAAGTCATCATATGAAATATTTTTGATAAATATATCTGCAGCAATTTTAAACAAAAACTTTGTCTTCACCCAATTTTTTTCATTCAATGTTTAAAATGTGCTGGAAAAGTAGATATATTAGCCGCAGCAACGGGCTCAGTTGTGGCAGGTTAAGCATGCTATATATATACATATGTTGGTTGTGTATTTTGTGCCACATTTGCTTTATGCGACATCAAGTGCGCCCACACACGCACCCACATATATGTGGCTGTGTATGTGTGAGTATGTACATATATATGTATTATTTATTGCAAGTGCCTGGCGGTGAAGGCACAGGCAGGCCGTCTGGCAGTCAGGCAGTGAGGCAGTGCGGCAGTGAGGCAGTGCGGCAGTCAGGCAGTCAGGCAGGCACTTGAATGCCTGTTTATTTGCGTCTATTCTTCGCTAAACTGTGCTATTAAACCGCGTTTGTTGTTATTTCAACTGTCGAGTCATTGGATACACATACGAGCCAGCAGTGAGGATACGAGCTTGACACGAGTCAAGCTGTGGCTGTAGCTCTCTTCTCTTCTTTCCTTTTTGTTTTTTTTTTTTTTTTGTGAGTGAAATCACAATTTAATAAAAGTTGGCCCTGCAAAATAAACAGCCAATATGGAGTGTGTGTATGGGGTCGGTTGCTGTTGCTGTTGCTGTTGGTGTGCCTGGTTCCTGTCTCTTTATGTGCGCCCGCGCAGTACAAAGAGCCTATCAGCTCATCGTTGTTTTGTGTAATTTTTTACAATTTTCAAATTTTCGCAATTTTCATATGTCAATTGTTATGGTGGCAGCTTCTGAGCTATTTTGAGTTTAATTTTTGGGCGTGCTATAATTGTTATAGCCTAGGCATTGGCATTGCTATCAGATGGGTGGGCGGATGCGAAGGCTCTCTCCTCCAAGCACTCTCTCATTTGAATTGTCTGACTTGCTCTCTCTCTCTCTCTCACTCTGTCTTGGCTGCCTGAGCTTTAACCCAGCCAGCTGCGACTTCATCACTGCCAACATTGTGTATACGCAGTGTGGGCAATCAAAGCGCAAGCCGACGGCAAAAATGGCAGCCTATTTATAAATATGTATGAAAATATCAAACAGACCAGAGTTGCCTTATTGTTGTAGTTGTTGCCTTTGTTGTTTTCCTGACAACAGTTGATATGCGGTGGAAATGTTGATAATGAAAAAGTTTTGATTGCTATTTGATTTGAGTTTTAGATTGTGCGAGCAAGTATCATGCTGCGTATGCGCAATGTTTCTCTAGTGCCGTCTGTACTTTGTTGCTTTTACTAGTGTTACTGTCGTTGTTGATGTTACTGTTACTATTACTGTTGTTCTTGTTGCTGTTGTTGTTGTTGCTGTTATTAACACTTTTGGCCTCATGCTGCTGCTGGCATTAAACTTTAGTTTATGCTGTCAGGTGCTGTCAATAAGTTGCCTTTTTTGACAGCTTGGCAATAAAAAATTTGCTGAAGGACGCGCACAGCAAACTTTACGCTTGCAGTTAGCTAAGTTTGCTCTGGTTACTTGGCGTATACGTAATATATGCAAATGTGCTCGGGAAACTAATATTTTTCCTTCGCATATTGTCAAATAATTTATGCAGCAGCAGTGCTGGCAGTGTGCTAGTGTAAGTGCTAGTGTAAGTGTGTGTGTGTGTGTGTGTGTGTGTGTAGTTGGGTATGCTTGTCGTTAAGTGCACTAGAAAATGTCAATAGGTCGTACTTGAGGCGTCAAATATTTGCCTATTGATGGAGGCTGCCTTCTGGGTTAAAAGAAAAATGAGAAAATTAGCTGTTTGTGAGCAGTTTTGGCTTGGAAAGGGATGGTTGAAGGCTTGAGTTAAGTTATGTTAATACTGTAATGAAATTGCGATTCAAGAGAGTTGAAGCATTGTACATTTTATCATAATTGCAATTGTTTAGGCATCAGAGATGAATCAACACAAGACAAGCTGAAATATTTCTTAGATTTATAGATAAACGTCGTTCTATCAATCTAATCAATAACCAAATATGACTTGGCTCCGCCTGATAACTGGAAATGCTCTGTAAATGTATATAGAAACGGAGCTCGTCTAAGTGATGTCTGGCCTTCATATTCTATCTTATTTTTGCTATCTATCGCTTGAGTTCCTCTCGTTCTATATATATCGTAGATCTCAACACATTTTTGGGCTTATCTTTGTTTCACAAATCCAAAGAATTTTCCTAAATTCCAATAACAGCAATCCCTTATCTTGAATACCTCATTGCCATCACAGAGTTTATTCGCTTAATTTCACACGTATTTGATTTCAAGCGTTCATTAGTCTACTTAAGTATAAGTTTCAGTTTACTTAACTTTACTTGCATTGGTTTCAGTATACTCCAAATAAAGTTTGTGCTATTTTTTTGTGTTTTTACTTTTTCAAAGTGTAAAGCTAGTTTTGTGGAAGAAAAACATGCAATTAGCTGCGCGCACGTAAGTAGGCAATGCTACTCATGTGCGCTGGAAAACTGCAAAGTGGCTTTGCACAATTTGCTGGCACAATAACAACAACAACAACAATAACAACAGCAAGCATAGCAATCCAAATTGCAAAGTCATGCGCACGGCAGCCAAGCCCAAAACGTGTCGCCTTTGCCTCAAGTGCCACGCCATTCACATTCGCATCCACAACGCCATCTTATCGCTGCTTGTTGCCTTATCTTTTATCCACTTCACGTTTTGTTATGTGTGTGTGTGTGTGTGTGCGGGTGGGTGTGGCTTGTCCTTCTGGTCAGCATGAAAGTGTCGCCGAAATGAAAACGTAAGAAATATTGTCGTTGCTGTCGTTTTTAGTGGCACTTTGAGGGCCAGACCATTACGTATACGCTGCGTTGGACACGCGCCATTGCATAAATTCAAGTGAAACGTTAAAACAAAAGCGGAAATGCGAAAACTACGAGCAAATATTATCTTTTTCTGTTCTGTTCGCATCGCCTTCCTACACATACCCATGTCAGTCGAAAGTCTTGGCAGCCAAACTGGCAGGCAGGCCTGGCAAACGCCAACGCACAGATAAGCGAAAGTTGGTTTAGGCCTTCTTGTGCTGCTGCTGCTGCGCGTCGTAAAACTCTCCTAGAGGGATATGTAATATGTGGGTGCCTCCCCTTTGGGCTTCTCCGACTGAGCAAAGCCCGAAGCGAGTGTGAGTAAGCGTTTTTTAATAAAGTGATAACTTGATGCCTGACAGTCGCCTTGACAGTCGCTAAAAATAAACATATCCGTTTAATAAGCTAGCCCCAAAGAAGCCTCGGGGTGGGGAGGGGACAGGAAGACAGCTTGGACATGAACATGGACATTAAGTGCCATGTGGATAGATTGGACCACGCCCCAGCTCAACTAGCGCGCACTCAATATGGTCTGGATCTTAAATCTACGCCCAGCAGTTTTCAGTCAACAAAACTTGTGCCAAAATATAAT
This sequence comes from Hirtodrosophila duncani, assembly GCA_037043425.1. Taxonomy (NCBI): domain Eukaryota; kingdom Metazoa; phylum Arthropoda; class Insecta; order Diptera; family Drosophilidae; genus Hirtodrosophila; species Hirtodrosophila duncani. Next base: position 2,188,060 of record JBAMBM010000834.1, on the reverse strand, counting down.
ATAATGATTATATTTATTTGGGGTAAATAGTACTGAGGTTGACTTTCATTCACTTGAGTTGGAAATGTAGAAGATGTAGTAGATGTATAGTATATAGATGTATAGTAGTGGAATATAGTATTAAAGTGGTTCATTCTTAGGTTTATTTAGAGCACAAATTGTAGAGATTTCTTTAACGTTTTGTGGCGTACTTGTTTGGGTGGGCCTAGTTCTTACTCCTATGGTGGCGCTTTTGTTTTTAAGAAATCTCACATTTATCATAACTTTCTTTTAATATAATAGCACTTACTCAGAATTATCTTACCTAACATATAAACAGCAGTTTGCTCATAAGTAACTTGTATTTCCAAAAAAAAGAACTATTTTTTATATCACAGTTCTCGAAGCTTTCTTTCATTTGCTTGGCAATTATATCTTGAAAATTGTGAGGAAGTGAATTCCCCATAAGCATTTTACATTAAGTTTATATCTGTAAGTTACTTAGGCATACGAGAAATATTGCCAAAACGATCAGCAGGATCACAGCAACACGACGAAGTGGCACAGCCTGAGCAGCCGCAGTTCAGCTGCTCAGAGATCGACAATAGCACAAGAGCAACATGAAGACGAGCAACAGAGGCTTGGCAGGCTCGAGAGCGAAACCTTCTCAAGAAGAGCAGCTTGTAACCTGGATGGAAGAGACAGGAAGCTCGCTCGGACATCAACGCAGTGACCCCATCCAATAGGGCGGCCCAGCCCAGCATCGTGTAAAAACTTTGCTCTCGATTCTTCCATCGCCTTGTTCAACGCATCGCCTGAGTCTTGACAGACAACTTTGCCAATGTTCAAATGCCACAGCTGGTATTCGCACATAGTCGCTGTGCCTGACATAAGAGCGTTTCATGTGCAATGCCGGAGCAGATCATTTTTGGCATGTAGCAGCTAAGCTAGCCGAAAGGATCTTGCTCGATTAGCAGTAAGGTCGGTGCGGCTATTAGGGAACTAGAAGGGTTAGGATTTTGTATAAAAGTTAGAGAATAAAGCTGATCATATAAACTTTCTTCTCTTTGCTTTTCACAATACATGGGCTCAAACATCTACGATCATACTTGCCGCCACTCTCGCCTCAGCTGTCTTGGCACATTACAAATTTCTCGGTAACTATATAGACTGAGAAGAGATGTACCCGGCTAAGGAGCACTACAAAATTACAAACCGACTCGACACATATTCACTTATTCTTATAAGTGTTAGCTTCTACTTTATCTAGCAGTCAAATGAAATGTAAATATTTCATCTGTTTGACAAGACATTGTCATATCTGTTGACCTCCTTCAGTTTCGGTAAACAAAACGAAATATTATGTACGAAACGACAGGACAAATCAGGTCTTTTGAAACCTAAATTCAAAATTTGCTTCTCTTCTTATAGAGGCGAATATGGCCTTTCTTTTTATCCATACTTTTGCACCCAGATTATGGTGAAGAATTGTTTTCTTTTTAAAAAACTTGCTTCTGGTCCGCAATAGGTCTCACTGTATAATTCGTGTTAAGTTCTTTTAGCAGAGCTCTTGGAATATTCCACTTAACTAACTTTGTTGTTGTATCTATAACACTTTTGCTAGATATTACATTTCCATTGCATTGAACATACTTAACAAACCCCTTTGGATTTACTAGAATTTATAATGATTTGCAAAAATGCTTGCAAAAACTCTGCTTTACAATTTCAATTGCCCAAAACACTTCCAATCAAAGAGGTTCTGAATTGCCTAAAAAAAAATAATTATATGCTTTCTCGTACGTGTGCTATTGCCATTTTATTCAGCCTGTATGGCTCAGTGCATTGCTTTTTTTATTTTGATTAAATAAAACTGAATCGCAATTGCAATTGATTTGCCAGCAGCAGCAGCAGCAGCAGCAGCAGTTGCTGGGAGTGCAAGTGTGAGGTAAATGCATAAAAAATTGAATTGCATTGGCAAGTCCTTGACATTTTCGCAAATGAACAGCAACTGGCAGCACGCTGGCACATACCAGCTTAGAGTTAGAAAACAGATAGTAAAATGGCTAAGGATATCTGCCAGTTAGGGCCAATAAAAATACATACACAGTTGCCTGAGCGAGCGAACGAACGAATTGCATTTGCGGGGTAAATGTGAAAAAAATTAGGGCTGCCTTGTCTGGGGCTTTATTAAATATTTGAAAAGCGGCTGGCAAAATGGCGAATGGCGAATGGCGCGAGGCAGACGGGGCAAAGCGGCAAAAGGCAAAGGCAACGGCTGGCCAAACATAGTGGAAGCAGCATACAAGATCCTTAGCAGATGTGGCCCATGCTCGTGCACTTCTAGCTAGGTCCGTTTTGTAGATATTTTCAATCATACTCAAAATGTGAAGGAACAACAATTTACGCTCAATGGCACTCGATGGCGAGCTGTTGACGTTGTGCTTGGGCTTTCCTTCTTCTGTCTGTCTGCCTCTGCGTCTGCCTGCCTGCCCTCTGGCAGCCTGCTTGACTGCCATATAGTACATATACACATATGCCCTGAAAACCTTTTGCAGATGTTCTTAATCGGTATGCTTTGGATTACAGTTTGAAAAGATAGACAATGACAGAATCCAAAACTTCCTCTACTATATTATTATGCCATGGTTTTGAGATGGTTTAATCTACTTTTAAACCTTCATAAGTCTTAAAAATATCAAGAAATATCTATATATCTATCATTTATCTTAAAAATATCTACCTTCTTTTCATCTAGCAAAACAAATGTTGACAGGGTTCACACACAATGATGAGCTACACGGGTCTCTGTGTCTGCTGGTGCTCTTGCTCCATCTCTAGGCCGAGACGACCCGGTCGTTTGGTCGGTCTTTGCTTTGTCGCTGCCACTTTGGCATTATCTGCTATCAATAAATTCCAAGTGAAGTGGGCACTTGTGTGGCAAGTGGAGCACAACGGCGCACAACGGGGTATGACACAGCAGTAGCAGCAACAGCAACAGCAGGAGCCTTCAGGAGCAGCCTCACAGGAAGTGGCAGCGTGTAAAGTGAACAACCAGCAGAGGCAGCAGCAAGCTAGCTGACAGGGCACGCAGGGATTTCAAGCGGGCGCAAACTGTGTCGCTGTGGCCTTTAACCTTTCTTTAGCTGTTTTTTTTTTTGTTTTTCAAGAGAAGAAGGGCAAGGGGGCAGAGGTCCCTCATACACAAATATACTTTGACTCTGAATGTTACTTGGGCCTCCTCCTTGGCTGGGCTGTCATTTTGTGTTGCATACTTTGTGGCGGCGCCTGTGCAATGTTGCATGAAAAAGTGGCGTAAACTTTGCGCCTCACTTCCTACCCTCCACCAGTGAATCTCAGGGCTGGCCCAGATAAACAGGCCAGCGCCAGCGCCAGCTGTATTTGTTTGACTATGCCTCGGCGTCGACTTTTGTGACTTTGGCACGACATTCTCGCTTTTGGCTTCTTGTTACGCTTGCTAGCGATACGGTACGATACGGTTTGGGTTCTGCTGGTTCCGTCTACAGTTCCATCATGCCAGGTCGCGTGTATCTGCACGTCCTCGTCCCTATCCCTGTCCCTTTCCCTGTCCTCGTCCCGCGCAGCACGCGATCGTGTAATCCCATAAACGTGCATTTGTACTCAAGTACTCTGAGAGTTTGTAGTTTCGCCAGTTGCTAGATTGTACGAGTCGTGGTCCTCCACCTCACTGCCGTCTGATTTGCCTAATTTGCCAGTCTCTGGCATGTTATGCAAATGCTGGTGACTCTGCTGCTGTGGTTCCCGTTGTTGTTGCGCCTAAATATTTACTAATGAGCGCTAACCCAAAAAGGAACAACACACACATACACACACAAGCAACCAAAAGAAACACAAAACCAAATCCAACAAAAAAAAAAAACACATCAACCTAAAGAACCGAGCAAACCAGAGCCCTGGCTCTGCATAATTTGTGTGATTAAGTTGACAGAACGCGACGGCGATGGCGGCTAATGCCACAATTGCGGCAATTTCTTTACGCTGTCCAAATGTGTCGCACGTTCTCATTGCGGTTGGCATTTATGTATGTAATCTACCCTTTACTCGGGGATTTAGTAAGGTGTTTTAGTTTTGTGCAAGCTACGGAATGGTGACTTTTGAAAGCTGCTCAAAAACTATGCTGACTGTTTGAGGAATATGGTTTGAGTTGGCTTTCATCTTAAAGAAAATGTACTGATTCAGTGGAGTAAGTTTCACTAAAGCTCTCATTTTTCAGATTAAAAAGACGGAAGGTAAATTAGCTGGTAAGTTTGGAACTAAAATATGAATTTATTGGTAAGGATATCAAGAATATGAGGTTGTTTTCCACAGAAGAGCTTTGCAATAAAGCTTAAGTAAATTTCTGTAATATTTTGGTATGACAACATGGCATTATATGAGCTAAATCTGTATAAGATAACTATATCTTTGCCAACATTGTCTATAAATGTGGAAGGAACAAAAAGACCTGATGATATATTTGTTTTCAATCTTCAACCAAGCTGATGGATTCGAAGAGATGTGTGATTATTAACTTCTTGAGAGTTAGCTAGATCATTAAAATGGCTACGCAGTATCGCAGATTAACATGTGGAAAGCATCTTCTGATATCTAATAAAAGAATAAATTGTATTTTTCCTTTTATATTATATCACAATACATCACAGTTGTAAAACTAGATTTAAGCTATCTCTGGAATTAATGCAAATGAAATCATAAAACAAAACTTTTAGGGAAATATATTAATGAAGAAACAATTTAAAAGAGCAAACTCAAAAGGTGCCATCCATTGGATCTCCCTACCAGGTTCCTTCATTAATGTTCCAAACAGTGTCTTCCTTTGTAAATACTGGAAATAATATACATATGCCCATATATGTAAGATACATTCTATATAAGTATCACCTGTGATCAATTGTTCTATCCGTTAATTTCAAAACTAGATTAAGTTGCCACTCAAAGCAGCAGAAGGCTTGTTTACATTAATACAAATTATACAAATTTTCAACAAAAAAAAAGAATTTTCACATTTAAGAAATATTTTAAAAATAATAATTCTTGTTTTAAAACTTGATTTCATTCCAAAGAGAAAGCCAATCTGCAATTGATTCTACACAAAAATTTTGGTGAATTTTTAAGTTTGATAATAAGCAAAAAACTGACATAGGGAACCCCTTGCAAAGTTTAAGCAAAGTATTTCAATGAAGAGGTTGGAGAAGAAGTACTAAAATTTGCTAGTGGCATAAGCATTTATTGCCTTAACTTAGGCTAGAGCTTGCAATTCCATAATATTTTCCTTGTTTTCGTAGTTTCCAAAAACAGAAAACATTGGAAGTAAACATAAATTGGTTTTCTCAGTCAACGCTTCCTAGTAAGTGTTTGTAATTCCTCTGATAATGCTTCATGGATTATTAAATTCACACACTCAGTAAATTTTTCAATAAAATTAACAGTTTTCGATTTGATCGACTTATTAGTCCCATGCTTAATTTGATATTGTCCAACGATAGTTATTTACGCAAAATCTGGCTATAACTGCTAACAAATTTTTGCGATTTGTCAATGGAAAAGTAGATTAATAATATACAAAGGCGTTGCTATGACACAAGGAGCTTAATGATACAATTTCTTTCTGTTTTCTTGACCTCAAGCCGGCTAGAACCTTAACTTTTAAAGTAGAAAGGTCGCCAAATACCACACTCACACTTCCCAAACATTCTCGGCCTTCTTCTTCTACAACTATGCCTTCTCCGTTGTGCAAAGTTTTTGGAAATTTTACAATATGTGAGAGATTTTATTAAAACTTTCCTAAATTCTTTCAATTATTCAATTTCAATTTCAATTATTATATGTTTCACTATGATAATTCAGTTCTAGCGCATATGACCTAGTCGTATACTGAATGTATGCCTTGGTCTGCATAGTGATTTCGACAGGCAAACAAAACACTGACACAACGCTAACAGAGTTTCACCGAGTTTTACCGAGTTTCACCGTGACGGGTGAGTAATTACAAACGCAGCGACTGGCAGTTGTCATTTTTCAGTTCCAGTGGCTGCCATTTTAATGACTGGCACATGCAAATGCGCCAATGACGATGTCAATGTGTGTGTGTGTCTGTGTGTGTGTGTGGTTGTGTGAATGTGTAGATGACGAGCAGCTTAATAAATTGTCTGCACTTATTCAAAATGCCAAATAGCCAGCGCCCGAATTTGTTTAGACCCCGACCTAACATGCTTGTCATGCGGCCTAATTAGAGCCAGAGCCAGAGCCAGGGCCAGAGCCAAAGCCAACGAGCGTTTGCATTTTGCAGCCAAAGTATTTGAATAATCATAAATTATCATGAATTATGAGTCCTGTGGGGATGCATACACACACACAGGCACGCACCTGGCTACCAAATTCGTGCTCGTCGCGCAATGCAGCAAAATGTCAGCCACGACAAATTTATTGTTATTATAATGCTATTTCTCTTCTGTGTGCTTTTTGTGCGGTTCGTATGATGACCATTATTTGGGCATAATTTAATACGAATTACAAACGATAACGCCCCCTATGTGAAGTTATTAACCTAATTGATAGTTGTAAATGTCACTAATTGTGTAAATGACTGCAAATTCGGACTTCTGTTTAGCGTGGGTGTATAATTACAAGCTAAAAATTATTCACATTTCGAAAGGACATGAGCATATGAAACAAAGGCTGAGATATATATTTATAAGGTCGTTGAGTTCTAATTAGCTTAAATATATATTTTAGCAGTCAAGAGCTATAGTTTAGAGAGGGCAGAGGCATGCAGAGAGGGCAGAGGTCTGCAGAGGTATGAAAAATTTATAATATTAGTTAAGAAATTTTTTCAGATTTTCTTATTTTTTCAATATTTAATGATTTCTCCAGACAAAGTTTTACCTTAAGAAAATACAACAGAATTATCTGTCATCATACTTTTGGTATTGATATAATAATCATAGAATAAGATGACAAGAATGAGCAAGAATTTACAGGATATGTCATAAAATGTTGTCATAGCAACGTTCTTCCAAGTGTCATTTGTGTGATATTGAATCACCGACGAATTAAATGTAGACGTTTTTTCCCAATTCTATAAATTCAATTTTCGTTTATTCCTTTTAAAAGTTATCCCTTCCTTCAAATGACAATAAGTCCACCAATACAGATAATGACCAGTCCTAAGTTAAAACTAAATATATATTTTTAAAATTTATTCAAAGTCGTTTAGTGGGAAAAGTGGTTCTTGGTTCGATGTGCAGTTGCACAAGTGTAAGTTTTTGAAACTCCAATATTTCCATGGTTTTCTCTGAAAGTTCCAGTTCTTTATCCAGAAACTTGACCACAAAAATTCGTGCTTGTCTATAAAAGAACATCAGCAGCGCTATTTAGTGCTCAACTTATGACCAAACTAACTAAATTTTTCATAGAAAATGTTCATCTTGATTGCTGAGGATTGTTTTCAAGCTGTTGTCTTCCTTGATAGTCAAATTTTTTGCAATTAAGACTCAGATATTGACAAGTTTCACAGAAATACATACATCCATCTAAGGGTTTAAATTTAACTTTGGGTGCCGAATTTGGCCCAAAATCACAATCAATGTTGCCCGATTTAGCTATTTTAAATAAAAATAACTAATAGACATGTTTATGTAAGACAAGTGGCTGTAAGATGATGGCCATAATATATGTCAGAGAATCAATTCCAGGAAATGTCTTTTGCGTTATTTAAAATTATTCCTCGGTCTATCAAAAATGTGAAATTTTATTGTTTAAAATAAGTTTTCTTCATCCTTGGTATCCTTCAAAGTAACATATAAGTTCTGTAAGGTGAATAAGCAAAGCTGTGAAGGCCATTTATTCGATGTTCTTTTTCCATTACAAAAATGTTTAATTATATAAACTTTTTGAGTAAATTATGAAAAGTCTATTGATTTCGGTTAAATATCTGTGTTGGCTATCAAAGATCTTCCATCTATTGTGAATCTTGGTACTCTTTTAATTTGGGAAGAACTGATTCTCTGAAGGATACGGCCATTATGAAGAGTTTCAAAGACAACTCTAGAATTTCAATTTAGGGTGGGTTTCATGGAAATCTCTAGATATTTGGAGAAATGAATGTGTAAAGACTTGAATTTATATTTTACCCTGTATACCATAGTACGAAGGTAGAGAAAACTCAACGGCTTTGAAGTTTTTGAAGTGTTTTGAGGGTTCACCAAAAGCGTCTTCTGATTGCTACGAGATTTGAAACTATCAACATTTCAACATGTTTTACACCTCACATCAAGTAATCCATGAATTTTTATTGTATACCTTTAAAAGTGATGTCCAAATAAAACTATGTTTAAGTGTTCACAGATGAAAATGTGAAAAACTTTAGAGACTTGCATGACACCGCCCTATAGTTTCATTTGTATATCTTTTCCAAAGGATACAGGAAAACTTTCATGTTCTACTAGATACTGAATTGTTGAAGGTTCCAAATCTAGCGTTGAGTAGCCGTTGAGTTTTTCTCTACCTTCGGACGAATGAGACTGTAAGTTTACATATTAAGACATTCACTTCTTCAAATCTCTAGAGATTTCTCCTCTTTCAAACTTTACTGATATGTGGAATTCTTATATAAGAATTATAAGTGAAGGTTCATATGGAAGGTTTGGATCACAACATTTCATTTATATTATATTACTATATTCTTGCACTGGCCGACTCAAGGCTAGCTCATGCTCCAGAGGAGATCAAAATATATTGGGACGAAATTAAAACGAATGTTTTTCTTGACCTTGATCCAGCTAGTACAACAATATGGAAAATATTATTTTACTATATTATTTTACGATATTTCAATATAAACCATATAATAAGTCTTCTCTTTAGTCAAATATTAAGTTGTTTCGGCTTGTAATTTGTTAATTTACTTACGCTGCTTGCACTGTGGTGATCTTTTTATTGCCCGTCTCCTGAACGATTAGGGCCATGTTGATGGCCAGCCAAATGGCTAGCAGGGGATTGCGGCGAGGCAGCGGTGCCATTATGGTTAATTTGTCCATTGCTGAATCACTCATGGTGGTTGGTGGTGGTGGTGGTGTTGCTTGGTTGGTTGGTTGGTTGGTTTTGGTAGTGGTAGTGGTTGCCTTGTGGTGTCAAGTCGAAATCGTTATATTGGAAGTTTGAAGTTTGGGTGCAAGTGAGGCTTATTTAAAAATGTTTCGTGTTGAATTGCATTTAAAAACGATTTGATTTTGGTTTTCTTGTTGGTTAGCTTTTAGTTTTAGTTTTGGTTTTGGTTTTGCTTTTCTTTTTAGTTGCGTATAAAGTAAATTGTAGTTGTTTACAGTTTTGCAAGTATTAGTCAAGGTTGCTCCTTCAGTTTTCGGTTATGCCGCTTTTTCCACTCCTTCTTTCCGCTTATATATCCTTTATGCGCTTCAACTTCTTCAAGTCTCTCAGTCAGTGAGTTAGTTGGTTTTGTTTTTCTTTTTGTTGTTTTAGGCAGCGAGGCATTCAGTCAGTACATCAGTGCGTATGCGTGTTATTATGTGTGTTGTGTGTGCGCTTGGGGCTGCTGACTTTGGGTTATAGTGGAGGCTTGGGTCTCTACCTAAAGCATGCGCTGCCACTGCGAGCTGGTGTGGTGTTGACTCCGCGGCAGGGCCAGGCTCAGCAAGAAGGCGGTGAGCACGAATAGCATCAGCAGCTGGCACAATTCAACCGAATCCGAGATGGCTTCCAGTTCAGCGGCGCTGGGTGAGGCTAGACTAGTTGTAGCTGCTGGAGTTGTTGCTGCTGCAGTCTGGATTTCGGCGGAGGAGGAGGAGTCGCCAGTTGCTGTTGCTGTTGCTGATGTTCCTGTGGCTGTTGCTGTTGTTGCTGAGCTGCGCCTTGGCAACATTAATTGCTGTTTATCCAAGTTGCTGTTGTTGTTGTTGTTGTTATTGCTGCTTACTCGTAATCAGGTTACTTCCTGCTTGGCGCTCGCCGTTTTTGCTCTTTTTTGCTCTTTTTATTTACTTTTAATTACTTCTATCCTGACGAGCTGCCTTTAGCCTGGGTATATGTGTGTGTGTGTGTGAATGTGTGTATGTTAGTGTTAGTGTTAGTGTGTGTTCGTAAGCGCTTTGCAAATTCCCTGAAATTGAGCCTTTTTGTGTGATTTTTTCGTTGCGCCGTTTGAGTTCCTGTGGGGATTTTGTTTTTAGTTTTGCTTCCACAAAATGTACATTTTATATTCCCGCAGAGTTTACTCTTGCTGTTCCTGTTCCTGTTCTTGTTGTTGTTGTTGCTGTTGCTGCTGTTTTTTGGGCGCTCATTAATATTACAAAATATGCACACTCTTCATGCTGAGTTTTCTAGTTTAGTCGTTGGTTGGTTGGTTGGTTTCAGCTCTCATTCACTTGGCTACCAAGTTCGTCATCCAAATTGAGTCTCCATCTCAATGCGTTTTCTAAATCGTTGTAGTTGTTGTTGTTCCTGTTGTGGCAACTGTTTGTTGTAGCTGCTACTGCCGCCGTGCTTGGTTATGTTATTGCTGCAGGCCACTTGTTTCATGTTATATTTGATGTTGCTTCAATTTGTTTTTATCCTTAACTTTTGGCATTGTTCTTGTTGCTATCGTCCTTGTATACACTGGTATTAATTAGTTTCATTTTATTTTCTTCTTTTTTTTTTAAGTCTTTAAGTCATTTAGTTTTGGGTAAACACTGAGGAAATATTTGGAAATTGAAGGGTTTATTTTGAAATTTTGTGCAAATTTGAAATATCTAAAGGTTGTCTTAAACATCTTTAAATTGTTTTACATTTTTTAAATTATTAATGTTTGCTTTTTTATGATGAATTTAAAACGATGTTTTATTTGAATTTGCTTTATCAGAGTAGATTTCTTTTGTTTATTTCATTTGTTTAAATTGTATAAATATTTTAATGAAGTAAAAGGAGATTATAAGAAGAGCTTGTCCTGTTAAATTATTGGTTTCTCTTGAAATATTTAATTAATATAATTTTTAAGATTTTTTTGATAACTGAAAAATATATGTTATATTTTAAAATAAGTTTTTAATAAATTTATCTAAGAGCTTATAATTTTTATAATGATTTTAGTCAATATTTCTTATCCTTCAAATTGTTTTAAAAAAAATTGAAATTAAAACAAATTAAAATTGAAATTTCTTTTAAAATTTTATGGAGGTTTTTATTAAGATTTTTTAGCTTTTATTAAGTTAAATTAAATTTGCTATTTCTATTTATATATTTTTATTTATATTTTTATTAAAAATGTTGGTTTTAAATTTATAAATTTGTAAATGAATAATTTTTTATAAATATTTTTGACAACTAAAATTTTTTGGACTTTCTTTTAGATTTCTAGATTTGTCTAATTGTTAGTGTTTTCTGTAGTCAAATTAGTTTTAAGGGTTCTTTAATTTTTATATTTTTCTCAACACTTTTAATATATTTTTAATATCGATCTTGCGGCCTTTATTTATTAACATTATTAAAGATATTTCATTTTATCAAATCCGATCTTTAGTTTTAATTTTTTATCCATCAAATGTTGAAATTTAAGTATTTCCATATTTTAATTTTCTTGCAGTTTTGGGTAAAATTTAATTTCTAAATATTTTCAAGAAATTTAATATGATTTTTATATTTTTCTCGTATTTTTTCAACATTTTAATTTTTGATATTTATTAGTTTTTTGAGTTTCGCATTGAATATTTGTTTAAATATTTTTTATTCCTTTAAATTCCTTTATTACTTTGAAAATCTAAATGTTTCTTGAAATATTTTTTTCAATTTTTATAAATTTTGATCCAATTATTTATTTATATATATTTAAAGTTTATGCACTGAATTAAATAATTTATATTTTTAAGCATGTTTCGAATTGTCCTTAATTTAATTTTATTTATTTCTTTTTTAGCACTATTTTATTGTTATTCTTTTTATTTTGTTTAAAGCCAAAAAAATGAAATCAGGGCGCGTCGCGTTCGCTTGAATATTTCACGCACACACACAGACACACACACTGACATACAACCAAAACTAAATTATACAAACACTCACACACATACGCAATCACACAGACACACCAACAAACACTCATACAAGCAAAGCGGACACGCTTGTGTATGGTTTTGGCTTTGTGTTTGTCGTTGTTTTTCCTTTGGGGTCTACTTCTACCATCTGCGAGTTTTGCATTTGCCGTTTTCCATCCGTTACATTTTCTCAGCTGCGCGTTTGAAAACCGTTTGGCAGGACAAGCATTTAGCTAGCTGCCAGTTGGCCAGCTAGCCGAGTAGCTGAGCTTCTGTGCAGCCAACACACAACGAGAGAGAGAGAGAGAACGCGGCAGAGAGAGAATGAGAATGAGAGTTGGCCAAAAATAGCCTGAGCCCGCTGCCAGAGGCAGCCTGTAAGTATGCTACAGCTTCTGCAAAAGCGTGAGCTTCTCGCCTTCGCTCTTTTGCTGCTTGGCACAGCTCGCACCTTTGTCTGAACTGTTGTTGTTGTTCTTGTTATTGTTGTTATCCTTTTTTTGCAGAAATGTCACCGTGCCCCGGCAGTTACACTCTGTTTAGCATAAACGCTTGCTACTTGGCTCCAAAGTCGACACCGACCTACACACACACACACTCACACAGGCACACATATAGACCTGTCTGTGTATGTAAGCCATTTGCCTTTTGTATACGCTTTTTGTTTTTATAAATTTTTCGTATATTGTTTTTCTAAGCGCATTTTGATTTGTATGCCAGTTTTTTGTTTGTGCTGTGGGTGTGCGTGTGTGTGTGTGTGTGCATGGGCGCTGCTTTCCTTCTTGTTTTTTGCAATTTCTCGCGCTTTCTTGTCGCTGACTTTTTGTCCTGCACATTCGCACATATCTCGTTAATTGGTAAGCATGCGTTTATGCCTCGCAGTGTGTGATTGTGTGTGTGTGTGTGTGTGTGTGAACATTTCTTGTTCTTGTAGCTTTGATTGCTTTTTGCGGCAAACCAAAAGAAAGGATTTGAAAAGCAAGAGAAGGCTGGGGACGGCTTGTGGGGGGGCCTGGTGTGTCATTGTTGCCATGGCTGTCGCTGTTGTTCAACATTGACAAAGAAAAGCAAAACTGCTGTGGGGCCTGGAGCAAGGGGGTAAATGTAAATTCCATATGCATATATGTGAGAGTTGAGTTTTTGCTTTATTTTGCCCCTCACCACCTCTCACTCACTATCCGGGACTGTGCATATTTTATATTCAATGATAAGAGTTTGACATTAATTAAAATGGCAAGAGTTGCGTGTGTGTGCGCTTTCGTATGCGACATTTACATTTCACTTGCAGCTAGGCTGTGGAAATGTATGCCTCCTGCCCTCCCCCTCCTACCTCAGCCTGCTGCCATCACTTACGCATCGTTATTATTTTTTTTCCTCTCCATTTTTGTTGTTATTATTTTTTAAACGGCTTTTGTTTGGCTTGCATAAATATTTTCACCGAACGACAGTTATTAATGAGTTTTTGGCCCTGCACTTTATTGTTGTTGCTGTTGTTGTTGCTTGCTTACATGCTGGCTGGCTGGCTGATGGCCTGCCTGCTACATTTTTGATGGGCCACAAGGCTTTGTGGTTTAATATTCAGGGCCCCAGCTTGAACTTGCATATTTAATCAGGGCTACATGGCAAGTTTCTAATTACTTAATCCGATTTGAGAGGCCGCGCTTCTCTGCTAACGAAAATTTAATTATAATGGTCTCAGCTCTCGCGGCATTTCTATCAGAAACTCTAAAATATATATATTCTTAATCATATCATTATATAATTTGTCTAAAGCTTGTCTCAAGAAGAAACTTCCAATAAGATGCACCGATTTGTAAGCAATGTTTTAGTTTTAAGAAGTTCAACTTGATATCATTTCTGGGCGTAAGAATGTAAGAATATTAAATATAAAATTTCTACAAGGCTAATATGAGTCCTTATTATGAAAACTATTATAATTTATAAGCTATTAGAATCAGTAATTAGTTATGTTCTACTAATAATCTTCAGGAAATTATTGTAATTTAGTTTTAAGAGTAAAATTATAGAATGGAATAATACAAAATTTGAATGCTAAGATTGAAATCAAATACTGAAGGTTATAAAAAACCAAATTCTGTTGCCTAGATTTAGTAAATATCAATGACTCAGTGGGTTGTATCCTCATCTTATTACTTTTTTTTAGCTTTTAATTAAACAATTCATATGAAATTTTTCTAAATTCTGTAACTATAAAATTAGAAATTTTAATTTTAATTTTTAATTTTTAATCCCTGATTTTGTTCGACCTTATAATTGGAAGAGTTTATACTGCAAATAGGTAAAGATATCTTCATATTTTCTTGTAAAAATAGAAGGAAAAATGTGATTTAAGCCTTGCCTGGAATCTACCTAGAATATTTTTGCAAATTCTAAGACTTCAAATAAGGGAAACGAATGGACTTCGGGGAACACTATGTTGTTGCTTATTTGGTTGCTTCTTCTAATAGATATTTAGTGGTTTTGAAGTTGCTTAAAATTTGGGCCTAAAAAGGGCTTGATATCCATTTGATCTATATTTCTAGATGTAGTATATATATATTTGAACGTTGAACAGAATCTATATATCTAAAATATAAAGTATTAAACAAATCAAATTTGAATTTCAGAAAGTTATCCTTTCTCTTTTTACACTGAATACAATATGGGATAACAGAATATGAGAACTGTAAACTTGACAACTGTAAAATCAGCTAGTTGTTGTTATCCAGTTTTGCATGGGAAATATAAATGTAGGATCAAAAGTGATGCTGACTACAAGACTTGTATATGATTCATAAAGAATAACCTTGGCAACATTTTCTCTAACAATATTTAACAATATTTTAACAATATGATATGGACGATCTCTAAAAATATAGCCTGTTCAAAAGATAAAACTTCTAAATTGACTATCTATGACTTAAAGCATAGTTACTTTGAGTATTTTGTATAAATTTTTCAATTATAAATTCAAAATATTAGTTTTACCGAGCATTTTCAATCATCTTTGCATGTCAACAGCCCTAATTTGTTGTATTATTTCATTATGTTATATGAAAAGCTCATTAAACATCTATGACTACTAGATTAAGCCAACAGCAAATGGGTTATATTGCGGATTTAAGCTGACTGCTTGATGATTCGACTTCTAGATTCATATGTAAACATTTCTAAGAACTGCTGTTAGTTTACTCTGGATATAGATAGATATTTTCTCCCGCTTGCAATGGGGATCAAGTTCGAATACATCTTGTAGAGAACTCCCAAGCTATATACATTTGAAACAAAGTGAAGCCTTACTTTACCAGTCGTTTTTTATTGCAAATAATTATGCCCATTAGCTGATATGCTATATGATCCTTACATTGATCTGGCTATAAGAAAAACACGCTATTATTTCTAGTTCTTTATGACAAAGCATAGGCAGACCTTCTTCAAAATGCTTTGCAACAATCCTGTGCAGGGTATAAGAAAATCGTCATAAAACAGCGCCTAAGAGATGCCACAAATTTTGTTGGTGAAATTGATATGAAGTAAATATTTAAATAACTCTTCAAAATTGTTGAAAATAACTTATATTTGTTAGCCATCTGAAAGCTTTACGAAGTTGTGTTGAAATTGTTTTTGAGCATGCTAAATAAAACATGAGCCAAGTTACATAGGCAAATGCCAATGAAATATTTATGTCGAAGACACACACAGCTCAGCACAGTAGCTGAAATCGGCTAAGACCTTAAGCCATTAACCTCGTGGCCGCTGTCATCATCATGAGCTAAAGGCGCCAGCACCAGAACCAGCATCAGTAGCAGCTCTAAATAAACCCCTCTCTCTCTCTCTCTCTATATATATATATATATCTCACTCACATAAACACACACACTCACACAGGAACATATTTAGTACACGCTCTCTGGATGTGTGGTGGCTGGGCGCGTTTTTGGCAATTAAAAGCATATGCGGGCCACATTGCGATGTTAGTCCTGCTCAGCTCAGGGCTAATCAACGAGGCCGCCCCAACAATTTGCTTGAAAATTAAACAAAAGCAAAGGGCGTGCAAAGTGGACAGAGCGGGAGGGGGAAGACGCGCGACAGGCAGCTGCCAAGATGAAGAAGACGCGCATGAAAGAAACAGCAGACAGCAGGAGCAGGAGCAAGGCAACGTTGACGGCGGCCTGACTTATGCAGAGTGCTGCCTACCACAAGCAAATAAATGTATATGTATATGCACACACACGCATACATACACAAAATATACTCACACACACATACATACCAAGCATTGCAGTAGCTAAGAAACAGACTCCTTTATTTTTTGCCTTTGCTTTTTGTATTTATTTACTGCTTTTTTGCTTTGGCTTTTTGTTTGACTGTGTATGGTGGTGTGTGTGTGTGTATGTAGCGAAGTCGGCCAAATTTGAGTGCGCTGCTTGTGTGTATGTGTGCGTATGACATATGTGTGCGTACGTGCGTGCTGTTGGCATTCATTTAAAAAAGTCTCGCAGAGGCATTTCCAAATGCTAATTTTTCGTTGTCTTCCTTTTCTGCATAATTTAAATTATTTATGATATTATTTATGCATATATAAAGATATATATATATTTATTTATTTTATAGCAATTTATCACATTTGAAATGCTTTCCCACATAAACACACACACACACTCACGACGCGCTCTCTACACCAAAAAAGTATGCAAAAAACGCACGTACACAAAGCTACGCCTTTTTTTCTCTGGCAAAGTTTGGGCAAATGTTATGGTTCATTGTTGGACTTTAAGCTTTGGTTTGTTTGTGCAATTTTTCTACATTATTTTGTTTAAATTTTTGTGTATTTATTTATACCAAATATTGTGGAAAATGTATCTATATGCCTCGGTTTTGTACAAAAATTTTGCGCACGGCCTTTGCGAGGACAACGTCTAGGACTCAACTCAACTCGACTCGACTCAACTCGCTCACGGACACAACTCTCAGATCGACCGACTAACTTACATCACGAAGCTGCAAAAATTTCAGGGTGCGACCAGTTCACCCGAAGCTGCAGCCGAAGCTCTAGCCGAGGAAAACCGAACACAAACCGAGAAACCGGGAAACCGAGCCAGGCACGAGATGGAGAGCTTTTTTTTTGGTTAAAGGCAAAGGCGGCATTACGTTGGCACAGTTGTTGTAGGTCTCAGTTGGTTGCCCTACTGCTGGTGCTGGTGCTGCTGCTCCTGCTGCTGCTGGCTGTTATTGTTGTTGCTGTTGCTGTTGGTTCGTTGGTTCGTTGGTTCGTTGGTTCGTTGGTTGGTTGGTTGGTTGTTGTTATTGGTGTAGGCACACGCAACTGTTTCACTGAACTGAACTGCCGCTGGGGTTGGGTGCCTTGCGTTTTGTGTACCAGTACAACGGGGAATCGTTTTGCCTCCCACTTTCCTAACTTTCTCGCACACAAATCAACATAAATCAGCTAAATCGTCAGGATACAAGTACACAGTATACACAGTAACAGAGCGGATGAGTTGGGGTGCAGTGCATGGGTTGGGCTTTTGGCTTGGACTCTTGTTGGCGCTGCCAGCAGCTAAAGCACTGTATTAGTAGTAACATACGAGGGCTGGTTTGCTGTCATAGTTGTTGTTGCAGCTGGCGTTGTCGTTGTTACTTGGCTGCATTTCGCACACACACACACTACTGGCACACTTGGCGTATGCGTAATCATGTTCAGTTTCGACTTTTGACTAAGCGAAAGTGTTGACAAACTGACCAAATTTTGTTCTTTTCTTTAGTCTTCGTAAACTAAGTCAATTTTGTGGAAAATGTGTAACTTTTTTAAGTTAGCTCAATTATAAGTGAATTATAGGGGAATGTTCATGAGGCAAAGATCACTTACATATATGAATGGGTATTGTGAGAAGTTACTTTCTAAGTATATGGTGTTTTAGATCCCTATATGCAACTACCTGAGCTTGATGTTTCTTTGTTTAACATTGTTTTGTTCTTAGAGAAAGAGCGCATTCATCGCACTTACAAAAAGTCAGCTTGAGGCTTGACTACTGACAAACTCTTAGGAAATGTAATGAAAATCTAGCTTCATACTTCCCCTAAAACCCATACAGTTAAAGGCTATATACATATGTGCCTACAGTTGGTTTCAAAATTTTGAATAGCTTTTGATCTATGGCTAATTTTCAACTGAAAAGTCAAAATTTGAATAGTCAAGGAATGTCATTAGACAGATCATACAATTTCGCCAGGTTGAATTCTACGTTTTGTAGATATGAAATTATCAATATATTCGCAGTATATATTGTAATACTGGGTCTCTGCCTAATACACGATTTGCCTGCAGGCGCCTCTGCTTTGCGCGCGCCTCCTCCAATTGGTAACACCAAGTGGTGTCGACATGACCCAGCCAGCGATGTCTCGTAGTGTTCATTCGCCTGACCACACCAATGTCGCCGTACAGGCCAGACAGTTCATCGTTGCATCGAATACGATAGGTAACGCCAACGCAATGCGAAGAATTTGTCACTCGAACATCTGGTTAAGTTACTGCTCAGGCCTCATCACCATATAATAGTACCGGAAGGATGAGCGTCTTGTAAAGTGTTAGTTTCTTCTGTCAAAAGAGAGAGAGTTATACTGTTCAATTGCTTACTGAGCCCATAGTGGTAGCTGTTGCCAAGAATTATTCGCCACTTAACATCCAAGCTGACATTAATATTGTTGTTCAGAGCAGTGCCAAGGTATATGAACTCCTTGATAGATTCAAAGTCATAGTAAATGCAGTCAGCTGAGAGCCAGGATGTCGCGATTCTCTGCTAGAGCACACCATAAGCATCGTTTTGTTTATATTTACCACTGAACCTACTTTAGCTGATTCCTTTTCGATAGCACCAACTGCACTAGTAACATCACGCTTGACCCAGTCGACGATGTCAGTATCATCGGCATATCCAAGGAGCTGGACACATCTGTTAGTTAATATTGTGGCCGACCGATGCACACCGGCTCTCCATCGAAAGCATACATGAGAACGAGTCACCTTGTGGGAGACCTTGCTTGGTAGTGAAGTTTTCAGAGAGCTCCTTTCCTTCCATAACAGAGCTGAATGTGTTGCTCGACGTCATTCTGCAGAGCCAAGCTCAGATATGGCACCGGGTATATTCTTATTACTAGAGTCAAGGATTTTAAAGCCAATCCGCCTCTGATATTGATATCGTTGATAATATCAAAGTTTGTGTACTTAAATTCCCAATTGAAGTTAAATTTCCATAAGAATACCTATGAACTTCGCTTGCAACATTAAATTTCTCAAATATTTTTTAAAATACTTTAAAATTGCAATAATATGTAAACAATTACATATTAACATTGCTTCTCGAACTGTAAAGTTCGCTTATTTAAAGCCGGTGACAAATAACTCGATTTGAAATTAAACATTATGCCAATGTATCTTTGGCTGTCATAAGCAGTAATAGCTTTTCAAATATATATCGCTAACCATTAAATACATTTCCGTTTAACACACACACAGACGCACAGCCGGACATATTGGAGTACATATAGAGGACAGACACACACAGTTAGCAAAACACAAAACACAAAACTGGCTGGCAAATGGACATCCAGGCGGCGGCCATTTTGTGGCCACAGCCACAGGCGGAACAGTCGGAACAGTGGCAGAGCGCGGAGATGTTGCAGATGGTGAAACTGAAATGTGAAAACGCGGGAAAATGGGAAGTTCGCCTTGGACTGGTTTGATGTCAACCAAGTTGACTTTTCGATGCGCACTGCTGATTTTTTTTAATAAGCATAAATTTTGGCACGTAAAGCAATATGGGTAAGCCGCAAAATACACACACACACACACACACATACACACAGACACAAAACAGGCAGACAAACTTACATACAGATCCAGGCACACAGTCTCACTAACGAACCTTCTCCAGCACTCGTCCTCCTAGCCGTTTCATAGAAGGGCGCAAATTGATTGAGTCTGCCGTTGTCATTTGTCGCTGTGGCAGGCCCCGAAAAATTTATGAAAATGAAATGCCACGCAGCGCTTTTCTGCCTTTCCGCTTTTGGCACGTGTGTGTATGCCTGCCATGGTGTGTGCTTCTGCATGTGTGTGTGTATTTGTGTGTAAAACGGCAGAGTCAAATTAATGAAACACATGCAGCGTCGCGTAATTTGTCATTTCGACAAATTTTGAATTATTTAAACGGAAATCTTAACGCCAAAGCAGGCCAAACAAATGCGCGCTGCGATTTATATGCCTTCTCAATGTGTGTGCGTCTGCGACTGCGACTGCGACTGTGTGAGTGTGTGGTTGTATGGTTGTGTGAAAATGCCTGTGACAGGAATGAATGTCGTTTTAAAGACCCCACATAAAATTGCCAAAAACCAAAATGGCAGCCAAGGCACATTTTGCACAATATTCTCATTGGCATATATATATGCAGTATGTGTGAGCTTGTGTGTGTGAACGTGTGTGTGTTTTGTTGTTACTGCTGCTGTTTACCATTTGGTATGCCGAAGGACCTATGCATGCAGCCAGTATACCCTGTTTAAAGAGTTAGCATTGGGATAGATTAATATAACTCTCGTTGGCAAGAAATGATCAAGTATTTTAGAGCGTTCCTCATTTGACCTATTCAAGTTCTTCTGACTGTATTCAGTATGTTTTTGTTGAAAAATGGTCAAGCAAAGACTTGCTTGCTGAAAATGTACTTCTAAACTCTTGTTTTTAGAAACATAGAATAGACGAACTACTTCTGTTTTCTAGACAAAGTGAATTTTTTCGTCTTGCTGATTATCGAATTGGCAGAAAACTGAATCAAGAGTCTACCAATTCTCTTTATAGCAGTGCTTGTTGTGGCTTATAAGTGACATCCCCTTCTCCTGCTGATCTTAAATATTAATAAAATAAAATTAGTTTTAAATTAGTAAATATTTTTGAAATTGTCTAGAAGGTTTTTTTTTCAAGGAGATGTGTATAAATATGAATGTGTAGTAAAAGTTCTTCCTCTATCAGCTAGAAACGAATCACAAGCATATATAGAACTGCTATTATTACTGCTATATAACAGTAAGAATGGCGTGGTTTGTTTTCAAACACAATAAAAATATAAGCAAGACAAACTAGTTTCAAAATGCGAATCGGAATAAAACAGCTTAAAACTTGGAAATTTTGTGAATTATTTTGTGAAATTTGTAATTTAAAGAAATTTCTAAAAATTCAGGAAAAATTCCTGAAAAATAGTCAAAATTTCCAAAATTAGAATTAGGAAAATATATCCTACAATTATTTTGATATGACAGGAGGCGAAACAAAAAACCCAAGGAACTCAGACTCAAACCATCAGCCAAGCTCACTCGCAGACCCACTCGCTCATAAAAGCCGGAAAGGCAAACCATTATCATAACCTGCGTACTTGATTTACATTGTCGAAAAGAAAGAGGGATAATATTTCTAGCAGTTCTAAGAGAGACCAGCTTTCCTCTATTTACATATGCATAGTATAAAGACTAATGTTTACCCGTATGCAATGTTCTGTTTAATGGACGCCTAAGCTACTTATTGGGTAGATTTTTGTGTCAAAGTACAAAAGTATTGTTCTATCTTTGAACTTACTTATTACATCATATGGGGGGTGTCAGGAAATCTGTAGAGATTTGGAGAAATGATTCTGTAACACTTGAATTCATAAGTTCATTTGTGTACCTTAGTGTTAAGATAGGGAAAAACTCAACGGCTTCTAGATAGATTTTCCTTTTCAAGCGTTGTTGAGGTGTTTTGATGGTTCAAGAAAAGCTCCTGCTGAGGGCTTCGAGATGTGATGCATTTCACCACTTGCTACATCTCAAATATAGTGGGTCAGGAATTTTAATCTATTCCTTTAAACTGATGTCAAAATAAAGCTAAAAGAAATTAAATTTTCTACACATGAAAATGTCAAAATATCTAGAGTTTCCCCATATGTATTTTTCTATAACTTTTTCATCAAAATATTGCGGTGTTTCGAGTATGGCGATAGAGTTTAGAAACTTTACTTGGGGCTGTGCTTTCTCCTGCTGTTAGAAAAGAAGTCCACAGAGAAACAATTAAAGGGATAAAGATGGGAAAACAAGAAAAGTGAGAAAAGAATAGTTTAAGATGAAAAGACGAGTGCGAGGAGAGGGCGAATAAGGCGTGAGAACGAGAGGAAAAGAATGTGAAGCATAGAGATGGCATAAAGCAATTCAGAGAAGTAGGAGGTAGAGATGACAGAAAACATAAGAGAGGCGAATGAGAAGTAAAGGTAACACCACTTAAAAGAACTGTTTTCTAGAAAGTGGAGACAAGGAAATAAAAAGTTCAGTTTCATACTAGCCCAATAGCGCTAGTTGTATATATTTATTCATCGTATGATCCCATATATGCTTTCTTAATGCATCCAGCAGGGTATGTGCGTATAGTACATATCCAGCTTGCCATAACATTCTTACTTGTTTCCATTTGCTTTTATGCGACCGAATAATGTTTCGCTTTGGCAAGGACGCGGACACGGACGCGCATTGCGATTGCGACGGCGAGAATGTGAATGTTGTTTGGCTTAATAGAAACGTAACTGCGTACAATTGCTGCCTGGCGTCTAATGGAGCACGCATACACCTAAATACACAAACACACACACGCACACAGGCACACAGGCACACACGCACACATACACATATCCACTCCCACTCACATATAAGCTTACATGCATATGGCTGCCAAAAACTGCTGCCTTATCTCATTTGAATGCGCCTCGTATGCTGCGTTTCGTGAGTTTCTTTCATTTGTATTCCCTTTGTTTTTGTTTTTGTTGTTGTTGTTGCTGCTTGGTTTCTTCTGCTTTCTTTTTTTTGGCATTTGTTTTCATTCGCTGCGATATTTTGCGCTGTTTTGCATATTTTTGCCATAATCTGTATTATCGACGATTGCTACGCAGCAGCCAAAGTCAGAGTCAGATTCAGAGTCAGAGTCAGAGTCAGCGCCAGGAGTCAGAGAACTTGGCTGGCATCCTAAATTATTGCCGCTCCTTGAGTCTGCTGGGTGGAGAAAGTGCTTGGTTCCTACTTTGGACCCCAATATTTGAATGCTGTTTTTGTGCTCTTGCTCTTGTTTTTTAATGCTTTACCAAAATGAATCTTATACAATTTTCATGAAATTTGCATTGAACGCGGGGCCAGCAGCTTTGATTACATGCAAGTGAAATGGTAAGAGAAGTCATTCAGCTTTAATAATGAGACTTTGAATAATCATTTTCGAGTCACTTTAAACTGGTTAAGGGAAGTAAAAACTGTTGAAAACGATTGCTGATGGCTTGCAGAACTTAAGTCAAAATTAAATACTTTTGATACAAAACTTGTGGAATATGAATGTAATTTTGTAGAACGCATTTTATCGAAAGAAAGGTCAAACACAGATGTTTATAGCGAAGGGAATTCAGTTTGTGAGATCTGAGAGGTGATAATCGTTTGAGTATTAGAGAAATGTATAGCTACAAATCATTCACACAGACTTAAAATCAATGAGTTTTGAGCTAAGGTAACATGATCTATGTATAGCGATATTTGCTAGTAATAAGGCTAATCGATATATTGATAATACTATAGAAAATACTAAAGTTCGCATTGATGTAAGAACTGTGGTAACACTAGGCTCACATTAGACTTACATTAAAACAGATTTTATCTGTATATATCAGAGCTTTAATTTACAAAAGATTTCAATCAAAAGGAGAGAAAATTACACTTAAATCATTCATGGTTTTATAGGTTTCCTTGCACTGTAAGTTTGAGCTTATCTTGTCTTATCTTATCTTGTAAGTTTGAGCTTGTCTTAGTCTTAGTCTTAAAACTATACATTTTATAACTAACTCATATTCTCTCTTATCTTCTCCTATGTATTGTTATATAAACATGTATATTGCTACTTAAAGATAATCTGCATTGGGCTTCTAATGGGGTAGTTTGATCCTAAGACATGGGGCATATATTGTTTTTACATCATATAGTAGACCGATTCGCATAGAATCAAACAAAATTTGGTTTGAATTTGATAAAAAATGGGTTTTATGAGAGCTAACTGATGTAGTTGTTCAATAGGAATCATTTGATCGCAGGACGTTTGCCTTCTAAAAAGGAAAAACAAAAATATGTATTGTTCGAGGGAATTTCTACTACGAATTTGTTTCAATTGTAACAAAAACCCAAACGTTTTCTTTGGATTGCTAGGGACTTAGCCTTAAATATGGATCTGGAGATATAGAAGATATTTAATAGGATATATAAAATCACCATCTTTTATAGTTTTGAAGACAGACGGGTATGGCTGACTCGACTTTCCTAGTCATGTTAATGAAGAATATATAATCTTTGTTGTCTGCTGAGTCTAGTTTTACCTGTTACATATTGAATATAACGTGAAAAATTATAAAAGCGGCTCTAAATGTTATAATTTTTATCACAAAAATCTATAAATGAACGACTTACGTATTCACCGGCTTACTTTTCGAGCTGTTTCCTTTCATTCACATATGATGTTTCCTTGTTTGTTTTATTAATAATGCGATTGCAACCCAAAATTTCCTCATTACAACAATTAAGTTTTCTTATAACTCTCCAAATCATTCAGGAATTTCAGTGCTTTTATTATCTCTACGCTCTCATTAGCTAAAGATCTCTGATTTCAGAATACTTCAGAATCGTGTCGATGTAAAAAATGAAAGAGGTTCTTAGCCCCACTGGCTATGGAGTATTAACTATAGTCCGGCAGGATTAAAGTTGGGTTGTTTGCCTGCACTGAGAAATATTTATAATGCTGGCATAGACAGACGAATTGTTGATTGATCTAGGGTAGCTGAATTTGCCTCGTTTACAATCGTACTATAAATTGTCTATCGAGTCACAGAATCAATCAATTGTCAATGGATACAGCCCGAATTTGGTTTAATTATAAAGAAAAATTAGTTTCCCTATCAAACTGTTCATACTGACAATACCTGTTCTATATGATATAGTTGTACGACTTCACCCAGTTGGGAATAGAATGAGTTTATTATGACGAATTATACACGAGTTAAGGATAATGGCGGTGATTCGGAAGGAAAGTCGAAGAACAAAAATCAGAAAAAAGTAATATATTCAATATACTTCACCTTAGGCAGTTACAAAAAAAAAGAAACTAACAAGAGAGGAAAACCCAAATCAAAAACGAAATAAAATTAAAAAAGTTATATAATATGTAGCTGAGAAGAGAATGACTTATGGATAATGGCAGTGAATGTGATTCGGAATATATGCCAGGCAGGAAAGTCGAAGAACAAAAACCAGAAAAAAGTAATATATTCAATATACTTCACCTTAGGCAGTTACAAAAAAAAAGAAACTAACAAGAGAGGAAAACCCAAATCAAAAACGAAATAAAATTAAAAAAGTTATATAATATGTAGCTGAGAAGAGAATGAGTTATGGATAATGGCAGGAAAGTCGAAGAACAAAATCAGAAAAAAATAAAATTAAAAAAAGTAATATTATAATTACGTTCAACCTTAGGCAGCTAAGAAGGTTCGCAAGACGATGCTAAAAAGCAAAATCTAAACAAAAAAAAAAATTAAAAAAGTTGTAGAATATGTATGTTCAACCTTAGGCAGTTGAGAAGAGAATGATTTAATATGGGAAAGTCCTGAAGCTAAAGCAAA
Source organism: Hirtodrosophila duncani (assembly GCA_037043425.1). Taxonomy (NCBI): domain Eukaryota; kingdom Metazoa; phylum Arthropoda; class Insecta; order Diptera; family Drosophilidae; genus Hirtodrosophila; species Hirtodrosophila duncani. Next base: position 2,162,304 of record JBAMBM010000834.1, on the reverse strand, counting down.
TGTGACCAGTAGTAAGGCCTACTATGATTTGATGTTTGGCAAAGAAAGCAAAGCTATGATTGTGTAATAACAAACAAAATACGAGTATTCGCATTTCTAACCTAATAGAAATAGAACAACATATAATCCTTCAAAATAAAACCATTTTGGCCTAAAAGATGGTTTCTTAACACATATCCCCATGTATAAGAGAGGAAGGAACAGTGGTCCTTGAACTTGTAGAAAGGTCTTAAAAATGGAGATAACCCCGTTTGGTCATTTGCTCCATCTGTGCTATGTTCTATGTTCTGGTTCAGAAAGTTAATTCCCAATCGGTGTTTTTTATATTACAGCTATATGATATAGTAGTCCGATTCAGACGATTTTTACATATAATCAGCTTACAGCAGAAATAAGCTTATGGCGAAAATTTCAAGTCGATAGATTTATAACTGAGAGAATAGTTCGCTTAGAAACAAACAAACAGTCGGGCATAGCTATATCAACTTGGCTTGTTATGCTGATCAAGAATATATATAAATACTTTACAGGATCTGATACGCTCTTTTCCGTTGCATACACAGAGCCTATATACTCTTTACTCACAGAGGCCGAGTATAAGTGTAAATATGTCTTAGTGTGGTGCTAGAGGCTCTCCCTACTCTGATAACAATGAGCTTAATAGATAAAGCGGAATTCTCTATAAAAACGTTTCACTCTAAGGGAAAACTTCTCAATTATATTAGATTTTTAATGAGCTGTAAGTGGTCGTCCACATTATTCAACAATTTGGGCCATTGTTGTAGCACAGTGTAATCACATTATCTGGGCCGAAACTTGGCCAAACTTGAGCTGTCATGGCACAATCGATTGTAGAACTTTGCCAACGTATGCAAATGTCGGCTTTCTTTTTCGCAGATAGCTTTCCTTTTTCGTGTGCGTTTTGTTTTATTTGACTTTTCTTGCGTTGCCTCTGGAGGTGCGGGCGCCTCTGCACGCTCTCAGCTCCAGGCTCCTGGCTTCGAAATGTTCGTGTTCTGTTCTATATTCTTCTGTTTTTTCGGGTCACTTATGCAAACAAAGTTATTAATTACACTTGCCTGCTAGTTTGGGGCGGCTGCTGTTGGTGATGCTGATGTTGCTGCTGATGCTGCTGCTGATGCTGGCGGTGGTGCGGCCCAAGGACAAATTAAGTGGTCACCAGTGCAAAACTGCCATGAAAACTGGCAAGCTGGCACCAAATGGCTGCGAGCCGTAGTCGTAGCCGTAGGCAGCCGTGTGGCCATCGAACAAATAAAACGTAATGCCCGCCACAAATTTGACCTAAAAAGATAAATACTTTTGCAAAAGTTTGTTTTTTCCCCATCTCTCTCTCTCTCTCTCTGTCTCTCTCTGCTTTTGGGGCACACGTTGCGTGTAGATCACGCCTGAATGAAGTCAACTAGAGGCTGGATGCATTACGTGGTGTTACGTAGTTTTTAAATTTATGTATCGAAATTATTTTAAACAGTTGGCAAGACCATAAATTCTAAGCCACACACAGGCACGCACCGTAACCGAAATGTAACAAGAATGAATTCCAGTGAAAAACCGAGAGAAAATGCGCTAAAAATAAAATGTAAATAAATAATTTGCACTGCGTCATGTCAGAAATTATAAACACATAATTAACCGCTTATTTAACCCTTTTTTTGCCACTGCTGCGGCTGCTGACACTGCGCCAGATTACTCTACATGAACATGTCAGAGAGCGCTGGTAGGGGAGGTGGGGAAGGTGGTGGTTAGGGAGCTGGGTTAGGGAGACAATGGCATGGATGCTGGGGCAGGCGGGCCTGGAAATTCATTAAAGTTGTCTATGCTTGGGGCGTTCGCAGGGCGACAATCGGGGCCAGCCCATACACAATGCCTTGACTGGGACTGGGCCAGTAGGGGCAATGACGACAACGACACCAGCAGCAGCAGGAGGAGCAGCAGCAGTAGCAGCAGCAGCGACAACGACAACGACAATATTTCGAAACAAAAGCGAAACAAAAACAGCAACAACGTAGGCTTTTGCATTGGCCAGGGGCAGAGCCGGGCCAGGCAGTGGAGAAAGAAATGCTCTGCCATACATATTTCCATTTGTAAAACAGCAGGAGGGGAGAGTACAGCGACAGGACACTACATAGCGTAGAAGAGGGAGTTTGGTGTTGGCGCTGGCTTCGGAGCACATTGGAATAATGGTCAGAATACAAATGAGCTGGCTAAAGATGAACTAAACTCCAAGATAAAATAAGATACTTTGACTTGTCACTAATTTATTTGAGTTGTATTTAATTTCCAACTTGCACCAATCGGAATGGGAACGAGGAAGAGACAGAGAGAGAGAGAGAGAGAGTATGACTATATTGTATAATGTAGACAAATGTGGAAATTTTGTTGTTAAATGAACAATTAGGTATTGTGCTTGTATATGATTTATGTAGAGGTGTGCAAAAATTATGTTAGCGAAGTTATTTAGGTAAAGGAATAGCTTAGAAATAACAACATTCACTGTTCCACTCAATACCAGAAACAGCTTATGGCGATTTGAAACTAACCTCACTCTCTAAACCGCTTCAAGGATTGATTGAATTGGTTTTTGGGCATTTCAGCAAGCTTCAGTAACAGAACATTAATGCAGCCTTGCGAAAACAAAGTCTCTTCATACGCAACAGGCTTATAATAGCCCAGCTCCATGTGTCAACCAAGAGATCGGCTTGCTCGATGGCCACATCATCACATGGCTCTTAGAGCACCCCAACAATGTGAACTCGTATCTGTTGTACATCAGAAACCCTAGATGATAGCTCATGTAAACTCATGCTCTGGACCTTTTCATGGTAGCTATAGTACCTCCTATCATTCTTGTTCTGGCTGTAAATTAGATAGAAATTCTAATCAGCCGATTTCCAAATCATTCAGCTTAATATTGAGATTTGAACAAGGACACAATAATCATCTGAAAAGCTAAGAAAATCATCCAGCTGTCAATGTCTTAGATAGCTGTGATCGTTGGTACCAAAGAACCCAATGGATCTTTTCTTCAGACAGATGGATCGATATTTCATAAGTGAAGCACGTATAGCTAAAACATAACTTCCAAAAATATTACTTAAAATGCTCTTATTGTCCTCTACTTACATATAACAAATAAAATTTACAGTAACAACATGAATTCATCAGATTTCCTTTCAGATGGAAATGTACTTGACTTCTCTTCTTCATGAAATCTTGACTTGAAATAACATCAAATAGGTTGTCCATGGGCGTGGAATCATTTTCAGCTACAAGATATACTGATCGCTAGGGTAGCATCTCAAAAGGATATATAATCTTCAAAGAAATATCAGTCGAACATCTAGGCATGATTACTTAGGAGCGGAATGTCAACAAAGCTGGTAACTTCAGAATGCTGCGAATTGAACCAGGTGGAGAATTCCCCATCGCTTACGCGTATGCCAGACACATCAAAATTGGTCTCGATTGCAGCCCAAAGGGACCGAACCGCCTTTATCAATAGCTTCGCCAGTTCATCCAATTTTTGCTCATCGTTGACCGATTGCTGCTTTAACTTGGATACAAAATAGTCGTGTAACTTCTGCAACAGCTCGTTTGTCTCGGGTCTCTGTGGCAGAATGGGCAGTTGATCGAACAGATTGTTAAGGAATTCTAAAGACTTTTCCATCAGTTGCAGCTTTTCTAACTTGCTGCTAAACTCATCTCGGATGCTCTCGAAGGTTGGCAATTTTGCCGTATATTGCTTATATTCTTCGAAAATCTCCTCAATAGTGTGAACTACAAACTTGATCGGTTCTTGGGCGGCATCGTGCAATGGATTGAGAGCTTCATTTATAGCCGAAGTTCTTTAAGGCAGGAGCGTTTTTTTTGTCGATTTGTTCAAGTAGGAACTGGAAAGCTTTCGTGTACGCCACCACGAACTGCTCCCAGGCCTTAAGCAGCGAGTCCTTCCATATGGACTGAAGTTTCTCATAGATCTCAACGTTCCTCATGCTACTGTAATGTTCAAGATGAGAGCCTTAGATGTTTAGTATGTCTTTTATATAACATCTATATAAGATAGGTAAAACCAATGATATTCTATATGATATGCTTTAACTTTGTGAACCTCACAAGTATCACCTTCGACTTCTGGATCATATTTATAAGAAGATTCATCAAGTGGCTTATAAACTGAAGCGTTGCTTTCCGAAATTAGTTTCAATTCACATATCATATAGAATCTTTCTTATGAAGTGGTTCTTTCCATGACAATCTTTGGACTTGCTAAGATTTCCTCGCACTTCTGTATATCCACTGTGCACCATAGGCGATCAATGTATCCCTAGGTATTGCAGTATATGTGGGTGTATAACTCTCAGCAGGCTGGGCCGAAGGCGTTGATGAGTGTACGGCTCAGCGCCTCGTCTACTTTGCCACACATTCTCCCTACTTACCCACGAGCTGGCCAACATGTGTTGACTGCTGTGCCATCTTTTAATGTGTCATCCTATACACCTAACTGTCCTATACACCCAACCCCTCCCATCATCATGGCCAGCGCCATCACCAATGGTATTGCCATCATTATTATCTTTGTCCAGAGCCATGCCATAGCCAGCTGCCGCCTCTTGATGGGTGGGCGTGGCCGGTACATGGACATGGCGCACTTAGCAGCTGGACATGGCAAAAAATGCATGTGCACAGTGGAAAATGGGAGCCAAAATAATAAAAAAAAGCACAAAATGTAGGCGACAACAACATGTTGTTGTTGCCATTATATTTTTTTTTTCTTTTGCCAAGCTTTCCCAATGAAGCAGAGATGAAAAAAGAGGCGAAAAAATATATGAAAAAACATTTTAGTTGGCACATTTTCTAGCTGACCCCGCCCTCTGGCTGGCCAGAGTGGAGGGCGTAGGGTTTAGGTTGGGGCTGGTGTTTTGGGTAAAGGGCCATTTGGCCATACAAAAGAGCAGGAAGTGCAAATGTTTCTTTCACTTTTTGATTTCATTTTTGTCTTGTTTGTTGTTGTTGTTGCTGCTGTTGCTTGTGTTTGCTTTTGGCTGCGACGACGACGTCCTTTTGCCTGTTACTAAATTATTAGTGTGACCCAAACATATACACACACAGACACAGAGTCACGCATAAAGACAGACACACAAAGTTGCGCCATCGCTAGTTACATTTTTGCATGTTTAAAGGCGAGAAAAAGCGCTCAGGCTCTGGCTTAGACTAAGAACTTGGATGATGATGCCAGAAACCTGATCGACAGTCGACAGTAACGGCAACAGAACAATAAAGAAAGGCTTCCTTTGACCAATGGCAGTGGTATATACCCTTGCAGATATCTTGGATTATAGTTGGGAATCGAAAAAAGCCAATGGCATCAGTTTCGATTGTGGTTAGATGCTCGCTTCAGTTTCATAATGTCAGTAAAGGTAAATAATATAGGAATTACTGATCTTCATGGCCTTTGATCCTTATATATAAACTTATAAGATCGTATGGCTATCTTCTAAGCACTACGAATGTCCTGACAAAAGTTGTAGTACCCCTTTGCGAGAGTATAAGGAAACGCCGCGTAATGGACAAAAGGCACCGCCCATTGTTGTTGCTGTTGTGTTTTGTTATTTTGGTTATCTTTGTTGTTGTTTCTGTTGCCATAAGTAAGTAAATTGGCTCTAGCCCTGCTGGCCGCCGCTCGCTGCCCCCCCCTGATAGTGTTGTTTTGTATGATAGTGTGTGCGAAGTAAATGGTGGCGTATACATAATTTCGTCAGCGGCACTGCATGAATTTTTTAACCAGCAACGCTGGAGCCGTGCTGGAGCCTGTGCTGGAGTCACCAACAGCCAGGAAGCTCAGGTAACACAAAAATGGCAACACTTATTAATGTTTGAGCAGCTCCAGCAACAACATGAAGAGCTTTACAGCGCAAGCGTTTGCCCGGGAATTTTGTTAAAAGACAAACACACCACACAAATTGTGTGTGAGAGCGAGAGCAAGCTCAGGAGGATGCTGCAAAAAAGTTCACTGAGCAACGCAGAGGCAGAGACAGAGGCAGCACATTTTCTCAGCTTCGTTCAACTCAAACTCAAACTCAACTGAGGCTGAGCTGAGCTTAACTCTCTGTTCTCTGTGCTCTGCCTGGCCATGGCTGGCTTTTGTGTCTGCCTAAAAGCTCACCCCTGCCGGCACTCTCCTCTTCACTATGACCATGTTTGCTTTGTAGATTTCAATCTCTCTTTGCCATGTGCGTTTTTGTTTCACAGTTAGGCGCTCTCGCTCTTTGTGTGCGTGTGTGTGTGTATGTCTGTGTGTGTGTGTATGTCAGTGTGTTTGTTTGCCGTTTTTCTTACACCTTAAACGACCAAACAATTTCCCAACGCCACGCACTCAACTTAATTTTTGTTGCAACATTATATTTTTGTTGTCAGCAAAGGAAGGCAAACATACCCCGCCATGTGGCGCAACCTACTCGTCTCCCTCTTTAAGTGGTGTTGCTGCTGCTGTTGCTTCTGCCGCTTCTCCCGCTTCTGTTTCTCCGCAATTGCGTGTGCTTTGCGCTTAATCTGAGGTTAAATACATGTGTTAGTTGTATTTCGATGGGTTGGAGTAGGCGAGGATAGGTAAGGTGGGGACAGGAGAGCAGTGTGTGGTCGATAGAGATGGACCGCCAAGACAAGATCGACTTTGAAGTGAGAAACTATAACTTTTACTAAAAGTAATAACTATTGCTATCTGCGATAATTGTGAATTTCAATTTGAAATATTTGGAAGAGATATTGCCCCAATTATGAATTCTGGCTATCATATCATATTACATTTTTGTTCACTCTAATTAGGCTATAGAATAAAAGTGGCTTTAAAAATATCAGAACAAAAAACATAATATTTCTAAGATTCGCTAACAATTTGCATTTTCATAGTTATTGATATTAAAGGGACCCGCTCAGGCGCCATATGCTGTTTGATTGCCAACAAAAATGGTCGCCAGATTCGATCTGTTAGTTCATAGGCTTTCAGCAAACCAAGCAACGATTATAAGTCTTCACAGCAGAGTTGCAAATCACGAAATAAGCATTCATCTGTGTAATCTTCAGATCTGTGATTGATTTACATTAAGATTTACATTACAAGAAACTTCCTAGATCGGGCTTCAGTCGAAGAAGCAATATGAATAAAATGCACCAATTACAAGATCGATGTTTTAAATTTACTTATTATTCAACTTTAATTGAAGTTAAAGATTCAATATTAAAGTTCTCATAGCTCATTGCAGTTGAATGGTTTCCTTGTAATAGTTAGGGATTATATAAATAGACGACTCATTTTAATAACATATAACAGACATATGTTTATATTGAATTCCACTATTATTTTGGAGGTCTTAAGGAAAACTTTAGAGATTTGGAGAAATCAATATGTAAACACCTGAATTTGTAGGCTTTCTTTTGTACCTGAAAACGAAGATAGAGAAAATTTCAAGATTGATTTCCTTTTTGAAGAGTTATTAGGGTGTTTGGGAGTTCAACACAAGCGCCAGCATATTAACCAGAGCTCGGTATGATTGCATCGAACATTCTTAGTGAAACATTCAAAGCTAACGGCTTAAAATTGTCTATAATATAATCTTTTTTTTTAATCAGCATTAATTTTTTAGTGATTTTTTTGTAACTTTTATAAATATAGACTTCGAATGGTCGCTGAGAAGATTTATATTACATTTTTACATAAAAGGTGGTGATCTAGCAGATCTATTATGAAGCTATTATTATGTCCAGATAAACGTGTGATATAGAAAAAGAGAGCAAGTTAATTTCTTGCCTGTTTTTGATACCTTCTTGAAATGATTCCTTGAAATTATTCCATTTTTGTTCTCTCTTCATTTGTCTTTGCAAAAACCCTCCACAAAAAGGCTGGGCAGCTGCTTCCTCTCAACTTCGGGAGTGATTTCTTTGCATAGATTACTACAAATAAGTTCCTGAAAAAAATCTTCCATTTAAAGGTTTGTAATGAATCGAGAATAAATGCATTTAATGGTTTGATTATAGCTGTTTATAGCTTATAGCAAGTTGCATTTTCTCGTTATTAAGGCGTTTCTATATCGTCAATAATATATAGCAGCGCTTCTGTAACGATTATTACATATATTTTTCATGGCTTCACAACTTCTATTTCGAAAGAACTTTTTTATAAGACCTACACGATTCAGTGCTCCAATCTGTGCCATAGATTAAAAAAAAAATTTTTCTTACTCACTCACTTTACTTCGAGCTTGCTAAAATAAGGAAAAGAAAGGTTGCTAAAGCCAATCCAACAACCTTTAGAAAATTAGTTGCACCATATATTGCATGTAGATATCTGTCTTTATGTGCACGAAAAACAAAGAAAAGTCCCACTGTTGCAAAAACAAATGGCAAGAAATACAAGAAAAAGTATAATGGGAGTTTAGTTCTCAACGACTTGCAGGCGCACAGGTGCAGAAATATGCGAGTTTTAACTCAATTACAAAAACTAAGAGGCGTTTGTAATTCACAAGTCCTGTTTCTGTGTATCGGCAGTTAAATAAAGGCCATTAAGTTGCAGCGTTCAGTTGTCATATACGTTAAAATTGTCATATGTGCGGTATATCGGTTACTGATGAGGAGAATTGGCTCCTCCGAAAGCCTAACGTCTAAAGAATTAATAAACTCTGTTACTACTTGTCGAGAAGTGGCTCAAGTTTGGTTGTTCATTGGACTACAACTCACAAATTAAGCTTTAACCGATTTAACTATATCGACGTAACCTCACTCACTTGACCTCGAGCTAGCTAAAATAAGAAAAATATAAAAAAACGTCAAAATATTTCAAGAATCTGAAATTCATTCAAGGTTCTCTAAATTTTTTTGCCATTTATCAGGAAAAGTTTTATATACAGCACAATTATTTTATCCTAAGAACTTGTGGCTTTCATTTGTATCAGTATTTCAGGATCATTTTGTTAATCGTCTAAACTTTCATTGCGGGAAATCATATTAATTGCAATTATTATAAAGCTTAGGCGTCTATGAATACATTCCAATATATATTTTGAAATCTCACAATCCTAACTCTTAGACTGACATCTTGCTGAATCGGTATTATCCTTGGGTCAACTATTTAGGCATAGCCTTTGCTGAGGACTTTTTTAATACAATCACGACATGTAAGCATCTCTGTTCTCAGTGTTGTACTTGTTGTTGTCGTTGTTGTGGTTGCCATTTTTATTTTTACTGTTATTGTAAGAGTGTGTGCGTGCGTGCGTGTGTGTGTGTATGTGTGTATGTGCGCGCCATTTTCATTTTATATGCTGCTTAGCTTTCAGTGCGTGACCTTTTCTTTCATTTTTACATTCAACATTGCCATCGTTGTTGCTGCTGCTGTTGTTGCTGGTGTTGTTGTTGCTGTTGTTGCTGGTTGTCTTCTCTTTGGCTTGACTATATGTACGAGTATGAGCATAACATTGTTGTTATTGTTATTGTTGTTGCTCTGCGCTGTGTGTTTTCCTTTCTTTTTTTTCTTTTGCCTCATTTCAGGCAACCACAAAATCTGCTTTTTGTATTTTTCTGCGTCTTTGAAGCTGGCTACAACAGAAGCAGCAACAACAACAACAGCAACAACACCAGCTACAACAATATTATACAAATTAGCATAATGGATTTTTCTTTCTGAAAGTGCCGTTGCCGTCGTCGCCGCCTTGGCTTTTGTAAAATCAAAGCCTCGCCCTATGCTGCCACCCGCCGCCCGCCACCCGATGCCAGCTTTTGCGGTCTACGTCCCTAATCACGATATGCATTCACATTTGCCTAATCATTCGCCTTAATTAATTGGGCAGGTGGGCTGGATGGGAAGCTGTTGCTGTACCTGTGGATGGCAATGGCAATGGGAATGGGGTGGGGTGGGGTAAAGGAAATACTTACCACACCACAGCGCAAAGAGCAAAGCGAAAACATTTTCATTTTCATTTTCATTTATTAAAATCAAAATGCTTTGATTTGCAATTTGCGTTTTGCGATTTGCGATTGAGCTGAACCGAACCGAACCGCAGTTCAATTAGCTAAATGCGGTCTTTGCATTTTGTCAAAGCGAAAGCCTCCGATTGAATGCCAGCACTCATTGGGTAGCGGCAGTAAATTCCTTCTACCAATTTGGCCAAATTGATTTGTGGCTTAATTGGTTGCCAATGCAGTGCCGATAAGCACTAATGAATTGCCAATGTTATAAATCAACACAAATACATGTTATAATAGAGTGGTCTGATTATATCAGGCAGCTGAAAGATATGCAATAGCAAAGAAACAAGGCAAAAAATCAAACTGAATTATCTGAGCTTTTATAATATATATTAAAGACTTTAAAAACACGCAGCCTATCAATCTGCATATAGCTAATTCTATATGTTTGAATAGAAGGCGGAGCTAATGGTCAAGGTTAGCCTGATACTCGACAATCATCTATGGCTCAGAGAATTTCATATAATTTCAAATATCTTTTAAAACATTAATGATCTGCAATATTGCTGGATAATTATACGGATGTGGCTGCCCCCAATCTGATTTACTGGAGGCCTCATGATAGATTGATTTGATTTGGATGGGGTGTTTTCATACTTATGATCATACTCAAATACTTATGGGCCCATTTAGGGCTATGAACAGTCACAAAATCGTATCTTCTAGCTGCCTCCTTTGCCCTCATCAAGTAATATCTCCTTATCAGGCAAGATAGGCACTTCTTAAGTGCATAGGCTGAATCTGATATAACCAGACTGCAAGTAAATGTACTCTGACCCATCCGATTCAACTGTGGATCTCTCTATAATTAACCATGATAACTTCTTTATAGCCCAAGAGAAGCCTCCCCTTGCAATTTCAAAGACAATTAAACCAACCTAGACGTAATGTATTCATCTTTGATTCACATAAATACACAGATTACTCTGTGATTTTCAAGAGAATTGCTAGAAAGGCTGCTGGTTGCTCCTAACTTTGTGCGGAATAGGTTTATTCAATACAACCAAGATATACCAAATATTCGTAGCATACATGGAAAATGCACTGCAGAAAACCCATTACCTACTGGAATCTACTCCATATAATAGGCTTCCCAGACGGACCAAGTGTAGTGCTTCATGTCTTAGTATATAGTGGAATTCCTAGTGAAAGGTAATGTAATTTGTTTTCTTCAAAAAGTATTAACTCCGATAGGCAGACTTTTTAAAGAAAATTCGATGTCAAGAAACCCGAGTAAAAACCACCTTTTCATATGTTTTGGAAACTATAAATCTCATCGAAGATTGTATACAAATAACTAACATAAACATCAGCTGTCATTCTCAATCGTTAGCTCCACCATTGCCAATTATATTAGTTTCCCCTCTACACCATCCGCTGAGCAAAGTTTAGATCAATATGGCTATCCTAAGTATCATTCAACTATATCAAATTTGTATTTTTATATTGGCTTAGCAGGAATATTATACCTCTGGTTGAATTTAATGCCACACACAACCTGAAATATCGTAAACAAATCGTTTGTAGAAAATTGAGTGATTATTATTATTATTTATTAAACAAATTACATATTATAAATGCGAAAAGAAAATTCTTGCCAAAGCACACAGCCTTAACCATAACTGTTAGATGTTAGATCATGGGATTCCATGGAATCCCAATAAATGTTCAACGTCTACGGAAGACAATCGCCGTTTTCCGCCCACTAATGACCTTCAGCTTGCTTACTCTAAACAGTTCAACTAAAATCTGAAACAGTTTTCGTTACCTAGAATCATAAACGGAAAAGTGACCTTTCTACCAGCCTCTCTATAAGCTTATGATACTATGTTTATTCCACTGAACGGATGAGCTTTAGAATTGGATTCCTCCCAAAGCCTTCAAAGTGCTATTTAACTCTTACTTTAGTCAAGAACAAGATGAAATTATGATTATTCTTTCTATTGCGAATTTTTGCAATCATTCTCACAAACCTTGGGGAATTCTTTTTTCTCGCTTGAATATAATTAATATCAAAAATAGATAATGTAATTCCAACTCATAATATAATAAGCCCCTGAGAGTAAAAACTGGCTCAGTTAGTTTCAGGCAACAGAATTCTTAACCCACATTTTATGCGCATATGAATAGCATATGGAAAAAGTTTACTTTTTTCACAGCACACTTTGCTTACCCTCGCCGGTTTCGTCTGCCGCCTCCCCCGCGCGCCACGTTGGGCTACACATGTCAGCTATAAATTCTCATTAATAAATCAAGTAAAAAATCAAAAGTGTCTCATAATAAAAACTAATATATGGCTATGTAAACAAATACACACACACACATACTTACTTGCATGGCAAATATCAAGCATACGCATTGTTGTACAGGTGCGAAAAGTGTGTGTGTGTGTGTGTGTGTGTGTGTGTGTATGTGAGAGCGGGATAGAGAGAGAGCGAGAAAGAGAGCGGTTTCTTGTCTCTCGCTGGCTGCACAGCATTCGCATCTGGAGATAATCAGATTGGCGCTTTGTTAAATTGATAGCTGCAAAGGCAAACAGAGAGGGAGAGCGAGAGCTTGCTAACCAGAGCAGAGAGAGTGCAGAGCTTTGCTGTCTTTGTCTCACGCTCTGGTCAGGTTTGCGGGCATTGCACGCCAAGTTGCGTGTGTTGAGTTATGACGTCATTTAAACGCACAGCCTCACCTTGTTCAAATATGAAATAGCAGGCAGAAGGCAGAACAGGGCAAGGTAAGATGCTTGATGCCCATACCCATGCCCCTGTTTCTACACCAAAATACCCTATAAACATTTGCAAGCTAATGTTAATGTTGCTTAAAAGCAAGAGCAACAATTTTTCAATTAGCCTTCAAGGGAGGTAAGAGTGAGATGCTTATGAAAGAAAGATATCACTTCGAACGATTGAGATGCTTATGAAAGAAAGATATCACTTTCTTTCGTTTCCCTTTCTTATGCCAACTAAATGCTTGCTGGGTAATCTCGGTTGCTTTGTTTGTTTGCTATGCGTGAATTATTTGTGCGCGTTTTAACTCATATTTCTTGGCATTTTATCACTTTTTTGGCGACGCCTCAGCCTAGCATATATGTCTGTATCTCTTTTGTTGGGGACACAGACACCATAACGTAGCACAGTGTTTTGGGCACCTTTTGCTTATATTTGCGATCGTTTGTCATGCATTTTTCATGTGTTTCGCACACTCAAACACTCATGTGGCAAATGTCAACGTCGCCACTTGAACAACAATAATAGAAACGGAACAGAGAATATCTTGTGCTCACTCACTCTCGTCGTCTGCCACTGCTTGACATTTGTTTACCTATTTATGTCAGTCAGTTGGTCGCTGGGTTTCAGTTTCAGCTTTCGTTTCCCGCTTTTTGCTTTAGTTTACTTCATTTTGCACTCAGGCTGCTTTTGGGTTTTGCTTTTACTGTTTGCCTACTGCTGCCATTCTGCCATTCACTCTCGCCCAGCTGTGTGCTGGGTCCTGGGTGCAGGCGTTGTGCCTCACTTGAGTTTGTTAAGCAACTCATCTCCGACTGGCTGACGGACTGGCTAACTGTCTGAATGTCTGGCTGACTGGCAGTTTTATTTGCAGCCTGCACTTCAGCCTTCAGTCTTTCAGGGTTTTAGGTGTGGGCGTTGTCTGATCTTTCATCATCGTCAGTGTCCAGGCAATGGACAGCTTTATGGCTGGCTCACATTCACACTCACACTCACACCGATACAGCCAGAGACACATAACTTGCATGAGTATGCCTCATGTTGGCCCCGTATGTGAGCTCTTAAAACTTTATTATGCTCGTACCTTTTGACTAAAAGTCAGCTTTACGAATATGAGTATGTATGATGCTGCTGTGGGCCTTAGCTTTGGCTTCGTTTTTCTAATAAAACTGATGCACGTTGCTCTGACTGGCTTTGTTTAAGTGTATAGCAGCGTCACTTCCGGCTTCATTACAGAGCGAGCGGAGTAGCAGCTTGGATAAGTGTGCCAGTTAGCAAAACTCATTACCAGCTGCAGGAGAGCAAGTAAGTGGGAGCCAGGCAGAAAGGCAAGGTGGCAGCACTTATATATACTATATATGTATTTCTATATCCATTTAAAGTAAAAGACCACTCAAAGTCAACAGGGCAGGAGCTATTAATAAAACCTGTGTCAAAGTTTAACAAACCTCAACGAAACCAAACTAAACTCAACTTCAGCTCAACTTCAGCTCAGCTCAACGCAGCTGCCATGGTCTTCAGTTTGCTCCCACAAAATTTTGTTGAATGTATTAAACATCAAGCATACGCACAGTGGGCATTAGCTAGATTTAGTTTTGCTTTCACTAAGCTCTAGATCAACTCACTAGCTAGTGTGAAGTGAAGTGAAAGGTAAATGTAGGGGAGCTCTTATTGTGGGGGGGACAACTTCTAATAAGATTTTTCAAGATTTAGATGGTAAAAGGGCAGCTATATTTACCAGTAAGGACTCATATGAAACATGCAAGGCATCATATTTATAGGCAGTGAGGTAGCTATATGACCCTTGCTGACATTGTTTAATGATTTTGGATATTTAAGAGCGCGGCATAGAGGCCGAACCGAAGTGTAAGCAGCCACCTCGAAGGCGGACTTGAAGGCAAACTGTATGTGAAAACTAAAAGAGTAAGAATATCTTCTTATAAAAGGAATGGTTTTAAATTTACAGTGTTCTTTTTATAGAACAAAGTATAGTAAACTGTTCAGGCGACAGTTTTCCCCAGTTTGGCTGTAGCTCGGCTATACCAGATATGAGATGAAACCTCTAACAAGTCACTGCCAAGGAGCAGTTTATGCATAGAAGAAAAATTATGATAATACAGCACAGCTCCAGGAATGACAAGTTCTAAAATAAATGAAATATTACATTCCTCTATAGATAGATACAACTTCGGGGATGTCCCTGCTATCAGTGGAAGAAGGAGCCATCCCATCAATGACTACAGACTGGCATCACATCAGTTTAGCTCACTCACTACTGACCTTAAGCCTGTTGAATAAAAACATTTAGAAATAAAAAAGATGCCAAAAACAGTTATAAAATTGAGATAGAAAGAGTCGCCGTACCCAAATTCATGTGAAATCTTATACGTGTATCAAAAACAACAACTATATAAGTGGAAAAGCACAACAATAACAATGAACACTTGCAGCAGTTGTTTCGAGCTGAGTTTTGCTTAGGTCGCATTCTTCATCGAACTTAGTTAAATAGCAAAAATCAATGCTGGAGGCGTGGCTGTACCTTCAATGGCTATCAGATCATCTAAGCTTAGCATTTTTGAAATTAATGTTATTTGAAAATGTGAGCTACTCACATGCTCCATCTTCTTCACTGAAAGCCAAAACATTTACAAAAGCATCAGAATACCTTTTGTGCCATTGTGCAGGTATTTTTATTTCATTTTCTTTGCTTTTATTTTGCTTTCATTTTCAACTTTGATTAACCCTTTTCCCAAAGCTGTTTAAAACTGCAACAGTACAACATAAAGCACTAAGCCAACAACAACAACAACAACAACTACAAAAGCAAAAAGAGCACCAACAACTTCAACATGAATAGAGCAATCTCAGCAAGTATGGCGTGGTTGAAAGTTATGTGCTTAAAATAAATAAAATTCATAAATGCCAACATTGTGGGGCGGACGAACTGGCAACGGCATAGAGCGACGACCCTTGGAGGGGTCTCCATGCGTTAACCTTTGGCATTTTTAATTAAACGAACAGCTCATAAAATATCGACACTTAATTTGCACCAGCAAAAGCAAAAAAAAAAAGAGGAAAAATTATTGGCAGGCAAAAAAATTAAGCAGCCAACAACAACAGCAACAGCAAGAACAACAAGAATATAAACCAGCTGGCATCAGCCGAGGCGATTTAACGAACCGCACCGAGCGCAGCCGAGTGTGTGTGTATTGCATTAAAGGTGAGGGCTCTGGCGACGGCAATGCCAAATGAACGAGCCTATTAACGGCAACAAGGACGACACAGCAAATGATTACAACAACTACAACAACAACAGCAACAACAAATGCTAAAAGGACAGGCCAAGCTACTGCTGCGTCGAAGCCAACGTCAACGCCAACGTTGTGCTCTTAATTAAGAACTCATGTTAATTGTAATTATTTGGCACATGAAATTTTTATTAATTTATGCCGAGCAACAGCAACAAAAGGTGTAAGCGTAAGACTTGTAGTTAAAGCGCCACCCTGCTACTGCTACTGCCCCCTGCCACTGACGCAGTTACTGTTGTAGCTGTAGTGTTAATGATGATGCGGCTGCTTAGTATGCCGTGGAGGTGTGCATAACGCTGTAATGGGCCCAGGTTCAGGCACAGGCACAGGCACAGGCACAGGCAGTACCTTATACGGCCTGCCGTTGAAATATAAAACGAGCAAATGATGAGGCCTGCCTGACGCCTGCCATCATCATGTGGGCCTGGCCTGGCCTGCTGCGCTCATAAGTATGCTACACATTCTACACATAGTGTGTGGACAAGTACAAGTATATGGGCATATTATATATATGTATTTATATAGAGTAGTGTAGATCTCTGCAGATTATGGGCGTTGACAGCGTTGCCAGATGTGCACTGAATGCTACATGGGAGATGTGGAAGTGAGTTTCTATGTACACATATTGTATATGCATGCTTGCCTTGGTTGTATAAGTTTTCGTATGAGGAAATTTCACTGACTCCGAAAGTGTACACAGAAATGGTTACAGTAGCGTATTTTTGGTTAAATCAAAGTCAATGGACATTTATATATTATACTATAAACAGCATAAGTCACATTTTAAACAGTTTTCATTGAAAGTTGAATATAAAATTTGGTGAAAAAACCCCAATAAATTCTCATTGTGTAGATTTATAAAATTTAGGTCAACATAAATTTTGCTATATTTTTTTTTACAAATATTTTGGTTAAAAATTAAAAAATAATATAAAAATGTTTGCTAACTTGTAACAAAAAATATACATAATTAAAAATAACTAGTTTGCGGTGTAGAATGGACTGAATTTCATTCTGAAATTACTTTTTGGGCTCATACAAATTGTCTAAATTTGCTCAGGAAACTAAGAGCAATTTTGAATTCTAGGCAAATGTAACTTTTCTAGAGCATAGACCTTATGTAGACAGTATATAAGGTTTCCCTAAGCGTTAATTTTAATTTCACTAACTCTTATTCTTAAATTACTTCAAACTGTTATCTATCTACTGATAACTTTTACTCTTACTTTGTTAAAATTTCATAATTATAACATCTATATAAAATTTATCAAACAAAAATTGGTCAAACCATACATAAAATCTTATATAATTGTGTTTAAAGCATTTTCATTTTGGTTTTTAAAGACTCTCAATTAAATTGTGCATCAGTTTGTTTGCCCCAGACCTTAGCTAGTCGCGCATTTTTCACGCTCCATCCTTCTGCAAACTGACACTTTGCCTGCATATTAAAAATAGACGAGCAACTCCCACCGCCACCGCCACCGCCAACAACAGCACAGCTCCGCCAATACCATGCGCAGCAACAATAACTGGAAGCGGTCAGGTTGGCCCTTTTTTTTTGTGCCATTTTCAGAGCCAGGGCCAGGCCAAGCTCAATCCGGGGCCCCCAGCGTGTTGTTATATTGCCGTGGGTTACGTTTGAAGAATTTATAAATATTTTATTAAACTGTGCTGCTGCTGTGGCAAGTTTTTGTGAGCGTGCGGGGACTTGCCTATGCCAAAGATGATGATGATGATGAGACGAAGACGGAGACGGAGACGGAGATGAAGCATCCTAGCAGTCAGTAGTAGCTTGATATAGGCGCCACCTCTGTGCTGATAATAAAAGCAAGAGCTGCAAAAATATAGCAAAAGTGCGAAAGGCATGGTGCCAGAGGTCGGCGGTGGACAGAGGGAAGAGGGCAAGCGCGCTTTGATTGATTGATGGCTGAATGAGTTTCTGGTTGGCCTCATTTTGTTGCGTAGTCATCATAAACTCACGAGGCCATGTTTTTCTACCACATACACAGGATATACGAGGGCTGTTGTTTATATTTTATAAGATTTTTATTACCAAATAATTATGAAATTTTTATGAAGATTTGTAATATTTGTTAAACAAATGCTTCAGACAGTTTATCTACTTATCTTATAATCACTATTCGGAGTAGAGAATTTAGACAGACGAGTTCTTCTATGAAAGTACTTCAATGAGAGACTGTGAAAGTTGTTTTCTCTACTAAAGCCAATCTCATGATATGCCACATGACGACCTTAGATTATCACATCAATAATATATCATCAAATTGCACTGTGCTACATCTAGATCATCATCTTATCAGACTTATCACCGGCTGTAGATATTCCAGGTAATCCATTCTCTATACAAAGAGTAGCAGCGCTTCTTAGCCCTGGTAGACCTGGTGGCCATATGGAAGCATAACTCACAAATATCAATATCAACCCTCGTTTATAAACATATCTAGAGAAATACATAAACCGAGTAAGTGCCTATCATTGTTATTGTTATTTTTTAGCGCAGTTAATTGTTGTTGCTGCACACACGCACACACACACGCACGCAAGCAAGCAAACGGATATGGAATTTTGCAGTCACACGCACACGTTTCCTTTGGCTGTCTGCTCAGCTCATCTCAGCACAGCTCAGACACAGCTCTCGGTTCAGTTTCTAAGCTCAGTTGCTGTTGCTGCTGATTAAACTAGGCAGCCCGAGCCGGAGCCATAGCAGGAGCCAGAGCCAGAGCCAGAGCCGGAGCAGGAGCCGGAGCCGGTGGGTCCCTAAAGTTTGAGTGAAAGGCAGCAGCTTCAGTTCCCAATGCGCCCTAACTGGATTAGTATTTCACAAGCAAATTGACTGACAAAGGTTGACAGTTGCCACACGCATACACATCTATATAGATATACACACACACACACACACACACATACACAGAGGCAGAGACAGTCCCACAATACACATACAACCAACTGCCTTTTTCCATTTGCTTGTGCTGTATTTAAATTTCATGCTCTTTGCATTTTCACAGGATATATAGCTCGAGCACATCTACAAATATTTGACGATTATAATGATAGCCAACACACACACACACACATGCACATATATATACACGCACACAGTCATACATTTGAGTGCGGTTGCCGCCCGTGATAATGATGATGTGTAATGCTGATGTCAGATAATTTATGACATTTTGCCAGAGCTAAAAATAAAATCAAATAAATTTATTTGCGAAATGCAAACACAGACAGGCGAGGGAGTGAGCCAAGTGTGTCATAGCCGCAGCTCTAGCATCAATATCTCTATTAATATGGTAATGATATGGAAATATCTTGCATCCTTTGTATGCACAGAGATATCCAAATTTAAACAAAAATCCATAGATACACATTTGTAAACACATCAATCAAGGCTGCATCAGGATGCATTCAGTAAATCCCTCATCTCTACAGCTGCAGATGATTTTTCATTTGCATTGCAAACTGCTACACCCTGACCCGGGGGGGTATTATGGTTTCCTGTTGAGGTAGTCACATAGTTGAGTTAGTTTAGAAAAGTAAAGAGGGTGAATGTATTGGAATCTCAATAAAGAGGGAAATATGACGATAAGTGTAATTAACACAGGAGAGGAGAGGTTCAAGCCTAGGCAGAAAAGTTTACATAGAGCAAATGTGCTTCGAAATAATATGGAGAGGTATATAAGGTATCGACTACAATAGTGACTACAATAAGGTATCGACTGCAATAGTGCATATTCATGGACCTCGAATTCCCTGAAAGTGAGAATGCATATACTACTTGATGATGGTAAGTGGAAGCAAAAAGAAAGACGTTGAAGGAGTTGTCCTCAATTCAAATTATACCGAAGAAGATTCCTACAACTCAAATTATACCGAAGAAGTTGCCCGCAAGTTGAATTTATACCGAACTCAAGGTAAAGTGTAAGAAGTGCATTATATCTAAAATTATTTTGATATGTGATGCTATAGCGACACATCATAAGTGTTGAAAGGTTCAAGTTACAGAAATGAGAAAGAACTCCCCTCCAATAACATCAGTATTATCGCCCACGCTTGTTATGCCCTCTCCCTTTCCTTACTCAATAACGTTTATACTTTTGGATTTTCGCATATGCATTGTTTGCATGGACACCATAAATTTTCTAGATGACCAAGCTAACATTACGAATAATGTCTTTGAAGTAGTTTTGTTTCCTTCATCTATTGGAAAATTCAAAAACATTACTGTCAAACCTCAAGCCATATACTTTTATTGAAGATCAGAAGGTCAGCAACGTTCCAGACAATGAATTTTAAAACATCACATTTGGAACAAGAAAGGAAGGCTAAGTTTGGGTACCTGAACCTTATATACCCTGGCGGAAATATAAAAAGGAATGAACACTTAGTAGTCTAAGGCGCATTTAGCTATAGCTATAGGCAGCGAAGCAATCTTCTTTCTAATTATCTTCAATATGCGGGCGATATTGCGGTCCTTTAGAACTCTAATTGCTACTTTGGACTCCAGGGCTATCTAGATTTTCTGGCAGCTTGGTGCAGGAGGTGGAATCTGAAGATCAACCCCATGAAGATGACTAACCCTTGCTTCAGTCTAAGAAAGGTAATGTCCGGCGCTCCACCTATTCAGCTGGAGGGAGTTACACTGGAACAGTGTACCTCGGAATCACATTGGACAAACGCCTCACTTTTCGGCCACTCCAGAAATCTGCGGCCAAAAGGTGTGGGCAAAGAATGCAACAAATAAGGTGGCTGATAAATAGAAAAAGAACTATGTCACTTAGAGCTAGAAGAGCAGTCAAAGTGCCTTGTGTAGCCCCGATCTGGCTTTACGGGGTACAGATTTGGTGGATCGCCGCAGGTGGTGGCTATTGCAGAACCGTGCCTTACGGCAGATAACCAACTGTCCATGGTACGTGCGCTGCTCCACCCTTCATCGTGATCCAAATCTGCATACCATGGAAGAGCAGATTGGACGGCACACCAGCAGATACAGTGACAGACTGTTGAGTCACCGCAGTATGCTCGCAAAGGAGGACTACACCCCGCCAGGTCTTTAAGGCGGCTAAAAAGATTGGGATTGCCAAGACAATTGGCCAACCGTGAGGTCTCCTCACTCATAAGTCCTTCTGCGAATTGCATGGGCTCTCCTTAGCTCTCTTTATATACATACATGCAACACATTCACATTCGAAGAAATCTGTTTATGAGTAAGATAGCCAGACCACATGGCTAGCACAAATATCGCCGCTTGGCTGGACAATAGAATTTTTGGCATTTGTTGCAGCTATGGAAAAAAGTTGGGTTTCTACCTGCTCAAGCAATGGTCATAGGAGCGGATTAGGCTTATCACAAAGTGCTTTATACTTTTGAGTGTGTCGAATATTGAATAAACGCTGAGTACGAGTATCTTATAGACGGAATATCGACTATAGCACTCTTACCTGTTTTTTGCTTTTTTTTTTGAATTTTTTGGGATTAAATGATCAATTCCAAGACCTTCAATTTAATTCCCTAGCTTATCTGTAAAATACATCAAATAAACAAACATTCACTTTGACTTTTATACTTAGAAATAAGTATTAGTACTGATTTCATATGCAAAATTGCAAGATTCCAAGAACTTTAATCCTTTTTCCTCATATGAAACTGCACCACAAACCTTTAAGCTTACTTTCGTTGGAAATTCTCGAAAGTTTTGCAAGTTACTTAAGAGAATTAAATTTTTAACTAAATGCAAAGGCAGTCAACCAATAAAATTGTAAACTATTTCATTTCCTTTGGTCGATACACAGTCTTAATGAACCTACGAAGTCTGCTCACTCTCACTGCTGTAAATATGTATTGCAAATAGTGGATCATTATCAATAGATTCCATTCATCTGCCAAGAAAATATCACAAAGAATTCCTAATTTGCCTGGAGGGTTGCTTTAAGTATACCTAAATTTCTTAGATTATTCATAGATTAATAATATATAAACTTGTCATTCAATTGGATTTAGCAGAGTATACAAGCTTCGTTTGGCCAAAAGTAAGCCTGGAACTGGAATCATACATATCTTGTTGCCTTTCAGTCGCTTAAATTTTAAATGACATTTCTAAGCCAGCTGCCCTCCCGCTCTTCAGAGCTTCATCCAGCATTCATTCATTCATTATTGTTGTTGTCCTTGTTGCTGCTGTTGTTGTTGTTGTTGTTGTGGCTGTAGTTTCGAATTTCATTACAATTTTTCTTTTGTTTTGGTGCGCGGCCCGTATGGCAAGAGGAAATTGCAAAGCGCCCCTCAAAGCACACACAAAAAGCAAGCAGCAAATACTAAATGAAAACTGCTAAAACGGTTGGTTGGGTGGCAATGGGTTCGGCAGCGGGGGCGAGGCGTGAAGTTACTGGCAAACTGACACACAGTTGCAGCTCAGCTTGTGATGCAATGTGGTGGCCCTGTGGCTGTGGCATCGACAGGCAGCTTGATAAATGAAGCATTTCAATTAGTGGCAAAAAACAAGGGCGCCGCTGCGGTATGAAAAATCATTTTCGCTGGGCGTGGCAGAAAGTGTACAATATGATTTTCCACTCGAATACTTCGTAACGTAATTTTAGTTTTTCATCGAATTGGAATTGTTTCCCCTTATTATGAAAATGCCTGCAAGAGAGCTTTTGAGAAGGATATTATACTGGGTTTGCGTATGGGATAGGCTGAGCTTTTCAGTCCTTTCATCAAGGCGCAATGATAACTACAAGAGCTTACTGAACAGCTTATGCAAGTTGCAAAAGCTTGTTGTGAGGCTTTTGGGCAAATTAAAATAGCTTTCTTGGAGGCTTTTAGAGCTTGAGTTTTGAATAAGCTTTTGTATTTTAATGACAAGTATCATTATCTAAATTTCATTTAAAAGCTTCAACATCAACTGAACTTTTTGTAAATTTCAAATAATATGTAGCAAGTTGTAGTGTAATTTTGAAGGTATTTAAAAAATATGTTTGGGATTCAGGTTTATTTATTTATCTACAATCTTCCTTAAGTTAAATATACTTAGTCCTTCATAATCCTTAGCAAGATCTGCGGAGAATAAGTTATAAGTTCATATTTCATGTTTTCAAGTAAATGCTTTGCCAGATGGCTTCTTCTTCACGATTTGAAGTAGATTGCAGTCGGAGAAAGCAAAATCAAGTGAAGGCGGAGTGCCCGAAAATATTCCATTTGGATGAAAAACAATGAAAGAACAAGAAATAATTCGAATTTTTTAAATAAATAATAAGAGTTTCTGATTAACAAAAAAAGAACGCAATAGTCGATACTAACTAAATTTGGCTCTATTTGGATGGAAACAAACATTTGGTGTTCATTCCGAAAAAAACAGGTTCTATGGGGGCTCATATAGTTGTTCGATCTGAATAGACAATCTGAATAGTCAACAGACGTGAGACATCCTAACATGAATACAAACTGAATTAGGTTCGATTTGGATGAACAACAGAACTGTTTTCTTTTCATTCCGATCAGCTCTATGGGGCCTATGTGATATAGTTGCCCGATGAGAATAAAATTTGGCGTCTCTAGGACATATAATTCCCAAATTTAGTTTAATTCCAATTGAAAATATAAAAGCTATGAAATAAAAACAATAAATTGCCGATAGTTTGTATGGGGGCGTGGCAAAATGATAAAATTAACTTGATCTGGGTACAAAATTATGGAAAATTACAATGCAAACTAAGTTTCTATCTCTTGTAGTTTCCAAGATCTAGATTTTCATACAACCGGAGTCAACTTGTCGTACTAATCAAGAACATATATACTTTGTGTTTAGAAAGGCTTACTTAAGCCTGTTAAATACATTTCACAAACCTAATACACCCTTGTACTATAGATTCAGGGTATAAACACTAAGAATAATGAGGTGGCGGAGTTGTGGCAAATTACAGTAACGAATTTCATTACAGCTTTTCTTTGGCCTAGACGAAGCCCGTGTATGTACGACTTAATGAGAATGAGAGCGATAGTGAGTCAGATAACGCTATTCTCGAAGAACAAAAATCAGAAAATAGTAATATGTTTCACCTTAGGCAGTTACGCAAAAAAGAGCTAAACCGAAAAGAAAACCCAAATTAAAAACGAAATAAAATTAAAAAAGTTATATAATATGTTCAACCTTCGGAAGTTGAGAAGAGAATGAGTTATGGATAATGGCAGTGAAAGTGATTCGGAATATATGCCAAGCTGAAAAGTCGAAGGACAAAAATCAGAAAAAATAAAATTAAAAAAGTAATATTAAATTTACGTTCAACCTTAGGCAGCTAAGAAGGTTCGCAGGACGATGCTAAAAAGCAAAATCTAAACGAAAAAAAAATAAAAAAATTGAAAAAGTAGTAGAATATGTATGCTCAACCTTCGGCAGCTGAGAAGAGAATGATTTAATATGGGAAAATCCTGAAGCTATAGCAAATGTGACCCATAGTAAGGCCTACTATGATTTGAGTTTTGGCAAAGAAAGCAAAGCTATGATTGTGTAATAACAAACAGAATACGAGTGCCATTGCATATCTTATCTAATAGTAATAGAACCATATGAAATCCTTCAAAATAAAAACAATTTCGAAGCAAGATGGTTTCTTAACACACATCCCCATACATAAGAGAGGAAGGAAGAGAGAGGCCCATACACTTGCAGAAGGCATTTAATATGCAGATAATCCCATTTGGTAATAATTTCAATATAAAATGGAAAGTTCATCATGTCTGTTTGGAATATTTGGAATTAATAATTTCCTTAACTTTTTTAATCTTAAAGATATTTCACAGTATTTGTTGTTCCAATTTTCATGTTTAATGTTTATATAAAAAATTTCAATTTGCCTTTATGCCTGATGCCTGCTGTTTTGTGATTTTTATGTGCATGGCCTCAGTCTGGTTTGCTTTTACGAGCATATTCGCATGTATTCGTATATAAGTAGATGTGTTTTGGTTTGGCTTAACCTTTGGTTCGCTTTTCGGTCGGAGTTCAAATGCACAGCGTTTGTTTTTATAAAATTAAAAACTTTTGCTGCTGAAATCTTCTTGAAGGCAACAGCAACAGCAGCAGTGGCAGCCAGGGTAGACAGGCGGAGAGAACGAAACGTGTTTTATCTGCAACAATTGCTTGTTGATTTGGCCAGCGCCCCGAAACTTTTGGCCCTGAGACAGTGGAGGCTGAGGAGACACCGACTGAGCCGAACTTCGACCCCCAACTAGTGCAGACTTGGCTGCCAAAGACAATTTACGGCCACGACGACAGTCTTCAACAAATTATCGTGTGACAAAAAAATAGAGAAAAGAAAAGAAAAGTGCAGATAGAAAATGTTGCAGTTAGGTAGACAAGAAAAACTTTTGCGGCCAGTTTCGGTTTGATAAGAAATAATTTATTTGCGGTCAGTGCCAGGCGGGGCAGGCAGACCATTCTGGAAAAAATCCATTGATATTTGCCAGGAGACAAATTGAATGTGTGTGTTGGCAATTGGCAAACGAATTTAAAGGCCAGGTGGCAGCTGTAGCTGAATCAGCGGCATAAATTAAGCCCAAATGGCCGAGCAAATAATGCTCTCAGCAAACTGACTTCTGGCTTTTGCTTAATTAAGTTGGACATTTAAATATAATTTGTATTTTCAATATTTTACACTGAACAAAATAGTTAACAAGCAACTGAGCATGTGGGATTACATATGAGGGGTATTTCAATAATTCTAGCAGATTTTGTTGAGGTATATAAATAAGTTTAGTATATATTAGGGCAGCGGCTATAAGATTTAAGGTTGCCAAGAAGCAAATGTCCTTTTCAAACAACAAAATATATGAAATATTCATCCAACTCCTGAACTTTTACCTCATAAAACCACATTTATTGTGAGTTTTCTACATACTTTTTGACATACCCTCGCATGTTTAACAAAAGACGTGTCATAAAATACGAGAAATTAAATATATATAAAATATACTTTTAAAGCCCAGCTGGTTTTTACAGCCAGTCTGACGTCGCTCGTATTATTTTAATTATTATCATTTGCCATGGCTTTGCCCGGCAGCAAGTTGAAATTACATTTCTGTTTGTTATACAAAAAATAAGATTTTAAAATGCGATTTAAAAAAAGCATGACACAAGGTGGGGCAGTAGTACAGATTTGGCCTTGAGTGGCTCGGATTCCAAACGCATTTCGCATTTCAACTTTTTCATTTATCAGCCTTTTGGTTCTTAAATGTCCCCAACGTAGCTGTCAGTGGCTGGCGCTGACTTTTGACTGTCCAGTTTTCGTTTTCAGTTCTTCTTTATGTCCTTCTTTTTTTCCCCCTGTTAGGTTTTGGATTTAGAGAAAGAGCAGAAAGAGCTCAGCATACACACGTCCGTTCAGAACATATACGCCCCCAGGGCTGACATTGCCCTGCTGAAGCTGAAGCTGATGCTGATGCTGCTGCCCTTGCCTTCTATTCCTATGTACTTAGCCGTAGCAACAGGCAGAGATGGACTCTCGGACTTCAACTCTGACTTGTGACTAGTTCTTCTCCTTGTCAGCTATATGTATATATATATATGTATGTAGTATGTGTGTCATGTCACATGAAAGCCACAAGGTTGTATGCCAGTCGACAGTCGCCATGACATTTCAAATTTACGGACTATGACAAAGTGAGTTAAATGCATTTTGAAAAATGCTCAGCTAAAGCCAAAGGCAGCTCCAACAACCCAACCCAACGCCGCCACCCGAATTGAAAAGAAAATCCTACCTAAAAAATAAAATAAAATAAAAGTTGATTCAATGCAGGCAGCGGCAATCTGCCCTTTTGATGTTGCTGTTGCCCTCGTTTTCGGCTTTTAGTTCTATATACTTACATACATATATATATGTTACTTACTAAAATTACAACACACATACATACATACTCATGCACATGCAGAGGCGGCAGTGTAAGTGTTTATGCACTTCGATTGCATGTCTTTGGGCCGCCGCTTCCAACGAGTTACCAATAAGCAGGCTGCCAGCCAGTGACTTGCCATTGTTGTTGCTGTTGTTTGCAAAAGTTATTCATACGCCACGTTGACAATAGTAGAAAATGCAATTTATGTTGGAAAAACATTGCGTAAGTGCATCTGAGGCAAAATTCAAGTAGCTACAACCAAAGACAGAAACAGGAACAGGAACAGGACAACGCCAACAACCACAGTGCCAGTCAAGCACCATCGCCAGCACCAGGCCATTCCAGACTAGGCGGCTGCCAGTCATGTAAAAGCGTTGCCATATAAAATAGATAGAAATTCCAATAAAATTTTCATGCAATTTTCCCTGTCGTCTCGCACATGCAGAGCAGATATGTATATATAAATATATATATGTAGCTCTTGCTTCCTGCTTTTAGTTGCCTGCGTCTTATGGTTTACGCCGCCGCCCTCATATTGCTAGTGTGGCCACACTTAGGCGACTCTGCCTGTGTCTGTGTGTGTGTGTGTGTAGATGTGCGGCAAATGCATATCTTAGACACTCAATAAGTAAAATAAACAATGCCAAGAAAGTGCCAAAATCAATTTGCTTTCTAAATGTCAGGCATTGTGGAAGCATACTCGGTAACACTTCTGCCAGACATATTTAAATACTTGAAAAAAGCGAAACTTCATACACACATATATGGCTGAAATAAAATGTAATTTGTGGTTAACTAAGCCACCCACAATATATATATATATTTATTTAATAACAATTTCTTAACGCTACAAGATAAATAAATCTGATAAATTATTGTGACAATAAACAAAAGGAAAGTGAAAAATTTAAATATAATAAATAAGTGAATAAGAAATAAATTTAAATCTAATTTAAATGTTCATTTCACAAATTATATAATGTTATGAAAGTTGGAATTTAAATTCAAATTCTGTGTTCGAACCACATGGATGAAAAATTGTCTCTCTGAATAGAGTTTGAGAATTGGAGTAGCTCAACCAGATAACTTTTGCGTATCAAAATGAGGGCTCTGAATTAGATCCATGATTGTCAGCTAAGATTAAATATCATATTAGCATGGCCTGTGATTGGAGGAAATCAACTTAAGTTTAAAACAAATCGGTCTATACTATTGAAAGAGACTTCCGATACTCACAGCATCAGAGTTGCCAAATATTTTGATGCCATAAACGAAAGTTTGCTATCAGAAGTTTATGATGAATAGGAAGGAACTGCTGGGATAGGGATAGTTGTCTTAGCATTCCGTAGGTTCTACCAACAGCTATAACGTTATGTGAATTCCATCATACCGATTTATTTACAGGAATACCAAGACTTACGGCCTCGTTTACACATGCCATCAATTAGTAGTTTGGAAGATTGTAAAATCAAGGATCTCTTTATAAAGGACCACACACTTTGATTTAAGTGGGCTTAGACCCAAGCCGTTTTTCTTATTCCAGCAGTTCACTTTATCTAAAACAGAATTACATTGAACAACAATCAGCAATCTGACTTAACGGACGACTAACACAGATCTGAAATTCATCGGCGTACAAATGCACCTTAAAGTTGGACAAAACTGCTACATAGAGAATAAAACAGATCGCAGAATAGAACCTTGAGGAACGTCCTGCTTAAGCGAATGAAAGCTTGAAGTATGAAGGCCAGAAACCACTGCTTGAGTCCGATTAGTTAGGTTAGATTTAGATTTAGATTTGACTAATGTAGTGGCCGCATCAGAAAAGTTTTGTAGCCAGAATTTTATGGTTCATCGTATCGAAGGCCTTACTGTGGTCAAGCAGCGCTGAGAAGGTCACATTGCCATCATCCAGTTGTAGACGAAAGTCTTCGAACACATTAAGGTCGACTGAAATGTGCTCAATGGGTTATTATTATTTAATAAGCTTTGTAGTTGGACTGCCCACTGGTACTCAAACACCTTAGTAAGGATGGGTGAAATTGAGACTATAATCGTTAACTGATTTGGGCATGGGCAATATTTAAGCAATTTTCCAAGTGCAGGGAAAGACAAAGCTGGTAAAGAAAGTGTTGAATATGTAAATATATAATATATGGATATAATTGGATTTTATGTATAAGAGAATGTCCACATATTGAGCTTTCAGAGACTGTGAAGTTGTAAACATTATTTTTGTTTTCAAATAAAATGGAATAAGGATGATTTCATTTGGATTATCGAAAGGACTCTAAAGATGTTCCATCGACTTCTAATATAAAGAATTACAGATATTTTGGTTTTTGATTAAGAATTTTGTACTTTTCTGTTCAGATGTTTTCTTCAATTTTGAATAATAATCGTATATATATAGTTATTTTAATTGCCTTTTGTAGTCTTCATATGCATATGATATAGTCCATACATTTTATAGTTTCACATTTATATCACATTATTCATATCATTTGCCTTACGATATATGTATATCTTTGAGGTAGGCCAAATTTGGTAAATAAGGTACATTTGTATATGCCGCATACCTTTGGTCTTTTCGAAGACCTATGTGACTCCGCGTCGCCCTTATGAAAAGGCTCGCCTGCACCAGGAGTTGAAGATCATCGGCGAGTAGGCGTCCGGCGCAACAAGCGTGAGGTGTGGCGCGTCAAACTCTGCGCTGCCACTCTCTGCCAGCGAATCCTGTAAGGCAGAAGGATGAGAAGCACCTATTCCAGGGTGAGCGGTGACGGGCAAGACTGCTTTGCTTCTGGGCTATATCATGATGATATATCGGAACATAATCTGACAATTCTTGTCTGAATTAACTCTTGATAATAACCAATACATAGCTGAAACTCAGCGCTATCACCGAGGACCATGCCGGCTGAACCCAATGCTGACCTAGCTCTCGCTCTGCTTCTGTAAATAGGTAATGCCCTGCTGCAGGCGTCCGGTGCGCATTGGTGTCCTGGCTGAGTCATACGCATGAAGCTGGATTAACAACTTGAAGACTTTTGGAGCGCCGCCTGCGAGACTCAGGTGTTCAAGTTGAGGATTGGCTGAGTCCAACCATCATGCACGTGCTGCTGATCCGCCAGCGTCACATCCGGTAATTATCAGGACTATGGTTCGTCATTCAGGACTCATTGTATTCATTCCTTCAATTTCCAAAGTAAATCAGAACTAACTGCCATCAATCTCAACTTCGACACTCGGCAGGAGCCGTAAGCATAGCTTTCTGTATAACAATTTGTTTCAATCAAATCAATCCATGACATTATATTGTATTTATATATTGTATTTATATTCAAATCCAATCAGTTAATTCTTAAATTTGGTAGAGTTTTTCCAATAGCAGCTATATTTGATATACTTACTAGTTTAATGAGAATATTCAAATAACTAGGTGGAGTCTAGTCTCTAACGCTGGCACGAAGACCTGTAGACAGGGGACAGTAGGTAGACATGTCCATATGAAGATTTAAAGCTTTTCCTCGTCTCTGATTTGCTGGCTCACAAGCGGTCGAGCGTAGTCAACGTTACAGACGAAGTCGATAGTTTCAGAGCCCCAGAAAATGCATTAATCTCGGATTAAAAGCCCTGCCGATGTATCCATTCATCCGACCGTCAGTCTGTTTTTATTAACACATACATATATTGGAGATTTGCTACGAGCTAGAGTCTTCTGCAGTTTCCCTAATTCCACCTTCAATAGTATGTTGTCAAGTTTGTTTTATGCCAAGCCATCGATGGCCTTTGAAGAGTTTACATATATGGCAGTATGTCTTGTTTAAGTTTGCCGAAGTTATGTATAAGCACACTGTTCATACTGATCTGTGGAATATATAATTTAATTATGATTTGAATTGATATATCAGTTCTGGTCTATAGTTTAACATAACACAACTCTTATAATGTCAATATAATTGCAGGAATGCTAACTAATACAACTTGCATGTTGGAGTACATTGATAATGCCTGGCTATGCATTATGCTAATCTCACTCTAAATCAATATGAGTTAGCTCATGTTAGCGCCCCTTTAAGGGCACTTGCTATTTGAAATTCCTTCGAGTTAAGACTTTATATCCTCTAGTTTATTTTTCCACGTTTCGATGGGAAAACAGCTAGCGATGAGAAGAGAAGTAGGACACCTCCTTGAATGATCATGCCTCTTAGTGAAACAAATGCTGGAGTATTGATTATACCGCTCTTACTGTGGAGATGTTGGATTTCACCGGGTTCTTGCTGATCGTTCCCTTGTATTTCTGTCATTGAATCATGTCGTCTGAATCTCTGCATTTCTATGTCTTCAAGTGGTCTTCATTGCTTTCTTACTTTCATCATTGCAGCACTAGTTCGTATTCATCAGACTGCCGCTTTCTATTTGCCATAATGAAATGGCATTCCTTTGATACATAAGTTGCTCGGAAATCAACTTTTATTAAATGTTTAACTTTTTAATACTTTTTCACTGCTTTTCGATTTTAACAACCCTTAAAAAATATAGTATAAATTGTAAAATATTTTCTTAATCATTCTTCATTTTTATGACATGACAAACCTATTTTTATAATTTGACTGAAACTCTTAAATATAAAATAAATTAATTGTTATTAAAATGAATCACAGCTTTGCAACTAGCCAACCATCAAATAAACTTATAAATATTTACTTCCGAATATATATTATTTAGCAGCTTTAAATAAAAAATTGTCAGCCATATTAATATTTATGCGTCTGTAAGTTTCATTCAAAGTTGATTGAAGCGAGCTATCATTGTCAACTGGGGCGGGACTGGTTGGCTCTCCGGGCCCAGGCCAATTTACCAACGCTTAGCCACAGTGAAAGGAGAAAGCCAGACAAATTTTTGTAGAGCAGGTCGAAAAATTTCATTTAAAATATATATGTACATATATAGATATATATATATATATATATATATATATATATATTATGTAGAATTTTGCACACATCAGAAGAGCGGCATGTGCCTGTAAGTGTAATTTATGCGTCTTCACACACACATTGAGGGAATGATGGTGTTGCAGAGTGTTGGGGGGGCGGAAGGCGGGGGTCTAAAGTGTAGTGAAAATGTGTAACGTTGACCCAACGCCAACGTTGTCGTTGTGTGGACGCTGTCAGCTTGCTGCCTGCTGCTCCTGCTGGTAGATGTCCTGGACTGGACTGGTGCTGGTTCTGGTTCTGTTTCTGGTTTGGGTTCTGGCTGCTCGACGCTTTTCATTTTTCTGTTTTTGGCCTAAAATACCAAATTACGACATAAATAATGCATAGATAACGAAATTTATTACATTTCATGTATCAGGCTGGCTGGCAGGCTGGCAGGCAGGCAGTCCGGCAGAGCCAGGACGTCGAGTGTGCATGCCCTGTCGTACGCTCGTCCGTTCGTTCGTTCGGCCTCTGTCTCAATGTAAAACTTTCACATCAAACAGTCGGTCGCACAAAAGGCAAAACTGCTGCAAATGTGCCATTCCTGGGCGACGCCTTCTAATTTATGGCTCCATGTTAGTTTACTCTGATTTGCCAACCAAAACTTTATCGAAAGCATTGTTATTGCTATTGTTGTGATTGTGATTGTTGTTGCTTTTGCTTTTGCTTTTGTTATTGTTATTATTACTGTTGCATACAATTTTGAAAATTTAATCGAATTTTGTGCAGCAAACAATGCAAAGGGCAATGAGGCAAAAACTATTACTGGCAAAACAAATTTCAATAAAATTACGTGAAACGACAAAGTACAGAGAGAGAAAAGTCAGGAATACAATAGTTAATACTTAATAAAGATCTTTTTAAATGATCTTTTCAAAGGACTGATGTATTGAGGGCGGCAATGGCATGCAATTGAGCTGCCCTGGAATGATGTATTAAGCGTACCTAGCTGCTACACACTGAGACTGTTAGGGAGAAAGACTTTTCTCTTCCTGATTCGCTTTATATAGTTCTTAAGGTAACTGACGCTTTGTGTGGCTAGTCTGTGTCCGACTGGGTGAACTTTTTCTCTTCCTGTGGCCTCCCACAAACTCCATGCTCTATGCATGGGATTCCTTGTTGTACAGTCGCTTTTCTGCAGGGCCAGTTGGTGGCGAGTGCCTTTGACAATTGGATCAGTATTTGTGGTTGTCTTCCTGCTAATCGTCATCTTTTGGTAAGTTATACAGCCCTAGTAGGGGACGCCATGGTTGTCATTGCAGTTCGAGCATCTAAGATCCACCAGTACCTTTGCTTGGCAGTGGTTTGAGTAAGTCCCATGATCCTAGCCACATCTGCCGCATTTAGGCTGTCTCTGTAATTCGTGGTGTAAACAAATTCATGTCAGATGAATGAAAAATGTTGATGGTTATTCGGCCAACCCAAAATTTGTGTAAAAATTACAGATGAACAACATTTTTTGTACTACAGAAAAGTGGATTCTGATCTCACTTAGAAGTTAAATATAGATTTCCCGCTCTGAAGTTGCTGGCAAAGCAATATGAATGAGCATAGCACATGGTGACATTCAACATCTTAAACTTGTAACAGCCACAGATACTTCTGATGCCACAGATGCTTCGATACACGCCGCCTTAAATCACTTTTATTGCATTGCTGCTGCGCTTTGTACCAACTCATTGTATACTGAATGAGAGTGAGATCCTTATTATTATTTCTCCCTGTGCACTTACAGCTGCTGGTATTGTGCCTTCACTTGTTTATGTTTATGAAAATTAAGTTACGAGTTACTGGAAAAAAGTCCGGAAAAGAAGTAAAAACTTTTTTTTTTTTGCGATTTTGCGGTTTGGCGCTTGGCAGGCGACGTCGCCTCAGCTTCAGTTTCAGCTACAGCTTCAGCTTCAGCTGTAGTTGATGCTGATGGTGATGTCTTCCTGCTCATATCGCAGCCAGTTGCTTATAATTGCATTTACATATTATTTCCCTTTTATTGCACATGTCGCCCTGCTTGACATGCCTTCAGACGCTGCCATCGCTGCCGTTGCTGCTGCTGGGGGGCGTTCAACCAAGCACCAAATAATTTCATTCCCCTCTTTGCCCCGCCGCTCTTGGGCTGCCATTTTTATTTCAGCAAAAAATGTTTATAAAATGCTGCTTGCTTGCGGCAACAACAACCAGAGCATAAAAAAGAAAGAGTTAAAAGTTAAGCGTGGCTGTGTGAAAAATTATACCAAAATAATTTGCATATAAATTATGATTGAAACAGCGGCTAAAGGAGGTGTCAAGTTTGTTTGACTGAAGGCAAAACTACAATGCGGTTCCGGAAATGAATAAGCTTAAAATGTTTACTTAAAGGTTCTGCTGGAAGTCAAGAAGCAAAATTGCTAAGAAACACTCTATTGACTGGGAATCCTATGAGCTTTTTATTCACATTTCATTTATTTAAACATGAGTATTTTCCATATGTTGTTCTGGTAGTTAAACATTCAGACTTCTCAATTTAAGGACTTAAAACTCTTGATATACCTCGTCCTTTGCATATATAAGCTCATCAAATCATAGAACTTAACAAATTTGCAAGGAAATCGCCAGCTAAGCTCATATTTGTGTGAATTTAAAAACTTTTCACATCAGCCAAGCATGGCAGCGTCTCCAAATTGGCAAATCAAAACAGACAGCATGGCGTATGCGTAATACGAGAGCACACAGCAGCCCAGTCCAAGCAAAAGCACAGAAACAAATTGAGTTTATCGGCGGCTACAAATCTAAAGGAAGCACACAATCATTCATCATCAGACCCAAAACACCAAAAGTACACCAATCCTCCCATCCACCACCCCCTACCCCCTATTTGTGGAGGGTCCCCATAGTGTGCGTTGAGTGAGCACTAAAAAATATTTACATTTGTCTTGAGCTCATTTCGAAATCCAAGCAAGCAATCGCTGGGGGCCTGCCAGCAAATCAACAAGAGCAATGGTGTATGTGTGTGTGTGTGTGTGTGTGTGAGTCTGTATAAATGTACGTGTGTTTGTATTATAAGCCAAAATGCAAAAGTCGTCGCAAATCAACAAAGGTAAATTCATTTTAGATTTGATTGCAGAGCCCTAAAAAGGGAAACACGCGCAACGTTTATCCAAGAAATAAACCATGCGAGCAGAGACTTCTCGCAACTCTCATTCTAAAGCCCGAATCCTTAACCCAATCTCAGTTTTTGATGCTGACAAGATTTGTATGCGAATAGAAACCAAGGGGTGGCGGAAGTGAGATGTGCAGGCTTCACCCCCATACGAGCCCCAAAAGCCCTCAACTAAAGTATGCATTAGCATTGTTTACCAGCGTGCGAAGATTTGTCGATGAGACTCTGTAAATTGTGCAGGATATTGCGAGGACAACAACCGCCTCTCTGTCATTTCAGTCATTTCAATCTGAATTTTCACTTGCTTGTAATCTGCAACTGTTGCTGCAGACATTTTGTCTAGCCTGGATGCTTCTAAATGGTTTTGGGCAACTCGCGTTTTATTGACGTGGCAGTCAGAGAGTATCCGTATTGAAGGACAGCTGACATGACAGTTGCCTAAAGGCTTCTGAAAGCAATTTCGATGGCCCTGTTAATTTACTAAAGGGGAGCGGACAAGCGAGGAAGAGAAGCGAAAAGTTGAGTGTATAATGAGTGTATAATATGTATTCAGAATCATTAGCCAAGTTCTAATACTCAATTGCATCTGTCCGTTTTGCTAACTCTGTCTATTCGAATTAGCCTTCCAAGTTATCTACGAAGTTTAATATTTACAACCGTTGAAACTCGGTTCAAGATTGTGACCCAGAGTTTTTGACAAATTTTTTTTGGGATTTTCTTCTGAACCCACAGCTGTATACACTGGTGTGAAGTTTCGTTAAGGACAAGAGCGGAGTGGAGCGGGATGGAGTCTGCTTTGGCGGCAAACACATTCAATCCGGTATGCCACAAGGCAGTGCATATGTTCTCACATTGTACAGCCTATTTAGGCATGACATGCCCATGTAGGAAACAAGAAAACTGCGCGTCAACGGGACCTCATGGTGTGCTATCCTATGACAGAGCTATCCAGCTATGATCAGAGAGAGAGAGACTCGTACATCTACTCAGCCACTGATATGCTTCAGCAGTATCTGAAGAAGTTTGGCAATTGGGCGTGCAGGTGCCACAGTGACGTACACCCTCAGACGTAATTCCTCTCTTTCTATATGATGAGCTCCTCAGCTCTTCACAAGACTGATCATACTTGAGAGTCACTCTAGACCGTTGGCTGACGTTCGGGAGTCATCAATAACAGGGCGAGGAGTATGTTCTGGCTCCTCAACAGCCGCAACAAGCTGTCCCTGAGGAATAAAATCGCCATATATAAGGTGATATTGGTCCCACTATGGAAATACGCTATCCAAGTGTATGGAATAGCAGCACTATCGCATCTCCACCGCACCCGCATCGAGCAGCTCCACATTCTAAGCTACTTACGCACCAGGGACCTCTAGAGGGAATTGGGCGTGCCCATGAATTCCATAATTTAAACATTACACAGGCAAGTGCTTACAATATGTGAAGGTTTAACTCTCTTGATTATGAAATATCTTAATCCTTTTAATCAAATGAAACTGCTCAATTAAATATAATGCAAATTTTTTTAAACCTACCACGTATTTTTTTTTAAATTTCTTACAGATTTAAGTTACAATCTAGGCTGCCCAACTGAACTGTAATATATATACAAACACTCAATTCATTTGCTGTACTTTTGCGAAAAAAAACTTGAAAGAAACTTGCTCAACCTTTTGCCCATCGCTCTGTACACAGCATCTGCTCACACAAGAGCAAGGTAAAAGCGCTCAAGGCCATTTCACTGCCTGTTTATTCTGGCATTGTATTTATTTTCTCCTGAAATGGAAATTGCTTAATTGCTTTGTTCGCCTTCATTTTCTGCTGCTCATTTTATATTAGATGGCAAAGAGCTTTCAGCAAGTGATTATTAAATGCAATTTATCACTCAAGTGGCGGCGGAAATGTGTCTCTGACACTTACAAGAATGCCAAGGGAGAGCGTCGAAGGGGGTGGCCATGGCATGTGCAGCTGCTCAAAGAGGAAATTGGCAGCATGTTGTAAAAAATGCACTTGAGGAAATTAAAAGTTGCATTTAAATGCCATGCACGAGCATAAAAATTAATATCCGCTCTTGAGTCGATTGTTTGAGTGCGCCAGCAGGAGCAGAAGGACAATAAAGAGGCTAGCCCGGTAAGAGGGGGTGCAAGTGTGGCATTTTCATTTTCTTTATTTTTCAATAACAATACAATTCGTAGCTTATTGCAAATATTTGTGCATACAATTCATAATTTGATTAACTTTTGCAATGAATATATTTATATAAATTCTCTGCCTAAAAGTATGCCATAAATATGTTAGACGGGCATTTAATAATTGAAATATTTGCTGCTGCCTAGGAGTATGCAATGGTTTTCATACACTTACAGAGGATGAGTACGAACAAATATGTAATACAAATACATACATAGATACATATATAGAAAATCAATGATATATTTTCACAGTCTACACATACAACACAAACATGGCTGAAATGGCACCCAGGCAGGACAAGAACGTTGAGGCGTACAGTATGGCACAAGTGGTTTCCATCCAGGATACAAGCGGTCCCACGGATAGCGACACAATCAGCTGGGCAATGAACACCATGCTGCTAATAATGGCCACATCAGTGCCCAGGCCCCGGGCCTGCTTCAGCGGCACAGTCTCGCCATTGCGTACCTGGAACTATAAAGCGGCAGTTTGTAAAATTGAAACTCCAATTTCCAATTGGTGGAGCTAAGCTGAACCTACGCAGTTCTTGGCATGATAGTTGGCCACCAGGATGAAAGGCATCGTGAAGAGTGTGCCATAGAGTATGCCAGCCGAAGTGCTGAACACCAGCACGCCCCACTTGGTGGGCCAGAGACCAAGTATCAGCATGCCAATGCCATAGTAGACTATGCCGCTAATGTAAACCGCCTTGGTGCTAAGGTGAGTAGCAATAGGAGTTCAAATTACGTTTATTTCCAGCTGCAGTCAAGATGGGTTTCATATACTCACCCAAACCACTTCATCAGCTTGGTCACGGACATTGAATAAACTGAGCAGGAGAAGGCATAGATGGACATACCCCAGCAGCCGAAACGCACGCCAGCCTCATAGAGTTCAGCTGTCTCCGAATGGGGCGGCGCTGTGGGGTCTCCATGGAATACTGCCTCGCCCACAAAGTCGGTGAAGTACAGACAGTAAGTGACATGACCCATCCAGCAGAAGAGATTGGTTAACGCCAGCATGCGCATGGAGTAGGGCATGATGAATATGCTCTTGAGGTAGGCACGCAGTGACACGGTTGCCTCGAACCCTGACTCTGACTCCACATCCTGTCCCTTCCTCAATGCGGGTGAGTAGCCATTCTGATAGCTGTCCTGCATGGCCTCCCTGCGTTTTAGATCATCTGCCATTTGCAGCTCCAAAGTGGTCGTCTCCTGAATGTAGTAGATGGCATTGTTGTTCTTCTTCAGCTCCTTCTTAATGGCCCCCTCGGACAAAGGACGCAGCAGTTCATCCCGCTCCAATAGCTTCAGGGGTATCTCCCGAAACGTAGTTACCGTTATGAGATAGCACACCACAAAGATAATGGTGACCAAACCAAAGACTGTGGGCACATTGCCGCCCAGGAAGGTGCCTATTTGAGTGGTCTCCCAGTCGATGCCGCCAATGGCATAGCCAATGGTGCCACCAAAGCCAGCGAACAAGGTGAACATGGTCAAGGCCTTGGGCTGCTCCTCTGGGACGCACATGTCCAGCAGATAGGTGCGAGCAGGTGTCTGGCAGGTGTCCGCATCAAAGTCCAGCAGGACCATGCCGAGTATGGTCAAGACGACGGCAAACTTATAGTTGGCCGCTGTTGGTCCCGTACTCTCCTCGGAGGCCATCAAGGCAGCCACTGAGCCATCACCAGTGAAGCTGCTAAAGTTTGTCAGAGCCGCATCTGTATAGTTGTAGCCCACATCACCCAATAGCACACCCAGATCCTTGCCGTAGGGTACCAGTATGAGACCCAGAAAGATGCCCAGCGATAATATGGAGATGATGGGCCTTCGGCGTCCCCAACGCAGCTTGCAGCGGTCACTGATGCTGCCCAGCAGCGGTGAGACAAAGAAACCAATCAACGGCGACAGTCCCCAGGCCATGGTCATGTGCTTGTGATCGATGCCAATCTGCAGTAGAATGGGCGACACAAAGCTCGTCTCCGCTGCGTAGGCGAACTCAATGGCCATGGCAATGGCAGATAGGCGAAACATCTCAAAGCGGGTCTTTCGGCGAAACACATGTGAATAGTCGGCCTCCTGCTCTCGAGCATGGTTCTCCCTAGTCTTGAGCATGTATTTAATCATTGGATTCTTGGCCGAAGACAGCTGAGCGGCCTGCGATGAATCCGGGGCAACGCCAACCATGATGATGCCGGCTTATCTTTTCTTTTTTTGGCACAAAGCTGTCGAGGGAAACCAAAGCAGAGAAGAATATATATTAATGAGATCATTCATGTCATGATGAGATGCAGATTAGAGAGAACAGCTGAAGTAACTTTGAATTCTAGCTCTGCGGCTGTGCGGGAGTCGTGAGGGTGAGAGAAGACAAAGGAATACATCAGTGTTCCAGAAATTCGGAGTTATTGAAAAGATGAATAAAAATCCATTCATAATCCCAATCACAAACTTCTTCAGCATTCTGGAGAAAGAGATCGTGAGTGTACATAATTATCATTAACATTTCACATTCACACGCACACGTCACTACGTCAAATGTGGAATGCATTTCCCATCATCACCACCCGCCGCCGAGACCCATGAAAATGCATTGGCCATATGCCACATTAAAATCTTGCTGACGCTTGATATTTTCTCTCATAGTTTTGCTTCACAAGCGAAACGATTCACATATAAAAGACATTGAACTGAATTAAGTAGAAAGAAACGTGTCGTCTGCCGCGACTCGCCCTCGCCATGGCACCTCGGAGCAGAAGAGTTTCATCTTTATGCTTGTTAATTGAGATGTGCATAAGAATTGGGCACGGAATTGATATTCAATTGTGACGAGGCTGCCGCCAATAATTAGTGTCAGCTGTTCAAAGTTCCAGGCCCCCAAGCCCCCAAGCCCCCAAACCCCCAGGCTATATATGTATTGAGACAATGCCAACTTATCTCGCTTTGGTTTGTTTATTGTTTATAAACAAATCGGTCGAGCGAGCACGCAGACAAATTTGTGATTTGAATGAAATCGTTATCGCTGTGAAATCCGAGAATGAACTCGAATCAAGTAATTGCTTTTACAATTGAGCTATAGCTCTGCAAATTGATTGCAATGAAAACTGAAGCCACGACAATTGTAGCAACATATCAAATCATTATGCAAAAGGTAAACTGTGCAGATATATTTGCATTAGAACGCGTGTGGGGTTTCCGATTGCAATTGCACTCGCTGTGCGGGTGTGAGGGTGGGTGTGGGTTTGGGTGTGAGGGTGGGTGTGGGTGTGGGTGGCGGTGCTGTTAATTGAAATGGCTCAAATTCTGGCTTTGTCTGTACATGTATATGTATGAATGTATTTATATATATTTAAGACATTATATTACAATTATGTGGCAGAATTTGTCAGAAGGCTTTTAAGAAGCAATATGTATGTATGTATAGCATATAGCATATATAGCCTTTCAGCTATTTTTAAATAATATTTTTACATTTTTAAAGGTCTCGAAAATATCATTGAATATATTCAATTGTGTCCCGAAAAGTGTTTTTGTTTATGACATTTTGAAGAATTAACTCAATTATTTGATATAGGTTTGCTTAAGAAACGTATAATGAATACTATTTTTGCTTAAAAGATTTACTTAATATATAAGAATTCAAGTATTGAAATCTCTTTCCTTTCATTATCTACTATAATTGTAAATAAATGCAAAAAGATACTCGCCTGGTCAATCATTTGAGTATGAAAGAAGCTCTTTATGGAAGCCTAAGCAAATATTTATAGCATTCGTCATACCGTTAATGATATTTACTCAAAAACTACCTCCAGAATTTCAATTTTCAATTCCATTACAATATAACATTGAATACTCAACTAAATCTCGCTTTTTCTGTATCCAAAAGAATTCAATAAGATTCGAGCTAGGAGTTTTATATCGCCTATTTATATGGCATATATAACTAAATGGAAATTTGGAATTTGTAAATCTAAATCTTAGAAATCTTTTTGTAATTTTGAAATTTATTTTGAACTAATTTAGTAATTTTAAAAAATTGTTTATAAATTTTAGAAGAAATTTCTATTTTTTTTAATATTTTGTTTATATAAAAAATTGGTAGAAAACAGCAAGAAGTTATGGTTTATGAAATATTGTTGCAAATAAAAACTATAAGAGAGAATGCATATATATAAATTATATTAATTATTCCACATTTTTTATTCCCAAAGTATCTGGTCAGATGCAAAATAAAGTTCAAGAATTCTACTATCATTAATGGAATAGGCTGTTTTTTTGTTTTTTTTTGGAAAAAACTGTTGCAAATGCTATGAGCTCAAAGGTCTTGTGTTTTCCACCTAAAATCTCCTTGGAAAATAAACTTTATGTATTATTTTCAATGCCAGGTGAAGAGCTAACTCTTTAAAAATATATTTTCGTAATGATGGTAAATAATCAAATTAACCAAATTAAAATATTAAGAAAATTTGAAGCATCTTGGATTTGTTTAGAATTTTTAGAATTTTTGTATGCGAAATTTCCAAACTAAACAAAAACAAGAATGAAAGCAGCGTTTGCCGAAGAGTAACAACTGTATTTATATCAAAAATTCTGCATTATTAATATAATTATCAACTTGTATTACTTTACATATTTGCTGAATTTCGAAATTGGTGCTAAATTTGCTTTGGTGCTAAGTTTATGGTGAAGGCCTCATCTGAATATTTTTCTTCGAAAGCTAGAATATTAAAAACAGAATGGTTAATTATGTTCGCTATGATAAGATCATAACTTTTTATCTGGTTCACGTCTAACACTTCCCATGGCAATATTCTCTCCACAAAGTTATTACATTGCTATTACATCCCTCTTTTTAAGCAACAAGTTTTAGTCCTTACAGTTGAAACATTTTTAATTCTAATATTCCAAAAATTTATTTGCTGCAGTTTATTTAAAATATTATATTCACTTTCCTTAGAAGCGGCCACACTCTCACTTTAGGTGTTAAGCCTTCACATATTCAATTTTCTCTTATCAAAATATATTTCATTTTATTATGTTTATTTAATCATTATATGAATAATTTGAAAACCAAAGTGAATTATATTTTCTAATTAATTTCTATTTCTGACTCACATTTGCAATGCCCAAAAACTCTTATCACAGTTGAAGTGTCTTAAATATTTGTGATTAACACAATTTGAACTAATTTAGATTAAATTCAATTTTTTGCTTGAACTTAACAATGAACCACATTTTCTTTGAATTAATTAATTATTTGTCAAGACACGTTTATAACCGTTTTTCAAAATGCCAACGAGATGTCATACAACCAAAACGTCGCGTGTTCAAATCGCAACTGAGCTTCGGTGGTCGCCCGCGGCAGCTTCAACGTCGGAACTTGTTGACCAAATCTTGTCTCTGATCATCTAGAGAGGTAAACGGGCGAAAGCAACAACAATAGCAACAATCATAACAACAATAACAGCCACAAAATTACACATAAATTTCAAATACAAAAAACTAATTTGTACGCCAAGCAGTCGCAGTTGAGTGTCGTTCACATTCCGCCTCACATTTCACGCCCCATTGTGTTGCCTTGTTGTCCGTAATTGAACCAAGCCGGCCGCAGGTCATCTGGGTGGGTCTGGCTGGAGGTGGCCACACAAAACATGAACGAAACTGTCACTCTCTCATCTTAGACGAACCCCCCCAAGCTCTTCGGCAACTGAACAACAACTGATAATGTTTATTTTATATATGTTTGTGCATATTTTTTGAATATTCATAAAACCGAACTATATGGCGCACTCTGTGACTAGGTCAACGAATTTGCTGTCTGCTGTCATTTAATGTATGCAAACATTTAAACTAATTTGATGTTAATTATGCTGCCGTTGGCATTATTTTGCTGATACCGGTATACTGGCAAACTCCACACAAGAAAATTACACCCAGAGAAATATTTCTAAAATTTAAGGGACAAATTTTACTTTTGAGCTCTTGGAATGATTTCTAGAAATTTAGGAAAATTAATATTAGAATTTCTGTTAAGAATACATGGAATATATTATATTTCAGTGCCCATGAAAATACACACTAGAAATTGCACTTTCCAGAGTCTCGCAAAAACAAAAATTGCGTAGAAAAAATTATGGACTCATTTTAAGGTCGAAAATTTTGTTAAATCTTATGATATATTTCACTATTTTTATACATTTGCAGAAGGTATTATGATTTTGTCACGACATTTGTAATGCTTAGAAGCACCCAATAAGGTATATATATTCTTGATCAGCATAAGCCGAGTCAATATAGCCATTTCCGTCTGTCTGTTTGTCCGTCTCTCAGTTATTAAGCTGTCGAGTTGAAACTTTTTGCCATAAACATCTTCCTGCTATAAGCTGCTCATATGTCGAAAAGGTCCACAGCATACCACTATATCATATAGCTAACATATAGCCTACCGATTTGGAATGAGCTCTTAGTACAGCAACATGGGATATTTTGTATCCAAATTGAACCAAATTTGGTAAAAGTCAGTTTAAGAAGCCTCTACCAAGGTTGATCCTGATCGGATCACTGTATCCCATAGCTCCCATATAACTGGTCGATTCGGAATGAACTCTTAGTATGCCGGATATTGATTTTGTATTTTATCCGAATTAATCCAAATTTGGAGTCTTAGAAGCCTCCGAATCTGCAAGGGCATGTTAGCTTCGGCTCCCTAAGGTTAGCCTTCCTTTCCTGTTCACATTAGAATTATTTCCTTAAAACTGACAGTCAAAAAATACAAAAAATTACCGAAAATCTGGAGTGTAGTTGAATATTTTTCTAGTAATGAAATTTCACTTTTATTCTCTTGATTTATATAAATTTCATGCTTCTGACGTAGATCAAAAACTAGTTAATTTTGCGTAAAATTTTCTTCGCTCGTTTAAATTCGCTTAAAATTCTGTTCAGCTTAAACTGGTTTGGTTTTGGTTTTCAACATTTATATTCTCATTAATTGATATGAGAATACCTGAGTGCGTGATTTCTGCCTCAAGAAACTCAATACTTAAATAAGAGGCCTTATTTATCCAACAAATTTGATGCTAAAACAAGTTTGCAATATCAAAGCAGTTTTATATTTCGATTTTGTAGTTCTCCTGAAGCTCTTGGCCCTGGAAATCAGGCTAACTTCGATGTAGCTTTGTGACATTGTTCTTAGTTGATTGCCTTCAACAATAGTCAGTGAATGCCTTTTGCTTCTTAAAGTGAATATGATATTACAAGTATATTAATGTGCTT
The DNA here is from genome assembly GCA_037043425.1 of Hirtodrosophila duncani. Taxonomy (NCBI): domain Eukaryota; kingdom Metazoa; phylum Arthropoda; class Insecta; order Diptera; family Drosophilidae; genus Hirtodrosophila; species Hirtodrosophila duncani. The sequence goes on along the minus strand of JBAMBM010000834.1, from coordinate 2,117,763 downwards.
TTATTGTAAATGGAGCTTAGAAATTTCTCATTTACATATTATTCAGTTGGTTGATTCTAAACTTGGCAGACCTGGAGAAGTGTAAATATGCCTTTCTTATTACCATAATTAATGGAATTGATATTTCTATTTGTTTTTAGGTCTCTCATCTCAAAATTATCTTTCAATACGTCTAAGGCCAAACGGTTGTCGACAGGGAACAAAACATAGATTTCTCAACCAAATTATGAGGACTTTAGAATGCCATAGAATTTCATGAACTAACCAAGACCACAAATGCGATATCTTTTGTAGAATCCATCATCCACGACAACCTCTACGAAATTATATTCATGACATTAACAATTTTTCTTTGAAAAATTACTCAAATATTTTCTGAGTGTAGGCATATTAGGAAGTAACTGATGTGGCGCAGATATGCTCAAATTTGAATTGATTTCCTCCCCATCAAGACTTGGCAACTATAAAATCAAGAAAAACCTTGGGAATCGCCACAGTGAATCAGAATTTTGTAAATCATTTGGGATTTGTTGGTTTTTATTGCTACTTGGGTCAAGGATTGAGTTCGAGTTGAGTTCGAGTTGATCTTGCACTTGATCTTGAAATTTCTTTAATAAACGACTTTAAGCGGAAATTGTTGGCATCAGTTGATTGGAAGCGCTAATTTGAATTAGCATATTTTTCACACGTATTTAAATTTAACAACACGTTTTATTCTTTTATTATTGCTACTGTTGTTGCTATTGTTGTTGTTGTACAGTTTTGTAATCAGTGTGAGCATTTAAGTGCTGATTATATATGCATATCATTTTATTGTGGGGGTGTGAATTTGCCTATGATATTGTTTAACATTATCGCATGTTACATAAATGCGTATGGGCAGGTAGCGCTATGTTTATGGCTGTCATGTAATTATAGGGAAAACAAAAGGCTTAATTGATAAATTCATTGAACTTAAACATGAACCATGTTTTTAATTGAATATTATATGGAAATCATGGGAAGTACACAGGGTAGCTATTACGGAAGAGTCAGAAGTTCAAAGAAAACATGACTGGAGACACACCTCCAAGCACACCTTCATCTACAGATGATGAAGCTACTAAATTATAATATAGGTAGGCCATTTGATAGTAAGAGTACAAACAAAAGGGCAAGATCTGGGTTGCTGATGGTGGGGAAGAGTTTGGAATATGTTGTGATGTAGAAAAGCATTACAAACACTTCCAAAAATCACTATCTTTAGCAGATAAAACGATGGAACATTTGAACTGTTCCTAAAGAAAATGGTTAAAGTTATTTGGTCAATATAGACTTGAATCAGGGTTAATTCAACTCATCTGGAATACAATTTCTCCCACTCACTTAGGATAATTATTCATTTTAGGTCTAAGTATATTTGGCAATATCTTTAAAACAACTACAAAGTCATGAGCTGCGATGAAAAACTATCAACTTTAATTGGGAAATGTAACTCTATAAATGATGAACAAAATTCCAGAGAAAATCAAAATTATATAAACATATGTTTAAGCTATAGTATGGAATTTTGGTTTCTGTGTACATTTAGATATTTACTTGTTCACTGAGCTTAACTCTTAGCCACAACCATAAGATCTTAGTGAGTTTTTGTAAAGCTATTTTCGATTTTTAAAGAATTTATGAAGATACTTCCAAAGGCATAGCTTTGGTTTATATTGCTAGAATATTAAGTTATAAAAATAAGGAAAATAAGATTATACGCATCAACACAGACAAATCCTCGCAAAAATCACTTTGCTCTGAGGCAGACGTATTGTCCCAGCTCAATCCGAAAGATACCAAGGGCAAAAGCTAATTTCTAATTTATAATTCTAACTAATTTCAGATAAAAAGCTGACTTGGATTCACAGAATTTCATTCATATAAAGCAAAGAAGAAGCATACTGGAACCAACAGCTCCACATTATATTTCGACTCATGAGGCAAAATTGCTCCTTAGAAACAAAGTGTGTTTGGAAATTATGTATTAATCTATGATAAAATCACAATGCTGCAGTAATCCACAATATCTGAAAGTGCCAAAGATGCTTGAACTGATTCTCAGCCTACAGGCTAAGCAGATTCTAGCCTGGGCATCTTGTCAGACCGAGGAATTTCACTGAAAGCATTGTTCTATATTCATATATATATATATTCATTATAATCGTGAAGTTTATTAGTGTCATAGCTACATTTGTTGTCCAATTTTAGGAAAATTACTATCTGCTGCACAGTAGAAACAGCTTCCATCAGCTTTCCCTTAAGAATTGATTGATGTTTAGCAAAATGGTTTCTTTAGGTAAGTATGACTTGAACAAAGTATCAAAACTGCCCTGAGAGTTCTCATATATATATATATAGAATATAATCTGCTTCGACAGCAGATAGCAGCGCTGTTGCTGGCTCTTCAAAATTCATATTCAATTGTTCCAAAAATCTGCTTTAAATATTTAGTATATACACATATAATATTCAAATGAAGTATTCCAAAAATCAACTTTAAACATATATATACATATATATATTTTTATTTTTCACATCAATTACACAATTTCCTTCAATTATTCATCACAAATTTACCTTTTAAATTCGTTGCTTCAACTTTTTATCCACACTGAATTGCCAAGTCTCCAAGCTTTTAGTTTAATTTATTTATTTAATTTCTATATTTATCTCACTATAACTGCAAATTTGTGCTGATTGATATTTAGTTAAATTCTTCACAATCACTACAATGGCTACACTGGCTGGTTCACTCTTCGTTCGATTCTTTACTTTTACTCACTTTTCGAATTATGTTTTAGTGTCAATAAATTATACTCCGTTAAAGTTAAAGTTTTTCTCTTGCACAAATTGCTGAACATAAAATAGATTTCGATTTTTTTCAGTTTCAATTGTTTTTGCTTCAGTTGCTTGGAGCAGGCGTTGGCGGTGTGGGCGTAACAATTGCGGACGGGCGGCGGCAACGAATTCACTCTCATAACTTTACCCATGCAGTTGGAGGCAAATGGCTAACAATATAATTATATTTGCTGCTCTGCTTCGAGTTCAACTTTTGTTTACCGTTTTTCGGTTTTTCTTTAATTTTTAGTTTTTATTTCTTTCGCGAGCTAGCTAAATGCTTGATGCTTTTTCTTCGTTTATTTGTTTGTTTGTGTGTGTTGTGGTTTTTTTTTTTTTCTTAAATTTTCTTTTTCAAAGTGCTGACATTGCCGCTAGTCCAATGCGGCGACAGCTGTTTACTCCGTTGACTCGAACGTAGAGAAATTTTTGGCAAGACATGAAAAATGCTTTGGCTCTTTCGCTTGACAATTTGCGTAAGGCGCTGATCAAGCCAAAAAACTACGCACTACGAAATGGAAAAATTTGATTTTCAAATATTGAAAATTTTCTATTTTTTGCACAAATTATTCAGCGTTGTTTATTTTTTAAAACTTTTATGCTATTTTCGGCCGTCTGGGATTTGTGACAAATGTTTGGCTGCGCTAGTATGTATATAGATCTCGATCTGGCGTCTAATCTCGGCGTATACGTTTGGTGTTTGGGTCTCTTCCACTCAGCGACTGATGTGCTTTTCGCTAAACGCACCAATTTATACGCAAACACAGGCCACACCGCACAGCGTGCAGCATACGCACTCTCACTGCCACACTCTGCCGCACTCTCGCGATCTCCACGATGACCATGCATTAATTTTATGGGGTAACGCAAAGAAGTGTCGGAAATTGGTTCTACGTCAGCTCAAACGAAAAGTATTCACACACATGGACAACGCTGTTGAGAAAATTTGAGAATGAGTCAAGCTATTGATCGTGACCAGAGCTGCCTGAGGCCTGACGTTGTGCCTCACATGTCAAACGATAATACCAACTGAGCTGAGTTCTTAATCATAGAATCTCCGAATTAATAGAATTTTTAAGTGGCCGTAATTGGCAGACGCTCCATGAATTCAAAGCTGAAGCAATGTGTTTCTGCGGTGCACTTATAGAATCAGCTTTCTAGATGCTAGCCATATATTAAACTTAATAAGTCATAAGAATTTTAATTAAATATAAAAATTTATATGGGCATGTATTCTTTAGGGACTTTTTTTCAAGCAAATTAATGAAAATGAACAAATATAATGGATATATTTTCTTATTAGGCTAAGGGTTTGATAACTTTTAAGGCACAGGAAGGGCGGGGAGATCCAAGTTGCAAATATACACATATATATACAGATTTATATATTATAGAAGTCCACTACGATGTTCGAATATAATTCGGAATATTTTTAGTTATTCTTTTTATTGGAATTACTCAAGAAGTCTTCAAAATATTTTCCTTGATTCAAATATATCAGGGTATGCAAATTCGAAGTTTCGCTATGACTTAAAAATTTCACGAGGGACCTCGAGAGGCATTTGGGCGTACCTATAGTGGGGGACCCCATCAACTCACAGGCAGCAAGATACCTCGATAGGCCTTCAAGAACCTTTCTCGACGTCTGGGAGAATCACGCAGGAGAACACAGACGGCTGCGCAGGACTCACCCACTCAAAATTTCATATTTTTAAGGTAAATTATCCTTTTCTGATATCTGCTAAGCATTTTCGAATTTATGTCCAAAAAATTTTGTTAAAGAATTTCCGTATTATTTTGCAAATATTCAACATATTTCCAAAAAACTTCTGTCTCTGTTTAACCTTTTTTCGGTATCCATTTCTATTTTGAAGTTCAATAATTTTCTTTTAACTTACTTTTGGCTTTTGGAATTTATATTCCATATACATTTAGAAATGTTTTTGTATCTGCTATGAATTTGAGAACTTAAATCAACAACATATTCTTAGAATTTCCATTGTGTATTTACTAATTACTCAGCTCATTTATACGATATTTCCCTGAAGATAGGAATCAGGCCAATCTGTTCAAGATTTCACTTCCGTTCCAGTTTCTGCTATAAAACCTAATAAAGAAGCACAACTTTTTCTGAATCTCTAAAATATTTATCCTTCATTCAATAAAGATCGAAACCGGTTTGATGAATCCGTTTATATACTTAGCTTCGAGTTTAACTTAAGTTGAGGTAGGTCTTCTAAAAAATATTGTTTGCAAATCAATTGAGGTAGGTCTACCAAAATAATTTAGTAAAATCAATTAAATGCAAGCCAAACTCCATGATAATTCATTAATTTTGCAGGAAAAGGGTGAAAATATGTTATAAATTTTAGACAAAAGTGTAAACTGTAATTAATTCTAAAAATTACCCTTAATGAATAATTTCTCTTAAAAATAGAACTTTAATAACTTTACATTTTGCAAATAAGAAAAACTTTAGCAACTTGCACTTGATTAGGGCTTGCAACTCAGACGGTTGAAGCTGAACGAACGACTGTCTCGATTCTCCCATGAACAGCTCGCATATAAGCATACACACCTGTGACGTCACAATTTCAGAGCAGCACCAATTTCACGTTACCTTTCTATTTTTTACACTGCGCTAAGCTCTGCTGTTGCTTGCTCTCTTTGATTTCCTCCTGCCTTGTCAATCGTCTCCTTATCGTTTTGGGGGGTGTCTTTCCTTTCTTTGTCTTTGAATTGCAGCTGCTCCTCACACTTGTTTGCTTTTGCGTTTTATCTAAAATGCTTGCATTATATTAAAAACATTGCATTAATTAACATAATACAAGAGACTGATTGACTGATGGGAAACAAAGTCTTGTGCAATCAATGCAAACCATTGGAGCAGCAACTCTTGCGCTAGAAGGGAGGCTGAGATATTCTGTTGACTTAAGACCGACCAAGCTCTGGCAAAGGCCTGAACTAGGAACACGAATGAAACAAGTTTCAGGCGACGACAATGAGACGACAGGTTTAGGAGCCAGCTGATGGAAACATAAGTCCCCCTCCCGCATCTTTGCCCCACATGCACATTGTTTGACTGGACCCGCAGCGCACAGTGGGCACACGCACATATGTTGGTGCTGGAAAGTTTTGGAATTTAACATCATCATGGGGAAAATTCCACTCGAAGTCGAGTGTTTGTCTTTGATACAGTTTTGTGTTTATTTTTAAATGCAGGCAGGCTTATCTGCCTTGAACGCTTCTTGGCCAGACCGTATGGGCTATCATATCTGAATCAAATACTGCGCACTCGAAAGCGAATTTGGGAAAGTGACTATAAATAATTGCTAATGAAGCTTTAATAATCATTTACTTATCTGTATCACATGAATTTGGCATTGATTTTTGTTGCGCCGTCATATATTTTATATTTCTAAATGCAGATAGAGTTGGCTCTAGATACTTTTTATAAATATGAATATGGCTGAATAATCTCAAGAGGAATGACGCATGCTTACGAATTATCTTTCAGGTGATTGTTAAATGAGATATGGGATATGAAATGGATTACATTTGACGCTCTAAGTCGGATTTTGGAAATGTGAAGCGCTTATGTATGATTAGTTTTATTACCTTAGGAAATATAATCTACTTTGGATGAAAAATTTAAGACCATGCATAGATTTCTTCTAGATTTCTTATATCTGGCAAAGTAATGTTGATATATATCAGCAATGCAAAGGAATTACTGAATAATCCAATGCAATGGCAAAGGAATTCCTATAAATATCATAGGGTAGCAATGGTATAATGATATCATAGGACATATTTATTGGAATTCCATTGAGAAATGGCTTACTAAAAACTCTCATTCATCTCTATACTAAAAGGTGTTTGCTTTGAAATCGACGAAATGCGAATAGACGTTGTGAAAACCAAATTTGGTATTGATATCATAAAACACCCTATATTCACTAGGAACTATCTAATTTTCTAGAAGAACGCTTCCAGTTGAATATTCTGGAATTTATATATCTCTCTTCAGTTGAGTGTTAATGTCATTCTGAAGTGATATAAAAAGATTTGTTCTAATTAAATACTTATAAAAACGCTGTGGTACTTGAACTATTTGCAGTTTTAGCAACTATGATCTAAGATTTTCAACTTGAATGCTGATCATAACAGACATAACAGACCCTAACCATATGAGTCAACTCCCAATATTTGCCCAAATATTTAGAGCCCATTAACAGCTGGTGCTATTTTGTCATAAATTTAAACTGAAAAACATTTGCAGTTGTGGCTACAATATGTAGAACCTAGTCAAAAAGAAAAAAAAACTGAAATGAAATCAATGTCTACCTTAAAACTATAAAAAATGCATATGCCTGCTATTCCGTTGTCTTTCCATTTGCCAAACTTTCTTTATGAGATCTTTGCCTGTCAACAAACAAACAACATCGGCTCAGACTCTGGGGCTGCAGACACATTCTTATTAAGATGCAAATTAGACTGTTTGTATGCAGCACTGCGTTGACTTAGAAATGACACGACACTCCAACTCCGTCTGACTCCGTCAGCCTATCTGCCATTGCGGTTGACAGTGCATGTGTTTGGGTTCGACTGACAAACTCATATTTTGTTTGCACAGCCATTTGCTGAAATTTACATTGGCTTGTTATGTGCATGATGAATAGGAATAGTTTACACAAACTATTAGCACAAATTTGCGACTTTTGGCAGCCGAGACAAGATCTTTGATTGGCTTGAAGTTAACTGAAGCGTACGGGTGTGTGTGTGTGTGTGTGTTTGTGGTTGGTTTGGCAAGGAAGCACAATAATAATAAAATAAATTATGCAAAAAAATTGAAAAGAAAAAAGCCAATAACTGCGGTTGGGGCTGCTCAGACCACAGCGACAAACGCCGCTAATATGTGCCGAGTCATTGACTTCGGCTTCCACGATGACGATCAACTCTCGCTCTCATTGGGGCTGGTGCAGAGATGGTCATGGGCTACTTTTCATAGGGCCTGGCTGGGGCACGAATCTAGAGCTTCAAATATTTCTTTGAATCTGGTATTATTGACTAATTTAGTTTTGAGAACTCTGCTTAGATTTCCTTGTCCAATATATTCCATGGTTTTTTCATCCCGATAAGTGATTTTTTCATTTCTGTTACTTGGTTGTATTGATTTTTCAACCATTTCGCAGGCCTTTCTGTGGTTTTTCGTGCTTTTCGTGCTTTCGACCCATGCCGGGCACATCTCCAGCCTGGAATGTGGCTGAAGCCTAACTGCGGCAATCAGTTAACATGTCAAAGACAAACCATGCCCAATTTTCACATACAATTTGCTGTTCGTGGCCCCCAGCAGCGTCATAGCGTTATAGCTCACTGGCGCTATTTATATATATTTGCAGATATCAGACTGCACACGGTTATCTTTAGTTATCTTTAACCATCTACCTAAACCCATAATTTACTTGTTTCTTTTGGACTTAGATGCCACAAAGCAGATGAGCATGTTTATATTTTGTTTGCTAAAATGTGCACAGCAACTACGGCAGCGCTGATCAACAATATCATCATCCACTGATAGATAACGAAGTCGAGAAAGATCTAACTGTAAATATGATAAGCAATGTTTGTTGTTTTTCTGAATTTTATTTACATTCGTAGGCATTGCAAAGCTGCTTGAATAAATCAGTAATTTTAACCGCATCTATAAACAATTTTATTCACATATTATTTTGTTTGTATAAGACAAATAATTGTTAACAATTTCTAAAAATTTATTTATTACTCTGCTTATGCTTAAATGGCTGGCACATGTAGCTCTATAGCAATCAGCTTTTGTATGCGAAGTGTTTGATTTGCAGGTCGTCCTAAAAGTATGCTGTGGATTTCTTTTTTATATATTGTAGGCTTTTGGCGATTGCAAGTATGACATATTTTTTTTTTAAATATTGTGTTTATTACTTTAGAGTTTTTATAGCTTACCGTTACTATTAATAATAACTTATACTATAGTGGTATATTTAATTTTCAACAAGATATATACAAATGTACATACTTAGACCTTGATAATAGGGTAACTGGATAGGAAAAGGGGAAGATTAAAGGGTCTTGTGGGACTTTCTTGAGCCTCCTTCTCATTCTTACTCCGTGGATACGTCTACTTCTTAGGAGTCTTTGCGCCAGCTGGTTAGGGTGATGTGCGAGTTTGTCTAAATATGCAGTAGCTTGTGGATTGATCACATCTAAGATCCTCGGTACATGGAGTTCCATGTCGATATTACTGTTGCGATATGTTGGGACTGCTCAACACGTATTTTATTGAGGTTCGACTTTGCCGCTATGCCGTATACATGAATACCATATCCCCAAATGGGTGCCAGAATGACTTTGTAAATGAGCGTCTTGTTGGTTACTGAGAGTTTATTCCTGGCATTAAGAAGCCAAGCCAAACTGCTCGCCTTTGCCTTAAGACGCTTAACAATATCAGTTATATGGCTCTGGAAATTTAGCCGCTTGTACAGAGGGACTCCAGGATATTTGTGAGCATCCTTCTGGTCTAAGAGTTGACCATGTAAGAACACCCCAGGAGAGGTTTCTGCTCTGAGAGTGTATGTGACTTCTCCACACTTATCAGTGTTTATGGCAATATTCCATCTACAGGCCCAGTTCTCAAATTTGTTTAAATAGATCTGGACGAGATCTGTAGCGGTGAAGACGCAACTGTCTCTGGCCTGTACCGCAGTGTCATCTGCAAGGGTGGCGACAAGTAGATTGCTCTGGTCCGTGATCGGCATGTTGTCAGCTGATGGCATGTCTTGCCTAAAGCCGAACTGAAATTTTGGCATTGCCCTTTTGACCACGCTGGTTTCAAGAATCCTTCTTAAGATGCGCCTCTCAAATATTTTGCCAAATGCTGGCAGAAGACTTATTGGACGGTACGAAACCAGTTCATCTGCTGGCTTCCCACTTTTGTGTAGCATGAAAGTGTGAAAAGAATTTGCAACTATTTGGAAATCAATATTTCTGACCATAATGCAAAGTAAGATTGCACCAAGCAGTATGCTGTTCAACTAATGAAGTAGGTAACTTTACTCAATGTTATTTTTTGTCTAGTCTTCCTGGAAAACTCATATGCCTAAAAATTGGAGTAGGGGTTTGTATATATTCAGGTGCCTTTAAGGTTATTGTTTACTTTGAACACTAAACGTTAGACTACAAAATGTACTTTTATTTATATTATTTTCTACCTCCGATTCTTTGAATTGTATGTAATTGGCCATTACAAAATGAATAAAACTAATAAAAAAAACGAATATATACATCAAATTTCTCTAAAACATAAATACAAATCAAATTTACGCTTACATTTTTGTGTTTTCTTGATATTGAAGTAGTGCTGCAAGTTTCTAAAGATTGAATTAGTCAGCTATGTATATACTATATGTTAGGTTTTACTTTAGAAATGACTCATCTGATTCTAAAAATCAATCTAAACCAATAGAATGCGTATACATCTAGCTTATAATGGTATCTCAATTAGCACATAATCACATTCCCTTCTCATTTTGAGATTGACCAAGGACGAAAATATATATTGCTAGGGTCATTTTTGACACTTTTCTTCTGTAACTTCTGTGCAATTCTCAGACTCCTAGCTAAATCAAGTTACAACTTATTGAACATGTTTTTTTATTTTAAGCAATTTCAAGCTGATTCAAAACTCATATTTTAAGACGAAAAGTTGTTTATTTGAATTTTGAAGTGATTGTTAAAAATATCCAGAAAATTGCTTATTAAATAATATATTCTTAAATCAAGTAATACGGAAAAGTTTCAGAAGACACAACTGCCCTGTCATGACTTCAATCCTAGCTTCCCTCTTGTGTAGATCTGAGCTGAACTGAGAGAATTAACCCAAAGAGAAACATTTAAGCTCAATTTGTATTTAGAGAATCATGTCTACGAACCTTACCTTTTGGCATTTTAAAAATAAAAAGAACAAATTTTTAAGCCCGCCGAAAAATTGACAAAAAATTAAGTTTAATTAAGAAATCAAAGAAACGATTTTAACAAGCGAAACAATGCAACTGGCTTAAACCGCATTGGCTTTCAATCAATTCAATTAATTGACTCTTACTTCATAGCTTGGAGGATCGTACGGTTCAGCTCTCTTTTCTCTCTCTCTCTCTCTCTCTCTCCCTTTTTGCAAGCCCTCAAGCTTTTCGAGAGCCGGACACTATAAAAACACGACGCAAATGCTGATTTATTGCAGACGCTTTGGCCTAAGCGAAAGTTACAGTTGAAAAACGGGAAGCAGAATTTTATCAAACTTATGCAGAAATAACAGATCAATGCAGGAGTAACGGTAGTCGATTCTGTTTTGTTTTTATCAGTGTTAAAGTGTGATAATCCACAAAGTAAAATTATTTTTGAATAACTTTTCATAAGTGTTGTGTGTATAAATTGTGCTCCTTTGTGTCCATGCATCTTGATCCCGATAATACACCCCTAAATCAGATCTATCTACTACAAGTGAAAAAGTATTTAAAAGGTTAGTTGCTCATTGATTTCACTTTCAATTGGATAAAACGCCAATATATATAGTGCAATATAAGACGGCGATTGCATCAGCGAGAAAATTTTGTAGAAAATGTTCACCGTCTCGCCAAAGCTTAGAATTTCAATTTCAATTTCAATTTGTATTTATGTTTGAACACATCGCGTCTGCGATTGTTTTGATTTCTTATGTCTGGCATTTGAATTCTCCCTTACCCTCTTTACCCCCGCCCACCAAAGCCACGCACTATGATGAAAGATTTGAAAACGGAGAACATGCAACAAAGCAGTTTTGTTCCGGTGCTGGGCCTGTCCAAACTGGAATCCAGCAAGGTGAGTGAATAGAAAAGTTCAATTGAAATGTGATTTTATGGCTAAATATATAAATGTTGTTGCCATTCCTAGAACCGTACCAAGAACGTCGAGCCGCTTCTAAAGCCAACTATGCTCACCATGGAATTGGAATCGTCTGAATCAGCAAGCTCGTCGTCTCCACAGCCACGTGACAATTGGGGCAGCTCCCTGGAGTTTCTAATGTCTTGCATAGCCTTGAGCGTGGGCTTGGGTAATGTATGGAGGTGTGTGTATATGTAAATTTGTGAACAGTTTAAAAAAGTCCCCAGGACGAGCATACAAATAGAGCTTAGAGATTGGCTATGCTGGTGTAATGATTTAGGTTTATTTGAGTCAAATGGTGACGAGTGATAAGATTAGTACTATTTAGTAATCCATTAATATAGTATAGTAGTAGTGTTAGTTTGATATAATTTTAGTTAGGTGTGACTTACCATAGTACTGCGATTGCTTGTGGTTGAAAGTGAGCTGGTATAAAAAGACTGCGTTTTCTTCTTCCTAGAAATAAACATAAGAGGCGAACATAAGAGCTCGAAATTTCGACCTTGATATCTTCAGGTGTTTATAATTTCTGTTTCTTTCGAATGTTTATCGTTACGTATTCCTCCAGATGGATCGTATTTCTTTGTTTAGAAACTTAAGGAAGTCTGTGGCGAAATCCAACATTTAGCATTTATAGTCAGAAGCAAGACCTGAAGGCAAATAGTGGTTTAATCTCGAAAAGTTCAAAGAAGCCATAAATTCATGAAAATTTGATATTGCAGATTTCCTTAACAAAATCTCCTTCAACTGGTTGATCCAGCTTTAATGATTTTCCTATATAAAATCTTATAAAACTATGCTTAAATGCTTCTTCAAAGATTCCCCTTTACTGCTTTGGAGAATGGAGGCGGCGCCTTTCTCATACCCTATCTGATTGTCCTATTTGTGGTGGGCAAACCCATTTACTATATGGAAATGCTGTTGGGTCAGTTCTCGAGTCGCGGCATTGTGCAGGTCTTTGATTTTGCACCCCTAATGAGAGGTACGCCTTAACTATATCCACTTTAACTCAATGTCACCCGTTTCTAATATCCTTTTGAATATTTTCAGGTGTCGGCTATGCCCAGCTGTTGGCTTTGGGTGTTCTGGCCACTTACTATGCCTCTGTAATGGCTCTGACATTGCGCTACTTTTTTGATTCGTTTGCTGCCGTCCTGCCCTGGAGCTATTGTCGCCCAGAGTGGGGTCCTGGCTGTGTTAATGCTGCTGATGAAGATCCCTTGATTTCACCCTGCCAGCTGGCTAAAAATTTTAGCTCCTCCACACAGCTGTATCTGCAGCGCATTGTGCTGAACGAGACACAGACGCTGGAGCATGGCATTGGTTATCCCAGCTGGAATTTGGCCTTGATGCTGGCCCTATCGTGGCTGACGGTCACGCTGATCATTATCAGAGGTGTCAAGAGTTCGGGCAAGGCTTCCTATGTGCTAGCCCTGTTCCCCTATGTGGTCATGTTTATACTGCTGCTCCGAGCTGTAACGCTGCCTGGTGCGTATGATGGCGTGATGTACTTCCTCACGCCGCAGTGGAACAAACTGTTGGAGCCACAGGTCTGGTATAATGCTGTGACCCAGGTGTTCTTCTCGCTGGCCGTGTGCTTCGGTGTGATCATCATGTACTCCTCGTACAATAATTTTGGTCACAATGTGTACAGGGATGCTAATATTGTGACCACATTGGACACCTTCACCTCGCTGCTGTCTGGCATTATAATATTTGGTATTCTGGGCAATCTGGCCCATGAGTCGGGCACTGAGGACATTGGCAGCGTGGTCAAGGCTGGTCCTGGCCTGGCCTTTATTTCGTATCCCGAGGCTATAGCCAAGTTCAAGTTGATGCCACAGATCTTCTCACTGCTCTTCTTTGCCATGCTCTTTATGCTGGGCGTGGGCAGCAATGTGGGCATGGTCAGCTGCATCATGAGCGTGCTGAAGGATCAGTTTGTTAATGTCAAGCTCTGGTTGATTGTGGTGTGCATATCGGTGGTAGGATTTGCCGTGGGGCTGGTCTATATAACACCTGGTGGACAGCATATTATAACACTGTTGGACTTCCATGGCGTTACGTTTGTGTCATTGGTGTCGGCCATCTTTGAACTTATAGCTGTGGGCTGGATCTATGGTGAGGTGGTTGGGGAGTGAATTTACTTTCTTATTAGTAAAATTGAAACTTTCTTTTACAGGCACCAAACGACTCTGCCAGGATGCTGAATACATGCTGAACATAAAGACCTCCATGTACTATCGCATTTGCTGGTCCATTGTGACGCCCGCAATCATGATAGCCATACTTGTCTATACCCTGTGCTCCATGCGTCCACTCAGCTACAATGGCCAGGAGTTTCCACTGGGCTATAGAGGTTTGAGGATGCCTTTAACAGGTATCTAAGCTGCAATTAACTTGGTTTTAACTTGGTTTCTTTTAGTTATTGGCTGGTGCATTTCGGGATTTATCGTTGGCCAGCTATTGTTTTGGGCCTGCCATGCCAACTATAAGCAGCCCAAGGGCTCATTGAAGTTGCGGATTAGAAATGCGGCCAAGCCATATGCCGATTGGGGACCCCTGGACTCCAAGCAGCTCATTGATTATCAAATTTATATGCGCAATATAAATAATGATGATCTGCTCATGGATATTGATCTGGCTGACTTGAAGCAGCGTCGCTGCATTTGCTATTCCATGGGAGATCGCATTTTTGGCTGAATTTTGTAATTTTATAAATATTTTTAAATATTTTATAAATATTTTTTTATTATGTATTTATTGTGTAATAGTTTTTAGATACGTTCAATGTTTTTATCCTCTTGGTGGCTCAAAGAATTGTACTTAAAATAAAGTTTGGGTGAGAAATTTGCCTTAGAAAAGTTAAGTGGTTAAAAAATGGTTAAAGGAGAATCAGGTCTCTAATGTTTGTTTATCCCATAGGAAGGAAACCCAGACCAACATTATCTATTGAATGGATCTTACCCATTCCCTGCCAACATCCTAATTAAGCTTGTACTAATTCACTTGATTTTATTTCTCTACTCTTATGTGAATTTAAAAACTGACCAGTTTCAAGCACATCTCTAAAATTGCTGCATATCTTTTTAATTGCAGACATTTTCTTGGAAATTCTGTGAAAGTTTTCCACCTCTTTCTCTCGTATGTTTTCATCAATGAATGCATTTTGCTGATGCCACTGAAACATCTCTCTGCTGGTAAGGAAACCAAAATTGCTTATTGAAAAAAGTTTGCCTGACCATTTTCAATATTTAAAACTAACAATTAGTATGCAAGTAGATGACTCCTTCAGCTTCAGTGTGACTCTTGCATTTGTCTATGTCGCTGTCTCCTGTCTCCCGTCTCCGGCTCCGGCTCCATCTCTGTCTGTGTCATTTCAGTCGACATTCTCTGCTATTTGCACAGACATTTATTTGAGTTTCAATTTGTTTTGCAAGTTTCACACACTTTGCACATAGTTGCTGCTCTTCTGCTGCTGCTGCTGCTGCTGCTGTTGCTCTTGCTGCTGATGATGTTGTTGTTGCAGCTGTCCATCTTGCCATCTTCATTCGCCAGTTTTGTTTGCGGCAGTCGAAAATTAATATGTCGGTTCTCTGGACCTGCAAATGTCTTAATTAAAAGTTATTTTTGGCATTCATTTTTCGTTGCAGTTTTGTGAAGAACAACAACAACAACAAATGGCATTTCAGCCAAGGGACATATACTTGTCAGTAGGAAGCCAAGAGCTCCATTGAAGCAAAGGACAAGCTTGTCAGTTGCTTACATTCGTTGTCTCGCCATTTTGCGCGTTAAGTATACGCATTGGTGTCAAAGACAAGACGTGGAAATTAAAAAAGTTGCATGGGAAATAGCTTACGCTTTGATTTCATTTCGCGAGGTGCAAAAAACAACAATAAATAAAACAAAATAAGCAGCAAAGTTTAATGAAATGCAACTTAAAGCAGCAGCAGCAACAGCAGCAGCAGCACAAAAAGGTGGCAACTTTTCAGGTTCTCGGCCTCAGATTTGGCTTGGTCCTCGGCTCTGCCTTCCTGCTTTCAGTAGCTAATGAAATAACTTTGCGCCAACTTTTGCCTGGCCGGATTTCGCTTAAAGCGGTTTTATTTAACGGGGCATTGCGATCAAAGCAGCTCAAAATATTTAAACAGCCAGCAGAAGTAAATAAACTTTAAGTCAAAAAGAGTTCAACAAACAAATGCAAGCAAAGAGCCCGAAATCATTTACAATACGCGGAAATAATTTGGCAGCAGGCAATGCGGCAACGCGCAATGCAGTCGGGCAGTAAGGAGGGGGCCCAATCAAAAAAAGAAGAAAATTAAAAGCGAAACAATTGGAGCAATTTATTAAAAGCGCGCAGCACTCAGAACAACATGGGGCTGAGTAGAGTGCATAAATTGTTAAAGCAGCAAATGGTCATAAATAAATATGGACATCACATATCAAAAATGCGAGCATTAAGTGTGCTTTCCCGAAATGAAAATTTAATTTCAACGGAATTATGAGAACTGCTGAAAGCAATTATTTGTGTGTGGGGAAGATATTAAATTGAAATTTGCAGCACTTAACGATGTCCTTAGGTGTCCTTAATCATTTTTTATACAGCCAAAAAATAGAAGGACAAAATCAAGAATTTCGTTGTTGAATCTAGGAAAAGAAGTAAAAAGGTCCCGAGAGATGACTGATCCTGAAATTTCTAGATTTCAAATTGATTCCACAACTAAATTTTCAATTCTGTTCCGACTAGTTAAGTCCCGAACAGGCTTAAATTTGAGGCCGAAACGAGATTGATTTGAGACGAACTCGGATTGATTTGAAATCCTCTCTTAAAAGATACAGAGCTGAGTTTCTTACTAGGTTTCATTCTGATCAGACAACTATATCATATAGCTTCCATATAACCGATTATTCCGGAATGAACACTTAGGAGCACAACTTTTCTGTCTCTCATCCAAATCAAACCAAATTTAGTTTGTTTCCATTTGAGGAAGCCCCACAGACGCTGCTGTGATCTGATCAAGATGGGACTGCTATATCATATAGCTATCATATAACCGATTGCTTCGGAATGAACACTTGGTAACATAACGTTTCTGTTTTTCATCCTAATCAAAACAAATTCGACTTGTATCTATTGTAGCCCAAAGCCCGCCGACTAGTCTTGATCTAGATTCTATATATTCTTGTTTCTTCCTTTCTTATTTCTACTTAATTTCAATCAGAATCTGTGTTAAGCCAAACCTTTCACTTTTGATTAGACAACTTTCGCTCTAGATTCGCAATTCAATGCTGTTTCTTACTTTATTCAATCCCTTTATTGAATTGAGGATCAGATTAGCACGTGATATACTATAAATTAAATTCATAATATGAAAACTCTCACTCTTAACTCAACCCTGTTTTAGTGTAATGAAAGAATTCCCATTGCCATAAGGTAACTTACCCGAGCGAATATATTTAAATGAATGCCCCGCCATGAACAACATTTTCATAGGGATCTCTAACGAGTCTGGCTAAAGCAACGTTGTGTCTTAATTTAATTAAGAAATTTTGTGTTGATTTTGGGACGAAAAGGTTGCAGGAGTCAGTGTCGCGCTTTCTGTGCCCGCTAAAAGGAGCGCGTCATGCGTGGTGTTGGTGTTGGCAGCGGCAAACGTTGTGTGACGTTTTTCAGCATTCTGTTTCTCACTTGGTTGGGGCGTGCAGGTAAAATGCAGCTGCTGGATACGTGCAACGCTTGAGTGATTCACCTGGGTGACATTTGCATTTTGCATGGAACGATGAAGCCTGTGGCTGGCTGGCTGGCTGACGATGACAACAAGGTTTTGCACTCAGAAAAACTGAGATTCCAAAACATTTTGATCATTATATGGTGGATTTGGATGAAAATACAAGAATATATATACTTTATATAGTCGGAAACGCTTCGTTCCGCTGTTGTGGCAAATTACAGTAACGAATTTCATTACAGTTTTTCTTTGGCCTAGACGAACCCCTTGGATGTACGTGTTAAGGATAATGGCAGTGGAAGTAATTCAGAATACGATATTCTCGAAGAACAAAAATCCGAAAAAAGGAACATATTTAATATATTTCACCTTAAGCAGCGCAAAAAAAATTTAACAATGGATGAAAACCGAAATCAAAAACGAAATAAAATAAAAAAAGTTATATAATATGTATGTTCAACCTTCGGCAGTTGAGAAGAGAATGAGTTATGGATAAAGTAGAAGAACAAAACCAGGCAGGAAAGTCAAAGAACAAAAATCAGAAAAAAAAAATAAAATTAAAAAAGTAATATTATATTTACGTTCAACCTTAGGCAGCTAAGAAGGCTCGCAAGACGATGCTAAAAAGCAAAATCTAAACGAAAAAAAAAATATTAAAAAAAGTTGTAGAATATATATGCTCAACCTTAGGCAGTTGAGAAGAGAATGATTTAAAGTGGGAAAATCCTGAAGGTAAAGCAAATGTGACCAGTAGTAAGGCCTACTATGATTTGATTTTTGGCAAAGAAAGCAAAGCTATGATTGTGTAATAACAAACAGAATACGAGTGCGGCCATTGTATTTCTAACCTAATAGTAAATGAACAATAAGTAATCCTTCTAAATAAAACCATTTTCGAAGCACTTTTGCGCCAAAAGACGCTTGCTTAACACACATCCCCATAAACAAGAGAGGAAGGAAGATAGAGGCCCATACAACCCCATTTGGTCATTAGCGCCAAATATGGTGTGTTCTGCGTTCTGGTTCAAAAAGTTACTTCCAAATCAGTATTTTTATATGAGAGCTATATGATATAGTATTCCAATTGAGACGATTTTTACATATAAGCAGCTTACAGCAGATAGAAGCTTATAGTGAAAAGTCGATTGATATAAAAGAGAGAGAAGTTCACATAATAAAAGCCAGACAGACAGACAGACGGACATGGCTATATCGACCCGACTTGCTGTGCTGATCACGAAGGAAACTCTTCCTTCTGCCTGTTACATTCATTTCACAAACTTAATATATCCTTCTACCATAGGTACAGAGTATAAGAATAACAATTGCTAACAAGATACTATAAAATGTATTACAAATATATGAATATATCTCAATTTTGAACTGCCTTAGTTTATTATGGCAAATATATATAAATTTTAGTTCAGTTTTGTTCCTGAGTGTAGTCAATGGCTGCTTCTGTACGTAATGGCTCTGACAAGCATTTGAACATTATTTTAGAGCCGAGTACTCGCATGTGTCCACCATTAGAAGCTGTAGCTGACGATTTGATTTGTTTTGGCCCAAGACAATGGCATCGCATCAGACCCTGAAAACTAGCTCAGAAACGACCCACCAATAGAGAGCAAATCTCATTGCCATTGCCGTCAGATGCAAAATGCTTCCTTTTCCTTTATTGTAATCTGCATTTAAGTGGCTTTCTTTTGAGCAGCTCCTGCTGCTGATGCTGCTGATGCTGCTGCTGTTGTAGATCCTGCTCCATCCGATGCTGCTGATGCTGCTGTGTATGTTCCACTTTTATTTTTGCTGGCACTTTTTACACCTTTCAATTTGGCACACCTTGCTTTGGCGACCATTTCACAGCAATTTTTTCGGCTAACTGCCGCTCGTTTGAAATGCTAATATGCAACTTTTATGCGATTGGCATTGCCGGCAATTGCCAGACAATTTTATTTTCGTTTACGATTACATTTACTCTTACCTTGCGAGATAAGAACGATGCCAAGAATGAAGGCAGCTGGAAGTCAAATCAACTCAAGTCATTTCACGGCTAAAGCTAAATCTTAAAGCAAAAAAGCTTTTAAAACCTGAATGGCTTTATTTGTGGAAACATGGTGGGGAAATTAAGAGACGGAATGAATTTTATTTCAAAGAAATGTAACTCAAGAAATGTGTTTGAAAATGAGACTAGATACGCTGTCTAAGAAACATTCAGAAGTGAGATCGATAAAAGTTGACATTTGGAATATATATAAAATTTTCTAAGAATTCTATAAATCACATTGCTGAGACCATTTGTAGCGTGAGCTTTAGGAAAACATTATTTATTTATCATAAGGAACGATAAATTTCACTATAACTTTGAACATTTGCTATTCGAAACTATTTCATGCCTTCATTCAACTTTTACAGTTTGAGCTTGTGCTGCATCTCAAACTGTTCATACTTCTGAAACTGTGTTTGCGTTTGTTTTCGCAGCACTATTTGGACTGGAAGCGATTTACTTTTGGGCACTCGACAAAATTGATTGCCTTGTGGGTGCCATTGTTGGGATTATGGGTTATGCTTGGGCAGATATTTTAATGCCCGGCAACTCCAATGGCAACGCCAGCTCTAACTGCAACTCAGACTCGTCCTTCATGCAATTTTCATACAATGCGTTCTCTCCGGCGCCAAAGGCAGGCTGCACATTCCTTTCGTTTTGTAAGTTTTTCATTTTTTTGTTGTTGTTGCTCTGCATGCAAATACGTGAACGTGAAAAATTTCCATATAAACTGCTGCAGTTGGAGCAGCCTTTCCCGGCAATTCAAGTGCAAATATGTTGGCATGCCGCACTTGAGTGTCAAGTTCTCCCGGCGCATGAAACGCAATTGTTATGAATTGGCCATGCCCCACCACACCTACCACTACCCCTACACCATGCCTATGAACATGCCCACTCCCGGTCATGGCCAGCAAACAGCAATTGGCCCACTGCATGCATACGAATATGGTTAACGGCATACGGGGCGTATGGCGTACGGCGTACGGCGTACGGCGTAAGGCAATACTGTATGCAAATGCAAATGAAAATGGATAGATCAAACAGACGTCAACACGGCCGAATGCTGATTGCTTGCCGGCATTTAAAAGCAAGTGTCGAAATTTATTTTCACTGCAAAGCAAATTAAGTCCTTTAGCCAGTAGGCAGATGAAGTTTTTAATCACTTTGCCACAAAAGCATCTAGACAGATAGTTGATGCCACAAAGCAGCTTACGTTTGAGCAGCTCTAAAGCAGTGTTTGCTTGTGTCAACAAAACACTTAAAATGCACTAACCAAGTGGTGTTGGTTGAATCGAAAAGTTAGTGAGACAGAGAACACTCAGGAGAACAGAATTATTATGTTTGAGAAGCTAAGAAGCAATTGATAGACTTGTATTCTTATTAACAGTATTGTTCATTGTATTTCCGTATGCTGTTGAGGAAATATGCGATGTCAACCTGGATATCAGATATAAATCACAACAATGAAACTGACTTTCTCAATGCTAAGTAAAATGATAATTCTTGTATTGATTCAATAATTTCAAACAATATCCACAAGCTGCATCCGTGACAGCAAAAACAACAAAGAAATTTGATCCTACGTCCATGTGCTGCTTTTCAAATCTACATAAATCTACTCTTCGGAAGCACGTGCTCTTCTTTCCTGAGTTTATGGATGTTCCCGCTGTTCTATTGATTCACTTCAGCTGTCTTTCCTAAACTTATTTGTCTCTTATTATATTATCCTTTGCAGTCATCCTTATCCATCTGTTGCATTAGTGCGAAATTTTGATATGTGAATTGACAGTCTTTAGCTGACTTGTTCTTTGTTGGTTTGCTGCATTTACAGAACGAAGGCTCTTGCTGCTGGTTCCCTAGTATTGGATCCATGCAGACTTATTTCTTTCTGATTTTTAGTTAATCGGGCAAAATGCCAATATAAAACTGAAAAATATTTCCCTCTAACCATAATTTGTCCAAAATTGTCATTCTTCATATAAAAGATATAAAGAAACATTACTTGATACCAAAACATAGTTTTCAGGGTATGAAATATCTCTCTCGATTTCCCATAATAATATAAATCTACCAGTTTATGTATTTGCGGCTGCGTCTGATCAAGATACATGAGTCTTAGCTTCACTTTGTCTCAACCTTTTCGCGCGCAGCCTGTTTGTGCATTGGACAGCTGCTGTTTGTTCTACCTTTTGTTTGTGTCCTTTGTGCTTACCTGGTTGTCCGTCCCGGCTTTTGTTATTATTTGTGACACTGCTCGACAGTGCAGCAAGGCAGTCAAAGGCTCAAAGGCTAAGCCACAGGACAAGGAAGAAAAGCCAGCAGCAGCACAAACGGTAACAGCTGCAGCCATCAAAAGTGATAAGTTTACTCACTAAACGCACCAACAACAACAACAGCAAAAACAACAGCAACTATAATAGCCAGCAACAAAGCGGCCCTCGCTTGAAGTTGTTGGACTTGTGGCAACAGCTGCTGTCCGGGTTGCAAGTCCTGGACACAGTAACGTTGATTGGCCTGCGCCGGAAAAAGAAGTTATAACCATCAAGGCGGAAACGGATGTGGCACAGACGTTTCCGCCTTTTGCCATCTCTGCCATAAACCCACACACATACGCGAACACTCGCACAGGAAAGAAGCACAAAAAAAATTGGATAACCCGCAAATGCACATGCAACTGAACCATTCACACCCGCCTGCCCCTTCCCTCTCTACCCTGCCTGTCAAATAAAATCATTTTGCATTGCAAATACGAATATAAAAATAACCATATATGTGTGTGTGTGTGTATGTGTGTGGAAATGGAAACAAGTGCGTTTAGCGGCTAACCGCAAGCACTTCTAATCAAAATATTAAAGAATTTCCTTATACATGCCTTGCGCCACCCCCTCCTGCCCTAACCCTAACACAAACCCCAGCTCTTGCCAACTTGTGGTTTGTATGTGAACCGAGCTGAAAATGTTGGAAAATTTTGCAACTTTTGTGCTGCCTTCTAATTGAATGAGCCCAAGTCGAGTCGTGGCTGAACAAGACTTTGTTGTGGCTTTCTTTCCACATTGTTGTTTTGTCTTAGGTTTAGGGCTGTTGTCTGTGGGTTTCGTCGAACTGCCATTGGCACAGGCCCAGGCACGGGCGCTGGCCCAGGCAGAGGCAGAGTGGATGCCATAAAAATGGCAACACATGCTCATAAAACTAACATTACATACCGCCATTCCGAACGTTGCGTCTTCATCACCCCCTGGGCCCAAGCTTGGGTCAGCGGCGGCTTAAATAAACAACTCGCTTTGATTATTTTGTTTTGGCGAAAACAATTCAACAGCTGCTAAATGGACCATAGAGTTCACAGGCCTCCTAATTGCTTCTATAAACAGATGTGGGAGAGCTCGTGGGCGTGGCAGCAACATTTATGTAACTCTCAAAGAGAAAGACGGGGAGAGAAAGGGAGAGAGAGGGAGAGAGCAAATGAAATTTGTGAGCTCAAATCAAGGGAAATTCGTGTTGAATTTCTGGTTTTAAATTTGAGTATAATGAGAATATGGTTGGAAAGTTATTATGCCTGAGAATAAATTAATTGTGTTTAGCAACCGATAAATATATATCCTGAAAAATATTTTGTATGTTAAAGTGATAACCTTGAATTCCAAAGAAACATAAGTTTGAGAGATTATTTTTTAAGTTAAAGCAAAGTAAATGGGGAATGGGATGGCTTTATACTTTCAAAGATATATTTCAACTCCTCAATGAATGGTGTCTTCGCCATAGTCCAGGCTGTTAGGGTCACCGCGTAGCTTTTGCTGGCAAACAAGACCTAGACAAAAATTGGAAAAAATTGGTATAGGATAAACTCTGTGTCAGCCAGATTTGATATAAGAACACAGTCGACATGAAACGCAGACGAAGACTCAAAACTTAAGTAAGTTTTCTAAACTTGTATCTACAACGCTCTCAGACACCACATTTAGGAAAAAGCATGTGTTTGAAGTGAGAAATTCATTATTGAGTTTGAGATCTGTTTCTTTTTTTGGCTTAATTTGCATAGTTCGTTTTTTTGCCATCTGAAAGCAGTTCGTTTACCCTCTTTGAAATTTGTAGGCAATGAGCTCTCCTGGTGCAAGGAACATGGTGAAGTTCTGAAATTTTAAGACTTGTAGGTCTTGCTAGTTGCAAACCTTCCATTTCAAAAATAATCAAAATACTTTGCAGGGCTTTCCAAAGACTCCGGCTTATAGATTCGCACTGAGTTTCATATGTGAGTTAAAGTTTGAGAATTTGAGTTTTGAGCTCTCCCAACTTTCTTTCAGGTTACCCCGTTTTTATTAAATATTCCGACTCGTATTCAGTTATTCAACGAATACTCTGATTACCTAAATTGGTAGTATTCAATGAGGTGAGAAAGAAACAGGAAGAGAGCGAAATCGAGCTGAGACCCGAAAGCTGTGCAGTGTGCATCTAGAAAAATCACCTGGCTATATCTTTCTATCTCACACTCGAGCGAATTTTCAAATGTCGTTTTGATTCCGCTCATGAACATTTATATCCGTTGCACATTATATCCGAAGTCCACCAATTGTATTCGATTGAATATGGTGCAAATACATTTGTTTTCGACTAGTGCAAGCATTCGTTTATCTTTGGAATGATTACAGTATGAATGGCCATTTGAATTTTGTGATGAATGATTCCTGTAGAGTTTTGAATGCAGTCAGGCGGAGCTCTAATATGTATTTCTTTGTTCACGAAACCAGCACTACATTTGCCATTGTAAAACATCATATGGCCAGCAAGCTTTTGATCGATTTAATGGGTGAAAATACCTTTCTGCTCTTACTAGTTACATACACATGTTCATACGTATCTGTGTACAGAAATGCAGCTATTTTTTAAGGTTTTAAAGTAAACAGCGTTATCATAAAGGTTGTTTCGCTTCAAGTTTAGTTTCAGCTACGCCAAGTTCTGTTAATGTTTTGGTTCACAGCAGAAAAAGTTAGATATCCGAATACAAATTTCTTCCATTCAAACATGATTTGCATCCCTGAGCTTTTTCTAAGCAATCCGACTTATTTTCTTGCCAAGCACGAAGCTTACTTTATATTTGCCTTATAAAACTCTTATTCAATTAATAATAGTAAAATAATTCTGAATTAAATTTCCAGCTGCCAACTGCTCGATTAATTTTCAAAAGTATTTTGTAACAAAATCTATGCTATAATTATTTGCATGCAAAATTAAACTGCATAAACACAGGCAATGTACACACACATACACACACACACACACACACACAAGTGCTTGGAATTTTGCATCTTTTGTTGGAAAAGTTTCATGGGCCCCAAAGTTGCATGTTTTGCATTTGACTTGCGTCTGGTTGACACGGTCGCAGGGGTGGCGCTGGGGACATAAGAAGTGGAGTTTTGCCGGTCGCAAAAGTTTTTGCTACCTTTTGCCTGTGGCCTGTGCTGCAGGGAGGGGGAGCGGCAAGGGGCAGCAAAGCAACGCGTATGAAAACTAATAAAGTGTGCAACGTGCGACTGAAAATGGCGGCGTGCTCATTTGCAAACATCGACAGCGGTGCGTGGCTGGCGGGCGCGGCGCTGCTATGAAAGGCACAACAACTTTTGCCAGGCATTAAAATAAGAGCAGCAGAACAGAGCAGGACTGCCTTGTAAGCCAGCCAGCCTGCCAGGATGCCTGCACATCCCTCTACCTATCTGCCTGGCCTTTTGTGTGAGCAACAACTTTAAGCGGGTCTTTCGCTTGAAATTTCGACAATCAACTTTAAATTGCATTCATTGGCAGGCAAATTAGATCAAAGTCGCTGTGAGCCGAGTTTCTTTTTCAATAGTTGGAAACTTTTTCTAAAAGCTTTCCCGAAAACCCATGGCGTTTTCAATTCCTTTTTCTCTCTCCCTCTCTCTATCTCTGCCTCTCTTTTTGGCTGCCAATTTATGGGCAGCGCAAACGTTGCCAAAAAGCGACAGTTATGCCGTTTGAGATAATTGCATTTTATTGCCTTTTATGCACTGCACAGCGTCGTTGATTTTGATGATGGAACGGCGAGCTGCCAGCTGAACTAACTTGGGTACAGCTGCAGTTAATGTGCTTAAAGTGCTGTACATGGGACTCCAACTCCAACTCGAACTGGAACTGAAACTCCTTAAAGCCAGCTTTTATGTACACAGCGGGCTGCAGTTTTATGGCCTCTAACAATTTCGCGCTGACTACGGGCGTGAAATTGTTTAAAGTTTTTGGGCCAAAGTTGCTATAAGTTTTGCGTTGAAAGCAAATCGCTTTTGTGAAATGCCACACAAAGTTGTGACCAGAGGCGAGGCAATGGGACAGATAGTCGAGGACCAGCAAGCGAGAAGGAGAAAGACCAAGTACAGTTGATGGTGGTCCAAACTAGAACTCGCATGTAATGTTTAAGGGCGGCTTGGCAAGACTTTTTATTTAAAAAATACAACTGAATATTTGCCAAATTGTCGAAGATAAAGAGAAATGTGAACAAAAGTTAGCTTTATCATTTGGCAAGGCATTAAAAATGGCAGCCATAAAGCAAGCAGTGAATGATATATGAAAATTATGGTTTTGAGGAATATTATAATAGAAATAGGTCTAGGAGAAAGAGACGTATATGAAATTGTTTCTTAGGCGGAATGAGATGTGCCATCTAGGCTTTTCAATCGCTTATCCATAGCTTAGCCAGCTAATATAAATTGGTTAATACAAATTGGACTATAATGGCACGATATATGAACCAAATGAGGCTTTGTAGTTTTCCATTAAGAGGTTCCAACAATTGAAAGACAAAATTGCCATAGCATTTGCTAAGACATCTGAAAATTATAGTTTGCTAAAAACTTGTTTAAAACGTCTCCGCTTGGCAGGTTTTCCTATGACAGAAACTGAATCAGAAACTCTCTCTCCCTTGTTAATGCCTTTGCTGTTGCCTGCAATCCTCACTTAAGCCAATTGCAACAAACTCTCAAAAATTGTGTGCTTATTAGAAAATTATCTTAGCAGCAACTTTCCGAGTTGTTCCTAATACAATTACCAAGTAAGCCAATTTAACTAAGCCACAAATGCAAACCTTTCCCCCGTCGCCGCACTGTTTGTGCGAGAGTTGTCTTTGTGCCAAAAAGCACTTTTGTGTCACGTAGACAGCGAAATCCGCTTTTGCAAAGATTGCAACTGACTGCAGCTAATTAGAAATTGCTCAAAGGAAACAAAAAATTTTATAGCACCTTTTGAACGTGCCGGCGACAATTTCCAATTCCAATTGCCAACTCATTAGTGGCAAAAGCCAGGCACATACGTATATACGTTTGGCTGCTTCATTATGCACATTAAGAATGACTTTCGTTTAAATTATATATTATATAAATGCCTTATCTAAGCACACACTTTCAATAAATTGCAAATATAATCGACCTGATTATAGCTATCAGGATTTGCCATTCATTCGCTTATAATTAAGGCCAAGACAAAAGGTATACGACCAGTCTGCCTTGAGCCATAACTGCAGCCACATAGCTGTAGAGCTGCCATACTCGCAGTCCTCCAGTCAATAAGAGTTATATGACAATGCCTTGGCTGGGCTGGGCTGGATCTTGGCTGTCTTAAGGCATACCAAGATGCTGTTACGGCTGTCTTGAGAACTCAACTTGAGCAGCAGCAACTGGAGTGCATTTGAGCAAATTGAAATCTGTTTGACAGTTGTGCCTCTCCCTCCTTGGGCCGCCTCGCCTATCTGTCTATTACTGCCAAAATAACATTACAAGTATGTGGGAGTGTGTCCACTGCCTTTTAGGGCTAATTATGTCATTTATTTGTGACAAGTTGCCCTCAACTGAACTCTGAAGAATTAAGACAGAGTTTGCCATATATGGGAGGCAAAATTCAAGCTTTGATTGTCCTACAACGGCCGGCCACATATCTGTCTGTGCTGTCAATTATGTTGGATGTGCAAATGTTGCTCTGATGATTATTACTTTAGCAGCAGACAGAAACCATAATAGATTGACTTATGACAAATGTGACTTTATATAGGTTTGTGTATATTTAATCAATTGAAGTTGAACAACATATTGAAATTAATCGGGGAACTTAACATTGAGAAATATCCATTTCTGTGGGATTTCAAAGTTGTAGCTTTAGCGAGCTGAAGTTTGTGAGCTAGTGAAAACCTTGGTTGATCTTAGGCTGCCGAAAATGTATTAGAAGTCTATCGATCATTCTGATGATTAAAGCTTGGCACTGTGAAGCAAACAGAAAAGAGATAATTAGAAGAATTAGAAAGCCTTCACAGATTGTTTTGAAGTCAGCTAAGATCTCTTCTTCAGCAGTATTTTGTTAACAACTCTATCTTATTGCTGCATAGCTATAGTTATAATTTCTAGATTAGTACTACAAAAAACAGAAGTAGATCTTAAATGAAATGAAAGAAATTAAGATTAAGAATGAAATTATTTAATATAAACTTCTTACTTCATTAGAAAATCATATTATTCTTCTTAAGACTTGCAATTCATATATCGAAAACATGTTAAAAGCGCAGATTATATGAAAAGCAGCTCCTGGAAAGACTAAACTTGCACTGTATATAACTTTTCATATATTTATGCTACTGTATCTACTTTCTGATGTTGTAATTCAGGTAAGCTTTTGATCTAGTACTTCTGCATATACTGGCAACCCAGGCATGGCCGAAGCATTTGTCTGGGTTAACATTATGGTAGGTCTACACAGTTACGAACTTGTATGTCATATCATATTCACTTAGGATGATTGCGATATTCTATCAGCCATCTCGTTCATAATTTATCAATTCAAATTTGAAACTTTCTTTGTTTTTAAAAGAATATCTTTGCTTTAGATCAGCTGTGGGCTTCAAATGTTCAACCTAGAGAGCTACAACAACATCTACAAGAAAAACAACCATTGATATCGTAAGCTAATTCGAATGTGCGAGCGCCCTTAGTATGCTTTTATGAATGTAGTATTGTGTAGATATTTCATTCCCATCAATGGACAACTCGAAC
Source organism: Hirtodrosophila duncani (assembly GCA_037043425.1). Taxonomy (NCBI): domain Eukaryota; kingdom Metazoa; phylum Arthropoda; class Insecta; order Diptera; family Drosophilidae; genus Hirtodrosophila; species Hirtodrosophila duncani. The sequence continues at coordinate 2,089,141 of JBAMBM010000834.1, read as the reverse complement.
CTGAACTGGGTCAAAATGAAGGTAGAAGTTTCGTATGGGAATGCATTTATATGACGACCATAAATTCTGCTACACATTTTATATATTTACTTATTTCTATATAGCGCTATATATGTATACAGTTAAAGCAAAAACTGTAGCAACTGAAACGAAGCAACAACAATGCCGCCCAGATCTATTTGTGAAGAACAGAATAAGGAGTCACTTATGAAATCAAATGTGCGAGCAGGTCAGCAACATAAACATACCCAGAATCTGAGTTATTAATTTAGTTTTATAAACAACATATATATATATACATATATACTTAACATATTTTTACAGTTTTTACAATTTAAGCTTTTCCTTCACTGAAATCTGTTTCATTTGATCGGCGAAATTACTGCAGTTTACACATTGAAAATAAATAAATGCGCTTGTCTTTGCCAACCATTTAACAACTGCGACAGTTAACCTAATGAATTTGCATATGAGAGCAGGTAAGGGCCAAATGACACACACGCAAGCCCAGGGGAGTTTTTAGATAACAAAAAAACAACAAAAAAAAAAATAAAACAAAGCAGCGCTTGTCATTTGAGAAAACACACGTGTATTTGAGTGTGTGTAGGTGCTCAGGTGTGTTTGCCTGCAACTCCAAACATTGCCATGACAGCAGCAACAGCGACATTCATTAAGCGCCAGCTACAGAAACAATGGCAAGAATTTTTCACAAATTGGATGACATTTTATTTGGATGTGTGTGGGTTAGCTGAAGCGCTACTCGAAACAAAAAACATAGCATACTTTTGGGCACTCTGGTTACAGTCAGACTTAACACAAGCTTAAAGTTGTTGGCTTCCTTAAGGTGTTGACTTCCCCATTGTACCTTTGTGCTGTGTACCTTTGCCTTGCCCCTCCTTCTACCCTCTATTGTGTATAATTCATTTCATTTTATTTGCATTGACCAAAAGACAAACAAAGGCAAAGAAAGGCAGCACTTTTATGTGCATTTTACTTTGGCATGCTTTGGATGCTGTGATAATTATCAAACAATAAAAACAATAAACTGGGATGACACCATAAAAACGCAAAATCCACGCCCCAACCATCTAACCGACTAACCCTCAAGCCCATCTAAAGGCAGCTGGCAAGGTGTGCCAAAGTTTTATCTTACGTTGCGTTGCGCTTTTTATATTTTTTTATTTTATTTTTTTATTTCTTTACGTTTTGCTTCTTTTTTTTTTTTTGATTGTGTTTGTAAGGGCCTGGCTGCTTCTTTCATGGAAAACTGTGACCAGCAGCAGCAGCAGAGGCAGCAAGGAGAACATCAAAAGAAGCAGCAGAGCAGGAGCAGTAGTAGGGGCAAGCTGATGCTGACAAAAGGGCCGCCAAGTGCACTTTGTAAAGGAGAATGTAGTATAAAAAGCGAAAATGCAAAAAGGATGAAGGAAAAAGGGTTTTGTTGAGCGATAAGCACAATTTATTTGTCTGCGGGTATTGACAAGCCCTGAGGTTGCCAGATGAAGCCGGATAGGTGTGGAGGTTAAGGATTGTTACACAGCAAAAAATGCTAATATCAATGGGAGGGATTTTTAATCAATATGCAACTACATATTCAATTTTTCATATCATTCGAATAAGCAGTACCATACAGTTGCCTTGTAATTGAGTAGCCTTCATCAACATCTTCTTCGTTTGAAGTTTTTGCCCTCTCATCTTCCTTTTCACACATTCTGCTCACTGATTTCTTAAAAATTGTTCTCTGTGTAGCAAAATGGAATGTCTGAGTTCTCGTTTTTATGGTCGTAGCTCAGTTCAGCTTTCAGCTGGCTGTCAAGCCTTGGTCATGAGTATTGACTCATCTTCATCTTCAGCTTCATCTTCCACTAGTGCTGCCTTTGGTACCTCAGTTTCATCTATTGGTCGCTGATTAGCGCCAAATGCGCGGCCGCCACTTAAAATTCCAACGGCACATCGATAATTTATTATGCAACTCTGTTTTGGGCGCAGGACCTTTTGCCTAAGCATTTCGTGCCAATAAAAGATTTACGCTGCCTGAATTTTAAATGACGCAAACGAAACTGTGCCGATGAAGGTTGGAGCTGGCATAGGAACGCGTTAGTTCAAATACACCTGGGAATTTTGTTAATTACGCTGAATAAATGCAGGAAATGCCGAAATAGTCGAATAGCGAAGGCCAACAGGGACCTGGCAAGGCACCCCTGCAGCAGGTGTGGCAGTAGAAAAGTGGGCCAAAAAGGAAAAGGCCTATCGATAACTCATAAGGCAAATTAAAAAGCAGCTAGAAGGAAATGTTGCTCAAATGAAATTAAGGAAACTTAGCCAAACTGTTTGATGAGCTATTAAGGAGTTTTGTCTTTTCTTTTTTTTGCTAAAAGGAACATTTATATGAGAGTAAAGGAATACCCAGTTGAGCCTGTACAAGACAAAGGGAATTTAGAGAAAATATATGAGTAAAATGTTGCTTGAGTAAAAAGTTGTGGGCAAGACGAAGAAGAGCTCAGAGAGTGGTGGTGCTTATAAAAGCCTTCGAGATGGCCCAGCTGGAGTTTTTCAAAGCTGTTGGAGGTGCAATGGTTAGATCGACTCGGCTGTTGATGCCGATCAAGAATATATATTCTTCGTTCTGCCTGTTGCATACATTTGCACGAATACAATATACTCGTTTACTCTACTAGAGTACGAGTATAAAAAGTTTATAAAGAAATATTCAAAAAATTTTAAAAAATATCACGACTGTTTTCCAAGCTTTGCAGATACATATAATATCTTAAAATCAGGGGCCCTAGTGATGAAAAACATTAAAAAATTAAACTGTTTGCGTTAGCGGACTCAAGGTCGTGAGTGAGCGAAAAAACGTTTGAGTTTTTGCTTTTTTAGCTGCCTGTATAAGTCCGTCGGATTCCATTATTCCCGCCGCATCTCACTGTAATTGACATTAGCACAAAGTTTATAATAAAACTACAAATTGAAGATAAGCTATGTTAACAGCTCTTTCATGACCTGCCAGAGTCAATCATCAGAGTCCTGCTGCTTAACAACTATCTAATCATTTCAAAACGGGAACCCAACGTGAATTCCAATTTGGGAAACGAATGGAACCTTGAACCCACTAACACAAGTACTTACAACATTACAGGTCGATAAAAATAAATTTGAAAAAAGTAAGTTAAAAATTAGAGATTTTATTGTTACCTTTATGTTAGCGAAAAGATTACTTTATATATATATATTTATAATATATATAGAAAATACATCAAGAATGAATTTTTTACGTTTTGTTAGTTAATTTTGGTATAGTTCAATTCAGTTTCTTTAGCCAGAAAACATAACTTCGTTTTAACAGATTGCTTTAAAGCATTTGGCAATATGTTTCCTCGCCTCAGTCAAAATTTGGGAATTTTCGCACCTTTAGATACATTTTTTTCATTATTCTACAAAATCTTAAAATAAATTTAAAGAGATTTATAATGGTCACGAGAGGCGACAGTCTAAGTTTAAGTTTGATGAGTCGTTTTTTTCATGTGGAAGTTTTTGGACTCTGTTTGGATTTATCAATAGAGAGGAAGCTCTCTGCTTGGTTTTCTATTTTGAATGAAAACTGTAAGACAACATGAATATGGAGCATCATTATTAGCCATCAAATTAGCCAAAAATTAACAAAATCTTCAAAGCCTCTGCCAAAAATCTGCTAGCAACTTCAATAACTTTTTCAACGCTCTGTTTAATTAGTTGTGCAGAGACATTAAATGCATTAAATTTAATCTATATCTTAGTACGAGCACATTTGTAAATTGTATCAAATTGGTTGTTCTCTTTGTTGTATCGGGGATTGGAATTTGAATATTAAAAAAATGTCTGAGTAAGCCTTAAGATTTTATATTCTAGGTAAAAAGATGGCAAGGCATTTGTTGCCTCCAATCCAAACACACACGTGTCTACTTAGAGAAGGGAGTTTAAGAAGTTGTATGAAATAAATGGTTGTATCAAATTTCCTTCAATTTTCCTTGCTTTAATATTGTTTTATGATTTGTGATATTCATGCTTCCTCACTGAACTTACCGAACTGCCCTCGTAAATATGGGAAGTTTCATTTATGTCTTGTAAGGGACAACCCTCAGCATTAAAAAACCAATTCATATACTCGTACTTATACGCCTGCATAAAAAATTCCTTTTGCTCTGCTTATTAAAAAATTCTTGGTCTGTCAGCAACATCGTTCTGTCTTTTCCACATCCCCACTCATCCCCACACAGCTGTCCTACACCTTCACTCCCCGTCCCCCGCGGCACCAACCAAGCAAAAGTCGCTAGGCATAAAGAAATCAATCAGGCGGCACAATGCAGGCGCAGGCAAGTTATCCAACGACTTCGATAAAGGTCCCCTACCCCTACCCCCACCACGGCCCCCAACACCAATCCCTAAAAATGACTCGACGAACTTGCCGTTAAATGGTGCGTGAAACGTGAAAACACTTTAGCTATCTTAGGGTGCGGCAGGCAGATTGTCGGGTTGCCTTCGCTTAGCTTTTAAAAACTGGAAACTCACATGTAAATGGCTGCTAAGCTGTCCCAGTCCCAGTCCCAGTCCACGGACACAGCTAAGCCAAAATGTTATGCCTCCTCGTAAGGATATCTAGACACTGCCGTATCTATCCTAAACCTGCCCAGCGCGCCCCCTCCACATTCATTTCTTTTCCTTTCGCATTGAATTATGCATTTTAATTTTGGGCCAGCTTGTCAAAGCGTTGGCCATGGAACATTTATTATGTGAATTCTTGGCTATTTTCAACACTTTAATTTAACTTTCGGCCAGTGCATTTCCTTGGCCATTTCTTAGCTTCGAGTCTGGAGTCGGGAATCAAGGCAAATGGTGAACTATGTGTGTGTGTGTGTGTGTGTGTGTTAGTGTCTATGTGTGTGTTTGTGCGGGCGTGCGCCTTTGTAATGGACATGTTAGACGTTGGCGAAAATGATATATGACTTTTTCATTTCCTTAATGAAATTAACTTTGCCGTTTTGGCCAACGTTTGCCCAGCTTTGCTTTGGCATCTGCCGTTTGCCTTTACATAATGTGTGCCCAATTGCGTTCATTTTTTTGATCTTGAAGAAAGAAGCCCTCCCAAAAAAAAGAAAAGGAAAGGAAAAGCAAAAAAATAGAAATTCATTTTGCCTCATTAGTCGGCAACAGCATGCTGTCCATATATCATTATTTCGGACTCAATCTCAGGCATTAACAGTTAAAGCTTTAATGGAGCATGCATGTGTATTTAAAAAGCTTTGCCGCCGCCCAACCTCCATAATTTGAACAAACTGTCCGGCGGTGGGGCTTAATCCCATGTACAATAATTTTAACTTAACACAAGCCAGCGCACAGGTTGCCTCTTGCTGGCTGCTCGGCATTCGCTCTGAATTCTGGTTCTGGGCTTCAGAAGCTCGGCAGGCTGCTCTGCCTTTGCTCTGCCTGGACACGAATTCATAGATTATGCGGCTTATAACTGGCCGGTAAATGCTCAGGCCACGGCATGTCCATACATGTATATGGTAAGGGTATGATTGTGTGCGAGTGTGTGCGAGTGTGTGCAGGTAAGCATTGGGCTTTCTTCTGCCGTTACTTTGTATTAGACAATGGTCTGCACTTTAATTATTTTTATTGGTTGCGCAACCCTAAGCCTGGCAGCATTTTAATTGGGTTTCCACTAAGCGACCCAGAGGACAACGCAAATTGTCTGCGCAAATTCCATGTAGAAAAATATTTAATATTGATAATTTTTGTACTCCACGTTATCGTCGACCATTCGCCAATGTCATCTAACAATGGCTGACCAACAATGGGCTGCAATTGGCTGTGAATTTGTTAAAATTTCAATGAGGTAAAAACTATTTATTTAACAAGAAACCGCGAGAGATATGTCCGTCCTGATGGCTGGTCGAAAACAATATAAGCTAAAATATTGCAGTGGCGAAATGTGAAATGACAAACTTTTCAGAGCGATTCAGTTTGTCATAGGAATTTATGTGATTTTATTTAGGCAGTGAACTCACATATAGGCTAACTTTAGGACGAGGAAAAAATAATCTATTGATATTTTGTGTGAAGCATTTGTCCATGGGATGATATCATATCCAAAGCTGATATTGATTCTAATAAGAAAAATTGTAAGCCGAGAAATTTCTTTTCTTAATACTAAGGCAGGACAAAGCCTATTACATAGTAATCTGTTAAGTAAGTGGTAGTTTTACTATGGGTGGTAAGCCACAAAGTGGCCGCTGCATATCGATTTTCTAAACTCAATCGGGAAGGGATAGATATTTGATAGTTTAAACTTCAAAGTCTATTTATTATAGTTTCACAGATCTATGATAGGCGATCTATACAATATCGACTCAGCTTACGATAAACATTGTGATATCTCAACTAGTTTGCAACTGTTCCTTCGCAATAATGAGACAAAGAAAGGAAATGAATAATACTGAATACTTTAGAAGCAAAATTATCTTCAACAAAAGTTAGTAAAACCATGACCCATACACTCAGAGAATAAGGTAATACCACGGTCAATAAAATAACCTATTCGATTTCAATGGAAGCGTAGTTTTAACCAATTTATCTGGAAATCTTCAATACTTTGCCATTGTGCGGCGGCGATAAAAAATGAACCATTTATTTAATTGAAAATTGTCCCTGCTGTCAGCAGCGGCACGAGAGCCTGGGAAAAATATGTACCCACAGGATGGCCCGGGAGTCAGCTCAAGTCCACTTGAGGAATTTCTGCAGTGCCATTCGGAGCTGCCATAGTTGCATCTGCAGACTAGTTTTTGCTGGCAAATGAAGTTGGCTGTACAGCGTCTTGACAGACGGGTGGACTGTCGACGCAGTAGCGATGGGTTGGACGCACGTGGCGAATTCATTATGCCCGGAAGTAATCATAAATTCCAGACACAGACTTACAGGCGTAGACAAAATGGCATAATATTTTGCACAGTGTGTCAGTCAGAGTGGAGCTAGAGTTAGCATTGGAGTTGGAGTCCGTCGGTTTGATAGTAATAGTAATTTTCCCATTCCGATTGCTCTGGCTAACGTTTTTGGTGTGGGTGAAGAACTAGCATCGCGTTGCTAATTTATGGCCAAGGATACGAAAGTGATAGAGCTGAAAGCAGCAGCCACCGGTCGAGCAAACGGCTGGCCAATGTTTTACATGGAAACATTGCCAGTAGCTCTGGTTCCGGCTCCGGCTCTGCCTGGTTGGCAAACGACAACTGAAGACAGTGACAAATTAGCCTGGTGCGTGGTTCGTGCGCAATTTGCATAATGAGCCTTTGACAAAGATGTGTGGCCACTGTCTCGCACCTAAACACACACACACACACACACACGCATGCACACTGCACAAACACAACTAAACAAAGGCGTCAGTTAGATGAACGTTCCATTTACTGCTTAGCTCCGATTTCAGCATGCGAGGTAATAAAACGCCTCTAGCATAAGAAAAAAAAACAAGAAGAACAACAACAGCACGTGTGAGAAAATGAAAATGTCACACAACACGCAGCCTCAAATCGACACCTTTGACACCACACAGACACACAAACATACATATATGCAAGTATAAGCAACATTCGTTTAAGTTCTCCAGCATAACTTAGCAAACATTTTGGAAATTTCTGCATGGCAGTTTTCAGTTTGTCGATCAGACATAGGAAAACTGAGTGTGGAAAAGTGAGTTGATATTTAAAAAAAAGTTTCTTTGGTAAATGAATTATTGCACAACAAATTTAGAAAGCATGAAACCATAAAATCTAGAGATTCCTTTTTATTTCTCTAAAAATTATTAGGCATCTGAATATTTTATCTGGCTCACGTCTTTCCCAAGATATATAAGATTCATCTGATTCATCATATGTGCAATACAAAATGTTCACAGGGTAGGTACTTCACACATACACACACTTAGCAAAAACTTTCAGTCTGTTTGCCTTGGCTAAAAAGCTTTTTTACGTTTAACGCAAAAAGGAGAACTCTTAACTCTCAGTTCTCAGACCAAGTGGCAGGAAACGAGCCGCAATGAAATGTGCCACGGCCTAGAAATTTTTATTGAATTTCTGCACTTGCTCCTTTTTTTATTGCTGTCGTTTAAAGACGCTCAAGTTGCGCTCATAAAAACGTCAAGCAAATACATAGTCAAAAAAGTGTTGCATACCGCGTGGGGCGCACGCCTTTTCTGTCACGCGCTGCGTTCCGTATTTGAATTTCGCTGGTTTTCAAATTCCAAATGCATAGCAATAGTATGTCTTGGTAGGTGGAAACCAATGGGAAATCATTTGCAGGAATCATGGCAGAGAGATAAAACCAAACTCGAGTTAAACTTATCATGGCAAGGGCATTGATTGTGCAGCCGTTCAACGCTGTGCATTTTATGTTTATTTGCGATTGTTAAAACTTAGAGTTCAATTTGTGTTCTACAATGATTGTATGAGTGAAATTTGCTTTTAGCAATGGTTTTATTGCAATTTCAATGCCCATACGAATGCTCCATTTAGGTTTAGTGATTATACTCTGTTGCCGAAATAGGAGGGAATGGGTCTATATTGCTTTTATGAACGCAACTGATTTAAAGGAGTGGATACTTCGCTACTTGTTTTGTTTAATTTATATAGAAATAATGTCTATTGAAGTTCATTAAATATCAGAAAAGTGGAAGATAAAGACAACAGAGTATCTCATATTACAGCAAACTCACCCTCTCGCCTGCAGTATTTCAGTGTTATTTCCATTAGAATTTGATTTTGAGTTTTGTTGTATGCCAAAAATCAAAGGCATTCAAACTATTTACACACTGGCATTTACTAGCTTGGCCTGCGCCTAGGGGGGCGTATGAGTAATGTAGTGCAAATTGCATACTGCAGCCGAAAACCGAAATCCAAGTCATTGGCAAACATTTATCAAATATTTCTTAATTTTGGCAGCATTTGCATGTAGCCAAACATAATTACACACACAGCACCTTGCCGTTTCCGTCTCGTCTCTCTGTTTGGCTGGCCAGAATCTAAGGCATAGCTTTTGGCTAGCTGGCTGCTGGCTGCTGGCCAGCTTTTGATGATTTGGTATAATCATTCGGCAATCACAATCACAATCAGAGTATCGAAAAACCAATTATGAAGCCGAGTAACATGACCACACGTAGAGAGTGCAAACAATTGGAACGGATGGTGAAGCTGAAGTTTCAGGAGCTGCCACAGAAATGTGTTACCCATGTTTAAGTTTATTTATTTATAAAGGCGACCCCAAAACAGAAGTTGGCCAACAATGCCAAGCTCTTGCTCATTTTGACTCATTTGACACATTTCACACATAGTTACAAGCCCAAGCCCAAGCCCAGGCTCAGTCTCAGTCCGAGTCTCAGCCTGGAGCTTAGCCTCCAACGAAGGCCGTTTGCCATAAATTTCACACAGTGACAAAAGTTTTGTGACACATTTGTTTGTTGCTTGTCGGCGTCCTGCGTGCTCGTGTGTGTGGAAGATACGTTTAATAATTTAAATTATTTGCAAGGCATTGTAAAGTTTTCTAATGCTCCACAAATCCGACAACAAAATTCTACCCAAACAACAAAAAAAAAGTGAAACTTAAATGTAAAAGTTTGCTGTCACATTCAGGTGTGGGTCCCAAAAGTTCTCCTTATGCTGTTTTTGTGTCCTTTTGCAGAAACATAAATATATTTATTTATAAATTCCATGAAAACTTTTGCGGCTGTGATTGACTTGCTTCTTAGCCAAAAATTAGCTTGTCTTATGCTCGATTTCGATTTGAATAGCTGTTAGCTAAAATACTTTAAGGTAATTGCGCTGATTGACCCACGACCGCAGCTGCGGTTACCACAGCTACCGATGCGACCACCCCATGCCTCCGCCTCCGCCTTTGCCTTTGCCACGCCGTTGGCCACAAGTCCCAGTCAAATCAGTGTCGGAATGGATTTCTTGGCACTGGCTGCCATTCATTCAGTCTGTCAGTGGGGGGAGGAGTGAACGTTTTTTGCCAGAACCAAAGCCACAAACTGAGCTGGCGATGAACATTCTAAGACTTAAATGATTTGGAAAGCATGCCATAAAATTAGCTCTGAGGTTTGCTGTGAATTGAAAAGCATTTTATGCAAGTATGCAATGTGATTTCAGCTGAGAAGATGATGCGACTTTGCTGGTTCATTTTTATGTTTATCCGTATTGAGGAGTGCAGATGGATAGCTTATAGCAAATGAAAGGCAATTTAATAATGTGCCTAAGAAAGTGTGTACAAATTTGTCTTAGATACTTATAAAGTGAAACTAGAAACTAAAATCGAATCCTATTCATCTGGCGCCTGTTCTGAAAAGAACAACTTTGTATGCTTTTTGTGAATTAATACTGTGAGATAATCTTGTTTAAGCTTTGAGCTTAAAAGGCATTCTTCGACCTCAGTGGAAGCAGCAGACAATTCTGGTCAATTCTGAGCGGAACACAGCCATTGGTTTAGCTGAAATGTTCAAAGAATTTTGCAGCCTTCAAGATAGAGGGGACGTCTCACACATCACTCATACAAAGGGCCGCTCACAACCATCTCACAGCCATCTTAAACCAACTTAACTAAATTGATTGTTTAATATATATATGTGTATATATTCCTCTTTCATCACTAGCTCTGCCATCCACACTAATGGCCCTTCTTCATAGCCGCCATCACATCCGTTTAGTGGAGCATACATTTTAAGCTCATCATTTGGCGCTTAGCAGCACGCATATGACATTTCTTGTTAATTATAAACAAACACGCAAACACAAACAGGCTCAGTCTCAGATAGAAACGACGCTCCGCTAAAAAGTGTCAGATCTCCAGATGGTTATCAGCACAGGCGGAAAGCCGACAAATTAGCCCCACATCAACTTCAACCCTTGGCAGAAATTTGTCGGCGGCTTAACAGGCAACGCATTGCGGCGACTCAGCTCATAATTTCTTCTTCCTTGGCTTGGGCTTATTAATTTATTAAGTCGCGTATAAGAGAGAGAGCAGACAGAGACAGTCGACTTAAGTTTCCTCAGCCAAGAAGCAAACAAACAAATAAAAACTAAAAAATTATGCCTCGACAAAAAAGTTGGCAGCGGCACAAAAAATGAGGAAAAGATATTATGAGCGTGGCGCTTCAATGTCGCTTAATGTCACCAAAACTACCAGACTTAATTATACAAACACACACACACAAATATACATACACGCACACACACATACACATATACTAACTTAGTTTATTTTTTTGCTCAAACAGTTTATGGCTACTTGAAAATTCAAAAGTTCAGCGGGAAATAAAAGTTGGCGCATTCGTGCAGAAAGTCTGGCAGCGACGATGTAGAATAGAGACCAAGGCGGAGGTGGAACTAAATGCATTAACTTTATTATTATTATTTTTTTTTTAGTTATCCTGCACTTTAAGCTCATTAAAAGGCATTGCAAAATTATTGATTATGTCGTTAATAAATATTGACTCAGCCACTTCAAGCGACGCAAAGCTATTAAACGCAATTTAATGAGCGCTTGCCAGCGCCCCACAATGCGTATGCGTAATTTTATATAGCAGTTAATTTAATTTTTTTTCCCAACATGAATTGAAATTCAAAGCGAATACAGCAAAGCGCGGGTTGAGGTGTGAATGTGGTTTCATAAATATTTATAATTATTATTACAACATTTTTTTGTATTTTGTGTCGGAGCCTTAAATGAAACTAATTAAAATATACGCAGGTAGTTGGAAAGCCTTGGGAGTGGGCAAACATTGTATACAGCAGCTTAATGATGTAAGCGATAGGTGATGGAGGCCGTAGGAGTTGGCAGCAACAACAGCAGCAGCAGCAGCAGCAGCTGCTCCAACTCCAAGTCAAGCCCTGTGCATTACACAATGCTCTAAATAACTTTGTGTACGCATCATTATATGTCTTGTCAACGGCAATCAGTGTCCTTTGTTCGGCACACACATGCCCACGCATGCACACACAGGCGCACTCATGCATATACATACACTAAAAGCCTCCTTGTGGCCTACTCCTGCTCCTGGCTCCTTCCATGGCATGGCATGGCACCTACATCTACTTTACGCAAATTGAGTTAGTCACACACAACGCAGTAGCTGCTTAAATTTAGTGTTAATTTCGTTAGTGAGCGCATTAATGTTGCGAAATATGAATGAACAGATAGCAGTTGCCAGGGCTGGTTGAAGGGGGTGCCTATTGAAGGGTGGATAGCCTGAGCCTGCCCCAAAAACCTAAGCCAATAATGCAAAGTTGCTGCAAACTCATTAATGCTGCATGGTCTGCCTCGCATACAGATAACTAAATGCAGTGCTTAAGTGGCAGCTGCCTTAAAATCTAAGCCTTTGACAAAGCGACAGACTGCCAGACAGACTACAATTGGAGTGCACAGTGGTATGTATCAAGGTTAAAAAAGATATTTCTTAAATTTGGTGAAGGATAAGAGTAGTAAATGTTTGAATTTGGCTTTGGTTTCAGCTGAACAGACAGGTGTTGGTTTAGTATATTTATGATTTAGCTAAATTTATACCATTTTATACGGAAATCTTTTACCAAAGCTGTTAAAATATATTTATATTGATTGAGTTTTCTTTGTTGGAGGATAAGGTATATTTTTTTATTATTTCCACATAGATGTAGCGTAATTAGAAGTCTTAGGAGCGATTTCGCCTCTCCCGTTTAGCACAAACTGCCACTTCATCTGACACTTCAAGCGCAGTTTCGCTTTCGCAAGTTCACTTTAGGCCTTGTATCAGCTCATTTTTATATTTCAAGAAGCATATGTCATCTCGCCCTTTTATGGAAAACCAAATGTAATACACATAATTGTACAACTTATTGTGCATTTAATATAAAGTCTCTCTCTGGGATTATAAATGAGACAAAAGTGCAAAGCAGATGCTCTCAAAACTCATCAGAGTAGCTTAAATTATTTTGAAAAATATGAAGAGATTTTAGTTGTCCAAGACCAAAGCCGCTGACTCTATTAATTTATGAGATTGCGACGAGTTTTCTCCTCTGCCAGTTTTGCCTTAAGAACTCACAACTTCTCTCCTAGTCTTATAGAAGCGGCGACTTGTTTCCAGGTCTGCACTTTCTGTTTCCAAGTGACTGCGTCAGACTTACTGTTCTCCCGAAGATGCATCTGATCCTCCACAATCTCTACGAAGACCATTTCTTCTTTCACTTTATAATATTTGCTTCTTTCCTTTGCATCGCCTTGAATTTTAATAATCTAATAATATTAGATTGTTTTAGCTGTTCTTGATAGCAGTATGACCAGATTTAGCCAAACATTACCAACATTCTATGTGACCCTGCCACACAGCGTTGCCACATATACACGAAATGCTAAAATAATGTTAAATCAAAGATGTGAAAACGAAAGGCAATCTATGTATAACCATGTTCTACTGCTTAATAACTGAAACTTTATAAATTATGAACTTTTTTTTCAGTTTTCCTTTTGGAGTCGATCTTCTAATGATTACAGTTGAATATTTAATGGGCGCCTTCTCTTAGATATTATCGATTGCACTCCAGAATGCTGTATTGTTGTTAACCAAATGTGTTAGAACTCGTATGCACTCAGTATATCAAAATTTCCACTGTGCAGGATGGCGGAAAGTGACATTAATCACGAATTTATGTGACACAGACATCGTCATCACTATATCACCATCACCACTATCAGCAGCAGCAGCGGCAACCACACTCAGACTATCTCCATTTACAGTTATTTGCATATTTTGACATAAACCTTGACACACACACACAAACACACACACACACATATATATATGTATAAGTATGTGATGGTAAATGCATTACCAAAAGCGGCTGCCTTGCCAAATTTCTACTGACAATTTGAGTGACGCATATAGCGCAAGGAAGCGCGGGCTTGTTTGCACTCCCGCTGCTAATTCCGATTGCTATTCCGATTCTGGCACTGCTACTCGGGGGGGAGGACATGCATCAAACATGATTTGTCTGCCCTGGCACTTAAAGTTGAAGCCCAAAACTAGCAATTTACTTCGGTCTCAAATGGAAAATGCAGTGAAGTGTATATATTTCAAGTTTATTTTGTGCAAAAAACTTGCCTGTCAATTAACAGCAAACTCAAAATGCAAAACTACATCAGAGCAGTGGTCGCAGATCTTGGATGACTTTGTATGCTCTTTGTGAAGGAGAAGACTGAGAAGTGAAGCAGCCTGAAGGCATGAAGATCTGAATTGAGATGAGTTAATGCTATAAAGAGCTTGCCGTGAGTTCATGAACTGCCTAAGTTAGAATGAGCAAGCCACATGGATGACCCCTCCTATGCTTTGTTTGTTCTCTCAGCAAAGTTCAGCTGAACCAGAACCAGCTGACTAAAACTTTCGTAACCTCACGTAATATTTATGTGCTGCTATTTTTTAAGAGGCATCCCAATAAATTATTTTGCACAAACAGCATATGCTAACAACTATGTCCAGCCGTTTGATTAGTGTAGCACAACATAAACTAAGCAAAAACCCATCAGCCCAGTTGCACAAAACTTTTGTCAATTAAAATATGAAAAATACACCACCAGACCCGGCCAGAAACCAAACCAAACCAGACCCGACCAGGCCAGGCCAGGCCAGAACAATCCAGCGAAGCACTAGCAGAATGCAGTCCAAGACCAAGTCTGAGTCCGAGTCCGAGTGGCAGCGCCAACTAATAAAAAGTTTTTGCTGGCAACTCGTAAAAGGACATTGCAAGAAGTAATATTTTGGCCATATTTGGCCAGCTTGGCAATGGCAGCGAGCCTGGCAACTTTCACTAACCAAATGCAACTGTTGCCTGCCGCCAAGATCTAGGGACGGAGTGCATCGAGGAGAGGGGGCATTTGCATGCGCCCAGAGTGTGCCCGAAACTTTTGTAATTAATAAATTATTTATGAAGAATGAATGAAAAGCAGAAGCTGCCAGCGACCAACTCCAACTGCAATTCACTTCATTTTTAAATAATGAAAAATTACTTTGGCTTTGGCCAGCATCATAAATAAACAGCCAGAGCTGGAGCCGGAGCCGGAGCTGGAGCTGGAGTCGAGCACTACTTCAAGTAACTTTACATAAAAGCGTTGCCTAGAAATATTGTCCACAAAACGGAAGTGCAAAGGCTATGGAAATTTCGCCATGGCCACCAACTCGACAGGGCCTCATCAATGGCCGCCGTTGTAGATCAGGGTCAGCAATGATGCAGAAACGCCCGCTGGCTATCATTGCTCTCTATTGATTTTTAAAGATTTTGTGGAGGGTATAATGATTTTGTCATGGCATTTGTAAGCCAGAGAATACAGAAAGAGAATGTATTATATAAACGCTTGTTAATGCGAACAAGTTTCCTAGTTTTGAAGTTATCAGATAGAAACCTTCACCAAGAGCTTCTAACCTTACGGAAACTGAGTTCGTTTCGTTTTGCATAACTTGTCGTTGTTGGAAGTACCAAAGTGAGTGTCCTTGTGTGGGTATCATATATGTATGTATGTTATGTCCCTCGTACTCACATCAATGCGCTATTTTGTTCTAGTATTAATTTAGAATTTAGCAATATTTTAACAAAAACATTTCAAATGAAGTTTAGAAAAATTAGAACTCCACAATGAGTCGAAGCATTTGTATAACTCCACCATAAAGTGAGTGTTCGATTCTGAAAACAGCTCAAAAACAGTGTTGACTCTGCATCTGAGAGGGTATTTAGGACTCGTTTATCCAAAAGCTGGCTTCTATCTTTTCTTATTTTCATTTTTGATATGCTAATCCATGCGGAATTGTGCGACTGTGTGGCTGAGGGCCACTCTTGTGGTGTCTTCTTCAGAGCTCGCCCATCGCTTTCTGGGCGCAAATTAATAACAAAGAGCCAAGGCAGCAAATGTAGATGCCTCTGGCGATTGGAGATGGCCATGGGCAGCGTAAAGAAAGCGAAAATCGCACAATTTGTTAGACGTTTGGCATTTGAATTGATTGAATGCGCGGACGAGCGAACGCGAACGCGAACGAGAACGAGAACTCTAAGCGAAAGTAATGGACAGGGCAGTGAACGGCCTGGGCGCCCTCTATATCAATTTCGAGAATTTATAGCATGCCAAAAAGTGAGTGCAGTAAATTGAACTTTTGAAACGCAAACACAGTGGTTACAATTGATGATGAACAGGAAGATTTGAAAGGCAAAAAGATTGCCGGCCTCCAATTGAAAGTAGTCCAAAGAGCAGCAGTGGAGGAAGGCACAAACCTGCAGAGCAGCAGCCTCATCTCTGTGAAACTTCATAATGTATATCTCTGCATGTTCCAAAAGTTCGAATAGCCATCTATGCAGACAAGCCAAGCCTGCAATGCGTTCATTGGCTAGCAGAAGTTTCATCTAAAGGTTGTTTCTGACCCACCGTGCACGGACTTCCTTGCATAGGCATCGACATTGACTTCAGCAACGCTTGGGCGCGTTTGATCATTTTCAAATTTTTACAACTTTGTGATTGGATTGCAACTGCCAATGGCCATAGGGCTAAGAGAGGAAGGGCAACGGATACATGGAGCATATCCTTTTACAAAACTAAGCGGTTGAGGCATTCCTCTCGGCTTAAAAACTGTTTTGTGAGCCCACAAGCTGCTTACAGAACTGTGGGCAATGGTCGTCGAAGTCACGTGAGCTGATTTCTCGAGCTGCTTGTCTGCTCTTCTGCTGCTTTTATGCACTCAACTGATATGGGATAAGTGCTTCCTGCTGCATTTCGCTCTAATGATGGCATAATTGCTTTTGTTCTGCAGCTGTAAATGATACACTCAGGTGTATATATCATTGTTGCCATCAGGCAGGACACAAAGATAGATATATACATAGAGAAAGAGAGATAAATGCCGTCGCTTAACATACTGCACATAATTGCAAGAGCAGACAAAGGGAAGATTCTTAAAGCAGTTTTGCCTGTCAGACTCTGGCAGCTGGATGAAAAAATTGAAAGTATCACGTCACGAATAACAAAGCCTGGCTAGCCAAGGGACGGATGGGGTCGAGACGAGCAGCAGCAAACGCGAAGAGGAACTGGAAAAAAACGCAGAAAATGGCGTAAATCGGGGACAACGCGAAGCATAAAAGTCAAAAAGTGTTGCCAAAGCATAAAATGGACGACAGTCCGTGAAATTAAATGCCAGCAGGACATTGAAAGCGAACTGAAACTAGAGCTCCCCATCCTTCACGCCACTCAATACACCCTTGCTTGCAAGCTTGCCAAGCAGGACACCAAAAATTCACGCACAATTATTTTGCAACGACAAAAGTCATTAAAGTTGCCTTTGTTATGTGGCAAATGTTTATGTAAAATTTATTTTGTTTCCGCTTTATACAAATGAAAAATGAAAATGAAGTGGAAATGGAAATGGCAAGCCAAACACAAGAAGAAACTACAACAAAAAAAAATAGAGTAAAGTAAGTAAGTTTGCATTGTTGTTGTTCTTGTTGATGTTTATAGCTGTTGGCACATGTTTTATTTTTGCGCAGATTTATTTATGGGCTATTTTTATAGCATACTTTTCAGCTGCTGCCGCTGCTGCTGTAACCTCAAATCCCCAAAGAGGAGAAGGTTTGCACTGAGGTTGGAATAGAGATAGCATAGCAAAAACAATAGCGAACCAGAAACGAATGCTATCATTGGCCAGCCGAACTATATATACACTTGATAGTTTTCTAAAGTTTAGTAATTATTTAGTAGCTAAATGATATAATGGCAGATGTGCGATATCAAACTGTGATCTAGATCACATTTATTAATCCCAAAACAACTACTTTAAAGCCGTATTTTTACTCGATTTAGTTTAGCTTAGAGTAAAGAAATATAAAGTTTAATTTTAAACATTTTTATTCAGCCTTTAGTAGCTAAGGGAGGTGAAATCCCCAGAAATTTAGATAGATTTTAATGAGTAAACCCTTGAATTAATAGGTTAATTTGTATAGATTTGCAAGAAGTTAGGAAACAATTCAACGGCCTCTAGATTGCTTTCTTTTTGGAAGCATTTTTGAGGTGTCTTGAGGGTTCATCAAAAGCGCCTGCTTAGTTCTGAGAGATTTAAAGCCAACGACATTTCAACAATTGCTGCACCTCAAATCTAGTAGGCCATGCATGATGTCGAGTTGTAGCTATAAATTAAAAAGTTCACACATTCATTTCTCTAAATCTCTGGGGATTTCCATAACACCTCCTATATAAAATAATGGAATATAAAAATCTTATAAAATAGCTTCTAAAAATTTACTATGGCTAACTATTACTGACTGATTCAAATGGCTAAATGAAATATCCAGGTTTTGCTGCTCATAATGTTATATACTCTTCAAAGGATTCTTTCTCTGCATTCCAGAACATCCATTAATATATTATATTACCATATTTGTGTAGGGTATTAAAACAACATTGCCGATTTCCTTTGGTTGCCGCTGGCGCTTATTTGTTTTGCATTTTCTGCGCCGTCACCCAAATGACCCAAACAATGCCAGGCAACTCAAATCTTTGCCGCTGGATCTGGTTGCTGCTGGTGATGCACTGAAGCTGAATCTGAGGCCCTGTCTAACCCTGTCCATTTCACGCTCCCATGCGTCTCAACGCTTCGTGCAAATATTTATTGACTTGTGCGCTTTTTTTTTTTGTTTGTGCTAGCTTTGATTTATCATTGGCTCTGTCATATGAAAGTGCTAGCGTATGAACGGCCAGCTCCTGTTCAGTTTTCACCCGCTGTCTTAGGAATTCCCAGCGTCTATTAACTCATGACAACGACAAGTGATTTCCCAGCGGCATATTTCCCACAATTTACACACAAATTCAAATTGCATTTATCTCATTTTGAACTAAACACGCTGCCTGAGCCTGAACAGCCTCAAGATGATGATAGACAGCCGCAGCTGGAGGCGGCTCAAGTTGCACAACATGGCCAAGACCAAGAACAAGCAGAACAACAATAGCAACAGCCACAACACAACACACAATGTGTCGAACAGACTGGGCCTTGCTATTGGTGTGATTTCCCTTGATAAATGTGACCTTTGTACAAGCACACAAGTCACTTGAGTTGATCATTTTGTATAATATATTAAAATTATATTTCGGATGCTGATATTTGTGATTTAATTTAGTCAACATGGGTTTGGCTATGATATTTAGTTATGAATACAGTGGAACCTCGTTTCGGGCGACTAATTTGTTACTGAACTATAGAAAGTTCACACTTTTCGTTTAGATTTCAATCTAAAAATAATGCAATTCCAATTTTGGTTGAACAACATTTTAAGACAGGATAATTTAAGGATTCCTTAGCATCCACTTGTTTAGCTATGCCGAAATATTGTTCAAATCCTTCAAAGATAAATTTTGGACATAGCTATAATGACTTTCCTAGTCATGCTGATCGAGAATATATATACTTTTTATGGTCTCAAGCCTTTGCTTCTTTTCCTTATCGAATTTGTTTTGATTTGGATGAAAAACAGACAAGTTAAGCTACTCTGGAGCAATCGGTTATACGAGCTATATAATAAAGTTGTGCCATCTGAATCAAATGTAGTCAGCAAATATGGAGCTAGCTAGAATGGATACAA
This sequence comes from Hirtodrosophila duncani, assembly GCA_037043425.1. Lineage (NCBI taxonomy): Eukaryota > Metazoa > Arthropoda > Insecta > Diptera > Drosophilidae > Hirtodrosophila > Hirtodrosophila duncani. The sequence goes on along the minus strand of JBAMBM010000834.1, from coordinate 2,069,486 downwards.
GCTCAATTTTATATGATTTGTAGAAAGAATGAACTTACCAAAATCAGCTTAGACTCATATTTTTCTAATATAAATTGAACAAAACCTTCCGCCATTCTTAATATCAACACAATCCACAGTTTCACAGCTCTGACCCAATTTCCCTGCTCCTACATCACCCTTAAACATCTTCAATCTTCAACAAACTTAGTATTTGCTTAACATCTAGTTGAATCGCTTTCAGTTGCTGTCAATTAAAGCTTTTACTGCCATTAAACAGCTTTCTAACTCGCCCAACCCCAACTCTCATAAACACGCGCATACAATCGATTATATCCTGCAATCAAACAAACACAATTGTACATTGATCATTTAGAACATCAACAACTTGCTGGATAGCACGAAACCGACTCGTTCGAGTATTTTATAGATTCAACCGCTAGCTGGCTAATGATTCATTTGCTTTGGCTGCTATAAAATGCATAGATAGCTTACACAGTAGCTGTTGTGGGCTCTTGTTTGCTTTGCTTTCCACCTGCACACCCCTGCCTCCCTTACACACTCAGGCTCACACACACATGCACAGAAGTTCGAGTTTCATCTGCGGCGCTATTGATTTGCATAGCCATGTTTATAGTACAATGGCAAATCCGCGCTTCAGCTCAACTTTTTTGCAGTTCATGCATTTCAATTTTATGCCACATCCCACTTCCCTACCCAAGCTCCCTTTAGGAGCTGACTATGTATGGTATATATTTATACTTCTATATAGTGTGTGTGTGTGTGTGTGTGTGTGTGTTGGTATATTTTCAATGCCGCTTTGGCCTTGTTGCAGTTTGTTTTTCATTTGATGTGAAAAATCCACTTCAACACGTGTTGTATGCACAGCTTCTGTGCCTGTTTCCTGCCATGGATATGCCTGGCTTTTGTCTAACTAAAAAAAAAGATATTAAAAACTACATGTAAGAACAAGTAAGAGTGCTATAGTTGAGTTCCGACTATAAGATACTCAGACCGCTTTTTGTGGACAAAAATGATTTTTTGAAAGTCTTTAATTTGCTGTTAATACAATTCCATTCACTTAACATAAGCTACATAAGGTAAATCATAATTGCTTGTACAATCCTGCAACATGTTTGTAAGCATTATGCAACATGTTGACAAGACTATGTGGCTCGCAGAAACAAGGTTGATGGCATGTTCTGGCTACATTCTTGATGACAATTTGGGGAGCACATGTTTACAGCCCATCAGAATGCTGTATTTCTCTCTCACAACGACTCCACTGTTGATGCTGATCAAAAATATTTATACTTTATAGGGCCGGAAACGCTTCCCTCCGCCTCTTACATACTATATACGAATACTATATACTCGTTCACTCTGTATGGAGTGCGAGTATGAAAACCAGCTTAGTCGAAGCTTACACATCATTCCCATGGAACTAGATACCATGCTATGATAGCTGGAATATAGTATAGCTGACTTTAAGATTTCTTTGACGTATAAATACCGAATTAGATAACTTTCCATGAAAAACAAATCATATAGAAAAATCAAAGCAACGATCAAGATGAATCAATCTTATAAAACATCATAAAATCCTACAAATATAAGAAGCTTTTGAATGTTTTAAGACTACAAAAATGTTTCATATAGAGTGACAAACGGAGGTATATAGAGCTATATAGAGATCCCTTGCCATGCTGATTAAGAAATCATTTATTTCTGTGCATTGCAAGATTCATCTAAATGTTGATAGACCACTTTACGAATGGTATAGAAACAATGGGGCGTTGCAAATTACTTGGCAGTCATGCATATGGAAATAGCATTCAACATATGTAGTCACATGTATGCATAGAACTGCTACATACAACTGCTGCATGCAACATCCCTGTCTCAGTGTCTATAATATTTAAGGAAATGATGCGTGAAATTCAAATTGCAACTCAATTATGCGGCAGCTAAAGAATGGCTAACAGCTGCTCTTAGTAGCATTCTACTCAGCTTTAGCTTAAATCCACTTTATAAGTTTCACCAAGCGGAACATCACCTAATAAATCGATTATCTAGAGAAATATTATTAAAGACGATTGCATTTATTCAAAAGCCCTTCTGCAAAATGTCCCCTTTGAAGCTGACATATCAAAACCACAATGTTACAAGTTGATAACGATCTATACATATCTATTGCCTTGAAATTTTATAAAACTAAACAGTCATCTAGGCATGCATTGCCATAGAATTCCACATTCATTCACATTTGGATTTCTATATTTGCTGTACATTTTCAACGATTGAATTTCAAATTTTCATTGAGCTTCAACAAATAAAATTCATTTACATTTTTCAAACACAATGAGCTCCATGCCTTCCCGGGACTTTGGACGCATGTGGCATTGGGGCCCCTTCACCGTATTTAGCGTCATCCTGTCGGTGACAATGGGCACGGTTTACATGAACTCGATGTGGTGGCCACCGACTTCTTCATTCCCAGCCTTGGCTAACATTTCTCTATTCTTGGTATTCATATATTTAGCCACTCACAACTGCATTCTGGCCATGACAGTGGGTCCGGGCGTGTTGCCTAGGAAGTGGCAGCCAAAGAAGACATCTGACACCAAGTTCATGCAGTACTGCAACATATGCGAAGGATACAAGGCTCCGCGTTGCCATCACTGTCGCCACTGCAATCGCTGTGTGAAGAAAATGGATCATCATTGTCCCTGGATCAATAACTGTGTGGGCTGGGCTAACCAGGCCTACTTCACCTACTTTCTAGGCTACTTTATGGTGGCCTGTCTGCAGGCGGCCATTATATTGGTGTGCGCCTTCTATCGCGGCCTCAAGGATCACTATCTAGTCAGACATCAAATGCGCCATTTGGTTACCGTGGACCTCGATTTGAGCACCATCTTTGTGTGCGTTCTGGACTTCGGTTTGGCTGTTGGCGTGACCTTAGTAGCCGGCAAGTTGCTACACGTCCAACTCAGAGCAATTTTGGTAAACCAAACCGAAATCGAGCATTGGATTATGAAGAAGTCCATCTATCGCCGCAACGAGTGCAGTCGCCGGGGTCTAGAACTGGAGCCCATGATCTTTCCCTACAATCTGGGCTGTATGGTCAACTTGCGGCAGGTGTTTAACAAGGACTGCTTGCAGAGGGGCGACGGTATAGTGTGGCCCGTAAAGGAGCACTGCGATCAGTACACACTCACCCGCGAGCAGCTGGCGCAGAAGTTGGCCAAGCGGGCTCGAACTCGCACCTTTAAGTGCATACGCCCAGCCACAGGTAGCTGGTTTCCTCTCTACTCTCAAGGCTGTGTGGTAGCCTTCTGTCCGCCCTTAACAGATGAGCCCCGCATACGCTTGGAGCCCAATGATCTCGTACAGGTGACACGCTACATTTCGGAGTGGATGTATGGCGAACGTGTGCTCAGCCCAGAGGAATTGGATGCTAAGAAGAAGCTACGCAAAGGCCATGTTCGTGGTTGGTTTCCCAGTCGCTGTGTTGTCATGGTCGCCGAGGAGAAAGAGCCAGAGCATAAGGATGAACAGGCTGGTGGGGATACTACTGCAAGTACTCCGACTGGAGGGCAAAAAGCAGCAAACCGTAAACACACTAAGAAGTAAGCTCGAAAAATCGTTGGCTGGAAAGGAACTCAGTAGAGTGGGGATGATTCAGAATTGTATTCAAATTGTATTAAAGGCTATTTGCTTTGAGATTTATCTTAATTTTATTGAAATCTTAAATGTGGAATATATGTGAATTTGTGTGGGTTGAAGTTGAGGATCATTTAAGGAAGTTTTAGTTGCTTTGAACAATCAGCTCAGTATTCTTATAGGACTTAGTTGAGGAGAATATAGTTTGGGGTTACTATAAAGATAGCGGGAGTTTTCTTTTTTCTTATTTCCTCAAAGGACCAATTTTAGCTAAAACAAACAAAAATCTCCGAAAACTCTCCTCTGTTTTCAATAAGGCTGCTAAAGTGCACCCACATTGCCTTGTACCGTAAATCATGATCCTCATGATTGCAGTTTAATTACCAACCCGCAGTCACGCAGTCACGCAGTCACATGGGGGTGCCTCTTTGCATGTAATTAAATAAAGCACATCTATTTAAAGCCAGCCACAGATTCGCCAGCAGCAGCCGCAGCAGCAGCAGCAGCACCAACAACAACAATAGCGTTAATAAAAACAATGAACCTACAATAATTTATCAAATTTATTTAAGGTATTGGCAACAGGCGAATTTTACGAAAACTCACGTACAATCGCACACATACACACACACACGTACAAAACAAACACACACACAACATACAATTAAATGTGCTCTTAAGCCGCAAAGGGGAAAATATTTTAATCATAAAAAATGCAAATAAATTTAAAAACAATAAAAATGCAAAATGCGGGCCATAAATAAAATGCAGTGCGGCACCAGGGCCGACGACTCGTCAGGGCAATAGCATTGCTGTTGTCGTTGTTATTATTATTATTATTATTAAAAATTAATAGCAATATTTTCAGCCGCCGCCATTTGGCTTTACCCAAAAAATGAAAAACGAAAAGAGACAAATGTTAAGACCCGGCAAACAAAGCACCGCACAATTCCAATTGAATTTAAAATGTGCCATAAATTGGAATGCATTTTGTGCCCGCGTGTTTGTGTGCTCACACGTGTCTGTCTGTGTGTGTGTGTGTGTGTGTGTGTATGGGCATTGGTATTTGGCAATATTTATGACTCTATGCATTTATAGGAACAATATTTTCACAGGGCCAAATTTTTGCCAAACATTTGCTAATGCCATTAATTGATGATAAATGTTGCTGCGTGCGGCCTCGGTTACAACAACAACAACAACAACAGACAATAGACAATAGACGTCACAATGGAATGGGTTGCGGCAGGCGAGTCCATGTGACATAAACAAAATGTTATGGAAACTATGGTTGAGTAACTTTAATAGCTAAGGCGGAAATATGGCGGGTTCCTAATATTACCAGTTTTTATAAGCAAGGACCAGCATCCTTCGATTGAAGGGAATTGTAAAACGTTTGTTCACCATGAAGTGAGTTCTTGGCATGGGTTGAATTGTGCAATTTCTGCAATTTATTCTGAAAATATTTGCACATATAAATGGGTATATTTTGGTATATTAAAGTATATTTTGGTTAAGTAACAAATCTTGTAAGCAAATCGTGTGAACAATTTCATGCACAGCGTTGTGTATAGCTCTGGGATTGCATTGTGAAACAACTTTTGCCTAGATGCTAATAAAAGCTAACACCTTTAATATAGGACAGAAATCTTGATCATTTGCCTAGTCTCAAAATGAAGTACTTATCACAAATATAATGTTCTAGTATATTAAATTGGAAATTTTGGCAGATAATGTAAGAGAACAAATTCACCTCCTGGCACAAATTGTCGTGACAGAGTCGTTTTCAGAACAGATAGACCGCATTATATGAAATTTATTTGAAAAATTATTTCAATTATATGTTCTTCTCGAGCTATGGCTTATGAGTGTAAGAATAACAGCTCCAATATATTTACAATTATTTTCAAATAAATTTGCAGATTATCTGTTTCTCATTTTGAAAATAAATATACAATAAAATATATAAATTTTATAATTTATTTCAGTCAAGAGTCTAACAATAAATAAATTACATGAAAATCTTTTTGCCTTTTCTTACGATTTTCTGAACTTCTTAAAGAAATTTAAGAAGTTGCCCAGACAAAATTGTAACTTAATGGAAATATAGAAGTACTTTTCTTTAATTTGTAGAAATTATTGAACAAATTTTCTTAACACAAGTTAAGTGTTTCACTATTGTTTATCTACTAATGTGTATCGATAGGCGGAAGATTAAAATCAGTTTAGAGAAGATTTCTTATCCATTTGTTTTACATATTTAAATTTATTAAATTGGGTAACTATATTTATAGTCAAAGTCAAAGACTCTCCTTGGCAGTTAGAATTTTTAAAGATTCAAGCTCAAAGATTCAAATAATCCATAGAAGACCCTATGAGAACCCTGCTTAAATCCTCAACAGAACTGCGTGGGGGCAATTGCCCCGAAATGAAATTTAATTTAATGGACTAAATCGCTTGCTGCTGCTATAAAGAAGAAACTTCTTTGCTCTACTTTGTGTGTGTATGAGACTTAAAAGTACTTTCATCCCTTCTGTGATATTCTATGTCATACAAATTGAAAACACCTTAGCTCCTTAGACCACACCCTTAATTCCCATATATCAATAAGAAATTTCGCAATTATATTCTTTTAATTCCCAACTGCAGTCAATTCTGCTTAATTTTCCAGTAATTTCGGTATTCATTTACGGAAATGGCTTATCTTTTAGTCTGCTATCCTTTCAGCTGCCACATTTTAATCAACCCTACACTTTTATTTGTTCAATACAAACTGTACATATCTCTACACATATTTATGTAATATCAGCAACGCTACTCGCTTTGAAGTAATTTTCGTTACTTTTATAGATTGCTTTTCCATCCCACACGTATGTGTGCGTGTGTGTGTGTGTGGCTTTTGGCATTTCCGGGCAATTTTCTTTAGCCGGCTATTGTATCAATTTGCAATTATGTTTCAATCAATTTTATTGCTATCTAATCTGCAGCACAAAATAGATTGCTTTTTGTCTACGGCAGCATTCGCAACCTTCGCGAGCGGCAGAAACAACTTTTATTGCACTAACCCAGGGCAAAAGCCAACACAGATAATGGTCAGGTCATATAGCCATAAACGAGACAATTTTAAATTCCAATTGAGCATTTGCACTGGCTAAGGCAATGGCTATGGCTAGGGACTTTATTTATGCCCCGGCTTGGCTGCATTGTCCGTCCATTGCCACCTTGGGCTTGTTAGGCTCAAGTGTCGGCCATAAATAAATGGCTTTGGGTGAGACACGGCCAGAAACGGAAAAAGTGCAACGCTAACAAGACTTAAAAGTCACACAAATCCCAGCACGAAGGAGACTCATTAGGCAGCGGCGGACACATGTGACGTGTAGCTGTGTGTCCAGCTGAGAAAAATGACAGCCAGACCCGAGGCTGAGATTTTGCTAACGCCAACTCTTGCACTGTGGGCGAGTAATTGGCCAAGACAGACAGAGTCGGCACTGGGCAGCCCAGTGGAAACGGCAAAATGTTTCATAAACAGAAGCAGCACAACAGTTGTGATTATTTAAAGGGGGAATAGTTTTTCCTGAAGACTTCACTTTTTATGGAAATAGGAGGAAAAACAAGCAAGAAAATCTAGATAATGCTTGTCGCATTTTATGTCAGTTCCAAGGCAGTTAGATGATATAGTAGGTCGATTGCATATAGTAGGTCGATTGCATATGTATAGAACTATATGAATATGAAACACATGTTTCCAAAGCAGAAGCTAAGATACTCAAGATCTGGATGTTAAAGCAGACAGATGATCATGACAATCTACCAGAGGTCTTTCACGTTTACCCTTATTGACATCTTATTTCACTGGGCAAACTACATACTCAAACTTCCACTAACCCTTCTAAAGGACATTAGCATCTTAACTTGGCATTTCAACAACAAGCTGCAGCATTTCCCATTCGTTTCTGAATTAAATTAAGTTCAGCTCAAAAGCAAGACTTTTTCATATTTTCTTTTTATTGACATTTTAAGTGGCAGGCCAGAAATTGTCAATGTAAATAGCAAAAATTAACTGCAAGAGAGAAGGAAAAGCAGAAGAAAACCAACGAGTACCAAAACAACAGCAACAAGCCTGAGAAACTTTTTAACCAAACTTATTTACTTAATTTGAAAATTAAATTCCGGCATTAAAACGCATAAATGACACTTGAGCTTGGCTCTTGCGAGTGTTTGTGTATGTGCATGTGTGTGTGTGTGTGCATGTGCGGCCCAAGAGTGCGCGGTGTTTGTTCTTCTTATCAAAATGCCTGCGGTAGAGTGCTGGCAAGCACACACACACACACACACACACACACACACACACTGTTCAGGCTCTCAATGCTCGGGAGAGTAGCAGGGGCAGGGGCAGGTCAGGGCAGAGCACAGCCATATCCCTTAAGACAAACAACGCGTACAAAACGAGCTCATGATGCTGACGACGCAACTGCAATGGAGACGCAAGCCTGGCAGGCGACTCACATCTGGGGCCCGGTCCTGCGCCTCTGCTGCCGGGGTCTGGCCAAGTGCACGCTTAAGAGTCAAAAGTGCAGAAAAATGCATGGCATACAAAGCGGCAAAGACGCAAGACTCTGCCAAGACAAACAAGCTCCAGCAGCCAGCAGCAAAAACGACAAGAACAACCCATCCAGTAAATATGCAGCAGCATGATGCCCCAACAATCGACTGGCTAAATGTCCTGTAATATGTGGTAGAAGGATATATAGATAAATGCATTCATGAAGATTTGTAATGATAAGGATTGATTATAAAATTGATGATCATGTGCTGATAATTGGAAAAGAAGAGCTAATGAATCGAGCAGATAGAAAGCTCTTAGTGAAAATAGCTAAAGAGAGTTCAAGTTTCCTATTAATAATGCTATATGGGAGAGAGTTTTAATGATTTGCTGAGTGGAAGACTGCAGGGAAAACCAGTACAGTCGTGAGCTAACAAAGGAACTCACAATTGCTGCTCCATTGATATCCAGAAAGAGATTTGGAAGGGGAAATGATGCAATACAATTCTTAATGTTTATCTAAGCTTTCTGATCATTCGATTCAAAGAACTCGAAACTTTCAAAGGTTGACACTTCGCCCAAGAGGAGTCACTTAAACAAACATGCAACCAGGAATTGGTTTTAAATTAAGTAAATCAAGAACTTCATTAAAGTGGTTAAAGTTCACACGAATTGTCCTAATTAACACAAACTTTGAAGAAGTTTTGTAAAGAACTTTAGATGTAACCCAAGTTGTAGGAGCCAAAAACATGGCTGATGCGGGGGGTGGTATTTGTATTTCGGGAACTGGCAACACTAATATCAATAGCTAAAGTCTGGCAGCACCATAAGTTTGATATTTTTGTTTAACATAAACGTTTTGATGTAAAAGTGCTATTTCTCTTGTTTGCAATGAGTTAAGAAAATCAATTTGGCCAAAAGTGGGAAATTTCAATAGAAGATTTTTGTTGGATTATTTTTCGCATTTTTCGATGTGGATTATCTAAACAAGAATGTGTTGATGAACTCAGTTCTTTGCATGGCTATAAAGCACCATCAAAAACCACAGTATATCGCTCATATAGTGAATTCAATCGTGGTCGTAGTTCGATCGCCGACGAATTCCGTAAAAGTATTACTTAGATTAGGTTAGTGTTTATGTGTTAGAGCTATAATTTATGATCTGTTTTATCCAACGCTTAGGTAATTTTTCGAATTTTATAAAATCTATGAGAGTATCTCTCTGTCTAGCCACTTGCATAATAGAAGTGGATTTCGTGGCATAGACAAATTGTCATAAGTCGCATACGATTCATCGACTAAAGTTTGCCCTCCAGTTTGGTTAAGATTTTGAGACACATCATATCAAAAGGTGATCAGTATTCACAATGCCCAGATCCTAGTATTGAGTCTATAGGTTCCAATATCCACAGTTTTGGCTTAAACTTAATATTCTTAATGTAAATATTACTCCATTAGGGCTTCAATTATCTCCTGCCTCAATCAGCTATTTCAATGTTCAGAACCAAAGAGACAAAGGCTTGATCCTATATGACCACAGTCCTCTCATCATTGCGAACTTTTGCCTTAGTATATCATATAATATTTTCCAATATATCGATTACAGATATCTGTGTTCCTCAGATACAGGAATTCCTGTCTCTTTTATATATATTGATATATATCTGGAGATTCACCTTAGGGGATATTACACATGGGGATATAAGCCTCACATTTGATCTGGCAAGCCCAGAATCCCTGCTGAAATAAAGCAGCACTGAAGATATTAACATTACAAGAGTTTCTATTGTATATATCTAGATATATTTCTCTATAAAAACTGAGGCATTTCACAAACTGCATATACCCTCGTTGCAATCCTTTGATTAAGGCGCATAACAAGTAGAGGCATATATAAATTGCGTTGCTTGTATGCGGGCAACTAAGGATGAGCATGTGGCTGAAGTGGGCGGTTTTGGGGATCGGGGCGTTTGAGTTCACGGATACGGGTAAGGGTATGCGCGTCGGTAAACGTTTTTGGTGTTTGACATACGACGTGCATTAGCAGCAAAGTCAAGGATTAGCGCCACTTGTCTTGAGAGAAGGCCTCAAGGCTGCCGCTGTTCCTGCCATCAGCTGCTGCACCTCCATCCGCAGCTCCTTCAGCTGTTTCCGCAGAGGCACTCAGTGAAAACATTGAAAATTTAAATACAGAATCAAAACCATTAAAGTCAACTGTGGAATCAATTTGATGGCACACTAAATGTGGGTAAGTGTGTGTGTGTGTGTGGCCAGATCTGGCCTGCTCGTCTATCCCCCAGAGAGCGTTGGGCAATGCGTAATGCGACCAATTCAATTTGGTCAGCACACGCAAATGGCGGCAGTGCAGCCCACATGGAGATACGCATGTACATATACATATATATATATATATATATGTATGTATGTATATATATTTATATGTATTTATATATTAAAGTAAAGTAAACACTATACGCTTTAATGTGCTCAACTTTTGGAAGCAGCAAACCTAAAAAAATAGACATAAAAATATGCGAAGCGAGAGATAGAAACAGAAAGGCAGAGTGCAAAAAAAGGGCAAAAGCGGAAAGACGTCAAGGAAATGCCAAAGCTATCGCAAACGCGTTTCGCAATTTTTGAAGGATGTGTTAAGTCAAAAAATATGCAAATTTAACGCACACAACACATTCACCCTGACAGAGAAAGCCAAACGGGGGGCGAAGGCGAAACAGAGACAGAGACAGAGCTAGACGGCCGCATGAAGTTAATACCCCAAACGGCAGAGCCCAAGACCTAGGTGTGTGCCTGTCTATGTGTGTGTGTGTGTTAGTGTGTGAGTTGTACGTGTAATGCATACGAAAGTAGTGAAAATATCATCAATGGCAAAATATGAATATCTAAAAAGGATAACGAAAACGGGGCACACACAAAATAGAAACTACGTTCGTCCTGTTGGTGGAGGCATGTGAAAAAGTGCAAATGTCGATTTGGTGGAGTGTGTGAGTGCGAGTGTGAGTGTGAATGTGTATTAGTGTCTGTGTGTGTGCTCCCAGCTGTAAGGACCTCAGTTCATGACATTTGACAGAAAACTAGAAAATTTCGCCTGAGGGGATCATGCTGCTGCCACTGCTGCCACTGCTGCCACTGTTGTTGTTCTTGCTGGAAGTTTGCAAGCGCGCCGTGAATGAAACTCTTACAAATAGTCCAAGAGGTCAAACTTTAACTCAAATCCCAAACAGCTGACCTTCGCCCTTAGCATTTAGATGGCGGGAGATCTGTCGTAATACCTCATGCACTCGCTGCTGAAATGTTGCCATTTCGTGTAAGTATTTAAATTTTGATGACTGTGAGAACTTTGGCAAAACCAACCTACTTGTGCCACAGCCCGCATAAATTTATACAGCGTGTGCTGTAAATTACATTTGAAGCAGCAACTTGCACATAAATCTTTAGAACAAAGACAACAAATACACAGAAAAATAAACAAAAATTTACAAAAAATAAGGCAAGGCTGGCTTCAATAAGCCGAATTACTAAATATACTTTAGCAGGTCATCCATTAAAGAGGAGATATATAACACTATTTTCTAATAAGGCTAAAAGCAATGCAAGCCGAACTAAACCAGGTGAAGTTTGACATAGATAAAGTGGACTTTTTCGACTAACGTTTATCGTAATTTGATATTAAACATTCTTAATTGGGAATTGGAGTTCAAGCTGTAGCCTTGGTGTCACCTCTTCAGAGGACGTTATATCACAAACACTCATATTTACGGTATCCTGATTATAGGTGCAAGATAAGTATCTTGTCCTCATTTCTGTTTTATACTCACACCGAAAGTTGTTGTTTCTTTATGCCTGCCTTTTGTGAATCGTATTTATTAATAGACAAATGTTTCTCCAAACCAATAATAAACCTATACTTCAACTGTTCATTTTCTTTATAACCATTTCAAACATCATACCATAATTATAATCCAAATACTTGAGAAAGGGTATCAGGAAAAACTAAGAAGATAAAAACTCAGCCATGCAAACCCAGCGCGACAAAACTGTGTCATTCCCAATTGTCGCTTGCTGTGTGGTGCTCCAGCTCTGTGTTGGTGCGTTGGCAGCCAGTTGCTGCTGCTGCTGCTGCTGCTGGTTCTGGTTCTGGATGCCGTGTCTCAGCTTGGTCGCCATAGCCATCACCAACGCCGGTTTCGGTTTCGGTTTGGGTTCGGCCAACTTGAATTACGTACGCCGCAAGTGAAGTAATGAGCACACAGCTGCAGCTTGAGGGACTTGATGCTGCACAAACAAAACTCCGCCAACAGCACAGCCACACAGGGAAAGAGAGAGTCAGAAAGAGATAAGAGACAGAGATAGCAGCAGCAGCAGCTGCAGCAGCAGCAATGACAGAGCCAGGCGTTGCCAGTGGCGTCAACGGAAATAAATATTAAGGCAGCTAGCAGCAACAACATCCACAATAAATACAATATAAATATGCGATATTTTCAAAAGTCCAACTAATAAATAAATGCTGCCAAGTGGCCAAGCACTCCTTTTTTATAGAGAAATACGAGTGCCCTCACTTCTGCGCCTCCCCTTACCAGAATTAATACTTACTTACTTTTCTATGGCCCGCCAATTGGCTGCTTGGCAAGCTATGGTAGCTGTCCCTGCCCCTGCCCCTGTATCTACCCCTGCTCCTGTCCCAGCCTGATAAACGATGCTAAGCAAATAAAAGAAACGCTCCATAATATTTATGTGGTGTAAAAAGTTTTATTTGCCACAGCGAATCCATATCAATAAAAATGACGCACAAAAACTGAAATCATATAAAATGAAATGAAAAAATTACAACGAGTTTTATGAACATTAAAAATCCTTTACGATTATATAGACAATAGAGAATTGCATTTAAAATATATTGGGCCAATATGAGCATAGTAAAGCTCTCGTTGAATTCAATGTTGAGTGGTTTTTTCTGTTAGTTCCTGATAAGTGGATGCGATTGTCATTATAATGTAGCGCAGTTCATGGTAATCCAACAGAGCATGCGATGCATAAGAAGTATCTGGGCGAGTATATATAGTGGAAGGTAAATATAATAGCGAACTGTTTTTCAGACTATTTGTAGATCTTTAAATTGTTTAGCAGAAGTATTTTGTGTTAGTTGTTGCAACTTATTCAAGGGTCAACTGCCGCCACAGTGTAATTGTAAGTTGTTCAAAACTGAACAAAGGTTAAATGGATTATATATAAGTAGATGTTAAGACCTATGCAACACCATATAAGTAAAGTTTCAAACTTATGAAATATGCTATTAAAGTTTAAAGCCTAAATGTATACAGTCCCTTCAATTGAAGAATAGAAACATAAGTATATGGAAACCCAGTCCATGCACAAAACAATGATATGTACTACAAAACTACGCATACACACGCTGTAACATATGATGCAGTTCTATGAAAATCACTCGCAGGCAAAATAAGATTATACACTGTCAAATTCAGCCATCTAAAACGCACAATCCTAGCATGTGGCTGATATCCTTAACTTACGACAGACTATTAGGTACTTCACATACTAAGAAATTATAATTCTTTGTATTCAGGCCAAACTTAAACAGATACGGATAGGCGATGCCTCTCTTCCCTAACACATTTGTTATATCATATCTAAATTGTAAGACCAAAAGTTGTATAAAAAAAGAGATTTTTGGAATAAAAAATGCAGTTGCTATCTAGCTCTCAAACATAAGTAATATCTGGCAGAATGCAACAGATTAACTTTAGTTTCTTTACCTACCAAAGTTGCCTCAGAAATCCTCAGTTAGCTTTATTCTCAAAATTTAAAGAACAAATTTTTTGGTAGTTTCTATCAATGTCGTGTGAATTTATGTAGTTTTATCTATTCTCTGATCTGTCGCCACAGTTCTATAGATGTGTAGGTATCTCCAGTCTTTATTCGGGCATTGGATGTGAAACACTTTAAATATGCCAAAAAAAGTGATCTTTGCTTTGTCGTTTAAATCCCAACAGAGCTCAAGCATATCCAAACATAATAAGAGTGTCACAGAAAACTCTAGAGATTTGAAGAAATATAGGTTTAAAGCTTAATTTAAGTAGTTTTTTTTTATAAATATCACTAGACACTAAATTGTGAATCAAACTTTTTGAAAAACGCTTTCCTAAATATTTCTGAAAAATATATGCAAGCATACAAATCATTGAACAATGATAAGGTATATAAAAACTTATTAATATAGCCAAAAGGTGGCAGAACATAAGTATATGTAGTCATTTATTTCCGCCCATAAAAACAGTTCAAACCGCCAAAACCATAAAGTTAGCCCATCGTTCAGCCTATAACTGTGCTACACATTTTTATTGTTTTCATGATGCCCGGCCAAGGTGTGTGCGGCGTGTTCCCTGATTTGGCAAACCCCCAACACCAACACGTAGTCTGAAGCTAGAGCTATTTGTAGTTATTCAATTTTTTGTTACCTCCGGTCATAGTACGCCCATTTCCGCAAACACGCCCAGCAATTGCTCGGCTAATAAAATTATAAGCACACAAAAAAGGCGAGCCCGGTTAGAGTCATTCGAGTCATATATAAGTTTTAGTGCCTCATTTGACGGCAGGTGCAAATGGCTTTGTTTCGCCTGCTTGTTTACGGCCTGAATTATTGAAACTGACTCCAGGTGGCATATGAGAAGGCATTTTGCTAAACAACTGTGCTTGTGTGGCCCAGGTGCGTTGCCATTTCCATTCCATTTGAAATGCCAGGCTAAATGAATTGCAAAGCCCTGGCAAATGGACAAAGCCGTAAAAGAACGAGACCACATGCAAAACTTGTTTAAAGCCAAGCAAATCAAATTGCCAGCCAAAGGGCACAGAGACCCAGGCAAAAAGTGTAAGTATGATGCACCACATGCTTAAGTAACTGTTGAAAGAGAGCTTGAGTGGAGCCAGGAGCGGAGATGGGGAGAGGCAAGCAGTGAGTGGGTCTGCAGCTAAGGCCAAGACAAACAGCCACAATGGCAATGGAGGCAGCCAGCCAAATGGGACACAACATGCTGGCTGGGCTGACTTGTGCTCGTCGTGCTTCAGCATGTTGCCAAACAGGCCAAGCCAAAGGCAACCAATGTTGCAGTGTGGCTATTGGAGCATGTTGAGCGACACCAATGCGACAAGGGACAAGCTAGAGGAGACCATCATATCATCATCATCATCATTATCAACAACATCATGTTCAGCAACGTTGTGCTACGACAGCTCCATGTGAACATTTTGAAGGACTCAGACTCAGGCTATCACATAAGTATCATAAGGAGAATGATAAAAATCATATGGATACTAATGGAAGATATAAAATAAGTGAGTTTTTTCTTTTACCTAAATCCTTTTCTTACTCAGAGATACGAAATTTGATTACTAATGAGGAAAATATAAGATCAAGCCGCAAAGTTCTTTTCACATTACAGAATTTTAAGTTTAAAAATTTGCTGCTTAGAAAGGTTTATTATCCATCAAAGGTTTCCATTCGTTTCAGCCACATATTAAAAATGTTTTCTGGGCTACTCAACGTCCTCGTCGTCATCTTCTTTTCAGAGTGCTTAAGGGCTGCATAAAAGCATTTATTATTAGATTTTATTCAATTTTCTATTCACTTACGTTATGAAAATGTGGCTGGCTGGTTGGGTGGTTGCCACGCAAGGTGGCTGGCTGTTTGCTGCCTGGCTGACAGTGGTGTTGTTGTTTATCTTTGCATACTGCACTTAATTCAACAACGGTAAATAAAAATCAATGTTTTGCTTTTTACAGAACGACGACCAGCGAAATGGGGGCAAACGCGTAATTTTATTTGCATAAAAGTCAATTGGGTTTGTGTTTCGCCATTGAAACAATTTCAATAATTGCAAATGCCCCCAGACTTCTGCTTCAGAGCCAGTTCCCAACCAGGGCACCCGGCACCAGCCAGCATAAAATTAAGCCAGTGCCTGTCCAGGCTATTGCTGGCGCACTTCTCTGGCCCAGTTATCGACGCCGCACTGGCGCCCGCCCACTAAACGCCAAGTTTTTGGCTAGAAAACACACACACACTAACACACATATACACACACACACTCACACACACAAAGAGGGCCAAAGGCGACATCCATAAACTGTAATCAAAAGCTATTATCTTTGCTTGGCATTTGCCTCTCCCTCTGCCCCCGCCCCCCTGCTCTGACGCTTCTGCGCCTTTTTGCTTTTCAGCTTTTCATCCTTTTTTTGGCAACATTTTTCTAAACCATAAATTTTGGCCAAAGCAAAATTCAATGGCATTTGTTTGCCAAAAATCACAAGCTTCCGCACCACCGCTTATGCAACGCTTTTAAATTTTAAGAGCGACAAAAACGAAAAGAAAAAAAATGCATATTTTTTATATATAAATTATTAACGTGGCAGCATATGGGAACTGAAATTGTGGCTCGCATACAAAAGCTATTTGACAGACAGTCGGACAGACAATATATTTAATAATGATATTTTTTATGATTCAACTATTTTTTTGCTGCCTGCCTGGTAAATCCCTAGAGAAAAACTGTAAATTAATTAGCGACTCGCAACAATTGCGATTTTAATAACTAGAAATGAAGTCACTTATTTTGCATATTTAATAAAATATTTTAGCGAAATAGATTTAAGGACTCTCTATAGGATTGCTAAGGGTATTGTAATATTCAGAGCAGCATGACCAAATGAGGAAATATATCTATGATATCTGATGATTAAGATGATAACGTAATAAAGCAAAATGAACAATTGAGGCAATTTTTCCATGGTTTTCTATCGTTTCATTTATGAAAGTGTTGCTTTCGGAAAGTATAATCAAGTCAGACAGGAAACTGGAATCAATATCATAAAATTATCATGACAGGGTGAAAATCAACACTTAAAATATTAAATAATTTAATTAAAATAAGCGAGCCTCAATAAGGAAATTAGCTTTGGGCTTTCTTATTTTACCATAGCTGACCCATCATCGGAGATCGTGATGGATTGGCCGCAAGTTGACCAACCTATGACCATTTAGTTGTACAATTGTTAGCTTAATATCAATAATATTTGATGTATTGAAATATCAGTCACTTTTCTAGTATATTCTTAATGGAAGGATATAACTTAATATCAAAGCCACTAAAATATATTTGTGGGATATTTCGAGGATTTCTATCAAAAATATGTGAGTTAATGTGATCTGACTACCATTTGATACTTTTGGAAGAGCAGCAAATCGAATGCATTGGCAAATATGTATAATAAGGTATAAAAGTATAATTTATTAAAGTAGTTTATATTGAAAGGAAAATATTACATATATGCAGCTATCAACTTTACTCCTCAGTATTATTAAGGCATAGTCAATTTCAGTTACATTTCGTCCACATGAAAAGAAATCTTATACACACTTGCACATAAGAAGAATTCTACTCTAAAACACCATAAGATGCTTGAAAGTGATAAACTGCACATAAGCAAGACCACACGCCTCGGCTAACTGCACAAACATCTCATCATTTTTGTATATAACTTGTCAGCACTGGCTGCACCTCTACCAAGATCAGATTCTGGCTGAGCCCAGGCATGTCAGGTCAATAAAATATATAGTTGATAATGCTCAGACTATAATTAGAAAAATGCGGCATGTGCAGATGATAAATATACGATTTTTATTACCATTAATACACATTAGCTATAATACACACTCTGGTTTCTAAGGATAACATTTGGGTAAATGTAAAGTTTTCTTGAATAAAGTCTCATTAGAGTTTTAGCTCTCAAAACACTATCAAACAAAAGTATCATCAAATATACCATTTATGTGTTACCCCGTGTAATTACTCTAAATATCGGATCTCAGATGTTTAACAATGACTAACATTTCACCCAATCATCGTTTATCTAATATAGGCTGTTCAATTTTCAAATGTTTCTGAGATAGATAGATAGATAGATAGATAGATAGATAGATAGATAGATAGATAGATAAATAGATATATTAATTGTTGCTTAAAACATTTTTCAATGAGTTTCTTAAAATTGCTCAGTTTTTCCAACCAGAACTTAGTTCAATACAAAACACACCACGTCTTATTAACAAATAACAAATAGTAAGATATTTCATCAAAATTTGCTTATATTAAAAGTTGAAAATGAATCTGAGCTGGTCAACTGTGTTCCATTTTATGCAGAAGTAATACACTGGGCTGCCAGGCTAGAAGTGAGATACAGAATCGCTCATTCCACATTAAACGGATCGCAGTGATTTACCCAGAAACGCAGTCAGAATGAGGGACCTACATTTACTGACTTTTTCCATGAATAAAGCTAAATTAACCCATCCACTTTTGCCATTTGACGTTGCAATTACTTCTTCCTTTTCAAATGTTTTCTGTTTGAAATGTCTGTTTCTATGTTGCCCATACATAGGGCAGCTTTCTACTAAATGAGCTATGGTCTCTACCTTGTTTAAATTACATAATTGCCAAATAAACGTGAAATTATATTTACCTTTAATTTGAGCAGCAGAGCATCAGCTCCAGCTTGCATTATCCATGAGATATCGCTGGATTTGTAGGTGTCATTATAATATGAAGATCCAACATGTAGCTCAAGAATTTGTACATTCTCGCTTGGCTTTTCTAGCGTCAATAAATTAATTTTTATCAGTAAATCATTTATTTGGTCGCCGCAACTCCTTTCATTTAATAGTTTATTGCTCCACGTCATACCACAGATTTACATTTACTTTTTTAATAATGTTTTTTAGATTTAAAGCGAAGGGCAACATCGCTTGAACCAAAATATCTCTACATTTTAAGGTAATTTTTTCTGTTTGCATTTTCTTTTTTTTTTTTTTTATTTTGTGTTTCCTAACTGGGACGCAAAATAAAGTGTTGGCTATTTTAGCCTAAAGGATTAATTTAATTTGCATATGCGTTGCCAAGCGATATAATATTTGTACACTCTGAAGCAGAACTTTAAAATTGATTTTTCTCGACTCGTTTTAAATTGCAAATTTTTGGTGATTTATAAATATGAATGTTAGAGAGGTAATGCAAGTTAATGAAAATTGATAATAGGCGTATGAATAATACTGTTCATTTGTAACACACATACTATATATTAATCGAGACAGATGTACGGCTGGTCGGTTAGAAGTCAGGCAAATAATAATAACAATAATTAAATTTAACTAAAGTCAATTTCAGAGGGGCAATAAATTTGTTAAATAATTCATTACACATTCTGCATGCTGAACGAAAATGACAAGAACACGCCATGCACTAGGCCTTTGAAATGTTAAGAAATATTACACACGCACACATGAGATAGAGATAGAGATAGATACAAAGAGAGAGAAAGAGAAAGAGTGAAGAGTTTTGGCCAGCCATATAGATGGACGAGGAGACGTGTGTGCATATATTAAGACATAAATATCATTCACAGACAGTGCACAAAAACAGCAGGCGGGGTGGAGGCAGACGCAAGTCGGGAAGCAGAAGCAGGAGCAGGACTAGTCGGAGCATATTTTAATGTGAATTCAGTAAGGAGGCAGACGCAGACGTAGACATAGACACATAGTCTCAGAGACACTGCATATGATGAGCTATGATTTCATGAACATATGCAAAAGTTGGAAAGTGAGAGACTGGGTGGAGTTGGAGTTGCAGCTTCAGGCGGAGACAGAGATAGATAGATAGATAGATAGATGTGTAGAGTGAAAGCACATTTGCCAAAAATTACAGTTATTACTGCAGAAGGCCGCAAAGACTTCAGACCACTTTACTTCACTACACTCGAAAATGAATGAAAATTTAGCACTTTCATTCAAAGACAATAAAATGTTAAGTCCTTACTTTCTGGAATTGTTCATATCAGGAACACTTTCTGGACATGGCTGCAGCACATTGTGGGATCATTTTAAGAACAGTCCTTGAAAGTTTTGGCGACTTCTGTTCCCTTGTTTTGGAAGAAGCCAAATATCCTCATCAATGTACTTATCAGACTTTCCTTTCGCTTTGCCTTTCCTTTTTTGTATACCAAATTGCATCCTTTTTTTGTAAGTGTACACCACTTCATCGTCCATATGAGTTGTCGTTTTCATTCAGCGCCTTTCTTGGATGCCACAAGACGCGGCCACTGCGTTTGCATTGGAAATTTAATTCAATTGCCAGGCGCCAGGCACATAAATTGTGCACTTTATTGCATCCGCAGTACGAAAACTGTTCCAGGGAATGTGGTCAGAGGACTCAGGCTGAGGCACATGGCTGAAATTTTAATGAGCTAACGAAATTTGCTTTATTAGCTTGACATATGTAGGAGTGTGTGTGTGTGTGTGTGTGTGTGTGTGTGCAGCTGTCGTTGGTGGCATCGTAATGGGCAATCAATTTTTATTTAGTCCTTGTAGAGATTTTTGCTCTCCCTTTGGCAATAACAGTAAACATAAGCCAGCAGCAGCAGCAGCAGCAGCGGCAAGTACAAGGAAACGGAAGTGGAGCACTTAAGCGACATCCGGCGGCGAGTTCATTCAACCGTTTGCGGCCATTTGCCTTGGCCTCAAATTATGTACTTGTACTTATTGTTGTAGTTGTAGCGTATCTGGACCATTTCCTATGCCTTGAAGAACATTCAATATTTGCGTGTTGCCTTTGAGTTAATTCCAGCTGTATTTGCCTTTTGATTTTCCCTATTAAGGGCCGCAGCTGAGAGACGGGCTTAAACCGAGAGCCGCTTAGGCTAAGCCCAACTAACCAAAGCAGGCCAAAGCAGGCCA
Organism: Hirtodrosophila duncani; assembly: GCA_037043425.1. Classification (NCBI taxonomy): domain Eukaryota; kingdom Metazoa; phylum Arthropoda; class Insecta; order Diptera; family Drosophilidae; genus Hirtodrosophila; species Hirtodrosophila duncani. The sequence goes on along the minus strand of JBAMBM010000834.1, from coordinate 2,048,487 downwards.
AAGCGAGGCAGCGTAAGCCAACCAACAAAACGAAACGAAGCGAAATATCATTGCACAATGCAGGGCCGCAATTAGACTTAAATGCATGCAGCCGTGCAAGGAGCAGCGGCAGGATCTACAGCCACGGCCCAGGCCCCGGACGCACCAGTCAGCATTTAGACAGCGGGCCAAAAAATATGAGAAACGCGCCAACTGCGCTGCGCGGCGGCGTAATTGAAAAAGAAAATGAAAAGCCAGCCGCAAGCGATAAAAAACAAACAGGGAAAACTGGAAACGGAAAATGCAAAAAGGTAAATTCCCCCTGAAGAAGTCCTGAATACACTGCGAAATTGAAAATTTGATAAAAATGTGGTATGAGTTTGTGGGTGGAAGTGATTTTTAGTAGCATATATAGTTTGCTATGTTCAGAAATCATAATTTCAACCTTATAATCTACACACACATTCGGAAGTAAATGAAATTGAAATTTTAATTCCAGATTTTATTACTCGCTTTGCTATAAATTTTGTAACTATCGCAGGGCATGCGGTTCTATTATGTTTCAAATCGAATATAGAAGGCATGCCTAGCTTATATTTTCTACACAAACAAAGTCATAATGCCTCCAAGTTCTCTTCCTATGTCGACTCTTTCCCGGCTGACTTTCTCAGATATGTCAAAGCTTCTCACAAAGTCACAATGCCCACGTTTATCATATCGCGAGAGGTGAAAACAGCGCTCAAAACGAAGATGCCGACCTTTTTCTTGTTTTTGTTAGTTTTACCTATTTTTTGTTGCCAGCAGCAAGCGGCGTCTGTCCGCCCATGCCCGAGCTCCTGTATCTGCACCTTCCTTATGCCCATCAACGACAACCACTTGCCGTGTATCTTGGGCCAGAAATGCAGGTCATTTGGCAATTGGGTCGTTAGAGTTTCTACATAGCTATATAGCCGCAGGCTCGCGCCAGCTCCACCATCATCACCAGGCCCTCCCCTGCTGTCGTCGCCGCTGTCATTTGATTTATGTATTAAATTTGTAACTGCATTCAATGGCTAATTAAATTTAGTTCAAGTAATCAAACAGACAGGCTCTGTTATAGAGAGATTGGCTGCGAGCATCCTCCGCAGCAGTCACAACTTTTAGCCCACTTTAGCAGTCAACAACAGGCGACGACAACAACCACCGAAGAGGCAGCCCTGACAATGGCAAGTGCAAGAGCAGCTGGTGCAGCTGCAGCTGCATCTGAGCTTTTCTATTTTCCCCGACCAGCCAGTTTTTTTTTGCGCTATGCCGTTGCTTATCTCTTCGGCTGCCGGCTGTCAGCATTTCCAGCTGGAGTTGCCACAGCAGCAGCAGCAGCAGCCACTTTTTCACGCAGCTCAAGTGGCTGCATCTTCACAGCATAATGAACACTTGACTCCTTTGGCTTTTGGTCGGCTCACTTGACACCCCACCAAACCGCCTGGCGGTGACAATGCCCAACGCAAACATTTACACCGCAGGCTAAGACAAAAGCCTGACAAAATGAAGCGCGCCAGCCGCGAGTCCTTGAGGTTTTCAAGTGTTTTTCTGCTAAGAGGCTGAAAAAAGGCCAGACCAGCGAAGAGCAGAGCGGACCAGAAGTAATAAACTTTTTGATGTTGACCCAAATAACGAATACCAGAAGTTAGACAATCTATTAAAAAACCACTTGAAAGCAAATTCCTGAAATGCTCCTATATGCTTTTGGGTCCTGCACACCATTGCTTTGCAATTTATTACGTAGAAACTCGACCATATGGTTGACAATGTCAATATAAAGTTCATTTCATGTGCAGAGATGGGAACCCATGGGCAAGTTTTAGGGCTTTGATTAGCCGAAGAGTAGGGACAAGTAATATGGTAAGCGATATATGTGTGTGTCCTTAATAAGTAATGTGGTTTCAAATAGTTGCAATAGCAACTGAGATTTATTAGCTACGAACTGATACGATACTAAGCCTAACTGCTATCGAGATAAGCCATAGCAGCTCTCTACGATTCTTGCAATATCCAAATCGATATTTGCATACTTAAGAGCTGCCAACCCTTTGAGAGGCGAAAACTAAGTTTGACAGCCAAAATTAACTTTAAACTCATACTCTCTCTTGGGATTTGACGTCCCCCCAAAACAGACGTGCGCCTGAACTAGACCACGCCTTCACCATCTTCTGGCATGCCATAGGTAACCATCAAACATCCACCAGTCAGCCGCATCGATCATCGACCATACTGCAGCCGATCTACATATTAGCGATTACATTTAGAGGCAATATTTGTGTCTTCCTTGGCAAGTCCTACAGGGACACATAACGTCGCACCACCAAACATAACCCCAAAAGTTGTTTGCGCTCAGCTAAGCCGTAGTGAAAGCAGCCAGATAAAACTAAATCACAACTTCTCCTAGGCTGATTTTCACTACAATATCAATATAAATTCTCGTACATCAAATTGTATCACAACTAATCTCGACTGAGCTCCCAGCTAGATTATAACCAGGCGAGACAATGTGTCATTTTTAATTTGTTTGCTCAGTTAAATAGCCATAAATATTCTTCAACTTCAGTAATTGTCATATGCAGAATCCTTCCAAACTATGGAGATCCATATCAATCGATTATCCATCAATATCTTTACAACTTTTCCACCTTTCGTTGTTTCTCTTTCCTGAACCTTCGATGCGAGCTCAACTTGTTCAATCGCTTGCTTTAATTAGCTAATAGAACTGAGGCCTTGCTTGCCGTTCTCCTAGCATCTCTCACACAAATGTAAATTGGGCGCCTGCATAAATTATAAAATTAGTCAAATTTAGCCAGCTGCCGTCTGCACGCCAGAAAAACTATTTCAATTTAAATTCTTATCATACGATATTACAAACTAGGCAAATGAGACGCGTCCTCGCCCTGAGGCAACCTTTTATAAAAAGCATTTGCTACCTTGTCCTGGCTAATGTTGTTGTTGCTGTTGCTGTTGCTCCTGCTGATGCTTTGGGTGCTTTAAGCCGCTTAGCTTTTGCTATTGCCATGTCTCATGTCTAACTTTTAACGTTTCGACGCCTTAAAGCGGCTAGATGAGAACTTTGTGGCAGCCGTACGAGTCGGAGCCGGAGTCGTCTAGCCCCAATCCCAATGTGAATCCACGCCCAATGCCTTGCCATGGTATCACATATCTTACTTAACGTGCCTGCAAGACTTTTTTCATTAGGATAAGTCTATTTTATGCCAAACATCCGACACACTTACACACACATACACACATACACACTTCAGTATGCACACACACACACGCATTCGGGAAGCAAAGTTTTTGGTTTGGGTCCGGGCGCTGCTTCGTTTGCCTTTGCCAAAATGTTTATTTGGTTTCTTATGTTATTTATTTTATGGCACCTTTTGCCATACTTTATTTTTCTGCTATTTGGCTGCTTTTTTTTTTGGCTACAGCTGCTCGAGGTCCTTGTAGCTGCTGCTGCCTCATCGATATAACAATATCCTTTTGATGTAATTTCCGCTTATGGCTTATTTTCACAATGGCAGGTGTAAAGGTAATCGTTGATTGTAAGTGCCTGCCAAGCCAAGCCAAGCCAAGCCAGCCAGCCAGCAGGATTTTAGAAGCTAAATGTATGTGTGTGTGTGTGCTGTGTGTCTGTGTGTGTGCGTGCGGATTTCTATATGTGTCTGCGTGTCTGCCTGCGTCTCTATGTGTTCGCTCGTGTTTGTTTGGCTTTTATGTCAATTCTCAATTATATTTCAATCATTTTTATTACATCGCCTAATGCCCAAAGAAGATTACTTTCTGTCATAAATAAGTTATAAATTTAATTGGAAAAGCTTTTGCTTTAGCTGCAGCTTTACCTATAGATTTGGCTCCACGCCCAATAATATCTGTCTATGTGTGTGTGTGTGTGTGAGTGTGAATCTCTGTGTATTTGTTACAGATGTATATTTATTTCTCTTCATTTCCGTCGCTTAATTAGTTGCTAAATTATTTGCATATCTGTCCGACAACCCAGCAGACATTTTCTATGTATTTTCTTTCTAATGTTTTCTATTTTGAAATTTGTTATGTAAATCTTAATGACTTCCCCATTTGAAGGATAACTTTAAACTGTTTGCTGGGTATCTGTGTGTTTGACCAAACCCTGACACGCACACATCTCAAGTGACAGCTCGGACACAATGCTTTGCGGCCAGCTCTGACCTGGCCGCTCTACATACTTATGTTCCATTTGGTGGCATTAATGATTTCAATTGATTTTCGGTACATCGGGGAGTGCGTGACACGCGACGACAAACAATGCCAATCATGGTTGATGGTTTGACATTTCACGTTAATTTCCACACGGAATACTGCCGCATAATTGTGGCAATCGCTGGTTGAAAATTGGCTTAGCTGACATTACGCATACGCCAGGGCAACGCGGCCACTGTTGAAGTATGTACAGCATGCTCGTACATATGTGTGCGCATATTGCGCATACGCACCATTACACCAAATGCGACAGTTTAATGAAGTAGGCCGTGATGCTTTTGCTCTTTTCGCTCAGCCTCTGTCTGGCTGGCTGGCTGGCTCACTGCATATCGTGACGTGCCGCTGCCTGCGCAAAGAAATTACAATTAATAATTGTTAATTAGCATATAAATTGCGGCAGACGCCACGCCATCGGCATGGAATCCGCTGCTGACTGAATTCATGTGAGCATTTAACACCTGAAAGCCAAGCGATTGATAGGGGGGATAGTCAAATAACAGCAAATATGCAAAGAGATTTGCAGCCAAGTGATATAAAATATCATAAAGCAGCTTTTGAAAAAGCAAAGTATTAATAGTTATGAATTTTAGTAGTGGCTTAAGCATAGATGGTTGTAAAACAACTATTTGGGCAGTTATTTGGGCATGTTATTTGTATTATTAAATTGGAACTTGAAGTATCCATAGTCGCAGAGTGTGCAAGATTTGAAGAACTTCACTCTTTAGTAAAACTCTTTTCTAACAACAACGACAGATTGGTCTATATGAAGGTGCCAATGCCGAGATAAAAGAGTGACAGAGAATGTGCGCAAGGCGCCGTTTATAATCAACCAGGACACAGGCGAGAGGATCAGCAAGTGAGCTTAGCATTCCACTTGCACCCAGATGAGCTGCACTCACGTATGGATACATTTCGAGAAACTCTAGCCAATCCATTGTGAATATAGACGAGATCAAGGTGCACGAAAGCACGGATGGTTTGGTGGATAAAACCAAAACCGATTTGTACATACATGCACGAAGAAACTACAAAGTTTCAGAGGTGTTAAAGCTGATAAGTCGGAAGTCTGGACGGAATGTTTAAGGACCTGAACGTATTGGACACGCAGGCCGCGAAAGAGCAACTCTTGACAGCGGATGCCACCAAAGCACCTATTGTAGTGTGGCTCATATTCAGGAACCTATTTCTGTGCACCCTGCTGATGGTCACATTGGCCTTGTTCGGCTCTCTGCTCAAGGTTTACAAGAGACAGCTGCTGGCTGCCAAAGTCAAGATCTTTCGTGGTAACTCCTTACTGTCACTGCAATACGCCAATGAGCCGGCAAGTGCCCAACAATAATAAGCACAGCATTTAGGGATATAATCCCACTTGGCTAAAGAGCTGCATGAACGCGTGGTTCAGGACGAATACCTCTTTGGATGACAACTTCATGGCGTACAGGCTCAGGATATGCACATAGCGGAAACTCTCAACTGCACTGCCAAGCTCTTTAATAACATAAACAAACTAAATCGTTTTCAACTTGTATAATCAGATCGACAGACCAACAAATAATGCTCAAATCTTGGTTCGCAAGCTAGAAATAACGGAGATATAGCGAGACAATATTCCAAGAAATCCAGTTTATTTATTGTATCTAGATGTAGATGTAGCTTTAGGTATTTCTCATGTTACCTCACATGGAAGAGCAACAGCCAAACCATTAAGCACACACACATTCTTTTGATGTTTGAGCTAGCAGAGGATCGATCAATTGCAACACGTAGAGTTTCAATATGGAGAGAGCTGACCTTTCAGTGATATTGATGAATTATTGATTCAATTAGTCATTTTAGGTCAAGATAGGAATCGTAATTCAATATTTATTAATCTGAAGAATACAAACTATCTACTTAGAAAACTGACTTCCTTACTGATCCAGAACTTATAATAATAAAATTTCTAAAATTAGTAATTTTGTTTCAATTTTATTGCCATAGGTAAAGTTTTTGTTTAGTGAGAAAAGTACACTTTTCCTTATTTAAAATAACTCTGCTGTAATCTAAGCCATGGATGAATCTTCAAATGGAACTTAGCTAAGCCGAGTGTCTCCTTTCTCTAACCAGACTCATCTAATCTAATCTAATCTGTCATATTCAAAGATTCGCCTGATTGAAATTGATTGTTATTAAATTCAGTTCAATTTCATGTCATTCGAAAATGCGCACAAATTGTCTCTTATTTTTGTCTTTCTAGTGTTAAGATATACGATTGTACGCACCAAGGACTCAGTGTTTTTGTGTGGCTCTTTTCCATTTTCTGTTACTTCGTATTGCTTTATAAATAAATATGTACATGTGTAGCAGGACCCACTTTTCGGCACAGCTGTGCGTTGCCAAGGTGCTGATTGCAATTACTTGTGTGTGACGACAGCACGTTACCACCTGCCCTGCAGAGAGGTGGCAGCATGGGGCACGACTGGAGCTGAAGCTGAAGCTGGCGTAGGACTGGAGTAGGGACAGCAGCCAACACTTGTTTACGGCCGACCACAGCTCAGCCAGGCTGTGGTAATCATTTTGAGGCAACGAACGCCCACACCAACACGAACACCCCTATCCATTAGCAGCTCAGGCAAAGGGAGAAGCAACAGGCAATAATGCCATCGCCATCGCCATCGCCAACGCCATCGCCATCGCCAACGCCATCACCAGTGCCATCCGTGGCGCTGAATCCGGAGCCGGACGAATTGCGTGACTGTGCAAGTGTAGTCGTGGATATAATAAAAGTAATTAACAAGTGTTTGCACTGCATGATGCGGAATTTCAGGCGCGGATAAGCAACAACGCCGGAGACACAAAAAAGCAACTGAAATCGTAATACGAATACACAAACTCATATGTGGCATATGCCAGAGGTGAATTCTGGCCGGGCTGTGGCAGCGGCAGTGAATCGAAATGGAGCATTGCTTTAAGTGCCAACGAAATCTAATAAAGATTTCGCAAAGGCGAGAAGGTCCATCCACCAGCAGCAACCCCAACACAACCCCAAATCGAAAATCTCTCGACAAATACCTTTGACAGCTCAGGATATTTGATGCTAAAAAACAAAACGTAAATTGAAAAGTTTTACACTTAATACAGGCACAGGTAGCTCCTCACTCTATGTGGGACTGCTTGCGTGCGTGTGTGTGTGTGTGTGTGGGCATGCTGACTCTGACTGGCAGTTTTGCTCGTCTTCCCTGCGAGAGCTGAACTCAGTGCTGAAATCAATTTGTGTGCATTTATTGAAAATGGAATTTCGAATGAGCAACCACGCGTGCACACATGTTGCTCATATGCGAGGCACCAGTATGATTGAAATGTATATATATATAAAAATATATATGTTTTGTATGTCTTTATTTCATTTTTGACTCAATTGCCATTGTTTGGGCATGAAGTGATGAAGTAATTGTTCAGATGTTTCAGATTGCCGAGATTTTGCATGCTGCCTGCACAGTCTGATTGAGCAGGGGCAAGTATTTGGCAATTGCTTGGAGACCGGAAGGCCGACCGATAGATTTATAAAAATCGAAAATAAATATAATAATAAATGTCGAAAGGTTTATCAAAGTGCTGAAAGGGATGTTACAATTTTTGTTATGCTTTGTTTTAGTATGAGTATAAGGTTTTATGTTCATAGTTATAGCTAATCTCAGATGGTATTACGTGCATGGACATCAATTGTTTTGTGTGGGATGAAACAGTTGAGTTACTGAGTAGGTTGTCGACATAAGGCGATTCATGCGTCACTGGTTATTTATAGCTAAGCTCATGCTATTATCTTTCCTATCAAATTTCAACAATGTACGAAAACACATGTATGACATAAATTATATATGAAATCCAATTTGGATTATATGCGAGGTCATTTTTTAAGGCATTATTGTATTCCTTTATATTAGTGGTTGGCACAAAATTACTAACATTTTGCAAAGAAAAGCAAGAAGGCACCCGAAGAGCTTCTTTTGTATGTAAAGCTGTCGCTGTCAAACCTTTTCCTCTTCACTAAAGATAAGGCTCTGCCCAACCCTGTTTTATATGTATGTAAAAAATGCTTTTCCCCTCCCCGGAAGTATATATAATCTGGGTCTGGGTTAACACCCGACTAGGTCTAGCCCTATCAGTCAGTCTGTCTAAATGATCACCAATTCATAGAAGACTATAAGAGCTAGAGTCACCAAATAATGTATCAATACTGTTCTAGTTGATGAAGCTTTCCTTAATTTTGTGAGGTCTGTTGAACTCCAACTTTATTCTGAGTTGAGGATCAACATATTCTGCTAAAAATATCATTAAGCGCATCATTATGTTTCAACAAATTTCAATTTTGTCATTGCTCATTTCTGGTAGTCTCGAAAAGTGAGGTCCAGAGGCTGATTTTCTGAAAGGCTCAGAACATGTTTTTCTACCGCCGAATGTTTCTTTGCAAGGGTCGCTTAGTCTCTGTGTGCTGCCCAGTCAGAAGCAGTCTTTGTTTATGTCTCTCACAGAATAGATGGCAGTACATTGCTTGTGATTAGGCCTAAGTCACACTGATGGCTAAATGCACACCAAAATCTCTTTGATCGTATCTTAGAACTGAGGCTGAACCAATTTGAGCAGGAGTTTATGCCAGATGTTGGAATTATTGGCAGTAACACAGAGTTGAATAACGCAAATAGAAATCGTTTTAAAATTGTCTGAGAAATTAGTAGAAATTAGTCTGTATTTTATGTTGAGATGCGATTTATAACTTAGAAGCCAAATCATCATTCTGCCAATTACATTTTCATTGAGACGCAATTCTGTTAATAGTTCGGTCCTTTCCAATCAAGCTTAAGCTTACATAAGAATTTCATATGCAAATTTACTAAAAAGTTTATTGAAATCAGCTTCCTGCCTTAAAATCCAAAAATTTCCATGGCGAATAGATAATATCAACTACAGGCAGTTGTCATTAAGTCCTGGACTCTCATTCCGAAGCGGCAGGCAATAAAAAGGGCAGGACAACACTATGGCAGTTTGTTGTTGCTGTTGTTGAGGTTGTTGTCTTGGCAAGAAGTAAACTTGAAAAACGGTTACTAGGTCAGTAACACCATCAGTTGTTGCGCTCTCTCTCTCAGTTGTTGCTTTGCAGACAAGTGCGTGAGTATTCCTTCAGGCGCTCTCCACATCCTTTTTAGTACACTGAGCACACCCAGTGACGAAGAGCGCGAGAGAGCGCAGGAGTGCCGCGCCACAAAATTGTGTTGCTTTGTCGCCCAGCTGGCTAGTAGCCACAAAACAGCTTCTCGGTGGATGCTGCGAATGCTGCTTCAGTACTCAGTCGTGCGCGCGTCAAACAGGACGAATACGGCGGATGGCAATTTGCAGCGAACGCAAACACTAACAACAGCAACACAAGAGGAACAACAACAATAACAACAGCAGCAACACCGAACGCTAACGGGCAGTGCCGAAAACGCCAGCGAATACGAAATCAAAGCAAGGCAAAAGCAAGTCAAAGTAAACCAAAATTCGAAACGTAGTCGTAAGCGGAATCGTAACCGTAATCGTTGTCCATCAGCCAAGCTAAGTCAAGACTCCGGAGTGATAAAAAGCGGACCGACCGCGCTTGTGTTTTGTGTGTTTCTTTTTTCTCTGTTTTCGGTGTCGGCATTACGTGATAATAAAGTAGCGGCAATCATTTTTTAAATTGCGCCAGCTTATGCAAATGTAAAAGTCGCTTAAGAGGCAATTTTCCAAAAATATTTCCCAAGAAAAAAGTAAAGAAGAAAAGAAAAGAAAAGAGGCGGCTGAGAAAAGCTAAGCAAAGTAAAGCCGCAACACGGGCTTACTGCTTAAGTGCGCTGTGTTTCCTGTGTGTGAGTGAGTGCGACCAACGGCAACAACAATAACAAATTACAAACAAACAAACAAGCAACAACAACAACAAGAAGACCAACAGTAAGCAAAGCAAACAAAGTGAACCGCAAATGAGCAGCGACATTTGCCACGAAGCGGTGAGGCGCCCGAAAGCATGCTCTGCTTTTTTTGTAAGTTGTCGAATTTGATGACTGAAGAAGTGACTCTGGAACTTTACGAATTGACAAACTGACTAACTGAATGGCTGCCAGACTAACTGACTGTTTGGCTCCGCTGATGCCTTGGCCCTTGCCTTGTCGCTGACTTTTTATATATTGATGAGCATTAATATTAACAACGGAATTTGTGCTCATTATTTGTGACTTTGGCATTTGTTGGCATGGGAAAATGACAATGCAAAGACCAGCAGCAGCCAGCCAGCCAGCAATAACACAGCCCACCTTTGATTTAATTCAAAAAAAAAGATTCTTAAGCACTTAAAGCTGAACTTTTGATTGTTTCGTGTTTCGTTCATAAGCTCTGAGAGCAGTTAAATGACATTGGGCATATAAAATGTGAGGCATAACTTGAATTCATGGTTAAAAATATTAAGTTTGGTATTTATGGTTTGGATATTAAAGTCTTTTAGTGATTTATTGGGTCACATTTTACACCAAAGGCTATGAAGATTAAAAAGAAAAACTCTAAAATTGATATTGACTGTTGAATATAATTTGGATAAGCTGATATTTTTGTAAGCAAGAATATTAAATGGAAATTCTTCCATAAAGAAAATTTAAAATAGTGAACTGTTGACTTGTTTTTCATAAGAAAAATATATTTATTTTGTAGTTTATCACTCCAGATATTTGCAAAAAAAGGAATGATCTTAGGTATTTCCTGAAAGATATTAAAGATATTGAATTAAAAATAAATAAATTACTTAAGAAATTTGTAAGTTAAAATAGACAATTTAATATTATTTAAAAAAATGATTAAAAATTTAATAAAGCTATAAAGATGCTATAAGCAGCATAAGCCACAGAATTTCTATATATTTTTTTTCTAATTTCTAATTCATTTTTAGAATCAGCCCAATGAAACAAATAGGAGAGGAGTTTATAGTCAAGGGGGTGGAACTTCGTTTATTTTTATTTACAAATATTTACTTAGATGTAATTTTTTGTGTTTTTCTTTAAATAAAATAATCCACATATTAGAATTTTAGTTATATCTAAACATCCCCTATAACTTATATCAAATTCAAGTCTCGATTAGTATAAATATTTAAAATATATTACTCTTAACATAATAATATCCTCCATATCTCCATCGCTGATTAATCATCTCATACGATGCTCATTAACTATTCTTTTTAAACTAATTAAATGGCACTTAAAATTATTTCCATAAATTTATCATAATAAAAATCGTTTTAAAAACTTTCTTATTAAACCTTTATTAAACTACATAAATTAGCATTTTACAAAGTTGCCTAATTAACTAAATAATAACACAGAAACCCATCTCTTTGTTAAGCAACGAGGCCAGCTTTAAGGCCATTCTACCTCAAAGAACTTTCAATTATTGGCAAACCTTGTATGCCTTTGCATGACATTGGCATACTAATCAGCTCATTGAAATGCAAATAAGCTATTCCGATATTATCTGCGGCCTAATAATTTCTGTCTAACATTTTTATCTCGCTACGAGTATGTACTCCCACCTGGCCATGTTGTTGTGCTTCCAAAATGACAAAAAAAAAAAAAAAGTTAAAATGATATTTTTGCCTTACCCAAGCTGGGCCATTTCCCTCTCCCTTGCCTCAGTATATATATATATATATATTTATGTATATGAAAAGGGAAACTTACGCAAATTTCAGGGCAGGCTGATGGTGAATGCTGATGCCTATCAGCTGCTGTGCAGTAATTTACTGCTCCATGCCGCACACAAAGGTCAGTTTGAGAGCGCGATGTGTTAAGTTGCGAATGAATAGGGGCGCCGGGATGGACAGGGAAGCGTGCGCTTGGCATTGGATAGCGAGTAGAGTAAAGTAGAGTAAAAAGTAAAAAAAGTAATCAGCAAGTGGCTACAAAATAATTATTTAATTAACGGAAGTGCTGCTATAAGGCAACTATGCAACGTTGGCTGGAAACGCAGACCCAAAAGCCCCTGAGCCTGAGCCTTGCGACCCAAGCATTCTTCTGTTTTAAATGCCCATTCATTCGTTCCATTTATCTAGGATGCTCTATGTGTGTATGTGTGTGTGTGTGTGTGTGTGTAAGTGTGTCGTTTTTTGTTTGGCTCTAAATAAGCTCCAGTCCAAGCCCAGTCAAGACCAAGTCAAGCCAAACCGTGCCTAGCCTAGCCGTGCCGAGCAGAGCTTGGAGCTGAACTTAGCTGAGTTGCGCTGCCACTTAAATGTCCGTGACGTTCAACTTTAGGCTTCTAATTTAAATTTAATTAAGTGGGATCATTCGTTTAATGGAAACTGGGCTCAGGCTCACTGGCTGCTTTCAGTCTTTCGTCTCGCCTCACTCCGCATTTTGCATTAGTTTTGCCATCGTCATTATAATGAATAAAGTTCCAAGTGGCCGAAAGTGCAAAACGGCCCAGGGGCCACAGGCCATAGACCGGCTATAGACATAGCTATAGTCATTGCTATATGAATATTAAGCGACTGCTAACCTATTTCATAAATGCGCTAAATAATGCCGTTCTCAGCTGTTGATGACTTAGCCCATTTTGTGATGTTCCACTATGCCTGCCCCTGCCTGTGGCTGTGGCTTTACTTTTTATGAGCTTGCGGAAAACAGATAGAAAGCGAGATAGCAAGACAGACAGAAAAACTGAGCGGCCAAGAGTAAGCAGAGTGCAACTTTCAGTCAAGTGGCTTTATGTAAATTGCCTTGGTTAATGTTTGGCTAATGAATGAATAGTCGTCTGTTATGGCAGAGTCGTAAAGAAAGAGTTGCCGCAAAGAGAGGAGAAAGAGACACAATTCAACTGTAACTGACAGTTCATGCTAAAAGGAGCTTTTAAAAGATTCACAAATATACGCTTGAATAAGAAATATAACTAAGTTAATCCTTTTAAAGGATAATTCTCAGAAATTGAATTATAAATTTAAAACCATTTAAAGTGAACTTAAAAGTCAGATCAATTTAACATCAACTGAAATATGGTGAAACTCTTCAGTTCAATTTCAAGGAATTTGTTATTTAAGAAATAGATAAATAAATGCATAAATTAAAAACATTTTAATTCTTCCTTTGTTTAAAATATAAGTTATTTTAGATTATTTGTCTTTTATTGTGTTTTTTTTGTTGTTGTTGTCTTCACTAATCTATTTCCTCTTTATTAAAATATCTGGTAGAAATCCAAATACAAACAACGCCCAATTCAAGTTAAGTGTTTCATTTAGACTTCTCAAGCTCTTTCCTTAGAATAATTTTTAACAGGAGAAAACTGCAAACAAAGATTTCAATATTTATATATTTTAAGCTCTTTTCTTAAATAAAACACTTAATTTCACACTTCAGCAGGCTTTTAGTAAACAATCAAGATATAATAAAATTATTATTAAGGAATAAATAATTAAAATAAATATGGCTTTAAGGCATTTAAGGCAGAACTAAGATACAATAGATTGATTAAAACAAAGTGTCTTTATTGAGTCCAGAAAAGCGAATAGTAACACCTTTATGGGGAGCTCTTTCAAAAAATATTCTTGTGAATAATAAGAGTTAGGCAAAGAAATGTTACATAAATTTGTAAAATAAACTCAACTTGATTAGCATATGTATATGGAGTTGAACCTGAACTATTAGGGGAAAAGACTCATGCTCAGTTTGTGATACAAAGGAAACCTCCACGTGTATCCTGAGACTTAAAGCAGAGGGGCTAGAACTAGTGAACGAAATGTTAATCTTTCCAAGGCAACAAATTATTTTAATAATAATAAATTATATTAATAAATTATTAATTATATTTAACATAACAAATTATTAATATTCATTAATTAACATTAACTCAAATTCATTTAATCTAAATAGAAATGATAATGCAATAATTTAAAAAAAAAGTTTTTCATTGATTCGATTACCCAGTAGCTCTATTGCGTTATCTGGCGTATGAATTTGAAATACTTTTCTAATGCACAATAATAATAACAGATATTTGTCATCTATCTCTTCTTTAAAACCAAATCAACGTAGAGTTCTTGATAAATTGCCGGACAACTAAAAATATTACATTTCTTACTTAGCTCTAGGTCAAGCCAGCTAGCCGATAAGGTTAAATTAGGGATAGTGCAGTGAATATCGTAATCCATTTTTGGCCCTGCAAAGCCCCAAAAATTTTCAATAGGATACTAAAGCAGGAATTAGTATACCGTAATATTTCATTACTTTTAAAAAATAAAAAAACCTTCAACCTACAAATCTAAATTAAAAATTCCTTAATATTTTTTCTTTTTTAGCAATTTTGAGTTGTTTGATGATATAAGATTTCTGCGCCATTTAATTTATTAAAGGGTGTTCCTATTCTCAAATGAGAAGACACAAATGTGTCTGTACATATCCGCACACACATCTGAGCACTTATCACATAATTAAAATGTAATCAGCAAATAAGATTTTCCGCTTAAACTCAACTCAAGAGAAAACTGTAAGCAAATATGTAAATGTCAGAAACTAAAAATTGAATTAAAAAATTTAAAAGAACACAATATAGTTAGCAAATATCGGAACACTTAATCAATTATCTGTTCTCAATGTTGGGGTAGAAATAGATTCCAGTTTCATTTAACATTAACAAATTTTCGATAGCTAAAGCACGCTTCACTATAGTCAGGCTGCACTAAATTATTTAGAATAGAAGCAGGCACAAAATCAGAGATGTTTAAGTTGAAGTTGATCGACGCTGTAAAGCTCACAAGATCTGCATTGAAGGTTTGTTTTTATTACACAGCCTCTCAGGGTTTCCATCCAGAGTTGTTAGCTTTTGGAAATGCAGAAAAGAAAACATAAAACTAATTTAATAAAAATGTAATCAATGATAATGCAAACAGTTCCTTACAAGATATTCTTTCGAAATGGTTGAGAATTCTACAAATCTTTCGAAGCTTCAATGGTTAACATGTGTGTTAAGAGAGCATCCATAAAAATTTAGATATCATCCCAGGATCAATTGTTAATGTTTTTTACAATTTTGTTAATTTTAATTTTTGCCACCATAGAAAAGAAGCATCTCTGAAACCATAAAGTATATATACTATTGATCAGCTTGACTAACCCAGTCGATATAGTCGCGTCTGTTTCTCTGTCTGTCTAGCAGTTTGTCTCTTTCTGGTTGTTTTTTATCTGAGTTGAACCAAATTTGTTTGCCTGTTGGAATGAGATTCCTCCGAATTCCTACTGAAACGGGCTACTAAGCCTTTAGGTTTATTATAGTACTAACTTGCCAAGATATATAAGCTTCGATTACCCAAAGTTAGTCTTCCTCTCTAGTTTTTCGTTGCTTTTAATAACGCAGCTCTTAAATATTTTCAGGGTTTTCTTAGTCTCCGAATATTCAAGCAAATGATAGAACATTTTCTGTCCTAGACTCAAATAAATCTCAATAATGTATTTTATTTTTAAATTAACTGAATGATTGAGCCGATTCTTTAAGCCGTGGGCAGCAATTTGTAAATTCACATGTACGGCCACAAGTTCATTTTACAATTTATAAATATTTAAATCAGTGACATTAAAAAAAACAGCGCTATAAATAGTCCTTTCAATTGCGCGGAGATGCAGGTGGCCGCAAATAAGCCGATTTAAAAACAATTTCAAAAATTGAACTGAATTTTAAAGCCAAAAAAAGGAACGTGAATATAAAACGCAAAGCGGAAAAATTTCATCAAATAAAATAACGATCCAAAAATAAAATGCCAATAAGCGTAGCGCGCCAGGCGGAAATGCAAACAGGCATTTCAACCTGTGGGGGGGAGGAGCGGTTAAGTAGAACAAAGCCCAAGGGGAGGCGTCGCATACAACATTTTATGTGAACCAGGTGAACACAGACACACCGGAGTCAATCATTTGGTCAGCCGGTCTGGCAACCAGTCCGTCATTTGGTCAGCCCCAAACCAGAGCCAGAGCCAGACCGGGCACAAGAGTCAGCCAAAACCTGAGCTGTGCAATTTTAAATAATTAACAATGAAAAATATACAAAAAAAAATAACATAAACAAAAACAAAAACGTAACGTAAACAACGTAACGTAACATAAAGCGGCAAAAATTCAAAAGACATTTAAAATAACGCGCAAAATCAGCACAAAAGCAGCCAGCGAACCGAAAGGATAACGACAGTCAGCCAGCAACAGGGGGACGATTGGGCGGCACAATATGGACAGGTGGGCGTGGTCGGGCACAGCGCGCTGCAGCGGAGCAGAGTAGCGGAAAGAGCCAACAATAACGACACAAGCTGCTGGCACAGTGACACACTGACAAACACAAACACAAACACACACACACACACGAGCAAAAAACAACAACAACAGCAGGCAGAACAGAACACATACATTTACCTGCACAGGTAGGCGAAAGGCAGACACTTGGGGGGTGGGGCTTGACAGAGAGGCTTGGCTGATAGCCGAGTGTACATATTTGCATACAGTTCAGTGAGCACACAGACACACACACACACGCACACGCTGGCAGGCAGGCAGGAAGGGATTCATGGAGGCACACAGTCAGACAAAACGCACGACTATGGCAACAAACTTGCCAAGCGGACGGAGTAAAATGCACACATCCAAACACACATACACATGTACCAACATAAATGCGAACATCAGCGGAAAGTGAATGGGATGCGACTGTTTCCAAGTTGGCTTTCATTGTGCCCAGGTGCAAAAGACACGTGCAAGTCAACGCGTCAATGTATGAGTGGCTGATGGCGAGGCGATGGTTGTTGCTGAAGCGAGGTGAGATGAGATGAGGTGAGGTGAGCGGGACAACAGCTTTGTGTGTGTTAACTGTCGAGCTAAAATACGAGGATATATAAACTAATTTGCCCCAATAAGCAGGCAACACAAATTCACAAACTGGCACAAAATTGCAACAGACAAAATGGCCGTAAAAGCTGGCAAACAAAGGCTGTGGGAGAACTTTTTACGTAAATTAAAGGAAACATAATACGTTTTACATGTTCATATTAAAAATATATACGAGTATATTTAAAAAGTGTGTTAAAATATACGAATATTATATATAAAAGGGCTTCACATTGTCTTTTTCATTATAAAGTCAATATTTATGTGATTTGACGCTCTGCAGGAGGCTTCAGTTTCAATGTCGATATGCGTTCCTATTCCACCTCTCACTTCTTTTATTTTTTTTTAAATAAGTTTTGATTATTATTTCGTTTCTCTCGTGGGGGAACCTGACAGATAAACTGCTGTAACACAGAATTGTTTGGGATAGCTTTAGTTCAATGTTTTCAACCGAATCTTCTCCATAGTTAATGTTCAAGCTTGAATTCATTTGTTTGTTATCAAGCCAACTTCAAAGTACACTCTAGACTTATACATAAAGCCGATGCCATACATCAGTTCGAGCCAGAACTCTTAAACAATTTACTGTCAAGAACAGCTAAAGACGTACTCTTACTCTTACCATAAATTACTAGCACTAAGACCGAACGAAAAGTTTAGACAATTCAATTATTGTAAGTATATTCAACAATTTTAACATTATATATATAAATCCCTCTCTCTTCCTCTGAACGCCACTGCAACACACTCACGCAGGCAACACAAATTATGCAAATGCCATGCTAAGTGCAACAAAATCCTCACAATGCAAGCGACGACTAGGAAAATCAACATATAAGTGCAAAACACCAACAACAAATACAACAAATTAAATACAACAACAACAACAACAACAGCACACCCAAAATTTCAACTAAAAACGACGCCGACAACAACAGCAACAACAACAAGGGCTGGCAAAATGCGCTTTGGCTTAAAGTTGAGCTGCTTTTGCCCGAGCTTTTTATTATGGCTAACATGGAGCACTGTTGGCAACGTTGGCTGGCTGGGACGAGGACGCGTTGGAGTGGGTGGAGCCAGCGCACAGCCATCATTAACCGAGAAAATCCCATTAGGTGAGTAAACGTAAGCCCAATGCAAGCATCCTGGGACTGCAGAATTGCGAAACTGCAACAGCACAACTCTGCTCATGCCACCGCCCTGCCCCGCCACCAGCTCTTCCTGGAACTGTTCTGCCCTGACCTGGACTGCTGCCTTGGCACTTACTTTTATTTTATACGCGCTCTGCTGCACATGCTTCGTTTTGCCCTGCTTATAGGGCTTGCTACCTTTCCTCTTCGCCTTTTGTCTCAACTCTGCTCAACAGCCGCGCTGCGCTTTCTTATGTGGCATCTTACAAGCATCCTGGGGGATTTGCTGCTGCTGCTGCCTGTTGAATTGGCACAAATTTGCAGTTTTTTGTGCTAAAATAAAGTTGCCAGAATGTCAGCCAGCTGTCAGCAATGGCTAGAAACACACTCACATATATATATGCTTAGCCAAATACAACTGAAAACATGGCGCCAAACATTTCAACTATCTTCACTAAAAAGTCAACTTTTCAATACACTTACAAAGCTGATTTGGCTGATGTATATAGATATTTTTAGCCTAATCAATAGAGCCATATCCAGCCGATTACTATATCTTATAAAGGTCATTTGAATTATATAGACAAATTCTCCTCTTAGTAAGGAAATGGAACTTTTTCTTGAAACTATTTCAACCATATCTGATTACATGGCAAACCCATATAAAAGCTACCACAGCAGGCATCGATTAATGAAAAGAAATTGAGTTAATTTAGCTGCCTCAAGACTAAAGAATTCCGTTCTTAAGCAATACTGATTTCATGCCATTTGATCTGCACTAAAACTAAGATCAACAACGGCATGTTAGCTTACTTTCGTTTTTGTCTTCCATCTGATGTCACTTTGAAAACTGAAACGCCGCCACGCTTATTAACTTGCAGCAAGCGCCACTTAAACATTGTCTCAAATTGAGCACCACAGCAACAACAACAACAACAACAAGAACAATAAAAGTAGAAAAAACAACAACAACAAGCAACAACAAGCAGCAGCAGCATTCAAAGTTTTTCTAAAAAAGAAAAACTCAAATACAATTCGAGCGCAAAAGCAATTACAAAGTTTAAAGTGCCTTTGCTTTGAACTTAATTGACAATTTTGGTGGCTGCCTTCAGTTACAACAACAGCAGCAACAGCAGCAGCCGAAATATTAACTTTTTTCCGCCCAGCCTCCTCCCTCACTAGAGAAACATTTTAAATATATTTTACCTTGAAACATTTTTTTGCATATTCGCATCTTTTTCGCTGTGCGTGCGCTTGTGTGTGTGTGTGTGTGTACGCACAGGTGCCATCTTCGAACAGGGCACCGATGAGGTGCAATCGGCCTTCAAGTACGCCATGCTCAACCACAATTTAAATGTCTCGTCGCGTCGCTTCGAGCTTCAGGCCTACGTGGATGTCATCAATACGGCGGATGCCTTCAAATTATCACGACTGAGTGAGTATCCAGCGGAAGCCATTGTTGAAAATTCTTAAATTTACAGAATGTGTTGAACTTAAGTGGGAAAATGTGATACATAAAGTAGGAAAATTATCTTAAATTATTTGTTCTATTTTGATGTTTAAAATTCTAATTAAATTTAGTTGAAATCTATATTAAAATGCTGAAAGATCCATGAGTTTTTATGTCTCAAAAGTATTTCTAAAAAATTATACTTATAAATAATGAATGAGAGCCTATCACCTCTCACATCTTTCCACATGAAAATCTCAAAATTTGCTCAACAACTTTATGAATATTGTAAATTTAATTCTAATTAATTCATTTCCACAATTACAATAACAAATTCAATGCAATATAATTATGCAATCACTAATATTAAGCAGGGGACACACAGATCGTTGAAATTTGCCAACATTTGTTAGCCCCGAGAATTTATTAATTATGCGCCATTTTAGCATTTTTGACATTTTTAGCATATTTGAAATTCCACTTGAAATTCTTTCACCATTTTACATGTTTTCTCTCTCTCTCTCTCTCTCTCTGCCATTTCCACCAGTTTGCAATCAATTCTCGAGAGGCGTCTACTCGATGCTGGGTGCCGTCTCGCCCGACTCCTTTGACACGCTGCACTCCTATTCGAACACGTTTCAGATGCCGTTTGTGACGCCCTGGTTTCCCGAGAAGGTGAGCATTGCGGGGGGGACTGATAAACATTAGGGTTCAGCTCACACCCAGTCAAGGCCTATTTTAATATGATATATTAATCATACGCACCGTTGGGCTCTAAAATAAATTGCCTAACCTTGAAAATGTAGCCCAACACGAGCAACTACAAAATTTATGAGTCGCCCAGGTAGAAATCATAATAAATAAATACTGGAACTCCACGGCCACTTGTAGTAATGATGTCCTGCCTGCCCTGGCCGGGTGTGCTGCGACTGTGCGTGCGCGCTTTAAAAATTTATAACACACTTTTGGCCTCGTTTAGACGGCTGGCTCTATAAATCAAATAGCCAAGTACCCAAAACCAGGCCAAAATGAGGCCCAAACAAGCGCCAACAACAATGAGCACTCAATAATGATTCATGTTTACTAACTTGCCACTGTCCATGCCCATACTTACTGTCTCTCTTTCTCCCTTTCTCCCTTTCTCTCTCTCACACACACACACTTTCTGTTTCTTTCTGCTTTCCATAATTTTCGCGTTTTAGGTGCTTACGCCATCGTCAGGCTTTCTCGATTTTGCCCTCAGCATGCGCCCGGATTATCATCAGGCCATCATTGATACAATACAGTTTTATGGCTGGCGCAAAATAATTTATCTCTACGATTCCCACGATGGTGAGTAGCACAAATATCCATACATATATATATATATATATATATATATACTCCATACACGTATACCTACTTACTAAATATAGATAGAGTCAGAGACAAGACCCCAAGTGAGTCAATAATCATTCTTTTTCCCCCTTCTATGCAAACTACATTGTCTCCCCTTCCTGCTCTCGCTCTGACTCGGCTCTGACTCGGCTGACTCCCTTGGCTCACTATCGCTGCCTCTGTCTGTGCTTGTGTAAATTTGCTTTGTTATAAGTTTTCCCAAGCATTTTCCATTTACCCGCTGCATAAATAAAGTTTAATGACACAGCCAGTCTGTGCTGACATGATGCGCCATTGGCAAGCAGACAATTGCTATACGGGCAGATGAGCAGACAGCCAGACGGAACGTATAGTTGTGCGATGGATGTGCGGCCGGAAGGGAGCGTAGTGTCAGCGGGGCTGGCCAACTGTTAGTGGCTGACTGTCTGTATTATTATTATTAATGAATACCACGTGAAAATCTTTTTGCGGTGGTCGCCAACAGCACTCAATCAATTCGAGCGACAGTCAACTCTTGTGCTCTTGTTTGCTATTTTGTACGACTGTCTAAGTGTGTGTTCGTGTGTGTGTGTTTGTGTACTTTGTGGATAGTGTTGTCTGCTTTTAGGCGCATGGCTTGTTTTTAAGCTGTCTGTATGTTTCTGTGTGTTTGTCTATACGAACAGCTTTGTGGCAACGCGACACTCCATCAATCCTAAGCATAAGCAGAACTAATAACTTTTTGGGGCGGAATTAAGTTTTGAAATGTAGAGTGATATAATGAAAGCAATTGACTTAAGGACATAAGTCGCTTGTTGATGGATTTCATTGATATCAATTATATTAAAGAGCTTTTGTTACGAAGCAGCTTTATTTGTTAGACAGCAATTCCCCAGACGGTTAAAGCAGATCCGCTTGTGAACAGGCTCACAATACGGGTATAATGAAACGACGAAGGAGTCTCTCGATTATTCAGCGTATAATATATAGGGTGCCTTAATAAAGACCTGTCAAATAATTGCAGAAGACTTTGAGAGTGATTGTGATATAAAAGCACGCCATAATCGATGCCCATGGAATCAATGAAACTTTGGGGGGGTCTCACAAAAGACTTTAGAGATTCTCACATTTTTATGTGTACAAATTTCAATGAAGAGCTTCATTTTTAAAGGATATAGGAAGAACTTATAGGCTGATAGATTTGAGGAATTGTAGATGTTGAAATGCGGATGGTATCAAATTCTGTTGCTTTGGACTATCCCTCAAGGGTCTTATAAACTGAAGTGTCTAGGAACATAGGAAAATATGACAATCATATCAGAGTCGAGCTTAGATGAAGGAATAGGCGGATTATGAAATTTCCTTAGGACATTGCATTAAAAATACTATTTTATATCAGCCAAGTTTGCTCTTGCAACAGATAAGGAGTGACAGGGAGAGAAAAGTAGAAGTATAGATTCATATAGAAACCAATTTGAAAACAATACATATATTTAAGCCAACTCTTTTTGCTGTTGCTTACACTCTGTGACCCCATTGTAAGGATAAGACGCATCTGACATCGAATTATTTATAAGTACATGTATCCTTATTATATGTATCCTTATTACAACAAAAGGGATGAGCCAGCATCAAACTCAGTTAGTTACCTTGTCATTGTAATAGTGTAAGAAGTTGCCTCAGTTGTGGCCATCTCAATAAATATTCGAGGCAACAAGCACTTGCAAGAATTATAGGAGAGTTAAGCTAACTTTGAGTATCCGAAGCTTATATACCCTTGCAGAGATATTTACATAAATAAGCCGTCCTTCTTTTTGGTCCGATGCTGATCGAACTTATACAATGGACTCTGAAACTTCTAAAACACCGATATACATTGCCTTGTACATATATACAAACCTTACAATCACACAAACACATGTACAGCATACACACATACATATTTGATTTGGTTGTGCTTTGGAGGTTAAAGAGAGAGATAGCATTCTGCTGTTTTGATTGTGAACGACTTCATTAAGCTTAAGGCTCATTCCCTCCCTTTCATACACTTAGCGTAATGGGAGGTATATTATATAATTCTTCAATCCGAAATATGATCAGCAGATATGAATTCTTCTAAAACTGACACGTACAAAATTTCATTCAATTGGAGTAAAACACAGTTCGATCTTCGAGATCTTTACGTATGAGCAGCTTACCGCACAAATAAGTCAATGGTGAGAATTACTGAGAGTCAAAACTGACATTCTGAATTGCATAGAAACAAAAAGACAGACGGTCGCACTCGGCTTGTCATGCTGATCAAGCATATATATACTTCATAGGGTCAAAGATGTTTCCTTCTATGCTTTACAAATATCGTGACAAAATTACAATCCTTTCTGCAAGGGTATAAAAGGAAATGTACCTCATTCTTGGTATACTCCACCCGGACAGTACAATGTGATTCTGTTTGTCCAAGTATAGGGACTATTTGCCTTGAGTATCACAAGATCGCCCACACATAAGGGCTAACAGCCAGAACCCAACTGTGCTAAGTTGCCTTTAGAATCTCTTCTTCACATTATATCAAAAGAAAAGCAGCTATTCATCAACTTTGTTTAGAAAAAACCTACCCTTTAGTAGATAATCTAAACTCAATTGTTGACTAGTAAAAATAGCAACAACAAAACAAAAAATTCTTTACAATCCGCGACAATCTCAAGTATTTTATGTTGCACAGACTTTTTAAGGTTCTTCCAAATATAAAAAGTCAACAAGTTTCTTATAGACCGTTTACATATTAACAAAAGCTATAAATATCACAAAAAGTGACTGAAAACAAATGTCCCTCACAAGCCCACACATACAATCTATGTATCTTTGTATACGAAATTGCCAACGAATCCCTTGTCCCTTCTCCTAGCCATTGCCATAGCGACAATAATGTGCGTTTTCTTGCTGTTTAAAGGGCGAACTTCTCTCCAACCCTCTTACTCTTTCTTATGTATTTTTTTAATAAAAAAGCTAGAGAACATACGACTATATGAGTATGTTATCCTGCGCAACGCGATGTCTTTAATTTTTCTACAAATCATTTCTTGGCTGCTTAGTTTATGGGCGTGTTTACACTGCTGCTAAAGAATCGCTGTGGCATAGGAAGTTGGAAGCCCTATAATCATCTACATTGCCAACCAGCCATACCAGGGCCATGGCCGGTCGGTTGCTCGGCATGTAAGGCCTACGCAAGTTAACGGCTTTTGTTTTTGGCTGCCAAAAACTGCGACGCATGTGGCTGTGGCTGTGGCTGGCAACTGTTTACATGGCAAATGGCTTCTTTCTCTTCTACTGCCTCGGATGGTTTATGCGCCACGCCAAAACGAGTTTATTGCAAGGAAATAGCAAAAACATTTTGTGCCGCCAGAAAATAACAGCAGCAGAAACTATTTATGGCCATTGGACAGCATCGGTTTTTGGAGTGCCCCGTAGAACAACTAGCAAACACAACAACAACAACAACAGCTCAAGCACAGGCAATATTTTGTTATATGTTTTGTTTTTCCTTTTCTTTCTCTGCTTTCGGGGCGTATTGACCCGCCTCAGCTTATAAGTTCGAGTCCAGTTCGCTGCCATTTACTATTTGGCCAAGAAATTGGCATATACACATGCTCGTTTTAGCTGTGAAATTATTGCTTTTGTATTTGTGGCCCAATACATGCAGTAAACGTTGCCCAGATTTTGAACATGTGCGCCTAAAGCTATGCTACTTAATATTTCGTAGTCCAAATGTGCGTATGTGTATGTGTATGTGTGCTTGTTTGTGTTTTTGTGCCTGGGGGGGATGTGTATGTGTTTGTTCACTAAAAAACACTTGCGCCGCCTGCGGCTATTAGATTTTTGCAGACAACTATGCCAAGCAAACGTATCAATGGGGGTTCTCCGTATTACGATAAGCACGAGGGTAGTCTAAGGAGTTCAAGCAAACTTATTGCTAATTGCTAAGAAATCAAATTCCAAGCTAGCATGTCATATCGAGAAGGGGAAGCTAGGCTTAAACAGTTTAAACAAACGAAATATGATATATGCAGGAGTGTTGTCGTTTCCGAGTAGTTTTGAAAAACGAAAATATTAATTCATTCTGCCCTGACTTTCAATTTAGCGTTTCAGCATGTAATAGGTTTTCCAAAGTAAGAATCTTTCTGGGACGGCAGCCGCAGTGTCGATGAATAACAACAACACGAAAGCGATTCATTCTGCTCACTTGGGTTAGATGATAATAATTATTAATAAATGTACATTATTTGCATATCAAGGAGCACTTAAAACTCCTCCCAATGAGTTAAACATGATTCCGCCAGCTGCAAGGGAAGCTCTAGAAAACACATAATTTAATGGGGAAGCAGAACCGGAAGCAAAGCTGTGAACACCTGTCAAAGAGGATTCTGCAGAATCGAAAATGCGAACGTTCCATATAATGTGGTGAATGGGCCAGCTTAGGTTCGTTTCCATGATCAATAATGCACCTATTTTTTCGTCTGCGATAATCCACCGGTGTTGTCCAATTATTTCGTTTCTTCTACTTGTCAGTATTTTTCCCTGTGATCGTTGCTCCGTAAATAAAGTTTGTTTGGCCTAGGTTATACTTATGGTTGAAGCCTCTCTCTGCCTATTGTTGAATGCGTAAACTTTCTAGTGTCAATCACATCTTCTATCTCCTCTCAATGTCCATAACTCTAACGTTGTCAACATCAACTGAATTCCCTAGTCTCTATTTATGCTCAGAGAATGCTGACGTGAGCCTCTCATTCTTTGCATCACCTTAGTGTTCCATTAATCGAGTTCATAGCATTCCTATAATCATTTGTCGCAAGTATTGTTTGTGAATCTTATGAGAGCCATTAGAAATGCTTAAAGTTTTTTGTCCTCAAAACGACCGATCTAAGTCCGCTTTTAATATTAGAAATACAGAAATATTTTGAACCAAACGCTCGTTCCAAAATAGGCTTTGAGACTTGAACCTACTTCTACTTTCTGGCATAGTTATAATAAAAAGCTGAGCATCTAAAGCTTTAACTTCTTTTACACATGAATGAGGATGAACTAGTAATGTAGGAGAACGTTCATACGTTCTTCTTAGTCATTTAATATCAAACATCTTATACATATTCCATTGCATTGCTTTTGAGACGTCTTGGACACACCGTCTATAAAATTATCTATGAATCAAGTTCATTATGGCTTCTGAGCCCTGTCAACCACTCACATCCCTATCACACTGCCAGTGTACTATAGTTCTATTGAAGCAGCGATATATCCAGAGTGAAATAATTGCTAATAATATACATTTTCCATTACAATTTCACTTAAAACTTCATAGTCTATGTACTGCCCTCTGGTACATAATAGCCATACAAAATGGCATGCATTGTATTGCTTGAAATTTACTTTGGCCTTCCCAAACGCTTCTTTATTTGTCTGCTGTAAATATTTTACAACAGTATATATAGTATATAAACACTTTTTTGTTTTCTTAGCCAATTTCTGAGGCACATATGGCAGCCAATTTGGTTACTTTATGGCCTTTTGTTCAGTTAATTGCACAGCCACAGCCAGTGCAAATTTCGCTTGGATTTTGTTACATTCGACTCGGCAGTGACCCAATTTCTTAACAATGTAGTGTGAAATAACAGGCTCCGAATGAAATTATGGCTTACTCATACACATACATATCTATATATATATATATACTTTACAAACATATAGTTACAATAATTTGAGTGTGAAATACAGATTGTTTTACATTCAGCGACCCACTGAGGGTCTGTGATGGCTGCGTTGCCTATTTAAACAGAGCATTTCGCAGTGTTTCTTGGTTAAAAATCGATTTATGCCAATCAAAGAACATGCCTTGAATGTGGCCATCAAACACTTCCCTACATCCTCCTCAAAGTAATAGGTGTTGATCTCTTTTGGGCAATTGCCAACGCCACTTGGCTTGTCATCAGAACTGCAGCGCTCTGAGAAATAAGTATGGAAATTGTAAAGAGTTCATAACAAATGGATAAGAAATTTACTCAAAAGTTTACTATCATTGGCTAAATGATCATGCATGCAGCTGACTGCCACAGCTCCAAGAATAAGTAGCCACAGTTCAAACAACAGCATTAGAGTCGAAGTACTTTCAGCTCGAAATGTTAAATAAAACTAATTTTAAGGGGCTTGATTTGCTAAATAGCTGAAACAATTGTTCCATAGCCGAGACAAATTAACCGCATGAACACATCTGGGCCAACCAATGTGAATGATGTGCTTTGAATATGCTGAAGAGAGTAAATGAATAGCGATGGTGAACGCTATCGTGTTGTTATTTAAAGCGATTTTAGAGCTAAGGAAATGCAACAGCATATAATGCATTCGTTGGGACTTTTAGAGAGAAACTTGGGCGCTCGCAGCGATTACAATGTTACTCTTATACTATACGAGCGAATAATAACTAACATTTTTAAATAAAAATATCTTTATTGTCTTTCAATATAATCCCCTTGATGATGAATGCACTCTTGCATTCGTTCAAACCATTTGTCAAGCAGTTTTTAAATTCCTCTTAGGGCACCTAAAATGATGCTTTTTGAACGCTTTAACTGCTTCTTCGGAGCTGGTAAATCGTTGACCAAGCAGCTTACCTTTGATATTCGGGAACAAAAAGAAGTCATTGGGGGCCAAATCAGGTCTGTACAGAGGATGAGTCATCATTTCGATGTTTTGACTTCTGAAAATTCACCAGTTTGACGAAATGTGTGAGAGCTCGCATTGCCATGATGAAAAATGATTCATTTTTGGCGGTTGACTTTAAGAGTTTCTCCTAATACTTCCGGCAAACAAATGATCGGGTGCCACACAGAATTGACAGTCCTACTTTGCTCAAGTGGAACAGAGGCCACATCATCCACATCATCCACAGGCGACCATTTGCTTCGATCCGCTTCTTCCACGAACAACTTTTTTTTGGATTCAGCTCGTCTTGGAATGCCCACACTGTGTATTGCTATTCTCTTTCTGGTTTATACGCATATATCCATGATTCGTCACCTGTCACGACTTTAAACAAGTCTTCTGAAGCACCACGGCCGAACCTTTGAATCATTTGATTACACGCTAGCCTTTTTTGAGCGATTGATAAATTATGTGTTATCCAGCGGGAGCAAATTTGTTTTGCAGCTAAGTGTTCTTGCAAAATCGACTTTATTAAAGTAGAACTAATATAGAAGGATGCCTTTATCTCACGATATGTCACATGGCGACTTTGCCTTATTAGTTCAAGCACTGCATCGATGCTTTTTAACACAACAACCGATTTTGGACGACCTTCACGGAATTCGTTGGCGACCAAACTAGGTCCACGATTGAATTCACTATACCAGCGATATACTGTGGTTTTTGATGCTGCTTAATAGCCATACAAAGAACTGAGTTCATCGGCATATTCTTGTTGAAAGTTGTGAATGTGTCGATGAACTGAAAGTTGTAGGAAATGGTCCAACGAAAACCTTTCTTTGAAATCTCCATCTTTTGGCTAAATTGATTTTCTTAACTAGCTAAACAAATACCGCTTTCACATCCAAACGTTGTGAGTAAGTTTATGCTAAACAATATCAAACCTTATTATGGTGTTGCCAGACATTAGTGTTGCCAGATTCAAAGCAGAATATGAAAACAGTGAAATGGCATTTTCAATCACTATTCCATTCCACATTAACTTTTATTTACATACACACTGAAGTCTTAGTTTTAATATATTAAAGTTCTCACATATTTACTTCGACTTTTCCAAGCTTCCAAGCTCGATTCTGAGCAATGTTCAATATGTATGTATTAAGAGGCATACAATCAACAGTCTGCAATGAAAGTAAATGTCTTACTTACACTTCAACAGCTACCAACACCTACAACACCCTCACTCACACACCAATCAAGTGTGTGCCAAAAAAAAAAAAGCAAGCAAATAATAATAAAGTAAGAAAAACGAAAACAGCCTTGTCAGTGGCTCGTGAGGGGCGTGTAGACATACGGCATGCGTATTTTTTGTTCGTTTGTCCGTTTGTCCGTGCTGCCGTGTTAACAGCACATTGACTTGGCTCCGAAATGAAATTTATTATACAGGGCCAGGCGAAAAACACATAGAGTTGTGCGTCGCATGCGTGACAGGCGGGCGGCACACTCATACAGCCTGCACCCTCACCTCTCTCTCTCTGAAGTGGCTGTCCCAGCAGCAGCTGCCTCGCTGCCACTGTCGCTGCCTATTTGTCGCCTGGTTAAGGACGTGTGAAAATCTGCTTGCTCATCTCGCAATGAATACGTCAGCAGTTTTGGCATGCGGCCAGTGTGACCAAGTGTCAGACTTGGGGGCCGTGTTTGTGTTCGTGTTCAATATTTTATTAAATGCCAAAATACAGCACAACAGGTATTAAACATCAACCGAACAGTGTCGAATCGAGCCAATCAGAAGACCGCCCTCAAAAAGGGCAAAACTGCAAAATTATGCAAATGCTTTTATTTATAGATGAAAGCTTTGATTGTCTTTCGTTGGCTGCATGGAAATCCTATTCATTGTCTGAGATCTCTCTGAGCTCTGTACAAAGACAATCAAATATGTACAATGCCATCTTTATATGACCATCTATGGGCATACATACATATGTGTGTGTGTGTGCGTGCGTGTGCGGGCATATAAAAATCTGTAAGAAATCTGTGATAGAGACAGCATCATGAATAATAAGCAAATGTTGATTGCTCTGGCCGTTTGAGGCTGAAGTAGAAAGGCTACATAATTTAAATCAAAAAATTTGCATAAACTGCGTCAAATGGCAGCGCAAATTGCGTTAAGACAACATCCAAGGACAAGACAGAAACAGTAGAAAGAGCAGCAGTAACAGTAGGAGAAGCAGCAGTGGCAGTGGCAGTGGCAATGGCAACTTCTGGCCAGGATGCTTTTGAATGCTTGCTGCCTGCCAGGCTGCCATTAATTTAACCATTATGGGATTTTACTGCGCTTTCACTTTCATGTTATTTGATACTTTTACTGCTGCCTTTGCACGTCTGCCACCACCGACCATCCTCACCAGCCTGGTATCCTGTTAGCTGCCTGCTGCCTGCTGTCGAGGCCATTGAAAACATATGCGCAAAGCCTTTGAGCTTGTCAGCATAATTTGCCAAACAGGCTGCCAAGCAGGAGGCAGGAGGCAGTCGGCAGCAGGCAGTTGGCAGAGGCAGAGGCAGGCATCCAAAGACAAGGCCGACGACGCAGTTTCTAAGTAATTAAACCAGAACCAGCAATGTTTTTGATAACACAACAACAGCAACAGCAACAAGAACCAACCAAATCCAACAACATCACAAGCAGCTGCAGACCAGCAAAAATCATAACAAGTTGCTAAATTAGGGCGTGAGAGAGACGAGATATGGCCAAATAGGCAACCTTCTGCCCAAGTCACCAGCATATTTATTTAAGTGTAGACTATAATTTAAGTTTTTGATTACTAAAGAGATGGTTTTACATGATGATGTAGCTAGTGCTGACTTGTCCAACTGAAATAACGATGTACAATTTTCAGATAATAATTTATATTTTTTTATTATTAAAAAACCAATTTGGGTTTCCATGCGTGTTGTTATCCTGCAAGGAAACTTTTACTAGAATTAACTACATTTTAGCTTTTAGATCTAAGATTGGGAACTACGCTGAAGCGTAGCGCTTGCTATTAAGCTGTTCTGAAATAAGCAGGGCGTTGAAGATGCCGAGATGGACTTCTGTCTTCCTGATCCGCTTTGTTTAGTTCTTGAGGTGACTGACTATTTGTGTGACTGATCTGTGTCTGACTGGATGAACTCTCCTGCTTTTGGCTTGATGGCCTCTTAATACCTCCCTCGATGCAGTTTTAAGCTAGCAGCTTCGGAAAAGGAGAGTCGTGTTGTACAGTTGCATTGGGAATGCAGTCGTTTTTCTGCCTGGCTAGTTGGTGGCGAGAGCCTTTGACAATTGGAGCTGTACTTATGGTTGTCTTCCTGTTCCTCATTAGCTTTTGGTAAACTATGCTGTAATTGTAGGTGGCGCCGTGGTGGCCATGGCAATTCGAGCATTTAAGGGCCGCCAGTGCCTTTGCTTGGCAGTGGTATAAATAACTCTAATGGTTCTGATCATATCTTCCACATTTAAGCTGCTTCCGCCAGTAATTCTTGGCGTGATCAAATTCGTGTCCTCTATAGCAATTCCTTATGCTGTTGTTTATACTTTGGGGTTCAAACCTTACCCACTGGCGACCAATTTTATATAGTCATAGAGCCTACCTGTTGGCTGGGTACAGCTTGAGATCTACAAGCCATGTGTCCTGACCCGGGGAGAGCGATGTGATGTCATGTGATGTCTGTTTCCGGACTTTTTGGTTGTATAAACTTATGACCACCTGTCCGTGCTTTTAAAATTCTTTGTGAACTAGGGTCTTCGGTTGGAAGTGCTGCCTTGCGATAGGCAAAATGTGTTTACATGATATTTACGGCGGACAACTGTTTCGTAAGACTGCTATTTGGAGCCATTCGGAATTCGTAATAGTCATGGTCTTTGGAATTGCCCTATGTATTCTATTCTCTACTATTTTACACCCCAATAAGTATTATATGAATATATGATATGAATTTCTTGCAACCTTCTTCCACTGATTGCGTTCACCACGTTTAGTCCCAGGCTTAATTTGAACATATTAAGTATAAGCAGAATATGAGCCAAACTAAATGCCTTAACCATTAGCTCACTTTCAAGTGCAAAATTGAACAAGTGCAAGCTAAAAATGAACTGCATAAATGATATTTAACAAATTTGAATTATTTCTTAGCCAATAAAGGCAAAACTTGACTTGGCTAATAATATGCAATTTTCAAAATTATTTTATTGAATTTATATCTTAATAAGATACGAGCATTCCAGCAATGTTTCTGTTTCTGGTTTGCATTGCCTTGTGCTGATCTCAATGAGAAACAGCCTGCCAAGAGAACGTGCCCAAGAACTTGTTAATAATAATTACATTTGTTTGTCTGCCCTGTGCTTACCGCGTATCTCCTTCGTCCTGGCCTGGCTGGCACTCAGGCTATATCTGCATTTGCTTGGCACATAAAATATGTAAGCAAATGTCTTACTTGTTAGCCATATGTGTTGCCTGACTTGTCTGTCTCCATGTGGGTATCTCTGTGTGGGTATCTCTGAGTGTCGCAGGAAAACTTCATTTCCGCAAAAGTAACTTTTGTTTAACATAACAAATTGTCTTGTTTACTTTGCTTATGTGTATGTGTATGTGAGTCAAAGTAGAAAGTGGAAATTAGACAAGTCTAAGCATCAAACACAAACAAGCTGCACCATGGAGTGGGCGAGTGTGACGTGCCTGTCTACGTGGCTCTGATAGTTTATAATTTGCATAGCTACACATGAAATAAATATTACGAAATCTGTAAAAAGAAACAGAAATTTGGAAATATTTCATTAAAATGGGGAAAAATGAATTTGAGTGCCATGCTTAAGGTATTTTCTAGTAAGCTTTCTGTCAATTTGAAGACACAAAATATTAGTTTTGGTGTAACAGTTTTCCCTGGGGTAACAGTTTTCCCTTATTGAAAGTGTATTTGTAATTTAAAAATTCAATTTCAATTCGTTTGCTATTTCAAGTTGTCTTCCAAAAATAATTGAATTGGACAGAATGAGAGCAGAAACACAACAACAACAAAATGTATCTATAGATGTAATTGTGAATTAAATTCGTTATATAAACCAAAATTGTAAGAGTGCGGGGCCTAACTCAGGCCACAGCCCAGAATAAAACAATAAAAATAAACGGAAATATAGAAGCGCACAAGCACATGCACACACATAGTCGCACACAAAAGCATATATAGATAACGTTACTGAGAGACGGAAGCCAATTTTGGGTCATAAAGTCGCTGAATGGAGGGGGGCAGGGCTCACTCGTATTATGCGCGGGGTGAGCCGCAAATGTTTTGATATCAAAAATGAAATAAAACAAAAGCTCCGGCCACAACAGCGCGCTCTTCAATTACACTTTCGATTTTCGCACACACACACACGCACGCACACGCACGCTCGCCAAATCCAAGCGGCAAATCTCAAATCGAAAAACACAAAACTCAAATCCAAACACAAGCCAAGCGTAAGCGAGCATCAGCGAGCGGGTGCTTAGGAATGGGCAACGTGCAGGAAGCTTGGGATTGGGATTGGGTTTGGGTTTGGGTTTGGGCTTGGGAAGGGAGAGCCGACAGCAAATGAAATTGTATAAAAGGCAAAGCACAAAATTTATTGCACAAGCAGAGCCCAGAAAAAAAAGAATGGCTATGCACAAACAAACATATACTCGATATATAAGAACAACAAGTTAGAAAGACAACAGCTGGTGAAGAGTCGAAATTTTGATGCTCAGCAACAAGCAGGAATAATAGACGCTCCCAAATGTATGCTATAGATCTGGGATGCAACAGAGGCTGCCTTTCGTATTCAGAGAATAGACAAGAATATCAGGAAGCTCGCAACGCACAGAAGGAAGTGTTCCCAACTATTGAATAACCATGTCCGTACGTCCGTTCGACTATTTCAATGCAGAGCTAAGATTCGTACCAGACGCTTCTGCTGTCTGAACACTGGTTAAGTTCCAGTTTCACTCAGATCGGACAACTTTTTCATATCATCATATCTGAACAAGACTGAACAACTATTTCATTTAGCTCCCATAAAACCGAACACTTAGGAGCACAACTTTTCTGTTTTTCATCCTAATTGCACTCTCAACCAACTCATATACCCTATGGCTACCCTATATATGTGTCACGTATAACACGTATAAAAACAAAACAAAAAACAAGAGCCAAAGAGAACTCAATTCGCTCATAGTGCAAATCAAAGCAACAGCAAATTGGAAATGTATTGAGTGTGCTGCTCTGGCGATGCGTAAGAGCGGGCGTGGCTGCCAACCAGTACATTCAACATTCAACAAAAAACAACAGCAACAATGTCTAAATCACAACCAGCCAGCAGGCAACATTCAGCATCGAGCATCCCGAAAGCCAGAAGCAAAAGCAAAATCAAATCCCATTTTATCCGCAAACATAAATTGAAGGCGCATTGAAGTTGCAGCAGCGCCATGTCTCATGCGACATTCACTGAGTGGATAGCGGAGTGGCAGGGACGCAGTGGTGGGACTTTGCTGCTTTCCTTTTTTTTTTCTGCTCTTTGTTTGCTGCGTAGCTGTCATACAAATCATCTGTCTGTCTGTCTGTGTCTCTTTGTCTGGTCTCCCAAGCGCATTGAATCGTCGAGTTTTGACTCGTAAACTTGAGCAAAGTTGTTTGGAGAGGCAGAGCCTCGTCTCTGTTTAAGTGCGAATGAAAGCTGCAGGGGGCCCATTGCCAGGATCAGACTGAAACCAAGCCAAGGCAAGCAGGCAGCATTCAGCAGGCAGGGGCAGGCCCAAAGGCAGTTAGTTGCAGCCATAACTCAATAAGCACAAATGCAAATTGCGTTCGCAATGAAATCTCATGCGCATATCAGAGCAACACTATGCCGGACGATAATTCCGGTCAGAGATGCCGCCGCTCTGTTGTGATAATGGCCATGGTCATGCTGTTGATGACTGCGATGATGATGATGATGATGACGATGATGATGATGGCAATGTGAATGGTGTCCAGTGGGTTGAGTGAGTATAGAGCGTAAGCTTAGGCCTGCTTAGCCGGCATACAATACAATGGCATAGGCATTATAGTTTTGGGTTAGGCCCTTGTATCTGTTAGATACATTTGCAGCGGCCACATGTATGCGCGCGAGGGTGAGTGTTAATGTGTGTATGTGTATGTGTATGTGAAGGACTGGCATGTATCTTTGCATCCGTTTTTGGTAAGTTTCAAATTGAAACTGATTTTGCTCGTTTGGCTTTTGTTAGTTGTGTTGTCCCTGTGCATGTGTGTGTATGAATAGATGTGTCTGAGGGTTTCGTTACTGTGGAATGAATTCGAGTGGTCTATTTTTACACAATGTCCAGAGACAGCCGACAAAAGTAATCCTTACGTTTTTGTAAAAACACAATTTAATTGCACAAAATATTTCAGAATTTTCAATTTTGATATTTTTGGATTTGTTGAATTATTAATTGGTAAATGAGTGTGAGGAAACCTAGCTTGGGAAGGGGGGGGGGGGGGGGGGGGGTTCTCTTAAATATTGGTTTGTTCAGTATAGGTTCTATATAGGAGAACTAAGCAATAGTATAAGTTTAGTAGAGAGATCTCATATCATGCAAAATTTTTCGAGTTTTGCTCATTCGAGCTTTGCCCTTGCTTCTTCAAAAATGGGCTTCATTAGATGAAGAAATCAGCATAGCAACACTTTGTATGAGATGAAACCTGTAAATAATAATATGCTTGCATTTGAAGGACATGTGGTTGTCACATACCTTGTAAATAATAATATGCTTGCATTTGAAGGACATGTGGTTGTCACATACCTTGCAGCCTAGGCTACTGTTTCGTCATATCCTCAGCTCTGCTTGCAAGCACCACAATTCCCTAAGACTAACTTTTACGGAATGAAAAATTTCATTTATTCAAAGTTTTATCTCTTATTTCTAAAAATTCATCAAAACATATAAAAGTTAAGCTCGTCTGGTGGCTGCATTTGAATCCATTTTCATTATGGTCTACTGCCTACAGACTGGACTCTTCTTCCACTTCATCCATTATCATCTTTGGGCTTCCTGTCACTGCGTATGCGTATGTGTTCTCGTTGATGATAAGGGACTGCGAGTAGGGTTGAGTCCTGTCATATGGCATATGTATAACGACGACGACACATCCATTCTTAGTGGCTAACGACTCGAAAAACTGTTGATGATTGTAATTTGTGTGTGACATTTTGTTATGTAACCGTAAATGTAACTGTAAACTGTACAAGCTGGCAGCGTGTTATCCGAAAACTGAGTTAATTAACAAGCTAACACTTACACTCCTCTCCGAAATCTCCCTCTCATTGCAGGCCTGCTGCGGCTACAGCAAATCTACCAGGGCCTGAGGCCTGGCAACGAGTCCTTTCAAGTGGAACTGGTCAAGCGCATCTCCAATGTGAGCATGGCCATTGAGTTCCTGCATACCCTGGAGCAAATTGGACGCTTCACCAACAAACACATCGTGCTGGACTGCCCCACGGAAATGGCCAAGCAAATACTTATCCAGCATGTGCGCGATTTGCGTTTGGGCCGTCGCACCTATCACTATTTGTTGAGTGGTTTGGTAAGTTGTAGCAGGCCGCATTCCCAATTAGCCGAACTCTGCTGCTATTGTGTCATTCCGTTCGAACAGGTCATGGACGATCGCTGGGAGAGCGAGATAATCGAATTTGGTGCCATTAACATCACCGGCTTTCGCATTGTGGACACGAATCGACGACTGGTGCGCGACTTCTATGACAGCTGGAAGCGCCTGGATCCCCAGACCAGCGTTGGTGCTGGCCGTGAATCGATTTCGGTAAGGCTTCCTTCCAAACCTAGAACCAGAAACGGAAACAGAATCACAGAATCAGAGAATCTGAAGCTTAGACTTGGCTAGTTAAATATTTGCTATGATTTAATGTTTATCCAAGAGGGGGAGCGAGCAAGTGGGCGAGTGGGGGTGGGCGGAGAAGTTGGAAAGGAAACTATGAAAGAGAACAACAACTGTAGCATAGTTTGTAGCGCTTTTGTCGCTGTGTTTGTGTTGTGTAGTCAAATAGCAACACAAATACAAGCACAACGGGCGACAGATTTCACTTTTAGTTTAGAGCAGGCGGCACAGGCGGCAGCGGAGGGCAAGGGCCAGGGGTACAGGAATACACAGGGCCAGCGGCAGCGAAAAGTTGTAGTCGTCACAGTCATAGTCATAGTCAGAGTGAAAGGCATACATACATGCATATGTGTGTCCTTGCTAGTTGTGTAGCTGCCTGACTGCCTGCCTGCTTTAGTTGTCCTTGTCATTGTTGGCATACTCACATAGATACACGCACACACTTACACACAATATACAACTATTGCAAGTTGGTTTAGTTTGCGTTCGCTTGCTGTTTATATTTGTATTTCCTTGGCATTATCCTTGTTGACAAAGATTTCACTTTGTGGCGCTTAAATGTTAGTTGAATTCAGCTGCAGGACACAGTAAGGTTATACCTCCTACCCCACACCGCCCCCATGTACCGCACCAATGCTTCATTGCTGCTGCTCTCTTTGACAATGTTTGTTTGTTTATTTGACTTGTGCGTTTGTGCAGTGCGGGGTATAGGGACTCGGCGGGGTATGCAGAAAAGGAAATTCATATTAAAGTCTTTGTGTGGTGCTTTGCTATTTGCCAAGCGCCTGCAAGTAGGCAACGTATAACTTAGTCAGCACTTTAAGAATCTTGCCATCAAAATTTTACCAGCGAAAAATTATTAAATATTTGCGCAAATTCTTTTTATGCTTTTGGGGTTAATGTGGGCCACGTTTTTCCACCCAACGCCAAGCTACCATATCCATTGCCAAGCA
Organism: Hirtodrosophila duncani; assembly: GCA_037043425.1. NCBI lineage: Eukaryota > Metazoa > Arthropoda > Insecta > Diptera > Drosophilidae > Hirtodrosophila > Hirtodrosophila duncani. The sequence goes on along the minus strand of JBAMBM010000834.1, from coordinate 2,010,845 downwards.
CAAAGAGCTGCTCCAACTCCCGTTGGGACCGAAACAACCAAAACAACAGCCGCCCCAGAGTCTGCCAGCCATTTAGGCAGTTGCCTATGAAGCTTAAGCCAAGACATGAAGCCATAACCCACACCATCACCCACACCCACCACACATTAACACCCCGCTGGAATAAATAAAATAAAGGGAACTTGCGCTCCCCCGCCCGCTCAGTACTCCCCCGCCGGCAAAACATGGGCAATGGCTGGGAAAAATTGTGAATAACAGCGTGTAATGCACTCATTAAATGCCAGCAGCTGAAGCTAACCCAATATTTACCACTCAATCCATTACCATCCACCAGGCCCAGGCGGCGCTCATGTACGATGCGGTGTTTGTTCTCGTTGAGGCGTTCAACAAAATCTTGCGCAAGAAGCCGGATCAATTCAGGAACAATGTGCAGCGTCGTAGCCAAAACCTAATGGTGGCCCAGGCGGCCGCATCAACGTCCAGCGATGGCTACAACAGCAACAACAGCAGCGGAGGCGGCGGCAGTGGAAGCGGCAGCGATTCCGGCTCAAATGGCGTCGCCTCGCGGGCGTTGGACTGTAACACGGCCAAGGGTTGGGTGAATCCCTGGGAGCATGGCGATAAAATATCGCGTTATTTGAGAAAGGTGGGTTAGGCCCGAGACCCTAGACATTAATGACGATGTTGATGACGATGTCGATACTGGATGCTCGTTGCTCGTTGCTGGTGGCTGTCGGCTGTCGGCCGTTGGAGCGCATTATGAACCATGAGCAACAAGCTGACAAAGCAATTAAAACACACAACGTTCATGTTGCCTGCCTGCCTGTCTGGCTTCTGTTTTCTATTCCTGCTGCTTCTCTCTAGGTGGAAATCGAGGGCCTCACCGGGGACATCAAATTCAACGATGATGGCAGACGCGTCAATTACACGCTGCACGTCGTCGAGATGACAGTAAACAGCGCCATGGTATGTATGTGGGATGGGTAGAATGTGGTAGAAACTGAAGCTGCTATCCAACGGATAGTTGATGCTGAAAGCTGTGTGGCAGGCTGCGATAGAGCCAAGCCAGAGGAACAGAGCAAAGTGTGGACAAGCAGCTTACGTTCTAACAGAGTTGAGTTGAGGAGAGGCGGAGTGAAAAACAGATGCACATAAATCAAAGAGGACTAAAAGAAATAGTTTTTTTGACGATTAAAAAAATTAATTATTTGGAAGCAGTTTTGAAATCAAACATCTTAATATATATCCTTCTTTATTCCAAAATTACATCGCTCAGGTCAAGGTAGCCGAATGGAACGACGATGCCGGTCTGCAGCCCATTAATGCCAAATATGTTCGATTGCGGCCGCATGTGGAGTTTGAGAAGAATCGCACGTACATTGTGACCACAGTGCTGGAGGAGCCGTACATCATGCTGAAACAACCCGCCTTTGGCGAGCAGCTACATGGCAACGAACGCTTTGAGGGCTATTGCAAGGATCTGGCCGAATTGCTGTCCAAGAAACTGGGCATTAATTGTAAGTGGCAATAATAAATGGAATGGGGCAACAGCAACTGCAACTGCAATTGGCATCGGGGCGTATGCTTAATCACGTGCATGTTTCACTGTTTCACGCTATTTGCAGACGAACTGCGCCTGGTCAAGGATGGCAACTATGGTGCCGAGAATCCAGCATCACATGGCGGCTGGGATGGCATGGTGGGGGAGCTGGTGCGCAAGGTGAGTGTTGGTGCAGTGCACGCTATCTGGCATGTTGGCTCTGACAACCGACCAACTCCAAGTCCGACTTGAATTCCTCTTTCACATTTTCGACTCGCCTTCATTGCAGGAAGCGGATATTGCGATTGCCGCCATGACGATTACCGCCGAACGCGAACGTGTCATCGACTTTAGCAAACCGTTCATGTCGCTGGGCATTTCCATCATGATTAAGAAGCCAGTGAAGCAAACGCCCGGCGTGTTCAGCTTCATGAATCCTTTATCACAGGAAATTTGGGTGCGTATATGCAGAGAGCAATACTCCTCCTACTCCTACTGTGAATGCTGGTTCTGATGGTTTGTGAAGTGCGAAGGGAGGGGAGGGGCGTAAGTTGCAATGTACTGCCTTTCGCTCTGTGTGTCTCTGGGTGCACTTTGCTTCATTGGCACGCATTGAAGCGAAGAAAGCTCGCGATGCTGGCAAACGGAGAAGACTTTGGGAAAGGGAATGGGAATGGGAAAGGGAATGGGAATGGCATTGGCGATGACGTCTTTGACTTGGCCTGCATTTCCATTGCACAGCACTCTTTCTTGTTGCTGACTTTGGCTGACTTTTTGTTTTTACGAAAATATGCGTGGAATGATGGTAAGGACTTTGATAAAACTTTGTGCAATCAACAACAGAGCTTGAGCTCGAATATTTCACTTCAAAAGATTTCAACGAAGAGCTACTACTGAATTGCTTAACAATATCACACAAGACTTTATATGCCTAGAAGAGAGAGAAGCTTTACGAAGCCACTTGCAATGCGTTCAGGTTTTAATTAGCTTATCAGAATACTAAAAGACACAAAACCCAACACAATGTCAGAGCTGTCATCATTTATTGTTCTTAATATGATACAAATGCAGGTCTTTATATTAACTCAGCTTTAACTATTAAGTTGAACCCAACCTCTTCGAATTCTTAGTTGTTATCTAACATTTACTTTGAACAATCTAATCATCCCTCTGAGCGATTTTCTCGCTCATTTTCCGAACCATCGAAGTTCAAACTGTATCGCTGAGTATTTCCAATTATTTACGTTTGCTCTAAAATTCACTGTGCCAAGTCCAAGATGGCTTAAGGATTGCCAAGTCTAGACACAGAGCGGAATGTGTTTATTTTTACTTTTGGTAACGAGTCAAAATGTTGCAAAAATTGCGTTGCATACAAATGAGTAAAGTTTTTAAACAATTTCGTACATTCCCGTTGCCGCTGCCTGATAATTTTTACGCTTGCTTCCAGCTTTTCCAGCTCTTTTTTTGCTCATTTTTCTTGTTTTCCTTTTATTTTATTTTTTTTTTTTTTGGTGAAAAACTTTGTGGCAAACTTTGGACTTGTATATTTATTTCTTCTGGTTGCGGCTGCAGCTTCAACTTGGCACCACGTAAGCTCCCAAAGTTTAATAGAGTAAACGACAAAGTTTTTTTGTGCTTTTGCCACTGTTTGCCATTTTTTCTTTTTTTGTTTTTTATTTTACCCGTAACTGTACATTATAAACAACAGGAGCAGGAGCTGCAAGGACTACTACGAAAATTACGTGGCCGTCAAGTTTTAAATTTCCAGAGCTAGTCCAGAACTTTGGCACTCGAGGCTTGTTTAAATAATGGCAAGCCATCAAATTTGTATGAGCATTTAGTTGATGTTAGCTTTATGTTTTGGGGAATTCCCCGTGAAGGGCAGGAGGCATCTAATGTAAGCTAGGGTTAGGAAATTAAAGCAATTAGCTGCACCCGCATTAACATCTTCGTCATCAGCAGCATCAGCAGGATCGTTTGAGCAAACGCCAATGTCAACGCTTACTAATGCACTGTAAATGCTCGAAATATGACGACACTGGCATAAAGTTTACGCTCAATAAAAAATTCATAAAGGGCAAAAAAGGACTAGCATCGCGCACAAGCACAACAAATCCAAATCTCGAAAGTCAAAAAGTGTTGACAGCGCGCGACAAACGCAAAATTAAATGCTAATAAAAAGTCAGCGAGCAGCGAAAAGTCAAGAGCAGAAGGGGGCAGCAGCCACTGAAAACGCGCCAAAGTGAAAGCTAATGCGTAATTTGACATGAGCTACAAAAAATTACAAATGCAAATTAGTTTCGAAGCCAGAAGGAACAGAAAAGGCAAAGGATATGGCAATGGCAATGGCAAAAGCAAAAGCAAAGGCGCCGCCAAAGTCAAAGTCAACGACTCTGCCAAGCCAACAAAGTTAACAAGCTAATAAAAAAGTCTTTTACAAAAAAAATTTATCATAAATTAAATGAAGCATTTTAGCAGCACACACTCAGACACACACACACATACAAGATGATGATGAAGCTGCTGTTTCTAAAGAAAAGGCAATACCTCTACAAAGCAGCCGCCGTCTGGTAGCTGCAAACAGGTCCTCTCAAACACCTGTTCTCCATATATGTAGTTGATTGCACTTGGAAAAAAAATATTTAGAAATTTACACTAAAGTTCGAATTACTTTAAAAAGCTAGAAATACTTTTGAGAGTGCCAAGAAATACAAGAAAATTTCTTAAGTTGCAAAAATATGCAAAATATCTAATTTTAAATCAGAAATTTGTTATTTTATGAATATAGGATACTGAAGGATGATTAGAATGACAATGAAAATTTAAGAAACACTATTGTATAATTGGCATAATTGTATAATTATGATTGCCGTGATTCGTAGGCCAATTCTGTAGCCAGTGAAAAGTTCAGGGCAGTGGTTCGATTTCAGCTGCTGGCGGTTGGCCCAGTTTGCGTTTGAAATCGTTTTAAGTGGCGAAGGAAAAGATATATATAAGTGTGTTGAATGAAAAACTAGCAAAGAGTATTAATAAAAACACTAATTTGTAAAGAGATATGTTTTAGTATTGCTTATGGTTAGCATTAGTTCAGGTTGACTTCTATTCAACAATCTAATTATCAATCATATTTGCTTGCTGATATTGATATCTAAACTGGAGAAATTAACGCCTTCTTTCAATTTCTAAGTCAATTTAAGTGGCTTTCTTTATATGCACATTTGTATATATGAACAAATGAGATAAGTGAATGTTATTAACTATTTAAAACTAATAATTGTGTAAAATATACATGGAAATGTATGATGTGATATTTATGAGAGCTCTCTCAAACAATCATCACGATGTAAATAATAGTGAAAACTGAAAAAGTTCAAAGGAAATTAACACTTAACACCAGTCTTAGCTAGAGAGATTCATACAATAAACAAACTCTAACCAATGATAAGACATTCTATATATTCTATATTATACCATGGGTACATCCAACCCTATCCTACATTGTCAGCGTCAACTTTCATTGTCTGACAACTGAAATTCTATAATTGAATTCTATAAGCAGAAAAATTACTTTAATAAGTAATAAATTTCTCAACAAAAAAAATGACTAAAAATCCAATAATTTTTATAAATTATTTAGAAATAAATTTCTGAATATTTTATTTTAAAAAAATAATTATAATTGCCTTGGCATTCTATTTTATTTGAAAACTTCTTTTGATTTTCAAAGGCATTTAATTTTAAACAAAAATTTGCCTTTAGAGTTGTTTAAGCTGCGACTTTTTGGTTTTGTCTTCGCTAAGTTTGAATGTTCGCATTGATTTTCTATTGGCATTTTAGTTTGCCTCATGGATTTACTCTTAAAACTCCACAGTTCCTAGCGGGGTATTGCATCAATAGCTATATTATTGTGTCAAATATCTTAATGAAATACAAAATAAAGACTGTGAGCGACTGTTTGAACTGACCTGCTATGTAAAGCCGTAGATTCGAGCTCCAACTATAATGAGGAAAATATTAACTTTCGCTCAACCAAAAACAAAAATCTCTTGAAATGCAGAAATAATGGCTGTTTCTGACAACTTTTTAAGTAATATTTAAATTTTAATAACATTTTTTTGAGTGTGCACACATACATCCAGATGTGTGTGGCCATTCAGGCATATGAAAGCCAGCGCGACAAGAAGCGTATCGACAAAGACACACCTTTCCTTTTTTGTATATCGCACACAAAGGCAAGGTAGCAGAAGCTCAAGCTCGAGCATCATGGTGGCAACTCCATTGAGGCGTTGACAGCGAACACCACACACCGGCAGCAGTTGCCACTGCCATTGCCACCTTTGCCAGTTCCCAGTGCAGGCAGTCGCCAACAGCCTGCTGTCGTTGGGCTTGGTTGAATTTGTCTAGCATCCAACGTCGCCCCATTAGGCTAATGTGTCGTCTCGTTTCTAGGAAGCCGTTGCCGCTTCCGCTTCAATTAGTAGCGAAAAATTTAATGAAACAATTTTTTCTTTTTTTTTTGCAACAGCTACTGATACTGTGAGTTGTTGGTTTCACAGCAGCAAGCAGCTTGTGTGTTCACACGCTTACCGTGTTTCTCTGTCTATTTACTTATGTGTCTTTCTTCTTTTCCCAACTGCCTCAATTGCCAACAGGTGAGCGTCATCTTCAGCTACATTGGTGTGAGCATCGTGCTGTTCTTTGTGTCGCGCTTCTCACCGTATGAATGGCGTCTCATGCAACAGCAGCAGCAACAATCACAGCCGCCAGGTAAGTGAGCACCTGTCATTGTCGGTGCGAGCAAAAAAAAAATATATATATAACATGGATTGTTGCGCACTGAGTTGGGTATTAATAAAGAAACTGATAAATGTATTAAAGGATGTTCAAGTTGTTGGAGTTGGATGACAATCAAACTGGAATACATAGCTAAGAGAAGCTTTTGGGTATGCCAAAGAGATGTTTCGTATGAGAGTTAGGTATAAAATATGGTTATCCGATAGGGTTATATTATAAACTCTTCGATATTTGATTGTGTATGTATACCTGAATAGCCTGAATATAAAGATATATAAATGAGTATAGACTGAAGCAGCTAATCATGATCATTTTGGCTAACCAAGGATTAAAAGTAAACGTACTTTTCGACTAAGATTCCGCTGTCAAGCAGATCCCTTTAGAGTTGCTTGACATCTATATGATATAGCTGATCCAAAGGAATCAAGCTGAACTGAAGGCAGGAATAAGAAGCCTCAGCTCTCTAACTTTTGAGGCTTTTAAGGTCTCCAGGCTGATGCCGAAGGTCACACTTATATTTAGTTGCCTCATCGTGAACTCTATAAGAATGAAATGAACACCCACATTTGATTCCACACATTGTCATGGCGATAATAAAATTATCTTTGGCATATTTTGCACAACTTGAATTCAATATTTTTTCAAGCAATGTAAACAGCTCATATTTGTGGTCTCAGCCCCAACTCCCCCAGTGCATTTTGTAGCACATTTTATGAACTCAGCCGGGAAATGTTCAATGCGGACTTCACCCACTCACCGTTTGAGAGTTGAAGCAATGACTGGCTGTGGTTTTAGCTTGTGGCATAATGTTATGCATTTCTGTAACATGGGAGAGTTGCTTTGCATGCCATGGCATGGCAGGGCATGGCATGGAATTCAATTATTTCAATTCAATTTGCTGCCCTTCATGGTATTTGTGGACAATCAAAAGTCAAAATGGAGACCGAACTCTCACATACTCGTACACATCATGGAAATGCGACAGACATAACAATCTATTGACATCCTGCAAAACATCCTTAATGTAATTTTAGCGGAAAGTAAACAAAATTGTGTATGCAAGCAGCGTATTACTAGACAGTGTAAAAAAGGAGGCGGGTGGCAGAGGAATAGCTAGAGCTAGTGCAAAAAAGTAAACCTGGCGCAGGGAGGGCACATGAATATGTACGGGACAGGGACACGATATGGCATGCCAGCACCAACTAGCAGCAGCAGCAGCAGCAGGAATGGCAGGAGTGGCAGGAAGTAAAGCCAGTTTATGGTTTTGCAATTGAAGCAAATGGGGTAAGAGCCTGAATCCGCCTTGGACCTGGCTTTGGCTATGGCTTTGATTGCATATCAATTAGAGCAGGCGCAAAAAGCCAAACCAAACGAAATGATTGACAGTTGGACAGTCGACATGAGCACGTAGGTAGTCAGTGGCCGAACGTCCTGGACTGTCCTGCACTGTCCTGCACTGTCCACAAATGTCCGGTCCTGGCCTGTTCTATCTTATCCTGCATGTCCATCGAAGCTGACCCCCCTGCGATTGTCGTTTGTGGTTACGTTTTATGGCCATAGTCCAAGCCAACTCATGCCGTATCTTCTGTATTCGTATTCCTTACAGATGCACATGCACATCACGAACAGCTTGCCAATCAGCAGCCGCCTGGCATTATTGGAGGAGCGCCAATACCCGCACCACCTGGCCCACCCACCCCGGGCGCCCAAACAGCAGCCGGCGCTGCTGCCCTACAGGCTGCCCTTTCCGCTGGCAGCCTGGCCTCAGATTCGACGGCTGTCAATGAGTTTAGCATTTGGAACTCGTTCTGGTACTCTTTGGCCGCCTTTATGCAGCAAGGATGTGATCTGTCGCCACGTTCTATGTCCGGACGCATTGCAGCCGCATCCTGGTTCTTCTTCACCTTGATACTCATCTCCTCGTACACGGCCAACCTGGCCGCCTTCCTCACCGTGGAGCGCATGGTAACGCCGATCAATTCACCAGAGGACTTGGCCATGCAAACGGAAGTGCAATACGGCACACTCCTACATGGCTCCACCTGGGATTTCTTCAGGGTGAGTACGTCACGATGATGATGATGATGGTGATGATGGTGATGGTGATGTGGCAAATTGCAGTCCTTGTAAGGAAATGGGAGACAAATTAATTATCCACTTGCCCTGGCAAATCCATTCAATGCGAATCATTGGCAAGCCGCACAATGCGAAAATCAAAGACAATAAAACCCGAGGCCGCAAGTCATGCCAAGTGCCAAGCCTCATTGTACAGCCCAAAGATTAATTTGCGTTGTGGAAAATATAAAAAGTAATTTGCCATGCCTGTTGCCCTAGTCCGCCCCGCAAATGCAAAAGAAATGAGACGCAATTCTATTTTTTATGGCCAAATTTATTTGAGATGCTTTTAAGCACACTTACGCTTCGGCAGCTACCATTTGCTGCTTAACCATATGAATAGACATATAAAGCCTAGTACATACGTACATAAATGTAGCACACACACACACACACACACACACACACATACATACATACATGCTTAGCAATTTTTCTTTTTTTGGTGGGAGAGAGTGTTTCGTACAGCTCGGGGCTTAGAAATAAGAACGCTTTTTATGGTACGTTTATGCTGGATTAGGGAGGCACAGTGTCTACTTCTTCGAATGTTAGATTTGAAATATCAAAATATTATATAAAGTAATTATATTTGGATCAGTAATGACTAGCCAGACTGATGGATGCAAACTGCAAAGTGGATACAAAAATTGTCTCTTAGAAAGGAAAGGTAAATCGATTTGGCTAATTCAATCAGACAATCGAATCGAATCGAAACATTTCAAGTCAATTTATATTGATTTTAACCTGAACCACAGGATCAATGTTAATGTTTCTTTATATCTCATTGGCCAACTAATATCTATTGTCTATAGAAATAAGCTCGGAAATTGCACATATAACAAAAGGTCTCCGTTTGGCTTCGGCAAAGCAGACAAGCAGAACGTCACCAGCCGTTTCTCAGTTTCTCAGCCTCAGTTTCCCGTTTCCACTGCTGTGCAAGAAGTAAATCTAATTGGAATTCTATTTAAACTTCGAAAAGTTTGGGCTTTTCAAACATGTCCGAATCGTGCTGTAACTGTGACGCCAGTAGACAGAACGATAAACATCAGAAAAATCCAAGTGGATTCAATCCAAGCTAGAAATGTGTTGAGAAATTGTTGCCTGACTTTTTCTGCGGACACACGCTTATTCAGAATGAGTTTTTCTTTTTTGTCTACCACTGATATAGATATCATTATACATAGATAGATGTTGCTCTCAAAGCAATGAACTTCTTAGAATTTTGCTTTCAACCTTGTAATTTCCGACATCAAACCACTTTTCTCTGTCTAAAATGTTCTAAAACTATTTTGCCAGTTTTTGGGTTAAGTCAAAAAAAACCAGGAAAACTGGTTCACACTCCCATAATGGCTTGATTCATGGACCTATTGCTGAGTTCCTAATCAGCTGCCTGGTTGTGTACTATGAAGTTGCCTAGTTACTCACATGTACATGTACATATGTTATAATGTGTGTGTATGCATATACTTATATACTAATGCCCTGCTTCCTTTTTATTCTTGTCCTCTTGCAGCGTTCCCAAATGGGGCTACACAACAAAATGTGGGAGTATATGAACTCCCGCAAGCACGTCTTTGTGAATACCTACGACGAGGGCATTAGACGCGTGCGCACCTCCAAGGGCAAGTACGCCCTGCTGGTGGAGTCGCCAAAAAACGAATATGTCAACGCACGGGAACCGTGCGACACAATGAAAGTGGGTCGCAATCTGGATACAAAGGGATTTGGCATTGCCACGCCGCTTGGCTCTGCCCTAAAGTGAGTATTCAATGGGCATAGTGGGAGTTGATGGCTAAAGGCAGCGGGGAGCTCAGAAATTGATGCCATTATAGGCGCAAAGCCAGAAATTTGCCAACGCTGTTGAAATGGCACCATTGAAAGTCTGGGGGGGGGAGACCTGGGCTCTTTTTATTTTAAAAGAAATTTATGTCTTGGCAGGCGCCTACATAGTTAACACTTTCTCTTGTCAGGGATCCCATTAATCTGGCGGTGTTGTCGCTCAAGGAGAACGGGGAGCTGATCAACTTGCGCAACAAATGGTGGTACGACAAGACCGAATGCAATCCCAACAAGGATAAGCATGCGGCCTCCCACAACGAGCTCTCGTTGAGCAATGTGGCTGGCATATTCTATATACTTATCGGCGGACTTCTGGTCTCCGTTTTCGTGGCCATCATTGAGTTTTGCTTTCGCAGCAAGATAACCAATTCTGGGGCAAACGGAGCTGGTGGAGTTTCTGCCAGCGGCGGCATGGGCATGGCGGGCAAAAGTAATGGCTCTATGATGCTGGGTCCCTCAAGCGCCGTGCCGGGAGTGGTGGCTTCCACACATCAAAGAAACACACTGACGGACACCATGCATGCTAAGGCCAAATTGACCATCCAAGCGAGCCGCGACTATGACAATGGACGCGTGGGGGTGAGTACATGGGCTTCTGCGGCAACAGCTAGAGCGTGACTCTGGTGGTTGCTCTGGGCACTTGAAGCGTACATTTTATGTTAATTATGCGGCCGAGACTAACCTGTGTCCACGCACAGTATCTCAATTGCGCCTCGTTGCAGTATTATCCGCCCGCTCAGTTAGCAGCCGCCCCACCAACCGATGCCGGTGAGGCGCTGCACATGAATGCCCATGGTCAGGTTTGACACGAACACGCGCAGGAGTCGCGGCTATGACGCACACCCTGCGCTCCAACAATACGACGCATAATGGCCAACAGTCGCCAGGAGACGGAGAAGATGATGGGCGTTGGTGCTGGCGTTGCCATAGGCGGTGGCAGCCACGAGGGCAGTCTGACGCTCTCACCGGGCAGCGGGAGCGCCACGCTTATGCGTCACTCACCGGACATTAACCTGCAACCCTATGGCAAGTAAGCAAGTAAGATTGCAATTTAGCTTTAAGAATTCTAGTTAGTAGATGAATTAAATGAACATTTAACAAACGGCCGCATTCCGCTGAAGCTCAAATTTTTCATCAACTGTCACAAATTGTTGCATACTTTTGGGTAAGCGAGGTGAAAAGGGTGTTTTGAGAATCGTGTGGAAGAAAAATGAAAAGAATTGTGATAGTGAAGAAGTTTTGGAATTCAACTGAGTTTGTTTATATTTCTTTAGTTTTTATAGATTTCTGGTTTTATGAAAATTTTACTCAAGTTTTGTTAAGTTACGAGGGTCTCTGGAATCGAAACCGAAGCAAGATTGCTACAGTCGACTGTCTCCTTAATTAATGCCAAAAAATATTGAAGGAGCTAAGCATATTTCAATCATCTTTATAGAGTCATCTGTATGGATTTTTATCTGTCATTATCTGCTCCTATAGTTTTCAAGGCCCACTTGATGATGATATCATCTTAGCTGGCCAAATTCCTTAGAGTGCGGGGAAATATGACTTCTATTCATTCGATTTCTTGCTCTTCAAGCTAACCTGATATGCTCCACAGTGCAAATTTGTAGACATTCGGCAAAAAGATTCTTGTTAAAGAAAACTATTATGCCTTCTTTAAGGATATTCATGAAACTTTAATAAATTGAACCATAATTCATAAACTACAGCTTTGTAATTGAAAATTGCATTTATGCTCATTATCATTATCATTATTATTATTTTTTTTGTTTTTGTTTTTTGAACAAGTGCAAAAAGCATTTCCCAATAAATTTTACACACACCAAAGCCAAAGCCTAAAAGTATGCAATGATATATATGTTTTCTGTGGCCACATACAAATAATTGCACAGTGCAATCAGTTGGCAAATTTTTCGCCTGTCCAGCAATTGCGCTGCAAATGCGAAAAATTATGGCATTAACTGCCAACAGTGTCAACTGAGGTGAGCGCGGTGAGTGGTGTGTGCAATGCATAAACATTAAGCAAAACAATAAAGCGAAATTAACATAAATACATAAAATGAATACGCGCATAGCTGGCTGAGGCTCAGCTGGTTGAGTTATGCGCCTATAAGTACACTGCAATTATTTGCACTCAAATGACTGATTAATATTTTTAATAAACAACAACAAAACAACAAAACAAATATGGCGCAACTCAATACCAAAAAAGAAGCAAAATATATATATAAATATATAACAGAATTAACCAAATGAAATGCATTAATGAAAAACTTACATCAAGAAAAAAAACAACAGCAAACACTCACATACACGCATACACATGCAAAGGGGACTCATAATGGCATACTTGAAGCCTGGCATTGTTTGTGCATTTATTGTTGCATATTTGTTTATAATTAAATTACACAAATATATGGCATATATGGCAAAAGCAATGAATACCATTGAATGTGTGCATGTGTGTGTGTGTGTGTGTGTGTGTGTGTGGTAGGTTAAAGGGGGTCTTAATATAAATATTGTAATAAATTAATTAGCGCTAAATAAAGAAAATAGTTTAATCTGTAGTCGAAACATGAACAACATGAACAGAAAAAATATATATAATACTATATGCAGGCAGGCAGGCAGGCAGGATTTTAATTAAATTTATTTAATTGAAAATGAAATTGCCTTGATTTGATCTGTCTATTGAGCAAAACCAACAACAACAACAACAATATTCTGTTATTTTTTTAAATAATTTATTATTAAATAAATGATATTACTGTCTAACTGTCTGTCTGTCTGCCTTCAACTGGACATTGATTGGCATAAGTTTTAGCATAGGTTTAGGCTAGGCATCAAGTTTGACTTGCTGGAGTTAAGCAGGCAGATTAATTGTGCAAATAAATTGTAGAACATATTTTCAAATCATTTCGCAACAAAATTGAATACAAATAATTTGGCTGAAATTTTAAACTTTTGGATATTCCAGTCTTTGTAGGGTTGTTTGGTTTGTATGAAAAATATTAGACAATGTTCAATCTGCTTATTATGCGCTTGTCGATTCTATTCCCAAAAGGTTTAATTATCGTGACGTCATAAAAGTGTTGGCTTTTGAAGAGGTAAATAAAGGTAAATCAAGTTAGTTTGACAAGCTCTTGTTCTAGCCCAAAGCAAAAGGGCTAAGAGAGCTTTAGAAATAATTGAGCAACAAGAGGCCAAATAGAAGCCGTTCGAGTTACTAGGCACAGAGGCAAACGCTAGAAGTATGTGATCTTAACTTGGAGAATCCAAGTTTTTTACAAGGACAACTCTAAGTTGCCTGCTCTCGGGTTGGAAGACGATCAGATTTGTTCGTATACGCTCCAGAAGGATAAACAATAAACGTTGTATACAACAGCGACAGCTTCAAAATATTTGGAGTACATATGTGCTTAATGATCACAAATGGATCACAAAATATATTACACAAAAGTACACATCGGATTCATAGCAACGTACGACGGTTTAGCTACTATATATCAGGTTCATCATCAGGTTCGGCTAGCTTTCGTTACACTCTGTACTTGGACTTGACATAACTACTTAGCCGTTGCTTACGAGTAACTGCTGCTGTATTATAAGGCTCGGCACCTGGCCCCTATACGCCTTCACGTTACATTGATAAACATGTTCTTCCTCACACGCTAAAATACTTAAAATGTTTGTGTGCTCAGTTTATGTAATTTCGCCATGAAACCCTTATTCACTTCATTTCACTGTCATTTGAAGTTTTAGTCAGCTGAATGTAAAACGGGATGTACCAGCTTAGGAGAACTAGGCATCCAGGCAACCCTATAAGGAGTCACCACTGAAATGTCATCATCTCTAAAACCAAAGAAAGAGTTTGGATGATCTTCAAATCAAAGGGAAAGATGTCAGAGAACAAGTTAGTTCCAAAGACCAAGTTTGCCAACAATTTGAACTTAGAATTGGCTTTGAGAAAGCTTTTGGCATATTGGCTGAAGCACTTCTGGTAAAGCCCTGCCCAATGCATAGGTTGCTTTCAAGGCAGAAACCCTTAAAATACACTTAAAAGTACTAAATTATTCAGCTTAGTCACCAGACACAAGCTCAAGTGAGTTTTTTGATCTTCCTGTTGAGCTTGTCAGATGAGAAGAAGAAAGTCACTGAATTTTTGTAGTTGGTAAATGTTGGGAATCATTGCTACAAACAGTGTGGAGATACAAGGGACTAAAAATTTCTTTGCTTCCACATCAAATCAGAATAATTCATTCATCTCTCAATTCAGACAATTCAGAGTCACAATAAAAAAATATATATAATTGTAAATTTTCAACTTCGCCACATATTTGCATAAATAGTTTCGCCTGCCTTAGCTCAACCTACGGCAAATCAAACAACAACAACAGTCGCATACTTCCGCATTGAAATTATTAAAAATAAATATAAAGCAAGTAACGGCAAATGAATCAATAACTGTAACTGTAAAAACAAACTAAACTAAATGTTGGTTAAATGCTTAGCGTAATCATAACAATTTTAATTCATAGTCTTAACTCACTTTGTTGTATATAAGCCAATGCGTATGGAAACTGAAGCCCATTAATGAGATACCATAGCAAATGCTTAAGTCATATCAAAAGACATTGAAAATGGTACTACCTAACATATATTAAAAGGCATATGCAAAAAAACTTACAAAAACCTAAAATAAAACTATTGTAAAATATTTATGTAATAATTGTTGTTAGCTGAAATTAATGTGCGGCAAGTTAGGAAACGTTTCTGTTGGTCCAAAGTGTTTAAATTTTAATTTCAATTGGATATTTGATAAGCCTTGCATAGAAATAACTACCGATATTTAACAAACGAGAAACCAACAACAACAACAGCAAACAGTTGCAGGTATATTGCATTTAAACTTGAATTTGAGTTATTGTATTTAATCTACGATATAAAACTATGACAAAAATCAAACAACTAAAATCAAAACAAAGCCACTAAAGTGCATAAAGAAATTTAAATATCAAACATAAACAAGCCGATTTATATGAAACTATGGAGATATATAGATAAATATAACAAAACAAAAATAGATATATATATATATATATAGATGTGCAGAAATAAATCGATACATACATGCCTATAAATATACATGGGAATCTGTATAAAAATATATGTAAAGGGTGTCTTGCAACTGAGGCCAATCATTTTGCTGGAATTTTTCTATAATTTAATATAACAATCCGATGTTAATTGCACTTCAAAATAGTGTCCTGTTTTTCACAAAATTATTTCACAAGAAAAGAACTTTTGCGACACCCGAATTGAGCTCTTTCTTTGCTATAAGAAGCAGTAGTTTATTTCAATTATCTTTTCCTGGCAAACAAATAATGCAAAAATGTAGTCCTTTTTAACTTCTGGACACCCTTTATATTCACAGCCCCGAAAAATAGTGAATACAAACTGTAAGTGAGTTATGAAAATTGCAATTGTAAACAAAATACATGAAATCTGTTTGGCAAGACTCAGGCTCAGCCTTCGAGCGAGCCAATCAGAAGAAGCCAGCCAGAGCAAGGCAAGCAGCAATGCTGGCGGTGGCATCATTACTAAAAATACTTCATAAATCATAAGCCTATGTACTATTTAACATCATAGCCGTAAGACCGTAACAAGAAAACAATACAAACAATAAAAACCATAACGTTGACATCACACACATTTTTTATGCATTTTAATTAAAATCGTTTTTGTTTGGCCGCCACAAGCTCTTCTTCATCGTTTTTTTTGGTAAATTTGATCAAAACGTAATTGAATTGGAAATTTTCGTGTAAAGTAAACATTAAATTGAGCAGCAAATGAAACATTTAATAATATATTTATTAACATTAAGCAAACATATTGTTATCACATTGCATTCAAATACAAAATGGCAACTAAAATAAACCAGCTCAAAAAGTATAACAAAACAATAAAAACAATGGTAAATAAAACTAGCATAATAATAAACGTTTTAAATGATCTACTGTTTTATTTAACTGGACAATTGTTGATTTTTGAGAGAAACCTAAAGGTAGTCCAAGGACTTTTTGATGAAGGTATGAATAGAATTTCTCTCCCTGACCAACTTCATCAACAAATTGTAAGGGCTAACGCTTAATCTGTCCATCTGTGAGCTTTATATGTTGATCAATTATGAAATGGATTTTGATTTTAGAGACAACTCCCTTAAATTGCTTTGGCCAAGGCCTAAACACTTTGGAAAGTTAACGAGTTTATTTGACTTGGCTTTGGGTTTTTGTTCTAAGCCATTAATCCAAGTGAATTAAGGCAAATCTGGCTAAGCAAATAAACTCTAAATAACAATAATAACAGCAGCAGCAGCATAAGCAGCAGCATTAGCAGCAGAAGAAACAGCACGAGAGCCTCAGCTAACTGAAAACATTTGCACAAATTGACGGTCTACCGCAGTCGCCACATGCGGAAACTAAGAGCTGCCAGCACACACACACAAAACACACACACACACACATACACACATATACAGTGACATGAAGTGCGTCCCACTCAGTCTATCCCATATCTACCCATCGCAAGCTATCCCTATCCCACCTCATCAGCGCCTGTTCTTGTTGATTTCGGTAAACTATTTACAGCATACTTCAGGGCGCTGTGGGGGCAGTGGCAATGGCTCAACATGAACTAAATGCGTTGCGGTTGAATTGTTGCCTTGCCGTTTGTTTTGTTACCAGCATCGCCGCCGCCGCCGTCTCCACCGTCTCCGCCATCGCCACCGACAACTTTGCTGCAACATAATTAGAAAGCGGCAGCTGCATGAGCAGACGGAAGTCATGATTCATGAGTGTCGAGCACGCCGCAGTAATTAACACACAAACACCAGTCGAGCCTGAATAGGAAACCAAAAGGCTACAACTCTGTCAGGCAACGGTGGCAGCGGGGGCGCCAGCAACGGCTTAAGGACTGCCGTGTTTGTTTTAAGGCCACTGCAAAACCTCAAAAGATGAAATCCGGGCACAGCTTCACATTAGCATAAAAACCACCAAGTCGAAGAAGGAGTACATCGTGGAGATTTGATTGTGGATTCTGCTGTAGCCAAGTAGCCTTTGGGGTATGGAATTTTCCATTTGACAAGTGCCAAAGTTGCGTCGTCATAAAATTAGCGCCGTTTTTAACTGTGCACAACCAACAAGAGATATGCAAGGGGCACAGCAAGGAGGTGAGTATGCTGAGAGAAAAAGAAATGCAAAACGAACAAAAGGGCAACAAAAAGTAGGCACATAAAAAGTAAACACCAGGCAGGGCCAAGTCAGAGTGGTTGCCGTGAGGCCGATAGGCTGAAAGAATCAAATCACGACAAGGCACGAATTCGTTTTGTCATGAGAAACTCTAAAATAAATAGAAACTGTAGATTTTTAGCTTTCAAATTGTATATAGAGATCGCTCTACAAGATGCAGAAGCTAAGATATACAACTTTGTTTAGTGAAAGGAATCGAGACATACAGATATTTAGGAACAACCAATATAAAATCAGCGGAAAATGGTAAAAGGTTGTCTGTAGTCAATTGGACCATAACCTATTGAATGGATTGAATAGGTCCGGGACTCCCAAATGGCTACTTTCTGTCGGGTGCCCGTCCTGGCATTAGAATTTTCTGCTACTTGTCCCTAGTCCTGCATCTTCTGATACCAAGTCACGGCGTCAGAGATCTTGCTTGAGCTTCTAAGCTATTCGAGGACCATCTCTTATACCGCTTTTTGCCTTTCTTTACTTCGCTGAATATTTTAGCTTTTTCAAAAGCAATATAAGTTTTGCATGACCTCTTTTTGTTAACAGGGTGATCCAGATTCAGCCAGAACTATTACTATAACTATTACGAACATGCTATACTAATCCAGTTATTTGTTCACTCGTTTTTCTCGGATAAACTGCACATATATTCCTCTTACATTCACATCACCTCAACACGTTATCCTCTCTAAGTTGCCTGGGCCGTGCTTGCTTTGCAAATTTTTGAATATGTCTTGGGCTCTCGGCGCGCATAAAAACAAATGAGGCCCCAAATGTACACCGGCACTCAGCGAGGGCCACCAGCAGGCTGAACTTCTCTCCTGCTGCTCTGCCGGGGCAGTCGAGCGTTTCGCTGATGGTGATGAAATGGCAAACATTTCAGCTAGGCCCAACCATTTCTCATAGCCAAAGTAAATAGGCTGTGGGGCCAAAGAGAGCGAAATGGGAAGGGGAGCAGAGAAGTAGAAGTGCTGCTTTGATGGCACCAATCGATCAAAGGCAAACGTCAAATCAATTGGCTGCCGTTCCAGCTATAGCTTCAGCTCTAGCAACCAAAATGAAACACGGCCAACGTAAAGCGAAGGCATCACTTATCATAATGAGCGTAATGCCGCCTATTCGGTTGCCCGAAACAACACATACGTGCTAATAAATCGGCTTCAATGTGTTTATTTGTTTGAGTTTCATTTTGCTTTCACTTTGCCTTTGCCTTACACAGTTCTTGCCAATGATTTATGCTGACCGCGTTTGCCGCTTTAAATATTTATCGAAATGATTGGCGACCCTCATGTTTTACGTGTTAATTATCAGCAGCTGCAGCTTGAATGCGAATGAAAATACTCGAGAGGCCAGCGGACAGGCACTTCAATTTGCATATTGCTGTAACTCTGCATTTACACTGACCAACAGAAGTTTAGTTGTACAAATATATTATTAATTTCGAACGAATTAAGGCACTTTCGGGACTGAAATTTTAGAGAAATTATCAGAGAAAGACTAACGCCAGGCAGATTCGGCTCCTTCGCTTCATTAAGCTTAGACGTCCTTTGATCAGCCTAATGGTGTTTTTCTCTGTTGTGTTCCTTGCTTTTCTTCTTTTGCTTGTCCACATGTTTGGTTGTGCTTGCGTCGCAGTCCTCACCGAAGTTGCTGCCACTGCTGTCGTTGCTAGCGCCACTGGAGATCACCTGAAACTGCAAGGTATATGAAAATTTCGTGTGTAAGTTTTGACATAATACTTAAAATAATATAATAGAATGGTGAGGATCGGCGCAACTTACGTCTTAATAAATACGTCAGGGATTGTACGCAAGGAAGAAAGTTCTTGATGGACTTCTGACGGAGACCTGCAGCGACTTGGGCAGTTGCGGTGCCATCAACAGACGACTCGAAAAGTATGACCGATTTTCTGGAGCCGAGCTGCTGCTGCCACTGGCCATAATGTACAGTTATCGTAAAGGACGATCAATAAAATACATAGCGTACGCAAGCCGGTTGTCCTCCATTGCCAGCGCTTCTCCAATTTTAAGTGGAAACGCAAGCATTTTAATGAAAAATGTAAAAAAAAAAAAGAATGTAAGTCTACATATAAAATGGAATTTCATGATGGAGAGTGTAATTTTGTAATTTCTAGATGAATACATACTATAGTTTGAACCTCCTGCATTTGTTAATCGGATTCAGAATCGTCTTGCATGATTTCATCATATTTGGAATCAGTTTCCTTTACATGTTTCTTGGCCTCCGGCATTTCAATATTCTCGGGGATGCGATTGCCCGAATCGCGTGGCATTAGGGCGGCCAAGTAGTATATATATATATATACATATATATATATATATATATATATGTCGGAGAGACGCTTGTTTCGTTTGGCTATTCTGCCATGCTGATATGCTTATCGTTGAGCGGAGCGAATGCCAACTTGACTCTCTGAACTCAACTGCGCAGTGACTCTCATAATTACGCACTGATCAACGCTTCTGCCTCGTTGCCGACGCAAGTTCGACTACACTCAGCGACTGCGCGACAGCGCCGTCGCCTCGCTATAACGGTATTATTCTTAGAACTTCCAAACTGCGCCTAAGCATCAATCATGTCACAACATGCCAAAACCATTGCACTGCAGCGACTTGAAAACACACGCACAGTGGTCAAGCTGCGTTTATTATGCGACACATATATATATATATATATATATGGTATATGTCCTTATAATGAACTCACGCTAGTATTTGTCTTTGCCATCAGGTCTTCAGTAAATAGCGATAGTGTTGGCTCTGTAAGCACACAAAATTTATTCAGTGCCTCCTTAGAGTTCAGCCGCCTTTCGTCACGATTCTCTACGACTATCATATAGTCTACATCTATACGCTGGTCAGCCACTGTGTTCTTCAAGGTGTAACGCTTATCCTAGGGTAATGCTATGCTAGTTAATATACTAAGCCCTTTGGCGGGGTCTTGAGATTATGCCCATTCTGACCGATTGACTGTTCCTGCATTCTTGCAGTAACTTTTTTAACCGTTTCATCGTAGATTTGCATATTTCCTTGGGCCAGCATATGCTCCACCAGTTTCTTCAACACTGCCTCATTCGGATCCACATTCATTTTGATAAACTAACAAGCAACCAGTCGGCAAGGTTTAAAAACTGCAATATAGTGTTGCTCAACGGTCAAATGTCATTGGCAGCCCTGCCCCATTAAAAGCACAACTATCGCTGTTAATGACTTTAACGATTTTTATGCCAGCTAGCTCTTCGTGTGGTATTGAGCACGTAGACTTCGGCTGCAGTAGAAAACTATCGAATGCGTAAGTCGATATCGATATCGTGCAAAGTAATCAAAGAGAATCGGCAAAAAGGAATGCATTATTGGCAAAAATGGTGAACAAAAAGGATAATGTAGAAAAAACCCCGTTAATTATTTCCTGTGGCTGGCTTGAATGCGAAGTAGTGTGCCGCGGCGAATTGGAACTCAACGGCCACATTGCCGATCATCTAGAACACTATGTGAGTGACGCCTTGGAGAAGCAGGAACACGTGTGCGTATGGAAGGAGTGCATTGGTCTCAAAACGGCCAATTTAGATGAATTTCAGAGGCATATGTATTACCATGGCTACTATGCCCATCTGCTGAAGCAAGGCGCGCTTGAGCTGGAGCAGAATCCAGGCTTACCAAGCTGCAAGTTTGCAGCACGTCAAGGCGTCAATCTGCCACAGCTGCAGCGAAATTTCGTATGCGGATGGAGAGACTGTTCACGCACGTTTCTATCAATTGTGGAGTTTCAAGATCACGTCGTGCAGCACGGTGTGTTCCAAGTCAGGTCTGGTGCACCCGACGAAGAAGATTTGGATTGCAATTGGAACCTCTGCGGACAGAAATTTCAGAACAAATATCGTCTGATGGAGCACTTAACGAAGCACTATGCGGGCAAGCATGCTGCCTGCAATCATTGCGGCGATCTCTTTCGCACCAAGAAGACGCTTATAAATCACTTGCGCCGCCAGTCGGATAACAATTGTGAGTAAAGTGCAGAGCGATTTCATTAGCGTGCTTGATAGACATATTCACTTACTCTTCATCCCTTTCTGAAGCTCGGCACTTTCAGTGCGCTCACTGCTTGAAGACTTTTGCAACCGAGTCTCTATGCCGAAACCATGCATTGAACCATGTGTGCAAATACAAATGTAAAATGTGCGACATGACATGCGTTTCAGAGTCGCAGCTCGTCATTCACGTGAGATATGCACATATGCATGATAAGCCACTGAAGTGTAGCGTGTGTGGCATTCGCTGCGTGCGGAAGTCGGATTTGAATAGGCATATTAAAGCTGTCCATGCCACAGAAAAGCTAAAGTGCACTCATACCGGCTGCGACTACTCGGTGCGCAGTCAATCTTGTATGCGTCGGGTAAGTATAATTAGGAGTCTCATCTCTTATATAGTGCGTGCTGAGGAGCTGGTCAGCATCGATGCCACCTATACCTTGACCGAAATGGCTGACGGTGCATCTTTCAATACCTCATCTTAAGCCCGCACTATTGAAATGTTTCATCTGTGTTCCATTCGGCTTATTTTCTTTTCTTTTCTCTTCTACCCTTTAGCACATCACCGTGGTGCATGATAAGAAACCGATATTATATGCCTGCCACTGCTGTGACTTCTCCTTTACCACCGGAAAGTCACTATCAAAGCATCTCACAAAAAGACATAATTTTCAGCTACCTTCGGGCCACAAGCGTTTCACCTATCGCAAGGATGAAAATGGTCTACACCGGCTGCAAACTTCCCGCATGAATACCGTGAAGGTTGCCCAGGAATTGTTAGCTTCACAGCATAAAGAGAAGGAGAACATTCAACCTACCATGGACTGTTTTGAGATTATCAATCGTACCCATGAGGAGCCCGCTCGTTTCATTGTGTCCCAGACTGTTGATGAAGACCAACCGCTGACCAACCGAGGCATTGCTCTTTCAATGCCTGATCTAAATGATGACATATAAATGGAAGCCATAGTACTTAATCCCAAGTTGTGGGAGCATACGGGGTGTAGGGAAGAATGAATTATGATTAGAGCATTCAATATTGTATATAAATCCTGTCTACAACTCGTATGAGTACTGTGCAGTGTCCACGTAATTAACGTAATGACTATGGCCTTAAAACATGCATTCATAATTCTTTTGTTTTAAATTTACCAACTTGACTAAAATAAACATTTGTATATGATTCCTTGGATCATATCACTAGCAGTTACATTTACCTTGCATATTTTTATTGAAATTCAAGAGCCGCATATGGGTTTTGTGTTACCGTGCCGTAGTCCAAGTAATTTGGCAATTACGTTGCCAGCATTTCAAATGCTGCCTGCCGAGTTCCCGATCCCCTAGAGAGCTTGCCAGAGAACCAGACAACTCAAGCACATGGCAAAGACCGTACAGCTGGAGGACTGGCAAACTGTGTGGGCTCCTTAATTACACGTTATATTTAGCCACCTAACACACACAAACACACCCACACACAGAGAGACGTCATCTCATATTTTTCGGCCGTATAATTGATATTTGGGGAATTGTGGGGCCGTCTTGGTCTAGCGTGTGCGTTTTATGTTGCGCAGCTTGAAAACGCAGCATGAATATTAAATGGCCACGAGCCAAATGGAATGATATATATGTATATGAATGGCATGATAGTAATAGAAAACAACTGGAAGCTCACCAAGTGCTTAGCTTGTTTTATGCGAAATTCGAAAAAGCAAATGGAGAAGTGTTTAGGGCATAAAATTTCTAAATGAAACGGCATTGGGATGATCATATTCAAATGTACAATTGAAGCCGCATTGCTCTCGGCTAATTGGAATTTAAGGTAACTGAAGCTTCATCAAATATTACTCTAATCCAAACATAGATCTAATTATAAGATATGTAAAAACCCTAACTCTGATATGTGCAAAACGATAGAAATATCATCATCTAAGGTCTTGGAAGTTCCTTTTTTTCTTTGTAAAGAGCCAAAAGAGAGACGTTGGGCACTTTGACAACCTTGAAACGTTCACCGGGAATGCCACCGAAGGCGTAACCCGTATGACCGAAACTGGCAACCAGGACCTCGTCGTTCTCCTCAAACTAGTTCCAGCTCGGGGCACGAAATCTTCTTGTCGTTGCCCTCACGCACTTGCAGATGGCAGAGATGGGCTGCTAGGCTCAAACACCAACATTCTATCTCTTCTGGTACCCAAATGAGAGTTCTTGAAGTTCTTGTCGGCCCAAAGCTGGTCGCGAAGGTGGTTCACATGCTTTATGCCGGGTGTTTTGGCATGTTGTGACATGATTGACGCTTAGGCGCAGTTTGGAAGTTCTAAGAATAGTACCGTTAAGCAAGGCGACGGCGCTGTCGCGCATTCGCTGAGTATAGTCGAACTAGCGTCGGCAACGAGACAGAAGCGTTGATCAGTGCGTAATTATGAGAGTCACTGAGCACTTGAGTTCAGAGAGTTGTACGAGCAAGTTGGAATTCGCTCTGCTCAACTATAAGCATATACATCAGCATGACAGAATAGCCAAACGAAAGAAACGTCTCTCCGATATACACATACACAAACTAGCATACATTTATTCGAACGTACATATGTACATACATGCGTACATTCTGGCTGTACGCAGAGCTCTAGGCTTGCCCATGATTTACCAACTATCTCAGCCAACGGCGGAAATAAGAAGCAAATAAGAAGGATTATGAATGTATTTTTCATACATATTTATATCGATACGAGCAGCCAGTCCTTAACTGATGTCCCCATACTTATTCTCTATCACTAATTAACCGCATTTAAGCTGTACATAGAAACACAAATGGTTGATAAAGAGATTACTAGCAAGGCTATCAATTTTTCTTAAAATTTTCTCTTTTTTAAAAAAAAAAGAGCCACAATTGTTTGCAGCTCTCCACCATTGCGCTCTTTTTAACTGCATTTTGCCTGCAGGACTCTGTATAGCTCTGTGAATGTGAATGTTCATTATTAAAAGGTTTTGCGGTTTTGCTGTTAACCAATTTACTTGATATCCGCTTACGACAACTCTCTGTTCGATACTTGTGTATGTATGTGTGTACAATAAAAGTGGAATGGCAATGACCGCCATTTTTGGACATACAACTACTATACACCGTTCCCCTCCCTGTTGGCTGTCGATTGTCGATCAGCTTGTCTGTTGCTGAAATATTGAAAACTTTTGTGTGGTTGCTGGGAGATTTTTACTGTAACTGTAACTGTAACTGTAACATGCATTTCCGCAATTGTCAATTAAAAAGTATTACGAGAAAAAATACAAATACATGCACATACAAGTAGAGGGGACAACATAGGGCAATAGTTGACAAAGCGGCATGTAAAATCAATCAGAGCGATTGGGAACGAATGCGACATCGGCATCCCGTCGACCGCATTAGCTGAGCTGGCCAACTAGGCTGAAGGACGAGGACGAGGACGTGGCGGAGGCTTAAGCAAAGCAACCGCAGCCAACTTGCTGATTGCGCTTTGTCGTCTGCTTATAATCCTACAGGCTTGTGCTGATTTTCTTTCTGCTTCTCCTTCTGCCTCTGCTTTGTGTGCGGCTGCTGTGGCGGCACGCAGAAAGTTGTTCGCTTTTGTGCTCGATTTAGTTTTTTGGGGTCCAAAACTTTTGCCCTCTGCTGCCAATACAAGAGTAATTATCGGAAATGCGGTCTAGACGAACGACCCAAGCAAGTAATCTCAGCTAATGAGCAGTTACGAGTCGTTCCAAGTCTCGCCAGAGACAAATTGTTTAGAAACTCCAAGCCGGCTGTCAAAATATGAACTGGCATGGCACAACATGAAGGGACTGCAGCTGACAAAACGACAGACAAACAGACAGATGTCTGCTGAATTTTCTTATATTTTTTTTTGCAGTTGTTGAATTTTTGTACTCACTTCACTTACTGGGAGTAGTCGTGCCGAAAGATAGACGAGTCTCAACTCTGACAGCTGATTGATGCATTTTGCAATTATTTTTGACGCTGGCTTCGAGCTGAGATTGAAAAATTGTCAGTTGCATTGCACGAAGTGTGCAAAAAACGAAAAGGAATGCCGAAACATACTAAAAGATGTGAGAGAAAATGCGCACAACTGATGTGATGATGAAATGAAGTTGTTAACACATCTGCCAAAATATACTTGATTTTCTATACCTAAAGTCTACGGGATTTTAAAGATTTAAGAAGGTTTCTAATTGGATGAAATATTGGATGATACATCATGATTATATGGCTATGATATCGAAACTAATGCTCAATCATTATACTGTCTATCTTGAAGTTATGAGGCTATCCAATTATGTCTTCTAGATAAATAGATAACTAAATAGAAGACTAATTTCAAGTTGCCAAAACTAACTTAAAGTTTCCAAAACTTACATATTATTATGGCAGAAATGTGTACTAAAACAAGAAAGCGAAGCATTATTAGGCACTGGAATAGGAAATGTACAACGTTATACATACATGTCGCATAATAAACGCAGCTTGACCACTGTGCGTGTGTTTGCAAGTCGCTGCAATGCAATGGTTTTGGCATGTTGGAAGTTTGGAAGTTCTAAGAATAGTACCGTTAAGCGAGGCGACGGCGGCGTCGCGCTGTCGCTGAGTGTAGTCGAACGAGCGTCGGCAACGAAACAGAAGCGTAGATCAGTGCGTAATTATGAGAGTCACTGCACTTGAGTTCAGAGAGTTGTACGAGCAAGTTGGAATTCTCTCCGCTCAACGACAAGCATATACATCAGCAAGGCAGACCAGCCAAACGAAACAAACGTCTCTCCGATATACACATATACAAACTAGCATACATTCATTCATACACACATCCGTACATACATATATTCATTCATATGACTACCTGTTCCAAGAAAAGCTCTTTACAAAATCAGTTTTGTTTTGTGAGTAAGAGAGAGGCAGAGCTTCTGTATATTATGATTCAGAAAGAAGGGTTGTTCTTGTTCCCTCTCTCGTACACAGCGGAAGCAAACTCAATGCTCTTTGCTCTATCTATGGCAAATATATGATTTTGTTAAGCGATTCTAATCAAATTTGGCCAGCAGACTTGGAAACTTTTTAAACTGATCCATTCTAAATTCGATTAAATTCGGATGAAAAACCTAAAAGTTTCGCTTACTTGGAGTTCATTCTGAATCGGTCCATTATATGGATATGGCTATATCGATGCAGCTTGTCATGCTGATCAAGAATATATGCTTCCTTCAATGCGTCAGTAATATCTTGATAAAATGTTGATACCCTCTGCAAAATTATATGGAGTACAGTTTTTTTTTGTTTTATAGTTTTTGGAGTCACAGGACTTTGACGCTATCTGCATGACTCAGATGAAGTATTTTTGTATTTGAGAATTCCCATGCAAACATATTAACAAGAACTTTTTACTATACAAAGTCAATACTTCTCTAGTATGCAGCTCAAAATGTCCTGTTATAAACGCTTCAGCCGTGTCATCATTGTCCACCGACTGGACCGCCCAAGAGACTTCAGTGCACGCCTGAACAATTTTTATTTGCCACATTTTATCTACATCGAAACTTTGGCGTAACAAAAGATTAGCAAAGTTATGCCAAAAGAGCGAAACTTTTATATATATATATATTCTTTTTTCTTTACCTTTGCTAGTTACAAATTTTTCCTTGGCTACAAGTCCCGAGCGTGCTCCTGGTGCTGCTGCTGCTGCTCCTGCTGGTGGTGGCAAATGCATAGAATTCAACTAATTAAGACGCAGTGAGGGCGCAGGATGCTGGACCTAGCTGATGATGGCGAAGACAGAGAGCGTGCGAAAGATCTTATCGTTTTGTGTTGAGGTGCTGAAAAATATTAGAAACTTTTACTACCAACGGTGAAGCTGCTGCAAAGTTTTCGCTTTGACCAGAGGATGAAGATGAAGATGAAAATGCAGCGGCAGAAACTGAAGAAACCAGAACGCAAATGACAGCAAATCCTCACGGCATCGAGCGATATGCGACAGCAGCCGCAGCAGCTTCAAAAGAAATAGTAGGAGTAGTGCATTGGGGAGCGGGAGCAGTGCAATTTGCTGCATAAAAATAAATTGGCTGGGGATCAGGCTGAAACTTTAAGGCAGAGCGAAAGATGCAAATTGCTTAGTTTTATGGCTTTGACAGTTAGAAAAAAGTGGGAGACCACCTAATCGAACTGAAAGCCAATCAAAGGTGCTGCAATAATGTTGAGTGGGTAGGGGAAACGGGAGTGAAAAGACATAGGCTAGTAGATATAAGTTTAGCAAAGGCTTGCAGTTGGATTGGCTTCAATGGAAAATATAAAAATTATATTGTGCTGATAAAGTAAGTTGAGCTGAGCTACATCAAAGACTCCAAGGTTTGCAGTGGCCACCCATGCAGAAAATTAAGGCTTTAAAGGATCGCTTTAAAGCAGCACGTCTGTATCACTATGGAGATATGCTGTAACGTGTAGAACTAGTGTATATCCGAGGACATTCAAGAGATTCTTATCTAAGTTTAAATTTAATCTGAACGAATACAATCGACACTATCCTGACTAACCCTCTGAACTCATCTGTACTCTATCTTATATATTCAAAGCTCTTGCGTCACGATATATGTATGTGTAAGAAGAACTCAAAGTATTTATGCTATTTTTGTCAAATTTGGCTCTCTGGTACAAAGATTGCAGGAAAGAGGCGATATTTGCTTTACTCTCCTAACTTAGCAGAAACCAGCAGCCGAAACCATGCCGCAAGAGAGATCTTGTGGGAAGTTAAAGTAGCACACTTTTCTCATCTCTCTCTCTCACACAATCTCTGTATCTTTGTTGATTTTGTTGCTGGCTCGTGTTTTCCTTACTGTTTACGCACCCTTAAGACAGTCGCGATCGTGAGGGAGGCCAAAGGCACAGGTTCTTCTCTCTTTTTCTCTCTCTTTGTTTGTTTTGAAGCTGGATTGCGTTTCCTTACTCTTTACGATCCAAACTTAGCAGTTAACAGTAACCGAACGCATACTTAAGACGGCCGCGAGAAAGATCTTGTGTGAGGCAAAGGTGACTAGCTCTTCTCTCTCTCCATCTCTCTCTGTTTTGGTTTTGTTGCTGGATTGTGCTTTGGTTCTGTCATTCGTTTTTGATTTTTGTGCTGAACGAAATGATTGCTACGAAGACGAACAATGATCAAAACGAAAAGAAGACGAACCTAAAGTTCATTAAAAGCGCGTAACGAATTTTTAGGCGAACACAAATAACATTGGCTGGACGCGTTTACAATTATGAGTTCCAGTTCCATAGCTTTTGACTTACAGCGTCAACACCTTCAACTAGAGAAAGCAGAGAGTGAGTGATCCAGAGATGCCAATCGCCAACAGAAACTCCTTAATATAAACCTATGAGCAGATCTGTATGTAAAACGTGTGAGATGCAGGGCTCAAATTTACTAGGACAGGGAAAGGCAAGGTAATTTACAAAAACATCCGCGATGCCATTCCTCTTTTATATCAAAATCGTTGGAAAAATAAATAAAAGTAAGCCCAAGCAATGTCTGGTGAACTGGCTTGTTCACATATAAGTCATTCAGCCCGAGTGACTCTCTGACTTTTAACAAAAACACAAGGCTAAGCTGAAAATTTACATACATCTTCGGTTAAGTAAATAAAAACTCACTAAGGGGTGATTTATGAAAACTCCCCTTCAAAGTGGGTACAAGGATTTGAAAATCAAATTGCAGGAGTTCCTTGAGAGTTCCTTAAGAGAGGGCGGGGATCATATCATATTTAAGATTTAAATCATTGAATGTTTTAAAGTACTTAAGCCTCTTACAAAGCTCTCCACGTGGCCTGCTAATGCCATCATATCATAAATAACTAATTATTGCTCCATTAATTTATGTTTGAATTTTAAACCGATTAGAATACATGCACATATCTTCCAGCCAGTGGGTCAAGTCTGAAGGGGATTGGACTCAATTCAAGTAACTTGAAATACATTTCACTTAATATATGTGCTTGTTCTTAAATTGTCATAAGCTACTTTTGCTAAACCAGAAAGTATAAATTTCAGGCTCCCTCCAAACGACACCATACCACCCAAAACTCAATGGGGCGAGCAGCAGGAGCAGTGGCAGTCGTCAGCAACAGGATGCACAAAATGTAAGCCGCTTGTAAGCTGTAGAAGAAATGCGCTACGCTTTTTGGTATAATTAAGTATTTACTTTCACTTTGCTCTCAGTGTGAGTGTGAGTGTACGTGTGTGTGTGTGTGCGTCTATGAGTTTGTAAGTATCTCTGTGTGTGTGTGCAGAAGAGCAGGAAATGCGATGCGGCAGGGAAATCAAGAAGCAAGCTCACAAGCCAGCCTCGACATGAAAACTAAGCGAAAAAGCAATTAGAGCTAAACAATGAGAGTAGATCGGAACGGTTTGGAATGGGTAGTTTTGTGAGGTAGGTTGGTTGTAGGGGCAAAAAAAGAGAGCAATGGAAAATGTTGGGGTAGCTCAGTGCCTGGATGCTGTCTCTGTAAGTTGAAATTACGGGGCTGCCATGTGTAAAATGCAAGCGGGCACACAAAAAACCCCAAAGACAGGCAGACAGAGACGAAGACAGTGTGACAGCAGCAGCGTCAGGGACAGAGACGGTGGCGGGGCCAAGATTGGGGTGGGTATGGCTTCAAGTGGTGTGTGCTGAGCTCTGGTGAGGTGTGGTGCTGCGGCGGTGAGCAAAGCCAGCTGGCAATAAAAGTGGCATGTGCATATTTCAAGCAAAATGCAACATAAAAACATTAAACAAATGCCAGACGCAGAAGTAGACAACGACGATGAGGAAGCATCAGCAGCAGCAGCAGCCGCAGCAGATTCCCAACTATGAAAAGTTACTGGCAGCGACACACATGCAACATGAAACATGTAATGTTGCAGCTGCAGCAGCGATAAGTGTGACAAACTGACACGCCAGCCAGAACCAGACGCAGACATAGACGTAGACGCAGCCCAGCCCAAGCCCATGCCCAAGCCCAAGCCCAAACCCAGCCAAGCAAGTTGTGAGCTCATGCAGACTTGTAATTTGATATGAATTTGCAATTTACACTGACAATTTACAGTTACAATTTGCAGTTGCAATTCATTGCTGATGTTGATGTTGATGCTGATGCTGTTTGCCGCTTCCCTTGATGTGCAGCACGGCGTATGCGTAATTTTGGCTTTGCCACATGACCGGCGGCAGCGTTGGCAATCAAAAACAGCTATTTGATCGAGTGAGTGACTGGTTGACTGAATGAATGAGTAACTGACAGCTACAAAGGTAAAAAGCTAGGCGGCCTCAGGTAAGCCCAACTTTAATTAACCCCATGTATCAGCAGAACCCTCCCTTAGAGAAGACTTCAATATAAATATACAGAGGGCACCAAGCAGAGCCTGGATACGAGGGCTGTTATTTGTGTTTATAACTCGAACTCTGTAACCTGAGGCTCTGCTAGGTCATATCAGTTAAAAGTGACAAGAGATTAAATGAAACATATATAAAATCAAATAGAAAGAAAATTATTTCATAAATTATACTTAATGTTGATGAAGCAAGCATAAGGGAGAAGAAGTGTTTACTAAATATGCAGAATCAATCTGAGATTAATAGTCAAGTCAAGTTGTATTTGTAGAATTACGATGATAGGGAAAATTGAACGGATTGATAATGTCCAAATAAAGCTATCAATAGAATTCTTCATCACAAAATCTCTAGAGTTTTCCATGATAAACATTCCATAAACATTTTGATTGCAAGACATTTGCTTTGCTTGCAGAATAGGAAAATCGAATTACTTCATAGCAGCCCTCGTAACGTATGGATATCGTGGTGTGGTCTCATTGGTGGTGGCTGCGGCAGCGTCACAAGCATTTGACGTTACCCTCCTCCACTCAGTTGGTTTCCTATCAAAGACTAATTAAAAACTTTGGCCACTGCCAAAAGCAGAAAAAAGAAGCACCACGGAGCTGTGGAGCAGAGAGGTGCAAAGTTTTGTCATTTGAAAATTTCAACAAAAAGCGAAGGCAGCCAACGGCAATTGCAACAACAGCAACAAATGCAATTGCTGCAGCTACAACTCCGCAGTAACCCCACCCTTCTCCTCTTGCTCCTCCTCTTACTTTGACAGAGTCGCAACTTTGAAATTAATAAATTATTCATGATAAATGAAAGTTGGGCTCATTTTCGCGTAATGTTTACAAAAAGTGGTGGGCCATGGTTGGGTGGGGTTCATTCTTTCCTCTTTCCATCCAGCCAAAGTTTTAAAGCACACAAAGCTCTACATTTTGTTCAAATGAAATCAATGCAAAATACTTTAAACCAATATTGCATTTCCAATTTCGAAGGCCAAACCAAAATGTAAACAAACAGCGACAGCAGGAGCAGCTAAAGGCCACAGACTTTTCACTGAACTCTCACTCTCACCAACAAAGACAAAATGGATATGCCAATCAGGACGCACTGTTAAGCAGCAAAATCAAGCTGACAAAGGTTTGGCCAACGCCATCCCCTCTACCCGAACGATTTTTTGTGCAATTTTAGTATGCCAATTGGAGGTGTTTTTTGTGCGGACTTGGATTGTTTGAGGTATGAAAGGATATGAACGAACAGGTGCAGTTCTGGTGCGAGTATTTATGCTGATATAATGAAAAGGTAAGATATGATAAATAGTGCGTAAGCGTTGCTTAGACACAGAAATCCCCCATAAGTATCCAAAAGAGAGGCGAAATTTTTAGCTAAGAAGGCGACAGAAAACTTACAAAAACTTTAAACACAATAAGCCCAAAATGGTAAAGAGAATATTAGGCAATGATCCATCTGCTAATTTCCAACATCTCCTATTAATCATGAGTACACACTCATCATAGCTCCTGATATAATCATGATATAATCATGAGATTATTCTGATCGTAATAAGAGGGATGCTCTGGAAGAACTGCGGTCTGAGTCAAGAGTCTGTGAACTGAAAACTGAGAACTGTGGTCAAGCGTCTGGCGCCTCATTACATACTTCTGAATCTAATCCTTTAAAGAACATCCTTCGCCCGACATAAACCATATACCATAGACTACTATCTGTCAGAATTTCTGTTTTCTCTGCGCGGAGAAGACAGATCTCCTTCAGCTTTCTCAGTACGAATAATATCTATTATAGAAATATATTCCTTAGCTTCATTGTTGATGTCGAAATAATCTATAGGTCTATATGTTGAACAAGCTTGCATCACAATTTCTTTTGTAATACTGCAAGCTAGCATACATATAGGATAAGTATACAACCAACTGGCGATTGCAAACGCATCAACACGCGGTCACTCAACCAAAAATTTATAACTTTCAATTCAACGAATGAGTCTTCATATCCTCAGTGTAAGCTTCGTCATTTCAAAGAAGCAAGCTCTTGCTCAAAATGCTGAAGGCAAAATGTAAATCGATCATCTTACATACAATGCTAGTACATACAGAGAAACCCATACATGCAAACATTCATGAAGACAGCTGAGTTGCAGTCGCTGCCCGAAAAGGTAAATTAAAGAAAGGAAGAGATGAAACAGTCTTCTTCGCCCCATACTCATTGACCCCTTTTGACCACACGAAATCATATTACATTTTCGTTTATGCCATCCATAATAATTATCCATAATTAATTGTTAATGGCAAAATAATTTGTATAAATATTTGTGAAATTTACTAAGTAAATATTGAGATGTGCAATTCATAACATCAAATGAAAACTGACAAATTTGTATAAGGCCAAATCTGATACTTTTAAAACTAAACAAATATTTCTACAAGAAATTTAAGCTAAGCAACAAACCAACTGAAAACTAAATCTCTCATATATATATAGAAAAATATAATTTTGCAGAATTTTACTTAAATAGAATCTCAGAAAACACACAGAGCATGCCTGATTCGCTAACTCTGCGCTCTTTTACACAACTTTTGCAACTTTGTTTGCTTTTTGTTTTTCTTATTTGCGTTTGCGTTTGCGATGCGATGCGTTGCGTTGGCCTGGATTTTTAAAAACGTTGACATGAATAAATATAATAAATGCAGTTTACCACTTTAACAATTTGTCTGGCGCTTAAATTTTTTTCGCATCGTGCCACTCGCGTCTGAAAAATGCATGTGGCACAAATGGCAATCAGCGACATTAATAAATAAAATCGTTGGTCTTTTGCCAACCAACAGTAATAACATGCAACAACAACAACAAAAACAACAACAAACAGCTAGCTAACAGCAAACAGAATGTCAGAGAAAAGGAACTAAAAACAGAAAACAAAAAATGTTTGCTGGAAAATATAAAAAATAAAAACTATGTCAGAATATTTCATTATGTGCCAAATGCATAAAAAGGGAAAATGGACTTGAGTTTGACATAAAAAAATGTTTATGTCTGCCGTCGAGGAATTGTCCTTCTTTTCTTGATTGCTCTCCTTTTCTCTCTCTCTCCTTCTATGTCTCGCTGCTGCTCTCCTTACACACTTTAATTAAATTCAACTTAGAAATATTTGTGCGTGTCAAAATGTAACAATTCAAAGTGTTTGCAAATCAATACAAAATGCTTATAAAATTTAGAAGCTCGTCAAGACGCAGTTGAGATGCCCTTAAGATTCGTTCAAGAAAACTTTAGAGACTTTCGATTTTTGTACAAGATCTTTTATTTCTTTTAATTTTACAATTTTAGTTTATAAACCAATCTGTCCACTTTCCTTGGAAATGAATAAATTAGTCGACTTATCAAACTCTTGGTGATTTTGTGGGCGCATCTAGGCCTTGCAGGTGGAGCTGAAGCTGAGTGAGGTAGGATCTGTACAGACTCTCATACTATTTTGTTGTTCCTCTGATTATCTAGACCAGGCAACTCTCTCAACAACTCCGCCTCATTGCCACCACAATGATTCGTGCAATGTGATTGATAATCTCATAGCAGCAGCCCATTTTAGGTTGCATGTCCTCCTGTTGTTAGTCTTGTAGCACTGCTAATGTCTCATGGTGCACTTCATTCACATTTTCACATGCCAAGATTATAGATGCCATTGATAATCAAGAATAGATATATGATATAATCGGAAATACTTAAAATTAGCTTAAAATCAAAATCAAAAAACTATTCTCGCACTGAGAACCGCCAGTTTGAGGTTGCATTATCAAAGCAGAGGCCCTTGGCTAGTCAATCAAATATAAAATCTCAATCCCTGAAAGCTGCTGCTTGTCACTTTTGCCAAGTGCAAGTCAAAAGTTTTTGTGATCAGCTTATGTGGCGTATGCGCAACGTAAAGCCGAACAATTTAAATTGCACAAAAGCTGCCGCCAGCCGGGTTGCTTTCTAATTTTAATTGTGGTCGTGCGGTTTGGCAAAGTCCGTCCCAGCCCATGCGGTCCACATCCTTGCCGGCTTTTTGAAACTAAAAGTAGGCAAAGGCATTGGTAATGGTAACTGTAACTGTAACGGTAATGGCAATGGCAATGGTAACGGTAACCGCGCTGTTTGTCAAACAAATTAGCAAGCTGCCTAAGAAGTTCACTTCAGAGTAGTTTGTGCAAACAACTTTGTTACTTTTGTTATTGCATGGCAAACAATTTGTGAAAATTTAATTAAAGTTTCGCCAAGCGAGCTATTTAAAGGCCACTTCGAGTTGAATACAGCGTGCCTTCTGCCAAATTGAATGGGATGCGAATACGGGCAGAGGGAGAGCGGTGAGTGGAAGGACTGCGATGAAAATATGTCAAAATCACGAAAAAAATTTGCTGGTTTGTCCTAGTCCTAGTCGAACTGGCACTGGCCATCATGTTGATCGATTGACTCGTTGCCCGTGCCCATTTCATTTTGGGCCAAATTGTTGGCAACATTTTTCAAGTTTTATTGTTGCTGTCAGCGGCAGTAGGAGTAGCAGCTTCTACGTGTTTGTGCTTGTCCTTTTCACCCTAGATGCTCATCAATTTCGCCTGTACATCGATATGGCTCGGCTCTGGCGGAGATGTAGACGTAGACGTAGACGCAGACGTAGAAGTAAATGTAGACAATGGAGCGAGTGGAGTGGCCAGCAAAAAATTATGTTGGCCCATTTGCAAACAAGCCACTCAACTGCTGCTTAACAACTACAACAGTCACAGTGCCAGTGCAGATTCTCCTCATACATTTGACTCTCACTGTCGCAGCACGACTGCATTTGGAGCTTAAGCCCAATCAGCTGCAATTTGCACAATGCGGCAATGTAACTGCAACTGCAATTGCAACTGAAGCTTATGACCAACGAAACCACTCAACAGTTGCAGTTGCAAAAATAGGTAGCCATAGCCATAGCCATAGCCGTAGCCGAATCCGAAGCCGCTGCACCAGAAACTGCAAAATGGAAATGGCATCAACATGAACAGCAACACAATGACCATCATCATGAAAATGAGCTTACCTCTGCGGCTGCCTCGATTCGATAGCCCAAATAGGTATAAGTAGAAGTTTGCCAAAGACCCACCAATATGCAGAACAACAGCTACTCGTGGGTGGCTTAAATAGTAATAGGCCATGGCAAAACAGGTCATGACATGGATATATATGTCTCAAACGAACTTATAGGAATTCTTGTGAAGATGATTGACTAGTTTCCGCAGAGTTTAAGACTATATATATTAATAAAACTAGTGAAAACAAGTGAAAAGACACAACCGCATTTGAAAAATGGTCTGCTTGTGGAGTCTTGATACTAAATCTAATGATTATCGGTCTGATTTTCTGCGACATTTGGGGGATAGCACAGACTTATACACAGATAAGACCATGCCGCCTCAGCTGTTGATTCTGATGGAGATTCCGTGCCGGAAATTTCGATGTGAAATATGCACCTCGCACTCGGCGATACTAAAAAGTCTATGACATATTTCAAATGATCTTCCTCCATCGGAAGCTATCAGGAGCTAGCAGAAGCACTGAACATCATCCACATACAAGTTTGGAATAGTCTAAAAAGACACTCTATGTTTGGGTGCTACATGAATTCACGCAAAGACGATATTAGTGAAACGCTGCAGAAAAGTAACGAAATGGAAATATTTTTTAAACGAAGCTCTACGGGCGATGAACAATGGATTAAATACGAGAATGTCCAATGCAAGCGATAATGGTCAAAGAACGGTGAACTTCTACAAACGACTTCAAAGCCTGGATTAACTGTAAACAAGGTTACGTTGAATATGTGGTGGGATTGCAAGGGAACTGTATATTATCAGCTGCTAGAACAGGGCGAAACTGTCAATTCGATCCTCTACTTTCCACAACTCTACCTTTAGAATGAAGCAATCTAGAAAGAGCAACCAGAATTTTCCAACAGAAAGCGAGCATAGATGCATCCACCCTTGTATTTCTATTCAACAATGTACCAAAAAAACGAGGACTCTTTTTATATTACCAAATATGTAATAGATTTCCATTAGCGCTTAAAATAGATGTTCCTTTCAATGATAACTTCTTCATCAGAATCAAATCTTGCTTGGCCTACGTAGGCATTTCTTCAGTTAGTTCTTCAAGGCTAAATCTGGAGAATATGATGTTGCGATGGCTGGGAATTGTGGTCGCGGTTCGCCGAAAATCGGCACGGATGCGACGATCGCATGCCCTTGGAGTAGCATCGGATTAGCTCTAAGGTTTAGCTTTGCTTTTCTGCTGACTTCTTTTTTTCCACTAGCTTTCGTCTTCAAGTTAATCCTCTCGATTCTCAACACTTAAGTTAAGCCATGATTATGTGCCACCGTTTGCAATCCAGTGTTTCGAAATTTCTGCCAAAAATAAATCAAAAATTGCAGAACTAAAATGTTACCAAATGTTTTGAAAGTCTGCGTGCTATTTCAATGTTTGTTTTGTTCGGATTCAAGTCGGATTACAAAATAGCTGAAACAGAATATATATTTTAAATAAACATATTTTATTCTTATATTTTTAACATAAATTTGCTTATTAGAAAAGTCGAGTCTTAGCTTGAGACTTAAATTTGGTCAAAGTTCATCAATATAAATGGTTTCGTTTCTCTTTGCAAGCCGCTTATTCTTCGTCCTACTCTCGTACATTAATGCCCAAACTGCTTTTCCAACTAACAACCATTGCTATTGATAGAACACACTCGCCTTTAATGATTTACTGGATTTTACCTTAACTTGGAAGCTCCTAGCGTGATCATATGATAACGCAAAAGTTTATCCTAAAGAATTGCAAATTTCTAAAAAAAAAACACTTAAATTATTCCAATAAAAAGTAAGCTATATTCCAGTTCCACCTGTTCGAAACCTTATAACAATTTTGTTTAGCCAAAAAACGGGAAATTAACAATTAACTAAGCAAACAAATATGTCAAAGTGGAGTCAAATAGATTTATTTATTTGTGTGTAAAAAGTTTATAAAAAATTTGTTGCTTTCTATGTTTTTACACTCTTTTGATTTAAGTGCGATCATATGAACTCGCTAAGCGCTAGTACAAAAATTATTATGGAAACTTTTTATATTTCATCCAAATCAAACCAAGTTCGGCTTGTAAATGTCAGCTGATCGATAACATTCGAAGCCAAGGAAAAAATTAATTCGAGCACATTCAGGTTAACACGCATACGCATTCAGTTAGCGGTTTAAATCGAATAGCATTTTCGTACTATGCATATATATTTATGTGCTGGCGATATTTGCGCCAAACAACAACTTGAAATGCAACTGCAATGCAAACAATAATCCACATCGATATGATTTAGTGGGCTTAAGTGCTTATTGACTGGCAGCGAATGGCTGACGATTAGCTTTATGCGAAATAAGTGCAGCGGAATGGTGTAAGGCTACTTATCCTGCTGAATGGCCAGGATGTGCGTACTTGAAGTACATTTGCAAAGCAGATTTCATTATTGTTTTAAGAAGATTACGTTCGATTGCCCTGCTGTGGTTTATATGGGATAATAACTTATGTTTGCGGCATTCTCAAGTACGGCTATTTACAAAACTGAACAATCTATAATTAGTAGCTGCACATTAACACCTCTTCAGGCCAAGTATAAAACCTTAGAGCCGTATGAAATGAGGACTGTTAAATAGGGTTAAACAGATTTTTGGAGAGGCGATTAAAAGGTTTTGAACTCTTTTTGCAAATATTGTAAATAAGGTTGATGATGTATTGGTCATTTTCAGCTTCGAATATATAAAAACACATACACACACATATGTTTCATCTAATGCGATGACAATGACTGCCATACGCTATCCCTTCGTCTTACCCCGGATATATGCATTGGCCGACCGTTTTAGGATTGTGAAAAACCTTTGTCACCTTTTTTCAATATCTTTTTTTTCTTGCGTATGTAAAGCAAGGAAAACAAGTCCAAAAAAATACAAAAAAAAAGGACAACTGTCAGTGGCTTGTTGCCTTTGTATTATTTCCTTTTTTTTCTTTCATCGTGTCTCACGCATGGTAGAATTTTTTGCTCTAAGAAAAACCTGAACTGTCAACGCAGCTTCTTTTATTTTTCCGAACGAAACTGTATACAATGTTATACGCTTAGAAAAAATATGCATTCAGAGATAGAAAATCTATTTAAGAGGAAAATCTATTTAAGAGAATTCAGGAAAATTTAAAAAATATATTTCCTTAATGTAGAAATTCAAAGCCATGCTAAAAATCTGTGAAATTTAATCTGTTAAATTAGTCCACCTCGTGTAGTCTTGCTGAATTTGATATATATAAAAATTACTTACCAAAAATTGAAATATTTTCTGCTAATTCTGAAAATTTTCTATATTTTACAAAATTTCTTTTTTTCTTAGTGTAAATTTTGTCCGTAGCCTAAACAACAGCCAGCAGCTGTCAGCTTTCAATTCCTCTTTCGATTTCATGTACTCCTCTTCCATATCCTGTTGCATCTAATCGCATAAATGTGCTGCCAATGAGTGTGGCTGCTGCATATTTTATAAGCAAACAGCCCGTGTTTTGTTACCCAAACCATTTTACAACTGCAGGCAGGTCCTGTCTGCCCAGCCCGGATTGTATGTCAAGTCAGTTAAAGGAAAAGTTAACAGGATTAGCAAAAACACACATAAAGCACACATCCAGTGTAGCATATGTAGCATAATGTATCCTGTATCCCAGAAGTTGCAGATTTTTGAGTGCTTTTGACTTGTTCTTGGCTGAGTTCTTTTTGGCCTGCTGGCTAACGTTTTAACTGAAGCTGCTGCTGCATTGATGGGCTTTGGGAGCTTACCTGAACCAACATGATGCAGACAAAGCGCCTTATGCGAGCATGTCATTCAAGCAACAAAAGCCGAAGTGGAAGTGGCAAAAGCAGCTGCCGAGCAGAGGTGGAAGTGGGAGCGGAATCAGCAGCT
The DNA here is from genome assembly GCA_037043425.1 of Hirtodrosophila duncani. Taxonomy (NCBI): domain Eukaryota; kingdom Metazoa; phylum Arthropoda; class Insecta; order Diptera; family Drosophilidae; genus Hirtodrosophila; species Hirtodrosophila duncani. The sequence goes on along the minus strand of JBAMBM010000834.1, from coordinate 1,970,849 downwards.
GAAAAGCGTCAGGCAACTTATTTGGCAAAGGATTTCACTTGGCTTAATGATAGTTTCAATTATCGCCCATGTAGCCAGTCTCGTGCACAATTGCACATAAGCCAAACCTCAGTGTTCAACAGCAATCAACAAAGGCACCAACTAACCAGCAAACATTTTCATTTGTGGAAAATAGAAGAATAAACCTTCAGTAAGTAGAGATTATCTTAAACGAATCGGAGATTACGTGCTTGTGACAGGGAGATACAAAATGTAAATCACCAAGCGTAAGTTTTGCTTAGAAAGCTGAGAATTTTGGACTGTAGACGACATTCAAAACTCACTTCCCAAATGATCACCCTGGTGTTCAAAATGTTTGCAGGGCAGCAGACACTGGACCATGTCTGCAGAAGCAAAAGCAAATGCGTTTTAGGCCCGGGCTACCGCTACCGACGCAGGAGAGCTTGGTTATCTCTGGCTATCTCCCTGGTTTGCTCATTATGGCCAAGCGCCAGTTGGCCGCGCTTCACGGTGTGTGTGTGTTTTGTTCACTTGCGAAAACAGCTCACATCTGTCTATATATGTGTGTGTGTTCTGCGTATGTATGACAAAGGCAAATTATGGCCACGCAGTAAATGTCCTGAAAATGAGGCAATTTAAAGTCGTGTTTGGCTTGAGGACAGTTTAAACTTTAACTTGAACGCTCGCCTCCGTTCCTGCGTTCCTGCTGCCGCCATTCGCTGTTTCCGCTTTTCGATAATTTATTTAAGTTGCACTCAACACAAAGAGCCAGAGCCAGAGCAAGAGCAAAGTAAAATCGGCAACATTCGATTGGGACCCCCCGCACAGCAACCAAAGTTCCTCACCTTCCTGCCATTTCACGCTCAGCGAAAGTTAGTCAATGTGCGCAATTTGCTAAAAAATAAACAGAAGCCAAAAAGAATAAAAAATCAAATTAAAAAAAGTACAAAAAGCAAGTTCCACCAAGTTAATAGTTGAATGCTCTCTCACATATACATTATAAGCAGCTCGTTTCAGTTTAAATTTTCGGTTGTAGCGAGCAGCTACTTTGATATAATAAGACCCCACTCTTAAAGTATGATTTCCTTTAGGGACTGCAAGTCCTATGTCGCTTAGCGCAGACAATTGCCTCTCAAATCCAGCAAACGCTATGGTCCATGGACTAAAGATCCGGAGCATATGAGGTCCTTCTACGCATGCTGTGAAAATCAAAAGATGGAATCTAGCACCAAGCTTAGGTGGTTATAGGCCCAAGCAAGTCATCCAGTAGATTTTTTGGTAGATTTTGAGACTTTTTTACAAAAACAAAGCCGTTGGTTGACACATGTTGGTTGAAAAAATCTAACAGATATAAGATTCTGTTCATATACAATAACGCTTGAATATCCAATATCTATCGATTTAAGGACTCTGCGTTTGTTCAATATTTACCAGCTTCTCATCCGAGAAGAAGATTGCTTTCCAGCACCGACATGAGGCGCGTCGTAAGAGCAAGCTTCATGGCCAAGTTATTTAAAACCTTTGATGGCACCACAAGCCAGCACACGGGCAAAGCCAAGCCTCAGCGGAAGCTCACAATTGCTTAAAACTTGTGAAGAATCTATTAAGCAGGATCTCAATGATAAAATAGAGTAAAGTGAAGTCAAATATTCTTAAGATCACAAAACATCATAATACAAAATACACCTAGTTGATAAGCAATTGCCGATTCAACTTTGAAGTTTTCATAAACTATTTTTTTGTCACATTTAAATTTACCTAAATTTACAACTGACAAAATTCATAAAACTCCCAAATATCCTATCCCATAGTGTATATTACAAAAGGCTACTTTTGTTAACTTTAGAGTTTGCTACAAAGTGTGCGTATTTCTTCCTGCTGCCCTTCAGCCTTCTTTCTCTCTCCACTTTTGTTTGCACTGCGCCTTTTCGCAAAGCAGCAAAACTAAGAGCAATCGTGGCCAGAAAAGGGGCACAAGGAAGTTTCAGCTCATTGTGCCTCGACTTTTGGCTGTTTGAGTTTTCATTTTTATTTTTATGATATTGTAATATATTTGCCTTCAGCGCGTAATTGACATGGGTCGTTTGTTTGCCCACCAAAGCGTTGATTTTCGTATACACATTACTTCGCCTAGGCTGAAATTGATTTTGCGCTGGATTTCTTTTAACAAATTGGCCAGGCTCAGGTTACACGCAGCAGCCTATCCCTCTTCCAGGCATAGGAAAAAAAAGGTTAAGTTAACTACTTGGAGGTTGATTTTGGTTGCTGTTTGGACAGCTGCCATTTCATTGGCAGCTTGGAGTAGCTTATTAAATTTTCTGTGGAACTTTGGCTGGCATCGTTAATGGCTTCATTTCGAGCCACTCGCACATTTCTTTATTCCTTGCTGCCTCTTTTTATGGCATAACATTTGCATGTTGGCGTGTAAAGTTAGTGTCAGCGCCTCAAATCTCAGCACACAATTCATAATCACGCCCCGCGGTGGCATCGACGCAAAATGACTGTCGCAATCTTGACGTTGTTTGCGAGTGTGTACACACTTATATGTGTGTGTGTTATAATAAGTTTCAGTTTGTATGTGTTGGTGTTGGTGTTGGTACTTCATATTACTGGATTCTACATATACTGCTCACAGAGGGGGCAACTTTTGTTGAAATTCAAATGAATGTAATTTGAGCAGCTCTCTGCACGAAATTGCTTTCATTTTTGCAGTTTTTTACAACATTTTCGTTTCCAAAATGTACTTAGTTTTTGTTTGTTTTAAGAACAATATGTTTTCTAAAAGTTGTTAAAGATTTTTGAAAGTTTTATAAATCTTATAATTATTAGCAACTAATTAAGGTCCTTGTAACTGCGGCAGGTCAAAGGTAGTGGAGTCAAAATGAGACGTAGAAGCGGCCTTGCAGCTGCTAGCTTCTTCTAGCCGCCAGCTTCTAACTTGCTTCGCAGTGTCCAGGCAATATCTTCTAACTAGACGGCTTACATATTAACGGAAACGTTTAAAACAACACTTCCTGATTGATTTCTAAAAATAATAACAGCTCTGGGTATAATTTATGGCAGCTTGATAAGACAGTGACTTTTAGAATTTCGCATACAAAACGGCAACATCAACTTTCTGCTTTACTTTGTGTTTGCCAACCGTTGAAAGCGGGCAATGTGCAGACAATTCAGTGGCTTTGATCTAAGGACGAGCTTGATATCCAACATTTTTGGAAAGTGATCATCAAAACTATAGAATAATTTCAACAGGAAACAATCTATATATAAGCGAGACTCCTTCATTCCGAAATTGTTCTTCTTTCAATTGTTTGTCTACACACTTTGAATCTTCTCATCGAAATTTTGGTATTTGTTCTGCAATTGCGAGCGATGTCACATTCTTGCCTTTCTTCTTTATTTGCCTCTTTATTTTTCAGTCATCACAATGCTCTCTGTTCTTCTGCTGTTCGTCTCTGTCTAAAGACAGCCAGTCTATCACATTTCTATAAAACATTTTAAACTTTTCGTCATGAATAAATAGGCCACTTTAAAGGTTAAGACCTTTGCGGGGCACAATATTACCGTTTTGGGGGCCAAAAATTTGACAATGTGAAAATTGTGGCCTGACATAAATTTGAATGCGAGAGCCATCTTGAGAAACTTGCCAAGAGACATAAAAAAGTTGCTGCTACAAATTAAAATACTTTTGGTTAAATACTTAAGAGCACAACTAACCCAAAAGTATGCGCATTAGTGCGCACACAAATGTGTGTGTGTGCGAGTGTGTGTGTGTGTGTGAGTGTTGTTGAGAATGTGTGACCGCCTCTTGGAAGTTTTGAGCGATTTTCAGTAGCTCGTTGCGCTCGCATTGGGCCATTTCTACGCAACTTGCCAAACAAATATAAAAATAAATTGTTGTAATAAAGCGCACAAACCCCACACATACACACACACACACACACACACTCGCACACATGCAAAAAGGGAAGAGAGCTGCTTGGCTTAGACGTTGGCTGTATCTTTTCTATTGCCACGTTGTTGAAATCTATTAGCCACATTTAGTGTGGCTCATAAAATTCTATTGCATCATTTGTTTCTGGTAACTGGCAGCAGGCGAGTAGTAGAATAGCAGCAGCAGCAGCAGCAGCAGACGAGGCATCGGCATCGAGGCATCTATGCCCGGTTTCGGTCTTATGCCGCCCTTTTTTGGTTTTTGCAAAATGCGTGCAAAAGTATTTCAAAACAAGTTTCTGGCTGACTGGCAAAACAATTTTCAGCTCGCGTTGAACCCCCCGTCCCCCCACTGCCGCTCTAGATCCTCTTCCTAAACGTGCTGCTGCTGTTGCGACTGATTGTGATAAGCAAATGAGTTTATGGACAGCCAAGGGATTCGGGTGTGTCTGTGTGTTTGTGTGTGAGGGAAGTTGCTGGGTGCCCTAAGTTACATGTGTATTGCATGCGGCTGGCTGACTTGATATTTTAACCTACTCAACTTAGTTCAACGCAAGCTCAAGTCTCGCACTTTTGTTTCATTTTGTATGCCTTGCGGTTACTGACACGCACACACACACAGACACACACACACACATATACGTACTGCAAATATGCCGAATTAAGTGTGGCAGCCGCAACACAAGCAACTAATTTGTATAGCATTGCATTATTTACAGTTTGAGAAAGTCTGCATGTGGCACGCAGTTCATTTTGCACTCGAACAATTTTGTTGGAATCAAATTTAGGAATACAAATTCACTTTTCCTCAAATGACAAGTTATTTCGAAGTACTTAAGAAAGGTTGTCTGCCTTATAAAGCATTGGGATTATTAGGGGGACGTTGATGCGAAACCCTGATACACGCGAAACCCACCTCCTTCCCAGCCAGCACAAGGGAGCTGCCGCAGAACGTGCGACAAGAAAACGACAAGAAAAAGACTCGCTCGCTCACTTTCAATGAAAGGAAAGATGATGAACAATAAACGATTAGCATTACATATATGCTAGGTGCGTTACTATAGATGTTTCATTTGAGATAAGAGAGTCGTTAAGGGAGATAAGGAGATTATTATAGGTAGAACACAGAACAAGAAAAGGCTCCTGCAAGAGATAGTTTTAGTTACAGTGCTGACGATAGATAGGAACCATAGTTTCTAGTAGATTCTACGAGGGCAGAACCACTTTTTTGGCTCATCAATGTAGGAGAATCAAGTTCACCGTTAATTAGCTTATGCATAAAGATAACATTAAGCATAATTCAACGACTTTGTAGGGATGGCAGGCTTATTAACAGAAGCATCTTTGAATATGAATAGGAAAAGGACTCCAATTCAACTCACGGAGAGCAAACAACAAGAATTTCTTTAGAACAGACTCAATGCGGTCTTGGTGATTCCTGTATTGTAGACACCAGACAGAATGCGTACTCCAAAATTGGTCAGACCAGAGAAGTCTACAGTAATTTAGTTGTATAAGTTTCATCAAATTCCTTGGAAGATCGCTTAATAAAACCCAGAACACTCGCAGCTTTATTAACATTAATTGAAGTTTGTAAATCAAATTTTAGTTTAGAGTCGAACAGAACCCACAAGTCGTCTATGGTATTGATCCGATCAAGCTGCCCATCGTTAAAAAGATAGGATGTCTGAAACTGCGACACAGCGACATGACTTTGCATTTAGAACATTTGAGGCTTAGTAAGTTGACACCAAGATAGGAAAGCACCAAGGTCATCTTGTAGCCTAAATTGGGAGGAAGAATCGTTGAAAGAAAAGCAAATATTAACGTCATCGGCTTACATTAGCAGACAAATAATGGGAAAGTACCTGAGGCAGTCGTAGATAAATAAGGTGAAGGAAAGGGAACCGAGGTGGCCACCTTGCGGTACCCCCTTCTCCAGGGTTACAGATCTAAAACATCGTTATCGTAATTGAACCAGTCATTGGTTTGAGGACTTTCATTGCATTCATTGATTCCTTTCTGTGTATTGTAGTAAAGTAGAACGTGCACTCCAAAGTAAGTAAAAGTTCATAGCTAAGGCTGGTTAGTAGGATTTAGTTTTAGATACATCTTCGTCATACACATATATATCGTATGTCATGTAAGCCACAGATACGGATAGACACCGAGGATGTGACACTATCAGCTTGCGGAATTTTTGAACCCAAAATATGTGATTGTTTTTTTACTCATTTCCGTAGATAAGTTTATTGAAATGGTAAGGTTCAGGTGAGATATTTCAAGTAAAAGACGGTTAGAATCCAAGCCAGCTTACAGCCTTGCATAAAATGGATACTTTTTGGTCTTAATACAAATTTTTTCCTAGTAAGTTGCCAAAGTTTCACTGGATTTTTGTTAAATTTATTTCAAGCAATAACTTTTTGCTTTGGCATTGCATAGCATTGCATTCGCTTTGATACAAGTATGAAATAAGACAAAATAAGAAAAACTAAAGCTAAAGTGTTAACCATTTATTGTTTTGAGTGTAAGCACATCTGCCGCGTCAAAAAATATGCAACGATTATAATGCTGCCCATAACTGGCAAGCTTAGAATGAATGCCATAGCTTTTGCCTTAAAGCCCCAAAATGGTCAATGTGGCAGTATCCCTTACCTAATAAAATAGAGGGGATGGGTATGGTGCTATATGCCCAAATGTCAGGCTGCTGGCCCCGAGTCTCCGCATAACATGTGCCAAATGTCAATCACTTTGAAAATGTAGTCAAATCAACTGTCAAATAAGCATTGCATTGACGTTGCGTTTGCCTGTGTGTATGTATGTATCTATGTATGTGTCTGGGTGTTTGTGTTCATGTGCGTGTGCGTGTGCGTGTATGTGCAGCTCTCAACAGCAATTCAATTGAAATCAAATATGCAACAGCAATCGAGTTGGGAACTGGTAGCTGTCTGCTGTATGCCGAGGCAACTGCTATAAATGCTGCTTGGTTATGTAGGTGTTTCCAAGTATGTGTGTCACCATCATAGTCACCCTCACCCTTAACCCCTTCGTCATCACATTGCATTGCATCGTAACGTAACGAAATGGAATTGACGTTATGTAGGGGGGGTTATAGGGGGCAAAATCATAGGCCAGCCGCAACACTGTGCAAACAAACATTGTTGTAATTGCTAAAAGTGTGTCAAAATGGCAAGACAAAGTGAGCGTGTGAGAGCGTTTGTGTCAGTGTGTGTCAAACATGTGTACGCTTGAGTATTCGGCGTTGGTAATATGACTTTAAAGTAAGCTATTTATGTCATATTTGTGACATCAGTGGAATATATCATTGTCTGACATATGGAAAATAAGTTTTCACAAAAGTTGAAAGAGATTTGAAACTTTGATATAAGTTTATTATGAATTATTTTCATGAATTTCATTTATAAGTAAGTTGCTATCAATATTTATGAATAAATGTCGTTTACTTTCGACTTCACAGTGGATTAGAGCAATATATTTATGTGATAGATGCTGTTCTGGCTGAAATTGAAGAATGACTGAAATTTTTAGAACTTTGCCTTTGCTTTGCCCTGCAAATCTAAGAACTTCCTTAATGCAAACTGCTGTTTAAGCTAGATTCGATCGTGAAAAGAAAAATGTATTAAATCCCCTATCAGAACACCTACCCACGCCCATGGTTTCCGCTTCAAATTGTGTGTATCCCCTCTCAACTTTATAGATTTTAAATTCACATTTCATACATGTTTTACAAAACCACACATAGGTAAGCTCAACTTTTCTAGCCATCTATTTCACATCACCCTCTCCTTTATCGCCTCAATCTCTTTCCCCCCTTCATCCACTTCAGCAAGTCTATAATAAATTTTCGCACACAGCAAATCAATTGCCATAGCAGAAAACTTTTGCCTAGCTATGAGATTGCCCCAAGGATAACTTAACTTAATTTAGGTGTAAAGCAGCGAGCTGGCCAAGACAGACAGCCGACCGACCGCCTTTTGCAGGTGTGAAAAGACATAACAACACCACCAGACAGATCATTAGCAAGGCAAGCGTAAAAATGCTGATTAACGAGTCCCTCGGGGCATTCGCGTGGCTGAGCAAAGCTCCAGCTGAAGCTGCAGCTGGAACTCCAACTCGGCTTCCGGTCAAACGCGCTGGTCCGATCTGGGTTGGGCGTTTTGTGTCTTTATGCGGCTTAGATTACAAACATAAATTTAAATTATATTAAATAATCGGTGTGGCTCTCCATTTCAAGGACACTGGCAATGACATTTATTATATAATTTATAGCCTATTTATATTGGCGTTCTCATTCGCGCTTGTGCCATAATATTGATTGCCAAATAATTGAGATTTTGCCTTTGCACATAAAATTTGTTGCCATATTTGATGGCATAGTGGAGGCGTGTGGGCGTGCAAACCTAAATAGGCAAGCGCTTAAACATGTGTATACACATACATGCCTGTAATACCCTGCAAACATTTTCAATCAGGAAATTATATACTAAGTCATAGACATTGCCTTTCGATATAAGTAGACTCTTTCTTGCCTCTATTTCAAGGAAGGGAAACCACCCTAAAATAATAGCATTAGGTAACACTCCCAAATGTCTACAGGGTATCCTTTGCCATATAAGTACGCTTTAACTGCGCTCAAAGGCACATTTTCAGTAGCATTTATGAGCATAGAGAGCTGTGTATAAGCAGCAGCACAAGCACCACAAGGACGTCAAAGTCATCGCAATAATCACAAGAAAAAGGTTGCCTTATGGGCGTGGCTCAATCAAATGCCAAATGGAAATAAAATCGAAATAAAAATCAGCAAAAGGTGGCGACTACATTGTCAAACTCGGCACAAATGTCCGTGTAGGCATCATTTCGCCGCAGTGTTGCCTCCGCAGCCTTCTGGCTTTGTGCAAATGGCCGCTCAAATGGCCTAAGCGAAAGGTGCTTAGCAGGTGTGGGTGTCCTTGTGTGTGTGTGTGTGTTTGTGCGTGCAAAGGATTTGCACCAACATGTTTCACCTTTTTTAAGGCATTGTGTTGATTTGACCAAGATTAGGTGCGCATTTCGTTGCCTAAGCCAAAGTGGCTCTAAAAAAAAACAAAAAAAAAACAAAACCAACTCTCAAAAATGGTCTGCTGCTGATCGATATGCTATGCTGCTGGCTCGGCTGGGACTCAGACTCAGCTCAAAAGTATGCAATATACTTTTGTTGATTTTTAAGCAAAGATTTTATGACTATGACTAGCTGCCATAGCAACGTTTATGTCGATATAAACACCAACAGCCGTCATATAATTTACTGAGCCGTAAATGAAGGCTAATAAAGTTGCCAGTTGAGAGCTTGCCAGTTTTTAACTTAACGGCGCCCAAAAGTGGGTAGGATATTTTTAATTATAAAATTACCTTATATTTGTTTAAAAAAAAATTTAAACAAATAAGATGAACATACGAGCTGTTCTCTAACAACTCTCTACTAGAAGTGTAGTTCATGTTTAACCAACTTGGCAGAAAAGAGCATTGAAGTGTTCAGATCATTCAGATCAACTTAGGTGAACGCCACAGCCCCATCAGCACTAGCCATCAGCTATGTATGTTTTGTTAATCATCATAATTTAGAACTTGTATCTCAAGATGTAATTTTACAGATTTTCAACATTCTTGCCACAGGGATAGATTTCAGCTACTACTACTTTCAGCTACAAAATTCAAAGTCAGCAACAAAATTATGTGGTGGAAGTGTTCGTGCGGTGTGGGATGGTGATTTTTTTCTTGGATCTTCCAAAGATACTGATAGCCAGTACCATCAGCATGCACGATTCACGGACAACGGTCATGTCTACGTACTAAACGCAACCCACACAACTGCACACACCCTACTCCCCGCGGAATCACCGTTATGTAATACTTCGCTGGGGAAGGTTGCCTAATCAAGCATTCTCCGCTTCTAGCCTATCTTTTTCGCATCTTCTAAGATCGCTCTGAATGCCTACTATGAGGTGGCTGATCCTTACCTTATTTTACAGATATAATCTCCTTCCATCATTTGGGCGATAAATTCCTCAGGAGGTGGAATAGTTCCAACCGATTGATTGAACCGTGGGCATGCTCCGAGCGCTGGGCATTCTGGACATTGGTCAGTTCTCTCGTCTTTGAACCTGTGTGATTATTCCTTGTATCATCCATACTATGTGATGAGATGCTAGATGTGATAGTTCATTTCTCCTAAGCGCCTTCTTGTTCAGTCCTCCAGCCTCGGGATTAAGCTGTGCATCCTTAGGTGTCGCCAAGAATGTGAGGTAGTGTGAGGTATTTGATCTGTTGGCCTAAAGGCAACTGTGATAATGGTGTCTGATAATGGATAAGGTGTTGTTTGAGAACATTAGTACCTTAAATTAGAGTTGCACATGCCTCATTAGCATTGTCCTAATCAGATTTCATCGCTGTTTGTATCAAAAACTTGTTAATATTCTTATACTATACGCTAGATCAAGTCTATAGCTGTTACAATTTGAATATTCTGTGGCTTCAATTCTATAAAATTCTACTGAATTCCCTTCCTACTGACCTCAAAGCTTAAACCAAACATGGTCTGCTTTGTCGGAAGGCAATAAACTTTATCATTCTAAGTATTCTAAGTAATTATATAATTCCACTTTCTGCGATCGATATTATTTAGCATTGTTAGTTATCTAGCACGAGGACGAGTGAATATAAACGATATTTTCCCCCAAGTTCCTTAGAACTTACTCTCAATATAAAGGCTGATATATATTCTCGGAAATCTGATAAGATGAAACTTAATTGTCGCATCGAGAATAGCTACAAACTTAGTTTCTTCACCTCTTCAACACTGTAATTGGATGAGCCCAGCCTGAACCTTTTAGCACATAATATTTTATGGGATCGCTCCTTAGCCTGTTACCCATGCAGAGCCACTTGAACGTATTGTCATATTAAGTTTGGTTTCCACCTAAAATAGTAAATTTAGTAGACATTTTTTGAAGCTTTAACCAATTCTAATCAGTCTTATGTTATAAGCAAATCCCTTAAGCAAATCCTATATTTAGATATATCCTATAAAAATATGGCTATACTACAGCTCTCAAAGTTCCAAGTGCAAAATAAATACCAAATACAATATGAATTCAAATGGCAACTTTACTTTATTAAATTTAGTCGCCCAACTTTTGCACTTAAGATTTATATGAACAGACTTATTAAACAACATATAACCACAACATATGCAATCCCTACATACGCCTGATCCCGCCTGTACATATACATTTGTATGCTTACATATAAGCCAGAGTTTATGCCCGAAGGCAAATGCCCGCCACTTGCTTATCTCATTTCATGCAAATCCCCGAAGTCAGAGGAGAAATAAGAGCTGGCAGAACTTTCAGGCCAAAATAAATTTACATTAGCGACAATCGACTCACAGACTTTATATGAACTGCTCAGCCTCAGGGTGCAGAGCGGAGGGTAAAGACAAAGTCAAAAGTCAACCAGGACACTGGCACTTGTTAGGGATTAGCGCAAGGATTGACTTTAAGATGTCAGCCAAAATGCCAAGTGGCACTGTGGAAAATGTGGAATTGTAAGAACTCGCTGACAATAAAGAAAAGCGCAGAGGAAAAGAGTCAAGCCAAACTCTGCAGGGAAAAGCGCTGGTTACGTCTGCTACTGCTCCGACGAAATGGCATAAATTTCAAAGTTTATTGCATAAATTGTCGTATTTTAAAAATCTTATTGCCTTTATAATGCCAGGCAGGCCAGGGCAGCACAGCACAGCATCCTTGTTGCCAACGATGGCCTGGGCTCACCTGTCGAGGCTCAGCTACAGCTACAGCTGCAGGTTGAGGTTATGGCTTTGGTGTATCATTTGCCTGTTTGTGGCAAAAAAAAAAAAAAAGAGCTCAACACTGCCTAGGCGCCTGCCTGGCTGCCTAACCCACTGAATCTGCCTGTTTTGCTAGAACTCTGGAGTTTTTATTGCGATAATAATCATAAAACATGCACTTAACAAGCAGCTTGAAATATGAGAGCCAACCAAATGCCTGGGCATCTAACTTAAATTTTGCACATTTTATTGAAGTTGATTTATAGACTGACTGCCCGGCCTACATTCTTTCATATACACTTGTAGTATATATGTAAAGGAGAGTGAAACATACGAGGTGTGGTCGAACAGTAAGCAGGGCATTTGTATTTAGTTCCAATTTCAGAAGCTAAGTTTGTCACAGTAGGACACAGAGGGATACATAGGGCCAGCTCTGAAGATAATAGCGAGTTGAGAGCTAAGTTCTTATGGCGATGATTTCTTCTGGAAGAAAGTCACTTTTGGCTTAGCCTTTTCGAATTTTTAAGTAGCTTCGTAATAAGGTTTGCTTCTCGATTAGTACTGAGACCTTTTGAACGGCTCATTGTGAATTATGGCTACCTCTTCACAAATATCATCGTCCTCTCTTTGTTAGCTGATCGAATTGGTCTCGAATTGGTCTCAAATTAGTCTCGAATTTGCAGAAGACACTAAAATTTAAGCCTTTGATCACTCAAGGCAAATGGGGAAATGGCTTAGCACAAAGCCATACATGGCTGAGCCCTTCCAGGTTGACAGCTTCCATTTACACAAATTCTTCTGCCATATATTTCAAACACTAATCACATGAGATGCCCCACCTTCAGTCTGTGATCTTCTAGTAGCATCATCAGCTTTTCCTGGAAGGGTTCTCTGGTAGCATCTGGCCACTGATCATCAGAAATGCTAGTTCATTCTTTTCACCTTGCTTTTTCATCAATTCCATCCAAGACTGACGTTCTCGACGTTCTATTCAAACGCCCCTCTCACTTGCCAGCCCTTGCTTTGTGGCTTAAAAGAAAAATCCAAATAAACGACAACTTAATTGTTGGCAAGCTCTGGCCCTCAGCTAATTCATTTGTAGGCACAAACAAATTTGTTAACAAATTTCCCTTAATGCCATAAGAAATATTTACACAGTTTTTATACGCCGCTCTGGCACACTACCTCCCTCCCTTCCCTCCTCTCTCACTCTCTCTCTGTCCCCCTATCTCACTCCGTTACATGTGCTACTGCCATAAATTCAATTGTGGCTGCCAACACCCCGCGTCTTAAGTAAGCCTTTCGACCTTCAATGAGGCATGTGCCAGCAGCAACTCATTAAGCTCAGTTTGGGTATGGATATTGCTTGCTCTGTGACAGGGCAAGGGGACAAGGGGGGGCAAGGGGGAGCAGCAGTCAGTAATGCTATTGCTACTGCTATTGCTGCTGTGGTTTATTTTTGGCTGTTATTATTTGTTTAATGAAATAAACGCACGACTTTCATCTTCATAAAACGGCATTATGGCATTAGCGCCGCAAATTTATGACAGAGCCGCCACAGCTCTCATACCCTTCCACCGCCCCCATAGCCCACAACCAATGCGCAAAATCAGTGGTAGCTCTTATGCTTATGCTTATGCGTTGGAGCAAGCAGAGGGCCAAACTGTTTTCCGATAGGCAGCGAAGTTTTCATACACTTGCCAAAGTTCATCAAAAGTTCAAGGATGACGCAGAAGGAGATAATTCCAAAGAAAAAGTCAAAGTCTCAAGACAAATAATTACTTTTAATTTGAAGTCACACATTTTAAACTAACACAGAAACATTTGCCAGAATTATGTATCTTTCAACGCTGGAAAAACAGTTGGGGAAATTTATGGATAGAAATAGTTTAACGATTGAAATAAAAATTAAATAGCAAAAAAAAATGTCTATATTTTCTAAGATTAGTAATTTTTCAAAAATCTATAAATGAAGATTTCCGCAGTGCTGAAATGGGCGTAGTCAAATTAAAAAATGGAGAGAAGGAGATAGAGGTATAGAAACTTTCAGCATTGACAGCACAAGATACTATTTCTACCTGGTAGGCGACAGTTTTTCCTATCCAAAAGTTTAAAAATTGGCATTCAACTAAAAATCAATAATCTTATTTATTCCACCTACAGAATATAGATATTATCCCATTTTAATGAAGGATTAGGTGTGAAAAAGTAACTTAAAGTGAAACCTTTGCTGCTGTGGGTGACCTATCCGGACACTTTTGGCGTGTGAGACAGAAGCGGACAACTTAAATGGGTGTTCCCTATGCTGAAAGCGAAATCAAGCTTAAGAGAATCTTCACTGTCATCGCTGTCACGAAAGTCTTACTGTAGATTTACTTTTGCTGTATATTACTATTCCTCAGGATATATATTGTTTATATGCTCTAAGCCACCTTTTCTCCTATACACCAAGAAAAGTTATGACACTAATCTTTATACCCCAAAAGAAAACGTTTTCTGTCCCTTCTAAAGAAGTACTATTTTCCTGTATTTCATTTTCTAGTAATTTTAACCCCCTTTAGGGTCACACATCAAGCTCTTCTCTTCCCAATGGAACCTAAGATGGAATGGCATAACAAATTTACCATAAATAAAAGAAACTTACTGAAAGAAAATGTGTTCCAATTTTCAATTTTCAACAATTAAGAATACTTAACACATCCCAGCAGGTCTCCCCCTCAAATGCATTTACCAAAAGTTCCCTCAAGGCAATCACTTTCCGATACAACACCAGCATAAGCGATATCTTTCCTCACAAATCTTGCAGCAAATTGCGCATACCCATTGTAAGCCGGGTTAAGTATGATAATTTCTGTTTGTTTCGTTAAGTTGTTATTTGGTTGGTTTGATTTTTATGAACTTGGCTGTGTGCTTTAAACTTTCTGTGGCATACTTTCCGGCGCTTGCTCCTAAGTTATAAGAGCCGCTACGTGGGAGGTCAAACAGTGTGAAATGTGTATATTTAAGTAAATATGTATGGGTGTGTGTATGGGTGTGTGTATGGGTGCGATAAACGAGTGCCACAAGGGCGTGAGCATGCTAAATGTGTGTCGCCTGATGGAGCCACTGTGACTGTGATTGCTGCTGCTGCTGCTGTAGCTGTAGCTGCTGCAGTTACTAACTGCTAACCCAATTCCCAGTGAAATGTCATGGACAAAATGCTCTGTCATGCTGACTGCCGCCTAACTGCACGCCCCCAAATGCCTTGCCTGTCTGCCGTACATTTGCGCAATCATTTTGCGCAATCTGCGCGCGCGCTTTGCATGTGCTATTTGTGAGGCTCATTTGGTTTAGATGCAAAGGAATATGGTATATGCTTTATGTATGTGAAAAGGGTGCTCCAAAATTCAAGTTATAGTAGAAGTCTCTTGAAGGCTTTTAAAGCAACACTTGTGATAACCAAAATATACATACATGATGTGAATGTGAATGTGTGTCAACAAATGTGTGACACAAATATTTGACTACATTCATCATGTTCTCATCCTCATTATACCTTTGCAGAGGGTACTATAATTTTGTCTCGATAAGCCTCTACGACCCCATAAAGTATATACATTCATATATGATCACCATGACAAGCCGACTCGATATAGAAATGTCTGTCTGTCTGTCTGTTTCTATAAGAACTCTTAGTTTTAAAGTTATAGAGTTGAAATTTGTACCATAAACTTCTCTCTTCTGTAGGCTGCTCATATTGCAAAATCATGCAGATCGGATCACTATATCATATAGCTGTCATATAAAAGAATGAAAGAATATAAATGATTGAAAACTTTGTACCAAAGATGGCGCTAACAATTTGTTTTTCGGTGCTCCGTCTGCTAGCACAGTAGATCAGAAAGAGAGAGAGAAGTTAGAGAGGCGCAGTCCTGCATTGGTGGTCAAACGAGCAGACTGCTCTGCGTGTTTCAACATATATCAGAAAGTTTTTATGTATACACAAAGAAAAAGAAGATACTTCGTTGCCTATTGCTATTGCTGAAGGAAGCCTACACATCCATTGACGAAATGTTATGAGAATCGGGCTACTTAGTTTCCCTTGATCTTTACAGTTACAGCAAAGTAGGTTTCCGAAGGTTTCGAAGTAGGTTTCCTCTCTTTTTTTTTTTGGAGAAAAATGTTCAGATAATCCCTCCAGGTGAAGTTTGGTGCAACAATTTCAATGATTAAAGAAGGCATTAAGGCGATATGTATTCCCATCGCTAGAGTTCACTCTTTGAAAAACTGCCAAACAAAAGTTAACAATAAAAATGTGCTAATTACCCATAACTCTCAGTTGTCTTGCCCTCATATAGTCACAAATTCTATGACTATATGGCACACCCTTTACTATATACACATCACATCATATATGGTATAATGGAAAAAATAATTTTCATATATCTTAGCCAAAAGTTGGGCTGAGGACATAAAGTTTTCAGCATATGATGCATGGCTGGCCTTTTAGCAAGTTCACAAGACGCTGAAATGTCTAGCTGAGTGAAAGACATGTTGTATCTGGCTTGGCATTAACAATTGATCAGAACGAAAAGAAGGAAAAGTATTTTGTGGTAACAAGAAAAATACAAATAAATTGAAAAGAAATAATAGCAGGTGCCGAATTACATGAAAAATCACTTAGGAAAATTAAATTTCACATATTTTACACTTCAACGCCGCATCGTGGCAATGTCTTTGAAGTTTTTCACTCAGCTTGTTCCTAAGGTTTTTTCCTTTACTTTTCCTGATATTGTTGCCGCTGCTGCTACTGCTGATGCTGGTGTTGCTGTTGTTGTTGTTGTTGTTTTTGTTGCCAGCAGCTGTGTTCTGCCACCGCAAACATGAGTAATGTGATGTTTAGCACGGGCGCAGCCCACCAAACGGGTGTGGGCGATTCTGAAGTTAGCTGTTAGACTTTGCTAGAAAATTGCTGCCAGGTGTGCGTCAAAATGTTAATGCTTCTGCTGTTCAAACAAAAAAAAATAAAAAGAAAAAATAAAAAAAAAACAGAGAAAACTTTTATTTTCACTTTTCATTTTACTCCTTTGTTTTATTTTTATATATTTTCCATGTTTGCAAAATTGCAAAGAATTTCATTTAAAGTCTAAATCTAAATCGATTGCATTATTCAGCAGTTGATGTCAGATGCAGCACAAAACAATCCAAACACAATAAGTCCGAGCCAGAGATGCGAGTAAAGGATGCTTGAAGACCTCGACAGAAAAAGTCGTTGTATATATAAAATATAAATACGCACACAGACCATAGAATTTTAAAATCATTTTTGTCGCTTTGCAGATTAGCAAAAATAATGCCGGAGACGTGTGGTGGATGGCATAGAGTTAAAAGTGAGCCACTTCTGCACTTAGTTTTGCTGAAATCCATACACTTGGAAAATATAGTGCTGCGGACTTAAAAACTTGCATTTAAAGAGATGACAATCTTAACTGAATGTAGTTAATATTGCTTACAAACACAGATTCATTCTCAATTGTTCCAAAACTCAGATTCCGAACAATTTCTGAAACTCTACAAAAAGGATCTAATGCAGCCATCGCTGAAAAGGTGAACAGTAATAGCAGAGAAATCTTCTCAAAGAGGCGGGTAATTCTACATTGTCGCGCCAGCATTGAGGTTAAATATCTCTTTCTACCCCTTGACAAGTGTATAAAGTGAAAGACTGACATAAGTTCCCCAAAATTCTAATAGGAAATTGCGACAAAACGCCTTGGTGATTAAGGGTTTGGCAAAGATATACGCTACAAGGCACTTCTAATCCCAGCGTTGACATAAGGCATAGATAATGTACTGCTATAGACTCAAATATGAAGATCCTAAACAGTATCAAATTCGCATTGAAAATCTGTAGTAGACCATGACTTGAGCGGCGAGACAGCCAATTGAGTATCAATTTCCTGGACAAAAGTCTTGACTAGCCTCGTCTCAAAATGGTAAATCCGCTGGATCTCTGATTCAGTCCACAGTCAACCTTCTATTTAAACTCAAATAGAGAGGCCGCTTTCATCCAACGAGTGTTACATGTGGATTCTTCTGCATATTCCTTGAGATCTTCCAGTAGAAAGGCTTCACCCTGGTGGTTGTGAAATGATCCTCTAAAATAGTCTTCTAAAAGCACTATAATAATCTTACTGCCAGTGTCCTATTCCTCGATCACTACATAAGCATCCATTCAGTGGTTTTCATAATATGGGAGGATCCAAATGTTGTGAAGATCAGCCATCAAGTTCCTTCAAACACAGCGCTATCATCTGCGGTGATTCCCACATCCAGGTTCTTAGAAATTCAGATCTTTTTCTCTCCAACTTCGACTACAAAACTTGAATTCATATTTTATACCATTTTATTTATATTTAAGTTCACAAATTTTTTACAAGTGCAGACTTTTGGGTAACACAACCACAGTCAGCTGCCAGTGGCCAATGATGCTTGACGTTTCCACAGCCCTAAGCAGCTGCTGTTCCGACAACGTTTTGAACCAAACAAACAGACAAATAAGAAACACTCAAATCCGCTGGCCAAAGCCAAAAGTAGTCGGCGTCATCATCGTCATCCTTGTCGACGTGGTTGTCGTAGTCGTATCCGCTGTCATTGAGCTCGTTGAAAGTTTCCACTCGACTGCGAACAATTCAGCCGCACTCCATGGAGCAATCCTTGCGCACACAGAGACACACACACGCACACAAGCGCACACGCTTACGCTTTGGATATGACAAATCTTGAGTATTTTTGTGCAGGACCTAACGCACACATCAGCAGCAACTTAATTTCTCAGCTTACCTGCCCGCAGAAACTTACGCAATAACACAACAACAACAATACAAACAACAACAATAATAACATTGGATTGAAATCCTGATGAACAAGTCAAGTGATTGATGACAAACATGTTAGAGATTAAAATAATGGCCATGGCAATTGACATTTGATTTGATGCGGCTCGCCTCGTCACAGCGGGCTTTGCGCACAAATTTTGTTTAATTGATTTGCATAAATGTTGTTGTTGTTGTTGTTCGACGGAAGCTAAACATGATTCGATAATGAAGTTTGTTTATTTATGGGCTGTGAAGTAACGGAAAAGTGCACAACACAAACCACAACACAATGTTTTTGGCCAAATTTAGTTTGAAAATTTGTGTGTTTCGTCAATAGATTGTAAGTGCATACCATATTAGTGTCATCTGAAAGTCATAGAAGTTCATAAACATTATTAAAACAAACACAAATAGTTCTAAAGGATTATGGTTTATAAGTTGACCACGATTGGTGTGTAAATCAGGACAGGATCTGATTAAAATTTGGTGCTGTTGGCAGTCTGGCTTAGCGGTGCAAATGATAATCTTCAAAATATGATTTGTAGAAAGGCACGTGAACAGTGCCAATTCTGTAGTAGTAGTAACACAAGACTTGTGGCTGAATTGGAAACGCCATATGTACTTAATTTTAAGCAATTGAAACTTACATTTTCTAAAAGCAACTCCAACTGCAGGATTATAATACCTTGATGTGAGTCGTGAAATTCCTAACGCATAAAAGGAAGCATCTCACATCCTATGAAGAATATATAAGCTTGATCAGCATGACAACCATATCCGTATATCCGTCTGTTTCTACACAAACTAGTCTCTCAGTTTTAAAGCTATCTTTCTGCTGTAAGCAGATCCATATGTAAACATCTTTTAGCTCTCATATAAAATACTGTCTCAGAATGAGCACATAGTAAGCAGATCCCACGTTAAATGACGCTAATGAAGGATTACTTAGTATGAAAGTTCCCAAATTTGATGATAGATGATGGTAATGAATGAATACTTTTGGAGATTATGTTGTCTCTCATATTTATTACTTAAGCTTAAGGCAAGACAAGCGTCATGGTCTGGTCGAGAGAAAGAAGTGAACGATATATCGATGGGCAAATTACATAGATAATTGAGATTTTATAATATTTCTAATATATCAATATAGATGCGATATTTGTGGTCGATGAATGGCCGCTAGAGAGCCGCCACAGTACACCCTCTCCCGTGACGCTGTCACGAATTTGGAACGTCAATTCGGTTGCGTTTTTCATAGGTGCTTTTGCTCCTCTTCAAACTGTCTACCATCCTTGACGAGAGAAGCTGGCTTAAGCCTTTCCACAGATATGGCCACTTTCTTGTTATTGATTTTTAGCAAGTAGACTCGATCGGTTATACGTTTGATGACTTCGCATGGCCCAGCATATGGAGGTTCATACTTGTGGCAACCACTAATGGCCCTCTAGCGGCAATTCATCGACAGAAAATACAGCAACTATATTGATATATTAGAAATATCATAAAATCGCAAGTATCGATGTCATTTGTTATCGTTTTCGTTCCTCTTCATCTTCTTGTTCTCGCATATAATTTGTATTACTAATTTTTAGTGAATAAAAATATAAGCAACTAAAAGATTGCGTTTTAATTCGAGGCAACATAATCTTCTTATTGAAGTTGAACAATTTGTCTGCATTTTAAACGGACTTCGCAAGGATATGTAAGCTTCGATCATCTCTTGTTTTGAAGCTTATTAGTAGCAAGCCTTTCTTTATTCAATATATATACAACTTTATATACATACAACTATATATATATATGCAATTGTATAATAAATATTTATAAATATAATTATGTAAATGGAATTTTATCAGTCTACCTACGAAACTGATTTCGCTTTTTGGTGGAGTTTTCGTTAAGCTAGCAAAAGAACATCCTGGATGTGTCCAGCTTAACTTTTCCTTTTCCCCATTTCGCTTTGGAAATTTACACTTTCATTTAATAAAAAAAAAATGTATACGTTTTGTTGTTTTAGTTTTGCATAAAGTTTCTTTATTGCTTTTTACTTCTTTGCTTCTAGGAATTACGTTGGTCTCCCTAATTTTTGTAACTTGAATTAACCTTTCAAGAAGTTGAGCAACTGCAGTTTCATCTCACTGCTTATAGCATTTCAGCTCATCATTTGAGCGTCTCAATCGAAGTTTTCAACATAATTTTCTTTATTAAAACTTTTGCTTGAAATGAAAAATGAAGTCAGAAAACTTGGCTGGAACTACTTAAACCTTAAGAAGATGGAAAACCACAAGAAATATGTGATTGCCAAAGGAGTAGAACAGACTGCTTAAAGTAATTTGATAAAAATCATTTGCAGAGCCTAAGATTTATGTTTCTAGGCAGCCAATCTGTTACAATGTACAATTAAATACTCGCATATATACAAGGACAAAGGCGAAAATTGAATTTTAATGAATGAGCAACAACGACTGAGGTGGCTAGAGCAGCTTCGATGAGTGAAAGAAACATTGATGGCTACACTAAGAAAAATGAAAAGTCTTAAATTAGGAAGGCAGCTCGTATTTAGAGAGTAACTAAGGTAGATCTAAATAGAGATAACTCCAGAACTGCTGGGCAAGAATCAGCTGTAGACCGACTGCAGAGGGTTGAAAATATTTTGGGAATGTTGGGATAAAACTGATAAGGCACGACTTCTAGCTAGACACAATCAAACATTTGGAGGTTTAAAACATAGTTTCCACACTTAGTTTTGAAAATAAAATCATTTTTTTGGATATTCCAATAGAATTTCTATGAAATCTCTTGGGGAAACACCAATGTTTCTCTTAATATTTGCAAGCCAAGTGACATTTCATAGTCTAACAATAGTTAAGGCAAGTTGTATACCCTTACAAAAGATATATTGGCGAATTTAGCAAATTCAATTTTTAATTTAATATATGTTTATTTGAATTTAAATTTTCATTTATTTTTTTAATACTAAAGTTCTTTTTTACAAGTGTATATTCACAGACATTGGGTCATTTATTCTTGAAAATAAAATGTTTATAAATTATATATCTATATATTTTTTTGGCACAGATCAGCCCCACTTTAATGCCAATCGGCATTGATTGATGAAAATTGATAAATTTCGATATCCAGCAGCAACAACAACAACAACATCCAGAACTACAGCATCAACAGCAGCATCAAGTAGAACAATCAATTGTGTGGGTTGCACATGAATCTAGTTCTTAAAGCTGTGCCACACCAACAACAAAAGCAAGTGCAACAAAATTTGAAGTGCTTGAAATTTATGTGCGGCACTGAAACATTTTTACAGCAATTTTTGTTGCAACTAACAACAACAACAACAACAACAACAACTACTGCTACTACTACTATTGCGAAAGCAGCAACGAATGTCAACAGCAGACGATCAAATTGTAAAACTCTTGCACATAAATCTTGAGTTTCTTTTATGCGTGTGTGTGTGTGTGAGAGAGTTATGACACACACACACAAGCCTGGCAGCCGCACCTGTTTGGATTTGAACATATCCTGCGCTGTTTTTTTGCAGTTCTGTTGAAATGCGTGTCGCATTTTTACGTGCTTTGCTTTGCTTTGCTCCATGTTGCTGAATTTTCTGTCCTTTTTTTTTTTTTGGGTCAACATAAAAAGCAAACATTTTGTACAACATTTTGCCTTAAAGCAACCGTAATGTCTGGCCAAATAACTTTGCAATATAAAAATACTTATACACATACACAGACTCGCACACATTTACCAAATAACAACCGAATGCCCGAGGGCAAAACAGCTGCAAAAAGTTTTTTGCCAAACTTTAACTGCAACTTCAAGTCAATGAAATTTATAAATACGCATTTCGCGCAAATATTTTAAGCATTTCGACTTATTAAATTTTCAAGTAAAATAAACTGCACGGACACGCGGTGGGTCGCCCACGGGACAAGTTTCGATTCATATTTATACGAGGGTATATTGAAAAGTTTTTAGGAAAATTTTAAGAGATTGGACAAAAAAACTGAGAGGAAATGTTTATGCATCAATGTTAAACTTAAGATTTTGATATTTAAGTCAATGAAAGCTAATGGCCGTTGTAATGGGTGCCGCGTTTGCTGAAAATTGGAGTTCAATTCTAGTAATTTTCCATGAATAAGTTGCTTATAAGCATGGAACTAAGCTTTAATCCAATCTGCTCCCAAAAGCCGCAGTACTAAGTCAAGATTTGAAACTAAGTGAAGAAGGCAGAAATTTTGAAAAGAACGAGCTGCTGTTCCATCAAGACCATACTGAAGTTCATTCTTGTGCAATTTTTTGGATCAAAAACTCTTAACTTATTCCTCGTATCAGCTCATTCAACAGGTTCAACACCCAGTGGCATTTTGCCATTCACAAACAAGAATACTTAGCTCTGTTTCCATGAGCCAAAACCCTACAAAGTCAATCAACAATTTCGTATACATATTTCTCTTCCATCATAAGAACTTCTTGAGCAACCCTCTTACCATTTCGTTTGCCAACAAGAATTTTTTAAGTAATTTGCTCAAACAAAAGCGCAAAACAAACAAATGGCCTAGCTGGCATAATATTTTGATTGATTTCAGCAAAGGTAAACGGCCACAGAATGTTGGACAAACAGTCGGCCAGGCAGGCAGGCAGGCAGTTGGTGGTTGGCTTATTAGCAGAGCTTATTAGCCCAAAATTGCCACCGTATAATGCAAATGACGTCTGCCTGCAATCGCTCATATATAACTAAGTGCTCCGTGCACAATATTATAGCGTTACTTTGCTATACTTTGCTTTATTATTATGCAAATTTCTCAACGTTGCCAAAAACTAACAATGTCATTTCCGCAGAAAAACGACACGGCCGCGGCACATTTCCACATTTTCCGTCGCAATTGCCGCCATTTATAAAGCCGTTCACACAATTTGTGGAAGGCAGCAAATTGTTTGCGGCTAGTTTTCGCAATTGACAATGCCAGCCGAGCCAGCCGGGCAGTTTGGCAGGGGTTTGGTTCTGGGAGAGTAGTAGCTGGCTGGCAGCTGAACATAAAAATGAAGCTGCTGCCACCTAATTGAGCAGTTCCATAATGAACATTGAGAAAATGATGGCAACAAACAGAAAGCCCAAACTGCAAATGAAATGGCTGCGCAAATAAAACAAATCTAAAAGGCAGGGAAACAAATAAGCAAAAGATGTGAAACATTTGGCATGACGACTTTGAAAGACTCTAACAGAGAGATGGTAAAATTAAAATATAAATATTTTTTAGTTGCTAAAACGAGTAGGCTTAACATTGTAAATATTTATATTTGGGAACTATAATATTTATCGAGTGATAGGTTTTTCTCAGGTAGAAAATACTTCCTATTACAATGTCTTTTGGAATTATCAAAATCATGTTTATGTTGACTACTATGTTGTGAAGACCAGCGGGCGTCAATGAATCATCATTATGCTTAGCAGTTTTAATGACTTTTATATTACTTATAAGGCGATATCTTGTTAGGCAGAAGTTTAAGTGTTTTGTATGAAAACTTGGTATTCCCTTTCATTCGACAGAAATTACCACAACAAGACAATTAAAGCTGACGCCTTCTGAACACCGAAATAATAGTTCTCCAATTAAAAAAGTTCGTTAATTGGGTCCTATCAGTCGCAGAAGTTCAATAAGCTATATTTCAACTAGCTCTTAAGGGTTTCAGTGTCTATATAGTATATGGTTCCGAAGCCTATATAGCATTCACATTGTAAATGTATAATTGATCTAGATAAAATCTGATCGGCTACGTGGGCCTACAGTGGATACAAGACGGATTTGCTTAGATTTGGAAGAAGAACAGAAGAGTTATGAACAATCGGTTACATGGCAGCTATATGATATAGTTGTCGGATCTGGATGAATCTCGAACTTAATTAGAAGCATCTAGCACAAATTTCAGCTGTATAGCTTTCAAGATTTCTGAGATCTTTATGTAGAAACAGACAAACATACAGACGGACATGATTATATCGATTTCCCTTATCATGCTGATCAAGAATATATATACTTTATATAGTCGGAAAAGCTTCGTTCTGGGCGTTGCAAGCTTTTGTGAATGGTATGAAAATATGTAACGGAAGTGGAATATGCTTAAAGGCTATATATATATATACAGAATCTATAAAGATAATTCTATTTTCGATCTTTTTATTATATGAACAAAGAGTTTATTCTTTCTGTTAGTTGAAAATGTTGTTTGCCAAGGAAAATAAGGACGAATTTGATCTGCGAATATTCAAAATTTTCGAAAGTCTTCACAGCAGATGACATTAGCACAATAAACTTGTAAATTTTACAGACAATTGAACATTTTTAGTGGCTCAGAATGCCACATTTGATGAAGTCAAGACCCAAATTGAGCAGGCAGCTCCATGACTTCAAGGCCGAAGTATACAGCCTTGAACCTAAGGACATCACCTAAGACTCAGTGCGATGAAACTAAAGTGCTTTCGATTTTTATGCTTATTTTGATGAAGGGCCTTCTTATAACACTTCAACAAATTAGATATTTACACTTTCAACACATTTCCGACCAATTACAACTCCATACAGCGAATGTGCCCCACCAAATGCCCTACCAAAACGCAACATCAACAACGAGAAGAGCAAGAAAATTTGACAAATTCGACAAATGCTCGTAAATCATTGGCACCTTTTGCCATGAAATCCAAACTCGAACCAAAAAAAAAAAAACAAACCTGCCAGCAAGTAGTGGCAGCCGGTGGACCCGGAACCAAACTCGCTGAGCTGCCGTGCTATTGCCAGCTACTGGTGGATTGCGAGTAGCTTTTGTTGCGGGCTGCCAGTTACCAATCGTCGGAATTGTAGCCAACGCTGTAGCCGTGTGTCGGTTGTGCTAATTGTTACGCTTGACAGGTGCGTTTGACAGTTGAATTTGACAAGTTTATACACAGGCCAAGCCAAGGGCTTGTGGGGAACGTTGAACGGCCGGCTTGAGGGCGCGTCAAATCACAGGACTCAGGGACAAACTGGCAGGCGACAAGGAATAAAAAAAGGAAAGTTATGCCAACAACTTTTTGGCGAATGTTTGGCATGTGTAGCAAGTACGTCGCAACACAAAAAAAAAAAAAAACTAGAAGAAAAGCAGCTTAAGGGTGTGGACAGATGATTGCAAGGATATAGGTAGAGGAGAGAATCTCATGCAAAGTCATAGCCATACACATTTGTATGTTCAATTAAGGTCTGAATATGCCTCAATTAGAGAGCAAGAGCAAGGCTTGGATGAAATTTTACGGAAATTGGGATAAATGTAATATGAGGGACATCTTGAAATTAGTCGGCATAGTCTGGTTAAACTGTTTCTTATAAGAATCCTTTTAAAGATATAACAATCTTTTAAAATTTGCTGCCTTCCTTATGCATAATAGCATAAGTCTCAAATTAGCTTTCGTCTTTCTACTGCCTTAACCATTCCTCAGTATTTGGAGTGTTCTTATGCATCCAAGATTTATCTATAGTTGGATGCTTAATGTCCTCCTTTATGGTCTCAGCTTCAAGTAAGTAAAAAGTCCACCTAAATGACAGCTTTCATACACTCCATAGACTTCTGAGATGCCATAAGACCTAGAAATTTCCACCAACTTCTGGAATTCCATTAGGCCTAGAAATAACCACCAACTTCAGCCACCGTTCGTCTATTAAAGCTGTATTGTCGGTCCAGCTTGTTTTTCGCT
Source organism: Hirtodrosophila duncani (assembly GCA_037043425.1). Taxonomy (NCBI): domain Eukaryota; kingdom Metazoa; phylum Arthropoda; class Insecta; order Diptera; family Drosophilidae; genus Hirtodrosophila; species Hirtodrosophila duncani. Next base: position 1,944,472 of record JBAMBM010000834.1, on the reverse strand, counting down.
TATTATTCGGAAGCAGCTTATAGATTGAGATTACTCTTCAGACGCCCCTCGCATGCCGCAATCAATGCATATGCACTCCAAGCACCTTTGTGCAACTGGCCTCTTCACTTACTACCGCACTTTACCCATAATTTCACTAATTGAGGAAAACATTCGCTTTTTGGCCTCATAATTAAGCGTAATGCAAAGCCGCAAAGTATGCAACGTTTTTTTTAAATAAAATTTTAAAGCCGCATACAGTCAACCTAAAAACAACAAATCCAGTATTACAGCTAACACTGCAATATGAGCTAAAAGGAAGGGTAGGTGTGGGTCATGGGGTCGTGTTGAGGTCACAGCTTGGCCTCAAATGATGCGGGGTAAAAATCGCTAAGCAATCAAAATGATCGGCATCACGTTTGGCGTGAGTAAATTTTGTTATTTTGCCATTTTTGACATTCGCCATGCCACGTGCCCCCACATATCTGAATCGGCTGTTGCTGCAGGGGGGGGGGGGGGGGCTGACTTTGGGGTTCAACTCTTGCTGCCATGTGTGAGATTTTGGCAAACTTGTTTATGCAAATTTCGTGACTCTGTGCGTTGTGCGAGTTGACTTTTGTGCGTTCGTGTAGATGTGTTTGTGTGTGGCAACCATAAAAATGTGATAAAATGTTCCAGGAGAACGAGTGCGAGGGGAGCGGAGGTGGTCTGTGTGTTTCAGATTGTGGCTCCTGTTGTTTTGCGCTTAAAATACTTCTGGCAGCTTTATGATATGCTTGGTGGCAATTAATATTTGTTAGTATTTATTAAGGCGCAATTAGAGTTAGCCCAACTATGATGAGAGTGCGGGTGTGTGTCTGTGTAGGGGTGTGTGCTTTCTATATGTGTGGGTGGCAAAGTTTATCAACTGCTGTTGGCTGTATTCAACTGTCTGTCATTCTAAAGCAGGGGCAAAAGCCCAACAAACCGTTGAACGATAAAAATGTAAGCCACAAGTGTGGTCACGCACACACAAAGAGATGTCCCTTAACCTTGTGGACATTTTCAAATGTGGAATAATTTTAAAGCACAAAATCGTCCTTATTTTTTTACACAGTGTACAAATCGAGGACTTTCCTGTTGCTTTATTTCAGTTTCTGCTTTGTGAGCTTATTGCCTAGTTAAATTTCTTGCGTCGTAGCCAAAGAGCTCTCGTAGCTCTGAGAGCCACTGGCTTGCAAGTGGCTATACAAGTATATTCCATCGCCAAGCCATTCTTCAATGACCAAAATGTTTATATGGCTTAACATTTTTTCACCCTCATTTCCCACTCCCTCTGCCACACTCTTTGCCTCTCAGTTTGGTCTATTCGTTTGACTAACAAGCCAAAGACAGTGACAAATTAGTTTTGGTGAGCTGCTTATGTGAATTTTCATGCAATTTGCATAATGAGCACTGGCACTACTCGTATGAATAGGCATGTTGCATATGTGTGTGTGTGTGTGAGTGTGTTTGCGCGAGTGCGATAGCCTGCCTCGCACATCATGTGACATAAAAATGAAATAAAATTAAATCATTGCTGACACTTTTTTTGTTCAAATAGTGTTGATAAATAAGCTCTCGGTTTTAGCCTGCCACCGCAGCAAATTTTTGTCAACTTGATGAATTGTTGGCCACAACGCAGAGACACAAAAAACCCTGCAGCCTATGATGAGTCTATATTAAAGAGTGTTTTCACATTTTATTCAACGATTATATGACTTAAATTGCACAATTTGATGGCTAAATAGAAATGTCAATTGGTTGGCAAATGGAATTTTTTACCATTGAACAGACGCAGCTAGAGTAAAGTTTTCCTTAAATCATATCACTGTTTTCCAAATGAATGGAAAGCACAAGGGTCAAAGGTACAACTTTACAAAAGTCGGAACTGGACGAACACTAAGGCGATAGCATATTCTCTGTATATTTAAAAATCAGTCTTATATTTGGACTTTCAGATTACTCCAAGAAAAATCCCAGCTATAAAAGAAGCTGTTGATAAGTAATCCTAAGAGCAGTTCTACATTGACCTCTTATGTGCTTCGGCCTACAAAGGTATAGGGGATATTAGTCCAAAGGCGGTATAATACAGACTTCCAAGCTATACAATTAGGCCCTGTTCTTAAGTGACATATGGTGTAGTAGCATAAATTTGTCTAAAACATCTCTCAGTCTTATTCGATCTAAGTGTCCATTGAAACATTTTCTTTGCGAAGAGCCAACACACTGAGAACCGTGGGGGGGCGGTTTCCTATAATACCTTGTAGGCAGTCTCTCTATGCAAGCTTTCTACCGAGCTGGTTAGGCCCTTAATTATATCGTATGCCTTTTCAGACTGTTAAATATATGAAGGAGCGCAGGAGTTCAGAAGGGTCGTGGTCATTAAAAGTGGATCATTATTAGTGTCGGGATGTTGACGACCACTGCGCAGTACGTTCAAGTGGTCCCGCATGACACCAAGCCACAGGACTTGTTACGCGCGAAACTCAGGCTGGAAACTCCCTTTTTTGACTTTAAAATTCAAGGAAAATTAGAAAAAAAAATACATCAGTTTTAAAACCTATGCACTAACATAGCTGCATCAATTGGGCGTAGTTTGCTTTATAAATCATTCAAATCGATTTTGAAAAAGCAAAATAACAACATTTTCAAGCGAGATAATTTTTTATATTTTTAGTAAGTTGTTTTTTCGATATTTTGCCAGTGTTTGCCTGTGACCTCTCATGTCATCACTATCATTTTAAATATTATTTTCTATTCAGAAGTTTTGCTTCGAGGGCTTTATGAAAAAGGAAGATTATTCCATATGATTCTCCTCATATTTCCTATCACAGAAACAAATCGAACCCTAGTTAAACTGTTTAAATTTATTACTGATTCGTCAATTAATTTTAGCTACATCTAATTCCCTGATACAAGGTAATACAAGGTCATAACCTGATACATCCTTGAAGCCATTCACCTGCAACTTGGCTCTTTGAACGTGCCCAACATTTCCGATTACTTCTGCACTCAAATTGCATACACAATCCCTGCACATATACACATACATCTGCTCCCTTTCATACATACAAAGCTGCCTCAACCCTTGGCCAAAGGCTGTTCCATTTAATAGGCTGCCCATCTTCATCATTGGTTGCTGCCGCTTTTGGTTGCTAATTTAAATTTTATTTCTGGCAATTTGCCAAATTTGTTGCCATTTGTGATGACACGCTCATTTTACGACACCGATACGGATACAGGGGGGGGCTGATGCTTGCTGCTGCTGCTGCTGCTGCTGATGTTTCTGGCTGTGCGCCGCTGTTGACATTCATTGAAATTCATGTCATGTTGCCGTTCAATAATAAAACGCAAATACATAAATAAAAAATAAAGGTAAATAAAAGGCAGAAAGGGTTTTCTGGCTAATGGTTAGCCACCCACAAGATAAACTGAGACATTCTTCAAAGACACATGCCATACACTTGGAAAAATAAAGTGTGGCTATCTAAAATTGATAGCAATTGGGAAAATTCTTTTCTACAAATCAAAATTAGTAAAATGCTCATTTTATTTGCTTTGCAGATTTGCTAAGCCCAAAACATGAACCAACAAAACTACAACTTTTTCATCAAAACAATGTCTTGGCAAAAGAGTAGACGATCTCGCGGCAAATCAAATTCAATCCGAGGAAGAATGGGATACAATCAAGACAGAGAATATCTAAAGCATTGCATTGAGCAAACAGAAGAGCATTCTTCGGCTAGAAGGAGGCAGGCGCGGTTACCAGCATTGACTGGGCTAGGAGGCAAACAGAGTAGGCTAAGAGAAAACAAAGACAAGGCAGAGGAGGGCAGAAAAGAGAAAGGCAGAAATTAGAGTAAGAGACAAGAAATGATAGGATAGGAGGAAACCGAGGTAGAAAGATAGATAGAGAGAGAGAAAGAGAAGGAAAACAGAGTGAACGGACTAGAAGACAAGAGGGAGAAGAAGCCATAGTGATCAAATAGATGAAGAAAAGAAAAGTATGTGGTAGGATAAGCAGATAGAAACAGATAGCATAGTGAAAGTTAGTTAGAAGTAAGGGAAAGACTTCAAGAACTCCAAGGAAACTTCAAGAACCTCATTTACTTATTGCCAAATTCACAACTAACTTTCCTTTGTCATATAAAGTCGTAGGGTTTCCATTGCTAACTTAATCCTTAAATATTTCCACTTTCTAAAATTATTATCTGCCACTTGACGTCACTTATTTTCCTGAGTGCAGGATGAGTAAGATAACTGTGTGCCAGAGGGCTTGGCTTGCGCCTCCAAATGCCAAAAAGACCATAAAAATTGCGTTGATGGCTGTGACGTGCCTTCATGAACTGCTCGCCCCGCTCCTGCCAGGCCGTCAAATGCATATTAAAGCGTATGCTTTAAGCAAGAGTCAAGTATGCTTCTTTGACTCCGCTGCCGATGCCGCTGCCTGGTCCTAGCCCGCCAACCGTCTACCTTTTGGGTGTATGCATTTCAATTAGACGCCGCTTGTGCAGCCGGCAAAATGTGCAACAAAATTAAAATGCGCATTTATGCAGATTTGCACATTGAAACTGTCACGGCAGCAGGAGCAGCTATGGCAACCATGGCAACACACTAAGATCAGTATGGCTACTGTTGCTATTGCTATGCCAGTAGCTGGATGCCTGCCTGCCTGCCTGGCTGCCTGCCAGCCTGCCAGCTAAACAATGGCCTGGGCATAATGCGTGCCAACCTGGCAGGCTCTAATTATTTTTCTGCCGCTGCAACGACTCACCTGAATCTCTGCTTTATGCCACCTGCCTCTGCCTGCCCGCCTGCCCACCTGTCTCCTGCCTTTGTGTGCTCCTCTTGTCTGCCATCTGGCCGTAGTGCACAATAAACAGCTACAACTGAGCAGCACAAAGCAGTGAGGATGCCTAGCAGCCGCCCCCGCTCCCTTTGCTCCAGTTCACAGCCCCCTGTTTTGGACCAAGTTTCATGTTGCATTTGCATAATGAACTGTTTGCCTATGTCTCGTATCATAACCAGAGCCGTAGCCCCAACATTTCAACCAAATTGTGTGCGCTCTATTATGTAACTGAACTGCTAAATAAGATACGGATGCGGAGAAGGGCTGGGTGAATTTCATTCTCATTGTAGCTGCTTGTTTTTTTGAGGGGGCGTGGCAAATGTTCGTTTCATCTGGAAATTTTACACAATTAGGGAAAACTGCAAATTGAAAATGAAAGAGTTTGCCATATCAAAGGCGCATCATATTGTATATGTAATATCATATTCGAATTACAACTGTGAACTTATATTACATAGCTGAATTAAAGGCCCAAAAGCGATACATAGTCGGTCAATGACTATGTTAATTATGGCAGAGTGAAGCTGCGGCTGACCATAAATTACAACTGCAGTCGAACTCCGATTATCTGGGCCTCTATTAAGAGGGAACTCTGTCAACCATTTGATTTTTAGAGAACTCCAATTACCTATAAATGGCCTCAAATAGCAACAAATTACGAAATTTCAACTAGAATATGCTTCTACATAATTACTGAGAAGGCAGCAGTTTTCCATTCCAGCATAAGCATAAATTCCGAGTGCAAGAATTCAACTGGTTGGCTGCAAAAATTTAATAAACAACATGGAATTCGTCCATTGTAATGAACAGTGGAAGAAGTGTGAGCTGATGCTATGAGTCTGCTGCGATGTTTGTGGATGGATGAGTTAGAAGAATTCATTAGAATAGAGTCCGCTCCGATTGCTATTAAATATGACGACGAACTCGTATAGACATGCTTCAGCAAACGGAAGAGAATGAGTAAGGCTCAAATTCCAAATAATCAGGGGGAAAAAACACGCAAAGGCTGGCACACATTGCCTAAAGCAATAGAGACTATTAATGTTCTGTCAGAGTTCTTAGAAGACTAAAATTGTTATGGTATTTCAAAGCCAGACAAAATACAATTTTTCTAACAAATATGTTTTGTGCCGAATTGAATAAGGTATATTATATGAATAAGGTATATATATGAATATGTATGCTTATGTGCATGAGCTCTTTAAATTTAATAACATTTTCAATGTTAATGGTGTTGATGGTGTTCAACTGTTTTACCACATATTAAGGAAAATAACCTATTGTAACTTCGTAGAATAGATATGATTTTTCTGGCATCTAGCTCTAAAATTGTTCGCTCAGCAAATTTAAATGCGGCCAACTATGAAGCGTCAGTTGAGGTATTTTCCTCGAAGCAACTGGCTACTGGAGATACACATTTAACTTTCTGTGTCTCCTTGGGCTCGTGTTCAAGAAATTCCACAGATGCTAAATAGTTTGATTCTCCAAAAACCCCTTCCAAAGGAGCTTCCGATTTGAAAGTTGGCAATCATATCAGTGAACGATTATGGCCTAAGGATATCGTTTATTGACAATCTCAATAATTACCTATTACCAAAAAAAAAACTGGTAAAAATATTGGAAATTGCATTAGATTACTTACTTTATTCCATATATAACATGCTGAAACATCGAAAGTGTTGAATTAAGATATTTCAGAGGATTTCCAATTTTAATTTTTAAAATTATACAAATAAATTTAACAATTTAAAGATTTGGCTCACAATTTACCTTGAAGTCTTGTGGCCTGCATTGGCATTGCCTGCTAAGATTCCAGGGACTTCACACTAAAATTAATCAAAACCAAGAGGTCCTGGAAAAAATTGTCCCCAAAGACATCAGCAACAGACAAGTTTTGCTTCTGAATCACAACCAAATCAATCAGCCTGGCATTCCCATCATTGAGAAAGCTTTTTAGAAGGCCGGAAGACCCAAAGACGACCGCGCAGGATCCACCTGGTAAACCTCTACCTGCATGGGCGAATGATATAAGCTAAGTTTAGTTTTGCTATCACTTTAGTATAAGTTGGCAATTTTGGTAACAGGAGACTAATTAGCCATCTCCAAGGTAAAGCATCTTAAAGAGTCTAGTCAGTCTCCCTGTGCTGTGAATGCAGAGTGTTTGCCTTTCTTCGCTTACTTTAACAATCGAAAACGAAAGATAATAGATAATGGTGAATATTATATATTTGTAAATAAGTAAGGGATTTCTAAGGCCTTAAGTAAATACAATTAAGTTCATTCCATTTCCTTAACCAATGCCTAAGTTTTTGAGCCCAAAATCAAAATATTAAGTATGCATTTCCCTGAAAAGAGGTGCGTAGGTATCTCCCTCCAATCATAGTTTTTACTTAATGTAGTTATAACCCTAATGATCCTTATGGCAACATGTCCCTTAGAAGTTTCCCATTTATTTGTATTTCATTTGAAGAAGACAATTAAAATTGTCAATAGAAAGAAAGCTTTCAAAAGATCTATGTGCATATGCAGCTTAGACTAAAGATCAGATAAATATCAAAATCACCTAACCATTTCGTATAATATTTAAATCAACAACTTTTCAATATATCCTTGATCTAATTGGGGGGTTTTCATTCTAAATACGCGTAATATATATTAAAAATATAGTAAAATACTTTGTCATACTCATACGTATGCCCAACTCATTTGCAAGTTTTTTTGCACTCCAGCGCCAAAGCAAGCAGCGCTGAGCAGCTCAAGTATATCTTCATTGTCTTCAATTCCCATTTGCCGTTTTCAATATTTATTTTTCCATTACAAAAGCAACAACAAAACTAAAAGAGAGAAGTAGAAAAAACGAAGAAAGAAAAGCTGTTATCAGCTAAGTAGAAGCTTAGATACCCTTCAAAAGATCTTTCTTACTGCGACCAGTGTTGATCTTTTGTGGCTCATATGACATTCCATGACAGATGTGCCTCAATATCCTTCAACTTGGTTATGATACACTTTGTCGATATAATTTCCATTGACTTTAGGTTTAGGAAAGCCATTCTAAGTTGCTTGAGGCGTTGCCTAGCCGCGACCGGGCAGTCGAGCAGAATGTGTGTGAAGAGGTATCATCGCTTTCCTGACAGAGTCTATACTTAGTTTCAGGCGGTACCCCCATTTTTTGGAGATGGTACCTAAGCCAGTTATGACCAGTCAGGTACCCCACAACGAGGCGTAGACGTTGTCTGCTTAGGTTCCCCAGTTCAACTGATTTATATGGTTTTGCCAGAAGTTTGCCTTGACGAAGTTCAGGGAGGTTTCCCAGTGTTTTGCTTCTGAAGCCCGGAAGTGTACTGTGATTAGGAGCTTGGCTGATGACATACTGGTACCACAGAATGGTTCTTCATATATGCCAAAAAAAACTGACTTATTTGCTTTGAAAATTTAAACCGAATGCGGAATTCGATGATTTTAGCAGTGTGCGAGTAATCATCTCTACCAGTAATGTAACAAGGAGACCATGCTAGAGTCGATTACCCTAATAATCAATTTGACTAGCAACTCTGCCTAATCGATAGTCATATGTAATCGCTTAAACAAGCCCTTGGGGACTACAAATACAGCCTGCTGTAGAGCAAGTATTTCATTAATATTTTCGCTTTCACAGCGAAAGTTTCTATTCGTAGTTTAGAATTTTCTTAGATATTTTTGTTTTTATATTTTGCTTGTTTTCGTTTTTCCAAGCTTTCTTTCGTTTATGTGGGAGGTACAGTGCAGATACGCCAGTCTAGCATGAGGGGAGCTATGAAAGTTGAACTTTGTCATTCTCTTCGTCTGCACATACTAAGATGTTGTGTCAAAATCGGATTACTATATCATATAGATCCATTAAAAAGAAACAGATTATTATTTGCAGATTGTGTTTGAAAAGGAAAGGACAACTACATTGTTATCTAAGTTAAACCAAAATTGCTTTGGTAAGGATATTCTCTTGAAATTTTAGACACTTTAATATACCATAACAATTATAAATTTTAAAGAAATGAAATAAGCCCACATAATGTAGTGCAACTTTTGCCTTTAAAAAACGAAGACGACCTTAATAAACTATACACCACTTGATCCACCAATTATCTTATAACATTGACAAACGACGCTGACGCTGACAAAACACGCAATGAGGGAAACTGGGCTAACACAACTAAAACCTTAAGTCAAGATCAGAGGAGTAACTTCGTGTTGTGCTCCTTGAATGCAGATCGGCTCCTGCTTTCATGTAACTTCGGGAAGGCAAAGCCTTTTCTTTTTTGGTATAAAATAAGCAGAACGTCTCCTAACTTCGTGTTCTGTTTACTCACACATAAGCCGCTTGGAATTGTTGTGTTAGTCAAAAATAAAATGCTTGAAAAGAGAATTTAATAAATATTACAGCAATCCTCAGAATATGTTTAAGCTGACAATAGGCTTAAAAGAATTTCATCACACTATGTGGTTTATATTTGTACGATGTTGACAATAATTGACAATTACATGGCTTTAAAATCTTTAATAAGCGGAGATTGAAGAACATTTATCATTCGTCAAAGCAGTTTTCCAGAATTTTTATTACACTATTTTCTTTAAATTTCCTTAGCCTGGCTGCCTCTGAAGAAATCTTCTCAATGTAAAAAAATTAAGAGCTCTCGAACTACTCTAAATCATCTTAAGACCTACAACTACAAATTTGGTTGAAATGTAACTCATGTTCCAAGAAGAGCATCTTGTCAAGACTTCAATTCTGAAGTTCTTAAGCTGGCTGAGTTATATCACCAAGTCATAACATCCTGTTTGTGAAGGGTAGCAAAAGTAGAAACAGAAGAAACATAGTCAGGCAGGCAGGGAGGCTGGCAGCTACAACATATAATAAAAGTAATATGCTGCGCGCAAATGCATTTGTTGCCAAGAATATCAATTTCAATAAAATACAAGAGAGCACACAAACGTACGCACACACACACACACACACACACACACACACATATGCATTCGCATATTTTTGCTAGCAATTTCGAAAGTGCCGTTCGCATCGGTTTTCCTTTCCTTTTCTTTTGCTTGCACTTTAGCCATAGTTTTTTGTCGAAACTGTCAATGCTGCCAAGGGAAAAAGCAACATGAGGCAAAAAAAAGAAGCGAAGCAGCCAAACGAACCATTTCCCGCTGAGCTTTTGCCATAGCTCCGCCGCCATGCTTCACCGCTCTCCGCTGTGTCCCTGCTTATGTAATATTTGCTTTGTATTTTTAAGAAATTATAAAAACGATTCTATGCAATTCACACACACACACACACTCACACGCACACAAGAAAAACAACACTCGCAAGCAAGCCTCATGCAATCACGGCAAAAGGAAACGAATTCGAAAACGTAAAGCAAAACGAAACGAAACGAACGAAACCAATCCAAGACCAAAATCCAAATCCAAGTCTTGGACATTTGCCGCTGCGCTTTTGGTAATGATATCCTGCTGTATCCTGCGAACGATAACGGCGACACAATCAAAGCTTTGTGTCCAAGCTCAGACAGCAGCCAGCTAGCCATTTTTATTTGTTCTACACACAGCGACTGTTTGTGGGCGAATCCATGTGTCCCTGGCCTGCCTCTGCCTCTGCCACAGCCACTGTCACTGTTCCGCCGTGTGCAGCTCAAGTTTCGTTTGCACAGGGTTTTCAATCTGCTTCAACAGCAACATTGAACTCAAAGCTAAGAGCCAAATTTAGCATCAGAAGCCTTCAAAGTGTTTGCTAGTCTGCAGTTTATATTAGAAATATGTATAGTTCAGTTGGGGAACTATTCTCAATCGAATATTGAATGCTCTATTTCTTTAGTGTGACGAATTAGATATAGTAAATTCAAGTTCCAATATCCAGCGATTCAAACTAAATTTGATTGAATTTTATCGAAGGAACACAGCATGACCACAGTGTGCCCAGTGCTCACATCCATGCGAACTTTTGCTCCAGTATTTATATAATAATTAGTAATATATCCATGTCCGATATTTGTGGCATTTGCAATCATTCCTATTTCAGCATTCTGGCAACTTTTTATAAGCAGTTTTTCACTTCGAAGTAATTCACCTTTCCAAACAAAACTTCATACCAAATGAAGACCCACAAAATTGCAGTTTTCTTCAACTCTTTCGTAATTCATATTTTACTCTGGCAATCCCTTCCAATTCTCGGAAAACAAATTCATAAAGCTTCCTTTTTCAGGGTATACAAAATCGTAAATGCGCAATCTTCTCTCGTTTATCTTCCTCAGGCATTGGCATGGCACACTCTGCGTGAAGAAATTGAATTCCTATTGTAGTTTCTTTGTTGGGCGGATGACAGGTGTTAAGCATATGGCAGAATGGACACACTTCTATAGCTCCACATGCTTAATGTGCTTTGTGAAAGGTGGCTGCTTCTTCCACATGAGGCGCTGTTGATTGCATTTGATTTATTTGGCATGGGACATGCCGCAAATCATAAAACGCATTTTGACATGGTCACCACACCACACCACACTCACCTGCACTAACACTTACACTGACACTGTCACTGTCTCTATCTCTGCCTTAGCCCTACGCCAGGTCCTTGTTCATGTCCTGAATGCCACATTTGTTGCATGTAAGCTGCGGCTGACTAAACGAACAGGTGAAAATTGCCAACATGAGTTGACAACACACAAAGCGACACAAAGAACAAGAGGAAATGAGCAAAGGACAGATATAAAAACTATTTTCTATGTCAGGCTGCATGCTGTTTGGCCCCGAGCTTGTCTCTACCGAGGAGCACTGCCTGGCACTGGCTGCATTTTGAGTTCCACAGTCACGTCCTCTGGCTGCACCATATAGCATGATAGTCACAAATATGACAACAACAAGAAGCGGTCAGCTGGGCGTGCCAAGTGGCCAGGGCCATTTTATTATTATGGTCAAATTGAGCGCTCGGAGCTTGTGGCATAAAAATTATGTTGCCAGCTTTTGTGCGCACAGGACACATAGGACTGGCAGCAGCATTTTACAATCTACATTGTATATCGTATGTAGGCACTGCCCTCTTTCTGTGGGCGTATCTGAAAATCAAGCTCGCTTGTTTCTGACAGGCAAAACAAATTAAAAGTAATGATATTTTGTTGACCAAGCCCCGGCGGTAGGTACTGTTCGTATTCATAAGGATTTATTTTCATTGTGGAAGTACATATAAGTCTATTACATATACGACATGATGATTGAAATGTGTTGAATAATTACAGTCTCCGATTTCAGTATGATGAATTGGAACTCGAAGTAATTGCGTAGATGCTACTTTGATTTCCTTATTAGTTTTATGAACACAGATGGAGGGGCTATTTATAAGGTGAATTCAATAAGCAGAAGTGGATGACATCGGTTGGGCAACATTTAACAGTAGTACTATTAAGTTAGTTTTAAGGCCGATTTTGACTTTTTTAATTTTTTAAAATAGAATCGTTTCGATCCTCAAATCATTGGTCAAAGAAATTCTGATAAAATGTTGATTTCATGAACTCAAAAACAAATCGGCATTTCTTCATTAAAATTCTCTAAGGTCTTTGCTTGATTTTTTTCACAAATATCAAAAACTGCACAATATATCGCTGATTTCTGCTTTCACTCAGAAAAAATTGTCTAGAAGTTTGAATTCTTGAGTTAAGTTGTTTTAATACCATTCACAAAACGCATAGAAGGAAGCTTTTCCGTGTATATAAAGTATCTATATTCTTGATCAGCATGACAAGGGGAGTCTGCTATAGTGATCCGACAAGTATATCATATGGCTTATATATAACAAATTGCTTCGGAATGAACACTTAGTAGCATAACTTTTCTGTTTTTTATACAAATCAAACCAAATTCACTTTGTATCCATTTGAGGAGAACCTACGTTCGCTAACCTATTCTGATCAAGATCGGAGAACTATATTACTTAGCTGGCATATAACCGATTGTTCCGGAATGAACACTTAGGAGCATAAATCTTCTGTTTTTCAAATTACAACAAACTCGTCTAGTAGCCCCTTCAACCACTGCAGGCCCGGCCCACGCCCAATGACCGGATTTGATCTAGATCTAGATCTAGATATAAGCTTCGGCAAGCCTTTCTTCTCTCTTCCTTTCTTGTATTTATCTTAAACATTTCATATTCTTGATCTTACAGTCTTGATTCAATTCAGAAAAATACTCAAATTTTACCCTTGAATTAAGGTTTATAATTTTGCTTGAGTTGGAAATTCCTTTTCCAAATTAAAATTCAAATTAAAATTAAAATTGCTTAATTAACAACATTTCTATATTGAAAACTATGAATATGGAAACACACGTAAAGCCTTGAATCCAACTAGAAATGTCGCTTCAGTTCAGTTGATGTTCAGATGTTTAGTTTTGGTTCACGGAGAACAAGTAACAGTCGGGTATCCGGTTCTGCTTTCACAGCATTTGTCAATTTAAGACAGCGTTTATAATCTTGTGTGCTGATACGTTGCACTATATACGTTTCTAGCTTTCCTTCTTCACATCTCCCTTCATATGTGTCTTCCAATCACTCGCGAATATCAAACACTTAAATTGTAATATGAAACAAGCGTAGTCGACTCAACTTACCTGGTGCTCGTTTGGTGCCAATCCGACGTCAAGCCAGACACTTGAAAATGTCTAGCGAGCACTTGCCACACAGACACCGCCCCCTCCTGTCGCCTCATCGTGCACTGTCACCAGCACTACGCCCACAATTACGCCTATTAGCACTCTAACATGCCACGTTTTTTGACAATGGCGCCCGTTTGTGCTAATTGAATCAGAGTGCGCGACGGATACAGAAATGTCAATGGCTGCTCAAAAATGGCGGCAAGTGCGTGTGAGCTGTCTGTTTCTGTGTGTGTGTGTGTGAGTGTGTGTGTGGGAGGCGCCTAATTGAATATTGAACGAGGCTTTTAGTGTTTGACTTTATTAAGCATGGCCAAACGCATTTCATATTGGCCCTAGCCGTAGCCCTAAAGTGCCGTTGGCAAAACTCAATTAGGCAGCCGAAATGGGCTATAAAAATAAAAATAGAAAGCGAAATATAAGGAAAATTCATCTATGAGTTAGGGTAAATGCATAAAACGCACAATAGACATAAAGAAAAGCGCTGAATAATGCATGCAAAATTGTTTAGAGTATTTCAAAAGCGCTCATTAACTTAATTATGAACATTGGCCGCATTCAATGGCTTTGGCGATGCGGCAGAGGAAACATCGACTGCAACATCATCAGTCAACAAACTTGGCCAGAACGCTGTCACAAAGGCTGGCTGGTTTTAATTGCATTTACATGTCCTGCGGGCGAAAAGTTCGCTTTGCATCGTTTGTTGTTTTGCAATGTTGTTCGTGTTTTCTCTTTTTTTCTATTTTGTGTGTCATTTGTTGACTTCACAGTTTATTAGACTAAAAGCAGCTGTGTTGTGTGTACGCCCCGAGGCCAACCGCAAAATGTCCAGCATAAAATGGGCAACATTACCGCTGACAATGCAGTCAATATAATTATGCAACATTTTATCTCCCTCAGCCACGCCCCTTTTCCAACTTTTCTTAAATTTTAATTGATATATGACTAGAAAATCTACCACAGTCAATTTAAGCTAAGCCACTTTTTGTGTGACAGCGGGTTGAGTTTGAAGCCTCAGACAATCACAGTTCTGCCATTGCCATTATTTCGCTTGGCGGCCCAGCGAAGGTCAAATAAAATCGATGACATGTCTTTGTTGGGAATTCAACTTGCTTCTTGTTTTTTTTTTTTTTGGCAGTTCGAGTGGAATTTGGTTTGGGTTTGAAAGTGGCATTAACATTAGAATTAATGGCGCAGAAAGCTCTTTTTTATGGAGTTTTTTTTTCGGTTGCCTTTTCCTAACTGTGATTCGCCGGCACAAAAGTGTCTTTAATATGAAAAGAAAAAGTGTTTTAGGAGCAGTTAAAAGGAGCAGTAAGGGTTGAATCGCAGACATAGAATTCTAACATTTTGTAGACGATTTTATCAGAGACTTGTAAGGAAAATTTGCCATAAATATTCCTGGAAATTTCTTAAAATTTTTAGACATTATGTGATATATTCATATATATGTTATATATATTTTTTTATTACAAAATTTATCAATGACATTTTCTATGAATTTTTAGATAAATACAACATATCTTGCTTGAAAACATTACTATTTTGTATGAGGCTCTAGTCATAAATTCATATTCTCTACTCAATTTTAAGTCATTCTAAGCCATACTGAAGAGAAGAGGATGAGATGTTGTATATAAAAGCCATATAAAGCTAACCTGAAAAGGAAATAGGAAACTTAATCCATTGCCTTTCTCCTAAAGGTGATTTTTAATCGACTAAATTTTTAATCTAAGGCTGAACAAAGGAAAACTCAGACAGTGTCAGACTTTTGCCAATTCAATTTGAGCCACGTTTCTAGCTTTGCTATTAATTGATAGTTTTTGTTTCGGTTAAATTTGTTTATAACAAAACATGTCCTTCTCCAACCTCAAAATCGTATCAAAATAGCCCCGTAGGCTGTCCAACTGTCTCCCTGTTCATATGAACATCTAGATGGGTATAGGGATGACATAAGAAATATATATATAAATATAGCTAGCAACAGCTAAACAGGGACGCAGAAACACGCTCATACTCAGCCACACATGCATATATGTATGTGTGTATGTCTGTGGCAATGCCTTCGTATGTGTTGTTGTTGTGCTGATTTCGAAGCGTAGCCGAAAGCGATTAAGCTATTTTCTCGTGGTGGTTTTTCTTGGAAGTTCGTCTCTCATCGAATAACAATCTGATAATGATATATACCGATAGTTTTCGGTTTCCAGCCAGATATATAGCTCTTGATTAGTACATCTTATCGATTACTTATCGATTAATCTGGATTTTACGTCCACACATAGCTCTTAAGCTTCCCCTGGTCGATGACTGCCTCCATACATGTTTCATCTCCATTTTGACCCACTTAAGTCCGAACAAAGAGTTATATAGATGTAAAGATATATCTCTATATATAGATCTATCAATTGCAAAACTGCCTTTCTAAACAGGTAAATCTGCCCAAGTCTTTTGTATGTTTTTGCCCAAATTCAACAGATAAGAAAAGCCTATAATATCATGTTAATTGCCATTAAGTATAATTGCATTGCAATTTCAATAATTTAAATCGCTATTTGCTAACTCAATTTTAATCAACTGCAATGAGCTTGAAATCAAATTAAAACAAAAAAGAATTATAATAAAAATGCATGCGAAAAACAAATAACAACAAACAAGTTAGTCAAACAATAAAGCCTCAAAGTCATGTCAAACATTTGTTTTTAACAAATTCCATTTAACTATCGCCGGGGGGCCGCAACGAATACATTTATAAATAATAATAATAGCCAGACAAAACGGAAAGCCACGCAATAAAGCTAATAATAATGTGTGTTTACATAAGTGCGTGGGACACCTGTATAGTAACGTGCGCCACACTGATGTGGGAATGTGCACAACATGATGGCCGCTGACCTAAACCAGACCAAAACGATTGTTATGTGACCACTGGCCAAAATGCCAGAGGGCCGCATTTTACATTGCACTTTGCCGCGCATCCATAAGACTGTGTATGTGTATGTGTGCGTGCGTGCGGCTCATTTGAAATTAATTAAAATTATATGTGTGTGTAAAAAAAGAATGTGTGTGTGTGTGTACTCAATGCACATTTGCGGCTCTTTTGTTGGAAGCACGCCTGCGGCCATGTGGCCCTTGTCAATATAATTACAAATATGCACGATACGTCGTTCCAACAAAAAATGATCACAAAAGCCATTTGTTCCATTGAAAGCAATATTTATAGATACTTATATAGAATGCTGGCATATGCATGTTCCTCATTATTTACATAACAAAGGCGCGACAAACACTCTTAAATGTAATTTTGTATAGAGATATATCTGAGCTTAATACAAAAGCTCCCAAAAAGGTTATAAACTTGACCCTCAATGCGGTCTGTGGCAGAATATTTTTAAATTTAAAAAATCCAAAACAATTAAATCTATATATAGTTGCTGCTGCTATATATAGTTGTTTCATCTGTTGTCATGTTGTGTGGGTTGTATTTTGCTTTTTCCTTTTTTTTAATAATATTTTTTGCGAAACCTAAGCCATAAATTTTCGGTTGACCGTTAAACGAAACATTTGGCGCAGACATTCTGCTGAGAAGTTTTTTAAATTCGCGTTTGATTTATGTTTGGTAAAGCTGTTAGAGCAGTGGCCCAAATGGCGGACAGTTCATAATAAGCTGGCTAAGCCGGCTTTGGTTGGATATAACAATTGCCAACAATAAATGTGAATGCCATTCGAATAGGATAATTGAACAGAGTTCATGGAAAACTCTTAAATATCATTCGTTGAAATGGTGCAAGAGGAAAATCACATAATTACAAATGCTTAATTGCGACTGCATTTCCATGCGTTTAGTTGGAAAAACTTCGGTGAATTTTGGCCACCTTAAAGTAAGTTTTTTTTAGTCAACAGATGTTTATTTTCCCAATTGATAAAGGTCGGTATATTCCTTCCTTAAAGTTCTTAAAGTTCCTTAAAGTTCCTTCCTTAAGTTCTTGTCAGTCAGAAGCTCTCTCTGTTTTCCTAATAATCAACAAAATGAAGCAAGACTTTACTCAACTTCCCCAAATATACTTTCATGCAACGCAGCAGGAAAGAAATCTAGGAGACTTGACTTCGGACTTAGATTTTTAGACAAACAAAAGTTAAATCAATTGAGATATCAAAAGAACATATTGACAAAGATGTTCCTTCTTAGGGTAACATACATTAGGACATCATGATTCTCTACAGTTGAAAAATATTAACCCAGTTTTCTCCTAAACGTTTTAAATTTACTGCTTCGTCTTTACCAAGCTTGAGAATAAAAACCAGCTGAAAATCTTGTCGGGAATGGGAGAACTGAAGTATGTGCCTAGAATGAGTTCACACTGTAACCGCTCAGTTGTAATGAACATTAAGAAGGTTCAAAAGATGACATCTAATTGTGATCTTCTATACATGATGATTGCCGTAGAGAGTATATATTTCTGCATAAGTAATATACAGAGTCATAAAATAAGATAATTTAAAAACTAATTCACTAACATTAATATTACATTATTATGCTCTTACTCTAGTGGAGTAAACGAATATATTGTATTCTTGTATAACAGACAGAAGGAAGCGTCTCCGGTTACATACAGTATATATATTGTTGATTAGCATCTGTCCGTATGAACCCCTAGATCTCAGCGACTATTAGAGCTAAAGTCACCAAATTTGGTATGTAGACTCACCTTGTGGAGCGTCAGATCAAGTTTGTGTGTCGAATTTAAAATAAATAAAGAGTACAAGTATCAAATAGTCGTAATATCGACTATAGCGTTCTCACTTATTAAGACTTGTACTAATACTCAGATGGAACTTAAATATTTTGGATCCTAAAATATATGTTAAAATTTATGAACTTAAATAAAGCAAATTAAATCCGCAAGCTGGAGAGCATTCCAAGCCGAGTAACCGACTTCTTCCTTCCTTAACCCAATCATAAGCTGAACCAGTGTATTCAAATTCAATTAAATCAAAGCATTCGCTAAAGCGGGACCATAGGATGGGTCCTATGAAGCCATCTCTTGGTTCTCTGGACGTTGCTTATTTGCCTTCTAAGAAGCATTTTTGCAAGAGTGTTCGGATGTTCGGCAGCCGTTGGAGTTATCTCGCTGACTGCCTGTTAATGGCGTCGCCAGTCATGAGTATGCCTGGGTCCTTGCCCACACGGCGCCTGTAATCCTCCTGAGGATGCGTTCTTGTGCTACACTCAGCCAGTGTAGGTGAGTGCGAACAGTGATGCCGTACACCTCCAT
This sequence comes from Hirtodrosophila duncani, assembly GCA_037043425.1. NCBI lineage: Eukaryota > Metazoa > Arthropoda > Insecta > Diptera > Drosophilidae > Hirtodrosophila > Hirtodrosophila duncani. Next base: position 1,925,677 of record JBAMBM010000834.1, on the reverse strand, counting down.
GGCATACTTTCCTATTGGAGCCCAGACGAAATTATAGATTTTTTTATACACATTTTCATCCTTAACCACCAAACCGATCAACAATTTCTGGCAATATAGAATATTTACTGTCTTGCGACCATAAATTGATACATATGAACATTTATGAATAAAATTGTAATTGAGTTTGAATTGAACCAAAGTTTTCGAACTTTAACCCAGATTTGAAACTTAATTCAAAACTTCCCTTCGAAAAATTTTTGAGTATGCAAAATTTATTGGAAATGTTTGCCACAAATCTAATCAAAAGAGTAACCAGAATAGCTTTCCATCATGAAGTGCAGTCATTAGTTATAAATAACATTTATTTACATTCTGAATCAATCGACTTTGAATATATAAAAAAATGTGTCTTGTTCCGGCCTGCAAGTTTTGACATACTTTCTAATCCTGACAACTAAAGAGTTGCGGCAATTAGTCCTGCAGTTCTTGCCATCCCACAGCCATTTCCAGCTTGGATCCACACCTTTAAGTAACAAACTAAGCACCATTAATAAAATCCAGTTAAATTTATATAAAAGTATTAATATACCTTGGAACTCTACAGCTTGCAGCTACCAATTAACCCACTTTTCCCTATAAATATTGTCATGCTTGACATTTTACACAACTTTCAACTCAGTTTTTTCTTTAAGACTTTACACAATTTTAATAATTAATTTCTCATTTCTCATGCATTTTTTGTTCAACCAGTCACGCCCCATTTTATGCAGTTGCGCTTCATTTAAATACACATGGCAAATGTCAGCGATGCCGCCCACAAATTAATGGCTTCAATCTGCATTGGGCCAAATGTATAAAATAGAGCTACAACAACAAAAACAAGAAGACAAAAAAAACATATAGAAAGCCATCAGCTATTATATACATTTGCCACGTGTAAGCCTACCAAAGTTCACACAGGTTGCAACCTCGCATGGCGGCTGCTGCTGGCTGCTGCCTGCCGCGTGCGAGTGCCTGTGCCTGTGCCGCCTCATCAATCAACTGGCTGGCTGACTGGTTGTAGATGGCGCCCCTGGCCCTGCCCTGCCCACGCCCATGGCAGCGCTGTTAAAGGGGTGCTAATGATTTATGGTCTGGCGTGCGGGTAAAGCGTGGCTAAATACGAAAATTCAATCATTTAATTAGCGCAAAACAACAAAAGAAAATTAATTAAACTTTGAACTCGACGTTTCGTTGTAGACTAAGCAGCAGCAGCAGCAGCAGCGGCAGACATCAACGCCTTGAACTTTTCAAGTAAATTTCAGTTAATTTATGTACACTCAAAAATGTAAAGGTGGTTCAAATTATATAATAATCATTAATTTCTTACCTGAGATAAAAATAAAAGACAAAATGGAAGCCCAAAAGAAGCAATTTGATCTCACAGAAACCTCGCACTTAGTTCGTCTTCGTCTTCACTTAAATTTCCCAAAAAAGGATCTTGCGTTGGAGAAGTAAGACCTATGAATAAGATGCTCACTTGTGACACAGCTTGTACTTGCACTTGATTTGAATAGAATATAATAAATTTCTTTTCTAAGTGTACATTTTCACCCCCCACCAACACACACCTCTACCCTTTTCTCAGGTTATTCTTCATGGCATATTCGGTTTCTTGTACAGAGAAAAACTGCCCTCGCTTGACATTTGCATTATAAATTGTGGCTGCTCAATTCTTCGCTTTCTTCTTCCTTATGCGCTGACATTTTGTGATGAGAACACGTAAAAAATTGCACATCCAGCGACTTTGTCAGGGCCCCCTTACCCCCTGCACGCAGGACTACATGAAAATTCATGATGTACGCTGACACTTCAGCCCTGTCATAGTGGGCGTGGCCTCGAGCACTGGTTAATACACGAAATCTGTGTAGCGGCATTTTAAAGCCAACATTTGATTTACATTTCAATACGCGAAAGTGAATATTTCAAAGCTAAAATCGAAACGCAACGAAATGGGACCGACCAGCGACCAGCGACCGTTAGACGAGGCGACGCCATTGAAACTAGGGCCATGTTGTGTGTGTTTGTGTTTCAGTGTGTGTGTGTGTGTGAGACAGAATGGTGTGGATTTGAATTTTTATTTATTTCGGTTGACTTTTGCACTTTTGCATAACTGCACTAAATTAAATTACACAACAAGAAGTAAAATCAATTGAAGATCAAATACGAAGTTATAATACTCTACTAGATATAGAAAAAGTAGATAAAATGCTCTATTATTTAACATTTTTTGTGATCTAATAAGTAAGAAGAATGAACAAACTTTACATTTTTCTATCATAGAAATATTTTTAAAATATTTTTAAAAACTTAATACAGACTTTTCAAGAATTTTTCTTTTCAATTCTTAGCTTATTCTTAACTATAAGAAAATTCCTTGATGAATTTAAAAAAGCTGTAGGTTTAATATTAATTTGATTCCAAAGTCTGCTTGGAATATGCCAATTCTACCTATCCTGTTTCTATCTAAGCAAAAAATGTATTAAGAAATTTAACAACATAACTATAAACTAAGTTATTATGAGCAGACTTAAAGTCGAGTGGAATTGATTGTTTTTAGGCTATCCAATTCTTTAATGTTTCTTTCTAAGCAAAACTATCGAAAATTATATATATTACAGAAGTCGATTGAACCTCGTAGTTTGGACAACAACTCAATGTAGAATTGCAGAAAAAATAACACAAATCTGCAACATCTGATTATCGACAAGCCTGACAAACTGTTTCTAGATCAGCCGCGATCTCATCTTCAGCAGTATTTTACCAAAATTGTCATTCTATATAATTTGGGTCCTAGATCACATTATTATCCCATGTGCGGGAGAAATATCAAGAAATATGTTCAACAATTGGGAATAATTGGGAATTATGTGGCAGAGAGAGGCCTTTAGACCCTTGTGAAGCATACAGAATATCACTTGCAATTAGGAAAACTCACGGAGCAATGCAATTTAAGATAATGTCTGGCTGCAGCTGATCCATGCAGCTCATTAACCTCAACAAGAGAAACATCTCCACCCTAACAGAATCGTATCTTACTCAATAAGTCCCCATCAAATGCGAGTATAAACATGGATATTCTGAAAAGAGTTAAGTGAACACTAAAATGCAGTGTTCTATACTCTATAAACGGCGTTTCTAGAGAACTGAAGTTTATTTTTCATTACTTTTTCTTGTATGATGCGATAGTTTTACCTTTAAACTGCCAAATAACTTTCATAAGATTAATATATATAGCACTTTATAGATAATGTCACATGACGCATATAGAAGATGAACTGAAAATTTCAAAGCCAAAGTCGTTATGTTGAATGGAATGATATAGTCTCTATTAGTGTCTCCATACAAGATTTGCGTTCTAAAAGCTAACAAAGTGTTAGGATTCATGTGAAGAAAATGTATGCCAAATACTCTCCAATAGAGTCAACCAGCCATAACATAAGCAGATCTTGTAAAGATCTCGACATTTGCTAAACTCAAAAAAAATCCATTCTAAATCCTTTCTGTAAATATTATCTCACACTCAACTGCATTCCAACAGCTGCAATCACAAACAAGAATTACGTAAACATTCTAAGAATATGAGAAGTTGAAATTTTAAGATTATGTAAATTGAACAGCAGGGATATATCTTGGCGCTGGAAACCCTAACAATTCTGCTGAAAGCCATCTGAGAAGTCAAAGAAGAAATGAATGAAGGAAATCCTGATGGCTGCATAGGACCCGCCCAGGATACTAATAAACAGGCAGTGCTGTGTTTGTAGAAATAAACTCTCTTATTTTAGCTGAAAAATTATGTAAAAATTCCAAGAATGGAATGGCTCTTCGATCAGTAAATATGCAGTAAAATCTGCCACGCAAATCCTGTTCCAAATAAATTGTTGATATCTCCAAGTGTTTTGTCCAAGACAATCTTCATTACAAACTTAACAAGCTCTGGCACATGAAAATCCATACACAACGCCTGGAAAATAAAACGCGCACATTTTGTCATAACTTTCACAAAACTGTCGCACAGCCAAAAAAAAAATCCCAAAAAAAAGAAATGCAAAAAGAAGCCAAAACTGCCAAAAATTGCAACCAACTGCATAAAAAAATTTGCATTTTTATTGAATTGCAAAAGTTTTTTCGGTCACTGCTGTCACTGCTCAGTGTGGCTCTATAACGCAACCCGTTCTCTCCCCCTCTCTACCTCTCCATCTCTCAATGACGCTGTCCAACCACCAACATTCCCCCTTTGAAGCGGGCAAGTGGAAAATTGTAATAATATTGAATTTGGCTATTAAGTCGTTAAAGCTGGTCGGTTGTGTTGGTCATAAACTGGCAGGATGTGTAGTCTCAACCTGTAAACACTCACTAAAAGAGGCTTCAAATGAAGACTAACATATATATGTGTATGTGCATCGCACACAAACACATGAAGACAAACACTCGCACAAAAGTATGCTATATAAAACTATGTAGTGGAGCAGGTTGCTTTTATTATGACTGCCATTGATTGCCTATTTGCGCACGCACGTGACTGGCAGGACGAGGCGGCCCTGGCACACCAATAGCCAAGTGTGCGTAAAAATTAACAGCTCTCCGCTCCGCTCATCCCCAAATACAAAACTAAAGCTCTAAGCAGAGTTTTTATCGCAAAGTTTTTAAGCCATTTAACCGATTTAAAGGCAGTAAAACAAACGCTTGGCATTAACATTTAACCACCGATTCTCGATTGTTGAGCGATGAGCCCAAAAATTGATACATAAAATGTGTAATGCGTCTCCCTGCTTTGGGCCTGGTCTAAATAAATAACGGCGTTGCGATATGTGCGTGTGCGTGTGGGTTTGTGTGATTGTCATTGTTGATTTTTAAGTGAATTTTAAAAGCCTTTTTACCAGTTTTTCGCTTCATTTGTTGTCTGCCCAGACAATATTGACAACATCTCAGTCAAGACGGGGGCTGAGGCGAGGCAAACAACCAGATGAAGCACCAGAACCAGGCAACATAGTAACTGGTTTTATTTATTGACACATGTTTGCTTATCGGCTACGGCTAAGGCACTGCTAGGGGCTGGCAGGAGCAGGAGCAGGAGCACGCAACGAAAGGTTGTCATGCTCCATTTGACGCAAAACGCAATTGAAAAAGCAGCAGCCCACTTCCCCCGTCCTTGCCTTGCCTTTCCCACCAAATCCCCGGCAGGCATAAACATTCGCACATGTTAAGCTGAGTCTCATTAGAGTTTGTATGTGCGTCTGTGTGTGTGTGTGTTTGAGTGTAAATGTGTGAGCATTTCCGCTGAGAGATTCCGCACATTTTCCAGCTTAAATGTTGTAATTTTTAATGCATGAGCATTAGGAACGTCACAACAAATGTAAAGATTAATTTGGCGCTCATAAAAACGTCAAAAGATTGCAAGCTTGTAAACATTGATGATGTCAAACAACAACAAATGTATTACAAGCATTTTAATTTATTGCATATTATGATTTCAAAGGAAAATCATAAGATTTTGGCAAGATATTAAGTAGATTTTCAGAACTCAAATCGAATTCGATGAATGCCAAAAGGCATGTTTGGATTTCAGATTCCACAGCAGGTTCTTGAAAATTGAACAATGAGTTTTCATGATTTGGCTTATTTATTTATTGAAGGGAGTCAAGTTGCCTAGCAAGAGGTCATTCTCATCGAGGTGGTCAAAATTGAAGCTATTTAGGTATTTGAAGGAGATTGAAGTACAGCATGGGGTACGTTAAAGTGGCCCCTAAAGGTTCCGACTGAGAGAGAAAGTGACGCTTCAGCCTCGTAGCGATTGGATCATTTTGTTGAATGGCTCGGCAGCATTGGCAATGTTCTCGCGCGTTCACTGACAGTTTCTTCAGCTCTCTGTTGTGCTTGAGGGTGAGGATCCTGATGACGTCCTGGTAGTGCCACTCAACCTCAACCTCATAGCTCAAAGTCAGAACGAGCAGTGCAATGAGCACAATGACGCGACGACGCTTGACGCTCAGACAAGAGAGTGTTAAGCCTGACTACGCTTGGTCTTATGTGGGATCATGTCTCGTCGATCAATTTTGTAGAAGATTCTTTGCTTGCCAAGTTTGCATTGCAACGCTTGCACAAGTATTCCAACAACTTGATTTTGTTTCTGTAGAAGTGTCCCGACAGGTGCAGCTCCTCACAGCCCAGTGCTTGATATCTATATACTCACAGCAGTTGTTACTCTTCCAAAGTTGAACAATATCTTCACCCACTTTACAATACTAAGCCATCTGTAATGCCCAAAAAATGTAACAAAATACCAATGGCAGGGAAAAAATTTGTTGCCCAACAATGTCCGAAATATGCATTTGCCAAGTTGCTAACTGGGCCAAGCCTAGCTAGCTGCTAATGAGTGAAAGAAGCAACCAACCGAACCAGGTACACGTATATGACACACGTTAAGCTTACGGCTCGTACATATATGAGAGCAGATATTGTACAGGAATGTAAGCCCTAAGCCTGGCATATTCAGTCAGATGTAAGTTGAGCTTTGGCTTTGAATTTGGCCATAATTACTGCTCTGAAGCTTTGCTTGACTGCACAGATATGCCGGAGTTACCGAATAGCCGCTATAAATGCACATTATGGCAACTTGATGCGGATATATATGTATACATATATATGTTTATTAATGATGATATACGATGCAAGTGTGTGTTTGCAAACAGTGCAGTGAGTGCACAGTCATTTAATATATGCAGCGGTGCAGAGCAAAGACGAGATGCCTAAGTAGTCCTGAAATGAGCTCAGCATGGGGCGGCGAGTGTGCCAATGTGGACCCAGCACTGAGCTTAACATTGTTTAACCAGTTGCGGTGACAGTTTCAACCAGCAAATTCAAGGACATCTTCATAAATGAGAATGTATCTAGAAGAGGGTGAGAGTTTTAAGCAAAGTCAGATATAATCATGAGATTTACAGTTCAGTAATAAATATTTTATACATATATCGTTTAATGGCTATATCGGTCAAAATGGAGAGTAATATGCTAAGAAAATGTGATTGCCTCCTGGGTAAGGTAAGATTTGAATCTATGAAATCGAACTCTGGAATGTTGCCTATAATTAAGAAATACTTTCAATACATTCGCTGAATTGCCCCCACTTGCTGGACATTGTCCAGCAGATGAGTATAGGCAGATCAACCACTCGTTCAAATTGCAGAACTCCATCATCTATAGAGACCTTTAAGGTTCAGATGAAAAGTACTCTAGAATGTTCCAAATCAGAAACACCTTAGCTATTACTTCTTCTATAGATCCTTTAAAAATGCTTAGAAAATCAGCATCCTTTATATCAATTGATTCCTTATTGATTATGATATTAAATTCGATGAGTATTTCATTTAGTTTTTATCTCATTTCAATGCTAATCAGATGCAACACTATTGTTATTCAAGGAGTGCCATCATCTTCCAGAACAATCTCACAGTTCTCCCCTTTCTTTTCAGCTTTATCGCTTCTCAAAGTTAATTCGGTTGAGTCTGGTGATGTGTTCATGTGAAGGATTTATTTCAGAATGCAGAAAATCGCAATTGATATTAATATCTTAAAAGCAATTCACTTAAAAATTATCTTGAATACTTTTTACCTCGTTAATAAAACCCAATCAAATAGAATTTGGTTTGTCTAATTTTCATGCCTGTTGCTTCCATATGTTGTTTGACATTTTGGTTTCATTGTTGATATAATTCAATTAGACGGCATTTTTTTGTGCCTCCTGGCGGAAAAGTAAACATCAATAAGTGATGCAAACACCAACCCCGCCACCCTCGCCGCACACATACATCGCATATCTTTATCATTTTGAGGCTTATTTTTGCCGTCTGGCATATAAATCACATGCACTTATTTATTTAATTAGACTAACTTCTTACAATCGCAACAATAGACAAACGCACACATGCACGCATATATGCTTCAGCCAAACAAATACGCTCACACAAGCACACACATGCTCGCACACATGCTCACACAAATTGACTGGCTGACATGCCACGAGATTGATTAGCTCAGCCGCAAGCTTTGCTTTGCTTAGCAGGCGGCAAGTGTGTGATTGTGTGTAGGTATGTGTGCGTGTGTAGCGGTGTGGGTATGTATGTGATGTACCCTGTAAGCATTTTTAGGTGTACAAGACAAATAGCCAACTATTCCCACTTTTAGGCCCGCTTTCACAACTTTCCCTTAGTGTTAAACTTCACTTTAAACATATTTTTATACCATTCACAAAAAATATGAATAAACGAGTATATTAACTTTGCTATGAAGTTTGTAACGCACTTAAGGAAGCATATGCGTCTGTCCATCTGTCAGGTTAAGCCCCGAGATCTCAGATGTCTTAAAAGCTACAGAAAGTTTTACCAGATATTTCTTTTGTCTGCACGCTGGTTGAGTTCAAGATTCATCCAGATTGAACAACTATATCATATAGCAGCCATATAACCGATTATTCCGGAATAAACACTTAGCAGAATCACTTTTCTGTTTTCATGAAAATCCATTTGAGGAGGCTCGATGTACGCCAACTAGATCTGGTCGAATTAGACAACATTTAGCTACAAAGTTTAGCATAAAACTGATCTTAGTCGATAAACTATCGACGTCTCACACCCACTTTGATCTCCAAAATGCTTGCCTGGGTGTGCCGTGCCAGTGTATGTGTGTGTGCGTGCTGGTTGTTGTTTTTTGCTTGTAGATTGGTGTAAATTGTGCATGGAAATGTAACTTCTGCTCTGCCGTTTGGGTTACCCCACAGTTCTTCTATCTCTGCTGTCATCTCTGTCTTATTCTCTCCCTCTCTCTCTCTCTCTCTTTCTGGCTGGCTGACATTATAAATTACCAGCTGGAACAGCAACAGCAAGCTATCCCGCCACGAATGGCACAAGGCAAAAACAACTTGAACTCATTAATGTAAGTGATTTTTCTTGCGGGCGCTTGTTAGGTGGGTCGGTTGAGCGAGTCCTTGGCAAGGAAATCATCTTTCAATTTCAATTGATTTTGCTTGTTGCCATTGCACGCTGATTGATTGCAGCGATTTCTGAAGGGGAATCTCCCACAGCTACAGCAAGAAGCAAGCGCAGCGCATCCCACATTTCGTGCCGCTTCAGTATCTCGCCTTATCGTCTAAGTAATTGCCATTGCCGAGAACCAAAGAGGTGGCGTCTCACCAACCAGGGCCGCCTGCTTTTGGGCCAATTATTCGCCAGTTTAATTTACATAAATTAAATTTGTAGGCTTAGCAAACCGTTTTCTTTTTTCTTCATTTTTGTCCTTTTGTTTTTTGCTGAAGCACAGCTCTTTACTTCTGGGCTTTTATGACCACAATGGACAAAATATTTATGACCAGAAACCAGCTTACGCTCGGGCCTAGTGAGTGGATCTGGGACTTTGACAGGAGCTGGAGCTCGAAGCTAGACCTGGGTCGTAGTGCCTTGGGCCAGTTGCGTGTGTTGTTGGTTTTTATTGCGCCAACTTTACGAGTGCCAACTTTGCCACTTGTCAAATGCCCTGGCCGGCCCAAAAGGGCTGCAGCTACAGCTCCATATAGCTACAGCTCGTACATGTGTAGAAATGGAGACAAGATGACCATACAACGAATTGTTTTACGACTTTGGCGTGTGGCATTTTATATTTTTAGCCGAAGCCCCGCCCCCTAAAACCGACTCTCATAACTAGGGTCATCAGTAGGTCTTTAAGCTGTTAGAGGCGATTATTTACTACGACTCTGTTCTTAATGTCACATCAAATTTGTGGAATTGAAAGGACTATAAATGAAGCGTTCATATTTTGGTGGAGTTTTTCTTTAAAGGTAAGCAGCGGAAAATTCATTTTAAAGAATTTTTAAGAATTTTGTATAAGACTTTCCCACATTCACAGCGCGAAAGTTCAAAGCTTTTACCAATGATGATGTTGAAGATTTCTCAGACAAAATTTAGCGTTTATACTAATTTCCAGATTGTGGCTTTTTTCTCAAAGGACCATCTAATTCCTAAATATAGCTCTCCCAATGTGCACCCTTGACTACAAGAATTTTACTCAAATCAAAGCTACAAAACCATAAGAAATCCATACAAAGAATTTTTCCTTCGAATCAATGAATGAATCTAAATGCTATTAATAATACATATATTTCTTTTTCTTATTGATAACTATTTTGCAATACCTAATTGAATATCAAGCACCTTTCAAATGCACTCACACACACACACTCAGCTGCCACGCCCAGAGGCAAAACTTGTGCCAAAATTCTAATTAACACGCAATGCGTAAATAGCTTTGGAGCTTTTGGCGCCGTTTTCGGCTTCATTTGCCAGACTTCAATTGTCACACGCACACACTCGCACATGGGAAGCACTTGGGAATGGATCAGGAAACGGCAAGAGGAGCCCCAATGAGAACCAATGCCACAAGCAGTGGCAGAAGGCAGGGTCCTGTTACCTGTGCTGTGCCTGTGCCTGTGCGTGATGTTTCAACTTAACGCAATTAACATGTCCAACTTAATTGATGCAATAAATGTTTGCGCTTCCCGTTAGCCTGTAACTCACAGGACTGCCATTGAATGGGCATGTGTGCGTGTGTGCGTGTATACATATGTTGTGTGCCTTTGTGCACGTGTTGCCAACTGCCACAGCCTTTTGCGTGTTGCCAAACTAAAATGCCAGGCTTACTACCAGCCTGCCTGCCGCCTGAGCCTGTGCCTGACTGGTTGACTCTCACCCACAGCTGCCTCTGCCTCTACCTCGTCCTCGCTCTGTCTATCTGATAAACGGCGCGGATGCCTGGATGCCAGGGGGTGCGGGTGACTGCGTGCGTTTGCACAACAAATTTGAATCAATTTGTTGAAATTGACTTTAGGCGTTCAGTTGATTAATTACCATTGTATTTAAATTGCATGAAAATGTGCAATGTGTGTGTGTGTGTGTGCCACGAATGTGGCGCAGGACACTAAAGGTATATGGATTGACATATTTCAGTAGATATGTGTGTGTGTTTACTGTGTGTATTTAAGATTTCATAGAACACTCTTAATTGAAAAAGCGAACTAGATGTCAGATGAGTAAGTATTTGCTCAATCAATTGTTAATTATGCAGATTTAATTAAGCAAATAAAATCATATTAATTTTATTAATATTGAAACTCAATTTATATCATTGACTTGCTACAACGCAAACATGAATAACTATTGGAATAACTTGTTTCTGTTTATTTAAAGCTGTTAACTTGAACATAAAATTCTTTAAAAGTGCAGCAGATTTGGCTGTTCATATTTTTGGAATGGAAACGTTTTGGTTTTAACTTGCAAACTTTTCTATTTTCGCTCTAATTTGAATTTGCTTTTATTGAGAAATTCTACAAATTCTTTAAATTATGTATAAACTGACAATTTTTCAATGAGCGAAGCCTTAAGGCCATGAATTATGACTGAGGCAATGGAGTTTTATTGGAAGCTTTGAATATATAAACCATGTTACAGTTTTCATTCATCGTATAAATCCTAGCCGAGCTCTCCCTTGTATAGAATTTTATATATTATCATTGACAAGGACCATATACATCCTCGAAATGTGGTCAACTCAACTGCCCAATATTCAAGTACAATAAATGTGGTTTTGGATACTCCACATAGCGGTCATAGCTTGTGGAAAGGTATGCAGACTAATAATCGATGACTTAAGCCACACCGTAGAGGAAGTTTTGAAGCAATAATCGAGTCTATAATAGGCACTATTGCTGCTGGGATGAATCTTTATTAATTTTTTGATTACAGATATACCATGGCATGTCTTGATTATATGCTTCAGACACTACAAAGTCAAAGCAGTAATTAAGAAGGTCAAATGGCTGCTAAGCAATGGAAGGAAACTATCACTGCGACACAAGGGTCTTGCTCAAAAGCTCATCTGAAAAAGAGACAGATCCTCATAACCACTGAACAACACAAATATCTGGGCATCACAACTTAACGAATTGAACAACATAACTAAAAGTTAACACAGCCTCAAAAGTCCTTCTCTACTGTCATATATGGAAAAGGCCCAAGAGAAGGTGCTTTAAAGAGAACGTCCAAATAAGAGTGAGTGGCTCCCAAAGAAGATGTTTTATGAAATTGAAACTCTAGATAGTCTCTGTGTGTTGTGTCAAATATCTACCAAGACAATATCACAGCATCTTAGTTACTAATTTCGTTATATTTTAATAATTCCAAAGGCAGCTATGCTGCCTTCCTTAACAGAACGCAGACGCAGCTGCGGTTGCACAGTTAGAAAGCAATAATTACATACGTGTGTGTGTGTGTATAGCATTACAGAGAGCAGAGCAGTTATCTGCATATATCAAAGGCATATGACAACGAGAGGATGATTAAACTAATTAGAATTCAATTGTAAATGATAATCATAATAAGAGAATAAGTGGGGATTGTGCTATACTAACTCTTTATCTCCATATTTATCTTTATATTTATCAACTTTACTCAAATACGAGATGCTGGGAACAATTTCTTTATGGCTCTAAGGAACTCCGCAGTGTGCTATATGAAACTTTTGTATTGACTGAGAATTCCTTTGAGTATATCATACATATACTGAACTTAAGACGCTGTACGCTGCCCTTTGGTACTCCAGTTGAGATGGAATCATTGCATCTTACAGAAATAAGTGGGTATATATTCTGCATCTGTATTTTGATCAGATCACACTAAATCAGAAGCTTGAACAACGTCGATACAGAAAGACATTTATATTCCATATTCTGAACTCGAAATCGATGCGAATCTTTGAGTTAGGATGATTGACTTGATTGACTTGATTACTTTTTGTTGTCGTACAGTAGAATATTAACATTTATCCTAAAAAATGTACCAATTATTCAATTTTTGTAAATATTTTTGATATTTTGTTTATTGCTTCCCATGAATTTATGGAATTTTTCATGTTTTCCAACAATTAACGTTCAACTCTATCTAAGACTTTAATTTCAAATGAAGAAAGCCCAAGTTCTTCTTCATTGCTCGTTAACTTAATCTTAATCTTTCAACTGAAAAACATTCCAAAAATTGTCCCTAAGGAAACTCCAGTACTTAAAAACAAACATTTCAGTGGAATTTTAAACCAAACCTATTTCGAATATCTCACATTTTCTTCACATTTTCATCAGAATTGAGATTAAAATTCAAATAAAAACCATTTTGAGCTCACAAATTAATACCACTAGGAACAATTGCTGGCAAACCCTTGTACATCTTTAAAATCTAGGATGCTCTTGCCCTCCTGGGTAATTAAATTCCTGGCCAAGCCGCGTTCTATACGAATTCTTCTTGGCCTTTCGCTTTTAATTTGTTCGAACAGCCACGCCTTGCGCCGCGCTTGCACAAAGAGCCAACGTAGTGACCATCCCACATGCCGCTGAGAACAACGTTTAATGAGTTCCGTAAATTTATTAAAGCCGCACGCATTGTTGCAGCCTCATGGCAATCCGAAGCACAACAGACAACAGCGGATGGAAATTTAATTAATTGCAGAAGCAGCAGCAGTAACACAGGGCAGCGGTTGCCTCAACAGTAAATTGCTGCACTGTGGCAGCGGCGGCAGCAGCTGTGGCTCCGACTGCCACTTGCGCTCTTAGGGCTTCAGCAATCAGCGGGTCCAAATCGGCATAGCCTAATGATTTTCCTGTTATGCCAGCGCCAAAGAAAACATAATGAAGTCAGGACGATGACGACAACGACAACAACGATGATGGCGATGGCGATGGCGATGGCAAGGACAACAAGCTGCAGGAGTACACAGCAATGACTGCGACAACGAGGACTTCATTACCAAATTGAGCTGTTGGCTGACATTGCCGTCGCCAACGTCATCGCCATTGCTGCTTCAGACTTGCTTCCGTTTCCGTCCTGCACCGGACTGGACCCGAAGTCGAACAGAGGCCAAATCGAAGAAGCTGCACAAATACAAATACATGAAGCAAGACAAGGACCAGCAACCTTACTAGTACAGCAATATAAAGATATAAACGTGGCTAGCAATCAAGCAGCGATGGCGACGATTTCCTTTAGATTTGCAGTGCACACCCATCTAGCTCCAGCTCCAGCTCCATCTCCATCTCCACCTCCGCCTGCGCCCTGGGGGCAGCTTCGGCTTCTCCGCCTTAACTTTGCCTTGAAAATCCATCAAATCGCACTGATGCTGACTTTTGAGGCCATAAACTTGTGATTGATACTGAATTTAATCAACTCGAACGCATTTGGCATGCCCGAGGCTCACATTTTTTCTTAGCTCTCACTCTGGCCCTACGGCGGCATTGGTTTTGGCTCCGACCTCGGCATCATCTTCTTATATTTTTAATTTACGCCTCGCAGCACGATTCTGCATGGCTTATCACAGAGATTGGCAAGCGATTCTGCTTCACTGCACTTCAATTAGTTGTTGAAGCTGCCAGGAGGAGGAGGACTCAAGTATGAAGCGGATCGGCCAAGCATTAGCTGGACATAACAATATAACTTAGTCAAATATATATAAATATATTCTATCTTTGCATATTTGATATTTGATTCCTTCTTGTTGATTACTTGTCGATTTGGCATTGTTATGGTTTCGCTTTCAATGTGTTCAATATGCAAAAGGAGCACCAAAAACCCCACTGGATGTTCAATCAGACAAATGAGACAAATGCAAATGCTGCAGACGAGAGTACTCGACGAAAGGATACTTCACTTAAAGATGTAGATTTTGGCAAGTCATATTAGTTTTTCATACCTCAAGTGTGTCCTAAAGTAGGAGGTCAGACTAAACAGGCCTAGGTTTAAATACATTTAATATTAGGATAGATATTAACGTTCCTTCCACTCATTGATAGATTGTCCTCATATCCGGCATATTCGACATATTTGTCATTTGCGAAAACTTCCATTTTTCGCTTCTTTTGCGTGGCTTCGTACGCTTTGTAAAAAATCTAGCATACTTTGAGGGGCCAATGTTAATTTTCCAAAACAGGTTTCTAAAAGAACTTTAAAAGAGCTTAACATGCTCTCTCGAACTATGCATGAGTATACAGTACATTCACGTGCAAAAGTATGAAGCCAAAGAATTGCTTAAATTCGATGACTTTGCCTTCGTTTGCCTTGTCAATGTGGAAGAAGGTCGCTTACAAATTTCAATTTAACTAAAATTGGCTGGCACACATTTGCAGATAACTGCAGTCCTCACACACACACACACACATACATACATGCCTTGTTCTCCACATATGTATGCTATATACGTATGTGTGTGAGTGTGTGTGTGTCCTTTTGCCCGCCAAAATATTCATGCAAATGCACTTAAAACATTTTAAAAGCGTTTCTGCGGTTCAATTTGCATAATTCCAGCACACTGTAAAAATGTACAACAATTTACCACTAATGGCTCATACATACACACAGAGGCATACTCACACACACACACACACACACACATAGTCATGCATACATTTAATTATCGAAATGGCAACCGCGCTGGCTAGCTGGCCTGCCTGCATGGTGGCGCCCCCCTCACCGTCCAACTACCGACATTGTACTACATTTCTGTGAAATTGACCAGACCAAGACTGTAAATTGCACGTGGCCTGCCTACCCTCTGGCCCTGCCATAAAGGCGCCACAGCAAGACCCCATTTGTTGTCCTTGTCACATTTCCCTTTTGTCCTGCAAGCAGAACAATGGCATACTGTCAGGTATTGGGCTTATCAAATTG
The DNA here is from genome assembly GCA_037043425.1 of Hirtodrosophila duncani. Lineage (NCBI taxonomy): Eukaryota > Metazoa > Arthropoda > Insecta > Diptera > Drosophilidae > Hirtodrosophila > Hirtodrosophila duncani. The sequence continues at coordinate 1,909,904 of JBAMBM010000834.1, read as the reverse complement.
CGGTATTTTATGCGATTTTCAATTAGGCAATTCAAAATTATGCTCCAACTGAAATCAAATTCAATTAATTGTCTTGCAAATGTGCCAAAGTAAGGAGATGATATAATACGAAGTAATTTTCTTGGCAGGACTTGACAGGTTAACATGGAGTCCACAAAGTATGTTAACTAGTCAAAAACAGAGGCTTCCCCTGAATATGATTTTAATAACATGAGCTGTAAAGTGTTGAACTGTTAGTTGGCATTGGCTTGCAAAGCCAAAGGTTTGCTTGTGGGCAGCTCTTTAAGTTTGTAAAATGATTCGCTTGAATAGATTTTAAGATATTTATTTCAGACTTGTGAGCATGTTTACTAATCTTAATAGATATTTGTGGTAATTTGACAAATTGAATTACTTCTCTGCTTAAGACTTTATATAGTTTAATCATCCTAAAATGTAGTTTCTGGCTTAGATACTTGAAAATGTCAAAAGGAGTGGAAATTAATTTAAATATATAACAAAAATATTTGGCTTACACTAAAGATATTCATGTGTTAATAATAAAAATTCATAAAGAATAATATTGACTGCTGATTTTTTGCTTTATAAAAGTAAGTACAAATTATTATATGTTTTATAATCAGATATTAAACTTACGTTCCTTAAAAGATTATGCCATATCTTCAATTTAACACATATCTAACATTTCAGCTATATGGTGACAGTTTGCAGAGAGACAGTTTAACAGATGTAATGTCTGGTCTTCTAACCAAATCGTACATAGAAAGTAACAGTGACATCCAAGGTACAACAGCTCTGACATGATTAGAAGTCTTAGCTTATCAGCAGTAAAATCTACTAGAACATCATCACAGGACAAGTGCACGCCCATAAGTTCATATAACATAAGTATATATTACACGTAAGCCGATAAAACAAGAGTAAGAGCAATATTAAATAACTTTAGTAAGTTATTCAGTTCGATTGACATTAAAACCAATAACATCAGCTGTAACAACGGCTGTAAAGTGAGTAAAGCATAAGCCAGGCCACTCAAATCATAAATGTAACAGCTGAGGTACTTATATTTTAACTCAACAGTTATATCTATGTTATATGTAATAATGTTCCACGAAATATTAATACATGCTAAGAATACTCATAAAAAGCCATAATAAACAAGAGAGAAAGGCTAACTTCAGGCACCCAAAGCTAATATATTCTTGCAGAACTTTAACAAGAATCCATTGGAAGCATGACCACAACCAAAGCAGGGGATGGGAACTGAACGGTATGCCAATAGTGATTCATAATTGGTTTCATTATAATCTGCTATCAATCTGCCAACTTACTCGCTAACAAATTAAAATTTTTAGCTGTTGCGTAGTAAATGGTTAAATATACAAAATAGTATACAGGATTCTAATGTAACTTTGCAGTTTACAATTTTCGAAGATATTGACTATTTATGCCAATGGATGGATAAAATTGTAATAACTAAAGCAGTCCTATCAAGACGAACAGAAGCTCTGCATAAGCATTAACATTAGCCTCAACAGCCACAGTAACAACATCTACATACATCATAAGCATAACATACACATCTAAACATTAACATACACATTTCACATAAATACACCAGCACCTCGATAATCTACCACATAAACATTAACATTACCTCTAGCAATAACATCAGCATCTTAACATTTAACTTGCCATAAACTTCTCCTCTGCAGAACAACGTAACGTGACAACATCTACATCATAAGCATAACATTAACATCTAAAACTTTAACATACATAATCAGCCACATTAACATTAACATTACCACTAACATTAACATTAACATCAGCATCGTAACATTTACAGTAACTTGCCATAAACTGCCCCTCTGCAGACTGCAAACTGTTCCCAGTTGTCAGGGGTAGCTCTTTAACAGTCAGGACAACCAACAGCATTTAACTTAACAGAGCTCTATTCAGGCACATTTACGTTGACACTCACACCCTCTCCCACCTGCACAGGAACACCCATTCCCACATTGCTTCTAAAACTACAATTATATGAAAATTTTGACAAAGTCTCATTAGAAAAACTTCACATCTAGCTAACCGAAGTCACGCACTTGCCACGCCTACAACTTGTACTTGCCATAATTACAGCGAACACATAAGCCTTTCGCTGGCAAGGATAAGGATGAGAGAGCCTGCTCGTGTGTGTGCTGCGTCCTGGCCATGCTGACTGCATTTGAAAATATTTGCTTAAATGCCGCAAACCAAAACTCAGATAGTTGAAGAATGAAATACGAAATATGCGCGCAAGGAGCACACACAGCTGGGCTTCCATACACACACATACACTCACATGTACACCAAACCACCCCCACACCCACCCGCCAATACCACTGTGCTGCAACCGCACCGCAAAACGCGCAGCCAATACGCCCGCGGGCCTTGGCAAGTTGGGATTGAGCATTTGAAGAAGGGTAAAGAAGGGTTAAGGCAACGGAGGCGAAGTAGTAGTATGTGTATTGGAATGAAATGCGGACGATGCCAACTAGCACGCGAGAGATATTGATGTGCACGAAATATGCCAAATATTAGTGGGCGGGCGAGCAGGGTAGTAGGGGGCAGTGAAGGGTGCTGCTACACAGCACAAAAACGATCAAGAAAACTAGTTTAAATGCTAAAAATTATTATATTATTGAATTGATAAGTGAAAAATGTAGATTGTTTAGCGGCGAAGCTCATGTGTATTGGAAGTCCGACGGACAACGTTATAAGAGCCGCATCTCATCGTATGACAATAGCAACAGGTTTGACAGTTGATCAGCCATGATTTATATTTCTGAAATCTATCTATATATTTTCCATGATTTTTCTAAGAATATAAAAAGCTTCAATATCTAAATGATATTATGAATAAATCTATATTTAAATCATATCAAGATTGATATGACTTTTCTCTCTGTAGGACACTGCAGCCCATACATTTTACATGTGTATAGAGTTTCCCATGTGTGTTGGTGTGTTTGTGTATGTGTGTGTGCTGCTGCCAAATCAAGCGCAAGCCCAAAAGTAGCAACAAATAAAATTTTATGCGCTGCGCGAAAAGTTTTTCTTTTGCATAACGCCCTACAACAACACTGGCCAACAACAACAACAAGTGAAACTACAACAGCAACATCGTCATCTCTCCAACGCCATCACAGGCAATGGCAATTTTCATGTACAATGCAAAAGTTTCCATTTTATTGTTGGGGCTGAACCATGACTTTGGGCTGGAGGCGTGGCAGCAGCAACAGCAACAGCAACATCAGCTCCTCCATTGCCGCTGGTTGGAGCTGTCTGTTTCTGTTTGTTTTCATTCTGACAGCTCAACTTCGCTGCTCGCCCATAGAGATCGAAATGTGCTATATACTTTGCGATAAGTGCGAAAGCCCATGGTGAAGCCAATGGCGAAGCCCAATATCAACAGGAGCATTGACAGTGACGTTAGCAATGGTTATGATGTCAATGTTAACCAAAAGTCCAGAAAGTAAATGTCGATTATGAAGGGGCTGGATTCAACGGAATTCTATAGCAAAGGTCGTAAGCATGCTTAATAATGAGTGAGGTGTTGCACCATGATAGTTATTATAGATCTTAGGCTTTCTTTGGTATTGTCAAAAGTAACCCTCGCTCGGCAGGTAACTACTTTAAAGAAGCTTATGCATGTCCACATATGTGTATCAAGATTTTTTCTATACTTTCAACTATCTAAGTGGCCTTTCACAATTAGATCAACTGATGGGACACTGTCATTTACAGGAATAAGTCGAAGTTGGTAGCCTTGCTTCGCCTTGAGCATCAATCAAGAATTCATGAACCTACCAAGTTGGGGATATAGAAAATTATAGAAAATTCTTTATTTTTTTCAGTTTTTCCACTCTGTCTCTTGATCATGTGCTGTTGTCATCTCGATTATAGTCAAATTGATACTTTTACGTCATTTAATACTAACTGATTAAGATGAACTGTGTTAAGACAGTCATGTAGTAGTAGAATGTGGTATGAACAACCCTACTGGGTCTCTGCCTGAGGCACGATTTGCCTTCATGCGCCTCTTATGTCTTGCAACGTCCCTCCAACTACCAAATCGAGTACTTTCCGTGCTGGAGTTTCTTTGTTCATAGGTACGACGAGACCCAGCCTCTTAGATCTCATTCGCCTGACCACGTCAATGTCGCCTTACAGCTCATACAGCTCTCATCGTTCCATCGAATATGATAGGTATCGCCAACGTCTCTTGAACACCCCAAGAGCAGCTGCATCTGATTGTGTTACTGTCCGTGCCTCAGCGCCATATAAGACCACCGGAAGGATGAGAAACCTGTCTAGTGTTAGTTTCATCTGTTGTTTCATCTGTTTACAGAATTGAGTAACTGAAGAACCTTTAAAGGAAATTTAAAAAATAAAAACAAAATATCAAAATAAAACTTTTCCTTTGGTAAATTTTCACAATAATTTGCTATGTTTATAAATTACAAATTTAGTAATAATTTATTTTAATAGATATTTATTAGAAATTAAATTGCGATTTCATATTAAATTATGAGCTTCGATGAACTCAATTGCTCAGCATATTTAAGCATTATTTCTAAGCACATTTATATTGCATATTAAAATTGAGAATTGATAATTATATGTAGAATATTTTAATGTGAATTTTCAACTAATTTTGTTATGCGTCAAAAGGCTAATTAATTCAATAATTTATAATTTTTTGGCATTTTGATTCTAAAAATTAACATAAATGAACGGCATAGATATATAATTAACGCTTGGCAACATAACAGATTTATTCTATTGAAAATTTAAAATTAAAATGTTGTTACATTTTCGATAGATATTTGTAAATGTTTGTTGTTTTTTAGAGTTTTCTATTATTCTGTAATCTGTTAAATTATTTAATAAACAAATTTAGGAAAATGCTTAAGTGAACTCTACTTTTTAACACTATTGATTCTTTCTCTTGGTCTAAAGTATATCTGCTGAAATGCTTAAATGATTGCAAATGGGTTGGTTTGTTTCTGATCGTGAAAAGAATAAAATCCTATAGCTTCAGATGTATTTGATCATTAACCTGTTACTGCTGCTTATATTTGGCACACTTTGACAATCTTCTAGTTTTCTAGTTCAGCCTTTACCTTTAGCACATTCCCATAGCCGCAGCCTTCTATGTAGAAGCGAAGTCAATAAAGCTGACATTTGACAAATATTAAGCTATAAAATTTAATCATTTTGTGTTACATTAGTTTCACCATAAAGAGTAATCACTATTCTAAACTCTATGCCTTATTGTGTATCGCAATTGATATGAATATTTTACATTGATAGACATCTAAGCTTAACTCTGGCTTACCAGCAAAACATATTGCTTGCCACCATATTGGCTACTTATTAAAGTTAACTTAACTCATTTGTTTCTCAAGAGACGGCGCCCAATTTTTGCAAATGCTTTCAGCTCCCAGCTCTTAGTGCTTAGTTGTACGATCTCAGTGTCAGACAAATTGTTGGCAATTTAAAGCGTGCTGCCAAGCAACTCAAATTGCCAATGTTGCACACTAACTCACTTCCTGGACTGCTTACTTATGCATGTGCCGAGTAGGAACAGGAGCAGCAGCAGCAGCAGCAGGATGGGACGGAGCCTGACGGCAGTTAGGATGGCGGAGGCGGAGTAGGTTAACTTACTGCCAGCCGCATGCGTATGCTGGATGTGTGCTAATGTAGTTTATACCCACAATTTAGCATTTGAAACGCTCACAGCTGCACTGAAGCGCATGGGTTTAACTAACTAATTTGCATATTGTCTGACGCAATTGCATTTGCAAATCGGACTACTGCTACTTCTGCTCCAGCTAACCAAAGCCAATCTTAATCAATTGGCTTGTTGTGCGTTAATGAAATGAAGTTGAGTCGGAGACCAATCCGAAACCCTGCATGGTCGTAAAAAAAAACGTAACTATGTTGAGCATACAACTCACTAATTACACTGCATATGAAAATGTAATTATGTATCTGGAAATGAGTAAACATGTGCCAAGTCAGCCACAAAGAACTAATGTGGCTCAGAGAGTGGTGTGGCCACACACTGGCCAACAAAAGTGAGAGAACAAAGTGTGGCAGAGGAATTTAAAAAGTAGAGCAAAAATTAAGAAGGAAAACAAAGCAGGATTTTATGAAAGTTTCAGCAGAAGAAGATAAGCCAAGAGCAAGAGATTTGAGGTGACAGAATGCGAAGATGCAATAAAAAGTGTGTTATGTGCAAAGGGAGAGGCTAAATGAAGGTGTGAATTTGAAATGTGAAAGAAAACTCAAGCTAATACAAAGCTAGAGTCTGCATAAACTGAAGCCCGTTTTCATATCTTACTGTTAGAAATAACTTAAATAATGTTAAATGGAAGAAGTGAAAACGATAAGTAATCCATCTGCCAGGCCAGCGTCATTTTCCTGCTCAATAAATGAAACTTTACAAAGAAGATGTGTAAAACGGCCTCAAGAATCTCGAGGAGTTAAGGTGTCTTATATATAAAACTGAGTTGGTATTCGGCAAATCAGCATAACGAATTGCTGTCCACTGTTTCTAGTGCAATCTATTCGTGTCAAAATATGCTGTTGCTTAGTGAAATCAAGGACACATTGTGCGAATACCTCAGCTCGTTGCGCCACCACTGACCACCACTTGCTAACCACGAACATATTAGCAGCCCCATGACAGTTTAAGTTTCCACAGCGGCCATTTTGTGCAGCGTTCTTGTTGAATATTTTACTTGGCTTTTCATTCCGCTCCTTTTTTTTTTGGGTCGCTTCAGACTTATTGTTAGCCCAGGAAACACAACGAACTGCCAAATGGCTTGCGCAAAGCGGAAGAAAAACTAAAACAAATGTCAGTCGTAGTTGACGCGTTGCCACCGAACCACACAGCCAACCTTTGGCCCCTACAGTGAGTGTGCCACCTCAGCTGCCAGCGAAATGCAAATGTCATTTGCAGTTGACACTTGACTCAGCACTTCGCACTGTCCTAGGGCACTTTGGGGTTTTCACCTGCGACGCCTGCCTGCTTGCCGCTCTGCTGCTCCACTCCTGCTGCAGTTCCAGGCACAATGGGCTAGAGACACACACACAAATAAAAAACTGAAATAAAATAAAACTTGTGGCGTGGCATAAAAAAATAGACGTCGACTAATGCCAGCTGAACATGAATAAAGTCGTGCCCCGTTTGGGGAGCTGCCTTCAAGTTCCCGTCCCCATCCCCATCGTGGACCTCGTCGTCATCATCGTGTCGACATCTCCGTCATTCCCGTGGTCGTCATTAGGAGGGCAGACGTCAAAGTATGCGCTTTGTTTTTTCCACCTGCCGCTGCAACGTGAGGCTGCAGAGTGTTAATAGCCAGCACCCGTAGCTGTAGCTGTAGTTGTAGTTGTAGCCGCCATCGCCATCGCATGAGTTGACACAGGCAAAGGCAAGCAGCAGGCAGCAGGGGGATCCAGCTGGGACGGCTGCAAAGTCAAGTGTTGCAGTCGGCGTGTGGCGAAAGTGAAGTTTGCACAGCGTGTGCAATGCATGACATTTTGTGTGATTGCTTTGGTTAGCTGCTTCGTTGCATACTGCAGGTGTGATTGTGTGGGTGCGTGTGTGTGTGTGTGTGAATGTGTTAAGCTAAGAACACTGAATTGATGCGTTTGATGTTGCAACGAAGGCAACGACGACAGCAATGTTGCCTGGCAGCGGCGATTGTGCGGTAAGCGGGCTTGGACAAACTCCTTTTCGGGGATCACAATGAGAGACTCAAGTCAAATATGCATAAGAATTCAGGTGTTTAATTAAATTTATACACTTAAGTTAAACTTATTTGTTTAATGTTTAAATATTTTGGACCCAACAGTTGCCTTGATGCGTATACTTGATATATGCAATGCCTGATAAACGCCACAGCGCCATTTTTGAGAACTTATTGAAGCTTTTTGTAAAGCTTAAGTATGCGCCTAGACATTTTCAAACAACAGAGGGCGTATAGGTTTAAATATTTTGGATTTACAATAATATATATTTGAAAATGGGAAGGGATATTAAAAATAATTGATAATTATTATGGTAGTTTAGCAACGATTTAGCCTATACAATGCCTTGGTATGACACTGAGGTCTGTAAATTTCGGACTGGATAAACCCGTTTTGAGAGTTGCTATTATTTTTCCTAGGTATTGTCGTCATGCTGTCAGATTCACATTTCCCACAATAATTATATGTTATTCATACATTTCCATGCAGCTCTCAATTCACATGCTTTTCATTTCATTCCTATCACTGATGTGCGACATAAATTTCCCTAGCATCTTGTAAATATATTTCTATGAGCAATAGGTAAATTTATTTTTAGATATTTCAATTTTAAAATTTTAAGACAATTTTCTTAAATTTTTCATTGATTTTTACAGTTTTGTTGATTTTACTAAAATGAGTTTCCTTGCGCTAGGATATAGTATAAACTAAAACGACGGGAAATCAAAGACAGTGAAGAAAGAATGAAGAATAACTTTGGTTGACCGAAAGATAAACATAAATTTAAACAAATTAGTTATTTTTGTTAAAATTTGTTACGCACGGGAATCTGTTATTAACTGTTGGTTGCAATTTTAAGACTAATAAAACTAAGCTAACAAGAACCTTAAGCAAGCTGTGTGTTTCGACGGCGACGTTGGCAGAGCCGGCAGCTTCAACAGCAGTTATAGCGGCGTTTCCAGATCACCTGACTTGTTGCCCAATGTTCTCGGAATTTGGCTTTCAAGTTGCGCATGCGGGGAAATTCTCCAGACGCTTAGCTAAGCAATATTAGGGCTACTGCACCTGACTGTCGGATGTTATTTGCAGTTGCAATGTTGATAATTTCAAATATTTGCGTTCTTAACTTACATCAGTATGGCATAGTGACCCCTAAGTCGGCAATTTTCTTCCCTGACCCAAGGGACCTGCAGCTGACTGTGGATAGGTCGAATCAGTAATGCTCCCAATACCTAAGTAATGCACCTAAAAGCAAAATCTGAGGAGGTTCTAAATACATTGCGGGGCAACAAACTACACTACGTTTCTTATTCATTCGACCTAGAGTCAACTAGAGAAAAAAGGTTAAAAAGAACTAGTTCATCTTGAGGCTCTACGATCCAACAAATTTCAATATGTGATTAAGATGTTGGTTAATATTTTATAATAGAGGCACAATTTCTACATATAAAACCAATCATTTGTGGCACAATGAAAACTTATTTGCAAACCTCTGAAGCTTGACAAAGTTTATATAAGCGAAAGCTTATCAAGTACCAAGATATAATGAAATATATACTTAAAAATCTTTTAAGCCTAATTATACAAAGTCATTGCTGTTCTTCTCAAGGTCTACTTTCTTCTATCCCTTTAAGAACATCTTATGAAAAGAAGTTCCTTAAGTAGTTGCTCTTCCAAACGTAAGATGATGGTTTGATTAGGAAAGCAGTTTGCGTTGATATAAAAACCTAGTAAGACTTTAACAATTTGGATTAATTTTCTTTGAAATATTAAGAAATTTGTACATCAAATGTATTCGATAAAGAATTACTCCATAATAGTTGCTTGTTCATTTTGAATACAATTCAAATGAGTTGCAATTCTTTCTCACTTCAAAACAGGCACAATTTGTATTTCTTACATCAGCAGACATTCGTTTATCACCCTCTTAGATAGTTACATAATCCTAGGAGCCTGAGCCAACAATGTTATAATATCTTAAAAAATATATATGCAAAATTGCCATAATAAGTTAAACGCATCTGGCCGAAGTTAGCAATTCTTTCTTATATTGTAAACAAATACTTAAAATTGTAATTTATTTAAACAACAACTCGTATGTCTGTGTAAGGCCATAAAACTCCGACATTCTTAGCTTTATAAGCGATTGCATTACTTCATTGAAACCGCAAACTTTAAGTGCACTCATACTTGTCAGCATTCAACTTTCGCGTAGGCAAATGATAAATAAGTAAGCTGTAAATATTCCACATCTACGTAAATCGCTTTAACTAAGCCTAGACAACGCATTATATTCCAAATGAATACACAATTAAATATCTAACTATATATATATACTCACAAACATATGTACATACAATCTGTGTCCAATTTTCCCCGCTCAGACTTTCAGAGATAAACCATAAAAAAAAATGTTGGGGTGGAGCGTCAGAGGACAGGCATATTTGCAATGCTCGAACTGATAGTATAGTGCTAACAGCCAAGTTGACTGAGAGCTGGAGCTGGGAGATTCCAACTCGCGACACTCATCAATCCAGTTTTAGAGTCACATTCGCATGCGACCAGTTGAACGCGACGGACCACAGCGCAGTCTTTGCTCGATTGGCAAGCGACGCGGCACAAACGATCGTCCGTCATGTACGAAGAAAACAATGCCGCACAGAGCAATCCGCTAAGCGGTATAATGACCCTGCAAGGACGGCAGGGGTCGGCCCGGAGGCTGGGCAATCTAACCGCGGCCTCAGCCTCAACTTCCGCCACATCAAATTTAACTATGCCGCAAAATATATTCACCAATCCCGCCATACAGCCATCAAGTGTGATCAATCTATCCCATTCGACGGATGTGGTGATAGGACCCATGACCCAGTATCAAGGACCAGTATCCATATACTATATGGATGCCAGCCTGGAGGCACATGCTGTGCAGACAGCAGCGGGTAAGTTTACGAGACAGATGAACCAAAAATATATAAGGAAGTGACAATGAAACTGTTGTTGTTTGATAATGTGAAATCTGATCGGGTGAAAGATCCCAAAAATTATGATTTCTCGCTGATTTCAGTTAGTTTATTTTCATTAAAATTGGGATAAATTTGTTTAGACAGAAGACAATTTGCACCTCAAAAGGTTTATTTGGATAACTAAGATCTGATTCAGAGCTTTTAAATTTCTTCTAAGATATCCTGAGACATTCAGGATTGTTGTTTAGAAAGGACATATATACGGTTCTGTCAATTATACAATATATCAGCCACTGTGTTCAAGGTCAAATATCTTGAAGCTTTCCTATTAAAATTGTATAGGCATTCTGTTGCTCTGGGCTTAGATCTTTTGTTATTTAAAACCCAAATAGAAAGCGGCTGAAAACTGGTTTTCAATAAATGTGAGAGACAAATTACCGTCCAAAGATCACTTCTTACCAAACAGTCGATTCTCTAAAACTCTGGGAATTTTGAAATCAAAGGCATATTTAGCGTTTCCATTATTATTTCTTATTTAATGTCAATAAATACCTAGAGCTTATTATTCACAAAGATCGCAGTTGACTTAACCCAAGATCTTATAATTGAAAAAACATATCGAACATGATCAGCACTTTATAAAGCTCTTACAATTCCTGGAATCATACTCACACAGCTGAGAACACACACACACCGTTTAACCACTACTAAGACAGCAATCAGCTCTGCCGCTGTTTATATATCAACAATCTCTTGAGAATGCACAGCGTAACACATTGCGCATACGTCACGTAGTCGACATAAAGCGCGCGCCGTAATAAGTACAAAAAAAATGAATTTAAGAAAGGCAGAACTCAAGCCCAAAAGAGAGTGCGAAGCAAAAGTGCAAAAAAAAACGTAAATGTGTGTACAATGCGATATGGCAAATCCAAAAAACAACAAAAGCCAGCCAAAGCAGCTGCATGACGCAGCCAAAGTCGCTGGCTTTGTCACTGAAATTCCCCTCCCCCATATGAAACATGTCAACCAAGGGCGAAGGCAATGAGCCGATTGAGGATGGAGGGGCGTATATGCTGCCGCAGCGGTCGACCATCGACAACCGTACCGCAACGGCAACGGGCATTGCGCAGCTTTTCAGTCGTTTCAGTGACGAGTTCAGGTGCGGCAGTAGTATCGGCTACGAAATCGCAAATCGGGGAACGGGAACGGGCCACGTTTATCAGAGACAACGGCGTGCCTCTTTGGCAATCTCTGCAGCAGCACTTGTGCTCTTGTTCTGCTTATAATTTGTATAATTTATGCCGGATTTACTACAAATTGCGGGTCTCTCCAGCTTGCTGGATTTCAACACAATTATGTAGATGATTCAACCGAATATTAGTCACAAAATTATAACAGTCGAACAAGTGATATAAATATATGATAACAATTAACATTCATTATGAACTGACATGTGTGAAAGCAGAAAGCAACCAAAGCATATTACTGATAAATATAAAGCTACTGTTAGATAGTGTTGCGTGCCTTTCCGACCATGAAGCTGCTAATGAAAGTGCATTCGGAGCGTACAGCGCGAAAGCGACGCACACCTGAACCAAGCTTGGCCACCATCAGAGATGCCTCAAGTACTATATAAGCATATAAGCTGACTACACTTAGAAAAAATCACCTAGATACAGAAAAACAGAAAAAAACATTGAAGGCTTCAATCCATTAATAAAATCACTCCATTAAAGAGCCAGAATCAATCATAACATATATTGAGATCAACATAATTATGTGTTGAAATCATGATTACGATTGTTCAGAGTCCCAACTGTTGTTGTTGTTGCCTAGCTAATCACTCATCCATTTTAGTAATCATCTCTTAAGAAATTCTTCCCGAAATTCACTTTTTCATTTTTCGGACTAAAAAATCTATGAAAACTTATCTCTTTATGATCCAATTTGTAAAATCCAAGCAAATATTTTTCTGAGTGTATTTGCCATTCTAGAATATCAAATTCCAACATTCACTAAAAGTTTCTTTCGACGCAGGAATCAACAGCAGCAGTAGCAATGGCAATGCCAGCCGTGGCAAAGGCAGCTCTCACTCGAAGCGTGTCACTCGCAATACTCTGCTGCTGATCACGCTCATCATACTTGTTCTCATCACCGGCGGCATCATTCTGTATATGGAATTGAACCGCAATCGCTTTTCCACAGCCAACAAGCCGATTTATTTTGGCAACACCTATGACCATGACACGTGTAAGTGAGCTGCCATCCATTGCTTCCATAGCCTATTCACAAATTGTGCAGTTCCGAATCTAGGAAATGGTCATCTGGTCATCGATCGTACCCAATGGGGGGCCTCGGAGATAGCCAAACAGTTGACCGTACCGCTCAAGCATCCCATACCCTATGTACTCATCACTCACATTGGCGTGCAATCCATACCCTGCGTGAATGTCTACAAATGCTCCATCAAAATGCGAACCATACAAGATTCGGCGGTGGCCGAGAAGAACCTACCTGATATACAGGCCAACTTTTACGTAAGCCACACTCAAAATTAAGGTGTCCAGCACGTTCCGTCTTGACCATTTTGGGCACTCCTCTTTCCGCTTGCGCAAAACTGTTGTCAGGTTTCCGATGAGGGCAACATCTATGTGGGTCGCGGCTGGGACTGGGCCAACACGTACGCAAATCAGACGCTCGCCATTACGTTTATGGGCGACTATGGCCGATATACACCAAGTGCCAAACAGCTGGAGGGTGTCCAATTCCTGTTGGCGCATGCCGTGGCCAACAGACAGTTGGAGGTGGACTATAAGTTGGTGGCACAAAATCAGGTAAGTAGAGGCAAAATTGGTTGTAGATATGAAAAACACTTTGGCGTTGGCTTATCGAAATGAAAAATGATAGCAATGTAAATGTTGTATAGAAAAGTTCATGGATTTCAAGTAATCCAAAAAAGTGATACAAAAAACGAGCAATTTTTCCAGGTCTAATTTATGAATTTATGTACAAATACCAACTTTTAGTGCTCTAAGTGAAAATAGCACGATGATATGATGAATTTCCTTACATTCCGATATATTCTTTTGATCCACTTGTAGGTGGAATATCCCTAAACAGCTTCTTAGCACTCTAGTACGCATTATTTCAGCCTTCTATCACTAAAAGAGTTCTTAGGAATGTTCATACTACAGCCGGAGAGCAAGATACTGATATATGTGCAGTATATTGGATTACTGGAAGAACTTTAGGCCATGTAGGGGGTATAGTAGGTCCAACTGGGTCAGCGGTACTGAAGCCACCCCATAATAATAATCTCTAAAAGTTTGTTTCTGTGCTCTGTTCTTCATTCAGAACTATTGGACAAAGAGTTTTATATACAATCGCTTATATCAATATATCACAACGTACACAATTACATAATGAAGCAATCTATACAACTTTTCAGACTTAAGCCACATATATTTAGTTGATTTTCACAGATTAAGTCTTTTTTTATTCGAATTTAAATTTCACACATATTTTCTACTTTCATTTAACCCAGACCAAAGTGACAAAGAGTCCCGGCGTGAATGTCTACAAGGAGATAAGTAAGTGGCCACATTTCTATGCCTGCGGCACGGACTTGGAGAACGCCACACCATGTGGTAGCGAACTGGGCATGACACGAGACTCCTGGAATTCACAACAATAACAACATGTGTTAGGTCTTCCATATGTATTATATTTTTTCAACCAAAATGTTAAAATTGTGTTTTTAAATATTTACCAAGTAAAAAATTAAAATAAATGAAAACCGCGGCACGAGCTGTCTGGCATTATAGTTAATAGGTTATATTGATTTGGAATTGATTAAGCGGCAAAACCGGTTAAAAAGTGCATGCGCTCTACAGGTGCCTCGCCTCATACGTATTAGGCTCTGGCCCGGTGGCTTTGGCTTTGCACTCTCACTTAAGTTGTTTATTTTGTTCGCCTCTCAAAAGCTGGAAATACCCAATCCAAGCGTAAAAACAACAAAAAAACAAAGCAAAACAAAAAACCTATCAGCATACGTACATAAGTATATATAGAGAACGAGATAGAGAAAGAGACTGTTTATACAATGTGTGAGTACCAACATCATTATCGGTAGCTTGTCGTCATTATTACCAATCAGTCAGATTCAACAGAACTCGAACTCATATTGATGCTTTTGTGCTTCGCTGTTGTCTTGCTGTTCTTCTTTTTATTCTCATTTACTCAGTTCTTTTGTGTTGTGTTGCGAGTTAATTAAAAAACTGTATATCATTTGAACACATTAAGTGCACACACTGATAGTGCTTTGAAAATCTTCCATGGTGTTTTTTACTCTCAAGTTCATGTTTTATTCAGGAATGCATTATTAGATAATAGTTTAAATGCATATTTTCAAATTGAAACAATTAAAATACTACCAGCAATGTCGTTATAATGACCTATACTAACAAAGTGGTCTTATCGTATAAATATGTATGTATATATATCGTGTGTATATGTTACATAGCCTCTGAGGAAATGCCTTTCATGGGCAGGCACAAGCAATGGACAACTCAAGCAATGCTTGAGCTAAAGCTCGGCACGCGCCTGGAGGCACTAAGTACAAAAAAAGAAGAGAAAATGATAAGAAAAAATGTTAAATTAAATATGCAAAAAATCTTAAAAAAAACAAGTATAACTACGCCCCTTGAGGAAAAAGAAATCCATTTTTGGTTCTTAATTTGTAAAGTCAATTTATTACGCCTTGGGTTGTGAAATTTATTTCAAATATATCTGGTTTTGTTCAATGATTTGTTGACAGTTTGAGGATAATTATTAAAATTCTTCTCTAAAACGAGCTGTGGTCCTTGCTGTTATATATAAGATGCTCTAAAATTCATTGAAAATTAAACTGACAGAAGCACGGGATTAACAACTACAAATTCAAAAGATCAAATTAGTTAGACAGCTTTGAGTTCTTCTTTTAATTTAGCTATTTGACAATAAGATTTTATTACGGTTTCACAATATCTAAAGTTCTAAGCTCTATAAAATATATCTATTTATATTTTAAGTTATTTATTGATATTTAAATGGCGAAATTTAAGTATTATTGCTGAATTTCACTTATTCATTTCATAAAAGACAAATTAACAACAAAAATATATTCTTAAACATTACAGATAGAATAGAAATATTAATAAATTAAAAATTCAAATTAAAATAATACTTACGAAGATTAAATTGAACCCTATTTTTGCCTCTACACTTTCTTGGATTAGCACTTATACCACAACGTTATTCTGATTATCAAAATGCATGAAATATTGTGGTGTATTTCGGGTTCAATAATATTATTTTAACAAATGGATAATCAAATTCAATCTTATTAATTTGATAATCTTTTTATTTGAGAAAGTTTAGATAATGCAGAATAACAGGATAATCTAAGCAAACTTATCAAGTGAATGATGCAATCACATAATATAGAACATGTCAGTTTTAATCGGTATTGCTTATGGTAAGAATAGCCCTCATATAAGATGGCAAAAGAATCTTATATTCTTATATTCAGTCTTCAAAACTTATAATTCTCTGCTGGTTCAACTTTTGAAATAATCAGGTAGCTAATCATAAGACGCAGTTGTTGAGCAACGCGACTCATGATGATACACAGACCCTTTGAGGCAGCCTAGGGTTCAGATTTTAGATTTTTTGTTTTTTATAGTATTAGTGTATGAGAAAGTATGAGATATTAGTATAAGATACACTCGAAATCATGGAATTCGGCGAAGTTCTAAAAGTATTTCAATAGCTGTTGAAAAAACCAAGCCAAAGTTTTTTTGCTCAGCCAAGACCTCGAGCCCACTAACATAAAAAAAGTGCCCTTACATGGTTGTGTCACGGGAATCTTTAGAGATTTGGAGCAATGAATGTGTAAGCACTTGGATTCATTTGTGTACCTTAGTATGAAGATGGGGAACAACACAACTTTAACTAGATGGATTATCTTATTGAAGCGTTGTTGAGGTGTTTTGAAGGTTCAAAAGGTTCTCAAATCTAGCAGTATATGAAATTTATCTCTATTTTTTAAGCTGATATCCAAATGAAGCTATAAATTGAATTGTTTACACATAAAAATGTCAAATTCTCTAGAGTTTTCTGTGACAACATAAAGTTTCATCAAATATTGTATATTCTACTCTTAAAGTTCAATTCATTGGTTGATCCATTTTGTAGTGATTCAGCTCCGCTATAACTTAAAGCTCTGCCTCTATCAACTTTCAAATTTCAAATCTAAACACCACATTTTGTTGAGTTTAACGACTTTGTCTTTACTTGAGATCTTGAAGTCAACAAGTTTGGCATTAGTTTTTTATGATTGTGGTTATTAAGCCCAAACAATTATGGTTCAGTACATGTATTTAAATTCTTAACAAGTGCATAAAAAAATGTTACTATTCCCCCTGACTCATTTGAATTAAGTTTCGATTCTATCAAAAATCATTACATGACAAATAATTGTCTTAAAAACAATAAAAAAAGTTGTTAAAACTAACTTTTAACCTTCACCGCAAGCAGTGGAGTGTGAAATAGTTGGGGAAAAAACGTCACAAAGTGAAATGGTAAAAATGAAAACATTTAAAAACATAAAACACCAAAATGGGCAAAACATTTTTTGCACCGGACAAACAAAACAATTCTCGGAAATGATAGCAGCGCTCTGTTGTTTGATTTTTGAAATTTTTTACACACACGAAAATTAACCAAATATCTGTTGGACTTCGTATGGGATTTGTTTTCATGATTTTTTCAGCTTTTATGGGCTGTGCAAATACGAAAAATATTTATATACACATGTATATACTCGAACGTATGTACGACTTGGCAAAGCAAACAAGTGCCATCAGGTGGGCAGCACACGAGGAAAGAGACACAGGCCGATGGGGCGTAGCAGAAATTCTCATATCATTCAAAATTGAGCAGTAAGCTGCAAAAAAAAACCCAGAACCCAAAAGCCTGCCTGCCGATAGAAAAACAACTGAGCCGGAGTTGTGAACAGGTTCCTCTGATGGTTGGATGCTGATGACGCATGGGTAAACAGTAGCAGAGTTCTATGATTTTGGTCTATAATTTCATACAAAAGTCTATGCCTGTGCAGCGGCTGGTGCTTAACTCTGTATCAGCTTCAGATCTTTTGGTTTTTCATTTCGAACTCGTTTTGAACAGAAACAGAGACCCAGAAAAGTGCCAGCCAGAACCAGTTACCATATCACTTATCATTATGTTTAACAAAAGTTGCCGAGCCGGTATGGCAGCATCCTCAAACTATAATTAGGACAAGACCTTGTATAATATGCCCAAAAGCCGCTAAGCTTTGCTTTATGAAAAGCTTAGACAATATTTGTTTGGGAAATTTCTAAAATAGTAGAAAATTTAAGTAATTATTATTCATTGGGTAGAGTTAAAGCAACCGTTTATAACTAGTCTCGTTAATGTGTAAAAAAAAGATAGCAACGCTGCAATGTCGGGAATGATCGAATATGAGATACTCCTTATATTTTAATTCAAAGTAAGATTTCAAAGCAATTATGTATTTCTTTACTATTTCTATATAAAGGGATATGATAATTTCAGACAGCTGTTTCTTATTCGTTTAACGTAACCAGAATTTCCATTTGGACACTTCAATACAAAAGTTTGCCCAAACAGCAACAACTGCCTCAAAATTTAATGCCATAAGCCCTACAATTTTCCTAAATAATTGCCTTTCTACTAAAAATTCGACTAAAAAATCAACAAACTTGAAGCTTTGGATGAAAACTAATTTAATTTCGGAATTTTCGGGTATTTTTCTAAATAATTATTTTAAACAAATTTGTAGCAATGTCCCCAATGTGAGCCGCCGCGCTTTGCCTTACTTCAGAGTAAGCAAATATGTGAAAGAATTATAGAAATCTTAATTTGAATATAGCTTAGTGAAATATTCCTGAATAATTTTAAAAATATCTCAATTTCGTAAGACTTTTCCAGATAAAACTATTGACTTCTTATAAAAAATGTTATTGCTTTTCGGGGTCCGACTTCTGAAGGCAATTTCTTATACGATTATAAAGCCAGGTCGTCTGAGCTGTCGTTAAATCGATGATGTGATGATGGTGATGTTACCCAAAGAGGGAATAGGATTAGAGGGAATATGCAGCAAGTGTATGAGATCTTGGGCGTTGATATAGACACAATTTCAGGACGACGAAGAGCCGAATATGACCGAACAAGATTTGAAGAAAATTATTGCTACAAAAAGTCATTTATCTTAATTTGTATGCAGGCCATATGTTGCATAACGTTGCATCCACAAATACCACAAACACAAGCACAGAACTTAGTTAATACTAAATTAATGTTGGGCCTTCTCACAAGCAGACTGCCTTTGAAGAATGTTTGTTATTTACAAAGGACATAGTCTGATATGCAATTATTAATTTATTACCTAAAATCTAGCAATCTAAAAACAGCAAGCCTTCTGATGATTGACTCTGGCAGGTCACGAAACAGCTGTAAAGTTAGCCAATCTTCAATTTTTTTTTTTTTTTTTTTTATCAATCTTCTGCTGTTGTCGAATACTGTAAGATGCGGCCGACTTCATGAAATCCGAGCGAAACCTAAGATATTTCAATGGCAGCTAAAAAACCCAAACGGTTTTTTCGCTCACTAACGACCTTAAGCCCGCTAATGAAAACAATTAGAACTCTACATGTAGATAAAAGGTAAATTTAAAAATCCTCGAATCTAAGCTCTATATATCAGAAAGTGTGTTAATATATTGTTCTCAGGTGCTGGAAATGCTCCAGTAAGTACGATATCACCGAGCACTATATGCTTACATTTGAAACCACTTTAGCTGTGTTAGACAAAGTGTAGGTGTCCAATTTTGTATCCACAATAATTATGGTTGGTGGCACTTCGATTGGCATATGGGCTTGCAGTGAGCTTAGCAAAACCAAATATCTGAAACCTCTCTTTGCCTTAACTAATTACAAGCATCCCAATGCAACAATATATATATATATATATATACCCTCTTACCGCAAATGATAAACAGTATTTAAAACTTTTTCGTAAAAAAAAACAAATCAAATACCTTAAACTAAATAATAAACATTAATTTAAAAGCACGAGCGGAGCGAACTGTCTGTCTGTGTCTGCTTGCTGCGTTCTCGCTCTCTATATATTTCTCTTTCCCTTTCGCTCACCTGCGTACGCTCCCACATATCAAGCACACCAGCTCCAGCTCCAGCTCGCTGTCGTTGGACAGCGCGCTTTGATCGCCGCTCAGTTGATCGGAGCTACTCGAACGCATCGCTGCTGGTCGACGTATGAAATCGTGCATTTCGCGTGTATTTAACTCAAAATAAACTACGATTATATATACTATATAGAGCTGTTGCAAGTTTTTCAAAAAAAAAGAAAACGAAAAAGTGTGTAAATAGATTTATGTGCAGTGAGCATTATAAGTGAACAAATTTCAACGTTGAAAGCAAATTGAAAATCTTTGCCAGCTAAAGTTGGCGCACAAATGTGTGAAATTTTTTAGGTAATGAAGCCTACACAAAGTATTTTATGTTTATTATGCATAATAAACCAACTGCAATGGGTTTTCTCTAAGTGAAACTACAATAATTGTTTGAAAATACATATATAAATGTATATAAAATACATGTATAAAAATACATATCAACATTTACCAAAAATCTAAAAAATTAAAATTTTACATAATTTAAAAAAAATTAATATTTAAAATATAAAAAAAACGTAACAAGCTGCGTAAAGTGAAATATTCAAAAAAAAGTATATACAAATTATTCTCAACATTATAGATTGTTTTATGTACTTTGATGTTCGTCACGGTTGATGTTCTGCGTGATTTTTCCACATACAAAATTAATTAATTTGCGCCCAGGCAATGCCTAATGATAATTGTTAGCACACATAAAACAGCAATAGAAAAACAGCAAAGATATACGAAAACTTGGTAATTATATTTCAGCCAGACTCCCTACAAAGACACACACAGACAAACACACACATGGACAGTACATGTATTGATGACAATGGCCGCCGCTTAAACGTTAATGTATTGGTGCGCTCAGTGATGTCGTTTGTTATAGTCGTTGCTCTTTTGTTGTCATATACTCTATATTAAGGGCTATTACAGCTCTGTCCTATCATTTTGCGGCCTCTTAAGACTTTAATTAAACATATATATTTGATCAGCTCGATATATATTAAGCAAAGATCTATGTCTCAGTCTGTCTTTTGAAGCTAGAGAGCTGAAATTGAGAGCAAGTTTTATTATCGTCGGCCTGATAAGTGTTTATATGATTATGCGGACATTTTCTGTTCTAATAATTATAATAATATCGACAACTCTTTAAGCGGAAAGATGAATGTATACACGGCATTGTCTGTACAAATTTTGGAATATCGAAAAGGGTTTTATGCATTATAGATCCAGTTTATACTTGACTTAATTTGAGATAATCTTGATAATCTTTCGCCGGCGTTACCAAAACATTCACCTTAAATACATCAGCCTCTTCCTCGGGTATCACCATACGTTGGCTTCAATGCTATGATTCGGATAAGATAATTTCTACTGGAATAGGTTTTGTCATCATTTGTATAGGATACGTATCCAAGCAATTCATTATGCGATTGGGAAAGTCTCACAATAGCGGCAAAGGCTACTAATCTTACCAATAATCATATTCATAGTGTCATATCCTGTGTCTCATAGATTGATTTTACTCTTAAAGTAAAAGCACATGTTGATACTCCATCACGACACCTATACCTTTTCTTAACCAGCTGGTTAATAAAATATTTGTTAGAGATATTGTTATATAGCACATTCCTTAGTTTAGTCAACTATACCCAATACTTATTTAGATAGAATTCCTTCCATCAATATTTGAAGCACACAATCTAGTAATCTATATAGTTTGAATAATTTGATTGCCTATTCGAAGCATTCACACTCCCATTTAAGCAAATTGTGGTAGTAATCTTTCATTAATGAACTCTTAACAGCCCTATTGCAGGGTATACAAGCTTCAGTAAAGCTCAAGTTAACATTCCTCACTTGTTATTGTTGGTTTTGTAATCATTTTGCTGTTGTTGTCATCAACATGTTCATATTGAGTTTTTTGTTATCTCAAAAGCGCGCTCTGTGCCAACTTCCACCGGAGGGGCTAGTGGCCTGGCTCGGCTCTGAGTCTCTTATCGCCGCCAGGCATTGCCTTTTCCCTCACTTCACCTAGCCCTGTCTAGCCTGAGGCGGCTTTATCAAAATTCTGCGAATAAGCAATGAAAGAACTCCTTTGTGAGCCCTAAACTGGCTTGAGTTTGAACCCAAAAAGTGTGTCGCCTGCCAACTAATTAATCGACCTTCGATTTATAACAATTTTTATGAACTATTTAATTATAATTTCTAAAGAGATGTGAACTTTACTCTTTGCGTTATTTGTAAGTACGTAGTGCATTTATAAGTGACTGGCAAAATTCTCGGAATGCACTGAAAGGCAACTACGTAAATCATTCTAATTTGCATTCCACGTAAAACGCAGGTTTATACCTAGACACAAAACAACAACAACAACAATGAGACAAATTGGAATATTATTATTATTTATTATGCTTTATGCAACATTTTTATGGGCAATAATTAGTGTTTATACGAATATTTAGCATTGAGAGGGATAGAAATTGAACATTTCGTGGGGGTATGACATTTCTCGCTTATCTACGATGTACGGCAGCTGGCAATATATAGGCAGGCCTTCGTTTTTCAAAAACCATCATGGGTCACATTTGCTTATCAATTTTATAGAATACAAAATATTATATAGAAAACTTATACTTATCAGAAAACTCAATGAAATAGTGACTCAGTTTTAATGAGAAGTCTGAAATGGAAAATTACAAAAAAGAAATAAAAAGGAATTTATCTGAGCAATAAATAATATTGCGGTTGACAATTTTCACACCTGCAAAGAAATTGCCAGGGTTTAAAGAATACAAGTATTATAAAGACAGATTGATACATAATATTTGGAATAGCCAAGGTCTCTGCTTATAATAATATGTCCCCAAATCCTATCTGTTCCCCTATCCGAACGGTTTCAACAATTTTTGCACTAATTCGATAGGAATTTACATTTCTTTATATGACAAACTTTTGAAATGTCTATGGCTACTAGGTAAATTTGTAAAAATTGTGTGATATGAATCCATCCTCATCAAGCAATCAATCAGGAAATCATTCAAAAACGGGAACAGACCTGAATGATATACAATATTTGCCAGTCAAAATTGTGACTTTATAGTCAGTTATCAGCAGAGGATTCTAAAACTTAATTGATGTTTCCTTGAAGAGGTCTTAGGAAAGATAATGTAGAAGGTGTCACAGAACAGGCGCCTCTGAAGCCATAGGAAATATGGTATGAAATGTTACGAGCTTTTAAAGAGTTCATTAGATTCCTTTCCAGTCTATCTCTGTATTTGCTGGAGAAGTGATTTTTCGGTACTCAGATTAAGGTCAAGAGGCAATGTTAAATGACTGACGTAGCAAGGTCTGAATTATATATCATTTTGATTTGGATTTTTCTAAAAACCAGGGTCTCTAATCAGCATCTTTCATCAAGCATATTGTTCTCTAATTCTAATGCTAATTCTCTAATTCTCTAATTTTCTGATTACTATTTTACTCTATTTTGTTAATTTTATAATTAAGAGATAATCTTTAAATTAAATGCAGTTGTTTTTGATTTAGCAGCATACTTTGATCTCCTCAAGCTGTTAATGAACACGATTTATTTCCTGGTTATCGAGGAGCTTAATATTACAGGGAAACATTGCCAGTTAGTTTTGTTTGATATTACCTCAGCGAAGATATACATCGGAATGATCTATCTCCATGACTTGGCCTGAGTCTTAAGAGACGAAAGCTTTTCGAAAGTTTATAAAAATAATTTCCTTTTCTTTCTACAAATTTTCATATGTAAAATGTAGATGAATTTATATAGTCAGCATTTATTTAAGGAATTCATTTAAAGTGAGGTGGAAACTAGGTCGAATTTTTTAGAATTTCAAATTTGAACTAGCTCTCGCATTGAATTTATATTTATAATATTATTTTTATATGTATTTTATAGTAATTTTAATTCTACGTTTAGATCTATATTAGAATATTATAGAATGTTAAAACGATGCCTAGCTTAAATCATTAAATATAAAGCCCTATGTTTTCATACTTGAATCAAGAAAAAACGACTTCAAAGATCGCCAAATTCGAAAAAGACTTCAGCCAATAGGCGAAATTGTTAATTTAAGAACTTTTTTTTAATTCAGAATTCTTATATCAAGAATGCTTTTGACTAAATCAAACATATAGTTTTAATATAAACGCCAAGTCTCATTTACTTCGGAAACAAGAGTTTTAGTTCTAAAACTAGGAATAAATTTGAGGCTTCAAAATTCTTAAAATAAAAAATGAAATCAAAATTCAAATTTAACTAAAACTGTATCATCTGTATCATGCATACTGAGATTCTCTCTACCGTGTCAAAGATATCATATTCTCAGAAAACTCTTAATAAATAATCTCTCTAATCAAATAAGTTCCCCCATAAATAATATTCAAAAGAAAAGTAGTAAAATCCATTATATAAAAATAAATACATTGTTTTAAGCAATGCCTAGACACTCTTGACTTCTCCTGTGCAAAAATATATATTATTACAGCCACCAACTCGCTTGAGTTTATCATTTAAGTTACTCCTTATCAGATGCCTCTCTCTAAATTAACAAAGCAAATTTACTTGCAGATGCTCATGATGTGATATTTGCCTAGAGCTGAGGCCCCGAGGAACAACAAAAACACAAATATTCGAGAGCTCGCCAAAATAAACAGTCAGACGAAATGTTTTCCAAAAACCGTGCGATTCGCCGCTGTTGATGCTGTCCAGTGCTGGAAACAAGTGCTAAATAGGAACTCGCAGAGATTCAAAAGCAAAACGTACACAATTTTGCAAAACACATAAACTTCCACTGAGCAGGCTATAAAATAAAATGCATTTCAACAATGAAACGGAAATGAATCAAAGCCCACATGCAAACCATTGCACAATCAATCTATCAGCTGGTAAAAATTGCAGTACATCGTCCACAGATTCGGGCGTAATACTCATTGATAATGCGGCCACATTCAAGGCGGAAACAACGTCGACCAAAGATAACAGCAACAGCGACAATAGCCATAGCAGCACATCGGGCAAAGGGGATGGTGGAGAGGAGACTACGAACGCCAGAGCGCAGCACATCAGCATTGAGCACACGTTGAACATCAGTCAGGGTGCCGGCGCTGATGGCAAACCCAATCCCAGCAAAGCATCACCTTCACTCTCCATACGCAGCACCACCATATCCATAGTGTCCATCGATGAGAATGCTGCTGATTCTAGTTGCATCGACAGCGATGACTCCGAGGGGGGTGCTGAGGGCTATACGGTGCAGAAGCTTGGCCAACAAACAAGCTACCCGCCTAACAGTGTCGATCTCACAAAGCACCTAAATCCTGGTCTAACGGTGATCAGTCGACAGGTGCAGCCTGGTCATGCCGAAGTGCCACAGCCTGCCGAAGCCGGTGTTATGGCCAAGCAGCTGCTCAACGGCAATCTGAATGTGAGCGCGCAACCAACGCCGGGCGCCATTGCCACGCCCCCTCCTCAACAGATTGGCAACATTGCGTTGACCAACTCCACAGATGTGACCTTTGGCGACAAGCACTTCTATGAGGGACCCGTCACGATACAGCAGTTCCTCATCGACAATCGTGACAAATGGAAAAGTGCCAATGGCAGTGAGGCTGGTCAGGATAATCCCAGCTTTAATGACCAGGCAACGCCCAATGGCAGTGCTCCAGGTAAGTGCAAATGTAGTATGTATACATGTACGTATGTATGTGCACTGTATGTATGTATGAATGTTTGTGAGTGAGTGAGTACTTATGTGTTGTGGCTCAGTTTGGTTGCTTGTTTGATTGTTCTCTTATTTATGTTCGCTATTTTCCCTCATATTGGCTCTGGGTTTTTGTTTGTTTATGGCACGACCTCGAGCTTGTGCAGCATTTTGTTTACACAAAGCTTTAGCGGGCGGACATTTTGAATTGTATTTATGATAGTCCGCACTATTGTGTTTAGAATACTCGATTAACAGATGCCCCACATCAACAGAATTAGTTTAGTGTTATTCAGATAAGATATAAGTTTAAATAGAGCATTATCATTGGGCATTCAGCAACATCGATTGCGACTCATTCATTCTTTAAATTATTATCATATATAAGTTATTATTAATTAGCTTTTGTCAAGATTCTGATGCGTTTTTAATTGCTTTCGGTTCTTTTCTGACAGTCTCTTCATTATCCCAAATGCCAAATCTAAAATAGAAAAACAACTCTAGAAATAACAGAATGATATATATAAATGATAGCCCTAAGTAACAGCCAAATTGCATCTGGGTTGAAACCCCCTGATTCCCTTGGTGTTAAATTAGTGAGATTCTGAAACTTCTAAGTTCAGTGAGATTCCAAGATCGAAGATTCACATAAGATTTGGATAGTTGTAATTGTATTTTAGATGATTAATTAATGGCTCCGTTGAAATTTCATACATAATTAGCTGCCAAGGTTTGGAATATGTTTCTTATTTTCCCACAGGACTGTTCCCAATTCCAATTTGATTTTCATTGCATATGTAAAAGATCGAGTAAAAAACAAGTCTTATAAATTGTTAACAAGTTGGAAGAAATGACAGATGCGGTGGCTACATTGGTAAAAAGGTGGAGTATAACCATCATCGCGGAGCAATCTGCTGCAATGGTACATAAACTCTGCAAGAATCCATAACATATTAGTCACCCCGATCACTCTCATTGACTCGCACTGCTATCTAGGAATCCACCTTGAGAAAAAGCTCACTTATAGGCAATATATGACAGCGATTAGCTTCAAGATAAAGAGCAAAATAAAGAAAAGAGCGGAGCAAGTTGGTTCTAAAAAGACAAGCAGGTGGTTGCCCCTGTCTTTAGATAAGCCCTACTAATATGGGGCTCCTGTTCCAAAACCCAGCTTGGAAATATACAAATTCTTCAAAATTTGTGGCGCCCCTTGGTATGTGGTCAACAGCACTCTTCATAAGAACCTGGGTGTCAGACAAGTGGGAGATGTACTAAACTCAACAGCTACAAAACATTTTGACAGGCTTTAGGAGCACCCTTATCCTTTTTGCTAGGAGTCTTCTCTACCCCTTGAGAAGAAGAAGGCTGAAGAAGCGGCACCAGAGGGACAATATTGATGTCAAATATAATCAACCTTCACAATTTTGGTTTGGCTTTGACATTATCTCGTAGTCATAGATATTTTAGAAACTTCTCATAAAAGTAATGGAATTTCCATAGAATTAAGATCGTTCACATACAAAAACAATCGGAAGTGGCAACAGGATGAGGTATAAGAGAGCTTGCCTGATTGTTTATTTCAGCCTCTCAGTAGATCAAGGTGATAATTGAATTATTTAGAAAAACATTCAAATATTCTCACACTTATAGTTCACACTCTGTTGTTACTAATAGTTTAGCAACATCTAACTTCAGAGCATCAGATCAGTGCAATTTGAAGTGTTTATATATCCCATATTAGTTCGATTCTCTATAATTGTACCAACTTTTCAACAGCATAATATAATATAGTGATTGATTCTACCTGATTTTGATATGATAAATGATAATTTCAAAGAAAATGAATGATAAGATGAAAGCTTCACAGAAGTACAACTAGATTCGCATCCAATGAAGTGAATAATTTGTATATGCTGATAAGAAGACACTAAATTGATAATTTAAATAGATTTCAAAGAAATTTAAACTGGTTCTAGGTGACAAAAACTGAAACTTGTAGAACTGCTACAACAAGAAATGATTTTGGCAAATTTTTATACTCCAACCAGTCTTATCTTGTTTCTATTCATAAATTCATAAGATGACTTACTTTTGACTGGTAAGTCTAGTTATTGATAAGCTATTTCTTTTATTTCTAGCCAAAGTCAAGGCTATATGAAACCATTTTTAGCTAAAAGTAATTATTTACCAGCCCACATACACATATTGCGCATACGCACCGTAAATCACAAAGGCGTAAGAAATTGCGCATATGAATGAAGCAACAAATGTATCGAGCTGGAGGAATACATAAATAAATACTCGCCCAATAGCAGCTGGCTACAATCAATTGTTTACCTTAAATTTATTTCACAATTACCATAATTAAAAAGGCAAACAAGAAAGTCGATCGAAATATAATCTCTTTCTTTGCCACATTATTCAACTAGACAATAGCTGAGCTAGCAAAGCTTAAACTTCTTGTTAGCTTAGTTTAACCAACTAAGGTGCTTTTTAATACAACTGTGCTTCCCCTAGAAATAGAATATCAGGCAATGGGGGAACTTTTTCTTTAAATGTAAATTAATTTCTTTCACATGTGCCAAATAACAAGTGCAAAATATAGCGAGCACTTGGCAGACCTTGTTCGGTATGCAAATACGTATATAAAATGGAAAAAAGTACCTCAAGCTTATATTGATTCGGTTGCGATTTGCACAGTTGCCAGTTTAAGGCGGACGCACGATGTCGAAGTACGCGCAGGAATTTTGTCCAAAGTGTGGTGATTTTATATACAAGCCCATCAGATGTGATAACACTCTCTGTGGACGTGTGTTTCATGCTCCGTGCATGGGCTTGAGCATAGAACAGCTGAAAATTATGCAGATAATGCCAAACTTTAAATGGCATTGCGATGATTGCTTAGTTAACAGTCAGAGACAGCAAGAACTTACCCAGAGTCTGGAGAAGTGTCTGAGGCAACATGAAAAACGTTTAGAGCTACTCGAACAGGGCTTAGAGCAGCGTGAGTGTTATATGTATGAGTGGATGAAGTGATTATGTAACTAATTATCTTTTCTCTATAATTATAGATAGATTCCCCTCTGCCACATATCTTTACGTTCGTTTTATTACATTTAAAATTTCCTTCTTTCCTTTGCCAGGTACCAAATTGAGTGATGCAACTGAAGCCCCTCTGCTGTGTCCCTATCTACCACATACCGTTAGTCGCAAGGCCATCGTTATAACGGTCCTATTCGTGCTATCCACCATAGTGATTGGTGTCATACTGGCCACCACCACAAATCTGTTTGGCAAAAGTAAGCTTCTTGATGCTGACGATTCCAGACTAAATATTCCAATCAATTCAACCATAGGTACAGTTTTGTCCTCTAAATCAATGTTTGTGTGCTCCCCACAAAATTGGGTGCTAGCTAATTGGCAAAATGTAGTGCTGTTAACCCTATAATACCCCTTCGCTGCATGTTTAACCCAAAAAAAAAGCTAATGCCATTAAATCTCATGCCAAAATGTAACTAAAGACACCACTATAAGCCTAACTAAGTATTCTTAAAGTAATGCGCGTAACTGTACACCTGAACAGTGTTGTGAAGTGCTCTATTCAAGTGCCGAGTGTGCCCTTAGTTCAATTGAATGGAATATGAAAGTGTGCGCTTAAATTTGGTAGTTGATAGTTAATCACAACCGCCATTTCACCTCTTCATGCTGCAGCCCCTGATGTGATTGATGATGGGACACTGGTGGTGCTCAGTGTTAAGGACTGGGGTGGTAAGCCGCCTAAGAAAGAGCTAGATAAGCTAAATCTGCCTGTACATCGGGTCATCATTTCGCACACTGCTGCCGAGGACTGCGAATCGCAGGTAAGTTGAGCCATCTCCATCGACACTCAAACCACCTACAATATGGAACCAATACCTTACCCCAGGATGTCTGTGCCGATCGCGTAAAAACTGTGCAGTTCTTTCACATGGACAGCTGGAATTGGGATCATATAGGCTATAATTTTCTAATTGGCGGCGATGGACGCGTCTATGAGGGTCGCGGCTGGGACAATCAGGGTGCCCATACGTTAGGCTACAATGCCGATGGAATTGGTATCTCGTTCATAGGCACCTTCACCAATAAGGTGCCTCCAGAGCGACAGCTTAAGGCTTGCCAACTGCTCATCGAGGAGGGAGTGCGCCTGAAGAAATTGGTGCCCGACTATAGGCTATATGGACATCGTCAGCTAAGTGCCACCGAAAGTCCAGGGGAACGCCTATACAAGATCATACAAACCTGGCCACATTGGTCACATGAGATCAAGATATAGCATTTAATATTTATATTTAAGCTTAAATTAGAGATTTCTAAATCTATGTATTATACTCGTTCTATTGTAAATAAATTTTTTGGTACAAAATGAAAATCTACAGAGCTTTCAATTTAAGTCTTTAATCCAAATCTTTTGTGGATGCATGTTATATGTGTATACAAGATATATTCAAGGTGGTAGCTATTATATATATATATATTATGTTCACAATTCACATCCTTCCACATCTATAATAACAATCACTTTATCAATTTTCATACGTTATCGACGCGTTCTTCACCGTCAAACAGTGCTGTGAAGTGTTGCAAAAACCGAAGAATATGTACTTGTACCTTGTACCTAAGTTGAGTTGAATGGAATATGTATATTGTATACAAATTACCCACAGGTCGTCATACTGCACGTATGTATGTATGTATATATACCCACCCACACCTATGCACGCTTCTCTACGTGTAAAACAATGCCTTAGCTTTTAGCAACGCCGACTAACCTAGACCCTTATATATGCAGCATCATCAGACGATGATATTATAGCAAATGGCAAACTAGTGCTGGTTAGCGTCAAGGATTGGGGCGGCCAGCCGAACAAAGGGAAGGTAACATCGCTTGAGTTACCCGTGCACCGTGTAATTATATCGCACACCACCACACAGAGCTGCGAATCGCTGGTGAGTGCTAGTTATCTAGTTGTAGTATCAACACATCCTTAGAGATATTTCTTAAACAGGAAGTCTGCTCATATCGTGCACTTGTTGCCCAAACGTATCACATGGATGCCTTGAACTGGACTCAGGTGGGCTACAATTTCATGGTGGGAGGCGATGGACGCGTATATGTGGGACGCGGTTGGGATATAGTGGGTGCACATACCCTAGGTCACAATACGGGCAGCATAGGCATTTCCTTCATAGGCAGCTTTGATAAACTGGAGCCAAACGAGCAGCAGCTAAGGGCTTGCCAATTGCTTATCGAGGAAGGAGTGCGATTGAAGAAATTGGCACCCGACTACAAGTTGTACGGTCATCGGCAATTTGTGGCCACCAAAAGTCCCGGCGAAGTGCTGTATAATATCATTAAGAAATGGCCACACTGGACGGATCAATAGTTATATCAATGAAGTTTCCAAGTCAAAGCTTAAAAATGTGTTATATTTTGTATGAAAAAAGTTAATAAATTTAGGAAATATATTCGAATAAAATATATTTCTAACAAATCAGAGATATGCTATGGTTTGTGTGTACATAAAGACAATTGTGAGTAGAATCCCGCACTGTGGTTTCAGTCTGCTTAATCATTCATAACACTAACTAATGCACCCGCCTGGCCACACTAACATACATGCCCCACTTCACTGCAAGAGTGCTCTGCTAATTCAATCCAATCACTCTTCCACTTTACAGATAAGGACAACATTGGTGGCGGCCTAGTGCTGAGATTTGTCCAACGCGCCGCCTGGCTAGCTCAGCCGCCACAAAAACCTCTACGCGAACTATCATTGCCTGTTCGGCTGGTCATAGTCATGCCCACCAATTCGGAAAACTGCACCACCCAGGCTGAGTGCGTGTTCCGTGTGCGCTTCCGTCAGACCTTCGATATTGAGTCACTGCAACAGGATGATATAGTCTTCAATTTTCTAATTGGCGGCGATGGCAATGTATATGTGGGCCGAGGCTGGGATCAAGAGGGTGCACACATGTATGGCCATAACAGGGGCAGCCTGAGTTTGGCCTACATTGGTTCGTTCCAGAATCAGAGCCCCTCGCCAAAGCAGCTTAGTGTGACCCGACTGCTGCTCGAACAGGGCGTCAGTCTGGGCAAGATTTCAAGCGATTACAGACTGACGGCGGCCAGCAAACTGGAGCCAACCATTACCGATTACAAGGCCGAGGAGCTATACAAGAGCTTTGCCAATTTTACACACTGGTCATAAGTAGTTAAGCCCTAAACGAATCTTCATCTTTGATATACTAAACCATAGTAGTTGTACTCCTCTTTAAAGTGTGGCATATATTCATATAACTAGACTTACGATTTGTTTAAGCAATTGTGATATTATACGGAAATAAAAAAACAAGAAAAATAACCAAGAAATTAACCAAATAATGCTTGGGTATCTGTCAACTGGTGTGTCTAGAGTTCAAATTCAGCTGATAGCCGGACGAGGGGATTTTTCTGAATTCTAACGGACAGCCGCAAAACGTGACTTAATCGCAGCAGCCAGCAACAAGATTATTTATCAACTATAGGTGAACCAAGGGCAAAGAATTAAAAGAAAAAAAAACAAGAGCTGACTATACTTGTTAGAGGTGTGTATTTGCCTTCAAAATGTAACAACAAATCTCATCGCGCACATTTCAACGTTCATATCTGTGTGCCAAGCTCCGACTTCAAAGTGGGCGGACATTTGCAGATTTTGCTCTCCACAGAAGCACACACAAGTCAAGCATCATTTATAATAAAAGCTTTTGAACGTATCAAAAGCTCACTTCTACACTCAAAGAACTCAAGAACGCATCAAAAGTCAACTGTATTCGAAACTATAGCAAACATATTATTACATTAGGAAAAGAAAATGTATAAATAATATAAATTTTCAAATTTTAGAAAGTTTTTACTGAAATTGAAGTTGAAATTAAAAATAAAAATCAAATATAAAATTTGTTTAAAAAATATTTTCAATATTTCAGAAAATATTGTTGAAGTTTTGAACAATATTCACTAATTATTATAAAATATAATTTTCTCCAAAAATATTTTCTAGATTTTATAAAAGAGTTTTCCATAATTCGTAATGTATTTTCTATAAATCGAGCAATATATTTTTATAATAATAAAATAATATATAATAATTTTATATAATAAATAACAAATAAATTTAAAAATATAAATAAAATATATATAAAGCTGGAACTAAGCCCAGAGTTTTATAAAGCTGGAGCATGGCTTAAAATAAAATAGTTCATAGAATTATATTAATCAGGCAGCGGTCATCTGGTCCGAATCTTTACCTTATGATCGAATTTACACGAAGATCTAAGGGCTAAAAAATATTTTAATTATTCAAGTACAAATTCTAAAATAATTCAGATAAAGAAAAATACAATGATTGTGAAAATATCATAGAGGAAGCAGTCAGGAAAATGTAACATTGATTCAATGGAAACAATGAAATATCATTTGTTTTTTTATTGAATTGAATCGCAAATATATGAGCGTACATCGTTCTGTTCAATGAAAATTTCATTTAAAAAATATTTCTAAAAATATGTTTAATTTTGTATGATTTGTAAATAAATAAATTTTAAAAATTTTCTAAAAATGTTTTTTTCTGAGTGCAAACTCAACTGAACGTTATCTACGAAAAAGCTCTGCGAAAAACGGTCGCTGCCGCTGCGCATTTCAGATCGGGGATTTTTCTGCCTGTCAACAATATTAAACAGCTATCAGAACAACTTGCGAGCGAGCTTATGTAGAACTTGCTGAGCTGGGACTGAGGTGAGATGTTTCAGTTCACAACGAGTAAGTGGCTTGACCAGACCCCGCCGCCACTGAGATGCCAAAACCACAACAACCTGTAACAAGGGACACGGAAAATCAAGATGCGTCTTCAAATGTAAAAAAACAGCCGCGGGAATTGATTTGGCTGTGTGCATTTCTAATGCTGCTTCTGACCATTGCCGGCAGCTACTTTTTGTGGCTGATGTGTGAGTCTATCGCAGAGATATATAAGAGTTGATATAGCTTATAACAGGTTCTTAACATCAACTAGTGCGTTCAAATACTTTGTCAAACAAAACTCTGCACATACTCGATCGCAGTGAGTGGCGGGGTGAAGCACCCAATGAACAGTTAGAGCGTCTGGAGTTGCCTGTGTCCAATGTTATCATACATCACACGGCCACGGAAGGCTGCGATACTGAGGTAAGTTTGAAATGGGTAATATAAACACTTCATCTGGTAAATACCTCTGGATTCCAGATGTAAGTTAAACAGAAGTCTGGTTAAAACTGGTTTAATTTGGGGTTTACATTTATCTTTGAATCTTGAAAAAATTCTATTAATAAAATTTTCGTTATACATATATGAACACATATGTACATAAGTATTAGAGATGTGCTTGTGACACGATCGCACATTCAAAATGAAAGTTAAGTTTTGAAGCACGAATTAGAATAAGTTAGATAAGACAGAAAGAAGAATTGCTTAAAATTATTTCTGCATTATTTCACAGGGGGATTTGTGTTAAGATACGGTAGAGATAAGGCTTTAGTTTGTTTGTCAAATCAAGAATACTTCTTGGAGGTGACGAATTATAAATTGATACAACACTCAAAATTAACAAACACTCTTTCATTCAATGTTGGGAAATATATCGCTAGTGTCTTCCAAGTCGTCCAAAGTTTCTCCTTTTGTCTCGGAAACCAATGTCTTTACGTAACTCCAATATAGAATACCACTTTGCCTCGCCATTGACTTAAACATTCTCGCCGTTCTCAGTGATTCTTGTATTAAGGAAGAGCGCTTCCACCGACGCATAAAGCACCCGGAATAGTGTGGGTCTTTAACGATTTCAGAGAAATCTGATCTGCAGCAATATTTCTCTGGAAATGTTTCTCTAACTTTCCATTACTATTTCTATTCCTTCCAGGACATCTGCTGTTATCGCATGCGAATCATTCAAACTTTTCACATGGAATCCCTAGGCTGGCACGATATCGCCTATAACTTTCTGGTGGGTGGTGATGGTCAGATCTATGTGGGACGCGGCTGGCATGCGCAGGGAAATCATGTCAAAGGCTATGGGGCCATATCCATTAGCATTGCCTTTATAGGAACCTTCGTGAATGTGGAGCCAGCGGCACGACAAGTTGAGGCTGCCCAACGGTTAATGGAAGAGGGCGTGCGCCTGCACAAACTGCATCCGGATTACCGCATCTATGCCCACAGGCAGCTGAGTGCCACAGAAAGTCCTGGACAGAAACTTTATGAGCTCATACAGCACTGGCCACGCTGGTCCCAAGAGGTGACATCACGTAAGTCGAATATCTGCAGCAGATGGCTCAGCCACTTACACCATTTGTTAATCTTCAGTGCAGCGCCTCAATAATGACACCCTGAAGTTTGTGCAGCGCGCCTTTTGGCTGGCCCAGCCACCCTCGAGGCAGCTGACACCCTTGCCAAAGCCCGTTGGAAGCATATGTTTTGTGCCAACGCAGTCTGATCCTTGCTCTACGCAGGCTGAGTGCATATTTCGCGTACGCTTCATGCAAACTATACACATGGAGAGCCTAAAACTGGCGGACATCAACTACAATTTTGTGGTTGGTGGCGATGGTAGCGTCTATGTGGGCAGAGGTTGGAATTACAGTTGTGATGCCCTGGAAGAGTCAACTAGTTGTGCATTTACAGTGGCCTTCATTGGCCAGGCGAAGGCAACGTCCAGACAAACACAAGCGACACGAGAGCTGCTAAACGAAGGCATTAAGTTGGGTAATTTAAGCCCGGATTATCGCTTGATAGGTGAACTGAAGTAGGGAGTCATTTGACGGAATGGCAATGGACAAAGCCAACAGCAAAACAGTGATCTATATGGGTACTTATTAAGCATTTAGGTATAGACAATGAGACTCCAAATGGAATTTGAAGTGATGGAGAAGGAGGCATTAGTAGAATGAGAAATGTTTCTTCAACCGAGCATGAAATTCTCGAATGACAACCTCAACATTACAGACTCGCCTTTTCAATAGTTTGAAGACTTTGAAAGTGCTTCAATATCGATATATCTATATAGAAAAACTGCATTTAAGACCAAGATTCTTGTAATCGAATAGTCAGCTCAACCATTAAAAATTGTTTAACATATTTTTTAAGTGTTTAAGTTTCTGTGATTACAACAAAGTTTCTTTTGTCATTTAAAAGCAGAAATGTACATAAGTAAGGATTGTACAAAAATAAATTAAGATTAGTGAATATTAAACATAGATTCAACTTTCATTCCAAAGGCGAAACGACAAATTAACATAGTACTTATTTACACTGCACGTTATTGGCATAGGTACAGCGACACTTTTGTCTTTTAAATAAAAGTAAAAATCGTCGAAAAGGAATACAGCATATACATTTAGAAAACTCTTTAGCATAAATGACTGACTGATATGGATCAAGATGGAAAAACTCAAAACAGAAGTGGCTTAAAATCGAGATCAAAGTTAGTATGTGAATAAATTTGTTTGCCTCAAATTGTTGTATATTTATTAACTTATTTCTTTAATATGCCTGCCGCCATAACTTCTAAGAAGAAACTGTAGCATTCCTTTAAATCAGAGATGGGCAGAATCCAAAGACAATATCCCGCTAGATCTAGATCTATGGATGAATCCCCTATAGATGAATCTCGAACATAACCAGCGTGCAGACAAAACAAACATCTGGTAAAAATTTCAGCTCTGTAGCTCTTAAATCAGCTGTTAGAGTACACTCACTCGGTACGCTTTCTAACTTGCCTCAGCATACGGTTAGCCAAGTTTTAACTAACACACAAGCAAGCAATTTTTCCCCAACAATTTTTGCCTTGGCATGTCCTTTGTAAGATACTAAAAATATTATAATATTTTATAGAAATAAACATGCCTTTATTACATT
Organism: Hirtodrosophila duncani; assembly: GCA_037043425.1. Lineage (NCBI taxonomy): Eukaryota > Metazoa > Arthropoda > Insecta > Diptera > Drosophilidae > Hirtodrosophila > Hirtodrosophila duncani. Next base: position 1,873,166 of record JBAMBM010000834.1, on the reverse strand, counting down.
TTAACAACTTTTGGTTTTCCTTCTTTTTTTTTGTTTTGATTATACTTGTTTTTTTATATAAGACTAACAATTTTGAAAACGTATTGCATCTGATTGTAACTTAAGGAGAATACATGACATGCCAGATGTTGCATTAACCTCGCTAAATGACACTTTGTGCTTAGAACAATTGGCTAATTGAAATTCATAATTTGGAATTTGGAACTTGCGAACATGGCTACAACATAAACTTAGCTAATTAGGCTACATATATAATGAGACGGCGAGCCAGACGGCGAACGAGTTATCGCTCGATCGTTGCATAATTAATGATCCAAGATGCGCATGTTACCGGAGACAATCTTATTCTCCAATATAGCGCCGGCGGGTATATCAATTCGATCACCATGATTGGCTATAATGATCACAGTTCCCTGCAAATGAAAAGTCACAGATATTACTTTTCTCTACCGAATGGGATTCAATTTGATCAACTTACACGCAAGGAAACGCCACGTCCGAAGGTCACATCTCCACTGACCGTCAAATGGTCCAGCTCAATTATATCAGGTATATTAGCAAATCGACCCAGGAACTCCTTAACCTTGGAGAAATGATTTTCGCCCAGCTTCACCAGCGGTGTGGTGGGGAACATTCGCTGCGGCGACATCACCAGGCTGCCATGCTTTAGCGTATACAAATTAGACATGACCAGCAGCAAATCTGAGGACTTCTTCACGGGCAAGAAACGAGAGCGTGGCACATTAATGCCAATGGCGCCATCAAAGCATTTCATGGCAGCACCCACAGCCGTCTCTAGCTGGATGACACGCAAACCATTCTCCAGCGTCTTATTGTTCAAAATAATCTCCATGTTCAGAGTGCGTTCGCGTAAAACACGATCAATAGCTATGGTAGATGAGGAAGATGAAGATTATAGCAGCATTTTAGGCGCTCGTTTAAAGCGCAAGAGAAAGCCACTACACACCTGACAAGTTGGCCCAAATGTTGTTGGTATTGAAAAACTTAAAAGTCTTCACCGATTTGAAATCATCCACATGCTCCTTGGGCACCTGAGCAATTTCCAGCAAGCGCAGCTTGTTCTCCATTTGAATGAGTGTGCCACCCTGTAGAGAGAGAAGAATTATTTAGATTGTTTTATTGAGTTCCTAAATTAAGGTTGAAAGGCCAAATGGGGTATTCTAAAGCACCTCCCATTATGAAAACTCATAGAAATCAGTCCAGGCGTCCGATAAGAGAGGACATTTTAAATTATATCCAAGAATTCCATGAGATAAGGTGTTAAGGTGACATATATCATTGATTTTCGTTTGACTTTTGGCCTTGTTTACCCCCACTTTTACTCTATTCGTAATCCTCCACCCACCTTGACATCAGCACGTGTTTTATCTGTGACCTCCATCACAAATTCGACGGGTGTGCTGGCACGCTCCTCCCCCACCAGCTTGTTGAGTATGTTCAAATCAACAGTTGCGCCCAGATTGTCAATGTTGGACAGGAAACAGTATTCGCGACCCTCCTCAATGAACTTCTTCAGCAGGCCCGAGTTGCGGAAAGTATCGTAGAAATCGCCGTGACCAGGTGGATACCAACTAAAAGATTTACAAAGTTCAGCAAACACACATAAAAGATTTGCTGCTCGCATTTACTTACGCCTCCATATCTTTCTCAATCTCAAAGTCCTTGGCTATTGGCAGGAAATGCTCGCGACTGATGCGAGGAAAGCAGCTCTGATTGAAGGTGTGTATCTGAACACGGAAGCCCTTGTATTTGCGAACTATCTTCTCGGTATCTTCATCCGTGTTGAAGGAGTTCATCAGAACCAACGGCACATTCGCATCGTAGGTCTTGTTAAGATGTTCAATCTGCTGCACGGTCAGATCCAAGAAGGTCAAATCGGATCGCACGGGTATAACACTCTTGGGTCCATGGCAGCCCATGGAAGTACCCAAACCACCGTTGAGCTTGATCACCACCAGCTTATCCAACATGTTGCGTATCTGAGCGGGACAGGCAAAGGTTAGCAGATCGCTTGGGCATAGATTTTTTATGGTTAGAGCAAAGGAGTCGTTAAGCTGCAGCAGCTGCAGTGATAGCCGATATTCTGCATATATATTTTTAGTACAACAATATGCTAGTGCTTAAAAACTAAGACTAAATTATATTAATTACGAAATAATTATACAAATAACAATAAAAACCAAAAACTAAATAAGCGTCCATAAGCCCAATTAGAGTTAAATGTTGAGCAGGGATTTCAAGAGAGCAAGAGCGAGAGCGAGAGCAAGAGAGCAAGAGTTCAAATATTAAAGCGCCAGTTTAGCGTGGAAGTAAGGGTAAGTGAAAACGCTTTTACCTCATTCTATATATATATATGAATATATACTCGTTTATAGGTCAGACATTAGCCATAAGAATGCGCCATTGTCACATTAAGTACAAAGGGCAACAATGAGTACAATTCAGTTTTCAAATCAAAGATCATGAAAATATGCAGAGGTTTGGAAAAAAAAACATAAGAAAGTTATTATTAGGTGAGTAATCAAATGTGTATACGTTCGATAAGGTGGGGTTTTCTTTCTTTGAATGAATATTGAATTGGATTGAATGATCGATTCTTGGGGATTTGCACCAGGACAGCAAACACCTTGCTAGAATGCGAGTCAACAAAAAAAAGAGCTATGGTGGTGATACGTTACATACCTGATCATTTTTGGGCGACTTGAGGTTGGAATAGTTCATAACCGCATTCTCGGGCAACTTTTGGATTTTGTTCCAGTCCAAGGCAGGACCCTCTGTGAAAGGTAACATTTTTGGAAATTAAGAGAGTACTTTTATTTGTTAGCGATCTTTATTCTTCTAAGCTTTTAGTTCAAATTCATTTGTATTAGCTTGCTCAAGGTCTTGAGTGAGCCATAACGTGGATTGTTTTTAAGCAGTCTTTGAAAGGCCTTAGAAGTCGATATTAACAGACTCTCAAGACTGTTTCGAGACCAGCCACAATCTCTCATCAGGAGTCCTGTTGCTTATCAACCCCATCTAATAACTGGCTACCTTATCATTTCAAAACTACACTCATAAAAATAGGATAACATCAATTCATCCGTTGTTTTATCAATCCGAAACGATAACCACATGAGCGCCAAGGGCATAGTCGACTCCTTCTGAATGTTATAGTCGTACATAGTGCGACCATCCTCCAGCTGCTTGCTGGCTAAGCTCAAACGCTGCTGATCTGGGGGAATGCCTTCTATGTCTTGGATCTTGGCCATGTCTTTCTGGATGGTGTGAGAGAGCTGCACTACCAAGGTGGAGGATCTTTACAAAGATTTGCATGTTCAAATGTTGCAGGAGAAAAGTGCAACCAAAATGCTTTTCACAAAACTTTGTGGTTTCAACCCGGTGTGAACTCACGGACTTTTATCTGACGTCTTCAGAAAACTACTTTTACACTGCTTCTATTTCTATATCCTAATGTCTAGAGACCACCAGCTCCCAGCTGGTAACTTTCCACTGACGCACACAGAGAGGCGGACTGCTTTATAAATTCTGATCATCATATGGAATCATAATATATATATATATACCTATACCTTCTACAAACTACCTAACTCCTCTCCAACTTACCTTCTTGCAAAAATCGTCCAAAGAGCTCCGCAAAACGGCCCATTTCCGCTTTCAGGGCGGGCCGACGTACCTGTTCGGCTGTCTCGAGCAAACGTTCCACATCGTTCTCCAACTGACGCAGTGCATCACGTTTGGTTACCTCGTGAAACTCCTTGGAATCGGATGGAGCACGCTGATGGCCGCGTACCTAAAATAAAAATTGAGAAAAAAAATACAATTTTAAAACTACACTTGGAAAAATTTTCAAATGAAATCGATTAAAGTGCCCAGCAAAGCGCAACTGGCAGAAGGCACTCAAGTGACAAAAGTTACAGCAACAACAATAACGGCAAGAGAAGACAAATTGTTGTTGTTATAGCTGGCGTAAGCCCAATTACAAGCTTGGTCTGGTGCCCATCGTTAGGCACCATGATGGCGCGACAGTTTTCTTCAGACGCGCATCATGAAAAGTTGCAAACGGATTGTGCTGTTGGGTTTCTTGCTAAGTTTTCTGTGTGGCAAGGCCACAGCTGGAGTAATGGACAATTTAAATGATGGCCTGAAGATGGCAGGAGAAATGTTTGGCATTAATACAGCTGCAGATGTGGCCAATCTGGTGGCAAAGGCTTTCTCCCGTGCAGGCTCCAGAGGTAAGCCGAATATATTGGGCGTGTTGCAGCATGGTTTTCAAGCCCAAGAGCAGCAGGAAGATCAGTCGGAGCAGGAGACGGATCAAGAGAATGCACAGGAAACGCCACCTGTAGATCAGACTACGGAGCGAGAACCATCTCCGGCTTTTGGGGGGTTCAATACTGGGCAAATGTTCATCAATATGCTGCGTATGGTGGGTTTCGATGCTAAGAAACTAGGCGCTTTGGCCATCAATGCGCTGGTCATGATTGCTCAAGCGGTAGGTCATGTCATATGGAATCCGAAACAATGATTCAGCCAGAAATTTCCACAGATTGGCAGCTCTTTGATGCAAACCACTAGAGGCGGATTGGGCGGCACCGGACCCGAGGCCCTCTACGAACCCAGCGAACATCGACCACGCTCCCTGGCCCTGGATTCACCCATCGACTCGTTTCTCCAACGTCCCAGTTCACACACTAAACGATTGCTACGCCAAATCATGGATCGTGAACTGCCCGAACGCATTGTAGACATGGTTGAGACCAAAGAGAGTGCGGAGCATGGCAATGAGGCAGCCTGTCTAAAGCTATTGGTGTGCAAGAGTTCACCCATCATATGGGGCATGCAAAAATCGCTAAAGAAACGTTTGGCAGGGGAGCCAGAGGAACCGGATGAGGAAGACCAACTGAACAACAGTTACTTTAATACGGACGTATTTTTCAAGCATCTGCCAAGTATAGACGAGTTTAGGGAACACGGCGCCAGTTGTGAGACACGATTCGCCAAGTATTGTCCAAGGAATCAGACAATGGCTTAATGTGGTGGAATAAAAAGGGCTTTCTTTATAAAGGCAACATATTTATATTTATAAGAAGATGCTCCCCCATATATATAGAAAAATGGAAATCGTATTTATTTAATAGCCCTGGATTTGGAAAGTTCCCAAATAGCGATTAACATTTTTGCTACATGATTACAAATAAATATTTTGTTTATATAATTATTGAACTTTATTTGTTTCCAATTAAAGCGAGACGTTTATTTTTAGTTAATCTAACAAATCTACGATTTTTTTTTGCATTTTATAATTAGCTCAACATTTGATGACCTCGCGAGATAAGCGCTAATGGTATTTATACCTAAGTACAAGCCTAATGTTCCATGAAACGACCTCTAAAATGCAATTGGCTTGTGTAATGTTTGAGTTTTTTCCCCAACTTTTGCGCATTTTGTCAACCTGGCTCATTATCGCTCACAACCAGCAGCTGATAAGCTAATGCCGGATTCTTAATCAAGCTTCATTTGAATTGGCACGTAGAAAGTAGAATCGGTTAATCATTTGACCTTTGACCATTTTAATTTGCATCAGAGGGTGTGTGTTGCACTTAGAAGAAATGTAATTAAAGTGTGCCCGGGGGGATCGAAACATCATGCTGAAGAAAAAGTAAAAGTCAAATAGTAGAGTAAAAAAGTAAAAGCTCGAATGGATTCTCTTAACTTCAAATGTAGCGATTTTTCCAGAAGTTATCAATTTCATGGTGATTTTCGAGAAAAAATTGCCTAATTTGCAGGCGTTGTTCTGGCCTAAGTCTGTTCATAATGAAATAGCTAACATATGACTGAAGAGTTGCCAGATCTGCGCTATTTAATTCTAATCTAATCGATACATCTATATATAAAACGCAAGGCAGACACCAAAACATAAGAGCTACCAACCTGAAATTATCGTACAAGTTAGGTAATAAGGCTTTTAAAGCAGTTTTGGAATATGTATTCTATTCTACATGAAATTGGCTCAAAATCGAGGTCAAACTTGGAATGGAGGCAGAAGTGCTTTGAAACTTTTTAAGCTGCACTATCCCTATAAAATTAAAGAGTAATCTACCCTTAGAAAAGATAGAACTCAAGGGCTATATGCGTGTTTATATGTACATGTGTGATATATGTTGCAATATATTGCCAGGTTTTCTTTCTTTTGTCGCTTCTTTCAGCAAATATGGAAATTTCTTCTTCATTTGGCGATACTAAAGAGAAAACCCGTGTAACTCCGGCTGAAATGGCTAGTCTCTTATGAAGATATAGTATAGGAAAGGCGGTCTCAAAGCAGAAACAATTAGATAAAAGGAATTACAGTTCACGATGTCAAGATGTCAAGGAAATAATAGTAAATGGCGTTCGGCATTAAAACTCAGAAATAATAAGACGATATTAGATGTTAAATAGTCCAACTAAAAATATCATGAGCAATTTCCTCAGCATGTAATTCCGTTTAGCAAATGAGAATTGGTCAACAAGATCCTTCTTTTCGGCAACCCAAAAACGGAAACGGAAACGGAAAACGAAAACACAAACTCGCTCACTGACGTTCAAATTGGAATTCACAATGTGTTCTAGTTTTGTTATGACTTAGGACTTAAGATGGAGTTGTAAAGCTGCTGATGATTCACTCTGGCAGGTTCTGCAAAGTTTTACAATGAATTTAATATACTTATTAAAGAAAACTTGCAGACAAAGTTATATTCATGAGCACTTTTGCTGCCATCATTTAATCATTTATGGTGAAATTGATAGATAAGTGCGTACTAAGTACGCGTGTGTTTATTAACTGATAAAAATCACAAGAAGTACATATGTGAATATATACAAAATATGGAATTGATGAAAAATTGATTGTACATACATACAACAAATTGGGTTAGGTCATATCTAAAGGTCACATATCAAACCCAAACATCTGTCTATATCAGCAAAGACTATCTATGATAAGTTCTACTTACATCCACATACAAATAAAACGTCTAACCATTAAATTGTTTATAAACAATAATGAAAACCGCTTATCAATGTTATTTATAGGTTTACGACTTCGTACATAAATAATACCGCTTGGCAAATATGCAATGTCAGAAAAAAAACTATAAAGCTTCAAATATTTGTGTGGATTTGTGATTGTGTCAATATTGATGCTGTGCATGCATTGACATTCAACAAGGTTGCAACGCCATGTGTCCAGAGATAGCAAAGATAATGGATGCTGATAATGGAAAACGAAGGCAAAGCTAACAAAGTCTTTCCTTCAGCATTTTGAAGGCAGTCAAGCAAAAACAGTAAAGCAAATTCAAATGTTTGCACGATTTTTGTGTGTTGAAGAAAAATGTATTAAATAAAACTTAATCAATAACACTTTATGGCACATCTTTCATTTATTTACCGATTCTACATTCTACATTTACCGATTCACATCTTCAGAATACAGTAAGGTTTAATTTGACAGTAAAGAATTGCATTTTCTCATCTTCCATGTAACTTTATTTTAACAATTTGTGAATATTGGCAATGCTTTATGATCATGTCCCTCAAAATGGTTGGCAATGCCGTCTGAATCTGGTCAAAACGATTAATTTGGAGTTTAAAAATACATATCAAATTAAGTGAAAAGGGAGGACATTGCCAAATGTGATAAATCCCTAACTGGAATGTGGTTTAACCTCTATTTAAGGCAATACCTATATTAAACTTGTAAAAACAAATTAACATTTGAACGATATATAAAGAGGAAGTTAGCTCTAACAAGAAGATGTGGAAAGTTTGGTCTAAGATATTTGCTACGCTTATTTATTGACTGCTTTAAGACACTCTTGGTAGTCAGAGGGTTAAACTGCACACTGGCACATGGTAGTGGCGCCATCTAGGGCTCCGATTGATGGACGCGTGTCAATCAAAAGCAAACATAAGTACGACTTATGCAAATAATGCTTGCAGTAATCGCTTTTCAACTTGATTTCGCAAACAAAAATAAAAGCAAAATACAAAAAAATACGCAACCACGCCTACTGCGTTGAATTGAATTGAAACAAAATGATTGCATGTCAATTGTTATTAAAAACAAAAAAATAATAATATGAAAACAAAATCACAGTGAGGAGGAGCCCCAGCCAGACGCTAACAGACTGTGATGGTGGTGGCGTCGTGTGATAAGCCAAAGTCAGAGGGCAGGTGTTTGAACTTCAGCAAGGTCAACTTGCTCAGATAATTAGCCAGCGGATACATTTGATTTTGCTTGCGATGCTTGTGGATGCCTGGAAGCTCATTTGTGTATGGTTTTTAGGGGCATTCTATTTTTAGAAGGTTTGTGCATTTAATCAATGTGCTTGGCATATTAATCATGTTTCGAAACTTGAACGAGGTTGATGAAACACGTTGAGTTTTGATTTCTTTTTAAACCAGCTGTTTTTTGTTTTCATGTTTTCTCTTACTAAAATTATTTTAGCGATAAGATAAAGGAGACATGGAATGCAATTTCTAACCAGGAAATGAGATTGTTTTTAGAAAATTAAGTGTGGCGCTTTTTTTTCGCAAATTTTAAAAAGTCGTAAATGAAATAGAAGCCCGAAAGTAAAGCTAACTTCAACCCTGCCAACTCTTTTTAAGATTTCCAAGCCATAGTGCATTGATAGAACTAGAAAAGAGTTTCGGATTATTCATTATTCGTAGAAAATACCTTTTAGGAAAGATCACCATTTTGTCACTAGCTTTTGAGTTGCCAATTGCTTCAAATATAATAAACAAAAGAACCAGAAATAATATCGACCCGGGTAGAGCATCATCTATATGCGGTGGGAATTCTTCAAAGCAATTTATATTTTGTTTGCACTGTTTTAAGTCTGGAATATTTCAAATGAACATTTTATATAGGTTTTTTCTTTCTTTCAATTAGAATTCTCAAATGGTTTTAGCATCAGGACAGTAAGGTGCTCGATGGACAGTGGAATTTGTTAGGAAATTTGGTGATAAATTCTCAGGTAATTTAATATACTATGAATTTAATTGCAATCCCAGAGTTTGTGAATCGGAATAGTCTAATCTTAGGTTTCAGAAAAGTTGAGTTTGTTTTAAGAACAAATTTGACTTTCTTTAAGAATTTTATGGTCTCCATTTTCTTACAATTATAAGCTTCATGACAACGTTTAATCGCTTCTTTATGTAGTGTATATGAATTGATAAGAAACCCGGAAATTGAAATACATTTCAGTTGTAAAAGAGGCCAGAACAAAAAAACATGTTGTAACTCCACCAAAAATATTATTTTTGCTTAAGACATATTTGACTTTGTTTACAGTTTTGTTTTACAGTTTTTGTTTTACGATTGGCATGTGTATATTATACGACGCATGTATATATACATATTTCCACCTATATAGGCAGAACACATCAGTCTTGGCCTCAATATTGTATCTCAAAAGCGAGCTTGAGAAACTTACACCGGCTCGCTGCAGTAGCACATCAATGGGTCTTATGCCTGACGTCATGACCAATTATTTGTATAAACACTTGCTAAATGATTGTTTTACAACTTCACTTGAACACACTCAGCTATTATGAACTTTGCGGTGTAATATTATTTTTTTACAGTTTCGTCAACAAAAGCGCGCGTAGGAAACGAAAAACGAAGTTCGCACCTCGAGTGTGCAATTGAAAATACGGCTAGAACTCAATATGAATTCGAATTTCAATACAAAATTTTTCAACACGCGTACAAAACGCTGAGAGTGGCGGCCGGCGACAAAGTCAGCGTCAGCGTTAACAGCGACTGAAGCAGAGGCAACGCCGGGCAGAGTGTCAGCAACAAGTGATAGCGCATATATGTATGTGTGTACGTACTCGAAGATTGTGTGTGTTTCTAAGTAATAAAAGCAAAACAAAAAATTGTACTATTTTTTAACAATATGCGAACAAAACAACAAAAACTAATAAGAGTCGAGGAGGAAAAAACGAGCAAGAGATGTCAAACACTTAATGAGCTGAAAGAGTCGTTGAAGTCAAAAACAAAGAAAGAAAGAAATATAGAAGGAAGAAAGCAATCTTCAGCCAGTCGTGGTTTGTATACCCTTACCGATATAGATCGGTTTAGATGGTGGAAAACAAAGAACAGAACAGCCATGATGAAAATCTTCTCTAAATGCAGTAGGCTAATTCACAGTTGGAAGACCTAACAGATGCAAGGCATCTGTTTATTCATCAGGTACTAATCGGGTTATTTGTGATCAGTGATTATGGATCCATGATCAAGTGTACTTAGTATACAAGTAAATAGTTGGCAGAATCTCTGTTAGATCAATTATAAGATATGTTGACTTATCGTCAACTGCCATATATACTAATGTGGTCATATATAGTTTCAATACAAGACTGACTTTGACACTAAAAGTCTCATTTAATAATAATAACACCCTTTCAAAGGGTATATAAATAGCGTGGCAATTAACGTTGTAGACTGGCCGTCAAGTGTTGAAGAAGCAACAGCAACAACAGTCGTAACACCCGGGGCCAGGGCTTATCAACTCACCCACAACTGAGCCAAACCAACAACAATTTCGTTTCCTTAACATACCTTGTCGAATAACTAGAACCACACACATTTGCATGGCAGTAAGTTCACATACATGTATGTATGCGGTGTGAATGCATGTGTGTAACATACATGTAAAGAATCACTGCATTTGCTAAATGTCTTATCAGAATATGTTAGGGGCTCGAGCAAGTACTATGCCTTCAACTATTCATTATGAAATTATTGAATAATAAACAGCAATATATAGTATAAGTATGTAGTGTATGTACAAGTTTTAACGAATAAGCAAATAGAATTTCGGCAAAGGCCACCGCAGCACACGTACTTTGATGGCAGCAGCAGCAGCTGTATGTGGACTAGGTCACTTGAAGGTTAAACGTAAGCACTGCGCAGGGGCAGCTCATCGCAGCAGCCTTGAGGCCAAAGGGGCACTGGTTTGGCAAAAGAAAAAAATAATAACTATATTAATAGCACAAAGACGCCAAGATCTGGAGGCGGCAAATTTTGTTGCATACGCTGGAATGCAAGATGCCCATAAACACAAGCACACACCTCACATACACTACAGCGGGAGGCGCGCAAGCTTAAATATGTATTTGTTCACAAATAATTACCTTGGCCTCATGGGGAATATCCAACATATTTGTCTTTTTGTTTACTTTAGCAACAAAAACAAAACAAATTACAGCTATCAAGCGTCACTAATTTACTGATAAAACGCTTAAATTTGTAATTATTTGTCACACAAACACAACACACTAACGAAGGCGGCAGAGAGGCGCGTTTAGAGAGCTAGAACCGAAATTTGCAGACGCGTGGCGCAAATTCAATTAAAAAATACTGTTTTTAAACTAGCTCGCTTTACACTAACGATAAGACTAATAAAAGCTCTCAACAAGAACAACAAGCACGTAGATATTAATTTTGTTAAATTACGAGCGCGTAATAGTTCGTGCCGTATTCACAATACTTAAAGCCGCAAACAGCTGTTGCTAGAATTGGCAGTTCTATTCTGCGCACAAGTTGGCATGCCCGTGCCCCAACAGCTGTTGAAAATGTCAAAGCAAAACAAAGCATAGAGAAAATTTTGTTGCAAGGAAACTGCGTAAAAAGAAAATAACAACATCGGTGCAGAAGCCCCAATTTCTTGTTAAGAATTTTTGCAATAGCGGGCATTGTGCAATAAACCCAAACGGCCACAAAATGGGCATATGTTTATCCTGTTGCGGCGGCAGCAGCGCCGATGAAACAAACCTCATGCCATCGCCTGTAAGTTGTTAGCCAAATTCCATATGCAGGAATTTTTAATAATCATATACTTTACCTTTACCAGGAGGAACGTCGGCGCCAACAGTTAGAAGCAGCGGAACGCCGGCGCCAGGAGAACGAATCACGAGGTATTAAAAATCCAGAAAGCGTGCGCCGCCAGCAACAGCGTGCTGCAGAGCAGGAACGTAAAGAAGAGCAAGCGGCACGTCAAGGCAATGATGGTCCCACTTTGAAGGTAAAGTCAAATGTGTCAATTATAGAGAAAATGTGCGTTAAAAAACTATGGTATCTCTCCTTACAGTGGCAAGCAAACTAAAAACTATTGGCAACTGACTGGAAGTCCTAGTCCAAAACTCTCTATGGTGGTCTTACATGCTTCTAAAGCTTAAAGTCCACAAATCTTGTTAACTGTGTATTATGGCATTTTGTGCAACTGTGTATATTATTTTTATACAAATTTATTTACCACTATTGTGCTGAAGATGAATGGCAGCACCCTTTATTGATGTTATAAATTTAAAAAGCACATTCTAACTTTGTATAAACTCAACTGTGTACCAAAATTGCAACCAAAAATAAAAGTCAAAATCAAAGTCATTCCCAAAATTAAATGTTTTACTTTGAAGATGGATAGGCAAATTAAGAGATAGATACAATTTCCAGATAATTCAAATTATTTATATATGCGATATATCGATATTCCGATATTTTATATGGTAATTATCAGTTCGATAACAGTGCTGTAAAACACTTTTCATTTGCACAGCTGTTGTAGAATTTTATTCTTCTTCTTCGTGTTCTTTATTTGGTTTTATTTTTGTTTTTCTTTATTTGCGCTTTCAAAAATATGTTTTGTTTGCGCTGCTTTGTCATTTTGTTGATTTTTTCGGTATTCGATTGTCATGCAAAAACCATAAAGAAAGCACAGGCGTACCCACTAGAAGAGATCAATGAAGTGGATGCAGAATGGCCAGGCAAATGGTTTCCTTATGCACCCGGTGAGCCACACACGCGCTACAAAAAATTGCAACGTGTGCAGTCAGAATCTCAGACAACACCCAGTTATCAAGATAATTGGAAGGGGAAGTGGTTCCCTTACGCTCCAGGCGAGCCACATATCATAAAGGTGCCGTATTACAAAGATGCGAAGACCACAACACAGCCACCGCCAACTACTACGCAGTTTAAAGATAGCTGGACTGGCAAGTGGTTCCCCTACGCACCTGGAGCGTCACATATTATCCAGGTACCATATGATAGAAATGCAACTACTGGGAAGCCCCACATCCGAGAGCAGAAGCACCCTAGCTGTGATGATGGCAAGGTAAGCAGGCGAAGATTGCAGTCACTGCATGACTTAACCCAACTGCTGTTACAGAGCCACCTTTCGGTCGACTACGAGCCCAACGATGTTCGTCAACACTTTAACTACTTGTGCCTTAGCAGCAATCGCAGTGCCTTCGAACCCAGTATGTCCACAGAGGCCTTACTTACAGAGCACTTCCTGCCAAGCGCCTATGTGCCGCCAGCCAAGTGTCTGAACGAGTCTATTGGCTACTCGCATCAGCCAGCCACTAAGTAAGCTTATGCCAACCTCAAAAAGTTTGTCTCCCCAACATAAATGTTCATATGTTTCCTCCAGTGGCGCCTTTCGTCCGCTGCCTGCTGTTTATGGGAGCTACAAGTTCCTGCCGCCGCAACGTTACATGCGCAATCTAGCCGAGGGAGCCATCGTCATGCTATACCATCCCTGCGCTATCCAAGGCCAGCTGGAGCAGTTGCAGCGCATTATAAGTAATTGTCTATATCGCCATCTCATAACGCCTTCGTTGTCCCTGACGCCGGAACGTCCTTTGGCGGTTCTTGCATGGAGCCACAGTCTGACCATGTCGGTGGTAGATCAGCAACAGGTGGCACAGTTTATCAAAAAATATGCCAAGCGTGGACCGCTGGCCCTGCCCAATCTTTCACGCGTTGTGGAAAATCGCAAAACCTACAGGGCGGCTCTGTTAACGGAGGCGCATCTGATTACTGATTTGGATGACAGCGAGCTGTGCGGCTATCTGGAGCAGGAAATGTAAACACATTCCTTAACGCAATACTATCACTTGTTAACTATTGTAACAAATAATACGAATTCTTAGTGTTTAAGCAATCAAATTGGAAGGTTTGCAGTTGACCTTTTCGAACTGCTGGTTACTCTGTGCCTCTTTGGAGGCATAGTCTGTTACTTTTTTAGCACTATATATGTATAATAATATACGGAATCTCAAGCCATACAAACGGTTTTTCTGTCCATTAGGATTTTTCACGTTTCAATGAAGAAACATATCCCAAAAGTAATTTTATTACAATTAATGAAGCGCAAAAATTTGAAACGAGAAAGGAATATCGCTTGGTGTTGGAAAATGTAAATGTGTATTGCGACTTATCGAACCAAAACGAACTGCTTTCATCTTGGTTGGCTCTTAGCAGACAAACTGCTAAATAACAGCTGTTAAACAACAGCGCTGTTGATTTATAAAATTCCAAAACAGCAAATACTTTATATTTCTTGTTTTAAATTTCTGATCACATATCTTTGATTTAAGCAACTCAACTAGAGCATTTTAGGCTAACTAAATTGAGCAATTTGAATTTAATAAATTGCTGGCGGTAGGATTTGGATTAGGCATTCGCATGCAGTTTGTCAGCAGCAGTTGATTTGATTACCCAATGCAAATATATAAGCGGATAATATATGTTCGCTAGTTGTAGGTGATCGCTTTTGCTGTTAACCAGCACCGTTAGCATTTTCTATATCATTCAGCACCAAATTTAACAGAGCTGTTAAATCAGATAACATCGTGAGCTAAGAGCTAAAGGAAGCCAAAAGAGCGAAAGTGAGCCAAAATGAGCCAGTTCATTTTGGCTCGCTCCAAAATGAGCCAAGTTGGCTCACTTGCTCAGTTCTGAGCAGCTCATCATGAGCTACCCAACACTGTTGGGCATCGATGTTTTTAATTTTAATTCCAGTTTGTTCGCGCAGTGAAAACGAAAAAAAATAATAACAATTAAATTGCAACGCATGCACAATAATAATTATGGATCGCACATTCTACGAGGGCTGGTTGATCAAGTCACCGCCTACTAAACGAATTTGGCGTGCTGTAAGTGCCTGTAACCATAACTCAATAAAATCTTCATCCGCTTGTGAAGGCTGATGATGCCTTACCACAAAACAACAAAGCAATTTTCTTGTAATTGTACACCAAGCCAAGCGCTAAGCTCCAATGGTCAGTTGGAATGTGCAAGATAACTGTAAATGTCAGATTCAAAGTCGAAATCAAACATACGGTAAAATAGCTAACAGCAGCAACTGATTTTGTACACTGAGTCATACAAAGCAACGTACATTAAAATCCACAGTTCAACAGCAATGGCATTTTTACAATTACGCTCTGTACACTGAGTCTGCAAGTGTGTGTGTGTGTGTGTGTGCGTGAATGCATGGTTGTTTGCCTGTCACGTTTGTTTGTTGTTTTTATTTGTCAGATAATCATTTTTAATTCATTAATAAGCGGCGACTGACACTGCATCTGGCTGTGGCTTTTGCTGTTGCGTTTCGACTTTGTGAGAAAAAGACTTGAGTTTTATCAGCAGCGAGTTTTATCTATAAATGCTAAAGCTGAATGGATTTAAAGATAGTGTTTCTCCATCTCTCTCTCTACCACAATCTGGCTACCTTCATGTGTATGTGTGTGTTGTTGTTTATGTTTGCTTTTGGGCTTTGGCGTGGGAACATGTTTTGCTTATTTTTTTGCGCTGGGCTAAATTTACGCTTAATTAATTTTACGTTAAATGTTTACTTTTGCCTGCCGGCTCGTGTTTCCGTACGGTTTGGTTGTTATTCGTGGAGCTGAGCGCCACAGGCGTTGGTCATATTAAATTACCCACCGCCAGCAACTGTTGCGTTTAATCAAATTTATATTCCAAGTAGAAAGTATGGGCGCACAAAGAAGAAGGCAAGCGAGCAACAACATGTCACGTATGTGTGCGTGTGTATGTACATGTATAAACAAAACATGCATCGTACATAAATATGAATGTCTGTATATACATATTTACATATATGCGATAACCCACATCACGCCCAAAGCCAACGGGAGCCACAATAATAATGACGCACTTGTCAGACATTACTGTTGTTATTGTTTTTGCTGTCAAGACAAACCTGGGGGTGTGGAGGGGTTAGTCTAAGGGATAGTCATAATAAATAAAGTACAAACATTCATATGTAGTTGAATAAAGTATGTAAGTAGCCAGTTTATGCGAACATTTTTTGCAATAACAATGATAACCATGAATTTTTTGCTTACCTCAACAAAATCACTTGGAATTCTGAACTAATTTTTTTCGCACTTTATGGTTAACAAATGTTAAATGTTTCTGTTCTGTTTCTCTTCGCAAAAACAAAAATGACATTACTTTTGACCCATTTGCAGGTAGAATGTAGCAAAAAGTCTTCTTCGGACGCACGTACACCATAAAATGTTGTCTCCGGGTAGAGTATGTTGTTCGCAGCTGAGTCAGGAGAAAGTGTTTTGCATATTATGACATACCGAGTTGATATAGCCATGTCCGTCCGTCTGTTTCTATGCGAACTATTCTGTCAGTTTTAAAGCTATCGACTAGGCTTCTCTTTGATGTAAGGTGCTCATATGAAAACTTTGTACAATAGGTGGCGCTAACAAAATTTTATTTGCAAGCCAAGTAACGTTATTTGTACTAGCCCTCCCTCACTCACAAACAAATTTCTTGGAATGCGAATGTGTTGTATGTTGTTGAATGTATGACAAAGTTTCTTAGTATAAGTAAGCATTACTTATATGAATTCTAAATTAAACCTAGTTAGACTGGCGACAACAAAGACAAGAAATGTTTCCAATACGTATTGAGCAAACAGCAGAACAACAGACGAAAACTACGGGGTAAGGTACATGACGATCTCATTTTCTTCACTGTAAATAGGGAGAAAGGGAAAATATAAAGAGAGCATAAATAATGAAACGGAATGTCCAAGCAGAATATGGTGAGAAACAAAGGGGGAAATTAGACGAGAAGAAAAGCCAGCCTCAAAATAGGGGAAAAGAAATAATTATGAGGTAGAGAAGACAGATAAAAGATAAGATAAGATAAAAACATAACAGAGTGAGGAAAGGGTAAGGTTTGGAGAATTAAAGGAAATGCTACTTTCGAAACTGTTTCTCTACACTCCGTACTTCAAAAGTGATCCCAAGCGATGCCGGGTAAAACTCTAACAAAAAGCTATTGCTTTTTCACGTTATGGGCCAACGTATAAACGTGTTAATGTTTTGCAAAAGCGCCTTAAGAAAATTAGCTGCGAATTTTCTGCTCCTCTGGGTGCCAATTTCTGGTGGCCAGTTTCGAGATGTGTATGTGTGTGTGCGTGTGTGAATGGCCTGGTGTGAGGCGGTGTGTGTGGCATTATGAATGTTTATTGTTTATAATTCAATTAAATATGAAATTCAACAGACCTCAGGCAGCAGCAACAACAATGAAATGTGTAGGGCAAAGCAACATGAGCGGCTTAGCCCGGACGCAAACCTTTAATTGAAATGCAAACAAACAAACACACATTTGTTGGAGCTGTTGCGCCCTTTGGTGGCTCGTTCAGCTGTTTGGCCATCACTTTGATGGCTTTATGGGTGTGGGTGTTAGCTGTTGATTACCCAAGAAAATGTCAATGTAAATGCAATTCGCGGAAAAGCATGAGCGTCGACTGCAACAGTAGTGGCTCCGGCTCGGCTGTGGACAGCTCAGTTGGCGGCGCTTACTCATCGCTGCTCACGCTGATACAGTATGGTCTCTGGCTCAGTCGCTTATCATGCAAAATATATAGCTCACTTCGACTCTGATTGCTCTTCCATTTGCAGCGCTGGCGGCGACGTTGGTTCACATTAAAGCAGGGCGAGATACCCGAGCAATTCTGCCTGGAATATTACACGGATCACAACTGCCGCAAGCTAAAGGGCGTCATCGATTTGGATCAATGTGAACAAGTAGACTGCGGCCTGCGGCTGGAGAATCGCAAGCAAAAGTTTCAGTTCATGTTCGATATTAAGACGCCGAAGCGTACATATTACCTGGCTGCCGAGACAGAAGCGGATATGCGGGATTGGGTGAACTGCATATGCCAGGTGTGTCATTTGCATGATACAAAGCAGTCCAACGAGCTGCCATTGGGTGCACTCGGAGGGGCAGGTAAGTGAGCAGTCGTTTGATAAACCAGCCAGATTTCAAACCAACTCCCAATGCCTTTCCAGACGAGAATCGCACGCAGCACACCAGCTCGAGTGGTGGCTTGAGCAACTCCACACAGAACACGACAACCACATCGCTGCATTCATCGACTGGAAATATGGGAGGAACTGCCTCTTCTTCGCTGCTGCGTCGCCCAGCGGTCATTGAGCAGCAGCCGCTGCCCCAAACCACGATTGCCACAGTCTTGGCCGCCAATAACAACTCCGACTCGGTCTATGTCAACACAGAAACGGCCTACAACAATCGGGAGACTATGTTGTGCGATGCTAGCTTTGATCAGCAGCATTTGCTGTCGGCGGCCCAGCAACAGCCACCACCCTCGCCGGCCACAGCGCTCTACCTGAACCACAGTGCGCTCATCCAGGCCCAGGCACAGGCGGCTGCAGCCGAACAACAACAGGCGGCGGCAGCGGCAGCACGTTTAGCGGTGAACGCCAATGGTGTAGTGCGTAAGCTTCCCGAGCATTTGGTGCTGACGCCACAAACGCTGTCAGAGACTGCGGCCGCCCCACAGAATAACAGTGTCCAGGCCTCGCCAGCTTTGAGCACATCATCCGGTGCATATATACCCATCAGTGAGTGCTACACAGGCAGTCCCAAGTTTCTGTTGGACAATCAACCGGCTGGTCCGCTGGGAGCAGGTGCTGCGTTAGCCATTCCACACAATCCCACAATGCCGCTGAACAATTTGGATCCCAAATATGACACGCCCAGGAGTCATAACAACATTGGTCTGAATCTGACCAACGATCAGTCGTATTCACCCAAGATTACCAACTGCGGCTTGGTAAGTGGATGACAAAAATTTAGAGTAAATATATCATATGTGTTCCCATTTGCAGCAACAGCTGGCCAATGCCAGCAAACAGCGCGGTCAGCGCTCTGACTCGGATTCGGAGAGCGTCTTCACCGATGACGATGAATGGGCGCATCCGCTGCCACTGCGCGAGAATGTTGGTAAGCAACTGTCCCATCTTCCAACCTGGCAAATCCTTTAATTATCGAACCACACAGATCGTAGCACCAGACCTTCGGACAGTTCCATTGAGAATGAATCGTTTGTGCTGACTTACTCGCAGCGCTTTTCCAAAATGCCCGACGAGGGAACAGCAGTCGCGCCGGCGCCCACATCAGACAAGCAGCCCAAACTGGCTGGCGGCAACGCAGCAAACACATCCGCGCTGGCTGCTGGCGACCAACGCACACTCGAGAAGCTGGCCAAAGTGCTGAAGAACAAAAATAATCTCATACTGGACTTTAAGGATAACGAAAAGTAAGTCGGTTTAGGCGAAAACCAATCCCAGTGATTGAGCTTCATTTGTGGTTTTTTTTTTTAGAATCGCGCGCGATCTGCCGCAACTGTCGGACACGGAAAACACCTCACCGGCCATTGTAGCGCGCCGCCATGCGAATTCCTCTTTGATCGAAGAGAGCTACGACATTCCACGCTCCCATCAGCTGCCCTACTACAATGTCAGCCAGCTGTTGGGCGAGCGACCGGTCACCAGTCCACATAACACCAATCCCATAGCTGCCTCCACACCGAATCTCATGGCCGATGCAGCAGCCGCCACAGGAGTTATAGCGTCTGCAGCATCTATTCCCAATATGGTTACTGCCACTGGTGGTGCTGCTGCTGGCACAGCGACCGCTTCCCCCACCAGTGCTCATACATTGTCACGCCCACATTGCTATACAAATGCAGCGCCCACCAAAATGGAGGGCAACGTGTTTCGCTACGATTTCATAGAGCACGCCGACTGCCCGCCAGTCAATCGTAAGCTAAAGCCTAAGGTGGCGGCGATGGGGGTGCCAACGGTGGAGGATAAGCCGCCGGAAGAGTTCCCGGCGAAGCCGCCAGTCGGTGCCGTGGAGCATTTGACAAGCAAATTTTGCGCTGCCCAGTTGCAGCAGGCAATTGGACCGCCCAGCGTAGATCGCAAGAGCAAACCAAATGCCTACAAGGTAGTTAATCCTAACCAGAACTCATAACTTCAGCTAGCTAATCCGCATTCTATATTCACTTTACAGTTGGGCTCCTCGGCCACCCTGTCGTCAGCCACACGTCGGGCCTCGGGCGCACCGCTTTCCATGGTGCTGCCGCACGAAACCGATGTCCACTCACCGCAGGCGGCTGCCTACTTCCATGAGACGCGAACGCTGCCGCGTCAGCAAAATCGCCAGCATCCCAACAGTCCTGGCAGCCATTCAGTGCAGCATCAGCGAACAGCATCTGCAGCAGCCGCTATGACTACAGGGGCGGCAGGGTCAGCCGGAGGGGCTGTCCAGAAGCAAGCAGAGCCCGAACACAAGTTGCAGTACTTTGAACTAGATGTCACCAATAAGCCGCCGCTCAATCGCCAGAGTATGAGTGTGGGCAATCTCTACGGCCAGGGACCTACTGGTGCCGGGACTGGCCTGCGTTTGGGCGTTCCGGATGCTGGAGCAGCGGCACGGACACCCCAGCAAAGTGGCGTTGTCTACAATTCGGTAGATTTCGTCAAGACAGAGGCCTTCAAGCGCATACGCGAGGAGCGCAACAAGGAAAGCAGCAGCGAGAGCGGCAATAAATGAATCAGTTCCTGTTTGCCGCCCTCTTTGCTTTTCGAGAACGTGCAATATCGAATAGCACAATTTTCGTCTAGCGTTTCACCCATCTCAAGGATGAGAATGGAATCTATAATCTTCGGACGCGTGCAAGTAGGGACCATCCGTACATATCAGCTGCATTGTGCGAACAGTGTAAACACCAAGTGGCTTTGACAGAGAGTTGTTGATAATATCGATATGTTCAAAGGAAAATCTGGGCTATATACTACACATCCTTATAGTTCTGACGCCAAACACTGTCAAATTATATTGGATATTTCATATCAGCGATAAAATCTCACGCTTAAAAAGCTAACAATTTCAATATTCAGTTCTGTTCAGAACTCCGAAACAACGAGGTATCGATATCCGGTTTCCCTAACTTAACTAAAAAGTTGTCCTAAGTGATGTAGATTAGTTTAGCGCGCATGAATAGGAATGTCAATTGAATAGGAACTGAATGGAAATTGAATGGTTCGTTCACTGGGGTTCTAAGAGTCGAAATATTTTGTGTATGAACCGCTAGTTTAGATCCAATCAAAAGAGGTTTCTCTAGTTAACTGATTGCAGAATATCAAAATCGTTAAAAAGAAATCCATTGAAATTGTATCCTTGAACAGATCTGAATATCAACAACCCTACTTTAAACTTTTGTACTCGTGTTGAAACTAGCCCAAAGGCTGTCAGACATTTGCATACGAATTCTACATAACCTATAGGCAAATATTTTAAATCGATAACACTAAGTTAGCATCGTTAAGCATCCTTCTCTAGTAGCATCTTTGTGTGCTTTCTTTATATTTTCAATAGTGCTTCCAAACACTTCCAAGCTTGAAATCAAACCATGACAAACAAACATGATTATTAGTGCTAATTTTATACAATGCAACATATTCATATATACAATTGAGAAATTTACAAAATACATACATATTTATACTATATACATACATACGAATATTTTATGATATAAACATTTTTACGTATACAACTTTTGATAAATGTATCTCGTGCGCGCCGACACGAAGATAAGCAAATCTGGCTTCATATTGTGCTTTGAAACAAACAAAAAATAAATAATTTTAACACGCATTTAGTGATTTCTATCTTTGTTTATGATATAGGTACTGCCTGATCTAGATGAATCAGATATATACATGTGAAAAACTACAAAATCACACTACTGCTTAGTTAACCGAACTGCTACATTCAGGGACGACGTCAATTAGAGCTCGATCAGCGAACGCGTAATTTTATGAGATGAGGCTGAACTTTGTTTTCTTCGAAGTTGAAAGCATACAAACACAGACAGGAGTTCATGTCGTTAAAGGCATGGGAAGGGCGAGAGGTAAGCGAAGAGGTCACTTTCTTTTCGCCCTTTCCTTACTTTGCGTTTTCGGCAGCGACTGCCCCGCAGCTACCAGTCTGTGTATGTGCCAGCTTTGTGTGTAAGATAATTGCGAACGCGTTGGAGTTTACATTTTGGCTTCAGCATTTCGACGACAGACGTTTGCCGAATATATAAACAGCCTCCAGGCATACACTTCGGATAAGCATACACATTCACATGTAGAGGCATATAATATTCGTTGAGAACGGCATGTTGATGCGTTTGCAATCGCAAGTTGCAGGGGCCAAATTCTCCTTCTTGGCCAAAAAGCTCTCTCATGCATGCGACGGTTTTTCTAATCAAAATTCGTTGCCCGCGAATTTTGAGAGTTGCCTAACTTTTTGAACACACTCATTAGTCCTTCATTAGTTCATCTGGATATGGGAGCAATAGCTGGCAGATTCCAATCGAATTTCTAATTAAATGGAAGGCACAGTATAAAAAAACATTTAATAGAAATAAGCTATAGTCATTTGGTTGTCCAAATCTGTGTAAGTTTATCCCCGATTATAAATAGAATCAACTTTTGCTGCCATCTTGACATGTGAGCCATGTTGTTTCAAGTGGTGAACTTCGATATATTTTACAAACATCGCATAGTAGTGCAACGAGTACATCACTAGATAACTAAAGCAAGAGAAACTGAAAACATTAATTCCAAGTTAAAAATGTTCCTAAATCAACAGAAGCAGAAGCAGGGAAAAGCTAAGTCTCCTTTGAATATTAATAACGACATGACATTCGTGGACAAAGTTCTCGAAGATTTGAAGGCGGGATCAACATCTGACGTCCTTGAGGTATCTCTGGACTTGGCGTACAGTAAGTTTTCTCACAAATACACACACAAACACAGCATTCACCGACACTCTTATATCTATTTATAGCGTTTGCTATGAAGTCACTAGAGGAGGCACGGCAACTTACCCACTGGACCCATAAGCCATCCATAGAAGCGTTAGACATTAGAACATCTAAGGAATTTCCAATGCTGGAGACTGACAGGTCGTTGCGTATCGCCAAACCGCCGCGAGACCGTTCCGAACGCAAGCGAGTTGGCAGGATAGTAACTGGTCTTTGCCTGCCACCTTTGCGCAATTGCCAAGCGGGCTTCAGTGCAGAGCTGAGGCCACAACGTGCCAACGAGCCAAGAGTCTTTAAAAGATTACCTAATGCATTGGCACAGCCAGGATCAGTCAGAATTAAATGAATGATTGGCATTGGAGTTCTTGGAACTATGGATGTGCCTTGCATAATTTGAGATAAAAGATGCTGAACTTAAAGATTGAATATTTCAATTTAACGAATTATAAATGAATTATAAAAAACATTTTTCAATGCGGGATTTTTACACCATTCACAGAAAATGTGAATGTAACCGGAGATCTCAGAATTCTTAAGAGCTACAGAGCTGAAATTTTTACTAGATGAGTCTTATATTTTGCACACTGATTGAGTTTAAAATCATCCGGATTAGATTGACTTTGGACATCCATGTCATTTAGTTGCCATAGAACGAAGTTTTTCAAACAGATTAAAAAAATTATAAAAAATATCATGAATTTGTAAACCAAATCGTAAGCATATTGGACAATTCAACATTCTTTTACAACTAAGTTTCTTAGTGCAAGAAATAACTCAGCCGCTGGTGTTGGCGCTGGCGTCTAAGGCTCAAACCTTTGACGTCAGGAGATCAACAGCAGTCGCGGGTTCGATCCCCGCGCTTGGGCTGGGTGTTCCGTGTTGTATATATATATGTTTGTGTTGTGTTTGTTTGTGCTCGTCCTCGTCCCTGTCAATTGTGTGTACCCCTCATCCCTTCACCAACTCACCCCCTCACCACCTCACCTACTTTCACCCGTCCTCAACAACTTGACACAAGTTAATGTACTGTAATTGCCAATGTAAAAACGCCATACAATATACTGATTGTCCACATAACAGGACAGATTGTATATAAAGATAATGATATAAATTTAAAAAAGAAATAACTCGCTTGTACGAGAAGTAAAGAAGTAAATTGCACATACTATGCTGCCCTTTCTTCTCGCATAATGAGCACTAAATATGGTGTCTCTCAGTTGCTAAGTGAAGTTATGAACGAAATATTAAGTTAAATTGCAACTTTGTTTTGTATTCACAAGGTTAAATGGATTTTCTTTCCTGTTTGCTTTATTTTCATACAAATGAACCGTTAAATTGAAATTTGTACAAATTCCTTTCATATAATCTCTCGAGCTTTCTGTGACACCTCTCTTAGTATTTGATAATGTTCTTGAAGTCTTTCATTAATTCTAGAGATTTCCGTTATATTCCCCCCAACATAAAATAACTGCAACATGTATATGCAACATATATGCAACATGTTAAGAAACAATCATGAGACAATGCCGCTATTGACCACCATGCATATATTTTGCTATTTACACAGGTTGGCAATGGACTATTCATATGTTCTGCTATCTGTATGTAATGCAGATGTGGCAAATTGAACCTAGGACATGGGATTTGTATGTAATCGCCACAGAGCATATGGAGGGAGGGTCCTGAACCTTCTAGTTGGCGCTTTGGTAGCTCCGCTCTCGCTATTTGATTTCATGTGTGTTTGTTCTTTATAGCCGCTTATTGGGCCGATCAGTATGAAATTTTTACTATTTACTAATATATGTATATCGTTATATTGAGTTATCGATATATCTATATCGATCAGTTGAGTTTTCGATATATGTACATCGATATCTATTTGCCTACATAAAGATATCGATAGACGAATGAGAGTAAACACTACAAACATAGCGATGCTAGTTGTTTTATGTAATTTCCCTAATCATGGTCACTCATCCGTGAAGGTGTGCTTGCTTCCTTCCATTCCCACCTTGTAAGCCCATCCCTATCCTTAGCAACGATTATCATGACAACATAGTAGTATATGATATTTATTTACTTGGCAACATTTCACAAAGTAGCAACAATCATTACAAAATATATTCGTCAGTAGAAAAGCAGTAGCTAATCCCATTTTAAGTTCCCTATACTCTATAGTCTTATTTTATATATTCTCATCAATTTGCACTCTCTCGATTGCCGTATAACCATGTCCTTGGTCTATATAACACACCACGATGAAAACATATTCGATGTGGAACGGGAATACATGCCAATGACTACTAGCAGACCTTCGTCTAAGTTTGGTATGCATGGTAAGATTGGGACACGTCGTAAGTATATCCAAAATTGATGCACCTTCTCTCCTATAGGCAAGGCGGCACAGTTTGCCAAAAGTCTGCGCGAGCGCCTCAGCACCGAGTTCAAGAAACAGTCTATGGTTGTGCAGTCTGATGGCGTTCATTTGCTAACTGATGCCAAGAAGTCCCATCATCGCACCATGGGCTGTGCCCATGTACCGCTGGATCCGCCTTGCGCCTACTTGCGTAAGAATCAGGGTGTCAAGTGGCGTCGCGAGAACACTCATGTGTGTCCCAAAGGCGAGAAGATGCCGCCGCTGCCACGCGCTACTTGCACTGGACAGCGGAACGCGATGGTGCCGAATTTTGTTCAGCGCAACATCGAATGTGCACGCAATACGGTGCCCTGCCCACCCCCACCGCGCTACGTGGACACGCCGGTGGGCACGCGCCATAATCTGATCAATTCCGGCCTGGTGCCGCAGTTCATTTGCCGCAAGGATTTCGGCAAGGTGCCCGTCTATATTAAGAAACACAAGAAAATTCTGGGACAGTTGCGTGAAGTCTGCAACAAGGAGGAGGCTCGCGTTCGGGAGCTGTGCCGCGAGGGCAAGGGCGCCGCATTGCGGGGATCGCTGCCACCCGAAGAAATGCCCGGCGTGCGTATCATGGATCAGGCGGAGCGCGCTGACATTCTTGAGGGACTGCGTCAGCATCTAAGTGAGATGACCAAACAGTATCAGTCCATGTCGCTGCTAATCGACAGTGTGGCCAAGCGTCAGCGCAAGGGCAAGCTGGAGACTGATTTGCGTCAGACGGAGCAGGATATATTGCTTATTGAGACAAGTCCCATTATCTATGTTACCAAGTATTAAGCAGAGTTATAAATGTTACAAGTTCATAAACACATACACACGCGCACCTGCAATCTTGAGTGTGTGCCCAGGCCGGACAGCTCGTCGCAGTCTCCTGGTTTGGCTGCAAAGTTGTAGGGCTTGGACACACAGCTCACACACACACACCACCACGTACATGCACCTTAAATTAACTTAATTAATAATAATAAATTTTGCGTTTAACCGTCCAAAAGTTCCAAGACAAATGCACCGCGACAACAGGGACAAAATAGCTGGCTGCCAGGTGCATACAGTTGCATAAGCAGCTCCTGATCCAGCAGTGCTTGGCGATTGCATAGACTGCAGTAGCGACGGTCCAATGTGGGCGTAAGCTGCAAAATAAAGGGTGAATGAAGTAAGACAAACTAAAACAAGATAGAATCGTTTTAATAAAGGTGGCGCTCACGCAAAACGGACCTCTTACGGACCTCTCTTAAATAATATTAACAATTTTGTTATCCATTCAATTGGGACCAGAAGATCTTTACCTAGACATGCACTCACCTCTAAACAAGAGACACTGCATCGTGTCTTGGGAGATTCTTCTGAAACAATCACATCTGCCTCTGCTGCACCCAGCTGCTCAGCATGTCCATCCATCTCGGCCAGCACACTTGTCATAGCCTCAGTTAGCGACTGTTCCTCTGTCAGCTGTTGCTTTAGTTTCAATCTTAATCTCTGCCTCTCGGCCAGCAGGCAATCCTTGGCCTGTTTCTGAAACGAGCTGAGCTCGTCCAAAGTGGATAAATACTGCAATCTTAGGCGTATGTGGGTCAGGCTTAGCATCGCTAGAATCAAGTCCATTTCACATTTGCTTTGCTCTAGGAGCGCCGCGTGCTGCAGAAGATTAGATTTCATATGTATAATGGTGTCAACCACATGATATTTTAGTTGGAGCTGCAGCAGCTCCTGCTCAGTGGCCTCTCCATCAAAGCTAAACTTATCCAGTGGCGCAAAATCAGCATATGACTGCATATCCTGTTTACCAAACAAATGCAGACGCAGTTCCACCAGAAGATCTATATAGCTGTTCATTGAATTATTAGGCTGCACTGCTGACACCAGTTGAGCCAGTGCATCATTCGTCTGTAGCTTGCCCACGCGAAGTATGAGCTGGTTGCGCAATATACTATGGCTGTGCACGTACTCGGCCTTCCTGTAGAACAACACTGTTAACAGATTGCTGTTGCGACTGGAGAACAGGCCAACCACCTGGAAATTTTCACAGTCATCGATGGCAATGGGCTGTACCTGCAGACTCAGCTGCCCGGGCTGGTGTATAACCTGCAGACGCTGCAGTTGAGTACGCGCTGTGCCCACCACATAGCTACTATTATCCAGGCTGCAAAAGGCTGTGTAAAAAGGAGTCAACTTTAGGGAAAGAGCTTATGGAGAATTCAGCTGTTTTCACGCACCTGTAATCTTTATTCCTCCTACGAGGTGCCGTGTCTCCAGCCATTCGCCGTCTTGTCGTGGCATACACCAGAGCAGTATATGGGCCGCCTTGCAGCAGGCAATGTAATAGCAATCGCGCTCCTGCGAGTAGGTGATCAATGCCTGCTGCAAGCCCATGCGATCTGGCAGCAGCCACAGTGGCTTTACCAGCTCCAAGTCGCCATCCGCAGTCGTAAACCTATACAGATGCACCAGGCCATTGGTGTCGCCAACTAGGAGCAGATCTTCCAAGCTATGCATATAACAGATGCGACCCAAAACTGTATGCAACTGTTGACTAGCCAGCAAAGTCTTGGCATCTGGACTCAAGGTCAAGGTCCATAGACTGCCCTCAGCAGTGCCCAAGATAAGCACATGGTTGCCAGCGGGTGATTCCGCATGTCGCCAGCTGAACATAGTTATCCAGCTGCGATCCACAAAGGACTGATATTGCTTAAAATTGCGAATGGCCGACGGATCTACTTCGTAAGTTGGCTGCAGCACATCCCGTAAAGTGCCAGCCACATCCAGACCTTTAAAGTCCAGCCAACTATTGTGTTCCGCCGGCTTAGCAGCCAAACGTAGAGCTCCAAAGCTGTTTAGAGCGGCTACCAGCATTTGCCCATTGGCCAGTGGCTGTGGTGACCAGCTGGCTGCCATTAGCTTGCCTGGCTGCACCTCAGACGAGCAAACACTTGAGTAGGCTGGCTCCAAGGCCAGCTGTTGAGCCTCAAGCACATGGCAATTATCGTAGATTTGCAGTAGATTCACTTGCAGCGCCAGTTTATCCAAAGGTCGATCACTAATTGGACATTCCAAGCTGGCCACTATGTATGGAAATGGCACATGGCAGCTGGAATTGGCAGTCAACTCCAATGTCAGCAGCTCCGTTCTGGTGCCCAGCAGAGTCACCCTGTTGCCATCCACTGTGTGGGATGCAAATTCATGAATGGCATCCTGCTTGAGGTCGCCCTTGCTTAATTGCTGGAAATGCAAAGGCGACGCCCCCGAAAAAGCGTCAGATTTAGCTGTAAAGAAATATTTCGTTTAGTGTTAGCGAATAGCACGAGCAAAACAAACCGGGCGATTAGTCAAGAGAACGCCATAGACGCTCACGTGTCTCAAAGGTCGTCGTATTGCTCTTTAATTTGCGCTCACCTTCCCCTTTGCTAATACTGGCGGCTGTTTCATTTGCTTTTGTCATTTCGCCAGGAAAAGTTCGGGAACGGGAAAACTGCTATGGCGGCGTCAAAGCGAGGCGTGGAAATGCTCAAACAAGTGGCCGAGTTTATATCCAAAGGCAAAAGCTTCGATCGTGTTACACAAATGGTAAGAAATTTCTTTAAAAAAAGTGGAGTCAAATAAAAGAAAAACCAAGCGACGCGCACTGAAAGAGCGCAACAGCTGTTAACGATTATTGCACAAGTGCAGTTAACGATAGTCGCTCACGCGATAGTGACGTGCTTGAGTCACGATATTTAGCGGGTTTGAAAATAGTGAGTTTCACTTAAGAGCGTATTTTTCATATTCTTCAGGTAACAATAACAGGTGGCGACAATGGACGTTGTGTGGCTGAATTTACGGTAGCCCAGGAGCACTTGAATCGTCTGGGCTCTCTACATGGCGGCTTGACAGCCACCATTCTAGATAACGTTACCACGTATGCGTTGATGTCCAAAGGCTCCCATCCTGGTGTTTCCGCCAGCTTAAATGTGAGTTACCTATCAGCCGCTAAACCTGGCGATGTTATTGAGATTGATGCAACTACAGTGCGAGCTGGTCGCAAATTGGCCTATATCGAATGTATATTAAGGCGAAAGTCAGATGGCAAGATCATTGCCAAAGGCGGACAAACCAAATTTGTGGATTTGAAATAGTGAATATGCAAATAAACTGAATTTATTTAGCCATGAATTAATAGAAATTGTGTATAAAGGCTTGGAGAAATTGGGCGGATTTTCTAGTTAAGAGTTAAGAAATCTTCCAATATATTTTAGATGACTTTTCTGTTGCCTAAATTGTTCATATCAATAACAGAAAGGGAAATCAACTTTAAAACTATTTTATATACAGCAGCTAACTTACAAATGATTTGCTCGAAACGTAATATTAATATTTTATTGTTCTGTAAATCCAAAATATATTTTCACAAAATCACAACAATCGCGTTTGCTCACGTACTCAACACTGTTCGATAGGTTTTGTTATCGATAAGTCAATACACAGCTGATTGCTGTTTGTTATTGTGTTGTTTGCCCACGCGTTTCATAATCTCTCATTTATTTAATCAAAAACAAACAATGGGCACTCGCAAAAAAGGCTTAGAATTTGCCAAACACATTACCGAGATCATTACCAAGTCCACGGGCTTTGAGCGCCACCTGGAAAAGGTTCGCAGCTGCACAACATAAATTCAATCATACTAAAAGAACAGCCTTTTTCATCCAGGTGACGATTACAGGCGGCGGCGATGGCATCTGCACAGCCGAATTTAAAGTGGCCCCGGAACATCTTAACAAAGGAGGCGGCCTACATGGCGGCTATACCGCCACCTTGGTGGACATGGTGACAACGTATGCGTTGATGTCCAAGCCCTGCCATCCGGGCGTCTCCGTCGACATTAACGTGAGCTATTTGAAGGGCGCACGCGAGGGTGATGAGGTGCTGATAGAGGCCAATACAATAAGGGCTGGCAAGCAGCTAGCCTTCATCGACTGCGTGCTGCGGCACAAGAAGGACAACTCTGTGATAGCCAAAGGCAGCCACACAAAGTACGTTAACTTTCAGTAGGACCCGGAACCGGAACTAACGGAAACAATCTGGCCCAGTGAGCGGTTAATGTGCTTTATTTTATTACATGTGTAGCAGTACATCATTTGTTATTTGGAAACGTTAATTAATTGTTGTTATTTTTTTCTGTTTGCTCTGTGCGGCTAGAGATTTATGTATGTATGTATGTGGCTACTACGGATACACATTGGATTAATGGATCGTTAAGTCGATATGCATATTTCTGTGAACGCTGCTAAGCTTTAGCGGCCATTGCCCACCTTGGCTGGCATTTGTGGGCAATGTGGGCAGCATGCCTCTGGCGGAGTAAGTGGCTCGATGCCAGGTGGGCAGCTAACTTCACCGCATGTCTCACGCACGCAATTGACCTGGCCGTGCAAGCAGCTGCACTTTTCGCAAATGCTCGGCGTCCAGACTTCGCTGTTGAAGCGCTTCTTGCCATTCTCATCGATGCAGTTTTTGCGCTTGGGCTTGAAAGCAGCGGCGGAAACAGCCGCTGGTGCCAACTGTACCATCTGTGCGACGGGCTCAACAGCAACAGCACTGCAGGACTCCTCCAGCTTCCGCATTTTCTTATGCAGCTTCTTTAGCTCTTTCTGGAAGCTGCCAACGAGCTCCTCCAGTCCGTTCACCCGCTCCTCATTCACATCGAAAAGGGAATCCAAATCACTGTCGTGTGGCCCATCTTGATCCTCGTCAGAGTGGAAGCCCACATCTCGCTTGCTGCGCTGACTGCGTTTGGTGTAGGTCTGCGGTATGTAGGAGTCGAAGACGGGTGGCAGACTGTTGCAACTGCCGCAATCTTGCCACAGATAGAGATTGATGCCCATAATTTCCTCGCACTTTTTGTAGCCGCCCTGATGCTTGGCCAGGATGAACACATTTTCGGTGACCTGGTCGAAATTGTCGCCCACATCGCACAGCACGCGTCCGAAGTTCGCCTGCTTGATCTGCACGAGCTGCTCCGGCAGGAAGACGCCAGGTTTCTCATAGTAGAAGCGATCACCGTCACGCAGCCGTCGGAATTGCTCAACCAGCAGGCACTGGAATAGCGGACCCACCTTGCCACCTTCCACTTGATCCTCCAGAATGCCGCCTAGCCACACGTCAATGTTGTCAGGATGACCATAAAGTTCCTTCAGTTTCATGCGTATGTCGGCATTGGTTATCTCCCCGGCCAGATCCTCAAACTCCTGGGCCACGGTGAGATTACAGAACTTGCGGTAGACATTGTAGCCGGGTATGCCGTGCTCCCGTCCACGCTGTATATTAATGGCAGCCAGATCCAGAGCCACAGCATGGGCCGTATGGAATAGCTTCTCTGTGAGTTCCGTGTTGAGATTCTGGTCTGGTTTCTTCAGCTTAGCGGGCACAGCGAGCATGCCACGCATCAAGGGATCGACGCCACCCTCATAAGCTAAACGCCAAGGCGCAAAGAAGGCCTTGTGCAGCTGCAGGTGACCCTGCGGGATAGGCTGGAAGCTCTCGTTTAGCCGATGAAGGATGGGATTGATGATGGTGTGACCAAAGCGCAGAGCAGCGGTGGCGAATTCGTTGGCAATGCTGGGATTCAACTGCGGATTGTAACCCTTATACTCGCCGAGGAGCTGCATGCCGCTCTCACCGATGATCAATGGCAGCCACTGCTTGAACGTGATGTGCTGCATCTGGGCGCCGACAATTTTGCGTGCCTCCTGGAACAGGGTGTCGCCATCCCAGTGTGGATTGATTTCCCGCAACTTGGTAGCCAGACGATTATGCTCACGCATCCAGACGGTGTGCATGGCCAGCAGTCCCACCTGCTCATTGACGCGAATATCGCCAGAGACAAAGCAATTCATTTTATTCTCATCCAAATTACGGCGACAATCCATGCCATCCTGTGGGGCGGCGAACGGAAGCATATCCTTCTGTTTGGGGAAGCGCACACCAACGCGTAACAGGCCTTCGTCCGTGCTCAGATTGCGCAGCTCCTGTGCAAAGGGTGCGCTGTAGCCATAGACTTGCGAGGCATCGATGTAGGAGGTCAGCTGGTTGATCTGCTCGCGATGCTGCACGCTGTCGAAGAAGAACGACGTCATGCCCGAACCGCAAACGGCACTGGAGCGCACTACATCGATGCAGCGTCGATTTGTTACGCGCGGATCATTCGGGGGCACTAAGATGGGATAGCAGGGCGGTGCAAATTCGCAGGTCTTCTTGCAGTCCACACCATCCCAGCTCTCCGAGCTGACCGATGGTAGGGCATGGTCCAGATCGTGGTCCAGAAACTGGCCCCACTGCATCACCATGTGGGTAATTCTGGCGTCCGGCGTTATATCCTTCGTGGCCACTATCGAAGTGGATAGCAATCTTGCACTGGGCTTGGGATAACCTGAATACAGCATGCCCTTGGTCCAACCCACTGGCATGCTGAAGCCGTTCTCATAGATGGGCGCGGCCAGGCGGCGGAAGGCCGTCAGCGAGGCACCCCAGGTGGGATGCAACAGATTGTTACAAGTGCCATCGATGCTGCGATACTTCGAATGGTAGCACATATCCGTGCAGTTGGGCATCTCGCGGTGCTCCGTGCAGCCAGACAGCTCAGCCACCAAATGCAAATGCTCTCGTGATAGCAGATCCCTGAACTCATACTTCTCGCTCTCCATGCTCAAATTATCGCCACGCTGCACATGCTTGCGTATGTTCACCAGAGTGCGCTCATAGATCTCGGCAGCGCGGGCCAATTGCCTGGCCTCGCCAGTGGGAAACCGGAACACCCTCAGCAAATCGCCATAGTTAGGCGGTGCCTTGGTGGAGCGATTGGAGAACAGTGTTTCGATGGTGTTATTAATGGCCACATCGATTTCCTTGGCCGCTTCGGCAAAGGCAATGCGCACATATCGATCTCCGGGAGCCAAATCCACATTGTTCCTAAAGGGGTGAGTAAAAAAATGGATTAGTAATTGACTAAGTTGATGAAACGATGCATCCAGCTGGCTTCTCATACCACTTTCCTCTGCAACTTAAATTCAACAATTATTAAGCAAACATTTTAAAAAATAAACTAACTTTCGCATTTTAATTACCATTATGGCCTACGTCAGCAACGTCGCCTCCTAACAGTTCTTAAAATGGTGGCATTGTCTAATAAAAAGCCAGCGCACAGAATTATGTTGCACTTCCTTTCCTTTCTACTGCCCTAGGGCCAGACCACTGTGGGCTAAATATATAATTTCTTGCACAAAATTTAAATTATGTTTGGAAACTAGAATGTGATTGTAATGGTCACATATTCATATATTCACAGAATGTGGGTTGATTTGCTGTTATGGCTGATTAGACTACATTTATGGGTTGATTTGACCAAATTCGCAAACGTATTTTTAATTGTGGATGGTAGATTCATTGTTGGAAATCTTGACAATGTTCGAATACCATATGTAGTTTCCATATTTTCCACACTGAACGAGAGGTGTCCCTTTGTGCTAGAAACTCATAAAATCATAAATTTTGAGGAATAATAAAGCCATCAAGGTGAAAGTGGGATTCATCGCAAGAGGCAACAAATTTACAAAATGATATAGCAGAGCTAAGAACTAACTCTCAATCCCTTACCTCGTTGTGGTATTCCCAATGTTTTGGTATCATTCATTTTACTGCTCTTTTAAAGATTCTTCGTAGTTAAAGTTTTATCGATCCGATCTTAGAAACAACGAACTGTTCGGATATCCGACCTTGATCTGTTCTGAACCTTGAACCGCATCAAATGGGACTGAACCAAAAACAACCCAATGTTTTCCTATCCAGTTCAATCCATTGTTTTCATATTAAACATATTTAGTTGGAGGTAAGGATCTGAGGCAGTTTGCAGGAGGGAGGGCTTAAAAACAGTGAAATCATCGTTTCCTTGGGCCTCCTTTTGGTACTTTTACAGAGACGCTTACACTTTCCCGCTCCTATATTCCTATTTACTTTTCCTAAATACCAATTTTCATTGTTCTAGTTAAAAGAGCTCTTACATTTTAGGAGTTTCCTTATAACTCCATATAAATGGTGACTTCGAATTTGATCTACTTGCAGATCGAACTATCCAAAATGGCTTCTTAGTGATCATCTAAGCCATAAATTAGTTAGTCAGGAAGCTGAGTAAATACAAAAATGGGTAGCATACTTTTACGGTCGTAAAATAAATTCATTCTCATACTAATTTTGACCTGGATTTTGGCACACTTGCGGTTCGAGTCTTCCATTCCAAGCCCATTAAGTTCGCACCTAGCCATAAACTCGAACTTGTGGGAAAATGTTAACCCCCAAACACTTATGACTTGGCCTGTGTCTGTGCTTTGATCCATGTCAGTCAATTAGGACAAAGAGTTTCATAAAGTACATATATATATATTACTATTATTTTCCACAAAAGTTTGCCAGTTATTATACCTGAGGTATAACCTCAACAATTCACAATGGTAATTTTTCTAAAATTCATTATTTGGTTTACCAAAATATGCTCTCCCTGCCCCATAGTGCAGCTCCTTAGAAAATTATGGCCGACTTTTTTGTGTGGCAAAAGTAAAATCCGCGCCACGCTCTGACACTGCCAGCAGCAGCAGCAGGGGCAGCGTCAGCGGCATTAACAACAATTCATGCCTTACATTCTCTGTCGTCGTTGTCGTCGTCGTCCCCGCCGTTAAAGGAATTTCCCTTTGGAAACTTTCGCCTGTGTAAACTTTGCCATTGTGCGGTGCCTCGCATCGCATCGCATCGCCTCGCGTCGTCGACTTTGGGTAGGTAATAACTTAACGACCATAATACACCCTGTTGCACCGCAACCAGTCGCAGGCTAGTGCCAGCCGCAGGAGCAGGAACAGCAGCAGCAGCAGCAGCAGCAGCAGTAGTTCTACCACTACTTACCACTATCAGCATCGTAGATGGGTCTAGATGCCAGCTACTGCATATTTCCCGCTGCCATGCTGTGGTTGCACTTTTTCCTGGCACGCCGCGATGTTTGCTATGATGCTCTATGAGTGTAGAGGGTAATTATGGCTATGTGGAGAGTTGGGATAGCAGTGGGAAATGTTTGTAGAGTTTTAGTGTGACCATATGTGGCTGATGACTTCATATGTGAGATTTATAATAAGAAGACCAGCGTCTTAGTTTCCAGATGACCAGAACTAACAGAATCTAATGGAATCTGAGGGAAATTTGGATTTAGTCAACTAAGCAACTTAGGCTCAAGTTCCAGCTTATTTTTTGGGCATCTCAATAAATTAAGAGCCAAGATAAGAATCTGACCGCGAAGACTACCCTACGTAGGGCCTCTTCAGAGGAATGTTTGGCAAAGTTCAACGAAGCATGGATACACTACAACATACAAAAGATAAAGGAACAATGCAGAGACTTCTCTTGTTAATTTATGAGAAATCCTGGACTAAAAGCATTGAATGAAGAGTTTTTGTAGACGTGTGCTTTTGCAGGAATCTATATATAAAATCTATCTGGGGGACATTATGTGATTAGTTATTGCATGTACAATTTGGTTTGTATGAAAGGGAAACGAAGGTTGAAGTTCTCTTGAGCCGCTTTCTAGTCGTGTTGTTGTGCAACAAATTCAAAGCCAGATAATTGGGGTGGTCATAAAGCAGTGTGAAGTAGGGACTAAGGCGACCTGTAGATGGCTATGAACTGCGGCGATGTCACATAGTGAGATTAGAGGAATTTGCAGAGGTCTTTACCTTTTGTTCACAAAACCACTGACATATCTAATTGCCCTCATATATATATGCTAGTGAAGCAAGAAACGATAAGTGTCCATCTTGACATTCATCATTGAAGTGTTCCATAAGTGTCATCTTCTTCCTATAATTCATCGTCTACTAACCTATATATTCTGAGCGACCAATCTAGTAACAAAATGGGCTCAAAGGTAAGATCTTCGTTACTTTTTGTACGAAATTTGTGCATATTTGTGAAGAGGCCAATCCCACAATAATGGTGAAACCAGTAGGACTGTTTCCCTTAGAGTCATTAGTCATTATCACTAACATCACTAACATATACACATTAGTGAGAGTATACATTATTCGGCTGCCCAAAAACAAGGATTCTTCCATTTCTATTTCTTCAGTGAAATTGCTCTTTTTCTATGCTCTGTTGCAACCATGTAGTATGTGTGTCGACCACCACATGCTGTGGCGTTTGGCAACGTATTTCCGTGGCCTGCCTGCCGCTTTCGTCTCATTTACCCGTTACCCACCTCCAACCCGTTACCCACTAACGACAGCAACAGCAACAAGAACAACAACAATGGCAGTAACAGGATAAGCTTTTGTTTTACGCCAGCATTACCCACAACTTAGGCGGATTTCTGGGTGCTGGCTTTGGTAGTTGTTGCTGCTCCTTTTACTGCTCTGACTTCTCCTTCTGGCGTTGCTGTTGTTGTTGTTGGACGCTTTCAACGCTTTTCGCTCACTTTTTGTTGGCCTCCATCGCCATCTCTGGCTGCAGCAAGTGCGCTTCCGCTGCCATTGCCTTGTTTCTGTGTCTTCAGCATAGTTTTTCACTTTTAACGTTGCTCTTTTTTCAATTTCGCCCTCCTTTGCTGCGGTCTGGGGGATTACTGAGCCATAGTCTGAGGTTGGCAGCGTAATGAGTAAAGTTTCTAATGCTGCTGGCGCCAAACTGTAAGCCGGCTGCAGCCACTGACTATCCCCGCCTACGTCACCGCCTCTCCACACTAAATGATGCGTGCCCATACACATGCAGCTGCAGGATACGGCTGGGGCAGAGGATTTTAAACGAAGGCGGAGGAGGCCTGCTGCATTATGCATTTAAAAATGGCTGCGTAAGCAAACGCCTTGCATTGCGGTCCTTTTGTGGTCTTGCGGCTCCTGTCTATGCCTAGGCTTGCTCCTTGTTGCTGCACAAAAAAACCAAATTGATTTACGGCCAGCGGCAAAAGCTATTTGCTCCATTTACTCAATAAATTCCGCTTTTTGAGATGAAAGCAATTTGAAAACTGAAAACAGAAAACTGTACACTTCACAAGGAGCCCAACTAAAATCAACATTCTAGTAGAGGAAGTAGAGGAAGAACATGGCCAACATGTAGAAAACCCAGTTTCAGACAACAACTTGTCAACTCAATTTCAATTTCGGGCAATTTCGGGTAACTTTTGCGGTTGTCTAACTGAGGGATTCGCTCTCCTATGAGTGTGTATGTGAGTGTGAGTGTGTGTGTGTTTGGCCTTGCTGTTGGTCCTGGCTTAGCACGTTTTTCTTTGGCTGCCAACTGCCAAGACAACTTTTTTGGGCCTGCATCGCCACTTTTTGATGTAGTTTTTAGTGGATGCATATTTTATAGCTGGCCTGGCACAGTGGTCCAAGATGTGGATAGAACACGACTAGTCCAAGCCTTAAGCAATTAGTGTCCAAGAAACTATATAATTTGATTTCAAACTAAAGCAATTAGTCTAAACAAGTTACTATCTTGGGGGCAAGCATCATAAGCACGTATGATCAATATAAACCGATTTTATAATTTTACACAAAAATCAAAGCAAATTAACATTTGGTTTGTCAGGACATAGAAAACACCAGGAAAATGTAGTTGAAATTGTCATTTCAATAATAATATTATATATAAGATAATGAGTTTTGGGAATTAGCTCACTGAAAAATTAAGTTTTAGACGCTTCTAACAATAATAATAGGGATGCTCTACTTTGAGTAAAAGTAACTAATTTCTTAATAAGAATCAGACTCAGTTAAGTTTGCAGATGTTAAGAGTAGTTTAAGAGTACGCGGTTTCAAACCTCTTGTACTTTATCCATTGAATCATTAAATAAAGAAGCGTTTTTGTATAACTTATTCGAAAGTCCACTTCCTTTCATATGCTATCTTGAATCATGAGGATGTTAGTAAAACAGAAATGAAGGATCTCGGGTTGTATTTAACATTAAGCTCCTCTAATCTTCAGCATCTCTATTATATTGTTCAAAGATCTTTATACCAAAATATCATTATATTCGGTCATTCTTAGGTTACGCTTCTTTTATATGAAATCCTTTGGCGTTTGTAAAGATCAACAGATCTTGTATAAAGAAAATTCCTTTGCTTTTGCATTAGAATCTGTCTATTTTATAGATATATGTATAGATTCCATATGTCATATAGTCCAGCTCTCTATGTGGCAAGACAGACGTACGATATCGTCTCTCATCTTTATAAATGACATCATTTCTGGTATTATAAGTAGATTATCCTTTAATGTAACAGGCCGTACCTTGCGGAATTTGATCCAATTCCATATAGGCATACTTCGGACTGCTTATACTGCGAATGAACCCATTTTCATTTGCGAACATTTCAATTTATAACTTAATTTGCTTTACTCTGTTCGAGGATACGAGTAAAATATTAAGGCTTATAGATTACAGGAGAAGTAACTGTAGAAATATATTCGGTTTCAAATATCAGCAGGTGCTCTTTTTCGGCCCTCGCTTTTCGTACAAAGATGTCGTTTGCTGTCCTAGAAATCAGTAAGTCCTTAGAATATCAACACTAATATCAACCAAATCTCAACTTGTCCACTCCAGGCATATCTGTATTTTCCAGCTCTACAAATTACTCCATCCCTTCGCCTAGCCTTTAAATTGCACTTTAATCAACCTCTAGTGCACAAAGAGTAAGCCTTGATTGCCACAGTTAGCCTTGAGCCTGATCACACATAGCCATTTGCAGATTGTCGCTGCTGTGCAACTAATTGATTTGACCAAGTTTCTTACATTCTTAGCTTAGCTGTTATAAACCAAGCTCCTAAGACTTGAAGTGTTTACACATACATTTCTCTTAGTCTGTGACTCCCCCAATAGATCTTAAATGTAGATTTCCGTGACACCGCTGTATACATAGTTGATTTTGAATTAGAGTTTCTTCAGAGCTTAAAATTCATAATAGATTCTGGGAGGAGTTCTTAGCATTGATTGCTTAATGGCTTCTCAGCCTCTTGTCTTCTTCTAGCTTTCGAGAAATACCAAACTAGGTTAAATGATATAAGATACTATATGATGATATATGATGCTTATTGTCTTGAAGAACACTGCCAGCCCAGTCAAATACAAGAAAATATTAAGGTATTTATATTAAGGGGAGAATTCCTTGAATGTTTTGCAGCCAATATCTATATACTGGAATACCTTATACTGCTCATTCTTCTACCCTTGCAGAGGGTACTGTAATTTTATCAAGATATTTGTAACTCATCGAAAGAAGCATCGACGAACCCATTAAGTACCTGATCTATAGTCTGTCTGTCTGTCTGTCTGTTTCTATACGAACTTGTCTCTCAGCTTTAAATCTACCTTTCTGCTGTAAGCTGCTCATATGTCAAATGTCATATAGCTACCATATAACCAACCGATTCTTAATGAACTTTTAGTACAACAAATTTGTTGCTTTTGTTGATTAATAAATCTCAGATTAATCATTCGCCTCTTCCCACTGTATCGCTGTTCATAAATGTTTTTTCTTTCAGCACTTTGCAGGCCCGCAACTATTTTTCAATTAATTAAACAACTTTACCGTGCGCTTAAATGCTTAAGCGCATCGACTTTTGAAACCAGCCTCAAAAGTTTTGTTCCTTTGAGCAAAACTTTGTTCCTTTCTGATTTTAAATGGATTTTTATGGCCGCCTTTACTTATGCGCGCAAGTACGCAATTAAAGTTCCAAACGGAACTCGATTGCCAGTTGAGCTTCGAGTGTTTGGTGTTTGCTTTTGATTTTATGCCATCCCCGTCGCCATCCCCATCCGCATCGTTTTGGCCACTCCACTCACCTGATGGTAACCAGCGCAGAGGCAGTGGCCCTGCCAAAGTGATTCTTTAGCTGGCATTCGTAGCGTCCGCCATCGAGAATGGTCACATTCTTGACAAACAAACTGCCAGTGCCGCTTATTTGATATTTCTCCGTCAATTGAACATTGGGATCGATGAGGCGTCCATCGCGACGCCATGAAATCTATGGAAACATGGAGACAGGACGAGACGAGACGAAACGTCAACAAGTGTCTGTGAATGGTAAACTTTTTGGGGCAACTTACCTGCAGTCCATCTTCCTCCTGCTCGGCCTGGCAGGGCAGTTCAATAGTTGTACCCGTAATGGCCACCAAATTGGTGGGCTCAATGGCCAGACGTGGGGGAGACTGCATCTGTTCTACTTTAATCGTTGCCGAGGCTTTGGTTTCGCCGTTTTCATTGCTCGCCGTGCACTGATAGACGCCTGTCAATGGGTTGAGTGTAGAATGTGGTATGGTTTGGGCTGCAAGGGATGGGCTGCAAATTGCAACTACTGCTTACCCGCATGCTGCTCTTTGGCCACGCTCACCACCAGCTCGGTATTCTCGTTTTGTAGCAGCCATTCGGCATTGCTGGCCAAAGGTTCGCCATTAAAAGACCAGGCGATGGTGGGCAATGGGTTGCCATCAGCATCGCATTCCAGCACAAAGGCTTTGCCCAGTTTGATTGTTTGGTTTTGTGGTGCCATGAAAATTTCGGGCAAATCTGCAAAAGGTGCAACGGGGCGGATGAGCGATTTGAGCAATTTTCTTGCTCCAAATGGCAACAACAAAACGGACAAACGAAATAAACAAATAAACAGACCAACAATCAAACACATACACACATAGACACACACATACACAAACAGGCACAAACAGCCTGCGGTTAGTTTTCTATGCGTCTTTTGTTTGATGCACTCACTCCGTGTCCCTGGCTGCCTGTCGGGCTCTATGCCGCGTCCCACGGGCCGCATGCATAATACAAAATACGAAATTTTTCATTGCATACTTTTGAGCTGCATAAACAAACTGAAATTGGCCACCGCCATATTGCTGGCCGTGTGCATATATTTGTTTGTGTCCTTGTGTATGTGTGTGTGTGTGTGTGTGTGTGTGTGTGTATGTGTGTGTGTGTGTTTGAATTGGCTTAATTATGCTGACCAAGCGCAACGCTTGAGTGCCTTTAACAACACAGAGTACACTCTTAGTATGATGCCCCCCTTCCCCGCACAACTGCCCCACTTTTAACCGCAGACAGAAAATTTTGTGCGTGCTCTAGCTGGTCGACCCCTCCCTCCCTCTGGATGTGCATAATAGTTTATAATTTTTTAGCTCTTCATTTTTGCAAATTAATGCGTATATTTTGCACTTCATTTTGTGCTGCGACCACAAATTATAATGAGCCATTGTTATTAAGGCGCTGCTGCACACAGCACTTTTTCCACCCTATTTCACTCCTTATAGAGCTCCGAGCACCCCCTGTTGCACTCCTTCTGTTTCACTTTATTGCGCAATAAAGTACAGTCACGTACAAACGCTTGAAATGGCAGCATAACGAATTTAAAAAGTACAAGTGAAATGATAAATACGAGTAAATATTCTAATAGTCGGAGCGGGGCATACACTTTCAAGGGGGAATTATTGAAAGGGAGTAAGAGGATGTAAGTATTTATTATACAAGGATTGTTCAGAATCATTACCATAGCCAACCTACGTGCAGTTAAGAATTGCGATCAATGATCGGTACCAAATTATGATCAACTACATTCGACAAAACCTTAAATTCTCCTCAAGCTTTGGTGATACCGCATTCCCACGAATCCATTGGACTTTATGATGACGAATGCATAGTGGGCTCAAGTGGCTCCGCTTTCAATAAAGTTATCCTTGAGTTGGAATCTACCCAATTTTGGGGCCATTACTTATCCTAAGTTATCCTTGAGTTGGAATCTACCAAATTTCGGAACCATTGCTTAATTTTTATCACGGAACATTGACATTAGAAATATGTAGATTTCATCTTCTTCTTGGTTTGCTAACAGTTGCCTGATAATGAGATCAAATTTCTTCAAGGCATGCATGGAATCCAGGCATGAAGCTACCCCGAGGGCTTACATTCATTCATTCAGTATAAGATCTGCTTTGACACTGGATCTTAGATATCAGCGACATTGCTTTGAGCAGCTTCGCAACGATTGAATTATATAGATTAACACAGTGGAAATCTAAAGATTCATAATTGGCATAGGGTTACAGTGTTTGCGAAATCGGAAACAACAAAATTTTATAAAAATTTGAGAAGAAATGTGGAAATTTCTTTAGATCATTAAGTTCGAAGTTCGGCTATTATCTTATGTAACGTTGGAGTAAGTATAGTTTGTAGGGTTTCATAAAGGGGAAGGTTGATTTAAAAGAAGGCTTATAAGATAAATGATGGATTTGTGTACTTTAAAGTTCAGTAATATCTTTGCAATTCCTTTTAATATGATTAGAAAATGCACAAAGAATTTAATTTGGTTGAAAAACGTTACTATATTGGGTAAGGGTGTACCAGATGTGTCCATATGCATACGAATTAAGAAGTGATCTTTATATATATATATATGTATGTATATATAAATTTGATAAGAATTGCATTTGAGAGTATTCTTCTATGACGTGCGTAGACTTACGTATTCCAGTGTGAGCCACGCTTAGACAGGACAATACAGAGATACTCATGATCATGATCAACTAATAAAACCCAGTCGACTTTTAAGGAGTGTGGTTCTTATATATAATATCATATTTTCTTACTATTCCTTGCGAGAAAAGTAAGTGTACAAATTGTATAATAGATATGTTGCTCAACTATTTCAGATATATGCGCTTGAGAGGTAGGTTCACTATCGACTTCTAGCCTAGCAGCTCGCTGCTCAACTGTTTCAGAGGCACGTGCATGGGACGAGGTATAACGATGATAAGTGTGTCGCATTCCCAACAAATTTCAGCCTTTATAGTAGGAGGAGTATATACCCTTGTCTCAAAATGTAATGAAATCTATTTGTTCGTATTTAATCATACACCCCACACTACTTCTCAACAGTTGCCAAGTTTAAAACTCCTATGAAAATCTTCCAATAAAAATATGATCATCTGAGGCCATTGCAACAATCTGTTCATCAATTTCATTTCATATAATATCGTTTTCATCTCACACCTGTATTTTACACATTCATCTTCAATTCAATGTAATCACTTAGCCGATATTTGCACTTGACGTAGTGTATATGGCAAATGGTATCCTGACCCATGCCGAAAACAAATTAAATCGACTGCAAATTGAGTGAAACGCGACAGTTGTGAAGGTTGTGACTGAAACGCAATCCCAGTCGGCATGGGATACATGCCATGCCCATTGCTGAATCTCAGCCTCGTAGTATGCCCATTTGACACTCACCCTTCACTTCGATGCGGGCGGTGGCCTGGACACTGCCCAGACGATTGTGAGCCTCACAACGATACGTGCCCGCCATCAGTTGCGTGGGCTGGTAGAGGACCAGGCTGCCATTGGCCTGCAATTGCAGCGCCGCCGTGGACTGGGTGAGTTGGCGGCCATTGACGAACCATTGTACGTCCGGCTGTGGCCAGCCGATGGCAACGCAATCGAGAAGCACGTGCTCGGTGCCATGAAGGGCAACAATTTGATCATGTGGCTGTTGTATGAAGCGCGGCGGTGTTGGCGTCGTTGTGGATGTGGACGTATGTGGTGCTTCCGCATCCGCAGTTGGCCACACCTGATTGCTGCTGCTGGGATTGGTGGCAATAAGGGCGTCCAAGCTGTTGCTGTCGCCAACCACGAGGCGCACGGCCTGAGACCTGACTTCGCCCATCTCATTGCGTACAATGCATTGATAGATGCCCATGTCATTGGCATTCACATTGTGAATGGTCAGAGTGCCGCTCCACAAGATCTTCAGGTGCGGTTCGGGTGACTGCTCGTTGTCGATTTCGTTGGTGTTGTGCATCCAGATAATCTGTGGCCTGGGCAGACCGCTAACTTCGCAAGGGAGGCTGATATCTTCACCGCTTCTGGCCTCAACATCCTGGGGAGCAGTCAACAATTGGGGTTTGGCTGGAATGGAAAGTGGGGTAATTGCTGGACTTTGTCGCATTTGCAATCTCATGCTCTCATGCCACCTACCACACTGGAAATGCTGCTCAGTGAGACTGGCGAAGGTCTGACGCTGCAAGGCCTGGGGCTCCGCGCAAGTCAACGTGATGGTCATCAACTGACGCTGTGCATCCAGATGCCAGCGCTTCCACAGCGTATAAACGCCGCAATTGCAATCAATGGCATTGCCATCCAAACGCAGACGCTTCAGGCTTTGCAATTTGTTAAACTCATCTACTGGCAGCTTGGACAGCTTG
This sequence comes from Hirtodrosophila duncani, assembly GCA_037043425.1. NCBI lineage: Eukaryota > Metazoa > Arthropoda > Insecta > Diptera > Drosophilidae > Hirtodrosophila > Hirtodrosophila duncani. Next base: position 1,828,477 of record JBAMBM010000834.1, on the reverse strand, counting down.
TTGTTGTTCAGGAATCTACGAATGAGAGATAGATGCGTGTTATGTGTGAGTGGCAGCACAACATTTGCTGCACATTCCCCAACTCACAGACGATTCAGGCGAGGCAAATTGTCGAAGAGGCCAGCGGGCAACTGCCAAATGTCGTTGTTCTCCAGATAGCTGAGGATTGCATAAGGGAGATGGGGCATTATTCACTTACCCGGACACTGTTTTAATTAAAGGCAAGGCTCACTTACATCGCCTCTAGGCGCGGCAAACGCTGAAAGATGGTAGCGGGTAAGCGGCTTAGGCGATTATTGTTCAGATAGAGGAACCGCAGCGATGTCAGTCCATCGAAGGCGCCCTCCTGCAGGTAGGCCAGCTCGTTCTCATTGAGGAACAACGTTGACAACTGGCTGAGGCCATTGAATCCATTGGTAGGCAGCTCCTCAAAATGATTGAATCGCAAATCTCTGCAAAATGGTACACAAAACGGAAAGTCGGTACATGACAGTGACAATGCGACAGTGCGACAGTGACAGGAACAGTGACAGTGGCAGTGGTAGTGACAGCAAAGCAGAACCTTCACTTGCAGGCTGTGAATTGGAGTGGCATTAAGGGGGGTTTGGCTTTGGGCTTAGGTTTGCTCTTGCACAAGGATTGGGGAGGTAGATATCTTGGCAAAATACTGCAAGTTGGCAGCTTTCACATTGAAATTGCATGTGCCTGTGTGTGTGTGTGTGTGTGTGTGTGTGTGTGTGCTTGGTTGTGTAAGTGTCCAGGGCTATTGTCATATGCAATTAGCGCAGTAGTTTTACAGATGAAGAAAGGAAACGGAAAGAGGCGTGGCATAGTTGCAAGTTGAATTTTTAACAAGATTTGTCATAGGTTTTGGTTTTTACGGCAGTGCAAATATGAGGCCAAAGTCTTGAAAATGCTCGAAATTTGGGTAATTTTAGAAGAATTTAGGCTGGTTTAAATATTTAGATAGATTCATGAATTTGTGATTGTGATTATAGTTGCCTAGACTCAATATTTTATTGTATAAGTAGATATAAGGGAAGGGTATTAAGGGAGTTAGTTATAAAAGCAAAGAAGTAGAAGTAACAGAAATTTCGCCTGGAAGGAAGTTAAAATCGGGTTTAAATTGTATCTGAAATGTATCTGAAAACTGAAGATTTAGTTCAATCTGGCTTCAATATTCTGGGCTTCCATATTCACATCAATCTGCCTGTGGCATTACAACTACAAACAACCCCAAGAATATTTCTACAAATGTTGAAGCCACATAGACTGCATGGATAAAGACTTTTACGATTTTCTTTAAAAATTAATTAAGATGCAACAAAATCTATATGTGAGAACGGTGCTCGCCTTTTGTGTGGCAAATAACTTTTTAAATGATTGATTAAAAGTCAATAAAAATATTTGCCAGCAAGCCTGAGTCTTTTTTTAAGTTTTTCACTTCACATAAAATGCAAAGCTGACAGCAGAAAAAGTTATAAATAATGTTTTTATCATTATATGAAAATTCACCCGTAATTGGTAACCCAGTTTCGTTGTATCTTTTATTGTTGTCTGAAAATCATCAAGATTCTTCTTTATGGCTTTAAAATTGTTTTATCGACGAACTCTCAAACATAAGTTGAATTTCAACCAAACCTCTTTTCCTAATAATAATTCTATCATTTATGTCCTGTTTATATAAACAACTTAGTGGCTGATTTACACCGCACAACTATTTCCATTTCCACAGTCCACCTGTTTTAGCTACTTTATAAACGGCTTAAGCTTCCGTGGGAAACTCTTGTACAAAACATTTTAAACACATTAAAAATTAATTAGAAAAAAGTTTAGATGCCATTTATGCAGTTTATGCTCAGCGACAGCCCAGCCAAGCGATAAGCTCAAAACGAACAACAACAACGCTAAAGCAAGTCTGTATTAAATTTACACAAGGCTAGGGATTCTAGCCTACCCCTTCACCCCCTCATGTAGCTACGCCATATACATACATTTGTACATATGTTCCGCGAGTCGCGACTTTGTGGGGAACTTGCAACTGCTGCCTAATGGCAACAACAACAGCAACAGCGATTAGTAGGAGCCGGAGTTGGTGGATGTGGATGTGAATGAGAATGAGCTTGTGCTGCGGCAGCAGCTGCAAAAACTTTCTAATCAACTCGTGCAGCTTGCAACGAACAACAAGTACAACGACAAGGACAACAAACGCAGCTCGTTAGGCTGCGGGGGTGCTTCAATAAGTCTTTAGGAAATTTAACAAATTTGGGACTTCAATAGACTGCTGTCAATTTTCATCGGCATCGATCTTAATATCACAATCAACCTTGCAACTTGCTAACAGGGGAAGTTCAAGGCGAGTCGATATATTGTCATTGTTGGTTGTAATATATATCTATCTCCAGAGAGGTGTCAAAATAGTGGGTGTCTATACAATACCGTGATTATCACCAATATATTTAAACAGAATGTCCATGTTATTAATGGGCTAGTCCTTCCCTGAATGTTGTAGGATTCCAATTTGACTTGACCAAGTAAAACGTATCCCCATCCACCAAACCGATGAAAGTTTTCATTTCACTTAGGGTCTTCGATAGCGAAGTCCTTCGACTTATAGCCCTAGTTTCTATAGAAGGTTCGTCTTCAATTCACTCGACCTAGAGCCAGCTAGCCAACAAGGATATCTAACACTTACTCCTTGTTACATAATCCTTAATTTATTACATTGTCAACACTTATTAGCACACCCTCGCCTCGATTCAAAAAACTGAATGTGGCATCAACTTTAGCCAAAAAGTTGCTTCAAAAAGGTGAAATTTAAACGAAGCCTGGCAACCGGCAACTCGTGCTGAACGCTGCTCTTTGGCCGACTCCGTTTACCGTTAGTTAGTCGAAGGCTTTAGTTGTTGTTTTGTGATAATTATGGAACAGTTTGTGGCAGTCAGGCAGGCAGTAGGAGAAGGTGAAGGTGTAGAAACAGTAGAAGTTGTCTAAACAAAAATTATGTTTTGTGGCAACTGTAAACATGCAACGCACAAAGTGCAACAAAAACACAACTAACAATGGCTGCAGCTAACCCTAATTGGTGTCAGCGCTCAGTGCATGTATGTATGTGCACGCGTGTGTTAAGTGCATATATCTGCTGCCTATGTGTGTGTGTGTGTGTGTGTGTGCAAATTGCAACTAAAGACTGAAAAGAGAGGGAAAGATAGAGCTAGGAAAATTTGAGACAAAAAAGACACAACACAAACAACGAACGACAACGAAAACAACTTAAAAATCCAGAACAACACTAAAACCACTCACACGTACAGCTTGAGGGGTCTTGTGCAACAGCAACAAAAACCAAGACCACCCATAAACATGACCCGCCCCCAAATGTTGGCACATAAACAAAGCAGCCTCTGCTGGCAGCAGCTGCTCCTGCGCTACTGTGGTCTGGCCTGGTGAAATATCCAAGCCGAGACCCTCGGGCAACGGCAATTCAGCTGCTCTGCATCCACATCCAGTAGGCAGTGGGTATGTGTATGTGATGGTAGCCTGCTCCCAACTTGCCAACCACATACACATTGCGGGCAGGCCAGGCCAGGCCAGGATAGGCAGTGGGTTGCGGATTGCCTCAACGATTTGCAAGCAGGCAGCGGTCTTTGTGCGATTGCAACGCCTGCCTGCCTGCTGCTTGATCCACTTTTTCCACTTCTTGCAACTCCATTAGCACCGCAACATGAGCCTGGAATTGGAGGTGGAGACCAAGGACCAACAGTCAACAGCTCATTGGTGTAGTACAGTTGACAGTGGTGCAAAGAATAGGACGTGGTTTAGGATGAAGGATGATCTAGCTGCGACTGATTTTAAATATTTGAAAGAGTTTTAACAGTTTTAAGGCTGCAAATGCGATTAAAACTAAACCGATAATCCGTCATAAAGCCAACCAGCTTTATCTGAATCTTATAACCGACATTTTCATGCTTTCATTCTATTTCCTTCCGAGATCGTGTCAGTTTCTGTCTATGGTTAAAGTTTTCATTCTACTTGACACCGCAGCACTTAAACCCCTTCCAATCCCGCACTGTATCAAATTCTAAGACCACAAAGTAAACCCCACTAACATCAGCTTGAAAGCATATAAATATATTCACGCAAACACTAGCAACTTTTGTGTCATTTAAGCATTCTATTCTAATTTTTGAAACTGTTTTTGCATATTTAATTGGCATTGCAACCACTGTGCATTAGTATCAAACCCATATCCTTGTCGTCTCACATGCCCCTTGACGTGTGACAAACGATGGTCCACTCGAATCTGCACACACACACACACAAAGGCGAGGCAGGGGTAGTGGCAGTGGGCCAGTGGCATAGTCACTGGATCCGTCTATCTACAGTCAACCGGAATTGTTGAGCCTAGCCAGCAGCGGCTTTCGCTGGCTCCTGTGCCAGTTGCAGTTGGCTTGGCCGCATCCGTCTGGTTGCTGGTGTGTCACTTGCGCAACTATTTGTCGAGGCATCAAACTAAAAGAAAAAGGACAGCCTCCAGCAGGCTCCTTTTTGCATGCACGATGTTCCTTTGCTCTCTTTTTTTTTGTCGTTCCCTTTGGCAGTCGTTCAGGCTGAAAGTCGAGGCAGCAGCACACAAATAACTTGCACACAACTGCAAAGCCAACGCTTGACTGGGTCATTTCAATCAGCAGGCAGAGCTACCTTTGCCAGTGCCTTCTTTGCCAACGGCATAGCCACCTGCTGGGTAAGGTGCGTCATGTGTTTGAAGCCATTGGCAAAAGGAAATTGAATTTTTCCAATAGTCAAAACTTCTATTGCAGCGAGAGAGGTGAGGAAAGCAGGCAAAACAATTTTGATAATGACATTTGCATTACACTTTTTGCCCATTGCCGTCTTTTGTTGTTGTTCAATTTCCAATTAAATTTCTACGCATAACACGTATACGCCATGCTGAGTGTGGCACAGACGGAACGATCATCCATCAGGGCAGGCCGAGATATTCATGTCTGCACTTAATTAATGCATATTATTGACAAAAGCATAGACTTTCCATGTTTGTCTATTCATGCATGCCTGCACCGAAAGTACACACACACACATACATACAGAAATATACATGTGTACATACCAATACAGACATACACGCACAAATATGCTAACGTTTATGTGATAAACATGTGTCTATACAGTGTAAGCCAGTGAACGAGACACAGTGGAAATTTTGAGCCTTGAGCTATGGGTATAATAACTTTTAGTTTAGTTTTAAAGATTTAGGCCATTTTTACTACACTCAGAGAGATTTTAGTTGAGAGAAAGCCGTCTCAAGATATGAATCGAACTAGAGATCTGAATTTCGTAGAACAATGTCATTCAATGAATGCTGATTCAGCTCATAAAATAATCGAAGGCCCGTTTTCACATCTTTAATTTATCGCTAAGCTTCACTTTGCTTGCCATTTCAAAGGCAATTTCGTATTGAATTTGATAGATGAAACGAAGGCAAAGAGGCGTTTAGCGATAAAGGGATGATGTGAAAACTATCCTTCGTTTATTTTATGAGCCCAGTAGAAGTCATTTTTATATTAATTCTCACAACTATATGCAATTTTTTTTCCTTTCTTTCTTGATGTGTTTAACAAAAATCTTTCAAAAATACATCATTGCTGAGCTATTCCTTATAATTTAATTCACAATTTTTTCAAATAAGTCTTAAGACACCATAGCACATGCATATCATTTTCACTGTACCTATTTCATGCAAATTTGTGCATATATTTGTTCACAAACAATCTCATATTACGTATGCGCTTTGTAGTCCATGTTGGAAAATTTATGGCTAGCCAAAACTATAGCCAAGGGGCATATTTCGAAGCCGAAGCCAGACAGACAGTAAATTGAATGAAAACAATTATCATTGCACATGCACATATATATATAGATATAAGTATGTAGGTTAACCAACCACTTTGGCAGCCGTTGCCCGCTCTCAGCCTTGCGGGCATGGCTCTCTTTGAGGTGCTGTCTCGATGAGCAAATCGAAAGCTGCCACCATGCGCTGCCAGCGAGCATTAAAACTGGTTAGTGGCTTTCCTAATTTGATTTCAATTAGTTGTCACAATTAGTGAGCGAAAAACCACAGTAAGTAAATTAGTGAAAGTGGTCTGCGGGTCCGGGACAAGATGGGGTGAAAGGGATATTGTGTAGGTGCAGATGTATATGTGGGAGTGCATGCATTGCATTGCGGTTAGCTGCTGAGGCTTGTATAGTAAATATCGGGTAGATTTGAAACTGACAAAATGAGAATTGAATTTGAGTTACCCGGAATGATTTAGTACAACGCTATCTTTATAAATCTTTAGTTGGATCAAAGGTTGTGCTCTTGAAAGGATCTTGATCATCCAAGTCAATATAATATCAATATCAAATCAAATCAATATCAAATCCTGCCGTTAATTAACTCCTCAACAACACCATCAAATCCGTTCAGTAAACCTGAATGACAACTCATGCATATTTATTGCTAATCAACTCCCCTTTTAGTACCAACTTGAACTCGTTCCATTGTTATGGCTAGATTTTCCACCATCGTTTTCACTGTCGGTTATTTTCATCATTAAGACACTTTATTTTCTAGTTCACTGCATTTTCATTATTGTTAGCTTTCATTGCAGCATGCCAACACCTCTTACCAACGCCATATCCTCGCTTTCACCCTCTTGCCAAACCCTTTGCTCCACGTAACGTCTTCTATGGGAAAGCTGCGCTGTAAAGTATGCAACATAAAAACGCCATAAGCGTGCAATTTTTATTTGCTCGCCTGCTGTGGCGAGGGAAGGGTTATGCTGTACAGGCCGCCACTATTGCAGCCTTATCAGTATGATCACAGCATGCACCGCGCCCTACTAACGCCCACCCACACAACACACAACCAGGCAAAGTCATGTTTCGTTGTTAAGACGGAATTTGCCATGTTGCCACACGTTAGGTTTGCCTTTTTGTCCGCCTGCCGCTGCCTGCTGCTGTTGTCTTTGATTATGATTTGTCTGGCTTACCCCACACGCCACCTCCGTTGCCTTTGGCTGTGCACGTGCACTGGCAGCCTAGGCAACATCTTATAACGCCTGTAGCTCCTGCGAGCTCATATGCCCGTTCCCTGAGCTGCCTTTACGGCAAATGTGACAATAAAAACATGATTTAACTTTAGTCTGACACACACACACAATGTTGGAACTTACACACACTGGCATATTATTGTAATAACATGGCTTACAAACACGCAAATAACAATAACAACATCAAATAACCGCATGCAATGGCATTCTCGCATCCTTGCATCCTGCTTGCATTGTATTCCGTTGCCCAGGTGATTTCAAGCTGACAAACGATAGTCATAGCAGAGAGACAATTGCAATGGCTGGTGTGGGCATTGGTATGGGTGTGTGTGGGAGGTCTGCCCATAAGCTAAGGTAAGCTCAGCTCAGCACACTTGGTAATGCAATCCAACCCAGTTGGCGCTTTAGCAATATCGTTGATTTTCGTACAGAGTGGCGTTTTATTATCATTAAACAAAAGCCACTGCATGGTGTATGCTTTTACCTTACCTCTCATTAGCCCTTTCTCAACAGCTGCATAGTGACAGTATTTACCTCTTCTTGTGTGTGCGTGTGTGTATGTGTAAAAGTTCACCTGTCACTCATGCAGTCAGTTTATCAAGTTCCCATTACAGCAGCCGCACAAGAAGATCTGACAACGGCAAAAGAATACAAAATGACGAAGAAGCAGGCCTCCTCGGACATGGCTGCTGGTCAGCTAGGAAATGTTACTGTTACTGCTGCCCTCCCCTTACCTTCGGCTCTGGCCTACCGTCTCTGTGCTTTACTGCATTCCATTCTACAACTGTCTGTGAACTGATTTTCGTGCAGCACCTTTGATTTAATTCCATTTGTTTGTCTTCAAACTTCTCTCTACTCATCACTACACCTTTGAATATGTATATATGTGTGTGCTAAACTGTTAATGTAATTGTGTGTTGTTTTGTTGTTGCTGATGCTGTTGCTGTTTGGTGTACTTAAAGCACTTTGCGTAATTGGCTTGGTCTTGCATAGAAGCGCATGCATAAAATGTTTTTGTTTAGGCAATGAATGTTAAGCCAGGACTGGAACGGCTACAAGAACTGTGTGCAGAGGAGTTTGTGTTAGCCCAGTTTTCGGAAAATAGGTATAATGAAAATGGTGTCATATTGAAGTGGGTAAATTTGTTGCAGCACCGCCTTTGCAAGCCAAAGAAAGCCAAAGAAAACGTATATGAACATTACAAAATCTCAAGAATGTTGTACTTGATTGTAATCTTTGATGTTTCCAAATTCCATTGCCAGCGTTATTTAGTTGAATCAAATTATATGCAGAAAGAAAATAACTTGCTTTGATCAAAGCGCAGGCCTTATTAATCCTTATTTTACCGTGGCTCTTGAACTGTCGTAAAGAATTCAAAGTAAACTTTCCCCCAGCCTTTTTCTCTTCTCTAATTTTTGTCTGTCTGTGTTTTCTGTGTTTTCCCTATTTCCTCTCTTTAGCTACGCTTTTTCTTCTCTTCTGCTCACGTACTCCTTCCATCTTCCCTATTCTTCTGATCTTCTCTCTTCATCCTCCTTCGCCCCAAACTCCAGTTTCTGTATTCTCTCTAAGTTCCTATGGCTTTGTTCAAATCAAAAGGCGATCGTCATGCTCGTTAGCGCAGCACATTGCTATCGTCGACTTACGTCTGATACATTAGATGCAAGAAAATCAGGCTGCGAGGTAAATAATTTAGTCAAATAGTAGAACATTAAATATATCAGCTCTAGAAATGCATTCCTTAAGTTAGCTAGCTGATAAAAATTATAAATGCTGAACTACCTTGCTTGGGTTTCGTCGCCTCTGAACAATTACGGTTGATAATTTCATGCTTTAAAGTTGGAAAACACCTTTCAACAACAATAGAAGACGCCCCAAAGTAGGTCACATATCTTCATATTTTAATTAGTGAACTTATTCAGCACTCCTTCATATCATCTTCAACATAAACAAGCATAATCAATGCCTGAAAAGTACTTCAAGTGGAAAAACTTTAAGCTTCATTCAAGCGACGCCTGAAACTAGGCAACAACTTTTAACACAGCCCTCCACAGTCCCCCACATGCAAACACACACACTCACACACACACACACTACCTCAAATAACATCGTCCAAGTGTGAACGATAAGTGCAACGCCTTCTCCACTGACCATGAGCCAACTTGACAAACTACAACCACAACAACAAGGACAACTATTGCACAACAACATGAAGACCCGCTCACACGGAATTGATATGTCGTCGTACTGGTTGGAGCTGCCTTTGCCGTTGCTATTGGTTGCATCCTCGTCTGTTGCAACGGTGGCGACATTGTTGAACTTATCTTTCGACTGTGGCTACGCACAAGTGGCTACGCCCTGTCGCTACCATGTACCCCTCCCCCTTTCAGGATAACCGCAAAATTGTTATTATATTCAGTAATTATGTCCAATAAGCGGCGAAGCGTGAAGCGAACGCCCCAACGTCATGAAGCCAGCGACATTCTGCCACAGCCCCGGCTGCCATTCTCCATTCGCCGGAAGGAAAATGTTGTCGTTAATGTTGTCGTTATGTAAGCTAACCCAGTTTTTAGCTGGCGACATGGCATTTCCTTCCGGTGCCTGCTGGGTGCGTTAAATGCAGCTTACAAAAATTATACGAAAAAACTTAAACATAGAGTGTGGGCCAAAGAAAAGCCAAGATAAAGAAAGTAGAGATGGGAGTGGAATGTGTATATATATAGTTTTTTTTATGATATTTTGGCATGCCGTGATTTGATTTTTGGTCGTGGCATTAAGATCCTGGATTTCATATGGAATTCTTTTGAATATCGGCAGTGTTGCTTTGGATACAGAAGCAGATATTCCTCATTTCCAAGGAAATTTGCTTTTAAACTGTTAAAAGTCATTGAAAAAGTAGAGTTAGTACACTCTCATCTCTAAGACAGAGTGAGAGAGAGACTCTAAAAAATGCTCCATCGGCGAGTTTGAGGTTTAAAGCTGAGGCTGCCCCCAACATGACATGCAAGAGTTGGTCCGAGCACAAGTTCGAGTCAGCCCAGCCCAGTCCTCGAAGTCATGGAGCAAAAGTTAGGCCACGTGCATTGGCAGCATAAAATTCACTTCCGAAACTATGCTCGAAAGACAGCAAAAAATACCTCAAGGCTGGCGAGGCACAGAAAAAAAAAACGGACTCTAGACTCGCATTGCATACTTCTGGGCTGGCTGACAGCATAATAAAAAAAAAAAGCGGGAGAGCTGCACATTTTTTCAAGCAAAAACTAGTGCCAGGCAACAAATTTTCCAAGCTTTCAAATTGCTGTCCATGTGTGAGCCAAAGGTATTATTCACCAACTCTGCCTCACCTCTTATCACTGCCAGCTGAGCGCCACTTGTACATTTTCTTAGCTGCTAATGTGCTGTGCGCCTTGGTCCTTGGTTTTGGGTTTGGGCTTGGCTGTGTTCCCACTGCCAGCAGCGATTGCCATCGACATTTCTACAGGTGTAAATGTCTCACAAGTGCACTCAACACACACACACACACACACACATACAGCAGCGAATTCTGCTTGTAACCCTGTAAACATTTGGCATTACTTTAAGTGTTAACTAAAGGAGACCAAAGGAAATAATTGATATTGCCTAGATTGTGGCTGATCTCGAAACTTTCTTCCCTCTCTGATTAAATCAATTGACATGTTCAGACGCGTCAGGTTGACCGCCAGGCAGGGCAGGGTCGCCGGAATGCTGATAAAGAGATTGTTAGCTATGTTGAGGCTGCTCAACTGAGAGTGTGTGGCTGCTCCCTGGCCGTCAACTTGACTTGCCGTCGCGTTTCTCCCGCTGCTGCTCCTGCTACTGGTGCCACTTTAGATCGTTGTCGGTGATATCTAGCGAAGATGACCAAAGATTACGATGGGTTAGCATCTGCTGGGAGAGAGTGCGAGGCTTATTCGAGGACGGCTCGTCAAGGGATTGTAGCTGCAGCATGTCCAAGCTAAGCAGAGAACTGCTCGTTTGCATAGGCTTCATGGGAAGATCCCTCAGCAGATTGAACGCCACGTTTAGCTCGCGCAGCTTAGGAGCCAGCCACAGGTCTTGTATGAAACGGGTGTTAAGAAGAAACTGGCGATCATTTCTATAAAGTGTGTTGTCTACCTACAGCTTTTGATGTCGATTGATATTTTGTTCTGAGCGAAAATTCATAGAATTATGATTCGCAGCGTTGAAGATACCAGGTACCAATTGACAAGAACCTTTTCTTTGAGAGATTGTCAAAAGATGCGGTAACGCTAATGTGAACAAATATTCTTCAAGATGCCCAATTCTCACTGCATTTATATCATACGAGGATCTTCCATAATCACAACATCAACTGTTTCTCGCTTAACAACCGATTTGAACGATCTTCACGAACATATTCCCTAAACGACGTTATGCCAGCGATTCCTTGGTTAAATTGTCCAGTATCTAAAGCAAGGAGTTTATGTAGTAATAAATGTATGCTGATCCCAATCTCATGGAATGTCACATAACAATCTTGCACCCCCAATTCATGCACAACATATATTGTTTCTGGCATAACAACCGATTTTCAAAGACCTTCACGAAATTATTCCTTGTACCGAAGGTCAGCTATCTAATGGAACTCTCAAATCGAAGCTGGCCACACTTAAAGTGGGCAAGGCTGGAATATTTCTAGAAATAATATTCATAAAACCAACCCCCCTTGCCCAAAGTTAACCACTAAAATAATAATTTTTCTTCCGCTTACGAAAATGTTGGCAGGATACACAACCATTTTCATGACTCTCTGTGTGTGCATAGGTGTGTGTTGCAAATTCTCGCCCGAAGCTGCTATTCGACAAGCTCAACCAACTACTCCTCCATAGTTAAGAGTGGAACTGGTTTTTCTCTGTTCTATTTTTGCTATACATTTTTTTTTCGGTTATAATTTTAACGTTTGCAACCGGCTCATGTCTGCAACTACTGCTCAGTGCTAAGCCCTGCTCAACCTACCAGACCCCTGCCCTACCCTGCCCATTCTCTATCTAACCATGTGTGTATTTTTGTTGAAATAAATTTTATTTAAACTCTCGTGTCGATTTCTTCTTTTTGGGCGCTACTTTTTGTAAAGTGTGAAATTCAATTATACAGCAGATTTATATGTCGAGCATGGCCATGGACATGCTGATGGGCTATGGCGATGGTGATGGCGATGGTGGTACCGTTTGCCGTTTTGTATAACTGCTACAGTTGGATTTATATGCACATTCAGTCTGTGTGTGTGTGTGTGTGCATAAAACAAAAACTTCAGATTCGTATGAAAATAATACGAAAATGCAAACGAAAATCAGCGCTCCATTCAGCTGAAAACTGTTTAATATGCGTATAAAAGGCGAATATTATGCCAAGCTCCCATTGTTAAACCAATGCCATACCGATTTTTATGTGAATTGGTTATTTTTATAAAATCGTGTGAATTTAAATTGAATTTGTGAATAGAGTTGTGTTAAGGCTGTGCCATAGCTACATATAAGTGTTCTCCACACAGCAGTGCTGCCAAGTTATAAGTGCCTGCCAAGTAGCAAGTGCCTGGCAAGGAGAGAAAGGAGAGAAAGCATTCACCAATTAAAGTTGCCAAAGTTGTAAACGTGTAATCCCAATGTAAAGCTCAACTTTGAAGTTGTAAACATTTATCAATATGTTCGTTGCAGATTGAGGTAAGGGAGGAGAGGCGAATAAAGGAAATTTATTGCACATATAATGTTTCCTTTTTCCGTTTTTTTTCGATTACTTTTTACTAGATCACTCAGAGGAAAATCAAAACAAGTTATTTCCCAACCTTGTTAGTTTAAGCACGACCATGTGAAATCATTCATGAAATTTGTTCCTTAGACGTGTGCTGTTTGCTTAGTTTATCGCGTATCTCTATGGGAAAATCGAAATATTTGGATAATAGAGTAGATAATGTAAAGGTGATCGAGCAATTTCGCATGCTTGTCTTCTGCTTCCACGTTTCGTAACGCATGTTATCCTACAGCGCCGCCGTTATCCTACAGCGCCTTTCATCAAAGGCAAATTGATTATACTTTCTAACGTTCATCTAGTCTGGTAATGCTAAAGTACTAGTCTTGTTCTTATGATTTAAAATAGAATATAAAATTGTTAACAAGAAGAGAGAAAGTATTTTCAAAAGTTCTATCAGGATTCCAGATCCACTGAAAGAGTCGCGAAATTTACGGCATGGGAAATAATTTCAGAATCTACTGATTTCCTCATTATACAGAACTTCTTATGCACTCCTTGTCCTGCCTATTGCTAGCAAATTGTAGTAAGTATATTAAGTATATTATTTTATTATATTAAGTATACGCAATGTGAATGGCTTAAGCAAATCCTCCTTCATTCTTGTGCTGTCAAAATTCGAACATTAGCATGTCCATTTTGTTGTCAGTCAGCCGAAGAACCAAGCAGCTGTTCATGTCCTTCCTGCCAATAGCAAGGCTCCTCCCAAGCCGCCCCTTCTATTTTCGCCTAAGTTTTTGCATTAACATTATTATGCATCCGTCTGTGTCTGGCCATCTCTTAGAGCAATGGCATGCGGACGACGTGGTCTGCCACTTGGCTTAGTTACTTAGTTTGCCGCCTGGTCGAGCATCGCATTTTTTCACTGGCCATAGTTGGTTCACGCTGTTATTCGTCTGCCTGCTGTTGACTTTACCTGTGCCATGGAATGTGGCATGCAGCAGCTGCAACTGTCTGTCAGCCACACATTTGCTGTTGCTCTTGCCCGTTGCCATAGCATACTTATGGGCAGTTGCCGCTTGTTCCTTATGCTTGACCAGTTCCTGTAGTTCTGTTGTGTTGTGTTCTCTCTTGAGCTCTCTGTTCTACTCTGTTCTGTTGCGTTCTGGCACATGCCGATTGCTCCACTTTGACATGTACGAGCTGCTATCAGCCGTGCTGGCCAACCAACTCTGCTGATACAAAAAATAACTTTGCTTATAAATTGTGGCATGTGTTTGTGTGATGTTGTTGTTGCTGTTGCTGTTGTTGTTGCTTTCTTTTCTGCTATCTTACTACTTTGCATTCTTTGCTCTGCACTAACGAGCATGCGAAATGACAAAGCTCATGGGCGTGGCAAGGGGTTGGAGTAGCAGTGAACCAAGTGCCACTTTGTAGCATTAAAGCGTTGCAACAGCAAAAAGTGGAAAATTAAAGTTACTTTCAGCTGTGTCGAAGCCATTTATACCCTTTACAGATAAAAATGTTAGCTAAGAAAGAAATTTATCACGATTTTAAACAGGATTTCTAGCGAATATTGATTTGACATCTAAGTATGCCCATGTATGATGAAGTAATACGATATTATAACAATTCAATGATGTCACTTCGTTAGCATAAGAAGACCGATACTGCCATAATTGACTCCATCAAACCTCAACCTCAGTAGCAGAATTTTTAGCTGACAAACAAGATTGTATCGAATCCTCTCGACATGCTTCACTTGATGAAGAATATAAGTCGACAAATACATATATACTTAATGAAGCAGTTCCTTCATAGCAAGACGACCAATTTAACATACCTTTTCTCTAAAGGGTATATAAACTTTAAATGCAAATTTCTTAGCGAAACGGCTAAAGGGAGGAAGGGTAGAAGGATAAAACTCGTTGCTCTAACTAGTCGAAATCAATAGAAGATTTTTCTATTTCACTCTGAAGCCTCGACAGCTTCGAAGCCAGTCACCATCTTCAGAATGAAGCTCTAAGGTTCGCTGGTTCCGACAGTAAATTAAAAATGCACATGCCTTGATTGGCCAACGCAACTAGCAACCACTGGAGATATTGCTTGCCTGCGTATCCTTTTATAAAGCATCAGCAGTATGTCGCACTTCAACTTTAAACATTTCCAAATTCCTCACTCATTTTGTCCAGCCGCAACATTTGCATAATTATAAATCATATTACAAATTAAGTGCCATTTTATACAAAAGTTCGAAACGTTCAACATGCGAGCAGGTATAATTGTATTTGGCTTTTTATGCAAATGCAAATGTTGAACAATTGAAAAGTCAAGCCAGACGGCGCGGGGCGGGGCGGGGCTAGCGGTTTGCAATACAAAACCAAACAACAATAATATCAAAACTCGCACACGCACACACACAAACACAGCAAAAAGAATTTCAAATGAGAAAAGGCAAATTCAAATAGAAAGTTGATTGCACTTTCTGATGGTAAACGAGCGAAATGGAAATAGAAATTTCATTATAATATACGAATAATGTAAGAATAAGGATAAGAAAACTATTAAACTTAAGTAAAGGGCTTAAATAAGACTAAGGAATCTCATCTCCAAGCTGTTTTAGTTAGGTAGAAGCTTTCATATGGCTCATGGCAAGAGGAATAAGTTCATCTATATTAAATTTGTACTAAGTTTTTTCGTTATGTAGAAAATATAGGTTAATTG
Organism: Hirtodrosophila duncani; assembly: GCA_037043425.1. Lineage (NCBI taxonomy): Eukaryota > Metazoa > Arthropoda > Insecta > Diptera > Drosophilidae > Hirtodrosophila > Hirtodrosophila duncani. The sequence continues at coordinate 1,812,914 of JBAMBM010000834.1, read as the reverse complement.
TGTTGAATAGCTATGATTAAGAAAAAGGAAATATGAGATAGTAGGAAGAAGCCTGAACATATCCGTCATGCTGAAACTGTGGCATGAAATATATTGCCCCATGTTGCATTTCCAAATTGACTCCTAAAAGTCATAGAGTTGGGTGCAGTCTGCAGGGTAAAACTGTTACAGGAAGAGGGAGAGGAGGAAGAGGACTTCCACTTCATATCAATAATTCATACCATATCATCCATATAGATAAGAACTTATATAGCTCCATTGAATTCAATGATTAATATCTCAAACGATGAACAATTAATGCAGTTATGTAACTAAGGGACTTATTTACACAGGCAAATCTCTCAACAAGATTTTATATCAGATACATTGTATAATGCAATAAATAGATTTAAATTTAAGTTTTATTTTCTAACCCAAGTAGAACATTTCTTTGGCCACCTTTTCGATTTATGTTTTATTTTCATGAGGTCTTAGCGAGTGAAGAATGTTGATTATTGTTGCTTGGGCTGAGCTCATATGTGAAGTAGAAGTCTAATATAGAACATAGCATAAAACGAGTCTTCTCTCTTGGCCGTACAGGGTAGGACAATTTTTGTCTCGAAAACAGGCAAAGTCTCCTTGGTCAGATACCTTTGGCCTTCAGCTATATATGTGTATCACTTAATGCCGAAAGAGTTCTTGAGAATTGTGAGCATCGCGGCTGCTAGCGCAAAGCTGATGAACCAACGTGTCTGCTCTTGTTATTGTTGTGCGTTTTTGAGCTGTTTGTTTTCGCACAACATCGTTGTGTTTGTTTTTTTTATATGTGCTTAAGATTTACATGTGGTTGGTCGAGCTATCCCTTCTTTTTCTAACTAGATCATTCCTTATTTTTACTTGTTTGTTTTAGCAACTTATATCATTTTTAGAACATTTTGAAATGTTTCTTTTTATCACTTTTTTCAAGAAATCCTTCTATTTGATACCCCTATAACTATTCTGTCTATTCGGACTTATAATTATTTATAATTTAGAACCATGCCTTGTTATTTTCAGCTTAATCGATTGGCGGTACCTCTTTGAATAATCAGTTGTAATACTTGACCTAAACAAACATATATCAAAAACAAGCTATATAAATCTTTAGTATCTACACAAACTAAGCAATCATTTCTAGTCATCCATTTCTGATGAAGAGAAGTGTACTGAGATCCTTAACACTGTCCACCGAAGCCTTAAACATTATTTATGCATTCGTTTCTCAACAAAATTGTTGCCTTTTTTCGAATATTTATAAAATCATGCAATAATAAAATATTACCTGGAACGCCTGTGCTATAACAAATGCCTAAAAATTCATATTCTGGATAAATTTTTGAACAACCTTTACCTTATCACATTCCTTCTGTTAAAATAGTATATATATGCATATGCATACCCCTCCATACCTACCCTACCTGCACATCTAGCCATCCCCTTCGTGTTCATGGGGCTGTCAACGCATGCCGTCAGGTGTGTCAAGCTTTTGGTAACATTTTCAATATTTTTTCCCACCGACAGACAGATAAACAGCAAATGTAAATTCAAAATTGCAGCAGGGGCAACAACAGTAACAACAATAATACTCAATACCCATGCACTGCAGTTGCATAAATGGGAATTTATGCATATTTAATAGCAACACAGAAACACAAGCTGTAGCACTTCTACGAGCACCACTACGTATACGTAACGAGTGTGCAAGGCTTTTCTCACGCACAAAATGCGCCAAACGAGTTGAAAATTGTGCAGAGTTGGATAGCGAGGGAGGCAATGGTGGGGCAAGCAACGAAAAGGAACAAAAATTGAAACGAGTTCGGGTTGGGTAAAACATTTTTGCTAGCAAATAGTTTTTGCAAATAGTTTGCTGGCGAAAGCATAGAAAATATGTTTTTGTACGTGTTTGTGTATTTGTGCATATGCATGCATGTATGCAAGTGGGTGTTGCGTGGTGGGCGTGGGGCGTGGCAGGCGAAACATAAGCAGCAGCAGTGAACTGGTCAGTAATCAAAATTTTTAATATGGCAAGCGAATGAACGAAACGTGTGGCGACGTTTGTTTCGACAAAAGCAGATAGATAGAACCACAGCCCCAGGGTAAAGCCAAGGCAGAAGGCAAAGTCAAGGCAAGCATTATGAATTATGGAGTTTATATATGCATAACATATGTTTATGAATATGAATATGAGTATGTACATTAGGGTGGTCTTCTCAAGCGAAATAGGTAACACATCTTGGCTTAGATATTTCAACAATAGAAATTCTGAACTGAAATTATTTTGAAATAGATCTGGCAAGTCTGGTTTAGCAGGGATAATGAATTTAAGAGTATGAAAATTAAATACAGGAGAACCCTCTGGGTATATAACTTAGGAAGTTGAAGTTTTAGACGTGTCCTAAAGGAGTCAATTAGAAATAGTGCTTCTAGCATAGACTCGCCTTTATAGTGTAGACCTCTTGTGGCGAAGAACGTAGTTCCTCTTCGAAGGTAATACTTCCCTTAATAATTGAAGGGAGTTCCTTCTCTCTTTCTCTCTAACTTACTCTCCTTCTCTCTCTCTCTCTCTCTCTCTCTGTCTCTCTCTCTCTCTGTCCATTCACTTTATCTGCCCTCTACCTCCAAGTTCTCTTGCTTTCCATATTTCTCCTCTATGGCTTCATTACTTTTCTTTTTGTCCTCTCCGGCTTGATCCCTTGTCTTCTTATCCTATCCCTTTATCTATCCCTATAAGATTTATATTTTTGTCCTCTCCTTTGCGTTCTCTCAACCTTCCTTATATGTTATAAATATCTCTGTTTCTCTTTTTCCTGTTTTCCCTTTGATTTCTCAATGCTGTATCTGTGTGTCTCTTTGTTCATTCATAGAAGCTGTAAAACGATCGCGGCTTGTAAGTTCGTTCTTCTTTCTAAAAACATGTTGCTCTGCTGTCTTCTCAATACAAGTATGAAACATTTCTTCACCATATTGATGTCCAGGTGTAGGTCCAGGTGGAGGTCCAGGTGGAGGTCCAGGTGGAGGTCCAGGTGGAGGTCCAGGTGGAGGTCCAGGTGGAGGTCCAGGTGGAGGTACAGGTGTACGTTCGAGATGTAATTACTTATATCCTTATCAGTGTGGATTTGTGATGCTTACAAACAAATTGGCGATACTTATATCCTTATCAGAAATCCACACAATTTTTGATGCTTACAAACAAATTATCGTTCTGAAAGAACTTTGTTTATCTTATAATAATAATAAGTTTTTGATCAGAATGAAATTATTAAGGAACTCTCAATATGACCCAAATTTATCAATACAATATCGGACCATTCCAATTTCCATTTCCATTGTACAATGTACAATTTATGCCGCGCAGAATTATTAAATTGCTCTATGCATGCACAGAGGCGAAGACGTAGACGTCGGCTATATCCATATCCATATCATATTTAGCTCATGTTCTTGCTCCATCTGCGTTTTATGTGCAAAAGCCAGCCGGCAGTGGAGCCAGGCTGAGCCAAGTCAAGCTAGCTGACTCTCATAATGACAAAGCAACTCAGCCTCCCCACTTGCCCTAGCCACCTCCTCAGCTCTAGAAGAAAATGTTTTATATGGCAGGCCAGCTAAAATGCATCATCATGAAATGAAATCAAGTGCATTTATTTAACAGAAGCGAGCGGGACGGCAGCGGAACGGCAGCAGGCAGCGAAAGCTGTACAAAAAAAAAAATTGCCATGTGCATGTGTTGGCTGTATAGAGTTAGGAGGGGGCGTTGCCGTTGCCGCCATGCAAGATGAATGATGCGGATCTGTATGCTCTGGCGCCAAAGCCGTGTGTTCGCTTCCATGTTGTCCGCCTTCCATTTAGCTGCAAGTTTAAATACACGACGAGCAAAAAGTCAAAATGTTTGAGCTGGCAGTTTGGAGCATGAGGAATCTTTTATGAGCTAACCTAACGGTACTTTTTTTTTTTTGTTGTACGCGCGACTAGCATGTGTGTGTAGATGTATATGTATGTGTGAGTGAAATGTACAAGTGATTTGGTGCGAGCTCGAGTGGCTTAGAAGTGATGGATGGACAGTTTGAAAGGCGATTGTGGCATAGGCCTAGCCTTGGGAGCTCTCGAGAGTTCAAACTAAAGAATATAATTTTTTTTTTTCGTTTTTTTTCGGACAAACATTAGCAGCAACATGTCAAGTTTAAAGATATTTTGTATTTAAGTCTGCTACGGAGATTGGCCTTAGTAGTCGTAAAATAATTTGCAGTATTATTTGCCAGCCGTATTTTGCCATTTACTTCTATACTTCTCGCACAAGCGGGGTTTCTTGAGGCTGTGAGAATGATACCACCACGATATCAAGGACTCAAAGCCAATATTTTGTGTACCTTATTATACCATTTAAAAAATGGTATATTAATTTTGTTAAGAAGTTTGCAACGCAAGTTCGAGTTTAGTCCAGATCAGACAACTATATCATATAGCTACCCTATAACCAATTGTCCAACCAAATCAATCCAAATTCGGCTTGTATCCATTTCAGGAGACTTTAACCGCTAACCTGTTCTGACCAAGATCGGAGAACTATATCATATAGCTACCATATAACCGATTGTTCCGGAATGAACTCTTAATAGCATAACTTTTCTGTTCTTCATCCAAAATAAAACTAATTCGTCTTGCATCACTTGTATCCACTGTAGTCCCATGCCCAACGACCAGATCTGATCTAGATCGGTTATATATTTACAATGGGAATGGTATATAAGCTTTGGCTTATAGCTAGCCTTCCTTTCTTATTAAAGTTGGCCAATGCATATCCACTTCCTTTCTACTTCCAAATTAACCTTGTTATGAGCTTAGCGAGGAATAGCGAGGTGCCCTTGCCTCTCTTCAACTCGACAAATAGTATTGATGATATGGATATTGAGAACAGGATACCACTCCCCCCCCCCCTCTCTCTCTCTCTCTACTGTCTACGAGCAAGTCATGCCCTTTGCTTACTAAAAGTAGAAATATTAATTAAAACAAAACACGAGGAAAATATAACAACAACGAAGACCAACGGCAACGAGTTGCATTGTAAGTGCTGTGTATTATTTTCATATTTGCTCTTCTACTTCAGCAGCTTAGTAGTAGAAGCGTGTAAATAGCAAGAGCAAAGTATATCCACCCAAGTAAAAAAAACTTTTCTAGAAACTTTCTTAGTCTTGCAAATGATCAGGAAATTGTTGGCTTAGGTTTAGCTGCAGTTGGTTAGGTTAATGGTTTGCTTGAAAATTAACTCTCCAAAGGGGAAAGTCAAATTAGTAGTCAATTTAAGCCGTTTATTATGTTTTTAAGGCATCTTTTCTTTCGATTTTTTGTAGATTTGTGTACAGTTTGATGTAGTTTGTAGAATCACTAAGCTGTAATATTTGAGCATTAGCTACAAATTTCACTGCCCAAAAGACTTACAAAATTTGTGATATTTTATACAGTGTATAATAGTATAATATAGTGGGAGAAGAGTGCTTGCTTGAGCACACGATCCATAATTCAGCAAACAAGTGACATATAATTATAAAGAATTTTCTTCTACAATAATAAATCACTTACATTTGGTATACGTCTTGCTTTTCTTAGTCACAACTATTACTATATAGAAAGAGTATTTCCTTTCCTTACTTAACTTTCTGCCAGACCATAATTATTCTTATACAAAACGAAAAAACTATTTAAAAACACATTTATCCAGCGGAATTCACAATCACACATTCGCTTACTTATTTCTACGCCCCGCACTTGTGCGCTTTCTGCTCAGCGAAAATTGTAAACAATTTTTCGTCATTAATAAAATTAAGGCAAACAAATTCTTCTGGACAATGAATAACACACGCATGCATACACACATACCCATATATATATATATATATATGTATGAACATGCATATGTGCTGCACATGGCGCAGAGAATCGCATTTTTGACTTTGGCATATTTATGAAAATATTCGTTGAACATTTTAATAAAAAGCTGACAAGCCAAACAAAAACCTAATTACAAACACACATCCATACACATTTACACACACATAGATATATTGTTTATATGGAACGCGCAAAAAAAAAGTTGTTAGACAAAAGCAAATGCAACAAATTCAAATTCATTAAAAGTGTACAACGGGTTGGCTACGTAACAAATGAGCATGAAAATGAATACATAGTAGAGAATTGCACTTTGTTGTTTGTTTATTTTTGTTGCTCTTTTTGTGCTGGTGGCGGGGGAGGAGGCATTGATAAATTATCTAGTTGCAGAGATGCTTTTTTAGAATTTAGACAAAATTATTTTTTACGTAGTTGAAATCATTTGAGACTTGCAGGTAATTGGAAAGAATGAGCTAAGAAAGTAAGAACTTGAAATTTTACCTTTGCTCTTGGGTAACCTCATGGCTAGAATGTAAGAGGAGTGCATTGTGATCAAAGCATGTGGAGCAATGATTGGCGCTGCCCAAGCTGATGACCAAACTTTAGAGTTGCCCTCAAGTCTGCACCACATGATAAATTGGCAATGTGCGTATGCCAAGCTCAGATCCAACCAGTAACCGAAACTGTGAAACTTCAAACTCTGTTGTATTCTTTCACCAACTTTATGGGCAATTAAAAATAAGTAGCCCCAAGATTTCTTGGACTCGCGATAAACGAGGATTGCCGCACAACAGAAGCGGCACAACGGAAATGATTGCTAGCTCTCAGATAGTGAACAGAGCGCGTGATTTTTGGCTTTGGGTTTATCAGCATGGCGCCTATCGCTAGTGTAGCTTACTTTTGATTTTACTAAAAGTCTAAATGGAATTCGCACCGCCAGTCATATGACTAAATGTGTGACTTAATAACCCTCTAAACACTATAGCACTTTACAGAGCTTTGCTTGTGCTTATTCTTAATGTTCTTTTTGGGTTGTCATTGTCATAAAAGTTTGAATTTCATATTCGTAGACGATTCAGGAAAGGTTTGTCAAAGGACCACTTTTCAATAGGTCCAACTCCACTGTATAAACTAAGAGTCTTGGCCATATATTATTATGCGTAGCCACAAGAGAAACGTCCGTTGCCTAACCTAATCTAATGTAACCTAACACAGACCGAGAACATGTTTAAGTAAAGTCAACAACACACAAGATAGATGTTTGCTCACTTTAGCCAATGCAGAGATATTATAACCGGCTGTAAAGGAGCTGTTTTTTCAGACATAAGGATAGGTCGATGAAATTGATATTGGCTCCTCGACATCGTCGTCATATTTTAATTACTTAGTGTTGCTTGAAAGTTGAGAGAGAAATCGTAAGTTGTTACCTGAATTTTAGAAGAAAATTGCAATGAGAGATGTGAGATGTTATTCAGTAAATGATTACCTTCCCTGACCTGCCTTTTAGATGGCAGCGCCATTGCTTGGCTCAGGAAATTTTGATAAAGCATTGAACTACTTATCTCCGACCACTTGAACAATATATATTTTCGTGATGAGCATAATATATGTGTTGAATTGACAGATCCATTTTTGTGTTCTCGCCGTTTTCACACAATTACTCAGTTAGTTTTAAGGCTTACCATCGATTTTTAATTGGGGTAATAGTTATGCGAAAAGTGGCCTATATATCAGAAGTTTTTCTGACATTTAAAGTCCACCTTAATAAAATTTTAGACTTTTAAGCCAGTATATCGGAGCAGGAGACAAGAATTTACTTTCTTTAATGTAAAAGTATAGCAAAATATAGAATTCTTCATATTTTGGCAAGGTTATATAACATTCTCCTAATGTTTCCTTTCAGAATTTCAGAACATTCAAAGCTTAAAACTCTTCGAGAATACAAGGAATTTCAAGGAATATTCAAAGCGTAATCGAGTCAAGAATCGAAATTTTCCCTTTTGCACTTAGGTAATATAATCTGATCGAGCGGTAAACTTCAAATTATAGATTTCTGGCAATGGAGATATAGAGTACCAATCTCATCAACGATAGTTGAATTTAAAAAATTTCAAAATTGTTTTATTGTTATCCTTAGAAGTTATAGTTCAAAGAGTTTTCAAAGATTATGTTGTTGCCACGTCAAGCTACTTTATCGCCAGTAAAATCAAGCTATATAAAAGACACCTCAGCTTTCCATTTACCAGCTAGAAAGTTTATAAATTATTAAAGAAAAGAGAGAAAAATATATAATTTTTCGCTTGTACTGAAATTTTGGTTCTACAATGCAAAACAAATCACACTTATCCTTTTTCATTTAGTATCATAGTAAACCCTCCTGTGGAAACTTATATAAATCGTCAACAGAATGTTGGCCATAAATCCATCTTATAAATCGACCATAATTCGTTTCTTTCGCTTGTCTTGTCTCTTAAAATGGTATTCAAATTTCATTTCCCATTTCCTTGGCAGCGCATCCCATGGCCTACATATATATGCATACGAGCAAGCACCATACATATGCATATGCTCCATAAACATTTGCCAAGTCACCCGTCGCCGGTGCCCGTGCTCATAAACTTAGGCGAAATTCATGTGAAATGTGCTGACATTTTCGAAAATAAATGCAACGTTGGAAAATGCTCGCACATACATACATATTTCACATGCATGCAAATATTCGCGTCCCGCTGCGGCGCTGGGAATGGCGATAAATATACAAATCCCGTGCAGCACTCGTGCAACACTCTCGCCCTGCACGTCTATCTCCATTGCCTCGGTTAGACAGCGTTTAATTGAGTCAACACGCCAGCCAGAGACACAGAACACAGAGCACAGATAGAAAATTGTGATGGTTACGAGGAATGTGGGATTGGTAGAAGGTGATGGTGATGCAGATACAGATACAGATTGGAGGATGGGAGTATTGAGCTTGGTAGAGGCGTCAAATTAACGCTGGCAAACTTTGGTGAGCATGCAGAGAAAACATTAAAAACTAATTTATGGATTTGGATAAAGCCAACTCCAGACTTGATTTATGCATGGTAGTTATGGTAACCGTACCCCATACCCAGTACCCCAGCATACTCACAGTACTTGTGTATCCTGCGGCACTTGCGGCAGGGATGTGAGCCGGGCGCGAATGCAGCGTACGGTTCGTTCAAAGCAAGTGCAGCCAATGGGGCAATGGTTGGCGCTGCCCAAGCCGACCAAACTGCAGAGGCAAAGGAAGACCAACAGCAGCCATGGCACTGGTGTGGCCACAGACCTCCACCGCAGCATGATGATGAATTGGCAATCTGAATACCAAGCACAGATCCAGGCACAGCAACACCAACAGCGAAAGCGAAACTTCAAACTGTTCTGTATTCCTCCGCAAGTTTGCAGCAATTAAAATTATTTAAAAGTTTTCTTTGACTCGCAATAAACGAGGATTGACCAGCGCAACGGAAATGGCGGAAACTTAGATAGTTCAAAGAGCGCGTGACTTTGGGTTTTAAACTTATCACTCTGCGCCCTATGGCTACTGTTTCTTGGGCTTCACTTAATTTCTTTTTGGAATTCACACTGCGCAAGTGCGACTCACATTTCGGCACAAATGTTTCACGTAAATGTTATTTCAATTGAAATTTTGTATTTCAATTCGTTTTGGAACACGCCGCCTGAATCAACTGCACGCGCCAAATGCCGACGAGCATCTGAGACGAGCCACATCGAGGAGCCCCGTAGTCGTACCCGTAGCTTTAGCCGAGCACTCCCGACAGCAGCCCCGACAGAGTTGCACATTGCAGCAGCCGCAGCGCCAACTGTGGCAGCAACTGAGGCAGAGCGTTCCTCTTAGTGTGGTGGGGCGCAATGCCTTGAGTCGCCGCCGGATGCAGTTTGTGATAACATTTTCCTGAGGCGCAGCACAGCTCAAGAGGTTGCTCTTCATTTTGGATCTGCGGGTAAGCTCAAGCTGATATGTGGTACGCCCAACTATATAGTAGTATATGTATGTATGTAGTCAAGGGCAACGTTTGACATCAAAGCCAGCTGTGGCCACCTAGGAAAGGCGCTAATGACTCGGTTAAATATAGAACAACACAAATCATAGATTTGGTTACCATCTGGGAGCACGACTATGTGATAACCCTCAGCATATTGTTTTGAATATGTGTACAAATTTTAAGATTTTTGCTTTTATTTTGTGAAAGCGATAAGCCTATAAAAAAAACCTTTGTATTACTTAATTCAGATTTTGTTTGCAAATTAAGACGAGCATGAAAATAATTTACAATTTTCATTCTTTTATCGCAGCCAAAAAGAGTTCAGAGTTACCATTTTCTTATCGAAATAGGAAAGTTCTTTCTATATAAGAAGAGAATATCAGAAGACTTCACCTCTGACAGGCAGAAAATATTCTATTACATTTTAGTACACAAATTTGGAAATAATCTTCTAGGCAAATGCATTCAAGAGTCTGCTGGAATGATGAGAAAATTCTCACAGTGAGGAAGATGTGTGTTCTGCATTTCTTAAGATATCTATTGAAATGTGTCTCATAAAATGTATATTTATATATTAGGATATATTCAGGACCCTTTTCACATCTTACCATTAGAGCTAAGCTTCACTTTGCCTGCGATTTCGTTTTGACTTTTACAGATGAAGCGAAGGTTAGGGCTTACGGAGAAGATGTGAAACGGCCATAAGCATATAGTTAATATTATCGTGGTGGTTGTTGTACAGCGCACATCTATCGCTGTAACCTGGAAGCATAAGGAAAAGAATAAGTATTCGTTAGAAATTTCTCTGCTGCGACGAATGTGAATCATTTATTGTCTTTTATGTTGCTTATCAGCATCGGTTATTTGCTATGTTTTCTCGGATTATTAAGATAAAGGTCGTGATGGAAAAGTTGTATATTAAAAGTACGTCGAAGTTCATGATTCGAGCGACATATCACTCTATATATCAACAGAAAAGATAGCAAGAGTCCCAAAAGCTTGGCAGACTTGAGTGACTGTTTCGAGATCAGCAATGATCTCTTCATTAGTCAGCTTTGAATTCACAGATTGTGTCTTAGAAGCTTTGAAGTGATTAAGTGGAGTTGGATACAAATCAAATGCTTAGCCAGAGGAGGGTCAGGTCTATGCGCATTGTAATTCAGTACAAATTCACTATAAATTGGACTTATGGTACCTAAGAAATATGGATTTGCCTCCTCCTCTTGGACAGGTCACGCTCCCCTTTGGGCAAACCTGGCACGCCCCTGGATACAAATTGCTAATATTGTATTCCATTGTAGCCGATTTCTGATAAAGACAAAATACCATTGTATATACCAAATCAAACACGAACCTAACCAATTGATGCTTTGCATATCGTCCATTGCCTGCAATATTCCCAGGGGAGCTTTACACAATAAACCAGTGGCAGAGGGTCGGGGGGTGGGTGTTAGCAAACAGAAGCCATAATTGTTGTATTCCTTGTTATCCATATTGCACTGCACTAAACCAATCCACCTTTTCAAAACAGAGTACACAAAAAGGAAAGAATGAAGTATACGCCGCGTTGCACATTTGGAGCCATTTGACTGCAACATAAAATGTTTTCCGTTTGCGTTGCTCATTTTTTATACATGTGAAGCAGCAATAGGGCGAAGGGCACTGCAGCAGGGTTGGGGGACGGCAAAATCAAGGCACACTCCATTTGCGCTTCATATCGGACAGGGCTGCAAACAACAGCAACAACAGCGACAACAACAACGACAACAACAGCCAACAAACACGTTTCCCACTTTGGTGATAAGACGCGAAATCAAATTTAAAAGCTATCAATTTGATATTAGTATAGGGAATAGCCCTGGGGGGCAACTTGAGCTGTAGAGCGCGTGCCAGGCCCAGGCAGAATGCAGTTGCAGCTCAACTCGTTCAAGCATGCCATCCCCCACTGGCATGATGCCCCCTACTTTCGTTTTGTTTGGCAGCAGCATATGGTCCCGAGTGGGTCAGCTCATAACAATTTTGAGCTGGGTTTTGTGCAGATTTGTTTTTTGCCGCTGCTGCTGCATTTTTTTGGTTGCTGTCGAAGTTTTGAAATCAATTTACAGATGATTTATTATGTGGGCGAGTCAGTTGATAGAGGATGATGATTGTGAGGATGGGTAGAGGAGCTCTGTCTGCTGCATGCGACATCGGGGCAAACGAGGCAAACAGACGATACGGAAGCCACTGACATTGATGAATGCCGCTGTGTATTGTTTTGCTGTCAGTTTTGATCAAAATTTGTTGCGCCGCATCCAATTGCAGGTGAAGCGAAAAATTTGCAAGTTATGCGACAGTTTTATCTCCGCCCATGCTAAGTGGCAGGAGTTCGAACTAGAACGGGAGCGGTAGCTACAGCCTGCAGCCTGCAGCTGACGGCGTCGGGCAATATATGTGAGAGCAGTGGCAATCTTCAAATTGATGTGCTGGCCATGGGAGTTCGATTTGGATTGTCAATGCCAATGGGAGTGGTAATGGATTGAACAAAAAATTCAATTTCAACGTCTAATTTTTAAAGGGCTTACAACCTAGAGATTACCCAGGAATCTTCTCTATGTATTGGTTTGTCCAGGAGGAGCAGGAACTTGCTTTAGCTTCCATAACACTCTTACATTCCTATTGTAAATATAGAGTATTATTACCGATGTACATACAGGGTAGGTTAAACTGGAAGACTATCTTAGATCCACTCAGAGGCCGATTTGGTCCTTAGCTTATACTGTGAGGGTAAAGTCGATGAGAAGCGCTAAATAGTCTTTAAGTATCCTCTCAATTATGTTTCTGGATCTTTGTATGGGTAACGTAGGGGAGTAGTTTTCTATGGGTTTTGGCTGAAAGCACATTTTAGAGCAGCTTCTTCGCTTTTGAAAGTTTCGATTGCCCCAGGGTCCTCGCATAACCGACAGTTGATGTTGTTTGTAAGGCCTAACTCAAGTGCCTGTTCAGCAGCCAGACAAGTGTTCTGTGAGAATTCCCAGTAGCAGTCCCGCCATTTGAGATGCAGAACAGGTTTACTTAATTTTCCATGCGCTCTTTGCATCTTATCTTCGATATCTAGCATATTATTTATTTTTTAAACAGACAACTACACATTCCATTCGCTCCATTAATTTGCTGAAAGGAAGAAGGAAGCGCTTCCGACTACTTTTGATCAGAATGACAAGATGATTCGATATAACCATGCTTCAACACAAAGATCTCAGAATTTCGAAAAGCTACAGAGCTTACCAGATTCATCTTTTGTCTGCTCCCTGGTTAAGTTCCGATCATATAGTCAGAGGATCTGCTAACCGACATATATTTCATAATATATTTGAAAATAAACGAACATTTTATAAATAAATCGTTAGCAAACAATTTCAACTAAACTAGCTAGCACGTCGTATATCGCTACTCCTCCCTTTCTTAATTAGAGGTATTTTTGGCATACACTCTTTTTCCCATTTAAATTCAAAAATTCAAAAGACTTTGATATCTCAGTTCACCTTGCCTTTTTAATATCGCCTTCTGGTCTGGCCTCTCGCTGATCAACTGTTTTCGATATTTTCTTGGGAATTTTCGTTTATTTACCAAACAACTTTACGTAATATTTCACTTTTGCTTAGCAAAAATAGTTATAACGTGTGTATGCAAATATATTTTGTCTTTAAAAGCCAACAACAGTGTTAGCAGCAAAACGGCTGCACTGACAGCACTGTTATCAAAAACAGCTGATTAACAGTCTATCGATGTTATCGATACACAAAGTCGGCATAACAACGAAAAAATCGACATACAATTCAACTAAAGTAAAGCAAAACCTAATAAACCGCTTGAAATAATTAAAGATTAATAGTAGTCTATAAATACGTTAATTTTAATAACAATTTTGTAACCTAACCAACGTGTAAGCTCAGCAACGCAGCAATTGCAATTAGTGTTTGTGTATGAAAATAGTCGACATCTAAACGGCGGCAGCAAGTTTGACCAGCAAAATAGATCCACAAATGTGTCTAGAACCAAGCAATGTCCAAGCGTAACAACATTACCTACGTGAAGCCACAGGAACCCAGTTTTTTGGCAAAACTTAAAGCCGAAATAGGTTACAAGGAAGGGCCAACAGTTGAGACAAAGGTGAGCGTTGGCGCTGCTGTTGCTGCTGCTGCCCTACATCTGTATGTCAGAGATTGCCTTGCTCATGCCTAGCTTTGTTAAAAACAGCGCCAGAAAGTAGAAGACGATCCGGATTACGATTCTGGTGAGGAACGGCCGGAACGGGAGGACGAACAGCCGCAAGTTGTGGTGCTGCAGAGTGGAGATCTTACCGCTGAGGAAGCGGCATCCGAGCAAGAACGCATAGCAAAAGGTATGTACAAACACACACACATTCACGTGCACATGTGCTATGTATATATATAGACGTATATATGTATGCGTGTCGGTGTGTGCGTAGGTAGGATGTAGTTATCGTCTGTGGCAGTTTGGCTTTCAGTTCAGTTGAGTCAGAATCGAGCGTCGGTCGTTTGTGTCGTTTCCACGCTTCTTTCACGCTGCCCTATACTATATAATACTGTACATATGTATGTATATGTATGTGTGTGTGAATGTGAGTGATTGTATCTGTGTGTGTTTTGCATTTTTTGCAATTGAAATTGAAATTTGAAAATTTAAATAAAACATAAACAAAATGCCAACGAAATACGGCAACTGCAAATACATTTAACGGTAAATGCATTGAATCGAAATTTGAATTTGAGCCGTTGTTTTCGAGTGCCCCGTTTTTGAATCGAAAACTCAATTTTTTTTTTTGCTGACTTTTTCATTGGAAAATTCGATTAAAGTTAACTTCAATTCTAACCTATAAAATTGGGTTATTGGATCCAAGAGTTTTGGAGTTTTGTGTTAGCCACGCCCGCCGAGCGCCGCCCATTGCCGTCACTATGGCAGCGGGCGGCGTTAACCATGCCCAGTATCCACAAACTTCCTCCCAGTGCATGTGCTGGCTTTTGCAATTAGATGGCCAGCGGAGCACCCTCCTCGGGCACAGCCAACACACAGACACACACAAACGCGCAGGCAGACACAGACTTCTGGCAAAGCATACACACTGACATTTTCATTGGGGCTCCGCTAAAGCAGAGCATGTGATGAAAATCATAGTCAAAGTGAAGCGCATGATAAAGCAGCCGGCAAGAGAAGTTAACAAATAACGGCGACCCACAGTCGGAAACCAACAACAGCTGCCGCTCTGTTGCTGCCCGTGCCCCTGTCCCGTGCCCGTCTCTCTCATTGGTTGCTGCTGCTGCTGTTGTTGTCGTCGTCACCCGCCACCGCCGCACACTCCACTTCCACATTTTGTAGCCCGCCGCCGCCGCTGGCAGAAGGCCCGCGCAGAAAATCGGTAGAAAACGTGTGAAAGAATGAACGAAGCAGCAAAACGGGAGAGACAATGATGAACGAAACAAGCGAGCAAAGAGCATGGCAAGTGGCTTGACGACGACGTGGATGTGGATGAGTGTGGTGCGGGCGGGCAGGCCGGGATAGTGGCGGCTGCTCTATAGCCATGGTTGCCACTGTCAGTTGTCCATTTGACCTCCCCCCTGCCAATAGTCTTAGTTTGGCAGACACGAAGGTGGAAGGTGGAGCGCTGCATGAGGTGGTGGAGGATATGGCGGGGCGCGGAGGACTACGCTGCGTTGCAAACTGAGAAAACGCTCGCGCAGGCAAAATAACGTCTTGGTGGGAGGGCAGGCGGAGATTGGTTTTAGCATTTTTGTTGGTCTTGTTCTTTTTGTTGTTGCTGTGGCAAGTGGGTGGCTGCAAGCAGGGGAGCAGGCTGGCTTTTTATCCCAAATGTGTGTGTGTGTGGCTAAGTGTGTTTTTGTGGCATTAGTCGGAGTTTGCATTGGCATATTGCAACTTTTATCGGAGATATTTTATTTCCTTTACATGCATTTTGATTAATGCCGATCCATTTCCATGACTTTACAGAGGAAGCTGAGAAACCCGCTGATCTGAGCCAACCCATTATATTCAAGCAAAAACGCGTCAAGCAACCAGATATTGAACAGTCGGCTGATAAAATAAAATCCAAGAAGTCTGCTGATAAACGTAGCAAAAAGGCCAAAGCTAGCAGCAGCAAATTATCCTTCAACGAGGACGAGGAAGACGAAGAAGTCGCATAGGGATAGAAGAAGCAAGGATTTGCTTAAGAAGCCGCAGCACCCTGTGTGGTTGATCTCGCAGTGAATGATTAGGTAAGCCCAAATGCAGTAGAGGTTGGAAGTCAAGCATGAGGAACCTGTTTCGTGTAGCGATCATATTCGTCCATACCGAGTTTATGTGCTATCATATCATATCATATCATCTCCCGATATAAAAGCAGATATTTAATTTCTGATCAGCAAAGAGATTACCAAATTGATATGGCTACATTCATTTGTCTGTGACTCCTTAATGCTAAAGTATGATAAAGGGCCAACTACCTGATTTATAGAGAAAGTTATAAGGTGCTTCAACTTATGACTTGATTGAGAACTGAATATTTTGCCTACCTATTTTATAATAGGAAAATATATCTAATATAGATACCAAGTGGGCTATCTGTTTTATTCATGATCTCTTAAAAATCACTTAGGATAATAATTAACTCTATTATCGTTGTTCCGATATATACTTCAATGAAGAAATTAACGGCTGCCATAACTATACCTTGGGGATGCTTTGTGTATAAAACATTTTTCGCCATTTCACCCTTGACATTTAGTCAATAACTATGAAATCCGCAGATCAGTAGATACATAACTCAACCAAATATGCTATAAATCGCGGTCGATATAGGCATTTATTGATACTTGATCTACTGCTTCCCAATCTTGGTCCCAAACTTGGTGGCCATGGTTTTAAAGTCCAAGTAATGATATGGATAGAGACGTCTCTGCTGGTGATCCTGATAAAGTATGTGGGATCGAAAACGTATTCCTTTAATGCTTAACTCTTATTTACTCTAAGACCAGTGGTCCTGTCTCATATGAACATTTTAAGAGGAGCAAAGCGCTCACAGATTGTCGAAGGGAATATGAATAAGAAGCAGCGTCTACACTTATATACATACATATATATATATATATACTTGTTAACATATATATATATATATTGCAAATTAATCACCTGTTCATGATAATTATTATTGCACACTGCAAATATATGCATGAGGTTATTGCAAAAACTTGCAAGGGGATTCGTTGAATGTAAAACTAAAAGACTGATCTTAAGGCTCCATCAATGGGATTATTGCGATAACAACTTTATATATAAAATTCAAAACTTCCTTTGTTAGACTTGCATGATTTCTTAAATATCTGCCAAAAAGGGTAACAGATTTATGCAAATTATATAATTACCAAAATATCTAAATATCTGATAGATTTTTGCAAAAAAAAAATAGAATAGTTTATTGTTACCCCAAGCATGCTTGGCACGCAAAAGACCGAGAAAAGGTCACGTGTATGTATAACATAAAATGGTTGTTATCGAGCATTATAATACGATAGTTTGGGTCTTAATAAACAACAGCAGTGGCACCAGAAGCCAGGCTGAGCAGTAGTAGGCGACTTTAATACTTGCTACCAGTTGCCGATCACGGGGGTGAGAAGCGGGTTACTTTCAAATTTTGTACTTGCATATAGACCAAATCGCACACACACACACACATACATTAAGACATTCTGACATACATACAAATATACATATACATATACGTATGTATGTATGTATGTATACATATAAGTATGTATATATTGCCTTATATCATGTGAGAGCGACAGAGAGGCAGCGTAATCTGAAATAAGTTGGAAAAGTAGAAGAAGAAGCATCAGCAAGCAGCGCCAACAAAAAGTATCGCCCGTGATGAGTATACAGTTTTAAAACTTACAGACATATATATGCATGTATTAGTATGCATATGTATGTATGTATATGTGTGTGTGTGTATGTAACATTCATATTTCGTAACTTATAACTATCCTGATCTAATGACACCTAGCTTAGCCATTTTTCGCGCGCTATTTTCAAATGCTTTTGCAGATACAAAAATCCAATCATAAAAAAATCTATCAAATACAAAATACGCCGGCAACGCGGCAGCGCACAGTAAAAGCAAAGGCCGTTTCAGTTTTGTTTTGTTCATTTCGTTCGTGGCGCGCGTACAATTGTCAAATTTGTTTTTCCCTCTCCCAACAAACCATTCACACATGGGCTGCACACACATACACAGCGACAAACACCTATCGAGTTGGTTGGTCGCTTCGGCCTGCGCTTCACATTGCCATTCGCTATTTTTGAGCGCAAAATAGCACAGACAAGGTTTTGCATCCACGCGCTCTCACGGCCGGCGCTCGCTCTCTGTGCATGCTGGCTGTCGCTCTCTGGTTCCAGCTTGTTGTTGTTGTTAGTTGCGGACCTTCTGCATTTGATTGCATTTGAATTTGCTACCATTAATGTGTTATTGCACTTTTCTCAACTTTTCCGGATTTGCTTATCGTTTATCGATAACTTTGGCGCGCGCTTATCACATGCAGACCTGTGCGCTCCCGGCTGTTGTCGCATGCAACTCTGTTTTCGTTTTTCGCTTTTTCTGCATTTCCAGTTTCAGTTTGTCTTTTCTCGTCTCGTTGTTGGTGCTCTTTTTAATGTGTTAGTTTTATAAATTGGTTTGTTTTGTGCTCAAGCTTCATGTCCAGATCCTTGACCGTTATATGCATATGTGTAGACGAATAACAAAACAACAACCTGCTTAGAAATTGTGTAGCACAAAAACATGTAAAAGTAAGTTAGCCTGAGGGCGACGACGCGGCAGCGCTACTGTTTTGAAAATGTTATTGTTTGTGTGCAAAAAGGTTAAAAGGTTTAGCAATAGTCTACATTTTAGTTTTTACTTTTACTTAAGAACAAACGAACAAACAACTAAATACAGTCATCCACACACACACATCGGCACAAAACACGCTCCTTTACCAGCGTACTCCACCACGCCGCGCGTCTTGCCTCCACTAGCTACAGCTAGCTAGCTAGCAGACAGCCAGCCAGCACAACCAACACCACAAAGCCAGCGCAGAGCCAACGTCGTCATCGTCTCCGTAACCGCCGTCTCACCGTCACCGGCACCCCCCATATCTGCCTATTCCTGCCCTTGCCATCCCGTTCCAAACTGTAGACTCTGCGTGTCCGTTTGTATCTACATATATATGTATGTATGTACGTATATATTATATATATATATCTATATATGTGTATGTATATATAGATTGTATGATTGTGTGTGTGTCCGTTTGTTGGTATGTATATATGTTTGTTTGTATGTACATGCCTTGCCGTATGACGTTTTTATGTAATTACAAATATTTAATATATACATACATACATACATACCAGTTATACATAGCTGGCAAATGTTACAAATGTACATATATATATATATATGAGTAGGTATATATGTATTCTATTACATATGTACATATTAATTTGTATTTTAGTTTTAATCCAATATGGCAGCCATTTTGTATCAATCCACTCTTCTTTTTCTCCCCCTTGCCTCGCCCCCAATTTTGAGACCGCACCGAGCGACCGCCCCTTTTCCAATTCATAATGTGATTTAATTCACCTAGATTTCAATTTTTGTTGATTTTCTTTTGCACACTTTCGGAGACTGTCTTGTCCCACTCTTTGATATTTTCTGCAATTTTTGCTTCTTTTTTTCTCGCTGTACGCTTTCCATGCCTCTTTCGCTTTTGTTAGTTTTCTTTTACGTGCCAAATTTTTCCGGTACGACCCAGTAGTAGTTATACAGTTGCAGTTAAGGTTCCCCTATGATTTTAAGGGAAACGCTGGAGTTTGAAATACTACAAGATCGTTGCTAATCGGTTGTTATATATTCCATCTGATCTCTTTCTAGATACAATAAAAATAATTCTAGGACTCCACACCAGAAACATAGAATTATAAGCCAGCCGACTAAGAAGGCACATTCCAATCCTCAGAGAACAGACAACAAATGACTGAAGTCGACGTCGTCTTGCCGGAGGGCGTTGCTGAGCCCACATCGAAGTTCGTGGCCACTGACAGCGCTTCCAGCTCACCAAAAGCAGCAACAGAGGTAGACAGCGAAAAAATCGGCACAGAAATATCACCAGAACAGGATCATGATGATGAGGAACAACAGCCTGAGGATGCCACAGTAGTACACAGTAGCAGCAAGCCAGGCAAGAAAATTCATGAAGACGAGGATGTGACTGAGGCATCACCACAGGCTCCACCAGCTGCTACCGAAGAGGAGCAGCTGATCGAGGAGGAGGCCATGGAAGTGGATGACAATGACACTGAAGAGGGTGAAGATGGTGAGGACTCACAGATTACAAGCAGCAGTTCGAAAGAGCCGAAACTGCAAGACGACGAAGATGAAATGGAGGAGTTAGAGGAGGAAGAGGCCACCACCAATGGCGATCATGAGGAGGAGGATGATGATGATGTTGAGAAGATAGCAAGCACAGCAGAAAATAGTTGCGAAGCTGAAGATCCGCTGGGCGCAGTCAACACAACACAGCCAGAAGAGACTATCGTCACAGATGATGAGGAGCCGAAGAAAATTGTCGAGGAGCTGGACGGAGAAGATGCGGATAGTCAGCAAAGCGAAACAGTGAAAACTGCTAGCGATTCAGAGGCTGTGGAGGAAGAGAGCAATGAGGGCAGGAAAGAGGCTCTAAATGGCTATGTTGCCAAGCCGGCGTCAGCTGAAATCGAACCGCAGAAGGAAAACGGTCAGGCGACCACAGCTGAAGCAAAATCGGCCAGCAATAGCAATGCCGTAGTCAATCTTGACGAGGATAGCGATGAGGAAATGGAAGATCTGACTGATGGCGATGCTGCCCAACCCGCGCCACAAGTGGAGAATAAACCTGAGCCTGTTGTGGCTGCGAGTGGCGCAGAGTCCTCCGATGATGCAGTGCTGATAGCCTCCGACTCTGAATCAGAGTCTGCAGCGCCACCTCCCGCCATTAAGAAGCCGGTACTAGTAACTCCCGTAGCCAAGCCCACACCCGCCCCCGCGCCACAAGACGATGATGATGATGATGATGACTGCGTGGTCATTGAGGATGATACACCGCCTAGTATTTCGCCCATGGATCCGTTGAGCAAGCGAAAAAGTGGCATTAGCGAATTGGATGAATTGCATCAACCAAACAGAAAACGGCAACGCAGCTCAACGCCCTCTGGTCTTGGCCAGCTGACCATTAAGGATGCGCGTTCCCTAATGGGCCATGGCCATGAAGCTCCGCCGTTGGCTTCTTCCTCCACCGCCAGCATCTATCCGGTAACCATTACCAATGCGGTGACCGGGGTAGCCACAAATCTTGGAGCCACGCCACCGAAGCTGGTGCCTATGGGTGTTAGTAACAATAACAACGCCATGCAACAACTGAATCCGCCAACTCTATCGCTCGGCGGAATGCCTAGCATGACCAACAATGCCAATCTGCTGCCAGGTCTCACGGATGACATGTTTGTATTGGAGGCGCCCTCTTTTATTGTTCCGTACATCTATGAGAAGCCGCCAAATGACAACATTAGGGAAGTGATCTCGGCCATTGAGAAGCGGTATGCCTTGTCCGCCGAGGATCTAGCGGGGGCTGACAAAGGTGATGAGTTCGATATGATAACCGAGCAGAACAAAGAGGATAAACCCGCCGACGAAGCCAATGCGAATGCAAATGCCAATGCGGATGGTAAAAAGAAGAAGAAAAAGCGCGGCGATGATGAGTCTTGGTCGGAGCAGTCCGATGAAGACGATGATGACGACGACGACGATGACTCCGAATCTGGAGTGCGCACCAAGGTGCTGATCAAGGAGGCCAACGATGATCTGACAGCCCTCAAGGGAGCCATAAAGCCAGCTGCTGTGCTGGCAGCCTCAGGCGGTGGAGCATCGACC
Organism: Hirtodrosophila duncani; assembly: GCA_037043425.1. Lineage (NCBI taxonomy): Eukaryota > Metazoa > Arthropoda > Insecta > Diptera > Drosophilidae > Hirtodrosophila > Hirtodrosophila duncani. The sequence continues at coordinate 1,790,984 of JBAMBM010000834.1, read as the reverse complement.
ACACCGTCGAAGCCCGGTCAGGAGAACTACTTTGAGAGTCCGCTGGGCAAGTTCTTTATGGACATTGGCGTGGGTCTGGTGCAGGAGTACGTGCAGTCGGATCTGCTGCGGCTGCAGAAGCGGAAGATGCGCAAGTCGCTCTCAAGGGATGTAAAGGACTGTGAGATGGCCATCAACGCTCTGTCGGGCAACCTGCAGGCCTCCAAGACGAAAAACGCTCCCTTTAAGTTCGTGATGAAGCGTTGCGAGTTCTGCAACTTTAAGTCAGAGTCGGCGCTCTCCATGGCCAATCATTACGAGACGCCCCACATGAATGGCATTCTCTACAAGTGTAACTTCTGCACCTTCGAGATCCGGAATGCCACGGAGATTGTCTATCACATGGAGGCTGTGCATAACATCAAGGCGCGGTTAATTAAGCCGCTGCCCTACCACCAATGTCCTAACTGCGGCTTCGAGGATAACGGCAAGGCCAAGCTGGCCCGCCATCAGCCCGTCTGCGCCAAGAAGTTTCGACCCGAGCAAAATCTGGCGCCGCCCAACGACTGGGAAGCACCGGCCAAGATACCGCGCATTAAGCCCCGCCATGGACTGGTGGGCACGGCCACCGCCTATCAGGTAAGTTCCAACTGGACGCCACATCTCAATCCTCGAACGATCGAGGCTAATGCTGCTCTACCAATCTTTCAGGCCATGGCAGCTCAGGCAGCGGCTCAAAAGGCAGCGTTGGCCACCATCCAACAGCAGCAGGCAGCTCAGGCGCAAGCGAGGAACATGCAGGCCGCCGCTTTGGCTGCACAGAATGCGGCTAAGATGCGACAGCGATCCCCTCAAATACCCAAGGCCATGCCCACCGGGAACAGTCTGTTGCGGAATACTGCGCCCGTGCGTGGAGCAGCAGCCGTATCGAATGCGACCTTGTCGATGGCCAACAGCTATCAGCTAGCCGCCGGACAGCTGGTGCAGGTAGGAGATAGAATCCGGATATCCGAGATAGAATGCAATTTTTAAGCAAACTCCTCACTCCCATAGCAAGCGTCGAAGAAGCCTATTGCCGGTCAGCCCAGCATCTCAATAACGCCACTACCTCGTCAAACTGCAGCCAGCAGCGGCGCGTCCAGCTCAACCAGCAAAATGCAAACGGGTTCGCAATCGGGCATGAAGCCTGGCCAGAGTCCCAGCGGCAACAATAAGGCACAGTTTGTCATATGCGAAATTTGCGATGGCTATATCAAGGACCTGGAACAGCTGCGCAATCATATGCAGTGGATGCACAAAGTGAAGGTAAAGCAGAGTTTCGTTCAGCTCGGCGAGGCATCCAGCTAACGCTTAACCATTCGTATTTATTCGCAGATACATCCCAAGATGATCTACAATAGGCCGCCATTGAATTGCCAAAAGTGTCAGTTCAGATTCTTTACGGATCAGGGCTTAGAGAGGCACTTGCTCGGCTCACACGGCTTGGTCACAAGCTCCATGCAGGAGGCTGCCAACAAGGGCAAGGACGCTGGTCGTTGTCCAGTCTGTGGAAGGGTAAGTCGGCGTCGGCCAGCATCAGCAGCATTATGCCTCTTAACTGACATCAATCAAATTCTCCCACACAGATGTACCAATGGAAGCTGCTTAATCACGTATCGCGCGATCATCACATGACCCTGAAGCCTGCACATCTATCGTACAAGTGCACAGTGTGCACGGCCACCTTTGGCATGTACAAACAGTTCGAGACGCATGTCTATACGGCGCACAGTACGGTGGCCAGAAAAGCCATGGACAGCAAGAAAAACAGTGCCCAGTCCAGTGGTAGTGGGTCATCTGCACTTTCGAGAGCATCCAACGAATCGCTGCTGAAGCCACTGAAAATCAATGATGAGATCACCATCATACCACAGCCCGCAACCAAGCCGCGCATCACAAATATGGAGAGTCATGTTATAGGTAAGAATCTATTAATAGCCGCAATGCGTATATTTATTTTGCACTCGGGCATATATTTTTAGCTTATGCGCAGGGTATCGGTCCGATATAATGCGTGTATATCGATTTCAAATGGATTAGAAAATGCAATGATTAAATCACGTGTTTGTGTTCTGTCTGGGAACTCTCTCTACGACGTGCATTCAATGAATTTCCTTTGTCCTAACTGAACGTTGCTCTGCTGTTTGGTATATTAATTTTGTCAGAAAGTTTGCAAAGCATAGAAGGAAGCGTTTCTTGATCAGCACCACAAGGCGGAGTCGATATAACCATGTCCGTCCGTCTGTTTCAACCCTCCAGAAGTCTTAAAACTACAAAGCTGAAATTTTTACCAGATGTTTTTATTTATCTGCACGCTGGTTGACTATATCTAATTGCTACCATATAACCGATTATTCTGAAATGAAAAGGAAAGGAGGAGGAGCATAACATTTTTGTTTTTCATCCAAATCAAACCCAATTCGGATTGTATCCATTTGCGGGGGCCCACGGTCGCTGACTAGATCTGGTCAAGACCGGACAACTATATCATATAGCTTCAATATAACCGATTATTCCGGAATGAAGACTTAGACATAACTTTTATGTTTTGCATCCAATTTAAAACATTTTCGTTTTGTATTCCTTGTATCCATTCCATCCAGATTTGGTCTAGATCGGCTATATATTTTCAATGTGAATGGCGAATATTCGCCTTGCCGAAGCTTATATTAATTAAGCCGTCCATTCTTGATCGTTATTGACTAATTTTTTTTATATATTTTTCAGATTGAATACGAAATGGGATCAACCAAAAACCTAATCTCGCATAGTGTGCAGCACAACATGGGCCGCGCTTTAAGGATTAGTCGTTCTATGTCTTTAAGCCAAGCCTGTGGCTGAAACGCAGGATCGCCGCATATATTAATTCTAAGCTGAACTTGTATAAAGAAGAAAAAACCCATTAAATAAGAAAACGGAGAAAACATTAAACTATACCACAAGTTTTGAACATTAACGCAAGCCACATGCAGGTTACACGATAAACATTAAGATATAAAAGTACACGTACATATATATATACAGAATACATATACATACATACTATAGTTACGAATTAGTTGCGGATTACACATACATATGTGGACACATAATTGCGTGTGTTCGTATAAGTTGAAGTTGTAGCTACTAATAACGTTTACCATACTTATGCATAATTACACTACACAGCACGTAATAAAAAATATAAAACAAAACACACAAAAACACATAAAAAGTAAGCCTCAAAAGAGAGCGCAGCGTGGTCCTGATGATGATGATGATGTTGACTCCATGTATTGTAAATTAGTTAAAAACTAACTAAATCTATTTATACGACTACAAAATATTGAGTAGAACAACGTTGCGGCATAAATTGTATATATACACAGACACACTCACACACACATTGAATAGAGGTCGTCGCGTCCGCCCGGCCCGAAAACCCTGATCCCTGTTTGACGCGGGCAATTAATTAAACAAAAACCAAGCACATTCTAGAGCAATGATTACATAGGCTGGCGAGGAATAGAGGAGGGAGGAGTGTTTGTTGATCAGCAGGGTTTTTACTTTTCGTAACTGATGATCGTCACTCTGATGGAGGATGATAATGTTTAATAATTTAATTTTTTTGTGTACAAGTTTAAACTTATATTTATATTACATATTATCTATTAAAATTAAATATATCATCTATTTAATGTTTAAGGCCAACCCCAATGTACTACTGTTCTAAACCAACAAACAACCACACAACAACAACAAACAAATGAGAAATGAGAAAATTAAAAACATAGTTAATATAAAAAAAAACACTGAAAATTCGTTACTAAATTATATACCCTTCGATTGAAATTCGGTCAGCATACGTGGACGGTTCTAAGAAGAAAGAAGAAGAAGAAATTTTGCAACTGATGTAGGAAGATCAGCTCTGAAGCTGTCAGGTAGCACTGAACCTCAACGATATGGCAGTTTGGAAGCATCTAAAAAGATCAGGTTACTCACAGAAGCCCGATGTTTGGGTGCCACATGAATTAGCGCAAGGAAATTTAATTGCCCGAAGAACCATCACTGATGCGCTGCTGAAACGTAACTAAATGAAACCATTCTGAAGAGAATCATTACGGGCGATGAAATACGAAAATATCCAATGCTTCCACAAACGATTGACGGCAAACTATTTTGTGTTTGCTGGGATTGGAAGAGAATTGCCTCTAATCGCTGCTAGAATATGGAGAAATGGTCAATTCGATCCTCTACTGTGCGTACAGCATGAATGAAGCAATCAAGAAATAGCTACCAGAATGGCCAACAGAAAAGGGAGTTGTCTTCCATTATGACAATACTAGTTCACACACATCTTTGATGACCCGGAAAAATTGACAGAGTTTGGTTGGGAAGGTTTTGTGCATCCACTGTAGATCCCTGGTCCCTGGTCCTGATGGTGTTCCTGTTGTATTCTCAGATTTTGCGCTAATGCGTTATGCTGGCCGATATGGAAGCTTTTTTATCTATCTTTAAATTCTTCGGCTTTCCTTTCTTTCTGAAAGCAGTCGATTATCATTACTCTAAATAAAAAGGAAGCAAAACTTATGAAGCATATCCAATTACTGAGAAGGTCAATCAGGAAGGTCATACTTCCGTTTGATTATGGCTTGATTACATAATATGCTAAAGATGACTAATCTCTTCCTATATTTAGATATTAGCCACGCCTTCCATTTCTTCTCTTTGGCTAGAAATCTTTCACATTCTACTTAAACTTTATCTGGTTTTCCTAGCTAGGTGAGAAGTGGCGGAAACCTTTTAGCAGTTCAAATCTTAAGTCACATGAGCAATGGGGAACACCTTCCGCCCACCCCCGCCAGCTAACACCGTCTAGAAATTTACCTAAGTCGCACTAATGCGAAATTTATTTTTATTTTACAATACAAAAAGTGAAATTTCAAGCTTGTGATGGCAATGTCAACATTGGTGTATATGGGTTGTTCAGGGTGATCTCTACAGATCCATCGATGTCTCGTCCTCATCCAGTCTTTTCTAACACTGTAGGTACTTATGTATATATATGTGTATATATAAGATTGTATATGATTATGATAAACTAAATAGTATTTGTTTATGTAGCACAACGCACTGCATCACGTTCTTGTTCTTCTTCGGCAACTTAATCTTCAACATCTTCTAATCATCTTGCTTCTCTAAGCTCTCCTGAGACTTGGGCTCGATCACCTCATTGGCGGCATCGGCGGGCACTGGCGCTCCAAAGCCAATAGAACTGGTGGGCGGGAACAATTGAGCGGCATGCGTTAGCTTGGAGAGCGTTTCCTCGTCTAGAACTTGGGGCTTCTCAGCATCTGTCGTATTGGACTTTGTAAGCTGATAGAAGGCGGTGTCACTGTGCGTGATGTTGACAATGCTGCCGGTCAGTGGCAACGTTTGCAATAGCTCCTGGGGGCTGCTAAAGGCACCAATATTGACTGGCGCAATGCCAGTTAAGACCTGGCCAGAAACATTTGTCTGAATGGGCAGCGGTATGTTGCCTAGATCAATGTGAGATTTGTTTGTGTGGGCATCGTAGAAGGTGAGATCCACCCGCTCCTGGCTCTCGAAGCTGGTGTCATTCTCGCCCACCTCGGTTAGAATGCCAATCTCATAAACCACAGCCTTGACCACGTAGCTGAGCAGTGAAAGTAAAGCAATCATATGTTACGGGAATGTCTAAAATCGGTGCTGTTTTATAACTTACAGATTCTTGGGCGTGTCGTTGACGCTGGCGCGCAGCTCTTCAATAGTTGAATTGTCGATGCCCGAGCTGACATCCAATACGGGCAGCGAGCAACTATAGGCCAAAAGCATGGCCAGCACGGCGGCTCCGAGTACAGCTTGACGGGTCTGCATCTTGCTAAATCTCTGGTGTACGCAGGGATTTCGACGAACACACGAACGGCTAAGGCTAAACCACGACGAAGATGACTCTGTTGCTGGCTGCTGTTGCTTTTAGATCTTGCTGTGATCCCCTGTCTGACTTTCGTGCGTTTAAAGTTAATTAATACAGATCGCGGCTTTTATAGACGCTCCGATCGTTGCCAGCTACGGGCTATGGCGAGGCGCGATTCCGTGTAATTATCGATAGCTGTTAATTGCCCGACAGGTTTCACCCTGGAGATGCTACCACATGGCATGTAGCTGTATCAGTTTCTAGGCAACAGCAGCACCGCTGAACTTGCCTTGCTTCCGTTTCAAGGGTGCCTGGGTGGCTGGAGGGGGCCGACGGCACATGGGGCCTGCTATTGTTTTTATCATTTTGCCCGACCAGGCTCTAATTAATTGTGCTCGTTTCGAAGCGTGTCCAAGCTGGAAGTCAGTGGCTGCTGCCAAGTCAATACGAATATAGTACATATGCATATGGCATATGTGATCCAGAGCCGTCTACGCAAATCTCAGCTGGGTGTAAAAGCGTCACCTATGCATATTGATTGTTCCATGTTGATTCTATGTAAGCCGTAAGGCAGTTGTCTACCACCGGACTGGAGCCAAAAATAAGTTCATAAATATTGCTCCGAATGACGCAGACAATGAATGCATGTGGTGTCTGGGACACGCGCCTGGCTGCCAAATACTCATATTACACATACGCATCATATGACGGGGGTGTAGGTAAACATACATATATGTTTTTAGAAAGTATATATGTAGATACATTTGTTCTTAACTACTATGGCTAGATTGTCATAAGGTTTTCTTCTTCTCTGCATTCGAGATAAATCACACATGCTCACACTCACTGAGCACCCAAAGAAAAACTCTTAAGCTTATAAATAAATATATATTTGATCATTTTCTAACACAGTTTCCAAATATTACGTATCCGCCACCTAGCCAAGCATCATAAATTGGCATTTAATTTCATTATGAAATTTTCAGCAAAATTTTAAATTTTTTATAATTTCATTTCTAATCTTTTTCACACAATAGTCAACCGCTTAAAGCCGCCTAAGGTTGTACAAGAACCAGACATATCCCGACATATATGCAGATGTGTTGGGGGCGCCATAGGAACTGGTTGGCTTTTAGTAGGATTTTGGGTTAACTTACGACTGGTACGGCTTATAAATCTAAAGGTTTGCTTGCGGTTTGATAAACGATTTTTCATCGACACGTTTTCTTTCATTTGGCCTAAAGACAATGGAAAATTTTGTATATCAATTTGCACTTCTGAACCATCGATCTCCTCTCGGGCGAGTACACTAAGTATAAGCTGTTAATGGAGCAGTTCAGACTGTAATTGAAGTTGGAATTCACAAATTTGTTTACATTTTTGCTAAATGGCGCGTGCCCAAATAAAAAAAGTGCTGTAAATTTGGAAATCGATAAAAAAATTATGAATAATTCAAGTGTGAAATGAACTATTGTGACAATGCCATTAGAGCCTATTTAAAAATCATAAGACAAGGTTCCTACTGCCATAGCAGAAAGCCATGATAATATATTTTTGTGTGGCTCCGTAAATTTCTTGTTATTATTGGAACAGTTTCTTGGAATTGTTAATAAATTGTTGTGCTTGCAAAATAATTAATGATAATTAAGTTAATTTTAAGCATAGACAGGGGCGTCGAAAATATATATATTTATACTCAAGGTGCAACCATGCTTTGTGTCATCCTTGAGTCGGATAACAACTAATTTGCTGGCACTGCTGAAGGTTAGATCTATTACCATTCACTTAGGAGTCCCCGGTTGAAACAAAAGTGTCAACCAAGTCCAACCCTGGAGTGGCAAAGTTCCTTCTCAGAACCCAAAATCAGACCCAGAATCGCACGCGCAGTTACCAAAACAAGTCCACCAATAAACCAGCCACCAACATCCAAACCAAAGCAACTGACGGAGTGCTAACTGAACCACTTGAACAGAAAATAAACAAATTAAATAAAAGCTTAGCCGCAAATTGCTGCTGTTGTCGCCGTAGCTGGACAGGGCGCCGGGGAAAAAACTTTAAAAAGTCGCGATCGTTTCGTTTGCGAATGTATTATGGAGCTGGACGTTGCGGTGAAAACAACTCATATAACAGCAGTAGCAGCATCAGCATCAGCATCAGCATCAACAATTGAAACTGGAAAATCTCAACCATGAAGTGCACATTGATAATCACAGTGAGTATTCGGATATAATTTAATAGCTGGAAGTCATCCATCACCGTCGTCAACCTGCTCTCTTCCCCTCATAGTTGCTGCTGGGTGTGACAGCCTACAGCCTTACTGCACCCTTGGAGCTGAGCGATCTCTTCAATGGTTTTGCCACCGATGCCAATACTCAGCAGCAGGAGCTGTCCAAACGCCATGTGCTGTTCAATCCTGATAGCGAATTGAAGCAGATCTCATTTCATGGCCTGATTGGTGATCTGGAGAATAGTTTATTTGAGTCCGCCTTGAGCTTGCATGGCGCCAGCGCTCCAGGCAACGTTGTGCATGAGGTCAAGCCAGGCCAGCCCGAATCCATACCGCTAGTTGAGACTGCTGCTCATAGCATAACCAAGCGTTCGGAGGAGACCACTCCTCTGCCCACCACTGAGAGTGTCCTGCCCGAAGATGCACAGACTCGCAAGATTCTACTGCAGACCACCAAGAAGGTGCCCGACAGTGAGGATGGTGTGCCAGCTCATCTAATTATCGATCATGTATCGGTGCAGCCGCATAATGGTGGCTCAGTGCCCTTGATACCCACCTTCCAGGTGCATCACACCAAGGTTATCTCAGCCACCATCAAGGAGGATGCCAACAATGACAGTAGCGATGGCAAGCAGACCAAGATTAGCATTACAAAGACCTCGATTACATCGACGGCGCCAGTGGAGAGTCTGGAGACGCAGAGCACAAGTGCTGTGGCCACAAATGAGGAGGCGCACAGCAGCACTAGCAGCAGCCAGGATAGCAGCACCAGCAGCAACAGTTCCAGCACTTCAACAGACGCCACTGCCACCACAGAGGAGCCCATTGTCAAACTCAAGAAGGTGGAGGAGAAGCTCAAGGAAAAGGTGGCGGAGGTTGAAGCTAATCCTGTCATTTTCTCTGCTCGCGTTTAGAAATACAGATTCTAGTTGTAGCCAAGCTCATCTTAGCTCATCCTCACCCAAACACACACACACACACACACACAAGCACACACATATTTATGTCACGCCAAGTTCAATTAAAGTCATGTGATTTGATCTGAAGCTCTGCGACAGACGCTTCTTTATTTAAATTTCAAATTCACACAAAAACTCGCACGCTGAATAGAAGCCAATGCCTAGTTGATAGATGAGCCAAGGTGTTCCGCTCGGCGGAGGAGGGACTGCCAAAAATTTGAGGCTCTAATTGCAAAGGCAAACAATGCGATTGCTGCTGGATGGGATACTTAATCATATCGCTATCTATCTAGATATTTACTATATGCAAGTACGTACGTACATCTAATGAAATATGCAAGAAAGGCACTGAAGCATGAAGTAAACACATTTTGCATATAGATGGACCTTAGAGATCAGTTTCCCTAGTGGATGTGGGATATGCAAATATGTATTTAATTCGCAATTGGCAAATGTTGTTAAATTTGTGAAAATTGGGCTAGTTAAATATTGGTAATTTCTCGCATTGCTGGATGTGTAGATGTGTGTGTGTTCACATTTTACATTTAGGGTGAAAGAGGTGTTAATGACTGCGATTCATACAGGCTTTGGGCATATTCAAATAATTATAATTATATCAAAATTATATTGAATTATACGAAATGATACAGTTTCACATGTTTATCTGTTAATACATTTTTATACCATTCATTGTGAATGCATATTAGTTTGCCATGAAGTTTACAACGCGCAGCATGAATTGTTTCGGACCATATAAAGTAAATGTATTCTTGGTCAGCATGTTGAGGGAATTCGATAAGGCCTTCCGTTCGTGTGTTTAAACCCTGCGATCTTAGAAGTCTTAAGTGCTATAGAGCTGAAGTTTTTGCCAGAGGCTTCTTATATCCTCACGATGGGTTGAGTTTAAGATTCATCCGGATCGCACGACTATAACATATAGCTGTCATAGTAGCCAATGTGGACGTACGGAATCCCTATCTGGGGCACTGCAAGTCGGTCCAACCGCTCTCACATCCAAAAAGCACAGAACAAGGCACTGAGGACTATCTCCAACGCACATATTCTCCACTCAAATGTCGAAATATACGAAGAACTCGAAGTCCCCAAGTTATAGGAGCAAGTCAGCAGACTAAGCAGAGCCTATATGGATAGACTTGACATGCACTGCTCGACAACAGCACCACAACAAGGAGGCTCAGTAGACTTCACCCACTTGACCCTCCCCACTGGAGACAGTGTTTAGTTTCTGTGAATAATTATTCTTATTTAAGAGAGAGGCAAATACATCTCATGGTCGAAACGAGGGCAATGTGTCTGGAGCTGGAGTAACACTGGAATGACACAATCTTCATGCAAAAAAACAATCGAGATTGCGATATCGTACCGCGGAACTGGGACGGGATGCAGTAGCCCGATTACAGCCTACATTTTCTCTTTGTTATACATTTCCTTATTTGAATAGGTAATTAATATTGAGGCTACAAATTACATTATTGATCCACATTCATAGTTAGAACATTTCAGGTCAAGGTAGTTCCCTATTGAGCACCACAGCAAATATATCCGTCGTTACCAGAGTTCGCTTTGCAAATTTCTTATGTATTTTATATTAAGTATTTTGAATTACTATAGCTAGTAGCTGCTTGGCCACTGTACGGACAAGTATATGGATTCGCGGTTACTGTCATCTCTCTGACGTCTCCGTTTCTCTACAATGAAGAGCTCCTATGCTCCAAGTGGCCTAATTGCCAACTCTAATGTAGTAAGAATTTGGGTGCCGAAATGAGAATCCAGAAGTCCTGGGTTCAAGTCATACATTGGGAAGAAAAATGTTTCTTAAAAATATCAACGCACCAGTCATCTTCCGATTGTCAATCATAATCTCAATCAGTGTCCTTAGCGTGTCCATTTGTTTGAGAACGCTTCTTAGAAGGCTGCGCAGAACCCATTTGCGATGCGATGCGTTGTTGAGTCTTAATTTTCTATAGAAATTTTGTTTATTTTTCTAATCATTTAAAATCAACATTTCCGATAATTATGGCCATCACATTCTTCACTTCGCTTTGACTGACTTTTCTTTTCTTGTTCCAATATTATTTTGAATATCAGTTTTCATATCAACAACTCCAACCAGTGCTTCCCCATTGTACCTATTGTAAATGACACCTTATCAAATAAACAATTAGATTTCGCAGTATGTACTTAACTGGGTGCATTTATACTATACACATAGGGCTTTGCCGACTTACTCATACATATTTATAACATACAAATGAAATGACTCATCATCACTCTTCTCCCCCGCTTTTCTCCCCGATGTCGTTTCACAAATCAAAGTATAACTAGATAAAGGCGAATTCGAGCACACGAGTGCAAATAGTGTAGAATGGTCTAAAAAAAAAACAAAAATAAGCAAATTCGGAGTATCTATCCACATGACCAATGAGTCGACGTTGCGTATACGCAGCATGTGCGGTAATTTGGAAATGTACACAGATAGAGCTGATCACTTGAATTGCCCAAAATTTGTATTTGCTTTTGAGTTTAATAATAATTTCACATTTACTCAATGGGGGGCATGCCTCGCTTCGACGTATTTATGTTAAAATGGAATAAATACAACACGATAAAGTGATAACGCATTGATAAGCCATGCGCGCGACTACGTATATACATATTTGTCGACGTATTACTAACTACATAATATTTGCACTTCGTAATTGAGCAATGCACCTGGCCATATTTAGACTAGCCTGCCCTTGGTCTAGTCTTGGGTTCCGGACGCTCACATAACTGTTATGCCACCTTTATACAAATCATATCTGCGATAACAGGTGTTACCCTTAAAATTTCATTAGCATTATCTTATCGTTCCCAATGCCCGAAACCCAAAAACGGAAAAGAACCCAGAGCAGCTCAACTCTGCCAGCACTTGTCAATGGCCATTCAATGGGCTTTAGGCAGTGGCAGAGGAGACTTTGATACCTTTTTGATACCCTGGCATTGCTTGCGGCCTGCTCAGTCCAAAGGAAGCCGCCAGCGAATGCGCTTCGCTTCTCATTCCCAAGCCAACGAGCCACAAGAATTCTAACGGTGAGCAAAGATAAGAACAGCTGTTCAGTTGTTGTTGCTGTGTGTTAGTGTTAGGTGTGTTTTATGGCCGCCATGCGTTGCGTATCGCGTCTGTTACCCGTATCGCGTCTGTTACCCGGTATACCTATACCCGATTTCTTTATATACTATATATAAACAGTGTACAAACTATATAACCAATGACTGTGTGATTTGATCAAGTGCACACACGTTGTGATTGTGATTCATCCAAAAGTTATTGTGATTGTGGCTGTGATTAAGCATACAATTATTTTGAAGCACAACGCCATAGACAAATATTTGGAATAGGTGTTAATAAAACAAGAATGAATAAAATAGTACACTCCCTTTGTGATCTGTAATCTGTGCTAACTCTATATGCCTGTGTTTACAATACACATCTAGTTAAACATTTGGTAATGTTATTGTGAAAGGAAAAGTCTATCGGACTTTGTGCGTTACGCGTGAACGGAGCTGATTTGATTTCCAATTCCAATGCTTTTTATGAAAAACACCAATATGATTAGGGCTATTAGATCAGCTTAAGAGCAATTCGTAAGGTTTAAATTTACTTAGCCTTAAGTAGTCATTATTGATTTTATCTAGCTATTATGTATATACATTTTAGAAGTCTTTCATATAGCTAAAAAGAATTTCAAATCGAATGCGGCGCATTGAGAATGTTTGGAAATTAGAATGAACTCTCAACTTCTTTACAAGTTTATATGAAATTCCGAAAACGGCGCTGTTCCTCTCAAGAACGTAGTATTGTAGAAAAATGTGAAAACTTTGCTAGCAGAAAATGAACCATATTTAGAAATAAGCTTTGAATTGCATTTCAAACACATTTAAATTCAATACCGATCTTGTGGTTTCAGTGGTGCGTTATTATAATCAAGTAGGCGTCGATATGTTCGATTGTTTTAGTGTTGTTAAGCTGCAAGTATCAAAAATACCAGAATTTGCTGAGAAACGATACCAAAACTAATACCGGCATTTTTACAAGGGAAAATTCCATAATTTACTATTAAGTATTTTCCCGCCAAATATTTATTCCATCTTTCTACTAAAAGTCAAGTGTATGCCCAACTTGGATAAAGGGAACATAAAGACGAACATTAGCTGTAAATATATGTTAGCATAGAGGGAGCTTCGAGTTTTTGTATGGAGATGGAGATGTAGAAATATGCCGCATAATTTGTATGAAAATCTAGTAGGTATAATCAAGTAGGAATAATCATGTCAAATTTAAAAAATATGTAAGTTTGTAATGTTAAAAAAGTATACATTTGAAAAAACAATTACTTATCGAAAATCGAAACGCGCAAATCTCTAATTGGAGTAATACCATTATTAGTATTTTCAAACTTACAACATACGGTCACACTGATGACAAATCATTTTTGAGAGCACGTAAATCGTAAAGAAGAAATAATATATAGATTAAATTTGACGAAAAATAATCATTCATTTGACAAAATGATTATAACCGTAAAAAATCTGCAGCAGCAAACCTTCACAATTGACTTTGATGCCGAGCAAACAGTTTTGGAGCTCAAAAAGAAGATACAGAGCGAGCGTGGTGCCGAATATGTCGTGGAAAAGCAAAAATTGATATATGCTGGCGTCATTCTAACAGACGACCGCACAATCAGTTCGTATAAAGTGGATGAGAATAAGTTTATTGTGGTCATGCTATCGCGAGATACAGGCGCCCCGTCTGGCCCGGCAACTGTTTCTGGGTCACAGCAAAAGAAGACCAGTGAGGCATCATCATCGTCAGCCGAAAAAGACAAGCCACAGGCAGAAAAGTCGTCGCCAGTGGAAAGCACGCCAACAAGTACAGCAACGGAGGCGTCGACAACTACAAAGAGTACAACGGACAGTAAGCCAAGTGAAGTAGGAAGTGCTCGGGCTGAAGGTGGTAGTGGTGCCTCGGTTGCCACTAGCCGTCCACCGTATTCTAGCAACGATTTAGTTGGCGAACTGGCCAACGCTTCGCTGCAGTCACGTGCAGAGTCCAACTTGCTAATGGGCGAGGAATACAACCGCACTGTTTCTTCAATGGTCGAAATGGGCTATTCAATGGATATGGTGGAGCGCGCAATGGCCGCCAGCTTTAATAATCCCGAGCGTGCAGTCGAGTATCTTATTAACGGAATTCCGGAATCGGAAAATGTCTTCAACACTGTTGGTGGCGGTGGTGCCGATGAGCCTCCTAGGCCCAGAGGAACTGAATCACGACAGGCATCTGCAGGCGACCTCGACTTGCCGCTGCCCCAGGACTCGTCTGCAGATCCATTTGAGTTCTTACGCAGCCAGCCACAATTTCTTCAGATGCGCTCTCTGATATATCAAAATCCGCATCTCCTGCACGCTGTCCTGCAGCAGATTGGACAAACGAACCCAGCTTTGTTGCAGTTAATTTCTGAGAATCAGGATGCGTTTCTCAATATGCTAAACCAGCCCCTCGAAGGCGAGGCAGGTGACAGTGCTCAACGGACTGCTAGAATACAATCAAACTCCAGAGTCATAGGCGAAAGCTTGGCCTCATCCGGCATCTTAGAAGCGGCTGCCGACAGCCAGAGCCCAGGCTCGCGTTCATCTGCCGTCGGTCAGGACCAGCCCGCAGCCGCCGCCGCCGCCACAACTGCAACCGACCGTGAAGGCCCTCTAGCGGCCGATAGAGAAAGGACTGATCCCGAAGGAGTGGCCACCATACGCCTGAACTCACAGGACCAAGAGGCCATCGAGCGTCTCAAGGCGCTCGGCTTCCCCGAAGCACTCGTACTGCAGGCCTACTTTGCTTGCGAGAAGAATGAGGAGCTGGCCGCGAATTTCTTGCTTTCGTCTAACTTCGATGATTAAATTTCAATTGGCCAAATTGTATAAGATGATGGAAGATGTTACATATATATGCTTATATACCCTAATTATCGAGATCGTTACAAAAATAAAAATTAGAGGGTAATTGTAAACTTACCTGACAAAATCAATTAAATAAACTAGAAAGTGTATAATTAGCAGTTGACTCCCTTCCCCCCACTTGCATGCAGAACTCATTAAAATGATAAGATTATAAAACAATATTTTTTGAAAGGCAAAAGAAATTTGCGCTTGATGTAATTTCCAATTGAATTTATAGCCCGGTGTTATCAGCGTTGAAGGAGGAAGCAACAACAATAAAAGCCAGGCCAAGTCAAGGTGGGTCGAATCTATCATAAGCTCATTAGAGACACCAGTGGAACAGGAACCGCAGCGGTAATAATATTTCGGGCCCCTACACTACGGTGCACCGTTTCGAGTGTCCCTCCACCTGGCCCAATCCAGTCGAGGCAGCTACCTTCCTCGGCATGGAGATGGTTACCTAGACGTTTCCTTTTTATTTTCAATTGCGTTTTGTCCTCTATTTACATGTTTTCCCTATATGCACGTGCAGTCTCCAGATCGGCTACAACAACAACAACATGGCGAGCGTCAGCGTTGGATTTGCCAAATGTTTTATACTTTTTATGGCAATTGTTATATTGGCAAGTGGCCTGTCTCTCTTTTTTGCTGGGACTTCATAGTTTACTCATCGTTACTCTCCCATGTCCCCCGACAGGTGCAAGGTGTCGTCTATCTGGGCCTCTGCGTTTGGGGCATAACATTACGTGATTGCCAGCAGGCCACCGATATTTCCGATAATCCCTTCAAATTTGCCATGGACTTGATTTACTTTACGGGTAAGAGACAACATAACCAGGTGATCATCAGCACCTGCATCAACTACATTGCTTTCCTTTCAACCTGAACAGAGGAGCGCTGCGGTTATCCTGAAATGACACTGCAAGGTACTACCTATCAATTGACCATGGACTGGGCAAAGTCCTATGCGGTCACGCATCGGGAGTATATATTTTTCATCACCTATGCGGTGGTGAGCGGTCTCTGGATAGCCACTTCCATACTGATCATTAGTAAGCGTCCAGCATTTGCCAATCAGCTTCGATTTACTGATATTTCATGTCCATATCCCACAGCCACCTTATGCAGTGCCACCACAAAGATCATCTCTGGTGTCGTCTACTGGCCCTGGTTTATGGTTGTACTCGCTGGCAGCATTTTGGATGTGGTCGCCACGGCTTATCATGGCATTGACATAAACCACACATTGGTAAGACAGCGTTGAGATCCCGATCCTTGGTAGTGATAATAAACATTCAATTGGGTTCCCTTCCTGCAGTCCCTGCAAGATGCCTTTGACTACATAGGCGCTACCAAGCCGGAAATGAATGAATTGATCTTCCAACAGCTGGAGGCATTTGGCGTTTACTTCTCGACTCCGGCCATTCTGATGACCTGCCTTAGTTGCCGTGTGGTCATCATCTGGTTGCTGAACATCTTTGGGGGCGCCTTCTGTCTATCGCTGTCCAGCACTTTAGCCAAACAGACAGTGGAAAATCAGCAGAGCCGCAGAGAGTCTCCAACACGCCAACAGACGCCAACGCC
The DNA here is from genome assembly GCA_037043425.1 of Hirtodrosophila duncani. Lineage (NCBI taxonomy): Eukaryota > Metazoa > Arthropoda > Insecta > Diptera > Drosophilidae > Hirtodrosophila > Hirtodrosophila duncani. Next base: position 1,774,279 of record JBAMBM010000834.1, on the reverse strand, counting down.
TCAGCCTGTGGTGCAGGCCACTCTGGTGGAGCCAACGCAGCAACTAACAGCCCCGCCACAGTATCCCACGGAGCCACAGCAGCTGTTTGCCGAGCAGATACAACCAAGGCCGCTGCCCATTGTAATTCCAGCTCAGAATGTGGAGCAAATGCAACGCCAGGATTCGCGTCAATATCAGGCCACTGATCGCACCATACTACAGTCCCCAGTGATGGTATTGCCACCACCGCCGATGCAGCAGCAGCAACAGCCACATCCGCAGCTAGAGCAACAGGTCTCAATGCAGCCAGATGTCAACACCTACCGGACCACCGATGCTCATCCGGATCTCCTCAACTATCCGCCCACGGAGGCGCAACCCGCCCGTGCGCCCTCGCCGGCTGTTCAACAGCTAGCAGTGACTTCGCCCCTAAATAATCGCTACTCTGAAATGTATCCAGCTCCTGCCAATCCGCGCGTTAGCGAGGAGCTTCGCAACCAGATGCCCTGGTCCTACACCAGCACGGTGACAAAGCCCCCGCCGCCGCCGCGCAAGCCCCAGCTACAGGTGCAGATCTATCCGCAAATACCCGAGCCGGACTATGTGGAGCACTAGATATGGCAGTCGTCAGAGTGGCTCAGGGATGATTGCGGGTTAATCAGCCTGGATGCCCGGTTGTTCCTCATATTGAGTTTGTGACATGTTTTGAGTTATTGTTACCTTTATTGCATAAAGCTAATGCAGATGGCCAACCGATTGACTACGCCTTTCTTTAGCCTGCACCTCGCTTCGCTCCAGCAGCTGCTGTTTGTATTGCACATGCTCCGCTACCAGGCTGAGCACTTGAGCCAGCTCCAGTTCCATTTTCTCACCTCCACTCACATGCAGTTCCAATTTGGGGGCATCCTGCTGGGTTGCTTTGTTGCCCACCACAATGGTTAGCGGATGTCCCAGACGTTTGGCATCTAACAAACGCTTGCCTATGGTCAACTCCTTGCGGTCATCATGCAGCACTTCGTGGCTGCCACAAATTTGATTTAGCTGCTGCAGCAGATCATGCTCAATATGCTCCCCAGGCAGCTGTTCCTTGCTGCCCTGCTTAGGTCCAATGAGGCAGACATCATAGGGTGCCAGTAGCTTCGGCCAGCGCAGCTCTTGCTCTGTGGAGAGCGCCTCCAGAGCGGCGGCTATAACGCGAGTAATGCCTATGCCAAAACAGCCCATGATCAGCGGTTGTGGTTTGCCAGAGATGTTCAGGAAGGTGGCGGCAAGTGGCTTAGAGTATTTGTCGCCCAGCAAAAAGGTGTGCGCCACCTCTACGCCACGAACCTGGATGAGCTGTGTGCCCTGACAATTGGGGCATTGGTTGGAAGTGTGGTCCATCACCTCGGCATTGCTTGCATAGCCACAATTGCTGCACTGCAACAACGTGTCCTCACCCACAGGCGATATATAGTGGTACTCATGGGATACGGTGCCACCCATCATGCCCGTGGCCGCATTGACTGTAATGTGAGAGAGGATCACTTAGCTGGGGATTGATTTCGCTTCCGCATACCAAGCCATACCTTTGACAAATGGAACTTCTAGCTGACTGAAGAAATGCGCGTAGGCTGCACTAACAGTGGCATATGTTTCCTTGGCCTTTTCCTCCGAGATATCAAATGTGTACATGTCCTTCATGAGAAATTCTTTGGCGCGCAGCAAACCAAAGCGGGATTTCAGCTCATCCCGAAACTTGGGTCCAATCTGATACAAGCGCAACGGCAGCTGGCGATATGAAACGGGCGCTGCACTAGCCAGCATCGCTGTTACTGCTTCCTCGTGTGTCTAGCAAAGGTACATGTTCTTGGAAAGATCAACGTAAGCAGTTGCACTCACTCACTGGACTCATAAGAAACTGTTTGCCGCTGCGATCGCGCACGATATAAAACTCGGATATGTCACCCTCCAGTCGCCCAGTTTTGTGCCATAGCGCTGCAGGTGTCAAGATGGGCAGGCTGATCTTTTGACCATCGGCCATTTGCATATTCCGCTGCACTAGATCGACGCACTTGTCCAGTACACGTTGTGCTATGGGCATCAACTGGTAGGTGCCATTGCTGCCCGATTTAACCAAGCCCAGTTCGGTGAGGAGCTGCAATTGCAATGGAAAAATTGCATCGATTCCTTGTTGTTTGCTTTCGTAACGGTGGGCTGTGCGGGAGACTTGCCTTTTGACTGCGGGAGAGCTGCTCTGTCTGCTTGACGACGGCATTTTTAGGCGTGACCAACACGGGCCAGAAAAGACGTGATGCTTTATTCATTGTTTAATTAAATTACAACTATAACAGAGTTAAAAACATTAACTAAAATATTATTTTATTAAAGCCGGCTGCAGTGTTGATAAATGTTGCAAAACCAATGCACATTAGAGATGTTATCAAGAGAAAGGGAGCCGAGGGCAGTGGCTTGAATAAGAATATCGATCGAAACAGAAAGTTGAGAGCTATCGGTTGCTTAATATTGCAATGGACTCTAGAAAGGGTACCAGACGTTGTAAACTGCAAGTTAATATAAACAATATATCTGCTATTGTAAGAGACACTTCTGTCACTGTGACAACATTATAGCTCATTTCTACAGCATGGATTTACAGCACTGCTCTCAGACAGCTGACAGTTGTTCACATTGCAGAGTGACCATACTGCGCAAAAATACCAAAAATGCAGAAGAACGTTTACTTTTTATATTATTGTTGTTTCTAAATTGTAACTAATTAAAATTTCTAAAATGAGCTCCAACTATCAGGAACTATACAAAAAGGGCATTGATCGCGGCGAGCAACAAAAACAGCGTCAACTAGAGCTGCTTGCCATACAAAAACAAAGGCGCCAGCAAGAGCAAGACGAAAGCCGGCACGTCCAAGTGCCGGAGCCCGATGTCGATGCAAATTCAGACTCCGAGCAGCCCGGTCCGAGCAACAGAAAACCACAAAAACAACGCAAACAGCGTGCTCGCCATCGCAAATGCTTTGAATACAAGCCACAATTGTCAGAATGGCTCCGTCAACGACCTGAGAATCTATCAGATTGGCTGCTGGTGCCTTGTCCAGTGGGCAAAAGATGTCTAGTGGTAGCGAGCAATGGCCGCACCAAGGTGTACAACAAGGCGGGCTGGCAGTTTATGCAACTACGTACGCTACTGCCCGGTGATGGTTATGCTCCAAAATCGAAGACTATCTTGGACTGCGTTTATGTGCAGGCAACGGAGAGCTTTTATGTGCTGGATGCCATCGCCTTTGGCCAGCAGCAGCTGCTGGAATGTGAGACAACGTTTCGCTTCTATTGGCTGCGCTCACGCTTTGACGAACATGAGCAGGGTGACCTGAGCAAATGTGGCTCCCGCCATGAGAAGCCATTTTTGCTGTTGGATTACTATGACTTTGAAGACGCTCCAAGTGTGGAGGAAGCACTGCAGCGTTATCCGAGTTGGCCGGAAAACAAGCCTCAGTTGGATGGCTTTCTCTTTTACCACAAGGAAGCAAGTTACACATGCGGCACAACGCCGCTGGTATGCTGGCTGTTCCCCTATATGCTGCCCGATGTGCTAGGCTTACCAGTTCACAGCGAATATGTAGCACCAAAGGATTATACCCCTAACCAAGCCTTGGAGTATATGGATGAGTTTGATAGAAAGTTGACAGAGCAGCGGAAGCAACAAAAAAAGCTGACAAAGGCACAGCCAAGCGCAGAGCAGGATGCCATGGAGATTGTGCATGTGCTGAAGCCACCGGAAAAGGTGGAGGATGAGGAGAGCGACGAGGATGCGGGCTTGAAGAGGTTGTTGGACCACCAGCGTCGCTTAGAGCTGGGCGAACTGGACATGGACTGCAGTGAGCCCATGCCAGCCAGCTGTTGAGCGGCAGCTGGTGTGGGATTTCGGGGGTTGGCTTTACTGCGGCTGCGCAATGCTTAAATTGCCCTGGAGCCTGGGAGAGCAACAGCAGCCCAGATTTCGGTCAGGAGCTCAGCGCGAAATTAGCAAAAAATTTAATTGAACGAAAAAAAAGAACCCAGAAAAAGTATTTCCAAAATGGTCATACAGCGCAGCTGGAAGATACTCAGCGATGGTGCAGGAACAGCAAATGCAAACAACATGGTTAACAACGACTTGCAGGCACAACAACGCTCTCCTCCGGCGCTGCAACTGCAGGCAACGACTAATTCCTCATCGGATGATTCAGATTGCTCGAATCAGACAACACATTCCATGGATACGCGTGTGGCCAGTCCCGCTGAGGCATCGCGAAAGGCTACAGACGCGGAACAGGCCACGGAGACCACAACCATGACGCTAACGCTGCTGTGCGAGGCAAGCTCAGCGGAAACTGAGCCACCTATGGTGGGAAATTTTATGAATTCCTGCTGCTGATCAATGCCTAACCATATCCTTCTCATCTGCACAGAAATATGTCACCACTCCAGACATGGCCGAGTCCATGCTGCAGCGCATACGACAACGCTTGAGCTGCACTCACAAAATGGAAAGCAGCGGCAGCGCCGAATCGGCTATGAGAGCCCTGGAACTGCTACGCATCAGTGTGCAGCAAGCCTTTGATGCGGAGGTCAATGAGATTATCAAGCGTTACATGCATGTAGGTAGCAGGTAGTGACTAATCCCCTGGTGAACTCTACCCTCATTGGTTATCATTTTGTCAGAACTATTTTAAGCCCGCCTTTGGCAACATTAAGGAGAACCTGGGCCAGCATGCCGTCAATGAGGAGACTCTGCAGAAGATGTCATCCTGTGCGCTGCTGGAGAATGCCAAGGGCCAGTACACCAGCTTTGTGCGACAGCAGCGTTTGGGAGCAGCCGTCACGGAGCAGCAGCGTCTGGCGCTCAAGCGGCCGGCCAAGCAAAATGATTATAGCAATGCCAGCAAAATTTATGCCAACAATTTGGGCTATGCCGCTGCAGCGGCTGCCGTGGCGGCGACCAAGCCCATGCCCTGCACGGCCAACACAGTGAATCAGCTGCCTGCGCTGGTGCCACAGCAGCCGACGTTGGTGGCGCAGCAACAGCCAGCACAGGCAATGCCAGCAGCAGCAGTCCAGCAGCAGCTTCAACAACAACGCACGCCCATTACGCCCATTGTGGGTGGCACATTGCCCACGCCAGTGCGTCGTCAGATTTTCTGGAACACAGCTCAGATCAACACCAGCACCAAGTTTGTGCTAGATGTGCAGGCAAATCTTGCCTTTGGCTTTGGTACCGATGGCAAGGAGCGTTTGGCCAGCAAACATCCCGAGCTGATACGCTATCTTCCGGATGCTGAGGATCGGGATTGGCTCTCCGCACGAGGCATCATACCCGCGGAGAATCGTAGCTCGCGTTTCTTGTTCTTGATCTACGACGAGGTGTGTCGGCTGCAGCAAACCCATGAGCTCTATCGCCAGAAGACCAATATAGATCTGAGCATGATGTTGACCTTCAGCGTAACCGAAGTGATGATCCATAAAATGAAATTGTTCTTTGTGGATTTGAATATCAAGAGTCGTGGATTGATAACCAATTCGTTCATCATGGCCAGTCAGCAACAACAACAGCAGCAGCAGCAGCAATCTCCAGCAGCTCCAAGCAATAATAGTCATTTGCGTAATGCTTTACTCCAAGGGGCCCAGCAGCAGCAGCAGCCATCGGGACAGCAACAGCAGGCAAACACTCCAGCAATAGTGGCTGCAGTAGCATCAGAGGAGGCCAACCCGGCGGTTCCCCTCAAAGAACTACCCACAGCAGCTGCGCCAAGTCCCTGTTTGCAAGGTCAGGCCGTGGGCAGCAGTACGACAACGCCATTTAAAGCCAAACTGGCATCCAGTTCCACTTTAAGCTCATCCCATGCCACACTGACAGCTCTATTAAACAATGGCGGAACCGGATCTTCAACAGGCGCAGCCGCATCCGCATCAGCAACCGGAAGTGGCGGCAATGGCAATGGTTCCTCTGCCAATAGCAGTGCCGCTTCCAAATTTAGAAACTAAGTAACCCAAGCAATCCCCATTTCATAGAAAGTTATATAAATACACAATTATCCATTAAAGTGTTTGTTCAACTCCTGAATTCTATTCTCCCTTATACAATGCGCTGTTGTCCTGTTCTCTCTCTGAGCAATGCTCCTCAGGGTGGTGAAAAGAAATACCGCCCCAACTATCAGATGGAGCCGCTAACACTGAAATTCTATGCCCGCCATGATACCAACTACCGCAACGATGGCAAAGCGAATGCTATGAAATTTGAGCAGGAAATACAAAAGCGTCTGGATTTCGATCTGCGAAAAGAGCGATATGCTCCTCTAACGGAGAACCAAATGTATGGCTGGCTGGAGCATCGTGCTGCTAAAGCGGATGCTGATGGTCTCATACCGCGACGGTATCCACAGCCAGGCGATGAGGACATTCAAGTTCAGGCGGAAATTTGGCGCATGTATAAAGATCCGTGTTCCATAGTGCGCAAATAAAATTGGGACAGGCCATGTCCATCTCTGTCAGCAACATATAAGAGAACCAAATGCGCATTGGGGCAGGCCATGCACATGCTGCAGATTTATAATAAACATGCATAGATATTGCGCAAATAAAATTGGGACAGTTTAATGGGTGGCGTCCATTTGGAGTGATCATCATCATCATTATCATCAGCATGAAAGACGTGTTTATCATAATGGTGATGATTGCAATTTGCTCGAAATTGTGGCGTCGCTCGACTTGCTGTCGTATTATAATTATAAACTATGGGCTTCAGAGAAGTGGCGTATGTTGGTTGTGTTTTGGGTGGGATAATCTTTTGGGGCTTGCGTGGAAATATGTTTTTCTAGCTTTTACAAAATCGTATATGTGTAGGCATTAACTTTGTTCAGAAGTTTGCTAATGCACAGAAAGAAGCATTGCCGATTATATAAGTTATATGACGAAGATTGTGATGGGTTATTATATTGATTCAGAGCACCGGTTCTTCATCTACTTCACTTTGTCTTTGCACTTTCCTTGCTAAACTCGTTCACTCCCTTGAGTTGTTCTTGTCTCTGCTCATACCGGTTCTTCTTCTACTTCACTTTGTCTTTGCACTCTCCTTGCTAAGCTCATTCACTCCCATGAGTTCTTCTTGTCTCTGCTCATATAGGCATCGTCTTAACTCGACAGCAGCTACTTGTTTCTTAGGCCAAAAGGTTTCTCAACCCCTCTACTATTCACGTACGCCACTGCTTTACAAACACCTCATGTGCTCAGCTAAAACAGAAGAAATTTTGTTTTTCTTGCAGGATGACATTGCACATTGGTCGGTATCATTGGTGGACTATTTCATTGGGGCGCCTCAGTTGGGAAAAATATTAATAAACCTCTAAAAAATATTAACAGGTTGCTTAAGATAATATTATGATGACCCTGAACAAATGCTATAAGGCCGTTGACCCTTTCCAAGTTTATATTATAAATCTAAACTCATTGGAAAAAAGAAGATTGAAAAAAGATCATTGCCTCGCAGAGGTCTCCCAGACAACTTAATCTACTCAGCTTTATCCTCTGATCAACTTGATGTTTCTTTCCCAAAAAAATTTTGGCCATGTACTCGAACTTATGATGCTTCTAAAAACTTTACCTAGACTCGTACAAATTATTGCCCTGGAATACCTCTCTCTAAATATACGGATTCTATGGAGGCCCTTTCAATCGCTTGTCCATAGGGCCCTTCCAATCCCAGTACGTCCCTGTCATAAATTGACAAATACAAAACAAATGTGGAATGTATTCTCGTAAGTTGGCACAGCGGATGGTCATGACATGAACAAAAACTGAACAACAATTTAGATCATTAGGACTACGCCCACCCAGCCATACCCATACGGTCCATATAATCAACACACTATGTAGCTGCCAAAGGCATAATCTGTTTAAATCAAAGTTTAAATATAGATGCGAGTTTGTAAATCTATTCCAAGCAAGTGAAACAAACTACTTAGCGGGATCCAGCTATCCAGATAAAAGTTATATGACAGCGATTTTTATATTTTTCATGTCAGTTATGTTTCTAGTTGCAACCCATGTAGAATTTTAACCATATTTATGGGTAACTAACAAGCAGACCCTTCGTAATTCAGCATTTCATTATGAAAATACGGATAAGAAAAGTACAACTAAGAGTTGTCACTGATGAATGGGAGTTACTGGCGAACCCCGAAACAAGCGTCTGTCTGACCAGCCAAGCCTAACGTGTGAAATTCTAATATATTCCATTTTCTGTTACATAGTGAGAAGAGTCTCAAATTTGGTCATCCGTATTACTGCGACGTCGATAAACTATGTAAACAGACAATGTAGCTAAGAAGCAAGACATCTCACTTAGTTTTTTTGGCAACAACAATGTATAACAAAAAGCACTCGAAAGTGAAAAAGCCGGACAGGGTATGGTAGATCTGTTTTAAAGTCTGCCAAAGTCTTAGAATTCACAAGAACTCTTTCGAGAAATTAATGTGAGTGCTTTATACACAAATGCTGTGATAAGTGCCCCAGCCAAATGGTGTCTGACGATGAAGACTTCGGCAGTCTTGATGATTTTGATGGAAACAAAATAAGTGTATTTAAGTGATATGGGTAGGTAGTGAAAACACAATTATCTATCAGATTCGTGTGGCAAAAAGCACTGTAGACCAGTCACTCACTAAGACCTTAAGCTTGCAAAAATAAAGCAAGAACCCGAACCTTATATACCTTTTCAGAAACATAAAAAGGAAGGAAGTAACCTGATCATTTCATCAACGGACGTGTAGTTTTCTATAGCGCAGTAGCAGCAGCTAAAGGCAGCGAAGCAATCTTCTTTCTAATTACGTTCAAATATTCTGTATGTGCATATATACATTCTGATATACAAACACGCAAACTTTCATATACATGTACATACAACACATTCGCATTTGAAGAAACCTGCCTTTGAGTAAGAGAGGCAGATCACAGGGATAGAAGAAATATCGCTGCTTGGCCAGCAAATACATTTTTCTAGCGCGCCTATCGTACAAAGTTTTTATTCTGAATGGGTTTTCATATGGCAGCTATATGATATATAGCTATATGAACTATGATACCCTCAGCAAGGGTATAACACATAAATTAAAACGGCCGTACTATCAGTTAACTACTTAAAAAACTTTTTCCCCTTCATCTTGATTGTAGAAAACGGAAAACCCACAACATATGGCTAATTCTTACTTTTATCTAGCTGTTAATTGGAATTGAGGACTGGATATAGATTTTTAAAAAGGTAGAGGGAGATATGGTTGACTAATGATATTTAAATGATCTATCTCAACCTCATCGTACTGATGAACATTGCTCACGGGGGATAAACCCACTGAATGACGCGATAAAAAATAACTAACATGAGTAAAATGTTGATAAATAAATAATAATAAATAATAAACAAAACAAAATTAAATTAAATAAAACAGAATAAAATAAGAAAGCAAGATGTTGGAGCACATCCTTAGCAATCGAACATGCTAGTATAGGCAATTCTATAGCTCAAAACAGTTGGAAGATGGTTGAAAATTTCAAGGCCTACTCTTTTCAAATATGTACAAAAGTATAATTTGAATTTAATTTACTTTTATAAATTCATATCTCCGTTCCATATTTTTTCATGTTAGCGAACTACTCACCAGATCGAAAATCCAGATAAAGCTTGTTGCGATTCACCGTACTGTTTTCTCCATTATTACCATAACATAAAACATAGCAAATTGGATTTCCAACCCCATAAGTAATTATATAATTTGTAGATGGTAAAGAATTTTGTACACCCTTGGCATTATACTTTTGTCAAGGAAGCATCTTCAACCCCATACTGAATATATATTCTTGATCAGCATGACAAGCTAAGTCGATATAGCCATGTCCGTTTTTCTGTCTGTCTGTTCGTCTGTTTCTATGCGAACTAGTGTCAAAGTTTAAAAGGCATCGACTTGTAATTTTTACCGCAGGCTTGTGCGTTGCTCCTAAATGAAGCAGTCAGGGCCCAGAGTCTTATCAGAAAGTTCTTATTTTTTTCATTGAGAAAGAAAGTTGGAATCATGAAGGTCTAAGGCAATGCACAATTAGAAGAACATATCTACAGAGGTGAAACATGACACATTTAACAAACTTAACATATGTGTTCATTTTCGGATCCGTAGAATCCATTCCACTTCCCCCCATATATTGATTCAGACTGAATGAGAAACTGTTTAAATCAGTGCAATCACTTTTTGGCATTGCGTTTGTGTGCGTAAAAACAGAAGCAAAGTTAATGCTTTGCACTGAAAAGCAATAGCCGAATTGCCAAAGCCACACTAAAAGCTTCTCGTGTATATAGTAAGGCTGTCGAACCTTTTCCAATGCACAAAATATAGGATTCTGCCGATCACTGGTATATATATATATATCTTAGGAAAGTCCCTAAAGTCTTTTTGGTTGAATGAAAGCCGTCCCATATCCACATCTGTAGGTAAATACAGAAGAAGCTGTGATTGATAAAACAGTTTTTGATACAAATAAATTTTTATCAAAAATTCTGGCGGATATAAAGATTTTATTGACCTGAAAATGATTAGGTGTGGCAAAATTGTGAAAATTGTCTGATATCAAATTTAGTGACTTTATCTATTGCAGTATTCGAGATAAAGATATTTCTGCATGGCTAGATAGACTCGGCTGTTGATCCCAATGAAAATATATGTATATGGTGTCGCTTTTTTTTGCCGGTGGCATACACCTACACCTACACGAACACAATATACTATACCCCTTCATTAGAGTAGCCATGATCGTTCAAAGCTCTAATGTGGACCAATTGACCCAAGCAATTCCATAGTAGCGTGCATACACGTTGGCCCGTTGTTTAGCATACGCTTCAGTGGCGCATTTCTCCATACCGATACCAACCGTTGTTCTCGTGCATCGGTGGTCCACAAATATCCACCTACATATGTATATATATGTAACTTACTGTATATACTATATAGATGCGCATACTACATATATCTAGACAAAAACGGACAACGCAACACATCGCATTATAGCTAGCTAGCTGGCATTCACATCACATCAGCATCCATGCAGCGCTTCTGGTCCCCCCATCCGCCGTCGTATTCATACGACTGACTCCTGTTCCAATCGTTGTATTTGGAAAACCACTATACGGCTCAGATTCTGGTCGAGATGCTACTATGGCCGCCGCTGTCGTCGCCTTCGCCTGTCTTCTGGCTGGCTGGCTGTTCGTTTCAATTTTGTTTTCGATCGCGCTTTTACAGTTCTTTCCCAAAAACAATAAAATTCAGGCAGACGGGCGTGGACGTGGAAAAGTGCTACATATTCATGTCTGCATATATATGAGTGAGTGTGTGTGTGTGCACATGTGTATGCATGTTTGTGGCAAGTTCAGGCAGTCGTGTTCTGAATATTTGCGCTATATTTTGGAAAACGCAGTCGTGCAGCATCGTAGTTGGCACGAATATTCCGTGGTGATCGGTTCGCGAGATTGAAATCAGTCCGATTCAGATTCAGATTTAGATACAGATCAATTTATTTCTGTTAAGCAAACCATTAACAACATGAGCAGCATTGTAAGGCATTTAGTTACGCGGCACAATGCCATAAATGGATATTAATTTTTTTTTTTTGAATTTCTTTTGTGCATTTAAATGCTTGATTGCTGCAACAGGATGAGGATCTAACACCCGAGCAGATTGCCGTGCTCCAGAAGGCGTTCAACAGCTTCGATCATCAGAAGTCTGGCAGCATACCCACCGAAATGGTGGCTGATATTCTGCGCCTTATGGGACAGGTAATGGAATGGACTTTAAAAAGTAGCAGATCTTTGGAGATTTTAAGCTGAAATCAATTGTTTTGCTAACACTTGCAGCCCTTCGATAAGAAAATTTTGGAAGAGCTGATCGAGGAGGTGGATGAAGATAGTAAGTAAATGAATGCTATTTCAAACTAACGCAATCTTATCCTGATCATTGGCCACCTGGCTATCAATACCAATATCAGTTCGAAGATAGTGAAATCATTTGGTCATATTTCAATTTTACGCTGTGTCATAAATTAATGATCGTCAGCTAATAATCTTTTATTTGGAAATTTTGCAAGACAAAAGGCAGCTATACTTTGTTTAACAATGTTTACACTAAGGTTTCCTGTTTGTAGAAGCAAGGAATTGGAGCCGAAAGAAAAATTAAATAGAAGAAAACTGTGTCCGGTTTTTGTTTATAAATATTTATTTTAGACTTTTCAAAAAATTGTAATATTTTATTTTAACTTTGAAGTTTTATGATAATTTGTAATAAGTTTTATATGAAGGTGCCTGATCTTGGACGAGGTTGAGGCTTATATCTCGCAATATTCAAGTCGCGTGGCTGATCTTTTGGCTAAATATTCACAATTATTAAAAATAATTTCTTTATACTCTGTTACCAAAACTTAAAAGAGTACATTAAGTTTGTACAACGGCAGTTGATCCATCTGTAATTATGGTTCTATTAGAGTGCGAGGCTGGAGTTAGGTATGTTTAGGATGTTCAGGTATGTTCAGGAGGTTTCCTTGAATTGTAAAGTCATTAAAGTACACATCGGAAAAGCTAGATGACATTTCATGTGATCAATATCTTTCCGAACTAAAAGTTACATCAGGATCAATTGATGTTGATCGTGAAAATATATAAAGAGACACATAAATGTTTTGTAGAATTTGTAATATATTTTCTATATACAGAAAATCTTTAAAGAAAAAATCTCTGAAGAATAAATTTAAATTCACTTTCTCCAACACTGAACAGAGTATCTCGCTGTCGAGCTCACTCAAAGTTGTAGTCTTTCCCACTTGTTTTATTTTCAAAATTTGTCGATAATTTTTCATTTCTGACAGAGTCATAAATTTACGACCTTCCAAAATCGTACTACATACACGGCAAATCATTTAGCTGCTTGCCGTTTATGATAGCTTTAAAAATATGGATTTTCCAGTCTAAATTTAGAACACAACTAATTTACAGAGTCCGGCCGCTTGGAGTTCGGTGAATTCGTGCAGCTGGCTGCCAAATTCATTGTGGAGGAGGATGCCGAGGCCATGCAGAAGGAGTTGCGTGAGGCTTTCCGTTTATATGACAAACAGGGCAATGGCTTCATTCCCACCACTTGCTTGAAGGAGATTCTGAAGGAGCTCGATGATCAGCTGACCGAACAGGAATTGGACATTATGATTGAGGAAATCGATAGTGATGGTTCCGGTACAGTTGATTTCGATGGTGAGTTGGCTATAAACATATATCTATATACACATATTCTAGCAGCTTGCTAAGGCATTGATTCACACCCACACCGAAAAAAATTATACCAGCCTGAACCACCCACGGTTCATAATTTCATATCAAAAGCAACATCATCATCAAGTTCATCATCAACAACGGGCAGCATCAGGCCAGCAGCAGAGGCAGAGGCCAGCGCTATTGGTTGTCTTTCAGTGATCTTGAGTTCTCGATTATGACAACTCGATCGCTATTTTTCTTTTGGCTTTTATTTTTAGGCACGACATACAAATCGAATGGTTGCTGGCTCTCGTACAATATTTTCCATATTCCATATTCTTTATATTATTTTATCTTATTCATATATTTTCTTTTAATGGACGAGAACATTTATTTATAAATGCATATAGCGGTTGCTGTGACATCGGTTCCATTAATGTCTGTCATTTTGTTTCACTTTACAGAATTCATGGAGATGATGACCGGCGAGTAAATAAACGCATTGCGGCCCAGTCTCGCCCACCCAACAACAACAACTACAACAACACCTGCAGACACATACACACCAACTACACACACATACACAAACACACAGATACACATACACACAAACACACATTTGTACACACCTGTTGGGCACACGATAATATGTTTATATTTGATTCAAAGCATTTTGTTTTGTAAACAAATCTCAAATATTTAAATCTTCTTAACAAAATATAGAAATAGAATTTTTGTACTACTTTTTTATACCAAAGAAAAAAGATAAGCAAAAACTGTGTATGCAAAAAAATAAAATTTTATATATAATTATATAAAAACTAAAACTAAGTATTTGATGTTATACCAAATGGCAAAGCGTGAGAACTTTTAAAAGGGTTTTCAACGAAGGAGAGCTTCAATGAAAGTTCGTATGAGATACATTTTCCCGGCAAAGACATGATCGATTGGGAGTGAAAGAAGTATTCGTTGCGAAGCTCTGAGAAAATGCCATAAGCCTCAGCAACAAGGGCTGAGGATATCATATCTAGAGACTATTTTATACAAAGTTTATCTTAGCGAACAGACAGACAGATATAAATGCTGGGAGATTTCGAGAAAGTGAAGTGGGATCGGCTGAGTCACTTTGCTTGTGTGAGATAACCGAAATATATTTGATAGCGTATATGTATATTAATTTTATATTTATTTGTTACTAGTTTTCCTACTGTATATTACATTTTACCAACACATTCGCTATCTTTTTAAGGTCTTCTACCAGCAGAATACACAAGGTGTTCTTCATTAAGGTTTGCTTGACAATTATTATATTATAAATACAAAAAATTAATATTTATTATGTCAACTAAAAAAAACTAATCTTGAAATTGATTTGAAACATGACTTTAACAAAATCTTGCTTCAGTTTTTTTCTCCTATAACCGAACTTTTACATCGTCATCGTCCTCATTGCCAAGGCGGGCAAACAAAACCATATGCCTTACTTTATATGAAAAGAGTTTGAGGAATATTTTCCGACTTGGCACGAAGTAGAATTAGAATTCTTAGTAGAATCAGCCTCTTCTAGAAATCAAAGACAATATTGGTCATTTGGATGCATAGTTATGGATTTTATATAGTTAATTATAGTGATCTGGATGATACTATCACAATTCAATATACAGAATGAATAGATTTGTGTGATTCAGTTCAGAATTGATTCTAATGGATGGATGAGTCAGTGAAATGAACGGTAGAGCGTACTCAGTGGGTGTCAACTTCGAGATCTCAGAAGTCTTAAAAGCTACAGAGCTCTTCTTTTGCTTGCACGCTGGTAAAGTATGCAATGCATCCGGATCGGGCATCTATATCATATAGCTGCCAAAGAGTTAACTGTTTCAGAATGAACATTAAGTAGGAAAACTGTTATTGTTGTCAACCGAATCGCATAATATTTTGTAAGTATCCCCACATCTGCTTACAAAATATGATTCAGATCGAACGACTATATAATGTATCTAGCTGTCAGAGAACCCTCTGATTTATCATAAAGGCTTAGTATAAGAAGTTTTTGGTTTTTTATACGAAGTAAACCAAATTTGTTGTGTTTATGTCTTGAAAGCGTCTTTTTCGGCTTTAACTAGAGAAGATGGGAGAAAGATGGGAAATATTTCAAATTGAAATAAAGGAAAGAAGAAAACAAGAAAGTTATTTTTATATTGTTGTTTTATGCAAAATTGAAATTGTTCAATGGAAGTTAAAAGGGCACTGTCAGGTGAGATTACTTCTACAATTGAATTGAAAAAGGGCATTGCCAGATGAGGAAAGGTTCTTTCATGGCACTTGAAATGTTATAAGCATAGATGAGCTGAATCTTAGGTCAACAAAGTGAACATTTGAAAACTTGAAGTGACACTTTACGCCAACAGGAAGATGTGAAAACGCGATTAAGAATATAAAAATGGTGACCTAAGTTGACACTCAAATAGGTAGATAATAAGCAAATATTGTTTGCTCATCCTAATCAATGCAGTTGCAATTCAACAAACTACTCAAGCTTAACATTAAAAAAGCTTTGACTTATGAGCTTGGCTCTCATGCTCATTAAAATGAAAATATATAGAAAATTAAGAGAGTGCGCACACTTACAACTGCACTTAGTCGACTGACTCACAATGGATTTGAATATTCATGAGCTCGAAAATTCAGCTTAATCAGTTATATCTGCTTTTTATGATTGATTCATACTTATTTGTGAGAAACCAAATACCCAATTAATAAATATATACTAGGAAATTTGAAAGCTCAACATATGCAAATTTCAGGCGGTTTTTACCAGAATTTTGTGGTATTTTTTTGAGTGTATAGTTTTATATAAACGTGTGCGTGTGTATTTGGCTGTCAATGCCAACCACGCACTTGGCTGATAATAAACGTAAATGATGTGGGGTGTGCTTCATATCAACAAAGAGCCACCAAAACGAAAAACCACCTGAAGAAAGCTGACAAAAGCTCGACAAGTTTGTTAACACGCATACTCACACACACACACACACACATACACCATATATGTACGTATTTGTATTTACGTTAACTCTACAAAGCTATGACGCCGTTGAAGCTAACTGAGACGCTGACGCTTAACGTATTTTGTAGTCGTTTTAGTCGGCCGTCAGCGCTGCCATTGACCAACAACAGCAACAGCAACAGCAACAGCAACAGCGCCAGCAATAACAACAACAGTAACGGCAAGCAATTTTAATTCTCGCTGTTGCGGTTGGGTTTTCTTGGTTCCCCGTCGACGGTCGAATCAGTTGTTCAGTTGTTGCTTGATTGTGGTTTATGCTACCACCACCTACTCTCATAGAAACTTTCCTAGCGCCGCGCCTGATTCCCACTTCATTGCCGCCTTTGACATTGTCTCTGGCCCTCGTGATATTCATATACGCGCCGAGTGTTTGCAATTGATAAAAAAATCGTTAAATACAAAAAAGGAAGACCGATTCAAATCGCCAACCAGTAAAAAGTACACAACACAATGCCGCAGAGGTAGACCGTTATTTATATAATAATACGAAAAAAATTATTTGTTTGTTTTGGCATTATATGGCGCGAGGACTTAAGAATGTGTTAAATCGGCCGACGTTTTGTGGTGTCTATAAAATTTATGATAGCATAAATATTTTCAAAATGTGGCCGTATATTTCTTGGCTTTGGCTTATCAAATAAATAACAAAAATACGAGCTTGATAAAAAAAAATTGCTGTAAATTTATGCCAGTGGCTTATATATGTACGTATTTGTGTTTCATAAGCCAGAATATGTATATATTTAAATGTGTATATGTGCCAAAGCGGTTTGTTTCCATGGTTCAATTAAAGTGGTTTGTAATTTCAGACCCACTGCTGACACGCGCCCGTGTTTGCCCACTGCCCATAGGGAACCCCAATTTAATTGCAGTTCATGTAGCTACTATGGGGCTAGGTTCATCATCATCTTTCATGTTCATGCGAAACGGGTAAATTCTGCTGCAGCCAGCCAAAAACCAGACGCTTCAATGTACTACAACCAAGCAGCTGTGCGCGAGTGCGAGTGCGATTGAGAGTACGTGAGATCCACATGAGTCATTAATGAACTGATGAGTCGGTTAATGGACTTGGAGAAACGAACAGCACGAGCAATAACAAAAGCATTTGTGTCAATTAGCACTTCACATTGAAATCAAATCAAGCCAAATTCAAAGTCAAACATGATAAGGCAAACAAACAAACAAATAAACCACAAGAGCCAACACACGCATTATGTCAAAGCAAACAAACGCGTTAGAATTTGTACAAAATATCAAAGTGTTTTCGTGTTTTTCATTTCGTATTTCTGCGCAGCCCAACAACAACAAATTGGTCATTTCAGCCGCTCCATCGACAGCGCAGCGGCAGCAGCTATCAGCACCATGTGCTTAATACGGTACCGGAGACAGCTGTGCTTCACACACCGCCACCCAATCGAAAGCGTAAGTGTTTTTTGTCACATGCGTGTGTAACGTTCGCTAGCTTTTGAATTTTTGAAAAGGAGCTGAGTGCCAAAGCAGGCAGCTTTCGTGTGACTGTTAAGTGAGGGCTGCCAACTTTGTTATTTAGCTAAAGTTGGCAGCTCCTCCAAACGATATATATGCAGTGAAACGAAATTTTTTTGTTTGGCAATGTTTATGCGTGGTTTCGAGCTGTACATTAAAATTGATTATACATCTTTTTATGATTTAAATCCATATTGAATGCTTCATCATTATGTTTATTAAAAAGATCTGCAAAAACATGTTTTGCTAACTAGTTTAGAATCTGCTTTAAGCAACCACGCATAAACCTTGGAAATGTTTATACGATAGCCCATGCGCGCGTCTGCGATATGTGGCCGCATAAACTTAGTAACAACTGACAGCAACTGAAATTAAGAAAAGGCCAACACAAAAAATTAAATTACAGCGCTCACACTGCAGCTACAGTTGCCAAATCAACTTGGCATTTCAACTGATACTGCTGCTGCTGTTTCCGCTGCTGGTGAAACACAAGCACAAACACAGAACAGACGCAGATACATAACAGCGCGCAAGAAGGCGAAGGCGAAAACCACTATGAAAATGCTGGTCGACACAGAGCGGGAGGAAGCTCTGAATTTGGTATGTAATTTTATTAAATATAATTAATAACAAGCGACAACTACAACAAAAACAATGTCAACATCAACAACGGTGCGCAGTGACAACTACAATTACCGTTGTGTTGCCAAAAATAAAGTGAAATGCAATTAAAGAAGCCGCAGAAATCTAAAGTTAATTGATGATTTATTGATTTGTGTGTGTTTTGTTTCTATTTCTGTACCGCCAACCCCCTCGCCGACGCATTCAATTGCCGCTTTTTTTTTATTGATTTGTACACGAAACGTGCCTTTGTTTGTGTGGCTACGGCGCGGCGCTATCGCAAAAATATGTACACACACATGCATATTTACATATGTACATATATATATATATATATATATATACATATACACATCATGGATATATGCAAACACGCAGCAAATAGAATTTGAGTGGTTGCTGAGGCAAGAAGTTCATGGCATATTAAAACAACTGAGAACTATACTGGTGGTAAGTACAAGGCAAGCCTAGATAACTTAACCACAACCAACTATACCCGCCTCCCCCCGCACCTGACCCCAATTGCCATTTTCATACATACACTCATTTCAAACACTCCCTGCCAGTGGGATAGGGGCATGCAGAAATTCAGTGTTTGAACGATCAGTACTTTGGTATTTATAGGCAACGGAAAATTGAATGATATTTTCTTATGAAATTAATTATATTTTTTATTATTTTGCGAAAATCCAATATACCTTGTTACTAAGCCTTTAAGAGGCTATCTTCTTCTTCTATCTTCTTTATCAATTGTAGACAGAATCATAAAAATATATCTTGTCATAATTTAAACTAATTATTTAAATACGAAACTGAGAAAAACTTTCCAATTAATTTAGGAAGAATTTAATGAAACAGATATTTGAACATTATGAGCAAAGTTATTAATTTTTTGTTTTCCCTTGGGGAAAACATACCAAAGTAACCCTGTCCTGTCCCTGTTTCACTGACGAGTGCTGTACCCATATACTTCTACATACAAACCTTAACCATTTATAGGAGTGCGCGCATCGATTTCCCGTGCCGCTCTATGAAAATGAGGGAAAGAAGACTGAAAAGTTCATACTCAGCGTATCGCCTGATCAGCTGAAGGCGGTGCTAACCCTAACTGGCGATGCCATTACCCAGGCGGTAAGTTACCAAACGCTTGGCGATGAAATATAATCGAAAATAATCTTTGCGTTGTCAACATTTTAGGATATTAGCTTTAAGCTGTGTAAGGCGCCAAGCCAAACACAACGTACCTCAATAACACAAGACTCTCCATGGAAGCTGCAGCAGGTACAGGATGCAGCCAATCATCTCCAGACCGCCATCAATCACATTGACGACGTTGATGATTCTTATCACTTCAAGTGAGTCAGTTCATGGGTGAGGGTTCTTTCCCCTCGCTACACAGATTACAGATTAAGCTTATTTGTTTTCGCTTTAAATAAATATATGTAAATATAATAATTATACATTCCTTTGTTGTTGCAGAACATCGGATGAAGTGCTGCATGTGATAGGAAATATACTGGATGCTTTGCAGCGTGGACGGAATAGCCTGCTCGTGCCCAAAAAGAAGCCCATTGACGAATTAATCAAGGGGCGCAATATGAAGTCACTGGTGCCTAATCTGCCCGAGGATTTGGCCGTCAGTTTCTATCTGCAAAGCCACAAGCTCATCATTGCCGTCTATCAGCTGTTGAACAATCAGGGCACGATGCGTTTTGATTCCCGCCAGGCGGAGGCATCAGTGCAATGGCTAAGCGATGTGCTGCTCCTGCTCATGAACGGCCAGAAATTGTGTCAACAATTGAAAGACAAGGTATGCCTTTGCACTTGAACTGAGCTGATGTTGATGTTGATGTGGGAGCCCTCCGCCAGGTACATACCGTCTCGCACAATTAGAGCACATGTCTGCGGACTGTGTCTATCCAATGTGGGCACTGTGTACTCTTAAAGCAGATGCCAAGTTTTATTTAGTTATTGGCAGTTTGCCCGTTGGACATGATGCAGTTCTTGACTGTGACGCAAGTCGCCAATTAATGTGGCAAAAGCATGAAACGGAAATTCGAAATATGAATTATGTATCTATCAGATGTGTATGGATTTGTATACCCTTTATCAAACGAGTATAATAATTTGGATAAGGTCTTTGTAAAAGTCTAGAAGAAACATAACGCACAGAGTATATATATTTGTGATCATCATGGTTAGATGATTTGATAAAGTCAAGTACACTGTCGTATAAGCGCAAGGTTTTCCACATAGAAACGACAGCCTTAAGAACATTACTGCAGAAATGTTGATCATGTGTTTGTATGTTTGATTCAGTCGTATAAAAACTTTATTATCTAGCTGATATGTAAATGATCGCTTGTAAAGTAACAATTAGTACAGAAATTTACCTTGAAATGGTCAATTTACCCAATGATCAAATTATACACTTTACAAGCCACATTTTAACAGGTTTTTCTTTAATAGATCTGAATCGAATCATTACATCGTTGAGCTACAACAGCTGCGATCGATTAGAAGAAAACATTAAGTATGGCAAATGCCTTTATTCTTGATTATAGTTAAATTATAATAATTTTCTAAGTGGATCACTGTATTATATAGCTCTCCTTCAAACGGTCGACTTAATAGACAGCATAGTATGATATCTATGCTACAAAATGAAAGTATAAATACGTGATCGTCTGTTGACAGTTTGAACAGCTTTAACAGATTATTGAATTAGATGCAGATCGGATTACTATAAACGATCACTTGCAATATAATAATTGGTATGAAAATTAATTGAGTAACAAGAAAGGAAGGCTAACTGCCGGTAACCGAAGCTTACATACATTGCAGGTTAGGTTGAAATTCGGTCAGCAAACGTGGAGGCTTCTAGACTTATACCTTCCAAATTTGGTTTAATTCGGATAAGTCTGACATTACGAATCGGTCTGGATCAAGTTTGGTCAGCAGACGTAGTGGCTTCTAAATCTAACATGTACATTCAGAATCGATGGGTTACATGAGAGCCATATGATATAGTGTTAAGATATAGTGGACGATCTTGACCTATGAGCAGCTTACAGTTGAAAGAAGGGTACAAAATCTTCGACAAAGTGTAACTGCTAGATTTGCTTTTTACTTGAATGCCTCTCACATGCCTTTCACTCTATATTTTTTTTGCAGATTTCTGTGTTTTCGGTGTATAAAGATTTCACAGTCGGTTCGCGCTCGCCCTCAGCGTTATCCTACTGAAGCGTGGAATAGTTTTGGGCGGCAACGGCTACACATGTGTTAATGGCAGAAAACAAAACAATAACAACAATAATAGCTAATAATGAAATTGTACTTGTAATAGTAAAAGTAAAAGTAAATTATGTTAGTTAAAGAGTTGCTCTTTGTAAACGGCATACCATATAATACCTACCTACCTATCTACCTATATATTTATATATATATGGAAGAGATATATACACCTAACTAGTTTAATAATATACAATAACCACACATGCATACGCAATCAACATTCACGTTCGTGTTCGTTCATACGAACAATTTATTATTTCTTATTATAAATTTATTTATAGCATTATGTTTCATTGCTTCTCGTCACTCCAATTATGCATCTAAATGCAAAATAGCATATAGCAATATGTTTTTGTAGCTCATACAAAATGAAATTTCTAGATAATTATAGTTTATATATAATGTATAACAAATGCCTGCTATTTATGATTTACATGTGCAAAAGTAACTATAAAGTCAAGTCAAGTCAACTTAAACATAAAATATACATTATAAACATTTACATTTACATTACCACATGTACACCAGCTATGTATGTGTGTGTGTGTTAATATAATGTTGTACTAAACCAAACCGAAATGAATTTTTAATTGTACTAAACACCATTTTGTATTCTATGTATATTTATGTGTATGTGTTGTTAATGGTTAAGCGCAGAATCCTAATCCTTAATCCAAAGTCATTTCTATCAACGGCCTTTTACTTCTCGTTTACTTTATATATATATATATATATATATATTGAATCACGATTATATATATAAAGTGAGATGCAACGAAAACAATTAACAATGTACTTATTGATTATTGTACGTCTAATCTAATGATTATAAATTATTGTACTTTGCCAGATACATAAGAAAGTAAAAGACAACTATTTATGGTTAACACTTAAGCATATTGAATATCCACATTCATTTTAATGTTGTTGAATAAAAATTGAAATTTACCTATAATTTGCGGTGATGACAATAGTGTGGCAATAGAGATGGTAAGATATCAAATATATACGCGTATTAAAGTAATGGATTTATCCAAAAGTATACAGAATTACTATACCTATTAGAGCAGCGATGGGCAGGCAGTCGCTCCCAGAGATCTTTAGCTAAGTCGATAAGAAAAATATGCAGCAGCGGAAGAAGCTCACAAAGCAGAATAGAAACGATATAGTGGATATACCGACTATAAGATAGTCGTACTCAGCATTTATATAATATTCGATACCCTCAAAAGTATGCAACAATTTTATTGTAGCAGTGGGGTGCTCTTATATTTGTGTGAAAGTATGTGAAGACTGATGATCCTGTGAAGTGTAGTCTTAAATGCTCTTATACAAAATGTTTTCTACGATTTTGTCTACAATTATCCGATCGAATCTGTTCATGCAGACGGACACGGCTAGAGCGACTCGGCTGTTAATCGAGAATATATTTACTTCATGGGGTCCTTTTGCCCGTTTATGGTCCTTTTGCATCTGCACGAATACCATGTGGAAGTTCTTTCCATTTGGTAAATCGCGCTTTATTGTTTATACATCTAATTTGCATTTATTTTCTGTGCAGCCTAAGAGTGTGCTTAAGATTTTGATACTTCAGAAATTCAGTGATCTATCGGATTAATCAGATCGTTGCGTACTTTTACGCTTGCATTTAAATGCGTTCAGTAATGTTGACAGACAATTTAATTGTTATTATTTATTAATATATATTTTATTATACCTTTCAATGTTGACAAGCGAGTGAGCCAAACAGTAAGTGAGTTAGTTGTTTAGCAGAGTCTTTTATTGCTCTATAAACCTTGCTTAAATTGGAGCGCCTTAAATATAATTGATAGAAAAGCCAATATGTACATAAAAATACCAAAAAAATAAAAATACTCAAATTGACTACTGCAAATGAACGTTAGTGTTGGTTAAATGCGGGTCATTCAGTGAGCCAGCTCACTCATATGGCTTAGTGGCTGTCTGCTAAATGTTCCTTAACTGCTAATTGATACATTTTGATATATTTTTGGTTTAAAATCATTAAAAAACCAAACATAGGTATTTAATTTTTAATATATTTCATATTTATTATTTAAAAAAACACCTACATTATATTTCAAATATTCAAATATATGCAATTTGATGGTAAAATATATCCAAAGCCAAATTGAGCATCATGAACTACCAAATGCAATTGAAGATTAAAAACTAGAAGAACTAGAATATCGAAGTCTACTACCATTTATATTTGTTTGTGTTGAATTACATACATATTCTTCATATTAATAATACTGCAATGGCAAATTGAATCATTTGTTGAATGTGAATATGAAGATATGCGCTTCACTGGGTCAATTTGTGGCTAACGAACTACTAGTTCGCACGAGGTGTAGTTCACTGCTTCAGGTTTTCTGTTTAAACATTTCAGTTATAGACGACAAACAAACCACAACACAAGTCTTCTTCGTAAGTAAGTAAGCGGCAATGTACTAGGATTTTGCTTATAGTTACTTCGCGTAGTTATTATTGGCGAAACGCAAATGTAACGGTGCTTGGGTCAAGCGAAAAATTGGCAAGAAACACGTTAGAAAACAAATTGCTTAGCCATTAATGTGAAAATAATGGACAGGCCCAGCCTGAGACAAGACACAGAGCTCTCTCCAGAGCTTGACGTGTGGATGTTGTAAGAGACGCGGAAACCAGTTCGTTGTAATTATATTGATGCTAGTCTTGTTGTGTCTTGGCCTGGTGTTTTGTAATCGCAACAATCCGCTGGCCGGGCCCAACGTCAAACATTAGCGAATGCTAATGGTGTTTATGGTGTTTGCTTATGAGTCTGCGCAACGGTCTCTGAGCATTGTCTTCAGCTTGGCAAGTTGGGTTTGGGCTGCTAGACGATGTCTTTGGCTTTGCATCTGAGGTTGTTAATACATGTGACCGTGGCCAAGTAACACATATAGCGGAAATCAAAAGTGAACTTTGAATGAAAACGAAACTTTCAATGTTGGTTTTTTCAATGTTCATGGTATCTTTTGTATAGATATGTAGAGCTACACTCAGAGAAATCAAATACTTTGTGTTCCGATAAACGACAAAACAGTGGGTTTGTTTTCAGTAAAAAATTATCATATCAAGATTGTTTTAGTAGATGAAAAATGATTTAAAATTTATGTCTTGGATAGATATGACCTAGTCTGTTAAATTCTTATATGTAATTTAAATTTCATTTCACTAATGTACGACTCCAAAAATCAGAATACATTCCCTATTTGTTCTTCATCGAAACCCAACCCAATCCTTGATAAAATTTCAAACTTAAATCCATTAAGTCCAAGAAGAAACATCTATATATTTGAATATATAACATTTTTCTGAGTGTAAAATTCTTGAGCAGTAGTTGTAGAGGGGAATGGACTTTGCATCGCTGATAGAGTTTGGCAGATGCCTTCTGATAGTTTTTAGATCAGCTTCATTATCATAACAACAGTGGCACGTAAGCCACGTTTTTGAAAATCAGTAGAGTCATTCGAAACCAGCTTGGTGACCCCCAGCGAAGGTTTGTGCAAGTCACTGTTGAGCTGGTTATATGGTAATTGAGGCTTCTTGCGACAGTGGTGCAGCGTCTCACTGGCCAATTAAAGTTGTTTTAATGTTGACTTCCCGACACAAAAAAAATTGTACTTTGCTCGCTTTTTCCAGCAGTTTTAAGTAGTTCACATTGGACATTAGACGCGATGAGTAAAGTAGATGGCGATGTGGTGCTAGTAACTGGTGGCAGTGGATTTCTTGGACAGCATATTGTCAAGCTGTTGCTCGAGCAGCGCAAGGAGTTGGCAATTAAGGAAATTCGTACGCTGGACATTGTGCCCTATGAGAACAATATTGGACATGAGCAGACATCCATTGTGCGCAGCTTTGTGGCCGATATCACCGACGAGCTCAGTAGTCTACACAAGATCTTTGCAGGAGTGGACACCGTCTTTCATTGCGCGGCCTCAGTGAAGATTGAATATCCGCCAAACTATGATGAACTCGAGCAGGTGAATGTGAATGGTGGGTAGCTGCAAGCAGTTGCAATCAAATGTTATTAAAAGTATTTAAGCACAAATTAATTATGGATTTTTTCAGGCACCCGTGCTGTTGTCGACTTGTGCATTCAGAACAATGTGAAGCGCTTAATTTATACTAGTTGCACTTCCGTTTGCTTTCTGCCCTTTAAGGGACGCAGCACCTTCTCGGCTGTGATCAATTCTACGGAATCCAAGACGGACACACCTACACTGGACAGTTCAAATCTGTGGGCCCAAGAAAAGGAGTTCCTAATCAAGGGCTATGCTTCCAGTAAGTTGCGTGCGGAGAACATTGTGCTGAACTCCAATGGTGCACCACTGCAAAATCAACTGGGTAAGTCAATTGAAGGCCACCACTATGATTGCTTATTAATAAACACTTCTTTCCGTAGAATATCTGGCCACCACAGCCATACGCTCCCCGCTCACCTATGGCGAATGTGATTCACACTTTATCACCAACATCTTTGACTATCTGTCCAGACGTGCTTGGGTCTTTCCAAGAATTGCAGGCGTGGGTGGCAAACAGCAGTTGGTCTATGCCGGCAATGTGGCCTGGGGTCACATCTGTGCCTATAAGGCCCTGAAAGTGTCTACCAAGGCGGTGAATGGTTTGCCCGTATTCGTCACCGACGACACTGGCATCAATGATGTGTCCCGCTTTTTGCAAAAGATGGCACTGCTTGGCGAGCGATTCAAGGTGAAGACCAGCTGGTGGTATATGCCGCACTTCCTCTTCTTCTTTCTGGCTTTCCTGCTGGAGTTCATTGTGCGCGTGGCCTATCCCTATACAAAGTATCGCTTGCCTTACTCCCCCCGTGCAATTGCATCTTACACATCATCCATGTTAATGTACAACCGTCTAAGGGCCTCCATTCATATGGACTATGTACCCTTATACGATGCGGATGTGAGTGCCGAGAGGAGCGCCAGGTGGTACGCAAAGTGGTGGGATAACAAGCAGCAGGCCAAGCAGAAGCTCAAGAAATCCAGTTGAGCATCCAACTTTTGCTGTCATCAATGTGTATAGAATGTTGTGTATATATTTGCATGTGGATATAACTACGATATAATTTAGTGTAGAGATTGTTATTGTGCTTTTCTATATACTGCCCTTGCTTTAGGCTTTTATGCTACAAATTGAAATAAATTTTGGTTATATGTGAAAATTTTGTAAACTACCTTTTTGGTATCCATCTCTGCTGGTTCCAGGGCGAGATTCAGTAGAGTAGGGCACTGCTGAATGTGATAATCAGGTAATAATTACACACGGCGGAGCCGAATACTGGGCCCTCTGTATCCTCTATACCTATGATTTCGCTGTTGTTGACCATAGCCTCTACCTGACAAAGTATGCTGATGACACAGCTTTCATAGCAGCGGTGGATGTCTGACAAGTGGTCACTGATTGTGGCTTTGAAACTCCGACAAACATATACAACTTTCAGTCTCAGAAGAGCCATCCATTCTTCAGTGTCCCAAGGCTATTATATCTGGCTGTACAACTACGATATACTTGAGCTTGAATCTTGGCCAACGGATATTATGACACACCCATATATTGGGTAAGAAAAGAAAACTACCTATGGCTGAGTTGATAATAAACTAAATATATTCTGACGGTATTCTGGTTTAAAGCTCATCCCTGATAAATTGTCAGCTAAATATTGAAGGTCTATGTTTTTGTTTCAGTTATATTTGGTTTATGACTTTTCTGCAAATATAAATAATGAAGGCATCTATGATAAAGCTAGCTATCGAGTGATAAATTTATGACTTCTCAATTTATCCCTCGATAGCTAGTGAGCGTCCCTTTGGTAATTTGTTCATTCTAGCCATATATATAATTGAGTATTATTCTAGCAATTTCTGTGAGCAAATATCATGAAAAATTTCGGCCCGACAATCGAGGCTGTTTGTCCGACCCCATATATGTCTACTTAGTAAATTTTTTAATAAAAATTACAAATTTTTCTTCTTGAGCCAATCCTAACTTAACCTTTAGGTTGAACTTCGGTTGCACTTGAAGCCATTTGTCTTTCTGCAAATTGAAAATAAAACACATAGTTTATGCTTTTGAACAATGTTCATTTATGTTTATTTATCATTATGAATTAATTTATTTATTTTTCAGTTATTATTCATTATAATTTGTTATTATATACGTTTGTTTGTTTGTTTTTGGTTGTATTTTTTTTTTGTTTTTTTGTTGCTCTAGAGCATTTCTTTGCCATTGTTTTTTAAACTTATGTATTATTATCTTAACTTACAATGCCATTATTTAATTTTTCATTTTTGTTTAAAATCTTTATGTTTTGCTTGTTGTTGTGTTTGTTGTTTATAGTGTCTTTAGCATGCATATTTGGGGCTGGTTTTGGTTTTGGTTCGATTTCCATTTCGATTTCATTTAATGTGGACTTGAGTGCCGGATGCTTCAGCTGGCCCCCCCTCTGCACAGCTGGCTGCTCCTCAATCGCAACATACGTGGCACATTGTGAACAAAGTGAACATTTTCAATTTGCTTTATGCTCTTGCTGTTCAAGTTTTCCTTATGGGTTTTCCTTTGTGTGTGTATGTGGTGTGTGTGTGTGTGTTTGTCATGTGTCCATGAGTGTGTGTTTGTGTTAAAAACTTATGCAATTTATAATTTGCTTTTGCTGTTGTCTGATTTCAATTTTATATATTTTAATTTTGAGTTTTGAAGTGTCTCAAAAAGCGCAACAATTACGTTTTTGTGTATGTCCGTCCGTCTGTTTGTTTGTCTTTTTGTCTGTTTGTTTATTGTTGTTACTTTTCCTCAAGTGTACTTAATAATAATTGCAATTACTTTAAACAACAGCTTGCGCCGCATACTGCTGATTACTTTCATTATCAACTTCATCATCATCAACTTCAGCGTCATCATCGTCGTATGCTTAACATTATTGAATTTAACTATATGTTTATTTGTTGTTCTTGGTTATATAACTATTTTTTTTATATATATATATGTATATATATTTATAAATATTCTTGTATTTATATATGTATGTGTGTGTATATATATGGGCATATTTTTTGCTGTCAATCATCATTTATGAAGGGTTTTCTTTTACTTGTTTTTTTTTTTTATTTGTTTGTGGTTTGTCTTTTTATTTCGGCGATTTTTCATGTGTATATATGTATATATATATAATTTTGTTGTATTTCTCGTAGTAAATATACAAATTCGTTACCGGATTTCTTTATAGAAATGAAAAAATTGTTTATTAAATTCATGTTTATGCTACTATTCAATGTGTAATACGTTATACTGTTCACGTCTTTACTTGATGTTGTTGTTGCTGTTGTTGTTTTTGTTGTATTTATTATTATTATTATTATGTTTCTCTCATTTACCTTGTATAGTTTGCTGTAAGTGTACTGTACTGTACCAGTTTATAAGTAATAAGTATGTATATTAGACCACCCTATGTACACACATTGGCAACACATGCAGCCCCCCTCTTGGCATACCCTGCTCTACCCATCCCTATGCTTCCTCCGATCACTTTCCAATGTGTTATGCCTGTCTGGGACTTAAAAATTTAGTTGCTAAAGAATTCATATACCATTTTCTTCTTCACGATCTTGTTGTTGTTGTTCTTTGTTTTTGTTTTTGTTGTTTAAAGTACGCGCTTTGAAAGTTTCGGTTATGTTATTGGTTTTTGTTGACATTCTGTAGAATTATATATATATAAATATTTAATTGATTTATCATTTTGACCTGTCGCTTAAACGTTTACCTTTATCTCTTACTTACATAATAGAATACTTACAAACTGTACGCATATTCTTTTTATTATTATTATTTATAAACGTATCTGCATTCTCTTGTATTTATTTTATTTGTTTTTGTTTTTGTTTTTTCTTTCGATTCGACTTTAATGTGTATAAAGTATTAAAATGATTTCATTTTGTTTCGAGTTACGCATTTTGTAAATACAATTTTTTTTAACGCCACTTTACAACATTTTGCCTGCGCCTTATACATCCTTTGTTCTTCTTACACATCGCTCGCTTATGTATTTATTTATATCTTTTGTATATATTAATATATAATTTTTATTTGGTTTTTTTTTTGTTTTGGTTTTTTCATATAGTATAGTGTAAAATATATAAGAGATATTGTCAATATAGTAAAGGTGTTTTGTCAGTAGGAGTTACGTTTTGTTTGCAAACTGCAACAACTGCCAGACTGACACATTCCTGGGGGGAATTTTTCTTACTTATAGCAAAAATAGTCAAGTGATCGTTCGTATGTGTGTATGTGTATGTGTATGCATGTATTGTAGTTTATGTGGCTGAATCTGTGTGTATGTATGTGTGTGTGAGTGTGTATGTACATTTTGTTTATAAAAAAGAACAGAAATTGGAAATGTATTTTCGTGTGTGTGTGTATATATACTTATGTCTTGTGTAATTAAGTAAAAGATTGCTACCATATAAAAGCACGTCACATAAGTGTTTGTAGAAGGCCCACCAAAATATTTCTTTTTGTCACAGCCCAAGCCATACAGCCCCAAGCTTTTCTTTAAGATCACGCGCCCCATAGAAAGCAGCTGTTGCCGATTGTCCAGCCTATGAAAAATTCAAACATAGAGAGAGCTTTGCATGTCTGTGAGCACACTTATGTGGAAGAGTATGGCAGCTAATTGCTACAGCTTTGATTAGAATGAGAATTCACTAAATATGGTTAGTGCTCATAAAAACGTCTTTAAAATGATTTGGCCTGATTTCAGTCAAAAAGTATTTAATCTCAATGAGTCAAAGAGTGTATCTTAGGCCACACTTTGAACAGAAATGACTGAATGAGGACTTTGCTTGGGTATTCGGTCATGTCCTTACTGGTGTCTTGTGAAATTCAGCAAGGCGGGTATAGTATGTATCCCTAGGTTACTTAGGAACAACGCCTTGAGGGGAGACTGAACGCCCATAAGAAGCAGAGGCAAATAAGCATAATTGTGGCTCTATAATAAGTTGCAAAAACAGATCCACTAGTGCAAGTGCGGCCTTTGTCATTAATCTCTTCTGGAATTTTCAGGAATTTAATGTTTCTGGCCTGATCATGCCAACTAATTCATTATTTTCATTCGCTTTCACTATGTTTAAAATTTCAGCTGCTGGACCACAGCTGCTCGCTCACTTTGCTTGCAGCGTTCGCTTGGCCCAAAACTTCAGAGCATCTTCTTGGGTCTTGGCTTGGTGCATATTCTTATATCGCGAACAAATTATCTTCATTTAGCGCTACACTTTAGTTAAATTGTATTTCTTTATATCGTAATCGTAATTGTTATCGTAATTGTAATTGTAAACGTATTTTGTTTGTTTTGTGTTTGGTTTTTTTTTTAATATTTTTATTTGTTTTACACATAATAAGAACTGATATGTTTTTAAGTCAATAATAAGTGAAAAAGAAAGTGGAAAGTAATTCGTATAAGTAACTACATACGTAACTTCCTCTGCAATGAGCTCAATTGTAAAAGCTATTTTACACATCGATCCTTCGCTTTTGCAGGCTCTTCTCCATTTCTCCATTTTTATGTTTTCGACCACAAATTGACTTTTTGACTGAAAACTGTATTTAGCTTAAAGTATGCGTTTTCATTATCTACAAAAAATGGTTAACGGCAATACTTTAGTTTTCTTGATACACACATAGTATATATATGTATATATATTATGCGATCCATACATATAAACATATGCATGCAGATTGCGTTTGCTTACTTTTTTCGTATTGTTTGTTCAATTTAAAGCTTTTGCGCCTGCGCCGTCTTATTTTTTCTCTTCTGTTTTATTTTCTTTTTATATTTTATTTGCTGCTGAGCTAATTTTATATTTGACGACGCCTCAGTAAAAAAATAATGAAACAATGTTCGTTCGTTTTTATTATATTTTAATTTTTTGGGATTTTTGTTTGTTTTTTTAAAAATTTACTGCTTGTTGTTGTTGTGTTTAAGTTACTCTCTGTGTTGTTGTTGTTGTTGTGGCTGTAACATTTTCTAATTGACTGAAATTGATTTTGTTACAAGGACGCATTGCTTTTGCATTTGTTGTTGTTCATCTTCATTGCAGCACTGCCTGCTGTTGATCTGCTGTTAATCTCTTGCTGATTTTAACAATAAATAGAAGACACTACAAATAATATAAAGCATTGATCTACGCCTAAAGGGGAAGGGAATTGCGCATAGAATTCGAATTCGAAAAACAACAGTGCAACAGCGTTCTTAAAGCTGTTGTGGCTTATGTTTTTGCAACGCTGCAAAACTAAGTTTGGATGTAATTCCAAAGCCAGCTATGGACCTTACCTCCAACTTAACTGTTTTGGTTTTATTTTTCTGAAAAATTAAATTTGAAAAAGGATTGTAAGCATTTTGAATGTACTTTTCCAAGTGTTAAGCATTGTTGATACCATCGATATATCGCAATATCAGTTGGAACATCTGTAGCTATTTGTTCTTTATGCTTTAGCCAAAGAAATCAGCAGTTGTACGCTTCGACATAATATTTGTATCTTCAGAAAGTTATAAATATTGCCAAAGATATATGGTATACCGAAAACATTAGCAGCTCTATTATTAGACTAACTGATTTGATATTAAAGAGCTGGTTCTCAATGCCACAACATCCTTTTTGAAAATTCAAGGTGCAAGCATTGGCGCTTTAAATTCAAAATTTTTTGAAGCGATGTTGACATTAGTATGAAGTACACCTGGCATTGTGGGAATCACTATAATTTGTGATATTGCAAGCACTTTCCCAGACTCTGTACGTCGTCTAGAAGCTGTCAAACACAAAAATATAGTTAATTTGTTCTAAAATTCAGTAATTTTTTTTTGTCACTGAAATCTCAACTTGCAATTCCCACGCTTAGGCCTGAAAATACCTTCTGCTTTGTGTCTTCGTCTGGAAAAAAGTTAGCTTGTTGAAAATTTGTTTTAGATTCAGAATCAGATGGAGCGAGAGAGGCTCTAAATTGTTACTAGGGACAGTCAAAGAATTGTTTGTACATGTATGCCATATATATATATATATTTTATTCGATTTTCTTCACGTCTTTCTTATGCAGTTCGCTTTTTTATAATTAATAATATATATGTGTATATATATTTATATGAATATATATACTATATATGCATGTATATATAGGTGTATATATTTATGTATATATTTATATATTGGTGTATATTTTATGTATTTTAGTTTTTCTTTTTTCCTTTCAAACTTACTTCACTGCATGTTGTTTACTTCTCTTCCTCAATTGGGTTTCTTTTTGTTGTTGTTTTGAATTATTGCTTTTAGAACATGTCTTAAAAATATATTTATTTGTAAATTTATACGTCTTAATAGTTATATATATATATATATATATTGTTTGGTTTTATGTATTTTAATGCAAATATAACATGTTATGTATGCTATACGGTTTTCATTTAAAAAATGTTGCCAATCCAAATTCGCTTTCATACACTGGAAATCATTACGAGTCGAGTGTATGTAATTGGCGCTAAAGTAATCCTTGCCTTAGCTTTATCTATGCTTACCTGGCATACGAGACATCTATATACGATTCCTGTACGTACAAGATTAGCCGCCTTGTGTAACAATTAAGATATTCCAGACTGCCGAACCCGTTTTTATAGGGCTTCTTCTGTCCTGATATTTTCATGTTGTTCTTCGCAGCTTATTTTCGCCTATCTAAAAGTTAATTGTTTGCTGTCTTTGTATTTTGTATGTTTTACGCATTTCTGATTATTCCTAAATATGCTTAATGTGGTTTATTTTGCAGTTTTTTGCTTTCATAATTTCGTACCCATTTTGTATTAAGCACATGAGCTGAAGAGCTGAAGAGTTAAAGAATGAAAAGTATAGATTGCATGTGATATGAAGCTGTATATGTATCAGAGACCTCCAATGGAGTGTTTTCATATTACTAAGCTTATGCAGTTAGAGATGAAACTACCCATAGTACTATATACACAATAAATATGTATATTCGAGATGAGTAAACTACATTCATTGAAATTGGAACTGGAAAACTTGAATTTAGCTAACGTTCGATATTTTCGTGACTTCCTGGGAAGCGTCTGAAGGAAACCGCAATTATATTAATATATTTGCAGCTCTATAATGGGGTGTGACACAGAAAACAAGGCAGTTTTCCAGATTTTCATGCGTGAATACTTAAAATTTCAGCTTAAGCTTTGCCCAATCTTCGTATAAAGCTAAATAAACTTTACAGTTTTCAGTGATCTATATACGCACCATCCATGAATTTGAAGGAAACACTTGATAGTACGTTCAATCTTTCAAAATATTTTCCAGCTCTGTATGCTTGAAATGCATGATTTGTAAGTAAAATGCCCATACGTAAAAAACAACAGTGCGTACTCTTAATGTGCAAACATTATTCGGCTGCTCATACGCAGGGTGGGCCATAACTCGGCTAGTTTGTGAGCTGTTTTCAAGTCCTAACCTTCAAATGCTATTTGGATACTTCCATCCAGAGTATTAGTAACAAGCACTCCCATTTTCAAGTTGCCCATCAAATACGTGAGAATCTGTGCCCTCAAGTTTGTGGCAGTTAGAAGTTTATCCACATGCTAAGTTGCACTAAGAGTACATAAGACAAATATGCAACTCGAAATAAATGAGGATATATTTGGAATATATCAGAATATTGTTTAACTCATTCTAGCTAATTCAGTAGCATTATAGAAAGCTGCAGCTGAGCTGAAGTAATGAAGCCAGCGCTTTGTACAGCTGAGCATCAGCGTATTAATGTGGGCTCTCTAACAGCTATGCGTTTATTTGCCTTTTTCAGCATATGCCAATCAGCTCAATAAGCCCATTGTGCGCTACTATTTTTTTTTTCAAATTTTTTGCATAGTTACGTCTCTGCTGATGCTGTTTTGTGTTTGTTTTGTCAACATTATAAACGCCATTAAGTAATTTATATTACAGCTTTAACTATGTATTTTTTTTTGTCAAATGTGTTTTATAATTCATATGTATATATATATATATATATATTATCGTACTCATAACTATATGTATATGCATATCGTATATGTATGTTATTTAGTTGTTAAGTTTATATTCATTTGCTGTTGTTGTTTCTTTTATATATTGTAAGTTTTGTTGGTCCGAGACTTGACAGGCAAAGTCCTGGAGAGCGTTGGTTTGACAATTTGGCAAAAAAGTTATGAAAGGAACATTTTCACTGCTGTTGCTCTATTACTTTTATATATTGTATGTGTGTTTATTCAAAATCAAAAATTTCAGACAGACAAAAAGCGCTGCATGTGGTTGTGCTTTAAAAATTGTTATCTTTTTGTTTTTTTACAAAAAATGTACACACTTCTCCATCGATTTCTTGTGTAACAAATGTTGTTTCATCATAACTCCGTTTCGTCTTTTGGTTTTGTGTTTGTTTAGTTTTTGCTTGTATTTAAGCCATTAATTTAATACTTCATATAGTTGTATATAAATATATTTTTCTATTATGCCCAACATATTGTAATCAGCTTCGATCCCGATCCATGTTTGATTTGCCAGTCGCTAGATGGCGCGACTAGAAACATTTTTGTTTTTTTGTTTTTATTAATTGCACATAATGTGGCCTGCTTTTGACGATTTGATTTGCCTTCAATCTCCCGACGTTGCTTATAAATACGATACATATTTGAGTTAAATGTTCAAACATTTGCCCAAGCTGTATTTGTCTTTGTTGTTTTGTTTTTTTTATAAATATTTTATTTACTTAAGTGTAATATATTGATGTTGTATGTGTTGTATAATAGTTCATTGTTATATTTGCATATGCGCTTAACTTATAATTTGCTTAAGTTTTTGTTTTCCTTTTGATTTATCAGTTGTGTGTGTGTGTGTGTGAAGTTTAGTGTTTTCTTTTTCGCTTTTCAAACATGTTGCTTAGATATTTATAGAGATTTTTGTTGTTTGTTTTTTTTTTTAAGATTTTCTTTGTTTTAGCAAATTAAATTGATTTACGCCGCGCCTCGAGCTATACAAATTCTACTCGCTCACATTTTACGCTCATACATTGTCATTTATCATTTACGATTTTATCATTTATTAATGCTTTAACATATTTGACTAACTATGCATTGTTTTATTAGCATTTTGCATTTGTGTTTTTTTTCTTCTTTTTTTTTGAATGCGAACACAAATGTTTTTATATTGCAGTTTCTTTTTTTAATTCTTGCAATATCGAAATTATACAGAACTTCAACGCATGTAACAAATTTTTGAGATTTTTGTTATTTTTTATTTTGGCCAATAAAAGTTTGTTGTTGTACTTTAACATAAATTCATACAATAATCAATACATAATATAGTATAAGTATATAACATGCTGCTAAAAAATTGTAAACACAATTTTTGATTTGATTTTGCGCATTTGTTGTAAAATAGAATGAAATCGGAAACAAATTTCTTAACATTGCAAACTTGGCTTAAATTTTCAAAGAATGAGATATATATTAGAGGCCTGTATGAATGCATTCAGAATGTTGAAAGCAATATTAGCAAATTGGTGATGATGCTTTATTGAGATTAGCCATAAGTTCTCTTCAGGTTGGTATAATACCATTCCAAATGGGCCGCAGTGGCTTCAAACTTTCAAAGCTATAATCCGTCAGTTCATGCCACCACTCCAGTTGAGCTCACATTCATCCATCACAAAACAAATGATCGTTAATACTGCAATCACTCCAGAAATAATGAATACTAAAACCACTCACAGCTAAAATTGTTCATCATACAAATTTCAATGCGAACTTAATGAATGTTTTATGAATTGTCAGTGGGAAACTTCATAAGACAATCGAAGATTTCCATGGAAACTCCTGCAAGTCCATATCAATGCATCAATCTTACAATTCTTCAACTGTTTAACTGCTACAGGATAAATTTGAGATTCTTTTTATATCTGCCAAGAAAGCTTAAAGCATCCTCGGGTAATGCTGAACCTTATCTTTTAGCTCAAGGCTGGGAATCAAGTCCACACATTTAAGATCTTGGCATAGATCAAAGAGGCCGTGCGATTTGCATCATCCTATCCGCTGATACTACAAATTGAGCCCTGACATCAAAAGTAGGCATAGTTGTTGGCCTCTGCTCAATACCTACTATATATTATAGCATGTTGTGCTCTTTGTCATCGATGTCATCGTTCACTTTGGATCTCTGACCATTGTTGTTGTACATACCCTGATAGATCTCTAGCTTACTAGAAAGGGAACTTAACTAGTAAAATTTGCATGAGAGCAACAAGAAAATTTGCTAATGAATGGCAGGTAAAACTATTCATTCCCAATGAGTGTTGAATGCCAATTTCTAAATTATTCATTTAAATGAATATACTAGTTCGACATTCGTAAGCAGTCGCGATTGAATGCAGGACTCTAAAACACATAGGGAAAGGAACAAGGCTGTCTGTTTATCAACCTGTTGCTTAACTTTCATTTCCTTCTACCCAGGTCTAAGGAGCATTTTCTTGAGAATTTTATGGAAAAGTTTACACCTTCATAAGTTGTACATTCATATTTGAGTGCTAATATGTATCTGCATTCTTGAAAGTCTCCAATATTTCATGTAATTATTTGTTGTTTCTTCTGACTGCCTACATCTTAATGTTTTGTCGTTTCTCTTTAATCTTTTATATATTATTTTGTTTTAAAGTACAATAAATTGTTGTTTGTTTGGTTTGCCTTTTGATTGATGTAAGTTATTTGTTGTTTTTACTTTTTATTCTTGTATATATTGCAGTTTTTCCATTTAATTTTATGTATGTATATATCGACTTGTAACTTTAAAAGTTAGAACTTATATATATATAAGTATAGTAATAATAATAATGATAATAATAATTTGCATTTAATAATGCGCAATTAAATAATAACATTTTCGCTATTATTGCAACACTTTTTTGTTTGGTTTTTAACTCCTTTTTAATTTTTTTTCTTTCTTTCTTTTTTTATATATAGTTTTTACCGATTTTGGTTGTCGGCTTTCGTAACTCATTACTTAAAAATGGTTACGCATCAGCAACTTGGCTGCGTCGCCGCCCCATGTTGTCAACCATTTTGTGCTGTGTGCGCAGTGTTCTGCCACGCCCCGAGGACACCACCATCAGTGACTACGCCTCCGCCTCCGCGTCCGCCGCCGCCGTCTGCACTTGATGAGGAGCTGCGTTTAATTTGCATTTTAAACGATTTTTGCTGCACACGTTGCATCTTTTGGGCGCTGTTGTTGTTGTTGCTGTTGTTGGTGTTGGTTGGTTGTTGCTGCCATTGTTGCTGCCGTTGTTCTTGTTGTTGTTGTTGGTAAATTAAAATTAACTTTTATACTTTTTTTCGCTCATAGTTTTTGGTTTTGCTTGCGCTGTTTTGTATGCATCTATTTTGTTTTATGCGAATATAATTAATTAATTGTAATATGTGTGTGTTTGGTTTATTCTGTAGGCTGTTGCTGTTGCTGCTGTTGCTGCTGATGTTGGCTGTTGTTGGTGTTCTTGTTGTTGGTGTTTTTCTTGGACTGCTTAACGGATTTCATTTTGGTAGAAACACACACACATAGACAGTATGCAGTGCCATCTATGCATGTGCTTATACAATATTTTTTTTTTCTTTTTCGCTGCAGCATATGTATGTATGTGTATACATATGTATATGTTATATATATTTATGTGTTAGGCATATATTTATATGTATATATGTTTTTTTTTAATATTTATTTGTTTGTTGTTGTTGTAGCGCTGTTGTGGTAAGCAGCATTACAGTTACTTTTATAATGTCTGCTATTGTTGCTGTGTTTTTGTTGCTGTTGTTGTTGTTGTCATTGCGGTTGTCGGCGCCACCTTTTAATGGTATCCATTTGTAAATGCCGCAGGAATTAGTGGTCCCTGTAAATAAATGTTTCGTAGAAGAACAAAACAAACAGATACCAAAAAATTATTCAAATAAAATACATTTCGTATATATACAATTTTGATATCTACACGTACACATACATATACAATTGAAGTATATAAGGAGTATATACATATATAAATAAGTATATAGAAAAGTATATTCAACATTTATAGATATATATAATTAAAAATTGAGTCGTAACTATAAGATATAAAAAGTTTAAAAATTTGTCTAATTTGTTATTATTTTTGTATTGATTAGAAATTGTAAAAAAGGAATTAAGTATTTATTTGGTGCATTGGCAAAATTTGTTAAAACATATCGTGTAGAATGGTGTTCAAATTGTTGCAAAAATTTGATAGAAAAAGAACGGCGACACTCCATGACAATTAAAACGAAACATTAAGTGAAAAA
Source organism: Hirtodrosophila duncani (assembly GCA_037043425.1). NCBI lineage: Eukaryota > Metazoa > Arthropoda > Insecta > Diptera > Drosophilidae > Hirtodrosophila > Hirtodrosophila duncani. The sequence continues at coordinate 1,735,099 of JBAMBM010000834.1, read as the reverse complement.
GTAACGCCTTTTCGTAGCTGAGTAATTATGAGTGTGGGGTTTTGGCAACCTTTCTGCTTCATAAAATTAATGGTTCCCATCCAATCTGCGCCACCCGAAGCAGATGTGTAAAGCACTTTGCCACAACCAAAAATACATAGAAGCACACACTCGTACATAGCAATATAGTCTTATATTCGTGACCCTGAGCCAGATAGAATATCAACTTTTTGGGCAAATGCGTTTCTGCTAAACAGAGTGAGCTACCGCAATAGGGTTTGGTTTGCTTTTAAGCTTCAGGGTGCAGAAAATTAACGAGTATCATTGAATTACATGCGGCGTGAATTAGAATGAAGTTGAATTGGAAATTTTCGTTGCTAATAAATGTAAATCTCTTTTTTAATATAAAGTAAGGAGACTTTTCAAGTTTCACTGGCAACGTACTAGTCGATTACGGATTTTCTCTTGTTGGTGCGTTCGAACACATGTCCGGAACATATGTTCACAGTTTGAAAAACATAGCATACTTAGTTTATTTTGGACAGATACAAAGGTTAAACGTATTTGGTTGTGATCGGCGATTTTCTATCTTAATAAAAAATGGAGCAAAGAATTTGCATCAAATTTTTGTGTGAAAAATGGAATCAAGTTCTCTATGACACTTGAAATGTTGACAGTGGCGTACAGAGTCTGTTCTAAATAAAAAAAAAATGTTTACAAGTAGTACAAACTCATCTAAGATGGCCGAGAAGATGCCGGCGACGAACCTCGCTCTGGACGCCCCAGCGCCTCAACAACAGAGGATAACGTCAAAGAGAAGAGCTGTGATTATGTTGGCATTTCAGTCAACTCGTGTCATGCAATTATTTCGTATGTTTTGGACATGAGACGTGTGTCAGCGAAGTTTGCTTCGAATCTTCTGAATTTTGATCATTTGCCATTGAGAATATAAACAACAGTAAAATGATTGCTAAGTATTTGAGAAGGTTGATTGTAATGAAAAATAGTTGATAATAAGCTCTGAATTTGCAAAATTTGCTGCATGTGTAAACATTCTTAAGGTTGAGATAAGTGAAAACTGTGATTCTTTTAAATTGTCAACAATGGAAGAAGTCCATCCAATGTAGTAATTAGGGTGGTATTTGCTTATTAAGTGTATCCAAGCACACCGTTTGTGAAAGGCAATGGAAATCTACATGTTCCTATGAAAATTAAGATTGGATTGAACACAAACCAAGGTCCACGAAATTGAGCCCTACACGATTTTGTTGCAAAGCAAATATTAAAGTAAAATGAACAACCAAATGAGAACAATTGAATAAAAAACAAATGAATGGGAAATTTTAAAAGTAAGGAGCTCATGAAAACATTTAACTGGGTATGTATGATTGAAATGATTGATCTATTTAAAAGGTTAACAGGGAAAAACGTATTCAATGAATTGAATTGGAATTCACCATCTCTATTGGGCACCATCTCTATTATTTTATTAAATATATATATATGAATAATATTGAAATAAAAGCAATTTTTAGAGTCACAATATGAAGATAATAAACGTTATGGTAATATTCATAAAAATATTCACAATTTCCAAAAACACATCAACTTTAATGCTTGAAATTTCCGCCTAATAAGTATCAGATCGCAATCACAGCGGCTGTCGCTGTCAAAACGATGCCATTCAAACCCAAACATTTCCGCTCACGCATTAAATATGCTTTATCAAATTTTGTCAATGCCAAGGGGTAATAAATAAATTGTGTGTGTGTTTTTAAAGTTTGTGTGTGTGTGTGTGTATGTATGCTTTCATTTATTATTATTATTTTTTGTAGCTGCGCTTAGGATTTAATATTCATATAAATACGAGTACATACACGCAGCTTGTATAAGTTTAAATAAATAATAATATGTAGTTTAATTGAAACGGCCTAGTAAACTGTGCTCGTGACGTGCATACAATTGTTAAAACTTGATTGTTGTTTGTTTTTGGACTAAATTGTTGGTTGTTGATTAATAATTGAAATGGTTATTTGAAAAATAACACTCTGTAGTTTTGTGGGTGTGCCTACCTTGTGCAACTGCGCTTGTTATAAACTTTCATTTATTTTCTCTTTGCTTTCGATTTATATGTTTATATAATTGTATATAGTTTGTTTTTTTTTTGTTTTTTGGTTTTTGGTTTTTCATTTCTTCGTTATTATTATTATTATGTTTTTTATGCATTTTCTTTTTGGGTTATCAGTCTTTTTATATATTAGCCATCGCAAAGTTCAACGAATAAATCTGTACGAAATGAAAGAGAAATACATACAATATATAGAAGGGTAAACGCAATATGTTACTATTGTTATTTATTTATTTATTTCGCTAAATTTATGTTAACGAACAAAAAATCATGTGTGTTTTCTAATTCAGTTTTCAAATAGAACAGAACAAGAACTATAGTGTTGTGTATTGAGTCCTTTTATTATGTCTTTTTTTTTTGCTTGCCAACTAGGAGCTAGGAGTTCACCTAGCTATGCACTGAGTTCCGTTAGTACACGCGTATAGACTACTTTTAGGCTTTGCAGCAATTTTGTCTAAAACGTAGCTAGTGCGGCGAAAACTGAACTGAACTTACCGGGCTGTAGTTCAATGGAGCGCGGCTGACGGCTATGGGAAAGCCAGATGGCTGCGGACTAGTGGCCTGCACATAGCCCACATTGTCGGCACCGGCCGAGCTATACATGTCGATGGTTGGTCCAGGCGAGTTGGTTGAGGGAAAGCCCTGCCTGGTGGCCGTGGTAGCAGCAGCGGCATGTGGCGAGGCCGACGGACCAAAGCTATGAGCGGCTGCAGCAGCTGCCTGATAGTTGTTCATCACTTTAAAGAGAAGGAGAATACATTTAGAACAATATGTATATGATTATGATGGTATAAAGATCATTTCAAAACTCCTTTGGAAAGTCGTAAAAACTGCTATTTTAGAACTAACTTAACACTGCTCTAAAAACTGAATTGGTTAACGTTGCATTTAAACGTCTACGGCCTAGAGGAAGCTATCAAAACAAAATGTGTTTTTAATCTCAACTTTCTGAGACTGACTCGATCTTATAGTTTCATTTTTACAACACGGCTCCAGTTTTAGCTGATCAATCCTACGGTTGTGCCCAGCCATGGTGCTGCTATGTGAGAAGTCATTTATTAAGCAAAGCACATTCTCATAAATATGAGCTCTTAATGCAGTTCTATTCTGTTTTCCATGGGTTGAAGAATGCAACTAAAAGTCTCCAAAGAATATGAATGAACATCTTTTTACCTTCAATGACTAGTCCCAAAATTAAGTTATTGTCCTAAAATCTTACAAATTTTAAGGATAACTCTTAAAAGAAAATCTTTCGATAACTAAATGATGTAGTAGTCTACTGTGCATCAGATTTGGTGGATTCCTCTTTGATAGCCTTACAAATTTTTGATAAGTTCCCACCAACGCCACTGTTTTCATGCGGTTAAAGTAGATGAAAGTCGCTTACCTGACAGCGCCTGTGTTAGCAGCGGTGTATTGTTGTTAGGTGTCAACTGCCCATTGGTAAGATCAACTGTAAGTGGCACAAAGAGATGTACAAGAGATGTGATTCGTTGTTAATGCACAATATACAAGACGAATTTACGAAATGAAAGAAAACTAGGGTTTAAGAATTAAGAGGTCGTTTTGATTATTTGTACCTAAGACATAAGAGTATACGAGAAATTAATCAAGACTGAGCACTAAGTGGTACAGGGTACATAAATAGTACGAGTTATATATGTGGTGAGAGTATTGACGTTTATGATAACGAGCAACATGGATTCATATTTATTTATTTTCGTGTGTTGTGCCAAGGATGTTAAACTGCTGGATAGTATAAGAAAAAACGAAACTGAAAATCACTAAGTAAAGTCGTTTTTTAACCCAACAATCCAAAAAAGCCAGCTATAGATACGGTGTAAAGGTAACTACGAAACCAGAAACAGAAAAAATCTAACTAGAACGCAGGTTATGAAAACACAAAGTGCTCGGTTATTAAACGAGCTGAAACATACACTCAGAAAAATTGTCTATGCTTACAAAAAGCTGTTAGAAGATTTTTTTTATATATCAATGAGCTTTTTTAGCATAGAAATGCTAACTTTGGATTTATATTTCTTATACTTAGAAAGGTTTATATTTAAGGCAAATTTATCCTGATATTATAAAGTTTGTTATTCAAAACAAGTGGCTCAGACAATCAGATATGTAAGTCTTTCTTAAAAAAAGTATCTGTATAATTACTATAAGATCGTTCTTATATGTTAGGAGTGCAGCCTAGAGGTTCGAGCTCTGCTGAAGTCAATAGCTTCTGCATAAGATTTTAACAATAAAATGTAGATGTAAAAATTTGATAAATAAAATCAGTTCAAAAAGTGTTTAATCATTTTAAAGCCAATTACATAATTGTTAAAGAAATATTTATACAAAATCATATAAAATATATATAAAAAGCCTTCTATTTTAAAACCTTGTAATAGCATAAGATGAGCTTCGTTTGGCTCAACTTCTATTGTGAGCTTCTGAACTTTTAAAACATTTTTTCTGAGTGTAAAGTTTTGCTTTGCTTTGCTAGATGTTGATGGCAACAAAATCAGACCTAGAGCCATAGCCATAGTTAGGGCCATTCCAACCAAGCCGAACTCAACTACATTGGGTATGGCTGCCTTTCTCTGTGTGTGTGTGTGTGTGTGTGTGCATTTGTATGTGTATGTGTGCGTCCAGTGGCCAGACCTAGCTGGTGGTGCGCCGTTGCGTTATAGTTGTTGTTGTTGCTATTGTTATTGTTGTTGTTTTTTGTTGTTATGGTCGCAGCTGGTACAGCAAGTAAAAATACGCCAGCGCCAATATTGAAATGACAACAGAATGGGCTTAGATATATGCGCAAGGATAACGGTTAAGGGGTTACCAGGCAATGGCAATGGCAATGGGCAATCGGGTATGGGTATACGAGTATGGGTGTACGAGTATGGGAACGTAGCAGTTGCATTTCCTGCGGAAACACAAAAATTGATGTAACGTAACGTGACGTAACGTAACGAGCCATGGCCGTGGCAGTGGCAGTGGCACTGCCAGTCGTTTGCTTATTGTCATTGTTCACCGTTGTGCCCCGTTCGTTGTGCGTTTTGCGGCGCCAATCAACTTTGGCTTACGTTTAGTTTACGTTTTTACGTTGCGACATGTTGTTTTCATTAGAGCGGAAGAAGAACATGAAGAAAAACAGCAATAGCAGTGCACAGCAGCAGCCAGCTCTAACTGGTTTTCATTTTGTCGAACAAAAAATTAGATGCTTTCTAAAGTTCTAATTCTTGCTGGTTAGCTGAGCTGTCAGTGTGGTAAAAACACATTTTACAACAGGATGTTATCTGCGTCTGATCACAGTTGGTTATCTAACAAGATGTTTACTCAACAACTAATTTAGTTAGTAGCTATAAATACAATATAGTTTAGAATTTTGTTTAATTTTTGTATTGTTTTTTAACTACTCAGCTTAATGTTATAGTTTTAGTGACAATAATTTGACATGTTATTGCTTACATTAAGAGTGTGGGAGTTTATAAATTAATTTGTTCTAATCATAAATTCATTTATGGTGAACTTACTTTAGTAAATCAAACCCAGGTGTATGCCATTTGATATTCAGAAAATGAAAGCGATCAAGAAGCATTTCAGTTATTCCATTAGTCTCTGTTGATCTTAAAATTTATCGTTTCGTTTTATCAGAACTTTTTCTGCAGGTGTTGCCAATGGATTACTTTTTTTGAAGCAGAGAGTTCTTATTTATATTTGTCTACAAACTAATCTATGTACTTTTCTTAGAAGTTTTCACTTATCTAAACAAATTTGGTTCACATCAGGTTGTCGTAAAACTGACTCCTTCATACAAATCGAACCAATCTCGAATAAGAAAATTTGCTCTGGATTGAATATTTCTATCAAATAGCTGAGTTTATATGTTGGAATTGGAATGAAATACCCATTCTACTGTCTCACCCAAACAAAGTGAATGGAAAGTGACTGAAAGCCCTTCAAGATATCTTCTACAATAAGCCTTTTTTCCGCAAATTTTTGGCATGACATATCTGGCAAATTAAGAAAATATTTGTTCAAATAATTTATCCACTTAGCAATTTTAACCATTATTAAGATATTTTGCTTGTCATTATGTCAAATTAATGTCACTTTTCACAGTACACTATACAGTTTATAGGGTTTGTCAAATAAAGTTATATATTTATGTAAATGTTAACAGAGAGCTACCCCACTAATGGTATTGATTTAGTTTAATTTGTCTATATGCCACATTTACTAACATGAAATATAAGTTTCAAAAATAAAATGCATCTAAATGTGGCATATGTTTTTTTAAAGATCATTTTGGTTACTATTCGAGCTATTTATTTGTATAAGTCTGTATGTTTTAATTCAATATAAGTTTGTTACTAAGGCTGAGGTTATCAAAGTTGAAAGAAAAATACACATTACTGGTAGATACATATATATATATATAAGCATATATAGAGAGTTACGTATAAGTAAACATATATATAAATACAAATGAGTGTTTTGAACTACGACTGGCAGCCCTTGCGGCTGGACAGTTTACAATTTCTTTGGTTTTTGAGCTGTTTGCTAAACTTTGTCTATAAACTAACATGTTACGTAACACATTGAATAATCACAAAATGTGAAAACGGTTTTGAGGTTTAGGCGCCACAAAAAAACAAAGAGAAAACAGAGTTATATAGATTATATGCATGTATATATTAAGTACGATTATATGCGTATACGATTATGCATTTGAATTATAAGACGACCATTAGCTGACCTTGTTGTGGGGCCCAGTTGTTGTTGTCGAAGTTGCTGCTGCTATTATTGTGGAAGCTGTCAAGTCTATTACACATACGCATCAGTGGCCCCTTTGTCACAGTGGTTACTGTGCCAACAATTCCACCATTTGAATTTTGGCTAGGCTACTTAATATGGACTGTGAGGATAAGAAAGCCTCAGCCTGGCGGCCGAAAAGGAATAGACTTTGCTCTTGGTTTTTCTTAATACGGCTTTTATAACCATTTTTGTGCATTTATTTAGTTAATAACTTTTGGTTTTTATTTTTTAAGCATTTTGAATTCTGCATTGGCATTTAGCTTGCTCTTGTTGTTGTTGTTCTTGTTTTGAAGCGTTTTCTTATAAATCACAGTATATACGTGTAAAATACAAATATGCATGTGTGTATATATATGTGTGTGTAGTTCGTTATGTGTGTGTGTGTGTGTGTGTGAATGGTTTTTGTATATAAATAACTTGCAAGCGTTTTTCATATTATAGTTTTAAGATACCTCGAAGCAGTTGCCTTTGCATTTGTTTTACTGTTGTCCACTTTACGATTTATGTATGTATGTGTATATATATGTTAGCAGTAATTTATGTATGTATGTATGTATGTATGTTTGTAAATGCCAAAGAACTTTCAATTCAATTTAATTCAATTAACTAAGTAACAGCTTATCAATTGTTTATAGTCATTGATCATTTTTGATGTGTATTTTTATTATAATATTTCTTTTTTTTTGTTAATAATAATACGAGTAATATTTTGTAGCAATATATGATAGCTTTATATGTGTGTGTGTGTGTGTATATGTATTGTGTGTATGTAAATATATATGCAACTTACAGTTATGCGTAAATGGAAAGGACATAGAAAAATTGTATTTTTCATCAACTTAAAGAATGTTTTTTTTTGTTTTTTGTTTTGCTTTCTGATTTACTAAATTTTATCTTTGAAAAATGGATGGACATTAATATTGTATTTTATTTGTTATTGTACAATACGAAATTAAATAGATTTAAATAGATTTTTGTCATTTTTTGTTTCTTTTTGTTTTTGTTCTTTGTATAAAATAAATATTCAAACTTATTTGGTAAATTTTCATAAATATATTTATATATATAGTTTATGTAAAAAATTTCGCTCACTTTGGTAGCCATTTTTCTGATTAGCATTTCATTTCGATATACGATGCACCGATGAAGGAATTTATGGGGAATAGAACTGGTTTAACTCTTAAAGGATTCAAAATGCCAAATGGGTTCTTCCTAATATTTAACATAAATGTTATAAAAATAAAAAATACCCGATATATTATTACACACACAAATTCTTATAAAACAAACGTGTGTGTGTGTGTGTGTGCAAAAAAATGTACTAATTAATGAACTTTAGCTATGGCCGCAATCTCGGCACGATTACTAATTATCTAAAACACATGGGAAATACATGGAAACAACGGGAAATGTGCAGAAAAAAGTAATATGCAGCAAATTAATTAAAGGATAATAATGGCGCTACATGTGTGACAGGCCTGGCAAAATGTTGTTATCTAAATGTTTTTTCCATGTGAATTTTCTGCACTGTTTTCTGTGCTCGTTGCACTCATTGTTGTTGTTGTTGTTGTTGCTGTCATTGCCATTGTGGGTTTCGACTAATTTATGCACAGAAACTACAAATGAAATTTGCATTTAAATGCTATGGTAAAATAGTTTTATAAATAATAGATTTGTCTGCCTGAAATGGGTTCCAAATGGGGCACAGGTCAAAAAATAAAATTAGTAAAAAAAATACTATAAAAACAAGAAAGGTAATTAATCCTCGGACAGCCGAAGCTTATACGCCCTTGCAGAATATATGTATGAACAAATGTGAGCTGGCTAGGTAAGTTATTTAGACCAATTCGTTATCATTAGCATTCAGCAGCTGAGATATGCCTCGTTGAGCTTGAGCTTGAAAAGGAAGCTTGAATAGAAGAGCTATTTCTTTGGGCTAACTAATGAACACTTTTGCATAGAAATATCGGAAATATTTATGTTGTTTTATATTTCTTGAGAAGCAATTATCATCAGCATATAGTCATACTCTCTGCAAGACTATTAAAAACTAAAAAAGAATGAAGCTGTTGAGCTGTCTTGACTGATAAATATTAAGCTTCACATCCTTAAATATGCCCTCCACAAATATTACCCATACTTAGCGCAGCAAATCCTTTTGTGCATCCTTTTGTGTAGAGCATATCGTGATATATTTCTGAATATTTCTAGGGTACTACGCACGTCTATGGTGTTGTAAGTATATGATCTTTTGGTTATGTGAGTCATGTTTGACCTAAATCTATGTGGCTATATATGTTGTGATTATATACGTTTTCCAACTTGCATTCAAAAGCTACAAACTGCTCTATAAGAGTACGTTTAGTATATGTATGTATGTGCTGGCTGCTCTTCTCAATGTCGTGCACAGCAACAGCTCTATGCTATATCTAGGGGCTTGGCTAATTATATATAGAAATAGCTTCGATAACTATTTTTCAAATTGGGATAAAACGCGTCTAGAACGAAGTTATTTCTGTGTGTGTGTGTGTGTGTGTGGATTATATGGTGAGAAATCAACTAAGTATATATGTATGTATATATGTTAGCTATATAGAAACGTATACAAAGTATGTGGAGGCTGTCTGTAGATCTAAATGTGATTATATTGTTACGAAATTACATAGATATAGTATGTAGTTTTTCGTTCAGTTGATATATATATGTATATTTTTTTGTTGATAAACAACTAACGACTATAAAATTGGTTTTGGTTGCTGTTATTGTTGATTCTTGGTAGTTGTTGTTGTTGTTGTTGTTACCATTTACCGTAGTGGAAACAAGCTAAGCTATTGTTGTTGTTGTTGTTGATGTTAAGTATTGTACCTACTTGTCACAGTACAAATGATTTATATTTGTTAGCGTGTTGTTGTTGTTGTTGTCGTTGAGACCGAAGGAATAAAAAGACAAAAATGGCAATGAAAATATTTTTAGATAGAATTCGCAGCCTCTCTCTCGTATATGTATGCATATATGGCCTCGTTTATAGTGCTCGCAAACTTGTTCTGCTTTTTTGGTTCATATTTTCTTGTTTAGTTTCTGTTTTTTTTTTTTAGAAATTTATGTTGCCCAAAAACTGTGATTTGATTGCCGCGGTGCGCGCTGTCAGCGCCGTGGCCAGCGGCAGCGTCAAGGCCTGTTGATGATATCCCTGGGATTGGGCCTGAGCCTGAGCCTGACTGTGGGCAGCAGCAGCAGCGGTTGTGGCCCTGCTGCGGCCTGGATTCGTGCTACATGTCGTACCGTAACTTCTACCGATGCCACAAATTGTCAAGCCTACAAAATCATACGAGATACAAGAGATAGATTGCATGTAGAAAATAGGCGAGTGAGAGAGGCAGAGAAAAAGACAGACGGGCGTGGGCGTGGGTGGAAACGGCTAAAACAACACACACGCTAGAGCTGCAAAACTATCGATGGGGCAAAAACGATCGATAGTTCCAAAATAATGCCAAACAATATTGAGAAATCAAAAAGAATCAATCCTAAGCTAGAGAAACACATAAGATAAGATAAGATCGACTGCTGGCAAATCATGACATCGATATCTCCATCGATCGTTTTGCAGCCCCAACACACGCAGTTGAGTGGTCATTATCCTTAGATCATATAGTTATATCAACTAGCAGCCCTATTAGCAAGTGTTGGTTGTGTCTTTGGGGCAGAGGGTGGGGCTTTCAAGTGTGGTGTGCAAATGATAAAACACAAGACCAAGCAGCATTATTTAATCAATTCAAAATATGCAGGGAGTTGTGTAGTCTTAAGATGATATCTGGGGTCCTATATATCATGAATATGAATATGATTTGATGTGGCTCAAGAACTGCTGTGTAGAAGCTTTGTGTCTTACTATTTGTGTGCATTGATATGACGAACGCTAATTATCATTATAAACACTTATTATGGTTTATTAAAAAAAACGTTTTATATCTTTATTCATAATGTTCTCATTCTCAATTTGGCTGCCCGGACACTTAATACTCGAGTTATAGGTTATTTTTCTGGCGGGTCACAATCCTAGGCTGTACTGGTCGTGGGGCCAACCATATAATCACCGATGAGTATGCGATTCTCCGGCATTACGCCCATAACTGTACCGGCTGTAAAGCAAACGAAAAAGAAAAGAAGGAAAGAAAAAAAGAAAGAAAAACAATACGGTTTTTGTTTTGCTGCTCTTAATGATTATGTAATAGTTTATAGGCAAAATGCAAAAACAAATCAAATTGGAAAACAATAAGTAAACAAATTATTTGTAATGGTGTTCAAGTAGGCGTTAGTAGAGGCTAATGTTTATTAGACGATATATAAACATACACTTACACATACACATATATATCTATATGGGCGTATATGTTGTATAGTATAGAACTAGAGTACGTCATATCAAATAACACAAATTGTAATGGGTTTTAGTCACATAAGAAAAAATAACTTTTCGACAATTCGAATTGAAGTACACACTCTCACTCACATACATATACATATACATGAAGGGCGTGTGATTTAGTGTATGTGCGTACGAGTGGTGTATGAGTTGGTTGTACATGTGTGTGCGTGTGCTCAAGTAACTTACCAGTTGGATAGGGCAGTCCAAAGCTTGGATAGCCCGAGTAGCCGCGACCAGCGGCATAAGCAGCATAAGCAGCTGCTGGAAAACCTGCGAATTAGAATAAACGATATTTGTTAAACATTTCCATTTAGAAATTATTATAGACTATATATATCAGAAGTAACATACGAATATGTATATTTATCGAATCTACTAGCTAGCTAAGTCTTACCTTCAGGCAATGTCCCCAGACCCCACATGATGTTATCTAAATATGGCGCATGGAATATAAGAGAAAGAGAGCACAAGGAAACAAAGAGAGGCATCAACAAACAATTACTAAAACATACACAATATCAGTTGCTTTTCCTTTTGGAAAAGCCTAAACAAAGAATAAATGATGTAAAGGCAAAGCAAGAGTATTATGTTTAAGTTAGAAGGACTAATTGTTATATAAATATAAATAGTTATATGAAAGACTGCGGTACTATTATGAAATGTTTCTTGTTGTGTACTTAGTTCTCTAAAGGTGTGTGTGTGTTTGTGTGTGTGTATATATGTTAGACTAGGCGACTATTTAAGAAACAGTTGATCAGCAGCGTATGCTATATGTTTGCACTACTGTCAACGATCAACTATTTCTGCTATATATATATTCTTTTAGAATTACGCACACAAAACACAGAAGATTCAAATAATATGAAATTTGCAAGCCAGATCTTGTTTTGATTTCAACATTTTTTCTAAGAATTTTGCAGCTTGTCTTTATTGCTCTAAGTTTTGTATGCTTTTTTCTATTATGTTAACTAAATTTATAAGTAAAGAGTTTTCTAAGTTGATTCTGTTGTTTGACTACATTTGAGTTGATTTTGCTTTGGTTTAGCTATTTTTTGCTTTGACATTTTTTGACACTTTAACAGCCTTGTTTTTGAGCTATATATAGATATATCGGTAGCAGAGTTAAAGAATTACATATTAGATTCTGTTGTACCATCGAGATATATGTTTCTATATAATGTGTATGACAAAGCTAAACACTTATTAGTTATATACGTAGATATAAGCTAAGACATTGATTGATACTAAGACTATATGTTTATATATGTAAATGTAAGTACATGTAAATATATATATCTATGTATTTTTCTAGATATTAATAATTTTTGAATAATTGTTTCTTGATGTGTAGGGCGTTTTCTAGGTTGGTCAAGTTGTATGCATTTCTACAAATATGCCACATACTTAAGAACCAATGACCCCTTCACAACAGCTAAGTGGACGAAACGAAAACATAGACACACACATATAAATGGCAACAAAATATTTTACTGAAAGAAAAAGTAAGACTACAAATCAAAAACTAGACTATAATTAGTTAAAATTGTAAACAATTTGTTTAAAAAATTTGCTTCTCGTTTCTTCGATTCTCATGCTCGGCTTGCTTGCTTGCTTTTCATGGGAGATCTCATCATTTAATCATTCATTCATTGGTTCATCTTTGGCTTCAATGCGTTGACGGTTTGGGTTTCCAGTTGCGCAATCTTAGGCTAATATTACAATGGGTTTAATGGCAAAGTACAGGCTAGTATTTGAATTTCGAATTTGAATTTGAGCGCTTAATGCGCTTAACCCAATGTAAGTATGTAAATGTATGTATGTATAGGTATATGCGTATGTATGTGTAAGTATAATCAGTAGCTAAGTTCATGTTTAGTCAAATATTAATGGCTATATGCAAACATATGTAGTGTGTGTGTAAGTAGTAAGTAGTAGAGGTAAGTAAATAGATAAGTTGAGCTGCCTGTTATTACGTATACGTACGAGTGGCCAACAGCCATCAAGCCGTGTTGTAATTTCGTAAAGGCTTATAATTGGCTTATCCATTCTGTTCGGTTTACGAAATTACAAAATTACAAGTTGACAGCTGTCCGGCCTCTACAAAATGACAGCTTCAATATTTAAACTATGCAATTTTATTAGACACACATCATAGACACGCATGCAGTTGCGTACGCAGAACATTTTCGTTGAAAAAGGGAACGAAGGATATCTGAGTTTTTTTGTTTCATGATTTTAATACTGGGCTGGAATTGATATGCCTATTGTGATGCCAAGTTAAATTCTTTGTGATTTAATTAATATATTAAAGTGCCCTCAAATATGTTGAGAATCGGACTATTAAGAAAAAGCTTCCCAGAAATGCCTTAAAAAAGAAATAGAAATAGTTTCCATATCTAAAAAAGATTGCCATTTTGTAAGGCATACACTTCTAAAACGTGAGACTGTATTCAGAAGAATATTATATCTAATACTATATGGCTTGGTTTACTAAAAGGTGGCAATACTATGCTGGAAAATATTACTTAGTAATTATATAAGAGCCTTGAAACTTTAAGAAATTGTACTCATATTTCGCCTAAGGTTTATGCGTTTTGTAGAATCAGTAGTAGTTGATAATTTCTTAAAAATCAAAGTCATATTAAACCTGACAAAGGTCTGTTATAAACTACAATTCTAGAAATCTTATTTCATAAACTATTGTCTCTAGTATCCTGGGATTTTAGGAAGGGTTTTTAAAATATTTTCTAAAAATTTTATGAGATTCTAATTTTTAAATCTTTTCAAAATATTTTAGATAAGATTTAGTTAAGCGAAATCTTTTGAAGAAATGGTTTTCATTGTTTATTTAAAAGTTATTTAAATTTACTATTAATTGCTTGTTCAAACTGCATTTTGAAGGATATCAGAGAAATCTGTAGAAATTCTGGAAATGGAAACAATCAATCAATCAATTTACGAAATGTTTATTTTGTAACTCTTCAAGAGAAGAAGAGAGATCTCTCAAAGGTTAATCGAATTCAGATCGGCTCGAGAAGAAAGTGTCTAAGTGCTGTCGATAACTCGCTTGTCTTTGAAGAGATTACACATTCGTTGGGATTTGCGTGACACTATCTTATAGTTGAATAAGGGAGAAATCGATGTTAGATCAAAAAATTAGAGATGTCGATTCCAATATTTAATTTCAAATTCTATGATCATTTTATTTGCTGTCAAGCAACTGATTTATGGTTAGGATATTTTCATTCTTTCATTCTTTAAGTCTGCGACTGAATTCTGATTATGAAATGCTGCAGAGTATAAACAGTTGCTAAGAAACAAGATCTGTAGTTAACAAGAATTTTAAATATTTAAAATATTTTTCTGAAACTTAGGTAGAAAAGTGACTAATAACTTGAGTTCATATCATGATTATAATTGTCAAAACGAAACTAAAGTTATCTAAGTCTACTAAGTCCTTGGGCAGTGAGGAATTTTAAGTTTCAAATATTCTTAGTTTCTCAGTATCTAATGACTACATCAGATGTTTTCAAACTATCTGTCATGCATGGCCGATGTTTAAATTTTTGAAAGAATTTATTGGCTGCCTTAACCCCCCTGCATACATGCAGTGGCATATGCAGATGGTATTCCTTTCTAAATTTTGGCTTTTGTCACAATTGTGTGCACAAAAAGGGATAAGTTTCACCTGCGACTTAATGGCTAATTTGAATACATTTAGCTAGTTAGTATTAATACCTTTTGGATCTACAGAATTTCACTTTGAAAATTAGAGCTATTGATATGAGTTAAAGTACACATAATGTTAGTTATGATACACGATATTCATATTAGACGAATACATTCATGATTATAGCCTAAATCGCTGATTGGTTATCAAATTTGAGTTATCGATTATTTGATTTAATTTTTTGTTTTTTTTTTGTTTTTGGTTTACAAATACTCGTACCTTTTCATGACAAGTTCTTAAGTTCTAAGAGTTGGCCAAAGTGTCTAAGACTTATGCGCCACGTATGTTACATGTTACACGTTACATGATTAGTTCTTGTCGCTAGGACTTACGTTTGTGGCTAGTTCTATCGATTAATCGATAACAACTTTGGAGCAAAATCTAAGCAGCTCGCTAGACCTGCTCTTAAACCTAGATCTTAAATACAAATGTCTTAAGTTCTATGGCAAAAATTATGAATGCGCTGCTAGTTAGTTAATATTTAAATATATTAACGTTATAAATATTAATGGTAGTACATAGCGCATACGCCGCGTTGCGTTGACTGCGACGCACATAGACAGACACATATTTTAGTATATTCATATATATATGTATATAGAGTATGTATGTATAGCTAGAATATAAGTAAGTACACATAATCCTAGGCCTAAAAGTAAATGCGATGCAACCGCGTAATATTTTGGACTTTAAAGACGGCTTGAGAGTTGTTTTTATGGGTATGTGTGCGTGTATATGTGTGGGTGTAATGCGAGTGTTGGCCCAAGAGCAACAGAAAGTGTGCCTTTAACCCAAGTTGGAGTTCTTCAATCAACAGCATTGCTATGCAGTAGATATGTGCAAGAAATTTTGCCTGGATTGTGGCGTTAATGGGTTAATGTATGCTCACTGCGGCCTTGGCGGTCAGATGCCCGGCAGCTGATACAAAGTGGCTGCAGTTGCCGCCGCTGTAGCCACTCCCGGCATTTCCAAACCCCCTGGCATGCCAAGCAGCTCACTAAGAGGATAATGGGCAGCCGCCAAAGCTGCATTTTGACGCAGTTGCGCCTGTTGAGCAGCGGCTGCAGCAGCTGCTGCCGATGGCGCAGCTGCAGCCGCCGTGAGGGCGCCCAAAGTGGCAGCTGCTGCTCCAGGCGGAGCTCTCAAACCGCTGCTTACGGCGGCGGCGGCTAATAGGCGCTTATAGCCCATCACGGCAGCTGCATCCGCATAGAGCGAGTTGGCCAAGGCGGCATTGCTCTGACTGGCATTGGCAGCCGCTGCGTATTGCAGCAGCGATGGAGTGGCCGTAGGGGCCGGACTTGAGAGGGGTATCAGGGAGGGAGCGCCTGCAGCAGCGGCCACGGCATGGGCCAGATTTTGTTGCTGCTGTTGCACAGCAGCCTGCTGCTGTTGATGCTGCTGTTGCTGTTGCTGATTAGCAGCAGCTGCTGCAGCAGCCACGGCAGCGGCCGATATGTGGCTGGGCAGGGGATAGGGCGTGTAGCGCAGCGAGGCGGCTGTTGCTGCCCCGAGCAGCTGATGGTGATGATGATGTGTGTGCTGTTGTTGTTGGTGGTGATGTTGCTGATGCTGTTGTGTGTGTTGCTGATGATGCTGTTGTTGCTGCTGTTGCAGCGCTGAAGCGGCAGCGGCTAAACTACCTGGCAATAGGCCAACAGCGGCGGACGAGGCTGCCGCCGCCGCCGCCGCTTGATTTGCGTGGTTGCCCCAGACTACCAACTCACCGTAAGCAGATCGACCGGCCGCACGGGTCTTGGCCAGATTTGCCGGCAGCATCACTTCCTTGGGCTGCGCCTTCTTGCACTCCACCTGCAGGCGTAGACACGCAAGAGTTAAAGTCGGAGTTAGAGATATATGTGGCGGTGGCTGGCTTGCTACAGTCTCCAGTTTGCACAGCGATTCATTTCGTTTCGCTTGACTTACCATTTTGTTGTTTATCTCATGGAAATGAATTTCACAAACTTTGTCTACCACATCTTCGCTTTGAAATGTAACGAAGCCAAAACCTGAAAAATAAAGAAAAGCCAGAACGAGAGTTCCAGAATGAGAGGTCAGAGAGCGCTGGCAAAAAAAGTTTAAGAGCTGCAAAAATTGAACGAAATATGCTTTTGTGCGAGCGGTTAAATAATTTACTCAAGTGTCGAGACCGAGACGTAGCGAGGCGGACCGACACAACAGTCGTTCCGCCGCCGCCCTTCCAGCCAGCCTGCTGGCCTGCTGTCTGCTGGCCTCACATCTGACCTCAATATGCAGCCCAGCAGTCCCCTGCTGGGCACTCAAGTAGCGGCTCGGCTGGGCGAGTAATTCAAACACTGGACGCTGTCGAGTTTACATAATAAACTTTGGCCCCAGGGTGGCAGGGGTTTTGGGCCAAATCATCTGGAGAGGGGGCATTATGAAGTTTGTCATGAAGTTTGTGTTAGCCATAGAGGGGAAACAAAGATATGCCTGAACTTAAAACTTAGATTCGGTAAGCAGATTCACTGAGCTATGGCTAAGAGGAAGTACAAGTGTGTACTACAACTATGTTGCATTGAATTCAGTTCTGGTTTGGTAGGCATTATATACTATAGAACCATCAGTAAATTAATGAAAGCGCATCCACATTCGTTCTGACTGCAGAAGTTAAGAAAACTTGCCTTGGAAAATATAAAGCCACACAAACTTATTTTCCAGCATCTTCTCTTGAAACCAATGGATGTATATGTTCTTCATACGCTTTAAGCCGACTTCAGCAATCCATGAACAGACCCATAACTGACTTATCAAGTGCATATTCTTAATATTTATTTCATTCAGTCATCTACAGAATTGGCATAGCTCATTGAGAATTTCGAAATTGCAGCAAGCCTTTCAATATTTTCAATCCTTTAAATTTTCGACTTTGGTCTACAGCTTTCCCTTCAGTTCGCTTTGCCTCATCTTCAGTGCTGCTTGAAGTTTAACTTTAGATTTTCACTGTTTTCTATATGTTTAATTTTTTAATGGAATTAGCTATTTAAAAATTCTGCAAGCTTGCTTGAAGTTGAATGCACAACAAAAAGTTCATTTGCTGCTTCTCAGCTATTTCTGTGGGCTTCCTATTGAGGTTTTTCAATTAGTGCAATTGTTTGAGATTTCCAAAATGGCCAAAAAAAAAAGAGAAGAGGGACACGCTCTGTACAATTAGCAAGGCCAAGTGCAGACACCTGATGCCACATGCCTGAATCCGACTCCGACTCCGACTTCACGCTACGCTTTTGCTTGTGCTTGCTTTGGCATGCGGGCGTCAGGCAGGGGGCACGGCCCGTTGGGCGTATCTGACAAATTAGTTGAAACAAGTAACTGTAAACACGCAGGCTTATTAGCGACATGTGCCGACTGGCTCTGTTCTGTTCTGTTCTGTTCTATTCTGTACCTCCTTGAGACAACGTGCGGGCTTAGAGAATGCTCTCTTGTTTGCCACTTTTGGCGCCCTCAGAGTGTGTGTGTATGTGTGTGTGCGTCTGTGTGCTTGTGTTTGTTTTAATTATATAAAATTAGCGCACGTTGCAAGTTGCACGTAGTAGCTACTACTTGTGCGGCTGCTGCTGCGAGTATTGGCCAGCAGCACTCATAAATCAGCCGTGGAACAAATGAAGCCAGCAATTTTTCCCATTTTTTCATGGGGCATGGGCAGTCCAACCCACACGTAACTCAATCAAAAATGTATCTAGTTACAAATGCGCCATGGTAACATGAAATATAAGAGTACCCATTCTGGAGTTCTATGGTTCGCCTGTTCGCTTGTCTAGTTAATTTTGCGGCTGCTTTGTGGCCTGGCCGCCATTTTTACCTGTCGAAAATTTCCCGCAGGACGAGAACGAATACGGTGAGTCGGAGAGTCGACATTGGTTATTTGGCAACTGCAAAAAATTGCACACTCATGCATGTTATTGCCAAGAATACGGGCACGGGCAAAGGCACAGATACGGCTACGAGTGGTTACTGAGTGGGGGACGACGTGGGCGGGGTGTCAGCAGTTAGGGCCACCAGCTAGCCCGCCAGCTGTTATGACTGTGCTGCGCCGGCTTGCCAAAAAGAAAAATTACAAAATTTTCAATTTTAATATTAGTGGCTCGGCGGGCGACGCCAACTGCCAAGCCGAGATCTCCGTTCCACAAACACCGACATCACCCTCAACTAACTCTATGCCCATGACACTGTCCTCACACCCCCTAGCCGCCATATTCGTAACTGGCTGCTTAGGCGCACGTTGTGCATGTCCTTGGCTTGCCAAATGAAATTCATAGCATAGTTTTGGGGGCTGCTGTTGCAAAGCTGTTGTTGTTGTGAGAATGTACCGCATGACTGTGTGTCCTACAGTGAGGATTGTGTGTTAGATGAAAGATATTTTGTATTTTAAATTAAGTTTGACATTCGAAACACAAATGCGCTATCAGGTATTACCAGCTTTAAGATGACCTTATGTGGACAAGATCTAGACACGTGGCCTGGGTCAATTCTATAGGCAAAAAGAAAATCGTCGACCAAATATTGCTGCAAAACTTTCATATCTTAGTTCATTTGCAAACGTTTCTGTAAAACTCTTCCATTGTTGTCTAAGCGGAAGTGTAGGTATATGGATTAGAAGACGTCTGGGATTACAGAAATCCATCTTCGCTACTTTTAGTAGACTTGAGATCATATAATATAAACACAAGGTTTTGTGAACCCTCAATATGATTACGATTATTACCAAATGTAATATAGAAATCTAAGCAAATTCTCCTTGAGTTATTTCCACTGTAGTTGTTGTTGTTGTCAATGCTAGTGCCTGCCTATATTGTTTTATGGCATATTCATATATAGTCTTCCGTTTTGCCCATTCCGTTTTGGGCCAACTATTGGTGCTGCCTCTGCTGTCGCTGCTGTTACTGACTTTAGCTGAAAAACGTCGCTGCAATTTTCAGTGACCAGGCTGGCTTCTGTTTGCCAGCGTGTATGTGTGTGTGTGTGTGTGTGTGTGTGTAAGTGTTCCAATGTTCATATGTTTGTCTATCTGTCCGTTTGTCTGTCGCTGCACACATGATTTATGAATGAGTAACAAACTTGCTGCCGTGTAGCCGGAGCAACCAGCGACGTCTTTTGCTCGCCTTTTTCTTCCATATTTTTTTTTGGTGTTTTTGCTTTCTTTATTATAGTTTCAGACTTGTTTGTGTGTGAGCACGCTGGCAATTGCCACGTATACATTGGTAGTCCGCTGTCGGATCGATAAAATGCAATTACAGGCACATCGCAAGTGCTAGTAGGCAGGACAGGCAGAACAGCGGCGGTAAGGAGCAGCAGCAGCACCAGTAGGTAGTCCAACTTATGGCAAAAGGTCGTACATCGTCCAACTGTACAAAAAGTCGTCCTCAACGTCCTCATCCTCTTCAGCGTTGTCGTCGTCGTCGTCGTCGTGGCAATGAAGGCTACTGCTACAACTAATACCCTTTGATTAACGACACACATTTTCTATTGACTTGGCAGAGGTAAGTGGCAGGACAGGAGGAGGACAGACGCGCCCGGGGACTGAGCCTGGGGTCAGTCCTGTGAAGTTGGGCAGTTGGTCTTCGTTTGGCTTGGCTCGTTGCTAACTAACAATGCCTGCATATTTCATTATATATGTTCTGATCGACCCACGCAATTGTAATTTGCAAAATTGACGTGTCCTCTTCATGAACGCAATGAAATGAAACGCAAGGAAAGGAATCGAAAGTAAAGTAAACGCAATGAGCCTTGTCAATAACTAAACCCTTTTTCAATGCATTTTTAATGCGCCATTCAAAAAAATGAGGCTACAATTACAATTGCAAGCAGCTCTACTTAAACAGTTCGGTTTTGCTAAATGTGGAAATGTCATAAATATCTACGTTTGCATGTTATTTTGACTATAGTTGACATATAACCAATTCGATTTTTGATATTTGCATATCTTTTTATTTGAACTTTTTGGAGGAGTAGAATGTTATGACTTCTCTTCTTGAAACTTAGCTATTCTATCTTTGGAATTGTTTCATAAGTAATATAATCTCTGAATTACATATTATTCAGATATGTTAATACGAATAACTGGAATATTTAATTTATTTCCAAAATCTTGGGTGTCTAAGTTTAACTCCAAACAGGACATTATCTATAGAACAGCCTAGTAAGTGCATAAATTATGAGGTCTTGGAACAATTTATAACTTTTTCTCAAATATTCTCTTTTATAAAAACACACAACTAATAGTTTTTTGTCTACATGACGAATGAGTAATAAATTGTAGTCTCTGTGGAGACATTAATAATAACAAAATAATAACAAAAATTAAAATAAAAAAGTTTCAGAATGTGTTTAAATTATTTAATGAAAATATTTTGTTAAATATGGAAGAGCTGGCCTTTTTCTAAAACCTTGAATTTATACACTTGTAGAGGATGTTACAATTTGACCATGATATTTGTGGAGAGAAGCAGTAAAAATGTATATATGAAACTGTGAATATGTTCTAGTTTTGTCTGGGGGTACTAAAGGATTACGGTGTGGGCCTGCTGCTGTCTTGTGGATGGTTTACTGGCTTCTATTACTGCTATTATGTGGCGGTACATGACGGTAACGTACCAATTATTGTAATGTGATTAACTTGAATGACTTTATGATTGGACTTTATATTGTCAATGCCAATATCTTTATGACTGGAGCTATAGTAAGCCTACTGTCAGTTTTTATGTGAACTAATCCTTGTTTAGTGAAAAGCTTAGTTGATAGCTTTACCATAAACTTCACAGTGCAATAATCAGGTAATATGTTTCAATTTGTTACGTATCTTACAAAGGAACGTTCGGCATATAATATTATAGTGTTTTTTTTTTAAAACTAGGCTTCATTCTGAAGCAATCCGCATCAAAGTTGACCATAAATCTTCTAGTTGGGTAGGTAACTATTACAAGACTTTTTGCAATGGTATCACTTTATGTCTTATATCATATAGCCTTTACAGAACGACAAACCTTTTGTTGCTTCAATATGATGCTGGAGAATTTTTAATTGGAGGCTTGGTCACAAGTTTAAAGCTGTGTTTGTTTATTCATTGGACAATGCTGTTCAATATTTTGGAGTCATTAATGTGACAAGGCTGTGCATCCTTGCAAATAAGTGTCATAGTTTCGTATATTAAAATTCATCGAATCAAGTAGCAAAGTATATCATAGAGCTGCACAGTCAACGAACTTTTTATAGATCATGCTTGTGTAAGGCTAAGTAAGCTTCAGCTAATCCAAGTTAGCATTTATTTATTTGTATTTTACATTATATAATTTTGAACTACAAAAAGCTCTAGAAAATTATTAACGACACAGAAATTTTACAAAATTGAGTTGCTTAACAAACAAACATAAAATTATATCCTAAAACTTAAAACTCTTTCTGCCCATTCCTTATGCGTCCGCACTGATTTAGCTATAAATATATAAATATTCCATTTGAGTGCAAACAAGATTCTGTATGTTCCCAGCCGGCTGCGGTGGTTAAGTCCCTCGCATAATTTTAAAATACCCGCCATTTGTTTTTATTGGCCTGTTTCAAGCCTTCTGGTTTTTAATGCATGTTTGTATGCTTGCATGATGACTACTGCATCATCATGCAGCTCATCCAGCGTACTCTAGCGTCCAATTAAGCGAAATGTTCTGTGGGCCATGGTGCTCAGCCCTGTTCGGCGGAGACGGAGGCTGTTGCTGATGCTGATGCTGCTTATCGCGAGGCGCACAGAAGTATGCTACAATTTTTTATGGGCCGCGTACAAGCAAAAATCATGTTTCTTATTCCCGTGTGCGTAATTTCGAGGGCGCAAAAGTTAACAACAGCTGAAAGAGGCAATGGGCGGGGTGAGAACTGGCTGGTTATGGGTGTGGGTGTGTGAACAGGGCTATTGATGCATGTTTTTGGACGCTGCGATGACTCGCCAGCTCACCAACTGTTCAAACCCTGCAAACATTTTGGAGTTTTTGCTATGCTCGGGAAGATAGTTGGGCAGAGAATTGTTTTCTCCTTTTACACAATGGTAAATGATTACAGGGTCTATAGTTATGTCTGTGTGTGTGGGAGCTAATTACTTTTGCACAGCGACATTGTTAGCAGGTTGCAGTCGGCTGTGGATTGTGGTCTGGTCGGATGCGGACATTGTGCTTGTGCTGCTTGGAAAATGGACACATCAATCTTAATGTGCCGTGTCTCAGGTTGCTGCTCCTGCCCAACTGCCTGCCCTGTCACATGTCAATGGGTGACTCGCACTCAACCGGGTCGCAATGCGAATTTCGGCGCGTCATTTAAAACTTTAATAAGCAAAATTGACAAGGACAGCAAGGAGGACATGGACACGGACACGGACACGGGCACAACGTCCGGCAGCACAACGCATTGAACGCAGTCGTGCGCTGCAAGCTCGTATAGCGGATGTGCTCCTGAGATTTAAGCCTTTCATCCACACCCTCTCATGTCTCTCATGGCCTCCGCTTCATATCCGGTTGCATTGGCAGGTAATCTTCTCGGGTCCCTTGACATCCTGTTGCCTGGCCGTTTTAATGCCTTAACTGTACATGGCCAGCTATGTTAACGGTTTAAAACATGTATTAGATGCTTATAGCCCAACCACCGTATATAAATACGAGGGGTGGCCGAACAGTGATAGAGTAGTGGCAGATCGCTGACTTAAGATGAACGAGATTGATGAGGATATCAGAAAACTAATTTATATAGGGAACCTATAGCAGTACCGTAGCGGTACCATAGCCTCATAGCTCATAGCCGACCACAAAGGCAAGCGTTGTTCAAAGGACAAACTTTGATTAAACAGACCAGTGACGGCAAGGATGGGTCAGCCTTCATAGTTATGATTATGGCGAGGGCTTTTTGGAATGTTTAATGGCAAATGGGAGAGATTAGATTGAGAAATTAATCGAAATCTATTTGAATAAACGTAATTTCCTTAGCTATTTCCATTATTTCTTAGACGCCTCTCGTTCCTCTACAGTTCTCATGCATTGACATCGTCTGAGGCAAAGAGATGTGAGGCCAAAGCTCACTCGCACTTCCGGCTTCGTCTTCTGCATCATTAAATGCCGGAAACGTGCTTTCAGCTAGCTTAATGCGTGTGTGTTTGTGTGTATCGCAATGTCACTTCAATACCGATATTATTTGCTTATTATACGTGAACTCACCTCTGTGCCGATTGGTCTGCTTATCAAACATCAACATGGCATCCTCGATCTGCAAGAAGAGAATGTAATGGGGGGAAAATAGTGTTGTTAGTAAAAGTTTTAAGCCGTTTCTTTTCAGCTGCAAAAGAATTTCAAGTTTTCGCTCGCAACTCAATTAATGGCCAGAATAAATGCTCAGAGCAGACAAAACTGCTGCTAATTGCAAAGTGACAGCATACACACACACATACAGAGATATCTATACGTAAGGATGTGTGTGTGTGTATACAGTAGCGCAAAAGTTTTGGCCATTATGGCACAAAAGAACTTATAATGATAGTTGACTGTCAAGCCAACGAACTAACTAACTAACTGAACTGAGAACTGAACTGCGCTGACTTTGGAGTTGGCTCATTATGTCAACCACGAAAGGGCTGAAATTGATGAAGTGACCAACTGGCTGCCTGACGGCTGACTGACTGTTTTTAAGAGTGTGTTTTTGTGTCATTTGATATTTTAATTGATACGTTTTTTCAACGTTAAGTAAGTGTAACAATCTCATTTAAGCGAAAGACTAATAAAGCGCTAATAAAGTACTAAATTGACATATATGGTGCTTCAATTGGTAAGATTCGAATATATATAAATATTTCATTTCACAGGGAAAAAGGAGAAGATTCGCAAATCCATTCTATCGAACATCGTAATAAAGATATTTCAGAGAGCCTTTTAGAAGAAATATTTGAATTCTTCATTTCCTTTCAATTTGGATTCATTTTTTCTTGCTCTTCTTAAGATTGAACTGATTCTGCGTGTATACTACGACTACACAAGCTGTTTTACAAAACGCAGCTGACATTCTATATAGTTATAGTCAGTAATTAAAAGCTATTAATTAAATCGAACAAGCAATATAGAGTTATCGAATCACAGGATGCTTTCATTGTAAAATGGAGTATATATTTTTGGTTGTACACGATTCATTCAGTGCAATTTGAAGAAAATGTATGATAATTGCAGAGTTGAAAAAGAAATGCAACAGAAAATGTAAATCGTCCACAACGATGATGGTCAAATGGTTCATTTTTTCATTCAAAAAGAAATTATAAACCAATGAAATTAGTTTTCTTGTAAGGCCTTAAATTTGTGTCATATATCAGCATATGCTTTCTTTCATATCTTTGTCATATTTTCACAAATTCTCAAGTTTTTAATTAGGTCCTCGGATTTACAACCTATTGATTAACTTTTCTTCACAGCCTGGCAATTAGCTTTTATCATTCAATATACTCAATCCTTGTATTTGGTTTGTCATGCTCATTTCTATAGCTGAACACAATTTCTACGCTTAGGTCTTTGTATTAACTTTCTATTAAGGCTGCCATTCAATATTATAATAAGTATGACAACTTTATCTCAGTCTCTTCAGCTCAGCCGCCCACGCACCCGCATCTACGCCCACACTGCGCTCCTGCATCCGCTAATTGCACTTTCCTTGTCAAAAGTTTTTGTGTGCAGCCTTTTAATGAGCTGAAGCTGAGGCTGCGACTGAAGCTATTGCCGCATCTACTGGCCATCAGCTTTGTTGCTGCTGTTGCTGCTGTCGCTGCTTATGGCATTGATTAAACTTAATCAATGCGCTTAAGGCAACTCCTGTGTGCGCTGTAATTAAAATGCAGCCACGACGTCGACAGCGGCGGCCTTATAAAAATTAATTAAGCCCGTTTCACAGTTCAAATTCCACCGCACCCTCCAACCGCTTGTTGTTTGCGCTTCACATTTCGCAGCTCTTCAAGTGCAAAAACAAAAAAAAGAAAAAATTCAGCTATAGCTGCAACAACAACTACAATAACAACTTCGACTACAGCATTGTTTTTCAATTAACAATCAACAACAATGCCGCAACAATACAAACGTACAACGCGAAGGTTACACGCGCGAAATGAGACAAAAATTACTATGGCACAGGTGCACAAGGGGTTACACAAGAGGTGCCGCACAGTGGTGCGTATGGCTAATCTAGCTGAAGATATTTTCTTGACACTGAAAATCTGAAAATGTTATGGTCGGAGTTAAGATGGAATGTGAATAGGTTATAGAGAGCGGCGTGAAATTCGATATTCGATATATAAAGATATGTAAAAGAAGACAAAGCCAAAGCCCATATTCATTTCGAGCCTGTTTCTTTAAGACTAAAGCTGAATTTTATGTTTTCATTTTGTTATTTATTTATTTAAGTAAGAATTTACAAGAAGCTCATCGGTGTGAAGGGAACATCTAGAAGGTTTGGAGGCATAGAATTATAGATATGTTACTCATAATTGAGAAACCTTTCTAGATATTTTACTTTACTTTACGATAATAATGACAATTGCTTTTGCTGTTGTACCCCAATGGTGAAGTATCAGGATAATTTCAAACGGATGGGGTTTGTTCTTTGTATATTTGAGAAACTATCGCTATGTATCTACGTATGATATGTACTTCCCTATTGCATATTTTGTAACCTTCTAAAGATGGTGTAATATGATTCATCCACCTTTTCACACTGAATAGTTTAATTGGAAACTATATTCTCCCTCCAAATTATTATGCATTTAATACATATCCAACTATCACAGCATATCATTTTCAACTTGACATTCGAAAGTCGGCGCACGACCACTGTGGACCACAGTTAGCACATTGCCAAGTAAAGCAGTGGAAGTGGATGAAGTGAGTATAACTGCAATTGCAATTGTTGTTGTTAATTAAGCGGCGCTGCTGCTGTTGGTGCTGGCTGGGTGCCTGGGCAGGATACAGTAGCAGGAGCAACTGATTCCAAACTGAACTCGTGGCCTGCTGTTAATACGGCGCGGCACCTATCAATGTTGCCAATGGCCACGCCCACGCCCACATACACAATACGCCCACGTGGCTGTCATAATTACTCTCGGAACGGACTCTGGGCTCATTATGTGGAAAGCGCTTGCCGTTGCCCGCCCGCCTGCCTGCCGCAAACTTTAATTCTATTAGCAAACGTTAAATGTACACCAAGTGGTGGAGCGGTGGGTTACCGGTGGTTTGGGGCCTGACTGCCGCCACTAACAAGCAGGCGCGGCGTAATTTTATTTAAATCTGAATTCATTAATTCGTCATAATCCCCAATCATTGCGCCCGCCTGCTGTTGCCAGTACTGGCAGTGCTACCATCGGGAGAGAACTTCAAAAAGCCATCAACGACAGACGTCGCTGGCTGGGCTGCTTCGCTACCCGCAATACCACCACCCCGCTGCCGCCCTTCTCTCACGCTCACTCATTCATTTGGCTCATTTTGTGTATAAAAATGCTGCGCCCGCTGGAAACGCCGACAACGACGACGCTTCATTATCGTAATCGTTATATAAAACAGCGGGCAGACTACAGACTACGGACTACAGACGATCCCAGCGACAAAGACAGACATTTGTACGTGTGTGTCGGTGTTTGTGTATGTGTGTGTGTGTGTGTATGTGTGTGTTTTATGCGTTTTGTGGCACATAATGTACTGTTGCCTAGACTGAAGCTATGGTCTATAGCTGTAGCTGCTGTGCCTGACATTAATGAATGTCGCTGCTTAACCGACAAAAAGTGCTGCGGGTGATTTTTATTTATGCGCCCAGAAGTAGGCAACGGCCAACCAAAAAATAAAGCAACGAAGGCGAAAAAGGAGAAGACTTAAAAACAGTCATCGACAGGCCCAAAAACAACGACATGGCTATAAAGACATTGGCCATGGTCAGATATATATAAATGTTTATGTATTTGTATCATGTATGTCTATGTATGTATATCAATTTTTCAACTAACTTTCTTTTACATTTCAACAAGTTATGAATTTAGTGGCAGTTTGAAGTTCAACTATCGAGAATTTGTTTAGTGTTTGCAAAACTTTTTGCCAGTTAATTTAAATAGTTTAAGTAAACTAAATTTGTTGTTGTGCAAACCTTGTGCATTGCGGTTAAGTGAGTAGATTAAGGAGCAATCGATCAATTATATTTTGATAAAGAAGAAGATACTTTTAATATACTTTTAGCACTAAAATTGTGTTGGACTGAAATTTAATAAATTCAATTAAAGTCTTTTCCAATTAGCTAAGTAATGTAATATTTATTAGAAGACACGAGATAAAGGTGACTCTTTCAAACAGATACGTCGATTTTGAGCTGCTAAAGAGTTTAATTCTCTCAATGCAGAAGACAAATATGCAATCCGTTTTATTTTCCATTTTCGAACGTGGTCAATCTTAAACTTAGTAGAAACTGTACCATATTCCACGAATCGTAGCAAACGCTTTTCTGAGGAACCATAGATAGACATGATGAAAATATATCTTGAAGTTTGCATCTAAGTCTAAGTTTGCTAAGTTCTCAGCCATCGCAAATCAATAAACTTTCTTGTCCAACTCAATTACATTTTGTGATTTAGTTCTCTACAATAACGTTCATGAATTAATTATGTGATTTTATGATTTTATAATTGATTAGCATAAACTTTTAATTATAAAAGACTTCAACCCAAATCTAACGCATTTTGTGCTAGACTTAAGCTCATATACACACACACATATATATGACTCCTTCCTGCCGCCCTTCTGTATGTCTGACCTTTGGCAAGCTAAGGGCGCCTTTGTGTTCCGTTTCACCTGCCTGGCCTCATGCTGCCAGCTTGGCCATCAAATTTCACTCTTTTTTTCATTAATGGTTGATCTGCTAAGCCAAGGGCATAAACTATGCAAAAGCTTAGTTTTTCATCATTTGCTATTTGCCATTCGCTGCTAAACAAAAACATATATGTGTGTTTTGTCCCGCTCTAGCATTCTATATGTCTAGCCGTCTCTCTCTCTCTGTTTCTCTATGCCACAAAATTGCTAAACTCTACGTATTTAATATTCATACTTGCGTTTCAGTCGTGCCAGCTAATGTTAGTTCGTGAAATTCCACTTGGCATAGCATACCCCCCCCGAGCTGGGGATTATAAATGGAATCCCTTTTTAATTGAAATATAAATCAAGTGACTCTGAATGCGACTCATTAATGTGGCTCTTGCTCTTGTCCTTGTTCGTGTCCCTGACTCTCCATGCCATTGCTGCTGTTACTGTTCTTGTCAATTGATGCGTTTTTGATTGCAAATTTGTCACAAGCATTTCACTTGACTGCATTTGCTAGACTCTCGACGAGACTCACTTGCACACATTACTCATACGTCGTGTGGGCGGGTATTGGGTGTGGGCTGCCTGGTTGATGCTGCTGAGTCCAAGTCGAAGCCAAAGTTGAAGCAAAAAGCAACTTAAATTCTACTTACAGACAAAATATGTAATAAATACGAGCTTAAAAAAAGTTTATCTATATTTCAACCGCACGCAGTCATGTGCTTACATAAGACACAAACACACACTTATACGCACACCACTATATATACTTATCTATATATAACATAAAAGAGCTGCTGCTGCTGCTGCTACTACTGCCACTGTTTTTTTGCTGTCGCAAATCCAAAGTTTTTTGAAAGATGTGCCACCATTCGAATGCCCAGCCCCATGTCTATACCAGAAACATAGACAAGAGTCACACACACATGTCCAGCTAGCAAAAGTTTTCTCGCACATACCCAAAAAAATAAGTAAGTGCACTGAGTAGTGGAGTACTCTTAGAGCAACAGAAAGCACCATTAGAGGCGGAGGAGGCTTAGCTATCATTAAATGTGCGGACGCCGTAGTTGCAGCTTTAAATTTGTGAAGAGCCACAGCATTTATATTTTTTTCAATTTGCGAAAGCAACCACAGCAGTAGCTTCCAACTCACAGCTCGCAGTTCTCAGCTCCCACTGGAGCTAACCGAAAAACCAAAGCCTGACAAGCCTTGACGCCGTATAAATTGTCGCAATCAAGCGGGCGCATGAGAACCAAAACGAAAAAAAAGGGGAAAAAAAACGAAAAACTCTCGAATAAAATGGCTGAGAAAACCGCCAGCAAGATGAATTACTGCAAATTATCCAGTTAGAACTTTGGGGACTTTGAAACGTAACCAAAGCCAGGCGGCTGCAGCAGCGGTCGAAAGCTGACGATTTAACGAGTGGCCATGTCGGAAAGAGTCGACCAAGAATGTGTTCCGTTTAAGAATTTCAGCTCAAATTCAAAGGGTTTTTTTTGGGAAAATAACATATAGATATATTTTGAGTATATTAAGAGAGAAGGCAACACAACGGGCGGGAAATTCTTCAGAGATAATTTATCAATTGCTCATTGCTAAGATAAGACTATGAATTAAAGATATTATAGTAAAAGTGTGGGATGAAATGTCATATATGATCTTTTTTTTCACAATTCATTCTGAAATTTGTATGATCTTTCTTTCATCTGTATCAATATCTTACAAACGATGGGAAAGCAGAGGTGCAGCAAAGCTAAAATACGAAGTGTAATGATTCCTATTTTGAGTTGAGAGTCTTATCTCCTTCATTGGAGCTTTGTGCATTGTTCTCTGATGCAATCGCTCTCATGCATGTCGGTTTTGGAAGATCTAGACATCACCTGGCCAGGTTGTTCTCATATAACGCCATTTTAGATATTACATTTGTGACATTCCACAGCAGAATTGATAGAAAAGATAGCACCTCGAATGTTGTTTGTGGCTAGTGCTTTAGGTTCTTTCTCTATCCACTTTAAATTGGCTGAAAAGTGCCAGCATATTCTTCGTATTATGAATATGTACTAACACTGATGGCAAGATCGTCTCTAATCAAATATTGGACTAAAGAAGGTCAATGAGAAATGCTCTGATGTGGACAGCTTGCTCAATTGGTGTCATACTATATACACAATTGAATTTACAACATTCAGAAGGCACCAAGGTGGACTAGTAGCTGCCGGATGATCAGAAAAGTTTAA
The DNA here is from genome assembly GCA_037043425.1 of Hirtodrosophila duncani. Taxonomy (NCBI): domain Eukaryota; kingdom Metazoa; phylum Arthropoda; class Insecta; order Diptera; family Drosophilidae; genus Hirtodrosophila; species Hirtodrosophila duncani. The sequence continues at coordinate 1,703,940 of JBAMBM010000834.1, read as the reverse complement.
AGGACGCTGTGCTTCGTTACTGCCACCTATATCCTCGTGGTCAGCGTGACCGCAGCTTCAGTTTGTATGTTTCCAAGAAGAAGTAAATCAGATAATGTTTAATCTCCATTCAAAAATTCTTACATTTGCCTACAAATGCGCTCTGACTACCAAGTTATCGAACCAAGTAGAGAAAGGCTTGTTTGAAGTCCTTTAAAATGAAGACATTTTCAATGTCGTCAATAATGACGGTGGTGTAATTGGAAAACTCTTAGCGAAATTGTTCTTGACAATTGAACCATTTTAAAGCAGTTGTGGAAACTATTATGTATGTTTAATAGTTGTTTCATTGCATACAAAAATTAAGGAAACACCCAAATCTGGACAAGAAACTGGACAGGACAAGAAAAACCCCTTATTAAATTTTTATTATTAAATCAATAAAACAAGTAAGACAACAAAAGTACATACTAATCTGTCTAATATATGTGCTTAAGACTTATTGGCTTGCACTCAAAAGATAATTATAAATAACTCCTAAGACTACCCAGCCTTTACCTCCGTTGCCATTGCCTTGACATTTCAGCAGATTTTCCAAAGTATTATGCAAGTTTTCAATATTATTATTTTGTTTGTTTAGGCAAAAAGATCATCTCACCCATTATTTTTCAACAGCAAACAAACTAGACAAACATTTTCATAGTACTTCTATCTATCCGTTCTATAACATTTTAAGCTTCAATCTCCATTAGAAGCCTAATGAAAGCCCAAAAGCATTGCCCTGCTCTTGTCATCACTTTTAATAAGCTGGCCACAAAAACTTTGTCATTTTTTGTTGTTCTTTGGGGGATTTTTTTTGTGTGTGTGTGGAAAAAGCTTAAGATTTCTTTAGGCTTAGCTTTAGCATACCCATACAGACACACACACACACATACATAAACTGCAGAGATTCGCGTTAGCTACTAAAATTTAATTAATATCGATTTCGGATTTGAAAAGGTTCTTTCGACCCAAGACACACACACGCACATTCAGAGAAATATATATAGGGGGCACATTTTGTGGCAAGCCAAACAACTTGAGCGGGTTATACACAAAAAATGAAGACGACAGCACTAAAAGAGGCCCCCCAGCATTGAGTGGGTGTGTGGGTGTGTGTGTGTAAGAGTGGGTGCATGTGTATGTGTGAAGAGGCACATACAAAGATGTTACAGGCTTAGGCAAGAACTTGCCTTGCATGCCTCGGCAGTGGAAAAACTTTTAATCTTTGTGGAGGCATAAGTAAGATATATGTACTACTCAGTGGGTGTGTGCATGTGTGCGAGGGCCGTTTGTAAAGTAATTGTTGTAATAAGAACCCTATCGTTGCAAAAGTACTCCAATTATTTCATGCTTTCCCATATCACAATGTAAGGATGATTAGTTCTTGCTTTCGGCGTGCAGCACGATATTTGATCGACTCTGCTCTACAGTTGTCAAGGGAGAGGAGAGGCTGGCAGAGGCAACTTGCAAGATTTGGACATGGCGACTTTGTCTGTTTCAAGTCTTCTGGATTTGATTTATGTCTGGCAAAAACAATCCGCCACATTTCATTGTGGGATTAACAGATTTCCTTAGTTTAATCTAAGTTCACAAATTTCACTCATTTAAAGATTCCACCAAAACCACATATGATGTGTCTTATGCATAGAATTTTCCCAATTCTAAATTGAGTCTAGAAACCGATTACTTTACATATGCCCCTCGTATGTGGGTCTGTTATAATTCAAACGAAAGCAGCTGCTCAATATTTTGCAAAAGACTTTTGAGTGGAATTGAGATTTCTAATGGGATTGGTTTCTTTCCTTGGCTTTCAGTGGGGTTTTTGCAAGTTAAAGTTCTTCTTGGCCATGGTCATATAAAACAAGTTCCAGAACAATTTTCGTTAATTAAAATATTTTCAATGTGTAGTTATATGCGCTGGCTGTCGACTGCCAACTGTCGAGTGTGTGTGTGTGTGGTCCTTGCTCTTGGTCTTGGTCCCGGGGTCGGCGCTAGCCGCTGCTAAGGATGCTCGAATTACAAAGCAAATTATAATTTCATGAAAGTTAAACGAGCAACTCTCTGCTACTGCTGCTCCTGCTGTTGCTGCTCCTGCCAGCAGCTGCCGGTATCCTGCAACTGCTGCTAAGGGTCATAAGTTGGCCAGAGCGAGGGGACAGGGTCTGGGCCTGGGCCTGGGCGTGGGCGTACGATTCTGACTGCGCACTTGAGTGCAAAGGTGGCCCTGGCCAGGTCGCACAGATTGTGAATTAAACATGCTGAGAGCAGGAGCAGCAGCAGCAGCCAGAGCAGCAGCAGCCAAGTTGCGGGTGTATGGCAAGAGGGCGCGGCATAAAAAGCGAACAGGGGAGGCGAGAGCTGGCCGAACCGGAAGCATTGGCCCCAAAACTCAGCAAAGAACGAAGCCAATAGCAACATCAGCAGCAGCAGCCGGAGCAGCTTCAGCAGCAACAATAAAAAAGGCATTTTTTGTGCAAGTGCGAATTTATGTCTTCAATTATTCAACGCCTCATTTGTATGCCTCACTTCCCACCCTGCCTTTTACCCGCATACCCGTCGCCAAGCACTGTATATGTGTCTGTGTGGGCCATGCTAAAATGCCAGTATGCATTTCCGTTTCCGGCCAGTGCATGTTGGCCGCCATTGCCAATGCACATTGCATATGGCTGCACATGTGCGTCGCTCTGTTGCCTTCGCCGCCCTGGCATCCTTACCACGTACCCCCTCCGCTGCTCAATCTCGTTCACATTCTCTGGCTTTTGTGGGCCTTCTCTTCAAGCCAAGCCAAGGCAATTGAAATTTCAACTGGCGCAAAAGTAATTCAATTCAACGCCCGCCCTGGAGACGTAGATCTAGACCAGGCATAGAACCAAAACCAGCACTAGGACCATGTCGAAGGACGCCCCTGTATGTTCTTACACAACTTTGGGGCCTGCAGATTCCATGCTCAATGGCAATGGCAACGGGGCAACAACGCATTTAAGAAGTTATTGTCATAAATGTTTGAGTTTGTTTGCTGTTAGCTTCCCTCTTTCTTTACCCTGCTTCAGCACCTTACTGCCTGCTCTGCATCAAATTCAGTTTTCATTGTTGTTGCTGTTGCGGCAAAGACACAACTTTTATTTAGCCATGTTGAATGGCAATGGCAATACCAAGCACTTTGCAAGCAGCTCCAGCTCCATCTTCACTTGAAGCTCCATCTTCATCTCCATCTCCATCTGCAGCTCCATCTCCAGCTGAAGCCAAAGCCGCCGCCTGCCAATTTGCAATTCTAATGTAATTTTTTCGCGAGTCATAAGTTAGAAACGCCCAATTCTGGATTTCCTTTAAGACTTGTGTCGCCTGTTTTTAGCTTGCGGTGTTCGGTGGGGTGTTATTTAAAATTTTTGGGGTTTTCTTTGTTGCTTTTGACCAATTGTAAAAACGCCCCAAGTGGACTTTCCTTTGTTTGTGGATTTGCTCGTTAGCGGCACAAATCGATCAGAGGCGCAAACAAAACACACCAAAAAAAAAAGAAAAGAAAAACAGAAACTGAAAACCGAAAATCGGCAAGCTTCAAAAAATATGTTAATTTTTTGCTTTGCTTATGGCGGACCTTGCTTAAGAAAATTAATACAAAATCACCAGGGAGAGGGGACGTGGAATAATGGAGTGTGCGGAAACATGAATACACTTTAATTATTGAATATTATAATGAAATTAAATTTGAGCTTTTATCTGACACTTTAAAGTTTAAACGCAAGTTCACTTTGGGACTTGACTTAAATGTTGGCTCTTCTAATATTCTACATTTCAATTACAGAATCTGGCAGCGCCCTTCACATCTGGCAGCGCCCAAATGAATAGTGGGACTTATTATGCACAGTCTCTGGCAGAGATTATGGACTAGAGAGAAGTGCAAAAGCAAGTTGACGCAATCCTATCAGAGTCGCATAGATTTTTGTAGAATATGAAGATCCTATCAGAGTCGCTATCAGATTACTATCAGATTACTTTGTAGAATATGAAGATGGTGAGATTCGGTTGTCCAAGACCATAGCTGCTTTCGTCTTGACTGTCTTTGGAGTACTGCAAATTTTCCATCAGAGACTCATATATGACCGACAACTGTTTGTCCTGGCACAACATTTTTCTGTCAACTGACGGCGTCAGTCTTCTTGATATACAGAAATTGCTTTTTCTCCACCATTCTGAGGACATTTCAACATATCGTTGCCACATATTCACAACATGTTGAAATAGTAATCCTGGCCCATGGCTTAGTCGACTTCTTCATAGATAAAACTTTCTATTGAAGATGTGAAAGCAGCCCTTAGTATATTAAAATGAAATGTCACCAATCTGGTAAGGAATGAAAGGCTGCCATTTTTCCAAAAGAGTAATGAAGGCAAGCGCTAGATGTTCAGCAGCAACAGCGTAGTGTAGTTTCAGTTTGGGATACAAATCCTTGCTTTCATTTAACCTTACAATATCAAACCAAATCGTACAAATTTCTTATTGAAACTTTGAATACCCAAAGCCCATTTAAAGTGTATGCAAACACAGAAAAAGGAAGAAAATACGAAAAAAGGGATTGCAAGAAATACAAATAGCATAAACAGGGCAGGGCAGGGCGCAAGCAAATACAAAGCCAAACAATGCCAACGCATTTACATTTGCATTATTTAGCATTTAAGCGTTACGCGTTGCGTAAACAAATTGTATAAATATAAATTTAAATAAATACAAACAACTACAGAAACTCCGCAAGGCGTAATTCATTAGATTTCTTTTTTTGTTGTATTCGAAGCAAAAGCAACATGACAGAGGGCTTTGGGGCAGTGGTGTTACATTGGCTCAAGCCGAGACTCGTGTTAAAGCTGAGTATTTTAGTTGGTAAGTTTTTAAAGCCATCCCACTCACATACTCACTCGCATACACACCTACTTGCTCACACACCGATGCACTTATTGGTTTACTTGTTTACACGGCAAGCTGCTCGTTTTCACACTCTTTCTTATTTGCTTTAACATTTTCGCATGCATATGCAAGCAGCCCAAGAGCATACTTGTATACGAGAGGAACAGGACAGGAGCAGCGCCAGGTCCGGAGCGCTCCACTGTCCATCTATAGCATGTTGTTGCTATTGCCGTTGTACTGCGGTGGCATTTCGTTCGTGTGTGTGTGTGTGCGTTTTAAGTGCGCTTGTATGCGTTTCCACTTGTTTGCAATGTTTTTACATCGAATGTTGATTGTACAAAACCACTGAACAAGAAAAATTAATTATACAAAAACGTCACCGCCAAACAGCTACCGAAACTGTTGACCCAGGAGCGGGAGCAGGAGCAAAGGAAGCAGCAGCTGTAGGATCAGTAAAACCAGCTGCACCCACGTCATGTGTGTGTGTGTCATGTTGTGTTCTGCAATTTTCGTACGTTTTGCGGCTGTGTTCAAACGAGTTTATGCCTAACCATTCAGCATTCAGCAGACAGTTGAGTTGAGTTTTCACATGACTCGCATATATTTCATTATATTTATTTATTATTAAACGAATTTGGCATTAGGCAGACAACAACAGGAGACAGAGATAGAACAATGCATAACAGAACAGCAAAACCAGCCACAGAGCAACAGCAAACTGCAACCAACCAACCAACAAACAGACATTGTTGTCCTGGCAACCGCAATGCTTTAAAACGAAACTAATAAATCAGCAACAACTGGCAATTGGATGGACGGCCGGACGGACTTACAGCCAGACAGGCCAGACGATGGGAAATATTCAGCTGCTGCCTAAATATCTCCGCTATAAATTAATGTATGTAACTGGAGGTTGTTCCTTAAGAAATGCATTCCAAATAAATGATTGATGCTACGGCAACGTATAGAGAATTACATTATATAAGAGTGATTCAAAGGTATTTCGCAATAAGAATTTCATTCATTTGAAATCACCATTTTAAGGCCAGCTCACACTTGTATGCATCTTGTAGATTAGTCCTGGAATACTTCTGAAATGTTGCCTATTCATAATAAAGATGAGTTTTCTATTCGTCCTGGAATAGTTTTCCTAACTTTTTCTATTGATTTCGAAAACTCACCTTCACAGATATTATGTAAAGCTGTCACCTGTCAGCTGTTCACCATTGAAAAGTGAACATTTCTGTACCATCTTGGCTAAATATGTGCGGTTTTTCTTTAGACACATTCTATCATACCATTTGGCTTGGCTGTGTGGAACCTTTTGAAACATATACTCGCATCCTATACCCTCGCATCTTAGTTGTAAATCAATTTATCCAAGTGGTGGCATGCTTTAAAGAAATGCAACTCAACCAAATGCTGTTTGCTAAAAAATGCTCATAGCTGCTGCGCGACGCCATTTCACAAAATCGTGCAGCAACAAAAAAAAACAACAAAATAAAGAAAAAACGACGACTTTTAAGCTGAAATGCAAAAGCTTGTAGCATACTTTTAAGCGTGCGCTTAATATGAAGATGCAGCAGCCAGCAATAGGGGTAGCAGAAGAAGGAGCACCAGCACCATCACCAGGAGGTGGAGGCGGAGGTGTCAGCAATCGCCGCGGGCGATGTACGTGTTCAAGTGTGAAGCTGCCATTGCCACGCCTTGCTCGCGTGCCCGCCCCCTGCAGCACCCGGCCATTGTGCGCGTTTTTGTGGGCGGCACAAATCGACGCTTACGTTTTATTTTCTTATATGTATTATATATGTGTGTATAGTATATATATTATGTATTTTTTGCATCTAGCGGAAACTGCGTTTTTGCATTGCATTGCATTTAGATGTTGATGTTGTGTGCTGAGCTTTTGTTGCGGTGCATAGAATTGCTCTGCCTGCTGTGTGCAGCAGCCCCTGCCCACCGCAACCGCTCGCGCTCCTTGAGCGGCAAGCAAGTTTTTATTTCAAGCAGCTAACGGAAGTGCTGCCCTTGTTATTGTTGCTGCGGTTGCTAAGAAGTAAGCTAGAATAAGGCATGCGGAAAGGAGCTGAAGCAGGAGCTGGAGTTAAACAGAGACCAGCAGCAGCGAGTTTTATTTTGTTGCACAGTGTTTCTTGCACATTGTGCCACATGGCAAGCTGCAAGCTGATGACAACGACAATAACTGTAATGAAACTGAGATAAGCTGTGGCCAGCCAACACTAGCAGCGGCATGGCGGGGCGGGGCGGGGCGGGTGGAAAACAGAGCAAATCGCATGCTCATTTGTTGCTGTTTCTGCTGCTGTTGCCATTGTTGAACGCTGTGCGCAAATTGTTAGAAATGGAGTTTTGTATGAGTAGTCCGACCAAGAGGCGATTATCATGGCAACCGCACAAAGGAGTAAATGTGTGCAGGAGCTGCTTATGTCCGAGCAAGGTTAGCTGCGACCAGTAAGCAGTTTACAGTTGAGGTTAAGCAGCGGAAAGCATTATATGCCAAGCTGCTGGAGTGGCTTGATATCAATTAGTTTACCCCACAAAAAGAAAAGGAGTTGAGCTCGGAGCGCTTAATTTTAAGTTTTTTCGAAGGTATAGATATATAGTGTTCAAGGGATTTTTGAAGAAATTTTTCAACTTTTTATTTAATGAAGAAATATGGAAGGATATTCATAGAGATTTCATACTCTAGAGCATTTTTCGCCCCAAAATATTTGCCTTATTAATGAGCCCAAGTCATTCATGTATTGAGAACGGCGGCAAGGTATTCTTGAAATGTTCTAGTTACTCAAAATACAAAATTAAAACAGATTAACTCTAATTTGGTCCACGAAATATCCTTAGTAAATATCCTGTCCTTTTTTTCAGAAAGATTTTTCTTTGTTTTGCAATATTGCAACTCTTTCATATCACTGCTTTTCCGTAAGCTTTCCCCTAGCCTTTCGACAGCTAAGTAAAATTTGAAATCTCTGCCATTTCGACTCTTAAAGCCCAATCTAGCCATTGCAATGCAATGCATAATTAAAAAATTTTTACCAGTCCTTTTGCAGGACGCTAGCAAACAGCGCCTAGTAGCCTGCTCCATATATGCCCCAGCAGAACGACCAGTAACGCACTCTGACAGGCCCAGGCTCAACTGCTGCCGCCTACTTCTCCAATTCTGGCGCAATCGTCGCTGTCAGCTTCAACTACGTTCCCGTTTACACACACACACACACCAAGACAATTGGGGAAAAACTGTTGGGGACTGTGGAAATGGTTGATGTTGACATTGCCTGGCGCTCTGAAAGCGAAAAAGCCGAAATATTTTTTGCGTGCTTCTGTCAAGTTGAATGCGTGGGACCCTATACCATACCCATGCCCATGCCCATGCCCATGCCCCATACCATCCCCCATTTTGTGGGCCCATTCCTCATGTTTGGCGAGTGATTTATTTGACTGACACTTTTTTCTGCGTTGATTGCATCGTAATCCCAACATAATGAGTACTGTTATATTTCATGGCCATTCTCGTTTGGAGAGACCCAAATGAAGTAGACAATTTTTCAAAAACAAAGGCGGAATATAATAGCAAAGATGTGAAAGCGGAAGCAGAACGGAGTGGTGGATTTCAGGATTGATGGTGAAGGCTGGCATGCTCTTTGTCGCTGGTGTCCTCCCCCCTCCCCCTCCCACTCTCACTCTCGCTCTCTCTTCCTCACACTCTTCAACCATTGTGCATGTGGCACACGTAGGCGGTCACTTGAGAGGCAGCCGGCAGCGCCTTGGACAAAACGTTGCTTAAATTTCCATCATTTGTTCGTGTCGTCGCCAGCAGTAGTTGGAGCAGCAATTCAGCATTGCAGTCTAGCCACAGCCATGGGGAATGCAGGACGATATTTAAAGATAATTGTTTACAACTTTTTAAAATCCAACTTAAGGTCAACTTTCCCAAAACATCATCGTTTAGTCATATAAAATTCTTTCCAATAGAATGACATGTTCTGAAATCCCTCTCAAAAAAAATACAAAATTTTCGTATAACTAGAAATAGACGATGTCAGTTACACGGGGTTTTCGTGCTCTTATCATGGGCCCACCCGGTAGCGGTAAGGGTTATGTGGCCAAGAAGATTGTGAAGAAATTCGGTGCCTTGCACATATCCACTGGCGACATGCTAAGGGATCACATCCACTATCGCACACCACTGGGCAAGGAGGCGGAGACGTATACACAAAAAGGAGCATTAGTGCCTGATCATTTGCTCAGCCGCATGGTCGAGTCGGCCTTAGATCGTGCAGAGGACCGCAACTATGTGCTGGATGGATATCCAAGGAATATCGAGCAGGCAAAACATTTGGACGATCTGGTCGATATGGATTTTGTACTGCAGTTGGATATGCCGTTTCGGGCGATTATGTCGCGCCTAAAGTCTCGACTGGTCCATGCTAGATCGGGTCGTGTCTATAACGACGGCGATTTGGCGCCCAAGGTGCCAGGTCGGGATGATTTTACGGGTGAACGTTTGGAGCGACGACCCGACGATATGCCAGACGTGGTGATGGCACGCCTAGAGAACTATAAACATGAAATGATACCCGTAATCCGGCATTACGCCAAGCAGTACATCCTCCACACGATATTGGTGCGCAAGCATGAAAGCATGTGGCCACAGGTGGATCGTTACTTGGGCAAACGCTGGAAGAAACGCTACACCCGTGGCTTCAGGCCTTCTAAAATGGTTGACCTGGTGTGCGGCTAAATCTCTGTGTACGTGAAACTGCAAAATAAATAAAATCTCTCCAGAGCGATATTTAGAGATTCCATTAAAAGTTGACCATTGAGTAGACGTTTCAAATCAAATGTATAATTTTAAATATGGCTAAAATTGGCAATCTGATTCCGGTTGTCTGACGTTTTCAAATTGATTCTAATTGAATTGCCGGCAATCACGCTGCTTCCAACGTGCCTTTAGGTATGTTTTGACTTGCGGCCACACATCCTCGTGTCTACGCGAGCTAAAGTTCACCAGCAAACCCTCCTTACGATAGTACTCCATCACGGGCCGCATTACCTTCTCGTGCATCTGCAGGCGACGCAGTAAGACCCACGGCTCATCATCTGGACGACGACTAAGTGGCTCGCCAGTCACATCATCCAGACCCGGCTGCTGGGGTGCATTCTCCCCCAGGTTGTACACTCTGCCCGAGCTCAGATGGACCATTCTGTGACGCAGGCGGCGCATTATGGCATACCAAGAGACATCCAAATTGAACACCATATCTAGCTTGGTGTATTTAGACAGCAGTTGGGCCTGCTCCAGACTGCGTGGATAGCCGTCGAGCACGAAATTATGCTGCTGCGCCTGCTCAATGCTGCGGACGACTAATTCGGCCAGCAGATTGCTGGGCACCAGCTTGCCAGAGTCAAGAAACTTTCTCACCCGCTTGCCCAGGGCAGTCTTGTGCATCACATGGCGACGTAGTATATTGCCCGTGGAGATGTGGTGGCAGCCATAGCGATCGACAATCTTATCAGACACGTAGCCCTTGCCGCAGCCCGGTGGACCCATTAGTATGAGTCGAAAGCCGCGCTGACTGCAACGATTCATTGTCACTGTTGTTTGGATACTTTTGGAATTTGTTGGCTGTTAACATTTAAAATTTCTTTTTGTAAAACATTTTGAACTGAAATTTACGACTATGACTAGGTGTGAAGGGGAAGAGAGAGAGAGAGAGAGAGCGAGAGAGTGTTTGGCATAGCTGTGGAGCAAAGGAGCATATGATACACAATTGGCTCGACAGCAGCCCAACCAGGCTGGCTAATTTCTGGAAAGCTACTACACAGGCCTTGTCCTGCTGCTACCCGCTTACCGCTGCGTCCTGTCGCAGCTGTGTGCGGCGGCAATAAAAACTTTTATTGTTGTCACACGTAAGCTACAACCACTACAGTGAGCCAGCCTCGGCTTCTACTGTTACTGGTACAGCTTCAGTTTCACTTCGAGTTCCAACTTCGGATCGTGCCCCAGCTACTATTCTTGCTGCTGCTGCTGCTACTGCTGCTGCTGTTGTTATAGCATAACCTGCGTACACACTTCCGTTTTCCGCTTTGCGTTCTCGTCCTTTTTTCTATATACTTTTTTTCTTTTCACTTCGTTTGCGTTCTTTTTTTCGGGGTGGGCCAGGCGAAATTGAATAAAATGGCCTCAGTTAATGGCTGTCGGGCTGATTCAGTTAGCGCATAAAATGAGCCAGACCCCAGAAGCGGCAGCAGCACCAAAACCCAGACCCCAGACCCCAGGCCCAAATGCTGTTTCGGCTCCTGCGTCAGCTCCTCTCAGCTCTCGAATGTTCAGCATCTAACCATTTGGCCATCTTTCTTTTCCTCTGTCCTGGCAGTGTCCTGTATATTTTTGGTCACAAATGTGGCACGGCCTAAATCTCGGTTTTACGAGCGCATTCTTTTGTTTGTTGCTGTTGCTGTTGCTGTTGCTCGTCCTGCCCCTTTGCCATTGTTTTGTTTATTATTTGTTTTATTTTTACATACTTTGTGAGTCCGCGTCAGTCTTTAGTTGGCCCATTATGTGAATGGAGCAGCCGTAGATAGGCAAGAGCAAGGGGACACTGGATGGATCGGCTGGCAAAAGGGTGCGACACAGGAAAGGGGCAGCAGTTTGAAAATAAATGGAAACACACTGTGCTCAAGTATTATAACAGTTTTCGCTAACATAATACACTCGAAAATCTATGAATTTATGTTGAAAGCAAAATGCCTCAACAACGTGTCACTGTTTGATAGACACTTTGGATGAGAATCCTCAACGCAGCATTGTTATTCAAAGAAGCCCCCAAAATATATCGAAAATTTTTGCAAAACGGTGCTTTCGGTCAATGTCATATTCCAGCTCTATATTTTGGGCACTTATTTTTCAAATGCAGAGAGAGAAGGACAGAGAGAGAGAGAGAGAGAGAGAGAGAGAGCACGGCAGCTGTTCATAATTGTGATGGCTGTTTGCCACATTTCTTGTAGCAACACAAAGCACTACATTTTGCAATTGCAACAAATTGCAGCCAGAGCATGAATAAAAGGTTTTAAAATTTGCAAGACAAAAAGAGGAGAGAGAGAGAGAGAGCGAAACAGTGAAGAACATTTTAGGGGCAGCATCGGCCAATGCCACCGCATTTAAATGAATGATGCACAAGCGCAGACAGTTGGACATGGAAATGGCAGTGACGAGCATGACCAGCGGACAGGCCAGGAGGGCTGACAAGAGGGCATGGGGCTTTGCGGTAGCCGGTGGCCCGTTTACCTACCTATGCCGCCATCTCCTCTTCAACTTGCTGGTTCCTTTTGCTGCCACATGGAATGACGAAATGGCCGCTCGCTGCCTCGACGCTGTTCCGCTGCTCCACTGGTTCGTTGGCTGGTTGAGTGTTTAAAACGGCTATTGTGCAGCTTGTGGTTGCTTTGCAAATTGAATAAAAGTTCATTCGAGTGTAAGAGAACCGATAGCACACCCATACACACATAAGCACACACACATACACAGAAACACACATACAGGGGAAAAAAGTGCGAGCCAACGAACATTGAATGAATGTGAATGTAATCGTTTTGCAAATGAAAATTGATTTTTGAATTGTGGATAGCCTCTACCCATCCGGCCAGCTCTATCACTCTCCGGCTCTGCTCTGCTGGCGTAGCAACTAAATGAAATCAGCGGCAGGCTGGACAACAAGAAAAACAGAAAAAACAGAAAAACAAAAAAGCCAGGCGTTACCACCGTTGCGCAATTTGGTTTTTAATTTAAATGCAAAAATTTAAATATAAATTTAAATCTCACAATTGGCAGCTGAAAAACGCTGTTGATGATGATCGATGATGATGATGATGATGAAAAAAGCAACTAAAAATGGCCATAAATAATGCAGAGCTTAAATTTTTATTTTTGCCAACCCAGCATTCATTTTTTCATAAAATAAGCTGGATAAAATTTGTATTTAAAAAAAAGGACATTTAAATATTTGTATTATGTTTATGATTTTCACAGATTACTGAGAATACAAATTTAATATAAAAAACATGTTGGAGTAAGAAATCCTTAGACCATAAGCTGAGGGTTAAAAAAGCTATATCAATGTATGTTATTTCGTTTTATCGCCAAGTTATCTGGCGAAAACTAAGCATTTTCTGCTTGCATTTCTTTCAAAATATCTGCAAAAGTATGGCCAAATTACTGAGCTTAGCCCAAAAACAAAACTTCAAAATGTTTGGCGGGTATCCACCGATAATAGCGCCAAGCAATCGACGCTCTAATTGTGCGCTAGTGTGTGCTTGTGTGTGAGAAGAAACGCACAAAAGTATGCTATACATTTTTTATGCGTCCCTAACAATAGCAAAAGCATACGGATACAGAATATGCGCTTGCCAGTTGGCCCTCCACGGCCACGGTGCTTTTCTTATGCCACAACGTTTTGCTTAACGAATGGAGATGGAGTGGCAAAGAGAGAGGGAGGCGAACGGACACACAGAGCAAAAGACGTACAGACGAACAGGGAACAAAGTGGATTTGAATTATTCAAAAAATGCGATTGTTATTTGCAAAATGTGCAGTGAATTGAGACGCGAGCAGACAAGCGACGACGATGACGACGAGCATGGGTTTGGGGTACTGTTACTAGGATAAGGACGAAGATGACTATGTCTACGTTGGCTATATGCTGGCTCTGCGATTTACGTTGAAAATAATGTTGTATTTATGAGCTTGAATAGTTGGCTAAAGAGTTAAAGTTGTACGCGTATAATGGTGGGTGGGAGTGCGGTAGGAGGAGCCAGCTGGAATGACGAAATGATGGTAATAGCAGGCAGTTAAGTTGAGCGTTAAATGCGCATACGGTTTTGCCAGGACTTTCAGTACCAACTTCAATGGAAGTAAACCATCAATGCGAACTGTAAACTATTACATAGAAAATGTAAGTGTTTGCCTTGAAATTATAACTATTCCAAGAACACTATAAATTCCATTATATATAATAGTCATAAATTGAATTCTAGAAAGAAAGTTCAACTCATTTTGCTTCTGAAGAGTTTCAACATTGGCTTGCCTTTATATATCACAAAATACTATCTAGGAAATGCATTACATATTGAAGAAACGCATTATAGATAAAGAAATTACATATGACACTAAGCCAAGGCTACCATAGTCAGCTAGCGTCATCTAACAGCTATTTATCATCATGGTGAATCAGGCTACATTGTAAATGCATTCTCTACTGACTTCCCCTTTGCCCACCTGCCAGATCCCATGCTTTTCTGCAGAGCTGGGTGACATTGCACTCTACTGACTCTGTCCGGCTGCTTTAGCAAAGTCATTATAAATGAAAGCGCAGTCAGCTAACCAACCTATTCAAGCAATTCAGCCAAGCCCCACTCCCCTCCCAAAGAGCATTTCGCATCCTCCCCCGAAAACCAAAAATGGTTTTAATCAGTTATTCATGAGACCGAGCAAGAGTACAGACGTCAAACAAAAGCCTCTGCCGGTTGACATTGGAAAGGATGATGGCAACAGAAAAAAATCAGCAACAACAACAACAGCAAAAACAAAAACACAGCAAAATGTAAGCGAAAAAAAATTTATGAGCTGGAAAAAAGAGGCTGCATAACTTGCATAAAACTCCCGGCAACGGAGCTCTGCGAAACAACAGCAACAACAATTAGCTGCAACTTAAAAAGAAGGCGCAAAAGGTTTGTTTATTTTGCCAAAAGGGTGGCGGCCATTCAGGGGGTGGTGTGGGTGCAGGCGCGTTGAAGCAGACAGTCAGACAGCTATAGAAGCGGAGAAGATGATGACTAACTGACGTGGTGACAGTTAGGTATAAAATACGAATACACAGAAAAAATGTATATCAAGAGAAATGTAAACATATTCATGTCATATGGATGTATATAATGGAACAGATGTATATATATAGTCATATATATATCTTATTAATTCCTAATCATAATAAATCACAAATATCAATTGTATTATATTGAAAAGATATCGATAAGATGGAATAAAAAGATCTGAAAGAAGCGGACAGAGCGTCATGGAAATATAATCCAATAAAGGATTTTAAGTTTACCTGAAGAAACTCAGCGTACTTTCAAAAAATTTCGTATTTTTGTAATCGGGCTGATGAAAGTATTCATCTGCTGAGTCTAGAGATCCATTTCGAGCTTGCAAATGATGAAAACATTAAACAGAAAAACGAATTCATATTGAGTGAACCAATTTATTTCAATCAGCGATGGGCAGGTAGAACTCTTTAGCCAAGTCACAATAGAAACATTTGCAGCTGCGGAAGAAGCTCGAAAAGCAGAATAGAAAATTAAGCAACAACAAAAAGCATACGCATGGTATTTGGGATTTTGTCGCGCTGACAGATTCTAACGGTAGTTTTTGTTGTAGGTGTTGTTGTAAATGTTGTTGTAGTGCTCCCGATTCAAAATTGGCTGCCCACCGCTGTGTTATATATATCTTGTCTATAAATATAAAACTATTTGTCTGACTGAGTAACCGTTTGGGCAACTCAGCAAAGGCGAAACCATAATAGTTACGTGGCGAAATTGTTCATAAAAGGTCGACTTTATGGCGCAGGTTGCCAAATACTTACTGAGAGTGTCAAAACGGAAAAAGTTAAAGTTAATGAAAGTTAAAGAGGAAGACCAAATATATAGATATTCAACTGGGATCATCTTTGATCTTCACTAATTTTCAATTTGCGCATCCATCTACGTGTGGCATTTTGCTTTGTATCGTTGCTAGGCTTTAAGAGCTGCAAAGTTTGAAGCGGCGCGTTTCAAAGTATTGCCCCTTATTCTGTGAACTTTGCCTTCTTCAATGTGGCAGATGAGGCTGTGGTGGATTGCTTGAAGTTTTTGGACTGCGATGTGGCGGCTTAGATGCAAACCTCGTCAACCACCAGGGAAGTATTTCATACAATATAATATCTATATTTTATAAAGTATTTCCAAATCATGCAAAAACATCATTATATTAAGTTTGCTAGAACTTTTTGCCCAGTGTATGGCTTCTCTATATGTTAATATCTATGTGTATTGTGTGCGCGTTGACGGAACCACTCCAAACTAATGAGTATGCATATGCATATTGTATATGCTTGTGTGAAGAAAGGGGGTAACAGCAGGGGGCGGTCGCTTTTGTTGCAACAACTCAAAATGCACTTGGAACAGGTATAACATGTCTTGTCTTGTCAAGGGCTCGTCGCTAAGCCTCGACGCGCTGATTTTGTTTTGTTTTCTTCACAGAGCTTCAAATTAGTTGGGCCCAACAGAGAAAAAAAAAATAAGGAAAAAACATAAAAGCATAAATGCAAATGAATGCAAGTAAGTGTAGAAACTCGACAAGGGTTGCTGGTGTTGCATGCTGTTGCCTTGTGTGTCCTGTCAGCAGCTCCTTTGCATGCGACTTGCTTTGCCTTTGCATTGCGTCTGCCTTTCGTCACGCCTCATTAATGCAGGCCTGATTGGACTTTTTGTTTGTGCAACACACACATACACACACACGTCATACACTTGCATTTACATTCCCATTCACAAAGCGATTCCCCAGACCATTCCCATTCGCATTCGCATTCCCATTTTCAAACCCATACGCATACCCACACCCATTTCCATAGCCATGCCCCTGTGCACTTAAGTAGCTTGGTTTTAAACAATTACATTATGCTCTGTGTGTGTGTGTGTGTGCGTGTGCCTCTCTCTATGTGTCTGTCTGTGTGCGTGTGAATAAATGTCGACTGCTGATTGAAAATTCTTGTGCAAAAATGTCCGCGTCGACGTCGACGTCTGCTGCTGCTCTGACATGCTGCTGCTCATTACATTAATTGCTTTGGCTTGTCTTTGCGACAGCCACAGCAGCAACGTGCACTACATGCTGCAAAGGGCAACTGCATACGGTGCGTATGCGTATTATGCATGAGTGTGCGAGATCAGCTATATGTATGTGTGTGTGTGTGTGCAAGAGCATGTGCAAGTACATCTGGGTGTGTGTGTATGTGTCAGTTGGAGCAGCAGTCGCATTTCAATTTCAATTTTGCAATTTTGGCAGCTGCCAGGTGGCGCTGTCGCTCCAACTGTCTGTTCGCCTATATCATGGCTGTGTATAGTACAGTTACAGTAGAGTGGAGGCCCATGTACCAACCCAAGACCATACCCAATGCCCACCACTCCACTCCACTCCCAATGCCATTTCACTTACACAAACCCTAGCCTTTTTATCGCTTTTGCCCCTCATCAATTCACTGGCTAACAGATTTGCGCAGCTGTTTCTCTGACTGCATGAGTGTGTGTGTGTTTTTTTTTTTTTTTTTTTTGTATTCGTTTATTATCACTATTTGCGATTAAGACTAAATAACAAGCTACTAACTTAAGAATAATGACTAATAGGAATAAAAGGATGAGACGGGGCTTTCCCTCTGCGGTACGGCCGTGAAGCATTGCTTCGCAGAAGGTTCGGCGCCGCCTAGTCCATAGAGCGCCGCGCGCGCTCAGCTCTCCGCAGGGCGACCATTACGTCCATGGCAAAGTTACTGGCGGCCTGCCAGTTCTCCGCGCTCTTCAGCATAGATGGGATAAAGTTCGCCACCGAGATCTCGGATCCCAATTCCAGTTCCAGTTTTCGTCGCTGGGGCGAAAATTTTGGGCACTTGAATATAACGTGTTCGGCATCTTCGACCACTCCTCGGCCACACCATGTACATTCCTCTGACAGCTCATGTCCGAAACGGTGCAGATAGCTGCGGAAGCAGCCATGCCCACTAAGGAGCTGAGTCAGGTAGTAGTTTACCTGGCCGTGCTTTCTACCAGTCCAGGCTTGGAGATTGGGGATAAGACGGTGTGTCCACCGGCCCTTGGTAGACCTGTCCCACCGTTCTGCCATTTCTGCAGTGTCTGCCTTCTCGCTGCCTCTCGTATCTCCTTTTTAAGTGACGGCGGAGTGTCGCCCCCGTGTAGTTTCCGATGTATAGCGGTTCGTTCGGCCGCTATCTCCTCTATGGGCGCAACGCCAGCTATGACATGGGCTGCGTCGTCCGATACGGTCCTGAAGGCGCTGCAGATCCGAATGGATCCCAGACGGTGTGTTGCCAAGATGCCACGACTATAACTGTTCGACTGGAGCGCATTTAGCCAGACTGGAGCCGCATATAGCATAGTTGCTCTTGTCACGCTTGACAGTAGGATCCTCCTCCATTGTTTTGGGCCTCTCGTGTTGAGCATTATCCGTGAGAGCGCTCGGCTCGTTGCTGCTGCTTTTCTCCGACATATTCCAGGTGCTCTCGGAAGCTCAGCCTTGTATCGAGCATCACGCCAAGGTACTTGATTGCCCTTTTGGACTGGACAATTGTGCCTGCCACACTAACGTGGGCTATCTCCCACTTTCTTCCGGCTACTTATTAGGACTGCCTCGGTTTTCTGGGGAGCAAGCTCGAGGCCAACGGATGTGAGCCATTGTGCTATCAGTTCGATGGATTGATTGCACATATCCTCCGTTTGGTGTAGCTCTTTGCCCACGCTCACCACCGCCACGTCGTCAGCGAAACCACAGTAGCTGGCACCCTCTGGTAAGGTCAGCCGGAAGATCCCGTCGTACATCACGTTCCACAGTAACGGTCCTAGAACTGAACCTTGAGGAACACCGCAAGAGACTTGGTGCGACCTGGTACCGTCGATAGTGTCGTACCAGAGGACGCGGTTCCTAAAGTAGCTGCGAATCATGTGCACCAGGTTCGCAGGAACTCCGAAGCCAGATAAGGCGTCAAGAATGCAGCTCCACCTCGCCGAGTTGAACGCGTTCTTTATGTCCAGCGTGGTGACCAGGCAATATTTTTTGGCGCCGCCCTTCCATCTAGTGCCGGCAATGGCACCAGAGGCTATGTCAACCACCTTGGTTATCGCATCCAAAGTCGATTTCGCCTTCCGGAATCCGTACTGCTGCGGTGAGAGGTCACCTCCTATATGTATGGCTTGCTCGAGGCGCGTGCAGATTAGCTTCTCGAGGATCTTCCCTGCCGAGTCAAGAAGGCAGATTGGCCTGTACGACGAGGGCTCGTTGGCCGGTTTGCCTGCTTTAGGAATGAGGACCAGCTTCTGCAGTTTCCATCTTTCAGGGAATATGCCTTCGCGTAGACACTGGTTGTAAAGAGTCACAAAGGACTCGGGACGCAGTGCGAGAGCTAGCTTGAGGGCTCGGTTCGGGATACCGTCTGGCCCAGGTGCCTTGCTCTGCTTCAGGTTTTTGGCGGCCGTCGCGATTTCCTCCAGAGATACCTCGGTGAAAGGTCCATGAGGAGGATGGGCGGGCGGTGGTCCAGGTTCATCCCTGAGTTCTTCCCTCCTGTGGGGGAAGAGGTGCTCGACGATGGTTTTGAGCGCGGGAGGATCTGCTGGGGCTGGCTGCCGATTGGAGTTAAGTCTTTTAACCACGATCTTATACGCGTTTCCCCAGGGGTCTTGCTCGGCTGAGTCACATAGTTGCAGGAAGCAGTTGCGCTTGCTCTCGCGGATGGCTACTTTGAGTGCTTTCCTGTGCCTCCGGTAGTTGGCTTGGTGATCCTCGAAGGTAGATGCACCGCGGGAGCGCTGGTAGCGGCGTCTAGATTGGATACAGGCAGTCGCATGCTCGCAATGCGCTCATTCCACCAATAGACTGGCTCGTGGTGGTGCCTATACGCCCTTCTGGTTGCCATACTAGCGTCGCATGCACTTGCTATGTGTGACATGAGCCGAGAAGCCATGCACTCAGCGTTAGCCCCTAGAGCTAGGTGCTGCAGCCTATCCGCGAAGACTTGAGTATTCAAGGACTCGACTCGATAGCTCTTCCAGTGGGAAACAGTGGGTTGCCGCCTAGCCGTGCGTCCGCCAACTGTGTAGAGAATAGCTACGTGGTCACTCGCTGTGTATGCGCTGCTTATCCTCCAGTTTGCTGTTTGTGCAGTCGGCCCACTGACGAAAGTCAGGTCAACTACTGATCCAGTTCCAGCTCGACTAAACGTGTGCTGGTTGCCTTGGTTTAGGAGAGCCACGTCCAGCACTGAAAATGCCTCGAGAAGGCTCCGGCCTCTCGCGTTCGTGGTCGTGCTGCCCCACTCGACTGCCCATGCGTTGAAATCACCGGCGATCACCATTGGGTGACGGCCTCGTGCATCGGCCACCAACGCGTCGAGTGAGTTGACGAACTCGTTGAGGGTCAGGCTGGGCGCGAGGTATACGCTGTATACCCACAGGTTCTTTACCCTCGCACGGACAAAGCCATCTGACTGGTAGACGTTCGTGAAGATGGCTGCTGGTACTCCGCACCGCAGATAGCCGCCTTCCCGGAAGTGTCTAGTGCGCAGCTTGCGCTGGGGAGGATCTTGTAGGGCTCGCTAAGAACTGCCAGGTCCGCCTTTAGTTCGCGCACTGTTTGTGACAGCAGAGCCCTGAGCTGCCATGCAATGGTTCAGGTTGAGCTGAATTACTTCCATATTTTGGCCGTTCCGGTACCTCCTGTCCTTTTGGGCGCCAACGGGCATGCTTGGCTGCCTGCCTGGTGGTGCGCTGCATTCTGGTTGCCGGCGCTACTGCACAGAAAGCATTTTGCAGCGTTCGTGCACGCAGCGGCTTTGTGTCCTTCTACGCCACATCTGATGCAGCAGTTGCTCCTGTCGGTGGTGCTTCTACAACTGCTGGAGATGTGACCGAACTCCAGGCATTTGTAGCATCTAACCCGTGCCTCTATGGGTTTTATACGGCAACGAGTCCACCCGATCCGCACTTTACCCAGTTCGCGTACCTTCTTTGCGAAGCTTGACGGGACTGAGATGATGGCCACCTGGCTCCCAGCGTATGCGTTTCGCATGCTCTTAACGGTGCATGTGTCCGGAGCGAGTTGCGCTTGCGCAGTTATTTCCGCTGCTACGTCCTCCTTGCTTACCAGCTCGTCCAGATCTCTTATTAAAAAGAGGGCCTCCTGTGTGACTGATCTTATGCCAGCGCTATCTCCAAGGACGTCCGAAATGTCCTTTTTGAGCTTCTGGGTGCAGTCAAGGCCGGAGCCATTGAGCTCCAGCAGAAGATCCCCTTTGGCAGTTCGGCGGACTTTGGCAACGTTCTCGCCGACGCTCTTTAGTTGGTCATCCTGGCGGCGGGTGACCATGGCGAGGATATCGCTATAGGTTGCCTTCCCATTTGCGCTTATGATTAGTGCGTCCGGCTTACTGGTGGCTTCCCTTTTCTGCTGGCTCTTTTTGGTGATCCTAATGGTATCCTTGCTTGAAGCGTGCTGGTCCCGCTGCTGTTTTCCTGCTGGCTTGGGTGGCTCCGCTCTGTTACGTGAGGCTGCAGAAGCCTTCTGCGACTGCACCAGCTTCCAAGCGCCTCCCGAGGAGCTAGTGTAGTTCTGTACTACATTCGGCGAGGTTTGCGTCTCGCAGTCTGAGTGTGTGTGTGTATGTGTGTGTGTGTGTGTGTTTGTGTATCAATGTGTAAGTCTGTGCACCCGAAATGTATGTCGCCTGTCAAATTACTTGAATCTCTGCTCTCTGCAGTGGTCGGCCTGGCCCGCCCAAGCCATCTCAATGCAGTTGGACCCACATTTGTGCGCTTGGTTTGTCGTGCCAGTCAAGCATAATATGATTATGTAGATGCTGTTCTCCAACACATGAATGTGTATACACCCACACAAACAAATACACAAAGTAATACTACAAACATTTTGAAGTTTTTCTTAGCGCATAGTTTGGTGATATTTTGGAAAATAGTTTGGCTATAACAAAGTCAAAATACATATATTTTGCCTAACTGTCGTCTGGGAGACTTCTGCAATAGTTAGACGATGGCCCGCATCATCTAACAGTGATATTTGATTTGAACTGTTTGATATCTTATATACACGTTTATTTGAGGCCTTCTGATTTTGTCATAGCACAAGTCTCCTTAAAAAATTCAGTTCTTCAGCGATAGAAAATGTTTGCATTGCATAAACCAAACGTGCTTTGCGCATTATGCCATTTCAGATGTGTGGGATGTAGACGCACAAAAAGTATAGATACGATACCATACGATACCAACAACAACAACACAACAACTATAACAATAACAACAAGTACTATAACAGCATCAATAGAAAGCTGTCAAATCGTATTTATTATTTTATGTTTTCATTTTGAAAATTGCCCTTGCTGTTGCTGTGATTACATAGAACAAAAAGCACTATCTGTCTAAATGTCTAGATGTCGATGTCGTATCGTCTATCTGATGCCTTGCCTGCCTGCCTGCCTGCCTGCCTGTATGTCCGCCCGTCTGTTCGTCTGCCAGTCCGTCTATGCTGTGTAACTAATCGACTGTTGCCGGAGCGCGTCAAGTGCCAGGATCTACTTCTCATGTTCCCTCTCATGTGCCCTCATTGTGTGCACACACACACACACCAAAAAAAAAAAAAGGAAAACCTCATGACTTTTACCAACAACTCAGAAGCAGCCATGCTTTTTGTTCTCCTTTTATTCCTGCTGTGTATGTGTGAGTGTGTCTCAAAGTCCCTTAGCAATCAGGATTTGGTATGCAAATTTGTAAAATGGAATTGCATAAATATTAGAAATCAATATTGGGTTTCCTTTTGGTGTTGCTGTCGGACAGGCTGCATAAAATGGGCAAAGCAAAGAAAACGCTTGAATGTTTGCAGATTAAAAGATAAACGCTCACAAAGTGTCATTAACTTGACTAAATGCTTTCCCTGTCCGTGTCAATTCACTTAACGTATGCCTATGAGGAAAGTTTCCAGCCATCGCCATCGCCCTTGCTCCGTCACCCAGCAGCACCTTTACCTTCCGGCCAAACGTGTGCTAAACATGCAGCTTGTGGTCGTGGTTACATGTTCATGCTTATGCCCATGCCCATTCCCAGATCCAATTCCCTTTGCCATCCCTTGACCTGTCTGTCCCGTGTCTGATGATGAAAACAGTTTGCAACTAATTAAGCTGCACGCACAATCTAACATGCAAGTTAACACCAGCCGGCAAGGACCAGAAGCTGGCGCCACTAAGGCATTGTATGAATTGGGGGTGTTTGGCGTTCCGTACAGTGGTTGAAGAGTGCATGGAAATTGCAATTCAAATCATAGATATGAAACGATTTCAATGTAGAGACAAGTCATAAAAGTCATATTCACTTATTTGTATCTTAGGGGTGGATTTTGATCCTATTGAAATTTGAATTTTGATAAACGATGCCATGAAAGTTAACTTCAATTTAACTATTTGGATCTTACCATTTAGGCTGTACGTAATTGAAAAAGATCGAGTTGAGGGAGAGCATGATAGCATCTCATTAAGGTTCTCTCAAGAAAACCCCCGAAAGATGTATCAAACACAAAAGCTATGTAACAGATACTAAGTTTTCTTAAAAGGACCTCATTTATCCATGGACCTTACCTGTCTATTCTATCTGCTTTAAGCATTATTATTCATTTCGTTTTTTTTTTTTAATTTTTTCAACTATTCAAAAAGTTCTTTCAAAGCCCTTCCGTCTCCTCCTCTTATATATAAAACTATCCAAAATTTGTAATTAATTTCAAATATATTTTCTATAGCTCTTGCCCCACTGTTGCCATACCCCATGACGGCAAGGTAATATGCAATAAAAACGATATGCTGCCTCCTGCCATACCCGATGCTGCCACCACATTTGACCGCAGTTAACAAAGCACCGTACGCCACCCCATCCCGAACCCAATTCTAGCCAGCCCGAGGCCGACTCTACAACCGTTTGGCCTAGCTATTCGATGGCCCCGGGTCCTAGTGTCCTGGCGGTATCCTACTACGCACACAATAATAAGTGACGCATTTAATCTGATTTGCTTTATGACATGTTCATGACGAGAACAATTAAAATGTGCGGTTGGCTAGGCAGCAGTCAATGATGATGAGCTGAGGGGTGGAACTTTATATAGGCTGGAGATGTTGCCATCAGCCAATGATGTTCATATTGTTGTTGTTGTTGTTGTTATTGCTGTTGATGTTGCTGCTGTTGGCCGGCGTAAAAAGCAAATTGTTTAATGTGCCGTGAATAAGTGACAAAACAGCTGAACTTTGCGTAGGCTGGCTGGCTGTTTGGTTGCTGATTCCTGGCCAGATCCAGGGCCATGGCTCTATGTTGACTTTATCGACGCGTGGTTAGGTTGGACAGTTGGGGGTGACACGGGTTTTGGTCTTATCGGGTGGCAAGGGTTTATGCCATTAGCTTTGTGGCGCTGTTTGTATGTACAGTTGACTGGAGCTGTAGCTGCGACTACGGATGGAGTTTTGGGGGTCGTATCTCTTGATTAGTTAGCTCCCTGATTCATTGACTGAATAACTATGTTTGTATCTGTGTATGTGTATGTGTGTGTGTGTGTGTGTGTGTGTATGTTTGTTAATATTAATGGTCATGGCTAAAAATGTCAATAATTTGCGAAAGTAACAGCTTTATTTGGACCTTTGGCCTGACAATTGGCCACCCCCAAATTGTTAGTGATGTGAATACACTTAAACAAAAGTGCGTTGTGATTAGGAAATACAACAGAGGAAGGGTAAAATGTACAGAATGGGGTACTTTGTGGCAAACATATCGATATCTCAAACAGAAGCTTGACCTTCTCCTCAATATTTGAAGACATCACCTTCAAGTATCAACTTTCAAACCTTCATACTTTTATAATTTTGTAATCAAAGAGGTTACAAAATAGCCAATTTAATATCTGGTCTAGATTCTAGGATATATGATGTTGTCAATGCTCAAGATATAGACAATTCTTTCGTGCTTCAATTGAATGCTAGAAGACATCTTTTCCAACACCTCTTAAGAGTCAAGCTTCGTATATGAGAGCATTTGGGCATTGAGTTAAGACGGATTTATATCAAATTCACTTTATAATCGACTCAAATATATAAACAATGTAAAGCTTTCAAGACATTGGCTTTCTGAATGAAATAACTAATTTTGAAAAAGGACCTCTAAATATTCCTAAACAATCAAAAGAAGGTTAACAATATGCGAGGTGCATTACCATTGCTTTACTAAGAATGATAATGAGACTTAATGTTTTCAAAATGCTGCCAAAATGCATAGATTTTGAGCTGAATTACTCAAATTTGTATATCCAATGTTTTCTCGAGTGTATACACAGTTTGCGCTTTGGCCATAATTGTGTCAGTAATTGGACATAATGCGACAATGTGTTCATGCAGCAAAGCTCTCTCGCTCGTTTCCTCTATGTCAGCCTCTATGTCTCTCTGTCTGTTTGTCTGTTTGTCTGTCTGTCTGTCTGTCTGTTTGTCTGTTTGTTGTTATTTTCTACTTACACACGCCTCGCTGAGTTGATGTTGCCGTTGCCGTTGCCGTTGCCCTTCGCTTCGCTTTGCTTTGCTTCGCTTCGTCATCCTTCACATCGCATCCTTTGGCTGCTGTAAACTTTGTTGCAGTTTGTTTTATACTATTGTTTTGTAATGGCGAAATTATAGACCCAAGCGACGACCCTTAAGCTTCATTTCGCTAGCTCGCACTCACTCATACACTCACTCCGGCTGCCTGTTCTACAGCCTGTGTGACTGGCATAGCCAAGCAGCAGCAGCCAGCAGCAGCAGCAGCCGAGCTCCAGCCAAGCCAAAGACACACTATGCTCGTCTTTGGCGGCGTCGCTTGTTCATCTTTGGCATTATCTACTTCCGCCATAAACAGCAACAACTTTTCATCTTTGAGCCAAGCAACATTTTTGTCTTTGTCTTCTGTCTTGGTCTTGTGCTTTTCTTGCTGCTCCTGTGCCACGTTGTGTTTTTTTATGATTTTTATTTTGATTTCCCTTCAACTAACTTCCCAGCAAAGCCACAAACCAGCCAGAGAGAGAGAGAGAGAGAACGGGCAAGAGAAATCGTTGCTATTTTTGCAAATTGCCTACAATGATGGTCACAAGTTCGCGTCGTGGTCTAAGTCACAGACTCAGCCTTCAGTCTCTGACTCTCAATGTTTCCAATGTTATGCTGCTGTGACTCCACTCAACCCGCCCCACCTTGGCCTGGCACCCGGAAAATATTATTTCGCTTGACTTTTACAATGGGCCCAGGCTTTGGCCCAGGCATGCTCTATCAGCCTACCTATACCCGTAACCGTAACCATGCCCCTTTTCTCAGTTACTTTTATTTTATGCTTTTTCCGTTTAGCTGTTGTTGCTGATGTTATTGGACTGCTCCTGATATTCAGGAGGAGCCCTGTTCTTCTTGTTGTTGTTGTTGTTGTTGTTTATGTCGATGTCGCTGGCGACATCTCGTCCAAGAAACTATTTTGCTATTTGTTTTGCCTAACTCGATTTTTCACTGGTTGCCTTTTGTCTGCTTGGATGGGCTCTCTTTCTGGTAGAACCCAAAATTTCTCACCCACTGCCTGCCATCCCTAACACGTCCTGGCACACCTCCACTCACCCGCCTGTACTACCACTGCCTCTGACACATCTGAGACATAGAAAAATACATTTGACAAAGCAGCGGCAGTCGTTGTTCGTTCGATTCTTCTTTTATTTTTTCTTATTTCTATTTTTGGTGCCCGAGCCTGTCATCATTTTCTTCTCCCCCATTTTCGGTTGGTTGTTGTTGTTGGTGCTTTTCCGATTTGCCATTCATTTTGTGTTTTTGTAATGATTTTCATGCTAATCACAGCAATTGACGCGTATGCGGCTTTGACAGTCAAGTTCAGTTGACTTGAGTTGACTGAGTTGTGTTCTGTTCTGTCCTGTTCAGTTGAGTTGAGTTGAGTTAGTTAGTCCTTCAGCTAGTCGCGGGTTGGGACTAGTCCCAGCCTTGTCAACGCAACGGCAGACCCAAGTCAAAACAAACATTTCCCCAAATATCTTTTTTTTATTGAACAACTAATGAAATCACAAGAAATTTGCGGAATTCAATCTCAAAGATTGTATTTTATTTGGTTTTTTATGGGTTGATAACGTTGTTAGGCCGTTGGAAAGGCATGGGTAACGTTCGAGATAGGCAATGAAAGAAACACTTTAAGTACAGTTAAGAGTATGAGATGAAGGTCTGTGTGGGTGTCTCTGTCTTGTGCTTGAATATATTTAAAGCCGAATTTGAACTTGTTATTTGTATTTATAACAGAGGCAGTAAGTAGATGTTCAAAAGGAAACACTATATTGTGTGCGTATACAAGGCTCCACAAGGATTAGGATGGATTTAATAGTAGAGAGACATCAGCGAAACCAGATCCTTATAGAGAACTCATGAAACAGTTCGACATCGCCAGCTTAGGGTGCCGAAATGGTTACGAATGGGCCATTGCCTAGGGTTACGACAAAGTTTCTTAGAAGTTTCCAAGAAACATTAGAACTGCGATGAAGGATAGTTTGGATGCCAAGAAAGAGGTCCATAATGCATTGCTGAGGGCCAACCAAGGACTCCATTTCTGGGCAAGAAATTGATGCAGATTTCCCTTCTCTTCTCCTAAAAGTTTATATAAACAGTTCTACTTACAGCTTGATAAATGATTCAATTACTGCACAAATCATTTCTTTCATCAAAATTTCAATTTAAGCCTTCGAAGTGCCCCTCATTACAATGTATTGGAAAGGTTTTATACCATAACCATCCCTGCCTTAAAACAGGAAATTAAACGCTTTATCAACCGAAGCTTTTTACAAAGAATTGCATTCATGAATGAATGAGCTCAAAGCGGGTACACTGTATATTGTCTCCTCTGGGTATGCTTATTCATTTTCGCTTAGCCTAGGGCAGGCATCTAAAATTCATTACATTTCCCAAAAAGAAGAAGCAATAGTTGGCTTGATTGCATTTTGTTTTCGGATTCGCCATTGATCGATTTTAATGCCCTCGCATTACGCTATCATTTATTGGCAAGGAAAATTGAAAGTATTTATCACGTTGCTAATAAATGAATGCCTCGATGGATTTAGATTGGACTTGGACGTCTGGATGCTGCGTTAAGCTGGCGCACAATTTTTCAAAGTTGAAATTAATAACAAAGTTGTTTTTTTTTCTGTTTGCCTTCTTTGGTGTGCGCTTTGGTTTTTTGTTGCGACGTTGTCGTCCACTTTCATTTGGCTTGCCTTTAATTTTTCTTTTATCTGCCATTGAACAATGGCAGTCAGAAGAGCACATTTTGGCTGATGGGTAGTAGCCAGCATGGAGCAGTGGATGTGGGTGGTGGAGGGGGCTTGGGCAGTGGTGAAGAAGCAGCATAATAAATTAAGCGCTGCTTGCCCGTTGGGCTGCCACTTGGCCAAAATAAATTGCACTAAGCGAAAAATAACAACTCAATCTATGAAAGCGAACGACGACGACGATGACGATGACGACGACGAACGATGAACGACAAAAACTGGAGGCCAGAAAATTGAAGGAGCAGTGTTGAGGACACCAAGAGCACAACGACTACCGACGCCAACGACGACAAATGGAAAAAGTGCGCAACACAATGGACAAAAAGAGAGGAAAAAGGGATATAAACAGATTACGTCGTTATTGGCGTTGCCTCTGCCGTTGCCGTTGCCGCTGCCGCTGCTGCTGCTGTTGCTGTTGTTCCTTCTGCCACTGACCAGCAAGTGCCCACACATGTGCCGTAGGGAGCTATGCCAGAGCAATGGAAATTGGTGTGTGGCGACAGCTACCTAGATAGCTGGATAACTGGGATAGTGGAATTGGCAAAGGCATTGCTATCTATGCATGGGCCATGCTTTTCTCGATTGATTTTGCGTCCTTCGCGTGCACATCACCTGCAGGCTAAGCTGCTTTTTTCAGCTGAAGCTCATGTCCTGGCCGTGTCTGTAGCTGGCACTGTGTGAGCAGTGAAGCGTTAACGTTTCGTGTCGCCTTTGTTGTCCTGCGGCACATGCTCTGGCCCAGGTCCTGGTCTTGCTCCTGCCTTATCCTGCGCTGTCCTGCATTAATTTATTTCATGTCGCCTGCGTTGACATTCTTTACCTTGCCTCTTAGCTAGCGACAATCGTGCAACAATTCCAATGCTGCGTTTTGTTAATTAATTTGCTCATTTATTGCCTTAGACACACAAACACACCCACACTCACCCACATGGCACCCACAGCACATATACGCTGTAAATCCTGTCAAGCTGCTTAGAACCCACGCTGATTGAGACTTTAGAACCTTTAGAGTGAACTTTGTGGCTATCTGCAGACGGCAGCTGTGCAATCTTTGCCAACTCCCTTTTATCGCACTCTTTTGCGCTCACTTGTTTTTCACTTCACCTTCTTCTGGTCGGTTTTCAGTTTCGGTTTATGAAAAACAATAACAAAAACATAAATCAAACAACTCGGGCATAATATTTCGTATAGCTTTGCTGTTTTTTAGCTGACCAAATGTGCAAAAATAGAAAAATTAAAGAAAGAGTGCCACAGAAAATGTTCGGCAACAGCAGCTGCATTCTCTATTGCCCGCTTAAAAAGAGTAAAAAAAATGCCCACATGAATGGACGGATTTTGTAGCTATAATCTGGCTATAATCCTTAAAGCCGTACCACCACCACCAGCACAAGATGGACGAGCATTGTTCGAGCTATGGCAATCAGTTGCAGTTGGGAGTTGGACTATGAATTTGAGAACTTTCAAATGGTGGCAATGGTATTTAGCTTTCGGGGTTGGCTTTAAGAGCTTTAATTAGAGAGCTTCCTTCGGTTTGGTATTTCTGGAGTGGACTTCTGAACTGTCAAGTGGACAGAAAATATGTGGGCACTTGTGCTTGTACATTTTGTGGTTGCCCTACAGTTCGATTCAAATTTACTGAGATTATTCTATCTAAACTAAGAAAGCTTCAGCCATCTAATCGCTAAAGGCAAACTTGCCCCTAATCACTGGCTGCCCACTCTCTGTAAATCAGTTGCACCTTCACCTTCCTCGCAAGCACAATTCCACCGATCCAATGCTTCCTTCCACTGGCATTGCACTTAACGTTCTCCTTGCCCACTAATTTAGCATTATGCTAGTCAGGCATTTGCCTCCGTTTCGACTACTCAAGAGCATCGTTCATTATGCGCCCATTCTGTGCGCTGATCCTGGTCCTTTGAATCCCGTTGTACTTATTATTTATTGCGCCTTAGGTAATGCCCAATCCCTGTGCCTTCGCCTTCGCCTTCGCCATCGCCACCGCCATCGCCTTAATTTTCATCTTCGTCTTGGCCTGCATTTACGTTCTTTGCTTTTCAGTCAACTGGCATTTTTCATGCACGTTCATTATTATCATTGCGCCACCTCCTGCACGGTCCCCGCTCCCCGTATGAGTTAAACTGCAGCAGCCGTTGCTGATAAGCGACGAAAATGTGCAGAAAGCTGAAAGTTTCGCACAATTTTTTATGCCGGAAGAGGAGGACCCGGAGCGGGGGGGAACTGCATAAGGAGCACCATGAACAAGAGCACGCTCAAAACGCAAAAATTTATCACTGTAGGGGCAGCTGGAGAAGGAGCAGCAGTAGCAGCAGCCATAGCAGTGGCAGTAGCCGGGTCCTTGGGCAAATAAAAGGCAAAAAGAAACTGCAACGCGCCATTCAATTTGATTACTTGCGTCATAAATACCGGAAGCGTCAGGGTATTGAGGCACTATCCAACACCCCAGCTACACCCTCCATTGCGGCCCCATCACCACCCACTGGGCCATATGTGCGTGCTGAGAGGAATATGAATGCGGAGTCGATGAATGACGGCGGTAATATCCTGTGCCGTCAGCAATTGCAATGTCTGACGCAGTGACGGAGCAGCAGCAGCAGCAGCAGGAGCAGGATTTGGCTTTGGCTTGCTGCTGGCTGCTCTTTTATGCACTCCAAAAGAGGAATCTGCTGGCAAAAAAACGCATTAAAATGGGTGGCAGTGAAAAAACGTATTAGTAACAGACTATTGAGACGCAAAGCGGCGCAGGAAAAGGCGGCGGGAGCGGCAGGAGTGAAGTGAAGTGCAGCAGAGTGAGCAGATAGAGCAGCGGATGTGCGGAGGACATGGCTTGTGTGAAATTCTTACAAGTGCGATGCTGCTGCTCCTGCTGCTGCTACTGCAAAATGACTTATGTGCTGCAGGCTGCAGGACGAGGGCGATGACAAGGGAGGCGAAAAGAAGCTGACACGACGAGGATGACACTATCGCCAAATCAGCAGCGCAGCTTGCATAAAAAATTTCAAACGCAAAGCGATAAAAAGAAGCAGAAGCTGCTCCACAGGATACAGGATGCAGGACAGCAGCCGCAGCAGCAGCAGCCACTCAAAATGTCTTTGGGCCACACACATGCGCATGCATAGCATAAGTGCTTATATATATCAGCTATATGTGTGTGGGTAATGACTGATCGTGTGATTTTTTATGCCCGCAGTTGCGTTGAAAGGCGATTTATCTCTTGGACTTGGTAGCGGTAAGAGACTTGGGTGCGGTTTGGTTTGATGATGACGATGGCAATGACGATGACTCGAGCACAAATCAAACTCACACATACAACATACACAGATACACAGAGGGGCATGGGGGAGTGGGTCACAGTACAGCATAAAAAGTGGCAAGAAAATAAGCAAATAAACAAACACACAAACACACAAAAAGACTCGCTCTGTAAAAACGTAAGTTGTGGTTGCAGCAAAATGACTGAAAAAATAACAAAATATCTAACCCGAGAGAGGGTGGAGGGTCGGAGCCAGGACCAGGACCAGAACCAGAGCAGCATTGAGCGAAGAGCTAGTTAGCCTGGCCAGCGGTTGGCAGAGATTAACTTTTGGGTCGCTCAAAGCGACCACAGCAAGTGCTTTACATTTAAAACATCGCAACAACAACAACAACAACCACAACAAAAACAACACTAGCAACACTAGCAGCAGCTATGCGCGCCCAGGTGGGCGTGGCCAGGTCGGGGCAGAACAGAGCTTGTTAGAGGCAATGTGTGCCCTGGCTGACTGGCGGACTGTGGTGCGTGTGGCTTGAACATTATTGTTGACAAAGCGCAGCCATATGAATTAAAAAATATATAAAAAAAAAAATATATATTAAAAAACCCGCAAGCCAATCAGCTTAACAATTAGCATGTTTTTTAAGCATTTTAATATAAAGCTATGACATATGCATTCATATATAAATATTTATTAAATATGTACAAACGGTTGAAAAGCTGAAGCAATGGCTGAAATATTCTTATTATGAATGCCTTTTGCGAGTCATAAAAAAGCCAGCTGAACGAGCGCTCAAGTGCATCCAAATGCGATTAACAAAATAATAACTTACAGTAATGCGCTGTAATAAATGCTTTCAGGAAATTTTCTTTAGAAATCGGCTTTCGGAGCAGGTAATAGGATTATTGCGCTCGCTACTTATAAACTGTTCATTCTCTTTGAAGGATAAGAGCTTGAAGCAGGTACTAATACATAGTTTTTCTACGGCGAGGTAGGTTTATGTTTGTTGTTATAAAGATTGATAAAATAGGAATAGGAAATAGAAAATCTAATATTTTCAGTGTTAGTAGTTTCTGCGATTGCCGCAATCAAGCCTAGAAGAGGTTCATAATGTTCTGTTGAAAATGTTCTCTTCTTGTAGATAATTGGTGAAGATTGCCCCAAGACTATCCCTTAAAACTATCTCTGAAATGATTTATTAGCTGATAAAACAGTTTCTGGAATTTTAGCAGCCCTTTTTCTATGTCGCCTTCTGCGATTCGATTGATTTTATGTAGTGTTATGGTGAAACTATGTATCATCTACAGGGACAAAACTTAGAATGGTTTTTTTTTTTCTAATCAGCGTTATTATACAGTTGTACTGCTCGTTCGAGTAAGATTTTTGTCAATAAAGATAGTTCAATTCCTCATTCAAAATATAACAAAATCGCTCCTTCATTACCTCTGATATGATGATGAGAGAGATCACTTTGATTCCACGATCATCAAGAAATATATAGTGAATTTTTGCAGATATTCCATCGAGTCTTTAGTTAAGTTTAAATTCGATTGGATAAAAAATTCTTGGTTGTAAATCAATCTCATTCCATTGATTGCCAAATGAAAATTATATCAACAAAAATTAATGAAATTGTTGCGAAACTTATCAGACGATACGAACCCTTTCAGAACCGAGGTCGGAACCCTTTCAGAAAACTCTTAAGCAGGCTCATTCTATTACATTTTGCACTTATTCCAAGAGTAATTTCTCAAACTTTCATTTTAGATTTTAAAATAATTATTAATTAATATTATATATCATATAAATGACCAACTGTTTACATGAATTCTGGTTTTATTTATATATATTTTTTTTTTGTATAATTTGAATGATCTTCTTTCTAGCTCAAAAGAGCTACGTGAAGAAAATCTTTTACTTTGCCTTCCCTCTCATTTCAAGCAACACTCAGACGCTTTCCTGAATTATATCTATTAATGTAATCGATTGCTATATTTTCATATATCAACACAACATGTTTTCTCCTTACAAGGACACACATAATCATATATATACAACCACACATATATTTGCCTTTATCTATTTATTAGAATAAATATTTTTTCGAGACTCGCCCATGTTCTTGAATTTTGGTTTTTGGTTTATATTTGCCTTAAGGCCATTTGATTGTTGTTGGTGTTGCTGCTCTTGTTGTTATTATTGTTGTCGTTGATGTTATGCTAAGGTTTGCACGCAGCAGCCACAGCAAACAAACGAGGAGGCAACAACTAAGCAGAAGGCAAGCCTGAACTGCTGAATGGAACGCAACGAATTAACGCAACGACTGAGCGACTGACTGCCAACTGCAGTTAAAACGAAATAAAACATTAACATGAATTATGATACATGTGTTGTTTGTTAGCCAACTCCCTGGCACCCTGACTGCTGCTGACACCCGACACCCGACTACAAACACCAAGCCAAAGCCGCCACCATGACTTCTGGCTGGCAGCCACTCATTCATTTAAATGCCATTTTAAACTTAAATGAAAGTTTATGGCTTTTTATTTGCATGCTGCTGGGTGTGTTTGTTGTTGTTGCCGTTTGTTTTTGTTATTGTCGCATATGTTTGTTATACATATTTGTTAAGGCTGTTGCATGTACAGCAAGTGTGTTGGTACGGATAGGCAGGGCCAGCCTCTAACCCAGTAGATCAACACCCAAAAATGTAGCAGCAACAGCAGCAGCAACAGCAGCAACAGCAGCAGCAGAATTGGCTCCCTTTGTCATGTCATGTTGTTGCCATTGTTGTTGTTGTTGCTGTTTCGCATTCGTTGTTTTATAGCAAAGACGTGCACACATATGCCACGTAAAACTCGACACTTTACATTTGCCATGGCGGCAATATTTTATTTTTATTTTCGTTGTTTGCCAGAAATTCGTTACCTGCCAGAGCACAACACGAACAACAACAACAACAG
The DNA here is from genome assembly GCA_037043425.1 of Hirtodrosophila duncani. Lineage (NCBI taxonomy): Eukaryota > Metazoa > Arthropoda > Insecta > Diptera > Drosophilidae > Hirtodrosophila > Hirtodrosophila duncani. Next base: position 1,669,597 of record JBAMBM010000834.1, on the reverse strand, counting down.
CAGCAACAAAAATAGCAATAACAACAACATGCCCTGGCAGGTGCAGAGCCAACAGCAACAGTAACAGTAACAACATTCAACATAAATCAAATTAATTTTGTAGGCGAGTCGACGGCAACGTGCGCCATTTTGTAGCGCTGCTTGCCTGACTGCCTCCTGCCTGCCTGCCATATGCCCTTCAACTCTCATTCACATTCCTATGGACCCCAACAATCCCTCCATTTCACCATTCTACCATTCCACCACCAACGAAAAGTGCGTTTTAATTGCAAAGATGCCGCTGCCTCGACGTTTTCGCATCGCGATTCGACGCTAATTAGGCGCACAATTGGCACAAAATAAAAAGCCAGAAAACAAAGGAGCCGTACGTGACTATCTCAGAAAGTCGAAACTGAAGCTGCACCCCAGCATAACAGTACACTTGGAAACAAATATGTTGGTCTTCCATTTAGATATGGTCTTTATGGAAGTGTGCTATAAGAGCCACATATTATATATTTCTATATGAAATTGGGTATATTTTTTAAGACATCAGTGTAGGATAGGTAGTTCTTAAGTTCTGAGTTATAAACTAAATTGAAAAGAATATATAAACTAAAGGAAAATATACAGAAACATATATATATGTTTGAAGAGGAAGAAGAGTTGATGGTCGTACAGCTTGTTGCGGACCAAGAGCATGTTCAGGCGAAGAAGGTCTGGGAACAAGTGGAAAGTCTCTCTCTCCCACATTACATGCAATCCTCGGCACTATTAGGTCCTTATGGGGTTCTGCTTTGCATTCTATCTCAATTTGTATGGCAGTGATAGAGTTCTGCGTATCTGCTCTGCACATCTGCCTCATCTACGAAGTCTGCGAGAGATGGTAATTCATATTGGGCAATTATTTATATTTCATTCGATATAATTCCGCTGTTTTGTGTAAGGAAAACTGATGGACATTGCTGGAATTTAAAGTTTCATAATGAAAGAATGGATGAAACTCTAGAGAAATTTATACAAAACACCCATTGAACTTATAAATACAACAAAATGATATAAAAAGATCTTTATCTGCAGAAAAGGTTATCCTCAAATTAAATTTGTTAAGATACAGAAAAGAATTTCGGTTTTTAATTATTTTTTCCGAGTGCTGGAAGGAGCCGTTGCGATAAAACGTACATTTAAATTGTCATGGGGTAGTTGAAGAAGCACTGGGTGCCACCACACGTGTGCGGCACACTCGTATTCGTATCATCAAATGAATATTCGCTTATTTGCATCTCTCTCAGTGGAGGTGGCAAAAGATGCTCACACACGCCACCACACACGTACAGCCACAGTCATGTCTCAGTCACTGTCTCCGTCTCCAGCTCCAGCTCCAGCTTCAACTCAACCAGCGCCAACAGCAACAACGCTGGCTGTTACTGATGCTGCGGCTGGTTAAGTCTGTCCATGTGTGTACGCGACGTGCGGGAATTGATGGAGATGGAGTATGGAACGCAACTGAAGGCTGACAAAATGAGTTTTCCAGGGTTTTTTCTTTTTCACCCCAACCCATTGGGTTTTGTGAAAGGGCTGCCAGAAGCAAAACATTCATCCAGCCAGCCAGGCAGCCAGGCCGACTGTGGCACGGTAAGGTTAACCTTTGATTCAACAGCTGGCTTTTAAATTAAGATTTTTGCCTGGCCCGCCCCCTCGCCATCGCTCTGGCTCTTATAAATTTTGTTGAAAATGAGAAAAGTTGCGAGCGAACAAAGATGGAAGTTTGCTATCCAAGTCTCAGGACAGTGCTTAGCTTTAGCTTTTCGAGTTTGTTTGCCAGGAGAGTTTCGGTGATGATGATTTTCTAGTGGTAAACATTGTTAGCTTGAGCTATTGCCAAGCCATGTCAGTTACAATGATGCTCATAAAGCCAGCCACAAATTTTTGGGAAATGTACTTAGCTGATATGAAAGTAATAAGTATGATTATGTTCACTTGAAGTGCTGGCTTATGGAATATATGGAAAATTCTCCAATAGAAACAATGTAAACACATCGTCTTCTTCAGAAGAGTTGCACCAACAAAATGTGCAAGATGATTCTAACGCCGTACAATGAATCTAAGGACCCCGCTCTGCCAATACAATGGAAAGGCAAGCTTTTAGGGGAAATTGATTTGGTTTCTGTGAAATATTGATTTGGTTGCCTTGAATTTAACTAAGTATGTTAAAAATAAAGGCTAATTAATAGTTCAGATTATAACAGATTTATAGTAAATCTTTAGTTAAGGATTTCTGCTGAAATCTTCTAATCCCATTACTACAGCTCATCAGTATTTCTTAGAACATTTTCTGTACTTCATCTCCACTCTCGAGGGCATTTCTTCAGATTTTAAACTAAGTACACGTATCTCTACCGATACGGACTGTACAAAGGCAAGCAATCTAAAAACTTATCCCATCTCAGTGCTGCCTCTCCAACCACTTTACGTACTTACATGCGCCGCAATCAGAATCTCCTACAACATATGGCATTTATATTCGTTTGCATTGCTAGCTACCTCATCTTCATCTAATGATATTGAATAAGCACTTGAAAAACTCATATAAAGTAAACAATTGATTTCCATTACGTGGCCTAGGAGTAGGACTAGGACGAGAACTAGAACGAAACCAAAAACCAGCATTGGAATGCGGACGGAGACCCATTGCCATTGCTCTTGGTCTGGCTGAATCTAAGCTTCCCGCAGAGAGCGAGAGTTGGACGAAGGGGCAGGTGGCGACGCTGGTTGACAGGGAGACGAAGATGCAGACTTTACAACTTGCCATTTGCTTACCCATCGTTTACTTGTACAATTTTCTTTTGGCTCTGCAGATTTTTGCATTTTTCTTGCCCACTTTTCTCCACATATCCAAGTGTGTTTAAGTGTGAGTGTGCGAGTTATTTTCATATTTGTTTAAAGTCTATTTACCGCAAGTTGACAGTGAAATATGCGAAACTAGCGCGTAGCCAAATAAGTGCGACAGTTTCCGGTTACAACTGTGGCAATGCCAGTGCAGGAGGTCTGACGCATGAGAAGCAGCGGCTAAAGCAGCAGGAGCAGGAGTTAGGATTCATACTCCAAGCTTTGCATGTCATTGCGGTTTGTTTGTTTGCTTGACTTGCGCCTGGGTAAGGATTTCATGTGCTTCAGCGGCAGCGGCAGCGGCAGAAGAGACTAACCGCATAGCTGGATGTCTGTCTAAGTGTATGTGTGTGTGTGTGTGTGTGTGTGTGTGTGGGCTGCCTGCCTGTCCGCATGACAATTTGTTGTGCATGAAAATCTGCTGCCATCGCTGACTGTCTCTGTCTGCGTCTTCGTCTCTATCTCTGTTGCCAATCCCCCCTGCTGGCGGTGGTGTTGCTGCTGTTGTTGTTCTTGTTGCTGTTGCTGCAATGTTTTTGCGCAATTTGCCAAAGCCATGCAAGGCACGAAGCAGATATGCAGGACAGAGCAGGCAGCAGGCAAAAGGAGGAAGCAAAATTGCAGCGACCAGAGTTGAGGCTGGGGCTGAGGCACAAGCTCAGCTGAAGCTGAGACAGTGGCTGAGGGCCATGGCAGGCAAATAGTCTGGGCTGTGTAAACAAACAGTTATCCCTATCCTTCGGAGTCGGTTGCTCGTTTGCAAGACGTATTAGATTTCTCTGCTGTTGCTGTTGCTGCTGTTGTTAGTGCTGTTGTTGTAACTGTTGGGCCTAACCACTGAGACGGAAGTAATGTGTCTATCAAAGCATTAACAACGAACGAACCAAACCAAACCAATCCAAATGAAAGGAAACGACCCAACTAACGTCTTCGACTGGCTGGAAATAACTGCACAGAGAAAAATAATGTGAAATAAGCTGAAAATTAAATTATGTTCAACTGCTTGAACAACTTTGAGCCAATTGAGATATTTCTTTTCTTAACTTTCTGACATTATTGATTGCCAGAAATTTGATTATAATTAAGAGAAACTATTACAGAAACATCGTTTTCTGTCAATTGTAATTTTGGTTTTAAGCTGAAACTGAAATCTGAAAATGACATCTGGATATATGATCAATTTTTCTAATATATTTTTTCCCTGTGTACAAATGGCATGCAAAGGATATGTGTCTGACAGCTGGGTATATCGGATTGATTGAATGCCGTGTGGCTGCGCAGCCAAGGCAGCATATTCAAGAATTAAAGTTCCATTTATAGGGTATTCTGTTAGCGCAGACGTCTTCACAGGACTCTCGAATGCAGCTGGGTACAAGGGCTCCTCCTTCAATCTATGAAAAATCCATATTCGATAGCATACTTATTTGCAGGCAAATGTTAGACTTAGCATTAAACGCCTTTATGCCAAATTGAACACAATTAAATTAGTTGCGGCCAGGGGATTAAGGTAGCAATTGCCAAACCCAACACATATACGTATGTATGAGCGATATAGCTCATGTTTGCTTTTGCTTTTGCTCTTGTTGTCTGTGTTTATGTATAACTAATTGGCTATGTAAATGGCAGCTGAGTGTATGCACGTGTGTATGCATGTGTGCCTGTGTCGATATACATATACATGCTGTTAATTACAAGCATAGGCAGCCGCAGCTTATGCATGCGTTGAGTGTTTGGGTTTGTAGTGAGCCAGCGGGCGTGCAGCGGTCCACCCACAACATTGACATTTCGAGCAGCGTTGTCATGAAACCTTTTGCTAAGGATTATGCAAATCTGCCACTCATCATACACACATAAACTTATACACACCCAGGCATACACACACACACATGCCTTCATTTACATTTACATACAGCTAGCTGAAGATTTGCGCATCATAATTTATGCCACCCCCCCTGCCAGAGAGAACGAGGCACTTCATTCACAATGCCTCAAAAATTGCCCGCAGTTATGGCAAGGATAACCAGGCCAGGCCAGGCCAGGCGAGGCTAGGCAAGGATAGGCTAGTGTAGACTGAGGCTAAAGCAGGCGGCGTTGTATGCTGGTTGGGCAGGTGGTAGAGGCAACAATCACAATCTAAGCCCATTTTGGTATCCCGTTCACGTCCATAGACCAGAGTCTTGCTCATTTGATGCTCGAGCTTTTGGCCTACATAATTAAATCATCAAAAAATGATTTTTTAATGAAATTCGTTTTATTTTACTACTCTCCACAGAATGTATTTTATATATACATTATTTTGAGAAAGCATCTTTGATGCTAATTTGTATGCATTATTTATCAGCATGATGAGCTGAAATGAAATAGACAAGACACCCCATCTGTTTCTATTAGAGTAAGTAATCTGTCAGTTTTCAAAATATACTGCTAAGACATTTACTATTGTCAAAGATCAGACTATATACAATGTTTCCATGGGAAAACAGAGCATTTTCAGACCATAAACTACTTAGCCGTGTAGGAAGTTAATAAGTTAAAAACAAGAAAAACAAAAGAATTACATGGCGAAACGATAACACGACCTCGAAGTCGGATTGAAAAATAAATCATTGTATTTTTCAAAATATATCTGAAGCGGGAACAGATATGATAGCTTTTCAAATAAACTTATTGTTCCACCTTGTAAAGCCTTCTAGCAGAAACCATTTAACGCTTCCAATTTCACGAATGAGCCTAAACAGTTTTCAATTGGTATGAAGTATTAACAAGCCAAATCCAGCATCCCTGTGGCTATTGTTTGCCTTAGCTCATAATTTTCCATAATTAATAGAAGGTTGGCATGATTTGAGTCACTAAGGTCTATCCGGTTCTTGCACCTTTGCACCTTTGCCATTTGCCAGTCCAATGTCCTGTTCGTTCATAAAATGCTTATGAAAAACGCTTAAATTAACTAACCCCCAGCTGTGCAAGGGGCTTTGCAAAACAACGCAAACACCTTTAAAAGCCAAAGCTTTCTGGGCCTGGACAGAGCCTGATAGTTGGCACTCTGCAATTTCCATACGACCCTAACTCACACACACAGACACACACACACACACACACACACAAAATTTGGGGCTTTACAAAATGTGTAGTTTATTTGCAATTTTTTGGGGATATTTTCTTTTTTTTTTTTGCCAGCTTTACTTTCCCTATTTCTGCACTTACCCCTGCACGCCTCTACGCCTCTCCAGCGCTATGCATGTGAAATTTTTCGTTATCGCAAAGCTTGCAGCAGCAGCAGTGGCAGCTGCAATTGCAATAAAATCAGTGGCCAAAGGTTGCAGCAGCTGAGGTCAGTTGGGTTGAAAACTGCCATGCACCCTGACAGCTCCTCACCGCACCGCTGTCGCTCAGCCTCCCACACAAACACACAAACACACACACACTCATACACACTCTGTGTTTGTTAAATAGAACATTTGCACTAAAAACTTGCGCAGTGAAAATTTGAAATTTACCCATTTGCTTTGTTGCTTTTTTGGGTTTTTGTTTTTTTTTTTGTTTTGTATACGTACTCGTATTTAGAAAACAGTTTTGTGATTTGCATTTAAAAGGTGTGGCTATAGCCCAGAGGGGGGCAGCTACAGCATGCGGGCAATAGGGCTAAGAGTTCAGATAGCCTTTTCGATGTAGCGCTTTGCAAATGAACGCGCCCTAATAGATAGGCCAACATATTTGGTATTTTATTTGTGTTATTTGCATTTTAACAGATATGTTTTTTCTGATTGAAAGAGGAATTGCTGAAAAAGATAATCAACGAAGTGTGTAGAGAAACTTAGTTGAGTGGGCTTGTTTAGATTGTAAGGTTAGATTCTGGGGAAAATGCAGAGACTTTCTATTCAAATTTCAAACTGATTCTGATTGTACTGATTCTGATGATGAGGATTGTAATGGTTCCTTAGCCGTAATAAAATGACCCGAAGTAGTGAGATTTATAAAAAGAAAAGACACCTGCTTGATGATTTTATATTGTCACATTTGAAATAATATTAAATATATAATTCAGATTGAAAGAATAAACTCTTTTGAGTTTAACCTAATGTTGCCAGACTGATGGCGAGTCGCTTGGGATACTTCATCTCAGGTTAACTAAAGATAGAATACCTATATATGTATTCACAATTATTTCTAGGAGTCTTAGCTGGCAGAGCTTTATGAATAGGTTTCAGAGAAGCCCCTCCAGGCAGTCCAGGCCGCTTATAGTGTCAAACATGTTATTGTGCAGATGTTGGAATGATTCATATTCGATAAGTTGACGTTAGGTCGAAGCGAATCTTATTGTTTCTTGATTTATCTGATTTGACAAACATTTTTCTGTTCTTATTCCTGAGATATAGAGTTGCTACTGTATCAAAAGTAAGGTACTCTGGGGATTGATTGTTGTCGCAACAAGTGACGTCTTGATTGCCTAAGTGGCGACTGGATATTCTCTCCCTTGAGGAAGATCTACAGTATATAAGCTAGGTGCTAGTACACTTTTCTGTGGCTCACTTACTGCTAATAATTTTGAGAGCAGACACAATGGAGGCTGTCCGCATTTTCACCTGGTTTTGTATAAAAGTAAAGCATCGGCAATATCTGCCTTAACCTGGAAAGCAATCTAGGGTCAACATGTTTTACTTGTAAGAACATGGCTGAGCAAATTAAGGCAAAGTACTAAGCTAAGGCATTTCTTTGAGCTTCCATAGTTGCGTCTGCATCTAAAATACTGATTAGAGATCAGGCAGCTGTTGTAGGCAATTGATAGCACTCTTAATATATTGTTAACAGTACCGGAGTAAGCTATTCGGAATTCTGAAGATCCTATTTTCCTCACTCTTCGATCAGTTCACTGAGTCCCAAGCTTGCTTATAGTTATGCCTTCAAGCAGAATATTGATCAATGTATCGACAAAATGCATTCACAATGAAGCCAGATATATCACAGAGTGAGCTTTGAACAACCATTATTATATATTCCGACTATATATGCTATTTACTTTTACAACAATTCCTACTTCATCGCTCTGCTGCAACATTTGAACCTCATCAGTATGAGAATTTTCATTGTTTCTAACCATTTCTCACAACAACTGGCCGACAATAACAATGAACCATGCAGCAAACAGCAAAAGAGGTAACAAAAATATTTCAAATATGTGTTCAATACGAGAACAAAATAAAATGTGCAACTTGCAAATAACAAATGAAAGATATAAAAAATAGAAAATAAAATAAAACTGAAAAGAATGTTCTGGCAACATGAAATTGGCTGGCATTTGAGGTCATAAATTTCTATATAGACAATCTCGCTGTTGTCATTTGCTGTTGTTGTTATTGTCGTTTTACTTAGTTGTTGTTGCCGCTACGCATGCAACTATTAATCATATTGAATGCCTGAGAATGAGTCTGGGGCCAGGCCAGAGCCAGAGCCAGAGCCAGAGCCTGAGCAAGAGCCTGAGCCCGACTATGTGCCATCCTAGCTAATCAATCTTTTTTTTGCGACAAAGGCGGCAGGGGCTGCTTTGCTCATCCTGCTCATACTGCCCCTGCTCCTCCTCCTCGTTGGCTGCTAAAGAAAAATGGCCGCTAAAGTCATTAACGCCTGGCTGGTCACCTGCCCAGGAACCGTAGCAGGCAGGCAATGCAGCATGGGGAGGGGGGAGGCGAAGAGTCCTGTTGTAAGCCGCCAGTTGCCATTTTGCTATTTTGTTTATGACCAGAGCTCAAATCTCTTTGCCGAGCCGCTGCTCAATGAGGCGGCAGGCAAAAGCCAAAGGGGATTAGTTGTAATCAATAACTTGGCCAAGTATGTAGAGCAGGACTTTCCAAGTATATCCTGAGGCAAACAGGGGGAATGAATGGAACCAGAGTTCTATTCGGTTCAGTTCTCCTCTCTCTTCAGTTGTTTTGTGCTGTGTTCCTATCCGTTCTGTCCTGAGCTGTGCGGGAGTTCGTCTGTTGTTCGCCTGTCCAAACTTTTGCACACAGCTTATGGTAGCAGGCCCAATTTCCTGCACATCTTACCGCCCCATCAAGTCCTTTGTGAGCCAAGTTATTATTATAATTTTCTTTGCAAATACGGATTAATTGAAAAGTTTGCCATTAAGAATTTGCGCTTGGTTAAGTTGACCGCCTTTTGTTTCGACAGCTCCACTCAATATACACACACATACATATTTACTTATATCCGTATATATAAGCACAGTGTTATGTATGGCCATAATCGCTTGAAGGTGTCTCAACTATTTGATCGTTATAGATTCTGACAGTTTCTCTTTCGCTGCTCACATTTATGATGAAAATTACTTGAAAGCATTTTGCTTCTTAGCGTTCCGTGATTTGATTGATGGGCGTTTATGTGTTTCATTTTGCTTTACGGGTAGCACGGCGTCATTATATTCGCATTATCGACTACGGCGGACATGGGTTTGAGCCGCGCGGAGAGAGCTGTGGGCGAAATGAAGCATTGCAAATGCCAGTTGACGTCTTGTGGGGAAGAGCTGACAAAAAGTTTGCGCCAATTTGTGTCAATTATCGCTGAAGCTTCACCTGAGAGAGGGCCGCTTTGTTGAAATCATGGAACGGGGGGTGTTGAATTATACATCGCCAGCATAAATTCTTGAGAAAAATTTTGGTAGCTAATCTAAGAAGGAATTCAAAAATGATTAATGAAATCATGGCCACTTTTGATATGGACAATCTGACCATTTTAGAGTCGGTGGAGAAGGCATAAGGGTTGAGGGTCCAGTGAGTGTTCCTAATATGGTTTTTGTATGATAGTGGCCAGACCTAAAAAGGTCTTCAAAGCACGCTCAGATAACAATATTCCTGACTTGCGATTGCGTTCGTAACCAGCTAAACTGATAAACTGTCTTTACCAGCTGGAGAATGGTAGACTTAGCACTCTGAAGACATTCAGCTACACAAATCTCTATGTACATCTTCATCTTTTAAAAAAGAAAGTCATGTTTTAAATTTAATACATCTTCAAGGGCGTTTTTTGCTCAACCTTTCTATAAACAACAGTTTGCCATTATCATCTAGTTTGTCATTATCCTCAAAAGTGGTTACTCTTGAATGCATTTTGCATGCTTCCATAAGAGATTTGCGATTATGCAAGCTTCTCATAGCAATTTTGCCTGAAACTCTTTACGCAAACATCTTTCAACCGCATATCCTTAATGAAATCGTTTTTCGGCTTTAGCCTTCATCCCGTCCGTATCCCTGGCGCAGGGCGAAAAAAAGAGTCGCTCATTAAAATTGAAAAGCGTCTAACAAATCGATTTTCGTTTAGTATCGTAATCAACAACACACAATTTTTGTTCTCGTGCTAAAAATTTGTTTTGTGCGCTATAACAAGTCTGGCAGAAATTCCCCCCCAACGCCGCTCGGCTTGGTTTGTTCGCTCCACTTGCCATTCTCACCTAACATGGCTGAATGGAGGAGAACTTAAAGAGCACTCGAACAGCACTCAGCCGTTCAATATGCATATGTGTATGTGTGCGAGTATGTGTGTGTGTGTGTGTGTTTAAGTGGAGTTTGCTGCAGGTATGTAGGCAGTGGAATATATTGAGCAGGGACAGGTGGTGGAGCTGTTCCCTCCGACGTGTTGGGCCGGTTGTGCTTTGCAGTACTTGTCAAGATTGAATTTGGTACGGATTTTGTATTCTTTTTTCTTGTTTTTGGTATTTTTTTGGGGGTTTTCCTACTTCGTTTTTTGGCATTTTTATTGATCAAACAAAACGTAGCAAGTGGCAGCCTGTGAAGGTGTCATTGCTTACAAACGTTTACTGGCAAATCTTGCTTTGAGCTACAAATACATATATACAAATATATATACTAGTCGGATAGCTATATATGTATAGCACGCGCTGTGCGCATAGATTGCATGATTTGTTCCACAACTGTCATTTTGATTTTTTATGATTATTATTATCCAACCTTTCGTTTAACATTATGGCATTGGACACACACATACTCCTTCATATAGAACTATATATTTACATTCAATGGGAAATAGGAGAGCTTTATATATTGGACTACACTTACCGGACCGAACTGTTCAAAGTAGCTTTTGACATCCTCCAGCGTGGTGGGTGCCGACAGGCCACCCACAAAGATTTTCTTCGTTCTCGTCACCATCTGCAACAAAGAAGGAAAGCAAAAAAAGGAAAAGTGAGCCAAGGAAATGTAATGAAAGCGCCATGAAAGAAATGGCGTAGGGGAATGTGCGACTAAAGAGTAAATGCTGCTTAATTTAGCCATGTCCCGACATTTAAATATGCATCTATATGAGCGTAGCCAAAAGTTATGGCCCGCCAGCATAGCAAAGGACTGCTGCGACTGCAAGGAGCCAAGGAACCTGAGCCCTAACCAGACTCCAACTCCGACTTGGAGTTCGACTTTAGGTCCAAAATCGCACAGTTACAGCTCCTCCTGTAACTGTAACTTACGACCGATGGCAGCCAGCAACTTTCGCTATGAGTCGCCCAACCGTTTTGTGCATTTTATGTAGTAGTTCAGCTTATATGTGTGTGCGTGTGAGTGTGTGTGAGTGTGTGTGTATATGTGTGCATCTGGCATATTTAAGCTGACAGTTTCAAGTGCCAACTTTACGCAGTTAGCGCAGCAGCACCAAAAATGATGGCAAGACGAGTAGGAGCATGAGGATGAGCACAAGCACAAGCACAAGCAGGAGCAGGCGCGCGAACACCACGACAGGCTAGACTGTGTGTATGTGTGTGTGTGCGCGTGTGAGTATGCGGTGCAACGCCAGCCTTTTTAGCCCGCAGGCAAGCGTAAACTGTTAACGTTAAGTGACGGCAGTTAAGACACAGTGGGCATCAGAGAAAATGTAGCCAAATTTGACAAAAAGCTAAGTAAGATTTGGTTTCCAAGCAATAGCGTTAACAGTTGGATGAGTTATACAATTATTATTAAGTCTTTTTTATGTTTTCTAAAAACCAAATGCTTCTTTCAATCTTTGATTGATTGAATCTTAATACACATTTTTCCAAAATTCAACAAAAATCCCCTTAGAGTCCAAAAGTGATTTGAAGGAATTTGTTAGACCTTACTGCGAGTTCACAAAGATCACAAAAGGTCAGATCTCAATTCGAATTTTTTGATAATATACTTTTATTTCAATCATATATAATCTAGTTCTAATCCCGAATCTACGAAGTCCATGCAAATATATGATTCTTTGAAAACTCTTAAACATTTACTAAAACGTAAGAATTTTTTAAATTTATTTCTAATTTAAAAGCAGATTTTGGCACAAGAGTTTTTTCTCAAAACTTTGCCCATGGTAGGCTCTAGAAGCCTAGACCGGATAAAGCTGATGACGCTGATTGCACTGACGCTTGCACGCTGCAATTTATGAGCACGGGCAGAAGCACCAGACAACAGTCACAGAGAGAGTGAGAGAGATAGAGAGAGGGACAACGAGGGTGATGCACAGGCAGCGTGAAAGAGAAAAGAAGATGTGGGATACGTCCGTTAAGGAAGCTAACGATATGTAACAGCAGTGCTGATGTTTCTGCTGTGCCAGCAGTAAAATTCATACAATGTCGTAAAATTAAAACACTTGTGCTGTCGCACACATACACTCAGACACACTCACACACTTCTGATAGATACACACACACACACACACAGACAGACAGCTACAACTACAAAGTTGGTCGTGTAGCTTTTGGCAAGGCAAATCGCTTTGGCCCCGGCCCGAGAGTCCTCACAGTCCTCGCCCTCGTCCTCATCTCGTTTGTCTGGTCCTGCTTCTGTATGCACTTTAGCCCAGGTTGTGGCTGCGGTAGGGGTAGGGAGTCGTCTGCCCTGCAGGCGGGCCCCTAACAATTTGCAAAAAAAAAAAAATAGAAAAATAGAATCAAGTTGAGAGCGCTGCAAGAAAGTAACTGTAACAACATGATGTCCTAGACAGCGCCAAACTGGAATAATCGGGCACACAGCCATGCCAGAAATTGCAGCGTTGTTAAAAAGCGATTCAAAAACTGCACTGGCCAGCACTTTGTGTGAGTTGTGCTGCGCCCATGCCCATATCCATACCTTCTGCCCTACTCCGCATCTCTTTCACTAATCACTGCCAATGAGGCAGCTACTTAGACTAATAAACTCGCCTCTGCCGTGGCAGAGAGACAGCTAGAGGAGGTGGACATTCAGGGCAATCAGTACAATCAGGCCAAGACGGGAGACTTTGACTGTCAGTCACTCATACGCTCAGTCAGTGGCTTCGCAATGTCATCATCAAATATAAATGAACTGGCACTGGCAGTGGCCGGAGTTCGAGTTCGAACACGCCCAGCGCTGATAGCGAGGCGGCATGAATCAAAAACAAAACACACCCAGCGAACCCCAAAAACCAAATACAAAGAGACAGCCATAGAGATAGCGGCGAAGTCGGAGACGGAGATGGAGATGGAGAGCCATGACCAGGCGACCTCCAACCGCCAACACGAATGCCAACATCAAAACATACAAATGGAACCACACACGCATACTAACGAAGTGACACGGCATTTTAACGGCCACCGCAGCGGTGGAGCACAGATTAGGAATGTCAATATTAGCCACAAGGACTAGGACTAAAAGTACAATGCGCGGGAACAACAGCTAAAGGCGGTCGACATGGAGGTGGAGTAGAACTACAACTGCGACCATGTTTAACCATGGTGATGTCTTTGGGGCTAACGCTGAAATTTTGACAAATGACGTCAGCAGTGGGCGTGGCAGCCGAGGAGTCTGAGTCGTCTGAGCAGTAGGCGGAGCATTGGTGCTCGATTGAGGTTCAGTAAGAGGCGTATCGAAGGTTACATTGCAGTTGACAAGAAATTGAGCTCGTCGGCGGGCAAGTACATAATGATGTTAGATAGCTAGGAAATGTTCTGGCCCAGGTAGGAGTCACAGTTGACTTGAGGTCATGAGGCGAGCACATAGACCACAGGTGAGTGGATGGTAAGAACGAAGCATTGGTTAGCATCGCCGCAACACTAAAAGCAGCAGCACTCATTGGGCGACTACTAAGACACGAGAGGAATGATTAAATTTATTAAATTAAGACTAAGACTAAGACTAAGACTATAAAACTTCTAGTGATAGTTAGAACACTTAGAGGCTAGTGTTAGTGTAGGTTTTGGAATATAATTTAGGTTGCTGCAATTTTTAGGAAAGAATCATAAATGATAATTTCAATAATTTCTTAAATTATAGTTGTATTCATAGAGTTCATGTTGTGCCCCGCTTAATGTCAGCCTTGTACATATATGACTATAAAGGGCGGGGCAGTGCTTCATGTTTGCGAACAGGAAGCTCTCACTGGGATTAAAAAATCTAAAAAATTGGCTTGATGCTTGATGATTGTTGCCCAAATTCATCAGAAGTCCAAGCAAAGATGCACAGTACACTGTTATAGAACTCTCTTTCAATCTAACATTGATGACCTAAAAAACTAAGTTAATCAAACATTTTTGAGAAGAATTTCTGCCAGCAATAGTCAAATTTGAAAATTGGAAAAATATGCCCAAAAAACTAGCCCATCTTTTCATATTAAGACGCAAGAAGTGGAGAATGCACTACCTGGCTGTCACTAGCTGAGAACACAGAGAGACGCCTCCTCCAGATTTTCCCGTTTCTGCGTTTGGTAATGCTGAATCGGCTACTGGTTACTGCTGGTTCAGCTTGTTTTCACTTAAGAGAGAAGAGTTTTTCTCATATGAAAGACGCAAGAAGTGGAGAATGCACTACCTGGCTGGCACTAACTGAGAACACAGAGAGACGCCTCCTCCAGCCTTTCCCTTTTCTGCGCTTGGCAATGCTGAGTCGGCTACTGGTTACTTCTGGTTCAAGTGGTTTTCACTTAAGAGAGAAGAGTTTCTAATGCAAAAACTTAGTTAAGGAGAATTGTTAAAGACCAAAAGTTATTACTTTTTGTACAACTAACTATTAAACTTTTTTATACACCCAACTATTAAAAACTCGAACTAATGTTGCGTAAATCGATTCAACAAGTTTCCTACAAATTCATTATAGAATTTTTACGTGTTCATAAATTCCCAACTTCACCCTGACAATGATCAGTCTTGCAGACATTAGCGATAAATAACCCAACGAGCTCTTTATAACAAATTTCAAATGAAATATTCATAACGACGGGCTTGCTATCGATAGCATTATCAAGATATTTTTTCGTCGTTTACGCCCTAAGCTGGCTTTAATGGGGCTTTAGTTGTTTTCTTTTTTTTTCGAACGCGGGCAAGTAAAATACCCATCAACGCAGAACAATCCCGACATAGCCATCATCTATATCATCTCCGTGATGTTATTGCTGTTGTTGTTGTTGTTGTTGGATGCTGCTGCTGCCCCATAGTGGGAGAGGCAAAATCAATTTAACACTTTCAACTAAATTATTCATTTTGCATAATAATTTTCAAATCTGTCAAAAATTCACACACACACACACACACAAAGGCTCACATATACATATTGTTAGAAGGCTTTCAGCGTCGTCTGCACTTTCACACGCTTTGGTGGCGTTGCGGGGCAGGCTGGGAGAGCGGCTATAGGCTCAAAAAGCACTCAAATAATTCCCTGGCGTAAGCTAAACCAGCTCTGCCATTGCCAAGCCCATGCCCGACACAACAATAGCAGTCGGCAGGAGCAGGAGGTTGAAAACTGGGACGAAAAGTAAAACCCTTTAACCGAGCGTAGGCGCCATTGCCATTTCCATATCGAGCGCCAGCCGCGAAGCGTCACAAATTCTGTTAAGCGAAAATTTCATCAACGGCAACGAGAAAATTTTCATTCGCCATTCGCTGGCTGCATCCTTTGCGTTGTCAAAATGAAAGGAAAATGTCTCATAAATCCTTTTAATATTAAATGAGCTCATTCTACGCGCCGCCAACCGAAAACTGGCTAGAAGCGGTCCACGGCGTGGCGAAGCGGGCCTTTGGCGTGGTTTGGGGTTGCGTTTGTGTCTGTGGAGGGGGCTGGGGGCTGGGCACGCACACACTTAAAATTATGTGGCTAATGGGACCAACTTGACTGGAAATTGCGCGAAACTCTGGCGAGGATGCTGATGCCGTTGCCGTAGCCAGGTCACTGTTGCCGCCATTCATTTGGCAACACGTGTTCGTGTTCCATCCTGCCAACATCTCTGATTGTGGCCAGGGACAGGTTTGGCCCAGCATTTTGGTATGGAAGAAGGCGGGCGGGCGGTCGGGCGGGCATCCAATTGTCATTAAATGTAATTTTTAAACCTGTTAGCGCATATGTGCCATAAAAAGCAGAACCTAAAAAGGGTAGCCCATCCATAGCCGCTGCTCACATCCTGCCTAGCATGTCCTTTTTCGTATTTATACATACTTGTATGTAAGTATGCCTCAGCCATTTGCTTTTATTGCAAAATTAGTCGACGAGCGGGTTTATTAAAGTTGTTTCGCAGCCAAAAATGTTACATGTTTGCCCAAAATTTGCAGCGGCGGAGAGCGAAACGACACAACAATTTGTAACATTTGCCACACATCCCGCAGGCATTTTTGGTAAGGGTTGATAAGCGAAGGGCGGGCTGGTGGTGGCGGTGGTGGTGCTGCTGCTGCCTTTCTAACCCACTCGAAAAAAGCTTCAACATCATTCAAAGTGACAAATTATCCATGCAAATTTTACACAACAAAGCCGGCGAGGTACAGAGAATACGGAGCGTGGGAAAAAGTGTTGCATACTTATGGGCGAAATGGCGTTGAAATATGAGCACATGACACAAAAAGTTTGACAAATATAACACAAATCAAATACGAAAGTGAAATGTATGGCACGAAGACAATAATGGCTATGAATAGATGGAAGCGAAGCAATGCCTATGGTTTCGAATTTCCTGCAAACAGTGGCGTACGCTGGTAGAGGGGTTAACTTCTCACACGAAGATAAAGAGGAACCAAATATCGATTTGATTTGATCATCTAAAAGAATTACCATTTTATGGTCGAAATCTTGATCAGTCTTAAAAATTGATATGAATCCTTTTATTATGACGTGTTGTCAAAACGTATCAGATGATTACGCCACTGTTTTCAATTTTCCTGCTCTGCCTAGTCCATATCCTTCCTTTTCTATCTCCATCTATATGTCTATCTCTTGAGTAATGCATAATTTGATATGTGCCATCAATGGCACTGTACGTTTTGTCTTGCTTTTCAATTAAAATAACCACAAACTGAGTTAGAGGCAGCAACACAAGGCTCAGCTGCCTCTGCTGCCTTAGATATCCTGACTATCCTGGCTATCCTGTTGTCGGTTCTATTCAGTTGCCTTCCGTTCCGTTCCATTCTGGTCAAACCAAAATTTGTGCAATTTCCGTTACTAATACTTTTTGGTCAATTTCCTTCGAAATTTGCTCGAGCCCGCAAAAAGTTCTTCATCTTTTGCTCTAGTTGATTTATTGCCCTGACAGGACTGGGCAGGACAAAGCAATACACAGCACAGAATAGCACAGAACAGCACAGCACAGCCTGTTTTCTTGCCTTAATTTCGTTGATATTTATGCGGCAAATGTCCTTTTGTATGAGCCAATAAACACGTCCCTGCCACTGACAAGGGATAATGGCCTGCCCTTCCTCTTCCCCAACTACAAACGCCACATAGTGAAATCAGCATTTCAATATGCCCAAGGGACACAGGGACGACAGAAACAGGACAGGGAAACTTGATGCCAGCTCGAGTTCGACTTCGACTTGGACCAGGGCCATCAAAAGGAATGCAAATCATGTATGCTGGCCGGCCTGGCTCGATTGTAAATCAAATGAAATAAATACATTTGAAGATTGATGCCCAAAGAGTTGAGCAGGACTTTGGAATTGGAGCTCGGTTGTGCTCGGCGTGCTGTTGTGATGCAAACATCCTTTGGGGCATTTTAATGAGCTTCATAACAAAAACTGAAATGGCCGCATCGTTCACAAATTGACTAAGTGGAGTAGAGTTTGGGAAACAGGGAAATCTGGAGAGCGACGGAATTGGAGTCAGAGTCATAGTCAGAGTCAGAGTCCTGGAGGTTCTGTCAAGTCACCTTATTTATGCATAACAATAATGAATATTATACAACAAACCCGAAATGTAATTCTGTGTAATTAATTATTAATTTATGCGCATACATTTAACTCACACGCATTGTCGACGACAGGACATGCTGCTGCTCATATGGGTGTGTGTGCATAAGTGTGTAAGACTGTGTGTGCTTGTGTGTGTGTGTGTTTGGCATGCTGGCACAATGGCGGCTGGCGGATGCGGAAACTGTTTTGCTGCCTGTGTCGTTGATGCTGCTGCCAGAGCAACAGAAAGAGTGAGCGAGACAGAGACAGAGCGAAGAGGGAAGAGGGAAGAGAGGGAGGAAGAGCAAAGGATCTAAGCCATTGTTTTTGTTGTTGTTGTTGTTGTAGCAGCAACTAACGACCAGCAAAGTCTACTGTTGTTGTTGCTGCTGATGCTGCTGCTGGTCGCATGTTGCTGCCTGCCTCTTGGCCTGCCTGCCCGCCTCTTGTCGTTCTAATGTTAAGTTGAATTGTCATTAAAATTGTCGTCCATAATTTCGACATTAAATACACACACTCACACATACACACACACACACACACACAGACATAGACACAGCGCATGGAAGCTGGCTGGCTGGCTGGCTGGTTGCTGCTTATATGTAAATTGTGCTGTGCTGTGCGCCTCAATGTATGCAACACTTTTGCGACTATAGCACAAATGCTTGACTCGGCATACATGAGCTTAAGCGTATGAGTATGTGTGTGTATATGTGTGTGTGTGGTTAAAAAGTGCCAACGCAGCATGTTTTCAACATTGTTTAAATTTATATACACATACAAGTATATGGCAGACAGGACTAGCAGGACGACAAGCATGCAGCAGGAGAAGCTGGCAGCAGCAGGAGCACAGGCAGCCAGCGACAGCCACAACTTTGTGCTTAAAGTTTTAAATTTGCATAACCCAGACGGTGGCATAGGGTCAACCCGCTGCTACTCCAAGCTCTTTCTGTAATTACCAGGCTCATAAACTTCAGCTGCAAAGCCCTTCAGCCACCACAATCATCATTAGGAGACGGCCCATTACATAATTATCGCAATCACAACTTGCAGGTAATTGAAATTGTCCAATAAACGAGAGAGAGCAAGAGAGAGAGACGGAGAGGGAGAGGAAGAGAGATAGAGTGTGGGGGCAGAAAACCATTTGGAGTCAATTTCGATAAAGTTGCTGTAACTGTTTTCTGTAGCTGTTTCTGGCTTTCATTTAACGCTAATCACTTGCAGTCACACAGCGCAGCAACAAAACCCAACTTTCGCCCAAGCATTTGGCCAAATAATTTGTCTTTCTATTTCCGCCCGCAAACAAACGTGATTGGGTATGAGTGGGGGCCCACAAGAACTTGCTTGCTAGAGGTGGACGCGGCCTAGCCCAGCTTAAACTCAGTCACTGCACGCACGACCAAATCAGTCCTCTACTTGCCTGTTCACTGGGAACGGATGTCTCATGATGATATCAAGGCAAGCACGAATACAAATTTTGAGGTTCTCGAACCGTGTGCTACATATGGGCCACAAAAAGCAGCACGAACCGCTTCCATCTCTATTGCCCTGCTTGCTCCTTATGGCAAATGTGTGTGTGTGTGTTTGTGTGTCTGTGGGCCTGTGCCTCTACCTAGATTGTTTTTGGCCAAGGTCAAATGGCAGTTAGGCTAGGCTAGGTGACGGTTTTGCTTAATTAGAACATTCATTAATCAAATCAAAACCATTTGCCACCCCTGGTATAGCCTGGAACTACGTAAAAAGAAGAAAGAAAAAAAAGAAGAAAACGAACGCGGGCCAGTAAAACTTTTTGGCGAATGGCGGCCAAACACGCACAGCTCCCAGATACATACAAAGGACAACGCACAGCACAGCAGAGCACAATAGAAGAAACAGAAACAGCAACAGCCAAATTGGGGAAACTGGGAAGCAACCAGAAGGGGGAGCAACCAGAAGGCAAATAAATTCAGTCACATAGAAAAACGACAGACGGCATAACAAAGCGCACAGATTCGCAGAGGCAGGGCAAAAGGAGTAGGCAAAAAAAAAAAAGGACGCGGCCCTATGAAAAACGTGAAGCGCGGACTAAAGTAAATGGAATGAGAAAGAAAAGTTAATTCCTCGTATATGCTCAGGATTTTATACGCTTGCTAATGGACAGGACAAGACCAGGAGTGTGCTTTTTCAGAGATCTAATATCACTTAGTAGTTATGGAAGATGGATTTGCTGATTCAGAGATGTAATATCACTTAGTAGTTATGATAGAAGGATAGATGTGGCGGTTGAATTTAGTAATATCCTTTCAAAGGTGGTTCAAATGTGATCAAATTTTAAAGATGGCTTAAACTGATCATTGCTATGAGAGCTATGTCTGATATATATAGTTTCTAAAATGTGTTTCTAAGTGATTTGTTTCAAAAACCATCTAAACAATATGGTCGACCGGTCCTGCTGAGTACAGCAGATATATTTGAGCCCTAAGTCGGCTGAGAACAGACTGGACTTTCGAATACATTCGGAAAGACTATCGAGACTATATCTTATTGTTTAGACTTTTTGTGGTCAAAACAAATCCACAAATTTACAAATTTCTAGCACACATATGCGGTTTTATTCCGCTAGATCAAGTGCATAAGAATCAACCTAGACTAAATCTATATAATTGTCAATAAAAATTCAAATTCAAAGTTCAAGTCGGTTATGGCTGGCCTGACTTAGCACCATTTTCTTTAATATTTTACAATCTTCCTGACAAAACCATAATACCCTTTTACATATAGCGTATAAAAATCGACCATTAAAACACATTTGTGTATCTATTTTTAGGGAAGCAACCAAAAAAGAAAAAACCCCCAAAAACTCAACTCAAACTCTCGAAACATCCAACCAAAACTCGCACAGCGGGCGGTACCAGAACGGACGTACAGAATGAATGCTAAAAACCCCAAAAACGAGAAACCCAAAACCATAGACAGCACAACAACAACAGCCACAACAACAATGGACACCAACGCAAGAACAACAACAACAACAATAACAACAGCAACAACTTAAAACTACTTTAATTTATGGCGCACGCATTTTTGCTTTTGCCGTTCCTCTGCTATTTGTGCTATTGTTGCTTTTGTTATTGTTGCGGCACTGGCAAAGCAATCAGTCAACAAATAACATGGTTTTGGCTTTTACTCTACTCGTTCTGCTAAAGTTTACATATATATGTGCTCTGTGCTCTAATGCTCGTAAGTTGCCACCAAAAGGAAAAAGGAAACTCAAAGGCTTGTTGAGTTGACACAACGATGATTCTGGCTGTGACTGTGACTGCGCCTGAGACAGAGCCTGATTGGCAATTTCTATGAATTTAATAAAAGAAAGTATTATAAGTAAATTTAGCATGGATGAGACCTCAGCGACCGAACAGATTTGACCTATGTATGTTGCGGCTTAGGGAAAGATTTCAGAACAAGATATATGCACTTTGTAGAAAAATCTATGAATTTCTGGAAAGTTTTCTTCAACATATATTTTAGCTAAGGTCTGAGTATTCACAAGGAATTGCTGGAATGCTGGTTAGATAACATGAGTGGCTTTTGATGATCTAAAATAGGAAAATCATATACAATAAGTAGCTTTTTTATAGAGAATTCACAAAGGATTCCAACTGCTGCAGACGTGGAACTGCATGGGGCACATGCGCTGCTTTATTTTACATCTTAAAGTTTTTACTAATTTTCAGAACTCACATTATTTTTTTTTTTAAATACTGAAACCTAATTTCAGTCTAAACGATACAACTTTCCTGATATAAGAATTCTCACTTTTCTGGAAAATTAAAAAAAAAAACAGAATTTCGCAATTGAATTAAGTTTTTATTGAAGTTGGTTGACGTTTGAGAGCATTTTTCTTGATTCTAGTAAAAACTTATTTTTTGGAATGAAAGAGTCTGGCTTAAATATATTGTTTCCCTTTATTTTGAAGAATGAGGAAGGTGTGTTTAGATAAACAAACGCTCTCTTCGATATGCTACCTGAACGCGTTCCTCAGCTTTGCTCAGGCCGTTGGCAGTTCATCGCAGCGGATCAACTGGCTCGCACTGTTTGTGTGCTTTGGCAGTTGTCTGATGGCCTCTAAACAGGTGAACCTACAAATTCATTAGATATTTAATATTTAAGCTGAAATTTTACCCTGCTACTGATCTCACATTCTCCAATATTTCATTTGAAAAGTTTGTTAGAAATCAGAAATCACATTTCCTAAACTAATTGGGAAAAGCTGTGAAGTCTTTAAGTCTTAGCGGCAGTGGGCTAGTTAATTCAAAGTGATGTCGTTTGTGACTTGCTGGGCTTTCACAATATTCTTCCTGGCAGCTATAGATCCCCTACTCCCGAACTAAGCCCAGCCACCGCACCTCCAGTCATCATCGAGCTCTATTCTCCGTTTGCTGAGTGGGTAAATTATGCATAAGCGCACTACCCGCCGCCACATTATGACGAGGCAGGCGGACGTCTGATGCAGCAACACACACAGCTGCCTGGATTATGCATGAGAGCGCGATAGCAGGACGAGATGTGGAGGCGGAAGCGAGCTAGGAAAAGCCGTGGCTCACTTGTCAACGTGCTCATCACATTTCTACTCGTACCACTCGTGCCTCCCTTTGCCATTTATGCGCACCAAGGCAAACAAACAGCAAAATATTTGTATGCTAAGCCAAACACACGCGGGGATGGGTGAACGGTGGGACGGTGGGACGCTTTCGTTGGAATAGCGAGACTGATGGGTGGCTGTTGGTATGAGAAGAAGCTGGCAGGCGCAACGCCCACCGCGGCTCAAGTATTTTGCATTGCTAAGCAGAAATTATAAATCAGGGCAATTGTTGAAGATTTGCAGCCGCACAACTAAACTTGCGCAGAGCAGGATGAAAATGGAGAATGGAGAATGGTTAACGGAATGGGTATGACGATGGGCATGTAGATGACGATTGGGATTGCGGCACGCACGCTTCGCTGGTTACCAGGATGCGGTCCTGGTTCCTGGTTGCTGCGGCTGCCTGCCTGCCTGCCTGCCTGCCTGCTGCCTTTGTTGACTAACTGACTGGCTAAGTTACTGGCACACCGGCTGCCTGACTGACTGACTCGCCTTGGCTCTGGCTCTGGTCTGGTCTGGTTCGGTTCGGTCTGCAGTTGGAGCTGGGCTGCTCTGACGTACGTGCCCAGGCAAGCAAATATTTTGCAAGGACGAACGTGAAAAAATAAAAAAAAAACAAAGAGAAAAATGAATTTAACAAATATGAAAACAGACAGAAGCCCAGGCCAGGGGAACGGCAGGCGGGAGGGCACACCATCAAGTGCGACCGACGACTGAAATCATAATTTAATTTAACGTATTTTTCGTTGCCAAAAGACAAGACGAGAAATCAGATGGCATGCAGGAGTGGTGGAACCCAAATATGCGGGAGCTGGGGCCAAGGGCGGGCAATTGTGGTAGCAAAAGTCGTGCTGCCAGACAGACTAAAAGCAGCGGAAATAACGCGCTCCGTTTAAAAGTGCAAAAGCCGTCAAGGAGACAAAAAAATGGGGAAGGAAAGATAGTTTCCGCTTTACTGAAGATTTTATACTCTAACTTGTGGTAAAGGGGCTATCGACTTATATTATTTATAGAATTAGTTCTGTAGAGATCAAAAGTACTATTAGCTTTCAAAGAGCCAGTTGCACTTCTAACACATCGAACAAAGATATATTCTCACTTTCGAAAGTCTGATAAATGGTCTTCGAACTAATAGATTTGGTACCAGCAGCTAGTCCTCATTCCAATCAGCAAATATATATATAAATGTATACCTTTTGGCTTCAGAAATCCTAGCTAACTTTATCATAAAATTATAGTAGCCATTTTCTGCAGGATATAAAAACATTCTGATGAAGAAGAGAAACAAAACACAAGCAAAACAGTCTCGAATTTGGTTTGCATCATTTTTACTGAGCTGAGCTGAGCTGAGTTGAGTGTGAGTCACTTTTGGTAATAGAATCGCTTGGATTTTAATTTTAGTAATGGAAGACAAAGGAAGCAGGCAACAGACGTAGGGACAGACAGGCAGTGGCAACCAGAGAGACACAAGAAGATGTGCGAGACAAATAAGCTTAGCAATGCAGCGTCTGGAAGCGAGAGGATAACCATGGCAGGACGAAAGAAGATTCACTACTCCAGGTTGAGATTTATTACGCCACGTTGCAGTTTGAAGTTGTCGGGCCACATAAATCTGTCAGGATCGTGCTAGGGGTAGTGGGGAGAGCACAAATTTACACATGATTGTTATTATTTAACGTGGCTGATGTTGCTGCTGTTGTTGCTGTTGTTGCTGCTGCTGTCATGCGGTTTTTTAAACGATTTTTATTAGTGGAAGGCAACAGCGGAAAACGGAAATAAAGGCCACGCGCCGTAAAGTAGACAACACATTTTACATTCAACATTCTGCCAAGCCACAGTTCCGCTGCCTGCACAATCCTGCCAGCCCCAACCGGCGCCCGGTCCCTTGCCTGCACTTCACAATCATGCAATGAATGCATTTTGCATGACGCTCACGTAAATGACCGCCGACGATTTAAATTGTTATCCACCAGCGTGGTGGGGGTGGTGCAGGTTCACTGTTCACTGTTCACTGTGTACTGTGTACTGTGTGTGGCTGGCCGAGCGTTGTCTGAAATCAAAATGCATTACGTATACGCAATAAAAATTACATATACGTAATGTGTGACGCACACACGACCGATTGCTGACTGAAGAGGGCACAGTGCATTTTATGCGTGCCGCGCATTATCATTTAACATTTCCTGTGCCCTGGAATGATGGACATCATGTTGCAGTCAGATGGAGGCCAAACAGTGGAGGCGATGTGGGGGACAGGTTAACAATTGGCCAAATAGTTTGATTGTGTGTGTATGGAAGTTTGATTAGCTTCATTCAGAGTGAATGGAAAAAGAGTAAATAAATGGGTTTGGCTAATGGAATAGCTGTAGGCGGATGTCAATGGGTTTGAATTAGGGAGAATGTTTGAAAGATGGTAATCAAAGATCAACTATACAAATACTGGTGTGAGTAAATCTGGTTAAAAATAAAAATATAAAATGGCAAGCAAAAACATCGTTGAAATATGCATGAATGGGCTGGCAAATTATCTTGTCGCTTATATTTCCATATGCCGTAATCATAGTTTTGAAACACAAAATCAATGTAACTGCATTGCTATATTCATTGCTAAATTTGAATAACAAACTACAACAAAATGACATGCCAAAACGGCAATATCATATAAATTGACAGCTGTCATTTCAAATAGAAATGGAATCGCTTGTAATTAAATGACAGCATGCAGTTGAGCTGAATGTTGCCTAAAATTAGCCCTCACAATCACATATGCGCGCAAAGGACAGGCGACTATTAAAAGCTGCTCTTGCTGGACCGACAGTTGCCCTAACAGCAACTGAGTTTAGAGGAAAAAGAGTAGCAGAGCACTGCAATAAGTAGCCCCATGGAGAAATAAATCGAGACCCAAATAATTAAACCTGAACACGTTTTAGTTGGTGTTTCCACTTAGGGTAAGAAAACTTTAAAGTGGGAATTGTGGTCTACCTAAAACTATAGTAACTTCTGTTTACTCGATTGCTGAGATCTGGATAGCTTATCCAAAATGAATAATTCTGACTGATGTCTCTTTCTTTATATTCTTCAAATTTGTGTGATAGTAATAAGTTGTAGCAGTCCTGCTATGTACTTCTCCCTCGTTCAAGATATCTACCAGAGACTGGAAGAAAATTCCAAATAATTCTCTAGAGGTTTAAAGAAATTGATATATAAACCTTTTATTCTATACCAATCTAGAAAACTTTCTATAAATATTACTAGATTCTACTAGATTCATAGCTTGTTTGAGATTTGAGCTTTTGATACTGTTGATATTTCAACATATAGAAGAATCTCACGGAAATCTCTACACATTTGAAGAAATCAATATGCAAACATGTGAATTTATAGGTTTTTTTTTCATATTCCAGTACAAAGATGAGAAAACTTAAATGATCCTAGATTGAGGTGTCTCTTCAAAAGCTGCGAGACTGCTGGGAGATTTGAAACCAGCAACATTTCTACATTTGCTGCACCTCAAATCATAAATTTTTCTTTGATTTTTTAAAAATTTGAAATGCAAATGTAATTCCAATTCTTACTACAGTTAAAATCTCACACAGTTTGCTAGCTCTATGCACTATGATCTCTCACACAATTGTGTTACCAACTGCTCTTATCAGATGTCCTAATATAATTCGTTTCATTAAAGAAAATATCTGGACCATGACTTGCCTACTTCATATGACCTTTCAATTGCTTACCCAGGTTAAGATGTCAATTTTAAATTCAATTGTTATATAACCACAGCATGCTATTTTCGTACCATACCATACTCACTCTACTCACTCTACTCTATCTATCTATCTCTCTCTTTCTAACATTTTCGCAAGTCAAATATTTACGTTCATTCAGTTGCTTTTCACTGCAATTTCCCCACTGAAAACTGTCTTGCTTTTGTCAACTAATCATATAGAAAGCATTCGCTTGCCAGTCGGCCCGATCCACTCGCCTCCCTCCCTCCCTCCATCCTGCTGACGCTCAACTCATTTCAAGAATTTGGCACAATAATTTTTTAAATTATGGCGCATATGCCGCATGTGTTTGTCAACGCACAAAAAAAGAAAGAAATGGAAAGTTTTCTTTACTTTTTTGGGGTCCTCCTGGTCGGCTCAAGCTCATTTCCAGCGCAAATAAGCGTAAGTAAATTTATAAGACAAACAAACAGGGGACAACAGCAACAGCAAGAACAAAAATAAAGCTGCCAGCAGTGAACAGGTGCTCCAGCAGCCACGTCACCAGAGCCAAAGCCAAGTCAAGCCAAATAGCTGTAGGCGAGAGGCAAGCAAAGCAGCAGAGCAGCTAAAGCAACTGGAGCAGGAGGCAATATTCATTCTGGTGGCAAACAAACACGCAACAACAGCAACAGCTAGAGCAACTACAATAAGGCTTTGGACGCTGCCATTTGTGGGCAGTCCCCCATCCCGTGCCATGCCCACCGGCCTGGTGCAGCTAGTTGATGAACTTCGTGTTCAAGTTGTAGCACAAGAGTTGACGCCTCGCAGCCAAACGGCAACGGCTGCTGTTGATGGCTAGCTAGGTGAAGGAGCAACAGCAATGTCAGCAAGAGGAGAAGGTGCAGGAGGAGCAGCAGCCGCCATCTGTAACACTGATAGCAATTCCAAGAGACAACACCAAAACGCAGCAGCATCTTCAGCTTGCTGAGTTTTGTTTTTCTTTCAGTTTATTTTACTTTCGTGTAGCGTGGCCAGCAGAGCTTCACTTGGTTTGATTTTATTATGTTTTTCTTTTAGCCGCCCCACGCCCAACACTCCGCCCTATCCCCTCCAACCGCACCGCATACCCATATAGATTGCTTTGGCCTGGCCACATGCTGCCAAAGTTTTTTTTTTGTGTTTTTGTATTTGACTACGTCGACAAGTAAACTTGCTTGAAGATGGCACCCCTCCTCCCAGAGAGACTCAAGCTTTGTGGGGTGGCAGCGGGAGAAGAGGCCAGGGGATTGTGTTGGCGCTCCCCATCCATCACCCTGCTTCTAACCAGCAAAAGCCCCGTTACAATATCAAGTTAATTGTTTGAAATAAGTGCCGCCCCAGCCTAGAACACGCCTCTATCAAAGGCCTCTGGCTGTGGCCTCTTGGGTACTGATGCTGCTGCTGCTGCTGCTGCTTGTCCTGCTGCTTCTCCTGCTGCTTGTCTCTGTCTTTCTATTTCTACTTTGCGTTGCTGATGTTGCGGTTTCTTTTGTGCCGCCGTCGCCTTTTGCAACTACCCACATTTATAGTGTTGTGGTCTGAGTTTCCTTTGCTGCTCTTGCCACTTGCACTTCCACACACACCCACACCCACACCCCTCCGACCATCTTCACTTGTTCACTATTTCAGCTTGTTGTCAACGCCAGCATTTCAGTTTAGTTGTTGTTGTTGTTGTTGCTGCCTGTTTTGTGGGCGGTTTTTTCGAACTTTTTGCGTGCCCACTTTTTTTACTTTGACTGACTTTGGCCTCAGAGACCCAGAGTCTGTGTCTCAATGTTTGGAGTGCACTTTTCCGTACAACTTGAAATGAATCTAATAACTTGTTCAACCCATACACACACACACACACACACACACACACACACACACTTACTCAGACAGCCTTGGCCAAAAACAATGGTCAAAACAACAATAATAATAGCAACAATAACAACAACAAAAGGCAGAAGAATTCAAAGCGGATTTTGTGTTGCCAAAGTTGTTCGAGTGCTTTGGCGGTTGCTTTTCCACTTTTCCGCACTCACTTTTTAGCCTAACTTCGTTTGTTACCCCCACTCTCCATCCCCCATTCCTCCCTTCTGTCACTTCTTTGGTTCGTTCCGTTGTCTTCACAGGCAATTCAAATATTTTACTTGAAGAATTTTTCCAGTTATAAGTTTTTGCTATTACTGTTTTTCGTTGCTCCTCCTGCTTCTGGGGCTGGTGTTGCTCTCGCCGTGTCCCATTGGTATTGCGAATGTTAACAGCTCTATTAGTTCAATTTATTTGTCTACCCATTGAAAATCCGAAATCCTCAACCTTTTGACATTGCCGTAAGACAAAAGCTGGGCGCGTCGCGTTTCGCCTGCCGCTCGGAAACTTGATTGTGTTTGCAATTTCATAAAATAACAATTCCGCCTTTCGCATCTTTCCATTCTCGTTCACTCTCGTTATTGGCGTCGCTGATTGCCGCCGGTGGTTGTCCTCGTCCCCATAGTACTGCTCCTGCTACTGGTCCTAGGTTGTCGTTGTCGCCTGCTTCTTGGTAACTCTCGACTGGAATGCGTTTGTAAATAGCTACGGCAAGGTGTGGGCCTTGAATGTGCCAAGTTTTCCATATACCACTTGCTTCTGCTGTCACTCCTGCCAGCTCCTGCCAGCTCCTGCTCCTGTTGCTGTTGCTGGCATGCCAAATTCAATTCACACAAAATACCCGTAATTCAACACCCCCGTGTTGGTGCAGGCATTGGAGATGGCTCTGCCCTGCCATCGACTGACTCCACTGACTGATTGCTTTTGCCAGGCAAGCTGAGGGTCTTTATTCTCCATCTCCTTCTCCATCGACTTATTCCTGCCGGCTCCCCAGGCACATTGAAATGAGTTAAACCAAAGTCTCGCTCAAGTTTTCCGCGCTTCTTCTCAAGTCTGAGATTTCAGGCTACGACAACAACGACAACGACATCGACATCTCAAGCGACTCGTTGACATATTTGTATTGTATTCAATCGATGAATTTCTGCAGCAGCTTGCCAGCTTTCCCCCTTAAGGGAAAATGACTTATTTTCTTACGCACACATTGAAGAAGTGCTCAAGCAGCTGGCATCCCGGCATCCCGTCATCCCGTCATCCCGGGATCCTGCCATCATGCCCATCCACCTTACTGGGGTTGATTGCTTGTAGATTTCCTTCCTTGCCTTACTCGGCTTGTGTGCGTCGACATTCGTCCTAGGCTCTCCTGGCCTGTCCTGGCCTCGTCTGGCCTGGCCTGGCCTGGCATCAGCAGCTAAAGTTTACTCTACACATATTTTTTACTTGGCTGACTGTCGACATTCGCGTTGATATTAAAATTTTAATAAACCCCAGCGCGTTGAGAGTTGACTGACTGACTGAGATGGGGCACAACTCCTCCCCCTTTGCTTGTTGCACTTGACGGAAACGCGTCAGTTGGAGTTAAATCTCTCCGCTGTTGTCCCAGTTGCCAGTTGTAGCCGTATCTGTGTGTGCACTTGTCTGTGTGTGTGCGTGTGTGTGTGTGTGGCACGCACATTTCCATGCGCAAAACGAAAATTCCGTAATGCTGCGGCTGTGATTGCCTGCCACGCTCTTGGTCCCCAGTCCCCAGTTCCCCAGCAGCAGCATCATCAGCTACCCATATTTTGGTCCCAGCTGGCTCTGCCGATGATTTCTTCTGTTCTTTTTGTTTTTTTTTTGCTGGTTTTTTCTAAAACATGTTGATAAATCAAATCTCAACGCAGTCAATGCCAATGCCAATTTGGCTGACAATTGGTACACTGAGAAGAATAATATACAGTCAGCAGAACAAGCCATCACTTTGGAATAATTGTTCATAAGAAGAGCTGAAGAGGGATACATAATAATGTCTCAGATATTGCCGAAAGGCGATCGATTCATATCCATGATTTAGCTTAGATATAAAGACATATATATGTCATAAAGACATATATACACTCAACATCATCATCGATCTAAAATTGGGTCCACCTTCGCATCTCGCAATTGCTTAATTTATGTCTAAACTTCATCCGCATCCAAGGCACCAACATACATTGAGATCTCTCAGCTTATCCGACAGTGACAAAGTCAAGATGAAATTGTATTTTTTACAACATAATCAGTGCCTTAAATATCCTTATCCAATCTTACATCTCCTCATATTTTTTCTCTGTGCATTTACTTTGCCTTTTTTTCCTTCCAATTTTTGCTTCCACATGCCTGACAGCTAATTGTATTGGGCATTGCTGAAAAGTCATGTCAGCTTGGCATGTGCATAGTTCCTACATTGTCCAAAGTGCTGTCTGTCTGTCTGTCCGGTTTGTATTGCAAGCAGCTTGGTTGGGATGAGTTGTGTTATGCCACAGCTGATCCACAGGCAAACAGGACGAACAGAGCAAATCAAATAAATACAAACTATAACACAAAACTCTTACTGCCTTCATTGATTTGAGTTTTGGGGCGGACTTTAGTCGGACAGTCAGACACCCAATGTCGCATTTCAAATTTTAAGTCAGACACAGACACAGACACACACATACATATACATATATACATTGGGTAATCCTGGAGCTGTCTTTGAGATTGGCTTTGTGGTTGGCTGCCAACCAAAAGCGACTTAAGCGACCAAAAACCTTAAGCGAAGCGGCTGCCAAAATAAAATTAAATCAAATAAAATAAAATAGTTAGTAAATAATAAAACAGTCGAGAGTCAAATTGTTGTGAGTGTTTGGCTGGCTGACGGCTTGACTGCTGTTTGAATCCAGCACAGTGACAGCGACTGGTGGCAGTGCCACTTCCAATGCCACTCCAGCAGGCAGTTTAATGTACCGCTTACGTTGCTCGCTTTTATGGCCAAACGGCAATAGACGAAAATTTTATTATACTAACGTCTTAGAATCGAAAAGAAGCTTTGGGCTAAAAGGCAGTCAACAAACCATTAAACTCAAGTGTTTACCACAAGCCAAAGTCACTAGACACAAATCTAAAATGGCAGTTAGACAAGATGAGCAGCTGAAGGCAGAGGCAACCGCCAGCACGAGTCAGGCAGGCAGCCATCCAGTCAGAGGTAGGCGGAGATGTTCAAGCTGGAAGCACGAACTGGAGCAGCTAATGTGGCTTTAGAGCTGTGACAGTATCGAATACTTAGGAATAGGCAAAGATTAGTGGTGGGCGAAGATTGAAGTGAGCACTGAGCTAAGTACTTGAAACTGAGCGAGTTATTCGCCCTCAAAATGTGAAATGTGAGCTATAACAATGTGTTTGGACAAAGGCAGAGAGGGAAAACAACAAGGAGAAAGGTCTTAAAAATACTTTAGGCATCAAATTTTTGGTTAAAATCTCGTTTAAGCTGTGAAGAAAGTCTAAAAAATTAAAACTGGGAGAATGTTGTTTGACATAATGATAAAATAATATATCGATTACGGTTAAGAAACCTTGGTAAGCCTTAGCTTAGGTTAAGTTAGAGATACAGAGAAAATCAGTGAATTTGCCATAATCATAAACAAGAGGGCAAAATTAGCTTCAGCATTGCCGAAGCTTATTTACCATTCACAAATGGATAACTTTACTTAATTCTCTTCATGACAAAATGAATATAAGTTAACGTGTTGAATGGTATGAAAACACAGAAGATATTTTGTATCACAATCATCTTATGTGATCTAGTTTTGAGAATGGCTTTAATATGAAAGAGAAAAGGTTGACAGCTCAGAAGTATTGGAACTATTCGCAGCCCAAAAGCATTGATGTGGCGTTCCTACTGTAGCTCAAGCACTTCAGGATGCTCTTGAACTAAGACTAAGGTTTATCGTGTTGCTACACATCTTCTAGATCTCAGCTTCGAAACTTGAGCTCGATATTGGCCAGCAAACCATTATTAGATTCTTAGATTAGATTCCAGAAATCTTGACATTGAAAGTATTTACATCGACAAAGGACAATCTTTCCTTATTTGAATCTTATCAAACACATAGACTTTATATTCTTTCAAGACAAATTTCTGTAAAATGATTTCTTAAGAAGGGCCATGTAAATCAATAACTTGTTCTTATTATTCTTAAAGTAAAACTTAAAAGATATGAAGTGAAGTTATCATCAGCCTTATTTATACATTTTTCTTCTTCCAAAAATTGGCATTCAGTTTTTACAAAAACAATATGTGCCTCCACAAGGTGAAACTAGTTGAGTTTGATTGACAGAAAGCTGACTCTTAGGAAGCTGTTTTAATCTGGAGTTAAAGGTGGTCTCTTATATAAGCAACAAGGGGAATTTGTAGTTTAGAATTCTAAAAAAGAAGAAGAGGCTTTGCTGGCAGAAGCTATTATAATTTGGTCAAGAAATTTGTATCGCATAGAAGGGGAATCATCTCGCATACCATACAATATATTATTGATCAGCATGACACGTCAAGTCGATATAGCCATGTCCGTCTCGCTGCCTATCTGTCAATCTCTCTGTTTCTATGCGAAACTAGTCTCTCAGTTTTAAAGCTATCTCTCTGATGTAAGCTGCTCGTATGTTTAAATCGTCAAGATCGGACCACTATATCATATAGCTCCAACATAACCGATCGATTCGGATTGAACTCTTGGTCCAGCAGAATGTGTTGTTCTATCCGAATTGAACCAAATTTGGTAAATGTCAATCTTAGAAGCCTCTTCGTCTACTAACCAAAGTTGATCCAGATCGAATGACTTTATCATTCAAACATGGTTAAGTGGACTGCGTAGTATAGGAGGAGTATAAATATGCCCGGTGAGTCTAAGTTAGTGCAGTGAGGCTGCAGCTTATAAGGAGTGTAACAAGGTGAAAGTTAATCTTAGCTCTTATGCTAAGTTTCAATCAAGTGAAACCTTATTATAATAGTTGCAAGCTAAACTCTATGACCAAGTATCACTAGAGCAAGCCTTCTCCTCTATAAAGTTATTCAGCCAAAACATTCTCATCACCATTATAATTTGTATTTCAATTCCAAATTCCTCAATCGCTGCCTTCACTCACAGTTTCAGATATTCAATTGGCACGACAGCCCCTTAATCACTCTGATCTACACGTGCTTACAATTGCTCTTTATAGCGCGGCCCATCCTTAAGGCTTCTCAGCCACATTCTTGAGTATTTCCTGTGGTTGCTTTTCCTTTTGCGGACTCCCGTCAAGCTGCTAACAAATAGAGCAATGCGCTCTTGACTTGTGACATTCATCAAACAACAGCTAGAGGGGATTAACTACTTTATACAGTCGATGGCGAATGGACTATAAATATATTTCAACTTATTTATGGCCACTTTTCGATGAGCCTTATAGCCTGGGTTATAAAATTTATGAGGGCCGCTCCGGCAGCACAGAAACGAGACACGCGAATTTGGAAAGCTTGCGACGTTTGTTTTGTTTTGTCGGATGCGTAATTATTTTTATGACATTTTTGTAGAGAGTGTTGGAGTGTGCTGGCACGTGGGGCGTTTAGCTGTGTGTTGTGTTAAGGTCGTGCGTCCTCGTCCTTTGTCCAGCCAGCCTGCTGGCCGGGCAGCGTGTTGAAGTGTTGGCGTTTGCCAAACAAATTAAAAGCAAATTATAACGAAGTACAGAACAGAGTGGCGCAGAAATGAAACGAAATGAAACGATATTATCAACAAAAGGCGGTAGGCAGGAGCAACGAGGAGGAGGGTAGCGGGTGGCACCCACCGGCGGCAAAACTAAATTTTAGAGTCCGTGTCCTGCTGCTGCTGCTGCTGGCGCTGGCGCTGGTCGCGGGGGAATTTTAATTTCTATGTTGTGTTTGTGCTTGTGTGGGTCGTTCATTGTTGTTGTTGCTGTTGCTGTTGTGTTACTGTTATTACTTGTCTTTGCTTTTGTTTTTGTTTTTCTTTATTTTTTCCACTTAAAACGATTTACTTGCAAATCTTATAAACGACACGTTGGTAATGGATGGCCAAGGTGAGAAACGTGCCCGCAGGACGAGCAATGGCTTGGGGCTGCAGCTGGCGGAGATTGGGGGTGATACTGGTGTGAAACGTGGCTGCCGTTGGACATAAATTAATTTATTGCGTGCGAGCGAAAAAGTAACAGCAACAACAACAACAAAAATAAAGCGAAAAATGTAAAAACTCAAGAAGCATAAGTTGTTGAGCAAGGAAATGTGTTGCATACTTTTTGGGGGCGGCGGCAAAACTTTCATTAAATAACATTAATTATTAAGAGATGCGTAAGGAACCGGATGAGGGTTGTGACAGTACGGAACTGTGGAGCTACTTACAACGAGTTTCTTTGTTGGAATTGTGGCGGCGGCTGTCGCTGACAGCGGCGTCAACTGTGGCGGCGCTGCTACGGCTGCGGGATTCACGGGCGGACTAATCGCTTTGATTGTCGCCTGTGCGGGCGGCGGCGGCAATGGCGGAAGCGGCGGCTGCTGAAATAACTCCGCTGGCTGCTTCACGTAAAACAGATTTACTCCAAAGTGTGAAATTTTGATTGGTTTTATGCAAACACTTTCGACAGGAATTTAAGTGGAGGGCCGACGGTCAAAGGACGTCGGCTGTTTATTTGTTGTGGGTTGATTGCGACGCGGATTTGCCTATATGTAGTAGTTGGCTGGAACAGACGTTGATGCTGTATGTATTATACGTTGCTGATTGGGCTTATTTCCTTATTTCGTTGCTCAAAAATCGCTCGTTTATCTTGACTTGATTCTGTTTCTTTCACAACTATTTCAGAAGCTCTTTGAATTGCTGTTTGTTTTTATAGATCTCTTTGTTTACTTTTTGTTTTGTTTATATTTTGTTTTTTGATTTCTTTACACTACTAAAGCTCAAACATTAGACAACGCGACAAAAGTCCTGATTCTGCTCGTGGTTGCTGTTCCTGTTGTTATTTATGATTGCACTTTTGATTGCACCGCGTTTATTTTAAATCACGTGAAAAAATCTCGAGACGCGTCTGAAAAGCCGCTTCGCATCAAAAATTTACTTGGCTCCGGTATCGCTGCGGTTTAGTATCTGAATTCTGAATATTTGCCGACTACTTGCGTTGGATGTTGTTGCTGCTTACGATGTTTTGTTGTGACTACTATTAGCTGGCTACTGCTGGCTGGCTACGGCTGGCTGGCTGGCTGACTGGAGAATTGATTTCCTTTGCTTACTTGTAGGCTACTTGCACGGCTAAGGAACAGAACGCAACGACTGTTGGACTCGCTTGTCTGATAACGACTGAAGGACTCTCGCCAATTGCGTAGGACTTTTAGTCAGCATTAGCAGCAGCGTCGGAAGAATCGGCATCGACACACAGCCAGAAGAGTCGCACGAGTCGTGTTCGCAGTCGACGGCGTCCTCCTCAACGTCGTCGCATCGCTTCGTTGGCACGGCATAGGCGGGCTTCAGGAAGCAGTCAGAGTCAGCCAGGCAGTCAGGCAGTCAGGAAGGTAGCGAGGCAGACGAGAAGCGCAGAAGCATTACAACAACGGAAGCAACTAACAGCGCCGGAGAGCGCTAACCAAGAGAGAGAGCCAAGCGCACCCCCACACACCAACTGAATTCGGGCACTGTTAAATGCTATTACATGTATGCGGCCCTCCAGAACAGAGTTGCCGAGTATTGAGAATATTTGAAGCTTATTACATGCATAGGAAGAAGTGATATATTGCGACATGTTGAATAGAAACTAATACAAAATCTGGCCCCTCCAGGATTACAACTCACTCGCAATTCTTTGCCGCTTTCTACTATTACACTTGTGTGATCCGAAGATATATATAGAATCAAAGGAGGAAAATATAAGAATGACTACTAAAAAGAATGACTAAGTCTTCGCCAATAGCTTTGAATAATCAAAAGAAGGAGAAGCTACCTCCCGAAGCAATTCTTGGAGAGCAAAGCTGCAAGAAGACGTTCTTGTTCCGTTTAACATACAAATTCCAGGACTGAGCTAATTCAATGGGGTGTGTGAAAGGCTCTAGATTTGCGTAATATAATTATTAATTGTAACTGATTTGTGCAAGATATTATTTAATCTATTTCAAAGGCTCATTCTAAGTTCGACTTCATCAACTACACTCACATTGACAGTTTACCACTTCCTATTTCGATTGCCTGAAAACTAACTTAAATTACAGCTTATAGATAAATCTCTAATTTTAGATAAAATTCTGAATTATGTAGTTAAACAATCTTAATTAGCTATTGAGGGGGGGAGGCCATGCAACACTTTACAAAACTCTCATTAAAAGTCTCATAAACTGCATACAAAGCACACATCGATCGATGCTGTTAAGTTTGGTGAGCCTGAGCAATAACAGCAGCTCACACCTTGCCGCCCTGCCCCTGCCCCAGTACAGCTGTTGCCGGCCTGAGCCGACATTGTTGCAATCGTGGGAAAAACATTTACAAAACATTTCACTTTCAACAGCAGCAGCAGCAGCAGGAGGAGAAATCACGTTAACAGTGAGAGCGCTAATTGCAGCCGAAGTGAGAGTGAGAGACAGCTGGAGCTTGAGAGAGCTTAGGCAACAATTGTGAGAGCGCGTATTTTGGCAACGCGCGTCATTGTTGCACCTTTATGTTTGTTTTCGTGGGTGGCTCGACTCGCACAAACACACACATATGCACACTTGCACAGCTGCCAAAGAGCAAAAGAGATGGGAAGATGGGCAACAGAACAACAATAGAAGAGGCGAACGGTCGGTCGGTCGGCTTTCCACATGTAACCTCTACAGAGGGTGTCGCTGATGGTGACGATGATGACGATGATGATGACTAAAAAATGTCGCTGATGTAGTTGAAGCCTGGACCAGGTATGCTTTATATTTAACCCTTGGGCGGCATTGAAAAAATAAAAACTTAGAAGTGCACTGGTGCTTTGAGTTGCTCTATGTGGCATCTATAATCAAGGAATCCAAAGAAGATGAAGAAGGAACTAAACTAATATCAGCATCATCATTGTCATCCAAAATCAACATGGGACCGAAATGTAAGGATTATGAGTTGCAATGCATAAGGAAATGGAAATTACCTTCTTCATCATCATCGCCATCTTTCACTAACATTATCATCATCATCATCATCATTATAACTGTCGTTCATCAGCATTACATAGCACTTACTCCTCCATGGTTCGTACATTAGTTCGTTGTTTCGTTCGTCCGTCGCGTCTCGTGCGTTGGTGAAAGTGTCAACTTGACATTGCCTGGAGTGCACACACCAATACAAGCTCACAATCACACACATACACACACACACATGCAAGCACAAATGCTTGCCGCGCACTTGCGTCAAATATTTTGTTGTCGCTGGCGCTGCTACTTTTCGCCCCCGGGGCAGTTTTGTTGCTCGCTCGCAGCTATCAAAAGGGAAATTTACTCTCAACACGGCTTTCTCTCTTAACAGTAAAGCTGAAGGCTCTCTGAGCGCCGACGCAGTATCTGCTAGTTTTCCCCTGACAGAGGCTGGCAACGCTGAAGTAAACAGCGGCGTCCTTTACAAGCGTAGGCAAAGGATGTGGCAGAGCGGAGAGTCAACTGCTTTGGCTGCTGCTGCTGCCATGGCAGCTTTATCAGTGCCATGAAATGTTGTTCCCGGAAAATAACCCAAAGGAAATGCTCCACACACACACACACACACACACACAAACACACGTACGAAACTCTTGCTCCGGCTCCCGAGTCCTGGATCATATGTGTGAGCAACAACAACGACAACAACAGCAACTACCAGCAGCAATAACTGTGTACATGTAAATCCTGGTTTGTTTCATTTGCCGATTTGGAGCGGCAAATCTTTACCCCGTTGGCCCCGCGTACACCCACAGTCATCCACTCTCTGCGCGCTCCCCTCTCAACATTTGCCGGCGGCACTAACTTTGTACGCTTGATGATGATAATAATGTTGCCCCTTGCCAGCC
This sequence comes from Hirtodrosophila duncani, assembly GCA_037043425.1. Classification (NCBI taxonomy): domain Eukaryota; kingdom Metazoa; phylum Arthropoda; class Insecta; order Diptera; family Drosophilidae; genus Hirtodrosophila; species Hirtodrosophila duncani. The sequence goes on along the minus strand of JBAMBM010000834.1, from coordinate 1,631,361 downwards.
AGCTCTAGCAGCCACCCAGCACCAGCACCCAACTCCAGCTCCAGCAGCCCAGAATCGTACATATATCCCAGACATTGGTCGTCTATGGAAATTCGTATGCCGATTTTCGAGCGATTGCAATTGATTTGTAATGTATTTCATTGTTGTGTGTGCGTGTGTGTGAGTAGGTGTGGGTAAGTGTGTGTGTTAGTGTGTATTTGGATGTGTTGTATGGGGCTTGGGCTTGGGTAAGGGCATAAAATTTGTATTGATTATTTCTATTGCCTTTGTTCGACGGACTGCGCTTTGTTCGGACCAAAACTCTAATGATAGCTGGGGGGCATTAAAAATGTCATATCTGACATATTCGCAACACACTGCTCGGCACGGGGTTCGGTAACGGGGACATTGCTGGCATTGATATTAGTGAAAATGTCCAAAGCCAACTTTAAGGCCAACTTGTAGCAGGGCAGACTGTAAACTTGGCCGCAAAACGCCGCCTAGACACGCAGCCAAAAATAACAGCAGCCAGAGCAAGTCACTGAGTCTGAGTCTGGGTCGTCTGGGCACGGGGTGCGAGCTGAGCAGCTGGTCGACGGAACAACTGGGCGACTAGGGAGTTGGCATGTGTACAAGTCAATTATGGGTCAAAATTCACACAGGAGTTGGAACACTTGAAGATGACGCCCAGGCAAAGGCAAGCTCAACTCGACGCACATTTTTATGAGTTTTTGGCATTGCCAGGATGCGAGCCACAGTTAAGGAGCTGCGCTGAGCAAAGCTGAGGAAAGCTGAGGAGTGCTGAGGAGTGCTGTGTGTGTGCCTTGGCTATTGCAAATGAAACATGTTTGGCTTTATCGCATTTATTGACGACTCCGTTGGGACGCTTTGCTTGCTCTGCCATTGAGCCAGGCCAACAGTCACTCAGCCAGGCAGCCAGCGAGTGAGCGAAGCGAGATCAAACAATGGACGCATGGGACAGGAATTGGAGCTGCTGATGCCCAGCTAGGCAGGGGAAGCCTAGGCAGGGGAGAGGAGCTGCCTTCAATTGCGCTATCGAGCAGCTCAAAACAGGCACATAAAAAGATTATTTTATGCGTGTATGTGTGCGCGTGTATGTGGGTTCGAGTGTGATTGTGAGCATGAGTGTGTGTGCGGGAGTGGGAATGTGAGTGTATGGGGAAGCAACTAAATTCACTTAGAAAAACGATACGATTCATAAGTGAGTGTGCGTGTGTGTGTGTGTGTGTGTGTGTGTGTGTACTACGGAAGCATAGAACATAGAAAAAAAAATTAAAGAAATGCTTCAGCAAACAAAAGGAATACAATTTTTGGCCATAGAAAAATCTTAAACGAATAATTTAAGAGAGAATGCCATGAAAGAATGGGAATCGTACTCGTAAATATTATACATAGCATTTGTTCTTCTCCTTCCCAAAGAAATATATGGAATTCAGGTTCAGCAATCTGCTTTTAGCTTAAGCGAAAACAGGACAATAAAGATGGGCCTGCCAAATCAGTTCACGATCAAAACAAACGCAGTTTCAGCAATTCGATTCTCCAATTCATGGTGGTTTATCAAATGACTATTAGCGTATGGTTTTGGCCACCTAATATGGCTCAGACAGTTATTACCAATGAACACTCAACGATGACATTGATCCTCGCCATTTTCTCTTTTATTCCCATCTTATCGTCAGGCGGATTGGCTTTATTGTATTTCCAGTGAAATCAGTTTTCTTAGAAAATGCCTTTACTATTTTCAGACTTCAAGATTAACAAGTTTCTTGAGAAGACAAAATTGAATTCCAAGTAGAGCCCAGTGGCTGCTTGTGTCATGTCCTGAATCCTGCAACTTGAAATCCAATATTTTGATTGGGAATTCAAATTATTCACTTTTCTATGGAATTGCATCTCAACTGACGTTCACATTGCCAATTTAATTGCTAAACTTTGAGACTAATTTCCTTTCATATTACACAAGTAATTATCCTATCTACTATTATTAATTATGCGTGCAATTATGCCTGTGTTAAACAATGTCTAATCTGTCGGATTTCTGTTGTATTCACAGCTAAAAACATTCCACAAATGCAACATAAAATTTTAATTGCATATAATTGATGAAATGACAAGGAAGTGCCAAAACACTCCCTTTGACTTGCCACAGCATTTTCTTAACTGTTTCTAGTGTTTTGGCCTTTCTTTTATATCTGCTTTTTAGCCAAATACAAAGATAGGCTCAATAATTCCTTTTATAAAGTAGCTCAACTCTAGGAATTTAGGAATGTGGCAAAATACTTAATAATCGACATCAATAGAATAAGTCATTTCGCACATTTCGCAACCAAAATACTTGACATTCCGCCGCACTTGTGCAAATAGCAACAATGCAACCGCTTTAAGTCAGCCATTTCCACAACACTCTCACAGATTCATATTTGTGCTGCCCTGATGGTTTTGTTTCGTTCTCCACCCCGTTTTCCTTTGGCACTCACCAGCATCTCATGCATGCAGCAGGGGCAGGAGCAGGAGCAGCGTCGGACAACATTTAAGCAATTTCACTTGTTAAAAGCTTACGCCGTGCACTTTACTTTAAACCACACTAACAAATGCCACTTCATTCAGCAGATATTTGTGGCCAGCAGCAGCAGCATCAGCAGCACTAGCTTGAAAAACATAGCGCCACACATGTACAGACACACACACACACACACACACACACCCACAGGAATATACACGCGCACGCACACTAGCGAAATCACACACATCCTTTTGCCATCAATTCTCTAAGCAACAAACAAACAGGCGAGCTCACACATAGATACACGCACACTAACACTCACTCATACACACACACACACACACGCAAAGCGATGCCCCAACACGCAAAGCTCTTTTCACTACAAAACGGAAGTACATAGAGAATCAGCCAAAAAAAAAAGAAAGAGAAAGAGTAGAAATGGAAGAACAAAAACAAGGAAGGAAACTATCTTTGGCTAACCGAAGTTCATACACTCTTGCTAATGTTTAGATCACCTATGACATCTATGTCAGTGGAAATCAATAGATCTCAAATTATCACATCTGGAAACATGAAGTTTAACCTCAACAGCGATTTTAATGACAATAAAAATTCCGCGAATTGGAGTTTTCAGTTGCTGTTGAAGTGATCGTGAGTTCGGATGAGAATACTGTTGAATATGGTTTGAAAAGACTAAAATGAAGACCAATTTTAAGCTTATTTCAAGATAGGTTTCATCATATCCAACCATATATACTTAATATATCTTAACAAGTTATCAAATTGATACAAAAACTACAATTTGGTAAAAGTCTTAGCAGAACTGAGAGACTACCCCCATATCTAAAATGTTTCCTTTTACTTCATGACGAAGTTATAGTAGCCCCTGTAAGAGTATAATAACAAGAACAGAGAAGTGAACACGCTACAAGCTTATAGAAAAATACTACTGCGGCAAAAACGACTAAAAACAAGGGGGAGAAGAGCTGTGTAGAGCGGTATGGGAAAGATATTCATTCTATCGTAAAATAGGTGAGCATTGGCCATGTGTGTGTGTGTGTGTGTGGAGTATAGTGTGGAAAAAACAAGCGCCAACGCTCTGGTCAACGGATAACAAAACATAAATAATAACGACAACAGAGGCAAGCAATGGCTGAGGAAGGGATAGAAGCAGATGCAGAAGCAGAAGCAAGGGCAGAGCCAACGAGTCAGAGTCAGCCAAGGCTGCTGGGAACAACAGCCGCAGGGAAGCGAAACTAAGCTACAAGATATTCGTACATGAAACAGTAGCCCCAGCTTCAAGTTTTGGCCCAGGTCCCAGCAGATGTGAGTGAGAAAACACGAATCAGACAAGCGGCATATAGCACCTAAAAGCAGGCTACACATATGTTCAAAAGGAAATCAAGGCAACACCTTATGCCAGTGAGGAGGAGATCAAGAGATAAACGTCAATTGCCACTGACTGAAGGGTTTATACGAATATGTTTTGTTAATTATTTGTAAGCAAAACATAAAGGGATTACAGACAGTTATATATATGCATACATATATGAGTTTCACATGTGAACTGCAACAAAACTAGATTGCATTTGGGATTTTCATAATAAAATAATCATTTTCGCATGTATTTTCAATGACAAATTTGTACATTATAACTATAACTAAATTGTAATGACATATAGATTGTTTACATATCAAATTTCATAGCATTCAAAAGAATTTCATAATCTTAAAGAGTCCGCAAATTCACTAATCTGTAAGCGTTTCTAGTTCCCGCTTTCGATCTCATTTGCTCATACACTTTCAAAGCATTAAACACTTAAATAACTATCCACATTTTCATTGAAATTATGATATTTCATAACATATCATATGCTTCATGGCCACCGCATCCGTTCAATGTTTAAATCTGCACGAGAAATACGTTCTCCATCTCCGAAATGCCAAAAAATGCCAACTACTGTTACGGGGGCGACCAGGAAAGCGATGCCAACGCCTTAGAGAATAATGCGCATGTGAATGCGCATATAACTCATTTATTTATTTATGTATACATTTGTATGTATGTGTATATGTTTACTATATAGGATTGCGTATGTTACGATACACTATAATCGTGTGCCTTGCGTGCATTGAAGCTTGCGTTTGATTTAATAGTTTATTAAGATACGCGGCGCGGCGTCGGCGCAAGCAAGTGCAGATTAAGGCGAATGGCGGATTTGCTTTGCGGTTCCCATTTCTCATTTACCCCGAACTAAGTCCCTTCCCCACCGCTCTTAACCAGTGAACACCCCGCACTTAAATGCGACGACCACTGGATTTTGGCTGTGGTTTATGGGCTTGAGCTGGGGCATAAATAGATTTTGGGTTTGCAGTAAATTGAGAGCATTTCGGAATGGTTATGAGCCAGGCGTTCGCATAGACTAAGGTTACACAGAATGGGGGAGGAATGAGGGTGAAATAGTCGGCGATGCTATAGCATCGTAAGTATTTACGGTTGAAGAACTATTAAGCAGTTATAGCATAAAGTACTTAAATTAGTTTGCTTTGCAAATAACAAATGGAAAGTAAATCAAAAATATTTGTTGTCTATGGAGGCGAGTCTGTCAATAAGTTCTTAGGAATGAAAACTTGTTGGGATTGTAATATCAAAGCAAATTTATTTGTTATAGATAACAGTGAGATAAAGCCTAATCTAGACCCAGAAAATCATTTATATACCCATATCAGATAGCTGATAATAAGTTAAAGCAAAATTGCAAGAGTATTTCGTAAAAAAAAAAAATCGTTCAAAATCAATTCAAAATTAAATTTAAATTCATTCTTATTGCCAAGAGAGCAAACACTACAAGAAATGAGTAAGTTTTAGAAGAATGAATTTCTACAAAATGTTAGTTGTTGTTGGAGTTAGTTGACTTCTTAAAGAGATTAATAATATACTGGCCTGATCCCGATTCCACTGCCAAAAGTAAAAATAAAGTAAGAATTGGAAGTATGCTTCCACCTTGAAAAGTTTATGTTTTTCGAACGTATGTCCGAATCGATGCTAGTGGACAAAAGGCGAGAGAAGGATAAACATCAAGAAATCTAAGTGGAAATGGGTTACATTTTTGTAAAAAATATTCTTAAACAAATTTACACGTGAGGTATATCAATGAACAGTTCCAACTCTTCCCAATGATTTAGAAATTGATATAAAAATATATGAAATAGAAGCAATAAGCACAGCAAAATTGACAAAACAGAAGATAACAAGATAAAGTTCTTAAATAATAATATTGAAAGTATATATCATACATATTATGAACAAGATCAAACAACTCGCTAACGAATATAGTTTTTAACAAGCCTTTCATGTGCTTTGATTTGGGGAAAAACTACAAAATTCTACTGGAACTGAATTTCATGAATAGAAGCTCCACATGGAAGTACGTTAAATATTAAGAAATTCAAATTGTCTGATAAAATATTTCTAATTTTTGAAGGTCCTAAAAAATGTTGCATGAAATGTTTCGTTGTTTTGCCTTTCCGTCTTCATAAACTACTGAAAAATAGTCAAAGATTGCAATGATATAAAATGTGTTCAATTCTCAGCAAATGGCCCTACCGAACTGCAATAAGTCTCAAGCCTGCTAAATCCAGCCAAATTTTCTTTACGAACTGCAAAGTTAAGATGCCAAATTTATGCTTCTAATAATTGCCACATACAGTATCTGCTTTGGCTTTTAGTAATTTTCAATTAAGACAGAGATTTGACCCACGTTGATAATACTGAAACATTTGCTGATTTTCATAGACTTCAAAATTATGCATTTTGAATTGGTTAAACAAATATAATATCTATTCGAATTGTTTTCTAAAGACTTCTTGGCATGCCCTTGTGTATTTTGAAAATTCCTTGTATTTAATGGTAAATATATTTTGTTTTTATTTCAATTTTCATAGCCATTTAGGACATGTCTAAAAACATGCTCGTATTTATTTGATATTTATTGCAAATTTCGTGTTTAACTTATATGCGGTGTATATTTACATTTTATTGCATCGTTTTCATTGCCAACTCATTTTAAAAGCTCATAAATTAATATTTTCACGCTTTAAATGACACCAACACGTACACGTACACGTGTACATACATACATACATACACATACATGTCTTTACAAAATGACTATCTGCCTATGTGTGGATGTTACGTGTTTTGTGCTGTGTCTACTCCCATCGCTCACGCGACTCGCTGGGCGATTAAAATTGCTGTTAATGACAAGTGAATGATATAAATTACAGCAATGAGGCAATTTTGTTGATTCTATTTTTGTGAATGTGTGCGTATTTGTTTTTTCTTTCGAAGTTGTGGTTAACTTAATGACTACACTGGAAAAAAGCAATATCAAATTTAATTTGATTTTATAAGAAAAAGTTGAAATCAATTTTATTTGAAAAAATTTAGAGAATAAATCCAAAAATAGAAATATGAAAAGTAAGTGCTATTTTGAGACCACACCGTTGACTCACTTGTACTTATATTTATTCTCAGTGTATGTGGGAGTATATATGTATTGGTATGTGTGTGTGTGACTGGTGTGCCTGTAACAGACACAAAGTTTGCCTAATTATTTAAGATCAACGCTGCTGCAGCTGCCATTTCAAGTTAAGGCCAGCAAAAAAAGGCAAAAGACCAAACAATGAAAATTGACGCACAACTGATGAGTGGCTTGGGAAGAAATACAACAACAGCAACAACAACAACAACAGCAACAACAAAACAGCAATTTCTCCCCAGCTTATCTACAGACTGAGCACAGGCTGGCGTTGATAATGATGTTGTCTCTGTTGCCACAAATGACAGCGCGAGGCCAAGGTCTGCTGTTGGCTTGGGTTCGACTGCTGTTCCTGATGTTGCTGATGGTGTATCTGCTATGTTTCAATGTTATTAATGATGCCCTATATGACATACACCTCTACAAAAGACCTCAAGCCTCATTTTGCCAAGTCCAAATGCGCTGTTACCCCATCTCTGTGTGAGTATGTGTGCCTGTGTATGTGTGTGTGTGTGTGTGAAGTATCATTGCCTTTAAATTATGCGCCATATTTTGTGTTGGCTTTGTGGTGGTAGGGGGCGAATTTTAGGCGGATGCTGGTGCTGAATGGGCGGCGCCTCTGCGGTTGCCAACGATTGAACCAAAACAGCCAACGACGACGAAATACGCGCTGAAATCAATGTGTGTGATTTGCCAATTATGTGGGTTATACATGTACGTCTATGTCACCATGTGTGTGTGTGTGCGTGTGTGTTTGTACAAACGTATAAACGTATGTGTGTGCGTGTATGCGTTTGCCGTCGTCATTACCGCTGTTTCCATTTCCGGCAGACAGCAGCAGCAATGACAACAGCAGCAACAACAACAAGGATGACACCAACTCAGAACCAGAATCAGATTCAGATTCAGACGAAGAGTCAGAGGCATGGATGTCAATTTCATAAGCAATTTACGCAAAGAGCGGCAGAGTTCGATTTGCCAACTGTTGACGCCCCCCAAACTCAAGTGGGAATTTAGGTGCGTGAGGCGGGGCGGAGTGTATACAGAAATCACAAAATTTATGTGTATAAACTTTGGCTTCATAATCATCATCAGCATCATCATGATCATCGTCGTCGTCGTCGTCGTCGTTGACATCAACCATGTCAACGGTGTCGCCGCCTAATTAACCAATTTTTGGTATTCATTCAAAATATAATTGCTCAACAGTCCAAAGGCCTGTCCCAAACTCCCAAAACCGAGACAACAACGTTCATTGCGCCTTTGTCCTAATTATTGTTCTGCCATAAACAACAAAAAGACAGCATGAAATCCGGAAGAGCATGGAAGAGCTTTAGCAGTAGCACCAGCCCTAGACAAAAGTAATGGCCGCTATAATTCACAGATACTTATTGTTTATCTGTGAGTTTGCTCAGCTCAATGTGGGCCATAATTTAAGCCACTGCAAGTCAGCAGGCGTTAGTGTGACCAAATGTCGTAGAGATTGTTAGTTGACTTAAGTTGAAGTTTTCACAAATATCTGCTATATTTCAAATTAACGAATTTATATCTTAATTCGAAAATATAGTTTATAAAGTTAATTGATTGGAGTTAAATAAACGAATGCTGAAATTTAAAACTAAGTTTTCTAATACTTTTCATCCAAATATATTTGAAAATCAATATTCAAAAAGGTCTTTAGAAATTTCTAATCAATATTTAGCTCATTCTTCATGTTGCTCTATCTCTTCTCAAGAATGAAATCAATGAAATTACCTTCCGAATGTTCACTGAGGTCCCCACTTGAGTGAAATGGTGGAGCCAATGCACAGCCATGCTAATAGGCGTTTCTCTTGTGGTTTTAAAAGCAAATCGATGGAATTGATTAAAAAGCTATACAACGCCAAGGCGGAGGAGCCACCATAAAAGAGGCTCGACATTGTCAAGACTTATTTGAGGAACAAGTGCATTTTCCCCCAGATGATGGGCACCATTATTAGTGTGCAGGCAGAATAAAACCTTAGGTCAAGCCTGAAAATGATCAGCGTGGGTTCTCTCATTATCAATCCTGATCTGTTTACGAACATAATATCAAAATAACATCAAATAATCACCCCACATTATGACAAATGATGTCTTGAGAGAGTGTCTCAATAAGCGAATCATCTTTAGATCAGACTTATTCAATAATCTTAAAGGTGAAGCAGATATGTAATAGTTATGAGAAATATCAACACTTTAATCACATTGACCATTGACCTTTTCCATGGAAATTTTAACACTTTAACTGCCAAGTCTGCCTCTTTAATTAGCTACTGTTTGACACCGCCTCTGTCTTGAATGGACGCAAATTAATTTACAGAATTTCTTGCAAGCTGCAGCGGCAAAGAAACAATTGCCTGTATTCTGAGAACTCGCAAAAACAAGGCCATGTTAAAATCTCGGAGCACACATAAAACCGAAAAGCCAAAATCGTGGCCATAACTATGTGCGGCGAGAAAGGCCAAAAAGGAAATGGCCAAACAATGCAACCAAAGTGATGGGGAAGAAGAGTACACGCAGCAAGCGCAGAGCGAGCGGCAAGCAGATTGCATAAAAAATAGTTGAAGAGCCGGACAAGCAGCAACAACAAAAACAACAACAACAACAACAATATCGGCAGCAACAGCAACAGCATAACAAGAAGAGGCAAACCACATTGGTGGCAAACGGCTGTTGGGGCAATGGGCAAAAGTTTAAACAACTATTTATTATAAAATACAACGAGAGCTACAAAAAAATGTAGCTGAAGCTGGAAAAAAACTATTTAACACACACACAAACACAAATGCAAACAGACAACAGCTGAGTGGGTTACGCGCTGGAGGAGCAGGAGTGAGAGCAAGATACGCTGCAGCCAGCCAGGGATTCAGCTAGAGAGTCTCAACCAAAGGAGCAACTTTTACGTGAAAATGTTCAAAATTTAATCAAATTAAAGTGAATGCGCCGCAGGCGAACATATTTCGCACGCGCTGGCGAGTAGACACGGAGAGAGTGAGAGACTGGGAGATGGGAGATTGAAGTCTGAGCTGGCTGAAGCCAAGCCGCACGGATATGCTAGGCGGGGCGGACGAAACAGTGGGGTCCTGTTGGTGGCTGCGTTGACTCCACGCAAGTTTAATATGTAAATTGTTTTTGCCTCGCATCGCCTCGTCCCCTGCCGCTGTTGTTGTTGTTGTTGTTGTGGCTCAACATTAAGTGGTTATCATAGCCATTTATGAGGCTGTTAAAAAGTATCTCATTAAACATAAATGCCCGCCCGCTCAACTAGAACCAAATAGATATATAACGCACATTGGCTTAGAGCTGCTGCCATACGAGCCAGCAAATGAAACGCGCGCCAAACGCGGGCTCTCCAGCAACAAAATCAACAACAACAAAAACAGCAAAAATTGTAAAGCGGTCGCAGCTGTTTCAGCGGTTTTTTGTACCCAAACATCAACCTTCACCCCCCCACCTACCATCACACATATGCATTGTCTACATACCCATTGCTTTGCCACTCAGAATTCCCAAACCATTGTGAATACATATTCTACCAAATTCCGTTTACCTGTCAAACTTTTGCCATTTGTGGCCAACATATTTTGAAGTTGGCCCCAGCTTGCCACAGCAGCAGCAGCAGCAGCATCAACTCTCCCCCCCAGTTTTCCATTTCCACTCCACCAAACCCAACATATAGAGACAGAGCCACGTTTATGCCTAAACTTTGTCAATTATTTGCGGATTTAACATTTGTAGCTTGGGTGGATTTTGATTTTTGATTTGAGTTTAAAAAAGCGATTTTGACAACAACAACAAAAAATCTATATATATATATATACATATACATAAGAGGAACCAAAAATTAACAATAATAACTACAGAGAATTTACTTGGCTGACTTTGCATTTGTCGCTGCACATAGTAAGAAATAGATAGCAAAGAGAGTGAGGAGAGAGGGATGGGCTATGTTGAAAATACCAGCTTAATATGTTAGGCCATTCAGAAAGTTCCTTTGAATTGATAAGCAGTTTAAAAACTTCCACATATTTAAAGAAACTTTTGACCTTATTAGAAGGCAACCAGAAATAAGTCTAGACCCTATTTAGTATTTTACTTGCGCATGTTCGTGAGTACAGAAAACTGATACTCTTCTCAAGAATGGTTTTTCCTACTTCTGTGTGCTTATTTTCTATGTCATCTTTCTCTAGAAATCTGTTCTAGGTTTGCTCCTCTTTCGTCATTCTGGTTTCTCAGCTTTCTAATTGTACACCCTCTCCTTTTCGTACTCTTCCATCAGTCCTATCCTTTTCTTGTCTATTTTACCACACTTCTTTCTGAGCTGTAGGCTTCTCTTCTTTGCTTGTGTCGTTGCCGTTTCTTATATTTCTGCTTGCTTTGTCTTCTTTCATTTATCCCCTTTCTCAAACTCTCTGCTCATAAGCCTCAGCGGCCGAACAGACTCGGCTTTTTACACACATGAGACTGGAAGCAAGCTCTTTTGCCTTGACAGAAATTACTGAATGATTGTGGAAGTTATTTAAAAACAAAGATTATTTTGTACTATAATGGCTTGCTATAACGATACGAAAAACTTAGTTTCCAATCGTTTGATTTCAATAAAACACAAATTTATATAAACCATAAACTTTACAATACTTCAATCAAGCAACCGTTAGTTCAGGCATTCCAAGCTTGAAATTATTTTCAAGCAGTGCTTGCAAGAGAGAGTCTCACCAATACATTGACACTTTTCGTGGGCTTTTTCCATGACAAACTCTGCTTTAAAGCTGCAAAATGCGATTGCCATGCAATCTTCTTCTCTCTTGTACATGCTAGTTGCTCTGCTGTTTGCTCATTTGAGCCAATCCTGACGTTTGTTGCTAATCTTCTTTCATGGTTCGCTATGAATTAATTTCAACACTCCTGATGTATTTTGAGACAGTTTACCTTGGTTTCCACTTTTTTTCGTTAATTGATAATTGTCCTTCTTTGGTTTTCTTAGACAAGGGATTTTGGCTCATTTTAGTAAGGTTGGAACTACTTCGAACTTAGGCAGCCGTCTTCAGGGAGTTGTCAAAACCAATCGGAAATATTTTGCGGTTGGAAAACGAATGATTCAGTTCAAACAAGACATATTTGGGGCTTTTACATGTAAGCAATGTAAGTTTAAATCAAATTATTAAAGCTTTCAAAGAACACTTCACATACGAGTACAATATACGATTATATGACAAACAATATCTACAAGCAAAAGAGCTGTCTATGTCTATGGCACAGCAATAAATGCTGGGCTGTAGCTTCTTCATTTTCCATTAAATTAACACGCTCAAATGTGCTGTGATGTCTTGAACAACTTACATATTTGGCAAACTTTTCTAATTTAAGTCGGCAGTTTCAGTCAATTGCCACAGCTTACCGCTTTCGACATGAGTTTTACTTTTTACTACCTTTGCTTCTATTCTACTGAAGCCGACTCCCGCCGGTTCTCGGGCCGGCTCTGGCTATGGCTTCGCAGACATGAAAAATTTCCAATACATTAAAAGTTGTGTGCGAACACACTTGCCATGGAATCCATTACAATAGCACCAAATAGAATGGCATAGAATAGAACAGAACAGAACAGAGCAGAGCAGAGCAGAGGTGTGGGAGCAAAGGGACATGAAAGCCAAACCATAAATCTAATAAATACGTTTGTTTCTCACCCGCACCACACCGCGCCCGCCTGCTCTAACTGTGTGTGCAATAACTTGTAAAATATGTAATCAATCAAGATGAAACAGTCGTAGGAGGCAGCCAAACTATGTCGGAAGTATGCGTCTGACTGCAGTTTTATAGCAAAAGTGTTAGTGCGGGAAGCGGCAGGAGGTGCAGGGTGTGCCAGGCCGATTAATTCAACTTTCAGTGCAGACAATAGGACTCGAGAGCAATACACAAAGCCCAGGCCAGGCAGCCAGGCAGCACAGAACAACGCAGCGGCTCACATAGTCAGAATCAGAGTCAAAGAAGGAGTCAGCGGAGGAAACGCAGTCAGAGGCAATGTGATGTGAAAAAAGTCAAAAGTTGAAAGTGCAATTTTGTCGTTATTATTTTACATTTACAACAAAAGGCTGAAGAGGCAGCAGCGACAGCGGTGGAAGCCCAAAACCAAAAAAGTGAAAAGTTGCACAACTATTTTATGTGGCGGGCGGCTCGCTGTCTATGTGTGTGTGTGTGTGTGTGTGTGTGTGTGTGTGTGTGTATCTCTCTATGTGTGCGTGTAATTGTCAGTTAGTTGGCGCTGTCAGTCCGAATGTTGAAATTAATTTATTTCAATTGAAGTTGAACTTTTGTGGCATTATTACTTTCGAAAACTTTCTGCAGATCTACGCATAATAAACGGCAGCCGCATTCGCACAGCAGGTGTCCCTGCCCTTGTCACTGCCCTTGTCCCTGCCCCTGTCACTGTCACACCGTCTCTATCCCCCAACAGCTCACCGCCTGGGCAAAGCATACATATTTATTTGGCTTTACAAAATAATCAAATTGCAAAATTGCAAGCATTGCCGTCAACTATCATCTGTGTCTTCTTCAACTTATTCGCTTTCTCAACTTCTACGTTATGTGCCAATATTCTGTGTTCTCTGCAATCACAGAGCGGATGGCTAGGGTAGGGGTTACGAGGAGAGGGCAACAGAGTTGGGTGCGGCAGGTGCCGTTGACGGTTGCGCTGATAATTTGTTGCGAGATTCAACATTTGCGAGTGGCAGCCCAACGACATTGATAGTTATTTGATATGCATTCATAAAAAGTATTCATATAAAAAATATATATGTACACTTTTTTATCAATAGCAAGAAAACACACAGTCAACCTCTAATGATATAGCTGCCATGCAAAATAAAAGTGATGGCAGAGTGAAGGGTAGAGCGGCATTTAAAAAGTACTTAAAACAAATCTAAGGGCATAGGGCAGGCAGGTGAGCTTGTTGGCGAACCATGTGGAGTTGGAAAACTGGTTAATAAATAAAAAATTGAATTGACAATAATTTATTATTGAAAGTGGCCTTACTGTTTTTTTTAATGATAATCTTCCTGATGATCAATTAGCCTGTGGAAAGCGATTTAAGGCAACAATGAATATATTTTGAAGCGCTTTAGAAAATTGTAAATCTTTGAAAACAGACAAGTAAAACCAAACAAAAGCCATAATTACGACAAAGTATTAGACAGATGAGCTATCTAACCTTTGGAAGGATCAAAAATTCTTTGTAAGCTAGAGAAGAGCAACACCTTTGGTTGGATTCGGCTCATTTTAGACTGTTGTTAAATATTAATTCGTTTTTAACCTGTCTGAAAACTTACGTAAAGCAGTCGACCATTTGCTGCCAATAGCGTTGGTTGGATTCAGCTCATCTCAGGCTATCTATACAGTGGATTGGTATATATTAATGTATTTTGAACCTGTTTTAAGACGGTGCTAAAAGATTGTTTCGAACCATCGGAGAAATATTTATTAAACGCTTCCATTGTCAAATTATATCACATCAAACAAGAAGAAATCGTCTTGACCGTCAAATGTTCATGTGATTTTCTGATCCCATTAACGCCCAAAGTTGAATTATTTATATACAAAATATAGAAATTCGTTATTGAAATTCGTATATCAAAAATGAGAACATATTGTCTAAGAAAGTAGTGCTGCAGGCCATCAAAATATCAAAGTAACATTCTTATGGTCAGCTATCCAACAAGGTTGTATCGAAGTTATTAATATGGTGCAATATTTTCTGCATAAAAACTTTGATATCCTTTTGTAATTTTGTCCGAATTACTCCTAAACTCAGCCTCTGTAGCCCATTGAAAACACTTGAACTTACGTTTTTAATTGAAAACAACAATTGGAGGACAAACAGAAGCACCGGCCTTATCAGCGTCCGAAAACGCTGTCAGGTTTCATGTAAAACTGGCTTGCAAAAGCCTCATTTTCAGCATAGTTTTCCCCACTTGCAATTGCGAAAATTCCTAAACGACTTTCTTTTGTTCGCCAAAAACAAACTCTCATAAATCCTGACGACAAGTTCAAACTGCGGGCTGCTGTCTCCACAGATTTTCGTTTAGTTTTTTGTCACAGTTTTTATAGCATACTTATATGGGCCAACTTAAAATCCATTTCACTTATACTCATTCATACAATTTTTTACGGCTGCAGCCACGGAACAATTTTACACATTAGAAGCGAACTTTTGCTTAACATGACATATGTATGTCACCCCCTCCGCACTCCTTGACCAAACATACGCCGGCACACTCACACATTTCATATTCATAGTCTGCGCCTGGAAAGAAATTAACTTTACAAAAGTTTGCATATCCCAGCCGCTGCCAAAGCGCGTCGATGCGACATGTGAAGTCAGCAATGATGGGTTGGATGGAGGGCAGTGTGTGGGTTCGGATGTAAAATCGTATCACTGCCAAAAGCCTATTTAGCGTACTTGTCGACCAGCTGCCTCAAAGCACGAGCACACACACATACATCCTGGCAAGCATTTTGAAGATGCCTAACCACAGGAAGAGAGAGAGATATTGGACTTCCTATTTGAGAAGTTCAAGCTAGAGCTGTAAGTAAAAGTCGTCAAGAAACTAATAATATATAAAAAATAAATAAAAACAATACAAAAAACATCTCTTTTAACATTTCTCAGCCTCTTGCTATTTTCCATTCGAAACTCATTCGCATCCCCCACCTAAAACAATCGCGGCTCCCTTCTATCCAAAAGATGATACCCATTTATATTTCACGCAATAGAAAATGTCTGCAGGGACACACCGACATACGCACTTACACACCCATACATACACACTATTTTATGCTTAGTCGGCTCATCTGCATTTTATGGTCTAAAAATATCATCATTTTTTCGCATTTCATTATGAGTGCTCGCTGCTCATCCTCGCAGCGCCAAAACTTAGCAGCGTCATTTAGTATGCTTCATTTCATTATGTGCGCCCTGTTCCCTGCCACTTGCTGTAACGTCCCACATCCCCGCTACCCTTCCCCCTTCCACCTGTTCCCTTGTCTGCTCCCCCTAG
Source organism: Hirtodrosophila duncani (assembly GCA_037043425.1). Taxonomy (NCBI): domain Eukaryota; kingdom Metazoa; phylum Arthropoda; class Insecta; order Diptera; family Drosophilidae; genus Hirtodrosophila; species Hirtodrosophila duncani. Next base: position 1,615,246 of record JBAMBM010000834.1, on the reverse strand, counting down.
AACTACGTACATTTGGTTTTTAAAAACTCTTAACTTTCGCTGCAACCGCAAGCATTTTGGGCCACATTTTGTGGGCAATCCTTCTCTGCCCGGCCTGATTATGGTTCTACGCCTGAGCCTGGTCCTTGATGCTTATACTCATCCTGGAGCTTGGTAAACGGTGCGAGAAATTGTCCTCGTCGTTTTTGCTTTTGATGTCGCTTGCAATTTTGTGAGTCTGTGTGTGTGTGTGTGTGTGTGCGGTTTTTTTTTGTCCATTTTCCTTTCCTTTTCTTTCCTTGCTTTCTGCCTGCGTAGCAACTCCTTTGGGTATCGCCCCAGCCTGAGCCTGTTCTGCCATTTTGCCTCGCTCTAAGCCCATTGCCTGCTCCTGTCCCTGCTCTCCTCCGCCCCACACTCCCGACTCTGTCACTCATTTTTTTCTCGTAATTTTCATAAGCAGCCGTTAGACGTTGGATTTATGTTTTTAAACGCCTTTTAATATGCGAGAGGATCTTCGCGCCAGCTTTGTGTCTTTGCGCCCCGTCCTTGTACCCATCTCTGCCCTTGCCACATACAGAGAGAGAGAACACAAAGCCACTCGCAAATGCCGCATAGCCAACGTCCTAGTCGTCCTTAGTCTCGTTCTAACTGTCTTGCTTCTCCCCGCCTTCGTCCGTCCTCCCAGCAACAACAACGTGGCGCAAATCCAGTGAGAATGCGTTTAAAAAAATATTATAATAATAACATTACGTAAATAATTGTTGGGTGCTGCCAGTGCTCTGGCGTTCCCGTTGCCGTTGCTGTTGCCGGTGGCGTTGCCTTTGCCGCCTTGAGGGGGCCAGGAGCAGGCGCGCCACAGACGGGCACGCGCCTCAGGAATAGCAACGGAAATCAGCTGCGTGTTGATAAGCACGCGTAGTCAGAGGGATATCAAGCAGAGCCCTAAAGGGCGAGTAGGAGGTGCAGCCACAGTGGCTGTTTTCTACCTCTTCCTCTTGTTGCTCCTGTGTGTGTGTGTGTGTGTCGTTTTCGTGCGTATTATGGTGTGCTCTGCGGTTAGTTATGTTCGTACAGTTAATGTGGGTACAAAATAAGCAAACGTCGAAACAAAGTCGATTAAGTAAATACCCTAAGTTACATATGTATGTGTTAAGCTAAATGTCATACAACAATTTCAAGGGGTATGAAGTGAAACAACTTTAACTACAAATTCAATAAGAATAATTTATATTTCATTCTATCCAAGTCATAATAGAGAATAAATAGATTATTTAAAAGCATTGCTAGATATAACTTTGAATGGATTCGCAAGGACGCATTGCTTAGAAAACATTCAATTGAATGTCAGCTCTTCTATGCAATGCAATATCTAGACATTTTTATATGTAAGCTCTTCCATTTAAAGCTTCATTTGGACATCATTTTAAAAGGATACAGGAAAAATTCATGGCCTACTAGATTTGAGTTGCAGCAAATGTGGAAATGCCATTGGATACAAATCTCGAAGCAGGTACTTAAAGAACTGTTTTACGCTTTTTTGTTTTTCATAATAAATTCCATTTGATTTAAGCATTTAGCAGACTTCAATTATATTTTCATCATGAAGATTCTTGAAGTTATATTTATAATCCATTCTTCATTCTTATCAGAAATTTACTTCACTTAATCATATAATCTGTATGTTGTTGTTGTTATTTTTTAAGAATTCTTTGATTTATTTTGACTTAAAATTAATATTCTAGGGATACGAATTTCGCGCTTGAACTATATTGTTTCTTCTTGGCTAACTTTTGACACTATGTGTGCTTCATTCAAGTTCTTGATTGTCTTCTAAATCCACCAACTTACATTCTAAATTTTCTCTTTTTATCTCAAACAATTTCTAAGCCGCGCTTCTATATATCTTTTGATTCTACATAAATGAAATATGGTATAAAAACTGAGATATCAACAACTCAGAGATATATGTATTTCTTAACCATGAGTACAAGGTATACAAATTTAGAGGTTTCAAAAGGGGTTTGGCTGGTCTTATAGAATGTTCAGCTAACCCAGACCCTAAATTCCCTTAGAAAACACTAGCTGACATTCTTATTTCACTAAAATTTATCTGAAGTTGGGTTTGGAATGATTGTTGAGGTCAATCTTTTCGTCCCTAGCTTACACAAGTGAGACATTGGATTGCTGCAGGAGCTACAATGGCCTGTTTTAAACAATTTTTTTGCAGCTTCCTAACGTTCGATATTCAAAACTCTTTAACTACAACTGAAATATCAAATTCAATCAAAATAATATATATTTATATTTTCAACTTAACGCTGAAACACCATTATAGAGCGACATAAAAAGGCTGTAAAAAATGTAGAAAAATTCAAAAACATAAATGCTTTACTTGCCTCATCACTCTACTAAAGTAACTTTGCATTTCTAGAGTATTTTTTTAGAAAAGACAAAAAAAAAAAGAAAAAATGCCAACACCGAGGCACATTTGTAATGCTTTCTAACCGGGCCAAGTAGCGCAGCGAAATGTGCGTGTGGCATTTATTGGGCAGGAGTAAGACGCTGACGCTGTTGAGGCTGGCTGGCATCAGGCAAGGGCAAGGGGGAAGGCAGAAGGCTGAAGGCAGTCCACACTACCCACACCTTATATGCAGACAGACACTCTTACGCTTTCACTGGCGAAATTTTGTTGTCATCATCACTTTGCTGGCATTTTAGGGCATGGGTGGGAACGGGAATGGGAATGGGTATGGGTATGGGGATGTCCTCCTGCAGAATGAAGTAACCGCTGCCTGTCAGCTACAAAAGTTATCTGACTACCACAATTTTTTTTTTTTTTTTTTGACATGGCGACGTTGTCTCCCCTTGTCCTGGTCGTGGCTTTGTTGTTGTTGTTGTCATCTTCCGTTTTTAATTTCATCTGCCATTTACTGCTACTTATAACACATCCTTTGGCAGGCCAGGCCCAGGCCAGGTCTCCAACTCGAGGCATGGCAAGCCACAGCTCACTCAATGTTGGGTTCATTTTTGGTAATATTTCTGTACTTACCTTGGGATGTGCACGTCGTGGAAAAGCTACTTTCGGATCGACCTGCAAACGAAAGAGACGCAGATAGAGTCAGATATAAAGTGTGAGTGAGTCAGCGAGTAAGTGTATCACAATCAGAATCAGAATCAGGCGGTGGGGGGGAATGGGTGAGAGATGAGAAATCGTATGCTTAATGACATTTAAATGAAAAGAACATTTCGCACAACTCTTCATATTAATAGCTCCAGCATAAATCTTGCATAAGCCTGCAATGCGCATTAAACGAAATTGCCCCAAAGGCGCGAGCAGCGAGCAGCGGGCAGCAGACGGCGGGCGGTGGACGGTGGGCGACGGGTAGTGATGTTTAATGGGGTATCTCCTACTTGGGGAGCTGAGCATGCACGAATTAACGCGTAACAAATTGCGCGGCCAGCGGGTAAGGAGGCGGGGCCGTAGGAACCGAGGATGGTTACCCAATAAGCAGCGTCATTAAAAATAATTAAAAATCATAAAAATTCAATTTTAAGCGCTGCCTGGCTTTCTCCTTAGCGTTTTTTTCGTTTCTTGCACGCTCTCTAAAAGTCAGCTCGACTTGACAGCTAACGGTAGAACCACAATGTGGCAAAGGAAAGGGAGGAGAGAGTGGCAGCCAGCAGGGAGGCAGGACTTTAACTAAATCTTTTTCAAGTGCCTTTTGCGCTGCATTTTATCAACGAATGCGAGTTGCTTAAGCCCAGCCAGTGCAGCAGCCAACTGTTGGCAAGGAGAGGAGATGTAGAAGGTGCACCAGGGTATTCCTGCATGTAGCGGTTCGGGGAATACGGATACTTGCTATATCCTCTGGCGATAATAATTCGTATAAAGATTGTCGCAGCGCACAGGGACATCTAGGCAGGTAGACAGCCAGGTGTGAAGGCAGGCGGGCGGGCAGGCTGGCAGGCAGGACATGCACACACACAGGCCGTTTGCCTTGTTGATTTCCTGTGTGCAGGATAGGAAAAACAAAAACGACAACGACAACGACAACAAACTGGCTGCCAGGTCGGGAAATTGATTTTTAGATTAAAATTAAAACTAATCAGCGCTGAGTGGCGAAGTCGATGTTGCTGTTGTTGTTGTTGTTGTTGTTGTTGTTGTTTTGGCTTTTTGAAATACATCAGGCCGAAAAACCGTAACGAAATGAAATGAAATGAATTCGGTTTTTCGTTTCGTTTTCATGTTTCGTGTGCAGCCAAACGGAAACACGAAAATGCACGAACAGGAAAGAACAAAAATAAGTTAGGCGGCATGGAGCAAACAGCGGGCGGGGGAGGAGCTATAGAGGCACAACACACACACACACGCACACAAAAATATAGATAAATATATATATTTTTATCAAATGCAGTTTGCGAAAATCAAAACAAAAGTAAAACAAAACCCTAAAATAAAATCATACATAAATGCTGTATGCGCATTTTATTTACAGTTGGCCAGTTGCTGTTTTTGGTTGCCATAAAAGGATATGACCACAGGACCAACAGGACCAACAGGCACACAGGCAGGCAGATGGGGGGCGGTCAGACAAAACACAGCGAAGCTTCAACTAATTAGGCTAATGCCAATGTTGCGTATGCTCTATATATGCTTGGTTTAACACATAGGAAGGCTTTACTGTAGCAAAAAGTTTGCTAATCAAAGTGATTTTATCAATAGAGAACCAAACGCAAATATGAATGGGAGACAATTTAGGGATTTTGGGCAAGCCGAATTGTGGTTACGCTTAAAGGGCTTTCCAATGTGAAGTCAATTATGAATGAAACTGAATTAATTCCAATTATTGAATCTACGGTTGTTCCCTTGATGCAGAATTTGATTAAATTAAGTAAGTTAAACTTGTTTAAAGTTAATGTGGGAAAATTATAGTAGAGACTCGTCTTAAATGCCAATGATCAGCGTGGCTCTAGATGATCCACAGGGTTATATCATTTGTGATATATAGTCGAGGAGTAAAAGCTTAGCGGTTTATTCAGATGGGCTTGGAGCAAAGAAAAACAAAAGACTTCTGAAGTATTTTTTTACAATTTCCCTATCGCTTTTGATTAATTTAAAGAAAATATAGTCCATTAAGAAATATCCTCTAATATTTTCCTGAAATGTGGTCGATTGAAAATACTATATATGCTGGTTATACTTTTGTAGGCAATCTGACAAGAAGCTAATATTTCAAATCCTGACAGCGGATAGGGACATTGGTAATTGATGTTTTTCTTCTAAGATGATGGGCTTTGCAATGATATGGGCCATACAAATATTTTGAAAACTTGATGACAGACAAAAAGCTGGAATATAGAAGTACAATTCCTTATTTCTCAATTGAGCAGTGACTGCAGCGGGTAACTGCCTCCATAAGAACTGAGTGCCGAAATATGTAGATGGATCTTAAACTTTCAAGCTAGGCCGAAACTTCCATCGTAATCCCTGTAGAGACTCGCACTGCAGTCATAACTATAAAAGTTGTCTTCATTCTTGTTATCCTTTGGGTTGCAGAATCTTGCGGTTATAGCCCATGTCATCCCTATAATCACCTCTGGACACCCAAACCTTCTGATATCAAGAAAAATGTGACATTCAGCATTCAGTTTCCACTTACACTTGATGCACAGACAATTATCCTTCACAAAGCCGTCCCTATAATTGTCTTAAGTGATATGCTGCTGTCACAAGTTGGAGTTTATTATCCGAAAAAGATCCTATATAAATTCGTATAATTTAATATGCAAATTATTGCTGGACACTCGTGTATTTCTGCTATCACAAACTTCAAGATAAAGTCAATGCAGCCCACTTAGCAAGTTGCATCATAATGTAGAAACAATAACAACAGCAAAATTCTTGCAGCTCATTTGTTGGGGACTCGCGTCGTCACATCTCGTAATTAAAAATTGTTTGGCTTTCACCATGTTTTTTTTCTTTTTTTTGATTTGTTTTTTGTTAATTTGTTCTTATTTTGGCTGCTTTTTTGACACATTTTTTTTAGTTGTCTGTCATGCTTTGACTTTCTAATTGCCTTCAATAGAGCGAAGTGTGGGCGAGTGAGTTGGATGCAGAGGCAATTTATGTTTGCAGGGCAGGCTGCATTTTTGAACAAATATTTAGCATAGCTGGTGAAGTTTTTTGTTTGAAAATCAGTTGGTAGTTGTTGTTGTTGTTGTTATTGTTGATGATGTTGATGATGGTGCTATGAGGGAAGGGGGGGCGTGTGGCGTTGGATAAAGTTAAGCCCATGTGTTGTTGGGTTATGCAATTTGAACGTTTTAACATTTACCTTTTTGCCATCCAGCTCGTGTGTGCCTTGGGTGAGTACCTTATCTACGCTATTTGGATCGCTGAATGTGACAAAGCCGAAGCCTCTGCAAAAGAAACAAGCAAACAAAGAAAGCAACGGTTAGAAGAAGTTTAACAAATATTTGCCAAGCAGCAAACGATGGAAGCGAGACGACCAGGAGCAGGACGAGGCAGTGGAAGTACCTGACTGAAAGAGGAAACTGAAACTGAGACGGAGGCTAAGACTGAACCTGCCATCGTCAGTTTAGCACGTGCGCCAATTAGGCGCTCAAATTACATCAAAATATTGCCAGGGTATGAAACAGCTTAGGGTGTGACGAGAGGGCCATGACAGTCAGTATTAAATGAGCAGTCGTCTTCAACCCATCCACACAGAGAAAAATATGTTACCTTGATAATATGTCTTCAAAATTCGCATCGACTTCTCTTTGACATAGTGTTGAGACAAGATTTTCAACTGTCGAATCATGCTTTGTGCATTTATCAGTGTTTGAATATATGTCTAGAATGCCAGAACATATGATTCTTATTGCTAAATGTTTGCAATCAATTTTTTCTGTGTACAAATGCCCCATTTCCGAAGAGTTCGAAGCCGCCAAAGGCATACAAAACAGTGCGAGAGTTGCTTACAAGCCATTACATTCTCTCTTTCTCTGCGGCTCTTCTCTCTGTCTGTCTCACGCTCATGTTGTGATAAACTTATTCTTGTTAAATATTTAATTAAAATGCTTATTATCTCGCACTGCATTTTAATGAGTCTCCCATGCCGAAGCAGCCAGCCAACCAGCCAGTCAGCCTGGCCGGAGGATTGCCTCGAACAGCTCGAAGAGGCGGCGGCATCGCAAAGGCAGACACCAAAGACAACAAACCAGCCAGCACCAGCTCAGAGATTTTGGCTGTGGCTGCCATTGCCTGTGCCACCACTCCTCCGGTGTGTGTTGTGTGTGTCTATGTGGTGTGTGTTTGTGCACGTTTATGTTTATTTGAGTTTTGCCACTTGGCAGCGACGCTTAACGATGCGCCAGGCATACGCCAGGCTCATGCTCAAGCTCTTCCACCTACTGTTAGCACCAAACTTCTTTCCAGACACACACAACACACTCGTTTTGTATTTGTCTTGCTCTTTTAAGCTGGTATAAACCACTACCACCCAGCCCCCAGATACCACCCAATCCCAAGTACATACACTCCTGGACCCAGACATCCCATCGACCGCCCACCACCTCACAGCTGCCTTCCACAAACAACCGCAAGCACAGACAGTAATTAACGACGATTCTATTGCAATTGTGGCAATTGTTACGGTTTTGATTCCAGTCCAAAGCCATAGTCCAAAGCCCCAGCCTCAAATGGGCAGCTGATGCAGTCATGTTTATAGGATACGTGGGGTATATGATGATGGAGCAAGGTTTATAAACACAAACAGGTAAAGAAAAGAGAACATAGCATAGCACACTACAGAGTGCCAATGCTCGCAAGATTTGACTGAGAAAAGCCTTTATTTCAGTGTTCGAGAAAAACTATGTCAGAGAAATGCTAAACCACATGATTTTTGTTTCCTTAAAATCTTAATTTCTGCAGAATATGAGCTATTGCTTAGGTGAATGATTGAATTGGAATCTAGCATATTCCCAAGCGATGTAGTTATAGAAGACATAGATACTATAATCTTTCTTTGGGGCTCATTAGTAACTGATGTTTAGGAACATTTTGTCCCAAGGTGTGACTCCAAGTGAGAGTTTAATTCATCGCCAATGACCGCATATTTAAATAGCTGTTGTCATTAAAATCTTTAAGTAATCATTAGCAGAGTGCCACTAATTCATAAAAGCATATAAAACAGCTTCAAAATGAGCTTAGATAATGCAACATCAAGCAAACAAATTGAAGATCATCAAAGGAATCTTCTCTCTCTCCGAGTAATCAGAAAGGTACTGGAATTGGGCGAGTTTTTCTTATTCTCTTATCTAATTTTAAGATGGTTTTACTTTGCACATAACGCAGTTTCCCCGCTTTAGGATTCTCCATCTTCTTATATGATACTATGGTAGATATCCTGCTCTTTCATTTCTGTTCTTATTGCAACTTGCTATTGATGACGCATCACCACTCAGTCACTCACTGAAAATAGTATGCCTCTGCATTCAGCGAATGTTAATGCCTATGTCTGCGTATCCGAAGTGTATGTCATTTCAAAGAAGCTGACTTCGGACTGTTTTCATTGTAGTCAAAATACTAAAGTCCAATATGTAAACTTTAACACGTTTGAGTTCGCGATTGTCGGACATTTACATATGAAGACACACATCCATGCAAACGCACAGGCAAAGTGAGTGAAGGAGGATACGAAGCTAACCTCATTGCTTATCCCCCGCCTCGACTGCTACTCATAAATCTACGCATTCGCTGACGTCGTCAAAAGCGAAGTATATACCTATACCGTGATTTTGCAGGACCCTCATATCAGGCGAACCGGCCATTTACAAATGATCATCCAAGCCCACTCGTGTGCCGACACGTGTGCTTGAAAAAAGCTTGCAAACTAGGCGCCTCAAATCGCCTTGGCTTTGAGCTTTTGTTTCGCTTTGCATTGTGAAAGATTATCTTATTTAAACTTTGCTTTTTACATCGATGAATTGGAAAAGGAAATAAACTATTCTGTAATAGCAAGAGAATATCTCATTTAAATTGAACTCAATAATCAGTATCAACAATGTTTGCCAAATACACTTAACATTTTCCAACACAACCTTGATGTTCGAGGAGAATATGCACAATTTTCAAGCGGTTTCAATCTATTCATGATATAATTAAATCATAAATAATTATAATCACAAATGACAATGCAATTACCAGATCTGAAAGATCCTTAAAGTATACTCTCCTTTATTTATATTGAAAGAAGGAAATCCAGGAGCCAGTGTAAGCTGCCATTGGCCATAAGGCTCATTAATACGGGGTATCAAATAGTCATGTACTTTGCCATCGCACATTCTTACATTTTATTGCACAAACTTTCCATACAAATTGCTATGCACGGCCAACAACAACAACAATAACGGCAACTAAGAACAGTAGCAACAATGAGTGGAACAACAAATGCTTGTTGCAAATTTATAAAAACAATTTGCATATGGAAAAAGGTTTGCAAGCTCTTTCAGCTTTGGCTTTGGCTTTGGACTCTTGTACAGCTGCTGGCACTGCCTGGCACATATTAAATAAACATTTTATCGTATTTATAGACGAGCAATTTGTGCAATGCAATTTGAAGGAGAGCTGGAAAAAAAGAGGCCTGCACATATTAATATTGATTTAGATCGGGCAATATAGGCTATTGGGTGCGGGTGTGAGTTGTCACCCGGCCTTCTGCTTCGATTCCTATTTCAAGTGGGTCATGCGAAAGAACGTTTTGCCACAAAGTTTCCAAAACAGAGATTGTTGCAATTGCTGAGCGGGTAGGGGTAGTGGCAAGGACTTAGGGCTTGCTCACACAAAGTGAAAAGCCACAAATTTAAAAGGCAAAACTCAAAAATAATGTGTCTCCTGTGTGCAATTTACTCACAAATTCAGATTCAATTTATGCAACTCGAGGCAGCAGCACCAACAGCGAGGACTCAGGGACAGGCAGAGAGTGGCAGGCCAGGCCAGGCCAGGCTAACAACAGAATATATGCGGAGAGGCGGCACAATAAAAACCAAAAATAACAACAACAACAACAACAGCAAAAACACAACAACAGCAACAGTATTGAGAGCAGCTGAGACATGCAGACTGTGGAGACATGCAGCTACACTGAGAAATCGTTTGCCTCGAGTTCAATGTGAGCTGAAAAATTTAATTTTGAAGGAGATAGAAAATATTTTAGTATATGATTTAGATAAATTCCTTTTCTTTTCAGCTTTCTAAGATTTAATCTAATGACAAAGAACTACGAATGATAAAGAACTGTATCAATTGAAGCGGTTCATCTTCATGTTGTAGTTGCTCTTCTTGCATTTGTTTGTCGATTTTGTATTTTGATAAAAATATGCAGAGCATCTGCTAAATCATAGAATAGTGTTCTACTTTTGAGAATCTAAGCTTCACGAAGATATTTTTTAAGGTGTAGCTAGCTTCTCTGACTGTTCCGACAGTTTGTAGATGTTGGGTTGTCATTGTGGGGTTCGCTCGTAGGTTGGTTGATTCTCTACATTTGGTTGGTTGTTGAATTTTATAAAGCCGTTTCAGAATGCTAATGAGCGCACGCACACGCTGCCAAGGATGCTGGCCTGGGCCTGGGTTTCAGCTGAACTGGAGCTGGTGCTACACTTGGCCTTGCTCAAAAAAGGGGTGTCCTGCGACAGGTGATACATCGGCAGCTAGGTGCGGGTGTGAGTGTGGAATGAAACGCTTTGCGGTAGGCGGGGGCGTGGCAATCATGTAACTGTAACACACACGCCGCAGACACGTACAACAGTAGCAGCAGCAGCAGCCTCAGAACAGGGGCAGAGGGGCAAGAGTCGTCGCAGCGAGTATCTAAAAGCAAAATAAAAGTGTTATTTGAATTGGCATGCAGAGCTTGAGAAACTTTGCTAGACAGCAAGGCAGGCAGGCAGGCAGGACCCTTGTTATTGCTGCTGTTGTTGTTATTGTTGGTGCTGAGCTTACGCACAATTTAGCAAAACAACTTGCATGTACGTATTTTGAGCCTTGTAGTTTTTAGTTGTAGTTGTAGTTGTAGCTGTAGTTGTTTGTGTGTCCTGGCAGTTCCGTAAGGGAAAACGGAAACGTGGCTAAACTAGGTACTAAGAGAACCGAGAGATTCGAGAACTGGGGTAATGGTAGCTGAGCACTGAGCGCACACACTGTCTGCAGTTAAGTTGGCGGTTGGTTTGTGGCTCTTGGTTCTTGGCTCTTATGCTTGTGTACTGGATTACCGTAAATAATCTAACTAAATGAGTTACCAAACGGTCAAAGTTCACTTCAAGGTGTTGCAATGTGTGCGTGTTCGTGTGTGTGTGTGTGTGTGTGTGTGTGGGAAGGATGTTGCAAAACTAAACGCCTTGGGATCTGCCGAGAACTTGAGATTACGGCAATGGTAAGCAGTTGAGCTGAGGCAAGAGGATTTGTAATGGCCGCCCATAGCCATAAGCAAAACAAATAACAATATTAGAGGCTAACCATATGTTCAGAATGGAGATGAGACGACGAGTATTCTTGCCGCCAGCAAATAGGAAACCATTGGTGAAAGCAAAGGCTATTGGAATGCGAATATATGGGTGAGGATGCTAATAGATAGGGTTAAAAAAGTTGAGATTTGAAAAACAAAAAACGGAGATTGATTTCTGATTTTCTATATTGCTGGCCATCATTGGTAATGATATAACAATAGTCCCAAATATATATAGGATTAGGTATATATATATATATATATAGGATTAGGTAGCTCAAAGAGATACCAATAAAGCTCAAATGTTTTCCGACATTCAACTCTCCGACTTACAAATTCACATCCAAATTATGGAGAAAACTTTTAGCTAATCCAAATTTTAGATATGAAATTTGAACATTCTAATCTATCTATATAAATCTAATATTTTCTAATACTTTCTAAAACGTATATGGAAATATTTTTGTCAATTTTAAGAGAGCACCAAGAAGGAAGGCCAACAGCAAGAATAACAGATTCCCATTGTTTAGTAGGCTTTAAAACTCCATGCTGCGTCTGAGCGAGCGAAGGAGACAGCCTCATTTCAGAGTATGTAAAGTGTTCCAGCCACTCTTAAATAGTCAGCCGCAAGCCATGCCCTCAACCTTACTTAGGAATTGTGAACGGCGGCGGCACGACATGTAAGTAGCTGACGGCTAACAAAACTTTCAATCCTTACTGAGGAGCTGTCGACGCTGGAGAACGTGTGGGGAGATGGAAGGCTGCCAACGCATATTCAAATGACTTTTTCGTGTAAAAATTCGAAACAACAAACAAAAGCGCCTGAACAATTGCAAAGGAATGCAACTTAAGATGAACGTAAGAGCTTGCCCAGAGCCGGCATGGCAATGGGGGGAACTAAGTGGAGGAAGTGTAGGAGAGACTAAAGCTGAAGCTGAGACAGAGACAGGGACGGAGTCTCCATCTACAACTGAGACTGAGTAGCGGGTGAGTGGCGAATGAGTGACGGGGCACGGCGAGGCCGAGGCTGTGCTGCCACTTCTAAGCAACGGCCACGGAGTCCACGTCAATCCCAAGCGCACTAACAAGCACTTGCAGCTGCCTCGACAGTGCGGCCAAGTTGATGATGCTGGGCAACGTTGCTGATGTGAAGCGCCGCCTTTGTGCCGCTGCCCTCTGCTCATGTTTTGTTTTTTCTTACCAACTGCCCCCTCCCTCCGCCTGCACCCTGCACCCTGCATCCTGCCACTGGCGTCACCGTTGTCGTCGTCGTGTGAAGTGGGGCCGCGTGCATGAAACTTTCACAAGTGGCTTCCTGCCTCGCACTTTATAAGCCTATAGCAGCACGGTAGCAGTAAGATGGGGATGGAGTGGTGGTATCAGGCCATAGACAAAGCCAGCACAGGCTTGACTTGACTCGGCCCACGCCCATTTTGCACGTTTTTATGCCTTTTGTCTTCGTTTCGTTTCGTGTCGTGTCGCTTTTCCTGGGCCCACGAACACAGTTAAAAATGCATCCTTGAACACGCACACTTAACTGGGCCTGCGTGAGTGGCAACGGCTCCCAGCTCCGGCCCCAGCTCTGGCAGTTTGAAGGCTACTCAAGCCGCCTCAGCCAAGAAGACATTTAGGAACGTTGTCCTCGTCGAATTGTGCGTGCCCTTGCGTTGATGTCACAAAGCAGGAACACCGCTCCTGCCCTGCCATTGCAAAAGCCACGAGTATCTATGCGGGTCGTCGGTAATTTTATTAATCCAGCTAACCAAAGAGACTACAACGGACGACGTGGAGCTCTACTTCAAAGGGGTTTGGTCCTAAGTTCGTTCGCTTTTTGGCTTAATATTTAAATGGCCTGGCCATTATGAAAATTTATCGATTTAGTGACAGTTTAAGGACACACATTATGGCCAGCCATTTGTTATGTTTTTATGGTTTCGCTCGCCTGCTGCTAATGTCAATTTTGAGTGTTGCTGCTGCTACTTCGTCTTCCTCTTCTTCTTGCCAGCATCTTTTGTATGCCGGAGTGACATTAAATTCGGGCAGCGGTTGAGGCTGAGCCGCTGACTGCTGGCGGATCCGGGGTAGCGGAACTCGAACACGGACCAAAATGGGAAGCGGCATCGTCATTTAGTTGAAAAGGTAACTTTATTTTATAATTCATTTTATTATTATTATGTAAAAGTGCTGCGGCAAAGCAATTACTAAGGCTGCGGGGAGCGCAGTTCACGGAGGGGCCACAGATCGTAAAAAAATGAATCGCCTGGAATATGCGAGGGGTAGACGAAGAGAAAATGGTCCAGCTGAAATACGCACACCAACTTTTTGGGTATATGTGTTGTTATAGAGGGAAGGAGGGTGATGTTATCAAGAAATCACAATGTGGCCGGACGGTTTTTCAAATAATAACAAAAGATTCCTAAAATGAGAACAAACAGTTCTTAAAACCAGATCGACCAAGGGTTCTTAAAATGAACATAAAAATTCTTCTTTCAGAACGCTGACGTTAGAAAGTGTTCTTGAATTGAGGTCAAAACTTTTTTTCTTAGTGTTCTGTTCGGACACTCTTAAAGCAGTGAGAGCAATGATTCGCACAATGTTGTCTTTCAGGTAATCTAAAGTTTAAAGTGGCTTCAAATAAACCCACTGAAAATTGTCCAAATATGTCAAAGACACGATCTCTGTGGATAATTGGTGGCCACTTATTGCTCCATTTCGAAAAATAATACAAGTGCCAAGTGTTTTCATTAACTAAAATCCTGTTTGACAAATCTGCAGTCATTATACCATTCGGCTGCGGTACAAAATATCTTTATAGCGCTCGCTTTCATATTTTTAGAAAAAAAAATTACCAATTGTTCCACTGGCCTACTAAGCAAAGCAAATATAGAGAGTCTTTATGGGTATAAAGATGACTCATAAATCTCCACTGGAATTGCTGGAACCTCTATAGAAGTACACTTTATTGAGATTTGTAAAGGTCCCTTTAACGAATGAATCACATTACCCAAGCTATTTCTTCAACTTTAGTAAAACATATTAGTCATAAGGCCCAACATTGGAATACAATTCGACAGCTCTAAATATAGATATTGAAGGATGGAATATAGCTTTGCAAATTAGTACCCAATCAAAGTACCCATCTTGCTTTTTCTGAAGCGCGTTTCTCTTTTGTTCTTGCTTAATGCCTAAAATGGGGTGAGTGGGAGAGAACTCTCAGGTACAGAGTAATATGAAGCGAGAACAATCACTGTGATACACGTCACAGGTATATATACATAAGCCTTGTTCTTCGGCACAGTGTAAATTACCATACATATTACTACACTGTAGATAATAGTCTTAAATGAATTCGAAATGCTTAAAATTCCATACTCATAATATGGCGCAAAAGTAACCTCTCATCGGGATATAACATTGTTAAAACATCGCTTTTAAATCTTCACAAAATTGCATGTTTTGTCTAAACTATGACTAAATACTGAACACATTTTATATTCCATTCGCACTTACAATAGTTTTATACATCTTCCATCGTTCACCATTTCTGAGTTGATAATATAATTGAGAAGGTCTGGTGCTCCCCTAGAAGTTATTCAATATTGACGATCCCCGAACACATCATCCAATTCTTAATCCAAATCTTATTTCATTATTTTTTTGTTCAAAAAAGAAATTCTTACAGATTCAAAGCTAGCGCCATGATTTCCTGACTTCATTCCTCACTTATTAAACATCCCTCGTATGTACAAGTATGTTATATTTTTGGGATTTTTTTTTTATAATATTCAGTAACGAAAAGGAGCGGGGGCTGGCAACAACCAAATACAAACATAAAATGCGCATAAAAGCGCGCAGAAAGCGCATGAAATAATCAACAGTAGCAACAAAAAAGGGGTGGAGCTTGGAGAGTGGCTGGGGATGCAGGGAGGGAGTCTACACACACATACGCACGAGTTGACAACGTATGTGCGTGTGCGTGTGCATGTGCGTGTGTTAGTGTGTGTGACTGCGACTGACATCTCAACAAGGCAAGCGAACGGCAACAAAACAGCAAATGGTGACCATGGAGTAGATGCTGTTGGCAATGTGGCCATGCTGGAGGTGTAGGTGGTAGGCGGAGGAGGAGGAGGAGCAGCAGCAGAAGAGGTATAGTGAATCTGTAGCTGTAGGCAGAGGTGGGGCCACTGCCCTAATGGTCTTTGGCTTGCTGTTGTTGCTGCGGCTGACTGATGTTTGCCACAGCCAACGCCATAATTAATGATGAAAAATTGCTTCACACACACACATGGATATACACATGGATACAGACACGCACACCAAAAACATATGCAGTCAAGAGCAAGACAGGCGGCGATGCTGCAAACCAAAAAAAAAACAGTAAAACAAAAAAAAACAAAAAAAACATAAAGCCATTTGGTTTTGTGCTGCAAATTAACATGAAAAGGGCAAAGCGCAGCTGCTCAAAACGAAACGGCCTACTGCCTGGTCCAGGAGTGGTCAGCTAATGCTCCCTGGCACTGTGGTAGCTGGAGAAGGTCAGTCCGACCGCAGTGTTGACGCGGAATGTGAGAGCCTCGTGACAAACACAAGCGGCGCCCCGGGTTTTGAGGAAGCAAAAGCGATTAAATTGAGTTAATTATGGCAACGTTTTTGGATTGCAGTTTTATGCGAGTGATTGGGTGGGTTGGTTTAGTTGCTTGAGTGAGTGATAAAATGAGCAGCAAATGGGGGGGGGGTCAAGGCAAACTTATTGTCAGGCCATAAATATTTTGAGTACTCAGCGACAAAGTAAACAAAACAAATAAGTATCCTTTTTATACCCGGATTAGCGGCTAAATTGACATGACACTTAAAAATTTTTAATGATATTTGTTGCAGAAATATGTTATCGTGTTTTACACATTTTTTTCGGGTACCTTTAACTTCAAGAATTTAGGAGTACATTAATTAAATGTTTACATTTATTACTCCACTTTTTAATATGCCAATAACAACTAAGTATAACGATGCTGCATCTAGAAAATGAAAAGCCTTTGCCACGTTTAATTAGAATATAATTAATTTATACTCCTACTCCTTGCTTCAGAGAGCAAAATAGTAATAGTAAAATAGAGAGCAATTTTAGTTTTACAGCTCAACATAAAAATAACTTGGTTATAAAACGGAGTTCATTATTCCGTCATCTAAGAAAATTTGTGTCAAACCTTCTCGAATGCTCCACATTTTTGAGAGAGCTTATTATCTCGAACAATTTCCAACAATAACTTCGATATTGCATATTTCAGAATTATGTGACCTAAAATAACAAAAGAAAGCAGGAAAATAGAAGAAGACACTGGGAAGGATAAAGTAAACACGGCAGTTCATCAATTTGTAGCGGAAGTTAATGACTTTTAATGCTTTAAAGTTGCCCCAAATTTGTTTTTTTCTCATCGGAATATATCAATTAATTATGCTTAAGGCTGAAATTTCACTTGATTAAAATAAAAATAAATAAAAAGTATTAAGGCAAGGGAGATCCATCATGTTGTCTAGTCTGCAAGTTATTTTCAAGCAGACTAATGAGGCCTTTTCAAGATTCCTGATGGTGAGGATCTTTAAGCTCTTTAGGAATGATAAAACCCAGTGCGTTGTTATTTAATTCTTTAAAATCATATTTGAACTCAAAGCGCTGTATAACACAGCGAGCTTGCCTCCTTCATATCCAACGAAATTGAGAACTTCCAGCTGCAGCCCTGCATACACACCGAAGATAGCCGCATTTCTCAGGTTCTTGAATTCTCTATGTTTTCTAATCGCAAACAAGTCAAAATTTGATTAGTTTTGAAAGCAATGAAAGTGGATCTTAAAACTTCATTTTGACAAAATCTAAGTTATCATACTGCTCAGTAAACAATACCCATAACATATATTCTAACAATAGAAAACTACTGGATAGCCTAAGCATATATTAGGTAGCTTTGCCCAGGACTTGGTGGCCATTGTGTCTCCACATTTTCTATTAAGAGTGAGGTTTGTTATACAAGTTGGAGGGCTTCATTAAGGTTAATTCCAGATTGGTTGCTTCTGAGAAGTTCTTCAAAAACAAAATCACCGGAAGCATGTGTGCCGCCGTTTTCCTGGAAGCAGAAGGGCTGCTCTCTTGGTTAGTGCAGCTTCTCCGAAAATAATGTTGTTGTAAGTTCCCATTTTCCTGCCGAAAACTGCGGTTTAAAGGTGTAATTTATATACTAAAAGCGTGGCTTTTCATCACACAGAGAACATTTTATGGATTTCAATGTTTTTATGAATATTTTAAAGCAAATTTTTGCTAAATCTTTAAATTACCAAAAATATTTTAAAACAAATTAAATTCAAATATGGCAATGGGGTAAGTTAAGGCGTAAGGCTGACTTAACATTTACCGATATATAACAAACTTGACACCCTAAATTTAAAACAAACAGCACACTTTGCACGTGTCCAATACAGTCTTGATTTCATATTTATTTGCTGATATTCTATATAAACACACTCATTTAACCCATGCATTTAAAAGCAAAGTTCTTTTTATAGATTGTAAACATTTAACGAGTTTCAAGAGCATATCGAACGAACGTCATTTCACATTGACTCACTCTACCCCATAGCCATGGTATTTGTTGTTCTTCTTCTTGTTGTTGTTGTTGTTTTCTCTTCGACACACTTCTTATCTAAGAGGAAAACAAACGTTAAATTTATTGTGCTGCATGCTACATGCAGCACCAACTGCTGGGATGATGTGAGTGCGAATGTTGTGGTGTTTGTTTCGCTGCTGTTTGATAAAGATCCAGGTGAATTTATATATACGAGCGCACAGAATAAACGTCCAGCGAATAAATAAAATGAAATTTTTTAGCTGGCGCGTGTAAGAAAAAAAAAACAGAAAAAGAAAAGGCGGATGGCGAAAAACATTAACAAGCAAGAGAAAAAAAATATTCAACTTAATTGCCACACACAAAACTGCGTAAGGCAGCTGAAGCAAGACTCCCACCGCCATAAAGGGGTGCCATTGTTGTTGGCGTTGGTAAGAGAAGAGAAGAGAAGAGGGTGTTTCTATTTTGTCAGAACATTTGTTAGCCACTTCTGATAGCAAAAAGATATATATTTTGTTGATGGGCAGGATGAAAAGAGTCGATATAGCATTGTCTATATATTTCAATGCAAACTTTTTATTTTGAAGCCATGGAAAATGAAGAAAAGCAAATTATGTATATTAAAATCCATCAGATCGAACTTAATTTATCTAAAATAGAGCCCAAATTTACACATTTTTATTTCAAAAAAATCTTGGTTCAGTTCGAAAATGTTAAAAATCTTTTATATCAATATTATGTTCAGAGATTAGACTCAATTTTGGATCAAAGATCACATAAATTATCAAAATTAGCAGAGTTATAGTGAAGAGAACCTTGAGAAAGCAACCTACTGTTGTGAGAATGTATCACTATTAAGCCTAATCTTATATAGGATCTGTCCAATTTGAAGAACAAATAAATATATATAAATAAATATTTACAAAGGTTTTACACTGCCCTGATAATTCTTAATCGGCGTTGACATCGCCTCCAAGATAGCAGTGTGATTGCTGGACATAATTATACGGACATGATTGACAATTGATCTACTTTATCACACTTGGAACGTTTGTGTAATTAGAGTACATTCCTTTGGCGAGCATTTAAGCTATTTGCTTGAGCAAATTTGAAGAAAAATTAACTGTTTCTTTCCAATTGCCACCATTATCATCTAGGGCATGTAAGATTCGGTAAACCGACAACAGCATCGTTTTTTCCTGGTTGCTGCTGCTGCTGCGGCTGTTGCTGGTTTTGTTTCTATGGTTTGGCCTGCTCTGGTCTGGTCTGGTCGGGTCTGGTCGGGTGAGGTCTGTTGAGCTCTGGTTCGCAGCGTTCTGTTATATTCTTGGTTCTGTTCTTGGCGTGCGTGCGCCGTGCGATATAATTTATGTTTCAATAACTTTCGAAACTCATTGAAAAGTCGCTTATGTTTGCTTCAATGGCGGCAGCACAGCAACAGCAACAACAACAACAACAACAATAATGCGCATGAGAAGAATGTTAAAAGTACAACAATAAATTGTTTGGATTTACTTAGAGCTGCTATATAGCAGGGGGAAGATGGCGACTTTCCCTCCTCTTCTCCAACTCCTCCGCACGCATCCCCTGCTTTGCCTGCCATTTGCCATTTTACTCAATTTTTATTGTTGTTGCACTTCAGCGCACCGCTTTGTCTCTAACCCGCACCACCAAAATAACAACAAAATGGAAAAAAAGAACTCGCTTAAGTTGCTAAAAGTTTTGCTATTTTGTTCACTTTTTTTTGTTTCTTCTTTTTTTTTGTTGTTCTTGTTGCTATGAATGTGTTTTGTTTGCCATTTGTGCTTTGGCTTTGCTTTGTTTCCTCCATTTTCCATTCGCTCATACTTTTCGTATTCTTCCTCTGCCTCTTCTTCTTCGCTTTGCAGTTGCTTTTAAAATTTATTTGCAAGTTTTCTAATTTGTACTTCACTCCATTTTATTGTAATATACAATCTCATTTGTGCCCTGGAGCCAGTGCTGGTGTCGTATCTACAAAATGTATCTCTATCTATCTAAGCGAGCACACACACACACACACACATAGTAGACTGATATACACATACCAGAGCATACGCAACGATTTCTTCGCCTACAAGTATGCAATGCTTTTGCCTGGTTGCCTGCCTGGCCCCGGTGCGCATATTTATTAACCGCACTGTTGACTCTCGCTGTGGCAACTTTGCGTGCAGCTTGTTGCTCTTGTTGTTATTATTGCTGTTGCTGTTGCTGCTGTTGTTGTTGTTGTTGTTGTTGTAGCCGCCTCGTCTCTCTATCCGTTTGAATTTTGTTGTCGCACCTTTTCAGGAATTCTGTTTACATTTATTACTTTGCGCAAGTTTAAGTGAAAAATTTCCATAAACATTCTTTTAAGCGACATAAAGTTTTTATTAAATTTTGCTAGAAATCCCTGACACGATGATATCAGCAACGACGACAACAACGACAACAAATAGAGCTACGGAATTTACAACTACAAGGGAGAGGATTTCGCCTGTTAAGACACTACAGTGCCAGGGCCAGGGCCAGGGAGAGAAGGGAAGGGAAGGGAAGATGAGATGAGCAAAGCAGTTTGCTTTACTTACTGTTGCCAGTTTGTACAGGTCTTGGCTATGGCTCTGGCACTGGTAACTGGTGACTGGTGACTGGTACTGGAGCTGGTACTGGAGCTGGTGCTAGGACTGCCGATGCGGCTGCTGCTGCTGCACGCAGTTCATAAAAATTTTGCCAGCCAACGTGACATGCACAAAGGCGAAAGGACACACGGGAGACACTCGAACACACAGGCATACACAGAGACACTGAGACACTGAGAGAATGTGGCATAAACTTTTCGCCAGGCGACAGTCGCTTGTTAACCTGAGAGCAATGGCAGGAGCTGGAGCAGCAGCAGCGCTCTGCCACTCTGACATTAGATGAAATTCAATTAAAACAAAGATATATTTCGCGGGGCATTCCAGCGGCACAAGTGAAAGCTGCCAGCTCAGCAGCATGCCAGCTCATACCGCCCCCTCCACAACATTTCTGCACTTTCTGAGTTGTTAAAAATTCACTTAACTTTGTCATGTTGCCCAGCAAACATTTCTCCAAGAGGTAAATAAGAAAGTTATGCTTACAGTAAGCCATGGTAGAATTCTAGAGAATTCTGCCTTCTTATTGTCAAAGGATTGCCAAACTATATTGCCACAGATGGGGATCCCAAAAATGTTTGTAGGGCTTGTATGTGTGTTGCGCATACGTCAAGTGTGCGAGGGCAGAGAGGAACAGAGCATCATATATCCAGATATAAAGCATTTAATTATAGAGCGAGAGCAGCACCTCATAAACTTTGCTAGTTTGTATTCTGACTTTGCGGATTATCACGTAGCCGCCGCGTGGACTCGAATTCAATTTAAATTGACTCATTTAAATGTTGGCTCATTATTCATATGCTGTCCACAAAAACCAGCTAATTTGCGTTAAGCATTTTAAATAAGGTCAACGGCGTGGAAGGGTCATAAAGAGGGAATGCAGCCAACCAAAAAGTTGATCGAAACCGCAACAAATGACAAACGTTTCGGGCAAAAATACACAACACAAAATCACATTCCCACACAAATACCAAGCGATACAGAAACAGAGAGAAAGAGTGGACTCTCTGTGTCATGTGAAAAAAAATTGATACAAAAAAAAAAGAAAATCAATGAAAATGAAAACCAATTAGCGGTTAACCAAACTGTTCAAATTTGGATATGCATGCAGTCGCGCATGACCAAAAACGAGAAGAAGACCGGCCAGAGCAACGGAAGCGACAGCACACCAGACATAAAAAGGAATGACCAGTCATCGGAGAGGGTTGTTCAAGGTAAAAGGTCAGCTATATTTCGAAGTATTCCAGCTTGACCAGTTGTGATAGATATTAATTAAACAAAAGGTTTAGTAGGAAATATGAAATCAAAAGTTAAAAGTAGTTTTGCAATCTATGATTGGTAAAACAAAACCACGTTTGATATTAAGTAAACTCAGTGAGAAATTCTAAGAATCTTAAACAGTTTTCTGAATCCCAGCTAAAGTGAATTTACTTCAGGGCAGAAACGCATATGAGCTGGATAAATTGGAGAAGTTCTTAAGAATTTAATTTCCGTGTTGAAAGAAAATTTAAAAGAATTTTATAAACCACTAATAAGAGTAGCAGAAACTGTGGTTGCAAGAGGCATAAGCCGAAGTGAAGAAAACATGTACAAGTAATGTCCATTCGCATGTGCTTGTTATAGCTAAAAGAGGTCGATAAATCTCGTAAAGTATCACAACAAGTGAACGAAATTAGAAAACTCTGGATAAAGGAAGTGAAACACTAAAACAGCCCGCTTACTAGTTTCAATCATTAACGCTTTTCTTTCAAGTAAATAGTATCTGCTTTATTGTCGTGATTTAGGTTTTTCATATTTTGGAATTTGAGATTTCATTTTGAGATTCTGAAGAATGAAACAGGTGTGAAACAATCCCACTGAGACCGAGACAGATGCAAGATAGCAAATGGTTGTAAACGTACATCCGTGCTGCTGCTTCTGCTCTCTGGCTTGATGAAGCTTAATTCATCATCAAATATCCTCCTGCTCCGTTTAGTTACAATGCTTGTGAAGCTAGGAAGAACTTCTAAGGCAATTTGCAAATGCAAACAGTAGTTCTTCAAATATTTTAAGAGTAGACGATTAATCACGGTCCAATCCTCTGCAGCTTGAAGCGAAACTGGCAGAATTTTCGGATTATATCCAAAAATCAACATAGACATAAAACTATTTATAAAAATAGAGGAAAATAGTTTGCTAAATTACTTTCAATGTTGTTTTTCTTTATATCGTTTTATTGCATAGATCTCTCAAAATATCTCTACTCACATTTACATCACTACATCCCTCATTTCCTATGGTACATAGTGGTATATCTTATTATATCAAATCCTTTTCCATATATAATAATCCCCACTTTCCACTTTCCCTGGCACAATTTAATGCTTCACTTACCTGGACCTGCGCGTCGTGGGATCCTTCATAACCATAGCCTCTGAGATATCACCATACCGTCCAAAGTAATCGCGTAAGCTCTCTGTAACATAAGACAACATAAATAATCAATAAGTGGCAGAAGTTTATGAAATTTCACCGGGGAGAACAACATTTACTACAAGCCACGGCATCAACATCAGCGACATGAAAATCTCGGAAATCACGACCAAAGCGGCAAAAGTTACTAATTTCGTTACGCGCTTAATAAAAATTCGCGCGAATGCCTAAATAAATAAACGTCGAAAGGAAGTTGCGAGGCATGAGGCGAATGCTGCAATCCAGTGGAAACCCCGGCAGCTGGACATTATTCACATGCACACACTCTTCAAACATCGCAATGGCCCCATCCCATCCACTCAGCCTTACCACTCTCAGCTGCCGGTTTGGCCACTTCAGACTCGTCGGTTTCCACGGCTGGGCAGATGTTGTCTGCGGTTTTCGCCGCAGCTAATCTGGCATCTCCATGGCATCGCATCACCATGGAATGGAGGCACTTCAGCGGCACGTACGCACACAAACGCAGAACTGAAGTTATTTCAACAAAATTGCCAGACAAACAGGCGCATAACGAATGGTTTGGGTAAAGGAAGCCTGGGGAGATGGCATGGCATGGCAGAGCACAGGCTGGTTAGCTGCGATTTAATGCAGCAAAAAACCGATAAAGTCATCTCTCGCCCGCATTCTCCAAGAGCGCAACAGCAGCAAGAAGAAACGAGACCCTAATCCAGTCCGGAGTGTTGTGCGTGGCAGGCGAAGCTCGCGTCATAAATTCAAACTACAATAAAAATTCAATAAAACAAACGATTTTTTTGTACTCCAACACTCACCCCGGCCCCGGTCATTCGCTCTTCAGTCTTATATGTGGTGCGATTTCTCGCACCAGGCGATAACACACACACACACACACACGCATATACATACACAAACACATACGCAGCTAGCATAGCAGAGGAGCAACTAGTTGCGCCTTTAGCCCGGGAGGCAAAAAGCAAACAACATTGTCAACGATGCAGAGAGAGAGAGAGAGAGAGTCCTGCGGCTGAGGGGCCGGCCGCCACAAGAGCAGGGTGAATGCAACTGGAAACGAAAAGCGAAACGCGTCGCGTGATTTACATAAGTATGCACAATAATTATGAACAATAAAAAACAATTTGTTTGCTTATGACAGTTTTGGAACCATAAATAACAGCGGCAACTGGCGCAGCGGTCCTGGAGTGGAGCGGAGGTCCTGGCAACATGAAAGTGGCCTGCCTGCCAGCCTGCCTTGCTGCGTGTGTGGCATGTAAATTGATGGCACAGCAAGGGTTACACTCGCACGCACACTCATATACATTACCCTTTCAGCGGCAAACGTTGCGTATGTGTAATGTGTGCAATGAGCTTGCGCCTCGAGCGCTGCAAAGTATGCTACACTTTAAGTTTTAATGGCCAGTTGCCTTGTGGAACGGGCATTCAGGGAATGGGTGCAGATGGGTGGAGATGGGTGGCACTGGCGCTGTGGCTTTGGCTCTTTGAATTGAATGACTTGTCAATTAGCTTGGAGGTGAATATGTTTTCCACAAAGTTTTATGAAGTCATAAAGGGCCAACTAACCAAAGGGTAACTACACACAACTATGTAATTAGAAAGAGCTATAGGCGGCAGTAAGTACAAGGAATCGTGTTTGTGAAGTGTCGTTAAGAGCTCTGATTTAGTAGTTGCTTGAAGAAGGGCTGCTATTGAGTTATGATTTTGAAATGATAAAGCGCTTTCGATATGGTAATTTGAAAGCAAGAGTTGTGTTTATTTTAAGAACAGTTTGAGAATGAGATGGAAACACGGTTATTAATCTGAAGAGCGAAAGGTAAAATTTTCAAAAATACATCAATAAAATTTCTTAATAATAGTTTCTTTTAACAACAAGTTTCTTACCTATTGTCTTATGCCTGACTAACTTGTTTCTACTTTAAGCTCTTTCACTTTTTTTTATAACTAGCCACATTTATAGCATTCTGCCTCTTAGCTAAGCTTTTTCAATGCCACTGTTTTTCAGACAGAGGCCATTTTTAGACTAGCTCTAATCTTCAGGTGAAATGAAATGCCTAAATTAAGTTTCCATCAACTTATCAATCACTTTTCATACCACTTTGTCATACACAAAACTACACCTTTCCACCCAATTAACCCTTACATATTTCTCACAGTGCATGCCCTAAACACACACACACACACACACACATATACAAAAACCTACCATATTCAACTCCCCACCTCTCCGCCTGCTATAGAGCATTTGGTTCACTGTCATCCAATGCGACGTTCACTTTTGAGTGGCAGCTGCAAAGTTTGTTTTGCATTTCATATTTGCGAGCTCGTCAGAGTCCTCTCAAACTCTCAGCGTTCCCCCCTTCCCGCCACCTTGTGTGTGCTCAGCGCCAACTGTCACTTGACCGGCCCTCAGTTGGTGCTTACTCCTACCCTACCCTGCCTTGCTCCTAACCCCTGACCCGCATGGCCAATAGAAGGCAAAAGGCAAACAAAATAAATGCGCACATGTATAAAGTGTAAATGTGAATTAAAAACAGGACACAAAATAAAAAAATGGGCAAAAAAAGTGGACAGCAAATTAAAACGCGGCAAAATAAAATTAAAATTTATTTCCTACAACAACAAAAAAAAAGAAAAATGAAAGGCAAAAAGAGGCATTGGCAGAATGGAGAGGAGGGGGTAGGGCAACAACGACAACAAAATATATTGTAACGGGCCACGAGCCAAACTTGGATTTAATTAAAATGTTTACCACAGTCATTTCATTTTCATAGCCGGCAAAACATAAATTTTGAAACGCAACAACAGCAACAAAAAACAACAACAAAAACAACAGCCGAAGTGGGAACCACAAGCGAAACAGCTGCAAGAAAATGCCAAAACCATTAAACTTGGCCCCACACACTAACACCGACATCCACCCAAACACACATATACAACATAACTCTCACTTCAATTCAGAAATGTGTGCGAGAAGTATGCCAAAATTTTGATTGTTGCATTTTTGGTTACGAGGGGGGGGGGCGGGGGATATCGTCATAAACGAACAAACACACACTCAAACTGAAAATGCGTTCAATTTGCGAAAGTAAATGAATTTGCAAGTAATTAGTTCAAGCAGCTACCAAATGTCCAAACCAAGACACTTCACCCATAGCAGCCCCCTTTGCCCTAACCAGCTGATTGCCATATGTGTCAGATGAAAGCGTACACAGAGAGAAATGATATGAATATCTGAATTTCAGTTGAATCAAAAGTAATGAGATTCCTAGAACAGGGGATTCCCTTCATAAGAAGCCCATGAGTGGTGATTAGCTCCAACTGTGGTTATATATTTTAAATAACAATCAAGAAAACATTTCAAAGATATTACAGAGATCGATATTATCCATATAAAGCTCCTCCTTGATACCATAAACATTCCACAACTTCTTATTTCACGGTGCACTTGGCTAACGTCAGCATATTTATCCCAAATCCATTTAGTAAAATTATTTATAAGAAAAGTCTTGGTCCACAAAAAGCCAAAAGACCTTAGCCTCAGCCTCAGACTCAGACTCAGCCTCAGCCTCAGTCTCAGCCTGAGCATGAATGGCAATCCCCAATCCTGAATCCGTTTTTGCGGTTGCAGGCATATTAACCCCTTAACGTCACACAGCAAGGCCGTACAAAACACCCATACACTCGTCCATACCCTCAAACCTCACCTCACCTCAGCTCACCCCACTCCTCGGCTCCATCAGCCCACCACATGTTGTCAAAAGCACAATGCTGAAACCATAAATTTATGTGCTTTCTATTGTTTTTGCCAAAGAAAGCGGAAGTTGTGTGTTCTCTGCGGTGAGCAGAGCCGCAAAACAAAAGCAAAAACTACAACAAAACAGTTGGAACAGCCAGAGCGAGTGTAATAGAAGGGTGGGCAAAAACGGGGGGGAAAAAGGTGTGCGCAAAGGGATTTCAATCAATTGTGAGGCAACTCTGGTAAGCAGGAACCAGCAACAAAAACTAAACCTCTGCTCTGTCGTTTGTTTGAAAACGCAAATTGCTATTTTGTCTGTTCGGAGAACAAGACAGACAGACACACAATATGAATGAATGAAAGAGACAGGGAGAGACACACACACACACACATCTATCTATATATACAAAGTGGAAGCTGTGTAACACATACCCGGCCGTGGCATCATTTTTCATGCGCTTCAACAACTTTTGACAAAGGTCGGTCAAGCAAGTCTTAAAAACTTTGCGACAAGACAACGCACGTACTACGGCACCCCCAGCCTTCCTAGTGCCCTCCCCCCAGTGCTGCGCCAATCCACCTTCGTCCACTGCTGGCTTGAAGACGCCTTTCGCTTAGTGAATTACACCGGCTTTAAGGGGTTAAGGTTCGAAACCCGGGGGCTACGGGTAACAGTTGTCGCTGCTTGCTCTTGGCCCTAAGCCGTAAATAATAATATTTAGATAAATCCCCTGAAATCGCACAACAGTTTACATGCGACTAGGTGAATATTTGATACGCTCTCAAAATCGAATTTAAGATAATATAGGAAGTTCGAGTTTAACAAAAACAACCTACCAATATATATTATATATATTTATATATATCATTAATATTCGGAATAATAGAGACAGACATCCATAGATTCGATGAGGAATCAATGGAAACATCAGTCTACGTCTAGCGCTCTTCAGATATCGCACTCATTTACTAAGGGACAATTGTGTCAATCTATAGATTCTCGAACTTCTGCCCATCTGCTCTGTCTTTGGTCCATGTTTGTCCACAGAAGTTAACAAAATTGATCAAAACTTCCTTCGGATTGCTGTTGATGAGTAAAAAGTGGTTGCACTTATGGACAAGTTTCAGCAATCGCTGACTCCAACTCGGGAATAGCTTTATATAAATATTCATGTAAAATATATTGAACTTACTGACTTCAGAGGTCTAAGGGCTCAGACACCTCTGGAGCTTTACCTCTCTGATCGTCCAATATCATTCCAAAATTTCCATCGTCAATTTCCAGTGTGATGACTTCTAACTGAAGCTTCAGCATCACTAGAGCTTGCGACAGGCGGATTCAAAAGATCCATGTGGTACTCATACCAAATCAAAATTCCAATAGATCCTTTCACAGAATATCAGTATAAAAAATTTCTAATAAATATGTAATATTAATAAGACATTTAAATCCCATAGACAAACATACAACCGAATTAAATGCATTTCTATAATATTTATATTCCCCCAAATTATCCACACTTCTGTCTTCTCAGAACAAACACGCCTTAAAAATCAAAAAAATCCATTTTTTATGGCATATTTGGGTGAAAAAGTTGTTTACATGCGTCAACATTTTTACCTGCTGCCGGCTAAGAATAAGAAAACCAAAGAAAAAGAATATTTTTGCCTAAGTTTGCGCGATTTATGGATAGAAAGAAAAAGTCATAGACTTATGGATTGCTACGGCTTAACGGCACTTACGATAATTGCGTTGAGAACGAGAACGAGAATCAGAATCGCAGGAGCAGGAGCAGGAGCTGGCAGGTTTTGGCTTGGGCACAACTTTGCATAATTTATGTGAGCGCCGTTCAAAGTTGAGACGCACAAATTAAAATCAACGCACACCAGATGATTGATGAATGGCCGGGGAATTGGTGAATGCTTCTTACCAACTTTTGGCCTTTGTTCAGGCCAAGTCATTTAAATGTGGGTTTTAGGGCATGGGCATGGGCATGGCAATGGGAATGGGCTTGGAGAAACTGATAGTGGCATACAATGGGGTCATATGGCGTAAGTATAAATAGCACAAGGTAAACTCGAAACTAAACAGAATGTCAAAAATCAAAGTCCCAACTAAAGTGCTTGGGAAAACAATAGACGCAGCAGGCAAAGAAAACGTTGGCAGCCAAAAAACAAAAGGCGGCCAAAACTTTTCGACAAAGTAAAGAAAGAGGCCAAAAAGCAAACTTTCAGTGAGGCTGCTTATCTCTAGTAGAGAACAGAACCAGGCCCAAATGTTGGGCGCATCAAAGGCATGCTAATGTCCATCTCTGGCCACAACGCCCACCATGTAAATAACACACACAATCGCAGTATACACTCACATACACACACGCACTCATTCTTAGGATACCATAAAGGGGACAGAGTAGAGACTTAAAGAACTAAGAAGCTGAGAAGTCAAGCACAAAAAAGGGTCAAGCAGGCAGGCAAAGCAGCTCCTGAATCGGATATGCGGACTGTGAATCAATTGATTTGGAACCGTAACGCTTTCTGGTGAAATGGTATGGAGATGAAGCTCGAGTTGATTACACTATGGAGAAAAATGTATTCAAATTTGGATATATATTTAGAAAATTTCAATAGAGGGAGTCTTGATATTCTAGGCATCCTTTGTGGAAACCCCACAAGGAGCGAACTCTACAAAAGAAGAAGCAAAAATTATTTTAATTAGAACAAAAAACTTCTTGTAAAATAAAAAATTTAACCCTAAGACTTCAACTTATATCATATAGAAATGTTATTTTTCTTTATTCATAAAAAAGCATCTTAATACACATTTTTCGCTGAGTGTAGCTGGCGACGTTTCCGAAAATGCAAAGTTTGTTTTTGCGAATGCAGTCAAGCGGAATAAATTTTTCGCAGGCCAGGTAAATCGTCGAGGAAATCACTGAGAGCAAATTAAAAAGTAAGAGACAATGAAAACGAAAAGAAAATGAAATGAAATACGAGTAAAAAGTTAAAGAAGGGCACAAAAAAAGTCAGCCGAAGTTGGTTCAGTATGTACGGAATATATAGAAGACATTTATATGGCAGGTCAATAATGCTCAGGATGAGCAACAAAAGGGTCAATCGCCAGCTTAGGCAATAAACCAAAATGCGACGGCTATGAATTGTAGGCGGATGGACTGGGCGTGGCTGCCGCTGTACGCTGGTGCGTAAGTGAGTACGGGGCGCTCTAAGGATTTCCTTATAAATTATTGTGAATTTATGCGAATCATTTCCAGTTGGATTGCTGCACAGCGGACACGGGATACCCCGACCAGGAGTGGTGGCCGGGTGGCTTAAGAGGCAGCAAAGCCGCCGTGGATTTTAACTTTATAATTGAATCCATTACTTAAGAACGTGAGGCGGGCGAAACGCGAGCCCCTTTTGCCAGCCGCATGCCAAGATTTCGATATAGTAAAGTGTTGGCCCGCCGAAAACCCCAGCCATCAAATGTTGATTGCCAGCCTGGGATGCGGCTGGCGGGGGCGAATTAAGTTTTTGGTTTGTTGGCTACACAAAAACCTCGAAATAAGTTTTAATTACGGGCATATGATGGTGGCCGATAATACGACGAGCTGGCAAACTTTGGCGCCAGGGCAACCAAAATGAGAATCAGTCTGCGTCGTAGACTTCGACTTGAAGCTGACTGAAAAATTCTATTATAATTAATAGCAGAAAATTATGAAATTAATGCAAAAACACACAGCAGCCAAAATTGGATTCATTAAAAATGAAGTGGGTGTTTCTTTTCCTGTTTTGAGTTTCTTCCTTTTTTTTTTTATTTCACTCATAGGTCTTAAGGCTTAACCCCTTGCAAGCAAAGTTAAAATGCAGAAAAGGTCTGAAAGTTGGTGAAATGAGACGGGGTTAACAATGGTAATAATAATGAGGGGTGCCAAGAAAAGGCTTAGATGTACTAATCACATTGGGGTGCAAAAATGATGAAGGGCAGAAGGATGTGTTGTCAGGCAATCACAGCAAATAGATAAACAGGAAGGGATAAATAACTGCGAGTATATCAAGTTTGTAATGAAATACAGGGGGAAATTTTATAATTGATGAAAGAAATACTGATTGAAATAACTATGCCTTAGCAATTGTAAAGACAAATATGGAGACCCACAGTAAGGACTGTGAAGACCTGTTGAGCACTTAAATGTCGATATGCGAAAGATATCGCTCAATGAATGAATTGCAAATGTAATCTATCTATATATACAACTGCACTACAGTGTGCATGTCTACATAATTTATAGAGTTCAAATAGCATCTTCAAAGAAATTTGCATAAATTTACATAAATCCATTGGAATTCCCAGAACTGCACCAACATTTCAATAACCATCAACCACTATAACTACCCTTTCCTATCATCCATTGAAATATGCATATAGAAGAGCTCTTCTAACTATAACATTGCGTAACTTCACCAACCTCTATCAATAGATACTTCCCCATTCACTTTACCCATCATACTGCACTTTCCCGTATTTGTTGTTCAAAATCTTTGCAACTTTTTTCACGCAATTTTTCATACTAATTACCAAGCAATTAAGTTTTGTGTTTACACTAGAAACTAGATGGCTACTGGAGAGGTGTAGAAGGGCAAGGGTATGCGCGATGCTAAGGGCTGTTGCCTTTCGAGTTGATTGGCATTGGCAGCGGCAGGTGGTCGTCTCATTAGTGGCTTAACTTGCTCTACATAATGCCGCACTTATGGCAAACAGAAGCGGGCACCAGCTACAGCAGCAGCAACAACAACAACAACAACAAAAAGAAAACAAGAACCAGCCAGCATGAAACATGAAAAAGCAGCAGGAACAACAACAACAATAACAACAGCAACAGTGGCACATACAACAAGGAAGACAAGCAGGCAGTCAGCAGCATCAAATTGACACTTAACCAAAGCGCAAAGTGTTGGGTAAGTGAAGGCAACAATAAGCAGCCACACGTTGTCCAGCGACAGGGATGAGCAACTTGGCCCACGAGCAGCAGGCGGAATAGCAGGAGAAGCATCAGCAACAACGACATTGGCAACTGTGTAAACAAAGACGAGAACGACAACGAGGAAGACACACTCACAAACACACACACAGACACACACACGATGTATAAGAAGAAGGCATCAGTGTGGGGCCACCGATGAGCATGGGCATGAGCATGAGCATGACGATGACGATGAGGAAGCACTGTCACTGTCGCTGCCATTGCCTGCCACATATCAGTCACTGGAGCGTCCGTAGAGAGCCTTTAAAGTCGACCCAGGCACTTGTTGGTGTCCATAAGCTGGCTCGGCAAACAAGCAAACAAACCCAACTAACAAGCCATAAGATGACAGCCTGCCAGTGACAAATTGTGCCAAATCGAAATGGTAAACAACTGCCAAAGCCGGCAGCGACTAGTGAGAAAAGCAACAGCAAGGAGCAGGAGCAGACAAAAGAAAACCAGCACACTTCTCTCTCTCTTTCGCTGGACAGGATGCTGCTCTGTGCTGGCTTAATATTGGGAGCAACAAATATGCAAATTCTTGGAACAGCTGCTAATTTGCAAAGGCCAGAATAACGAACACGATTGCAGTAGTCGAAAATGTATCAAAAAGCTTCGATAGCTTAAGCTACATTATTTATGTACAACAATCAAATGTGCCGCGGGGCGTATGCGCAATGTTAGCTCAAGTCAAGACCAAAGGCCCAACGGCCACTTTGTGCGGCATTAGTTAAACAAATAATCATTACTTTTTCCATTTGTTTTTGAATGCTTGATGCTTACACTCACGCACACATACACACACACACAGACCGATACATATGTTGCTTGTGTATTGGTGTATCAATAGCCGCCTAGCTATGGCAGGCAAATAAAAATCTATCACGCATTCACAGCACGTAGCACAAGCTGCCTCCAGCTCCCACTGCAAGACTCGCCCCAGCCTCCATCGCCAACCCCCCGACCACTTGACTAACACTGAGTTACAAGCCAGAGGGGCAGCATCTAACTCCTCCAGCTTCGCAATGCGCCTCCCAAAACTCTAACCCCCACACTCATTTAAAAAAGTATCAATTTCATTGTTACGCGCACTCTGCTTGTTCTTTTTTTTTTTTGCTTTTTGTTCGTCTTCCTCAATGTATTCGTTCTTTATTATAATTCCCTAGCACACCAGCTGGCACTACAACTTTTAGGCCAAGTTGATTTTATATAGATTTTATAACCATGAATTTTAAGATAAACTAGAGAGCTTAGAGAAATGATAAGTATATGGATATATAGTTAATATATATGTGGGAAATGTGTATTCTGGTGACAATCCATGCATATATGTGTAGTATAGGTATTTAGTTAGTGTGTCTAAAGGGATGAATGGGTAGTTCCGGGTAGGATCAAATGGCACAAAAGGTGTTGCATGATGCTAATTATACATGGAATTAGGAAAGAGGAACAAGCTTATTTATATTCTAATGCAGACGGACGTGTGAGAACGCTTAGTTAGAAAGACTCAGACGACAGTCCCTCAAATTTGCTATTGTTTTAATAATTTGTCACTTCTTGCTGTCATTTGAATGGTTTCTATCGGTAGAAGTATGCAAAGCTAAAGTCTTACAGTCCTTGTGAGAGTTCTGAGTCAAAGAAGAATCAGAGAAGACTCTAAAAATTGCAGCCGAGATAGGCAGAACTTGTCCTTGTTATTTTCCTTACAGAAATGTAGGGAAAAAACTGCTAATATTGCCGAGATATATTGAAATGTTCTAACCTGGGTTGCCCAACAAAATCCTACAATTTCTGAAAAATTGACTCAATTCAAAAAAAAACCCGGGATCTGGAAATGATTACGTGAATCATTGGCGATAATAGAGTAAGCCAATTCAAAAAGTAATCAGGCATTTCTTGCATTTCAGCAAATACAAACATTTTCTTCCAGAATCGACTTTTAGTAGGTGGCAATACTTCCCTGAGAATGCCGATACTTTCCTGTACTAAAAGCTTGGACATATATTTCAAGTTTATTTCGGGATTTATAGAACTCGGAAACGACAATGTCAAAATGTACCTTCAGCAGGGTTATCCGACACTCAAGTTCACATATCTTGAGTTATGTGTCATGTCCTAAGTTTATATAGCAGAGCCGTAAAACAACACTGATTAGTTATCTTTAGGCGAAGTTCTCTTCGTCATTACCAGCCTCTGCCTTAAGGGCTTTCTTCATAAATTAAGAAAAACAAATAATCTTTGTAACTATTTACAACTATCAACTATCCAACAGAGAAGTCATATACATACTTATGTTATTAAATTATCTAAGAGCATTTAAATTTCGGCTTGCAAAACTTTTCTTTTCGTTGATTTTTATTTGGCAGTACAAAGTGAAATAAATTTTGGGAACGCCAATTGCAGCGTGGGCCAAGGCAATATTAGAGGAACAATTTCTCAGGGGCAGCAACAACAGCAGCAGTACCAAAAATTATTGCCCAGTCATGACGTGAGCTTTCATTTCATTTTCATTTCGTTTTCTTTCGTTCCGTTTCGCTGCCCGGCTTTTCCTTTTCCTCTAGATCCTCTGGATGGCGTTTGCATAAAATTTCAATAAGACAAATGAAAGCAAATGAGTTTTCAACAGTTTCGAATAGATTACAAATAGTTTGTTTGGGCATCGATTTAGGTTGATGTCTTGGATTGTTCCCAAGCGTAAAATTGAGCTAATCAGGCAGGCCGGGCCAGGCCAGTCGGTTCGACTGGATGCTGATGCTGGATGCTGTCCTTTAGCTTGGCCAGCTGGGGCTAGGGTAATGCATCATTTTGTGGTCAAAATGGCAAAAGCGTTAAGTTTTTATGGCCAACGACTTTTTGGATCTAGACCAAAATAATCTCTGGCTGTTAGCTATATACATATAAAGTTCTTGTTGTTTTTGCTTTTGTTTCTCCGAGTTTCGCTCGTTTGTTTTGTATTTTATTTTATCGCTGTTGGCAGCCACACCAGCAACAAAACCCAAGCCCAAACTCAGACCCAAAACCCAAACACCAAACCAAAACAACAATAAAAACAGTCAAAAAGCACTCGAAATGCCAAATGAGCTGAGGCCCCGCCTCCAACTTCAATGATGCTCGCCTTGCCTCACCTCCGCATCCATCTGCCTAATGGGCCCCCAAAGTAAGGCCAATGCCAGCCAGGCCACAGATCCTGACTCTCTCCTGTGCGCGCACCTTTGCAATTAATCCATGGTTCGCCTCCTATGCCCGCACTCTGGACCATTGTGGCTAAGAAATGGCTGAAATCCTGCTCTACCTCACGTCGCTGCTCGCCACTGCTCCTCCACTGCGTTTCCTTCGTTTTTCATAAACAAAACGAGAAATCTGTTGGCTGCCAGCAACAGCAGCAAAGCATTTCCAGCTTCCACTGCAATTTGGCAACGTTTTTCGGCATCACTCTCCTCCGCCGCCACCGCCATCTCCTCCGAACTCCCTTAACACCCCTTCATTCTCTGCCTCTCTAGCGCACAGGAGGCAGCTTACTCTGTCGCAATGGCGGCTGCCATTTTGGTCTCAAGTGACAAATATTAGAGCAGTCTTTATCGCTAATTAGACTTTGTAGCCGTAAATCTGTTGTCAGTTGTTTGCTGATGTTGTTGTTGTTGCTGTTGTTTGTTGTTATTTGTTGTTATTGTTTGTTGTTGCTGTCATGGCCAAAGCCAAACGACCAGAGGCTCATGCTGCGCCACGCATTTTGAGGCAATAGGGGAAATGCGTTTTCCAAAGTTTGCCAAAGTTGCAGAAATTGATGCCCGCCAGCATTTTGCGATGAACGCTCAAAAGATGCCATTTGCAAATCTCAGAAGGGGGTAAGACAGTGGTGGCACTTGACAAGTTTCGGAAGAGTATGGTTAATGTATAGATGATAGATATTGAGAATGATATTTATAATACGTTGCAAGCCTTTACAGGGAGCTATAAATATGTAAAATTGGAGTCAACATAAATGCAAACTATTACCATCTACATAAACATAAAATCAAGTTCATAATTATAGGAACAGCTCGAGCTGATATTTGGAAGAAAGTGGGATTACCCTGCTGAGAAAATCGTAAAAATTTTAGATTCTTTTAAACAACCATTTGAACAATTGGCTAGCTTTCGCAGAGCTTGGAACGATAAAATAAATTTACTGCAGTTCAAATTGACTTTGAAGTACACCTTGTTATGGGGCCACCTTTATCAGACTTTTAATGGGACTTTAGTGTACGTGATGGGTTGTGCAAGGCAATAGATGTGCGAGAAATCAACAAACCTTCAACACGATGACAGATAGCCCGTTGTGAGTGGTTCTTGCTTCATTTCCATTTAAAAAGTGTTGGCAAAGTAGATCTTGGCATCTTTAAAAACAGTCCACAAATAGTCCATTGATTCACTATTTCTAAATTTTATTAATATTTCTTTTAAGTATGTTTCGAAAGAAGCTTTTGGTTATATGAATGTGGCCACACTTTCTCATATGCAAGCGATGCCATCAACTAATACTACAAACTTACAACTCCCACATTTAAGAATCAAATCTGTTTGCGAATGGACTTCCCTTACCATTCGCCACTTATTAACCAATATGTATTCCAAATACAAACCAAACTTCTTATTTTAAATAGCCAACCAAAGCTTATATCACAACAATGAGATACTCTGCACTTACTCCCCTTCCCTTCCCTCGTTCAACAACTCATATCTGGCCATTTGCAATGGTAGCGAAGCGCTCCATTTCCGCTACAACAGCGTTGCCATTACCATTTTTTACACATTTTCATTATACTTTTTGGCCAGAAAAACAAACTGTTGTTATTGCGCCACATGAGCCAATGCAATGGCTTGGCTAACTATGGAAAACAATAGCCTTGGATTGCATCCAGCTGCCATTGAGCTGAGGATTCCAGACGAGACAAACGGCAGGCGAACATTAAAAAACAGACCGATTATGCGAATTTTTATTGCACATATGAGACTAATAGACAAAAGGAACCAGAGCCAATGGAAGCCGGCATACAAAACGAGCAGCAGAGCTGGAAAACTGGAGTCAAGGTGGGGGGGAGAGTAAGTGAGAGCAGCTGCCAAGAAATGGTGTGCTAGCCAGAGGCCTTTGGCAATTTATGCGGCGCAGTGTTGCATTAAATGTACAGTCAAATGCTTGAGTTAATAAAAAACAGAGCCGGCTTTAACGAAATACTTCAAACACAGATTCCAGCCAACTTGAGAGTTGAAGTGTGGCGGCAAATGAAGCGTGCCTTTGAGGTAATAATCGCCTAAGCCTTAGCCTGCAAATGGCACTGGGGTGGGAATTGTTTATACTCTTGCAGAGAGTATAATAATTTTCATAAAATATTTGTAACGCTTTCGAGGGCAAAGCAAGGGGCTCATAAAAATGCTAAGAGGGTCTACCTCTACAGACAAGGAAAATAAGTCACTAAAGTTGAAATAGAGGGTTTCTCCCTGAACGGCTGAAAATGCCTGTGAAATTAACCAAATCCCACAAAGAATTTGCAATGATTTCGATCCAAAAACATGATCTCTATTTATATGTAACACCGTTTTGCCAGGCAGACTGCCCGACTGACAGATTGATAAACAAAGCAAAATCCATGCCAAGCCATTCTACATATATAGACTGTATCGGTTAAGATCTTTTCACAGCTTATTTACTGGTTATAATCGGCTAAAATTTGTATGAGAATATATGGAAATTCGTTATATATTAGTGATTTTTTGACGGAAGATAATGAAAGTTATTTAGCTACATTGAAGCGGCCATTTCTTGTGCTGATTCTCCTCTAGTCTTATTAAACCTTATTAAAGGTGTTTTCCATTCAATTGTCAAGTATTTACACGCCACTTGCCACTTTTATCTGCAAGGGTATGAAAGCTTCGGTTTGCCCAAAATCAAGTCTCATTTCTTCATCATTTTTTCGGAACTGTTCCTGGCCAAGCAGAACCAAAAACTAAGTTAACACCCACAAACAAACACATATGTATGCGAAGCCAGAATTGTATATTTGTGTGAAGCATGTGTATGATAAATAGCTTTCAATTTATATGCCTCGAGGGCGGCCGCAACGCACCTTTCGAGTTGAAGGCAGGGACTTGAGGGTAAGGTGTTCAAGGGTCATTTATCAGACAGAGCGGCAACATTTAGCGCTGGCTACACATAGGTGTAGCATGGTAATGTAGTTTTGTGTGGCAAGAAAATTTATTTATGCCCACACTTACACACACGCACACACACATACATATAAATAGATTGAGTGAGGAGCGAGGAGCCTCAAGCCTGGAACCTTGACAACCACTGTGACTAGTGGCGGGCGTATTCATTTCGATCTGAAAGTGAAAATCATTTGCAATTGTGTAAGTATGTATGTTTGTGTGTGTGTGTGTGTATGTATGTTTGTGGCATAGAGCGGTCGAAATTACTTTAACCCAGCTGCGTCAAGTGGAATGCTCTAAGTTCTTGCCCTGTTAAATGAGTGAGTAAATGTGTAGCTGTCGACAGGTGTGCGAGTAATTATACTCACACCCCATCGCCAGCATCCAACCTACAGCAACCTTTGCATACAGTCTACAGAACCCCGGTTGGTTTTGGGGCACACAATTTATATTTGCCAAAGTTGCCTGCCTGCCTGCCTTTAGCTGCTCCTGACGGTTCAGCGTCAAGACAGGCAGGCAGCCTGGCAGGCTGGCAGGCTGGCAAGCAGTCAGGTAGGAATAATGGTTTCGACATCCTTCGTCCCGTCAAAATTAATTAATTTGCACCAAGCTGCAAGCTCGCTTACTTACACTCATCCAGCTTGTGGTTATGCTGGCAACTCTTGCATGGTTTAACTACTTTGCCACGCCCACAAATCAAACATATGAATTTTAAGGCCATCAAGTGCACTATGCTACAATGTGACGAAAAGTCACTTCATGTATTTCAATTATATCTCAAAAAATTTCCACTCTCTAAGGCGTATCTTTGCTGAAAATGAGATTTTAGATTATAGAAGAGAATGAGATTTACAGATTATTTTGAAAATTTCATAAATGGGGGAATTCAAGCGAAGTTTTCAAAGCTAACAAGTGTCCCTTAAGACCACAGTTTTCTAATTGAACTTCTAATATCCATGATAATCCACGATAATATATGAAAATTGCTAATTAAAGATTGTCTACTTTTACTTTGTTCCCTCATTATACCACTTCTTCCACACATTCGCAAGTTACTTGCCACTAAGTCTCATAATGATTTCTTCGAAATTCCTTTCCAAGATGTGTTGCCTAGTGAAATCAAAGGTTTCAGCTCAATTGTATTGATTACCTCAGCAGGGAGTGAGTGAGCCTGCAATGCCAATTGAATTGAATTTGTGCTACAAATCAAGTAAGCAACTTAGCAGCTAAACAACATCCGAAGAGCAACAACAAAACGCACACGCACCACCCCACCGCCCCACCGCACACCACAGGCCCCGCCAACTGACCCCAATCAGAAATGTTAAGGTACTCCCGAGCAAGTTGGAGTTTCAGGGCACACATACACACACGTATAACTACCACGTACGGGGAGGGGGCAATCAACTGCAAGGCATGCGGAAAGCACAGGAGGGCAAAAAATGCACAAGCTATTTGCTCCTTTGTGCCTTTGGTTGCTGTTGTACGAGTGGTCGCAGTACTGTCAGCTCTTGTCGTTTGAAGTGCAGCTATAAAATACTAATCCGCATCAAATGAATGCTACATCAATCTTGTGTCGCACGCAGGCGACACGGCCATTGGTAGCCGTTGGCAGAGACAGGTGCGTTAGCAATAGCATGGTGCACATTGCTGCCAGGAGCAGCTTTAATTTTGTAACTAAGCCCAGCCGGGCGCCCTCTCGAGTTGACACCGGAGCAACGGAGCAATAGAGCACACCAGTCCTCTTCACGTTCGCATTCATGGCGGCATATGCCGACTAGGAACCGCCGTCGCCGCTGCTCAAAAGTCATTTCCGCAAATGTTGTCAGGGCACAGCAGAGGCAGTGAGTATGATGCGGACGTACTGTGGGCTAATTTGAATCCTTTCTTAATGAAATTCTGGTTATATGAGGTAGAGAATTCTTTGAAATATAAATTACCAAATACCCAGTCTTAGGAAGCTTCATCGCTTAAACAAAGAAATAGCATTCCTCTTGGGAATCATTTTCATAAACTGGTAACATTTTCTTAACAGAATTTGGTTAGAATCCTTGAACTGTGACTCCATAGTGCTACGACGGCAATGATGAGGAGAAGCAGCCCAAGGCTGGTAGTGGCACTGGCAACGACAAGAACAAACAGGCAGCAAAAACTAGGGATTAGGGATTTGCGTGCACATAAATGAATTTTGTGTACGCAGCCGCCAGCACGAGCCCGGCTGAGAGACGTTGAAGAAGCTGCTCCAGCTGCTGAGCCTCATGCACACCCTCAGCCCCATGCCCGCCACCCAGAGCACCACCTTCACTAAGCCCAAAAGCAGCTCTGGCAACTGTAAACGTTATCTACACACGTGCAACATGCAAGCAATGCAACCAATGAGACAGCCCTACCCCCTGGACTCCCCCTCTAAAACCTGACCTGATCTATCTATATATGTGTATGTTTGCATTGGTGTGCTGCACTACAGCAATTGTTGGCATTACGTGCCACTCTCGATTGCCATTCAATACCAGGAGCAGGAGCTGGAGCAGCGACAACAGGGGCAAGAGCAGTCTCGGGGTCGCAGCCGCAGCCCACGCAGAGCCGCCAACTATTGAATTACTTTCAACCTGCGACTGAAGATTGCACTTGAAATAGGATTCACAGCTCACTCGCTCACCAAAAGCTTCAGATTTTCAATTTCCGTTTCCTCTTTTGCGCTTTTTTGTTTGAGTGTGAGTGCGAGTGTGTGTGTGTGTGCCTGAATCCGTGCCCGCCCTCAGTCTCAGTGTGTCGCTGGTTCTGCCATTTTTTGTTTTGTTCGTGTCTAAGCAAATGGAATAAGCGCGCTCATTGGTCGTCGGGCTTGTGGCTGATGGATGCGTTGCGATGAATTGGTTTGTTGGGAATGCTGCCACTGCTGTTGCTACTGTGCGGATATGCGCTACAATTCACAGTCCGTTGGATTTGATACGAAAAGTGAAAGTCAGCCAATGGGTGAAACTGAACGAAAATAAGCCAAAGTGATCTTGTCATGACCCATGGAAAGAATGGATATTAGTAAAATTCGGAAAAGTTGGATTAAATCAACAATTGATAACGATTGATTGTTGATGCGGATAACAAATGGTAGCACATAGATGGGCAACATATAAAATATTATAGATAAAACGTCATATCGGAAATATACTTGCATAAAAATGTATTACTTTATTTTTAATGATCCCAAAACTTTCTTAAAATGAGCTAAATATGTTCTTTGATCAAGGGCCTAAGGCTCTTAAGATGAATCCAAAGACTACTTCAAATGATCTCGGTAAATTCTTGAATATAAAATCAAACGGTTCCTTAAATGACACCAAAACCTTCTAGAGTGAAAGTTCTTAGATGTTTATTTATATTATCAACCCGTTTCGGCTTGAACTTATCCCTGACGATCAAAAGTATGGGAATCTCTCTCAATATATAGAAAATTGGAATCCCTTTCAAAATACATATTAGAAGTTGATTGATTTGACCCTTTTACTAAAATTGTATCCCAAAACTGAATTAATTCTTTTAATCGATTCAATCTCCTTTAGTTCAGTAGTTTCACTTTCTTCAAATGTTCTCCAAGAGCAACATAAATTCTTCTCTCCCAACAGAATTCCAATCTTATTTTCCACTCGCTTTTACAGCTTTCAGCAGTCGTTCTAGCACATTCCATACATATCTAAACACACACACACATATACATATACATTTGTACATATATGTAATAATTCTCTGCCCCACCTGGCCACAATTGTAGAACATTATGCAGCAACAGTAGCAACCAGGAGCCATTCCAAAAAAGAAAAGAACTCGGCACGTATTTGTCACGTATTATATATTTATAGCAACCAATGAACCGTTGAATGCATGGACTGACTGCAGGAAAGGATGTTGAATGCATAAAACGGCAAGAACAGAGGCGCAGAACAGAGCCTGTAGCGGAGCCGGCGGCAACGGCAGCGGCAGCGGCAGAGACTTTGCTTGAGAGTTTTGGGTTTAGTTTAAATTGAATATTGCTAGGGCTCTCGACTGGTGATAGCGGGGGCGTTGAGGCAGCATCACCAGAGAGAAGTTCCTAGTCCTGCTGTCACAGTTTAATTATAATTTTAATCACTTTTGCAGCAGGGCGGCGCGGAAATGAATTTTATGAAGCGTGCGCCGGACTGTCGTACCCAACATAAACTGTTGTCAGTTGGAGACGTAAGACAGGGACAAGGACAGGGACAGGGGCAGGCTAAGGGACACACCAGCGGGCTGCCTGGCTGACTGACTGGCTGACTCGACAGACAGTTATGTCAATTCAATTTTTGTGCTTCCGTGCGCGGCGACAAGTTTTAACCTGGGCTGTCAGGCTGCCAGGCTGCCTCCGTATACTCGTTGCTCATGGCAATTTTTTGTACATCATCATCAGCAACGTCATCATCATCATTATCAACACCTTTTGCCAGGCGCCATTTACACGCCGTCATCTATCCGTCGTCTCTAAGTCTAATCAGCACAGACAGCCGCAGCAGCGGCAGCTCAGGATTTCTATCTACCGCTCTCTCTCTCTCTCTCTGCCTCTGCCAATCTCCTTTGCTCTGTGTTTTCCCCCGTGTACAATATTCCGGTGTATGACGGGTAAGCGAATCAATTTTAATGCTGCATGGATTTTTAGAGACCCAAAAAATGGCAAAGATGCACTCAGAGAAAAAGCGAATAAGAAGTTGTAATAATTCGCAATACAAAATTATTTGTAGAGGAGCTGTCTGGGGACTAAGCCAGGTACCTAAGCTCCAGAACATTTTCAGGGGGCTGTAAGGACAACCACTCGACAATTAGAATCATCAAATCACTCCAATGCAGTGTCTTAGGCGGATATTCTCAACCTGCACTCGAATGGGAGATGAATTGCGGATCTGGATGCGATGATTACGGAAATTAACAATCTGGAAGAAGTCGCAGATGCAGTAGCTAAATGAGCCAAAGGTGGTTTATAGCCTTCAGCGCTGGGAAATCTACTGGCATCGTACATATACTCTGCAAGAGGTCAATCAGAGCCCCAGCCGTATTAGGCAACCCGGGCACTCTCAAGGACTTGTCCTGCTACCTTGGAATCCACCTTGAAAAGAAGTTCACTTATAGGAAGCATGTGACAGCGATTAGCTACAAAATAAAGCGAAAACAGTCAATTAGTTCATTATTCCTTAAGGCTTTACGAATTTGTACAATAAGTAGATATATCCAACCAATACGTTTCCCTAATGATATTTAAGGAACTTTCATATAAGGACCAATTTCTAAACCTTAATTCCTTTTCTCTAAGTGCACAATATTCGCAAAAAAAAAGAAAACATTATAAAATACTTATGAGGGCCTTCGGGCCCCGGGCAAACAAATTGAATCATATTTTTAACATAGACAAAATGGGAAATTATAATTGCCAGCTGAGCATTTGTCTCAGCCTTAGCCTCACACCATGTGGCATGCTGCCACCAACATGCCACTGCCACCAGCAAAACTTCATTCATGGCCTGTCCGCTTTTTGTTATGAATTAAAATATTTCCTATATACATACCTACCATATAGCTATAGATATATATAAGCATATGGATCTGGCTGGCTAGCTAGATCTACTAGCTTGAGCTAAGACGAGGCTGATGACATGTTTTGTCCACAGGCACGCATTCTGTTGCGGTCTCTGCCTGACAGCCGCTGCCTCTGCCTCTGCCACTGCCACTGCCTTTGCCTGGCTGGCTGACTGGCTGGCAAGTTTCCCAACGGCACGCGCTGGCTTCCGCCCTGGCCCTATCCATATCATGCCGACGACAAGTCGGCCTGCCTTTGTCACTCATATGAGCCGCAAATATCCAACCCCAATCCACAATTCCCATGCCCCCCGCTTGATGCCACTGCTGATGCCACAGTTGCTGCTGCTGCCGCCACGCACGAACGCTTACTTTGTCGCATGCACAACTTTTGGCTATTAAGTCAATTTTTGGCTTTTTAGATTTGCGACAAATTCTGGTGCTCTCTCTCTCCCTGCCGCGTGGACATGGCGTCCACTAATTGCCCGCACACATGCGGCATCTTGTGTGCAAAAAATACAAAATGCTAAACACATGCAGCTACTCGTAGTTTAAACTGCTTAAGATTTAACACTTTATCAACGCCGGTGCCAAGTGCTGCTCCTGCTGCTGTTGCTGTTGCTGTTGCTGTTGCTGTTGAGAGGACAACAACTGTTCAAGACACAATCGAAGCAGCTGCCCTGGCCTGCCCAAAGCACTGAGCCCTGACATGTCTGACCATTCGGTGCTGTTGCTGTTGCTACTCTTGGGCTCACAGCTTCAACTCTTTCATAAGCATTTACTTGAATGAATTGTACAAGGCATCAAGTGCCAGCAGAGCCCAGACAAGGACAAGTAGACAGGAGATGGAAGATGAACGACGGAGAGACAGGAGCAGCCAGCAGCAGCCAGGCAAACCTGCGCTAACAATGGCAAGATAGTAGTTGAGTGTTAAGCTAGAGAATGCTCTATGTATACATAAGTATGTATCTCTGTTATTAGAGCGAACTGATAAGATATCGCCCTCGATTGGAGTCCTTTTCGAGTTGCTGTGTCCAAAACAATTGAAATGGTGTGTTTCTCTAAGAGAGAGCTTTATCAACAAAGAAGACAAACTCGGCATGCAAACACTTGCAATAGCCTTAATAATTCAATTGAAAATAATTGCAAAAGGACCTCATTCATTCCTAGAGTTATATCATCTGATGAATCCCGCATACCCGCATTCAAACCAAATAAATTCGTTGGAGACAGCAGGGTATGCCAAAAACTTGGCTTAGCATTTTGAGTGACAGGACAAACAATGACCAGGCTGTGCCTGCT
Organism: Hirtodrosophila duncani; assembly: GCA_037043425.1. NCBI lineage: Eukaryota > Metazoa > Arthropoda > Insecta > Diptera > Drosophilidae > Hirtodrosophila > Hirtodrosophila duncani. The sequence goes on along the minus strand of JBAMBM010000834.1, from coordinate 1,570,249 downwards.
ATTTTGCCACTCCACCGCACCAGCCCTAAGCCTGCCCTGGAGTCCACTTGCCCAAGTTAAAAGTGAAAAGCAAGATTTGTCACGCACTGATGCGTCTTTAAGCGTTTTAATTACCCACGAACGAGCCAAACTGTTTTGAGGGGGGCGGCGGTACGTAGACCGAAAACTTTAGCATAATATGCAAACCAGGACAATAATTCACTTTGGCAGTTGGCATTCACCAAGCACATCCACCCGCCCACGTCCTAGACCACTGACTGCCTGCCGGCACTGCTTAGGCCAACTCTACATTGCAGTTGCAGTTGCATTTGCAATTTGCATTTTGGGGCGCTGTGGCAATTAATAGCGCACACGTAAACAAAACACAGCAAGAGAACCTGACACAGCCACAGCCCAGCATCAGTGTGCAGAGAGGGTGAGCGAGAAGCCAAGAACTTGGTACAATGACAATGACTGGTATAAGGACCCTCCTGCAAACTGAGGCTGAAGCTGCTGCTGAAGCTGCTGCTGATGCTGCTGATGCTGCTGCTGCTGCTGCTGCTGGGGCTATCAAAATGCAAAGCAGGCAGTCAGGTAATGAAAATGCTTAATGGCTTGCAAAGTGTCACAGTGGCTGGTCAGGAGGAGGTGGCCCTGGTCGGTATGGATAGACCTTCAATGGAAATGTCGAAATGGCCAAATGGCTGAAATGGCTGAAATGCAATTGCCGAAAACTTAAAGCGCATTAAATTCAACTGGCAACTGCCAAACTGAAGTGTGCATAAAAAGTCAATTAAAAATGCGAGCCAGCGTTGGAGCACAGAGGTCGAGCTTCAGCTTCAGCTACATAGCTTCATAGGTCCCGGGTCCTTCCGAGTTGCTATTGCAGCTGTTCGCAGTTTGAGTTTGAGTTTTGTATTTGCCGACCAGCTGTCTGGATTGTCTTCCACTTCTACCTCAAGCAATACAGTCTTCCAACTGTTCTTCACCTCCTTCAAACCGCTGCCCCGCTGCTAAGAGGGCAGTATCGTTAGTATCCGAAACTAAATTTATTTTAATATCCTATTTTTCGGTCTAAATCTTAAAAATAAGACTAGTTTGCATCAGGCAACTATATAAGACAATAACAACTGATCGCGGAACTCGCAACCTTTGGATCAAAGATGTGAAACCATATTGAGTGGATCCTTTGCATCATTTTTCTTAGATAAAAAATGGGCAAGTTTCAAAAAGTCTACTCCATGGAGTAGGAATAAAATGAACTCCGGCAGAGCAGCTAGCATACGTATGAGTTCTAAATTGTTATGATAGATTTCCTATAGATCAATGAATCAGGCATGAATACTCTCACATAAGAATAAAACTTTTGAAAATAGAAAAAGTATGGAAAATATGATCAATCTTAAAAGTAAGAAATAAAATCTTCTTTATCTTTCTTGCATTTTAACGAATATTCATTGCAATTCCGTAAATAAAATAAACGAAATATCTTATGATAAAGTTAATCTGTCTATATTCGATTTCTAACTACTAAAACCATCCTCGCATCCCGCTGTTTCTAGCTCTATCGCACGCTCAAGTGCATGAGTGTTGGCCAGCGCTTTTAGCTGAATAAACAGTGAAAGTTGCGCAAAAAGGACACGGCCAAGACAGCGTGCGAGACAGAGAGAGTGTGAGAGATAGAGAGAGAGAGTTTGTAAAAAAGCAGTAGTAGTTAGTTGGATAGAGAGCTAGACTGAGGCATGTAGGACCTTTGAACGTGTTGAACTTTCAAATGGCTTTGCGCGCGGCTGGCAGCTAATGGCATTACCAGCCATTGCCAGCCGGTCCTACCTCACTCTGCCCCTCATCCTTACCCCTTTTTAGACGGCATACAAAGAGCGTGCGAAAAGCAAAGTGTAACTGCAATGTGTGTCCACTCTGTATCAGTGTGTGCTCGCATGTCTGTCTGTATGTGTGTGTGTGTGTGTGTGCATATGTGCGTGTATGCAATTAGAGTGACGTACGCTTTATTGATGCCTGCGCCATTTGGCATGCATTAGAGAGCATAAAGTGGAAGAAGAAGCAGCTGCAGCAACAAAAGCAGCTCTCAAGGTAAAATATCAAAAGTTAAAGTGCACTTGCTTTCTTTTTCTTTTTCTCTTTCGTTTCTTTCTTTTTTCTGTTCGCTTGTCACGCAGCGTTGAGTCTATAAATTATTTCTTATGATAATTGGCAAGAAACGTGGGCTAATAACATTGCAATAACAACAAAATAATGACAACAACAAAATCGCAAATATCAACTGAGGAATTGAGGCATAAAGAAAATGAATGTTGTAGGGGGTGCAACAACAACAACAGTAATCAATTGTTGTTGTACAGATTTCAAAGCAAACTTATATACAGTTATAATGACCGTTAGAGTTGTTAGTGATGACAGCGTGAAAGAGTACTTGATAAGGGGCTTTGAGTTGTCATTACCGCCCGAAAAAATGTAACTGTTCGGCTTTACCTTTTTTTTTGTGAAAATTTGTGGAGAAAAATTCTTAACAAATTTCATGTCATACACTTAGAGCAGTCTGATGACTCCGATCTTGCGATGCATTCATTCCAATCTTCAAACCAATCCTTGAACTATGATGATAAGAACATTGACAATGATGCCTAGCTTTTATGGGTCATGATCAATTCCATCATATATAACTTCGGAACCAAACCAGCAATGCCATTGACTCAAACATAAAGCAATTTTCTACGATGTATCTTATTCGGTTTACAAAATGGTCTATTGTTAAGGAATATTTTTTATTAAATTCAGAAGTGTAAGAAATATATTTCTCTGCTATACTTTCACCAGTCGATGGCCGGGTTGTCTTTAGATGCTTTTGAAATCTAATAATGCTATATATAAATATTTATATACTTCGTAAACACAGAACTAAGATATGACTATGAGTTTGTATGAAAATGTCTGCTTCTTCGCTCTTATGGATTGGGATATGAGTTGTTCCCTCGTTAGTCTCAGACATAATTTTTCTAAAACTACCTTGGTAAGATAAAAGATAGCCTACATATATAAAGTAACCATTTCTCTGAATTTATTTATGTTCCCCTCTTTAGACCTAACTTACTTATAAGTTAACTAGCGATTTCTCTAATAGCAACACTTTTAAGATTCCAATTTAAGCGCCTGTAATTTCCAGTAAAGCTGTCATTTGCTATTACCATTACCAAGACCCAGGATCAAACATTCAGCTTTACAGGATTAGATTGGAGCATTGAGTGTTTTTCACATGGACAACTACATGTGCCACTTTGGAAAGTAACATCTAAGCAAAATATGTTTATAGTTATCTGTTCATTGTTCTAACTAAAATATTTTGTTTAACTTTATTTCCATTAATAACTCTTTCAATACCAATAAAACATCTATACTAATGCACCTAGCAAGTAGATCATGTTAATCGTTTTATTGAAAGTGAGCAAGTCAGAGTTTTGTTTTTCGTTCTTCGCGTTTCATGTCGCACTTTATGTCGGAGTGCCCCTCAGCCGGTTGGGCGGGTGGCGGTTGCTTTTAGTCTGGTTATGTTATATGCTAAAAATGACAGTAATATTGTTAACGCCTCCCATTGATACAGTAATATATATATTAGTACCTACACTTTACCCGTGCGAATCCGGGGCGAGTCGATAGAAGCACTAATATATGTAGTTCTTAACAGAGGCGGACTGACATACTGTCACTGTCATGGCTATATGAAATTGCTTGACCAGGAACACCTTTGAGACTGTTCTCACTCGCACATATATCTCGTACAGAACTTTATACGCAAATATTTGCTCAATATTTGACTCAGACATAGATATATATCGTAAAGTTTATCCTCAATCCCAGAAATGAATTCTACTTCTTGGAACTCTTATTTATAATTTCTGCAAATATTATAAACCTAAATTATAGCTATCAGCTATTCGGATGATTTATATGAGTGATACTGAAAATCGCATCAAAATCCGTTTCGTAATTTAGCTAAGCGTACATATGGACATACAGACATTGCTTAACACTAAGTATAGATATAATAACAGCTAAACATACAACTTAGGAAACATAAACGGCGACTTGAATACAAGTTGCCGCACTTTCATATCATTGACCAACAACACTAATAGCTTCAATCATGGCTGCCACTGGTTGATGAATGTTCCGTGATCCCAATTCTTGCCAATAATGATATATGATTAATACTTGTTAATACTTTGTTATACTTTGTTAACCAAATAAGTGCATTAATGTATATGTCAAGTCCGTAAATATAAATCAAATGCAAGCCAACTACACAATATTTTCTTGCTCTATATAAATAAATACTAAAAATTTACACAAAATCACTATTTACTTTTTTTAAATATTCAAACTCGTTAGTTACATTTGTGTACTTTGAACGCCCACGCTCCCCAGTTGTAAGAGGAAGTAAGTGTGTTTGTACTAAAAACTTTTTCCCAAAACTAAGCTAACAACAAACAACAACTACAACAACTACAACCACTACAACATCAACAGTCGTCAACGATGGCAACCGCATCTAATCGCTGCACTTCACGTAAATGACACGAAAATGTTTTCAAATTAAATACTTGCCAACCCAACGTTGACGACGCCGACGACGATGAAGCAGGTGGGCGATATGGCGATATGGCAAATGCCTCTGGCTTCAACAAAGTTGACAGTTCGCTGGTTTACGTATTGGATAAGCCGGTAACTGGGAATGGAAATTGTGAACTGACAGTGGAGGGCAGATAGCGCAGCACATTAGAGCCACTTTAGTTAACTGTAAAACTGTGTATGTGTAGTTCTACACCGTTTTTTTCTGCAAGTGCGGTGCTACCATGGCGTATGAGCAATAAAGTGCAAACGGTCAGAGCAAATACATATTATGGGTTTTTTTTTCTTGTTTTCATTGCCCAAAGGTTAAAGGGTAATAGCTAAGCTTGAATGCGTTTAGTGCATGTTTAAATGGCTTTGTTGGAGTTTATTTTAACAAAAGGAAACAAAGAATATTTGCTATAGTTTTACTGAAGGTTTCTTAACAGATGAAGATAAAATTCAGAATTTCCCATCTGATCTATTAGACGAATCTCCCCACTTGGTTAGCCAAAAGTAGGCTAATGCTCTACTTAATCTACTACCAGGAACAGTATTGTTTATGGTTTGAGTGTCTGATTCCAAAGTTGCTTTTCTTCTTACAAAGTTTTCTTCATTAGAGCGGAACATCTGAAAATCTCGATTGAGCATCAAACGACATAGAGAAGACATGTTCAATGTGAGTAAGGGTTCATAGCATGGAACGCTTTGCAGAAGGTGCATTCTCATCCTTATCAACAGATTTGAGGAAGCGGATGATGTGGCATGCTGCTGCTGGTGAGGCTGCTTTCGAAATAGTTAATGGAGCTGCTGTAGTTCTTCGTCTTGACTTCCCATTGGTGACGCTGATGGCGTATGAACCAGTGTACCAAAGGGCAATGATGTTGATAATTCTGGGCGAGGGTGTCCATGGGAAATTTGAAATGAGGCATCAATCCATTAGTTTAATTGGATTTCCCTTTCATATATACGATTATATTAACGCTTTAATTTCAAAAGAAATTACACTAATTGTATGCCATAATGTTAATGAGATTTTTAAAGATATATTGATCTGCTCTCTTAGTATATATATGCATTTTATATACACATTATATTTCACCTTCTGATGCCCCTTTTAATTTAAGGGACGCAACCACAATTTCATATTTTCGAAACGAGACTCAGTTTTAATTCACTTCCCTCGTCTCCGTTCGCCAGACCCATCCATTCATCATATAAATCCAAAACGAAGCGCCCATAATTTATACAGTTCTTATCGTGGTATGCGTATAATATGGGTGTAGTATGTAAAACTTTTTCATTGCCAACTTTAAAGCTACACTCGCTTCATCATTTAAGCATTCCAATTGCAATTCCAACTCAACCATAATCCTTTCCTCTACACTTGCCTTACCTTGCCTTGCTTTACCCTGCCCTGCTCTGTGTGTGTGTTGGCTATTTTGCAACTCTCTTTTATATACACCACAAATGCCGCACTTACGTAATACATCACAAAATGTCCAAACAAGGTAAAAGGATTTCCAGTTGGCTCTCTCGCTCAACCCCAAGCGCCCCCGTTTTGCCCAAGCTAACCAAGAACGCTCGGTTGCGTCCTCCTGCTCGCTGCTGATGTTGCTGATGCTGATGCTGGCGCTATTCTCCATATTTTTGTAAGCCAAAATGCAGCTTAACATATCAGCGCCAACGAACGAACCAAACGTACCGAACCGCTGACCGTGCTCCATGCCATGCCACTCCACACCACTTCACGATGATGCCCAAACCACCTGCGAGAGGCGGCCAGCGTATACACGGACCAGGCGACAGGGCCACAGCCAGAGTCAGGCCATGCCAAGCTCACACGTAGAGGCTGCTGCGGTAATTAATGCAGCGCGTTTGCGAAAATGCGAATACATTTCGTTCTCGCAGCGAATGTTTTCAAGGTATGCCCAAGCCAGGCTGGCGGCGACATTGGGCCAGAAGAGCAGTCGGTAGACGGCTGCAGATGCCGTGAGCGGATGGCGGATAGCGGCGGGTGCAGGTGCGGGTGACCGGCGGCAAGCACATGGCGACGTGGCAAAATGTATTCACGCTGAAACGATTTTGGGTGCATGGCGACACCTTGGTTTGGCGCCCGCTAACTGTAAACACATACATATGTATGTTCACACACACACACACACAAACTCACACACACACAAACGCACACTTACACACACACATGTGCACTTTGAAAAATATCGAAGTTTAGCGAATTTAGAATTCTGTCTAGAATTTCTATTTGAAAATTGAAAGTCGCCGTTTCATAATAAGCAAAATTTTTAAACAATTTTTGGTTTTGATTAAAGAAATTTTCAAAAAATTCAAATTTAAAAGTAGATCTTTTAACCGTGAAAGCCAGATAATTATATATGTACATTAAAATCATGTGATAGAGAGGACAGTGGAAACTAAAGAGAATATAAGAGTGGAAAGAAGAGACCAACCCGAGAGTCAACAATGGCAAGGAAAATGACGTTGAAAGTTTCCATATTCTCATTCCCTAAGAATTATATCTTAGTATTGAGCTGTACCTTGCTTTTATTTTAAACGAACTTCTTCACTTTTAAGTGATTATTTTTCCAAGTGTATTCAGACGACTTTGCCGGAGCACATGTGTGAAAAGTTCCACGTTGGCTGTTTTGGCAAAATGCAAACGACAACAACAATAACATGAACGGCAGCAATGAGGCAGTATGTAGAACGAGAATGAGATTCTTATTTCCAACTGTATATGAAGAAGGAAAATCAAGCAGAAATTTTAAATTTGAATATGTTTTTTTGCCACACACACACGCACGCACACACCAGTGCAGCATTGCCTCGTTCTCACAGAGTTGTAGATTTCTTTGGCCCGTTTGCCATTTGTCTGGCCCTTCGTCTGTCATTTTGTTTGTTTGTCTTACACACATTCTCGTTGCTTGTGTTATTTATTTGTTAGTTTTGTGATTCAAATGTATTCCTTGCTGCCGCCTCCCAATGCTCTGTTCAACTGTTTCTCTAGTCTATATATATTTTTTGTTATTTTCCAAGTGCCGCTTATTATGCACATTTTAAATCATCTACGCAGCGACAACGACAACAAGCAGAATAAGGCGATGTTGGTGATGTTGGAGATGTAGCCGAAGGACAAGCGGCAGTGGTTGCCACCCTGGCACCATCCTCTGGCTGCCGAGCAGTTAAATTAAGCACACTTTCATATGAATTGCATGCGTATCTATGAGAATGAGATACAGTTGCTCTTGCACAGACTGCTTGCATATGCAAGCAAGCATTGCTCCTCTTCTTCTACTTTTTCTCGAAAAATAAAATTTCAAATAACAACTTGACTAAGTTTTGGCCGAGCAGAGAAAAATTGCTTTTTAAATCCCTCAACAAAAAAAAAAAAAACAAAAAATGCTACATAAAAACTTTGCTCAAATATTGAAAAATCTCTCCAAATGCAAATTGATATGAAATGTATTTTGCGAGCAAAATGCAAAAAGATTATAAAATAAGAGAAGCAAACATGAAGAATTGTACGCACAATAACCCATAAATGAAACTAATTGTCAAACAGCATGAAAAATACGCAGATAAATTATTAAAATGACATTTAGCTGGATTTAGAGATGAACTTTTAGAATGGAATATAAAGCAGAAGCATTTGGTATTTCTAAGGTTTATTATAGAATTTTAATAGATTTTATTTATTTAATAAATACAAAATTAATTTAAAATGTATTTCGCAATGCATAGATCATATAAAGTGTCAGTCAGAAAAGCAGATTTGTTTCGCAATGAGTTTGCAGATTTTCAAACCAAATCATCTTCAGTGAGAGGACACTTTTGTGTAGATTTTTTCATATTTCAGTAAAATTTTGCTATTGGTTTGGACTTTGTTTAGGTATTGAATACGTGTTACTAATTGTTGACGATTTCTTGCTGAATTCATTATTGAATAATTGTTTTTCGATATGCTAAATATTAACTAATGTTGCCCTATAGTTCAGCATGATAACCCTTTTTTTAGTACTTCACCTGCAAAATATGAATGTAGACGAAATATAGTTCTGATTTCGTATGCTGTTCTGCCTGAGTAGTAAACCTTTCACTGCTAAAGCCATATCTTGAGTATGAAATTTATAGTTCTGAAAAGATTTGTAAAGTATAAGAGGGAGCATCTCCAACCAATAATCACCAAAATAAGTTGAATCGATAGACCCTCTGTATATTTCAATGCTAACTATTTTCGAAGTCTTAGAGTTTTCGATTTAAACAATAGCTTATGCCAGCTGGTAATGGATTAGAAATCGGCAATATCGGGACAATCTATTATATTCCTGTCATATAATTGATATCTCAAAATAAAGACTAAGCATGAAAGACTTGATTGTTATTGTTATTGTTTGCCAGAGAAGGAACTGCTTCTGACTATACAAAGTATATATATTCTTGATCAGAATAGGTGAGTCGATCTACCTATGCCCGTCTGCCTTTTTGTTATATATTTGCAATGTGTATGGTATGTAAGCTTCAGCCGAAGTCTAGCCATTTTTTCGTCGTTTACACAAATCCAACCAAATCAAGTATAAGTTAGCTCAAGAATTCCCCGCCTATCCTGACCAAATTTAATAAGAACAACTTGGACAACTTTATTATACAGCTTCCATATAAAAGATCATTTCAAAATGGGCATTAATTAAGGAAAACCCTTTTGCTTCTCACTAATTTAGGCATCCATGAGTCTCTCTAGGTGTCTATTATACAGTCGCTGACCAAATTTCATAAAAATCAGAAGTTATATGCTAGACTTCCCTTGAACAAAGAACATATTTCCCAAGGGTATGTAGGTCTTGGTGGAAGTTAGCCTTCCTCTCTTGTTTGATTCTGTGATTTTGCAGATCTCTGTAATTATTATTTGGGTTTTACTGTTATTGATTTCTTTATTTTCCTTTTGAGATATTTATACTATTTTTTGCGCAACACAGTGAGAAGTAAGAATTGTCTACTCTGCCTTGAGAACCTTTTCAATAATTAATTTACAATAAGAAGATTTTCTTATCTAGTTTATTTCTGCCTTCTTCATCAGAGCACTTCCAATTCAATTTATTTATTCAAAATTCTTTTTTTAATAATTTTAAACTGAATATTGAAATTTTCTTAGGCCATGCCATTAATCTATGACAATTTTGAGCACTTGTTGGCTTTGTTAATTGATTTTCGCACTTGATGTCACCATCACTCTTCAGCAGGCCAGGCATACCGCAACCTTGTCAGCGACTGGCTGCCAACCTAAGTGGGGTCGTCTCCCTGCCCCAATGCAACTCCCCGACGAACCAAACATGCTTCCATATCACACATATCCCACATAATGCTGCTTACTTGCAAGCATATTTATGGCCATGCCCTACGATGGCAATATAAATCAAAAGCTTTTGCAACTCCATCCATCATCATAGGCGCCTGCAGGATGCAGCAGCAGCAAAGCCTCCCCCACACACACATGCACATGCACACACATATACCGAGTACACTCACACATAAAACGAATTAAATGTGCATTTACAGGTGGCTCCCCTTGTCGAACTCAACTTGCAGCCCCAACATCCAATTACCCGCCAGAGCTGCAAAGAGAAAAGTGAAGATGCGCGCCTTGAGGCTGGTTTGCCTGTCGCTCTGGGCATTGTTATGTTTCCATAATCCCAAGCATAAACGATTAAAGCAACCAAAACTGTAAAGAAAAGGGAAACAAACTATGCAAAGCGTTGGATGTCGCCAGGCGGTGCCGATGCCAGTGCTGGTGCAGGTGCAGGTGCTCAAGCTGAAGCTGAAGCTGAAGTTGAAGCTGAAGCTGAAGTTGTTCCAACTCAGTTTGCGTTTTTGCCCAAATTGAAGGCAGCCATGATGCAAATTGGAAAAAACAGCACAGAGAACAGCAAAGGAGCACAGCTGAGCAGAGCTGAACCAGAGCTAAACAGGACAGAGCAGAACAGAATAGAGCGGTGCAGAGCAGGCACCGACAGCATCCAGCCAGCCAGTCAGTCAGCCATTTTAGAGTATCCTCGGCTTGGCGCTGTTGGCAAATTCAATTCAAATTTTGTAAGCATTAAAATGTTGTTGGTTTGGAAATGGAAAACTTGGAAAACTCGCAGGAGGCAGAGCAGGAAACACGCTGAAAGCAGCCGCGAAATAAAAGTGATTGTAAGTGCGTTGGCGCAAGGACGACAATGTACAGTGGCAAGGCATAACAAATTTCTTGTGAAAATTATTACATACATTTTTTAATTATTGACAGCAGCCAAAATTCAATGTTAGCGTGCTATGTGATATTTTATTTTGAAAAAGAATTCAAAAACTCCGAGAGAGCGGGTGATATAACGATCTATAATGTTGCTCTGTGAAAACGTAGCATACTTATAAGGGACAGGATAAGTTGTTCGCTGCAAATGAAGAAACAATCCTAATTATATGATAATTAGCAAATTTCAATGCCAATTTGGGCAAATAAATGATAGCTAAATAAGCAATCAGAACCACTGTGCAACTGAGGACGAGAAAGGAAAGGCGAAAAAAAATAAAGCAAGTAGGAATGGGCCAGGCGGCCACAAAAGCAAGAAATTTATGAAACGATAAAAGACGCAGGCGTTCATTCAAACATAACACACACACACACACACACTGATTCACTCACACACTCATACAGGTGAGGACAAGCGCCAAAGCCAAGCAATTTTAAATGGCAACGGGCGGCCCAGCAAGTGGAGCCATGTCGCGGAGTAGGTTGTGGCTGCCACTTGAGGCCGCATTACTTCAACTTTGAAGATGCTCGAACGCGCGCCTTCGCATGGCGACGACGACAACGACGTCGAGGATGATGATGATAATGATGATGATGAAGGAGGCGACACCTAGCGTGCGCAGCTGGAAACTCAATGGCGCTGCACTCCATGGCAGGCTAAAGTACAAGATCCTGCGACCCACTGTCGTCGGCACTACCACTGCTGCTCCAGCTTCTCTCCAACGCTTCGCCCTGGTATAATATGCAAACAGATTTTTTTCACTTTCATTGGGGGTTGTTGTTGCTGTTTGTGGCAAACACACAGCCATTTACCTCCTCCCCCGCCACCTCTCCTTGCCTACGCTCCCGGCAGACCACACAACGTTTGCTGAAAGGAAGTTTTTTAGCAAGTCAGCAGAAAAAGGAAACACAAAAGCTATGAGGGTGTGTGGCAAATCAGCGGAGAGGGGCTGCCTTTGTCTGTGGCAGCACATTTTCAAAATGTCCTCGCCGGCACAGAGTTGCCTGTTTTGTCAAGTAAGTGTGTGTGTGTGTATGTTTGAGAGGGGGCAATAAAAACACACAACAAAAGCTGAAAGCTGCAAGCAACACAAAACATTTAATCACACTTTGAAAACTAGTTCAAAATGAAACGCACAACTCTCGTCCATGCAACATAACACCTCTCGTACTGATGCCTCACCCTGTCCAACACCAGCACCCTCCACATCGCACTCTTTGCAGCTAGCTGCGTCTGCGTTCGGGGACCAATTGGCAAATTAACTTTCATTTCAATTCATTGGCGAACATTTGAAAGATACATTAACACCTGCCAATGAAGCAATTGGAAATTGAATAGATACGGTTAGAGAGCTTGGAGTTTGAAGTTTGCATCTGGCAGCGCTGGACAAAAGATACGCCCACTTTAGGAGCTTATGCCGATTCAGATGCTGCTGCCGCAGCAATAGCTGCCACTGTTGATGTTGCCTTTTTGATTGGATTCGCATGAACTTTACGACTTTCTGGCTTTTGTTGCAGTTGAAAAGGTTAATCGAATCAAATTGGTATTTGGTACATTTTGTACGAATCGAGGTGGGGCGAGCGCAGTTCCTTTAAAATTGATTGGTATTTTGCATTTGAAGCATAAAATAGAGGGGAACATATATTGTATTGTATAGTAGCAAAAGGCCATTGACTAATGTAAGTTGATTGAATTTCACATTCGAAACATTGTTTTCGAATTTCGAATGCATTTGAACATATGTATATTTAAATGGCAGTAAATATCATACAAGATCCTCAATTCAGATCTAAATAGCTACCAAAATTTACTATTCAAACTTTGAAGAGCTCCTATGGTAGGGCTCCTGTAGGGCTCTAAATAATATAACCCTTAATTTGATGATGACACTGATGATAGAGGTTGTATATTTTGCTCGTACAAAGCTTGTTGATTTCATCCTGAAATTTCAACTCCGAATCTAGGGGAAAAACATTAAATTAAGTACGAATCAGGGTTAAATTCTAAATAAAGCGCAAAAAATGACAAATCAAAACTAAAAGGCTTAACACAGATTCGGATTGGAATTAAGTTAAGAGAAGGCTCAGCAAGTCTATTAAGCTTGTTCTGAATTGATTTAAGCCGATCTAGGACTGTTTTGAATCCTGCGGAGACAGTCCAGCGGCTAGTTTACTCAGCTGTCAACCATAAGTTCGTGAGTTCAAATGAAATAAATCAAATAAATAAAATATAAATAAATAAATTTATATATTTTTCTTTAAGTCGATCCGACTTTGTCTGAAATCAATCTTGTTTTGGCTTGAAATTCAATAATGTTCGGGATTCAAACAGGATGGATTCAATATTTCCAGCATTGAAATATTCGTTGTTGAATCAATCCCAACGGAATCAGTTCTAGAAATTCCAGGATTGGCAGACTTTCTTTACCATTTCGGATTGATTTTCATCGATTCAACACAGAAATTCTTGATTTGAATCGTTTTTTAGTGTAATTTTTTATAGCGATTTAATCAAGTCATTGTTAATACAGTCAATGAAGCATTCAATAGATGCTGGAGTAACACGAATTTAGCTAAAAAGTTAAAAAAGAGAAAGATCCAATGAAAATTAAGATAAAGAAGAAAACCAAGAAGAAAAGAACAACTACCTGTTGGGAGTTCTTTTATATAATTTTAAATATCTTATCAAGGCCTAGCTAGCAAATCGATGTACCTGAAAGGCTAACTTCGAGAAGCTATGGTTAACCTTGCCAAAATAAAAATATAAAACAACTCTTACCCAGACCACTTTTTGTGGACAAAACCGATTTTTTGAAAGTCTTTAACCTAATGAGCTGTTAATTCAATTCCATCAACTATATAAAGTAAGTAAAAGTTACTTTTGCATCCTGCAATATGTTTGCTAGCATCCTGCAACTTGCATAGGCTAACCAGACGCCGCTGTTGATGCTTATCAAGAATAAATATTTTAATAGGGTTGGAAGTTCTTCCGTTTGCTTGTTCAATTTATTTGCACGAAAATGGTAGTTTGATCTTAAACAAATCAGATTAAATACAATACCAAAATTGCTTTCAAACTGAGAGAATACTTTGCATAGAAACCGACAGATGGTCAGGCACACGACGGTGCTCCATTATGTCGCAGTTGCCCTGGCACAGTTCAGAATGCGGAGTTCGTACAATGGTACCCAACTCTAGAGGGACAAAAGACACTATTAATAGGAGCTATGCGATGAGAAGATAATTAAAGAAAATTTCTCAGACAACATACTGCGAAGAGCACAGGTGTAGGAGGAAGTTTCTTCATTTGCAGCCACTGTGCTGATCAAGTTTATAAAATCTAATTCTATAAAATGTAACATAATGTGATTAATGCTCTAAATTATAAATAAATGTTTCTAAAACAAATAATTTGCATTAAAAGTTACATATATGTGTAATACATGGCGTATGAGCCATATCAGACAAAATGCCAGTCTCCGAAGGGCTTTATATTTTGTGGTTTTCAACTCTATAAACTAAACAATTCGCACGATTTGAGAAGTTTATATTACTTGTTAGGCTTTTCACATGCCACCACATCTACATGCTTGCCACATGTATCTCACTGTTATTACACAATGTTCATGTGGAGACTTGCCCTCGCTGCTCTTATCAACGGCTCAAACACTAAATCAACTTCTGCTCCAGCGGCCATTATCCCAAAGAATTTGCTACCTCCCTTTGATAAGCTCAGAAACTGCTTGCACCGACAGCAACCACCTTCCTCTCGCCGACCCACAATTCTCCATACGCCCACACCTTTTATGCGATGTCACCGCAGCCTTTTTTCCGAGGGTACAAAAAAGATAAGCCCAAGCCAAAATACAAAACAAAATCCACATCAGAAAAATTTCACCGCACTTAAGCTGCTGCCTGAGAAATTTTCCAAGCAGTAGTGGCTGGGGGAGGAAAAAACCGTATGAATAATTGCCAATATGCCACAAATTATTTCAAATGAAATGTGAGTGCCGGCTCGTAAAAATATATCTACGTGTACGAGATATATATATTTATATGATTTATAATGCCAAATAAAACAAGCGAAAAAAAGAAATGAAGCTTGTAACTCATAGATAAAAGTTTTGGCAGTTGGGGGCGTACGACCCTCCTCACCCCCTTCACCTACCACAGCGCGCCCTTAAATGAAATGCAAGCCGAAGCAATTGAGAATTTGAAACTTGGCACGCTTTATGGGTTTTTACTTGACTTGCGAACTATGTATGCAACGAGGGGCAGCCACTTAAGTCACGCCCCCTGTCCAGAGTCAGAGTCAGAGTCAAAGCAAGAGCTATAGCCGTTGCGATCGAAAAAGATTGGCGTCTGGCGTCGTCCGACGTCGACTCTGTCAGTCGGACAAAGGTAACGCAAAAAGTTTGCGAAAATGTCTGCGTTGCGTTTCCGTTGGTATTGGGATGGCGGCGGGCATGTGTTGAGGTGCGGTGGGGTGTGGCAAAATGTTTGTGCGCAAACTTGAAACGCAGCCAACGAAAAATTTGCTAGTTGCAGGCGGCGCAAAAAGCATTGCAATAATAATAAGTTGTTTACGGCGCGTGAGGTTGCATCAAAACAACTGCAGCTGACATTAGGGGCGGACACGGACACGCCAACAACAGCAGCCAAGGATGTGGCAGTCCTAAAGAGATGTGGACAGTTAGTTGCATCGTTTTTTATAATCTCTGCCGCTGCCTAGGACTGGCATTTCCTCTTTTTTGCTTGGGGCGCCATTTCAATCAGCTCAGACGCCGCCGGCACACTGGCGCCATCTATGCTTACTTCTGATGAACTAGCACAAAAAGCTTGCTATCATTTTTATGAATGAAAAGCTTTCGGGCCAAAGCTTGCGAAAGAAAATTTAAGAGCAAGGCAGTGGCGCTTAAGAGAGAGAATGGGAGAGTGTATGTGTATGTGTACGAATGTGTTTTGTAATTTTGCCGCCAGCTGACCATTTTGAGAGAGCGTAATAAAGCTGTTAAGCCAACTGCGCTGCCAAGGTGAGGGGCCAACGTCATGGTGGATTTTAACTTTTGAAATTATCAAATATTTGACCCCATTTTCAGCCTAGTATATGCATGGCATTTCAATCAGTATAAGAATCTTGCTAAAAGAGCGACTTCAACTCTGCAAACTTGACAATTCGATCCCCGAATTCAACTTTTGCTTCAAGCCAAATATCGATGTCAATATAGAAAACATTTAAGTTAACTTTGTAAGCGAAGGTATAACTAACCAGCGTTTTCATCCGACTCTTTCTTTTTTGGTTCTTTTCCAGAGAGAGCAACCAAATTCTTTTTATATTGTTGCGTCCGATCCAATGTATCTAAATAGCAACTTTCATTATTCCTATTTTAGAAATCATGATAAACTTCTTTTTCCCTATTAAAAGGGCGTTATTCTGCCACCAATGTTCATACTTTTGCTTAGCATATAAAGCAAATTTAAGCCCTTTGCCTAAGCGCTATACAAATATATGACAAATTTATCTATTAACTTTAACCCCCTTTCTTCAAAGAGAATTTGTAGGACTCACCTATACCATAAAATCTCATTTTCAGAACCTAAACTTAGAAAAAATCTTTCAAAAGCTACCTAATGAGTAACAATGGTCATCTCGTTTTATCCTATACCGTCGAAGATGTTCTCGACTTAAGAACGGGCTTTTGTTCTCACTCTTCGCACGTTTTGGCATCATTACAGAAACGGTCTGGGATCACATCAAGAACGATTTAAGCTCATTTCAAGAACCTTCTGGTATGAATTCAAGAACATTTTGAGGTTCTGAAATAAAGAATTTGTATTGTCATGTTGAGAGCCATTTGTTCTCATTTGAAGAATAACTGGGTTTCTTTTTGAGAAACGTTTTATTCTCTATAACACCAATATTCCTCTCCACTAAATCGCCCTTTCATAGAAACTAAGGCTTCATTAACACACACAATTCCTAGATTTATTGAAACTAATAGAATTTACTTGTTAGTATTATAGTTACTAAATGATTAAGTTAAGTTAAGGTTTAGCTACAATTGGTTAGGGCTAAACATTTTACAATCTGGCTTTGTTGACTTAATTCCAACACATTTTCTAACTTATTGTTGCCTAAAAACACAGCACGAAAATAATTCCAATCGTAAACATTCAAAAACAACATTTAGTCCATGTTTGCATTGATATCATTGAAATTGGGTAATTAATTCGGCTAAAGTGATTAGATAGCAGCAATAAATACGCTATGCCAGAACGAGCGGACACTTACTCTTATCCCAGGATAATGCCAGGCTCTGGCTGACACATTTAACATACAAAACTGTGCTCAATTGGAATATTTGCATGTTTCTTGTTGTTGCTGTTTGTTGCAGGCAACTTCGTTGCAACTTCGTAAGTAGCAGCAGCAACAAAATGTTGCTAGACGCAATTGTTGTTGTTGGTGGTTGTAGCTGTTGTTGCTGCTGCTGCAGTTGGCGGGGTCATGCAACTTTAATATGTAAACAACACCGTCAACAACAGCACCAGCAGCAGTGTGTCTGTGTGCATGCGTGTGTGTTAAGTGTGTGAGTATGTGTAAGTCTACATGTATTGTACCGGAAGCAGACATATTGTGACACGCTTTGACTTGACCTCGCCTATCCCCCAAGCTCAGACTCAAACTCAGACTCAGAGGCAGACTGAGGCTCAGACTCAGACAGTAAGTACACTCAGGCAAAAAGTTGGATAAAATGTGGAAAATTTCCCCAACTCTTTGCAGTGGCTTCTACTAGTAGTTTCTACTAGCTTCGCGATCAACTTCTAGCCTAGCAGCTCGCTGCTTAACTGTTTCAGATGCACATGCTTGAGAGGAAACTTCACGATCGTTTTCTTTTCGCTCTTTCTAAAACAGAATATCTTGATCCCTTGTCCGATATTAGTACACTGTACAAATTTCAAGGTGACTTGTTCACTAGTTTAGGAACCTATAAAGGACAAATAGACAGATAAACAGGCAAACATTCATTTGATAGAGACGTTCCTTTCGTAGGATTCTTCCTTCATAATTGCATTTTCTTTTCCAAGTGTAGAAATGTGCATGCGTGTCAATCAGAGAGGCAGACCAGTACGACATAATAAGAAACCCTAAGCCCAGTCAGACTAAAACAACAACACCAACAACAACAGCAATAACAACAAAAATGTATATATAAACAAAAATGTCTGCAACGAAACAATTTTCGGTTATGCAAAGCTACAAATTGTGACCCAGTTTTAGGGGGGCAAAGCGCAGGCAGCAAAGGCAACGGTAGAGTCACGAATTACGTGAGTCCTTAGGCCCATGCGGGTGGTACCAACACAAATTCACACACACAAACATACACACACACACACACACATGCATGCACACATCCATTTATACATAGTACATATATATATATATAGCAAAAACTGGCATTGCACGTAGCGTACATTTCGTAATAACTTAATCGATGTCGAGAGCTGAGTCTAGAATTTTTAGTATCTCTTGGTTTTCTGGTTTTGCGCTGTGCTGTGCTGTACTGTTGTCGTCGTTTGTCGGCAAGAAGCCTATATCCAAGGAGTTAGGCTTCCTCTACCTCTGCCTAGCTGGCTGGCTGGCTGGCTGGCTGGCAGGAAGTTGGCAATATATTTGACTCTCTGCAAAACGGAAACGCGACTCAGACTGTAGCAAAAGCCGTGGCTTGTAACTGTAGATGACAATGGTAAAGGAAAATGTCGCTTAGCAGCAGCCTGTGTCTCCTTTAACTCGATGGCTTCTGTGTCTGGTGGAGCTCATGGTGGCTGCCTTTAGGTGGCAAACGAGCTGGAAGCAATGAAGGCTAAGTTGTTCCTGCCAGTTTCATTTGGTTTTGGCTTGCAACGCTGCCATTGTTGTTAAGCTTGTTAAGCTGCCCCCAAAACTAGACTTGGCGATCAACTCAAGTTGATTCAACTAAGACTGCAGGTGTAGAATTCATAAAGAACCTAAGCTCTACTTAACCAGAGTAAGATTTGGAGCTAAGTTTGAACTAATATGATAAATTATTTATTATTTAAAGTTGTTTTAAAAAAACCAATGATAAAAATACTCTGATGTAAAATGTTCTTTATATTATATCTGTATACTTTTCCTACAAAACACGTGTCTTCTAAAGCAAACATTGGTTATTGTGTAAGGCCTTATTTAGCAAAGAATTTTGCTAAGCCATAAATTCTTAGGGTATGTCAGGCGATTGATAACAGAGGTACTATATAAGGCGGACTCATCCAGACCTAAAGTCAAACACAAAAACCAGTATGCAGCTACCACAAGCAATCGTTTTCTTAACCATCGTCTGGAAATATGGCACCGCTTTACCTCTGGAGCAAAAAGAAGGAGCCCTCCAGTCCCCGACCTACTTCCTACAGATTCAAGGACGCATTACCAATGGTTATGAGGCACAGGATGGCCAAGTTCCCTATATTGTTGGTTTGGGCTTTAGTCGCGAAGATTCTGGTTGGTGGTGCGGCGGTTCCATCATTGCCCACAACTGGGTACTGACAGCTGCCCATTGCACCAATGAAGCGGAGTCGGTGACGATCTATTACGGTTCCACCAATCGTGAACAGGCCCAGTTTAGCCATACGGTCAACAGTGCTGATTTCATACAGAACAATAAGTGGCCTAATGAGAATGGGAATGATATAGCGCTTATACGCACTCCCCATGTGGACTTTTCAGCTCAGGTTAATAGGATCGAGCTACCCCATATTTCTGAAGGCAACATGTTCGATGGCGCGTGGGCAACTGCCTGCGGCTGGGGCGGTACTTACGATGGCAGTCCACTGCCCGTGCAGCTGCAGTGCGTCGACTTGCAGATAATCGGCAACGAACAATGCTCACAGGTCTTTGGCAGTCTACCCGATGGTATTCTATGCGTTGCCACTCCAGATGGCAAATCTACGTGCGGGGGCGACTCTGGTGGCCCATTGGTACTACACGACAACGCCAAATTGGTGGGGGTCACCTCATTTGGCTCTGCGGAAGGCTGCCAAACTGGTACACCGGCTGGATTCACTCGTGTCACTGTACAGCTGGAGTGGATTCGCGACAACTCTGGCGTTGCTTACTGAGGATAATACCAGTTATTAAAGATTTTCTTGAATTTGGCTTAAACAGAATAAATTTTGGAAAATTGTTTAGATAGCTTCTTAATTCTACCTAATATTTAGTACATAATCTGCTCAGCTATAGGTAGCTTAACTATCATCTCTCAAATAATTCCCAGAAATTGGCTTTTGGAATCGAAGAAGTCAATTTCAAAGCTGATTTAATTTACGAACGAAGGCACAGATATCATAGACTTTTTGAGAGTCATTTCATCATTTCATTTCACCAACATTTCTTCGCATCACTTGACAATATCCCTTTGTTTGGCAATTGTCCAATGCGAACTAATTTTCTTGACGGTCAAATATTTATGCAATTTCAAAGGTATACGAATGGAACAATACCCAAGGATGCCTCAATCTTATGATTTGTCACATGATGATCTCATAGAATATGTTAGGTATCAATCGCAAGAATAGTTTTTGGACAGTCTACACGAAACTGTGTCATGAGCAAAGGATATCTGTGATTCAATTTGACACAGCAGCAATATAATATTGATAATCAGCATCGAAAACAATTGCAAATAGACACACGAATTAGTCAAATAAAATCTTAAGTCTTAAGTCTAGTTACAAGATTAAGCGAATCAACGACTTCCTGCCTGCATTATTGTGGGAGGTGTAAATTCGTATTGATTCGCGAATAAGATTTACGATCTGCTTTGATAAAAGTAACAAAACTTCAAAATTTATTCTAGTATTTGTCTTAGTCTTGACATCTCATATATAAAACTAACTCTCACAAATTCGAAACCTGGACATATTCATTCTAACAATATTTATTGTATAAATTTTAAAACTCACATTTTCCGCATTCACATATCATTTCGTCCAACTCTCGTTAACTTTTTATTTACGCAATGTTTCGCAATCAATATGATAATGATGTGACGGTCTGGAGTCCACAGGGTCGTTTGTACCAGGTGGAATATGCCATGGAGGCTGTCAAACAGGGCACTGCCACGGTTGGCCTGAAAAGTAAGGACTATGCAGTACTGATTGCTCTGTGCCGCTCCTCCAATGAAGCCAATACACTGCAGCGAAAGATTATGGAGATTGACTCACACCTTGGCATGTCGATAGCCGGGCTAACGGCCGACGCTCGCACTGTATGCCAATACCTGCGCACGGAGTGCATGTCCTATCGCCATTCGTACAATTGTATACATCCGGTGCGACGCCTGGTAAACAACCTTGGCAATAAGATGCAGGCCACCACTCAACGCTATGATCGCCGTCCGTTTGGAGTGGGCATGCTCATTGCTGGCTACGACGAGCAGGGAAGTCACATCTATCAGGTGATGCCGTCAGCAAATGTGCTCAATTGCAAGGCAATGGCCATTGGGGCTCGTTCACAAAGCGCCCGCACCTATTTGGAACGACATCTGAGCGACTTTGAGGGCAGTAGCAAGGACGAGATCATCTGCCATGGCATTCAGGCCATACGCGGCTCCCTTGGTAGTGAAGACTCTGCCAAAATGAAGATTAATGTTGCATTCGTTGGTAAGGACGTGGCATTCAAATCTCTAAATGATGAGGAGAATCTGCAGTATCTCAATATGGCCAAGGCCAAGGGTGCTCCGGTTGTTGTTGTCGAAGAGGGGCACGGCGAAGGGCAGACCGAAGGTGATGGCGATGATGGTAACAATGAGCCAGGAACCAGTACGGCCAGGCGTTCGGATCCGGATATTGTATAGACGATGGCATACGGAATGCAAAAGTCACTGTGGCAGGTGAAAGGGCAAGGGTGAGAAATTGAAAATTGATATTTCTCAACTTATTAAGGGGTCTTCAGTTACCGTTCACAAAAAGAAAGTTTTATGTTGATTAAATAAATTTATTGTTATCTTGCAAGTATTTTGCTTGAAATTATATATCAGTGAGGAGGGATTGAGGCACGATCTGCAAACAGTTTTGGAAACAGAGTTTGGTGTAGACCTGTCGACAGTTGAGTATCTGAGTCTCGGGCAAATGGAAGGAACAAATTTTGCGAAAAAATAACAATTGGCAGTACACTGCGCAAATATAATTGTCTTTCTATAAAAAGGAACTCTATTCTGTTGCTTAAATTAGACCGTTCTTCTGAATGTTCTCTTGTGGCGAACCCGAGTCCAGCTCTCAACTTGCCATTACCCACCCGGCAGACCGTTTCTAGGTAATTTGAGCATACTAAGTAATCATTCATCTATAAAAACTATAATGAATTTCATCAAAAGTTCCACGATTCATCTGTTTGTGTTGGTATAGAGTCTCTCGATCTTGTTTGCTACAAAAACATCCAGTCTTATAATCTTCTAGCCTTAGAACACATGTTACGACTAGAAATTTTCTTTTGCCAGATAAAAAATCAACGTTCAGTTTGCCTATATGAGAATACTAACAATCTCAACATTATATAGCATTTTTTGTATCATCTTTTTTTACCTTTTTTGCAATAAATTTAATTTCAAAGCAAACATGAATAAGAAATCAGTTGAATTGATAGCCACTGAGGAGTCTTTGCGGAACAAAACTTCATATAAACTTGTAGTCGCTTGCAAAACTGAACTGAAATCTCGCACTCATCATAAACCTCAGGCAGGTTGTAAAGAAGCAAACTTATAGCCAAATCATTTGCTGCTGTGCAAAGAAGGCCGCCGGCTAGAGAGGCAGTCAGCACCTACAAAAAACCACCAAAAGCCAATAGAACCAAACAGAATGCAACCAATATCAGGCAGCAAGCCGCCAAGCAGACAGTCAGCCAACCAACGGAGCAGACGGAAGGACAACCAGCTGGAGGAGCAGCGTCTGCAATTGAAATGGGCGCAAAAGACACTGAAAGGCATGGAGGCCCAAACAACAAACACATAAAGTCGATAACCCCCGGCTTGGGTGCAAAAATGAAAATGGGCATGGTACATGGCACACGTGTGTGTGTGTGTGTGTGTGTGTGTGTGACGTAGACGAGAAACTTCCCGGTTTGCCAACTGCCGGTTTTGCCTGCCGCCTGACTATTGTGCAGTGCCTGTGCTTGGGCTGCATATTTGCTTGTCTACTTTGCCTATTTTAGTTTTTAGCTGCGCTCAGAACTTACGACTTATGACTTCCCCCAGCCACCCAATCCGCCCATTAGCTAACCCATTTCCAACCTCCCACAAGTTTTTGTTATATTTGCACTCGTTTGGTGTTGACATTCACGGCGCTCATTAAATGTTCTTCTGTTGCCCAGCATAAAGTACGCTTTTGGAGGCGGTTTTACTTTAAGCTTTAACTACAATTTATAATCCACCTCGTCCCCCTCCCCTGGCAATGTTATCTCTTCACATAATAATAGTTGTTGTTATTGCATAATTTTAATGTGTCGTCCTTAATTTAAATGCTTCCGTTGCACACGGAGCGCACGAAGCGAATCCTTGGCAACAACGTCACGGCATGGCCTCGTCGTACCCATGTTCAGTAGCCCATCTGATGCCTGCCACCCGTCCCGTGTCTCAACTTGTCGTGTTCCGTTTTTGGTTGCCAAAAAATGTCTATTAGTTGGGCCAGAATGAACATTCCATAATAATGGCATATGACAAGCGCCACATGCGGGCTGCAAATCGGGAGAGTGCTGCTCATGGTCAAAAAGTGGGCGTGGCTGCCGAGGAAGCCGAGGATTGCAAGGCGTTTGCACGGGGCGTATGCGCAATGCTTATTAATTTAAAATTTACGTAGCATGCATTTAGGCGCCGGCTTGAAATTGCAAACCCCAGGCAAAGGCGAACACGATGTTTGATACCTCGTACAAGTTAATTAATTGTTGCCCTGCCTTGCCATGCCCCCAGCACTAGCACGAAGATGGAGTCGGAGCTCAAGAACTAGTAGCCGTAGCTGTAGCTGTAGCTGTATTCGAATATATGCACATATATGCAGTGTCACTTGTGTAAATATTCAAACGACGCCCGCCCTCGAAAGTTGAAAGCCAAGAAAAACAACAACGTGGAGGGAGCCAACTGAGAGAGCCAAAGGCGCAACAACATGACTGGGACACCAAACCGGACACAAAAGAGGGACGGGGTATGTTGGCGTGTATGTGTGAGTGTGGCATGTGTGAACTTTTTAACCAAACTCGTGCCAAAGTCAACAAAACAGCCAAGGGGATAAGCGGAGGCAGAGCAGGACAGCAGGCCATTGGACAGCGCATAGGACAACGGCAGGACATTGAAATGCAATGCAAAAGTGGAAAGCTGAGAGTACACTGACAATTGAGATCAGCAGTAGGCGTCATAAAAATTACATTTTGTGAAGCTGAAGTCATGTTATTATCAGCATCGCAAAAGCCTAAGCTAAGCTGATTCGAATAATTTTCATATGCCATCCAATAGCAAGATAATAGGATTTTTAATATAATTTTTTCCAGTGTAAGAGTCGAGGCGACGACCATCTATCAAAGCGAAGATGCGGTTGCTGCTGCCACAGCCTTAGGATAATCACATTCAAAAGAAATTGAAGCGAGCTGTAAAAACATGGCCAAAGATATAGAAAAGTGTGGTGGGGAGTTAGCAGAGCAAACAGGAAATGTTGCACGGCAAATGGTTGGCCAGGAAGGCAACGAAACAGGGTCCCAGGGTTGGCACTGGTGCAAGGCTATAGGAAGTGAACTTTGACTGATGGACAACGTCGACGACGACGACGACGACGACGCACCACTGGCTGGATGGCTGAGTGAGGGAATGAATAAATGAATGAATGAATAAGAGACTGAATGAATGAACAACGGCAACGCAACTGGGCAACCGTCCGGCACTTATTTTATTGACAATTTTTTTATGCTGCCTTCCCTGCCAGCCTAGCCCGCCCTTTGCGCTCTTCCACTTCTTATATTTGCTACTTTTCAATTTGACGAAGCTTGCGGCAAATTGTTGTTAACTGCACTGTCGCCCTTTCTCGACTGCATAAATTAATCAGGAAATCGAAGCAGCGACGACGACGACTACGGCGTTGTTCCTGTCTGCATCCTGAAGTAAACGCCCAACATTTGGAAAATTTGTACATTTTTAGTTAGAAATACATACATATATATGCATAGAATTTGAAAACAGTCGCACAAATATGGTTTTCCATCATCGCTTGTTTCCTGATTGAATTCCATTTCAACTAAAAATTGTCCATTTTGCATAGCTTTATTTTTCATAAATAACCGAAAATATTTGAGAATGTGTCAAGTAACTTTAGAAATTGTCAAATATAGTTGATAGAGAGTGTATAGAGGAAGAGTGACATTTGATTTGAAATTGAAAATAAAGTTGAATCAATATTTGAAAGATTCAAAAATTTCAAAGGAATAGTTACTCTGGAACAGTTTAATTTTATTGTAAAACAGAACAAAAGTAAATAAATATAAATAACAGCCAAGAAAATATTTTACTCGGATCAGAATTAATTGTGCCTCGAAACATCACAGTTTATGCATGATATGGGTAAAGCCAAGTACTTATTTTTAAAGCAATGCCTGTTGAGACCTACACTTGGGTATTCCCAATCATGGTAGCCAGCTAGGCAGGCGACATTACCCTTCGTGTCTGACGCTCATCATGTCACTGGCTCAACAATCTTGCAGGAATAGTTAAATAGCAAGCCTTGGCAATGGAATATTAACATCAACACTGACCAATCCTCGAATGGTGTGGAAATTCCCATTGACACCCAGGATTAACTCTAGTCAAATGCTACATAACTGCAAGTAGGATATAACTAAAAGATTATAAGCACCATAAGATGGACTGGCTGATAACCTTAGTCTTAGCTTAAAAACAAGAAAGAAGGACTGGCTTCGGATTGCCGAAGCTTATGGATCATTCACATTATACAAATTTAACAAAAGTGTAGCTTAGTATAACATATCTTGCACTTATTTCGTTCATTACTTCACTTAGCAACTGAGAGATACCAAGCTATATATAGGGCTCATTCGGCGAGTAGAGTGGTCAGCAGCTGGTCCTCTTGAGCCTGGGAGCGGGATACTGTATTCCGGCCGATTTCGCGGTACAAAATCACAAGCTACGGCAACGTTGGGAATGGTTTCTTACATTAAGATCGCTTTGTGTCTATGTTATTCCAGGAATCTTATTCGTTTCGGCAGCATTGCTCTTCTGATAACTATATAGAGGTTCTGTAGCAGCTAAATGATATGGTTTTCCAAAATGAATTCAATCCGGATGAGTCTTAAACTTAACCAGCGTGCAGATATAAAAACTGCAGGTTCAAATTTCAGTTCTGTAGCTCTTAGGGCTTCTGAGGTCTCGGGTTTAAACGGACAGACAGTCTTACGGACGGACATATAGGCATATATACATAGCTATATCGACTTAATTTGTAATGTTGATCAAGAATATATATACTTTGTATGGTCGGAAACGCTTCCTTCTGTTCTTTGCAAGCTTCATGACAAAAATAATATACACTCGCCTTTTTTAGTAAATGGTATAACAGGCCCGTTCTTTGCAAATCCATTCTGAAACTTGCTTGGATACACGATATTCATCTATGATGCACTGCATCCAAAAACAATGCAGAGTAGTAATAAACAGAGATCTACAAGTCTCAAAGAGATCTGCTTAAAGAGATTTCCAATATACGCAGGATGTGCTCAAATCGGCTTGATAACCACGAAAACTATTTTTTAGAACGATTAGATTAGATTCAAAAAGCTTAAAGCCTTTCCTGGATTTGTCTAACCTTGCCCTAGCGTTTTTATCGACTTCATTTACATCAATTGAATGTGGCATATCAGTTTTCAGCACTTCGCTTCATTTCTTTGCCTGATATACACATTTGGACTTTCGGAAGCCTAGCAAATGGCAATCAAATGAAAGTCCCTCGACACCTTAGAAATATGTAATATGTAACCCTCTAATACTCGACGTAAACAAAGCCCAATGATGCTTCTAAGTTGGCTCCATTTTCATTTGCCTTTGACTATTGCCTGGAACAAACAAACAAACAAAATCCAACGAAGGCACACACAGAGCGACAAAATGTCGAGAGCTGCAGACAAAATCGAGAAATGCATATTTATTTGCTCAAAGTATTTGTAGACTCCAATTTCCATGGCTTTATCGCTAAACGGCATCGAAATGTGAGCGATATGTGCATAGATGGCCTTTTACGTTTTGTGTTTTTGTGATATACTTTTCCCTGTGTTTTTTTTTTTTCTGTTTTCCTTTTGTTTTTTGTTCAACTTTGTTTTTG
The DNA here is from genome assembly GCA_037043425.1 of Hirtodrosophila duncani. Classification (NCBI taxonomy): domain Eukaryota; kingdom Metazoa; phylum Arthropoda; class Insecta; order Diptera; family Drosophilidae; genus Hirtodrosophila; species Hirtodrosophila duncani. Next base: position 1,542,960 of record JBAMBM010000834.1, on the reverse strand, counting down.
TTATTTGTGATTTGTTGCATGAGTAATGGGTTGTCTACTGTGCGCGCTAAAGATGCGAATGTATCTCTATCTGTAGCTGAAGCGCCGAAGCTGTAGATGTAGCTGTAGCTGTATCTTTATCTGTATGTGCAGTGCATATATAAATAGTATTTCAGTTGAACGCACATCCAAAATAGCAAAAGCGGGAAGAACTTGAAGACCGTATTGTATTTCACAAAATTTTTGTTGTTCAAAATTGACACAAATCGTATAGGCAACAGTTGAGGCAATGTGATGCGAGGCGACCCGAGACGAGACGAGGCAAGGCAAGGCGAATGGAAAGAGGTATAAACAAACACACAAAATAACCTTTTCAGCAGCTACAACGTACACTTGGAGAAACATCATTTAAAAAGTTTCGCATAAATTTGTAAATTCATTCAAAAAATTCAGACTGCAGCAGAAGGTTTGGAGGCAAATAGTGCCTACGACTTCATTGCTAATCAATCAAGGACTCAAGCGGTAGGATATACTTTTAGTGACCAAACGGTCAAACTGCCGTTGAATATGAAAACTAATCAATAACACATACTTGGAACCTCTTCAAGCTTTGCAAGATATCTGAATTACCTAAATTCGCAATAAATCATTGCACTCACTGCAACTATTTCGAAACTAGTTCGGAAAATCTATGCTTCTCACATAGACAGCTCTACATTGCCGCTTCTCTTGGAAAACCATCTGATTTATACGTTTAGCGACGCAAACTAGCAAGTTTTTAACATATTCATGATCAGCATGACGAGGCAAATTGATAATGACCAGATTTCATGCGGCTTTATAAAGAACGGACAACTATATAGTTGAAAATAGAACTGACTGTTTCATAGGATGGAAACTATATATTTATGTTTTTCATTCGCTTTGTATGTATTTTTTTTCATAGACACAAGCTTGCAGACCAAATTTTTAATTCAGATTGTACATCTACCTCGTATAGCTGCCATAGAACTAACTTTTTTAATTTCTTACTATAAATATCATATTCCTTTTTTCTTAGATTTCTTTGAAATCGAAATAAATATGTCATTCGCTTTTCTATCATGACATGAGTTTATTTTCCAAGTGTACATATGTGTTTGAATGAATGGGAGTCTGTCTATATGACTGATTGTCTGACTGATGGCCTGAACTCGAACTCATCATCCAGCGGCATCGTAGCCGTCGTCGAGTGTTTTCAGGCGATAGCAGCAAATACATTTTCAATGCATACAATTACTTCCAGCAAACTGCTTTGCGAAATTAAAATTAAATTACGCCGCTGCAGACGCCCAAGGCGCTTGAGATGGCGTTGGTCTTGGTGGTGATGATGGTGGTGCTGGTTGAAACGGGGCAGGGCTGAGCCGACTACTACTTGCCAACGTCTGGTGATGTAAAAGTTCATTAAGTTATGTATGGCTGGGGGAGGAAGAGAACTTTGATGCGGTAGTTGACACGAAAGCCTCACAAAGACGAGCCCACCTATGACTAAGACGGAAGCTAGTGAACGTAACGAGGCAAGTAGGCGCCAGGGCGGGAGAGGCATCCATCTCTTGGCCGCACTTGGGCACATCATTAAGTAGCTAAGACAATCGTGCCAATCATTAAAAATCTTGGCTTTCAGCTAGCGTCAAACACTGCTTTGAGTATGCAATGCGGCTGCCTATATGCAGTTATCAACACGTACCGCCTGCTGACGTCGTTGGCCGACCTGTCTAAAGCAACCTAACTATTTCAGCAAGCGCCAACTCCCCAACCTCCGCTCTAGCCACAACCGCAGTGCATGTTTATAGACGCCCTAGATTAGGTCTTTGTCAGCACTTTTCGAGTGTATACTGTTTGTGATTGTGTGTGTGTGTGTGTGTGTGTATGTGTATGGGTGCCAAGGCAGTGTTGTGCTTGTGTGTGGGTGTGCATGTCTGTGAGAGACCCGCTGCAGTGCCACTGTGTGCTCGAGTGGCGATAGCTGCTAAAAATCCAAAGCATAAGCTTTGGCGCGAGTGGCTGCCACTTGAGTCCAACTGAGACCAAGCCCCCAGCCAAGCCAAGCGGCTTGTTCCGGCTGCCTTAGTGGCCAGGATGAGAGACTGGCAACTGACTTGCCCGCTCGAGAACAGTAGCAATAACAACTACCGCAGTGCCAAGAGGTCTATGGTCTAACTGAGAAGAAGCTAAAAGAGGAAACGAAGGCGGTGACGTAGGCGTAGACTAGAATTTTCTGACTCCCATTGAGGGTAGATACGACTTGGGTCTAAACTGTTCATAGATTGCATGATGATCGTAGAATGTTTTGGAAAAACTTACATGTCAAAGAAAAACCTAACAAATTTATAAGAGATGCGGAGGAGATCATCTGCTTCAAAGTGCTTCTTTTGACTAATTCTGTTTGCTATTTTGTGTCAGTCTCATATTCAAATATCCATGAATCGCCAACAGTAAGAAGTCATTAAGGTGTTGTGAGTCCCCGTGACTGTAATTCATCATTATTTCATCACGCCAACGAGCCTTTATTTCAACATTTAAATTTTACCTTCACAAAGTCTGTTAGTTCAAATTGAAAGCCTGGCCAACTTTTCAGCATGTTTTACTCTCCCAGATCAGTTGGCAACCTCTAATTGAGTATCTCCAGCAATGTTTCTTATATTAAAGCCAACTTGATTTATCTGATATTTGTAGGAATTCCCACAAGACATTTGTTTTGGAAACGTACTTCAGTCCTTTTTTTGCCTAATTTACCCTTCCCTTCCAACTAACTGGCGGCGGTGAATGCCAAAACGAAAATAAAAATTAAAAAAGAAATAAGACACACATAGGGACAGCAAAATGGCAAAAGATAACAAAGGCAGCGGCGCAACAAAGGGGGAGAGGGAGAGCAAAAACACACATTCGCCCAATTCAAGTTGGCGGCAAAACTTGGGACCAGTCTCTCTCTCTCTCTCTGCAGAATGCTCACGTCGGGCTATTGAAGAAGCCATTTGAAAATTTGAAAATTTTTTTGGCACAGGTACAGAAAAACTGCCCCAACCCCTGAACCCCTCACGCCAAACAGCCGAAAACCAAAACGAGAATGAGACAACAAAAACAAAAAACATAGCGGGGGAAAAGGCGAAATAAAGAGACAAACCAAAGACCGCATTGACTCTTCAACTATTACGGCATATCTGCACACACATCACACACATATGAGTATCTAATAGACACACAGATGCAGATGCAGTATACACACACACATTCATACATATGTATATATGCATGGCAGATGGGATAGGTTATAATATGTTAGCGTAATTCCGAGTGCCATGCTGATGATGATGGGCGGAGCCAACAATTTCGCTAAACAAAAACAAACGTCCGACTATCTGCTCTTCTGGGAGCGCACTGCAGATGTGTTGGCGGCGGCTTTGGTACTGGATCTGCATCTGTAACTCAAACTGTAGAATGCTCAAGTAGTAGTCTTCAGAAAGCCATCGTCTTGGCCAACATTTGCCCTTTTTTTTGCTTTGGCTTTGGCTGCCACTTGGCTTGGCATTTGGAGTGGCTTTTTCTGTGTAAAAGCATCAAATTTGGTTAATATGGCTAACTCTGTTGCTGTTGGAATCCTCTTTGTACTGCCTTTTGATTAGCCTAATGAAACTATGCGGCATGCAATGAGGGCGTACACTCGGTTGCAATTCAATTCAACTGCGCCTGGGCTTGGGCTTGGGGATTGAATGAACCCAAAAACGAGTACTCGTATGAATGCCTGCCTGCCTGCCTGACGGCTACCAGCTGCATCCCATAGGCTGCCTGGTTGGCGACGCCAATTGACGTCAAATTACGTCGTTGTCGAGGCAACAAATCTCAAGCATTTGATCAATTACAATTTCAATTTAAACAAACCCGCTGTCGTTCATTGTTTTCGATGAAAGCACACATAAACAAACATCACATACGCAATACAATATCATAACAAAATACAAAGCACACAAAACAAAACTGAAACTGAAACTGAATCAATTCGGTAGCAATTCAAATTGGGATACAAAAATATTGAGAAATTGAGTTTGAAACTCAGCTAGCTTTCGGCATAAGAAATTGAGTTGCTATTACTTCCACAGCACCAAACAAACATAAAGTTAGCCCCACAAAGGTTGTAGCCATATCAGTGATGAGCAAAAGTCAATTGTCATCGCGTGCTGCTCACGCATACGCATCCGACTCGCTCTGTTGCACGGCGGGTGTTGCAAATCAAAGCGAAAGATAGGATGGGAATTAGAAAAAGCAGAACTGGAAGTGAAATGTGTCTCCCAAGGGTATTCGGTAGGGAAGGCTTGTGGGCTTCAACAATCTATAGTACATTAGTGAGAGCTTTGATCGAAAAACTTTATCTGCCAATTCCATAGAGGAATGGATGATTCATATAATCAATAGAGATTTTTGAATGATTCATATATTCAATAGAGATTTGTAGCTTTCAAATTCAGAACATGAAAAGTGAGAGGAAGCCACGCATATAAAACCCTCCTTCTTCGTCGTCTTTAGGTACTTTCACCTATATATCTCCTCCACTTCCATAAGTCCACCTGGCAAAGCGAACTCCAATATAACTGGGCATGGGAAAGTTGTTTAACAAACTTTTCCAGTTGAAGCCTTTGCCTCAAATACGTTAATGGGTTAACAAGGTGGGTGTCTTGTTAACAAAGTTTTGCAAGAAATCTAAATAGTTTTGCATACTTATATATATGCGTACATATGTAAATATAACAAACAGTTGCTAAATACAGTCTGGTGTTGAGTATTTTTAGCACAACTCAACTAATTAAGAAGATCGCGGATCTGCAGCACACTTACCTGGACTGGTCTGCCAACTGAGCCCGCCAATAAACATTTTGCTGCAAAGAAAAAGTAGATGTATAAAGAATATAAGAATAGAATAGAAATGAAGCATTAGCAATTGTATATGGAGCATACTAAATAAGAGTCTAAATAAGGGATATAACTTTTTGCAGAATCATTTCGTTCTCTTTCAGAAAAAGCATCAATACTCTTGCTTTAAATCACATTTTTCCATTTATTTTATACAAGTAAATTCTTCTCTTGCATTTCATTTTCTCATCTTCCCATTAACTTATCTCCCCCATTTCTTGAAAATATTGCAACACTTTGTAGCAATACCCTTTGGAATGCGGCCTGAATCGGTTAACTATAGCAAATTTGGATTATTTTACCCAGATTCAAGGCGACTAACCTTACTTGAATCTTGATATCTAAAATTTCATTCGATAGATTTCAGAATTACTGGCAAAGCATAAAACTAGAGAGACGTCCTCATCCTTTTGGGCCAGTGCAAACCGCATTTAAAAACCTATAAGACTCTTTGAAATGGCTTCAAAATTGCTACCTGGCTGGCACTAACAAATTGCTAGCGATCTGTTATCAATTCCTCATGGCTCCATAACGGTCGTTAGCGTCTGTGTAGCTGCTTCCATTGTCGTTGTCTGTACATCATAATCGTCATCATCATCATCATCATCTTCATCAGCTGCAGTTTAGTGGGACTTGCCTGTTGTCTTCGTCATTATTTAAATCATAGAAAATAAGCCGCTTTCCCGGCATTGTTTTCATGCTGAATATCTCCCACCCACATCTGTACCCTTTACCTCTGCCCAGTTGGCCGATGCGACGGCTTAAAAAAAAAAACAACAACAAAGGCAAAGTCTGTGCCCGAAACGCAAGTAGGCGGCAGTCTCAACGATGACGATGATGATGACGATGATGATGATGATTGTGATGACGACGACAATGATTATGAAAACTTCAACAAACTGCAAAAGAGCGCAACAGTGGCAACAACGTTACAGGAAGGAAGGGAAAAGTCCGCAGCCTTATGCCTAAGCAGAAGAGAAGGGACGAAGTAGCGGCAGGGGGAGGAGCGCTGCGGATGAAAGGTAGTGGGTGGTAAGTGGGTGTGGCATTGCAGTTAGTAGGCAATGTTGTCGCTGGCGACACGAAAACGAATGTAAAACACACACAAAAATGCATAGAAACACAAATTGCAATGAAAAGCAACGGCAGAGACACAGAAAGAGATATACAGTACGGGTCATTGGAATAGATTTGGGATAAGCTAGAAATATCCATAGTATCAAAAACTACTAGATTTATTTTAAAATAATTAAAATTTGATTTTTTGAGATTTTTGAAAAGATTCGAAGATGGCATTGATGGAACCAAGATGCCGCGGATGAAACTGTTTGTGCTCTTATTTGTACATTGTTCTGTAGTGGGATTCTCCCACCGAGATTTCCCTTGGAGATTTCATAAATTGGAGGTGACAACAGAGCAACGATAAATATTTGTATAGAGAATTGATGAGTTTCATCATGCAACTATTTATAAACAAATATTTCACTCTTTTATTTAGTGAAACGTTGGAGGTCAAATTTTTGCTGTTTCTATCTTGACGATGCGGATTATATAGAGATAGGTACAGCAAGCGCAACTAAATGAAAATGTTAATAAAATGTGCACCAACAACAACAACAACAACAGCAACAAAAACATAAAACAAGTAACGAACTAACAACAACAACAAAAAACGAAACGTAAAGTAAGCAAAAAGAAAAGAAAAACTAAACCAGAGAACGGAAGAAGCGTCAACAACAGTGGCCAAGAGTGCAATGAGTAGAGCGGTAGGGTAGGCTGTCTGTGGAAGGCAGAGGGGTGTGTGCTGGCTCAAAGTAACGTACAATTTTGTAGGCATTTGCGACTGTTTGGAAATGCTTGGATAGTCATCGAAAATAGGCTCAGCACAACAAAAAAAAAAAAACAGAAAGAATAAAAACAAACGCAGACAAACATTTCGCAGTTGATGGCAAACAATTTGTCATTAATCAATGGCTTGAAAGCCAAAAACTGAGCTAGCAGAAAATGCAAATGCCTAAAAGAGAGAGAGCTCTAAAAAATACCTAGATAGCTCTAATCAATCTTCATGGAAATTAGATAGCGGAAAGATTTGATTTTGATTGTATGCTGGAAACAGGTCGGTGAATTGGAACCAAAAATTAAACGCTTGTTTAGGCCTGTGCGTGGCTCGATCGTTGGTTTATGGAAAAGAGTGTTCTGATTTTGATGAGGAGGAATGACGAGGAACATATTGTATATATCCACTATGGTGATCATTAAGTTATTCCATTTAAAGAGATTTTAAAGTGTTTCCTTATGTTAAGGGGGACTTAAAGTAGGAGGTACTAGAAGATCTATTCCAGCAAAAGTTCTAGAGAGTGAGTTCCCTTAAGCTGCGTTCTGCCATTAGTCCGGACGTATGAATATAAATCTATATTTATATATTTCAGAAGTAGCCACGTTCTCTCATCAGCGACCATACAAACTTGAAATGTACATCTATTATGTATTCATATTCCATATGGCATCTTTAAAGTCCTCAATTTGTATACTCAAAACATACCCAGCAGTTTTTTCAGATTTGACAATTTACATCCCACTGAGAATACGGTCGCATAACATTCCAAAACTATCACATATTCCTTTTCATATTCATCAGCATAAGCAAACACACACCGTGCCTTCATCCCTGTATATATGTATACTCATATCGTCATCTCGTACTTTTAAGCTGGTCAACTCCTTTTTAACTCATCCTTCATTCATTCAAACATGCATCCATTCAGCTTTCTTTACCTTCATTCAGGTTTTCCTCTTTATTTTTGGATTTTTTTGTCAAAGTACATATTCATCGCCCTCATTATTGAGATCATCCATCACATTTGATTTGCACTTTGTCGGCCTGTCCTCTGCCGCACCCACTCATACTTAGCACTTCCAAGTCTCATTGAAGGCGAAATTCTATGGGATTCACGATGACTCTACTCTGTCTGTCGCACTGATCCGTAAATATTTGTATTCATTTCATAATTTTTCAGCATTTTGTCGTATCTACTGCGTGGGCGATGTGCAGCAGGTAACCTTCGTTGCACCATACAGCCCCTTGTGCCCTGCCTAGCCCACTCACTCTTCCCCAAATGCAAGTGCACCAAATAAATGCGACCTTGTCCTACACTGGCAATTTGTGCAGCTTAGCGCGAGTGCTCAACGCACACGCAGCTCACAGAGCACCAGCTCTCATGGCGTCCAGCTGCGTGACGCGTAATTGCCGCCGTATGGCAAACAAAACAGAAAACACGTATGTGTGTGTGTGTATATATAGAAATACAAACTGAAAAGTGGAAAAGCCATTGAACGGCATGGAAATGTGGAGGACAGCAGTGCGTCGCTCAGCAGGTTGGCAAACGCGCATCGGGGAAACGTGTCAAAATCAGCACTGCTGCAGTGGTTGGTAGTTTTATGGCCGCTTTAAAGTGTCTTGCAAGATTACGCATACGACAAGTAAGGCAGAGCATAGATTAAGAGTTTAACCTCAAGAATGTTGCCAGTCATAATATGCACTCAGAAAGACAGATACAATAAACATTTCTTAGAGTCCAGAAGATGTTATTCTTAAATGCAAAAAAAGTTGAACCAGCTTGCTTTAGTCAGCAAGGTCAACTCCTGCTGTGGTGTCAGAGGCACAAATTAAAATTGCTCTTTCCCATTTAGATTATATGAATATCTTATTTTATTGACAACCCGAGTCGATATAGCAATGTCCGTCTGCCTGTCCGCCTATTTCAATGTTTTAAAGCTATCGACTTGTAGTTTTCGCCATAAGCTTCTTTCTGCTGTAAGCTGTAAGGACCACCATATCACATAGCCCCCATATAACCGACCGATTTGGAATGAACTCTTAGCAAAATTGGTTGTTTTGTTATCCAAATTGAACCAATTTTGGCAAATCTGCTGACCAAAGTTGATCCAGATCGGATCACTAATGCTTAATGGGTTCATTATGGCATGTTTCTGCTCTTAAATTTCTCCAGCTCCAACCATCAGCTCAATCAATTTTAACAATGTCATACCGTTCTTTTTTCACAGTGTAGCCAATTGTAGTGCCAGCTTATTATTCCGGCTGAGATCCCGCGGGCAATGAGTTGGTAGGGAACTTTTGATGACATTGCCGCCTTTTGTCTCTGAGCGGCAGCATCATCGGGTTTGGGCGCTCAGTTCTGAGTTTTGGGCTTTGCAGTTTTTGCAGCTATTTACAGATTTCCCACAAGTCCCGACAGACGAGACGGTGGTACGGCGTGTGCGTGGGCGTGGGCTAAGCTTGCCTCGTCATAAACAAGTCAACGCAACATGTCCGATTAGTAGTGCAACAACCAGCGACTGACATTTGTCATAGAGGGAGAAGATGCTGCTACCGCTGCCACTGCCTGGGCCTGTCTCGGTCACATTTGCTCGCATTACGAAATAATTGTAAAGCGCACGTCACTTTTGTATAGGCTGGCAACAAACCAGCTTCCTTGCCACCGCCACCCACCTCTTGCGTGCCACAACACATACTCATGCCATTCATGCGCAAGTCGTCGTCAGCGGCGTCCCCATTCACGGCCTCTTCCCGCCTATGGGGCTGCAACACGGGCTTTGGCTTTAGCTCTGACGCTGTCTCTGACTACTGCACTGCTCTCTGGGTCGGCTTGACTTTACCCTAGGCTTTGGCTTGGGCTGGGTTGGTTGGGGTTCGGGTTTGGGTCCGGGCGCCCAGTTCTGGGGTCTGGGTCTGCGCTTTCGCTTTGTGCCCGCGCTTGTTTGCCATTCAAAATCCGTTCAGACTTTGTATGCACATCAAGTGTTGCCCTCTCGCTTGCACGCACATTTGCATGGGTTGTCAGCGCTCTGCCTCTTCCTCGCTCCCTCTTGCACTGCACTAGTTGACGTTTTCTATTGTGGCTTCATTGTTGAATAGAAAAATGTGCAAAATAGTAACGAAAAAAGAATAAGCAAGAAAATAGCAAAACAGCAAGAGCAGACCCCCCGGCACTCACATTCACCTAACCCCCGTTTGGTCTGGCCGCTGCCACACACGCATGCTGCCTCCTCTGCTGCTGCTTCTGCTGCACTCTCATCTATTGCGTGGACTGTTGCAGCTACATGGAAATAAAAGTGCAGATCTTGTAACTTTAGTAATTTTTCACATGACAAATTATGTGAGCGGCAACCAAGAGGCAGCAGGGGCACATGGAGGGGCAGGCGAAACGCGACGAGACGAGTTGGCTGCTGCAGAGGCCCACAAAAGACGAGAATGTGGTTGTGGAGAGCCGAGGAGTGGCATGGAGCACCCAGAGGTGACGAGCTGTGGCATTTTGAAAGCGGACAATGCTAGCCTGCTGCAATGGCTCGTTATGCAAGAAGAGTCGCCAAGACAATGTGAAACGGGGGGAAGCACCCACCCACCATACAATGCTTAAAATTTGAAGTTATGTAGAAGAATATAAACTTTAGTTGAGGCTCAATTAAGGAGATAAAGGGTTAAGGGTTAAAGGATGCAAATCGTTGAGAATATATGTAATATGAAATATCGTTATATATCAGATATTTTATTGAACCACTGGCTCAGGCAAACATTTTCATGATATCAATAGATGAACCTCTCCAGACTACATTAATATACTTAACCATGGGTTTACAGATGAGGTATGGAACTCACCTAAATGTCATATGGAAAGACTAGTAAATTATACTAAAAGGAATAGAATACATGTATAGAGATGTTTTGTAATGTTCTTAAGAAACCTAAGGTTCAGAGGGCTTTTCAGTATTTTTCAGAGTCAAAAAACATACTCTTGATGAATCGACGCAAGTAAATATTGAAGCAGACTTAGATTGGCACGAAAATTTAGGGAAATTTCTATATTAGAAGTAACAATTCAACATATTGAATTGAATTGGAAAACATCTTCCCAAACACTCATCTTTCTCTTGTATTGTATTCTTCCCTCACTCATTCTTTCTCTGCTTTCTCACTTTTTGTGATCTCTTTCTTTCTTCGTCATTCTTCTTAACTTTGTCACGCCCACGTTCTGTGAGACCTAAGTCTAATCTTCAGCGACCTTTCTAATTGTAAATGTTTTTATATAAAAGTCACTGATAAAGGAGTTTTTTTGGTGACCTTGAAGGACTTTTATGTTATGAAAAGTTTACTACCGACTTCCCGTGATCAAGATTGCTATACTATAATCCACGCTTGCAGACAAGAAAGTGGTCACCTGTTCAAGAATTTATAAACTTAGCTGCGTATTTCAACGCCATACATCATAAACTCCAGATATATCCTATGATTATTTCCTGTTTTTAAGCGAAAAGGCTTTCTTATTCTGATCTACTAATTACTGACTTCCTCAACATATGAGGGCCCAAACAATAGAGTGCCACATTCCAATTCACCACCGCTCCCCTATTTAATAATGTTTTACAAACCGTTTAGAAATTAATTGATGATCAGTTAGCGAAAGCAATTGCTCCACATATGAGTCCATGCATACATTAAGTACTATTGTTCAACTATTTGAAACGGAACAACAACAACTGGAGGAACGTCTGCCCTTAATGGTCCATCTGTAAACAAATTATAAAACGATTTTTGTTATGGTCGCACGAAGAGCTCGAGAACTGGAAACCAATGCAAACACATTTTTGAACTCCACACACTCTGCTTCGGACATAAAACCTTGTTGTGGACAAATTTGACTCCCGCTAAGCCAAAAAGCGCCCGATGGCTATCATGTGCGGCTATCAACAACATCATCAAAATGCAACAACAAGAGGAAACACGAAGAGTGGCACAAGCTGAAACAGCAGCAGCAGAAGCAATTGCTTGGTGGTTACAACCTTTTTTGCCAGGTCGGACATACATACATACATATACATACGGATGGATGCGACACAACTAAAAACTAAACGCATGCAGGGAAAGCACTAAACGGGAGCCAGAACTAGATATGTAGCCATGGATGTAGCTGCAGCTGAAGCTATGCTAAAGCATAAATATGCTGCCGACAATTGTCTGAGACATTCAAGGCAGCCCCGTGGTGAGTGTGTGAAAGCCGTTGCTGAGGCTGTGGTGCGGAGATAGTGCGGGGGATTCCAACCATATAGTGGGTGGGATGGCACGCAAAACCAGACCAGACCAGACCAGACCAACATAGAGGAACGCAGTCGTCGGAGACGAAGACAAAAGCCAACGGATGGCGGCTAAATGTTGGCCAGGCGGAGGCAATGTTTTATGTAGCACCCACAGTGAAGATAGCCATGGGAAAGCTAACGGCGAGAGATGAGCCAGAGATAGCATGTGTATGTATATGAGTATGTGTGCCTATGCATGTGTGTGTGTGTGTGTGCGTAATGCGAATGTGCACGAAAAAGCGTAATAGAAAAAGAACTTTACTTTACAGTTGCATCGATTTAATCGTGCGGAAAGCTTAATACTATGGACCGGGAGCTAGGGAAAGGGCGAGTCTACGATTTTAGAGCTAGCAGGCAGGCCGGTTTCAGAGCTGGCGTTCGACCGGCGACTGCGTTTGGAAGAGCACAACAACGTCGTCTTCATCTTCAGCAAAGGCTGAGCACGCACACACTTAGAATAAAATTGTGCTAAATTATCTAAAAATTATCTTTAAAAATAAAATCCTTTAAAACAAATATTCTATAGTTTCTGACAAAAACACAAGGTCAGCATTTCCCAAAATAGCATTTATTTTAGAGATGTCCTCTTCATTCAACTCAAATCTCTTTCTTAGATTTAGTAAAAGGAAGTAATCACAGGCCCCTGTCTGGAGAATATGCTGCATGAGGCACCCTTTCGTAGCTCAATACATATATGGGTTTCTGTCATGCATTGTCTTGATGGAACAAGAACTTTTTCTTCCCCAAATCAATATCGAATCCGTCCAAAAATTTCTAAATAATATTCTTTGTTTATATATACTCTCTTCAGGCCAATCGATGTGAATGATACCGTGTGCATCCCGATAAACAGAACCCACTTCGTGCTTCAAATATTCACCTGAAGAAGTACACTGCGCTGACTGTTCTATGGTATATTCTGATATATCAATGTTTCATTCATATTTAAGAAAGGTCCTTTGCATTGACATTCATTGCTATTGCTGTCGCGGTCTCATCTGTGAAAAGGTGACATTTATGTGTCTACCACAGTATTTTATCGATCGTCCAATATCATTTTCATGGACTTTCATGACGATTTCGGACACGACAGCCTAAACATTTTTAAGGAAAACAGAAATTAAGATCGATTCCGTGGAAAAACACAAAAACAATAAGCCCTAGTATGTAATAGTTATCTTCAAATCTTGTCAACCCAAACCGTTTTGCTTTGTGTCAGAAAATGCAACCGTATACATTTTTGCCTTTTTATTTATTTTTCCATTCAGAGTTTTTTAAAAACATTAATTTACATACCTGTCTAGGAAACTAAACAACAGAATCTTAATCTTCGCTGACGGTTCAAGCAGATTGTTTTTGAAAATGTAATTATTATTTGCTTATATGTCAACAAGTTTTTCAGAAACATCTGTCACATACTTCTGCACCTATTTGTTAATAGCCACATTTTCCATTAACATCTGCCACTAACTTCTGGAACCTTCGCCGAAAATTTTCATTACATACTTCTACTGCCTTTGCCTTGCTTTTTTATATGTATTTATTTTCCTGAGTTTCAATGTTGACTTTCCCTTTAATGCTTTGATGTTGCTGAAGCAAATCTACCAATCTACCAGACGATCATCTCTATTAGGTCAAAATTCGAAGTTTAAGTGCAGTATTTTTCTAAGTGTAACACAGCCTAAATTGGGATACGCTTCGTTCGGCTTGGGCTCATTTAAAGCAATTCTAGTGGCAAACACAAACACAATTACCAGTACATGCAATTTATAATGAATAGGGGATAGGATGGGGTTCAAGCCGCTGCACTTTGCGGTTCAAAGGATGCATTGTGCCGTATCCGATGCTGATGCTGATGCTGATGCCGTTGCCGACGTCTTCGTCGTCTCCGTTCACGGCGATACACAGATAGCGAAAACTTTTACGCTGCCTTTCCTCTTTTTATCGTCTTATTATTGCATAACATACGCCTGCAACCGCTGCCTCCATCCCACAATCCCACCCAACGCTTTGGACTTTGTAGGCATTGAGGCGACCCAATAAACATTTTTGTACCACCCGCGCGTCATTTTCTAATGGCGGCTTACCAAAGAGCTTACAATTTTTACTCTAGTCGGAGTTGCTGCTGCTGCCTTCTTTTTTTTCTATATTTCCTGCCAAAAGTTATGACTGCATTTAGCAGCAAAGTAGAGGCAAAAGTTTGTATTTGGTTTCGGCTTGCATTGATTTGAAAAGGCAGAAATATACGATATCTGTTCCTTTAGGCTAAGTATAGTAAGACCTAGTCGAAGCCGGAGACAGAGACAGAGCCGGAGCCGGAGCCAGCCAGCCGCTTGTCAAGTTACGCCATTTTAATCGAACTGTTTACTTAAAAAGTGCATCCAAAGCAAATGAAAAGTTTCTCAAATGGCGTGTCAGATTGTGTGTGTGTGTGCTTGTATTTCTGCGCGTGTATGTGTGTGGGGATAGAGATTGTAAATTGAATTTTGATAATGTCAATTAAATAAAATGAAGTTTTTTTAGTTTACAATTTAAGTGGATGGATTTAGCAGCCAAAGTCCAGAGAGCGGCCAAATTAAATAACAATTCCGTCTTAAGAAGAATTTAACAGCAAGAAACAACAAAAGAAAACTCTTACGCATAGGATCGAGGGTCTCAGAGTATATCACAGATAACCATGGCTACAATTGCATTCTGTAAGTCTTGTAGCCCAGAAACGCACTTCCAAGATAACATCTCCTTGCCCAAAACAGAAATCAAAACCATATAGAAAGGCTAGCCTAGCTGAGGCTTTCATATGACCAAGCGTGATTCATATGAAGATGAAGCGAAGATGGTTAAATTTGGGTTATTCTGATTAAGTCGACTCTATATTCCTTCAAGGTCGATATTGAAATTTCACATTGTGAGTTATTTCTGATAATTTGAATCTTTAAGCAGCATATCATATATATCATATGTAGTATTTTGATCGCCATCAAATTAGTTAAAGGAAGTGGAAGTTCCTAAGAGCATATATGTATAAAAAAAAGGTTCAATTCATTTAACAATTTCTTTTCTTATTTATATAGCATATATACATAGTTTCTATATATTTATATAGTTTGGGAATTCCGCATTCGAATAGCGTTAATATAATACATAAGGATCATCTGTAATCTATGTAGCTTTAAAAACTTCTAAGAACTTGAGGCTTATATAGTCCTCAAAATGTATATAGTCAGAATAACAAAGTTTTATACCACGGAATGAATGATATAGTATATAGTATATCGGTCAAATAAATCTCAACCCTTTTAGATTTTTATCCATTCTTTTCTTAATTAAGTGGTGACCATAAATTTTGTTTGGTGAATCTGATCACATCGATATCATTTGCCGCATGTGTAAAATCCTTAAGGGGAACATGAAACCTTAAGTCGCAAATTAACCATTCTATTCCCTCACCGATCGTTTGTATGACAGATGGCAATAAGACTTTCAAAGAATAATTCCACGTCGATAGCTCATAAACTAACGCATCGTTGTTGCTATCTTCTTTGTATTAATATATCGTGACATAATTAAATTCCCTCTACAATAGTATAAAATGTAGTAAAAAGGACAAAAGGTGGAGGACTCCTTACAAATTCTACTATTTTATTATGATGCCTGCGTATTGTTTTAATAGCCATTGCCTGGACCTGACATATCCGCCAGGAGCAAAAAACTGCAGTTGGCCTTTCAACAATTTTCTAAAGAGGTGACGACTACGTCGACTTATGAAATGTTTAAACGATTTTCTATACAGGTTAACTTGTTGCTGACCAGCCACCGATCGCTTGGGACTCAAAACTATAGGCTTCATAAATTTGAATAAAATTAAAAAAAAATAAAAACTCTCAAAGATAAATCTGGAACTGCAAAATCAAACAAAGCCTGGCTGGCACTATGGACTAATGGTCGCCCTGCAGGCAAATTGCCCCAGGTCTCATTATGCATACAAAATGAACGCTTATTGGCTGCCCTGGCGGTCCAACAACAGCAGCAACACCAACTACAATAAAAGTAGCAACGATGACAACGACTATAATAACAACAACAACAACAACAACATGAGCTACAAACAAAACTACGGCAATATGGAATTGCGCACACAACAACACAAAATCATTTGGAAGCAATTACAACGGACAGCGGCGACAGGAGTTTGTGGGCTGGGCAGGGCATTACAGGGCGCAGCAGGGCAGGGCTAGCCGTGTACAATGAATCAATTTACGAAACGTAACAAAGCCACAATTACAAGCACACAGAGACAAGAACAAAACGACAATTATGAAAAGAGCAGCGAGTGCAATTGCACATTTCCAATGATTCCAATGGTGATGCAGCCGGAGACGAGGCCGAGCCAATGTACATTTTGGGGCATTGGCATAGGCATAAGCATAGGCACCGGCACGGGCACGGGTACGTTAAATGATGATGCGGCTACAGCGGCTATGCAACTGCAACTGCAGCTGTAGCTGGAGGTGGTGAAGATGGAGGTGGCAGCGAGTCGCCACAATGTTGACGTTGCAACGTTGTGTTTTGCATTACATTTTTTTGGCCTACGTGTCAGTCCTAATGGATAATTGTCGAACTCGTATGCCAATGCTGTTGTTGTCATCATCACCAACGTCATGATCATCGTCTTCATCGTCGTTGTCGTCGTTCATCATCGTGGTGCCTGTTCCCGCTGTCGTAGCTCAAATGTTGGTACACTCACAATGGTTTTGAAGTGCCCAGGTATATTAGCTGGGCAGGCATTAGCTTGACAAGATCTAGTTCTAAGTGGACAACTTAAAGTACAGAAAATAGTCTTGAGGGTAGTTTCTCTTCAGAAATATTATTTCTCTTGCTTCTCTCTCCCTTTGTGTGTGCTCACTCCCTTGTATATCCTGACTTTCACTTCCTCTCACGCTCTTCTTATTTCCTTTTCCTCTCGTCTTACATACGATTATTCTGTGAAGATTTGAGTCTCTGAAAGCATGAGCTTAACTTAGAATGTTTCATTGTCTCTCTCTCTCTCTCTCTGACTTAAAATGTGATTCCCAAATTATTAAGAAAACTTAATGCTTCACGGAAAATGTATTGCTTCATTTCCTGCTCACATAGTTATTTTATTTATATTTATTTATATTTTAATTTATTGCAAATAACACTTGGGTTTTCGAGTCTGTTCTTTTTCGCTTCAATAATTTATCACTTCATCCATTCATTCATGGGCTTTGAGAAACCAAAGATTGAAATAAAAAATTATATAAAAAATAAACTTGTGTAACCTAAAATTCAAAGGGAAGCTATTATATGGAACCCGCAATGTTTTATTGGCGAATATAAAGTTGGTAATTCAGCAAGGACAATTAGTTTTTTCTTATTTCCTTATTCTTATAAAAACCGACTGGTAATGGGATTTTAGTTTATGAAGTTTAAATATATTATCTTTAAGCGATATAAGAAACTATCCCAGTTTTTCACAACAAAACATTTGGAGCCATTGTAATTTTGTAGAGCGAAGATGGACAAATGCTGCGGAACTTAAATGTCGTCGCTTCAGTCGTAGAATGGAATTGGATGTCATGAGGCGTATGGCGAGACAGTACATTGGAATCCCATTTGTATTTGCTGGCAAGAAGTTAATAAATTCTTCTATGGTACTTAAGAAGAGTCCGTGATGCAACGTTAAAACGCCTGCATCCTGTAACCGATGCTTAATAATATAACTCTATGCCTTTCAAATAAAATGAATTATCGAAAAAAAAAGCGAATAGCTCCCGAAATTAGTTTCCTAGCAGTATGAAATATTTCTGCTGATGTAATCAATTATGGCTTAGTTTATGACAGCAAAATTATATTGCTGGCGGACCTTTTTCGATATACAACAAAAATGTGCTTTCAGTTTTTCTACGTTTACGAATCTCTGTTTCGTTTTGTGACAAAATAGGCGAAAAATATAATCAAAACAATTTTTTGTATTTCTGTATTTCTCTTCATTTATTTCTGAGGAAATTTTCTGAACTACTATTACTTTTTAGTAGAGTGTGCAGTAATTTTTGAACCCCTGCTAGAGCTAGGTTTCTGTAGCCGTCGGTTAGTTAAGCCAGGAACACTTTTAGCAAGTGCAAAACTATTATTTGAAATATTTTGAAACAGTGAAGTAATTCTAAAATAAAAAACTCCGAGGGATTTCAAACATGTAAATTGCGGGGCAACAAAAACAGTTCTTCTTGACTCACTTAACATAGAGCAATTCTGATGTTTAAATTGAAAAATCAAGGCTATTGATCATTCAAACCGGATAGAGTGAATTGTATCAATAAAAACATACTTATTTGCCTTGTACTTGTGAATGAAACTTTAGTTAAAAAAGAACACATATGCGAACCTTTTTCTAAGCAATTATTCAGCCACGCTTTCAGTTTCTTATTCCAGAACACAAATTTGAATAGTTCAGAATGAAACAAATAACGTTTTATAGTAGTTATAAACTTCTCTTAAGCCTTAGCATAATTTTTTAGTTAAATAACGTAAAATGTTTCGAACTGCTCTTGGTACAGTTTTTATGATGAATTTCTATATTCAGATAAATTTCCATTATAGTTAAGGTGCTCTTAGAAATTCCCGGAAATTATTTTATGTTAGCATCATTTGAGAAAAGTATATGGATTGATTCGTATCTTGATGAAGAATACGCCAGTGTAGTTTCATTCATTTCGAATTCCGAATTCATTTCGCAGTTGTTATTTCATGTTTTATAATAACCAATAAGTGTATAAGCCGAGTCGACCATAGGCTCAAAAACGAAATTATGCTCACTTGTTGTTGCTGCAAATTTATTCTAAATATACATTGGCAAAGTGAATTGTATTAATAGCAGGCCATTTATTTAGTTATTTCTATTTTGTTGGTTTATTTCATTTTATTTTTTCGAGCGTGTGTTTTTCTTGTCTTTGGCTTTTGTGTTTATTTACTTTGCCATTTCGCGCTGCACATTGCCCGCAAATCTTTTTTGGGGGCCCTTCAAAAGATTTATCAAGTAGCCGGGGTAGGGTAGCGGGGTGGTGCGGCAGGGTGCAATGAAAGGCATGCCGTAGGCAAAGGCAGGCAGGCAGGCAGGCCGTCCAAAATTACTGAGCCGTAGCGATCGCGGCCAGCGAAACTGTGAATGGAATTGTATTCGCAAAGTTGCACAACTTGAAGCAGCAGCAGCAGCAACAGCCAGACCAGCAAGCCAACAGATACAAAGATGCATGTGCAGCTGTATTTGCATCTGTATCTGTATCTGCATCTGTAGGCAGCGTCATCAAAAGGTATTTTGCATTAATTCAGATTTATGCATTCAACATTCGCCGCTGCTTAGGTGCTGCATTTCTCATTCGCACCAACATTGCCAACGCCATATCTCGGGAGACAGCTTCCCTGAGTTTTCCCCAAGTTGTGTCGAGTTGTTGCACCTGCTGCCGTCTCAAGCAGCACCATCGGCAGCAGCAGGTGATCCATTTCTTTTTATCCGATAGTCCGTTGCTGCTCTTCTTGAGTTTGGGATCCCAAAAATGGATTTTGCCCAGCCTATTTTTGTGTGTGTTTTGCACAAACCTAATGCATATAGACAAAAAGAGATAACCCCCGTCAGCCCCAATCCTTCCGGCGCCCTCTCCATCAACATTGGAGTGCTGAAATTTCGCTTGAGTTATACAATTTGCAGCGCTTCGATAATAGATATAGCCAGAGGTGCAGATGTATGTAGACTGTACATACATATATGAACTCGCATGGACTGCATAATTTATAGGCTTTGCGTGTTCAATGGATTGCGACGGATGTCGGATTGGATTCGTATTGCCATATGGCCACATTGCATGGAGACATAATGAAGCGCGGCAGTTGAGGCCGGCTGAGATGATTTCTGTTTGCAATCATTGCAACTATGTTATGGAGTCTTTGTAGATGCATTTATTTATGTCCAAACATATATACTTTACGGACATCTTCCGCTTTCAAAGTATACATAAATAATATCTATACTAACCTTACAACATATTTTTTTTTTTTTATATAATTGCCAGATTTATAACAATGTCTATTTTTGATCAAATTAGAGATGCTTGCCCTAAGTTTTTAACTCTTTCCTGTGTTTTAGAAATATGTATAGATGAAAAGATGGCGCAGACCACGAGCCACCTTTCATTTGTCAGCGAAGTCCTGAATCTAGTTAAAGTTGAAGTATCTGTAGATATTTATAGAAAGATATAACGATTTTTTGTCATGCACTGAAATCCCCAATTCCAAAGCCATTCATTGGACTTATCCAAAATCCAGTGTAACTTTTTCGAGGCTAGCCGCATTGATTATCACCCAGCAGCATATGCCTGACTCATCATTTAGACCCCTCTCAATTTCATTCGTCGCTCTTTACACCTATAACCTTGCCCATCATCATCCACATCAACAGCATCATCAGCCGCGTCAGCTTCACACTCTGGCTGCCAATCAACGACCATCGCCATTTGTTTGTCTGACTTTCCGACAGTTTTACCCTATCACCAACGGCCAAAGCCTATTGCCAACCAAAAACAACAACAACAACAACAACGACAAACAACAAGAGCAACTGATGCAAATTATCAGCAATGCAGTTTTGCAATTAATCTGCTGCATATGACACCGCAATCACAACTTAACCCATTTTAGTCAAAGCCATCATCACACAGAGACACCCACAGCAGTTGAGAGGAGCATGTGCATGAGGCGTGGGCAATGGGGACGATAATAAACTGTAGCCAATGGGCAAAAATTGTGTGGAGACGGATTTGACCAAAACTGTAACTGCATTGCACTAAAGCACTAAACTCTCAATGGCTTTAATTGAATTTTGATGTCCTTAGTAAATTGTTTTCTAATTAGTTTGGCTGCAAGGCAGCTGGATAGGACCAGGATAGGACAGGCTAAGCCAGGAGATGACTCAGTACCAGAACTACTTCCGACTAGAGCAGTTGACATAGAAAACTTTCTGTCAACAATTTGCCACTTGTCCCTCACACTGACAGAAAAATTCGGATCCAATTTTTAATTCGAGAATTTAGATCGTTATTAAAAAACCACGACTTTATCACATTTGAATAAATCAATATAAAAAAATATCAGAGTTATAATGCTTAGCAGATTCCTTTCATGCAAAAAGAATCCAAAACGTTCTTAAGTATTTTACGAAATTATCCCAAAACTTTCTCAGAATAATTCTATAGCTTTCTTAAAGAGACACAAAGCACGTCATTGAAGATTCTTACAGTGATTCCAAAGTGTTCCTAAAATAAAATAAAAAAGTGCCTCAAGAAGATCTCAAACGGTTACTAAACTCAGCGTTCAAATGTTTTAAAGCAATATCAAAACGCTCTTAAAATAATTCCAAAACGAATATAAGATTCCAATCTCCCATTAAAGTGGTCCCAGGCTTTGTCAAAATGTTCCCAAACTGCTGCTTAATTGTCGCACTAAAATTCTTAAAACTATTTTAAAATTATACCAAATAATATTCTTAATATTCTTAAGCTCCAAGATTTTTAAAAATTATCTCAAAATGATTCCCAAAATGTTTTCAAAATAAATCCCAAGACGTTTTTTTAAACGAACCCCAAAGTTCTTGCAAGAAAATCTTTGTTGAAATAAGCTTGGCGCGTTCAAGATTCAAGAAAAGGACTTGTGTTTGATTTTGTACTTGTTTTTCTAAGTGTATAGTCCGTTGACCAGGCGGTGAAGGCATCGTTTCACTCTCAAGTTAACTTCAATAATGACAACTTAAAACTAAAACAATTAATGCCAACGTCCATGGCACTCGACGGCGACACTTACCCGGGATCATTGGGCACCTCTGAGGGCGATACGGGTCCCAGCTCTGTTTGTTGTTGTTGCTGCTGCTGTTGCTGCTCAATCTTCATGTCCATGATGGCCGCTGCTGTACGTACTGGTTGCTGTTGTTGTTGGTGTTGGTGTTGCTGCCTTTGGCCTGCTGAAGCTGGAACTGGAGGCTTGGCTTTGTTGCTTTCTAGCTATTCTATAATTGTGGTGGCTCTAACGACTTCCGTTTGGGCATTGAGACAGATAGATAGTGTTAGACAGTGAGGGGAAGACAACTACCAAACTACTACAAAGTGGGTGACAATGGCGACGTCACTTTCCTAAGGAGTATCTATCTCTATCAAACTGTGCTTTAATCATTGACGACGTCTGCTTCTAGTTTGCTTCCTGAACTGCTCCTGGGTGCTGCCTTGATTTCCATTGGGTTGGCTGCGCTTTGCTATTTGGCTTATTGGTTTTTGGTTGATTTTGTTTTGTTTTTTTTATAATTTTACTTTTTAGTATTATTATTTTATTTTTGTTTACGTTTTTCCTTACATTGCGCACTCCGGATCACATTGCTTTTTTGTTGTTGTTGGTGTTGTTTCGATTTGCAGGCCACTTTTGGTTAACAAAGTTATATGTAGTTTATTTTGATGCTTTAAAAACGTTAACTTTTGTTGTTGTTGTTGTTGTTTTGTATTTGTTGATGATTTGAAGGCAACATATTATTCCTACGTAGTGTAATGCGATAGATCTGTTGCGAAAAGTTAATTGAAAATCTCGGCACTAAAAAACAAACTTTAATTTTCAGTTCAACTCAATTCCGAAAACTCAGTTCACAGCGCTGCAACAGCCGTCAGTCCTAACCCCCCCTCCACCACAGGTCTCTCTGTGGGCCGCTCCCGTGGCAGCCCTGGGCCAAAGCAATGATTCGCAACGAACAATCGTAAAATGCAAAAAATAAAAAAAAAAAAAAAAAAACACAAAAAATTAAAGCAATTGGGAAAGGTGAAGTCGAATACGTAGAACTATTGTTGCGCCTGAGTGACACTTCAGCTGCGGTACGATTATTTGTTTTTGGAGTTGGAAATCTCTCGCATTCAAGATATTGCATTTTTAAGCTCTGTACACCTTGTGAGTGTTCAGCAACACAAATAAAATATAATTAAACTAAATGCAATGTGGTAAATTAATAAAAAAAATAAACGATCAAATGCAGCGTGATATCTTTTATAAATAAAGTTTCTGATTTCAAACGAAACGAACTCTGGACCTAAGTTTGTTATTCTGAAACGATATATAAATACCTTTATGGACAATCGAATTCAGTTCGGAAGATGATTCAATTCTGAATATTCACAGCAATGTGAAGCATAAAGTATACGAAAAACGTCGATAGGGTTAGAAGAGCAGAGACATAAAACAAGAGCAATCAGTGAAGTGAACAAAGAAAGCTAATAAGAATAAGAAACGGCTGTGGAAAAACTTCTACTATATACTCATATATAGAGTGAGTAGAACATGGGATAAACTGTTGTCAATTTAGTGTTCAGAACCCATTATCTGCACACAAATGGGAAATTAAGCTATTATGGTCCAACATTGCTTTTCACTTTGCCTGAAAAACATAAAATTTCAAAATAAAAATTGAGAAACAAAAAAATCTTCCGTTAAAAAGAAATTTAATGGTGATTTGTAAATTTATAACGAGCTGATGTAAACCCAGACTCGTCTTACTCAAGTGATATTTAAAACTAGTTAATAATTTCAAGGGAGTATAACATATAGCAGTATATAGAAGACATTTTAAAACACACTGAGAATTATTTCTTAAAGTTTTTAATAATTGTTGTTTATTAAAATTCTAAGAAAATAGTAGTTTTTGATTTACTCAATGAGTAAAAATATTATCTAACTATTCTATTTTAAGTCAGCTGTTTTGTCCAGAGCTGTCCAAGATTCCCAAATACCAAGGTCTTACTGACATATAATGAATTTCCTTCTTCCTATAGAAAGTCAGTTGAACTAAATATAATGTAAAAACTTCATAGCGATCATTTCTAGTAGTTTAGGTGAATATAAAAAACAAAATTGCAGATAAATATTGCCAGAATAGCGATTGAAAAATTATACAAAAACACATATTCTCTTTTCATTTACTCAGCAAAGGCTACACATATGATTTCATGCAGTCAGCTACATTATAAGTGAAAGGAAAACAAGAAATTGTAATATTATGAATAAAACCCTATGGTTAGCAGAGCGACTGAAGCTCTCGTTAAACATCACAGCTGGAATCTGAAAAGGGTTCTTCAAAAAAGTATTTCTATACAAAGTGATAGTGATTTTCACAGAAGATGAATCGATCGAAATAGAGAAATTTTATAAGCCAAAGGATTATCGCCACCTGAATCCTTAACATATTAGAGGCTCACACTCACTATTCATAACACCAAGCCTAAAACTGAAATTCAATCCTAAACCATTAGTACTGACGATCTCAAATTCTTAGCTCAAATTAAATAAAAATAAATATAAATAAAATAGATGTCACCAAACATCCAACGATTCCAAGCCGCACAACAAACAAAATTTCAGCGAACCAAGTAAACAAATGGAAATTATTTTATTGCAAAGCGTTATTGTCATTTGGTTTGTGTAAGTGTGTGTGTGTTTCTTAATGCGCGACCTGATCTTTCCCACACCCACATGAACGCACACAGACACAGGCACTGCCAAACAGAGAGACAACAAGAAAGTACATTGCATGCAATGAGGACGGCGGGTTGACTCCCACAACAACAAAAACAACAAGTGCAACGGCGGGCCTATAATAACGCGCAGCATGCAAGCTTTCACAAACAGACAACAGCTCACACATACACAAACACACAGAGTACATGCACCGTTACAACAAGAGCAGAAGTTAACTGGCAGCGGCAACAAACACGTGACCCGACAATTGTGACAATTGGCAAAAAAAAAAATTGATGGAAAAAAAAAACAAAAAACCAAATCAAATGAGCGGAGAAGCAATAAACAGTTGAACGATCGATACATATTTAGAGAGAAAGCAGCAAGCATTGGGGAGCTTCGATCAGTTAAGCACTTCCCACACACACACACACACACACACTTAAATAGCAAAAGGAAACATAAGAAGGCTATCAGATGAGCTTTGTCTTTGCCGGCCGGCGGCAGCCATTTTGCACGTGCGATCAACAAAAGCTCACTGCCATACACGCACACACACATGCATTTTATATATGTTTGCACTCTGATGTGTGTGCTATGCGTGGTCCTGACAGTATGTCAACTGCCCTTATGTATGTAAGTGTTGTTCGCTTTTATGTTTGTGTGCATTTCCGCTTTGCAACTCTTGGCCTAAAAAACACTTTTTGTCACTTTGTCGCTTTGTTTGCAATTAAAATTGAATTGCGGCGCGCACTTTTTTGTATTTTTATACATAAATATATTATATAATCGTCAAAATTTGTAATGGCATTGCAGCAGTAAATAAACAAATGCAATTTGTTTATGTCATTGTTATAACATTGTATTGTTATTTTTATTATTATTGCAACTATTACGCACTTCAGTTGCAACTGTGAGGTGCAGATTTTTGGACTGAAATTATATTATTTATATTGCTTGCTTGCTGCTGCTTGCGCTGCGCTGACTTTTTGCGCGCACACGAACGCGACAACCAACAAGACGACACTGAAACTCAAACACAGAGGCAGGCAACCACACGCAGGCAAGGCACAGGCACAAGCATGGCACGGCACGGCAGCGCCAAACGTAGCCGTAGCCCCAAATGAAGCCCCAACACATTGAGACACACAGCGTCACAGTAGCAATAGCACGCGCTGCACTCATCGTTACGTGCATGTGCATGCATTGGTGTGCTTGTATTGGTGCACGTATTTGCATTGGTAGTTGTGTAGTTAGAGCAAAGCTTTGACGCTGACTGAGGCTAGGCAGCGACGCGACAGCAATAGCAAAGCAACGTGCTATGCCGGCTGCATAAAGCGCATGTACTGCATCAGCATCAGCACAGCTGATAGATAAGTGATAAGCGTTGCAAGAGCGACAGCGTTAGAGCTACCACCAGAGCGTAACACTTCGAGAGCAGATGTTGCCAATTTAAGAGTAAAAGCTTTCAAAGCTGACACTGTAAGAAAAGTGTTCAAAAACATTGGCAAACTTTAAAAGAATTTAATTCGACGTGTAAAAACAAACATCACAAATATCGCCGATCGATACATTATTAAATGCTATATAAAAAACTAGAGCAAGAGACACTGGCGCTCTTCTCTGAACATATATATGTATGTCTACGTATGAATGAATGTACCTATGAATATAGTATGAGTGTAGGGCCGCAGAGATCGGATCGGGATAGCTTCCTTTTCCTCGGGTGTCCGTAGTTAGCCTTCCTCTTCTCTTGTTCTGAACTTTTATCAGATGTCAGAGATTCGTGAATTAATATGAGATGTTATGTTGTAAAAGTAACATGAAAGAACTGTGTAGAATCAAAGAAGTAAGCCGAGAAAAAAATCTAGGAAGGAATGGGCAATTATAGAGTTGATAAATAAATAAGCAAATTGACCTGAAGCGTATGATGGGGTGCGAGAGAAAGAGATGGCTGTATGCGCAGAGACGAGAATGAACTCAAAGGAAGGAACAAGCTTTGCATGGGTGAGTGCGCTTGTTAGAAAAGTGAATCAGTCTCATAAAACAAGATACGAGAGCACACCCCATATGAAGAAATAAAGGGCTTTGTCCAAAGGGGATAGGAGACGGCCTGTCCAAGGGGGAGTCAATATCAATATCTTCTTCTGATTTCCAATTTTGTTTTTTTCTTATGATGGGTAGCCCGGAGACTTTATTCACAGCCACGTTGCATTTGCCTTATCATCATAATTGGACGCTACACATTCTGAGTCTCCCAAAAAGGAACTCCAAGCATTAAGGATTCGCGACTCTCCAACTAAATACTCATCCATTTGCATTCTTTATTTCGTTTAGAATACACAATAGCGGCAAAAGGCAAAATTCAGCACATCTCTTTCCTTTACGCCAAACTGGGACAAATCTCGATATAAACATACGCTTGAGACTATTCAAAAACAGCGGGTGTTCACCCAAAACGATTGGTCGAGAGAAAAGTAAAACTCAGAAATGTTTCATGTATTTGATGAAGCACACAGTGAATTTAGCAACTCGGAGTTGGGGACTCCCAAAACATTTACTAACTGATACTAGGGACTACAACAAAAATTAGTATGGGGCTCCTATGCAGCCTTATTTGATCCTCCATCAGTGTCGCAGGACGCCTGTCTAGCCTGTCTGGGCGGTCACCGGCTTTGTGGGAGGCGGGGGCGGTGTGGATGTGTCTGTCGTCGTCGACCGCTCCTTCTCCTTGTTCCAACTTTTGAGGCCCTCCGGCAGCGTTGTGTCCTCCTCGAAGGAGCCGGTGCCTTCAACAAACTCTTCGTAGGTGGACTTCTCCTTGAAGGGACGTGGGCCAAGCAGCTCGATCATGTCGTCGCGACTTAGGACCTCGTTTTGTAGCAATCGCTCCGCCACACGACGCACATCCTCCTTGTGCTTAGTGAGCAAATCTGTTGTGGCTGTGTGCGCACACTTGATGATGCCGCGCACCTCGCTATCGATTATTTGCGCCGTGTCTTCAGAGTAGGGCTTGCTGAACACGGGATCGCCTCCCTGACCCACATCGAAACTGACCTGACCAACCTTCTCATTCATGCCGAAGCGCACGACTTGGGAGTAGGCTATATCCGTAATCTTCTTCAGATCATCTTGTGCGCCAGTGGTGATGCGGTTGAAGAACAGCTCCTCAGCTACTCGGCCGCCCAGTGTCATGCACATGCGATCGAACAGCTGCTCTTTGGATAATAGATAGTGATCCTTGGGCAGATACTGTGCATAGCCTAAGCCCTTGCCGCGAGGGATGATGGAAACCTTCAGCAAGGGATCGGCATGCTCCAGAAACCAGCCGGCCACCGCATGTCCTGCCTCGTGGTGGGCCACTGTGCGCTTCTCCTCCGGCGCCAGAACATTGGTCTTTTTCTCCATGCCCGCTATCACACGCTCAATGGCCTGCTCGAAATGCTTCAACACAATCGAGTCCTTGGAGTCGCGGGCAGCAATCAAAGCCGCCTCATTGCACACATTGGCAATGTCGGCACCAGTGAAACCAGGCGTCAGAGCAGCCATTTTACGTGAGAGGTCGTTCTTGTCCAGCTCCGTCTTCAACGAACCAAGATGCACCTTAAAGATGCTAGCTCTGCCCTTTATATCTGGGGCCGGCACATAAATCTGACGATCGAAGCGACCTGGTCGCATCAGCGCTTTGTCCAGTATGTCAACGCGATTGGTGGCAGCAAGGACAACAACATTTGTGGTGGTATTGAAGCCGTCCATCTCCACGAGCAGCTGATTCAATGTGTTCTCCTGCTCCGAGTGGCCACCAAATGTTTTGCCGCCACGCTTACGTCCAACAGCATCGATTTCATCAATAAAAAGGATACAGGGCGCATGCTTCCTAGCCATGGCGAACATGTCACGCACACGGGATGGACCCACGCCCACAAACATCTCGAGGAACTCGGAGCCGGAGACGGTTATAAAGGGAACATTGGCCTCGCCAGCGGTAGCCTTGGCCAGCAAGGTTTTACCCGTGCCAGGTGGTCCTGTAAGCATGGCCCCTTTGGGTATTTTGGCGCCCAGATCAATATACTGTTGCGGATTCTTTAGGAAGTTGACAAATTCCATAATTTCAATCTTGGCCTCCTCGCAGCCAGCCACATCCCTAGAGACAGACAAAAATTACTTCACTTACGTTTAAGATCAGGTTTGGTTAGCACAGACTTACTTGAAGCCCACACCAATCTCTGTGGGATTGATCAACTTAGCAGTGGACTGCATGACGCCGCCAAAAAGGCCGCCACCTTTGCGTCCACGTCCGCCGCCCATCATATCGGCGGATTTCCTCATCATGTAGACGAGAAAACCGATGATCAGCAGCGTGGGCAGCAATCCCGTCAGGCTGGCGGCTTCCACTTCGTTGCGATAGATCACGGGCACAAAGTTAATCGATTCCGTGCCCAGCTCCGTTTGGGCCGTCTCCAGATTTCGCTCGAACGAGTCAACGCTGCCAATGTTAAACCACAGCACTCCGCTGCCACCACTGCTCTGCTGTAGGCGCACGCGCACCCACTTCTTGTTGACCACCTCCAGTTTCTCCACAATGCCCTTGGAGAGGTAGCTGCAGAGGAAGAGCAAAGCCAGAAAGAGAAAGCGCAAGCGCAGCGGATTACATAATCATATTCTACGGAAATTTATCAATTAGAGCCGGCAGCATCGCTGCTATCCCATTGCAGTACACACCTGTTGACAAATTCCTTCCACGAGATTTCCTTGTAGCCCATTTCGAAGAAGGCAAAGGAGCCAACCAAAACTACTGCTCCAATAGCACCGAGCACTATCCACCTTTCACGATCCCCGCCGCTGCCCTCGCCTAAAGGCCGGCCTCCAGGCTGACCAGTGCCACGTCCAGCCGGCCCTCGCGAACTATTGCTAAACATGCCGAAGTTCCAGTCTGACTTGGACTCTGTGGCGGCGCTGCTGCTGGGTCTGGGCTTCGCTGCGGGCGCTTTGTCTGATGAGCTGCTGTTGCCGTTTGATGATTTTCCGGATGTGGGTTTCTTCTCGCCGGCGGCGCCTTTAGGTTGCGTCGGCTTGCCACCAGCCTCGAAGTACTTTTCGAAACCCTTCGGCGGTTTTTTGCAGAGCAACTGCACCTGTTTCACAATGTAGCGTAGCAGTGGCGACGACATCTCAACCGACAGTAGGCCAAAGCCAGCCTCACGCTGTACCTGCGAGGACAGCATTAGAGTAATGCTGGTCAGGATTGGCAAGCTCCTTGCACTCACCTTATTTGTGAGCGGGCCTTTCATATAGCTCCGTCTCATCAGGCTATTCATCGCCTTCGCCGAGCTCAATAGCCGGAAAGCCATGATGTCTGTATGTTGGCGGAGTTTTCCGGGCGGGCGGGTGTTGGTCTTCCCACCAGACTTTTCTGTTTAGGTTATTCAACGATGAGACTGCTGTTCTTGTTGTTGTTGTCGGCGATTTGCCTCTGCTAGCTGCTGCGCCGATGATTTCTACTTACTACTATGTAAATTTCGTGCTAACTACTGAGTTATGTTGAATACGTAAACTGCCGTATGGTTGCCGCTTCATATGGTAGCACGTCGTTTCCAATTTAATACGATGTCCTATATATAAAAATATGATTCCAATATTATTACGCGCACGGGTTCGCGATTGTGAAATTTCGATGTTTTCGGCTCGTAATGCAGACTACCGATATATATGTTATATCGATACTTTATGGGTCGTCGACTTCGACACTGCCTTTGGGTACAGCTATCGATAGATTTGTAAATATTCGATTTGCCATTATGAGTTTGTTGTATATTAATATATATTAGAATTAATTTATATCATATTAAATTATTGATCCATCTCTTCTATATTTTGGGCAATATTTAATAAGATAAAAACCTCTTCTATATAACCTGAGACAACTAGTGGGATATGCACATATCTTTATTATAGTTTCTTACAATTATAATAAAAACAATCCAAAACAAACGAATCAGCTGTTTTATTGTCCATTAACAATTTTTAGTGTGTGCAATGGAAACGAAAAATAATATAATGAACTAGAATGTATGCCAGTGCTTAAAATATCAAAATGTGTTCAGACTGAATACTTGAAAAAGTATCGACAGCTCTAATGCAAATGCTGCAGCAGTGTTGCGCATCGTAGATATGCATTCACAAATATATAAAATGTATTTATTTATAATTATAGTCAAATACAACAATAATATATTATTACTGCTACAATTGTAAGATGTCCCAGTTGAATATTTCCATTATCTTGCGAAATATTTTACAATTTTCCGGCAATTTTTCCCATTGTTGAGCACTGAAAACATGGCGGCCGTATGCAGTGTTGTGCTGTGTGTGGTACGTATTGTTGGTAGTGAAAATTTTCTTTTCTTCAAATTAGACAATAAATTAACTCAAATTTGTGTCGCAAATATGCACAAAACAAGCTCAAAGTCATGTAGTGCTTCAATCATATGGAGTTTTAGAAATTTCGTACAGTTTGAGTGTCTAAAATTGAGTTTTTCTCGGAGCTCCGCTGTCTAAGGTGTACTGCCTACTGAAGAAAAAAGTTTTGCTACCAAGTTGGCACTACGTATATGTGTGCAGATGTGTGCGTGTATGTCTGTGCATGTATATGTACAGTTCGAGTTTGCTGCTAAATTTACGCAGAAACCACAACAAAAATGTGTAAAAATAGTTTACAAATGCAGTAGTGAAATTTTGTATCCATATCCGTGTACCATGTCTGTATCTGTAGGTGCACGCAAGTGTGTGCAGACGTCGTATGCACATTGGTTCGGGTGTGTGTGCGCAATTTTTTCCGGCAGTCTGCTGGTGCGGCGACGTCGCCGCAATTTTTACAATTTGTATGTATGTATACGTACGTATATATGTGTACACGGTTTGCAACACTGAAAAATCAATAAAAGTGCACGCCAGACTTCTTGTTCTTGGTGTAGATTTCACTTTGAGTTCGGGGGGTGGTATGGTGGGCGCAAAAGGCAGGCTACACATGTGTATGTGTATTTACTATTCAAATGCAATGGGATATGTACACCAGGTTGAGTAAAATTAATTCTTAAAGCCTGAAATATAATTTGAAGAATACACGTAAAACATACATATAAACTTCTAAAGAACCCGTGATAATCAATAATAAGTTAGTTATTGAAGGCTTTAACTATGACTTGTTGTTCGGGAATATGCATTATAGTATCAAAACAATCAGTATGCAATATATTTTGTTCGAATATAAACTAAATAATCATTTTCATTAAGCAATTTTTATATATTTTAGCTATAAACCGCACTTCGGAATAGTCCATTTAGCACTTAGTTGCATTTCAAAGATATTAGATCAGAAAATAAAAGCAGTTATCACACGTATAGAAAATGAAGCAAAACATGGAAAACCATAATAAAAAAACACCTAACTTTGCATTTAATGCTGCTGGAAAGTTTGATTATTATTACTGCATTTAAAGTTTCCTTCCAAAGATTACTAAATTGTTAACATCACCAATAAAGTAAAAGTTCTTATAAAGAGAAAGTTTTTAGAAAAAAAGAGAAAGAGGCTAGTTCACTTATCCAAAAAAAATCTTTACTAATTAAACAATTTTTTATTTCTCTTACAGCTTTTGTAACTAAAACTCCGTTTTGACATCACTTTCATCATAATCTGAATAAAAACAAAAAATAATAATAATATAAAAAATACACAAAAAAAACCATCGAAAACACGAATCAAAAAATAATAATAAAATCATATAATTAATGAAAAAGTTACATACCTAAAAATCCAACAACAACTACAACAAAGCTCAAAAAGTCTATGAGGCGTTTAAACCGAAGAAGGAGAAAGGGCGACGACGCAAATTCTGCCATAAACTTTTAGTTTTTTTGAACTCTACTTTTCGTTTTTGCATTTTTCTTTAATGAAAAAGCTAACTAATGTTAACTAAGTGTACTGTGAAAAGCCGAAAACAGCAAAAGCAACAACAAACACGACAACTTGTAACAACAACAATAAACACTTGGGTCCGCCGCTTGCTGGGGGCGCCCGTTTAATTGGGTGTATGTGAGAGCGAGAGGGACTGATACGTAGCAAACGAAGAAGACAAAGCGACTGTGCAAAAAAGAAAGAAAAAACAACAACAAGTAACAAGCCAAGCTTGAAACGAAGACTTTCAAAAAACCAACAACAACAAACAAACCAAACAAATTGAAACGCTGTGAAATTAACTCGTCAATACTCAAAAGCAACAAAGAGAAAACTGCAACAACAACTGAAGTTAAACGGAGTTGGAAGTCGTCATAGTCGTCGTCTACAACTAATTAAAATACAAAAGCAAATACAACAAAACCACGCACGCACTAAAAACACACACAAAAACAAGCAAGAACGGAAACTAACGGCAAATTGCAAACGCTGCGGCGTTGACGTCGTGACAACGTCATCAAAAGCTCTCGAATACAAAAAAAAAGATAAGCATTCAACAAAATTTAATTCAAAAGAAAAAGCAAAACAAACTACACGTTAAAACAATCCCAAAATTCCTCATTTTTCCTCAAAAGCTTTAATTTTAATTACGAATTTTTGTTAAGTCAAAGTGAATACAATTTGCTAATTATTTAAAATTAAGACCAAAACAATAACAGCAACAACAACAACAACAAAAACGTCGCCTTTACAAGTAAAAACAAGGAGCAAAAAAAGGAAACAAGCAAACAGCAACAACAAACCAACAAACAACTGAATTAAAGTTTTAAAGTACAAAATAACCGGGAGTAAAAACAACAACAACAAATAATTTAAACATATTAACAACAATTTAATTTAAAGCGCAACATCATTTAAATTATTTAGACAAAAAAAACAACAGCAACAAATAACTGTAGTTCTTAAGAACCTAAACCGCCAGTCCCCTCAGCAGGGCACGGCCGTGAGTGCAACACACGCCTAAAGAAAGTAACGGAACTGTGTCTGAGCCAGCCAGGGAGAAGAAAGAGCGCGCAGGTGCAGCGTGCAAAAAAAAAAACACTGACAAAAATCAGCCACAATTGTGCCGCAAAAAAGTGTGAATAGTAAAACGCAACGCAAAAAAAAACTATATAAAAAATTACTAAAATAAAACATTAAAAAACGGTAACAATAAAAGTAAACATTTAAAACCAAAAATCTACAAGAATTCTATTAATTTTTAAGTCACCTTTACAGCTGAAATAATAACAACAGCAACAACAACTGAGTAACACAAAATACAAAAACAAAAGCAACATAACTTAGCCAATCAAATAAAGAACTTGTACATAACTGAAAAGGAAAAAAAAAAAACAAAATCAATAAACAAAAATTTAAAAAACACTGCGCGGCCTTGTGCCAAAGCAACGATTTTTTTTTATTAAAAAAATTGTTTTTAATAGTTTTCATTTTTTTATAAGTGTACCTAGTGAGAAATGTTAAAAGTCTAAAATGCATAACATTTAAAAAAAAAAGCAACTGCAACAAAAAGAAAACAAAAACAAATTCAAAGAAAGATTTAACAACTCTGTGATAATTACTGTAAATTTATAAATTTAAAGAAAGAAAAAAAACGAAAAAAAAATCTCTAATGCATAAATAACAAAAGGAACACTTAAAAATTAACTATAATTTTTAAACCATAGAAGCAAGCGAAAAAAAACAAACAAATATCTTAAACAACAAAACAACTTTACACTTAAGAGCAAATGCAAATTAAAAGATAAAAAACATTGAAACAAATTCGTGATATCTTAAAGGACTTCGATACATATACTATAGTATATTATATATTATATTATATAAACTTTAAGTAAAAATAGGCTTAAAACAAAAAAACCATAAGTGAAATACAACCAACAACAACAAGAAACCAACAGCAAAAAACCCTAGGTTATAAAAAAAAGACTTCAAAACGCATTCAAAAATATAAATATATATATTTCAAACAAAAAATTAAAAAAAAAAATACAAAAAAAAACACGTAGGCTTAATAAGTTCAACAAAGTTAATAAAAATAAACACACACACACACACATGAAGAGTATCTATCTAGCTCTATATATATATATAAACTATAAACTTAAAAACAAAATAAAACATATAGACTCCTAATATTTGTATAGTGAATATATATAGTAAACGAAACAGCAATAAAGTACATACAAAACGTGTAACCGAAAAGTAATAGCAACATACAGCGAAATATCGAAAAACTTGCCCAATTTGGTGCCAGCAAATATAGCCCCACCATATACGCCTCATCCCAAACAAAAAAAGGCGGGCAGGCAGGCGCTCTATAAGGCTAAGGGTATTCCAAGTACCAAAAACACCAAGTAAGCAAAGAAAACAAAAACACTTAATAAAATAAATCACTACTACTTCCTAAAACCACAACGATTGCCTACAAATATATATTATATATATGTATATTATATATAGAAAAAATAATGAAAAATTACAACAAAACAATATACGCATCAATTTAAACACTTTCCAAAAACTAAAACTAAATTGAATAACAATTTATTTAAATTCAAAATATCAAAAACAGGCTAGCTCTTATCTGTAACCCAAACAAAACAAAGTATTCCGTAAAAAACAGCCCAGTGTATTTTTCTAGTAAAAAAAACAAAAAAAAACTAAATAAAATAACTTAGAAATTAAACCAAAACCAAGCCTAAACTCGAACGTTTTTTGAACAAATTGCAATAATTAACTAAAGATTTCAATAAAAATACAATTATATAATACAAAATACAACAACAACCAACCAACGTCAGCAGCTAATGCATTTTCAACAGAATACGAATATATTTTGAAATAAAAAATAAAACATACGGAACACGGAGAATTCACGAAACCAACAAATGCAGCATTAACACCATCAACAGCGATAGGTAGGTTAAATAAGGGTGTAACCATACCGCAGTCCTCGTCTCCCCGGGGAGCGTCTCTATCGTAGATATGTTAAAGAAGGACTATCAATGTATCGAGCCAGCAAACGATGATGTGCGTGTAAAAATCCAATATGTACGAGAAAGCAGATAGTGTTCACGGATACAATTTTATGCCAAACTCTTATCAAATCGTGTTTCGGGAAGTCAAGTCTAGTATGCGCTCTATTGATTGTCTATTTCCAAATACAAAATTGCAAGAGCTGTGGTCAATTGCCACCTCTGCACCGCATTTCGTCAGTCTTTCGTCGGCGGTGACCCCTATACATGTATTCTGCTATTAACATGTAATATCTATATAATAGTATATTTAAAAAAAGATATAAATAGTTAAACAAAAGCATCTGTTTGACTTCTTTTCACAATTTACATCTCCCAGCATCAATGTGAATACACTAACAGTACATTGTTAGCTTAATGACGCTCTCTTACTCTCTTTGCCGAATAAAAAAGCTGCACTTTGAGTTATCTTATTTTAAAGTTATTGCAATTTATCTAAAAGGCAGAAGAAAACATTTTCGACCCCATAAAGTTTATGTATTCTCGATCAGCATCAACAGCCGAGTCGATCTAGCCATGTCCGTCGGTCCTTTCGTGTGTACACCTAGATCTCGAGACTGTAAGAGCTAGAGAGACCTAATTTGGTATGTAGACTCCCCTTGTGGGGCGTCAACTGCCCCGCAAAACCTTATATCTTCCACAAATTCTATTTGCATTTAGTTGGTTTTTCATCCAAATTGAATCAAATTTGGTTTGTATCCATCCAGTTCGTTGACCGAAGTTGATCAGGAACGGTTTACTATATTATAGAAGTTTATTAGGTACAGGGTATTTAATTGTCTAGCAAGCTCGACTGTCGCGTTCTTACTTGTTTTAACTACATAACTGCTCTTTTTTCTTTTCATGTATCCTAATTCCCAGAACAGCAGCCACATCATCAGCAGCGATAGGAACTTTCTACAACTTCAAAAATAAAACAACTTAACGTTACAATATTTGTCGGCATTTCTTATAAAACAACAAACAAACAAACAAAAAAAAAAACACAAACACACACAACATACACAAAAATTTTGAGGTGGCAACCATTGCCTCTCCAAAAGGAGGACAACAACAACAAGGTGACAAACAACAGCAACAAATGTTTTTTTATTAACTTCGAAGACAAGGAATTTCAGTGCCTCTTGTGCCAGTGTTTAGCCAAAATATTTATACACAACATATACGTATTTATTGCTTAGTTTTTTCTCTTTGATAAAAAAAATTACACAAAAAATAAAAAAAAAGAATATAAAAAAATCAATTAAAATAAATATAAACCACAAAGTGTAGCAGTTCAATTTTTGAGCCGTTACTAAACGCGTTCGCTCTCTTCAAGACTACTCGCTCCAACCAACGTTCTCCTCCGGATTCATTCATCAGCCAACTATCTTCGATCACCGTCACGCACATTCTTCAACACTCAACAAACAACTACAACAAGAACGGCAACCAGTCAATCAGTCAGCCAGTCGCTATTGCTAGTCGTTTATCAGCATTTTTTGGCAATTAACCAAGATGAATACGCAATCCAAAGGATACCGCACTGGCGAAGGTACGTTTGGGGTTAATATTATAAGTTTGTGAAACCAACGATTAAGTAATTCAAGGATAAATTAACGAAACTCGTTCTCGTTTACTTCATCTCCGTTCAGGCGACCTTATTCTGAACGAGAACCAGTGAACGAAAGAACTGATTAAAATAGTTAATTTAAAAATTATGATCTTACTTACTTAATATCTTACGTTACCAACCACAGCTGAGGGGCCAAACGCCATCGGCTGTGCTATTGAGAACATAAACAAAGCTAATTTACGCAATTATAAATTATACGTATTTTCGAGCAGTACATGCAACAGAGAGAAGAGAATCACATTTCCAGTTATTATTATTATTATTACTGACAGTTATTGGCCTTTTCTTTGTGGCAATTCCACGTTCATCTATGGCAACCTCGAAGGCTTTTTATAGAATTGGAACTGCAATTGTATCAAAATCGGGAAAAAGTTTGTTTCGGAAATGTGAGCGCTTTTTAACGAATTTGTCCTGACACCGATAAATATCGACATATATCAGTGGGAAATAATTTGTACAATGTACTAATATTGGCAAGGGAAAGGTAAAGAGTCATGTTAGTAAGGAAAATGACAAATCGACTAAACCCTATTTATCGATAAGCATTAATATATATATATATATATATATCGGTGGGGAAACATATTTAAAATCTACTAGTGTAGGCTAGGTCAAGATCAAGAGCTATATATCGGTGCTATATATCGATTTATCAATATAATATTCAAAAAATATTTAAAGTATGCTAATATCGGCCTGGGTTACCTACCCCAGGGGTTGGAAAAATATATATATAGTATCTATAAATATCGATATATTTAAAAAAATGATCCTCCCCCATTGTCATTACAGAAATCTATGATAATTTGTCATGCGATGGCTACTTCAATATGAATGCCATGCGCAATTTGGGTATACCCACAACCTTTCCGACCATTGGCACTTTTACGATCGATTCCACCACACTTGGTCTACAGCCACAAGGCCAGGGACCACAGACACCATCCGCTGTCCAATTAGCTCAGGCTTTGGGACCGCAGCAGCAGCCCCCGAACATGCATCATCATCAACAGCAGCAGCAGCAACATCAGCAACATCAGCAGCAGCAACATCAACAACAGCAGCAGCATCAACAACAGCAGCAACAACATCTACAGCAGCAGCAGCAGCAACATCACCAACAGCAGCATCCAAGTATTGGCATGTTCGATGCGAATGAGGTCAACGATGTCATACAGAATCCGCCACAGATTGGCGTCTTTCAATCCAACAGCGTGCTTACTAATGGAGCTGGCAGCTCATCGTCCATCTTTGGCTCGCAGTCAAGCAACTCGTCTGCTGCAGCCAACAATGATCCCAATCAGGCTACCCGCGAAACGGGCATCATTGAGAAGCTATTGGTGGGTTCTCTATATGGCAACTAATCATGCTGTATTCATCTGCTTAACCTCTCCTGCTTATCTTTCAGCACTCTTATGGCTTTATCCAGTGCTGTGAGCGGCAGGCGCGCCTCTTCTTTCATTTCTCGCAGTTTAGCGGCAACATTGATCATTTAAAGATTGGAGATCCCGTCGAGTTTGAAATGACCTATGATAGGCGCACAGGCAAACCGATTGCTAGTCAAGTTTCCAAGATAGCCCCCGAAGTTGTGTTGTCCGAGGAGCGTGTCACGGGCACTGTTACAACCGAGCTGCGCACCGATAGCGCCAACAACGTTCTCAGCTCCAGTGAGACCACAGGACGCATTAGCTATGAGAATCGCGGCGAGTGTTTCTTTCTACCCTATACCAAAGATGATGTCGAGGGCAATGTCAATTTGCTGGCTGGCGACAAGGTCAGCTTTCAAATCGCAACCAACCAAAGGTAAATGCAGTGTGAGGGAAGCTCCTACCAGCCACCAACTCACCATTTATTTTTGCACCACAGAGGTAATCTGGGAGCCTGTCATATACGCCTAGAGAATCCGGCACAGCCAGTCAAGTATCGTGGTGTCGTCTGCTCAATGAAGGAATCATTCGGTTTCATTGAGCGCGCTGACGTGGTCAAAGAGATCTTCTTTCACTTTTCTGAGGCCGAGGGCAATGTGGAGCTGCGTCCGGGCGACGATGTCGAGTTTACCATCCAGACGCGCACGGTAAGTAGGAATGAGAAGCTCACTTACATACTCCTCCATTAAAAAAACAGCAGTCTGCTTCTGTGACCCCGCAGGGCCGTGAGTTTGCCTGCAATATTACGCGTCTGCCACCCGGATCAGTGATCTTCGAAGATGTCGATAGCACCATTTACAAGGGACAGGTGCTGAAGTCTTTGGATCGCAACAATCCGGTGCGCCAGAACAATGATCCCTTGCCAGGACGCATTCGTTATCGTGCCCTGGACTACTCCGAGGTAGAGGTGCCATTTGGCGACAAGGATCAGAAGGGCGACTTCACTTTGCGTCACGGCGATTGGGTGCAATTCTTGCTGGCAACCGATCGCAGAGATCAGCTGCAGCGCGCCACCTCCATTGCCCTGCTGGATGAGACCTTTAAGGTGTCGGGTGAGAAGCGAGAGCAAGGGACCATAGCCTCCCTCAAAGAGGGCTTTGGTTTCCTGCGCTGTGTGGAGCGGCAGCAACGTTTATTTTTCCACTACACCGAGGTGTTGGATACGGTAAGCCAGAGCTGCTCAAGGCAGTACAAGAGAACATTCATTGTGATACCTTCCTCTATTTGTAGAGCCGCGAGATCAATGTCAACGATGAGGTGGAGTTCACGGTCATACAGGAGCCTGGTTTGGCATACAACAACTCGCGTTTGCAGGCCATACGCATTAAGCATCTGCCACCCAATTCCGTGCAATTTGAAACTCTGATGGCCAGCAACATTGAGGGTAGGATTTGGGGAATTCGTAATCGTTTGTGGAATTTATCTATGCAAATTAAAATCAATGACTGTCCCTTATCGGCGCCTAAACTATTGGACCATTTAATGTGTACTAATAAGAGCTATAAATCTGTGTGGGAAAACCCGATAGGTCGATAATGGATGCACAAAGAATTTGGGGAATAATCAATGGAATCCATATATACACAATATATATGTCGGTGTTGAAAACCCGATTTATCGACATATAGCGGTGTGGAATAATTTGTACTTTGTACTAATATCAATAAACAGAAGGTTAATAGTTATAGTTCAGTGTGGAAATTGAATGGAATGTACAATATGCTCACATCGTCCAGAAGAATGTCAAAAACTATGTATCCGGTGTAGGAAAACCCGATTTATCGTTAGATATATATACATATATATAACTCTTTGTCCTGACTGACTGATTAACAACGTATAGCCTAAACAATAAGAGCTAGCTGTCTGAAAATGTTCACATATTTAAGATTTAATGACGTAAGGTAAACATTAAGAAGCAGCTTTGCAATATTCCACCTGCAAGTAGGGTCCACATTTTCAAAATTTCTATGTAAATGTCCCACGCGCAGAAGCAGCAGCCAAGCGCATGATATGTACATCCATTCATACGCACATAATTTCAGTAAGTCTGAGAAGTTCCAAAAGAACCCGGGCAACGCCTAGTAAAACTTGCTAGTCGATAAATATGTATATCGTTTCTAAAAATATTTTAAGCATGCTTATATCGGTTAGGAAGAATACATATTTAAGTATTTTATATACTGACATCGATAAATCGATATATTTAATTAAGGATCAGGGAAATGTCACATATGTCATAAGAGTATACAGGCTTGCTAGTTCTTAATGAAGTTAATTTTATGTCTCTGTTTTTAGGCTGCGTGACCCGTGAGGCTCCCAAGAGCCCCATTAAATCCCAAGATCGTGTCGAAGGCGGCGTCATTACCTATGAGCATGGTGATGTTAAAAAGACTATAATGTATTTCCTTAAAGACTGCGAAAAACCACCAAGAATTGGCGAGCGCGTGCGCTTCGATATATACATGGTAAGGAAATGCATCTAACACGATAAGGGAACTCCTCTTAATCCTCAACCTCTCTACGACAGGTCAAACGGAACAAGGAGTTTATAGCCGTTAATGTGCAGCAAATTTCTTTGCAACAACAACAACAGCAGCAACAAGAACAACAACAACAGCAACTCTTGACGCAACAAGCTGCTGGCCAGCAGCCTCAACAGCAACTGCAGCAGCAGCCGCAGCCTGGCAATGTAAACCAAAATGAGCAATTGCTACTCTCCAATGGTGGCGGCACTGGCCCATCGCTTCAGAACGGATATGTAATGCATGGCAGTCCCGTTGGAAGCACCAGCAGTGTGGGAAGCAATTCCACCCAGCAGCAGCAGCAAACCCAAATCTGCCAGCCGCACATTGAAGACTTTAAGCAGGAGAATAATAATCACTCCGGCTCCGAGGGCGGTCAGGTTTATCGTGGATTTATAGCTGTCATCAAGGAGAATTTTGGCTTCATTGAGACCCTTTCCCATGATGAGGAGGTCTTCTTTCACTTTAGCAACTATGCAGGCAATCCCAATTGGCTAGAGCTGGGCCAGGAGGTCGAATACACTTTGGCGCCCAATGGCAACACATCCGTTTCGGGCAACTGTCTGCCGGCGGAGAATGTGCGCACCCTCCCTAAGGGCTCCATACAGCAGCCGGCGTTACTGGACACCGTACACAATGGGGTCGTGGCGCGTCCATTGCGCTGCATCAATCCCGACCAGCAAGAGTATGCCGGACTGATTGAAATCTACGATGAACACCGTACTACGATTATATCGCAGCATGAATTTGGCATCACCAGTCTGGTGAACAAGCGGGATCTGTTGCAGAAGGGCGATCTGGTTAGCTTTCGCATAGACGAGAGTGGTCGGGCGGCAGAGGTGAATGCGGTGCGGCAAAAGAAACGAGCCACTGTCGACTCCATCAAGGGCCAGTTTGGATTCCTCAATTTCGAGGTGGAAGATGGCAAAAAGCTATTCTTTCACATGTCCGAAGTGCAGGGCAATACAGTTGCCCTGCATCCAGGCGACACCGTCGAATTCTCTGTGGTTACTAATCAGGTGAGTTAACCTTGAACCCTTAATAATTATACAATTTTGAACTTGAAATATTTATTTAACTTTTCACTGTCCATACACTTTCTCC
This sequence comes from Hirtodrosophila duncani, assembly GCA_037043425.1. Taxonomy (NCBI): domain Eukaryota; kingdom Metazoa; phylum Arthropoda; class Insecta; order Diptera; family Drosophilidae; genus Hirtodrosophila; species Hirtodrosophila duncani. The sequence continues at coordinate 1,500,613 of JBAMBM010000834.1, read as the reverse complement.
AGCGCAATGGCAAATCTTCGGCCTGCAATGTATTGAAAATAAACGATCGTCCCGATCGTCTGATCTCGCGCCTAAAACTCAATGGCGATGATGGTGTGCCTCGTTTAATACTAACACGCGCACCAAAAGGACCGCAGGGCAAAGGCTTCTCACTGATGGCACGACATCCACGCAAGCCAGGTGAGTTTGAAGGATTACCCAGATTCCTCTAATAATAACGGATTTATTAATCCAATTAAAGCGTAAAGCTGCCTTTGGCAGTAATCATTAATAAGTCAACGTTGCAGGCTTAGATTTGGGTGTAGAGTTTTTCGACATGGACAATTATATGTGGCCCTTATACACTCCACAATGACATCATGTTAGTAAAAGCATTGCACCCGTGCGATGCCATCGTCCGGGTCGGTAGATATATAGTGCCTATATTCACTTCACCATGAACACGTTTGAGACAGTACTCAATGTTTAACTAACTCGTATGAACATCTCGTATAGTATATTGGCTCACTCGTATATAAATATCGTACAATTCAGATCGCGTTAGCAAAGAAAGTTCCCGAAATGTTACTTTTTAACGAAACATTCACTTCTTTATATTTACCAAAAATATTACATATATGTATTATACCACTAAGCACGACTGAACTTTCAGCGTTCAGTTCGTCTGTTCGCAACTCAATGAATGACAATGCTGCCCTGCCATAGCCAACGGCGACCGCTGTGGCGGTAGGGACACATCGGGCTTCGAGTCCTCTTCATGTAAGCGTACAGAAGGACAGACAGACAGACACTGGGAGCGACTTCATTTTATTTATATATATGTAACGAGCAACGCCGGGTATATTTGTTAGTACTACTATTATTTTCTATAACATCTCTTGTTTTTTGCAGGCGCCTTGTTGGATTAAACATTTGCTCCAATTCACGATATTAAACGATGCAAATCAAAGACAATTACATACTGCTGCTAGCTATATTCTATATTCTTGTACGTTACAATACCACAAGCAAACTACAACAACAACAACAGCTATAACCTTACATACATTTATAAAGAATATTAATCTAGATGCAAAACAAAAAAGAAAACAAAAGGGAAACACTATTGGAATCGATAATAATATTAATAATAATATTTGAAATCAAACAAAGCATATGGCATACATAAGACATACATACGATACATACATACAATATAATTATGCAAATACTTAACGGTAACTCAACAGTTTCTTTGTGTCTGAAAAAAAACTAAACCTATATTGTTAAATCCAAACCAGGTCGTCCTGCATATACATTTTACACTAGAGTTGGTCCATCAAGCCATTCATTTTAAAGGTAATTTATGCTGATGCCTTAGTTAAAATTATAAATCAATTTTTACTTATTTTGAGGTACAGTAATTGGTGTATAAGACTAATTAGAAGAGTTTTATAGGTATAAATTGTGCTTATAATAAATGGTTTGAACCCAACTCAATCTTAAACATATATAAACGAGGTGTGCTCAAAAAGTAAGGTACATCTAACCTTTTTATCTGTGAAAAACAAACTAAGTATGCTATGTACTTGAAACTCTGAACATATGCTCGGGACATGTGTACCAACACAACAACAACAAAAATTCAATAATAGAATCGTACGTTGCCCGCGAAACTTTAAAAGTCACCTTACATTTTGAGCACACCTCGTACATACATTTATTGTAACTCGCTTGATTTCTGAAGTTGTGTGGCTGCTGATCATCTGATAAATATGAATAATAGAGGAGGCTGGATGGGATGTAACCAAAACGCATGTGTATACGTATACTATTTTCGACTAGTTTGCTTTAATTTTAAAAGGAAAAAAACAAAGAAACAACTTTACATCGTCTATTTAAAAAACAAAAAAAAAAACAAAAAACAATTATTCTATAAATTACGGCAACGAAATCTGTGCACCTATTGTGTTATCAATTATCATTTACGTATAGGAACCAAGCATATATATGCATGTCATATATGTGTACATACACATAGTGGAATGCCATATGTTTGCGGCTATATATGAGGGTAGGCCAAGAAGTATTTGACCATATCGAACATATTTTTCTCAAAATAATTGCGATTATTCATTGTAGTCCATTCTTTGAAACAATTGTTAGCTACAGATCCAAGAACCCTTCTCTTATCTATTGATACGAAAACGAGAAAATAGTGAATTACTTTTGATTCCACTACCTACAAAGCCAAACGTTTGAAACCGCATATTTCAGTCGGATTGGGACATTGCGAAAACTTTTCAGTCAGTGTTCAGACGTCGACGTAGCAAGTCCACGCTGCACGACTATTCAAAATACACTGATTGAATATATTTTTCATCCGAAATATGGATGACAATGCATAATATGTTTTTATACTGCCACACAATGTTCTAAGTTTTGACCTTTTATTGGGTTGAGCTTAAAGAAAGAAAAACCCGAAACGTTGGCTTCTGCTAAAACTTTAGTGGTGATTGTGTCGCTGGCGACCACTGATAGATGAAATGGGTCTCTTTATCAGGCAACTTCCAGAGTGCCTATTTAAGCCACTACTATTATACTGGCGCTCGCATTAGCTGCGGTGTTGACTCCCATTACTAATATGGAACTACTTAGCTCAGTCAATTAGTGCGAAAGCGAAATAGTATCAGTACCAGAACTAGCGAGTCGTGACGTTGCGCTTCGCCTGGCAGAAGCAAAACAACCTTTGCCTTTGCCGGCACTCAAACTACTACAATACTCACTCAACAACTCACACCACCGTTCACTAGGAAACACCGCATTATAACAGTAGTTGACTAGTGGTTGCGGTTGATCGCTGCAGTCCTCTGGTCTTAATGTAGAAGCTACTCTAAACAAATTTTGAGTCCGCAACCTTTCTAGCTCTAACTCAGAGAGAGCACACTTTCTCCAGAAATGTATTAACTTGATTAATAATTAATCAGCAATAAACTATAGTGCAATATATAGTTAAAATTTTTAGGAAAATATTGTTAGGAGGCCGACTACTTTTTAGACTGCCCTCAGTAACACCAAGTGAAATGGCTTATATACTTTTATATATATATATATATATTCTAGAATTCTCTTATAACTGTTCTTTCACTGCTTTCATGACTAATTGTTAACAACTTTCTATTTATTGAATAATTATTTACAAAAAAAAATGAAAAAAAAAAACAAAAAATACCAATCAAGAAGTGAAGCAAAAAGTATTTATACACAAAACAACTAAAAGTCTAATTTGTATACATATATACATACATACTTACATACATATTATACATTAATACTTATATTATTTTGTTTTGTTTAAAAACTGCGTTTGTAACATTTTGCTGAACACAAAGAATATTATGTTGTTTCACGAATTTCTTTTTCTATAAATACATAAATAAAATATTTTTTTTTAGTTGCATCATTCAAAGGGTTGCATTAACTTATTACATACACATACATATATTATACAATTGCATATATAAAACTAACATATTTATTTAAAGAAACAAATCATAACAAAATTAAAAAAGGAAAAACACAAAAAAAAAGAAAGAAAGAAAGAAAGAAATCAATAAAACGATAGATCGTGTGAAGTTGAAGAGCAAATGAAATTTGCTGCGCCAAATCTGTTGAAACCATTTAATGAAGATTATAAAAATAATTTTTAAAAATATATATACATACTACAAACAAAAAAACGAACAAAAATAACAAAAAAAAAAAATACAAAATATTAATAAAGCAAATGCGCTGCGAAAATCGCATCGATAACAAAGAGCAAATATTGTGAAAATTATGAATTTCAATTACTAAGAAAACAAAAAGAAAAGAAACAACAACAACTTAACAACAAATTTGGGATCAGTACGTCCTATTATAGCCATGTTATATATACAACAGAAACAACAAACACTAAGCAACACACAACAAACAAAACAGCAAAGAGCAAGTAACATAGTAACTTTAATAATAATTATATTGATTATTGTACGATGTGTATAACGAAACGATTCTATATATATAACGTCTCGTTACACATGAGCAAGTTATGTTGGGTGAGGAGAAGGTAGAAGCTAGGTGAGGGAAGCGAAGTATGTATGTATAAGTACATATGACGATATATTATTATAATGATAGCGCAGCAGCTCAGTTTTGTGCGCCGCGTTGCGCTTTGACATTTATGCAATGCAAGAAATGAACAGCACAGCAACTAAAGAGAAAATCCTTATTATATAAAAATATATAAAACATTAAAAAAATCGTAAAAAACACCACAAAAATGCAACAAAAAAAAACAAACATACATACATATGTGCTTGAATACGAAAAAAAAATCGCAAACTATATAAGTCAAATAATAAAAAATAAAATACATATTTCAATAAAGCTACAAGTTATGCGTTTTATTTTAAATAATTTACGGGGGCTTATAATATGTTCGCTTCAGGGATATCAGAGAACTGCAGCGATGAACCGCCACTACTAGTCAACTACTGACTGATATATGAGGCACAGTGTATGGTGGTTTTGCTTCTGTCATGCGAACCGCTTACGTCTTAAAGAACGTCGAGTTGTTTTCTGCCTTTGTTGCCATTGCGCCGTGCACTTTGCCATTGAGACCTACTACAAAACGTTACAACGCTCGCCGCCTTATCGTTTATCTGAGCTGAGTAGCTCCAAATGTAGTAGTGGTAATCACCAGCACAACTGATGCGAGCGCCGGTACAATACTAGTGGCGAAATTAGGCAGTCTTACAGTTCTCTGATTTATATGTATGGTCATGCTTATAATATGCGAGTTGTTTAACTCTCGAATGTGATCTGACACAACATTCGAAAGGTTTGGCTCTGTCTTTCAAACTACATATAGCCACAACTCAAATTCGTATATATAAAAAGCAGAGATTGACAGAATCCAAAAATCCTATCTCGTGGGAGATGGATTCTAAAAACACCGACACACGTATATAGACACCAATAGATGCGTACCTCCGTAGTGTGTACGTGAATAAAGTTCGGCTCATGCTTTCATGCAAAGCAAAGCCGTCTCTGCCTATGTGCAGCTTTGGTTTTTCCCGATACTGTGTGTTTGCCTATCCCTGATGTAATCCAACTATTAGCGAACTATGCGATGCCTAATAATCATTCAAGAAAATACCTAATGGGCTTGCCTATTTTTTCTACATTTAAGGACAGAGCAGACAATGATATCCGCTGATTGCTGCTGCCACGAGTAAGTTATCAACGCAAGCTACTAGCTAACAGCTTCTAAAAAATATATAGAACCTTGGAACGCCAGACTCTAATGTAGGCATTGCCAGCCACAGGCGAATGAACGCAATTGGCTTTGTACACCTTAAAGCGCTTTAAAGTAAGAACTGTATGACTATTAAGCCCATTTGTTTTACTATAAAAATTTTGAAATCATCGATCATCATCAATTGAAATTACATTATGTCTAATGTATGCAAGAGAGAAGCAAACCAAAACGCTGTGACAGTCCCTGCTCTAGTGCTTATCAAAAGTTTGCAGTTTTATAAAAATACCAGGCGAATTCTCTGCTGAAACTAGAGAGGAAACTTTTAGGGTGGGCATTTGTAGGGTCAATCAGCTTGTACTCAAGTGAAATCTAGTTTCAAAGCATTTCTTTAGATGGCTCGATGATGTAGCTCCTCATTACCAGTGTGGATGTTGAGTAGCCGTCTGTGAGGCGTCTCCACTTCGATTCCTTAGATGCCTCCAGGCTAAATTGTTGAGTGACAGTAGAGGTTCTGAAACCTATAGAAACCTTGGTATACATGAAAACATCGAGGACCTTGTTAAAAACTTGTACTATTTTGGGTTGAGCTTTAATCAGCTACCTTAACCATTGCGAAGATACTAATACATACTTACACTTTCAGCTATATCGGAGGGTTTCCATCCTATATAGCTAAACAGCTCCTTAGATAATCTTATGCGCCGTTATTTACCCTCGTAATAAAAAACTCAAGATTTTTTTTCGTTTATTTTGTTTTAATTTTATTTATAAGAATAATTTATATCTGCTTATATTTCCGGTTACATGACATGACTATGGTATGGTATCTCATCGTTATTTCAATATACGCTCTCGAACTACTCCTAAAAAAACTGTGACTTGTTCTTTAATTTTATTGACATTTATCGTTTTTGTGTTCTTGCTGTTATGATCTCTAAATGTTATCTATTTAAGCGCCGTAGTGAGTTCTCCTTCTTATGATTTGCTTTTGTTTTCGTTTCCCTCCTTTGCTTAAAATTCAAATTTCTGTATATAGTTTTTGAGGTTATGTATGTATGTAAATAATTATGTTACTTAAACGTTTAGGTTTGCATTGATTTGTTAGTTAGAATATTGCATTGATTTCGATTGATTTGTATTCTTTTTGTTTTTGTTTTTCGACTTCGTTACGGTTGATTATATCGCCATCGCCTATATTATATATAAGTAGTTTTATTAATAAGATATATGTCAAAAATTGCGTGTAGGGTTAAGAACGTTTGACGAATTTAAAACCGATTACTTGCATTATAAGTTACACACATACACATATTATAAAGGCTGTAAAAAGGGGGGTTTTCTTTCATTCGTAATACAAATTGATTCGTTCTTTTCATGTTGGTTCTTAATTGGGGGATTCACCGTACCTGTTACTGAACTCGTGACGACTTACAAATACAATTACAAAAAACATTGACTTTTGTATACAAAATCGAGGTAAAATTGTAAAATTGATAGTGCACCGGGGTCGGGTTTGGTTGGTTGCATTTGTATTGGTGTTTTTCTTTGCTTTGTGGCTGTGTATTGGTATTGTTAACGGTATTGGCATACTACCGGCATACTTCAAAGGCATTTTCAATGGTCTACAAATTAATATTAATATTGGTATACCACACATACATACATACTTGGCTTTTTCGAATGGCGTCGATGTCGATGTCGATGCTTTTCAATGATTTTTAATGAGCTCCGATGCACTAATACGAGTATTATTAATTCTTTAGATGATATGGGAAAATCTAATGCTTATGGAAATTATGAAATCATGAAAAACTGTTATGTCTTTTACATTGTTTCTGGATTACTTTGCTATAGATATATCCTTGGAAATTGGTAGCTAAATTCGAAATTTATTTAAAATATTTGTATTTCTTAGGGAGATGAAAATTTTACTATAAATTTATTGGTAACGGACGAGTTCCTGGAAATCTTAGGAAGTTTTGTATTCACATATTGCTTTAGAGACATTTTCACTATATTTCCGATAGTTTACCTATAAAAGGAAACTATAATACATTGGTTTTCCTGTATATAACTCATAAGCCAAGCGAGGACTGCCTTTTATATTAGATCTTAGAAGAAGGCTGAAATTATCTACTGAAAATGTTCTTGCGTTAATTTCAAATTTCTAAATGAATTGTCGAGGCATTACTCAACTTACATGAACTTATAACTATGTAGAACCCTTCTTAATTTGCGAGTGAAGATCGTCCAAATGTAGGTGTGGCACTAGAAACAATTGATGGAACCAGAAACATGGTCATGTTGTATACCTTGAAATTGAGTCATCCTTATGCATTAATGAGACCAGCTCATTCATTTTGAATACTTCCTGAACATTTGCTAATCAAGAAGATTTGTTAATACAACATCATTTAACAATCGCCCGAAATAAAGCTAGTGTCAACTGGTTCCAAGAAATATTAATGAAATACAGACACGGCGACTCAAAGCATATTTATAACATTGTATTAGTCGAGGAATCATGGATCTATACATTTGAGTAAGGAACCAAACAGTAATACGGTTTTTGCTAAATGAGTCAAATGAAAACAAAAGTTGTGAAGAACCGGAAATATAGCATAGCACTGGAAATCTTGAATGCTATAGAATCATTTTTGTTGCCAGATTTCTTTGGAGAATTGAGGAAAAACCAACCGCTAAAGACTGATTGTCGTCCAACATGATAAGGCCAGCTTCCGAGCATTCAAAACATGCAATGGAGTCAAATACTATAAAGTCCTGATTTGACTCTTGATGACTTCATTGTAGTCCACATTTTCAAAACAAAAAGGTTTTTGACGGCAGAAGAGACTGTTGAAGTACTTCGCAAATAGTTTTCTTCGCATCTGTATTCATCTTTGGCAGTCGCGGTCTTTTTCCAAAAGCATTGTATGAAATATGTATATGTTTGGGATAAAGAAAGATTGTAGTACTATATCATCTTCCAAGCGTATAATCCTTTTTGTAGGTTTCTCAAATTTATACTATAAACTTCTTAAAAGCAGCGGACCATAATAAAATATAAGGACATATATATGCCTAGAAAGAATTGTGAATTGTTTCAACATTAAATCTCAGTCTAATGTTGTGGTCAATCTTTGAAATATCTTTACCGATGTTCAAAATTTCTTTATATATCAGCAATATATTGAACATCCCACATTGACACTTGACAAATATCGCTCTAGAGAATACAATGTTATATCGTTAATATCAACTGTCTTATGATTAATCCAAAGTTTGCTCCAAAACCATTTAAAAATGGATGAAAGCAAACTACCATTTCATATCTTAGCTTACATGTTAACCCTTACCCATTTCTACAAGGATATATGTATTAACTTCGGTTGGCCGAAGTAAGTATTCCTTTCTGGTGATTTCATATATAATTTTCTACCTTTTCACTTGTCGTTTTTTGATGAGAGAGAAACGCTTAATTGATTTTGGGGTGGGCAAAGTTTATCATTTAGAACTGTGTTTATACGAATTCTGGTTGTCCTTTAATTTGTTGTTTTTGCTTCGTTTTTGTTGTTTGTTTGTTTGTTTTTTTCTTTTCGCTTAATAGGAAGAAGTTAGGTAGTCTTAATATAGGTATATATATATAGGTGTATATAGCTATATTTTTGATATCAATGGGTTGTGCTAAACTTGGTTTTTACGAACATTTTTTTTCGAACATTTTGCATATGACTAGCACTTTGATTAAATCTTTGGATATTGGTTCTCTAATCAGGAGTTGGAGTTGGAGTTGGATTGGAGTGGATCGGGTTGGGTTGGGTTAGGGGTACTCTATGCCTAATTGCTTGTGCTGGCTACGCCAAGTAGGGCTAGTGGGAGCTTTCCTTTATATGGGTGTGGCTCACTTAGCGTAACTATCTTTATGTGAAGATTAAGTGTGCTCTTAAAGCGAGAAATATTTACCATGCTGAGATAGCGAGTGAGTGTGTGTGAGAGAGATAGATAGAGAGAGAGAGTTAGTTATGAGAATTTCAAATTTTCAAATTATTTCTTATGATTTATCATTTGCTTTTGCTTGGGATCATTATAATCATCATCATCATCAATATCGTTGTCATGAACATCATAATCATCACCAAAACCAACAATAAAGCGCCTGCTGCTTCTACTTCTACTTGCTGTTTAATCTCATCATCCGCTAGGCTAGATCACACTGGGGTACACTGGGCTTTTGGGGTCCTTAGGCGCTATTCTTGGAGACAAACTCGCGCAGTATGTCGCCAGCCATTTCAATGTTGTTGCGCGAGATGCCCAAGGCGGTGATTGCATTCTCCTTGGAATAGCCAGCATTCATGAGGCGTGCTATGTACTCCAGATTGATATTCTCGTAGGGCACGGTGCCGCAGTCTTTTTGATTGATCGTCACGTTCGCATAGAGCAGCGGCTGTTGCTGTGGCTGCCCGGCATTGGCATTGGAATGGGCATTGCCCGCCGTCGCCATCACCACAGCCACAGCTGCCGCCACTGGCGTCGTCTGGAGCTGTGGTTGTAGCTGCGCCTGCGGCTGTTGTAGCTGTTTCAGGAACGGCTTCTTGCCGTTGGCCAGTGCAACCGCCGCCAGGGCCGCCGTGCTGGTGGTAGTAGTGCAAAGTTGGGTGTAGTGGGAACTGGCCGCATCCTGGCTTCCGCTAGAGCTCGAGCCACTGTTCTTCGGCAGGGTGACACCACGCGCCTCCAGCGGACGGGTGTCAATAACACCGCTAATGGTCTCGGCCGGCCCCACCTCTACAATGTCTTCGTCCAGCAGCGACAACACTGGCGATGTGGTGCTTGCCGCAATCCGCTGCTGTCGCATCAAATCCTCGGCCAGGGTGTCCACACTGGGCGTCACATGTGGTGGTATGGGCGGCGCCGTTGTCAGTGGCGGCACATTGTCTAAGCTGCATTGGATGTTGTCGATGCTCTTGCTGGTCGATGGTGAAGCGCTCACTTTGCCTGGTGTTTCCACGCCAGGCGAGGATTTGCGTGGTGGCAGGGGCGGTGCAGCAGCACCTGTAACCATCCCATCTTGTTGCAAATTCTGTAATATGGCATAGGAGCTGCTGGATGCGTTGTCGCTGCTGCTGCCGCTGTCCGTTTTGTTGGGCAGTTTCTGGCCGTACGTGGAGTTGACCACACAGGAGCCAATTATTGGCGCACTCATGCGATTTGTGGTCTTCTGAGTGGAACTGGTGGATGCAGAAGAGCTACTGCCACCACCACCACCAGCCCCGCCATTGCTGAGCACAGCAGCGGCTGGCGGGGCCGAGGGTTGCGGTTGCGCCTGAGCCTGTGTTGAGCCGGACGTGGTTGTTGCCGCCGCTGAGCCGCTGTTGCCGACACTGCCACTGGGCAGGCTGAGCGCTGGAGCGCCACCCGCATAGAGATCATTCTGTACGGCCATCAGGCTAGGCGTTGTGCTGCGCCGGCCCAGACGCGGCGAGGTGTGCGGACTGTGGCTGTGCTTCTCCACGGCTGCCGCCGCCGAGGTGCTCAGAGCGTGCAACGAGGAGGTGGCAATATTGAAGTCGCCCATGTCCTGCAGATTGTGGAGTTGGGGAGTATTTAGTTGGCTGTGTGGTTCGTTCATTGACAAGGTTAGGAGGGCATGCCGCTAAACAGGAGGCTGCAAACTTGCAAAATCGACACATGCACAGGAGTAGGAGCTATAGAAACGATATGGGAGCGGGCGGATAGGCAGATGAACTCATAATGTTGGACGCACAAAATAAAGTACAAGAACAAAAAACGCTTTTAAACAATTATATATATATTTTATATATATCTTTTTTTAATCGCTTTAAGACTTATTAAGGAAATCAAAATCTCATAAAATTTAAGCTATATACTAAAATGTATAAAACATTGCATTAGATGTGTGTGCGTGTGTGTGTGTGTGTGTGTTGTATTACATAAATAATGAATTAATACAAAAATATGCTAAATAATGAATTAAATAAATGAGCCGGGGGTGCGCTTAAGGCAAAGACTATTGAAATACCTGGATAAGTAAGGATATATGAGATACTAATTAATGTTTCGCATAATCTATATGTAGATCAGATATTATAAGGACACTCTAAAAAGCTCTTGGCCCAACATAGAATGACATGTTTATTATAAACAAATTGTTTTCCAACTTGATACTACAGCTTCAATCTGAATATTCAGCTAACACGTTTGCTATAAATTTTCTACAAATACTAAATTTAATACAATATGCATTACATTTAGTATCGGTGTTTATGCATCGTTAAAGATATGCGATTTGTTGAAATCTATAATTAAGAAATGAAAACTCAAAAGACTAAAGAAACCTATCTGAAGAGTTAAGCATCTTTCATGTCATCAAAAATGTATCGAAAATAGGTTCGATAATATAATCAGCAAAAATTTGTAGAGATCTATATATAGGCGACTAAACTAATAGACCGATCGGTATGAAATTTTGACTGTACCAGACTGTACGGACCAGGAGAAGGTCAGGGGCTACATATCGGCGGGGCACAGCCGCCCCACATAGGAGAAATTCAAAATTCGTGATTGGACCGATTGCCATGAAAGGTTGAGCTATATATCTTCTCTGAATATAGATGTGTTATCGACGTATATCTATGGATATATTAAGTTTTCGATATATGTAGATCGATTTATATATATATATACATCTAGGTATTTCAATTAGTCTTTGATTAAGGAAACGAAAATGAGCCGAAAATTATTAAATATTTATAAATTGATATTTGTTCGTAATTTTTTGTTTCTTTTTAGCTGAACAAATTCAGTACGATTTCTATGCTAATACTTTTCATAATTTTAGTTTGTTTTTGTTTTTTTTTGTTAAATTATAAATTCTGGCCTTTTGATTTTTTCTTTTTGTGACAAACAATATAAACTAACTAAACATAAATGTTAATTATAAATGAAATGTATAATATATATATATACGCATTGGCCTACCATTAGTTTTTAGCCTTTTGTTTGTTAATTGTTTAATAATAAATTACAGTCTTAGGGGCAGTTCTCAAATATAAACAACTGCTTGCATAAAATTGAAACCGAATTGTGGAATACGAAAAAAAAACACTCGCTATTACAAACTAAACTAAATCTTTGGAAATATCAAACAATAAACTAAAATGAAATAAACACATATAACGGAAACTGAATGATTTGAGAGCAAAAATAAAATACTGAGAAAAGTACAGAGGCGCGTATCAGACAGAGAGCGTGAGAAAGAGAGAGAAGGGGGAAGCAGAACTAACTAAGACTTACAATACAAAAACAAGTAAGTTATAAATCTTCAATAGTGCATCATAATACATATATACAAAGTGCGAGAATTTCAATTTATAATTCATTGTTGGAAGATAATATGTTGATGATTAAGAATATTGAAGAAAAATTGTATAGCACAGAACAAACTGATTGCAAATGAGTGTAAGAATTAAAATTGATAAGTGCACACACACACATATATATACACACACAAGTGAATCATAAACAAACGAAGCTTAAGATATATAGATGTACTCGCATATAAATATGGGACGATGAATAACTAAACCCCAACGCACACAAACTGAACTAAACTGAAAAATAAATACAGCCGCATAGCGCGATAAAAAAAACAACAATTGCAGGGGAACAGCTTGGGCTGATGAGCTACTTCCGCTCATAAGCATATATGGTAAGTACAGTCAAAGTTGCCTATAAAGTGTTTGCGTGCAAAATGTTGAAAATGTTTTGAAAGCAGAGTCGACTTTTTACACACATGAAACCCATGTCGCCCTTGTGAGCTTGAGAAAAGTAACATTCGCTTGACAACCCGTCAAAGTCGGGTTGCTCTGCGAACTACAGAATGAGTATATATTATATGAAACAAGTCAGACTGCAACAGTCGAGCTTGCTCGGCCGTTAAATACCCTGCATTGCAAAGCGCACCTGGTTAGCTTCGGACAAATTCGGACTTGAGGGCTACTAAAATGGATAAAAAGGATCCTTTTCTAGGCTAGATTTGGATTGAAAACAAACATTTTCTGTTCATTCCGAAAAAATCATTATATGGTGGCTATATGATATAGTTGCCCGATTTGGGCCGATTTGGTCAACAGACGTAAGGCATCCTAAACTAAACTGACTAGACTAGATTTGGATGAAAGACAAACATTTTGTGTTCATTCCAAATCAAATTTGGTCAGCAGAGCTATGATGTCTTAAACTGAATGGATTAAAATTAAACATTTTGTGCTCATTCCTAAAAAAATCGGTTCTATGGGGGCTATATGATATAGTTACCCCATTCGCATCAAATTTGCTCAGTTGACTTAGATACCTCTAGGACACATAAGCTCCAATCAAATGGATCAATTCCAATTAAAAAGAAAAAAGCTATGAAATAAAAACACTAAAATGGGCGGTGGGTTTGTATGGGGGCCATCCCAAAAAGTGGGTGTGACAAAAGATAAAAAACGATTATTTCCATAAGAAATGGGGCAATCCATTTAAGCAAAGTTTGACTGTACTGTTAGGCACCGACTATGAGGAGAACGAATTATAGCTTTGTGTGTGTATGTGCGCGTGTGTGTGTGTGTGTTAGTTGCATGAGTTTTGGCTAATAATAATAAATTAAGTATGTTACAGGCTAAACAAAACAAGAACTAAAACTGCGAAAAACTGCACGCTAAACATTTAACTTATATAAACAATAGCAGTTTAAATTAAATATTATATATATATATATATATATATATATATATATGTATAGTATATATATAAACGAACCAAAAATGTAATCATAGAGTAAGAGTAATATGTATACATAATAGCAGCACAGGCGGCAGCGTGTGAGGGGTGCAGGCGCGTCAGGCTTTATGAAGCGCTGCACAAAACTATACCTCTGTATCATCATCGTCCTGCTGCTGCTGGCGACCGTTGGTGGCACTACGATTGTGTTGCTTGCGTGGATCGAAGGCGTCCACGACGATTTGTTCGGTGCCCTTGATCTCGGCGCGACAAAATGGACAACCCTGCAATGGCATATATATTTGTGAGAATTACCAATTACCATATAGGATGAGATTTAGTTTACCTGCCCCTCGGAGTCTACCTGCCAGGAGGTGAGGCAAGGCGTGCACAACAAATGGCCACAGGGCTCGATGCGTATGTCCTTATCATTCTCCGCACAGATCTTGCACAACTGAAAGGTGCTGCCTGCAATGGTTTACGAGTTTTAGATAAATCTTTCAACTGGATGCGTCTTCCAATCAAACTCACCCATTTCACAGTATAGCTCGTATTGCTCTTGAGTTACGGTTATATGATCCTCAGTGGGACTTTGTACGGCAGACGACAGATCCGGATTATAGGCCTGGCCATCGGGATACAGATAGAAGCCCTCGCTGGGGAAGCAAATACAGCGTATAATCGTTTCCTTATTCCGCTATGAATCCACCACTTACCGATGCCCGTCGAGCAGGGCCTGACACAAGGACTTATTCTGCGGTATCGTCTGCAATATCTCCCCATCCGCCGTCACATAGCCAATGGCCCATTGGCCCAGACGCGTACAGGACAAGCGGAACACATAACTGCCTGCCTTGCGGATGTAGCGCTGCAGACGCGCTTTGACCTCGTCATAGGTGAGGAACGCCACATAGCCCGGATGGGTGACGGCAAGAATTTGCCAGTTGCGCAGTAGTGTGACCCAAGGTTGGAACAGACGCGTAAAGACATCGAATTCAAAATTCGATATATAGTCATTGCACGTCAGATCAATGGTGGTCTTCAGAGCCATGGCCTCCAAGCCAGACGATATGGGATGCACTTTATTCAGTTCCTGACGAAAGATTTTCCAAGGCACCAGGGTGCTGAAAGGTAAGCGGGGGCAAGAAGTGGCTTTAGATTAGTAATCAAGACCATGCGACTAACTGAGATCATCTTCATCATTTAACTTGAGCCTTAAGCTGAACGGAACGATCAAATCTGCTTGGAACACGGAACCTAAAAATTCAAATGCCAAGAACTCACCTGTTACCGAAATTGCCCTTCCAGAAGTCAGCCGCGTCGGCCTTGGTGATTCGAAACTGATCGCCAGCAAACACACCATTGGGAAATATAGCCTTTAGCTCACTGAGCATGTGTGAAAAGACCAAACTTAGTTTGGTCAGATTCCGGCGATAGTGGGAGTTCTCATCGAACATTTTCTCCTTGCCCTCCTTGAAGAGTTTAATGGCTTGCTTGCATTTGCGCATCAGATTGTTAATGAAGACATTGAAGTGTTCGTTCGCATGCAGCACATGCATCTGATCCTCGTTCTTGGAGTATATCAATCGCAGTCGTTGATAAGTATCCGGCAGTATATCCAATATGAAGGGGGGACTGTTTTTGAGGTTCATTTTGGGCTGTTGGCACAATTTGACCACCTTGTCCATTAGTTTCCACGTCTTTTCCAGCGTCTTTTTGTCCGTGGATAGGCGCTGTGATACGCACGCCTCCGATATAGCGCCATGGAGTTTCGAAAAGATTGAGGGAAAAATTTTTGGTTGTGATTGTATGCGACTTGTGCGACTCGTCGCCATCTTTTCTCTCAACACTGGGCGCTGCTGCTACTGCTGCCTCCGCTGCTGTGGCTCTGGCTGTGCTTGTCGTTGTTGTTGTTGCTTTTGGGGAGTAAAGTTGTAGGTTTCACTGTTCACACACTCACACACACAATCACACAAACGCACACGTATGCGTACTCGGACACGGGTACGACGACAGCAACTACTTTAAGACAACATTAATTTATATAGCTTAGGAGCTACGCCGTACAACAAACAAAAAACACACGTACGCTTCACGTTGCTGCATTAGGCGTGTGCATTTGCACGGTTAGCGCGTTTCGCAGTTAGTTATACACGATTTTTCCTACACAATTCCCCGACTTTTTCAATGAGTTGTAGCGATAGCATAGTGCTGCCAATCTGCTTGAGGCAACAGTGTTGTGAGATGAGCGAGAGAGCACAGGGTGGCTCATTACAGTGAGGCGCTCACTGTGAATGGCAGGCAATTTAGTGCTGGTAATGTTGGTTGCATTTGCAGTTCCAGTTTCAAATGTAACGTTGTAATGTAACGTATGATTCTGTATATCTCTGTTTGCTATGAGCTGAGGAATACTGTGAAGGTTAACAGTTACAGCTGTAAGCTTCGAATATATGCATTTCCTGCGAATGATACTTGCGTGATGAAGACGTTTAGACAGTTACCATTTGAAATCTAATGTCCCACCGCTTTAAAAGAAACTCAGGATTAGGAACATATGCATCTGTGCATTTATAACATCCACTTTATTTTGTTGTTTTCTATTTTTCACCATATAATAATTTCCGCTTTTACTGCGACTAGCAGCTGCAACAGCAGCCCAGCCTCTATAATCATTTTTATATAATACTCGTCTTCGTCTGTTTTCTACGTGTTGCTAACAAGGCTGACTGAGGCTGAGCCTGTGATTAGAGCCGAGCGTAGAAAACTCGCAGAACAGGTGCGTGAACATGGACATGGTCATTGTGAGGCTGCTTCTATGCATTTTTATTACATTTTTTTTTAATATGCATTTGGCACTGCAGCTACAATTTTCACTTTCCATTTTTATTGGCAACATTGGCTGCCCAAACTTAAACCCAAAGCCAAAACCGCAACCACAACTGAAATCTTGGCCAGAAAAGAAATTGCACGGCTGCCAAAAGGTTTTTACGTCTTGTGTATGTCTTCTTGAGGCTGGCTTTCTTTTAATTAATTTTTATTTTTTTATTTTTGTAAGTGGCTGTTTATGTTTTTTTTTTTGCTGTTTGTTGCCGTGGTTAACTCTGCGGTTAGCAGGAGCATTAGTTCTGGGCGATACTGGCGCTTTAAGCTGTGGCTGAGCTCTGGTTGTGCTGTTTGCTGTGTCATGGCTGTCATATGCACTTTGTTGTGTTGTCTTCCATGTTGCGACGGCTGCCCAAAAGCTAACTGTAAAACGTTCACTTACTTACTGACCTCTTTTTTTTGGAGCTACGGCGGCTTTGGCGGCGGCGGCGGTGGCTACCTCTGCCTGCACCACTCAATTTTCTTTATGCACGCGACTGCGACTGCCCGGCAAAGATCTACCATAACCATACTGCCGCCATATCCAATCCGAGCGCGGCTCGGGCTCGGTGTGTGTATGGGTATGGGTGTGAGTGTGTGACCCTTATTCGCAACGCCACCACCGCCACTCAGGCGTAAAATTTATGGCTGAAAAGTCTACAAGTCTATAAACACAGCTTCCAAGCTAGCAATGGTGCTGCGGCTGCACTTTCTACTGTTGGCTGGCACTGGCAGCTGGAGATCGCATTGGCC
The DNA here is from genome assembly GCA_037043425.1 of Hirtodrosophila duncani. NCBI lineage: Eukaryota > Metazoa > Arthropoda > Insecta > Diptera > Drosophilidae > Hirtodrosophila > Hirtodrosophila duncani. The sequence goes on along the minus strand of JBAMBM010000834.1, from coordinate 1,482,933 downwards.
TTAGTCGCGGTCGTGAATCGTGCCCACAACCATGCACATCTATATATATCTATATATGTATATATATGGTGTGTGTTATAATTTCAAATGTTGCGGCTCGCCTTTTTGGTTGCATTTTCCTGCCACTTTTGGCAAATTAAATTTGTACGCAAAACCGATTAGGTTGCTAGACAACAACAACAACAACAACAGCAACAATAGAGGCAACAAAAACAGCAGGCAGCAGCATCCATGTGCATGACCAAGTTGTTATTTTAAATACCGACAACTCCATTTAATCAATGCCCAGCCAATGCAGCAGCAGCAGCGCCTGCACCGCCAACTGAAGAAGAAGCAGCAGCTTAAAGCCGTTGCGTTTGCGTTGCCGCACAGTGTACCAATGTGTAGGCAAAATGTAATCAAATTATATATCTATGAATTTGGAAAAACTTAAAAATCGAACAAGGGTTAAATTGTTAAATTTAGCTGAAGACTAAAATTATGAGACTTATCTAAACGTTTTTCATATCGCCTTCAATGAATGTCCTTAAAACTCGGTAAAACGTGCACTTGTTTTCTATTTTGTTAAGCGATCAGTGGTAAATTTTGAGGCGAAATTTAAACCAGTTTTTTATTGGAAATGTCAATGTCACCACATTTCCCTAGCTCCTCTGGAATCAATAAAATCCTATGTATCTTATAGTCGGATAATCGGTTTTGTTTGCTTAATATTTGTAATATTCGTCACATATTTAGACATTAAAATAATTTCTAACTAAAATATTTCTAAAGTAGTATTTTTAATATTTTATTTGACTACTGATGCTGATTTTGACTAGACATAGATAAATGAAAGGTACAAGGTGTCCTGTAGTTTTGCACAAACAGACAGACAGACTTATGCAATGTATAATATTTTGCATTTACATATTTAGTAAACATTTTTAAAACAATTGCTACCAAATCTATGCCTATGTTTTTTGATAGCGAGCTCCAAACGAATTCTTCTTGAGAGCACTGTTCCAAGGACAGCGTCCAACAGTAAGGAGTTCAATATACACAGTTTCCTCCCATTCTTCACACATTCGCTGCACTGTGCGTCGCCATCAATGAGCGCTGCTGACTGCGCTGCCTTTCACTCATATAAATTTGTTGGCATTGCAAATTCTGGCCATTCGGCGGCGCATTGTCAAACCTTTCTCTTCTTCGTCTTAAATAAAACGGTAGCTGGAAAAGTCGCAAACGCAGTCGCTTCCAAAACTGAATTCATTATTGTCTACATCTCTCTCAACTTGCAACAAAAGAAGCAACAACAACAATAATAATAAAAGCATATAATTTTTATGAATGTAAAGAATCAAAGCGACCTATTGTGCATGTGTGTGTAAATGTGTGCGTATGTTATACATATGTATGCTTGTGTTGAGTGTGTGTGATGTTCATTCATTGAAAATAACAGCGTCTGAGTGTGAGCTTCTGAGCGCAGGCAAGCAAGCATCAACAACAACAAAAGTACAAAATGCAGTCGCAGTAAGCGTCGAAGAGCAGCAACAGCAGCAGAGCATTCCCATTCTACACATCTCACACAAATCCAACGATCACTTGGCTTGCAAAACTCAACAAGCGCGCATCAAAATTTAAAAGAACTTAAAAAACAATTCAATTCAAACGAGCAAAAGAGTAACGAACTATTTTGTAAAGAAATCCAGGAATTGCCCGCCCCCGCAACCCTAACTACCGTAGTGTGTGCATAATAAAAAGGCAAAGGAGAGAGAGACAGACCCAGCAGAAGAACACGCTGTTAAAAAACTTCAAAAGCTCAGGCAGCAGCAGTAACGGTAATTGAAATCGAATTACGTGCAAAAAAGCAGCCAAGCTATAAAAAAGAAATTATGCTTTATTGTTATTCTGCAATTCTGTGTAGAGAGGTCAAGTGCTAAATCGGCAGGGGAAGCTATAGCCATAAAGCCGAACGGTAGACAATTGCGGCTGGTTAATAGGCGACGAATGAACTCATAAAAGGGCCAAACCCCAAAACCAAATGAGCGCTTAGAGCAAACCACAAAGATATAACCGTTAATTCGAGCAAGAGCAATAGCAACAGCGTCAACAGAGTCTGCGGTAATCTTGCAACAGTGCTGTTAAAAGCCCCAGACATACTGTGCAATAGAGGCACCAGCAGCAGTAGAGGGAAGGAGGTGGTGGAGGAGCAACAGTGGCAATCGCAGTTCGAGTCTAATGTGAGTCCGCAGCCAGCACGAGTTTGTAGTACATACAACAGATCCCTGGGTAACGCTGAAAAAACTTTCTTCATTTCAACGCAAGTCGAAGTCGTGTCGTGTCGTGATCTTTACAGTCGGTCGCATAGCTTGTATTGAACTTGAGCTTACATACCCGTACAACAATAATAACAACAACTGACACTATCCGTAGTCGTAGTCCACGCTGCTTTTATTTCAATTGTTAACGAGCGAAAGCGTCGTGCAGAGCGTCGTCGCCGCAGACTTTAGGCAGGAAAGTGCAGCGCCAACTCCAACAGTGAAAATGTACCAAAACCCAGTTACAACGACGTTTCAGCGCCAGCAGCAGCAGCTGTTTGGATTTGGCGCACTTCTGGCCACATTCATATTTATGCTAACAGCGGCATCCACTAATGGTAAGTTAAATATGTACTATCATTAATGCCCCAGCGCCAGCTTTAACTAACTAGCCAACTAACCAAGTAAATACCCCATAAAGGCCAACAACTGTGAGATCTAGTCAGTGTAGAAAGGCAGCATCGAGAGAATGTAGGAAACGTCTGCTTACACTCAGAAAAAAGGGACGGTATCAATTCCAAAATAACCAGAAAGAAAAACTACCTTCCGCTTACCGAAATATATAAGAAATAAGAAGCATTTGGAAACATTTCAGCGTTCTACTTTCAATGATTTCTGATATCTTGATGTTTAAACAGACGGACAGGAAGTCGGACGGGTGGACATGGCTATATAGTCTCCTTTGTGTTCCTGTTTAAGAATGTATATTCGTATTTTGCGAATGATAAACTTATAATGCTTGATCCTAAGCGTGAAGAATTTGAAAATAATACCGTTTTAGCTAATAATCTTACTTTCGCAAATCAAGAAAATTCAAAATATATAATTCAATATAATCAGAGTTGATTTTACTCTAAAACGTACTTGAAATTTCCAAGAAGAATTTTTTGAAATTAGCGAAATCGAATAACAATATTAAAATTACAAATATTTCGATTTTCCATACAGTTGCATTTTTTTCTTTGAGTGTAATATCAATTAATTTCCTAAGGTACAAAGTGAATGTAAACTGACACACATCACAGACTTTAGTTGCCATTCCAAGTACCGAACTCGAACCCCCCTCTCATGAAGCAGGCCAGAGTGCCCATTATCCAAGCATTATAGCTCGTAAATTTTGTTTTTCGTGCACAATTTGTCCAACATTCAAATAAATTCATTAAAACATACTCATGTGCACACACACACATATACAACATATATGCAGAAGTGACAGAAGCCCGTTGTTGAAATGGAAATGGAAAAGAGAGTAGCTAGCGCTGGGCACATTTGCACTAAAACTGGTGCACAGTGGTACAACAGCCAGTTAAAACGGGCTGCCCAGGAATGCCTGTTAATTGGGTTCAACTTAGCATGAGTTGACCTGCCTGACCACCATGATCTCTGACTGAACATGTTTGTTTTGATGCTTCTTTGAGAAGTGCGTTTGCTTAATTGAGATCACACAATTCTGATTGAAGAGCCATAGGTTATGATTCATGAAGAATGTTATATGATTACTTAGATCAATTGCACACTCAACTAAATATGAATTTGTTACAAAATGTAAACATTTCTGAACTCATAAAGTGTATATGACAATGGAAAACTTAGAAAACGTTGCTCTCACTTACAATACTGAATTAGTTTTTGATGGCCGCTGTGAGCAGATATCCGCTATTGCATTAACTGATGAATGCCATTATGACGATTTAGATGTACTGAGGACTACTTCAGGGAACAGTTGTAAAATCAGGTCTGAATTTAGTCAGAAGTGTTTTTGTATTTAGAATTCTTGGACTTCAAAAACATTCTTAAAATAACAAATTCGCGTTTGAATTAAGAAATTTCGCTCATAATTGACCTTTGGGAGCCTTTTTCCTTGATCCAAGCACGGAATTATTGACGTTTTTCTCTAATTGTACATGAATATATAGGTTTCGATTTGATCGGAAAGTTTGTGAGCCTTTGCTGTACCAGAATTTACTTTCTTGGTTTACAATTATAGAAAAGTGCCATAGAAATCTGTAAATTTTAACAAAACTCTAAAGAAGAAGATTTTCCGTCTTTGGTATGAAGATCTGTAATTTCATTTAAACCAGCTCACTAATGTGTACCACTGTGCATGATGTGTGGGGGTGGGGGCCACCAAAGCTGGAGCAGGCAACGATTGCAGCCACACATATCATGTCACTACAACTGCCTCAGCCTGCCCAGCGGATTGCAGTGGCTGCTGCGTTTTCTCCTCGCACTTTTGAAAATTATATGTTTTGCGCTTTTTGCAATTGATGGCATCCGATGGAAACAGGAGCAGAGCTTTGAGTGGATCGGGCCCAAGGATGAGTTTGGGGGTCAGCTATAGTGTATGCTGGTCTAACTAAGCGAGTGGCCCCCACTCTCAGACCAGCACATCGTTCACAGCTGTATTAATTTCTGACGCCGCTTAATTTTCTCCACGCTAATAGCCGGCTGAGCGTGCTACGCCTGTGCCTAGTTGGTTCTGGGTTATGTCTGCGTCTGCTGCTCTAGCTGGGCCATTAAAAACTAAGAATGCGATTGCGTCTGGCTTTTGGTTTTCCTGCATGACAGCTGCTACAAATTGAAATAATGAACGTGGGTTCAATTATCGCAGCCAAACAATCGCAATAGCTGCCAGAGATCTCTAATAGGTTTTTTTTTCCCCACTCAGACGCAGACTCCGAGCTCTGAGCTGTATCTTTGGCTGTGAATGCTGCTTCCTCTGTTCCAACTGGAGGCGTGCTCTGACACTGACTATGGCGCTGGCGCTGGCGCTGTGGTCTCATGTCGCTTTCTACGCAAACAAAACCAGCAACGGAGCTGTATCCACATCCGACAACAACTGGGCAAAGACAACAGAAATTTTCGGCCGCGGCCGGAGGCAATTAGTGTGAAAATTTCACTTGCAGTTTTTAGCGCAGATTAAGCTTTAAGATTTCTGACTGGGATTAGCTTGGCGCAATTATAGATGGAGGCCGTTTGATAAACCACACAATAAATATTAAATGCTCTATTGTGGGACTATTTGGGTTTGTCTTCATTTCTTCGTATCATGTGCCGTTAGCTTAAAAGAACCAACCCATAAACCTTCGGTTACCCAAGTTAATAGCGGGTTTTATGAATCACTCATGCGAACAGTATGTGTGGGTTGGACGGGGGGTCGCGGTTAGACCAAACAGTGTGCCATAATACGCTCCAAGTTCCTCTCTTGATTATAATCCTACAATCGTATGCCATGCGGTGACTCTTCCGCATGCCGCAAACAGAGCAAAACTGGCTTTCCAATGCACTTGGAAAAATAGTTTGAATAGATTTTAGAACGTTTATCTAAATAATGTAACAGTTGATTTAGTTAAAGTAAAAGTGCTAGGGAATCTTTAAAAAATAGTTTTCAATTATTATTTCTTTAAATTAGGCCTAAGAAACATAAAAGAGGTTAAAATAGAAGACCATTTGATAAGTCAAATGGCAAAGTCAAATTCTGAATTCTGAATTGTCTTTAATAATCTTACGGAGGCCGCCCTCTGGGCTCGATTGGAACTTGAATCTTAGATATGTATATAATATATAGATTCCTTGTGCTCTTTTGGCTTTTTCTTTCTGAAGAAGGAACAAATTCGTGTTTTAGGTTGTCTATTGTTCATATTTCTCCAGCATCATAAAAAAACTAGTGAACTTCTAGAGAGCATATATCAATCTTAGAGTCTTTAGGTACATAGGCTTCTCCGGGCCCTCTGTAGGGTCAATTAAATACTTAAAACAAATTTCCTTGAGTGTAGAGTATATGTATGAATATACATTTTGATCGCAAAGAACTTAAAGCACATAGATTTGGTGTACTAGGCTTGCGTAATAAAAATTCCAAAAGTTCATTTCATACATACAGACCCACAAGTGTGCTTTATATAATTCATATTATCAGCGTTCTCCAAGGTCATTTTGAGCTTGAAACTTAATATTTGAATGCTGTTTATTTTATTTTTCAATTTCCCTTTAGCTGCCGTCACAGATTCGCCGATCAAGATAATAAAGCTGCCAGCACAAGCTCCTGTGATCCGTTATCGTAGTGCAGATGCCTCACCAGATTCCCTATTGATTAACTACCGCCAGGATGCCCAGCCAGAGTTGTCTTCCACCCTAATGCAGGCACCTGGAGCTGCTGCAGCCGCACTGGAAAGCCTGCTGCGTGAGGAAACCGAGCAGCAGCGGCAGGAGCAGTTGGGTAGACAGCATAGGGCCAGCTCTGGCTCCAGTTCGAATAACTGCCCGCGCTCATGTCCACCCAGCCTGACGGTTGGAGCCGAACCTGTTTGCGGCAGCGATGGACTGATCTATGCGAATCTCTGTGAGCTGCGCAAGAAAACGTGCACTCGAAATGGCTTGTCGTTAGTCAAGGATGTCCGTGATGGCTGCGAGCGCTCCAAGGGATCGGATTGTAAGCACCGCTGCAGCAACGAGAAGGATCCAGTTTGCGGCACCGATGGACGTACGTACTTGAATCGCTGCATGATGCGGGTGCAGTCCTGTCGCGTGGGCTTGGCGGCGGTTAAGCTTTCCCATGTGGGTCCTTGCAGCAACACAAGCGCTATACGCGAATCCTGCCCCGTAGACTGCAATAGTGCGCCCAAGGATGGGCCCATCTGTGCCTCCGATGGGAATGTGTACAACTCCACCTGCGAGATGAAGCTGCACACCTGTGGCCAGGGCGTGGTCAAGACCAGTCGCAAGCATTGTCAGTCCACTAGAATGTGCAGGGAGTCCTGTTGGCGTGTGGCCAGGCCCACATGTGGTTCTGATGGCCGTCTCTACGCCAGTCCCTGTAAAATGCGTTCCTCCAACTGTGGAAAGCACGTATTCGAGGTGCCTTTGTCCTTCTGCATGCCGCAGGAGCGTCACGGCAGCACCTCAGAGACATGTCCCACCGAGTGTCCCAAGGTGGAGACTGATCTAACATCTCAATACGTGTGTGGCAGTGATGGCAACATATACTCCTCGTTGTGCGAACTCAAGATGCTCAACTGCGGGTGAGTAGCCGCAAGGATTGGTTTGGGATACCTACTTAACATTGTCACCTCCATTTCTCAGCCCCCAGCGCAAGTCCATACAGAAGATGAGCATGGACAAGTGCAAGAATCGGCTAAGCCGTTGCAAGCAGTTGCCCCCGTGCAAGGATTTCAACAATCTCTTTGGCTCCATCTTCAGCTCAAAGCGTAATGATAAACTCTGTGGCACGGATGCCAAGACCTACAACAATGAGTGTGAGCTGGCCCATGCCACCTGTCTGTAAGTATCCCTATCGCTGGCGAAAGATAGATGGATATGTGCAACTAATGTTTCCTCTGTTAGGCGTGGCGTTAACCTGGCTCATATTGGTCCCTGCACGGATTTGAACAGCCCCGCCAAGGATTGTGGTGATGCCTGCACTCGTGCCGATCTGGAGCAGCAGCCCATATGCGGCTCCGATGGCAACACATTCGCCTCCATGTGTGAGTTCAAGCGTCGCACTTGCAATCTGCGTGTGGTGCCCGTATCGCTGAAGAACTGCGCCCTCACCTCCGACTGTGATTCGGATTGCGATGCCCAGCCGGCGAATTTTGTGTGCGGCTCGGACAACAGATTTTACAAGTCTGAGTGTCACATGCGCAAGGAGAACTGCGGCAAGCATGTATTTGTCGTGCCCCTCAAACGCTGCCTGGCTGCCTTCCAGTTTAAGGGCTGTGCCCGCATCTGTCCCAGGGAATTCGAACCCGTCTGTGGGAACGACAACAAAACGTATTTGAATGATTGTTTCCTGGACATCGAGAACTGTCGCACAAACAGCACGGTGGGCGTGCATCACTACGGCGCCTGTGGACGCCCCGAGGCGCCCTCCACCAACTTCCTATACTGAGGCGCAGGGGTGGAGCACACGAGTATATCCACAAGGCATTTAATATTTTTAGGCGTAAATGCAAAACGTTTCTCAAATGTTTTGGACAAAACTAATTTAAAAAGGCTTTTTCTTGTGACACCGATTTGGAACCGATTTGCATTTGCGTTTTTAGGCTATAGTCTATACATATATATTTTTTTAAACGATATTTATTGAGTTGACATTAAAAAGATAACGAAAACTTATGGGAATGCACTTAATAGTAGCTCCAAGTGGTAACCAGATGGTGACTTTAAGTCCTGATCTCAAAGAGAGCTGCCTAAGCCAATGTATGGCTGTCTCTCTTTTGATTCCTCTTATAATTATTTCACGTTTATCCGATCACTTTGATAACATTGGCATTATCTGCTCTAGGCGGAATCATCAAAGAGCTTGCTCAGCATCGCATTTATCTCATGGGGTCGGTATTTGACATACTTGTCGGGATTCTTGCTGAACTGCACTGCCGCATACCTGCAATTGCAATTGGAATTGTTGTGAATTATGACAACCAGGCATCGCTAGGCCATGCTCACATCTCAAAGAAGCGATTATAGTTGGGCAATATGTGCTCCACATTGTCACGTTTGATGCCCTCACGGAGTATGACATCGGGTATGGAAATGCCGCGTTGTATCTTACATGCCTCTTCAAAGTCTTTGTTGAAATTCTGCAAGAGATTCGCCACAAGTTGAGTTATCATTAGTTATAACCAAATCCCATCATTACCCTACCGAGAAGCGTTCCTTAAGCACACTGCGATCCTTGTCCTTGACCTTGCCATTAACCGGCTTGGGAAGCTCCTCCAGTGAGTAGATACCTGATAGCATCTTTGACCATGTCTTTTGGTAGCTTGTCTTTAGCTCTCGTATCATTTCCAGATAGCTATGCTCGCATTCCGGCTCTGCCAGAGTGACCAGATCAATGAGATTGGAGCGCTGGAGGGATTTCAGTATGTAGTGGATATTATTCAGCCGGAAGAGATGCTTGGTGGCTTGGTCATTGTACTGCTCGCATTTGTTCATGATGGACAGATTGAGCTCCGCCAGGGCTTTCTCTGCAAGAATATGGTTAGTGGGAAATGTGATGGCTTCACTACTTGCTTACTTATATAGATGGCCAATAGCGCCTTGTTGCGCTCATCGCCAGGTAGCGCCTTCTTCATCAATATGGTGTCCAGCTGGGTGGAATAGAGCACATCCTGGGCCAGTATGGCACCAATCACATCGAAGTGTTCATACAGATGCTCTATAAACCAAATTGTATTGGAGGTCAGCTCATGCACGGTCGCATCCTTGGGCACATTGCTCTGGCCCACAATGTTGGTGCTGGATTCACCCTTGACAACGTCTAGAAAATGCTCCAGAGCCTTGGCCCCCGTCTGCTGCAGCTTGTTTAGCACCTTGGTCAGCTGTTCCCGCTGGGCGGGATCATAGGTGCGCTCAATGTCTGGCTGAAGCAGTATCACACGTTTCAAGGCCGAAAAGATGCCCAGCGCCGAGGTCCACTCTTTGCGTGAGATGCACCGCAGGATGCGTTGAGTAATGGACTCCGCATCTTTAACTACCAGTTCAATGGAATTGTAGGCCAACTTGGCAAAGACTTCATTGTGCTTGGAGTGGGGGATGATGTCGTTCATGATGGCGCGTTCCCAGTTCAGCAGCCGCTGCAGACCTAGGAGCATAACTAAATACTTGTCCAACTCTTGGTCGCCATCAAGCAGATCCTCCGAAGTCAAATGGTCCGTGTGGGAGGAGGCTTTCTTGATGGAAATGCCAGTGGATTGCTCTATGGTTTGGGTGGCACGCAGATAGAGCTTATTGGCCTTCTTCTCAAAGCTGTGGAACGAATTGAGGAGTTGCAATTAGACAAAGAGTCTGGAGAGGATTGTAGGTGGCTCTTACATTTGCTGCAGACGCGCCGAGGTATTCTTCTTGGGCTCACTCTGGCGTCCACTGTGGCGGGGTCGCTGCAAAATATTTAACATAAAATCATTGGAGACGCAGGTTCAAAAGGGAATATCAAGGAAGGCAAGTTTCTAGACGAGATGCAAAATTTATTTTTGGACACAATTACAAATTACAAAATGAATTAATTAATTACAAAAAATTCTTAAACTAATTTAGGGATCAGCCAGTGATCCGCTATAGACCGCACTACTCAAATCTCCCTGATAGCATCGAGTATGCGATTACATTCCTGTGTGCGCAGACCCATCTTGATTAGATCAGCCCGCTCCATGTTCACCAAATCGACTAGATCAATGTGATCCTCCTCAAATCTATCCACATAGTTCTCCAGGCCCACATGCAAGAGCACCTCCTTCACATTCGACGCCTGATTAAACACATACGAGTGATTAGAGGCTGCCATGGAACGGCGGCGTGACTCCCTGCTGAAGGAGTTCTCAATGTTCGAGCCACTGCCAGAATCGTCGGCGTAGTCTTCCGGGCTGCTAGTGCTGGTGCTTAACTTCAACTCCAGCTTTTTTGGCGGCAGATTCAGTTCAGGCATTGGCGTCACAGGACGCAAGGGCCGTTGCAACTTCTTCATCGATGGCTTCTTAAAAACTTTATACAGCATGGGCGAGGCTGGGCTTTTCATATTCCGCATATTCTTAATGGGCGACATGTTTGGCGATCGAAAATCCCCCAATATGGGCGTCGAACAGCGTACATTGATGTTGTTGACATTCAGCGTATTCCATAAAGGTTTTCGATGCATGGTCGGTGTTCGACAGAACCTCACTGTCTCATCACGTTTGGGCGTGCAATTGTTATCCATTTTATATCACAAATAACTTTCGTTTGAAATATATCACAAATATTTGCCAATGAATTTTATGACGCGTTCTCTTGACAAGCAAAGGCTGAATAATGGCGGCATTAACGACGATGCCAACATTCAACTTGAAGCCAAGCTTTTGGGAATTATGCCGTTACACGAAATGTCAAAAAAAAACTGCAGCGGTGTATTGAAACGTTATACTATGGGTAAGTAAGAATGCATTTTGAACAAATTTAATACAAAACAAGTAAGGACGCTATAGTCGATATTCCGAGTCTAAGATACTCGTACTCAGCATTTATTCAATATTCGACACACTCAAAAGTATCAATAAAAATTGTTTTGTTTTTTGTTTTTTGGGGAAGGGGTGTAGTGTCCTCATAGAAAATATTTGTATACGATTTTATCTACAATTATTATCTGATCTCAACGTTTGATCATTGATCACAGATCAAATTTGATTAGGATGAATGTACTTTGAAAGTTCTGGTTAAATTACTACAGTAGATTTCCAGAAATTTGTTTTTGTGAGTTGCAAAGTTTTTATATTTTGTGAATAAAATTGATATTTGTACTATAAAGTTCAACCACCAATTTCCGAAATAATTATTGTGTATTTTTTTTAATACTAGAGGCAAGTTTTAAGATATGTTTGCATTTCTAGCCCATAGTACGCACATTCACGTGCAGTTAGTTTAAAATGTAAACTTTAAATGGTTTAAAGCTCTTCTCTTTCTATCTCTTTACATTATATATGTATGTATGTATATTTTGTCTACTCACCAACGCTTCATTTCCCCAGCTGCTGCTTTTCTGATGATCTTTGAGTAACTGCAACGAGCGCAACACCACCTCACCCCTTTCTGTGGCATAGATGTGCGTATACTCCCGCATATTCTGCTCCAGCCAATGGGAAATAGTGTATAGTTCCTCCCTCGTCGTTTGCGAAAGCTGGCGAAATGATGTGTACTCATCGCTAGATGAATCATCCTCGATATATATAAGATCCAGCAGCTCGACAGGCTTCAGTGGCGAGCTATGCTTCTTCAGCAACATCCTATAATGCTGATTGAGGCCCTCGCAGCCTGTGTTGAACAAACTAGTAACATTCTCCAGCTCCACACTTTGGGAATTGTTGTGCAGAAAGTAATCCATGGCATCGCGCAGCTTGGCCAGCGCCTCCAGGAAGACAGCAATATTACCCTCAGAGGGACCTTGATGTATGAGCTGGCACACCTCTTGAGACACATCGTAATGCGACAGAACGCTTTCCAGACAATTGAGGGTGGCCTCTAGGTCTGCAAGGCAAGGGGAACAGTGGGCGTTGTTAGCATTGTACAGGTGTAATATTTGCTACTATTTCACTTACTTTGCTGTCTCTTTTGGAGTTGCTCCGTTTCCTGATAGACGGGCAGTATGGTTTGCTCTAAATTACCCAAACGCTTCTCAAAAACCGTAAGAATGCTGGACATTTGCGTGGAGAGATCATGATACTTGTCCACTCGGTCCTTAAGCAAGGCCAAGTTGGTAGCTTCCTGTTGGAGTTGTAAGTCAATATTGGAATACGTCATACTCATAATACTTGCCTTTTCCAATTTGTTGTGCGCCTGCAGCGAACTGTCCAGATTATTCATTGTTTTGTTTACAATTAACACTAAACAAATTGTATATGGCTGGAATAAATATCGTCGAATTGATATATCGATACAAGTGCGGTAAATTGACATCGATATTCTTATCGTTAATTTTCTATGCCTCTTTATACCTATTTTACTTTCAATTATTCAGTGTACAAAATTTAAACTAAAAAATAAATAAAAATGCAGAAACACGAAGAAAAGATTAATCCAATTGATCTTTCAATTCATTAATCAACTGCAAGTTTGTACGATTTTGTATATGTTTTAAAAATACCAATTTAAAAAAATACTGTCGAAATGTACTCAAAATATACCAATTCGAATTTAACACAAGCATCGATTCTAGACGATACCTATCGTGAGCTCTATCGCTAGATAGTGCTATCGGCTTTTTCAACCACATCAACAACTCAAGTGATTTGTGTTTTGTTTTTCATCTAGTGAAAAACTTACGACGGCGCGCTCGCATATTGAGAATTAAAGAAAATTTAATTTAATTGCGTGTGTGTGCGTATAAGTATATATGTGTGTGTGTCTGCTAAATAAAGTTTAATAATACCCGCCGCATACGCAAATAACAGCGCAGGCTGAAAATTAGTTGAAGTTCGAGTTCTTTCTCCGACGTATTGCGTTGTTTATGTATAAAAAATATATATGCATAATAAACATTGTTGTAAATTAACAGAAGTGCTCAGCATGCATATGCTGTAATTCTTTTTAAATTACCGTAATTGTTGCATTGTTATTGTTAAATAAGCGTTACTTCTAAATAAATACAAATTGGTGCCAAATACAAAAAAAAATAGCAAACGAGTTTTTAATTTTTGATTGCAAATCACAATTTGTGTAAAAAAACAACAACATTGGCGATGCTGTAAGCATTTAAAAATAACATTCAGTTAATATAAACCCATAATTTGGCTGCCATTGCTAAAATAACCCAAAAAGAAACATTGCCCAACGAAAAAATCTGAAAAGATGATGGAAGCGATCCGATCCATCTGTCTTGAGTGCTAATTGAGTGCATTCCACAGCGCAGCTGTTTTGAGTGAGAACAAAGGCCGTGGCAACTTAAATTGTTGGAAAACCAGGTAAATTAAGTGCTGAAATGGAAATGTGCAAGTTTAAAGGAATTTCCAACAGTTGGCCAAAAATAATATTGAAATGTGTGAATCGAAAATGCCAAATGTGTCATTTATTTGGCTTTTCGCTTTGCTGTTTTTGTCGTTTTACGAAAGTTCCAGTTAGCTTTTGCAATATTATCTTTCTCTCTCACCCTTTCTCTGTTTGTATATGGCTTGTTCAACCCAACAAACATTTTAACGATTTTTTTAAGCGCCGTTTTCTTAGTATCCCAGGCAAATGATCTCTTTAGCGATTCGTATGAAGATAAGAACGCAGGTAAAAGGCAATATCGACGAAAAAGGGCGATAATAACTACCTATTCTTATCTTCCGCCATATAAAATGTTTACAGGGCTATGGCTGTGTGCGTTTTCAATTAGCGTTGTTATTTTCAGCGCGTTAAAAAGACAGTTAAACCTGTTTTGCTTTAGTCTGATTATGGCTTGCGGTTTGCGTTGTCTTTCGCTTTTCTGCTGTTTATTGTCCTATTCTTTCTGCAGCGCCCACTCAACCACGTAGAAAGTCAAAAACGAAAACAATAATAAGCAGCAGTCACTCAGTCGCAGCCAATTTCAATTGGCAAAACGCATACGTACATATATTAAATTTGGACTCACAATCTCTTTCAACTAAACCGCTGTGTCCCTCCAGCAGAGATAAGCCCGCATTGCCAGCATAATAAGTAATCCACACACAGGCACACATCTGCATGTAGCTTTGGCTGCTGCGGAAGCTCCCATCGGGCGGACTACTATTTATCAACAATTCAACTCGATGAGTACTGGGGATGTCATGAAACTCTACTTCTACACTACTCACACGTTAGACGACAAGTTGGCTGGTCGGTCTCTTCTGGTGCGAGTGTCATGTGTTAAGCATAACTCACATACACAGCTGCAGATTGCCTTACATGCATGTTTGCTCCATATGTATATACATATGCCAGCGGCGTACGAAGGGAGAGATTTAGAGGGTGCAGATAGAGATTATCGCGTGACGGTGACGGGAATCCCGCGGAATCCTGCGGGATCTGCGTAAAAACTGCGGGATGCGATGGAGGAGTGCACCCGCGGGTCTTACAGATTCTGGAAGGTTGTTATTTTCCCAACAATAATATATTTGTGAATGCAGCTCGGAGTGAACCCATGAAATGTTTTGAAATATTTTGAGGAACAGGGCTCAAATATGATGAAGTAAATATGCTAATGGTTAAGAACAAATGACAAAGTGGGCGCCGTTGAAAGGAAAAACCAAATCTACACATGTGAATTTGGTATAAATTCAGAAAACTTTTATAGGAAAGTATTTTCATATCATATTGAAGTGCTTTCGAATCCCGTTATAGAAAAAAGGAAATTCCATACACCCCTGATGTGTACATGTATATTGTGTGCTATAATATTTCAGGCTTCATTTAAACGTACTTTAGAAAGAAACGCAAGCACATTTGCTTGTGCACACTGTATGTGGTATGCGTATGTTTGTTTATCCCGATCCGAAGGCGACACAAACCGGACGAGGGATGCTCAGTTTAGCTTGATTAGCAGACAGCCAGTCGCTTTTGTTGAGCTCCACAATATAGTGCGAATATTGTGCTTGGTTTATTCGCAATTTATGCAAACTCTGCACATAAGTACATTTGCTTGCATGTATTTATTTGGCTTCTGTTGCTATACACTGTATATACATATATTTACGTATAGACATATGCGTATATATGCATATATACATTCAAGGCTGATAATTTCATGTTAGTCATATGCTGCTTCTATCAATAAGGCGAGCTATAATTACAAAAAATTAGATTTCCTTATCATTTATTTACTTTATATTTACAGTACTTTTTTTTATTTTTGTGAATCCCCCAAAATGCCTGTAAACTAGAAAAAGAAATTCAACATTTTGCAGAGTAGTCATAAATAATTTTATTCTATTGAATTTTGGAAATCTCAAAACTTGAAAATTATACAAGTTCATGTGTAATTGCCTCTTTCTTCTTAAGTCATACAAATTTGTTGGTCTTATTAAGATTAAGATTTAGCAAAGTATGTTTGGGTTTATCCAATTACGAGAACATATGGTTTGGTTCTGAATTTACCACATTTATGTGTTGATATTAATATTTTGTGTGTTGTATCGGATTCATTAATATTTACCCTCATGAATACTCACGGTTTACGCACATCTCTAGTGCACATGTGCATCTCAAAATCTTAATGTTTTCAGCTTATGCAAATCTTATATGAAAAGCCTCTAACAGACACTGTCTGTCCTCTCATCTCATTTTGCTTAACTGTGCACATTTGCAAATAACTTTGACATTGGCAATGCTGATGATTATGATTATGATAGAGTAATAATGATGATGAGGTGCATTGGGAACTTGAAATGAAAGTGCAATGTACTGTAAGAAACTGCACGCGTTGATAAAAAGTGCAGCAACAACAAATTTATTGATTCGTGTCTGGGGCTCAAGAACAAGCTCCTCCCTTGCTCTCACACACCTTTTATACAGAGTTTCCATCATCGTAATTACTCAGCGTTATTGATAATGTTGATGATAATGCACTACTGACACTCACAACGGGTGTGGCTGTTAGGGTGGTGACTCTGTTGGCGGCGGATTACAACAGTGTTTACAACATGGCACAAAGGCCTCCTGTTATAGCTTCTAGACGAGATACTCATTACGTGACGCTTACCAAATAAGTCGCTGGAAATGGAAAAAGAAAGGCAGACAGCGAGCAAAAGCAACAGCTTGACAAACCTGACAGGCAGCATTTTTGTTCTAATGTCTGTCTGTGTGTGTGCCTGTCTTGAAAGTTTTACCATTGTGATGCCCAACATTTTACCTTTCCACATTGAATGCATTATGCAACATTGCTTTGCTTTCAGCATTGTTCTTTGCTTTATAATAAGTAATTTTACAGAGGGTAGAATTATATTGTTATGGTATTTGTAATGGATATAAAGTAAAATTTATGATTGTATTTTTTATAGTAGGTTAATTTTGTTTTTTGTGTATTGCTTATAGTAGGTTCTGAAGGATTTTTCCATATATTTATAGTAGTTTTTGAGCTGTAGAGGCTATTACTTCATATATAAATAATTAATAATATTATTAATTAATTATTAATTATTATAATAGTATTAATTCTGTATCATGTCCGTATATCAATAGCCTGATTCTCTTTTACCAAACATACACTTATATCGGCAAGGGTATAAAGGTTTCGGCTTCCCAAACAAGTCTTTTCCTTCTAGGTGTTGTTGGAACTTTGCTTATGTTCGCATGGTTTGCCACATTTTTCACTCGAATAGCCATTGCATTCCATGGAATAATAAATATAGGAGGAAAGTTTTAAAAAGCTTCTATTTTCGCACAATTACAAATATAACTTTCAGTAACGCTTGCTAATTGGCCAATCTGAGAAATAGGTGTCTGTGTCTGTGCCTGGCTTGGATTGCTTTTGCGAAGTAAGCGAAGCTCGAAGGGGCTAGAACAAAATTTTGGTTTTAAATTCTACTTTTGTTATTGCAAGTTGTATGTTTATACAAAGTATGTATGTATGCATGTATGAAGGTATAAAGTACGTGGTTGGCACTTGTATTTAAAGTAGAAACATTTTATATCAGAACTATAACTTTTGATGGATTAGTTTTGTGTTTTTTTCGTTTTATATAATAGCTGTTAAGGTAATGTGCTGCTAGAGCACTTTAATTAATTTGGAGTATAGGTTATGTTAGGTTGATTTAACCTTCTATAGTGACAAAGACAAAGACGAAAATAATATTAATGAAATCTGTAAACGTCTTACATGAAACAATGCCAACATTGTGGTTGCAAATAAACGTAGTCAGATATATTTGAATATATTTTTTCAAAGCTCTAGAGTTTTTATACTCGTAATCTAGTACAGTAAACGAGTATCTTGTATTTGTATATTGTAGGCAGAAGGAAGTGTCTTAAAACCCCATAAAGTATATATATTCTTGACCAGCATCAACAGCCGAGTCGATCTAGCCATGTCCGTCCGTCCGTATGAACACCTAGATCTAGGAGACTATAAGAGCTAGAGAGACCCAATTTGGTATGTCGACTCTTCTTGTGGGGCGTCAGATCAAGTTTGTTTTTTAATTTTGCCACGCCCTCTCCCGCCCCCGCAAGCCGCAAAACTTTATTTCTTTCACAAATGTTGTATATGCATAAGCACATAATCTACCGATTAGCCAAGTTTTGTGAAGATCGGATAATAATTGTAGACAAAATCGTACAAAAAAAGCGAATTTTCTTCAAATTTTAAATTAAATTATTTTTGAAAATTTTCATCGACCTTAAAGGTCAATATGATTAAAAGTTCGGGGATTAAAGTGCTCTGAAGCACTTACTTGCATATTCTCACATCAAGCTTGAGGCGTTCTTTTGAGTAATAATTTTCAGCTAATGAAAGAGAGTTTGTAAAAATATTATTCTAAAGAAAACAAAGTTAAAGGGTAGAGGCCCTCTTATAAACCAGCCTTGTAGCCTTATAAAAAAAATTAAAACTCTGCTCAATTGAGCTATAATTTAAATTTATAGGAATCTGCCCAAATTCAAACGAAAATCAGTTGACTAATCAAAGGTGTATTTACGTTTTCCTCGCCTCTCATCAGCTGAAATTCTTTAAAGCAAAAATATATTCAATTAATTTTTGCCATGTATCACGTAGCACATTTGTTTTCTCGTTAATGGTTTATTATTTTTTTGCAATGTTTATTAAACATTTTTTGTGTGTTGGTTCAAATGTTAAATTACCAAGTGGATATGAAACATTTGGTGGCGTCGACACTTGAGAATGGCAATTAAAGTTCGACTTTGATTTGTCCAGCCAGTTTATTTATTTTAATTCAGCTCATATTGTTATGTATATATGTTTATATATATAGTGTATCGGATATACAGCGAGGGTCTTTGTTTAGTTTTAAACCACTGCGCCATTTCATATATATCATGGTTCTCCAATATCATTCATGTAAATGTACTTCAATACATATACACTGAGCTCCAGATCCAGAGTGTGCCCGCCCACGCAAGATAACGCAGTCATCCAAATACATAAATAATATATATATGTACATATATATAGTTTCTCATATATTCTCATATCTACGCAATTGAGGTCCAGTAGTGCTCAAGAATCAGTTCATGTGTAATATTGGAGTACATTTGCACTCTAGGAATATGAATTTTATAGTTGCTTATAATGATGTGCAGTAATCTGATTGTGTTGTACCAAAGTTTTACTGAATAAATAAATAAATGCAGAACAAGAAATGTACACAAAGCTAGATGTACGCTTCAAACATTTAAAAAAGTTCTACGGCAATAAAAAAACAAAATAAATATTTACAGAAATTTATGCCGATTTAGATCAGTTATTTTTGCACTATTTGCGAATTTATATATACATATATGTATTTATTTATTTTACAGTTTCTGCCTAGCTAATATGTGTTTTTCTAGCTATGAGTCAGTCTAGTTATTAAACAGATTGCACCAATAGCTGATAGACTAGAGAGTATGCTCTTAGATTTGCTGATCAGCACTCATTAGGTTTAATAAAGCTAAGCCCGTCTGTCTGTTTGTCCTTCTGTAGATTCCAATTAGAACCAAACTTTTATTACTGGATGAATTGATACTTCTATACACAATAGGAGGCAAAGCAACTAATTAAGTTTCATTTATTAAACCAGTAAAGAAAATTATATTTTAAGTTTCAAATATTATAGATGCCGCTTCATTATACTCGCATTACTCATTAGTAACATACATATACCATTCCATACTTTTTTAAAATATATAAGCTAAACTTCTCACTTAAAGACACACTGAATATATAACGATAGACTATACACTTAGATAGACTGATATTAACGCTTTCCAGCGGATGGTACTCTTATATGAATTAGATATGACATTTTATAGCACTTTTAATACCCCTTAAGGTGCACAAAGACAGTTCTTCTTCTATGCTCAGCTATGGAGATAAGCATTTTATGCTGATTTCTTACATATTTATGTTTGCGCAACGTCTTGATTGAAACTCAATCTTAATCGCAAAGTAAAGTTCGCAATACAATTTGTGTTGAGTCAGGGCTGAGGAAGAACTTTATCTCTCTCGTGTCTGTTTGCCAAGTGACGAGTGGACCCCACATTGCTACTATGTAAGTAGCTATTATCATACCACAATTCTTATCAGCTGTGGGAGCTTGTTATACTAATTACGGGTGCTGCAGACCGTAAATGTAGCGTAACCATATTGAAATAATTATGAATGAAATATGCACGCCTGGGGAATAATTAATTAGTAATAACATACGTTGATAATTGTTGCCTCTGAATGAATGAGTAGTGAAGAAAGTAATATATACTCGATTAACTAGACATCGTTATAGCCATTTTTCCATTGAAATTCGCCATTCAATAAATCACAGATGTGGAAGCTTACAGATACAGATACATATACGTACGTATAGTTGAGGTGTCCGACTACTTTTCTCTAGTTGCCGTTGCCTGGCGGCGTGTGAGTCATCCATGACATTTTCATTTAGCACATAAAATCAAACAAATGTAAATAAATGGGCATGTATATAATAGAGACTAGGTACTATGCCATATAGTTAAAGCTGTGGCGTGAAACTTGGCTAGTTTTTGCATTGCTGAATATTACATACTCTTCATGCATGTTGCCATGGAATGTTAAAGGCTCAAGAAATGCCTAATGTGTACTTACTTTATATATTAAAACAATATTTTCTATGGCATCTATGAGCTTCAAAATATTATATGTACGTGATTATTAAATGAATATAAACAGTTGAATTTTGCATTTTGATTGGATTTCCGTTCAATCATAGATTTCTATGGCATCCAATTCATATATGATTTATGATATATATATATGATATATGCATATTGAATTTTAATTTCTAAATTTATATGCAAGCGATTTAGATTCATTGAATTAACCCAAAAAAAACCCAAAAGTTATTGAAAATGCGATTCTTCAGTGCTTTGCAAACTTCATGGCAAACTTATAAAACTCTATTGTAAAGTTTACAACAATCAATGAAGCTGTTAATTGACGTAGTCTATTATGTATATTATGTGTATACATATAACTTATCTTAGAGTTCCTTTACCACTTTTGAACTCTCACCATTTTCTGGATTATCCAACAAAGCGACTCATAATAGATAAGTAAATCTGTTTGTTTGTTTCATATCGCAGTTCACCACACACTGACAAGCTATTAGGGTGCTATTAGATATAGTCCATGACCGGATTACGCATCTCCGGTGCCAGAATATCTGCTAAATTACTCATCTGTCATTGGGTAGCTATCAGTGCGTTGTTATCATTTGAAAATCCGTTGTAAAACAGTGGAATTGTTGTTGTTGTGGGCGAGTTATCTGCTGCTTGTAAATACATAAATAAATAACATTTCTACTCGTACGTGCAGATGTGAAGGTCGTGTTAGATTGTCTATGTGTTATCAAACGGCTTTTTCGGACGATTTTTACAATTTTTTTTAACTATTAGTGGGCATTCTTAAGTATGCAGCACAAAAACCTATATGGTATAGTTTTCTTATAGCTATCATACATAATATGATTTATCTATATACCTATGCCATCATAGAATTAGTACCTACATTTTAGTGTTGGTTGAAAAGATTTCTTATTTTCGATTTCGATTCCTATTTTTGTTTTTTGGATATGAACGTTTGTATACGCTTAGCCAGACTTCCTTCATATTTGAGCTCCTTAGAAACTAAGCATTGTTTTCTTTTAGTTTCCTAATGGTAATTATTAAACCACGTGCTGTCCAATCCCAGGACCCCTTTGCTTTTTTTTTCTCATAGCTTGTCACGCAATTTTAATTTCTGGCCAACAGCGAACAGCCTTGACAGTGACTTTATAACATCGGTTTGATCAAATATACTATGACCATATGTGTAATTACGTATTACTACATATATGTACATAGGTATATTGTTATACAATTTAATGGCATACGTTCAAAAGCCGCAAATTTCACGCTCTATAAGCAATTAAATGAATTGTAGCAGTGACGTCTTCAGCAACAATTTATAATTATCTACAATATGGAGAGGAGAAATGATAATACACAGTCACGGACGGCATATGTCCAATAATTATAGGTATTTATCTAACGGCAAACAATGCTAGATATAGGTAAACACATACCTTAAGCATGTTCCATGGCAACTCATTATATATATATCTTATATGAAATATTAGAAAGTATTTTAATGTAGAGTAATCGCGTGTGACAATAAGAAAATAAAGATATTTACCTAAAGCAGATGTCCCTTTGTTTGACTATAAAACTTAGAAATGGAACTTTCTCGTAATTTTGAAGTTTTTACAAGTTCAAGGTCAACTTTGCTTAAAATTGGGGTTCCTCCTTCCTTTATACATGTAATTGAAAGTTTTTTAATTCCCATGTGTATGAATTGAATTGCTTAAGACCTTAGTTGTTGCTAAGACTTCTTTATCAGTGTTGAATACATTCGGTTTTTTACACGAAGAATTCTGACATTTGAGCTATTTCGCTCTTATGATCGCAAGGCGAAGCTGTTTGAGGTCACTGAGCAAAAATTCTAAATATTTTGAGATGTTAAATGGAATAATTAGTTATTGTGCAATACAAAGCTTGGTTTGCAATCGTGTAATTGCAATCTAATCAAACTGCATCTAAATGTTTGTTTTTCTAATTCAGTTTGTATTTATTTTAGAAGTCCGTTGACCGAAGTTGATCAGGAGCGGTCTGCTACTGCTCTTGAACTATGAATTGCAAAATTGTCACCTATCAAATTTACTCTCGTTCTCCTCGTTTTCTTTTCATGAACCAATCATTATAAAGCAACACTAATGCAACTGCAACTTGCCAGCAACTGCAAACGAAGCCTTAGCAAAAACTAAGGTCTTAAGCAATTCAATTCATACATATTGCTCTTGTATAATTATATGTATAATTATTATCTGACTATTTCTGATCGTCGTATGACATTACATATATTGTGTAACCTTTCTATTGGTGGGTTTTGCTATGTCATTGTAATTGGATGATAAAAGCTGCTTCGGTTTGGCCCGTTTCACACGTAATCTTGACCCATATTGGGTCGAATTCGACTTAAAATGTTCATCGATTTCAAATGCTCAAGTTTCTTGAATGCCATAATGTCTATGTTATCGCTGGATATTTTGTATATAGAATTTTTGTTTACATCAACAATCCAAAGTCTAACTGGGGAAACACATTTTTCTTGTATGCTAAGTATGTATGTAACTATCAGCTAAACTTCCCCTTCCTTTGTTAAGTATTTCATCTTAGTTTATCTCAAATAAATAATATATTCAACTGTTAAATCCGCATTAGAGTCCAAATTCAGTTTGAATTATAAATTTTGATTAAATGATTCATTTTATAAAAAAGGCAGACAAATACATATATGTATTTGTTGTTGTTGGCACATCACGATGCGTTCCTCTAAAGTGCACGATAATTTAAAGTGAAAGCAATGGAGCAGGGCGGTCGCTGGGGGTACTGAATGTACTACAGCTGCTGTTTTGCTGATGAAAAACGGAAATACTTTTTGTTACTTTGTGTGTATGTATTTATTGTATTATTGTATTTAAATAAATGATACAAAACGAAACTGCAAGCCTTAATTATAATCTACAGCCGGCCTGTGACAACTAGTCGTATGAGCAATGCGAAAAACATCAATAATGAGTATGCTAATGAGTATGTTGAAACCATGAAACATCTCTTCATTAAAGTCAGCCAATTTGGCCATGTGACTTAGGGACTCCGAGGTCTGAAAGGCGTTCTTCAACTCAACAATGTTTCCGAGAATTTTTAGTCGCCACAACAATATTCGAGTCGAATCAAACTTTTCTCTATGCAATTAATCAAATCTGAGATTATAGGCAACATTTATATCCGTTCTTCATCATTCAGGCAAATCTGAAGCGCTGAAGCAACGTACAATTTCTACGAGAGGCAGGGGTGGGAGTTTCAGTACCAGTGCCATTCCCTAAGCTTTGATAGGGAACACAAAATATTGATCCCTGATCCTCAGAGGGTATCTTTGAAATCGTACTCAATTGGAGAAAGAACTGTTCTACTTTGCCCTTAATAAACCAATTGCTGTTCTCTAAATGCGAGGTTCACTCGATTGACTTGCATCCTTAATTCTTATAATAATTTTTGGCTCCATTTTTGGCGGTATTTTTTACCCATTTTATTTTTACGTTGCTGCAACAAAAGTTATAGTCAATATGAACATGGTGAAGTGTTGTTTTTGTGTAAAACGCGATGCAAATGTGGTTTTGTAAAAGTTTTTTAGAATTTTATAACAGCGATTTTAGGCCATTCGTTCTGTCTACAAAGTGCGCAAGCGCACTTGACGTACCACCTCGTTTAAGGCCGACTTTATCGAGAAGAATAACGATATGATGAAACCAATGAGTCCAATGGAAAATACCCAGGGTGTAAGCAATACCACAATTAGGAAGAGAACCGTGTCATTGGCCTTGGCATTGGCCATGCGCCAGAGTATGTGACGCATTGTGCTGCGTAACTGAAATTGGCAACGCCAAAACTGTGAGGGCATCTTTACCATGGACCAGCCAGTGCTCACCAACAAATGCAGTCCGGCCATCACAATGCATAAAAGCTGCATCAGCATCAGCAGACCCTTCAAGATGGCGCTCTTGTTGCAACGATCAAGTGCCGCCTCTATGCTCTGCTGGTGCTGCGGCGGCAATGAGGACACTATGTAGTTGAAGACCTTTTGCCAGCGCGTGGCATCCGTGTCGTTGGTACGGACATTGCTTAGCTGCACGCAATATTCAGTTTCAGAGTCTGTGTCGCTGTGGTACATGGCATCGCGCTGCTCCGTGAAATTCTGCATCTTGCGCATCAGCGTACAATCCTCGTTTTTTTCGGCAATGTTGTTGCCAAAATCCAAGGTTGGGCCAACATTCTGGTTCTGCAACATGGATATGTCGCCCTCATAGTGGCCATTAAAGTTGTTCATATTGAAAGCTGCATATTCATCTGTCATTTCCGCCCCTTGGAATGTGCTTGCTCGTGGCGAGCGCTGGCCACCAATCAGGCAGGGCAGCGAATCATCGCTGCAAAGGATTGTCACACATCTGAAGATTCCCAATTGATTTCGAGCACTCCACTCACCCTTCATCTGCAAATGCGCGCTGGCGACTCATCGAACGCATTATCTGCTGCGGCTTTAGCTGTCCCTTAGCAAAGAAGGCCATGCTGTTGAGACCCTCCGGAGGACCGAAGCTGGCAGCACCAAGTGTTGGAGAATTGAAATTAAAAGTGCTGGCCCCAAAGCCAGGAGTTCGAGCGCCAGTAAAGGGAGAACGTTGTTTTTGCATATTTCAGCTTTCAGTCTGAACGATGAAAGAAAGGATAATGGTAATTGTGTTGCTTAGGATGGTAATTGATGTTACCGTTTCTTTTTGTAATACTTTTCTCAAGGTTATCTCCGTATAAAATCACGATATTGAAGAATATTAACACGAGAGTTCTACTACGAAAGGCTGTTTGTGTTGGAATTTAATTACGTACTGAAAATACGACCAGCCTCACAAATGAAATACGAATTGTGTCTGAGCAGTTAAGTCCGTATGCTACTTGGATCTGTTTAAAAAATTCTGTTTAGAAAAATCTATTTTAAATATATGAAGCAAACAAAGATTTTCAGAATAACATTTTACTTGCAAATTTTTTGGAATTTGATAAACAAATGAAATCGTAAAAAATATAACGAAAGTGGCCGTGGAAGAGTTCATACACAGACAAATAACAATCAGAATCAAATGCAATACAATGCAGTAGCTGCGCTAGGTGACTGAACTTAAGTCTTTTCAGCTTAGTAATTACCTTTATTACCTTTGTTATTATAACACACCTTTATATCCATTATCTTTAATCTTATCTTTCATAATGTTTTAATTACGCATTTGTAACTTTAATAATACCATAAAACAGTCCATTCCCCTGTTAAACCTATCTGCATATATGCATATATGTACATAGATATGTAGATAGATAGACGGACAACGCGGTTGTTGATGCTGATCAAAAATATTTGGAGGGTTGATTATTTCCTGTTGCATATATCTACACAAATTTAACCTACACTTTACATTTGCGATGTATATGTATACATTTATTTATATATTTATATAAATATATAATATTAACACATATAAAGTTAAGCCTTTGTTCCGCCTTTTATTGCAGTTGTTGTTGGCAGTTGATAAGCTATAAGCTACTGGATTGCTGGCTGCTTGCATTTTATTGGCAGACCACCAGATTATTCCTCCAGTGAATCAACCGATCAGGGGAGGAACCATTTAGCTGATAAATGCATATGGGGCGCTGCTGATGCGCTGTAAACTCTCAGTTCAATGTGAGGCATTGAACAAACTTGATTTGCAATACAAGACTTGGAATTGGCACAATAAAAGCCATTAACGTACACACTGATCTCCACTTGTACACACTGCCATAGTCAACATGTACCCTTTGAGCTGTATCTTGGCGCTGGTCCTGCTTCCTTTGTTGCAGGCCGAGATCATCGAGCTGAACGAATTGGATGGACCCAACGTATGCAAAAAGCGTGAGACGTAAGTTAAATACCATTTGCTGCAAAACGTATGCTAATGATCTATCCTCACAGCTATCCCGTGGAGGTGATTACCACCGAGCTGCAATCGTATCAGGAGCGCGGATCCACTTGGTGTGTCAGCATACCGCCGCGTTGCTCCACCTATCGGATCAACCATCGCATTGTCAACAAGACGCAAACGCTGACCAAGGTGCGCATTGTGCGCGACTGTTGTGGTGAGTGGAGGATCTATAAATATGATTGCCATGATCTCGTAATGTCATCTATACTTTTTCAGATGGTTATGTGCGCAGTGACAATGACTGCGTGCCGCATTGTAGTAAACCCTGCCAACATGGCAGATGCATTGCTCCGGACAAATGCAAGTGCGATCATGGCTACGGTGGACCCGAATGTGACTTAAGTTCGTTTCTATTTTGATATTTTATTTGCTTTTTGTGTGTGTTTTTATATGTCTGTGTGTTATGTGTGTCTCTGTGTGGAACGAAAACTGTACAATGAACTGCCTTGGACGCATGGGGCAAAGCTCATCAGTTGCAACACAAACATTTGAAATATTTTACTTAAATAATGCTACTTAAATTTTACTGATCATATTGCATTTTAATGTTGAACGATGAGCCAAGTCCCGTGCTTGGGGATGCCAAACATATTACCTTTAAGTGCACTTAAGAAATTGCTTAATTTGAGCTTTGCAGAGGAAATTAATAGATATTTGTCATACGATTAGTAATTTATTCAAAGGGAATTATGGGGAACAGACTTTATATAAAAAGTCTCACCACGCTCTTAAATAGTTGGTCTATGTTACAATTCTGTGGGCACCTTTCAAGGAAAGAAAAGTCTTTGCACTCTTTCAAAGACACTGGTGCTGTCTCATATGAACATTTTATAAGAGGCAAAGTGCCAACGGAATGTCGAAGAACATTTCAGTAAAAGGCAGAGATCGCTTACGACCGTATTCCTTCTTTCTTCTGTTTGCTCGCTAATGGCTCACTCGAACATAGCAATGCCAACTTAACAAAGATAGGATTGACAACATCGCGACTTTTTTAATAAGAGGGGGATATACAATAGATTTTTGAAAGTAGCTATCAATCTAGTTATCAAATGATCGCACAATCTTTTCAAACATTCTCAGGAATCTGTTTCCCCAAATCGAAACTAAAACACAAAAAAAGAAGACAAAAAACCATTAAAAACCTAAAAAAAAAAAAACAATTACACATACAACGAACAATCTACATAAACATTAATACATCATGGATATTGAAGAGGACGAGGCGGATTATTGGCCTCCGCCTAGTACAAATACCTTTGGCATACCAAACGATCCCGATCTGCTGGCTGTATATGAAGTCTACAGGCCCACAGTTGCCACGCGTCGTTTACTGAGCGAAAGGAATCGTGATGTCTACACAGAAGCCTTCATTGAACACGAACGCCTCGGCACTTTGGCGGATCTGTGTGTGCGTGCTTTGGCCAAACAGAGTACGGGATACATTGTGCCATTGGTGCAGCAGGATCCATTGAAGCTGCGCATACACTACGACACGCTGGACGTGAATCTGCCTCTAAGACAGTGTTTTTTTGTTAACGATATACGTTTCTGGCGTCGCTTTGTGCTGTCGAAAAGTTCCGATAAGACGCTGCCTATGAAGAAGCTTCACAATTATGATTGGAAGGGTAAAGGCATTAGTATGAAGTATGTCGAGTTGGTTGAGGCGTGTCCGGCGGGCTTTTGGCCTGAGAGGGAAATGGCTGAACTGGCTGCTCTTGTGCGCGATTATGTGCGTGCGATGGACATTCGTCATCTGCAGTCGCTGACGGAGCATGCCTTTGCCAAGTACGTGGAGAGCGAATCGGAATTGGATGTTACTACAGAGGAATCGGATGAAGCGGAAATATCCAGTGATGAACCGGACACGCAAGACGAAGAGGAGGAGTGTGAGGAGGAAGAAGTTCCGGAACCACCGAAGCCAACGAAAAAACGCTCAACAGTTCCAGCTGAGGTTATCATTACTAGTCCACCACAAAAACCAGCCGATATTCAGTCACAGCGGGAATCGCGAAATTCGAACATTCCCTTTGATTCTGCCGGCGAGGAGGAGGAAGAGGAAGCTCACGATGCTAGCGAATTAACTGACTGGGAGCAAGACCAGGCGGAAAGACGTAAAGCGCGCCACGAGAGGAATGCTGCCCGTCAAGAGCTGCGTGATATGCAGGCCGCCAAGCGGGCAGAGCACGAGAGACGCAAGCGTCAACGCGACCTACTGCGAAATCCGCCACCCGAGCCACCAGCTCCGAAAAAGCGCAAAAAGAAGAAGAAAATTAAGGGCGTCTTTGACATCGTAGTAGAACCTGAGCCGGACGACGGGGAAGACAAAATTGTGGACGAGCGCAACAAGGACAAGCTGCTGCGACGGATACATCGCTACGACTATCCTCCAGAGCACTGTCATCACATTGATTTGAGTTTTATACGTTATTTCGACAATCTGGTCTCCTTCACTCTGGAGTTTCTCGGACCTGATATGGGCCGCAACTACCACAACCGACACATGAAGTTCTCCTACGATGACATAATGCGGCTGAGCAAGGGCCTGCAGACCCTTAACAAGTTGAAGATATTTCGATTACGCAATAGTCGCATGGACGCAAAAAAGATGCAGATACTGGTCCGGGCCTTACGGTTTCTCGATGACCTGGATGTAGTCGACTTCGGCTATGACCAGATGGCTGACGATTGTGGAGCCGCATTGGGCGTTTTGCTAGACCGCGAAAAAATGTTCAAGGCTCTCGAATTGGAGTACAATCGTCTCAACTATTCGGCAATGTCGGTCATTGGGATGGCCCTCGCCAAGCATCGGGACGACGGCGATGACGACAGGGTGCTGGAGTACCTTGGTCTAGCGAACAACCCCATTGACGACGACGGCCTGCATGCTCTCTGCCGTCACATAACAGGCACAAAGCACGTGGAGGAGCTCAACTTGTCCGCCATTGATGCCACTCCCGAGGGAATTGTGCATGATATTGGTTACCTACTGCGCCACCACACAACCTTGCGACGACTGGACATGGTGGCCAATACGGTGACGCCAAGATTGGGTCTGGAGCTTTTGCGCGCCTTGGAGGCCAATACGACTGTGACGCACTTCGATTGTCGCGAATGCGATCTGGACACCGATGAGGAGTTCGAGGCGGACATCATAGTACGACGTAATAACTTTCGCGCGGATAATCCTTATTTGGGCGATGAAAGCAAAACAGAACAGGATATCACCGACTATATCATTGGTCTTAAGCATCCTGTGGTCCAAAAAATTGAAGATGATATGGCGCGCACAGCCGAATGCGTCAAAAATCGTCCGGCGCGAACTCCCAGCGAGCCCAGTGTTGAGGAGGAAGCCGAAGTGCCAGAGGAACAGGAGTTTGACATCTGGGTAGCGTTGGGAATTAAACCCAAACCAGTGGCTAAGTCCGAGAAGGATATTCGCGTCGAAGTGGTGGAGGTTGAATCCGATATAAGCCAAAAGATTCAACCCGATCTGGGGCCCTTCAACTACGATCCAAACTCATTTAATCTGGATGAATTTCGTGAATACGTTTCACAGCCGGGTCCAGACAATCGGTTTTACTACTTTCAGCAGAACAGGGAGACCTAGGGGCACGGTTAATCTAATCGTTTGTAAATTATCAAATTGTCTGAACTAACCAAAATTATTCCGTATGCTATGGTAGAGGATTATCAAAGCTTAAATACATATATGAAGAGTAGTCAATTGGGACGACTTTAATGACTATATTGTATGTAGCCTCACGACTTCCCTCGCTGACGATTCTTCGTCTTATACTGCAATGAGACTGTGCCAGACGAAACTGTAGACGAAGATGAAGCTGAAGCCGAATGCCATGCGTTGCGATCAAGCTGATGAATGTGGGTAGTGAGAGGCAAATATATTGAGCGAGGTTTTCGTCTTCAGCTACAGTTTCAGTTTTATCTTCAGCTTTAGAACTCTCTCATTGCAGCTTAATCTACAGAGCAAATAACAGTGAAACGTTTTTTCTGTTACGCTCTCCTCACAAACAAAACCGAATAAGCCAAACACACTCGCTCTCTCTCTCTCTCTGAGCAGCAGACTTCGTTTCTTTTCGATTTGGTTTTCTGTTGAGCACTCTTAGTTGAGCGATTCGTGCGACGCATAAAGAAAGATATGACCGACAGTCACATAATGACGCTCAGCAAACGAGCAAAAGACTGAACTTAGGTTTGGGGATAACAACTTAGCAACATGTAAAGACATAATCTATAGAATAACCTCTGCAAGCGTAAACTCTTCGGTAATCCGAAGATAGTCCTTGCTTATCTATTGCCGTCATTAGCCTTTGTTTTGTGTACTTTGTATTAATTACTTTTTGAGTTGCAATCTTTCTAAAATGCTTACACTCTTACCCAGACCACAATCGTCTACTTATCACCCACACATAACCCCACTTCGTTTGAGGAGTCTGTTTTGCAATAATATATGTAATATCAACTTTCTAAGCCATGGCCAAGGTGCTGTATCATATTCAAGCAGCCACACAAGCTCCAGATTCTTAACGCTACAACTTTTTCCCCACGTACCCGTAACCGCTTAGAGCAAATGCAATCCATATGATTTGCCATTAATTTTCACAAACACGATCCTCGTTTAACGCCTAACTGTCTAACCGCTCACGCCCCACGCAGATCAAAAATATAGATAAGATCGAAAAGATCGATGGCTAATCAAGCTTACGATATTATTCGCCAGATTGCCCACCGGGCCTATATGGACGGGATTGCAAGCTGGTATGCGAGTGCCAGAACAACGCCAGCTGCGAGTCGGCCACCGGCGAGTGCGAGTGCACTAAAGGTTATACGGGTAAGAAATGCGAAGAAAAGTGTCCGCCTCAACGATTCGGGGCCAACTGTCAGGAGGAGTGTCGCTGTGAGAACGGCGGCATTTGCGATCACGTCTCTGGGGAATGCACCTGTGCGGCTGGCTTCACGGGCCCCCTGTAAGTGGCGGAAGTCCACAAAATAGAAACCCCTACTAATATCCAATCCATCAGATGTGATATGCGCTGTCCAGATGGGAAGCACGGAGCTCAGTGCAAGCAGGACTGTACGTGCCAGAACGACGGAAAATGTGACCCGAGCAACGGATCCTGCGTTTGCAATGCCGGCTGGACGGGTGACGTATGTGCCAACAAGTGCCCCACCGGCAGCTACGGTCCCAATTGTGGGTTGACCTGCGAGTGCTACAAAGGAGCGCCCTGTCATCATATCACTGGACAGTGCGAGTGCCCGCCGGGCTACATGGGCGAACGCTGCTTTGACGAGTGTCCCCTAAACACGTACGGCCTAAACTGCACCCAAACATGTAACTGCACCAACGAGGCCACCTGCGATCGGGCCACGGGACGCTGCATCTGCGGTCCAGGCTGGCGTGGGGAGCGATGCGAGGAGCGAGTCTGTGCCGATGACAAGTTCGGCCCGGATTGCAACAACACCTGCGAGTGCAACATGGAGCACACGGAGCTGTGCCACCCAGCAACGGGTCGCTGTCAGTGCAGCATCGGTTGGAGCAGCGTCCAGTGCACGCGGCCATGTGCCTTCCTCAAGTACGGTCTCAACTGTGAGTTGAGTTGCAACTGCTCGAACGGAGCCAAGTGCTCGCCTGTTAATGGCACCTGTCTTTGCGCGCCGGGCTTCACGGGTCCCACATGTGAGGAGAGCTGCCCGGAGGGCACTTACGGCCAGGACTGTGCCCAGCAGTGCGACTGCCAAAATGGTGCCAAGTGCTTGCCGGAGACGGGCCGATGCCTGTGCACACCTGGCTGGAAGAACATCAAGTGCGACAGACCCTGTGATCTCAACCACTACGGAAAGGATTGCCACGGAATCTGCAGTTGTCTCAACAATGCCTCCTGCAATCCACAGAATGGCACCTGTACCTGTGCCGACGGCTGGCTGGGAAAGAACTGCGATCAGAAGTGCATCCCCGGCAAATTTGGGCGCGACTGTGCCCAGAGTTGCCAATGCAACATGGAGAACAGCATTGCCTGCAATTCGGTCAATGGACGCTGCATTTGCAAAGAGGGTTGGGGAGGTAGGATCACAGACTGGCTTGGGTTTCCTATCTGGGATAGACCATCGTTTCATGCTCATGCTCACACTGACACTCCTCCACACAATACATATGTACATATATTATCAGTCCATGCTTTACTGCCAAAATCGAAAGATTCGAGTTGTAATACACTGATCCATCATTGGCATCTACATATATCCTTCATTCTTTCTCTCTCTTTCATTTAATTTGCATGCCATTTGTTTGGTTTGTTTAATTTTAATTTTGCTTTTCTTGTTTTGCACCTTTTTCTGCCTGTCTCGTTGTTGTCCTTGTCTGGCAATCAAAATCCAAACCCAAGGCGTTCATTGTGAGACGAACTGTTCGCGCGGTTACTATGGTGAAAATTGTGATCAAGTTTGCAGATGTTTGAACAACTCATCGTGCGATCCGGACACTGGTAACTGCATCTGCTCGCCCGGCTGGACCGGCGAGGATTGCGCTCTGCCCTGTCCGCATGGTTTCTACGGCATGGATTGCAGGGAACGTTGCCCGATTATACTGCATGGTAAGATAGTCTATGGGTTAATCTATCAGAAGTGATTTCAATACTTTTTTCCTGAGCAGGGAACGCGAGCTGCGATCATATCACCGGCGAGGCACGCTGCCGAGACGGTTACCTTGGCATCACCTGTGATCATCCCTGTCCCGCTGGCCTCTGGGGTCCCGGATGCAAAAGCAAATGCAATTGTACGAATGGCGGCGAGTGCAGCCACATCAATGGCCAGTGCTCATGTCTGCCTGGCTGGACAGGGGCCCACTGCACTGAACCTTGCCCCAATGGCACTTACGGCTTGAGATGCGGCCAGCAGTGTCGCTGCCTGAATCATAATGGTTGCCGTAAAAACGATGGCCTTTGCATCTGCCAGGCCGGCTGGATGGGCACACGTTGCGATGAGGTGTGCCCGGAGGGCTTTTACGGCGAACATTGCATGAAATCCTGTGCCTGTCCATCGGCAAACTTCCAGTGTCATGCGGCCAATGGATGTGTGTGCCGCAGTGGCTACATGGGCGATAACTGTGACCAGCTAATTGCAGCGCCACATATCGGCAGAGTGGAGGATGAGTGTAAGTTGACATGCTGAAATAATGCTGTCTCTCAAGTGGTGAATGAAACCATCTCATAGTTTTCAAGGAGTTGAATGAGGAATAATATAATCCTTGCTATGTAATGGCTTCCTTCTTTGACAACTATCTTTTCTCTTCAGATTGGGCCATCTTATTAATCATCTGTCCAATTGTTTACCCACAGCTAATCGTGCCAGCGTGGCCATAACCCTGGTGTTGCTCTCGCTCTTCATGTTTATAATTGCCGCGGTGTTCTTCTACTACCGCCGACGTGTGTCTAATCTGAAGACAGAAATTGCCCATGTCCATTACACACATGACACCAATGGAACGGGCTGGCCTCCTGGTAATCACAACTTTGATAATCCCGTTTATGGCATGCAAGGCGGACAGGCAGAGACTCGTCCAATATTGCCCAATAATCATCTACTTAAGATGAACAACTTTGACCGGAATGGCTCAGTAAGCACGGATTACAGCGGCGACGACTCCAATGCCTGTGGTAGAGGTAACTCTAATATATGAAATATTTTATATCTCAACCACAAATCTCAAATCTCTTGCAGTGGGCAGCTATTCGATCAACTATAATCATGATTTGCTTAATAAGAACTTGAATGCAGATCTGACCAATCCGAATGTGTACAATGCCATTGGAGATACGCTGAAGGAGGAGCATGTCTATGATGAAATTAAACATAAGGAGGGTTACAAAGATCCCGGTGAGTAGTCTATAAGCAGAGTAGTTATACTTTTTGCCTATACTATAATGTAGTGTTCGTTCCATAACTCATACCTATATGCATGCATGCACTGTACAAACTGAAACAGTGAAAATTTATAGCAAGATATTATTTCCGGATGGGTAAGCCAGTGTTGTGAATCGTATGTAGACTGACTGCTTATCATATTCGTCCTGCACTTGTACTCTATGTATATTTATATGTCTAGTCATACTGACATCTGTCTAATATATCGTATTTATGCTCCTTCTCCACATATATAGATGAATATGATCATCTGGACTATTCGCGACCAAGCACCTCCCAGAAGCCACACTATCATCGCATGAACGACACCATGCTCAATATCAATCTTGATGAGGAGAAACCCACCAATGTAAAGAATATGACAGTGTTGCTTACAAAGGCGGAAACACCCACAGAATCGGAGACCCAGGATGATAGTTTCGATAACACCAATCTGGATAATGTGTCGACTGCCTCACCAAGTTCCAGTCCCGAGTTTCGTAAATAGGCATACAAAAACGAGGTCAACTTAAACATTTGTGTAGACCTTAAGCTTAAAGATGGATGATAGTTTAAAGGTAGGGCTGCCGATACCAGCAGCGAGCTGTATGAAGCTTTTCAACAACCGGTTCCGATTCAATTTTATTTCGTTTATTTAAAATTTTCCCTTTGCATGCTATTAGTATATCTGAACTAATCAGTAATTGTAATTTTCAATATAATGTGATAAGATTTGTTTACACACTCGCATATTAAAGGAGCGTTTCTTACCACTTGACACTCGTACGCAAGCGCAAGATGCTTTTCAAAGTAAAGTTAGGTAAATTTTTGTGGTTTTGCCAACTTTGTGCCGGTCTTTCTCAGTCGCAAGACGAGATTCTTGCCCGAAAGCTGAAACTTTAACCAGATGCTTCAAACTGTCGACGCTGGTAATGCTTGAGTTTAATAAAGATCGGACAACTATATCGTATAGCTCTCATATAACCGATTGCTCCGGAATGAACACTTAATAGCAAATCTTTTCTGTTTTTCCATAACAATAAAGTCCTGTATCCCTTGTATCCACTGTAGCCTCACGCCCGCCGACCAGATTTGATCCAGATCGGCTATATATTTACAATTTACAATGTGAATGGTATGTAAGCTTCGGCAAGCCGAAGGAAGTCTGTATTCCTAAGACATTTCGCGTACTTTGAAAAGCACCTTATAAACGATGATGCGAGTATGAAATTACTTCTAAATAAATATTGGTATAAATTGATAGAAAATCAATAAATATAAAATTGGTAAGCAGCTAATTTCGGAACCGATTGTTATCAGTTTTCAACGCTAAATATTCGGTGGTTCACAGCCCTGTGTCTTTGTTTGTGTCTGTTTATTTTCTAAAAAAGTTTAGTTTAGTTTATTGTATAGCATTATTTTTAAACAAATATAGGAATACCTGAAAAAAATTATTTTTAAACTGTATATGTATGTGTGATTTTATGTAGTATTTTAATTGATTTGTTTCGATGTTTTTATGTGTAATTGTGTAATTTTTTGCTCAACCAATTGTAAATTTTCTTTGAGGGCTTCTTTACAACCCATTTTTGTAAATGCTTCATTTTAATTAATTATTTTACTAACGATTATGCTCATCAGATATACTATATATATATACTTATATGTACGTATTATAAAGCAATAAGTACCTATCTATATATACCCTCTTCCTGTTGAGAAAGATTGTGCTGTTGAATGAATAATGATTGTAAAATATGTGCATATCTCTGAGAAACGCCATGGCCTACATCCATAACGAAGGTTGCAATAATTTTGAATCAAACAAAATTAAAAAATAACGAATCATATACAAACAAATATATTATATATACATATATAAAATGCATGAGATATTTATAAACAACATAATTATATATTTGTACAACAAGAACAAGAAAACAAAAAAATATTTAATATTATACATTTATAGTAAAATATTTGGTAAACAATTCAATAATTAATTTTATATTGTCAAATTAATTAAAACAAATATTTTAAAAACGATTGGCCAAAATTTGTAAAATATTCATTGAGAGCATTTTTAGAACAAATATTTACATTTAGCATACGCATACACGTGTCGTACTATTTTGTTTATACAAAATTGTTATAAGTTATAACATAATCAGCATTTCTAACGCTACATACTTACATGTGTATATTTTTTGTCTTTGAAAGGCAAATTTAAATAAACAAGAAAAAAATATTATCCGCCAAAAAAAAATACGAGGTACATATTAATATTTGATAAGGAAGAGAAAATGCATTGAATCTGTTTGGTGAAGTACGAAAAAGAACACGGGCAACGCCGATCCTAACAGATCGCGTTTGGCTGCTTCAAAACGACAGACGTTATACACGCTGCTTGATCGTGATCGGGAAAGAGGCCCACACAGCCATAGCACAGTGGTCGGAATATCAAGCAATGGGATTTGGTATTTTTTGTAAATAAGTAGTGAATAAAGGTAAGCTTATACACAGTTTTGTAAGTTTTTAATTTTTTAATTAAGAATTTTAATTTTTAATTCAATTATCGAAAACAAATACAAGTAAGAACGCTATAGACGATATTCCGACGATAATTATTATCTGCAATTGTTATCCGATCTTAATGAAATTTGGCAAATCGGTAGATTATGTGCTTATACATATATGTGCTTATACATATATAAACCGAGTCTTAACTAAACCTGTTGAAGACTGTGGAAGAACTTATATTCTCCGAAATCTAGGTGTTCATCCAAAAACTATTGGCTGAAAGTTTAAAATTTGACTTAATCCGAGTTAAATTGGTTATTTCGACCGCTGCCACAGCATGAAAACAATCAAACTTCAGAGCACAGTATAGTTTCAGTGACGAATTATTCCCTAAGGATTAACATCGAAACAGATGCACTCAGAAAAATTAGAAATTTTAAAAAAACTGTTTTGTTCTTTCAAATATGTGGAATTCTCCTTCTTAAGATCAATGGAATTGAAGCAAATGGAATGAAACAAGAATTTTCTCTACTTTGTAAGTCGATCAACCGAAAAGACTCTTATATTAAGATTTACTTATCATTCCCAATTAGTTTTTGCTATATAATATTTTGAAAAATGAATTTTTAATTTGATCAAGCCAAAATAATTATTTACTCAATTTAGCTCCAAACTAATACTCATTTTTGTAGGTTGTAATTTGAATCCCAAAAAAAGAGTCAGCTTGCTTTTGTTTTTTTTTGGTATGCTTTTTCAATTGCTTATATATTCATTAATGAAATAGTCGGATGGACTATTGAGACATCTCTACTTTTAAAACGGGCTTCAGACAAAATACATGTTTTGTGTTTAACTGTATCCATCGAACCGACTCCATCGGAATTAAGCATTTATTATGGAAACCCTCATACGCTCGACTCGCATAAGAAACAAACTTATCAGCAGAAGTTTAGAAGCACAAGAAAGCCCATGCAGCCAACCGATGCCCTCACCAAAATCCAATAAGGAATTGGGGACGTTCAGCTAATGTGCAGTCAGTGATTCATTTACCACAAAATGATGGATTGATTAAATATAAGTTGTGTGAGTGAGAGAAAGAAATAGTTTGGGCTCTGAATGCAGGCACGGCCCTTCTCTTTCTCGAAAACAACAACTATTTTCTCTTCGAAAACGAGTGTATATGAGTACTATATAATATAGTTGTCCGATGCAAAAAAAGTACTTGTGATATGGAACACTTGGGATCAAGAACGAAGGGCATCAAGAAACTGTGCCATGTGGCTTTTCTTGCTTAGTTTTTTTATAAGCTTAAAAATCTATAGAGAGTTGGTTATTTTTACCGATAAAAATTTGAGCAAGCAATACATATAATTGGGAACGTTATTACTATTTCAAACAGCAGCGTGGAAGTTGGGAAATATTCGCCGAGACTTTCTTAAATTCTACTAAAAGAATAACAAATATCGTCATTTCTAAGACAATGATTATTCGCGAACATCTCCTTGGAATATTAGTAATTTTAGCTCTCACGGCTATTAGACTTGGAGTAGAAGCTGTTGATATAGCTGGATGTGAATATTTTGACACTGTGGATCTGCGTGATGGTGTGCGTTTAGCAAACGGCTCTTATTTGTTCGAGGAAATACTCATTCCCGCGGAACTGACTGGAGAATATGATTATGCGATATTCATCAATGGGACCCGAGAAAAGGTGCCTAAGCATTTGCGCGGTTGTGCCTGCAAGTTGAAATCCTGTATACGCTTTTGCTGTCATCCGAATAAGCTTTTACTTGAAAAAGATCGTGGATGTGGAGAGATCAATGAACAGCTGGTTTATAATCGCACTGTGGACATAGTGATGAACAATGGGACCCTGGTCGAGAATAATGCTTTAGATAATTTTGTGATCCAGCGACACTTACCGGTGCCGTGCCGCTTGCATTATGAGCTTATTCCAGGTAATGCTGTACAGAAGTGGACTTTATTTGAGGTTTGTCTGAAATTGAAGTTCATTTAATAGTCAAGATAAATTCTTACGCTTATCTCATCTTCTTAGAATGGAACTCTGTTGGTGAATTCATTGAATTTGTATTTATCAAAGCGAGACTATTGCCTGCAGCCAAATGCATATGCATCCAGTTCTTTGACAGGCGAGCGGAAATACTTTCTAATGGCCCACCTTTGTCGTCCGAAGGGGCCAATTTTATGGCCTAAGACAATTGGTAAGAAAAAATGCGATATTTTTAATTTCTTATCAGCTTGACTGGCAGATTTTAATTTCCAGGGTATTTTGCTTCTATAGTGTGCCTGCCTTTAACCATCTTGGTGTATCTGTCGGTACCGAAACTCCGCAACCTTCATGGCATGTGCTTTGTATCTTATTGTATCTGTCTGCTTTTTGCATTACTTTTGCATGTTCTGGCTACATTGGATCTTTCCAGACCTTATTGTAGAACAGCAGGTACGGAATGGAAACTGAATTTGTATATTCCGAATTTGCCTAAATAATATATACTTGCGCTTAGGCTATCTTGGCTATTTCTTCGTCATGGCCGCCTTTCTTTGGCAGACTATCATAAGCGTAGATCTATGGAGTACTTTTCGTGGTATAATTCACATTGCCCAGCGATATAATCGTTCATACAAAACTGTGTTCCTGTTATACAATGTATTTGTCTGGGCCGCGGCGTTTTTTCTGACTGCCACAATCCTTTTACTCGATTTCTACATCGTTTGGACTAAAGATAGTATTAAATGGTTACCAGGAGTTGCTTACCGCTTCTGTTGGATTAAAAGTAAGTGGAAATCATTCATACAACATCTCCTCCTTTCACTTTCTCTGTCTCTGATATACTCGCATATCGCCAGCTTTTGATACATCAGCTATGATCTACTTTTATGGACCCATGATGCTTATGATCTTGTTCAATATGATTATGTTCATATTAACCGCTTTGGGCATATGTCGGGTGAAAATGGAGGTTGAACACATAGTGTCCAGGCAGGAGCGACTACGGCGCCATAAACAAACGTAAGCTTTTATAAAATATGCATTTCTTTTTACTATTTCTGCTTTTTATACCTTAGTTACGGTTTCTTTTTGCGCCTATTTGTAATCATGGGTGTCTCTTGGAGCCTGGAAATAGTTTCGTATTTTGAATCTGAAAGTGAGGCAATTATATTCAAGATCTTCGATTACTTCAACAGCAGTCAGGGCATTATCATATTCGTTGTCTTTGTGTTGAAGAGGAATGTTTTGAAATTGTTATTGCAAAAGTAAGTCAAGGACAAGGACAGGCTGGCCGAAGCTAACATCCATTTCTTTTCAGTATGAACAAAACGTCAGTGGAGTTGTACAGTGCCGTCAGTCTTAAATCGAGGGCTATTTGGAAGCCACGGAATAAAAGTCAAAGCCGTTCAAATACCTCATCATCATCGAATATGTAGTAAAATGAGTAAGCCCAAAAACTATTTATACTCTTACTAGTAGAGTAAAGGGTATATTGCAAACGTATATATGTATGTGCGACCCTATAAAGTATATATATAATTGATCCGCCGGTCTGTCCGTCTTTGTGAATACCAAGATCTTGGAGACTATAAGAGTTAAACTCACCAAACTTGATATATGAACTTTCGCCAAGCGCCCTCCTGCAGTTGCAAATCTATGAATACCATTATCATCCATAATTTTATTATACCCTTGCAGAGGGTATCGTGATTTGATAAAGATATTCGTAACCCATACAAGGAAGAAT
Organism: Hirtodrosophila duncani; assembly: GCA_037043425.1. NCBI lineage: Eukaryota > Metazoa > Arthropoda > Insecta > Diptera > Drosophilidae > Hirtodrosophila > Hirtodrosophila duncani. The sequence goes on along the minus strand of JBAMBM010000834.1, from coordinate 1,442,190 downwards.
CTCCGACCCCATAAAGTATAGATATTTTTGATCAGCATGCCAAACCGAGCCATGCCTTCTGTCTATCTGTCTGTCTATGTTTCTATGCAAAATACTATAGACTTCTCTCTGCTGTTAGCTTCTCATATGTTAAAGTAGTTCAGATCAGACTACTATATCATATAGCCCCCATATAATCGACCGATTCGGAATGAAGTCTTAGTACAGCAAATTGAACCAACTTTGGTAAATTCCAGTTTTAGAAGCCTCTACGTCTGGTGACCAGAGTTGATCCTTAGCGGATCAGTATATTATTTATATCCTATATTACTGACCGATTCGGAATAAACAAAACCCTGCCTTCATATCTTGAACTAACTTAAAATAATTTAAAATACGAAACTTTTATGATTTTCATTTGTAGTTTATTTGAATACACATTTACGGTATATCTGCTATATAGTAGAAGCATCAAGTACAGTTTATCATATTTTATAAATAGTTTCGATTCCACTGTTGTGTGGTTGTGTGTGTGTGTGTCTTTGATTTTGTTTGCAAGTTGGCTATAGCCCTATACTATATCGTAAGCTAATCTCAATCATAATGCTAAATAAATACACATAAACATACTGATACCGTTGCGATACGGGTACACATACATACACATACAGTTAGGCATAACATACAGATATAGAATACACAGATGCGATTACAGTTTACAACTAGAAGCGTACTAAGAAGCGCGAAAGATACATACGAATGGGAATACACACGCATACTTATGTACGCGTAGGTAATGGATAATGCTAATTGAATTATGTAACTTAATGTGGAGTTTTGGAATTGTTGGTGGCTTAGAGATAGCCATGGCCAGCCACCTCGGCCGGTATGAAGCCTTCGCGACCGTCGCGCGTCTTCACATAGAACCACTGGCGCTGATCCTTGGACTCGCGGCACTCGCACAGCGTCACGATTTCGCCTTTGTGCACGGCAATGCTCTCCGTGATGTAGTCCGAGTTGATGGCGACTAGAGTTTGACGCAGGCCATTCTGCTGCTGTCTACGCAGCACACTCAGCACCGCTCCTGCACCCGCTCCTGTTCCGGCTGCAGCAGCCGACGTTGAGCCCGACGACTGCTGAGGCTGATTGGGAATGGGCACGCTCTTTGGATGTAAATGCTGGCCGTTGTGGCCATTGGTGATATACGAGATGTTGGACAGACGTCGTGCTGGCTGTGACTGATGCAGATGCTTCTGCTGCTTCGCCGTCGCCATGTTCCTCTGCTGTTGCAGGGTCACATACTCATCATTCGAAGCAGAGGCACCGCTCCGCACGGACGCTGACCCTGAGGCTAGTCCCAGTTCTAGCTGCTTGGTGGAGCGCAACTGCGCGTAGGCCTTCTCGACGAGCCTGGGCTGTGAGGCGGCTCTCAGATACAGCTTATCCACCTGCTGTTCCCCATATAGCGAGTTAGATCCTGCCAAGCTGCCGCCACCATTGACCATGTGCTTGGGATTATTATTATTATTGTTGTTGTTATTAAGGCTGAGGGGTAGCAGCTCTTCGGCTGGCTTGGCGCAGCGTGGAGTGCGGGCGCCATCAGAACGTGTGCCGCCGCGCAGACGTATCTCCTTCTCCGAGTCTGTCATATTGCCACAGGGACGGGGAAAAACGTCTGCATTTGACTCCCAGCAGGGTGTGGGCGTTTGTCTGGAACTTCCACGTGCTGCTGGCGGCAAAATTCCAAGGGGCAAGCAGCAGGCATAGCCCACATAGCCCTCCTCCGCATGCGGCGTTTGGACATACAGCCAGTTCTGGTTCTTGAACACTGCATTGACCACCATGCCCAGCGGCAGCGAAATTTCCAGCTGATAACCACCGGGTCGCGTCTGGTAGAGTGTGCTGGCGGTGGCAAGTACTACGGGTATGTTCCCAGGAGCGGATAGCGAACAACGCGACAAGAACTCGTCCACATTTTGGATCTCGTAGCCAAAGCGTTGGACACGATTGCGATCGCGCCGCTTGCGATGACGATGCCGACGCTGCTGCTGTGGCGCCACACTTAGGCCTCCTCCTTCTGAAGCTGCGACCAGGCTAGGCTCTGAGTATGTGCATTTTAGAGGCAATGCCTCCACAGTCGCTGGACGTGACTGGGACGAATTGCCTGCGCATGTGGCTCCGGCAATGGCGCAGGAGGCGGCCGAGCGTGCTTGCTGCAGCCGGTTGGCCAGTTTCTTGCGGATCTCGTTGCGCTTGCGTGCCAGTATAAGCGCCTCGCTGTGAGCATCGCTCCTGGGTGCACGCTGCGGTGTGCATACGAAGAGTAGTTCTTTGGTGGAGGCAGCCACGGCCACGGGTCCGCTTTGGCAAGTACGCCTTGCCGATCCCGATGCCGCCTTATCGTTGTAGTCAAGCAGATTCTGATTGCTAAAGAACTTTTGATTGACATTGACCAGCCCATTGGCTGGAGGCTGATGAGCGGTGGGCGTGGTCGCATAGCCATTAAGCGGCTCTGTTCCACCAGGTAGCTGTTTGACCCTATACCGTTTCTTCGATACGTCCAGCTGGGTGGGCACGGGTTCCGTGCGCTGCTGAACCGCCTGAGCTTGGGCATGGCCATTAGCCAGTGACTTTTTTTCTTTCTCTTTCTCATTCTCCTTTTCCTTCTCCTGATGTTGCTCCTTACGTTCAGCATTGACGGTGTCCGTCGTTTCATTTGCAGCTTGTGGCTGGGAGTTTGTGGGCTGCTGGTGCTGCTGCTGCTCCCTCAGCACCCAGGTCAGTGAGATGCGCGGCCGTCGCAGGCTCAGATTCTGACCCATCGCTAGACTCAGACTATCCAGTCCTACAGCATGCTGCAGTTGGGGTGAGCTCTTGGCGCGCACGTTGCCGACGCCGTTTAGTGACGGCAGCAGCTCATCGATCTCCACATAGTCTGACTCCGACTCGAAATGGTAGTCAATACTCTCACTGGCCGTCAACCCAGGTGGTGGTGGCGGCGTGGCAGTGAAATTGCCCACTGAGCTGTCGCTGCTGGCCGGTTGTTGGTGAAGGATCAAGTCGCAAGCGTGCAACAAATCCGGGCAATAGGCATCTATGGGAGAGAAAGAGAGGGTGAGGAAGTTTTCCAGGCAGAGAAGTTCACTTACACTTACCTCGCAGTCCGTGGGATCGGCTGCGTCTGCGACGGCGCAGACGTCTGACTCCTTGCGCCGTACCAAGTTCGCAATCACTGGCAGAGCTGCTGCTAGAGCTATTGGAGCTACTGGAGCTGTTTGTGCTTGAGGCAAATTGTTGCTGCTGTTGCTGTAATTCTCGTTGTCGACGTCGCCGTCGTGCCTGCTGGCGTGCTGCTGCTTCTGTGGCTGCTGCTGCTGCTCCACTTGCCCGTGTGGTTGCCTGCTCATCCAGAGCAGACTGTGGCTGCGGCGGTAATGCAGGCGGCGGCTGTGGCCGCTCTGTGTAACTGGGTGGCGGTGTCAAGGGCAGTGGACAGTAGATGGGCGGCGGAGAACGCACTCGTCGATTCGTTTCCTCGGAGACACCTTCAATAACGTAGTCGTTCTCCTGAGCCTGCAGCTCTAAAGTGCTGGCATCCTCATAGTCCACGGCAATGGCTTCAACACTTGGACCATTGTCGCCATTGCGACGATAAGCGGCTGGAACAGGTGCAGCTGTAAGCAGAGGGGGAACAGGGGAATCCATTAATAAAAATGATGCTCTGAAGTCGACCTATCCACGCCAGCAGACTTCACATGACAATAAAAATTCCAATTAAAGTTGCGACTCTGCTGTTCAAGTCAAAACAATGAAGCAGCTGTCTTGCGGATGCCTGGCTCGCTAGCTGGTCACCTCTCGCTGGGAAGCGAGTATAAAACCTGCAACGGCGGTGAGCAGAATGCAACACAACACCCACAACAAGCCGTCCACTGCGGCTGCGGCACAGGAGGAATATTTAAAATATTTGCCAATATAAACATCAACTTCATGGCTGTGCATTGGCCGAGGCAGCCCCAGTCGCATCGTGGCCATAGCCTCCACTCTGTGGCTACATTTATAAGCGCTATCAAGGCCAAGATCAGCGCGTTCGATGCCAAAATGGCAAATGCGAAAGCGCAGACCCAACAGCAGCAACAACAACAAGCATCAAGAACCAAGAGCAGCAGCAGCAGCTTCCAGGCGAAGGCAGTAGATACGCAAGAAGCGTGGCCAATAAAATTCCTAGCTGATATGCTCAATGGCAACAACGTGCCAGAAGTGAGTAGTAAAATGTTAAAACGTGACGGTATTTCAAAACTACCAAATATTGTAACTATTTAGCTCTCTGTCTCACTCTGCTATACCCATGCCTCGCTCTTCTCCCCCATTTTGTCTATCTCCATATCTCGCCAGCTCCTCTAAACTTTTGAATTGATTCTGCGGCGCACACATTTGCACAACGTTCAATAAAATCGACATTAAAAGAGAGTAACAGCGGCAAGGTAACGTTTTAATACTCTTCCCATCAACGAATACGTAGTAGAGACATTTAATACCACCATAGCTGCTAGATGTTTAGCCTATAAAAATGGCTGTCCTGGAGATCCATTGCTTGAAACAGGGGTCGAAAGGAGGCTTTCAGAAGTAGCTTAATAGAAATCCAAGTTATACCGGGAACGATGTTACAGTTTTAGAACGGACTTCTCTTATCGAACGCTTTGGGATTGCTATAAGAACGTTCTGGGATACATCGATAACGATATGTTCTTATTTCAAGAACTGTTGGATCTAAAAAAAATAGATTCTCATTTTAAGAACCATAGGAAACTCAATTAGAAAATGATTCAACCCCTGGAAAGTGTATACACTTAATAACTAGCAGTTGATGAAGCGAAGAAAGGACACAGCCCTCAGCAAAAGCTGCGGGCCCAGAGGCTATGATCTTACCAGCGACCTTTGCAAGGCGTCGGCACCGGCTTGGTCGCAAACGATCAGTCAGTTGGCCAGTTGGCAGTTACCAGTTTTTTTTCAGACTGCCGGCCTGCCAGTCAAGCATCCTAATCAACAAAAGGTTCAAGCACAAAGATCGTGCGAGGATTATATGGGGGTGTGACGACAGGCCAGCTCAAAGTCATTCACTCAACTCGGACTGGAACGGGGACTGCGACTGAGACTGGGAGTGGGACTTGTTTGGATCAGAGATCGTGATGCTGTGGCCTTTAATGGCCTCTACGTGAGACGTGAGCTGCAAATATGTCGATCTGGATGTGGATGTAGCTGAGGCTGAGGCCGTGGTCTGGCGAGGCAAGAAAACGAAAGTGTTGCTGCTGTCGCTGGTCATGTTGTTGTTGTTGTTGTTGCAGATGTTGCTGTTGTGTTGTGGCAGCCCTCAAATTAAATACAGGCGGCTGCCAAATTAGCTAATGACAACATTACGCCTGGGCCAGCTGACAGCGGCTCTAGCTTTAAGTCTGACTGCGTTGAATGCCACAAACGGCGCATTGCACAAATCACAAATCCAAACTGGCAAACGCCGGCCAAAAATGGTCAAAACTCTGACAAATTTGTTTTGCAACTTGTTGGCCGCGTGTTGCAAATATGGCTGTGTTTGTCGTCGCAACATGGCCACTGGGGAGCAGGTCGGTAATGGGGCTAAAACATAAACAGCTGGCAGTTGCTTGTCTTGGTTAAGTTGGTCGCAGGCCCGTTGCGGCTTGCTGGTGATAATAATTCAATCGAGAAATGTCGAAGCGTGCAAATCGGCCGTTTGATTTGTGTCCAACTCGGCGGCGTAAAAGGCGCTTGGAATTGATTGGAGTTGCATGTGATTAGCTTAGCTGTCAACAAACACTGACGACAATGGGCAACAACAACAACAACAACAACAGTGACTACAACAATAACGACGTGTGAGTCGAACTGGGAACAGGATTTTGTGGAAAGTTTGCCGGCTCATGGAAAATGTTGTACGAGTATATTGACTTCTCCAAAGGCTTCAACAGCATGAGAAAACGACTGAAACTGAGCATAACTTTATTTTTGTAGGAGTTTTTTCGAAATGTTAATTAACTTTCATTTAAAAGAACACTATATACTTATATATATATATACAATTTTAGTCAAGAATATATAATAATTTTCGATCAGATTAAGTTTTCAGTGTGGATATTTCCTACAAAGCCAGAAAAATTAAACAAATATCTGTAGATTAGAAGTTGTTGCTGGGTCAACCTATGAATCTGTACGAAAGTCGAGGATAACATGAGCTTTCTTTATAAGCAAATTAATAGAAACCAGCTTTAAACTCCATATCAACACGGAACTGCATTAAGCCTTGCTCAGAAACCTTTGGCTGACAACTGGCAATATTTCTGAAACTGCGATCACGATGCGAAGTCATTCCACTGGCATATATTGTATGTGCCTAAGTATGTAGGCAAGTATATATATGTGTACATTCATATATAAGTATGTATCTTAAATGGCAATTGCAGATAAGACGCACTAATAAGATAAAAACATTTTAATTGCTACTAAACATGGCAGCGCCATAGCCGCCAGTTGGACAGACAACTCCTTCGTTTTACAAACTCTTGCAGCTTTTAGCTCGGTGTAGGCCAAGCAACTGTAAAATGGCAACAGCCAGACAGACAAAAATTCAGTGCAATAGTCCGACAATCCGCCAGTCAGTCAGTGAGTCCATCATTGGGAGCAGCAAATGGCAAGAATTAACCAAATGTCAAGTGCACATAAACCAAAATATATATAAAAATGGATTTCATTTTGATTTAATTAAAATTCAATTTAGAATCATTGGCGGGCGTCCCCCTGAATCTAAAACAGGTATTCCCCTCCTGCTCAGTAGGTGCTAAGGAAATTAAAATGCTGCAGAGGATCATCAAATATTTAACGAGCGGAACGCCAAGCTACGATAAGCCCAGCGCTGATGTGTAATAAAAAAGTGAGCACCAGCTCGACATTGAAATCAGCGGCATCACCATATCCCTGGAACTAAAACTGGAAGACAGATACACTAAAAGAAAAGTCTAAGTCTGTTATTCTAGTTAAAAGAAATTAAAATGAATTTTGAAAGAAAATGTTAAAAAAATACATTCGGCTTATCTAGAAAAAGCATCCTCTCGTGCATTATTGGAATGGTTTATCTCTATGTTTTAGGTTTATCATTTATGCTTTATATTTGGAAATATTTTTGTGGAAGAATGAAGGACTAATTCTAGTTCATTGTATACATTTTAAACGTGCTGAATAGACTGTTTTGTTCAGTTTATATAAAGTCTATTTAGAATTAAATTTGCAACTTTGAAGGCTACATGAAAACTTTTGTCATTTATACTTTTAAGATATGCAATCCTAATAAGTAGAACTTATATTTACTTTACTATAAATTTTGAAATTGCATAGTAATATTCTCTGAGTGTAGCCGCAAGTCAAGTAAAGCCCACATAAACTTGCTGGATTGTCATACTGTCAGTAGGTGCCACCATGCTGGCACTGCCCGCCACAAAATCCTTGTTGACATGGTCCAGGGTATATGGCTCGGACATCAGGCATGCCAGGTGTCAACATGGCCACTGCAGCGCCATCAAATGCGAATATTTATGCGCAAAATAATTTACACAAATTTCAGTTTTTTAGCTTTTCAATTAGCATGGATCATGTTACCCACCCAGTCAGCGGTAAGCCTGACAGTGGCGGTGTTGTACGTGTGTGGGGCAGGCAGAAGACGCTGCCACATCGCCTGCCTAAGCCAGTTTTTATGCCTTTTTAATGCGACTTGCGTTTTGGGTGGCCCAGACATTTAAGAGATTTGAATAGGTGTGATTTCGAAATGCGATCAAAAATTAATTTAAATTTTTATAGACCTGTCTGCGTTGGGCTCCTTTCAGAGGCAGAGAGAAGGTTTACTCCGAGGAAATTTCTAGCCATGATAATAAAAATAAATAAATGTGGCTTTTGCTGTTTTGGGGATTGTCTTGTTTATGAGACAATTTGTAGCATAGATTGGCATTTGGTATTTCATAAAAATATCTATTTTATAATCCTATGAAATAGAAAAGTAATTACTTAAGAGGAATGCCTTGAATGGGGAAAGTTAATGCTATATAAACAAGCAATAAAACTTTACAAGCAATTAGGGGAACCTCTTGTTTATGACAGATGGAGTTTATGAACTCCTGACACTTTATTTGTGGGAGGTCGTAACAAATTTTTTAACAAATTGATCAATTTTGAGAAATGAAAAAGAATAGGAAAATAAAGATTTTTATATATATATTTATTATTATTTTTTGACAAAATTTGTATTCCATTTTAGGGCTATCTTTAGGAGGTCCAAGCTGATCTTTTCATTTGAGGACCCAAACATCATTCATGTATAACACTTGCCATAACAAGACCACTTCTTAATTCAACCTTTGAGCATCAAACTTACATGAAATCGCGCAGCGTACTATAAATCTGGTAAGCCCTCACAATCACAGTTCGCTCTGCTGGCCAGCTTCTTGACCATGCCAGAAATTCAAAATTTATAGCATAAGAATAGAGCAGCAAACTTGGCACACTCCGCATATGGACAAGTGTTTGTCCAAGTACAAAATCAAGTTAACAAAAGACAAATGCTTCAGCTGCAGGGTGGGGGAATACCACATAGAGCACGATAAGCTTCAAAGGACATGGCCATGGAACTATGTGCCACAAAAGAAATGCCAACCAAAACAGGGCAGATGTGAGCAGGCAACGTTCATAAAGAGCATATCCACGTATAAGTTGAAGGAGGGGGACAGCAAACAGTATTGCTGGCGGGCAGGCAACATCAAAGTAAAAAGCAAAAGGTCCTGCAGGCTGAATTGAAATTGAAATATGCGATGGGTGCGTTTGAAAAGCAGCCCAAACAGGAAACTGACTCAACCCCAAACTCCAAGTTAACCGAATTCAACTTTAAATACGAATCCTGAACCTAGGCCAACATTGGCAAGAGCATGCCAGGCCAAGATGTTCATGTTGATACTGATGAAGTTCATTTGAATGCGTGTGCCAAGAACAGGAACCGCACAGGCAGCGGTGCAGCAGCAGCTGTGGAAGAAGAGTGCACTTTGGCCTCTTCAGCAAATATGTCACAAGTGTCGTTCAGCGAACTCAAAGGCAATCAGAGCCCAACACAGCGAAGACTCCAACGCATTACACATTTCCTATGAGCATTCCTCATGCCCATCCCATTATTCCCATATCCATTCCCTATGCCATATAGCCTATTCCTCAACTTTGATACCGCGGCGTGCTTTATTAAAATTTCATTGTTACTGCTGCAGCTGGAGCCGGAGCGAGGAAAGGCAATGCCGGGCAAATTCCCCTTGGGGACATTGTTATAAATTCCTTTTGCTGAAAAATGTGAAAAACGCGGCATGTAAATTATTTCTACGTCTTGAACGCGTTTTTTATTGTGCTTGATAAATTTTTATTGTAATTGGCCGTTGATTTATGACCCTATAGCCATAGCCAAACGTCGCCGGAGCGGTAGCTGCTCCGATAACAAGAGCTAGATAAGCAGCCACTCTGTAAGCGAGCTCTCTTTCAATTTACCATAAGAAGCAATGGGCAAAGGGGCGTGGCATTTCTAATTAGAAGGCTGCAGGACTGGGCTGGCGCAGGCCAAGGCTAACTTGGCCAAGACTTGGTTTTAGCTTATGCTGATGGGCTTGCAGAATTTCAAAATTCAAATGGTTGCGGCATAAAAACTAATCGCCGGCATTATAAAAATCATCTATGAAATGGAAATGGCAGGCGGGCAGCTCCTCTAACTCTGACTCTGTGCTCGCTGATGCGTAAGCTGGAGCACACGCCCACCAATGACTTGAAATCAGTTCAAGTTCGGACCACCCAAGGAGGAAGTGCAAGTCAAGGCACAACAAGCTTTTGCACACTCAAAAAAAGAAGTTCAGAGAGTTAGTTAGTTTTATGTGAAGTTCGAGGAAAGATGTAAAAATGCCGTTGGAAATTGATGTTGAATGCAGAAATCATTTTCATTGAAACAAAATATAGTATTAAAGTTTCAAGATCTTATGATTGTTTGCCTTTATGTTTAGCTAATGGAGTTGGGTCTTAGCTAATGCCTTTCTCAGCAAGCTATGGTAATTCATTTTAGGTCTAGCCTCTTCCGTCTGCTGCAAGTGTAATTTACTGCGCTTCCTAACGCAGATTATAGTTTTAGCTTACAAGATTATCATATAAATAATGTCCCCTTGACCCTTAATGGTCACATTGATTGTACCATATTACTCTCATAAGTAGTAACTATGTATTTTAAGAATGCAATTTTTTGAAGTGTAGATTTTTGCTGAGACTGAGGCCGAGGGCTCGTTTCATGCCTAACATGCCGAAACCAAAACGAAAACGCGCATTATTGTTAGATGCTCCACAGTCAAACACCATAAAACTTTATGAAGCAACTGGGCCTAAAACGATGCTTGGAAAGCCAATGGAGGAGCTGCAGAAGAAGAAGAAGAAGACGAAGGGATTGGCCCAGTACAGGAATGAACGCCTTCCAATGCATGAAGTGGCAGATTTTAATGCTTTGTGAAAGATTTCATGGTAATTTCACCGGGTTATAACAATTTACAAATTATGTAATCGAAATTTATGGCCTGGCTTGCTTATGGGGTTCCTCTGCCCGACAAAACAGGCTCACATTTTGAAATCGTAGCAACTTAGTTGCTGTTTTTATTGTTGTTGGGTGGCCAAGTGGATCTGGGCCTCCTCCAAAGAGTAGGAGTATGAATATGCACACAGGTGGCTTTGATGGGCAGCTGATGTGCGCAACACTTGACTGGAGGGCATTCGATATTGCGGACGCACGAAGAGTTGGTGCGGTGTGCTGCATTAGAGGCGGCATTCTTGTTGAGATTCGGATATGATAAGGTTGATGTGGCCCCTTAGGTAAAAGTGGCACAGTTAAGAGAGTAGCATGATGCCTATGAAATCAGCTCATCACATGGTTCAAATCTTTGGCAAACAGTCAATGCTCTCCATCTGGAAGTAACTAATAAGAAGTAACTAGACTTATCATTATTTTAGACGTCCCTCGTGCACCCACTTTACTAAGAATTGCTACAAGTAAACGACAAAGTTCTGTCCACCCACTTGGTGTACACTTACTGATCCGTCGCACTCTCTCCCTGTGCAGACTCATACATCCATGACCCATTAGGCACTTTCCAAACTCCAATAATGCAGCCATTAAATGCCAACTACTCTGCCATCAAGTGCTTTAGTTTGACATAAATCTCAAGCGCAGGGGCAAAAGTTTCATTTGGCCACAAATCTGTGTGGCAGCGTCGCCGCCTCCTAATCCTCCGCAGCAGCAGCAGCAGCAGCTCTTATGCCTATTCCTAAGGGAGCTTATGTTACAGGCTTTAATTAACGCCCAGCTACCTGACCTAGCCATTACAATCTCCACCCACAATTCGGCCCAGCCAACAGGTGCAAAAACTTTTGACCGCCCTTCCCCCACTGCCCATGGTCGTTGCCCTCATGTACTCTTCCTTTGCACTTTTATTTAATTTAGAGTCGCGCACAGGCGGCGGAGGAGCAGCAGCAGGCTGAGCATTTTCATGTTGTAATTTCCTCAAATTTACGAGTTTGCTTAGCATCCTGAATGAGCGGCTTGTAGGTTCTGGGTTGAGGTTGAGTTGAGGAATAGTGTTTGGGGTATTTTGGGGCAGCTTGTGGGCGGCTCCGGCTAGTAAAAGCTGCACAACTTGAGGATTTACGGCTTCGCTTGGCCTGGCCCGGCTAGGTTAGTTTCATGGCCAGGGTTTTGGGTTAGCGCCTCTTCTACCAGCGCCTCATTTTATTGCCAACATCCTACTACTCCTGCGTTAGCTTCCACTTTCCACAGCCAGATTTCCTGTAAATGAGCAACTTTTTGCTTAGGAGCCAACTCCTGCTCCTCCACGGTGTTTGTGTGCTTTTTGGCTATTTCGCATGCAGTTTATGGCTACTCAGCTCAGAGCTCCTGCAGCTGTTAGCTGCCGCATGCCACATGCCACATGCCACATGCACCTCACCTCGCCGCACCCCGCCCTAGCAGATTGTGACGATGCTTACAAAAGTTGATCAAAATTATTACAGCTCGCATGGCCAAACATTTTGGGACAGGAACAGGAAGTTGGAGCTAAAGCCGAAGCTTACTATCCAGGCGGCTGTTGAAACCCCATGCTCAAGGACAATTAGAGCCGCTCATTGCCATAAAGATATAGAATTCATGGCGCACGTTTTCCAGAACGCGTTTCCAGCTTACTTATTGCCCCATAGCTGCAGTTTATCTGCGAGGCAGAAACTTTTTGGCGCTCGTTTCATTAGCTCGGATATTATTTTGTGAAGGAAGCATGTTGTTGGTGAGAAGAGGTATACGGTTGTGGTTACGGTTACGGCTGCGGCTATGTAAGTTGGGTTTATGGCTGCACAACTTGTGAGAAATATTAAATCCATACAAATTGCAGCATGTTGAATGGCATCTTTCGAGTTATCATTGTGGATGGCAGTCCATGCTAGGGATAACAACAGACTTCCAAATAATAATAAATTGGTCTGGATTTCGGCAATGGCAACATATATCTCATATAGGAAGCCAGACTAAAATAAATGTACTAACTCTGACATGGATAGTTATTTTCAAGGGAAGGTAAAGGCTGTAAATGTGAGATAAGTTTGTGCTTAAGAAGATAAGTTTAAAGCCTTAAGAAACTACGTAAATTTATGAGAATATTTCAGAACTGTGACGACGATCCTAGTTAACTGCCATCACACATATATTACAACTTTAAATCATTATGATGACTATACTTATATATATATATATATATATATATATATATGCATATTCCCATCTAAAGAAAACTAGGTGAGCTGTTCATTGTCCAACTGGTGTAAGAGTATGATGGAAATGAAAGCAATCTGACTTCATTACAATGCATATATTTAATACGTAAATGATGAAAAGCGTCGCAGACACGTAATTAAAGAAATGTCTGTTAATGTTTAGTGAAAATAAACATATCTATATATGTCTTTTCCGCATTTCGCACAGTTGCATAAAAAGTAGTTGAACAAAATTGAAAGAAAAAAAAATGAAGAGAAGCCAGCGGAATCGGCGGAGCAGAAGCAAACCATATGCAACATCTACATACTGAAATTGAAATCCATACATAGCTGAGATTCCAGCGGTGGCGATGATGGGCATAACAATTTCCTCGGTTTTAGCCGCAAACGTTAGCGTCGCTGCTTCCGTTTTGGGCCTTGGATGCAGTTGGAGATCAGTCGAGAAGCTGTGGCTAAAATTGTTTTGTTTTGTTGCCAGTTAATACATGATTATATACACTACAGTGGGGCATTATAAAATTTGCATACTGCTTGTCACATTTAGAAAAAGTTTTGATAAACATTTTATTGTTTAGAGATATTTAACTCAAAGTACAATTTGATTTGACGTAAATTATGGAGTGTCCATTTAGAATTTGTTTCATTCTCCTGATCAGAATGTCAAATATTCAGTTAAACCATCCATTAAGTAAAGCAGTTTGGGCATCAAAGCATAGGCCAAATCATATGGATCCATTATCCAAGCTTCTGAGAGCAAGTGGGGCAAAATAAAGGTCACAGTAACAAGCGTGTCTAAAGTAGTACAGGAAATATAATCCGAAACTTGCTAGCATATTCATATATCTATAGATATATATTCATATATTTTTAAGCCAATTCAATCCAATTTCAGTACACAAGTACTCATGTTAGAGCATAGATAAGCCCGTTCGCAAAAATCCCTATTTCTTCTCCTCAAGTTTTTGTTATTTTTTTGAGCGCACCACTGAGCAGCAACCGCGCCAACTTGTAAGCAATAATTAGACACACGTAACTCCTGACGCTACCATGGAGCACATGCAAATGCTGTTGGAAGCTGCGGCGGCCACATGAAATGCAAATGCAATCGACACCCGGCCCCCTCTAATGATAATGATGATATGTTGGGGTACAAGTAAAAGAGACGGAGGCGCCCGCTACCGAGACCGATACAGATATGACTGAATGCAGCAAACATGCCGCGCCAACATGGTGCACTGAACCTGGCCAGCGAATCTCCATCCTCATATAAAAGCCCGTTCGACGCCAGCCCGCCCAAACAGTTCAAATTGTGAGCGAATCGAAACCGGTAGCCAAAGCCAGAGTGGAGTGGAGTGGAGCAAGTAGTAGAAGCTACAGATTACCGATTAATTAAAGGACTAATCAATCAAACTAATTCAACAACAGAATGACCAAAGTAAGTGGAGTAACAAGTGAAAATGACTAATGGCAAAATGAAATTGACATGGACAGTGGAAACAATCTGTGATGGAAGTGATTAACTTTTAGCATACGGGGTCTGCGCTGAAAGAAAGATAAGCAGGATTTAATACTCTAAAACATTATAATGAAATATATGAATAAATGACATAAATAAGTGAAATAGTAGAAGCTAAAACGAACTGCTAAGTTTTCTGTTGAAAAAAATAACATAGTTGATATTTGTCCTCTTCCTTGTTCAGCAATCATTCGCTAATGAAACTCTTTTGCCTCGTTTGATCGTTATTAATCATAGTTGTAAGCCTTAAAATTCAATAATATCTTATTCAGAATGTCAAATTGTCTGGCTTTATAATTGTGATAGTGGACAAGATTTCCGTAGTACACGACGAAATCAAATAGAACCATTGTTCTTTTTTAACTTATAAGCAATATTTCTAGAACTCTCAGAAAATCAGTGAAAGTGTATGATCTAAGAAGATGTACCATATCAAGCCTGAAATCCTGATGAGAGCTCACGTATACTGTCACAACAATTCAACACTGCTCATGTGCGAGTTGGGAGATTACGAAGTTAGGTGACATCGCTTGAAAGCAAGAGCCGAACTAGAGCACAACCCGAAATCATATGTGAGTATAGATGTGGTGGCTGCCATGACGGCGTGTGTCTATTGGATGCCTATTCTGCAGGATAGACTCTTGGATAGTTGCCCACCTCATAACATATATATATTCCAGGACTGGAATCTAGTACTATCTGTTTTGGTTGTTACCTGGAATTCAAATGCGATCAAAATCAGGATATTAAGCTATGTGTCTCTGCAAGCGAATCTCATTCCTCATTGCATCTCTTATTTCTCTACTCTTTCAGGTTGCAACGCCATATCGTGCAACTGCTGGCAATCTGCTTGCTGTACTCCTCCTATCAGCCACATTGCTCCAGGCTCGTCGTATCTCACATCGCCGGCTTGTCATCCATGTGCCCGTCAAGGTGAAGACACACCATCACACACATACGGTATACAAGCTGCTTCAAGGCGGCGGTGGCGGTGGCGTCAAGCAAACTGTCTACAAAGTTCTAGGTTACTCCACGCATGGCGGTGGCGCTGGTGTTGGACACGGCAGTCATAGCCATAGCCATGGCATGTCTCATGGTGAAATCACGTACGAAGATATGCATGGTTGTGAGAGTGGCAAAGTGGTTCCGGCGCATCGGGATATGATTTTCAATCATTACTCGCGCCACGACCAGGACGACGCCGAAACGATGTCTGACTATGCCGAGGAGCAGGATGAGTTCATAGATGTTAGGGATGCCTGGTTGTGAATAAAGTTGTGCGCAAAACGTTACCGATTAATTATAAAATTCCAGCGGCCCAAGCCGTAGCCGGAGCCCAGACCAAGTTCCATTTGAAAGAGAGTATTTGCATGGAGCTAAAGTAATTACAGCATTGTTCAAGTCGAAGCCATGTCGGTGTCATCCTCGTCCTCCACTGTTTAAATTCCAGCTAGACAAAAAATTCTCAGCTATGAAGTTGTCTTTGCCAGCAATGCGAGACGTAGAGCTAAAATGCCAACAGAATCTGTGTCTTTAATTCTGGCTGCCGAATTCGCATTTGTATAGCGTGTAATTAGAATGTCAGAGGGGTAGGGGCAGTAAGGGGAGGTGAAGGACGGTCAGCCAGAGGGAAGACAAGAAGGAACGAATAAGCTACACAGTCAGAGTCAGGCATTGACATTGGCATCGGCATCGGCATAAGGCTGCTGCTGCGGTCAGTCGCGCACTTGAGCCGAACGAAAAATATTTGCATATCTCTCGACTTTTGAGCTTGGCATATTTTAGTGAACAATTAAAATGAAAAGCGATGAATGTCTATGAATACCATGGGATTGGATATGAATACGTTTATAAGACAAGTTTGCTTTGCTTGCTGGATCAAAGTTGCACAACGGCAACGAGCAGTTATGATATCTTAATCTTAGCAAGAAATAAAAGCAATCATTGAGAAGAATAGGCAGCATAACACAAGGCTTGAATTTCGGACAACTTTTGATTAGAATCATTTTTTTTAAGACTCTTTCGTATAATAATCAACAAGGAATTTCGTTTTGAAAAGTAAGTTTGATTTCATGTTGAAAGTTTTTGGGTTTTTATTGATCTCCATTATGCAACTGACGCCATTGCTGCCTTTTATAAGGCCCGTTTAACACAAAGGTCAACTTTCTTAGGCATAAAGTAATGGGCAACTTAAATATTTTACAGTTTTTTTTATAGCATCTCATTCTGATCTACACATAATCCTACATTAAATCCCTCTGCTGCAGCACAACCCCATCGCCTTCATCTGCAATTACTCATGGCCTGATTATGCATGTCCCCTAATCAATTTTGTGTATGTCAGCAGCATAATAGCTAGGGATACCATTTGAAATGGAGCAGCCTAACTCTAAGTTAGACTCATTCTGTATGCCTGACATAAGGTAGATTGATCACTGGGCCGCCTAGCAGTTGCCACAAGGTCCAGCTTCAGTTGTAGCTCCAGTTCCAGCTTCAAAAACAGGTGCCAATGGCGAACACCGCTCGCTGAGCACAAAATAATTTGCGTGTAATTGAAGGCGACAGCGTGTCACGGGCGAGATGATAAATGCGTCTGACTGGGCAGAGGGGCAGCTAAAGCCACCTTGGCCCAACGGGTGGGCTCAGGCTCAGTTGCGAGGCATCAGGTTGTGGCGCCAACTGGTCAGTGAGTATGTGTATGTTATTGTGAATGTGGATGTTTGAAGGCATTTAGCTGGTAATGACATTTAAGAGCGCTATATACATAAATCGTTCAAATCGCACCAGGCTTAAAGGGATTAATATGGAAAGCCAGTTTCTACAGGCCAGGGATTTGGACTGCTGATGAAGTCGTTGCGTTTAAGCCTCATAAAACCGTTGGACGCTTGTTAAAGACTAGAAATCAACTAAGCCGCTGAGTACCTGACCGCTTACCCACAACGTTAGTAATATGAGCTTGCGAAATGCTTTGTCCATCAACTGCCAGCGACCGGGCAGAATAGGCCAATGTTATTGGAAATGTTAAACCTTTGCTCAAACACACAAATAGAAGAACACACACATATTTGCATATGGCGGCTGCCCTAACGGGCAAAGCATAAAACGATTTGGACAAACCCACATACATAGTTGCTGGAGTAGGAGGATCAGGGAGTCGTATGAGGTGGCCACAATACATATGGACTCCGGCTGATGCACTCAAAGTGCCTTCAAACGCTAAATACATTCTGTGGGACTGGCGCTATTGAAATCTTTCCTTCTATTTGCATTCAACATTCCCAATTGTTGGCCTCAAATTCGGACTGAAGCTGGAACACAAACTCCAACTCGGTCTCGGTCTCGGCTCTGGCCTGCGGTCTAAATAAATGTATTGATTTTGGCAAATGGCTTTTCTGCGCTCCCCTTGGCACATTTCAAAAGGCTACTCAAATTTGTTATACTTCCTGCACAGTTAAAGCAGCTAACGCAGGTATATTGGCTGCACTAGATGTTAGAGATGATCAGCAAAAAATGCGTGAGCAGTTATAGATAAGCACGAGCAGAGCTCTATTTCAGTGATAGAAAGTTATATAAAGTGATAAAACAAAATAGAGCAAGCGTATGAATTGTTTATATGAGTTATATCCTACTTAAATATTGCCCGAATTAACTTTTCATCTGCAAAAACAGTGTTCCCCAAAAGTCCAGCTCAACGTTTCTTCTTGAATTCAATTCATTACCTATAAAAATTTTTAAGCATTTATAATTACAACGATTTTCGATTGAGCACATTAAGAATTCGTTGAAAACTCATTACTCTTGTATCTTTTTGTAGACCCAAATAGTACATATGTATCAGTCTGTAATTGATTGACTCTGCCCACAGCCCACAACCCGCCTGTTATCCGCCTGCTTGTTTACCCTTTGTCTGGCTTTTTGATTTTTCATTTTTCATTTTCCCTGTTCAGCACAGCACTGCCACAATTTGTACATTTGGCTGTGTGCTTAATTGCTTTCATTAGCATTATATACGGTTTTCACTTACCGTCCTTACGCTTGCCAGCCCGGAGTATGCCAAAGAAGCGACGTTCCTGTAGGCCAACGGACAGAGCTGTAAATAGAAAGAACACACAACGATGTTTAAACTTTGGTAAAAGTTGAAGAATGAAAACTTTAAAATGTCTCAATGTGCTGTAGTGGAAAGTACTATGTAGCAAGTTGTAAGCAAGGTGTTGGCCATGTCGTATACACAACAAGGTGGCAAACGAACCGGTGTAATTTTCACAAAGTGACAACCAAATAAACAGCCATCGGAAGGGTCTCAGCAAACGACAAAGTTTCAACAGGCAGAAGCTGCCATGCCGTGCCTTAGTCAGGGTTTGAGCTTCAACGTCCTTCTCGACACTAATTTTTACGCCATTAATTTGGAAGGTATTCCGGCCAAAGAGACAACGTTGCTCAGCATTAGCTTCACAGCGTTAGAGAATTTTAAATTAAATGGACACAACTTTTGAATTGAATTGACTAGGGTGCGTGGCCATGGCAAGCAATGCCACTTCAAGTCCGGCCAAGGAAGCAACTTATATCATATGGGTGAAGAGCAGCTATAAAAATGGCAAGCCGGAAACCGGAAACACACTACTCAGCTTTGTGTTGTTGTTAGTGTTATGTTCGCCTCAGTTCCGTGTCCTCTCCATGTTTACACGCAAGCTTATGTAGGCGTTGTGTGGTGCTCCCTTAGTGGGCGTGGCACCAATCAAAAAGAACTCGCTCCAACTTGTCCCTGAAAAGGGAAAAGTAGGCAACCAGCAACAACATAAAAGTTGTGGCAAAGTTTTTGATTTCATGATATATTTATGGGCTTCCCGTAGTTACTTCACCTCCGGCTCATTCCAATTCCTTTGAGTAATAAACTTTTGCCTGAAAAGTCCTAAAAGCATGCGGCTTAGAACTTGTGTCTCACTGATTTTTATTAAATTTTTGGTTTGCAATTTAAAGCGCCTGATTAACTGTCAGTTTTGTACTTGAAGGCATATTGCGTATACGCCAACTTTTATACAACATAATTTGTATATTTTCTGTATCATTAAACATAACTTGCTTTTGTTTCACTCAACAACCACATTTTAACCATTTTCCAGGTGGTTTTTGCAATGAAAATTGAAAACCTTGCATTAATTATGCCAGACATGCAATATAATCAGATAAGCTAGGCCACTGTACCACAAAGGACAAACAACAATGGCAGGTACGAGTAGAGTCATTCCATTGTGTTGATATATCCGTATCAGAGAGGACGGAATACCTTAACTATCAGCCATAGGAAATGGAAACTCATATGCAACGATTGCGATTTTCTGCCACGTTAATGGAAAAATCGGTTGGGCATGAAATCAATTAAATATTAAATAAACGCTATCAGCAAATAGCAATTTCCCTGCTGCTGCTGTTGCTGTTGCTTTCTGTGCCCCACTATTCACCCAATGTATTGAAGTGAAGTACAAACACACACATCTGCATGGTACTCGTGCACGGAAGAACTTTATGAGCCAACGTAATCCCAGCAATTATGAGCTTCTCCGGCGTCTCTTGTCTGTGTGTGTGTGGGTCGAGGCAGAGTAAACATTAGCTCAATATTGCATGAAAGTATGAAATGAACCAATAACCAAGCCGGACCTAGATAACTGAGTCAGTCCATTCACTGGCACAACAGTACGTGCTCCTGCATGCACATTAAATTCAAATGTGAAAGGATTTGGACAGGTGCACAAGAAGCATACCTGTATGGGTGGATGGATGTACCAGCATGTGCTGAAGGCTTAATGGGTGGCAAAAAGACTAATTATGTATTCATTAAAATGGGCAAAATTGTTCAAGATGGAGTCGTGTTGAGGGAGCATGAGTGTGAGAGCCCGAAAATGCAAATGCAAAGTAAGGACAAAAGGGGGAAGTAGGTGAATGTAAGTGTAGCAATGAATGCATTTTGTTAGAATTTACTACTTATTTTGCAAAATTGCACTACTCTTAAATTCTCATATTTAATTTGATTAAAAATACATTAATGTTGGGGCAAATATTGTGTGCTTTGAAATCATGAAAATGTTACACAAAACTCAGAGAAAGAGAGGAGCCTGGTAAGATACAGGTTCAATTCATAACTTGTGAGTAAAACAACAACAAAACAACAAACTCAGAATTGGTTTGAATACTGAATTCGTGGAGATGCAGTGGCTTGAGTAAAAAGCCTGAAGATGGGCTAATCTCGAAACAGATTGTCAGATTTGCCAAGATCAACTTTCTAGATTTTTGTGAGTCGTTGCCCGATTTTCATTTTCCGACGTTTGCCTCTAAGCTTTTGGTTTATTATTGTAATTAAACGAAACACAATTTAATATATTTAAGGGCGAGTTTACATTTTACTTCATTAATTACAAAGATGTTCTCTTTTCACAATATTTTTTCACTTATCTCTGCTGACAACCTGAATCCTCTCAAAGCTCACTAGATAACACACTATGAAAAAACGCCGAAGACAGATTTGAAGAAACGATATATAGGCTTGGGTATCTCTATGGCAAAAAGTATGGAATCATTCTGCTCATTAAGTGCCCGAGTACTCTCTGTCGGATTCGTTACTGGTATCCTTTCAGTAGTCTCTTCAGTAGCCGGATTTGTCCACTCCCAATCTTTTGGGATAGTCTTATTTACATAAAATGGATTGGGCAACAGTACAAAGCCTAGGCCCACAACTTTAGGCGTCTCCGCGATTTTTTGAAAAGGATTTGGGAAGGGAAGGCGTCCTGGTGGCTTGTTGTTAATATGGTAATGATGGTGTACATGATGTTGGGTTGTATTCGAAGCAGTAGCATTCTCCTTGATGATGGTGAAATCTCCTTGAGGATATTTGGAAAATTTATTAGCAAATGGACCACCATATACATTTTCGGTATAGTACGGATTGAAAGCACTATAGTTGGGCTGTTCATAGATGAATTGGCCGCCGGCTGTATTTAATGTTGGATTGCCATAGATTAGCGGTCCGGCAGGTCCATCTCTATTTAGAGAAGGGTAGCCATAGGTCCGTGGTTTCTGCTTTAACTTATTGTCACTGCCTTCCACTTCGCTAGCAGACTGATCCTTGTTGATTCCATTGGATTGCTCTAGCTTTTCTTCTTGTGTTTTGTTTTCTTCCGGATTTCCCTTCAGTTTTGCTAGCGCTTGTTGAGGTTCTTCTGCTATCTTCAATTCGAGTCCTTGACTATTTAATCTGCTTTTCACTAGAGGCTCATTTTCCTTATCCTGGTCAGCTGCTTTATTTGTCAGCTCTTGCTTTGATTCTTCCTTCTTTTCTTGCTGCAGCTGCTCTTGCGGGACTATATGCTTCTCCTCCGTGGATTCCACGTCCACTCCAAGCATGCCAATGTCAATGATCCTCGCCTGAGCTGCAACCACAAGAGCCAACAGAGCTAGAAGTCGAAAAGTGTGCTGTTGGAAAATAACAATTGCAGGATGATTATCATCTGAGGATCTTTCTGGGAACTTACCATGTTGGGAGTTTCAACTGCACTGTGCCATGTGCAGAGTTTTACACTGCTATTTATACAATATTGGGCCGCATTTTTGTACTTATCTCTTAAAATATTTCAAACTATTTTCAGGAATTCCATTTGCTTTTAATGGGCAAGTGACTCTGATTTATGTTTTCAATGCTCTGAGCTCTGAATCATATCAAGTTATTTGAACTGTACAGTTTTTATGGCAAGTACTTTTGTGTTTTTACATTGTTTACAATTATCGGTGTCATTGCTTGTACAGGGCGATGGTCGGGAAGTAAAATGTGCAGTCCGGCAATATATTATGAAAATCCGGAGGCTCGCCAAATTACTCACTCTTTCCAAAATGTCGATTAGTCTTTAATTATACTTAATATCTTAGCCATATCGGAACATTTGGCTGAAGTCCGATGATCTTCGATTTGCTTGTTTCTTAGAATATTTCCATGAACTTAATCAAAAATCCACCATAAGCATTTGAATAAATATGCATATGGAATCTAAGCTTTAGAGATGTCAGCGCGTGAATGAATTTGCAATTAATTTGCATTCTTGAGCCTTGCAAAATTAGTACATTCTTTTGCAATTGCTTCCGAAATACTTATATTTGAATCGTTTCACTCTAGCTAGAGGAAGGCGTGAGCGTTACTATAAACGCTGGGAAACTTTTGAAGTCTATCCTGCGGGATAGCACAGCCAGTCAGACTCACATGCATAAGCTTAACTTCGTGTTCTGTTGCAGTTTGGAGCTTGCCTCAATGCAACGTCACTTAACTTCGTCTTCTGCTGTAGTTTTTAATTGCTATTTAGATATGTTTGGCAACAATTTCGTGATCTTTAGGAATTATTTGCAGTATGCGTTATTTATTAAAAGGGAGCAGTCAAATAGTTTGGTTAATTTCCTGTAGAATAATCAAGTAACTTTAGACTAGATGGAGCATATCATTGCCTATTTAAGCATTGGCAGTTGCTCCCGAGTGTGCTTCAAGGCTGTATTGCTCTGATGTCAACTTTTTCTTCCCTTCTCTTTCGCTCACAAGCCTATAATATACAGAACTCTGCGTATTCGAGTAAGGTGTTCACTCTCTATAAGAAAAAGTTTCGACTTAAACAGGGACACTGAGTCAGTAGTATGCCTCATCTTTGAAAATGTAAATTTAGCAAAGCGCCTGTGTACGATTCTTTATTGAACCCTGGCTCTTCACATCATCAGCTATTCGATGACTATAAACATTTGGGTTTTGTAGATATATAGATAATATGTTCATTGTTAATAATGATTTTTATTGCTTGCAAACTTAAGATCTAATTACATCTAAAGGTTTCAAGTCCCTAGTTGAGTTTCGTATATTTCAGTTTCCGGTGGGTCCAATTTCTGGCCATTAAGAAAAGACTCCAAAGAGGGATTTGAAGAAGCTGTAGATGGGCTTCGGTATCTCCATTGCAAACAGCACAGAGCTCTGCTCATCGGCAATGGCGGAGGGCGATGATTGTGATCGTTTCTCGTTCTTTAAGGTCTGCTGGACTATTTGAGCATGATTCAGCAGGATGTTCTTGTAGTTTTCATCTATTTGAAAGGAGTTGGGACTGATGTTGCTGCTACTTATGCCTTCTTTTGTGACTACGAAGGGATGTGCAAAGTAGAAATCAGAATTCTTGCTGGGCTCCTCTGGCTGACTTTTGATATCCGGGCTGGAAGCTGAGCCAGGAGTAAATGCTGTAGAAGGCAACAGAAGGGGCAAGGCAGACAACTTGATGGGCAACAAGATAGGATTGGGCGTATCGCTGGCTGTGTCAGCATTTGTATTTTGATGTGGGTTTTTCTCTTCAGGATTCTTCGTTTGGAAGGGATTGGAAATCAGATAGAGACCATTTGGACTGTGTAGCTCATCGGGAAATTCACGGAACTTTTGGTGGAACGAATACTGACCACTTGTGCCATTCAGCTGTCCTGAGCCGGTCTTATTCACAAAGAAAGGATTTGGTAGCAGGACAAAGCTGAGTCCTACCACATGGGCCGACTCCGATAGTTTCTCAAAGGGATTTGGCAGGAATGGGAATGGGAAAGCTCCCGACTGCTTATCGCCAGTGTGGTAATGATGGTGTACATGATGGGTTACATTGGAATCGGTACCATTGCCCAATGTGCCATTAACAATGACAAAGTCACCCTGCGGCTTGGAGAGCTTGTGAGCAAGTGGATGATGATGATGCGAAAGTTGAGAATCATTAGAGCTGGTGGCTACTGGAAACTTAAAGAATTTATCCAAAGTTAGACCACCACTGGGATGGGTAGCATTGGAGACGTCAACGCCACCGCTGGGCTTGAATAATTTGTCCAAAGAATGGCTGCCATAGAGATTGGAACCGCTGGGCGATTCATAGATCAGTTGTATTTCCTTGATATCGCCAGATCCATAAACGCCGCTGTGGTCAAAGATGCGGCCTTGAGCAACTGCTGGGTGCACTACTGTATTTCCGCTGCCTTCCAGTTTGATGGGTTTCGACTGAGAGTTGCCAATGTCATTGGATTGCTCAGAGGATAAGGACGGCTTGCCTGCGCCTGGCTGTGCTTGTGATTGTTCCTCTTGCTTAGTTTCATATAGCTCTGCTTGCTTCTGGTCTTGGTTTCCTGCTGGCAATGGTTGCTCCACTGGCTTTTCTTGTTTTTGCAGGGGCTGCTGTTCCAATGAATCGCTCGCTGTTTTGGCATGGTCAGCACCAGCTGCCGTCTGCTTCTTGTTGGATTCTTGGGGCACTTGCTGCTCTGTTTGCTGCACTTGCTGCTGCTGTTCTGTTTGCTTCACCACATTAGGAATGGTTTCCTTGTTTACTGTTGATCTCACCTCCTCCTCTCCTGTTTGCTTCACCACATTAGGAATGGTTTCCTTGTTTACTGTTGATCTCACCTCCTCCTCTCCTTTTTGCTTCACCACATTAGGAATGGTTTCCTTGTTTACTGTTGATCTCACCTCCTCCTCTCCTGTTTGCTTCACCACATTAGAAAGGGAATCCTTGTTCACTGTTGACCTCACCTCCTCGTTTCCAGTCACAGAATTATCTATGATTCTTGCCTGAGAGGTGAGCACGAAAGCCAGTAGAACCAATAGCCTCATAGTAATATGCTGTTAAGAGAATCGTGTGAGCCTTCCAACTGAACTAGATCGTTTCTAGGAACTTACCATGTTGAAGGTTCAAATTGCATTGCCCTCCATTGGCACACAGCCACAGCTATTTATACGAAACTATCGTCAACATTTTCAAACTATTTTCAAAGTTTGACTGGATAAATTATGGATCTGTGACATTTGCACTTACCACTATCAACTACGGTTCCGTGCTCCTATCTGGGGTGCACTTGCTGCTCATATCAAGCTACGTTTCATTTTATGGAATTCTTGTAATTCTTAGTTCCATTTGCCATTGTTTTTGTTCACTTAAAAGGGCGCCAATGGCAGAATTATCGGAAAAAATGAAATTGCACTTAAGTTCTATCGCCAGCGAGTGCCTTGTGCATCCTCCTTGTCGCAGTTGTTTGTTGGCGTTTTCTTTTTACGTGCAACATGAAAATGCCATTGTTTCAACACTGTGGCGCACAAACAGCAATCTAAGTTTCTGTATGTATATGTGGGTTATGTTGCTTTGCCTTCTTCCTTCAACAACAACAACCTTAACAGCCACACGAACAAGTGCAAAAGACTGTCAACTCGAAAAGAGCGGAAGTGGTGTATGTCTGCAACGGATCAGCACATCGCAAATGCATATGCATGCCAATGCAACTCGCAACTAGAGTCTCGGGCGCCTTAGCTGGAACCTTTGTCTCCATAGCCGCCCACGACGACGACAAATGACATGTCGCCAGGTGAGGAATGAATTTCAGCTGGTCATTGACTTGACATTGGGCAGGTGTATGGAAGTAGCAGCAGTTGGCTTTTGGACATTGGCAACTGGGCTCTCGCTATCTAGCAAGGCCTCATGCTGGGCTCAGTAATTGAATTGCCTAATGGGTTTTTGCAATTTGCACATTGAAGTTGTGATTGATTTTGGCCAATGCAGTTGACAGCTGTTGAAATTTAATTTTTGGCAAAACTACCCAAAATGAAGTTAGTTCTGCTACAGAACTATCCACATCATATCTCCAGAATAAGACTTCAAACTCACAAACCCACAAATTCTAAAAGCAAACCAATACTTTAAGACAGGTTCCAAAAATTCAAACATTTTATATATCCAAGTTCGAGCCTTACGTTTTAATCAACCAACTCTGCCATCTGTCAAATGGATGAACAAATATTAGAACTGGATGATAAGCTGACTAGACTTGCTTCTTATCAGAAAAGATAGCTAACACTTTGACAATTATTAAAATACAGATGTAAGCCTCAGCTTTGTATTAACACCTAACTTTAAGACGGTTTAATTAGTAATATCTCTACATTAAGCATAAATCAACCCGTTCCTATTGCATTTACAGAGCGATTCCTTTCATTTCCAAGCACTCCTTCAGGTGGTGTCTTTCACAATGAAAGAATGTGATGCAGAACTAAGGAGCCAGAGCTAGAGAATGCAAGAAACTGAAATTACCAAACAAACAAATTTAAGTATGGCAAAGCCGCCTCGAAGGGCAACCAACTGGACAGCTGCTAAGGTAAGAAATTGTTCGGCACAGCGGCAGATGAGCTGTTGAAATTGCAAGTGCGGCACTTGCTCAATTTTTCATGAGCCTCCCACAAGCAAGGCAGCTAACCGGCAAAAACTTGTAAGTAAACTGCAATTATTTGAAACCGAAGTAGATATACTCTTTAAGCAAATTTAATTTCGAGAAACCTGTTCGTATATGGCAGATTTATAATGACAAAGAAAAGTTGTAGACTTTCTAGTTTTAAGTTATATAAAACTTCAGAACGGATTGTCAAAATGTAGACAATCTTATTTTAGGGAGATATTGAGGTGATTTTTACGTATCTAATATTTAACTCCGTTAAATTTTCTTATATATTCAATTCAATTCATCAAATTTTCCCTTCTTCAAATTGGTAAGATATTGATGAGGAATGAACTCTATCCATATACTGTCTTTTATTCCGGCTTCATGATTTGAAAACTAAATTAAATCGTGAATATGTACTTGTTCTTATCACAACTACAATAATTTATTCATATGACTCCCATCTGAACTCAAAGCCATAGCAACACCTGCCGTAAGGGAATCCAAAAAATTAAGAAACCATTGCCAAAGATTCCGCCTCAGTCACAACCCACACACACTTTCAAGCCGTAGCTGAAAGAGGAGATTTGTGAAAAGGTGAAATTAGCGGCCAACATCATCGTCGCTGTAGTCGCTGTAGTCCACGTCGTCTTACCTTCCGCATCGTGGCCAGACAATAAGGCGAGCTGCGGCCCTTGACTCGCAACAAAAAATGAATGTAAATAAATGGTGCTAGGGTAATGGCAAGCCAAAAAAAAAAAAAAAGGAGACGGCAACGGCGAGGTAGACAACCAATATGCCCAAGGCCAGGAGCAGCATCAGGAGCAGCAGCATTGGCATCGTGAAGAGTGTGCATCCAGCGAGCGATAAGCCCAGCACAGCATCAGCAACAGTGCCAGTTCCATTGGATTGTTCTTGTTGCTGTTATTGGTGGCTACGTATCACGGCAGCTCATGAGAACGCTGAGCGGGTAGGAGCAAATCCCTGCTGTCGCATCTCCAACTCTCATTTTTTCTCTCTCTTTTTGGGTCCGCAGTCTTCTTATTTTGGGTGTGTGCAAGGCAACGGCGAGATAAGATCAACGTGTGAGCCTGGCCTGGAACATGAGGACGGACTGTGGCATCTGCAGCAGGTGTTTCGCTTTCAGGCTGCAATACAATATGGGTAACAAGTTATCCAGCCTGGCCAAGCTTATCGGCGCATAATTCACACGACGTACACCGGGCTTAGAGGGGGCGGCAGGGGCCTGGCAGCAATTTGATTGACTCTCGCTCCCAGTGCTCGAGAGTTGAAAGTGTGAAAATGGAAAAATCAAACAGCATATATGGTCCAGTGCATTCAAATGCTGGCCAAATAGCTTCAGGAAGAGCTGAAACTAGTGGGAAAGGAGAGGTGAAAGGAAAGAGCCAGAGCCACCCGCGTGTGCACCACTAAGCAAATATGCCAGCAGACAAACGACACACAAAGCACATCACAACACATCACATCACATTGCATCACATCCGCATACACATCCATAGTGCAGCGTGGAGTTGAAAGCACGCTGCCATCAAGATCTGTCCCTCTCCTCATGCTGTCGTCCACGTCGCAACGTCATCGCTTAGAATTCAAAACATTTCAGACAAATTGGCGTCTCTTTCAGCTCAACGTGCAACGTGTGACAAAATGCAATGCAAACAGAAAAAACTAAAAAAAAAAAATAAAACGTAATACACGAGCCAGGGGGACAGTGGCAGCCCATTGGGCCGGACCATCATGCTGGCCGGACAATATAAGCACGCTGCTCAGTGGAGCCCCAAGGGTGTGCGGGTGTGTGTGTTTGTGTGCCCCTGTTTAATTTATGCCAAAGGGTTCCTGAAACGACGTTGACGACGTCATTTGGCTTTGCCAGACCTGGTGATAGAGGTGTCATTTTATATGCAATAAATAAGCCGTATGTTTCCAGGCCTCTAGGACCAGGACTAGGTCCAGGGCTCAGCAATTGGTTCATTGCTTACACATTGTGGGAAAAATGCAAACGAGTTGGCGCAGGAGTGGCTGCACTATGGGACCATTTCAGTGTGAATGTGAGGAATGTTTTAGTGTTTAGAGTGCTGTAAAGGCCATTGATATATTAAACTTTTGGCTGAATTAGGTTAGGAGAGTTAAAAATGTTTGTACATTTTTGTAGGTGACTGATTGATTGATGGAAAGGAACAGCCCAATCCATAAGACTGAGAGTTCTGGAACTTTCACACAAGTTAGAGTATCAGGTCTAGGTACGTTCTTCTCAATGTCCCATTCTGAAGACAGAAATTGTATTTAGTGTTGTGATTAATATAATTTTGAACCATAATGCCGAGTGTACAAATGTTGGTGATCATTGAAATTTAGACAATTTGAGAGATATGAGAGAGCGTAAGCAGAAGCGAACTGCTTCTTCTCAGTTTCTTAAAGTTCATGTGAATTGTGAGCTCCATTGAAAGGGATAGGAAATCATACGTATTCGAGTTGCATTTGGCTTTCCTTTTCCTTTTATGTAATACCACCACATTGAGTTTTCATATGCAATCTGATTCACATATAATGAAAACATTCCCAAAAACCGAAGGTGTCTTTATTGACTTCCTCAAATCACAACATAAATCCTTACTAAATCTTAAGCTCTTCCATAGTACACAGCTAGTTAGTGTTGCTGTAGGCAAATTAGGCAACTGTCTACAAGTTGGTACAAGCTCTGGGGGAAGATGTGATGTGGCACCACTTAGTGTGTGTGCAAGACGCTCTTCACTCGCTTGGCGCCATTAAATGAACGACATTCATGAGCAGCGGCTCAGCAATGGCTCAGCAACTGAGTTAGGAATGTGACCCATTTACTGCAGTAGCTCCCACATGATGACTACCCACCCTCTCTCCCCATACCAGCAGCCACCAGCTGCAGTTATGGCAACGGCTTCTGGCTTCTGTTGTTTGCTTAAATGTTGGCCCATACCCGTATATGGCACAAGCAGCTATATAAATATGTGAGCAGCTTTTAACACCTTGTCCGATGCACAAGCAACCGCGCGCACTGCTCTCAAGTGGATATGCGAGACAAGGGACAGGCACAACGGTTCCAGCTCCAGCCAGCTATAGCTGCTCAGAAGCCCAATCTGAAAGCGCACGTGCTTGAAGCAAACACGGCAAGTTAAACAATTGCGATACTAAATTGCATGCACTTTGTAAATATGAAATCTAGTTGAAATTTTCAATAATTCCAGCCGGTAGATGGTGACTGGAGAGGTTTCGTTTTTATACCCTTTACAGAATAAGTTGTGTCGTCCAAGTGATCCATATATGTACTATGTTCAAATTTAGTGATTGTATGTGTAGGTAGCGTCTTCTATTTTGACCTTATCAAAACGAAGTCATCATCTAATCATCTATGGATGCATTGATCACTGTTCAATGGGAACTCGTCACTCACTCATCCGGATTTCTGATCAATGATCAAGATTGTGTGGAGCATGAGACGATGATCATCTGTTACTGCGGTAAACATTAATAAAACTACGAACCTGAATAACCTCTAAAATCTATAGAAGCCCTAATAGCTGCAAGGGTATATAGGCTTCGGCAATGCTTGTTGTTATTGTTATTTTTTTATATGCCAGGCGGGGCCATTTTCAATTAAGCAAAATTAAAAATTTATTACGAGCCACGGCCAAAAAGAAAACAAAGGCAAGTTGCGGACGGCATAAAGATGAAAAGAGAATAAAAACGAAAGCAAATATAGAAAATAAAAACGTGGGGTAAAAGAGATGTTTATGTTTTCATTAAAAAAAGGGAAATACGGGCGCACGAGCAAGTGCGTCGGTGGATGATTGGAATGCTAAAGCTGATTCTGTTGATGCGGTGAGTTGGCCTGGCCTCTCAGCCTCTCAGTCCTGTCCACCATCCTTTTCGTTTTATTTGCGTTGAAGTTTTAATCATTGAAGTGACATTGACAGCCTGACAGGCGGCGTGTGCGGCGCAGAGCAGGAGCACATACCGTAGAGAAGCCATAGGGCAACAAAATGAAGCATCCGAACTGGGTTCTGGTTGCGAATGGGTGCTGGCTGGGGTGCCCTGCTTTTTGTGTGTGGCAAGCTGAATTGTTTGCCGGCAAAGCCAACGAAATATTTATGAGGTTTAAGTGATTATTGAATTCTGAATTTATATTGGCCCAGAAAATAAAAAAAGTTTGCCCATTAAAAAATTATTAGTGAACGCAAACAGAAAGTAATGAAAATGAGTTATGAAAGTCGAAGGAACTGTGTATAAATAAGTGTTTGGAATGGGAACATGATTTACAAATTATGTGTTCCACGATGAACATAATCATGCCTTTATAGACATATTTAAGTATTTGGTTTATTTTTGTGCTTAGGAAATATATAAATTGAGTCGCGAATGTTGGAAATATCGCAGTCAGTGCAACGCTCATTGACCAATTCATAGAGATTTAGTATGGTATTAGTATGGTATTTATAATTAGCTATAACAATGCTCGGGTCATTATCATTGATGAAAATTTTACTTCGATAACCTTAAAACTGACAAAGTAGTTCGCTGAGAGAAAGATGGACTTGGCTCCATTGACTCTGCTTATCTTGCTGATAAAAAACATATATATATATATCGCAATACTTCCTTATATGCGTTACAAATATCGAATAAAAACTGTAGTTACCTCTGTAGTTCTCTCTGAGTAAATATTTGGAACTAGGCGAGTAATATTTTTTTCAAAAAACTTCAGTTTTTTCTGAATTTGAAAAAAAAGCTTTTAGCTTTCTTTCAAATTGAATTTGCATGACAATTAAGCAGCCCATCTGACACATAACTATGTATTTATATAAGTACAATGCAGAAGTACTATTCCAGTATAAATTAATTTGTTTAATTGACAAACCTCTTTAACACTTTTTGTTCTGCCTCTCCTCTTTCCTGCTTCAGCTGCACAATCTCTTTGTGGTGCCTTTTGTTACAGCTGGCCGTTGAAATTCAATTAGCATACCATAACGCACATTTATGCGTACGCCAGAGCTATAAGTTTGCTTCAATTAAAACTTTGGCCAGTACAAAAAAATAAAAAAATTAAATGCACACATGGTAAGTACAACAACAGCAGCAGAGATTTCTGCCAAGTTTCCATAAATTTTAATTAATTTGATTTACTTTTTTCAAGTTGAGCGGCAAAAGTTTTTACTTCATAAATTTTGAGTTTATTTTAAGTAAATACAATTTTCCGCCACACTAATAACACACTTCCGTTGCTTTTTCGGCGGCACAACAATGGCGGCTGCCGCGACTTCCGCTCACATAAGCACACACACACGCACAGAAGCTCAGAGGGAGCCACTATTATGCCGGTAACGGTAAAAATGTGTTATGCCCTACGTTACTGGGTTTGTTTTGGTTTCTTTGCTTGCCTTTGCGCGCACTACGTTTTATTTTGCGAACTTTTTATTTTATTTTTTATTTTTATTTTATTTTTTTTATATTTGTTTGAAGAGAAGACTCACTCACAGCAACCCACGCTGAAGTTCAACGGACGCACTGGCCTGCGTATAGGGTTTGGGGCTTAGGTTTTGGGGATCACAGCGAGCGGCAGCTAGAGCTTGTAGCTCCCGGCCGGCGACATCAACGACATTCACATTCAACATCCACAACGGCAATCTGTGTTGCAAGTGCGCTGCGAAGCGAACCACCCGCAAACGACAACAAACGCAGACTGAAGCTCAAGCTCCATCCAGCTCGCAAACTAAGCGCGCAAAAACTTTTTGCAAACTGTTGAAAAATCGCACGGAAAATGTAATGAAAACACACACATATAGCCAACAACAACAGGCAAAGACAACACAACGGGCATGAACACGAAGCCCAGCTATTCACGATGTTGCAGCTAAAACCGAAGCCCAAACACGATGCATGTACACTCAAGGAAAAACTCAGCAAATATTATAAAAAATATATAATAATATATTTAGTGTTTATAATATTATAAGAACTATAATTTTCTGGTACTACAAAATATATTTCTCAAAGAACCTAAAGTATATTTCTAGCTTAAAGTATGAGTTTGTTATTATTTATATCAAAACATTCAGCTGGACAAAGATTTGTTATTCATTTAGATATATTTAAGAAGTTAAATAAAAGTTAACTATTATCTTAAATACTTTCAACTTTTTTAACTATTATTTTATTAACTTTGGATTTTTAAATTTTTTAAAAATTTAAACCATTTTCGCCTTATATTTCTAAAGGCAACTGTATGTCTTGAAGAATTTAGGTCACAATACTCTGAGTTTTCGACTTAAGACTTTAATATATGATACTACACACTGTGTAGATGTAAAGTTATGTTTTTAATAATAATCCAATATTATTAGATTTTTCAATATTATTAGGTTTCTTAAAATATAAAATATATCTATTATAAAAGGTATTAAAAGCGTCATAGCAAATGTGTATTATAAGTACACATTTATCAGATTGCTTGAAAAACTTAGTTTCAGTATTCAAATGCATATTTATTTTTCTGAGTGCACACATGTTGCCAGCAGCAAGAGCATCAGGCAGCCGCAGCATCCAAATGTTGCCAGCACGCGGAATGTTGCTGCATGAGAAAATGTTGCAGAGCTTGCCAAAGCCAAAACCTAAACATTGTATGCTCATTTGTGTGTGTGTTAACCTTGTTGTTGTTCTTGCTGGCTGTTGCTTTTTTCGTTTAGGCGGGAAAATATGTGTGCTGGCCGTGGTAAAGACTATGTCTGTATCGCTTGTAGCTGTGTAAACTGTGTAGCCAGCCATGTAGCAGTGATTATTTTGTCAATTGCAGTGACACAAAGGCATCTATCTATCTTGCCAAGCCGATAGGCAAGCAGCTCAGTCTAAGGCGCGCAGCATCGGCATCGGCCATTATTTCCTTGTTGTCTTTGCTGTGCCAGCTGGGAGTTAGGTGGCGCAGTGGCTGTGCCAGGCAAGGTGGAGCGGGGAGCGTAAAGATTATGCTACATAGCTCACAAAGCCAAAGCGAGCTTAAGTAGTTGGGCATTGTTGTCGATACAGCTGCTTCATCCAGCTTTGAGAGCGTTCAATTGATTTCGCACACGTATGTCATACAAATGATTATGTCTTTGCCTTTGCACAATCTCAAAGTGAACTCTAAGTAATCACAATTAGGCAGCACAAATATCGTTAATGTCATAGTGATAAATTATATTATATGGACACTAAAATTTTTTGGCCTTTAATTGTTTTTAGGAATAGAGAATGGAAATGAAAGTCAATTAAAATTTGGAAAAATTTGGAAATATTTCTAGCAATGCTTTATAATCTTTCAGCCGTTATTTATGTAAAAGGAAGCGTTTCCGACTCAATAAAGTATATAAATTCTTGATCAGTATGACTAGTAGAGTCTATCTAGCTAAGTCAGTCTGTGAGTCAGTCCTTTCGGATGTATGAAAATCTAGATGTCGGAGACTATAAGAGCCGTTGACCAAATTTGAGCCGGATAGTTATACTATATCATGTATTCGTTTGCTTGGTACAAAGTAATAAACTGAAGAGCAAGCACGATCGTAGCGTTCATACTTGTATTTATTTGAAAATACAATATCTTGTCTTAAGCAAAAACAAAATAGGAAGGCTAACTTCAGGTTCCCGAAATGTATATACCCCTGCAGATTTGTAAAAGGCAGGGAAAGTAGGGAAGTCTTATAACATTTCATCAACAGATGTGTAGGTTTCCAAAACGTATTTCATTCGGCCATTGCAATAGGCAGCGAAGCATCTCTATCTAATACTTATGGCATATATAAATACATTCTTATCTACAGACACACAATATTTCATATACATTTACATACAACACATTTGCATTGAAATCTGTTTGTGAGTGAGAAAGGCAGAGCATTCTGTGCTTTTGACCAATAGTGCACGCTTGCCCCTCTCTATCTCTCTTTCTCTCTCACTCTCTATTCTGACCCACGGGGAGCTTGGCCACCAAAAAAAATTTGTTAGCGCCGTCTATGGTACAAAGTTTTTATTCAATTATATGACAGCTATATAATATAGTGGCTTCACGATTTTCACATATGAGCAACTTACTGCAAAAAGAATCCTCTGGTGAGGACAGCCGCACAGGCAGACAGACGGACATGGTCATATCGACTAGGCTCGTTCTGCTGATCAAGAATATGTATACCTTATAGGGTCGGAGATGCTTACTTCTATACGTTACAAAAAAATTAAACAATTTTTATAGCTTTTTAATCATTGTTTAAATGTATTATTGATTAAATTTGTGAAACGTTACTCATGTCTAAGATTCAGTGACAAAGCAGAGAATATACAGAATGTGTGAGAACTCTGAAGAGAACCGTTGTTCTTGTTTTCAAACCATGTCTTAGAAACCTTTTTCTCAAATTGGTTTTTCTTGTAATTAATTTATATCATGACAAAATTAATTTAACATTTTGTGAATGTTGAAACTATTTCTACTTTTATAAAAAAATAATTTATTTGTCAAATACTTGCTGCATTATAAAATTTGCATAGTTTATATATTACAGCACTGTTGATTCAATTGTCGTTTACTTAGCTGATTAGTTGCTAAGCCGATTACGTTGTAATATGCAAATATTGCCACTACATAAAAGCAATTACAAACATTGTGAAATTAAAACGTTTATATTTGCAATTCGCAAACAATGAGCAGACACGCATAAAATATGCAAATTAAATTTTCATATAACCCACACACACACACACACACACACACACTAACATATTTTATTTAAATCAATTTTCATTTAAAGCGGCTTTTTCTTACCACAAAATAAAATATATTAAAGTGTACCGGGATCGGTCAACGGGGCACGCACTGTAACCATAACCGCACCCCAAACCAACTACAACTATACAACTATACAATTGCAACAACAACAAAAACAACAAGTATCATGAAACATTCTGCACTGTGTTATTGTTTAACCAACTTAAAATAATGTTGTTATTATAATTGTTTGCTGCTTTTCCTGCCTGTGCTGCTGCTTGTTTGCTTTTTGTGTGAAATAATTTCCATATTTGTGCACAAGTTTATTTCACTTCACCTCAAATAAACTAGGACAACAACATTTTTTGGAACAAGCTAAACTAGTTAGTGAAACATCCATTAAACAGCTTGCAAAATAGTAGACTTATAGGAATAAAAAGGTGTTTAAAAACTTCCCTAATAGTGCTCAATGTTTCAGGTACAGAATTACCTAGTTTAAAGTCTATTAGTAAGGCAGTGGAAAGTTATCCAAAAACCATCAACATTTTAACAACTAAACGATGTAGTGAGTCGCTTTAAGGAATATATTTTATGATAGCTTTAAAAAAAGAACTGCTTCCTGCTAAACTTCAAATTTAATCGATCAATTCAGCCGATTTTGTTATAAATATTAACCGCTTAGTCTTAATGTCATTCTTCTGAACCTTACAAATATTGATTTGGGTCAAGAAACCATCTTCAAAAGTATAACAATATGAACATGGACATTAATAGCCTCCTGGCAAACCACTACAATATACTAAACAAACTAATACTTATAATTTATAAATCGGCATAAAAGCCCAACCCTGAACCACAAAACCATGCCACAAGTTCTTGAAAAACTTGCCAATTTTCATGGAAATGATGCACAAACTGTTACACAACAGCACAAAAATAAGAAATTACCTACTTTACATAGTTATGTAAACCGCCCCGGTAGGAGTAAGCCGACAAGTATTCTGGTCTAGGGACCCGCAGAATCCTCGCCAGATGCCATAGAAATGCTGGTAATTAAGCGCTTCTGAAGTGAGTGCCACAAAAAAAGGCGCAAAATACCACAAATTAAAATTAAATTTAAACATGAATAAAAGCTCTGCAGGGGCAATGGCAGTGACAGTTGGTAACGGCGTGGGCGCGGGCGTGGGCGTGGGCCTCTCAGGAAGCCGCCATTAAATGTAAGAAAAGGAAGCAAACAAGTGTTGGACAAAGTAAATGCAGAGGCACAGCGGTAGCAGCCAGAGAGAAGAACTTTAAGCTTGCCTGCGTCTAAGAAGCGACTAAGAACATTTCCGGTTGGTTGTTATTATTGTTGTTGTTTCTATATTGTTGTTGATGTCGTTGCTCAGCAGCCAAAGACAACTTATCGCATGCCCTAAAAGTAGGCAATGAAATTTTACAGCGCAGCAAAAAGTCGCCAGGGCCTTAAAGCACACCCACACCCACACCTACACACACGCACACCCACAACTCGCAAACAAAACGCTGCGCAAAACAACAACAGCAACAACAAATTTCTTTATAATATACAAAGGAAATGCCAAGCTCAAGAAGTAAAGCGAAAACGCACACAAACAATCAAACATACACATAAGCACAGACACACACACACTTACTCAAATATGTAGTCCAAATGTGACACAAACATGTGTATGCTCAGCTGGTGCCTTTGCCAGATCTGGCTGCTGCTACTCCTTAGTCACCCATCTCAATGTTGGCAACTACAAAAAGGAGCAGCAAAGGCTTACAACGACAACTCAAGCTGGAACTGCTTCGCTGGCAGGCAGGCAAGCGAATTTTACGTGCGTTAATAACACGTATACGACACGTTGTACGCACAAAGGCAAACTACAGCTTCAGCTCCAATTTCAGCCATACATCATAACAAGCATCGTCGACTTGCTTGCTTGCCCCAAAGCAACGTCAACATAAAGCGGGCATACACTTAAAAAATAAAAAAAAAAATTGCTAAAGAATATACAGACTGTAAAAGGAAGAAAAGTACTATAACAGAGAGCTTCTCCTGAACCATGAAATGTAATCTAGGTAACTTTGTGATATTTTAAAGAGAGTAAAACTCTCGGAAGCTAATTAGTTCCGAGGAGACGTGTATAAACTTCGTACTGTAAGCAAGTCCAATTCATTGAGCCATTACCTACAGAAATTAAGCAAATACAAAGCATACTTGCTCTTCCGGGCCATCTTTGTCTCTTTGTGTGGTTCAACACAGCTATGTCTTTTCCGATATCTCCGAAAACAGGAGAAATAGAATAGAAATAGAAAGCAGCACAAGTTGGCTTCACCTATTCAGGGCAGAACAAGCTTCATCAACGTGTCTAGGACCACACAAATCCAATTGGCAAGGCCTCAAATGCCAAGGCTATGCCAATAGTATCCCAAGGGCTTATCATCACAAATCATCACAATTAATCAAACCTCTTAACTACCCAACAGTGTCAAAAATCATGTCCTTTCATAGGGAAATATAAAGTTATATATACCTAAAAATTTAGTTTCCTAAATTTTGAATCAAATTTTTGAGTCCAGTGTAATTCCTGCGAGCGACCTTGATTGCGTTTGCAACCAACTGACTTCCTTAGACGACAATAGCGACAAACAGTGAAGACGACTCCGACTCCTTTGGCTGCGTTGGGTTGCCCTGCCCCGGGTCATGTCGTTGCGAAACGCATAAAATGTATTTAACACACAATTTATGTCTGCACAAGCGCAAAAGGCGTTCAAATTTACAGCCAGACAGCAGGCAGCAGGACGTAGGAAGCAGGACCACGCACCAGCTATACATATATTCAGGTTTATTTTATTAGAGCAAAGGCACAGGCAATGCATATCCTAGCTCGAAGTCTCAGTGCCCCGCTTTGTTTGTTCTACACATAAATTGGCCCGCGGGACCATCAAGCAAAAATCATATGTGCTATATAAACATATATACTTATTGCAAAAAAAGTTTGAGACTGAGAAAAGTTTAATAGACTTGAGTTTAATATTTGAGATTTTCTTTTTTTGCATTTTCGGCGCCTTTTTACGCCCAGCTTAACAAAAGTTTCTATATTGATTTTATGACTTTGAAGCTTTGCAATTTGGGAAGGCATGTAAAGTATGTGAAAGCCAAAGTTGACTTGGCAAAGCCACAAAAACAGAAATAACTTAGATATTTTTGGGTTAAATTGGACACTAGATTGTGATAGTAAAGGGTGACGATAAGCAGAAAATGTTAGTAATAAAATTATAATTTGTAAAATTGTTATATTTGTGGCCTTATAATAATCACAAACTGCTCAAATGTTAGTAGACTCGAAGAGATTGGATTACTAAAACTTTAATAATTACACCGATAAATATCCAAACGAACACGAAACAAATTTAGAGCAAAGCAACTTAAATGTGACTAAAAATAATATTAGTTCTTATGCTTTCATTTTAACAAGTTTTCTATTTTTCTTATATAAAGAAACATATTAAGAGACTATATTTTGTTTAGTTCTTAAGTAACAATTGAAGACACCATCTTTATAATGCCTTTCTCCTTTACATCACACACACACACATGTACTTACATATCTTTCAAATTACCAAAGACAAATTGTAAAACTAATTTAAAAGTTTAAAAAACTTGCACAACGTTCAAAAATGTATTCCACATGTGACATTTTCCCAAGCACAGGCACAGGCACATGACATCACATCACATCCCACACACAAAAAAGGGAAATAAAACTAAAATCAAAAAGAAAGCGAAAACTTTTAATTTTCCGCAAATGCTTTGTGGACCCTTTTCTTAACAAGAACTTTTCATTTTTAATTAAATGGCGCAGACACCACAGGCTACACCTCTGCCCACCACCATTCCGTCAAGCCAGCAACTCTGGCACAGCAACAGCAACAGCCACAGCAAAAGCAAAAGCAACATCAACATCAACGGCAACAGGAAACTTGTCTGTGGCCAAAAGAGCAAGTTCAAGGCTCAGCTTGCCTCTCACAATAAAGCTCAATTAGTTAAAGGCAAGCGCGCGCTGCTCAATCAAAGACCAACAAAATTTCCGCTGCCTCAGCCTTAGTCTCAGCCCACAAATCGTGCATTATTATTTGTTTGTTTGGGCTGCTTATCAGCTAAGCCCAGGGCCTAACCAGACGCAGAGATCAGATCCCCAGCCAATGTACAGTGGGATTGATATATAAATTAGTTTCTTGAGAAACTAAATTTGTATGTAAATTGCTTTACTTATCTGTGCTGAATCCCTTTGCCCTTGTAATTTTTATAGGTTTTAAACACAAAAATGCAAAACTAAATGCACTTTGTCCAGCCCCAGAAGAGAGGATTTTTGTACAGTCATTTCTCAGTAGACGCAATCCATTTTCTTAAAGTTTCGAAAGAGCTAAGGCTGGATGTGCCTGAAATTGTTCAAAATTCAACATATTCGGAATTCGTATGTACTTTGCTGACTTTACTAAAGGTATGAATTTTCAACTTGTAGAGTAAATTCATTCACCCAGGGCTCTATTATGAATGCTCAACTTTCTTGGAGTGGTTACACTTCTAAGGACCTCTCATTTTTGGATTGCCTGAATGATTCATGAATTATATTCTCCAACAGTTAGCAAGTTTAATATTGTTAAATAAATAAATTAACATTTCGCATTTCTTTACAATATTATTAGAAATTTTAGGCATTCAAACCTTGTGTGGTTCACCATGGTGCTCAGTCGGTTGCAGGCGTAGGGGCAATTGCAGTCACGCATCTCACGATTGCGCTATTATATTCTCACCTTATGATGACTGACTGCGAGCTGGGAGTTTGAGGAGCTAAAGCTGAAGATGGAAGTGGTTGGGGCTGGGGCTGGGGCTGTAGCTGAGGCAATTGAAAAGCCGCAAACAATAATTGCAGTTGCCGTAGCCAAAATCGAAAACCGCAGCAATTTCTACTTGCCTGGAACGGGAACGGGCTCGACTCATCCTGTTTTTGGCAGCGTTAGGGCTAGGGTTAGGTGAGGGTAAGGATGGCGGGTAGGCGAGCGAGTGCGAATTAGGCAAATTGTCTGCAATTTTTTTTGAGCGTTGAACCCTCAACATTGTTGAGATTCAGATGGCAGCCCATTGATTGTATTTAGTTTGGTTTTTGTTTTTTAAATGTTCGTGTTGAGGAAACTGTGTTAAGATTTAGCCTCTATGCCGGTTTTCATATTTTTGCACAGCTTTCTGCTTCGTCAGGGCCCACGCGAGTTCATGGGGTTCAGCAGCTGGAGGCAGCACACTTGTGTGTCATCCGCATGCCGCCTGCCTGCTGCCTGCTCCGTTTCTATGCATTTGCCTTGCAGTCATTTTTAGTCGTCGAGCAGCAGCAGGACGACTACGACGAACGAGGATGGCGGGGACACCCACACCGCTGAACAGCGCTGCTCCCCCGCCCCACTACGGCGCACCACTAACTGAAGCACCTTCATTAACATACCAGCTGCAATGTGCCAGGGAAAGCAGGACAGGACAGTGTGCGGAGCGGAGCAATGCCCGCCTGTGGGTAAGGAATTTTAGCTTCATGGCTTGGAATTTGCTGTAATCCGATACAATTTAGCGGCTTAAAGCTTCTGCCTGCTTGACGCTCAAGTTTCGCATCATCTTCTGCTGTTGTTGCCGCTGTTGCTTTTCCAACATCAACCTCATCCTCTACCTTTAACCACCGCAACTCCACCGAGAGTCAGGCACGCGCTTGTTACTTTTTATTTCTGCCTTTGCCTTTGTTTTTTGAGCCTTCTGTCATACTCGAACTCCCACACTCAGGATTGGTTTCTTTGCCCAGCCCGTGGCGCGAGGTGGTAGCAGTGGAAGCAACTCTATTGCCAGTACATGATGATTAGACACTGCTTCAATGGCTTCATGAGCGTTTACATTTTAAAAGCCAACTTTCCAATTAAAGCAACGGTCTTATATTAGGGGGGAAATCTGTAGAAGAACTCTTGTTAAAGTTCAAGTGATGGTCCGCTCAGTGATTAACAAGGTTCATACTATATATATATCTATATATATTCAAGGCTGTTATTCTTTTATAAATGGTAGTCAACGAAGGCCTTTGTGGGTAGCGTGTTATTGATTTCAATGGCAAATGGAAAGTTTCATTTAGAGCATTTCATCGCAACTGCTCTTTTAATTGGATTAACAAGAGTATAAAGTTTTCATTTAAATTATCAATAAAAATATACAGAGGCAATTCTCTTCGATTTTGCAGAATTAACTTTAAAAATTTCCAGCTTTAAATTTGTTGAATTCGATTTCATTGACAATTTTCATATATCAACTATGAGGCTCAGCTTAGTCAGAGTGAGTATGTATATATATATCCTGCTTTAAAAATGCAATCCAAAACTGACATTCCTTGCAAAAATTCAATGTTTTAAGGCTGCTGGCAACACCGGATTGCCTCGATAAGTTTCTCGGCTTCCAAAAGTTCGTGAGCATGATCTTAATCAAATTACTAGATGACAGCTTAGTCTTTCTAGTCAAGAGTCTAATGCAGACAGCATCTATCATTTATAATATACAAATAATTAAAAAAATATATATGTTTCCATTAATATCCGCAAAAGTTTTGAAACTTTGACGGTTATTAAAAATATAAAAATTTTGTAAAAAAAATCTACCACTCCCAATACTAACATTCAAACGTATTTGCAACTTGTTAGCCAACTTTGTTTTGCTTCAGTGTAAAACGCACATTTGCTTCTTATCAAATATGCCAGAAAATCCGCTTTTCTCTTTTTCCCCCACTCAGAAATGCAACAAACAAAATTATCAAAAATAAAACAGAAAAGACAAAATAACATAAAACGGTAGCAGCTAAAGCCAAATGGGTTTATAAGGGAGGCATATAGTAACAACCTTACATGTATGTAACTGGAATACGAAAAAACCCAGAAGGTGCATGGCGAAAGTTTGCCATGGCGAAAATTGTATACCTTATTGTATACCTTTGTCAGTGTTCAAACATTGATCAGTTTTTGAGAATTAACATGATCCAAGCATTTATCAAGTAATAATTAGGGCTGCAGTCCCGAAGACTCTGGGTCCCACGTTTGAGTAAGAGAACATATATATTATATTCTTATGATTTATTCTTATTCTTATGATTTATGTATCCGATAGTAAATACTTGCATTTACATTATGTATTATGGGTTTTCATATCGTAATACATATCGTTATCTACCGATCGACTTTATTTTATGGCATCTCTATAGTATATTGTTAAGAGCTAGATCAAATATAGCTGTCTGATTTAACCAAAGTACTCATAAATCTAAAAGTTTCCCTTTTAAGCCATAAATTTTGCAATCAATATTCTTATTATGACAGCATATTTTTAATGCATATCTGATTCCAACTTGTTTGTACTACTAGGTTCTTTAGAAAACTATTTATACCCTTTGATAAAGTGTATTAAAAACCTAAACAGAAACAGAAACCGTTTTCTCTCTTACAACTTGGTTTGCTGCTCGACAAGGATTACGGCAAGTAGTACGTGAGCGGGGGTATAGAAATGACAGCTGCTGATACTATGCATGCCCCGGCATATGGTAATTGTTTTTGTATGCCACGTAGCTGAATCTACATACAAGTGAATCCGCATCCGCAACATTTGCGGGTGCAACTCTTTCCTGTGTGGACATTTTCCTTTTGCTGCAGTGCAGCATGTGGATGACTACAACCACACACAGCCCATATAATTGCGTTCATAATTATGATGAACTGTGTAGCAAATGCTGGGGATAAAAATGGCTGGAGTCGCAAGGTCTCTAGCTGGTGCGGGAGCCGTGAGTTATGCTACAATTTTTAAACTAAGAGTAGACCTTGTGGGATGCAACCACATTGGGTGAGTAGCAAGCGTCAGCGTCACTTATTTTTCACTTTTTCCACTCAACGATCCATTAAATGGTAACATTTTCACTCGCCCCTAAGCCCAGTTGAGCAATTTTATTCAATTTAATATTTTAGTCGTGTGTGTGCTTCAGCCCTTCCTTGTGTGGGCATAGTAAATACAGTTCTCCTCAATGTGATAAGGAAGCAGTATGGAAAAGTTTGTGAATGAGTGATAATAAATATGGGATTCGCAAGGGAAAAGTAATAATTTTATATAAAATTTAATTACAAGTATTATCTTAGTATTTAAAGTTATATAATAACTTTTTTAAATAAATGTGCAAAGGTAAGAAGTTGTTCTCTGACACTTGCAGAATACTTGATTTTCCATATATAAAAATTCTTACCAAAAATAAAACTAAATTTTAAATTCAGTTTACTTTCAGCAACTAACCCTACGTTCCTATTTCAACGACGAGAAGTGTATATATATATATACATATACATATATTTGTTTGGAATTCAAGAACATTTCTCATGTATGTATTTCTCTCATATTTCTTGCATTTATGTATTTTTCTGGCACACGGCTCGCTCGACTATTATTGTTGTAGTAGCAACTTTTTTTATATTTGTTTTTATTGCAGTACGGCAAATATTCATGAAATCAACTTCCCTCCTGCCGAGGCTGACTACAGCTTTATGCGGTTGCCAGTGAATAGCAACAAGGATTGGGCGGACTCAGCAGGCTCAGGCTGGATGGAGGCCATTGGCCACAGTTGAACATTGAACCGAAACTCAAATATTAGTTTGATTGGTTTAGTTGTTGCTGGCAAATATGCAAAGTTCCTGCCACTGCCTGCGCACTCCTGACTCTTTTCCAGCATAGCAAATATGAAATACATGTATTTATCTAATGTGAATCAAACAAAATGTCGCTAACAAGCTGCAACTGAGAGTATAAAATGCTTCAAGTAAAATGCTTCAATAAATTCTTGTATGGAAATTCCAGTAAATTTCGTAAAATATTGAAGCCAGACCCGCACAAATATTTAAAGCAATTAAGGTATTTTGTTTCAAAGCATTATTGCACAACTATAAATGTTATTTCTTGTGAAAATTAATATATATTGCGTATTCCGTATAACCGTTTCTCTTCTTTCACTCTTCTTTGTGTCCTCT
Organism: Hirtodrosophila duncani; assembly: GCA_037043425.1. Lineage (NCBI taxonomy): Eukaryota > Metazoa > Arthropoda > Insecta > Diptera > Drosophilidae > Hirtodrosophila > Hirtodrosophila duncani. The sequence goes on along the minus strand of JBAMBM010000834.1, from coordinate 1,397,713 downwards.
CGGACATTCATTGGGAATATTATTTCTGTTAACTCAATCGAGAAGAGCTTTAAAGGTATGAAGACAATGGGGAGGATTTTCAATGATCGACATTTATATACTGGAAAATTTGTATAGCGATCGGTCCACTAAAACATGCAGACTGGCAAAGAAATATTAGTTAATTTAATTATATTACGAACTCACTTAAGATCTTAATTTGTTACTGAGTAACAACTGTTGTGTTTGAGAACTGTAGATAAACATAAGCCAGCTATTGCAAAAAAAAATCGACTCCTTACATGTAAATTAAAACTTTCCCTCTTGTATCATATTTTCATACTCTAAGGACTCGAATTCATGGCTGCCATATAAAGTTTAATATTGTCGCAGAATGTTTCCATTAACAAACTTTAAATTTAATTTCCTGTCTTAAAATTTTCCATAAAAATTAAATTCATAATTCGTTTAAGGGCTCGAAAAAATAATATGAAGATATCAAATCTGGCCGACACCTGCCCCTGCATGGGCATATCCTGTATGTTAAAAGTCAATTTATGCCCACCCAGAGGCCAACAATGCAAACGACACTTAAATGAAGTGCCAGAGCACACGCACACGCACACGCAAAGTAACTACCCCAAGGATGAGTGCGCAGCATATCCTCCTTGTCGCCTCCTGGTATTTGTGTATAAGTATATATGGACATAAAATCAATATCTCGTCAATTGCCAACATTTGTAAGGCTTCGACGCCCCCCTCGTCCAAAGTAAACCTGTAATTTTTTCAATTAAATTATAAAAATTACCAGAAAAGCCGCCAGAGTCAGGAACAGGCAAGGCAACTGACTACAAATGAAAGCAACTTCAGCACGTGCTGTCAATGAGGGCTGCCAGCAAGCGCGAGAAAGGACCAGACAGGCTGTCTCCAGCTCCTGCAACCAACACCAACTGGCTTTGCCTGGGCTGTGTTAACTTCACCTTGGCTGCAATTAATTCCGGTAACATAATCTTCACTTAGAGGCTTATATGACACTAAATCAGAGCGCCTTCGTGGAGCGGCAGGACACATATAGAGCAGGGAAACGTTTGGCAAGGTGAAACGAGGTGATTTGTACGGACGTTGTGCACAAATTGGGCTGCATATTTGAGCAGGACATGTGTATATTATGTGGGCGTTGCCAGGCATCGCTTTACAAGTCCCAATTATGGCCTCACACATGTGTATGTGAAGAGGAGGGGCATCTCTAAAGTAAACCTTTTCACAAGAAATGTAATGCTTTCTGCACGAAATTTAATTAGTTCCATTTAAATGTGCACGAAAAGCAAGAGAAGAATGAAGAAGGTGAGAATGAACGACTGCAAAATACGGCTCCAAGAGGCCTGTTTGTAATGCCTGCGTAAGTCCACTTATTGGCATGGGAATGATGGAAGAAATTGATGGAGAATTCGTTTTGGAAGGACTAACCTTTGGTCCATTGTGAGTTACCAGAAAATAACAGCAAGCACACATAGGAACTCCATGGCATAACATGGACGATTTATTGGCTGAAATTGTGAATTAATCTTTTGTCAGAAAACTTGACCGTCACAATTGCTCTTTCTTCCAATGTATCTCATAGATATCTATTTTGTAAAGTTTTTCAAAAAAGACTTGCTTGCTTTGAGAGCATTTAAGTTCAAATCCCCTCATACTGTTTTTCCTCGAATTTTTTGTTTTCTTTGCCAAAAAGTTAGTGAACAAAAATCAAAACAAAACCACACAAAACAACAAACAATACACATAGAATTCTTTCCACATATTTGCACGCCAGCCGATAATTATCACTTGAAATTCGGTCAGAGGTTGACCAGACCCAGTTCCAAACCCAGAACCAGAACCAGACACAGATGCACAGCCAGCCAACAGCAATAACAGAGAGCAACCAATACCAGTCCAGTCCCAGACATGCTCACCATGCTTCTTCATCTGCTTCATTTGCATGCGGCGTTTGTTTGTGAAACCTTAAACACTTGATGTGCAGTTACACAGACGACGGGGACGAGGCAGGCGAGCAAGTTACAGATGCATGCAGACCACAGTGCAGGTGGAGCAGCTTGAAGCTGTTAAGAATTTGTTAAAAATACGAGTATCTTTTGCCTTAAGGCACGCACATTGACCATTTCATTTTCACTTTTGGCATCGAGTCCGTTCAGCAATGTTCGCCTGAAGCAGAGTTGCGTCACAAATCACAAGTTGGTGATTATTCACAGTGATTTACCGTTGATTACGTGACTGTGCTGGTATAATTTATAGGAATCTCTGAGAGGATTTGTTTTAAGTGCATATCTAAGGCTAATGTTTTTAGGTTTTTTGTAGAATTTTACACTTTAAAAAGAAATTTGTTTAACCCAGGAAAGTAAGTGAAAGCACAGGAAATGTTATAAAAAAAATATCTGTTACTTTACATTAAACTAGAGTGAAAGGAACATAAATGTGAAACAACGTTTTCAAATACAAAATTTGTTATATATTTTTGAATTTTCTTGCTATAATTATCTTTTTAATTTTCGCAAACAAAATAAGCAAGCAAGAGTGTTTCCAACAGCCATTGCCACAGAGCATTGGAAATGTTAAAATAAGTTAAAGGAAAAATGAGAAAACAAAGCGTAATTTATTGGCAAGACTTATTCTCCAGCCAACTAAACGTAACTTTATCAAGAAAACGAAAAAAATATCAAGAATACTTTTAGTTTCCTTATCTAGCTGGAAAGTTATTTCTCATTTGGATCACAAGATCACAAAGAAGTCGATTAAAAATTTCACATTCGACTGAATATGATATAATATCTCACTTTTAATTCACTCAAACTTTATTAGATTAATGCATTGTGGATTGAAGTTAAGCTCATTTTGGTTGGATTAGTAGCAGAAGTATTGCTATTGGCAGCTGCCTGGTGAGAAGTGGCAATCTCATCATACTTTATATTGAATAAAAATACCACCAGCTTTAAAATTTCAAACTAGTTTCGTTTCATTTTTTCTGGAGTAGCTTCAGCTTCAGATTGAGAAAATCTTTATTCATACAAAATTACTTAAAATTGTAATTAAATATTTTTAATTTGTAATGGATTTGGCCACCATAAGTGCACAACTGATTTCACGCCAACCCTAAGAAACGACAAACAAAAAAAGAATTAAATGTATCCAACGCCCGCCCGTTGTGTGGGTATCTTCACAGCCAACATTCTTGACTCCAATGTTCAAGTATGTGTGACTCGGGGAGATGCAGTGCGTCATTCGCTTAACTTTTCGACATGTTTCACATGTGATGAAGATTAAGTAGAAAATAATTACAAGCTCGGTTTCGCTTTGCGTCTGCGTCCGCGTCCGGATTTGCTCTGACTTTGGCTTTGGCCTTTACTTTGGCTGCGGCTTCGGCTTGGCTGCGATCGCTTTGTGATATGGGCGGCGCAGCGGCCTGCGTGTAATTACATAAATGGCAATGTCAGTGCGGTGACAGGCCGGCGTCATCGGAACTGTCAGACCGCCTGACAGTCGCTCAGTGTGCCAGTCTGAGTTTACTGTGCCTTATCCATCCCGCCGTTCATCGGTCGATCATCAATCGTGCGAACTTTCCAAGCCGCTGGCACGCCCACTTGCACTGCGGCCCCAAACGAAAACACGTTATTTGTGAATATCACTGCATCCGCATCCAGGGTAAGCACAGCCACGCAAACGCAACACCATAACAACGAGCAAGGAGCATAAAGCACCACCAAGTTCGTGTTAAGCAGCAACAACCGCAACCGCAACCGCAGCCGCAGCAGCTGCTCCTTACAGGTCTTTCAAATTTACCAGGAGCGATAAGGCAATAGGGCCCTCTCAATTTCGGGGCTAATAAAAGTTATGGTTTTGAACTGTCTGATAAATCAGATTATAATGGAAATTATGTAATATATCGAAACACACTCCATTCGGGATTGAATCAAATTCACTTCTGTGGTTTGGCTCACATGTGATCTCCTATAATCTCTGATTCGGTGAAGTTCTGCTCGGCAGCTTTGATATTTTTATACGATAGATTACTTTGCTTTGGCGCCCTGGAACGTCCCTGTGACAGAGCATTATTACCTTAACCTGTACTCAGAGACTGCACACATAAATCGCGAAAATAAAAAGGGCCAAATCAGCGTGTAAGCTACACTGGGCCAGGGTGAAGCTGATCTCCCCGCTGGATGCCATAAATTTTAAAGTAATTTTCTCTCGGCCACGCAAAATTTATGGGAAAATATTAGGATGCCCCAAATACTATGCTATCCACATCCACATCTACAGATAGTCATAGTTGCATAGCTAAGTTGGGTCGATCGCTGTCGAACAGCTGCTCAAATAGAGTAATTAAATTAAGGCGTTGTGAGTTATGAATGGCACAAAAAACTACCATCTTAATCTATGCATATGTGTATATCCTATTCTCAGCCCTCTGATTGATATAAATAAGTCTGGCAGAAAACAAAAAAACAAAGGAAAAACTTTCGCACAGCAATTTAGTTTGGTATTTCGGCTGGTTGAATTATTATTGGCCCAGTCTCCAAATCACAGCTCAAGCATCAGCTCCATCTTCATCTTGTGTGTGTGTGTGTTTGTGCGGAGCAGCAGGTCACGATTATCTGCATACGCAGCCGCCAATAATTTCAAAAATTGGCGCACTTAAACTTAAGCTGGCCAGTTATAAAGATGAAGATGGAGTTGAAGCTGCAGCTAAAGATGGAGATGGAGAAAAGGACGAGGGGGCTACATAATTTGAAAGTTATTTTGTGGCTGTGCGGAAAAATTATTGAGCAATATGCTGATCTGTAAAATCATAAATAAAAATATTTGTACTTGACCGGCTGCCGGCTCCAGGATGCAAGAGCAAGAGGTAACTGCCTGACCCTCCTCCTCCGCCACAACTGCTTGCTGCTTTGGCATTTTATGTTATTAGGTGAGAGAGTTGGTTCCAGGCCAAAATCGAATGAGTACCATTATATGGCTCTGCCGTCTGCCCTGCTGAGGCTACGTTGCGTTTAGGCAGGCAATGGGTATACATTGGCCTCGGGCTTAACGATTGATAAAGTCTTTTTATTTACAAGCTGATAATGATGGTGTAGGTGCAGCTTTTGGCATTGTGACGGTTTTGTTGTAATTTATGAGCAATTTGTGGGAAGTTGCTTTGGTCAAGGCAGCTGGAGTTGGAATGTGCGCAGAGTGATCATAAGGGCTAACATGAAAAAGTGGGAATAGCTATGGGGTGTTCTATGACGAGACATGTCAAAGTAGGTTATAAAATACACAGAATTGGGAATCATAATTTGTGAATCTGTTAAAAGTTTCGAAAACACGCTTGCGGTTTCATAAACTGATGGACTCATTTCGGTTACTCAACCCTTTGCAAGGCATTCTTCTACTAATACATGTAGGCTTCCAAGTTACTTAGAATTCACATTGGGTATTCAATATTCTTGTCGTTTTGCTTAGACCGCTTATCAAACTGTATTATGTATTTGACAATTCTTGTAAGGAAAATGTATGATAATACCCAAAACTCCATAAAAATGACACAACAAAACGTTGAACTCGTTTCTGGACATCGCACTGTGACGTTTTACGATGCGTCAGCCACAGCGCATAAAACATGCAAGTTAATGGCATTTCGAAAATCGAAAAACGAAAACAGAAGACTTAAGACACAAACTAATAACGAGAATGCTTAAATGGACTGAATAGCCAAATGGGAACCAGAAAAAGTGTCAACACCAAGGCGATGCAGACGAAAATGGAGGTGGAGTAGAAGACGGGACAAATCTGAGTATGCCTAACTATACGTAAGCCGATTATGGGCCACGACTTTCGGGAATGGGCAACAGCATAAAAATGTAGCAGGCTGTCCCGGCCAGACATCGAGGAGATCTTTAAGAATCGTGTTAAGCGTGCTATACCATTTGGCAGGCACGGGCATGGGCACGAGAGCGGGCACAACGGTGTCGATATCAGTTCTGCTGAATACTGTTGTTGTTGTTGTTGTTGGCTGCGTCGCTGCTGATGATTGTCATTAACATCAAATTACCACAAGTCAAAGTCATGTTTACCCACAGAAGACAAAAATAAAACCCTAAGAAACGAGAGCGCATAGAAGCAAGATTTCAAAGAGGCTGTGAGCCCAAGGAGTGCTGCCCTATCAAAACATGGCTTTGAGCTCTAGACAGCTATAGTGGCACATTTAGTTGAAAAGTTATGACAAACGAAGCAAGCATAGATTGGTGGGCTTGGATGCCACTATGACAAGGTGGTCGCCTTAGAAGTATACAATGTTGCAGGCACTTGCTGGCTAGTTCCTGTTCCTCTTGCTGTGCAACAGGTAGAGGCAAGCGAATGGGTCTAAATAGGCTTCTTATCATGTCAAAATTGTGCCTTAAAGTGATAGAAAAATCGTTACCAGTGTGACGTAGAATTCCTGATTATAATAAAAGCTGGCACTTAATATAGTAGTGAAGCAATAAAGTTAATACAACCAGAAAGATATTTTCTACCATGTAGTTTTTCTCCTTTTTCATGGAACTTTTTTTGGACTTAGTAATTTGATTTCAATATGAATTTGGATACTGTGATAGATGAGTTATAATAGAGAAATTTACAAGTTATCGTTGACAAGAATCGTTGAATGTCAATTATATTGTCCTTAATTAACTAACTTGTTTGCCAATATAAATGACAACTCTACAATTTGGCCTTTGCCAGCCTTTTTTTGTCAACTCACACAATGATCTATGTATAAAACTTGATCTCTTAAATCTATAGTGCGATACAAGATTGTGATCTGCATAATTATGTTAAATACATCAGATTCATTCATAAATCTTTTGAGCGAACATTAAATATACAAACATCATTCACAAAAGGCAGGCCCAGACCCCGATAAAGATTCCAAATCGCTCGCACTGTATTAAGAAAAGCAACAATAATGACAATAAACATCAGAAGCAAACGTGCAGAACAACAGCTCAGACTAGTGTTGAAAGCACGCTATTGCAGTTTTTATTTCAAGAAAGTTGAACTTTGTTAGATGCTCTGGAAATCTACATCTGGAAATTATATTGATAATCTGCTCAGGCCAGCAGTCACTGATCTCTTAGAGACATTTTATAATTGGCTGCCTCCTTCAGCTGAATTTCATGAGCAGAGCTGTGTATTTTAAGGCCATATAAAACCGGAACATATTGTTTAGTAGGACGCTTGGGGCGATATTCAGGATACGTCATGAAGAGCATATGTGGAAATCCAGTGCCGAAGTAGGCTCCATCGGTCTGCCAATAGCGCGACGATTTCGGTGTATAGACATCATTGCACTTGGGGCAATAGATCTTCACCATTTCCTTGCCGGGTGTGTCCGACAGGCCTAAAGGTAGAATGCTCTGGTTCTCACAGAAGACTCGGGGACAATGCCCAAAATCACCACGTTTATATTTCTCAAGCATTTGATTGATGCCATTATTCGTTAATATGTATCTAGCATGTATGAGTCCGTAAAGCTTTTGGGCAGCTTCTGCGATCATATCCATTTCGGCAGAATTTTCCTCGATCTCGCTTTCGGGCTCCAGATCCCTTATCATGTCCAAGGCCTCATCGTAATTGGGCACTTGCTCACGTAAATCCGTTAAATTAAATCGGTCATGAATGTAGTCCTCGTCGACCTCGCAAAAGAAATCATTTCCACGAAGACCGCAGAACCAGGTGACCCAAGAGACTTCCTCTGAGCTACTCATTTTTTAAGGGGAAAAATTTTGATAATCGAAGCGAATTGAGTTGGATGTGTAGCAAAGTCGACAAATGTAACAAGAACGAAAGTACAATCGAATGAATCGCGTCTCGATTTAAATGCTCCGACTTTCCGGCAGAGTTTGATTTAATTTTTACGGATTTAATTTTTTGTGATATATACAAAGTTTATCGTTTCACGTCTACTTTTGTTCTGATTTAAATTTCTAGTTGACTTTTGTTGTTTTAAAGCATATCTTAAAAGCGTATTTTGACAAGCGCTTCATAGAAAATGTGATGGAGAATGATAGATATATGCCTGCTCTTTATACATATCTGTACCAGAAACACGTTCTTTAAGAGAGAACAGAAAGCCTGGCATCGCAACCTGGAAGCAGATGGAGTAGGTCTTGTATCAAATTGTTAAAAATTATCCTCCGAAATAGACACACATCGCCCCTATAAGGCCCTGAGGAACAAATTTTTAATACGTATGCCCGTATTTGTTTTCGTCACTAGCTCTTTAACTTCTTCAAGTCCCTTGTCTCTGATATTTCATAAACAGCATATATATTCCAATGAATTGGGCAGAACACTCATTTGTATTTGTCTGCTCAGCCTGCGTCTTTTGTAGGTGATAAAAATTTGATAGTAATTTATTATTATACGCCGGGACACTCGAGCCAGGCTTGGCTTGAGGCATGGGCATGGGCATTGGGCACGAAACGAAATCACAAAATGAAATCAATAAACCAGTCAATAAAAACACAAACCGAAACAATTTTAAGAGGCAAATTATGCAAATGAGGCGCACGGATTTCGTGTAAGCCTGAAAAAAAGACAAACGCCTAAACCGAAACTGAAACCTCTTAAAGCCCCAACCAAATAATCATTTCTCTCTTTCAACATTTTTTTCTCGTATTTTTATAAATATTAAATTAAATAATATTGGTAAATATTTATACAAGCACGGCGCCATGTGGGCGTACGAGGCGACTCACCTAATGTTGGGGGCGTGGTGAAGCCAATTTATAAAGCAATAAGCAAATTCGATAATATACAGTGGCGCACGCAGGAGTGGAATTATAGGGGCCAAACCCTACCAAAGCCTAAGAAAATATACAGTGGAAATTCGACTTAGAACTGTGTCAAAATAAGGCTCAAGGAATGGTATGGAAATGCATTTGTATCCTGCAAAGGTTGTAACAATTCATATCTATTGGTAGTTTTCTTTTTCGGCCGAATTTTCAGTGTTTCTTAAGGTTTTTAAAAATATATTTTTTATATATTTTAACCTTATATTGCTTCGTTCTAGAACAAGAATTTCAGATTCTGCATTATTGAAAAGAAAATATTCTATATTTTGTCTATATGGAGATAACTGATGAACACTGCACTTGGACTAGTTCTATGAAACTTTTAGAGACTGAAAACTCTAGAGATTTTCATCTCCTTGTTTCATTTGTTCATTTTGATGTTGATGTTAGATTTGAAGCGTAACAAATTTTCAAAATATCGACGGTCTTAAATGTCTCAACAAACAGCAATTAGTTTTCTTCAAACGTCAAAAACAAAGTTAGTAGCCATTGAAGTATTTTTCTATTTGCATAAAAAGGCACCACCAAATTTCTAAAGATTTCCAACATAACAAATTTTTAAAATTTTCAAAATCCCCTTCGAAAAATTTACGTCACACAGTGCACAATTTATTTAATATAGAAGTTGATCAACTTACGGGTCCGATTATTTGTTGTATTTCTGTTGTTGTTATTTGCAGATGAGGGGCGACAGAGACGCTTCCAAAATAGCATGTTGATAAGATCGTATAACTGATTAGATGATTATTATGTGAACACCTTAATGTTAATGTTATGCGGGTGTTTCTGGTTTATTGCGAAATGCTGTTAACATGCTCGCACAAGCCACATTAATTATAAACAACACATTGGCCACACTGAAATTAACATAATTTTATAATTTTTCAATGTTTCAAGGCAGGCACCGACACTGATGATACACTGTGTTTAAGCCTTCGGCCTTCAACTGCGACAGGTTCCTTCTGCGCAAGCGCCGCGTTGTGTGAATACGCCGGGGCAATGAAAACGAAGGGAATTGTGAGCACGTGCCGGGTTCAAATGCAACTGCAGCAACGAACTGATGGGTTAAGAATACGACGACGACAACGGCGGCGGTGGCGGTGGCGATGAGTCTGAGTGTGACCGTCAGGTGACAGCAGCAAGCTCAGACTAAGACCGTGCTCAAACAGACGGTGAGAGAGTGCTCGTTTCTGACAGGTTAAGCTCAATATTGAACGATTAACTTTGTTGTATTTTTATTCCGTTTTCTTAATTTTCTTTTCTTTAAAAAAGTCAATGTCATGTGCTCAATCGCCACTGCACTAAGCTCATTTTTTTCTACTTAAATATCCGCAAAAAGCTTCCGAGCTTGGCGGGTATGTACTACTTCCGTTAAGCGGCTCTCGGGCACTCGGGCACTTCTACACCCCACGACGGCTAATTAACGAATAAAAAGTCGGTTTTTGTTACGAAAATATGTGGTGAGGCTTGGCTTTAACGCGTCGTCGACGGCGGTATCACTCCGATGTTTGGCTACAATAAAATATCAACCAAAAAAATAAAAATGAAAAAGAAAATATGTTACACCGGCGGTAACATCGTCGCTGTCGCTGCGAGGCGCTGGCGTTGGCGTTGGCGTTGCCCAGCGCGCACATTGGGGCCAGGGAAAACATTAAACAGGTGTAAAAAAGTTGATATGAATGAACGTTAAGAAGAACGGCTTAAAAGCAATATGAAAAGCAAACGCAGGTATCACAGTTTGAAGCCAGGTTGTAAAATTCTATGGTCTTGAAGTTGAGGGCGGAGACAATTAGTTGTGCATAAAGTGCAACCCATGAACGTTTCATTGGGTTTGATACTCGAAACCCAAATGCACTTCATAATTATGTATTTATAAAAATGCATGATATTATGTTCTTTGGGTTAAAAGTAAAATTGAAAAAAAAAACACTAAAGCAAAGCTAGATTTTGGTCAATGGATGTTGGGTCTCGTTTAATGGGTTCGAACTGAATTTGGCGGAATTCGTATGAAAAACAAAAGCTTTCCCTACTGTGTGATATAGTTGTTCATTCTTTATGGTCCATAAAGAAAGTGCTATGTAAGAGAAGGATTCAGTTTTTTAAAATAATAAAGATTAGAAGAGAGAATTCAAACAGCATTTATTTACAGAAATTTATTTTCAATCTGATTGCTTCGTTTATCAATTGTTTCGCTGCTGGTTTATATAGCCAACGAGCTATTTCTATGAAATAATCCAATATGGGAGACAGTTGGATTTAACAAGATGATATCATGAGGAAAATAATTTTTAAGAAGCATTGCAAATTCATAAATTTATCTTAAAAATTAGGCAATGTATATCCCAAATCTTCGCCGATTTTTCTAATATTGTGTAAGGTTAAATTAATCCACTTCCCTATACATTCATACATTTACGGTATAACTCAGTTTGCCTTAGTACTTACTACTGCTAACACTGTTAACATGGCCTAAAAATATATTACGCACAGTGTGCTTTCATTATGACGCCAGCGTCAACAGCGAAGCGCAGCGGCAGCCAACGTTAGCGTTGCGTTTGCGTTGGTGGCGCGGCTCAGTGAATTTTGCAGACAGCGACGTTGCGCTGCTGCTGTTTGGTTTTTTGGCCCAAAAACTGTAACAAGTGCGGCGGCGGGGTGGCGGCTTGATCGCTTGTGCAAAAGTTCATAATGCACGCAAAGCGCGGCTCTGACAGACAACATAGCAACACAATGAAAAAGGAGTGTGAGGTTGCAGGGACATGGGGCATGAGGCTGAAATGCGGCTTTTGCCTGCCTGCACATTTATTGCTTTACGCTTTGATGCGTTTTGTATCGGTGAAATGCAACAAGTTAGCTAACATGCGCTTCCTTTGGGCCCTCATGCGGAAGATGGAGACTCCTTTGGCTTTGGTGTTGGACTGTTTGCCTGTCTATTTGACATATTGCACTTGCTGCGCTGCCACAGCCGACTTAGACGTCGACGCCTGTTCATTAGGCGAATCAGCGTAGCGAAGCATAAAGCAAATTAACATAAGCAACTTCTTTTTCAACTTCTAGCCGACGTTGTAGGTAGATAGATATGTTAGTCTGCCTGTATATATATGCATACCATATTCTTCCGCTGTCCATTGTCAGTAATTGTGGCGGAATTAAAGACCCTTTTCTATTGCTTTGGCCCAGCTAAATGGCTTTGCTTTGCGTCTAATTGGAATACAAATTCAAAACGATGCTTTCTGTACTCTGTAGCGGAATGAAAATGGGGTATGCTAAGTTAGTGCAATTTGAATGAAAACTGCAGCTTGCCTGCTTCATTGGTAGGAGACGCCTTTCCATACCGAATTTTACCTCGGATTTGACCCAATTTCCGATTGAATTTTCCTAAAGTCTGCCTTAATACGCGTGTAAACTAAAACTCTAAAAATATAACCGGGTGCCTTGGGACAAAATCTAAAATCTCTGGGATTACAGAATTTTGAAGTGGACAAGATCAATGTTAGATGAACATCAGAAGTTATTGCCGAAATTTTCTATCTACACCTACTTATAAAGGTTGAACATCTGCAAAATGCTCGAGACGCGAAAATAATGTACTTGTTGAACTTTAACATAGAGTAGAATCTTTTAAGATATGATTACCAAGCTCCCCGTAACCGGCAGAGTATTATCTATGTATGTTTTTGTGTGCATGACAGGTCCGGGCACCCGTTTGTTGTTGGTATTGGACAGGTCACGGAACTCCATTTCATCCAAAACTTACCATACACGGCGGCGCTCATGTGAAACGCTATGCGACGCGTTCCAACCAAATTGAATTGCGTGCTCCAAACAAAATATATAAATAATTTATGATGCATCCATGCCGATGCACCCGCCTGCCCAATGCAGAGCAGGTGGGTTGCCTGTTGTGTGTGTGTATTATGGTTATATTGTTAATAAAATGCAATATTGCAAAAGCGGCAACTGAGGCATGCCTGTCGTAATGGCAACGCAATGTTGCCATGTCAGCTGCGATAAACAAAAGTGCCACAAATGAGCTGACATAGACCCAAGGGTCTATGAGTTCACAATTAAGCATCGATTGGCAAACGGAAAATGTCGAGACCATTAAGCAAAGATTATCGCTCCGCAGATTTTGAGCAGCTCAGCCAGCTGATAAGGAGCCATCCTTTGATGCAGACTGCGGCTCCAGAGCAGCTGCAGATGCAAAAACTGCGCACACCGGAATATCGCACCAAATGCGTGATGCGTGCCTCATTGGATGATATAGCACTGGGTGTAAGTACCAATTGACTAGATGTTCATCTTATTTCCATACTAAGCTCTTCTACAGATTAATCTCTATAAGCTGCAATTAACCGAGGATAAACCTTTGCCTGCAGGCAAACCATCAAAGCTATCAAATATTGAGACAATTGCTCTTGCTCCTGCTAGACCTAACAAATCTGCGAAGACAACATCCACGCCCTTTATCAAAGTACTCCTACGTAAGACTGCCACAATGGTGCTCTTTGAACGACGCAGCATGACGACTCTGGCGGATAGCGAAGAGGGACGCCTTGTGCTCGAGGATAATCTGCGTTATGAGGAACTACTGGCTGGCACGGACAAGACTCGACGCACTGTTGACTCGGACACTCAAACCATGACAGCCTTAAAGAAGTCACGGCTGGTAAACACTGAGCGTCTAACCACCGACCATGTGGGCTCTTATGTGTCCAACTTTGAAATGTTTGACACCTACCAGGACCTGGAAGCCTCCACCACAAGCATTCAAGTGGAGGGCGAAAAGAAAATGGAGGTCACCACTTATCGTGTGGGTGGCGTTGATCAGTTTGAGGCCATCAACAGTCTGCCCAGTTTTAAGCTGGCCCTTATGCTGACCATGCGCATACTGGCCAGCAATGTTTTTGAGCCACAGCAGCGACGTTTTCGCAACATGGCCTTGCCAGATCCTCTGGCTGAGGATGTGAAATTTAAGTATCGTCTGTGCCTGCTCTGGCGCTTAAGTCCGCCCTCGTCGCGCAAATCCGTTCATCAAGCAGTGACGGATGTGAATTTCTGTCCCAGCAATGGTGACATCATGGCTGTCGCCTATGGCGTTTATACCCATGCTCAGGTGACTCGAATACCACGCCGTGGTCATGTTTATGTGTGGAACATCAAGAATCCTGTGAATCCAGAGCGCTGCTATGATTATAAAGTACCTGTGGTCACCGTGGAGTTCTCGAAGGCGTCACCGCAACTGTTAGCAATTGGACTACACAACGGCAACATAGAGGTGCGTGACATTTCGCAGCTGGACCAACCTCCACTGGCCATTTCCCAGCGTCAGAGCTCACCCCACTTTGAGCCCATAACAGCCATCAAGTGGATTCAGAGCAGCGATGGCGATGTGGGCGGCCATGTCGAAGTCACACCTTTTCTGGTTGTCTCACAGGCTGGCGCCGTTACCAAGTACCGGCTCATCAACAGTCCGTATCTGCTGGGATCCGAGCAGCAACGTTTGCAGCGTGCCGAGGGCGAACTGGAGGGCATCGAACTGCAGCGTCCAGCCCCTGCCACGGCACTGCCAGCCAATCGGCATCCACAATGTCTGGAGCTGGCGCTTGATCCACTGCAAGCGGACATCTACTATGTGCTTACCGATGAGGGCACGCTGTACAAGTGCTCTACCAACTATCCGCAGCAGCATCTAGAGCTGCGACAAGTGCATGAAGCACCCGCCGTATGCATGGAGTTCTCGCCATGGTCGCCCAAGCTGTATCTCACTTGCGGCAGCGATTGGTAAGTATGGGATTTGAAGGTGGATTTTTGCATCGAAATAAATAAATGCACTATATTTTCAGGTGCATTCGCATATGGATGGCTGGGATTATTCAGCCCGTAATAACGCTTCAGCATCATCTGGCGCCAGTTCACTGCGCCCGCTGGAGCCGCACACACTCCACAATTTTAGTATCACTCAGTCGAAGCACGGTGGATATTTGGGATCTACGTAACAGCACCTTAAAGCCAGTATCCTCAACAACCATAGATGCAAAGATCTGCTATACCACTTTCCGGTAATTGCAGCTATTTTTTGGTTTAATTCAATCCCTTAGAGAGATACCTTGTTTTGTCTTGCAGCTTCTCGCACTGTGGTCGCTCCTTGGCTGTAGGCAATGAGGCTGGCAATCTGCTGATGCTGTCCTTTGAGGATATGCCCTTTCCATCGCATTTCCAGTATAAGCAACTCAAGCGCGCCATCTTCAAGGCGCTGGCCCTGGAACCCGCTGTGAGGGAGCAGGTTAAAAGCGTCGGCTACTTTGGCTATCCCACTGCCAAGAAGTAGATCCAAAAGCAGCAACTCCACACATGTCACTAGATATTGTCGCCCAGCCTGGCAATGCCAATAAGCGAAGGTCTTCAGGAACTATTATACTCTCTCGGAGGGGGTATTGTAAATTTATCAGTTAGCCCAAGTAGAGATAACATAGTCCAAGTTCAGAGTGCACAGATCAAATCAAAGAGAGAAGAGTTGCCAGAAGAGTTACAAAAAGAAATCGTGGTTACTCTCCCTCAAAGATTGGTATTGAAGTATTAAATTCTTAGATTCATGTTGATTGTAAACGTTACAATTAACAAGGAACAGAGAGTATTTAAGCTTTGTCTAGCCAAAGAGTGTCTTCGTTGCTTGTTTTCCTTATCACAATGAGCTTTCAATTGGGTCATCCATATCACGCTAAATTGCATTTGCAATGCAAATCCCCATACACCCTTTCATGTGGTTTTGGCTCCAAGCACCTTGAGTGTATCGTTGCCGTCAAGTTCAAACCACCAACGATGACGCCTTCGAGGCTTGTGGTTTTGAAACTATTGGCGACGGCTTTCCGCTTTGGGTTTAGCTTTGTGCGCGCCTTACTGTCAGTTTCAGTTGTATTTAGCAACGTACACAATGCCTCATCTGCTGCGACAGAAACTGCTGCTGCCAGCACCACCCACTATTACCCTGCACGATCCGCGCACCCATCTGCGTCGCCTGCCGCCAGCCTACAATCCCGCCCAGACGCCGCTTAACCGAGAAAAGGAGTTTTCGCCTCAATTACGCTATCAAGTGGAACTGCCTCGGAAGCCCAAACCCTGCAAGGTCATATTTGTGGGAGACTGTTCCGTGGGCAAGACAGCAATTGTCAATCGGTGGGTCAAGATGGCTAGAACAAGGATATCAGACAGACCCTAACAGTTTGAATGTGTTCTTTTTAGCTTTTGCTATGACAAGTTTCAGTCCAATTATAAAGCCACCATTGGCGTTGACTTTGAGCTGGAGAATTTCAATATATTGGGTCACAATTTCAGCCTGGAAATGTAAGTAAATCTTAAAATAGAAAGCAATAATTGCGGCCTCTAATATATAGTGAGAAGGGACAATCAAGCAGATCGAAGAAGCCTAGAAATGTATATCCAAAAAAAAGTTCCGCTAACGACCCTTAAACGATTCCACTTGCGAGCTTTCAGCTAAATGTTTACTGCCATTGACTGAGGGAGTATTTTATTTCGATCTGTTTTCGGTTCTATTGTGAAATATTTTACCCGTTTCATGCTCGCTTAACGTTCGCAAACGATATAGATAATGAGTAGGTTAGGAGCTACAAAGCTGACATTTTAACAGAAAATTAGATTTGATGGTATAGGTAAGAAACATCGGACTAAATTAGCGTAAAACAATAAAAATTGCTATTAATTATAATTTTTTATTTTATTTTATTTTTCATAACATCCAGGTGGGATACAGCTGGTCAAGAGCGCTTTAAATGTATAGCGGGAGCCTACTATCGCAATGCAAATGGTGACTATGAATACCTATAGACTATAGAGAATGCCTATAGACTTCAACTCTTACATTTTGAATAATTTTTAATTATTTATTATCGGCCCCACTTAGTTATTGTGGTTACCTACGACATGTCGAAAAGAGACACTCTTGACTCTGCCAAGAAATGGTTATCGAGTGCACTCAATTACAATACAGGCCAAAGACCTTTGGTTTTTCTCGTGGGCACAAAGGCAGATCTATTGGTAATACATGAGGAGCAGAAAAACTAACCAAATTTGAATAACCTAATTCTGTGTACTTCATAGACCAAAGAGGAATTTATGCGCATGGAACGTTTAGCATGCATGACAGCCACGGAACTAAATGCCGAATATTGGTCGGTATCGGCTCGTTCGGGTTTCAAAGTAACAGAATTCTTTCAACGCTTGGCTGCCTTAGCCTTTGAGGTAGCAGTGCAACAACAGCTCGACGCATGCAAAAACATAGCACCGCAACAGGCGGCACAAAGTACCGTCAAGTCGCAAACTTTTGGTAAGGTAATTATAGTGTAAAGAACAAATATACTTACACAGTTATTCTTTCAGATTTACGCAGCATTTTTATTGGTCGCTCTGCAAAACCGAAAAGTGGTTGTGCTTGCTGATTCCCATGCCCTCACATTTATAAACAGTTAGTTTTCTATATATATATACATATATTTGACCAGATCCAGTTATTAAATTGTCTTTTTGTGTACATATTTATGTAAACGATCGTCAACACTTCTATAGCACATTGTTTTTATTTATCACAAAATAAGAGTATTTGAGGATGTAAATATGGATAGTCCGCGTCTGAGTATCAAGCTCAGTTATACTGTTATCAGAACGACTTCATATGTAATTTCCACGTCTGCAGCATGGTTAAGCTCTTGACGCTCCTGCCGTTGAACGTCCTCGTCATGACAGCGGTTGCCGTGCTCATATTCCTTGCCTTTGGACTGGAACTGGTGTGCATCTTCTTCGTCGCTATCAGAGAGAACATTTACATCGTCAACATGCTTCTCCTTGAGTAGGCCCATTGAATCATCACTAATAGCATTCCCGGACACCAAAGGCTTGGGCTTGACATCACCGTGGCCTCCGTGATCATATTCCTCGCCGAGGCCGAGGATGTCGATTTCTTCGTTGCTATCAGAGGCTGCAGTTACGCTATTGGTAGTGCAATCGACCACACTGGTAGCGTTGTGACCAATTCCGGGTAGCAGGCCTTTGATCTTGCCTTTGGACTGGAACTGGTGTGCATCTTCTTCGTCGCTATCAGAGATAACAATAACGTCTTCAACATGCTTCTCCTTGAGTAGGCCCATTGAATCATAACCAACAGCATTCCCGGGCAACAAAGGTTTGTACTTGACATCACCGTGGCTGCCGTGTTCATATTCCTCGCCGAGGCCGAGGATGTCGATGTCTTCGTTGCTATCAGAGATTGCAGTTACGCTATTGGCATTGCCAACGACTTTAAATCGTTTCATCTTTCTTTCGTGGTAAAAATCCTAAGATTCCTTTTAAATGCAAGGTCCAAATAGATATCGATAATTTTTGCGGCAAAATATCTTTCTTACCGATTATTTTAATCCCCCTTTGATAGACGCGGGCTTGAATTTTAATATGACTATCGATGGCTTTATGGTGATTGCATTAATAACGCAATGCTGGTGAAAAAGAAAGTGTTTTTGCAATAAGCAATTTATTATATTGATTATGTAGACGAGTTGATATAAATATGCCGATTAATTTAACCGATAGAAGAGGGCTACTACCAGGGCTACCATCTTGCAAGAAATGCACTTGACAATTTCATTGTCAACTTGGGTTTCGATATTTGTTGAAACAAATATTGATGTTATCGATTACGACTTACGCACAGCTGTTTTGTTGTATTTGATTGATATGCGAATATTACATATCGCTATTTAATTGCATTTAAATGCATAGTATTTGTCACCCTTGTGGTGATTAGAGCACAAGAATAACTATTTAAACCCTCATATAAATGTCATGGCCACGCTAAATGAAACTTTTCGCGCACACTGGCTCATCAGCATCTTTGGCCTCCTGCTCTTCATCACCGGCTGTATTGTGCTGTATTGGAATGAAGGACGTGCCGTACACACTATGATGGCACTCGATGAGGTATACAATGAGGCCTACTCCATACAGTTTTCGGAGGAGGAGCAAGATCAGAGCTTTGATAATCGTATAGTGCATTTATCGGGCCAAATCCTTGTGGGTGAACCACTCACTGAACCGGACTACAACATACAGCTACTGGCGGTAAAGCTAAGGCGGCGTGTCCAGATGTATCAGTGGGTGGAGGAGTCGGTGTAAGTTTTAAAATGATTTACCATTTCCATTACCTTGATTAGATTGCCCTCCATTGTTACAGCGAGCACAATTATGGTGAGAGCGTGGGCACTGTGGATTCCGACTCGCGCACCTATTACTACACGAGGGAGTGGCGTGACCAAATTGTGGACTCCCGCAACTTCTACAATCGTCACGGACACACAAATCCTAACCGTTTTCCCATCGAGAGTGCTGTCCAAGTGGCAGATGCCGTCTATATTGGCAGATACGAGCTGGGTGCCGAGGTCAAAAGCAAGTTCAAAAACTACCAGGAGCTAACATCGGATATAAGGCCCGAAGATACTAGCATCAAGCTGCATCTGGGCATTTACTATCACACCAACGATGTGTTCAATCCCGAAGTCGGAGACTTACGCATACTTTTTAGTTTTGCGGCCATGGAAGGTGAAACGTACAGCATTGTGGGCAAACTGCAAGGAAATAAGGTGGTGCCCTATGTAACTTCCCGTGGTGTAACGGTGCTGCTGGTTTATCCAGGCGGGCTGAGTGCCTCGGAGCTATTTAAGCTTGAATCTCGTGCACAAGTGCTGCACACATGGTGGTGGCGTTTCGTGGGCTGGCTATTAATTTTCTTTGGCGTCACCTGTAACACCAAGTTGCTGCGCGTCATGTGTGAGTGCCCCCAAGTATGAATTTCGCCATGGATCTCTAAATTTATAGTTTCTTACGTCTTTGCAGTTTTACGTGTGCCGCTGCTTATTTCTCTGGCACCGGATCCACACTTTCCGGTGACGGGCAACTTTCTCATTGCCTTCTCGTTGGCCCTTATCATTGCTGCCGTGGCCTGGATTCTGCATCGCCCTGTGATCGGCGCCTGCCTCTTTCTGGCTGGCGCTTCGCCCTACGTTTGGTTCACCCGCAATTTTGTGGACTACCAGCGCGTGGATTAGGACCCAGATCCAAACAAAGACAGGCTCCTTATATTTACACTTTGTTCCGTTCTGAGTCTGTGCCGTCTTAACAATTTTGCGATAAACAGGATTCGTATCTACTTAGCAATAAAAACTGAATAACACTTAAATCTAATTCTAGAACTCTCTTATGCCCGCATTTGCTGGCTCGCTCATTGATCCACCTGTGCCTGTGCTTGCTCCAGCTGCCACTCCTGCCCCTCCGCCTCCTGTTGCACCGGTTGGCTTGGTTGTGGACTCGGTGGATGTATGCACACTGGGACTCTGCGACTTATCCTGCTCGTCATGACATGCAGCCGGCTCTTCGAATCGGACGTAGGGCTCAAAGCTGTTGTTGATCTGAACAGAACCGCGGTGCAGATTATTGGACTCCGCCTCAAAGAGTATCTCATTTATGAATCGCTCGGCCAGCAGACGTTGATCTCGAGGCAAGCGCTTTAGTTTGTGTGTCCAGGTACGTGCAATGGACTCTTCCTCTGGATAAGTGCCGGCCAGATACTCGCAGGCTATGTTGAGCAGCTCGTCTGTGTTGTGCGTGCTGACTGTGGTGCTGGCGGTGGTAGAAGCGCTACTAGTGGAGGCAGAGTGGCCACCGGGTGGCGTTTGTCGGGAGCGCTTTATGCCCACGCCGGCCCCTCCATACTCTGGATGCGGCGGTTGGTGCATGGGTGGAGGCGGCGGTGGTGGCGGCAATGGATCAACTTTTTGAACATGTCCAAATGATTTATGAAACATCTCCGAGATATTTGGTGTTTGTCCTCCCACACTGCGATACGGATAATGAAGAGATCCCCCTGTTGCAACTCCTCCTTGCTCCATGAAGGCCGTGGTAGAGTTGGAGTTCTCGTTAAACGAAAAGGAGGGTTCGTTTTTGAAAGTGGGATTCACTGCCAGAAACTTTTCCGTGTTTCTCAAGAAGTCCAACTCCTGGAATGTCCAACAGCGGGGTGTATGAAGATTCCCAGAACGCATCGCGCTCTCCACGACCTTCAGTTCCTTTCGATAATTTGTTCTCAGAGTGTTAATCTTCTTCTTCACATCCTCAACCGTAGCATCGCGTTTCAGGTAATGGTATATGGGAACCAATCTTAAATAGGCCTCCGCCCGCTTTTCGCGGTTCGTGTAGTCGCGCAAAGACGTGTCCCACAGCACAGGAAGGTCTCTATAGGTATGTATGAAGGCGCGCAGGTAGTGACGATTCTCCTCGGCTCCGGACATAATCTTAATGCTGTGCGGTGGCGGTTGGTGTAGCATTTTTGAATTCGAATTGGCGAGTTTCAAATTCAAATCTGCCCTCAAACGGGGCGGCAACGAAAACAACAAAACTAAGCCTTTTCACCGCGAACGAATTAAAAAATGACGTATTTATGTATGGATCTATTGAAGAAATGTTGTTGTAGCTGGTGGTGGACAATATGAGGGATTGATATATTGTTGGCCATATTGACGTAACTATTGCAACAAGTGCTGAAACGATATTTATAAAAACTGAGAAACGATATGTTTAGCCACTTCCATTTACGAAGCTGGACACTCGATAGTATAATGCTGCACCAACTGTTGGGTTCGATATTACCTGCAATCGATGAGCGGCTATTTAACTTTTACTGACGATATGATGGCTATAGCCATACAAATCTGGTAGTATGATATAATTCAGATGTCTTATTCCCCTTATGTTTCACAGCAAATACAATATGTGAGATATATATAATCAGATGCCGGAATAACACATGCAATACCGGCCAACATTTTAACCAAACAGCTCAGGCAATCAAAGCTGATTTTGAGTTGTTCCTATTTCACAGCTAATATTGGTTAAAAATGAATTCAAATTTATTTTCTTAATATCGTCAACCACATACTCGTTTTGCAAAAATATTTTTTGTATAAAAATAAATATCATTTATATCGATATATCGATATTTGTGCAACAACCCTAAAAATCAACTTCCGCTGTTTGACAACTGCCCTCAGTTTTCCTTTTCATTTCTTTTTCTCGCAGAAATGCCACCTAAAAAGCCAACCGAGAAATCCGGTAAGGATTTTTCATATAAGAATTAAATGAAAATGTATGGTTTAGGCACCAAACGAAACGCTAAGACAGTCCCCATGTGCAACAATGTTCGGAAATGTGTAGAAACTGAAATTTACGGCAAAATTCACACAAAATAAGTCACCATGTTTTGGCCACGTGCGGTTTGGCTGCGGCCGACCAGTTTCAAACAATGGGCGATGAGTATTGCCAAAGTGGATATACCTTCTGGGTCTGCGTGATGCATACAATTTGCTTTGAAGTGAAAAAAACAACTAAAATTGTGAATTTGGCTTGTGTTCATTTCATTGGTGCAGCGTTACCGTTGACCATTCGTGCCTAACCTAACATTTCAACGCCAGTATATCAGTGCGAAATATTTATTAATGTATGTGCGTGTGTTTGTGGTGTGATCTTGTTATATTTACAGCCAAGCCCGGCGACAAGAAGCCAGAGCAGAAGAAGCCTGCTGCCGCTGCTCCGGCTGCTGGCAAGAAGGAGACTCCGGCCGCTGCCAAGCCCGCAGCTGCTGCTGCTCCCAAGAAGGCTGCCGCTGCTCCCGCAAAAAAACCAGCTGCTGCTGCCGCCAAGAAGCCAGCTACCGCTGTCAAGAAACCTGCAGCTGCGAAGAAGCCAGTAACCAAGGCAAAGGCTAAGGATGCCAAGAAGAAGGTGACCGCTGGCAAGAAGCCCCAGTCGGTGCTGGCCAAGCTCTCTGCCAAGGCTCGAGCTGCCGCAAAGGCCAAGAAGCCTCTCGGCAAAGCTGGTGCCAAGCCCACCAAGGGGACTGCCAAGGCTAAGGCTGTTGCCTTGCAAAACGCTAAGAAGGCACAGGTTAAGGTGAGCATAGCCGTATAGATCTCCTCAAATCTAGTTCAAATAACTATTTTATATTTTTCCATCAATAGGTCATCAAGGGCGCTTTCGGTACCCGCACGCGGAAGGTGCGCACCAACGTGCACTTCCGTCGTCCAACCACTTTGAAGTTGCCACGCAACCCTAAATACCCCAGGAAATCGGTGCCCACCAGGAACCGCATGGATGCTTACAACATCATCAAGTACCCATTGACCACGGAAGCAGCCATGAAGAAGATTGAGGACAACAACACCTTGGTCTTCCTCACACACCTGCGCGCCAACAAGAACCATGTGCGCGCCGCGGTGCGTAAGCTCTACGACATCAAGGTCGCCAAGGTTAACATTCTGATCAGGCCCGATGGTCAGAAGAAGGCATATGTGCGCCTGGCGCGTGACTACGATGCTCTGGACATTGCCAACAAGATCGGCATCATATAAACAAACAAAGTGGAAACGTGTATCAATGCGTTTTACATTTTCTACATAGAGTTTTGTCTATAAACAAAATATTTACTAAGCTGACACGATAAAGCGGGGAATGTTGTCTGGATATAATAATAAAAAACATCCACTCAAAAAAAAAAAAATCGGGCGATATATGTATGCTTAGTTGGTGGGTTATGCTTGTTCTTCTTATTTCAGAGCTTTATCACAGGAGAATTCTTGAACCCCATTTGGAAGAGGTGAGTTTTGCATCTAGAATATTTTCAATTACATTTTGACTGTGTTTGACATTTTACAGTATCCCGGCTGCTAATTACTAGATGAAGGATTTCTTCTGTTGGGAAAGGTAAATATATATTTAGATGATGTTATACGTTATTTGAAATCTATAACACTCAACCAAGATATGTACTTATGTATTTTTACTTTCAGTTTGGATCAGATGATACATTGGATGTGTGTTATTAATGACCTTATCACCTAAGGTAAGCAATCTTTCGATTATGTAAATGAACTGACACCACAATGATGATATTTTAGAGTAGGAATCTCATTGAGCTTCAGTCATGCGTTGCTATGAAATTATGTTTATCTCACACTGAACAAATGTTCGAACTTAAAGCTTGTGAGATATATTTTTTGCAAGAAAGCTAAAAGATACATATTTTTACTTTCAGTTTGGATCGCAAGTTACATTGGAAATACACGTAGGGTCATTATTACCTATGCGGTAGGTATCTTTTGATTATGTATATTAACTGGCAACACAATGATGATATATTAGAGTAGGAATCTCATTGAGCTTCAGTCATGCGTTGCTATGAAATTATTTATCTCTTACTGATATTTATAAAAGTTGCTAAAACGCAAAATGGCAATTAATAAATAATAAATTAATAAATAATTCTTGCTTTTCAGGCTCGGAGCTGGTTTCGGACGCCTGAACATGGATGTATTCTTTGCAAATGTATTTCAGCGAAATTGTTTTTTTTTTTTTTTTTATCAATAAAATACTTCAAAATCTACATAAAGAAATGTGTTTTTGTATATAGTTGAAACATGACGATTATTTGGAATTATCTTTCTGTAGGAGCAAAATTGCTTTCCTATTTTTTTCATCTTTGTGGGGACATTGGCTTATCAAACGCTTGACAGTTGATCTATGATCTGTTAAAAGATGACCGTAAACATAACATTGCAAGATGTTGAAAAAGTGTTTTAAAGCTTCCTAGAAACATATCTCGAAATGTAGTCGAAATTGAAGTAAAAAATGGGACTAGGCAATTTAAAGACATACAGCAATTTATTGAATCTGATTAATTTGACGTTTTATAGTCCAAAAACTTTCAACCTGGCATTAAGAAGTACATCTCCCAAACAATATAGATTTCAAGATTGAATTATAATAGATGTCAAAACGGATTCACTTCCAAACAATTCAAACTGTCAAAGTATGGGATCACTCGTGAGACTCATTTATAAACATATTTGTACTTTATTACTTTTAAAATCTTCGAAATTGTTTTCGGAACTTATCATAATGGTAATCGTCTGTGGCTCGCTTAACACCATTTGGATTCGTTTGATGCTGAGCTGATTTTCCACCTTCCTTATCCTCCCGCTTACGCCGGCGCTGCTCATTGCTGTCCTCAATGTTAACTGGAGATAAACATATACATATATAGATTTGACAATCTAAGGAGCACTTTATACTCACATCGATTATGTTGCATGAAATTCACAGCCATATTCGTGGGCACAAATTGTGAGGGTCCATCTTTTTTGTTTTTGGCATCTTGCAGCAGCTTTTGCTTGGCCTCCTCTGTGGCCTCAATGTTACGTATCTTGGCCTGTATGCCCAAATCCACTTCGGGTATACCGTTCAACATTTGATTGGACAGCATTTCTTCGGATCTGTGCGACGATGAGTGACGCAAGTGATCCGGCAGTGCATAGAGTGCGGCATCTTCGGGTGTCAGATATTTGTTTACATCAGCCTCATCAGTCTCAGCTGAGGCATCTGTAGCGCCACCTTTGCGCTTTTGCAGCTCCTGTTCAATGTATTTCATCATTTCCTCGTCTTCATCTCGCTTGTTGGTCTCCGCGGAGAATTGTGTGCCTATGCCCACATCGTATGCATCTTCTGGTTCTTTCATTTTGCCGGATTTTAAAGTTTGCATGTTGACCAGACCACCAGTTTTTACATTAAACGGATCCTTGATGGCCAACTCCTCCTCTGGCGCCATTTTCTTGCCCAGAGCAAGACCCACAAGACTGACTCCATTAGGCCGCTGTCTCAAGCGTTGACGTTCCTTGATTTCCTCTAATGTTGGTCTAAGCATTGGAATTTGGTAAGCGTAAGTAATTTACTTTGTTTATGTTTACCACATACTGTTCCTCAGTGTCTTCGTCGTTGGAGTCTTTACGTTGCCGCAGATTTTTACGAGACGTTTTTTTGAACACAATTTTCGCGGCTTCTTCGCCTCTATTATCATCTGTATCAGCCATGATGTTTTCGAATTGTGTAAAATTTGTTAAAACATTTAAGCAAATAAACAAAAATAGCAAAAGTTGCTACTAGAAATTAGCGTAGGTAGTTGTAACAACAGCGTTTTAAAAATATCGACAAGTTGTTAATGAAAATATCGCCCAACAAAATATTTTAATTTCACGAATTTCAATGTTCGTTTCATTAATTTTTACATTTACTGTTCATTTATTTTAAGAACTATGTTTAAAGTTAACAAATCATTGGCATAACTTATTTAGCAGGACATAATATCGCACAATAGACATTCAATATTCACTCTGTGGTAAACATATCGCTCAATTAATATATCGCACATTGGAATTGAACATTCTCTATGAAATATGCTATTCACTTTGAAATTGGTCGGCATTCCCATTCCACCATGTAAATGTAAAAGCGGCATTCTGTCATTACCAGGCTCAGGGTCAGCATACGCAGATTTGGAATATTTTGTTTAAACGTTTGTTAAAAGTTATTGATTAAAAGGTAAATCGTTTTGTTGCAAGCTTCAGAGACTACGGCAACTATAGCAAGCTGTATGTGTTTACGGCAACAGCTTAGCATAGTTTATTTGCCTGCATAGCCGCATCTAATATCGATTTTGGCGTTTTTTTTTTTTTTGCAAATGCAGCCTTAATCACTAGAGCTAAGTCAGAACTCTCCCTATTGCTATTGCTAACGCAGTGGTGAGGGAAAACGTTTGCCAAAAGACAGCAACAGTATGTACAACGGCATTGGTTTGACCACGCCGCGTGGCTCCGGTACCAATGGACATGTGCAGCGCAACTGGGCGTTTGTGCGGCCGGGCAAAAAGGACAAGGATTATCGTGCCGAGGATGATACCAAAAAGCTAGATGCCCAACTAAATCGTCCCCCCAACAAGGAGATACTCGATCACGACCGCAAGCGCAAAATTGAGGTGAAGTGCATTGAATTCGAGGAGATACTTGAAAAACAGGGGTAAGTGTTGCTATCCTATTGCAAATATCTGCGTAATGTAATACGTATTACATTATATAATAATGACTGTGGTCGTTCAAACTAGGCAGCTTTGCACTACTGGGCCAACTTGCTACTGTTTACATTTTGCTGCTCTGTTTACGTTTGGCGCCTGGTAGCCAACGAAAGAGCACGCACACGCGCTCCTCAGTGAATAAGCAAACAACTCAACCAACCCTGTTGGTGTTCAGGTCAACAATAACCAGCCCACCCAAACAACCCCCTTGCAATGCGTCACATATGAGCGCGAGCACTCAGACTCAGGCGCTCTTCCGGTCAGCCAAGGCCCAGGCCCGAGCCCGAGCCCAGAGTTTGGTGGTGAAAACTGCATTTCAGTTGTAAAGATTATTTCAATAGAGCACATCCGCTTGTTTGACCAACACGGACAATTTCACGAACCTAGGCGCTCTTAAAATACTATAATTTTCTAATGTTGCCCCAGTTCTGGCTTAAATATAATTTATAAACTAACAACAGACAATAAGGATTTAAAAACACATGCAGACAGGTGTATTGAAAGTTGAACTGCTATTTTCAAGTGGTGTACATTAAGTCCAAAAGGTATTACATATATAGTTTGCTAAGTGAGCATGTGTATATTTGTTTTGAATTACATTTGTAATGGTGAATATTGGTTTGATTCCTTTTCGCAGGCGAACACCGGAGGAGATCAAAACGCATGTGGATTCATATCGACAGAAATTAATGGGCCAGGGCAAAACTGAACTTTTAAAAGATGAATTCGGACGCGTAGCGTGAGTAAAACTTTAAAACATCACCAATTCAGTATGTCGCGCCTCATTAGACTTATATAATTTAAAAAAAAACCTGCGCTCACACTTGACAAATCAATAAAACGTTCAACAAATCTCGGCCAGCTGTATTTCGCGGCGACAGCACAGGCACAGCCCCTGCACTTATCCTCACCCTGCCAGAGCCATGCGCCCACAGTCTGCGCACAGCATGCGCCGCGCCGCTCCCTGTTGGCCCAATCAAAACAGTTGGTGTTGTAGAGAAAAATCTGCTGCAATCTTACGTTTTTCAGTCACATCAAGTCTTCCACAGCTAAAGCACATACAAAAGCTTTGGCCGATGCGCTCAGGAAATATTTAAAAATTAGCATAATTAAAATAATCAAAAATAGGCATACAATTCAATTATATAATATCTAACTAAAACTAAACGAAAGGTCTCATTGACGAAGCGAATCATTGACGGCGAAGATGAGCAAACGAAGACCCTGCGGGCACGAAAACGCAATGGTTGCAAATCAAAAAAACCCCGCAAGAGTTGCGGCACTGGAAAAATCAATAGAGCCAAAGCAATGCACGCACACCTAAAACGGAGCAGCACCAATGTAATCTAAACCTTTTGCTTGGGCTTTATATTAGCCTTAAGTTAAAAGCTTAAGCAGCCTTTTAAGTGTGCCACAAGCTGGTCAGCGGAAACAGCCAGAACAACAAACAAACTTAAACAAAAATGGAAACCCTCATGATGACTACCTATTGGTAGCGGTGGCTGATAGCTTATCCACCCCTGAAATGCAGCCCGAGTTCGTACGAAATGTTGTTGCTAGATTAGCACCTTACCGTGGGTGTTTCTGTTCCTGTGTGTACTATTCTAGTGGTTGCTGTTGTTGCAAATGCAAGTGTATAATGGAGCTACAATAAAATGGCCAAACGAGAGAGAAAACGAGGGAGAGAGCCCCGGAACACTTGAAACCAAAAACAGAAAGCAACAAATCACTAAATAAGTCTTCCAAAACCTTTAGCATGTAATCAAACTAGTTTTAGTCGGAGTGAATGAAGTGCGCTAAAGAGTTCCCAAAGCGGAGTAATTCAAGAGTTGAATATAAAACCAAAGTTGTATCGAAAACATTTAGAAAACTCAACTTTATAAATGTGCGGTCATCCAATGTCTTCCTAAATTCATCTATAAATATATGTATATATGCATATAGATGTACCGACATTTATACCATAATTAAAATAATGTAGCACACTTTGGTGAAGCCATAATAATCCAACGTCTTCCATTTGAGCAATCGTTGAATCCTATAAAGTTTTATATATAAAAGTTATATATGTATTTGGAACTATTTTTTATATCACCTAATGAAAAAGATATATACATACATCGACAAACAAAAATTGAGTAATCTCCATTTTTATAAAAATTCAACTATCTTCCAAAAAATATGTTGAAATTTATACCAGAAATTAATATAATATATAAACGCGATTTTTACAAAACAAAATTAATAAATAAAATCCACTGTCTTCCAATATCATTTGCGGATTAAAATAAAAAACAAACACAAACTAAAGAAAGCAATAAAATAAATACTACTAAAGCTCACAAATAAAATTCGGTCCAAAAGTGAAATTAAAATTATTAAAATAAAAACTAAATGCTGAAAATATCAAGAATCAAACAAAGTATAAGAGAACTATTTATAAACCGTGGAACTTTAAAAGAAAGTGGAAACAAATAAAATAAAGAAATAATGAAAATAGAAATTATACAATAATAATAATTTTATAGATATTTTTTATTAAATTAAAAATAAAATAATTCAGACAACCATAATAATACAACAATTGATTGACAATTTGTATTAAAAAATATGAAATAAATATAAAAAATAATAATAAAATATATACATTATTAAAAAATAATAAAAGCTTCTATGATAAAAAAAATACAAATAAAATTTCTATCAAACTAAATTAAAAAGTAAACGATAATGATAAAAAATAATAAGAATACAAGTGCGAATCCACTGTCTTCCTCTACAATTTTTGTAATAATATAAAATTAAAAATAAAAAAAAACGTGTGCATAAAAGTGAACTTCATAGAACTATAAAAATTTAAAAAATGTTGATTTGGACAACAACATTGCACTAAATTTAAATAAGCATAAAATGTTGCAAACAATATAAAGTCAACATATTGTTGTTCCCACAAAATTAAAAAAAAAAATGTTGGCAATTTCTCTACTAAAAGTAACAATATAAATTAAATGTCTTCGAACCCATTTTAAAATTACTACAAAATTAAACAAATTAAAAACTAATAAAACTTTTGATACATTGGCAAACGCATAAACTGCTCGTTTGCAACCCTTCGTAAGGCTCTCTCTTCCAAAACAAAACCACAAAATGCTCTCCTCGGCCATATACACCAACACCACAACATCAACGATGGCGCAGGCATCCACAAGCACGGCAGCCACCTCGGCAACTGCAATGCACGTCATCGTCAAGCCAAAGAAACGCCGCAAGCGACGTAAACGCGCAGGACACGCAACGGCTGCAGCAGGCAGTAATGCCAGCAGCAGCATATTGAGCATTACCAGCTCCGTCTCTGGTTGCCACACCAATGCGGGGACCAGTGCGCCTGCTACCAATGTAGCTGCTGGTACTGCTCCTGCTACAGCTGCTGTGGCTGTTACTGCCGCTACCGGCGTGGCTGGCCGAAAATACAAGGCTCAGTACTTTCAGCACGATAATCGCGAGTACATAGCCAAATATGAGAGTTTTCACTTCATGGCCCAAACAACGGCAGCTGCTTTGAACTATGCAGCTGTGGCCAAGAAGTTCAAGCCGTTGCGGCCGGCGTTGGCAAGCGGCGCCAACAAAACCAGGAGACCAGCACTAAACAGAAAGCAGCCCACGGGCGCAGAATGCGCCTGCGCATGCCAGGCCCACGCCGTGACGCAATGCCCGCAGGAGTCTAGAACCAGCCTGCAGACAGCAACAGCTGACGCCTGTCACAGGGAAGTGGCCCCAGATTCCGGAAGCAGAATGAAAGTTAATATTGACGGCAAGGCGCTGCCGGCGCTGCTTGAGCTGCTCAAACATTCGTCGAGCACGTTGCTGGAAAGCTTATTCGGCGCTGGCAGTGCTGGGGTGACAAGGTAAATGTGCGAGGAGGTTTGATTTGTAGATGGTAGCAAAGGTACAAGTGAAGTGACTACTAATTATTATTCATAATTTTAAGTAACCTTTTTATCCCCTTGCCATGAATTCTCTTTAATCTACTCATTCTCTTCCATTCGCAGCGTGCGTGAAACCCATCAAATAGCCGAGGCACAACAGCAGAAGAACGCCAAGCTGCGTGAGGCCTTTAATATATCCGAGTACTTTGTGGAGGGCAGCAGCTTTGACGGCGATCGGAAGGCTAAGGAGGATTTGGCTAAAAGTTTGGCCCTACAAAAGGAACTGGACGCACAACGAGAAAGCCTGGCAGCGGCAGCGGCTGCTGGCAAAGACAAGGAGACAGGCAAACGTTACGCATTGGTGCGTACGCCCTCCCGTGAGCGTGGGGGCGACGGCAAGGATGATGCGGCCACCAGTGGTGATGAGCATAATGTCTCAAAGTCGGACAAAAAGAAGAAAAAGAAGCGCGCCAGAGAAAGGTAAATTATATTTAGCCAACCGGAAGCTGATTGTCATGTCATGTTATCAGAAAACTGAAAATTGTCCTTACAAACGTGCTAATACGCGATTAACCACCGCAAAAAAATTATGCCTGTAATTTGTAATTTTCATATGCCTAAAAATTCGACGTTCACATAGCACTTGTTCTGCTGATTGTTCGGAGTAATATACAAATAGGAGAATGCCAGCTGTTTTGAGTCGAGAGTAAACAGAGAGTTCTTCCGTCTTTCCAAATTACGCGCTGTCTAATTTAATGCTGAATATGTGAACGTTAAAGTTTTTGCCAATGACGAATGTGAATGCAAATGCATTCACGAACTTAACAATAAACGGTGATTTTGCAGTTCTCTGAAGAGCATGCGAAATAAGCAATCAGCTTCAACTATTTATATACATATTTCCTAAGGTTACTATTTATATGTGTGCTAAACTAGCAACTATCTTCATGCTTTACCTTTCCAGTTCCGCCAGTCCGGAGCGCAAAAAAGACAAGAAGAAAAAGTCCAAAAAGCATAAGAAGGAAAGGTAAGCAATCGACAATTATATGAGGCTCCAGGTCTCCTTATCAATAACAGTAGCTCTGTTAGTTCCTTCCTTTGGCTATTTGTTTCATGAATCATAAATTTGTTTATTTATATTTATTTTCTTAACGTACATTGGTAGCCTCTAAATGTAACTGTAAATTGTCTTAACAAACCAGCGAAACGATACAAACACTAAACTAAACTTAAAAAAAAAAAAACAAACAATTTTATAACTAAAAAACCAATTGCTTAATACTTCTTGTGTTTTTCGTCTCTACTCCTTCTTTTACATTGCATTTGAAACCACAAAAGGGACTCATATGAGAAAGAAAGTAAAAAGAAGCGAAAAGTTATGTACAAATGAATTACACTAATTGTTAGTTATGTAATTGAGCTTTATACTTACCTATCTATTTAGCTTAAACTCTTACCATCTAATTAAACTGCATTGCAAAATGACTAACATACTTCAAAAATGCGTTTTACCATAAAAGGGAACAAAGTAATATGTATAATAATACATATATTTAATAAGAGAGAGAGAGAGAGATTCTCATCTTGGGTTCGATAGGTTAAAATACACATAAACACAAATACAATTTACACAACTTTCACACTTTATAAACACACACATATTATGATACCCTACATAAATGCATATCCTTATTAAACATACACATATGTACCACCGGTAAGTAACGATTCGATTCGATACGATTCTACAATTTATGAACATTTATATTAAAAAATTCAGGGATTCAAACTGAAACTAGATAGTGGTCCGTCCTACTACTATAACAGCTTTTGTAATTCTATTATGATCCTCAATAGATTCAGCTTCGCTTAGGATTTGAGATAGGTTTTATACTTGTACTTGTGGAGGGTTATATTGCTTATGTA
Source organism: Hirtodrosophila duncani (assembly GCA_037043425.1). Taxonomy (NCBI): domain Eukaryota; kingdom Metazoa; phylum Arthropoda; class Insecta; order Diptera; family Drosophilidae; genus Hirtodrosophila; species Hirtodrosophila duncani. The sequence continues at coordinate 1,364,993 of JBAMBM010000834.1, read as the reverse complement.
ACTGACAAAATGGGAGCGTTTCCAACGCTTTTAGATAATTTCATTAATTTACAACATTGTAAATAAAATATCATCAGGATAGAGCTCGGGTATAGCTAATAATTGAACTTGATTCGATTCAATCTAACATGTTTTTCTGCCATTCATAGCAGCTGCTTTTAGTCGCTTGTCAACAGCTTGTAACTCTCAAACGATTCTGCACCCTAATGTGGAGCATTTCACCAAAGGAACTTCTGATGAGAGATCGTGACTGGTCTCGAAGCTGTTTTTAAAGTCACTATGAAGTCAGCAAACGTAAAGAATGGAAGCGTTTACCACTATATAAAGTCTACTAAAGATTTCGTCTATCCTTGTGTATGTTTAACTCGAGATCTCCAAAGTCGTAAATATATATAATAATAAAGCTACAATAAAGCTGCCATAGAACCAATTGTTTCAGACGGAATATTTGGTTTGGAAAATCTATTATTTGGCATCTGAATTTAATCCAAAATCTGTTGACTATATAGCTGCCACAGAACCCCGTATGCTTATCGTTGATGCTCGTAGATTTTTCCTTATTGAAAACTAGCGTTACTTCCTTTTGCCTGAATCTATAATATCAGCTTTAAAGTTCCGCTGCTGGTTTTCGTTTGAATCCCTACGCCAAAATTTAAATGACTTATCCAATTTTTGACAAATAATATTTTTTTTCTGTTAAATTAAGCCCTGTTCTCACTTCCGCATTGCTTTTACAAAATTCACTCGTATATCAAATATATGCCTGCAACTGTTCAATAAAGATCATTCACTAAATCCTAGAATTTTAAGAATTTACATAAAATAAACTCCTGAAAATTTACGAACACGAACTTTTGCATCGCTTTCGTCATAGGAAGTTGCACGTATAAATCTCTTTGCGGAAGTTCGAACAAGGGCTCAAATATCGTTGCAACTGAGAAAATATAGCCTTGGACTATATCATCGTACACTATACATAAATACAAACGTTACATAAAGTTTAAGTCCGTCTTTAGTCTCTGTTAAGGCAGAACTCAACAAACTAAAAACAATAAATTGTGTGTTTTGCAACAATTAAAAGCAAATTACTTTCTCATCTTTCTTTCTATTATTATTATTACCTACTACTATTATTAAGACAATGCATTTTTGAGCAGTTTTCGATAAAGGTAAAGCACTAAACCACAAGTAAAACTATTTAAAACAACCATACCAAGATCTTAGCGCATTGTCCAATATTTTGTGTATATGAAGTCAGAGATATGTCCAGAAATTAAATTTTTGCAAACTTTAAGGAAGAAGAATCTATAAAAATCATTTACGAATCGCACACTTCTATTTGCAGTAAGTCGAAGAAGAAGAAAACTCGCAAACGCAGCTACAGCACCGATAGCGACAAGGAGTGCGACGATGAGCTGGCCAGCAGTGATGATGAGCGTGAAATGAAGATTGCACGCAAGAAAGCCAGAAAGGAGAAGGTATGCGCATAATGATGCTTCCTGTTTTATAAACTTTATAATAAAGCAATGCAAAAACCGAAACCCAATTAGTATATTCGAGACCTAAGACATATGTTCAAGAAACTCATTATAAGCTAATGCACAATCAACTGAACCGAGAAGAAAAGAATACAATGCAGAAGATATAGAGAGAAGTAAACAAAATCGAAGTGTGCGTAGGGAATGCATGTGCTGTTGCAGTGCTTATTGTTCAATGACCTTATATAATACGTATATCTGTCTAATCCTATGATTGACTTCTAATGAATTCTTAAACTCTTAACGCTGTTTCTTTAACTATTTCTCTATAAACATACATAATAACATTTAACCCGTTTATACCTGCATATACTTATATATATGATGTAATATACCAATACATTACATACTATAACTCGTCTACATTCAATACTACTATGATCTATGATATTGTAACACTCATTTTGATGATCTTTGTATTAATTAACATAACGTTTCACAAAACCAAAATCCAAATGGAAGTACTGCCTATGCATTTGTACATATATATATATATAAAATACCTATACATATGTGTACTACTTGATGATAACTCTCGTTTTTATTTAGTGTGAATTTTTTTCGTTTTTCTGTTGTTTCGAATTGTTCACCAAATATTAAACATACGCCATTTCTTCTCTTGCTTATTTACTTCTTTTTCCACCAAATGATAACACAACAATAATAATGATTATAATAATAATAATAGTAACAATCACGATTGTTTAATCTAATCGTCTATAACAGTTAAACGAACTTAATGCTCAGCCTATAAGCTATTAAAGGCAATCAACTCAATTAGTACAAAAATATATATATTATCACCCACAAATATTGTAAAAAGGTAAAAAGGCTTCAAACGCATTCACAAACCTAGTATAAAAACCTAATGATTTTAATTTGAATTCTTTATCCTATATTATACCCTTCACAAGTAGCGTTTCCGAACATATAAAGTACATATATATATAATGAAACCTCCTTGAACAGCATGTCAAGCCAAGAGTATGTCTAATTGGTGTAATGGTAAAGGCCTTAAAAGTCCGTTCATCAAATACTTCGATTTCACGTCTTTCTGTTAATGCAAACTTCCACTTTTCAAGAGATCAATTTAGGCGCGTTTTAAAGTTCCAGTTAGGACAACACCAAATGATACTAGTGCAACCAGATTAACCTGGATTGCATTTCCGACCTCTTAAAGTATATATATTCTTGATCAGCATGATATAACCATGTCCGCCTGCCTGTCCGTCTGTTTCTATGCAACGTTTATACCTGTCGAGTTGAAATGTTTACCGTAGACTTCTTTGTTAAAATGTATATTTCATAATCGTCCAGATCGGATCACTATATAACATAGCTTCCATATAAAAGACCGACTCTGAATGAACTGCAACAGTTGCCAGTTGACCTCAGTTGATCTAGATTGGTTCCGGATATTTTGTTTGTTTTTTTTATCCGAATTAAACCAAATTTGGAACGTATCAGTCATAGAAGCCTCCACGTATGCTGACCGAATTTTAACCGAATCTGCAACCCATGTTAGCCTTCCTTCTTGGATTTACTTGGTGTCAGGTACGAATTGAGAGCTTTCCCATTCGTTCCAGATTTCGGTGCCGTTTGTAATTATTTCTGGAGATAGATGCTTCGATGAGACAGATTTTCCTTAACGATCTGTCCTTGAAAGAGAGCGATCATGAAACAGATCGTTCATGAAACATATCGATCTGTATAACTCTCCTGGCCTATGCCTGGCCTCATAATGGAGAACGCTTGTGAAGGGTACAAAAGCTTCGGCAAAGCTGAAGCTAGCTTTTCAGCTATGGTTTTACTTTTGTTAAATATAGTTGCCTAGTCGCAAAGGAAAGAGAGGTTATACACAGAGGATATATATATAACAGAAGTATATAAGTATTCATAGTTTTCCTTAACTTGTTTGACTACTTTGTGTATAGCCTCTCCAAATTGTTTTTATTTCAAATTATTATTTATTATTCTAAATTTATGCGTACTATTAGTTTTCAGTTACTTGTAGTTTGTTATAAAAAAAAATCTACAAAAAATCAACAAATTCAATCAATTTTTAAGTAACTTGAAGAAACGAAAAAGAAAATTTATATTTTGTTTATGAAAACCCTTGGCGCTTCATTGATATAGGATAGCTTTCAAAGGCTCTCTTGTAGTTTTGTAAGTACTTTCATTTGACTGTTTTCTTTATGATATTTACAACTTGCATACTTAGTGTGAAGTGATTAAAAAGCAACTGTAGAAACACCGCCAAACCAACCAAATGGAAAAACAAAACGAAAAACAATTGAACTTGGTTTTCAGCTGTATAAAAAAGAACCTTGCGCTTGCGAAAGAAAAATATTGTCTCTCACCAAAAACAAACTGCAACTTCATATATGATATCATATATTTATATATACATATATATATATAATTCAGTGTATATACATATATTTGCAATGTGCAAAATTTGCTACAAGTTTAGACTCTTGGCTAAAGTGAGTTCTGTATTTGCACGGTTTTATTAACAATCTGCCATCTTCTATTATGCAGAAAAAGCGTGATAAAAAGCAAAAGAAGAAGAAGAATCGCTCGCGTGCCAGCTCTACGGATTCAGCTCGCTCCAAGTGAGTAATATAACATCGATTCCATAAACTATTATTACAGCTTATTATTTTGTAGATCTCCAGCGCAACGCGAGCATAAAGAGAAGGAGAAGGAAAAGAAATCAGACAAATCTCGTGGGCCGAATGCCGGTAGCAGCAAAGCCGATAAAAATGGTACTCCGCGTGAAAATCCATTCCGCGGTCGTTCTCCAGAGCGGCGACAGGAGAAGGAGGCAAAGCCGCGTCGCAACGATTCTTCTGCCGATAGTCGACAGGAAAAGAGGGCGCGCAGCGGCAGTCGTAGCCGGAGTCGTCGCCAAAAATCCAAGGAACGCTCCGCAACAACTCGTACACCGCCGCGCAGGGAGGCAGAAAAGCAACGAGAACGCTCTAAGGAACGGCAACGATCAAAGGAAAGAAAGCAGGACGAAAAGCTGCAAACGAGAGAAAGACTTAGATCGAAGGAAAGAGAACATTCGGTAGAAAGACGGTTATCGTCGCAGGACAGACTGCGCTCCAATGAGAGAAAGAAATCTGAAGTAAGGCAGCGGTCAAGGGACCGCAAGAGATCGAAGGAAAGGAGGAAGTCGTTAGAAAGACCACGTTCGAAAGATAGACAACATTCGAAAGAAAGACAACGTTCGAAAGAAAGACAACGTTCGAAAGAAAAGCAACGTTCGAAAGAAAGACAACGTTCGAAAGAAAAACAACGTTCGAAAGAAAGACAACGTTCAAAAGAGAGACAACGTTCAAAAGAAAGACATCGATCTGAAGATAAACCTCGCTCTAAAGAGCGACTAAGATCGTCAGAACGACAACGGTCAAAAGAGCGACAGCGGTCTAGATCTAGGGACAGACAACGTTCTAATGATCGGTTGCGTTCAAAGGATAGACAACGTTCCCGTTCCGAAGAGCGAAAGCAATCAAATGAGAGACATCGTTCCAAAGATCGGTTCCGCTCAAAAGATCGCCAGCCTTCAAAAAATAGACATCGTTCCAAGGATCGTCAGCGATCAAAGGAGAGACAACGATCCAAAGATCAGAACCGACAACGCTCGAATGAAAGACAACGTTCTAAAGAACGCAACCGACAGCGCTCGAATGAAAGACGGCGATCAAGCAGAGAACAACAGCGATCGAGAGAGACTCAACGTCCCAAAGAGCGACAAAGATCGCGCTCCAAAGAGCGACAACCAAAAAAAGACGCCCTTAAAGAAAGCACACAAAAACGGGAACGCAGCAAAGATCTGGAACGACGAGAACGTCGTTCAAATTCTCGAGATCAGATACGCCAGCGATCTTCATCAGCTGCAAAGAAACAACGCGGCGAGGATAGTCGCAAGGTGGATAGTCATTTACGCTCTCGTTCGCACTCCCGCAAGCCAAAATCGGCCTCGCCTGCTGACGAGAAGACCAAGAGGCGCAGTCGCTCTCCTGAAGTGGTGCCAAAGAAGGTAACCACGGTGCCTGCTTTTAATCCCTTCAAAGCGGCCGAAGACACTGTCAACGATATATTGGGCACCAAATCGGTAATGGTGGCCTTGGAGAAGACAAAGCGCAAGCGTGTGGCATCCAGTTCCTCTAGCTCTGGTTCGGGCAGCTCAAGTCAAAGCTCATCTGTTTCACGGACACCCTCGCCGAGGCCCACGATGAAGAAACAGCAGCGGCGACGCAGTCAGACGCCGCAAGTGAAGCGGGAGACCAGCCCCAAGCAAGAGCGACGCACGCCACGGAAGACCAGTGTTAAACGCGAACCTCGACCGAAGAGCAAGGCCAAGACGCCGACTCCAAAGATTACTAAGAGACGCTCGGCGAGATCCAGCTCCTCCGAGTTACGTTACTCGCCAGCGGAACGACATCCGGAACGGTATCAGGACAAGGACCTTATTAGCCAAGACAAAAAGCCGCAGTTGAAGGCGCGCGATACAAAGCCTACACCAGTGGTCCGTCTACGTGCCCAGAGCGATGATGGCAGCGATGCCGAAACTGGCGGTGCCATTGTTGATGCCGCCGGCCTGGACGAGTTCCAGCAAAGCAAGCGGGATCGCGAAGAGCTGCAGGAGCTGCGCATGCTTGAGCAACTCAAGTCGGGCATTGCCGCCAAGGCGAAACAGAAGATTAAGACAATGGAGAAGAATAAGAATGGCAATGGCGATGCCACCAAGGATGCTAACAAAGAGGGCAGCGAAGTAAGTGGCGAACTGGTGGCGGCCACCAAACGCAATTCGCTAAGTGAATTCCTTGTCGCTAACAATGTAACCGCTTTGATTAACCCCTTACCAACAACTACGACGACGGTAACAACACCTCCGCCCATGGCTGTCATACATCCGCAGCCATTGGAGTCGGAGACGCAGCAACCTCAACCGAAGGCTGCCGTAGATGAGCCAAATAAAAGGGACACAAATACGCCGCCAATTTGCAAGGCGCCCCATGTGGCTGCAAATGGCGGCGATGCAAATAGTCCAACAGTGCCGCCGGCATTAATGCAAGGACTACACCCACATCCAAATCCAAATAAGATTATACCCCGACAGCCGCATCCGAAACGCGTCTTTCATAACCGCACGCTGAATAACAATCCCCACAGTAGACACAATACTAACAACATTAATATTCATGCATGTGGTGGTGGTGGTGTTCCTCCTCATAGTAATCATGCCCATAGCAATCCCAGCATGCCGCCTTTTTTGGCCGGCACACCGGGCACCTACAACCGAACGACGAATCGCTTGAATCATGGTCCACTGCTGACGGCCACGCATTACAACATTTGCAAGAACCATCACCAGAACCATATCCAGCCGCTTCTCAGCCGGCGCGACCTTGTCTACAATCCCAGCCTCTTTGGCCATGGTCCGCAGCAAGCGCTCCTATCGCACCATGCCCATGCCCATGCCAGGCATGCGTCACTCTTAGGACCAGCTGCTGCGGGCTTGGGCCTGCTAAGTGCACCTCCGCTCCACCCACGTGGTGGCGGCGGCAGTGGCCTCAGTTACAGTGCGGTGGCGGCTAATAGTCTAAGTTTCCATCACCATCATCAGCAACAACAACAGAAACCCAAAATTGTTATAAAACCCTTCAAAATTCACGATCCACAGCCCTTAGTTGCGGCCCTCGCGGACAGCTCGCTGGTGGATGCCATTGTGTCCAAGGTATCGACGGCCACAGTGGCAGCGGCGGAAAGCTTGGCACGGCGCAGTCGCAGTCGCTCCAGACGCAGCAGCCACAGCAAACGGCGCACGAGCAGCGGGCGTCATCATCGTCGCTCCAGCAGCCGCTCGAGATCGTAAGTCAAATCCTTTGAAAGCAATGAACACCTTTACTCACCCCCTTCCGCTTTGCAGGCGCTACAGCTCTTCGAGCAGTCGCAGCGGCTCGCGCAGCTCTCGATCCCGCTCCGGATCGCACTCCTCACGCACCAGCTGCTCGTCGCGCAGTAGTTCTGGCAGTTCGTCCAGTAGTGGCTCGGATACATCACAAACCGGTTCACGTTCACCCTCCATACCGCGGCGTCGCGGCTCGCCCAGCTTTCTGGATAGGCGTCGCATAACAAGGTAGCGTCAACTGCAACTGCTAGAAACTGCATACGAAAGGATTCTTGGCGGATTCCAAGAGAACTTCGGGATTCCACAAGAATCGTTGGCTTGCCAATGCTGTAAACCATTCGCAAAGAAGGGGTCATATATTTGCCTTGAGTCGATGTAGGATTGTCCGACTGCACATGGCTACAGATCTGAAAAATGTTACCCTATGTCTCTCGTCTGCATGCTGTTGGCATGTTTGATTTAGCTGGATCGGAGGTCTATATCGTAAAGCTATTATTGAGCCGGATCATTCGGATGAACTCTTAGTATAGTATATTACAGCTTACTCACGAGTTCAGCGAACGCCTACATGTTGCATTCCATTGCCTATAGCTTACACGTCGACGTCGGGGAATTAGTCAGTCAGTTTTAGAGCTATCGGTTACCCGAACTTAACCTTCCTTTCTTGTTTTATATATGAATAGGATGAATGAGATTATAAAGCTTTATTTTTCATATCCTATGTCCTACATATTAAAAATGTGAATGGTATATCGTTTTCGGCAAAGCCGAAGCTAAAATTATCTATTCATTTATTTATATTGATTTTCATATATATTTATATATTTAATTTATTAATTCTACTTATTTTTCTGTAGCCGCCGCTCGCCTCGAAGTACAAGACGTTAGCTGGTTTATTCCCCCTCATACTTCAGTTTAATTAATTTGCAATTTCATTTACATTAAGATCCTCATTTAAATTGATTGATTTACACTTTTTTTACAGCTTACTCAGGAATTTCTTACATTTTCGATTCCATTATTTTAATTTTGTAGCTGCCCTCAAATGTGTACTTTTAAAATTGTATTTAATAATTGTGTATTTACTGCAAATATTTTCTTTATTTGTGCACAAAATAAATTATATTGGCTTACAGCTTATGGTTTTATAAGATTTCACTTTGTTATTTTTTTTTTTTAGCAGATTTTGTTGATTTAAACTTTTCAGTTGGTAAGTTTTGTAAATTGAATTTTCAATGAATTTTCTTTTTTAAAGACACGCAGTATGAAGCTTTATGCTAATTTGAATGAACATCCAATTTCAGTGCCCGTAAAAGGCCCATACCTTATCATCATAAGACGTCTGCGGATGGCGTTGACCTGGACGATGGCTCCAGCTACTGTTCAGGATGTTTCAGTCGCGCCAGCTCACCTGGCACGCCTATCTGTACACCTCTGCGTCACAGTCGCAGCCCCTCCATGGCGGCTTTCTGAGTGTTAACCGACACGCTGTGCAAAATGTACGGCAAAAGCAAGGACAAGGGCGGGCTGTGAGTGAGTATGTATATACATACTACTGTCCTAGAGTCTGGGGTGTCACTTCTCCTGCATCTGTGTGAATATATGAAGAAGAACCATGCGCTAGTCAAACTTATAGTCGCTATATGCAATAATGCAATATGTAATAATGCCACAATCATAAGATATACTCTTATATATACTATTTATAGGCATAATACTCTTGTATTCGTACATAAGTAGTTGTTTTACACGCCTATCTTTTAAATAAAGATTAGCTATTTCGTTTTTCTAGGCATTTTTTTAAATTTATTAGCAAAATTATATTGTTTAGCCAGGATATTTTGTCAATACTCGTAATGTAAGCCTGTAATCTTAATTTTTTGCTAGTTTTAAGATGCGTTTAAAAGAAGAAAAAAAGTATAACATTATTTGTTGCCATTTCAAAATGAGTTGTTTTATTCCAAAAAGGGCTGCAAATTATACCGATCCCCAGAATACGTTTTCAATACGTATATCTTAGAATTTGATTCAAGCGGAACATCCTTTCGCAATAAATTACATACATTTGCACGAATACAATATACATACACGTTTACTCTACTAGTATGTGTGCAGTACAGTGTGCAGTAGAGGAGTCCACATACCAAATTTTGTGACTAGCTCTTATAGTCTTTGAAATCTAGGTGCTCATACAGACAGACCGACACGGCTATATCGACTCGGTTTGTCAAATCGTGCCATACCCTCTGCTTGGGTATATACTACCCGTCTGGGGAGGCAGTTCCTGTTTCCGTGGATTTCCAGTCTTTGAGCAGGAAGAACCGCGCTTCGATCCCGACTGCTGTATTGTAGAAATTTCAATAGCTCTTTAAAGATCTCTGCGTTTAAACACACGAACGGACGGACATGGCTATATACTGATTACAAATATTCTAAAGGTACATACATATATATTTTGTATGGTCAGAAACGCTTCCTTATTCTTCAAAAAAGGTCTTCCACAATGAAGATTTTTAAGTGAACTGTGAAGCCGTTTCCAATCCATATTTTCAGTTTCCAATCTAATATAGAAAGAATATTCTAGTATTATTAGAAAATTTACCAAAGCCGTAGATCGCCTTATATAGAAGTGATAAGAGATTTCAGTTCGCGATCGAAAGAGCCAAGATAGAAATGCAAGCCTGCTCAAATAGCTTTGTATTACAATAATATCCGATTTATTTTTAAAACTAGTCGATAGTAATACCATTAGGTCATAGAGAATTCGAATACAGTAACTGCGACATTGTTCTGTCTTCAACCACGGAGGTCATCTCAAATGGTAGGGTCAAGATAAAACTAGTCTAAGTTAAATACTAATTCAATGGATTCGATGTTTTGGCGCTCTCCTGGCGTATGGCATTGATCACCTCATAGTTGACCAGAAAAGTAAATTGAAGTCCGCACATCTCAACAGTGTTGTTGTGATCCAAACGCGATCTTGTGCCAGTTAGCAATGGTGTCCCATTAATGAAGATAGCTCGCTTCCCCTCGTTGGCAATGAAGAAATCACCATTGCGGCGCAGCCTAATGATACCCTGGCGACGCGAAATCTTTGCTGCTGGTCCTTCTAGGGACAGATCGATGTCCACTTGGCCCTGCTTGCAATCGCGACCAAAAGTAATCTCCTGGGAGCGCATCAAATAACGCACCTGGCGTCCACGCAGACAGGCCAAAGTCTGCTTATCAAACTCAGCGTCCAAGTTGGACCCAGCCACAGCGTTCACCAGTACGGCCATATTTGTGAGTTCGTTCTCCAACACACGTATTTCGCGCTTATTTTGGCGATCCGCCTTTTCAAGCTCGATACCTAGCGCCTCATCAGGCGGCTCCTGCAAGTCTTCATCGCAAATCTCATTCTCTGCGTCAGAGAAGCTAAGTGGGTGATCCGATTCTTCAAGAGGCTGCACCGGTTGGTCAGGCAACAGGCCGTACTGTTTAAGGAGCAGCCAATGCTTCTGCAAGCAGTTGGCAGTACGGGCACAATAGAAAATTTCTGTATTTGTATCCAATAGCTGCTGAAACTGCTCCAGCTTGGGTGACTCTGTCTGCATAGATTGATGAGCAAGTATTAGTTCAAGATTAGTTCTTAGATTTATACTTACGCTTTTGATGGTGCCCAGCAAATCTTCCTCCTCGTCGCTATACAGCACCTTGCGTTTTACAGACTCCACCAACTCCGGATGCATATTGCGAATGCCGGTAGTGGAAATTTCGGATACGGTGGGATTGTACAGCAGCGAGTGCCAACGCTGTTCCACTTCCTTCAGTGTAAACTTGAAAGAAAACTTGACTCCACGGTGGACCATGTCCAGATCATTAGTGTGCTCAACGTTGATGATAAGGGCCAGATCATCCTTGGGCTGCCAGCGGTTCAAATCCTTGTTAACCATTTGGGCCATCGAATGTTCTTTGCGAGGTGGCGACTTAGGCTTACGCAAGCGTCGCTCTGCTGCCGGTTGGCGTTCCATTGGAGGAATGGTCTATCAGACAGGCGCCGTTGATGCGGTAAGAGCGATCGGTATCCAAACAGGGACAATTGTGGTTAGTGAAAGGCAGTCCAATTTTCTTTTTTTTTTTTTTTTTTTTTTTTTGTTATTCCAAGATAATTTGCGCGTCTGGTCGTTTTTCTAGTGACTGTTTCAGTTTATGACTTGGCGAATTTGTCAAAGGCGACTGAGATCTGGACAGGAGTGGTTGCGCTTCTACTATTCTACTATTTTGGAGACGGTATCGATGTTTGTTTGGTTAAAAATAGACCACGACCAAATCACATCACTTATTATACATTCGACATAGCAATAATCGGTTACATAGAAATATTTGTTTGAAATGGGGATTTATTCCCGCTCCAATCATTTGGCGTTGATATTAAATTGCCTGTTAGAGTTTTAAGACAGGCCGAAATCAGAAATAAAAGAGCTCTGATACTATGTCCTGGGTCGGCATAGAAAATATCAATGTTAACCCTTGCGGCTGCTAAATCGCAGTGACGGAGTACATCCCCTCCCAGAAAATGAACACGAAGTCATACATCCAGGTTAGGTTAATCCAGAGAAGCATCGAGGGTATTTTGCACCTGTCAAGTTCTTTGACTGTTTACAAATGTCTGCACTTATTAATTTTCATGTTAGTCTAGGTATAGTCCGGCCATCTAAACATATGGGCTCATAGGCTCATAGGCTCATAGGCATATCATACAAGCATTTCCAACAATAACTTTGAGTCCCAACAGCTCCCCAAAGTACGAATGGTGATTGCATATGATTAGTAATGCTAAATTTGAGTTTGCACATCTTGTAGGTAGGCACACTTATAATACTCTGTAAGCTCCACTTTGTCGATCCCACAAATCTCCCAATTGGCAATATCATGTTAGATATCGTGTCATAGTTGCTTCAATCCTACTTAAGAGTCATCCTGCACCCATAATTTCCAGGAATTTGTTCTTATTTATGTACATAAATATGTCTCATTTATTGTACATACAAAACAAGTAGCAAAGGTTTAAGGTATTATAAGATAGACGCCTGATATTGCGACCTCCAGTCCAGTTAGTTGTTCGCGGCTTATCTTGTGCATGCACTCAAACAAGCACACATATACAAATATCTAACTTTCCACTCAACCAATGGAACGGAGCAATGAAATGCAGATAGCGCGTCTCGACTATCAGCCCATTAAACTAGAATGTACATAGATTAAAGAATAAAGTTTCCGAGTCTCTGAGGAGGGAATGCTTAATTGGACTTTTCAGCAGCCTGCTTTTCCTGGAAGCGGCGACGCTTCTGTGCAATGTACACAATCCAAATGAAAGAAATGATGCCCATAGTTATAGAACGGAACTGCAAAATAAAAAAATATATTTTCAATTCACCATTGCTATCCACACATAATAGACACTTACCATGGGTGGTATATAGGCCATGTTCAGGTACACAAACAGGGACAAATAACGCCAGTTGGCGCGGAGCAGAGGCCAGTATAGTTTCTCTACATTCTGGACGGCTGTGCTGTGTGACTTGCCCTGCAATGAAAGAAAAGTATGAACGCATCTTTATGGGAGAACAAATGCAACTACTACCAACCTCGAACAGAGATAGGAAATATAGCGATAATGCCTGGTAGATGGGTGCATACACCAAACGTTCGGAGAGGAACAAGAAGAAACGTCTAAACCGCAAATCATGGCTAAACAAACGCTCCACGGTCTGATAGAAATAGTGTGGCACACTGCCGCCAAAGATGAGTCCAAAAAGTCCATAGGCAAAGACGCTATGTTGGTTCAATTTCTTAGCGCCCGCTTTACGTTGAGCGGTTACATTTGCCGTGGTGGCCAAAACGCAGCTAGAATGTACCAGGTGAAGGTAAGCCGGAATCAGAGATTTGGAAGTTGGCCAACTTACGCAGTTATGCTCTTTGTTCTAACAGGATGATTGAATAGCTGCTCCAGATACGAGCCGAATATGGAGTACAGCGGTTTTGACAGCGACATCTTAGCGTTGTTTGTAGCTACAATTACAATCAAAATTTGTTTAGAACGTCGACGTTATATATGTAGATTGACATCTGTGGGTCAAAGTGCAAAGTGCAGCAGTTTTGTTCAGCTGATAACAGCAGCCGGTGCTTGCAAATACTGATTATGTACCTTACACTCTATTCCTTATTAATATACTAACCGAACTGCTGGAGTGCCTACAAAAGACTGTGCGATTCACACCTGTAAAGCTATTATTGTTATTTATTTGTGCTATTTAATGGTAGAACTAGTTTTGTTAAAAGCTAGAGATAGTGCTATCTCTACGATAAGTGCATTGACAGAGCAGTAAGCGCGTTAACATAACCTGCAGCACCTGATACTGATAGCAGAGCCGGTTTTGGCAAGTTTGTTTCGATTTAATGCCTTATACAGGTAATTCAGAATTACTAAAGGATTTTTCTACATAAAGCTTTTGATATAATTTAATTATTAAATCAATAGAAATTGTTTTTATTAATGCACTTGTTAAGTGCGAGCGATAATAATTCGATAAATGCAATAACGAGCGCCTGCCGCGTCGCCAGCACCTTGCATTGATTTTCACGTTTTCGACATACGGTCCTACTAATACTTGTATGTGTTTATATTCGTAATTTTTCGGCAACAATCATCTTTCTAAATAAATTAAAAAGTTTTATTTGTGAATTGCTCTTACTGATAGTTGAAGATGGAGTTTCCACCATGTCCACCGTCGCTGAAGTCCATACAGCATTTTTTAAAGCTAGCCCAAGAGCATGATACTCGTGATGTTGTAATTGCTTATTGGGCACGTCTCTAGTAAGTCTGGAAGCTCTACGCCTAGTTTTGTGGTTTTTCTGTAAAATGTTTTATATGTTGTAAACTTCCTGCAGTGCCTTACAAGTGGGCCTAAAGACATCCACCCAGAGTGCTGAAGAGACGAAGCTGCTGTTGGGTGAGTGAAAATTGCAACAACTGCGCCGCACATAAGGCAATGACTCATTCTTATTTGTTTTGGTTTTTTTCTGCCATTTCAACTATATCAGCTATTATGGATTGGCTGGAACAAATGAAGAAACAGCATGTCGATAACGAATCAATTACCAATGATGTTGCTGCCCAGGCGCACATTGAGAACTATGCTTTAAAATTGTTCCTGTACGCCGATAAACAGGATCGGGAGGAGAATTTTGGCAAGTGAGTAAACGTGTTGTAAGCAAGATCATCCTTATCTCCATTACCTGTCGCTTTCAGAAACGTGGTCAAGGCCTTCTATTCCAGCGGTGTGCTCTATGACATATTGCAAACATTCGGTGAGCTAACTGAGGAAGCGACACAGAATCGCAAATATGCAAAATGGAAGGCCGCTTATATACATAACTGTCTGAAGAACAGTGAAAAGCCCATACCAGGTCCCTTGCCCGACGACGATGAAACCGAACTGACTGGGGAGCATATGAGTGGTGGAGCGAGCAGCTCTGATCCCTCTCCGCCAGCTGAGGTTCAGCCGCCTGCACCATCAAGTCCAGAAACACCAGCACCACACATCACACCACCCACAGTCGAAGAGGTATTGAAAAATCCAAACAAATTACCAAGTCCCCCCGTTGAAGAGGAGAAGCCAGGCGGTTTTGAGCCATATGTACCCACCGGGCAACCAAACCCGGCAGCTCCGAACATTTATACACCCATAGTGCCCGTTGCTGGCGTACATATAACCCCTGATCAGATGATCACGGCACAAAAGTATTGCAAATATGCAGGCAGCGCCCTCAACTATGACGATGTGAAGACGGCCATCGAAAATCTGCAGAAGGCACTGAAGCTGCTGAGCACAGGAAGCGAATAAAAGCGCGTATTCAAACCAATTAAGTAGATAAGCGCCCGCACTCTTGTCCAGATAAGCATAACCATAATAATCTCCTCCCAATTGTTGCTGGCCATGAAAAATAGCAAATTGCTTAAAAATAGAGGAAAATCCACTCAAAAAATAACGACAGAACTGACTTTGAAAGATTAATAATTAATTTTAAATATGTATGAGATGTTTAAATTTATTAAAATTGTTGCTAAAAGGCGTGCGCATAAGTATATAACGCACCAAATTAGATTGGTTTGGATACTATATATTTATGTATACATATGTATAAGTGCCTATTTGTGAAGTAGGTTTATTATGGTTTATAATAATGATTACTGGTCTTTGTCTTTATATCATAACTCTACTGTTTAGCCATTTCACACAATGCTGATATCGAAGCATATATAATTGCTTGACTTTCGAAAGATTACAATCTCATATTTTTATGAGAAATTTCTCTTGTCAAATGTTAGAAAACTTCCACTTTCTCATATAAATAACTTATACGTTTCGCAATTACAATGTACGTTATGTATTTATAAAATAATCTATTATTTTGGCACTAAAGTGAAAACATGAATTTTGATTACTCAATATAAATTTCTCGAACCAGGAAGCTGACTTCATGCCAAGATTGTGCTGCCAATTGGTCTAGAAATCAACTTATTGTGCTAAAACAAAGCTTGCGTTGACTATAAAATGGCATTACATTAATGTAAAATCGAATATATGTATATAGCTATCGAGTGACTTGTTGATGGGATGCTGATGAGTATATAGCTATCGTTTGACTTGTTGATGGGATGCTGATGACTGAACTACATGGTAAACAACGCTAGTGGCCTGACTTAGTCCTGTTTAATGCCATTCGCCTGTGCTTGATTGGCGGCATCCAACTCAGCTTGCAGGCGTGCTGTCTGATACCAGACAACCAGCCGGCCGCCCAACATAAAGGTGAACACCAGCGCAGGTCCAGAACGCTCGAAGGGATCACTGACCATCCAATGCTGATAGATGCCCAACAGCATTAGCAATAGTAACGTCACATTGGCCACATTCTTGACTTTGTCTGTGGACAGAAAATTGCTTTTAATATTAGGGAGTGGTGCGGTGTGACAAAAGTTCTACATACGATAGGGAATCACTGCCATGGCCAGACCGCAAAGAATTTCCAAGATGCCAATGGTGCGTCGATACCATTTCGAGGGCACTTTGAGTCCAAAGAGTGCAGTTAAAGGAAATACCTTGGCATATTTCACATACTCTGTGCGCTGTAAATAGTTAGGATAATGTTTGGATAGCAATGATTGTTTGAAATACTGTAATGTCCTCACTTAAAACTATTTTCAATCATAAGTTGATAGAAGATATACAGAAGAGGCTTATTTATACAATAGTATTTAATTTAAGTGGAGAACTTTGAGCCAAGCCAGCAATGGTGTAAATGGGGCTTGATTTTTTGTATTCAACACTCAAATTTCAAATTCAAAACTTCGAAAATCCGCATCCCTTTTTATGCCTCTTGCCAGGTATTAGTCAAATTTATAGTGAATTACGAGTGGTGTAGGTTGGGTGGGTAACAGAGCCTCGGCCTGCCCTGAATCAATATTGGGCTTGAGTTTATAAAAATTAAAAAAAATATTTCCCGAAACTTATACATTAAAATTCACCATTAACGTAGTTTCTACAATGTCGGAAACTAAACATAATATAATATTAATATGTATTAAATTTTCTGTAAATAAAGCTAAGTTGTTTTTAGAAGGAGCCTGCAGATGCGTAAGCGTAAAGAGCGGTAGGTCATGCTAAATGCTGAGATTAAGCCTCTCTTCAGAAGAAAACTAGCTGGGACAGATACTGTTTTATTCTAGAAACCGAATGCCCGAGGGTTCATAGTATAATTTTGTTAACCGATCAATCCCCAGTTGAAAGCAATGCTATATGTTTATTTTTAAATGGAAAACAAATTTTTGTTTTCTTATTTTGTTTGCCATAAATATCTATAATATATGTAATCGTACCCAGCTAGCTTATATATATTTTTCTTGGCATTCCCCAGTGTTTGTAATACGTAGGTAATTATACATGCAATGATATTGCAATAGCACTTCTTGCATACAAGTGTACATACATACATGATAGTACGTGTGGACATACATCAATTTCTCAATCAAAATACATGCCGTAACCGTAGAGCAAATGCATTAGCTTTTATTGAAAGTAAAATGGCGCGTAACCAATGCAATGCCAATTCAAAACGAGAAAGGAATGCTAGCTTCGGCTTGCCAAAGCTTATATACCATTCACATCGTAAATATATAACCGATCTAAATCAAATCTGGTCGGCGGGCGTGGGGCTACTGTGAATACAGAAATATAAAAGTTATTCTGCCAAGAGTTCATTCAGAAACAATCGGTTATATGGTAGCTACATGATATATATATATATGTATGTGCTATCTTTATCAGATCGTTTCAGCGGACGTGGTGACTACTTAAATGTATACAAACGGAATTTTGTTTGATTTTTTGGATGGAAAAGGAAAAGTTATGTTCGTAAGTGTCATTCCGGAACAATCGCTTATATCATATAGTTTTTCGACCTTGATCAGATAATCTGTTCTTCTGTGCGCTGCAAACGTCCTGATTAAATTAATATACCATTTTGTGAATGGTATAACAACTATTTATACATATGGTACGCTTTGCTATTTGATTTCAATTGTATTGACAGATGTACGTCACTTTGTTGTCTTTTTGTTGTTGTGGGCTTGTTTACATTACTATGAATTTTTGCTAATTATATTGAAAACGAAAACTATGGGGCGTCGCGCTTCTAAGCGCGATGTTACCGAAATGTTTGCATTTACCAGCTGTTTAATCAAAACAAACAAATTTGTTCATATGAAATCAGCCTTGTATAATATAATATAGTGGCTAGTGGCTATATGTATAGGGAATATAATCAGATTGAAATTTTACAGCATTTTGAAAGCGCTAGAACTTAACAAATATTACTTATAACTCGCTTTGTAAAATTCTAATATATACTTTCTATATACATTCAATACAATTTATATAGATAAGTTAATATTTATTTATAGACATTAAAATTATATAGATATTCCAGTTTGCCGTTACTTTGATTGAAGTCAAACAGGGCGTACGCTTAATAAACTTATAAAAAAATATGATTAAAATTAGGTTTTTTATTTTTAGTGAACAACAATGTGAATTATTTTTGGGTTCAAGGCCATTGCCAATTTTTAGAGACGCTCCACGTCTGGTGGTATATATATATATATATATTTATATATAAAGATGGTTTGTCTCAAAACTTAAACTAAGTTAGTTTCCCTGATATAAGATTTAGGGTTAAGAGATCAAATAAATTTCTTTAATAAACAAATGAAGTTTGTTGCGGATTTGGAGCTGAAAGTATCATAACTTTGCATAACTTTTCATTTGGATAAACAGAAATTGACGCCCAGAAGACTAAGACTAAGCACAACTGAAGTTTTTTCTAACCGTTTTTTGCAAGTCAAAGGCTTATCACCAAATCTATCTGGCAGTAAAGCCAAAAAAAGCATATGTGTACTCTATGAATCTTGAAACACCCTTTATAATATGTATACAAATATATTGTATATGTTTTCAAAAACAATTGTAATATAAGGTGCGTTCGCCCACGCAAACAAAAATGAGCTTCTTTGCAAATCTACCAAAACATTTCTATTTCCGTAAGCAAACGCAGTATTCCGTAATCGTCGAGCAATTTAAAGAGTTTAACAAGGCATTTTGAGTGTATGGGAAATGCCATATTTCCCTCATTAAACATTAGATATTTTGTATACAAAATCAACCGAACGCTTACATTTGTCTGTACATTGTATATACGTATTTGTGTTTTCAGTTTGCATACATATGTATGTATTTTTGAAGATCAGTGCGTTTTTGAAACAATTTTGAATGCCAATGTTTGGCATTGACGAGTTCGAGTTCAATGTACATTAGTCATATATATAGACAAATATGCCTTCACACATATTTTGTATGTAAATTTAAATATAAATATTAGCTGAAGGAAACAAAAACATGGCAACTTTGTATGATGTACGAGCATTTACATCACTTTACTGTTATACCATTTCTCCTTGAACAGACTGAAATTCAAATGAAACTTTAACGGTTTTCGGGTCTGACCCAGTTACATAAGAGAGCGTGCCGCTCAAAACCTAATGAAATGTATTTATTATACTTAAAAAATGCATCAGCTAGGCTTGATGAGGGCATTCGTATCCGAGATATCGTTGCACGAGTATGTATCTCAGCTATGTAGCTGTGCGCATGAACAATTTCAGTGTACTGGACCATATTGGAAAAATCGATAAGCTGCTGGAGCCTATATGCCTATGCCTTGCAGAAAGTAAACACAAGGCGGGGGCGGGATATTGATTTTAGCTTTTTGGCTTCCACTTACCAAGTCCTTGTAGAGATCCTTGCTAATGTGCGGCGTGAGCTTGAGTGTGCCAACGAATATGAAGAACAATCCGAGCAATACAGAGAGGCTCTTCAACACTATCGTGTTAGAGGTGGGCATTCTGTTTAGTCTTTTCTCCAATGATAGCGGGGTTTTCACTTGGAAAGCTTTTTGGTAAACGCTTAAAAAGCGTTTACGATTATATCAAAAGAATGCGTTTCTCTATAACTATATACTTTGGGTTGTGTCAACCAACCGATTGGTTTGTTGTTTTGCTAATTACTTGATTTAGCTAATATGAGCTATGGTAATTTTCGACAAATTTCACAACTATGTACATTTATAATTTACAATTATTCGAAGAATTGGGACGCGAGAGTGCCTTCTCTATGAGATTTGCTTGGTCGGTCGGTGTTGGGGCCTCCTTAGGTCGGTCGCATTCGCATACAACAGCATACAGCATATAGCAGCAACGGCACCCTACAATAATACACCGGTCGCTAAATTTAGCGCAGGCCGCAGCTTTTTCGTGGTGCGGAAAAGTTAAGGAAAACTTGAGTTTGGCAAATCGCTTTTTGTACTATGTATAATTTTATGAATTCTTATTTTGCGGCATTCCTAGGCGATTTTTGTTTTATTTTGCTTTTTTTTTGTTTTTTAATTTTCTGCTCGTCTAACGGCCACGGCTCGCTCGCGTTCGAAATGAGACTGAGACGTCGTCACCAGTTGCAGAGTATATTTCGGCAGCAGCATCAGCATCCCAAAGGCTAAACGTCGGAAAATCAATATATGCTCAGATTGGTACTCGCAAAGTGCTTCCGAGCAGGCACAGGCCATCGCCGTCCGTTATGTTGTTAGAGGCACTGGGACTGGGCTCTAAAATAGGCACGGCCCATGGCACAAATGAGCCAAGTGACGAGAAACGCGCCCTCAAAGTGCCCATTGAAGAGAGAGACAGAGAGAGTAAGAGAGGTGGAAATTTACCTACTTGTACTGTATGTAGCATGGTAACTGGACTGCATTTTAGGGGGTGGTGGTTGTTTGGAAACTGGCTTAATTAAGGTCAAAGATCCCGAGCAACAACCCCTGTGAGACAATAGCAACATAACTAGATCGTAATGTCTTTAATATGTATTTGTTTAAAGATTTCTTTGAAATTGTTGTAAGTTGTAAAGAAAGTTCATATCAATCAGAATGATGAAAAGAAGCCGAATTGGTTATCTCTCAAAAATGTTCATTTACTTTACTGAATAAATAATAGATTTAAATTTAACATTTAGGTAATTAGTTTGTCATACACAAAGCCATATGAAAATGGGATGCGGCAGTAACAAGAGCAAAATGTAATATAATCTTAAAATTATCCCAAAACCCCGAAAATAAGTACCCCTAACCTTCGAAAGATCCCATGAAAGCTATATGATACAGCAGTTTAATCCAAGTCACATTTAAAAATTTTATGAAGCCATTTCATTTGTATAATTGCGTAATTTTCGCGCCAATATCGACAACAATCAAATAAATATCATCCAAAAGCAGGGCCAAACTTTCTCGGACATAACCAAAATTACTGCTTCTGCGCCAGCTGGCAACTCCTATTTAAATAAGAAAGTCAGAACTTAGAAAATTTATAAGCGGTTGTAAGTTCTAAGTTCTTTCAGACCTGCATTAACCTTTCTAAATGAGGCTTAGTCCATCAGTAGGCATGCCTATTGTACCCTGATGTAACCCTGATTAATTGTGAAACTGCTTCTTATAAGTTAGTCCCTGAAAGTTAAGTGAATACTTACTTCTAGCCAAAGAAACAAAAAGTATAGATTGACTTTGCAAAAGGAAATCCTTTACAAAGGAAATGCATCCCGAAACACATGAAATAGATATACAACGATTAATAAAGAAGTGATCAAGAAAGGGTTTGCTTTAAGCAACATTCTCGTATTGCCCTCAAACTTAGTGGAGCTATGCAAATACATATATGGAATTTCTCGTAATATCAGTAAACCAATGGCACGTGAACTGGAATCTTGGCTAGACACGATGGCATTTTCTACAAGTATAGCGAAGCGCACACACATAGACATACTCATCAAATATATTTATATTCAGTGAACACAAAACTGTGGCATACTTTTGGGACTGGCCAAAAAATGATTTCAGTGACGTCGAAAAATGTAACAAAACTTTATAAATGACATTTTGAACTAGAAATACAAAAGCCTTTACTTTGTATGTAGCACACAACCAATAAAGATGAACTATATTAATCATACGACAAGTCGTCCAAAAATAAGAAACTAAATTTAAAGTCTTTATACAATGTTATACACATGAAAGAAATTATAATTCGAACTAGCTATACCATGTTGTATGTACTTGAAGTATGGCGAACATATCGTATACGTAATATTTGCAAGTATTTTGAAGTGATTCAAAAAAGAGGATCCAAAGTTAATCGGGATTTCCCTTACACAGAACCAAAAACTATGAATCAGTAAATTATAAAAAATATATAGGTAGATCCAATGGAGCGACCATACACTGCGCAAATACAGATGAATAAAGTTCGCAAATGATTTGATTTTTTATTTTTACGGTCAGAAGTAGGTTTTGTCTGCTCTCTTTGTACCTGAGTTCTAACGATATTGTATATGGTCTTCTTACGAATGTGCACTTCGAGTAGAATACTTCAATAAGTACTCGTACTTCCATTTAAAATGTCCATTCTAATCTCCATATATAAGCATATGCATATTTTATACATACATATACATACGTACGTCTAGCACATTTAGAGCCGTTTTTCGCGGCAGGCAAACGTTCCACAGCATCAGCAGCAGCCAGTACGCTTTAGCACCTTGTCGGATACGGATCTCGAATAACGGTTAAAGAGAAATTATATTCTATATAGGCGGTTACGGCAGACGTGAAGATGCAAATTTAGCACAATATTGCCAGAGCGGTGTTGTGGTGTGGAAAAACAAACAAAATCAATATTTTGGAGATTTTCAAATAAACAAAGTGGCTCGTGAATTTTAACCCCCCGATCGTGATCACACATTGCACGATCGCGACCGCAAGTGTTACAATAAACATCAGAGTGCGGCATGCCCATAGGGTGAGTGGCGGTAAAGGCTGATCAGATACGATTGGGGCGCCCATCATATGAGTCGTATGCGTTTCGGATCAAAGCGATTGATCGTTTGCCATAAAACAAAGAAGTTGTGAGCTAATTACGTGTTCTTTTCGCTTAAAAAATTGGAAATATCGGAATGAATGACCTAAGTGGAGAGGCCAAAACGAGAGCACGACGTGTCCGAAGTGGACACCAAATGGCCAAATGACGAGTATGTGGCAGGGGCAGGCAGGCTTGCGTATGGTCAATTGAAATCGTATGTTAATGTTTATTATCTTTTCGACCACAACAGGCAAGCGAGATGGAATATAGTTGTCTTATGAGCTCGCATATGCGATATCCTATAGTTAGAGTATATAAGGTTTTCAGCAGTTGAAGGTGTTCCTCATTATTGTAGTTACTGATGTTATACTGATGTAAAAGATGCACCTCGCTGTGGTCGCCCTTATACTGATGTAAAAGATGCACCTCGTTTTGGTTGCCCTGTCACTGAAAAGTCGATGTAGTCCATGATGTTCTAAAATTTAGTCCATTATTACGGAAAGGCCCAAAATAGTCTATTAGTCCATTTAAAGGCTTTAGGAATATATTTTTCTTAGTGTACTGTCTGTCATCATTGATTACACACCCTTGCATATGATTCATATACCCCTTTCGATTACAGGGTATCGAAACAACAACAAATCCATATATAAGTGGCAACGAACTAAATGGAGAACGTGCGCTTTTCTATCATCGTAAGTGGCGGGTGTCGGGGACCGGATTCGGATCCAGGTCAGTTTGTTTGTTTAACCATTTACGTTTTGGCAGGAGAATGATCTTAAATGGCACTCGGAAAGCGGTGAACAGGCCGAGCTACTTTTTGATAAACGCAGCATATCCAGCGAATCCAATAGCGATGCTGTGTTTAGCAATGAAGCTCACGAAATCTTTGCGCGCCAGCAACAAAACCAGGTGCTCTGGCACTCAGAGGAGATCGAAGATACGTTGTGTGCAATGCCAAATTCCAGGCATGTCTTTGAAATGGTTAAATCTGGTTGTTTCCTAGGTGAGGATAAGCTAAATCGTAAGAATTGTTTGATTCTTACTCTCATATCCTTTGTGCTTAGAGCTAATGACTGATCCTAGCGACTGTAATCTGGCACTGCTCTGCTGCTCCATATACGGCACAGCGGAAAACATAATTTACCTGTTGAATAACTACAATGCCGAGCCAAATGCCACTGATGGGAGAGGACGCACTTCTCTGCATTTTGCCTGCTGTCGTGCTAATGCTCCCATAGCCAAGGTGTTGCTGGACCGCGGTGCAGATCCGAACCGTTGGGATAGCAAAAAGGAAGTGACACCGCTTCATTGCGCCGCCAGGTGATAGTTTTGATACCTTTAATTGAACATACTTTTGCAACTAACTGCAATCCCGTCCCTGCTGACGCTGCTTAGCTCCAAGAGCGTTGAGTGCATTCTGCTCTTGTTGAAACGCAAGGCAAACATCAACATTGGCATCGAGAAGCGTTCCGCTCTGCATTACGCCATAGACGGCAACGCTGTGGACTGTGTTGAGATTCTGCTTAAATACGGCGCCGATGCGAACACGCCACAGGTGTACACCGAGACCCCATTACACACGGCCTGCGCCTCGGGTTTCACCAAATGCGTAGAGCTGCTGTTGAAACACAATGCTGATGTGCGTTCCCAGTTTGGTGAAGGCAAGGTGACGGCACTGCATTTGGGTGCGTATTCTGTGGGAACATGGGGGTGTGGAAGGCCGCAAAATTTCATTGGAAATACTTACTCTTATGACGTATGCTTTGTTGGTCTTTGATCTATGCAGCGGCTGAGAACGACTATGCGGAATGTGTGCGCCTGCTGCTAGACCATGGCGCCGATGTCAACTGCCGCAACGCCAGCCACCAGACGCCGCTACATTTGGCATGTTTATCGCAGTCAATTAGTACTGTCGAGCTGCTTCTACAATACGGAGCGAATGTGAATGCCGTGTACCGCGATGGACGGACTGCTTTGCATGCGGCCATTGTGAAGCAATCTCGCTGCTTGGACTGCTGCAATGCTCTGCTCAGGGCTGGAGCGGATGTCAATAAGGTGAGTGAGCAAATTTTCAGGAATTCTAATCTGAAAAAAGATTCCCTAAAATTTTATGAATTATGTATACTCCCAACTACTTAGCACGAGTTATCCATAAGTAGAATCTTATTTAACGGCGCAGTCTAAGTCTATGTATGAGTAATATATATATAATTAAGTTGTATTTAAAATAAGATTTATATAATAGGATTTAAAATATACAAGGATTCTGAACTTCTTTGATATCACTAATATGCATTGACTTCTATCAAACTATATATAGGCCGATAATTACGGATACACACCTCTCCATATAGCAGCTCTCAATGAATTTAGCAATTGTGTCTACACGTTTATAGGTAAGTACTTATATAGATATATCAAAGCTTCCCTTAGCACATTTAATTCTATATTATTGCTCAGAACACGGCGCCGATATCACCGCTCGCACTGATGGCCACGTCTCCGCTTTGTCGTTCATCGTTCGTCGTACGCCGGAGATTATACCCAAGTTAATGCAAAAGTTCGACAACTCTATTAAGGCCAACGATCATGAGATTGGCGATGTGGACTGCCAAATAAAATTGGACTTTCGACTGCTTGTGCCTAGCTCATCCATGGAGCGTGGCGAGACGGAGCTGCTGCTATCCTTGATTGAGGTCGGACAGAAGCGCATATTGATGCATCCGCTGTGCGAGACCTTTCTCTTCCTTAAATGGCGACGTATACGCAAGTTCTTCATCATGAGCTTGGCCTTTCACACACTGTTTGTATTCTTGTTCACCCTCTATGTGATTGGGGTGTTTGTACGCAGCTGCAAGGCGGGTGAGGCATGTCAGGCGCCTGGCTATGTGACCACCATTGGCTACTTTGTCATTGTACTGAACCTGATACTGATGGGCAAAGAGATCTTTCAAATGGCGCACGGGCTGCATGGTTATGCGAAGTACTGGGAGAACTGGCTGCAATGGACAATTGTGTTTGGCGTGCTGTTAAGTGTTACGCCGGAGATCCTAAGAACTGGTGACCTGTGGTCGGTGCCATTATGGCAGCATCATGTGGCCGCAGTAGTTATACTTTTCGTCTGGCTGGAACTAATGATGCTAGTGGGTCGGTTTCCCATCT
This sequence comes from Hirtodrosophila duncani, assembly GCA_037043425.1. Lineage (NCBI taxonomy): Eukaryota > Metazoa > Arthropoda > Insecta > Diptera > Drosophilidae > Hirtodrosophila > Hirtodrosophila duncani. The sequence goes on along the minus strand of JBAMBM010000834.1, from coordinate 1,338,814 downwards.
TCGGTGTTTATGTGCAAATGTTTACAAAAGGCATGTTGAACTTAGATCTGTCAGAGGACCATATTAACCAATTGATACCTTTCTTCCTTGTACAGTTGCAGTGAACTTTGGTAAATTCCTGATGGCGTACATTTGCCTGCTGATCGCCTTTGGTCTGAGCTTTGCCGTGCTCTTCAATGATTACCCAGCTTTCGAGAACATCACCTGGTGCTTCCTCAAATCCATCACCATGATGTCTGGTGAGCTGGAGTTCGAGGACATATTCTATGGCGAATATGCAGTCAAATTTCCAGTCACCGCTCACATAATCTTTTTGAGCTTTGTGCTGCTCGTCACCGTCATCCTGACCAATCTGATGGTGGGCTTGGCTGTCAGTGATATCCAGGGTCTGCAGGTGTCTGCCACCTTGGACCGACTTGTGCGTCAGGCAGAGCTCGTCTCACGACTGGAATCCCTGTTCTTCTCGCGGCTACTCCGCCAAGCGCCCACCAATCTGATGCAGTTGTGCAAGCGCAGCGCCTTATTGCGAACCTCCCGCGACAAGCTTCAGTTTACAATACGACCCAATGATCCGCGCGACAACCAATTGCCGGAAGACATCAAGGTGAACATCTATAAGCTGGTGGCCGAAAGACGCGATCGCAATCTGAGCATACGTCGCCGCCAGTTCGAAAGCAACTACAACATATTCAGTCGCAGCCTGCAGCGCAAACCACAAGCTGAGTCATTGCAGCCAGTTCCATATGCTGCTAACCCCAAGCAAACACAGACCCAGTCGAAAGAGCCACCGCAGTTCTTCCAGATGCACGAACTGCTGCGCCCACGTTCCGCAACTAATGTGCCGGAACAGCTTCGCAGCACACTCACAGTCCACTCTACAAGTCAGTCGAATGCCAATGTCCAAGCTGCAGGTCTCAGTGAAGTGCGCATGGAGCTGCAGGCGCTGAAAACCACGCTGGATGAGCTGGTGAGCAAGTTTGATAAGTTTGCGGAGAACGCCACTCGGAAGTTAAACTACAGCGCCGATGAGCTGTGTCGCATGAAGCTGAAGCAGTCCACAAACGCAGATACACAGCGTCAAAACAACACCAGGAACAGGCATCAGACACACCATTGTTGAGTGAGATTAAATGTGGTTATTCTAATACAAATGTGGAAAAATAAAAATGATATAAAAATCGAAAAACATTTTTGATGCAGTAGTAGCAAATTGTCGAAAATCCAATCCAAAAAGGGCATAGCCTGGTGCACTTTCGTGGCTGAACTACGGAGGGAGGAACTTCAAGGAAGCTATAGATCGATATTTCATTTCATACCGAATATCGTCGGGAATAAACAATACCCGTTGTTGCTTTGAAGTCTTCAGTAATTCCTAATAATTTAATCGTTGTAATTTTTAATTGTTATTTGCAACAACTCTTATCCAAACTTCTTATCCTAAAAGATAAAAGAGGCATTCAGTAAAAATAAAAAACAATTTAATTTTCCACCATGTCGTTGATAAGGTATAATCTAAACACGACCTCAAAACAAGAGTAGATCAGTAATTAATTTTTGGCAATGCCATAAAAAGTTTGCTTTCTGGCTGAGTGAGATCAGTGAACCACAAACAGTGTAATCCGCCGGTCGCAAAACACTCAAATCCAGCAAAAATATGAAATTACTTACCGGTAAGTAATTTTAGTGGAAACAAATGTATGCCTATCGGCGAACTACACCGTGACTTCTATTTTCATAGTACTTTTTTTGGTGGCCGCCACTATCTGCTCGATTGAAGCTAACGACATCTGGCGCTCTGGCAGCCCTCCGATGCAAGTGCCCCAACCACCTCATAAAGATTTTGCTATACCAAAACCGGCATCGCCTTTGCTCTCGTCGCCGCCATTCTTCGATGATGCCTCTGATGATGGGTCCGGCAGTCTTTTGAGATTTTCTCATTTCCGTCAGGCAGGCAACATCTAAAATTGGCCATCGTGGAGTATTTTATGAAAACTAAAAATAAATCCTTCATATAAATTAAATTGAGATGAGTTGAAACTTAATCGATAATGCAGTTTTTCCTTGACATCATCGACTTGCTTTTATCTATGTAAAGTGCATTTTATGTGGATATCGACATCCGTCTTTCTACAGGGGATACTTATGAGAAACGTCTATAACAAATTCTTGACTTACCCTCGAAATACATGAATAGCCGCTTCCATTGAGTGTAAAACTCATATGCATATGTACGATTTAATAATTGTCAGCAATTAGTATTATCATACTTTGGTTGAAATTAGTAGAGGCGATGCAAAATAGTAGACGTTTTCACTCACACTTGTGCATCAAAATGTCTAGGTTTTCATTTATTAGTAATTTTCAGAGAAGTTCAAGGAATTTCGAATTTCCTACAATGTGGCCCTTTTATTGTTCTTCTATGTTTATCACGAATTTCATAAAACGTATCAATCGTATACCGATTCTATTAACATGTATATCAAATTCGAGATATGTAAATTTCAAGAAGTAAGCAAATTGTCTTGCATTTCTCTACAAACTTTGATTCCGGTTTGACCCACTTTCTTTTCGATTTTTCCTAATTAAGTGCTTAGTGTTCATCTCCACCTTAAAATACATAGGTTGTGTGAACATTTCTACCACCAAGCTCCAATGGCTCGGCCTGTGCGTTGTTTTCCAATAAAAACAGAGTTTTAGTTGAGTTTCTCATTTCTTTTGAGTCGAAATTAATACATACAGATATGCAAGACGTTGATAAAATCAGAATGAATTTCCATAAAATGCCATAAAAGTTTCCATGCGAAATCGGTTATAGGTATATACTGTATATTAGGAGGATATTAGAAGGTTATATAATTTGTTATTGTTTTAAAACTTATACTTAAAATTTTCGAACATATCTAAAGCAAATTTGAATTAATGAAATTTTCTTATGAGTGATATTAGTTTGTTCAGGTCGTTGGATTCCCTTCTTAAAATTAGATACTCAAGGACCCTGGTCCATTGGTTAGCCATTTATCATTGCTCTGGTTCCATAGTAGTGTATCCTCATCAGGCTGTGGATCGCCTGGAGCAATCAGTGTCCAAGTCTGCGTTTTTGGATTGTAGGCGAAATTCTTGGAATTGGATGGTGGCGGTGGTGGTGACTGACCCACCACAGGTGGCCTTGTGATGGGCACAATATTGGGCTTTGGATCTGATTGAGTTCGTCCACTTTGTATGTACTCTACCTGCGACTTGGGATTGGAGTAGACCGAGTCCACGGGTAGAGCAATGACCAACGCTAGGCAAAGCAGTGCCAAAAAAGCTAAACACAGACAAAGTTGGTGAAGATCACTTTGGTGTTTATTTGGAAACGGGCCTGAGAAGTAACTTACAGACGATGTAAATCAGCCGTAGCCCCAACATTGTAACCACAAAAGCTTTACTGATCAGACTGCCAGCACAATTGCGACTGCGTATGGAACTGGTTATGGATCTAGCGGAGAATGAGCACAGAGCACTGGCAACGACCTTTCACACATGAGATAACCACATGCACTGGAAGCTTATTAATTAGATTGTTTTTATTAAGATTGAGATTGAGAGATCTGACGCTGACGTCACCGTCTCCGACACGAGAGCCAGATTTCATTGAGAGTAAATGGGCTTGAATCTGAGATTTAAGAGGTATTTATGTAGATGGTGTGGACACCTCCAGCATTTTATGTTGTGCTACAGATGCCCAAGTGCAGTTGCCGTACACCTATAAAAAAGGCCGAATATTTGTTAGTGCTACACTTGTTTGACCCACAGTCAATCGCACCGCCAACTTACTTTGTCCACATCGAACAGCACAGTCGAAACGGCCAGAATTGTAATAGTTAATATTGTCGCTGCCACAAATAGGATTGTATTCGCTTGTTGTAGGGCAAGATTGTAGGCAGGCCAAATAGCGTGGCGATGCAGTGGTTGGTATTGGCGTCGTGGTGCTCACTGGGCTCGTGACTGGTTGACCACGGGTGAAGCCAAAGTTAGAGTTTGGTCGATTATCCCAGTTCTGGAATTGTGGATGGGCAGTGGTATATCCAGCCAACAGCAGGGCTAGCACTAAAGCTGTCATAACATGGAGAATTGTTTTTATTATTATCAGCGAGAAATCTTATCTCTACCGAAGACCCACTATGAGCAAGGCCAGACTCCATTTCCAGCGAGGTTTACGACTTAGCAGCTAAAACGCGTCTAAAGTTGGGCACGCAGTTCACTGAGCGTTTATAAGCAGCCAGCACTCGATTTTGATTTTGATTTTCGATTTTTGTTACTCTTCTGTGCTTCCGTCATAGGCTGTCTCTTGTGTGTTTTTTTCTCTTTCCATGAACCTGAATTGTTTATTAACTCTGTGGCTGTCAAAATTACAAATCAACTGTGCGTCATTCTGTATAAAAATCGAATAAAGACTTAAGTGAAACCAACTAGTTGGTGCAGTTGCTGCTGACTGATAAACAAAGAACATGGAAGACAGTCTAGCTTGCAATGCATTTAAGGATGTTCCAAAATTCTCTTCGGTTTGAAATTCGAGCAATGAAACGTATTTAATATGTCGAAGAGCATTTCCCGTTATAGTTTTTTTTAACTTTTAAATCAAATGTTATAAATTACGAAAATTGTGATATTCCTTATATCCAATTTTTTAATAATTTCCTTACGATTGATAAATTATGGGATATCCAACGAGAGCAAGTTTTTTTACAACTAAGTGTTCAAGCAAAATCGAATGTACAGATTGAAGTGGAACTAATGAGCAAATTTCCTTTTTTTTGCCAAATTGATTTTCTGAATTTGCTGTAAACAAATCAAATAGTACTTGTACATCAAAATGTTGTGCGTACGTTTATGTTTAAAAATTGTTAGCTATTGACATTAGTGTTGCCAGTTCCCGGAATATAAAAAGTACTCCACGTACATCGAAAAATTAGCGAAATAATTGCAGGTTTTGCGTTCTCCAAAATACTCAAACTAACAGAATTAGAAAATCGTTAGCAACACTGTTTCTTATCAATACATCCTGTGGCTCACACTCGTCCGTAAGACTATCTAAGCTTCGCCAGACCTAAAATCCATTTGTTTTCTGAAAAAACTGAAAATCTTGCATTATTGAAACTCATTTGTAATGTGGTGAGTTGTCAAGCCTTTTTGACTTATTTTATTGAATATTTTAAATATAAAGACTGAAAAGCAAATTTCAGAGTTGAGGATTGGATTTGTATTCTTAATGCTAAACCGAACAGATCTGATATTTCCTTTTTGAATTGCTTTTTAATATAGTCTTTCTTTACAAATGAAATGTGGTCTCCATTATTATAATACGTTTTTTATGTTTTTAATGATGATTTAATGATTTATCGGTATTGCTTCATTTTGACGTTTTCGTCAAGGGCTTGACTTTTCATATTGTATCGTACACATATATAGTATTATGTATAAAAAAATTATATACAAACATATTTCATTGCATTTAAGTTCTCATTATAAACGAAAAATATTAGGATACATTTTTGATGACATTTGATTTGGATTTGATTCTATTATCGTATGTGGGTTTGCCCCATCACAGCGTCAATTTCTGGTTGTTTTTCAAAAACCTAACTATACTTGGCCTAAACTATATATATATAGCAAATGCATATATAATGATGTCTTATACAAGTCTAGTGTGTAAATGGGAATTTGGGCAAACTATATAGATGCGAGATTTGGTCAAGTGGTGTTTAGCTATATACGGATTAAATATACATCTACATATTATTGTTTGGCTTATAGACTATCTTGCCGTATGGCATATACGCGTTGTTGTTGTTGCTGCTGCTGTTGGCGGTTGCGTTGCTGTGGTTGTCCCTGTTGGCGAGATGCCGGCGACATATAACCCCTCTTTGGGGTAAGATTGGCAGTGTTGTTTGATTGTTGCTGTGGCTTGTTATTGCGGGATCCGGATCCAGATGCCACGGTGGCATTTTGTGACAGTTGCTGTTGGTCACCAGCAAGGCATTTACGCTGTTCCGCCGTTAGTAAAAAACCGGTGAGCTTGTTATCCCAGATGATGAGGCGTATGATCACTACGGAGAGCAATTGCAGTTTTGTAGGCTGCTGCCTATTCGTGCGCTCCGAAACGAGTATGAAGTTGGGCGCATTTTTGGTGTCCAGAAGCACCTTCTGCATCTTATAGTTGATACCAATGACGTGGCCCGATTCTAGGGTGACCACATTCATCATATGCTGAAAGATTTCCATAACGACGCCGTGCATGTAGATGCACTGGTGATTCCGTACGTAACGCTTGAAGAACAAGTTGTTCGAATCGTCACCGGCCATCTTGGCATTGTACTTGCGCTCGTTGGCGATTTTCGTGAGCGCATGCAGTTCATCCGGAGTGCGAGCGGGCGGAGGGCAGTAGTTTAAGGCAGCCGCCAGCAGACGATGCACCAGGATGTCGGGGTATCGGCGTATGGGACTGGTGAAGTGCGTGTAAATGGGTATAGATAAGGCGTAGTGCCAGAGATCAGCCCCATCCCGCTTGCCCTCACTGCAGAAGTAGCTGCAATTGTTAGAAAAAATATTAGGCGAAATTCTTGGAGATTGTCGCTTTTGGGTTGGTTTACTCACATGGCGCGTGCCATAGGCTTCATTAGCAACTGGCTGAGAGCGGCGCTCATCGCCACTGGATCAGCCGCCTCGCTGCAAAGACGCGCCAAGCTCTGCTGTATTGCCTTCGAAGAGTTGTAGTCCAAATTAAGACCAAGCGGGAGTAGCTTCTCGCGGAGCGCCTTCAACGATTTCATCAGCGGAGGCGGATGGCTACGCAGCACCGCAATATCCGGGTAAGCGGCATATATGAAACGGGCCACAGTCTGATTAGCCAACAGCATAAACTCTTCGATCATCCGATTGGCCTCGCGCTGCTGCTCTACCTCAAAGCTTTGCGGTTCGCCGGTCAACGGGTCAATGGTGAAGCGAACTTTGGCATTGTTGATGGTGAGCGCACCATTGACAAAGCGCTGTTTGCGCATGGAGCTGGCGAGGCCATGCAGCCAGAGCACACGCTTGCGTACATCCTCCACAGTGAAGTCGTTAAGGATGTTGGGGAAATCGTGTTGGGTGAAGCGCTCGTGCGGATTGTCAATGATCTTCTGGGCATGCTCGTATGCAAACTGGCTGCACGAGTTGATCACAGTACGCGCAAAGGCCGGCTGGGCCAACATCGTGCCCTTGCTATCGAGACGCCAAAAAACGGAGAAGGCAAACTTATCCTCGCCGGGCAGCAATGAGCAACGGAAGCATAGAGTCTGCGGCAGCATGTGAATGACCTCGTTGGCCAGATATATGGAAGTAGAGCGCTCCTTAACAATGTTGTCCAGCTCGCTATTTTCCGCCAAATAGTGCGACACGTCCGATATGTGAACGCCAACCTCATAGACGTTATCGCTCACCTTCTCGATGGACAAAGCATCATCGAGATCACGCGCCGTCAGCGGATCAATGGTAAAGATGCAACACTTGCGCAGATCTCGGCGATGTAGCAAATCCGCAGGACCCACAGGAGGCGCTGCCTGGGCGTACATGTCGTTAAAGCGCTGCTCGTAGGGTCTGACGTCGCGCAGACCGTTATGGAAGAGTATGGCCTTTAGTTCATCGCACAGGTTCCCAGCTCGACCCACTGGTTGCACCAAATCGGCAATGCAATGTCCGTTGCAGTCAGTCTCAAGTATATGGGCCAAATAGAGCAGGCCGCCGACATCCTCGGGTTGCTTGTTGCCAATGTGATCGTTGCAAGAGCTTTGTAGGATGTAGACCATTGGCACGCGCATGTCATAGGGACGGAACTTATAGTACAGCTTATCATCGCCCAGCTTTGTGGGATTGGTGAAGGAGATTGTGCCAACTATTTGCCGCAGCTCGGTCTGCTTTGTGATGGCTATCACAAATGCTTTCGGGCAGTTGTCCGTCGACGCAACGACTACATTGTCTACATCCTCATCGGTATCCGAATCCTGTGACTCAGTCTCATCCGACAGCTCCTCATCGTCACCTTTAAAATCAATAAGAGATAGATACACATGATATCAATAAGAAAGCTTTGCTCACCTAGCGATAAGGACTGTTTGCCCCCACTGGGGTCGCTGCCAATAGGTGCAGTTGTAGCACCAGCCGGAGCGCCGCCCACATTTAAAACGAAGGCGCGCACTGTATCCCCATCAAAGGCGTATCGTCTCGCAACTGGCAGCAGTATAATGCCATCCTGGTCAAGGGCTTCCCGATCGTTGGACAAGGTAATGAACGCCTGGCGATTGTTCTTACGATTTACACGTATCTCTTCTTCCACGATGCGCCCAAAGCCGGCACGCACCAGGAGCTGTGCATAGTCCTCCAAATGCGTAAAGTTTCCGGTAAACTTTAGCTCTGCTGGCAATGCCTTATCGGTGCCCACATGTTGCTGGACGAGTTTGTTAATATACGCACGCATCGCATCCAGCTCCGTCTTTCGTGGAGTGTTTCCAGTATTTCTCCGTTTCCTGCGATTCCGCTTGCGCGTTGATTCAGGCGTTGTGGCGTTGGTGCTCCCGCCACCACCACTATCAGGCTTCTGTTGTTGCTGCTGCATTGGGTTACTGCTGCTGCTAGTGCTCGACAGATCCGACTCCCGCCGAGTTCGGGTACCAACCAGACGCTGTTGCTGCTGTCGCTGACCGGAACTCATCTCGCTGCCACCATCTATGCGACGCATTGGCTGTCCATGAACAGGAACACCTTGGGCATGGCTAGGCATTTGATTGATATTTTGGCGCTGTCCTTGCATTATGCTATCGCTAAGCGTCGACCACTCCAGCTGGGCGAGCACGTCATTCTGCCGTATAAGTTGATTAGCAACAGCATTCACTTCAGGATTCAGCAAGCTTAGCCTTTGCACCAGCGCTTTTAAGGCCTCCACCTGGTCATTGAGCACCTTCTTGGATTTAGGAGTCTTTTTAAGACCCTGTGACTGAGTCTGCGCCTGTTGGGCTTGCCAAGGTGATCCCCCCATCGAAACTGGCGGAACCGGTTGACGCTGCACGAGTACTGATGGCGGCATTGGTGGCATAGCCGGCTGCATAGGATAATAGATGGGCACACCGATTGGAAAAGGCATTGTTGGAACTGCATTTCCAGCCATAAATTGTGGAGCTACCGCATTATTGTGCGGACTGTTAAACACTTGACAGGGCCCAACAACAGTAACAGCTGAAGCCGTTTTGGTCACTACAAGAGGATAGCTATGAACCCGAGCCTGGGGTTGTGACGTAAAAGCCCGCATAAATCTGGCCGCAGCCTCATTCGCCGATGCGACAGAGTTCGCTTGCTGTTGCTGTGCACATACGTTCATGTCCTGTCGCGTTTGCTGTAACCGCGTGGCCAACTTTTGTGAGCGTACACGGAGGGCATCAATTGCCCCGGCATTGATGGTATTATTATTGTCATTGGCCAAGACCGACGCCGCGGGTACGGGTGTATGTGTATTCGACGTCCTCGTTGCAGCTGCGGACACTTGTGTACGTCTACCACTTGTATTTTCTAGACCTTCTGAATCCACGCTCGATGTTTCAGACATTTTAATAACAGATAAAAGAAAGCAACAGTTATTGTTGTCTACAAATGAACAATGAATATTTTATGCAGTTGTTGATGTCAAATCCAAAGTCTATATGTATCAAATAAGTTCCAGTGTGTTAATTTCGCAAAGTTACAAAAATTCGTCTAATCAGACACAGTCGTGAACTGACAGACTCGGGAAGTGGTATTATATTTACAGTATTTTTTAAAATACTGAATGATTCACGTTCACGTTGATAACTGTTACTGACGCTGTCGGAATTTCCTACAGCAACAGCAACACACATACACATAGCAAATGATAGTCAACATCTTTTGCTTAGTTAAACTCCTTTAACCAACCGGCAGTAAAATAATTTACAAAACTCATTCATGCTGCCCATCTTACAAAGCACTTACATACTAAAACATTTCTCCGATGTAGATTAGAATTTGCACTTGGGAAATAGATTTTTTTGAGATATTTCTAGAGATAGCCGTGACACCGGTTTTAACAAAAACGCAAAACATTCAGAAATCAACTATTGGAATAGCATTAATGAAATTTGTCAGTATTTAACCAACGTTTGCCAACACTCCCCAAACAGCTGTCTATCGTTTTCCACTTGAGCAATCAGCTGCTTCTCGAATGCTTGCAAATGTGTCGGTAAAAATGTATCAAAAAATTATTTCCAAATAGAATAATTAGACATCTAGTTATTCTAATTTGAGCGCACAAACCAAATACGCCAACCATATACATATATATGCACGTATCTCTAACGCGACGCATGGACAAACACAAACATAACTTGACAGTGGCAGTGTTGCGTCTGCACCCCACTGCAGCGCCATTTGTTGTTTTTGCTGTTTGCTGTTTCTGATTGTAAACAAATATCATTCTATGTGCATACAAAAAGTGTCTAATAGCTGAGGCGCCCATAAAATGGACAACAAAAAGGACATCTACAACTTGTGGGTGCAGTACACGACAAAGGTAAGACGTGCTAGACCCAGAGGCATGGAGTGTATATAGCCGAGTGATTTGGTGGTGAGTGAGCAACGGTGCCGGGAGGGGTGACGTGTTTTTGGCATTAATCACCGCCAGCAACGCACTTTGCGTTTGAGGTTTCTAATCAGCGTGGGCCCAGCCGAATGTAAACAATAGCCTAATTTATCTGAAGTAAGGCCGATATGGCAGCACCTGCTGCAAACAAAACCCTGGCGATTACATAATCAAAGAAAGGCTCATCATTCTATACATATGGCCCTACCCCTCCCTTGATCCCTCGTTTTCTTTGTTGCAGAACGATGAAACGTACTTTCGTGAATTTGTTGCCCGCTTTGTGGCCATTTGGCGTAGCCAGCTGCAATTAGAGTTTCAGGCCACCGATTGCCCCTTGTGGCATGAGGTGAAATCAGACAATGGACCACACCTGGGACGGCTGCCTGATGAACTATTGCCAGCCATAGGTAAATTCATAATTGTGGCACGCGATACCTGTGACAACGCAGAGGGTGCTTTGGAAGAGGAGGCCATCGAACAGGTTGCCATACTCATCGAATGCCTGGTGATTGTCTGCCGACACTTTGACAACATATTAGCTATCATTAAGTATGAGTACAAGCCCAATCTAATCGCAATACTCTCCAAGGTTTTTAAACACGTAAGCATAATCAATGATATATGTAAGCAATGTATATGGATAACGCTATATAATTAATTAATTTTGCAGCAAATGAAGGAGCGTCGCGTATCTCCCGCCATGAGTCATCTGTTTGGTAGCTTTTCAGCATTCCTGGAAGTTATGTACGATCCGTATCTCACATGGCGCAGCTTTGTGCGTGGCCACAGAGCAGATTACAGTAGTCTATCATACAAACCTCATGCGGTACATGTTGAAATTGTGCCCTTCATATATGGTTAGTTGGCGCCCCGACTATTCCAACTATGAATGATTGATTGTTTGGTTCTGCAGACTGTTTTCAGGAGGAGGAACTGTTCAGGTTCGCAGACATCGGTGAGAGCCTGCTGCATGTTCTTGGTGCAATCATTGCCGGCTCACAGGTATCTTCCAAATGGCTTCCTCAAATTCTTGCGTAGTCTTTTGTTAACAATTTCAATTTGTAACGCGTCACTTCTTCCACCCAGCTAGCTCTCTATATGTATATACATAGATTGTATATCCTGTGTACCAACTTTTTGTTCACCAACCTTCTCATATTCTCATTACCCAATCACTATTACCTCCATCTGTGCCATTACCTAGTCTAATATCATTCGTTTTCATTTGTTAATCGTTTGTTTCCACTTCAAACGTAGTATGTACATATACATACATATTCATAGAAGTGTGTATAAGTATGTACATATGTTTGTGCCATCTAAACCAATTTGCAGAAAACTCTAAACTCGACAACCAACACGTCAAATAGTATTACTAACGCTCTAACTTCCTCGTCGATTGCCCCCCGCTTGGGTGATGGGCTGCTTCTAAACTGTGATAACATGGTGAGTGGTAAACACAAGCTTCTGCTTCTGTAAATGTTGTTGTCTGGTTTGTCTGGTCCTGGTCCCGTCATGGTCATGCTCATGTCTATCGCTTGTTGTATTTGTTGTTTCTCTGTATGGTCTTGTCTAATCAGTGATACTTTGTTGTTGTCTTTGGGGATATGCAGCGCAATGGGATGAGGGCCATTTGCCCAGCAACGGTGTCCATCATCATGGCCATCCTGCAACAGTGGGAGAGCGCCAGGAGTCTTCGCCGCGTGGCGCTCAATTGCTATGCACTGATGGTCATTGTCCTGCAGAAATCTAGTCCTGAAGAAGTGAGTGAGTCCTCGCCATAATCGACTTCTTTTAACCATCTTCCTTCTGCCTTCTGCAGCGCCAAATAGATCTAGTTACGTTAGTTCAGCTTTATTGTGATGCACTGCAGCAGCTGTTGGCCACCAAGCACTTTGATAATGCTAATCCCAGCTTTGAGATTGCCAGCGATTGTGATGTGGCTATTGACATGACTGCTCTATCAGCCAGTGTAGCTGCAGTGCAGCTGTTTTTGGATGGCGAAGGCCCTCAGGAAGGAATTAGTGAAGCCGTTGGGGAAACCAATCTGTTGGAGCTGCTCTGCGGCCTACCAAAGCTTATAGAGGTATATGGCATCCACTTTTCTTTTTCAGTTCCGTTTGAATATATCGAAACCTCTGTTCACTTTTCAGCCCTGGAATGTCTCACACACCAGTGCACTGTGCAGCACCATGGATGCATTGGCAATTATAGCCAGCAGTTCGCCACATATGGTAGAGCAACTGCGTCAGGGCGATCGAATTGTGCGAATCTTTAGCAGTTTACGGGAATTTGGGCCGCCGACTGTGACCTTGCTAGAGGCATGCTTCGGCATGGGCTACAATGCCAAGGAGCATCTGCTTATATTACCCGAGGTGATGCTGCACTTGCTCGACTGGCTGCCCGCCCTGCAGGAGCAAGAACAGTTGCATATTAGTGTCCTGGTTCTTAAGGGCTGCACGGACAACTATGCCACGTAAGTTGAAGTCTACTCTAGCAAGCTCCAGCTTCTCATTTTTATTTGTTTAGCAAATCTGTGGCCTGCAGCAGTCGAGTCATCAAGGCGGTGTGTGGCTGCCTTTTGCAGGGCGAGAATCTCAGCGATGCCTGCGCCCAGAATTTAATCAAGCTGATTGAGGAGCTGAGCAAACTCAGCATATTGCCCGTGGAGCTCAAGTGCATATTTGCACTTTTGAGGCTGGGCAGCCAGTTTGCCCAGGGCAAACAGCTGCAGCAGACCCTTGTGCTGGTTGCTCTACAGAGTCTCCGTGGTGGCAGCAACTGTTGTGCGGAATACTTGACCATTGATAAGATCTCGGATGGCATTGTGGTGCCGGATATACGAAACTGGACCATCTCCGGCTCATATGGTTTTATATTTCACATACTTGTTCGCTTTAATCCGTTAAAAGAAGTGGAAGATCAGAGCGGGAAAAGTAGCAGTAGCTATAGGAGAATGTTGCTGAGCTTGCAGACGTCCAGTGGCATCGGCTTCGAGGTGTTTGTCCAGGCCAATGGCAATGTGGTGGTGGCAGCCCTAACCAGGCGGGAGTATCTCACTTCCTCCACTGCCACCAAAACGTTGCTGGATGGCCAGTGGCATTACCTAACAGTGGCCATAACACCACCAAAGCGACCCTTCTCCTACAGCCAAATCAATATTTATGTGGATTTTGTGCAGAAACTCAGCGCTACGCTCAAAGTGCAGGCCATCAATGAGGTAGAAGCTGTAATTGGAAGATTCTATTCATCATTAGTTATTTTAATTCTTTTCTTGTAGCCTTTTACCAGCTGTGTCATTGGTGGAGTGGTAGAGTCCCAGAGAGAGGCAGCCGCAGCAGCAGTAGGAAAGACTAGTTCCACTGCCATGTCGCGTTCCACCTCGCAGGAGACTAGTTCCGGCTACAAGGGCATGTTACCCAGTCTTCTGGAGCGCACGCTCTCGGCAAACGTATGTTGAATACTTATGCTTTAACTGCTCCAACTCCCTACTCTGTGCTCCTCAGGTTTCCAACTATTTTACGCTGCCCATGCGCTCCCAAACTGCCTTTGATCCGAACGTGAAAAATTTTCCTATTGGCATGCAGGACACGGTCTTTGGAGAGCAGGGCTGCCTACAGGGTCACCTTGGTGGCGTGCTATTGGCGGACCCCACCACCAGCTTGAAGACCATCTTCGATGCGGGCTTAAACTTTTGCTCCATCTTCTCGCAGGACAATGATCTGCTTGAGCTGAACTCAAGATTTGTGTTTTGCTATGCGCCTGGCGCAGTTTGGCAGGGCCACTGTCAAGATTTGATACCAGGCGGCAAATATCCGGCCAGAATCCAGGCGCAGCAGTACAAGATCGTCAAAATTCAGGAAACGATTAACAGCATTGGTGGCATCAATGCCATTTTGCCCATACTGCATCGGTTGGTGAAGACGGAGGAAGGAGCAGACATATCCATTGGCAGTAGCAGTGATGAAGCCATGTCCTCGCCCACACCCACGGCGGAGGAGTTCACCGACTGGGAAATGCTATCCTCAAACTCGTACACGGAGTGGAAGATGATACGTCATCCGCTGGCCAACTTCCTGTGCCTGTTGCGCTACCTAACCCACGACAATGAGCATAACCAGGAGCAGCTGTTGAACGGCGAGTGCCTGGCCATCATTGGCACCATACTGCTGCGTTGCCCGCCTGCGCTGTTTGATGTGAATGCCCTCATGGCCACTCACTTGCTAATGGAATCCCTCCAGGCGCACAAAGCGACTGCCAAAGCGGCAGCTGGTTCTGGTGTAGATCTTCTGGACGCTCTCTATGCTCACATTGTCTTTGATTTTGGCATCTGGTCGCGCCTGCAATTCCCCATCACTCTGGGTCATATTCAGTACCTCAGTGCAATGATAAAAAATGACCGCAAGTTCTTCCGCCGACGCTATGGAGTTCAATTCATACTCGATGTAGTGCGTCAGTACTACAGCACGCCGGATAATATAAGCAGTGATGATGCGAGAACTATACGTGCCACCCTCTTTGGAATTGTGCGCTTTTATCTGCAGAAGGATGTAAACATTAGGGAGGTGAATGCTATGATCGCCTTTTTGGCATCGGTGCGGCAGGATGTCGTCCTGGTGGAGTTGCTTGAAATGTTAACTTTGTATGTGCGTGGCGGTAAGAACTGCAAGGATCAAATGATTCTCCTGCTCCATGAGCCTCAAACCGCCAGTCTCATTTACAATTTCTTCGTGGACAAGAGCTACACCAATGAGATTCAGGAGGCGGCCATAAGGGTAAGCGAAAATACCTACCGTCCACCCCCATCCATATCCAATTTAAGCCTTTACCTTTTCTAGTTTATCAGCGGCCTGCTGGCCACCTCGCGGGTGCATCAGAAATACAAGCAGGTCCTGCGTCTTTACGACCAGAGCAGTGATCAAACCATGTTTCCAGGATTCTTCTCATTCATTACACCCATGTCGCTCAGCTCCACCATACTCTTTCACCTAGTGGATGAAATGCTGGGCATTCAGCCGGATTATGCTGGCCTCATATTTCTCGTTTACCATGTGAGCAGCTGTGAGCTACCGGTGAAGCTGGAGATCGCCAAGCGCCTGCTCCAGACCACGTTCGTTAAACAGCAGTCTAAAGCGGCCATTGCCACGCAAACTGGTTGGCAGGAGTCCATTGCCAGGCTGCTTATCCGCAAGCCCATCACAAGTGGTGCACAGCCTGATGAAGAGAAACGACGCAGCTTTGGCATAAATTTGGATGTATTGCTGGAGGACAACTCGAGCTTTCTGGCTCAGGCCGATCTCATTACATTCTCGGATCAGGAAATTGGGCTGGCTCAGCTACAGCAGCAGCAACAAGATGAGCAAAGCGATAGTGGTTTGATACTCAACGAGATTCAGGCGAGTGTGTCCGAGGCAGCCACTGTGTTAGAGAGTGAAATTAAGGGTAAGTTACTTCCATCATCCTCTACAGCTGCTGCTGCTGCAATTGCTCATTTTGGTTACTTTCAGAACTGGCCGAGTCCGTCTCTGGTGCTGTAGTGGAAAATGTGAACAGTGTTTTCTCTGTGATACGGCAGACTACCCACGACATACAGGACACCTTTGAGTCCCTCACGCTAGGCAGCGCCACAGACACTGTTGACGGCGACACAAGTCAGAGTCAAAGTCACAGTCAGAGTACCTCCATGCAGCGTGCCGAATCCTTAAGCTCCGATAGTTCCACGCAGAGTCCGCATGGAGCACCGAAGAAAAGTGACTCCCTGGAGGTAATCTACCATATCCATATCCACAGAAGAGATCTCATTTCACTTCGTTGACATTTTAGAGCACAAACGCCTTTGACTTTGTGGCCGATGGCGATGTGGACACCGAAGAGCAGCTAGTTTATCTTGTATCCAACACACTTTTTAACATATTCTGGCGCGGCATTCCCAACGATCATCCCAATTGCTGGCAGGAGCGCGGGCAGGTTCTCGGTTGCATCAATCTTCTAGCCCTTAACAATGAGCTCATCACTTCCCATCTTTCGCTGCGTTTGCGCATTCTGGAGATGGCCGTTCAGGCCTCCCTGTTTGATCTTTCTGAACATGGCAGCCAAACGCTTATCAACCAGGAAAACGCCTCACATATCTTGCGCATGGTCTACGAACTTGTGGTGCTCGGCTCCAATGAGGATGAATCCAAGAAGTGCTCCACCAAGCTGCTTGATGGCGTGTTGGCTTTACTGGATGCTCTAATGATATTCCAGCAGGGCTCCTCTGATGACTGGTCGGATATGATACGGTTGTGTTTGGGCCTGCTGTTGAAATGCTCGCATCATCCGAATCCTGGCATTGTGGCCATGGCCACAGCCAAGCTGCATGCCATACTGCAAAGTCGATCCACAGAGGATCCTGCAGAGCTTTCCTATTTATTGTATAGCATCAATCGAGCCTTGGATCAAGCCATCGAAGGTGAGTTTTATATAGATTGTGCAAGATGTCATATAATTTCTATAAACTTCTTATTCTCTTAGTTGGCAACCCCGAGGAGTATTCATTTCTTATGCCAGTGATGAAGGCTTTGTTGGAAAAATGTCGCTCAGCTTTCAATTTGGATAACACTCTACCGGATCTGCCTTCTACTTCTTCTGGTCCCGTTTTCTTCAACGATTTCCAAATGTACAGCACCAGTAAAAAGTGGCGGAACTTCATGGAGCGTATGGTGAGTTCTAAAAACTACATAGATCTGGTTCACCAGACCAGGAAGCTATAGTTAGTACTCATATGTAGAGAACCTGGTCAACGCCGGGTAAAATTTTTAGTATATATATTGGGCTCGTTGTTGAAGGTGAGGCAGGATTACAGGTGTTATATGTAAATATTTTTTTATACCATTCACAAAATTGTATACTATCATGGTATATATAAATTGTCAACGCAATGCATAGAAAGAAGCATTTCCGACTATATGAAGTATATATATTCTTGATCAGCATGCATGGGGAGTCGATGTACCCATGTCCGTACGCCTGTTTCAACCCAAAGGTCTCAGAAGTCTTAAGAGCTACAGAGCTGACATTTTTACCAGATTGTTCTTTTATCTGTACGCTGCTCAAGTTCGAGATTCATCCAAATTGGCCAACTTATCATATAGCTCCCATAAAACCAATTATTCTGGAATGAACACTGATTCTGATTTCTGATTTTCATCCATATCAAACTAAATTCGTTTTGTATTCATTTGAAGAGGCACCACGTATGTTGACCAGATTTGATCTAGATCGGTTATAGAGCTTTCCTAACTTGTTGACTCCTAATTTACTCCTTCTTAAGGTTCCGCTAATTTCGAATCGAAATACCTGTTCACAATGAGAACTACTCAGCAGCAATATATTGCTATAGCAACTTAAAAAATGCTTCGCTCTTGCTATTGTGTCTATATTTACAAAGGTCTACAGAAGAGTAAACGTTACTTAACACATTCCTTACCCATTCTTGTTTATAGAAATAACCATGGTGCAAGTATAAGGGGATGTCGTGTTTACAGCCCAAAATATCCAATGTTATCAAATATTTCAATAGTTTCTTATTTATATATTTTCATGATGTTTTACTTTCTTCGAACTAATTATTTAATTATCTTACTTACATATAGATATATAATATACATATATAGAGTACGTACATATATACTTCTATACAAAATACATATTACAAATTTAACAAGTCTTTCGCGTGCACACGCATATACATTCTATCATGTCATCAAATCGTCTACTTTTTGACATCCTATGAAGTATATTAAATTTAGTTTAATATAGTTTATGATTTTTTGGCAAGATCTGATGGAGAGCATTGAGCTTGCGTTCAACTTCTCTGTCGGTGTGCGGGCTCTTAAAGAGCGTCGTATCAAAGACACCTTTGGTAGTCCGCTTGAGTGTGAAGTCGCTTGCTCGCTCCGTTCCAGGCTGTAATGCTAACGAGGAGGCCCCTCCTCCACGGCTATATGCTGGCCGAGTTGTCCGTGTGCCACGTCCATTATGCACATTGAACTGTTGATAGGTGGGCGGTGCAACAGTGCCATCGTAGTAGCTTTGGGAATGAGATTTCTGGATGGTCACGCTGGTGGAAGCCAATTCGGTGGTTGTGCTGGGCTTGGCATTCGATGACTGACTGCTACGATAGCGTGAGGTTCCTCGATTTCTGCTGCGGCTTGTGGTCCTCGGCCTAGGCGTACTGGTCACCACTGTAGGCACGAAGTAGCTGGTTGCGGTGCTGCGTACATGCATCGGACTCCAAGGCGCCAACGTCGTTGTCGTTGACGTCGGTTTCGTTGGGGGAGTCACGAAAGTCCTCTTCTGTTCCACATATTGTGAGCCATGCGCATCGGTATCCAAGTAGGAGCCAGCGTCATAGGCCTCTTGCAGCTCTGGAACATCCAGGTTATGTTTCTTGGAGACTACCGCTGAGTTAGGTCCGCGCTTGCGTTTCCTTCTCTTAGCCGATGTCTTGAAGCTGCCGGCCGTCTGAGTGTCCGTTGAGGAAGAGAGATCATTGGGTATAGAGCTGCTGTCTGCCAGAATGGGCGGGTAGGACTCTTGTTGCTCTTCCTTATTTGATGCCTCGAAGGGTATAGGATCATAGATGGGCACCTCGTAGCTGGATTTTGGAAAATCAAAGCTGGGAAATTTATGATTTGGATTGAGTGGTAGTTCCTGCGAGGGCGGGGCATAATCCTCTTGAGGATAAGTCTGGACAGGGTGTGGCTTCTGACCCGTCGGATGGGCATAGCTTGTGGGCGGCTGCTGTTGCCTTGGAGGCTCAGCAAATCCGCCACCGTGGTCTGAAGGGTGGTGCTCATAGTTTTCGACATATTGAGGATGGCTCGCGTGGAAGGTTGTGCTCAACTCAAACGAAGGTGGAGAATAGGCTATTTCAATGTTGGAATTATGTTCGGGCGCTGCCTTAGGAGGTTCAGCAAAGTGCTGCTGTTGATGATAACCGGCATTGGGAATCTTTTGGTCGTATATGGAGTAAGAGTCTGGTGCAGGCGGTGAAGGTGGAGCAGCTGGCGCTGAATGGGAATAGCTGGGTATGTGAACGGGAACCGGAGCCGGAGCTGTGGGAACGCCATAGTGTGTAGATGGTGGAGCCGGCTGTGGAGGAGCCCCATAGTGTGTAGGTGGTGGTGGAGGGTGAGAAGGAGCTTCGTAGTGTGTAGACGGGGGAGGAGGGTGATGAACTGGGGGAGCTCCATAGTGTGTTGATGGTGGAGGAGAATCAGGAGGGGCTCCATAATGTGTGGATAGTGGCGGCGAATCAGGAGGTGCTCCATAATGTGTGGATGGTGGCGGCAAATCAGGAGGGGCTCCATAGTGAGTAGATGGTGGAGGAGGATGAGCAGGAACAGAGTCGTAGTGATGCGACAAAATAGGATCTGCAGATTCATAACTGTTTGGAGCGAAGCTCTGATGCAGTGGGGGTACACCATACTTCTGATGAGGTACATGATCGTAGGAGGAGCTTGGCCCTGGAGGTGAGTCATCGCCGCTAACACTATACTCCAAGCTGGGAAACTTGTGAGCACCGTATAGGTCATGATCGTCGTCCTGACTACCGTAAAAGTTCAGATCCATAGACTGTGCTTCATAGCTGGTGGAAGGTATCTTAAAGTCGGGGCTATCGAATTTTAAATTATGAATGTCATCGATGGAAAAGCTGGGCTCCTCAATGTGCGTGGGAAAGGAGGATGGACGAAAAGATGGCAGCGATGGCTTGTAGAAACTGATTGGAGGTCCATGTTTGTAGTTCGGTGGCCCATATTTGATCTTTGGATGTGGAGACTTGATGCGCCTATGCAACTTCGAGCGCTTCGTGGAGCGGCTGGAGCTTTTGAACAGGCTAAACGGCGGCTGCCGTCGATATCGTGTGAGCTTTTCAGCGGTTGGCAGCAGTTGATGATCAGCATCCTCATTCGGATTGGCCACAGCCACCGCGGTGGAGTTGTTATTGGCGTTAACAACTGATAGGGGCAGCAGCAGTGACACAGTCAGCTGCAATAAAAATTCAAAAAATATATTAAACTGTGGCAGGGGAAAAGGGTAAATCTCTCAATTTGGTTGAACACAAAATTGTCACCAAACACCGAAACTTTCACCACAAAGTTTGTCTTAAATTATTGCTGATTGCAAACATTTTGAAGGTTGTGCACCTTTGACTTTTAGCCTGCCTATAAGAAAGAGGCAGCTGGAGTTCGAGCATTAACGACGTTTGGTGCGGTAAGCTATTGCATATATGCTGGCTTCTCTAGGCTTCCGCCTCACGTAATGCAGTCGCAGTCACGAGGCGGCGCGTACGCTTGCTGTTGGTTGGACTCTCTGTAATTGGTTACATCGAACGCCGGCTAGGCTGCCGCCGCCTGCCTGGCTTGCAACAATAAACACACGCAATTGAAAGAAGGAGAAGCAGTAGCCGGAGTTGTACAGGGAATTCGTAGCTCGAAATAAGAGGCGGCATGCATTGAACCTGAACATGGTGAATACTGCGTCGTCAACATCATTTCAGGTTCAGCGGGAATTCGTTTTGTTGCATTTTGTTTTGGTTTTTGCTTTTGCTTTTGTGTTTTTGTTTTCTTTTGATTGCTACAAATTGTCACCACTAGTTATTACTATGGCATGCCCCGGCTTGGCTTATATTATCACAAGCTCAATGCACTTTTATCAAGTATAGCGAAACTTATTAGAGAATAGCACGTTTTTCCTGTGTTGGCTTTTATATCAAAATTTTAGAAGAAACAAATCAATTTTGATCTTTAAAATGAATTAAAATTTGCCTAAGAGAGTAATGGTAGGTTGAAAGAAATCTTTTGAAGACAATTTTTCATAATACTGAACAACGACAGAAGTAATTTTGGAAAATTCTCGGGAAATTCAATAATTTAATAAAAATTCCTAAATAGAAAGTAAGGGTATGGTTTTACCCTTTACGAAATATTACAGAATTTAGGTAATTTTAGTAAATTTTGGTACACATTTGATGGCGATAATTCTCAGTAAATTCTAGAAGTTTCTGTTCGATTCGGGATCACTGGTAGAGCAGGATAGAATAACCCCTAGATGGTCGGAATCGGTGAAGTAAGTGCTCTCGAATATGGAGCCCCCGTCCTCATATCTTTTCATTCATTGCATTAATTTATGAATTATTCGATTATCGTAATATATTATATAAATTTTTTTGTCAGACGATCTTGAGGTGTTTTCCAAGTTTCCAAGTCAAAACAAGATAAGACAAATTTAAATCGATTACTCCCAATATATAGTACTCTAAATTTTATCCCACTTCTGGTTCGAGTTTTCCATAAATTCTACCTTGTGTGAAAATATCCAAACTCTCAGATGTAGACTGCGAGTTGTTCCCCAATCAGTTGGTCAATCAGATCAAAGAATTATATATACACATTTAGATTGAATGCTAAGCTTTGCCTTGCATTTTTAAATTTTCGATTGCTTGCTGCTATGACATATATTTTTCAACCATATAAAGGAGACTAAAAGCCTTTGCCACTGCTTCACTTTCCTCTTTTTCGAGACCCCAATATTGTGTTGACTGAGGTTTGGTCCTTTGCAGCTAATTTTGATTTTATTGAAAAGCCTTAATTTTAGGAACACGTTTTGTTACATTTTCTTATCCGCTGAATGCAATGTTCGCTATAAAACTACATCCTTCAAAATTGAATACCACAAATATTTTCAAATATTCTATTAACGTCATCTTCTACATCATCTTTTATACATAGTTAACTTATTAGTCAAACACTTACAAAGCACACACAAGCACATATTGAATTGCACATGTTTTTTGTCGATGATGCTTAGATAAAGCGCAAAAACTAAAAACTAAACGGTGAACGCATATAGAAAGCACAGTTATGTCGTTATTTCAAAATCGTCACAAAGCATTGATATAAACAAAACTTTAAAACTTTCATTAAGGCTCGCCAAGTCTTTTCTTTTAGGCTTATGGTTTTGTGTGGGTTTCCTCGCACTTGAACGATATTTCACGATGGCTTCAAAGTTAGTATTGGCATGGGATTGTGGATGTTGCTAGCTGTGCTTGCGCACCCGGTCACGACTCGTTGGACTTTCTTTCGGCGACTGAGCTCGCTCCAAGAAAGTGGTCTTGTTTTGTTGCTTGAAGCCACTGTATAGGCAGCTGTGGAACCAGTCAAATGACAAAGCAACGACGAAAAGCCAGGCCAACAACAACAATAACTCCAACAATAACTCCAACAACGATGCACCCACCAGGCAGAGATTTAGGCAGAAATCTTTGTGTTTCATGCTCACTGCCTTGGAACGAAGGCACAGCCCTGCAGGCAGCCAGGCAGGCTGCTGAGCTAATTGAGCATTTGCACCTGCCCAAGCGTTGCCATAGTCAGGAGAAGACAACGTCTAGCTTATATAAGGAATCCCACTCATTTGGCCTTGTCTCAAAAAATCTGCCAATGATATTAAGAGTCTGCTTATTCGTATTCGTGTTAGATTCGAAGATCAAGAAAAACTAGTTTAGCTGCTCTCCGGGATGCTAGCGATCACTTCCTGTAGCTTCATGCATATCTGCATGCAGATTAAACTTGAACCTGAACGGACGTGACTTTGACGTGGACTGGAACATGCTCGAAATTCATCCGAACGAACGAAAGCGAAGATCAAAAATACAAACATCAGCTTAAGTCGTCGCCAATTTCAATCTCTGTAACGATTTCCAATTGCAGGTAAAACCACTTTATGATCGCTACCAGCGCGAAATTGAGCTGCATCTGTGGGAGCCCATTAATCGATTTTGGGCCGAGTGCTATGAAGCCTGCAAGGCAGCCTCCAAGCAACGCGCCTCCTATCAGGCCACCAACCGCAGACTGTTCCAGCAAAAGATCTATATGCCTTGGAAGGTACGTCAGGTGGAGGAGATGCAGCGCCTGCAAACATCGGCCATGCAGCACAAAACCATCGACAGTCACATACGGAAGAAATGGAAGACCGCCAAACGTTTCTTGTATGGCCCAAGGGGGCCCTGGTTTACCGGGTGAGTGTTTCTCCAGCTCCAAACTATACAAACCATCTATCCAGCTGCGATTATGAAATGAGGCGAAATTCAGCATTTTAATTAAGCCTACCTTGCGCTTAACGTGACAATTGTAATTGGGCGTGCCAAAGTAAATGGTTATATCAATGGGCAGCCAGGTGGGTAGTCGGCAGGTGAAGAAGGGTATCCGTGTGCTTGGGTATCTAGCACTTAATTACCAGAAGACACACAAATGTACACATAAGCATTGGTAGCTGTCGCGCTCTTTTGTTAATTTCACTTGGAAATGCAACCGAATCCAAATCCAACTTCACTCATTAAAAGTTGGAGCAGCGTCGTCTCTAACAGCGCCCGACTCGAAAGCAGAGGCTTCATATCATTCATTCACAGCTGGGTAGCCGATGTAAATACATATTAGATAGCTGCTGCTTAACTCTGGTACAATGGGTGAAATTATGATAAATATGTTTAAATATTATGAAATAATATGTCATTAGCCGTCTTGATAATCCCACAGAGAGTTCACTAGTATGTATTTGTGTTCTCTTAATTAATTGGTACACCTAAATCATAGATTTATATAAGAAAGTTAGCCATAATGACTGAGAGTATCAGCCCTAATCCGTAGAGCGTGTAAATAGAAAATTTGCATACAGCTTTGGTTGGATATATATATTAGTCAACATTTTGAAACAAAGTCAATCTTGATTTGGTGACTATAGCGCCTTAAGTCTCCGATATCTAGGTATTTATACGGGTATTTATCCTGTTCAAGTACATAGTACATATATAATTCATGGCGTCTGTACGTTACAAGCGTAACGTATTAACGTAACGTATTACGTCTAAGTAACACCTTTACTTCACTAGTGCAGTTTATATCGGACCAAAATATCATAGCTATCATAATCAATATTGTACATTTTTTAAATGAGCCTCTAACACAAAGAATATTCTACAATTTGAATATATTCTGCCTCTAATGTCATAGAAACGACTAGTTACTACTGTTGAGATTATTCATTTCAATGATTGATGATCATGAGCAATGGGTCCCCTTGAAATCTCTTCCAATCGAATTCTAATACAAAAGTTTCCCAAAAATATGTTGGGTTGCCTTTATTTTTATCCAAACTTATATTGTTTTGTACATAACTTAATTTCTTAGTACACTTTTCCAAACATTCTATCTCATCTTGTAGCTTGTAGTTTAAACTCCATCATTTTTGTGCACTCAGTCTTCCCCAAATGCCCATTGCATTTGCGCTTTTATCGCCTTTTGTTTTACGCTTTCGCCCATGCGCTTGCAGTTCAGCTGCCCCCTTTACAATCCAGCAGCATATACCCAAGTCGCGATTAACATTACATTTTAATTTTATTAAATCATCAAAAACGTTTAATGTCGTATGTAACAAAAGTTAAAATTATGCAATAGCAAATGTAACTAATTCATTATGCTATGCCATAAATTTTAATGACCGATGTATAATCAGACAAAGGCAGACTAATAGATTTTGGAATTGTATACTGTGTGTGTATGTAAGTGATATTTATATCATCATATACACCACATTTATTGAGATTCGGTCGGGTAATCTGCAAGATATTAATGTATTTGATGGGATTTGTCGAATTGCAATTTAAAGATAACTTTTCGAAGTGATAAAAACTGAGATGGGTGTTTTATGTTTTTCATAGCGGTTTCCTATACTCATAGAAACTGAAGAATTGACATTCACTCTGAGGTATGCTGGTAAAGTGAAATCCTAAACCACTCAATTAAGTAAATAATTTATGAATAACAACACGATTTTCTTTGTGAATAACACCGACAACAACAATTACAAGTGTCCATATACAAGTACATGCTCGTATATAATGGCCAATTGCCAATCAAACTATCGAATCGATCGCCAACTGCTCGACTTACTGAGCCTATAAAATCCACTAATCAATCCATTCCACTTTGCATTGATATATGCAGTTTAACTTGTTATTTGAGCCGGGTGCGTGCGGCGCTCTGGAACCTTGACAGCGTCAAACTTACGCTCCATTGACGGCCAAATGCGAACACTGTATACTCCACTTCGCTACTGTGTTCTGGCAGCCAACGCGCTTAGGTTGTGTTCTAAGGTCGCCACGCTCACGGGCAATCTAAATGAGCGTCAGCATTGATTACCAATTCTTAAATCTGGCTGCACGCCAAGGCATGGAGTACATTGAACGAGTATGTAAATGCAGTGCACTGACACTGGCATATTTTCTATAGTCAAAAATGTTGTAAATGAGCGTTGTGTATATTTTCCTTGTTTTTGGTAAAAGTATATTTAAATAAGCTCATTAACAAATGCCAGGAAAGAGTATAATATTAGGAAAGAGTACTGAAATTTGTAAGAATATTTTGACATTTTCACAATGAAGAAAGAAACCCTTAAATCTGGCAGGCCTTTTGTGCAGAATCCAATCTATATCTTTTAACAATCAGTCTTAGTTTTGACTTTAGTGCTATAAAAATGGTTTAAATATTTAGAAAATAATCGCAAAATTATGGATTCATAAAGTGTAGTAGGGGATTGTTTCATGATATCCATGGGAAAGCAAATAACATTTTTAAGATTATATTTGTATTATATATTTTATCTCCCCCAAGCAAGATTTTTAAGGGAACTTCAACAAAAATAGTTTTAGTTCATGTGGTAAGATGAACACAAATGTCCTCTCAAGTAGGCAGTTGACAATTGTGGTCTCAGTTTATACGGGCTGAACTTTTACATCTGACATTTTCCCCAAGAATTAAAAAAAAATTAGTTGGTTTGGAATTTTAAATTGAATTTCAGCAAGACCGGACTTGCAAAAAGAAATCCCTAAACTTTTCATTTAACTTGCATATTCAATTCCTTTGTTGCATTATCCCCGTATTAGAGAAGTCCCATAGGGATTTAGGTTATACTACCTCTGATCTCCTCCATTTAAAAATAGAAAAAGCAAAATGTGTTAAGTTTTTTCTGAGTTTATATCGCGGTCAAACAGCCTTAATATTAAAAAGACAAGAAACATAAAATGAAAGGAATCGAGTAGTGAGTGTGAGTGTAGATGAGAGGACTTCATATCCAGATTCGGGAAACTGGATCTGTGCGCTGGTGAATTCGTATGTACATATTTCGATTGTTCGCTTTCATTTCAACTAATACTAACAACTATATAGACTATCGACTACGATCGAGGAGAAGTTCGTCGCGATGTGTCCTTGGCTTGGCGGTGTCCATGTCCATTTGGCAAGAGGTCGGCAACAGAGTAGGCTTTAAGGTTTTCCATATCCATGCGATTCAATATGACTTAGTGGTAGGCCAGAGCAGGCGAGTAGGCGGCGGGCAGGGCCAGTTTGGGCAGAGCCGGAGCGTAAGCGTGAGCCAGAGCTGGGGCATAAGCTGGAGCCAGAGCTGGGGCATAAGCGGGAGCCAGAGCCGGCAGCTTAGCCACCAAGGGGGCAGCATGAAGCACTGGAGCCGGAGCCAAAACCTTGGCCACTGGAGCCACAGCCTTGACAGCGACGCCTTCGCGGTGAACAACAGCGTTGAAACCATGAACGGGATCGGCGGTATACTCCACAATACGACGCGTGCCATCAGCCTCAATGAAGGAGTAGGCGCCCTGGACTACATCGCCGTTGCGGGTTTCCTGCTGGCTCTTCACATCACCAGTGGAGCCGTCCTAAACAGTTAAAGTGCGAGTTAGTGAGGCGTTTCGAGTTAAGTGTCTTATAGTTACTCACATGAACATCATAGCTGAAGCTGTACTGTGGATTGGGATCATACGGCTCGGGCGCAGCCACCTTGGCTACAGCGAGTGGGGCAGCCACCTTGGCAAGCGCAGGATATACAGGAGCAGCAGGATAATGCGAATACGCGGGCAGTGCCAAACCCGGACCGGGTACCACCACAGCTGTGGCAACTGCCACGAGGGCGCTCAGAACAAAGATCACCTTTTGGGCCATTGTTGTTTTAAGATTTGAGATTTGAATTGGAGATTGCTGCTGTTGCGGCTGCTGCTTGGCTGACAAATGAATTCACTCTGTGGTTCTGTAGCCGATCGACAATTGCTTTTTATAGGCGCCCCCAAAAACCAAAATCAACCCAAACCCAAAATCCACAACCAAATCTCCGCCTGCAAAAAATATTTATGCAAAAGCAACAACAGCAAGAAAAAACAATAACAACAACTAAAAAGTACGCCATGCGTGTGGAGTTCGTATATGAAAAATAAATACTTGCATAGATCTCAGTGCAACAACAACGAAAATAATTCATTTTTCGTTGCGTCGCGACGCGTCGCGTCACCGTCGCCCCTGGCAATCAGAAGGAGAAGGGGACTGGGAGGAGGACAGGCCGACAAGCAGACAAGCTTAGGCCCACAACTAGCTAGAATGGCGGGCACGCATGCCGCCAAGCTCCTAGACAGAGTGGACAGAGCCTATAAACTGGTCCCACGCTGACTCCAACATGGCTAGGGGCGGGGCCGGACGGACAGCAACACGGGCAGGCGGCACGCAGGCGGGGATTATTCATCGTGACAATTCGAAAGCGTTTTTGGGTCTGATCGCTGCCTGCGCTATCGGGGTGGCCGGGCGGCATCAGGTGTGCGAGCTGTCCACCAGACCAAACGACAGTTAGATCAACGCACGCACCCAGTTGCCAGCATAGCCATCGCCATCGCCATCGTCGTCGTCGCGTCGATGATTGTTGAAAGGTGTGTGCTTCGCCAGCCTCGAGCTCGAGCAGCCTTCGAAAGTGGCACAAAGCTGCTGCAACCGCCGCGCCCAACAGCAGCAGCCACAACAGTTGCACCCAAGACCCCTCGCCCTCTCACCATCATGCCAGCACACCCCTCCAGACTGGGCCAGACTCCTCGACTCTTTTTGGCTAGCAACTGCAACAATGTTTTTTGCCATTGGGACAATTTTGCCCATTATCACTAATTCCAAACGCGCTAAAAGTGCGAGTCTTGTTAGGCGCTGCGGCTGCAGTCGCAGTCGCCGTCTCGAATGGAGACATGCGTAGTATAGTTTGCGTAATCCAAAATTGTATCTCGTGCCGATTTCTTACTTTCAATTAAGCTATTGAATAATTTTGGAACTCGTGTCGGCCGAGTGAACGTTTGAATGGAATATGTAAAGCATAAGGCCATCTAAAGTGTGGTTTAGAGATCCTACAACATTTCATTAGGCTACGGTTTGGATATTTCAACGAGTTTGGTTTAAATGAGTTTTTTGTAATCGTTTTAGCTCTTCCAAATAATATGTTTCTCAATGTCCTGAAAACGTCTAGTAACAGATGATAGCAAAATCTGTATTGCATTTGAAGAAACTGTCATGGAAATTCAAAGATTCGCTAACTTTTCCAACTGCATCATGACTCAATAATGTCATCCTACTTTATTTTTTAGGCAGGCCTGCTCAATTTCAGGTTGATTTTGATATTATTATCTGTTTGCAAATCTGGCACATTTGTCCAACTTATCCAGCCCATTTGTCCATATCCAGGTGTTCAAGCAAATTCAATTAGTCTTACTGAGTTTATTATTAATTGATTTATGACGCCACGTCGAGCACGAGAACACAACACAATAACTTATCTACAAGCTAGAATCAGCCAAGAGGCACCAGCTGTGCATTTAGCTTAGCCCAAGAACGGCGCTGCAGCTACAACGGGGCGGGGTGCGGCGGCTAGTACGGGAGCTGGAACGGGTCCACGCTGAACCACCGCATTGAAGCCGTTAATGGGATCGGCCGTGTAGAAGACCGTGCGCAGGGAACCATCAGCATCGACCACCGAGTAGGAACCCTTAACGACATCGCCATCGCGCACCTCCTGCTGACTCTTGCTATCTCCAGTCAGAGCATCCTGCACATTATAAGCGAAGGCGTACTGAGGATGAGGATCAACCTCTGTGTTCAGTGGTACACCCACTGGCACTGGTAGCACGGCGCACTGCATAACGGCGAACAGGGCGCAGCTGATGATGACGATCTGTGGCAGAGAATCGCTTTTTCATATCCGTGCATCAAACACTTGTTTTCGTCTTAATCTTACCTTGAACAGGGCCATGTCTTTTGAATTGTGCTGGTCTGTGTAGCTTGTGCTGTAGCTGTTGACGACGCTTTCCTGAATGACTCTGGTTGCCAACGGATCGGGGTTATAAACAGTCCAGCACCCGCCTTCGAAGTCATGTCCGTTGAAGAAACCGCTGCCAAAAATGTACCAACCACTGACTGACGTAAGGTTCGCCACTGTGTCTGGAAGCCGCGTAATATCCAAGAAATTGCCACAGCAGACGTGCCAACAATTCCCCCCCTGCCCTCGCTTGTACAATAGTGCCCACCTGATCCCCAATATGACATAACTGTACCTATAGAGGACGGACGTGATTAGCATTAAGTACTTCCCATTTTGGTGACGCTTAAGAAGTTGAGGTCGAACCTGTCTCAACACTAATGAAATTATGACAACAAACATTCAGAGGCGGAATCGAACACAGGGGATTGAAAGTCCATCTGTTTGTTCCAATACTTCAAGATAGAATGCTGAAATTATTATACCCTCATATGTCAAAGTCGTCCAGATCGGGTATGAATGAGAAGAATGAATGAATATTATTGAAAACTTTCTACCATAGATGGCATCAACAATTTGTTTCCCTCGTGGGTCAGAAAGAGTTAGAAAGAATGCTCACAATGCTCTGCCTCTCTCACTCACAAACAGCTATCATTGTGAATGTGTTGTATGTAAATGTATATGAAAGCTTGCGTGTTTGTATATCAGAATGTATTTATGTATGCACAAACTATTTGAAAGAAATTAGAAAGAAGATGCGCTTCGCTGCCTGTTGCTATTGCTGAAGGAAATTCGTTTTGGAAACCTACACATCTGTTGAAGAAATGTTATGTGAATCGAGCTACTTAGTATATAAAGTACAGGTACCCAAAGTTTGCCTTCCTTTCTATCTTGTTCTATGTTAACGGTTTTACGCGGTGTTGTCCACACTACCTGTTGGAGTGTTATAGCCTTTCTTTGCTTCTACCTACTTACTCTCTTTTATGTGTTCTCTATACCCTCTCTCTACTTTCTACTATCTGCTCTCTTTCGTATAGTCCTTCTTTGCTTCTACCTTCTCCCTGCTTACTCTCTTTTGTACCCTAAAATATTCATAGCCAATGCTTCAGTAGTTTATGCTCCCATTAGGGGCAAGAATCAGACAGTCCAGATTTGATCCACATTTTTGATTTTGTTCCAAATGGAATCAGATATGCGTATGCATTTTAAAGGCATACTGGAACACTGACCAATACGTTTATCCCAAAAAAAAATACTTTTTATAGAATATGCTGGACACACGTGCCTCTAAATTCATGTAATACAAAAACGAACTGAGTTGTTTTTTTTTCTTTTGTACCGAAACTTTTATTCAGTAAATGCAAAAATATTAATTCACTAGATTGTTGGCCGATAGCCGTTCCCCTGATCCCCAGAAACGGTATCTCTAAAAGCTCTTGTAGCTTTGTGTGTGGTGTCTATAAATTAGAGAGGGGTCCATGAATTGGGATTTGGGTCTCGGATAATGCAGCAGCACGCACGTCATTTGTTTCGGGTTTCAATATAGAATTAAAGGGATTACGAATGATATAACACTATAACTATTTAACAACGGTGTGAGGCCACATTGGAAACTGGCCAGTGGTTCACAGTGCCTTATACGGACAGTCGTTTAATAGTGTCCATAGCCAGTTCCGTAAGCGGGCGCAGCGTATCCAATCTTGGTGATGGCGGGCACTGCAGGAACGGCCAACTTAGTTATGGTTGGTACCGCGGCCACGGCCAGAGCCGGCTTGGCCACAACGGCAGCCACACCCTTCTTTTCGACAACCGCATTGAAGCCGTTGACTTTGTCCGCCGTGTAGGTGACTTTGCGAATGGTGCCATCTGGCTCCGCCAGCGAATAGCTGCCGTGCACTACACCATTGACCAGTGTCTCCTCTTGCTGCTTGGAGTCGCCAGTGTGGTGATCAGTGACGCCATAGGAGAAGCTATACTGCGGATTGGGATCGTAGGGCTCTGGGGCGGCCACCTTGGCGACGGCCAACGAAGGTGCTGGGGCTGCAATATATGTTGGAGCGGCATGTTGGACGTAAGTGGGTGCGGCTAGCAGCTTGGGTGCCGCATATGAAATAGCCGGGGCAGCTAGCAACGATGGACCATAGGGATCTATGGGAATGGCCAGCACCGCGGACAACGACAGTCCCAACATGAAAACAGTCTGTAGAGATACAAATACGGGTGTCATTGATTCTGGACGAAGTTACTATCACGCGATCCTTCTGCTTACCTGGACGAACATTTTGGACGATGTACTGCTATTGGTGGACTGGTGGAGATGCTAGGATCGCGTGACTGCACTGCCAGAACTCAACTCGAATGTGAGATGAATTTTCCGCCAGGTCTTCAGTTTTTATATTCGACTCTCGGCTGGCGAGTTAGCCATGTTTGTATGTACTTTGATTCCTACTCCTCCCACTGCTTGCCGGAGCCGCCAATGGCTACTAATGGCTAATGACAATTGCAGTGATTGGCGGCTGCTCATTTAGTGGCTTTTCGATCTCGATCTTGCACCCTGTCCACAGTAAATATTTCGTGTTTGTCGTGCAGATTTCATCATTGCTCACACACATTTTCTCAATGGAATAGCTAAAGCTAGATCTGCTACACTCCAAAACGAAGCTCTCAAGAGCATGCATGTCCCAGCCCAATCTCCTCATCTAGAGCGGCGACTCGTTTTCCGCTGCTCAATCTGGTTTTCTGGCCAAATTCTCAGGTTCTCTAACGTTTTTTGGCCCAGCTCCAACGCACTTTGTCTGATGTAATAGCGGCCAAACGTTGAGTCTGACTCGCAAGCCGAAGCTGCAACTTAAACTAGACCATTCATTGACCATTCCCCTCGATTTAATTAGAAATCGAAAATGGAAGCAATTGAGACAGACAAAGCAATTACGCACTTCCAAGACACCCAATGTCCATTTGCACTCGCGCTTAGCCATCGTAATTGCCTCAAAATACAATTTAACCAGCCTGCATTCAAGTGACCTTGTCCACAGATGGCTGCTAATGAAGTGATTAGAGAGAAAGACAAAAAGAGTTGAGCGTTGGCTCCTTGGAACTCTGGCTTTGATAGCCCATTGTATCCTGTTTGCTAGAAAAACGAGTACATAGATAAAATAATGGGAAATCAGAAAATTTATATATTTCGAAGAACTGTAAGGTGTCATAGGAAAAGCTCAAGTGGAGTACATCGCTGGAGCACACAGCCTTATGCTCGATAAAATGCCGAATAGTAACGGAGATAGCGTACATTTCGCGCAGGACTGACAACCACTCTGTTACTATGGCATCACATTGAGCTTGTCTTTGCATTCATTGCCGAGGAGAAAAGTAGTCTTACGATTTGCCAGTACCAGAGAATACAGGCTGGCGCAGCTGTAGATTCCTATAAATCCACAATTTCAGAGTCCCTCTATATTCAACCATCCATTAGGTATTATTTAAAACGATCTCCGCCTGAAAAACCTAAAATATGGCCAATGAATTCTGATTTATGATCATCAGCATCAGCAACTATTCTTAACAATTGCATCTACGATTTGTCAAAATTTGATAATCTGTAAAAGGTATTATTATCCGACAAGAAATCGGTACCACATCAGCACCAGTTTATAGCCACATCATTATGCATGGCATAGTATCTCCATTTATGGACTAACAAGTATTCTGACTTGTTTCGCAAATTCACATTGCCAAAAATTTAGTTGACAACATTTGAAGTCGGTTTCCGGTAAACTAAGCACAAAACCGTTAACTATTTCTACACCAGTGTCCTCTCTCTCTTATTGATAGAAACACGATCTGCTGCCAAATCTGTGGTCTGTTAGCTCAACGTTTCGCTAGTCACAGTCACAGCCAACAAGTCGCAAGGTCGTCCACTGCATTTAAGCAAAAGAGTCACGCACTTTGAGTGAGCTACGGAGTTACCGCAGTGATCGATCGAATGATTGGCAAAACTATAAACAGTAGCTTAGTGTAATTGAGAGTTATAGTGGCCATTACAATTGAAGGCTACAATAAATATAACTTGAGTAGGGCGAAAGAAGTGCAAGGTAGGGTCAACAAATGTATAGAGACATAAGTGTCTTTTGTGGTGGGCTTCTGGTACTTAATATTTAACTAGTGTTACCAGATTTGCTAGAATTTGGTAGAATTTTGATTTGATAGAATTTGTTGCCATACGCCAAAAATTGTAAGTGGTCATTTTAGTGAAAGTGAAATGTGAAAAACTTGAACTTGTGAAAACGTTAGACGTTAGCTCTAACAATGATTTCAAACTAGCCTTATTATGCTGGTTGAAGAGCTGTTGAGATTAAACTTTTACTAGAAGCTTCTAATTGTAATGAACAGATAAGAGGAACTAAATAGGGGAAACTGGACTGAAGATGAAATCTGTTTATCAAATGTTTTCTCATCGTATACATAATTTGTATTTATGATTCGGGTATTTTATTTAATGAACGTATACCATTACAGCTTCACTAGTGCTGCGTTTTGTATCGCTCTTTTTCTGAGCGGCCTCAGCTAATAGTTACCATATTACATTATGTCCTCTGTCTATGGATATTGTGACTGTCTTGACTTAGTAGAGCTAACTTTATTATAATAGTTCCTGCTAATGGGTTTTTGGATCTATAGATCCTCATCTCTTAGCATCCAGTAACCCAGTTCAATGAATTGCGTACTTAATTAAAACCTTAAATGTGAAACTCAAACCGATGGGTACGAGTGCCTAGCATTTCTAATTGAAATCCCACATATATAAATTGAAATCCCATGAATATATAAATTAAAAAAAAAAAAAAACTTTCCAATTTTGTCACCCCACATCAATAGCATGGAGTACGAATGTGAAGTACTTGTAATTAATGAAACTGCTTTTGGACAAATGTGCTAGTATATGTACATTAATCCTAAGATATTAACTTAATAAAACCAGGCATTCCAGGTGTATTTCGTTTAACGTGTCGGTTGACTTCAGTGACATCTTCTCGGTGTTATAGGTCTATAAGTTTCATGATTTTTGGTGCAAAAGAAAATTATAGCATTGTCATTGGATGGAACCTGCATGACAATTACCAAAAACCACCCGTAAAAAATAAGTCGCGCTCACTTTCAACACTTTAGCCCAAACGAAACCAAACTAATCCGATCACTGGCCACGCATATGCGCCAAGTCAAGTTAAGAGCGAGTTTGACAAAAAACAAAGAAAAAATAAAGGCAAAATACTGAAAAGTTGGATACAAGACAACAGAAAATTGGTCTACGTGCTGCGAATTTGGATCAATAGCCAGACGCAGCCAAAGTGAAGAAACAACAATGCTGTAAGCGGAGACGCGGCGAAGGAGAGTCTCCCATACACGCAATTGGTACGCAGTTCCAAGTGCCATCAGCTGTGCACCATTATCGAATTGCCGCATGCAAATTTCGCGAATGGATCTTCGGGCGGTATAAAAGGTGGCGTTTTTTTGGTAATGGCATGTCAGTTCATTTTTGATAACCCGACGGTGACAATCAAACCAACCCCCAAGCCACACAATGAATCCTTTGACGGTACGTTTAGGGGATTCAACCCATTGGAGTAGAAAGGATAATTTGCTGACATCGTGTTCATCTTGCAGGTTGTTGCAGTCCTTTCCTCAATGGCCCTCTCAGCGCACGCTGGCCTGGCTCCCTTTGCAGCTCCTCTGGCCGCTGCTCCGGCACCACTGGCGTATGCCGCACCGTTTGGAGCTTCGCCTTACTTTGCACCGGCTGCGTATTCGGCCCCCTTAGGCTATTCCGCGCCTTTTGTTGGGGCACCAGCGCCACTTGTTGCTAAGACCTTTGCCGCTCCCCTGGCTGCGCCGGTTGCCGCTCCTCTGGCCGCGCCAGTTGCTCCCGTTGCTGCTCGTCTAGCTGCACCAGTTGCTCCTTTTGCCGCTCCCCTGGCTGCTCCAGTTGCCCCTGTTGCCGCTCCTCTGGCTGCTGCCCCAGTTGCTCCCGTTGCCGCGCCCCTTGCTGCCACTGAGATCGTCGACGCTCACCCACAGTACAAGTTTGCCTACGATGTCCAAGACACGCTTACCGGCGACTCTAAGACCCAGGAGGAGACCCGCGATGGCGATATTGTGCGTGGCTCGTACTCTCTGATTGAACCTGATGGCTCTCGCCGCATTGTCAGCTACTACGCCGATTCCATCAACGGCTTCAACGCCGTCGTCCAGAAGGATGTGCCAGTGGCTGCCGTTGCCCCAGTTGCTCCCATTGTGGCCAAGACCGTAGCTGCTCCAGTTGCACCAGTGGTTGCTGCTGCCCCCGCACCAGTGTTTGCCGCCAAGACTCTGGCTGCCCCCATCGTCGTCTAAATCTCAACAGAATAGCCAGCCCAAGTTCTTCGCCCGGTTTGCCCTCTGAAAGGAATTGGAGCGCATACAGTTTGACAAAGGATTTTCATTTGTACATATCTCGATTAATCATTGTCGTGCTATAAAATAACTTTCATCGAAACCCAAAATAAAAAGAATTACCCAAAATTACCCGAAGTGCAATTGTTTCATTAGAATATGATTGGAAATATAAAATTAAGATAGCTTATTCTGGCTGAGCCTCATATAATAGACAGTCACATCTTCTCTATTTCAGGGAACTTGGTGAAGAGTACTGGAAACTGTCTCCCCATGAGAATGTGGCACGCATGCGCCTGAAGCTGGAGCCGCAGTTATATCCCAATAAGCATGAAAATGCTGCCAATCTGCGGGACAATGCAACCAACGCATATGACACTAAGTAAGGAGGTTATCTTACCCACACAAAATCCACCTTCTCCAATTTTCATCTCCACAATTTCCACAGAGAAATATCAGAGTTTGACTCAACCATCAAGAATGCGGTAGTACGCGACTTTCTCGCCGACGATGAGAGCTCCCAACTGGAGGAAGAGCTGCGTCAGCAGATCGAGACACAATCACAGCAGGATATGGCT
Organism: Hirtodrosophila duncani; assembly: GCA_037043425.1. Classification (NCBI taxonomy): domain Eukaryota; kingdom Metazoa; phylum Arthropoda; class Insecta; order Diptera; family Drosophilidae; genus Hirtodrosophila; species Hirtodrosophila duncani. The sequence continues at coordinate 1,301,974 of JBAMBM010000834.1, read as the reverse complement.
CTAGAAAAACTAGTCATGTCGCAGGATTGCGAGCTAATCACTTTAATGAGCAAGGTCAAAGGTCGCATTGAAGTCAACCAAAGTGCGTTTACATTTGTGGACTTGAGCCCACCCTCGGATGATGGCTCCAAACACGATTTCAAGTTTTCCATCAACAAAATACGCGAAGTCCATCTGCGCAAGTATAATCTAAGACGCAGTGCTCTGGAAATCTTTCTGGTGGATCAGACTAGCTATTTTCTTAACTTCACAACAAAGGTAAGCCAATCGGATAGAGCCCTTAGGAGATTTATCAACTATATCCTAAATCTTTTTCAGACTCGCAACAAAGTCTTTACGAAAATAGTAGGTCTGCCGCTGCCAAACATTTTATACGGGTCAGGTCGCTCCCCAGCGGAACTTCTTAGAGCATCTGGGCTCACACAGCGTTGGGTCAATCGGGAGATATCCAACTTTGAATACCTGATGTATCTCAACACCATTGCTGGTGAGTCCTGACCACCTCATAAAGGTAAACAATCGCATTAAACATCCTATCAATTTGCAGGTCGCTCGTATAACGATCTGAGCCAGTATCCCGTCTTCCCCTGGATTCTCGCCGATTATACCAGTGATGTACTAGATCTAACAGATCCTAAATCATTTCGTGACTTATCTAAACCAATTGGATGCGTAAGTACTACGGCTATGAAGCCCTCCAAACTTATTAATAGAAAACTCTCTATTGTTAGATTAATCCTAAAAACGAAGCTGAGGTGCGCAGCAAATATGATAATTTCGAAGACCCCTCCGGTGCCATACCAAAGTTCCACTATGGAACACACTACTCCAACTCGGCTGGAGTGCTTCACTATCTTTTAAGAGTCGAACCCTTTACCTCGCTGCACATCGATCTACAAAGTGGCCGCTTCGATGTGGCCGATAGACAATTCCACTCCATACCGCAAACATGGAAGCTGTTAATGGACAATCCGAATGACGTAAAGGAGCTCATACCAGAGTTCTTTTACTTTCCAGAGTTCCTAAAGAACATGAATAAGTAAGTGCGAGTTGCTTAAGATTTCACTCACAACAGTTACTAATCTCTTCCCTATCTTACATTCTTGATTCAGATTTGATCTGGGACACTTGCAAATAACCAAAGAGCAAGTGGACGACGTAATATTGCCAGCTTGGGCAACGACTCCAGAAGAATTCATTGCCATACACCGACGCGCATTGGAGTCGGAATATGTGAGCCAACATTTGCACCATTGGATTGATCTGATTTTTGGCTACCGACAAAAAGGGCCCAAGGCAGTGGAGGCACTAAATGTTTTCTACTATTGCTCTTATGAGGGTGCCGTGGATCTGGACAAGATCACCAATCCAGTGGAACGCGAGGCCGTTGAAGGCATGATCAACAACTTTGGACAAGTGCCATCGCAGCTGATGCGAGAACCACATCCGCGCCGCCTCACGCAAGATGAGACCGCACTAAAACTTGTTCGCTCTGAGCTGAGGCGGCCCGACTTTACTCAGTTTCTTGACAAGGTGGTGCAGTACTACTGCGAGCTGTCCACCCCCAAGGATCCCATTGTGTACCTGAGCGCGCCAAGAAGTCCGCCTCGCTCGTTTCTACAGCTGAGCCCCGATGTACTGGTCAGCGTATCGAAATCTTCTATACTTGGCTGCAATTCGTGGATGTCCTATGATAAGGAGCAAGGATTTCTACTCGAAATTGATGCCACCACAACGAATCTGAAGTAAGTTCGCTTTCCCAAATCAGCAACCACCGCATATTTTATTTGGGCCGCATCATTACAGAAATCGCAAGCGCATCTTTGGTCCTTTCCACTCTTCCCAAGCACCCCACTCACAACTATTTGCGGTGAGCACCGATGGCAAGCTCCTGTATGCCGGTGGCATCTGGGACAACGCCTTACGCGTCTACAATCTAAACAAGGGCAAGACGGTGGCTTCTGTCACCCGCCATTTGGACATCATTACTTGCGTGGCTCTCGATAATTGTGGCTCGTACTTGGTGACCGGCTCTCGAGACTGCACCTGCATTGTGTGGAGCATTCAATCAAATCAACAGGGTGGCAGCCAATCCAGCAACATTCCAGTCCACGCACTGACAGGGCAATCCCATCTCCAAACCATAACGCAACTCAACACGCAAAACAGCTATTCGCCAAAACCTCTGACCGTACTGTATGGCCATGATGATGCAGTCTCTAGTGTGGCTATCTATACAGAGCTCGATCTGGTTGTGTCGGGATCGCTGGTACTTAATTGTTTTAACATAATCTAATTCAAGATTTGTCTACTTAAGAGATGTTTCGCTTGTATTTCACAGGACGGCACTGTCAATGTCTATACACTGCAGGAAGGCCAGTTCGTTCGAACTTTAAAACCGATTGGATGCACCGAATCATGTGTACAAATATCTTTTGTAACGGTTTCATATCATGGTAAGCCTAAACTGTTACTGATATAATTTAAACCTGGAGAATAAAGCACATAAACCAAGGGCGAAACCAGAGAAAGGCAGGAGGAAATTCATCATATATTTGACTATTAAAATGCCTACGATCTGGTTACTCTCTTGACATATCTCTGATGACATATCTTTGTCATCGCATTTTTGCTGTCGTTCTTGAGACGGCGGAGATATGTCGCTAATGCAACGGCGGAGATATGTTGTTACCCCTTAAACTATATATAGCCTTGTCTGTCTGTTTCTTTGCGAACCAATCTTTTAGTTGGAATATCAGACCCCAATACCTTATAGCGTATGAAAGTGAGGCCTATTTCCGAAACAAGTTATGGGCAAGAGCTGACGAGAAAGTACACAAATCGAAATAAAGAGAGAGGAGAAAACTTATAAAACCATAGAAAGGAGTTACCTGAACGTACTCTTAGTTATCAATATCACTCATATAAGCACACAAACTGATCTTGAAAACGGCGAATCTAACTTGGAGGTTTTCCTTTATATCATATATATGTATATATATATATGCAAACTGCCATATATATTGCTAAAACTATTCAACATAACTTTCCACTAGCCGAAGTTTGCCTAATTCAAATGTTTTACAAAGAATACGATCATCCATGCTCGCTTATATTTGGTCACCAAAAAGTGTGCTATACATTTGATCAACATGCGCCAGAAAGTGTGCTACAAATGAACGCTACACTAAAATGCCAAAGGCATAGGCATTACATAACATTTAAGATCATTATTAAAATGAAGTGAAACCTATAGAAAGCAGTTAAATGATAATAATTTTCTGTGATCTTTATAACATAAATTATTATATGTATTTTCGATAAAGTGAAGTTTCACTTAATCAACCGCCGTCGCCCATGTGGACACCGTCTCTCACTCACGTGTGAACACCAGCAGCTAAAGCAGCAGCAGCAACGACGCTGCCAATGTCCAATTATGTTTGGAGAGCAAACATTCAAACAATTTAATCAGCAGTACGGCTCCCTTATCAATGGCCTGTAAATTGCCACATATATGTATATGTCTGTCTGTCTGTTTGTACAATGCAGCGTTGGAAATCACGTGATTCTACTTGATGCCACTAATTCGAGTGTGTGTGGCCATGTGTCGGTGTCGTTCGCGTCGGCGTAATCAACGACGAGTTGGCGCTCATTTGTGTGTGGGAATTGCTTGGCATTCTTTTTTTCCATTCGTAATGAAAGTTCTCTACGTAGAATTTGTCATTCTCTTATCGCTATGCAATTTAGGGTCGTTCATAATACAAAATCAAACATTATTGAACCGTTTAGCTCAGGGATTAAGTTATTTAGCAATCAGCGATTTAATCGTTACCAAGGTTAGGTTAGGCATTTATTTCTGTATATGGTATGGTAATTCCAATCATTTGTTATTATATAAATATTAGGAGTACACACGCTCACACTCAACTATAAGCGCCCGTGTGGTCGCTATGGCAAGAATCCATAAATTAGGCTACGAACTGCTATCTCACCCAGCTTATTCTCCATATTTAGAACCCTCTTGACTATTTCCTGTTTCCAAACCTGAAGAAATGCCTGGGGGGGGTAATATATTTGGGTTAAATGAGGAGGTCATAAATGAGAAGACGCATTATTTGGAAGGAAATAAGAAATTGGAAAACGCTGGTCTAAGTATGACGAGCTAAATAAAGAGTACGTTTAAAAAAAAAAGACCATTGAAAAAAAACCCCAAAGAAACAATTCTAAGAAGGGGTTTTGATAGTCGGATCTTTTCAACGAAACTCTAAATGCTAATGACTCATATGAAATAGTTCTTCGAACTATATATCACGTGGCACACAGTCTTGTTGAGGCCAGGTGTTGCCCAAATCCATATCTTGCAATTAAGGCACTAACCATTAGATTATCATGATGTGATAGCTAGCAGCGTTAGTGTGTTATGGCTTGACCATATTCATTTGCAAGTACTAATGGTCCAATTCATTCAGGCATAAAGACTTTGTTTTCAGATTATTCGAAATACGTAAAAGATACACCTGCCCATTGCATTCAAAATAAGAGTTAGATGGACTATTCGAATGGAATATTCGATATTTGGAACACAGAAGAAAGTATCTTCGACCCCCTAAGTATATATATTCTTGATCAGCAATAGGTTTTAAAGCCACATTTCCGCATTTAAAAATGTTTTTTCCAAGGGTATGTAGGTTTCGGGGGCATCTCTTGTTTCTTATTCTGCCCCTTCCACGGTAGGCACAGCACATCTATTATATCTATTATAAATGTTAACTTTTCTGAACTTTTAAGCTATGTGTTGAATTTAAGAATTGTGGCGTGATTCCGAAAATTCTTCGAGTTTGTTTACTTGGCGCCGTCTTCCCCGCCTTTGTACTTATACATACATATGTATGTGTATCTTATAACCACCCACTTGATTAACAATCAGCTACTTGATGAATTTGTGACCCGCTGATTAATTTTGTCGAGCGTCGTTATTTTCGAATACATAATAAGTATCTTCGTGTGAGCTCGTATATAGCTGTTTATTATGAAATATAAATATATAACTAGGTATATACTATAAGCACAGATGTCCAAGTCCAGCCAGGTAGGCATGCAGGCAGGCCTCAGTCCATTATCTAGCTTTCGCAACGTATTATATATGTATTTATAAATTTAATATTATAAATTTGCTATTTTGCTACATCCGGCAGCTACTTAAGAAATTTTTAAAGTATCTCAAAATCTTTTCATTTGACTTTTCAGGGCATTTAAAATTTATTGCGTTCTTGCTGAACATAACTAATAGTTTCATATATATATACGGATTTATTATATAAGTTCATATTTAAATTTGATAGACTCATTAGCCCAGGCTGTACAACGAGAATTACTCCATTCCAACGATCGATTGGGCTATACGTATCAGTTCCAAATGTAATATATATATATATATATATATATATATATATGTTTATACATATATATGTATAAGCATCAACATCATTAATGGAATCAAATTAGAACTGAACGAGCCCCACAAACACAATCGCGATCGCGTCACAGTCACACGACCAAACGCTGCCCGCGCCCTCCACTTCGCTTTCCCTCTTATTTAACTTCCTCTCATTCTATCCTATACAAAATATAGAGACATAGATTCTTAAGCATCAGCCCATTCATCGCATTATTATTCTTTCTTGAGGCAGCACAAAACCAATTTTTGTATTCCAAATAATTATAGTAAATCTTGACAAATGTTGGAGGAAAGGGGGTATGAACACACCCATACAAACTCACAACTGCCCATGTGCACATACATATAACTTTAGCTGTGTGTGAGTGACAGAATGAGAATTTTTTGAATGAATGTCGCAATTGGCAGCCCGTTGCTTGTAGTTGCTTTAGGCTGCTTCCATTGAAACCGCATGAGACATGGTTTTTTCTGGTTTAAACAAAATCACATGCCCAACAGCCACTTAACTAGTTATTCCTTGACAATGCTAGCAGGAGTAATTGGGAAGTTCATTCAAATCCAATAAGCTAAAGATTTGCCATAGTTTATCTCCACGCTGAAACACACACACACACACACACACACATTTCCACACAATGAACGAGTTTCGTTTGGCGGCACTGATGGTCATCTATTGATAAGGCTAACTACGCATCACCCAAGCCCAAGCAGCCAGTCATTGTCGTTGTCATCGCTATCTAGCTATGAGAACAGTATGTCGCCATGTTATAATCTCTTCACCAACCAAGTGGGCCGGTCTGGTACGGTATGTGGTATGCTATGCTTCTGCTATGCGTTTATTCCACTGCGCAGATCGACATCGACGCGCCCTGTCCCACTTTCCGCATAAGCTAATCATTGGCAGCTCTACAGCGATAAGTTTCAGTTTCCATCATTGGTCTGTTGACACGCCCACTAGATTTCACCCTGACTCTTCCTTCATACAACAACCACAACCATCATCATGCGATTTGAGTGCATTCATCTCACAAGCTGCACACTCCTATGCAATCTGCTCCAGTCTTATCATCATCTTTGACGTCAGTAGCAATGTAAATCTCAACTTGTCTGTCCATCACCTATCCGTAGGTCACATTGCTTTCAGCGCCTTGGACGATACCTCACATTCAGTGCATGTGTATAGCATCAATGGAGCCAGCCTGGGTTCCAAATATGTATCCGGACGTGTAACGGGCCTAACCTGCGCCTCAGACTATTTGATAGTGGCCGATGATGCCGGCGATATAACCATGAGTCGATTACACGGGTAAGTGGGAAAACTAAACAATGATCTTTCTCTATCAATTACTATAAGAATCAATATTCTAGAAATTTGCACATTTAAAGCAAGATTTTTATATTTAAAACATTGAAGAGCGTAAAATAAAAATGTTCGAAGAATGGATTATATCCTTGCAGAGAGTGTTATAATTTTATTACGATATTTGCTACGTATAGAAGGAATCATCTGCGGAATCATCATAAAGTACCAATATAAGCTTGATCAGCATGACAAGCCGAGTCGATATTGCCTTGTCCGTCTGCTGTTAATATATCATATAGCTCCCATATAATTTGCTACGTGTCAGCTTTAGAAGCCTTTGTTTCGGATTGAGCAACATTTTTCTTCCTTATTATAATACTAATTTCTGCAAGGATATGTATGCTTCGGATACCCGAAGTTACCTTTCCTTTATGTGATGAAAATGAATTGTTTAACTAACTTCCAACTTTCTTGGTTTAGACTGAAGCCCGTGTTTGACATTCCGCTGCATGTGCCCATACAGACTGTGGTTGTGACCCCTGGCAATACCCACATACTGGCGCCACTGCGCGATGGCCGCCTGGCCGTCGTTGCCGTACAACTGCCCATTGGGGGCAGCAAAAAGCATTCCGTGCTCAATGTCTAGAGCTTCAAATCGAAATTGAACAAAGGAGCAGCAGGAGTAGCAGCAAGCAACATGGGAAGCCCCGCAAGGCAACCGCAATGGGCTTCCAATTTCAATACAATTTTCTTTAATTTTAGCTCAATTTATATATGTTTTTCCTTTTGTTGCTGTCATTGCTTCTATTCTTGTAGCTTATTTTCCGAAATACGTAGAATTGTGTGACCAGGGCAGTTCTCGCTATTGCCAAGTATGATGCTAAAGTATGCCCAATTTATTTTGCTTATCACCATAAGAGTACGTATGTATGTGGGCTTATTATATATTGAGTGTGTTCGTGGTATTGCATGTATTTATTTCGTTTGTCCGAATTTGTTAGTCGTTTTCAACATTACGTGCCAAAAAAAAGAATGGAACAAGAAACAGAAGATATATATGTGTGATGATATAAAATGTATTTTGACAACTTCTACTTAAATATAGTATGAGTAATAATAACTCTCACAAATTCCATTTGATGAACGAGCGTATTCCATAAGGCAGCAAAACGAGGGTGTCTTAATCAGTCTTCACAAAGTCCAATGGAATGTTCTTACAATATTGTTATATTTTCAAAAGCTTAAACCTTATAAAGAGTTCTGACAATATTCAACGATAGCAATTTTTTGCTATATAAAATTTTTGAGGGTGCGGCGTTTGCTGAGATGAAATGGCAATCGTGCGGTCTAGCCTAGATTTGATTGATCTATAAATTACCTACGTTGAAATATTAATGCATAGCTGTACCTTCTTGAGAGAGGTTCTATTCCTGAGAAGTTTTTATCGCTTAAACAAAGCAGTCAAAGGAAAATTTCACATTTAGTCTTCCATCAAGACGAGTGCAAATTCAATGGTTAAACTTTGAATTCAATTTATATTTAGCATATGCAATTACATTTGTTTCCTAGAGACTTATTCCATGCCCAAATACAAAGCAAAGCTCACTGCAAAAATATTGAAACATTTGAACATCTGGCGACTCTTTCGCAGTCAAATTTGTTTTGGTGGATTTCAAGTTTCTTTTGCAGTCAAAGTTTTCAGTCTTTAAAACTTTTAAAATGTCCTTAACTATAAATTATAATATAATATGTTTCTATGGTTTTGTAATGACTTATTGAAATACTCTCGTGCTATATATAAATTCCAGATAATCATATCTTTTACTTTGCTGTGACACACACAAAAATGTTATCCAACTTCTACTCAGTATTTTTTGTTGTTTTGAAAAATTTGTAATTCATTTCCTTTTTGCAATTGATATTGATCTTGACACATAGACCACACATACACATGCACCCCCAGCTCCCCCCTTAGCAATATTTTAACCAAATCAGTTAGCAGTATATCGCCACATGGGGCGGCGTGAGAGCCATTCAATAATAAGAATTATCACGCATACGTGATGACCATAGCATAAACTAGTATGTGCATGTGTGTGTGTGTACATACACAAGGAAAAATACAGATGCCTTTACAAATATAAAAGTGCCCTCAATTAAAGCCCAACAAGTGTTGGATAACTTGCATATTAATTTGTGGAAATATGAGCTTTTTTAAATCAATCTTAAATAATTGAAATACATTTATACTTTGTATGTATTAGATGTAGGTTTCTTAACCATAGCGAAATATCTTAGGCAATATTCAAAATTTCCTTTTAGTTTTTGAAACTAAATATTATTATTAAATTCTATATTCATATTCAAAATTTCGCGCTGAAACAAAAAATCAAGATACAGATCACAGTTCATTATCTCCATACATTTCCGTTTTCCCGGCTTAGCCAAGAAAGATCAACAAAATGATTCCCTATTGTCCTTCTTAGACCTAGATGTACATGTATGAGTATGAGGTATGAGTTTTTAACGAAAAATGTAACGAATCCTTTACAAACACTCACAGTTCTCCATAATTTAGCTTACCATAAACGTTAGTTTAGTCCTCCTTCTTTACTGATCGCAATATCATGCTTGCATACAATCACGACTCACGCACAGAAAAATTCAAAGTATACATTGAATATTTAACATTTCTGTACAACTTTTTTTCAAGTGTATACGTATATATGTAGAGACATTTGTACAATTGAAGTGGGGGGTGGGGCAAAGCATAAGGGGAGACAGCAACAGCAGCAGCGACCCATGAAGCTAAAACAAACTGGTTGCCGGCGCAAGCGAGGCAGCCACTTGGCAAGCATGTCTCTGACTCACGCGCGACTTTCAAATTGGAACAAAATCTGCCCGGCAACAGCAACAGTAAAAAATCGAACAGTACTACACTATTGGTGACAGGAAGGAAGGGTAAGGGTAAGGGAAAGCCAACAACACTGCCACCACGACGAGTTCGGATTCGGACATGGTTTGGCATCCAGCTGCTGCTGCTGCTGCTGCTCGAGAGTGAGCCGCCTCAAGCATTTTGGGTGGCACGAGCGAGCGCAAGTGAAACACTTTCTGTTGCCAAACCCAAAAATAAAGTGTAGAATTCTTTTCAGACTGCTGCCGCTGCTGCTGCTGTTTGTCTTTGATCTGATCAGTGATCAGGGTTCGAAATGCTCATATAATCATCACATCGACGAATTCCAATTGACAAGTATTAACACCTAAAATTAAACTCCGTCCACAAGATACCCATAGATCTAACAAGAAGAGACAATACAATTTGAAGTTGTTTTTTGGTCAATGAACAGGCAATAAAATATTGAATTTATAAATATTTAAAAAAGCTGAACAATATTTGAGTAATTTCAAAAGTTTTGTAAATTGTTTGCTAATGCTGTTAAATGTATGTATTTCTAAGGACATGTGACAATATTTATTTACAAACGATTCCAATGGCTTAAATTTATTAAATTTCCTCTTGTTTCCGCAAGCTACTAAGCGCACAATTACCATACTTACGTAACGCTTAAGATCAACCCTTTAACAAACTCAAACTTACACTCCATATATCAAGTTTTAGACACTTACGCTGAAAGCTAGCAAATCACACTTTCTACCTTAAGAGCGTATAGACACATTGTATAGGCTTTCGATTTTCTTAGGAATGAACACTTTATAAACTATATAATACTTACTTATATCCAACTAACCGAATACGTATGTTCAAGTTCGAGAATTATTTATTAAAAACGAAAAGAAATTAACTAAATCAATCAGGTCTGTTTCGAATTCCGAAAGATATTTGCAGGATTGCACTTACTTTCCCAAGAAAACATTATACTTGAAAGTTCATTCCTTCAGGCTGTTTGGATTGCAAAGATTTCACGTTTCGGAATTCGGAACGTGCCTGCTTACTCGTATCATAATATCGTTTAACCCGAGTTCAATGTACGTAATTGTACGAGTTTATGTAGATATTAAACTGTGACTATGTAGAACTGTCAATAAAATGTATAATATATATATGAAAAATACATCTGAAGAGTAGTTTTTATTTTTTATTACATTTTTATTTTTGATTTATTCAATAAAAAATAAGCGATGGCTACAAAAATGTAAAGAACCGAGCGCATAGCCGCAGTTCAGTTAGCTTACAAAATAAAATATTACATAAGAATGATCGTAACTACGATTATGTAAAATAGACTTGATGTAATTCAGTGAATACTATTTCGTATGGACAATGCGTCGAATGCCTGATGTCTGGATGCTATATATAATGTAGGTCGAGCGGTCGATCAATAAATTAATTGTCAAAATGATTTCGGTGCACATAAATATACGAGAATACGAGGAATGCGATCCGTGTGTGAGATGGGTGGTGTGGGTGCTGGTGTTGTTGTTTATGGTGCTGGTGGTCCAGATGAATTGGTGGCACATAGCCACCGCATTAAGTAACTGCCAATTTATCTTTAAATATGCAAATATTAAACTAGACTACTTTGCCTGAATCGTTAGGAACAATCATTGCAACTTAAAAATGAAACTCGTTCAAAATAAATTGTTGACTAAAACTACAACAAAAAATTGATTTAAAATATACAAAAACTGAAGAAATGTAATATTGAGAAATGATGGTAAAATATTCGAAAAAAGCGTTTTGAAAGTCTAAGCCGGCATTAGATTCGAGGGTTTATCTCGATTACAAACTAAAATTTGCTTAGCCTAAAATGTGTGTATAAATCGTATGATGTTTTGAATAAGTTTTTTTTTATCATTTTTCTCTCCAAATACATTTTTGTCGTCACGCAGCTTCCAAGGCATTTGATTTATCTAACTAACTAGATGAATTCTTTGTCAATCCAATAGCCTTTTGTTTCGTGGAATCCTTAGTCTTGCTCCTTCTGCAAAGAGTTCAAGCAAATGACCAGAGTTGGCAAGTTAGTCATGGTGAAGAGTTGGTGGGGGAGGTGTATATTTTCATATGCAATTCTTCTATGATACTTACAAGTACGGGGTACACGAAGGTGTCAGCAGAATCGCGGCCAGCTGGGCTACGAACAATACACTTGTAGTTGCCCATGTCCTCCCATCTGAGCTCCGAGATGAGCAGATCTCCAGTTGGTAGCACCTTAAAGCGATGACCCTGAACGATGGGCTTGTTCTCGTTGTTCTGCCAGGTGATCTCGGCACGGGGACGGCCATACACCTTGCAGGGCAGCAACACGTTCGATCCCATTAGATCCAAATGGGTCTTTTCGGTATAAATGATGCGTGGTTTCTGGGGTCCGGGGTACTGCTTCTCCACTGGCATATCGTCCATATCAGAGTGTGCGGGGTGCACTACGGTGCTGGAGTAAATGGTCTTGGAGCCGGTACGACCAACGCAGGTGTACACCCTGGGCTTGCTCAGCATGTGATCAATGATGTGCACCGACCTGACTCTCACAATAGCGCTGGGGGCATTCTCTGACACACGATTGGACTCCAAATTATCGATCTCAGAGAGCGGCATGTTGCCAACGATCCATTGGATACTGGGTACCTGGGAACCCATCATTTCGCAAGGTATCTCCACGGTGGCGCCGGCTACCTGCTGAAGCTTAGCCGGCGGGGTTTTGGTGAACTTCAGCCAATCGGCCTCGAAGGGACGATTCCTGTTGCGGGGCTGCTCCTCCGCCTCGATGGAGTTATCGACATCGTTGCTATCGTCCACGATGTCCACTGCACGGCTGTGGGCGCCCGACAGGCTACCGAACAGCAGCAGCGCTATAGCGCATAGATTTAAGTTCATTTTCTGCAATAAAAAAAAAAAAAAAATGGAATCAAATCATGACGGGGCCTATTAGATAAGTGCATAAGAAGAGAGCTTAAAGTACAAAATCAGCCCAATCATCCGACTATAATATAGGTTAATAAACTCTAGATGACTTAGCAGCAATTGAGTTCAACTGGTCAGCACTTATCATGTGCCTAGGCAGCGCATTGCAAGGCCATAAATCACACCGTTGACGGACGGCTCAGGGAGGTCTCTTTCTGATAAGAGCACAGCTCCATCAAGGCCTTTTATTTAATTTTTTTTAGCTGAATATGAACAGAAAGAAGCTCTGTTGCGAGCTTGCAAAACTGAGCTGTGCCCCTCTGCTCTCAGTCCCCGCTCAAATGTCCTTTGAACACTACTAACTCAAATTCGTCTCAGTCCCACTACGAAACTGAACTTTGATAGCTGAGTATCAAAGATCTTTGCCCCATTTCGAATTTTGAATTTCACAACGCCACGCGGTTGTCTCCGAAATAGTATAAAATTCGATAAGGCGAGAAGAAGAGCCGAAGAACTCGGAACACCCGAAGACCCAGACCAGACTATAGACACAGATATCATCTAAATTCAAATTAAAACTGAAAACGAAATGGCATTCATGAGACGTCACCTACAGTGGAAACACCTACGCGTTGCCGGAATCAGGGCCAAACCATTTCATTCGATGGCGATGGTGGTTTTATGCTTTGACCGGGGGGCTGTCTAGACTTTAGAGTCTAGACAGATAGCTGGACAACTGGGTGTTCCGGCTAATTTGATTATTCAATTAGTTTTTGACGTCGTCACGCTTTCGTAGTGTTATTATGTATATGGCGATCATTTTAGAGTCTCGCGAAGCATTGGCAAAAGTTGCATCAGCTTTTTGTGGTTTTTTTTTTTGTTTTGTACAGTTTGCCCTTCGGAAGTGTACCAGGGGGTTTTCAAGAAATAAGACGTCGAATAACGGGGTTTCACTAAGGTTATCAATCTACCAGTGGGGTCACCGTCTATGATTAGCGACATGAGTCACCGGAACTACGGATAGCATTGTGCAGACACTCACCTTTTGATTTGATTTCTTTTTTCTCTTCCGGTAAAAAATGTTTGCAAATTTCTCTCTAACGTTAAATGTAGAACAGGCGGTCGCGTCTCTGGTTTGTTGTGGAATCGCGAGCTGGTGGACAGCTCGTTGTTGTGTTATGTTATGAAGGAGTTAATCAGCTCTAAGTTGTGGTGGCTTCGCGTTTGGGCTTTCTGATTGAAATTCAGCAGCAATTGGCTTAGCACTGACATAGGTCCGGCGAGGGATGCCGTCTTGGTGGCCTTGCAGCTCAGTGTTGGCGGAATCTTGAGTGTTTTTTGGACACGCAGACGCGCAATGGATCAAGCCTGGCCTGGTTTGGCGTGTTGGACGTCGAAGGAGGGGAATCGAGAAAGAAGCTACGTTAGCTTCTCAAATTGGTAATTCTCAGTGGCAGGATTCGGCGTAGCGAATGTCGAGCTGACGGCTTTGGCACATTCGATATAAATCGGATCAGTGGTCTGGAGACTTCTTCAGCAGCAGCTCGGTGGCTTGGTTTTGGAATTGGTTGGCGCGGCACTCGTTTGAAGACGCACGGTTCATCGACATTACACAAGTCAAGGTGTGTCAATTAAGTTCGGCTTTCGACTTCGCGTTACGCGGCGGCGGTGTCGGCAATGGGCAATCAATGGCGAAGAGCGGATGCGGATCAAAGTGATCAAGGCAAGCTGGTGTGTCACAAGTGCTAGCGATAGGCACAATTAGTGTTGTTCAACAGCTGAAAACTGTAACAGAACTGAATCGGACCTGCCGCGGTCTTGAATTTATATGCCAGAGACCCAGTCGGGTACCCGTCCCGGACCCGAACCCGAACTTGCTGGCTCGCTTGCTCACCAACACTCACGCCATCTCCCTCTCCTTCTCTCATAGCCGACTGCAAGCACACACGAGTGCCTCTCGACTCTGTGCTGCCGCGCTGCCACTGAACGCAGTCACGCCAGCACCATTCTTGCGATACTGTGACGGGAAGGGACGTCAAGCTCGAGCTGCGGTGCCGATGCTGACAGCATCCAGCAGCAGCACATCTCTGATTATTATCATTTTGCCGCTGATCTGTCCGGAACAAAACGGATTCGACCAGCCTATGCAGCATTGTCATCTGCCTTTCGTTTTTGAAGTCCACTTAACGAGTTTTACACTCGTTTGTCCAGGTACGAGCTTGATGCTTTATATTTCTATATAATTGCATTATCTAAGCTGTTTTCAATTAATCCAATTAAAGCACACTTACATATTCATTGCCTTTTATTAAAGTGAGTACTGGATTTACCTTGAATTGGATGATATCCAGGTAAGATCATATAAACTCTCACCATTTAGTTCGATATAAATACATAAAAGGGGCGTACCAAAGTAATCGAAATTTTCAGTAAAATTTAATTTTATGGAGGTCCAGAGTTAAGAGAAGACATATATGTCTAAAGAACATTACCTTCGAGGTTCTAGCCAATCATACTATCGATCAGGCAAATTTTACTGTTAAGAAGTTCAATTTTACATTTGGGTACACCTTGTATTTCCTTACTTGTACTTTTCCAAAATTTCCTTCTAACTTTCATTTTCATGCACCCAGAGATTTCGTAACTGATGGACTATACCAACGATCAGGTAACGAAATTCCCCAATATCTCTTTGGCTTTCACACTATCCAAGTCGTGCCCCACGTCACCCAAAACCTGTTGGCCAAGGCATTCAAGAATTCAAATGTCTAACCATTCCGATCACTTCTTCTGCATCTTTCAACTGCTCGAAATTACGAAGAGTGCAAGGTTCCATTAGCCAAGACCGAGTCGCAGTTGTCTGACTGTCGGACCTGTCAATCCATTCCGATGTCCGTCCGCCCGTCTCCGTCTATCTATCTCACTATCCGTACGCTTAAGTACTGCAATCAAGTGAGTGCCAGTTTGTCTGCTGCGATCAGTCGGTTGGGGGCTGAAACCAAAACCACGAAGTGGCGTGCATGTCGACTGTGATGCTGATTGCCTGGCGTGCGGCGGGACAAGGAACGGGGGCCGACCGAGGGGAGGGCACAAACTTGTTGAAGACTGAATCTGTGAATGTGTAATGGAGCCGGCCGGGCAGCCACAACGGCAGACAGACTGGCAGCAGTTGTAGCAGCCAATTCAATTTATCGCGCGTTCGTTCGCTTTCCGCTGTGGATGTTGCTGTGAATGTGGTTGTGGATGTGGCTTTGACTGTTGCCGGGCGGCAACTACTTATGTACATAGCTCTTGGAGCTAGGTCGGGTCGGATCAGCTAGGGGATTCGTTCTCGCCTGTCGCTGGCTGATACTAGTTTGTCTTTTTATACCTCTCATACGAAAAGGAAAAGGAGTATATTAATAATCTGCAATCTGATGATTACAACTCATTATGGAAGCTGTTGAAAATCAATAATTGGAGCTAGTCACCTAAATTGGTAGGCATGAGAACGCATCCAGTAAGGGATTTTTAACGCCCACCTACCACTTGGAAGCAAGAGGGTTGAAGCTTCACAAGACAAGAGTAGAGATCTACTGGTAGATCGAATTTCCCAAACCGCCCAGCTCCTGTCGTTTGGTCTTACTATTCAGTCAGTCTTTGTCTCCGTCCTGAGGGATGTAAGAGAATAAACACATTTTATAACTTTTCCTCACACATCATAAGGTGCAGTGTGAGCCACCATGATTCTTGCAGGAATTACAGAGGACAAAGGGAAGAGAAAAGAGCTCCTCCTGTGAGGCCATGGCACATATGATGGTTTTTCCTTACACTAAGGTAGTGTCACCTAAGCACAGAGTATAACGCTGTCGGGCATCCTTGACTGCAACAACTTGGTTTTTATTGTTATCGACAAGCGGCATCGCCACATTGACAACGACAACGAGATTCACTTCTACAAGTATGTAATTTATTTATTGCACGTTACACAAATCGTCCACGGCACACCCCTCGTCCCTCAGTACCATGCACCGCAACCCCATTGCCGTGCTACCTCCGCAAAAAGCTGGCGACGGGCGGCATACACAAAGCGAAATTCAATTGGAAAGAAAAAAAAAATAATAAGAAAATCTTGCAGGTACTTGAAATTGTGTCTCGTGCCTCAGCCGCAGCCTCTGCCGGTGCACCTCAAAGCAATGGCTACGCCAACGTAACGCCTGACGTAAGGGGCACTGAATTGAAATGGCCTTTTGGTTGCGGTCTGGGTCTGGGCATCGGCAGCGGTTTCCTCACGTAATATGCAATTGCATATTCGACGGGTACGGGTTCGCCTCTTGTTGCTAGCAGGAGATATGACATATTCTATCGAGATCTGAGCAATTAAGTCATATAGAATTCGGAGAGAAAGCAAATGGCGAAAACGTGCGAAGACTCTCGCACAAAACTGTACTAATTGTATTTCTTGTAGACATTTTTACCCAAATTAATCATGGGACATACATATTTATGGGCATGGGCTAGCGTTAGGCTTGACAGTGGCACCAGCATCAGTACCAGGTGGTGGTAGCCTACGCTAGCGAGATGATATTTCTCATTGATATCAGCGCTCGTTTCTCAATTTGTTTGTCTTTTCTATTTGAAATGCTGATTTATATCGCACATGAATGTTTCGATTTCCCAGAAACAAAGTTGGATGACTTGGTTTTCGCTTTTGGGAGATTGAAAGGGAAGTGGGGGTCGTCTCGTGGTCTCTGGTGTACGATCGTACGATCGTTTTGGTGACTCGGTCCCAATCTCAATAGCAGCAATTATTGCATCATGGCAATGGCAATAGCATAGCACTCATATACGGGGAAAGATAGACACGTAGTTATACAAATTGGTTCGTTTCCGCTAATGGGCGAGGTATTCCATGAGCTGCAAGCTTGGAGCTCTATTTCTACTTGTGCTCCCCTCCCCTTCCACTTTCTTGCTGTGCTATCTCTCCACAAGTTGCATTTGCACTTTTCTGCTAATTAACGTCGTGCAAACGAGCGCAATAAGCAACGCCTCCAGCTGCAGCTCCACGGGCAGCACCGGAACCACACGACATTGATCCGGACAGAGATCGGCAGCGGGACAGGGGACTGACTGTGACTGTGAAACGGCAACGGCTCGTTCAAAGTCAGCAAAGCAGCGGCAGCGCGAACAGATAGACGGAGCTACAAGTTGAAATAGACAAACGCACGGCCGGCCACAGAGATGGACGGAGGAGAGTTTCGGGGAAAAGGTAATGCAACATGCAACCAAAGTAAACCAAGACTAGCTCACACACACCTGCACGGACGGGACAATCCGTGTCATGCTGTATTGCAGGTTTCGATCGTGGTGTGTGTGTGTGTGTGTGTGTGTAGGAACAGCCGATCAAGCCGAGCTGGTGACGACGTGAGAAAATTCATGTTCATGCCACAAATTCTGTGCCGTTTTCATGGGTTTTTTTTTTTTTTTTTTGCTTTTACTGCTTGTTGCCTGTTGTCATTAATAGAGTCGAGTTTTTTGAGGCTCGGGCAGCCGCCTAGCAACAAGCACAGACAGCAGCAACTGATTGTGAGGCCTCGACATCGACACTCGATTGGTTGCCGGCTGCGCGGCTGTTGGCTATTTGGTTATGGTTAAGGCTATGTCTAGTGCCACACACGCGCAGGCGCAGCCTCGTTTAAATGGGGTTTTCTGTTTCATGCAAACATGAATGGGAAATTCTGACAAAAGGTCAGTTCACTAGAAAGTGGGAAAATCCGAACTGCAGTCAAGTTAAATGTTCTTCAAAATTTCACGTTGCAATTCACCGTTTCATTGAGTGGTCAATGCGCAGGTAAAGTATTCAATTTGCCTTGCCAACTCATGTCGGGACTTCCAAACTGTGAAACTGATTGATGGACATTGAGTATGCATATTGTCCTTCTTCGCAAGATAGGAGTATCAATGTGTATTTGCAAGTTTAAATTAGAAAATGTTCTTATTTCGCACAAGAGTACAGTGAAGGGGGGCTTTAGTGTAATCAAAGGCAAGATTATCAATATCCAAGAACTTCTTATATCCAAGAACTTCTTATCTTGATTATCCCTAACAATGACCCTAAATACTGAAGTTGTTTACAGTTCGATCTACTGGATGCTGATTCCGCTTGGCTTTGGATGAGACAGTACTATGACCCTAGATACAAATTTACCTTTTGGCAAAAGTTTGTAATAAGATTCTCCATGATCGCTGCTAGATATAGAATGCAATGTGGATAACATAAAGCATCGACAAGTGTTTTTAAATTTCCTAAGACCGATGTTCCCCTAAATTATTGAATCAATTTAAAATAAGCACGATTATAATGTGAACTTCTGTTCAATTTCTTATAAGTCTAATACGAGTAAAGTGGTTGTATATATCAGACTAAGCTCCTTTTCATGTATTAGGAAATCTCCCCAAGCTATAACTAAATACTAAATACTGTTATCAATATTATATTATATTCTTGGCACATCTTAAACTAACTTAATATTTTTCCTTACAAACATTTGGCCTTCAGCTACTCTGCCGGAACAGATTAATTATACTCTATATGGTCTTACACTTGCTCACTAATCTTTTACGATTCTCACATTACGCTAACCATACTTATTTTCTCTCCGCCTCGTAATACTCCGATCTTGAAACCCACACACACACACACACACACACCATACGTACTCGTGTACATGCACATACATATTCAGAAATATGAACAACTGTGATGGAAAATTTTGTAAATCTGTGATTTTGACGTTTTTGGTTTTTTTTTCTACTTATTCATAAATGTGGAAAATTTTTGTTAGAGAAATCAAAATGAAAAGCAATTATCGCTAATTGTGGAGCACTGCTTGCTGAGAACAGGGACGCTGAAAAGCAACAGTAGTAGTGCATACAATAAAGTACTGTGAAATACGGAAAGACGAGAATCAGCAGCTAGCATTAACATTTAACTCGGACTCATACTCGGACTTCCTCATCTGCTTCATGCATATTCATATGGAAGCGAGAGTATTGTCATTTATCAATTAGCCTATGGAGTGTGCTACTATATCTCTCGGTAGTTCTAAATATGCTATGCGACGCGACCAGTCCGACATACATACAAACACACATAACTGCATATATGTATGTATATAAATATTTGTATACCCTCTTCTCTCTGTTTTTTTTTTTCTGAATGGCAGCGTGCCTGCCTGTGTGTGCGTATGCGTGTAATCTGCTTTTCTTGCATTCTTCGCTAGCATTTATTTTTGATTGTGTTCGGCGTCTTTTTGGGTCTCGGACTCGGATTACCTTTTGTTTATTGTGCAACACCGAGCACCAGCACCCAACACAAACCAACACCAGCTTGCGGCCATCATCGACCACGTCCAAGATCGACCACCACCGGCGACGACAGCAACAACGACTCTCTCGCCCAATTCAATGTTGCGATTGCATCAGCCATTTATACATATAGCCTCTGTCGACGTCGCTGCCAATGACACTTTGGGTATCCGATGGATGTGAAGTTAAACGGGGGTAAAAAGGTAAAGGTGAAGTCAAGAAAAATCAAGTCAGGCCAAGCGGCGCGCTCAGCAGAGCTTGTAGCAAATTTGAGATTTGTGGGTGTGTTTGTGTATGTAAGAATGAATAATCTGATCATCTGATAACTAATATATGAAAGTTAACCGTGACATTAAACCAACTTACAATGTATATGATTTATATACACCCAATTTAAGGCGTAATTGTGAAACATTGACATGGTACTCGAACATACTCGAGCGTGTGGTGAAATTATAATAAATTCTATTCAGACTTAAATATTCATTCTAAAAAAACCCACTAACCTTAACTAACCCCGCTTAGTCAGAACTGTCTGCATATAAAAACAATGGGCTTAATTAAAACACGTGTACTTTTTTTACATTTAGAAATCTTGATATTTGTCTTTTTAATTTATATAGATTCAAAACAGGTTTTAATTGTTCTGCTTCAATGCAAAGAAATGGCAGGACAGAATAGAAAACTCTACAGATTTATAACTCTTTAAATTGCAGCTTAATTAGCTCAGATATTTAGGGGGATACAGAATACCGATACAAATTCAATGAGTTTTAGTTATGATTTTGATTTGAAATATCAACTGGAGCAGCAATTTAGCCTTTAAAAACGCTCCCAAAGAAATGAACCTAGTAGCCATTGAGTTTTTCCTCTATCTTAGTACAAAGATGCACTAATTAGCCTATATATTGAAGTGTTTACACATTCATTTCTCCAAATCTCAAGAGATTTCAGTATATATATATTTTGTGAATCTTTCGGAACTGGAATTGACCCAACAAACAACAGGGAA
Source organism: Hirtodrosophila duncani (assembly GCA_037043425.1). Classification (NCBI taxonomy): domain Eukaryota; kingdom Metazoa; phylum Arthropoda; class Insecta; order Diptera; family Drosophilidae; genus Hirtodrosophila; species Hirtodrosophila duncani. Next base: position 1,280,994 of record JBAMBM010000834.1, on the reverse strand, counting down.
CTCACTTTACAAAGTCACCAAAAAGCCAAAGTTTACAACGTATACATTCATATTTGGTGTTGGTCTTCTTAATCCCAAATGTCTACTCAAGTCTCAAGTCTTTAACAACAACTTCCTTTAATCTTTCATTTGCAAATAGGTGAAGCCGTAAACTTAACAGAATGTTATTATCATTAAAGAAATTTATGCCAAGGCCAAGCTCTCAATATTCCTCTTCTATCAACACAATCTCCCAATTGTCGACGAAATGCTAATGAAGACGTTATATATTCGTATAACGCGGTACATAGTTCTGCTATAATATAACTCGTTTGAAATTGTTTGAACATTGTTTGTTTGTGAGCGTGATGTAAAACCAAAATATCTAAATAACGACTAGAAACCAGGTGACAATATCGCCTTATGATGAAATGCTCTTCAAAGATGAAGTGAACAGAACTTGCAGAGCCTATTCTCGAAGTTTCTTCATTGGCATCTACAACATATTTCAATATTGTTTAAATAACTGTCTCGCTATATAATTAGGGCCCGACTGTACATACTTTGATAATTTTGATTTTGTTCAAAAATTAAATATTTAAATGGTTTTAAAAGCCAACTGTAGTACATATTTCCCAACTCTTTTGCGAATCAATGTTTGTGAGCTGCGAGTGTTAATTGAATCTGAATTATTTGCCATTACAACATGATTTTTGTAATCTTCATATGAACATAGAATCAAATGAAATTCTAAGCTAGCTTAAAATTAATATTATTCACCATCTTAGACAAAAACAATAACACACGCGCATAGAAATCTCATTACGAGTGTTATAAACAATAACAAAATGAAACTATTTGATTGAAAGTGTTATATGTATGAGTAGGCAAAAATAGCATTGAAGATCTCTGACTGTGAATCTGATGACGTGCGTAGAGATGTTTTGTTTGCAGTTTCTAGTTTTACTATCATCGGCGGCCCAAGTTCAATAGAGCTTGAAAAAACAATTAATTATAAGCAATAAAGCGTAAAAAGAAACATAAATACGTATGCATGTATATGTTGGGGGCTCGTTGCCCCACACGAACACGCACACACACACTCAAAAAATCATCGAGGACAGGGCCGAAGCGATATAGAAATCGAACGAAGACGAAGCAAATCATGCTACGCAATTGATTAAGAACATCTCCTAAGTAATTGTCAGCATACCATCTATATATGTGAGTTTGTACATTTGCATATTCATAACTCATAACTGTCCACATACACATGTGTATGTGTATATGCATATGCTCATAATGAACAAAGCATCAACTGTATCAGTGTGTGCGTATGCGAATCGCGTAGCGTGGCCAACGTCACGCCAGTCAAGTGAAGCGGCTGCCCTCTTGGGGCTACTTGGGGGCTCGTCTCTCTTGCTATGCTATATCGATCATACATACAATGATACATGCATGCATACATAGTCATTCACAAATACACACACATAAGGACAGCGACGTCGACGCCGCAGCGCTTCGTCGTAATCGACAAAGAGCAACCAGCATCTGACCCCCCTCCCAATGTTTGGGTTTCTCTTTGAATTGGCGCTCGCGCTCTCTTTCAAACATATGTCTGTAAGGCGTTAGATGGCGTGCAAATGTGGCGTATGATTTTGCAGTTGATATCGCCAACCGCTGCCTGCCCCCCGGCACACCTTTTCTGTCAATTATTGTGACGCATTTGAACTCGTGCCCATGCCCGTGCCCCCGCCGCCTTGTTCGATCATTCATCCGTACGATTTGATATTCGCATTGCGCTTTGCCTTCAATTTTTTGTTGCCTGTAGTGAAGCAGCTAAAGAAGTATATGGGGGTTATGCTAATAACAGAGTAACCTGCGCAAACTCACGTAGCCCTCTGGAGTTTCAAATTTATAAATTTGTATTTGAAGTTGCCAAGTTCAGACTGCATAACCCATTTTTAAACGCAGAAGATATAGGTGAACTTATATCAATACAATGAATTCTTAGTGAATGGAATATAAATAGGAGTCTCATACCAGAGAATTAGATTGCTTATTGGAATTATAAAATATGTAATGATTTCCACGATTATACAGAGTTTGTACACTATCTTGCTGTTATTGCCATTTCAGAGATATGTATAATCTACACATATTGTTAACTTAAAGATCCTCATCAATGGAATGGCAACGTCGTATTCTCTATCATAAAATTCCAAATTATTTGGCAATGTTATATGCATATCAATGTATGCATTTTCTATACAAGAACACCTTACAGAGTATCTCACAGTTGGGCCGCTCTAAGCCACTTTATTGTCACTTGTTTTAAATGTTAATTGCTTAGGTTTTTTTTTGCTGTTCATTAAATAAATTGCAATTTATTACAAAAGCGATCTGATTATTAATTGCTTTTGAATTGATTGCGCCTGGCAATTCGTTTGCATCGGCAACGATAACTCGAAATCGGACTCGGCTGAGGTCGGGCCTGAGAGACAGAACTGGTGCCTGAGACTCAAAACTGGGACTGCGTGACCAGCGCAACGTCAACTATAGACGCAACATGTAACCAATTTTCTCCAGTCGTCTGGGTTAAATGTCTGGCCGAGCACGTAGTCCAGATAGACACCATTTGGAGCCAGCTGACATGACATTAAATGACCAACGCCTAGCTTAGGTGTCTCTGAGTCAGCAAGATGCATAGCCTTGCTTAATTTTGGCCAACATAGAATATTTCATCATAGCTTGAAATCAAACTGCTTCAAAGGTTTGCGGATGTGGCGTGATTTAAGTTCTACTCGAAGGATGTTCTTCTTGGGATCACACTTCAATGCTCGATTGTGTCTGACTCAGCAGCAACTCGGTCAACATAGAATATTTCAGCATGGCTCAATACGAAGTTCCACTTTGAGGATTCATTCACAATTCAATATTTAAGCTTCTTCTCCATAATTACCCAGAGTGCCTGACTCAACAGCGGTTTGCTCAACATAAAACATTTTATTATGGGTCGGCGTCAGAGGCTTGAAATCTTGTGCTGAGTTGGCGCCTGCTAGAACATCCTAAGGCTCTACCCATACTTCTTCTTTAATAATTGCAAATATTTTTGAATATGGATTTTGGTGAAATGTTCAAGATGTTCAAGTTATTATAAGTTGCTTTTCTCCCTCCCCCCTTTATTTTTGAGTTTTGGTTTTCATGCTGCCCGATGAGAACTTTGTTTATAGTTCGGCTTCGGCACATAAAAGCATATTTCTGCTTAACTGAATCGCCCGATCATTTGAGTCAAAGAGGAAGACCCCTAAAATAACATGGTTATAGAATATGGTTGTTTTGTTATTATTAAGAGAAATATAAACAACAACAGCTCATTTTTGCGATATATCATTTCGGCGGCAGACTAACTGGCGGAAGTTAAGTATCTCATTCACAAATCGAGCTCAAATTTTCCAATGAACATCCGAGCTTTACAAAATTGCATATAGCAAATATTTCATAGCAATCTTTTTGCACTTTAAGTTTTATTTTTATATAGCTATTTTTATATGAGATGTATATATGTGTCTGATGTGAAAGATTCCCTGTTGCTAATAGCTATTGCTGCCTCTGCCTCACCTCGGTGATAAGGCAAAAATCTCACTTTAATTGATGAACAAGAATTGGCATAGATTGTTTATATTATTTTTGGTAGGCAATTTCAAATTAGTTAATCACGAAATTTATAGGCCACGACATGACATTGAAGTATAAAATAGGAATATTTATATAGCATATATATAGCATAGATACGAATGTGTGATTATTATATGAACCACCCATTGCTACACTGAGAGAAGAATACTTTAACAAATTAAGAAACTACAAAAATCTTCTTTTAAAACTTTATATTGTCGAATGGTGGTAAATTGCAAAAACAACAATTTCCTATTCATTTGAATCCGTAGAATTAATAGTTTATGCATATCGCCGAATAGGTAGGTGTAAGTTGGGAAGCTTTTTGGGACTCTATATATATGGTTAATTTAATTTTATTTCTTTTGTTCATTTCAAATCTTATGTGTTCGTATCCTTTTGACGAGTTATGTGTCTTAAGCTTTCCACGTGTAAGTACGTATAAAGATCGTCATTTTCAAGGCATATCTATCGAAATTTATGACTAGAAAACTAGGAATTTTGCTGTGTAGTGCACATGTATATTGCACTTAATGCGATAATTTAATTTCAAACAAAATGATTATATAAATTTGGGCCTGTTTTGAGTGTTCAATAACAAATCTTCTTATTTCAAGCTAGAGAAATTTCCGTGACAACTTGACCTAAGTGGAATGGAAAATTTTTTGGCTTAAATTTGAGCAATTTACAATTAACTTTATTTTTGACTAAGACAATATAAACTATTAAATCAGAGCCACAGCATTTGAAATTCTGAAATAATCTATATAAATATTTGGTAAATATTGAAACCGCCAAGTTTCTCGAAGGAAAATACATATACATACTAAAGATACTAAGAAGTATGTATATGTATGTATGGCTTGACAATCTGGGAATACCTATTAGGTTCATGCCTTAAAATGTACAAAATCAGCGAAAGCTCTCAATTTCCAAATTAATATTTCTAGTACTTTTCTTAAGTTCTTAAGTTCTAACGGCTAACTTCTGATATCCGAAACTTCCATAACATTAAAAACAAAAATGGGAACCAAGCTTCGGATCTAGAATCTTGGATTCTAGAGTTTAACTATTAGAATATACGAAAATTTCTTAAACTCAAACTTGGTCGTTAATTGTCTTCAAATTGGAATACAAATCCTGAATCAATTCTGAAATGCAAAAAATTAAGAATTTTCCATACTTTGTAATTTCAGCTTGCTTTCATCCCACAATTCCCACTTAGTTTTAACGCAGCAGTTGTCCAACATAAAAGCATAAATTAACTGCGTTTTTATTGTCAATAATAAATTAATCTCTTAATTTTAGAACTTGAATAAATTCTAATAAATTATTTACTTCAGAATCTACAGCCTTGTTTAAAGAATTTTGTAACCTGTAACTTATCATTTTAAGTTTTTTTTTCAAGGATTTGGTCATGTTTTATTTATATAAGAATTCTTGGACTTACATTAACGATCTAGATACAAGAATTTCCAATTTGGATATAGAGCGTTCGAAAGTGATTGACTCTCTTCTATGCAAGCTACATGATATATAGTTGTCCGATACTGATCAAATTTGGAGAGCAGACCTAGGGCCTCCTCAAATGGATACAAACTGAATTTGATTTGATTTGGATGAAAAACTGTTTCGGGTTTATGGAAGACTTTTGAGTTCTCGAGGTTCAAACAGAATATATACTTTCTATGAAGTTTTTCTTTTTAAATATGTTATGCTGAAAATTATTATTATCTTGGCAGCCCATAATGTAATAGGACTCCCTAGGACTTCGTGACTTGACTTCCAAATGTGGTTGGTTTTCATACCGAATTTGACTTAATTCTGATAGGAAATAAGAAAGTTTTAACAATTTAGTTCAATAGTTTCAAACTGCGAAAATATCGTTACAAAATTATAATACCCGCTGCAAGAGTGATTGAATAAAATTAGCAATTTTTTCATGCTATGTCTTACTTCATCCAATAGGCACATGAAAATGTCCGACTTTTATCTATGTTTTAAGAGATTATCAGCTATAAGAGTTTTATAAATAATCAATTAAATTCTAAACACTAGCATATTATTCCTATTATTCACATTTCATTTCACTCCCTAACTCTCCCCCTCTCTCTTTTCTTTTTGATTTCTCCGATCTTTTCCCTTTAAACAACGCAATAATAAATTAACTTTTAAAGCAATCTCATCTTATGAACCTAATTATACCCACGAGATTTAGCACATAAAGAGCTGATGGATACAAAGTTCGAGTTCTCATGTGAGTCTTTTTGGATATTCACTTTCAAGTATTTCATACTAATATAGCACTATGTAATTCACAGCCTATATTAAGCTTTAAGGTTAGATTAAACCTACCTGCATTGCTTTTATTGTAGATTTCACTTCAGATTCTGAACGATTTTTATCACTTTTTGATTTCGGATTTTTTTAGGTAAATTTCTCGTTTGTTTTATTCGATTTTTATTTGCGAATCCAAGGTACTGTTAAGCCAGTGCCAGTGAGAATTTCAGCTTCTGTTCGGTTTCTGTTCTGTTCTGTTCTGTATAGTTCCGCTGGAGTTGTGGCGATGTGATGTGATGGACTGTGTGGCGAAAGGTTGAGCGTCCATGCTTTTATATATCGGCCTCATGCCCGAAATCAACAAGTGGGCTGCAGCTGCTCTCGGACGAGCAAAGCCAATTGGGCACCACTACCACTCGGCTTATTAACAGTTATGGCGTCCGACAGTTCTTTCCTTGGCATTAGTATTGGTGATATGATGTAGATGTAGATGCCGGCTTCGTCTTCGTCAACGTCTTCGTCTTTCTGATTCTCGTAGCCGTCGTCTCGTACCCTCTCAGCCTTTGTGTATTCGTTTAAGTGTGCTTATGTGTGTGTGTCTTCCGCCTGCCGCCGACTCGGCTCTCGGTTGAGGGTGCTGTCGATGTCGAGCTGTTGAGCCTCCTTTGATTGATTGCTTCAAAGAATAATTAATGCAAATTTATTTGAATTATTTTATATCACATTTTTCTCATTAATATTCGCACAGATATTCGGATACCAAATGAAATGCGTGCTCCAAATACATCTATTTTAGTACAGTTGCCGATATACATATGTATGTATCTGCATATATTGGTGTGTATATATGTTGCAGTAACTAACTGAGCAGAATTTGCACCGCTAATGGAGTGCAGCAAGTTGCAGTTTCTGTTGTGTAATAGATGCTTATACACATGCATATAGCTCTTTAAGATTATATAATCTTTAATCAGTAAAGCCAGAAATTACCAAAAGAGAGAAAAGGAAGAACAAGAAGAGGAAGCAAGCTTTAACATTGTCGACATTTTATATATACACTTCACACATGACAATGGACAGATCTAGTTCAGTAGTCACCAAATTTTGTATGCTTCGAATATATCCACGCTGCAGTGAATCAATAGTCTTAGATAGATAAAGATATATCAAAATTGCTGATATGTATTTCGCTGATATTTGGAAGCAAACAAACTTATTCATCCTAGCGTACGGTTGCTTTCTTTTCACATAATTTCCAACTTATTATGCTTTGGCCATGAATTATATACCAAATTTACAAATTCATTAATTTTAGATATAAAAATCTTGAGCACTAAGAAAAAATCTTTATTAATCATTCTATAAACATAAATTATTCTTTAATCAAATCTTAAGGACAAGTTTTCATTCACATGTGAAATACCAGAATAAGGTGACTACTGGGTATTTGATGAGAAGGAGCTGAGAACTTCAACAGAGCTGACATAGTGTGTTTAATTGAGAAATTTTGTTCTTTAGTTTGTTTTCAGATTGCAAAAACTTCAAGTCATGCTTGTTTTCAAAATTTGATAGCCTTCAATTTATCCATACTTTAAGATTTCCAATTTTTAGATTATTAATTCTTAATAAGTCAGTTAGGATGATGATTATGATATTAACCATTCCCTTATTTCGTTTTCGCCTTAGTATTGCGGCAAGCCCTTAGAAATTTGAAGCTGATTACACTGATTCCCATGAAAATTTAAAACCAAATATGGTAAACGGCTTCTGTCGGCGCCAGTGCGTCGAATAGACAGTGTGCTGATTCGGCAGATTCCACTTTATTTTTAGTAAATCCCTCTCGAGTGTAATGAAACGAGAGATCTGTGGCTGGTGACTAATATATTTGTTTTTATTATTTTTTGATAGCTTGAGAAAATCCTCTTATCTAAACATACCGAAGCTGTTCAAGTTGTTCGCCAATTGGTTTTTGACCCTTGTGTTGACCCTTGTTGGCTTCTTCGTTTTTCGAATTCATCAAACATCTGGAATGCTTTAGTTTGGGCGGCAATTCAGTGGTTTGCGATTTCGACAAATTGAAAAGCCAGCCAAAACTGCATTTGCGTATGCTCTGTTTGCTGTCCAACTAGTTCCAGGCGGGTCCGGGTCGGATCTCCGTTGCCCGTAAGACTTACGTTTTATAACTCATGCTTTACATTTGCAGATGGATCAGCAGGTGCTGGCATGGACGGCTTGCATAATACGGGCAAAAACTAATGTCTCCTGTTGCTGCCAGAGCCAGTCCGTCCGGGTGGGTCTCAATTGCATTCGTTGCAATCTTTGCCACTATTTGCATTCCTGAGTGCGCCAACAAATTGCACAAAGATACCGCGACCCAGCCAGACGTGGCAGCTGCTGAAAGTGCAAATAAAAGCCTCAATTGATTTTGTGGCATAAATTGAAATGCACTTCAGTAACGGCTATTGCCGCCATATCCACAAGCGTTTGATATAGTTGATATTGATATAGTTTCAGCAGTTCCAAGTGTCCAAATTCAGATGAGGTGCTCACAAAACCTGCCCATGTCAAGATGACAGCTTTCAAACATGTGCATTATTAATTGCAAAATCTTTATCATCATCATCATCAACGATAGCATCGAGTGCCAAGTGTCAAGAATCAAGCCCCCTAATCAATATGTCTCTGGGGAGACCTTGCCTGCCCGCCTCCCTTTCTGCCTGCCTAGCAGCAGCTAGCTATGCCATGTAGCTGGCCCTGGCAACAGCAACAGTTGCTTTCTTTGTTCTCTCAGTTGTACTTTTCTACTGGTTAGCTCGTCATTTTAAATAAGTTGCCCCCCACGTGCATCCCACACAACCATAAGCACTTACATCCGAGTGTACCGCAACCCATAGTATATTATCATTTGGGTGTTTCGGGTGCACGTGCCCAACCCAGGCTGCCCACGCAGTGGTTCAACCAATTTGTTATTAGTGAATAGGGCTTCATTTGAATTACCAGCTTGCCTCCAATTGATAACGGCCATCATCAGTCAGTCAGCGCCCACGTAAGTCAATGTCGTTGTCATCGATGTAAGTCCCTATTCCTGTTGTTCTTAGTCAGGCAGACGAGCCCGCTGTTCTCCTGCTCCTGCCTCTGCTCCTCCAGCCCCCTTTAGGCAGCCAATCAGGCAGCAGCATGGCGTAATTATACAACTGTCCAAATTGACAGCGTCGCCTCATGTTGCGACATGACTCCAGTTATTATTAACATTAACAAATTTTTCTTTTTCATTTAATTGTAACTACAATGGCGTCAGCTCAATTGGATATATATATATATGAACATATACATATGAGTGATATGTACATATTTATTTTTAGTAGTTGTATTTAGGGTAAATCCGTGTATAAATAAGCATTCGATAACTTTGTGTGTATGTGTATCTGTATCCAAATTTTAGTTCCCTTCAAATTTACTCAAAATGTGTTGCATACATACAGGGGCGATATTCCTCTGTGCCTCCTTTCCAACAGGAAATTGCTGAAAGGAGACACCCACATACACATTTAAACCAACGTTCTATGAAATGACAAACAGCTTATTGTGGTTTATAGGGTTACTTTAGACAGAGGAAGCAGAAGCTTCTAGCTGAAACATAACAAGAAATGGCGCAGCCAGGAACTCAGCAAGAGCTACGTATAGCGTGGCCATGGCCGTGGCCGTGACCGCCTCAACTTTTGTATACCATTTGTCTGTCTCTGTCAGTCCAAACTCTTGCCACCTGTTCACTACGACTACAGTTAGTGTTTATCCTCCCTCCCCATTGAAAATGTAAATGTGTGTTCTTAGCTGCAATTACTTCCAATTTATTTATAGATATCGATTTGTATGTGCCTTGAGCTTGAGTCTGGTCAGTTATGTGACATTTACATGCATATTTGATATTAGATATTTGCGCTCCACAATAGTTTCGTATTTCCAAGGATGCAATAAAGCACATCGTCTTGATTAAGTCTGTTGTTGTCTATGTAATATTATATTTTAGTACGTCTTTTGTTTGTTTTATGGACAACTATTCCTTACATAAACATAGCCAGAAATATACTAAGATGTTGAATTATCGGGCCTTGCAAGACACAATAGGTTGAAAGGAATGCTATTCAAATTGTTCCTTAAAAATATTGAATCCTAATCAATGGATTAGCTGCCTTTTAAATTTCTGTCATTTGCATCGTGAAATTTATATATAATTTGGTTTCAACAAGCGCGCATCTATGAAGGACGAGTTTCATGTGGGTCGTCCAAAAACGGTTGTTGTGTCAGAAACAAGTTAATCCTTGAATGAAGTTAATATTACAGGAACACAGCCACCTGACAGGATTTGTTTGTTTTTATACCCCACTATATCAAAAATTGCATTTATTTTAAAGAAATTTAATGTGTCATGTTCTTATAAAATAATGTAGAAAAAATACATAATGCATTTCTTTTTCGCTTTTTTCTTAAGCCCTCAACATTTTAATTTCTAAGGAATTTTTGTTATTTGTCAATATTTCAACGAAAACTGTCAATATTAGATATACATAAATATTCCTGGCACCGCACCACTTGCCCCTAAAGATATGCCACAAATCATAAGAAAAATGTTGTAAATCGCTTCTAAGTGAGTGCACTGTGCTGTACTAAGTTAAGTTAAGCGGCTAACATATGTTGCGAGCTTATGAACCATTTGTCATTAAAAAGCTACACTAAGCTAATAAGCTTAAAAGCATATTGAAAAGCTTTAAGCCAGCTGAATTCAAGGCTATAAACAACACCAAGTAAAAAATGTTAGCAGCATAAGGAAAATTTTAATGCTTAATAATCTTTAACTAACTTTTATATACAAGAAATAATGACAGCATTTTCAGTACGTCGAGCTCTGGCTCTGTAACACCAACATGTTTAGGCAAAGTGTAAAGTCTTCCACAAAAAATCCATAATCTATTCATTTCGGTAAACACACTTGCGAATTTCAAAATTTTACAGTGTACTTGAAAAAGCTCTGAAGTTTACCAACCATTTGTTTTGGCTGTAGTCGATTTGGTAATCGAAAGTCGACAGCTTTTTATTAGTTTTTTTTTTTGTTTGCGTGTTGAAGCTATCTCTCCCCCGGCGCAGGCGACTTTGCCAGCTTGCCCAGTTGCCAAACCATCGTCGACTCTCATAGTTGTGGTGCACACCAGGAGGAAATCCATTGATTTTCCATTTCCTTGGCCAAAGTTTGTGATCGTATGATCCATACGTAAACCTGTTGAAGCATGAACTCTCAAATACGATCGGCCATCAAGCAAAATGGCCATAAAATCTTCACCCAACAAAATATCAACTTGGTGAGACAGCTGGCCATCTCCCACAAACTCTACGAAAAACACGAGTAAGTCCTAACTTTTAGTAATCCAGCCAAGTTTTGTTTGGGTGGGGCGGGGCAAAAATCAAGTGTTTTTTTTTCTAATAAAAAAGCGTTGGCAAATGTTTGCCTGTGCGCGATACAACAAATTTGTTTAATTAGAATAGATTAGAGTGTGAAGCAGACTCATGTATCACGTATGCCATATTATCACTAATTTAATAATGAAATGGCGGCATTTTTATAAGTATAAAACATATATGGGCATATCAACACATGCTGGCGAATAATTGCAAACGATAAGGCTTATGAAACACCTGAACATCCCTTCCATATATAAACTGAACTATTGCAGATGTAAGGTTCTCGTTGTGGGCGGTGGCTCTGGTGGCTGTGCCATGGCAGCCAAGCTTTCAGCTCGGCTTGGCAAAGATAAGGTGATCGTCTTGGAACCAGCTGATGTAAGTAAGCCAAACATCCTCTCTGTATATACATATTTATGTCCATATCGCTTCTTTTATAGAAACACTATTATCAGCCCATGTTCACACTCATTGGCGGTGGCATGAAGCGCCTGGAGCAGTCCTACAAGCCCATGGCTGATGTGCTGCCCAAGAAGGCCAAGTGGCTGAAGGAAAATGCCGTGGAGTTCAATCCCGATTGCAATACGGTCACTACCTCGGCTGGCAATACCATCAAATATGATCTACTACTAATTGCAACTGGCTTGCAATTGAACTATCATAAGGCAAGCCTCAGCATAGGTGACCTCTTCGAGTAACTAACTTTTTCGCTGCCTTAGATACCCGGTTTGGTTGAAGCCTTGGCCATTCCTAATGGCAAAGTGTGCTCCATTTACTCACCCAAGTATGTAGAGCGCGTCTACGAATGCCTGCGTAATACAACTCAGGGGAATGTCATATTCACTTTCCCAAATTCTCCCGTAAAGTGTCCGGGCGCACCACAGAAGATTGTCTACATTGCGGAGCACTATTTCCGCAAGGTAACCAGCACTCATTTCTTAAAATTCCATTGACTGCAATATTCCACCTTTTACATTTTACAGATGAGCAGGCGTGACAATGTAAACATCGTGTATAACACAGCACTGCCTGTGATCTTTGGTGTCAAACACTATGCAGACGCCTTATGGCCCATTGTGAAGAAGCGCAATATAACCGTAAATTTGCGAAGAAATCTAGTGGAAGTCCGCCCTGAACAAGATATTGCCGTTTTTGAGAACCTAGACAAGCCCGGAGAATGCTTTGAAGAGAAGGTACGGTTACCCTGGAAGAATATTGATGTAACCATGTAACTTTTACTTTTAGTATTCCATGTTGCATGCCGTGCCACCAATGAGTACCCCAGATGAACTGAGCAAATGTAAGCAGTTGGTCAATGAGGCAGGCTTCGTGGATGTGGATAAGTGCACACTGCAACATGTGAAATACAAGAATGTATTTGCAATTGGCGATTCGTCTGCATCACCGAACTCCAAGACAGCGGCGTCTGCTGGTAAGCATTCGTTCTATCAATTAACTATGCGCATAAATCCCGTGAGGGGCGAACCAAGGCTTTGCATACCAACGAGCATTGCTCCCAGTTTGCCATTTGAATATACAAATGTACAACAAATCGTTTTATTTTTACATTTTCCAGCTGCACAGTCTCCCGTTGTATTCACGAATATGATCGCAGCTCTAGAGGGTAAGCCTCTAACGGGTGTCTACGATGGCTATGCATCGTGTCCACTGGTTACTGGCTATAGCAGTTGCATTCTGGCTGAGTTTGATTACAGTCTCACACCATTGGAAACATTCCCCGTGGCCCAGAACAAAGAGCGTTACTCGATGTTCATTATGAAAAAGGACCTTATGCCCATACTTTACTGGAAAATGATGTTACCTGGCTACTGGAATGGTCCAGCACTTATGCGCAACATATTGTCTGTACTAAAGCCTAAAAAGAAGTGATTTTATACATAACAAAATATAAGTATAACTGCAAGGCATACAATTCGATGTATTCACAATATAAATAGCTTAATGTGACCATCTCTGCTAATTATTCTACACGTATAGAATGCCAACACTGGTTTCATCAACATTTTTGAAAATATATAAATATTTTATCACTACTTTAAAAATAATAATCATGTAAATGTCGCTTTAGTTCCCGTTTAAGGAAAGAGAAAATTATTGTATAATTATAAAAATGAAACAAAATTACATATTTGCTGTCATTCACAACGCCAGTGTTGGGAAGTGAGCATTTCACCTTCGGTTTTGGTGTTGGCTGCTCTGATGATGGAATTATCGATAGTGTGAAAAACATCGATAGCAAGAAAAATACATCGGCAATACCATCGATAGTTGCCAGCTACCACAGCGTGGCGTCATTGGCGCTAGGGATTTAAAGTTAACGATCGTCAAATTGTGCGAAAAAAAGAAAATAAACAACTTTGTGAGCGTTGAAAATTAGAGAAAACTTCAAAATGAAAGCAGTGTGAGTGAAACATTTAGAATTTTCAGCTTACAGCAACATCTGACGACTTTATTTTCCACAGCGCACGTACACCAATGCGCGTGCCCCCGAAAACTCCTCGCGTTCAGTATCCTGAGAAGCGCCGCGAGACGGCAGAGAAGCCACAGGATCCGGTGAATGTATTCTGCCGCGTACGACCCTTACAATCCGATGCAGATTTAACATGCTTGCGTGTGAAGAGCTCGACAACCATTGCAGTGAATCCACAGGATCAGCTGCTGCAGCAGCAACACAAACATGGCGCCCAGCGTGAGATACAGTACATCTTTAAGCATGTTTTTCAGCCAGATGCCACACAGCAAGATGTGTTTGTGTCGGTGGCCCAACCACTGATTGAGAATCTGGTGCATGGCCGGAACAGCTTGCTCTTCACTTACGGAGTTACGGGTAGCGGCAAGACCTATACAATGACTGGCAATTTGAGACATCGCGGCATTATGCCACGCTGCCTGGATGTGCTTTTTCGCACCATATCCGACTACCAAGCCAAAAAGTTTGTCTTTAAGCCAGACAAGCTGAACGGCTTCGAAGTTCTAACGGAGGAAGATGCCCTGCTGGAGCGCCAGCAAGAGATGAATCAGCGATTCGCTGGCACTGGTCGTTTTGCATTTCGCCGCAAGGATTCAGATCCTGAAATAGCTTCCCAAGCCTCGGTAGAACCAACGCCGCTGTCGGGCTTAGATGAGGATAACATGTACTCGGTGTTTGTCACATATATTGAGATTTACAACAACAGTGTGTTCGATCTGCTAGAGGATTCAAAGTAAGCGATGGCAGCTATCATTATTATCGCAACATTAACCTTCTCCTCTATTCTTGCTCAGAACTTTACAAACCAAGATCATTCGCGAGGATGCCGATCATCATATGTTTGTCCATGGCGTCACCGAGGTGGAGGTGAAGACAGTGGATGAAGCATTGGAGGTGTTCCAGATGGGTCAAAAACGCAAGCGCATGGGTCACACGGTACTCAATGCGGAGTCCAGCCGTAGTCATTCTGTGTTTAATATACGACTCGTCCAAGCGCCTTTGGATTATCAGGGTGAGCATGTGGTGCAAGATAGGCAAACCATAACTGTGAGCCAGCTCTCCCTGGTGGATCTGGCTGGGAGCGAACGATCCTCGCGTACTAAAAACACTGGAGCGCGTCTTCGAGAGGCAGGCAACATCAACAACTCGCTGATGACATTGAGAACCTGCCTGGAATATCTAAGGGAAAATCAGCAAGCGGGATCCGGCATGCCTCCCAAAAAGATACCATATCGCGACTCAAAGATAACGCACATGTTCAAGAATTACTTTGACGGAGAAGGTCAAGTGTCTATGATTGTGTGCATCAATCCGCGCATCGAGGACATCGATGAGAATATGGTAAGTGACAAACGAATCCAGCCAGTGCCTAACCCTAAGCTCATCTATATGCTTCCCGCAGCAAGTCATGAAATTTGCCGAAATGACGCAGGAGGTGCAAATCGCACGTGCGACGCCCATGAAAACGGATCTGGGCTTGACCCCAGGACGCCGCAAGGCCAATAAGCTCTTCAAGATTGCTGTCAACAATCTAAATGAGTTGGGCATACCCGATGCCAAGCAGCTTGAGGTGGATGTTGGCCTCGTTTACAGTCTGGGACCAGATTTTCCACACTATGAGATGGACAGTCCCGAGGCGGGCGCCAAGATACAAGAACTCATGCACTACTTGGAGCAGCGCATTGAGAAGCGTCGGAAACTGCGTGGCAATTTGGATATTAAATGTGGGTTCAGTTAAGTGGCTCATTATTCCTTGCTTATCCTTACCCTTATCCGCAGGTGACAACTTTAGGCAATTGCTGATGAATATGGATCGGGACAATCTGCAGTTGCGCACAGAGCTGGCATCCCTTAAGGCTGTCTATAAACAGGAGCGTGATCGCAGCTCCGCCCTTGAGAACAAGGTGCGCATCCACGAGAGCTCCATTGATGTACTTAACAATACTCTCAGCAAGCGCGAAAGGCAAATAGAGGAGTTGACGCACAAGCTCAACGAGAAGGAGAATCTTCTTACCCAAAAGGAGCAGGAGAAGGAGAAGCAAAAGAAAAAGTTCAGCTCCAAGCTGGCCGTGGAGTCGGACAAAAATAAACGGGAGCTTGAAATGAAGCTGCGTGAGCAGCGGACTAAGCTACAGGAGCGCATGCGCATCAAGGATGAGAAGCTGCGTCTGGTGTCCAACATTTTACAAGCCGAGGATGTTATGCCCAGTCTGCCGCGTTCGCAGAGCTCCGAGGATATGCTCAATGACAAAGAACGTGGAGCATTCACACCGCGCACAGTATCCTCTGTGCCAGCTACGACACGTCTGGACATTTATGCAACTCCTCGTCATGTAAGCAGCAGCATTCGCTTAATCGTATCTAGCTATAATCCTGTTTATTTCTTTTCAGGGTGTTGCAGCAGCGAACAATAGACATCGGCGTTCGCGTTCCGCCGGTGACAAATGGCTCGAGCATCGGGCCGCCAATCCCGTCCCCTTGGGCACCATTATGCAGCCCTATCTCAAAAATCGCAAATCTGTTACCAAGCTAACAGATATGAAAGAACTCACAGCCCATGGTGCCAATAAATATTGCCTCGTCTCACAGGACGCTGACACCGATGGCGACGTGGAAACAAAGTTGTACAAAGGCAACGTGATACCCACCTGTGGTGGCGGTGCCCAGGTCGTTTTTAACGATGTGGAGTGCCTCAAGCAAAAGTCGCCCGTCCAGTCGCCCACGCGTAAGCGGCCCAGTAATGGCACCCTTTCGGCATTGCCCAGCACTGTGACCTCCATGCAGGCGCAGGATGTGGCCTCGCGTTGTAACCTCGGCATTGAGGGTCACAGCAGCAAAAAAACGAAGCTATAAAGGAAAGATGCAGATACGATCATCTGTCCAGTCTACACATGTTATTTGTAGAGGTTTTCTATTTCTATTGAAGTTCAATTTCATAAAGATTACTTTATTATATTATTGTATTTCTATAATAGTTATAAACACTTGTAATACTTAAGTCAAATACTCACACATCATGGAATTACATTTTGAAGTTAACTGTTTTATGTTCTCGAACACAAGTCAAAAGAGATCTGAACTAGTTTGTCCGGCGTTTTTCTTTTCTCCAAACACGCATAAATGATTTCCTTTTTCTATAAAAGCTGCTTGGCACCACCCACTGTTCCAATGGATCACGCTGGGTTGGACCATAAAGTTGCAAACTTGACTAAAAATTGGGGACCAAAGGAGATAGCCGCTTTGGCAAGGACTTCTCAGCAGGATCAACCCAACTCACAACAGGCTATGCACAAATAGCTAAAATGAGTGCTCGTGAACCAGCCGCTGACCCAAGCCCAGTCGGGGAGGAGTCTATATTTACCCCAACGAAAAGTCATTCCTTCGATTAACAGCACCATAGCAGTCGTCTCCCCATTCTCAAACACGAATTTGCTACTACAATTTCTCGAGCTACAGAAATGCGAAATACAGGCAAGAAACTACAAACACACTTAGAATGGTTCAAACTACACCAGAGCTATGCATATGTCGCTGATCTGAGCTGACGCTGGGAAATTTGTGTTAAACAAGCCGCAAAGAGTTGACTGCATTTTGGGTAAAACTCTGGCCTTTAATAAAGCTTCCATTTCCTTGCAGTGCACCTTGTAAGATACAACAAAATATCCCATCGAAAAAACGGTTATCTCTTGATTTGATTATGATCAATAGATAATCGATTTTCGATTCAGTTCAGTTTCCTTTTACATAATAAAGTCAGGTACACTTTTACCTAAAATTTTCCTATATTTCTTGGACAAAAATTTGGAAAAACAACAAAATTATAGATATGTTCCCCGCCCCCCATCTGCTCTAAATACAAACATGTCCTCTTCTGATACGGCTACCACCCTGCATACGCACACCATTTGCAGAGTTTTCTGATCTTCGTTTCTTGCCCGTCGAATGTTTGGAACTGTCGACAGTGGTGCGGGGAGATATGGGCAAGCCGTCACGCATTGGAACGATGTGCGGTCTGGTGGCGGCTGCTTTACCTTGGCTGCCGGTAGTACTTTTAGGGCTCACGGTGCCACGTGGTGAAGCTTCTGGGTCGGCTGGTTTATGCACGCAATAGGGCTGTGCGCGGATAAGCTTCCTTAACTCTTCTGCAGTCATTGTTGATTTTCTGGTGATCTTGCTCTGTTTCCGCCGCCGCCTTGTGGCATTCTTGGCGGTGGTGGTCACTGGATGATGAAGCACGCACAGCTGTGCGCACTTGTGCCCATTGTACAAGTGAGCAGCACGGCGATCATGCTGCAGAATACTGCACACCAGCTCCTTAAGGCTCACCGTCTTCAGCATCTCGAGCAAGTATTCTAGATCAATGGGACAGATTGCGCGAGCATTGATTCGTTCCAGCATGCCTAATAGGTAGAGGCGGTGCTCCGGCAGCAAAATCGGTGTTAGAAACATCATGCGGACTATTTTGTAAAGGTTGTTACCGTCCAGCGGATCGATGGGCCTACCACAGCGATCGTACATGCTATCATATATCTGCAGATCGTCATACTCAGTATACGGCGACTTAACATTCTCCATAACGCCCCATCCCCAGCTGGAGTCACGCGGATAGCATTTCATCATCCGCGTCTGCATTTCCTGGAAGGCTAGCTTAAACAGCATGGAGAGCATGAAATTGGTTGGACATTTGAACAGGTAACACATGGCCTCCACAATGTTAATGTCACGTATATGTTTGCAGGAGGGCTCTTCTTTGGCGCAGCTTCGATTCGTGCAGGGAAAGTCATCGTAGATGCGCAGTTTCGACGGCCGCTGCGATGGATTGCAGAAGCAACCTGATGGGCAACACGGACTCGGATTGCAGCCATGACAGCAGGCGTACATTTCCTATAATTTGTTGTCTTTGAATTGAATTTAGAATTTGGATGGAGCCAGAAGTTGGAAGCCCTAGATTAGGCTAAAGGATTTAAAAACTAGGCACACATTGAAGGGTAAATCAAGGGTGATATCTTTGTACATACACTCACGTTTTCGCCGTTCTAAAGACAGATATGATAGTGTCGTTATCCGCTTGCTCTGTCGTTTAGTCATCTCTGAGGCTGATACCTCCTGGTATCGCACTTCTTATCACTCTTATTCCCTCATATCAGCAGCTAGCTGGGATGTGATAGTAGAAGCATGCTGTTGACATCGATGATCAATTAGCTCCTGGAATTTTTAAAGCTTTCTCTTGACATCCGGCGTAACCAAATTTCTTTTTAAGAAAGCTGTTCCTTTTCTTTCCCATACTTTTAATATCCCATTATCTTTGTACCTCCTTCGCTCCCACTACAAAATCCAGGCAAACGAGATAGTCATATTCTTTCTAGCACCTCTTCTATATGCTCAATAGTTCTCTTCTAGTTCGTTCTCTTCTAGAAGCGTTCCTATCGAAGGTAAAGCCTTTCGCAAGCTTCTGCCGCTTATCCCTTCTCGTTGCTTATGCTCTTGTCTTTTCTCTCTTTCTTTTACCTGCACGTTGCGCTGATGTTTGCTCAGAACACATAGGAGTTGCTTTCTGGGACCTTATATGATGAAAGTTTTGTTGGTATCGGTGATCCACCAGTTAGCTCCTACAATTTCAAATGCGATGATCGCTGTGCTTGTAACCTCGACTTATTATGTTTAGCTGCACGCCGCTCTTCTGTTTTAACATTTTCAGCTCTTATTGCACTCTTGTTCCACCCTATTCATAATATATCTTTGCATTTTAACGCTTTTCTGAGTACAAGTACTTGTTTTATTATATCATAAAATATCCAATAGTAGTATTGTAATTATCCATTCCCAAACGCAGCGTATAGGATAATTTGTAAGTATATTACTTAATGCTTGCGTTGTATCTGTAGCTGTTATGTTGTAACACAAGAAATCAACAAAGATAGAAATGAGAAGTGACCACCGACATGCGCATGCATTAATGTAATATTATTAACACTGTTTTAAACTATTTATTATTCCTGCGTTTATTTAGATTTTAGGTATACACATCTATATATTTATAGATAGATAGATACATATAACAACTCTTTGTCCTGACTGACTGATGAACAACGCACAGGTCAAACGGCAATAGCTAGGAGGCTGAAACTTTCACACGGGTTACAGTTTATGGTTTACTGTAAATGGGTCAAAATCATGGTCAAAATTCGTACTGAAATATAATTAGTAATTTTGTAAAAGTATAATCCATTGGAGAAATTGTCGCTGCTTCGGAGTAATGCCATAAATAGTCCGAGTAACGCCGGCTAAATTTCCTGGCTTAAATATGTCAGGGATGTCTGCTGACTAGGCAGTGTAACATTATCTGTAAAAGTAACATGACGGAGCTATGTTCGATGTAAGAGGCGTGTAGAGTAAAGAAATTGAGATTAAAAGTAAGCCATTATTGAGAGTTGATAAATGAATCTGCAAATTAGCCTTAAGGCATTGGATGGGGTGTGAAAGACAACTTTCAGGCTGAGACAAGAATGAGCTTAAAGGAGTTAATGATGTGGCCAAGAGAGCGCGGTCACTAGCCAATCTCAGAAAAACAAGAGAAGATAGCAGATGCTCGGAAGGGAAATCAGGCTTAGACTATTATAATGGGAGAAAAAGAACCAGTACTCCGGTCGCAGAATATGACCAATGTGTTGCCCCATCAATCTTCGTTATGTATATATATATATATATGCTTAAACCGATAAATTTTATTGAAATACATACGGTACCGTTTTACTCATACATATTTGTTATAGATTAATTTCAATTACTAATAAATCAGTCTATAATTAAATTATATGTTCGCTTAATGCTTGCTTGTGTATTCTGTATGTGTGTGCATGTGTAGGAGTGTGTTGTGTGTTTGGGTGTGACTTATGCCCACAATTCTGTAAGAAAATCACCAATCACTCTTAACTCTTAAACCCGACTATATACGGCAATTCTGGCAGGAGCAGGCTTGCGTGCTTCGTCTCTCCCTCATCGTGTACTTAAGTCTAAGCTCAAAAAATATGCTTGGAAAAATTTTGAATTTACGTGCCACTTGGCAGACACTTTCAACCGATATACATATATATATATACGTTTGTAAACAAAACAAAATGGAAAGAAACCACAAATCGAAACATAAACGACAACTGAGCGTAAAAATATATCCATTCATCATTCATCAATCATCATTTCATTCATAATTCCATTAAACAATTTACAATCTTATTTATCAATATATAAAGCTGTGTGTGTGTGTTTGTCTGTGTTTCATTAAGGTTTTTCTCTTCTTATTCTTGGATTCAAGTTCATCTGACATGGGATCAAATATTTTAGATGCATATAAGTATATAATAAGTATGTTTGTATGTATGTAAGTAATATGATAATAATATTAAATATGCCTAAACTTCTCTCTAATGTGTGTGTATTCCAAAACAACATCGACAACAACCGATATTGCTAGAAGATATATATAATAGTATAATAATAATAAGAACTGAGAAGTACAAAAATTATTCTATGGTTGGAAAACAAATTTTGGCTATAAAGCAAAAAGTAATTAAACAAAAATAATTTTTATATAACATAGCTAACACACTTCTCCATAGCCACACCCATATCCCCAGTGTATATGTGTGTGTATGTTGTGTTTGTGTGTGTGTGCATGTGTGTGGTTGGTGAACAGCTGCATTTCTTTGTAGGCAAGGCAAGCAATAATGATGAGGATGAGGATGATGATGTAATAATGTGTGTGAGAAAGTGTTGGTCTGTTAGATGAGTCTTAAAATGAAATCTCCATCTCTCGCTTCCACAGCTGTTCGCTAGATGCTTCTCTTGACTTTAGCATGTATCCTAATATAGAATAGAGTGTCGGTGTCGGTGCAAGTAGAAGTGGCAGAGGAGCACTGCAACTGGTCCTGTTGTGGGCCCAAAACTTGCTCCTATGAGCACTTGACACAAGCGCCCTCCACATCAAAGTCCAAGACCATGAGTTTGGTCTCCTCGGTGCCATTGCGTGAGCCCACCGCACATATGAGCTTGGTGTCGTTTGCCCTAAAAGAAGCGAAGATTCGTAACATATTACCAATTATAATTAACAAGAACAAAAAAGAAATTCTAACTTCGTGTAGCCGAAGCTTACATACCCTTGCAGACTTGGTTGAGGCCCTAGAGGCTTCTAAAACTGACATTTACCAAATTTGGTTCAATATGGATAAAAAAAAACAACCAATTTTGCTGTACTAAGAGTTCATTCCGATTCGGCCGAATATATGGCGGTCTGGATTAAATTTGGTTAAATATGGATAACAAACAACCAATTTTGCTGTACTACAAGTTCATTCCGAGTCGGTCAGTTATATGGAAGCTATTCGATATAGTGGTCCGATCTACACGATTTTTACATATGAGCAGCTTAAAGGAAGGAGAAGGAAGTCTGTGGTACAACTTTCATCTCGATAGCTCTAAAACTGAGAGACTAGTCGCCATGTCTGTGCGGCTGTTTCTATGCAAATATATATATTCTTGATCAGCATGACAAGACGACTATGCGTTACAAATATCGTGACAAAATTATAATACTCTCTGCAAGGGTAAAAAAAGACAGTTACATAAAAAGTCTCCGCGGTTTTTTGTCACTAAATGGTGTTGGGTGTCCATGTATCTAGAAACACTAATCTGAAAACATTCCGAAAAATTTGTGCAGATTACGGTAAGAATATATGTATATCGATATATTAAGTTATCAACACATGCAACATGCACATCGTTGACGATATATTATCTACATTAAGATGTCGTTCGACGAATATATATTGATAACGCTATAGATAGAATCATTTTATCGGAGTTTTACCGGCACTCAAAAAAACTTCTAGAATACCACAGCAACTTCTGGTAGTTTGTAAAACAAGACAGCGACAAAAACACATTGAAGATCGCTGGTAAAAACAACGATCATAGATAAACAGGAGGAAGCGTAATAATGAATAAAAAAAATATTTGTTCAAAAATGTACCAAAAACCGAGGAGACTTCATATATAACCTAATAATAAAATATCCAAAAATGTTAATATACTAACCGTATCCGCCAGACTACGCCACCGGAACCACCGGAGTCCAAAGCGACCAGATTGCGTATAAAGTCACCCGTTTTGACATCCCATAACTTGACTGTGCCGTCGTCGGAGCTGGTGACCACAAAGCGTGAATTAAACTGCAAACAGGTGACTGCCGATTGATGCTTGTTTGGACCTAGAGCCAGGGAACAAATGCAGGCAGACTCACAGTTAAACCTTACTTCCAACTGAGAAAATCCTATGCAACGTACCTGATAGCGTCTGCAGACACTGCCCCGTTGTGATGTCCCATACCTTGACGGTAGAATCGGCATTGCCCGAAACGAGTATATTCTGGCGGAGCTCCATGCCCGAGGTAAGACTTTGATGGCCCATAAGCGTATGCTTGCAATTGCCCGTCTCCACATCCCATACACGTATCGAAGTGTCGAGCGAGCCGGAAACCACATGAAGCCCATCAAACTGTATACGATGCAAGTGATGGATTGTATAAAACATATGTAAACATATGTAGGGACGTCAAACTTTACCTGCAGCGAATAGACGCGATTCGTGTGTCCTTGAAGCGTGTGCAAGCACTCTTGGCGTTCTGGATGCCAGATCTTTACCATATAATCGTAGGCTCCAGACACAATAAGCTTTCCATCGTATTGCACACAGCGCACCGCAGCCAAATGGCCGACCAGCACATGTAGACAAGTGCCCAGCTCAATGTCCCACACACGCAACGTGGCATCTCGCGAACCGCTCACGACCCTGGTGAAATACAAACAGCAAAGAGATGATGGTGTGCTTACGTATAATCAGAATCAGGGGTTACCCACTTGTTGCCATGCAGATGCATGCAGCGCACCGTCGAAGTGTGTCCCTGAAGCGTGTGGACGCAGGCGCCGCTGTCCATATCCCACACCTTGAGGGTGCGATCCGTGCTGCCAGAAATGATAATGTTGCCGGACATCTGCGAAGACCATACGCCGCCCGTGTGACCCACCAATGTACGCAAGCACTGCGAACAGGAAGAAGATTCGATTTAGGAAACAATATCTGGAGATGGTATGAAATGGTACTCACCTTGCCATTCACCGCCGACCAGACTTTGAGGGTGTTATCATCGGATCCAGAAACGATTCGGTTACCAGAGAATTGCAGGCAGGTAATGACATGATCGTCATGGCCTTTGAGAACCTTAGGCTTACGCACCGGCCGGGTGCGCCAGTTCATTTCGATTATGTGCTGGCGCATGTAGGCGGCCTTCCAAGGTGAGGAGATGGGCGGCATGTTGCCATCGCGGCCACGTTTGGGCCGATCACTACGAGGCTCGGTTAGAATGTGGGCCTTGCGGCACTTTTCCTTCCACAAGAGATTGTCATCGCAGAGGAAGCGCCAACTGCGACAGGTTTGGGCTGCTCGAAGCAGATCCTTGGGCTCCAGGTAAGCGAGGACGAAGAGGGCGAGTTCCCGGGGAAGCAGGGATATGAAATCGCGCTGGAATTGCGGCTCGATAACCTTCATCATATGACGCACTTGCGACGGATCGCAATGGTCAATCAGACGATCCACAGCAAGAAGGCGTTCCACATGGGACCAACGCTGGAATTGCGACAACCAATGCTGCATCTCCGGTGGCGGATTATCCCTTGTGGGTACCGTCGAACGCGGTGTGCGCCGCCCCAGAGGAGAGGATGTTGAGGTGACCATCACCGCCGTGGGTCCCATGTGTTGTGATGAACGTGGCGTGGAGGCAAAATCATAAGCAATCCTCTTGCGGCTGTTATTTTCTCCATTTGTGCCAGTCAGTCCTCCGCTGGCCGAGACTGCCATTGAGTAGGAGTCGCTGCCATCGAGAAGGCGACCTTCATTGTACTTGCGCTTGCGTTGCTGTGACATCAGCTGCGAGACTGGATTGCTAAGAGAGTAATCCGAGCCTATCAACGATCCCACTCCAGCGACTCCGGATAAGGGCTCATCCTGGTCCGTGTAGGTGTCCATTTCGAGGCTGGCATTACTACCACTCAGGCTGCCGCTGCCAATATTACCCAGGATGCTGTTCTGACATGTGCAAATCTCTTCCAAGTCGGAGCAATTGTTCTCCTCATCACCATTGGCCCAAGGTTCACCGGCACTGAAGTCGCCTGGCTCCAATATACCCACTTCATCTCGAAGATCACCTTCCACCGGGATGACATCATTACGGCGACGACGACCAAGAGCAATGGCAACGGGATTAATGGAACCGGAAGTGGCCAGAGATCCGGAACTCGCAAGTCCATTGCGGGCAAGAAAACGTTCCTGTATCTGCCCACTGGTATTCACTTGGCGCGTTGCCTTGGAAGCGGATGCATAGTGGCAACGTGCCGTTGCCACTGTGGATGTGGACGAGGACGACGAGGTTGATGGTTGCACATCCTCCAAGGAGGCGGCGGCAGCGATACAGGGCAGCACGCTGGTGCGGCTGCATCCTATATCTTCCTCCTGGGCAATCGTCTGCGACCCCACCGAGCTGTACGAAGTGCTAGGCACCTTTTCCTCTAGCGTGGAGGAAGATGTCGTAGCCAGGTTATCATCATTCGAGTTTGTATTGGTGAAGACATCTGTGCGAGCTAATCCCACCGTGGAATTGCTTCCGTTTGCCGATACGGATGCATTACTTGCCTCAACAATCACTGATGCTTTTAAGAAGTTTGTGGGCTTAGAGTTGTGCTGGGAGCAGGATGATGAGGACAATGGCAAGCCTGCAGCTGATACCGGGCCCAGGGAGGAGCCAAGATTCAATTTGGCAGTGGACTTGGAAAGTCGGTTGTTGCTATATTTGCGACTACTCGTTGGGGTTGTCGATAGATCCTTGTATGTACACTGGAGGAAGATATTCGCTGTGGACATGTTTGTGGGAAAGTTGAGATTGCAGAAACTTACCTTGCTATCCGATGAGACGGCGCGTCCATGGCTGCTGCTGCTTGGCCAATCATCTCTGCGAGTGCTCCCACCTGCGGGTCCTCTTTCTTGGCTAGAGCTAGAGTTGGCACTGTCCATGCACGACTTGATCAGACTTAGATTTAGCTTATTCTTGCTCATCACAGAGCTGCTGCGTAGCATAATGCCTCCAGTTAGACGCTGCTCTGTTTCAAAGTCACGCCGCTCAATCAGATCCATAGACTCAATGTCCGATTTGGACAGAGGCTGGGCATTGGAATTGGAACTTGACGATGCCGTCACTGTAGCTGTGACGTCTTCCTGAGCTGGCGTTCTATTCACATTTGGATTAGCATTGGCCGTGAGGCTCATCTGCTTTAGCCGCACGGACATAAGCAATGACGACGTCGCCTCACCATCCTCCCTTAAGGTGGCCGGTTCAGACTTAACTACTCTTGTGGCTGCTTCCTCCTGTTGTGAAGTAGGGGCTTTGTCATCCTCCTGCTCAGCACTCTCTTGCTCTTCGGCAAACATGAATTCGTCGCTGAGTCGTTTGGGCTTACCAGCTTTCTCACCGAACTCGGCTTGCGTGGCAGTCACGCCTGTGCCGGTGCTGCTGGGATGCGGTTGCACTTCCTCCACAACGGGCGTCTCCAGAAATATTTTCGAGCCATCGGCCGTCATAATGTGACCATCGGCCAAAGTAATTTGTGAGGTGTTGGGGCAATCAAGGGCCGCTACCATAACATCAGCTTCCTCCTCATCGTCGTGCTCCTCCATGACAAACTCATCCTCCTCATCTTCATCTTCTTCGTCGTCATCGTTCATAAGGCAGACTACGGGAGCATCATTATTCTCCTGATTATCAAAGAAAACTTGATCTGAGGTGTGTCCATGGTCGCCACCACCATTCAAGGTATCTATGGAGGAGCTATCATCTACAGCGACCACAATGCCGCCAACTGTAGATGAAGCGCCTGTGCTGGTGGGCAGTGAGTTGGAAGAGCTAATCTCAAAGGTCTCCAAGACACCGGAGGTACTAGACTCATCATCGAGGACAACGGCAAAGCCATGCTGCGAATTCGAAGAGACACAGTCCTCCACATCTTGCCTCAACGTCGATGACATAGATGCTACTATTTTAATTGCCTCGGGTCCTGCTCCCGTCACTTGGTTAGTGGTTGGCTGAGGCTGCTGCACGTATTCTTTCTTCAGCTCAAACTCGTTCCGATTACCGTTGTCTGTACTGTTTCCGATGTTGGTGCTGGTGGCAGTGCTCTCCGAAAGAGCTTCTTGTGCACTTTCCAAGGATTCAATGCTAGCAACGGAACATCTTTTTTCCATAATATTTTAATGCACAAACGGAGCAGCGTACCTCTCTCTATCTGAAATATAATAGAATATGTATAAAAAGGAGCTACTACTACATTGATCCCAATGACGATAACATCCAAGGTTCGATTCAATATATATTTTAAATAATGAAATCTCTGGAAATGCTTATATGGGCTACTCAAAGGTGTGTGAACGTGATTTCTTCGCAAAAACTGATTCACGAACACAGATTCAAGAATTTGTATTCCAAAGAATGAATTTTGGATTAAAAAATCAAATTTGTATCATCATAAGCAAAATGTGATTTTTAATTTGATAGCATAGAAATCACTCAAAAAACTAACCAACCAACATCTAAAGGACATACCAGTAGAATACCAAGAAAAGACTCAAAGCGATATAAATTCCAAAGCCCCGATCCTTGTGTCTAGGTTCAAAGCTCAAAGAAAATTCCCACGAAAGCCAAATGCAACCAGTATCCGATCGTGCTCACCTTCTGAATGAAAATGATAATGATGCTGGATGATGATGTTTGGAGGAGATTCTCTTCCAGACCCTTAGACGAAATTGCGAAAAGAAAAGCAGAAAAAACGCAACAGCAGCCGCCGCCTGCGTCAAAACTAGAAAAGGAAATCACAAAAGTGCATCGCAGATCAGCGGAAGAGGCTAAAACGGCGCGAAGTAGAATGGAAAAATAAGAGAAAAACGAGAAACGGGTATTACAACAACACATATACACAAATGCTTACATATGCACACACACATGCATTCAAGGAGGCCAGGAACAAAGAAGGTTGGTGTGTATGAGGGCAAGGCGAGGCACAGCAGTAACGGACGAAGGAAGAAGCAGCAGCAGATACATGACAACAACAATAGCCACAAGCAACGGTGTGGCGTACACCTTGCGATTCAAGCCGCTATCTGTTTGAGCTCTCCCTTCCTTTCCCATCTCTTTCTTTCTACTGTCCCAGAGCTGTGATTGGGGCTGGCTTTCAGCAGTTTGACTGTTGCCCGTCTTCGTCTCCTCGATTGCCTGCCTGCGTGCATCTGCATGGGTTGTAGTCTCACAAAGTATCTCGCAGTTGCTCCTGTGTTTATATAGTAGCGTATATCGTGATAATGACCGTTAAAAACGGAAGATCACGTATAAGCAGTCATGGTTTAGTCTGTTGGTTTTCAAATAATATCTGCACAAAAATTCGTGTTATAAAAAAAAAATATTCTGACTAGGTATTCATTTTTAGGGAATCTGTTCCATGGCTCTCACTAAGTTTTCTTTCTGGTAATGTTGGGTATATGGCAGCTACATTATATAGTATTTCTATCCGATTAAAATTAGACTAGATAGTGTCAGCTCAATGTTTTACATATTAAGTGATCATTCTGAGTTAGTCGGCGTTATTTCAGCTATAACTTAAGGAACCTTTGTAGATATTTATAATGCATATGTATGTCCTTGTTAAAAAGTTACTCAAACATCCACATAAGCAAAGTAAACATGCGACATTTCACTACGGATATTTCAAGTTGTAGCAACGCATAAACGAAGTAACAAAACACTCGTGAATGTAAAAAGGGATCGCCGCAGCAGGGCGAATCACTGCAGGCAGCGGGAACATCAGCAACAGCATCCTCTACTGAACAACAAAAGGGGCGAGTGCGATCGACAACAAAGGAATTTTTTTCAGTTTAAACACACACACATGCATGTATAGGATGCTCCTCGTGGTTGCATCACGCGTAAAAGAGATCAGATGTGCAAGCAGCACCATGAGAATGTCGGTCTGTAGTATACTTCGGTATCCGAACCAAATACGAACCAACAAACCCTCACCCTCCTGCCTGGCTGTTAACATTCTGAGCTTCAGCGAATAGGGTCTTCTGGTGAGCGCTTCAACCACTGGTATTTCCATGTCGTGTTACCTGTGAAGGATAACGCATACTTTTACAGGCAGACAGACAGGCACACATGCATATGGCCTGCGCCCATTGCTTTTAATTGTATTTTTGTGCAAGTGAGACCCAGCGGCACATCTAGTACTATTACTCCAATGTGTGTAGTTCTCATAATCAAAATAATAC
Organism: Hirtodrosophila duncani; assembly: GCA_037043425.1. Taxonomy (NCBI): domain Eukaryota; kingdom Metazoa; phylum Arthropoda; class Insecta; order Diptera; family Drosophilidae; genus Hirtodrosophila; species Hirtodrosophila duncani. The sequence continues at coordinate 1,251,698 of JBAMBM010000834.1, read as the reverse complement.
TTGGCAATTGAAGCTACATACAGTTCGTAGAATCTTGGCCCTAACCCCACTTTTCTGCACCTGCCTGCACACACTGCAATACTGGCGTAGACGACGGAGAGCCAGAGCCCCATAATTCGTGGAGCAAACAACAAAAGAAAAATGTGAACATTGTTGTACACACAGGCACATAAGTACACGCACACATGCAAGCAAGCCTACATGTACGACAGCCATATGCGTATGTATGGGTAGGCATACACACAACGACAGAGCAAATGTCACGATATGCATGCGAAAATTTTGTTACTTTACCGCTTGGAAAACTTCGGAGCTTTGCTTTTGCACAAAAAACCACGCCTATATATTAGGTTTGGATGCACTGCATGTAAATTATTTTACTATTTCATCCGTTTTGCACTTTTTGCGTTTAGCCCCACTCACACACATGCACACACTCTCTCACGTACACACGCACAGTCAGTTTAACACACGTTCGGTTAGTTTTTCACGTACGTTTTCCGCCCGTTTTCCTTCAGGATGTGTATAGATTTGCAATATGCTTTTACAATTTCACCGAGTAGGCATTAATTACAATAATTAAAACAAAAATTTCTGATTTTGGACAGACGGAAAAAACTAAATGACTCGAGCCTGCCACTTGCTATCGCACACATCGATATAACACATGCTTTGATAACGATGTGTTACCGTCACGATATATCGGCAGCTTCAATATTGATAAGATGCTAACTGAGTACTCGTACTCGTTGTTAGGGTGTATTTTTTATTTCAGCGACGTTTGTAGTCGATATATCGATAATTATTGAACAGACCTAGACTGCAGTTCGTACGCATACGCGGACAAGACTAATGCAAAATGTTTTTAAATATTGCATTTTATAAATAATGGTCATAAACAGGCTAAAGGCGTGAAACCGAAAGTTGCTCGCGCTATTTATCCGCCATTTCTTAATCAGTATCACAAGCTATATCGATATCCAGTCGCTGCCGCTATCGAGTTTTTGTTTTTAAATCGTAAGCACATTAAAGTTGGTTTGGTTTTGGCTGCGTCGAGATGTCTGCAACGGGCGGTTTCATAGCCAATTACTTAGATAAGGGAATCGTTCTGGTTATCGCTGACTTACTTAGTTTAATCACCGTCTCATCATGCCTGGTAATAAAGGTGCCTCAAATAAATACTATACGGGAAAACAAATCCTCGAAAGGTAGGAGCACGAAAGAGTCCACCCGCCCACACCCAAAAACTTAAATGAACTTTAATTTTTGTTTTGCATTTTCCGTGTTGTAGGCATCAGCGTACTTGGGCTATGCCTGGAGCTATTCAGCTATACAGTGATGATATCCTACAACTATAGCAGTGATTATGATTTTTTGTCCTACATGGAATATCCTGTGCTGTTGCTGCAAGAATATGCACTTATTTACTATGCCTTCAAGTATCAGAATCTGTTGGGCAAACGCACACAAACATTTGCTGTGTTTTATGTGATAATAGCAACGCTTATTTATCTTAAACTATTTCCTATTATCATCCTTACGTTCCTGGTGGTGAGTAATATGCCAGCACACACATTGGGTCAACTATCAGTTATCGTATCATTAGAGGGATCCATATGTCATCAGTAAAATAGATTAGGAATACATTCGCCATGGCAAGGTAGATAAGAAAATATCGTCGCCGTTCAAACTTGTTTTTTCGTCGACTCCAATTTCAATTAGCTAAAATAAGTTATCTTGATTTGGACTGCTAACGAGTTTACATGCAGATGACTGGTTTTGTTTTTAGTTTCGAGGGCTTCGAGAAGAGAAACATCATCATCATTCACAACAACAACACCATCATCTCAAATGATTTCTCAAGGTCATGTGTGTTTGTTGTGTAACAATATTTGCGATGCTATTTATATTATCCGGCTGACCAATTGAAATTGTCATGCCATTGTCTATGAATATTCATAGATCAAGATTCGTCCAATTCTTATAAAGCTCCTCTACATTTACTACTGACAGCCTTTCTGCACACCCATTGGTGCAACGAGCAAAGTATTGCAACTTTTGGCCATATTGAGAACAAAGGATGCTAGCTCTGTCAGCCGCACCACTTGGGCCCTGTCCGCTTTTACCAACATGAGTGAGTAAACACTATCACATATCTATAGACAACACCTAACATATGTATATATCTGTGGCCTCAGCTCGCATCTATACAGTGTACGTGCAATCCAATGATATGATGCTGCTCTCAAACTTTCTGATATCAACGTTTCTCAGCGCGTCAGTCTTCACAGCTGCCTGTGTCTACAAGAAGAAGGCTAAGAAGGCCTAAGCATATATAATTGGGATAATATGGCCATATGGACTCGGACAGATACTCGTATTTAAAATGTCTTCAATTATGCTCAATAACGTTATCCTTATATTTTTCCTAATGATTTACTAAATAGGCTGAAACTCACACAAATTAGATGAGCGACCATTAATGCAAGTGGGTCGAAATCAAGGTCAAAGTTTGTATGCAAATTTATTTACATTTGCCAGTCTAAAAGTATTCTACAAATTATAAAATAATTTAATATCAAAACGAAAGTATTCTAGAATTTTGTAAGTATCTAACAAGGGCGTAACCAGCGTGGTCAGGGGGGTGCATCAACAGCCGAGTCGACCTAGCCGATCCACCGATTTGCCGAGTTTTGTTAAGACCGGATAATGAAGTCGTAAAAAAAACATTTGGTTGAACAGCCCACCCAAAAAAAGTGTTATTTTCATACCTTTGAGTTTCTCGAATATTGAATAAATGCTGAGTACGAGTATCTTATAGTCGGAAAATCGACTATACAGTTCTTGTTTTTATTATTTTCAATTTAATCGGAAGTGAACTAAGTTGTGCATTAATACGTACTACTTATACCATACAATGTTTTAATACCTTTGCAGATGGTATTATATTTTTACAGGCAATTTGCATTATATACATATATTCTTGATCAGCATGGCAAGCCATGTCCGTCTGTTTCGATGCGAACTAGTTTCAAATTTCTAAAGCTATCGACTAGAAATTTTCTTTCCGCTGTAAGTTGTATAAATCGTCAAAATCGGAAAACATTGATTGAAATTAACTTTTTGGACCAGTACGTTGAGCATACCATTGATGCCTTTAATGCTGGATGTACGTTAATGAATGATTACTTAATCTGCCCAAATGTGCTTATCTGAATTTTAAAAGCTTTCTACAAAGGTATATAAGCTTAGGTTAACCGAAGACAGCCTTCCTATCTTGTTTCGCTATTTTAACACTATTGGTTAGCTGGCTCAAGGTCGAAGTGAGTAAATATATAATTGATTTTGCCTGCTTTACAATGGTATTCAGAAGTCTATTCGCAATTTGGGCAGCAGCATAGCTGTCAGTCCATTGTATGATCTCCCCTCTTCTTCATCAGGGGCCTACCTCGTTTTGCTGCTATCCTAGTGCTTTTAACCTATAAAAAATTTAACTCTATAAAATCATCATTGGCATATGCTCTCCTATCTTATCTAGATGGTCGCAATTCAATCTCTAGCTCTCCGCATAGTAGGCTACGGCTAGAGCACCTAGCACGGCCAGTAGGGAGACTGCATAGATGCCCAACCGCTGCCAGTTGATTTGAGACTTGGTTGGCCCTACTTCCACTGTTTTGCGTTCCTTAGGCTTGCGTTTGCCGAACTTTTGCTCAAACTTTTCCATCTCCAGTCGATTCCTTAGCTCTTCGTCGCGTCGCTTTTGCTCTATTTGCTGTTGCTCTGCTTCGGCAATTCGACTGCGTTCGACATCACAAGCGGAATCGCAGTCTAGAGATGTTTGCCCAGCTCGATGCTTGTCACAGGCAATTTCCAGCTTAATTCGCTTGCAAGCACAATAGATGCGGACCTTCTTTCGGCAGAGTTCGGGGTTGGGGCATTTGCCAGAGTGACAGATAGCCAGGCAGCGATGACCACAGGGGAACTGACAAAATCGAACAATTCGAATTTCAGATGAGCCATTTCAACATTTTATAGGTTACTCACATTCTTCAGGCAACGATTTCCGCAGCTGCGTAGCCCTTCCCTGCGCTCTAGCATATCCTGAACACTTTCCAGCTCATCGTAAAACTCACTACATTTGTACACCAGGTGGTTGAGTCCGCAGTGGCATTTGCTTTTTATGACAGTGTTGCAGGGCGTACAAGGAGGCGGATGACAGCCTCGTGGGCAAGCGTGCACACAGCCAGTCGGACGGGGTCGAGCGCAGCCTTCCTCGCAGCTGGCGCAACCGACTTGTTGCTGCATGTCATCAAGTTTGGGCACGGCGTGACACACCAGGGCACAAGTGTGGTTGCCACACTTCAGCTGACGAGCACATTTGCGTTGGCAGGATGTGGGCTTGGAGTTCCAACATGGCCACATGGCCACCTCGTGTCCGCCAATGCAAGTGACACTAACGCCTTCCTCACAGCGTGGATGTGGCAAAGAACGATACTCGTACTGGGGGAACAAACAAAAGATATGTATTGCCGCTGGTCCAGATGGGAAAAAGTCATCATTTACCTTCTGCTTAACAGCAGCCTCTGCTGGCCTGGCCACCCTGATGGCCTCATGACAGCGTGCTTTGCAAATGTGGTCACAGCCGCTGGCATCATTGGGTTGGCCACAAACTTGCCCACAGGGCGGACATTCGCCTTTGTGACAGCGATGCTTGATAGCGTGATGGCATTTGGCCGAAATTCTGCAAATCCAAGTTGATATTCAAAGAACTAATTTCTCAATATGATATATTAATACCGGCATAGCTCTGGGCACACAATGCGAGCGTTTCTCTCCCTTCCACAGGGCACACTACGTCTGGTCTTGCCGCACCGGCAATTCACCTGGGATTCCATTTTGCATGGATAGCATGGTCCGTTGTGGCATACAGATTGACATTTGTGTTTGTTACAGCTCAACTGCTTGCCACAAATCTTCTCACAGGGCGGACACTGATCCCCACAGCACTGGAAGACATAGCACATAGAAAACCCTTAGGGAAATCTTGGGGAGTAGCAATCGATTCAGCGTTTACCTTACGATTGCAGGCATGCTTGCCACAATCCCGCATCTGCTTGCATTTGGTCTCGCAGGTGAAATCCTTGGAACACGGCAGCTCCTTCTCAAGTCGACCGCAGCGGCATTTTTTCTTCGTTGTCACCAGACACTGCCGGCAAAGGTGGGCTCAAGTGGATTGGACATTGAAAGGCATTCACACTTACCAAATTGCAAGGGCCACGATGACAGCGCTGAGCACAGGTATGTTGACCACAGGACAACAGCTTCTGACAGGTATCGCCACACGTTTCAACGGCCTCGCTACAGGAACCCGATTTGCTCTGATGAATTTATATTATACACTTAATCAGATGAAATGGGGAAGGCACATTGCACTTACAGTCTTTCCGCAGGGACAGCTCCTCACGCTTAAAGGACACTCGCCTCCGCCGCAAGAACCTGCATGGCAAACCTTATCGCAGGTGTGCAGACCGCACTCAAAGGGCGCACCGCAAATCTAAAAAGAAATATGTAGAGCGGACTTTGAGCTGCAGTGGTTTGTGCTTAACTCACATTCTGGCACTTCCAGTTCAACTCCGAGCAATTGACTGTCTTGGTCTCCTTTTTGCATGCACAGGGCTGGTTGCTTTTGCTGGTGCAGGGCGGACACTGCCCTGGACGATGGCACTTTTGGTTGCATTTGTGTTTTCCGCAAGCTAGCAGGGATTTGCACTACAAGAGCAAGATTTACCGTTGAAGCAGGAGCATGACCACAGCAATCACAACTTACTGTTTGCTGGCACTGCCATATCTTATCTATACACCTCACGGAACGCGGAGCCGACTTGCCACAAAGACAGGAACAGTTGGCCAGTTGAGCGCAAGGCGGACACGGTCCGGGATGACACAGCAGCTTGCAGTCGTGTCCGCACTTAGGCTGCAGTAGCTTACCGCAGATCTCACCACAAGAGTGAGGCACCAGGAAAGGCTGCGGTTGCGGATTGGTCTCTTTGCCACAGAAGCAAACGTATTGTGAGGGTCGCTCCGTCGGCTGATAATCCCGGCGACACTGTGGGCAGCACCAGTGCAGCGACTTCTGACGCTTCGGCGGCACAAATTCACCAGCGAAATTGTAGTGTCCTTGGCTGCCATTTTGCTCCGCCTTTACCTTCATCTGCATCAGGCTGTCGTTCGCCCAGCGCTGGATGCAGTTTAAATGGAAGAAACAATAGCAGCTCTGACACGACCATATTGGCTCCAAGCGACGTATGCTACCAATGCAGATCAGACACGTAGCTGCCCCCGAGTGTAGAGTGTTCTCCAGGAAAGAAGATGTGCGACCGCCGAGCACAGTGGTACCACTGCTGGTGCTGGTGTCCGCGGTCGGTTGGTAATGCTTGTACAACAGATCTGTGCCGCAATAACAGTAATACCAATCGTGGAAGATTAACGCAACGACTCGAGCCAGAGACACGTCACAGTCAAGTGATATATGATATTACCGAGTATCTGCTTTTCATCCAGTTCGCCTTCATCCTCTGAGCTGGAGGCGTAAGCCTCCACAAGTTTCTTGGCCGCAGCTACATTCTTGGCTTGAGCTTTGTTAAACTTATCCATTTTACAGCCGGCACAAATTGGTTTAGATTTAGATGAGCAAAGTAGAGACGGGGGTAATTGAGATAGAGACCACCACCAGGGCTGCGTAGCGAGAGCTGTTTGCCAGAGCTAGTCTTACAAGTTCACATATATATCGATAGTCTATTTAAAAGAAGTAATATATCGGCGTGATAAATATAAATATCTTGAAATCTATATGATCACAATTGTGATAAAGCGAGTTTTAGTCTTATGCTAGAAAGTAAGAAAATGTTTACAATAATGCAGAAAACACGGTAATGAATTAAAAAGCTATTTCAAATAATAAATTAGCAAGAAATTGCATTTAAGTGCACATTAATGCATGTACGCGAGTTTCAATACAAAACTAATAAGCACACAACAGTCGAGCTTGCTATGAGGTATAGCAAACCGCTTCTGGTCAACTTCGGACAAATTTGGACTCGGGGCTCCTAAAATGGATACAAACTAAATTTGACCGATTTGGATGAAAAACAAACATTTGGTGTTCCGAAAAAATCGGCTTTATTAGGGCTATATGATGTAGTTCTACAATCTGAATAGAATTTGGCCAACAGACGTAAAGCAACATAAACGTGCGGTCGGAAACGCTTCTTTCTGCTTGTTACATACATTCCTAAAGTTTAACATACCCTTGTAATATAGGTACAGGGTACAATTAAGCAACAAAAGAATGAGCACGCACGGTGTGCGATTTTGTCGCACTGACAGATTGTAACAGTGGTTTTTGTTGTAGATGTTGTTGTAGTGATATAAATAAATTCGTTGTTCATCTTTAATATAGTATCACAATACCTCGGTCGAGGCAAAATATTTATGAAAGCACAAAATTTACGACGTTCGATATTTTTATACATCCATTCCAAGCGATAGTACATCAGTAGCACTGGTTTTCAGAGAAACATATGTCGAATTCGTGATTGTGAGGCCCTGGAAATAACTTTCACATCAATTATAATACAAAAAACTTTTTCTGTCGCAAAACAAAAACTGGACTTCATCAAAGATTGATATTAAAAATGAGCTTCTTTAACTATGTGTTTGGACCCAAGCTGTACATGGAGTACAAGGGTGTACCTGAACCACAGGTTGGTTATGTTCTATCAAAAATCTCCGTGCAGGAGCAATAAAAGTCATGACGCTTTTTTTTTGATAGCGCAAAATGTATGAGGCTGGTGCGGCTGAAAGATTTGGCGAGCAGATCCTATCCACGGTGCGTGTAACAGATTCGGACTCGTGAATTCGTGATAACAATAGTAACTTCTATTTGCAGCTGTCGGTGATGTGGTCAGTGGGTTATTATACATCGCCGTTGATTGTCACTTTCTTGTATCGTCGTGGGTACTTTGTTTCGGAGTCGATCCCCATACTGGCGAAGATAACGACGAGTGTTGGAATCATTGTTATCATTTCTCTGTTCATGCGAGGAATGGGTCGAAAGCAATCCCGCGCATATTCGACTATGATGAAGGCGCTGCTGCAGGCCAAGTCCAAAAAGTCCTCCGGGGATGCCAACAGTGAGCTTCGTCGATTTGATATAGAATTCGATGCGTGGCCTATAGACTTCGATGTGAAGACTTTGGTTGGGTAAGTCCAAATACTTAATGTCAATAAAGTGGTAACCGATAAAACTTTTCTATAGGGATACAAAGAAGCCCTCAACTACAGTCGGGCGACGAGAAAACTTCAGAATTGCCGCATTGCCCTGCGAGGTGGCAGCCTATTTGGCCATGCACACATTTGGGCTGCCCATGATCTATCCAGGCTCCGTGAAACTAATGCAAAAACTGATGAGTAAGTACTGAATACTGGAAAGTAACTGTTGACGCAAAATTGGTTTTGCATTCCAGGGCCCATGCTGATCTCAGGACGTGCCAAACTCATCGAAGATGATAATGGTGTCCGTTATAAAGTTAAGACAGTCGACTCGAATGAAATCGACACGCTGTTCATCGACAATCGCAGCGACAATGTGGGCAATGGAAAAACTCTGGTTATTTGCTCTGAAGGCAATGCTGGTTTCTATGAGGTGGGCATAATGAGCACACCAATTGCCTTGAAATACTCAGTGTTGGGATGGAATCATCCTGGGTTTGCCGGTAGTACAGGCAAGCCGCATCCAGATCAGGACAAGAACGCCATTGATGCCGTCGTTCAGTTTGCCATTAACCATCTGGGTTTTGCCGTTGAGGATATAGTACTTTATGGTTGGAGCATTGGCGGCTTCAGCACCTTGTACGCTGCCTCCATTTATCCAGATGTCAAGGGCGTAGTACTGGATGCTACCTTCGATGATGTGCTGTACTTGGCTCTACCACGCATGCCCACTAGTCTGGGAGGCATTGTCAGCATGGCCATACGCAATTATTGTAATTTGAATAACGCTGAACTGGCCATGCAATACCATGGACCCATCCTTATGATACGACGCACTGAGGATGAAATCATTGCCGAGTAAGTGGATTGTGTAAATCAAAGTTCACTACTTCTGTGTAGATAATGTCACATCTTCTTTCAGAGACAACCGCATCGAGACAAATCGCGGCAACTTCTTGACCCTTTCCGTGCTGAAATATCGTTATCCTAATATATTCTCGGCTCCGCAGTTGTCGTGTGCCAAGGGTATATTATCCAAGCCTTTAGATTCTTATAATTTCACCGTTGCTGAGGAGAAACTGTGCATGTCTCGCCTGATCACATATGCCTCCGACGAGGGCAAGTCATTCCCCATGCTGATTGGCGCTGAATACGCCGAGGATGTGCGCAACCAGATGGCTGTATTCTTGGTAAAGTATAAATGGTTCACATATTTTGGAAATACGTTTATTTGAATATCATTCGGTCTCTCAATTTCAGCTGCGCAAGCACTTACGTGAGTACAACTCGACGCACTGCACCCAACTGCCTGGCGAGTTCTTCAGCATTCCATGGGACATACCCATTGAGCATGGTTTCGTATTCACTTAAGTCTACACCCATCCGAAAACCGATCGCAGTCTTTTGGGAAATGGTATTCTATGCGGTTGTGTGGACATCGGGAGGGGCGCATAAGTTTAGTGTTAGTGAAATGGTTTTAGTCTTTTTGCATTTTGACAGCTTTTTAAATTATTCTAACTTGGGCACAGTCGAGGGCGACGGCGGAGATGTTGTAAAATTGTCTTATATGAATACAATAAATATATACACAAACGAATTATATGTCGCAAAACGAAACCAAACCTATGTTGGACTTGTTCTTTGTTGGTGAATCTCTATTTGTCTTACGCATAAGTACTATAAAAAGGCAGTTTAACAATTGAAGCCTATGAGTTTTTCTTGGAGCCTCCAAAACCGGAGAAGCCCATTATGGCAGCCATATCATCAGGTAAGCCGGCACCAAAATCGTCGGCATCATCGGCCTTGCGCTTACGCTCTTTTCGCTTCTCCTTTCTATGTTCTTTGTAGCGATCTTCCTCCTCCTTGGCCTCGCGTAATCGCTTCTCCAGCTCGTAGTCTTTTTGCTTTTCCTCCATTTTCTTTTTGTTTTGCTGAAAGCGCTCCTTCACTTGGTCAACGGTGCTGCGCTCCACCTTCATAGACATGCCCAGATTACGCTGATGCTTCTTGCCATTGATATGATCCAGAAAATTTATAGAGTCCTTGACCACGCAGTCGCAAACATTACAATAGTAGCCGCCAGATTGTGATGTCGGTGTGTTTTTATTAATAACTACACTTTTGCCAAGTTTACTGTCCAGATCAACTTTATAGTCGCGTCGCTTTAGGTTTTCCCGCTGAACAGGCTCTGGGGGAATGGAAATGGAATCCAATTAAGAATGCCTAGGAATCTGAGTTTCGCTGTAGCTACAGCTGCTTACCTTCTTCTTTTGGCGCCAATTGGTTGCTTAAGCGGTCTTGTGCCAGCTTCTCGTACTCATCCTTGTCCCATTTCCTGCGGTGGTCATCTGGTCGCATCGTCATCTTGTTGACTTTGCAATTGTCTTTTAATAAAACAAAAATAAATAATACAGCAAGACTGCAGCTGATATATCGAGTAGTCTCAAATGGAGGGGAACGATATTTACTTACCTGTTACTTGTCACAATTGTCACTGTAGCATATACATATATCTGGTAGCTGTGGGCAGTATGAGAACTATCGATAATTCTGTCTATCGCTTTGTATTGATTTTTTAACGAAAACGTATCCGTAATTAGTTAAAAGCAAACACAGAAAAGTGTATATTGTTAGACATTTATTTGATATATATAGTGTCAGTTAGCAACAATGGGTGCTGCATTCTTTCCGGTTCTATTTTTCACCGCCGTTTGGGCAGCTGTGGGCATTGGAATGCCCATAATGACTCCAAAGGGCCCACATCAGAATCTTATTCGCTGCATCCTAATGCTGACTGCAGCTTGCTGCTGGCTCTTCTGGCTCTGCTGCTACATGGCCCAAATGAATCCATTGATTGGGCCAAAACTGAAACGGGATGCTGTGGCCATGATTGCCAGGTCCTGGAACAATAAGCTTTTAGAAGGCTAATAGGAGCGTCGAGGCAGTGCTGATTAACTACATATATACAATGCTACTAATGTTGCTTTATGTTTAAATAATTGTAGAATATATACAGGTCTGTTTGAATACAGAATTGAAGTCTATTCTTTAGTTCGATTTAAGTTTAAATTTAGTTGCAAGCCACGACGATGCAAATTCCAAAAAGGCCTGGTAATAACCAAAGTATTAATTTGATGTAAATAACATGTAATCAAATGAAAATAAAATTACAACTTTATGCTGTTTATCAATTCAGTAAAAAATCTATTACTTCATCTAATAAGATTGTTGCTCTTAAGTCTTACATATATATACACAGCTTATTGCATTTTGTGATCCAACTATATCGAAACAATACATGCAACCATATATAACTTTGATGTCATACTAAAACCAAAAAAAAAAACATCAAGAGCATTTAAAATTGTCGTCCAGTTTTTAGCACTTAAGGGCGATAAAAATAACGCGCAAAATTCTCAAGGAAATTTAAAAAAATACGCAACCAAATGCAAAATTAATACAAACAACAACAAAGACAATCGCTATCCTTTAAATCAGAAAGTATTTCCCAAACTGTAATTGCTTGACATTTAACCATTTCAAAGTGCACGGTATCGCTGGAGAAAACATCGATGTTATACCGATACATCGATGTCGCTCAATTTTTTCCGATAGCACCACTAGACAAAAAAGCGGGATAAAATAAGATAATTCAATTTTAGTAAATAAATGGTGCTGGTAGTGCGTGAAAATGTAGAAGTTTTTGAAGGATTGTGATGGCAGTCCTCGTTGAGTGTATGTACTTGTGTGTATTTTCATTATTTATAATACATTTGCATGTGTTAATATGCAGATTTGAATAATGCGAACACGAGTGAGATGAACATGGATAGCGAACAAGAATGGAAAATCATCAGTCTGGATTTTTTTTTTTAGTCTAATGATGGCAAAACAACAAAATGCTTGAAATGTGGAAATACTTACCAAACTAGAGGCAGTACCACCAAAATGTCTGGTCATCTAAAGCGGATGCATCCCATTTTGTTAGAAAGTGATCTCCCAAAGGTCTCAGGCTCTATTATGTAATTTTTAGATCAAAAAGTAAGAAAATCAGCATTCTCAAGGCACTGGCTTATTATATCAGCTCAAACCTCTGACCGTTCTCAGTTTTTGAAAACAAAGGCTTTCTTCGTAACTTGGCGAAGTAACCCTACAGCTTAAAACAGGAAAGCCCTACTACCATGGATTCACTTTTTAATTTTTTGGCTTTAATTTGATATTAATAAAACATTTTTTGGCTTTACAGATCTCCAATGATACACGTTTGCAAAAATGTGTCCAAAAATATGTATGTGTTCCTGCAACATCCACTGAAAGCGAGCATGTTCAGCTCGCTTCGATTTTCTTCGATTTAAACGAGCTCATTTTTTCGCTGACAAATAAAAAACAATTGTTTTATATAATATAGTATATATAAGATTATCTGACTGGAATAGAATTTCTTTTGTTCATTTGTATTTATAATTTGTTTACTTTTTAAGAAAAAAAATATATAAGACCATTATTAAATTTATAAATTTTAATTTTCGACCGTTTCTTTTCTATTTTATAAACATTCATTACAAATTTTAAAAAGTACGCCGATTTATCGATGTTGAGATCACAAAAACATCGAAAAAATCGATGCGGGCAAACATCGATTTTTTCTCCAGCAGAAAAATCATGTTGCGCATGCGCACTCGCACTCCACTTTCGACTCGCTTAGAACCCAATGTGTCCAGTTGTCATTCGCGGGCGCGTACAGTCGGACGTTAAAATACGGTTGCTGTTTTTTTGTGACTATAAAATATTGTTAACTATAAAACGGAATATACTGTGAACACTGGAAAGTCCTTTGTGACTTTGTACAGTATTTGTGTGGGAACAACTAAAATAGTTTATTAAAAAGCTCAACAATTAAATTGTGCTTAGCAAATAATTCAAATGGAACCAAACCGCTGGAGTTGGAGTTTACTTTATCGATAGCGTATACAAATTCGAGTAGGTATTAAGAATTTACTGCATAATTTTATTCAAATTTTAAGTTTCAACTATGTATGTATAAGTCAGTCGAGGTCCAGGCCATAAACTAGTTAAACGTTGCACTAAACCAGAAAAAGTAGTCGCACTTAAATATGAAGGTACAAAACTGGTTACATTTCTCAAGTTAGGGAACACTGTCGGGCGCCCAGCACCAAAAAGAAGTACAAAGATGACTTGCTACAATAAAAAGTTAAGCCTCGAACCAGCAATAATCGCGCACAAACGAGCTACCAAAGCTAAAAAAATTATGGGTGTTTAAAAAAATGAAAATCGCAATAAAAAAGGTTACAAACAGTAGTGGCTTAAAGGCAAACCAGTTGGAGGCCTTTTACACAATGCACCTAAAAACGAAAAGAAATTAGAAACTACGAGTACGACCCCCAACTGTTGGTAAAAATCACAAAGAAGGGAGGCACTGCCAAGAAAAGCTGCACAAAAGAACTCAAACTGGCAAAGTGAACTGAAGCCAACGACAGGTGATGGACGGTTCGTTTAAGTCCAGAAACAAAGCCAGAGAACGTCGTCATCACTATTACCAACAACAACACCATCGCCATGGTCATCGTTGGTGCTTTATATGTCGCTAACCGCGCAATTACCACATTTATGAACTGGGCCAATTGACAGTTGTCAGTTGGCGAAGACGAAGACCCGTTGGTGTCGAGAACTCTATTATTATGTGAGCTTCAAGAGAACCGAGTACAGACCGAAGATTGTATCAATATACACACCCAACTCTCAGTTGTTTATCTAAAAATGGGCCGGAAATTGATTTTTATGCATATAGTTAGTATATTTTCTCTAAACAGGAAGACGTTGCTGCATTTGACCCACTTCGCGATGCATTAACAAACACCATAATATAGGCAAATTCACAAAACCGATGTATGAGTCATGTATTGCAATATGTTGGACATGGAGAAAGTGCCAAAATGTAGCCACAAGTCCGAAATGCGCGCTTTAATGAATCAGTTAAAGCCTGCACTTGATACTGACACACCACAGACACAGAGCCTGACAAGGCCTAGACAGCTGACCAGACTTATCCTAGGCAGGCGTCCCAGACAAAAATCCAAATGTCACTCCAAATCAGCCACAACTTGACACTGATAGGCAGACAGACAACATCACCACCTCAAGCCTACATTTTAACTGTTGAACACTTTTCGGGCAATTTTCACCCATAATTAATTTCACAGAAAAACGCACATTTTCCGTTGGATATGGCTCAAAGACAAGAAAATCCAAAAATGTTATTAAAAAAAATAATAATAATAATGAGACAACGTCGCCAAACAAACTTTGGCTTAAAAAATTATGTACATTTTTAACGATTCGGATTTCGTTTTCTTGGTTTTCTGGTCTCAAATTACGAGTTTTCGAGTTAATGAAACACTTTCGCTCGTTAAGACCCCGCCTTTGATGCTTTACCAAGTCCAAGTCAAGCCAACCGCCCTCCCTCAATCTCACTTGCCTTTTATTTTGATTATCAGCGAGAAGAATCGCAAATTGGCAAGAAATCAAATATGATCATAATGAAGATTGAAGAACGCGCTGGCCCAAATTGGCAGCTTTGGCTTTTAGCTGTTGGTCATCTGTGCCACACGATTCTTGGCTGCGACTCTGACTCGAAACGACTGGAGCTGGAAAGGTTGCAGTCACAGATTGATCTCCATGTTGTAGCCACAACTGCGGCCATGACTCTCTGGCTACGGCCATGGCTGAAGCGAAATAGAACATAACGTTAAACTGCGACTAAATTGCATTCAAATGATGTAAAATCGCCTCTAATGGGCTTGTCTTTTGTTTCGCCTGAAGAGAGCAGCTGCAGCCAGCCGGAGGGCGCAGCAGCGGCGGTGAGGAAAGCGACCTCAAAAGTTGAAGTTGGAGCCTGAGTTCGTTGTTGTGGTACGAGTATAAAGCAACAGCAAATGCACTTTGTTGGAAACCATTTCCAGCCCCAACCACACACACATGCAGAAGCAATTGAAACACATTCAATGTAGTTGGGTATATGGATGGGATGTGCATGTGCGTGCCTTGCATTTTGATCGTGACACTCATTGCAGTTCGGGTTCTTATCTGTGGAAGAGTGCGTTGATGCATACTAAAGAGATCTCTCAGCTTTGGCTTAACTCTGCTAATATACTGATGGCATGACCTAAAAGTGCATCGAACAATTTCTAAACATAGTCTAAGCTAACCTACATCAATATCACATGCAAATCCACTTACTAGTTTGTGAGAAAGTTCATTTTCATAAATACAAATTGATATGTGAAAATACTTGAAAATATCAATAAATACATCATTTTTATGTGATCGCTTTCGGATTGTAGTATGTAGTTACTCTTCGAAAATAGTCTTTCGCCTTCTCTCTGCTCACACCCCTATTGATATTCTTGCACTCTTTCTTTACCACATTTTATTCCTTCTTCGCCCTTTTCTCTGTGCTCAAGAACTCACGGATTTCTGAAAAACGACCTCGTATATTATCCAAGTTGTACGACTTAAAGACAGCTTTCAGCTGCATCAGCGCTGTTTCCGCTAACACTGTTAGCTTACTTATTCAGCTCCAGTCTAACGGTTACATTGTCATACACTTGTTGGTGACTGTACACTTTTGAGCTGTCATTTGACGGTTACATTTTATTTTGAAGAGTGACTGCATCTATCCAAAATGCTAAGGACAGTTAGGTAGTACCTACACTGGTACAAACTTGGCTAAATTTGTCTTCTCAGCATGAGTTGTCAAGTTCATCATAATACACGAATTATGCGTGAGGGAATCAGAATCTATCACCAACACCAAGAGACCATGCAAAATGTTAATGTCATGCATATGTATATTACATGTACGTATGTATTCATATATGGGAAGAGACGCTGTTAAAGAACAGTTGTTAAATTTGTTTGTTTTTAATTAGTGTTGTCGTCGCCTAAAGCGTAACGGTAAATGCTTTTAATGACGCGCCACCTCTTCGTGTCCAAGGCATACATACACATATGCATAGATATAGATGCATACTAGTGCAGCTATATCACATTCGCGTGTTGTCAGCACCGTCACAGAAGTTGTTAAAACTCTTGACGCTTTCGACACCGCTTTCCGTTCGCTTGTCGCCATATCATATCATATGTTATGAATGAAATGCACTTTTAGTTCCGCACCAACGTCCAAGCGTATTCCACATGTATTCATAATTGTATTTCCTCTAATTACGTATGAGTACTTTGTTTTGCGCCTCCGCCTTCATTTGTAGTCGAGTCGGTTGTTCTGCTCCAGTAAGACCATAGTTGGCGCCGTTAGAACGATTATGAAACTGCAAATGTTGGCTATAAAGTTAAAGCGGATTTTCATTTATATATATAATTTTATATATACAAAGCGCATGCATATAGAGTGCAACCGCTTGCTGCTTAGAGCGAAAGATTAGTGAGGGACGCTGCACTTGGGGAAAGAATTACGGAGAGTTACAAATTAGTTTGTTATATAGTTTAGTTTGTTATATAAGTCTTTCATCTTTAATAATTATGGCCATGGTGAGGCGCCCTTTAAATTCTGGATTGATTTTTAGCGAACTGAGCGAACGAGTAAGCGAGTATATTGTATTCGTGCAAATGTATGTAACAGGCAGAAGGAAGCCTCAAAAAAGTATATATATTTTTAATCAGCATCAACAGCCAAGTCAATCTAGCCATGTCCGTCTGTCCGTCCGTCTGTCACCTAGATCTCGGAGACTGTAAGAGCTAGACAGATCCAATTTGGTATGTAGACTCCCCTTGTGGGGCGTCAGATCAAGTTTGTTTTTACATTTTTAAGCTCAATATTAGGCGAATTTCGTAGATGAACATAATAAATAAACATTCTCTTAGAGTGTAGCTCCATTTCAGTCAACTGTTCTCAGTTGTCATTTTGGGTTCCAAGTGCCATCACATAGCAGATCTCATTTTTATTTTAGACTACGCTCTTTGTCCAAAAAAATTGCATAAATTCGCAGCATCGCAATAAATCAACATACAGTTATGACATACCAAACAATTAACAAACATAAATACCGCTAGCGTTTATGCATTTAGAGATTCGAATAATAAAGTTGCCTTGCTAGTTCAATTTGCAATCACTTTCAAAATTTGAAATGTTTGGTCTATTGATTGGGTGTGCATTGTTTGAATGATTCAATTTGGTTTGTTGTCGCATCTCTCGATTCGAGTTGGAAACTAACTTTCCATTTCACTGTTGGTCTTTTTATGATGATGATGATGATGTTGATAAGCGTCTCAGTCTTACATTGACATGTGCACATGGCCAGATTCACCAGAGCCATGCCCATGTCCCGCATCCAATTTTAATTCCATTTCACTTTCTTCTTGGGCAGACACTTTGTCGGCGCGGCTATTATTATTGAAAGTGGCTTGTGTGTTGGCTGTTAATCTGGCCGAAAATCATTGGAATTAATATGACAATTTGGAAATGTTGACGCTTGCAAATAATACGCATGTGGATAAACAATGATCGCAATTCTCTCTCGTATAATGGAAGCAGGTTGATGTTGACGGGCTTGCGTTAGAGTTTGACGTCCGGACACTTGTGAATGGTAGAAATTTTTGCTGCAGCCTCTCATCCACTGTCGCACTATTACTGTCCAAGATCAAATTCTCATCAATCATTCTTCAGCCAGCTTGCCTTTACTTTTTGGGTTGAACAATTTCTCCCGATAGAGAGAAAATCGGCTAATGCGAGAAATTTAATCAACTTATGCGTAGCTGAAGTCGCGACGTCTTAATGCATGGCTTCTGCTTCTTCGTACAAATTGTGAGTGAGTGTGTTGACTGTTTTTCGTCGGCTTTTTATTATTATATTACTTTTTTTTGTAACTTTTTTCACGCGGCTCCGACGTAAGTCAATTTATTCTTTCTTTCTCCACTTACACATTGATAGTTTTGGCTGTCTTCAAAACTGCCAGTGTGCTTGTGCTTGTGCTTATGCTTGCGCTCCCACCGCTATTCCCGCTCCGCGCATGCGCAACTAGGTCAACCCATACCATATAGCCAATGGCAGTGGCACTGATGATGCCTATGGCCACTACTGTGGTTCGTCAGAATGCCACCGTCGCACTTATGTCTAGCTTTTGGGTATTGTAGGTGCCTAAATTCTTTGGAGGTACTCGTATGTTTATGTAGAATGTATGTACGTGTGTCTCCACATATGTATGTGTGTAAGGCAACCATCATTGTGCTTATTCTTTAAGCCAGGTCTTTTTCTACTTCGTTGGATAGTTTTGTTACTTTTATTAGACAAATTCATTGCCGTAACTATAACTTTTTAATGGAAAAATAAAACGTAGAAACTTACAAGAAAACACAATTATGCTAGTCTGAGCTGTTTCGGAAGGTTTTACATCTGCATTTTTCACTTAAGCATTCTAATCGTACTCCAAAAGATTTAAATTATTTAATATCTACCTTTCGCACTCTGCTGACTTCTGTGACATTTGAAACCGTCGAATCGAAATCAAAAGTGGTTTAGTAGTGAATTATTTGAAGACCCTAAACTTTCTTATTTCTTTACTATTGTAATAGCTGCTAAACAAACTCGTATATATAACTACATAATCATAAGGATTTTAAAAGCAAATAAGACATTAAAAACGAGGAGAATATATACTTGATCAGTGTTCGATTAATCACCGTGTTGAAACTTTAGAGAGAGGTATCATTTAGTATAAAGGAACTCTTATTTGGAACTTATTATTTATAATGTCAGATATCTGTCTTAAAAAAGTTCTCTCAACATCAAGATAACAACTATACTCTCTTGATCTCAGCTCTGAAAGTCCCTTTCATGTTTGACTTTCCCAAATCATTATGCAAATTCTATTAACGAATATATTTCAGTAAACTTAAAAATAGCAATTTCTATTGATGACCTAACAAAGACCTAAATAGTTTCATTAACTGAAAAAATCACATTAGTTTCTCTTTGTGTGTATATGCGACCATTTTTAATAGAGTCAGGCTCCAGCTCTGCCTCTGAGGTCTGTGCCATCGGATCGCATCGCATCGCATTCCAAAGCAGAACTTTTACTTTTGACAGTTCAGAGACGAGACTTTTAAAAACTCATAAGGCCATGGTTATGGTTGCTGGATGAAACTATTTATACTTTGTACACACAGGTTCCTCGGCGTAGCTATGTGTTTGTGAACTTTGCTTTGATTATACATGATGGCATTCTATATGTACATACATGTATACATGTGTAGTAGTGTATGTGTGTGTTCATATGTTATATGTCGGTGGCACGAGTGGCAATAACCCTACCGAACCAACCAAGCTTGGCATCCCAATCCCAGCCACCGTCATCTGCACCTCCAACTCCATCCTTCATGCGGCTGCAGAAACTGGTTTCTTCTGCTAATGCTCTGACGACGCCGTGTAGTACTCAGAGTCATACGGTGTTGAGGTTGAGGATGGTGTTTTTGTTGTTGTGGGCTGTTAGTTCTACACGTTGTAGTTGTTGTTAATTCCCATGCTCTTGCCCAGTGCCTGTGCTTGGGGTTTAGTGGAAGAAGTGAAAATACCAAAGACCCTAACCCACAATTGTTTCAAATTTGTATCCAACTCAGTGCTGCTTCGCCTAGCTAGCGAATCCAAAGTGTTTGGGTTCTCCAATTATGATTGGTTGCTTGTTTGAAACGTTTGCAAAGCTTTCGCTTTTTGTGTCTTCAATCTGGTTAGTTTAGAGTTCCATAAACAAATTATGTTCAGTGGGGTAATCAAATGTAGAGATATATAGTAAGGTTGCTCTAATAATGAGTTGAGCTGAGTTCCTTGGAAAATGCAAAGTAAACCGGTTAGTTCTGGGCGGAAGATTGTGCATATTTCTCTTCATTCTTTTTGTTTTGTTGTCTTTTCTTTTGGCGAAAAGTGAGAATTTTCGTTAGGATGACGAACAGGATTTACCTGTTTTTTGACAAGTTGTAAATTTCGAGCAACTTGGGGAAAACTCAACTAGAGAACTGATCAGTGTAAAAGTTTTGTCAAAAGAAAGCAAACTCTTTGAGACAACTACATATAAATATTTTGTTGTCAATGAAAGTGAAGCTCAAATTAAAAACACAAATATATTTACTATCTTCTTCTCCTTCCTTCTTCCAGATCAACTGATCTGGCCAACCTAACGGTTAAGGTAACAGCCCAAAAATGGATACTGTCTATGGTACAAAGAAATACTTTCAAAGTTTATCCGGCGTCAGTGATATATATCGCACACAGACATGTCGACAAATGGTGAGTATCGTAACTTAAACATTCCCTTAGCTGGAGATTTGAATAGAACGAATTAACTGTTAAATAATACCAAGAGTCAATTTACATATCAAAGAATTCCTAGAAATTGGCATTGACTAAAGTTTTTGTTGTTGCCTAAACAAAGACACAGCTGCCTCTCTAAATAAATACATAGATAGATATGTAACAAAACTGACTCGGATTTGGTAAGATTTTGTAAAAGAACGCAACGTGCATATTTACTTAATTTGAGCTATTTGTTTTATAAGAAGTCAGAGGCGTACGGAGAAATGTTTTAAGCAGGGGGTGTTATATTTTTGATAGAATATTTGAAACCGTTGGAAAGAAAAAAGTTCGATATAAGCTTGGAGTTTGAGTTTATTTGAGATCTTTTTATCATAATCTTTTGGTTTCTGGGAGTTGCTTGAATTTGAGAGAAAGAACTCAAGGTATTACTCCAACCCAAGAAAGAATGAAGAAGAAGAATGAAGAAATAAAATGAAAATGGTATTCACAATAAGCCATCCAATTTCGAAGATGACTTCATTTTAAGATAACTTAATTTTCCTAAGCTGTTTTCAGAGTTCTATATAACTTAAAGTATTTAGAGTATTTAAAGTATTTAGAGTATGTAAATATATTTATCCGCTCCCAGCTTATGTGCGCCACTGTCACAAGGAGAATTTGAACTGTTGTTTGCATTCCCCAATGCTTCTGTTGCCTCACGACAAATGAAGATAAAGCTACGCTTAATACATACTAACATGTATGTATACTTATACAACACGTACATATAGATATGTAACTACCAAGACGCGAACGATCTAAAGGTGAATGACTTTCTCTCCAAAGAAGAGCACGCGGCATAGCAAGAAGAGAACGAAAAATGAGATGAAGAATAGCAATAAACAGATTAAGCAAGCTAAGAATTTTTGTTTTGGTTAACCTGGGTTTGGGGTTTGGGGGCACAGGAACAGCTGTTGTCTGCCCAACAGCAACAACAACAACAGCAACAGCGGAAGAGGCAGACAGTTGAACGTAACGTCTGTTGCATGATAATTAACAAACAATCCAAAGTTTCCCATAAACCCTTAGATTTAGAACTGCTTTTAATGCTCATGGGCGTCCACTCCGCATAGGCCTAGCTACACACAGCCACCTGTCATTGGACTAAGTGCAATGACTTATACATTGCAGCTTTAAACAGCTAATTTAATGCGTATTCCTACTCCGGATAGGGGAAACGAAGAATTAATTAACGATACACGACGACGACGAAGACTTAGTGCAGGAGATAAATTATGCTGACATAATCAAGGAAAAAGAAAAATCACGTGTGAACTTTGCTAAAATTGATAACGGTTTGTCGAATCCGGTAAAAGACCTACAAGTAGTTCAACGTGGGCCATTAGGGCCTCAACTGATTTGCGATAACATAAAAAATAAATAAAAATAAAACAAAGAACAACACCAAGCAGTGGGTCTGTGAGAAAGAAAGTAACTAAAGGTCGAGCTAAAGTTTAGTTGTGAAAGTTTTAGTAATTCTGTTGATGCTGTCGCCATCTCTGACTAATTGCTTAGAGATAATTATCATTATCTAATTAGCACCGATTGCAATCAATTGGCCAAAGGCCGACAAAGACAAACAACAAAAGTGTGGCACGCTTTAGAACACAACTCCGAATATTAACCTATATAGTTAGGAAAAACGCGGCCACGAATTCTAGAACAACTATGTAATTGCTTAATTATAAGTCAATTGGTTCTGAAAATAAAAATCTAAATACATTTAAGATCTAGTAAGATTCTGAAACTAAAAAACTCGAACTGCTTTCTTCCTTTCCTGCCTGATTAGAACACGGATTACACCTACCAGAACACATTGGGACGCCGTTCTCAACTGGGCGCCTACTATCACATGAATAAACAGCCATCCTATACGAACGATCATAGCATCAACAGTCAGTATGGGTATAATACCTGGGGCATATGGAGGGATGGTCGAAATATTGCACCCTCCACTTTTTCGGCCAAAACGCACACGCACTATCCAAAGAATCGATCTTTCTCGATTATATTGACCACAGCGGCGTTTATAGTACTTTTAGCTGTCATCTCCATTGCTGGTTTGGCATTTTACTTTAGCTCTATTAAGGCCACGCTGGAGGATCGTAAGTATTTCTGAAGATCTTTTTGAAGCTTTATTGATTGTGCATCCTTTACAGCCATACTGGGCTTCGATGGCAATTTTCGCATTGCCAAGGGCGATCTTTACTCCACGGGGCTAAAGTACAATCACACCACCACATACAAGCAGAAGATTGACTTCTACAAACGGTTTGTGGAACGAGCACTTATGGACAATGGATTGCAACCACTGCGCACGGATGTCTGGGGCTTTGGTGAGGGTCCGCTGATTAAGGTATCCTTTCGCGTGTTCCTGGATGTACGCAAGTTGCCCCAGTAAGTTGTTGTCCATCTGCACTTGGACGTTCTAATTACAATTTCTTCTCTTTCTGCAGAAACATAGTCAGCGTGGAGGAGTACATTAAAGAGTCACTTTTCCTGGAAACCTCGGCTTCGAAGTCACTTTACCGCTCGTTACGCATTGACACAGAGTCAGTGGAAATCAAGCGCATCATGGACGAGCAAGTGGTCCGATCTGCTGCTATATTGAAAGAGGCAGTGAGTCCCAATGACGTGCCAATGTCACTCCCTCTCTAATCTACACTATATTCCTATAGCAAACGGTGCCGACTAGTCAGACGCAGCTGGAGAAGCGACTCATGAAGAAGGGTTCTTCAGTTTCCGGTTCAGGACCACCTGCCCTACAGAACAAACCCTCTACTCTCAGCACTCCCAAGCCCCATCGCAGTCCTTCGTCTCTAGGACGTCCGCATGCCGCCGATGAAGAGCCGGATATTGATGTTGAAAATGCACCCGTTATACAGGGCTCCTTTGAAGGATCCTTCGAAATCACTAAGACGGATGCGGACATAGCCCGCAAGAAGGCCGCTCCAACAAGGGCTTATCAGAGTAGCAGCCTGCCGCCAAAGACTATAGCCGTGACCCCTTACTCTCTGCGTGTGAAGTCCAAGAAACCCAGTATAGAAAAATTAACCACAGTTATGCCTCAGCCGCAGATCAGCTCCACAAAGGCTACAAAGGCCACAACGACCACTAAGTATACTACCACAACCACCAGACGTCCCACTACAACAACGACAACAACCACTACGACAACAACAACAACAACGCCTAAGCCCACAACCACGCCGAAGACTTCAACCAGCTCCACAACCACGACAACGGAGCCCTCAAAAATTTTGAGCTCCTCGTCCAGCACTACGAGCTCTACAGTTTTCACCTATCCCACATTGGCAGTGCCCAGCTCCACGGTGGTAGTTCCTAAGTTGGATGCCAACCTGTTCACCACTTTCCCCATACTGGACACACAGCCCTGGCGGCCAATGCACCGCGAGGTTCCCGAGCTTCTACCAGGTCCGCCGCCGGCTTTCCCAACCAAAACGCTACCAACTGTAGGTGGCGTCCCATCAGCAACTCCAGCTCCTGCTACACCAACGACACCCACCATTAATCATAATCATATACCGCAACGTCGCATCGATGAAATGGAGCTACCATTTATAGCTGATAATCCCACGCCGCCAGCTCCCCTAGAAATGGACCCTTATTTGCCCATGTCCATACCAGGCTTCATGAGTCCTACCGTACGCAAGCCCGAGCTGAAGCAGCAGGAACAGGACATGCTCTTCTATCATAACTTTGGCAGTCCCGTCTTCCTGCCAGGCACTGAGAACATTGAACGTCTGGGCGGTGCACTTGTTGAGCCTCATCCACTACCAGTGCCCCTCATCGACGATGTAATTATTCCTCCGTTCAAGCCCATCAACCCCACATTGGGCACCGTGGACAAGTTGTCCTTCAACATAGATGCCAGCAATGAGAAATTTGAGCATCTTGGTGGTGGCGTCATAGCCAAGAAGCAGGAGAACTCCACTAAACAAGCGCTGCATGGCAAAGTTAATGTACATGTGCAACCACCAATTGAGGCTGAGACTACGACGCCAAAGATAGTGAGCACCACAACGGTTATGGGTTCCACAACACCGCTTCAAATTCAGATAAGCAATGCCCCTACGCGTGCGCCAACGATGCCCTCGCTTAAGCCCACGGACAATTCAGTGTTGGCTGATACAATTGGTGAGTTCTTCATGGAACTCTTGAACCTGCCTAAGGAGGAGAATGCGACTACAGCCACTTCTAAGCCAAAAGTGCAAAAAGTACCACAAGAGCCAGTCGAATCTCGCATAGAGCCTGAGGAAGAACAGCTAACCCCAAGACCTAACAGTCAAAACATAACCAACTCAAAGCCGAACTTTATGAATCTGAAGGAACTTATACTGCAACGTAACTCGCTCTCGCCTATACAATCCAATGCATCGGCCTCAACCACAACAACCACGACGCAACCGGAGCCAGAAGCTGATTTGGAGGCGGAATCGGATCCTGAAATCATATCTACTACCACCAAGCGGGTTCGCATTCGTCCAAGCAGCGAGAAACCAACAATGCTGGATGATTCTAATCTGTTTCCATCGCACTCCAAGTGGGAGTTCGTAAACAGTTCCTCGCCGCATCACTTTGGAAACAGCGGCAACATGAAGAAGGTGTTCAACCAGACACTTCAGGCTTGGGTGGTGACCTCGGCCTCTGACAACATAGACAAGAGCGAGAACTTTACCCTGAACGATATCAAGACACGCATCAATAATGCCAGCAATATACAGGACATCTCTCTGATCTTTGACACTCTGGCTTCCAAGCTGGGCATTACTCCTAGTGTGCCCTCAAAGTTTCCGCCCTTCTCGCAGAACAAACTGAAGCATCCGCAGAAGAATGAGACTAGGATGAGGCCTCCTTTGACCACCACCACCGAGCTGCCCGTTCAGGACACAAGCGTTCAAAGCTTTATTGAATTGCCTTTACAACAGCGGGAGCCATTCATCAAGCCTATGTCCAGTTTTATGGATGAGGGATCTTCTGAAGTGCTGGGAGCTGCTATACCAGTCGTAGGCGAAGCGGAAGTGGAAGTCGTTGATCCGCTGAAGTACGAGGAAATGCTGAAAATTTCACAATTTGCTGAACCCGCATCAACGACAGAGCCGAACTTGCACCGCCTAGTTACCTTACTTCCAGTGCGTTCCAACTCAGGTATACGAACCTACAAGCCCCCAACTGAGGAGTTCGACACTCAGCGCAGCAGTCAAGGTGGGATTCCCCCTATCATTATGAAGCCGAACGCAAGCAGCAGCATACGTCGCAAGACCAATCTAAACCAGAGCCGCAGATTTGCCAAACCCCCCGCAGAGGCGGTCGTTAAAGGTGGTCTCAAGGTTACCGTCAAAAAGTGAAAGAGAGCTTTGCGGATAAATTCACGATGAGATTAATGAAAATAACTACATCAGTCGTAAGAACACTTTACCATGCAATGATGATATGAATGAAGAAATGAATTTAGTAATAAATATTCATAAAATTTAAAATTTACACATAAGTAGGAAGAAAACGAATAGATGAGTAGCTTTTAGACTTATTGTAGTTGCATTGACATGTGCTAAATCTTGTTCGAAAATTGTTCAATTGTAGTTCATTAGAATAGGAACAATTTTGGAATGACAATTCCTATAATATTTGACATGGAAGCATTCGCATTGTCAATCCTCAGTACTTAAGACTTTTATATTTACATTCATATTTGCATTTAATTCTGATTATAATTTAAATAAATTATTTTGTATACGAAATTATATCGAAGTTTTTCTTTTGATATGTGTACTTAGAAAAAGTCTTCCCTTACGATACATAGCATATGTAAGTATAAGCAAGTTGTGTACACTTAAGAAATAACTAAGCTCAAATCGATCTACAAATAAATGTTAATAAATAAGAAAAGTATTTAATTTCTTAAAACTATTCAATGGATTCTTTGCCTGGGTTGCTTACTGTAGTGTAGACCAATTATAATATGTTAATAATAACACTTTGAAGCATTTTCACCAGGCATTACCCGGGTTCTCTTTTTGGTTCTTTTCTAAGATATGACGAGTTTGTGTACATGCTGTTGTTTTGCTAAAAGACGTAGAAGTAGTTCACATTATGCATTAGTTGAATATTTTCATACCCCTAAGCGGAGCCAGAAGGTATATTATAGATCTCGGAAACTGTAACAGTAGAGTTACAGTTACCAAATTTGGAATCAAGAGTCTCCTAATTTTGCGGCGCATGGAAGAGTTATGTACTCATATAAACATTATTTACCTGTCGTATAATTTCATAACGATCTGATAATATCTGTAAGTAAAATCGTGAATTTAGCTTTAATTGACTGTTAGACTCAAATATAATTTGAATCAGTTAAGGGCTTAAATGTTAACAGAGCGCTGTTATTTGATTTACAGATAAAAAAGTATCGCAACTTGCAAGGGAACAAACAATCGATTAATATTTATGTTTCCCGTTATCGATGTGTTATTTAAATATCGTCGATGTTTTTTTTTTACCATTCCTACCCAAAACAAGCGTTAGCGTTGGTTGTGAACAATTTGCTCATTTAAAATAAACAAAGTGATAACCACGACTACGACGACGGTTTTGTAGACAGCGATAATAACTAATAGATAACTTAAACCAATGGGTTGTGCGGAAAGCAAGGATGAGGGTGATGCGCCACCAAACAGTAGGCCAAAATACCGGTCTTGTACTGACACCTTTTGGCTAGCAATTTACGTATTGTTTTGGCTATTTCTGGTAAATAAATATGTCATGTGTATTATTGTATATATGTCTCAGTGTTTAATAGTGTACCATATGCCTGAATGTGCCAAGAGAAAGTGAAAGCGAAATGTGTACAGATTAATCTACATTTAATGCTTTGTGTGTGTGTGTGTGTGTAGACTCAGGTGGTTGACGCGGAGGTGGCTGCGGCGACAAGTGTTCATTTGCGGGCCACTCATGCCGTCATCGCTGAGTTATGAGTTATGAGAGCTGACCATTAAATATATATATAAGGTGTGATAAAAGTGTCTCACTCTCCTGGGCTTAAATTAAGTCCACCTGAAATTAACAATTTTCTATCATGACCAAGGCCAGGGCGCTTTTCCTATTGCGAAAGTAGGACACGCCACTCCTAAAACCATTTGCATGTGTGTTTAAAATTAATAATAATGCCTCTTGTCATGCTAGAGGGCGGCATGGGCGTTGGCGAAAAATCCAATACATATGGCATACCCAGGCATTTACAATATGCATATCTATTGTGTGTCTCAATCCAACTTAGGCATAGAAGGTGCGCTCCAAAGAAAATATTGCTTTGGGCAAAACCGATGTTAAATCAGGTCCTTTACTGTGTCTGAGTATTTGGAAGACCTCTGGATCTCCAAATAAAGTTAACTACCAAAATGTTCTTTTATGCCCCTGCACATATATGAATTTCTTAATCATTGACTCCCTTTCCAGATTGTGATAGCAATATTTTCGTTTGTATATGGCAATCCATTGCGCATCATAAACGGCTATGACTCCTTTGGCAACATCTGCGGCGTCAAGAGTAATGATCGCTATAAAGGATTTCCACTATCCGGCCAGAACACCATTGATAAGCCAGAGCTATTTTATTTTGACGTCAGGGAGCTTAAGAAATCCCTGAAAATATGTGTAAAAACATGTCCTGCTACAACGTTAATTAAACCTAAGGATGTGTTGGACTTTTACAATCAATACGGCACCAAGCTGTGCACCTATGACTACAATATGGCCGAGCTGAGCAACTCCAATGACAAGAGCTTTAACTTTCTGGGTCCATGTCCAACGCTGCCTGTGTATGAGAGGTAAGAGCATAGAC
Source organism: Hirtodrosophila duncani (assembly GCA_037043425.1). Classification (NCBI taxonomy): domain Eukaryota; kingdom Metazoa; phylum Arthropoda; class Insecta; order Diptera; family Drosophilidae; genus Hirtodrosophila; species Hirtodrosophila duncani. Next base: position 1,223,190 of record JBAMBM010000834.1, on the reverse strand, counting down.
AGCAGCATCGTAGCAACAGCCACTTATTCTTTTGCATCTCAGTTCGCCCGTGTTGCACCGCTGCGTACCCAAGGGCACAGGAACTCAAGTAAAGGACATGTATGCTATGCTGAACAACTGGGATGTGGCACAACAATTCCTGGGCGACATCTACTCCAGCTGGCACGTAATTGCCATGGTCTGTGTCATTGCCTTGCGTAAGTTTAAAGCACATCATTGAGATCGCTATGTGGGTGGGTTACTTATAGCTTTATTTATTCAGTAATATCCATTGCTCTGGTAACCATGATGCATTGGCTCTCTCGCGTTGTCTCCTGGCTGATTTGTGCACTGGTGATTGTGGCCAGCATTGGATTAACTGTTGCCCTTTGGTACGCCTACTATAACATTCGCAACAAGAAGGGCGTAAATTCGCAGTTTTCTCTTCTGGAGGAGTTTGTGCGCAATCAACAGGCGGTGCTAACCCTGGCCATTCTGGCCACCATTACCATGGTAAGAGGCATCATAATATTTCATGCTATACATGTAGTTATGTGTTCTTTCAGGTCATTCTGGTGGTCATCATTTATTTTCTGAAAAACAAGCTAGCGGGTCTGTCAGCCCTATTCGAGGAGTCCGGCCAATGCATGATGAATCTACCTGGACTTTTCATTGCTCCGCTATTGGCGATCATTGTGTTGATTGTCTTCCTTTGCTTTTGGGTTCTGGTTGTTATCTGTCTGGCCACAGCCGGCATACCTGGTCAGAGTCCCATTGCACCATTTGACAACACCGCGGCGCTCCAACAGCAATTGCCTGCCTCTGCCGCCGCACTTCCAGGCAATATAAGCGCCTCTGGCAACAATCAGAGACGTAAGTATATATTTCTATGTATCATTTAAGGAATTGTGACTGTGGAGATATTGAAACTGTGCCGCTGTTAGCAATTTCATTTTTCCAATGGACAAAGCTCTTTTCGATGCCATCCGAAATTGTATTAACATTTTATATTATATTTTACCTTGTTGTTAAATAATCATGTGGTTATTTTGAATAAGTAAGTGATATCTTGTTTTGAATGATGAATGAATGCACCAGTTATCCACTTATGTAATCTATATGGTTTTTGTATATACAAATGCATATTTCTCCATAACACCTCCTTTAATTACAGTGTATATACAACGTTCAGACTTTATCCTACATCAATGGTGTAGCCAGCGCGGGGCAGGGGGGCCGTTGTTCCTAATGTTTGCCTAATGGTAAAGAATATATTGATGTTGCCCCCCTCCCCCCTTCGGACAAAGCTGGCTGCGCCCTTATATAGCCAATATACTAATCTTTATCTATACTTTATTATTCCCAGTTGTAAACCACATAGAGTATACAGATGCTACTGTCCTGCGCAGCATGTTCTGGGTGTATATTGTGGGCCTAATTTGGACAGTGGAATTCATCTTTGCCTGTCAGCAGTTTGCACTGGCTGCCGCCGTGGCTTTCTGGTACTTTGGCAAGCCCACCACAACGCCCACAGTTTACGCTATTGGCAAGTTGATCAAATACCATTTGGGCACTGTGGCCAAAGGATCATTCGTCATCACCATATTCCAAATTCCGCGACTCATATTGACGTATCTATATGCCAAGTGAGTTTGTTGAGATCAGCAACGAGATACCTTACCATATGATCTCACCATTCCCTCTTGTGCATTCCCATTCCAGATTGAAGAAAGGCGAAGACAAGGGCTCCGAGTGTGCTACTTGCTGTCTCAAGTGCTGCATATGCGGTTTCTGGCTGCTGGAAAAGTTCATACGCTTCCTTAATCATAATGCCTACACGGTGGTGGCCATTGAGTCCATTAACTTCTGTCCAGCTGCAGGCATTGTAAGTGACTGTTATTGCGTTTCTTTGTCGATGTTTAAAGTTCAATTGCAGGCCTGGAATGCTATGGCTACGAATGCCCTGCAAGTGGCCACGATCAATAGCGTTGGCGACTTCATTCTATTCTTGGGCAAGGTGGTGGTTGCCGCTCTGTCTGGTTTAATTGCCATTTTCATGTTGAAGGATACTCCCGGACTAAATTTCTATATGGCGCCAGTTATACTAATCATAATATTCTCATTTTTCATTGCGCACATTGTGCTCTCGCTGTTCGAGGTATAGTTGGCCAAGAAATCCATCACAAGGATGGGGATGGCTAATAACGTCTTATGAATCTCTTGCAGATGGTTGTGGACACCTTGTTCCTGTGCGTGTGCGAGGATAAAGCCATCAATGGTCGCGCTGGACGTTGGGCCCAAAGTAATTTGGCCAAGCTGGTGGGTGAGGAACCACTGCAACCCGGCGAAGAGCCACCCATACAGGTTGTCGAAATGATGCCCATCAATAAGCAGCCTTTCAGCATTACCCGCCTGCCCCAAACCGATGTGGTTGATGCCGAGGGCTCACCCATGGCGCCCATCTAAGTGCAGTAAGACGCTATATGCTATTCGAACTTATTCGTAACTCAATCTTGAAACTCACGCACAACTCTCTGGATGAATGATATCCATTGCTGTCCATGTGCCCCTCCGTGCGGAACCAACATGAAGAAACTCAGACGTACAAACACACAGTGAAAACCATGTATTATCTTAATATTTTTATATTATATATATACTCGTATGTCATCCGATATTGCTATGGATATACTCAAGCTAAGTTCGCACAGTTTTTATATTTATTATATATGTGTAATCTTTTGTATTTATATGTATGATGCCGTAACATAAAAACCATTTAAAGTTTACGCCGTTTTCAATTTTCTCCCTACCTTTGCCTTCGCCTTCTTCTTCTCGATTACCTCCCTTATGACCTTCATCTGTTTCTCCTTGATCTTTTTGGTCAGGGCCACTTTTGTGGGTTTCTTCTCCTCGGCTGCTGCCTTCTTTTTGGCTTGCACTGTCAGCATCTTTGCCGTTTCCATGGGATCCTCATCATAGAAAAGTTCCTCATTCTCAAGACCCTCGTATGCCTTTACAGGGCGCGTGGCCTCCTGATGGACCTTCTGTTCGACCCGATTCACGTATTTGTCCTTGGCAGCCTTCTTGAGCACTTGCCGCTGCTTGGACGGACTAACATAGTCGGGATTCTCCCAAAGTGTCTTGCCAGTGAATGAGCCATCGAATATTTTGACTGGATTCATGACATAGCGAGGACCCACCTCAGACAGGCCACCGTCTTCGGATAGAATTTGGTAATTTCTAAACCAGATGCGATTATCCAGATAGGTGAAGGTGTAGACATGATCCACAAACGGTTGGCTTTTGGGATGATGATTAGGCACGGAAAACGTTTGCACAAACAGTTCCTTTAACAGCTTCAGATGTGGCAACTCTTCAAACTTGGAGTCAAAGGAAAGCAGTGGCCGTGAGCCCTTTAAGCAATTGCCAGTCATCTTCAACTCAGCCATTGTGTGTACGTTCTCGATGAGAAATTTTGCCGATGGACCGACAGATCCCTCCGTATTGGACACCCACATGTACAGATCACGCTTGCGGCGCCCCTCAAACAACATGGCCTTGTTGCAGTGCTTCATTTCACACATCTCATTGACCACCGACAGCGTCTTTGAGCGCTCCATCTTTGATTCTGGACGGTGGTGGGGCATCAATGTCTTAATGTCCCGCATGAGATGCCTGTCCCGATAACTAATGCCGCGTGCGGCAAATACCAACACACGCTGTTTGTTTATCCATTTTTCCTATATATACATTCAAAGAGAGCATTAGACATGAATCGCAGTAGCCGGGAAACCGATAGCAACGTTTACCTTCTTGGGAATAGGCTCATCTGACGGCCTTTGTGAAGGTAGCGGTGGATTTTCATCCAACGGCACAATCTCTAGTTGCTGAACTTTCTGTTTCTTTTGATATTTACGACCCATTTGTATGGACTTCACGGAATTTAGCAAATGAAATACAACGAATTGCTAAACAACGTGGAGTTGCAATAAAAACAACCAGGGATGGACACCTTAACCAGGGCAGCTGCAGCACGTGCTTAGATAGAAAGTAGTCGAAATGGTCTTACAGCATTATTTTAATTTTCATACAAGACGGTCACACTTATTGTTGAAATTTAAAATATGTACATATATAAATTTGAAATTCAATTTGGTTAAATTTTCTCAAACTAGTCTTCTTCACTGTCATCATCATCCTCATCATCGGAGCCTGGTTCGGGACATTGTCTACATCGACTTTCGTTTAAGCCATAGTTTATGCAGTCTGCGCCAACACATTCACAGCAACCGTTGTGAAACCATCTATAACTACTAGCTCCAGTTTTTAGACAAGTTTGGCGGCATTTATTCCAAGATGTACACTGATCCAAATATATAACTGTGCAATTTGCAAGGCCGTTGCTCATTATGTTATCAGTAGTAACTGCAAATGAGAGCACAATCCAATTGTTAGAGAATCCATCGTTTTGGGACGACGCCATTGCATTAAATAGGGCGTACGCGCCCTCAAATTCCTCAGTATGCGACTTTTTGAGCAATTTGGTCATGTCACCAACAGCTGACTGTAGATATGATGAAGACCACAACCAAAAGACTTGCAAATACATAGAACGAATTGAATTCATGTTGCACCAGGTATTACAACTAACAAAATGTGCGCTATATGGCTGCCTTATATAGGAAGCGAGGTAGCATTGTGAACAGGTATGATAGGAAGATGGATATGGATGCATACAGTTCGCTTTATTTACCTGCGCAACCCGACTACCTAGATGTAGGTCATATTTGAATTTGCTAAAATTTTCAAACCGTCCGTGCTGGAAAACAAGAAACAGAAATATCGGCTCGTTGTTTTGTGTTGTGTTGCTTAATTAGTGACAGTGTTGGTTAATCGCAGCCGGCTTACTCATTAGGCCTTATGCCGCTACCGAAAAAAAAAAAAAAAAAAAAAAAAAAAAAAAAAAAAAAAAAAAAAAAAAAAAAAAAAAAAAAAAAAAAAAAAAAAAAAAAAAAAAAAAAAAAAAAAAAAATAAGCGATATAAATAAATAAATATTAAACACACGTATTTATATGAGTTTAAATATGGGCGGTCCGGGGACGCATCTCTCCTGTAAGTCATTGGTATTATATAGCCATGCACTTGCAGTATTCATAGCCACAACTTGGGATTCCTCTTGTTGGAGATTAAGAATTTAATTTATTTGACGGCTTCCGAAGCTGAGCTTTCATACTTATTATACGATGGTTTCACGGAATTCGAAATCTGCGGATTGCAAACTCTACTATTTTTCTTTGAGGTTTGGCTAAAAACACCTACTAAGCAATATTTTTAACTAAAAGCTCTCTATTAAAAATAATATTGTTTTTCTTATTAATTTGGATCATTAGTTTATGACATTCTATATCAAAAATTGATTAATTTTGTATTTTACGAATTCTCTTGTAAAGAAATTGGGGTCAGCATGCCGTGGTGACTGGCACATGAAACAACCGAACAGTTGACCTCTTACTTGCCTCCAAATGAGTTCGAAATAATTAGAAGATTTTTGGTTTATGAATTCTTTTTGTTTTAAATTCAGGTAAAAAATGTATTAATAACATGGTCATCTTTTAAGTATCAATTAATTGGGTTTTTATCACAAGTAATATTCAGTGGGAATTAGTGTGAATGTCAAATGTAAGAAGAAGGATGTCTAAATTTAGTCAATAAAGAAAGAACGAATTAAAATGTAAGCATGCCGACGGATCCACGGAAAATATTTGTAAATAAACATACAACAGGCATTTTTAAAATTTAACGAATAAAAAATAAATAAGCAAATGCGTATGCCATTCACAATGTTGTATAACAATGGTATTTCTAGATGCATGAAGTTGTTTTATTATTTAAAATTAACCAAACCGGAAAAAACAAAAAATTGTAAAATTATATGAACAAAGAACTCAAGATTATTTAAAACTTTCAAAACATTAAAGTAGGCCAGTCGGAGTGAACTTTACACCAGCACTAACAGGGTACACCGAATTTTTATTCTGTCATTCCGTTTTCATTTAGAATCAGAAAAAAGTGAAGCCGTAATCGGAAGGCAAAAGTGCTGAAGTTAACGAAAAAAAAAAATAAAAACCAGATTTGAAACATGATAGACTATCGTTCGCAATCTCGTGGCGGTGGACGTGGCGGCCAAGACTACTCCAACGATGATCCGCCCATGTCACGGCTTTTTATAATTTGCAACAAGGACCATACTGAAGAAGATTTTCGCGAGGCGTTTTCTCAGTACGGAGATATAGAAGATATTTGGGTAGTTAAAGACAAGCATTCTGGGGAGAACAAGGGAATTGCATACGTGAAGTTTTGCAAAACCTCAGATGCGGCCAAGGCTCAGGAGGAGATGAACGGCGGGACGATTGGTAAAACAGATCGCACATTGAAGGTGCTGGTTGCCGCCAAGTAAGTAACAAGTACCCTTTGGGCTGTTGGCTCTGGGACTTACATAAACATAATTTCCAACTCTCCACCCTTTTAAGTCGCAACCAAGGCTCAAATAAATCGGAAAATGAACAGGAAAAATATGTACGACTGTTTATAGTCATCCCCAAGACCGCCACTGAGGAGGACATTCGTGATGAGTTTGCTCAGTGGGGCGAGGTGGAAGCCGTGACCATTGTAAAAGAGAAAAACAACGGCAATCCCAAGGGCTTTGGCTACGTTCGCTTTACAAAGTACGAACATTTGTATGACATTACCATAATCACACTAATAAACCTCCCCTGCCTGTTGACTGTTCCAGGTTCTACTACGCAGCGGTGGCCTTTGAAAACTGCTCGGCCAAGTACAAAGCTGTCTTTGCCGAGCCCAAGGGCTCCACGCGCACTCAAAGAGATCAGTATGGTCGTCCAGCCGATGATAATCCCATTTACAGCAATGGCGGAGGTAGTGGTGGCGGCAGCGGCTACAACAGCGACTGGAACACTTCGGTTAATAATGATATGTCTGCGTTCCTGCGCATGCAAAACGTACCAGTTGCTCAGCCCACCTGCCTGGAGGTCACTGTCAGCAATTGTGTTAACCAAGATCAGTTGTGGCGTCTATTTGACATCATACCTGGTTTGGATTGCTGTCAAATAATGCGGGAACGTAAGTGAATTATTGGATAATGTAATGATTCAAGATATATGCTGATGATTCTATATAAACCTTACTTTAGATGGCCCACGTACTAATGAAGCTGTTGTGGTCTATGATAACCCGGAGGCTGCCATTTATGCCAAGTAGGTTTAACCATGGAAAAATCCTTTAAAGTTTATGTGTGAGTGGTGTTTGTTCATTTTTCAGGGACAAGCTTCATGGCCTGGAATATCCAATGGGCGAACGCATTATTGTTAAGGTTTCTGGCATGAGCTCAGCTCGCATGGATACCTCGTTTATTGATAGTAAGTGAATAGGATGATTATATTAAAGCAGCGCAACACCAATAATTTCCAAAATACTTTGCAGAACGCACCAAAAAGGATGCCATATGCAATGTCCCACTGCCGCCTGCCCAGCCGCTGGCCTCACCAGACGCTCAAGTGGCTCAGCGTCTATTCATTGTGCTCGCAGCAGTAGGCTATAAATATACATATATGAATATTTCGTATGCTAATTCTTCCTTTTTCCAAATGTAGAACTTGCCCCTTTCTATTTTGAAAAACATATTCTCTTGTTGGAAGGGCCTTATCGATGTCTATTTGCTGCCCAACAAGAACTGTGGCTATGTGAAATACTCAGATCGTGACAGTGCACAAAAAGCCATACATGTTTTGAATGGAGCTGAGATATGTGGCACGAAAATAAAGGTACAACTTACGAAACATACTAAAGATCTCCAGATACATAATAATTCTCATATTCCTAATAGGTCATGGAGGCTGAGGAACGTAGCGGATCTGATGGCGATGCCGATGGCGGCCGAAAGCGTTTAAGACGCAACTAAGTGTAAGTGCAAAACTCATTATGTTCTCTTTGTGTGTCTGTGATTGATTTAGCCGTAGTTGGAATGAATTTTGGTCATTCACCTGGTAAGTTATTAAGTAGCTCCTAATAATTTTAACAATTAGAATATACGCGCAACGTATATAATGTCTATAGACTGTTACTGGTATCGAGCCCGATTAACGATTTGATGCTTCTTTATCTTTCTATTTTCACAGACCCACTGACAACATTGTACGTACAGAGATACAAAAGAACATAATGTACGAGAAACTAACTACTAACTTGAGAAACAGTTCAATTAAACGGTTCAACTGACCAACAAGAACAAGAACAATCGCCCAAAAATAGAACACTACGGAAAGCAAGTACCAACCACAACCAGAACTACAACAATCAAAAAAACAACACAGAGACACGGAAAACGGAAACCAAAGAGATTTCTCTTTAGAACCAACCAACCACCCAAACCAACCAACCGTACAATTGACTTGATTGAGTGTTAAAGACCAGACCTAAACGGAGCCAACGAAACCGCAATGCAATGCCAATGCCAGTGCTTGCTATAAAACCAACCAACCAATCACTAACGGGACTATCAAATCTCTCTTGCAAGTTGTAACTACCATTACAAAATCAAGCTTTATTACATAAACGAACTCTCTGTGTACAATTAACTAACGTTTCCCGACAAAAATAACAGCAAGATATGAGTTAAACAATAAAAAATACGAAATCGCAGATAGAAATCCGTATTCATATTTGGAAGCATTTCTGTTTTGCATAGACTTACATACTTATTCATGCCACACACTCACACTTGGAGCCTTGCATGGAATGCCATGTCAGCTATATTCGAATAAACTTTTAAAAACGCAGTTTTTCATAATCATAATAAATTAATGCAAAGATATTTCAATAGAATTGCAAAGTTAGTTAATTTTCATACATGAATAAGTAAATATTTCTCTATATTCATTTCTCAAAATATATGAAAACTATTAATTAGACTGATCCGATAAAGATATAAAAAACTTCATGTGAAATTTAGTTCACTTCTGCTCTAATATTTTCATAAGTATATAATAATACATATTATGTACTGCTTTATTGTATTCGTCTTGAAACGGATTCATTCGTGCAGGGCTCTAATCTACACATACCTAAATTTACATACATTTGTGTATTTATATGAGACATACTTTGAAAAAATTTACCTTTATTATGTAAAAAAGTTTAAGCGATATAAATAAATAAATATTAAACACACGTATTTATATGAGTTTAAATATGGGCGGTCCGGGGACGCATCTCTCCTGTAAGTCATTGGTATTATATAGCCATGCACTTGCAGTATTCATAGCCACAACTTGGGATTCCTCTTGTTGGAGATTAAGAATTTAATTTATTTGACGGCTTCCGAAGCTGAGCTTTCATACTTATTATACGATGGTTTCACGGAATTCGAAATCTGCGGATTGCAAACTCTACTATTTTTCTTTGAGGTTTGGCTAAAAACACCTACTAAGCAATATTTTTAACTAAAAGCTCTCTATTAAAAATAATATTGTTTTTCTTATTAATTTGGATCATTAGTTTATGACATTCTATATCAAAAATTGATTAATTTTGTATTTTACGAATTCTCTTGTAAAGAAATTGGGGTCAGCATGCCGTGGTGACTGGCACATGAAACAACCGAACAGTTGACCTCTTACTTGCCTCCAAATGAGTTCGAAATAATTAGAAGATTTTTGGTTTATGAATTCTTTTTGTTTTAAATTCAGGTAAAAAATGTATTAATAACATGGTCATCTTTTAAGTATCAATTAATTGGGTTTTTATCACAAGTAATATTCAGTGGGAATTAGTGTGAATGTCAAATGTAAGAAGAACGATGTCTACATTTAGTCAATAAAGAAAGAACGAATTAAAATGTAAGCATGCCGACGGATCCACGGAAAATATTTGTAAATAAACATACAACAGGCATTTTTAAAATTTAACGAATAAAAAATAAATAAGCAAATGCGTATGCCATTCACAATGTTGTATAACAATGGTATTTCTAGATGCATGAAGTTGTTTTATTATTTAAAATTAACCAAACCGGAAAAAACAAAAAATTGTAAAATTATATGAACAAAGAACTCAAGATTATTTAAAACTTTCAAAACATTAAAGTAGGCCAGTCGGAGTGAACTTTACACCAGCACTAACAGGGTACACCGAATTTTTATTCTGTCATTCCGTTTTCATTTAGAATCAGAAAAAAGTGAAGCCGTAATCGGAACGCAAAAGTGCTGAAGTTAACGAAAAAAAAAAATAAAAACCAGATTTGAAACATGATAGACTATCGTTCGCAATCTCGTGGCGGTGGACGTGGCGGCCAAGACTACTCCAACGATGATCCGCCCATGTCACGGCTTTTTATAATTTGCAACAAGGACCATACTGAAGAAGATTTTCGCGAGGCGTTTTCTCAGTACGGAGATATAGAAGATATTTGGGTAGTTAAAGACAAGCTTTCTGGGGAGAACAAGGGAATTGCATACGTGAAGTTTTGCAAAACCTCAGATGCGGCCAAGGCTCAGGAGGAGATGAACGGCGGGACGATTGGTAAAACAGATCGCACATTGAAGGTGCTGGTTGCCGCCAAGTAAGTAACAAGTACCCTTTGGGCTGTTGGCTCTGGGACTTACATAAACATAATTTCCAACTCTCCACCCTTTTAAGTCGCAACCAAGGCTCAAATAAATCGGAAAATGAACAGGAAAAATATGTACGACTGTTTATAGTCATCCCCAAGACCGCCACTGAGGAGGACATTCGTGATGAGTTTGCTCAGTGGGGCGAGGTGGAAGCCGTGACCATTGTAAAAGAGAAAAACAACGGCAATCCCAAGGGCTTTGGCTACGTTCGCTTTACAAAGTACGAACATTTGTATGACATTACCATAATCACACTAATAAACCTCCCCTGCCTGTTGACTGTTCCAGGTTCTACTACGCAGCGGTGGCCTTTGAAAACTGCTCGGCCAAGTACAAAGCTGTCTTTGCCGAGCCCAAGGGCTCCACGCGCACTCAAAGAGATCAGTATGGTCGTCCAGCCGATGATAATCCCATTTACAGCAATGGCGGAGGTAGTGGTGGCGGCAGCGGCTACAACAGCGACTGGAACACTTCGGTTAATAATGATATGTCTGCGTTCCTGCGCATGCAAAACGTACCAGTTGCTCAGCCCACCTGCCTGGAGGTCACTGTCAGCAATTGTGTTAACCAAGATCAGTTGTGGCGTCTATTTGACATCATACCTGGTTTGGATTGCTGTCAAATAATGCGGGAACGTAAGTGAATTATTGGATAATGTAATGATTCAAGATATATGCTGATGATTCTATATAAACCTTACTTTAGATGGCCCACGTACTAATGAAGCTGTTGTGGTCTATGATAACCCGGAGGCTGCCATTTATGCCAAGTAGGTTTAACCATGGAAAAATCCTTTAAAGTTTATGTGTGAGTGGTGTTTGTTCATTTTTCAGGGACAAGCTTCATGGCCTGGAATATCCAATGGGCGAACGCATTATTGTTAAGGTTTCTGGCATGAGCTCAGCTCGCATGGATACCTCGTTTATTGATAGTAAGTGAATAGGATGATTATATTAAAGCAGCGCAACACCAATAATTTCCAAAATACTTTGCAGAACGCACCAAAAAGGATGCCATATGCAATGTCCCACTGCCGCCTGCCCAGCCGCTGGCCTCACCAGACGCTCAAGTGGCTCAGCGTCTATTCATTGTGCTCGCAGCAGTAGGCTATAAATATACATATATGAATATTTCGTATGCTAATTCTTCCTTTTTCCAAATGTAGAACTTGCCCCTTTCTATTTTGAAAAACATATTCTCTTGTTGGAAGGGCCTTATCGATGTCTATTTGCTGCCCAACAAGAACTGTGGCTATGTGAAATACTCAGATCGTGACAGTGCACAAAAAGCCATACATGTTTTGAATGGAGCTGAGATATGTGGCACGAAAATAAAGGTACAACTTACGAAACATACTAAAGATCTCCAGATACATAATAATTCTCATATTCCTAATAGGTCATGGAGGCTGAGGAACGTAGCGGATCTGATGGCGATGCCGATGGCGGCCGAAAGCGTTTAAGACGCAACTAAGTGTAAGTGCAAAACTCATTATGTTCTCTTTGTGTGTCTGTGATTGATTTAGCCGTAGTTGGAATGAATTTTGGTCATTCACCTGGTAAGTTATTAAGTAGCTCCTAATAATTTTAACAATTAGAATATACGCGCAACGTATATAATGTCTATAGACTGTTACTGGTATCGAGCCCGATTAACGATTTGATGCTTCTTTATCTTTCTATTTTCACAGACCCACTGACAACATTGTACGTACAGAGATACAAAAGAACATAATGTACGAGAAACTAACTACTAACTTGAGAAACAGTTCAATTAAACGGTTCAACTGACCAACAAGAACAAGAACAATCGCCCAAAAATAGAACACTACGGAAAGCAAGTACCAACCACAACCAGAACTACAACAATCAAAAAAACAACACAGAGACACGGAAAACGGAAACCAAAGAGATTTCTCTTTAGAACCAACCAACCACCCAAACCAACCAACCGTACAATTGACTTGATTGAGTGTTAAAGACCAGACCTAAACGGAGCCAACGAAACCGCAATGCAATGCCAATGCCAGTGCTTGCTATAAAACCAACCAACCAATCACTAACGGGACTATCAAATCTCTCTTGCAAGTTGCAACTACCATTACAAAATCAAGCTTTATTACATAAACGAACTCTCTGTGTACAATTAACTAACGTTTCCCGACAAAAATAACAGCAAGATATGAGTTAAACAATAAAAAATACGAAATCGCAGATAGAAATCCGTATTCATATTTGGAAGCATTTCTGTTTTGCATAGACTTACATACTTATTCATGCCACACACTCACACTTGGAGCCTTGCATGGAATGCCATGTCAGCTATATTCGAATAAACTTTTAAAAACGTAGTTTTTCATAATCATAATAAATTAATGCAAAGATATTTCAATAGAATTGCAAAGTTAGTTCATTTTCATACATGAATAAGTAAATATTTCTCTATATTCATTTCTCAAAATATATGAAAACTATTAATTAGACTGATCCGATAATGTTATAAAAAACTTCATGTGAAATTTAGTTCACTTCTGCTCTAATATTTTCATAAGTATATAATAATACATATTATGTACTGCTTTATTGTATTCGTCTTGAAACGAATTCATTCGTGCAGGGCTCTAATCTACACATACATAAATTTACATACATTTGTGTATTTATATGAGACATACTTTGAAAAAATTTACCTTTATTATGTAAAAAAGTTTAAGCGATATAAATAAATAAATATTAAACACACGTATTTATATGAGTTTAAATATGGGCGGTCCGGGGACGCATCTCTCCTGTAAGTCATTGGTATTATATAGCCATGCACTTGCAGTATTCATAGCCACAACTTGGGATTCCTCTTGTTGGAGATTAAGAATTTAATTTATTTGACGGCTTCCGAAGCTGAGCTTTCATACTTATTATACGATGGTTTCACGGAATTCGAAATCTGCGGATTGCAAACTCTACTATTTTTCTTTGAGGTTTGGCTAAAAACACCTACTAAGCAATATTTGTAACTAAAAGCTCTCTATTAAAAATAATATTGTTTTTCTTATTAATTTGGATCATTAGTTTATGACATTCTATATCAAAAATTGATTAATTTTGTATTTTACGAATTCTCTTGTAAAGAAATTGGGGTCAGCATGCCGTGGTGACTGGCACATGAAACAACCGAACAGTTGACCTCTTACTTGCCTCCAAATGAGTTCGAAATAATTAGAAGATTTTTGGTTTATGAATTCTTTTTGTTTTAAATTCAGGTAAAAAATGTATTAATAACATGGTCATCTTTTAAGTATCAATTAATTGGGTTTTTATCACAAGTAATATTCAGTGGGAATTAGTGTGAATGTCAAATGTAAGAAGAAGGATGTCTACATTCAGTCAATAAAGAAAGAACGAATTAAAATGTAAGCATGCCGACGGATCCACGGAAAATATTTGTAAATAAACATACAACAGGCATTTTTAAAATTTAACGAATAAAAAATAAATAAGCAAATGCGTATGCCATTCACAATGTTGTATAACAATGGTATTTCTAGATGCATGAAGTTGTTTTATTATTTAAAATTAACCAAACCGGAAAAAACAAAAAATTGTAAAATTATATGAACAAAGAACTCAAGATTATTTAAAACTTTCAAAACATTAAAGTAGGCCAGTCGGAGTGAACTTTACACCAGCACTAACAGGATACACCGAATTTTTATTCTGTCATTCCGTTTTCATTTAGAATCAGAAAAAAGTGAAGCCGTAATCGGAACGCAAAAGTGCTGAAGTTAACGAAAAAAAAAAATAAAAACCAGATTTGAAACATGATAGACTATCGTTCGAAATCTCGTGGCGGTGGACGTGGCGGCCAAGACTACTCCAACGATGATCCGCCCATGTCACGGCTTTTTATAATTTGCAACAAGGACCATACTGAAGAAGATTTTCGCGAGGCGTTTTCTCAGTACGGAGATATAGAAGATATTTGGGTAGTTAAAGACAAGCATTCTGGGGAGAACAAGGGAATTGCATACGTGAAGTTTTGCAAAACCTCAGATGCGGCCAAGGCTCAGGAGGAGATGAACGGCGGGACGATTGGTAAAACAGATCGCACATTGAAGGTGCTGGTTGCCGCCAAGTAAGTAACAAGTACCCTTTGGGCTGTTGGCTCTGGGACTTACATAAACATAATTTCCAACTCTCCACCCTTTTCAGTCGCAACCAAGGCTCAAATAAATCGGAAAATGAACAGGAAAAATATGTACGACTGTTTATAGTCATCCCCAAGACCGCCACTGAGGAGGACGTTCGTGATGAGTTTGCTCAGTGGGGCGAGGTGGAAGCCGTGACCATTGTAAAAGAGAAAAACAACGGCAATCCCAAGGGCTTTGGCTACGTTCGCTTTACAAAGTACGAACATTTGTATGACATTACCATAATCACACTAATAAACCTCCCCTGCCTGTTGACTGTTCCAGGTTCTACTACGCAGCGGTGGCCTTTGAAAACTGCTCGGCCAAGTACAAAGCTGTCTTTGCCGAGCCCAAGGGCTCCACGCGCACTCAAAGAGATCAGTATGGTCGTCCAGCCGATGATAATCCCATTTACAGCAATGGCGGAGGTAGTGGTGGCGGCAGCGGCTACAACAGCGACTGGAACACTTCGGTTAATAATGATATGTCTGCGTTCCTGCGCATGCAAAACGTACCAGTTGCTCAGCCCACCTGCCTGGAGGTCACTGTCAGCAATTGTGTTAACCAAGATCAGTTGTGGCGTCTATTTGACATCATACCTGGTTTGGATTGCTGTCAAATAATGCGGGAACGTAAGTGAATTATTGGATAATGTAATGATTCAAGAAATATGCTGATGATTCTATATAAACCTTACTTTAGATGGCCCACGTACTAATGAAGCTGTTGTGGTCTATGATAACCCGGAGGCTGCCATTTATGCCAAGTAGGTTTAACCATGGAAAAATCCTTTAAAGTTTATGTGTGAGTGGTGTTTGTTCATTTTTCAGGGACAAGCTTCATGGCCTGGAATATCCAATGGGCGAACGCATTATTGTTAAGGTTTCTGGCATGAGCTCAGCTCGCATGGATACCTCGTTTATTGATAGTAAGTGAATAGGATGATTATATTAAAGCAGCGCAACACCAATAATTTCCAAAATACTTTGCAGAACGCACCAAAAAGGATGCCATATGCAATGTCCCACTGCCGCCTGCCCAGCCGCTGGCCTCACCAGACGCTCAAGTGGCTCAGCGTCTATTCATTGTGCTCGCAGCAGTAGGCTATAAATATACATATATGAATATTTCGTATGCTAATTCTTCCTTTTTCCAAATGTAGAACTTGCCCCTTTCTATTTTGAAAAACATATTCTCTTGTTGGAAGGGCCTTATCGATGTCTATTTGCTGCCCAACAAGAACTGTGGCTATGTGAAATACTCAGATCGTGACAGTGCACAAAAAGCCATACATGTTTTGAATGGAGCTGAGATATGTGGCACGAAAATAAAGGTACAACTTACGAAACATACTAAAGATCTCCAGATACATAATAATTCTCATATTCCTAATAGGTCATGGAGGCTGAGGAACGTAGCGGATCTGATGGCGATGCCGATGGCGGCCGAAAGCGTTTAAGACGCAACTAAGTGTAAGTGCAAAACTCATTATGTTCTCTTTGTGTGTCTGTGATTGATTTAGCCGTAGTTGGAATGAATGTTGGCCATTCACCTGGTAAGTTATTAAGTAGCTCCTAATAATTTTAACAATTAGAATATACGCGCAACGTATATAATGTCTATAGACTGTTACTGGTATCGAGCCCGATTAACGATTTGATGCTTCTTTATCTTTCTATTTTCACAGACCCACTGACAACATTGTACGTACAGAGATACAAAAGAACATAATGTACGAGAAACTAACTACTAACTTGAGAAACAGTTCAATTAAACGGTTCAACTGACCAACAAGAACAAGAACAATCGCCCAAAAATAGAACACTACGGAAAGCAAGTACCAACCACAACCAGAACTACAACAATCAAAAAAACAACACAGAGACACGGAAAACGGAAACCAAAGAGATTACTCTTTAGAACGTACCAACCACCCAAACCAACCAACCATACAATTGACTTGATTGAGTGTTAAAGACCAGACCTAAACGGAGCCAACGAAACCGCAATGCAATGCCAATGCCAGTGCTTGCTATAAAACCAACCAACCAATCACTAACGGGACTATCAAATCTCTCTTGCAAGTTGCAACTACCATTACAAAATCAAGCTTTATTACATAAACGAACTCTCTGTGTACAATTAACTAACGTTTCCCGACAAAAATAACAGCAAGATATGAGTTAAACAATAAAAAATACGAAATCGCAGATAGAAATCCGTATTCATATTTGGAAGCATTTCTGTTTTGCATAGACTTACATACTTATTCATGCCACACACTCACACTTGGAGCCTTGCATGGAATGCCATGTCAGCTATATTCGAATAAACTTTTAAAAACGCAGTTTTTCATAATCATAATAAATTAATGCAAAGATATTTCAATAGAATTGCAAAGTTAGTTCATTTTCATACATGAATAAGTAAATATTTCTCTATATTCATTTCTCAAAATATATGAAAACTATTAATTAGACTGATCCGATAATGTTATAAAAAACTTCATGTGAAATTTAGTTCACTTCTGCTCTAATATTTTCATAAGTATATAATAATACATATTATGTACTGCTTTATTGTATTCGTCTTGAAACGGATTCATTCGTGCAGGGCTCTAATCTACACATACCTAAATTTACATACATTTGTGTATTTATATGAGACATACTTTGAAAAAATTTACCTTTATTATGTAAAAAAGTTTAAGCGATATAAATAAATAAATATTAAACACACGTATTTATATGAGTTTAAATATGGGCGGTCCGGGGACGCATCTCTCCTGTAAGTCATTGGTATTATATAGCCATGCACTTGCAGTATTCATAGCCACAACTTGGGATTCCTCTTGTTGGAGATTAAGAATTTAATTTATTTGACGGCTTCCGAAGCTGAGCTTTCATACTTATTATACGATGGTTTCACGGAATTCGAAATCTGCGGATTGCAAACTCTACTATTTTTCTTTGAGGTTTGGCTAAAAACACCTACTAAGCAATATTTTTAACTAAAAGCTCTCTATTAAAAATAATATTGTTTTTCTTATTAATTTGGATCATTAGTTTATGACATTCTATATCAAAAATTGATTAATTTTGTATTTTACGAATTCTCTTGTAAAGGAATTGGGGTCAGCATGCCGTGGTGACTGGCACATGAAACAACCGAACAGTTGACCTCTTACTTGCCTCCAAATGAGTTCGAAATAATTAGAAGATTTTTGGTTTATGAATTCTTTTTGTTTTAAATTCAGGTAAAAAATGTATTAATAACATGGTCATCTTTTAAGTATCAATTAATTGGGTTTTTATCACAAGTAATATTCAGTGGGAATTAGTGTGAATGTCAAATGTAAGAAGAACGATGTCTACATTTAGTCAATAAAGAAAGAACGAATTAAAATGTAAGCATGCCGACGGATCCACGGAAAATATTTGTAAATAAACATACAACAGGCATTTTTAAAATTTAACGAATAAAAAATAAATAAGCAAATGCGTATGCCATTCACAATGTTGTATAACAATGGTATTTCTAGATGCATGAAGTTGTTTTATTATTTAAAATTAACCAAACCGGAAAAAACAAAAAATTGTAAAATTATATGAACAAAGAACTCAAGATTATTTAAAACTTTCAAAACATTAAAGTAGGCCAGTCGGAGTGAACTTTACACCAGCACTAACAGGATACACCGAATTTTTATTCTGTCATTCCGTTTTCATTTAGAATCAGAAAAAAGTGAAGCCGTAATCGGAACGCAAAAGTGCTGAAGTTAACGAAAAAAAAAAATAAAAACCAGATTTGAAACATGATAGACTATCGTTCGAAATCTCGTGGCGGTGGACGTGGCGGCCAAGACTACTCCAACGATGATCCGCCCATGTCACGGCTTTTTATAATTTGCAACAAGGACCATACTGAAGAAGATTTTCGCGAGGCGTTTTCTCAGTACGGAGATATAGAAGATATTTGGGTAGTTAAAGACAAGCATTCTGGGGAGAACAAGGGAATTGCATACGTGAAGTTTTGCAAAACCTCAGATGCGGCCAAGGCTCAGGAGGAGATGAACGGCGGGACGATTGGTAAAACAGATCGCACATTGAAGGTGCTGGTTGCCGCCAAGTAAGTAACAAGTACCCTTTGGGCTGTTGGCTCTGGGACTTACATAAACATAATTTCCAACTCTCCACCCTTTTCAGTCGCAACCAAGGCTCAAATAAATCGGAAAATGAACAGGAAAAATATGTACGACTGTTTATAGTCATCCCCAAGACCGCCACTGAGGAGGACGTTCGTGATGATTTTGCTCAGTGGGGCGAGGTGGAAGCCGTGACCATTGTAAAAGAGAAAAACAACGGCAATCCCAAGGGCTTTGGCTACGTTCGCTTTACAAAGTACGAACATTTGTATGACATTACCATAATCACACTAATAAACCTCCCCTGCCTGTTGACTGTTCCAGGTTCTACTACGCAGCGGTGGCCTTTGAAAACTGCTCGGCCAAGTACAAAGCTGTCTTTGCCGAGCCCAAGGGCTCCACGCGCACTCAAAGAGATCAGTATGGTCGTCCAGCCGATGATAATCCCATTTACAGCAATGGCGGAGGTAGTGGTGGCGGCAGCGGCTACAACAGCGACTGGAACACTTCGGTTAATAATGATATGTCTGCGTTCCTGCGCATGCAAAACGTACCAGTTGCTCAGTCCACCTGCCTGGAGGTCACTGTCAGCAATTGTGTTAACCAAGATCAGTTGTGGCGTCTATTTGACATCATACCTGGTTTGGATTGCTGTCAAATAATGCGGGAACGTAAGTGAATTATTGGATAATATGATTCAAGAAATATGCTGATGATTCTATATAAACCTTACTTTAGATGGCCCACGTACTAATGAAGCTGTTGTGGTCTATGATAACCCGGAGGCTGCCATTTATGCCAAGTAGGTTTAACCATGGAAAAATCCTTTAAAGTTTATGTGTGAGTGGTGTTTGTTTATTTTTCAGGGACAAGCTTCATGGCCTGGAATATCCAATGGGCGAACGCATTATTGTTAAGGTTTCTGGCATGAGCTCAGCTCGCATGGATACCTCGTTTATTGATAGTAAGTGAATAGGATGATTATATTAAAGCAGCGCAACACCAATAATTTCCAAAATACTTTGCAGAACGCACCAAAAAGGATACCATATGCAATGTCCCACTGCCGCCTGCCCAGCCGCTGGCCTCACCAGACGCTCAAGTGGCTCAGCGTCTATTCATTGTGCTCGCAGCAGTAGGCTATAAATATACATATATGAATATTTCGTATGCTAATTCTTCCTTTTTCCAAATGTAGAACTTGCCCCTTTCTATTTTGAAAAACATATTCTCTTGTTGGAAGGGCCTTATCGATGTCTATTTGCTGCCCAACAAGAACTGTGGCTATGTGAAATACTCAGATCGTGACAGTGCACAAAAAGCCATACATGTTTTGAATGGAGCTGAGATATGTGGCACGAAAATAAAGGTACAACTTACGAAACATACTAAAGATCTCCAGATACATAATAATTCTCATATTCCTAATAGGTCATGGAGGCTGAGGAACGTAGCGGATCTGATGGCGATGCCGATGGCGGCCGAAAGCGTTTAAGACGCAACTAAGTGTAAGTGCAAAACTCATTATGTTCTCTTTGTGTGTCTGTGATTGATTTAGCCGTAGTTGGAATGAATGTTGGCCATTCACCTGGTAAGTTATTAAGTAGCTCCTAATAATTTTAACAATTAGAATATACGCGCAACGTATATAATGTCTATAGACTGTTACTGGTATCGAGCCCGATTAACGATTTGATGCTTCTTTATCTTTCTATTTTCACAGACCCACTGACAACATTGTACGTACAGAGATACAAAAGAACATAATGTACGAGAAACTAACTACTAACTTGAGAAACAGTTCAATTAAACGGTTCAACTGACCAACAAGAACAAGAACAATCGCCCAAAAATAGAACACTACGGAAAGCAAGTACCAACCACAACCAGAACTACAACAATCAAAAAAACAACACAGAGACACGGAAAACGGAAACCAAAGAGATTTCTCTTTAGAACCAACCAACCACCCAAACCAACCAACCGTACAATTGACTTGATTGAGTGTTAAAGACCAGACCTAAACGGAGCCAACGAAACCGCAATGCAATGCCAATGCCAGTGCTTGCTATAAAACCAACCAACCAATCACTAACGGGACTATCAAATCTCTCTTGCAAGTTGCAACTACCATTACAAAATCAAGCTTTATTACATAAACGAACTCTCTGTGTACAATTAACTAACGTTTCCCGACAAAAATAACAGCAAGATATGAGTTAAACAATAAAAAATACGAAATCGCAGATAGAAATCCGTATTCATATTTGGAAGCATTTCTGTTTTGCATAGACTTACATACTTATTCATGCCACACACTCACACTTGGAGCCTTGCATGGAATGCCATGTCAGCTATATTCGAATAAACTTTTAAAAACGCAGTTTTTCATAATCATAATAAATTAATGCAAAGATATTTCAATAGAATTGCAAAGTTAGTTCATTTTCATACATGAATAAGTAAATATTTCTCTATATTCATTTCTCAAAATATATGAAAACTATTAATTAGACTGATCCGATAAAGATATAAAAAACTTCATGTGAAATTTAGTTCACTTCTGCTCTAATATTTTCATAAGTATATAATAATACATATTATGTACTGCTTTATTGTATTCGTCTTGAAACGGATTCATTCGTGCAGGGCTCTAATCTACACATACCTAAATTTACATACATTTGTGTATTTATATGAGACATACTTTGAAAAAATTCACCTTTATTATGTAAAAAGTTTAAGCGATATAAATAAATAAATATTAAACACACGTATTTATATGAGTTTAAATATGGGCGGTCCGGGGACGCATCTCTCCTGTAAGTCATTGGTATTATATAGCCATGCACTTGCAGTATTCATAGCCACAACTTGGGATTCCTCTTGTTGGAGATTAAGAATTTAATTTATTTGACGGCTTCCGAAGCTGAGCTTTCATACTTATTATACGATGGTTTCACGGAATTCGAAATCTGCGGATTGCAAACTCTACTATTTTTCTTTGAGGTTTGGCTAAAAACACCTACTAAGCAATATTTGTAACTAAAAGCTCTCTATTAAAAATAATATTGTTTTTCTTATTAATTTGGATCATTAGTTTATGACATTCTATATCAAAAATTGATTAATTTTGTATTTTACGAATTCTCTTGTAAAGAAATTGGGGTCAGCATGCCGTGGTGACTGGCACATGAAAAAACCGAACAGTTGACCTCCTACTTGCCTCCAAATGAGTTCGAAATAATTAGAAGATTTTTGGTTTATGAATTCTTTTTGTTTTAAATTCAGGTAAAAAATGTATTAATAACATGGTCATCTTTTAAGTATCAATTAATTGGGTTTTTATCACAAGTAATATTCAGTGGGAATTAGTGTGAATGTCAAATGTAAGAAGAAGGATGCCTACATTTAGTTAATAAAGAAAGAACGAATTAAAATGTAAGCATGCCGACGGATCCACAGAAAATCTTTGTAAATAAACATACAACAGGCATTTTTAAAATTTAACGAATAAAAAATAAATAAGCAAATGCGTATGCCATTCACAATGTTGTATAACAATGGTATTTCTAGATGCATTATTATTTTATATAAAACATAATATGTTTTGCGTTTGAATTTATTCATCACAAACAAAATTATAAGTAAAAAGAAATATTCAACAAAAGTACTGGCAATCCTACAAACGCATTCACATTGCATGCTGTTTTTGGACGTAAATTCGAACTTGTATGTTCGCAAAACGAAATCTCTCGAAGGTCCGTGACACCGAGGAATTATTCAAGCTATTCGTAAACCGTACCAAATTTCTCTACTTTTCCGTGACACTCCGATCAGCTGCACTCCGCCATAATGGTAATCGTCAACGGGTCTATCGATTAAAATTTGGGGCCCTGCCAACTTGTTCAATGCTAATAATCGATATTAATGCACATCGCCATATCATCGATAGTCTTGTCACTTTGTTTATGTTAGTAAGTTTGTTGAAATTAAAAGGCAGCTGTTCGGAACGACCCTACAAAAGAAATAAATAAAGCAAATTTCAATATGGATCCTGCTCTGCTTCGCGAACGCGAGGCGTTCAAAAAACGGGCCATGGCTACGCCTACGTAAGAATTCCTAATCTTCACATTTTGCAATATTAAACTTCCCTTCATTAAAGCGTTGAGAAGAAAACCAAGACAGAAAGAGCACCTGTTCCAGCTCCCAGCGATGAATCCAAGAAGAAGATGCGACCGCCAACAGCTCCCAAGCTTGATGCCACCACGTAAGTTGCCAGGGTCAGTTCAATGTCTACGATCAGCTCCATTCACAAATGGAAATTGGGGATCCCATTGCAGATACAAGACCATGTCGGGCAGCTCACAGTATCGTTTTGGCGTGCTGGCTAAAATAGTGAAATTTATGCGCACACGCCATCAGGATGGCGATGATCATCCCTTAAGCATTGACGATATTCTTGACGAGACCAATCAGCTGGACGTTGGCCAATCTGTGAAGAATGTGGGTGTACGTCAAATGGCCACAGGACGATTTAATCAGAGTTACTTCCATTCTAGTGGCTGGCTGGTGAGGCGCTGAGCAACAACCCCAAAATAGAGGTCAGCCCTTGTGGCACAAAGTTCAGCTTCAAGCCCGTGTATAAAATTAAGGATGGCAAAAGTCTGATGCGACTGCTCAAACAGCATGACCTGAAAGGTCTCGGTGGCATACTGATGGAAGATGTTCAAGAATCACTGCCACATTGCGAAAAGGTCTTGAAAAATCGAGCAAACGAAATATTGTTCATAATACGGCCCATAGACAAGAAAAAAATATTATTTTACAACGATAGAACAGCCAACTTTACAGTGAGTTTGGATGCACTTCTTTTCTGTGACTATTTAGCAACAAAGCTTCATGTGTAATTGACAGGTTGATGAAGAATTCCAGAAGCTATGGCGTTCAGCAACAGTTGATGCTATGGATGATGCCAAAATAGATGAATACCTCGAGAAGCAAGGTAACGCAATTGGTTTTTGATTTTTTCTTCCTAAACACTTTCTTATACATTATCAATGACTTCTACCATTCCAGGCATACGTTCCATGCAAGATCATGGCCTTAAGAAACCAGTTCCTAAGCGCAAGAAGGCTGCAAACAAAAAACGACAATTCAAGAAACCTCGAGACAACGAGCATTTGGCTGATGTTTTGGAGACGTACGAGGACAATACATTGACCCTGAAAGGCGTTAATCCTACATAGAAATAGAATTAAAAAAGTGTTAAAATAAGGCAACTTAAATATAAATCTGTAACCTGTCACATACAATATGAAATTGAATACCAATCCAATTTTTTTGAGTTTCATTATATTTAGGATATGTAGACCAGATGTGCGCGTTTAGTGGCTTTTCGGCTACGTTTAGAAATGTAGTCAGCTAGACGCGAATGAGCTCTCTCACAACAGAATACAATAAAATTTATGTTTTGTGGTCAGTTTATATAATGAGTGAAAAAACAATCAAGGATGAAATTCGAATCGGTCGGTTATATGGGAGCTATATGATATACTGGTACTGGTCCGATCCGAATCAACTGTAGTCAGGACGTAGAGGCTTCTGAAGCTGGCATTTACCAAATTTGGATGACACACAACATATTTTGCTGTACTAAAAGTGCATTTTGAATCGATCGGTTATATGGGAGCTATATGATATACTGGTCTGATCCGGATCTACTGTAGTCAGCAGACGTAGAGCATTCTAAAGCTGACATTTAGCAAATTTGGTTCAATTTGGATAAAAAACAACCAATTTTGCTATACTAAGAGTTCATTCCGGATCGGTTGGATTCGGTATAGTGGTCCTATCTGAGCGATTTTGATATATGAGCAGCTTACAGCTGAAAGAAGTCTATGGTAAGAATTTCAACAGACAGTCAAACGGACAGTCAGGCAGACGGACAGATAGATGGTCAATTGTGAATGGCAAACAATTACTCATTTGTTAGAAATTTCTATTAAAAAGAACCGATAAATGCAGAATGTCCTTCATCTAGGTAAATCGATCCACTCACGCAACCGAGTTTTGAGCACTTGATTAAGCCAAAAAAATAAATTACAAATTTAACATTTTTGACGCCAAGAAGGCTGTTGAAGCTTTAAAAAGCTCGTTTTAGAGGTACCACCTTTGGAGTGGCAAACCTGCTTCGAAAATTGGTTTTCACGCATGCGAAAGTGTATTCAGCATCACGGAGACTATTTTGAAAACAATAAAACCATTTTCATTTCAAAATGTTTGTTATTATTTGCTATAAATGGAACCCATCGTAGCATAGAAGCTTATATATTTACAATGTAAATTATATATGTATAAGCTACGGGAAGCCGGCAAGTCGAAGCTAGCTCTCTTTTCTTGTTTAAGAATACGAATATTTACATTCTACAATTCTATTGCCATTTACACGCAATTATTTATTGTTATTTAAACGCGCAGGCACTTATTTCAAGCGCCATAAATTAATTGTTGCTATTTAGTTTTTCAACACACACACACATATTCATTCATAATCAAGTGTAAGAATGAGCCAATCTAATTTATGCCACCTTTCCACACGCTCTGGAGAGCAGGTTTCGGTTTCGTCTTCAATGGACATAGGCACACGGCCACCGGCGGTGGGCAAGGGCAAGAGAGACAGAGACCGAAGCTTCTTGCACCCACAGATATATGACGAAGCTTTCTCTAAGATTTATTGATACCGATTGCTATCTCCTAGTCGCTGGAACTGAACAAAAAATACAACTCAAGAGCAATAACAGAACGATAGGTACAATCTACATACATCTAGACACATGCATACATAATAATTACATTCTACATGCATGTGTGTATGTAATCTTTTCTTGGCAAGATTCCAGGCCCACCCCCGATGACGTCCTCCTATTATAACTGTGGCTGCAGCATTGTATGTGTGTGGGCGAGTAAGCAATAGCATTCGATGTTACCGAGGCGAGTCGATAAGTTGGCCACGGCACAAAAGCCACCACCAGTTGGCAGTGAAGTGCCCTCGACTCTGGACTTATTTACAGCGCGCTCTCAAGCTTCGCTACCCGTGGACTCTGACTCGAGGCGCTTGAAACTTGTTTTGAACATACACATATAATAACAACGATTCCCATTCCCCGCACGAACAGTAACTGTTGTCTTTGGCTCTTTTGTTGTCAGTGTGCGCCGAAAAATGAAGTGGGCTTCACTTGCTGTAGCCCTGTTCCTGGCCCTTGGGCCTTATTTTGCATCAGCGCATACGGAAGAGTAAGTTCTTGGCATGAGACTGCAATTTTTAATTACATTTCTAAATATATCCGGCGCTTTTTACAGCGACCTTGTCTATGGCTACGAGTGCCGAAGTGGACTTTGCCGTAAGGTGGAGCTGAGCGAAGAAAACTTTGCAACGGCCATTAGCCTGCCCGTTTGTAGACTGTTCTGTGGTGACTCCGTCGGCACACTATGGCCAAAGCCTACTGGTACAGTGCGCGTGGATCAGTTGTTGCGGCAAGTGGATGTGTCGGCCATAAACTTTAGTTGGCCGGGCGCCGGTCGCAAAGAAAAGCTGTGGCGTGCAGCAGAAGAGAGATGGCTGGAGTTGCTGCATGCCCAGATACCCAATCCACAAACCCTAAAGAGGGGCGGCTATCGTCTGTCCATCATAATTAATGCGGGAGACAATGCTGTGCCCTCCAGACTCACCTTAGACACTGACGAAAGCTACACACTGCACATAGACTTGGATCAGGAGGGTCAGGTTAGGGCCAATGTTAGCGCTGCTAATTTCTTTGGCGCCCGCAATGGCTTGGAGACACTTGCCCAGCTAATTGTTTACGACGATATACGCCGTGAGATTCAGGTAACGGCCAATGCCACTATTAGCGACGCCCCAGTGTACAAATGGCGTGGTCTGCTGCTGGACACGTCCCGCAATTTCTACTCCATCAAGTCGATCAAGCGGACCCTAGGTAGGTGAATAGTATCTGGATTCCACTTCTAAATGCTCACAACTTATCTTTAATCTTGCAGATGGCATGGCCATTGTGAAGCTAAACACCTTCCACTGGCACATTACGGACTCGCATAGTTTCCCATTCGAGGTGAAGAAGCGGCCAGAGCTGTATAAACTGGGCGCCTACACTCCCCGCCAGGTATACACGCAGCGACAAGTCGCCGACGTTGTGGAATATGGCCGTGTTCGCGGCATACGCGTGATGCCCGAATTCGATGCACCGGCTCATGTAGGCGAAGGTTGGCAGCATAAGAACATGACGGCTTGCTTTAATGCTCAGCCCTGGAAGAACTTCTGCGTGGAGCCGCCGTGTGGCCAGCTGGATCCCACTGTGAATGCCATGTATGATGTGCTTGAGGACATCTACAGCGATATGTTCACGCTCTTTGAACCGGATGTGTTTCATATGGGCGGCGATGAGGTTTCTGTGGAGTGTTGGAACAGCAGCGCCACCATTCGCAACTGGATGCGGAACCAAGGCTGGGGACTCGCTGAATCCGATTTCATGCGTTTGTGGGGACACTTCCAAACGGAGGCACTTAGCCGGGTGGATCGCGTGGCCAATCGAACCAATACACCCATCACCCTATGGACCAGCCGCCTGACAGAGGCACCCTTCATCGACGAGTACCTCAATACAACACGCTACATTATCCAAATCTGGACGACGGGCGCCGACAGCAAAGTCAAGGAGATATTGAAGCGTGGTTTCCGCATCATTGTGTCCAACTACGATGCTCTGTACCTCGACTGTGGCGGAGCGGGTTGGGTGGATGGTGGGAACAACTGGTGCTCCCCTTACATAGGCTGGCAGAAAGTTTACGATAATAATCTGACCAAGATTGGCGGCGACTATGCACATCATGTGCTGGGCGCAGAGGCTGTCATTTGGTCGGAGCAAATTGATGAGCACACATTGGACAACCGATACTGGCCACGCGCCAGCGCTCTCGCCGAACGACTGTGGTCAGATCCCACCGAGGGATGGCGACAGGCTGAAGCTAGAATGCTGCTACATCGCGAGCGTCTGGTGGAGAATGGCATTGGCGCCGAGGCCATGCAGCCGCAGTGGTGTGTGCAGAACGAGCATGAGTGTCCCATTGATGCGTATGATGCACAAATTTGAGTAGCTAACGGTTGCTCAATTAATAACCCTTTTTATAGATATCAACGGCGTAGCCGAAGGAAGACATGGGGGGCCAGTGGGTGGCTATTCCTTACAGCTGTTATACCTGTTGGCATATGCCTCGTCACCTACAACTGCAATAAAATCCCCATCTAAGCGTAAAAACAGCAGCATTTCTCAAAAGTTCTCTAATTAGTATAAATGAGATTATATTTTGTATTACAGCGCTCGTGGTGGTGGGAGTAGACTTGGTTTATCGCCGCCTGCTCCTCCCTGCCCAAAAGTGTCTTGTGATAGATCGATTGTTGTATAATGGTAATATGGAAATACTATAAAAACAGCACACCGACTGTCTAAATGGGTTCTTAGATAAAATATACATGAAGCGTTTAAATTTTGTAGATGGTACACTATTTATTCGTTCCACTCCTCCTCGTTGCGTCCAAACTTATACACCAGACTGGCGAACAGAATAAAAACATTTTCTAAGAGCAAAGCCACCCCCAGGCCAGTCACCTTTGCATCTGGAATGAGGACATGCATATGTAAATATATAACGACCTTGTGTAAGCTTTAGCAAATCAGTTATTGCTCACCGTTATTTACGAAATCGACCATCACCCAAATGGCAGCAAAAATAGAGGCAAAGCCCATCACAAATCCAATCAGTAGCCATATTTTGGCTATCCTCGCACCTGACTCCGATGTATTATCTTCTGAAATCTATTAACAACAAAGACATGACTCACTTTTCCATATATATATATGCATGTGTATATTACTTACATGTTCACCCTTTACTGTATTTACCATGCAGAAGCTGATGGTACCAAAAATGCCAATAAATATGTGACCCGTGTTTATTTGATGATGTATGTCACCACACTTGGCATCGATTAGGATCCACCATCCTGTAAAGAACTGCACAAGCAGCACAAACACAACATAGGTTGTTGTAGTTGACAAAGAAATCATAGAGAAGTTCCGTTTTTTCTGCTTATATTTACCAGCAGACCGGCCACAATTGATGAGTTCTTATTTCTAGATGTTTCTGATGTAAACCAGTCCCTTGCATTCTCCAATAGTCCCATGCTTTATTGATTTCTAATGCAAAATTATATTTATTTTGATGGACTTTTTGCTGTTTCAGGCTTAGTGGTAGCAAAACTATCGATATTCGAATGTCATATCGATTTGCAATACGATATTTAGTGAGAGGTAATGTGATATATTGGCATACCAATGAGTATCGATATATGTGCTATATAATATAATGTGACACTAAGATGATGAACGGCGGCTGCCTATGAAGTTGGTTTCGAAATATGTATGTGATTTCATTTTCCTGAGCCTTCGTTTTAAGCTAAAATTATAGTTAGCATTAAAAACGTATTACAGCTATGAGGGGTCATAAATATAATTTGTTTATTTTAACAATTTGATCAGCTTAAAGTAAAAATACCGCATAGGTTTTTTGTTGATGTTGGGAATGTATGTTTTGTATTCGGCATCTTACTACAATTTATTTAGCGCTCATCTCTAAACATTACTGAAGGCAATCATCGATAGATATTGACAACCCTACCACCGCAACACGTGCATAAACAACAAATTGAAATTGCAATTAGTGAGAAAATGAAGAAAACTTTGGAGGAAAATTCATCAGATGCCGAAGAAAGTATGGCTGAAGAGTCATCGGATGGGGAATCAGACAATGAGCAGGACTTGGCTGCCAGTTCAACCGAATCCGATGAAGACAATGAGAGCGACACCGCTGGGTTAGAGACAGAGCCGGCAACCAAAACGCGAGCAGAGATTATTGAGGAGCAAATACACAACAAATATGAGCAGCTAAAGGGTACTCGTCTGTACGTACGCTTCCCACAGAAGCTGCCTCTTGATATGCAGGAGTTCGAACAGAAGGCTAAAGCACTGCATCCGCTCATAGCCAAGGCCCATAAGCCCCGCCAGAAGCATGCTCGATTTTGCCTAGTGGATTTCAGTTCACAGGAAGAAAGGAATAAAGCTTTGGCAGACATTAAAGCTTCAATAAAAGCAGGGGAAGCCGCTTTTAAAGGTCTCTTTGTGTCGCTGCCAAAAACTGATTCCAAGGAGTTTGTCAATGAACTTGTTGAACGTAAACAGCTCTCGTTAGAAAAGAAAAGAGCCAAGGCGCTAATGCAGCGTGCCACCAAGAAAGCACAAGGCAAGGGCAACTTTACTTCTTCTGTGGTCATTACCAATCTGCCAAAGACAACATCTTTGGCGCAGGTGCGACAACTCTTTGACAATGCAGTCGATATTCAGATGAAGTCTGGTAAAGGCAAGTTCCGTGACTTCAGTGTAGCCACCGTTACACTGCCCACCACCTTTGATGCACGCAATGCTTTGAAAAGAGATCTAAGTATTGCCGGGACCAAGCTATTGATGCGCTTCGATAAACAGCAAAAGAAGCGACATGTTAAACAGAAGAATTCTAAAAAAAATGGGAATCCAAATTCACCCAAAATTGGCAAAACGATAAAGGGCAAGAAAGCTCTGCAAACAGAATAGACAATAATTAAACCATTAATTAGCTTACTCTACTTTTAATAAATGAAATACGTTTTTGAAAAGTAAGGCTAACCTTTTGTTATTAACCAAAACTGTTGTTTTTATACGATTTTGTTTTAAAATTTTGAAAAGCAGAGAAGGCAGCATCATCAATATAAATATCTGCACACAAATTCAGCAGGCCAGGATGCTGCTTTTATTATTTCCTTATCACACAGACTGTGATTCACACGATGGCCGTTTTCTCAAGTTGAGCCCCAGTTATGCAACTGAAATAGTTGACATATTCGTTGAAATATTCCCGGAAGTACATATATAATGATGACAAGAGTACGAATTCCAATGAAAATAAAGAGCACGGGCCGAAAGTTCTGCTTTTTAAAGCTAATGAGAAGATTATAACTTTTTCTAGTCTACGAGATATTAAATTTTAAATTAAAAATTAACAAATGAATATTTCCAGTAATTTAAAAAATTTCAAATAACAGCGGGATGTTGACGTACAATGCGGAGAGGGTCCTGATGTAACCCACAGGAGCGAACAGCAACAATTTCTTTTGAATAGACTGAATGCAGTCCTAGTGAATCCTGAATTGAGGACACCGGGCACACGATGCGTTTAGAGTACGCAATTAGTCGGACCTAAGAAGTGCACAGTACTTTAATTGTATAAGGGTCAATTCGTTCGCCCAAGTCAAATAAAACCTAGAACACCCTTTATTGACGGTAATTGCAGTGAGTACATCAAATTTCAATTTTAGGTCTAAAAGAACCCACAAGTCGTCTACGGTATTGATCCGGTCAAAAGGCCCATCGTTAACAAACTACGATATCTGAAGCGGTATGCTGCTACAAAACGAAATGACTTTGCAGTTAAGATTTAGTAAGTTGCCCTGACACCACGATTGAAAGGCATTAAGTTCATCTTGCAGCCTAAAGTGACAAGAATCGTTGAAGGAACAGCAAATTTTTTAACGACGTCAACGTACATTAGTACACGATAGTATCGATGATGAATAAGGCGAAGAAAAAGGGACCGAGGTGGCTACACTGCGGTACCCCTGATACTAATGTATCCCTAAGGGGCTTAGAAAAATAATTTAAAAAAAAAATCTTTCTGAGCTCTGAGATTTAGGTAGTCGGAAATCCTCTTCAGAAGATAGGATGGGAAGCCAAGGAGACATATATTTATAGTCAATTTTTAATTCATTTGTTAGAGTTTTAAATGTTAATTGTGATATATACCTCACATAAATTTATGAATAATTTTAACAAAATGTTGCGTGATTATATGTAACTTCGAAAAATCAAATCGCGAACACCAATTCCAATTTCATTTCGATTTGAAAACGAGAAAAGACCTGAAAATGGTTTGGTATCCCCTTTAGTAAATCGACAAATCGGAACTCGATTGGAGTTATCTTTAACAATGAACTCGACCTTTTAGATAATGTCAACAACATAAACACGGCAAATGTAACCCCAGCTTTACCTTCCCCTTAAACAAACGTCAATATTTTAATTTAAAATATTTTATTAATTTTATTATCGTACACGATATACATACATATAAGAGATAATAGGTATATATTGTAATAAGCTAGCTGAGTGTCTGTGTGTGAACTGGATACACTTAAGGTTGGTTATTCGTACGTTTCTTATATATGTATCTATGAGATTTTTCTTCCTGGAGCACAGAAATACATTTCACATAAAACGTTATGGGATTCATTTGTTTCAAAATAAATTTGTTGTTGTTGTTCTCTCTAACGATAAGCGGTATAAGGTTTAGATAATTATAATTCATATGTATTAGTATTCAGTTTCAAAATACAATATAAACAACATTTGCATATATGCAACTAATAGACATAGATCAGCTTCAGCTTGTTGTTGATGATATATATTTTTATAATAGCACATAGCGTTGATAAGCTGCCGCGGCCGGCCTTGACCTTCGTTCTTCACTTCACACATTGCAAGTATTTGTGTGCGAGTGTGCATCGGTTGGCTTTATCGATTTTCTGAGCAACACCAAGAACAGCTTCAGGCGAAAGCTTAAGAGTACATATTGGAGGGGAAACGTAATACACATTATTCGAAAGAAAAATACACATTGCAACTGGGGGAGATAAAAGGAAAACGAGAACGCAAGGCGGCCACATGCCTGACTTGTTGTTTGCAGTTACTTTTACATATGCTTAGTTGCTAAGAATGAATTTGTTTTCTATATCAATTTTGTAAGTTATTTTGAAAATGTAAATTTGTATAATCAAAATGTATATATCTTTTTTCTTTCAGTAGCAATATTTAAAAAAAGAAACGGAATAATAAAAAACTGTTACTGTTCATTCGAAGATAAATATTATTTTCTTCATTTGTTTCCATTTCGCAATCCAAGCAGTCTCACAAATTTGCTGTTATTGTAGTAGATTCCGTCCATATACAAACTTCGTACATCGAGAATTT
Source organism: Hirtodrosophila duncani (assembly GCA_037043425.1). Taxonomy (NCBI): domain Eukaryota; kingdom Metazoa; phylum Arthropoda; class Insecta; order Diptera; family Drosophilidae; genus Hirtodrosophila; species Hirtodrosophila duncani. Next base: position 1,190,000 of record JBAMBM010000834.1, on the reverse strand, counting down.
CTCTGATAAAAACCTATACATATTTTTCTTCTCTCTGTGTAATCTTCATTCTACTTATTCCACAAATTTTTCAGTTGCCGGTTGCCATGGTAGGCAGGAGCCTGTGTTCCAAGCTTAAGGGCAATTTAATAAGGCGTTGAGCATCCGCTTTAATTCGCTGATTACAATAATATACATAAATATATAATTTTGTTCAGTTTGCAAAAATGATTTCATGTGATTCATTAAAGCCACATATGTATATATTTATATTATATATATATCTGATAGGGGGAGAATGCAATGACAGAGTCTGCTTACAATTCGCTTATAAAGTTGTTTTTTTTTTTAGTTTTCTGAGATTGTGATTTCTGTGTAGGATCCCGAAGAACCGGATAAATCGAACTGGAGTCTAAAAGTAATTTTTGTAGGGGATTCTGAAATTGAGTAGCGGTGAGTAGGGATAGCTCTTTGGATAGATATAGTGTATATGTATTTTGTTATTTAATATGCCCCGAGATTAAATTACGTGTGTAGCAGCCTGTCTCTAGCCGAGGGCGAGCTATTTGGATTACCAGCAACACCAGCTGATGATGAAAAAAGTGGAGGAGGCGGCGGCGGCGGTTGCGCTGGCGGCGATCGCAGCGGTATCGACGGTTGAACAAACCGCACACGTTCGGCATCCGTGGCGGAATTGTTGCTGCTGCTACTGGCTGCCGCCGCTCCGGCTGCCGCATTGAAGGCCGACGTAAAGGCGGTGGCGGCTCAAAGAGTGTGGTAATTGCGCTCGTTGCGAGCCTTGTAGAACTTGTAAGCCACCAAACCAATGGCCAATAGGCCCAGTGTCAGCACAATGCCACCAATGAACGAGGAACCATCGAATCGGCGGCACGGTGGTGGCGATGGTGCAGGCGTGGTGGATGTATGTGGTGCTGGCGTGGTTGTGGTGGAGTTTGGAGCAGGTGTGGTAGGAGGAATTGGGGTCGATGTCGTTGTGGGAGCAGGTGTTGTCGTATTTGGATTAGCTGTTGTGGTAGTAGGAGCCGGTGTTGTAGTGGAAGTTGTTGGGGGAGTTGTTGGTGGAGTGGTTGGAGGAGTTGTTGGTGGAGTTGTTGGTGGAGTTGTTGGTGTTATGGGAGTTGTTGGTGTGGTTGGCTTCTCGGAAGATGATGTAGTTGGAGGAACTGTGCTGGTTGTAGTATTTTTATCATCAGGTATTGTAGACTTGGTAGTCTTTGTGGTTGGAGCCAAAGTGGTTGCTAAAGAGAAGAAAGAAAAAAAACAAACACACACAGAGATAATACGTGACCTAAGTGCTTATGAAAAGAAATCGGCCCCCGACAATTGAATTCTACTTCAATTACGCTGCGATGGCGATGTCCCTGCCCTCTTGCGCTCGCGAGTTTGTCTAAATGTATATATGTATTTACATATGTGCATTGCAAACAAACTTACACATGCATATACCAATACAAATGGACGTGAATTTCATTGCAATTGTGAATCCAATCTCTTACCATCATCATCACAGAAGTGCGGGGCAAAGAGCCCGACGAAAAGACACAAAAGCAAATATTTGGTCTGCGGCTTCATCTTTCTGTTAATGTCGTTGCTATATCACGTACGAATTTTGCACACTGCAATTGACTGGCGGGTTTCGGGTTTCTTTTCTAGTTTGGGTATATTCGAGAACTCTGAGATTCAGATTGACGTGTTCGGTGCCGATGACGAACAGCTCTGAAAAGTCGGCCACACAAAGCGAAGAAACAAACAAATTGGTATGATAAATATTAATTTGTTCGTTAAACTGTTGTACAGCTGCTACTGGGCGACGTTTACGTGCTAATATAACAAATGCAACTGTTTTAAACTATTTTCTTTACCAGTAATAACGCGCAATTAATATATGCAATATTTTAGTAATGCGACATCGATAATGGTAATGGTATTGTCACACTATATCGATATTGACAATAATTTTCAAATACGATATTTATCATATTGGCGATATTTTTCATGAATATATGTATACATCAAATTTAATCGAGCGCAAGTCTTTGTTTGACATATTACATTGTATTCAAACGTTCCAAAATGAAATCACAACTAAAAATAGTTGTAAATGTAACATATATTAATATCGATAGCTGGTGCACTTAAAATTAAATTTCAATGGGCCTGCCAACTTGTGCGCGCTCATTTATATTTATCGATAATCACACAAGTCTGTCATTCACACACACTGACTCACGGATTTAGATTAAACAACTAAAAATTTTGCATTTGCTTATGGACAGTGGATTTAAATAAACAATAAGAGTTGAACAAATTGTGCAATAAAAATGACATCTTACGTACGTGCTATGTACGACTTTTCCGGCGAGCCTGGCTCATCGGAACTGTCAATTACTACGGGCGAAGTATTGTCGGTGACTCGCAGTGATGTTGGCGAGGGATGGTGGGAAGGCAAGAATAATCGAGGCCAAGTTGGGCTGTTTCCAGCGGCTTACGTAGAGGTGTTGTCTGCCGTTGAGGCCCAGCGCCTCAATGCCACTAACACAACTGCCGTGCCCGTGCCGCCAGTGGCGCCCGTGGTGGATCCATTTGGTGCGCCAACGCCCAGGTACGATCAGACTGCAGATGACGATGGTAGCAACTGGGATGATGAGGAGGACTGGAGCGATGATAATGAAACCTACACAGAAATCGGATCGGGCGGCAAATCAGCCGCACAGGTGGCTCGGGCAAGTGGTCTTTCACATTCCACGAGCGACTACGACAATAGGCATCTACCTGTTGCACCCAATGACGATAACGTATCACTGGCCTCTGCGGCCACCACCGCCACCATGAAAAAGGGCATGTTCGCCAAGACCTCTGATTCCTACATACTCGGCTTATCTAGCAACAAAGAGAAGATACCAGAATGTGAACTGGCCTTTATAACACAATTGGAGGATTCCATCTATCAGTGGACCCAAAATCATTCACCCTACTCTGTGGTTGTGGCCAGCCCGAAAAAGGAATCCAAATTCAAGGGAATGAAGACCTTCATAGCATACCAGCTGACACCTAGTTTCAATAATATATCCGTGAGTATGCTAGTTGTTGTTGTACGGTCGTACTATCGGCATGATTAGCGACACAAATGTAACTCGATAAAGCCGCAGACATATAGTGCGAGGGTGCGTGAGTGTGCTGGAGTGTATATGTGGTGCGGGTGCTGAATACACTATACAACATATCGATTGTTATGAGTTATAACTTCCAGTGAGAACAAAGAGCCCGCCTAATTAGTTAATTAGAAAATTAGGGGTGGTGTCTCATATTAAGAAACTGGTCTTCATAATAATGTTAGCCCAAATCTTTGTTGCATACTGTAATTAGTCGGCTAGCTTCTCCCTCCTCATAAAGTTCATATTGGGGCAATGAGCTGCACTGGCGCTCGCTGGTAGCGAATTCCTTGATTGCTTCTGTGTCTTTATTGTTCTCTGTGTTTCTAATCGTTTAAAGCATGGCATGAGTCATCATCGTGATGGCCCGTGGGCCATCGTTGTCGCTCCAATTCAGTTCCCGTCGCTTTCCGTTTCTGGGTCCCATTTCGTAATTGAATTTCTATCTAATCGCGTTTTCCCTTTTCAACGCAGGTGTCGCGTCGCTACAAGCACTTTGATTGGCTGCACGAACGCCTTGAGAACAAATTCTGCCTAATTCCAGTGCCGCCGTTGCCGGCCAAGCAGATCTCTGGTCTCTATGAGGAGCAGTTTGTGGAGCATCGGCGCGTTCAATTGCAGGAGTTTGTGGATTGGGTGTGCCGCCATCCGGTTATATCAAAATGTGAGGTGTGGTATCATTTTCTCACCTGCACTGATGAGAAGATCTGGAAGTCGGGCAAACGGAAGGCCGAACGGGATCCCTACATGGGCGTCAACTATTGTCTGGCCATATCGCCGCCAGACAAGAATTTGCTGCATTCTAAGGTAGATGCGCAGCTGGAAAGCGGGACGCAGTTCATACACAGCATGGATACGGCTATTCGCAATCTAAACGCCATGTCCAATGAGATGGCCAAGCGTTGCCAGACGCAAAGTAAAAAGGATTTTCAGCGTATTGGCGACAGCCTCTCCGATCTAGCCAAATCCCTGGCCATCGATGAGCGACGTGCACCCACCCGCAACGGAGTCGCGCTGTCGGAGAGTGTAGGACGCATTGGGGGCATATTCATTGGCATTGGCCAGATGTTTGGGGATCAGCCCAAGCATGACTGGATACCGCTCTCCGATCGCCTGCATATCTACAGGTAAGTGGAATCGGAGAACATCCATACTTAAAACCCCAACTTCATTTATCTTCTTCTCGCAGAGGAGTGCTCAACTGTTTTCCGGACATCTTTTCCACCCATAAGGGCGCCATACAAAAGCGCAAGGATTGCGAACGCTCCACCGCCGAAGGCAAGATGACCAATGCCCAGCTGCAGGAGGTGAACAGACGCACAGATGTTGTCTCGTATGCGGTGCTGGCCGAGCTGACCCACTTTAAGGCCGAACGAGATACGCACCTAAAACAGACACTCAAATCTTTCATTGCTGAGCAGATTAAGTTCTACCAGGGCGTCGTTTCGCGACTTCAGGAGGCCAATCGTCAGATTGAGTAAATTACGTTTATGTTTGCACAATGAATATTGGGCAATCGGCTGGAAGCACAAAACCTCACACACAACACACATACACAAGTAGCTGAAACATTCGCAACCGCGCATTTGAAATGCTTTAAAAAAAAAAACTAAAAAAAAAACTAAATTAAAATGTGGTTTTAATATTAATCTAAGTAAGTGAAAAAGTTGGGTATTTATACACAAATTAATGTTTATATGTCTATTATACACCGGAATTTAAATACATATATATTTATACATATTATTCATATATAATAAATGCAATACCAAGTGCAAGCCTCTGAGATTCTGTACTCATTGGGAACGCTGTGATTCATAATATCACGTCGTAATGTAACTAAGAGAAACTGATGATTCTTATGAAATTCCCATGGAAACTTAAACTGACGAACAAGGTTGTAGTTCAAGATCTACATAAACCATAGCAAGAACTGAATTCTAGATCGGTTGTGTACCTCTTGATAGGGTAACACTCAAGATACGAACACAATAAGATTTCGCAGTTATGGGACTTCGTCTGATACAAGAAAGAGAGAGAGAGAGATACGTAATAAAGCATACAAATATCATGTCGATAACATCAACATCTGATAAGAATTTCGAGAAATTCTGCATAAGGCGGGTTTATGTAGTCGGTTTTTTTGCCTTGATCTAGATCAAATCTGGTCGGCGGGCGTGGATACAAGACGGATTTGGACGAAAAACAGAAAAAATATGCTACTTATTGTTCATTCCGGAGCAATGGGTTATATGAGAGCTATATGATATAGTTTTCTGATCTGCATAAAAGTCGAACTAACCAGCCTGCAGACAAAGAAGCATCTGGCATAAATTTCAACTCTGTAGCTTTTAAGACTTCTGAGATCTGTGTGTTTATTTATTTTGATGAAACTAACTTTATTTGAGTTCGGCCGCCGTCGCCCAAGGTTATATATATGTATGTGAAAATCGTGCGGCTTCTTCATTAGCTCTAGGATTGGTTTTAAACATTGATATGATATAAACGTATTTCAAATCATTAAAGAGGGGCATTAGGTTCATACCATTTAATAAATATTGGTATCATTGGAGGCACACCATCATATCATTTTCTTATGGTCCTGCATTTTGCATTTCTCCCTTTAAACTGTGGGATTGTACGATAGCAGCTTTATGACAAGTTAGTCCACATTGTGGACTCCATACCACCGTCTGTTCGTTTGGTCTCCGTCCGCTAACAGCTAACTTCACTGCGGGTATCAGGTCTTCTGCCGATTTGGGTGTCTCCCATAAATTTTTTTTACGAATTTCTCCACCAGTTTCTCTTCATCGTGAGCCAAAAGGGCTACCCTTGCTTAAATTTTTTTTTTATTTCCAATCAGAGTTAAAAGGGGGTGCATTGCGTTACATTGGACTCCGGCGATTTCATATTTCCTACAAGGTACGCAGGTGGCACTTAATGGACCAGAGGATCTCCTTGAAGCCTCAAAATACGCAGCCTCGGAGCAAATCTGGATTCTTCCGGTAATTGGCGTCCTTATATAGTTGCCCGATCAGAATTAAATTTGGTGAACAGGCGTAAAATCTCCAAAAAAGAATACAAACCAAATTTGGTTTGATTTGGGTGAAAACAAAGATTTTGTGTTCATTCCCAATTATCCGATTGTATAGGGGCCAAACGATAATGATATAGTATCCCGATCCGGAAGAAATGTGATCAGTTAACGTAGATTTTCTTACATACAGATGGAGAGAGATTGTCATGCTGATCATGAATATATATACTTTATGGGTTCGGAAACGCTTCCTTGTATCTGTTACATACATTGCAAAAACTTTAATATACCTTTGTCCCTTGGGTACATGAGTAATGAGGTTGGATTCAACATTTTGCGACGCCTTATCATAATAAGGGAAAATAATTAGTTATATGATATAGCTGTCATACTCGTTTTATTTGGATCTTAATCAAGAACTTCAGAAACAATATTAAGGCAAACATAGCCAAGCTAAATTTCAAACACATGGAGAACATCCAGAATTTTCATGAGATCCGTGTCTATTTCTGGTCAGGCAGTGATGTGCACTAATAAATTAGAGTTAAGCGTCTTATTTGTGTTAGTCTGGTCATACCTAGAGTATCAAGATTTGCTGATGTGAAAGAAAAATTTCCTACATACATACTTATATTCTCACTTCCGCAGGCATATCTAAATTGATTTCGACATTTTTGCTAGGAAGGTAATTTCCAGACATTTCACATATTTCACATACCGCTACTGCTTAGCTTTCCAAGAAAACCATATTTTCTATGTTTATGTTTGGTTCCTGGAAAGCATTAGCTGTCATAAATTGACCTTAACAAGAGATAAGGCAATTGTCAGGCTTACTCATGGTCAAAGTCATTAGGAAGACGCCGACGACGCCAGTACCTAATGTCTAATCTGTACACAGCCCTTGGCTATCTTTGGTCTACCTGGCTTGCTATAAAAGATCATGCGGAGCATAGTTTCGACCTGCACTGCATGGGAAGCGCTCCTGCCATCGACATCGTCAGCCTGCTCAGCTTTGGTTTACTGCGAAAGGATTCTGCAGCTGCCAGGATGTAAACGTAAGAAGTGCGTTATGTCCATTTGCATTGGAAGCTGACACCAATTCCCGAATAAAAGCCATGACTTTGGATGGGAATGAGAAGCGATCCTCATGTAACCAGTAATTTTGCGGTTGACCAGCTTAGAGACCACTTGCAGTGTCAGCAGACTAGCCAAATTAGTCAATTACAAACTTAATCAAATTTTAGTTAATTAAGTGTAAATATGTATATATACTCCATCTACACCTAATTAGTTCAAATATTTAGTTCAATTGTACATAGCCAAATATTTAGTCCAATTTTTGTAGTCAATCAATATTTAGCGGAATTCATATTTGATGTATGTTTTAAATATACGTGATATGTTTTGCAATTAAATTTAATTTACCAAATAAAGTTGAAAATGTTGTAACTTTAATTATTTTTGTGTGGTTTAAAAAAAGACTGGCAGAAGAAGAGATAAGACACATCTCCAGGGAATTTAAAAATAGGAACGGAACGGGAAGCGAAAAGCTCATGTAATATTGACATAATGACTCTGTTGATGGAGAATGACTCAAAATCATAGAATGACACATTCTGGATCTTATACAATCACTTTATTGCACAGCCAGCACCTGTTTTGAAATGATCTTCAACAAATTCGTCATGCAATGAGTGAAGGCCACAAATAAAATTATAGTTAGAGTTTAATGGATTGGTCGAAATGAATCGACATGGTTTTGCATTATTAAAATCCCATTTTATATTCAGACGAATATACAGATGAATTTAAGTGCCATCAAATTGGTTTGATAAAAGTTTAGTTTTATTGTTAATTTTTTTTGCAGTTCCCAGAATTAGAAATAAAATAAAAATTTAATTAAACATCTATTGTTTGGATGGTTCGGTTCATAGCTACGATTATACATAATCTAAACTTGGGTTATATCTTCCCTTAGAGAAACCATATACCCCCACTATGGTCATATATTCGTGTTATACTTGGCCTTCTAATTCGGTTAGTTGGTAGCCGTAGCGTACAAATATAAAATAAATTATATCTTTTAAATGAACCGATGTTTATAAAAACATACATATCTACATATATATGTAGATCCTTCCAGCTCATCAGCTCTGAACACAAGAATATGAACTAAAATACATACAAAACTTACAAAACCAAATTTGTACTAACTAAATTAGTATGCGTTTACTGCAGTTTGCATTGCAACTGAATCACTTTAGACACGTGGATTGATTAAGTCACGCTTGAGATGGAGCTGCTGTCTGGTGCGGTTATCCCTTCTTAAAGTCCAGCAGATCAGCCAGTGCCGCCGCCTTGCCAGTGTCGTCCTTTTCCAGTTCGGCGCGCGTGCAACGGCCGCAGCAGTCGGCAGAGGGCTTGTTCTCGCACTCGCCCAGCGCTGGTGGCTTAAAGTTTGGCGTCCAGGGTCCCAAGCTGCCGCTGGCATAGAAGTCCATGGGATAGGCATTGTTGCGCGGCGAGGCATTGTGGGGTGTCCACTCGACATCGCCCAGCACCACAGACAGCTCGTAGGGATTCAGCAGAGGTTGCTTAAAAGCCGAGCCCCAGTCTATGGACAACCGCGGGCAAGCAATCTGTACGAAGGCATCGATGTCCTCGAACAATTCCAGCTTTTGGGGAAAGATCTCTGACAGCAGTATGGTGGTGGTCTCCAGGCCCTTGGCATGCAGTCGCTTCTCTAGAAACCTGTGTACACGTGAGCTGCCCTGGCGACCCAAGGTGCCGAGTATGATGCCAATGCGGCGCGCCTGCTTGGCACGCTGGATGGCTTCATGACGCAGGCCCTGCATGGCCGTGTGGTCATAGTGCTCAATGGTGAATTTCTTCTCATAAGGATCATACTTGTAGGCCTGCAAAGAATCAAATCATTCGAGTTATACACTATAGCTCTTTGAAAAGGGATAAAACTCCGACTCACCTTGACTAACGGATTGGCAATCATGGCGGATTCGAGATGGAAACGTCCATCGCCCAAAAAAATAATCATTTGGGTCGTCTCCGGCAACTGTGGGGATGTGCAGCCCAGTATCTCTCCAGGGCTCAGTGGTTTTGCTTGTGGCACTATCACATCATAGCCAGCTGATCTCAGTTCAGTGGCAGCAGCCTGCAGTGTCGTAACAAACTGAATTGTGCTAACCAGAGATATTTGGCCCACTTGCGGCTTAAAGTTCAGCTTCACCGAGTCAAGGAAATGCAATGGATCAATCTTAATGTCCACGAATATATACAGCACCTTGATGCCGCAAGTCTGGTCCACGGGTATCAGACAGCTGTGGCCATAATGCACCAGCAGCTCGGCACCCAAAGCCTTGGCCGTATAATCATCTACGCAGCAGGCGCCATAAGTAACATCGCCCATGATGACAGTGTCGGCGCTGGTGAAGCGCTCAATGATATCACTGATGACCATAGCATACATGAGCAGTCCCTCCGGCAGCTGTAAGGCTACGCGTTTGGCCTTCGTCTCACGTATCCGCCAGATAGTCTTGTGCAGCTCAAAGTTATAGTTCGACGGCAGGCGATCTATAGCCTGCTGCAGAAGCGGATCATCCAAGAGCTCTTGGGGTATGCGATTGATGCGCGCTTTCGGTTTGAACACTTTCTTGGGCCTGGCGCGAACCACAACAATATCGCTACTATTGTTGTTGCTGCCAAGCTGTTCGTTATTGGGTTGGACTAGGTCCAACATGACGGATGCTGTTAGAACCTGGAAAATGGAAATGAAATATGACATTATTATCATTGTAAAATTAACATACGAAATTAAAGAATATTTGTTTGACTTAGGGAATAGAAGGTGCAGGGAAGCCTCAATGACACCTTACGTGTCCTAACTCTCCATAGCATCGCTGTACACACAGTAAACCTGACTTATATTTATAGAGGTGTCTCGGTTGACCAGTGATACGCTAGCTATCCCAGAAGAATCAGACGAGGCTGGGGACTGGCAACACTATTGGCTTTTAACACCATAGTCAGCGAACAGGTCTTGAAAGACTTCCATCTCCATAGTCTGGAAATTTCAAATTCCTGCAGCCAGCAGGAGCAACGCTGGCGAAGCATAATCTTACACCAACAGCCACAACAACTGAAGATAACGTTATTATTACAACAACATCCCGATATGAAATTAAGTACATATAAGCATATCTATGCACTTTAGTGGATACATATACAAGAACGTATTGAAGACTTGCCCTGCCTGTCTACGTGACTAAACCCATGGAAATTTTGTTAATCATGAAAATGCGCACTTGCACTGGAACAGGCCCCCCAAAATTATATCGTATTTGCATATCTTTGCGGAAATTGTTCTGCTTTAATGGCCTGTTATAATTAGCACAACTCACACAGATATTTGCGATGACTGGCGCAGCCTCACCTTCACTTTTAGCAATGCCTTTGGCTGCAACTTTCGAAAAATAAAACGCAAACGCGCCAAGGTTCACTGAGGGGCTACAATTTCCGTTTTTACGTTGTGAATTATATTTGTATTGTTATTCTGCTTAGCTTTGTTTTGCTTTGATTAAATTATTTATTAACAAACACACACAATCAAATTTATTTTCAAAAACAAATGCTGCCCTCAGTTGTCTGGTTTATCAGTTGAGAGTTGAACATAGATTGGTGCCGTTGCACTCTGTGCGTCGTGTGGCGGCGTTAGAGGTATGTTCAGGGTAGGCAGCAGGCAGAGCAGCGCCATTGATAACTGTTTCTGAGTCACGTAGGCAGCATACAGTATGCAACACAAAACAGGCCGGCAACACCTTACGTTTTTTAAGTCCAATTAGACCAACTGCACTTGACATCCCTTTCTCATAGCAATCTCTTAGAACACAACACTTTGCTTAAAAACAGCATTTGTTGTAAATCTACCTTACCAAAAATATTTTTCTATTTTGTGTGGTTTAGTGTAATGTGCACGTTTTTCTGACGTAAAGAGAGCTGATTTATATATATATATATATATATTTAAATTAAAGTGTGCGGTAACACCGATAGCCAAATATACACGAGTTTCTTGTTTAATTTTTTAAATGTGACTTACTTCTGCGTTATTATACAAATTGCTAAATAAATTTAGAGCAATGCCAATCACCTCGTTTGAGTTTGTTGCTAATAGTGTCAGCTGTTTTGGTACAAATTCAAGTGACTAATCGTATTTGTACAAATCGATATCGATAACGATTAATTATGTCAGCATAGGATATCGCTTTAACCATTTTACAGCACTGCTGCCCAGTTGATTTGGAATTTCAATTGTTTATTAAATTAAAATATAAAATATTTGCCATGTCAAGTTCTACTTTTGTAGTCAAATGGTTGCAACGCACCCAGTTGTCCCACAGCCAGGCAGGCGATATTAAGCATCTGATCTATGCCAGCAGCAAGTGGAATGATAGTGAGGCTGAAGCTGAATTCGACCTCTTATTGACAACCACAAACCAGGCTTATAAAGGAGTGCTGAAGTATTCGGATGTACGCAGCGCTGCAGAAGAATTAGAACAGCCCTTTGAAGAATTCCACGCCGAATGCAAGGAGGCGCTCACCACCCACATGGGACTCACCGGCTTTGACTACGAAGTGGATACCAGCGATGAGCAACAGGCTGTGTTCAAACTCTACAAATGCACGGGCTATGAAACTTTGTACTTGGATATGCAGCTGCGTAAGGTGTCCAGCCCATATCATCTGCTAGATGCAGCCATTGAACAATTACAAAACCCAACAAGTGTGACTGCAGCGCCGGATGATAAGCTGCCAAATTGCTATAGCACGCAATTGCTGGAGAAGTATGAGCAATATGTTAAAGATTCGAAGCTGCAGGAGACGAGATTGTTAAAAAAGTTCATAGTACTGCTAAATAGTAAAAAGGCACGTATTGAAGAGTTGGAGAAGAAGCTGATAAGGCGCTCCAAAAGATCTAACGAGGAGGAGTCAGATGAGGGTGAGCCGGATCAGCAAGAGCAGAATGAACATGACCAAGTAGAGGACGATGACGTTTATTCTGGAGCCACCCAGGCAATGTTTATGGACAACTAAGCGCTTCTGTAAACACCCTACTAGTAATGTTCAAGTGCGATTTATGCATCAGAGAATACATATGCGGTGCGGTAAAAGTAAACTTGTGCTGAGCGGGAGACAACGCGATGGCAATAACAAGCTGGATGTCGAGAGCAAAGAGATCTACCGTTAGTGAAGCGCAGAGCAGAAAACTCACTCCACCATCACAAACACCGCATGCACTAGTAGTTCTCTGGTGCTTTCATGTATTTCTTTCTTATATTTTTTTGTAAAGTATTTTCTTTCGATTTCGGTTAAAAAATAAATTAGTTGTAAAATGTATTATAGTGTATAATCGTATGTATATATATATAAATAAACAACAAATAGACTTTAAACATAATACATTACAATTTTACCAGCGATTAGCTTACAATTAGAGCAACACAAGATCGTATTTGGAATAAGTTATATGAAGTTCTATATGTGTAAATCGTTGCCGTTATTGTTGGAATTTCCCATATGAAAAAAATCATAATTAAAAGTAAACAAAAACAAAAACCATGTTTTATAAAACAATAATTAAAGCCTGTCACATAAAAATGTTTTATGTATGCATATGCTATATATGTATATATATATGAGCAAGGGCGTAGGCAGCTTTGTCCAAAGGGGGACGGGGACGCCAGCTCGTAGCCAGCTGTCCAAGGGGAATAAATATCTTCGGTACCGTTAGTCAAATTTATAGTGAATTTATACTGAACTTCAAGTTGTAGGGTTTAGGCCCCCACCCATTCTGTCTATGCCCTTGTATATGTATATTCATTGTTATGTATAAATATGTTAGGTGTGATAACATTCTGTTGAAAGAGTAAAAACAATCAGAGGCGGCGACTAATGAAGGCTACGCAGATCACTCAAAGTGCTAACAGATCCTCCTCAGCGCCCGGCTTTTTGGGCGTCTTACGTAAACTATCGGCTGCCACCGCAGCTCCTACAACGGAGCCTGCTCCCGTTGCACTGGCATTGGCATTCGATGCATTGATCGTTGGAAGATTCTCGGCCGCAGCGGCGCGCTCCTCTAGGAATTTATCAAACTCGGAGCTGGTCAATTCTTCGATGCCATCAATGTCTTTCTGTGGTTGGGAATAGATAATGGTGTTATGTTACTAATGGTTGGGCAGGTAAAAGTAACCATAGGACTATAATAAATATGATGTGAAAAGCGAAAAGAGTAAGAAGCAAGATAAAATAAATGGCTGCAGTTAGAGATGAGCGGCATCGAGATCACTATCCCCCACCAGTTTAAACCCATTTAAATATTGGGGACGGGGACGGGTGCGATGGTACATCAGTGACCCCCGATCCAATTCATCTCTAATGCAGATCGTGATATTTCGAATGATAGGTGACATGAGTATATCGAGCTTAACAAAGGTATAGCAGATGGATTTGCTACTTACTGAGCTGCCCAACCACGCTTCCATCTCATCAATCTCATTCTCTTTCGTCGACTATGTGAAAACCAAATGAACCAAAAGCGTAACCGAAAGAAATAAACAAATGAAATTGTTGTTTAAATAAATAAAAGGCCAAATCAGTAAAAAATTGTAAGTAAAATAGGAAACGCCATTAGTTACATCAAATGTCCAATGCCGGCTGTACTCACTTTACTTACCACCGGCGGATCGCCGGCTCTGCGAGCGGCTGGTGCTGCCTGCTGCACTGGTGCCGGCTGTGGCGGTTTATAAGGCGAAGACAACACACTGCCGGCGGCTGCATCCACGGAGGGTATATCGCGCAGCATATCAGTTTTGCTGAGATCGCACAAAAATATATATTTAATAGAATAGCTGTTTTAGCATGAAGTATTCCACTTACTGGTTGACGTCGGTGCGCGATTGGGCCAGCATATCAAACTCATCAGCTGCTGCCGTTTTCGGCAGTGCTGCAGCACTGTCTCCGGCTCCGCCCAGATTCAGTTGGCCAAATGCTTGGGGCAGCTGCTGCTGCTCCTCGCTGCTCTCAATCAAATCGATCAACAGCTGATCACTCTGAGGAGTATTGCTTAATGCTATAGCTGATGCTGCTGTTGCAGGTGCAGGTGGCGGTGGTAAGGAGGCCACAGCACCAGCTGAAGCCGCCGCTACGCCCGTCACGGGAACACCCATAGCAGCGCCCAGCATTGCAGCAGGCGTGGCAGCACTGACAGTTCCCGTATTCCGATTTTTCTCATACCGCTGGTGACGCAGAAAGATAGTGTTGAGCTCATCGTTGATGCGCAGAAACTCGGCGGTCAGTTCATCATCCTGAACGCGTCCCACCAGATCGACAATGCGCGACTGCATCTCCTTACAGGTGGAGGTCAGCTCATTGAGCAAGGCATAGTCATCGGGCGTCTCCTGACCTGGCTTGAGCACGCTCAGCATTTCGCTCAGTATAGCCATGTTGTTGTTGACAATCTCCAGCTCCGAACGCAGCTTGGCTGCTTGCTCTGGCGTAAGATGCAGCGGACCAGTGCTGGGTGGTGGGCCAACGTGTTGAGCCACCATATGTTGGGGCGATATGGTGTGCTGGGCGGCCATAAGTTGTGGATGTGGATGGGCAGCCATTTCCGGCACGCTCTGAAAGGTAAAATTAAACCTTAGATAGTGGGTGAACATTTAGTGAGCAATTGGTGGCCGGAACTCACTCTTTGTGGCGTGTAGATGGGCGCCATGGCATCCAGATCGGTGGCTGGGAATTCAATGCCCTTGTTCTTCAGCTCCATGTACATTTGCGTGACCCCATTGAGATCTGGCTGGTTCTTGAAGGCATCTGCCCAGATTTGTATCAAACTGAGCACCTTCTCCTGCATTATGGCCGGCGGATCGTTTTTAGGTCCAATCAACTTGACCAAATCATTGATGAAATCTTTCTGGGCAACCAGTACATGGAAGGCCTTGCCGCAGTTTTTCACGCATGTCTCCAGCACGGTTAGCGTGTACATAATCACCTGATTGTTCTTGCCTGCATTCTGTGAGAGACGTTTGCGTATGGCACGCATCGCATCCCTCGCCGAGTCCGAGGATTCGTTGATCATATCGCAAATTTCCATATTGGCGGCCCAATTTTCCGATGCCAGGTTGCCATCAGTGGCTGCCTCTGTAAATAAAGGGGTGATGATCGAAATTTAAGTATCTATGCAAATATTTGTGATTCGCATATTAAAAATATGCGAAGGCATGTGAAAAGCAGGTGAGTTTTTATTTGCACATATGTATTTGTTGATATCGAAAAGTTTGTTTGCCTGTCGCGAGTTCCCACTGAAAGCGTAAATACGTAAAAATCAACAAGCGGTCAAATCATGAGGCAATAAATTTGAATTATAATTCTATTATAATACTCGTAACCACAATTTTAGTTCAATTAACAACGCAGACAATAGCAAGTCAAGAGATCTCCCAACTACTATATGTATGCAATCATGCATGAATTGTTACCCTACACAAAACAGAGCATTATAAGTTAGCCAAGCAATAAGGTCAGAATTACAACATATCATTCGCATCTTACTCTCTCTCTCCTCATCTTTAACCATCTCTCACTCTGTATATTTGTTGCTACCAGTCAGCTTTTGACTTTGTTTTGAGTGCAACGACTCTCGCTGGCGAAATAAAACGCAATAACAACAACAAGCCACAAAATCATAAATTAGCCACACTTTATCTAATCAAAATAAACAGTGTATGTGTGTAGCAATATGTTATATTATGTACAACAAAAAATGCAATGTATATTGGACATGGGGGCTTCAACAATATGTAACGCAACCAAATTAAGTAGGCGAGTAAATATATATATATATATATATATATATATATATATATATATATATATATATATATATATATATATATATATATATATATATATATATATATATATATATATATATATATATATATATATATATATATATATATATATATATATATATATATATATATATATATATATATATATATATACAATATATCTGTATGAAGTAACAAATTAGTAAAGCGTTGAAAATAGCACAAAACCCAGCAGAGGAGAGAAGGTAACTGAAAATTACTACGAAAATGCGAACGAAAGCAGAATATGCATAAATTAACACATTTATGTTAGGCAATAAAAAATGTGGAATGAAATATTAGGCCAGTCGAAGCTTGTGTACTCTAACTGATATACAAAGATTTACTCATTGAATGGGGATTGTAGTTGGAATTGGTGGTTAATAGTTGTGAGTTCTAAGACTGTTTGATATTATTATTTCGATATGATAAGGTAATCCAAGCAATTTCATTTTGAAAGAAAACTTATTTAAATAGCTCAGAAACTGATTACTAAAATATCGATTTTATCTCTCAAAAAAGCTACTAAAGTTTGCAAATGTGTCGATCGTTCCTAAGATGATAATGTCAGCTTGCTCCACGATTCAAGATTGACATAAAATGTTGTGCAAACTGGCAGGATGTTGCGAAAGTGCTCAGGATATACAACAAAATATACCACAGTATTTTTATGGTATTTTTAGTGTCAATAGCTTATAAAAAGGAACTGTTATTGCATCTTTCATACGAAGAACTAGATAAATTTCAATGGAAGAGAAACGCTAAAGGAAATCTGAACCGAATATTTGTTACAGCAATAATAAAAACAAAGCAACTAAATATTCTGAAGAGTCAATTGCAAATATGCACGACATCGTGAACATCCAAAGTACAAAAATGATACTACCCTTCTTTTCAAGGGTATAAAAAGCACAAAAGACAGCACGGTATTGAATGTTTATGACTAATTGCCTGCAGGTTGAAGGTATTGGAAGTTCTGGTCGGCCAAAACTGACGCTCCACAAAAGGTAATCAAAACGTTCGCGTATTATCGCTCAACTACCAACGGCGACAGAAAATTACTCATAGTTGTTAATATTACAGTACGGTCGTAAATAGATTATGAATATCATCTGTTTGAACAAAGTTCCAACTGACAGAAATGTCAATGGTGCGCCTTTCATGAGTTCATATGACACCTTCGCAAACAAACACAGTACAGTATTTTGTAATCTTATCTAGCAATTGCCCATTGACACAGACACTGAGAATGAGTTGGGCGGTGGGACGGTAGGGTTTCAACCAGGTTGTGGAATCTGTGGCGTGATTACGAATTCTTGCTATAATAATAATATCAATGCGGTACACACGTCTTCTAGGCCTCTGTCTAAGTGTTTGTATATGCTTTTTCGTATGTGCGTGCGAAAGCAAGCACCCGAGCTCCCGAAGAAAGCTGTGAAAATTCAATTTTCCAGTCGTCACAGCAAGCAAAGGAGGTTTTCATCTGACAGGTTTCATGAGACGCATTTCACAATACAAATGCGCCACATATATATGTATCCACATAGCCGTACATAAAATATATATGCAGTTGTGCGGAAAATGCCACAATTGGATCATAGACATACACACACCCCCGCACACTCAGTATCCAGTGAAGAGAGTGGGGGCATTTTTTTTACTTACCAATGCGCTGTCCCACAGGAGTTGAGAAAACATTTCCCAAAGCTCCAACGTTGAAGAACGAAGCCATTATAATTAGAATGCACTCTTATTGCTCGATTGGATTTGCCTATTGTTTTTATAGTTTTTGTTGCTTTTCTAGTTTTCTTGCTTTATTTGTTTTGCGCTGAATGTTTATGCGCTTACATCTGCTGCACTTGTAAATAGAGTTGGCAAAACATCGATGGTACTATCGATTAGTCGATAGTTTTTCTTGTTAATGTACATTCTAAACATACTATTCAAACATATTCATATATTAAGAATCAACTAATTTTGTATAATGAAAGAACATAATTTGAATAAAATATTTGAAGCATTATTATTCTTAATTAATCGTTTCGATTACTTGAGTATGTAAATATTAATCAAAAATAATCGAGCTCGTGTAGTCGCAGCACTGCGAATGGCTTCAAATGTACATGAATTTTTGCTGCATCCCTATTATGACTTGCTTTATCTTAGTAGTGCATGGTCACACTTTGAATGTTTATGCGTAGCAGGTCACTTGCAATCTCACATCTTAAAATTGTTGAATCCAAAATATTTTCGAAATTGCATCTTATGCTTATGCAATTTTACCTTGGCAGCGTAGTTCTTTAAACTTTTACTAATACACATATTGTGTTAAATATTCATTTTCATATGGAAAAATGTATTTAAAAATATATATAAAGAAAATGGGTAGAGTATTTAAAAAGTGTAAAATAAAATGTTAAACCAAAGGAGCTTATCAAATTAAATACTCCAAATGTTAAGCCAACAATCGTGTAAACATTCGTACCACGCCAGCGTATGAACGGGTCCATAATTAGCAATCAGCTGTTTTCGTTCGCGCCTTTTTTTCTTCGTCAGTCTCAAGCACATTTTAGTCAACGCATTCACTTTGTTAAAAAAACGCTGCCAAAATGTTAAAAATTTAATAAATAAAGCGGCCATAAGTGCGAATTGTTTACAATTCCCTGCAGCAGTGCGGTGTGTATATTCGTGTGCAAGAAAGTGCTTTGAAGACGGAGAGTGTACATGTGTGTGTGGGGTGGCGACTGTGCTTGTGGCTTGTGAAAGTTGAAGAAAACGCTACAAGGTACTCCATTTATTTGTTTATTTCTGTTTGTAGAGTTGCTGCTGTGCTTTGCCTTAGTTTTGTTGCAATTTTATAAGTTTGGCTTTATTTATTGTTTATCTATTCCGCTTGCAAATCTGAACACACGCACACAAAGACACTCACACGCATTCACGCACACATACATACATAGACCTGTACTACATGTAATGTAATCCCCGCAAGAAGTGCTAGAAATGACTGATGTTAACTGTTTTGCAAGTGAGCACATTGCTATTACAACAACAGCTGCCACGACGGCGACAATAGCTGCCCCGCCTCATCCACCAGGAACACCTACGAAGAATGTGCACTTGGAACTGAACGTGGAGCCCACATCGCCATTTGTGCTGCGAGCACCGCCCAGCGCCAATTCCAAACTAATCCTGCAGAACATGGAAGAAGTGCTGAATTCCGTGAAGCAGAAACACCGTGAGAAGCACAAGCGCAAGCGGGAAGAAAAACGTCGTGCTGCACTGTTGGCGGATGCCGATCTGAGTGCAGGAAAACCTACAAGGGCAATGGAGAAACCTCAGCCACTGCGTGAGAAATCCGCCCAGGAGAATGGTCTACGGAATGGTAAAAGAAAATCAAGCCCTTTGAAGAGCAGCATACCGGTGGTTGTGGATCAGCAACAGAGCAGCATCCTGCAACACTTTGGCAGGCAGCAGGAAGCAGGAGATACTGCCGGCTCTCAACCACCCAAAGCCAAGGCAACCACCAATGTATTCGAGCTGATGATGAATGCACGCAATCGCTCCTTGGGCACCAATTCCAGTGGCAAGGAAGCCAAGGCTGACGTAGATGACGAAGGCATCGCACCTGCTACACCGCTGTCCAAGCGCAAGCAAATGCTGCAGGAATGGAACGATCGCAAGGGCGGTGGCAAGCGCAAATTGGCGGATGAAGCGCGAGGGCAATTCATAGAAGAGCAGCTGGAGCAGCGCGCTAAACGGTAAGTGAGCGGCCGACCATATGTGTAAGTTTAGTCTAATGCTTACACCTCCTTCAGTTTAAGGATAATGTTAACACAGTCCGTTGCTGATCAGAAAGAGGAGCAGCAACAGGCAACCAGCATTGCTGTCCTCGTGGCCACATCATCGGCGCCTGCAGTGCCCACGAAACGTGGGCGTGGCCGTCCACGCAAGCGTCGACTCAGTTCGGTGGATGCAGCAGTCGTTGATGTTAAGGCTGATGTGTCCAGTCCCAGTCTCAGTCAGGACGCTGCTACAGTTGAATTCCTCGCCAAACTCTCTTCGCCCACAAAGAAACGTGACAGCTTGCTGGGATACTTTTCCAAAGTGGAGTCACCCAAAGAGCTGGCGGAGAAGCATCAGACTAGCGTTGATCCGCTGGAGACACCAAAACGACGAGGACGGCGCCTTAAGCAAACGGACACGCCAACTCCCACTGTGACGACTCCCATTACACTTGCCGATGCCGCCGAGCGTAGCTCCACACCCTTGGGACGACCACGTCGCTCCTGTGTTGGCAAGGCGCGCTATGATTACGATATTGAGCCCAGTCCTACGAAAGCGAACGCCATTAAAGTGGAAACTGCCGCAGTTAATGACGAATCTGTGGAGATTATTGAATTGGACAACAGTAATCCGACGTTGACGCCTAAAAAATTGGCACCGCTTTTTGTCCGCCAGGTTCCCAAGCCAAGTCCCGATCCTACGGTCATAAAAGCACGGCAGGAATTCCTGCATTCCGGTGTGCCCGAGAAGCTGAGGCAGGAGCAAATGCGCCAGAAACAATTCGAACAGTGTTATGAAGAGAGCTACGAGCTGTTCCCAAAGATCGCGCATGTGGGCAGCATTCCGCAAGAGACAGAACTTGTGCCGCTCAAGCTGCCTTGGTCACTCAGAGACGAAGAGGTGAAGGATGAAACAATGCCAGCAACTATGGGGAAACGCAAAGCCAAGGCATGTGGCATAACCAGCTGCAGTCCTGCCGACTTTGAACTCAAAAAAAGGGGAGACACCCTGAACTTGTTGCTACTGCCGCAACTGGAAAACAAGCGCTCGTTTGTGAAGCTCTGGAAGAACGGCTTTGATCGCTTCCCCACCTTCAAGTGCTACAATCAGATGCGTGAAAAATACCGTCACTTTAGCGCCATTGACTCCAGCCAGGATACGCAGCAGGTGGGTGAATCATTTGTGGTTACGCGACGCTCACGCCGCTCCCTGCAGACGTTCGATGCCAGCGGCAGCGAAGACGCCAAACCGCCGGCCATGGCGCCCAATGGTGAGCTGCTGTTTACCGAGAAGTATAAGCCGCTGCTCTTTGAGCAGGTGCTGGTGAATCTGACGCCCGTGCAGGAACTGCGCGAGTTCCTCGCCAGCTGGAATGGTGCGGGGCAACGAAACACACAGGCGCCGAACATGGATGAATCGTCATTTGACTTTGGCAACGACTCTAACTCCAGCATGGGGCCCACCAGCAATACAATGGTGCTGCTGGGACCCTGCTCCAGCGGCAAAACCAACGCTGTCTTCACATTGGCCAATGACATGAACTTTAATGTGCTGGAGATCAATGCCGGTATGCGGCGGACGGGAAAGAAATTATTGCAGGAACTGCAGGAGGCTACGCAGTCGCATCAAATACGGAAGGATAGCAAGGCGATGGCAGGCTCTGTAGGTGGGGCATCCCAGCAGCTATTGCAGAAGCTGCAAATCAGCGGCCTTAAGGCCAAGCGTCAGCAACACGGTGGTGAGCCTGTCGAGCCGGATGTGCGTAAATCGCTTATACTTATTGAGGATGCGGATATTTTGTTTGAAAACATGGATGCCGGCTTCACGGATGCCATTTATACGCTCGCCGCCAGCTCCAAGCGGCCGCTGATCGTGGTGGCCAGCGATGCCAATTGCCCGCATCTGCAGCGCCTGATGCAGCAGAACACAATACGCTTCCAGGCACCCAATGCTCTCAACATATCCAGATTTCTGGCTGTTCTGGCCCTCATGGAGAACTGCCCCACGGAGCTGGAGGAGCTGATCTCGCTGTATCTGTACAATGCACAAAATCTGCGCAAAACGCTCATGGAACTCCAGTTCTACATTCAAAGCGGTGGTGATCGGCAGCAGGCAAGACCTACTGGTTGCACCACCAACTGTCCAATGACCAAATCTCCAACCAAATCTCCACGACTGGCCAGCCTCGATGACAGCTACATGCACCGGCACCTCTTTGAGTTCTATACCTGCGCCCAGAATGTTCAGCATCGTGTACCATTTCCAGTGGACTTTCGCCTGCTGCGCCTGAACCTCGGCGATTTCATACGCACCTCTGCCAGGCTCAAGGGTGGTCAATCGAGTGGCACAAGGAGTACTCTAAAGCGCAAGACGCGCTCCCCCAAAAAGGTGTGGCTAAACAGCGCTACGACTCAGAAGGGTGACATAACACCTAGTCCACTCGATACTCTGGCTACATTTTATGAGCACATTTCAACAGCAGCTCTGCTGGATGCACGTCTGGATCGCAGTGATCGGCTGCAACCGCATCTGACAGAGGATATTTCACACACGCTGGTCGAACAGGCGCTGGTGACGGGACTCGCTGTTGGAGAGTGTCCGTATAATCTGTTCGATAAGCCCACACAGCAGTAAGTATGAGGATAGAAAGTAGAAGATTTAAAATAGAAAGGCAAACGAGGTCGTCTGATAAGTCCGTGACCTATCGCATAAGGGAAATTAATTTCGCTAAATGAGCATTTCATTCCTCAAGATAGTCCCACTTTTAGCTCAATGCAATGTAGTCTAGCGTTTATCCAATTTTTGTTAATCCCTTCAAATGTTAGGGTTTCTCAAGGCTCTCAAAATGCGCCTTTAAATGTTGATGATCCGAGTGCTGGCTGACGTTTAACGCAATGACGAAAGTGAATGCCATATGTTGGCGTTCGCTGAACTTCAGAGTATAGTGTGATTTCGCTCTTTTGGACGACTTGAATGTTCGGCTTCCAGACACCGTAGCATCACAAGCACAGCAAGTTTACGACCCTAAGCCTATACGCAATAGATAGGAGGTTGCCGAAAGCTGATTTCTGTGTTGACCCTAGTACGAGTAATGTGGAGTAATTTTTGACATATTGACTTTTCACAGGTCAACTCTTTGCGAACAGCTGGGCAATTACCATCTGCGCCCTGGATCCGTCCGCTGCCTGGACTATGAGCCTGCCCTGCGTGCCATTTGCCGCAGCGAAAAGGAACGCGCAGCCCACGAGCGACGCTCGAGTCGCTTCTATCATTATCTACGCAATCACATGACGAATGTGGGCAGTTTCTCAACGGATGGCTTCGATGCTGCATGCAGCATATTCCAAGAGGCGGCAACCCGACCAACAGAGGAAACGAATCATCAGGATGTGGAATAATAATAATAGTGGAATGAGCGTAGGACTAATTGTGAATAGCAGCGGGAATACAAAAGGCAATTGGATTTCCCGGATCATATATCTATATATAAATAAATTTTAATTAGACTTTGCAATTTATTCAAAATGCCGTAAGGCAGACATCATAGTGTTTATATATGCTTAGGCTAGTTATGATTACCCTCAGTCCGAATGGAGCGAGGACGCTGATGAGTAGTTTGGAATGTCCAACTTAAAGCTAAAGTTAACTAAACTAAAAAACTAATAATTTACGAACTTAAAAAATAAATCAATATTTGACATACAATTTAACCAGCATTCATTCAAGATTATGCCTTTAGTGGGTTAAGCCAGATGTTTCAACAGCAACAGAAGAAACCTCCAGAACTTTTTGTTGCTGGTGTTGGTGAGGCTGCTGGACTTTGACTCCCGTTTGTCCCATTTGTCTGTGGCTGTGACTGGACCTTTGGCTGCGTCTGTATAGGGGATACTTCGCCTATTTTGTACTGCTTCAAATCCTTCTCAGCATCCGATGAATGACCGGCGCCCCTGAAAGCCTTTGTTGCATCCTTGCCAGCATAATCCAGTATCAGATCAGCGCCACCTGGATGATCTTTCAGAAATGGTGTCACATCGTAGACATTGCCCTTGATGATTAGCCAGCAGCTTTGACCATTTTTGCCATTATGCTTGGCCACCTCTGCGAGTTCATACAACTGAGACATGGTGCGGATGTAGCCACTCTTGCGGTGGTGGTAAACGTGAACCTTCTCCTGGGCAATCTCTCAATTGGTATTTGCGCGATAATAATTTTATGATGCTGCTGATTGCTTAATTGATTTCCTATGTTCGATATGAATGAATGAACGAACCAACCCGGAATACCAACCGAAGTACTATTAATGTTTAAATTTAAAAATGATGTGTCGCCAGATTCGGCCAGCCGTACACTGTAAGTGTGCGCCGACGCCTTTGCACGCTTTTATAGTCCTCGCTGCCGGCTTTCAAATGATATTGCAGTTTTATCAATTATCAATGGCCTTTATTCAGCAAAACGTTTGGATGGCTTTCAAATAATCGCAATCGCCTGTCTGCCACACTTTCTTACGATAAGAACTACGTGAAATTCTCACGTCGACCAGGTACGCTTATACTGGCTATGCATGTCCAATAATAATTCGAGTTGGGCATTTAAATAAATGCAAGTGAGTTAACATATTTATCAAAGTTCCATGGAAATTTGGTAAATGATGAGCAAGCGTTTCCAAACGTTTTTGGGCAAGGAACTGGTAAAACTGTTTGGTAGCAACGGGCTGCACTTCAACACAAAGTCAAAGATAGATATGGACATAAAATCCAATTAGTCATAGACAACAACTTTGTAGGCGGCCAAAATTCTACAAGAAAAGTTACTCGTCAACCGCGCTCGGGTGAATGAGATCGATCTACAACAGTTAACGTCAACGGCAACTTGGTAATTGAATCTACACATCGACTCTACTCCAATTGTTCGGCAAAGTTGGTTTTCTGCCCTTTACCAAATTTTTATCTCATTGGTAGTTGGCATTTCATGCTAGTGACGATAGCACACATAACTTAGTCAAGAAGTTTGGAACGCATAGAAATGGAGAAGGTGAGCCAGCCCAGCTTTATAGGATTGGTGTTCCAGATTTGATCAAATGTAGTCTAAACCTTGAGTGTGGAATTTGTGACAGTTCGGTCCCATAAGTTATAAGTTAGGTATAATATCATTAGCTTCCTTAATCTTCAAAATAACTATACTAATGGCTCAGAATTTTCATGAGGAATAAATGCTGAAGATTTTCGACTGTGAGGTGAGTCGAGGCAATCATAAAAATGGTTTCCTAGTTCAATAATCCCTAGTTCAGTGATAAATGTTTCAATAGTTATCTATATCTCTACCTTCACCTGATTACAACATCAAAAATATAGACTTTTGTTTGCTTCAAAGTTATATTCTATATATATTTTGGAAATATATTTTTATTCGTTTTCATTTTTTTGTTTAGTTTTTTTTTTGTTTTTGTATTTTTATATGAGACAACAACAATAATTGGTATTCATTTTTCGATATATATTTATATATATATTTATAATATATTAATTTTTATAATATATTAATTTTTAGACGTAATGCGCTTTAAAAAATTTCGCTAAAGTTTAGTGCAATTTGCTCGCGGAAGGGATGTCTGTCACCTTTTTTTTTATTTGTAATCATTTTTACCATTTTACGTTTTTTCTTTTGCGTTTTCGATCATCACATGGCTAGACAAATTAGCAACTGATCTCAATGTGGGATTGATTTGTGGAGAACGGAAATACGATAACTATATACGGCATCTATTTTAGGGCTTATACGATTTGTATATCCTTCAGCTTATTGCAAAAATACCTAAGGTAAGTGTAAGTTTTTGTCTGTGTGTTGGTGTGTGTGTGTGTGTGTTTATAAACATAATGCCTGCTTACACCCACGATTTGCCAGTTATATGTATTATGCATATATATAGATTTCTTTTACATTATAAATATCAGTCGACGGCTTCGCAATTTTTTGAACGCAGCGCGTGTGCGTTTATAAATTTGTTATTTTTTTTATGTTAATTTTAAATTAATTTATTTGTTGTTTTATTTTATTTTTAAATATACGTAAAGTTAATTACTTTTCAATGATTGTTTTAACTTGAATTGAAAAATTAATTAATTTATATTTATTTAGTTTAGTTGCTAAACATAATTCGTAGAGTTCAACTTCGTTTAGAACTGAATTGTTCGCATTTTAAATTTAAAAAACAGTTTGGAGGTAGTTTAAATTAGGCCAGTACGTAAATTATATAGCAGAAGAGCTCCTTCAACTATGCTTCCTTCCGGCTGCTGGACTCGCAGTGCAATGCGTTAATAAAATATCTACTTATATGTCTTTTATGCGTTTATTATTATTATCATTATCGTCAGATGTTCAGTTATATCTTTTTATGTTCTTGGGCTATTTCTAATGCAATCGATTTTTTTGTTTTATAAATTTATTTCATTTTAATCTTTTTTTTTTAATACGATTTATTCAATAGACATCGAGTTATATTCAAAATGGCATAGGACTGACTTTTGTGTTTAGTAAGTTTTTTTTTGTTTTCTTCATTATTATGCGATTTTCTAGTTGTTGTTTTTGTATTTATTTTTGGTGTTCAGCTAATTTTGGTTAAACGTTGAATTTATGTGTGTTTTG
Source organism: Hirtodrosophila duncani (assembly GCA_037043425.1). NCBI lineage: Eukaryota > Metazoa > Arthropoda > Insecta > Diptera > Drosophilidae > Hirtodrosophila > Hirtodrosophila duncani. Next base: position 1,163,442 of record JBAMBM010000834.1, on the reverse strand, counting down.
TTAAATGGATCGTAAGTCTTGAAACCATACAATTTGAGTATATGTATTTACTTTATATGCCCGTAGCCGCATCGCATCCTGCGGCTGCAATATATTTTTTGAATATGTTTCTTTGACGAAATGAAAGAAAATCTATGCCTACGAATATTGCAAATGGCCTTTCATTGGTTAGATATTGTACATAGTAGCTCGCTAAGTTTACTGACTTACGTAGCTTATTTGTTGATATTTCGTATATAGTATATATAGAAGTTGGCTGTTTAATTTGTTTTTATAATTACAATTCACTCCCGACAATTATACACATTAGTTGAAGTCTTTACTGTGAGATAGAGCTGGGCCACACACATTCAAACTATCGATACTATCGTTGGTTTTCATTATACTGAAACGTTGTTAAAAAGCTTTTCAAATGTCAGAAAATTGTAGAATAATTTCTTTTAGAAAAACTCTTAGCAGGTATGTTTAATTTATAATAATCGTCTTACGTTTGTTTCAATTTACAAAACAATATCCAATATTATATAAATGATGTAGCTTTGACTATGAATAGCACATAGAATAATGTAACGACTCATTTAATTTTATTTAACATCCGTGTACAGACTCAAAGGCGAGTGTCTAGTCTAAAATGTAGAAGAGGAAATTTACGAAACGAAATTCTAATCGCATAGAATAATTTCTGTTTATATTTAGCTTGAAATTGTTATCGACACTATCGATAGTATCTCGACTGTTGCCACCAACGGTTTCAGTTTCAAAACTAACGAGTGGCCTCCACCCTAACGTATGTAATCACAATCACAGCTCTCTCAGAACACACATTCAATGTAGAATCAGAGAGGTTTTACCTAATAATAAATAAGTTTTGCCAAATTAGCTAGAAATTCTACAGAATTTAATAAATAAAAATCGACACATTGGGTTTGTTTTTGTTTTTTTTTTGGTGGCATTCGTTTTACGGTCTTCTTATATATTTCTGTACTTAATTTTGATTTAATTTTGAGTTTTGGTGCTTAAAATATACATTGCTGGGTAGGCGTTTGCCAACTTTGACATACATATAATTATTATTAATATTATATATGTATTTATCCTGATCATCTGTATGCAAGCTTAACTAAATATATTATAGTATGTATATATATTATGTATGTACAAATAGCATAGCGTTATTTTATTTTATTATCAATTAATTTGCGCTATTTGGCTAAACTAATTATAAAAAAAATACCACTTGCACTTGCTGCTGGATTTGACATGACCTTGGAAATGTCGTTCACCCACATACGTAACCACACCCACTTGGATTTCCAATTTGAAGGTTCATAACTACTCTCTATGTGCCTGCTCTTGTGCTCAGTGCAGCACTGCCAGCTCGAAGTTGGATGTATGGAGCAACAGCAACAGATTTCAACACTGGCCCCCCGTTATCTGAAACTCTGACGCAGGCGCGCTTTTTGAATTTTGAAAATGCGAGTTCGGCGCAGCTGTTTTGTTCCGTTTTGAAACTTTCAACTTAATTGCAAGGTGTTTGTTTTGCACTTAAAATTAAAAACAAAAAACATCTTGGCAAGAAAAATGAAACAAGAATTTTGCTACAAATTATTTTACATCGATTTTCTTATTTCTTTTTATATATGTATGTATATATTCATTCTTCATTCATTTCATTAGCAAGCAAACATAAAAAATATAATTGTCAATTGAACTAAAAATTGTTTTGTGCTGTGTGAGTGTGTATGTGTGTGATCCAGCATATGGCCAGGTCAGTAAAATATGTATGTATATTTAGTATATAATTCAACATATAAGAGCGCATGATGGTGGGAAGGGGGATGTGTGTGGCTATAGAGTATAGTTAAGTTGCATAAAAACTAGAGTTATTCAAACTAAAGTGTATACAATATTCATTATAAAATTACTATAATATATATTCATTCATATTGTATCATGTGTGTGTAGGTGTGTCTCTGTCTGTTCGTTAACGTTTAATATTTTTATCAAGTGACATATGGAAATGATATAAACGAGGGCTAAATACAAAACTAAATTATGTATACATATGTCTGTGTGTATGTGTGCATGAGTGAGTGATAGTAGCGGCAGCGCAGCAAGTTCTCGTTTTCTATTTGGATCTTTCTTTTCTTTCTCTTACATACTCCAATCTCCTCTATTCTGCCATTCACATTTCTTTCTTTCATTTACAAATTAAAAATTCTGACTAATAAACAGTCTTTTCGTACCAGCGCATAGTTGGCAACAGACCTACGTGAAATAAATCTGTTAACTTTAACATAATGTAAACTAACATAAAACTTAACATGAGCTCAGTTATGAGCCATGGCAGCTCATCATGCTCGAGTTGGAATTATTGCGGCTCATTTGGGTCAAACCTACACCTGCACCCGCCCCCGCTGCTGTGTCGGCCGCCCCCACCATTAGTGGCTCTTCTGCGGTGATCGAGGAGCAGGAAGACGAAGCCGTGGCGGCCGCTGTTGCTGGCATATTGCAGCTATTGCTCTTAAGCAACTGCAAGCCGCCGCCAATGGGCACCGATACGGACAATGGCGGCGTGGGCAGGCGTTCGGGAGTGCAGGCTCCGCTTCCTAATGCACAGCCCGCTGCCGCTGCTGAGGGCGTGCCGAGGCTAGTTAGCAACTGTGTGCTGGAAGCTAATCCCGCATAGATGTGGTGGTGGTGATGTTGGCTATTTGAGGAATCAGTTGCCGCCGCCCCATTGTTAGTGCCAAAGCTGCAGGCGGTGCTCTTTAGCGTGGCAGCATTGCAGATGGGCAGTGTGGGCAGTGGTGCGGCCGCTAACGATGATGCTGAAGACGATGTGGACACACAGGAGGAGGCCAGCGAGGAGGCCGAAGAAGACATTGAAGCGGACGAGGCAAGTGGACTACCACAGCCCGACGAGGTCAGCGATGTGGGAGATTTGGGTGAACTGATGCGCGACAAGAACTTGCTAATAACATTAGGCTTGGATTTGGTGGATGACGACGCCGACGCTGTTGCTGCGGGTGCATATTGCGCCCCAATACCGCCGGTGGAGGCAGCATGCAGTGTGGCGGCACTTGTCGTTGTCAGGCGGTAGCTGGCGGCGGTGCTGCTGCTGCAGATTTGTTCGGGCACATCGCGCACCGTCTTATTGGGCGGTGGCTTTGTATAGGAGCGCGTTATCTCCGATTGCTGTAGAAGAAAGTCAGGGATTAGCATTCTCGATCTGACGATAATGACAGTGACACACTCACCTGATAGCTGCTGCGTATTTGCAGATGACGGTCCTGTCCGTACTCGCTGTCCGGCAGTGGTACATGGTGTGGACAGCGCGGCGTCTGCTGTTGCTGCAGCTGATATTGGTAATGTTGATGGTGGTCATTGCTATGGCTGTTCAAGGAGCCGCACGAAGACATGGACGATGTGGATGAGTTGCTCAGTTCACCCTTAAAGCTCCCGCTGCCGGTGTTGCCATATTTCAGTGTGGTTGCCTCAATGCCGCCGCGTGCCACATTGCTAATACTATGGTTGATGTTGTTGTTATTGTTGCTGCTGCTGTTACCCTGATGGTTTTGTTGTTGCTGCTGTTGAGAAGGAGCTGATAATCCTGTGCTGCTGCTGCCGCTAATGTTGCCGGAGCTGTGTGGAGGTGATGGAGTTGTCATGCGTCGTTGTTGTTGCTGATACAGATGGTGGGAATGTTGTTGCTTGTTGTTGTGATGCTGATGGTGTTGGTGATGGTGCTGTTGCTGATTGTTGCTGCTGCCACTACGAATCACAGTTTCGCCACGCACAGCCAGAAGCTCACGTGCTTGGAGCGCATCAACGCGCATTCTACATCTAAATTGATCTCTGAAAGATCAAGAAAAGTTTTTGATTAATCACATTTGAATTACATAAGCTCCTTTACACTAGTAAAATAATTAAATTTAAGAAATGGACGGCACGCCATTACATGTAGTCATCTCCATGAGCACAAAAAACAACTACAAGTCCGATTGTAGTTAAAACGCAAAGTAAAAACTAAGTAACGCATTTGATTCTCTAGGACACCCTTATATATATATATATGTGCTGCATGTCTTACCTATCATCTGGTGGTGAGCTCAATGATGTGCGGGTCGGAACGCCGAGCCGCTCCATTCCCGCGCAGCCGGCCGTCTGTACCGATAGCATCTGCAAATCATACAAAAAGGAAATGATCGCATTTAGATTTCCAGAGGCATCTCTTAAGTGAGACCTAACTTACAAATATGGCTTTAGATTGAATCGGATATATATATTTATATATACATTATCTAATATATTGTATCTATGTATATTATATATACATATTAGAATGTTAGTATTCAGTATCGCTATCGTCCCCTTGCTGATCCTGACAGCTGGCCACCTCTTGTTCGGTTTGGAATAGTGGCTCCAGTGCCCAATGCTTGCGCACCACACGATTGCAACTGATTGCGTTTCCTTTATCATCATATTCGTAGAACTCAATGAAGATCTTCATTTGATTCATGTTGCCTGGCTGCAGTGGCTTGAAGATCAGATGTCCCATATAGGCTAACTTTTCCCGCATCACGAACGCTTGTTCGATGAAGAGCAGCGTCTGATGCCACACCGATTTGTAGCGATTCCTTAGGCACGGATTACAGCTGAACGTGAGCGGTTGAATGTGGGCGCGACTGAACTCCACATCAAAATAAAACAAGAAGCACTCACAGTAACCCTCCTTGCTCACTTTCAGGCGAATGGGGCGATCGATTTGTAGATCCTGCACTGTGGCTTTATTCAAATCCAATCGCAAAACCTCATTGGAATAGGTGAGCAGGCTGTCGCCGGTGACTTTGGCGAAGTGCGGCTCGGACAGCGCATAGCGCCGCATGGCTTTCATCTTGAATCCGTCAACGTTCAGCCACCAGTTGCAGCGCTCGTTCTTTAGCACCCGCTCTTCAGAGCCGAGCAGATAGAGCGACGCCTGGTCAGGTAGTATGAAGCCGCCAGGCTTGAGCCAGCGATCGCGCGCCTCTATTACTTGCACCACATCCGATTCATAGAGCAGGCAGTGACCCATCCAGCTGCAAACAATGCCATCCACCTTGGCAATGGGCAGCTCCACCTGTGACAACCGACCATGCAGCACAGTGACTACGTGATCCCAGTGGTTTGCTTTGATCGCCAGTTTTGCATACCCGGTCACATTTGACTGATCTATGGCAAAGACACGAGCAGCGCCTGTACGGGCTGCCATCAAAGCCAGCGTTCCGGTGCCGCAGGCCAGAACAAGGATGTTACGTCCCTTAAACATATGTGCATTCTCCTTTATGGCCTTATCGAAGAAATCCATGTGTTGCTGATCTTTTTGGCGTGTCCGCATGGTCTCCAAATGAGCTGCGTAATCATGACGGAAGTCTGCCGACGTCATCTTGTCTACATCAAGCAGCTCCTCAGGTACTTCACGCGGTGGCGTTGGAAGCCGAGGGCAAGATTTCACTTGGCAGCTAAAGGGTTTGTGTTCTGGATGGGGATTATTGGCTGTTTGATTTGTACGGCGTAGGAGAGTATATCTTTTCAGCCCAATTTCAATCGAATATAAATTGATTGGGTTCGGTTCCAGTATCAGCTGCTCCATTGGGCATGGCGTGACCACCTTTTGGTTGTGGTTATTACGATCACATCCCATTGCCGTTGAAGGTGAGCGTGTCACTGCATGGCAAGGACGCTGCTGATGCTTTTGCTGCTTCTGTGGCCTATTCTCATTGGATTTGGTTGGACGTAAGAGCTCTGGATATGCGACTGCGTTTGATTTTGCAGCATTCACATTCTGAGATTCCTCACACTTCCAAGTCTCGTGGCTTGCATGAAATGTAGCCAAGCTAATCGTACGAGACTTTCTGCGACGATTATTGCCAGTCATTGTTTAACATTTTAAAAAATATTTGCAAGCAAAAGAGAATAATGCAAAATGGATGGCACTGACAGCTGTTCTTCGGTCTTAATGGTTCTGCAATTCAGTGTTGGCTAAGATGCATTCGGCTTGTGTGCTGCAGCCCTGGTTCTTCTTGGCGCGCGGCAAATTGCCGTTACCGTACTATTGATGTTCTTGCTATTATTATGCTCATGTATGTTTTTCTGCATTTCCACATGATCATGATGCAAAGTGTTCCACATATATATGTTACATATGTACATCGCGGTGTTCTGCCCTGCCCCTGTCCTCACCTGGCGATTGATGTGCTCAAGCAAGCATGACAAATGACAAAAATCTGTTGAATATGTTCAGCTGGCAGACTTTGTAAAATTAAGTGGATCTTTTCATTATGTAATTTGTTGTTACACACATAGTTGCTTGACTTAAGACTGCTAACTTTTCATATTAGATGATGTTATAATTTGCTTAACGCCTTTGTGACTATAAAGTATGTGTATATAATCCTGATCTAAACGATCTGCTGGGTACAAATTGCTTGGCATGTCTGTGCGCAGTTTCCAAACTGCCTGCTCTTTTGACTAGGTTAGGATTCATGCACAAAAAATGATACCTTGTCTATATGTTTGACCAATTTAATTTGCCAAACATTATCGAATTGGAGGTTTTAAGATTCTTTAATATATTCAAATATTTAAATATCGATAGATGTTACGATATTTGATTTAATGCCTGGCATCGATTCTTTAGAAGCCCTTAAGCGCTCACGACAGGACAGTATGTAAGTATGTATGTATGGTAAGTCTTATGTATGCACAGCTTTCTTTGGCACGTTGGGAAAAGGCAAACCTCTTGGTAATCTGAGTAGACCCATAACATATCATATATGCAACTGATGACATGTACACACTTAAACCTACATACATATGTGGCCATTAGCCATCATCTCGTGTATCGTCGCTTTTGCGTTTTTTTTTTTGTTGCCTGCTTTGGCTTAAAAATTAGGTTAAAATGTTTACTCGAGCATTGCAAGTAGGGCGAGGGCAGAGTTTCGGGTACGCGGAGGGGAACTGGCAATAACCTCATTCTGTGCCAGACTCTGACGTAAGAGAAGTTTGTGTTTGGCTTTTTTCTTTTTTTGTGAAGAACCATAATTTACAATTTTAGCTGCTGCTGTTGCTGCTCCTGCTCCACATCTGTTGCGACGATGGTTTGTTGTGGGGGCGTGTTTATTTTGAGTTTCAAGTTTTTGTTTTTGGGTCGATTCCTGAGCCTGGGCTTGTGTTCAACCAAAGTGACATAATATGCAGGCGGAATTGGAATTGACTTTGTTTACACTGGCCTTGCCCTGCCTTGTGTGTGTTGTTTGTCTTTGCCAAAGTTTGCAAACAGTTTTTGTTTGTGTTTTGTGTGTGTGTGTGTGTGTGTGCGTGTGTGTGCGTCTGGATTTTGGGGTCCTTTTTGATAAACGAAAAACAAATAGAACACTTGATTGCAACTTGGCCTGTTCGCATTGTTACTTTTTGTGGGTTTCGATGTTTATTTACGCACAATTTTTTATACTCTACATATGATATATATACACCTAACAGTTTGTTTTAATAATGAAAACTCTCCTATCCTAGATCAAGTATTTCGAATTGATATTTGTGGGTTTTGTGGAATAAGATGAAGAAACTCAGCACAACTTGTCTGATTTTAACCAAAATATACGTGCAAAATTAATGTTCTAGGAACTTTCGATTAGTCAAAAGCTGTGTAAAGCTGAAGTCATCGAATAATCTGCAGGTTGTATTTTCCAAAAGTTCTTCTTAATGTTCGCCTGAGCTAAGATGCAGGGGCACACACACACACTAAAATGAATGAGAACTCAGAGATCCTTGGTTGAGAAGGCAAATTTTCTTCAAAAACATGAAACAACTTCTGTTTGTCAAACACAATCACAACCAATCACCTTGGCCTGCCCATGATTGAGAAGGCTTCTTAGAAGTAGAAGGAACAACGGCCGGAAGACACTGAAAGATGGCAGCCCAGAACCCATATGGTGCATCTGGACTTGCGTCGGCGAACGTTAGTATAACTTTAGTATAAGTTGCCAATTAAGGCAATAGGAGGGAGGCTAATTTACAAAATTGTTAAAATTCTTATTAATTCAAACTTGTGTGAACATGTCAACCTTTTATGTCTTTTGGCAGACAGGACAAAGAGTTGTCTATCTATATGAGAATGATTGATAAGATGTGAGCATGTAAATCGAATCTGACCTTAATTTTTAACACACATAAATAACGCCATTCACTGTAAAGCACACACACACACACACAAGCAGACACTCATGCACATACACACACATATTTATATATATATTCACAATGTGTGTTACTGTAATGGCAATTAATTTATGCACGTCTGGGGCATTTTGTGCGTGCGTCTGGCATAGATAACGGTTATAATGAAATCTCTCTCTTCTACTCTTCTGTTCACATTATGCCCATTGCAATATGTATATATACATATATATATATATATATGTTAACACGCCCACAGGCGAAAGTGGAAGTGTGTTGTGTAGGCTTGTTATTCGTTTAGAGTCTATTCGCACACGCACAGAAAAAAAAATTTTCATAATCAAATTGAATTATTCATTGGCTCTAACGGCGGCAAAGGCAAATAAAATTCGATTAAAACATGCCGCTGCTGCCGGCAACAACTTCGCACCGTTATTCCAAAAGTCGACGTTTATTAGAGGCAATTGTTTTATATCTTGTTTCTTTATTTTTTCTAGCCATTGCGTTGGCTGGCAAAAAGACTAAGGACGCCTACGCAGAGTTTTGGTTATTGTTTGTGTCTGTGTGTCTCCATCTACATCTTGGAGCAGGTACTCATATATGGGGCTGTGCTTAGTTAAGGTATGAAGTTTGCCATTAAAATGTTAAATCAGATCACGAGAGCCACTTGGGAATAGCTAAGTGATAGCTTCAGGTTTTCATGATGGGACTGTCTATGATCTATGATGTCTATGATGACAGAGGCCCAATGTGGTATTATGTTAGTTTAAAGTGTTAAAATCAAAATAAAAACTCTTGGTCCTGGACGACTGACTGATTTAGTAAGAATGCTTAGGTCAAACCACACTAGCTACATGGCTAAAATTATCACACAAGTAATTATGTATGCGTAGGTAAACACTAACAAGTTTTGTTTACAAACACCATTCTGAAAGTGGATCAAAATCGAGGTCAAAGTTTGCATGCATATGTTTTCCTTTGCTGTAAAGTTCGTAAGCAAGCAGATGGTGTTTTGAAAGCTTTATAGGCTGCTACGTTTGTAAACAAGGCAAAGAGTTCTGCACATCGATCGGCCTGTGCTTTTGTTATATATGTGGGCTTCTGAGAGCTTTAAAGTTTGTATTGATCTGTATTTGGTGTTCTGAATAGACTCATTGGTGGTGGGCTTTTAAAACGGCAGCAAATTCGTAAGGGGCTGTCTCAAATGAAATGATGCTATGCATCAAAGATGCAAGATTACGCTGGGATCGAGTGGTGGTTAAGGTGTTTGGCTCTACTACCAAAGATTTATTTTCAAATTCTTTTTATAGATATTTATTGGTTGCAAAATATGGGCGGTATTTGCAGAATTGTTTTATATATATTTATATTGGAGGTGTTTCCTGTATTCTACAAAGGAATCCCTCAAAAACATTTGCAAGTTCAGAAGTTTATGGTTTCGAAGCAATGTCAATGATGTTCAATTTAACAAAAATTTATTTCTATGTTAACAAATTTGCAAACTTTCTTGTGAAAAGTTTCATCGCAAAAGTATGCATGTTCTATATATTTATGTGAGCGTTTTATTGTGGGCGCAATAATGACAAATGAACTATGTTACTGCAGATGTCAGCACAGCTAAAATCAATTTGTCAAAGTCTACATTTTTCCTCTGTTGCCTCAGCAGCCATCAACTTCATCTTTCGTTTCTTAGCTGGCGGCTGGCTTACAGGTCTTTGTTGGCTTTTGGCGTGCTAGCTGGCTGGGTCTACTTTCAGTCTCAAAAGCCACAAATTTAAAGCCGCCTTAACGTCTTTTGGCCGCACACACCATGGCAGAGGTTGGCCTAATGAGCTTTATGTATTGTTTCTCTTATATATTTTGAATTTTGTTTTTGGCAAAAGAACCACAATCTATAATCCACAAAGTCGGCATGAATGTGGGTGAAGTGTGCACACCGTATACACCTGTAATTTGCCTGACGTGATCCATCATCAAAGCAAATAAAGCGCCTCAAGGCCGAAATGGGAGACGAAGCTAGCTGTTCAGCTGCTCAATACGCAAATCGTTTAAAGACAAGGCAAACAGCCAAAGAAAGCATGAATCAATAAGAGAAGCAGCAAGCGGCTTTCTTGCGGATAAATTGAATTTGTTGCCATTATAATAAAGACATTGATGGAAGTGGTGGCGCCGCAGTCAAAATCCAGCTGGTGATAAAAGTTGAATGCCAAATGGGGCTGGGCCAGGCGCAGACGCACGATTCAGACAGAGACTCCGACTCAGACGTGTGGGACGTGCTGTGCATGTCAGTCAGCCGCCAGGCACTGGATACAATGGAGGGCAGAAAGTTGGGACACCCAGACAGGCATTGCATAACATGAACAAGAACAAGAACAAGGAACATGATGAGCATGATGATGATGGTTGCAGGAGTAAGAGGAGACCCACCAGACACAGTAAAAGGCAAAGACAAAGCACAGGCAATAGGAGCTCCCCGAATGGCCGTTACATAACTTACATAACGCACAACGCACAAGGCGGTGACGACGACGAAGCAATTTAAGGATGTCTGTCTGCTGCGAGCTGTTGCTTCAAGGACTTTGCCTCCTCTGCATGCTCAAACTTTTCAGATGGCACTCACTGTGCTTGCGCGTCCCTACCAAATGATTGAGGAGTGGCTGGTTGGTTCTCTGATTGTCTGTCTTGTCTGTCCTGTCTGCGGCCCCAAAAGGGAATAATGCAAAGAAGAAGAAGCGACTGAGTAGAAAAAGTAGAGAGCAACTTTCGACACGTGTCGCCTTCGCACTCTACTTTTCTGCATTTGGCCTAGAGATGGGCGCCCGACTGTCTCACGCGTTTCAGGCCTTAAAATTTAAAACCTCTATCAACCTTAATTGTCAAATGACAAAGTTGTAATTATTGTTTCTCCTTCAAATAGGATCAGCCGATTGTGTTCGTCCCTCCAATTGGCTATGACTGGCAAACCCTGGTCTACAATTTACCCAGTTATATGCAAGGTTTCACAGATGCAAAGATGTAATTCGTCAACCGATATTTGAATGCCTTAAATCTGGCTTTCAAACTGAAAATAAGAACCGCTTATATCTACATTTGCTCTTCTTCTTAAGTCCTTAGGACTCGTACAACATTTCGAAGGGATGAGTCATACAAAATCATAGAATATTTATAGTAAAGCGTGCTTATGATACGTCACGGCTCATTACTAAGACGTAAATGAGTACGGGGATATACTTACGGGTACAGAATGTTCCGGCTCGGTTGGCAAAAGTGCTGTTGTTGTTGCTGCTGTTGCTGCTGCTGCTTTTGCTGGTGCGGCTGACGATGATGCTAGTGGTAGGGCCAGAGCAGAGGCAGTGGCTGAGCCAATCGCCGGCAGCTTCTCTTGGTTGCTTTTACCGTTACCGCTGCCACAGCTACGCCGTCGTTGCGACGACCGTCGTTTGTGGCGTATCCTGCTCGTTGTTGTTGTTGCAAATGCTGGCAAGGATGTTGTTGCTGCTGTTCTTGTTGTCGTCGTCGTCGTCGTCGTCGATATGCTAGTTGAGTGAGGGCGGCGCGCAATGATGGCAACCAGAGCGCTTCCACAGGCCAGACAAACAGATAACCCAATGGCGATTAGCAACAGGCGACCTGCAATAAACATATAGAAATATCAAGAATTTACTAAGAGACCGCAACTCATGGTGAAAGTGAATTTCAAAAGAAGAAAATTAAAAGAAAAAACTATAAACAAACCGTGAGTTACGAAATGTTTAAACTAAAACTGACTAAAAATAGCCAGACACAGAGATATACATATGCATATGTATATATGGTTAAGTGCCGTGTGTGTGGCACAAAAGGCAGCGCAAATAACAATGAAAATACAATAATGAAACAATAAAAGTGGAACCCGTACATTGCTTGGCCCCCGTTCCTAACCCTTGCCCGTAGTCGTACCCACGAGACCGTTTCGTATCGTAATCGTATCGTACAAGGTGCGTTTCGTTCTGTTGCCCTATAGACACAACCGTATATATGTCTATGTCTTTCTATCTATACATATGCATGAACCAGACACCATCATATAGACCAGGCCACATATCGTACCTAGTCAGACATATCTACATATATGGCTACATACATACATATGCGTCTAGACTAGATAGCAGACGACTTAAGTGATACAAGCACACATGCGCAATTCATCGGGTTTGCCAGTGTGTGTACTATATATATATATATATATATGTGTGTGTGTGTGTGCGAGTGTGTGTATGTAGGCAGTATGATAAACAAAAACACAAGTCTGAAGGCTATAGACAAACTTGACTGACATTTAAATACCCTGTAATACCATTACAATGCCAAAATTAGTATCAAACATTATTAAAACAAAACCCTGTCAGACTTGTTGAGTTTGATAGATAATGTAGAAGTTCGCATACATGCCATAATATAGGTAGATTTAGTGTAATATTGAGATTTTCGGTAAACTGGTTGAGTGTGGTTTTGTCCTTTAAATATTATTTATAGGGTTCACAAATGAAATGAAATAGAAACTGTTCTCTATATTCATATCTTGATCTAGAAATTTTGCAGTTTGCAAAACTGTTCGACATCTTTCGTTTACAATTATCTAAATGTTATAATGTTGCTCATTCGCCATGTAGTGCAAACAAAGACTATCTATCAACAGATTTGGATTCTACATCATACTACTTTCTATATAAGCAAGTCATACTTTTCAAATATTACTCATACGTCATGTGATACATTACAATTATTATCAGCATTGACGTCAGCTGGAAATGCTAGCGGAAGAAGGGATGACCAAGTTGTTATCAGATATAGTGGAATTTCCGTCCGACGAAACGAAATTATTGGACAATTTTTGAGTTTCTAAAATATATTATTACTAATGTTTGAGTTCCTAAAATATATTATTACTAATTCAGCCATAAAAAGTTGTGTGGAAAATATATTAAGGATTTGTTTAATAAAACTATAAAATTCTACACAAATATTTTAAAAAATTGTTTGTTTAATTTTGTTTATACATTTTAGTAAGCTGTAAATATTTTTGCAAATACTCAAATTTACCTTATAAGAAACCTTAGGAAACTTTCTATATATCAAACAGATATTGAATATGTTTTCATTTGGCCTACTTCTGCAAATGAGGTAAATATTTGCACAAATAGATTGTCTGTCTGTCTGATCTCAGCTCTGGTTCCACTCGAGCGACGAAGATTATGTAAAAAAGTGAATTATATTGCTTTAATAAAATGTAGCTTATTTATTCTATTTTAATTGTTTTGGCATTTTATATAAGAAATTGCTTGATTTTATGATTATTGCCAGTGATCCCATTACCATTTGCAGTTCAATATTATAATAGACTCATATGAAAAGGTATAGGCAAATCTGTGCTTGTTCTCTAAAGCACCTTGTTCTATGAATAAATCTAATATGAGAAATAGTTTTATTATTTAAAATATTATTATAATGATTTAATCACATCAAAATCTAGTAAATACAGATTTATATATATATGCATTTTCCTATTGCCTTGTTTGCATGTTTCGACTAAATTATACCTAATTGATCTGGTTTCTCTTTGAAGGGTATCGTTCAAAAGTCAGACTAGACATTCTGATAGAATGCCAGACACACAGAGGCCGCCGCCGATGATGTTGTTGTTATTGTAACACATACACACAAACACACACACACACAGACACAGATATGCAGTCCGATAGCCACAGAGACATGCGAAAGCTTGCGCAACAAGGTTTTACAACTTTGCAAACAGTAAGTACGAGTATGTCCCATGACGGCTGCGCTTTAGCTGTCTGATGATATACAGTTACAATAATAACAACAACAACAACAGCAACAGCAACAGCAACAACAACGACTAAAGCAACAACACGAATTAAATGAGCGCGCAATTTCATCAAGGCGCTGCATGACGCAGCTGTGATAGAGCAAAGGGGAGACGTCTCTTTTTCAGTTGAAATTGATTGAAAATGCAAAGGGGTGGTTGCCTTGACTCCCCATCCTCTGCCGTTCACCGCTCTCTTCATCATACAGTCGCGTGTTTGTCTTTTCTTTTTTTTTTTGCAAACGATCACTGAATGAAAATTGAAAATGAAAAGCTTGCGACACGTTTTGGCAACTAACAGCAGTTATAAGGAGGTGGGGGAGCGGAGCCTCATTCACTCACTCAGTAATTTATGTTTGAAATGAAAAGAGAAATGTTTTTGTCTTTTTGTTTCTGTGCGAACACATTATACGATATACAGGTTTCGGTTTCGGAATGCCAGACGGATAGACGATAGACGGATAGACACAGAAGAAAAGTTAATCAACTAAAATTAAAATGTACAATAACAATACAAACAATACCAACGGCTACAACGACTACAACAATATGTCAACAATGTCTGCTGTCTGGCCTGACTGACTGATTCGGTCGGGACTCTTGACTCTGCGTGTGTATTCACATTTTGTGACCGCTCGTCGTCTGGCTCCAATTTTACAACAAAAGCAATAACAGCAACAACCGGTGACTTTTGCGCATTCCCAGCCGACAGCCAGCAGGTGAGTCAACCAGCCGCGCCATGTTGTTGTTGTAGCTTTCATTGTTGTTGCCGCCGCCGCAGTTGGTTGTCATCGTCTGCCGTTTTGCCTTTAGCATTGTTTTAGATAATTCCCAAATACCCTTTGGTTATACAAATCTGATCAGGTTGTGCTGGACTTGGCCATGGCAACTTTCTTGCACTGACAATGAACAGGTTTTCACATGAAGGCAATCTTCGTTCAAATGGAGTTCAAACGGGCATCCAATCGAATTGCTTTGGCTCCTGTGCTCTGAGAAAGATTCTATTCAACTTGGAATCCCTTTTGCCTTTAGTATGTTTCCCTTCTGGCGGGTTCTGGGAATTCAATGATATGATGTTGTAATGGTAAGGATGAGGTCTGTTTCCTAGGGTATTCTTTCAGTTCAACTTTACTTTGACTTCACTAATTTGCTGACGCGTTTTTTAATTGCTTCGATTGTAATTTTTATCGCGACATGGGAATGATTGAGTACGTCTGCAACGCATATACATATGTATACCTATATAAATGATCTAACCAGCGGCTACATTATATATCTGGATAACTTAGATCTTTAACCAATATGGACTCGCCGCAAATCAGCTAAGTAATACAAAATGAGATGAGAAAGCATTAAGAAATTTGCGCAATGTGCAAATTTCAAATTTGAAATGTTTACTAAACAACTTAACAACTGTTTAGTCTAGGTGGCAACACACATACACACACATGCACAACTAGAGAGGCCCACCAGTTGGCCACCAATTGGCCAACACTTGAAGTTCACTCAAGTCTATTTTTAAATTGGCAACTGCCTGCATCTCAGTGGGCATAAAACGTGTTTGCCTTACCAGGCCAGGCCGGGCCAAGCTCCACACAAATCCCAGCAAGCGACAGAGAGCAGGAGAGTTCCTTGACCGACAGATAACAATGCCATGCCATGCTATATACATATATGATAATCGCCCAATTTTCAGTCTTGGGGCAATTGCAATTGATTAAAGTGAAAGGAACAAGCGACTTTGGAGGTGAACTCAGTTGAAATACGCATATAGCATGAAATTTGCATATGTATGGGTGCACGAGGGTGGCACTTAAAGTTAATGGTCATGGTAATAAATGGATTTTAACTGTATTCAAACGAAAGACTTCGAAGTGAGTTCAGGGAAAACCAGGGTGATAAATAAGATGGCTATGATCGTACACTGCAAAAATATATGAACTAACGTTGATGAAGGATGGGTATAAGATATGAATACATTGCTTAACACAGCAGATTAGAAAACTGTTAAAACCAAATTCGAATTATATGAAATAGTTTCTTAAAAGACTAAGTTAGTTTGGATGATTATATGATGTCGAAACTCTTCATATACTCTTCAACCCACCCTCGTATGTATGCAAGTACTTGTACATATGTTGAAACTTTGATGCGCAACTTGAAAACATTTCTAAAAGCTATTAATTTAATGATTATGATGGCACCGCTAATGACAGTCAAGTGCATTCGACTATCATGTAGATTCCCCCTCCCGTTTTCCTCTCACTTTCCATACACTCAATCGCCCTACCATCAAGTCAACCAACCAACCTACACAAAGGCAACGTGCTCATTTTTTTCGGTTAGTTTAGTTTATATTGGGGATCATTGACACTTTAATTGATGTCAAGGTTAGGAAACTGAAACTGAACGCAACTGCAAATCAAGTTGATTCAAAGGCATTATCATTTATATTAGCATGATACTACAATACCAGTCTATATGACATTGAACTTGAAAGGAATTTCAAATTGAGTTGTGTTTAGCTTAGCTTTAAGCTGACTTGTAGGTGTGGGATGGATGGAGCATCTGCAGCTGTGACTGGCGGATTGTACATACATACGTAGCGACTCGATTTGATATCTGCTTGCGTTATTATGATGCAATTTACTAGAAAATTTCAAGATTTTGTTTGCTTGTGAATAGGTAAGTAACTAAATTAGCATATATATATATATACAGCTACTAGACGTTGTAGATGAGCCCAGCAACAGCATCAGCACACCACAGCACATTCATTTGATAGACAACCGCCTCTATTCAAGCCCAACTGACGTCAGAGTGTGGCCAAGACTATGCCAGCCATCTAGCCAGCCAGTCAGCCCAGACGGCCCAGACGGCCAATGTAAACTACGTGAATATCTCTGGCAATTGCGAATTGCGGTTTGGGTTTGCGTTTGGGTTTGATGCGATGATGATGATTATGATGATGATGATGATGATGAGAATGAGGCATGGTCAGCTGCTTTAGTCTTTTTGCCAAGAATATTTTTGTGAATTTAACATTAAATGTATATACAAATTTTCAATATCAAGCAGACAGCAGAAAACAGGAACTAGAATGCGGTCCAAAGGCACAACAAAATTTCAACTTTTGCACACAAAGTAGGCAAAGTACATGAATGAATGTTTGCTGTAGACATTTAAATACCCTCGGCGATAATAATCTCATATAAATATATATTCACAAATGTAAATGATGGATATGACTACATTTTATATGCAACTATAATGAAATGGAAATTATATCAGAATACTGAAATTCTTATATCAATTGTTTAAGATATCTGATATATCTGAAGCATAAATTTACATAAAATGTACAAGCCTATACATATATATATGTATAAAAAAATGCATTACAAAGCTGTCTGTCAGACGTAAAGGGGGGGTTAGCACTGAGGCAACCCTTTTGAAATAACGCTGCACAGCAGCGGCAGCAGCAGCAGCAGACACAAGTAGAAAGAGCATAAGGCTCAAAAGCATTTGGGGGCTGACAAAACCGACGAATGCAAATGAATGAAAAATGCAAAAAGTGTGGCGAAAAACTGCACAAAAAAAAAAGAAAAAGAAAAACAAGAAAAAAGCTGAAACCGCAGACATAGACAGAGATACGAGACGGTAACGACAACCTCGCCCAGTCCCAGGCAATGGCAACGTAGATGAAGCTGATGATGATGAGTTGGCTCGTGTTTGCTGCCTGCCGTTTTGACCTTTACCGGCTGCAGCAAAAATATTACAAAAACAAAAACGTTAAAAACATTAAAATTGCTTTTAATCACCCAATAGGAAACGGGCTGTGAGGGTAAAACGTAGTCATTAGCGTTGCGCTGCATTTCATAATTTCAAACGAATTAATTATTGGAAATCACGTGGCGCAAAAGTTATGCGCATACACAATATGCCGATTACGTATACGCAGCGTATGATTTTAGATTTAGTCATTTCATAACTGACAAATCGACAAATATACACTAAAAAAAGCTAATTAGAGCTGGGTAGGTAAGGTAGACTGGTGGGAAGGGAATATGGAAATACATTTTCATGAATAAATATTTAACAAATTTCGTTAAAATCTGAAAGACGCAGGAAGTCATTTTCAGAGACTTCACAGATTTGAGGGTTCCCAGAAGCATTCAAAAGCGTAGCTGAAAAGCCACCGTAGTGTAAAAAGGTCCACAATTACTTAAATATACTTGTTAATACCCATGCCCGTATCTATATCCCAATCGAAATCGTCTGCCATTAGCGTCAGCTTCGCTATACACTTTGCACCGGCTGGCTGACTGACTGACTGGCTGACTGTTTCGCAATTAAGTTCACAGAGTTGTCTAGACGCAAATCCGCCTCCACCTTGCCTGCCCCCTCCCCCACCCTCGGGTTCACCGTTTGTAAACAATAACGATAAGTCGAGTTGGCTTCGCCTAGCCTCTGCCTCTGCCTCTGTCTCTGCCTCTTCATCTGTTTCCTGAGCTTCGCTTCAATGCAACATTGTGTCATACTTTTGTTGATTTTGTGCTATTTGCCTGCTGCTGCTTTTATTTTATACTATTTCTTTTCCTTTTTTGTTTTTTTTTTGTTTTTTTGCCCCATTTGTAATTTGTCGTCGGTGAGTGTGAATCTGCCTTCTGGCCGGGCTGCTGGCTTCTGATTGAGCTTCTGGTTTGTTTGCTTCGTGCAGCTGCATGCAAATATTGAAAGAGGCTTCGAAATATTACGCAAAAATTGCCATCCATTTGGCATTGTTTGACTAGAAGGAGAAGGGGGAGAACTAGGTGGAGTGGGGAGGGTGAGCAGGAAGATGAATGTGTTATATCTGTTCAATATTTTGCTTTTTGCTTTGTTGCCACTAGGCTTGACAACTGTTTGCTTTCTGAGCGGGGGCACAACAAATAGAGCCGGGCAATGACTCATTGACCTCGTTTCTGTTTGCTACTGTTGTTAGAGAAGGATTTTGCTCAGCCCCTCTTTTGGCTGCATATGTGGGTCAGTGCGTTAGTGGCGGCAGTCTAGTTGTTGGGGTGGGCCCCAAAAAAGTCCTAAACTAGTTTATGCTAGGGTAACGTTTCCTCTAAGGGTCGTCGTTGCCCCTAAGGCACCAGCAGGGGTAGGCTACACCTTAACAACTTGGCAGCCCTTGTTCTAGAGGGGCCGCCTTGTCAGCCCCTGATTACGACTACATGGTGTTGTACCTGGTGTTCTTGAGTTTTGAATAGTGTGTTACCCAGTTTGAAAGTGCTTAACTATGTCATCTTCAAAGCCTTACAAGACTACAACAAAAGATGTCTAACTATGGCATGGCATAAGCTGAATTTGTCGGCGTTAGGGGAGATGAAATCTAGCCCCGGAACACGAGTATGAGTATTGGTCAAAGGCATTCGGTTGACTAGATAGATAAGTGGATAGACAAGCAAACAAAAAAAAAACTAAGGATTGGTCATAGCCGCACGTGCGCTTACACGGCCCTTGGCATATGAATAAGTACGTTGGTTAGCCAGAAAGGGGGATTTTTTTGTTGATACGAATTTGTAGTTAGACTAAGTTTATTCCTTATTAAGAATAGGCCAAAATATTCACAATATAAGATCGCTATAATCTCAAATAGCGAGTTGTATATATCTATTCCACCATTGCCATGACACAACCTTAACAAAGACTTCGTTGCCAATTTCTAGTTTCGCATACGTAATGCCCTTTCCCGGTTACTCATACACAGAGAGGCCACACATATATTACTTTTGAAATTGCATTGGACTTTCGCAAACCTTTGATTATCAATAAGTTATCAATGGGTATGAAAATGATTCCAATTGTTTCCTTGCCTTTGTCCCAACAACAATAGCTTATTCATAAGACAGACCAATGTATCAGTTCCGACTGCAATGGTGCAGCCTGTCCAAAATTTGTTAGCAAAAAAGAAGATTTAACAGATATTTTGTATTTGCAACAACAAAAGTCACCACAGTCACAGTCAGAAATGGCGTTTATCTACCTAAACCAGCTATCACAAAGGTGAAGCGTGCAAATTGATAGTAGCGTGTGTAACAAATTTGTTTTTAACGGCTGCAAAAATATATATATACATATAGTCAGTTGGCCAGTTAGTCAATCAATCAGTTAGTCAGTTATTGCGTTTTGGTTCTCGCCAAACAAAATGATTAGTGAAAGCCTATTAATGGGTTTTTAAGTAAAGTTATGGATTCTTATTAAAAGCTTTGATTGTTTTTGGTCTAGAATTTGGTTGTCGATTCGCAAACTCTCGGAATCTGGCTAGCATATGTATTGGTGCTATAAATATATATAAATGTGTATAATCCAAAGATAAGCCAAAGCAGACATCGACCGTTGTTGAAAGTTCAGCAAGTGGTTGAAGCCAAAATCACACTCAAATAAATAAAAAAAATCAACCAAAAAAGACAGCTGAGCAAAGTCGTTAAAAAAACACTATAAAATGAGTTGGAATTGCGGATGTAGAGGCTCACGAAAGTGGGGAAAAGTTTTCTGTTTGTCATTGCTCTGGGGAGTGCATAAAAATTGATTGCATACATCCTCCTGGGTATGGACACTGAGGAGGAATGGGCTAATGTTCAAAAGGCCCACTTTAAGCGACCAACTAAAATCAACAACTTGCCTTGGATGCTGTGTCGCATAGAATATGCTTTTCGTTGGAAACTAGAACATTTAGTGCTAGAGCTAAACAGTCTAAGAAATCGTTTATTTTCGGTAGATGTTTGCTGAATTAGTTCAAGATAAACTCCAAGGAGACTTGACTGCTTACACAAAGAGATTGCCAGACCTAATGCTATTGGCTTTTTAAAAACCTGGGAAGTCGACCTCTGAGATGTTTAGCTCTTGATATCATCAGTTCGCGAGAGAGAGGGAGATTAGTTCACCACTACACTAACAGTTGTTTTTTGGTGCTCTTGCTTACAGTACCTTCGTTAGAGCTGAAACTGTAAGACCCGAAAGTCTTGATGACATTTTACCGGTAGTTATCTAACTCAACATACTAATCAAAGCTTTACAGCACGCAAAACGGTGGCAGCATACGAACGTTCATAGAAATATTTCACGAAGTCGTGACAAGAATGTGCCTACTCAGGTTAAAAGCCCCTCAGCAGCAACGAGACTTCAGTAACAACAGCAGACTATATGTGTATTTAGTAGGCAGACTTTAGGGTATATAAAAAACGAGCAACTTATATTCCTAGCGGCGGCATTGCCTTTTGATGTCAGGTTAGCTACCATGCTGGTAGTAATTCAAGACACTGCACACTGGACAAAACGGTCAATCTGGCGAGAAGTAACGAATAAGTTTTAAAGCGAAAAACTAATCCCTTGTTTGATATTCTTCCTTAATTATGAGTAATATAAGGCAAATTTGAAGATTAACCAAAACCAATTTTTTAAATATAAAATATATAATAATTTCATCATTTTTTTTCGCAGTTTCCCAAGTCAGCATAGCAAGTCGAGTTGTTGGTTCTTTCAACTTGGATTCCGATTTTCGATAATTTAAATGAGTTTCTTGGCATAGCTGTTTGATGAACCTATCTTAATCTTAAATATTTCAAAATACATGCGTTTCATCAACATTTCTTTGTTGACACAGTCTCATCAAGACTCTTTTAGAGTTCGACATTTTGCCTTCAAAGTACAAGAAACTAAAGGGTTGCCGCAAGTCTCAGATCAGGAACTCATATAAAGACGGAAAGAAAAGTTGCGTTCCACGAAAGTTCCATGTTCTTTAGAACGATCTTCTATCAATGTTAGTTTTAATAACGGTTTACCACTACAACATATAAGAAGAGGACGCACACATATTTTGGTTTTATAAATAGTAAACAAAACTAATTTAACAAGTTGTTTAAAATCTTTACCTTTTATCAAGCATGTCTCAATGCACACACAACTGACACATGTGCTCACTTGGCCAGTTCACAGCTGATCAACTATCGATCACAAATAGTATCGTTGGAGTCTTAGCTATCGATAGTATATGAAATACCTGCGGAATTCAACAATTTAAATTTGGCCGTTTCGACCAGTGTGCACTGTGCCCAAGCTGAAGCTGGCCGGCATATCGGCAACATGAAACATAATGAGTCTCTAAATTTAGTTCAATTTAATTATCCATTATAGACACACAGCAGGCCTGAATAGTTTAAGCAATAGATAGATCCGACAAACTATTTTGATTGCTTTGCCATGGCGAAATTAATGTTTTTAGGGTCAACTGAGATTTGCTTGAAAACATTTATAAGGAACAGTTCAACCAGACGGACAGACACACACACACACAAACACACACATAGATACAATAGAAAGAGAACGGCATAAAACATTCATCTCGTGGCGCAAAACAATAAATTTTGTTTGCAATTTGCAACAGTATCGTGTAGCAGCAGCAAACACACCATGCTCATGCTCATGCTCCCGCCACACTGTGTCCACCTCATTCAGCTCGAAAAATATAAAAATAAAATGCGGCAGACAATGTAAAAATGAAGAGGCAAGAAGCAGAGCAGACAAAATATCAAAACAGAAAAACAAAAGCGCGCTGCACAACACCAGACGCCGACTATGCAATTTTGTTGTCATTTCTCGATCTTTTTTTCGTTCATTGCACAAATTACAACAACAGCAACAACAACTAGCCGAGAGAATAACAACAACCCAGACACATGGGCTTTGACAATTTTGTTTGCTTTTCTTTTTAGCATGACGCGACAATTTGTCTATCTATTTTTAACTAACGTTGTCCCGCTCTCACCCTAATGTGTCCGACATTTCATGAATATATATATATATATCTATACATAAATGTATACAATGTACGTATGTGTTCTTTGGCACGCCCACTGGCTCTGTCTCGCCCAAAAAAATGTGCCTATACATAATTATAAGACGAAATATATATATATATATATCTATGCCTATATATATATATATAGTTTCGAGGCCTATGCTACAGACATTGGAACACTATTGGTACAGGAATTTTATTTTGATTTTTATGAGGCCAACCAAAAACAACACAAGATATGTCTCTTTGAAACAAAAAAAAACCAACCAATTTTAAGTTAATTTGAATTTGAAAATTTTGAACTCCTTTGGTTTCACGTTTTAGACTTTTTTTGTTTTTTTGCCCCATGTCCTTAATTTAGGCACGCCCCCTCATTATGTTCCGGAATTATCAGCAGACAGTGCAATTAACAAAAGCAACAACAATTTTTTTTGTTGTCTTCCGTTTTTTGTTGTTTTTTTTTACCATACACAAAAAAATGTGAAAGAAAATTGGACCACAGAAAAGTATGAGTATACGCAGGAGTATTTATATTTGTTAATATATCTCACAGATATAAATACGTAGGTGTGAGTCAGTGAACCAAATTATAGGCATAATAATCTTAATCTTAATCATTTTCGTTCCAGCGAAAATATTTCGAACATAATAGATTTACTTAACATGTGTATGATTTTGTACAACAGATTTCTACTAAATTATACCTAACCTAACCTATACTCTTTTGCCTGTAACTGTCAAGTCTCTCACTTAGTTCTTCACACAGAAACCAGTAATCACATTTTACTAATCATTAATAAATAACCTGCATGATTTCCAAGGTAGACAACTGATACAATCAGCATAAATTCTACACTATGTAAAAAGGGATTTCGTTCGTATCCTTTAAAGACTTTTGTCACATTTGCTGTCACATTTGTCAAAGATTTTGGTTTTCAAAATGCAGGCGAACTTCCTTGCAAACGAAACATTTGCTTGTGCGGAAGCACCTCAACCAATTCATTCTTGAAGTTCCACTCAATGTCAATGTCCAGGTGATTTTGGCGACGCACCATGGTGAATCTGCCGCGCAGTACATCGTCCACTAAAACCGGTAGGTGATCGTCGATCTGGAAGATAGTTTGCTTCCACTGGGTCTCCGGGGCCCGAGGACTAGTCGTTACCATCACCGACTTATGAATTTCATTTCTAGGAAAACAAAAGTCAAAGTAAACCATGAACCAATGGGCCAGCGTTTGGCGCATGCAGAGCAGCTCGAATGGCACGCTGAAGCTGAGATCCTTCAGTTTTATGATGTTCATGTCGATGCGGCGGAGCCGGCAACGTTGGGTGACCACTAGGTTGCTCTTTATGCTGGTAAGCAAAGGCGTGCGCTGCATTATAAGTCCGGCCAGGGACATGTCGAATCCAGCAAAGCGCGACCAGACATGCCGAGGCTGTTCCTGGTCACGGGGATGCTGAGACGCCACAATATACAGATTCGCACGATTTGGAAAAATGCTGCCGCCGGGCTTGAGCCACTTGTCGCGCGCATAGATAACGGCTTCTAACGCGGTGCTGTACATGAGGCAGGCTCTAGGGAGAGGAGAGACAGATGAATGAAAATGTGGGGAAGCTTTTGGCTGGCATGCGTACCCCATCCACTTGGAGATTATTATGTCCACAGCCGGTAGCTTGACCTCCTCGATCTTACACTGCATCACTTCTATCACCTGCTCAAACCGATTTTCGCGCACCACCTGACGGGCGATCTGCGCAAAATCGCTCGGCTCTACGGCATAAACGCGCGCCGCTCCCTGCTGTGCTGCCCACATGGATAACAGAGCACTGCCACCGCAGTGCACCTCGAGGACGGTGGCGCCCTTGAAGAGGTTTGAGTTTTGCTTTATGGCTGCTTTAAAGCCCATCATGGTTGCCTCGTCTCGTATGACGACTTCCTGCTTTTGCAAAAATTTTAAGTATGTTTCTGGAGCGATGGGGTTGCAGTTCTTCTTGGAGCAAGTATGGCCAGAGAGTGATAGATTCTGCAGCTTCACTATAGCCTGGGATGAGGATGGGCACTTGTTGCCATCAGTAATAGTTTTCGATTGCCCCGAAACGTTCATGGTAAATATGAGTTGTCAATGTTTTGCAGAATGTGTTTATGTTTTGGTTGTTTCCATTTCTGGCCCTATCGATGGCACTTTGGATATATCGAGTTCATACTTTATTGCGGAACTATCGATTGTTTTTTTCTCAATCGATATTAAGAACAGTAAACCAAAACGAAAAGAAACGAAGTCTGCTGCTCAAATAGATAGATAGATAGAGAGAGAGAGAGAGAGAGAGAGAGAGAGAGCGAGTATGTGTGGTTTTTTTTGGTTATGTTTGTGAGGAGAGCCTAACAGTAAAAACAGTCAACTGTTATTTGCGGGCTCTGCCTAAAACTGATCCTTGGATCGTGTTATCTTGACAACAGTTGAAAAATCTATGTAGTGAATACCCTCGTTCACTTTTTTTGGTTCTCGTTGTTGTGTTTTTCTGATTCACACACGTGTCTGTACAGAAATATATATAAATTCACCCACCATATCGGACCAGACAGAGCCACCAATGTGATAGTTAACAATGTGATGCGACATTTTATATTTTTAGCGTTTTTGTTTTGTTTTGGCCGATTGTAAATGGTTTCTGGCTTATTGGGGGTTTTCGGAATAGTCTGGCGGTTCTTTTGCGGGATTTCTCTCATGGCTTTTAACTTTCTATGTCACGATGATGTAAGCCAGAAGATAGGCACTTAATAGTAGCATTAGTTTTGGGTGGCCCGACCTGTCTAGACTATGTCTGGCTACACCCAGGCAAAAACAATTCAAAATATAATCGAAAGGTCAAAGAAATTTTCAATCGGGAGCACTCCAACAAGCGTCTTAAACAAAAACTACCGTTAGAATCTGTCAGCGGGACGATAACCCCCACCATTCATGTGCATTTTGTAGTTGCTTAATTTTCTATTCGGCTTTGTGAGCTCCTTCCGCAGCGGCATATTTTTCTATTGCGACTTAGCTAAAGAGCCCTGGGAGCCAAAAGAGCCACTGCGTGCCCATCGCTGGTTTAGATGAAAGATTGATAACGTATATGACTGGTAGATTATGACAAAAAAAAACCCGACTGCTTGATACTAAATGGTTTCAAATCGACTTATTACTATAAATTTTTATTAACTTGATCAATTATCAATGGTTGAATATGGAGTTCAAATTCAAGTTAAAATTCAAAATGAAATTTTAAGTAGCTTAAAAACTTGTATGGCCTTTAAAAGTTTATGATCAATGGAACATATAAATTACTATAATAATTTTTTTCTAAAACAAGATTCACGAGGAAAGTCTTACGATATTACACTTGTAATTCTCAATACATATATATATGTATATATATATATATATATATATATATACATATACTACATACAAATCGTAAACATATTATATACTATAAATGACAATCAATGAAAATTGAAATTACTATTCATATTGCTGATTGTAAGTGATACAAAGATACATAAATATACCAAACACAAGCACAACACATAAAGAAAACAACAACAATGACAACAACAACAACAACAACAACATAGCAGAGAATATTACGTAATATAACGTATAAATTCGCATACAAAGAATTCCTATTGACCTACATTCTCAAGGATTTTCAGACAAACGAAAGAATGAGCAGGCGAAAATGAAACGAAAGCCCCGAAAATGCCAAAGCCATAAAAAGCAGGAAGTTGCGCATTTTGTATGTGTGCCTGTGTGTGTGTGCGTCTGTGCCGCAAAAGGACGTACACACACACACAGGCACACATACAAGCCCAGGCGCATAGACATAATAACATTGTGCATGTGGAGCACGCGAAACGCAAATAAATCATTGATGGGGGCTGCCATATGAAGAGATAGAGCAGAGCAGAGCTGAGCAGTATAGCAACTGGCACTGGAGTCATATGTGTGTGTGTGTGTGTGTGTGTGGCTTGGATGCGTGTGTGAGTAACACCAAATGTAGGCCACAGGCAACTCAGGCGGCAATGGGCTCGCCAATGTTATTGCCGGTCTGCGGGGTTAGGGATGGCATGTTTTGCGGTTCTGTTTTGCTTGTTGCCAACTTGCTTAGTTTCGCATTAGGCTTTCGGTCTGGTCTGCGAACAGTCGAGACAAATTTCCAAGAACTCAGCTCTCCAGCAGACGCAGGGAGACGACAGCAACGGCAGTATAACTCGTTCATGTGGCTGGTGAAATGATCGACTATATTACTAAATTTATACTCATGTGGAACAGCTCTGGTCAGCCTTAGCTGTTTCTTTTGTTCTTTGGTCCACACTATCTATGAGGCATGAGTTGATGATAGCACATTTCCGCTGCTCTAGCTTATCAGCTGCAAAACAGCTGCTCGTGTTGAACCAACCCCAACCCGTTTGTAACCTTACAAGCCCCCTTCTGGCATCCGTCGTCTAGATGGGGCCACACACATAGCCACCAGCATTATAAAGCTGTCTATAAGAGTCTCAAGTCTTTTTATTTATTGGTTGTTGTTGCTTTTTGGTGACGATATCTTAGTTCGAGGACAAATGTGATCTATATTAGTATGTATGTGTATGTATACATCCGTGTGTGTGCGTGAGCAATCTCTTGTGTATGCATGCGTTTTGCTGTGACTGCCTTTAGTCATATTTGTATAAATTTCTTGGTCTGTTGTGAATCTTGGACGCTTACACATACATACAGATGAAAAAGCAGAAATACAGACGGACAACGCAGCTGTTGATGCTGATCAAAAATATGTGGAAATTCAATTAGGTCCTGTTTAGAACAACAAAATCGCCCGGGCAAAGCCAGGTATACATATAGATGATGTTCTAGGCTTAAGGCCAATTGCCTATACATTTTTAAAACACAAATTCAAATATAAAGTTCTATATGTCTCAGAACACTTTGATTCCTTTAACAATATCATAGGTTTAGCCTCACTAAACAGCATATTTGCTTAACAATATGAATGCCCCCAATAAATACTATGAAGTAAGTAGATAAATGGCCCTTTGAAATGTAGCTTTTCGAATTGTTGTTTCTTTTGGATGTTGTTCGTTCTTTTGCGGTCTTGCGGTCTTGTGGCCGGTTTGCATGTCTGTCTGTCTGGCTGGTTTTCGGTGGGCTCAGACAGACACGGTCAGGCCAGGCCAGACCCAGACGCAGACCCAGACCAAATTGATTTGGATGCCGGCATGGCTGTTGTCTTTTTTAGATTTGCTAATCATTGTGACGCCTACACACACACAAATACACACAAACACCGGGTAAACCATACAAAATTCAGACGATTTTAATTTACATACCCGTTGGGACCCAAAAAGAAACGAAGCAAAAGCAAAGGTTGATGGACAGACAAGTCGTAAGCAAAGATTCTGCGATGTGAACATCGAAAAGTTGGCTTTAGTTTTGTTACATAATCTACCAGAGCGTCGTAAATATTGTGTTTGTTGTTATTGTTGATAGAATTTTTGGCAATGAAGAGGTATGTACACACTGCTAAGGTAACAGAGTATACTCAATGTGATTGATAAGGAAATGTTTTATAAATTTAAATAAAAAATATTTTTGTTTTATTGAGCATCTCACTAAAAAGCACATCGCTACCCAGAGGCAAGGAGCGATCAAGGTGTACAAATCAGCTTTCCGAAAAGCCACTCTCAATCATAAGCAGCCAATGATCATCTTACTTCACTTATAGGAAACCGAACGATTCGATTGAAAACACATTTGATATTGATTGGTTAATAATAATATTATGTTATTATGTATGTGTGGTTCCAATCCAGGTTGAGTTTGAAGGACATATGGTCATTTAGGTTTCAAAAGGGAATTAAAACTATTATATTTGTGTTCTTCCTATATAGTTGCTAACCAGACGGAACGAAGTCTCCTTCAATTTATATGATAACCAAATGGTTGGCCGAGTATTTACGAGACTTTTGTATTGTTTTTCTCTGCACCAATTCAAGTCATGATCAGTGTTTATATAGATATAGTGTTATATATATTTATATATATATTCATATATGTATTTCTCCTTTAACTTTCTATGTTTTGCTGCTGACTAATGCAACGACTAGGTGGACTACAAATACAACTGAGCTGAGCTGAAGTGTTCGCTGCGGTTTTGAGACGTCATTGGCAAAAACAACAACAAAAAATGGCAAATCAAAATCACACAAAGGCCACATGCCAGTCAGTCGATTAGCGTTCCATGTTCCATGTTCTCTCTGAGGCTATACGCTAGTCTGTCCGGTTTGGCTCTGGTTTTGGTATTGATATTGGAATCCGATTGGACTCATCAGCAGCAGCAAGCGACTAGCGACTCTTTTTGAATGAGCGGCGTTCGTTGTGTTTTGGAATTTGTATTTTGTCTAGGCTGATAAGCTGACAAAAATAGGCAAAAGTAAGACACAGAGAGGGTATGAGGGTATAGGTATGAATACATACATAGAAATATTTATATGTAAATGCAAATAACCAACTTCATTAACATTTTTTATTCAAGTCCAAAAACAAATTAGCAACATCATCAGTGCCAGCCCTTATTGTGGAGTGCTTCTGGCGGTATCTAATGGCGTTCTACCGGATATCTCAAGAGCTTAGTTGAACAAATTATAAAAGCAGTCTAAAACGTAAAGCAAAATCAAATGGAGAAATGGCACTAGCAAAAGACAGAGAGCAAAACGACAAACAGCGACAACAAAATAGAAGATAAAAATTCATCAACGAAACAAAATAAAACGAAATTCAGACTTCGACCCAGACATCAGCAGGCCGATTGGAAGTGTAGGAGTGATTATATAGTATATGTATGTGAGTGTGAGGCTTTATAGTTACTGGAAGCTTGCTGTTGGTAAGTACGAGTATACCCTTTTCGAGACGAGCATAACAATTTGATATGCTTTGCTTATTGTAGATAAAGATTGTTGCTCTGGGAATTCCCTTAAAGTATTACACGAGGTCACCTCTACTCTTTGGGATTCCAAGACTGAGTGGTAATGTATGTTAGAGGAAGATCCCAATCGAGGAAATCTTAGCTATACATTTGGACTTTGCAACCAAAGACAGGCATTCATCGTTATCTTCATGAAGAATGTCTAATTTTATTTTGAAAGCTTTTATGCACCGGTCGAGTTCAGGAAACTCTAGTACACAGCCTTTATACCTAAAGAAGCGCATCAAACCGTCGTTTAGACCTAAGCCAATTTCATATTTCTACTTTAGAATTCTACGTTAGTTTCTGGAAAGTGGGCGACCCTCATCAAGATAGTTATTGCGTTTGTTTAAACAGTCCACAGTCATCGACCACCGTTTGTTTGTCCTCATGATAGACATACGATTATCTGCCGGAATCACGGCGATATATATATACATATATAGCGATTGATTAGTTATGCGTGTATGTATGTATAAATTATTATAGTTTTTGGGGACTGCTCAGAATTTGGAGCTGCAACCAAAGTTTACCATATGACGACCTTGGTTAGCCTTTTGTGGTCATGTGGGTGGGCAATGGAAATATTTATGATGATTATTTGCTATATACGCCGATATAGGTGTATGTATGTTTATATATGCTTGCTTGGTTATATGCGAGTCTCAATATTAAAATTGAATTTCCAGGCGCTGCCAATTGATAAGACTTGCGTCTGGCGGCACACAGACCCAACCAGACGCGCTTGATAAGCGCCAGCCAAGTGGAGAGGCAAAAGAAAAGAACGAGAACGAACCATATTGTGGGAGACCTTGGATGTTGTTATTGTTGTGGTTTTTGCTGATTCTGCTGCTGACTGGTTGGCGTTGCGCGCCCCCTCGTCAGCTGTTTATTTAGCTTTCGATTAATTTATGGGCTAGTTGGAGCTGCTATAACAGCTGCATAGCATGCAATTTTCCCTGAACATTTATTCCATTTCTTTAGCTTGGCTCATAAAGTTTTCAGCAAATTTTTAGCATTCTTCTTTTAATGTTGCATTGTTTTGTTGGCCTCAATTTAATGGCCACGATATTATATGGGAAATTTAAGGCGATAAATTTAATGTGCTTAAAACAGCTGAACTTATAATTTAAAGAATCCACATGGCGTATGAGTAACTTGCAAAATACTTCCAGTAATGTTAACATGCTGTTAGAGCATAAATGACTTAGCTATAGCACTGAATTGGGTGTTGTTGCTGTTGTTGTTTATTCGTTGAAAGTAGGAAATACAGAGAGCATGACAAAGGAGTAGGAGACGGAGAGTTGAAAGCGTGGCTTTGGGGCAGGTAGCTGGCTGGCAAAGTAAAAGAAAATTCAAGACGTAGTAGACGCATAGGCAAACGACGACACCTACATCAAATGTGTTGGAGGGTCTTTGCTTGTGTGCGAGTGTGAGTATCTATGTGAGAGGGACCAGCATGAGGCGGCAGATACATATATGTGTATGTGTGTGCGTGTGTGTGATTGTGTCTATGAAGCGTAGCATAGAGTCAGAGCTGGCTACCACAGCTGGCTTACGCATGGGTTCATTGAACGGAAGTGATTTGCCTACAGCTGGAGAGGGCACTGGCAGCAACAGCGAAGGCGACGCTCATGTTAAAAAGGCAGGGCGAAGTGAGATAGAAAAGGGGAAGAGAGCCACACGCGACCTCAACTTCGTCTTGTTAAAATATATATTTTTTTTTTTTTGCTATTACTACGAGTACTTGCATGTTCTCCTATTTGTTTTTGGCTGAGATTGGATTGATTTTTGTGGAGCGAAGCTTTGCAAGAAATGAGAGTTCATTTGATTTAAATTTAAGTTTAAATCTAACAAAATACCATTTGATTTAAAGATTATGTGTCATTGATTTGGGCTTAAGGTTCTTTCTTTAATATGAATTTCACAGTTTATATATCGCATAGCTTAGTATAATTGTTAATACAATATCTTAGATAGATTTGTGATCAATAATTTCCATCAATTTCTTAAGCTTCAACAAACTTGCATCTTTTATTCACAATCCATGGAACACGCCCTCAAATATCTTATATACCATAATACATACAATATACCATTTATATATATATATATATATATATTCTTTGTGGTTATTTATTACTACATTTTTTATGACAGCCACAAAAAATATTAAGGGTTTTAAAAGCATTCAAAAAAGAATGCTTTAAAACAAATGTTTCACCGTATGCGTATCTATAGACAATATATATATATATGTATATATATACATCTGGTAGATCGGCCAATGTCTAGCAAAATCGTCTAAATGCCACGCTGATTTCCAAATTTATTGCATTGATGTGGACAGTGGACAGTTGTTGTTTTTTTTCTTCTTTTTTTCTTATATACGTTGAAATTTCATTTTATACGTGTTGACAGGAAGTCGCCGGAATGCGGCTTATGGAATATGAATATCACATAATTAGATACATATTCAAATACACTAATGGCCAACATATTGAACATAGTCAAGCTGAGGTCTCTTTAACAATTAACTATAATGCCACATTTGTGAAATCGCAACGCAAATAATAATAATAAAAATAAATAGAAAAGAAAAACACATGAAAGTAAACTGAACTTCCAGTCTGATGAAGCTTTTATACTCTTCGCATTTGCACAGATTTGTCGATGGCTTGGCAGCTCGATTTCGATCAAACTTGGCCAACTGTTAAAGGGTTTCTTATATAGCTATATTTCGATTCGACCAGGTAAGTCCAGCAAAGAGTGATCAGGCAAAATTGCTATAGGTTTCAAAGCGTCATGTCATGGTTCTATCTATACTTTTGTCATGCTGATAACTATATATATATATAATATTTATTTAATGGCACGGGAAACTCTTTCGTTTATGCAATAATAGCAACATGAGTTAAAATAAATATTTAAGTAAAATATTTACTGCTCACCTTTTTATCCAACAAATAATTTCTTTGAGTTTTCTTTGAATTTAATTTATTATTTTTACTAATTACAATTATTATAATTTGTGTAATTTATTTAGGAATTGCGCTATAATTGGGCGTTGTGTGCGATTTCGAAAATTTGTTTTGCGGCAAAAAATTGAAACACTTGAAACACTTGCCATCAATTAGTTATTATTAAATATGATTATTAAATATATTTAGACGAAATTTAACTATATTTTATAAACATATACAAGGTTAAGGTTGTTGTTGTTGATGCTGTTATTGTTGTTGTTGTTGCAGTTTGACGCGTTTTTGTGTTGTGTTGTTTTGTTTTAAATTTTAATTAATTTATTTTATTCGTTTTTACGGCGAGAGTTAGGAATGCTTTGAGTACAGGAACGCTGGCTATGTTATGTATGTTTGTTTGTATGTATTGTATGTACAAAACGTGTATGTATGTTTGTAGCTGGTAGAGCAGTATGTTGTATTTTTTGTAGATTTATTTAGGCATTTATTATTTTTCACATGTCGCGTCGTTTCCGTTTGTTAATATTTTGTTTTTGCGTTTCAAATATTACTAATGTTTGTTGTGGTTACTGCTCGCTGCTTCTGTTGTTGTTATTGTTCTTATTTATAATTTCAAAGTGCACACTGTGCGTTCAGATAACGCGCGCGGGGAGTTTTGAATTTGTTGAAATTGTAAAGTTTAATGCGCGTAGACGAGGCAACAGAGCGTATGAATTCAGCGAAACAGCCTCTGTTACTTCTACAGACCTCACGCGGTAACAGCACGGAATGTTAACCCTATTGGCCAGCAACATTTCATGTTTATAAACATCCGAAAGGTGAGTGAGCCAAGCATTGAGTAGAGCGCGACTGTTGTTTCGTATTCGGCTTTCTTCGGCTGCTACGATTCGAACTCTCTTCGGTAAAAAACAAATTCATTTCCAACAGAGCTGTTATCTGACTGTTAAAGATACCCTCGCTAACAGCGCTTATAGTGTTGTTGTTTTGTCTGTCTGCCTGTCTATCACTTTGCACAATTTCGTTTTATTTTAATAATTACCGTTGACTGTTTGTTGTTGTCAGTTGTTGCTGTTCTTGTGGCAAAAAGACCAAACCAATTGTGTGTATTTACAGCCCGCACACATAAATATGTCGACAGTATGTTGTTTAAGTATGCTAGGCTTGCTGTTATTGTTGTTGCTGCTACTGCACGATGCCAGCATTGGCCATGACGTAACGTTAATGTTAATACGCGTTGCTTGTAGTGCTGCTACGTTGACGTACTGGCTTTGGCAGTTTTTGCGTATCGTTTCGTTTTGTTTTTATTGTTGTTGTTGCTGCTGTTGGCTGTTGGCGATCTCTGTCCACTCAGTTGATTGTCTATTGTGAGGTGTTAGATTGATTTTCTGTCAAGTCTTCTACATTCACGCAACTAACTAAACGCACACACACATACACAGTAACAGATACATATGTACTTCATAGATACAAATACATGCGGCGGTACACAGAACAGAGGCACTCAAAAGACACGACGACACTAGCGCTTATACATATGTGAATTTTAGTGGCTATTTGATTTCCAAATTTACTACCATTTACAGTTGCAACATTGGTGGTTCAGATGTTGCCCTGATGTTTCAGTTTTTGTTGGAATCTCGCACAAAAACACGTTCGTCTGCCACGAAAGTTTCTTACGTTTTGAAACGTAAGCTCGTTGCCAGACAATGTTTAGCCGCACAATTGGCGGAGAGCATGCGCAGAGCGTAGAGCATAAGACAGAGAGTGAGAGAGAGGGAGCGAGAGTTAGATAGATGGTAAATGTGCATTTCTCTGAAATGTTAGCGCAGCTGTTAATGTTAAACGGGTGCGCACGTGATGAGAAATGCAAAAAAATGCAAGCTTACAGCTGTGTAGAATAATTTTCAGAGAATGGGAGAGAGAGAGAAAGAGAGAGCAGGCGGCTTAGGGCGCGCGTGTGTGAGTGAGCAAGCTTGAATTTGATTTGGCTGCAACTTTTGGTAAGCCTGATAGCAACAGCATGCGAGCGAGATAGAGTTAACCAGGAGTGAGTTTTGAAAGGGCCCAGAGAGAAACAGAGACAGAGAGAGAGAGGGAGGAGGTGCGCTTTTGCAAGTGGCAGTGCCGATTTATTACTTTTTACTTACGAACTACGAACTTGTTTCAGTTAATACCAGGGCTTGACGTAGTGTTTGAAGTTCGAACTCGAATTATTACTATTACAGGATCGGGGTTCGCTTGAAACTTTCCTTTTGATACAATTACTTTTGGAATCTAGATAAAGTTTTGGCTGCCGATCGATTCAACTGGTTCGATTCTAAACGGAACGGTTGCTGAGCCGTTAAGCTATGTCTTCGGTACGTCTCAAAATTGCCTTGTACTTCACGATATAGCTCACCTATTCCAGTAAGACTTCACGATTAAAGGGTCCAGCTGGCTTGTAGCTCTGATTAGCAATGCCTCCCGCATGTCTCACACCTTGAACCACTTCCAACGAAGCTTCGTCATGCTTAGACAGATATATATATAACGGATATAACTAATACATATACATATATGCATATCTGGGCTATTTCTTTATCTGCTCGTAGACGCTTGTGCAAATAGAGGTGTTTGCTAATGTTGTTGTTGTTGTAGTTGTAGCTGACAACTTGTATTTCATTGTCAACTCATTTGTGGTTGTTGCTATTGTTGTTGTTATCGCCGTCGACTTGAGCCGCCGTTCAAAGTCCAAGAAATTAAAAGTGCCAGACAGACATCTATAATATATTGAAAGCCCACTGCAAAGTGTAGGGGTTAGTGGGGGAATTGGGGGCGCGTTGGACGAAGATTTTACGGTTTGCCAACCGCACGTTAATTAAATTTATTTATGCAGCTTTTTTTGAGACTCTGCCTTTTTTGTTTTTGTTTTTGTGTTTGTTTTTGCTTTTATTTTATTTTTAATGATATGAATCACATGTGACATTCTTTTTGAGTATTTGGGTTCCGTTTGTTTTTTTATTTAAATAGGAAAAGAAAAAGTTTAAAAACAATGCAAAAACAAGAAACAAAAAACTGTTGTCAATTGTCTGACTTTTTGCTGTTTTGTTCGACTTTTTTTTTAGATTGCAAGTTGTGTCATTTGGCACATGTCAGACGATGTCCAAGTGCATTCCCCGACCCCGCTTTTACAACAGCAGCGCAACAACAATTGAGACAACTTATCATGAAGTGCTAATTAACATTGTCTGGCTTGAGCTTCGTCTCCCAACAGCCCCTGTCATCCGGCCCCATTCTACGGCTCTCACGTATGCCAACCTATCAGTCCGTCCAAACGTCGTCGTCGTCGTCGTCTGTGTGTCTGTCTGAGGTCTGGCGACCTACCTGCGGTTACTAAGCCGCAGAGCAAGCACCGCACGTTCCACACCACCACCCCACCCGCGCAAACCTCACCATCAACATTCAGCCTGTTAGCCCGAAAAAAAAACACAAGCAGAATATTTTATTTGTAAGCTAACCGCAGATTACATACACTTACAAACTTATGTTAAATATTTTTGTAACAATTAAAAAAGGAAATAAATATCTAGGTATGTTGCTGAACTACTAAACAGCTTCCAAACTATTCCAAAATACGAAAATGTATATTATTTATGTTATGCTAATGTTAACCTCACTCACACTGCGAGCAGTGTTAATAAATGATCTATGTAAGCCGATCGATTTACTACTGGGACAACAATACTTTTCTATATTATTTGAAATTATCATAATAATTTTAACAATCCTTGCAGAAAGACGTCTGATGATCGACTCTGACAGGTCATGAAACAGCTGTAAAGTCAGCCTAGCTTCAATTTTTGGTTTTTGCTATCAATGTTGTGCTGTTGTCAAAT
The DNA here is from genome assembly GCA_037043425.1 of Hirtodrosophila duncani. Taxonomy (NCBI): domain Eukaryota; kingdom Metazoa; phylum Arthropoda; class Insecta; order Diptera; family Drosophilidae; genus Hirtodrosophila; species Hirtodrosophila duncani. The sequence goes on along the minus strand of JBAMBM010000834.1, from coordinate 1,126,656 downwards.
ACAGTGAGATTCCGGCGATAACACGGTATACCACGAAACCGTAAAGTATCAAAAAACAAGCCCCAACGCTAATCAGAACGATTATAATTATATATATAGCAATTCTATATGAATTAAGTAGTTAAATATACTATAATAAGCACCCATTACAGTAGAGTATTTAAAAAATAAAGCACCAAAATTGAACCAAACTGGCACTTGGTCTCGACTCGTCTCGCTTCTGTCTGTGTTTGCTTTTCGGCAGAACGAAAAATACAAATATTTAAAAAATATATTTATATATACATATGTGTATATATATATAGGTGGTATATGTGCATTGCACACATACGGCGAGACGAACATTTGTTTATGTTGATAATTTAATAAGAGCGGTAGCGCTTGGTTGCTTCTTTTGGTGAGCTGTTCCATAGCCGCGCACACATGACGTATGCGCAATGTGTGTTAAGACAGTCAGGCACATAGAGACAAGGCACTTGTTTTATTGGCTAAATGTTGGGGTTCGGGCCACCTGGGCAATCAATCGATCGATCTGGCACTACTTTGGCTATCAAACCGCATGAACGTGCCAAGGCTGAGCGGTCTGCGGCTTGTCCGCCCGTATGTCTGTCTTGATAGACGATCGACCCATCGTTTTGCATTTATAAATAAATTGTCGCAAATAAATAAATAGATACATACAAATATATATATATATACACATTTATTTGTCAGTAAGCAGTGTAATTAAAGGCGCGCGTGTCGTATACGTAATTTGTTGAACCACAATTAAAGCAACCAAAACACACTTTCAACTTCAAATTTGGTGAAACAACAAACGAGTGAATAAGCTAAAAAGGCAGAAGTATTTTTACAAACTTTAGTGTAAACTTTATTTCAGCGTCCAAAATTGCAAAAAGCAATTCTGGGTTTATATTTTAAATAAAATATTAATTAATTAAGTTAGTTTTAGTTCTGAGTTCCGGGAACTTTCAGAAGTGATTCATAAGACTGGGTCAGAATCCCAAGGATGGCTTGCCGAAGCTTATATACCATTCACTTGTAGATATATAACCTATCTAGATGAAATCTGCTCTGTGGGCGTGTGGATGATTTGGATGAAAACAGAAAAGTCATGCTCCAAAGTGGTCATTCCGGAAAGCTATATAATATACTCGTACAATCTTGGTCAGATTAGACCAGCGGACGTGGGCCCTCCTCAAATGTATAGAAACCGAGTTTGATTGGCTGGAAAACAGAAAGTTATGCGCTCTAAAGTTCATTCTGGAATAATCAGTTATATGGTAGCTATATGATATAGTCGTTCGCTCTGAATGAAACTCTAACTTAACCAGCATGCAGACAAAAGAAGCATCTGGTTTAAATGTCAACTCTGTAGCTATTAAGACTTCTGAGATCCTTGTGTTGAAACATACGGACAGATGAACGGTTGTATCGATTCCTCTTGTCATGCTGATCAAGAAAATATAGACCTTGTACAGTCGGAAATGCTTCTTTCTGTGCTTTTGCAAGCTTCCTGATAAAATGAATATTCCATTTTATGAATGGTATAAATATCGTCGAAAGCAATGATCTAGGCCTAATCTAATCCAAAGATCTAATTCCAAAATGAAGGTCAAAATGCTGAGCGATTGTTGTTGAACTTAAAGTCTCACTTTGGTTTTTATTATTTAGGAAATTTTAGTCGTTAACATTTGAATTTTTATACTGTTTAGAGCTTGAAAACGCTCTGTTCATGACTAAGACTGGGTGTATTTCAGAGATTTTATTGACATTTTGGTGATAGTCATTATTTGTTGTTCATGCTGCCGCAGCTCAAATTTGTTGTGGCTGTTGTTGTTCTTGTTGTTGTTGTAGATGTTTCGGTTGCTTTCGCTGTAGACGCTGTGCCTCTGTGATAAGCAGACTGTGGCGAGACAACAAAAGACTCAGACAATTTGCACTTACTTGCATATGTATGTTTGTATGTATGTAAGTTTGTTCATCAACTGTATCATACATAGTATGTAGATAGTTCTTATTGTTGATGCTGCTGCTTCTGCTGCTGTGATATTTTTAGTCTGGCAGGCAGCCTCCTCTGCGGGCCAGTCAACCCCGTCGCCCACCGTCTCCTGAGTCTTTGCACTGACACCGAAAAAAAGGCAAATGGCGTTGGCACAGCCATCGGCACAGCCACAGCCACATTCACAGCCAAAGACATTCACATCAACAATCGTAATACAATCACAAACGGGCCTGGCCAGACAATGAGTCTAGTCGGGCAACGGCAACGGCAACGGCAACGGCATCACATCTCATCTCCTCTCATCGCATCGCATCGCATCTCCATTAATCGGCACGCAACGTAACGTATTGGAGATCCAGATCGGCACTGATTTTCATTCAAATGCTGCACTTGGCGTTGGTGTTTTGTGCCGCACAAAGACATCCATTTCTCATGCATTGATGAATGACTTTTGACTCCAACTGCGACTATGACAAGGCCATTACACTGAGAGAAAGTTCTTTATCCAACATTTGGGAAATACGTTTTCTTACAAAAATTCTAGAAAATGTTATAGAAGACATTAGGCTATATATTCTGATATACTATTTTTCTTCTACTTGATGATGAAATAGATATTTTAATCCAAAATTTGGGATACATTAGCTGCTGGGAGCACTTATTGATATTATAGCAGGCTGCAGATCTACAGGATTGAAACTTAATATGTAATTAGATTTGATATTCAATCACATTTCTGGCTTGATTTTACTAAATTTAAGGGTTGATTTTTATCAAATTGATGAAATTTATGGAATCATCAAAATCTATTTGCTCAACTACTGCTGTTTTTTCCAGTTCAATTCTAGAATCTTGTGAATTCTTACAAGCTGAATCAATTTGGACTATGTAGGTATAACTTCTATGAGTTTTTGCTAATTCTATCTATAATTTGTCCTCAGTTTTTTGTTATTTTAATTCATTTAAAAGTTTTCTAGTGTATCTCACGGATTTCAGCAAGTTCCTGATCATAAATTTGACTGCGTGCAAATGAGCAAACAATAGAATATGTGGCCATAGCCTGAGCAATAACCATCAATCAATCAGGCGAATCGCAAAGGCCATTGTCTGGTGTAGAATGGTGCAACAGGTAAAGCTATATTGTTAATGAATTTCCAATGTTCAATGCAGCTCATTAAAGCGATGAGAGGCATCCAAGGAGACGCAGATGGTGCAGTGGTAGACAATGGCCCCAATGGGCAATGACCAAATGGGCAATGCCCAGCACCATCATAACTCATTGAACTCTGCCGGCAGTCGCAGCATAAAAAGCGTCAATCAGTGACTCCGACGTACGGGCTAAGTGCACAAAGACTACGCCTCGAATGCATTACAATGTCATTTTATGGACAGAGCTCCATCATGCTCCATCACATGGCAGCCAAGTGGGCTGAGTGCCTAGCCAGCCAGCTGAGTCGTAAATGTGGTAATAATAGTCAATGTGGACCCGCAATGTGCGCCGAGGGCCACGTCAATGTGGGCTGTCTGTGCCACCTTTGGATGCCATTGGCGGGTGTCGAAAACCAAGACATAAATGTCTAACATATGGCTGCGTTGTTTAGACGTTTGTTTGGGGCGACAGGTCTATTACCAAAAGCCGCTTAGAAGGGCGGCAACGCTTTTTGTGCCACCAGACATCGGATGGCTATGGACATGCTGCTGCTGGCTGCTGGTGTCGGTGCACATGCACCAACACAATGCTAGATTTGCCAGCTGCACTTTGAGCTTGGAAATTTTGTAAGCAACTGCAGGTAGGTAGTCTACAGTCTGGTCTAGACATTGAGCTCTAGAATCTGGTTGCACAGCGTGACTTTATTGAACCCTATGGAAAGCAATAGCAATGCAAATTACAGCTAACATGCACTGGCAAAATAATGACTTACAATTGAACAATTGTCTTATTAATTATAATTATTTTGTAAATCAGAAACAATGTGCATTAAATTTGCACCCAAAGTTGCTAGAAAAATATTTCTAAGACAAAATAATATTCGTATTTCACAACAGGCTTAGTTTTTATACCCTTGCAGAGTGTATTCTAAAAGAAGAAATCATCTCTGACCACATAAATGAGTAAATATATAGTTTTGATCAGCATGTCAACCCGAGCCTTGGGAACTAGAGTCGCAGTCTCAAAGCTATCCACTTGATAGATAGATGGCGCTGCCAGGATACTTTTATTCCCTTTCATTGTTAGAATTACACCATAGGAATATTCAAATGTCAATTTAAGTCAGGAAATTCAATTGATCATTCAGTCTCCTATTGTCTCCTATTGATATATGTTACCACAGAGGTCTGTAGCAGTCTAGGATATACATTCTTGACTTACCTGTTTACCATTACCATACCGAAAAGAATAACCACAGAAAAACTGAGCAAAATGACATTTTGTGCAACACAAATTAATAACTCAAAGGATGTCGGTGTGCTCGTAGCCCGGAAAGCAAGCCAAGGCAAGATAAGAGGCCAGGCAGGACAGCTAAGACAGAGACAGAGGCGACGGCGACGGCGCCGTATACAATAAGGTGCTGAAAGTCAAAGACTTGTGTGGCAACCATAATAGACATCGTGCTCATTATACAAATTGCACAGAGAGACAGAAACTGTTCCAAAGACAGAGACGAAGGCGTAAGGGGACTACAGAAAGCCCAGCCCAGCCAAAAGCAAAGTCACAGTCGGAGTAGTATATGAACCCGAACTCTAGGCCGAACCCCTTTTTTGTTGAAGTTGTTGCTGCTAAGACGAATGTCAGCAAGTAGAAGGTCTGGGAACACGGAACCCATTGATGCAATGACGGAATGGCAAATCCTTCAAGGCGTCTGCAGGCTGCTGGCTAACCTCAGACAGACAAAACTGTGAATTCAAATTCAAATGAAGCTGAAGTAAAAGAATCTATTAAGATATTATCAGAGTCGAGACGTTGCTGAATTGCAGCGGCAAGTGTGGCCTGGCGGAAGGGGTGAAGGGTATGAAGGGAGCCGAAGAAATCAGTGCACACTGCGAACTCCATGCAATGCTGGCAGACAATTTGGGTCGGGGCAACAGACGACAATGATGACGCTGACGACGATGAGGAGGCGCACATGGTTGGCAGCCCACAATTGCGGCCATTAGTGTGGACCGACGACGACGACGACGGCGGCGACGACGACGACGATGATGATGATAATAATGAAGGGCTGAGGTGGGGTAGTTTGTTGGTATAGACTAAAGCAACCCTTTTTGTAGACATTTTTCGTATGACAACGACAAATATTTGCCGGATAATATGAATAACAAAGCAGAACGTAGACATCGTGGCAAACAGGGCGTAAGGGCGCACATTTGGGGGTGGGCGGTGTCAGAGGGTAGCTGTAGCGGCGTGGCAGTCACAGAGTCAGTCAGCCAGCCAACCTACTTAAGCCACGACCAGGCACAGGAACAGACCCAAGCCGAGGCCTAGACGTTGATGTCTGCAACTTAAACTAAAAGGCCACACTGGCAAAACGCACTGTGGTCCCAAAACGATATTTTTTATGAAAGAATATCGATAGTTATGAGATGATTTTGCTAGGTTTGTCACTTAGTGGTCTATAGGAAGATCTTAAAAACTGCAAGGATATTGGAGGAAAACCTTCAGCGACAAGGGGTCACTGGATAGGTTGCTTAATCACTTTGCAGCCTAAGAACTTCGACAAAAGTGGAAACTCAGATATCTAAAGGGACTCATCGTTTGGGCCATCGACTTCTACAATTCAATAGCACAATTCGCAAGGTGGTAACCTCTTACATTTTCGTTCTTTTTAGGAAAAATAAAGGTCGCTATAAAATAAATATTTGAACTGGAACAGTGACAGTGCCCAATTGATATCAGGAGGACCTAAAGTATGCGAATGCACAGTCACGTTGACAAACAACAACAAGGAGACCAAGAAACCAAAACAATCAGTCACTGCAAAGCTTAGAATTCTCAGTTGGTTCTTATTTTAAAATGATCAGATAGTCAGGCATAAGATGAACTTCTTGAGGCTCCTGAACAAAGACCGTTTCTGTTCTTGAAACAGCTCAAATATTTGGATTCCTTTAGATCTTTACAAATGTTGAAAACAATGAGATGCGGCTGAGATCATATAGCATTTGAAAGACTGCTGAAAGACAATCCAATCCAATTCAATCCAATCCAATCCAATCCAATCCAATCCAATCCAATCACTTACGACCTTGAGCCTACTAACACAAAAAAGGTATCGGAAATTTGTAATCTTTTCATTTTGACCACAGCTTAATGTCTCTGCACCACTGTGCTATGTGCACATTCTTCTTCTTAGTGTTGTTGTTATTGTCGCCGTTGTCTGAGACGCAGACAACTTCAAAATGGAGCTGCTAGCTTGGTAGCTGACTCTAGCCGTTGCGCAGGCACAGACTTTGGGGTCTGGACTGACACAAAAGTGCTTTTTTTTGCAAACTTTAACAAAGTATGCAGTAGAGAGGTGGACGTACATAGTAGCAGCCCAAGCCCAAGCCGAAACAAACAGACATTTGGATATCTACATGGTGTTGTAAAAGTTACCAGAGAGTGCACAGTAGAGGTCTGTTGAGGTGGAGGAAAGCTTGGTGAAACTGCCGAAATTGTAGCTCCTGAATTGAGGCGGGTAATGAGGCAGTAAATGGAGAGTTTTGAGCTTCATCTCCAAACAAACTGCAAAATAATTGCAGTCATTAGTTGGACTGTTGAAGTCTATGTTGGTGTAAATTAAATAGAATAGCAAAGAATGCAGAAAATATATCAAATAATTAACAGCAGGGCCGCACTTAAGATGTGAAGTGAAGAAGTCCTCCTCCATAAGTGCATAAATAAAGTCTTATAGGTAAGAAACCTAAGAAGAATCTAGTTTTGGAAAGTTTGGTGTGAACTTTGTAAGGGTATACAAGGGAATTCGATAGAAATGTGTATGTATATGTATTGAAAGTACAGGACTGACAATTGCTATACATATTAAAGGTATCGAGGAAAAGCAAGTTTGGAAAAGAAAAGCTAGGACTTACATTTGACAAAGGATTACATAATTTTAAAGTTAGATTCTTGAACTGCAACCAAACTCCAACCAACTGCTGCATTGTTCTTATTTCTAATTTAAACTTCTCAAAGCAAGCTAAAGGAGAAGTGAGCCAGTTTCATTTGGGAAGCATTTGAAAGCATGAAATCAGCAAGTTAGATCATGGTTGGGTGAGGAGCGGCATAGCCAGTCAGCCCAGCAGTCAAAATTCTGCCCATGCCAAGCCCGAAAATGCAATCCAGGATAGCTCATTTATGTGTGTGTGTGTCTGCAGCTCTTCCTCCAACTGTCTGGGGCAAAGTCAAAGGGACACACAGCGGGCTACCTAAAAGCTACCTGTTATGAGTACAACTCCACATCCTATCGTCAGGCCATCGAAGGCAATGCTCCAGTTCATCACCAGTCGCCGCCGCCGTCGCCAGGGTACACAAAAGTTGTGCAGTCCGAAAAAAAAACAGGCAATGCAAAATGGAGTGCAGCTCGCAAAAACGCATGCTGCGCGCGTTTTCTACCCTGCCAGCTCTCCCTGGGACCCTGATGCCATTCTACTGCTGTTGCTGCTTTAGTTGTTGTTGTTGTTGATGCACTTCAGACGACGCTTTGTTGCAGCCAACAATCGACACACAGACAGGGCAGCGGGACGGGTCCGGGCAGCTGGTGAGGCAGCATGGCAGACAAAACAATATGTTTGTTTGGATTATGCGAGGAGGAACGGAGACCATGAAGCGATGCGATGCGATGCGATGCGCTGGGTTGCGACGCTTCTTTGTATGCACAAACAATTGGAGCAGGCGGAAGCTGCATGGCGGCGACTGCCACGTTGAGGGATGAGTGCAGAGCAGGGCATGGTGGAGTGCAGAGACGCGCAGACTTCCCCACCAAGTTAGAGTCACGATTGGCAATGGAGGCACCTTGAAAGTTATTCGGTTTTTTTTTCTCTTTATACGCCTTGCACCTTGATTAACTGTCAGTGGCTGAAAAGTGATTTAATCAAGGAATGACCAATCGTGCCATGTCCACGTCCCTGCCAAAAGGCAACATGTGGACCATATGGCTGGTACAAGATCTGTGCAGAGACAGAGACCAGGCCAGAAAATGCCAGACCAGGCCAGACCACATCAATCAACTTGAGACTGACTCTAAGTCTGTAGACTGGCGGAGACTGCAAGTTGAAGTTGATGCTCAAGTAAGCATCCTTCAAGACGCGCACAAACTTTTAGTCGAAATCCACTTGCATCTCTGCAGCAGCACCAGGCATCACCACCAGCAGCAGCACCAGGCAGCAGCAGCAATGCCCAGAGTGGCTTTGGCAGCGCACTCGAGAGCCGTCAGCGTCAGCGTCGTCAACCGTCGTCGTCGCCCATATTTGACATGGCCGTAATTACAGTCAGTTGGACTTGGGGTCTCTTTTTGGTCTCCATCTCCAACGCCGTCTACAGCCAGCTCTGTCTGGGTCGTCGTGTGGAGACTGCAGCTGGACACGGAATTGGAATTGGGCTTGGGGATTGCAATTCGTTCTAGTTGCTTGCGCTTATTTTTTTTTTTGTTTTTGTTTTTGTTTTTGGTTTGGCGTCTCGATTGTGAGCAGTCAAACTAAGTGTACAGTGGGCTGGAAGTTTGATAAAAAGACAAAACTAAGTGGGCTTCTATTCTGTCTCAACTTCAATCCAGATATGCATTGGATTAGTGGACAACTTTATAGTAGGAGATCATATGATTTTTGTATAGGAATGGTTGGAAAATAGCGACAGAGGGGGTTGGTTAAAGCCTTATTTGAAGAAAATTATAACTGTTTTCAGACGAACTTCTTGTTAAAGCTTCTCAGTTATTAAGTCTTTAAGTTTTCGGTTATCTTTCGGTTTTTCCACTATGCGTTATTACTTTTTCCATATATAATTCAAGACGAAAGAAGATATTCTCTTGAGAGCCATATTCTATTAAGTTAAACTGAGTTGTTTAATTCAAGATCCGCATCTGCAAATCTCACAATTCTATATTTGAATGAAACGTATGTTTCTCATACTGTGACCCACTGTGCAATGGTTTAGCACATCTGCAAGCAGCCTATCAATTTTTGACGAGACAATCTCAGAGAGCAAAAAGTGCAGTCAACAATTGGCCAGCCAGAGCCAGAAGCCATTGTGCGGTGAGGGAGGTTGCTGAAGAATTGAACGAACAACGGGCAGACAGACGTTTGCGGCCTGTGCATAAAATTACGATAAGTGAGGCGCGGCCACAGTCCAGAGGGCGCCATTTAGCTGCCCCCCATAGTTGAAGATGAACTAGCGACTGCGACTGCTGAGCTGGACTATATGTATGTATATGCACCACTCTGCCCACGCTGCCTACCCGTTCTCATAGGTCAGCCTTACATAAGGCTATTTGTCTATTATCCACTGCCGAAAACGACACCGACAAAAAGCTTAAGAAGCCCGGCACACTTGTACCTTGGCAAAGGATACACAAGTGGCTCATTAAGAGGCATAAAGAACGCGCCTGATGTCCTTAAAGTCAGCTCGGATCCTCTACAGAGGCAGACAAAAGATTCACACACACAAAGGCAGTGGCAATCTGAGCGACTTTCAAGGACAACGGCAACTACAACAAGTGCTAACAGAATCAACAAAAATGCGCTATTAAGGCAATTTTTTGGCTGCCAAACTCTGTTGCCCCTGCCCCCTGCTCTCAACCGACTTATACGCCCCCGCCTTGCCATCATTACAGCGTCTCGGACAAGTTGCGACGCCGTCTTCCGTCTGGGTCTGCGTCTCCAGACCCAGACACGGAGACAGGCGACACGTCTCGTAAAGTGGCTCTGGCTCAATGTCAGAGGCAGACACACTGACAGCAGAGACGCCTCAAAGTAATTCAAATGCTAACACACATACACACACACACACACACGCTCATATCCCATCGATGCAAAAACACTGCGAACACAAAATGCATGAGCGAGCAGCGGCATTAAAAAAAGCTGCCAAAAGGGATAGCCGCTGCCTCTCTCTCTCTCTTTCTGTCGTTGTGTATGTGTGCGTGTGTTTGCAGCAGACGCATGAAACAAAATACCGAAATTCTATGCGTGACCTTGAAAAGTATTCCTCGTCGGCTGCTGCTGTTGCTGCTGTTATCGTTGCTGTTGCTGTTGCTGATGTTGTTGTTGCTGTTGCTGGCTGCGTCTGCAGCAGTAGACCGGCAACAACAACAAAAACAATAACAGCGTCTGCCGTCTCTCTACGGTGGTTGTTTGTGTAGCTGCGGCTGCGTCTGTGTCTGGTGTTTGTCGTTCTCGTTGTTGTTGTTGTTGTTGCTGTCTGCATTTTCCTTGTTGTCTGCTCACAATTTGTGTTGTTGTTGTTGCTGTTACGAGTACTGGTGCTGCTTAAATACACTTGCTGGCAAGAGTTATACAGCTTTGTGATAAGTTTAAGCAAACACATACTGCATGCCCGAGAGAGTAAACATCAGATACATATTTGCTAAGTTAATGCGGTGCTATTTATGAAATTATCAATTCGTGAATTTAACAAGAGAAAGCATGCTGATTCGGCTGGACAAACCTGGATGATATACCAGCTATCTGATCAGGGTTAAATTGAGGCAGAGGTGGTGGAGGCTGTTACTTAACGCACTTGATGGCAGCCATATAATATAAGTTGTTGTCCGATCGGGATCAAATTAGGCCAGCCCAAGGCGGATACAAAAATGATGAAAACAAGGGTATGTACAGTAAGTGTTTCTTTCGAAAATACTTGGTACTATTTATAGAAGCCCATAACGAACCTGGTATTTTTGGAATTTGGTTCCCTTTTGATAGAAAACAAAAATGTTTTCTAAAAACCTGGGACCGTAACGATTAAAGGTTTTAGTATAAAAATTATAAATTATGAATTCTTTTTTAATTTCTTTCCATTAAATTGTATATCTCTATGTAGCGATAAAGATATCGATAATTCAAAATATCGATGCACATATATCGAAAACACAATGTATTGATATCAAGCGATAGCTCAATATATCGATTGACATATATAGTTAGATCGATAGACATACATATATCGATATCAATACGTTGATGTACATCTGTCGATAACAAAACAAATCGATGTACATATTTAACAATTATCAACAAATCAATTTATCGATATATATGCTGGATAACTCAATATATCGCCATTGTAAGCTGATACATAACTCAACATTCCCCTGACAGATGTTACTCTACTGTAAAAATGTCATAGCAATCGGTCTAATGGGAGCGTTATCAAGCCCATTTTTTCAAAACGATATATAGCCCTTGATATTTACCTAGTTGATATTACTATACTGTACAGAATTCATTGGAATCGGTCCAATAGGTGCAAAGCTGTGACGAATTTTTATTATCGCCATAAAAATTTCATACCGATCGGTCTAACGATCAGCGCATAAACGCCAATAACGGACAGACAGCAAAACAGACAGACTGACGTTCATTTTTATATATGCAGATCAGCGTGGGGGACAGCCACTTGCTTTCAGAGCTTCCAGATCTCCCAGAGCCCTTTGGCTACGACCTAAAAAGATCAATATTAAGGATTTTACCAATATTTATTCATAAGTTCAGTTGATATTAGACATCGCTCCAAATGATCTATTTATTATTATCTATATCGATTCGCCTCTGATAACTTTTTATTAGAGATCACTAAAGAGAGTATCTAATATTCCTCTAATCAACAACTCGCTTTAATTTCTTTCTGTTTTTTGTAATGTTTTAAGTTGGTTTCTAAAACAAAAAAAAAAAAAACAATTTTTTATTGAACGCGCCACAAAATTGGAAAACGCAAAGCGACAGCAACGACTACGACTGGCACTTGGGACTTGGTATCGGAATCTGTTTCTGCCGTCCCGTCTGAGCTGCGTCCGCCTCTCACGATGTCTGTCTGCCTGTGTATACCCCATACCCCATACCCTTGCCCATGCCCCACCCCTTACCGACGTCTCATTGAGTGTGTCGGTTGGCTTGCATTTTGACGTCAGACGCCTATTTTTGGGGGACTACGAAGTATGGCAAACAATAACAGACACAGACTGAGGAGAGACTCAGAAACTCAGTCTTAGTCCGCCGACATTCAAAAAAGGCAAAAATGGAACTGGAAAGGGCTAAAGGCAAATGCAAAAGCAAAGGGTAAACGCGAAGGCGACAGCTTCAAAGTGGATAGACGACTGACGACTGTTGATTTCAAGTTCCATGTTGCATGTTGCAATTGCTTAGCATACTGGCATTCAATTGCTAAACGTTGTCGATTTTCAATATCTTTGATATGTGGTCATTACGTTTAATAAGTGACCATCAGGTCGAGTTGTTAGTTATGGCCCAGGCCCAGGAGACGTGCATTTATTCTAATTGGCGGACCATTAAGAAAGGGCCCAGGCCACGACCAGAGCAGCAGCAGCAAAAAAGGTGATCAATCGCTGACCGGGACAACAGGAATTATGAATGCCGCAAGGAAAGAGCAACCTGTTTTATGGAGCAGACGGCCTTGTGGTAACGTAGAAAAACACTCAAAGAAAAATGTAAAAAATATAGAAATTTGATCCAAAGGAAATATCTTCTAGATTTAGTTTGGAGGTAGCTTGAGAGATTTTGTAGATGAATCTCATTGAGAACCAAAATGTCTTTAAAGAAAGCCAAATACCTCAGCCTTCTTTGACTTCGAAAGAGGAACAAATGTTATATTTTCTGCATCTTCTCCTTTACTGAAGCGCACAGAATCTGGTAGTAGACATTGCTCTTTTACAATCTGGACGCACCGAAGAGCAAGATTTTTTCAGTAATTCGCACATTATGATAACCAAAGTCGTCCAATCGACCTACAGGTTAATCCTTTATAAAAAAAACCATCCCACAAATAAGATATTTTCTTTTTTAAAGAAAATTTCGGAATATTAAAGCACATTGTTTTTTTTCCGAGTGCAGACAACGTTGCGCATGCCCAGTAGCTATTGGTTGGTATTAGTGTAGGTATAGAGATCGGCAACGCCATCGACATCGGCATCGGGATCTTGTTTATAATTAGCATTTTGCGATTGCCAGCCAGTTGATAAGCCATTGTGTGAGACAAAATGCAAGATTTATAGCGACAGGATATTGAGAGATTCTTTTCCTGCTGCGTCTGCTTGCACAAACAGCCAGACCAGGCGGACCATTCAGCCAGACACAGACAGATGCAACATCCTGTCCATAACTTTCAATGCTGTGGTTGAAATTGCATTGGCCATGTCCAGACGCAAACGCAGACACTGACTACAACTCTGCCCTGCAGATGCTGCTCCACATGTTGCACCGGCCAGTGTCCAATTGTCTGGCCTCTGCCTCATCCTCAGCTGTAGTTGTGAGGCGCAGCCAAGTTACAAATGCACATAAATTTTAATGTAATCACATTCACAGTCACAGTTACAGTCCCTGGCAGTCGTCCACATAGTCCACGTCCACGTTCACGTTCACGTCGTCGTCTCCATTGCATTCGGGGGGATTTTGCAACATTTCATTCAATTTAATTCGAAGTGAATGCCGTCGCCGTCACCGTTCACCATCGTTCGATTTCGATTGTTGGATCCAGGTCCGGCTTCGTCGGCTACAGCGGTTTGATTTGGCAGCCGCCTGTCTGCAATTCATGCAGGCCAGAGGGGGCGACACAAGGCACAGCAACGCTTAGCACTGATTGTGAGTCGCTCTGTGCTTTGGCCCTGACAGTTTGCATTTGGCGGAGGTTTGGTTTGAACGGGGGTTCTTCTGCTGTCTGCTGTCTACCGTCTGCTATTTGCAGTCTGAAGTCTGCTGTCTGCGGCTCGTTTTTATTTTGCATTTGCAATGACAGCAGCCCCAAAATGCAAAAATGGCTTCTTCTCATTGGACAGTCTCAGACACATAGCTATACTGCCAGCGTGTTCATACCCATAGCCACTTCATAGCACTGCAGCTAACTGCATCTGATAAATACATAACCGATAATTAAGTGTTGAAAAACAGACAAATAAAATTTGAAGTGCGACAAGACAAGAGTGTAGGAAATGAGTGTAACCAAGGGGTGGCGAACACTGGGAATAACAGTATTTGTTTGCAAATATTTAGTATCGTGTGGTTGAAATAGAAATATGATTTTGCCCAAAGGTTCTCAGTGTTGATCTTGCACATCCTGGGATTAAAGGAATTTGCTGTGGAATCACAGGTTTTCCAAAAGCGCTTAAGCGCTTCATTAGTCCTGCTATTAAAAATAGCATATTAAGTTTATATTAAAGGTTGCAATGGATATGTTTTTTATAAAGCAAGCTTGAGGTCAGTAGTCAGTGAAAAGTCGATTGTTTTTCGGCAAAGTTCGGTTTTTATATTACAAGTAGAACGAGAAGGAATGGTTTTCGGCAACGATTGAAATTTTTACCATAGACTTCTTTCTGCTGTAAGCTGCTCATATTTCAAAATCCAGATCGGACCCATATATCATATAGCTTTTGGTGTCTTATGAAACCCAATTTCTAACGCAACAGTCAGTCAGTTAGAAGCCTCCACTTTGGTTACCCGTTTTCTGTTTAATAATCTTTATTATAAAACCAAATTTTCTAAAACTAATCAATGAAAAGTCTGATGTCAACTTTCTCTGACCAAGTGCTTTGATCAACTTCGACCAACATGGACCAGCTTTATATTTGGGAATACAACATATGTATGTGGCTGAACTCTTCCCCTGCTTGTATGCTTTTAGCAAACTTTTTCATCCAATCTTAATCATGCCCTTTACTGGCCAGTTTTTCGTAGCCGTAGGTTGCCAGCCAACGGATTCACACCAAAAACCAAACGAAAATCTGCTCCAACCTGACCACAGCCAAACAAATTTCAATGTCAAAGTTTTTTTTTTTCCTTCTGGCTGTTGATTTGTGCAACAGACGCACAGACCAATGCCAGTCATCCATGGACTATCCCTTTGTATGAGGGTGTGGGGAGTGTTTGTTACCCGTCTGAGGTGGGCCAGCCTGCTCCATTCTTTGCCGTTTTAGCTTTGAAAATTTGATTTGGAAAATGCGTCTGGGTTGGCGATTTTGTTCATTTTTGTTCTCTTTTTTTCGGGCGAAGGTCGGACAAATTAATCACAATATTAACTACCCTAAAAAGGAACTCAGTGTATGAGTAGAAAGGATGGCTTGGCCAGACTAGCCAAAGGGTTCCAAGGTCGCAAGTTGAGTTATAAATTATTGAGTAACTTTTCAGATATGAAATGCGAGGAATTCGAATTAATATTTAATTGTACAAGTACAGACTTGTTCGAGAAATAGCCACTGTGATCAGTTAATTAGGACATAAGTTTCTCAGCCAGCTTGGGTTGGCAGAGGGAAGGTTCAGCTTCAAACCCATACCTCTGCAGCCACACAATCAAAGCTGTTGATTATACAATCCATAATACAAAAGGAACGAAATCAAACGAACCTGCACACAGACTCAGACAATCAGACAGTCATTATCGGGAGAGAGAACTTTACCCTGGCAACATTTACATATTGCTAAGGCAAATTGGTTGAAACATAGTTTGGCGATAGACATACACCTGCCTGTCGCCTAGACGATATTCTAAATCTGAGTCAGGAAATTGAAGATTGACTGGAACAACACACAGCCCAAGCCATATGAAGTAGATGGGCTTTGAGCACCTATAGAAAAGTGACAAAAAGAAAACCCGTGCAATGCCGAATTAAATGATAACCTAAATATCTCTTATTGTATTAGAGTGTCTACAAATCTTTCCAGAGAACCTTAATTACTTTAGTTGAAATGTTTTCTGAATCACTTTTCTATAAGGTAAGTGGTTTAATCAACCTTTTGTATACAAATAAAATTCTTTCTTAAAAAATTAGAAAGACAACCTCATCACATTCTTACCTTTGAAACTGTTTACAGGGCAGCAAGGCAGACAGACAAAGCACCATACCCCTTTGGATTCGGCAATCTTCATGGCCGTCTAAGTCCCATACCCCAAATGTCTGCGGCTGGCTGCTGTCGAAGTCGCACTCGAACTGCAGCCGATTTGAGTCTACAAAACGCATGAAATGTTTCACCCACTCAAGGGCCCCAAACCTAAGCCTCTGCATAGCCGAGCATGGTGGGGGACGAGCACAGCTTGTGTGTCGCATGTGCAACAGACGAAAGAGGTGAGAGCTTGCTCTGGCCATACCCATCCCACTCTCCCACACTCACGCCAGCTTGCCGCTGCCATGCGCCTTTGTGCAGGCAACAGAAAATAAAGTTTATGACTTTGACTGCCGATGGCGACGGCGACGGCGACGGCGACGACGACGATGGCGGCGAAGACGACAACGGGGATTGGAGCAGGAGCTGGAGCTGGTGCTGGAACTGGAGCTTTGCAAATGTCTGCACCGGCGACAACAGCGGCGTCTATTATTGCCGATTTTGCATTATTGTTGGTACTTGAGACTCCAGGCAATGGCAGTGGGCACAAAGTATGTTACAGTGGAACAAATTGGGTGTGCTCAGTCCAGCAGTACTGAATGAGGTTTAACGGATTATAGATATATTTATATATGTGAGATTAAAGTATTAAGATTTGCTTAAAATTATTTGCGCTTGAAACAAACAGATATAGCTTAGTAGCGATGCTTAAAATCTTCGCTGAAACTTATATTAAACATTCCCCTTGACCACAATGACGTTCTGTCGGACTATTATTAATATACATCATAACAGATTATATGGCTATCATGTCTACTGGCTTCCTGGACATCCAATGCCATAAGGGTATATAAGTTTCGACTGACCGTTGGTAGCTTAACTTTTCTTGTTTCTCGTTTTCCTATACCGCCCTGGCCTGGGGACACCCAGAATCTAACAAAAACCTAACTACCATATACACAGTGGCGCACTCTAGCGGCAATCAGGGCAAACAACATTGCCGCTGGCCACTCGAACAGACGATGCGACAACGGCGACTACGAAACAAAGCCAAAAGGCGTTGCGTTTGCGTTGAAAACTTTGGCTGACGCGATTCGTACATAAAGCTGTAGCCGTATGTACATATATCCTCATCCACAAGTCCAAATATTGCACCCTCGAGCAAATGCACAAACACACTCGCACACCACATATATTATATAAAAAATGTTTTGAAAGTGAGTTACATGTTAGTGATGAAAGCGTAGTAAATTGTTGATGCTGTTGAGGAAATTTTATATGAAACAACCCAAAACTTACTATGTAGTGTTCAATTTATTGTTACAACATATTAAACTTAAAGTTTGTGTGTTTGTATATCAGAACTCACGCATAAAATACATGAAGGTAATTAAAAAGAAGATTGTTTCGCTGCCTATTACTATTCTTTCCTTGTTTTTTAGTTTTGCAGGAGTTTATAAGGTTAGGGTACCCGAAGTTAGCCTTCCATTCAATTAATACTTATATGGGGATGTGCTTTCGTCACTAAAATGTACTGCTATTGACAGTGATATAGACATAGACACCCATTCAAACACTCACTCACACACACTCACACAGAGTTAGAGACTAACACCGATAGAGTCCCACATTTATAGCCCGAAAATTAAGTGAAGCGTAAGCTGAAATGCACTCCCACTCGCCACTCGACGGCAACAACGACGACGGCGGCCCTCTTACCCCCAATGTCTGCCCTGCGCCCCCCCGACATACTCCGTCTGGCTCAATGTCTGGCACTTGTGTGCTGTTGGTGCTGCTAATGTGTGCATGCGTGTGTGTGTGTATGTGTGTGTGCTTAACCTTGAAAAACGAACGAGTCCAGTCGAAGCAGTCGTGCCTCCCCGCTCTGGCTAGCTACTCCTTTGACGTTGAGTTTCGTCCTCCATCGTAAAATGAATTTTACGAAATATTCGTCGCCTTTTTTTTGGCCTTGCCGGGGCGCAACAACAAATTTATTTTCGACATTTAAAGAAGTCGGCGCAGTTTGAGAGAAGAAAAGAGACTCGACTCTGAATTGAATTCAGTTTTGGGTGAGTTTGTGTCTGAGTGTGGGCGAACTGACTTTTACACCCCTTCTGCAATGGCAGAGCTTGGAAACTTTCGACTTGGTCTGTCTGCCCAGACAGAGCTGTGTGCAAAGGTTTGCCCACATTATAATGGTGTATATTTTGTTGCGTAAAAGGATGCGAGCAATATAGAGTCGAACAACAAGGACACACAAGCTACACTCAACATATTGGGATACTGAAAAGGGCCGAAAATTAGTACAAAATATAGAAAACAGTAGCTAAAAGGGCTAAAAAGAAAAACAGTAATTTGCATATTGGGATCTGAAGCTTAAGATTCGAAATGCCTTAACTTTTAGGCACAACGATATGTTGCTAACATTTTTTTAGATTTTAAGATCATTTGTCGATACTTCGAGGTTCTAGCTCGCTTTCATGACTTGCATTTTGAAATCTATGCTCTTGGAGTATATAAGGATTGCATTCACAATTTACAGACAGAAGGCTCATTGTTCACACGGAATGTGATAGAAGTTTTGAAGTTATAGGAATTCAGTTTAAACTAATGAGAAACGTCCAAGTAAAACCCTGCGCTCCATTTTTAGTTTCAGAATCAGACTGATATATATATTAAATATTATACTATATTATATATATCTGGAATACTATTGCTCTAAAGGAGAAGATCGCTAAAAGCATAAGTAGGGATCACAAGCTTCCACATCTCCTAAGTATAGTTGAGATCGCGGTTTAAGCACACTTCCCTAAATACTATTAGAAAATATAAGAATTAAGTTGTCTTTCTCATTTAAAGCTGTTCTTTAGTCTTTTACGTATATATATTTGCAAAGATGTGGAATTTTAAAGCCAATCTCTTTAATAAAAACCTTTTTTTTTCAAGTGCACTTAGCCCTGAAGGCCCCCGGGCCAACTTAAAATGAATTACAGACACTTTTTGCTGTCACTTTTTTCGTTTTGTTTCTGCGACTTTTTGCATAATGAAAATGTCACAAGGTAGGCGAAACAAAACACAATCAATGTGAGAGCATTTTCCAAGAAAGTTTAGGCGGAAATATGAAAAGGTTACAGTTAGAATGGGTAGCTTTAGCCACTGCCATGGCAATAGCTTTCAGTCATTCTTAGTCTTTGTCTGAAATTGCCTTGCACCTTGACTGTTGTTGTTCGTCATGTCATTCATGTTGCAAAAGAAACTTCAGCTGTTCAGCTGCTCGTCTAAAGTTTTGCTCAGCTTGAGGCTTATTTATGAGTTTGTCTGCAAACTGACAGCCTGCAGTTGCCTGGAGCAGCACCCCAGAGGCTGGCAGACCGCTTCAGCTTCACCACGTCAACGATGTTCGCCAAATGCATCAATAATGCTCCGCCTTCATCAAGTTTTGTTGTTGCTGCAATTGTCTGGCCCTGGTCCATCTGCTCGCTTCATTTGGCCGCCGCCGCTCAAATTAATGAAAACTAATGCGACACTGAGAAATTGATGATTGCCGCCGTCGTCTGCAGAGCTCTCCATCCTCCACTTACCCCACTTACCCTACACACCATACTTGACTTGGGGTCGGGAGTATTAAAAATGACTGCGTCTGCGTTGCCATGCACTTTGGATCGTTACGTTTTGGGGCGTCTGCAACAAAGGGCCAGGCCAGACAGAACGAGGACGCAGGGACGGGCAGGCACGCAGCGACTGATTGATGCCACCAATAAAATTACATAGTTGCGATTGCCAGGCAGATCACAAGAGCGTGACTAAAGCGGTGACAGTGACTGTGACCGATAAACGTGACCAGGTCTGGAGCTGTAAAGAACTACTGAGAGTTGATTGAACAAAATGTAACAAAGGTGAGTTGATTGGGTATAATAATAGTAAAAGGATGAACCTATTCCATGGTTTGATGTATTATCATCTCGTAGATCTCTGATGAGTTTCTACCTTTCTCTCAATCTTGCATTGCTGTTGGCCGATCCCGTGTTTCTTCCGTCCACATCGAAGGCCTGCGTTGAGCTCTCCCATTTCTCTAAGTCCTGTGTTTATCTTGTACAGAATAATATCATGAATATATACTGGCAGAATGCAATGTTTATCTTTATGTGTCTATAATTGAGATAGTAGCTGTTCCCAAATGCCTGTAACTCTTGCTGTGAACGTGACTATAGCTATTACTCTGACATTTCGCATACCAACTCCATAACAGCCTGTCTGTGTTGTGGTTGTGTTTTGCCCGCCCGTGCATTCGCTTGCCTGATTATCTAGCCCACAATTACGAGTATTTGCCAGCGGAAAATTGTGCGCCTATTCATTGGGATGACTCCGGCTTCCGACGAGGCAGTCGTCGCCGTCGCTGCGCTTTTTATTTGACTTATGACGAGACTTTTCCATTGCTGTTGCCGCTTTGGAGCTGGGTGCTGAATGCTGGCTGGGCTCGTTGTTTGCTTGGCCCGTTGTCTCGCTTAACTTTTTCACTGCCAGACGAAGCGCAAACATTTGCGAGTATTAATTAACGCTTTGTTGAAGTTTGCGCTTCGATGTCGCCGACATAGTCGCCATAGCCATCGTGCCGTGTCTCCGTCTCTGTCTCCGTCATCGTGACAGTCACCATCACGGCGGCAACACCTACATTTACATCGACATAGACATCATCATAGACACTGTCAAATGTCATGCAGCTCAAATATTACGTAGCCACACTATGTAACCAGCCAACCGGTTGGCTTTTACGTATTCAAACCCAGAGCATCTGAATATGAATCTGAATCTGAATCTCGGATGCCCAACGCCATTACCAGCCAACTTCGATGTTGATGTTGACGTCGACGTTGCTGTAGCTGTAGCTCACTCAATTATTCAGGCATAATAAGCAAATTGTTTTAATATGCATAAATATCTTGTACGCCATTTGGCAAACAAGTCAAAAACTGCCAGACAAACTGGCAGGCCAGACGACACGCAGTGAGGTGGGACCACGGCTGGGGTATGGGGTTGGGTTTCTCAAAGACAACAGTCGGCTGCATAATGCCCAAGGGATACAAAGGTGTGTTTACATATATTTAACCTTCAAGATATGCAGACTAAATATGCCAACAAAGTATACAGACAAACATTTGGTCAAACTTATGGCAAAGCCACTTGGCAAATGCTCTGCAAATGGTGGCAAATTGTGCATAGATATGGGATAAGTTTGGGTATGTTTAGGGAGGACTATTTCCTTTGGCAATTTTGCTGGAAAACGAGATCTGAAAAACGTTGAAGGTGGCATTGAATGGTTTCTAGATTTGTTCAAAGATTTGACTTATTTTAACAACATGTAGATTTGCTAACAATCTATTTAGAAATTGTCTCATCAGCTAACAATTTATCCTTAATCTGTGTTCCAAATTTATCTCCTGTTCCTGTCAATGAGTGCAAAGAATCATTTTCCTAACCTTCGGCTCATGACATATAGAAATAATTTGCAAATTGAGCAAATGTAGTTTGATCGCTTTAACTCATCGTTCTACAAATTTCTATTCTCAGTAGCGTTAATGAGTCGCTTAAGGCTTTCCCCAGAAGATTAGAATATTTTATTTCAGTACTTGGAAAACTACAATTAAGTTGCCAATTCTAACGAATTTTGTCCATTTTTATAACCAAGTCTAATTTGTCTTATTACTTACTCAAATTGGAAAGTCTCCTTAACCTAGGTTTAGTTTCTGAAATGCCTAACAAGGTGTGCTAAGAATCTACCTTATTTTCAATGGAATTTCCACAAAATTACATTAAGTTGAAAAGGTGCTCCATGCGTGAGAGTGTTTGTACTGGCTGTGTGTGTGTATGTGTATGTGTTTGTGTGTATATTTGTGGCGTCGGCATTTAGGCAGAGCCAGACAGCCGTGGGTATGGGATTAACAGCTACAACAACAAGGACATTGTAGCTGGGGGTACAATAAAATAAAAGCTTAGGCCACAAAACAGCAGACAACGCAGGATATGCGTTTCAAGTCTGCTGTAGCAGAACAGGAGCAGGGGAGGAGCACGGCAGCTGTACTACAGCTGGTCGGTTAGGGATAATGTAACCGTCCCGAAGTTGAAACCGAATGGAACCGAAGTTCAACGTCGCAGCTGATAGACATGAATTTGCGACCCAGGCACTGAGACGGAAGAGTGTATTGGTTGGGGCCTGACCAGGCGAGGGGTAAAGTGACTGCCGCCGTGTATACAAAATAAGCTACGCAATGCCGGCTCAAGGACAAAGCCATGTATATATACTAACGATTATTTATATATATAAGTATGTACAAACAGAGGCGGCCACCTACGCATATTTTCAGATACACGCACACATACTTCTGCACTGAGTGTGTTTACATGGCGCATACGTAATGCCGGCAAAATCAAGCATACGCAACGTGAGCGCTGTTGATGACGTTGATGTAGGCTCAGGATGCCGGCGGAAGCAGACTCGTTCTTGCTCATGTCGGTTATTCCGTAGTTTTTTTTGCTTGCTTTTCTAATGCGTTGTGGGATTTATGCGACTCCGTGTTTTTCTTATCTTTCTTCATCTTTTTTTAGGGGTCGTGTAGCCTGCGTGAATAGGGGTGCTATTTATTTAACACACACCAAATATGACAGGCAAATGTGTTTGATGACAGCTTAGACATTTATGCGCATTTATGCCAAATATGTACCTTGATTTCAGTTTGAGGCGTTGACATTATTTAGCTCTTAGTTGAAATAAACGAAGGTGTGAAGTTAAATCTAAATGTTTATAAAAATTAGATGAAATTTAAATATTATAATGATTTTAATGCGGAAATTTGGATGAAATAAGATGAGTCAAACGTTGTAAGAAAGTAAGCTGGTGTGTTGAATATAAAGGATTATCTGATTACCTAAACATTTGTTCCCTTCTAAACTTATGCTGGAATATCTATCTCTATTTTCTTTACAAATTTCATACTAAAATGTAACCTTGCACAGACTAAAGCGTTTTCAGTATGTACATATGTCTATGGGGTGGATCGGTAGTACTTTTTGATGTAGGCGGTGCAAAGAGAACGAAAACAAATACATAAATAAATAAACAAATAACCATTCAGCTGGCAGGCAGCAACACCTCAAATATTCTCCAAACATTTCAAAAGAGCCGCATTAAATAAATATGTGCGTAATAAAACGCAAACAGAAAGTAATGCCGGCAAGAAAGAGCCATAGTCATAGCCATTCCCCGATGGTCCTCTGGCGGCTATGCTGGTACTCGTATCATCACCATTGCACCAACAGCAACAGCAACATCAATCCAATACCAACATTATTAACAACACGTGAGCAACACTCAGCAATCGCAATTTGTATTTATTTTATTGGCTTATTATTATCAGCGAGTGCGCTGAGTGTTTGCATCGGTTGGAATGCTTATATGTATATGGTTGATGCTTGCACACAATACTTATACGCCCCGTAATCAGAATCGGTCACGGAACACAATAAACAATTGATTGCTGACTGCCCATTCATGACTCAATGATGAGGCGACTACTCTTGCAATTAGTGTAGTGGGGCATTGGCAATGCTACGTGGTTGTGGTTGTGTAATCATGTAATGCGCCGTTCGTTTGGGCTGCTCACTCCATAATTCGCCAGACTGACTGGCCGATGAACTGCACACCCTGCGCCGTCAACGCCGCCTCCCTCACCACAGTTCTAGACACAATTCCACAGCTTGCTATGCAATTTTAGCGCACGTGTCGCATTTCTTGGGAAATTTTACACACACACACACACACAGAGGAAGAGAGAGAGAGAGACTGATTGGCTGATGTTTTGGGTTAGTGCAGAGTCCAAAGTCGGTTGTTGGCGTTTTGCATAACTTTTTACCGGCTGTCAATGCATAGAATGTACAATATTTTATGGGCGCAACGAGTGCTGGTGGAATTTATCCATCAGTTACTCCAGCTTGACTATGATCATGCCCTTGTGTTTACACTAAAATATAAAACATGTAAATCAAGCTTAAATGTTGCCAGCGTACGATGCTAGACAACGTGCGGTGTTGATGTCTTCAGAGATGAGCTCCTTAAATATGATCAGCAAAATTATCGTCAAATTGAATTGTAATCTTTAGTGAGCTTAAATGAGGGTATGATATATAGTCATTCTATGCCATTCTTAAACGAGCATATTGTATTCGTGTTGATGTCTGAAACAGGCACAAGGAAGTGTTTCCTACCCTATAATGTATATATATTCTTGTTTAGCATCATCAGCCGAGTCGATCTAGCCATGGCCGTCTGTGTGTCTGTCCGTCCGAATGCTCACCCAGATCTTTGAGGCTATAAGAGCTGGAGTAACCTAATTTGGCTAATTTGTCTGCATGCTCTCTTGTCGTGCATGTCGTTAATAAGGAAAAGATGGATGAGCCTCTGTGTGCTGAGAAGACAGGAGAGCAGGCTATCTCTCACACGTAAATCTAGACTCTCACTTCGATTAGGCTCTCACTGCAGTTGCTCTCTCTGCGGTTAACAAACCGTGCTATACAAATTTGTCATCTCTTTCTATCTCACCTCATTGAATACCACCAATTTAAGTAAGACAAACGAACTGTATAACCGACGACACCAATCCTTCTGAACGAGTAGCATACCAAATTGACTTCCTTATTTGTACGAGTTTACCAATCGGTGCAATCATGAATGGCGGCTGACAGTGTATGTAGTCATTGCACAGCTCTATTATGTACACATGCATGTGTCCAAGTATCCATGTGCGAAAGGAAGCATTTGAAGCAAACAATGGCTATTGCTGTTCACGAGGCTTTCTAGAAGCAATTGTGGAAATTAAGCAAATGCTTTCGTTTTTGAAGCCTCATATCGGTTGATGGAACTTTATCCTTATTCAGCTCCATCAACCGTGGTAGCTCTGCAAGGGTATAAGTGCCTCGGCTACCCGAAATTAGCCTTCCGCTCTTCCTCTTGATTTCGGATTCATTTCAAGGCCATTTTGTTGAAATTTATAGATTTCTTTCAAAGCTATATATATTTTTTTGTACATTTTAAAATTTTATTTTCAACCATATTTTAAATAAATTTATTAGCTCTTTTGTTAATATTTCGATTGTCCAACTGGAAGACGTTTCCTCTCAACTTGCATTTGGAGTGCATAACAAATATGTAACTCTCGCCTGGCTGACGCATCGGTCATGTCATCTGCGTCTGACTGCAGTCAGCTCTCTTATCGTCGTTGTTGCCGGCGACGTCGTCGTACCCGTTCCCGATCGTTGCTCCGCGTTGCGTTCATTGAACGCACTTTTCATTTTTTTGTGGCTGCGGACGCACGCTCATCGCTGGCAAAACTCTGTCGCCGTCTCCAGATACTTTTTTACAAATACGCGCGCATAATACAATAATAATTACGTTTGGGCAGCCGATGCCCCGAGACAGCGACAGCAGCGAAACTTGCCCAGGCCGAGACAGGCACAGATCTCCTCCGCGACCGCGACCGCAACCACGATCACGACACCGACACCGACACCGACCCCGTTACCCCGATCCGATCAATGCACCTTGGCCAAAGGTGCAACGCCTCGTTGGAGCCTGAGTTTCTGCGTATGTGTGCGATGTCTGGGCATGCAATGACGCACGAAACACGATCACGTTCGCATTTATTAAAAGATGGTGGCTGCGCGTGTTGAGCCGTAGAGAGGTGCACACTCTGGATCTGAGCGAGACTCCAGCAACGGCAACGGCAACAGCTCGAGCACCAGCAGCACCACCACCAGACAGATGTGGGTAACGACGCTGTACTCGCACTAGGCAAAAAATAAACCGAAAACTTGACCAACATGTGGCTGCAGTGCTATTTTTAGACTGTCTGCAGCTTGAACTGCATAAAACTGGAAGTAGAAATTGCCTGGGACCAAGACAAAGTCCATCCATTGCTGGCCCCAGCTTCACGGCAGACAGGCCAGTGCTGGTCCAATGATCTCTGGGCTATGGTTCATTAACTGCGCCCAAGTTGCTGCAGCAGCGTTTAATCAGATTTATGCGTGAAGTGCAGACAGGCAAAGGTCCAGGACCATGACCAGAACCAGGACCAGGTACAAGTCCAGGGCCATATCCCAACCCCAGGTCATTTTCGGGAGTGGATAAACAAGAAAAGGGTGGTCTGCGGTGCAGCCAGCACAGGTGGAACGAAACAGCATAGTTATTACAAGACATTGTAATGGCAGCTTTTTACACATCCACTTCCTCCCACATATAACCACACACTTGAAAGTGCACTAAGAAAAAAAGTTAGCAAATTGTCAAAAAAAAGAACCTGAACTTTTATTTCACAAGCATTCGTTATCATATTAAGAGGGTTTGGGTAGAGAGTTTAAATGTTTTGGGAAAATGCTGATAAAGTTTTTGAAACAACTTCGAGAAAACTTTAGAAAACATATGAACAATTTGTAAGCTTAATTGTAAAAGTCTTTGCTAATGCTGGAAATGTTGGGCTTCTTATAAGAAAGTCTTAGTCTTATGTATTTGATCACCTTCACAGCTGTTTGAGTTCATCCTAAAAACCCTTTTGGCAAAATTTAAATTTTAATTCTGGGGATGAAGTTGAACATATTCTTAATAATTATTAAATCTGTAATTGTTTGTAATTATTTGAGAATTTCTTTAGAATTTTGTTGGGGTATATTGGGATATAAGTCATACAATCAATTTAAAACAGATTCATAATAATAAAGACACAAATAAATAAATCTGAAGAATTCTTTTGCGTCACTCTAGGAATGTCTTGGTGTCGCTTCTGGATGCTTTTAAACTCATTTTGCGAATGCTTTCTACTTGCAACTTTAGGCTCATTTACAACCATTCTAAGGAATACTTTTAGAGTAATTTTCGCATAGTGTACTTGTTGCAATAGGTATGCCCATGTACATACATTTCCCCCATTTCCAATGCGATCTTGAACCAGCTCGACAGCTGCGGAAGCGTGGCGTATAAACAATATTTTTTTCCTTTCTGGTTTTTTTTTCTCGTTCGAGAGTTCGTTTTCAACTTACGTATTTGTCTTCATCTTGGCACTGCATTTCTTGGTTTTTTTTTTGGATCGCTTTTTTCAACGTTTTCGAGTTTCGTACGTTGTTTTTTTTTTCATTTTGCAGTTGTTGTTGTTGTTGTTTTCGTCTCGCAGATTTCACAGCAGACAAATTTATGAGCGTTAAGTGAAGGCCAATAAAATTCTTTTTGTCTGGACTTTTTTTGTTGTGGCTCATTTCGTCTTTGGTGCTTGGCCAGCTTTATATCCATTTCCACTGCCAAGTCATTGCTACCTCAGCTCAATCCCCCATTTATTTTATGGTTCTGAGTTCTGTATTCAAGGGTCGGTCGGTCTCTGGGCTTGGCAGCATCGCATAAGAAATTGAAATTTATGTTAAGCGACCAGATAAAACTGTCCTTGCTGTAAAGAAAGACGAAAATAAATAGACTCCGCTGCACGATGACTATCAAATAATAGACAGAAGTTTTTTGAAGTGACTGAAGATGCTGCGGCATGTGTCATGATCAGCTCGACTTCGAGGAGTCAAGAACAATAATCCCCTACAGTAAAACTCTAATAATATCAGCTTGAATATAGATGAGATGGCTTCCCCATGAACAAAGGCTAATTCAATTGTAGCTTTCTGACCTATTTGGTTCTACGGTTCTAAAATCTGAAATTTTAACGTTTTCGTTTCTCATCTTCTCGATGTCTACAAGAGACTTCTCTGTAAGTCTTTTCATGAGAACTTGTGAAGTCGAGCTAAGTATTTTATAAGTGGCTCGAGAATTACTGGAATACGTTTGATTAATTCTTACTTATATTTAGAATTCCCATAAAGAAATGGAAGAATAATGTCTAAATTTAAACAATACTCGTATTATTCTGGTATATAATATTGCTTTTCTTTTGAGAGAATTTGAAAAATTGGTTAATCATACATGTCATATACGAGCATTGTGAAATTAACAAAGCCTAAATGGCTTCGAACTTATTACAGCGTTTAACCACCATGAACAGTCGATGGGCACTCTCGATTGTGCTATTAATTGCTGTTTGATTTAAATTTCCGTTCAACAAAAGTTGAAAGATTCAACGATTATGAAGTCATTTGTGAACAACATGTGGAAGACACAACTGATTTGGCCTTTGCTTTGTATGAGCTTCTTAACGGTAAGGATGAATTTTCAACTGAAACTGGAACTGATCATTCACCAATAATACGTGTACTTATAGTGCGGCGGTCATGTGACCTTTACCAACCTCAAGTGCGTCGATGTAGAGAAAACCTATGGCGAAATAGAGATATGCTACATCAAGGCAGTAAATCGCACTCACAAGTATATCGATCTTCGCTATAAATTACGCAGGAGAATAATAGAAAATGTTACGGTGCGTATCAGTCATCGATGATTATAGCCTCCATCCAGATGATTTCCATTACAGATCAACTTTAAATTGATGCGCAACGATGGGCACGGCTACAAGCCGTTCTTCTTTGATGTAACCTATGATGCCTGTAAGTTTTTGAGAAATCCCAACCAACCCATCGCAAAGATGTTTTTTGGAATATTTAAAAAAAATTCCAATCTCAATCATACATGTCCTTATGATGTAAGTAATTTCGATCCATTAATAATAGCTAATTGAAGAGTGGATTTTTCCAGCATGATATCATTGTGGATAGGTTGTGGACTGGAAATCTAGAGACAGATTTTGAAAAATATCTACCAATGATCAACGGTGAATATGGCATATTCACCAAATGGAGTGTTAACAATATTCCCCGCATTACTATAGATACATATTTTCGATTAACAGGCCAATAAGTATTCCAATAAACCAATGAGAAATTGTAGAGTAGATTGCGAAGCATCAGATTAGACTTTATTCTTCTTCTTAGTCAGGTTGTCCATGCGAGCTGAAACTGGTCGCATTGGTAACAAAGAGGTCCTTTGGTTATGGACATGGCTAGATCGAATCGGCTATTGATGCTGATCAAGAATATATATACCTTATGGGGTTGGGGACGCTTCCTGCAGCATGTTTTTTGGAGAGGTTTGCGCTGGCTGTGAATGTATATTGGCTTTGTCATGAACTTTGCAACGCGCATACATAAAGCATTCATTTATGAATAAGTGGTAGAGGTAGGGGGCATATTATTGATTGAATTCATTTTATATTAATACATAGATCCCGATATCGCCCTTCACATTATATCGAAATAAAACAATAAATGCAACGAGAGTAAAAGATAATTTGAATTTTCAATATCGGGACGCACTGCTGGCAGTGAAGTTGATATATTTCACAGTCAACCAAATCCAACTTTTTTGCTGCATAAAATATTTTAAGGAATTTCGAGACTTGCAGAGGGTAGTATAATTTTGTGACGAAATTTGTAAGGCCTAGAAGGAACCGTTTCCTAACCCATAAAGTATATTACTTGTCATCATTATCAGCAACAATTATTTTCATGCAATAACATAGAAGCAGAAAAACAGTCTGGGAAGAAATGATTGCCAGAGTTTGCACTTGTTGCTTGTTTCACTTGGTCCTTTCTCGTCCGTAAGTCAAGATTATGCATGCATGAAACAGGCACACCTTGGGCATATGAAATCCAGCTAATTATCTCTTCACTTGAGAAATTCTTTGAGAGTATTGAAACATTTGAAATTGAGTTTGCTATTTATCAAAAACAAAAATTAAACTATACATATGCCATATGCTGGTATATATATATATATACCTTTAGTATGTAAATGACGAAAATGCATTAACTGTGCACTTAAATTTTAATGTTCTGGATGTTATTAAGGTGTTCAACCATCATGAACATTCGACTGGCATACTCGATCATCCTTTTAATTGCAGTTTGATTTGAATTTTCCGTTCAGCAAAAGTTGAAAGCTTCAACGATAATGACTTCATTCGCGAACAGCATGTGGAAGACACAACTTATTTGGCCTTTGCTTTCAATGAGCTTCCTAACGGTAACCTGAAATTTTTAACTGTACCTGGATCTGATCATTCACCAATAATACGTGTACTTATAGTGCGGCGGTCATGTGACTTTTACCAACCTCAAGTGCGTCGATTTAGACAAAACCTATGGCGAAGCAGATAAATGCTACATCAAGGCCGTGAATCGCACCCACAAATATATAGATTTTCGCTATAAATTACGCAAGACTATACCAGAAAATGTTACGGTGAGTATCCAGGGGGGCAACCCACATTTTTGTACAAATTCAATATAAATTTGTCTAATGGTGAAGAATATATTGATGTTGGCCCCCTCCTTGGACCTTTCAGGCCAACTTTAAATTGATGCGCAACGATGTGCACGGCTACAAGCCGTTCTTCTTTGACATAACCTATGATGTCTGCAGGTTTATGAGAAATCCTAACGATCCCATAATAAATCTATTCTTTGGAACATTCAAAAAAAATTCCAATCTCAATCATACATGCCCTTATGACGTGAGTATTTTCCATCTATTAATACTAGCTAATTGAAGAACGGATTTTTCCAGCATGATATCATTGTCGATAGAGTTTGGACTGGAAATCTAGAGGCAGACTTTGGAAAATATCTACCAATGATCAACGGCGAATATGCCATATTCACCAAATGGAATATTAACAAAATGCACCGTGCTACCATTAATATATATCTACGATTGACGGGCCAATAAGTATTCCAATAAACAAGTGAGGAATGGTATATTAGCAGTCCAACCCTCGACTCAATATATCACAGCAAATAGCAAATAAAAGAGACTTTTAAATGTGAAGTTTGGCTGTTATTACACCTGTTTCGGGATCCTCCACAGACTGCCAATTATCAGATACCTTTAGCATATGGCAATTGCCTTGTGGCCTTATTTTACTCATATTTAATCATTCTGAGCGCACCAACATAAGCTTGGACAATGCTTTGCATAATGAAAGACAATTTCACGTGGCCGCTTTTCCAAGCTTGGGTTTGCGCTCTCTGAATCGCTTAGAGTTCTCGATTTGGGAATCAGCTTTAGAATCAAAGCGAACATGGAGCCTTTCAAAACGCATGCATAAAGAATTTCGATGGAATCGCATAAAAATGAAAACGTTTTCTATGTCTACTTTCTATATTGTCTATTTTCTTGTTGTCCCATCCGGCATCTCTCTCAAATTTCAGCTCTGTAGCTTTCATGGCTTGTGTTTCCAGTGTATTTCATACGAGTATATACCAGTATTATGAACATGACGAATATTAGTTATTAGTGCATTAAAATTTTAATGATTCCGATGTTATTAAAGCGTTTAATCATCAAGAACAGTCGACTGGCATACTCGATAGTCCGATTAATTGCTGTGTTTGATTTGCATTTTCCGTTCAAAAAGAGTTGAAAGATTCAACGATTATGTGTTCATTTGCGAACAACATGTGGAAGACACAACTGATTTGGCTTTTGCCCTGTATCACTATCCTACCGGTGGGTATACATTTTCTGTTAAATCTGGAACCTGAGTATACAGATTGATCATACCCTATCTATACGAGATTAGTGTACCGGCCATGTGACATTTACCAATCTCAAGTGCAACGACGTTGACAAAACTTATGGCGAAATGGACCTTTGCTACATCAAGGCAGTGAATCGCACTCACAAGTTTGTCAGTATTCAATATAAATTGCGCAAGACCATAAAAGACAATGTTACGGTGAGTATGACACCTTTTGGTTGTATCCTCTATTCAGGTGATATTCATTTCAGGCCAACTTTAAATTGATGCGCAACGATGTGCACGGCTACAAACCGTTCTTCTTTGATATAACCTTTGATACCTGTAAGTTTTTGAGGAATCCCAGCAATACCATCGTAAAGATATTTTTTGGAACATTTAAACAAAATTCCAACATCAATCACACATGTCCTTATGATGTAAGTACTTTCAATTCATGAGAATAATTGAACTCATTGAAGAGCGGATTTTTCCAGCATGATATCATTGTGGATAAGGTTTGGACTGGAAACTTAGAGAGAGACTTTTTAAAATACCTACCAGGGATCAACGGTGATTATGCCATCTTTACCAATTGGTATATTGACAGTATTCTTCGCACCACTGTGAATATATATCTGCAATTAACGGGACAATAAGTATTCCAATAAGCCAGTAAGGAATGGTAAGCAGTGTTGGATTAGATTTAACATAATTCTTCTTAATCTTAAACTATACAATCATTAACATCGGAATCGTTTTCTGCAGGTAAAAATGTTTTCAAAATGTAGAAATTTATAATGCCAACTTGCATTTACTGTAACTGTGTCAAAAAGAAAATAAAATAAAAATCAGAAAATGTTCCTCTTGCTCCATTTGTTGATAATAATCTCTCTCAAGTGTGTCCCACACTTTTTCTTCTCAGTTAAGCGTACTTAAAGGAATTAGAAATTTCAGACAGGAAATGCCTTATGCAAAATAATACCACGCCCACCCACCAAGCACTGGGTGGCAAACAGAGCGATATATATATATATATATATAGGTGTGTGTGTGTGTGTATGTGCCATGTTTATTACTTCCAAGAATTTATAACAAGTCGTTGTCGTTGGTAATTCATCAAAATCGCAAGCAGCTCAAGGACGAGAATGACGAGGCCATAAGCAGCACATTTCTTTGAAGACCCCAGCCCAGACAGCAGCATTCGTATGATGTTAGAGGGGCAGAGGTATAGAAAGAGACCGATATAGAGGTGGGGTAGTCCATTAATAATAAATTAAGCATATTTCTTGCGTGCCTTTTTGCTTGCGCCTGCGTCTGCATCTTCCACAGTTCCACACCTCAGACTCCGCCTCGGCCCCAGCTCACCTCATCACTAGTCCCCAGTCTCCAACTCTGTGAGGGCCTTTAAATGGTTTTCGCTTTTCATGTCGATTTCACGACACAACATCGTCGAGCTTCCCTAATGACCTAGAATACAAATTCTGATGATATTCTGTCTACTACTTGTCCCCGCTCCCTACCCTACCCGTCCTCTCCTGTCTGTTGTCTGCTTTGCCATGTCTGCGATTAGTAAAATCCCTGAGCATGTTTCAAGGCTGCCAAGTCATCCAGTCAGCAGCAGAAGCAACTGAAACGGAAGCTAATCGCTTGGCTAAATAGTATCTTGCCCACCTGCCTGTCCGTCCAGCTTTCTGGCTGTGTGTGTGTGTGTGTGCGTCTGTGACTGTGCCTGGGGGATTGCGTAACGGACTATGCATAAAGATATAGACCAGGTACATAAGCTTTGTGGCTTTGCTGTTTACCTGTCGGATTATAAATGCTTTGCCATTAATTCAAACAAATGCGAGACGTGCAGCACAGGACTGAATGACACTGGAGCACTGATTTAGACTCCACCCGCACCTTTGGCCACTGTCAACGAGTTAATATCAATGCGTCTCTCATGCCACCTCCCTCCCCACTTCCACTTTCAAAGTAGTTTGAACGTCTGGCCAAATGTCTAGACGTGCAATCCATAAAATATTATCGGCTCATTTCGATGTTCATAATCTGACACAATGGACAATATGGGCTAGCTAAGGGCTTGTGCAAGTATTAGAGGTGTCTACACATCGTGACGGCAAATTTATCGTGAGTGTGCGGGATCATACAATTCCATAAATGTATTTTCGATCAGAAAAAGGCTCTGATAAATGATGGTAAATGTATGTATATAATTTTGAATCTTTCAGCTTCCTAATTCATATCGATGAGATTTTGGTTACTCTATTTTGTTAGAGTGTCTATTCATCGGTTTGGCTTGGTCTTCCATCTTCCACACATTCATTTTGTTATTGTTTTAAATTGTTTGACATGCAGCCAATTGACGTGAATGTGAATTGTCTGAAAAAGAATGCTACCCCATTCGGCAAACCGATCGCTTTGTCATCAAGATCAGAGGCACAAATGCCGACCACTAGCGCTGCAACTGCTTGCCATAATCCAGTTTAGGCTCTAAGACCTGGTCTTCCATAATAAAGACAATCAATTTTGCATATTACTTGAAGGGAGCCGGAGCCAGCGCTGAACGAAATGAAGCGCAAAGTGATTGTGGTCAGCGAAACGATTTGCCGGACATGGCATTAAGAAGGTTCCCCCTGATACCGATACCGATACCGATACCTATAACATGCATTGTAACTGTGGCAAGATCCCTATGCCAAGCTCCACACCCTTGCCATGTACCCTACTTACGAGCATTACCAAGTGCGCACGGGACGGCTCGTTAGATCAGTGCAAAACCAAGGAAGAGCTGCTGGCGGCAACTTGAAAGACGCCATGGTGGACGACAACGATGGTGAGGAGGATGATGATGATGATGATGAAGATGACGACGTATCTGGGCACTGATAGCAACTGGGGCGGCAAACCTCACAGAGTGGTGGGGTACATTGAGACACACAAAGTCGCTTGGCTTTGAAGTTTGGGTTTTGGCTACGGTTTCGCTTGCTGCTCGAGAGAGCGGGCGAGTTTCGAATTGCAGGCCTGTTCCCGTCCAGTCAAATAAGCTTGGACTGGCCCTGGCATTCCTCCCCCCGCTGTCAGCCCTGCATACCCCCGCCCGTTGTGCCTCCTGCACAGGTGTGTTAATTGCATTAAAATGTTTGTAATTGCTATGCGCCGGCTGCGGCAAATAGTGGCTGCAGTGGCACAACCACACACACAACCAGCTGGAAAACACCTTATCTTAAATCAGAGACAGAAAAGAGAGACATGCCAAGCTGTCGTCAAGATCTGGCCACGAAAAATGCCATAGATGCCGCCTGGCAGTCGTGTAACTATAATTGCCATAATAACATAATATCTTGGAGCAGCTGGAGCGGAGCGGACATCATCAAAGAACAAAGCAAAGGTGTCACCATAGTCGGCAACGTGGATGACGTTCGCTATGGCTATGACGATGCCGCCAACAACAGCCAAGCGAGACATTTTACGAGACTACTCCTATTCCTCTGTAGAAACAAGCACTATCTGCCAAATATGGCGACAATGTTGCAATGCTGAAGCTGAGGTTGAGGAGCAGACAAATGGACGAATGGACATGGGCAGACAGACACACAATTGTAGTGCGGATGAGGTGCCATTTTTCTCATGCCCAACGAAGCGGCACCAGGCGGTAGTAAACATAAGGCCACATTGTCGTCATCGTTGTCTGGGACTATGGAATAGAAATGCGAAAGACTGCTTAAAATAAGTTAAGTAAATTGGACTGATTTTGTAATTGAGAGTAAAATTGATTCTCGATAATCTGTAAATACACAATTCTATATAACTTGTGTATATTTCAAATATAATATAGTAGATCAGTATATATAAACAGAGTTAGGAGTCTTCTAGCTGGAAATAGCTAGGAAGCTAAAGAGTTCGCTTTATGGTGTAGCTGAGCACTAAGAAGCTGTTTTTAAAACTGCCCATTCTAAGTAGTTTCAAGTTTGTCCATTTCCTTGCATTAATGTGCCATAGTCGCCCACTTGGCTGGTTGACTTTTCCGCACGCTTGGCTGTCTGTCATTCCATCTGAATGTCAGTCAGTCTCTGCCTCTGTCCATTTGCCGCGGCATTTAGTTTGCAGTCTGTCATGGCTTGATCACGTTTGCTATCTGAACTGGTGTCTGAATGGAGCTGGAGCTGGAGCTGCAATCGCTGTCTCGCCTTTCTCCAGTTGCCTTCGCCGTCGCCGTCGCCAGTTTCAGCTTCACCTTCATCTCTCAACGCTCAGCCGCCCCAGGCCGTGCGTCTGTCTCCCTTTCGTCTGTCGTCTGCCTTGTTTGTGAAACAGCAACATAAAACAGTTAAATGCCAGTTTACCAGTTAAAATCGGAATCAAAGCGAAAACAATGACACAGTAGCTTTAACAACAACAACAACAACAACGACAACGACAACAGCAACATGAGTTGCCAGGGAGGAGTTTGGGAGGTGGTTGAGCATTGCAGGTCGGCTGGCAAGACAAGTGTAGTAAGTACGATGGCAGCACAGGCAGCAGCAACAGCCAACAGCAACAGCAACAACAACAACAACAAAAAATCGTCTAGACACAGACTAGACTCCATAAAAATAATTATTATCGGTTGCAATTTCTGTTTCTGTTGCTCGCCGAGCTGCGGCGCTTGTCGGCTGTCCAGGCCAGGGCAGGCCACACCAGACCAGGCCGGGACGGGCCCCCAGATCTCCTTAGACCTGTGTCTGATGAATCGTCAGAGGAAAACCGACGTCCGTTTCATCTGCTTCACATTACAAGTTCGGGTTTGTGTCTCAGGATGAGTTTGAGTTTGAGTTATAGCTCAATGTGCATTTGTGGTCTCACTGCTTGCTTCATCCTATTCCCAAACGCAGACTCTTTGTGTTTGCTCGTTAGCTGTTGGTGCGCCCAAGTCTCGCGCTATTGTCTAGCCTCATGAAGAGCATCAATTTCAATAAGAACAAGAGACAGGAACAAGATGTTGCCAATACAGACAGTCGCAGTTCATAGCAAACGTCTCAAATATTTGAACATTATATTTATATAATGAATCTTAACTAATCTGGATCAACCAGAGAAAATATGACTGGAAGCTCCTAAGAACGTTAGTTAAGGCAAACATCTATACCTCCTAAAGGATTCATATAATACACCTGAGACCACCTTCTGGAAACCTGTGATTGCCAAGATTCCCATAAACAATGCCCATTATGAATGGCCAAGGCATACATGACAGAATCGTGGCGGAGTGAGTCTATTTTGAATACAGTTCGATAATTACATTTATTGCAATACAAAAGCGCGCCCAAGGGAGAAATCAGCTGAATGCAAGCAGAGGAGGAGGAGGAGGTAGAATCCAACATTAAGGGAGAGCTGGTGCGGGATGGACATGACGATGGCAATGGCGGATATGTTGATATGCTGTCGACACGCATCGCTGAGCATGCAGGCCGGCAAAACGTCAACAATGTGAACGTGGATATGGGATGTGGAGCAAGGAAATATGCGACACAGACACACACGGGTAATTGCCACAATTTGCTTGTTCTTGTTGCGTGAATGGACACATGGGACACCAACAGGGGACGGGAGAGGGACATGATAGAGGTAGCTGCAAACAGACGGTTCAAACTGAACAGACGAAAAGGGTGCAAAGGACGTCGACAGACATCAACATCGACGACTTCCGCCGCTGGGCAGTCCAGTTCAGTTGCCGAGTTTTTTTTCTGGGGATTTTGTTGCTGCTGTTGTTGTCCGCCTTCTGTCATATTTGAGGTGAGCATAAAGCCACTCAACGCCGCCATAAATCAACTGCATTCTGATCTAAGGCTGTCAGACAGTTGCTGCTGTCCAACTCCAGCCCGAACCTGAACCTGAACCCGAACCCGCCGTTCAGATAACGACAGCGACAACTTTTGCCCGTAACTTTCCAGACGACAAACAGACATCGACAGCGGCTCTGGCTCTGGCTTCGACAGCGCTGTTTGGCTATGGCTGTGGATGTGTGTGTAGTCGTATGTCGATGTCGATGTCGATGTCTGTCTGGTCCGGAGTCGGGGCCGCCGGCAAGTTTCACACACTTCCAGGTCGCCAACGGTGTCTGCTGTCTTTTTACCTTCTTGAAAAATACACCTGAGCTTTTGGCTTTGGCGGCTCTTACCTTACCCCTTACTATTGAATTGTGTCTAGACTGCAGACTGCAGAAAGAAACAACAGCAACAGCAACAGACAGCAGACTTCTTTGACAGCTACAACAACAACAATAGCTGAAACTGCAACAAGGGACGACGGCATTCAAGATATTGGCCAACATCAACATCGTGTCCAAATGTGCGCACAATTCTCAGCTGTCAATAATATCTGTCATCATCATCATCATCATCCTCTTCCCTCGTCTTGGACGTTTCCTTTTCAGCTTCTGCTATGTGCAGCGTCATCACGGCCCAAAAAATGGTGAGGATTATCTAAAAGCTAACCTGACCCTAGTAGCCAGGCCATGTTCCGATCACATTAATCCTCTCATCGGCTTTATGAATCTTCTAATCGAGTTACAAAATGCAGCCATTTCACACTAAATCCTTTATTGCGTCCGGATTTGGTTGTGGGTGGCAGCAGATTGCCCTCAATGCCGCATTAGGGGGCTCGTTTTAATAAGTCACCTCCTGTCTGCAGGGGTGCCTTTCACTGGCACTTACCCTAGCGGTGGCCAGCGACAGGAACAGCCTCAGAGTCAGAGTCAGAGTCGTCATCATCGTTGTCGTTGTGTTTAATTATTCAAAACCATGTCATGTCTCTGTATAATTTTATGCATTGGCCAATGCTGGCGAGGAGTCCACGCCTACACAGCCAGACCCAGACAAATGGACAGAGACGGACAGATGCATGCACGGAGGGAAGGGATGGGTATGGACAGCAGACGCAGCAGCAGCAGCAGTCTACAGCTGAAAACTACAAATACAACTATCGAAGTGGGCAATCCAGCAGAGTCAAGGGGGAAAGAAGGTGACAGAGGAGTCGCCGCCACATGTGGCAACCACGACCACGAGAGTGCGACAGTATTCCGTTACCCACACACACACACACTCACACACATACAATTACATGCAGCGCAAAGCATTGGCAAAGTGAGAGCGTGGCATACCAGACAGTCTGACGCTGTTGGAGCCCACGAACGGCCTCAGTTCCCAGTTACCCCATACCCATTCCCATCTGCACTCGCCTCTATTGGCTCCTGAGTCAGTACGTCTGCTGCTTGTTGGCCAGGTCTGTCTGTCTTTCTGTCTGGATCTGGACGACTCAGCGACGGCGGCAACGACGACGACGACCACTGTCTGTGGCAGACCGAGACTATCGAAAACTCGAAATTTATTCGTTGGAAAAAGTCGATTTCATTTTTATATACACTTACCCCAAAGGGTATTCTAACAATGTTACAACACTTGGCCACATATTGATGCTGCTGATATTTTGGAGGTTTCGTAACTGTTAAGATAGAACAAGAATGGATTGATATCATAGGGTGATATAGTTTGACAAAAATAATGCTAACAAAGGTGGAACTTCGTGAATTCTCGAGTTCACGCCAACATTTGCATTCATTTTCATCATTGCCTGAAACTTCAAGGACAACAAAACTGAAGTAACCAAAACGTAATTTGAAGGAGACAGAGGCAATCTCTCTTTAAGTTGTTAGAAATTTGTCAGATCTGCCAGCTCAATGGTCATTTGTACTTAGTTAAGCTTACCATTCGATCTCGAATAGACTTACAAAAGAACAATAATTCCAAATTTATAAGAATAAACTACTTTTATGCTGAGCCCCGCTTTTGGTTCAATGATCACGTCAACTAACAAAATCGATGGCTTTGGAGTGAATAGATTAAATGTCTCATGTTGTAAAGCATACAGAGATGATGAGGTCATTGCGAACTAGCTAAGAAGTTTGAATTTTGTAGTGATGATTGAGGTTGGCTTCTGGCGACACAGATCTGCACAGCTTGCCTTCATCTGGTTTCTTCAGCTGCTCATGTTTAGGTTGTATCTAAATATATGAAGATTCTCTAATATAAGACTCTCTAATATATTAAAAGCAACCAATACCCATACACCTTCACCTGGCTAACAAAGAATCCTTAAAGCTTAAGATTATTTAAATAATTTTTTTTTTTTCAGAAAAATATGGAGTTCAAAATGTCTCTAATATTTTAGTAGAGTGTATTACACTTTCGACCTGCTTTAGATACTTTCTTTCTCTTGTTTTCTTTTTGTTATTTTTTCTCTGCCGTCAGTTGTTTTTTTTGCGCTGTTGTTCTCTTGTTTTCTTCTTTTGATTCTTTTTGCTTTTGTAGTTAAAAATGTGAATTGCAAAAATGCCCACGAAAATTATGTTAACCAGCCAGCTGTGTTAAAAAGTCCCACATCATTTCTGTCTGGCGACAAATGCAGCAATATCGCATAAAGCATAAATACATATATAGATGCAGATATAATGATTGAGACGGAGACTTAACTGCATGCAGTTTATCCATGGATATTTATAAATACAAAAAGTATATGTGCAAACTGTAGAAGAGGGCAAACTTGTTTCGTTTGTTTATCTGCTTGACTTGTTTTGATTTGTGCACAAATGTGGGTTTTGTCAAAGTCTTATCAATGGAAATACGTCTATGATCGAATGAATGAACGCCAATGTAGGTGAGAAATATCATATGGTACATAAAGTTCAAGTTATAGTTGATATACGATGGTACTGATGGTAAGAATAGACTTTCATTGAAGCATAGAAATATTTTCTATCTGGGCTTACTTGAAGTGTCTGCGGCATGTTTCGATAAAGTAGGGTTTCGTTGTCGAGAGCATAACATACAATACTGATTTTCTTCAAACCTTTAGGGACCCATTAAAGATGCGTAGTCGCACTTCTATAGAGATCACAAAGCAACACTTCGCGTCCCATTCACATCATTTGTTGGGAATAAAACTAAAATCATATGGATGGCTGGGCATGATCAGATTTAATATTTTCGAGTTGAGCTTTGGTGGTTTTTTGGTTTGATTGGTTCCGTCGCTTGTTTGCTCTGGTCTATTCCACAACATAATGAATACAAAAATGAATTCATTAACTTCATGCTTTCATGTTATGGGCTTAACTTTGAAGATCATTCGCAACACATTCATTTCCACTTCACCTACAATTGCTTCTGGTTGTCTCTTTTATATGCATAAGTCATCTGAAATTTGGAAATGGTTGCCATCTCCAAAATGTTTCCAGGTAATAAATAAGATATATTATCTTAGGCGGCCGATTCTTACAAAAACCAATACACAGAGCCAAACCCAACAGTTGTATGGAAAAATTATAGCTAGAACCCACTATTTAGAGCACTTCCTAAGTTCAACTGCTAACCGATTGGTATTGGATTATGAAAGTTATAGTAAGTACAAGTTGCATATATTACTTACTCACCGTACTTCTGCCAGAACGTTGGCACCAATTGATTTTTGGATTTGATTTTAGTGTTTGTAGAGTCGAAAATCACATCGTCCTCGTACACCTCTGTGTAGAGTATGAACTCAAGACGAGCGGTTGTTGTGCTTGTCGCTGATGGTGCTGTTGGTGGTGTTGGCAGTGTTGGTGGTGCCGGTGGTGCCGGTGGTTGCTGTTGCTCAGCTGTAGGTTGTTGCCGCGGCCGCAGTGTCAAAGGTGATGCTTTGGTCGCTGTTCGGGCCGTATCGCGTTTAAATATACGATGCACGGCATGCGGTGTTGCCGCCTTGGGCGCATGTGGTGATGTTGTCGCAGTTGTTGTTATTGCAGCAGCTATTGCTTGCAACAATGTAGCACGTTGATTAATTTGATATGGCAAGAACATAGGAGCGGGCGATACGGAGGCGCTGGCAACGGCGACACTGCCAGTCGAGTGCGACGCGGCGCGACGATGATGATGTTGATGTTTTTGCTGATGATGATGATGAAGATGAAGATTTCGACGACGTGCACGAGGATGTTGAGGACGAGTTGTGGTGGCAAATTGCGCGTACGGGCGACAGGGGGCGAAAATTTTTGTCTCGCCACTTGGATTTAAGTGGCAATCCGCACTCGATGCTGGTAATTTATTTTGCAAATTTGTGCCAACCGTAGTCGCATCCACATCTACATCCACAGCCGCAGCGACCAAATGTTGTCGCTTTTCCCCCGGATTTGGCTTGGGCAACACTTTCGTTAGTATTAAATTTAACTTACTCGTATTATATGCACTATTTACACTGTAAAAAATCAACTTGGCACTATTTACACTAGCACTTGCACTGCCTATTTGCTGATCCTGATCGTGATCTCGGATTTCACTCTCACTACGAGCACTTCTTCGGCTTGCGACGACGTTTCCAGTTAGTTTTTCTGATGCATTCGGATTCGGTGTGTTGCCGCTGCTGTTGCGATTGCTCCATAGCCCGTTAGATTTCGATAAATGGCGATAGTTATCGTTGTTACTCGCCACCGTTGCCCATAAGTATGCAATGCTTTGTCTATCCGCCTGCGTGTGAACTGACCCGTATCCGTATCCTCCGTAACCGCCTTGTCTCTCGTTATTCTCGTAGCTATGGCCGCTGTGTCTGTGCATTGGCACCGCGAGGGCTGGAGCCGACCACAAGATTTGTGTTGCCAATAGAAGCGTTAGTATGAGAAACGCCAACGCCCCAAATGTGGGCAATCTGCAGCGGGCCCCCGCGGCGCCACTGGCACTGGCTGCATGCGTGGGGGCCACAGCGTCGTCTTGCGGATGCGATGGGATTGTTTAGTAGTCCCACAGTTGCCGACTACTCTGCAACATGGTCATCAAGGCAGAAGGAAGCAAATACCACAAACAACAGCAAACACTGCCTGCAAAGAAAACGATAGACAGAAAGAGAGAGAGTGAGAGAGAGAGAGAGAGAGGGAAAGCTGAATTAAGTGTGGAATTTTGTAAAACTTGATGGCTCAAATTCACTGAAAGAGGTGTGCATATAATGGGGACAATAAAAAACATACACCAGAGGAAAGCACTAAAGCACAGTTTATGATCATAATACTTGAAATTCTCAACCAAGGAATCCATCAAGCGAGACTTTCAGACGAGCCTTAAACAATTTCTTACGGTGCATTTCTACTGTGTGGTCGCCCACTTGGCTGTTGTTAATGTTGCTGTTGTTGTTTTTGATGTTGTTTTTGTTGTTGCTGGTGCTTGCGTCTGCGTCTGCCTTTGCTTTTGTCTTGTCTTGTCGTGTCGTCTGTCCTTGTTACAAATTTTCTGCATGTCCCAAGAATAATTCCCCCCAAATAGTCACCGCGAAGCATTAGAACAACCCAAAAGACACAAAAACAAGCAGAGTGAGAGAGAGAGAGAGAGACGAGAGTTGGTTAGGGGTAAGGGGGTATTGGTAGATAGGCAAGTGTCTTCTATACATTGCCTTGGGATCATAAATAAGTCGAGTGTGCCTATGAGTGTGTGTGTGTGTTTAACATAGCGTATGCGTAATATTTTGAACAAAATTATGTTGCACTTCTTTTTGACTTCACTTGAACACATTTATATACATATGTTGATATTGTTGTTGCTGTTGCGACTGCCACGTACAATACAAATTTTCTAAATTTAATTTACAACAAACATATACAGATACAGATAGAATACACCTCTGGTCACTGGATAAGCATTTGCTGGGATTTCTACGTTTTCGTGTTCTTGACTTTCAGATAGCAACGAAATCCAAATATGATTCTTCTGTATCAAACTCCATGAATCTTTACAGAAGCTATTATATTAACATTCGTCATTATCTAGGTATAATAACATTTTGTGAATATGTGGCAATGTCCCTCAGAATGACTGTCAAAGAAACACGAAGTCATCTTGTTTCTTTGAAGTGCGAAAATTGAAAAAAACTGGCAATTGTAATGAAGCAAAGGAAGCAATTATTATACAACGAAAGAAATGATTGTTCCCTGGGAATTTGCTACGGACCAGAAGAATGTTCTTTGGAAAAGATGCCTTAATAACCTGGAAGTCTGGAAATAAGCGATATTTGTAAGATAGCGGTGATGTTCTAGTTGGCAGAGATACCGATATCTTCTCCAAATGAAAGCGAGATTTTGGAAACTCAACCAAATTACGCCACAGTGATAAATCCTGGAAAACTTGCTCTGAAGTATATGTCAATGCATTACTGAGCGGTTGATATATTTACCGAGTTGATGAACCTCTCGATAAATTTATACATGAGCAAAGGAAAGTCATTGAATGACATTCCCTTTGATGTACATGTGAAAGCCTTCCTATGTAAAAACGTATCCTCCGCTTGTCTTATGCTAATGACGAGAACTGTGCTCTGTTGTTGTTTTGAAAATGACGAAAGATTACAAGCCACAACAACAGTTGAAGATGAAAACTATGCTAAAATTAAAACAACAGCAAAATTAATGGTATAGTTTGCAATGACGACAATGACAACAACCACAGCAAAGCAAGCAAAATCAGACAGAGACAAAGGTGGAATGACTTTTTCGCATATAATTGTACTATATATATGCGCACGAGTATTTCTTGTATTTATGCATTTATGTGGCATGCCATGCTAATGCTTATGCTGGCCCTATACTATGCTCTCACTAATTGTCTTTTGGAAAAACTACAACTACACATACAGA
Source organism: Hirtodrosophila duncani (assembly GCA_037043425.1). NCBI lineage: Eukaryota > Metazoa > Arthropoda > Insecta > Diptera > Drosophilidae > Hirtodrosophila > Hirtodrosophila duncani. The sequence continues at coordinate 1,082,399 of JBAMBM010000834.1, read as the reverse complement.
GTAGGAAAGAGCGGGGTATAATCCTCGCCTGCTGTATAGGCTTGGCTGGCTGCTTCGTTTAATATGTGGCATGATCGCTGAATTATGTGGCAGCTTTGGCTCAACAATGTTGCACCCCAATGTGTCAGAGACAGATTGATGACACAGACAGACGCACAGACAGGGTGACATGCTTCAGATTGCGCTGGTAGACAACAATTTTGATCGGCTTCATTTTGGAAACAGGACGACAACAACAGACAGAGTACTCAGTCTTATTCTTAGCCTCATCATTATCACACAGAGAACAATTTATGGATTGTATCAACTTTGTTAAGCATTTGGAATACAAAATATTTGAAAAATTAAAATAGGGAGTGGCATTTTTAGCTAAGCAAACCAACCTATTTAGGTTGTCATAAAAATTAGGAACAAAAATGTTGAAACTAATAAAAGGGTATACAAAAATATTAAAGTGTGCCATCTCATTAGCTTATTCTCACTACCAGAAAATGCCATTTGGATGACTAATTCTGATGATCTTTTTTCTGTCTGCATCATCATCATAATCTTTGTTTGTTGTTTGTCTTGTGTTCTCTTTAACTTATTGAAATTCCTTTCAAGTGCGATGCATTCAGCCTCATCAACACCATCATCATCACCACCATCATCATCAACAACACCATCATCATCTCTGCGTACAAAATGTTATTGTCTCTTTGCCTTCTCATCCCTGTGCTCTTTGCCTTCACACTCCCAGACACAACAGCTACTGTTTCCTGTTGATCTGTTTTTTTGTTTTGTTGCTGCTGTGCCTCTTCATCGTTGTGTGTGTGATTTAAAATTTTTATTTTTATTTGTTTTTTGGTACTGCAGTTTATTTGATTGCCTTTCCATTTGATCTTTCTGACTGTTGTATTTTCTTTTCGTTTTTATCACGTCCTCCCTGCTCCGGGCATCAGTTTATAAGTCGAAATTTATGTTCACCATAAAAACACGATCCCCTCTCTGAGTGCAACTCCACTGCCAAGCCATAATTAATAAAAGCTTTAAGAAAAATAAAAGAAACGTAACGCAACTGCAGCCATAAAGTGTTGACAAGTGTTTTCGATTCCACCAAAAAGCCAGAACTGCAGCTGGAATCTGATGCCTTGCGTGAGTCAGGCCAGCCTCAACTTGGCATATGCCTTCCAGGAATTCAGATTGAAACAAGAAGATAATTTCCAAATTGAATGAAGTCTTCAATATAATAAAAATGGCTTAGATCTATTTGTACTTTTATTATGAAAATTCTATATATTATGAAAATATTTTAAATTGATGAAAATTTTATTTTGAAATGTTTTATGCCAATTCATCCACAATGTTCAGCTGCCCTATAAAATATAACTTGTTTGATATTCTTCCCCTAGCCTTATCACTAGCCTAGTCACCACAAAGAGTAATATATAGGTATATGGTTCAAGAGATGATTCATAAGCTATTTCACAGCCGCTTCATAGAATGCGTAGGAGGTCTGACTTTCAATATAAAGGAAAGACCAAATATAGAAGTATAGTTGAAACTTGATTAAACGATAACTGAATTATCTGAGAGTATTCACTGAGACTGATTTAAAGAGATATACGAGCACATGACCAATTCAACATTCACCAAAGGGATGAACTAAGCTTAGTTTGAAACTGTTCGTTGTCGTTCATTCGTTTATCTTAGAGAGTATGAGATTGATATAAAATTCTGAAAAATTGAACTAAGACTGAAACATATATACAGCTTAAGGAACAGCTTAGATCTCAAATCGTTTTGTTGTCATTCAGCATAAGATTAATTTTTCTGATCGGTGATTGATGATCCCAAGTATGCATTCATTTAGTCGGGGTCGGGCACATTCTATCACAGAATCACTTGTTCACTTCAGGAACGGTACAGATCACTGAACAAGGCTAAAGTACAACTGTAACTACATATAAGATTTCAGTTTTATGTGCCTTTTTTTGTCGCTTTTAAAATTTCTTATATTTATAAGCTGGCTTGCTCCTTGTAGAAAAATGCGAAATCATTTCAATCGGACTTGCTGATCTCCAACTAAAATTGTTAAATAAGCTAAGACTAGTGTGATAATACATACATATATGTATATAAGCTCTACAAATTTAGTAGAAATATACAGAAATGTATTGAAATATTAATATATTTACAAAACTTTTGAAAATCTTAATACAAAACGATCGACCAAAACGGAAATTCCCAAACAGTTTTGCCAAATAGACTTGGATACAATCTACAAATCCTAATCCTAAAAAAACCAAAACAAAACAACAACACAACATTAAGCATAAAGTATTTTCATCTAATTTAAAGACATTCCAGTTTATTTTTAAACAAATCGCTAAATTCTTGCATTTATTTTGGTACAAAGATGAGAAATAAAGCAAAAAATAAAACTTTGCGATTTTTCCAAGAATTTGTTGTTGTTGGATTTTTACTGTACGCGTGTTTGTCTATATATGTATATATATATATGTATATGTGTACATACATACGGCATAGTGGCAAGGGGAAAGCATAGGAATGTGCATGCATAAATGCGATAACAACAGTAATGCAGTGCTGTTATCGATAACAGTTTGACAACGAGCATTGGCATTTTGCAATTATCAGGCACTTGTTTGTGTGTGTAAGTGTGTGTGTGTATTTGCATACCAGAAAGTCGAACGCTCAATTTGACATTGAGGCAAACGTAAATTCTACGAATTGCTGCGTAAATCGATGGACAAGACGCACCACGAGACGGAGACCCAAGGAGAAGGAGATGCCGTGGTGCCGGTAACGAGCGTCGCGTCGCGTCAATCTCGACCTGTTACCGAAATGTGCAACGAGCGGGCGAGCCCCCGCGTCACAGTGGCATTCACTTAGCCGAACCCGTATCCGAAATCGACTCCGAAACCGAACTCGCGCGATCAAGATCACACACACACACAGGGCACGGACACACTCTCTACGGAACTCACAATTTTACTCACAAATCAAGCCATTGCCTTTGACTGCAGAATTTCACACATGGCAGACAAATATGTTTGGCCGGCCGGCTGGGCTATGGCTACACCTATGGCTATACGTAAGAAGTCCGGCACAAACAATAACGGGAATTATGCTGTTATTTTTAATTATAGTAAGCAGCGCCCTCTGTCGTTTTAATTTAGCACAGAAAAGAAAAAATACTTAAAAAATAATTGTAGAAATGCAACGTGACCCGAAAAAACAACGCACAAATTTTATATTAATAATATTATATATATCTATAAATATATAATAATATATGTATATATGTAGAAATCTTTGGTATTATTGAGGCGACACGCTTCGCTCCGTACACACGTTATGCTCGCAATGCACTTTCTAGCGTAATGCTCCGCGATCTTTCCGCAAACCTGCGACGTACTGAACTAAATTTGCAGCTAACATAAAATCTGCCCGTGTGTCTCCAATATTTCACACATTTCAGCGAAAACGGCGACAGAAATGACGACGAAGAAGACGACGACGGCGTCTATATATGATATAGCCTATAGCTATATAGTCATATAGCCAGCCAGCCTCAGCCTAGTGAGCGTCTTGTGCGTCTCTAGCCAGGAGGGTTCACCGACGCATCGTTGTCGTCTCCGTCGTCTCGTGGTCGTGCCTTTATTTTTACCGCTCATTTTGTTGTTGTTCTTTCTATTTTTTTTGTTTTTGTGAAAATTATTTTTGTACTTAAAAATAAATTGAATAGCATTTTTTTCATCTGTTTTTCTGTTTTTCTTTGGGCAAACAACAACGGTCGCATGAAAATCAAGCGTGAAGCGTGCGCCCTCCTTTAGCCACCGCCAACCGCCAAGCGGCACCCAGTAGCCTGGTCGTGGTCGCAGTCTACCAAAGAGATCTCGGTCTAAGGGCCAACCATGTTGTTGCTCTCGGGAATCGGGATCGTTGTCTGTGCGGACTGTGAGTCTGTCTATCTGTCCGACTGGCTGCTCATTATTGCTATCAACATTTGCGTTTTTGTGGTGAAAGTCTCTGAGGAGCCACACCAGCCAGTCCAAAAATACTCGGAATCGCAAAGCAAAGACAACAACACAACATAATTTTCTATTCAAATTGTTGGCGAAATAAGAAAAGCCCAAAATTTCCCAATCACAATTTTGTATACCCTCGGAAAGTATTGAAGAGATAGTGGATGATGATAGTGATGATAGTGGATGCAGGATATTAAGTTTGGAGAAAGGAAGATCACGAAAATGAAGAAAGAAGGGAGAAGCCAACGATTAACACAAATGATAAACTATGAACATAAATGTCGTAAATTCTTCAGAAATTTCCCTAGTAATACGGAGAGTCGTACTCGAAAAGAGTGTATATGTATGTAATGGGGAAACGGATTTGCTTTTGACCACATAAGGTACATATATTCTTAATCGGGATGTCCTTTGTCTATCCATATGAACACCTACATTTCGGAGACAATAGGAATATATATAAAATAAAGCAACTATATATAAAGCTACTAAAACCAAATTTTTCATTCGGAAGTAAACATTTTCCTACATTTTAAGAATGTATAGAAAACATCTTTCGAAACTTACCTAAAGAATTCAACGAGAGACAATCTGCCCATGAATGTGTTATCAAGCATGAAAAGCAAGCTTGAACACATAAGAAAGTTGAATTGCAGATATATGTGTGCCTATTATTCAGTGATCATATTTATCACATAAACATATCCGATGATTCTTTATATTAGAGCATTACTACTTCATTTAAAATGGATTGATTTTAGAAATGAACCAAGACTTATTAACATAGATGAACTAAACATCTTATGAATTAGAAAAGTGAACAAAATGATCCAAAATATTGAAACAATCAAACAAGCTTACAATATTTGCATAAATTCAAATTTAAAGCAGTTCTCACAGTCAATTGTCTAGCATTCCATGTGGCTGGTAATAGTACTGCCGCTATAAACCTGCAAAATGTTCTAAATAGATTGAGTTGACTTAATAATGCTTGCTCCAAATTTGCGATGTGCAAATTGCTTGAATTAGAAATGCAAAAAAACAAGAAAAAAAATAAAAATCCACTCAGACGAAAGTCCTTAGACTTTGCTTTTCGGCAAGAATAATGCACACAGGCAGGCTGAGGAGAATGCCAGTTGGAAATCAGGAAGTTGCCACTGCAAACTGCAGGCGGAAGGAAAGCCCATGAGCAGGGAGGTTAGAGGCAGAGGCAGGCAGCAGCGGACGACAACGACAACGATGACGATGACGATGTCGAGGCCGGACGGCAATGCCTGACTAAGAACAATACCCAGGCAGTAAGCTAGAAACTAGGCAAAGTTGATGATGATGGTGAATATGAAGATGATGATGATGATGACGACGACGTTGTCGGCGAGCACAACGAAAACAAAAGCAACAACAATAATATATAATTACAATAAAGGCTGCACTCTATGCAACAACAAATGCAATCAGCAAAAAAAAAGGCAACTAAAAGCAAATTGCAGACGGAGACGCCACCATTGCATTCGAGACTCACTCCAAGACCCACAAAAAATCTGAGCGGCCATTTAAAATATATATGTAATTGTGCAAAATTTGTGTTCTAAAGGGGGAGGGAGGTAGGAGGCTTGGGCACTGAACATAACCCAAAATGGGGCAACGTGGTGGCAACGGCAACGGCAACGGCAATGGCAATTATTGTTCCGGATTGTTGTGCTTTTGTTGGTGTCTGGAGCGGATGCGATAGCCGAGCTCTGTCCAACCAATTGCTTTTATTGTGCGAGTTTATTTCTATTCCTGACTGTGAAAGAACCTCCTCCTGACGCCTTGTCTGCTCGTCTGGCTGCGGTAACGTGGCGTATACGTAATGTTGTGCCAAAATGAATTATTAGCCATACGATATAGAGTGATGGAATCATTGATGATAAATAGACTAACATAATAGATTGGGTAAATGTTAAGGGTTGCGGTTGTGCTCTATATGACGAGTATTAGGCCCATTTGTGTCCTATTTGTGTTCAATTTGCATTGTTAAGATATAATAATAATCGCTCATTGAAAGTTGGCTCTTCTCATGTCACATGGCCAATGGCCATTCCCAATGCAAATGCAGGTGATAGAATAACTTAGCATTTAATCCAATTGAACATTGGGCGTTCACATCCTTCCGATGTCTATTCACTGCCCCAGAACCACTCGTCTGTTGCTCTGCTCGACACCAAAACTTAACTGTGGCAAAGGCAACAGCAACGGCAACGTAAACGGCGACAGCAACGGGTTGGCATTGACTTTGCTGGCCACTCCAACGGTTTATGGTTTCCGCCAGCAAAGTGAGCAATTTTCGTCCAGTCGTTGGCCAGACCAAAGCCTGTGATGGTTTCTACATCATTAGACTGAAACACACACATCGACTAAAAGCACACACAGTTGGCGCCAGACCCAGACTTCCTCTGGCTGCAGCTGGTGCACTTGCATCCGCTCCCAGCAGCAACAGCTATATGGCTGCCCGGCGCTCCGTTGTGGGCATCACGTCATATTGATTGAAATTTAAAATGCAAATCACTTAAAGCGTTCAATTTAATCAAATTATTACAATAACAGGCATGCCAGTGCTAACAGAGATGCCTCACCAATGGAGGTATCAGACCGAACAACCAAATCATCAACTGGGCATACAGTGTTGAGTTGGAACTGAACTAAAGTGTTCTTTTGTATTTTAAGTCCTTGTCAAGAGTTGATATTCTAACGTTCTGTTGAATAAGATCATTAGGTATGAAAAGGAAGTTGAGATTTTAATGCAAAACTTGTTTTCGCGGCGACAAAAAAATCAAACCTGAGTGGTCCTTAAGGCTGCAGTTCAGTGACTGAAATGTTCTTTTTTTGTTTGATCATATTGAGATTTGTATTCATTGTCTGGAGAATTTCGGGAATATAATTTGCTTATATATAATTTTTTCTTAGCAAAGTGAGCTTCAATTCATTGCCATTGAAGAAACCTGTTTTTTGAAGCCGCATTTGCCAGACGAACAAATGTGTTGTAGTTCCAATTGATACTTGAATGTAGGCACACATTTGTATGAAGCCTGAGTTAAATATAATAATAACTTAATAATTTTGTTAATAACATATTATAAAGCTGGCTGAGGGCTGGCAAATGTAAGTATTGGACAGCTAAGTTGACATAAGTTTCAAAGAAAACAAACTGCCATGGTATAATGCATATCCACCTTTCGTTCGTTCATTCATTGGTTCATGAATAAGGCCAACACTATTGGGCCAACATTGCCAACCAGGCCGCAATCAAAGCCGGCCACATTATGGGCATAACGACAACAACGACAAGTCATTTTCCACATTTCTGTTTGCGGTCAACAGAGGAGGCGCCTCATCAAGTGAGACACAGACACAGAGAGGAAGCGGCTCTATGTCTGGGGGGCTTGGGGTACAAGAACGTGTCTATTAGAGTGAAGCATGGCCACTTCTCTGCCAAACATAAACATACACACACACAAACACACACACCCATCGACATAACAGCAACAATGTTGCATTTGCTAAGACCCGTCTCCAACTCGCCATTGACTCCCCTACCTTTTCCGATCTGGCCTTCCATATCTGTTGGCTTAATTAAATTGTGGTTGCAACTTGCAAACGAAGCGCGTACACAAAATCACACAACAAATGCAATAATTGCGCAACAAAAACAGTGCGGTTGCACCTCATATTATTATTGGCTGGCAATTTTTAACTGTTATTCGTATACCCTATAATAATAAATAGATCAATTAAATTGAATTTTAGCATTGAAATTTAAAAACATTCTGAGCAAAGGCTGTTGTTCACATGTTTAAGCCTCAAGAGACCTAAATATATTGTGTCATATGTTGGCCTTATATAATGTTCTCCAAGCAAGGTACTCGCTGGATACTCGCTTCTAAATGGTAGTTGACGAAACGTGGATTGTGTTTTTCTTAATAAATTCAATTGGCATAAGCCCCAAATGTTAAGATATGTACACCAAGCTTTGGTTTCTAAGTATATTTTGGGCTTTCGAGACGATTAACTAATTGTTATCTGGATTGGAGCTGTATTATATATGCAGAATGATTTGATATATATCAGTTTTAGAAGCCTCTCCATTTGCTGAGGCAATTTGATATGGATCGAAACACTATATAAGAAAACTCGCTTAGTATCATAAAACCGATTGTTTTGGAATAAACATTAGTAGGAGAAATTTAACCAAATGTATGTATTTAAGGGATCTTCACATACGTTAGCCAGATTGGATTCAAATCGGACAACTATTCACTATAGTTCCCATAAAAGCGATGAACCTTAGTAGAACCTTAGAAAGCCCTTCAATTATTAATATATTTTGAAAGATTTGCACTTAATTTTTTATCCAATCAGGAATCATCGTTATCATAATCAATTTTTGGATATCCAGCTTTGTTTGGTTCTTCAAAATTATTACAGAAACAAGCCAATTTAAGTGATTTCCGGTCGACTGGTTAGATTTTTTGTTTTTAAAGTACTATTGGGGGTTTTCTCTCGTAGCCTGAAATTAATAACACTTTCGAGTTTGTGTGGAGGCGAACGAATTAGGTGGCGGGGAGGGGCTCTTTAATTAGCGTTGTCTGTAGGGTTCATGAGTTTGAGTTCACATTAGAGAGGTGTACCTCTGAGAGTGATCGTAAATAGGGAGTAGGGCGAATATAATTGGATTGTCGAGTGAAAGCAGTTGGTCACTGACCACGTGAACATGTCAATTGACAACACTTTTAGGCTATCTGATCGCGACAGATCAATATCAGCAATCCAGAGCTCGGGTATGAGCTATGAACGATGCGCAGGTGCGTCAGAATCTTTTTTTTGACATTTTCTAATCTCAAAACTTTGATATATTTAGCTTTCAATTGTTTAGCTATCTACGAGGATATAGAAAAAATGCAATGTAAATTTAAATGAATTATGGACGGTTTTAAATACTTACCTACATATCGAAGTGTTTACACATTGATTTCTCCAAATCTGGCTATGTGATTTGCCTATCATTTTGCTGCAGTATTAGTTGGGTAACTCGATGTCGTAGGCAGTTCTAAGCCACTTGTTCGCTATTTTGTGTTGTCCCAAGATGTATTAGATAGCTTATAAACTATTACATATCGTCTCATAAGTCACTGCAACTAAAATGTCTCAATTTCAAATAATTTGCCAAATGAATTTAACTGAGCAACTTCAAATTGAATCAAAAATGAACTGTATATTTCCAGGGTACTTCTAGTCACGTATGGATTATAATTTGTACTACTGTGCTTGTTTTAGAACCATCGACAAAGCCACAAGAGCTAACAGCATCATTGTTGATTATGGTCATATTATTCACACCATTATTATTAACAACAATAACAACACCGCCAACAGCAACAACAACGACACAGTGTTGGCCTAGACCTGGACCGCAGAATATATATGTAACGTGCCGGAAAATGGAATTATCATTAACAGCAAGGCTTAAACTAAACTGTCATGATAGCCAAACATAAACCTGTATTAAGGGAAAAAGTGAAAAAAACGAAGACAAAGTCAACAAAAGTTTCACCAACTGCAGCATGTCACTGCGTCGCCCCTAAAAGTATGCAACAAAAAATGCTGCACAGCAAGTAATGCTCGTAAATTTTAGTTAGCTAAGTTGTGAGTGGCTGCAGGGTGTGACAACGAGGGGAGGGAGATAGCAAGTATGACGCTGCACACAGAGTGCAATGAAACTGCAACTTCCTTATAAAGCCGAGACAGAGTGTGCAAGTCAGCGAGGCAGCCAGGAAGCGTTAGTATATTACGCTATGCAGCCAAGTCACTTGCCATGTCCTGCTGTTTATTGTGCATTTGTCCTTTGGCATAGCGCAGAAGGACAAAATTCAATGAACGCAACTTGCTGACAATGGAAGTTGTTGCACTTGCTGACTAGACAAAATCCAACAAACAACAACAACAGCAACTGCAACTGCAATTGAAACTAATGGAATGGCCAAGCCTTTTCAAGCTGCTGCAATTAAATTTGGTGTAGCAAATTAATTATATTTAATGAACTTTTTTCAACTATGTTTTATCTTTAGACACCCCCTTGCCCATTACCTGGTGATATTCGAGCTAGCAACTTGTTTAATTTGTATTTTTGTGGCCTTCAAAACGCAGCTGCGCCTTGAGCGAGTTGGTCTACGGGGGTTGTTTTAGATCTATTAAGATTTCTTAGCTTTTTGTGGGGTTTCAAGTCATAACCCTCTTAGCAGCATTATTAAGTCTGACATTTTGAAGCCAAAGTATAGTCAGAATGCTTGAACTTATAAGCCAGAAATCAAACCAAGAAAAGCCCAAGTTTACAAAAAAATCATTTCTAAAAGAACACTTCGAAGCAAATGAAAGCGTTTCCTTACAAAAATCTGACATATTCCAACTGCTCCAAATTCTGAGACGATCAATCCAGACTGGAGAGAATCTCCCATATCATATGGAGAAGGAGTTAAAGGAGCTTTGTAGTCAAGAACACTTTAAATAGATTCTTGTTACATTTCGAAATATATGTAACACCCTCGCATTTTGCCCCTTTTAGTATTTTAAGTTGATTTGTTTTTTTTTCATTTTTGTTATTTTTTGTTGAACATAAAATTCAATCAATTTTAGCTTGAGCCAAAAGTTACGACGCAGTCAAAAACCCCCCACAAACTTCCACCAATGAAGTAGATAGACAGACACCCACGTTTGTCCTTACATTGTCCTCTGGACTGCACCACGCCAACGACCCGTCTAGACTGGGCAGGGGATTGGATTCGGGTTGTTGCTTGCAAAGAAAGGCAAGGGCCATAGCCGGTGCAGCGTCATGACAACCGCAAGCGGTTTGTGCTGATGCTGCTCCCATACTCCCCACACCCAGACTTTCCGCTCCTGTACCACATTTTTATGCAGACAACGCGTTAATATTATTAAATGCAAATTGAGCTTTATCCCATTTTCATTCATTAGCGGGCAATTTGTGCGTGCTGGTTTATTACCCACCTGAATGGCTGTAAGATTAGCATGAGAAGTGCAATTGTTCAAGCCACAGACGCAGCGGTGCAGCCCTCTAAACACAGCCACATTGCCGCATTCCAATTCCAACATGGGCATGCACTTCCTGCTCCCCGCCTGGTCTATCCAGTTCCGGCCTCTTGGCTAATTTGCAAACCAATTAAATGTCAATTTGAGGCATTGTTCGCTCTGCCCTGGCAACGCAACGCGTAAAACTTTTGCAGCCCAGACCCAGACACACCACGGATGATGCAGGAAATGTGGCAGCGGGCTCAGGCTCTGGCTTGGGCTCAGCACTAGTCAAAGGCACAAAGTGTTGTCGACGCCTTGGCTCTGTTGTTTTCTCGTACTATAAAAGTTTTAGCCAAAAGTTTTCCGCTGCCATGTCTAGACTTCTTTGCAGACTTCGACTTCAACTTCGACTCCGTCTGCAACTCCAAATGCGATGTGAGTTGAGTTTCTCACTTGTAGTTGGTCGCGTTGTTTGCATAAGATTCGCCTCCAGCTACCAAATAAAGCTGCGCTAAGTACATTTTCAGTACCAACAGGCGTGGACATGGCGTATGCTTAATATTAGACAGCCCATATACATATTTAATGGCACACATGTATGTGTGTACGAGGGTATATCAATACATTTGCACTATACCAATAGCTTCTATCTGCCATCCTTTATTCTGCCAACAAAAATACTTCGAAAGGCCATAAGCGTGGGCGTTTGTGTCAGCGAGGAGGTTCGCCTTTGATGTTATTCCTTTTCTGGCGGGTAAATTATTAAGCACTGGGCAAGATCATGGGGGGAACATCATTGGGGCAACATCTCGAAGAGTACATTTTATAATTTTACCAACGAAAGAAGAAATTTTTGAACTCGTGCACCTTGACTTGATAGAATGCTCTCTTATAGATCGTTTGCTTCATCAGCTGCTTTGTTTCTGGACTTAAATTTGTTAGAATTCCAAAGGAAACGATCCGAATAATAAGGCGGTAATTGTCCTCATTCAGCAGACGCGGTGCCGTCTCTTACTTTTTTGGAATAATAAATGGAAGCCGACTGCCAGCAAGCAGGACATCCTCTATTTCTTTAATATATGATAAAATAAACACGCTTGACTTGTCAAAACTCCTTGACATGCCCTCGTTTGTATGCGCATATGCTGCTGCCGCTGGAACATATTGACGACTCCCCTATGAGCCTGGTGACAGCGTTTGGAGATAGCGTCATCCAAAAACCAAAGCCAAACAATTTCATCACTCATTATTCATGTCTATTCGCCACATCGTTTTCTATGCAAATGCCACACAGTCAGGATCCAGCTCCAGCGCCAAAAATTGGCCCTAAGGCACGCCCACAACCGCAGCCAGGAAAAGGCATTTTATGCTATCCAAAATTTTTATGCAAATACAACGAAAAAAGGAAAATTATAAAAATAACCAAAACAAAACACGAAACGATGCACATAACCAGAACAAATGAAACTAATTTTATTTACTATGAACCTTAAATACCCTTATGAAGACTCAGGAATAGAGCATTCACCTAGGTGGTGATAGTTTAGTTCTCAAAATGAGACAGAGGGTTCTTGGTCTTCAAATAAAACCAAGCCGTTCTGAAAATAAGACCAATAAGTACTTCAAATGAGCACAAAACCTTCTTGTTTAGACCACTGAGGTTCATAAGAGGTCTTAAAATGATACGAAAATTTTATTGAACTCGTTCTTTTCGATGTGATCCCAGGAAGATGTCATAGTGAACACACTAAGTTCGACTTGGTTTTGTACTCATTTTTTAACGATTTCTTCTTAGTCTAGGATCTTCCATCAGTACTTCAAATAAAAGCCCTAACCTTTAGAAGGCGGAATTTAAAGATATCCTTGTAAAAATAGAAGCAGCATTCGAACATTTCTTAAATCTTAAGCATCATCTTAGCAGCTGTCAAATCTAGTTACATACCATCTTATATAGTTGCATAACCCTCTGACAAAGTATTCTTTTAGCATTGGTATATGGCTGCAGGATTCAAATTTTACCATATATAGAGAGCGAGACGCCACGATGAGTATGAGAACGAGACGGTCGGCCGAGCCGGGCAATGAGTTTTTGAGCTAAAAGTTGAATTGTGCATCGAAATGCTGTCGCTCTCTTTCTCTTGAATGTGTGTGCGTGTGTCTGAATGTGGCTGTGTGAGTGTGTATTCCGTCTGTCTGTATGGTATGCACTTGTCTAGACATTGGCTAGACAGTGTAAAACCAAAAAAAAAAAAAAAATAACAATTACACCAAATGCCGGCGACAAAACGAAACGAAATGTTGCACAATTCCCATACAAGCAGCAGATATTGTAGGCAAAGAGGAGAGCGAATCATGGGCGCAGGATCTGCCGCTGGGCAGAGACCACGACAGAGATAAATTTTTGGCAATACCTTTGACAAATTTCGCCCAAAAACTGCAAGGCAACACAATAGATCTGTCTTGGTCTAGTTCAATGAACCAAAAGGTTTGGCAATTTGCACAGGAAGTAATTGTTTAAGTTTGTCATCAAGATTTTAGGAATCGTAAGCAAGTCTACATTTATCAAGACATCATTTGTCAAACCAGTGAATATTTGCAGGAGTTATGTAACACAAATATCAGTTTATAAAATTGGCAATTTATTGGTATTTCCATTTTAATATAAACCTAATTAAAGATACTAACGCTATAGCCGATATTCCGACTATTAGATGCCCAGTACTAGTAAATTACTCTACTTAAATGAACCAGTACCGGGTTATAACTATGCTATTTCCTGCGTGGAACTGTGAGCTTACGAAACTCCAAACTTCTTTCTCAGAATGGGTGGCGGTAACAGAGTCATCAGTTTGCTCTTATGAATTCCTACGGTGACAAGTTCCTTAGGGCCAAGCCGACAGACCTGGATGAGGCACTGGAATGCAGATAGAAGGTGAAAATTAACAAAAGCTGAAGTTGATAGCTAAATTGATAAATTTCCAATGAAAAACAAAAAGAAGCAGTAATATAAAAACACAAAAGTGAGCGGTGGGTTTATATGGGGGGCCACACTAAAAAGTGGGCGTGGTAAGAAAATAAAATAAACTTTATCTAGGTACAGATTTATAGAAAATAAATACATCTAGATTTTCATAAAACTGGAAAGACAGATGGGCTTGGCTAGATCGACTCGGCTTGCCGTGCTGATCAAGAATATATATATGGGGTCGGAAACGCTTCCTTCTCCTTGTTATATACATTGCAGAATGTAAAAATCGTTAAGATCGGACCACTATATCATATAGCTTTCATATAATCGACTCTCTCTCTTGTTTTCCTTAAAGCCGCTCAGAGTTGGCTATATTGCCTCAGCTAGTCGTACTGATAAAGCCCAATGCTAATACGTTTATTATGCTTTCGGCGATGCATAGCTTTTTGAATGAAGGAAGAAATAATATATCTGTATCTGTCAAATGATAAAATGCACTTACTCTTCTGCTGAGTCGCATTGTTAGGCGTAGTCCATTCGGGTCCTCAGCAGCTTTCTTTTGGCCGCTCATTCGTTTGGTTTTGGCTAGCACCCAGTAGTCATCAGAGAGTACGTGGTTAATCCTCTCCAGCACATATAAGAATAACTCATTGTATACTATAAATATGTTTGGATTTTGGGCATCCAGTAGTATACCCTGGATGCAGTGTGAATAGCCATTGGGCACAAAGTGTTCCTCTGTTTCGCATGTAAAGCAACGCTTGACCAGGTCGTACTCCACCATACGGCCATCGGCATAGGCCACAACCAGCCGAGGTATGTCCTCGTGTATGGCCAACGCTGTGGTGGCGGCCTTGCAACGTGGCAGATCGAGCAGATATTTACTTTGCTTGCCTTCCAACTGCCATATTGCAATCACATTATCTGAGCTGGCCACTACCAGATAGCCTCCGCATGGCGACACCAAAACGTGCCTGATGTGGGCTCTAATGTGGCTGCCTACCTCAACGCTGTACATGAATTTGACGCGATTTTCCTTAAGCAAAAAACAGCGTAGCTGGCAGGATGCAGCATGCAAAAGAAGCAAGCGTCCTTGCGAGTTGAACGTTATAAAGCTGGCCGGCCCTAGTTCAGGCGGCAAATGCTGCGTCTGCCTTTCCACACTGAGGGGGGCATCACACTTGAGGCGATTCAGACGTAGCTCGCTAGCTGTTGAATAGCAAATCCAGTTTCCATCTGGTGAGATTGCTGCAGCCAGTATATGCTTATCCTTCGCCACGTTAAGCTGCAGCAACTTTTCTGGCGTTCGTTCCAGCAGTTGCTCCTCGCAGGAGCCCACCTTTATTATCAGATCCTGAGGCTTCGTTTCACTAGCCTGCGCACTTCCAAGGCGCCACAAATGGAGGCTGTTCGGATATCGCAGGAGGAGCAACTTCGAACTGGGCGCCACAGAAGCGCAGGGTCCTGGCAGGAAGGGTCCGTGTTTGTTAATTTTCCCGCGCAGCCTATTGGTGGAGGAAACGCACAACATGCCGTCCTCTCCACCGCTCACAATTAGATGATCAATCACGACCAAGCACTTAACGAAGTGCTGGTGCGCATCGCGCTGCACAAACTTTATCCAGCGCTCACACACGGAGTCCTCCCGTTTGATTTGTGTCTTGCTCATCACACAGATCAACGGTGGCTGCTTGCCACTGCAAACGAGACGATCTTCTTGTTCATTAACAGCCAGCGCGAAGGCATCTCGTTCCAGCACCTTTTGGGCATCTATTTGAGTGCCATTCTCGCCGTTCCAAACGGTCACCAAGCCAACAGAGTCACCCGAGATGATTGTGTTGTCACTAAGCCACAGGAGTGACCACACCGTAACATCTTTGGAGGTCAGCGTCATTGTGTACAGTGTATTGCCTTTTTCCACGTTCCAGATGCGCACAGCTCCCATAGAGCCGGTGACAAGGCGCGCGCCGGATTTATTGAACTTGCAGCAAAGCACGCGTCCCTTGCTTTTGTTGAAGAGCGACTTGTAGGTGACCTCGTCGTTCTCAATGCTCATAATGTTAATGTGTCCTTCCTCGGAACCTATGGCCAGAGCCGTCTTCGCTCTGTTTACATCTATACACCAGAGCGCAGTGCCAGTCGGTGCCTCTTTGAAACGTGGCTGCAATTTAAATACGTCCCACTCTATGAGTTGTCCTTGCAAATCCACTGAAAACAGACGCTTGCCGGCCCAGGCTAAGCCCTCGGCCTCCGCGTTTGCCGATCGGTGGATCACTCGATCCAAATACGGTGCGTGCCGCATATTCCATAGCTCAATTGAGCCTCCCTGGCTGGTAATATGCATAAGACACACGAATTAGTTGCAATTTTATTACAATATGCCATAACATAATCTCACCGACTCAGGGCTAGACACTGGAGCACCTTGCTGTAGGCCATGCATATAACTTGACGCGGTGTGATGGTGTAGAAGCGCACATTATGAATTTCGGATTTACCCCCGCCCTCTGGTTGCTCCACCAATTTCATGTCGCAACTTAAAATCACAAAAATAACAATTTTTAACTCAAAAAACAATTTTAGTAACCGCGCACGTGTGTCGAGTGCGTTTTTTTAGTGCTGCCAGATCTCGCAATGGCTGAATGTAAAATGTAAACAAGTCGGCAGTGTTAGATAAATATTGCTCATTAAGTGGCCAAGTGAACTAGTTCTTTTTCAGTCAACAGTTGCCGACTGTTCATTCAAATTGTTGCTATAAGTCCGGTCAAAATTGACATGTAGGTCTACTATAATTCGCTACATTTTGGTATGGATGTTGTCCCCATCGATCCCCTTTGTACAAATAGTTATTCAAGGTCGAAGTCAACGGGTGTTTGAGTTTTTGATAGTTCTTTTCCCTACGAGCTCCCATTCCTGAAAAATAACCACTTGAAATATTGACTGCACTAACATGCAGGAATATACCCATATGTCTCGGACTGCGTTTAAACGAATTTCCTTTTTTCTTGTTTGTTTTTGGCAGATACAAATATCCATTTTTGCTCATGTTACTGAACCGTTAAAGAGCGAACGATTGTAATATTTGTACTTGCTCAGTTCAGGGATTAACACAACACTGTAACGCTGGCACAGCTATTATCGCTATCGATAGGTGTTGTGGGGGGGTGGCTTTGCCTTTGCAAATACATCCAGTGAATTCCGGCGAAAAACAATTTTTACTAATTCAATTATAGTAACATACGTGCTGCCTATGTCAAATATTTGTGGCTTTGAATATGCACTAACAACGCCAACAACCACACAACAACAATAACAATGACAAAAGCAATATGGAGATGGAGCTTGATGAGCTGCAGTGGTAAATAAATAATGACAATGAAACCAAACCCACCCACCCCCACACACCATCTAATATCTCCATATCCCCTTCCTTTTAGTTATTCTTGCGCTGCTGCTGCTCGCCGCTCCCGCCTACTCCTCGCGCGTGCTGGAGCTCAGCGATCGTTTTCTCGACGTGCGTCATGAATCACAATGGCTTGTCATGTTTTATGCTCCTTGGTGTGGCTACTGCAAGAAGACGGAGCCTATATTCCTATTGGTGGCCCAGGCGCTGCATGCCACAAACGTGCGTGTGGGACGCCTGGACTGCACCAAGTATCCAGCTTCGGCCAGGGAGTTTAAAGTGCGCGGTTATCCTACCATAATGTTCATCAAAGGCAACATGGAATACACCTACAGCGGCGATCGCACTAAAGACGAGCTAGTGGACTATGCGCTACGTATGTCTGGACCACCAGTGCAGTTGGTCACGCGCACAGAGAGCGTGGACATGCTGAAGGGATCGCACACCATATTCTTCATGTTTGTAGGCCAGCAGGAGGGCGTCGTCTGGGATACCTACTATGCGGCGGCCGAAAGTTATCAAGAGCATGGTTTCTTCTATGCCACTGGCGAGGATATAGCAGCACAGCATTTCGACTTTGAGCAGCTGCCGGCCGTTATCGTCTATAAAGAGGAGCAGCATCATTTCTACCCACATGGCCATGTGGCTCATGAAATGGAACCCCATGTTGTCAATGAGTCCATCTTCCAGTGGGTGAATGTGGAGCGCTTCATACTGTTTCCCAAAGTTACGCGCTTCAATATACATCAGCTAATGAAAACCAAGAAATACTTGGTGCTGGCTGTTGTCCAGGAGGACAAGCTAAGTCAAATAGCAACACATGAGCTGGAGTTCCGCGACATGATTGAGGGCATCATACGCAAGCATCGTCCGCGCTATCATGACAAGTTCCAGTTTGGCTGGGTAAGTTTTGCGTCGCCTTTGTCGAGGTCCTTCTAAATATTCAATCTTTGTCTTTAGATTGGCGAGCCATCAATAGCACATTCCATAATCCTGGATCAACTGCCCACACCGCATGTGATAGTCATCAACTCCACAACGCAGCATCACTTCATACCAGATGATGATCCGCTGCAGCTGACGCCGCAGGCCGTGCACATGTTTCTGGAATCCATTAGTAATGAAAGTGCCATTGCCTATGGAGGCGATACCTACTTTGTGCGCGTCAATCGAGCCTTGTTTGAAGTGAGGAGGTCACTGCGCGAAATGTGGCTGGGAAATCCGGTGCTAACTACCGTCATATTTGGCCTGCCGCTCGGGTTCTTGGCGCTCATAATGTATTCCATATTCTGTGGCGACTGTCTGGTAACCGAGGAGGAGCAGGAAGAGGATCACGAGAAAAAGGAATAGAAACGCGTAGTAGAAGTATCACGAAAGGAGCTGTAACCACTGAACCTCGGATTTTCGCGGCGACTGTCTGGTCACCAAGAAGGAGGAGGAGCAGGAAAAGGATTACGAGAGAAATAGGAGGAAAGAGTAGCTGCATCTCATCTGTTAGAGCGTTTTCACAGCGTATTAAGCCAAATCTAGTCTTACGTTAAACCCATATGGCATCATCTCTGCTTTAAGATACGAATTTTAATAGACACTTCCAAGCTAAATAGTTGAAGCTCCAGTTTTTTTTTGTAAAGTGAGTTACCATCGGGGAACGGGAAAGTAGCGTGTATATTATGATGAACTTAAGCTAGGAGGGAATCCTGAATCAGCAGCCGTAATCGTCATCATCATCGCTGTTAATAGCCGCCCGACGTCGGTCATACTTCACCGTCGACTTGCTCTGTGGCATTTGGGCATTGACGCTCTCGAGTATGCTGACGAATTGGGCATCATCTAGTTTGCCACGCACCTGACCCATCTGGGCCATCCGTATAACCATGTTCTCGAACATTTGCGCCTTCTCCGGCTTGCTCACTTTTAATGTGTTGACTGGAAGTGCAAGAAGCAGCCTTGTATAGAGATCATTTCATATGATGTCCAGGCTACTTACGGCGGGCACGTGCTTGTTGGTCAAGAACCTGTGAGAGTATTGAATGCTTCATTTCTTCTTGGGCGCGCATCTGTTCCTGATGGGCCTGTTGTTTATCGGCATCACTGCTACCGGAGCCGCCCTGAAATGCAAAGCACACATTTTATCCATTAGAACAGCCTCCTTCGCTCACAGGTGTGTCCATCAAACGGCAACCAAAAGCAATCATGAGTCACGCGTTACCATGCCCCCTCATACACTGGATGCATATTCTGGTGGAATTTGTGTCAGATAGACCCATAGCGCATTTCATTAGGTTGTATTTCATACAACACAATGGCAACCGCATTTCAACATTTTTTCTATTTTTGGAAATCTGCGTTTTCATTCCATAACCCGGCGAAACCCAAATGGGAATAAAATTTTGGAAGCTTCTTGAACTTACATACTGCGACTGCATCTGTGACATACGCTGAGCGCGCAGAGCATTCAAATCTGCATCAGACATGATGATGCGAGTGCTAATTTGTGATAAATTTAAAGAATTTTATATGAATTAAAATTGGCAGTAGCAATAAGAAGGGCTGGACAATGTTGTGGAAATATATCGACAGATGCGATATATTTGCTTGAGAAAAAATAATCTCTAAAAAATTTCAACAGAGTCAACTACATTTATCTATCGATAAATCGACGCGTCGCTGCAAGCAACAGCTGTGCAATTTGCAAACGAAAGACGAAGTGAAAATTGTTTTGAGCAGCTGAAAATAAAATAAATTTAAAAAATATTATAATTAAAAGCGCAATTAAGCGTAAAATATATTTTACGAAATGACCTCACCACTGGAGAACTTGGAAACTCAGCTGGAAATGTTTATTGAGAACGTGCGTCAAATACGCATCATTGTTAGCGATTTTCAGCCCCAGGGCCAAAATGTACTGAATCAGAAAATGTAAACAAACGCAAACGCATCCGCTAGATCTGAGCACTTCAAGCATTAATAACAATCACAAATTTTTCTTTATTTGCATATTGGACTCCTTCAGTAATAGCTTAGTGACTGGTCTGCAAGAGATCGACAAGTTGCGCCCACAGGTCCAGGATGTCTATGTACCGTTTGAGGTATTCTTCGACTATATTGATCAGGATAAAAACCCGCAATTGTATACCAAGGATTGTGTAGAAAAAGCACTGGCCAAGAATGAGGAAGTGAAAGGTAAAATCGAAAGTTTGAAGAAGTTTAAGTCCAATTTGCTGCTGGAATTGTACAAAACCTTTCCCACCGAAATGAATAGCTATCGTGCTTACAGAAAAGATTCCATTTGAGCGTAAATATCCCATGCCATAATGATTAGTTTGTAAGCATAGCATCAATAAAATGTCTTACTAAAAAAAACTTTATTTTCTTCTCCGCAAGTGTTGGTAAATGTAAAGGACTGGGCAGTGTCGTTTTACAATACAATAGTGCTGCCAGACTGTTGTAATAATGTCATCAGCTGATATTGTTTTGTTTTAACTTCTTGTGTAATTCTTAATCATTTTGTCAATTATATATTGTTACTGCAATGCGTCGTTTGACTACTGTTTTGAGATCCAGTGTGGTTAATTCCAACTATGGCCACTTCAGGCATAACGGAAGCATAAATGCAGAGCCTCGCAGACAGCAAGTGAGGATGTATGGAAAACCGACAGCGACAGCTTTGGCCGCCTGTTGGAATTGCCAGAAGCAAACGGAACTCAAACAAAATATGATCTGCTCGGACTGTGGTCACCTGCAGGATGTGAACGCCAGCATTGCAAGTAGTTAAAAAATGTACCTCTTCTTATAAAATTAATCATGTCTTCTTTAAAACATGCAGAATTACTTTGATTTGCTAAACTTTCCCAACACATTCTCCGTGGAGTCGCGTCAGTTGACCCAGCGTTTCCGGCAGCTGCAGTATCTAGTGCATCCAGATAAGTATAGCAATAGAAGCGCGCGCGAGCAAACCAACTCTGCCGACTGGAGCTCTCTGATCAACAAGGCCTACAAAACTCTGTCTACGCCTGTGGAGCGTGGCCAATATATGCTGCAGTTGTTGGGCGAGCAAATGCCACAGGATAATAGCTCCTTGAATAAAGCCTTCTTGATGGCCATGATGGAGCGTAACGAGGAGGTTGAAGAGGCCGGCGATAGCACCAGCCTAGATAAGCTCAATGCACAGATTGTTGAAGAGTTGGCGGCGATTGCCCATAAACTTGCTACCCACTTTGAAGCTAAAGATCTGGTGGCTGTGAAGGCAACACTGGTGGAGATGAAATACTTACTCAGCATACAGAATAGCATTAAGCAAAAGCAGCAGCAACTTCTTGGCAGTTGAATCCGATCGATAGATCTATCGATTGGTCATCGATAAATCAAAGAGCCATCACCTGTTGTACCTGCACCTGCTTAGTCAAAGCAGCTGGCTCCGAAGAAAGAAACAACAATAATGAAATAATAAAAAAAGTTTGCCCCCTGCTGTTTAGTAACGTAATGAGTGTTTAATTGACGACCTGCTCCGAAGCTGTGGTGGAAGCGTAAGGCAATGTTGCCGAACACGTTTTTATGGGCATTGCCAAACGGTGACAACGCCATACGCTCACCACCCTAACCCTAAGTATGAGTTTAAGTTGTCGCCAGCACCAACAGCAGCAGCGCAGACTTTGGCTTCAAAAGTACCGCGTGTTCTTCCCCCCGATCAAGCACCCTGTACCTGGAATGGAATGGTAAATCCAGTGTAATCAATAAAGCGCCGCGCTATCAAGTACACTTTGACAAAGACAACGACTGCGGTATTTGCTTACTCACACAGACAAAGCCAACCGAGCCCGACACCAACAGCGAATCTCCAAAAGCGAAAACAACCATTTGGCGAAGCTTCTATTGGAATAATTATAAATTTGAATTGCACACGCTTCTGGTTTGGCAGTTCGAGTTCTTCAACAGAGGAGCAAGCACATCGGAATTGTGCACATCGGGCAATGAATGCTATAAAGCCTATATTTGCTGTTTCGGCCAGCCTGTTACTAGTGTTGGTAGCTGGAGCTGCTGCAGCAACGGATGATATTGATGCCACTGTGTCACCAATTATTGGCGTGCTCACGCAGGAGGTGTACAGGAACGGTTTAATCTCTCGACATTTCGAAAACAAAACAAGCTATATTGCCGCCTCCTATGTGAAGTTTCTCGAAGGAGCTGGCGCTAGAGTGGTGCCCATTTGGTAAGTTTGGAATAACTAAAACGTAGATTTATAGACACTTTGCCATACTTATCGCTTCAGGTGCAAGGCGTTTCACTTGGATGAGTTGTGCTATTGATTAGATTTGATTGTTATGGCCTGACGCAGCATTTGTCTAATTGTGGATGGGTGTTGATCATAAATTTTGAAATCTATTGCGTGCATCTATTTTCGTACCCTTTACACAAAAAGGTAGTGTAAATTTTTCATGAGATTTGCAACGGCTTGGAGATTCATGTCCAAATTTTCCTTAGAACTAGGGAGCTTCAATCCCTGATTGAGGCAACGCAAGTTTTTTAGCTTTATAAAGAGCTAACATTTTTATCAGATGTCTTTCTTGTCGGTTACTATAGGCTTTATAGGCTTGATTTAAACGGATCACAATAGTATAACAGTGATGATCGTTTGAAGAACAACATTTGATAAGAAAACTAGTTTTTCTTATAAATTTGTTATGATATAAACAAATTTTATCCGAAGCCGGCGTCTTGATTAGAAGCAATTAATATTGATCGGCTTATAAACAATATCATTTCATATGAAAACTGGTTTTGTTTTCGTAAATTCGTAAAACAATTTGTGCAGTAACAGGTTTTAGCGTCATCTACAGAAGTATCAAAATTTGATCGTTATTCGCACTGTGTAAAACATTTAGCTATCATAGGAACAATCGATTGAAACACAACAATTAGTAGTCAAACTATCATTGGCTTTGATCGTAATGGAACTAATTCGCTTATTCAGGTTTTAGAAGCTGCTCTATTAGATTGCCGAATGTAGATAGACGGCCAAATATATGTTTTGATTTATTTATTTTTTCAGAATATAATATAATTTTGCTTCTAGAATACAGATCATTTGAGGGACTACATGAAATACATGAACTACATACTATGAACGAAATAAGTGCAAGAAAATTAAGTAAAATTAAGTTAAGTAAGGAAACGCCGATATAGTTATTCGGGAAATGGTCATTTTATATTGACGTCCAAATTTGAGCCGCTTCCCACAATCAACCACAATTGGTATATAACAGAATTTTTCCTTAGACTTTAGGCTATTTAAAAGAGTCACCCCTCTGACTCACTCTGTCCATAACCCATTTTGAGCTTCTGGAAAGCTAATTTAATCTTTTTTTGTTTCTTGTATTTAATATTAATATTTTATCGTATTGCAGGATCGGTCGCAATCGCAGCTACTATGAACAGCTCATGCTCCAGGTCAACGGGTAAATCAAACCAAAGTGCCATTTTGCAATCTACTCAATATTTTCCTTTTCTCACTTAGGGTCCTGCTGCCTGGTGGAGCCACTTTTTTCAATCAAAGCGATGGCTATTCGGATGCTGGCGAGCATCTGATAGACCTTGCCATTGAGCTCAATCAGAATGGCATCTATATGCCAGTTTGGGGCACTTGTTTAGGCATGGAGCTGCTTGTCTACAAACTGGCCAATGGTAATGAAACCCGCATCAGTTGCAACTCGCAGGGTCAAGCGATGCCGCTGGAGTTTAAGCCGAGTGAGTGGGTTGATAAAGTGGAATTAAGTTCCGACATAATTTAAGTTTTTTTTTCAGCCCACAAACAGAGTCGTCTATTTGGTAGAGCCAGTGCTGAGATCATTGATATCATGAGCAATCAGAATGTCACCTATAATTGGCATCAATATTGCTACACGGAGCAGGACTTTGAGTTGCACAAGCTGAACAGCAGTTGGCGTGTAATGACACTTAACCATGATTGGAACAATATTGAGTTCATCTCAACTATCGAACATATTGATTATCCCTTCTACGGTGTGCAATTCCATCCGGAGAAGCCGCTCTACGAGTTCACCAAGACCAGTATACCGCACACGCCGGCGTCTGTTCTCAGTGGACAATACTTTGCCGACTTCTTTGTCAATGAGGCGCGCCGCAACGGTCAAAGGTTCGCCAATGTCAGTGAACAGGCTCAGTCGCTCATCTACAACTACAATCCGGAGTACACCTCGGTGCTGGGTTCCAGCTATGTGCAGCAGTATCTATTCAGTGATGTCGATATGGGCGTGGAAGATGGGGGTGACGACGATGATAACGTTATTCCCATATACCCCTATGCAGGCGGCAGGGGCTCCGCATTGCTGCCTATTGCAATTGGAGTAGTATTCAGTTCGGTGGCCGCCCTTTGGGTGTAAAGTGAAGGGCATTCGGCGCATGATTTCCAAGTAGTCGCTTGACAAAAAGCTAATTGCACGGAAAAACTGCCCTTAAACTATACAATTGTCATTACACAGCTTGCAGAGGGTATTCTAATTTTGTCATCACATTTGTAGTTCTTAGGAGCAAGCATTTCAGACTATAAAAATTATATGTATTCTTGATCAGCATGAGGAGATGAGTATGCCATAGTTTGAAATTTCACTTTCATACCAAAAGTTACTTAAAACCTAATTGAGACATCATATATGAAGATTGTCTGGCTTGATTTTCTATATCATATGGTAAAAATAGCTCTATAAGGGTGTGTAAGGTTCGGCTAAGCGAGTTTGACCAACTTTTTTTTTGAATTGCTAAGCTTATGCAAGACTTGCCTGCATTATCCACTCACTGCCGCTCGTTTAGGTTTTGCCTTCTAAATTACCCCGTAATGGAAAAAGGAAGGCGGACAGAAACAAATAACAAATATATACGTACTCAGACAATTAGAATTTAAGTAGAATCAATTTCATGCTTAGTTAAATTTTTTAAATAAAAGTGTTTAATTTAGACAAAATCGCTGTTAAGTTCAATCATGGGATCTATAAGAGGAGTATAAAAATATATATAAGATAAATATTGTTGTACTCTAGCAGAGGAAACGTGCAATTGTATCTAAAAGAAGCGCTTCCGACCCTATAAAGTATATTCTTGATCAGTATTAACAGTCGAGTCGATCTAGCCATGTCTGTCTGTGTGTTTGTATGAACATCTAGATCACGGAGACTATAACAGCTAGAGTCACCAAAATTGGTACGAAGACTACTATAATGAGGCGTCTGATCAAGATTGCTTTAAAATATTGCCACGCCCCTCCCGCTCTCGAATTTGTCCAACGTAGCTCTCAAGCTAAGCCCATGAAATCCTGAAATCAGACTCCATTAGCTGCTATATAGTGAGAAGCTAATTTAATTTATGTAGTTTGACCAGAAGAATGATTTAATGCTGAAGCTCGAAGTATTTAAAAAAAAATTATTTACTAAAATTCGTCAAAATTATGGTTCCGAATTCTGCGTCACTTGAATAGGACACGCATATACTTTGATCATTATATTTGGCATGTAGTCTCATATTCCTCATTAATCCAACTTATTTGTTAATGGAAAAATGTATTATCAAATTAAAATTCACAACCATGACATGTTTTTTGAATGCTAAATAATAAGAAGCTAATCAACAATGACCTACACCACTACAAATAGAATTCGGTTTTCACTGGCAGCCTAAAAGCAGGCAACATGTTTTGCAGCCATTCTGTTTACAGAGCGAGAAATGCAGAGGGATTGTTGCATTACCATTTCTGCAGAGCTTTGGCGTGTTTCGGCGTGGGTTGGTGGGGTTTGCTTTGCGTCTATAAGTATTCCCTCTCTGCGCAAAGGCAAGTGTGTCTCGGCCAAATACAGAATGGGGGCTCTCAGTGTAAAAGTGAATCGTGCCATAGAAACGTGAACAATGTCAGACGTTGCTCCAGCCACAAGCAGCGCTAGTCAGTGTCCAAGAATTGGCATACTTTGCATTGATATTGCCACAACACTGAAAAATCAATATGGAGATAAATGGAGCAGCTATATAGCTGCATCGTATGTCAAATATTTGGAAGCTGCGGGCGCTCATGTGGTGCCCATTTGGTGAGTTGTTGATACTTGGCAAGTTGATAAACAGTTCTAGCTAGAAATCAAGATAAAAAATCATTTTCTGTTTTTGTTTGATACATTTTGAGTTGCAAACAGATATAAGATGAATTATTTTTGAAACATATATGTTTATATCTTTCTCTATATACAAAAATGAATGTCTGTCTGTCTGTTTGTCTGTCCTTTATAGACGCCTAGGCTAATGGACCAATTGGTATGAAATTTATACAGTATACTAATACTGGGGCGTGGAACCGCCCCTTTTAAAGGCGATGTTGAAAATTGGTCACATCTGCACCCATGAGACCTTTCCATTTCCTTTCCAATCCATAATATGAAAAGTAGCCTCTGCCGTTTGTCAACTATGAAATCACTATGAACTATGAAATACTACTACTAAATAGGCATGGCAGAGAGAGAACATTGTGCCTCTCGCACTTGCATTGGCATTTTGTGCATAGATTTGGCCACATCGTTGGCCAACGAATACGGGAGAGGTTGGCATAGCTACCTAGCTGCCTCCTATGTTAAGCACCTGGAGGCATCGGGGGCGTTGGTCGTGCCCATTTGGTGAGTAAGGCAAGGGGCATTAATTGCATAAACAAAACGAACAAATTGCACGACGTGCTATTTGGTTGGATGGTAGAGGCAGATGAGTATAAACAGCTGGCCAAGTGCCAAGAGATTTGCATGTTGTTTCTCCGACACTCGGGTTGAAATGTAGAATGAAAGTGTTTGACATTGACCTGTATTGTTTTCGCTTTTCCCCATTTCTTGGCAGGATTGGTCGCGATCGCAGCTACTATGAGACCATGATGACGAAAGTGAATGGCATTCTGATACCTGGCGGTGCCGTGTTTATCGATGATGCCGACATGCGTGCCCACCCGCAACTATCAAACGATTGTGTTGCGAGTGCCCGTCATATCTATGATTTGGCTGTGGCGAGGAATGAAGCTGGCGACAATTTTCCTCTATGGGGCACCTGCCTGGGCTTTCAACTAATACTTATACATGGTGCCATGGCTAAGAACTCCGAAGTCAGACCAGATGAGCTGCGAATAAAGTGCAAGCCCATGTTTAAGGCACTGTCGTTGAAGCCCACAGCGGATTATCTGAACTCCAAACTGTTTAAAACACTGCCTGAGGGTCTGCAGCAGGTGATAAGCAGTGTCCCATTTGCCTGCCACCAGCATATTTACTGCATTACTGAGGAGAATCTGGAAAAGGCCGGGTTTCTGTCTGACTGGCATGTATTGGCTACAGCCACTGATGCCGAAAATCTGCGCTTCATCACACTCATCGAGCATTGCAAGTATCCCATCTTTGGTTGCCAGTTTCATCCAGAACGAGCTGCCTATGAGCAGCTTCTTGCTGAGGACAGGTGTAGCTCGGCGCACACAGGCTTCTGCATTGAGATTTGCCAGTTTCTGGCCAGCAGATTTGTGGATGCCTGTCGGCAGAACTGCAATCGGTTTGAGAGTGACGAACTGCCACGCCATCTGATATGGAACTGGCAACCAGTGTTCAGTGGCCTCTGCCAAGAGTCGCATTGGCTGCAATGCTACCTGTTCGAAAAGGATGTCGACTATACTGCCAAAGTCGAAGATCTGCCGTCATAGTTGGCCATACAAATGCTCACACATATTCAATTCAGTATTATAGTAATATCTTAAGGTGAACACTATGTACATATATGTGATAAAATATATTTAACTCTGATAAACATTTAATAAGGTATCTAAGAGGATTGGGCTAGATAGCAAGAGTTAGAGGAAAAGGTCGACTCAAGCACACAGAAAGTAATGGACCGACATCTTCTTAAATAAAAGCATTTGCAAACAAATTGTCACACAGATCATTGCAGTGTGATCGTCGGACTCATGTCCGCGGTTGCACTTATTCGAATAATGCCACAATTTAACGTATATGAATAGTCACAGCATCTTTTACGATTTACTTATAAAACTTTTAAATGTCTCAGGGTCCGGATATTTCAATTATCTTTCCAACCTTGATTTAAATTTCGATGTTTGTAGTGTCTTAACGTAAAGCAGAAGCAAAAAAAAAGCACGTCATGGACCAGTTAGTTCGAGCGAGCGTTATCAGCAATGCACCTGCATTGGCAAAGTAAATAAATAAATTAACCACTTTATTGTTTAATAATTAAACAAAAACCACCAAAATAAACAAATTAAGGTGTTCAAGCGCAGTAATAGTTTTTTTTATCGAGATTTTTGTGTTTTGATAACAATGCAGTGTCATGCGATTAAGTTCGTTAATTGCAGGTTTCTGGCCAGAATGAAATTTTGTTGCAGCATCGCTTGACCCCACTTGTCTCAGAGATCACGGAATGCCAGCTAAGAGAGAGAGAGAGAGAGAGAGAGAGAGAGAGAGTGAGACATTACAATGCTGCTATATTAGCTGCATCAGATCAGACGACCTCAACCTCATTTCATCTCAACGGAGTTCATCAGCTTATATAATATAGATGCGAGTTAATATAATATAATTTAATATTATATTACCAACTGGGTCAGGAGCTATGTGGTTGTATCATTACGTAAGTCTCATCTTATTCATGTGAAATGTAATGTGAAAAATCAAAGTGATCTTGAAAGTTATCATAAATGATTATGTACATTTAATTCTCTTCTGCTGAAATTTGTAATCTTATAAAAAACAAACATGATAATGAAGTTCCAGCATTTCCAGCGTTTCGCTTATCAGTTTTGAATTGTTGGCATACTTTTAAGCATAACTCAAATTAGGAGAAATACTTAGATTAAGAAAAATTTGATTTCGCTTTATATGAATCTGGTGGTCAATGGTATTATAATGTATAATAATGTATCTTAGTAACTTTAGCTTCTGTTTAACAGAGCAACGACCACGACTGCATCATCTTGGGCCCAATGATAACAATGATGAATAATTCATTCTGAGTATTGTGAACTTTCTTTTGATTTTTCCATTGAATAAACATATACTATCATAAATTTATAACCTTTGCCATACCGATCGAGCAACGCTTGCTTGCTATGTGAAGATATGGTATTTTCTTTTTATATTAAATCATGCGACAATATAAGAATTTTAAATGAAAGTGTAAGTTCGATTCAACATTACGTAAAGGAAGAGTGCCTTTATGTAGGGGCAATACAGCACTTTCAGTGGTATTGTCATGGTGGGAAGGCTAATGACGAGGAACCAATAACACCCAAGTTCCATCCTTCTTTTACAAGTTTTCTCTGCTTAATACCTAAAACGAAATTTATCTAACGTTTGTAGTTTTAACCATCCATTAGGTGCCTTAATTGTGGCACTGTAACCGTGCATATTGGGTGAGGAAGAACCCTGACCGATCCGGGAGCATAGTAAGAATGCCCAAATTTGCAAGAGTTTCCCTTGGTCAGCCATAGGTAGCCATATACACATATTAAATGGCGCTGCAATGTGGAACCATGACACATGTTGAGGATATGGGCATTACTTAGTCAGTCCTGGACATTTAACTGGCTATTGCCAGTTGCTAGGTCAAATGCTGGTACAAGCCTTTGTAAATGGAAAAATTTTGTATTTTTTTGATGGCTTTTTGGTTACATTTTACATACATTGCTTGGTTTGTTTGCTTTGCGGTTTTTCGGTTTCCACATGCTCATGCTTATGTTACATACATATGAGTAACATTGGTTTTTGGGGCTCGGCACAGTGTTTACATATGAATGTATATATATGAGCGAGGGGCTCGTTGGAAGGTCGGTGTCGCCATAATTAGCGCATGACTAACTCACTCTACTATATCTATGTTCCTTTCAATCGCGAATTCCCTATAATTCGAGGGTTGGCTAATAACTTTGTATTTAACAGGATATTAGTCAAGTTGAAGCTGGCATAATCTTGTAAATATAAGTTTTTCAGCCATAGTATGATAAATTGAATAAAGAAAACTTCTTTGATAATTGTATAATTGTAGTTCTGTTCCTGCTAACTTATAGTTATGGAAAAGTCTAGAAGAAGTCTAGATGAAGATACAAATAAGTAGCAAAGTCTAAGAAATTTTGTTTGATTTGGCGGCCTTAATCTTGTAACATTAAAGGAAAAATATATATAGAAAACATCTATGAAATTTGTAGTTTCTTTAAATAATATTTCTCTTTTCAACTTACCTAACTTTCATCTAACATTGCTCTATGTAAACTAATGTATGAAGAGCGTTTCTGCATTTCCACAAAAACTGTGAACTTGATTTAGATCCACTTGCGTTTGTCTAAGCGTGTGGGCTGTGCGTTGATAAATAAGGCATGAATAATTTCGCATCAAACTGCATTAAAATGTAAATATTTTCTTATTAAGAGAACATGAAATTCCAAACGAGTAATTTTAATTTTGGCCAACAAAATAAAGCTTGTTTAGATATGTTACGTCAATTACCTATCAGACCGCCTTCGTCTGCCATTAGGCCGCAATATTTTCTTTCTTTCTCGTACAACATGTTGATGTTTTGGGTAATGCCAGGCGGCGGTTGTTAAGCCATCATTTGTTGGGCGCTTTCGCTGCCGTTTCGCAAACAATGCACATGTGTCATCACAGTCACCACCACCTGCCGCAGCCCAACAGTCGGGGTTAAAGTTCAGAGTCGGCACTTGAAAATAAATAATTGTCACTGTAACGCTCCACCGTTGTTGGCTTCTTCTGTTGTCAGGCAAATATTATCATCGTCTGCGTCGCCCATTGTCACTCTGTTTGTTGTGTCTGGCTTGAATTCCTTATGCCACAGCAGTGGTATTGCTATTGTTGTCCTTTGATTTTGATTTGCCCGTCGTCGCGAGCTGCTTTTACATGCGCCATCGGATGGTGGGTGCCCGGTTAAGTAATATTGACTACATGGCACTTTTCTTTCTGAGAGTAGCGTTTCGCATATCATTCGCTGGCCACGTGATGCCCCACTTGGCTGCCCTTTTGCCGCTCCATTTGGTCAAATTTCAAACCATTCAACTGTGAGCCATGCTGTTAAAGGTGGCCGGCTCTGTTCATCAAATTTTCGAATTACATAGTCAGCATAAATGCCGCATTAAATGTCCTTGTGCTCATTCTACACACTTACTCATACTCATATTCATACACACAGACACCTAGACGCACACATTTGCAAAATGGCAAAGAACAAAAGTAAAAGTTGGCATATTTTAAATAAGCTGCAAATGAAAGTAAGCCGCCTTTTACCAGCATATTCACAAAACACCCATACCTACATATATTCACAAACACACTCACACTTGTCGGTTTCACAACCTCACACAAAAACCCTCGGGCCTACCCCTTTCTTCTGGGGGCATGTGGCCGCAACTTAATGACGTCATAGCCTGGGCTTAGGCCCAGCCCCAGCCTCAGACTCACTCACAGCCGCAGACCCCAGCTCTCCATCCGGCTTTGCCTTTAACCTACATGCCGTGCATTGAACCATTCCCATTCGCTCTCATTCTGTTCATACTATCGTAATCTCTCTCTCAGTCTCTTTCAGCACTGCAGACGGTAGCAGTAGTAGCAAGGGTTTTGTTTGTGTGGCGGCCATTGAACTCAAACGCTGCAAGGACGATGCAGTTGTATATATGCATTCTCTTTCTCTCACTCTTTGCGTGGTGACATTTTCCCTCTTAGTTGTTAAACACCAACAACAAATGCTGCCAAAAGTCTGCTCATTTTTCACTTCCTGCTCGTTGCAGATAGTTTTTGCACTGACTTGACATTTGTAGTAGCGAAATGCCAAGCATATGACTTTTGAACTATTTTCCCATGAAATGGATTTGTTTTACCAAAAAAACTAGAAAGCAGCTTAAAAAACTTACTTGGACCATCAATTCTAACTGAAAACAAGAAACTTTCCAGATACTTCTTTGCGATTACTTTGAGAAGACACTTTTATTCCCATAAAACTGCCAACATTCATATGAGGAGTCTGAATGACTGCAAATGAATTATGAAATATCTAACATTAAGTGAAGACTGAAATATCAACTGTGGTGTCAAAGGAAGCTTGTTAAATATATTGACATTAACTCGTATTCGAAGAGTAAAAAAAGGCAAAGGGAAGCGTTTCCGACTGCATAAAATGTATATATTCTTGATCAAGATCAACAGCCGTGCCCCTCTGTCTATCTGTATGTACACCTAGATCTCTAGAGTTACCAAATTTGGTATGTAGACTCCCCTTTTTGAGGGAGTCCCCCTCCCGCCCCGTAAATTGATAAAAACCTTATATCTCTCACACTTTTTGACACATTTATTCGGTTTGTATATGTATGAGTACATAATTTCCAAACTTCATTAAGATCGGATAATAATTGTAATCAAAATCATATGAAATACATTTTGTACTAGAGCTCCCCATCCAAAAAAAAAGAAAATCAAAAAATGTTTCATGCTTTTCAATGTGTCAGAATATCGAGTACAGCGCTCTTACTTGTTTGGACTGAAAACACGAAAAGTTCTTAAAAAGTAATACAAAACTGAGTGTAAAGGTAAAAGTAGGTAAAGGTAAAAGTAAAGGTTACATCAATAAATCGTTGTATCTTGATTGTTTCAAAGATAAGGCATCATATAGTCATATTGCATCTTTATGGTGACGCAAAAAGCAATACAAATGTTTTTAACATTGCTCATGCGAGCGTGAAATTAAATGACTTTTACTTGTGATTAAAACATGGATTACTCAGCTTTTATTTTTATAATACAATTCACGAATTTATAGTTTACTCAATTATAAAGTCATTGTATTTTCGAGCAGTATATTTAGAAGAGAAGTACATGTAGTGGCGTAGACCATTTTTGTATGCTCCATTTGAGCGTCCTCTGAATTTGTTTGAAATATGAAAACATATACACTCACTTTGAATAGAACCCTTTATATTTGTAAGTGTATACATATATAACACCTACTTAATGTTGTTCACACTTTCAACAATTAAAAGTTAATCATGCTCGAATTAGCATTCTTATTCCCAATCACAGCTGGTGCTCAATGGTTTTGTGTTGCCTACTTTTTTAAGGTTGCGCGTGCGATTTTGCAAATCCACTTAAAAATATACTGTGTGGCATTTAGCGCTCGATACGCTTCATTTGCTGGAACATTATGGAGAACGCTGGCTAAATTTAACCCAAAAGTCGAGGCTTGGTATGCCCACACGGCCCAATCGTCTCTAGTCGCGCGTCCGAGTTCATGTTCATATGGATGTGTATCGCTATTGCCTTGCGTGTGTGTGTGTGTTTGTGTTTTTTGTGACGTCAGGCGCGCTTCAGTCGAAGGTCAATCACAGGGTTCCAACGACAAAGCTTTATTATTTGACTGGAAAATTTAGGTTAAGCCCGGCGATGCGATGCTGATGTTGATGCTGATGCTGATGCGGCATACTCGGCAGGATTAGGCGTAGCCAAGGTTTCGGGGGCCCACTAATAGGCCTCATCTAGTAATCGCTGTTGCTGCATTTTGGGTCAAGTGTTGTGTCGTTTGTCGCATTGTGTCGACGAGCGCTTTGTTCTCAACGCCTGACCTTTAGGGGCACAGTTGGCCAAAGAGGCGTGACGGCGATCCTTTCGCATCCTTTTATTTTTGTTGGCCTTCTGTTGCCACTTGCACGCCAAATTGTTGGAATAGTTTCGCCTTTTATGTCGCTTATGGGGGCAAGGTCGCACCCTCGAATGGTGCCCATCTACCTCTTCGCTCTGCCGCTCCTGCCACTTCAGGCAGCTGCATTCAAATTAGTTAGTTGCAGTTATTTATACAACGAACGCCTCCTTAATATGCAAAAGCAATGTCCTCTGCTACATTATGCAATCCACGCGATGCTCGACGATACGCCAAAGTGTCGCCTTTGTTTGCGACGCTTATTAATAAGCCATGGAGAGGAACATGAGATGATGATGGCGAGGGTCCCGCCCGTGTCTGTCAGTATGTTAAGCATGCCCAGCTGAACATGAAATCGCTCTAGAAGTATAAATATCCAATAAGCTATCTCAGGCAGTGCAGCCGGAAATGCACCTGCATGCAAAGGAAATCCAAATCCCGCTCAAATTCAATTAATGTCTCTGTGAGGCGTCAAACTTCTCATGCTGAAATCTTTGCAAAATCGGAAGTTACTCAGTTGTTAGTGCAGGAGCTGTGCACTGCGGCGATAACCACATTCAAACACCGACAATCGACAACCGTCAACGACGTCAAGCTGCTAGCCCCTGACCCAGTTAGCTTTCGCTGCAGACACAGATACATTCACAGAGATACCAACGACGTCACCAGTGAAACCTTCACTAGGTGCTTGCACCAGCCGTAGAATATAGCAATGATAGATATTCTGCCCATAATAGGCAGCCAGCCAGTCAAGCAAATGAAATGATCTGCGGTTGTGGTTGACGCCGTCGCCTCCCTTGTCATCAACGCAGTCAGAGCCAGAGACGATGACGAGGTCTCCTCTTAATGCTTCAATTGTCGTATTAAACTTAATATTAGAATAGAGTATATATTCAAAATCGGGTTATATGTCATATGAAGAAACTTTACTAGAAACTATTATTAGGCCAGCCCAAAAGTATGCCTTATGATTTGATTATTAAAGAGACTGAGCTTTGCGGTTGAGTTCAAATTTTTGAATACATAGCAGATTCTTAACCCTGGGGATATGTCACAGATATTTGTCAATTTCTTTAACACCAAAATGGCAGTGCAAATTTCTAATGAAATCTTTCATTAAAATGAAACATTCTTTTCTCTCTTTGTTCATTCGGCTTTGTTATTCTGCCGCAATGTTATAAAAATAATATTCAAGGCTAGCACAATCTTACACAAGAGTATTCCCTAAGGAGTATATCTCCAACTTGTTAAGTTTAAAATTCAATTATAAGTACCCCGCTCTGACAGCGTCGACTCAATTCACATGAGGGTGAACGGAATGCATAAAATGAGCAAAACTCGAGGCGATGCCGTGTAACCAACCACTCCACTTCCTCCCAAGCGAGTCGAATGCCATTTTTATGTTTTGCCACGCGTCATTTGGTGCTTCCATTGCCCCTCTTTGTCGAGCCACTTGTCCTTGCACTTTACCTAATTGAGGAGCTTGCGTCAGAGAAATAGCATTTTCGAATCGTGTTCACATAAATATATGAGTATAAGTGCGACTGTATGGAGCTCACAAGTTGAGGAGTTCAGTGGCCTTGCTGCTGTATGTCGGGTATAACAACTGTTACTTGTGCGGTTGTCAGGAAAATATAAATTGTACACTCATGCTCAGGCTCATTTTCCACTCATTTATGAGCAGCATCTATTTATCTGTCTATCAAAGTGTTCAAGCAATAAATAGAAATACAAATTCTTAAATGCCTAGCAACAACTTGAGGTGAATGACCACGCTTCTTTTAGTTACAAAATGTGCTATTATATACACAGAGAAAAATTGTTAAGACCACAATCATCAATATTGCACTTGACGAGGACAAAATAATTGTCACTCCTGATGCAATTTGGCTATTCTTTCTGATTGTGTTGATTCTTGATTGTGTTCATTCTGCAATCATATTGCTGCATCTAACTGAAAATTCTTTCACATATTAAAATCTTATAAAGGATGATATTAAGGCCTGTGGCGGCTTACTATGCAATTTGAACTTAAATATCAACAAGACAACCTCAAATTAATGTGTAATATATTTTTTCTCAGTGTACGTAAGCGAATCGAACAAATCATGTCATCCTGGACATATCTAAATGTTCCTTGAGATAAGTACAAATGAGACTATGTAAGCTTTGGCTGGGAGAATGACTTCGCCTCCCGCCATCTGCCATCTTATCTCTACTTTTAATGACGACATCCCAAAGGAAACTTGGCTTTGGCCTTGGTTGACCAGCGATACAGCTAACTGACTATTGAGACATCGGGAAAATCAAATTAAGCCGTGGGCGCAGCGATAATTAGCTCAAGGTCCGCAGGTTCACATACTTACTGTATTCGCCTGGTTGCTTATGACAATGCGGTTTCCCGAGGGCCAAACAAAAGTAGGTCGAGGCCAATGACGAGAAGTTTTTTGAGTGGCTTTACGGCAATTATGAATGAAATCCTTTAACATCACAACGCGATGAAATAACATAAACAACAGCGGCAGTAGCAGAAGGATTTGGTTGGGCTTCACCGGCTGCCCGAAGGTCGACGCGCTCTCGGGTGACGTATGACCCACTCAAGGCTTCTGCGGCAGGCTCAGACTCAGCTCCCGATGCAGTACGTCACCGACAATGCACCTCTGTGCGTTGTCCTCCAAAGCAGGCATTAACCTTCGACCGGCGCCGACTGCATTGCTGATTTTGTGAATGAAAGCAAGGACGAGCTGCTGCTGCTACTGCTACTGCGCCTGGCGAGCTCTAATTGATTTTAAAACCTACGGGAGTGCAGGTGGACCGGC
Source organism: Hirtodrosophila duncani (assembly GCA_037043425.1). NCBI lineage: Eukaryota > Metazoa > Arthropoda > Insecta > Diptera > Drosophilidae > Hirtodrosophila > Hirtodrosophila duncani. The sequence goes on along the minus strand of JBAMBM010000834.1, from coordinate 1,045,391 downwards.
CGTAGGATGGGGTTGCTGGTGTTCAAGTCTGAGCCACTTAATCAGGCTTGCTTTGGGTTAAGTGCTCTTAATGTGCGCCCGAAAAGAAACTAATTAATAAAGGACGAAGCACGTTAGTGTCCTTCCAGTATAAATGTAACAACTTAACATCATTTGTGTGTAGACGTATGCTTGTGTGAGTGAAACCGGCAAACATTTTCCAACGTGAAAGATATCCAATGATATATCCTTATATTCTCACGGGGTATCCCTGGATAATAAATGTGCATATGATATACATTTATATTGTTTACTTTTCCAAATTTTACTTCAAAGGTGTCCCTTTTTATGTTCCCGAAGGATTGTTAAAGGATAGTTCCTATGCATGGCGATAAGAAAGAGTCCATTTTGTTTGCTGGGCAAAGTCTTCATATATTTTCCGTAGCTCATTTATTGTTGCCTACTTTTTTGGGCTCAACTGAAAGTGTACTTGTGGGCCATTTGCACGTAGTTGCTCGGCCCATTTTTCCCAGTTAAGCTTAGCTTAGTCCAGTTTTTGTAAATAATTGAAATCACTGAAAGTTGGTTGACCTACACAACTAATTATCCCTGCCCATTTCAGAGACCTGAACTGCTGGTGGTGTATCAATTATCTGCTTGACTTTTTCTCCTCTCACCATAAATTGTGCCGAGTTGCCAGCACTATCTGTATCTGTCAGCTGTCGTGTTGCTGCAACATATTTGCTTACATATTTAGACATTTTGTTTTGCGTATTGGCTTCAATTACCGCATTACGTATACGTAAGGCACGCCACATGCATACTTAATAAGCTGGCTGAGTGCTGTGGAAGAAACACACTCATACACATGTATCAAGTGGATACTCCAGCACACAAGCAAGCACTTGAGTCTTGAGTCAGCCAGCCATCATCCATCAATCGCTTATGCCTGACACCCTTGAGGTCCTTGCTACGCAGCAGCTCTTGCGTCTTAAGTTCGGCTGGTATTTGGGTCAAAGTGTGAATTAGCATGCGTGATACATGGCTTCAGGGCGCTGTTGCTGTTTCTCCTCCTCCCCTGCCACTTCAGGCTGTCCTTGCGTGTGCGCTAAGTGTTTTCACTTTTGTCTAATAAGCAGTGATTTTAGATACTCGAGCTAAAAATATCAACAGGCTAAAGAAATAAACAAACACTTGAAAATTTCATTAAATTTTTTGCATTTACCAAAAAAAAAAACCGTTGTCATATTTTTAGTTAAAAAATTAAATTACATCGCAAGTGCCATTAAAAAACCTGAACAACAACAAAGATAACAAGCCGTGGGGAAATACATGTAATAAAAATGTCTAAAAAGAAAGCAGCAGGCCAAACGGAAGGGCCGGAAGGAAGGCATAGGTAAACAACATAAAACGTAAATATTGACGCAGAAGTCAACGCACATAAACGTATAAAGATATTTGAAATGAAAACGACGGCAAGCCGGCTGCAACAGGAAATGTACGCATGTATATGCACACACATACATATACACACACACACGTATGCATGAGACACGCCTCCATTAAATGGCAAGCCTGCCCTAAAGTTGGCGACGAACAAAAGTCACTGAAGGCCTCAACTTTTCTCATGCCACATGCCACATTTTTTGTGGCTCTACTTTTACGCCGCTCTGCCTCCAAGTCTAATTTGAGAGAGAGAGCGTGTGTGTATTTTGTGGTTATGAACAAAGAAGATTAATTATTGTCCTACTGCTGCCTGTCTTTATTTATATGGCATCATTTGTGGTACCCAGTATGTGGTAGAAGCTATAGAAAGTATGTTAGTCTGAGTAATCGGAGGTCTGAAATACAGCCACGCTGTTCTGATTTTAGTTCAGATGCAGATGTTCCGTTAGAGGTGCGCTTCTCGATGATGTTTGACAAGGTGGTTCTGCTCCGGATTCGTTTTCAACCAAGATATAACAGGCAGCTGCACTATATGTGAGTAAAATTTGTATGAGGATCTTGTAGAGTAAAAAACAGTAGGCTATCTCATATTTCTTCCTCTCTTTCTTTTGTCTTCCTGCTCTTTGTGTTTTCTCTGTGTCGTCTGCTTCTTTATCTTCTCTTATTATTATGTGTCTTCTTATCTTCTATATTTGCTTACCATCTCTCTTCAAGAGCGTACACAGCTTTGTCAAAAGGCCTATCCAAGAGGGGCCAAAATCTTCGTTAATATTGGTTAAATTTTATTCAATTTATAATGAATTTCGAATTGTAGTTATCAAGGGACCCCTGATTTCTCCTGTCTCCCTTGTCTCTCATCTTACGCTGCTACTTCTATCCTATTCTATATTATTTGCATTCATTCTTCCTTTTATACTTTTGCCTGTCTTCTCTTTGGCGCCTTTCTGTTATCTGTGGGCTCCTTCTTTTCCAGTTTATGAAGCTGCCAATCGCGATCGTTGAGTTTTGACCTTTGTAACAGAATGTAGCTCTGCTGTTTACTCTATTTTTTGTTTAAGATGTTGCTTGGTTTTCCTCTTCAAATGGACGACCTAGCCTTGATTTTCTCTGGAATCTCTGCATTATTTTAATTATTTTAAGTAATAGCAATTTTGTATTGTTCAATAGAGAAACGAATATACTTTTATTTCTTACAGTATCTGCAAATTGCTCGAAGCTGTTCCTTTTAACTGAAGTGGCAACAGGCCAGGCCCTCTTGCTCTGAGCTATGTAGGCACAAGCCCCCTACTTCACAGTTGTGGCGCGTGGAGCAAATTAAACGCGCTTGCCCTCATAAAGTTGGCTTCACAGAGCCCGCGTGCCCGTGTCTTCGAGTGGCTTTGGGTGCCAACTGGGAGACGGCAGTGAGTTGAGTTAATACCGCCTAACCAGTTCACACTGAAAGTCAGCGAATCCTTACACACCTGGTGGGCCATAAATGCAGATTCAGACAGACGTATAACACTGAAGAATGCGAGAACCCAAAATTAGTCGTTTATTATTAATAAGCAAGCAAGCCACATGCCACTCATATGCTGCGGGTGGAAGCTTAAGTACGAACATATCTGCCTCAGCCGCTCCTCAGAAAACATAAATAGAAATAAGCACAACGCTAAAAATACCACCTTATTGTTAGATGAAATTTATGGTGATGAATATGTTGACGCCGAGTGGGGAATATGTAGATGAAGTGGCACAAGAATATTAATTAAAAGTTCTAAAATAGCAATCATAATTGTATAGTTATATGCCCGTATATCTGTTTATTCAAGCAGCCTCAACCTCATGGCAAGGCCAGGGCAAGACAAAGAAAAATGCAAAATTAATAGACTCCTAGAAGACACACTTGGAGTAGCCTTGAGCGTTGTCAAAATGGCTACGTGACTGCTTTTATGTCTCCAGCATTGTGCACACTGTATTGTTATATACAATTTTAATCGTCTAGGCGATGCCCAAGCATGGGGTAGTGTCAGCACATAGCCAACGAGTCGTATGAGCAACAATCACAGCACAAACATATGTAGCAGAAGCTCGTAACTTGCTGTTGATGGCTTAGATTTGTCGTCTGTCAACGGGAATTAGGTCAACGGATATTTTTAGCACTGAAGCGCCCACAGGCCCAAAACTCAGTTACCTACCCCGAAACCCTACGCTCCTTCATCCACTTACAACAAATAGTGCTTTGGCAACCACACAAATTGGCAGTTTCTTTTTTTTTTGTAGGGAGATGCGTTGCAAAAATATTTAGATTCTGACATTTTTCATCAAGTTTTTGGTCACGTCGGATGAGAGTTCAGACATTAATATGTGAGGTATGTGTGTGTGTGTGGGGATATATAGCTGCTGCCATGACACAACAAACCGAGAGGGCTGACAACAACGTATTTGATGCGTGACTGTTGTTGAGCGCGACTACCAAAAGCTAGACTTGATTAGTTTGTCGTTGGTTTTAGATATTTGTAGTTTGCACTGAGAAAAACAGGCTGATTTATGTGGATTTATTTTGAATTTGACCGAAGTTTGCTGATTTACTTTTGTATTTTAGAAATATTTTCAAAAGTGTATAAACTAGTGAAAAGTGTTTAACTATGATTTGAAATTTCTGTAAACATTTCTCTGAAATTTAAAAATTTTGTATTATAAATTTGAGACAGAAATATTAGTTGTGAATTCATATTTGAATTATCATTTCCTATTTTAGTTTACTCAAAGATTTAGTTATCTTTCAGGAAAAACCTCTCTCACAAATACATCCAAATGATGTAGCTTTTCTGTTAGTGTAGTGGTGTTTTGGCTTAATATATAGCTAATTTCGCTAATTTGTTGGCTAATGTGATTTGCTCAGTTCGCTTTATATGCTGCGTATACGTAATGTGTGGGCACTTATGTACAGATTTAATCGCCTTGCCGTAAAGTGGGTGACATTTTATGATGATTTGTGCTCATTTCCCCAATGGAAAAACGCATTGACGCTGCTTTCACATTAATTTTAAATATGCAATTTTGCTGTCACACAAATCAATCAAGGCAGCAATGAAAATTTCACTCAAACGCTGCAGAGCCACTTTGTTGTCGTGTCGCTTTTCGCTTTGCTGTCAAATCAAACTGTCAGTTGATATGTGAATTGGTTGGATATTTGATATTTATTGTCTGCCAATTCAAATGGAATAATGTTAATCAAATGGCCTGCCCAGACGGCCTATGCGACAGTTCATTATAAATTCAAGCTGGCATAGGAAAATTTCCAAGCACACAAGAACGAGTATATCACTTTTCAAGCCTGACAATAATTCACATGAAATAAAAAACAGAAAATCAAATTCGATGGCTTCTCAATCGTTGACCTAGTTCTTGGCGAACAGCCCGCAGCAACAAATAACCAAGGCAAAGTTGTGTCACATTCAAGGCATACATGGCGTATACGCATTACGATTCACGATTCACTTGTGCGTTCAACCAGACGGCAATCAGCTACGAAATTGGTCCAATAGCTGCTATAGAAGCTACTATTAATTACAGTTTCCACATAATCAGATTGCGACTAAGTGCTTGATTTATGAAGGTTTTTCTATTTTGGACAAACTTTTATTGGGTCAATCTCTTCGTCATCATACGGTCGTAATCTTTATGTGTTGCTGAGCATAAATATGCGATTTTAATGTGAAAACTTTGTCTTTGGTGTCAACGAGAGGGAGAATGCCGTAAAAAAATGAACGGCTATTTTGGTCCAGTCGATGCTTACGTACTTTGTGCAGATGTAAGTGGGGTCCTAATTAGGGGAAAAATCGAATTTAACAGCAATTCTTATACTATTCACAAAATGGTATATTCATTTCATCAGGAAGTTTGCAACAGACAGAAGGAATAAAGCAAATAATTTGTAACGGCAGATAGCCAAATCTGTCTGTGTGGGTCAACCTCCAACCTGCTCTTAGTTAGGATTTTTAATGCAATCTGTTTGTGCATAATTTGGGAAGCTTTGTAAGTTTTCATTCAAATCAATGCCCAAAAAATTACTTAAATAGCAGTGAACTCTTGAAACCAGTTCAAATCCATAAAACAAAATTTTTTTCATACTTTTAAGTGTGTCGAATATTGAATAAATGCTGAGTACGAGTATCTTATAGTCTTATAGTCTTACTTGTTTTCATATGAAAACACTTAAAATTATTGCTTGATTTGTTTTTTGATTTTCAAGGATACAAGAAAAAGTCAAACACTACTATATTTCAACCGTTATTCTGTGCAAATGTCAACAGTTTCAAATCTCGTAGACATTCCTGCCACATATGCCACATATTTGTGTTTGTTACTAGAAAAATCTAGCAGCCTTTGAAGTTATATTTCATCCTTGAAAATAGATAAACAAATCAAAGCTATAATTTTAAGTGTTTACAGAAGAATATGACTAAAAATTTATAGAGCCTCTGTGACACACCCCATTATGAAATATCCGAAAACCAAATTCGAAAATAGCTAAGTATTTTATAAAACAATCAGTCTGTGGCAGCCATATGGAATAGAAGCCTGATCGGGATTTCATTTCAACAGCGGACATGGAAGCTTTTAAGCATATGCACTCCACATTTGGTTTAATTTGTATAAAAAAACAAAACTTTCCAATGTTCTTTATGAATCAGAATCTCCTATGTAGCTATAGAATAGTGGAGTCCGATCTGTATCAATTTTTTTTGGACTTGAGGCTGCTAAACTGGATATCTCCCAAACAAACAAAATTTATATTCATTCCGAAACAGTCGGTTTCTATGGCAGATGAAACTTAAACTCAATCAGCGTGAAGATAAAGGTCTCATCTGCTTCTAATTTCCGCTCTTAAGGTTTCTGAGAATATTTGTTGAAGCGAACAGACGGACTGAAAGAGCTATTTCGACTTCCCTTGTCATGCTGATGAAGAATATATATATACTTTATGTGGAAACGCTTCATGCGTTGCAAGCTTATTGCCAAAATGAATATACATTCACAAGATATTCTGTGAATGGTAATGAAATCATGATATTATTCGTATTTATATTTATAACATCTAGTACTGGGAATAATAAAAGCGCTTTATTTTATTTACAGACAGATTTCTCCCTGTCCCTTGAGTTAAACGCTGGCTACCTTAGTTAGAAAGGTTACCAAATGTATTTGCATCATATGGGTGAAGGGGGTGCCGTCTTGCAGTTATATTGATGAGGTGGCACACAAATGTGTTGCCCAGCCTCAAGTGGCTAGGCAGGCTGTCGTCTGGCATTTATAAATGAATGCTAAAAGAAAGACTTGGTCGTGATAAGTTGGTGTAAATTATTTTATTTATTGAACTTTATGAATGCCTTTACGAATGATTACAATTGTTTGGCTGTAAATAGTTAAATAGCTGCGTGTATACGAGTATATTCGTTATTATGTTTATTTCTTGTGTATAATTCTTGTTCAACTTTTATTGCTTTGCTTACGATATATACTATATAGAATATATATATGTATGTACTATGCATGTATATGCATGGTTAGGCCTTGGATGTGTATCTTTAAAACTTTTTGTTTTTGTTTTTCGTATTTAAATTTTGTTTGAAACGGTAAATGTCTGTGTATATCTTGTATATTATAACTGCAGTATAATTATATTTCCCCAATGTGTATAATATTTTAAATCAGTTGGCCAGTTCGATTGGCTGGTTATGTACGCGGTATATATTGTATATATAAGTCATATGGTTTATCTTTGTAGCCTACATTGTTATCTAAGGTGCGGCGTCGTATTAAATCTTGCAATTTTTTTATAAATATGAATTTAATTCTAAGAAAATGAATTTCAATTAATGAATAAATCTTAATAAAATTTCTAATATTAGTTGAGAAATTATCTTAATTTTTGCTGACTTACAAATTATATGAAATATTTTGTAAAACTTATTTTTTAGTTTTATATTTGCTCAGCTATGGACTTAGTGCAATAAATGCCTGACAAATTTTGATCCCATGCAAAATGCAACGATTTCTTTCATAAAGGAAATTTACCGCAACTTATGACATATACAATATTATAAGTACTTTGTAAGCCTAGGTCCAGGGACGTAGCCAAATGTTAGTTAGAAGAACTAGCGATACTTTGAAACCATCCTAATGTAGCTTTAGTTTTATGCAATCATTTTTTTCTTACTCTCTGGCTACGCCCGTGTGTTTTACAGCTTCCTCTGGAATTATCATATAACTAAATCGCAAGTAATGGATAAAGAATTCGCTTGCCTAATGGAAGTGCCACAAGCAATTCAAATTTGAATGATTTTTGATAAACAGAATCTGGCATATGTTGTTTTATAATTGTTTAGTCAACTTCTGCAAACAGATTTTGTTTCAATTTTTCTTTGACTTTGTTGATAAAGGCACAAATTGCAATGCATAAAACAAAAACAAATGACAATGAAATGCAGCAAGTGCTGAGTCTGAACTTTAAACTTTGTTTATTCTCTTACCAATGCACAGTCTTTATTATGTGGCCTGCTGGAACTGAAGCGATTTTAGGTAGAATCTACAAATCTACGCGTACTTCTAAGGTTGTCTTTAAGTTGTTTGTTTTTATCAATGTGCAAAAGTTATGACAAATCTTATATAATTTCTAGGTTCCACCTGGGCGCCGCTATGAAGAAGACTCGGATATGGGATTGGATTAAGTTAGATTAGAATAGATTATACACATACGTACACACATAATTGTATCACAGATTTCGAAATGAATGCGCATTAATCAAACTGAAGCGTTAGCGCCTGGTTTGGATTCTCAAAGGATAAGGTGAAGCTAATCTCAACTATAAAACTGCTAGCTATGATCGATCAATGCTACTGATTCTGGAAGTGATCTTCTATCTTTCTGGATTCTAATGTATATGGAATGTATTTGGGCATGCTTAAGTTCTAACGCCTGGCATACTGACAGCAGACGGAGCTGCGCGGCACCCGCTGTGTAGGCAGACCGGACATGCCCTTCAGATATGTATAGGAGACGGGTTGACGCAGTATACGTTGCGGCGGTGGCTTTGCTTTACTTTTTGAACCAGCCGATGATGATGACGTGGAGCAGCCACTGGAGCTGGAGACCGACTTGGAGGCCTTCCTGTGATACTGTTGCTGATGCTTGTGCAGCTCAATATTGGATGCCGATTTCAGTGCTGACTTCAGTGGCATAGTTGTGACATTTGGCAGGGCCTGGGCTGCCGGCGGTGGTGGTGGCGAGGGACCACTGCACGACAGTGAGCGAGAGGTTAGCGAAAGGCTCTCGAACGCGCGGCGCAGCGAAGATGTGGAACGCCGATGCAGACGCGACAAGCTGGCCCGGCTTAACGATTTACGTTTCTGCTGCTGTTGTTGTTCCATTTGCCGCTCATCTATATCGACGGTGCTGCTGGTTTCACTGGAGGCGCACGATAACAACTCCAGGCGTTGAGCAACGGCCATGGAGGCGGCGCTATTATTCATGCCACGCCCAGACGAAGAGCACGATTCGGTCGATGAACTTTGTGCATCCTCATCCTGTGCAGCAGCCGATATGGCAGCGGCAGCTGCAACTGCGTCATCGCTATGAAGTAGGTCATCCTGTGACCTCAGCCCAAAACGTCGGCTCAGCAGCTGAAAGAAGCCCATGTTTCGCTCGTAGCGCGGTATTGGTGACACGCTTAGGCTGCTGCCTGGGGAGTATGAACCATTGAGTGTAAGTTCATTTGAGCTGGACTCCAATTCAGCGGTGGGCCATTTCTTGCTGGAGCTGCTGTTGTTATTGTTGATTTGATGCAGTTCATCCGCAAAGCAAACGTGAGGCGTGCCCATGGCGCTTGAGTTCAAGGAAATAACAATTTCAGGTGTCCAGCAAACGCATTAAAAACAAAGACGTTGACAAAGAAAATTTCCGGTTGTTCGGGCTGCACTTCCTGGTACGTTTTGCCGTCGCTTCCTTAAGCCTTTGTTATTACCGGTCTTTGTGTAATGTAATTGCCGAAATTGCCGAATTTTGTTTGTTGGCGCAATTTTCCGACCGATACACGACGATGTCCTGCAGCGTTTGTGTCGGCAATTGGATAGTCGCCCGCTTTTATAGACTCGCCCGGCGTGCAGACACAAATGGAGCTGTCTGCAAACGGCTCTCTCTCTCAGACAACGTGCTCTCTTTCTTTGTCTCCCTCTCTCTCTCTGTGTCCCTCGAACTCAGCTTGCCGCTTTGTTGATGAAATTTGGCACCTAACCGCTTTCCGTTTTCCGCCCTTCGGGCACTTGCATGATGTGTTTGTGTTGTGTTGCCTCATATTGAAACAGGATGTGGAAAGTTCGTTTGTTTACTTGTTATTCTCTTGTGGTTGTTGTTATTATTATGGTGCGCGGCTAGTTGTTTCGATTGCTTCTTTCGGTGCTGCTGCTGAGCACCAGGTAGTGTCCAGCAACAACATGTGCTTCGCCTTTTCTTTCAATTGCAGCTGCCGCATCTAAGTTCAATAACTTTGTGGAAAAAACTACGGAAAATAGATTTCATTTAAAAGAATTTACAAATTTCTCTATATGATTTCCTGGAATCCTAATACTATCACTTAGACTAGCAATCATAACTAAAAATGTTATTCTATGTTCAAAATCCTTTAGACTTGCGAACATACGAGCTCAAACCTTCACCTTATGGTACTATACATATATCACAAGCAAATCTATAATAAATTATTTCCATCTAGAATTGCGATTCAGACCACAGTGACTCACAATGGCCGGTGGGAAGTCTGCAATAGTTGTGTTAGCCAACGCAATCAATTATTAAATATTTCAGCTTGACTGTTGTTTGTTGTCTTTGTGTCGTCTGCAAAACGTTTCCGTTTCCTGGCTGCCATATAAATAGCTCCCATTCACTTTATTTTGAGAACTGCCAAACTGAATGGCTTGTTGATTTGGCTAAAAATACTACTCACACCTGCGAAACAGTTTCAAGTGTTCCAGCAGCAGTGTCTTGAGGCACTTGGCCATTAGATGGGTGTGCCTATTGCCAGGACACATATACATACGTATAAAGGGTTTCATGCCCACACCTGGGGCTCACCAAAGACATAAATGAGCCGCAATTAAGTTGCTGTCAAAAATAGATTTACGTTTAATTTCAGCCAGCTGCCCGCTCCTACTCCTGTTCCTACTATACATTTGTCTTTTTAATTCAATTACGCACAAAATTGATTTTAATGCGCTATAAATAAACCCGACCGACAATTTTACGCGACGCCTTCGCTGGCGTGGAGTGAGTAGATGAAGGCTTTTTAACGTTAGAGCTGGGCGCTGCTGCCTCATCCCAGACGAAACTAAGGCGGCTTAATGAAGTCCTTTGTTTTGAAGAACTGTAGATGGGCGGCATGCGGCAGTTCGAAGTTCGTGATGCTTGGCTTCTAATTAGAGGCGCAATTGTTGTCACTCTGACGTCAGAGCGGGCGCTGATTTTGTTATTTTTCGTTGTTTTCTTTTTATTAATGACACATAGCCCCAAGTCCAGCTCCAGCACTAGCCGTCTACGTCTAGTAATGGCGTTCTTAACTTGTCTTTAGCTGGTGTTGACTTGTTAACTGTCGTCCTGCATAACAATTTGGGGCAAGATTAACCGATTTTGACTTAAATTTAATCAAATTGCCAACGGCTCTAATAGATAGCTCTAGAGACTTGATGTTTATGTTAATACAGAAAATAAGGCAAGTCAATGAACTTGTCCTTGGGCTGGTTAGATTATTTAATATTCATAACGTTGTGCATATGTATTAGAGTCCTGCAGGAATGCAGCCAAAACGCTGAATGAGACAGTCAGCCAAAAATATTACTTTTAAAATTAATGCTAATAATTGAAGTATTTCTAGGGAACATAGCCAGAAACACAGGCGTATGATGGCATGGCATCAAACCTTATACATATGAACCTTAAATATTTAATTGCCTTACAAATTGCACATAAAACAGCTCTTTTTTGAATGCCCTCATAAACATACTGAGACTTCCTTCAATGTATTCCTTAATTAAAAATAGCAACCATCAAAGGAATGCTAGGTCTAAAATAACTAAATTATTGCCTTGTCATTTTCATAGAGCGTACAACTTTAACAACAACAACAACAACAGACATACAAACACACTCACAAACAACCCTTTTAGAACTTTGTTCGCCTACTTTTCCTCTGTCAAACTCAATTTCAATGATACTCAGATTCCCGACAAATCAAAACAAAAGCGACAAAAACTTTCCAAACTGCGTCATAAAACCTAAAATAAAAACTCCACTATCAGAAAAGAGGTATCTATTGTCGATTCCCTGACACGTTTGTGCTTTGTTTATTTGTGTTCATGTTCAGTTTTCATTTTATAAAGGGACGCACGAAGCGAGCGCAAAGTTAAGATGACCAGCGGGAGCATTTCTATATATAAATATGCTTGCGTGGGAAACGCACAAGCTGTGAGCCCTCCTTGGGCATATATTAAGGATAAGATATGTTTATTATTTATGGAAATAGGAAAACAACAGACAACACATAAGTAAATAGCTGCAGGGCTCAAAGATACATTGACCCTTCGTTTGTTAGCAGCAATATGAAGCAGTGCAGATATTATTATACTTATTATAAATGCAGCCGAACAGAGAAAAATAACATCAAATGGAAATGTCTGACCTTGGATACCATAAATATAAATTGTATATAAAACGATAGCAGTCTAATAAAATTGTATAATAATAAACAGAAAATAAGTCAATTTATGGTTTAGTTTTCTGAAATGGCGGCGGCATATTAAAATTCCAAATTGAATGTAAAATTAACAGTCTGATGGAATTCATTAATGTAATTCAAATGGGTTGATATATAATACAATAAATATTGTATATTATAACTAAAACCAATGTCTCTTTTCAATTCGCAAGACAGTTTAAAAACAAGAAAGGAAGACTTGCCGAAGCAAATGTGTAACCGATCTAGATCAAATCTGGTCGGTGGGCGTGAGGCTAAAGTGGATACAAGACGAATTTGTTTTATCTTGGATGAAAAACAGAAGAGCTATGTTCCACAGTGTTCATTACGGAACAATCGGTTATATGGTAGCTATATGATATAGCCTTATGTTATAGTTCTATGGTCTTGATCTGATGAGGCCAGCAGACGTGGGGTATCCTCAAATGAATACAAAAGAAATTTAGTTTGATTTGGATGACGAACAGAAAAGTTGTGCTCCTTAGTGTTCATTCCGGAACAATTGGTTATATGGAAGCTATATGATAAAGTTGTTCGATCTTAATCAGATCACACCAGCAGGAGTGGTGCCTCCTCAAATACAAACCGCATTTGTTTTGATTTGGATGAAAAACAGAAAAGTTATGCTCTGTAGCTTTTAAGACTTCTGAGATCTTTGTGTTGAAAGAGACTGACAGACGGACGGCAAGACGGACAGTTATATCGATTCCCCTAGTCATGCTGATCAAGAATATATGTACTTTATGTGGTCGGGAACGCTTCCTTCTATGCGTTGCAAACTTCCTGACAAAATGAATGTACAATTTTGTGAATGATGTAATAATCATTCATCATCAAGACCTCTTCTCTCTGTGTATGCCAAAATATTGGATAGTTCAGATATTACTTTTAACTGTCAGTGTTTTGACCCTGACACATCTATTGTAAACCGTTTCCTATTATTCTGACTGCAGTTATGCACTTGGTGGCGCTCCGAGAATCAGCAACCAATGTGAATAATTGAGATGTCATCAAATTTTAATAGCTGCCATTTGCCATTTGGCACATTGAGGACAGTTGGCGAGGCGAGCCCCGGCCCCGATTAACGTCACGAATTTCACACAGACCTGAGAGAGAGATACCGTTATATGCAGCTGTATGTCAAAACTGTAAGGTCGAGTCCTTCACCAACTTGATTTTAAGGACTTTGCCTACATCATCAGCGGTCGGTGTTGGCTTTGAACGGGTTGCAGTGTCGAACACTACGAGACGGCCGCATTGTGTTTTGCCCACAAGGCAACACACACACACACACACGCACACACATACACTAAGCGGTGTTAGTGTGTTCTGGGAACAGTTTTGTGTTGACACAACACTGGCACCCAAGCACTTGCATTTGGTGTTAAGACGCATGCGCCGACTTTTGCATTAGCTTTTTGCAACCCCAATTGCAGTTTTAAAAGCTTTTCCAAAATGTTGAGCTTGTACGCAGCGCTAAAGTTCTAGAAATTCTGAAAAATATTTGTAGAAACAACCCGAGTAATATTTCATAAGAGTTTCATATAATATTTTGCAATAATAATGTATATTTTTATATTGACAGCTAAATTTATATACATATTAGATTAGTTCTAAAAATATCGAGGTTTCATTTTTGTTTTCCATTTTTGTTCATTTCATGATATTTTGCCAATTTTTTGTAGCATAATTTCTTATTTTAAAAAGTTGTTAGTTTTTCTTTTTTAAGTTTTATTTTTAATAGACATATATGTATATCTTTATAGCTCTACATATAAACGTTGTACCGTTTTCGCTGTTTAAATTTGAAATTATTATATAATTTGTTGTCAAGTTTTTTGAATGCAATTTTGATTTTTTTGTTCTGGTTTCGCTAAACTTTTCAAGTTGTATAAATTCGTCCAATTTTCTATAGTTAGATTAAGGATTTGCGAATGACATATACATATACATATATTTATATGACAAAAGTGCTGTTAATTTAAACAAAAGGCTCAAAAATCGAGTTAAACTTTGGAGATATGTGGGGGGATTTATAAATTACATATATATATATATAATTTTTTTATTTTTTAATTTAATTTTTTGCTATAACTAAATATTTTGCTATGCGTTGTAAACTAAAAGTCCCTAAAGATTCAAGGATCGTATCCATATATGTCGGTTAAGGAATATCGAAAGCACATTTAAGTATACAGTATACAGGTATGCATAGTTCTGGATCTGGATCTGGGTAGATTAGATACACTTATACACACATTTATAAAATATGTTCCATCGGTTCCCATGCTGCTGCCGCTGTTGCTGCTGCTTCCGTTTTAGGCACTACATCATCGTACATCACTAAACACTAATAACTAACCCTTAGCCGCCGAGCCCTGACCCCTGCCATGCATGAATGCCATGAATGGCATTGGTCCTTGCTCCCCAACCAAATTGCTGCCGATACGTTTTTGGGCAATGTCCTCGCCGTGTCTCGTCTCTTCACTTCTGTTCTCGCCTTGGCACGCCTCGCGTTGCTGCCGCCTAGTACATATGATGCAGGGTGTAGGGACAGCAGACCGCATAGCTGGGCACCCGCGAATAGAGTCCGGACATGCCCTTCATGTACACGTACTGCACTGGAGGTCGCAGTATGCTCTGCTGCTTCTTCTCCTTCTTGGACGATGACGACTTGGATGAGGTGCAGCTGCTGCTGCTGCTGCTCGCATTGCTGCTGTTGCTGTTGTGTGGCGTCAGTGATTTTTTGGTCGTCATCATTCCGGAGGACATGCCGCGGTGGCGCAGCGGCGTGCTACTGCAGGACAAGGAGCGCAGCGAGGCATTGGCCGTTGTGGCCGCCGAGGTCGAAAAATGCTGGAGCACGCGGCTGACTGAGGAGGAGATGGAGATGCGACTCAGGTGCAGTCCAGCCTTGCTGGTGGATGGAGTAGCCGACGTGGATTTGGATGTAGCTGAAGAGGATCGTTTTTGTGTTTGGCTGGTGCACTTGCTTTGCTCCACATTCTCATTCTCATTCTCATAGCTGTCGTCGTCCTCGTCAACACTGCTGCCGCCGCTGGTGTCTTCGTCGTAGTGTGGATGCAGTTGCTCCATGGCGCTACCTGGACGATAAACTGTCTCGACATAGATGTGGCCATTATTATCATAGTAGTCCAATCCAGGCGAGAACCGCGAATATGGCGATGCTGACGATGCACCAGAGTTGTGTTCCAGGTCCAAACTAGAGCCGCCATTCATTCCCTCACGGCACTCGTTGGCCGATCCACGCTCATAGCTCAAGCTGAAGGAATCCGTAGAGCTGCTGCGTATGTCGTCCTGGCTGCTGTACACCGTGTCGTTGTGATGATGGTGATGTTGGAAGTGGCGGCCCAAATGCCTGCTGAGCAGCTGCAGCAAACTACGCGATCTGGACAACTTCTCGCCGCGCTGATGGCGTTGCTTAGGCTGCTTGCCACCTAACGATGTGGATGAGCTGGTGGCAGAGTTGCCGCTTGAGCTCGACTTGGAGCCGTTGTTGGGTGTTAGCGTATCCATTACGAGTTTATGTTCAGATTTTTATTTTCTTGGAACTCTCACTTTTATTTTATGTCCTTTCACTATTTTTGAAAACGGTTTTCAGCTCGTAGCTTGCTCTCAAGGATTGGAGGATTAGGAGTTGAACGCGTGGCGCGATGTTTTGTCAAAGACTGTTGAGGCAAGTGGTGTTGCAGCTCCTTTTATACATGCACTCAATGTCGAGCACTACTCGAGAGCTTCGCGTTTAACCTTCGTGCCCAGAACGAACGACACGAGGACACGACGACTCGATGGCACTGATTCGTGCAACGTCAGTCCCGACAAGGATTGTCGAGGCTGCGGCCTGCCTGCCATACTGACACAGTGCCCAGCCTGCCAAATGGCAGTAGCCATGAGGTTCTCGGGGCGGTCACACGCCCGAAGACAACTGGCTCGGACTCCGGTTTCAACTTCAAAATCTGCGTAATTCCTGTGCTCAGCTACCTGTTGCTGCTGTACGGCGGCATTCGAAATCGCCGTAATCATTGCTGGTCTAGGGTTTTCCACTCAACGTGACTGCTCCTTGCCTGTTTGCTTCCTTGTTTCTTGATGTTTCCCCTTTGCGCCTTTGTTTAACACTTGGTCATTGTTGCTTGGCATCAATGGATGCACTTTTGAGTTTTGATGCTGCATGATTGAGAACGTGACGTTCTTGCACGTCATACGGCAGTCAATTGGGGCAACTTTCTAGGATTGAGCATGGGTAAGGTATGTGAAATCTTTGGCCTCCAAGTGACTCACGTGAAGGAACGCTCTAACCACTTGAAAGCATAATCCGCTTTAATTGGCAATTGCTGCAATTATACGCATAGCTGCCTTGGGAGAGACTAAGCACGTTGTTCGTACGGATTGCGATTATGGCGGCACAGACAAAACTTGCAGATAAAATTCTATATATAGCTAACTTTACCAAGGACATTTTGGTATGCATCAACGATGCCATATTCCAGCGGATGAAGAGCACTGACAGGCACAGCTTCAGTTTTAACTCTTCATATAACAGGGAAAAGATAATAATAATAATGAAGATTTTTCATAAATGCTTTTTGAAACGCAGTAGGAGTTAGTATATCTGAGGTCAGTTTAAAAATATTTTATATTTTGGGCATATTTTTGGCTAACTCGAATATGGCGCCCAGGTTTCAAAGACTTTAAGCAGATAATCCAAGGACGTTAAGTCATACAATAAGGGTGGTAAAGCGATTGATTTACTGATTGATAGGTTCATTTCCACCAGAAAGAGGCTCTCAGAAAACACCCCATATAAACCCATTTCCTAGAATATTATTCCTATAAATCTCCACTTTAAACTTAAAATTGACCCCTGCCTTCTATGATAGAATATTTGGGCAAGCCTTTCATCTCACAGAAAAGTGGCCGGGGATTGGAACCTCAATGCAGGGTTCTTTACGCTGCGGGAATTTGCCATAAAGTCACTGCAGCAACGAAAAAATTGCTAACCAAGGCCACCGTTTGAATGTTAGGTAATGTCACGTAGCCGTGTTCACCTGTTGCTCCGATTTCTGTGCTTTTGGGTCGTGTCGGACTTCACAGTGCGTGCTCTATCCCCAGAATTGTGGTAGGTAAACAGTTGAAGAGTCTTTTATTTGCTGTTTATTGGTTTTCTTTCTTCTTTGCACCCATTCTCTGACAGTGCAAATGTGCAAATGGAATCCCCACTCAGTCGGCTGATTGGTTTCCCGCTCGCTGTGACAATCAAAGTAGAAACGGGGCTAGCGACAGGGCGCCAATTCCAATGTTGAGTGCGCCATAGCGGTTGCCTGGTGAGTACGGATACGCATTATATGGTGAGGAATAGGGGCTGTAGGGGTATCTATAGGATCCACCGCTGCCATAGTAAAAGCCAGCGCTGTATGAGGGTCCAGGTCCGCCATAGTAGTTGTTGTAGTATGGTCCTCCTGGCCCCAAGTAAGGTTGCTGCTGCTGCTGCTGATGATAGCCTATGCCAAAGGATGCCAGCGGCTTGGCCTTGACACTGCCATAATCCAGACAGTTGGCGCCCAAGAAAAGCAGTAACTGCAAAGTGCAAAGGCATTTTAAAGTGAATCTACGGCGAGCTGTTCAGAGCTGCTGCCTACCCAAAGGTAATTGCGCATTTTGCGCAACTTGCGTATACAATGTCCAGGAATAGATGTGGAGTGAATGGTTGTTGATTGGACCACTCGATGCCTGCGACTTGGGCCTTTTGAGCTCCTCTTTGCATGCCTACAGACCTTTTATACGAACTGGAGCTGGGAGTTGGAGTTGGGGGTCGGGAATTTTGCGCCCAGGTCCGGTTTTCTTTTGGTCTACGCCTTGAGTTTGAGCAACTTTGTGGCCAGTGCGCAGGGCGCGCATAGAATGATACGAGTATCTGAACACTGGCAACCTTGAACTTGCAAAGGGCCTGTAGTTGTCCCCTTGTTAATGTAAAACTTGTTTACCAACAGCTGCAAAGGTTTGTGAAGCAAAAGTAAATGAAGCTAACTAAGATATATTGATACTTGCAAATAAACATGGACCAGTGCTCTATGTTTATGGACTGGGTAAAGTAACTGATATTTACTTTATACATAGGTTAAAGCTATTGCATAAGACATAGATAATAATAATGTCAATAAACATCAAATATCTATTGGCTGATGTAATCGACCAAAATATACACTATAATGCAAGTGTTATAAGTTGTTATTATGCTTGAATGTAAATCTCTCAAAAACCACAGAATAGATTTGAATGAATTCAATGGATACTCGTTAGGCGATGTTGACGGTTGACGGTGCCACGCCTCTTTTATAGAAAAACTAATTTGGCATAACTTAGTGGTGCTCTACTTAGGGCAGAACTATGAAAGTTGTATTTAGCTATATTCGCAGAGACAAATACGATTCATTGAATAGGAAATTCTTTATATAATAGTGATGTTTTTAAGAATGCAAGTTGCTATTTAAGTACAATGGGCCAGGAAAAGTTTAGTTCATTGTTTAATTCAAGTTTAATTCATTCAGTAGTTTTTGAATTTCTCTTTGAAAGTTTTCATCAGAGAGTTGCAACAAATACTTCAAATATACACTGCAAAATTATACCATAAACGTATAATATCTACAAGATCTTAAGTTATTACATATTCTACAGTATTATATATCTACTCTACCGGACGTTTGGCTTTCATAAGCCATCCTAATCCAAAGTCTGTTTATCATTCATTCACTTGACAACTTGAACTTTCCTATAGAAATTTCCCCACAAAGTGTTCTAAAATATCCATGGACTCGTTTTATCATATTAATTGCTGTATGGAAGTGTATAAAAAGCAATCAAATATTAATTAATTAATTAGCTTTGGTTTCCGTGGGCATTTGCGTATCCTTTTTAGCTACGGTGTCCGCCGCCTGCTGGTCCATGTGACCAGCGGGGTGTCACGTTTTATGTCGCATTGGGAAAGCAAAGTGCAAAAACCAAACTAACTGCCAATGCCCAGACTTTCCAGAGGTATCGTTCGCATTGTTAATGGTCACATTGCAGTCAGCGAATGATGCCGGAACTTCTACGGCTTCCGCATGCGACGTAGCTGTTTCCGGACGCTGGTGACGTATGCCCCCCCAATGCTCAGCCGGAGTTTAGTATTTTTTGATTTTTTCAGTTTATATATAAGCGGCAGAGGCTAACCAACTGAGTTCAAAGAGCATGCACTGTGGACCAGCACCAGCAGGTGAATAACATGGAAACAAGGCTGGTTCGTTCAGGTTCAGGGTTCATACGATATGCCTCTCTGCAGGGCCATTGTTTGGACTTGGTTGATCTGGGCTGATTGTTTGAACCAACAATTGTTGGTGCGGGATTCTGAATTGGAGGCACCGCAGCAGCGGGTTCAATAGACAATGCGTGAACCAGGTCAACGGTAGGGAAGTTGTTTTGACGCCAAAAATCTTAAACAATAATACACCTCTACACCTCTGCTGCAATTAAACACCTTCTGCTCTCGCTATTGCCACTGACAAAACTTTATTCAGATTTCACTTGTGCCTGACCCGGGGTTCAGTAGAGATACTCATAGGTCACGGGCTTGTAATCGGTGCGATACTGCTGCTGAAAGGAATTGGGCGTCTCCACGCTGTGGTACACATGCGATTGGGCGGCTGGGGCCACAAGGCGAGTGTAGGCCAGCGGTAGAACGGCCGGACTGCGGGCATAGGTTACTCCTGCTGCCGGATAGTAACCATAGCTGGGAGTATAGTAGCTATATAACTCATGGCCCATGGCCAGACCCAGCAAGCAGGCAAGGATTAGCTGTGGAAGATGTAATATTAGTGTTTAACCAGATGGTAAATGTATCTCAAACTCCAACTTACCAGCTTCATTGAGTTGGTGGTGCTTGGAAAAGTGTTTGCAAACTGATACCCGGTTGGCGGTAAGGCCAGCCTTTTATAGCACAATCCTCCTCTGGTTTATGCTAGCCAAGGTCAAAGGCATTTCATTTGCAAGGCGGCAAATGAAAGAAACCCTTAACTCACTTTGAATGCAACCACAATTCCAAGCATTTGGATTGCATGTAACTCTGAGCAGGAGGAGCAGCGGCAAACTTGTTTCCTGCCACTCATTTGGCCAGTTTCAATTTCACGCTTACCTGCCTCCTCCTGGCAGACAGAGGAACACTGATGCTGATCGTCATGAGCTCCTGACAAGATAAACTCGCCAACATGCCACATAAATAGAGCTAGAGAGAGGGCGAGGCTATTACAGAGGCTGACACTCAACTGGTCGGGTTCCACTTCTTCTTCTACGCCTACCTTCACTTCTGCCTTGCCGCCTTCTCTAAGAAATAAGAACTCATGGACTGCACCTCCTCCATCTCCATCAAGACCAGCCTTCGACAGCCACACACATTGTATTGCTTGTTTACATGTTTTGGGCGTCCTTTGAGCGATTTGCAGTTTGTTTTGCTTTCGCTGTGCCAAAATAAACAATTAAGTAAGCCCAAAATGAAGACGCACTTCCGGTATTTTCCATGCCTGAGATGTTTTCAAGGTCACAGTCAGCTGCTGGTGTGGCTGGGCGTGGGCATGTTGAAATTGCGGATGCGAAGTATCCCAAGTGCGCGCTGGCGTCTTTGTTTTGCGTGTCCCAAAAACAAACTCCCACGCATAAATCAATTAAATTAGTTTATTGTTTATATCCTAGGCATTTACATGTATACACTGCTTGCCAATTGTCTAGGTACAAAGAAATGTTTTCAGAAGAAAAATCTAGAAAATGATGTTGGAAATACTTAAAATAACTTATTCAGGCTACCTAAGAACTGATTTGTATTTATCACTTTTAATTTAAAATCTTGAATGAAAATGTTTTAGCTGTAAGTATACTAATTGAAGCACTGTATGTATGTGTTATGCATCAAGTAGCATACTGATTTGGTTTCCTGCGTGGTAGTCCCTGTTATTGTTGACTTTCTGGTCAGTTGTGGACGGGTGGACTGCTTCTTGTTGTTTTGATTGACAATTACGCAGTTCCAACAAGTGCACCACCTCAGGCCCTCCAAGTTAGTGGGCTGCCATAAGTTTGGATTTCACAATTAAACACTTGGACCGAAACGATGAGGCACAATCAAGTTTGTGGTACACTTTACTGCGGGTGGTAATTCAAGTCAAGAAGTCGTTCACCAGCTCTGTGAAATCTGAGCCTTTCCAAAGCCCAAAAGCCGCTAAGATTTCAGAGCTTCTTTTGGTGCAAGGCCAGCTGCTTGGTTTGGTTCAAGCAAAATCTTGACAGCTCTTATATAAACGCCTGGCACGGCCAGCACAATCAACAAGTCTTCTGTCAGCTCCGCTACGAGATCGAGTTAAGAGAAAAAATCAACGCCCACAAAATGTTCAAGCTGGTAAGATGAATCAATGGCTAGATGGTTTGATGGGAGTGGAATAAAAATGACGCTACCATTCCTTGCAGTTCGTGTTTTTGTCACTGTGTGCCGCCTTGGCCTATGCTGCACCGAGTCTGCTGCACTCGACGCCCATCCTGAGCACCTCGTATCACAGCGTGCCAACCGTGCATGTTGTACGTCCGATATGGACTACCACACATGTGCGTCCCCTCATTCACGGCAGCCTCGGCTATGGCTATGGCTATGGACATGGACATGGATATGGACATGGACATGGCTATGACTGGCTGTAAGCCTGCCAGCGGAGGCGTCCCGGCAACTGACAGGACAGGGCAGACGGATGAACACTGGTCGGTTGTACTTGCTTTTCACGTAGGCGCCCTTAAATAAATGAAACAAATGTTGAAATTGGTTCGAACATGCAGAGTTCTTGTCATTTAAACTGAGCCTATAAATGAGACTGCAGCTGAGCTGGCTGGATGTAGT
This sequence comes from Hirtodrosophila duncani, assembly GCA_037043425.1. Taxonomy (NCBI): domain Eukaryota; kingdom Metazoa; phylum Arthropoda; class Insecta; order Diptera; family Drosophilidae; genus Hirtodrosophila; species Hirtodrosophila duncani. The sequence goes on along the minus strand of JBAMBM010000834.1, from coordinate 1,023,251 downwards.
TTCCTTTAGACTTTGTAGCTGAAATGTTGGTAGTAAGTAGTTGCAGTATAGCGTGCTCACCACACTCACCACGTAGCTTACTCTCTCAACCAGTGGCTACTGTTGGTGTGCTTCGCCTTCTTGGAGCTCAATCTTGGCCATCCCGTGCTAAGTCCCGACCTTGATAATGCTGAGGACGAGCAGGAACAGGAACACGCAGAGCAGACATTGCACTTGATTTTCAACTTTGTCGATGATGCTGGCAAAGTATATGAGCCCAACGAGTTGTTTCGAAATGTGCGTAAATTTGTTATATATGTCTATCAAATTGTGCTGCAGCCCTCAAACATGCTGTCTAATGTGTTTGCAAGACCACAACGTGCACCAGCACCAGCACCACCAACAGCTACAACGCCACCTCCAAAATCAACCTCGACCAATGCCAAGAAGCGAAAGAAGCAAAAACCTCTACCGCTACAGCTACCATTGCATCACAAACTGGTCCTTGATCCCTTTGGGAATCTGACATTCAGTTTGGGTGTCAACTTAAATTTTCAATTGACCAACAGCATTGGGTTCAGTCGCAGCTTCAGTAATGAGAATGGGAATGATAATCAGCAGCCGGCAAGTAGAGACTGCATACTGAAAATATATGCGATCCTCATTTCTTAGGAGCTAGCAAAGCCCACACCAGCCCAGCCGAATTCAGCACTGCCAAGCAAGTTCGAGCCTGAAAATAATTTTAAAGATAATGTAATAATTAAGAAATAAATGGAAAACAAAACAAGAGAGGATGGACAACTTCGGGTAACCGAAGCTTACATACCCCTGCAGAAAAGTAATATAATAAGAAAACCTTAATAGCCCGTGCAGATTGATTTCTGTCAGCAGGCTCTAATTCTCTCTAACGAAATTTGCTGCAATTCGGATAAAAAACTCAAAAGTTTTGCGTAGTAGGAGGTCACTCCGAAGCGGTCAGTTATATACGACCTACATGATATAGTGGCCCGATCGGGATCAACATTGATCCGCAGACTTCCAGGCTTCTAAGACTGACCCGTATCACATTTGCTTCATTTCGGATAAAAGACAACAAATTTCTGTGTACTAAGATTTGACTCTCAATCGGTTAGATATAAGAAAGCTATATGCAGTCCGATCTGAACGATTTTGACATATGATCAGCTTACAGAACAAAGAAGTCTATGGTAAAAGAATCATGCTGGTCAAGAATATACATATACAGATACTCTATGAGATCGGAGATGCTTCCTTCTATGCGTTACAAATATAGTGACAAAATTCAAATACCCTTTGCAAGAGTATAACATGCTCAGTCATTTCAATTCATATGGACAGGACATCAAAATCTCTAGAGATTTAGAATAAATGAATGGGTAAACACTTTAATTTATTAGGTTCATTTGTATACCTTTGTAGGAGAAAAGATGCAATGATTCATTTAGATTCATTTATATTGTGAGGCTTTTTTGAGGGTTACACAAAAGTGCCAGAAGAATTTGGAACCGTCCATATTTCATAATTTTCTACTGCTTAAATCTAATAAACATAAAAATTGAGCGTTAACCGATTTAGCTATATGGGCGTTTCCTCACTCTGTTGACTTCGGGCTTGCTAAATAAAAACATTTACTAAGGGTTAATGCCAAATACTTGCGCCAACATTATGGCACTCTTTTAGGCTGATGCACTAAACCGCCATCAGATTGTGAATAAATAGCCAATAGTCAAGCAATAGTCATCATCATCATCACATTTCTGTTATTCTCATTAAAATTCATATAATACATATTGTAAAACCAATCCGCAGGTATTTATGTATTTGTTACGCTCAGTGGTTCGAGGTTACGTATAGCTCACATTGCTTGCATTTGCTATTCCGGCTATGCGAGAGTCTCAGTCTAAATTTAACCCAGCACGTTGTGTATTGTTAAACATTATCTCTTATTCTGACAGCTGTGCGTGCAATGCACGCATTGGTAACATGTGTCTGCGTTAGCCAAGCCAAAGGCACTGGCAGGAGCGGCACGACAACTGAATTGTCTTGGGGAAGCCACCCACGGGTAATTAGCGAAGGGAGATATTTCTGGCGGTATTCTAAATATAAACGCCATTGTTTGTGTCGTTTGTCTTTGTTTTATTTGTTCAGTTTGTTCATAATGTGACATTTATTCCGTAGGCAGTGCAGCGTGTTCCTGGTACTCATCCTAGAGCTTACTTCCTCAGCAGCAGTGGAGCGGTATAGGCAGCGGCGTAGGGTGAGGTGTAGGCGGCAGCATAGGGTGCAGTGTAGGCAGCGGTATAGGGAGCGGCGTAAGCAGCGGTGTAGGCAGCCGTGTAAGGAGCAGCCACATATGGAGACGCCACATAGGGCGAGGCCACATAGGGAGCCGAGTAGGCCAGTGGTGCAACAATGCCAGGCTTGGCGGCGACGCAGGCAACCAGGGCGAGGACAACGGCGGCAATGTATTTGAACATGGTTGTTTTGAGTTTGTGGTTTACTTGTCGTTGGAACAAATGAAACTGATGCTTAAGCAAGTGCTGGGCCGAAGCTTATATAGCACGAACCAGGTGACCAAAGCGACCTTGCAAGGTCTAAGCATAGCCAGGCCGCTAGCCATTAGCAGGCGAGGCACGTAACCGCGCAGCGGTTGAAGTGGAATCACAGTAGTCGTTAATTAGCCAAAATATTGTCAAAGCATAAACATTGCCAAGTGTTTCGGACAAGTATTTCTTCAGCTTTGGTTTGGTTTTTCATGTCCATGAGGTTAGCACGCTTCGTTTCCAAGGCATTGCCTGGCTGCACTTGGATATAAAAGGGCCTGCAGTTAAGTCTACCATCATCAGTTTCAATTTAGTTACGAACTAGCCACCAATCAACTCCAAACAACAAGATGTTCAAGTGCTTCGCCCTCGTCCTGCTGGCTCTGGTTGCCTGCGTAGCTGCCAAGCCTGGCATTGTGGCTCCACTGGCCTACTCGGCGCCACTTGTAGCCGCTGCACCCGCAGCTGCTGTGTACAGCCGGGAGTATCATGGCAACTTTGCAGCACCCTATGTGGCAGCTGCCCCTTACGTTGCCGCTGCCTCGCCCTACGTAGCTGCCTCACCCTATGTGGCATCGCCCTATGTGGCTTCTCCCTACACCGCTGCCTACAACGTTGCGCCCGTCCTGTTGAGGAAGTAGAGAATTACTGCACCCGGAAACATTGTCACTCACAAAAAGAAAAATATGAAAATAAAGAACTGAACTTCATAATATAATTGAGCCACTTTGCTTCACACTTCGAACTTGTCAGCTCGCATTATCTGCTCAGTGTTTGGTTCAAGGTCTTTAGCATGCCTTTATCAAATGCTCGATGCAGGAAGTTGACATCGGCTGCTTTATCTTTAAGCGTCACAACGTCACATTTGCCAAGTTCAAAGTCTGCCGTTTTGGATATACACAAAGGCTCAGGCCAATACATTTATTAGTAACATTATATAAACACATTTCAGAGAAAGATCAGGTATAAAGGGTGGGTCTGCTTCTATAACTATATTCTGATGCTTTAAACTAATACATGATGGCTAAGTTGAGACCCTCACATTGTGAGATTCGCTTCCATGGTGGCATTAGACTGAAAGACAATGCTGCTGCGATTATAACGTCCAGATCGGCGCACCTTCAGATAACGGATCGCCAGCAAGGCAATCACGGCGATGAGTATCAGACCGGCAATGGAATAGAAGAATACCTTCATGAATAGCAAATGTAGCTCCAGGTTTTTAGAGTGGCTGCGAAGTAGCTCCAGCTGCTCCTGCAAGTTGGCTCCTACAAAAGGTGGCTCCAGGGCGACAGCGGCTGCTGCTGCCGCTGTTGGTGATCCATTTGTTAGACTAACGCAGGACACATCTCTGATGTGCGGCGTCTCCTCAATGCTATCATCAGGTTCGATACGGAGAGTAACCGAATCCATTAGATAGGGCGGTATCAATAAATGATGCAAATAGGAGCAGTTGAAGCGATTGCGGGATATGCCAAGTTTCTGCAACAATGGAAAGGCCTGCGCAAAGCTGCGGTTACCCTGCAACTCGCTCAGCGCATTGCCATCTACAAAGAATTGCTTCATGTTGGTCAAGTAGGGCACGAAGAGGTCCAAATTGAGGCTCGTTAGGTTATTAAAGGACAGGTCCAAGATCTCCAGGAACTTCTGCTTGGAGAACATTCCGAACTGCAACTCACGGATGCCATTGGCGCGTATGTAGAGATTACGCAGTCGCTTCAGCTGGTCAAAGGTGCTCACATTCAGCGGCTGGATGGGATTGTAGGAGATATCCAGATGCAGCAGGGCTGTGAGGTTTGTAATGTTGGCTATGCTGGTCAAACGATTGCTGCGCAACTCCAGGGTTTCCAGCTGCATAGCCTGATGCATATACACGGCGCTGATGTTGTTATAATTGGCGCGCACAAAACGGGTGCCATTGATGGTGAGATTCGTCAGGTGATTGTAGTCCACATGCAGTTGATGGACAATGCTTTTGTCGGTCAACTGAAAGGCATGCAGCTCATTTGAGGCCAACATTAGGCTCTCCAGGCTTGCTGCCTCCGTAAATGTGTCCGGATGTAGGCGTATCAAACGATTGTTGGACAGATTCACCTCCTTAATGCGACGCATGCGATTGAACACTTCCGGTTGGACGTAGGTGAGGGCATTACTCTCCAGTGACACCGACTCCAAGTACTCATTGTCCTTGAAAATATCCTTGTGCAGCTCGGTGAGGCGATTGCCAGTAAGCTGCAGTTTGTTGAGGATGTGCAGGCCACAGAAGGCATTCTCACTCAACGCCGCAATGCGATTGTAAGACAAATCCAAACGCATCAAGGCATTGGCTCCTATGAACACTGATGTCTGCACTGATGTTAGGTTGTTGTAGCTCAGATTCAAATACGTCAGATTGCTGGCCACACTGAAGGTATTCCGTGTGAGTTCCAGTATGCTGGTATACGACACATCCAATGTTTTCAGATGTGCGAACGTCTCGAACAGGTGAAATGGCACATAGAGTAACGTCGAATCATAGAATTTCATGAACTTGACCATATTCCCATGGAGTATATTCTTGACCACCACATTTTGACTGTGCGTCACCGTAAAACCAGTCACCGTGCAGAAGGCCTCACTCACATCCATGTACAAATGCTGTTCGAACTCATCGCAGCTAAGGTACACATCACCAGCGGCTGCTTGACCGACTAGCAGGATCAGCAGCGATGACAGCAAAAGGATGTTATTACGTATACGCATCACGTACCGCACGTATGGAGCGTGAATCGAGAACTGTTCATTGCAAAAAATGCATTGCATCTTCAGGCTGAGCTGAGCATTCATTTTATGGATAAATATTTAAATAATGCATATATAGAGCTACTATCGCCTTTTCGCTGCGGCAGCTGAAAGCCAGCCGGAGGATTGGGGGTTATACCGATAAAAAATGTCGGTCTTTGCTTTGTTTTCAGCGATTTTGTCTTGCTTTGCCTACCCTGACTAAAATGATATATTGAAAATGCCATGAAAGATGCAATTCGGTAGAAAGAAGCAGATTTCAAGCTTATTCTTGCCGAAGATCGTTGCCAAAGTTTTCTTAATGAGATTAAAGCAAATTTCTAGCCTAAGTCTGTTAATATTCATTGAAATGCGACAACTAGAATGGCATTTTCGTAAAATTTTCTTAGTTAAGAGTATAAAATGGTCGTCTAATTTGAAGCCGACTATCCTTTATTGTTTTTAATGTTTTTGCTATATCGGTTACAGATATCTGGTGCTTAAATGTGGCTGCGTCTTGAGCTTGAAACTCTGCCGATATACGAGTTAAAGTTAGCCCAGCTCCTCACAGCTTTCAATTTTCAGTCGCCATTTAAATGGCATTAACTTTTGGGTACTTGCTGCCTGCCACAAGCTCCGAACATGCGCTTTATGGTGGGTGCAATGACCCGCCCATTCATCATACATAACCCAGCGTCACTGCCACAGCATGCGCCATCGATTCAAACAGCAATGCAGATTAAAAGTTTCAGACTCTCTGTGTCAACTACGCGACCCTCTCATGGATTGCATAAATGAATTGCAAAATACTGGAGTGAACTGGCTGCAACCTTGAAATGATGCAAATGCAATCCGATTAAACCTGCCGCACGCACGGCCGCAACGTAACCGCCACCGTAACGCCTGCGCCCGCCCACTAAACTCATGCCTGCACTCATTGCATTGCCTTCTTTTCATCCAAGTTGGACTGCAATTTACCGACGACTAAGTAGTGCTTTAAAAGTTTCAGTGATTCTTTGAAATTTTCATGAACAGCTGAGGAGGGAATCATCATGTACTCGCTGGCTTACTCGACACCTCTTGAAACAATTAACGCCAGGGGTCGGCATCAATCATGCCGAGCAGCTACTGACCGCCACCGTATACAGTTTTTCGAATAGCCGTTGCCTTCATGCTGACGCCGCCAACAACATTTATGGTCTCGCATTTGGGACGTGCCCGAAATACTGGAGCGAAGACCTCACTCCGTTTGTGCTTGTCCCGCAGATAGCTGGGCACGTAGCCAGCAAATTGACACTCAAAGGCTGCTTTGCATACCTATGCAGCCGTAGAACAATGTGCCCAGCAATTCAACCATCATCGACAAAATCAAAAGTGTCGCAGTCTCCACATTTGGTGGGCTATAAAAGTTGCAGTCGCACACCTCACAGAATATAGTCCACTTTGGTAACTCAATCAATCAACCCATCAACATGTTCAAGCTGGTAAGCCTGGTGTGGAATAGCAGGGAATTTCAATTTTACTAATTCATTTCTATTTTCCATATGCAGTCCGCTGTTGTCGTCCTTTGCGCTGTGCTCGCCTGCAGCCTGGTGGAGGCCAAGCCTGCTGTACTGGCTGCGGTTCCTGCTGGCGTTGTAACGGCCACTAGCTCTCAGTATGTGGCACGTAACTTCAATGGTGTGGCCACTGCTCCCATTGTTGCCGCTGCTCCAGTCGCTGCTGCTTATACTGCTCCAGTTGCAGCCGCCTACACTGCTCCTGTGGCAACGGCTGCTTACACTGCTCCAGTTGCAGCCGCCTACACTGCTCCTGTGGCCACCGCTGCCTACACAGCTCCAGTTGCTGCTGCCTACTCCGCGTATCCCTATGCTAGCTATCCATATGCCGCTGGTTACACAACCTTCCTTTAAGGTATTCACAGGAGAAATGACTGCAATGGACTTTGAATGAAATAAAGACAAATAATACAAGGAATGAATATGGCTTCTTGATTTTATAGATAATATAGGTGGAAGGATTTCAGAAAGTATAAGGGTTGGTTTAAGTAGGCATCTAATTCAGATTTAGCTCCACTTTCTATGTTTATGAGAACTTATTTTTTATAATTGTCATCAATGCAGCTAGTCGAGTTCTTAGCGAACTTCTTTGGACTGAACTTTGAACCGAACAAGATCTGTGTGCATTTGCATCTGAACCAAAGCTACATAGGATTCCAATGGGAAGGATTCCTATAGAGATGTTCTAAATTTGAACACATTTTTCATGTATGAGAAGCTATAAACAAAGAGAGAAAGAGGAAAATCATTGGAAGGCTGGAAATGATACCACAAGGCGACTTGCTCATTCTCAGCTTAGCTATGGAAAACCCAATTGCTTTTTATGTCAGCCTTTCAGCAGCTGACGGCAATACAACTGCATTAATTGTATAAAGAATTGTTTCTTAATTGCAAAATACATTCCGCTGGCCAGAAAGAATCCAAACTCAGAGAAACAGTTCCAGAATTGTGGTTCTTGTACCTAACCAAGTTCAAAAACTGACGTTAATTGACTTTATATTTGCATAGAAATCTTTAATCAGATCAGAATCTTTAATCACATACGAATTTTCCATACCTTAAGTTTGAACTTGCTTTCACTAAAAATTTTCAATTGTTTTTACCTCCACAATTATGATGTAGTGGCAGGTTGAAATTTGTGATTGCCAAATGTAAATGAAGCTTCTTTTTATAAATAAAGGACAAAAACGGGGCTCCTTTAAGAAATTTATAACCTCAAACCTAATATTATTTCAAGAACTCAATTTCTTGGTTTCTCATATAATGAGACTTGATTCCAGTCCAAAATGAACTTGAGTTAGTATATAAGAATTCTCGGACTTATGGTTCTTAAAACACAAACTTCTCTCATGAATAAAGGTTTTTGAATTAAACTGACTTTTGAGTGAACTTGTTCTTGATTCAAGTACGAAATTCTTAACTTTTTTCTTAGTGTATTCAGGGATTCTAAAACAAACATATCCACAGAGTAGAAGAGCGAGTCTGCTTCCCAATGAAGTCGACTCGCTGTAAAAGTTAGATATATTAACATATTTTCTTTCTTCATTAGCTCCACAATAATGAGGACAATATCAATGATATATAATGATATATAAATGCTAATTTTACTATTTCAAATGGCGTGCGAACAGTAAGCTTATGTCTTTCTGAATATGCAAATGTCATTGATAGTGCGTCATTGAACTGATTTGCAAACACATAACATATTCACCTGCAGTTCAAAGTTTGGTCAAAATCGCAGTGCGTCATAAACTATGGTCCTGGGTAAACTGCGTCAGAGAAATAGATGCGAGATTATATATTATAATTTGAATTTTTCTATATATTTCATACACCATTAACAACAATTAAATAATAACAATTTATGAAAACTTAACAAGAACAACAACAATGCCCTTCGCCTGTTCTGAAATTGGTAGAAAATGTCGGACTCAAATTGGCGTTGTTCTTAGGGCAGCAATTGGAGTTGCTTAGATTGTCGCGCTTGCCAGCACCTGGGGGCCTATGCGGTAGGCTGCGCTGTAGCGCCCGTATGGCACCCACGCAGCTTGGTAGAACAAGGGATAATTGGCTGGCGGCGCAGAGCTCACAAATCCGCCCCGTGCAGGGTACTGTGGTGCAGCTGGCGGCGGTGCAGGTGGAGCAGCACGATGTGCAGGTGGCACATCGATTTCCTCGGCAGCATTTGATATCTGACCCGCAGCAGCTGTAGCAACAAGTTGTAGTGCAGCCAAGATTAGGAGTAGCTGCCTGCATAGGTTGCGCTGAGTAGCGCGCCGCATCTGAAACGGCAGTAGGCCGCGTATTGTGATCTTTGAGCAAGTGCATCGACTTCTCATTTGTGCTCCAATTGAAACTTACTAATTTCTTGTACATTTTATGGACTTCTAATTGGGGTTCTAAACTGATCGCGTTATATTCTACGAATGAAATATCAGACTGGTATGTCGCTCGCCTTTATAAATTCAGACCCATCCCGGTAGTGGGTCACCAAACCCCGCTGCTGCGCTATGGAGCGCTTATTGGCTGCCCAGAGATAGCTATGCAAAGCACGTGCCTTCATTCGATTTGTTGTTCAATAGTATTGTTTATCGCCTTTCGTCACGATTTTAAAAATACTCATGGCATCGCAGTGAAGACTGCTCAAGCCGTCCACCTCCGCCCCGCCATCTTGGCAAATGAAACCAAAAGTAAACTGCAAAAATTCTCCTTGGCGTCAATTAATATGGGCTGGCAAGAGCATCTGCTTGGCGTTGGTCTTGCATACCAATGTGCCATATAGGCATTGTATGCCTTGGAGTTCCATTCGTCTAGACATTCTGCTATATAAATTCAAGCATTTTCAGCTAGAGGCATCAGTCAACTACTTGAGACCGAAAAACCAAAACCAACTCAACCATCAACATGTTCAAATTCGTAAGTCTCGCAGGATCACAGCAAAGGATTACCACAAGCAATAATTAAAATGAATATTTTTCTCACAGTTTGCTCTGTGCCTGTTCGCCATCGTGGCCTGTGTGGCCGCCAAGCCTGCTGTGCTGGCCTATAGCCCCTACTCCGCACCAGTTGTGGCCGCCTCACCCTACACCGCTGCCTACACCGCTGCTTACACTGCTCCTGTGGCTGCTGCTTACTCTGCCTACTCATATCCTTATGCCAGCGCCTACTCCGCCTACTCCGCTTATCCCTATGCTGCCTACTACCGTTAAGCACTGGACATAACTTTGGCTTCCACGGATGACAACACCACTCAGGACAAGGATTATACCCGTACCCACTTCATTTCTCTATTCATTTCTTGACGCGGAAATGTTAACTCGATCATCGTCTGTCCTTCCACCCCCCCATATATCATTAATATTTCCTTAGTATTAGTTTGGCACGACGTTGCTGAAAGTGAAAACAGGACCATACGAGTACACTGAGAGATTATTGTTGGAATAAATGCATTTTGCGTAAAACGTATATGATAAACTTTGTCTGCTAATTTGTATGTTATCCTTCGAGTAGGGAGATCAGTGGGATGTATTCTCTTCAGACGTCGGAGGGGTATAGGGTCGGCCAGATTGTTTGCCAACTAGTTTGGGTGCATGGCAATGTTCCATCTGGCAGACCATCGCTTCATTGCATGCAGCCGGTTTGTAGCTACAAGTGGGAAACGAGCATGGCAGCGTCGTCCACTTTATTAGCTGTGTGGTCATTTGTATGAAATTTTAGCAAATTATATATAGCATACTTTTAGGCAGCTCACATCTGATGTGTGGGTTTATGATGAGAAAGAAGTTTATAGGTTTTTTGTCATGCTTATAATTATAAACGCAGAATGTGACCCATATGGATAACACAGAAGGAGTTAGCAAGATAATGTATACATCTAGCACTTGTGAAATGCGTTTGATATGAAAGTTACATATTCAGGCCGTGACATCATAAGCAAACTTTATTACAAAAAGTTGTTTAAGGTTTTGGGGCAAATTCTTTTGCCAAATCTTTTCAAGGCAGCCGCTCACTCTTTATATACATTATTATGGGATCCAAAATGGCTACCTGTTTTGGAAAATGATAACAATAAGAACGATATATGTCTTTTTATTGCCCCGAAATGTAATTGAAACTCCTCGGCGGTCGTATTCACTTTTTTATAATTTTATGTTTACTTTTTATGGCTCTTCGAAAGGGGAGAAATTGCACTACGTGTCCATTTCTAGAACAGAAAACCTGGTCAATATCTGTTGTTTTCAAATACAAATTTTCGAAATCAAGAGAATTAATTAAATGAAAATCTTTAAAAAATATCTGTCCATTGAAAATTTTAATGTCGATTTTTATTGCCTTTTCCAAAGGATGATGACCCTTTTTTCATTGTATAATTTGCTACACTCTGCTGACTTTGTCTTTTTTAATAATAATCATAATAATAATATGCCAAATTCTTACTAATTAATCATTGGTTGAGGCGGGATTGAAAGATCCAAAGGATACACTGTCAATTTCCTTTATTCATTCATTTGCAGGACTATTCCACATTCTTCAGTTTAGGTAACGACTCTAAATTATAAATGTCTGAGATTTGCAGCTTTATCGCAGTGCTTCTCTCTTCTATATCATCACAAATTTTTGTTTATTAACTGGAGAAACAGCTTCTGAGCAGCAGTAAGACGCTCAAAGCAGAACCTTCTCAGTAAAATGTCTTACAAATTCCAAATGGCAATGGTTCATTGAAGTGACCGCAGTTATGAAAGTTGTTGTTTTTACTCTACATAAAAGTCATCCCTCCCTTCTTATAATTTTGCATCTGTTATTGCCCTTTTGGCCTTCACCTCGCTTGAGGTCAATTCGCGACATCTTTTACTTGTAAATCAGTTTCTATTTTTATTAATTTATCATCGCTGATTAAGATGCACAACGAGCTGTTGGCAATTGATAATACACGCTAATGTAAGCATGGGGCATTGGGGTGGAGATGGGGTTTTGCGATTGCGACGGTTAAGATGGCACGCACGTAGCCCACCAAGTCAAGTCAGACCCAGCCAGAGCAGGCGAGTGTTGGGAAGCGTTAAATTATGATAATCAAATCCACACAGAAGGCAACTGCTGACGACAGTTGGGCCTTACTTGGTACATACTTAAAGATACAGCATTGCGGAAATGACTAAGCAACTAAAGGGGTAGTGGATCGGGCAGAGGATAGCGTTTAGGTATGTTAACAATTTGCGTATACTTTGTGATTGTTTTCATGACAATTTTATGTGTGCCAGTAAACCAACAACATTATTTTTGGCCCTGATTTGCGTGTACGTGCTGCCAAAAATGTTTCAATTATTCATTTTATGTGGATAGTATTTCGGCTACTTATTGTTACCATTCAGGTGGACTTTTATATATAATTCAAGGATGCTCGATTTATGGTGTATATAAGCTGCAGTTGCTCGATGAACTAAAATCAAACAGAAGTCAAACTTCAGTGCATCTACAGTCAGATCCCAACTCAACCAAGCAACATGTTCAAATTCGTAAGTTCTGTTAAACTTCAGCAAAAACCAATATTTATGTCATATGCAATTTCAACGTATAGCTCGCCTTCTGCCTGTGCGCTATGTTTGCCGCTGCTGCCGCCAGTCCTGGTCTGCTGGCTGCTGCTCCTTTGGCCTACTCAGCGCCTTTGACTTATTCAGCTCCTCTGGCCTATACCGCCGGCTATGCGCCCTATGTGGCGCCCTATGCCAGCAGCTATAGCGCCCATAGTGTGGCACACACTGCAGCCTATCCAGCGGTCTATGCCGATGCCGTCGCTCCTGCAGTGGCTGTACTCAAGAAGTGAGAGATGCAATTGATTTCGCACGCGCAACAGAAAGACAAATAAAGGGTAACTGACTTTTGCCCACCCACTGGCAACTTGGTAAACACTTTGAGTTTTTAATGGATACACTAGTAGGGGTTATATTAAGTGGGTCACGTGTAGCCTTAGATTACATTTTAGTAAAAATCAGTGGGCTAATTACCCTTCTAGGATATAGATCACAAACCGATCTCGAAAGCATTATTGGCTACCTTGAAAGAAAAGCTTCCAGCAGTAATTGGGTTTCCCACTCCAAAATCTAGTGGCTTGAAAATTGGGCTTGGCTTGGCGTTTAGAATACGTGGTTGATGCCAATTCCGCAATATTATTACTAAAAAAGCTGCCACCAACTGCCCATAAGGAACAGGATAGGATACATTGATGTATATCAGCCTTACGATTAGTGTGCCTTCTTCAGGACCATTTGGGCATTTGGCGGATCTTCTCAAATTCTATACTTGCCCAAAGAGCATTTAAAGTTCGACTAACTCTTGTTAGTTTTCCATTCTTGTTGTTTACTACTCTGTTTTTCATTTTCCAACAGCATCAGTTCATTGTTCCATTGCCACATTGCCACGTTCTGTGGCCTGGTCAGGCGTTGCAATCAGGCTCTTAATCCTTTGACGTTGTTGACTCTGCACTCTCTGTATCGTGCATTTGCCGTCCTTCGCTGTTGACCAGCTTGCGGTTTTGTTTATCATTTTAATTGAATAGCGGCAAGTGCGTTGCGTGTGGCTGCCTCAGATGCTGATGCTGCAGCGCCTTTTGCTTGTGCTGCACGTTTTACAGAGCTGCCGCGTCAATTTTAATTATAAGGCGCCGCTCAAATTGCATTTCGCTTTATCAACACAATCAATAACTTGCCTGGTTTGCACCACCAACTGGACACGCCCCTCTTTTAAAGCCAGTGCATTAATCATACGCCCCATGGTACCAAAAATACATGACATTTAATATTAAAATGTCTGCAAATTAAATCCAAATCAAAAGTTGAAGCCATCTATGGGAATTGGATATTGTTTCGCGCTCTCAACGCCAACACAACAATGCCACGCCCCACGCCCACAGTGCACGTGTTGCAGCAGCCTAGTCAAAAAGGCAGCCAGTCGTTCGATCGCAGTCGGAAGGCTAATTTACTCGTTTCCTTTGCAAAATTGTGCACAAAATTAAATTTAATTTTAACCCTGCCTTTGTCTTAGTGAAGCACGCCCCGATTGTGATGCCTCTCTCGACCGCGTTGATTTATAATTGCTGAAGCCCGTGTGCAACTGCAACTGGTAGAGTTTCCCAGGCAACTATATGGAATGCTGTGCAATTATATGCTGAATGGGGGCATATTAGTTTTGGATAAATGAATTGGCAGGTTCTGTTGGAGTTACTCTATGGATTGGTTGAGATCATTTTATACTGATTTTCAAAGCAAAGATAGGTTGTTTTCAGAGCTCCACTTTTCAAATCAGGAAAGATTTAATCTCCTGTTAATATTGCTATTGTAATTTTATAGACAGATATGGAGCTCTCCACTCATATACTGCTTCCAAATCTTGATGCAGATCATATAAAGAAATTATAGGTTAATCCGAACTCCAACTACCAATGGATATCTCTAAGTCGACTTGTGCTCTGCTCAGCTTAATAATTGTTGCTTGCGCTATCGCAACTACTCAAAGGCAGTTTGAAATTTATTCGCGATTTCTTTTTAAGCCTACATGATTTTATATTAAAATTACTGCAATCTAGTTAATTGTCAGTTAGGCTGTCTAAAACAATTTTGGCAGTCAACCGATAACACATGTCAGCCATATCGATTAGAACTTGTTGAATTCAATTTGTGAAAACATCAATTAACTAAGAACTCGCTCAGATTTTAAACTTTTCGAAGCAATAAATTGCGTTAGAATTAATCGCTGCGTTGCACAAGTGCCACAATATTAATTTCCAATGATATTTCGCCCAGCGAAGTCTTACAAGTAAACCGGACTCACCCGGATTCAATTTAATTGAAACGAGCCTCGTGCATTTGATTTAATGCCTCCAAAAATTAGCTAACTAAGCTTACTGTGGCAATCCGCCCACTGCATATGGATATGCAAATCTGAATGGCACGCCCAGATTTACGCATAATGTTAGTCGGAGTCGGAGTTGGTATTACGCTAGTCGCTCGCCCGCTACCAAGTTGAGCTTATGGCCTGGCTAGATTGGCCTCCCTACTGCCATTGTCACCAGCTGGCTGCCTTTCCATTTGCCTGGAGGCACTTTACACCGTCTACGCTACACCTACAGCCATTTGGGGCCTAGATTTACGCACTCAATTTCAGACTGTGTCGCTGCAGGGCGGACCTCGGCAAGTGTTTCAGTCTCCATTACTCCTCCTACTTCTGCTACTTTTGCCTCGGCCAGTTTGAGTTTGCAGCAAGCATTAAGTGCATTTTGGAGGGGCTGTTGGTAGCCAAGAGGTTGGCAATTTGGGTGCATTTTACACTTAAGCTTACGTAAAGCCTAAAGTCTGTGTAAAATATGCGTGGAGTGTTCGGGTCTGGCAATTAGCTGGCAGCTGCCAACAACAACAACAACATCATCAACAACAACTAGAATTATTACAACAACTTTTGGCATTGTTGCGCTCATATATGTTGATGGCTATGAATTATGATTGCATTTAAAGTTTCTTAGGCAGAGGCTGGGTTTTCCAAGGGGTTAGATAAGACCCTGCCAAAGTTGCACCAAAGTTGATCATACAGCGTTTGCCAAGTCGTAATACATATTTGATCTGGATTTTCAAAGGATATGACCTGAGCTAGTTATGTTCTCACTTTTTGATTTCATATCTGCTCTCAATTGTTTAAACAGTTATCTTCCCCTATACCATTGTACCATAACTTGTTCATCGCTAAGCAATTTGTAACAAACGTTTAGTGCTCTCCTAAAAGCCCTCTCAGTTTAGTTAGCCAACCCCCTTAAGAATCATTCAAATGACCTTGGCTACACCACTGCTTGCACTTGTTATTATTCTGCCAGCTTCTAGAGACACGCGTCTCTAGAGGCAATTCGTTTATCGGCATTTGGTTGCCCTAGATAAAGCTCAATGATAGTTTGAGTCCGGTTCAGGTTGTCTAGCTAAAATCACGCATACGCAGAGGCTGGTCGGTAAATCCACGCCTTCAGTTTTTGTTGTTATTTTTGTAGTTATGCTTGGCTATTATTGTTCTGCCTAATCTCTGTTTGTAATTAAGATTTAAAATGTTCAGCTATGCTCTGCACGACATTCGGACGGACAGGCCAACAATCAGCACTGGGAAATCTACTCCAGGCTCACGCATGGCTTGGCCAGCTTAAGATACAGCTATGTGTTTTTAAACGTTTTCGGAAACTTGTTCCAAGCAATTGCTATTTAGTTTACATATTTCTCACAGACCCGCCTGAATAGGCCTAATGGAAAATCAGAAATCAGAAATTATTCAAAGCCTGGCACCAGCATCCGCATTGGCCTGAGCCGGGTGGGGCCACCTGCCACCGCCCAGCGGCTGCTCCTTGCCTCTTTGCGTCCAAGTGTATATCAATTGTAGACTAACCAAACCGGCGAGTTGCACGGCGCTGTACTTTGCATGCACACGAAGTGTCGCTCAGTCTCAGTCGCCGGCAGCTCAGCCTCCAACAAAAGTAAAAGTCAACGTCTCGGTCTCAGACTCAGACTCAGACCCAGACCCAATGTCTGTGTATTGCGTTGCAGCCTGGGTCTTGCACCGTTCTCGTGCATAATTTTTGGGCCTGTCTTGGGCGACTCTTGGGGTATAAAAGCGTTTGTGCCTTAGACAACAGCATTATTAAGCTTTGTGTTCTTGCCCAGTGTAAAGCAGCTCCAGTTTCCAACCCAAAATGTTCAAATACGTAAGTTGACGACGCGGCTGCTCTTGCAGCTCTGTGACTTCCACTAATGTAGCTCACTCCCTCTCCCCCTCTCTCCTTAGTTCGTGTTCGCCGTATTCTGCCTGGCCAGCGCTGCCGCCGCCCCAGGATATTTGGGTGGCTTGGCCGCTGCTCCAGCTTTACCGTTGGCTCACGCTGCACCAGCCATCTCGTATGGTCATGCTCTGGCTGCACCATCGTATGCCTCGTATGGCCTGGCACACAGCTACGCAGCCGCACCAGCTATTGCTCACGCTCCTCTGGCCGCTCCAGCCTACTCTTCGTATAGCCTAGCTCCTAGGGTTAGCTATGCATCACCAGCATTGGCTCATGCCCCTCTTGGACTGGCCCATGCACCTCTGGGACTGGCCCATGCTCCATTGGCTGCTCCCCTTGGATACGGCTATAAGTCCTATGCTGCTCCCTCTCTGGGATTGGCGCATGGCTGGTAAATGATATTCCAGCGTATTTCTACATACTGCTATCGTTTCGTCTGGAGGAAATCTTGTCCTGAAATTTGTGTAGCAAATTGTTGGAGTGTACATATTGAAATTTCGAATTACATTTATTTCGCGAAAAATGCAAAAAAAAGTGTTCATATCTTTGGGAAAATTGTAAATTGAGTTGGATTACTGAAAACGGACTGCCAGAACTTGATGAAAATAGAAGCTCTGCGTTGGAGTTATGGCAAGTTTTTGACCATATACAGTGGGACTTGTGGTTGTTTTTGTGCACATAAAGACTTCTACATGAACTGACCTGCTAATCATCTCTTAAGTTTTTGATTAAGGAAGCTCGAGGTCAACTGTATCGATTGCTCAAGTTTGGTTGCCCGTTGGACTTCAGCATTACTGATTTAGCTATATTGGTGTATCCACACTCGCTTGATCTCGAGCTTGCTAAATGAAAACATTTAATTTTTGATATTTTAGCGACCTGACATATATTCTAACTGTTTGGGCTAGCGGGCTCAAGATCGTAAGGAAGCGAAAAACAGTTGGGTTTTGTTTTCTCAGCAGTCATTGAAATACTTTACGATTACGTTGGATTCCGAGATATCGGCCGCATCTCACTGTATTTCACAACAGCACAAAATTGATAACAAGAACCAAAAATGTAAGCCAGGGGATTGACTTAACAGCGGCAATCATCAAATGTCTTCCAGCTCAACAACTGCGTCTCCATTTTTATTAATTCGTTTCACAATTGGAATTCACATTGGGTTCAAGTTTTGAAAAGATTCGTTAGCCCGATCTGAGATGGAGTTATTTAGCTGGAAGCCTTAAAAGTACGATTTGAGAAATGTTTGGTATTATAAATGCACATCAATTTATTCAATATTATCAATAATATAGAGGTCTTAGTTATATATCTTAAGCCTTTTAAATATATTTATGTAAGCTATAATTTCTTTAAAATCTCAACAACGAACACGTATATATTTTTCTGCAATGAAAACCTTTAAATCTTTATAAAACTAACAAAATATTTTAATTTTTTTGTGCTGTTCTCTCTGCTTAATCAATGCAGTTGATAGAATGATTTATTGATTGATTTACTGAGTGACTCAGGGATAGTTTGACTCGATCAGGAATGCGATCACAACTTCCTAATATTTTACCAGCCATGTCCGTAACCATAGCCCAGACCGAGTCCAAGGCCCAAACCATGTCCATAGAGTCCGTGTCCTAGGCCTAGACCACCCAGGTAGCCATGACCCAGTCCATAGCCATAACCGCCCAAGTAGCTCTTGCCAATGATTGTCTTGGAGATGATTGGTGTTCCAATGGTCTTTATGATGGGCGCATGATAGCCGAGGCCAAGACCTAGCCCTAGACCCAGGCCACCATAGTGGCCGACACCCAACCCCAATCCACCATATCCCAGGTAGTCATGGCCTAGACCAATGCTTGGCGCTGGTGCTGGAGCAGGCGCAGGCGCAGGAGCTGGAACTGGAGCTGGTTCTGGTTCTGGAGCAGGCGCCGCCAGACTACCTGTCAGGCACAGTGCCGCCAACAGTATAAACTGGGTAGTAGAAATGCGTGGGGTGTTAGTCCTGTTGTTATCCTTAAAGCACTTAGCTACTTACTGCCTTGCACATGTTTTCTATCTCCCTGTGGGCACGTCGTAGACTCCAGAGGTGTTTATTCACTAATGTGGCTGCAGTTGCTCTGCCCGTAGGCCTTTTATACCACTTGCAGCTGCAACAGGCGCTACCAAAGTTGGACGTCGATGATTTAATGACAGCTTCAAATGGTCGCCTGATCAGCTAATCTATAGGCCGTGTATTTGGTCAGCGGCATTACACCTGGTTAGCGTGTTGCTTAAGTGTCCCAGACTGCCACTTGCCACACTTTAGAGCTGCCATCCTTGGCTCATGACGTCAAAGTGAAGTCCAGTTTTGGGCTGTGGCTGCATTTCGATTTTGGGCCTCAATTGTATAATCTACGATCGGGTTTAGCTACAAACTCTTTGCCATTTACCAGTACCAGTTTCAATTCCGCCTGTGGGCAAAATCTGGCTCAAAATGTTGCGACTGCTTTACGCTTATTCAAATAGTTTAACTGTGGGAGTCTCTAGAATCGATAGCCATCACAGCTGGCTCTGGCTCTGGGTCTGGGACTGAGACTGAGACTGACTAATCAAATTTAGCGTTTGGGAACTGCCGTTAAAATAAGGTCAATGTGCCCTCGACTTATGCTGCAAACAATGGTATAATGACAGGGGAAACCTGTATTATGCTACAGTGAAGATGATATACTCTATTGACATGCGAAACTGTAAGAGAAATGAAGATCTTTCAACTATTTAAGAGTTAGAGAAAATCTTGAGTGGTGGTGGACGGAGTTTTTGAAGAATATTTCAGAGCGGGATTAGATTGAGTCCATTGCGTCTTTTATACAATACTAGTGGAAGTTTCATAGTAAACTCTGAACCAAAATTTGTTTGTTTTGTCCCATGAAAAGACTCTGTAAACATTGTATATAAGGTGTGGTAGATTCTAGTGATGAGACTAATATCAATATCAATATCAATTGGTAACTACATTTCACCCATTCGGGATCGGATCATTAGTATATTTCTTAAGTTGTAAACCAGACAAGCACACTGTCACGGTCATGTCCAATGATATCGCTTCACCATGAACATGTTTGAGACATTGCTCAATAGTTGGCTCACTCGTAGATATATGTATGTCATAAAATTTATTCGGATCTTAAGCCAAATTGAGCTTCTTTACGAAACATTGCTTTTTTAATATTGTCTGTAAATATTACATGCATGTATTAATGCTATAAACAATCCGAAAGAAAATGTCTGAATGTTAGTGAAAATCCTATAAAAATCTTTTAGGTAGTTCAAAAGATAGATGCCGAAAGCAACTTTGTGGTTTATTATGTATAGAAATAGATAATTATATGCGAAACTTCTCTGCTCAAGTCTTGGTTTGAGCTAGAACTTGGCAATTATTCAAAATATAATTTATTATATCGGAAGTTTCACTTTAAATCTCATAAATTTCAGCAAGCTCATAGTGAAGCCTTGAAAAACTTCCGATAACGCCCACCTGGTCAAACGTATGTCCACTTCTTCAATAGTCTTCCCAGCTTACGTAAGAGAAATGCATTTATAACAGTATTTACCAACTCTACTAATTTCAGTGAGCTTCAATCTATCATGATAAACATTATGTTGTAGTTATATTAGCCCCCCATGAGTCAAGGGTATATTTACATCGTTTTGGTCATGTGATGCAATAATTAATGTATAAAGAGCATAAATCGGCAAAGAAGAGCGCCGCTAATCAATTCTGTATGCCCCCAAGTGGCTACAATAAAGGAGATTGCTCAATCGCAAAGCAATCATTAAATCTTCATAGACAATGGCTTGGAATGGGAATGGAAAAGAAGACAAAGCCACCGATTATAAGTGGCGACCAACTAACATCTATATCTAACTAATGTGAAAAGAAATGCATAAAACAAAATACGACAATAATAAAAGAGTCACTGACACTTTTGACAATCTTCCACGAAACGTCAACAGCAACAATGGGGACAGCCAAACAACAACAACAACAACAACATCAACTATTATTATCAACAATAACAAAATCCAAGCAGAGAGACGAGACGAGACGAGACGAGACGGGTCGGTTTAAACTTGAACTTGAAAACGAGTTTCGAATGTGAGCGGCGACTATAAAATGAAGTAGGAGATACTTACACTGGAGATGGAGTTGGATGGAGACTAGTAAGTTAGCAGTGTATGCCCCTGTGTTCCAACAGGTTCGAGCAGTCACAGGAAATTCAGTTGGAGTTATGCATCCAAAAACCGGTTCAAGATGACACCGCGTCATCAATGCCCCCTAACTGTATGTTAGTTGTGCCTGGAAAGGAAGCAGACCCAACTCAAGGTGTGGCTATAAAACCCATGGCCTTCAACTGGCAGTGGCTTAGTCTTAGTTCCAGTGCAGTGGAGTGTAGAAATCCATCGGGATGATCAAGGTAACGAAGATTAGAGCATCGCTTGAAAATGGTTTAAGTTTCAGTTTTCTCCAAAAGTTTTTCATATACCATGCGCTGCTGAGTCTACTGCTCATCACTCAAGCCAGCGCGGCCGCCACCGTCATCTATCATGCTCCCATCATCTATCATCACCATCCGCTGCCCACAGAGGCACACCAGGAGAGCCAGCATCCCGGCTACACAATTGTGGCTCCACTGACCAAGATAGCTCATGTCACCTACGACTCGGTGCCCATGTCCCATACGCCATACGAACACGTGCCGCTCTTCCAACGAATTGGTCACGTTAAGAGCGTACTCCTATAGCCGGAAATCCGTAAGCTGATTTACATATGAAATAAAGTGTATGTGCATTTATTCGCCAAGCATTTTGGTTTCTAGTGTTATTTGGACTAGGTTTTAAGTGCTAATAGGACGGAGTGGACGTTAAGTCTAGGGTAACCTTATGCTCGTTAGCTAGCCTCTAGAAGAAGTAGGGTGCGGGCGCAAATTTGGGGGCCAGAGCAAGCGGAGCATGTACTGGTGCCGCGAGCGGAGCGGGGAAGGGTCCAGCGAAGCCAAACTTGGCATGCGAGGCAAAGGCCACTGAAGCAGGAGCAGCAAAGCCAATAGGGGCAGCGACTGGACCAGCCAACGGAGCTGGTGCGAAAGCAGCTGGACCCAAAGGAGCTGGTGCAGCAAAGGCAACTGGAGCAGGAGCTGGAGCAGCAAAGGCAACTGGAGCAGGAGCTGGCACTGGCAGAGGAGCTGGAGCAGCAAAGGCAACTGGAGCAGGAGCTGGCACTGGCAGAGGAGCTGGAGCAGCAAAGGCAACTGGAGCAGGGGCGGCAACAGGTACAGCAGCTGGAGCCACTGGGAAGGCCACAGCATGGTTGATGCGATGAGCATTGAAGCTGGAAGCATATGGAGCCACTACTCCGGCGGTAGCAATGGGAGCGTGAGCCAAGGGAGCAGCTAGTGGTGCAGCTAAAGGAACCGGAGCTGCACCGAAGGGCAGAATGCCAGCCTGGGTGGTGGCCACGCAGAGGGCAACGAGCTGCAAGAATTAAACTCATTGAGTACTTTGCAAGTTATCCAAAGAAGGAATGGTTGACTTACCATAAGCTTGGCGAACATGTTGCTTGGGGTTTTGGGTAAACTTGTGTTTGGCTTGAGGGCAAACTGGGTTTTGATAACCAATTGACCAGCGCCCAGGGCTTTTATAATTCTCACTCGAGCAGTAATCGAACCTATGGTGAGGCATACGAAAATACCTTGAAAGACTTTCCATATTTGGGCTATTGGAAGGGCGTTACCGTACTTAAAAATCAATTGACCAACTCTTACGTAGCAATATCATCGATGCCTCCGCCAGTTCACTTTCATAATTGCACGCAATCCATGGCAGAGCTAACATTACCATTGCGAACCATAACCTAACCCAAGGGGCTGAGTTGAGCAACATTTCGCTTAGCTTATGACGATTTGTTGGTATGCAACAGTGTCATCGATATATTCCGACTTACAAATGAGCCACATTTAACCAAAACGTGATAGCTCTATCTCTTTTCGTTGTTTGTTGGCTTTACTTCCCGGCTCTTTCCCACTGGCGTTCGTTCGCACGAAATTCAATTTCAATTTTGTTGCAATAATTGTCGCGTGTGTCCAACGGCTCTCTGCGTTTGGAATTTCTGATTTCTGGCTTGAAGACGGGCGGGGCATGTGGCTGAACCTGGGTTGGACTAGACTGGGCCGACACATGTTGCCTGCAAGGCAGTGGCTAACTTGAAATTGCTTTTACAAGTGTCGCGATTTCCACTTTTGGGCACATTACGAGTACGAGCCACATACTTGGCATAATGGGCATTAGGCCTTATTATGGTTGGGCATGAAGTGAATGAAAATATCACTAGATTTTTGGTAGAATATGCAGTTTTAATTAATGAGATTTTGTTCAATCTTGCTTAAACCTTTCTATCCCTGTTAACTAACTAGCTAGCTTCCTCTTCTTACTAATTTGAATTTAAACGCAGTCAAACGACTCAGGAAATCAAGAAACTGAAATTCTGAATTTGTTCTCTCTTCCTGATTTTACTTGGATTATTAAGACTGACTTTTACCATAGAAGAAATAGCGATTCAATTACACAACAGTGCCAATAATTGACCCAAATCAAAATATTTGATCCTATAATACTATTTGTGATTATCAAGCACATTTCTAACTAAAATCAAGTCCGCCTGTTCGTCGGTCATCTAGTTATTCTAATTTAAGCCAAACTGAAATACTTTTTGATTTGTTCTTATTAACATAATTAAATATCTTGGATGACGTCACTGCTTAGCCTCTCAGTTGCTTACTAATTTGTCTGACTATAAAATTTTAACAGATTTTACGTTCCTAGCGATAACAGAGAAGCCTGACTCAATGTTCTTCTATCACTATAAGCAATTAGAATGACAGCTTCGTCTACTAACAACATCAACCAACCCCACAGGATGATATGGAAACTATATGAAAATGCTTACTTCGTTCATAAGGAATATTCAGGTTTCAGCAATACTTTAATCATTCTGTGGAAACCATCGAAACTGAACTTGAAATAAAAGGTATAAATTGTATTTTATTATACAATTTTCACACTTCGACTGCTAATTAACAGTTAAACAAACGCAAATTAACGGATAAATTTGATTTATTGCCAAAGTTATTGCCCAGTTAACGTTTGGCTACTACTTTATGATTTGCATTTTGCTAATTTTAATAGTTAACAATAAATAATAATCGTTATAAAAGTTAAATTCCCATTAAAATGTACAACTTTGATGAATCTTTGGTTAGTTTCCATTCAACCAAGACCACTGCTTCGTGCCTAGAAGAGCGAGTGATGGTGATGATGATGAGCCAGCTTCAGGGGCAGCGCACGCAGATGAGCATGGGGCGCGGCAATCAGCTTTGGAAACGCATAGCCAATGGACACCTTGTGGGTGGTGGTTTTAGGTCCGGGTATGGCCCGATAGCTGGGCGTAAAGGGCGCTGCCTCCAAAACGGGTGGCACTATCTGCGTTACAGTAGGCAGGTGTAGCTCCACGGGCGGTGGTGGCAGAAAGTGAGTGTGCACAGCGGCGGGAACAGGTAGGAATGGAGCTGGAGCTGAAACAGGTAACAGGGGCGCAGGCGCTGGCAGTAGAGGAGCTGGAGCTGGCAGCAGTTGAGCTGAAGCAGGCAGCAGAGGAGCTGGAGCTGGCAGCAGGGGAGCTGGAGCAGGCAGATAGGGAGCTGGAGCAGCTGCTGGTAGCACTGGTGCCGGCGCTGGCCATACTGGTGCAGGTGCAGGTACTGGTGCTTGTAGCCAAGGAGCTGCAGCAAACGTTTCTTGCACTAGCGGGGCCGCATAATCCACATGATCTGGTACGCCGTGCAATGGCTCCAGATGATGCAAGTGATGATCAAAATGATTGAAATGCTCGAAAGGATGCGAAGGTTTTGCCTCAATGCCAGCAAATGTAATTACCAAAGCCAATAACTATGAAAGATTGAAGGATTTAACTTAGGTTTCCATTTGCTTCCTTCACACCTTTAGCCTTACCACAATGCGCTGCCACATCTTGCTTAGTTGTAGTGTTTGATGGTGACTCTTTGGAACTGTGGAACTGCTCGCTCTGCAAGTGCAGCTATCAATGTTTGCCAAGGGCCTATTGTTCATAGTATTTATAGCGCCTAATCCCACATAAGTACTTGCACTTGCGTCGCTTCTTCACTTTCGACGACCCGCTGGCCCATTGGGCAAACCTCGCTTTGTATGTCAATCAATGCCCATAACGGCTGAGCCGACAGTTTCTTTTTTGGCCAGCCGATGAAGTAAACGATAAATCGTGACTTTGAACGAAATTACATTTCGACGGCTTCAGGGTAGGCCAATAACTTCTTGGCCCGATTACAAGGCGTAGTTATATAATCAGAGCATTGACAGCATTGTGGTTGGCCCCAAAAATGGATTATGATTATGATTAACTAATAAATATTGTATGTCTATAATTTATGAACATTTTGCCCAGCGGTTGCAATCGGAAAAATAAGCATAAAAGTCTCCGACAATTTTGGGTAATTTATTCAAATTTTATTTACAAAAATTTTGGCTACAATTTGCATGTGAAGGCTTAGACAACGACGGGTGCTGGAGCGGCATAGGGAGCAGCCAAATAGGGCGAAGCGTAGGGTGCAGCATAGGGCGCAGCGTATGGAGCAGCATAGGGTGCAGCGTAAGGAGCAGCCGCATAGTGAGCAGCATAGGGAGAGGCCAGAGGAGCTGCAAATGGAGTAGCCAGGGGAGCACCCACAGGGGCAGCCAAAGGAGCCGCAACGGGGGCGGCCAGCGGAGCAGCTGCATACTTGGCTACCACAGGCGCTGGAACAGCAGGAAATCCGGAGACATAACGGCTGGAGTAAGGCGCCGTGAACTCAAATGGAGCTGTGGTGTAGGAGGAAAGGCTGCCATCATAGTTGTTGCGCACATCCACTTGACTGCTGCCACCAGCAGCATACAGTGGAGCGTTGGCATAGGCCAAGGGAGCAGCAGCAGCAGCTAGCGGAGCCACAACACCAGGCTTGGCCGCAGCGCAGGCAATGAGAGCAGCAATTACGATCTGGAAGTTGAGCAGGAATTGGAACAAAAATGTGCGCTTAAGATTTGGGGCAAACTTACGAATTTGTACATTTTGGGTTGGCTTGTCGAGTGTTAAACGCTTGACTGTTTATGTCTTATGGAGTGCATAGCAGCTGGCTTATATAGGTATTACCTCCCACATTGCAATTGTCGGCCATTCTGCCGCAGCTGTACAGGGTTTTTCTTATGTATTTTGGTCGCTTCTTTTGTGGCTACCCAGTTGGCATACATTATGGCTCACTGCTGGACGTGTTCGGGCCATTGATTGAGCTCATCAATTGTCTAAATTGTCGAATTTGTCGGAAGTCGTGCCAGTTTAGGTTTCGGTTTCAGTTTCGCAAAGTGTACGCATTTGTATGCAGGCATGGACATCAGAGTAGGGGCAACACTAGCAACCCCAACATTACCACTGCGCAGTCTGTTTGAGCCATAAACATTTGCAATCTAAGCCACCGACATCGACATCGCCATCGGCTATAAAGTCACCTCGCTCCGATTGTGCAGATTTTTATGGGCGGCTATTAAAAATTTCAATTGTTCCGACCACATCGTAAATTTTCCCTAACTCATCCTGAGCGCCTGCATAAGCTAATTGAGTTTGCCGCCACTAGGCTGAGGATGACCTTGGGTGGCTAACAGGCGACAGCCGACCGGCGACTGGCAACAGGATGTGGCTTTTTACCTTTAAAGGGGCTACAATAACTGGCCGTCTCAAGCCTTCTAGCTAGTCATCGCCAGGCTAGCGTCATCATATCGCCAAAGAAACCATCCCATCATTCATGAGCTTTAATTGGCCAGGCCAGAAAACGAAGCAAACGAGTGGCCGAAACTGAAACCGGCTCTTGGACTTAATGAGCAATCCGTTCACTCGGTCACGTGCTGGCCAGATCTGGCTGTAGTCATCTGATGCTCATGTAGATGGGCAGCTAGTGGGTTGTTTTTTGGCATTGCTGATGCTACACTTTGCGTTTCTTATTGTTATACTCTGTGTGAGGGTATAAAGACTTTCTGTTCGCTTGTTTGAGAGGGATTTTTTTTTAGTACGATCATATGAAGTAGTCCAAGTCATAACCAGAGGTTGGATCGGTTGCTACAATCATGTAGAAAACATGTGCAGAAGAAAGTAATATATGGACTTTATATCTCAACGTTTACTGAGCAATCTGATTGGAGCTATATAGGATGATTTACCAGTTTGAATGCTATTTGATAATATGATATCCTCTATAAAGGATAATAATTTTTTTCAGCCAACCTTACAAGAATGATGAAGAATGGATCGCTATGCTAAATGTGTCCAGATAGCTTTGTACGCTGGAAACTTGAACCCGAATTTGGCTCCGTTTCACTCATGATATATGTATCTTGTAATGGTTTGAAGTTCTAGACTGAAGCCAAATCAAAATTTCTTGTTTACAGAAACATTTGTCTTACATACTCATTTGATCCTCTGCCTATAATAAATGTATATCTATTGCACAGATTCCTATTACGTGCATTGAAATTCCAAGAATAATTAATCATTTGAATTATAACACCACACTTGCTAGTGTATCTGAGCTTCTTCAAGTCTAATTGATGTACCTTTCCTTATTTTCAAGAAGCTGTCGTCGCAAAACAGATGATGATCTCAAGGTTGGCTTGATGACGACTCGAGTGCGAACCACGCATGTAACTGTATCCGCATTTTTGGTCAGTTTCAGATGAAGACTCAGACGCAAAGTCAGACTGAGCACGATTCGGAGCAATTCCAAATCCGAAGCGAACCACAGGCGGTCGGTTAGACCATAATATTGACCTTTCTTATTTTTAGACTGGCCTGTAAACGCTTATTAAGACAATTTCGACTTGGTTTCTTGACAGACCATGATGATGATGATGATGGTGGTGGTATTGATGAAGAGTTTTCCAGTGAGTCATGTGCTGTGATGCGTTGTTGACGGTCGATACGGAAATGTCTACTCATTGCACGCTCACTTCCTAGTGATCATACAACGAGCGGCTTCAACATTGACTTCCTAAAGTTTCCATGAATACTCCTTAGAGCTTAGCTGCTAAATACTTATCAGACTAATCTTTATATTTGTTTGTTTTGTTTTCAAATAGTACCGTTATTTCTTAATAGCTTTCACTTTGCTGAATTTATAAAGTTGCTTGAGCAATATCAAGTTTCTAAAAGCGGGTTCTATATCGCACAAAATGTAGATCCAGATTTTGTGTTCTGAGTTCCGGTTGCTTGTATTGACAAATGGTGGCACATCCGTTCAAATAGGTGACTTTAAATTAGTCATTTTATTTATATATATAAACAAATGTTAAATTTACTGGAAATATGTATATCTCCCAGCCTCCCTCTGCCTGTGTTTCTGCCTCGTTTGATTTTATTTTTACAGCATTCCCAAATCAATGCCAAGTTTAAGGTCTCATTATCATTTGGGCACACGTCAAATGGCGAATATATGCATATATATATATATTTATATGTATATCCCAAAAGAGCTCTTCACTCAGTTGTATGCAAATGAGGCTCAAGTTAAGGTCTTCAGCCAGCTGAGTATGTGCGTTAGGGAGTGAAAGGTGCGAAGCGTCCAAACGATCCATCGCTCGATCCATCAATTGAGTGTTGAATGAAGACATCTGAAGACTCGACCTTCGTGTCTTTTATGCAAATGCAATGACCACAGTCAATGCTCAACGATCAGCGCTTATCAAGCTCATTGTCTTGTGGGGTTCCCCCTGCCCACAACCCTACATAAATATTGAAATGAACCAATGTCGGAATTACTAGATGGCAAGTAGCTTTCGCTTTATTTGATTACACACTTTATATATACACTATGAAGAGACACACAAGATTTGATGTTCAGTCGGCTCTCGTCGAGGATGATCAGGCTTAGTTTATTAATAAATTCTACTAGAAATTAATGGGTTAAGGCTCTAGCGGCGTTGTATCTCCGGTGTGCCGTACGAGGTGAGGCCCGTGGTGCGCGGCACTGTGGCATATGGAGCGCCAGCCTGCAAGGGCAATTGGGCCACATTCAGCGGCATCAACCCCAAAGGCACAGGCAGCTTCAGATTCAACGAATTGGCATCCGCTGGCGTGATGGACAGTGCACGGCCGGAACTGCCTGCGGCAATTAGAGGCGCCGAGGAAGCAGCGCCACTGGCGGCAGCGGGTGCTCCAAACACATAACCCTGGCTAGTCAATGCCTGTGTGAAGGCGGCATGTTCCAGGGCAGGCGACCCAAATTGTCTGGCCAGCTGTTGGCTCTGGTGGTGGTGCTGCTGCTGGCGCTGTTGTTGCTGCTGCTGTGGGACTGTCTGCAAACGTGACCTCGTCGCCGGCGCTGGATAATGGTAATAGGCCACTTGCGAACTAGGCGTAATTGAGTATTCCAAGCCTTTGCGCAGATGCGAAACATCACCTAATGTGACATCGCACAGCAGCACCAGCAACAGAATTGATGTGATAAGGTAGCCCATTGATAGCTGAAAGATGCCATTATTGGGCTATGCTTTTGTAAGAAATCTATTCACTGATCACTCACATTTAAAACCATTGCGATATATATAAGTGGCTGGGGCGGGTGTTAATACTCGTACTTCCTTTACACTTGCACAACACACAGAGTACCAGTTGGCACCAGTATTTGTTTAAGAATTCCGTTTGCTTTAGGCGCGTTCACGATTCACTGTTTTGTAGCCAATTGTGTGAGATCTTCTTCAGTTTCTTTATTAATTTTTTTTTTTTTCTTTTATTTTTGTTGGCGTTGTGGACGAGAACAGCTTTGGGAGGTGATTAAAATTTGCGGCCAAGCTGAAGATGCTTTTTATACGTTATCGACCTGTAGCTTGACGAGCTTCAACTCTTCAGCTTAGCTCTGTTCAGTTCTGTGGCCAGTTGTTGACTCTCTCAGCCAACACTCTCGCAATGCGTTTGCTGTCGTCTACAGTGTTATTGCACCCTACAGAAAACGGGTACACTTACTTAGTCAAAGAGAATGTCATGCACCAAAGTCGACACAAAGGAACATGGTAAAGGGTGAATAGGGTGTTTACGAGGTCGCAAATCTAGGCATGTTGGCGTCAGGATGCCCAAGAAACAGTGATTGTTAAGGATCTAGGTTGCAAGATTTTGAGTAGGAGAACGGAATCGTAATACTAACACTTATTCGTTTACATGCCAAGATACTTGGTACTGACTGATCTCTAGATCTTCACTTCTTTAATATACAAATCTCATAAGTATCGAATCAGTATACTATATCATAAGTTTAATATTTCCCTGGACATTCTTGTCATTTTCTAATCGAAGATTAATCAAATCTTAACTGTAAGCCTCAGAAACATTTGCTTAATGTTAAAATTGACGTCGTCTATGTATTGTCTAAGTTTATTTAAAGGGTATTAAGACATCGGCTAAATTGAAACTAGTTTTCTCTTCATGTTATTACTTTGTTGTTGTTTCGTCTCTACTTTTAAGTTATTCATTCAGCTTCTGCTTTGTTGTCTCTGTTGTTGCTATCGCTGCTATTTTGGTTTTTATTTCAGTTTAATTTTTTTAAGCGGTTGCCGACTGCAAGCACCTTTTGTTGTTGTTTAACTCTGTTTATTTATCTAAGTTAAGTTTATGTTGTTGTTGTTATTGCTTTTCATTTTTTGTATTTTTATTTCTATTTTTTTTACGAACATTGCCATTTGCTGGTTTTTGGCTGCTGTTGAGCAGCGTCTATTGATAATATTTGCTTTGCCTTGCATATAAATCAGTGTTGGTCAGTTTTATTGGCATCCAAACTATGCAAGCTGCGCTCGGACAGGGGCGTACTTAGAGGGCTCAATTTGGACGAACAGTTGTAAACCATTCATAATTATGCAGTGCGAGGCAAATTAGATAGAAACTTTAAAAACTTATAGAAAATCTTTTTCGAAAGAATTTTCTAAAATTCTTAAATTCATGTTTCGTTTCTTAAAGAACTTTCGAAAGTCATTTAAAATAATATTGATGGTTCAAATGTAAAAGAAGTTTATTATTTTTCATCAAACAGTAATTAATTATATGTATGATTAATTTGAGAATCCAACTTCATTTATAATTAATTATACATTATATATAGCCATGACAAAATCGTCTTTCACAAACTAAAAACGTTAATTAATCTATTTATTTAAGAAAGAGGAACTCCCACGTTGGCAAATTCATTAGTTAAATAAAAATGCTGCTGCCATCATTGTATCACATCACAGCCCCCTCTTAAGCACGCCACTGGCTGGACACTACTACATACCACAACAATGTCGACACCTTGCCAGCATTTGAGCTTATTAAACACAAATCGGCGAGTGTCATGTGACAAGCAGACAAAAACACCAGCGCTGCGCCAAGCTTCAAAAGCCATTAGACCCCCTCACCTCCCTCCCCAAAAAAAAACACGACTTCTACTGAGGACGTACGAGCTTGGCATGGCAAACCTAATAAGTGGCGTATTAATGCGGCCGTTCGGCCGATTCGTCAGTTGGTCAGCCGTTCGGCATATCTCTTTTCAGTTGCAACTTTTGGATAACAAACCGAACTTCGGGCCCAAAATAGATGCAGAGATTCATTTGCTCGCTGATGCTGACCTTGTTGAACTCTGCCGCGAAATATGCGAATATTTTTGACTAATTTGTGCTAATAAAGTCATCGAGTTGAAAATTGTATGCGCACACACTTAGCTACTGACCCATTTGAATAAATGCAACAAGTTGCCGAGTGAGTTTATTCAGAGGGGAGAGGAGAACCTAACAGCAGCTTCTCAGTACCAAAGCCGCGCCTTTGGCGAAATTCACAAATCAACGTAGACGTATCTATCAGTTTAAAGCCAACAAATGTCGCCTCTGGCTATAAACTTGTGAATTATGTATGTTTTATTGCCTTCATCCATCCGTCTAACTCTCAGTCTGGGCTATTGCTGCTTGGCATCATTATAATCGACGCATAATTAAGTCGCATCTGTTCTTTAAATCGACGCATAAATTTCGATTTAGATAATCCAACAACTGTTTAATTTCTTAATTAATTGCTAATTAGCGTTATGATTTGATCGATTAACATATAAATTAACATAAGGCACATTGCGCATACGCAAAGGTTCACCAGCTGCAGGGGGCAGCAGCAGGAGCAGCCACTGCATAGGGCACTGGTGGTGGCAATGCTGATGCATAGGTTGCAATCGGTGGTTCAGCATGATGCAGAGCATATCTGCCATGGACAGCATATGCTGAGGGTGGCGAAATATGATAGCTAGGAGGTGCTGCAACTGCATATCTTGTTGGTGGTGCAGCAAAGCCTGCATATGTGGTTGTGGTGGTGGTTACTGGAGCGCCAAGTGAATACTTGACTACGGGCGACGGCGCATATTTGACAAAGCCAGCTGGTGGATGAGCAGCTTCAGCGAGAGCATATTTGACGAAGGCAGCTTGTGGATGAGGATGAGCAACTTCAGCGGCACCATAGGTTACTGCGGGCAAATGTACAGGAGGAGCATGAGAGGCAGCATAAAAAGCCCGCACAGCCACAGGAGCAGGTGCAGCAACAGGAGCTGGTACAGCAACTGGAGCAGGTATAGCAACGGGAGCAGGCACAGGCACTGGTACTGGCACTGGAACTCCTACAGGTGGTCCATGGAAGAAACTAGCCAGCACTGGTGAGCCGAGATAGGCCAAGAGTAGAATAATAATCTAGGAAAATGTCGGAATTGTGATTGTTTATATATTAAATATCAATCAAAGAGTATATAATCATAGAACCGATGCATTTATAAGCTTTCCTATTCAACAGATCCGCTGTGTTATCCACGTGTGACTTTGGAAGTGAAAATTTGTAAAAATACAATCTTAATTAAATGTATATATGAGGTTGGTGTTCTCGTGAACTTTCTACTTGGACAAGTTGTATTTTAGAGGACTTCAGATAATTCTTAAAAAATTGAAATTGCTCCAAAACATAGTTGCTGATGAACAACCGAAATATTTTGGCGATTAGCACAAATTCCACACTTTCACAGAAAAATTGATATTGGCCAAAATATTATCCTAAATATTTGGAATTTAATTTTTTCAGACAGCGCCAAAAGCTTCCTTTTTTCACAAAACTAATATAAAACTGAGTCCAAATTTCAACAAAATATTCTTAACCTCATTTCAGAGGTTTTCTCACTTTTGCCAATTTTATAGTTTGCCTGCTTTACTTATCCTTACAATTTTGAACATTTCTTCAGCACTTTCAATCGTAATGCGATGCGATGGTAATTGAATTGTATATCCAACTGTTGACAACTTTCACGCGAAATGAGTTGGTTTGTTTAAATATCACTGGGTTTTATAGTAACTCAAACACTGTGTCACTGTTTCACATTATGCTGATGCGGATGAGGAAAGGGGGGGACCCATGGCAAAAAGTAAAACTCCATTAAGGGAGCATTTCACGCAGCCAACGACAACATCGAAGTTGAATTCGACGTGCAATCGACAAGCAAATCGTGCAGCAAATGCACGCAAAGTGTTTTGCAATGTCCAGAAAGAGGAAAAAGTCAACAGCGAGCAGACCATTGGTGGAGACATGTAACATTTACCACATAAGTTGTATATGAATAGAGCTGCAAGGTCAAAGAAATTGAGCTCTAAGACTATACTTTGGTTTGGATGAAAACGTGATGCTTGCCAAACCAAAAGTTGCCTGATTTTTATGGCTGTCCGAATTGTTAAGCAACCCAAATTCTCAATTATTCAAATGACTTCATATAAGTAAGAACTTCTCTAGGAGAGCTTCTGAAGAAGCTTCTAAATTCCCTGTGTACCCATACACATGCTTATCTAAGTTTCACTCTGTCAGTCAGGATGATTGTTCAGCCAGATACCTCGAGAAATCTTCAGATTAGACATTCAAGAACTAAAGTTTTCACATACTCTAACCCTGTGCCCTCTCTATTGTTATCCGCTTCTAGCTCAGTCTCTCCAATTCTGTAACACTTGTCACTATTGTCAGATTTAGCCTAAAACGCAAACATTTGCGTGACTTTTTTGTAACCTGGCATCATATTTATGTGCACTTCATGGCGACTTGTTGTTGCCTTAACTCTTACTGCCCAGCTGCAGCAGCAGCAGCAGCAGCAACATCAGCAGACATTGCGCTCACGTTTTTCGCTTATGACTCTGATTGATGGCCGTTGCCAAATATAAATGCCAAAATATCACACGCCAGTTAAATGCAATTTATTATCTTAAGCCGCGCAGTACAGAGCAGTCACAGCCGAAAGGCAGTCAACAGTTTTCCAACAAGCGTGGAAATAAAGTCAGCCGCTTGAAAGTAGGCAATCAAAACAAATCCACTTAATGGTTCGTAAAAGAGCAGTCGTAAACATTGGAAGATTTCCATGATTCTGATGCCCAATTAAATGGCTGACAAATGCGCAACACGCGCCACCCAAAATGTCAACAAAACATACAAAATTATAAAGGCAAAGTCGCGAATTTGGCAACGGAGGGAAACGTAAAGAAATTAGCATAACGAAGTGAGTAAATCAGAAATCGATATGTTTACCTTATGCGAGGGGATTGTACTTGTTCGTGTTGTTGTTTTTATTGTTATTGTTGCCACTGTCGAGTGGGGCACACGCCCAGCTCTTGAGTCGAAAAGTGGTTTACTGGATGCCGCTGGCAACATGTGCGAGCTGTAGAAGGTAACAGAGTTACCTGCTCAGAGTAATGCGATGCACGTGGAGTAACATACGCTGGAGTCACCTAAGACACCATTACACCCTCCAAACCTCTTCAGGCACACGTTTTGCACACGCAGCAGCTGCAAAGATTAGTCTTATGTTGTTACAAACGAGGGTGGGTCAAAGAGTAAGAGCTATCGATTGAATTTGTATGAAACACAAATAGAAGAAGGGATACGTTGTTGTTATTTGAATAATTCAGAAAAAAAATCAACAAAAAAATTCCCAAGATAATTCAAATGTCGATTTCAAAATATTTTTAGCACAACATATTTTGCAGTTTTTAAACACAAAGTTAAGGCAAACCAGAGAAAGATTTATGACAAACGAATCTCTCGTTTGATAGATTTTAAGGAACCTTTCTTTTTCTAAACATTATTAGTTAGCAGCTTTAAGGTCGAAGTCACTCACTTTTGTCATTCACAATCAAAAACATTTTTCCCTCCCTTCGACATTAATTCATATTGAATTAAAAGGCAAATATTCTGGAGTATTTTGTAAATACTTATTGACATACCCACGTTGATTGTTATTGGCCTTTGAAGTTGCCTTCGTTCAATCGTTTCAAGAGACTACAGACTTTTTGGTGCTGCATATAATTTGCTTACATTATAAGCTTCAGAGGAACTTGAGCACGTTTTCCTGGAATCTGCGGTAGCTGACTTTTGATACCTTCCACATGGCTTGCTTTGAGGATGACGCTGTTGGGTGGTAACATCATGTTGTAGTTTCAATTTGAAATTGAATAGCATTAGTTTACTTCATTATTTCCAATTGACACGTTTTTAATTATGCCACCAAGCGTTGTTATGTATACGCCACGTTGCCAGTCAATGAACTCAAGAAACAGCACTAAGCGCTTGCATCGAGATTAACGTCTCTACATCTTTATAAATGCAATGAAACTACAAGCAAGATGGGTTCACTAACTTGGTTATACTCTATAGATTTATGCAAGAGAGCAAACCCATGCGTTCGATATTGATATAGAATTGACATAATAAACTAAAGAAACTGTTGTTCATATTACGGGGGAATTTTAAAGCGATTATTTCAGTATATTAAAGGGTCAAATCCCCCTAAATGTTCTGGGATTTCCTGCTTCTCAAGCGTGACATATATATTCAATAAATTGATATGCCTTCAGTCAGAGCATTCACTTCCAAGCATGTCAATGTTCACTTTGAAGGTCACATGCTATGTCCTTCGATTGCACGCGCATTTCCTGCGGCCAGGATCAGCTTGCGCTGAGGCTTTTGACCCTTTCACATCTAGTTGAGTTGGTTTCGTAATTAAGTTGGCAGCTTTGTATGACAAACAGGATTTCTCCCTTCCTAACGCAATGTCAATGCTGCTACTAATTGCAAACTGTCATGCGGCAGCTGCTGCCACATATCTTGCTTACACGTTCTACATTCCGCCTACATTCTTCACACAGATTTGGATTGCAATCAAGGCTGCAGGACAAATGAAATCAAGGGATACGGATGCGTGTGCACTGCACTGAGGTCCTTGAACTGTTAGGGCATGTCCTTGCTGTGCTGTGCGGTCAATGTCTTGTTAATAATGCGCACTGCAAATGAACAACAAACAAATACTAATTTTTGTGCAGTGTAAAAGTAATCCAAGCTTTGCATACATAATTACAATTTTCCTTAGCATACTTTACGGCATGAAATTGAAGTAAAAACTTGACTCAAACTTGGAAGCATTTCCACTCAAGTAGCAGGTGTTTGCCAGTACCAGTGCAGAGTGTGGGAAATCAGTAGTTGTAACTGTGCCATGAGAGCAAGACAGTGCCAGTGACATCGACATCCACAGCCACAGCCACAGCCACGCTTGAATGAATGAATATTCAATGGCCAAGCTGGCAAATTGCAAGTAGGAAGCGCTGTGCACAAGCCAGCCCCCACATTTGCTCAGGCATTGTCGGTGCCACCGACTCTGCCCTTGAAGGTCGTTGCCAAATTGTGTCTCCATCATGCCCGCCGCTACGCTTGACTAGCTAACGGTAACAATGTGCTGGCCAAGCCAATGGCTGAGTGTCACCTTTGGGCTTGTACATTACTTTATATTATTATTTATACTAATAATAATAACATGGTTTATGAGCATTGGGCATAATTTATGCTATATGCTGAGCTGAGTTGAGTTGATCTGAACAACAATAATTATTGTTGTACGTTTTATGGTTGCCAAGGTCAAGCAATATGCCACAATGGCGCATTGTTGGCGTGACACAACGCGAATGTTAGTTAGATACAAATCCACTCGCCCTTAAGCCAACTTAATTATAGATTATTTGGGTCACCCACAGAATAGCATTTAATCAATAATCGTAAACTATAGAAAGAGAAGACAAATTGTACAGAAACTAGTCATATTTAGCTGAATTCACAGTCATATAAAACCATATCATAAACAACCCATAAATCAAAGCAAATAATATAACAAATTGATATTTAAATAGTGACATTATGCTATTTCTCTCTGTGTAGGCCTGTTCAATGTGTCAGCTAGGATAACGTGGTCAAGTGTAATAAAATGGTATGTTTAGAGTTCGACAGGCTCTTGAGCTGCAACGATTTTTCACTTGCGAAATGAGCTAAAAATCGTTTAACAGACGGACAGAAAGACATTAATAAAAAGTTATTTACACCTGTTGCAATCGACGCACTTTCGCTCTAGTTTGGACACCGCCCCACCAACACCCCCTCAGACTGAGACTCAACCTGTTGACAGGCGCGCGCGTGTTTGTCGCTTAAGTCATTCGTTGCCTGCTCACCTGCCTGCCTGCCTGTCTGCCTGTCCGGATAATTGCCTAGCAGCGGAGTTAGGTGATGTGAAGTACTATTGGCATTTGGCAAGATATGAAAAATACATTTCAATGAAATGTCGACACTTAATTGCAATATGAATTGCTTGAATTGCCCAATGCAGACCAATAATACTGGCAACCGACAACAAGAAAAGAAAGCTAGATGACGCTTAACAAAGGTATGCATATCTTACGCATATGGGTTATTGATGTGTTTGGAAGAGCATATCAGAAGCATGTTTAAAGCTTCGAACTTAGAATTATGTAAAAGAAAAAGAAAAAAAGTTGTGTTTCAAGCAGTTGTTAGTAAGATAATCAGAAGCTTTAAGGTGTGAAATCAATCATTTATTTCTTTTTAAACTTCTCAAATATAGCTACTTGGACTGCATAATAACAAAAACAACAACAAAGAGAGCTAACAAGTAAGAACGCTATAGTCAATATTCCGACTATAAGATACTCGTACTCAGCATTTATGTAATATTCGACACACACAAGTATGCAACACTTTTTGATTTTTATGCTCGTACTTAGTAGAGTAAGCGAGCATATTGTATTCATGCAAATGAAACAGACAAAAGGAAGCCTTTGCGACCCCATAAATATACATTCTTGATCCGCATGAACACCTAGATCACGGAGACTTTAAGAGCTAGAGTCACCAAATTCAGAATGTAGGGATATAATCAACCGATGTATAAGCATATAATCTACCGATGTGCCAAATATCATTACGATCGGATAATAATCGCAGACAAACCCTCAGGAAAAGCGAGTACTCCACCCCCAAAACAGAAAAAGGAATCAAAAAGTGTTGCTTACTTTCGAGTGGACGAGTCGGAATATATAGTCGGAATATCGACTATAGTGTTCTCACTAGTTTTCAATTGTAAGTATGTATGTTGTATGAAATAGTGCTAAGAAGTAATTCTGGTTAACTTCATAATCTGTTTGACTAGTAAGAAGTAGAAGTCTAAATCTACTTGCCGTGTTTTTGTCGCGTTTCCGTCTACGTTTCCTTTGCTCTAGTTCATCTGATCAATAGGTAAAATAATGGCTGTACTTCTTATGCTGTCCGTTTCCCATTAACTATTCTGTATTGTTAGTTATATTTTTCATCGTTTATTTATTTATTTACAAAAAAGTCGAAACCACGTGCTTGGCAATGTGCACATAAATTATTTACAGAAAAACTTGATCTCTCTCTACGCTTCAACGCTTTTGAATGTCTCTGTCTCTAGTTTAAAGATTAGGCGAACAATTTGTACACAATTGGAGTTGTTTTCTCTGACTACGAACGCAGTTCGTCACTTTGACGGCAGCAAAATGCGAAATCTCACACAATCTCTCGAATCCAGGGAATCGATGCTGTTGAAATCCTAAACGTGTGTCCTTTTTCGTGTTGGTCGTCAACGAGGCGAGGATGGATACTGGCGCTCAACTTAGTGCAGATAGCCATGGCCATAGCCAGCATAGCCCAGACCGTAGCCGCCATAGCCGCCATGGTAGGTGGAGGTCGTGTGGATAGCTGGAGCAGCAACAACGGCGGGTGCAGCATGGATCAGGGGAGCAGCAGCGTGCACCACAGGGTAAGCCTTAGTGGCAACCTTGTAGGTGTTGGCATAAGATGTGGCCACGGGGTGGTGGGCCACAATGGGTGCGGCGTAGCTCTTGATGATCGGGGCGTGCGAGATCACAGCTGGTGCAGCATAGGCGGGCGCAATGGCAGCTCCATAGCCCAAACCCAGACCATAACCATGACCATAGCCATGACTATAACCATAGGGCGCAATCACACCGGCGTTGGCAACAGCGCACAGGGCGGACACCAGAGCGATCTGTTTTGAAAATGAGTTCAATTTGTAAGACTTTGCATAGGGCTTATCCTTGCCAGCTTGCGATCCTTACCAGTTTGAACATTTTGTTGAGGATTTGCTTTTGTTTTGACTTCTTTGCTGAAGAGTTGAATGAGTTGTGTGCTGAATGGCTGCGCGCTGTGGCATATTTATACCGAAATCCGAAACCAAAACTCGAGAAATATTCTGAGAAACCGCCAGCAGACAATGCGCCAGCTGCCAACCTCCATGAGGCTATGATTATGAGAGCAAGCGAGAGCTCGCGAATTAAAAGCGAAGCGTGAACGCCCCGCCGACCACGTTTCGTGAAGCTTTGAGAATGTCTTGGGCACTGCAGACCACCACAGACAGCAGCGATCACCGCCGATCAAGACTTTGCCTGGGACAGAGAGATCTCATGCTCATACGTATCTCAAATCAGTCACGCGGCTAGGCGCGACTTCGGCCGAGACCGATACATCGGGCGTGGCGATTTTCCCAAATGAGCTTTTCGCGAAAACTCTTGCAATTGGCATTTAGTTCAATTAGTTTAGCAGCAGCTGCTGCTGTAAATGGGTTCTATTGTTGGAAGTGAGTTGTTTTGTAATTGTTATGCTGCCGGAAATTTAAATGCACCATCGTGTTACCACAGAGTTCATGTTTATGCGTTGACCATGTCTATGATATCTCTGTGGCTGGAATAATCGCACTACTCAATATAGGATTGGATATTGCAAAGGATACATGAAAAATGGAAGAAATTATTATATTTTAGATATCTTAAGAATCCTATTAAGAAAACACTAATCCGTCAAATAGAATTCAATATATTTTTATATAGTTCAATGAGTCCTTCATATCGTGGTGTGGAAGTAGAGAAGTAAATTGCAAAGTACTGCTGGCTTTTCTTCTCGCCAAATAAGCCCTAAATATCATGTCTATCAAAGCGCAAGAAATGTGAAGCTAAATTACACAGTTGCTATATATATTTGCAATGTGAATGGGATATAAGCCTCGGCCCGCCGAAGCTAACCTTCCTTTTTTCAAATAACATTTTTTATTTAGCCTCCTCTTGCAATAATTGGCAACCTATACTAAAGTGATAGCAAAATTCAACTTTATTTAGAACATTCGCCGACGCAGATCCAGGTTCACTAGATGAGTCCTGCCGTTTTTCCTTCTCCTTTTAAGAATTCTTCTCTATCATGTTCACGCCAAGCTGATTGATTGTGATTGTGGTTGACAAGGAACTAGTTGTCACGTGCTCATGAGAAAAAAGTTGTCTTCCCAACTTCAACCCAGAGTCTTTGAGTTGTTATTCATTTTAGTGTGTGTGCCCCTTCATGTTAGAAGGCAAATCCAATGCCGGGTACATATGCAATAAGCAAATTATCACTATGGACAATATATTCCCAAATTTCGGTATGAAATCAATAATCAATAAAATGGGGCTTATCTTTCTACAAATTTCTCTTAAAAAATTCTCTTTGGACAAAGAATTTGCTTTGTATTTTCGTTATTCTTCCAACTAAAGCAGAGTTTAGATGCATAGAGATGATGTATAGATGCATTGAGATGATAGAATGATGGGGCTTCCTTACAATGCGATGACTTTTGCACTAGCTAACATATGATACCCTCTTGAAATTATACACATATTTCAGCAAATTCATCTGGTTGGCCAGACCAATGCCTTGTTTATCAAACTTCTTTCCAAGATTTTGGCAAAGGCCCAGCTTGTGGCACTTAAAGGCTCAGGTACAAATAGAGAATCTGTTAAACTTACACAAACTATCTCATCCGAAGACTACATATTTACTAAAGCTCGGATATTTAGCCTTGTTTGAGACACCTTGGCTGAATATACTTTATAATTACAATATAAATCAGTCATCTCACGCTCATGACTAATTCTAAACTGACAGCAATTAATAATCACACTAAACATTTCATTAGCAGGCGGTCACAGTCTGCTCTAATTTCCATATACATTACAATTTTAAGGCCCTAAATCAATATCTCAATCATTAGCTTCGCATAAACCTAACGCATTTACATATAATTCTATTGTTTCTGTTAATCTTTTGACTTTCTTGTGGTTGTTTTGTGTCGACCCAGCCTGTCTTTAATTGTTCTCATTTGTAATTTGCGGTTTATTTAACAAGCAATTAACTTTAGACATAGCAAATGCCAAGCTCTTTAGCTTGGGGCAGCTTGAGCTTTAATCATTATAAGAGCTCCTGCTCTAACTGCCAACTAATCAGCTACAATCGAAGTCTGGTCTAAGACAGATACGTAAAAAGATTCCTTTCTAAAAAAGTGCGCACACGCACTTACATGATTATCAATCAGCCATCGCAGCTGACTGAATGACAGCTCATTACTGCAGGCGACGTACGAGTAAAGAGATCCGTAGGTGTGGAAAATGTAGTCGGCGTGAAATGTAGTCGCAGCAACTGCAGTTGTTCAAATGCAAATGGTTCGTACACCTTAAAAAAATTTAAGTAAATGGGAAACATTTACCAAAAGTAGGCAAAAATCATATATAACTGATATTTTAAAGACATATTTGTTAAGCTTAGATATATATATATATGAATATACGTAATCGAAATCCAACAATTATTTGCCCTAAGTATATATAAAGTTGCTGTGAAACCAGAAAGTTGTGTAAAACCCAAAAGTAAATATTTTGTAAAATCGTTTTTAAAAATTTCAACTTTTGTTTTCTTTTTTAAAGAAGATTACAAAAAATATTTCTTATAAGCAGAAAACTATTTCTAAAATTTGGATTTAAAAAGCAACAGCATCGGCTAAAACTACGCTGAAAGTAAGCTAATTAAAACCTATAATGGATCTTAGTTTTGGGAATTCTAGAACAAAATCCCTACGATTAAAACAGACCAAGCAAATGAAGCCATAGTTTCGACATTTGGAGAATAACAGAAAGGATTTCGAAAAAAATACAAGCCATATGAAACTTTAATTTCTAAAGAAATTTCTAAAAGTCAGTTTAGTTTTTTCTAAGTGCATACCCGTACCGCATAGCAAATGGGTAGCAGATCTGAGCCGCGCTGACCAGGTCCAAATACGCACAAACAGTGCATGAAAAATCGCAATGTTTAATAACTGACAACAAATTGTGTGGAGATTGGTCAGTGGCCAGTTGTGGCCTGGCGGTTTGTACATTAATTTTTAACTGATTTCTTATCTCGCGCTCTTGTTGTGCATTGCTGGAGCGAGGGGAGACCCAGCCGGGTCTACGTAGCGTATGCGTAACTTGAATTGCTAGGAAAATCAATTTGAATTGCTTATGGAAATAAATTTGGTAAAAAAAGCAAAACTCGCCAGCTTTTGCAGCTTGCCAGTCATATTTGAGAGCATTCGATTTTATGGCCTGACAGATTTCTTAATAGCCATTCTTAATTTCTTGGCCATATCACATGATCTCTTTAAAGGCCCAGAGGCAAGCACAGAAGCAGGCCCAGATGTGGAGGGGTGCTTTATTTGTCAGCTGTTCGCCAGTGGCATAATCAATGTTTTATGTTTGTTTGGTTTCAATGTTTTTGCGATAAAACGCGCTTAGGCCTTGGCTTGAAGTTTTAGGCTGGGAGTTTTGTTCTAAACACAAAGACCAGCTTAAAGTTTATGACGCATAAATCAATAAACACTATGGACAATTCTGTTAGGATGGTGACCCTGGGGCAGCGCCTCTTGTCATTTGATGAAAATCTGCATATCAAACGACAAACCCTTCACTAGCGACACCTCGTGCCCGTGCCAGCAAAAACTGTCATCGAGGCGTTGCGATTTTATGCAAATCTCTAGCTAGTGGCCATTCCATAAAAAAACCTCCAACCAAATTGTCGCATAAATTTGCAGCACGCAGTCCACAGTGATTGACAACAAGCAGGATGCCAAATATTCGACGAGGGTATGTCAATAAGTTAAACAGAAATACTGGGCAAAGTATGCTTAGCACAAAGAGGACTTATTGGCATACTCTCGCCTAGCTTTATATTCTGATCCACAGATTTGAGCTGGCGTAGTTGAAGCAGACACAGCTTGCGCTTAGCCAGCCACAGCCACCCACTCTGACAGCTGCTAGTGGTGCACCATTGTGGTCAGCTCTTTTGCGGCCTGTAATTGCATTTTAATGGCTTCACAATTGCATTGTTTTTTTGGGGCGAGGGTCTCAGATTGGCCAAC
Source organism: Hirtodrosophila duncani (assembly GCA_037043425.1). Lineage (NCBI taxonomy): Eukaryota > Metazoa > Arthropoda > Insecta > Diptera > Drosophilidae > Hirtodrosophila > Hirtodrosophila duncani. The sequence goes on along the minus strand of JBAMBM010000834.1, from coordinate 979,852 downwards.
AACGCATTGGTTTAAAGCCACAAATCATACAAAAATTGCAGCTGAAATTAAAAGCCGTCAATTTTTCGACCATATTTGTGAATGATTTATGTGATTCCAAGGAAAATTGCCAGGCAAGGAATGTGCAAATGCTCCGCGCTGGAACTGGCTGAAGAAATTTCACAAGATTTCACAAGATCTAAGCGTATAAGTTTTAGTTTGATTGTAAAGCCAATATAGTTATGTACGCTGAGAGTTTAATTAACATGACAAGCCAAATTTATTATTTAATTCGCTTTAGTTTTGCATAATTATAACTTTGGTGAGCTGACAACAACAACAACAACTACAGAAACATCGGCTACATAGTCTTTACTTTACAGACTGTGACTGGGCTCAATTAAGTATACCACATGTTGGACGCGGTCAAGGTCGCATTTACGTTTGTCGTGCACATTACAACGACAACAAAACTATAACAACTATGCATAATAATAATAAGTAGTGAGAGCAACAACAATAAAAACAACAACAACAACAACTGCAGAAACTCTAACAATGGCCAACCCGACTAAGCGCAAGACAATTGAAATAAACCAAAGAAATGCTAAGTTTACCAAGACGAACTGCGAAATACTCTTGGAGAGAAAAAACGGAAGTGAAAAGAGAACTTCTTAGAAAGAGTTAAAGGCAGCGAATAATTTCTTAAGCAAATATGCAAAGGAAACCCTGAATCGGAATTCAATATATAGTCTGATCCATAGTAGGCTAAGAACAGGCAAAGGAACTCAAGTCAGATGAGAGAAAGTTTGAAGAAAATGATTAGAATGAATATAGTCTAGAAAACGATGTCAAAGAGGGAGATACAAAGCTACTATTCTCATGCACATTGAGGTCCCAGATCATTCAGGCTCTTAAAAAACTGCAGATGAGTGTAAAATTTGCTAGAAATCCAAGTTACCTTGCCTACTCCCTATCTCTCTCTCTCACCCTCTTTGATTCTGGTTTATCTATCCAAAGGACTACACAATATCAACTATTATTTAATAAAAACAGCTGCTAAATTAGTTTCCAATTTTTCCTATATTTTCTTTATTAGAAATCTATCAAATTATTAGGGTATTAAGCGAATTGTATGACTATCCTTGAGAGGAAGAGGCCTATTCCGTTAGCATTCAACCTGAATATGTTCTTTGATTCAATCAATGAAAACACCCTGTCTGAAGGATAGATCCAGAGGAGCCTTTCAGCCTACGAGTGTGAAAGCTTGTGGACAACTGTGTTGCGAACATATTTGGTTGTTTTAAGAATATTCATTCATGATTCATCACTAAGTCAGTATGACCCTACACTGAGTTAACTTTGAAGAAAAGATAGTGCTTTAGAATGTATCATAGCTGACAATGAGAGCCAAGCGCTGAGTATGACACACACCGCGGCGACAGCCACCGCTGTGATGATGATTATTAAATATACATTTGCACATATGTACTACAATGTTCATAGTTTCATACAAAAAATTACTTGCTAACACAATTTTCATTAATGAAATTAAAGCGAGTTGCCGCCGCCCCTGCTGCTAGCCAAAGCTACTGCCAGCCCGCCTCTGTTTACCAAGCAATTAAAGCAGCTTCAGTCAGCGGTTTCACCTTCGGCTTGGCCACAAGGCTCAATTGCCGATTAACTCTCTGTTGATTGTTGCTCATGTTGTTGTTCTTGTTGTTGCTGTTTGGATATTTAAGTTCTGTGGCTATTTTCGTTGTTGTAGATTTAATTCAGAGAGGACATTGCGTAATTCGCCAAGCACGTTGTCAAAGCAGTGCAATTGTTGCATGTTAAAAACTATCACAGCTAAGATTATTTTGACAGCTTCAATGAGCTCTTGTTATGGTGCTAGTCGCGCTCTCAATGCAAATTGGCTAAATGACAAAACCAGCTTCATAATTAAGTAGTTTATCTATACCAATTCCCACTTCTTCCCTACCCCGCTCCGGCACGCATAACAAGAACAGCAACACCCCTTTAAATGATCGTAAATTAAATTTGCGTATGCCTTGCAGCGTTTTGTTGTACTCTTAGAAGAGGTATGACGGAGGATATATAGATCACTATATCATAAGCATGATATTAATATCATCTGATATGAATTCGTTTTGTATAAGAATGATATTCATAGTATCAGAAATAAAGAGAGAAACTGATATACACTAGAGTTAGACGTGGGTCAGCATGATAAGCGGAAGCCCCGAAAGCTGCCTCTGAGGTTGGGATATCACAAGCTATTTATCTTAGAATTCAGAAAGTTAATTTACTTGAAGAAGAACTCCAAGCTGTTTTCAATTCGGCCAGGATTTTCATATATGTATTTATTTTTCTGCAAGGGCATACAATATTCGACTTACTTCAACTCTCTGTGCAGCCTTTGTTTTTGTGTTTCAGTTGTATTTTTTTTCAGTTGTCTATCACCAAATTGTATGCAAATTGTCCATGCGCATTTTTCATGCACACACCGTGAGAGGAGATTTATGAGACAGATTGTTCAACAGACGTGGTATGTTGTCGTTAGCCACTTATTGCCTATTAATTGAATCTGCTGTTTGGTGTGGGTGCTAAATAGAGTACACCTACTACTTAATACATAAGATCCCCCCCTCACCAACAAACACCACCTTAAACACAAACTGCGCTTGCATCTATGTAGATTAATTTGACTTTCACTTTTTGTGTGGCCATTGTTATTGTGTTCTAATTGAGATTGAGATTGTTCTAGACTTTGGCGAGAATGTGTAGAGTCAAAGCATTGACTCTTTGGTTACTCACCCTGAACTTGGGTTGAAATTTAATTACAGATTGTGAGACATATTGCGATCAACACTAGATCATGATCAATGATTGAACACCTGTAGAAGCTGTGTGGGCATTTGTAGAGATGGAAACGTGAGAAAGTCATTTCAAAAGTTCAGATTAAATTCAAAGTGTGAGAACTAATATTTCTGGATTATTACAAATGGATCGCTTTACCAAAGGTCGGAGTATTAATTTTGTAATTGTCGAAGTTTCGGCATTTTGAACTACATTGCACTGTTTGGTAAACATTTTTGGCTGCTGTCATCGGGGAATGTTTACCATGGATACGTAGACTGCAATGTAAGCTAATCTTCAAATCATACCAAAAATTTTGAGTTGAAGTTACGAGAATCTTTTCTAAGATGAAAGCGAGTAAGGAACATTCTACAACTCTAAGCTTAGAAAATGCAGCATTATAGTACCTGAACTGGCTAATAACGATAGTTGTGCTCAAATCAGAGTCTCATCTCTATATGTATTCTATAGCTCAAAATATCTTTCTATGAAATTCATTGACTTTGGCTCTCATGTTTACAGCATTCTGAAACAAAAACCGAAAAGTAAAATAAGATCAACAGCGCACTATAAAAAGTCAATTAGACTTAATGATAGTCGCAGATAAAAAAAAACACATAACATTTCATATACATACTCGCCGTCGTATTCGTACATACGTAAATCAACCAGCTTTCAGCCACAAAAACCATCTACAATCAAACATCAGATTCGATTTCAGTTTCAGGGCAATAACAGCAGCTCACAAATTCTGTAATCGAGGAAGCTGTTGAGACAACAAATACTACAGCCGACTGTTGGGCAAACGACTTGGTCGAGTATTTTCCAAGCAAAAAGCAGTTGTCGCCGTTGAGTTTTTCAAATGCGTCGGGTTTTGTGTAAATTCAGTCATTAAAATTAATAAGACAATTCAAGTAACGCCCCAAGTGGAAGACGGAGCACCAGAGCGGAGCACCCAGATCCAGCAAGAACTGGCCAAACGACCAATTTCCAAGCGTTTACATTTGCCCAATAGCTTGGCCTGCAGGCGGATGTGGTTATTAAATTCGATAGCTAAGATCTAATAACACGGCATTTGAGTGATTTTTAATGGTGTTGATATGGACAAAAAAAAGATAGACACCGCCATATGCCGATAAGCGCAACTGAATCTGGATTTTAATAAAACGGCTAAACATGTTAACCCCTTAATGTGTGTTATAGTCGCATTCAGTTGATATAATTTATATCGATTTTTTATGTCATTGAATTTTATTATAGACAGCGATTATTTTGGACAACCTTAAAGCAGATATTTTTTGAAAGAGAAGCTGAGGAAGGCAAGGAAAGGAAAGCAAAGCTATCATTCTCATTGATGTTTAGACTGGTCAGAAGTTGAACTGTCGACTCGCCTCTACCTTAACTCAATTCTGCAAGGATACATTTTTAATCTGTTCCACTAAGTTTGGTTTGTAAACTATATGTGATGGTTCTTAATACAAACTCGCTGAATAAAATGTTTTTTAGCAACCTTTTGGAATTAAAATAAGCATGCCTTTGTTGAATGGCAAAGCATGGAAATTTCTAACCAAATGACTTAAGCAGAGTCCCTCTACGGAATATAATAATGATAGCTACATAGTCCAATTTCACAAGGACTTTAGTGGGTTAACTTCCTAACTAACACACAAGCAGTCTCACAGTCCATTCGTTGTTATTCCTTCGGCTAATTAAGCTACATGTTACCGCCGACATACTGTGTGAGCTAAGCTGAGGTGTGCACCTCCTGTGCACCTCCAAATACCTCGACGAATCATCAAACTGAAAGCAAATTTCAACTCCATATGCGAAATGCCAAACCGGCAGCTGTGGACAAGCTCAGCATGCTGCTTTGGACGTCGAGTTTCATTAATTAAACTATTAAGTATGCTTGTCCAAACGTCAATATTATGTGTTTGCATTGCCCGAAGCCAACAACTTTTCAACACTTCTTAAATATACCAAATGAGCAAAAGAAACTAATTCATATTTGGCTTAGCTCCGATTAGTTTTTAAGTGTGAAGTGATAAAAGATGTTGTTGTAATTCTATCAATGATAGGCATGAAATCTTCGAGTTTATACAAACAGATCGTTCGCAAGAGGTCTGGAGATTCACATACAAAAACACCAGCGTTGATAGTATAATAATGAACATGCTTTTGACCTCTGTCAGACGATACAGTAGTAGTCGAAGTGAACCTAGATTGTAAAGCATTTCTCTATTTTTTTCTATTTACATATTCTTTGAAGGAATTTAGCCAACTCACCTTTCACACTCATCACTAGGGTTCTTTAACAAGCAACTTTTAGCAAAGCTAAAGTCTCTTTCTGTGTATTTCTGAGCATCCCCTCGTTGAAGAAGGAAGTATCTATCTAAGCTACAATTTACTTTCACAGCTCAAAAATCAAATTAAATGAAGTCTTGTCTTTATGTCTAGATCTCTACTTACAAATCATTTAGAATAAGAAACAAGTCTTACCTACTTTTGCGAGTACGAAAAATTTAGCAACCAAAATTAAGCTCTCAGAAAAATACTTAGAATATCTTTCCTTTCCGCATTAACTGACAACTCAATATTGGCTTGGCTTAGCATTTTTGTTTTCTACTGTTTTTGGTTAAATGCAGTTAATTAACTCATTAACCAGCTGGAGGCATATATGGCTGCCACATTTGTAGTACGATTTTGATTAGAAATATCACGACCTGTCAAGGGTTAAAGTCAGCTTGAAAGTTGTGCCAAGCTTTGGTCCAAGCTTTGCTTTACGTTGCCGCCTGAAAGTAGGCTATATTTTAGTTTTAAGCGAACTGCATTCAATGAAAACACTGTAAATTGCTTAGTCATTTAGCCGCTCTATATAGACCGATTCTGCAGGCAGTTAACGAGTGTTGCAATTTGGCATCGTAACGCCAAGATTTATCCCAAACTATGCTAAGCAGTCTAGTGATTTACAGCTCATTATGACAAGTGCAGCTCAAAGAACTGCAGCCGCCACCTCAGGCTCAGGCTTAGACCAGCTGTTGGCCAACTAACTGAAGCAAACTTGTCGACTCATAAACATCAGCAATAAGAGCAGCCAGCTGATTATATCGTTAACTAGCTGTCAGCGCGTTGTAATGGCTTTTTGGCTTTTGGCTTTCAGCTTTTAACTTTTGCTGTTTGCCGTTGTATGTTGGCTTCTGCGTTTTCTCATATCTAATTTAATTAGGCCCAAGGTCGTGGCTTAAATGGGCTGGGAAGTTTAAAGTTTCAAGCTGCTGAGAATGCGAAGGCATGCCAAAAAGAGTCACTACCAATTTGCGTGGCCAAAGTATCAACAGACCACGACGGCCTGCCGGGAAAACTTAAGGTAGCACACACAAGATCATGCAAAGTGAGGCGAAGCGAGGGCGTTGCGAATATGCCGGTATTTATGCTAATGCGAATGCTGCTGACTTCATTGAGTGTGTGCCATAATATGGTCTGGCCTGGCCACAACAGGAAGGGGGTAAAGCAACGCCAACAGCTGTCGCACTCAAGTAAAAAACTTGGCAAGAAAATTGGAAATTTTTTTAGGCTGGACATTGCAAGCGCCGGTTGCAGGTGTTCACAGTGTGTGCTAAAGTGGTGCGTGAGTCGTGATTGTAAGTAATCGTGATGTAAAAATCGGGCTACACTGAGAATATATACTGATAACGAGGGAAAAATATCATCAATATTAGCTGTTACAAAGATTAGTTACAATTGATTATAAAGATAAAGATAGCATAAACATTTTCTTATACAGAGATCAGATACAATTTTGAGAAATAGAAAAGTATTCATAGGAAAATCCACCCTTTGCTGGATTATTTTAATGAAAGATATCTGCTATAATCATCTTGATATACACATCTTATTGTAGCCTGATAATTTTTAAGGTTTATCGTGTGGATATAGCTTAAAGTAAAGTATCGTTTCAGATAACTAATCTAATTTCGTTAAATTTTGAAGTCACTTCAAAAACGAAAGTGGACAAATTTAGGTAACAAATCTCATAAAAAAGGAATTCATATTTCAACAATCAGTACCCATATCATATTTAAATACCTTCATCTAAACTTAATACAATATCTTGCTGAGTAAATTTCTTTAGGAACAGGTCCACCCTAAAACGAGCCATTAGAGCAAATAGACCAGCAAACCCAGCAGCTCATTTCAACTGATTTACGGCCACAAGTGGGCCAAACTGGTGGGTGGATTTCTTACTGTGATTTGCCTTTAAACCAACTAACGAAATCATAGCCACCAGCACTCTAATGATGTTTATGCGCCTCTGGTTTAAACAGCGCCACTCAGTTACGCCCAAATGGGTCACTAATGAGCCGTTGTCTAGGTCTGGGAAAGAAAAGTCAAGCCAAAAAGTAAACAAAAAACATGGCCAGTTTGGGCTGATGGCTCGATTGTTTGTGCCAATTCTAACGTAAAGATGATAATTCGTCTAGTTAGCTGGGGCTATAAAACTGAGTAGCTTCTTCAGCATTGGTCATAGTATCAAGGCAGCTGCCGAGAAGCTAACCAAATTGTTTAAACAGCAAAAATGTTTAAAATTGTGAGTCATTTCAAGTAAATCAAGGATTATGGGACTTAAGAATATCTTCATTTTGCAGTTGTTTCTGTTGTTCGCATTGTATGCGGCCTTAACCCAGGCTCGTCCTCATCCCAGCTATCTGCCTAGCTATGAAGCGGTCGAGTATGCACCCACAGTGCTTGGTTATGAGTCCTTGGCACTGCCTGCTGCCGTCTCGCATCAGAGCTCGACGGTGGTGCACGAGAAACGCCCCTACTGGCGACCCATTGTGGATCATACTCCGCTCTTGAAGACCTACGGCTCACCAGCACTGTCCTATGCAACCTCACCCTTTGGGTATGGCAGCAGTGGTTGGTATGAGCCAGGCTGGGGCGGCGCCATTGGCACAGTTGGTTATCCCAGCATATATCTGAAGTGAGGAACCTAGGAATAATGTTTTTGGAGTTGCAATAAATTCAAGTTTCTATGTGGATTTAAAGTTACTTTATTTTGTGGGACACAAGTCAACAAGGAGGCATCAAAATCTTTCGTTCTCATATGCTAGGAAACAGTTTCTCACCAGGCACTGGCGGCGTAGGTCAAAGGAGCATGATGCAACACGGGTGCGGCTGCAGCATAGGTAAGTGGGGCGGAGTAGGCCACAGGAGCGGAGTACGCAAGTGGGGCAGAGTAGGTGAGTGGGGCAGAGTAGGCCACTGGCGCAATGCTCCTGACAATGGGAGCAGGCGCGGCCACAACATGGGCTGGAGCGGCAGCGTGCACTGAGGTCTTCACGACGGGAGCAACCACATCCTCTACAACTGGGGTGCTGTGCACTTGGGTAAGGCTCTGATGGGAAACGGCTGTGGGAACACTCTTCACCACGGCTCCAACCTTAGCCAGGGCGGGCTCCTGAACAACTGTGGTCAGGGGAGCGCTATAGACGAGTGGTGCGGCAGCCAAGTGACTGGGAGCAGCGGCAGCAACGGCGAGCAGAGCAGCGAGAACGAACTGTGGAAGTATGGGAATGTTTAAGTGTACCGAATTCAGCCAGAATCTATAATTTCTTTACCAATTTGAACATCTTGGAGTTGGGTTCTTGGACTTGTGTCGTAGAATAGCGTTGAAATCTGAGTGTGTCGACTGACAGATTGTCACTGGCTTTTATACTTGAACTTGATTTGGCTCACACATACATACACACATTCAGACGCACACAAACACATGGACAAACATTCAGGCGGATACCAATAAGTGCGAAAGGTAGTAAGTACGTGCCTGAATGGATTCTTGTCTTCTTGCAGACACGCAGCCGCAAACCAGATTATTATTCGGGGCCAATTTCTGCTTCATTATGTGCTTATGTACGGCCTCGCACTTGTGTCCCCCCTGAAATCCGCAACAACTTTGTGGTTAAGCAGATGGAAGACCAAAAGTCCCAAGCAAACCCAACCCACTCTTATTTTCATTTCAAAAAACGTTGCTCATTAGTCTCACGTAGTATTGCTTCCATGTGGCCCCCATTTGGATACATTGATCTGGTGTTTATGTTGAAAAGTTGTCGCCACACTCCGAAGGGGGAGCTGGTAAGGGAGCTGGTAATTTAAGCGACTAATTATTATCTAATTGTTTTCGGTCACATTCAGCACTTTCAAAAAGTGACGCAGTTGAGAACTCACTTCCAATTGAAGGAGTTTTTACATGGGGACTTATCCATTCAAGGACGCTACTATTATTTAACAAAATGTAATCCAGTTACCAAATTACTTTTTCTATTAATAGGTAATTTTTAGAATATTTTTGAATAGATGAGATCATAGATTACAGCATGATTTGCATAATATGTAATGCTGACAAAAGCTGTCACAGCAGTGATCGCTCAGAAAGTTGATTACAGTGAGAAAAATTAATCGAGTTTTCATAAGGCATAACAAATTACTAAAATAATCAAACAATTCTGTGATATGTTATTACAATGGGATAGAAATACAATTTCCAAATAACCATATTAAATTTATTATAATCTAATGTTACCAGTCATTTCACAAAGAAAAGTAAATTCCATCTGATTTCTGGGAATGGAATGAACCACTTCTTCCTTAGAACGCTCGTCCACTTGTTCCCAGGGCCATATAAAAGCAGCTGTCTGCATTTCCACTCCATGCAGTTGCATATCCGACTAAAGACAAGGTCAAGCAACATGTTGAGAATTGCATTATTATAATCCTAAAATAGTATAATCTTGACCCTCCATTGATTAGCTGCTGATCTACATCTTGCTGATGCCACTAAATTGGGCACATGACCTTAAATTTGCGAAAGATGATTGGAAACGCATTCAATTGTACATACGTGAGCTGATGCTGAACGCTCCCTCAGCGATGAAAGGAGTCTCTGATGTACTCAAAGGGCCCCTTCAAAAACTGAAAGACAGAAAACCCAACTAGGAAATTGCAGCAACAGAAACCAATTGTGAAATTCTGAATCTATATTTAGGAGCATGCAGTAAAGTCTCTAAATAGATACACTTTGACAAGGAATTGTTGATGTTGTTGTTGATGACAAACCTCAACTGCACTTAGACTATGGATGGATCTTTATGTTGTCATTGGTCTACTTCCAACCCCCAAAACAACCAACTTCAAGCGTTCAAAAGAATGTAAGTCCTTTGTCAGCTCAAAGCAGTTTATAGACAAACAAGTATTATCTCCGATATCCCAGGTACACTTATGAAAAGCCAATGATGAAAATGTACAAATTGATTTCAAAAGTAAAACATTTATTCGTAATTCTTATCACAAAACGCCGTCCAACAATCCACGAATCCCGATCATTGTGTCTCTTGCTTAGCTTTACCAAACACCAGTGGCTGTGTAGGTCAGCGGCGAGGATGCAGCGATGTGGGCAACAGGAGCTGCGGCATAGGTAGCGTGGGCAACAGGAGCAGCGGCATAGGCAGTGTGGACCACTGGAGCATGGGCAGCATAGCTGGTGTGCACGACTGGAGCAGCAGCGTGATAGCTAACCACAGGTGTGGACTTGACAACTGGAGCCACAACATCCTCGACGACATGAGCATGGCTATGCACCACCGACTGACTCTGATGGGAGACAGCAGTGGGTATGCTCTTCACGACGGCACCAACTTTGGCCAGCACAGGCTCCTGGACAATTGTTGTGGCCGCTGGTGCAGCGTACACCAAAGGAGACTCATACAGATGACCGGGACGGGCAGCAGCTACGGCGAGCAGAGCAGACAATACCACCAACTTGAACATTTTTGCGTAAATGGGTTAGGTCTGTATTGACTGATTGAATTGAGTTTCTGGCGAGAACTGTTTGTGGTTGCTGGATTGCAGCGGCTGTTTATATAGCACGGAGCTGAGAGCCAAAGAGGTGACCTTCAATTTGACGGCAGCACTCGCACCCGCGTCACAATTGAAAACCAAAATTCAATTTCAAAGCCTCAGACAAAATCTCGCTGCCTCTGCGGTGGCTGCGATTAATAAGCAATTAGCGTCGGTGGACGGCTCAGCTTCCAGCCAGCAAGCACCAGCGCAGTCGAACCAGCTACTGTTCCGTCATTAGACACATTATGCCCTTAAGTGGTTCATAGCTTGGCCTACACCCTCCTCCCACTTGAATGTCCGCTGCATTACTTGCACTTTGAGTGCGTGACTCTTTTTGTGGGCTGCGTGTTCTTTCAGGGTCAACGACGGTGTCAAGTTTCGGTTTGCTCGCTTCGATTTCAGATTGTGTTTCTGATTGCGATTTCAATTGCAAGTCTCATGCTTTATTGTCTACGTCCAGGGGCAGATTAGTTCGACGACGTAGACGTCGCCAGGGGCAGTTGTGCCCAGCTCGTAAAGTTTGTAATTAAACTGTTCGCTTTTGGCAGTTGCTACTGCTGCCACTATACAATTTGAACAATATATAAACCGTAGCCTCAGGTTGTCCCATTATCAGTCAACTTCGTTCGCTTCCACAGCAGCAACACAGACCAAAACACAAAAATCTCTTCAAAATGTTCAAATTGGTAAGCAATCCATTGTCCAGTCAGCCGTTTAGATGCATCAATAACCAAGTCCAACCCCTCTCCAGGTGGTGTTGTCTGCTCTGCTCGCCGTAGCTGCCGCTCGTCCCGGTCATCTGTATGAATCTCCTTTGGTGTACTCTGCACCAGCGGCCACAACGATTGTCCAGGAACCTGTGCTGGCCAAAGTTGGTGCCGTCGTAAGCAGCATACCCACTTCTGTCTCCCATCAGAGTCAGTCGGTGGTGCATAGCCATGCTCATGTCGTCGAGGATGTTGTGGCTCCAGTTGTCAAGTCAACACCTGTGGTTAGCTATCACGCCGCTGCTCCAGTCGTGCACACCAGCTATGCCGCCCATGCTCCAGTGGTCCACACTGCCTATGCCGCTGCTCCTGTGCTGAAGACTTACGCCACGCCTGTTGTGTACAATGCTGGCTGGTAATTAGAAAGGACGAGGATTACTGACCAAACGAGTTGGCTGGACGGTTAAGAAATAGCGAATTTGTAAATTAGTTTTCTGTACATAAATCGAGTTTAATTGCGAGTAAAATGTGATTGCCAAAAAATAGCCCAAATACTTCGGTCTTTTATTTAAGCAACAGATTTCAATTGGAATGCATTTAGTATCCGCCATACAGTCTTGACTTCAGCGGCATCAAAGGACTTCGTTTTAATCAAATAAATGGAGGTGCGATATATAATTCAAAATCTAAGGCAAAATTGCGGCTTCATCCAAGAGTAACCTGCAGTAAATATGGGAAGGAAATGGATCTGCAAAATATTGATACTAAACTTTACAAGATATGAAGAAATCACATGCAGCAATGGAGTCACTTATCTTAGGCTGAGACCCATTCACAACTTCATGGATTCTACTCGTATAATAATGTAAGATTTCCGAGGTTCTTATATACGAATAGGTTATATAAAAAGGGTAAACAATTCTCGGAAAGCACATAAGCTTAAAAGCATTTTCATTCAGAGATTTTAATATTTACAAGGGAGCTTATTATCTGTTGCTCAGATTCGATTCGTTTACCATAGCTCGAAAGTGACATAGTTGGCGGATCTTTTGCAGAACCTTTGTGGGATATTCCATATGGTTGATTTTGAGGTTTAGGGTCGAAGTGATGATGACTTCTGCCATCATATTGCCACAAAAGGTGGCCTAGAAATATTGAACATTTTATATCTCACAAAAGAAATTCGGCAAATCACTTTCTCAACTTTGTTTCAAATTCTGTTTAACAAAAGAAAACGTTTGTATCCAAATTTCTGAATACTCAAATAGAACATTTTTCCATAATTTACATTTGCAGATTAAAAAGAAAACAATTTCCCTTACTGCAGATCGCCGAACCTGTTCTTCTACAAACTATAACAAACAAAATCAATCTGACATCATTAGGATACTGTGCATAAATCATATTTTTTATTTACATCAGTCGAAAAGGATAGAAGAAAAGCAAAAACAAAACTTCAATAGAGAAGAAGAAATTTTCCTTGGGCTCTGGACTGCGTGCTGCTAAATGCCATCCAGGGGATATCAAGCTCGGGCTTACCAGGATGGACCAGACCAGCCATGACCAGACCAACCGTGCGATAGGACCGTTGTGTGCAGAGCTGGTGCCGCATAGGTTTTGATAATGGGCGCCGTATAGGTCTTCAGCACAGGCGCCACAATTGGCTGAATGATGTGAGCCGAGCTGTGCACCTGGCTAATACTCTGATGGGAGACAGCACTGGGTATGGTCTTCACAATGTGGCCCACCTTGGCCAGGGCTGGCTCATGGATAATAGCTGGAGCGGCATAGCTATGTAGAATGGGTCCAGCCTCCAGATAACCCGGACGAGCGGCTACCACGGCGAGCAGAGCAGACAACACCACCTGCAAATAAGTAGATACGGGCTTAAGGATATGTGGCGACTTAAGACTTGTGCTAGGACACTCACCAACTTGTACATTTTGCTAATCCTGGAGTTCTTTGAGAGCTGTTTGAATGAACTGTTGTAGGTCTGTGTTGACGCGTCGCCAATTTGTGTTGCCAACTCTAAATCCACGCCAGCTTATATACGCCACAAAACTCCACACTCGGATCTCTACGAGCAGCATTAACAACAACTACAAAAACCGATTCCAAAAGTGCAGAAAATACAATAATAATAATTTTTTTAACTTCAACATCGTTAAGAAAAGCTGAAAAACAACGCCAACGGCTAACGGAGCTGGCCGAAGACTGTCCAGAAAGGCGGTGGAGCAAAGGGTGGGGCAGGGGCACAGAATGAAATCTGCCAAAAGTTTGCATGTGCAGCAGCTCGCTCACAACAAGAGCAGCAGCAGCAGCTGATCTACCATTGTCTGCTCCGAACGACGCTTTAGTTTTCCGCCAGACGCCGTCCCGCCCCACTTATCCAGTGCCCACTGCCCAGCTAAATCCACCACATTGCAGTGCAGGCCCCATTAAGCCGCCGCCTTGTATACCTCACACAAAAACCAGTCAAAACAAATGTCTAGCCGTTAACGTCGGCGTCTGCTAACTTAGTCACTAACCCGTCGCCGCCCCCTATCCCACTCGCCTAACATTTGCGACAGTTGGCCACTTGGCCAGTTGGTCAGCAGCCGTCTTGCATCTTGCATCACCACGCTCCAGCCCCAGTCCAAGCGCCGTTTTGCTGAAATTTGTGTTTGTGTCTGTCATTTTCCTCAAAGTTTTGACCGTGAAAATTGTTGTGCTGCCATGTTCGTTTCTTTGCCACGCACAACGACATCAACAACAACATGCTCAGCTACGAAAACAACAATTACAACAACTAGTCCAAGTTCAGGTCTACGCACTTGCGTGCATGTCATGGTTGCCATAACTTACAGTTTCTTTTTTAGACGCAGCCGTAATCTCATATATGATATCTTATTTGCAAGGCGTGTAGTTTGCTAGTGATGAAAGCGTTTACAATTTAATGTGAGATATTACAAAGCTATACAACTATAAGCAAAACAGTAAGGATCTTCACTATGTCATGTAATTAAGCGTATTTACAAAGGTGTAAGTGAATGTGTTCCAGTATTTGCTCCGAAAGTTGTGCAAAGTATTCATGGGGTCATTTGTAGTTCATCAAGGTGAACGTTTGGTAGCATTAAATAAAAAACGATACAAATCGTAAAAATCCCCAAAATTATCATAAAGAGAAAGATCCAGCTTAAGAACGCCGTCCCAAAAGTAACATATAGAGCTAAACCTATTTTTGAATTTAGAAAAAATATCAATAGGCTAAATTGAAGCATTTGACTTGACTTTTGGGCTGGTAGAATCGCCATTCCCTACTTCTTTACAAATGAAAACGGCCAACTAAAGATACATAATTGTCAATTTGTTCATGGAATATTAATTGAAGATATGTATTGCAAATTGTTGGATATTTTGTTTTAGAAATCTTTATCTTGCAGACCTGAACATTTTCTCACTATCCAACATCCAGGTATGCTTAGCCTAACTTTAGGTAAGTAACAGCTTCTGTTGAATTTGAAAAGGCATGTGCTTAGGACTACATTGACTTACCGATCACGTATTATGAGCGACCATGGACAAAATGAAAATGAATTTCTTCATATAAAGCTGGCAGAATGTCTCTCTACTCTTTGACTCCACTCTTAGTTATGCTAATCGACTTGCAATATTGTCTGTGGCATAACAATGCCTATAAGAGTTAAGAGCCAACCAACCCACATAGAATAAACAGGCTCGAGATATGCTCTGCTCTGGACTGGTCGGGTTTGGGTCTGGTCGGGCCTGACGTGGTCTGGTCTTGTCTCTGGAGTTCCGCTTTGTGTAATAAGCAAACATCGATAGCGATTTGCGATTGCTCAAGCGGCTTTTGCGCAGGCGCAGCCGTCGCATTTACACACACACACACACATACACATGCAAGTACTGTTATTGTTGGCGATTTGTCAGCAATTTTTGTAGCATGATTAATGATTATGAATATGGCAGACTGGCGACATACATAAGAGCACCTCCCCCACACCCCGAACCCTCCAGCCAGTTTGCTTAGCCTTTGTTTGTTACCCAAAATTCTTGAGTGTTTTTTTTTTAGTGGATTTGCTCTTTCGAGGCATTTCTAGTAAATTCCTCACCAATATCCGGGCTACAGATCTCGCTTGTTGAGGGTAATGCACGGCTTATGGGCCCAGCCCACACACTCTCCCTATCTGTCTGGTTATGGGACAGTCTTGTGACAGTTCTGGCTGGATTGCATAACGACAAAGCAGTTAGAGTGACAACAACTACAACAACAACAACTATCGTTGGCAATTATCATGCTGGAAACCAGTTTTTCTGTCTCCACCTCTCTGGCGCCCCCTTTCTCTGGCTGCCGTATAGACAGCAGCCATTTAGCACCAATTCAATTTCGCTTTTAATTAAAACCATTTGACTTCAAGCCAAGTCTAAGTCTAATAATGAGCAGTTTTTAAATACCGATTTGTGCACCATTTATGAGGCAATTATCAATTATGAATTACCAATGCGTGTTGCTGATCTACGTCAGTATCTGGTGACTTTGAAAATTGTTTTTCTCACAGTTAATTCACTACAAGGTTACAAATTATAAGAATCGGTAAGGCAGATATAGGAAATGAAACAGAGGTGTAGGTCTTTGTGATGGAGTTGGTTGAGTTTACGATGACGTAGTAGGTAGGTCTATAGTGGGGCTTAGAACTTAGTAGGCAATCAGAACTTGTGAGTGTTTCTTGAGGGATTCTTTCAAAAACGGAAAGTCTTGGATAGCCACAAATGATATACTCTAAAGCAAATGGAGAGACAAGTACATTTTGATAGTAGACAGCTACGACACTATACGACGCTATATGGTCCAGTCCACATTTTGACTTCGGTCTATTCCTGTATTCTGCAGAACTCACCTATAGAGGATCCCTTTCTGCTGTCCCTCTTTGTGGCCACCACTAGTTCAAGTCTATGCCAGCTCTGAGCTTCTGCATATCTTGCATCATCCTTAGTTGTAAAGCAGCTTCAATAGCATTAACTTCCTCCTTAGGAATTGTAGAATAATGGAAGCTATTGTTCAACTTGTCTTACACAATATCAACCATATTCCGGAATGCATAATTTCCTTCACCTTAAACACAAATTGGCCGGAATAAGCTTCTCATAGCTGTATAAAGACTAATATCAATTTATTTATATCAAAAACCAAAGCAAATTAGTTTGTAAGCAAAACTCATTCATCTTTTGATATAGTATAATATCTTATACTTTCAAATGACCATTAAGTGCTGCCAAATTGAATATTTTTTTGGCATAAATTGTTTGTCGTACACTGTGTTGTTGTCTAAACTGTCGGCGAATCAGGTTGCCCAAAAGATACACAACTGAGGCAGCCCGGCCCACAGCTATAGCAACAACAATCACATCACGTAGTCGACCTGTCCTGGCATAGTTCAGTCTGGTGTCAGTCAGTCATTCGCTCAGTTAGTCAGTCAATCAGGCAGACAGTCATGGCATGCCCCAACAAATTAAGCTAGAGTTGCCAACAAAAAATATAATAAAAGTTGAGATATTTTCAGCAGGGCGATACTGGTATACACTTTAATCCTTATATATATATATACGCATACAGTAGCTTTTAATTTTTATAACCCGATTTTGCAGGGGATCGCTTCTGGAGCTGCTGAGCAACACTCTTCGATAGTATTCTTGCCCTTTCTCTTATCCTTTTTCTCTCTAGCCTTCCAAAACTCTTCTGTGCTTTCTTTCCTTTTATCTTTAACATTCGATTTCTGCATTGTCCTTATAAATGTACTTATTGTCATACATTGGAAAGTAATTTCTGCTTCCTTTTCAATTTCACTTAACAAAATTTGTCTTAACTTGAATATTCTAGGTTCACTCCAGTAAGCTCTCCATAGACTGGGCTATAATACAACCACATATATGTTTCAGAATCAGATTTCTTCTCTTGCTAATATCATCCATAGTCAACTGTTCATCATAACCTCTGCAAGGGTATTAAAAGAGTTTTAAAAGAGAATTACGCAAATGCAGCAAAAGTGAGAAATGGTTTTTTTTTCGGGTGCTTAAATTTGCGCAGCTGCGAACTGGATTTGGAATTTGGAAACAATATTAAAAGTGCAGCATAGACTTCATTTCATTTCCAGTGCAAATCCAATTCAGCGCGTAACTTTTAGCAGATGTAATTACTCGACTATTCGCGCACAGCTTGAATATGTTGGCCACGCTGGCGTATGCTTAATTTAAGTGAGCAGAATTTGTGGCACGGAATACTTACTAGCAACAACAGGTGGCCATACGCCAGGTGCCATTTGTTGTTGTTGTTGTTGTTTCTGCTTTTGCTGCCGCTGTTGTATATATCTGTAAGGTCAAATGTGTCCATCAATTTAGCTTCGGCATTTTGAGCTCGCTTGACCAGCGGATGTGACTATTTGATGTTATTTATTCATTTCACATTTAATTGAAATAACATTGAAATATCTCCCAAATACAAAAACCTCCTTAGCTTTGCCACAACTTTAAACAGTAGCAGAGATTTCAAGCGATGATTATGGCATGGATAATTAAACGAGCCAAGTTTTTTAAGCCAGCTCTGCCTACTAACCCAGTGAACTGAAAAGCGTTTGCAACATGGGAATGGGAAAATGCTCCAGCAGATTGTGGTGCAACGAGTTGTGTTGCTGTGCTGCAGATGCCAGGCTTCCTGGTTGAGATAAGCGGCAACAATACGAATGCATTCGTTTTATTTAGGGTGTGGGTTTTCTGACCAATTGACCAGAGGGGCCAAAAGGCAGAGAGCCACCCAAGATATCTGCTGATCTGCATCGCTGGGTAAATATTTGTGAGTTGTAATATGCAAATCATGTGGAAAACTTATTAGTTTACTTAACTCTTTAAGGCAATCGATAGCGAAACCTGGTTGACATTTCGATTACACTTGGCTGCTGCTGCACTTGTTCCTCGTCTACCTGCCTGACTACCTGTCGACATTCTAATGAGCTCGTGCCGGTATAGGTCTTGTTCTTGTTCTAGTTTGCCATGACTGTAACATACAGATTCTTCAGCTGCTGCTGCTGTTCATGAACTTTTAGCATGACATCGCACAATTATGGCCTTAAATATCAACACAGTAAAATGAAGTCATCGATCTTGCTGGTTGGATCTGTTGAAATTGGAGTCACATTAGGTAAGAATATAGCGAACTTCTTGTATCCTAGATGCAGATTGCTGTTTCTCACACCATTTCTTATTGTTTGTTTTTGTTTTTTGTGTCTCCATATATTTCTCAGGCTTTAGAATTTTGCATAGTTCTCATATTAGATAACAAGAGATACGATACAACTAATTTCCACGCCAAAATCAGAAAACAGTTGCAGAAAACAACCAGAAGAACAAAAACCAAATCACAATTAAATTGGCGAGTGTGAATTTCCGCTGCCAATGACAAAGTACAGCAAGAAGGAAAAATGTGTGTGTCTACAAGTGGAATATAATAATACTCTATCATTAAGTAACTGAACTTTAACCTTAAGCTTGCCAAATAAAAGCACCTGTAATATATCAAATTGAAGTAAATATTGGATATCTTCAATTTTCAAGTTTATGCCAAGACCAGCCTCCCTAGAAGACAACACTGAGTTGCGGTTTCTTAGCTTATGTTGGCAGATTTGTTTGCATATAAGCAGTTTCCTATTCATTTTCAGATGACAGTTCACCAAACATAAGCTTGATATCAGAGGTGGGGCTGAACCTTTTGAAGAAGTTATGCATAGGGGAATCTGTGGCTTGCATTATTGTCGGATCTTCCAGAGAAGTTACCGTGCAGCGTTGCCGTTCATAGTGAAGTTGGCTTCTGCCTTTGAAGCAACATTTTATTTCTTATCCATTTGGCCATAACCCTCTTATCGTCTTATGTAGGATAACCTGCTATTCCTACAGAAACAATCCCTGGCAGCATTCCCCTGTAGGAGTATAACTGACTACTTTATAATAAGTGGTGTAATATGATTTAAATGTTATATTATAAAGCCAAAAGATTAATGACAGCTTTAAGTTTAATTTCGAAGCAACTAAATGGCCACAGCAGTAAAAACTGTCCTCTCCGAAAAGTGTATAATAAACTGCAAGAAAACAAAAACTTTAAGACCAACAACAATTTGCTAGCTATGTGTACCCAAGGTCGTAGCGGGCAAATGTAACACTGGCATAAATTATGCTATAAGTACGCTTGTTTGTTTGTGTGCTGGCTGCATGTGTGTTGCAAGCGGCAAGTTGCTGTCATGGCCTAACGGTATACCGCGATGAATATCGAAGGCGCAATTGGCAAAGGCAGAAGCGACAAACGTCAACGGCAGAGGCGACAGCAGCGACGCCAACTGCGGCGACCATCAATTACCAATGGCAAATGTTGTAAATACACGAACAACAACAGCAACAACAACATTTAAGACAAATAGAAAAGACAATCACTGGCATAGGAGTACGAGTATCATTATAAAGTTGCCAAAATACACAGAAAGAGACAAACGTTCTGAACAATTCGAGTGAACTATACCATGATGCAGATGCGGCATATTAGTTAGACAAGTAAGCTGAATCGGCCTGGCAAAGAAACCAAGACCAACTTCTTGTTTATCATTAAACCACACAGAAGTAGTTTTGCTCGGAAATTATCCAATCGTTTATAAGCAGTTTATGTGAGTGAAAATCATTTCCAATATACCAATTTCTCGCAGGACATGCACATCTTTTATGAAAGCAGCGAAGCGGTGTAGAAGGTTAGGGGTCAGACAGCTATTTAGTCAACCCAACAACCTGACTTGAACAACAGCACCATTATAAGGCAACTCAAGACACCTGTTGGAACCTCTGGATCTTCCCTTACATGGCAATGTCCTCACCATAAAATACAATGACTGGAAAGTTTTTAAATAAAGATACCACCAGCATATAGAAAAATGTATCGTGAATATTTAAATATAATGTAAAATATATAAAATTTTGTATTTTCTTGGAATTTAAATCTGAACTTTCAAAGAATTTGTATGGCAATTAACAATATATACTAAATTTCTTTGATTTTTGATCGATTACTTTCTATATTTAAACATTTTCAATGTTTTGCAAATGCAAAATTCATATTTAAGGCATATTTCGCACAATAATTGTTAGCAGAATTTGTGATTTGAATGAAAATGAATAAAAAAGTAGTGTTTCAGCAATAAATACATATTTATTTCAAATATATGGTTTCTTAATCTATTAGATAAAAGTCTAGTCCCTCTAACTACCATACCTTCAGGCAGCATTTGTACGAGTAGTATTCGACTTGAGAGCTTATTGAAAGGGTCGATGGATTCAACAACGAATACAAAAACCAAGTTGAGATCGAGGCAAGCTGCAAACAATATAGCGGTTGACAAAACTGCATGCGAAAAGCGGCAACAATCGAAACTAGCTGCAATTACAGTAACGCCAACGCCAACGTCGACGTCGATGAAGATGCCAGCGGCAGCAGTGGCAGCCAGCGGCAACTGCGGATGCAAAAAAGTTCCACAACATTGAAGTCTCTTAGCGCCGGCAGCGAAACGGATATGGCAACTACTATGACTCCAACTGCAATCGCAGTAGACAATGAGAGCATCTGCAACAGTTGTTGTTGCTATTGTTGTTGTTGGCGTCAGCTGCTGTTTAAGATGCAAGTGGCAAGTGTATAAAAGCCACCTAGTGGCAATGAGTGGCATCAGTTGCAAGCTGCAAGTCATTGAGCTATAGACCCCCACACGCAACACCACCCACCAAAACAACATGCTGAAACTGGTAAGGAATAGCCAGGATATCTCAACCATAGATCAACTCACAGCCCACCAAATAATCCTCAACAGCTAATGCCGTTACTGTCATTCTGCGCCCTGGCCGCTGCACGTCCTGGCTTTCTACATGGCCATCATCATCATTATCCGGAATACCCGCTCTATCCGCACCATCATCATGTGGAGCCACTGCATGTGGCCAAGATAGTCCACCTGCCCGCTGCCGTTTCGCATCAGAGCTCGACGGTGGTGCACAGTGTTCCGCATCACATTATTAAGCCAGTGGTGTTGCCCACTGTGGTAAAGACAGTGGTGCATCCGCCAATCATCAAGGCTTACCATGCGGCGCCCATTATCAACTCTTATCATGCCTATGATCCCTTCCATTTGCATCACCATCACGACTTCCATGACTTCCATCATCTGCACTGAGTAAACCAACGAGTATGAAACCACCAACGCCACTATTTAAGCCTGCTGATCTGATGATGATGATGATGATGATGATTATCTGTCGATGATTGCTGATGTATCTACATAGGTACTGTATATGTATGTGTGTGTCACATGTTGTCAAATGTTCAAATCATTGCTATAAGTTGCTGCAAATGTTATATACATAACCCTAGATGATTATTTGTGTACATAAAAGATACAATATCTATAAATATCAAACTCTTTGTGGATGTGTGTGAGTGTATAAGTGTCTATAGCCGAGCGTTGCGCATACGCCGCGTAATCAATATGATACTATTCAATGGCTGTTGATGCTGAACTGCTAACTCGTAATTGATAACCGCAGGCAGGCTGATATTTCTTTTACAAAATCAATCAGTGAAGTCTGCCTAAAGCCGAAGTTTTAATTACACTGTAACACAAAATTGTAATATTTGTCATACATTTTAGAATAGTCGGAATTTTTAAATGAATTAATTCATTTGGAAAACGATGCGCTTATTCTGTTATTCTTAGGATGATCGAATGGATTTTTTTGATTTTCTTTGATTACTTTTTTCTGCAAAGATAAAAGAAAATTTCATTTAACTCGTTTCTTTCATTCACTTTCATTGGGACTTTGAGTTGGAGTTCAATTTTATTATTTGTCAGATAGATATACTTGCATAGCCCCCATAGCACCCACTTTTCATAATGAAATCAAATCAAACTTGATTAGGAACGGAAGTTTACTTGACACAGGCTATTTAGCAGTTGAGCAAAGCTTGACTGCTGCGCTCTTAGTTGTTTGAAATATAAAGACGATTCTTCAAAATCGAAAAATATAATTCCTTAAAATAATGAATGATGTTAATACATAGTTTAGACGAAAAAGCATCTCTAAAAAGCTAAATTTAAAGTTCAATTCAGTCCAACATGAAATGGTTTCGAACCCAATTTGGTATGGCTTGGATGAAGATGAAGTTATGATACTAAGTGTTCGTTTTGGAAGATGTAAGATGTATTTGATATAGTGTCCCGATCTAAATTTAATTTAATCAGCGGATGTGGGGGTTCCTCCAAATTTAGTTTGATTTGGATGAAAAACAGAGGAGTTATGCTTCTAAGTTTTAATTCTAAAAAAGGTTACATAGGAGCTATATGATATACTGGTCCGATCTGGATGAAACTCGAACTTGACCAGCGTGCTGACAAAAGAAGCATCTGGTAAATTTCAGCTCTGCAGCTTTTAAGACTTCTGAGATTTTGGTGTTGAAACAGACAGACAGACAGACATGGCTATATCAAATTCCCCTGGTATAAAAAGACAATAAAGGATAAAGTGGTGATTCTACTTTTACTTTAGGGGCTACTAACCGCAGTTCTTTAAAGAAGGTAATCTTGAAATTTGTAAACAAACAAGAAAGGAAGGGTAACTTCTGGTAACTGAAGCTTATATACACCTTTACTGTATATAAGCTTCAGAGGCTTCTAAAACTGGCATTTACCAAATTTGATACAATTCGGATAAGAAACAAGTTTGCTGTACTAAGAGTTCATTCCGAATCGGTCGGTTATATGGGGGCTATGTGATGTAGTGGTCCGATCTCAACTATTTTTACATATGAGCAGCTTACAGCAGCAAGAAGTCTATGGCGAAAATTACAAGTCGATAGCTTCAAATTTGAGAGACTAATTCGCATAGAAACAGACGGACAGATGGTCAGAAGGACAGATGGACAGACAGATGGACATGGCTATATCGACTCGGCTTGTCATGCTGATCAAGAATATATATACTTTATGGGATCGTAGATGCTTCCTACTATAATACCCTCTGCAAGGGTTGCCTTTGTCATTATTATAAGGAACACATGTCAAATTCAGATACATTTTTATGACTATAGACGACTCCTTTGACACATTAGTGCAAGCCCATTGTTGTTAACCACTTCAGCTAACCACACACTCGGCCACACGCTTATTGTTTACTTTTTTAGCACATGTAATCAATGGAATCATTCGATATCCCCAAGTAAAAATCATGGGAAATGCAGCACAATACATGGATGACACACGGCACACATATCCCATAACTCTACTTAATATGCTTGAGTGTGGCAACATATATACAAATAGTTGATACTGGCAACGTTATGCAAATCAGTGCATCTGCAGCAAAGCCAGGCAGCTGAGCTAGCTAAATTGTGTGTGGAGATATAAGTGCCGCATGACTGTTACGCCTCTGCCAATTGAATTTTATAAGCGGAAAAGCAAAAGTACTTTGTATAGAAATGCACTGAATCCTACTGCTTTGCCTTGCACTTACGAAACTCAGTTCAAAGTTGAATATGTTATTGTAAATTCACGTTGCAATTTGGTTTATCTGAGTATAGCTTTGAAATTTGCACAACTTTTGCATAAGCTGGTTAATGGCAAATGCTAATTTGATGCCAATTATATACATTATAAGTTCAGAACAAGTTAGAATACGGCAGTTAAGAGTGTTCGATGGAATGATACGCTGTTTGCTTTAAGAATGTCATATTTATAGCATATTGAGGTGTTCATGGTAAGCAAGTTAGACGACAACCCAAATCTCACTCAAGCGATGCTGTTAGACGACCTTACAGCAAATGTGATACGGCGTCTGCTTAAGGCAATACACATTTGTAAGCTTAACTTTACATAAAAAAAACCTATTGATGATGACAAAAACCGTCCAAACTTATGTTTCTCTTAAGTAAATTTAAGTCGGCCTACCAAATATTCTGACTCTAGCTTTCATTTGAAGAGAACTATAACCACAAACAAACTGAGGGGAATCGCACATACAGAATATACTCAACTTGCCTTTGAGCACAGGGTATACACAGCTCAACAGTTGGAATTGTTGTTTATGGAGCTTGCCATAAGCCTAAGCAAATCAGCCACTCTGATATATTTAAGCCAAAAAGCTTAGCAATTGGGCGTTGCTAATTGACAGCAAACTAAATTCATATATATATAAATTCATATATATAGATATTTATAAATAATTATACCCATTGTGGGTGGCAAATGTTTGCAAACAGAGTTGATTTCTGGGATGTAATCGCTTCCTAGTTGTGAGCATTAAAAACAAATTAAATCAATATTAATGTTTGGTACAATGTAGCCCTGAGTAGCTTGCCAAATTAAAGGCGAATCTTTTGTAAATAATTTGTTCATAAAGTTCGCTGACCGGCGAATGAAAATAAACAATTGGCAAGGTAAACTTTTTTTTAACTATTTTGGTGGCGGAGCACGTGAGTTATGTTTTTTTCAAGCAACGTTGAAGTTCATTATAAATAAATAGATAAATGTTTGAATTTGGCAGCAAACGAATAACAAAACAAGGTAGAAAATTCAGCTGCAGCATTGGCGATGCTATAAATACACTTCACAATGAAATAAGATAATACTAAGAAATTGCCTTTTGTATTTGATATAACTTTTGTGAGGGGGATAAGCATATGACAAAGGAAATAAAGCATAGAATATTTGTGCATAGATGACAGCCAAATGATATCTGCTGGTGAGATAAGTTTTTGTTCATTTTATATTGCATTCAGATAACAATACCCAAATGCCTCAGTGCAAGTGTTGCATGAAAGATTGTTCTTACCTGAACAATTGCAATATATGTATAAATAGAAAGGGCCAAATCTGAAGCCATTGTGTTAGCAATCTTATATAGATGAAATCTCTAAAGTAGAAATAGACGGGAAATCATATGTCCATACATAAGCACATCTCTCATCATCTGAAGTACCAATATATAGATTATATAAGATAAAAAATACATCTACAAGGCGAAATTGATCTAGTTCATAATTTTATATTGACAAACTTCTCTGAAATAGCCTACGATATAGCTCACTGTAAATTGCATGATGTGTAATTGTCGTAGAATTGCACAAGACAAACTCAGCTTAGTCCGGCAATCCGCAATCGGGCATTGGGCATGCATTGGTCAAGCCCTCCACAAACGACAGCTGACCGGCAATCGACATCGACCCACTGGCAGTCACATTAATCAACGCTTGCCAAGTTGTTACTTAATTTATGCGAACCAAAGGTGCAAAGAGCAGGCAGGCAGGCAGGCAGGCAGGCAAACCGGCAGGCGGCAACTGTCATCGTTTTCCCCGCCCAACCTGACAGCCAATCTTCAAGCAAGCCGCTTAAGCGATTTAATTTCTAGTCGATTCTTTATTTTTTTCCTATTACGACCAGTCTCAGTCTCGTATTACATATTTATTTTATATATTTATTTGCTTGCTTAATTGCATAAATGTTGAAAGAACTCGCGACGCATGCGACAATGTCAAGTATACGACACGTTGCACGACCCGCAATCAAAGCTGAAACTACTTGTACTATCTATGCTCAAGGGAGTTGAACACATAGAGGGGGGTATGTGTAATGCATAGCTACATATCTGGATAGTCGTAAATCATAAGCAAAATCGAATCAAATAGCAACCAAGCGAAAACTGAAACTAAGATGTGGGATAGAGTTGAGAGAGTTGGTTCGTTTTGAGGAACTACAGCAACGGTTCTGCATTGGCTGGCAAAAAAGAAACTAAATACAAACTGCCAAGCTGTCAATAGTTCTATAGATGGTATCAATATTATTTCTTTATAATGATTAGTGCAATGTACAGATACAATTCAGTATCCAAATATGATCTTTGCAGTATAATTTACCTGATACAGGCTTGGATGTTCAAATCGCCAGCGTTATGGTACAAGGCATTGCCATATAACGGTTTTCCGGCCCTTCTGTATTCTTAATATTGCATTGTCTGTGCCTTGGCGCCGTTCAATATTGATTCAAACACTAGTTCATTGGAACCAGGTCTCCTCAAGCGTTGCTCAACTCTGTTTGAGAACAAGTTGCAAATCGTTGACCACATATGAGTAAGTTGAGAACCTGCCCCCGGAAGGGTTTGTGCAAAGAGCGTGTTAAGTGTTTCGTGTTGTGTTTGTTGCCAGGTCAGGGCAAATGCAATGCCAAAGCTGCAGAGGCGTGCAGTTTGTTGTCAATGCACTGCAGCAGCGACCCATTTGTGCTCAGATTCGGATGCGGATTGTTTGTATAAATAGGCCAGTCGTCGATGCATTGTCATGTCAAATCGTTGCAAGCCATCGACACGTATAAAATGTTCAAGCTGGTAAGTTTCACAGCAAATGTGCAGTCCAATGTTATTAAGACCTTAGACTAAAACGCTGCCAACTTGCAGTGTGTTTTCTTAGCTCTGGTCAGCCTGGCTGCTGCCGCTCCTGCTCCTGCGCCTGTGCCAGCCCCAGCACCTGCACCAGGTCTGATTGGACCGCACCTGGTGTCGCCTGGCATTTGGGGACCTGCTGTTGTCGCCGCACCACATGTCGTGAGCGTAGTGCCCAGTGCCATCTCTCATGCTGCCATTACTCAGGTTCATGGTTTGCCATCGCCCGTGCTGGTAAAGAGCGTGCATGGTATTCATCCCCTGGGACCCTATCTGGTTGGTTAAAAGCAATTGGACGAACATAATACACACATACATGCCACACTCCACTTAGGAACCAGCAACAGCTCCTCTACAAAGAAATACTTACCTTCAACAACTTCAACCTGCAAAACATTTCGAGTGCCCTGTTTATGGAAAACAACACAAAGCTAAAAAATCACAAAAAAAAAGATATGCTGATAGAAAACAAAATACTTTTCATATAATAAAATGCAAGCATATTGTAACTGCTATAGCGAGCGTAAAACTAATGGCCTTTTAATTTCGCGAACTGCCCAAAAGTATGCAATGTTACATTTTGACAACTGCAAGCCCGTATAAGACAGCCCATACCACACGTATAAGACAGCTTTCATTGCTGTGATTGTGTTTGTTCCTTCAGTGTGAAACATCATAACAATAAAAGTATGTTTCGATATATCGATATATGCCTGTGTATACTCTTATTTCACATATAAGCCTTGGGAAACTTTTCTAACAATTAAGTTTTTCCAGCGTCTTGACTCCTTCAAAAATTGCCGCAAGACCTAGGAAAAATGTCGCAAGAATCACCAGAATATCCCCGGCGTTACTGCGGCCTTGGCGCACACCTTCTGCGGGCGCCACACAAAACTGTGACAGACGAAAGAATGCTACGATTTGCTCAAAATCTCAATCCGGAACTGCGCCGATCAACGCTAATCTGTGGCAGCTGCTTTGAAACGCTAAAGAATATCTATGAGGTAAAACTGCGACATGCTATAGAGCACCAAAAGCGAAAGATGCGTGCTGAGGTCCAAAACATATCAGATGTGAGTTCCAGTCAGACGTCATCATCACAATCTTTAAGTTCTACAACGAGCGAGGAGACAGTCAGGGCCAGGCAAGCCTTAGCAGCAGCGGCTCATCAGGCAGGAGCAGTAGCAGCCACTAGACGGAGGCAATCAACTTCCTCATCATCTTCATCCACGACCTCAACAAGTTCCTCCACAGATGACAATATACGCTTGACGAGGGCAGCCGCTGCAGCTAGGATTAGAAGAGAAGAAGAGGACGAGGAGCAGTCGGAGTTAAGTCTGAATGCAGTCAATGGCACACGTTTGCCACATGTGCAGCCCATACCCAGGCGGAGACAAACAGTACATTTGAACGTGGAGGCTATGAATATGTACCTGCAGGGCCTAACTGGAGGGTAAATTGGATGGAACTTCATTTCTTAATGCATATTTTCTAAACCTCATGTTAATTATTGGGAAGCAAACAAAATATACTTAAAACAAAGTAGATAATTGTTGAATGATGCCTTTTTAGGCAAGATTCTTACCAATTAAAGAACATTTTCATTGAATCCCCAAGAGAGCTCGTTCGACCTAAAAGTTAGAATACTTTTGGCCATATTAGGAATCACGTTTTCTGCTTGCAGATTCTAAAAACGTAAGAGTATAAAATGACTCGAGATTTCTTGTTATGGGGAAATAAAAAAGTTTATTTAAACAAAAATCATAAAATTTCTATCACAAGCAGTCTCCGGCGCAGAATCATAGCCTCTAATGATGCAGGGTGTAGGCCAAAGGAGCGGCATGCACAACCGATTTGATGAGTGGAGCATGGTGCACAGAGTGAACCAGAGGAGCGCCATGCACCACAGAGTGAACCACTGGAGCGGCATGCACCACAGGCACAGAGTGAACCACTGGAGCAGCATGGACAGCCACAGCAGGGGCAGAATGGATGGTGGTCTTCAGCACTGGAGCGACGACAGGTTCAACCACAGCCTTGCTATGAACCTGAGTGATGCTCTGATGCGAGACGGCGGAAGGTGCGCTATGGACAACAGTGCCCACCTTGGCTAGCACAGGTTCGTGCACAACATGGTGGGTCTCGATGAGACCAGCGCTGACGGAGGCAACGAGCAAGCACAGGTTCGTGCACAACATGGTGGGTCTCGATGAGACCAGCGCTGACGGAGGCAACGAGCAGAGCAATGATGGCGACCTGTAATATATAATTTTTGAGTTACGGATATGGAACTCCAACTGTTCATCGGTTTACAAGTACTTACGAATTTGAACATTTTGAATTGAAGTTTTGGTTGCTTGCCTGGAGGAGCTCACTTGGACAACTGATGCTGTTTGGTTCCGAGTGAAACGTTTTTATAGCAGCACGCCGTCTGAGCCCTGAGTCTAGGGCTTCACCAAGAGTCAAGTTAGCTTGTCCACCTTGAGCTGCGCATTTGATAAGACGGCAGCCACTTCAGCTCGCACGCCTCGGCATCGGCAGCTGCAGCATTCAGGAATTATACCGAAAATGTTTGTTTTCGATTCGCTTTGGTATTGGTTTTGAGTTTGAGTCGGGTCATGTGCTTGGCGCGTACTGAAGGTCAAAGAATTGCTTTGTATTGTGTCTGAGTTGAACTGAGTTCAGCTTAGTCTTCCCGTATGCCAATCGGTTGCTGTCGGTGGTTGCTTGTTCTATAAAAACTGAGCTGCGAATCTCCAAACTTCATCAGTTATCCATTGATTCTTCTGGTAGAAACAAGTAACAGCTTTCAGCAATCACACAAAATGTTTAAATACGTAAGTATGGATTGCAGGATGATGCTTTTGAAAAAGAGCTTAATTTCGTTCTCCATTCCAGATCGCTCTCGTTGCCCAGCCAAGGTGGGCACTGTTGTCCATAGCGCACCTTCCGCCGTCTCGCATCAGAGCATCACTCAGGTTCATAGCAAGGCTGTGGTTGAACCTGTCGTCGCTCCAGTGCTGAAGACCACCATCCATTCTGCCCCTGCTGTGGCTGTCCATGCTGCTCCAGTGGTTCACTCTGTGCCTGTGGTGCATGCCGCTCCAGTGGTTCACTCTGTGGTGCATAGCGCTCCTCTGGTTCACTCTGTGCCTGTGGTGCATCATGCTCCACTCATCAAATCCGTTGTGCATGCCGCTCCTTTGGCCTACACCCTGCACCATTAATTTAATCGTTTAATCTGATTGTTATGCCTTCTTCAAAAATATGAAATAAATTTTCCGAAAGTATTATTGAACCTTAATGAATTGGAATTTTAACTAATTATTATAGAATATTTCTTAAGCAATCTTAGATCTAAGCAGGAGAGGTGCTAAAAAAACCAAAATTTCAGTAGGTCCAACTGCTCTGTGCTTTCTTTCTCTCTCTCTCTCTCTTACTCTTCTACCTATCTTCTCTTTGGAGTCTCTCTGCTTTGTTTATGTCTCTCGTTACCGCATAAGGTACCTTCTAGCCGTACGTTGCTCTGCTGTTTACTTACTACACAATATTTGTCTTTATAGTTGCTCACAACTTTACTTTAAGTTACTTGTACCATTGCTGCTGTTCTGTTAGATTGTCGACTTAGCCATGATCTTCTGCGGGCATTGTTTTAATGAAAAAGTTATAGCAAAATATCTGACGTAATACGTAATTTCAAACGTAAACAAATTTTCAAACTTTGAAAAACTTTTATAATGTTGACAGTAAATCTCCTTTAATGAATTTCAGTATGCGTGCCGTGAAGAGCTTTTATGATACTTAAATTATTACACGAATTTTCTGTAATTGATTTTACTGCAAGGTAAAAACTACATAGCGATTGGCCCAATAGCTAAGGCATTCATAAAATACTTTTGAAGACAGTTGTTAAATATGTAGATAAAAAAATTAATGACACAATTTTTGTTATAATTTTCAACAAATTTATTGCAACAAAAACAAATTAAAAAACCAATAACAATGCATGACTAATGCTCTAACCTAATATTGGGACTACCCAAGGTTCTGGAGTAGCTGTCGTCCTTATGATCTAAGCAGAGATCAGCTCATAGCTAGCCAAATTACAGATGCGGGATTCAGCCACATATCGCAGGCGACGATGGCCAAGGAGTAGAGCAGCTGGAGAGTATCAATATTAAACATAGCAAGAATAACTTAGCTTACAATAGATCTACTTACAATTCGGTGCATGTTTTGGCAATATTTGTATTGGATTTAGTCTTAGTTTGAATTGGTCTCAACCGAACTCCAGTAAGAACTCATGCCAAATGTTGTTCAAAGGCTTGTTTATATAGCAAATTGTCAAGCGATTAGTGAAAACAAATGACAATTCAGATTCGTTATGGTCAATTTGCCTGAAGGCCTAATAACAAGCCTACCTATTTTTCTTCATAATAAATCATTTTCTACGGCTTAAGATAACTGTACTTGGTTTCAAAATAGGGAGTATTCACCCCTATTTAAGTGCCATTTTATGCCATGCAGAACTCAAACTCACATCATTTATTCATCTTTCGTAAACTGCATCATACCCCTCTGTAGCTCACATCTTATGCAATTGACCCAAATTTTCAATCAGAACACACCTTAAACAACATATGTTGACGTCTGTTGGTACGCCTCATTATAAAGGCATAAACAAAAAAGCAAAATAAATTATATTGTATTCACTTAACCGCCAACTGCAGCATTCAAATTGAAGCTGGCTTGCAACATCGAAAGAGAGATTCCAGTTGATGATCATTATACACCGATCTTTCAGGGTCAGGCGGCGATAAAAACTAACCCAGCTCTGGCTACCAAGTGCAGCTGTCGTCGCAGACGCAGCTAAGTGCCAGAGAGCCTACTCTTGAGGAGACCGAGACCCTATGTCAAGGTTAACCCTGGGACAACTGGACAAGCTTACAGGCCCCACGCGCACTTAACCCACAATTTTTGACAAGATTTTACCCTACCACAATGGTTGTATAAGCTTGTCATGAAGTCTGCAAACTGCAGAAGTGTATATGGAGTGTATAAAATCTTGAGCTGCTTGATAAAGCAGATTAATACAGCTATGTGCCACTGTTTTAAGTACATTAACTAAATATTATTAAGATACTTAAAGCTAAAAAGATTTAAGTTTGAATATAAGCTGCAAGTGTCAGATTGGATTGCATATTACATATGCTTGGTCTGTGCCACAAATCTGACACATATCAACATGAGTTTTCATGAGTTTTGGTTGCAACATTCGCATCAGCAAGAGTATGTGATCTTCGACTCATCATCTGCGACACATCTTTCTGAGGGCTCGACTTGACTTTAAGTCAATGCAGCGACAGTTACATATAAGTACTTAAGATAAACATCGACAGTAACGCGTTGTTGGAAAATAAATACACAGAAAAATTATACACATGACTCTGCCTCGCTGCCTGCGTACCGCAACCACTCGAACTTTCGAGGGGAGCTCGTAAATCCTAATTTGTGTTGTACCGGCTGCTGTTGCAGTTGAAACTGCCGCCATTCGCTTTTTGTTTGTCTTGGCTGTTCGCTGAGCTTTTATGGAGTGTCGGCCAAGTTGGTTTTTTTAATGGCCAACATACGTACAATTCAATTACCCACGCACGATGATCGACATGAAGACATGCATGTTGAATGAGGATTGGAGTGGGACTATGATTAACTTGATGATTGCAGTGTTTTCAAGACAAGTAGCGCAGATAATAGGAATCTAAAGGATACATCTGGAAGGTCTTTCAAAGTTAGCAACAGATACGCTCAGGTGGGCACATCCTCATTACCCTAATCTACACCCCGAAGACTTCTTTAAAACAGGTCAAATGCGCACGGAATTTCACAAACTCTTTAACTGATTGAACTAAATTGGAGTAAATTATTATTTTCCTAAGTTTCATAACTCCATACAGTTGCTTAACATTTCTGATATTTATCCACTTATCTAATTCCATATATGCATCTGCAATTAGACATATCTCATAACATCATCTTCGCACACTTTCTTTATGTTTGAATTGTGTGAGAATTTCTTAAAATACATCTTTTCATTCGCTAATGGTTACATTTGCTGACGCCATTCGTAAATCTTTCATTCTGATATGCAAACTCAGTCGAAATTGGCACAATTCCTTATACCACATCCTTTATTCATTAGTCTACGCAATGCTATTCAGCAATGTACAATTCCATACGTCACACTCATTCAAGGCGTCAGTGGTTGAGTATGATGTGGCCAGGATAGAGCTACATCAACAAATTGCATAAAACTGTCAATAGCATGTCAATGCAACTCAATTACACACTGCCGGATCGAACGATTGTAAAATGTCAACAAGGATGTGCCATAAGATAAAGGCAAATGCCACACAATTGATGCGACTAAGAGGATGCCAAGGATATGCGGGCAACGTCCCACGCAACTATAGAGCTGTATTCCGCATTTGCGTAAGCCACAGCAGTGGCAACTAAGGCCAATTACTAGAGTCATTGTCAAGAGGGTCTCCGCTATGCTCTGTTAAAGGCGAGTCTGATTGGCATGAAGTCAAGTCTGATTAGATTTGATCGTTGCATACCAGCAACAAGAACAACAATAATAATAAGAAACGAGATATGCCTTAAGTGCCCACTTTACTTCCTCACCCACACACATGCTGTAGACCCAAGACCTAGGTCAGTTAACATGCGAGGGTTGACTGATAAGTAAACGACATAAGCAAAACATCAATATCAATTTGGGCGATAATAAACGCTAGCTTGAAGTATTTAGAAATGGTTTTGTATCTTATCTTATCTTATTATGCCAACTTAAGAGATTGGATCGTTTTTATCTCGACTATTGAACTCCAAGTGAATCAAAATCGAGGTCAAATTGTCCTTATGTATTCGGAAATTGTGCAAAAATCGTCCAAGCAAGCGTAGAAGCAGACAGCTGCTTTCTGACTGAAAATCTACATCTTTGGTGTGGTATCTGAGAGAAGATATTGTGGAGTTCCTATTCGACTGCAGGATTAACATGTTTGAGTTGCAGTCCCTCTAGTGGCAACTCGATCAAATGCTTCTTCATTCTCATTCAAAATCAGCCTAATTCAGAGCTGAAGTCCATCTAATTTGCCATATTATACTTTTCAGCCGTCCTTCGTTTTACCACCGAGTTTTTGACAACGCTTAGAAGAAACAACATAGTCAAAAACCCATAGACATACCCAATGTCCAATGCCCAAACCCAAACCGGTTGACGGCTCAAGTTCAACTCCCAGGTACTTAGCGACAACTACAACAATTGAAATCGCCGTCGTCGGCAATCAGCGTAACTATTCAGCTATAAAAGCCGGCGACTCAACTGGGCATCATCAACAGTTGCAATCGATACACAAATCAAAGCAAAACCACCAAAAAACCACAAACTATTCAAAATGTTCAAATTCGTAAGTGCAACTGGTCCTTACTTCGAAGCACACCTAACCTCAGTTATTTATGCGTTTCCAGATTGCCTTCTTTGCCTGCATTGCCGTGGCTGCCGCTGCTCCTGGTTTGATCGCCGAAACGCACTCGATTGTCCAACCGGCTGTGCTGGCCAAGACCGCTTACGTTGACACCAGCGCCTCCTCGGCCATCACCCACCAAAGCAATATCAATCTGGTCCGTAAGGTGCCTCTGGCTCCAGTTGTGCCCGTTGTTCATGCTGCACCTGTGGTCAAGACAGTGCATGCTGCTCCCATTGTGCCCGTAGTGAAGACCGTGCATGCTGCTCCAGTTGTTCATGCTGCTCCAGTTTTCCACGCTGCGCCCGTTGTTCACGCTGCTCCCGTTGTCCACGCCGCTCCAATTGTGTCCACCTATGCTGCTGCTCCAGTTGTACACGCAGCTCCTGTCGTTCACTCCGTACCCGTTGTACATTCGGCTCCGCTGGTGAAGACCGTTGTGGCCGCACCCGTTGCCTATACCGCCTTCCACAAGTAAATCGATTGAAAATATGAAGCATTTTATACGAAGAGGATTATGAATAAAAGAATTTGTTAAAACTAAATACGATCATATATGAGTCATATTTTTGTTGCCAGGCTTGAGGACAATATGATATTTTTCCCAAACAAAAACAAAGCAAGTCTTTTGGACTGTCAATCTGCCAGCTTCATATTACTTGGAGAGGATTAATAGCAACTTGAGCATCGACCATAGCCTTCTTGTGAGTACATAGTTATGCATGAGACTGCATTCATCGCTATAGCTATCAAGCCTCAAACACTTTCCAGGGGCAACTGAACACCCTGGGCTGAGGTAAGGAAATGTAACGTTGCAGTAAGCCCTCAGAAGTCCACCTACCCTTACCGCTCTTACACCCAGATGGTGACGTCATGTCTAATACAGACACCCTAAATGCTTGGGCAATTCTGATCATCCTGATTACTTTAGGTTTTTGTCTTGCGGGAATGTGTCCTTATGTTCAAGTACACGAACAAGACAAGATTTAATAGAAGGCTTTACCAAAGGAAAATACTATCATTAGTATATATAATACTATCATTAATATAGAGGTGATCTTTAGTATATATAATACTATCATTAATATAGAGGTGATTGTAATTTGATCTTCCCCTGGTTAAACATTTTATTTGGGCCTTAAATTGCTGCTGAATTTTCCGCAGTTTTGATATTTATCACTGCCGCAATTTTTGGAATTCCTACCAGACTCCACATTACATCACACCATTTCCAGAATCCCCCGATCCCCTTGTTCAACAGCAATCGTTAGTTTCGTTCTATCTACCGAACAAACACTATGTGCACCTCCTACTATCAACAGGGAACAACTAAGATAATCCTAAGTAATCAGAATTTCAATAGACAGTTAAGTTTCAACATTAACAAATCATTTATTCGTACAAGTATAGATAACAAAATCGGATCAACACATCAATTATAACATTTCAATATCTAATGATGGTAGACATGGGCAACGGGAGCAAAGGTTTTCAGAACTGGCACCACTGGAGTGGCGATGGTCTTGACAACGGGCGCCACAACTGGGGTCAGAATGGCCTTCTGGTGGATCTGGGTGTGGCTCTGGTGGGAGACAGCATGGGGCACAGTCTTCAAAACAGGCACATGATGAACAACTGGAGCCACATGATGGACAGCGGGTGCCACGTAGGTCTGGTGGTGGACAACGGGAGCAGCGATATGCTTCACAACGGGCACAATGGGAGCGACTTGAACAGTCTTCACCACGGGCACAACTGGGGCAATGGTCTTGACCACTGGAACAACTGGAGCCACATGCTTGACAACGGGCGTAATCACAGCTTGATTATGGACCTGGGTGATGCTCTGGTGGGAAGTGGCCACCGGAGCAACTTTGGCCACAACCGCGGGCGCAGCCAGCACATGGTGTTGCTCAACAAATCCGGGAGCAGCGGAGGCAATGGTGGCCAAGGCGCAGATAGCAATCTATATGTGAGAAAACGCAGTCAGGATATGAATTGAGCCTAAAATGCTTAGGTACTTACGAAACGGAACATGTTGGAAGTTTGGTTTGTTGGTTGAAGTCGCTGAGAGACTGTTGATGCTGGAGTTAGGCAGCGGGCACTTTATATAGTAAAAATGTTTGCCAAATTGTCCTTCAAGCAGACATCGGACAAAGCACCAAAGCACCAAAGCAACGCAAACGAACAATATATTTTGCAAACTCGTTTCTACTAAAGTTTGCTCCAGCAAGCATTGAACTTGAACTCAGCACCACCGTCACAGTGGCCAAAAACCTAACAAACCACCAAACAAAACCCCATAAACTCGCACAATCGATTACCCAGCAGCTGCTAAAGGTCTGAGATCTGACAATGGCAAAACGACAAAGATTGATATCACAAACGGTAATCAGTTTAAGGTAGTACAAAGCACTTAAGCACTGCAACCTTCGGTGGAAGCTCTTCGATTCGGATTCTGCTCTGGATTTCTTTACTTAGTATCTGTGAAGGTTGCCGATGCCAAAAATTATGAATTGAGTCAGCGAAAACGCGATGAAATTGCAAATTTATTTCAAAAGTGAAAATCATGTATGGAGTTCGTACTTCGGAGTACTCTAGCTGGGGTTTTGGTAGAGATTGTGTATGTAAATAAAAGGCCAACTGAAACCATTTCGCGCGACAGTTGCCCATCAACCGACACAATTCAAAGACGGCAGCGGTGATTCAGGGAAGAATATCCTGCGATTAAAAAGACTTTAGAATGTAACAGTAAATTTTAATTATCCTATGCTAGACTAGAAACTGCATCAGATTCTCATCTTCCGACTCAACATATTCCGGCGCATAGTCTGTCGTAGATAGCATATAAGTGCGTCCACTGTAATTACCCATAACACTATTCTCCGTATCGTTGTCCTGGGTGTGAGGGGGTTGCGACGAGGACAGCTGCTTGCGTGCCTTCTGTGCGTACTCCAAGCCAATGCCCATGGGGGCTAAGGCCGGATTATTGTATTGAATGCGCCAGGTCAGGTTCCAGGTCTCGTAGAACTCCAGAGCCGCTTTATCAGCAGCACCCTCTACCTTGTGCACAAAACGGATATTCGTTGACGTGGACGGAAAGGCCAAATTAAGGCCGTTGTTAAGTCGCCGTGACATGTTTGTTGTTTTACAAATTTGCGGTTTTTGTATTAGTGAATGTTTACAAGAAAACCAAAATATTAAGTTTTTATATTTTATATTTTTTTCGATAGAAATGTTTCGAGATTCGAATTCCAATGGAATTCTACTTATTTAAAACGTTTGACTGTATCAAAATTTATGATGATGTTTGGGATAGTGCCAACTAAGTAGAATAAGTTTTTGATTTCTGCACACTCGAGAGATATTTGAATAGAGATTCCATATAAATTTCCATATCTGGGATCAGAAAAGACTGGAGTCAGTTGCCTGTGAAGATGTATACATGCTTACGGACTTATGTAATACAAGAATGGGTTTGCTTTTCAACGCAAAAGAGCTTTTAAAG
The DNA here is from genome assembly GCA_037043425.1 of Hirtodrosophila duncani. NCBI lineage: Eukaryota > Metazoa > Arthropoda > Insecta > Diptera > Drosophilidae > Hirtodrosophila > Hirtodrosophila duncani. The sequence goes on along the minus strand of JBAMBM010000834.1, from coordinate 941,873 downwards.
TTTTAATAAATATATTTCCAATAATTGCGATGATATAGAAACTTTGAACTAAATATAGGATGGCTGTCCCAGATGTAGAGCATTAAAGCACAAGTTTTATTGTACCAAACTTAATGCCAAATTTTATTAAACCACCTTCATAACATTTTCATTTGGTTTTGATATCTATCGATTTCAAGCAAAGCAAACTTTTTTAAATTCTAATATTTCTAAAATTCAATCAATTACGTCTTAAGCTAAGGAGTCTAAAATATCATTAAAATCTAAATTACACAACTTTCAGTTGAGCATAGAAACTGATGAGTGGAAAAAAGCCTAAGAAAAACCCTCTACACTGAAATTTGGACTAAAAATAGACAAGCTTTTTGAACCCAGCTGATAGAACCGGTTTGGTTCAGTTAGATCTGGCTCGGTTCAAGGTTCAGATTGCCAAATTGAAAAGATTTCGAAATTGTTGGACTTGCAATCATGATATAAATTTATATTCTAAATAAAGAACCTAATATTCAGTACAATTTTCTTACTGGAAAACTAAAATCCAAACCGCTCTCATAATTTAATTATTTATGTTTAAAATTGCACTACATATTGTTACAAATAGTTTATCTAATTAATTATGATGCACATAGACCGGACTTAAATTAAGCATCTCATAGCCAGTTCCCTCGCCGCTTGCAGCGGCCTTTGTGTGAAACGTTCGATTCACATTGGTGGGCTCCACATAGCCCAGGGCTCGGCCCATGGGCGCTATGACGAATCGTGTGTGCGTCTGCGATGAGCCTTGATAGGAGACAACCGACGGAGCTGAGTCAATTACCAATTTAGGTGGATCAATTGCCGGCCTGGCCAGTGCCATGGAATACAGCACAACAATCAGCAGCTGTAAGTGGAGTTTCAGTCAGTACACACACACACACACACAAGATCAACCATTGGGACTCACCAAATGCCGCATTATCGATTCACACTTAACAACACAGACTAGGGCTACAGAATCGCACAAAAAAGTGAGCTGAGTGGCGGGGGCGTCGTTGGTGAATTGGAATTGAAATTGAAATTGAAATGGAGACGGAGCCCCCCTTTAGCACAAAACGGAACGAATGGCAAAGTCAAACTGAAGTGCTATGTGAATTGCTGTCCCATGAAATCACTGCAGAGCAGTTGCTAACCAGACCAGTGGCCTAGCGGCTTGCCGCCAATGGGATACTAATTAATATTAGCATCCCCTGCGCACGCCTCTGGGCTGTGCCTGTGCGATCGGCGCGTTGGAAACACGCCGGCGCGCACGCGCACTCGCGGTTATCTTGCAATTGTGGGAGTGTCTCAACTTGGACGCTTTACGTAAAGAAATAAACCGAAAACCGAAAAACATATAAATAAATACGTACGCCGCAAATATTGTAGTAATAACAGCAGCAGCAATAACACCAATAATAACAGAAACTTCGTTGGCGTCTGCGCAATGCTCTGAAGGTTGATCAGCTAAAACCCACATGTCCCCTGCTCCTTGCTCCACAACCCTGCTTGCCTCAGCGAGTGAATGCTTGGCGTCTTTTGTGGCTTGTTTGATTTTGTAGTTATTATACCCTTTCACAAATGGGTATAATATTCCTGCCATCAGTTTTAAGTGGAGATATATACACACATATATATATATAGTCTTCATTAGCATGACGATAGAATTCGTTATAGGGGCTATAATGTGCGTCAGTTTGTGTCAATTCAAAGTTTTTAGTTATCTTTAAGGCTGGAGAACTAAAATTTATATATACCAGTGGGCTTTTAAAGCCGCTACGACACGATTTTATTTCCCTGAGACAATAGTTCATATAAAATATGCTCATACTTATGTTCAGTTGGGATATTGAAAGATTGATCCAGCAGCATTAGGAAGGAGGATTGAGCTCCAGCTCTGAAATTGCTGCCAGTTTTTGCTTATAATCTTATAATCCATCTGGATTAATGCAGTTGGACCATTGTCCAGCCTACCTTGATTGTTGAAGGTTTAGATAAAGAACTTTGAATCAATCCTTCAGCAGCCAATCCTTCATCCGACTACCAATTCACAATTTCCCTTAAATCTCACTCAATTATCATTTGGGGACTAAGAGGTGCTGATCTTCGCAATTCAAAAACTTTATTGACACCGCATTGTGTCTTAATTAAGGGTATTGAAACTTCCACCATAAAGCTTTCCTTTCATGTTGTTTCTGTTACCTTTCGCAGTCTCCGTCTTCGTTGTCTTCATATGATTAGCCGGCGGCGCGTAGTGGAGACTCTAAGTGCACGCAACTCAAAGCTGTCGGCTTGAAGTACATTTTTTGTTGTGGGCCACTTGATTAATTAATTAGCCATAAGCCAAATGCCCAGTAAACCTGACAAGTTTGATCCGACCCCAGCCACAGCTATGGATACTCTCCAGCTAACTGACAAACGCAGTTGAGCTATATAAATGCAACCGGCACTCATCTAACGGTAATTAGTTGGCACTCAAGAGGCATCATGCGCATCACGGTAAGTTGAGCTTATTAAAAACAATAGCCTACACCAGCTTTAATCCTCTCTGCATCTGTACAACTCATTAGCTTTGTGTGCTGCTGCTGGGTATGGTGGGAGTACACAAAGTCCGGGCTGGCACCATACTGCATAATCCCAGTGCGGGCGTCAGTGCTGTTTCCCATCAGAGCTTTACACGTTTGTCGCAGCCAACGCAGTTAATCCTGCAAGTGCCAAATGTGGAAGCATTGCCAGTGCCAACAGCACGCATTGTCCATGCCGGTACGCGACGCTATTTCAGGGAAGAGCAGGAGCAGGAGCAGGCCCATCAGCATCCGCTTGAAGAGCTTAGCGGTGCACCTGTAACGACTGTCCACACGCCTGCCCATCTCACCTATGCGGCTCGACCTGTTGTGCATCAAATGCTGCCCAGCATTAAGCCCGTGCGGAACATTAGCTATGCCTCCCTGATGCCTGGCCCACGCAGCCTGACACCGCCCACAACGTCTACTAGCCAGGTCAGGCCCAAAAATGTGTCGCCCGTCTAGCACATCAGTGAGACCTCAGTGAGACCTGTCAACATTTGCCGTACTCTCAAATTGTAGTTTATATTCTTGACTTTGATATTAAGAAAACCCTTCCGATTTTAAATTAAGTACACTAAAAATTCGAAAAACTGATCCAAAATTCATAGTCTCATGAACTCAGCTGGAAGACATAATCTCTCCGAACGCCCCATTAACAGTCAACTCAGGAGTGAATATCAACTTAGGCAATTTAGGCAAACGCAGGAAGGGAGCACAAGCTGGGGGAGGCTTAGTCGCAGCCGGCTAGCCGCCCACAATGAATGCACAGCTGATATTGAAGCAATTTCCTAATCACATAATCTTTCGCACACTGCACTACGCCCTGATAGCGGTCCAACTGCGAGAGGAGCTGGGTGACTGCAGCAAGCCGAGAAGCTGCTTGGAATGGCAACCTTTTGCCTTATGGCTGGCAAATATACTGCTCACATATGCGGGCGATATACTTGGCAACATACTGCTGGGAAGCTTACCGTTGGAGCCGCTTTGCAATGGACAGGATGTGCTCTTTTGCTCGTTCATCTGGTGGGTGAAGTTACGATGTCGGTGCCTTCCACAAACTAACTTCAGCTGATCTTCTTAAACCAGGTACCTCATATTTTACTGTCCCTTCGACCTCAGCTATGCGATAGCCCGAACAGCCACCTTTCGCGTTCTGGCCACCACTATGACAGCCATTAGCCAGGTGTTGCTAATCGACAAGGGTGTCCAACTGGCCTCCAAAATGTATGGCAACGCACCGGTGCCCATGCTCATCATTGGCACCATTATGGGAAGCGGCGCTGAGTTTCTCCGACCTGTCGCCGCACTGCTCATCAACAAGTGCCAGCAGAACAATGCCGCCTACATCAAACTGAGCACGTAAGTATTGAAACTCCTGCATACTCAACGCAGAGTTCAACCATTTCAGCCACATCCTTAGCAACTCCAAGATGGCGCTGTGCATATCCTGGCTGTATATGCTAAAGATGAATAACAATCAGCTGGTATTGGGTTTGACCCGCCAACAACTGCAAACCTATGTGCTGGTTACCCTGATCACCTTTAAATATCTATCCCTGGCCTATCGCACGGATCATCTCATTTGGCTAATGGAGTCACAAGTACGCTATGCCTTATTTGGAGGCTTATATGCAGACTTGACCAAGTTTTTCAAACGCCAATCGTCGCCAAGTAACAGGCGACATTGGACGTTTTCAAAATTTGATTGAAACTGCAACTTGGCAATCATTGTGCAATCGGCGTCCGTGAACTCAGGAGGCCGGAATAGGGGCAGGAGCAAGGGTCTGTAATAATAAGCGGCTTACGTAACCCACCAACCCACCCACCAGTAGCCACTCGCCATAGCAGATGTTTCGCATGATTTGCCAGCTGCTGTGGCTCTGGCTCTGGCTTGGGCAGGCTTTGTTCTGTCTCTGGGCCATCTCAGGTTACGTAACCTAAGCAGCTTAAATCGTGAGGCGAGGCGTGTGTGACGCCGGCATAAACGGGTTAATTAATGCTTGAAGTATTGTTGTAAGAGCACTGCAGAAATTCTCTTTCGAATTAAAATCCCACAATAACCACAAAAGGCTTTTGTTTTTGGGTAAGGGCTGGGCCTACCTTTCAATCACTTTGACTGTGAGCTTGCTGTCATTATAACATATCAACCTTACATCATTTCATATCGTTACATCATGTCGAACAAGCAACCAGATAGTTCCAATCCCAAAAAATTTCGTATTATCAAAAAGTGGGTAAAATGTTGCCCCAAAGACTTGAAGCCAGAGCAGCCTATCCAGAAGCCAGCCAAGGTGTACTATGACCCCTTGCCAACTAACTGCGAGCCTATGACCAAGCCGGAGAAGAAATCGAAGATTCCGAAAACAGCTGCCGATGTAGATGAGGAGCAACATTGCAATAGACCCAAGCAACAACGAACGCCAGCGGAGACACGCGTTTTTCTGGAGCAGCAAGTGGTGCCCATTCTTATGGAGGGCATGCTTGCTTTAGCGCGCGATCAGCCCAAGGATCCCATCTCATATTTGGAGAAGTTCTGGCTACAAGATAAGCACAAGTGTGACATTAAATTGCCACAGAATCTGCTCTGATTCGTCTCTTATGGATTCCACATAGCAAATCTCAAAAGTTGTCATCAAATTTCAAATTGTCAATAGATCAGCTCGAATAAATGTTCCTGGTTATAGTTAAGCGCACTCAACGATGCATTTCCACTGATTTATTCAGGCGAGACGTGTGCCAGCCCTTAGGCTGCTATAAAAGTTGACCATCTATGCCACTTCCAGCATCAGTCGTTTGCCAGGCATTGACCAAGTTTAAAGTACGCATCCCATACAATTTTCAGGTCGAATCAGACGCAGATTATGACTCAACTGGTGAGTATCTTGCTTTTTAGCTTTAGAATTCCATGCTGAGCTTGCCTTTGCAGCAGTGTATGCCTCAACTTGCCCTAGTGCTCATCTTTGCGGGCGCCTCGTATGCGGCTACATTGGAATGGCCCAGCAATCTGTTGGCACTCAGCTCGGGCAAATCCGCCCTGATTCAGCCACAACCTCAGGCTCTAAACAGCGATCAGTCAGCCGAGATAGCCGAAAGCAGCGCAGCAACCGCAGCTGCCGACCCGGCAGATGAATCAGAGCAGGAGGAACAGCTAGCGGAGTCATCAAGCGGCAGCTCGGATGCAGCTGAGGCACGTCTAGTGTCAGCCGTGCCTGTCTCCGTACCGCTACCCCTCATAGTTGCTGCACGGGCCGGTCTGCGCACGGTGCTGACCATTCAAGAGCCGACAGTTGCCAAAGTGGGCGAGATAGTAGATCATGTGCCCACCGCCGTCTCCCATCAGAGTCAGACAGTCGTGCACGATCATCGACGCCTCGTCACACCCATTGTGGCACCTGCCGTTCGCACAACACAGCTGGTGCGTCAACAGCCGCCTCTAATCTGGACCGTCAACGCTGAGCCGCGTGTTCTACTGTTGAGGAACTGAATCAATGAAGACGGTTGACCTCTTCCAAGGCAATAACTGAAACCAAAGAGAAAAATTTGCAAAATTTTGACGCTCTTTTCACATTTTTTCTACTATGTATTTCTATCACTTCAAGCTAACCCAGGATCTTCATTAGTTGGCATCTATATATTTACATATATATATGTCTCTGTCTCTCTATCTCGCTCTCTTGCTCTCTGCCATTTTCTGTAGAACTCTGTGCTTCTATTTTTTGGAATAAAGAATTCGCAATTGTATTCCTTATGGCCTTCTTTGAATCTTCCATTCTCGTAGGCGTCTCTCTGGGCAGGAAATCAATAAAGTAAACAGTCCACAGACAACAATAGATATCAAAGAACTGCATGCGCAATCAGCTCATATGATCAGTGCAGGATTAAGCTAGAGGCTAGGCATTCACCAGAAACATCGCCAGCTCAAATTCAAGGGCTGGCGAATTATCAATTAGGAGAATGGCCATGGCCACAACCCAGAACGCCAGCTTGCCAGCTATAAAAGAGGAGCATCTTTAGCCAGTCTAGACAGTCGTTCAAAAGACATCACCCAGTGTAAGCCACTAAGATGCATTTGCAACTCCAAATGGTGAGTCCGAGTAGTATAGAATCAAGAACACACTGCTAAAAGGCTTTTTCCACAGGGATACTCCGTCGCCCTTCTCCTTTTGACTTTCTTAACTCTAAGTCAATGCGAGCTGCAGTTTTTCCATCCATATATCAGTGTTCAACAGCCAGCACTGGCCAAGATTGGTCACCTAGTCGAGCAAGTGCCCACTGCCGTTTCGCATCAGAGCTCCACCATAGTGCATAATAGCGCACCGAGACTTACACCACTGCTGGCCCCTGTAGAGCACAGATATCCAGCAACTGTTCATGCCGCCTGGAGATATCCATTCTACGCCACTCTCTATGGAAAGTAAAACAATAACAATGCTATAGCCCTACTCACCGCGAGTAACTGCATCATTGGATTTCACAATTTCGATTTGATAATAAATAATAAATAAATTCAAAAACACACAGAAGCATACAATGACCCACATCCCCGCCCACGCTGTGCACAAATATGAAAGAGATTTCATGCTTGCGTGGCGGCAAATCCACGCACAAAGCTAATCTCAATGGCATATTCTGGAATTTGAATGTAAGTAGCTTCCACGAGGGTATGTCAATGAGTATTGAAGGAACAATATTTTATTTAGATATTTTATCAAAGTAGATATAAAAGGCTGCCTTCTATAATTCTAGCTTAGCATTCTCACCAATCAGAAGGTGACTTTGCCATGGAAGTTTCATGTCCAGTTTTTAGAGGAAAAGTCGAAGTAATTTAATCGACACACTCTTTTCTCTATAGTTAATATAGAATATCATTATGACCTGTGTAAACACGGCATTAGATACCGAGCAACATGTGTACGTGTACTCAATCCCATCACACTTTACACACACACAATCTAAGTACTGTTTGATGCTGACGAAATCAAATTTCATGTGATTCTTTGATGCAGCATGGCGGAAGCGCCTCATCGTTTTTCCTTAATAAATATATTTTTCTTAATATTATAAACGATTTCCATTACATTTTGCTGGGAACTTATTATCATACCCTCGCATTTTCGGTGGCTGTGGCTGCCAATTAAATTTCGCACTACGTTGCACTTCTGATTGAGTACTGACTGCCAATGCTCATGCCCTGACGTCATCAGAGATAACAAAGCCGATGCCCACCTACTCCAAAATTGTCTCAGGTCAGCAGCCGCCGTCGAAACTGTTGCTCCTGACTGCCTAAAGGACTTTCACCCACTGTAGCGGGAATTGGTTTTAGTATCTATGGCAAGACATAGATATGGCATTGAATGCTGGCAATTGGAAGCCATACGGCAGGTGGTCTGGGTATTGTTTAGGTCGTTGTCTAGCGGGGCTCGTCGATCCGCTTTGGTTAGTCTGGCCGAATGTTAATGGAGCAGCTACCAGAAAGTTTCAAATGACACAATGAACTGGGCCGCAAACAATGAAATTTATGAAAATGGAATTCTTGCGTTTCAGAGTCAACACAGGGGCCAAAGGTTATTAAGGTGGGTATAGACTTTCTAAGTCCAGCTGTTAGTGACCGCTGCAATGCAGGGAGAGTACAATGTACAAGCAAATATGTTATGCAACGTCCAGCAAGCTATTGATTGGACTCGTGTGATTGACCAAGGAGTATAGAAAAATCATCAAGAAGTGTTTAAACTGTGTAGCATATGACGCGAATACAATTGCGGGCCACCGGCATAAGCTTGAGGAATATATTACCCTAAGCTTTCTTTATAAATTTTGTAAAACAACTATTTGAGAACAACGCATATGCATATTTATATGCGTCAGAAAGGTTCAAAATATTGGTAAAGCCAGGCACTTACGTCATTTAGATACGTTCAAATCAATGACCCAAAGTGACAACCGCAGATTTGTTTATGAGGTGGCAGCACAATACCTTATGTGGGTCATCAGCGAGACAGGGGTCCATTTTTCCCCTATTTCTGGATAAGCACAGTGTAGATCTGTCTGCTCATGGCCACGTGCAGGTATACTATGATGCAAGTCAAATTCGTCCCCTAAGCAAATCTAGCAGGATTTTCTATTTGATTTGGTCGTCACAATTTTCTAAGATATCTGCAGAAGTTTCTAAACTATGTAGGGGTCCAGTGCTCATCAGTAGTCAAGGTCATAACCATAACACGACAAGGGAAGTTGTACAAAAGTGTTTGTAGTTTGACTAATAGTTTTACTGCTGCTTTAATACACAGAGTAAAATCTGTGATTTCTGGGCTTCTTAGGGTCACTGGCCTTTATCCAAGGCACTAGGCAAACTACCAGGAGATAAGCGGCTTTCTTGGCTTCACGGATAGGCCAATTGGATTCCTTTATTTCTGGTGAAGGTAGAACTATTGCTAGCCTAGCCTAGACATTTTTCAGGGTATGTTAACGTACGTTAGTATGGGTCGTGCTGGCAGCATCTTACGGAGCGATTTAGAGAGTAGAGGTGGGTGACCGCTTCAAGCTAATCTAAACTCTAACTTTTCCGCTAAGAACAAAATCCAGAATGTTATGAATTGCCATGAAAACTCGAAAACGACAGAAAGCAGAATTACATACATATATCGAAAGAGGCTGGAGGACGAGTACACAATCTGCAATTAACAATATCCACACTTTTCATTTAGCTAGCTCTACACTGAATGCTAAATACCAAGACCAGATAAGTGTCTATTGTTATATCAATCGATAAATCCAAAAGATAATTCATACTATAGCGTTAGAAGCTACAATAGCTAAAAGTTCGCAGTGGTCAACCCTCTCGCAAATCATTATTACCCACACTTATCTGACATATATTTTATCATAACGGCACTTTACAGCTTCCAATTGTTTATCCTTAGCTGTTTTGTTGTTGCTGTTTCAGTTTACGTAACACGCTCTCAATATCAGTTAGGGGAGCAGACAAAACATATCCAATAAAAAGTTCAAAGTATCAAGGCAACTAGCAGCATCATCAATAAATGGACGACAGTTTTCGATATCGATTAGTCTCTGAACATTGCATTGTCTAACCTTTAAGCAAGGTATTCACTGTAGCCACTGTGCTTAGCTGTCATTTGCAGGCAATGAAATTATGCAATCTCAATCTCGAGTGCTGGTTAGATAGAGGAAACTGAAACTACGCCGCCTGGTAGACGACTCTATGGGTGTTTTTAAAGGCGACGCCTAAAAGGCTGCTATGAATTGCAATGAAAAGACCCAGTTTCTGCCGCTGCGCACTATGGGCCAAAATCATTTGTAAACGAGACATGCAAAGAAGGTTCAAGGTGGCTAGCATCTATATAATTGAAATTACTGAGGGAAGATTTGATTATTTCTATGCAAGCAAAGTTCATTCAAGCATATTTAGTATTAATTTTTAAATCTGAAACTCTCACACAATTTAAATTGTATAGCACATATGAGTCCTAAGAATGCTTTTACGAAAATTCGAAGTGGAAGTTTATCAATATCAGTCAAAGTTAATATGGGAATTCAACAAAAGTCGGTATACCCTTGCATATATGTGGGATTTGGGTCTCAAATTGTTGTCTCAAAACAGTTCAATCTTATCTTTTCATATATATTCTATACTAGCTAATATTCGTATTCTCCAACCCATTGTGCACTGGCTGCGACTCTTTGAGACTTGTATGCTTGAGCCTGAGTTCATTGCATTTGCTGATTGGCAGCAATTGACACAACGGGTGGTGCTATTGCCCCTGGGACAAGATAGTACGATGTCAGGACACCGCTGCGTAATCGGTTTGTTTGTTTATCGAAAACGCCATTTGAATGCATCGTTATGCTATCATACCAGGCCATATAGCCGCTATTCAGCTACAGGGCGGCAGCAAGACAGAGTTCTTTCTCTTGTTCTGATTCTGTTAAGGTCCATGGGTGGCCCAAGGATACAACTGAATACAGCTGAAAAACGTAATAAGCAAAGCAGCGGCAGAAAATTGAGAAGAAAAGAAATGCCAACAAATAAAAGGAAAAAGTAAAGGTTTTTTTTTCTTTTCTTCGGCTCATTGGCAATCAAAGGCCACCACTTAGCATAAGTGGCCAAAAGTTGTTCATACTGTTTCGTGCGCCTTAAAGTTTTCCAAAGAACTGCTAACAAAATTGGCAAAAAGCCAGCCGGCCCAGAGTCACAGTTTGCCAGCTTTGAATAATTTATGTAATCTGAGGAAGCGCAGCTTTAAAACAATTATTAAGCAGAGCCAAAAAACCAACATAACAACAACTTTTCGCAGAGAGGGGAAGCTGTTGTGATGTGTAGTGGAGGAGAGGATATGAGGTGAGTGGAAAAGACAAAAGGGCAGAGTGTTTGTCTTGGCGCCGGAAGTTTGTGGCGCAACCAGTTGCTTAAAACTCAGAGCAATGTTTCAATTAATTTAAAAAACTTGACTCCACACTGGGAAAAAAGGATTTGGGTATTTCTTTTGAATATATTGTAGTGCAGGAATACCTGGAGAGCAAGTAAGTTTTCTTTTCTCTGAGTGTTAAGTCTTAGCTTCAGAGGCGACTCCAAGACAAAAGCCGAATTAAATGAGCCAAGAAGGGAGTGTGCAGTGAAAGGGCAATAATAACAACAAGAGACAAACAGCTGTCTATGCGGGTGAAATATTTTGTGCCTTATGTAAGCAGTCAGCCGGGATTTGAGTCGAGACTCCGCCATCTAATTGTCTTAGCAATTGCAGCGGCCGGAGAGTGTAAGCATTAGCCGTGACTCATGCGCTTATCGCGACCCTAAGCCCATTTCGATCCAAACGATTGTTGCAACTGTTTAACCATGCCGGACACACAATGTGGGTGAACGACCTTGACGAGTAAACCAACTAATAATTTTTACAATATTACAATCAACTAATAATATGTATATACGCATCGAATTCATTTCACAGGCAATTTCGCAAAGCAAAACAAAATAAACACTCATTTAAAATGCCAAAGGCGCGCGAGCGAGCAAAACGAATCAAAACCAAATTCAATCAAATGAATCATGGAGTGAGTGGCGGCGGGAGGCAGTCCAAAATCCAGCTGCGGCTTAATGCATCGAAGCCGCGTGCCACACTTGAATGCATTGTTATGTAAGCCAGACTCAAAATTAACAACAGCAGCAAACTCAACGAAACAATCTGGCAGTCAAGCGTCTAAAGCCACATAAACAAAACTTGGCTGGGGTTTCCCCAAGGCCTAAAGCCGCGGTTACGAACACCGGCAACGCCTGAGAATAAGCTAGGCTCGCCAAGAGAAGCCAAAAAAAAACCCAAAAGGAGAGCTATGTATGAGCAACCGAAATAGGGATACCCTGACAGATATATATTTATATAAAAGAAGAAGTGTATGAAGAGTGTATAGGAATGTACTGCAAAATTTGGCAGCCAGCGTATCAGTTGGACATGAGTCAATTGAAGCTGTTTGAAATACTCCTTCAAAGTTTGCTTTTAAGCTGCATTCTTCTGGTTGTATAGAGACCTATATCCTTTCCCAATGAATCCAACATGAAGCATTTAGGAAAAATACAATTCTGTAGCTTTCATATCTGGGACAGCTTGACCCGGGGTCGAAGATTCTTCCTTTCATGCGTTACAAATAAAAGCAACAGGACGTGGCTGTGCAAACAACGATTGAGGCGATATTTTTTGCAAACTAGTCTGGTAGTCTTCTATAGTACAAAGTAAAAGGTTATATATGTACATAGTTAAATCTGAAATTGGACATATAATTTGGTTTGCATTAAAAAGAAGTTGAGTCCTAAGTGTTCCTTCTGAAACAGTTTAAAGTCTTTCCTGAATGCCTTACAAATGTGGTTGAAAAATCATACAGCTCTCTGCAAGAGTATAAACAACTACATTGTAATAGTGTTAAGCTCTAAGTTGAATGGAAATTGGGATTTTCCAAGCTTACGTTTTGGGTAAATCCGTGGCACAGTTGCATTATGGATTTGCAAGCTGCATCTAAAAAGACAACGCCACAAAACTGCGCCTTAATTCCACACACAATTATAAAGCTGCGAACTGTCGATTGCCAAATGTTCAAATGTTTTGCAAATTTTGTGTGGGAGTTGCTTCAAATCATTAAGCAATTGACACACAGACCCAGAGGCTTATAAAAACCTGACCTTGTGCGTTTTGGGGACTTGAAGACAAACGCTTATGGACTTGAACTGTGACAAGTTGACAGAGTTTAACAGAGACGCGACACCGATGGCTATATAGAGCATATATTTTAATTTTTACACCAATCCATCAAGTCAAAAATTAGCAAGCTATTATCTATGTTATTTACGAAATCGTTTTCGTGTAATAAAAAGAAATTTTTAAATTTGGAATCATCATAGTCAGAGAAAATTTAGATCGCTACCGAGTTATATTTAAGTTTCTGAAATAAATACGTTTAACCATCCAAATAAAAGATTTCAATCTAAACATATATAAATCTGAATTGTCAAAAACCCTGTAAATCGAACAATAATTGATTTCAAATATCAATTAGACATTTGAACCTGTAACCTCAACAGATGACAGACTCATGTACATCCACTAGTTGCTTATTACCAAGCAAGGTCCCACATCATATCGCCTAAGGTCAAGTTCAAGCTGGGATTTTACCGATAGTTTTTAAGCCAAATAGCCAAAATTAATTTGAAATAGTTGTCTGCCAATTTCAGTGGAATTAAACAACAAGTTCGACGCACCTCCTTCAAACTTGCCCAACGAACAGTGTGAGTCATAAAAAACCCGATGGTCAATAGTTATTACGCACGCGTTCAATGATTGATAAAAATAAAACTAAAAAACTCCACTCGAAGCTGTTTGACAAACAAGAGAGTAACTTAATAGCAAATGCTTCAGTGGATTAACATAATTTTCGTAGATGTGTACCCCGTCTAAAGCTTCGCTGGTTATTAACAACTTTCTTGGAATATTTAACATAAAACGCCACTTAATAAGCTAAACGTTGTTGGGGCACTGGCGCCTCCCGTTTCCAATCAAATGAAGGTCAATCACACAACACCAACAAGCTCACGATGTCGGCCGTAGATCGTGAATAACAATCATCACAAATATTACTGACCACACACAACAAGCAGTTGATTATGGACGAGGTGTTGCTATACCCTACCATAGAGTATTATAATTTTTAAATGGTTTTTGTAAGACATGGATAAAGGTAGATTTTGAATAGCTGAATACTTCAATAATAGTTGACTGTAAATGTTATTTTTATTTTAAAGCACAATATGTATCCATATAGCTCGTGTACTTTGTCCTTAATTCAAGCTTTAGTTAGCTTCTATATAGTTGATAACTCTCCTTATACTATGTTCACCTTATACTATGTTTACGAACCCATTTAGCTAGTTCTTCTCGGAAGTCCGTGATTTTGGCTCTTGGCTTTTGGTTTTCCGTTTCCGCGTTTTGTATTGCACGTTATAGGGCAGCTCTCATGGGTCTCTCTTGGGTCTGGAGTCAAATCCTTATTGCATTGGTTCGTACTTAACAATCCTCTTCTCTTGGTGTTGTTGCCGGGCCACTGTACCCACTGTAATTATACGTTTCTTCTTAAATACATTAAGAACTTAAGTTTTTCGACAACAAATCTACTTATATGTGAATGAGAGAGAGAGGAAGAAGTGTGTGACGTAATATAAAATGAGCTGATACCTATATAATCTATTCATCATAATATAATTAGGCTATCTTAAAATCTAAGCAGAGTACATAAGCTTCGACTTATTTTCTCTGATCTTAAAGCTATTGAGCTGGCACGCGAGCTCATCACTTGTGTCAAAAGCATAGACGGGGTTTCGGGAACACAGTGAGGTTAGACACTAATTTTTATGAACTTCGGGTAATTCCGAAAAGCACTTTTAATTCACAAAATAGCTAAAGTGTCTCACGAAGAGTTTTTTTTTTTAAATTAAAACATAAAATGAATGACCGACTGAAGATAATGACGTTTATATTGGCCATGGGGTAAAAACAGGCAATGTTCAGACTAAAACGTGATGAGAGTAAAAATATGAGCGAATTTACCTGGATAATGTTTAACTGCCAGATCCGGTTTGCAGCATTGCCCTTTTCTGCGACGAGTCTCGTCTTTGTTTTGATTTTCAGTTTGAGTTTGAATTTGTGGCTTGCTTTTTTGACCCAATTAATAATTGACAATTGCATAATTCGTATTGTTGTTGCTGTTAGTATTTCACAAACACTGGCCAGCACCTTTCCGGGAAGTGATAGGTAGTCAAAATTTGGTCATGTCACTCTGCAAGGCCCACATGAAAACATAAAAGGCAAATTTGGGACTTGAAGCATTTCACACATTAAATTTTCAACACAGTTTGTAAAAATAAACATATATATATATATATATATATATTTTTATGGGCTGCCATAATTTTGGGGTTCGTATTTAGTTGCAGCAATGATGATGCGCGCCAGCTGAAGTTCCTCCAACATTTTTATGTTTCCGTTTAGACCCTCTGCTGACCTCAAGTTTCTGCGCAGAATGCAACCGCAGCCGAAATTAAGAGGAAAACCCAAAAACCAACTTTGACGTCATGGCAAGAAAAGCCAATTGCCAAACTTTGCGCTGCCGCTGTTGCCGCTTTTGTGTTTTGTTTTGTGCTCGCAATTCGTAAAGCCAGCGTTGTGGACGTTGCGCATGCGCAGCTTTGTATAAAATCCACGGCGCAGACGAAAGCGAAATCAGTGAACGCGTCTCCATCGAACGAAGCACATGCTGTAAAGTGAAACCGAAGGTGCAGTGCTTAAGTGAAAGGATAGCAATTACATAAAGGATTATTATTTATTTGGATTATTAAACTATTGAAGCGAAAGGTGAGTGACAGTGTGTGCTGAAATTGTGATCGAGTGTTAATGAGGTTAATAAGTGTAAATTATATGAGACAAAGAGATGAAGATGGAGTCCAAGTGCAATGACATGATAAACAGATAATCACAGAGAGAGAGACAATTATGAATGTGTCTCATGAACTTGATTTCAAAATGTAGTGATCATTTCTATTCCACATTAAAATGTGTTCCAATATCAATTCGCTGAAGTAACCCTTACAAGTCATTGGACTCGACTTAAACTCCAGAAACTTTCTCTATTTCCAACGCTATTGCAAAATGACAAAGCCCACACCCAAACTGTATGGGCTCCTACATCATTTAGCATAATTTCCCAAACAAAGCGTTCAGTTAAAACATTCGCCGGTAATTTGCAATGCAACGCTGCACACAACTTCCGTTCGCAGACGAATCTCCCACATTTTACATAATGCAAAAGAGATTCGTCCAAAAAGATCACAACGGCCTACCCAAGCGCCAGAAAGAAAAGCCACATTCAAATACAAACTTTAAGCTGCGCCGAAGATCGTATACCCTTCACATATGCATATGCGTTGTGCCCTTTATATGGACTTTCCGTCCAATGAGTGTCATGGCAGTTATATGATATAGTAATTTGAAAGATTAAGACAAAAAACTACAAAAATGTTGACTTTCGACCAACTGCTCTAGTTTAAGAGATTCATCTAAGGGCTTCCAACTTTCCTGCTTTTTTATGAGATCTTGCCAAACGATTGTTCATTTGGCAGCTATATGCTATAGTGGTAGCTGATCCACTTGTACATCTCGTACATCTTTCGAAGCATTCCTCCTTATGGACTTTCTCATCATATTTTGAAGTAGAAATAATTGATATTGCTATAGCACTCGACGTTGATGATAAAGAAAGACACTCAAATCGATAGATAGAACATGTTTACCACCATTGTCATCTTTTCAATCATGAAGTAGTTACAGTACCCAATCTGAAGATCATACCCCCAAAAAAAATGACATAACTTACCAACTAAAGAAAACAGAGTAAAGAGCAACTTACGAAAGTGCGCGAAGCGGAAATTCGAAATCTTAACGGACGCCAGCTGTCAAGGCAAGAGATCAAGTTGAGCGATTCAGTTGTAGGCTTGCCAAATCTCAGGAAAATTACCTCATAAATAACGCACACACACACACAGTAAAAAGAGTAGAAAGAGTGAAAAAAGTAACGTACATTTCAAGTCATTAACTGTGGTGGGCGAGGGGCTGTCTCTGACAATCGGCCACGGTCTGCGACCTCGAACGAAAGTAAAAGTCCAATTCGAAGCTTCGTGAGTCAGTGTGAAGATTTCAAGACCTGAGACCGGTTTCGATTGCCACAGCGACTGCAAGACAGGGATAGGTAGAGAAATGTAAACTGGCACAATGACCAGCCAGTTCGTCATGCAGCTTGGGGTAATGGTGTCAACTGCGTTATGTAATTGCCCGAGTCCCAATATTTCTACTTCCAGAAACCATGAGAATACGAGACAGTCTTAAGGGCATGCTGGTGCTGCTACTGGCCACAGCCACTTTGGCCACTGAATCCAGTTGGGGCAACGAGTGGGCGCCCATGGAGGACTCTATGCTGAGCAGGCGCTCAGCGGAGAACAAGCCTGCAGAGCCGGCAGATGCCCAGGGTCGCAACTATGCCGTGATTGAGTCCACCCAAAGCAATGACACCGAAATTGACACCATCATCGATCAGTTGATCAACTCCCGCCGCGAGGGACGCAACTTGGGCGAATACGATGCCGTATATGCTGATGGCAACATCGATCAGGCCTTACAGCAGGGCAATGATGTGATGGCCCGTAACCTGATCCGTGATAAACTGTGTGGCCTGGGACTGATGAGCTGTGAGGTGGAGGAGAAACGTCCCTTCTATTCGACCATTTATGCTCAGGGACCTCCGCCGCCAATGGGTAGCTTTAGCGGTGGCCCCTATGGCCCAGCTAAGCCTATGCCGCCACCAAGCTATTTCAGTGGACGCCCACCCATGGGACCGCCTCCAAGCTCATTGAACTCCTTCGGACCACCACGCAAAGTTGGCTATGAAGGTTCCTACAAGCCCATATCGGGTCCCTACAGACCCAGCGGTCCCGGAGGACAATTTGGCGGTGCCTATCTCGAACACCCACCACCATCTGCCATTGATGGCTCTGACGGCGTTACATTCTCCAAGCCCCCACCTGGTGCACTCATCTACGACACTAAGCCACCTGGTCCCATTTACAGTGGTGCTCCCAGTGGACCAGTGCCCGGACCCATCTACAACGGTGCCTCCAACGGTGGGCCACCCTACAACTTTGAAAACCCCGAGAAGATCCAAGGCGCCAGCTCTTCACTCAATGGCTTCTACGCACAGCAATCGTCTTCCTCGTCGTCAGCGGCCTCTGCTTCTACAACCAAGGTTGTGGTTGGAGCAGCACCCAACCAGCATATTCATCACCATTTCCATCATGTCGATGTTGATGGCGCTGAAGCTACAAAGGTGCCCAGTGTACCTATCCCAATTGGATCCGGTCACACAATCAATACCGACTTCAATGCCTTGGCTCAATCATCGACTGCATATACACCTCAGTCCTCCAGCTCAGGCTTCTCGCAGTCCAACGCTTTTACAGCTGGCTTCAATGGTGCTTCTCAGGGTGGTCTGTTGTCGCAGGGCGCCGTTCAAAATGGCTTTGGCCCATCACAACAGCCCAACGGTGATTTCTACAAGCCAACATCTGGACTAGGTAGCTTTGGCAGCAGTTCGAGTCTCTCGTCGTCTGGCGGTTTTGGTCAGACCGGCATCGGAGGCTCACCTAGCGGTAGCTATCACAGCCAGAACCCAGACTACTACAAGAAGGAACTGCAGAGCGGCGCCTCTGGTAACTACAATGGTCTGTCATCGGGCTATAATGGTCAAGGACAGTTCGGCCAGAACGGTTACGATACATCCCGCCAGCAAATAGTCGATTGTCAGTGCGTGCCTATTTCCCAGTGCCCTGCCGCCGATCGCATTGGCCGCAAAGAAGATCTGATCTTGCCCATTGACCCACGTAATCTTGGCAAGGATATCGAGGCTTTGAGCGACGATGCAGCTGCTGGCAATGTGACTGCTGCTGCCACCGCCGAATCGAAGAAGGATGACACGAAGGAAGAGGAGAAGAAACGCACTCGCCGCCAAACCGATGACGACAACAAGGACGAAGATAACAGCGACCTCTCGCTAGATGCCCAGGGGGTAAGTGCCATTAAGCTAAACTAATCTTAGACTCGTTAGATGAGTTTACCGTCCAACTAATGCAATCATACATAGTTTAATACTCCTCCTACCCGTTAAGAGACTAATCGAGTTCTAGCCCCACACACCATACACGCACACCCAACCGCATCCATCGTTCCAACAACGCTCAACTCAAACTCAGCCAACAACGTCCACTAAAAATCCGCTCGCTCGCACGCTCTCGTTCGTCGTCTCGTTGTCTGCCTGCCCCGTGCGCGGGTTGGTTGCCTCCGATGAAGATCGTCACTAATCCAACCGCAACTAAAACCAACCTAACCACGCACGGGGTCAAAAGGTCGCACGTCTACTCTACTCTATTAGCCAGCCGTGGCCGGGATCCCGCCTAACTTCTGTCGTCCTTCTTCCTGCAGCGTCAGGCGCCGCTTGGACAATCTCCTCTAGCTCTGCCCGCCCTACAGGCCATTGAGCTGATTCAGCGCAAGATCCTGCCCACATATGGCGTAAGCTTTGGTCTCCCCTATCCCACAGGCGGCTACGGTGGCTACCCGGCCAATGTTCTGGGCGACTATTATCCCGCACAGAATCCGCACTTTGGTTCTGTGGGACCTAATGGCTTAAATCTGGGCCTTGTCAATGTCAATCCACTTGTATCTGTGCAAGTGGCCAAAACGGATTATGGTGAAAAGGTTGTCAAACCACTGGTCAATCTCCATGTCACACCCAATGCCAATATCATCCAGAAAGTTGGTGATTTCTTCAAGAAGAAGCCCTCTGAAGTCACACACTTCCACCACCATGATCATTACACCGGCCATAGCTATGAGCATGATCATGATCACTACAGTGGCCATAGCTACGATCATGATCATGGTCACCACCACTACGATGGCCCGCATTCATTTGGAAGCTCTGGTCCCGGACCCTTACAACACTTCAGTGTTGAGATGGTGCACAGCAAGCCGATCTTTGAGTACCACAGTGGTCCCTCAATAGTACCGCCGCCGCAAGTAGAGTATCATCATCATCATGAGGGCCACTTTGACAACTCCTTCAACTCAGTGTATCCGGGCACGGCACCTGACTTTGGCTCCAGCGGCTTTGGCAGTTACGGCGATTACTCTCAGCACTACGAGCGCAGTGTAAATGTCAGTGAGCCCGAGTCCGACAGGTCTGCAACATCCAATCGTCGCGGCAAGCAGCTCAACCTGGGTCCGTTGCACAATATTCCAACGCCAGCACCTGGCCGAGCAGAGGGCAGTGATTATGTGACCTTTCCCCATGATCGCCGTAGAAGAAGTGTTGAGCAGCACGAGGATGCGTCTGAGTTGAGGCAGCGTAGTGTGTGGGAGAGAACTGCTACGGCAGAGGAGGTAACCGCATGATTGTCTGATGTCGCAGGGCCCTCTTTGATGTAAAAGCTCTAGCATCCTTTTAATAAATCTCCTTTATCTCGCGTTTACAGCGTGCTTACTACGGCAACCGACCTGTAGAGAAGACCTGTCGCATTAATGAGGTCTGCTGCCGTCGCCCTCTGCGCCCTCAAGCCCCACCCCAACAGCAGTTGGGACGTTGTGGTGTGAGGAATGCAGCTGGCATCACCGGACGCATCAAGAACCCTGTCTATGTTGATGGCGACAGCGAGTTCGGCGAGTATCCCTGGCATGTGGCCATTCTGAAGAAGGACCCCAAGGAATCGATCTACGCCTGCGGTGGCACTCTCATCGACGCCCAGCACATAATCTCCGCTGCCCATTGCATCAAGTCGTAAGTGAAAACATGGCTTTTCTGCCTCCGTGATTAATCACTAACCTCCTCTTTCCCATTTCCAGACAAAATGGATTCGATCTGCGCGTGCGCCTGGGAGAATGGGATGTCAACCATGATGTGGAGTTCTTCCCCTACATCGAACGTGATGTTGTCTCCGTGCACATTCATCCCGAATACTATGCTGGCACTCTTGACAACGATCTGGCCATCTTGAAGCTCGACCATCCCGTTGACTTCACCAAGAATCCCCACATCAGCCCCGCCTGTCTGCCCGATCAGTACTCTGACTACACTAACGCCCGCTGCTGGACCACCGGCTGGGGCAAGGATGCTTTCGGTGAGCATGGCAAGTACCAGAACATCCTGAAGGAAGTGGATGTGCCCATACTCTCACACCACCAGTGCGAGGCTCAGCTGCGCAACACACGTCTAGGCTACAGCTACAAGCTCAATCCCGGCTTCATCTGCGCCGGCGGTGAGGAGGGCAAGGATGCCTGCAAGGGCGATGGTGGCGGTCCTCTGGTCTGCGAACGCAACGGCGTCTGGAACGTGGTGGGTGTCGTGTCCTGGGGCATTGGCTGCGGACAGGTAAATGTGCCCGGTGTCTATGTCAAGGTCTCAGCATACCTGCCCTGGATTCAGCAAATCACTCAGAGCTACAAATGATTAACCGGAGATGTCTTGCCGGAGGCCCCACCAACACCAGCGGTAACCGCCTATGCCTATAATGCGAATGCTGAGGGCGTGGCCGCTGACGCCTCCGATGAGTTCGTTTTCCATTTTTGAGCAGCCATTTACTTATGTAACTGTCGCGTCGCGTCAGGTCTCTTGTTATACCACGCATTCGTCATCTTATTTATTGGATCGTCGTTACGGCTCTATTATGTACTCGTATTTGTATTTATTTTAGGCAACTTTTGTGACTCTTTTTTTGAATGACTCTTGTTATGTTACATTCGTTATGTCCATATCCACCCCACGCGCAATTCATCAAACTCATCATCAGCCTACATTTGGTAATTGTTGTTCAATTCGAGACGGGGGCACTTGAAAGAGACCTCGGATATCTCAATCTTGTTATGTACATTTTTATGTTTCGAGTTCCAATTTTCTTGTATATTAGTTTTGTTTATATTAATTAATTTATTTTTATATTTGTAATAAATTAAACATTTAATTTAAATAAATAATTTATCAAACAAAAATCCTATTGCGAAGTTAATGATTCTAGCTTTATTTTTTTCATCGAGAACAAATGTTGCAACTGCTCTCAGAGTAGATTACGCTGAAGGCAAGGACATCATTGGGAACATGTAATGGGATATTCCCAATTGCGAAAGAATCTGAAATAGAATAACATGATCATCATGACCTTATAGAAGAAGCGTTTCCACTGATGTAAAGGATCCAGAAAATAAAGAACAAGTGTCCGCTAACAACTTCAAGTTGTTTAAAAAAAATCTATATGCGGATGACTAATTGGCTGAGTAGCGAACAACACCGTGATATGGTAATATCTATCTTGTTCCACAAGTTAGTTTTAATGATTTAGGTGAGCACTAAGGAGCAGCTTTGCTTCCAAGAAGTTCATAACGAGCTGCCCTTTATGGCAGAAAAATTTGTATTCACGAAAAAGATTGATGAGGTCAATTAAATTTGACATCAGTATTGCCACTTCAGCCTCTTTCGCCTCAGAGAAGAACATTAGCAAAAGCGTTGAGGTGGTAGTCAAAATGTTTCGTAGCTGTTGAGCTTAGTCCATCTCCCTCTCCCAGGTCTTTATAGCTCACATACCACGGGATTCCGCAAATTTGAAGGAGTGTCTTATTTTGAAGAACCTGTATACTTCTAAGCTGGGTTTCGGTACAGGATCCCTATATTGGTAGGACTTATCTAAAGACAGGTGCAATCACCAGCTTGTATAGCATCACCTTGTTTTTAGAGCACATTTGCTATGCTGTTTGAGAAGCCAGCCAAGCTTTTATCTTGAACCTAATGGCTGACACATGCTGCCTATAAGTGAGTTTTTGTCAAGGTGGACTCCAAGAGAGAGTGATCGGGGTGCCTAATATGGTTGGGGTTCTGCATGGTTTCTTGCAGAGCATGTGTACCAGCAGATTTCTCCACGCTGATGGTTATAGACCACCTTTTGGCCCATGTAGCCACAGAGCATTAAAAAGATGCTGAGTACGAGTATTTTATAGTCAGAATATCGACTACAGCGTTCTTACTTGTTGCATCTGTGCGCCTGTTAGTCATTCATAATTATTGTTGCCGTTAATTTTCTTGTCTTCTTTCCATTCGCCACAAATTTGTCAGAGAGTCTTATTTTGAAGGAGTTTCCTCTAAAAGAAATAGTTTAATCTAACAGAAATGTGAGTGGAAGTATATGTTTAAATATCAACGGATTCAAATGTTGCAGCCACCACAAAATCGCTTTTGTTTCACTTTCAGTTTCTATGAACTGATTCTAATAATTCTAGAGCCCTTGATCATTTCCCCTTTCTCGGTACAAAGATACAAACCCATAAATTCCCATTCATTTCTCCAAATATCCGTGTCACCCTACGTCTTCACTTCTGTTTGGATTGAAAATTGAAATGGGATCGGGCAAAATAAGCTCCATTGAAATGTGGACGCCACCTATTCAGTTTCCATTTCACTTAGTCACATTTCTTGATGAAGACCTGCAGTCGTAGATTATTTAATCTTCCATTTAATCATCTTGTCTTGCTGAATGCCAATCTTCCTTAGAAAGCTTACCCCATTACATACATATACATGCACCATATACACACACATATTTCATTACACAAACCACATGGCCACATTATCGGTGGCTATTTTTAAAACCACTTTGCAAACAATTACAACTGGGCGCAACCCATAAAATGTAAATTAAATTTTAAACATTAAACATATGCATCGATGATAAACCGCTATCCACCAGCAGCTTTACACTGGACGACGACGTCCCATCAGCCCAACGAGCGTGCCAGCGCTGCATTAAGCGTCGCCCCCGAATTTCGCACAATGCAAAGTAGACGCTTCCTTAAGCCCGCCATCTACACAGAGGTTGCTATTCAAATAGGCAACAAAATATAAAATATACTTATAATAATCATATAATGTTGTGGAGCAGTTAAGCTCAAAAGGCGCAACAGATGACGCCGCTTTCCGCACTACAAAAATTTCTGCATCGCTGACTTAAAGCCAGCTGCGCATATAAAATCCAGGTGGCGGGCAAGAAAGCCGCTCAATGCAGTTTCAATTGAGTTAGCGAAATGTACGACAAAGGATTCAGATGCCTGCTCTGCCAGTTCCTGTTGGGTAAGCACAAAATCAAGGCAATTTGGGCAGCCAAGAGTATTAATGGTTGACTCCTTGATAGTGGTTCTTTGTGCTATTGCAATGGGGCGACTGCACAAGAGGAATGGTAACAGCTACCCCTACAGACCACAACATCCACCGCCGCAGCATCAACTTCACCACCATAGCTACTTTGAGCCCAATGTGCAGGAGCACGAGCAGCCGGAGGAACAAGAAAAACAGCCGCAGTCACGATCACAGCATAGCTCCAAAAGCTATTACAGTCATTCCAGTAGCAGCGGCGATGATAGCAAATCCGGCTATAGCTTAGGCAGCGGCTTACGCTCTATTGCCCAGGGCTCGGCGGATCAGGCTTACAGTGCGGTGGCCAATCAGCATGCGGCAGCCAAACAGGCTGCATTCATAGCCAAAAACACTCTAGCCCAGGCCGCTACTCAGGCCGCAGCCACAGCACAAGCGGCACTGACCGGTAAGCAGGTACTCCTGCAGGAACTGGAGCAACAAGCAGCTGAGGCGCAGCGTTCACTCTCGCGCGAGCTGGAGCAGCTTAAGGCAGCCAAGATCTCGGCCAAGCTGGCACAGCAAACCGCGCAGGCTGCGCATCATCACATTTCAGTGCTAACGGCAGCCGTGAATAATGCCAAATCAGTAGCCGAGCAAGCAGAGCAAACCTCCAACGAGGTGTCCAACCAACTGGCCTCCCAGTCAACGATGGTGGGTCAGGCCAAGACTCGTTTGGAGCAAGTTGAAGAGCAACTGCACCAAGCGCGCGTTGACTACGCAGCCACCAAGGAGTCAGCGCTTAAGGCTTCTTCCTCCGCTGCGGCAGCGCAAGTGAATGCTTCAAAGGCAGCAGCACATGCTACCATTGGTCTACATGAGAGCGCGAATCATAGTCACGATAATGATGGCGGCTTAACTGGTGAGGGCGAAGAGGAATCCTACGATGAACACATTGAACCCAGTGCCGTGGGCCACACGGCGGAGGGTAGCGAACATGCTCACAGTGGCTAAAACTAGTCATGGTGTAGTGCAGTAGGGGTTACATAAATAATTATAACTTTTAGCAGTAATATCTATTTATGCTTGTTGTAAAAGTGCTTCAATAAAGATTGGTACTTAACCTACAAATTTGATGAATCGAGGAAGAGAAACTGAAAGCGTAGCCAGTTACGCATACCAGTCAAGCGTTACAACTATGTAGTCTCATTGAAATTCAAACACCCGCCAACTGACTCAACAACATGTGGCAGCGCCATCATCTACCCAACGCCAACATATGGCAGCGCTGCCATATCAGCTGTAGCAGCTGTATCGCGCAACTTTTGGTCAAATTTAGCACATTCTGCAAAGTTATTTACTTTTATTTTTGCGGCAATCGAAATTTCAATTAAAAGTCGTTAAATAACATTGCACAATGAGCCAAAAAGTTATCAAATATATAGGTCGCACCACAGACTTTCGTGGCAACACACTGTGGGAGCTAGTGGCCAATCTGCCCAACTGGGGTGTGGGCCGCATGGTCATACGTAACATGTTCCAGCGTTACCCAGAGCCTTGCTACATGCGCATTCTAAAAGTACAGGCGGTGGACGAGCAACCCGACGAAATACGCAAGGTGAGAGTAATGGTGGAGAAGACGTGGCGTGGCGTAACCGAACCAAAGCCGGTAGAGATCTTCCGTACCAGCTACAAGGCGGACTATGAACTGGTGCCCGTTGAGGAAGAACATAAGTATCTGAACAATGACAAAAAGGTGAAGGAAGTGTTGGTGCCCAACAAGATTGAATTCCCGCCACTGCTCAGGGAGTATATCAAAGAGGAGACGGGCGAGGCGCATCCCCTAATGAATGTGCACTTCAAGAAGACGCCCAACAAGCGGGCATCGTTGATCCAGCCCGGGGAGCAGCCCACCATACAAGTGGCCATGGAACTGGGCCAGCCAAAGCCCGTGAGCGCTAAGCTCTATGATGGAGTGATTTAAGCTGTGTTGTCCACATTTTCCAAATGTTAAATCTTTAATATAAATTATATACCTTAAACACAATGGATTTCTAGAAGTATATACAGTGGTTGTGGTTAGACTATGGAATGGAATACTTTATGGAACTTTTACTTGGACGACTCCTGGGAACGCAGCTTGCGCGTTAGATTGTCCACTTCAAGACCCAGCACATCCAAATTCTCCTTGAGCGTTATATTCTTCAGCAGCGTATCCTCCAAGACAGTCTGCAGCTTTTTGTTAATCTCCAGGGACAACTCCAGCGACATGCCCTTGCTATCGGCACCCTTGACACCACCATATATAGCGGCCATGATGCCATTGCCATACTTGACCAGTTCACTCTTGTTTTGGTCGCTCTTAGAGGAGGTTAAGGCGCCAGCCGTCTGATCTCTCAACATATAGTGCTGCACCACTTTGGATTTCTTTTGCACCTCAGCCACCAGGGCGGCCGTGTGGTTCTCCAGAAACTCAATACGTTCCGTCTGACGTGCAGAGGCCTGTTGCAGGCGCAGTATACGCTCCACCAGTACCTTTTTCGAGGGCACCGCCTGCATGTCCACCTGCTGCTGTTGATTGGGCTGCGGCACAGCCGTCACACTGCTGGCCACTGTTTCCGACTCGGACGTCTCGCTGGCCCGCCTACTGCCGCTATGAGTGCTGCCATGACTGCTGGTGCGGCTGTGGGAGCGCAAGGGCTGTTGCTGCTCCTGCGCATAACCATTCAACGCCTGCTGGCAATTGCTGCAGTAGCTAATTGTCTTGGCCTCCACAATGCCAATGCCCTTTTTGTACTTTTGCATTTCTCTTTGCAGTTCCTTGACCAGCGTGGCATGCTTGTGCTGCGTGGCCTCAAAGTCACCCTGAACATGCTCCAGCTTGGCCTTGGTCAGCTCATAGAGTTTGGTCTTCTCGGACAGATGTTTGGCCAGCAGTATTCGCTCCTCATTCTTCTCAGCCGCCTCAGAGTTCAGCTGCTGCTCCAGTTCACCATATTTGCTGTCGTAGCTGAGTTTTTCCTGCTTCAACAGCTTGTTCTCCGCCTCCAGACCCTGAGCCTGCAACAGGCGTTAAAAATAGATTTTGTCAGAAGGGTGGCTTGTGTTAAGTACAGAAACAGCCTGATCACATGGCCTCGGTGGCGCAGTTGGCAGCGCGTAAGTCTCATAATCTTAAGGTCGTGAGTTCGAGCCTCACCCGGGGCATTGAATTTTTTTTTTATTTTTGTATCTACCTTGGATTCAGCCAAACATATGTCGTTTTGTAGGCGCACAATCAGCTCGCTCATCTCCTTGTTAATGGTCAACAGCTCCTGTTTCTTTTGACGCAGTTGTTCCAAGTCGGCCTGATTATCCACAGCATTGGCCTCTAGTTCAGCCACTCGACTACGCTCTTCAGACAATTTCTGCTCATTGCTAAGAATGGGATTGGATAGAAAGTTACATAGGTGCCATATTAAGGCTGCATCTTCTGGACTCACATGGTGTGCTGGGTCCGCAGCAATTGCAGCTCCTCCAGCTGGCCCCTTAGCTTGGCCGAATTAAGCAACTCATCGCTGTAGGCCACCTCCACGGCATTGTGCTGATCTCGCAGCTGCAACAGCTCTTCCATTCGCTGGTCACGCTGTGGCAAGAATTCACAAAGTTACAATTCCATAAGCACTCTTCAGAAGTCACCGCTTACCTCTGTGCTTAGCTCCTGAAGCTGCTGAGCCAACTCCTTGTTGGCTTCACTTTGTCTATGATGTTCTTTGGTGATACGCTCCAATGCCTCAGTCTTACTCATAATTTCATGCTTCAGGAGTATTGAATTTGCATCGTATTCCATTTTCAGCTTCTCTGTAAGAACACCATAAGATTAGATCTATTTAGGGTGACTTTTCACCATACCCACCATTGGCCTTTTCCTCCAACTTATTTGGCGCATTACGTTCCTCCTCCAACTTGCGTTCGAGCACTGCTTTGGCTTCGGTTTCTATGCTGAGCTTATTGATATGATACTTCAGCTTCGATTCCATATGTCCCAGTTCGGTTTTAAGCTTCTCGCACTCCCGCTGATACTTGCGCACCTCGTTGCACTGGAAGAAACACCAAGTGCTTACCTCAATTCCAACATATTCACTATAAACAAGCAAGCTTACCTTGTCATCAATGATGTATGTCATGCGAGACTTCTCCTCGTTAACCGCTTGGAAGCGAGTAGATATATTCTTAACCTCTTTTTTGGCCTCGGCCAGTTGTTTCTCGACGACCTCCTTCTCCTTTTTGGCATCGATAAGCAACTTCTCCTTCATGGCAAACTTAATGACCGTCGATTCCTTTTCCTTGTTAGCCAAATCCATTTCTTTGCGGAATGCCAACTTCTCCTTTTCCAATATGGCATTTTCGCGCTGATACAGCGTCATCATATTATCCTTCTGAGCATTGGCAGTGCGCAACTGCTCCAGCTGTTGTTCATAGCTACGGCGCTGCTCCTCCAACTGAGCCAGGCAGTGCACATGCGAAAGTATGTCATTCTGTGGAGCCTTCTGCACATCCTGTGCCTGTTCTGGTTCTGGCAGGAGATCGGCAAGGTCAGCATCTTGAGCTGTTTTTAGAGCCACTTGCTCTAACACAGCCGCTTTTACATCAGCTTCATTGGTAATTGGAGCTGGAACTAGTTTATCTGCCAGTGGACTTTCGTTTGCTGCTGTTGTTGTTATTGTTGTACTTTTTGTTGGTGCGCTTTCTGCTGTTTGTACTTTGTTGTTGCTTTCCAGCTGGCGCTCTGCTGAGATTTCCACGTCTGCTGTGTCCACTTCTTCTTCTTTATTATTTGCTAATTCCAAATTGTCATTGATAATTTCAGTTGCAGGACCAGCCACAGTGTCCTGCCGCTGTTCATCATTTTTATCGTCCTGTGTTGATTCCATATTTAACAATTTCAAAAATAGTTTACATTTCTTTTTTGTTAGCTAAATTTAGCGTCTGCAGAAGAATCTATCGTTTGCATTGTCAGTCGATAGCTTGTAACCGTTTTCAAAAAAACATCGCCAAAGTTATCGATAGCTAAGCAAATCAGCTGTTTTAACTCATTGCGGCTTTGTTTACATATTTGCAATTGGAATATTTCAACTTAAGAATGGTGTGTGCGCTAGGCATAGAAGGAAGCGCCAATAAAATAGGCATTGGCATCATCCGTAATGGCGAGGTATTGGCAAATGTACGCCGAACGTACATAACGCCACCAGGAGAAGGTAACTAAAAGCAATAGTTGAACTTGGCTACGACTACAATTGCTTACTTTTCCCTTCAAAGGTTTTCTACCCAAGGAGACGGCCAAACATCATAGGGAAGCTATTCTCGGACTAGTGCAGGCCAGTCTGAAGGAGGCACAATTGCAACCCTCTGATCTAGATGTGATTTGCTACACAAAAGGCCCAGGCATGGCGCCGCCTTTACTAGTTGGCGCCATTGTGGCGCGTACGCTATCCCTGCTATGGAATAAACCTCTCTTGGGTGTCAATCACTGTATTGGCCACATTGAAATGGGTCGCCTCATCACTGGCGCAGTGAATCCTATTGTATTGTATGTGAGCGGTGGCAATACCCAGGTGATAGCCTATTCCAATCAGCGTTATCGCATCTTCGGGGAGACCATTGACATTGCCGTGGGCAACTGTTTGGATCGTTTCGCGCGCATCATCAAGCTGTCCAACGATCCCAGTCCAGGCTACAACATCGAACAGCTGGCCAAGAAGGGCAAACAGTATATAAAGCTGCCCTACGTGGTCAAGGGCATGGACGTCAGCTTCTCGGGCATTCTGTCACACATCGAAGAGCTGGCTGAGCCCAACAAAAGACGTAATAAACGCAAGAAGCAACCAGAAGAGCCGGAGCCAGAGTACAGTCAAGAGGATCTGTGCTATTCGCTGCAGGAAACCATATTCGCCATGTTGGTCGAGATAACCGAGAGAGCCATGGCCCACTGTGATTCCAATGAAGTGAGTGTATATGTATTAATCCAGCTATATCTGTAACACCATTTCTTCTATTTCTGTTTAGGTGCTCATTGTGGGTGGTGTGGGCTGCAATGAGCGTCTGCAGGAGATGATGCGGATCATGTGTGACGAGCGCAATGGCAAGCTATTTGCCACCGATGAACGCTACTGCATTGACAATGGTATAATGATTGCCCATGCAGGCGCAGAGATGTTCGGTGCGGGCACCAGAATGTCCCTAGAGGATGCATTTGTCACCCAGCGCTATCGTACTGACGAGGTGCTGGTCACTTGGAGGCAGGATTAGCACAAGTTAAAGTTTGCTTTGCCTTTTTATTAAATTGCTACCTGCTATAGTTTGTTCGTAATCGTTTAAAGTATGTATATAGTATATAGTGATGCAACAGCTCCTGACACTCGTTTCCTCGGGCTCAGAGGGGCTGCTCCTTGCCCGTCCATAGAGGCTTTATATCAATCGGGTAGACACGCTTGCCCTCGATAACATATACCGCTCCGTTCTTCTCCTTCTCCAACACGGAGAGGATGCAGCGAGAAACATCCGTGGCGCTTTGCTTGTTCAGCCTGTCCAGAATCTTGTAGGTCTCATCGCTTGTCTCGGGGAATATGATCTTCTCCGTGAAGTTGGTGAACATATCCGTCATTGTGGCTCCTGGACAGACGGTAACAAATTTAATGCCAGACCGCTGATAGTAGGCATCATTCTAGAGATGAATTGTTAAGTTTAGCAGCATGATCAGCAGCTTCTAGTGGCCAATACTTACGCCCAGACAGCGGGTAAAGTTGATGATGCCTGCCTTGGTGGCACCATACACCGGTATTATGAACATTGGATCCAAACCCACCACAGAGCTCATGTTGACCACAATGCCGCCCTTGCCGCCATTCTCCTTGCTCATAATCTGCAGGGCACTCAGTGTGGAGTTAATAATGCCGCCGAGGTTGACCAGCAGCGTGCGCTGCACGTCCTTATCATTGAAGATGCCCGCCACATTGACAACAATATCAATGCTACCAAAGGTCTTTGCGATTTCCTCAAAGGTAGCCTCCACCCCCTTCTTGTTGGAAACATCCATCTTGATGATCATAACGCTTTGAGTGGGATGCGCCGCGCGTAGCTTAACAAATTCCTCCAGATTGTCCTGCACATCTAATATGGCGACCTTCTAGGGAATGCACAAGACTTTAGAACAAACACTTTCAGTTAGCCGTAGACTGCAAACTAACCGCTGCGCCCGCCGCCAAGAGCTGCCTGGCAACCTGTAGGCCAATGCCGCCAGCTCCTCCTGTCACCACCGCATTCTTCCCACGGCAAGACATTGCTGGAGCTTTCGACATACAAGTATCCCTGGCTGCTATGCTGCTCGCCTGCGTATCCTCTGTCCGCTGCAAAACGATTTCACAGGTACTACGATAGCGCTCCACAATTACCTCCAAGTCACTGGGCCGTGCTGGCACTGCTAGCTGTGGCCGCTATAAGCTGGCTTTTAAAGGCCTCGGCGACCGGGCGGCAAGTTATGCGATATCTATGCATATATCTGATCTATAGCGAAACGGGTGCACTGCAATCGATCGCCACCAGTACCATCTCGTTCTCCATGTCTCACTTGAATTATGCAAAAGCAACCTGCAGTTGTATCGATTTCCAGCTGCTTTTGGTCGGCTCAGCGTTTAATCTGCTTCACACTGCTCTGGTTTTGCGATGTCAGCTTTGCATCAATGATAATGATATAATAAAAAACAAGTAACAAGTAAACAATGTTACCTACCAGATGAAGATGTGAATTATGATGATGATGATATATAGCTGGCAATGAAGAATTGTACAAATTATTTTAGTTTTCAATTGGAGATTATAAACTGTCGTTGCGCATTGGCTTAAACAGTTTGGGTTCCACAGAACAGCATAAGAATAATTTCTTCTTATATTCGTCTTATGCTAGATATTAATTAATAGATCTTACACTCGTACATAAACATTATAGTTGTGGATGCTCAAATCCAAGCCTTAAGAAAACTTATTTAAATTCAAGTTCAATAATTCTTTGAAAGCCTTGTTTATTATTAAGAACTATATCTCCCTAGAAGAATCTTATAAGTATGATGTTCCATGGTATTAACATGCTGTTTCTTCTTAAGGAGAAGATAGAAACTACTAAACTATTAAATGGTATCATGGAAATCCCTGAAGATTTCCAGAGCGGTTGATTTGTGTATCGCTGGAGAAGTCCATTGCTGAAATATTGATGAATTGCAAACCAATAAACCACCGAAAAGTTGAATTCGGCTTATAGAGTTTTCTGTAGATATACATATACAAAATAGAAAGTCGGGTGATTGAGCTGAAAGAGGTTACTGAAAACCTTCATATGCGAGTGGAAGCAGTGCTTCACAAATTTGCTTAAACGGGTACAAAAGTATTAATTATAATGGAGGATTCCTTGAAAAAGGAAATACAATAACTCTGATACTTGAATATTACCAAGTAAAGAAGAGCTTCATCGTGTAAGGCTCTTCATCATCTTACCTTTTTAAAGGTCATCCCATACTTCTCTTCGAAAGCATCCAATAATTTGACTTTTAATAGAGTTATCCTGTGTTCTGGGGAAAGCTTGGATCTGGGTATTTGTAATTACTTTATAGATCTGGCTATATGTCTTCACTGACTGGTTAGCTGATTGTGAAACAACGCATAGCTCAAACCAGAGGTAGTAAGCTGCAATTTTAAGATATGTTCAATGTAATTGCATAGTTGAACACTAAGTGAGATTTTAAGGGCAATCGAGTCACAATTGAAGTCTAAGTTTATATGGAAATGCACTTCTTTTAAAAATCTGATACAAAATATATCAAAAAGTATTATTAAATATTTATATAGGATGACTATCACAACAACTACAGTAGCATACTTCTATAGATGAATGTGAAATTATAAAAAAGTTGATTCTTTTTCATGGGAATCATATTAGGAATTGGAAAACATATATTAAGGATTGGGAAAATAATAATATTAGATTTGTATGAGAAAAAGAGAATTCCTTGAGAATTCCTTGGTACTTCGCACCAAAAATTGAAGCAGAACAACGAAGAATGAAATTGCTAATATGTCCAAATGGAAATAAACATTTTCAACTCCTAATGGAAACGGCAACTCCAAATTTTATCGTGTACACATTTCTGTTTATTCGATTTTAAATGTGATTTTTTTTTTAAATCAAGCGAATATAATGTACGTATCTTTGGTATATGTATATATGACTATCATCATCATAGAGAATTTTTATTTATTAAAATTGTAGTTTCTTATTGCTAGACAAAACAGATTTGTTGCCATCTCAAAGGCTTATATGTATTCTGAATGTAAATATAAATTTGTTGTTTTAGATTTTGTGTGGATTTCTTTTGAACTTTTGGGCTGCTTCGTATATGTATGGAATGGAGATTCATAAAACATAAACCATAAAAACACGAAAATAAATAAAATCTAAAGGTTTATCAAAATCATATAATTTTATTTTAAGCACTTAAATTATCACAACTTAGATTATATACAAAAAATAATTAAGAAATAATTGCAGCTACGAATTAGAAACAGAACATAAATTAGGTTAAACGAAGTTTAAGTTAAGAATAAGAAACAGACATAGCATAGAAGGTGGAAATGAGGAGAGTGGGGGGGTGGGTTAGTATACATCGCTTAGTGGGCGCCATCGTAGGTATCCTTGTGCTGATAGCCACTCACATAGCCAGAGTCATCCACCAGATTGCGTCGGCCGGCAATGCCCTTGCCCTTGCCGGTGGCATCGAAACGTTCCTTATGGGATCCCGTGTACTTGCTGGTGTCCGTCAGCCGATCCACGGCAGCTGCAGCCTTGCCAGCCTGCATTGTAAATAAGACATTGTCAGCAGATG
Organism: Hirtodrosophila duncani; assembly: GCA_037043425.1. NCBI lineage: Eukaryota > Metazoa > Arthropoda > Insecta > Diptera > Drosophilidae > Hirtodrosophila > Hirtodrosophila duncani. The sequence goes on along the minus strand of JBAMBM010000834.1, from coordinate 908,113 downwards.
CCCAAATATTATTCAAAAGTTCTTAACTTACCGATACAGAGGCCACCCCGGGTGCACCACAGCCAGACAATTTCTGTTTAATCTCTGACAGCTCAACCTTTTTCGTTTTGGCCAAGTCTTCCAAGAATTTATTGTAGTCGGTCAAGGAGATTTTCATGGCCTTGAACTTCTTGAAATGGATGCCAGTATCGGTGGTGGTTATCTTCTTGTCAATCACCTTTGCCTGTTTCATCCATTTATCGCTCTGCGAGAGCGTGATCAGCTTGCCATCCGACTTGGTATCACCGAACTTGGAGAAGGCCTTGAATTGATCTGAGAAGCTCACTTTGGGCGCTGAATCCTCCAAGGCCATTTGGGCCAACTCAGCGGCTGGTGCCTCCGGTGCGGGTGAACTGCTGCCATTTGCTGCTGCTCCTTCCTCAGACATGGTGCTGGCTCTAAGGAATGGAAGGAAGGTGGACACACATTTAGAAACAATTTGCGTGATATGACCATCTGCTGGACACTATTTGTTCCGCACTGGCTGAACTAACACGCAATCTCCACCCAGTTTACCCTTTTGCGCAGCTCTCTCACCTGTGGCTTACCACGCTCACCAACATTGCGGCGGGCCTTGGTTAACTGATAGGTTGACTATATCTCTAATATGAACAAAAGCTTCTTAAGTATTATTATATTGTAGGTACATATATATCTTTATCTTTTCACTTAATTGGCAATACTTAGATAAGCTTATCTTGATTTTAATTTGCGTCTCTTTCTCTGGTAAACATGATGATATCATGGATAGAACTGGACAAAAGCCAACCCAAAAACCCGTGAGCCCAAAGCTTTCACAGCTGTTGAAGCTAATTGAATTGACAGAGAGGGTTATGGCAAAGTGACGCCATCATAGCTGCTCTCCAAAACAAAATCTAACGATGCCGAGGCCAGGTTGCTGTTATTGTTGACATGCTGGCGGCTCATTAGCAACTCTATACGAAATTTTAGTTAAGCAAACATTTCCCAGAGGCCAAGCTCACCAATGGGAAACTAATGAAGAGGCTATAACGGAGCGTAAAGAAATACTATAGTTGATGATTAATCAAATTTAAACTGCAGTGTGGTGTCAAAGATCCACCGTTAGGGTCAATCAATGATCTTTCTTAATGAAGGCTGATCTAGAAGTCAATTTCATGCGGAACATAAGGCTCTCTGAGTGGAAAGCTACGTCAAAATTGTTTATGCATTTACATCGATCATTTCGCTTAGAACCTGGAAATAATATCTTTACGCCCCAAGAGATAAAGTTAGCTATCTGCGTGAGCTTGAGAGAAACCTACAAACACATTCTTTCAGTTGAACATAGAATACCAAGTGATATATATCAATATTGATATGGTAAGTCATCGCAATATGTAGAAGCTAAAATATTCAACCATATTTTCGTAAAGTGTAGATATTCTCGATCAGACGGGTAATCATACAGACCGATAAAGCAATGTCTGTCTGTCTGGTCTGGTCTGGTCTCTAGTCGTATTCCCTTCTAAGATCGGGGTTAAAAGCCATTAGTACATCGGGAAGAGTTAAGTTGCAACTGAGGGACCATAAAGTCAACAAATCCTTAGAAATCCAATTCGGGAAACCGCCTTCACCAAAGGAATGAACACTTAGTATGGGAAACTTATGTATTTTTCATCGAAATTCAATCAGATTTCGTAGGTGTGCGTTTTAGAAGCCTTCACGCCCTCCACGTCCATTGCACAAATTTGATTCAATTTGAAGGCGAGAGTTAAACATCTCAGTCGACTCTCTGGACATAGAATTAATAGAATTAAGTATATGTTAAATCCATCCCATATACTCCACTATTCCCATTCACCATTGACCATTCTGTTGGCAAATCTCTGAGCTAGTTTGCCCCCAAGGGGTTAAGTTGGCATAAATCTTATTGATATTTCAGTTTTAAAATTGCTTGTAGCATAAATTGTCATGTTTACAGACAGCCCAACACGACAACAGCACAAGAACAACAACAATCACAACATACTACCCATACCCATACCATATGCAGACGGAACCAAATCGAACATAAACACTAAATAAAAACGTGAGCTTTTATTGGTTGGGTCATTAATTACGCGCCAGTTAAGAGCGTCTGCGTCCAGGAGCCAGAGTCTGAACAGCAGGCGCAGCAGCAGCATCAGCATCTTTGGAAGCTGAGTACGCATAATTTAAGACAGCGATAAGATGCGAATGTGGACGTCGGTCTCAGTTGGTGGGCGCACGGAAGGCAACCAGTTTTTAGGAATCGTAATCTTAAGATATGATTGTGAGCCTCACGTTTGACGGCGGTTTACAAAACGAACATGGCGCATTCCCATTGTAATTACACTTTGAGATTTGAGTAGTTAAAATGCTCTTCAGGACAGAGACACAGCTAAGCGGGTAGGTCAGGGTCAAGGCCACCAGTCGTCGGCGTCCAGGCATATCAAATGGGTGCCGCCGCCGCCCCCCCGGCTAACCAAATGTGAATCGCAAGTGCGATTCTTGATGCAGAGGCAAATAAACAAACAAAAAGAACACTAAATCGAGTATGCTTATGTCATCGCCTCATTACCCGGCGATTGATGGCGATTACGTCGTCCGGATCAGCGGTTAATGGCTGGGTGAGGCATACAAGCAAGTACATATGTATGTATTACGAGTATGTACAAATATAATTCGCAATTTCATGCATCCGATTGAAAGCATTACAGGGACCAAGTGACTGAAAACATGATAGGCAAAGTCTCATTCACCACACCCATGGACATTTTACTTACTTATTCATCTCCATGCAAAATCAGCAAACGTCTGATATAAATATTTTGTGTTTAGCTCCTGGGATTTATTTACAGTTGGCTGTTCAACTATATGTTTGTTCCTGACTGTAGGTCATTGCCCTCAACATCTACCACCTGGTCTAGACTAATTAGCAAAGATGTCTCTGTCTAACTCATTTACCCCTCGGAGCCCTCATCATTTATGCTGAAGAACCCTTGGGCTATTGACTATGTACTTGACCAGAACTTGACACCATAAACAAGAGAGCGAACGAATGGAAAGGCAGACTGACAGTCGGAGGATAGTGTAAATCAAAACTAATCCGCTTTGACTGTCAGACCATAAATAATTGGCCAGAGGAAAAAACCTCTTTTTTAAAATGTTTTCATCTCATTGAACAAGTTTTTTTGTTATTTAGGAACGCGTGGCGAGCGTCGCAAATGCGTTGCCAACATTTTAATTAGTTTTCGACCAAAATTGGAGAAGCCAATTTGGAATTTTTGTTTCATAACGTGATCTCAATGCGTTGATAGACATATAGGAATAAATTAAATATGTATGTATATAGTAATATATACAATAATGAAAACAAATTAACTTCCTGATGAATGGAGTGAGTCCATCAAGTTCCACAGGCAGCCTGCCTCAAGAACAATGCAGACAGCCAACAATTTAGGTCATATCATGAACAAATGCTTCAATGTGAAAGGTTATGGATTCGACTTGATTAAGTCTATGAAATGGTGTTTATAACAAATGCCTAGCGCCCCACATGCATAAATTAGTTTGGGCGCAAAATGAACAGGAAATGAAATACACACCATGGATGGTGGATTGGTTGGGTCGCGTCGACATTCATGCCACAACAAACACGCAACGCTGAATGATTATTTTGTATATGAGTACATTTATGCTCAGGGCCATATAAATATACACAATATGCAGCAGCAGCAGCAGCAGCTCCCAGATGACATCACTCCCACCAAGATATGAAACCAGGAACGCGCAAGCGCCAAATGAATGGAAAGGGACTATAGGGAACAGCTTAGGGTTTGTGGGGGGGCAAGGGTTGGGGAGATCCACTGATGACACGCATATAGGCTTATACATACAAACGGAAGTGGGTGCCACTGCGCCTAAAATGATGCTATGTCTGTAACTCTCAGCCAGGCATTGTTTGAAAATGGAAAGCGTTCCTTTTTTTTTGAACAATTGAAGCCCAGCCATTCCTTTACTGAGAATTGGGTCATGTTGCACTTGATAATTCCAGCCAAGCACGGTTTATTTATAAATATTTTCCTTCGTTGCGAATTCAGATGCGTGTGTGTATAAGATGAAATTTTTTACCTATAGATTCTAGCCCAATGGCAAACTCAATTACAGTTCAGTTCTTCTAGGCAAATGCTCAATATTATACATAGTCACTGCACGGCCACCAAATTGCACTTACGTTTTAGTTAAATTTGCTGTTAAATTTCCAAAATGAATAACAAATTTGTGTTTTAGTATTCCTTAAGATCTGGGAATCTCTGCTGCTGCTGCGCACGTTAGCTGTCGATGTCGACACTCAACTGTTTGGTCAAATACGCAGCAAACGAACGCTACCAAAGGGGGCCAGGTCAGGCATAGCCCAAGCGGCGTATGAGTGATATTTGACTACAGTGAGTGAGCTTTTTTGAGTGAGTTTGGCATTTCTATGAGTGGTGTATATAACACTATGCTACACATTGGGACTATGCAAATTGGGACACAGAATATCGGTCAGATTAATATAAATACAGGAATTTGGAGTTTGCTAACAACTTCTACAACAAAATTTAAGATCTTTTCAAAATATCATAGTTTAATATCTTAATACTTAAATGAAGCTTCTGAATGCCTCAAGATTGAAGACTGTTGAAAACCTTCTATAGTCATTAGAGAATGAAACTTGTGAAAATTTCAGAGATAGCAGCATCTCAGAAGGGTATATCAATATTCAAATGACAACTTAGTTAATTATGCTATGCTTGTTCCATAGTGTAATTTGTGTACCAGATATATAGAGATGATGGGCCTATTCCCCAGTTCAGCTGCACTCGTTCTGTCAAACTGTTCATATTTGTTACACTTGGAATTGTGTGTGAAACAAAAACGTGTCTTATTAACATTAGTCTACCCTCGTTAAATTAACTTATAGAAGATAGTCCAGCTTCAATTTCACATGCCTTCAACCAAATAGAGGGAGAGAAAGAGAGAGAGAGAAAGAGACTGGAACACGTCCACATTCATATTTTATGCCTAATACCCGGCATTGTTTATTTTGAAACGATGACTTCATCTCACTAAATACAAATTTTATAAACGAAACTAACAGCAAAAGCAAGTCGACAAAACCATTTATCAAAATGCGACGCCGCCAGAGGTCTTATCAAGCCCAACGCCAACATCAGTTTCACTCACAATTCGTTTGTTTTGAGTGAGAATTACAGAAACCTCAAGTGTTTGGAAGCTTTTTGGCCAGCCTGTCGGAAGGGGGGTGCGGTGCGCAAATTTTACGCACAGAACCGAAAACAAAGCATAAAATTTGACCAACAAGTGAGAGACGCAATTAGAGCTGCCAGGGAGTGGTAAGCTTGGGCTAATAGCCAAGTATGAGCTCATAGTGGGGTTTTGTGCAGTCAGAAAAAAATTGAGCTAAGATGTAGAAATTTGGTAAGCAAAGGTAGGATCTTAGAGGGTTTGTATAGTTAGAATACAATAAAAAAAATGTATCTTTTTTGCATATTAAACTTGCTTTCGGCTTTTAGAGCCAAGATCTTTAAAATATCACATATCTCTAGCTATTCAAGAGGAACTCTTTTATGAACATGAAGATAGTCTTCCTTCAATTAAAGCGAAAGTAAAATCTTATCTACTTTTCATTTCAAAATCATTTCAAAGTAGGTATAGATTTGCGACGATTATCGTCACTTCTGATCATAGCCCTATCAAAAAAAGTCTTACTCGAAAGGAGATTGACATTCGAGCAGCATACCACTACCATAAGCCTCAAAATCAAAGCCAAGTTAAGCAACAGAAGCAAATGATCAAGATTCTACAATATCAAAGATTCTTACAATACACATACAAGCATATTCATTTGGGCTATTTGGGCTACCTGCTCCTAAACTCACCCGATAAAGACACAGGTCAACCAACATAAGACATCTCGGCTTGTTGGTACATGCTAACGAGGTCGGGACGAAGAGAACCACTACGAGTAGGTGAAATATATAAATATCGTAAGTATAGTTATATAGTCACATACTATATAAAGGTATGAAAGGTATATAAGTATCAGGCTAAAGGAGGCGACTAAGATAAGAAATTTTAATTATATTTATACCCTGTATCTATGGTACTAAGGCATATTGAAGTTGTTATATGTTGTTTTCTCTAAGTGTGAGTATGTAAATGAGTTATTGTCCCAGATTTGCTCAATGATTAGAACTGCTGGTACACATATACATATATGTATTTAGGTTGCTTTAGCTCAATGGGTTCTTTGAACTTAATGCCAGGTTAAGATTTCACACGGACTAACCAGAAAAGTAAAAGTCGTAAGAAAGATATTGTTGAACTACATATTATTTACATTAGAGTTATTAACTACACTTTGTCATTATGTATAAACTTGTCTCAGCAATTCCAAAACTTACACGAAGGCTGACAATGATTTATGTGAACTGTCTGTCACTTGATTTGGTTAGTTTGTTGGCCAGTGGCGCGTGATGGCGTCATGCCCAAAGCCAAAAACAAGAAAGCCACAAAACAGCGCAAGAAATGTTAAAGAATCACAATGTATGTGTATTGGTAACACATATATACGTATGGGTAGTTCTATAAATACGAATACATGGCCATATCTAAGGCTTATCGTGCTCTTATTAGCCCACAAGCTCCAGGTCCCTGAAGCGACTCAATACTGCCCACGCCCATGAGAGGACAACTTTACTGGATTGGCTAAAGTCTAGCTAGGAATCCGCTAAACAAGCAACTTGGCTGATACCAGGACTACAAACTCCACAGCTCTCCAAATGGATTGGAATTTTAAGTGACTTTTGGCCCATAACAAACGCAGCTTACTGCCAAAGCTGACTGGGCTAACAAGATCATTAAGGCGGTCATACAGCCGGCAAATTATGGCTTCAATGGAGCTGCATGCTTTGATTGAATTTAAGTGTCCAAAGGGGCCTAACATTGAAATGCACTTATCCAGCGCCATTCAAGGCCACTTCTGAGCAGTTCAGTGTAGTTCAATTCGTTCCAGTGCAGTTGATGATGATATTATTTGTCTATTCTGCTGCCGCCCTCCTATCAATCCTAATCAGAGCGCTTGCTTCAGCGGCGGGCAGCGATTTGCGGCGGGCGATAAAAAGCCGAAGAGCTAAAAATAAAACCATAAAAATAAGCTGGCAAAAAAAAAAAAGGCCAAATGCCTTGAATGCTCGTGCCTGGAACTTGGAACGAACGATCCTCCACACACAGCACACAGCACACTTTGTAATGCGCGACGAGGCCAGCTCAGGCGTTCAGGCCAGGCCAAATGTGGCCCTTGGCCTTCACTCACCTTGAAATGCCGTTGGGGCAGGCCGTTGTCCACGTTATTCAGCATTCAGTTGAGCTGTTGCAGTTGTTGCCGTTTTGTGGCCCGTTGATCAGTTGCAGATGCAGATACAAATATTGTGCACATGCATACACTCCAAGTCATCAAAATAGAGTCACAGTTGTAGAAATAACAAATGAAATGTCTGTTTGTCTGCGTGTAAACGTGTTTTTCTTTTATGTGGCTAAATACTATTATAGTATAGTATCAATCAGGGAGAATCCGTGCCATACTTTTTACAGAGTAGGAATAGGAATACGTTTGCATTCATCAATTATTCACATCATGATGAAAAAGTTATAGTTTCAACAAATCAATGCTCGGGATGCTCAAGGATCTCAAGAAATTTGGTGCGAACCAAGGAAGAATATGCAGCTACGAAACAGCCAGGGCAAGGCCAAGTAAATCAGCTTAATAATTCTTTAAGAATATAATTTCTAACTTTTTGAACCGACTTTCTATGACAATATAGAAAGAATTCAGCTGTTCAATCTTAACTAAAAGTCTCATAAGTTTATCAATCCAAATCAAAAGTCAAAATATCTCAGTGACAAATAAATTGTAGTGTCCCTATTCTAATGAGGAGAGGTGTACATGTACAGATAGATACAGATACAAAAGACCAGTCAAGCGATCCACAACAACAACAACAACAATTGCATATCAATTACATTTGCCTGACTCTATATACGCTGTGGCGGATTGGGATTTGGTCTGGGTCTGGACTTTGGCCTTGGTTTAGCTTGATATTGGCAGGCAGATAGGCATGATGATCATCATCAACATCGGCCTGCGGCCAGGCCTAATACACATCGCAGGCGCACTCATTAAAGCAAATGTAAAACCCACTCAACCACAATTAAACCAAATAGACACGCCAAGAGTAGGGAGTGGGGTCATCAGAGAATCAGAGGAGCAGACAGCCGGACCCAGCCCCGTTAACGACACAAGTGGACAAGCTGTGAACTAGCGAATACCTCCTTTATAGTCAGAACATACTTGAGATGCTTGTGGGGTGGAGCAAGGGCTAGCTAGAACCAGTACAAGAACCTGCCAGAGCAGCAGTAGTGCATGTGGTCTAGAAAAGGGCACAGGCTCCTTGGTATAAAAGGAGACAGTTCTGCAGCCAGCGACAACAGACTTAAGCGAAGCAACACGGCGAGTGCCCGAGTTTTCCCAGCTTCGAGTAGCGCTGCCCAGTCATCATCATCATCATCATCATCATACGCTACAAGATCATCTCGTCATGCGCTTGCAACTGTTTCTCCTGGTTTCACTGGCCATAGTCTGCCTGAGCCATGGCTTAGCCCTGTATAACACCTATCCGTTTGTCTATACAGCCCAGGGCTCTTCAGTGATCACGCCCACGCAGCAGCAGTACATCTCACAGGATGAGTTAGGTCAGTATGCCTATGGCTATGCCGAACCCTTGTCCAGCAAGCAGGAGACACGCACTCTGGATGGCACCACTCGTGGTTCCTATAGCTATCGTGATGCCGCTGGTAAATTACAAACCGTTGACTATACCGCCGATGCGGATGGTTTTCATGTGGCTGCCACAAATCTGCCACATGTAGTTCAACCCCAGGAGTTTCGTACGGCAGCCGCGACAGTTGGTCACGCCAGGAGCTCCGCCAATATCGTTTCCCATCCAGTTGCCACTGCTGCCCAGCATTCAGTTGACTCCGTCGAAGTTACCGCCGCCCGTCAGAGCCATTTGGCGACTCATGAGGAGACTCGACTGCGCCTGGCGTCGCATCAGCAGCAGCAACAACCAGTTGAATCTAAGTCAGATGTACGCATTCTGGAGCTGCCTCGTCCCGTTGCCGACACTGCCGAGGTTGCCGCTGCCAAATCTATCCATTTGAAGCGCGTCGAAGCCGAGAAGCTGCGCAATGAGGTCCTCAATTCAGTGCCTGTTGCCCGCAGCTCCCATGTCGTTGTGCCAGCCGTCTATGGTTATACCATTCCGCGCTACTACAGCTCTGGTTTCTACTATTGAATGAGACATATAGTTTCTGTATGAATATTGATTATAGCAATAAAGGATGCCTTTTATAACTGAGAATGTATTATGTATTTTGGGTAGCTTAACTTATAATTGAGGCATGAAACTTGCAAATGTAATTTCTATTTCCTGGTAAAAGCCAATCGCTAGTCCCACTTCCCAAATATCAGCAACATTCCAGTATATCTTTTCAACTCTTCTTAAATGCAAATTAGTAACAGTAAGCTATATATTTTTGTAAAGTAATAAACAAAACAATTTAAAAAAAAAAAAAATTAAATGCAATGCGAATTTTGATTTCAATTAAATTTAATAGCGGCATAAACAAAAACATCAACTACACTGGGAAGAAGTAGCAACATGTACGACCATATCATTGCCCCGGTTCCTTGACCTCATGACAGAAAGAGCAAGCTAAAGCAAGGAAAAGCAAACATTGTTCAGCCGAAGCGTACATACCCTTACCGGTTATGTGTGGTGTTTAGATAATTTAGATAATTTAGGTCACTTTTATGAACGTAATCGTTGAGTATATAGAATAGTTATATGCCAAGACAACGCCATGATTCACAGTGAAGTCAGTGAAGAAGTGTTTTGGCTGAGCTGTTGCTATATCTCAAAGAGATCAAATGCTTAACTATAGCTCCAAAGGAAACGTCTACAAAGACCTTATTCACTGGGCCTTCAACATGGGTATGCTGAATAATCTTACCAATCCCATCAACCTCTCAAGAAACTATAAAATCCCTTTTAAAATGTAAAACCTAACACAGACATGTCAGTCCAATAAAGATAGAAACATATTGAAATTTCTGACAAATACGAAAAAAGGTTACTGAATATATTCCCTAAATATTGTAGTAATGGACTAACTCTCTATGTATTTTATTATTTACTAAACATTTTACGAAAATATGACATGAATGATTGCATTCAAAATGCCAAAGGTATGATTCGTCAGACATCAACTGCTGGCTTCGCCCTTGCTCCTGGCTACAACCATACAACTTTGTACTTACGTCCAGGAAGCCTCAACACATTATCATATCAAGCCTTGCAGCTATTGTTCATGAAAGATAGACAGAGAGAGAGATAGCCATATGACAAATTATACAAGTGAGATGCAAGACATACTCACTTGCTCACACACACATGATCACTTGCTGTCTTGGCGCTTTCTTCAGTCTTATATAAAGTTTTATTTTAAATTTATATTAAAATAGTTTAACCTAATCAAAAGTTAACATAACAGCATTGCAAATATCCCCCACAAAACTAAAATGCCCCAGGAAAGGGTATGGTATACAAAAAACAGGCCTGATTAAGTTCTTTGAATCCGCTTGCCGTGGACCGTTGCTGTGGAGAGACGACATCCTCTGGCTGCTGCCACTGACAGATGAAAACAAATTGCGGCTTTTGTGCACAAATTTATGCTGAACTTGTTGAAATCGACAAAATATTTATGTATAAACACATTCAGCGGCACCAGACAAGAGGAAGAAGAGTCCAGCGCCCAAAAACGACAACAATCCAGCTCCAACCTGGGCTCAGTTGGGGAATATGAAAGTAAACCGGACGACCTTCCCGAGAACGCACGAAATTGCAAATTTTTGGCAACTGGAGGCAGGAAGGCGACTTGAGTGGCCACTATAAAAGGCAGAATCCATGCCAAAAGCCGGCACAGAGTTCTCTAGAGCGAGTACTAGTCCACGCCACTAGCAGCGCCCCCAGACAAAGGAAGCGAAGCAGTTCCAATTCAAAGCAAAAAAAACCCAACTTGAAGAAGATGCAGTCACTCATCGTATATCTACTGATGGCAATCGCCGCCCTCAGCAATGGCCAGCCTCTGTTGGAGTATGGCACTCCGCCAGCGGCCAATACTATTAGCCAGTATCACAGTCAAGATTCACATGGTCAGTATGCCTATGGCTATATGGCTCCGTTATACTCCAAGCATGAAACACGCACTGCGGATGGTATCACCAGAGGCACCTACTCCTATGTGGATGCCACCGGCAAAGCGCAGACTGTGGATTATACCGCAGATGGGGCGGGCTTCCGTGTGGATGCCAGCAGTCTACAGCAGCAGGCCAATGAGGAGACGCCAGAGGTCGCCGCTTTGCGTGCCCAGCATCTGGCTGCCCATGCCGAGGCCAAGCTGCGTCTGGCTAATGGAGGTTTGGGCTCAGTGACTCTACAGCCTGTACAGGACACCCCAGAGGTAGCCGCCGCCAAGGTGGCCTTCTTCAAGCGCTTCGAGGCCGAGAAGCTGCGCAACCAAATCCTTAGCGAGAAACAGCAAACTAAAATTGTAGTGCCCTTGGCAAGTCGGACGGTCCTCTCGAAGCCGCTATACGTCTATCAACCCGTCAGTGGATTTGTGTACAACTACAAAGCCCAAGTTCCTACTGCCAGCTTCCGGGAATACTTTCCCGTGGCTTGATCTTGGATCTGCCCGATTACACAACGACTGTTTTTTTGTTAAAAAATAAATGATTAAAAACTTTGCATTGAAAATTCGAACTGATCTTCTTAACCAAGCATTGAAAGTCCAAAGGATTCGGCACAATGTGCGCTGTCTTGCGTTTATTGTTGGAACAACTATTTCCCCCAATCTTCAAAAGAAACTCTTGCCACCGGCGTTCCCATAATTTCAAATCATAATCCAGTTGTTTCCAGTATCGTTTTGCTCCTAGTTGCGTTTGCTCACCAAGATACTGCGACTGAGAGCCACTGGGCGTAGGGTTCTCAATTCGGTGGGCGTGGTGACGCTGTATTTGGCAGTGGGCGAGACCAAGGTATAGTAGGCGCTAATAGGCACGCGCAGATCGTCGGCATCCAACCGATCCCCGAGCAATTTGCCAGTGGTCAGATCCCCTAGCTTCAGGTAACTGCTAGATTTGAGATCGGCGAGGGTATAAACAGTGCGCAGACGGAGATCGTCATCAAGTCCAGCCTGGGCAGAGGCCAGCTGGGGGCTCTGATCACGTGCAGGTGGCTGCCGATCTTCATTGCGTTCCCGATTCTCGCTTTCTGCTTCGGCTTCCCTGCTGTTGGCTTCAGCCTGAGACTGCTGCAACTGCTGTTCCTGACGCTCGCTTTCATTCTCCTGATTGTTAGTGCGCTTGCGCTCCTCCAGCATGGCCGTCAGTTCAGCTCGCACTTGCTCTAGTATAGCCGCATCCTGCTCATCCGTTTGCTGTCTTTCGTTACTTCGATTGTCCTCCGAGTTCTGTTGTTCTCGATCCGCCTCCTCGCGCAGACTGGCAGCCAAGGCCTCTTCTTGGGCATCTCTCAGGGCGCTGAGATGAGCCAAGCGTGCCTGTTGTACCTCTTCCGTGTCTGTCACAGGCAGTGGCGCCTTCTTGTCATCCACTGGCGCCTGCGGCAAGTTACTGGCCTCCGCCTTGAAACCTTGACGACCACCTGCCTCGTACTTAACCGTTTGCAGCTTACCATTGGCATCCACATAAGAATAGAACCCCCTTGAGGAGCCATCCCGTGCCGTGTACTCCGCCCGAGCCGCATTGTCATCTCTATAACCGTAGGAGTAGAAGGCACGCGCCGTGTCCTGCTCCTGATAGTCACGCCGCAAGTCGCCTGTATTTATCAAAAGGAGGCGGCTCTCCGCATCAGAGCGGGGCGAAGGCGTAAGGGTTCTAACATTTGCTGCTGTTGCCGCAACCAAAAGACAAGCAGCAATGGGCCAAACGATACAGTGCATCTTTGCTAGTTGTTGACTTTCTTGATGCTGGACTGGAACTGTTGATGAAGTTACTCCAATGTGGGTATTTTTATACCAACACCCACTGGCTGCACCAGTAACTTGATGCGCGCCGCCCAAGTCTGCGCAATGACCTCGAAATCATTGACAGGCGGCATCTCCAGCGATCCACTTACAAACCACCAAAGCTTTTGCATTTGTTTTCGGCTTCTGCTTCGCTACCGCCGTGGATGTTGAAATACTGAACTTAATATTGATATTGATTGCACATGGGGGGAATACGGCTACGGCTGCTGCCGATTACACAACCCAGGCACTTGCAATGCAACAACATCGGTGAACCACAAACAAAACAAAACACTTCTTCCGCTGCAGATAGGAAAAGCGAAAGCTAAGAAAAACAGCAGGAAAAAGGAGGCTGCAAACACGTTGACTATCTAAATATTACAAAACCAATAAGGGGAATGCATTTAGATCTGGCCTGGGGCCATCCAAGCATTTGGCAGAACATTGCAAATTGTTGAATTAGGTAGGAAACTTGGTAAGCTTTGATGCAATGACACCATGGTGTCAGCAGTCAGTGGAAGGCAAAAAAATTAACTCTCTTGAAGAATATATGGCAACATAATCTATGAAAACATGGCAATTCCAGCCGCTATATCTGCGACATACGATAAAAACAGTTTCGCTTAGTATATAATGATCAAACAATAACAAGCGCTGCAAAAACAAAAGACCTGCTATCTTTGCTGGGGTTCGAAGATTCAACTAAATGCTTATCGCTGTTCTTGTTATGGGCACAAGCTGATAACACTAACAACACTCACAGTCAGAGTCCAAGTGCAGATTGAACACTCATTAGGGGGCCAACAAACAACTGTAAATGCTCACGAGAGAATGTCTCCGGCTTTGCTACTCAGTCTCAGTGCTTAGGGTTAACATTTGGAGACAGCATCGAATGATCAGTCGAGAATCTAGCGCCGAGCGAATCAAACGAATAACGGAAAGCGAAAAGATTGCCAAATTTTTGGACATGGATTTGGCTGGCAAGAATGTCGTTTACCTCGGCGCCTTTGGAGGCATTGGACAGAAGTGTGTGCACGAGCTGCTCGAAAAGCAACTGAAGGTGGGGTTTGCTAATTTATACTAAGTTTTATGCAATTCTCGATGTTAAACTGTGCAATTGTTAACCTGGTTAGGCACTGGCGTTGTTCGACTTGTCCGAGAATGCCGAGCTGTTGGCTAAATGGAAAACCAGTTATCCCCAAACTGATATCTTCTACCACAAAGTGGATATAACCAAGAAGTCGGATATAGAGGAGGCCTATAAGGCCACCTCGGAGCGTTTGGGACACTTTAATGTTGTGGTTAATGGCAGTGGATTGATGAATGATCGTCTCATAGAGCTGACCATTGAAATTAATTTGGTGGGTAATTGGATGGAAGAGCTTCTTCATGCATCAGTTATTATCTCTTAAACCGTTTTTATCAGCTGGGCGTGATCCATAGCACTTTGATTGCCTTAGACTATATGGACAAGTCCAAGGGCGGTCAAGGTGGACTTATTGTGAACATTTCGTCGGTGGCCGGCCTGCAGCCCACCAGTCTCATGGCTATCTACTCGGCGGCCAAGACGGGAGTCACCACATTCACACGTGCTCTGGCGGTAGGAGAGTTTGACCATGTCTCAATAATGGCCACTAAGCTCTCATTGTCTTCTCCACAGAATCCCTATTACTATGCACGCACTGGTGTCGGCTTTCTAACCATATGTCCTGGCTTTACGGATACAGCCCTGCTGGAGGATATTGACAACAAGACCACATTTGACTTTGAATCACCAATGAATAAACTATTTGCCAGGGTCAAGGTGCAAAAGCCTGAGCAGTGTGCCGCAAATCTGGTCAAGTCCATAGAACAGGGCAAGAATGGCGAAGTCCTAATGCTGGAACTGGGTGAAATACATAACGTTGTCATACCAGACTTATGGAAGCCTGTCCTACAGGATCAATAGTCCTGATCATAGAATATGTTTCTTTTTTGTATATAATCTCGGTTCAAGGCAATTTAAAGATAAATACAACGCGTTGCTATTTGTTGCGCATTGGATATGCTAATTGTGTTCATTCTACGTAATAGCCCTAATCAACCGCAGAAACAAGTTCACAACTGTCTTAGGCCAAGCAGATAAAAACCGCAAGAATTGATTTTATGAAATGGAACACTCAAATCTTTTAGAAGAGATTAGATAGAGTGAAACTTGCATAACTGATTCTAAGCGTGACAGTGCGAGAAAAGGTAAAAATGCTGCACTAGAGATAAGTACTCACTGACGGATCATATCTTGGTCTTTCTATTGATGAAAGTCACCAGGCTGATAAGTAAAAGTTACTCAAAGTGCCAAAAATTTGTAGCCTTTCAATATTGCACAAATAAAATTCGAATTCGAAGCTCTTAAGCAATTTGAATGATAGCGTAAAGCGTATCAAAATACATCTCTACGAGGGGTACTATTTATATTTCGAGAATAGCAAATAATAACTAACATTTTTAAATGAAAATGGCTTTGTTTTTCAAAATATTTTCCATATACTGCTGAATACATCTTCGCATGCGTGAAAACCAATTTTCGAAGCAGTTCTGGCACTAAAACAAGCTTTTTTAACTCTTCAGCAGCCTTTTTGGCATCAAAAAAGTTAAATTTGTAGTTTTTTGGCATAATCAAGAACAGAAAGACGACATTAGGTGCCAAATGAAAACTGAGCGGATTAGATGTTTTGAGTGCTCTAAAACTCTGCTGTGTGAGTTAATCGATTTACCTAGATGAAGGACAGTCTGCCTTCGACTGTTGTTTTCCCTATTTTTCCAGAAACTTCTAGGAATCAAGTAATTATTTACCATTTAGAATTGACCATCTTTCTATAATGATATGGTCCTGTCCGGTTAAGTGTCTCTTAAGTGTTTTGTCTGGGAACAGCTTTGTTCGATTTGACATTTCCATTTTTTGGCCAAATTGAAATAGCACTTGTACATCAAAACGTTGTGAGTACATTTATGGTAAAAATAAATGTCAAACTTTATAATGGTGCTGTCAGATTTTAGCTATTGACATCAGTGTTGCCAGTTCACGAAATATAAATAGTCCCCCCCTCGTAAACTAAAACTATTTACAAGTAGAAAGGTCGCTAAAAGAAATAATATAAATCAATAGATAAAAACATTTATAGATGCTGCGGTTAATTTATTAACTTGGCTCTTTAACAAAGCACTTACCTCTTGAGAAACCAAACACCCAAGCTCATTGAATTTCCATTGAAATTTCCACAACCAGATCAGTATTAAGTACTAAGTCGTATGTGTTTTCACAAATAGATTCGTTTAATAACATTTTATTGAGAATTTTTACACACACACTCACAATGAATTGAATTTACTAACACGTTTACAACAAATTTCAAAGGAAAAGCGCAGCATGCTGTACAAACACATACACGCATAAATTGATTAAGACTTCCTTCCCAACATTCAAAGAGTAATAAGGACAAAGCTGCATGTCGTCACAGAGTCAGCGGCAGCAGCTCCATAGGGTTCCATAGTTAGTAAGGTACATACTATGCACATATATGTAAAATACATTATAACTTTTGTTTTAAAGATATACAACATTATTTAGCAGCGTAATCACGCACATACATATATAGTTCAGTTTTAGTATTAATATAAAGACATTATATTTGCTTTTTGTTTTTTCTTTTGTTCGTTCCCATTAAACTGGGAGTAGTTCATATGTTAACTGTAAATTTCACATCATCACAATTTAAGAATCGCCAACTTAGAATACAAATTTGCAGAATATACATATGTATATATATATAATTTATACACGTTGTCAGATAGAGCGAGTTCAAATGGAGTATATGTACTCATATTTATAGAGAGTTGAGCTCAGGATTGTGCTGTTGTATGTTGATTAGATATCAGATTTTGGAGAAAATTTGAGTATACTAGATATTGCTATGTATTGTCCTCGCCATTACGCATTTGATGCGCCAACTTGGAAGATATATTCCTTTTTATTTATATTTAAGTTTAAGATACACTGTGGTAAGTCACTTGGCCAATTGAAGTGCGTAGCAGTATGTATTCGGTAGATATTCTAAACGGTTTCTCAACTGATTTCAAACTGAAAGCGCATTACACACACAGATAGATAGCTGGCAGGACATAATACTCGTCGTACTCGTACATTTCTTATTGTGGTTAAACAACTACTGCAATTTGTTTATAACTAATTGTATTTGTTATTAAGTTTATATATATATATATATATAGACATTAATTTCACTAACCCTAGTTGAGGAACAGAAGCGTCTATCAAATAGTTTACAATGTTTAATTGTTATTTTTGTTGTTCATATACTTTTGTTGCTATTATTTGCTTATTAAGTTGCGGATTGTCCATAAACTGTTTAGTTAACTATAGGTTGATTTTGCATTTGTTTTTCATAGGTGGTTTATATAGGTGTTGGTGGTAACATGGCAAGTTCTAAGTTTTCATAACTTTTCATTGAATATTTTCGTGATTCAATCATGATATGTTTTCGCACATTTATCTTAACATCATCTCGCGGCATCGATCATTGACCATCATTATCATCATCATCATTATCATCAGAGTAAATAAAAAATTAATGAGAAATAAAACAAAAATACCAGACTCATATTCATATAATAATGCGCAAATTTATTGGTAAATAATAAAATAAATAAAAATTGTGTGTTTGTGTTTAACAAAAATTTGATATATTCCATAATATGTCTAAAAAATTTGTTTAGTAATAATACAAAAAATACATTGTGTGCTAAATAATTAACATAATATGAATTTGTGTGTGTGTTTCTGTTTGTGTGTGTGTGTGTGTTTGTATACATATGTATGTATCATCGATCATGTTTGAGTTCACTCAGCTCTAACCTCGAAACTCTTAAGACCGCCTCAGAGTTTGGTCTACTTGTAAGAATTGTAAAATTACAAAAGTTACAAAATCCAAAAACTCAAATCAACAAAAACACAATATTATTATGAACCCATTGGGTTTAAGCTAAAACAACAACAGTTGTCACAGTTGTACAACAAACATGATACTACAGACTTAAGTACACATGAGTGTTACATATTTCATGTTTGCTGTTGCCACTGATGTCTGCCTGCTTGTTGAACTCTGCTCTGATTAAAAGAAAAAAATCGCTACAAATCTAATAATTACAAATCTCATGAGTTTTAGTTATATGTTTACATTTTGTCACTTTTGCCGTTGAAAGTTAAGTTAAAATTTAACATCAAAATAGAATTGCTTTTGATTGTTTTAAAGTTGATTTAACTCAAAGCTAAACGGCAACTAATTTCCATAGCATATATGCGGATCCATCTTAACAAACTGCAAATTACACATATATATATTTATAACAATACATTTCTCTCCCTCTGTGTTAATGATCTTCCTTATCAATTTTGTCTTATATAGTTGCCATACTTATGCTATAGTTTAGTTTGCCTTTAAAATCAAATAATTTAAAAAAAAAATCAAAAACTGACATTATAATATATAATATTAATATATCAATAGCAAATACAAATACAAACGCATGTATTACATACGTAACTTTGTTTAGTTAGTTAAACATATATGGATGATACATATATGGGTATATATATATATGTATATATGTACATATAGTATCATATTGTATATTAGTTTATAGTGTACAATATATATTTTATATATGTATTTATATATAGGGTATGTGTAAATATTTTTCAAAGCCCTGACTTATGACGATCTCCAAACCATTCTACACACTCACAGGTTTCTCTTTCGCAACGTTAGAGGGACATGCTCTTTTTTAAATATATATATTTTTTAATTTATTTTCAATAAATTTAATAATATAGTACAATAGTTAACAACATCGCACAATAGCGTTATTAAAATTTCTTTAAGAAATATAAACATTTATCCACATACATACAGTATAAATGATCAAACTTGTCTATGGGATTGATAGGTCCACTAAGCACATAACACCAGAGAAATCATATCATATGCTGAGTCTGGCACCCCACTGAACGAAGCTGTTGGATGGGTCGTTGGGTCGCGAACAGACGAAGATTGTGTTTCTCCCTTGCGCGTTTCATTGTTTTGTCCTTAGTTCTTTTAAATTGGCGAAGCTTAGATACCCTCTCAGATATGCTGCCCTGCCACAGCCAACGGCAGAGACACATCGGGCTTCTTGTTCTCTTCGGCAACAGTTTCGTCCACTGGAGCGCCAATACTCAAAATATTTTGCGTATGAATCCAGCACATGAAATGATTCCTCTATGTGTTATGTGCGTAGTGATAGGGCCAACTATGTAAGTAGGTGCGTGCGTGTGTGCGCGCGATTGATTCACATACGTTGATATACTTTAGCACACACACAGCCACAACGGTTCTCTTAGCATTTTCTATAAAAATGGTACATTTGTTTTGTTATAGTTAGTAATTAAATAGCAAAAAAAAGTAGTATTAACGAAACGCTTGTGTTTCCATTTCCATAGTACTTGTACACCAGAGTCGTAGAAACGCTTCAGTTTTGGACTTATGGCCTTATAGATACAGATTTGAATTTAATTTTGTTATATGATTTATATAATATAAGCTCTGTTTTCATTGTAAGACTTAAATTACAACCGATCGTTCCTATGGCAGCCAGATATTATAGTGATATTATGTAGAGATTGACATATTACTGGCAAAGCCAAAGCTGAAGTGCAGGTTGGCATGGGGGACAATACTACATCAAGGAGTTTAAAAACAAGCTCAATTTGAATAGATATGATCTAAAATAATCTACTATCCTGATACTTTTTATAGACCTAATTGGCAAAGAGCTAACTTTAAAATTAAAAACTTTTGTCATTTCAAAATCATATTTTAAGCGTCTACTTTTATGACATATATTATATATAGTAGGGTATAATGGGTACGGTGTTGTAGCTGCCTGAAGTTGAGGAAAATTTAAAGTTATTATGACTTCAATAGATATCTAAGAATTGTACTAGTTAATTCATAACAAGAACTTAATTTGAACCGATCTTTACTATACGATTTAGTTCCCTGATCTGAAGAACTTAGGTACGTAGCTGCTTTGCAAATTTGAACATAATCTTGAACGGAAAAACCAAACTTGAGCCGATTCTCATCATGTAACAGGAATTGGAATACAACAGAATTTATTCTTCAGACGTTAGGCTTTTGGACAGTCAGACAGAGCGCTGTGTTTCGGGGTAGCCACACATTCCCTCATCAAGGACCTTTTTTAGCACATATGACAACTGTTCGTATTCGACAACTGATAGCTTCAACTCAGCAACATGTCAAATACGAACGATTTCCGCCTTCCTTTGTCATACTAATCAAGTATATATATTTGTTTATATTTATATAAAGACTATAAATTGAACCGATCTTTCCCAAAAAATAGACTTGAAAGTGAGCAAATAAAGGGACAGACATGTGAATAGGTCTATAACAAACCATACACATATACCGTAATAACATTATAAGAACCTCTGCAGGGGTATAACTATTATTGAATATAACCATCAATAGACCATCAATAGATGATGTTTGCACTACAAAACAAGAAGATAAAGCGTTTCCACTTTCAAAACTGCACAAGTATTATGGATGATTTAAAAACAAGCGCGTTTATAATAAGTAATATAATCTGCGGAACTCATATTAATCAATATACAATCAATGACTGTTCTACATGGTTGAGGTTTCATAAATAGATCTTCAATTAAGCGATCGTACAGTGATTAATAAAAGTTTTGATTACATAAACTATTTGCTTGCTTAATGTGCTTAATAGTTTGATGCGATATCGAGACTTTCGGAAAGTCGAATATTCTTAACTCACTTCATATACATTCACTCCAAACTTGTCCTTGTTCTTGCCTAGAATTCCTGATAATGCACTATGTATTATGTAATGGATCTCAAGAGTATGTCTGTAAATCAGTTGACAAAAATTTCAGTTTGCATCTCGGAAGAAGTTTGTAGGATGGTTGATGGTTTTGATATTTATCAAATCTATATATAACATATGCTATGTTATTGTTTTTGAGGTTAGGTTAGACATCAAGTATATTGTATCTCTAAACACACACATACATATATATATATGGATATAACGTTTAAGCATTTACTAACCAACACACGATTTCAACATAACACGAACAAGAATAAAGTTTAAACACTTTACAACTTCGGCGTGCCGAAACATTAGATTACACATACACATACATCAGAGAACTGCAAGATCACAGTTTATTCTTGAGTGCAGCGAACGCTCAAACTTCCTATTCACTTTTTTCATTGCCTAGCGAGGAATCGGATAGGCCAGCTACGCATTTCGGATATGCAGACACACGCAAGTTGCAGTTCTCTGATTTACATATATCATTTCCCAACCCAAATGTTATGTCGCTTTTCCTGATCCAATAACGGATCGGCTTTAACTACTCGTACATTCAACTGTTTAGAAATTCTACAAGTTTGAACTGTGCGGCACAAACCTTTGATGATTGCATTAGATTTACTCCTCTGGGGTTAATGATGGTGATGGTGATGATTATCGGGCTGAAGGTATGTTCTCGCCTAAGCTTGATTAATCCAGCTTTATACCGCTATCATCCAGATTGCCGACCTCAACAATGTCCACTAGATTCTTTTCCAGCTCAATCATCATACCGCTATCGATGCCGCCTTCGAAGCTGTCCTCGGACATAAGCTGAGGCTTCCTGCCGCCCAACAGATGCTGCTGCTTCAGTCTTTCGGTTTGGTTTGCAACTGTGGGTTGGCTGCTCTGGTTGCTCCAGTAGTTGACTGCAGTTGTGCTGGCATTGGCATTCACATCGTTGTTCCAGAAAAACCTACTATCACAAGCGCCCGCATTCTGTAAAGGATTTGTGAGCAGTTTTTTATGCAGGTGGCCTGGTTGCAGGTTATGGAGCCTTACCTTGTTCACATTGGCATTGCCATTGTTGTCGGACTTTAGCCTATTGTTTGACTCAAACTGAGAAAAGATCAGATTGTTGCACTTGTCGTTGAGGAAATCGGAATTCGTTTTGGCACCATTATCCTCCAGAATGCAATTGTTCCAATTGTTCGTGGAGCGCTTCGGGCAAATGGGACCGTAGCGACTGTTCATGGAGGAGCCAGTGGGTACATCGAAGGTAGTGGCATCGTCGTCCAATATGGAGTCGGAACGAACAAAGTTGGCAGATTCTTTGTTCGGATTGTTCCAGCATAACAGTGAGGAGGAGCCATTGTTGTAGTTACTATTGTTGTTGTTGTGGCGGAACAGGGGCTGGGTGTCGGCGGAGGTACCCACTGCAGGATCAACCATGGACTTGCCCATATCCAGATCTATGTTAACATTATTCGGCGGTTTTTTATCATAAAATGAGGTATCAGCTGTTGCGGTTAAAATGGACATCGGTCGTTGGCTGGGATTCTTGCTGGACGGTTGTTGATGCTGAAGCTGTTGCTGAGACGGGTATGGATGATCCCAAAGGCTGCCGGCTGGCAACCCTACGCCCAGCTTGTCTGCATTGTTCGCGGAGGTCTCGTTGCCAAAGAAAGACGGCGGATTCGTATACATATCCGTTGGAAGCATATAGCCCTTGGCATGATTACTGTTAACGTTGAAGCTCGGTGGGTTCATGGCGGTAGCTGTGGCGGCGTTGGTTCCATTACGTTGATGGGCAGATGGATTCATCGGATAGTCCAGGTGTGGATTTCTCGATTGTGCGATGCCATATGTACCTGGCTGGGCTGGAGGTGGGCCAAAATTTAAGCGTGGATCATACCGTCCAGACTGCGGTGGCACCAACAGTCCATTGATCTGGCGGGACATGGGACTGTGGTGCGGCGGAAGCATCAGCGGAGCTGGCGGCAGAGCTCCACCTGGTGACAGTGAATGAGGCGGCTCCATAAAGACCCTTTGGGCTTGTGGCATGTAGCGCATTGGTGATATGGGCGCCATTGACGGTGCTTGTATAGTTGAAGCCTCATCTCCAATTGGCTTCTTGGCATTAGCGCCCATTTGTGGCAGCCCTGGGGCTCCTGGTATCGGTGTTTTCATGTGCTTTCCACGATTACGGGCACGAAAACGTTCCACCTCCTCCTGGGAATGGGCAAAGGTGCAGCTAGCGCCACGCGGACACACCCGTCTTACGTTCAGATCCCGGCACAAGCTGATCTTGTACTTGTTATTGCCGTTCGATGGTCCTCCTCCACCGCCCAGATTGTCCTGCGGCTTGCGAACGCCGTGATGCTGAAGGAAGTGGACAAGGCCAACAACCGAATGACGCACAGCGTCCAAGGCCTTGGCAACGTCCTCCCAGGGTGCAGTCTCAGCGATGGGATCGATGCTGGCCAGGTATTGCAGATGGGTTTGCAGATTCGCCAGCTTGGCGGGATCGCTGGTGCGCTGCAGAGCGATGACAAGCTCCTGCACGGACTGAGCGAACGACGATGGCGTCTGCAACTTGTCGATAATGCTCTGCATGTGTGACTTGTGCGCGATATCGCCATACAGCAGGGATGACCATTGCTCTGGGGCAATGCGGAGGCCCGCCTCGGTGGCGATCTGCACGATCTGGGCATCGTGTTCCCTTCGCAAAGCATCGTACGTGCGAAACTCTTCCTTCAGCTGCATCAGCGAAGAGTCCGCCTCGCGCTTGAACACCTTGAAGCAGCTGGCCCGATAGAGTAGCTGCACCACATGACCAATGCTCGTCTTGGAAGCCTGTGGAAAATGCGGCTCTAACCGCTGCACAACGAACATGACCAGTACCTTCCTCGATAGGGCTGAGCCTCCCTCCAAGGCCAACAGTACCAGTTTGAGCACCTCCTCCTGCATGGCAGGACCCAGGAACTGGCACCCACGAGTCCTAACCGCTGCCCAAAGATTTGAGCTGAGCTGCTGTGGATTCTGGTGTTGAAGTATCAACTCGGTCACGGTGCGCTCTCCTAAGGAGCGGGCTGCTCGCAGGGCACGCACACGACCCTCCTCCTCCATCAGCTGGCAGTTGACCAATGTGACCAGCTTGCGTTGCATTGGCCTCGTAAGCAGGTTGCCATTGTTTAGATTCAAAAAGGATTTCAGGTGCAGTGCCAGATCTTCGATGCATTTTTTGGCCAATTGATAGCACTTCAGATGATCCGGCTCAAGTTTCTGTACGCTAGGCGGGGTATTCTGGGCGAGTTCCTCTAATTCCAAATCCTTACCAGACAACCCCTTGCTACCAAGGCCTGCTCCGCCAATACTGCCGCCAACTCCGCCACCCACCAATTGCAACAGGGCATAGTTAATGGGCAAGTTGTCCACCTCGGTCACAATGAGGGTCTGGATGGAAAATATGAGGGAAATTAAGTCTGCACAAACAGAACTGTAGCGAAGAACTGATAATGCTCACCTGATCGAAGGGACACTGCCCATTGTATAGCGTTGTTAGACATAGCTTGCATATGGTGTGACCACATCCCAAGCTGATCGGCACACGTTGGCTGGCCGCGAACTCATTACAGCAGATGGCACACTTCAGAAAGTCTGTCCATAATGGCGCCTGAATGGGCATTCTGCAAATGGATTTGGAAATGCCACAAAAAAGTTGGCCATTTCGTCAATTACTGTTGGTGTCGTTGTTGCTGTCGTTGTGCGTTTGGGTGTACCGTTTACGTTTCGCTTTCAACTCGTTTGTACGATATTATAATGCCCCAACGTCAGCTGTCAGACGCACACGCACACACACACACAACGAAAACCTGCATCGGTATTGCAAGCAAGTGTCTGTGAGTGTGAGTTTGCCACATATCTACATAACTACAGTATAAATACAATACAACGACCTATCGACAATTACCACTGTAAACTGTACCGCTGCAATTTTTTAACGAATTTTCTAGGCATACAATTAGAGCACAAAAATTAATATAAGATATCAAAATAATTTATTTCATGCTTATTTAAAAGTTCAAAAGCATAAACAATCCCAATTTATATAAGGAAAACTATCTGTGGCTATTTTCAAGATGTTAAACATTTTAATTACACTTTAAACTACCATTATCTATCCTTCTGTTTCTAAATTCCTTATAGCCGGGTTCCACTGTCGACGTGGGTATATGTATACAATTTCACATACGCACGCAAACATTTTTTACTTAAGGCTTTTGCACTTCCTTGACCGTTGTAGATCAGGTTTATTTTATATTTTTAACCAACTTAATTACCACACATTTAATTACACACTATATATGTCTGTTTATACATATTAGTATATACATAGATCGCCCATATACAACCGTTGGGCCTAATTTGGAGAAATGTAACTTCACTTCAACGTCATCACCATCAAAGCTCGATGAACAAAGAGTCTGGCTTTACCTTCATGCCGCCATTCCCATTCACATCCTATCCACCACACACATATGTATATGTAGGCAACAGATACTCAGTCCTTGAGGCCTAATCTCCCGTACGCAAATCGAGACGTTTTCTTTTTTTTTTTTTTTGTTACGTTTCACTTTTCTCATACACTCCGCTGGCCACTGCACTTGTGTGCGTGTGTGGAAATTTGCTTAGTCACTTGCTTATGTGGAAAGACTCACCTTCAAAATGCACATATTATTGCATTAAAGGTGCGAAAAGTTGTTTTTTAATTTTCATTGAATCGTTTTATAAATGAATTTTTGGGATATATGTACATATATTGGGGATATATTGGTGTGTAGCCGAGTTGAGAACGGATGTTATAATGGTGCTGCCAACTCAACTGAAATTGCTAGTGATGGGTCGAGAAGAGTTGCAAGTAACAGTGAGCAGTCACAGTTTACATGAAAAACAGCTAAGTGAACAATTGAAAAATGGTCTGAATTGAAGGCATTTCATTTGGTTTACTTATAATATTTGATAACAACAGTAAAACATTTTGAGCGCAGCCAAATAAACTCCGCTACCCCAACACAACTCAGCTGTTATTCACACTTGCGAAAATATATGCAAGACTATCGATATTTAGCCAGCTGTTGACGATAGCAGTTAAACAGCTGTCCTCCACAAGTCATATCGATATATTTTAGCGCCACGTTCACAACTTGATAATTATACGCTTTTAATTTTATTTCTTTTATTTTAATTTATTCATTGAATTCAGTATTTTTCAAAATACAATTCAGAAAACAGCTTTGACTTATGTATACATCATCTAGCAACTACATACGGAAATGGCGTGTGCGGGCATTGTCCCTTAACGAAACTGAATCTGAAAATGTATAATTATGTCTCGTCGCGTACATTGAGAGAGATAGAGCTGATAAATCCATAAATAGAATGGCTTAAGCCATATTTTTTAAAATTACTTTGTATATAATTGTGAGTTTATCAGCTTGGCGCTCATTGACTAAATGTTTCATAACAATTAAACAACGATTAAATTTAAAGTTATTTTGTGCTCTTTTTTATCGTAGTGTCTGCTCCATAGCTGGAACCTTTGCTAATCTGCGACATGTTGATGGCCGTCTGCATAAGCCAATGGACTGCAAACAAAGCGGAACAAAAATAAATTTGTATTATTAATAGATCTTTCAGACGAGATGCAACTTGATTATACATACAGAGTCCGAGTATGGAAAGGGCGGTGATTAGACCAGTCCAATTGGCCGCCAGCAAGGAGCTGATCAGGTAATACAAAATGCAGGAAATAGAGAACGTTGCCCAGAAGGCAAAGTTTAACAAACTGCTGAGTCGAGGTGGATAGATCTTGTACGGCACCTCCTTCATGCCGGATTTCTCAAAGAAGCTGCCCGTTTCTAAGAAGCTATCGATAATTTTATCCTTCTCCACGAACAGATTCTGCAGCCAGGCAGCAGCAGCTTCCTCATCTTCAGGTACTTGTTCTAAGGGTATGCGTCGCATCAGCATATAGGGCTGCACACTCTCTCCATTAAGCAAGGACAGCATTGTGGGCGGCGTTTTAGCATCCGTCTTGAATACCAAATTAATGTCAAATATGACTGGACAGATGCCACGCAGGGTGGGCAAGCTGGCTGTGAATCCCTTTGTGCGCGGTATCAGATGGTGCTTGAGCACGGTCATGCCGCGCTCTTGGGCAAACTTTACAGAAGCCTCGTGTTTTGTGGGCGTAAAGCGTGTACCTTCGGCATTCAGCAGCACCCATGTGGGATCTGGATAGGAGTACACCAATTTCAACTGATGGGCAATAATCTCCTTATCCTTGTCGAAGTTGCGATTGAGGAAGACAAACTCGGCTAGCCACCAGCCCCAGCCAATAATGGGCACATACCGTATCGCCTTCTTGGCATAGGCCTTACAGTTGCCCAGCACACCAAACTTTTCGGTGATCATCCAGCCGGCAAGCCAATCAATCTCATACTTGTGATTCATGATCAGTAGGACATTTTCCTTGCCGGCATACTTGCGCTCATCCTCTTCGTCCATATAAACCATCATGCGAGCGCCGGCATACCAATCGGCCACAAAGACCAGCTCTGCAAATGGTTCCGAAAGATGTGTGATGATATGTGTGTCAGGTGGGGTTGGATGATTTTATACTTACGGCAATAGAAGGAATAGCATACGTAGTACATAAGCTTACGGCACAGCCGGCCATTTATTGGCTTCACCAGGACGTGCAGCAATAGTTGGGCAATGTTGACGAACAAGCCGCATGTGAAGAATGTGATGGCAATGCATAGATGGCTCAGTTTTGAGCCTTTAATGAAGGACAGCATCTTGAATTTGAACTGGTCGAGCTGGAGGATAAACATATATTAATAAGAGGAGATGCTTGGTGAGGTGTTTTCCACCGAAATTATAGAACGACAATATTCTAATAGTAAAATTATGTGTTGCTTATCTTGATCCTGGGCCTCGAAGTAGATACCTCGCGAATCCGCTAAATAATCTACAGATCTTTTGGGCTCCTAAATTCGTATCGAAAGCAAATAATGTGACACTTTAAACTTAAGCTAGGAATTGCTCCTGAAAAATCATCTCAACGGAGGCCCAAAATATTTATAGAGTTCTGCAATCGATGGTCAGATACTTTGACTAAAAATAGAAACCGCATCCCCATTACTACTCAGACTTTTGCCTCACCGAACGATTGGTTGAAAATAGGCCATTCTGAAAACAATTGGACTTAAACCACTCCTTTGACATGGGGTTCACTTAGCTGCGCAAATTTCTTATAAAACACCACATAGGTCAAAGTTCGGTATACTTTGGAATGCTTTTTGCATGTATATCCAACCTGCCATGGCACAATTAAGCAAATTTACGTAACCGTCAAATTCAATTTAAAAGTTCAATTCATCGGAAAGTATCCGACTTTGATATAAAGTTTATATGGCTTGGCACTTCGAACTCACTGTGGCAATTATTATGGCCTCTAAAATCATTTTATGGCCACCTAACTATTGCTTGGCTGACCATGCTCAGCAATTGCACTCACCCCCTTTTGGGTACGCGAACACACCTTGGGCCAGCGGCAAACTTTAAAGCAAGAAGCAACTGGTCCGCCAGAAGAACTTCGGCCAACTGAATGAAAATGCAAGCAAATGCCAGTTTCCACTCACCACCACTTGACTGATAACCACTAATGAAACGTTAAAAGATATTGGAAACTATATAAATTAACAATATTAATCACCTCTTGGCCGTTATCACAATGTTTTAGTTGTTGTTTTTAGCTGCTGTTTTGGAATATACATAGGTATATATGTATGTAGTAGGTGGGGAGTGCTGACTTAGGGAATTGTAAGGTAATATTATTGCACTGCGAAGTGGCCAAAGTCCGTCACGAACAAAAATCGCTCGATTCATTTGTACATAGAGCAGCTATTGTGGGCACGATAATGGCATATAGATATTGTCAAAGCAACAACAGTCTATTATGTATGGCACTAGCTATTTCACACGCATACACACAAACGCACAGCCTATAAGTATGCGTGAATGAGTGGTTCTAGTTATTGCTGATGGCGATGGTCGGCCGACAGGCGTGGTTTGCGAAATGACGTGGATTTGTTATCACTCTTATAGCATTATCAATTCGAAAGTCCAATGATCTTTCATAGCAGCCAGACTCAGACGGAACCTTAGCTACTGCTACAGATCTACACCTCTCTTATCGGGTCTCGCATCTCTATATATGTATATAGGCACTATTTATTATTATTGATGTTGACACTCGGACTTCACACTGCCACTGACACTGCCACCTTCACTCGTTTAGTCACCACAAACACCATTTGCGTCTTCAACTTATGTGTTGATGGTTTTGTATATTAATATTGGTGTTTCACATTCTAATTGTTTTACCTTTATGGCAATATTTTTGTGCGAATTTATTTATATTTTTATCTATATACACTAGAGTTGCCAAAAACATCGACGGCACGTTCGAGTAATCGATAGTCGTCAAATTCTGTACTATAATCGATGTCTAATGATTGCGCTTTTAAGAGCATAGTTTGGCGACCCAAGATTGAATTGATTGAAATATTGGTTGTTAAGTAGATCTTTCAACATATCTAATATTTTGCACAACTTCAGCGAAGTTATTAACCAGAAATATTAAACATTGTTATACTTTTACATATGTGTGAGCTATTGTCGATAGTGCTAGCGTTGGTCGGACAATCGAAAATATCTAACGATGTTTTTCAATTCTAATATACACACTTGTTTTACGATAATTTGCAGCAATAGTTGTGCAGCGATATTTTGAAAAACTATCTTGACGATATATTGCAGCGATATTTGCTTGCACGGTATGTGCTCTCGTCTGGGTTCGCGAAATTCTTTTGCAACTCTGCTTCCTCTGAATGTGAATAGACAACGCTGTTTCTTAAATAATAAGGAAAAGTGGCATAGTAATAGTATTGGACTTTATAATTGCCGGAAATTGTTTGTAGAGCTTGTGAGTGTGCTCTCTTTTGTGCGTTTTGTGAAAAAGCACGCGTCCGCAAAGCAAATTTAGCGGCGATTTCCGAAGCAGCCGGCACAGACGCTGACGGCCTTTTCTCTTTCTCCTTTTAATTTGCGAAAGTGAAGCGAAAAGCATAACAATTGAACATTGGGACACTTTTTGGTATACATACACAGGTATTGTACTGATTGTAAGCCAAAATATAAACTATTGGTTTGGATTTGTGCATCATGGATAAAGTAGAGATCTCCGACTCGTCCAACTCGGACCTGAGCAGTGATGAGTATAGCAACGATGAGTGCGACGATGCCTTGATGGATGCGGCTGTCAGCAAACAGAGTTCGAACCCAGTGCTTGATGACAGATCGCCGGCAAAGTTTACGCCCAGGAAGTACGACAGCAGCACAAACCCGACGCGAAACATTGGAAAAGCCAAAGCCTCGGCGGCTCAGCGGTACAAAGACTTGCACCAATATTTCAAACGTCGCAGTCTACTATGGTGCGTATTCACTATTTTCCCCCATGCCAATACATTTTATAACCATGTGGTGTTTTTTTTTGCAGGCTCCGGCGCAAAGACGAATATCCTTCTGGTTATGCAGTGGCGCTAAAGAGGAGTGTGAAAACACGCACGGCCGAGCTTCTAAACGCTCAACGGCACTGGCGGGCACGTGAGCAAAATCGCCGTAGCACACCCAGTCCTAATGACCGCAGCAGTGGCAGTGAGAGCCCTTCAGATCTAATATGCTTGGATGACACGGAAAACGAAGAGTCACCAGAAAAGGAAAAGTCAGTAAAACGAGACACCCCACCTCGCAAACAGATTTTCGAAGAGGCAGCACCTCAACCTAAACTCCAGCTCGACTCAGAAGAAACTCCAACTGCAAATGGTTCGTTGCTCGATGAGTTCTTAACACTGAAGCCGACTCCAGCGTGCACTGTGAATCCAGCTATTGAGAGCGTGGCGCCCATGGAGCTGACCGCGCATGTTGAGCAGCATTCCGCTACCATAGACAACTTTAATAATTTGGCAACTGTTAAAGAAGCAGACTTTGCTCCAGGCGCCACACTCAAACGACGCCGCTCGGTGACTCCGCCAAATCTGAATCGTGCTTCCTCCATTAACAGTCTCAACTCTGAAAAACGAACAAAGCCCGTTGATGATGATGATGATACCACCATCGAATTTATGACAGTTGAAATAACACAACAGCCGGCTCCAAATCTCCCATCGCCACAACAGTTTGAGCAGTCAACCCCAAGAGAGAAAGCAGCTACTACTCCAAACTCTCAATTCAAAGATGAACCATCTAGTACACTCTCCTTCACATTGGGAGCTCCTTTCTCGCTGGCCCCGGCCGTTGGGGAATCATACCAGCCGGTCGTGGAGCAGATCAAGACGCAGGTACCAGCTTCCGTTCCCATCTCGATTACCTTGAACACTCCCACCACACCCGTGGCCATGGAGGTTGAATTTAATGGAGACAAGAAAAACAACATGCCCTTGCCGACGCCATCTGTATCTAAAAGTTCAGCTAATGCTTCATTTGCTAAACCAACCCCGCCGCATTCTTTCGCTGACTCTGTCTCCAAGGGAACGCAAACTGCAGAGCTGCTGCCGCCGCCACGTAGATTCTCAACAGCAGGAACCGATCTTAACAATAGCGATGCTACTTTCCACTATCGCGTGAAGGAGCTGTTTTCAGAAATGGAGGACATATTTCTTCAGAAGGAGCGGAGCATTGGGCCACAACTGTGTGCTCAACAAGAGGAGAGGGCTCGCCTGACACAAGATATAGAAACTTTGAACCAGCTAATTAGGCAGAAGGAGGAAGAGCAGAATCGCTTTATTTATTTGCGCAGCATTAAGGAGTTACTGCTGGCGAGGTTGGAACAGAAGGAGCGCGTCCAGATCCTACAGGAACTACTGCCTCCAGTTATAGACAGTGGGTCTGCTTCTAGGCTCTATGATATGCAAGATCTTCTGCTCCAGGAAATAAGTTCACCCATCCCCCCTGGCAACGGTACGACGTCAGCGATAGAGCAATGCCTCAACAGCATTGAGCTAGACAATAAAAAGCTTCAAATCTTGCGCAGGTGAGTTTCATCTTACTTCCGTCTTTGCTTACCAGTATATATTTTTTTGTCCATTAGCACACTTGGTATTCGAAACTCACTGCCTAACCGAGCACCCGAAGCCGCCAAGCCACCGCCACCCCGATTCGAGGAGTCTCAACGGCGCAACTCGTTACCCTCTATGCGCCCTCCACCGCCAGTGGCTGCCGATCGCACAGCAGTTCATGGACATCGCCGCCAGGGAGCTGTACGTGATGTGCGCGGTTTGATTGAAGAGCACCAGCGCGAGCATCCACAGGAAGTGCCATTGGTGGGTAAAAGAGCCAGACTTCAGCCATCAACTTCCAGGTAAGGTTCATTAAGTATATATATAGCCTTGAAGGCTCTTCTAATCGAAGCCCTTTACTTTTAGATATCAACAGCAGCTGAACCAAAACCATTCCACTCCAAATCTGGCTGCCTCTGGCTACAGAAATGAGACACAGACAATACCGCCACGTGGTATCAACTCCTTGGATAATCATTTGGATGCAGAAACCTCGGTTAGGCAATTGTTCAACAGCAGCACTCTAGGTTCCCGGAATCAACACATCGAGTCCCATCGCAACGACACCAGACGCCAGGTAAGAATCATTGTGAGAATCGAAACTGCGAATATATAACCCTGTTTCTATTGCTGACCAGTTGAACAAACATTCCACCTACCAAAACAATTTGGAGCAGGACAGAGATCGCCAATTGGTTGAGGCCCTAGAATCTCGACTTGCCAGCCGAGTGAATCTCAGCCAGCAGCGTTCTGTCGTAACAAATGGCCCAAAAGATTTGGAGCAGCAATGTCAATACTGCAAACACTATGAAGCCACCTACATGTGTGGAAACTGCCAAAAGCAGTGGTACTGCAGCCGCGAATGTCAGGTGAGCAGCTAAATCGTCTTCGATTTGCCCTAAAAGTATATGTCTCTTCTTGAATTTTTGCAGCTCCTTGCATGGGATACCCACTATCAATCGTGCTCAACTTAAATTAGACTCATAGCTATATCAGCATTACATACAATTAATACCATAACTATAACAACTATAACCGATATGGATAGAAATTATACTCTTGACTCCATTAAACATCTAAACAAACATACTATATCATTCATTTAGAATTAAGTGCACACATGGTAGAGGACTTATTATTGATTGAATCTATTTTGTATCAATACATAGATCCTGATATCGCCCTGTCTAAATAAAACAATAAATGCAAATAGAATTTGAATTCTCACTCCCGGGGCGCGCTGCTGATAGTTTATTTTATTTTTTTTTTTTTTTTTTTGGCAAGTTTCTTTATTTACAATCTGTCCTATTGTGTGGACAATCAGTAAATTGTATGGAATTTACATTAACAATTACAGTACATTATTTTGTGTCGAGTTGTTGAGGAGGGGTGATAAGTAGGTGAGGGGATGAGGGGAGTTCAGCGTCCACGGTGAGGCAATTGGTGCCTATTGAGTCTCCGGATGGTGGTGCTGTTGTCCAACAGATTGAAGGCCAGGGAGTTGGTGTGCCTATCGAGACGGGCGATGTGGGATCTGCTGAGCCTGGCGATCTGCTCATGCACCCATGGGACGCCAAGCTCTTGATGGATTAAGTTACTGATAGTGAAGATGCTGTATTAAAAGAGCGGTGGGCACCAAATTTTCAATTGGGGCACTACAACACGGGAACTACTGTTGATGTGAAGCGCAGCAAAAACTCGTACTCAGCATTTATTTAATATTCGCATGTTGTCCTTCTTCCTCTTACTTTCACACATATGGTTAGCGGCAAAAAATTGAGAATCCGATTTCTAACTGTTCTTTGCCAGCAAAGAGCGGAGTAGAAATTTCATGAAAACATGAAAATTCAAGTTGGCAGCAATCTCGATACGATCCAATTAGAGGCTCATTTCGTTTTATACGTCGACTTGTTGCGGTTGGAAATGAGTCAATGATCGCACATGCATGATTCAAACAGCCCCCCACATTCGCATGGCATGATTAGATTCAACGAATGGGTTTAAGGTTGTGACCGGTTTCTGACCCAAACCGTCCAATCATTCAAAATCCGAGTATATGATTGAGTGTGCATGAAAATTAGGTCCCCGTTGCAGGTCTCTGCCTCCCATATAAAGGAAACTTGCATGTATAATAGATGGCTCCAAAAATATTTGATTTGCAAGCCAAGCAAGTTTTCTTTCTTTTTATAGTTCTGCATGGGTATATATGTTACGGTACCCGAAGTTCAAATTCCACTCTCGCTTTTACTAATTTGGGGTCGCTAATATTGAATCTACTGTTTGTATCCCCTGGATTTTTTTAGATACAGCTATTTCCTTCGTTTTTACATTCATATTGAGTTTGTTAACTTATATCTAATACCATGTTGTACATATTTAGTTGGAGCATATTATCTACCGATTCTCTTCCCAATTTCATAATAATTATAGACAAAATGTCCCATAAACATGAAAAGAATGGTCTTCTAGGGAAGCACAAATTCCAATTATCTATAATGTTTTAAGCGAACCTCTTACGAAACGAAGATTCCCAAACAATTTTCGATAATTTCGATAATTTTAGTCATTTCATTAATTTGTCTTTTCTTAAAGAAAATGAGCCAAATTTCAGAACAAATATTCATCTTTTAATGGACAATTTTTTATTTCGATAACCATCTTTTACTCTGTTCCATAAAAATATCTAAATCTGATCGGGATAATAAAGGTTGATTATGAAGTGTCTGCTGAACATGTATGCTCGTTAATTGTATTTTCAGCCAACGATATTTGGTGGCCACTCGTTATCGTTTCATATAAGTAAGAATATGCTTTGTAACACCTCTGCGCTAACTTACTTTGCAACACTGGAAATTGTAAGTGTTGTATGCTGAACAGTGAACAGTTATACTGTCAGATACGGTGACATTTTGTTTTATGAAATTCTGATTTTTTCAAGCTGCTAGACGAAGGTGGAAACATCAAGTATACAGAAATTTCTCTTGGATCTGCTCGAACCAAATATACTGTGAGTTTTGGATTACAATTTGTATATGCATAGGCAAAATATGTGCAATGTTTCAATTTAATTTAAGCATTTTGGCTTTGGATTTTGGCTTTTTGCTGTTTTCAGAAATGGACGACACATTTCTTCAGAAAGAGCGGAGCATTGGGCCACAACTGTGTGCTCAACAAGAGGAGATGGCTCGCCTGACACAAGACATAGATACTTTGAACCAGCTAATTGGGCAGAAGGAGGAAGAGCAGAATCGCTTAATCCATATGCGCAGCTGTAAGGAGGCACTGCTGGCGAGGTTGGAACACAAGGAGCGCAAACAGATAATAGAGGAACTATTGACTTCAATTCTAGAGGGTGAGTCTGCTTCTAGGCTCTATGATATGGAAGATTTTCTGCTCCAGGAAATAAGTTCACCCATCCCCCCGCGCAACGGTACGACGTCAGCGATAGAGCATAATCATTTGGATGCAGAAACTTCGGTTGGGCAATTGTTCAACAGCAGCACTCTGGTTTCCGGGAATCTACGCATCGAGTCCCAGCGCAACGACACCAGACGCCAGGTAAGAATCATTGTGAGAATCAAAACTGCGAATATATAGCCCTGTTTCTATTTCTGACCAATTGAACAAACATTCCACCTACCAAAACAATTTGGAGCAGGACAGAGGTCGCCAATTGGTTGAGGCCCTAGAGTCTCGTCTTGCCAGCCGAGTGAATCTCAGCCAGCAGCGTTCTGTCGAAACAAATGGCCCAAAAGATTTGGAGCAGTAATGTCAATACTGCAAACACTATGAAGCCACCTACATGTGTGGCAACTGCCAAAATCAGTGGTACTGCAGCCACGAATGCCAGGTGAGCAGCTAACTCGTCTTCGATATGCCCTAAATGTATATGTCTCTTCTACAATTTTTGCAGCTCCTTGCATGGGATACCCACTATCAATCGTGCTCAACTTAAATTAGACTCATAGCTATATCAGCAATTAATACCATAACTATAACAACTATAACCGATATGGATAGAAATTATACTCTCGACTCCATTAACATCTAAACAAACATTCATTTAGAATTAAGTGCACTCATGGTAGAGGACTCATTATTATTTGAATCAATTTTGTATCAATACATAGATCCTGATAAATAATCGCCCTGTCTAAATAAAACAATAAATGCAACGAGAGTAAAATAGAATTTGAATTCTCCCTCCCCGGGGGCGCGCTGCTGATAGTGAAGATGCTGTATTGGTGTGTGGTGGGGTGCTCTTATACGAAACGGTTTTGACGAGAAACCTCGGCTGTGACATTGTGCAATAGCAGCGCTCTGATGTGCCCGAAACTCAAGGCATTGAGTTCCAGCGCGACGACACCAGACGCCAGGTAAGAATCACGGTAAAAATCGAAACTGCTAATAATTATCCCCGTTTCTATTGTTGACCAGTTCAACGACACACATTCAACATATCGAAACTACTTTATAGACAGCTAGCTCCTCAGATCGATCAATCAAAATCAGTAATATCTTCTTGCCACTATTAGAGCGGTATTAATGTCTTCCAATCAAATTTGATGTTGTACATCGCCCCCGCCTGTGCTCACATTACTGAAATTTCTATCCATTGTCTCTAGTAACTAATATTAACTATTAAATGAAAGAATACAAGCATAGTTTCGATTTTTTTATGTGCGCCAATATCGTTATCGATATTTGGTAGCTATGACACTACTGTTAACAGTAGGTCAGTTTGCGTTGCAGCACTGTTGCTGTTAAGCCATCACACTTTACAGTACTGGGACTGTTAACATTGTTGTATTCAAAATGTAACAGTTAGAGCGCTCGGCACTGCTATGTACAACTGAAGTGCCTGCGACATCAACATCATCTGAATCCATCTCGCCTGCGCACCTGGCAGATCAGCTCGATATCATTTATATGCAGGCTCAGTGGCTGTCTGCTTGTCCACCTGGCGCGTCTTACTTTCCGTATACGTAACTGGCGGCTGTGATGGAGCTTGAATTTAAGGTTGGGATTCCATACAGCATCGGCGGAGGCGTTGCGCGTGACACATTTATAGGCGTATTGCCACCACAAGCGCACACTCTGCTTGGTGCTGTGCTGCAATATACATACAAACATATACATATAGAAATGTTATGGCCATAATAATTGGTGTGTCACATTTATGACCACCGGGACTTACCATATAAACGGGCAAGACGTAGAAACGTTTGCACTCCCGTCGCCTAAAGTTGAATGTTATCGGCTGCCTTTGCGTAGCCGACACCTTCGTCAGGTGTGAGCGTATGGCGCTGGCGCTGGTCGAGCGCTGTAGACGGGCAAGCTGGAAAGGAAAGACACGCCCGCGTAATTAGTTTTCCAAACAATTGAGCATATTTTCTATTTAAAATATATATTTAATATGCGCGAAATGTTTGCTTGTTATTTTTTTGCTAGCAAGAATTGCGCCAAATTTGGCTTGCAAATGTTTCGGATCGAGCTGCGGCTGCGCTTGGTTGGCAGTCGCAAGCCCAGTCACAGTTGCTGATAAGTGAAACTCCACTACCATATTGGAGGTTGAGTTGGAGGTGCAGTTTAAGCATGATATGGGTGGGTGCGGTGGCTGAGGGAGGCTTTGGCTGGCCCTGAACTTGCTTATCAAAGCGGCACAGATAGTTGCCTTTGTTGCTGTTATTGTTGTTGTTTGCATAATTACTGTAAAAATTACAGTTGTAAGTTGCAAATTGTAAATTGTTTTTAATGGCGCCGTCGCATGCGGTTTGAGCAAATGCAAAGCGACAGCCCAAGTTGAGCTTGAGAGCAATTAAATCCGCTTATCAGTTTAGAGCCGTGGCTCAAATTAGCACCCGCAACCCCAAACCCAAACACCCGCTCGTCTCAATGTCCATGTGTCCTCGAAGTAGCGATGACGATGCTCGGCTAGACCTGAGTTGGCTTGGTTTGCTTGGGTTTGCTATTATTAAACAGTTTTACAAGCCGCTAACGTTCCGAAATTGCTGCTAATTAGTTGAACCGTGCCGCACGCCGGCGCAACAGACCTTAAAAACGACCCAAACGGGCTGGGCTGGTATCATTGAAGGGTGCACGGCAGGGGGAGGGTATTGGAAGTAAAAATACTGCGGCGCGACTCTACTCTCAAAGGTGTGTGCACGTCGTCATGCAAAGTTGTTTGTGTGTGTGTGTGTGTGTGTGTGTCATGCCTGCCGTAGCCGAGCTACCAAAGCAATCAAACCAAATTCGACTTGGCTGTGGTTTCATGAGCATTAAGCAATTCCAAATTAATATTATAGAAAACATATAAATATTATTTGAAATATTATATATATGAAATTGTATAAGATTGTATAATTGATGGCGAAACAACGCAAAGCTGAAATGGTAAGGAATAAAAAGCTAACAATTTTACACAATAAGCCAATAACCGAAAGTACTTCATATCTTAGAGCGTTTTTTTAAATAAGTGTTATACCGAGAAAAGAAAAAAGCTCGGAAAAAGAAATGCTCTGAGCGTTTCTAGAAATGTTACAAAAAAAGCAATATCGGTTTTTATCGGGTAAGAATAAAACTGTTTAAAAAGGCCTAGAGTTGAATGTAGTCAATCTATTGCGAAATTTCTTAGAAATATTTAAAAAATTTGCTAAGAAATATAACTGAGATATAATGCTTTTGGACACAGTGTGATGATACCCTAATTACGTAATCCCGATGGACTTCTAATACAGAAAACGCAGAGTAAAAACTCACTTCAACCTAGAGAATGCTAGCCAATAATTTCAGCACGTTTTGGTGCTTGAAATTTCAATTTTTTCTCGTAAGAGCAGAGTTAAGTAAAAGTCAACATGAATCATTTACTAATTGTAAATCGACCGTTAAAAATATGCATGAAATTCTTGAATTTATACTCATTTTGTTGGAATCCCGAATATTTCATATCATTTGGGCGTTTCCCAAAACATACAGAGCTTTTTGAAATTTATTTTAAGAAAGTAAATCTAATATTCAATGTGAAATTCATGAATTGAAATTAATTTTTCTGTTGATGTATTCTATGGAACGTTTTTTTTATGAATAATTACGTAAGCTTAACTTGGGTTTTAATGACACTTCAGAAGTGTTAGAAAGTTCGGGGGACCAGCTAAGACTCATTAGTTGTTAGAATATTAATGAAAACATCTTTTATGGCTTTCTATTTCTAATAAAAATCGCTGGTAGCCAAACCATATATCATATATATAATTGCCAGGTTCAAATGAAAGTGATTGTATCAAAAAGCCACAAAATGCAATTTGTTCTTAAAACAATCACAATCAATCATAGACTGTGAATGAGCGCTGATCAACCAAAAAGTAATAGCATTCATCAATTAAATCAATTATGTGAACAGCCTCACACTTCTTCGATCTGTAAGCAATGTCTACTCTCCAGCGGCCACAATTTGGGAACCATTTCGGAATTGTAAGCAAAGTTATTAAATTATCAAGTGCGAAAAATTGATATTTTAAGAGGTGGCGTTTAGTTGGTAGGAGAATAAGGCGGCTGGCTGGCCGATAAATTAAGTTTTCTTTTCTTTCCTCTTCCATTTAATTTTCCTTTACTCTGGTCACTCTGGTATCATTTTGGTGTTTCGTTCATTTCAGGTTCCAGAATTTCTTAAATACAAATCGTCCTTAAATCACTGATCGGCACAGAACACGGCT
The DNA here is from genome assembly GCA_037043425.1 of Hirtodrosophila duncani. Taxonomy (NCBI): domain Eukaryota; kingdom Metazoa; phylum Arthropoda; class Insecta; order Diptera; family Drosophilidae; genus Hirtodrosophila; species Hirtodrosophila duncani. Next base: position 868,047 of record JBAMBM010000834.1, on the reverse strand, counting down.
AAGACCTTTTCGATAATTCTGTGTTGTTGGATTTCATCTAAGAGTCGTTTCTTTCCCCTGCTCTAAAAAGTATGCTAGCCGTAGCTTAATACGTATACGAAATCTTAACTAACCGCTAGATTATCAAACTTTAAAGTCAAACAGAGACTATACCATATACATATATATACAAATAGAGACTTTCAATATTTGCATGATGTCGTGTAAGCAAGCTCCAAGATAGACAACACTCAAATAGGAGACGCTTCGATTGGAATGATTTGTGCGGGCATTTGAGTCTTCTTTTCGTAAATATTATTATTGTACGAGTATGTACATATGTGCGTGCTGGCTATAGCTGCTGTGATTGTGTTTTGCCACTATCTCTATCTAGCTATACCTATATCTGCGATCGGGGGGTGTCGGTGTCGTCTGTGTGTGTTTATATGATTCAGCTATGGCAAACAACAACTCCCACAATGAGTCGGGGGGCGACTGTTGGGCCGTTGCCGTTGTGCTTGCGGCATTCCGTTTCGTTCCGTTCAGTTCAGTTCAGTTCTGCTGGCGACCGGGACAACACTACGCTCGACCGATCGTCTATGGCTACTATAGCTACTATATCAACCTCAGCCGTGTGCCTCTCGTACAACGTACATAAATAAGTTCGTTGGGTTCGTGTCAATTCGAATTCGCATCATATTCGCTGGTGCTATTGCTGGAGCTGGTTGTCATTGTTGATGTTGATGGGGTCTGGGTCTTGCAAGTAAAATTCATGTTAATGAATGTTAATTTATACATTTGTAAGAATCTAAAATCTGTGTGTTTTTCAAACAACAATTATTGAAAGCGCGTCGGGCGCGCGCGAATATTTGAAACACAAAAACGACGGCAGTCGCGCATGGTACGTCGCCGTGTTCGCAACGCGCAGGAGCTAACGGTTAACGGTGGTGAACTGTGATCGGGTTAACGGTCCAAGATGGACGCCGAGTTTGTGAACAAGTACAACCAACTGCTCAGTCGCCTCAAGCAGGTGGAGAACTTTGACGGTAGTGATCCTGGCAAGCTGCCGCAGTTCCTCAACAAAATCGAGGCCCTCATGCCCGCCATCAACAGCTTTGACGAGTATTACAAATGCCAGCTCATAGCTCATATTAAGAACAAATGCACAGATCGGGCCAGAGAGGCGGTCTTCACACGTCAAATGAGCGTCCCCGCAGGTAATGGCAATGGTCTGTTGAAGGCGGAATCCTGGCACAAGATCAAGGATCAGCTGCTGCACAGCTATGCGGAGCGTGAGTCGAGCTACGCGCTCATACACAAACTCCGAAGCGCCGTGGTGGACTCCAACATAGAGCTGTACTACCAGAAGCTCGCCAAGCTGAAGCACAGGCTCATTAATCGCAAGCTCACCCACAACGACACGCTCTATTCGCTGGAGGACATTGAGCGCATCTCGCTGCAGGTGTTCCGCGATCATTTGCCCGAACCCACCCACTCAATGATCCTGCGACGTAATCCCAAGTCCATGGAGGAGGCCTATCGCTATATAGTCGAGGTGCAACAGCAGTTCTACACCCAGAGCGGACCACTGGGCGAACAAGGCGCCACCTTCAGCACCAGCCACAAGCAGACCTTTGGCGTGGGCGTGGGCATGGGCACTGTTGGTGTGGGCGTGGGAGCTGCTGCTTTGGCCAGCACCGGCTACAGCTATGGCAGACAAATGTCGGACAAGGGCATGTCCAGCTCATCGGGCTATCAGCAGAACAGCAGCAAGAGCTACTACAATCAGGCGGCGCCCGCTGTGGGGGCGGGCAAAACCAATCCCATGTTCAAGAGCGTGGGCAATCCGTCCTTCAAGTCAAGCTTCAGCTACAATGGCAGCAGCAGCGGCAACAATTCTTACTCAAGCAGCAAGCTGGACAAGAACAAGTCCAAGGATGCCAAAGGCTATGGCTATCAACAGCAACAGCAGGGCAAAAATGCCAAAACGAGCGGTATGAGCGGCTGGCGTAAGTAAGTGCAGGAGCGGCTCTAGAGCTGGGTTTAGTCATGGCCAATGAGATAAGCTGTCCGCGCATGACCTAAGCTCTCTTTGAGCTAGTGACTAAGCCAAGGTGATGCCTCATGCTAATTACCCCAAAACCCAGTCAAATAGTCAGGTGGATGCAATTGCGATGCTGCTGCTGATGATGATGATGATGATGATGGCGATGATAGAGATGATGCTGTTGATCGCAGTCCCACAATCGACATGTTAATTATTAGGTCATAAGTCTCAAGTGTACATAGGCCCCCAAAATGAAACTGTTGTTTACAATAAAGTGTAAAGTCTAGCAAAATAAGGTGAGGTCTTCTATGCCAAAGTAAGGGGCGTAGTTAAAAGGGGTAACACAATGGCTAGATTTGTTTCTTGCTTAGCATACTCGGGGTCAAGTGAGTGAGGAAACGCTGATTTCATATTGAACCTCCAACGGACAACCAAACTTGAGTCGCTTCTCACGATGTAGAAGCAATTGGCATATAACAGAATATTTTCCTCGGACATACGGCTTTTCCAGTCCGATAGAGCGCTATGTTTCCGGGGAGTCACACACTTCCCATCATCAATGAAGCTTCTTAGCACGTGTGACAACTGTTGGAACTTATTCAACGAAACACAGAACAATCTGTGTAAATAAATACTGGCATAGTGCGCCTGGATGTCGAAAGAGTCAATTCTCCGTTATTTATATTGCCTCCTTCGCTGTGCGTTTTCAACCACAGTGGAACATGTGGATTTTTTTTTTAGATTTCATTGAAATTGTGTAAACCTCAATGCGGTTATTTGTGCATTCAAAAATGTCCATTGCAGAAACTGGACCCCCTCCAACTGGAAACCCAACTACACCTCTGCCTAGAGTAGCTACATTACATTGATTTACTTACCACTTGTTGTGCACTGGACCTCGAGGAGGAATACCTCTGATCATAGCTCTCTTGCGGTGGTGGCTCAACAACTTCCTGCATTTTCACCGCCTTCGGTTTGGTCTTCTCCTTGTCGCGCACCGGATTGCCGAAGAGTCCGCGCAGCTCGGCCCTTCGTATGAGATACTTTTCATTGAGCTGGGTCAGGGATTTGCGTCGCACTAGCGACAGGAAGCTGCCAGTGGTCTGCTGACTAATGCAGTTGTCCTGATTGATGCAGATATCCGGCACAGTGTCCAGCACAAATTCATCAACATCGGGCGTAACAATTAGATCTATGCTGTCCACGCGTGGCAACGGTACCACAGGCGCTGCAGGTTCACCCGGCTTGGCGGCCAGCTCCGGCTGAGATTTGCGCTTATCCTCCGCTGAAAGCTTATCCTTTTTGCGTGGCGACTCCTTGGACATGGCTGCAGCGGGTATATTGGCAGCCTCCGCCTCAGCCAAGGCTTCCAAGCGTTTCATTTCCTTGTACGCATTACGATGCTTCTCCAGCGCCAGTTTGTTAACCAGCTCCACCACATGTTGCACCATATCCTCGTTCTCTGTGCTGACAATGGAGTGCGTTTGATAGAGCACAAACTGCACCTGAGGACGCGACATGGACATAGTCAGCGTGAGCAGCTGTTCCTCCAGTATGAGAGCAACACGCTGCCTACCCTCATCGCTGACCTCCGATTCGGTTAGAACCTCCAGCATGCTCAGGTCACCGCCGCGCGAGCAGATCAAGTCAATGGGATCCGAAATGGCACTGAAGGAATTGGGTGGCGTGGCGAAAATGCCCACAACTGTGCGAAATCTATTAGATTCCATGGGAAAGGAGGTGAAAGCATCGCCAAAGAGTCGAATGTTGTTTACGCCAATGAGTTCCATATAGCGCCGATACTCCTTAAGATTCGCACCTGCTCCATAAACATAGAAATTGTTCACGCGGTTTATGGAGTAGAAGAGTGCGGCCAGATAGGCAGTGGAACGTGGCGATCCTATGTGGGTTTGTAGAATATCACCATCCAGCTCATAGTAATCCATGAGCTTGGACATAATAGCTGGTCCAAAGCAGAAGTTCTTGTCCTAAGAAAAAAATATCTTGAAGGGAACTTTTCGAGATCATTGGAAGCTCCTCGACTCACCTGCATGATGAAGTAGTGCTTGGTCATCAGCACCGAACGGGTGAACTCACTACGATCTCGGGGTATGCAAGAAATGACCAGGGGACAGATATTATCCCACTTACAGTGCTGCTCTAGCAACGGCTGCTCATCATCCGGACCATGAACCGTGAAACCCATTTCAGTAAGTATTTTATCGGCCTCCGCTTTGTTGCTGGGAAATGGAGCGTAGTTCACAGCCGACACAGGTCAGTTATAAGACTACTTACCGCACGAGGAAGGGATTAATCCAGCCGGTAACCACAGGATTGGCTGCAGCAATGGCTACCTTTTCATTTTGCAGATGTATGGGCAGCAGCTGGGAGAGACGCAGTGCACCCGCACGTATGCGCATGCGTGATATTGAGGCAGCAATGCGTATGCGATGCTGCCACAAAACAGATGCGAGTTCTGCAAGGGGGGCGGAGGAGGGAAATGAAAGAGGATTGCCCTCACTCATACAAAAAATTCTAGAATTTCAATTCCTTGATTGACTTTTTGAGTACTTTTTTCTTGATTCAAGTAGGAAATTCTAGGACATAGCTTACCCGTGACCTCTGCTTCCTTGTAAAGCTTTGCCTGCAGCGGCTGCTCCTCGGAATTTCGATTCTTAAACTGACGATCGTAGAGCTCAAAAAGCATAAGCCAAATGCGCTGCACATCCGGAATATACTAAGGATTGCATGCAAGGTGGAGAAGGAAGCAGCAGCAGAGAAACCAGGATTAAGTTAAAGTAAAGTGAAGCAAGGGTTTTCCGCCATTCACCTCCTTATGTTGCTCAAAGAAGCAGACATCAGCCAAGGCATTGGTTAGCACCATTTTATCTGTAGGAGAAGAAAGCTGTTTTCGTTAGGGTCACATTGCGATCATCTATTCCTTCCACCCACATCGAAACACATCGTAGATCAGGGAGTAGGCCAATCTCATTTCGTGCTCATTCTGAAACTGCACAGGTATGGGCGGCTTGCGCAGCAACTTGGCCGCATTGGCTATGGTGGGCAGTGTCCAGCGCGCACCTGCCTTCAGCCTAATCTTCACCGTGGTGGCATGACAATGCTTCACTGCACGACTGCGTCTGCCATTGGGACTAACACCAGGCGAGATGATTTTGGTAATGCGATCCGCATCAAAGGCTGGTTTATCCTTTTTATCAATATCGTTCAGCGACAGATGCACATCACCGGAATCATTAACCTGACGCTGTATTTCGAGCAGCATATAGTACATCTTATCCTGCCACTCCTCATCGCTGGGCAAGTATATGTGCTTGGTCTTTTTGAGCTTCTTGCTCTGCTCCTTAAAGATGGCCGGATACACGGAGAATATATCCGCTAGACTTAGAAAGAACAGCTGGTTGGACATGGGGCACAACCGTGCGCTTGCAGTGAACAGCAGCAACTGATGTGCTCCTTGCCAGCCAGCATGTCAGTCAGCTTGGCTACTGCTACCCCACTCTATGCTCCAACAACAGCCGCATCGCAGTTCCCAATCCAATGACAATGACAACTGCTGATTCTGTTTCTGATTTTCATTTTCATTTCCATTTCATTCCGCCATTCGTGCTTAACACCAATTCAATGCTGGGAAGCGTAGCGACATCAGCCAGCTCCATGCAATAGTTATCTATCTCAGTGGGCTACCCCTACCACGCCCCGCATCACCTGTCGGCGCATGCAACATGCACGCCAATATTGTTGTGGGCCCCACCACAAAGGACAAAATACACCGTAACGAATTCGTTACGCTTCAACTGCTTACGGATACGGATCGGAGCGAAGCGATATCACACTTACCTTTTATTTTTTTACGGCCTCTGCACGCGGGGCCATAAATTCCGACTTTGGCGTCGCCGTTTGCCATATTAGAATGTGGGGCGGCGCGGTTCGCATGATTTGTTCTGATTGGAATTCGTCTCCAATAAATTGCCAAATGTCACATTTCCAAAATGCCGTTGACAAGCCCCTAAGCTAGGTTCAACTATATGCCCAATATAGGAGCTATTTCGATTACAACCATAACTACCATTCTCCAACGTGTTGGCATTGATTAGGCCGAAAACCCCCCCTTTCCCTTCCCACAGAACGAGAACGAACCCCAAATAAAATGATGAATGCTTGCCGATTGTAGAGGAGGGTAAGCATTTAGTCGAACATCAAATTAGTCGCCGATTATCTCTGTCTGTGCGATTGTCTGTTTGGGGGCGGTGACTCAAAGAGACCTCTTCAAGTCGCTGGCATTTAGTTGGATAGGCAGTTTTGTATTAGCCTAGGTCAAATATCGATTATCGCACCCCCAACCAAAGAGAAGAAAAAGTATATACAACAATAAAATAAACCTCTATTGGGTCAAATCGAATTGAATGTCAATTTGATTGGCATTTCTGGGTGGATGTATATTTTTAGGATAATATGGCCTGGCCTTGAATGGCGCCTGTTTGCTGAAGCATTTAATGTGAGATGAGGCTTATTAAAGATATTTTCAATACAAATATGGAATTTTATAATAGAGATTTAGATACATGCTGGAATTCCTTAGGTCCTTAAGCAATACTAAAAGATAACTCAATTTAGACTCCGAATTCTTGATTTAAGAACGCTTTGTACTTAAAAGAAATCAGAAATTATGATGTTTCCGGCATTGGTGTTCTATGCGAAATCTTGTACAGCTATAAGACTACTTGGAGTAACTAAGAAGCGATGAGTGGAGAAATCTGTCCCCATTGTTCTTACGCTTCGATCAAGGCAATGCTCGGAGGAACACTTAAAGCTTCGTTGGCGGAAATTCAGTATAAAGTTATAAATTTTTGAAACATATTTGATCCTCAGTAAAATTTTACATCTTCCCCTATACACATATAAGACAATAGCTATTACGGAATATTATGAATCATTATATTTTGTAATTTAAATGCGATTACGGAAAAAACTCTCACTTTTCAAAATAATATATAGATTATACCGATAAGCTCTAGATTGACTGTATGTCGATAATATTAGTATCTCTATTACTTAGTATATATACTCGCATATGTCGTGTAAGTATATAAGATGTGTTTACGTTATGCTCTCCACTTCATTTCTGAAGAAGCTCAAGACGATAAAGATACGAGTTATTACTTCTCTATGTGAGATGACCTACTGTAGAAGTAGAAGTTTTTTTTTCTCATACTCGTTTACTTTGTTGATGAACGCTTCGCATCAGAGACAAGACAGCATGGGATCCTCCATAGATCATAACATATATATAACCGCGCTACAAAAAAGATCAAAAACTTGTTTCTAAGAAATCCGACCTAGGTTCACTTCACCGTTTACTAGTAAATGATATGGCCAGAACCCGGCACGGACAATGCCGGAAAGTTATACTGGCGCTCATATATGTACGTATGCACTCTCAAGTGTATATCTCAAGTGTCTTAATAATAATTTCGATTATATTCGAACTCTGAAATGATATTGCTATCTTTTTTGGACATCTTGAGCCCATAGCCACTACTAGAGGTCTCACATTGTGATTGAGAATTGATACGAACTATCCATACGAATGAGTTCTCTGATTCATCTATCTTCGTTCACAATGACAACTCACTTGGGGCTTTCACACACGATCCAAGTACTGCTGGCTCGGCTCTATCTATTAAACAGTTTATAAATGTGGACGGACTATCGCTATCGAAACTCTTGCAGGAAAATAAAAGATAATTTAATTATGCTTGGGCCTTAGCAGAACTTGGGCTGAAGTTGAAGCAAGTTATCAGAACTATACGTCAAAGATAACTCAGGAGTATCATATGCGTAATTAAAATTTATATATTTTGGTGTCTTGTCTTCGCCATAAGCTGGGGTGGCTTAGGGCACAGTTATCGGGACAGCCTGAAATCCTCTGCCATAAATTAGTTCCTTTGGTTTGTTTTTTTTTTTTTTTTGTTTTTATTAAGAAGCATATTTATTATATATAAGATGTATGTAATACAATAATTTTTGTTTTTCGTCTGTCCGGTTTTCTTATGTGGTTTTCTGCTGGGTTTTTGTTTACCATCTTGGTTTTCATTCTTTTGTTTTGTTAATCATTTTATATAATCATATAAAACACTGAGCTACAATACAAATATTGTGATAAAAACTTACAACATAACCTTTAATACATAAAAATACTTGCGTAGTCTACAAATCGTATCGTTATAGAGATTTTTCTTTGCCGTTTTCTTTGCGCTCGCTCTCTCTCTCTCTCTTGTTTTTCTTCTACTAAATTGTGTCCACTTTATTTTCGTCGCGTTTCACAGGCTGCGACTTTAGATGTCGTATGTGTTTTTTTTTGTTTTCTTTTAGTTTTGCAGTGATTTTTTAACCTATTAAAAAATTTGTTTTTTCTTAAGTTTGCTTTTCGATTTCGTCTATGCCTTTGTTTTTTTGTATCTTGGCTCGTGGCGGGGGGTGTAGAAGTAGAAGTAAGTCGAAGAAGTGTGTGTGTGACGATGCGTTATGGAAAACGAAAAGGCTTATGTGGAGAGAGAATTATGAAGAAACAGCTATATGCTAGAGCATGGTGGAGCTAACAAGACGCAGTTATTCACACACACACACACACGAGCGCATCTGTTTTGGCAAAGTAACTGAGCTTTAAAGAGAGCAGACTAACGGAATAATGCAGCTGGTGATTACAACTTTAAGCTTTCATGCTAAAGTTTACGGTGTGAACCACAAAGACTTATCATGTTAGTGAGCGCTCACAAATAGTGTTGATTATCTCTCAAGCTCACACCCAATGACTTCAGCAGGTTACTAATACAACGAGGCACACTCATTGTAAGAACAATTGCTTACTTATAAACTGCTTATACTCGTCTTATACTTGCGGTTGCACTTTGTTTAGTCAGCAAAACGTTTCAATTTACAGTAAATTTCAACTGGTTTGCTTCCATTTTCAAAGTATAAGGCCAATTAGAAGAGCTGTACAAGTATAAATGCTTCTTCTTATATGGATCCCACCATGTTGCTTTTGCATATAGCTGTCGAAAAAATTTGTCAATAATTTGCATGAGTTCGTGTTTTGTTGTGTTTTTTGTTATGATTTTTCTACTAAGTTGTTGCAGTTTGTTTTTGTTGTTTTTGCAGCTTTAATTACATTAGAAAATTATGCATAGATTTATATTTATATATAATATTTGCATAATCATATTATTAAATTAAAGTTTAAAAAAAAAAAACACATACACAAAGAGACATTTAAACAAAAGTGTTTGATGTTGTTGTTCTTTTTGTTGGACGTACCAAAAATTAAAAAAAAAGTTTTTTTTGCTACCATTTTATGTTGATTCGGTTTTTTGTTTCAAATTTTTGTATGCATGTTTTTGCCGAGTATTCTGAAGTCGTTTGGTTTTGGTTCAAATTTGGGTTGTCTAAAACATACATTACTTTTTTTTTAAATTTAAAATAAAGCCACGCTGTGCAACAACTCATATAAAAAAAGTTTATGGACAAAATCATAATACATCATAATAAACATAATTATTATTAATAATAATAAAAAACATACCAACATACAATTTTTTTATGGTTTATCGTCTTAATTTTTTTTTGTTTTTGTTTTTGCATTTTTTTATACACATCTTTATGCATAATGGGCGTATATATATATATATATATTTATATATATATAAGTATGTATAATTTATAAGTAATAAATTTCTTTCATTTTTTGTTTGTTATTTAATTATTTGCACACAAGAATAAAAAATTACTATTTGCAATCATATATATATAAAAAATAAACTTAATTGCCAACAGCGGGCGCCCAGCCTTGGCTGGCCTACTACACTCATCCTCAATCTCTACCTCCGTCCATCCATCCATCTATCCATGCATTATTATAATGAAAACGTCGTTATCATTACTATATCATCATCATCATATATATCATATCCTTTGCTCACATACTCGTACATTATATATACAAATGGTATATATATATGCACTTGTCCCCCAATTTTACTTTAAGCTTAATAAATTTTGGAAGAGTAAACAATACCATCGAGTTTGCAATTGTTGCTGCATATGCTATGTGTATATGTGTGAGTGAGTTGAGTGTGGGTGTATGTATGTATGTATGTGTGTATTTGTGTTGTAGCTGTGTATTATATAGATCGCTTTGTATGAAAACTAATGGTTAATGCGTATTGTATGCTGTTCTACACTTGACCTGCCTGCGCACTCCATCTCTGCTCTTTCCTTCGCTTTACTTTCCTTTTATTTTTTTTTCATTCGAGTTTTTTAACTAATTTTTTTTTATAATTTTTTATTTCTTTTCCTCTTAATGTTTATAAGTATAAATTTTTATAATTTTATACTAAATATTTTTTACCGTTTTTTTTGTTTTTATTTTCAGTTTTTTCTTCGTCTTGTTCTTGTAATACAAACGTCTGTATATATATAAAAAAAGATGTCCAAAGTTTTTACGTTACGTTATTGTATATACGTTTTTTTTTGTTTTGAGTGGATCGTTCTTTTTATTTTTTGTCTGATTTTGCCTGTTTTGCTTTACAGTTGTCCTATGTTTTAAATGGTTTGTTGCGATTTTCTGAATGCTTATATATGAGCTCAGCGCCTAACTATATATAGCGCCTTACTATATAGTATCGTACTACATATGTATGTATGTATGTATATATATATATAATGTGTGTATGTGGGTGTTTTCATTCTTTCATTTATATATATACTATATATATAACTAACGGCGCTTTACTTTGTCTCCTCCTTCTCTTTGTTCTCCTCAGTTGATTCCTTCTCGTTCGACTGTAACAGATAGAATGAAAGATATAGTTGGTTATACACAGAATTGGAGATTCAATAGGCTGTAAAGGAAAGAATAGTAGAGCTGCTGAACTACTTGAGTAGAGAGTCTAGAAATGAGCTTCGTACAAGGAGTATCGCGGGATAACAACAAACGTTCATTCCATCAACAATTTAAAAAGTAATCGACATTTGTTTACACAATCGGAAACCCTCTCAAGTAGTTTTGCCCTTTAATAAATCAATCACCCAAATCTACCTAACTTCAACCCATCAGCTTGGGCGTCATCAGGAAAAAAACTATGTTGGAACGGGTGACTTCCAAAGACCATACAATATACTTTAGCAGATGCTTAACTCAGCTTCTTATTCGCATTCCCTTTTCTTAATCTTTGAATGCTTGATATCGACGGGTGCAAAAGAACGGCAATATGAGATTGAATCATTTTTCTAGCTACCGTACTCTTCGTGCCAATATCATTCACTTCTTTGAGTTCATTCTCACTCACTTGATAGGAGTGCAGAGTTCTCTTACTCACACCTTTGGCTTACTTGCAGCTGTACTCATCTCTCTTTATTCTGTATGCATAGCTCTCTCAAGTTACTTTTACAGATAATGTTATGTTGACTGCATTGAAGATCGTGTCAGAATTATAGTATCCTACAAAACTCTTGCTCTCTGTGTATTAAAGTATTGATCGGCAGCTTTGCTATTACTTATCCTTAACATACCTTGTCCTTCTCCAACTCCTTCTCGATCTTGTCACCTTCGGGACCCTCCTGTTCATTTGATTTCTCCTGCTCACCACCCTCCTTGCCTTCCTTGGTCTCGGGTCTGAAAGCATTAGAAATGTGTGAGCATAATGTATAAGCAGGATAATCACTATCTATATTGTATGATACTCACTCTGGCTTGGGGATGTGCGCATTCAGATCCAGCTTCGTGCAGATCTCATCCCAGTCGGGGAAGCACTTATCCTTCATGCGAGAGACATGGCCAATCAAGTTAGGGCACTTTTCGGTCATGTAATCGCGCAATGGATACGCAATATCCTTGGACAGATAGTGGAACTGCGAGAGTACGGCAAAGGCGACCACATCCAAGGTGGTCGGCTCATCGCCAAAGAAGAATGGCTTGCAGTCGAGCATCTCGCTGAGCACCTTCAGATCGTTCTTGCCGAATTCCTCGATCTCCTCGGCGCTGTGCACACCGATGCCGTGCGCCTTTAGCTTTTTCGTGCCCTGGAACCACTTGTTGTGTTGAAAATGTTGCCAAATACACGCACAATAGTTGTTGTTGTTGTTGGGGGTGGTGTTAGGGGGTAAACAATATGCAGGATGCACAATGAGGGGTGTTAAGGAGGAGAACACACACACACACAAATGCACAATTCAAGTTTTTTACACAGTTAGGAGGAGAAACCATCAAAATATATATAAACATGAGGGCAATACGTATTATAGTTACATAAAAAAGAAACGAAAAAAGAGAAAAAACCATGCAAGAGTTAGTGATAATGACGGTTTTTGGTTTTTGGTTTTGGTTTTTGAATTTGAGTTTGAGTTTTTTGATTTTGGTTGCGGGGTAATTGGTTTTCAACTTGGTTGGTTTGCTTTGAATGGTTCGGCTTGGGGTTGGGTGTGTTTGTGTACATTTAATTGGGTTATATGAGAGTACAATATGTGTTGAATTCAACACTAAGCATAAACAATTGGCGCGGCGACTCGGCCTACCGATTGTTTATGCTCGCGCGAACTCGATGATAGACTAAACTATGTGCCGGGTAGGTGCAATATAATACGCCACCGATTCCGAAAACAAAACCAGAAAACGAATCAGCTATTCTGTTTATTTACACTACACCACCAATCCCATCCTAAACATACACACACCCAACACCAAATTCCAAATCATTAGAACGTAGCTCCGATTTCCATAAACAATAATGAAATGACTGAGTTTAGTTTGCACCCAAACTGCAGCCGTCAGCTTAAGGGTTATATAAATATATACACATATGTTTCTGCTTATAGAAAACAAAATTGAACACTTTTCCAAGTAATCACTTTCAAGTACACTTCCTTTGTATTGGGGAACTTTGAAACTATAGTTACATCATGCCCTCCCCTAAGGCAAGCTTTATTATAATAAGCTGTTTTACCAAAATTGAAACATTTTCTTACGAATTTTTTTCTCAAAAGTGAGTGAAAGTCGTGCAGACCTCCAGTATGAATATAACGATCTAATTGATTAATCTAAATTTAAAAAATACCCTTTACTCTACGAGTACGGGTATGAAAACCTATCAAATTAGGCTGTCTTTGGGGCTAGAGATGACAACGGAAAGGTCCAATGATATTTTACAATAATAATTTTAGGAAAATTGCAGTGAAAATATTTGCAGATATTTGGAGATGCCTAATCTCTAAGCATATGATCCTTAAAAATGGCTTGACAAATAATAATAAGGTAATAATAATAATAAGCTGATTTCTAACTAAAAACTATCTAAAGTATGGAAAATGATTAAAAAAAATATCTTTTAAAATAAAAATCAATTTAAATTAGTTAAGCAAATTATGTAAATTTTCGGGCTTACAATCAAAAAAGAGTTTACTAAGATAAAAACTTAAAAGTTGATCTATTCTTTTATAAAGATCTGGGAATCCCACTTTGATGTCCCATAAAGAATAATCTATATAATCGGCAAGCGCTTGAATGTCTTTCCAAATATATCTAATAATAAAATCTAATAAAAAATGTAAGAAAAAAAATCACATTTGTAAATTACTACATTTTCATGCATCTCTAGATGTGTATGTATATATAACCCCTTATAAGGAAATCCATGAAAGCTCTGCTCTACAAATTTTCCAAATCTAACTTGGGTCTACCAAGTACTTAGCTACTAAATTATTTACGATTTTTTTTAGTTTCTTTAGGTTTTTTTTTTGACTTTTTTTTTTTTTTGTTAGATACCTTGCGACCAAATGTTATCTTGAAGAAGAAGTTCAAAATCGAATTGGGCAGACGTAGTCCGAGTGCGTGCTGCAAGTTGACCTTGTAGCCCTTGAGCACATTATCGGGATACTTGGCGCGCCAATAGAAGATGATCCAAATCAAATGATTCTCCAGCATGGCAATGGTGGCGTACGAAATATTACGCTGCTCGGCAGTTAGGCCAGCATCCAGATTCTTCTCATACTTGGCCGACAGCTCCTTGATGATGATGGCCGAATCGGCAATTTCCTCACCATTCAGCTCAATGAAAGGCAATTGACCCTTCTTGGAACGGAAGCGCATCTTATGATCGACATTCTGTAAAAATATACAAACAAAGCAAAGGGAGAAATGAAATTCAGGCGATGAGTAAATGTTTGCATGGATGCAAAATGAGTAATTAAATGTATATGGGTAGGGTTGGGTATGGGTATGGGTAGGGGTAGGGGCATAATCATGGGCATGTTCATCATGGGGGTGTGGGATAATGCATGTAGTTTGTGGGTGGAGCTCGGCTCTCGCGAGGTCGCTGTGCTGATATGATATGCCCACACAGTTCTTACTCCTGCTGCTATCTGCCCGGCAAGAACATTCCTCAGTTTACAAATGCATGACTAATGTGGCTTACGGCCTGGATCGGCCTCTTGCAAGTGTAAATGTAAATACTTAAATGTGAGAAAAATATTCACATTCTCTGGCACATTCTCAATACTCATGGCGATAAAGTGCTCAATCGTTTCAGAGAAAACTCACGAGTATTAATCAGAAAAGCTAAAAATAGCATTTAAAAAAACTATATCGAATGTCGGAATCAATGGCTTGGCATTCGTTATACTTTTCAGCATAAAAATTACCCAAGAAACAACATTTTCCTTCAATCATTTTAGTTGATATGGTATGATATCGAAAAGATATGTACATAATTAATTTCATATAGAAAACTAGATTTCCATTAAGTTATGAATTTCACACAATCACGTTTAATTTATGTACATACTCAACCTTAAATTACTGTTAAATGAAAATGCTTGACAATTTAATATTCGTAAAAATGATTTTGAGTGTCTCACAAATTGGTAATTTACTTCAAGAACTTAACAACTTGAAGACATTCATTATTGCCATACGCTCCTATGTTTCCATATGGACAACATTATAGAAATAATAAAATTTATCGACAGCCATTCCCGTACATTCCCAGCCAGTCAGGATTTTCTACAAATTGCTGCTGTAGTTAGAAATCCAGGCCGCCTACGTAAAGGAAATGCTGGCTGGAGAGCCGGTTCCGGCCGTTAGATGGCGCTCATGACATACATAGGACCTCTCTAGGCACATATAAACATACATATAGATGTATTATATATATGCCACTAGCAGGCGGGATTGATGCTTCTTCTGTTTCTGCTGCTGCTGCTGCTGATGTTGAAAACAACCACTGTATAAAAAGCTGTACCTCATAAAAAGAACCAACACCCAACTACCCCCAACTGGTGCTGCTACCACGCTCGGGCGCACACGGCGAACAGCAGCGTTGGCAGAAGCAGTAGCAATAACAGCAGGATGGGGTGGAGGTGTAGGGAAACTTCCAATTGCCGCTATTTGAATTTGGCATATTCCAGTAACAGTTTTGCGCCCTTCCAGTGTGTACATGCGGCCCAAAGCATATGTACATATGTATGAGTGCGTGTGTGCATCCATGTGTATGCCCGATTTTGAACCGTTATACCAAAAAAGTGACAGTTATGTCCGGTTGGCTTAGCTTGTTTTGTTCGCTTGTATGGTATGCACATGCATATCATTTCTAATTAGAAATTTTTGTCCACAACAAAAGCGAACCATTCATTGTGTGTTTTGTTGCTGCGTCCGCCGCATATTTTATGCTTTCGCGCGCAGCCCAAGAGACACGAGCAAGGCAGGCAGGGTGTGGTTGCACACATACATATGTACATATGCTATACACAAGGAGAGAGTCCAGCAACATCAGAGCGAGAGAGATTTTTGCTTTCCAGCAGCAGCACTGACTAAAAAGGGTGGAGTCGCCTCCGTCGTTGCCGCCGTCGCAGCCATCGCCACATTTAATTCCAATGATCCACAAAAAGGCTGATGTTGGCTGCTGTTGCTTCTGCTTCTCTTCTTCTTCTTACTTGCTGCCCTTACACCAACGCATAACGGTCGGTGGCAGCGACAACACAGGCGACGCATTGTCGCCACACAATGCAAATGTTTATTTTTTATTAAATCATTATGCCAATTAAGGCGGCGGCGACGCTGGCGATGGCTCCTATATGAATTTGACTCCAGGGCTCAATTTTCTTGCAGTGTAGAGCTTAACAACGAAAATTGCATGTCAAGAAGAAGAAGCAGAACTGTAGAACGAATGAGACCAACACGCACACTCGTTTACACATGCACATGCAATTATGCAGCTCAGAGCTTTTTTCTCCGTATGCAAGCATGTGTGTGTGTGTGTGTGTGTGTATCCTCCACACCCTGTCAAAAACGCAAAAGAGCGGAAGAAGAGGCAGCACAAAAGTTGCAGCGAACGAATGAGCAACAACAAAAGACCAAAAAACCCCCGTTGTTGTTGTTTTTGTGGCTATAGCTTTGTTTTAATGCAAATTCGCGGTGGTGAGCCATTAATTAAAACAACAAAACTAAAACAAAGCAACAACAAAACATGAACATTTACATTTTAAAGGCAAACAATAACTGCAATTGCCGCGCCACCCCACTCAACAAACATAACGGTTGGGCCGCCACCATCGAACTCAAACTTAAACTTGAGAGTTGGCAACACTGGCACTGACTCGCAGCAATGCAGTTGCGCGCCATTTATAAATTTTGAATTTAAATTTGAATGAATGGCATTGTAATTGTAAATGTTTTCTTTTTTGCGTTGCACATTTTACAAAAGCAATTTGAGTTGAAAATTTATGCAAAACAACTTGAATTCCGGGCCGTGTGTTTGCTTTATATGTAATGCATATGGAAAACTTGTGTATTAATTGCACCATGTACAGCCGAGACACTTTGGTATGCCAACTATGCGGCGCTGGGGCTCAGGCACCGCCTTGCCTTAATGTGCTGCCACCACAGAGCGGCATTAGCATCCAAATTTAACCCTCTAATGATGTTTTCTTAAGTAATGTGTAAATATTAGTCGAATATTGGAATTTTTAGTAAGCTGAAAATATTTAATACAAATATGGGTGTGTGAAGAGTCAATTAAAATTTTCCGTGAGTGAAAATATGAATAAGTGTCTCAACGCAAAGAATTTAAATTGTTGCGATTGATTCATCGAAAATGGTTAATTTGATATCTTTTAAATTTCATAAGCTAGATCTAAAGCGCTTAAAAACGAATACGTCGATGGTACATTTGTTAGCATTTTTTAGTAAAAAAAAAACATAACAATTACGAATGCCATTAATGCGAATTTATGTGTTGTGCACCCCCTGTCACTCTTAGTCATCAGAGGGTTAAATAGTTGTTGTGTGTTTGGTAGTTGTATGAATGGCTGCAATGACGGGCGCCGCTTGTGGTGTGAACAAAATATGTGCTGCTGCAAAACAACGCACCCAGGGGGAACGGGGAAGATACGCAAAGCAAGGCAAGCTGCAGCACAGTTAGTGGATTGTTTACTTTGGGGCAAGGCAACAAATGCTTCTGATAAATGTGTACACAAAATATGTGTGCAGCAAATGCGTTTACAATAACAACCATTTGAGGGGGTCGGGGGAACGCATTGCGTGCCTGCCAGTAGCCGGCAGGGGGTAGGCGGCACCGTTGCAACAACTCATGCGCTTAGTCAGCAGCTCGAACTCACTTCAGCTGAGCTGATTAATGTCAAAGGTTCTACAGTTTGTGGAACTCTTATCAAATGCGGAACCCATAAAATGGAAAGTTATGTACTCCCTCCTTTTGTTGTTGTTCTTTATTTTGATGCGGGCACACCAAAACTGACTGACGAGCTGTCAGTCTTATGCAGTAGTCATAGATAAGTGTGCATGTATGGGTAAGCGCCTTGTCGCTTGCAATTGCCTGATAAATCAAATTCAATGAGCCAGCATATGGGCTCTAGAGAACTCTGGAATGCCGGGTAACAGTGGTCAGGCATCCATTCAATTTTATCTGCAGCTCACATCTCATTGAACTACTTGAGTAGTGGGGGGTGAATCAATTAACATTCCTCCTTATTTTTCAGCTTTTCTCTCTTGCTCATTTTTCATTAACCAATGTAATTAATAAGATTAAACAACAATTGCGTCGTCAGTTGTAGCTGGCTGCTGTTGTTATGGTTGTTGTTGTTGTTGTTGTGCGGGTGACCGCACCCATTTCTCTGCCAGTGCTTACAGCGGCAGCAGGCATACATTTTCTATAAAAAAAAAATATGAAAAATATGCAAACCGCATCGTCAGGCCTGCCTTTAATAAAAGGCAATGGGGGAAGCCAAAGCCATAGCGAGCTGAAGCCGTAGCCAGCGCATGTTGTTCCACTGTGACTGTTGACAGTTGACAGCGTTTGCCTGCTTATGCTTGCTCTTAAAGCTCCCTCTGTCCCCTCATATTACAGCTACTTAAGCGTTAAGGCGCGGCGGCGAACGCAACTTGAAGTTTTCAAAAAAAGGGGGCTGCGGGTATACAGCAGCAGCAACTACATCAATTTTTATTAAAAGCAATTACAAGAAAAAAAACTTGCAGGCGGCGGCGAATACGGCTTGCAGCTTGGAATTTGTGCAAGGCAACACAAAGACAAAGAGTCAGCGCATTAAAATGGGAGCCAGAGCTCCACAACACACAAATACATACATAGAAGCATTAACAAGAGAGAGCGAGAGTGAGCGAAAACTGAAGTTTTAGCAAATGAGCGAGCGTAGCGGAGTTGCAAAAAGCAAACAGAGGAGCGAGCGCCAAGTGCAATATTTGAAGCACGACTTTGGCGTTTGGGGCTGCTGTGGTTAGAGGGGGCGAGGGGTACAGGCAGCGCAGCAACAGCAGTGGCAACACACAAATTTTATGTATACGCTGTTTTATGTAGACACACACACATGTATGTACGCATACAGATGCAAAATGACAGACAGACAGGAACAAAATCCAGTTACAACAATAACAACAACTACAAGGCCTGGCTACAGGTTCACACCAACACACTGGAAGTGCGCCCTGTTATGTATGCGCGTGTTGTGTGTGTGCGTGCGTCGGGATAGAAAGGAAAGGCAAATGCTAAATGTATCCCTTTTCAGCTTGAGGGTGCGGTACGGTGCGGTGCTGTAGCGGACAGGGCAGGCAGTCAGGCACAGGCAGACAGGGAAGGGCAAAGCAGGGCAGGGCAGGTCATATACATGCACACAGCCACAGCAGGCTAGCTTAGCACACAATCATGGCGGTTTGCTCTCGCTCTCTCTCATACATTTGTACATGTATATGTGTGTGTGTGTGCGCAGGAGTAGCGGCTGGAAAAAATCTGTACCGCAAAAAATGTATGCAGGAAATAATGTTAGGGAAAAACTAGCAACGCATGAAAATGACGAAAAAACCAAGTTGCAGCAGAACTGCACACATGAGATAAATATGTCGCGATATTCTTTTTCCTGAGGCCCCGACTCCGACTTACCTCGTACTTGAGTCCCACCAGACGCAGCCAGGTCTCGACTTTCAAACAATATGGTGAAAGCGATGGCAGCAAGGGTGTGCGCGAAAACTGATACAGATAGATAATATCCTTCTCGAAGTTGGTCTTGTGCACATTGAACTTTTGTGCGGGCGCCTCAGATTTAGCGGGCGCAGCCACAGCAGCTGCGGCGGCTTCGCCATCCTTTTTGGCCTCGCCATCAGCTTCTGGAGATGCTGCCTTGGCATCCTCTTTGTTGTCTTGGGCGGCGGCTGCCGAGTTTTCGGCTGGAGCGGCTACAGCGGCGGCAGGCTCGGCAGCAGGTTTTTCCGTCGCCTGTTCGGCGGCAGCTGAACTTTCTGTGGTCACTGCCGCAACGACAGGCGTTTCCTCAGCGGGTATTTGGGCTACTTCGGTCGCCATTATATCTAACTGATTTATAATTTGCTTTCGGGTTTTTCTTTGCTCTTATTTCTTAATGCACGCGGCGGCAGCTCAATGCACTTTCCTCGGCTTGTAACAGATTCTTCACTTTTCACACTTTTCCTTGTTCAAATGCACATACACACACCACACATATGTAGACACCGAGAGCACGGACGAGATACAACCGTTCAATTCAATTTCAAAAGCGAGTGTGCCCAAGTTAGATTTGCAGTCGTATATAATAACTACTGAAAATAGTCCAAAATGACTTAAAATATACCTCCAACAGCTCTGTTAAATGTTGAGTTTGAAGGAGTTCGAATCGAGCGCGCTTGAGAGATGAGAGCGAGGGAGACAAAGACAGAGGGAAGTTACTCGATGCTTGGCTCATTCGCTAATCAAGCAGTTTGATGCATCTTGGGCATGATATGCTATATCGTTATCAAAATTAAACAATTGCGTGAAGTAGCACTGTGACACTTCATTAAGTGTCACCAAAGTAAAATTTATTTATTAACTTAAATTTCTCCATGGTGCGATTTAATGTTCTTTGGCGAGACCCCAGGCATAATTTACCGTTATTTCAGACACGACACACACCGATTTTGGTATTTAAATGCGAACAAACAACGCGGTCCTGTTAGTTAACATTATGTAGTTCGACTGTTAAGGGAATGGGCTGTCAAACATGCTCTGACTTGCGGGTGCAAATGGCAGACGAAGAAGTTTTACTTGTCAGTAATTCAATAAGAATATATAATTATCATGAAAGAAAACAGCAAAAACATGCTCTTTAATCTTAAATTAAATCTTAAATTAGAATCAAGCCCATGCAAATCAGTATGGGAATACCACTATAGTATGCATTTAACATTTTACTATGATACCGGAGGAGTCAATGCCAAGTTTGAGGTGTAACAAATTTTGAGATATCGATGGTGGCCATTAAAGTTGTTATTTTCGATCAATACTACAAAATTGAACAAGTAAATTAAAGTGTTTAATATGTAAAATGCTAGTTATTTTCCAATATGTTCATATAGAAATTTTGCTTACCATTTGAGAAAGTCGATATAAGTACAATACAGTTTTACAGTTTTGCGAAATAGTTGCACATACAAATAGTTGCAAAATTGATTTTGTATTTAACTTTTTTAGATTCCGCGTCGTTCAAAGATAACAAAACGAAATGTGACCAGAAGTATGTAAAGAAAATGCGATTTTGGTATTTATATCCTAAACAAATCAGAAGCAGTGTATTAACTTAATTTTTTCGATGTTTTTGAGATCTCAACATCGATGATATCGATACATCGGCGCACTTTTTCAAATCTTCTAAATACTATACTATAGAAGAAGGTAGCCGTAGATGTAGTTGTGGTTGGTGCTGGCAGGAGAAGATTTCGGCAAGCCGCAATTTTGGTTGAGTGAGATCTCATTTTCTAAACATTTTCTAGCCTCTTTTACATTTACTTTGAAGAAACTCTCCTTTTTGAACCGCGGAATGTAGACACTCGTGCAACAGTATGCAACAGTATAATTACCCTTGACATCACAATCCTTCAAAAACTTCTCCTTTTCCACGCACTACCAACACCAATAGCCTTCTAAAAAATCAATATATTTTCATTTATTTACTACAATTGGAAATGTATTGCATTTTATCTTACCTTATCCCGCTTTATTGTCTAGTGATGCTAAATCATATGTTGAAAAAACATCGAAAACATCGGAAACATAGGAAAAATCGATATAACTTCGATGATTTCGCCTGCCTGCACTAGGTATAGGTAATTGACAAACAAAGCCAATTGTTCGGATCAGATTTTCCTTATAAAACTAATTAACGCAACATAACAAAGTTGTTATAAAATGGGAGCTGTTTTGGGCCTGTGTTCCGCAGCGCAGGTGAGTGATGAATTCACCCAATTTGTTAAGAAATTAACAAACTGCGCAATATGACAAATCTGGTTGCCTCCAGTTGGTATTGATTCAAGTGCTGGCAGTTTTGGCTTGAAATGTAGCAGAATTAGTCCAAAAAGGGCCAATACTGATACCATATGGCAACTTGATTTCACCATTTGGTGGTCTTAAGTAAAAATAGATTATGAACTTGTGACCCATGTTTTACCGCTCTCCACAACTTTCCCTCCCCACAGTGCGCCCTCTGCTGCGGCGGCACGGCTGCGAGTATGTGCTGTTCGGCTTGTCCAAGCTGCAAGAATTCTTCATCGTCGCGTTTCATGTACGCCTTCATGTTGATGTTGGGCACAGTACTGGGTGCAATAGCACTCTCGCCTGGACTGCAGGATACGCTGAAGAAGCTGCCCTTCTGCATTAATTCGACGTCGCAGTATACCTCCAAAGCTGTAGATGCCTTTTCGGGTGGGTCCCTGCAGGTGGATTGCGAATACGCCTTGGGCTATATGGCTGTCTATCGTCTGTGCTTTGGCCTGGCCTGCTTCTTTGCTTTGATGGCACTGATTATGATTGGGGTTAGGAGCTCTCGAGATCCGCGCTCGCACATACAGAATGAATTTTGGCCTTTGAAGTTCTTGATATGCTTTGGAGCTGCAATTGCAGCTATTTTTATACCGGATGGCTCATTTGGGCCGGCCATGATGTGGGTGGGCTTAGTTGGCGGATTGGCTTTTATACTTGTGCAACTTGTCATTATAGTGAATTTTGCTCACTCGGTGGCGGAGAATTGGATAGGTGAGTCATTTGAAGCGCTCTTTCACAGCTAAATTTCATCTTTTTGTTAATTTGAAATCTTTCAGAGAATGCTGAAAACAATCGCGGCTATTATTACGCCCTAGCTGGAGTTTCTCTGATATGCTATATCTTATCGCTCACTGGTATTACGCTGCTGTATATCTACTTTACGACGGTGCGTTGTCGGATGGGAGGCCTGAAAATCCTTTTTATATCTAATCTCTATATTTACACTCTTAGTCCAACGAATGCGGTATCAATAAGTTCTTCATCTCCATCAATCTTATATTATGCCTGTTCATCAGCGTCTTGTCGGTGGTGCCTGCTGTGCAAGAGCGTCTAGCCCACTCGGGTCTGCTCCAGAGCTCCTTGGTTACTTTGTACACAGTCTATCTGACCTGGTCTGCTGTGGCTAACAATCCGGGTGAGTGGTATAAGATAAGCAAATAACGAAATCGATTCTCTGTACGACCAAGCGCACAATGCAAATATTTCCCTTTAATCTTCTAGAGAAAGCCTGCAATCCTGGCATGTTTGGCTTGATGGAAGGCATGGGAAACTCAACCACCACCCTGGCCCCACCCACCAATCCCAACTCGAAGGTCACCTTTGACACCACCAACATCATTGGTCTTGTTGTCTGGTTACTATGCATTTTGTACAACTGCATTAGCTCAGCCGTCGAGGTTTCCAAGATCAACAATGACCACAGCGAGAAACGTGGTAAGCATATTTCAAATACCAAATACCAAATCCCACATGTTGCCCAGCCACACATATACCCCATCACATTTCGAAAACAAAGTAATCCTCACCAGACTTGCATTTTATATCACGCATTTTTGATTTAAGCCTCTCTTTGTATGGAATTTGGCTAATCTCGATTAACACTTCTTTCTTTTTAATCTCATTTGTTTCTTTTTTGTTGTTGTTGTAATATATCCTTTTTTAAATATGAATCTATGGGTTCTTCCACTAACCAACTAAAACCACACTCTCTTGGGTTACTTGAAACGATAATGTGTGAACGTGAACATATGTGCGCGGCCTTTGTCACTAATATAGTTTTAACAGAAGCTCTATCAGACACAGAAGCCGGCTCCGATGCGGATGGCACACCCAACACGGACAATGAAAAAGATGGCGTCAATTATTCCTGGTCCATGTTTCACATTGTTTTTGTCTGCGCCTCGCTTTACGTCATGATGACGCTCACCAATTGGTACAAGTGAGTATAAAATGGCTTATGGACATGGGTTGCTACGAGGGGTACTCTTTATATTTCGGGAATAGCAAATAATAACATTTTCAATGAAAATGGCTTTATGGTTTTTCAAAAAATTCCCCTTGATGATCAATACAGTTTTGCATTCGTTTAAACCATTTGCCATAGCAGTTTTTCCATTTCTCTTGAGCCACCTTCTGCGTCTTCGGCGGGAATAAGAAATCATTGGGTGCCAAATCAGGGCTGTACGGAGGATGAGTCATCTATTCGAGAACTGAGTTCTTCGACACATTCTTGTTGAGAAAATTCACGTCGAAAGCTATGAAAAATAATCCAACGAAAGCCTTCTCTAGAAATTTCCATTTTTAGGCCAAATTGTAAGCTAGTTCTTCCGACCTTTCTACTTAATAGGCTTGTTTTAGTCGGCTCGAGGTCAAGAAAAAACACAATTGAAGTTTAATACACGCCAACTCTTTGTCTTAGCTGACTTAGGTACAACGTACAGCCCAAACCATACGAGCCAATTCCATGAAATCTCTTTTAAGATTACTTTGAAACCGCCTGTAGTCAGCCAAGCTTCAATTTTTGTTATTTTTGTTTTCTGTGCTATTGCTGAAAAGTGAGATGCGGCCGAAATCAGAGAATCTGACGGACTCCAACAAGTATTTCAATTACAACCCAATGTTTTTTTCGTGGGTGGGACCTTGAGCCCGCTACGACAAACAGTTGGAATGTTGCAGGTCGATAAAAATTAAATTTCTAATCTCCAAATATAAATAGCAGCCTTCATTTATGCTTACATTGTTCATATCCTTTATACTAATATCACGATCTTTCTCCATTCTCTTAGACCCAATTCGGACATTGAATTATTCAATGGGAATGAGGCTTCCATGTGGGTGAAAATCATATCCAGCTGGCTGGGCGTCACCATCTATGGCTGGAGCTTGGTAGCCCCAATTATACTAACCGATCGCGACTTTAGCTAAATATTTAGTATTATTAATTAATCCAATATAAGCAAGGGCGTTGCCAAAGGGGGTAAGGAGGGGTCGTGCCGAAGTTCAGTATGTTACCGAAACTATTTCTATGGTGTCCCTCTATGGAGAAAGTTGGCTACGTCCTTGACTATTAACATATAAATATATACAAACCTTCATATATTAAGGAGCGGTGCTTAAAAAACTGATCAAAAAGGAGAAATGCCAAAAAGGAAAAGGAGTCGAGAGTGGAGTGGAGTGGTGATACGTAATTGCAAGGATAATATATACTCGTACATATTTGGACTCTTAGTGTCGTGTCGTCTATGCATTACTCACACAAGTTAATCCTTATTCTCAAATTGTAACAGTTATAGTTATATTATATATCTACATCTTTTAATTAAATACAATCTTAAACACGATCCTGCTCCAGTTCTTTCCGATTGGCCTCTGGCCGAGCTTGCAATCTTTCTAGGACCACAGGTTTGCCTAGGATTTCCATCATCTCCGCCACGCCAGGACCTTGCTGGAGGCCACTTAAGGCTGCTCTCAGCGTTTGCATAAATGCTGGAAATTTCAGACCCTCAGCTTTGGCAAAGGACTTCAGGGTGGCATTCACTTGATCCTTTTGGAAGTCTTCCAGATTTTGCAGTTGCTGAATTAGCATTTGCCGTTGAGCTGTGGGCACTTGCAAGGATTTGCTAGGTTTAACCCAGAGGAAGCTCAATTTGCTGCTGGTTAAATCTTGCAGCAAGGTCAAACGTTGGGCAGCCCAGTTGAGCACAGCCACAATGTGATCCTCGGCCAGATCCAAATGGTCACTGCAAAAGGTATATAATCAGGAGAGTTAGTTGTGGAACTCCTAAAAAAACAAAAAACTCACTGCTCTGCATAGGCCTTCTTGATGAGCTGCTGCACATCTGCCACCAATTGCTGGCGGCTTGACTTTTCTCCTAATCTCTGCAAGATTTCCAAACGATTGTAGTCTGCTAGCAGTTCAGGATTTAGGCGACTTGGGTGTGCATTGACGCGTTCTATGCGGAATTGCTGGGCCAGTTGGCTCACGCTATGTAGTTGGGGCTTCAAGCTCGGCCTATGCTCAAAGCCACCGCCGGCGGACACCACATAGTTGAGCAGCGCCGTGGGAAAGTAACCGCTTTCCTTAAAGTGTTGTATGCCAATGTCGCCCTGACGCTTGCTGAGCTTGCTGCCATCGGCATTGACTAGCAGTGGGAGATGACCAAACTGGGGTGGTTGCCAGCCAAAGGCTCTGAAGAAGGAGTGCTAAATTAGCAAGGATTTCTGGATGGAACTATAACTTTAACTAACTTGTACAGCAGCAGATGCTTTGTGGTGGAAATTTGCCATTCGACGCCACGTAGCACATGGGTTATGCCCATCAGATGGTCGTCCACAACATTGGCAAAATGATAGGTGGGAAACTGATCGCTTTTCATGATGACGGGATCGCCTTCAGTGTCGCTGACATTGTGCTGTACGCTGCCATAAATGAGATCCTGCAGTGGCTCTAAGTGATCGGTCAGCTTAAAGCGCACGCAATGCGGTGTTCCCTGGGCTAGCAGTGGCTCCAGCTGTGCTGGCGTCAGATGTCGGCATTTGTTGTCGTAGCGTGGAACTTGGCGTGTACGCAAGGCCTCCTTACGCAACAGCTCGAGGCGGCGTTCCGTGCAAAAGCAGCGATAGGCGTCCCCTTGTTGAAGTAGCTGCTGTATGGCCTCGCTAAAGAATATAGTGCTATAAAAGTTCCACGTTTGCAGCAGAAAATCAAGGATTACCTGTACAACTGCGTGCGCTGACTTTGTATATATGGTCCATGGTGGCCGCCAAAGCCTGGACCTTCATCAATTTCAATGCCTGCCCATAGCAGATCTTCAATTAGTCGCTCACTGGCACCTGGCACCAAACGCGTTTGATCCGTATCCTCAATCCGCAACAGAAATTTGCCGCCCAAATTGCGGGCGTAGAGATAATTATACAGAGCCGTGCGCAACCCACCAAGATGCAGGTAGCCTGTGGGACTCGGAGCAAAACGTACACGCACTTGGCTATGGCACCTATGCTGGGTTAGCCGTAAGCAGTGTCTCAGACGTAATCCTTGTTTAAGCGGTAACATCAGGCTCATGAAATTGCAATTACAAAGCCAAACCCGGCTGGTGTTTGTTTATATTGAACTTGAACAGCTGATCTCAGGTCGGTGCTGCCAACCTTATTTTAGTCGATTATTATCGTTTTACGATTATTTTATTTCGAAATGCAATTTAAACAACTATTAAAAGCAGGTAAATGTTTAATAAATAAGCAGATGTTTTGTGTGTGAACTTTCGGCTTAGTTTTGTCAAAGTATTACACGGCTCAGGTAGACTGGCTGATTTCGGGTTTACTTGATGGCACAGTTGGCCAATTTGCTGGTCAATTGCTCGCCCTCGGGCGTTAAGAGGAAATTATTCTTCCAAACTGCAACGCCATCGGCATTGGTTTTCAAATCCGCAGACAGCTTCTCCCACACCTTCTTCTTGGGATTTAGCTGTTCGTCGGGTGTGCCGCTGAAGCCCTCAAAGGCCAGACGGCTGCCGGCAGCGGCTGTGGCTGGCACGATGATTGGTTCCACAACAGTGTGATCGGCGCTGAAGAGGAAAATATACATATATATATTATATATGCATGTTTTAATAAAATTCCATGACCTACTTAGATGTGCAGAGCACCATGCCCTCAGACAGGATGCCACGCATTTTGGAGGGCTTCAGATTGCAGAGCACGGCCACCAGTCGTTGATCCAGCTCTTCTACCGTGACAAACTTGACCAGACCGCTGATGATGGTGCGTGGCTGAGCCTCAGCCAGGTCGATCTTTAACACATAGAGCGTATCAGCATCTGGATGGCGTGCCACTTCTATGACTTTTCCCACTCGTATATCCAGGCGATGTGGGGCATCCTCATCGGCAGCGCCTGCAGCTGGAGCAGCCCCTGCCTTGACCTTAGCAGGTGGTGGATAAGCCGCCGCACTGAGCTTTCTATAAGAAATAGGATTGGTGAATCCGAAACAATGCTGCACTTCAGCCAACTTACTGCAGCTCGGGCTGTTCAAAAGCCTCGCGTATGGGCTCCAGCAGGCGATTGATGTACTTCTCAACAGAAGCCTTCAGATCGCCTGGATGCAGCTTTTCTTCCGCATAGTACAGCTCCAAATCGGCATATTTAAGGAAAGTAACATCGCCACCATTATCCGCCGGCCGATTAATCTCGAATCCCTCGCCCTCCTTGAACAACGAGAAGAGCACATGCTTTACAAAGGAGAGCAGGCCATTGTCGGCAATGTTGCCAGGCTCGCAGAAGGCCTTCTTCAGCTTCTTCTTGACATTGGCTGGCGAGTCAAGCAGATCAATTTTGGAGTCCTCCTCCGACGAAGACATTTTGCCGCCGGCCAGGCCAGGTACTGAAATGGACACTATTAGGAACGGCTCCAGCAGGGCCATGACTCATGATGACTCACCCATGGGATTCATGAAATGTATACGCTTTTCGTAGCCCAACTGTGGCAAGTACTTCTCGGAGAATGTGAAAATCTTGCGCTGGTCTACACCACCAAATTGGGCATCCACTTTTAGGTATTCCTCATCCAGAGCCTGAAGTCCCGGATACAACAGACCCGACAGCAGCGGAAACTCCACCTGTTTGACCACCTCTGCGCCAGCTTTTTTGGCATCGTGTTGTGTCACCACCGAGGT
The DNA here is from genome assembly GCA_037043425.1 of Hirtodrosophila duncani. Taxonomy (NCBI): domain Eukaryota; kingdom Metazoa; phylum Arthropoda; class Insecta; order Diptera; family Drosophilidae; genus Hirtodrosophila; species Hirtodrosophila duncani. Next base: position 839,451 of record JBAMBM010000834.1, on the reverse strand, counting down.
TAGCTTGTACACATCCAACGTATACTCCTTAGACAGCTGATAGTCGGTGCCCTTGACAAACTTCAACTTCTCCAGCGGCACACCAATGGAGGTAAGCATGGCTTTGATCACCTGCTCGTAGTATTGTGTTCGAAGCTGCAGCAGCGACCAGGGCGCCTTCATGTTGTCCAAGTAGGCATGCAGATCGGCAAAAAGGATGGTCACCTCGCAGCCGGCCTTGAGGAAGTCGGCAATCTTTGACATTGGCACAAAATAGGCCACATGCGGCTTGCCCGTGGTGGCCGTGCCCCAGTATATCTTCAGGTCGCGCTCATTTAGTACTTTGTTCAGCTTGTCCTCGCCCAGCGTTTCCTGTAAGTTGCGCGTGATGAGCTGCTTCTTTTCCTCGGGCGTTAATTCAACCATTTTTGTTAAAATTTCTTACTTTACGCGTGCAAATTACCAAAAACAGTTGTTCAAAAGGAAAGAGGAAGAGAAATGCATGCGTGGTGTCGGCGCTGCCAACTTACTTACAGGCCTGCCACTCTGTTTATCAACAGTGCACTACAGTGTTGCCATACTGTCACAAAAAGCTCAAGAAAACAGCTGACACAAAGTTGCGAAATTGAACCGCGTTTTGTTATGTTTTGTTTATAAAAGCACGCGTGTTTAATGCAGATTCTATTGTTTCGAAATTTGAAGTGACACATTAACATAAAATGCCCGTGGTCGTTGGCACTGAATTAGAGCACCTGCAGCGACGACAGCAGCAAGTGAGGAATATTTGCATATTGGCGCATGTGGATCATGGCAAGACTACGCTGGCGGATTCACTGGTGGCCAGTAATGGCATCATTTCACAACGTATGGCCGGTAAACTGAGGTACCTGGACAATCGCCAGGATGAGCAGGAGCGCGGCATAACCATGAAGAGCAGCAGTATTTCCCTGCTGTACAATCACAATGAGCAGGAGGATTTCTTGATTAATTTCATTGACTCGCCAGGTCATGTGGACTTCTCCAGCGAGGTTTCCACGGCTGTAAGGCTGTGTGATGGTGCCATCGTGGTGGTCGACCTGGTGGAGGGCGTGGGAGCACAAACTCGCGTCTGCCTGCAGCAAGTCTATGAGGAGCAGCTGAAACCTGTCTTGGTGCTCAATAAGCTGGATCGTTTAATATTGGAGAAGCAGCTAACGCCGCTGGATGCGTACTTTCATTTGACACAAGTCCTGGAGCAGGTGAATGCTGTGCTGGGCAGTATCTTTGCCTCGGATGTGCTGGCCAAGGAGGATGTCAGCAACAAGGACAATTACGAATCAGCACTGGAGGAGGTGGATGACTCAGAGCTATATTTTTCACCAGCCGCTGGCAATGTGGTCTTCTGCTCCGCCTACGATGGCTGGGCCTTTTCGGTGGGTGACTTTGCGGCCACCTATGCCGAGCGTTTGGAAATGAAACAGTCGGATCTGGAACAAGTGCTCTGGGGTGACTTCTACTACAATGCGAAGAAGAAGTGTGCGTTGCCTGGCGCTCAGGAGAAGGCTAAAAAACCAATGTTTGTGCAGTTTGTACTGGAGAACATTTGGAGCCTCTACGACATCATAGCCGTGCGCAAGGACAGGGAGAAACTACCACTGATAGCTGAGAAACTTGGCCTTAAGCTGGCGACACGTGATCTCCGTCTTACAGATCCCAAGCTGCAAATTAAGGCCGTACTGGGCCAATGGTTGCCCATCGATAAAAGTGTGCTTCAAATGGTGGTGCGGCATGTTCCACCGCCGCACTGCATCACTGAAGAGCGAGCCCAGCGACTGCTCTATCCAGCCAATGTGGAACTAAGCAGTTTTCCTCCTGCCACACTGGCCCTCAAGGAGAGCTTTCGGAATTGCGATGCAAAGAGCGAGAATGTGATTGCGTTTGTGTCCAAGATGACCCCTGTTCATGTCTCACAGCTACCACAGAATCGTCCCAAACGATTAACAGATCTGGAACTGCAGAACAGAAGGGATGAAGTGCGTCGGCGCATAGAAGAACGCAAGCAGCTAAGCGAGCAGGCGGCTCTGGAGCAGATTACCGAAGGCGTTGAGCAGCTGGGCACGCAAACCAAGGAGAAAGAGAGTGCAGCCACTCAGCTGGCGGAGCCGGAGGGGGAAACCCGCGAATTTGTATTTGTCGCCTTTGCCCGTATCTTTAGCGGCACCTTAAAGCGTGGGATGGAATTGTATACACTGACGCCAAAGCATGATCCTCGACAGCCCACCCACCGTTTGCCAGAGGAGGCACCCTACGCCACCCGTGTGACTATTGGTGATCTCTACATGTTCATGGGTGGTGAACTGCAGCTGCTGGAAGAAGTGCCAGCGGGCAACATTGTAGGCATTGGAGGATTGGAGGCGCACATAGTAAAGACTGCCACTCTAAGCAGCACGCTGGACTGCACATCCTTCAGTGAGCTAAGCATTATGGCAACGCCCATACTTCGAGTTGCCATTGAGCCAGTGCAGCCGCAGGATATGCCGAAATTGGTCAAGGGATTGAAGCTGCTGAATCAGGCGGATGCCTGTGTTCAGGTATCACTGGCATCCACTGGCGAGCATGTGATCACCACGCTGGGTGAGGTGCATGTGGAAAAGTGTGTACACGATCTGGAGGAGAGCTATGCCAAGATTAAGGTGAATGTCTCCAAACCGATTGTTTCCTTTCGCGAGACCATTGTGCCAGCTGCCACAGTGGATATGGTCAACGAGGCCATCATCAAGACAGCCGAGGACAAGGATGTGAGCAAGAAGATTGCCATCCAGCACACGTTCAACAAACTAAGTACGCTCAAAGTTATAGCTCTGCCCTTGCCGGCGGCAGCAGTGGAGCTGCTGGAATTGCACAGCAACTTCTTCAAGGTGAGCGGGATAAATAAATATATGCTGAGTGAATCCCTCTAATACTTTCTTCTCTTAACAGGAACTGGCGGGAACTCAACGTACTAGCACCGCGCTCTCTGAGAAGTACACAACCCTACTGGCCTCCATTAGAACCAAACTGATTGCTGCTCTAGCTGATTTTGAACTACACGGAATAAGCTCTCTACGGCCAGAGGATTTGGTCGATCGAATTTGGGCCTTGGGGCCACGCAATTGCGGCACCAATATACTGCTGAATCTCAGCGATTACGAACAGCCCAATTTCTGGTCTAGCCAGTCCAAAACTTCCGATACAGATGTGCGTTCCTCAACGGATGTACGCAAGGATTTTAATAGTTCGCTGGTCAATGGCTTTCAGCTCACCACAGGTGCTGGTCCGCTGTGTGAAGAGCCCATGCAGGGCGTATGCTTTGTCGTGCTCGAATGGACACTTCAGGCGGAGAGTGAAGAACTGAATGCACGTGGACCCTTCTCGGGTGGGTATAAGATTTGATTCCAGGTCGATTGAGTGGAATTAATTGATATCCTTTGATTCTTAATATCCAGTGTTAACGGCCGCTAAGGAAGCTTGCCGTCAGGCCTTTCAGAATCAACCACAGCGTCTGGTCACGCCCATGTATAGCTGTAATATTGTGGTCAATGCGGAAATGTTAGGTAAGTTGGAAAATATTATATTTATAAAGAACTTAAACATTTATTTGTTAAATTTGACTAAATATGAACTTATTTGTTAGTTATTTGTCCTTTTTTTTGTGTTAGCAGGCAACCGAAAAACGTGGATTGTTTTTCACCAGCCTTTAAAATGCTTGAGAAGTCCATGATTTCGGCCATATCTCACTATATTTAATATTACGAAAGATACAAAAAATCGGAATATATAGACTGTTTCTAGAGCAGCCACGATCTCTCATGGAGAGTATGGTTGCTAAAGAAATTGAGTTTAACTCTGTCCCCTGATCCCTTGAATCAACTGGAATCAACTGAGAACTTTAAGTCTTTGAATACCTTTGCTCATAAGACCAGACCGTTTTGAGTTTTTGACATCTGCCGCCGACGCCTAGCAAAATGGTGCAAAAAAAAGAACGCTTTGAGAGATTTAAAATTTCTGCGAGATCAGAAATCAGCGAAGCGTTTAAATGTAAAACAATGACAACAGTTCAACTCTCATACGTAGTGTTTTTTTTGGTGCCCCGTGGCCAAATGTTCTTCAACAGTTAAGGTCATTCATCCATGTGCACTCTGATTGGGATTTTTCTAACTTTTTCGAAAAATCAAAACTTTTCGAACTGGAAGTGGAATTCAGATGCGATTTACTTTTAGTTTTCGCAGTGGAAACAGGCCTGATTATAATCTCAAAGTTCATACTCACAAACCGACAGACACCATGCGACAGATGGATGATAGTGTAATAACTATCATCGGTCTGTCGGTCTGGGAGTATGAGCTACTACATCTTTATATTCATACTAGTGTCTAAATTTGGGCCTCATAGCCTATAGTTTCGGCTGTGCGTTGTTTGTTCCCCAATGAGTCATGTCGTTTTACGTCTGAAGCGCTTCCTTTTGTCTTCCCCTCGCGATGTTCTCTCACCATTTCATTACTTTGCTTCAAAAGCTTTTGATTTCATATAGCATCTTCCCTCTCCGTCATCTTCCTCTCCAACCAAAAATTCGAATGCATTGTTTTGTTTATTATTTTTACTAAAAAGTATAAATAATTTATTACATTGCGCAACTCAAATTTCTGTTTTCCAAATCGTTTTGCATAGTTTTCCAATTAATTCATATATTTATCTACTAGTAAATGCAGCTTAAATCTAAACATAAATAGCAACTTAATTTAGTTTCTATTCTTGTTTTTAAATTTTATGTTTCATTATATTCTTCGTTTGCAACTTTTTTTGCTCGGTGTTGTTGCTCTTCCATTTCATTTTTTTTATTTTGTTTTTCGTTTGCATTTTTTCGTTTTTATTTTTTATTGCAAATTGTTCCAAGGTTTGCAGCTAAAAACTATTTTATAAATTAATACGAGTAGAAAATTGAGGCCTTGTTTACGTTAGATGCAAAACAAATTAATTAAACAATTAGTGTGGGCGTGGCTGGGGCGCGTAATTGTTTAATTAATTCGTAATTGTTTAAATAAATACAAAATACAAATACGTGTTAAATTAAATTAATTAAAGGGAGAGAGGATGGGGGCTGGGCGACGACCAACTGAGGATCGGGACATGCCTAAAGTTTTGGATGCTTAAATGCTAAGTACGTAGGGCTACACGTAAAACATCGTTGCTGGGATGGAATCTAGAAAAGTGGAAACTGGAAACTGGATTCCGCTCCCGATCCCAACTCGCTTCAGTCACAGTAGGTTGCACAGTTTGTCCAAGGAATTGCTGCTCTTGTTGTGCTTTGAAATTTAACTACTAGGATAAGGGGCTTGGCTTAGTCCCAGACAATGGTCTGCTCGAATTCCAGCACGCGATCCCAGGGGAACTCTGGCTCAAAATCATCCGCCTGCAGTGAGCGCTTCGAACGGCTCTCCGACGCTGTCAGCTCCGGCAGCGTAGTCAGTTCCTCCGCCGCTGGCTCTCCCCTTGGCTCCGATTCCGTTTGCTCTGCTTGTAGCGTTGTGCGCGCCTCCTCGCTGGCCTGAGTGCTGCTGCTGATCTGCTCATCGCCAGCGGCTGCCTCTATAGGCGGTGCATCACCGCGTCTCTCGTTATTGCGTCCATAGTTGCTGCCCGGAAAATTGTTGAGCGTAAACTGATCGGGTCGGAAGTTGGGCGCACCATGCGAACTGTGCGTGCTCTCAGGACGATTCAGATACTGGTAGGAGCTGCTGCTGCCGGACTGGAAGCTTTGGTCCTGTGGCTGATAGTTGGCACTGATGGCCGAGCTGCCCGACTGACTGCCCGTGGAACCACCATAGATGGGTCTGCCATAGCTATCCTTCTGTGCACCGCCATACTGTCCAGCACTACCTCCAATCCCAGGACGATAGAAAGGCTTCTGCAGCTGATACCGCTTTGGTGGCTGAGCGCTGGGCTTGCGCACCGAGTATCCCGGCTTCACGCACATCATGCCAAACACACGAATTCCAGGCACGCTCGCATAGGTGGGCTGATCATGCGCCATGGGTCCCTCTGTGTATGGACATAATAAATATCTACCCATCTGAGATCAGGACAATTAAAGTTTCTTACCCATCTTAAAGTGATCAGGGCAACGACAGATGACCAGATAGTGAGATTTGCCAGTACGCGTATTCTGCAATGCCAGCAGCGACCAATCTTTGGGTGAGCGGCATTCCCTCATTTCAGTTGTGGCCTCGCAGGTCTTGGCCAGCGTAATTGCCTACACATAGAACAAGAGGACGATAAGGATGGAGAATGGTTTTAAAGGGGTTACAGTTATCTTGTCTAGACTTGGCTAATAGTTGGGTTATTAGACATTCACTTTAGCGCGCTGTCTGCAGGGCGTTTTTCAAAGAAAGTTGTTGAATCCCTCTTTCCCCTGTTTTTCACTCTCTCTCCCTCTATACCTCTGTCTTCGATTGATCTCTATGACAGACTTAAATTGAAAGCTAACATGCAATGGGCGCCCAGCTTTCAATGGGCCACCGTCGCCACTGTTTTGCCATGGACAAGTGGCTGTCACTTTACACGAGTGTTAGGAGCAGCCACCACCCAAGGCGCTCTGGATGGGCACAGGCACAGGCTTAAGCATTGGGTGCAGGCATGCTTGTGCCACATTAGCTTAGGATTTTTTTAGCCAAATTGCCAACGGCTGCTGTGGCTAAAGTGATGCCGATGCCGTGTTGAAAATCTTGTGCCGCTTTCAATTGCCCGGCATGATTGTCGCACAGTGGAGTCACAAACGGCAATTTATTGGAAATTTTTAAATTCCATTTAAAAGATTGAAAGATTTATATGAAAATTTTAATCTGTAAACAATTTAGTTTAGATAGGTCGAGGCTTGGCTTCATCAGTGACCTTTAGCACATATGACAACTGTTTGGTACTCGAACACTGAAGTTGCACCTCAAATATTCATATATATTAATACCTTCAACGACAGAATTAGAAATTTTTGTTAAAGTATAGCTTTGACATCGTAATCCTGATATAAAATGAAAGACGACTCAGTTTAAGAGCGGACATATACATAGGACACCACTATAGAATGGTTGGAAGGTCTATTCGATTGGTTTTCAAAGATTTCTATTGAAGAATTGAGAAAAACCAATCATTTAAGACGAATTGTCCTTCATCCCGTGCTGTCGTACATCGGTTCAAACTACAAAGTTTTCAGCATTTAAAATACTAAAAAAATGAGTCGGAAAAGCTGATGAAGCCTTCTGAAATCTCGTCTCCCTCCAGTTACTAAAAATTGAAAAAGCGACTTGCTAAATCACTTTCCCGTCAATATCTTCATTAGTTTGATCAAATATGATCACTGCTTTTGAATAATGTCAGAGGGGTCCCACTGTGCTTTGTCGTCCTTTAACTGATTTACAACCTGGGCTACCGTTGTGGTGTTATAGTTTACTGTTTGCTATTACTGCAACTGCTCCACCCGTCTATATAATTTGATTGACTTGCGGCGCTCTTTGCATGTGGCCGCCATTTCTGTTTCGTTTTTCTTTTTCCCCCACTCGGTTTATATTTTTTGTGTTTCTCCCGCTCCATTGGCTGCCAATTGACTGCCATTCAGGTTAATGTGAACTGCCAGTTATCCAGTTGTTGTGCCAGTTTCTTTGCACAGTAGTTTGCTTACTGTTGCTCTTGTTGTTAGTGTTGGTGTTAAACGCATTTTCATAATTTGTGCTGTGCTGTGCTGTGTTGTACAGTTCCGGCAAAATGCCGACAATACAGTAGGCAGGCAAGTGTTGCCATTTAACGGTACAGTGAAGCGTAATTATCACAGCCCACACAGCTGTGTGATGACAAGAGTGGACACAACACAAACACAACACCACACAACACCACGCACCCAATGCACTGGACAGCACAACTCTTGAGAGTTGCCCGCGACTTGCTCATTAAATTATTAAAAAAAGCTTTATGATTTCATTTATTTGAAATTTTCTTGTATGCCAAGCAGCTGCTGCTGCATTTACAACTCAATTATATCCGCTGCCTGCTTTAATCGACTACGTGAGCTAACAAAGTAAGCTCGAGGAGAAGCTGAGAGTGGAAGACTGCACACGAAGCCAGCGGCAGTGTGAGACGGATTGTACTACACTTTGATAAATGAAAGAAGCTATCCTCAGTTAATTTGCGGAAATCTTATTACATTGTCGTTGGAACCCTTTGTGAAGCGTAAAGTCAGAATTGGAATCTAGAGGAACGTGTGAGCATTATTAAGATCGTGTTTCTAATTTGAAACATGCTTTGGGATCACAATAGAAAGCTTTCATGAGGATTGATTGTTGATTCAAGTCCGGCCTCTCGTTGCTCAACTGCTTTAGATACACGCGCTTGAGAGGTAGCTTTCCCATCGGTTTTTAGTCTAGCAGCTGTTTGCTCAATTGTTTTAAAAGTCCGAGCTTGTTAGGTAGCTAAGAGCACCTAGTCTGGCCTCTCGTTTCTCAACTGCTTCAGAGAGATGCGCTTGAGAGGTAGCTTTCCGATCGGTTTTTAGTCTAGCAGCTCTTTGCTCAATTGTTTCAGTCTTGCCTCTCGTTGCTCAAGTAATTCACATTGCCATTCACATTCACATCGCCCTTGAGATTTAGCTTCATGATCGGGTTCTAGATTAGCAGCTCTTAGGTCAACTGGATCACAAAGCTGAGCTTCTCTTCTAGTCCGGAATCTCGTTGCTCAAGAGTTTCGGATGTATGAGTCTGAGAGGTAGCTCCACGATCTTCTTCTAGCCTAGCAACGAGCTGCGTTGCTCAACTGCTCAACTCATAAACTTATTCAAAAAGCGAATCCGTACAACGCCTGATGAAACAGCTGGCCTAAGAACACAACAACGAACCACATTCGCACATAAATGTTAATAATATCATTCTATAATTTCGACCAGTGTACAATATGCATAGTTTCGATCACGGTGTTCTTCTCTGATTTTTTCGCAGGCAATAAAATCAATGCAATCATGCTCATGCGCTTGTTAGCAAATAACATTGCCAACCGCAACTGGGCAATGATACAGCGAGGGCTGGGCTCTGTTCATTGGTTCCTCCAATCGTGCCCACCATTCTAGCAGAGATCTATCATTTTAAGCAATTATCTATGCAATGAATACACCGCATCTAGCATCTAGTTATACAGATCACCCGCTGCGGTGGCTCGAAATGGCCGCAGCTTGAACTTACTTACCTTCTTCTTATTATCGCCAACCAATTTTGTGGTGTGCTGATCATCTTCATTCAAACTGGCCGAGCAGGGATCACGATATCTGACGTAGGTTTAAGGAGTGCACAACATTGGATTAGTTAGTGTTGGACAGCTGTCTGGGTATTAATTGTCATTGGTTGGAGTTGAAGTTGCAGCTTGAACTGGAGCTGACAACTCAAACCGCCACAGATCCTGTAGCTACTTTCGGCACCTCCTGCTGCGTCAAAAACTTACCTTGATGGACAGGCGCACAGTGGTTGGGTGTAGTTGAGCCGCACATAGACCGCATTACAGACCTGCTGTATGGCGCACTCGGGCAGCAGATAGATGTGTTGATTGTGCGGATAATAATGATATTTTGTGGGTTTCGCTGTCGCCGTTTTCTGTAAATGGAGTTGGGAGTTAAAGACGTTAGTCAGCTGAGAGATTGATGTACGAAAGGGTTTGTAATTTGTAATTAAAGTGAAATACTAGAGGAAAAAATAGGTGTTGCCATGGCCATAAACAGCCCCCAGCAGCGGGAGGCTAAGCATCGAGCCTGGATCAGTCAAATAGCAAATGCATCCAGGCCCCAGACCCTGGGTACTTTGCACTTCTGCACGCCTCCTTGGGTCCTCTCTCTACCTCTATCGCGCTTGGTGCAGCCATCTTGTTTGTCAGTTACAAATATTTGCGCTCGCTTTGCTTGTTTGTCAGTCAAACACCGACCGCCTCTACCCATCCATTCAACCATTTGGCTTCCAGCCAACGAGCCATCTAAGTGTTTGTCTTCTACTTTTTTTTTTGAGCTATAGGTGTAGTGCGAAATTGAAGCTCAGCTGAAGAGATGTTGCAAATATTTTTGTAGTTTTTGTTTCCAGACGTCGAAAGAGTATCTTTTGCAGAAATTCGCCGGCATAATTATAGCTCTTTCAGAGATATTAGAGGTGCGAGTCATAAAACTTGGCATTTAAATTGAGGATGACTCAAATTAAACTATATGTGTGCCATTGTCAACACATTTCTTTGTTTCTCCGACAATATAAATACCATTCGTAAGGCATTTTTCCAAGTATGACCATGTTATAGAACCAGAATTCACACACTCTTACGGTCAATCTACAGAATGGGAGTTCGCCTTTAGGCATTTATTGTTTGTCCACAACCATCTATGTATATAAGGGTTGAACACGCACAACAGGTCACAGTGCAAACGAAAAGAGCTAGTTGACCGAGTTACATAAACCAAAGTTAGATTTGATGGTCCAGGTGAGCACTAAGCAGCTGTTTTGGATAACTTTCCATTCAAATGGATCAAAATCTTAGTGATAATTTAACTTTTACTTTGGTTAATGGAATGGGTTTTTAGAAGATTCATTAAAAAGTGGACTTTTTTCGCATTTTAGGAAATGTAGTAAGATGAGAAACCTGATTATAATAGAATTGCTAGTCTTATATGATTTCACACGGACACAGGGATCAAAAAGTTATCAAGTTATAGAGAGAGAAATAGACTAATAAAGCTGAAGCTTAAGGCTTCTTAAGGCTGAAGATGGCAAGGATATCTCCCCAAAGACATTAACCTGGGAGATAAATTAGCCCTTAAACAAGATGAGTTAATAATATATAAATGGAGATCAGAAAGTCATCAACTTTATTCTAAGACAAACTTTAAACTTCCATGATTTTTCAATTAAAATATTTATTAATTTAATTATTATAATATCAACAATGGACCTGTTTCATAATAATATTATGTTGCCGTAATTGTAATGGTTGGAAAATATGATTAAAAAACCCACTCAAACTCCCGCGAATATGTAAAATTCCCATCGCTTAGCAACAAATAGAGCATCTAAGTGGGGTAACTCTCGACTCGAATCAGTGTAGAGTTATTTTTTAATAACAATTTCAAGGCCCAGTGGAAACGGTTAAATGTAATAAAGCCAGTCCAGGGAATCGGGACTTGGTAGTTGCTTGATGATGCTAGCCAGCTGGATGACTCGGTGGCTGTGGCTTTGGCACTGGATTGGCATTGGCATTGGCCCGGCACTCGGCACTCTGCATTCAAAGTAGTCAAGAGCCAAAGCAGGTTAATGGCAAACGAGACCCTCACATAATGCCACAAATTGCTTGGCTGCACTTCATAGGAGGAGCAACAGCAACATTCGAGGTATGGGGTAGAGGTGGGAAAAAAATGAAAAGTTATTAAGAAATTGATGCAGCTGCAGCAGCGGCAAGTGGAGTCACAGAGTCGCGTTTGCTTCTATGCTGAGTTCTCAGTGTGTGGCATGTGGAGGGTTACTGCGGCCAACAGTCTAAACTGGCAAACGCACTTTTACTTGCGCAGCGCAGACATATGTATGTCTCGTATGTAGATACTCATGGCTATGTACATACACTCGTGTAATTTGCCCAGACCCTTCCCTAGCTTCAGCCATTTCCTTCCTGTGACTGCCGCCCATTTGCCAGTGTTTACTTTTTCTTGGTCTTGTTTCGTTTCGGAAAAACTTTTCAAATATGCCAACGCATCTATTTGTATGGGGAGCGGCCAGAGAGACGACGACGACGACCCCTTTGTAGTTTTTACGCTGAGCTATTAAAAAGTTTCCGTAGGTAGTTTGGCATAAAAAACTTTGCACGAATTTGTGCCACAATTGAAAGTAGTTTGCAGTGGCAGCTTGTGGGTTTGGCATTTGCTTTGCCATTTGCTAACGATTTTTGTATTAAATCATCAGCGGGCTCTTCTATGCGTAAACATTTTTAAACACACATAATTATGTATGTTTATTATGGGGTGGAAATGATTAAAGAAAAGCTACCCTTCCTTCACTCTGAAGTTTTTAGTTTCTAATTTCATTTAAGCTTGCAAATTTTAGGTGTAAGAGTGGTGTCAAAAATATATAAATCTGGATCTTTATCAACCTTCATACCGAGCAGCTTCCTCTTTTTGATTAAAATACTCTCCATCTTGGCAATCATGACTCATACGCCATGTTGCCAGCACACTTAACTCAGCTTCTTCTCTATTTTGGCTAATGCCTTGGCCACACTCTCTCTACGATTATCTATATATTTTGTTGGCAATTTTCTTTGCTAATTGCGCCGCTTTGCATAGCTACCTTTGCAGCTCCTTTTTCCTACTTAGCACATAATTGAACTCGAACTTCTGTGCTTGCAAAGTTGCTGTTGTTGTCGTTGTTGTTGTTGTTGATGTTGGTGCTGCTGTTGTTGCACTTCACCCAGAAAACAGCGCTTCCCATGTCAATCATTTGTTGTACAAGTAGCTTGGCACTGGTGACTGCATCCGCCGCCAGTTGCCAAGCCAACCCAAGCCAAGTCAAGTCAAGCCGCCTACTGCCAGGTACGTCCGAAATTCAACTCTAAACATGCAGTACAAGTTTGAAGCTGCCAGTGATTTACACTGGCTGGCAGCTCATTATTGAATATTTTATACTCTTGCAGCGGGTATATGCATTTAGTCAGTCTTTGCTAACTTTAAAGAGTGAAATCTGATAGTCCACCTGAATTGTTGACTTATAACATGAGGCGGTATGGGCTAGATGGCTCAAGGTTGGGGCAGCTAAAACACTTGTCTGCTGCTGCTATTCCTGAAAACTAGAATCTGTTGTGAATTGTAAAGTTCTGTAGCAAACAAGCATGCGCGGAGATCTGCTTTAAATTCTTGCTGTTTTCACTTAGTTTGTTCAAAACACATCAGCAGAGTATGTGGTAAGGAAAGAAAACTTCATGAGGAAAATCCATCTTCACAGGAAGAGACCTGATACAGTTTGTGGATAAAAAAAGCTTGTGATGATTCTGCTTTAAAAACAAACTATGATCTGGATTGATTTGAATTGAATATGATATAAACAAGAATCGGATGCGATAATACTCATGCACTCTGTGATTAAGCCACGACCCGATACCATTATATCGCCTTTGTCCAACGTTAGCTGAACTTTGAACTAGCCACATGAAAAGCCAATTCGCTACGACTGACCAATCCAATCTTTGACTTCTTCGACATCATCTTCTATATCTGCAAGGGTACATAAACATCGTCTACCAAAAAAAAAATAGTTTTAGTTTCTTGTTATTTTCTAACTTGTTGTTGCTGCTGAGGTTTTTCTAAGCAGCCAGCCGATTGTCGTTTTTACCCGGACCCCTTCTTGACGTCCCGTAACCCCTTACCCAACTTTATCCAGCGTTTGTTACTTTGGCATCAGCTGTGTTGCTTGTTGCTTCTTCGGTTTCAAAGTGTTCAACTGTCGCTGGTTTTGCCATTGTTCGTCCCTCAGACTCCGACTCCAGCTCCGACTTCAACTGCGACTTGAGACAGTGACTATTCAGTGACTGCCTCTGCCTGGCTAGCCTGTCTCTTTCACTTTGGCTAAGTACATTTTTAAATATTTACCATGTTGTTGGACAACAAGATGATGCCGAGTGGCAGGGCCAGACGGATGGATGGCTGGTGGGGTGGGGGGGGGGATCGAATTGTGCCTAACTAGGCCCTAGCTAAAGAATTTTCCACGAATTGCAAATTAAAGCGTTCGCTTCGAGTCCGCTTTCAAGCTTTAATTTTCAGTTTTTTTTTGTATGCTGCGCTTAGGTTAAAGTTCAGTCAGTGGCAGTTAGCAAGATTCACCCGTCGCCGTCTGCCCGCCGTTGCCCACCCAAATGCCACTCGGAAATCGTGTTGCTGTCGCTCTGTGCCTGGCTACCTTTTCGCTTTGTTTTTTCAACGTGTCTGGGCCTGGAGTTGTAGATGCCATTGCCGACATCCCAACCCTTTTCCAATCCAAAGACTGGCGCGACCTTTCACGGGCCGTGCTGATGCACTTCGAGTGCCATGAATTGCGTTTTGATTGAAAAGAAAGTGACATTTCCGCTGATTTTCCTTTGCTGCATTGCGTTTCTGCTATTTCTGTTGCTGTTGCTTTTGCTCTGTTGATTTTAACTGTACAAGTTTTGCTTTTATGCATGGAATTGGGAAGGGGGTGGGGGAAGGGGGCGGTGTTAGGGGAAATGGCAGCAAATGTGTTTGCCAGCTGACTGAAGTGTCAATTAAGCAAGTTTATGGCAGAGCTTGATTTGGCAGCTTTTGGCAAACCTTTTTCTTTTTGGATTTTTTCCAGCTGTTTGTTTTTCTTAGCTTTGCCAGCTAATTTTTGACTATGCAAACAAAGTGAAGCTGAAAGTTTTTTGTTTAACAACATGGCGTATGTGTGATATGGCTTTTGGCTGTGATTTTGTGATTGATTAGCTTTCATTTGATGAGTAAATCCGTTGAATTCTTAGGATATTTGTTGAAATCTTAGGATATTTGTTGACAGGTTTGTGAGAGTTATTTCAAAACTCATTGCTATATATAGATGTAGGAGATTTGACGGATATTTTCAGATGTTTTATCTATCAGCAATGTATGAAAAAATTGCATGGAAATATAATAGTGGAAATTGGATAAATTTGATGCTGTCTCAGCCTAAGTTAAGTTGACTTTGGTTTTTTTTTGTAGAAATGTTGGCAATTCTGCTGAATTTTCATATAATTGTCAAATATTTTTAAAAAATATCATTGAATATAGCAGAGAGAGATCAAATTAACTTTAGATATTTGAAATGAAATCAGGAACATTTGGGATACTGTAATATATATAGATATATAATGCGGAATTAAATCCGCAATGCATAAATAAATTTCCTAAGAAAATTCCTCATTTATGTCTCATTTAAGTCATAGAAAAGCTACATGTTTACTCACAGTGTGTTAGTGTGGGTTTTGAATATAAAATCTGAAGTTTTGTTTAGTTTGAGTTTTAGGTTAATCGCCACATCAACAAAATGCATTTACATTTATGCCACACGATCATAAAAATCTTCCAAAGAGCCCACAAAGCAGTGGGAGACCATTTCTAACTTGTTTATTTTATGTATCGCTAAAACATTTATTTGCAATATTTACCTAGAAATCTTTGCTTTTCCTCCCGCTTTATTTTCCACATATCAGTTGTAGATGTTATAAAATTTGCCAAGATTTTTACGATATGCTTTTCAGCATCCTTAAGCTATATATACTTCACATGGCCATACATATGAATACATATATCTTCGTATCTGTTCGTGCTATTTTGGACGCTTGATTTATGCCAGCGGCACAAATTTACTTTTAATGAGCGACAGCAGCTACGTAAAGCTATAGCTAGCAGCTAATGTTAAACGCATGTAACTGACAGCAGCAGAAACAGTTAAAGCAGTAGCAGCAGCAGCAGCAGCAGCAGCGGCAACAGCAGCAGCTTGTATCTTGTATCTCACAGATATAAAGCCACGGCACTTGTTATTCAAATGTGCTTGGAAAAAAGAAAAAATTTCACTGCTCAGCCACTCCAAAGCCAAAGCTGTAGCTGAAGTTGCTGGCTGACTGTTTGATTCAATGCAAATTTGCATAGTTAAGGCCATGAGCATGATCCTGCTACCCACTCAAACCAACCCACTCCCACTCCTCTCATACCTCCCCCGTTCCACTTGAAAAATGTGTTTGCTATGTTTGTGTGTGTGTGTGTGTGTTTTTATGTAATTAATATATAATTTTCATTTCATTTTCATTTGGAATTTGATTTAATTACGTGAAAGTGTGTGTTGCTCCATCTCTTTCTCTGGCTTTGTGTGAAGCTTGAGTTTTATTTTTTATTTTTTGTTTTTTGTTTAAAGTGAAAAAGAACAGTAAATTAGTTGCCATTATTTATATTGTAGTTTTTTTTTGCCGCCACTTCACTTCTACTTTTTTTTTTGGTTCAGGGCCCCTCGTTGCTTTCTTATTGTGCACTTAAAAAAATATGTAAATATAAAAATAATAAATATATAAAGAAATTAGAGGCAATTTGAATTTTCAAATAATTTAAAGTCTTGATGGAAATGTTGATTCTTAATCAAAGTCTTACAAATAACATTTGTTAGTTATTTTTTCTCTACAAGGCTAAAACCATAAGATCTAGGAGATTACAAAATTCATATAAATTTAGATTTTATGACGTGGGTGAACACTAGAAAGCCGCTTGGGAAAGTTACACTTGCAGATTGGTAAAAATCGGGCAAAGTTTGTGTTGGGTCAAACTTGCTTGACCTCTGCTACTTCAGTGTGTTTTGTCAAAAACCGATCGAATGTTTGCCTATGCAGATTCTTGCGGCCTTGAGAATAGATTTGCAACTGATTTTAATGTTCTGAGCCGCAAAATGCAATTACATGTTTGTGTATGTGAGTGCAAGAAAGACATTTTCAGTTGTTAGAAATGATGAGAAAAGAGAGATTTGACAATTGTATAAGGTGTTTATAATTTGTTGCTAAGAATTTATGACTTGCTACAACTTCAAAGGAAATGCAAAGCTACAACTATTATGGGACATTTCTACATCCAACTGTTTGCATTTACGATTCCAATAGCTATCATACTTATATTCCAAGACTACTGAAACAACTACTGTAGCATACTTTTCAATGCAAGCAAAACGGAAGCATTTCTCTCTGAAAGTGGTTCAAAATCGATATCCAAGTGATTTAGGTATTAAATTCTGCATATTTCATATGAATAGTATTGGGAAGAGTATGATCCATTCTTAAGTGTTGAAAATTCTTAACATAAAATTTAAGAATATCATTTAGATATAATAAAACTTGGTATTTGGGTCTATTGAATTGGGAGCCAATATAGGAAAAAGAAAAATTGTTGATCAAATTGAAAGTGCTAATGTATAAAGCCAACTACCAGGCGAATTTCTAAATTTTTAATAATTTTTTTTAAAGTGTATGCATATTATTTAATTTTATGCGTCAAGTGAAAATGAAATTTCGTTATTTTTGTAGTTATTGCCGCTGCTGCTGCTGTGTATTTATAAGGCGTGAAATCTCAAGTAGTGCCAACTCACGATGTTTGCCTCAGCACAAAAAAAGCTACCGAAAATCTTATTTAACATAAGAGATTTTTAACTTCTCCACACACACACACACACACACACGCACACACAACACTCACATTTCACTTGAGGCTGCAACACACAACAACAGCAACAACTTGTTATATTGTTAACTGTAGTTTCTCATGCAAATCCACGCAATTCGTTTGTTTATTTACGTTGTTTGTTTGCTTGTTTTTGTTTGTTTGCTCAACGCTTTTTCCGGTTTGCCTGGCAATTGATAGTCATCATCATCATCCACAGCGTGGTCTGCCCCTTCGTAGTCATGGATGTGCTCTGGCACCAGTAAAAGTTCAAATCAAGTGCCAAGTACTTGGAATCTTGGACAGCCTCCGGCCGTCTTTTGTCCAAAGCTTCAGCTCGACGCTCTAAAAGTTGATTATGACCGCGGGTCATAATTAAATTGTTCAATAAATCCTCAAAGACCATTATGAAGCTGATGACGATGGTTGAATTAAAAGTGAAGGCTTTATGTGGCTGGCATATGCTTGGAGATTAACTTTTAGTTTGGAGCTAAAGTCATATGGGACTGTTACTTTATAGCATGCACTTCTGCCATACATCAACTGATAACAGCATTAAGTTTATGCAACTGAGTAGTTCTAATGATATATATTGTATGTGGGAAAATCTAAAGCTTGAAAACCTAAGACTAAAAATTTAAGAGAAGGTGTCTCTTCCAGCAAGAAAGGAAGAATATGAATCGCCATTAAGTGAATACTTATGTAGGTCCTAATCCTGCCCCCTTACAATGTAAAAACACTTATTCCCCATACTCATTCAAGTTCATATTCCTTCGTTTGAGAGCTTAAGATGTCCATGCCAACCTCTCCATACCATTGGCAACATAGTTTACATCAGCATCACCATCACCATCACGACAAACGACAAGCAATGGACTAGAGCAAGTGAGGCCAGCAGGCCAATGTCCATGTGCATTTGGCCTTAGTTTCTCTCTACGCGTCTCTTAACCCGGTCTGCTCTGCGCTGCTGGCCTGCTGCGCATGCGTAACTGATATCCATCTTAGGCGGCGTTACATTTTTTAGCGCGCTTGCGCATGGCTTGTCAAACAACAAACAAAAAGGCGGAGTAGCTTCGCCATCATTTTCTATGATATAAGGCGTGTGCAGGCAGAGATTGCATCAAAAAAAAAAAGAAAAAAAGTGGACGGCAGTCAGGCGCAACGAGGACGAACGTAGACAGTGCTGCTGCATACATGGCAATTACATTATTTAGCTTACAGGCGGCGGCGGTAGCAACAAAATTGAATAATCCATACGGCCAGAGCAGCAGCAGCAGCAGCAGCTAGAGCAGGAGCAACAGCAACTGCATTCCATTGCCAACCTGGGCAAGCAATGGTCAAGTCAATACTCGCATCAGCATCCTCTACACTAAACGTGTTCATAATTGTCGCAGAATCAGCTGCAACATATATATATATATATATATATTTACACTGATGGCCAGATGGATAGAAACCTTTGCATTGACCTTTGAATTAGTAAACGCACAAAAATTCTATGAAGATTTCAATTTCAGTATTTCAGCTGATTTTTATAGATTTGTATACAATCCTGATAAACAAAACATGACTCATTTAAGAATAGCAAATGATTCATGTAGTATTTTATGTATTCCTGAGTTCCATACCATGTGTGCTGAGCTCCTCAGTCATCGTCTTGTTGAAACTCTGTGTTGTTAACACTAATTTCTTGAAATTTTGGCACTGAAAAGTGCATTCCCATTGTGATACTCAGCTGATACTTCAGCATGTGCTCGACTGGATTGGTGTGCAATCCTATGGTGTTCGGCCTATTGCTGCCAATCCATGTTTTGAAACTCAGTTTGAGGGGACAAAATATTTCATTATTATATATGTAAATATATGTGGCATATCATTTTGATATACTTTTAATACATTTTCTAAAATATTGCTTAAATTTCTAATATTCCTACAACTGTCGCTATTCGACTGACAAGCACTGTACTCCATGTGCCACCGTTTAAATATGTCAAAAGCGCAACAAGTTGCACTGGCTAGCCAACATGTCTGCTCACAAAGTTAATATTGTTCTAATTTATTTATAATGCCTCTCTCAAACCATATATTTTGTGTTGTCATAAGCCTGCAATGCCTCGTAATTGTTGTACAACTTTTAATGCCCAGTGCCGTAATATTTTTCTTTGTACTAAGTACCATGCTCTGCTTTTTGGCCGAGTTTATTGTTCTAGTTTGTGGCCTTTTACTGATCTTCTTCTGCTCTCTATCTACCCATCTCTCTCGCTCTGTTAACAGTTCTTTTACTTGCCTCTGTGTTTTTTTGGTGTGCCCAGTTGGTTAAGGTTTGTTGAACTTTTAATGAGTTTATATGGGTTTTAATGAACGATTACGAGCGCATTTAGGGGACATTTTTTAGGCCACTTTTAATGTGCAGCTATTAGTGAAAGATATTTTTTATGAAGGTGGGATATTAATGCATGATATGACCAACCGGAAGTGAGTAATGTTAGAGGTTTGGTGACTTGTAAACGCCAGTTTTATATCTTGTTGTTGGATAATTAGAATATTTTTACGACGATATCATTGAATAAAATCTTTGGGGAACTGAAATGATCATGGTGTCGCGTCATGATGGTTTGTTGAACCGCAATATCATGAAGTAATATATAGCTTTCCCTTCCAGTTTTAGTGTATTCTTACACCCAATTTGTAAGTTTAACACTTTCAGTAGCTATATCTGTCTTTAGCTAATCACTTTCTTCTGCAAACAACACTTCTTTCGCCAGCACTTGTCATAGATAACAAGCACAAACACAAACCACACACACGAACCACTGTTTACCCAGCAAATCTGGAAAACAAATTCACTTAAAATTTGTACAGCGATTGGAGTACAAAAGAATCCATAACTACTTGATGGTCATTTACCTCGAACAAAAGGTCCGTTGCCGGCCGAAAAACGGTCAAAATGTTTACATTTGTTTTCAACGCTAATACGTACAATAAACCAAACGTAGTTGTCGTAACCCCCGCACCCGCTGTCTCTCCCGTCAACATGATTTCGGTTTGTTTTCTTAACTCTTCGAGCGGTCTACTCACGTACTCTTGTGGTCAATTGTTATGGATGGGCTTAGGGGGAGGCACAGAGTTGGAGCTGGATGTTGGCTTACCTGCAAATGGAAAGAAAGCGAAATTAGTGGCAGAAGTAGAAGGCCAAATAATGGCAATCATAATAACTAAACATTTCAACAAATGGCAATATATCTTTCAAGCATTCAGCGCAGATTTTGGGTTTTTTTTCTTTAATTTAAATTTGAATGAAACGTTTTTGAAGTGGTGTGGAGTAGACCGAAGCGGCTTTACAATTTATATTTAAATTCAGCCCGATTCAACTTTCTAAATCTCCAATTGTTAGGAAGGTCTTTGTGTACTTATGCTATTTTCTACACTTAAAAAAAGTGTGTTTACATTTTGAGATACGCCTTTAAATAAAAATCTTTAAAGAAAAAGCTATTCTATTCTAATCCTTCTTTTATTAATGCAAATTTCTATCAAACACCCGCATCTCTGATAAGTTTTTCTAAAGAGAATTTCTAAATTTTAGGGCATTGTTGCATGAATAAACTCACTGATGTCGCCAGACAAACTCTACACACACTCTAGAGATTTCAATGAAGACTGTCTGTGCCATAGCCTTTCCTGCCTTCTGCGTGTTTGTGTGGATCTTTTTTCCGGCCTTTGGCCAGATTTAATTTGTTGCGCCTAATTATTCCATTTGCTGCCTTTTGTCTTCTGATATCTTCAGTCTTTGTTTTCTTTTTGGCATTCTCCTACACATTATAATGTGCAGTTGCTTTCGTGTCTCTTTTTCGAGGCCTTGAGGCCAACACTTTCTTCATTGGACTTTCTTCTTCTATGAATTTTATCAAAGCAGCGCAAGTTGCACATCTGAATAGTCGAACCCATCTCCTCTACCCTTTGCGCTTACCCGCTGCAGTAGCTTGCCAGCCCTGCGGCTACGTTTTGGCTTTTGTTTTGCATTAAGTTTTTGCTCTTTTTTCCGCAAGCAAGACAAAGATAACAAATGCCGACATTACGCGTTTTGCATTTTCTTTTTCGCTTTCCTTCATTTTTTTCGTGTGTTAATTATGAGTTTCCGCATTGGGATTGGAGCTGCGGCAATGTGCACTTCTCTTACCTTCCCCTGTCAAGCCTTAAGGTATTCTTAATGTCTATATTAGTAGCTGCAGATATTTCCTGGCAGCGTGCTTAATGCTAAGCTAAGCTAAGCTTAATGCCACAAAAGGAATGTGGTTGTAAATGAAAAGAAAACTACATGAAGAGGCAAGTAAAAGTAAAAAGGGTAGAGTTGCTTGTTACTTTTGCTACGGCTCTCAGGTTTCAGCTCAGTTATTAATTCTTACAAAATATTAGCTCTAGCTGCTGCACCTTTTGCTGGAAACAAGGCAACATTGCAGAGCAAAATTTTGTCTGCGTTCGTAAGACAAGCAAATCTGGTTTAAATCAAGGCCATAAACCGCAATATGTTTGCCCTAGGCTTGGTTTAGGTTTGGAATTCGTGAAATTATCTTTCATCCGGTTCATGAACTGCTTTCTTACACATAGCTGAGTGTGGTTTGGTTTCAAGCTGAGTTTGTTGGACATATTCAACTAATAGAAGTCTTCTCGTTCACGTTTTTCTATATTTTTTGTTATAGAACTTGACTCTGATGACCGTGTCCTACTTTTCCCACATCTATCTGTATCGTTACTTAATTTTTCCATTGATTTCCACTATGATAAGTTTCTTCCCCCTCATGTAGAAATATATGACCATTGGCTTTCTACTTTTTTTTGTAGGATATCTTCATTTTTCACTTCAACTCATTTCCTCTCACTTGCTTTTATATCGTCTTGACTTACTACTTTTTCCAAAGCGAGGAAGCAATATAACTTAAAACTCTTCAAATGAAATCCTGTTTCATTTCTATTAATTCAAAAAAGTAAAGTACTTTGCTCTTTCAGACTTCTTCAATTCACAAATCTGTATATCCTAAACAATAAACTACTGTATGATTTGATGTCTGCCTTATTTGTCCTGTATAGATTTGCCACTTGCTATTAGTTGATTTACTTTTAAGACAAATGATGGCAACAAGTGTCTGGCAGCATGTTGGCCTAAATAGCAGCAAGCAACATGATCTAAACATTTAATGTTGCAAGTCACACATTTCGTCACAGTTTTTTTCTTCCTTCTTTGTTCGCTTAAGTCAAACCGCAGGCTGAGCCTGAGCTGGTGCCGCATGACTTTATGGTTTAGACAAATGCAATTTGCGACAAATTCTTCAGTCGTGGCATACTCGTGGTGCAAAAAAAAATAGAAAAATTTCACTGACTTTGAATTTAGCCAGCGCCAGTCAAACTAACTGAGTGACTGACTGACTGCCATTTGTGGGCATTTTGGATGCGCTGTAACCTCAATTTGCATTTTGCATTTGCGGCTGTGGCTGTGGCTGTGGCTACGGCTTTTTTTGGTGCTCGACAAATATGGTCTGGCAATTTTCGGGCCTAGAGAGAGATCTTTTTTTGGCTTCACTTTTACAGAGTCTTCAATTGCTTTTTGGCATTTGGCTGACTGGCTGGCTATTTCCCTGGCAAAGCCGTTTTGATTGCTATATACAAAAAATGTCGGAGACGTTCGTTAGATTTAACAGTAATTCAATCGGCAACAGAACGTATCTAATAGATACATACACTGAACACTGAACACTAACAGCAACAGCATCAGCATTTACAGCTATCAATCATAATTAAGTGAATGATAATCAAAATGGGCAGCATTATGCAGACATTGATAGAATCTGAGGGAGAGGCAGTGGCATAGTGGTAGAAGCTAAGCTAGAAGAGGCATTCGCAGAGTGGCAGAGTAGTCTCTCGGTCATTGTTTGTCGGCTTTTGTCTGTTATTAAAGGTAATGATAAAGAGCCGAGCGGATCGAGCGAATCGAGCAAAAGAATGAGTTGTTGGCACCGTTATGCAGGTCAGCATAACTTCCAGACTCCAATCTTCAATCTACTAGCATTCAGTGCTCTTCAGTCTACCACAGCTACAGCTCATCTCGTATGCAAACTCGACTGCGCAATCCCCCTAAGCCTCTGTGTCAGCAATGGCTCCTCAGCATCTAATACAAATGCAAATACACAGAGAACAATGAATGGTATTCTTCATTCATAAAGTCCTTGATTCAACGTTGCAAAATCTTAGAATCAAATGAGCTTTCCGTTATGATTGACTAAACAATGATCATTCTACAAACAATACGAGATTGATTTCGTAACATATCAAATGAAATGGGGGTAACAAATAAATGCCTCTGTTCGATTAGAAGTTAGCTAACCATTGCGTTTTTATTCACGTTAAATATTCCACATAATTTTCAGTGTACGCGTAAGTGAATGCATAGTTTTCCTAGTTGTATCTCTCATTGACATGCCAACTGCTGGCAAATTTAGCACGCTAAGCAGCTATGCAGTTGTAGCTTTCATTTTGCCCAGGTGACAGCAAGGTATGAGTAGTTACATGGCCGCCAGTTGCCTAGCCAGAATCACCGTCATAGACATAGTCATAGTCAGACTGAGGATTCAGCTATGGAGAGACGGCGACCAGCCAGCGGGCCACATTAATTTATTGGTCGCACTTGCTGGATGGCTAGCTAGATGGCTAGCTAGCTGCCTGGGTTGTTCTTGTTGCCGTTGTTGTGTAAAAGATACGCACACGTTGAGATACTTTTGCCTGGGCAGAGTGGGTTGCAGCCGCCTGGTGACTGGCAATGGAATTGTGCTGCTCCCCTAACTCTCTGTCACGTTGCCTAGTTGTCGCCTATCAAATTACACCGTCGGCTATGCCAGCTACATGGAAATCTCTGGCATTTGTTGTTGTCTCGCCAAATGCAGGCCTGGTTAGTTTAAGCCAACATTTGGCTTGGCTTCTCCAAATGTTGGTTTATGCGTGTAAACACTGACTGCTAATCTGGCTGGACACTGATTGTGAAATGCCAAAGGAAATTGTTTTTGTAGAGAAAATAAGTTTTACATATGATTACCAATGGCAGCGGTAATGTGTTTATAAGATAAATTTGGCTGGCATTGATGTGGATGAGTTTTGACATTATTAGAGAGTTATAGGAAAAGGTGTCTAATAGTTTGGGGTCAGTTTTTTAGAAGCATTTTTTAGGAATCAAATTATATTTACATATATGCAAATTTTAACCTCCAAAGAGTAGGCAATTATTAGGATATCGGCATTTGTTCAGGCAATTAGTGTGGTTCGAGTCAATAGGATGCATCTGGACTAGTATATTGGATACAATAGACTAGCGATAGATAAAAGAATAATAAACTATCAGAAGATGACTGTTGAAACGATTTGAATATTTGAATATATTTGGTACTCGAAATTTGGTCATTTACAAGTGAAAATGCTATCTGAAAAATAAATTTGTAGACTTGATCTATCAGATAATTTCCAGGTCTTACAATCCCTTGAATTTCTTACAGTGGCTTAGCAAAAGCTATAACCAGATATGACTAAGAAGATAAGTCTGTCTCCCATTTCTTCTGCTCCCGTTTTTACTGTTCGACCAGCAAAAAACCTACGCTGTTATGGCAACCCGTTCTATCGCGAACCTCGCTTAGGTTTAACCAAATCACCACAGTGGAATTAAGTGAGAAGTAATTAGGTAAATTATCTCTACAGCTAAGCGGTAAAAAGTGGACCAAGGCACACTGAGCGCGGCCTTACAAAGGCTAGGGTTGACCCTAAATGAGTCTAGTGCTTTCAGCCATGAAAGTTGCTCTAAATTTAAATTTTAAATAAGTTTGCTAATGCTGGAGAACTACTGAAGTGCTTCTCTTTGCGATAATTGCTCCAGCTAAGCCATATATAATTTGATCTCTAGTTAAATTTGAAACTTGACATGCGCTTAATCACAGTCAATTCGATACGCATAAACCCTTATATATATATATGTATATAATAATCACATCCTTTATCGCTTTGGCCCGCCAGCCCAGCCAGCATGCGTCTATTCATTTTAGCTACTTTGTTGCGCCTGCCCATCATCATGCATCCATGCCAGCCGTCAGCCGCCGCCATATGCACAAATAACTACGATATCTGTACTCTCTATATGTATAGTCGTATGTCTAGAGCAAAAAATGTGCTCATTAATTTTCGCGAACTTGCTTCGTACCAGTAAGTTTTGACGTTGATTGAAGATGCGGTCGTGTTATGGTCCATGGGAATCTTTCGTACCAACCCATGGCAGCCAGCCTACCGCCAGTCTTCCTGGCAGCCCTCAGTCCATCCCCTCCTGGGATGATTAATAAAACTGGCAGCCAATTGTTGTGTGCAGAAAATGAAGTTCCACTGAACTTGGCATAGCTTTCCATTTTCCATTTTGAACGATCTTTGAACTCAATTAGTGTTGTCTGATGATGCACGTTGAAGGCGGCCAAGGCGAGCAAATGACACATATTGCTCTGGCTGGGTCTGCCTGCTAAAGAGTGTTTTCTTGCGATCTTGGCATAAATTTCCATTTCAATGCGAATGTACAAGGCGTTGCCACGCCCACTACACACGCTTTTAACCCAGAAAAAACTTTTGCTTTTTCAACCTCTAGTACCCATAATGGCTCGGCTGCCTTTGTCTTCATTTTGCTTGCCCAAAATTTGATGGAAAATGATAAACTTCGATGACTTCATGATAGTCTATGACTGAGAGAGCCGCTGCAGCTACACCAGGACGTAGCTAGAGACTCTCCTGCAGTTAGAAAGCGCATTTTTGTCCATAATTGCATTGGCTGCGGTTGCAGTTGTTGCTGTACCCTTTTTTTTTTGCACCATTTGTTGTGGTTTTCATGCCACTTATACCATTCCCAGACTCCTGAAGCTCCTTGGTCTGCAGTCTTGTGGCTTTGTCCATTTTCGTCTTTTGGCTGCGTTTCGTGCGCAATTTGTTATTTTAATGATTTCGATGGAATCTTCGCATAATTGTGCGGGTGTTGTTGTTGTTGCTGCTGTTGATGTTGCAGTTGCTGTTCGACTTCTGTTTGGCCTGCCTAGGCGAGAAAGTGGCAACAACAACAACAACAACTTTGCATACAAATGCAGTGTCAAAGTGTTTACACTCACACACCAAATAGGTATCCGACAATAGTACATCTACAACATACAAATTGCTGCTGTATTGCAGTAGTTGACAACATCAACAGCATCAGCAACAACAGCAACAACTCAACAATGCTCTGTTTGGGTCACATTTCTCTGTGCTCGCAGAGCTTTCAAAGGCAAGACCTCTTCAGGCGACAACAAGAAGTTTTGGCCTCTTGTCATTTATCATAATGGCTTGGGTAAGATATTCAATAGAAGTTCGAGTACTAAACCTCTATACTTTCAATGCTATAACAATATTTAACTATGCCATTACTACGCCAACAACAGCAATAACTACTGAGTACGTATTGTGTCAGAGAGCTGCTAACCGAATATGTAATACCTCTGTAGGAAATCAGAACTCTAATTATAAACAGTCACAACGAAGTTGGATAATATCACCCAAAAATTGCCAAACAAAAAGTGTTCTTTGGTAAAACCATACAGATGGCATGAAAATCCGATAAGTCCCCAACTCTCAAGTAGGAAGACATGATTGGTTTCTCTACTGCTTGGCATAGTCATAATACTCTGACCAAGTGTATACCAGACGAAAACACAGCCTTTCGACAACCAACAAATAGTTTTACTTATAGATTTGTGTTTTCCGTACATATTGATGCCAAGTTGGCTTTAGGGCATACAATCTTGTATAGGAACTTCAGCTGTTTAGCTCAAATCTAGTGAGGTCTTAGTGTGGGTTGAAGTTGAAGTGAAGGAGCTATGCTATAGCTGTAGCTGAAGTTGGTTTTGTGGTTTTGCTTTCGTGGCTGACTTTTCCTCGTATGGAAATTGACACTTTGGATTATTGTTGTTGTTGCTGTTGCCGCAACTGTCGCTGCAGCCGTTGCCGTTGCCGCTGCCGCTGCCGTTGTCATCGTCATCATCATCATCTTCCTCTTCACTTATTATTAAAATTGTGTCAAGTTGTCAGCAACACAGTTGGAGCAGCCACAGCAACAGCAACAACATCAACTATCAACTGTCAGTATGTGTTAGCGTTGGTTTGGCCTAAAAACTGACCACACTTGTTCTGTTTGGAGTTGATGAAGTCAGGGCATAGGCACACTATTGATATGTGGGCAACAGATTGAAAATGAAAATTTAATGATATCAGGATGTGAGTGAAAATACAAGCATAGATAAATTTATTCAAAATTGATTTGAAGCTTGATAGATGAAAGCTTGAAGGCTTGCGCTTTATGCCCATAAGATAGGGTGAACATTATATAAGATAATCATGGTGAAATGCTGGTTGTTAAGACGTAAAGGATGACCCTCATGATGATGGTAGGAACTCTAAAATCAGTAGGCTTTACAGTGGTTCTTAATTTTTTTGGAGATAAAGTTTCCTAAGAAATTCAGATATAATTCAGATCTATAAAGGTTCTGATTTGGTCATCGTTATTTTTGGTATTTATTGGTATTCTCTGGAATTTGAGCAGCCAAAGCAGGCAATCTCATTCAATCTGATATAAGATATAAGGTTAGTAGAAATGAACAAAGCCTTGTTTATTAACTTCACACCAATGGCCATAATACTAAGGACCAGAATTTGTTAGAATTTGTTATTCGGCCTTAAAAGTACAACATCGGCTTATCCATGCTGGTAAATTATAGCCATAGTTGGCTGATTCATAAACAGGAATTATTAGTTCATATATAAATATTATAATCGCCGTCTTAAGTCATTTACAAATCACCTGTTAGTCATAAAAAATTGTTAGCTTCTATAAAAATTATGTTCCACTTATCTCCTCCAGCCAAAAGTATTTATTGCTCTATAAATTTATGGCGCTTTCTAAGCAAACAGCCAAATAATCAAGAAATTATGACTTCTGCCGCAAAAAAATACTAAAATTGAAGCCCCAATTCTGGTCTGTGGACCGCTTTCTACTGGGTTTTGGCATTTGGATTCCAGTTCCACTTCGACTTCACCGTCGGCTGCGCGCATCTTTGACCTGTAGGTCGCTGTGGGGCAAAATCTTAATTCAGCAATTTCTATACTCGACTGCAATTAAATTAATGTTGCCATAGCCGAAGTTAAAGTTAGATAGATATGCATCTATAAAACTTTCCTAACTGAATGCTGAATCGATGCAGAAGACTGGTAGACGTTTGAGAGACATGCAACATCTAACCC
Source organism: Hirtodrosophila duncani (assembly GCA_037043425.1). NCBI lineage: Eukaryota > Metazoa > Arthropoda > Insecta > Diptera > Drosophilidae > Hirtodrosophila > Hirtodrosophila duncani. The sequence continues at coordinate 810,908 of JBAMBM010000834.1, read as the reverse complement.
ACACTTGTGCAGCACTCTCACAGGTTTGGCAGGTGAATGCAATCAGCGTTTGAAAATAATGCCTCAAATTGTTTCTTTTTCTATGTTTTTTTGAATGGCAAACTGAATGCGAAACCGTTTATAATTTGTGTAGCAACAACACCAAGAGGAACAGGAGTAGCAACAGCCACATCAGCTGCATCAGCAGCAAACAGGCATCTGATATTTTTGTGGGCCAGCAACTTTTACTCCAGTTCGGCGGACTACTTAATAAAGCGTCAGCATCAGCATATTTATGTCTAATACAAAAGAAAGTGCCGTGCCTCAAGTGGCAAAGTGGGCGTGGCTGACCACCCCACACGCTCGCCCAAAACACCAACATATGTGGCAAACCTGTGACACTAATGTTATGTGAACTGCACCGTTGCCCAGCCCCTGAAGTTTGGCAACATTGCATACAATTTTGTTTGAGGCTGGGCACATTTAAATTGCTAATGCGGTGCATCTTCAGTGGCTGCCTTCCTGTTCAGTTGCATTCTTTGTGCTTTTATTTATGTTTTGCTTATAAATTGTAATTTCTTGTCCGCCAACTTAAAATGCGCAAGAAAAAAAAAGGCAAAGATCCCCAACCTGGGCGGGGTGCATAATTTATTCTACGAGTCCGTGTATTAAGCTGCCAGCTTAGATAGATATATAGTATGCTTGAGTTTATAATATGCTTTTGCCAAGAGTTCAAAAGTTTACAAACAAGTTACTCAGAGAACTTAGCTGGTCTGTCACGGAGTATTGATTAAGATCTAGGCATTATTTCTTGAAACTTAACAATCATAAGTTATGGAAGTTTTCTTCTCATTTAAGTTACTTTATCCTCGTTAAAAGAATACAATTAATATTGCTCTACCTCTTTAAACTTTTGAAGCAGAGCTTACTCTATAGCTCTATACTACCAAAATTATCTCATCTATATCCATTTCTGATATCATCAACTGTTTCCTTGTTTCTCTTCTCATTTCCGTTAACATGTTCAACTTAGATCTATGACTAAATTTTACTATATGGTCAAACGGTGTCGAAATCTTTGATTCTTGCTATGTCTTTCACAACAATATTGGTCTTTCATAAATGATCTTCAAAATTATTCGATAAATATATACATATCTACAACTTAATCATCTTTCTATCTAATCATGATCTAAGAATTTTCGTTGTGCTAAGCTCAAATCCTAAGCTCTTGATTTGCTTAGAAAGTATACAATAAATTTATAGACCATAAACGTTCAAATAGCGGTCTCTTATAAATTATTTATCAATTTTAAGCTCGATGCAACAATTGAGTTAGCCATAACAAAAACTGCAAAAGAAAAAAAGATAAAACAACTGCAAAAATGTGATTTAAATGCAATTGGTTTTGGTTTTTTTTTTTACAATTACACGACCTAGAAAGCCAAAGCAGCAGAAAGTAACGAGAGAAGAAAGCCAAAAGACAAAGTCGTATCGAAGCCAAAGATGAGAAACAAGTTGCTAGTATGAGGGGGAACTGCGAGTAACTTCAATGCATACATAGGTCGTTGGGTCTTTGTAATGCAAATAGTCGCATTTGGTTTGGGCAGAGGGACGTTGCGGCGGGTGGTACAGCTGTTCAAGAGACATTTACAATTAGTTGCCAAATGCTGTGAGATCTTAATTTGGTCGTGAGTCGTGTTTTTGGGCGACGTGGGACGACGAATGTAGTTGGAAAACTCGAAACTTTGTTTAGGTGTCAGGTTTGTTTTGCTTGAACTTGATGTAGTTTGTTTTTGGCAGCGACTAATGATTATTTACACTCTCACTCTCAATCGAAATCGCCATCGTTTAATGGAAAGTGCTGGCTGGCTGTTTTGGCCTGAACCCTCATTAGGCACAAAGTGTCTTAAAGATATACGTACAACTGCCTATGTGCTGGCCTAATGACTGCCACGATCTTTGACCAAAGATCTATCGAACGAGAGTGTGCCAGCTTCATTTGTGGCTCAAACAGCATAACAAATGCCATGCGGTGAGATAAATGCCTGCTGTTGTAAATCCAAGCCAAATCAGGTAGTCAAGTCATTGCCATAAATTGCCAAGAATTCACTATAATTTATGGCAAACGCAAGCACATAAAACAGATCACAAGAAGGCAAGGCTCTCTTTATGCCTTTGGCGACGTTTAAATACTCTTGAAATAGTTGAAGAATGCGATAGACATGATCATCGACATGAATTGTAGTTTGTTAGTTTGATAGCTCATAGTTCAGCTAAGTTTCTATTGTTTGACTGAGGGCGGAATCTCCACCATTTTGAAGTAACTAAGTTGAAATGTGGTGCTGGGTTTGCAATTCGTAAATGTTTATATTCGGTTCGTTGTGCTAATAAAGGATGTAATAAAGATGATAAATGATGTTTCAGTTTGTTTGCGGAAAACCATAAGGAATGCTTGCAGTAGAGAGACCTTTTGAATGCAGTTTACTCATTCATAGAAAATGCTCTGACAACGTCGACGAAAATCTTGTCTTATTCTTTTACTTGCAGCTTAATGGATATATTGACTTGTTTTCGTATATATACCTATCGTATACTATATTCTTTCTCTGACGTACCTATATATTGTGAAAACTGCAATACCCTCTGCAAGGGTATAAACAATCACATTGAAATTGCTCTTCGTCTGGTTCTTTAATTGAAAAGCAAATTGAATGCTGCTTGGCTTCTCTCCATCCTCAACTTCCAATCTTTATTTCAGTCATTTGAGTCTTTTGTAATTTGGTTGTCGTTGTTGTTGTTGTTGTTGTTATTGCTGCGGCTATTTTTAGGCCCTTTAACGAATTTCACTTTTCTTCATCATTTGTTATTGTTTCGGACGAAGTTCATACAAACAAAGCAAAGCCGAATTGCTATTTATATATATTTTGTAAATTTTACAGCAAATAATTTTCACTGTTTAAGCGAAAAAATTACAGTTATTAGTGGGAGTTTTGCAGGCACGTCTCCCTTTTGATCTCTTTCCCGTTTCCTCTCTATCTCCGTCTCTAATTGTTAGTAAAAGTTTTAATAAATCATCGCAAAATAGACAAAAGTAAGAAATACAAAACCCTTTCCAAAGATCTGTTTAGAAAGCCAGGCATAGATTGGAGACTACTTTGAGACACAGCTCAGCTCGATTGCCGGCTTTCTTTGGCGCATTGTTCGATTTTTCCTAATCATATGAATAATGTCGGTCTACCTATTTCTCCAGCAACACCATCGCCGCCCCTCCATCCCGCCTCCTCCGCCCATCCACTTGGCATGGCTTTCTGCTTCATTGCTTTCATTTGCATGCGCCGCCGCTTACAGCTTCCGCTGCAAAACAAGCAGCTTCAAGTTGAAGTGCTACCAGTTTTCCATGGCAACTCCGAGCAAGTTGCTCTTCGAGCCAGTTCCTCTGCTCTGGTAATCGAATTAGCATAACTTTGGGCATCTAATGTCTCGGACCAAAGTCTAACGGTGACTTTAATCAACCAATTGTCTTCCGTATGTGTGTTAACAAGAATTTGACGTGACAGACACAGCGGTAAAAATTACAACCCAATGAGACTTGTCTGATGCAACGACTGGAAAATGCGAATACGGCGTGCTATCAAATCCAAACTGATTTCGGTACTTAAGAGACAAAAGAAATTTGCTTAATTGAGACAAGATGAGCAAACAAAAACAAACGAAGTTAGATGAAATGGTTTTAAATGGCTTTTAAAGTTTATTATTTAATATGAATATTTTATGATAGCTGCTGGCAAAGGCAATTATATATAAAGTATTTTTGATAAATAAAGAAAGTGAATATATATTTTGCATATCTGTGATAAGATATATGATATGATTAGTTTCTTTATATTGCGCATGAAAGCAGAATGACACCATTTTGAGGTTTCGTATTGGATTTTTAAAGATTTTCATTAGGGGTTGAAATGAAATGGCAATCAACTGAAAGAGTGTTCCACGATGACCCAATATCAACAGAAAATGTTTCGCAAATTTGCGAAAATAGAAATAAGAATTGCTACATAACCTTTTGATTGTAAGAAATTCTCAAAAAAATGGACCTAAATCAGATTAATAAAATGGATCGTATACCTTCAGGGCAATGCTAGCTCTCACGCATAAACTGACAGAATCTTTAAGCATCTGCTTAACATCTATCCAAGTACTTTTCTTTGATCCCACATACAAAAATAAATTTCAAGGTCAACAATTTTCAAAATCTAACAAAGCCGCTAAATCCTTTAGATACTTCGTCTTAGAGACAGATGGTAAGGCTCATCTGTAGAAGCTGCTGAATAAAGATTCAGATGGTTCGCCTTAGAGGTACCACCTTCAGTTTTGCAAATGGGCTACAGTTGCTGATTCAGATTTATGGAGAATATACAAAGGGAACCGCTCCAATTCAGTTCGAGAATCGTTTTGTTTTACACTTCTTTGACCGAAAACTACTTTCCCTTCTATTTCTATTCTTGTAAAATATTGTTAATCTTCCACATAAACTTATGAGTTTGTAATCTAAATACAGAATATACCGTTAGTTGGTCTGCATTATGGCTACCTACTTTGGTATACTTTTTTTTTCTACAACTAACCAATTGGCTAAACTTTCAGTTAAGTTCATGCTTCATGAACTTTCAGCTGGCTAACAACCGACCAACACTTTCCTGCTGCAAATGCAACTGCTTAACTATATTCCGTAGCAATTTTCCATGCGACTTCACTTGGTCTCTGCTTGTCAATCAACAAGTTTTCAATTGTTTGACAAGCATAGTATGTATACCCGACTTCCACATCAGCCCGCTCTATATGCATATAGCAAATCAAAGTCCAATACACAGCCAAAAGCTGCCAATGGTCACTTTGAAGTCGGAGTTGTAGTTGCACTTTTGTGGCCGCTGTCTGTTAAATTGTTACATATTTTTACACTCTTCACAACAACGAATCGTTCCGGGAACTGGAAATAAAATCTGATATATGGCCTTTGATTTGGCACCGCCTTCACAACCAGACAGAGTCGAACACGGTGAAGAGCGGAGGAAGGTCGTGTGGTACCTGGTAGTCTTTTACTTTTATGATTTGTTGAAATTACATTAACTGCAATTCACTTTTTGCCTTTTGTTTTTCATGCTATGTCTGTCTCTATGCTATGATTATATGCTCTATGCCTTATAAAATTGTTGGTGTCATTGTGTTGGAGTTGGAGTGGCACGCGGCAGAGTTAGATACGGGATGGTTGCCAAGCGGAAGGGGGACTTGCGAAACAGTTAGCAGTTGTTTGGGGTAAAGGTAGTGAGTGAAACTTATTTTCCTTTTCCTCAATGCAAATGTAAAAAAAAAGCTATAATTAATTATCAGCTCAGAGTCTCTGTCTCTGGAGTTTGGGTCTCTCTGCTGAGCTGCCGGGCACATGCCACTATGTTGTTGGAGGAGCAGGGTGTGTGCTGGTAAAAAGGGGTAGGGGCTTCTTTGGCCAGTGCCCACTAATTAGATGAGTTGAGAGCGTGAAAAAGTCGCATGTCGGTTGCATCATCATCATCATCATCGTCATCGTCATCATTGCGCTTGGAGGCAGGCAGAGTAGCAAAAGCAAAAGAAATGCAACTCATGCGAAGCTTTAAAAGAATTCTGATATATCTCTATTTCTTTCCATGACCTAGCCATTGGTATGTAAATTTACAGCCTAACGGTAGTTGCTGCCTTATAATTAAGCCCTCGATACGCCGATGGCCATTGACATGAAAATTGTGTTTATTTGTTGCCAGCGCTAGCAGTTTGTGTCAAAAGCTTTGTTGTTAATATTTGTATAGCTGAGAATATTGGTACGGCCAGTTCAAGATTCCAAGTTCCCAATTCTTAGAAACCATTCAAAACAAAATGCCAGCGAAAGTTTTTCTCTATCTATTATGATTTATATGCAAATTAGTCCCATATGTTTTCGGTCTTTCTGTTCGGAACACTTATGCGTGTGTATTTCGATTGTTGCCAAAAAAAAAGACAAAATATAAATAATAAGAAACCAGATATGGTTTATGTGTGCGTTAAGTTGAACAATGTGTTAATTACTGTGGCTCCACTAACCAAAGCCAAAGCCAAAGCCACAGCATTCCCCCATAGCGTAGAACAAATCTGCGCTTAATCGTTAATTTATGATATTTGTAGCGGTAACCGACAGCCAACAATCAGTGGCTGCTGCTGACCAGCCTCCAGAGGCCCGCTTACCGCTTCGCTGACGTTCATCAACATCATCATCATCATCAGCAACAGCATCATTATCATCATCAAGTTGATCTGGCAGGGTAAGTGTACTGCCTATAGTCCATGGGTAGCTCATAAAGTTCAGCCAAATGTGCGCTGCTTTGATTTTTGATTTAATGGCCTTTCGAAAACATAACCAGTGGATGATAATTAATTGCTTATTTGCATAAGTAAGCAGTTTCGTTTTGATTTGGTAATTACTTATGGCATGCATTAAGTGTCGACAGGTGGTAGATGATGTTGGAGCTCTCACAGGTCTTTCTATAGATCTCACAATTGGTAAAGTGAAGATGCAACTGCAACTTGCTGAAATTTGGTATAGTAATAACAGATTGGCTTAAATACCGAATCTATATGCAAGGTCGCTTAATTTGCAATGAAGCTCTTATGATAGTTAATGATGTCGTTAGTAATGGAGCAAGAAACGTGCATAGGCAAGTCGGCTCTCTGATCGATTAGGTTCTCAGCTTTCCTAGGTGTAAGAAATTGCCTTACTGGAAAGGAAAGTCGTCGTAAATAATCACATCACGATCTTGTTAAACAATTCCATCAAGCAGCAAATTTTAGCTGTTGATATTTGTGTAATTTTTATATTTTGGGCCTCTTTTTCTATATATAAAAAGTCAGCATTTTACTCTTATATAATAGGTCGACTTACTGAGTTTCATTTTTGGAGATTTGAGGAACTGTTAAACTCTTGACTTCTAAGGACAACTTAGTAGGAATTTGAATACAAGTTCAGTCCCTCCTTCATGGTTTGAGTTTATGAGAAGAACATAAGAGGAAGGCTAACTTGGTATACCCAAAGATTCCCTTGCAGAACTATAACAAGAAAGGAAAACTAAGTAGCCCGATCCTTCGTCCACAGACGCTTTTAAAACGTATCTCATTCATGTTTAATTACATTCACAAATGCAGACATTCGCTGTGCATTCTCATCTACAAACATATAAACATTCATAAGCATATGCATGTACATATAAGTTCCAAGAAAATCTGCTTGCAATATAAGTTTTGTAATCGAGAGAGACAGAATGCTCTGTTGCTACAGCTTGCTTGCTTTGATCATCAAATAACGGCTCGTCCCCTCTTTTTGAAGTACTAAGAGTTCATTCAGATTCAATCGGTTATATGGGAGCTATATGATTTAGTGATCCAACATATGACATATGAGCAGCTTACAGCTTTTAGATCAAAGTTGCTTTGAACCACAATCAACATTAGTTGTTGAACATGTCTGTCCAGATGCAGACATTTCTTATTCCTTAGAATCGCATAGATCACCCACCTCCCTTTAAGATCACCCACCTCCCTCCCATAAGTTGTATTATCTCTCAATCAAAATATGTGAAATGCCACATCCCAATCTCCATAATCCTCTTGAAGTATTTAAAGCTGAAAACGGCATCAAACGAATGCAACCGCAAATGCAGTTACGTTATACGATCTCAACTGATCTGTTCCTCTACTCCACAACTAAATTAGCCCGTGCTACAACAACAACAATTAAAGACTTCATTAGGCCCGACCCGTGTGCGTAGTATAAAGCCTAGCCTATTTAGGTGCGGATATGTGACTGCAATTTTAATTAAGCACAAGCGGCTCCACGTCGACTTAGAGCTTGTTAGGTAGCATTGACTTAACCGCCACCCAATTGCAACTAAAGCATTTTCATTTGTTTAATTCTCTCTCGTTGCAGGTAAGTTCTACATATTTGTGATGACAACCTGTTGCTGGGATTCGTCGGGCTCCTATTGCAACTCGTCTGGATTATGTGTTTGTGTGTCATGGACTGGCGTAACCTGTCGATGATATTGGATAGCCAATTGGCCAGCTATGTGTGTCGTCGTCGTATCCAACCCGGTCGTCGTCGCCGTCTTGTCGATGGCAACCATAAATTATGTCGTTGCCGGGTGTACATCGCCTAAGCAGAGCTTTGCCTCCATCATCATCATACATAGTTAGGCGCACATCAAAATTTATGGGTCAGTAGTGGCAACAAATTGCCAAGCATTGGTGTATCGAGTGGGCTGTTGCCAGTTCGAGTCAGTCAGCCAGCCAGTCAATGATGGAATGTGACCAACTGATGCTGATGCTGATGCTGTTTGCTGCTGCCGCCACCACATGATCGCCAGCCTGCCCTCAGTTGCAGTTAGAGAATAACGTCTAATAAGCTGACTGGATGGGATAGCTAGCTGGCTAGCTGGATGATACCCTATGTCTATGTCAACATGCGCCGTTGTCCAGTTAGGTTTTGCCCAAAAACTGACCCACTCAATGCTACGAAAGTTTTCAGCTATTGTCTTCGGCAACTATAGTTGCTGTGGTGGCCCGCAGCAATATTTGTTGCTGTTGTTGGTTGTCGTTGCCAACTTATGACAATCGATTTGCAATGGAAAGCCAAAGCCTTGAAGCGCTCCATTTATAACAAGTGGCTAACCTCTACTCAGCTGCAGCTCAGCTCTATCTCTTGCTTTGTACCTTCCTTTTTTTTTTTGCTTTGAACTTTTTGCTGTCGTTATTCCTGGTTGCTGTTGCTCTTACTGGTTGCTGTTGTCGTTGTCAACGCTGGTTACTGTTGTTGGTGTTGCTGTTGTCTGTTACAGTTTAAGAGTCAAGTTGTACCAATAATTCTACATTTGACATTCAACGGGCTGGCGCTTTTTATGCCATTTTGGCTCGAAACGGTTTTTTAAGCTGTCCCCCATTTTCCAAACATTGCCATTGTCTTGGGAAAATGAAGTTGACAGTCAGCCAAGACAGCTGGGCTGCTGGACAGGCCAGCTTACAAAAGCTAGCTCTGGTCAGTCTAGTTTTTTTTTTTTTGGATATATTTGGATTTTTTTTTTGATGATGGCTATGGCTAATTAAGCTTAAAATGTCAAGAACCAAGACCTAAAAAAGCAAAAAGTTAAGCCCAAATAGGCAAAATTTGCAATAAATCTTTAAACTTGCGCTCATAATAATTGCTGGGAAGCCAGAGGATGAATTCCCCTGTAGTTCATATAAGTGCGTTTGGTTATGCTTGTCCATGAGTAAGGTCTGAGAAAGGTCTTTTAATTTGAAACCAGATTTTACTTGGGGAAAAAAGGAATAATGAGATTTGATCGTAGTATATAGGTTTTTATACCCGTACTCTAGTAGAGTAAACGAGTATATTGTATTCGTATAAAGTATATATATTCCTGATCAGCATCAACAGCCGAGTTGATCTATCCTTGTTCGTCTGTACGTCTATATAAACACATAGATCTCGGAGACTATAAGAGTCACCAAATTTGGTATGTGTTTAGGCGTTTGTTTTAAAATTTGCCTCCCCCTCGTTAATCAATTAAAACCTTATATTTCCCACAATTTCACAAGCACATAATCTGCCAATTTGCCAAATTTCATTACTATCGGATAATAATTGTAGACGAAATCGTAAAAAGTGATGTATACTTTTGAGTTTGTCGAATATTAAGTAAATGTACGTAAAAAGTACGAGTAAAGGCTATATTGTTCTTACTTGTTCAGGTTATGTTTGTACCGTTTGGGCAGATATTTCATAATTGTTTAACAAAGAGAATTGGTATGAAGTGCAGCAAGGCGAGGAGGACTAAACTACATTGTTATGTACTTTCAGAGACTAACACTCCATTCTAAATCCGTTTTCCTAAGTAAAGGGTTTATCAGTAATATAAATTGATACTAATTTTAATTACATAACTCTTTGTCCAGCTGAACTGGAAAATTTTCGAATTTGAGAAGATTCAGATTCACACGAAAATGTCGCATCCCTACAGTATCTAAGTATCTATCTGATATATGTAAAACTTTAAACAAAGTGCCTAAAAATGTGAATTCGCATTTTAAACATTTATACTTCATCTTAATCTTCATCGTAATATATTATTAAAATATTTTCCTTAATTTTCGTGTCTGACGTTAGCTTAGCTTTCTGAGAAAGAAGCCCAGCAATTATATGAAAATCGTTAAAAAAAAATTTGCCTAAATTTTTGTACAAATATTTGACTTGTCTCTCCTTGGTTTTATGTTTCTTAGAATCATTTGCCATTGCGTTCACTCACCTTATTGTCTTTGTTATTGATATTGGCGCCCGCTCCCAGTTTCTGCTGGTAATACTCCTCACGGGCATTCGTGTTGAGGCTATCGATTAGTGCCGAGGCATTCACATGACCATCATAGACCATAGCGTCCTGCTGGCTATTGTAGGTGGTAGCTGATGCGGATGCTGCCGCAGCGGCACCAGCGGCAGCTGCTGCAGCCAACGGTATATTGGCCTGCGGTGGGCGAGTGTACAGCTGCTCCAGTGGCAGCGATGGCGAAGCCGAATTGACTGTTGTTGTTGGCAGCGTCGTTACCTTCTGCACGGGCTTGGTTTGCAGTTTCTGCTGTTGGAAGTGGTTGTTGCCACTGGCGGTGGACAGCTTTTGTTTGCTGGCGCTGCTGCTGCTTGCTGTGCTGGCGGTGCTTGGCTTGGAGGCGGCGGCTGCATTGGCTGCTGCGGCACTGACGCTGCTGGGGCGCTGTCCGCCGCGCTTCAAAGCCGCCGTCACCTTGTGACCGAATGGTCGCTTCGTGGCGCGATTCTTCAGCTTGCCCATCGTGGAGAGCGTGCGCTGCTGGTTGGCAATGCTGGTGGTTGTGGTGGTGGTGCTGCTGCTGCCGATTGGCTCCGCATCGGCTGCGGTAATGGCAGCAATATTGTTGTTGGAACGGGCGGCTACAAATTGATCATCTGGGTCGGTGGCATCGGTGAGCGCATCGTCACTGGTGGTGGATTGCTCATCCTCCGCTTCTGGATCACTGTTAAATGTTGGCTGTTGGGTTTCCTGGGTGGTTAAATCGGCTGCTGTGGTCTCCGTATCGCTGGCCTTTTCTGCGCCCTCCTCCTCGTCCTCCTGCTCCTCAGCTGATGGACTGGTGGGTGCATCTAACCCTAGGTCAGTAGTTGTGGGCAGCTCCTTCATGAGCATGGTCTGGGCGGTAACTGCTGACTGCATGGCTGCTTGCTCGTTCATGCTGTGCTGCAGCTCCAGCAGCGTTGTCTCATCTAGGAGCAGCGTGGCATCGGTTTCCGCTTCGGTGGCGCCTGTGGGTGGCAGCGTGCTTTGCTCTGTTCCCAGCTCCAACTGCTGTTGGGTGGTGCTGGTGGCACTGGCGTTGTAGCTGCCACTGCTGCGTGATGTGGACTTGGACTCTTGTTGTATAAGCTGTTGTTCTTCAATATCCAATGATTCCTTCAACCTGGCCACACGCTCCACTATCCTGGCCAGCATATCCTTTTGCTGATCTGGCAAATTCTTGGTATCCAACTCCAACAATCTATCATATTTTTTCATATTCCGCTTAACTGTTTCAATATCCGCACGCGTTTTGGCCGCTGGCGGTGTCTGGGTGGGATTGGGGCTGGCTTGCTCCACAAAATGGGTGCGCGCCCTGCGATTGCTATAGCCAACCAGTTCTATGACACCGGGATATTCAGCCGAGCAGTAGGCAAGCAGGGTGCAAAGCGCCAGGCCACAGCTCCAGGCGGCACTCGGTACCATTTTGACGGGTTCTGCTGCTGAAGCTGGAGGATTGGATGTTTCAAAGGGGGTACACACTTGGGTGGCACACTAAGTTGGTTTTCTTTTTCTTTTTTTTATTTGCGAACAAGGGATATATGAATTTAGACTATTCTTTTTTTTTGTTGGCACACGCGTATCTGAGTTTGCAGTTCTTATTTGTATCGTTTTTTTCGGCTAACGCATCTGCGAGAACGCCTCTGGTTGCTGCCTCCTGATTTCTTGTATTTCAACTCCTCGTATTAGTGTCAACTAACTGTAACTGTTTTGCAGCAGCACAACGACACCAACTGGTGACTCCCAGGTCCGAAGTTAGGAGTAGCAACTTCTGTCTCTCAATCACACTTGTTTTGGTTTTTAGTTTGCTTTTTTTCTTAACTTTACTCTTATTTTTTTGTGGTTTTTCCGCGCTCTGATCCGCCGATCCGTAGACTTCTAACGTCTAGATACAAATGTTCCAGGCCAGCGTACTGCAGCGTCTTTTAAAAATTTTCAAGCGGAAAATATACGAGCTGGGCAAGACCAAGACCGAGACCGAGGCCAAGACCAAGACCAAGACTTTTCTCCCCCATGGCTGGCTGGGGCAGCGCCAACTTCTTTCACCAAGTTCATGGCCAGACCGGTTTGAAGCAAACATGTTGCAACCGGAGAGGTGAGCTTGAAGCTTGCGCGATCGTCGGCTCTCTGCAGCATTGCAACTTTCTCTCAATGTTGCCAAGCCAAATGGCCGCAATATGTTGCAAAGCTCAACTGAAATGTTGCCAGCTGTTTGACAAATGATGCACGCCTTTTGGTTCTTAACTTAATGCTGGCTCTGGGCAGCCAAACACGCCCCCAAAGCAGACACACACTAACACACACAACACTTACTTACACTCTATATACTATATAAACATTGTCCACTGGCCGTCTAATTCATTCAATTAGTCATTCCAAACACACACATAGCAAAGCCTAGCCAAGATTCTCATCAAGATATACTCAGGCACACACAATGCGGCCGGGTTCTTGACTTTCGCTTCAATGTCAACGGGGCTCGTTTAGACTGTCATCGATTTGGATTTGGATTGGGGCTGACTGGTTAAACTAGACAGCAACACCTGAGAATTGCCATTGGAATTGTACACCAAGAAGAATTCGTTTTTTTTTTTGTTTTGTTTCCTTTGGCCACAATTTAGTTAAATACTTTTGCCAATTAAACATAATTTGTCAGCGCTAGATGCCGGTTCGTGTGTGTACTTCTTAGCTTTTGAGTCAATCAAATATATTGAGTCCATAATTAACATATATTTGCCTTCTTACAGTTATTAACAGAATGCACAGTTATCGTTTAATCATCATCATCTAAAATATGATATCATCGAAATATAATTATACATGCTTTGCCCTTATAATTTGGTTTCTTGTAGTTTGGTCTGTCGCAAGTTTGTCTGTCAGGACAGAGCAACAGTTATAAAGATGTTTCTGATCCTTAGCAGATCCTATATACAACTCTATTTCTGTCTCTTTTTCTCTCCATCTTCCTTAATTTGATACCTGTTAATGAAACTTCTTGATTATCAATTTCCATGAAGTTCCCATATTTTGTTATTACAATTTTTTAACTTGCGCTTCAGCCACTTTGTCATGATCTTCTTTAGCTTTGGCTTCTAATTCAGATGCCTTCTATGTCTGCTGCTGCCTTGGCCGCCGCTTCTGTCTCTCTTTGGTTTTGTTGCATGGGAAACCCAATAAAACAATAACATATAACAAACGGGCTAACCATTTTTCACGTAGCCGCCGCAATAAAAGAAACTGAGCGTTAATTAAAAAAATAGCCATAGATCAATGCACCTGATAGATGCGGGAAATGTTTGTTGTAGTTGTTTGTTTGCTTCTTGGCCTGTTGTTGTTCTTGTTGTTGCTGGATTTGTTGCTGTTGGGCCATCGCCATAGTCGCCGTTGTATGCTGCTGCATGCTGCAAAATTTGCCAGAGGCAAATGTGTCTATAATTTGTGAGAAAGGCTGGCCCTGGCCTCTTTTTAGAAGTTCCTAATTGAGCCACCCTCGGGGGGGCTAAATAGATGTGAGATGCATTTCCCGACTAAATCGTTTATAACGAGGGCAGTTTGTTATGTGCATGTGATGTGCATAAATATTTTTTTATGCTTCCAAAGGCACACTGATGCACACTTGCCCAGATACTTGACACATCTTGAGCACCCAAATAAACACTTACAAAATATTACGGGAAATAATCTGTTAGAAATCTAAACCCAGACTTAAGAATATCAAATTGTAGTTTAGAAGAACAACTACTATATATATTTTAAATGTGTCTCCTAACCTTAAGAACAGCCCTCGGTTTGGCGTTTAAGGGAAATGTTGACAAGGCTGCAGGCGCTTCATTAGCATAGGTAGCAGTCGTCCAGGCAAAGCTGACACACATAAGGCGTTTATAATCATTATGGAAATGGAAGTCTTCTAAGTTGTTGCTGCTGTTCTTGTTGTTGTTGTTGCTGTTGTTGCTATGGAGTGTTGTGAGTGGGTGAACGGCGGCAGACAATGTTGGCGTGTGTTGCGTGGCACAACAGATGTTGCTGCCGTACATTGGTGCAACTTTCTTCGTCTTATCTTTATGCATATTCAACGCAATGGCGGCGTCTGCATTCTTTTGTTGTAGTTATTGTTGTTGTTGTTGTTATTGTTGGCATAAAATATGCGAACGACGATCATCTGCCGGCAGCAGCAACATGCAGCAGCAGCAATAGCAATAGCAATGGCAACATGCAGCAGCAGCAACTCTTGAACTTTACTAGCAATGGCCCTTTTTTCTTTGGCTGGCTTTGGCTGGCAACTGCTTAGCATGAGCAGCTTTTGCATAGAAATAGAAAGAGTTGGCTGTTAAGAGTTAGAAAGAGATGGACAGAGCAAAAGATGCGGCACGAAGTTGCCTATTGCAGTTGTTCTTGTCGCTGTTGTTGCTGTTGCTGTTTCTGTTCAAGTGCCAATGGCAATCTTCTTTTTGCAGAGGCTGCAAAGGCTGCTTTTTCTTTTGCTGCTGTTCCTGCTGTTGTTGTTGTTGTTCTTGTTATTGTTGTTTATTTCCCTGCAGTTTGATCTTTTGGTCTTTGGCGGTAATTTTTGTTGCGACTGGCTGGCAACTTTTTCTAGCAATTGTGTTGCTGCTGTTGTTGTTGCCGTCGCTGTTGTTGCTGCTTGTGTGCATCTTTTTATTGGCTTTCGTTTGCCTGCTTTTGCTTCATCGTCATCTTCGCGTATTTTTACGTATTTCTATTTTTCTTAAGTTATCTGAGCAAAAGTTTTGTCTTCATTCTTATTTTAATAGTGCAAATCTTGGCTTTTGCAAATTGCTCAAGATTTTCAACCAAACGATAAAATATGCCCATGATGCCGATATCAAGCCCATTTTTTTTGTTGCCATTCCCTGTTGCCCATCGTATACACTAAGAAAAAAGGCCGTTTTGTTTTCGACTTTAGTGTTCTTACTTGTTTTTAAACTTCTACTGAAAATATGATCTTGGCCGAAGAACAATAACATTCTTAACTCACCAATGACCCTAAGAATGCTAAATAATTAACATTTGGAATCATGAAGTTGCCATTCATTTTCAGATATATATTTTTAGAGTATTCAAATATGTCTTAAAAAGTTTTAATTGAAAAGAGTTGCCAAAAATGTTCTTTGTAGAAATAGAATTTTTAAAACTAAGAAGAATTTTAAAAAGAGGTTGAAACTGCTTCTGCTTTTGAAAGCTCTCAGACTTAACGATGGGGTCTGTTTCCTTAATTTTCTAAGTGCATTCTTTTGGACTCACTGCCTATGCCGGCGGTTCTCGTATCTAGTCTTTATCACATAATGATTTCAAATGATTTGTACTCGAGCTGGGTGCGAAATTAATTTGAATTATTACTGTTATTAGATGTTATTTTGGTAATGCGAATGCTGTGAAAGTACCGCCTTTTGCCAAAACTGTTGCTGTTGTACAGTTACGAGGCAAGCTGTTGCTGCTGCCGTACAGCAATCATGTTGCTGCCGTGCATTATGCAAGATGAGACTAATGCAGTACAAAAGCGCACATAATGCAGTGATAAGCGGGCAGCATAGATTGCAGAGGCAGCAGCAATTGCAACATGTACGGCTGTTGCTATTGCTGGGGCGCATAACTTGAGCCTGCCTCAATTACCAATTGTTGTTGCCGTTTAAATGACAGCAGGCTTGTTGCTGTTGTTGTTGCTGGCCACATTTAAATTTATTAAAACTGCCAGCCACTTCTAACGGATAAAGTTTGGTATGCACTATGTACGGCAGCAACATGCTGCTGCTGCTGCTGCTGCTGTTCTTGTTGTTGCAAGTTTGTGCTGTTGCTGCTCAAGCCAAACGATCAATGACCGCTGCCTGGCCTTGGTCTGAGCACTGAGCACCGAACAGCGAACACTGAACACTGAGCAGCACATCCTGGCGCTACGGCTTAGGCAATTTGCCATTTTGCATGCAATTTGATGCCATTTGTCATTTGCTTAATTGTGCCCAAGTGCTGCTGCTGCTGCTGCTGCTGCGTTTCCTGCCTCGACTCGGCTTCGGCTGCATTACCGTTTCTAATTGTGGCCAGGCACGCAATAGCCGCAGCTTCCAACTAAAAGATGCCAGCTAGCTGAAGCTGGAGGAGTTCTTGTTGTTGTGGCTGTTCCTGGTGGTGGCGGTGCATCTTGTGCTTAGGCCGCTGGGCCATTTAGTTTCAATTAATCAAGTTGTCGCTGTACGCGTCTATTAGCTGTTTATGACAACTGGCCGGCGATTCTGAGGCGCCTCGGGTTGGTAGCCCACATTTATTGTTCATGCACCGCTTGGCGCTCATTAGCAGGCGCCCCCAAGTTGCAGTTGCCCGCTACCTAAACGATCGCCCGCCCGCCCGCTCTCATCCAGCTGCTGTTGGCCGGCTCAGTGTATGTTATTAAATTTGCTCGTGGCAGTGGCTAGAGTTGGGCGGGTTAGTTCATTTTAATGACCAAACTGGCATAGTTCTTCCTAAGGTCTAGTTTGTTTATAGAGTTCTTTCTTAATTCAATTAGTTTTCTTTTCAAATAAAAACTTAGAATTTGAAAACAAATACTAACCTTCGGGTAACGACTCTTGTGGTCATTAAATTTCAAAGCCAATGTGTCTAGTCATGGCGAATGCATGCTTCGAGCTTTTATTTGCTTTTAGTCCGACGTGCCCACGTGCCAAACTACATATTCAACCAATTTAGGCATGGACATGCCCATGATCAACTGTGGAGGATCATTTAAGCAATAATTATACCCAACGAATATTTCTGATGAACATATCGATCTGCAGTTTTCGAGAGGTCGTTGCCTGCTTCTTCGACTTACAAAGGCGTGTTTCTCTTGGCAGAAAAGAGGTTTGATTTGACAATTGCTGACCCTAATCCTTTATGGGAATTCATATTCCAACCACTCCCTTTGACAACCAAGAATCATTAAAATATAAATCAACTCAAAACTGTCATATATTTATGCAGTTCTAAGAACTGTTCAATTGAACCTCTTCAGTTCTGAACCAAACAACTCTGGTAGTTGCTGTGCCACTGCCTGGCGGGGTGCTGCCTTTGCCTGCTTTTTTTTGTGTTTTTTTTTTTTTTAATTTCGTAATGGTCAAGTTCTTTAATGTGCCAAGTTTCGTTTATACCTTGGTACCGTTGCCCATACGAGTTCATACAGCTGCGCTTCGGTTTTGGGCCTCTTTTGATGAGCAGGCATAGTCGAACTCTGGCTTGGACTTGGACCCGGACTGGAAATGGATTGCGATTGTGATTGCGCCATTTTGCGCCCCAAACTGTCTGCCTGTCACAGGTTCGTTGACTTTGACTTCAGTTCGTACATCAGACAGTTGCGCAGTTGGTGTTGAAACAATCAAGTCCAGGCCGGTAGTGGCCACTTGATGACGTGCTCGCTGGCTTGTTGGTTGCATAATCTCAGCCAGCAGTACTAGACCAGGCAGACCAGTCAGGCTCTCTAGTCGAGCCAGCCAACCCCTGTCTTGGTATGTAATTACCATGCCGGCAAATTGATTTTGAAAAGCTTAGCTTAGCAATTTTCGGTGGCCAGATAAGGATGTTTGCAACTGGAACTGAAGCCCAAGATAGGCAGCACAGAACTCTGGCTGAGGCTGTCGTTTTGTGGGTCAAACGCTGTTAAATACCAGCTGTGCATTTGGCATCAACAATCAGCTCTACAATGAGTCAGAGATCAGCAACTGTTCGTTTCCAAGTTGAAGATCAGTTAGCTATTGAAGCAGCTTTTGAAGATCTTGCTGAATATCAATTATGCTCTATATGAGCATCCCACAGAAGCTGGCAGAAGAATCTCTAGTGAAGTGATCTTTACATAAGATTAATAGCTTTCAAACAGAACTAATCTATTTATCATGTTCCCAATACTTTTCATTCATTTATTTAGCTTACACTTGGAAAAATGTAGTAGAATGTAGAAATTTGACATAATGAAGGCTGGAAATTCACAGTACTTCTTCATTTTCATTTGCAGTGATCAACTTACTTCTTAATATAAGCATTTTTTCCAAGTGTATCCATGTGAAAGTCGCCTCAGTCTTTTTCAGCCAAAGTGGCTTGCAATGATATTTATGCATTCCCATTAGATAAGCCGCTGCCTAAACCAGTTGCAGGCCTTAATCCGCCATGGAGCAGATAATGAAATGAGGAAAACCCCTGTGTCTAATTGCACCTCATATCCATTTATCGTGCTGTGTGACTCCCTAAATGAATTACAGCACTAAAAACAAATTAAAATCGTGGCAAATGTTGCGCATTTTGCAGACAGAATAAACATTTCATGGGACATTGAATGGGGCCACATCCCATCCATGGTTCGGCGTGGCCTAGCCTGGCCCGGCTTCGCCTGCAGGTTGTCAGCAATGCGATTGGAGTCGCTAGTGGCAGAATCTGGCTGCGACTACCAGGGGGCCTGATTCGCATTAAGGTTTTTAATTTAGTGCCTAGGCAGCCGTTTTCATGCGTCTTTCGCAGTCGCAGTCACATTCGCAATTCTCATTCTCATTCGCATTCGCATTCGCGTGTTTGTCTTTTATTTTTAGACATTTAAACATTGCCTGACTTGTGGAGCTCATCTAGCTTCACCTGCAGCAGCTTCATCTTGGACCTTCTTCGCGTGGCAGCCGTTTGCCAAATGCAATTAAATGTGTGTCGCCTTTCGGTTGCCATCTGCAACCTGCAACCTGCAACTGTGCCGCATAATTGTGCCAAATGAATTTGTAATTATGCTGTATGTATGTAGTTAATGTATGCATCTGTGCAACTTGTGTGCGTGTGCCATGAACTTCAAAAAATTGCTAGCGAACTGGTTTTACGGTCATGTGAAGTAAGGTGACAATGACATCACAAGAGCAACAAGAGCATCAGTAACACCAACACCAACAGCAACAGCAGAAGCAATCACACTAAGGCTATTGTGAAGTCAAGTTAAGTCAGGCCATGACATTACAGAAAAGCTGACAAAATTTAATTAAGGTGCATGACCAAAAGTTCTATGAAAAATGTGTAGAAAAAACTCAATAACATTTGACTTTGTCGCAGCACTTATACCCTTTATATAGTGCTAAAACTCTGGCACGTCTGGTTTTTGAAAGTAAATTGTGTGAAAGATACTTAGGTCGATCAGATGCCTGAAAAACATAATCAGGTTAATTAAGAACTTCAAACATTCTATAGTTTTCTCTACAAAAGTTATAAAATATCTGTGCTTAATAGATCAACTAAGTATAAGTGATGTCATTTTGCTTTGAGCAATCGATTTTAATCGGCAATCTTGCCTTTATATTCTTCTTTATAAGAATTGCAGAAACATAATCCCGAATTTGCCTCCCATAGGCTCTATTCTGTCAATATTTTCCTGCCACTTGCTCCCAGACTTACTCCGTCTGCTTCCAGGATGGTTTCTGAAGAAGTGCTTCGGGCCTACAAACCAAAAAAGCTTAAGCAAATAACTTATTATCTTAATTATTTTCATTTCAATTAACGTTTTACATGATCGCAATTATCAGTTCAGTTATTTTCACTACCAGTGTGACCAGGTTCTGATAAGCATTGCCATTCTATGAACGCAGCAGTACCACAAATTCACAGAATGTTATTTATCTCATCATCATAACTATATAAAATCCTAAAATTATACGAGTATAACCCTACTTGATCAAGAAGATAAAAAAGCTAGCCTCAAATTGACAATTTGTAGAATTTTTTAGTTGCTGACATTCTACACGACAAAATTAAGGTTTTAAAAGATGAGATCTAAATCAACTAGCTTCATATAAAGGCGCAATTGTCAACTGTTACTATTTCATGAATTAATTTGATAATTTTGCATCATTAAACCAATGAGCCCTTTGCTACCCTTACACTTACCAAAGGTATCTACGAGTATCAAGACGAAACCATTGACGACTCGACTCGACTCCTTCGTTAGACCACAAATGTTACGCATCAGCTTTGTCTGTCGGCCAAAGTGTCAAAGTCATCAGAGGCGGCGGCAAAGGCGGCAGCATATTTGGCAAAAGCTTCTTCAGCTTCACACGAGGCCAAAGCCAATTAAATGGCAACACGTTACAGAAACATGGCCAAAAGCCTTGTCAGCAGTATTTCCCAAGTGAGGGACCCGCAAGAGTTGTGAGTGAGATGTGTTAAGTGTGTCTGTGGCTGTGTGTGTGGGTCTGTGGATGAAAAATGGGTCAATAATGGCTTAAATGGTTCCAGAGTATATTCATTTGTGTGTGTGTGTGTGTGTGTGAGTGTTTGAAAAGGTTTTGGTTCTAGGTCTAGGCCTAGGCCTAGGTCTAGGTCTGTGTCATCGTCATCTGATCATCGTTCGCTTGATTGTTGAATGAAATCTTTTCAGACTGCTTTGCGGTCTGCAGCTATACTATATCTGACATGATCTGCATCTGTATTTCAGCAACATTTGATTTATTTGCCTTATGTATTGCTTACCCACTGCTGTGTGATCTCTGTGGCTTTTTTTTATGTTATTGAGATGTATTCCACAAGTCTATCCTGGCAACAATTTGTCTAATGTGCCAATTTGGTCGCCTGGTCTGGCCTGGTCTGGTCTGGCCTGGCTTGGCTGGCTTGGTTGGCTTGGTTTGGCTTAGCTTGGGCTGGCTTGCCTCGTCAACAACAATCAGCTGCTAGAGATCGTTAGCTTCAGCAACAATAACAATAGCAACAACAACTGATGATGTTGATTTCGTTTCTTCTTCTTCTTCTTTTTGTCTCTGGCGTATCAATGACATGGCAAACCCGCTTAGAGGCCCTATAATTTCTAAGTTAGTACACTCCGCACCGCTGCAATCCATAGGCATCCTCATCCACCAGAGTAGCGGTTGCCTCTTCCAACTTCGTCTCCGTCTTCGACTTTTGGCTCGCTCACTTGTCCCATTTATTTATTTTGTGTTTTCTGCTGTTTAAATTTAATTCACGATTTGCCGACGCCATCGCCGGCGCACAGTGGAGTCTTTGTTCACTGTTTTCCTTGCCAAATACATATTTGGCTGAAATCCTTTGAAATGAATGCATATTCTGGCATTAAAACTGGATAATGAATGTCTCGTGAATGTTGATTTTTAGTTGAACTATGAAATTCTGGTAATTAAGCTGCGATAGAAAGTTTTCTTGGCCTTACCATTCAAATTAAACTTTATCCTAAACACGCACATCGGTTTTTTTTCTTCAAATGGTCCCTGCTCGGGCGCCAAATGTCAGTATCCTCAGTTGAGCTATACAATTATGATAAGCTTTCATTGTTTTACCATTTTTGTTCATCACTTTTGAGATTTGTTTCATGCTTTTTGAATTGTGGCTCCACAGTGCATCGGCGCTGTCGCCGTCGTTGCCTTTTGAACAAAGGCAGCGCAGAAATTCCCCCGACGACGTATTGCAATTTTTTTTTTCTTTTCAGCTTCTAACAAGCAGCGAACTTTTCTTTTGCTTACTTTCCGATTTTCAGAGTTGCTGCAGTTGGAAAAATCTTTTCGTTCGCGTACTTAACCGCAATAATTTTGCTCATTTGAGTGTCGTGGAAATGAGTAAAAACGTCTACCCCTGCAGCCTGCCATCAGCATCATCAGCAGCAACAGCAACAGCAGCTTCTCTTTCCAACTGCCTCTGTCGCTGTAATGTGAGCATTACTTATTTCCATTTTTCTTGCCGCCAGAGTCGCTTAATTCATTAATTTCCCACAGAGTTGGCCGACTGCAGGCATAGCCAGACTTCAAAGTTAATTTCAGACGTGTAGAAACCGTTGAAAGTTATCACCTCCACAGCGACTGTGACAATGCGTGGAAGAGAGAAGGCTGTAGCTGCCAAGACAGGTATTTAATCTTTGATTCCTGCCCTCCCCCAATGTGGAATCTCCAACCATAATGAAGTTGTTTCATTCGCTGTAGTATGCACTGCAATTGCAGTTATCAGCTTAGGAATGCTTAGTCGAATTGTAGCATTCATTTTTGAAGGCTCTGAAAGGCGCCTATGGTGGATTGCCATATCGTACATTGCGCATACGCACAGTTATTTAGTTTGCTTCCCATTGGTTGCCTCTAGAAGACCGCACAGGATTTATGAACCAAGTTTTGCAATGTAAGAGTCAGAGAACTTGTTGATCTGTTGCCACCTTTGGTATTTGTACATAGCATTGTTAGAGGAAATTTTCGATGTTTTGGTCTTATACTTCCAGGTTTTATCCCTAAATTTTTGTTAAATTTCTTTGAATTCATTTACTATGGCTATGATAGGGTTGACACCCAACTATGTAAGGCAACAATAGGAGTTTTCCCTGTATTTGGTTAAGCAAAAATCTGCAAGCGTGTCATCGACAAGTTCAGCAATCTGTAAGCCATAAAACATGAAAAATATGAAAAAAAAAAACTTAGTTCACATTTTGCATTCATTGCCAGTTGAGTTCGATATCTGGC
The DNA here is from genome assembly GCA_037043425.1 of Hirtodrosophila duncani. Classification (NCBI taxonomy): domain Eukaryota; kingdom Metazoa; phylum Arthropoda; class Insecta; order Diptera; family Drosophilidae; genus Hirtodrosophila; species Hirtodrosophila duncani. The sequence goes on along the minus strand of JBAMBM010000834.1, from coordinate 788,062 downwards.
TCTGGTTGCTGCATTTTATGGGTCAATAGAAATGGAGCTGGGATAGCTGCATTAAACCAGAGGGCACACAGGCTAGACGCCGGTATCGTAAAGGTGTCAAGCGTTATGACCCAGTGCCATCCAAATAAAGCAAGAACACACAAAGCGACAACGACAACGACTACAACTGGCCTTTTGTATAGCTCTTAGAGCTCTTAGAGCTGGGTATTCAGTGGGTCAACTCAATCCATTTGCATTTTTGTAACTGTGGCTGCGATGCCCATTTAGAACTTATCGCTTTAGATACAGATACAAAATGTATCTGTAACTGACACACGCTACACTTTTACTTTGTCTTCACATTTGTTTATATGCTAATTAAATACTACAATTTTCGATCTGTTAAACATATATTTTGTCTGCTCTAATCTCTATTGACTGCATTCTTATGCTAACAAGCATATGGACCTATACATTTCTATAAACTATCTTTGTCTCTCCAATGAAAGTGTTTTTCCTGACCTCATTGAGCCTTGTTGTAGCTATTGCTTGTAATATATTCATAAATGTATAAACAAAATAGGAGAAAAAATCTGCGCTCTTTTCGCATGTTTATCATATTTCATGATTTTACTTTTTCTATTTTCCAAGAGGGCTGTGCGCATACTTTTAGTGGTTTTCATTTGACTGATGTCGTCCCACGCTCTTAATTACCCCCACAGCAGACAGCCTCCAGCCTCAACAGCCACTTTACGTTGCCCCGTAACTCAAACTTGAAGTGAAGTGTTGTTGTCTGTTGGATGGTTGGATAGCTGTATGGTTGGTTTGCGCCTTCTCTTTTATTTTGCGGTTCGCACTTTGGCATAATTTTAATATCTAAATGAATTATAAATCCATAGCTAAGCGCAGCTGCCGAAATTTTGTTTGTTTCAATTTGAAAACATTTTATAAAACTCAATTTACATAAATGAATCAGGATGGGCAACAGGATACATTAGGCCCACAAATTGTGGTCGAGCTGCATATTAATTATGCTACGCTGAGACCATTTCTATATGTATGTAGAGACTCGTTTATCTGGTATTTCTTAAAGATTGCGGCACGTATTTATCATCAGCTTAATGCGGCATCAGAATTTGTAATCAAGCAAGAGATAAATTGATTTTATGGAATTCTTCACATGTGGCTAATTTTATTGAGCTGAGCTAGAGATTTGGTTGCTTCTATGTACTTTCTATAAAAATTGCCAATGGAATGGGTAATTTGAAATTTTTTTAGAAATTCAACAGATGTTTTTATTAATATCTTTCTTCAATTTGAAATAATGTCTGCATGTGCTATGATTACTTTTAGCTCACGTTTTTTTAAGTATGTTAAACATTTTTTTACAAATTCGTATTGTTTTTTTTTGGCATTTTGATTCAGTTTATACATCCTTTAGTACTTTTTATATGAATGGAATGTTGGAATTCATAAGCTTTGTCTTTTTGTCTTGACATTTAAGTGAAAGCGTTGTATAAATGTATTCAAATAGCTAAATCATCATCACACGATTATTAATCCTTAAAACTGCACCTATTTACAAAGACAAAGATTGCTAAAGGTTTTCATACCTTAACTATAAGCACAACATGAAAGAAAAAAGGTCGGCAACCAACTAAAATCCCTGTTGATAAAACAAAAATCACAATATTAACAACAATGATATCTTTTTGCAAGCTGAGTCTACTTGCTCCAAAGAAGGTCTCTGATGATATGAGTAGAATGACGTTACTCGAAATAGCTGTCAGACCAGCCGAGATATAAACTTTTTAAATTTATGTTATCTGCGATTGCCAAAACACGTGAGAAGCTTCTCTGACCTCAAGCCTCTTAAATAACAACGTTTGTGAAATGACTTAATGGCCCACTCTTTCATGAAATTGTTCTCAAATTGAAGTATGCATTAAAATCGGTTAACGGCATCTACCACTACTGCACACATATATATCCATCGTAAAATCACATGCCATATGCCCATTATAAATTCCTGTGTCTCAGGCATCTACTCAATGCCAAATTTGTGTGATATCTCCCATGTTGCAACTGTCAGCAGGAGCAATCTCATGTGCCAAACCACATTCAGACCACACCAGAAGAATGTCAGCTGTCGGCTATGTATATTATTAATGATTTTTATGAGTTCATTAAAAATGTATTTAACAATTGTTATATTTATGAGAGTTACAACGCCAAAAGGGGGACTTGCACTGCAATTGTTATTGTTGTTGTGCTGTTTGCATTAAATTATTTAAACCTTTTCTGTGGAGGTCTGCCGTTGGTGCTGCTACATTGCTTGGCGTGGCTTAGCTTCATTAAGTGCCAGTTGCACTGGCGACGGATGCATTGGTACTTCTGCCTCCTACTTCTCTACCTGTTGCTTGCTCTTCCCACATGTCAGTCAGTCAGTCAGTCACGGAGCGACAGGCATCAGCAGCAACAACAATAACAGAACCAACAACGTCAACACCCGCAACTTGGAAGCGTTGGCAGCTTTGGCAACAGCGTCAACTGCCGGCTGTTAAAACTGCTGATGATGTTGTGCATGTTTGATGTTGATTGTTGGTTGTTGTGGCTGCCTCCGGACTACTATGGCTATAGATGCTGTGCTGCTGCATGCCTGCCTGCCAACGCGTATTCATCATCATTGCCGTCAAGAGAAAAAAATATAAAATACAAAATAATACAAAAAAAAAAAGACCCAAACCTTTCTTCAGTCGCAGCCTCCGCTTCATTGATGCGCTAGATTTTCTCTGCACTTAACTTATTTTTATAACCTAGCCGAGGGAATTTCAACTTTGTCATAAAGTTTTCAATGCATTTCCCACAGGTAAGGTGGGTGAAGTTCAATATTTGGTGATGAAAGCAAATATTATATGCTCGCCAAATGTATGATAATTGTGGCCAATGTTATTGAACTTAACGAATACTCTACACTCCTACGAAGAAGCGCAAATGAAGCAACAATTTAAAGGGTTCAAAAATTAAATTGTCGAATGCTCCATTCCCTTGAAATCAATGGGAAAGGAAAATAGACCCGTGCTAACATAAAACAATATAAACGTCTTCGCTATATCGTTATGGTATCTGGAGTTGAATGAAATAAATAATTCAATGATTAATTGACAAAAGCTATTCATTTAGCTCAGCTGGTCTTGCTCAGTCGTTAAGTTTGTGTACTTCATCTCGCTCGATCACTTGATCTCGTAGCCCATGAATGAGAACTCAGCTAAGTGAATGAAATGAACGAGGGAAGTTTTTCGTCGAAGGAAAGTACTCATAGAATTGCCAAGTAAATTTCAACCGCGAGATCTAAGAACTGTTAAAACTTCTGAAATTTGTACCAGATCTTTATATGTACACTGAATAAGTTCAAGATATTCTCTTATTTAATATCTATATTGAATAGCTTCCACATAGCCGATTGTTTCAGAATGAAACTTTTCTGATTTTCATTCAAATCAAACCATATTCAGTTTGTACCTGATTGAGGATCCGCAAATTGAATCCGAAAACTATATGATGTAGCTGGCATAGAAGTGGATATATACATACAATGTGAATGGTATGTAAAATTCGGTAAACCTAAGCTAGGTTTTCCTGTCCTGTTTCCTGTTTCCTGCTAGGTTTTCCTATACTTTTGAATTTACTATGAACTTTTGAGTGATTTTGAGGAATGAATAAATTAACTCATGTCGCACTCCTGTCCGAATTATTTGCAGTTCCCATTCCTATCCCTGATGGACTTTTAACACACACACACGGTTCCAAACAGTTTCACGGATCAACTAAGGGCCTACTCTGGCCTTTGCATGACCCTTGGACGGTCTTCTGACCTATTCCTATCCCAATGCTTTTTTAATATCGCGATCCTATCAAAAGATGTTAGTAAATATCACATCAGTGACAATTTGTGGGGCAAATTTGTAATCACTTGGTTAAGGATAATCTTAGATCTGATAAATAAATGAAAGCATGAAGATTAAATACGTAATTAAAGGGAAAAGGTATTACAGCTTCGGTTTGTCCTAAATGACTTGTATGTCTCATCTTCTTCTTACATTTTTTTGTTGTTGTTATGAATTGGATTTTCTGCAAATTTAGGTAAATCTTCTTTTGACGTTTTGTTGAAATGGAAAGTTTCTTTAAACCCAAAGCACAACAGCATTAGCAAATAAACCAAAACAAAAAAAAACTCATTTTAAATTTAGTTTTTGCTCTTTTCTGTAAGTTGATGTTCTTTTACTTTTGCTGGTCTTAAGTACAGGATATGAGTTCAACATTTGTGGTGCGCCCAAATTGCTGCGAGTTGGAAGATCATTCGTGTGGGGTTTCACTTTAGTTAATTAGCAATGAAAGTTCGCCCGTAAATTGAATAGTTACGATGTGATTTTTGGCATGCTGGTTGTCATTAATTACTCAACGGACCACTTGGGCACGTCGCGAGTGCCCAAACTGAGCTTGAGCTGACCAAGTGGTGGCTCATGCCTGAACAGCCACACTGCGGGATTCTATGGATTTACTTTCTTCAATCAAAATTGCTCGAAATTGGCCAAGCAACCAGCAAAGACGCCACCGCCACCGCCACCTCCTTCAACAATTTGGCTTGGCTCGTCTGAATCGTTTGCTTTCCCATGGATCGGGTCGCTAGTTCGTTTTGTCTGTTGGGCCAATTCTTTGTATTTCATTTACGGCTAAAACAATCAACGCGCCTTTTAGAAATAGCAGCGACTCTGCATGACCAAAATGGCAAAACGAAGGCAAAGCTACAGAGCTCACTCAAGTTTATTTGCCTTTTGTTATTTGGGCAAGTAAATACTTAAATATAGCACACTTAGACCTAAATTGTTTGTTGATATTTTAGCGAAAGTGAAACTAGCCGCAATGTGCGAACTTTTTGGCCCAGGTAGCCCCTCCTCTTGCGCTTCACCCAGTTGACCAACATGAGAATTCTAGCAGAGGCAGCGGCGTCTTTTAGCTTCTTTAATGAAAGTTAATTACAACATCAAAGCCATGTTTGCTGCCTCTTTTAGTGGATATTTGTGTATCTTCAGGTTTCCGCAGATTGGGCACAAATTTCGATTAGGCGCGGCCAAAAAACCAAAAGGCCAGCTAAGCCAAGTCAAGGCAAGGTAAGGCAAGGCAAGGCTGCCAAAGACTAAGAAAGAAAAAAGTAGCCAAAAGACGCGCCATTTGCCAGCTAAACTCTAAGTAGAGAAAGTACATGCGGCGCACATGTAAAAGTATCTGAAAGATGCGAATCTGCAGCGGCAGCAGCAGCAGCAGCGACTGTTGCCTGACTCTTTGGGCTGTGGGGTCAAATCGCTGCGTTGCGCTGCTCCGGAGACTTTTACCGCTCGCTTTTCTGGCCGCCTACGATGCCATGCGATGCGATGATCTCAACTTTGTAAGTCCGCTAGTAAATATTACAACATAACTGTTGTTTGTTTTTGTAACTGCAACATGTTGAGTTTTACACTTAAAGAATTTTGTTGACCCGTCAACCAACTGTGTTGTCTAAGATATGCTAAATTTTAGGATTGATATGAGCATTAAATCCTTGAATTCATTCAGTGCCGCAATTTGCTCAAGCGTATCAAAGTGATTCAAAAGTGATTCCCAGATTTGGCAATATGTAAGTCAAGCCCCATTTTAGCTGTCGTCGTTGAAGGACTTTCGCTGGCTAAGAGTTTTTCCAAATCCATGGACAGTTGACTCTACATTTTCTCAATTTTCATAGCACTTTTGCCTAAATGTTGGCATGTAATGTGTTTTTTTTTAGTGTACTTCGATCTGTCCGATTCTGTCCAGTCGCTGACTGCCCTGTCATTTGCATACTTAACACCTTCGGGACGTGCCATCAAATTGGAAAATTTCTTCCACTTGAAGACAAGACCCAGCACAACAAAGCTTGATGTACATGGTTGTCGTCGCCGTCGTCGTCGTTGTGGTTGCTGTTGCTGTTATTGGTTTTGGAGTTTGGTTTTGTAATTAGAAAATAATCGACATGCAGACAGCTCTCAAATCATTGTCAGTGCACTCAGCAGCTCATTCAGCTTACCCGGCTCAGAGTCTTACTTTCAATTTCAATGCAACAGCAAGAGCAGTGGCATGCAGGCAGCCAGGCAGAGGCAGCAGCAGCAGCCACATTTCCATCATCATGATCATGATTTGTATCTTCAGGTTTGGAGCTTTCTTCAAATGCCGCGCCTTGACATGGATGTCTTGTCTTGGTGGATCGCTGATGACTTTGCATTGCACTTATTACTCTTACTATTATTGTTATTGTTATTGCCATTGCTATTGTTATTGTTATTGCTTTATTGTTGCAGTTTATTGCAAGCTCCAGCCTGGATATCTATCTATCTATCTTCATTGTTGGTTGTTGCTCAGCTGGCGGAATGCCAAGTCCAAGTCCAAGTCCAAGTCCAGGTCTTGGTCAAATCTAATGGCAATCAACGAATTCGTTATCTCCACTGCGTATGCAAGAAAGAAATCCATTAAAGTTTTTATCCATGAACAATTTTTGCATATCATAAAATATTGTTCAGCCAGCACAGTACGGAGAGTGCGGATTTGGACATATCTCCACATGCCACTTTCACTGGAATTGGGTATAGGTTTTTAAAGCAACGATACGAATATCGATCATAATAAGAAATATTTATATTAATGTGTAATAAAATAGGCAACAAAAGTAGGTTTCACCAGAGCTTAGGTTTTTTAAAACAGATTTTTTGCTTAAAGTTTATTAAGCCTGTTCAGGGAAAACCTTAAAAGAAAGACAATGAATGCATTTGTTACTCTACAGAAGATCGTGAATATGTATTCTCACCGAAAAGTCAGCCGATGTTGACCATTCTTAATGTGATTTACATATTGCAAAGGAAATATGTTGAAATTCTAAAATAAGACGAGCGATTATAAGACACTTTCTTGCGCCTGTGTTAGCATCTCTGTATGATATTTCCAGCAAGATTTATATAGAACCTGAAAGACCATCTTCAGAAGATAGGCCACAACTTTCTGGCTGGGTATATATTTGACTCCTATACAAAGTTTGACCCACCTGCTGGTGGAATTCGTAAAACTGCTTCTCAATGTTTCGCTACGATATAAAATCAAACATGTGTCAGAATATCAGATTCATAGCTATTGTAGTCATATACGATTACAACAGAATTTAATAAAAATTTGTCCATATCTCTACAACTTTTTAGCTATCCAAACATTGCCAAACTTTCACGCTCTTGGTCGGGCTCCTGCTTCATTAATATGACATTAGCATCAATATTCGCCAGACATTTCAAATAATTTATCAATCAAAATCAATGATAATAATAACAAATATTAAATAGAAAGAAAATGCATTGTGGCTGCACAAATTGTATTGATTAATGGCTTATCTGGCTTAATGCATCAGTTTTCATAGCCAAACAAAAAAAAAACCGACAAAAAAAAAAATAAATAAAATAACTGAAATAAAATAATCAAAATATCAACAGCAACAAAATTCATTTCCATCGCCATCTAAAGGCAAATTATAAGCACAGCAATAACCGAGGCCGTTAAAATTTCACTTTCTTAGGCAAAACAACTGAAAGAAAGAAAGAAAACTTTAAGTAACAGGTGAAATCTGGCCAGCTTCCTGTGCGAACAGTCTGTGTGAGAGTGAAAGACAAGGCGGAGAGGGAAAAACTCCCAAAAAAAAGAAGACCTAAAGGTAAAAAATAAATATTAAGCATAATTACAGAGTTGGCCTCGCAGTGCCCAGGTCAACCAGAATCGATAAGAGCTTCTGCCATAATGTTGCTCAATTAAATTCATTGGAACTCGGGCCAAAGCATACACTTAGAAAGAATTTGTACTACAAATTAGATATTCACTCGAAAATATAAATTGCCTTGCTTCTTTTGAGACATTTTTTTTAATGCTAAGAAATTTATTTATGTAATGTAGCTCGTCTGTTTGCTCTGCTTATTCTTGTTTTATGGGAGCCTAAGCAACTGGAGCGATCGTTTCAGTAAAGGAATATCGGATAAGGGTAAATTCGTTCAATACTTTTCATAGCATACGACTTCTTCCAGGCCTAGACAGATCAACGACAACGAAGGAATGTTTTAAATGAGTATTGGGCAAACAGTAAAGCAATGTGCTGCTGCTAGACAGTCACACAATGCAGATAGAAGCCAAAGAGAAATCAGAGAACAGCGAAAAGAGCGAAAGAAGAGGTAAAGAGGAGAAAAAGGAAAGGAAGATCAAGCAGGATAGAGAAATAGGGAGAAGACAAGAAAAATAAGAAGTGACAGAGAGAAGATAGAGAGACCAAATGGGGAATGACAAGAAAAAGGTGGAAGAGAGAGAGAGGCAAAAAACTGAGCATAGAAAAGGGCACCGTTTGCTACGCTCTCCAATTGAAAGCCTTGGAAACGCCGGGAAAAACGTTTATAAAATATAAAATCAAATAAATTGTTTGGTTCTTAATTTAAAGAAAACGAACGTTTTCCAGAAACAAATTCCCTAAGCGTCACTTTTGACGAATTTCCGTATTTAATCATGATTTCTCTGAGTGTATCCGCAACCATAATTATGCAGATGTTTGGACATTTACAAGGTTGGCTCGGAGCATTGCATGTCAGCGCCACAAATCGCGTCTAATTAGTAAACCGCAAATGATGAAATTTTCGGTCAGTATGCCAACATGCAGCTAGCTAACCTTAACCCCTCCCAAGTCACAATTCTAGATGTAAATGGGATGCGATGCGATGTGATGCGATACGATATAGCAGGAATTTTGGTGGTTTTTGCCTTTGTTTGTTAATGTGAGCTCATGACATTGTCGGGCTGTCTAATTTGTTTTGTTTATTATTACTTGTTATTATTATTTTTCGGCCTTAGCTGTTGATTTTTAATGATGTGAAAGAAAGTTCAGGTTACAATGCTGAGTAGTAATTTCTAATGATGGCTATAAATCTTCTTGGCCAAAAGCGAACAGCACACAAGAGTTATCACACAACAACACGCTGCTGTGGTTTGAAAATCTATCTAACAGGTTGGCATGCAAATCTTTGCCAGCGGCCAGAGTTAATCAATCAATATTGAGAAACCACAGAAGCTAAGTCAAACCCAAGACAAGACAAGACAAGACAAGACAAGAGCCAAGCTACCAGATGTGAAGTCAAAGAGTCGTAATAGGTCATAAATATCACCTCCAACAGCTAAAACTTCATCAATATCAATAGTAAAACGCACGAGCTTGTAACAACTTGAGGTAAATAATTAGTTATCAGAGATTGGGTGGCAACCAAAATATGCAACAGTAGCTGTGACGTGATGAAAACTTTCGCCAAAATCATGATTGCAAAATTTGATTGATTAAGCTAGACGTTTGCCAAAAGCCGATCTTCGTTGTGTTTAAAGGTTAAAATTCATTATTAAATGAAATGATTAATGAAATATATTATGTATATGAATATGAGTATATATATGTCTAGACTTTATCTTCTCCACATTGATGGTGAATTGTGCAAGGCCATAGCCATAGAAATAGCTGTAAAGCTGTGCTTTTTTATGTGCGTGAAAACAGATCTTCTTATTCTCTCCATGCTGAGTCAATGCTCCTGCTGCGCTGATTTAAATGATTTCACTCCTTGGCGTGGCTCCACAGTTAGATATTCTGGACCATGACGTAATTTGAATATTTTTCGCACAGTTGTAAATTCCACTATTATGGCCTTGAAGAGGGTAGGCCGATAATATATGAAATACGTTCAAATCGGACCACTAAAAAATATATGACTTTCTATATATTGGTGGAAAATGTTACATCGAGCATTATACCTATGAATATTTAAGCAAATGGCGGGAGAGCACGAGTACCGGGCCATAGCAGTTGCCAGGCAATGTGCATTTTAGGTCACAGGGTAGGAATAAACGACGACAAGATCGAAGAGATCGCAGAAATTGGATAATTCGTGTTATGATATAGAAGATATCAATCGCAAGCAAATAAATAAGCTTGATTTCTCTTTCTTTCACATGATATGTAATGCAATTATACTCTCTTATATACTCGCAATTCTACCAAGGAAATTGTTGAATGACTTTTGAGACTTCTCTGTGGGCATTCCTTGTACCCAACATTCACAGAGTTTTCATTAGTATTCAAAACCATTTATTTTGTGAAAAGTGTTTTATTTTCCTTTTTGGATGCATTCACTATAATTACTATAATATTTTACCAGACATAACTTTGTCATAAAATTCCCCTATAAACTCGCTTTTCATTACATTCTTGACTTCAAGGATAACGAAGATTTCACCAGCCGGTCGCGCACTTAACTGACATTTTCTCGTTATTATGAAATCTTCCAATCTATCACACATTTCTTACCCATCTGCTGGCACTGAGGCAAAACGCTGCTTAACCCCAATTGTGCTTGGCTTTCATACTGATGGCGACAATAGTTTACTTTCTCAAACAATTGCCTGGCGTCTGCAATACGCGAATTTTATATCCAAACTAATCCTAATGAAAAAAAAAACAATCTTTACACTCTAAACTCTAATTAACGTCTCGTGTGTGGAGTCTGGCTGAAAGATAATTCGTTGGGCTTGTTAAAATTGTTTGTAAAGCCGTCTTGGTAAATACTATTAAGTGTCTTATAGCTGTGCTCATTCTGTCTGTCTTTTTCAAATGTGGGCTTTTAAACATATTTTGATACCCTGCTGATGGCACAGGTTCAAAGAGTATGATAAGCTTGGGTAAAGTAAGAAGGGACTTTCATAGGCAGCAGACCTAACCATAGTTGTTATAAACGTTGAGGTTTTCTTAGATATAATGAATATTTAACAGCTTTCAGTACTTTACTCTTAGATAAGATGATTAATTTAAGAAGAACGTTTCAGTGGTTCCTAATACCTTATTCGTTTTTTATAAGAAAGAAGAAGTAGAGGAAGTATATCGAAGGGCTACCACCACTCTTTCATTTTCTCATCTAGAATCTAGAATCTCATCTAGAATTGATATTGATTAAATCGTTAACTTCCTTTAGTTCTTCTGAACATGTTCAAAATGCTCTTGCAAATCTGAAAATTTCAAACGTTTCTTTGCGATTTCTTTACATTTTCTTAAGTCAAAGAGAGGAATGTGAAACATGAAAACAGAGCATCTCAAAGTCGAGCGCTCTCTATTACCACATGCCTACTTTATATTTTTGTGTTGGGAACACGTCTGAGATACAAGTACTTCTTCTCTTCGGATTTCAGTTGAAGATCTTCTACCAAAAAGACAGCGTCGTGCAATTAGCAACACTTTAAAGCTGCCTCTCGGTACTTTATGGTCTTTTATTATTATTAATAATTCCGTTTTATGCAATTTAAATCCACCACCGCCACCTAACAGTTCTTTGGCTTCGTTTTGGTTCGTGTTATTGTTGCTGTTGTATTCATTGTTGCTGTTGTTATGTTTTTAATGCGTTTCAACTTCCGGTTAAAATCATAAAAACCAAAACAAAATTGCTCCTCGTTATATTCCTCTAGTTGCTGACGTTGTTGCTTCGGGTTTTTTTTGGTTTACTTTTATTGTTGTTGTTGTTGTTGATGTTGTGTTTTGCTACTGTTTTAACACCTCAGCTTAGTCTTTTACACACTTGAACTTAACATCGTTTTTATATGCGAGTTTTTCTTAATAATTCTTTTGGTTTTTATGTTTTACATTTTGTTGCATTTCATGTTGTTACAGCTCTATGGCGTTAATTGAATTTGCGGCAAGGCAACGCCTTTGCTTGCCATTGTTTAAACCTGTGCCAACATCGGGCCTTCCTATATAAAAGTTGTTGTGGTTCTGCTGCTGTCTTTGACTTCTTTGGTAGATGCTTTTTAGCCATACCCATGATTTGCATTTTCAGCTGCTTAATCTTTGGCTGAGTTTTAATTGTTTTTTTCAATTTACATGCTTGAACAGCCAAGGAAAGGCGTGTGCCTAATTGACTAAGAATTAACTTAAAAAGGCAACAGCGAGAATTTGCCAATAGCATAAAAAAAGCAAAAGTAACTGTAGTTGTAAACCTAATAACTCTCTGTTATGATAGTTTTTCTTTATTCGCAGTCAGTGAGGTATAGATAGCTTGACCGTGAAATACTGTAGATACCAGGCCAGACCACGAAGAGATTGTATTTAAGCTAAGAGCTTTAATCGATAGAAGCTTTAACTTATCGCGCGATCAGGTCATTTTTAAAGTTATGAAGTTTATGCTATTCCTGCTAGAGTATTCAAGACTTGCTTATATTTGTTGTTGCGATAGATAACTTGCGATATTCACTTTAGTGTCATCATGTTGTATTTGTGCTATATGATATAGTTGTCCGATCTGAATAACATTTGTTTTGTGCATGTGGGACCCTTTCAAATGGGTAAAAACCCAATTTCGTTCGCTTTGGGAAATTTCGTTCACTCCGAAAAAATGGGTTCTATGGAGGTTATATTTGAGGAGGAGGTTATATGATATAGTTGTTCAGTTGCTGTAGATGCCTCTAAGACACATAAACACCAAATTTGGTTTAATATCAATGAAAAACAACCCTAAAAAGTGGGCAAGATCTGGGTTTTCATACACCCGGACGGACAGACGGACATGGCTAGATCGACTCGGCTTGTCGCGCTGATCAAGAATATGTATACTCTATGGGGTCGGAACGTTTCTTTCTGCTCGTTACAAACAATGCCGAATATTTATACCATAGGTACAATGCTTCGCCAAATTTTTGTATTATCACATTTGGCACAAATGTAGTAGCATTATTTTTACAACTAACCCTTCACATCAGCCAAGTTTCAAACCAACGCACAGAGACATAATATATTTGCAGAGATCTACGTATTGCAAACCATAAAGAAAATTCGTAGAAATACTTTTTGATTTCACCTTCTCCAAATGCAATAGCATTATTTTTATAACTAACCCTTCACATCAGCCAAGCTTCAAACCAACGCACAGAGCCATAATATATTTGCAGAGATGTAAGCATTGCCTACTTTCAGGCTGTACACATAAACTGCATCAATGCTTTTGAGTTTGTTCAAAGTAAATGTGAAAGATATATTTATTTTGTGTTTTTAATTTAAAATTTAATTTAATTTTTGCCTTTGTACAAATTAAAAACATATTGATTTCGTGCAATTGTCGTTGCATATTAAATAGAAATTATAGCATGTCTAAAAAGATTTACGATTTACAAACCTATATATATATATATAAGTAGAGGGGAGTTTACTAGCTTGCTAAAATTGGGAAATGTTTACATTTGGAACAGATTTTGCGCCATTAATAGTGGTTCATACATATTTTTTTTACGTACATTTTCTTTTATTAAAGTTTTTGTATTTTTTTGTAAAAATATTAAAGCAAACATTATACATTATATCGATTAAACATATGTTATTAACTTAGTGCGCTTTGGGGGGTTAATGGTAATGGGAATTGACTTCTTTTGTTTTTTGTTAATTGCACTAAAACGTCTGCCAGAGTTGATCAGCTGCTATTCTCCTTACAGTTTCAAACTGCTTCTTCTATACATTTCTTGCTTAGGGGGATTTTATATATTAATTATGTATACAAAAAATGTAATATAATATACGAACTAATTAGATAAAAACTGCACCCCAGTTTTGGCACACATTGGATAGTTGTTGTTAATGGAGTTTGCTCTTTGAAGTTGCTGTGTTTTCTTGCTTAACATTAAAATGTACCTGCGTGGCTATAATATATACAATTTGTAATTATATTTATACGCTGCGATACGCGTATAGAGTGTGCTATATTACATTATAAGTATATGCATAATGCTGCTTTCATAAATATGCATTACAAACTGATTTGTATAACAAAATAAAAAAACTGCCAACTTAGAAATAATTAAATATTTATATATATGTTTATGACCAAATTTTGGTAGTAAACTAAAAAACAAGAAAACTTTACACACATAATTTTCATTATTGCTTAGAAAACGCCCTTTAATTCAATTATGTTGAACTGAAAATCGTATCAAATTTGTAGGATATTTTTAGGGCAAAAGAATATGACGTTTTCGTATCGAAAATGAAAACTAGAATTGTTCTGTTTACATTTTATAACAAAGCTTAGTTCGAAATGACAAAATTCTTAGGCAAATATTTGCTGTTTTTGTATAGAATACTTTGGGAGAAGATTTTAATATTTCATAGGGGAGTAAAAGAAGAAATATATATGAAATTAGATTGAAATTTCAAGACAATTCTTGGAAGTAACTTTTGAAAATTTTGCATAAATTTTATTTTATTGAATCGCGATCGATATTAAAGTTGTTTCCATGGTCCACGTACTTTCAGTCTATAACAATTAGCTCTCACATCTATGAACGCTCCTTAGATCTCTTCATCGCCGAAGATAACTCCAGAGTATCGCGAATGTCACCACCAAACTTATAGTGGAAGAGACGGAAAAACGTATTGGAGACAAACTTGTAGAAGTTTTAATCTCTAAACTGTTGGCTAGAGATTAAAAAGTCAATCTGCAACTGACAAGTAACATCGGTTTCAGAGAAGCCTTCAATGAAAGCCCAAACATACTATATTGAAAAGTCAGAAAATATTTGTACATATAATTTGAATATTTGAACTTAGCTTTGCCATTCGAATATTTAAAATGTTTTTAAAAGTGGTTTTAGTTTTAGTTTTCGTTTCAGTTTCAGTTTAATTGGTAACTTGGCGAGACTCAATTGGCTCAGTCGATATTATATATAGAGCTCTGATCTGGTTGCCACTGTTGTGGTAAATGCAACTCAGAACAAGGCTGTTCCTCTCCTGCCTTTGCTTCCTTTACACGCACACTCATATACACACACACACACATACACACATATACATACATATATGTGCGACTAAACTAGGCTAACCGCATTTAGGTCTGTTAACTCAATCGTTGGCCATGCAATAGCCCGAATAGGTCTGTATGTTATCCTCCAGAAAACTTTCTCCAGCAATCACGCCGGACTGTGTGTGATGATTGGGACAGCGGTGACCCTTGGGGCATTGGCAAAGGGAATTGATGTTGACCTCATCGAGAAACTCCTGGCGTTTTCGCACCGTGAACAGTTTGCAGGGTTGCTTGCGTTGGCAACGTAATCGCTGTGGATGGCCGGAGGATCAGTTTGTTGTTTCATTTGATAAGTTCAAATTGTAGTTTACTTACCGTTAGGGGCGAACAGGCAAACAGATATCGATAGCCTGTGCTGCCATCTGAGATGGGCTCACGCTTGGTCAGATATGTGACGGAGTTCTTGGGACAGCGACAGTGTACAATCTGCTCGGTCACATTCAGCTCAGCCGCCGTAGTCAAGGTCCAAGTGTAGTCACGGAAATGTCTGACAAATTTTAACAGAATCAAATGAGTAACTGTGGTTTATATAGTCTATCCTTAGCTACTTACTTGCAAACAGGCAACTTGTGCACCGGCTGGCACATTTTATAATGCCTGGTCTTGTCGGCTATGGTGTGGCCATCTTCCACGCCCAGGCTGCTAGGACAGCCACTTATATAGCTAGCTGTCTCCTTCAGTCCACGATGTCCTGAGTGTCGCATGTGTGCCGTTGCACGAGGCGGCTCATGTGGAAACTCATTATCGGCCAGCTCTTCAAACGACTGCGGCAACGCATCATTATAATCCGGCGATATCTCTGCATAGTCAGTTGGTGGCAGGTGCAAATCACCCTCATAGACAGCGCCCAGTTTCTGCATCAACTTCTTTATATGCAGATTTTCGAATTTCTTATCCTGAAACTCGCCCAGCAGCAAGCGTTTGTGCTGCAACAGCTTCTCCTTTTCATAGTAGCTTCGATACTTGCTGTTGCTGCTGCTGCTGCTGCTCACCTCCTGATGGCTGTGATGATGCACTATGACATTGTTCGGCATGCGATTGGACTCGGGACAGCGACATTGACGCTCAATCCAGGGCTTTTCATATAGATCTATCTTGGAACAAACTGCATTTGGGGCACAGATGGGCAGATCATCTTCGGACTCCTAAAAGGGAAGAACAAAGTTGAATGTTTAACAATTTTGTGGCATACTTTTGGGCGGTAAAATATAAATTTCTGTGAAATGGAAAGGTTTTCGCAGAGTTTAATGTTAGTTTAGGAATTTCTTTGATTTTGCTCGTCTAGCAGACCTGTACCACTCTCTGCTCCTGGCCATAGTACCTCTGTTGCTTCTAATTCTAATGCAAAAACCCCTTAATTGCCCCAAATTTGCATATCAGTTAATGATTTTTACGTGCTCTGCTTGCAATTCCATTCAATATTTTACGACAAAAGCAAAAGCTGACAATAATGTGCACGCACATGTGGACGACCGATTCCAAGCACCATTCAGAGTATTATTATTACTATGAAGGTCTCATCGTCGCAGCATCTTCGAGGTCTCTCCCGCCTTCTTCTACTTCAACAAAGTGAAAGGCAGCCCCGTTGTTGCTTGGGGTAAACACTAGATGAAAACCTCCTTGCTACTGGTCTTTAGACCAACACTTGCAACTTGATTAACATAACTACATGGTCCGCACATATCCACAAACATACAAATACTTCTGCCAAATAAGATTGTCTATGTTTCTATGGGTGTTGTTTTGTTTGTTTGAAGCAACCCACATGCAAAGGGTGACCCAAGATGTTCTCATTTTGATAGAAAGAACAGTTTTTGGAAAAGTAAGATGATAAATAGATTTTAGGCTATATATGGAATAGTATACTTGGCGAATGGAAGCCAAGATGTCAATGGCATCCCAAAAGAATTAAATCCATCGGCATTAAATCACATGATCTTGTAGACCAATTGTAAATCCGGAAATGGCTTATTCTCTAATTGAATTAGTTGTAGATCTGTCTTGTTCATTACCCGCCTCCTTAACTTACAATCAAGGCATTAAAATGTCATATTGAAGACAGATTTTGAGCTCCATATCTTCAGAAGAGAGCTGCGGTAATGTCACTCCACTTCAATAATCCATTTCACATTGTTAAATCCTTTTTCTCTGAACTTTATAGATCAGTTTTTCCGCCATTAGCACACACCCATTAAAATGAAAGTAAACCTCAATCGGGTAGATGTTTTGGACACCCTGTATCTTTATATTTGAGTCTTATATGCAAACACCTCAGCACAAAATAGCAAATACTTTGCTTTAATTGAATTCAAACGCTTTATTCATATGAGCTGTGAGTCCAAAGTTATCCAAAGCTATCTCTGGACTGTTTGACTATTGTGTTTACTTAATCCTTTGTGCACATAAAAGCTTATGTTATTGCTTGGTTGATGTTGTTGTCCTTTCGTCCTGGAGGACACACAACACATATAACATAATATAAAACTGAACTAGCAACTGGGGCTTGTGTTGTCTCTGTCATTTGGTGCTCCACTTGAGGCTGTACCCTATTGCTCCTTCGTTGCCCCATTGTATCATTGTCTTGGCCCATTCAGTTTTATTGTGCCTCTCAATGGCGACAACAACAGGTTTCCAATGAAATTATCGAAGGCAATCAATTTTTTAAGTGGAACTTCGTTTTCAACGCTCACCTTTTTTTGTAGTCCTCTTTGAATTTTTCGGGTTTTTGTGAGCCTTTTGTTTGGTTTCGATTTCAATTTTGGTGTGTTTTTCTATTTCTTCACTCTGATTTTGTATTCAAATTATTTTTATAATGAAATCAATGAGACAAGTTGCACCTGCTCGTTGTTGCTTGATATTGATATTCAGAACTGTAGATCTACCTGAGGCGCGTCCTTTTCTTTTTGGGTTCCAGAGGGCAGGCTGTATTTCCTCTGCCAAAACCGGAAGTCCGGAAGTGATTTAGTGCCCCTGGCCCAAGGCAGCAGGCGGAAGTAAATAACACACTCACACACAAACATAGAGAGTGATGCATACTAATACTTAGCCACTCAAACACTCACATATTGGTACACTCATAAGTGCGTCTTTAAAAAGGGATTAGCAGAGGCGGACAGGCAGGCAGGAAGTCCAAATCCAAAGCCAAACAGGTTGCCTGTGCTGACCTTTTACCTTTTGCTCAATTGGTTGTTATGTTTCTCTATCTCTCTTTCTCTCTATTTTGAGCTCTCTCTCTTCCTCTCTGCCACACTACCCATTTCTGCTTTTGCGGAAGTGCTTCCTTGTTCCTTGTTTTTGTTGTTTTTTCGCTTACGTTTGTGTTTATTAGTTTCATTTACTTCCGTTTAGCCGTTTCCTTTATGTCAGCTCATGCTTGCATTACTTCCGCATTTCGGGCTTTGGCGTTTCCCACGCCATTTTGACCTACTTTAGTTGTAGGGATGCGCTATATATACTATCTACATGCCATTAGTAGACACCTGCTTGTGCAGTTCCTGTTTCATACAGGCTGCGTTCTGTTAACCCTTTGTTGACAGTTTGTTTTTTGTGTTGTGTTATGTTTTGCTTTCATATTTCTGCCAAGAGCTTCTGCTCAGCAGGAGCATTATTGAGATTCCTGAAGCCATTGTCCTGACAGGATACGATTTAATATGTATATACATGGTATGAGCATGTACATTGAGAGAAATATTGTCTCGGAAATGAGTTGGGTTTGTAAATACGAGGTTGAAGTAGAAATTTTGATTTGGAAAACGTGTTCTAAGTCTTAAAATATTTAAAGAAATAAATTGTTGATTGGAATTCAGGCTGCTTATATGCTTCATCATTCAAGATCATCAATATTGGTAACAAATAATACCGATTTATTCTTAATTACTTCAGTAATCAATTGTACTCTTTAAATCTCGAGTAGAATTCTTAGAAATAATCTAAATCAGATATTAATCAAACTATCAAAAAGCTTAACGGCTAACAAGTCTATTGATCAGCAAATATCATACTGCTGTCTCTCAAGAACATTTTGGGAGTTGTAAGAGAAGCTGAGTGAAGGGGACCCATAAGTAGAGAATTTGAGTTTTTGTTAACTTCTTTCAAGAAGTTCTTAGCAATTTACTTAGTCTTGTTTCTAAGTGTATGTAAGGACCTCTAGGGAGCTCTGCACTGTAAGCAGCGTGAGAAATTCTTTGAAATTCGAGCATGTTTATTGAGACACGCTCGCGTTTCGGTTTTGTTTTATTTTATTTTATTTTTTCCTCGTCTGGTTTTCCCCCTTTTGTTGTTTTTAGTTGTTGAGAACTTCAAAGACTAGAGGGGGGCCGCGCATCGTCTTACGCAAAGGTCCGTTAGAGTTTGATGATGTTTTACATATTGATAAGTATGCACGTTGTTTTGTATTGGGCTCTGAAACTAGAAGAGATGTCCCAACACATTCCATTGGCATGTGCTCATCCAAAAAAAATGAGGCTGGGCTGGCAAACCCAAACAGATAAACAAGCGTCCGAGCCCACAAAAAGTTTATAAGAAGCGAAGCAGTAAAAGTTGCCAGCAAAAGAAAACAGAAAACCAAGACACATACATACATACATACATGCATACATACACACATATATGCCGGATTTCCGGTTTAACAGCAAGAGATGTTGAAGGAGAGAGAGAGAGAGTCAGGCAGAGGGAGACAGGCGAGTGGGGCGTATGGAGCTGCTGCTGCCACACTTTATAATTTACTGAGCTCTGCTCCATTCAGCCAATTCAGCACGCTCCACACAAACAACAGCAACAACAACAACAGAAACAACAAGAACAACAATTAGCCTCATGTGTCAAAGTGCAAAAGAAGCGACGACCAGAAGCGGAAGTTGAGAACGCGCCAAAGACAATGAAAGAGTTGCCCGCCGCTGCTGGGCGTGTGTGGAGCTGTGCTGGCCAGCTGTGTCTGTTTGTCTGTGTTTGTGCAACGTGATGCGGCAATCATTGGCCAACTTTTGGCTGACTTTTGATTTCAATGAAAGCGGGCACACGCACAGTCACACTCACAAATAACGGAGTGTAGTACGGAGTGCGGTATCAAAGGGTTTCCAATGCTTGCGCCCTCTGCTGCCCCTCTTTAATTGAATTAAATTAACCCCAACACCAACCCACAGCAAGAAAGTAGCATCATTCCTCGCCAGCTTCATGTCATCGTCATGCCTCATGTGGTTGCGCTTATGCTTGGAATTCTCATCGCCTTCACAAGAGATGCTCGCAGCACCGGAAGCAATAACAACAGCAAAAACAACAAAAGTAGCGTTTAGATGACAATGACTTACACAATTTTGCAGAGGGGAGGTGAGGCGGTGAGGCAGGGACTCTGGTAAAGTTGAGATGCCAAGCAGTAGCTGCATTGCATTGCTGGAATGCCAATGTTGTGCTTACTTGTGAGATGCCTTTTGTCATAAAAGCAGGGGCAGGGCAGCTGCTTGAGGGAAGCCTTACTCTGGCAGCTAAACAATTGTGAAAACGTTGATCTAGAATGGGCAAAGTTGTAATAAACTAAGGTCTATAATTAGGAGTAGCTCTTTCAAATTTATATTATTTTATGGAATTTTTATAATAAAACAAGAAAAGCTAAGTTTCCCTATTAAAAAAAGAGTTTTGTTATCCCAAACGAACTCTGAATATAAAATCCTTATCTTAAACTTCCACACATTTTGATCGCAATTCACTGCAGATTATAGAATATAGAATCAATTCCAACCTGCTAGAGGGATAGAGAGAGCAAGTCCTGTGTACTGACTGCTGTCTGTATCCCGATCTGCACCTGCTGCTATCAATAACGTAATGCTTGACATGACGTGACAAATCTAACAAAGGACAAGCCAGCTAAGCCACAAAGAACAGGACTGAGAATGAAGAGCCACGGCTGTTGCTGTTGCTGTTGTAGTTGCAGCATTTTGCCAATCAGTGACATAAATTTTGGAATACCGGAAGAGCCGAGTCGATGCTGTTGCCTAGGGTACTCCGCTCACCAGTTGGCTCAGGATGACGAGCGTTGGCCTTGGTGTTGCTGTGGTGTCTGTTTTGTGTGTTTCTTGGTTCCCATGAGGGCGTTGACGCACACGAACGACGAACTTAGATCGCATCATATCGTATTGTATCTCCTCGGAATAGATCCAGATCCGTTGCCAATCCCAAAACCGAAACCGTTAGCAGCTGATGGCAGCCGTCTGGCACAAGTGTGTGGCAGGTAGTTGTTACCCCTGTTCATGCCGCTCCTACCAGCAACCCCTACACCTACCCTGGCTGCTGCTGTAGCTGTGTTATCTTTTGTCTGTGCGTTAATGATTTTTCTATACATTTCCTTTTCACATTGTTTTCCCATTCCGACAGCCGAGCGGGAAAGAGCTAGAGCATGTTATGCAATCTGGCGTTGTCGGCACATGTGGCCATGTGTAGCGTTTGGAGTTCGAAATCAAAGCGGAAGTGCGCCCAACTCAGGCATAGGCTCAGCCTCAGCCACTGCTTGCTTGGTCACCTTGCTTGCTGATGCTGAGGCTGCTGCTGTTGGGCTGACAGAGAAAAGTTCCCACTGTTCTCATACCCAATCCCAATCCCATTCCCATTGCCGTTGTACTGTTTACACGAAAATTCAATTATAATTGAAAATTGTTAACAGAGCGGAAGTGGCATAAGCAGTAAAGTAGCACTAGCTGCTGTGCTCTTCTTCATCTTGTTCACCATTTCTACTTCCAATTCTGGCTAAAGAAGCTGCTGACAGAGACGCCTCTGCGGAAGTCACGCGGAAGTTGTTTGGTCAGCAAAAGCACAGAAAGACTTCCGTAGAAATATATTGAAAATTGTTTTTTTTTTTTTTTATTCAAGTACCTAAGGTCTTCACCGTAGGTTATTGCCATTTGTTCATTGCATTTGGTATATAGAGAAAAATTGATAAGATATAACTACAGATTCTGCGGTTTGGATACATGTGGTTGATACTATATGAAATGTTTGTGATATGATAATGAACTTAATTAGAATATCACGTATTGGTTTGTAGAATTATCAAATTTAATTTTTGATTCAATTTATAAAAAAGAATTAGTCTTAAGATGATTTTTTCATAAAAACTTGGCTTTGCTTTATATGAACATTATGATATAAGCCAAGAGATGCTAGATTTATCCATATTCATATAAATGAGAAATGCTTAGAGAACTTCATGACAAAATGAATAAACCAATTTGTGAATGTTTTAAATATACCAAAATCCTTTTGGTGTTTTCTGAGAGTTTTTAAGTTTCTGGGTTGGTCATATGTAAATACATTTTATGCACGATTTTCGGTGGGATATTGGAATTGAAATTCTCTTCAAATTTTAAAGGTTCACACAGATATAACAGAGGATCGCTTTTTAAGCAAGTAAATTTAACAGTCGGTACTCTGCATAGAGTTTCTATTATTATTTTTCGTTTTAAGAATTTCCAGTGAAAACTGTTAAGCTACGCTGAGGTGACCTAAGCCGAAGGTCATGCCAGGCGTGGCCAAGTGAGGGCCGGAAGTAAGCAAATTTCTTTTTGTTTTTGTGTTTGTTCTTGTTTCATTTCTTAGATTTTGGTCAGAATTTTTGCATAACCCAGTCGTGCGGGCTTGACCGTGCCACTTTTACGCGCCTTAACGGAAATATGCCAACCGCAGCAACAAAAGCAACAATAACAACAACGACAGCAACAACAATGCTGCAAAAAATTTCATTCATAAAAGTGCAAAAATGCCAAAAGGAAGCAAAAAGCGGCAAAAAAAAAACGAGAAAAGATCGGCGGGGCGCTTGTATGGTGGGTAGGGGGGTAAACTGGTTTCCCGGCAACCGCAGTCGCTGTCGCCGCAGCCAATTGCAGCCGTAGCAGCAACAACAGCAACAACAGCAACAGCAACATCAACAGCAACTTTGGCTTTTAGTTGTCCATTGTTGTTGGTTGATTTTTGTGTAGCTTGTTGATCGTCACAATTAATGAATGTCTTCTACGCACACGGACATCCTAACCTAACCACAGCTAACCACATCCACATGGCCACATCCTCATCCGCAGCTTTAGCTACAGCAACAGCCTCAGCTGCTGCCTCAGTTGCTGCTGGGGAACGGAAAAAACCAATTCATTCATACAGTCAGTCAGTCAGACAACAACGTGGCATAGTTGCTGTTGTTACTGTTGCTGCTGTTGCCTTTATAATTGTTGCTTTGGCCAAAACCGCAAAATGTTGCTGGTAAGCATGTTGACTATAAACATGTTGCTGTTGGTGCTGTGGCAACTTGGCGACAGCAACAGCAGCAACAACAGTTGCTTGCTGCTGCCGCGACTTGTTGTTGCCGCTGGCTAACTTCTGTAGTTGTTGCTGTTGTTGTCTCCTTTTACGCTTAACAGCTAAATAAATAAATCTTCGACTACAATGCCGACTATTTCTTTATGTTGCTGTTGTTGCTGATGTTGCTGTTGTTGCTGATGTTGCTGTTTGAAGTTTTTTTTTGTTATTTTTATGAATGAATGCTGCCCCGATTGATTGAAAATATATATATATATATAGATATATATATAAGTATTTGGCTGTGCTGTTGCCATCCAAATTAGCCAGAATTTAAAAGTATTTCAGCTGTGCTGACAATTTCTGAACATTGCTATAAACAAAAGGTTTAGTCAGTTTTACAATTAAAATGGGATACCACAACTTGCGGACATTTAAGTAGTTTTCTTATGATATGTGACCCCATCAGACAACAGTATGCTAGTAAATAATATTTCCTCAAGGGTATTTGAGCTTCGGTTATCTCGCTTGCTCATTTGGTTTTTGTTTATTAGTCGCTCGCTTTGTCGGCTAATTAGGAGCAAGTTGTATTGAACCGCCCAGTCCGCTGTCTCAGCACACTATTTGTTGTTGTTGTTGATGTTGTTGTTGTTGGCGCGTGAGTTTTATGAATGAATGAAAGCAACTACAACAGATACACAGCAGCAACAGCGCAGTACTCGCTACGTTTTTGCGTATTTATAGTTGAATTTAATTTTTTCTAGCTCGTCAGTGTAAACAAATGCGCCTTTGGCACGTAATTAGCACACTTACACAGCACAGGCCGGCAGGCAGGCCGATCTTTAGACACGGCGTATACTCAATATCAACATCAACAGACAAATTGGAACGTGTCCAGCGGTTCAATGTTCATCCAATAACTGTAACAAGGTCTTGGCTGTCGGCAACGGAAACGCTGCCCCAGAGCCAGCCAGATTTCCGCTAAATGAAACCAAACCAGCGGCTATTGATGCTTAAATTTTGTTTTGGCATTTTTGGGCTTCTTTTTATACAGAGAAAAAACTTAAAAAAATCTATAATATAAAGTTGACTTAAGGCGCGCGCCAGCTAAAAAAAAAAAAAAAATAAATGTCGAGAGGCAATTGCCTCGACAGACTCCGACAACAACAACAACAACAAGATATATATAATGTATATAAAAAAAGTGGGCAAACTAGTTTTTTGGTATCCCAGCATCCGTTGGCTCAGGTTGTAGTTGTTGTTGTTGCTGCTGCTGCTGCTGCTTTGAGGCATTTTTCTGAATGGAGCTCTCTGAATTGTAGACTTGAAATCTGTTTTTGTTGTTGTTGTTGTTGAGGTGAATAATTGTGCTATGTTGTTGCTATCAATGTTGGGCTTGTTGTTGTACAGTTTTATGCTAATTCTACGCCTAGACATAATACATACATACATAATACATATATATATATATATATATGCAGACATACTTAACCGATATTGCTGATGTTGCTGTTGTCGTCTACACTTTGCTGCTAACATTTGTTATTGTCTTTTTTGTGGTTTCTTCGCTTTTTTTCTTTGATTCACATTGAATAATTTCTAAATTTAGCATAAATAAAAAATTCCGCCATCGTAGAAAGGCAGATAAGAAAAGACAAAATAAACTTATTTACAAAAAAATATATGCAAAAAGACCATAAACTTTGAGTTGTTTTCATTGTGCTGGTCATAGAGCAGCAATTTAAATTTGTTGATTTTCCAGAGAAACATGAAATCAGATAATGAATTTCAAAATAATCAATGTTCATGCTAAAATCATTTGAAAGCTATGGAGCTGCTAAGTTAAGATAAACTTTGGTTTAGCTGATCGCTGATCGATTCATAGTTGTTGACCTTGAATAGCGCATCAAATGACACTTAGTGCATAGTATATATGCATACAGATCCATAGAAACAGCAACATGACAATTAGTTAACATTAAAGTTGTCTTCGTTTATGAATGTCAAATGTATTGATTAGCATAAAATTACAAAAATAATGGCGAGGTATATAAAAATATTTAAGGTTGTAAGATATGAATGATGGGATATCTCGAGTCAATCGATGCTAACATACTTTCATAGAAATTTGTAATACATAAAGTGGCAGCTGTGTTTTATCATATGATTAAGAGAACTATGGGAGCTTATGGTAGGATTTACTGCAATGAGCGCAATGTCCTGCTAATTCTTATAGGAATCTTGAGATTTCGATCCAATTAGGTTCATTTACAAGAATAAATCCAAAGTGAGGTTACTGGCAGAACACGAAGTTAAGTAGAGAAAAGCATTGTTTAACTAAAGTCGAATGAAAACAAGATCCGCACTGCATTCAACGAGCTCGATGTTATGCGTATAAATGTGACTATGATGGCTTTGCCAGATAGATTTATTGAAATTTGCCCTACTCTTTTTTGAACTAAACGATTCTTACATATCTAAATCATCTTCATTCTAACCATCTAAATAACAAAGTAGCTCAAATTTGAAGAATTGATCACGAAATTAGTCCAAACTTCTAAATATACAAATTTTCAATCCTGTACTAAGAAATTCTGTTTAAAATCTGATAAGACTGACAAATAGAACTATTTTATAGGTTAATATAATATGTTTACCTAAATGCTCTACAAATACTGTGACAGAGTTATAATGAATTATTGCTGTTGTTCCTACAGCTATATTGCACATACGCCTAGTTAGGCTGCATCGCCTACATTTGATAAGCTTTTTGTTGTTGTTGGCACGCCCACTCCAAAGGAAAAATAATAAAAGGCCATATTCACACCTGGCTGCATACACCACTGCAACAACAACAAAATCACCCACGTGTCTCAAGCTATAACAACAACAACAACAACAAGTTAGCTAGCAACAGAAAAAACAAATAGCAAGAGAGGGAGGGAGAGAGAGAAGATAGTAGGAATGAGCGTGTTCAAAGTAAAGAGTGTTGTAGATGTTTATGCTATGGTCACGCTTGATTTGTTCATGCATTTTGTCAGTCAATTTCAATTTCTAGACTCTACCTCTCTTGATTTCAGCCACCGCCTGGCTGCCTGCCTCTGGCCCTGCCTTTAGCGCAGCCCAACTTTTGGCCATGCCACGCGTATCAAGACAAGTTGTTTAGGCCAAATATGCGTAGCCGATCTGTTTGTATATGGCCAACAAATTGCCGATGTTGCTGGTAATTTTTGTTGTTGTTGCTATTCCATTGATTCATTCATTAATTCATTCCGTCAGTCAGTCAGTCATTCAAACATTTCGATGGTCTGTCGCTTTGCCATTCATTCATAGATTGACTTGCCCAGCGAAGCGCAACAAAACGTCGCTGTTGACGTCAACGTCTCGCTGCTGACGTCGCAGTTATCAGAGTGTTGTTTTTGTTGTTGTTGCTGCTGCTCATCAACGTTTACGTTTTCATTCATACAAGCCGTCTTCTGCTTCCTCTTCTTCTTCTGCACACACACTCCCCACACTCTCATTCAACGTTGCCGTTGCCCTGCTTGCTCCTCTCCCCATCCGCAACATCAGCAACATCAGCACACCATCAGCAACGCCATCAGCCATCGTCGTCGTGGTCGTCGTATTTCATTCATGAATTTTCTTTCATTCAGCTTTGGCCTCCGCCTCTCTCTCTCTGACTCTCCTCCCTGCCTCTCTAGCAGCTCTAGCAGCTTCGTTCCTGTCCATCAACAATGTTGTTGTTGTAATTGCTGTTGTTGCTGTTGAAAACGTTTTTAAATACCGGAACTGAATGTTTAGCGCTTTTAAGCATGGGAACTTTTTGTTTTCTTCTGAAAAAGTTTTCTCTCCCTCTCTCTCTCTCTCTGTTGCTTTTTCTCTATCATGCTAGATGTTTTGCACTGAAGGCAGTTTCAAGGCAAGTTCCAAAACAACAGAAATTCTTGAACAATATAGCTATATCTATGTGGGTATTCTATGTGCCTTTGTCTATTTTAGGTGTTGTTGTTATTGTTGTTGTTTGTTGTTTGTTGTTATTTTGTATACCTTTAAAATTTATTACAGACATTCAGATTTCGAAATTTATGGGCCACACTACTGATGGGGGATGGGGGATGGGTATGCGAGAGCCAAAACTATGAACCATGATCACAAACTCTGGCAATGGGCACATCAGCTAAGTTGCACATTTTTGTATAGAATACAGTCAGAACATAGAAAGAGATGGATGATAAAGGTATCTAACTAAGAAGAACTAGACAACTATCCTTAAAAAAGTCAAAGGATACTTTATTTCTTCTCTTAATTTAATAAGCAACGTATTCTTAGCAGAGCTCACTTGGAAATTCCCCACATTCTGTTTCTATATCCTACAATATCATCATCTATGATGCTGTAAAAATGAATGCTTGGAAGATTTGGAAACAGATTTGGAACAAAATGTAAGGCTTGCCAGATCTCTTATAAATCATATTCCATTCCACAAGCGTATGCCTGATAGACAGCTGTATTGTTGTTGCTGATCGGGTTGCTAACCGCTCACCTCTTTTAAACTATTTCTGGAAGTATTTAAAGAATAACTATTTCTTTTGTTTCTAGTTTCTTTGTAGTGTATACCATAGTCGTGTCTGTTTGTTATATTTGCCACATTTTCTAACTTGTTTATATTGTCAATATTTTCGTTTTGATTGTTGTTGATATTTCACGCCTTGGCCTCAACCAGCTAACCAGCGCAGTAACAGTAATATTGTTGCTGTGTTCAATCAAAGTCTAGGGCGTGTTTACATTAAGCATTATAGTGGTTTTTATACATGATATATGTATATATATATATATATCTATGTAGCTATGTAGCTTCTACTATGCATATTTATCCATTGAACTTTTGTCAGTTGGTTGATTTATGGTTGACCTGACCTGTGATTGAATGCTGGTGGGATATAGCAGCATTTGTAAATGTGACTTCGTGGAAAGATCTTATCCATACTCTGGCTTAATCGAAACTTGGGCTTAGTCATACTATTTCAGCTCAGCTTCACTCAGCTCGATTCAGTACTGACCGTCCCGTCCAACATATCGTGCGCTAGGCCACATTGAACTCTTGACCCATTGCGCTAATTGGTTTAGGTATCGGCACTCATATCGAGCAATTGTAGCTATATAGAATTTAATTGATGAAATGACATGGAAAACGCACACACTGGAGCTGAGTAAACGCTGCAAACAACTTTCATTTTTCATATTGTGTCATTAATATTGTTATTGTTGTTGTTGGTGTTGGTGCTGCTTTGGGGCTCCTTGTGGGTGTCAAGTGTAAAATGACTAGCTTAATAGGGCAGGGCAGGGCTAAGCTGGGCTACTAAATATAGCCAAGACCCAGCCCAAACTAACATGGGCATAAACCTGTACATATCGCTGTCGTAGCTGCAACTGTTGCTGTTGGCGTGGGCAACTGCAATTCCAGCAACAACAACAGCAACTTGCCTGGCAAGCCATTTATTGAGCTGAGCAGGTGTCTGTTTTTCTGCATTATGCAATGCTTCATTGCAGTTTGTATGTGTGTGTTATTTTAGCAGTTGCAGTACCAACATGTTGCTACTGCTGCTGCGGTGCACAATTGTGCTAGTTATTAATTGGTTTTTGAAACACTTTGCTTAGATGTTTACTCACCCCCACTTGGTAGAGAATACGTAGATCCCGTTCGCTATGCAAATGCTTGCTATTGTAGTAGTTGCGATGTTGCTGCTGCTGCTGCAGTGGTTGTTTTTGGTGGTGCACTGAGTTCGACTGCAACATTTGGCGTGCCCGGCGTCCTGTATCAGCCTGAGCATCTAGTTCGCCCTGCTCTGAAGATATGCTGTATAAAGTTAACTGTTCCTCGCCGTTTGATGGCCTAGAAGTGCTGCTGCTCCCACTGCTGCTGCTAGTTGTAGTTGATGCTGCTGGCGCACCTGCAACATCTTTGTCCTCAAAGACGGTATACTCCAAGCTCTTGTGCTTTATGTCTAAATCTGAGTTGTTCTTGTTATCTGTTGTTGTTGTTGCTGCTGCTGCGGTTGGCGTTAGTTCGTAAACCTCGAGTGGTAAACGCGTGCTGTGCGCCAGCAACGGTAGCAACAGCAGAAACAATATCAACGACGACGATGACGACGGCAGCAACATTAGAAATTGCAAGCGTGTTCGGCTCATGTTGCTATATGTGTTTGTGTAGGGGACTTGTGGTCGTTGTAACTGACACTTTTTGTGGGTTTTGTAAGCCTCTAAGTTCTCGCTTCAAATGAAAATTGCAATTGATCGAAGTTGATTTGCATTGATGTGCTATAAATAATTGTCGTTGTTCGTTGTTGCTGTTGTAGGCACTTTCGATGCTTGTCGTCTGCCTTATCACTGAACTGCTCCAATTGCAGTTGGAATGTTTATATAGCTGCTCTTCCCTTCTTGGTGTTCTATAAGCTTGGCCGATCGTGCCTGCTGCCTAGCATTTGGCCCATTGCTTCAACATGCTTAAACATTACATACGCTTGCTCCGAAGTAAAATTTCAGGTTCTGTTTTGATCGATTATCGATCACAGATCAATGCTCGTGTATGTAACTTGTAATTAAATTGACTTTGGTTTGGCTTTTCCTTTTATTATTATTATTACTATTATTTTGGTTCTGTTACAACAACAACACACTTTTCAAGTACACTAAAATCACGCGCGTCGTCCTCTTTCACACACTGTGTCGACTACACTCGTTGTGTTGTTGGTTTGGTTTGCTGTTCGTGTTCGTACTGCTCTTGGCCTGTGCACGGTTTTGGGTCTACGCTCGACAACCTCACTTTTCGAACTGATCAAACAGAACGAGGCAAACTTCAGGCCAGGCCAGGCCAGACCGGAGCAGCATGAAGTCGGCGGCAACGTCGGCGTAGACGTTGCACAGTAGAGCCGTACCACTAAAATCGCATAGAAAAATGTAAGAAGACGAAATTAAGTCTATCTTCGGCTTGCCGAAGCTCATATACCATTCACATTGCAAATATATAACCGATTCTGTGGCAGTTTCTTGGTGTAGTTATGCTACTAAGCTTCCAAGACATGGTTATATCGTCTCCCCTTGACGTGGTGATCAAGAGCTATTAAACTTTATGCTGTGCGTTGCAAACTTGCTGAGAAATTAATAAGCAAAGAAAAAACTTAATTGAACCCACTGTGCGTCGTCAACAACTTGAATGAACGAGCAGCAACGCGCAGCGCGTCAGCGGCAACAGCAACAACAACGGCGACTGAGGCATCATGACGTAGGCAGGCAGCGGGTATGGCTATGAATGAATGAATGTTGTTGCTGCCGCTGACAGTACAGCATCCAATTGTATCTGTGTGTGTGTGTTGTGTATCTATGTGTGTATGGTGCACATGTATTACAGTTTAAGGTGTTCGCGTGCTGTGCGCTAGCCCATCATGGCCTAAGGCCGCCGCCGTGCCGTGCCGTGCCGACGTCTCGACGTTGTCGCCATCCTCAACTTGGTCGTAAGTCTTGGCCGCTTCCGTTGCATCCTTTGGGCCGCTGTGGCTGTGGTGCGTTTTGTGCCGTATTTATTTATTTTTTTCGTTTTTGTCATTTTTACTACGACGGCAACCGGAAACTAATTCCTGCTTCAGCAATGTTGCCGCTGCTTTCTGTTGTTGTTGTTATTGTTGCTCAGGTTGCTCTTGTTGTGTGTTTTGTTTTGTTGTTATTTAATTTGTTATACCCTTGTTAAGGGCATTTTAATTGTATAATAATATATAACTTTGCTTAGAGTTAGTACGAAACTGAAAATATCCAAGGTTAACCTCCATAAGATCAAGGGATTCTGCACCATGAAATTGGATACTAAAAGCTCCATCACATATACGGTAAGGGTATTTAAATTTCGACAAGCCGTAATAGTCTTCGCACATGCCAAAAAAAAAAAAAACCTAAGAGCGCGTCTCTCTCTTTCTTTATGCTAGTTTCAGCTCCAAGTCCAGCTCAATGTGCAGTTCAAGCGAAAAACGCGCGCTTCGATCGAAAGCGCGCCAATTTTTATGGGCCAACCGATAAGATTTCAGTGTTTTTTCTGCATTCTGTTTGTTGATGTGTTACCTTGAGACTAGTATTCTTATATAAAGGCTATCCATTGTTTAGGCGTCTTCCATTCGCATGAAAAGTCATATGATAATACTAGCTTCATATTGTGCTCTAATCTTTTTGCAGGCAAAATGTATGCGGTAATTGGTAGAAGACATGGCAAAATCCTCTCTGGCGATCTTACCCAGGGCAGTGGTAATTTTGCAGTGACCTGCCTGCTGCCCGTCATCGAATCGTTCAACTTTGCCCAGGAGATGCGCAAACAGACATCTGGCCTGGCCTGTCCACAGTTAATGTTCAGCCACTGGGAGGTAAGTGACCCTTTCTTTCTCTATATTGTTGCTGGGCTCTGGCTCTGATCATGGCAGCTGCTGGCAGCTGTTGCGCATTTTGGCACAAGTGCGTTGTGGTCCATGTTGCCATGTGCGTGCTCTGATTGCGGTTGCCTCATAGATTGCTGCTTGGTCAGCTTAAATCTCAGCTTACGTTGTGCGTCCAACCTTCTGTTACTTTCTGCTGAAGTCTTATAAGAAAAACCGCAGCAGCATCAGCAGCAGCAGCAGCAGCAGCGGCATCCAGCAACAGTTGGACTGAAAGTTATCTGGTCCATTTGAGGCTGCAGCTGTGTGCAATATTTCAATGGCCATAACCTGCAAGATATCTGCGCGCAGAAACCCCAAGCCAGGCAGCGGCGAACCTTTTTTCTGACCTTGCGTCTTTTGTCGTGCAGCGCGGGCCACAATTAGGAGGCCACGTCGAGTCGAAGTCAATGCTTGGGGACGACACTGAAACCCAAATCGGTTTCAGTTTCCAGCCAGCGGATGAGACGAACGGATAAACTCAGCTCAAAAAATGATTAATGTGGACTAAGTACACCTAACAAAAGTAGCAGTTGAAAGTTTGCATATGAGTCCATATATCAACTTAATCTTGATTAAAAAAAAAAAACAAATTTAAACTAACGAAATGTTAAGAGTGGAAGCTTAGCTTTCCTTTTATACTAACCAAGCGAGTTCATATATTGTTTTCCGTTTCCCCGTTTCGTTTCGCACATTATGCAGCAGCACGTTTCAGCCTATGGTGCGACAGGGGCTTGCTTGCAGCATCAGCAAGAAATCTCGTAGGGCCAGTCGTTATCTTCGTTATACATCTATATCTATTAGAACTAGAGTCATTAATCCCTAGTGATATCTCTAGTGAATATGCAGATACAATTTATTTCATTATTTTTTCATGCTTCTTACACCCAGAAAGGAATTTGTGAGAGTTGTAAACATGTGTAGACCCAGTTGTCATAAAGAATGTTGCCAGAACATGCCATCAACATCGTTGCTGCGAATTTGCTTGCAAACATATTGCAGGATGATGACAAACATGTTGCAAGATGTTACCAGCAAATTCTGTGGAACTTTTCTCACTTTTAGTCACGTTATGTAGTTGCTGTTAAGTTAATGGAATTGTATTAACAGTTCATGAGATTAAAGAGATCGGGTTTGTACGCAAAAAGTGGTCTGAGCACTAGTATCTTATAGTCGGAATCCGGCTTGTTTTTATTACATTAACCTAGGCTCTTTGGTTATCTTATGAAATGAATTCGGAGCATCGAGATTCTCATAGTTAAAATGTGGTCTTAAAATTTGCCACCTGAATGTCGCGGCTTCCTTGCTGCCTTCTAAAATTTCAATGAGAAATATAGTTTTTGTCCTTTATATTTTTTTTTTGTCGCCTGTACAAATATTTCACTATGCGTGTATTTGTCTTTCGGTCTGCCTATATGTCTCTGTATTAGTGTTAGTGTGTAGAGTACGAGTATATATCGCCCAACCAATCGATAACAACAAGTTTTTGTATAATGACTTCCGGCGATTTTCTATTTCTCAGCTGAAGTTTGCCGGCGTTGTTGTGGATGTTGTTTTTGTTGCTGCTTGATGTTGTTGTTGCTGTTGCTGTTTGGGTTTTTGCTGCTTCGTATAATTTCATACGCACTTCCAGTGTCCGAGTGGAGATGGCAACTGGCAACTGGGCCCCGACTATGGCCAAGTCAGCGTCTCGGCTTGTATAGAAATCTGAACGGAAACTAGTTTACTAAATACATGTGTGCATGTATGTGTATGTACTATCATGTGTGTGTGTGTGTGTGTGTGTGCTGCATAAACTATATCAATGAAAGCAAATCTAAGCAATTAGGATACAATTTTCCTAGCTAAGACCAATAACAATAACAACAATGATTGTCATAGGTATGTCATTAGCTCTCTCTTTCTCTGCATCTCTGTGCCTCTTGTATTGTCAGTTTGCATACATTTGTACAATTATGAACAGTTATGTTGCGTCTTCCCTTCTTCATCCAAGCCTACGACGATGACAACCCCTCTCTACGCCCTTCCTTCATATGCTTGCAACCAATGCGTGAGCGTTACGACTGTTTGTCCATGCCCCATGATGTTCCGAACAGCCAGAGTCGGACCCAAAGCCAGACCGTGGGCGCAGTTGTCACGTGCCCATAATAACAACGAAGGCGGCAGCAGCAATTCAAGTGGCCCACTGGCTGGCCTTTATTGGAGAGGTAGAGGTTGGAGTAGGTGTAAGGCAGGGCTATGGGTCTATGAGGTATGAGTATTTTGATTTTCTTGTCGCATCATGGCCTACAATAAGTTCGTTAAGCTTGCGGGCATTACAACCAGGACCATAAGAATAACAACAGCTCTGCAGTTAATGCAGCCTCTGGAAAGAAACACTTGAGCAAGGACAAGAGAACGAACTATGCAGAACCATAACTATTAGATTCGTTTTGCGAAAAGTAGCAACTTCGACCTTATGAAGTAGAATTTATCTATGTATTTGTCAAAGAACTATTCATAATGTTATCAGATTGAAACCTTTACGATAGTTTTATATGGTATCCTTGTCTTGGAATTAAGGACCCCGAAAAGCTCCTTGTGATTAGGAAGACTTACTGAATATCTGAGTTTTGCACTGCCTTTGCCACTAATCAAATTATATTCAGACTGTTTCTTAGATATAAGAAACATTCCAGTCAAATATGATAGATATTTTGTTATCGATATCCATGTCGTAGAAGTAAGAATCCCTTATTAGAACTATTTGTATATCGATTTGTTTATCATTATCTTTAGAAGCCGTTGATTGTAGTTGCTACATTTATATCATCTTTAAAAACGAGTTCCTCTAAGAATTCATTATATTATTCTATTATACCCACAGAACTTGGACTTGAACCAAACAAAACCAAAGCACTTTAGTCCAGCAATCAGTATAGACTCCGGTTAACAGTGTCAAATCCCTTTTTTCTTACCAATAAATATGGCTACTGCTCTCTCTGATTTCAACTGAACTTATGCCAGCTTTGACTGACCATAGATGACTTTCATTTCTTCCATTTTTGTTGTGGCACGTAAAGTCTTAAAGGCTAATCATACATCATACACAGACGAAGCTATATGCTTGAGGTTGCATCTTTAAGATACCAAGATTCATTTTCCTGATGTTGTTGTTGTTGTTTCTGCTGAGATTGAGGTTGCTGCTGCTATCGCTACCGTCTTGCGCGTTTTTGTTATTATTTAATTTTGTTCTTCCTTTTGTTTTTGCTGCACTCACCTTTCCCTTGCCCATTCCCCTTTGAGTCGCCCACTCCAACACTTGATGAGGCTGATGATTGTTATTTTGAGAGCGAGAGATCCGAAATAAAAAAAAAAAAACAAAAACCCCCTCCTCCTCCAACGCCAGAGCCGTCTTCAAAACCAAACTCAACAGTCGTTGGCTACTGGTCTTACTTCATCTACCAAGCTGCAGCCCATCAGTCTGTTTGTCTGCTCTGGAGGAGTGGGCAACTGTTGGTTGTTGTTGGCGTTGTTCTTGGTTTGGGAGTGTTTATCATTAACGCGTTGCATATGATTGTTGCTGTTGCTGTTGCTGCTGCTGTTGTTGTTGTTGTTGTCGCGCTTTGCATGCAAGGCATAACTTCAAACTACTTCAAAAAAACATAACAACAACAAGAACCAAGACAAATAACAAATAATCTGATAACTCGTTTTGTACCTGTGGCCTGAGGGAATGATAGGTAAGGGCAAGAGGCAAGAGGCAAACAGCCCCGACCCGTCCCCCCCGCTTCTTTAGCACCAAAGGGAAAGTCCATGCAGAGACGAGGCCATCGCAGTGCCCTAAAGTCTGCGCTGTTTTCTGACTATATATGTATATACAGATCTTTCGTACAGCTGAAATTCGATATAATGAGAGCTGCATATTATATATATTATATATGTAGCATATAGACTAGATCTAGATATGATACACCTGGTGTTGTTCATGCTTAAGTTTTTCAAATCTCCCGAACCAAATTCATCCATCACTAAATGTGATTGTTCAGCCAAAGTGCGAAGTAGCAGAAAACTTCTGGACAGAGAATTGCGATTAGCCCTTCTACAGAACGTAGGCCTCCGTAGGCTCATAGTGGCTATGATTGTTGCACCCAAACTGTAAATGAAAGCAGTATAGTCGAGTGGCAGTACAGGTCTTTCTCTCCCCCTATTTTCATCATAGGCTTGCCTGACTGTATATCCATATAGCTAGCTGGTAAGGCAAGTGTTTATCCAAGTGGCTGTGCTAAAGGATTTCCAGTTGCTGCTGTTGGTGTTGTTGTTGAGCTGGCTTAAGTGGAACGTGGTTTGCATTGTGCGCGCTGTCAAAATGACGCTAGTCCGTTGCTTACCCGAGGCACTGCGGCACTCCACGACTAACACACACACCCGGCTGCACCCCCCTTACTCCACAATACTGGGCCCCGAGCCTGCTCTGGCTGCGCATGCGCAACGCCCAAACGGACGGCCATTTGTGGTGGTTCTGTTTCTGGCGCGCGATAATAATCTCGACCGCGACTACGTCTGCGTCCACGTCTTCTTGGACTTAGTCTCGATCTCGAAACTCGAGTCTCGGGGTCTCAGCTGCGGTCGACGTCATGGCGTATTTCGGTAGCTGCCGCGTAAATTACCTGCATACAAACCGCGCACGGCTGGACAGGTAAATACACACACATGCATACACACACGAACATATATGTAGATAGCCATAGCGACAGACAGTCGGCCTCTACCCTCCCCTTACTCTCAACACTTTCCACAGTCGCCCTCTCAATTCAGTTCAGTTCGGCTCAGTTCACGTGTGTGTGTTTATGTCACGTCGTTTGCTTTTGGATTTTGTTTTGGTTTCTGTTGCGGCTGCTGCTGCTGCTGCTGTGGCTGGTTCAATATATTAACACCCTGTAGCCAGAGGGTACTATGACTTTTATCAGGAATCATATATGTATCTTCCATCTATTCTATCTGCCAGTTTAGGCATAATTAAAAGCAATCCTTCCCTTGTCACCTTTGGTAACTCATAGCCCTACAAATGCCCCCTCTATAACGATTGTCTATACCATCTTTTCCCTGCTCTCAAACTAATAGAAGTCATGCTTGCATATATCATGAATACAACTCAATCTCATTAAAATGTTGGTAAGGGTATTCGAGCTGTGGCTACGTTTTGTGCACATTTCCATCTTGTTTTTCATATTTTTCTTCTCGTTCTGCTACTCTTGAGTCTTGGTCTGGCTGCCCCAGTCGTCCCAGTCGCTGGTGGTGTCCGCAATCTGGAGCGTGTGGTGTGGAGCATGTGGTGTGGAGCGTGTGGTGTTATTATGGCCTACCTTGGGCTAGTTGCCCGCCGCTTGCAGGACACTGACAAAAGTGTTCAACTCCAAAGTTACAAAGGTAGCTCCAAGGAGTTGCAGAGGTCAATGATTCAATGAGTATGAGTATACTGGCATGTCATTTTTTACATAGAGCACTCCAACTCTAAAATATCGATCGATATGTTAGGACTTTCTGTGTATTTATGTTACCAGAAAATATGGATCTTATTCTCACTGCTTATCATAGATGATGTATCGCCATTGGGGTTACTTGATCACCTCTCCAGAGAGTTTATGCAGAAAAACTCATTTTATATAGTCATCGCATGCGTCGTCTGCCGCAGGCCTGGTTTGTATTATCAAAGTTTTTTCTTAACAGATCATTCCCACATATTTCTCTCAGTGCATTGCATCGATAGCTGCTCATTTGTCTGGCCTGCCGCAGACGCAAGCTTTGCGCACTTCTGGAGCACTTCAGCTGCCAGAGGCTTTTGGCATTATTGTACTTGACGAACTTATCTGCGTAGCAAGGGGAAGACTGGGTACTGGGAAGGACAGCGTAGTATATCAGCCTGATGAGCATAGGTTGAGGTTGAAGTTGCTGCTGCTGCTGCTGCTGCTGTTGTTGATGATGATGATGATGATGAGCTGTTGCGCATGCTCAGCCGTTGGTAAAAGGATAGCAACCTTTTTTGTGTGCGAGTATGTATGTGTTTTGACAGAGCTTGCAAATCGTGGAACGGGATTGCCTTCCATTGTCCCTGACCCTCTCTTTGCCCTTGTCCTTGCCTTGCGTTCTGCTGGCTACTACCCACCCCTCTCAGTTAACGTTGTTAGTTGATGTTAAACAAGCGAAACTTTGTGCCCGATAATGATCTACATGAGGCCGAAGCCCGCAGTTGTTTAGCGTAGTGCGAACAGATGGCGCAAGATCCAGCAAAAAAATAAAAGAAAAGTTTCTCTGCCTGCGTTGTGGTGTGTGTATATGTATGTGTGCGTATAGTTTTTTACGCAGAAACTGAAACAAAATCCTGGACAAAAGGGCAACTTTGGCTGCCGTCTCAATCAAAAGAAAACTTGCTGCCATTGATGAGCTGGAAGGGACAGGGACAGGGACCGAGACTGCGCAAAGACTGAACCGGGTTTCCAGCGAACAGCACGTCTGACACCCGCCCGCTGTGTGCCTCAAGTGTATGTCCTTCCAAAACAAAGAGACAATGCCAACCAAACAGAACGCGGCGCGCACAACAACGCTTAGGGTAGATGTAGGAGATTGAGCAGTACAATCCTCGTAGGCAATCATCAATCACTCGAAAGGAGCAAATACTTCACGCCATTCAGTAAAATTCTGCGTATCCTGCCGTGCTTTATCACGCAATGCGTGTCCTGGCCCCTGGTCCTTTTCAGCAACATGAAAGTCATTAAAGATGCGCACTGAGCACATTTGAATGTCCTCCTTTGTGACCCTCTTGAGCTCAACAATGAAGATGTGAAATTGCACGCTTTCCCTGATTGCCGGGCCTAGAAAATGGGCACCAAAATTGAACGAAAGGGCCAACACACTAAACGCCATACAAGACTCATAAAATATCACGTAAATCCAGTCACTTGCTCTGAACTGAACCGAGACCAAGGCCCAGGCGCAGGCGCATAGACCTAGAGACGCCTTCGCGCTCAGCAGCGGCCTGAATTTGAGTTTATGCCTCTGCCACATAATCTTTTGTCCTCGCTCAAGTGGCCTGGC
The DNA here is from genome assembly GCA_037043425.1 of Hirtodrosophila duncani. Classification (NCBI taxonomy): domain Eukaryota; kingdom Metazoa; phylum Arthropoda; class Insecta; order Diptera; family Drosophilidae; genus Hirtodrosophila; species Hirtodrosophila duncani. The sequence goes on along the minus strand of JBAMBM010000834.1, from coordinate 749,325 downwards.
CATTGTGTCTAAATGATTTCCTGGAAAGGTCCTCGACTCAACTGCGTCTTGTTTGCTTTCACAGGTGATTGATATAGATCCCTTTTGGCTGCCCACAACCGAGGAGGAACTGATGCATTTTGGCGAGAAGGCCGACTCGGCGAATCGTGCCAAAGTCTACATGGATAGTGTGAGGCGACGCAAAGGACTTTTCGTGGACGAGCAGGTGGTGGAGCATGCCGAGAAGCAACGCACTCTGTCCAAGAACAAGTGAGATATGGGTAAGTCCAGAAAGAATTTCCAAGTCAAATGAGTATCATTTCGATCTTTAAACTATTTCAAATCGTCAACACTTAATAGGAACTCAGAATGGCCACTGGCTGGTTTGAACCCCAGAAATCCTGCAACTCACATGGGAAACTTTTCACCACACCGTCTTAGTGAGGCCTTACATATCCAACCAGAGCAGCACATCAATATTTTACTAAGAGAGCTTAGCCGTTCCTGATTGCCTGAAAGAAAACATTTCCATTACAATGTTCTCCCCGATTTCTACTATCGATTAAAAATGTTAAAAATATGTCTTTTTATTTGAGGTAGTTGTACAATGTTTGTACATCCAATTTCAAAATTTTAAATCACTCAAAAAGTATTTGTAGAGCCAGCTTATTAGATGGTTTCCTGCTTTGACTCCTCCTCATTTGTTGGTTGTGCTTCAGATGGGGCCACATCAGTTGCCTCGTTGATGATCAGTCCGCTTTCTTTTTCAGGCACCTCGGGCACGGCCAAAGAGTTCTTGCCCAGGATGATGTGTATACAACTGAGTAAATGCAAGATTATATTATAAATATTCTATAGAATCCCTTGCTATAGGAATTTACTTACAGTATAAGCACAAACACTGTTAGCTGGGTTGCTATGGTCAATAGGAAGACGCCACCACCATAGTTGGTGTTAAGAGTGGCACGGTAGATTTGCGAATAGCAAACTCCGCTTATAAACGGCACCGCATTGTCACAGACGGATAACAAAGCAAACACCTTGCCCCTCTCCGAAGTGGGCACAATCTTTGAGGTCATGGCCCGTATCATGGGCCCAACTATGGGACCCAAACTGCAAACCAAGGCCCCAACATACAACAGTTTGGGGGTCGCTGAGAAGTACCATAACACGCGGGCAATCGAATGGGCCCAAGCTCCAATAAAGATGATGGTCTAGTGGAGGCGATGTTTAGATCAGTTGCGATCAGGACGAGAGGCTCGGTGTGTCTTACCGTATCGCGCCAGCCGAGCAGCTTATTCATCAACGGTACGGCCAGCAGCATGGCTATAACATAGGCAGCCGATTTGTAGGTCTTGAAGGTGCTGTAGGAGCTAACCTGCCAACTGAACTTGTCCAAGGTGTAGAGATACAAGTAGCTGCCCTCATCTCGTTGGAATGTGTATAGGGCCATACTGATGAGCAGGATGATCAGAAAGCTGCGTCTGTGTCCCTTGCGTGGCCTTACCAGCACTGCAAACGAATCCTTCACATGCTGCTTGTCAAAGTAGTCGCCCCAGAAGCCACACCAGCCCAGCTCTCGCAAGGATAGTTGCCTGGGCGTGGTTTGCCACTAAGAATGAAGGATAAGGCGGTGGATTAACCCACCTACTTTTAAGATCAATTACTAACTTACCTTGAGCGCAAACAGCGTATAGATAATGGCCAATGCGAGTAGACCCGCATTGACCGCAAACATGCTCGCATAGGACTGATCGAAGGCATTGTAAAAGAGATACGAGCCCAGCGCCACACCAGTGGGCATAGCGCTCAGATAAACCACATCCAATATGGTCACCCTCATGGTACGCTGCTCCAACGACGATATGTCCGATATGTAAGCAAAGCAGGATGCAAATATGGCCACATCGGCCCCCGTCATAGCCGATGGCAAAGTGGCCGTAAATATAATGTTCTCCACTGGCCAAGTAGTCATCTTAGCGTTAACCACAATCATGCTAGAATAGATGAGTTTGCCCACCAATCCCATCAGCAGCGGCAATTTGCGTCCCCTTCGATCGGAGAAGGAGCCCAGAAACAAAGCCAGTATGATGGGAAAAATGTGAGCTGAGATGTTTTCCCATTGATGGAACCAGGCCGTCGTCTCCAGCACCTCCTTTTTGTTCTCCTCATACTCCGGCTTGTTAATGTTGGTACAAATTTCAATGCTGAAATTTTTATTCACCGTGCAGGCCTTGTACACAAAGAAGTTCTGCTCGACCACCGAGGTGATCATGAAGGCGAACATGTACAGGAACATTGTGGGCTCCACAGATATGGATTTGATGCAGTGTACCAGCCATTGGCAGACGGAACGACGCTGCTGCTGCACTGCAACGGCGCCGCCAACATCACTGCCATTGGCGCTGCTGCTTCTGCTTGCGTTGCTAGCGCGTCGTGAGCTGCTTGCTGCCGCCTGAAAGTATGCAGCGGATTTTGAAAGTGTCCGAGGTTAGCTCGTTAGCTATGTTGAGTGAGTGTTATTTATGGAATGGATGGATTGGGTAGAGGGATAGCGGGTATAAAGCAATTTGAAATGCGGTTTAGTCATATAAAGATTGTAGAACACAAAGGCAATAACAAATGTGCAATCGGCTTAGTATTTATTCTAGCATCTTAGCTGCTCCACATTAAACCAAATAGTTTTACGACTGGTTGTATCGTGTATATCTAGCATAAGCGTATAACATTCGTCTAATAATTTTGTATTGTGCTGGCAATGCCGTCGCGTCGCGTATAAGAGCTGTGAAAGCTTTAGTCCAAAACAAGTTTCTTAACAAGTAATACACTATGTGTAGCACAGTCCGTGAGTCTTGAGCGCAAGCTTTAGATGCTAAGCAGGGAACACTAGGCACATATTTATATAAAGAACATACGCCAGTCGTTATTTGAAAATTGTCACTTAAAAAGCATGGTTGCGGTCCACTTTGCTTTGTTTTTGTTTTTCACTTTTTGTATACAAAGTGTTCAAATTTGTTATTGTAACTCTAGAATGTCTGCAGAGTTTGCGATAAATCAATTCCAATAGCAACTCAGCATTTATTTATTGTTTTTGTTGAAGATAGATTAGTTTTAAGTGGTGCAAATCGTATATCAAGGCCACTCGAGCAGATGTTTTGCGGCGTCGGTGTCTGTTGCGGCATTTCTCGCGCGTTTTCCTTTAATTCGTTTCGGTTTTTCAGTTCACTGCATACGTAACCTCAAATAGCATTAAATAAGTTGCGTAGTAAAAAAAAATTAACTTAATTCAATTTAATAATAATTTAAAACTTTATTTAGTTATACTTTGCACTGTCACAATGACTGTTTTGCCTTTGAACACAACAACAAGCAATCAACAAACCGTTACAAAACACTCGACACTCACCTCCGGCGCACTCATCTCTTTTGGATTGTTGCTCTGCTCTCAGCAGCAGTTCGCATGCAATATTTTTGGGGTTGATGTTGATTGTGTTTTATAAGACTCAAAGCACAGATAGCTTTTGCACGTTACAAATTTGAACTGTGCCCGCAATTTATAAGAGCTAGCAGTCGCAGCCACATTCAAGTTTATAATACGATTGCTTCCCTACAAATTTGCATGCACTGTTTATTTTGTAAATTAATTGCAAAGGTTGATTCTACTTAAAGTTTACGATTGGCTTTTTTATATTGCCTGGATTAGTGTGTTATCAATATTGAAAAAAAAAGATTGTCACACATAATTTGAAGCAGATAAAGTCTGCAAATAACTATGGCTAGGTGTCATAGACTTTTTGGTGTGCAATTTTGTAATTTGTAGTTTCATTACACTGAGATTACAACTATATGAGTGCACTAATTGTGTGATAACTGTTGCTTAGTGTCTGAATACAATAACAATTTATTGTAGTTTTGATTTACTGCATTTGGCATTATCTTTCTGCTCTGATTTACTAATTGTTATAGAGAAATTTTAGTGAAATCGAATTTGTTTGTTTATTAGACAAATGTTTATTATACATGTTCATTTTACCAACAAAACTATGAAATTTAGAATCCAAAATATTACGTTGCAAAAATGCTCGGGGCTCAGAACATAGACAATTATTTCACAATTTGTGATTGTCTGACGCTGCACTCTTCAAGAACTTATCAAATTTCACATCACCGGCTCATATATATGTATGTAAATATATGTTTTTTTAATGTTTTGTTCACTGAAAACACACACTGCATTCCTCAGTCGACATTGTCATACATTTTCACAACACACACAGCGTTTCCTCTGTCACCATTTTCAAATATCTATAATAAAATTGAAAACAGATGGCCAGCGTTATATGCACTCACTACCTATAACTTAATCGAGTGATTATCAATAGCCGGGTGCTCCGTATCAAAAAGAACAGCACGGTTTAATAGTTCACCACATGTTGAAATATTTTTCCACCAAGCCTTATCACGCTACGCCGCTGTAGGTGAGTTATAGTAAGGGCTACTCTGTGTGAGAGAGGCTTGAACTTGTAGCTTTGACAACAAATCGAAATACAATGAGACGTTGGCCAAAGCCGAAGCTTATTTACCATTGAACATATATTAATAGCGATAATGCTCAAAAAGAACTTTTACATATACTAATTTGAATAGATTTCATTACAAAGAAGAAAAAAACCCCACTAAGTGTGCTTTCTATAAAGTCGCTTATATGATAAAGTCGTCTGAATCTCACAACTCGCTGCTTATATAAACGCACAATCGCATATCATCGAGAACATATGTATATTTGTATAGCATATTAAAAAACGATTAAGTTATTTTGCGCTGGTGACTTTCCCAAAAAGAGATTTGAACTCAAATTTTTCACGAATGTTAGGTTGAATAATAAATATCCTCCTATTTTTATTGCAGATTCGCAGCTCAAATTGTACGTCTACCTCGATTTCGTGGCCTCGGCAGACTATCACCATATGCTAATTGGCAACATTTAACATAAACAACAAGTAAATTAAATTTGTTAAAGTTATATATTTATATTTTTTGTAGAACACTTTTAACAATAAAGAAAATGCAAATTTGTGTATAAAATATCAAGGCATAGTTTTGGGATGACTTTAGAAAATATGTTGTAGTAAGTATAACACTACATGTGGGTTCTTCAATTTTGCAGAGAATTACCTTGTAGCATACTTTTTGGCTACATTTACCATAATTATAACTATAAACTACTAACATCCATGGGTCGAAATTCGAAAGTCATTGGCATTACACATTTGTAATACATCGATATTGGAAGTGATTCATTCTCACCCTTTGGATAAATAAGTGTTATATGGTGAGACATAAAGATTATCTAGTGATGATCCGATCCAAGGACATCAACTCTAATGCCATTATCCCGTTTTATATACAATTCGCGCGCTGACTTACAGAGTTGTCTTGTCAAGAGACTGAAGTCATCTCTCAATGCAAGTCGAGAAGATCCATCTGTAGTCGTTGCCCTTAACTAACACCCCCTATATAGTTTTAAAGCCTCCTAACAATATTATGAAAATACATAAATTTATATAATGCATTTAAAAAGTACAAAAAAAATTCATTAAAGAAATCCTTTTATTAAATAAAAGAACTAAAATCAAAGTTTTGTTTTCACGACTGAAAGTTCTCTGCCATAATGACATGAGATAACAAGCGGCTCACGCACCCCCTTCTGATTATTGAATACAAAGCAGAAACAGACTGCTTTTGTGAGTTCTCTTTTGACAAAACTAAATGCGAATTGCGAATATGCAGAGCAAAACACACAGGCGACAACGACAACAACTTCCATTTCCATTTTCTATTAAAGGCTTTCCCGTTTGCTGCGGCGGCTTCCCAGTTGCTGCTTCGCTGCATTCCATTTGCTGCATTTGGCTTAGAGGGCTTCCCGCTGGCTCGGTCTGGGAGCTGCGCAGGTAATTGGAGACGCAGATTAAGTGGTGCTGCCTGGCCCTGGGCATGGCCAACTGGGCGGTAAAACAGTAAAAGATCCAAATGCAGCAGCCACTACCAGGGCCAGCGTCACCGTCGAAATAGTCAGCTCGTTTATCAGCTTGGAGCGGCTGTTCCAGCAACTGACAGTTGCTTCAGTTGCCGTCTAGCTGGCCTACGAGTCGGTTCGAAAAAAATAACGCGCTCTACTTTACATTCTCAAAAGCTGTGCACTATGTCGGATTCAGACAGTAAGCTCATTGACGTGGAAGCCCCGCAGCAGCAGGATCAGCATGAACTGCAAATTCTGGGCATTGGCACCGGTTCCACTGAATTCAATTTGCCCAGCCTGCAGAGTACACCAAAATTGTCGAAGCGCAACAGCTCGGAGAGAAGTCTGCCACTGCGCAGCTATAGTAAATGGTCACCCACTGAGCAAGGAGCCACTCTTGTTTGGCGCGACCTATGCGTTTACACCAATGTGGGCGGCTCCGGTCAGGCCATGAAACGGATCATCAATAACTCAACGGGGGCCATTCAGCCTGGTACGCTGATGGCTCTCATGGGCGCAAGGTGAGCCAGACCAGAGCATCGCTATTCTAAACTAGTTCAAGTGGCAATCGATATCCATGGTATAACGAAAGTTATGGTCAGTGCGGGTCTGTAGAAGCACTGAAGCGGAAACTAGTGAATAGTTGAAAATCCGAAAATTCCAAAGTTAATCTTAAAACTTGTATAATGTGGAAGCATGTCTGTCTGTAATCTTTTTGAATGATAAGACAATCTACCTAAATGAGACACACTTTTTAACTTAGACTGTTTACATTTGATGCCAACGAGGGTGCGGATTCGTTCGTAGTTGTTAAATCTTGAAAAATGAGACCAGCGAGATATGTTTGTTCATCATTACAGCAACGCATGCCTGATAGCTCCTCAAACAATTTACTTACTTAAGCACAAGCACAAATCCATGACCTCTTTGTTCTTCGAGAGACGCTTTCCTACTCCTAGTCGATCCCTGCTTACATGATATCTGTAGGGTATTTATAGTGCGACTTTCACTGCCTTCAAGTTGAGTTCTCTTCTCATTTACAGCGGTTCGGGGAAGACAACGTTAATGTCAACACTTGCTTATCGGCAGCCAGGTAAAGTTACAGATCTCGAACTCATTAACACTACAACTATATCATTGCATAGCTTTGGATAAGATAAATTTTGACACAGATTCTCTTGCTTTCCAATCCCAACTGCAGCTGGTACTGTGGTACAGGGCGACATACTGATAAACGGTCGTCGCATTGGGCCATTCATGCATCGCATCAGTGGCTATGTGTACCAAGATGATCTCTTCATAGGCGCCCTCACTGTGCTGGAGCATTTGAACTTTATGGTGAGATTTACAACATAGGTTTACCCAGTTGATCTGTAAATGCTATTTGACAGGCCCATTTACGCCTGGATCGTCGTGTGTCCAACGAGGAACGCCGTCTGATCATTGGCGAGCTGCTAGAACGCACGGGCCTGCTATCGGCTGCCCACACGCGCATTGGTTGTGGTGATGACAAGAAGGTCCTTTCGGGTGGTGAACGTAAGCGTCTGGCCTTTGCCGTGGAGTTGCTCAATAATCCGGTGATACTGTTCTGTGATGAGCCCACCACTGGGCTGGATTCGTACAGTGCCCAGCAGCTGGTGGCCACATTGTATGAATTGGCCCAAAAGGGAACAACCATACTTTGCACCATACACCAGCCCAGCTCCCAACTCTTCGATAATTTCAATAATGTCATGCTTCTGGCGGACGGACGTGTGGCGTTCACGGGCTCACCTCAGAATGCACTTAGCTTCTTTGCGGATCATGGCTACTACTGTCCAGAGGCCTATAATCCGGCTGACTTTCTAATCGGCGTGCTGGCCACCGATCCTGGCTATGAGCAGGCTTCGCAGCGTTCGGCCCAACATTTGTGCGATCAGTTTGCTGTGAGTTCGGCGGCCAAACAGCGGGATATGCTCGTCAATCTGGAGATACACATGGCCCAGTCGGGCAATTTCCCCTTCGACACGGAAGTGGAGTCGTTTAGAAGCGTGGCCTGGTACAAACGCTTCCATGTGATATGGTTTCGTGCCTCATTGACACTGCTGCGAGATCCCACCATACAGGGGATGCGCTTTGTGCAAAAGATGGCGATGGCCGTGATCATAGGGGCTTGCTTTGCGGGCACCACGAATCCCACACAGTTGGGCGTGCAGGCGGTGCAGGGTGCGCTGTTCATTATGATCTCGGAGAATACCTATCATCCCATGTACTCAGTGTTGGATATCTTTCCCCGAGGATTTCCGCTGTTTATGCGCGAAACGCGATCCGGCCTGTATACCACGGGTCAGTACTATGTGGCGAATACACTGGCTATGGTATGTGCATGCTCGTGATTATCTTACATCTGGTCGGCCCCAGCTAATTAGTGTCTCCTTAGCTGCCTGGCATGATCATCGAACCGCTGCTGTTTGTCATCGTTTGCTATTGGATAACCGGCTTGCGCGCCACCTTCTATGCCTTTAGCGTAACCGCCATTTGTGTTGTGCTGGTCATGAATGTGGCCACCGCCTGCGGCTGCTTCTTTTCGACGGCTTTCAACTCCGTGCCCCTGGCTATGGCGTACTTGGTGCCACTTGATTATATATTCATGATTACGTCGGGTATCTTCATCAAAATTAGGTGAGCAATCAGTAAAGTTATAGCTTCGAGCATTGAATCCTTTAACTACTTCCTGCTGTAGCTCCCTGCCGGTGGCATTTTACTGGACACAGTTTCTATCCTGGATGCTGTATGCCAATGAGGCAATGACAATTGCCCAGTGGTCGGGCGTACAGAACATCAGTGAGTATGCATTCTAGATGGTGCACTCAGAGAAAAGGTGTTGCTAAAATGTTAAAATCTGCTGTAAAACGGTATAGGGAGAGAAATAGTTCACTTTTAGTAAAAGTTGTATCCCGACTTTTTGTGTAGCTTTTTCTATAATCTGGGAAATGTTGCTTATGAAAATTAGAACATGCAAATTTTAATAGAAACTATTTATGGTTTTCAAGCAGAATTTCAACATTTTAGCACACATTTTTTTTTTCTGAGTGCAGAAACAACCCAAGCTAGTCTCCAGGGCATGTGGAAATTCACTCAACCTTGGCTTAATGGATGTTTGTGTGTCCGTTCGTGTTTGTGTTTTTGCTTTCCCATTACCCAAACAACCTCAGCCTGCTTTGAGGAGAGCGAGGACTTACCCTGCTTCCACACCGGCCAGGATGTGCTGGACAAGTTCAGCTTTAATGAAGCGAATCTGTATCGCAACATGCTAGCCATTCTGGGCATCTACTTTGGCTTCCATCTGCTGGCCTACTATTGTCTGTGGAGGCGTGCTAAAAAAGTTTAAAAATATTCCATAATATTGTCTATTTGGCTGTCGCTGTAAATAAACTGAATAATGTTATATATATATATATATATTTGTCAATTATAAATGTATACGAAATAAATTATTTATAAACAGCAAACAAGCAGTATGAAATTGAAATTGTTACTTATTTTCGCATTTTATTAACACATGAAACATTTACAACATTTGCGACACATATACACATTTATATATATACTTTTGATATTCGGCTATTACATTTATCAGCTTTATATGGAACGTAACGTTATGGCTACTCAACGTCAATTTGAACATTAAATATTCTGTACTTAAACTGTTTTGTAGAAAACTTAATTCATTTAATTAAATTATAATATTAGTTAAATTATAAATTTATAGTCAATAGCCAGCCAAAGACAAAAAGGCTTAGGACAACTAAGTAACAAAAGTGTATAAATAATTTATTCATTTAAACATTTTTGTTTATAGAAATCACAGCGAGAATTGTTTCATTTTTTTCTTTCTTTCTTTTTTTTTTGGTAAATTTATTTTGATATAAATATTTTTGCTTTTTGTAACTTTAACTTGTTAGTTTTAGTGTTGAATATTTCAGCAACATTGAGTTAATTAATTGCACGCAAACACACAGACACCGAGTACAAGTTAAAACACACATAAAACTCATTTACATCAATTAACATTATAGTTATAGTTTTTAGTTTTCTGTAATTTCGTATTGAATACTTCTCTATAATCGTATAGCTGTGCATAAATATACAATTTGCATGCAAATATTTGCGCAACATTTAAAATAGTTTGTTTCGTATTCGTGTTTTGTTTAGCTGTTGCAAGTGCAACACAAAGAGCGGCAACAACAACAGCTTTAAATTGACAGAGTTTTCTTTTTTTTTTTGTAGTTTAGTGCTAGACATTCGTTAGGAGCTTCAGCTATGATTCATAATTTTCTGGATTTTGGATATGGAGACACAGTTTAACAATGCAACTGGGCTTACGATAAGATAACCTGTAATAAATAGTCCTTAGAAATCCAATGAAAATAACACTATGTAATAAAATTTTATTTCAAATTCCAGATGCATTTATGATGATATTTATATATTTTATTTAATTTTTGATCAACTTTTTACTTCAATTCAGACAAAATGTTGAATGAACAGGTTGGTTATAGCTAAAAGCGGAAGCTGTTCATTTCGTTTGTAGTTGGCAATCCTTACCTCTACCTATATTCCAGTTTTGATGTTGTACCAATTCTGATTTCAAAACGATTACAGGAAACTCTCGCAGCAAGGAGTCTTATATGTTGCTCTTGGTACGCAGGCTCTGCTTGAGTTGAAGTTTGGCTTAATGCATGTTTGGTGCTTGGAAGCATGAAGCTTCTAAATAATGTTCGTTCGATGCTGCAACAATTATTTGAAAGTGCACATATATATGTTGTAGCACCCTTATAAGCTCTATGAAGTTAACAATTTCTGTTTATCCCAGAGTTGAAACAGTAGTTTCACAAACTTTCGTCTTAATAAGCGCCTGCATACCATATATATGTACGGCATATTCATTGATTGTCAGTCAGTCAGTCAGTCGGAAAAAGACATTAACATGAACGTAAAATATATAATTATGGGGTTCAATAAGATATTATTACACAGTGTTATTTTCTTTGCAAACAATACCTCGATGATTTATATTGCGAGTAATTTCATTGGATCTTGTGATCTCTGCGTTTCTAGCGTTCGTTTATGACAATTACATTCCCTGCTTATTTTTGATTATGGAAATTTTAAATTCGTTTTTACACACTTATCCATAGCTTCGTTCGCAAAGCACATTGACATTGACCTCTGTAATGGCTGCTGGCCTATGACTATGTAGGAACCTTACACACCTAAACTCTAAGCTCGCTTACCATCTATCCTATCCATCTAACTGACTCAAACTGTATCCACTACGAACATATTCATATACCCTTGCAGTTCAAGTAACATTTATTTAACAAACTAAAAATCTGTACTCAAGATTTGCAGCCTGCAAGGATATTATATCTACGGTCAGACCGAAGCAATTTACTCTTACTTATACAATGCCTTCTTTGGTACCCATTTTTATGCAATTTGCTTTCGTACTTTCTTGTGATATGAACCGTTTATACCTTGTAGTTTCTTTGGCCATAGGCCCTAAACTGTAACTGACCCAGCATTGAGCTAGAGGAACAACATTTAAAGCTACATAAATGCGAGATCGTACATATATGTCATGGAATACTGTCAAAGGATAAGCTAAACGTCTAAACTGCTATTTAGCTAGCAGTCCTCATCACCTTCAATTGGCTGCCATTTTTACATATTTACACGTTTGTGGAGCGACTTTAAGTGCTCACATCTTGTAGTATGCCTGCTCGGGGACGGGGGCTACTAGTTCCATTGCTGCTGCCGCTGCTGCTGATGAGTACCATGCTGCGGCTGTTGGGCAGCACATAGACCTCTGTGGTCAGGCCAATGGGACTTAATGACTGTGAACTCTTGATGGGGCTTCGGTTGGGCTCTAAACTGGCCATGCGGGGCTGCCAGTCTGTTGAGGACTGTGCAGCTTCTGCTGTGTCCACTGAATTGCTTTCCAGCGTGCCGGGCGCTGTTTGTGTGGAACTCTGACTCTCATTGGAGTACAGCCGGGTGGTGGTTGTAGCGGTGCAACTGGCGGTTATGGTTGTCATCGATCTACGTTGCTTCTGCTGCTGCTGCTGTGGTGGCTGGGCTGATGTGGTGGCTGTAGTCGTCAATGTCTCCGTCACATTGAAGCTAACAATGGTGTCCCTTTTGCGCAACGTTGTGGTGGTGGAGGAGGAGGCGGAGGCAGACGCTACCAGCTCACCTCGTAGATTCTGTTGCTGCTTGTTGCTCAAATCCGATAAACTAATATTGTTCTTTAACAATATTTCCAGGTTCTCTATGGAATCCTTGAGTGTGGTCTCTCGTATGATCTCATCTTTAAGATCTGCCACCAGCGTTCTGGGTGGGGCAGTGGGCGTGGCCAGTGAAACAGACACAACCGATTTGTTGGCTCCACACTCGGAACAGTTGTCGGTGGGATTCGGATTCGCATTGCGCAACAGCGCTGGCAAGGCTCCAATGGTAACCACACTGGAGCTATTCGAGAGGCTGGGCGTGATGGCCGTGGAGCCGCTAACATTGGTGCCAAACGAAGAGGAAATGTTATGCTGTCGACAGAGCGACTTTCGGCGCTGAGCCGTCAAGTTTTGCATATTCGAGTTGAGATCAATATCGGGCGAGGGCAGCTCATCATCCTCTGCTTCAGCTACTGTTTCTTCCGGCTTCTGTAAGGGATTGCCACTATCTGCTGGCTTAGCTGACTCGGCGGCTATGGCTAAGCTCTGGGGCGGCTCCACCTCGACGGCTGGTGTAGCGGCTTTGCCCTTGAGAAAGTACGTGATCATGGAGCCCTTGCCCTTGACATTGACGCTGCCACGGCAGGTGAGCTCAAAGCCACGGGGCTCGAGAATCTGCTGCATCTCCTGGGTTACCTGATAGCCATGTTCAAAATAAGGATAAAGAGTGAGAAGGAAGAAAAGAGGAACAGGTGGAACGATAAAATAAATTCATGTTGACACGTTCAATGGCATTTGGGGGAACAGAATTTGGAGCAACCAAAGTGTTTGGTTTATTTATACGCAACCCTTGGCTCAATATTTTATGATAACACCCGCATCACCTTACTCAACCTTATGTACGCCTACCTTCCGGGCTGGCTTAATAATTTATTTCCCTTGCTTCACTTTCTGGTTTGTTTTTTTTTTTTGCTCGCTTCGTTTTTATCGACAACGCACGCAAATGAAATCAAATGCGCATTTGTATCTGTGTATATTTATATATGGGTGTGTAGCTATATCTACAGCTGTGCTGGTGTGTGTGAATGAGCCCACTGAAAGATGTATGACAAACACAGCGTATACGTAATATCTCTCTATTGGTCTGCCAGCCTGTTGCCTTTGCTTGGCAACTTTTGTTGACACTAAAACTTTGCCACCAAGTTCCCAACGGTCACTCAGGCAGAGGCAGCTATTGCACAGTGGACAAACATAGCTAATTTTATTTACAAATTATATTTCGCAAGTTTGAACAGGAAAACAGTTTGAGAAGCTTTAACAGACGCTTATGGCTATGCTTTCACATTCACATAAGAACTCTTTCGACAATCAATTGTGGGTCATGCAAACGCTGTGATAAGTGTCCCAGCCAAATAGAATCTGACGATGAAATTTTGGGCCATTCAGTGAGATGGCTCATCCCGAGAAATCAACAAGTGTTGCACAGCAAAATTATATATCTTACCCACAGTGCATCGTGATTAGGTCGACAACGCCCACTCCACTCATCCTTAACATACCCACCTGACAGTCGAACATGGAAACTTGTGCGCAAAACTTTGTCGCACAGATTTTGCAATGATTTGCAAAGCTTTTCAATTTCTTTAAATGGATATTTTTTGAGAGCGTAACTTTGCCAAGGAAATGTGCCATCAAATGAACTTAAATTAAACACTCGGTTGGGCACAAATGGTTCGAAATCCATTTGGAAAACCTATACAAGTTGTCTGCCAGCTGTGCTTGCTTACCTGTATATGATCGACGAGGCCAGTGGAATCCATTCGGGAGGCAACATTCACAGCATTGCCCCAGATATCATATTGAGGCTTACAGGCGCCAATAACCCCGGCCACCACTGGTCCAATATTAATGCCTGTTGTAAAAAGAGAGTTTATGGTTTATATAAAAAGTTATATCATATTAGATCATATAATAAGTTAAAGGATATCTTTTAAATTTTGTTTCCTGTGGTGAAACTTACCTATGCGTAGTCGAAAATTGTTAAACGAATGCATGTTGACCTCCTCAATCTTGTCAAAGAGCTGTAGGGCATATTCGGCCATGGCGGTGACATGACTGAAGTTCACCTGGTCGCAGGTGTTGGCTGTCAAACCGGAAGCAGCCATGTAGGTGGCGCCAGTGCTTTTGATTTTCTCAATGCAGCTAGTTAAAAGATTGGCAGTGAGTCAGATTTCGCTTCAGCAATTCAATTTGACATGATTCGTAAATGTACTTGCTCCAAACCCAATCCGACACTTAACCAATCCCCACCCATCCATCACATCTGGCAGCTATCGGGTTTACTCACCGGAAGCGCTCTTCACTCAGCAACTCATCAAAATCGGCTATAATCTCGTTGAGCAGACGCAGACATTCGACACCTTCGTTGTTCCCTTCCAGCTCCACATAGAACTCGGAGAAATTTGGTATGCTGGCAAAGAGTATGCACACCGAATCGCATTGTTCATGATATAAATCCTGCAATCGAGTGGAAACGTTTGACAATGCCAAAATGAAATTAAATGCGAGCATTCGAATGCTGCTGTAAAAGTGCGATATGTAACTGAAAATGCATTTGTATGTCTTTGTGTCAACATCTTGTCTGTGTGTGTGTGTGTGTGTGTGGGCGTGCCATTGTGTTGATAGTTAGTGCTCATTTCATGCTCAATACCAGGGATTCGGATTCAGTAACTGCAGGCATGTCTGAGCAGCCTTTGAAGCCGAGGCAATATTGAATCCATACTTCTGATGCTTCAAATAATAACTTTGCATGTCACAAAAGCTCTAGTGTTCGGATTTAAAGCAAACGTTGCTAATATAGTTGAACAATCTGAAAGATAAGTATACAATTCGGCAGAATTTCCATCTCAATTGATTCAAAACGAAACACAGAAACCTTAGCAGGTTGAAAGGACAGAAGCTCTGCAAACCTTTGCTACAAGCCAAACTCACTCCTGTTTGGCTTAGTGCAAATAGAAACACAATATGTGAACACTGTTTAGACTGCTATCTGTATGCTCATGCATAATACAATGCCTCGTATTAAAAGCCAGAGAGTGTTGCAAGTCATCTCTATAAATATTACATAGCTTGCAACCCTGACTATGCAATTAGTTTGCATTTAATGTCGACGGCAAACAGGCAGATCTTTTCCCCCCTTCTTATGCATTGCCTTCGTTATGCATTGAACCGCAACAACCTCCTTGTGCGCCGACCCCTTTTGGCGTTTCTTCCTGCTGCTCCTCACCGCTCACACTCAAACTGTTGAGCTGTTGATGCTCGGCTGCATTTAGCGCACATTTCGCAGGCACAAAGTTTTATAATACATATGTTGAAATTTTGCCTGCATGCGTCATGTGTATGTGACAGGTGTGTGTACATATATATGTTATGTTGTGTATGTTTATATAAATACTCACATCAAGGTGCTTCTCGCGGCTCAGAAAATGCTCGGCAACATGAACGGGCAAAATATTTTCAAGCAGTTTACGGTTATAAGCCTGCAAATGTTCCATGTCCTCTTTTTCCTCTGCAAAAGAGAGTTGGGCAAAAAAACATGAGCGTGAAATTGAAATATCAGTTTATCAGTTAACCGAAGCGTAAGCGCTCCAATAAAAAAGAATTTCAAAAAGCTTAAAAAAGCAGTCGAACCAGTCGAACAGCAGTAAGAGGAATGAACAATCCATTGCATAAGCTCAGGCGTGGGAGTGATTGTTTCAGTGTTTAGCGAACTTGTGCATGTGTGCGGGTTTCGGCTTACGAATGAATACAGTTTGCAAACATTTTGCAATTGCTTTTTTTTATCGGTGATATTTCTGGCTGAGAGTTTTTAATTTTAGAAATTGCAAAATAAAGGACAATCACATTCGTAACTCAAAGAGAAAGGCATAAGAATATCACCAAAGCGATAAGGGAAAGAATCACATATCAGTCTACTATATCATGTCATGCAAAAAATGCTTGCAAGGTAGCGTTGGAGTATGTTTGTTTGGCATTGTTAGAGGAAGCTTGACAAGTGATTAGTTTTTTCAACGGACAGCTAAAAAAAAACTTCCGCGTAAAAGGAGATTTCAGTTTGTTCATTTCAACAGTTTTCCCAGAAAGGCAACTCTCAACTTTTCACTAGCCAAACTGATTTAATTAATAAAAAGTTTTGTGTTTTCATTAACATAGTGCATACATAAAGTCTGAGTTCAACTCACCCGTTGCCTGCAGTTTCCAAATGAAATCCAAGCGATATGTGGCTTCGGTTTGATGGCTATGGAAAATCAAAGCCAGCATAAATGCAAACAGGAAGATCGAATCAATTATATAGCGCAGCAGGGCCTCGTCATTGCTAAGGCGGCCGTAAGAAGAACACGAGCAGCAGCAAGGCGAACAGGAAGAGCAGCGCCAGACAGTTGAGGCAGCAGCAGGCCCAACACGGGCACAGTAGGAGCAACCCAAAATGGCGACAATGACGAAGTTATTCCAGTCCATTAAAGTGTAATGCAGGCACAAGGACACGCGACAATGCGGCATAAAAAAAAATGAAAAGCAAAGGAAAAGGGCAAAACAAGGAAAAAACTTGATATAGCTTTTGTCGTAGCAAGTGTAACAGTTGGCACTAAAGATGAGCACGTGACGTTTAAGGGCTCGTGCATTTTTATGGCTCAGCAGGTGTTAAAAGCTAATTTCAATCGAAATTTGGCATTTACAGATTGCTGATTGCCAAATGCACAAGTCCAAGGATATTCAGGTTATATTGCTTGAATTAACTCTCATTGAAAATGATTTAATTTATATTATCAAAAATTTGCCAATGCGACGAGAGACTCCATTGCGATGCCACGTGCCCAGCTCTAGCTGTCGCTTTGATTTGGTCGCTAGATAAATGAGGGCCAAAGGCCACAGCAGTGACAACGACGCTGAGGACGACGAGAACTCCTCTGGCAAGTGCTAAATACAATTTTAATGCAGTTTGCGGCTGCAGTAAATGCATTTCAGCTGGTGCTCTGCTCCGTCTTCGTTCTCCTCCCCATACCCATCCCCATCCCCATCCCCGTCCTCGTCAACATCTTTGCCTACACGTCTCCGGTTTTCAAATTGCATTACAGCATAATTCGTTTTTCATTCACAGACCTATTCTGGCTTGCGAGTCCTTCGAATACTTACGCCAACTCCAGGCTCATTTCCTTGCTGCTTGCATACAAATAAGCTGAACAGGCCATATAACTGCCGGAGGCGAATAGCAGGAGCATCAGCTTGAGCAGAATGCGTAGCACTTGGTAGGTGGCACAGCTCATCATGGCCAGCAGGGCGAGCAGGAGAAAGGTCTGCGGGTCCGGGTCATAGCGTAAAATATATAGTAGAATCAGTAATCAGAGTAGTCTCGACCCTTCCACTCCCCTCGCACCCACTGTAGCAGCTACTCACATTATAGGCTAGATAAAAATCACAGCTGCCGTCTGCGGTTGCCTCCACGCTCTCCATGCCCTGTAGTTGGAATGTGAAATTCATGTCCAGATATAACAATTTGTTATGCAGCACCTCCAGTTGACGTGATGACTCCTGAAACTATGTGGAGAGCAGAAACAGTTGAAAGCCGCTTAAATGGCCGCCAAGCAATGCTAATTAGCCAACTTTACGAGCTGTGGGAGCAATTTTAACGATGTTACGCCATTAAACGTGGCCCGCAATGAATAGAAATGTTTTGGTTTTTGGCCAAAACTGCTGTCTAAAGTACCATTAAACCGTCGGAGTTCCTTGCACCTCCCCTACGACCCGACCAAGTGACAACTAAATGTCAAATGCGTTAGCAAGGCCCTTGAACCCAGAAGAGTGAAACGTGAACGTGAACGTGAACCTGAAGGAGGATGAGACTCAGCACAGACAAAAGCCGGGGGGCCAGGTAAAGGTACGAGGAAAAGTAGCTGTAACAAGTTGCCCATAAATGGCCCACTCACATCGTGCATAAGATTGTGTATATGTATATATAGGGAGTAGCTTTTCATTGTTGTTACCCGCGTGTGCTGATGCCCCAGTGTCGTTGCCGCTGCCGTTGCCGATGCCTAAACTTTAATGGAAAAACTTTTGTTTTGACGGGCCCCAGCCACAGCAACAACAACAACAACAACAACAATAGCAGAAACAGCACGAGGACAGGCAACAACTAAGCAACAAGCGCGCCCCCCATTTTATTTTGACTACCAATTTTATTTTGATTCATCTTAGAGCTATGCCCCCCAGAAGTGAGTAAAGTTTTTGAGCTCCTCTCAAATGCGCAGCAAATGATGGCTAAAAGCAAGTTTAAAAATGTTTGCTACGGGTTCACGAAGCTTAAATACACTTGAAAATGAAGATGCTATTTATTGTACTTGAGGAAATTATATCAAAATGAACCATAATTTTAGATAATGTAACAAATTTGCATCAAATTTTTGTGTGAAAATGGAATCAAGAGCTCTAAAGCACTTGAAATGTTGACAGTGGCGTACGAAGATTCTGCTCTAAGCAAAAACTCTTCCAAAATGACCGAGAAGATGCCGACTAGCAACCTCGCTATGGTAGCCGCAGCCCATCAACAACAGAAGATATCCTTGAAGTTGTCAAGAAAATGGATTTTGAAAATCGTCGAATTACCAAAAGAGAAGTTGCTGAGGATGTTGGCATATCAGTCGGCTTGTGTCATACAATTTTTTGGGTGAGACGTGTGTACGAAGTTTGTTCTGCATTTTGAACAGAAGAACCGTCGCATGAGCATCACTCAGGAGCTCGTAAATGACGTCAGCGATGATCCTGCTGAAAAGGTTCATAACTGATGAAGAATCATGGATATATGGCTAAGGTACCAAACCAAAGGCCGTATGGAGGATCTGTTTTATGAGACATTAATATCACTAATCTGCTAGCACATCCCATTAGCGATAATCTTACTTATCCAGCAGTTAGAGTTTTAGGTACATTTCAAATTTCTGCAAATCCACCAACACATTTGTAAAACTCTCACCCGAGAATCTCTAATGAGTTCTATGCTCAACCTAGATGTGCTATCCACTGATAAGGTAGGCTTAGATTTATTACAATATGCAAATGTTGCGGCTAAAGTTAAATTTGTACGAGAAATATTTTCGCGTTTGACATATTTCGCACAAGTTTAATGTTTTTCGTGGAACAAACTCACTTTGAAGGTGGCTGAATTCCATTAACTTAAATAATTTGTAAATGCTGCTCAAATATTTATATGCCTAAAGCGGCGTTAAATTAAAAGGTACAATTAATCCCTTTGGCTCTTTGCCGCATATATATTATCCGGATCATCCCCATACTCACCATGGCCAGGACGTTGGTGAGCGCAATCAGTGCCACGCTGGCAAAGGCAAAAAACTGCGAAAGCCGTCGATTGCTATGAATGCGCAATGAGAAGCTCTTCATGCCAAATGGAAGCTGCAAGAGGGACGCATCCATGCAAATTGGTAAGCAAATGAAAAATGCAATGTTTGCAAACGATGCGACTGCAACTTGCGCATTAGACCATACACGTGCCACCCAGGCTTACCTGAATGTTGATTTGATGACACGCCACCAAAAGTACCAACAAAAATAGCAGCAACAGTGCCCCAAAGGATAACACCAGGTACACTGGTGAGCTGAAAAGGGAATGGTGAAAAGACAGATGGCAAATTTAAATAAAATATGTAAAACTGAAACACGCATCTGCATCTGCATGTGGTGGAGAGCTCATATGGATAAGATGAAAATAGATTTAAGAATTTATAATTACGAGCTCACAGGAGTTTATATACAATTTAAGTCAATTTTGGTTGAATATAAAATAAAATCTTTTAAGTAATATTATAACTTTTCCACTCACCTTTGAAAAACTGTCAGACGCATGATGGTTGTACCCAGGAGAACCAACAAACTGCAGTAGAAGTAAACACACAACATGCGATCCGGCTCGCTGGCATACTGAAAACGTAGATAAATATTCGATTTGGGCAGTTGAGAAAATGTAAGTTGAGATTGATTGGAAGCCCACCTTCCTCTCCAGCACATTGTCCTTGAAGCAGAGCAACAGCGACTGACAGTGTTCGGCACGCAGATGATCTATGCTGCGAGCATCAATGGCACGCATTAGATACTCATTCACCTCATCTTCGGGATCTTTGGCGCTCTCCGCACTGTCGCCAAAGCCAAATCTAAATAAGTATAAAAAATTATTCAGTAAACATTTAATTAGAATCTCTGAGTTTCCCGTAGATATGCTTATAAGTTATCTCTGCCAAGCTTACTTCGATGTGTGCTTCTGTGCGGTACCATGTCCCATCATTCTCAGCTCTTTGGATATGTTGCCATTGACCTGCAAGCGATTTCGTGACTTCTTGTGCTAAACACACAAAACAGAAATAGAAATTAAATCAAATTATTTTCAAAACTGTGTCCAAGTCACACTCACCGGTCTATATATATCGCCTGGCACTATCAAATACGTTTCTATCTGATGATCTTTGAGATATGAATTGCGTTCAGCGCCCTTGCCTGCCTCCACTTCATAGTCGCCATCCAAACACTTCAGCGTCTCCTTGGTTATATGCACTCGTCTGCAATGGTTGAGAAAAGCAGATAGAGGACATCGATGTGAATTATTCGTACTGTCACACATGGCGTATGAGTATGCTTGAGATGTGCAGCAATAAAAAGCCAAATGAAACAGCTGCAATGGCAACAGGAACAGAAAGAGAGCAGATGCTATAGCATCATCATCATCATCACCAGCACGCAGCATGAGGGAAATGTCCTGCAGCTTTTGGTTGCTTCAGGCTGAGTTCTTTTAAAGGAGCTCTATTGCAGCAGTACATGTGGCGTGTGGCATGTAAGCAGCTTTCCTGAACGCATCGGCGGCGGCAACAGCTCGCATTACATTGCATTACACATTGCTGCACTTCCTCGGCACCCCGCTTTCTTCCTTTCACTTGGTAAATACTTTTTAATGTTTTTCAGGCTTTCGCCATTTGCAGCATGGAATGCGGCTTGTTTTCCTGCTGCAGCTCTGCAATTTAGCTCGGTTCAGCTCAGCTCAGCTCAGCTCTGAGTGGCTTTATTAAATTGCCATTTTGGTTGCACTGGGTTGGTAGTGCCACGTGCCATGGTGCCTGCGGGAGAACACCAGCACCACAAAGCAAAACAATGTGCCACTGCAGCAGCAGCCCTAACACAGCTCAGCTCAGCTCAGCACAGCACGGCACAGTAATATCAACTATGTAGTTGTTCCGCCCACCATGTTGTTCATTCTATTGATAATTACATGGCGCTTTGTTATGGATTTGCCCAGTGGTAGTCTTTACTTGGCTGATCCAGCTGCGTTTGCCAGCCGACCCCGCGGCTAACGAAGTTTTTGCATGATTCACTCTCTGGAGGCGCTACACCGAGTTGAGCCAAATTGCAGCTTATCAGGCAAAGTTGCCACCCACTGCAGTTATTTGCTTTTAATTTCGCTCCAGACAAGCGCCACTAACAAACGAGCTGACCCAAATAAACTCAACAGTTTCTCGTACTTGTACTTAACTTTCAACTAAAGTCAAAGTTGGCCAAAGGCAGCTCGAAAATTCAGAGCGAAACAAGTTAAAAAATGATTTTATGGCAACAGATCGACTTTCACATAGCCTGCGATTGAACAGGGGTATTATATGCACCAAGGCGGTGCCTTAATTGTGCCTATTGGCTAGTTGTGATTGTTAGAGTAAACTAAAGCACATCATAAAAATACTAAAGAAGCTGGAGCTCGCTAGACTTCTTCGAAAGTGAACTATTGAACTATTTTAGAGGCACTTAAATATCAAACATAAATCAGGATGAAAATGGGCTGATAATCATTATGGTTTATATTTGGAAATTTGACTTTACCATGCTCAGTTCCATATAACTTTGAGTCAGCTCTTTAACAGCCTTTTGAACTATATTTAAGACTTAAGGAAATATATTTTCAATATTCATTCTATTGTACTCGTATTTTCCAGTAAAAGATGATACTGGATGAAGTGGCAACAGTATGATCCTTACCCCAATTTGTTAGATGGAGTTTGTAGCTTTGGCAAGCATCAGAAAGAAGTTCTCGTTCAAATTGAAAGTGTAATAACATCAGCCTGTCTGAGCCTTAACATAATGAGAGCAGCTTAATAAACGAATGAGAGCAACTTAACATAGTAAGAAGAGAATAACATACTAATAACATACTGCAATTAGATAAACATACTGCGAATTAACATGCTAGAGCTAACATTACATTAAGAGAGCCTTTAGTTGACGTTGAGATTTATTTAAATTAATGAAGAAAACTCAAAAATGTATTTGAATCCATTTCTGTATATCATATTTGATGCATTTATATTATAAACTTTACAAAAAGTCCATTCTAAATAAAATACTGAAACAATGCTTCAATAGAATGCCACTTCTCTTCCTATAATTACAGAGTATGGGATATATAAACGTGAGCTGAAAACAAATTGCTCAAGTGTTGAAATTGCAAGAAAATGTTGGTGGCAGTTATGTTGCCTGGGGGGCAAGCCATGAGTTGAAGTATGAATATTCTGCATTTGGTGGCCATAATCGATTGGGCGAGGCGAGGCAGGGCAAGGAAGCCACCAACCCGTACTTACGGGCTACCAATAACGCCGACAACCAATAAACCCACCACAAAGCATAAGTATAACATTGAAGTGTATGCAAATTGGTGCAGCAACAATAACAATTACGGCAACACTTACAACAATGGCACACTTACAGTTCAGAGTGTGCTCTGGATGGAAGGACAACAAGCGACACTTTGCCCGATAACTGGCAGTGAATGAGTGTCCTGCACAATGGAGGGCACAACTTTTGGCCTGCCCATACTCATGCCCATGCCCAAGTTGGTTTTAATTGCGCCGCACTCACACATACCCACGAAGTCCTTATACAGGAAATAAGACAAACTTGTCAACGGCTTTTGCGGTTTCCTTGCGATAGCAAAGTTTTCCTTTTTTTTTTTTTTGAAGCTTAACACAACAATAAACACTCGACTTCGTCGTAGAACTCACCTCGGATGGAGCACAAAACTTCTGCTTTTTATTGCATACACAGAGAAAAACAAGTGAGAAACAAAGTGAGATTGTCCTGCTGAGGTTTAAATACTATTAAGGATACTTCAAATTTTGATGATCCAAAGACATGTCAAATGATACTAAATTTGCTATGCATAGTTCATTTATGATATCTCATATCAGCCTAAGATCTGGAATTATTTGGAAATTATTTGCAATCTATTTTCTCTGTGTACTTTTCCGGGACATATCAAAGCGGGTCAACTGCTAGCTAGTGCAGAAACATAATTCTCAGCTGTCGCAAAGTGACACTCTGGTCAAGGGATTGGGTTAGGGGTTGAAATTGGGATTGGGATTCAGTTTGAACTGTTGGTCGCCTCCGCCTTCAGCTGTCAACCGAGTAAAATAATAAAGCGAAATGTGTTAGTAGCTCACAAGACAAAGGGCCACCGTTGTTTGGGCTTAAGTTTTGGGTCTAGCCTGGGATTTGCGGTGTTTAGACAGCTCAAAGGACAAAAGTAACAGTGAGCAGTGACAACAACATCAGCATCAACACAATAGCAGGCACACAAAAAGGCTTAGCTTTGAAGTGGGCATCATTTTCGGTGGCCGCCTCCAAAGCAACACAAAGTAATTAATAGGCACTAAAAGTCATTGAGCCATGCCATTTCAGATATCAGATTTGAGACAAGCCCATTAGTTGCAAGTGTAGGCCCTTGATATAAATAGCAATCGATACTTACCCGGGAATGCCGCCACTCTCCATGTGGTTGGCCAGTGTCACATCATTGGACCACACATCGAATTGCCACTTGACCAGTCCCAAAACGCCGCAATGCACCCGTCCCGTGTGTATGCCCACTCGCATGTTCACATTCACCGCCATCACTTCGCGCACCAGCCTGCAAAGGATACGGAACCATATCGAGCTGTTTAGTGTTTGGCACTGGCCCATGGGCTAGAGGCTGGCTACAAAAGCAAAGGCACACAACAACACAAAGCGCCTTTGTGGCTTTCCACTCTTAGCTGTACTCACGCAATGGCGTCAATCATATCGAGTCCCATTTCAACAGCACAATGTGCATGATCTGGCCTCGGCTCGGGCAGCCCAGAGACGCAGTAATAACAATCGCCAAGCAGCTTAATGCGCAGACAATGATGCTCGGCGGCCAATCGATCAAAGCTGCAATAAGAGGCAAAAGAAAGAGTGGCAAATAACAATGGATGGCAAGGCAGTGGCACAGTTTGGGAACAGTTTGGGAAGTGCGGCAAATCGACAGCTTAAATACGCTGAAAAAGTGACTTGTAAATTGTTTGTTTCTTATATCAAATCGGAATATATATATTAAAGGTGCAGTCCTTGTGCAATAAAGAGAAATCTTCTTATCGCCATGGCAGCAGATAGGCTAATCAAAAGCCGAACAAACGAAATGGTTCAAAGACACCAAAGAGTAGAGTGGATGGGGCTATCCACTAGAACAATCTGATAACATTTTCAATATTCTTTTTAAGATTTCAACAAATTATTTAGTAAAATTATAACTGATTGAAGTTGATTGTTGTAGAATATCAGCTTTAAGGAACAAAATTTCACTGCAACCAGAAGGTATAATTTTTCATCGTTTGCGTTGTTTAGACAACATCATATGGAATCTTAACTAGCATGGAGTTCATTTAAAATTTATATATTTACAAATAACTAAGCATAACGGATATCCCATTCACAAAGGGCTTTTTAACAATAACATCCCCGCAGAAACCTCACACCCTTTACCTCTAAGGTCAGTTGGAAACAATAATCAAACACACAAAAACAAGCTGCCAAGGCAACCGAAGGAAGACTCAAAAGGTTATGTGTTGCTGCTGCTGTTGTCCAGCTAACGAGTCTTAGCTGACGCAGACCGATGGACGAGGTTCAGGTCCGGGCACGGGTTCAGTTTCTCCTTACTGCCTGGTTTAGTCAAGCGGGCAATTAATTCATCGCACCCACTCTGTCTGCGGCTCGAGGCCAATGAAAATAAAAACTCGACCTATGCTGTCAGCCGGCATGGAGCATTTCATTAATTATTCTACCAACTCCCAATAGGCAAACTCACCGGGCAAACAGCTCGTTCAGCAAACGCACCAATTCCTCGGCCGTGCACTGATCCGAGAGGCTCGTGAAACCGCAAATGTCCGCAAAGAGTATGCTGCAAAACAAAGGAAGAAAGAGCAAATGGAAAAGCAAAGAGAAAGCATACGCATATTACAACCTGTGGTTGCCATTGTGGATAGAGAGTCGGCAGCATAGTTCTTTTTTGGGTTATATGTACGATTTTGCTTTGTGTGCGCCTGTGTATGTGTGATTGTGTGTGTGTGTCTATCTGTGTTCCGCGCAGCTGGGCTTAAGGAATTTTTTAATATATTTAACTACGGACGGGCCCTCAACCGCAACTGCAGCCGCAGCTGTCAAAAGTTTTTAAGTTTAAATTAAAGTCATTAACATCATCATCGCCGACCGACTTTGGGTTAACTTTTCGTAACCCTACATTATAAAGTGCTAAGAAGTATATTATGTTTGCGCAAAGGTTATGGTTTGATCAATTTCTTGAAACAATGGGAAGATGGCATGTGTGGCCCTGAGATCTTATGAATCTTCACCCAGTCATGCCTTAACAATTCGAGCAAACAAAATGTTTTTCTCTGATTTTAATTTTTTATATTGGTGCAGGAAAGACATACATATATGAGTTATGCTATTTGTATAAATATTTAAATTCTCTTTAAGCAGTATCTCCTAGTCCTCTACTCCTAGTCCTCTTCAGCAGCATCGCGTTCGCTTGTTTTGTTTTTCGCAAATGAGATGTTCGTTATTTATATGCGTAATCGCAACATTGGCAAATCCTTTGCCAAGCAACGACACAACGACGACAGCGACATGTTGGCACTGCTTTTGGCATTTTTTTCATACTTCTATATATTTTTTTCTTCAGGTGCTGCTGATTTTACGACTCGTAACTGAGAGCGGCTTAAGCAGCTCAGCGCGTAATTTAATACAAAAACAGGAAAGGCAAACGCCAATGGCAAATGGAAAATGCAAAGTACAGGGCAACAGCAAGGATAATTTTATTGAAATAAGCCGAATTTTAAATGCTCTAATGAAATTGATAACATTTTCATATATATTAATGGCAATAAAATAACAAAATGGCTGCAGACGTGATACATCTGATACTCTGCAAACATTTCTTGTCATTTCTTTTTACATTCTCGGAAAAATAAGGAATATATTATGTTGCCATACACATAATACGTATTTTCATATATTCTCTTTTGTGTTCCCCTCTCTCTATATTTGTTTTACTAGAGACTGTTGCCACACCAATAGCTCTGCTGAATTGATAAGCTGCCATCGTCGACAATAAACGACTTTTACTGAAAGATTCGCATTCATATTGCTTGTCTGTAAGTTGGGTAAGCGCTGTCTAATCCTTTAAATTCAGCAGAAATTCAATTTCGATGCTTTGCTAACAACTTGACATAGTTATAGTACTCGTAGCTCCGTCTTCATCTCCATATAAAGGAGAGCCGACGAAAAAAAAAACGCAAACAGGTGCGTGGAAAAGTATGCTTTATAATGCTTCGCTTTGCTGACTGCCTTGTGTGTGTGAGAATGTTTGTGATTGTGGGAGTGTGTGTAATTGTGTGTATGACTGTTGTGCAGTTTTGCGTTTTGCATCAAAATTCATTGCTGGGTCGTGGCTGACACTTATGCTTACGTTCAAACATTCAGACAGTCAGTCAGTCTCTACATCCGACAATTTATTGACTTTGCATGCAAATAAATTCACGCTCACACACACACATGTACACTTTTTTAGAGATACACAATAACACAGTTAGGCACACAGGCACACACCTGACATTCTCATGGCGTTGTATGTAAATCTTATGAAACTGCGTGTCACGTGGCTGGCCCGCAATGTCGTCCTTCATCTCCATGGCAACGTGTCGGGGCAGAACAGAAAGTAGCAGTCGCTCCTGCAAGTAGAATAAGGAACATAACACATATATATAACATGTTTGGGCATGTGTCCTATGGTGAAGTGGTAGCACAACTTGAATACACCATAAGTTGGAGGCGGCGGCGTAATCAGCAAAGACGCTGCCAAATTATGCCAGGCTAAATGCGTGGGCGAGGCGAGTCCTTTGACTGTGCTCTTGGCTGTGTTTGCCAATGCCATCAAAGAGGCGTTTGCTTGTTTTCGGGACAACAAGTCCTTCTACTTCAGTAAAACATGCCAAGTTGGCTTTCATCCGGCTCCGGCTGTGCCTCCAACTGCCACTCCTGCTCATCCGGTTGCTTTGTCGCCTCTTTGACTTTGATGCAGCTTGCGGAGCACAGGTATTGTGATTGAATTTTGATGGCAGTCTTAAAATTTGTTTGCCATTTTGTTGTTGTTGTTGTTGTCAAAGCAGCAGTTCCTGCTGTGACACCTGCAAATTGCCTAACCATCCTCATGAGCTCACCTGCTGTTGATTCTCCCGCTGTGTACGGAGCCTGGCCTCAATGCATTGGCGCGTTTCTATGAATGCCTTGCGCTGCGCCTTCTCCTTGGGCCAGTGCGTATAGACTCCGGTCAGATTGGCCAGCAACAATGCGACGCACGTGCAGAGCAGCTGCAAAAACGTTGAAACCGAAACCGAAAACGTTGAAATTGTGGCAAATTAATGGCATTACGGCGTAAATAAAATAAAACGGCAGTTACGAGCATTGAGACTTTGGCCATGGCTCGATTTGATTCAATTTTGCGGCCATTTAATTTCATTTATTTATGTTTTCTCCTCAAGGATGATGGGCCCTGGCCAGGCGACAACTTTGTCAGTCAAGCTCTCTGTCCCAGCTCAATTAATGCTGTGCGCCAAAACGAGAGGCAGCCATTTAATGGCCACACTCCCCCTCACCCTCAACCACACATTGTTTGCTAAATTGATGCGCATTTGCGGCATTATCTTTCACACAAAGCAGCAAGAGACCTGTTGATGGACAACAACTGATGTAGGAGGAATACCAGCAGCAGTAGTAATTTGTAACTTCATTAGGACACGTGTAAGTTGTATGCGATGTAGTAAAAAATCACAGCGGCAGTACAAAGACTATGATTACTAAATAAAGGATCAAGTCTTGTCGAATAATTCTGCTATGATATCCCCATTCATAGTCTCTTTTCTGATTAATATAAATTTGTTTAGCAGAATGTTTGTAGTTATGTATCTCCTCAATGAAAGTGAATTTGGAGAGCTCTGACATATTTTATACTCCTTTGAAAGCCCAATTAGTACAGCTCATAACTAGACCTGGTTTAACTTACCTCCTGCCAAGGCAGTATGAGTTCCTCCACTGGCTTCTCTGGGGCCGTATACCTGATGCTGGTGTACAAATGAGCCGCACTAAGCAGAATGCCACCAATCAGTGCCTCTCGCAAGCGGAGCGGCAGCATCGTGTATGTCATATAGATAAGAACAATGCAGCAGGCGCTGCCATTGAAGGATTTGCTAAAGTAAGGAAGACGGCAAAAATTAGTGGCGTTGCTATTAAAGAGTGGAGCTTCACGAAGACAGGACTGGTTGCTTTGTTGCTTTGTTGTTTAGTGTTTACCCGACAGCCGTTGCCACTGCTTGGCTTTTATTTTTGGAGCAAACGCAATTAGTGAGCCGTAAATGATTAATTTCTGGCTGCCAGGCAACAGCTGCAGTGCCGCCCAAATCGAACTATGAAAAACCTTTTGCAATCATTATACAAACCTTGGCTGCATGGCATAGCTCACAGCAATTTCGATGGCCAGAAACGTGCCCAATATGACATAGGAGACGAGCACTAGGAATATTTCATTTACCGCCGGCTTGGAGAGAATGCACAATAGAACTGCAGAGAGCGGCCACAAAAGAAAGCAATTAAATGTTGTAAATGTAACAATAAATGCACAAGCAATTAAAATTAGTTAGGGAGTTAGTTTACTGCACCATCAATTGCGAGGGTATGTCAACAAGTCCCTGCACGCAAATCTAAGAAATTGAGTTCCTCAATTGGATACTCATTGTATTGCTACGATTTCCTAATCGATTTGGGCATTCTCCAAATGAATCAATCTAAACTAATGTATTTCCTTATTGCTTTGCAAAGACTCATTAACATACCCTCGTAATTAAAGTTGCTATAGAAAGTTTAGCCCACAATCATTTGTTATACTCACATGCATAGACAATGCCGCAGATTAACATCACAATGAGAAAAACCAGCACGGACTCATCGATTTGTGTAATCACCGAAGCCAGCATGTGCGCGTAATGCGTTGAGCTGTTGAAATTATCAGCTATTGAGTCCTCCTTCGCTACCGCCGTGTCCTTGTTAGGCAGTGTGGCGTTGTCAGCGGCCAGTGGCTCATCAACAGCAGTCAGCACTTCATCGTGTGTGGTGCGTGAATTTTTATTGTTGTCGCGCACACGCGACGTATACGTAATGTGTTTAACGCCATCATCCTCAGCCACAGCATGGGTCTGGGTCTGGGTCTCGGTCTCGGTCTGGGCCGGGCTGCCAGCAATGTAAACACCATCAACAGCAGCAGCAGCCGATCCAGCGGCAAGCGATGCCAGCCGGGCAATGTCAACAATCAGCTGATGCTGTGGCTTGTGTTCCACCCACAGCTCAGCTTGGCTACGCTTGGCACGCACTCTATATCTGCAAATTGAAATGGGAACCCAAATTTTATTCCTATCAATGTGGTAAATAAGTTATCTCTGCGCACACACAAACTATCCATCTTGTCCTGGCAGACATGTATAATACATTCACATATGCGAAAATAAATCGAAATGTGAATGTAAAAAATTCAGCAGCACAAAGTCAGCACTCGGATTGCCAATGCCTCCTTGTCGCCCATCAGCCACAACATTGTGTTCAAATTTGTCATTGATGTATGCGCAGCAGTGCTGCCTTAGTTTCCAGAGTGAGGACCAGGACCTCTGCTGAAGTGTGAGTATATTTAAGAGCTCTTTTGGGTTCTTAGTGGCATTTTCTGTACATATTTGTATTGCCATATAAAAAGCCAGTCAATTGTTTCATGTATCCCACGCCCAGGTTAACATATTTTGACTTCAATTTGATTTGCTCAGATCAAATATTATGCATGCATGTTCTATGTTTACCATTTTGAGGAGGATGACACATGTGCAAAGCTGTTTGACTCAGAGTCCGCAATATCAGCAGAAAATGTAAACTGAGTCCCACTTTAACAATGATAGATAACTTAACCAATCCGGCAAGGTAATTGAATGGCCTGAGTTAGGCTGAACTTTGCCCTTTTGCTTCTGAAATTGAGGTTTGCTGTAGAATATTGTAAGGCAGCAAAGGTTTTATATTTACTAACAATTTGATCAAATTTTAGGTCACTTCTACAGCACTATAATGAGATATTTATACCTTCAAATAAAACTCATAACCGCTTCAATGTGCGAATCATTCTATCAAAGCTTTGACGAGCAACTTTATGGGATATCTGGTTTCGCCCCCTCATCTGTCTGTGCATTGTTAGCCAACACATTTTCAAACACGTGCAAAAAAATAGCTACTAATGACCAACGTTTTCAATTTAAGTAGAGGGCACTACTATATAGTCACATGTCCCATAATTTAAATACCAGGAACATGCCAGCCAAATATTGACAAGGCAATAAGCCAGCCCCAACAAAGAGAAAACTAGCCAATGTTATATAACATCCCTTTACACCATGGCCCATTCCTTTACACCTTTAAACTCAAAACACTTATCGTTGGTTGCCAAATTGAAACCAAAAACTGGCCACACAATCGTCCAGGAAATTATAAAGCCTATCGAACTTAATGGAACCCACTAAAACCCAAATGGTTGGCCTGTCTCACCTGGTGCGATGCTGTTGATGCTGCTTGAATCGGTGCTTGTGGAGGCGTCGGTAATGTTTACGCTTTTCTCGTTGCCGCTGCTCAAACCCGATTGGCATTTGCCGGCGTCCATTATCGTCCACATCAGAATTGATAACAACGTCAACAAACTGGCGGTCAGAGCCCAAATCGGAGTGCGGCAACTTAGCGCCATTTGCAATTTGCTTAGGAATTGGCATGGGCAACATTGTTGATGTGGTTGTCATCATCAGGGCCGGCGTAAAGTTGCCCATGCTCGTCGCATTAAAGTCCAATCTTATGGCAGACGGTAGCGATGATGATGCAGTGGTTGATGGTGAGGGGTTGCGTCGCAGTTGCAGGGTGGTGAAGACGATGTGCGTGCAGGACAAGGCCAGAATGAGCGTCAACAGGAGGGCCAGAATATGAGTTGTGTTGCTTTGATTCATGCGCAGAAAATATCGCTGATAGAGCATTTCCACCTGACCGAAAAGCATGAAAACAGGAGGAAATGGATAGGTAAGTGGGAAGCACGCAAGAACTGAAACAATTTTGACGCAAACTTTTCGCTCTAAAAGTTGCAAATTGCTTCAAAGGATTTCTTTGGTCAAGTAGCGAAAGCAAAACGACGCTAAGCCCACAATCGTAGTCGCCGTAAGAAGCTTACCTGAAGATTCTTGAACTGGTGCGTCGAGCACAGGCGCAGGATGATGCGATTCAGGCGAAACCAGAACGATATGCTGGGACTGGCCACAGTGCCAGTGGTGCTTGGATTGTTGGCTTCCACATTGCGTCCATCTGCGGCTTCGGCTGTAGGTTGAAAACAGGGAGACATATTTCAAATTATATGCACACTAGAAGCAGTTGTGGCAACTTGAAGCTGAGCTTATAAATTTGCATTAATTGTGGCCGAATGTTGAGAATCCAAGGTTTTTGGTCAACGAATATCAAAATTAATTGGGCTATGGCAAGGATTAGATGATGTTGTTCATCATGATGATGATGATGATGATGGTGTTGATAATGATGAGATGAGGGAAAGACAATGGTAAACATTGAAATACTATGTGACGCATACTAAAATAGCATGCTAGAATTCATAGACATATATAGTTTAGGCACTGAAAGAATTCTTTGAGAAGGATTTCATATGGGTGGAAAGTGGAAAACATCTTTAAGAAGCATATTTTGGGACTCAATTCTCATTTAGGTTTGCTGTAATTGTGACACCTGTTCTCTAGTAGACTTGTGCATTTTGTTTTTCTAAGTGTACATCTCTAACATGGCAGCTGCAGTGTTATTCGATGCCTGAAACAATAGCTCAACTCCAATTAGCTGCCTAAATAATTGCAAATTGCAATTCAAAAGCATGGAAACAATTACAGGATTTGGTTTTGCAAGGGCTTAGCAAGGCCATAACTGGGATTTGTCAATTAATCAGTTGAAAACATGCAAATGTTCTACTTGTTGCGGCCTACAGACTTAGTTATTTTGGGGCATTATAATATTAATAGACATTTGCGTACGTTTATCGTCTAACATTTTTTCGATTTGCTGGCTGGCTGGCATTGTGTGACAACATCATTGTGTGTCTCCGTTTTATCCCTGAATACGTCTGACATTGACATTTTATGTTTTGCGGCTGTACGGTAGCAATAACAACAACAACATCAACAACAACAATGGCAACAAGACTTCATTTTAAATGCAACACACACACCAGTAAACCCACACAAAGCCATAAAATGTTATAAAATGGTATGTCAGCCAAATCGGCATATTAAAATCATTCAACTTGCCTTGGCTTGATGCCTGGCCTGGGTCATTGTTGTGCTGACCGCAATACTAACCGCAAACACAGATACACACGCAAACACACACACACACCCACACACACCCAGCCAGACGCACCGCAAGCACAACAATGCGAAAAAACATATGAAAATATATATTTTTACATGCATCAATAAATAAATGCCAAACGTGATTATGTAAATTTCCATAGAAATCCTGCGTATATCAAAAGCAAATATGCCTCTACCAGAAGCAGCTGCCATTTTTTCTTTTTCCTAGATAAAAAAAAAAAAACTAAATAAATCAGGAACTGCGTTGAAGAGGCAAGCAAAGGGCGAACAGGCGTACAGGCAGCGAAGGCAACCACAGCTCATATACGTTTTTACCCTGCAAACACTTTCTATGGTGAAAGAGTAGAACCCGATGCTGGTTAGTGAGGAGATAAGCAAGTTCTACTTGAAAGTTGGACAGATCTTTAGCAAAGCCTGTTAATATTTAGATATTTTGACACATAATCTTATGTAAGCGACAATTTGCTAACTAAAATACACGTTGGCTTCCTTTCCAAACTATCTTCCTGGAAAACTTTGAAATGTTGGCAGGACTTCAAGCAGCATGAAACGGAATGTGTCGTCTGTGCTATGTGAGAAAAATGCCAATGAAGATGACTAAGTCTGACACTGAGACTGTGACAGCGATTGTGTTGGTAAATGCGAACTGGCAATAGCCTCGTCAAATTCAATATGACAATGACAATCAAGTTGTGACATTCGAGCTAACTGGCACTGGGCAGGGCAAGGCAGTCTCGCGTTGGTATTTTTATTGCTTTGCCTTGCCTTGCCTGCTGCCAGCCGCATGTACTATGTTTCACGTAGCAACGACTCCATTACACGCTAATCGTATGGATGTTGATGTGCCTTGATTTTCTGTTAAATCCCAAATGTCCTTTGCTATTTACTCACATTGTTGCAATAGTTGCGCCTCATCGCGTTGATAGATCATCGGGCTGTGGCAGGTTGAGCTGGAATTTGTGGAATCCATTGACTCATCAATGTTGCAGCGTGTAATGCCGGCCTGGAAGGAAAAGCAGTTCAGTAACGGAAAAAAGTGTTTGTTTAAAATTAAGCTTGCGCCCGTGCGTATGCAATGACTTTTTATTTGCCCTGCACAATTGCCACTAAACGTTGCTTTCATGTGTGTACGTGCGTGCGTGTGTATGTGTGTTTGCATCTGCTTGTGTGGTGCATCCCCCGCGGCATCTTTAAACCAATTGCCGCCCTGTTGTATGCCAGAGCTGCTTTTAGCCTTTTGTGCGTTAAACTTTTTCAATTGACTCTCAACAAGAACTGGCAAGCAACGAGCACATATACAAACACACAAATACACAAACTCACAGGCATATACATATATGCTACACGGCACTGTAAAGTGGCCCCTTGTGCATGCAGACATTTTACATACATTATTGTGTGCGAGCGCCTGTGTGTGTGTGTGTGTGTGTGTGTCCATTGCTAACTGTCGTCGCAGAACTGTGGCTTGTTAGCTGCGTTTAAGGTGTTAATTTTTTTGGCCAAGTGAACATTGTTGCCATTGCAACACCAAAAATGCATATGCATGGCATGGTAAACGACGGTGCCAAGCTAAAAAAAACTCTTGTGGTGGCAACTGATTGTGAATTCATCTCTTATGGGAACTCTAGAGTTTAAATCTTGGTGCCATAAACTGGGTTTCGAATTGAAGTCTTGAAGTTGAGATATTCGTAAATAATATTGAATATTTTTATTTACAAATTGCTTACATAATAGATGAAATTTGTTGTTATAGTAGATGCACAACTGTTCATAACTTTTTGCAAAGCTTGTTGCCTTCCTACAAGCCTTTTGGTTGCTTTAAACGGAAGCTGTTATAACTTAAGAGTAGTCATATTTGGCTTGAAGGAGAAAAATATTGCTGGGAAAGTCCGCTACTAATTAGCTTAGGAATTCAGGTCCAAAAATGTTCAAGTTAGATGACAGACATATCCGTGCTGCCATATTTGATCGTTATTCTTAGGAATAAGTTTTAAAGAAAAAGTTGTCTGTCATTTAGCAGAACTTGAGGTGGGAAAAAAAGTTGAACAAAAAAATTTTATTAAACAATAATATATTTTAGCTATGAATAGTTTATCTTTATAAATTGTCAATTCATTATAGCAAGAATTTAATATTCGACGATAGTCATGTTTCCATGACAGTGCCATTTCATTAATATAGTAAATATTATAGTAGAAAGGCCCACTTCTTTACATTGTTTCACTAGCAAAGTCTCCTCGCTTGTGGATTCAATAAGAGCCATATATTCTCACCCGGACTTGCCATAAAATTTATTGCAGATCTTGCTTTTAATATTTGATTTAGAGACTTTTGAAGGCTTTTACTGTTTATTTGAGTGTGTGTGATAAATTAAAATTTCACTCTGGTCAATCTCAACATTTTGCTTCATATGAGATATGTGCATATAAATTGCACAGTATGTGGCTACAACAATATTAAACTAGCAGCATATGCGTTATAGTTCACTTCACATAATGAATAATGTAAAATTAATATCTTTTGCTTCTTATACAAGCTAAAACAGCCCCCAGCTGCAAGCTTATAACTCCCAGATTTAATGTGTATATTTATTTATTACATATATATATTTATTTTTGTCTCTTCAAACTGATTTCATTTTCTATTGAAAATCTATCGATTTAAGTAAATGAATATCCATCTTCTCCAAATTCATATCACAATATTTTCCATTTGAAAAATGAGGATAAAGCAGCTACTCAAGTGTCATTTCCAAAGTGTTTCACTTAAAATTCTATTTGCTTGCCATACATAAACTGTTGACCAACAAGTTGATGATTATTCCCCCATGGCTTTTGTGGTTGACTTGCCTGTATCCCACCCCCCCTTCCCCCTTCTTCCACTCATTTCTTGGAAATTGAAATTGTATTTAAACTAAGCTGGGCCTCCCGCTGCTCATGGGCAGCCAAATCAAATTAAATATTTAAATCGTAGCACAATAACCGACCTTGTGTCTGGACTGGACGTGTACGTGTAGGTAGGTGCCTGTCCATTAGGCTTAGGTGCGTAAATTAATTGATGCCAGTCAGTCCCAAACGCAGCAATACTTACCGCAATCAAGCTGCTGCTCACCATGGCCTTGCCTCCCTTGGCACTGGTATTGAAATGCTCGATCACCTCCCAATTGGATTTCTTGGGCGTTGATGGCTGTGTTATTGGTTGCGGCTGTCCGGCAGCTGGTGAGCCCGCTCCGATTCCTCCTCCGGCCGACTGGCCAGGCACATGCAATTCCATGGAGGCTTGCGTGCCACTGCCCGCCTGTTTCAGCGAGGCTGAACGGCTAAAAAACTTTCTGTGCTTGCCCGACTCCTGCAATAGGGGGGATCAGAGTTAATACATTAAGCACTGGCTGAGAGTTGCTTCTCGTTCAATTAGCTCAGACCTCCTTGCTGCTGCTGAGACCTCCAGCAGCTCCACTGCCACCGCCGACATGGCGCATACCGCGCAATGAGAGCCGCTTCGACCATTCCCTCTTCTGGCTTTCCGATGACAGCGAACGAAAGATGTGCGTGGAGGTGGAGCTGCTGTTGCCGGCACCGGGTCCCGAGGAGCTCATTATGTGATATGTAACTGAAAGGCAAAAAGATGGGGAAATTGATTTTCATTTTGCATGCAAAAAGAGAGCGCGCTAATTTCTAAACAAATTGCCAATTTTTGCACTCGACAGCGACAGAAATGGCATTAAAACAATAAATTCGATTTTACCAAAAATGCTGTCGAAACGCCAGAAGCAACAGCAACAGCAAACACAAACAGCCCCCGCAGTAACATCAGAAACTGGCGCTGCCAATAAATATATCGTATCTACTTTTGGGTCCGGCCCACTTAAGCCGCACGAAATGCTCGCCAGACACGCAAGGCATTCTCGTAAGCCTACAGCCAAAGACAGAGACTGAGACAGAGACGGAGCCGCAGCCGCAGACATTCAAAAAGAGAAAGCCAGAAACCCAACGACGGGCAAGGAGGCCCATAACTGACTAAGACTTTTCAGGACTTGGGGGAGAGGTGTGGGTTTTTAGCAGCAAGCTGCGGCTTCAAAAGTAACACAAACAAC
Organism: Hirtodrosophila duncani; assembly: GCA_037043425.1. Taxonomy (NCBI): domain Eukaryota; kingdom Metazoa; phylum Arthropoda; class Insecta; order Diptera; family Drosophilidae; genus Hirtodrosophila; species Hirtodrosophila duncani. Next base: position 712,140 of record JBAMBM010000834.1, on the reverse strand, counting down.
AAATTCAGATTGTTTGTAAAAAATTTCCAAATGAACTAAGAAGGGCACATTTGATGGAACATCCAAATACCCTAACAGAAAATTGTATCGTAGATATGCACGAGATGTCGATATATAGAAATGAAAGAGTAGCATGGGTAGAATGTATTAAGAATTTTTGTTTATTTGTTTATATGTTAATTTAGCTGTTTTACCCGGAGTATTAGGGGCTCCTTTTGTGGATATTTGTCGTATGGTAAGCTATTTTATGATAATTCTACTTATAGAAGCTCTTCTTACGAATGCTTAAATTTCGAGAAGTTTGTTTAGTTTTATATCAAAGAATGACACCAATCACTTTTCAATTAATCTTACTGTACCTAAATACATTGTTCTCCATTGAAAAGGCACTAAGTTATGACCTATTTCTATTAATTTGAGACACTTGGAGCTTGCTTTATATAGCATGTTGTCATCTCAAGACCATAAATATACAATGCAAATGAGTTTGTGGCGTTTATTGATAACTCAGGCCTAAATAGAAATGATCTATTAAACATGATTTCTATATTTAAGAATGTCCAGTCAGGCTGCAGATGTGCAAAACCTAAGTCTATCTGTTTGCCTAATTTTGCAAATTCTGATATAAATCGAATTACATGTAATAGCCGACAGATCAAATTTACACATTGACATTTGATATCAGTTTTCTCTATACAATTACTCCGTAATTACATATAATTTACTTCCACCATATAATTTATGTAACTTCTATATGGCAGCCACGCATGTCGTATATGTACTCAGTTGTTCAATCTACGTATGTCAATTCGGAGCATGGGCATCCATTATATTATGGAACTTGTAGTGGCAACATTATAATACCCTCTTAGTGTTACATCAAACTGTGCCACAGACAACCACAACCATTGTGGAAATGGAAAAGTTGGCGTTCAGAATAGCGGCAGAGCAGGAAGCCATCCCCTTTGCTCTAGCAAAAGGAAAGTCCTAAAGCCAAGCCAGTTTATCCTCGTCATCGTCAACGTCGTGGCTGTTGCTGTTGCTGTTTCTGCTTTTTTCGCCTTTTGTTTTTTAGCCAAAGGCGGCTGAGAGGGCGTGGCTGCTTGGCAGGCAGTGCAGCATTGGAGGGCATAAAGGGGGGATAGGAGCACAAGTGCCGGCCGCCGGCATAAATATGTCAAAAACACAACACGCCGCGCTATAAACAAATTGTTTTGTTGCCAAAAAAGAAAATATGAAAAAATGAAACAACTGAACATTGAATGGGAAAATTTGGAAAATACGAAAATAAAGTAAAAATCGAAATAAAATAAAAAGTGCTTAACATGTTACGTTGCCTATTGAATTACTGAACTGTCAGCAGCCTCTCTAGATGAGTTCTCAGCTATCTAAAAGTAGCTGCAACTACATAAATATTTGAAAATTCTGCTGAAATTTACATTAGTCAGCCCCATTGAGGCAATTGTTTTGCCATCAAGAGAGCTGGGTTGCCCATTTAATGGAAAGTTTTACCACCCGCAGACAAAAGGAAAACCAAAGCCAAGGCAGCCACAACCAGCGGCAAGAGTACTCAATAGATTTAGTATATAAGAATTGGAATTGGGCATGGGCATGGGCCGTGCGGCTTTCGCGTGACCCAAAACGCATGTAATCTACGAATCCAACACGAGAAATGATGAGACAGGAGACTATGGCATATTATCTGCTTCACAATTAACAACGAAAAGGATTCACAATAGGCAGCTCAAATTCTCTAAGTATATAAGAGGTTTATATACAAATGAAGTCGTAAGATTTTAAGAATTATATAAGAAATACAAGAATGACCTCAACGGAATGTAATTGTACATGCTCAGTTGCATAAGAGTGTGATTTTGATAGCGGCGTGGTATATGTTTATACCTCGTTGGCATGCTGATCGTGTAAACATCGTTTGGGCACGCTCTCATATCTAGCAGTCATTTAAAGTGCTCGTACATTCACGCAAGCATCGATCTAATTAATATTGAAATTGTTTCCTATACGATTGTATATAAATTATAATTCATATTCTTGAAATTTGGAGGGAAGGCAAGATGGTAAGGTATGCCAAAACAAAGCCAAAAATTGAGTAAATTTTGGTTTGATCGAGTTGCTTTCTGCTCTGAAGGTTAAAGTTCACCGCATGAATGTTTTTTATTTACAATTTTCGTGGGATTTTAATTGAGCTTTACGGAATTATCTAAACAATTCACAAACCAAATATATTTTCAATTAAATTTGTTACCAAAAAGAATCCAAGAAGAGATTATGTAAATGTAAATCCAAATGATATATAAAAGCCAAAGGCAAAACTGTAAAATTACTCATAAATATTATATTTGTGACATGAAATATATATCGTCAATTAAAGCTCCTTGCAACTTTCTTTTACAAGTTTTCCTTATATTTTAGTAAAGTAAAGTAGAAAAAAAAAGTGAAAATGCATGCACGAATGCTACTAAAAGCCGCCACGTGTGCCCCAGGTTTTGCCCAGCTCAGGCAAATATGCATGACGGGCTTCTCGTATATGCAAAATAGGCAAAAACTCGACTGACAAAAACTGAAATGTAAGCCCAAACGTAGCTGGATGTTTGGTAACTAGTTGATAGTTTGTAAGAGACAGCCAGGCACACACACACACACACACATACACACTCAAACATACGCAGCCCTGAAATGTTGTCATTTTCAGTAGACAACACTCAGCGGCAATAATGTCTGGGGGCCTGAGAATTCAAAAATTGAGCCAACCACTCGTACTTAGCATACCCGTAGCATACTTTATAGCTCAGGCAGTCGGCGCTCAACTTGACAGCAATAAAGTCAAAATCAAGCAACTGATTTAATTAGGCATGCCTTTGAAGAGGGGTCATAGTCACACAGGCTAGACAAAGCATATTTGAATAAATTGCTTGAAGTTGTAACTTTCTATAATATTCTTGCCCGCCCACTTGGTGTGGTTAGAGTATTTTGGTACTCCGCATAGATAAAACAGCTTGTTTGCATTTAAAATGTTGACAGACTTAATAGAGTGTCACACAATCCCCAAAAAACAGCTTGTTAATCAATGTCAGCGCATTTCCACACCCCCACTATCACTTCAGCCTTCAGTCAGGTAAGTGGCAAACGCTTTTCACCTTAACGACAAGCAGATAAATATACATATTTACCTACATACACCTACCCCTACATTTACACTTCCATTTCCGTCTACACAAGCGCAATCATATTGGAACTTCTAATGCGGCACTGTTCAATGGCAATTCATTATGTTAATGGCGCTAATGGTCTGGCAAATATTGAGGCAAACAAAATGCCACAACAGCAAGAAGAGCGCAAAAAAATGAACAACATGGCAGTATAACAATAACAAGCACAACAATAGCGATTGAAAAACCTATTGTGTCAGCTTCAACGCCAAAAATTAATACTCGCATAAACAAAGTAAATTTGATAAGCGGAGCAAATTGATGGGGGCTCTAGCTCTATGACTACACTTGATAAAAAAAATAAAATGAAGCAGTTTTATTAAAAAATTATTTGTAAATATTGTCTAGAAACAAAGAGTAAGCTTGGAAGCAATAAATTGTAGAACAATTCTAGAATTATAATTTTATATATTTTGTTGAACTCTGGAATTGTTCTTCAAATGTTTCGATGACACAAATATAAAGCAGTAAAGCATTAATTAATTATATTTTAGAAACTGTTTCTAATTCCCAAAACAATTTCACATTTGTTGTCCTTTGAGTGCAAAGTTTGAAATATCACAAAAAAGTTTCTAAAAGTTTTCAATTGGCCCGGTTTGCGCAGAGGAAACAGCACACAGTATGGGAAGCCAGCCGCCCATGAAGACAAAATATAAAGAGAAAGCAATTTATGTTCATGTTCCGTAAATCTCTTCATAACATAAATATATTCTTACAAATTTATTAATTCAATCTATGCCGTTTCTCTGAGTGTAGCATATCAATTCAACACAGCCTTGTCTGCCACGATATATGTATGTGAGCTTTGCCACGCCCACAGCAGCAACACCCTCATGCATATTCATTCATTAACTGAGCAGAAACAGTTGCTGGCACTAATATATCCCATCTGCCTGCCCCCACACAAAGCACCCCCCTACGACCTACTGCTTTGCTCTACTAGCCTCTAAATATAGTTAGTCAGTTAGGAGGCAAATATAGCAGATTTAGGTACGCCAGTGAGTCCTATATATATTTTTAGACTCACACACCAATGTTTATGTTGCCATGTGTTGTTCTTGTTGTGGTCGCTCTTAATTTCGTGTTGGTGTTGTTGTTGTTGCTGTAGTTTTTGTTTACGCGCCGTCATCTTTGGGTATTTGTTTTTGTATTTTGTTTGCATTTCATTTGATGGCCAAAGGTGTTTTTGACATCGAAATGGGAATTTGCAATGGAAATGAATTCATTAGCTGTGCGTGAAAAATTTGCAGGGACTAACTACAAAGACCTTTGGCAGTGAATTTCCAACTAAATCTGCTTATGGCTGTATAGTATACATAGGAGCAGTAGCAGCTTTGATTGGCCAAGCATACTTTAACACACTGAATTTGACATAACATATCACTCATACGCCAGGTGCAGAGCATTATGCAAATTTTGGAAAACACTAAAACTTGCTTTGAAACTTTAAAGGTTTTCAACGCAATCCTAATATATATATTTAAAATGTGTTGCTAGAAAGTTAGACATTTGCAGAGTAAAACTTGTTTTGTCTATAGATTATGAACCATAATATGATCAAACTGCTTGGAAAGTGACAGGACAGTGACATAGACAATTCGATCTAGAAGTAGTCAATCATCCTTATCATGTGAATTGAGAGTTCAAGCCATTGAACTCTTACTCTACAAAGGCTCATCCATTGCAGGAGAATATTTATCTTGATTGCACGTTAATTCAGGTCTTTACGATCATGTAAGAGATCACAAGACACACACACCTCTCTTGGAAAGTAAATTTTTCAGGTGGCAACTAAATCAGCATGGAAAAGTTCCAACGGATGTAAAAGTTTATTAATCTTTCAGGAGAATGTTTTGATTCACTATATTAAACAAATTGCAGAAATATAAATATCATGAGGTGAAATAGAGCACCGAAATTGGTTTGAGTCACGTGCCTTGTGTCAGAAAGTGCAATTTTGCAGCTCATTTTTATTCAGCAGTCGTCTACACATGTTGTTGTTTATTTTTCTGTGAGATTACAATTCCAATACAACTGTGCAAATATTTGCATGTATGAAAATTCTACCTTATACCTAAAATAGCTCAGACATGCGCAAGTTCTGTTAAGTTTTCTAAATTTCAATGCTTAAATTGGCTTTGAAATTCTTCAGCCATTCTAAATTCCTCTTGTACGAGAGAACAACAATGTGTGCCCTTTGAAAGGAACACATAACTCGAAATGGCAAAGAGCAAAATTGAAAATATGTGCATACGCTATACATAATTAATAGTCGACAAGCGAGCAGCTCTTGTTGAACTTACGACCATAAAGTTAAAATAAATCAAGCAAAAATCAACAAAATAAAAATCACAACATTGCTGGAGTGAAAAGTAAGCAGTGTATGAACGGAAATATGAGGGACAATAAAAGTGCCAAGCATATTTTCATATATGTATGTATGAGCATATGCAGAGTTTGTTATAAAAGGCAAACAAAGCGATAGAAGAACAAACAAATATGTATGTTTGTATATAAGTATATATACGTATATACTCGCACATGCCAGGGAAAGAGCCAAAGGTTAAGTAAAATTGCAGCAGCTGTTGGTAAACTTAAGCTGCTTTCAGCCAGCTGCCGTTGCTGTTGTCATTTGTGCTGGGTAGCTGGCAAAGATGCGAAAGATGACTTACTAATTTGTGACATGATCAAGTTAACCAAGACCAAGGCAATGACAAACAACGAAAGCAAACAGGCAAGCAGGCAAACAGCCAAAGGCCAAAGCAAAAGGCATACCTATTCATAGCAGCTCCTGCTGTTAAACTAACCTGGCAATGGCAGTGGCTGTGACTTGGGGCCAGGACTGATGACTACTTTGCATGCCTGCGTGGCTGGCTGGCTGCCTGAGCGACTGTCTGTTGTGTGTGCCCATCTGGCTTAGCATTGTTGTAAAAATGCATTGTGCATAGCGAGAGGCAGTGACAAAAAACAAAAAAGAAAAAGTGGTCTTACAGTGGGTATTATGACTTTCTTATGATATTTGTAACACATAGAGTGGTGATAATAGAGCCTGCTACGATGGTCATTGTATCCTGTACGTTAAGCTACAACAGTTTAGATTTGCCAGCAGAAAACATCAGGTGGAAAAATACACATTTGAAAGTTATAATACACATTTGTCAGATGGCTCCCAATAAAATTGGAAGGAAGGAAAAATTAGGAAAAATATCCCAAAAACGTATTGCTGGTAGAGACCTTTAAGAGCATTCAAATAGAGGTGCCACTTCGTGCCTGGGAAGTATGCATATGTCTTTTCATTGATAAGAAATCTTAACCGGATCTCTCAGAGTGATGTCACTTTTTCAGCTGAGTCCAACTACTTGGGATATTTTCGTCTACTTTGATTTCCTTAAGCCCTGCTTAAGCACTGCTCCTATAAGAGATCGACTTTGTATGCTATAAATTTATGCTTGAGGGGGAGTTTGCTTAAGTCTCAAGATTTAGATAGAATTGCCTGGAGAATATCCATTGGAAGGGGCTGAATTATATAAGCAAATTAAGTCGTTTATAGACAGATTTCGCGTTTGACACTACACTGCAAGGGCAGTATCGAATCTGTAACTCTTCGCCATATAACTTTCTAGGAGCTCTTAATTTCTTGGTAATGAGCACCCCAATTGATAAATATGACTTTTAAGTAAGCCTTTGAGACTCTAAACTGTATTCCCAAAAACTTGTATACAACTTTACGGTCTTATGTGAATGATTTGCCCAACTCAACATTGCCTTAGCTCATACAAAATGTATGTGTAGGGTATTTAAGCTGCTTGCATTCCGCAATGTCTTTCCGTCTTATTGATATTGCTGTTGCTTTTAGTTCTGGTTTCCTGCTTTGGCATTGTTTGTTTTAAATCCATTATCCTTTCATATGGTTTAACCATAGAGTGTGGAACTTGCTTGAGCTGAGCTCGGCTACTATTTCTGTTGCCTGGTTCCTGCGTTTCTAGTTTGCGGTTAGCCAAGCTCTCGCCTTTGCCAGTAGCTATGGCTAGCTGCTTGGATGGTTGGATGGTTGGATGGCTGTTTTATTTACAGTTAAGCAGCAACATAGTACTGTTTCTGGTGGGGATAGGGATGGAGGCATTGTGCACTGTGCAATTTCATTAAAATTATGTCGCCGCCTTACCCCTGGCTTTGGCAGCACCTCAAGTACTTGGGCTGGCTTTTGTCTTGCCCCAAAGACGCTGAGACAATGAGACACTGACTCTGAACCTAAGCCTAAGCAATGCCAAGTGCTGATTTGGCAGTCAGCCAGGACAGGCACGAGCTAGAGCACGGCAACGAACCTTCGCCTTCAGTGTCTCTCTCTGCCTGCGTTTGCAAGTTGAAGGCAGTCAGGCATTGATTTTAATTTTAATTTTGATTTTCCTTTTAGTTGGCCCATTTTAGTGCCTTTTGCACAGCACATTTGTTTACATTCCTTACGGTCTATTAAATTAAATAGTTTTGTGCATTTCATATCATATGCAAATGTGCACTATAAACTTATCTAGTTTTGCACACTAACAAATATTTTCACGCGAATAACCCGCCTCCGTGTGCAGGCGGAAGCAAACTAATTTAACTGCGAAAATCTTGCATTCATTCGAATCACAGGTGAATAAGTAAAAAGCAAACAAGTGAACAAAATAAACGGACAATATCAACATTCGATTATTTGAAAATACGTTGCAAAATTTAGTAGCAAAGTTAGTAAAGCCATTGCCAATTGACCTAAATATTAATTTTAAGCATTTATACATGAAATAATAAATCAATGCCAGATATGAATATTAGATTTCAGTTGTGTACAAATCATCGAATATTGTCAGATTAAAACAGCTTACACAGTCAAAGCATGAACATTTCAAATCCTCCAATGCATACAAATTTAGCGAAACGAACTATGAACTATGAGATTTTATACTAGTACTCTACTATAGGACATTCAGAACATTGAAGAGTCTCTTGCAGCTTTCCAGCATAACTTTTTGAATGTAATTATGCAGGGCTCTAGCTCGACTAAGTAAAATGCACAAGCGATCTATCAGATACATCATATAACTACGTGCAGATGTTGAAAGTAACACAACTGTAAAAGCTAAGCTTGTTGAAACCGTTTAGCCTCGAAAATCTGCTATATTTGTGCAACGATACAACTAAGTATCCGATGCTATTTGGAGCGTATTTAGGGCACAGAATGCATCTGCGGCACGCAGTTTGTAATTGTTTATTTTTGTTTTCATTCTATTCGCAATGTGTTGGTTCAATTTGTTCGATACGCTCTATTTGCTTGTTGGCGTCCGAAAGTGTAAACAAAAGAACGTTTTTCGATTCATTGTTGAAAGATTTTGTTTAATTTAGCAGCAGGAAAAGCCGCAGCGAATGATTTTTTATGGACTACAGTGCGGCAACTGCAGGTGGCTGGCCAACTATATAACAGAGACAAAGGAACATATATGTAATATAGTTTTACTTTAATTTTTGTAAATTCTTGGCACATTGCATATAGAAACAAAGCAACTCTGGCAAGTTCAAGGACATGACCCAAGGCCATTATTATACACGAACAAAGTAGATGAAGATGCCCCAACTGGCACTGGCACTGGCTGGTGGCAGCACTTCAGCTGCTCATATGTCAAAGGCATGCCCGGGGAATTAAAGAAAACCAAATTGACTACGTCTTGGATTAGAAAAGAAAAGCAGGCAAGCGTGCTAAGAACATATTGAAAAGCAGCTAAGGAACAACTGGCCAAAGCCGAGGGAATAGTGAGTTCTACACAGTACATGACGTGCGTGGACTGCAAACAAAAACAGGACACCGACACCCCACCATTGGCTGACAAGCTAATGAGGCGTTTTTGTAGCGGACGCAACGGGCAACAAACTAATAGTTTGTCTGTTTTACTTTGTTTGGGTTTTGGGCCAGCAAAATTTCATGAATAAATTAACACACTCAACAGCTGATTGGATTTGGCTTTTAAAAGATAAATGTGAGCATATTCAATTACTAATTGGAAATGCTGGTGGCAGGTTATAGAATTGGGTTATCCTCGTCCGCTCTAAGCATGACTATGCCAGATGTAAGAGCAGCAAGCACGAGTATTTGACTAATAACCAAGCTTTGACTAATAACATGCAACGCGGTGGCTAATTAGCAGCCATGTTCTCATAAATTAGGCATAGATTATATCGAATTGGAAACAATTTGATTACTTTATGCGGAGGCGGAAGACTGGCTGACGTAAATCCATAATCATTGCTAATTATTAAGGGTAAAGTTAAACATATTAATGATGGTTAAAATAAAAGCTTTTCAAATTTTGATAAAACTGAAAGAGAGCCTAAACAATGCCAAAATTTAACTCGCCAAAAGTATTCCAACAAGTTCTTTGTTCTTTTTCAAAGGAAAATAAACTAAAAGTTTTTAGCTCTGGCCTGGCACTTAAATTAATTTGAGAGCTAAGAACATATGGCTCACATTTTTCTTAAATATTAGCATTACCAAAAGCTTACAGGTGCCCCAGCAATTACATAATAGATTTCTTTATTTTGAGGCAATTATTAAATCGAATTTTATCTTGTGTATATTTCCATGTCAAACTTACTTTTAAAAGATGTTTTTATATTTGTAAGCAAACATTTTAAATAAGAGTTAAAACATTGAAATACAAAAAACCAGGTAAACTTTCTACTATTATCCCTGCTATCGGACTAAAAGTTATATCCTATCTGATCCACATTAACTTCTTAAGTTGCCCAACTTACGACTTGCTAACTTTTGTTCACTACAAAGCCAAAGGCCAAAGAACTGCCTCACTTTACTCCTCTTTCTCCACCTCAACAAACTGCTGAGCCGCCATAATTCCACATAACACCAACGTAGCTACATCTAAGCCCGAAAACTGAAGTTCAGAAGCAAGCACGAGCAGGTTGGCACAGGATAATGAAGTAGTAGACCGAAACGCACTCACAACACATAAACTTTGAGTTTAACTAATTGCGGCAACAGACCGCATAACTCAGCCCCCAAGCGCCGAACCATTCCCCTCTTATCTAAACATGCATTTTTATTACCGACACTCCAACAAACCGCTGTGCAGGTGGAATGAAAGGAGGTAGAATTGGAGGTGGATGGCAGCAAATTTACTAGCTCATTACGTCTATTAAATAATTTACAAAGTGTGTATTAAGCATACGCAGCTTTGAACATACAGGTGTGGCTGAAATGAAAGGAAAGCACATGTATAATATATACACATGTTTGGCAAAATAAAAACCGGAATACTGCATTCCCAACAATAACATAATTTCGAGCATATGAAAATACTTGAATATATCCTGTTATCCGTTTTGAAAGCAACCTCTTGATATCTAATAGAAATACTAAAAACATGTTCCTCATTTAAATGAGATTATATGTATGAAAGGAGCGCTCTATAGAATATAAATTATATCTGTTGAAAAGTAAATAAGACAGAAATGAAACAACAAACCTTGCCAGGAACATGTTCTATAACGAGGAGAACGAAGCCAAGGGATTAGTTGGATACAAAAAAAAGGTGAAGTATAAACTTGATTATTTTCAAACAGCTTTGAAAAATAAGCAATAAGGTGACATATGAAGTGGCTAAGAAGAACACGAAATGTTGGAAATGAAAGAACCCAAGGGAAGTCAAAAACCTGGAAACTATAGAACTCTTTTACGAACAAGATACTTGGTGTACCTGTATGAAAATTTTTGAAAGATACTCCAAACAGGGATTTAGGGAAATGCTTAGCTTTGCTAACCATGCAAAGATCCTTAGAAACTCAAAAGAGCTTCCCATTGGCTCCATCTGGCAAATTGATCTAGGAGTGGACTTAGCTTAGCTTCTCCCTTTCCACACTAGCTGCATCAATTAGCTTTTCATATCACTTCGACAACAATATTACAAAATTTTACCCCGTTCTTTCGGAAAAAGGACAATTATAAACATATTTCTGAACGTATTTTGTAACTACATCACTTATGTGTATAGCTAATGCCTGTCTTATATTCAGAACGAAAATTTCTGCTCTATGAAAGGAGACAAGTAATGATATTATCCTTCTGGTCTCTATTTCAGGGACTAATGTGCATATAAAACGAAACTGGTTCATCTATTTGGATCTTATAAATGCCAAATTTTCTAAATGTTGAAGAAAATAAATGAATCAAAACCTAATTCTAAATTTATTAACCTGTTTCAGCTATTTTATTGAAATCTTTGCAACATTCATTCAGTCAGATCTCATTAGTCAGTCAGATCTCAATTATAGATATCGTATGTGCACAAGTTTATCATGCTCGCTTATCCGATAGACTACAGTGTTTTTAAAAGCAACTCCAGCACTTGCAACACACAACTGACATAAACAAAAACGCATGCCACAAAATGTTGCGAACCGCAGAAAGCGGCTGCCACTGTTCCTGTTACTGCCGTTGTTGTAGTAGCAGGAGGCACTCACGAAAACCAGACTAAAATTACAGTGGAAAGAGCAGAGTAAACAGGTGAGTTATGTGTGTGTGTTTCGGTGGCTTGTAGAGTCGGAGAATCAGTGTCAAACACTCTGGCAAAGCTTAAGCCCGCCTGTCAGATGAAGCATATATGTGTGGGTGGATATATGCCATGGCAGCTAATTAAATAATTAAGTGCAGCAGCTTATGAATAAACAAAATGAAATGTTTTAGGCAGAGGGCCAAAAACTTATCCACAGAGCTGAAATTAAACTTAGACAGAGGCTGTTAATTATTGTGCTTAACAGGGCTGAAAGATGAGATGGAATTGAATTGAAATCCAACAATAAAAAGGCAACCTTAAAGGGAGGTGATGTGGTAAGCTGAATCAGTCTTAGAGAAGGACAATCGAACAAGAGTAGAGATGAGTGCAAGATTTTTGATAAACTGTTTCAACGGCGGAGCTGGGAGTGAATTTGAAAAAACAGTTAAGTGCGATTTTCTCAATAATTTCAATTGAAAAATTGTTAAGTTTTGAACTAACTTCTAGCTTGAGTTTCGTAAATCCCATTATATCATATCCAAATTAGAAAAAAAGTATTCCAAAGACAACAGTTGTAAGTATAAACTGCATGGCTAATACCTTGGTATTTGGTAAGCGAGCAAATCAACCTAGCGCCTCGAACATAAGCTTAAGACATAAAATATAGAAATTATATGTGTTCTTCATATTCATATTGGCTTACCTGTCGAAGCCTTATTGTATACAGCAAAGTTATTTTTGTGCGTATTTTTAGGACTTTATCTGCTCCTTCCCCTTTTTGCTAGTTCGCGTCGTTGTTCTTGCTGCAGTGCTGATTATTTATGTGAACATTTCGTATGCATTAAAGACCAACAAACCAAAAAAAGTTTATTTTGCCTTTCACTTTAAAACATAACGATGACTGCAGGGCAAAAGGGAAATGAAATGAATATGAAAAATATTTGAAATAATTATTATAAATATTTTCCGCTTGCTGGTAGCGCCTTACACTCACTCAACTTTGTTACTTGTGTCGCTTGTGTTTGTTTTTCTGAAAAGGCCGCGGCCAAAGAGCAAAAAGTATGGTAAAAGAAAATAACTTCACTTTTTCACTCTCTCTCTTGTTCACCCTCTCCTTCACACACACACACACACGTGTATACAAAGTTATAAAAAAAAGGAAATTCAAATTAAACTGATTTGTTGTTGTTTTTGTTTTATTATTTGTCGATGGGTTTTTACTGGTTGGCAGCGCTTTTTTGCGCGCTGGTTGTCGTTTCATTTATTTCGAATAATATTTGTTTCTTTATTTCATTCGTCATGTCCAACGAAATCGAAGCGTAGTTGAAAACGTTTAACGCATATTTGAACAGCATTGAAATTCAATAAGAGAAACATTTAACATTTATGCTGTAAAAGCATGTATGATTGTGCACTTCTCGTTGTTGGAATAGGTACAGTGCAGATTCGGTAGTTGAGATATGCAAGATTTTGAAAATAACTAAAGAAATAAAATCTAGAATAACTCAACATCATTTTCTACCAATGAAAAATGCTGTTTTTGTAGGAAAATATTACTTTGTGTTAAGCAAAAACTCTTTAAAAATATAAATTTTAAATTTCTTTTACTGTCTTTCTACTATAATGAAGATTAATATTCATTTGAGATGTCAGACTTTTGATTTGATTGAGTCTTTTAGGGATTGGAGGATTTTGATGAATCTATTGATAGCTTAAATACAAGTCTTAACCACTTTCCAGTGGATTCTATAATGCTTTATTCTCATTCTGATCTCTTCTTTCTTCTTGCAAGCCTTCTTACTAGCTTGCTAGGATTATTGAGCAGTTAGTCAAGGTATCTCGCTGACTGGATGTGGATAATATCTCCATTGATGAGAACACCAGGGTCCCTTTTCATAGCTTTGTTACGTTTGTACCATTCCACGCCTGTAATGTGTCGAAACATCTGAATTTGCTCCACTTAGATTTTCTGGAGGCGAACCTAAGACTATTCTGTAGAATAACGTAACATTTTCAACATTTACACTCCCGGGAAAGCTTCCAGAAGTTAATGTTTTCGGTTCAAATTGATGCTCAAATAGTAAATTACTATTATTTTGTAGAAGAATGCATTTTTTTAAGAATTTTAACTTTTCTATAAATCAAAAATCACTTTTAATTCCAGTTTTTTAAAGTTAGTTAGAAAACGCTAAAAAAAAGACGCAATGTTTTCCCAATGATCTAGTTAAACGGTTTTTTACAAAAAAAAATATTTTAAATAAATAATTCAAATGCCAAAAATGTTAGTTAGTTTTCTCATAACCATAAACCAGTAACGATAAGTGTAACTCTCAGTGCTATATAACACATACGCACTGTTGTCGGCATGGTATATGTTGGCAAATCAAATTAATATAATTTGTTGCTTTATTACTTTGACCCACTGTCTTAGGCAATCAGCGCAAGGGAATGGCGCTTGGCAATTTGCATAGCAAATGAAAATTGGCAAAAGAAAATTGTTTGAAAATGAGTGAAAAGTTTGCAAACGTATGTGCATATAACCATAAAAACAGACAGCCAAACAAATGATGGTGCCAGGTTAAAAACAACATAAACACGCCATACAGCTATCAACAGGACACGCCTCCGCAACATACTCAGCCCACACCGCCGCTTTTGGCCAATCAGACGCCGCTTGAAAATTCAAATCAGCGCAAGGCGAAGAAAGCTAAAGCCAAATTAAAAATGCAAAACAATAGAAAACAAATCAGAAATCAAAAATCAAAATAAAATCGAAATGAAGCGCAAAATTAGAAAATAATCAAAGAAAACAATATGATGATGATGATGAGGAAGAAGATAATAACTAAAGCGTAACAGTGAAACAATTTTCTGCCGTTTTGATGTTGTTGTTGTTGTTGCTGTTGCTGTTGCCACTTGAGCCGGAAGCGCACCGCAATAACAACAATGCCGCTGCCAGATTGAATTTTGGAAGGATGCAGTGAAGACAATCAAGCGGCAAAGATAAACCAGACATTGAAATGGGCATAGGGTGGAGCTCTGGGTGGCTGGCGGAGCGATGAGGCGAGGCGATGTGAGGTGGTTGGGGGCTGCCATTGTTATTACTGCTGTAATACGCTTTGCGGGCGAGATTACAATGTCTGATTACTTTGTTATTAATAAATACAAAAGCGTGCCAAGCGCACACATACAAGCACGCACACACTCTCGCTCACACAGGGCGTATACGCGTTTATTTTATCAACGCGGTTTTTTCATATTTTCTTGTGCTCTGCATTGTACTCCAAATGTTTTATTAATAAACTTTTATGTATATATTAGTAGGCATGTGTGTGTGTGTGCATGTGTGCACCCTTTGCCCCCTTTTCCTACATGGAAGATACATAGAAAAACTACAACAAGCTTGAGCTTTATCCGGCGCGCAAAATGCAGTTAAATGATATTCAATTACTAAAATCAACAACAAATTAACAAACAAATAAGCAAACAACAACAACAACAAGTGACTTTCTGCTGTTGCAACATAAATGTAAACGCAACAATTAATGTTTTATTTAATGATTTATAAATTTGGCAAAAATTAATTGCTTTTTAATAGCTCGATCATGTTGGTCGTACTTGGATTTTATGATTTAATTGAGTGTGCAAAATTTGTATTGCTTATTTTTGTACCGTTATCAAATTGCCATTGCTGTAAGGCCTTGGAATTATTAATACATTTATGGCCACATAATGTAGTTTTGATTTACTTTGTTATTAGATTTGGCCAATGTTGATTTTGATGTTGGCCTTTGTTGTTTTTAGTTAAAATTTATGCATGTTTCTATGTTGATTACAATTTTAATATCATTTTAATTGTTTTAAAATGTATTCATGTGGCACGTTTTGGAGTTTGTGGCAAGCAGAATAGATTCATCTTTATTTAGCAGAAACAAAGTTACCCGTTTATTATATATTTTGATAAAACACTGACACAAAGTAATGTTATTGTGTATTCTGTGTTTCTATTTTAGTAGGACAGCCGCGAAATTTTATGAAATTTAATTGATAGAGATATCTGCCATATATTTTATTGATTATTGAAAAAGCGACTCAATTATGGCTGATATTTATTTAAACAAAATTTGTATGAATAAAAATTGATTTAAAATTAGATTAATATTACAAATGCCATAAAAAAGTTTAAAATATAATTGACTTCATGGGTAAAGTTAAGATAGTTAGCTGGTAATGAAATATTGAAAATTATGGGAAACACAACGAATACTTTAGAATTAATATTTGGAACCTCTTTAGTTTTTACAAAGTGCTGACATCTAAGAAGCTCTAACAAAGTAAGAAATCATGAATGAATGAGAACTCTCAGAGAAATTTAATGAAGGGGTCGAATCATACATTCGAAAAAAGACACTTTTCTTAGCATTACATTTTACTATCATTTACAATTTTTAAGACATTTTTGTAACGTAAATTTTCCTCAAATTAAACTAAGATAAGGAAATCTATTTCATTATTAAAATAACAGAACAAAATCTTATTATAATCATAGATATATCAGAAAAGTTTCTTATAAAGTAATAATATGTTTCATCAAATTTGGAACCTTCACTTGTAAAACTATTAAAATCATTGGGAAATAAGAACAGGGCCGATTAAGCAGCATTTGCCATACATCCAATCGAAAAACAATTATCACTTAACTTCGTACCAAATATCTACTATCTGTGCTAATTCCTTAAACTAAATATTAGCTTCCAACACTTTAGAATAACATCATCATGTCTCAGTTCTATGATTCTAGATTTGTCTGCATTTGTCCAGCGATCGAAGCGAATGTTTGGATCAATTTTGAATTTTTCATAAATTCTGGCTTTTAATTAATTAAAATATTTTAAATTAGTATTAAATAGTTATTTTATTTTTTATTCACATATAAATATTGATTTCAATACATTCATGTTTATAAAACTCCATATTTATTTGTTATAATTTAAATTGTTATACCGATTTCGATTCATTTTATTTTACACATTTTTAGGTTTTCTTTGTACTTTTTAAGCCTAATTTTTTCCACTTTTTCTTGGATTTTCTTTTTTTTTGGGCCAGTCAATCAGGCATTACACATTGTTGCTTTCGGCACCTTCACATTTTCGTTTGCCTCTTTAAATTTCATTTGTATCTTTGGCCACTTTAGTAACGATTTCAATTCTGTTATTTCCCGAGTATTTTTCTGAATATTTTTCGTATTCACATACCAAGACGTTTAACCCGCAACTAAGTTGAGTTTTCCAAAGCAGCGGCCTTTTATATGCTTCTCACAACGCCTTCGTCAAATATTGAATGAAAAGCGAAAAAGCTTTTCCGCAAGCTTTCCATTTCCACACTGAACGAAGCGCCCAAGTTCACAGTTCAATAAAGGCGCCATTCAATGTGTTTTGGGCATGTTTACAGGTGTTTGTTTTGGCTCACATTTTTGACAACAACAAAATAAAATAAGTTAAAAAACATTTTATGGTTTTCTGTAACAAAGTAACAACATTGGGGTCAACTGGAAACGGCGAATGCAGCTTATGTGGCTTGTTTTGTGTGTTGTTTAATTTTATTACAATTTTTATACCCAGGTCGGCCGCAAAAATTTGTTAACCGCTTGTTGCGGCACATTGAAAGCCACTTGTTGCACGCCACGGTATGGCGGCTTGCCTTGCTTGCTTTCAATTTCCTGGCCTGGTGCTGAAAAGTAGGCAACGAGTTTGTCGCTGCGGTTTTGAGAGTGAAATGTGAGTTCACTTCGAATTGCTTGCTTGCTTACTTAGTTAACGCTTTCGCGCTATAAATAATTCAACAACGAAAACCACAAACCGTTAACCGTTAACACAAAAACTCCATTTATATGTCTAAACAAAAGCACTCGATATAAAGACAACAACAACAAATAAACAAAACATTTCCAACTGCTTAAACATTAATGCCCAATTGAAAATTGTTGAATTATTGAACACGCACAGAGTGTGGAGCAGAAGAACTTACAGTTCGATAATGAAAATGTAAGCGTGGAAAACAGCAAAAACGATAAAACAAAACAATTGGTAAACGGGGACTGGGTTTTTGGACAGCCGGGATCACGATGTGTCAATGCAAGGATTGAAAGTAGCCAGCGACGGCAAAGGCAGCAGCAACAACAAAAGCAGGCAGCACAAATCAATTGTGAAGCCACACGAGGACAACAACAGTCAGGATGTCGATGTGTAGGACACCCACACATTGATGATGATGACAATGAGTTTACCCTTGGCACATTTTGGGGTTTTCTTGGGCAGGATAGATTGACGATGCTCCAAAATGTATTTAGTACTTGGTTTTATATAAGTGAAGTCAACAGAAGAAATGCTTCTAAGCCATAAACCAATCATTGATATTTGTATGAGTTTTCTGTAATAAATTTTAATACTTTTACGAATTGTTAGTACAATTTCAGTGAAAATCAAGCAAAGGATTTTGTTTGCTCGGAATCTATGGCCTTATTCTTTCCAAAAGGAAGATAAAACTGCTGGGAAAAACTAGCCCATACTGAAAAATTCGCAATCTCATCATCCGCCTTAACAAAATGCTTCCTGGGTAAAGACAACTTTGGTGTTTTGTGCGTGCATGTGTGCGTGTCGTGTGTGTATGTGTCAAAGAATGAAAACATTTTTCTAATTTCCTGTCATCAATATAAATGAAATGTTTTTGCTGCGCCTCAGCGAGGCCACCCACATCCATCCACTCCACATCCACCCGCTACATGGGCGTGCCAGTCCTCTAATTGAGTTGTCGCATGTATTTATAGCAAAACTTTATTGCAAGCCTTTTGAGCTGAACAAGGATATAGAAAATAAAACAAATAACAAAATGCGATTGGCAACCAACTAGAAACGGAACCGTCTTATAGCACGATAGTGATAGCCATCATCCTGTAGGGCAGCGGACTCGGCGCTATGTGGCGCCACCTCAGCCACCACCGCATTGTTGTCCAGTGGTGGCAAATACTCCTTGACGGGCAACAGATCGGGCACGATCTCAGGTATGCGGTAATGATAGCCATCCGGCTGCAGGACAGCAGTGTCCTGTTCAGGCTCTAGTTCCTGCACTTGCTCATGGCTCTTGGGAGCAACGGGCTCAGTCTCAGATTCAGGCTCAGGTTCAAGCGGTGCTGCTGTGGTAATTATTTCAGCCTCTGTGGTGGGCTCCTCTGTGGTGGTGGTGGTGGTGGTAGTTGCTGTTGTAGTTGTTTCTGGTTCAGCCTCTGTAGTTGTGGTCACAGGTTGTTCCTCCTCCACTTCCTCCTCCACAGCTGGCGGCAGATACTCATTATTCACAGGCGGTAAATAATCACGTGGCGGTGCCAACACATGAGGCAAACTGGCTGCATGTTGTTCCACGGGCGGCAAATACTCGCGACTAGGCAAGGGGGGCAACACCACAGGCGGCAGATACTCCAGCGGCAAATGCGACACATCAGCGCGCACAAAGCACAGAGAGCTGGTCAGCATGACAGCCAGCAGTGGACAGGCATAAGTACAAATCCTTGGTAGTTGCTGTGACACGAGAGGAAGCAATTTTTTGATTAAGTTCGTCTGAGTATTAAGCGATGGTTACACTAGAATTTGCCGATGTATTTTGTTGGAATGGGAACCTCAGACTTTTATGAACTGGGATGAGGAGAAATAACTTAGAATAACAATTTTTTCCAATGAACCTGACTGGAATTTATGTGATAATTACTCCGAGGTATAGCAAATTGTACTTCTAATTTTACTTTCAAGTTTTTTTTCAAACTGGGAGTCATCTTAAAGCCCTTTCTAGGGTGTCATCAAAAGGGTAAATATTAAATTATTGCATTACACCGTATGTCTTCCAGATATAGCACTTTCACAATAACTGAATATGGCTCATTTTATCTCTAATTATTACAATTTTCCACAAATTTATTCCAGAAACTTTTGCGTTAGAAAATAGCAGCCATAACACTGTACACTTACCATATTTCCTACTTGTTCGATTATTAATTTTATTGATTTATTAGAGTCCAATATCTTCAGTTGCTGACCTGCTCCACTTGACGGGGCGTTGCGTTTTGTTGCCGCTGTTGAAATTTCTTAAACTATTTATACGAAAAATTAGCAACGATTGATCAAGAAGTTGTGGTTCGAGTTGGCAAAGCAATACCAAACCGAAACCATAACCACAGTTGGCTTGCCGCATCGAACCGCATGTTAATTTACCATTAAATATTGTTTATTTAACGTTGTTGTTGCTGTTTCATTAAACACACTTAGCGCTGGAGGCTTCCGCAATGCTACACATAATGCGACACGGGCCGTGCAGAGATCTGCAGCGATCTTCTTCAAACTCGTTACAGCCGAACGCTAAGAGATGTTCGATGCGATCCGATGATACGGCGGCCTTTAATCGGCTTTGGGCCCACTTCAATGGTTATTGACGTTTGATTTTGATGTTGGAGGAGTTTGGATTTTTGTTTTGTTTAACTGTTTAGTTAAAGCTGAAGAATATTTCGCACTCAATTTAAAAACTGTCAATATTTTCTGGGTAACACATACATTCTACAAACAAAGACAACCAGCTAGTGCAGAGATCCAAGGCGTAGACATACACAGGGAAAAAATGTTGTGAGCATAACTGATCAAAAATGCCTATTCTGGTACAAGAGCAGGGCTGATATAAGACAGAGCTTAGCGAAATCAAAAGTGAAATAATAATTTAAACAGAGAAGTTATATGCCTAACAGCTTCATCCCCACCACAAAGTTAAGCAATTAATACCACTTCTGATACCAGAAGTCTCTTCTCACCATATATTCACATCTTCATATATTTCACATAACATATTTTTCTCTGTGTAGATCTCAAAGTTGATTTTCGATGCCCATAAAATAGAAGAGAAGAAACAAAATTGTTCAAATTGTTTTCAATGTCAAATGTAACCTTTATCTTATTACAATGTCAAGTGTAGGGCCCCAATAGCAGCAAACTGTTACAAGCTGCACACGCATCTCGTAATCATGGTATTATAATAATGATAATGATGATGTTGCGGTGGTTGTTATTGTTGTTGTTGATGATGCAGCAGTTCAATCTGATCGCAACTGAGTCACGAAATGGTCATGGTGCCATGATGCAGCATTAAGAGCTGAGCAATTAAAGAATTTAAAGCTCCGCTTATCACACATACGCCACATTGTCTACCTCTAAGCAGCTTACAAAAGGCACAAAACGAATAAGAGAACTGCAAAGCCCAAATATTGGTACACAGCCAAGAACTGAAATGAAAAGCGACTTAAAAAAAAGCAGAACCAAAAGCAGAAGAAGCGCAAAGCATAAGTGAAAGCACAAATTTCAATCAAATACCAAGTTAAGCTGTCACAAATCCGTTTTACCCATAAAAAAATATTAGCCAAAAGCGCGTCAACGAAAGAGAGAGAGGGAGAAAAAGAGTGAGCTTACATATGAGCATATTTACATAACTAAATATATATGCATAGATATAAATATTATCTGAGTAGGTGGAATGTTATCTTTGGGCAATATACGAGGCTTGGCACAAACAAAAAACCAAATTTCATTGTATTTTCACAGCAAACAATAATCAGTAAAAGCTTACATGCCCTCTGCAACCGCATATAGTCTGCTTCTTTTTAACATAAGACCCTTTTGAACCGACGAATGGAGTTTCAGCACTCTTTCACCTCACTGCCTAAGAGCCATAGACATCTTATCCAAGATTTTGGACCAACATTTCCAGCATTGCAACATACTAGGAATATTAAATGAATGCTTCTGCTAAGCCTATAAATCGTAAGTACTCAGCGCAACGAAAAACGATCTGATAAAGAGGCAGTGAAAGGGCACAAGACTTCCCTAACCGGCTGATACCAAAGGCTGGTATCTAATTTCAATGTTTGGATAGCGCCATCTAAGATAGCAGGCGGGCATCTGTGAACTCTTTGTTGAGGTATAAGAAAGAATTGAATTCCCTGCCTTTTGAACAAAGTAAACTCTTTACCAACCTCCTTATAGGCGGTTTCTAAAGCCTTTAATATCAGATGGAATTCATAGTTAACCAATCCCTAATAGTTCGAATCGATTCATATAAAATATATTTAAATAATCTTCAAGTCTTAAAATAACAGTATCAGGAACAATCCTATACAAATTTTTATAGCAAAAACCTTAAAAACTTTGTAGCTTTTGTAAAAGATAGAATAAGAATGTGATTCTCATTGAAAAATGAAAGCTTTTTATACACGGAGGTAAACGTTAGCTATAAATTTATAATCTGTCTTAAATTCAAAAGTAAAATACAAAATCTGCACTACACATTTCTGTATTCAATCCATAAAAGTGTCGTTGTAGCCGACGCAGAAATCAAACGCAGTTGGCAAGCAAATTTTGCGTTTTGCTTCCTTTTCCGTTCAGTTTGTGAATTTTACCAATTGCTTACTTCCGCCCACTGGCACTGGCACTGCCACCACCATCACCTCCACTGCAGTGGAATTCAATGTAATTTTTATTTTTTTTACCAACGCACGCCGCGGATTAGTGGAAATTGAAAAAGTTGTCCCAACGAAGCCGCATGATGACGAAGGAAGCCTCTGGTATTCCTTGTAACCACTGTTTGCCTAATAGAAAAGCAAAATATTTAGTTTAGGAATTTCAACTAAACAGAGAGCAGGCTGCGTTGAAGCTTCGGCTTGGGAGAGCATGGGGAATTGAAATTCCGGGCTGCTGCTGGTATATCGAACGAAATTTACAATGAAAAAGAGCCCCCGAATCCATGTTGGATAAACGCAAAAATGTTTGCTCAATTGCAAAACTGTGACTGCATTGAACAAAACAAACCAAAAAACATGCCAGCTTGTTGTAAAAGGATGGTGTGTGTTAGGTGGCCAGGCAGAGGGGCAGGGTGCAGGGCTATACGGCATTGTTCGACCCAGACAATGATCAACGGAAACGCATATTGCTGAAACATCCGACACCCTGGGGCATAGATGGTAACAGACAGATGGAAGTAAAAGCGAAAGTGGTTTCATTCTGTAATGGATCAATGGGATGCTACTGTTTGTGATATAACCTCGTTTTTTTAAAGACTCAATTTTAAAAACTCAGTTTAGATATTTGCACAAGTACTTGAAATATTTGTATACAAATTCTATAATGAAATATAGATGTACTATGTGTATGTATAAGCATATGGGGTTATCCTTGTCTTCTTAAAGTCAGTATCGCCTTCCTCTATTTTCTGTGATTTAATAAATAAAATATAGATTTTCGTATTGCTACAGAGAGCCGCATTACTTGCATTGTTGTGTGCAATCATAGATAAATGGGTACAAGAGCGTCGCGATAAAGTCCCCAGCCCAATATCTGGCCGAAATATACCTTGTTTTATGAACCTTAAACGGGACTATTTTGTCGATAAAATCTTCTAGAAGTCTTCTACAATCTTTAATAACAAATACTGCAATTAGTTACTTTGATGATGAACCTATAATAACTATGGTGGTAAACAAAACTCAAACCCTTATTCTGCCACAACAACATCAATTTTTCTAGAAATTGTATTATGTTGACATACTTCTATATACGACTATATTCACTTCACTCTGATGTCACAATTAGCTTTGGCATAATCCACTTATATCATATATTTCATAGTCAATATATGCTGGCAATTGACATACCCTTGGCTGCCAGCTGCTCCTTCTCTGATGATTGATGTTTGCGCTTTTGCTGCACATCGTCATTTGCATGCAAAACTTCAAGAACTTCTAAGAACTTGTGCATACACATACACAGGCAGCCACACGCACTGGCACAGAACATAATCACGTCATGAAATATGCAACAGTTGTGGGCGAGTTACGCAGATAAACAAGAAACACGAACTGAAGGAACACGAACTGAAATCAGGATGGCAACAAATTGAACGCAATTCTTGTGCCAGCGTCGCCAGCGTCACTTTAACACATTACGCTCCAATTACGCGAGGCATAGTGGAACTGAAGGGCGAAGCAGAGTGCAGCTCAGAGATTTTGTATTTGAATGCACAGAGAGACAAATCGGATTCTTCATAGTGTATCTTCAGTTGTGCAATATGATTCCTTCACTATCCATATATTGAATGAGATATTTTAGAATGGTCAGTTACAGTTATCATTAGCCAAGATGGTTTGCTGATGTTTCTTGTTCTCAATTAAATAAATCCAACTAATAAGCAGCAGCTTTCACTTCAACTTCATAAGATAACTCCAGACTCAATCTACGTATTCGCTGTTGGCAACCAACTGGATCCCGTAGATGATCAAACACCAATATGAATTGCAACAGATAACACCTAAAACATCAAGAGTCTCATATCATTCCCAGAATGTGTGAAATTCCCATTTTATCTCAGTGTAACTGTGGCTGGCAGGAGTATCACTTTCTGCATAATAAAATCTGTAGTCTCAGCTATGCTGTTTGACTTTTACGGGCCAGGATTAGCACTTGGCAGCGGCTTATACTCTCACAGAGAGCGCACAAATTGCAATGCATACTAAACAGGCCAACTGCAAGCTGGAGAGCAAGGACTTCTCCCAGCTTAGACAAAAGCAATTTGTCAGCGTTGAACCAATGTCGCGCCTCCAAATTTAATTACAACTTAAAGGTTTTTCGCTGTTAACCCTTTTTCGGCTGATGTTGACCCTTTTTTAGGGGTCTGGCCCATGGGTTATTTATTACATTTCATTTCTGTATGGCTGTTGATTTGCCGCGCTTCCCTTTAAGAGACTTATGGAGCCATTGCCATTGTCAAAGTCAATTTAATTGTCTCAATTACGTGCTAAACGCCAGAAACTTCCAACTGGCAACCCAAATCATGCCAAGAAGTAGGGCGACAATACCAGAAGACATCAGGCAACAAGCAGCAGGAACTTCATTGTAGCAATTTGCACCTCCTTTTCCAGCACGAAAAACAGCGGCAAAGCAGCACGACCAAATAATCAAGTGACTTACTAAAAAGTTAACGCAATTTTGTGGCAACTTCAAAAGTTTCTTCAACCCTTTCGGCCGTCGAGGTGTCCCTTTCTGCTCCTGCCTCGCCGCGTTCCCTGAGACCTGCCATTGTTGTTGTCAACGCCTTCAGTTTCACGCACAGTTGAATGCACTTTTGTGCGTTCATTAGCGGCCAAAAAGGACGACGACAGCAGCTTGGCACCAAGGAAGCCTGCGGCTCCACAGCTTTTAAGACATAGACAAACTGTGGTTACGTACATATATATGGTAAAATGATAGACTGTTGGGGCATTGACCAGTTGAGGCATCCTGCTTACTGAAAAGTAATGAGAGTGAGCCACAAATTTACCGATTTTTTGTTGGGGCACGTGCTTAAGATACCAAAAGCTACCTAATATATATTGACAAGATATTGGGGTTGACAAAAAAGGGGAGCTTAGGGATAGCTGTTCACTCTCGCTGTTTGGTAAATATTGTCATAAAAGATCGCTCGTCTCTTGAGCTAGCTGCAATTTAATCCTAACATTTCTAGGGGAATCCTCAATCCCTTTTGTTGATGGCATTTCTGAGGTAGTCACTCACCATTTGCCTTCTTTTTTTATATATAAAGCAGAGTAGACGAACAAAGTTCCGTTCTCATTTGATTTTCTTTCACAAAACAATCTCCAATTATCCCTGGGCACCCTGTATTACAAACATTTTTCCAAGTAATAACACCTAGTCTAAGCTTATCATAAAATTAAAATAGATAGCAATTTGCCTAAAGATATAAGCACACATTCGACGCATTTACTGCTGTGAAAAGCGTCGTATACGTAGTTTACTTTCTTCGTAATTAAACAACACACACACACACACACACACACGCACATACACATACATCCCCACCTATGAGTAGAGCTGGCATTTTCATAATTTCACACTTAGTTGCGCATTATTTTCCTCATTTTCACCAACTACCGCCGGCTTATAATCAAAAATTCATCACAGGGAAAAAAAGAAATGAGCAACGCATGCAAATTTAACCATAGAGACAGCAAAGGTTGGCAAACAGCAAATTCTGTTGCGCAAATATAGGAAATTGTACAAATATTGAACGGAAATATCCTGCGGCTTTGCCTATATGTATATATGACATATGGCAGAAAAGGGTTTCAACATTGACATTGACTGGGAAAGCTGTGTGCGAAGGGAGAGAGAGACTATATGAATGTTGAATGGCAGCTGGAAAAGTCGAAAACCGATGGTTTCACTGATTCCGGCTTATGTGCGTTTGGCCACAACATGCGCCCACTTTAAGCCACAAAAGCCTGACACTACAACAGCCACCCAAACACGCACAAAGGGACATCCTCGGGTGTTCGTGGCGGTTGACGTTTATAATTTTACACCGAAACTAATTATATTAACTGAAGGAGCAACTGCTGAACGGATTCTGTTTATGTAATGCATATATAAGTGCTCTTCGCTGAGCATGTGTGGGTGTGTGATTGCTTACGCTTTTGTAATGCACAAGCAACAACAACAACAACAACAGCAACAACAATGACACTTGGATTGTAATTTCCAATTAAGCTCAATTTAATGCGCAGTCAGCCAGCAGCAAGGACATGCGGTGTACGCAATAGCAAGTGTCCTGCAAAATTGCTCAAGCTTACATTTCCCGTCTTTCTCGATTTATAAGTATTTATTATGTTGACTACACAGCCAGAAAATGTTTCACAAAATGCCTCTTCTTAAGCAATTGATTAAGAAAGTGGGGCACCCTGTGTATGGCTTACAATTATAGGAAATAGGAATTTGAAGAGAAACACTTAAATTGCAAAAATGTAGCAGTTGATTCATGAAAAACTGTGTGATGACAATATATAGCATGTTGTGTATGGCTTCTCTTTGCAGAGTATTCATGAGATGACAAGGGCAAGAATGGATAAATATTTGATGAAATATTTCTGCAAGCTCCAATTCTGAATATAACAGCTAAAGAGAAACATCCTTTTATTAACTTGCTGTTAACCAAACTTGCCCTGGCATTCACACAAATATATTAATTGCCTCACAAATAATTCATATCCATCAAACTTGCCAGCATTTAAACACCCTGTTCAAATCCATAAGTTCAACTCAGTCGATGCTCCTCCAAAAGTGACTTTCGCAAACTAATTAAATCGACAACTGTTGGTAGCTAGAATTTTAATTGAAAGGCATTTGCCACTTAACAACTACAACAGGCAAAGCTGAGAGGGCAAACTGACAGACAGACAGACAAACAAACAGGCAAACAAACGGACAAACGAAGGAACAAATAAGCAAAAGAACGTTGCTACTACCATGGCTTTATTCTATTCGAATCACAGTGGTTCACATATTGAGTGTAGCCAGAAATAATTAGTTTTAGATTTTATTTGAACTTACTTCTCTTGGTGATAAGAGAAATGGAAAGGTGACAAAATAAGTGATAACTATGAATCTACGAAATTTTAGACTTGTAAACACAATATGGAAAAACGGCGTCTTGGAAATCTCAAAAAATTTGATTATATACAATTTGTAGATTAAAAAGAAAGTCAACCAAACTTGACTTGCCACTTTTCAATTTTTGCCTTTTCCATTCGCATCTTCGATGTTCTGAGTGTAAATCAGAGGAAATGTTGACTACTCGAAAGATTGCAACTTCCAAACATGGCAAAATATGCACGAATATCTTCATTATACCCTTGAAAAGGGTATTATAACGCATATAAGGAGGCATCTCCGACCCCATAGAGTATATATATTCTTGATCAGCATGACAAATCAAGGCGATATAGCCATGTCTGTCTGTCTGTCTGTCTGTTCTTATGTTTCTATGCGAACTAATCTCTCAGTTTTGAAGCTATCGACTTGTAATTTTCACCTTATACGTCTCTTTGCTATAAGCAGCTTATGCTTATGTAAAAATCATAGAAGATCGGACCACTATAACATATATCTCCCATATAATAGTCCCATCATATAATTTTAATGTTTTATTAATGCCTTACTCTTGCCTTCCTTCACCACTGTGCACCTCACACACCCACAAATTAAATCGACACAGGGCCACACGAAAGTCATTTAAGCGACACGCCAATTGTTTGTTGTTGTTCTTGATGTTGTTGTAGTTGTACTTGTAGTGGCACAATTATTTAATATTAAAAAAGTTGCCACGTAGCGAAAGTGAAACTGAAACTGAAAATGAAAGCGAAAGCGAAACAAATGGCGAATAATTAAAAGTAATTGAAAGCGAATCCAGAGAAAGTCGTACCTGTCTGAAATGAAGAACCTAATTAAAAAACATAAATAAATTGTTAAATTTGCTAAAATTGAAATAAAACAATAACAGAGCTGTTACCTGGATGAGAGCCCAGCAGCTGTTTAATTGAAAGAAAGTCATTGGCCTGTCTGCCTGTCCTGTTCAATGAACTTGCCGCATTTTGGCTGGCTGCAACAGCTGCAGTCAGCAGTAACAACATAATTTTTGATGATTTTAAATGTAAATTAAATAGCCGGGGTCAGCTTTAACAGCCACCAGGTAAGGCAAACAAACCAGCAGCAGCAGCAGCAACAACAGCAACAACGGAACAAAAAGGTAAACAAACCCACAAAACGGGACCAGAGCGCAAACAGAATCAAAATTGTTGTTACTCTGTTGCTGTTGCTGCTGTTGTTGACCCATGTGTCGTGCTGTTCTGTCCCTGAGACTTGTTTCATACTTATTTGTTAACGTTTATTGCGGCAGCGTCTTTCAAGTTGCAACCAAGCCAACTCCGCCCTTCTCCCACCAGCCCCTCACACCAGCAGACGAACGAAAAATGGTTGGCTTGCTAGGTGTCTGGGGAAATTAACAAAGCCTCAGGTGCTGCAACCACATCCCCCAGCTAGCCCCTATCGCTCGCTGTTTTTTAATGAAAGATGGCTTTTGATATACAGAGAAAAAAGAAGATCATTAAAAAAGTCATCAAGCAGATATTTTCGGATAAAAGAATTTTGATAATTTCAAGAAAAACTTACTTGTAGTTAGAAATGATTTATTACCTTTTAATTAGTTTTATAATTTCTGTGCTTCAATATTTTGGAATTTGAATTTTAATATTAGCCAGAAAATCTGGCTTTGCTATTTACTATTATTTTTCTTTGTGTAGGCAAAAGGCAGCACGTCAATGTTCATGATTTGAAACTCGCTCGTTTGAACATTACGCATACGCCACATTGCCCAAAAATGGAAAGAAAACCAAGTCAACAACTAATGGAGACAGTGCGTTTACCTTACAGTTAATTAACACAGTCGACTGCACAGCTAATTGGGGTCCTATAACCTTTTTGGGCTTTAAACATTTTGTTAACTGTTAATTTTACATAGCCCAATCATGCTTTTTTGTGAATATTTTAGGAATTCATTTGATATATTTATATAAATAAAACATTGCAATAAACTAACCGAATGGAACTTGTATGAGAATTGGGAAATATTATACAATTTTCAATTAGTCGCTTGTCGTGATGCAGTGTGGCAGCATCCTTCTGACACCAAAGGTCTCACAAACCAAGTCCAAGCACAAAATGTATAACCTTAATTGGTATCCAATTAGTGTTTTGTTATAATAAAATATGAAATCAATACTATTTTTGCCCTGAACTTGTATTTTCTTATTTTATTTTCTCATTTACTCCCCATCCAAGTGAAAAGTAGAGTACAAATTAAGTACACTCATATTAATTGCTAAGCTTCGATTTTCATTTCATTTGATTTTTATTGTCGTTTTATTTAACACGCAATTTCTGGCAGGCATAAATTTAAATTGAATTTTAAAAATTCAAAAGCCTCCTCCTAGGCTGAACAACTACAACAATATGGCATAAGCAAACACCTTGCCTGAGCATATCCTGTGAGTGAGTGGGCGTGACTAATAAAAATGTTAGGAATGCCATCGATTTTTGGTCTGTTTACTTGGGCCTTTTCGGTAGTGCAAAGCTTATAAATATTTATGGTCCTATTTTTGGGCAATGCGTCGGTATATTCAAGACACGGAGCTTGGCAATGCTTTGGCCAAAGTATAAGTTAATGCAGCCAGAGATGGTTTTGCAAATGGTTATTAATGGTAAGCAAACTGGACTGGGGAAAATCTATGGCTTCCACAGAGCACATAAACTTGTTCAGCTTTTAATTGAGAAGAATGTTTCGTCAGCTCAGATAAGAATAATTATCATATGATATGTGGGCATCAGAGTACTGCAGCGATGTAAGCAACCAGTAGTGTGGATGCGATGTTTGTGCCGTTGTATGAGTGATCGGTGGTGTGAGTTGTTAATCAACAATAGCAAGGGGTGTTATGTTTCCATCTCTTCTATCTCTCGCGAGTTCTGTCAGTTGGTAATACATATGTATGTATGTATGTATGTATATATGGTGCTTCTTATAGGATTAGGCTTTGCCAGAGAGCTCGCTTATCATAGCTCTCTCAAAAAGAGAGAACGATCTCTAACTCAACACTACTTGACTGAGTCAACGCCGCAACTAGTGGCGAAATGAGGCACTCTTGCAGTACTCTGATAGGCATTCTTGTGATGAGGAGTCCAGTTTCTCTGCTCGTCTATCTCTCTGTAAAGCTGAACTTGTAAATCATGGACTTGACTTTTGCAATTGAGTTAATAAAACTCCTTTTTTTCCTAATAGCTGTCAAGATTTCTATTATTCATTATTTTGATTGATTGTGGCTCAACTTTAAGCCACATACTTAGGCATGTCAACTTCAAGAGTTCATCAATTTTACAACAGCCCTGTCTGACTTGCGACTCATGTGCTGTCTTGCCTATTATGCTGGCAGGGGAATCCGCATAACAGGTGTTGCTTAAAAGCCATGGTGGCTTAATTAGAAGCCGCAAGCTATTTTCATTGCCAACAATTTTGTTTAGAACAGCAGCTTCGAATGTTGCTTTGAGCTTAGCCTCTCGATTCAATTAAGTTGTCATAACACTGCAATCAGCGTGCCATTCACTTAGTCACTCTGTCAGTCACACAATCACTCGACTATCCGCTCAATCGTTCGTCCACGCGGTGGTTTGAATTTATAGTCCAATTAATTGAGAGCGGCGTCAATGTAATGCAAATTGAATGATTGCAAATGCTTGTCATTGCTGCTCCACAGAAACATGCATGCAAATTTGTTAACAAAAAGGATTTTCATGTTTTCACTTGGTGGCAGAACAGTAAAAAAAAATACAAAACAACAACAACAAGAAAGTGCTAAACAGATGCTGCTAAAAGGAAGTTATTTACATTTTTCGAATAGCTTTCTTAAATCGATATGCTTGACTATGAGCCCGAAGTAAACCTTTTTTTGGGGGCCTGTCCGTTTTCCTATTTAAATTATATACATATTTTAACACAATAAATGTGGCAGCATACCCTTTGCGAAGAACGACGCTATAATTTGAGCAGGAAGTATAAAGAAAACCATTTTGTATATGTAAAATCTTATGATCTAACACAGACCAAAGTGCCATGATAAGTTAGCCCAGACATCAATGGACGAAAGCTTATACAAATGTTATTTTTGTTGGAAAAGCTAATTGAAAATTCCTTATAAGCCATATGAATAAGCATCCTAAATATGTAAGAACTGCTGGTAATATATCTTACAAAAGTTTGGCATTAGCTTTTATTACTTTCATAAAATACTATAGAAATGCAAGTGTATAAAATGTTCAATAAGTCCCAAGCTAACTATCGTTTCTTCTTTTTTTGTTTCACTTCGAACTTCTGCTACTGATAGAGTGTCTAGGACACGTTCGCATGACACAGTAGTGTTGGCCAAAGTTGGTTCATTTCGATTCATTCAGTCTCACCCTATATTCCAATCCCAACCAGAAAAGACTATATGTTCGAATTGGCACGGGTTCAGCCATCACCAACGGGAAGTCCTCAGAATTTGCATAAACGAAGGTAGCTGGCCAGCAAAGGCTTGCCCCGGCCCCGGCCCTGGCCCAGGATTTGTTTTGCTTTGTTTGGCTAGCCTTTTTGTGCTGGGCAAACATTTTCAAGTTGTTTTGGAGCCGCGGGCTCTGGCCTCGTTAAAGAGTTTAGTCTAAGATGAAAACTGTATTGCTTGCGTGTGTATGTGTATGTGCCTTGGAGTGGTTGTTAAAGGTGGAAACTTTAGACAGGCAGCTCAGGTGAACTTAGCAACGGCTTTAACGTCTAATGGCCGCTGAGCTGAGCAAAAACTCCTAGAGGCGCTTCGGGTCGTTTTCCTTCTATTTCTTTTTTGTTTTTTTTTTTTGAGGGCAGACTTGCTCTTGAGGAGCATTCAATGACCCAAACAGCACCGGAACATGCAAATTGACTGTGAAACAAAGCCAAACAAATAGAGCAAGAAAACCGTGAAAATATGTCAGAGCCGAATAGACATAACAAAAAACAAGGCATATTCTTCTTTTTTTTTTAAATATAAAATCACAAATCAAGTGCCGCACAAAAATCAATGAGGCCCGAACAATTTATAGCACAACAGATATAGTAGACATTTGTTGTTGTTGTTGTACTATAAATTATACTGCACACACAGACACAGACACATAAAATATTACACATGAGTGGCTTTTAGGCAAAACGACGTGGCCGAAGAAAATAAACTGACAGCCATTTCTTCCATCAGGCACTTTAAAGTTTTTTTTTTGAAACAAAACAGAAATGAAGAAAAAACACGCAACAAGTTAACAGCGCAAAAAGTATGAGTGTGAGTGCGTGTGCGTGTGTGTGAGTATCTGTGCGTATGAAGGTAAACTTAAAGTCCCAAAAATGCGTAGCAAGCGGAAATTGTTGCCGCCTTTTAGGCAGCCAAGCAAGCAGCAAGGCAAGCCGGCAAGACTTCTCTGAAACATAGACAGGGACATGATTTATTTGTTGGTTCTTCGCGTTTATTAGATTAGACATGCCTCCTTACTGGATAGCAGACGTGTAAATTTTCTACACGCAGCAAAAAGATCAAATAGACCAAATATTTGTAAAGAATTTCAGAGAGAATTTTGTCTAAGGAAATCGTATTGAGAAGCCTAGAAATTAAGCCATAATAGTTTATAATTTTGTTTCTTGAAGATGTGATGTTAGCCACTAGAAGGTCTTCCACCACAAAGTCATATTTAAATAAGAAATTTGTATATATAAAACTTGTTGATCTAAATGAATGACTGATACTAAAAATCTCACACAAGTTAGATCAAAATCTAGGTCTAAGTTTGTAGAGAAATAAACTTATTTATTAATGTTTTAAAGAAGAAGTTTATAAGCCTTTTATATATTAAATTATTAAAAACAAAAGAAAACAAATCTATACAAGATTTTCACATAAGTTTAAAGTAAATTTGTAGACGGATTTGTTTTGATGTTTTGTTTGTGCTAATGGGAGGATGTGCAAACGAGCCTGCATGTATTTTCTCTAACTTATCATTTAATCTATGAAATAACTTCCAAGAAGTAGTTTATGTTTCACACAGATGATTTTTATTTTCAAATAAATTTTTAATTAAATTTATTTAGTTTATTTTTCCGAGTGTAACACGTGTGTGCTTTTCGACTGTTTAAATCTTTTCATCTCCAGTTCGTGTGTGTCTAAACCAGCAGCTAATTTGCATAAGTATATGCAATGGTGGGGCTTGTACACGTCGCCATTTGAAATGGGTTTTTCCTATCTAAAATCCATATGAACTCTCTGGCCAACACTATGTGTCCAAAACAAACAAAATGAAAAAAGAATAACAAATTCAACCGAATGTTCATTATTGTTGAATTCATGACCAAATGAAAAATTGAATTTGTAATTTGTGAAATTATGCTTATGGATATTTAATGACTTTTTGTAACAAAATGCGTATTTACATTTGGTAAACGAAAAGCGACAGGCAGCAAATTAAATGAAAAATTGAAATCAATAATTAATTTCCGTAAACAGAAAATACAAAAAAAATTGCCGCTTTTTCTCGCTTATTTTAACAATTTTGTGTTTCATTCAGATTGACAAGTTAAAATTACTATAAATATTCAATTAGTTTGCAGCTGTCAACGCCAACCAAATTGGCCATATGAACAACGTAATTGATAGACATAAGCCAAAATAGACAAATATAGAAATGGAAGTGGCTTGTGCCTCTTCTATGGCCCATCGCTGCTCAGAACCTGAACGGGCCTACACTCAAAAGTCAAGAGATTCTTGTTTTCTTTTTTTTAAAGCGAGGCCTATAAATACAGCCAAAGATACTTCCGTCACACTTAAGTTGACGGCAAATTAACACCTCAAAATTCAAACACAAGCAACGTCAGAAATAACACAACAATAACTGACTTTGAAAGGTCAACGAGGCCACAGCAAGTGGAGTAGAAGGAGCAGCACAGCCTTCACTTGACATTGCAGGCATCTCCACAAGCCAAAACAAAACTGTAGCTAACTAATGCAAAGCCAAACTCAACCACATGCCGTTGAAGATGAAGATTGGAGGCTTGACCAAGCTGAAGACTCTTCAAGCGCCACTCAACGCGGCTCGCAACAAAAACAAAACACGGCCAAATATTTTTTGTTTCCTTTTTTAATTTTGAGTTTTAAATACTCTACCGAAAAGTGTTATCATTTTTTTGATAGTTTTACAAAAATCTTACAGTTGGATAGTTAGGAGAACCCTCTTACATTTCTATAGCCTTCCAAAGGGCATAAAGTTCATTTTTAGTATGATATTGCAGTTGCAGCTGTCACCGTCATACTTCTCTTTCAGGTGGCAAGCTTTCTGTCCAACCCAATCAACATCAGTTAGGGTATTGCATCTTCCACCAACCTTTTTGGTACCTGGAAATAAAGCTCATGTTGAAGGGGCTAAAC
Organism: Hirtodrosophila duncani; assembly: GCA_037043425.1. Lineage (NCBI taxonomy): Eukaryota > Metazoa > Arthropoda > Insecta > Diptera > Drosophilidae > Hirtodrosophila > Hirtodrosophila duncani. Next base: position 677,434 of record JBAMBM010000834.1, on the reverse strand, counting down.
GCTTTGCAATCATTTGCTATAAATTGAGCAGTCCGTTTAAGCCAAGGCATCAAACAGCCCAAGCAACTTTCAATTGCCAGACGCAGTTAAGCAAAAATCGTGAAAAATGGTAAGCCAAAGCCTCAGGATATCAAGGATTACTTCTGATTTCTACTATCTATCTAACTGCATCCTGGTTTTCTGCAGAAAATCTTTTCGCTTACCAGTGTGCTCACCTTGTCGGCCGTAGCCAGTGCCGCCTTAGCTTTACCTCAGGATCAGGCTCGTTTCCGTCGTGACGTGTCCGAGCTGGCGGATGCCTCGGCTGTGCCTGCTGAATACTTGCCTCCAGTTACTGAGTATCTGTCACCCGATGCCACTGAGGCAGCGCCTGAGAGTGCCGCTCTAGGTGATGAGGGCTACGAATATCGCGCTGTGCGCCGCTTGAAGTTACGCCACCGCAACCGTCGCGATGTTTCGCATCTTGTCCAGGCGCCACAGCGTCAGTATTTGCCGCCAAGCAATCTCTATCTGCCGCCTGCAGCTGCTGTGGTTCCTGATGATACCGAAGAAGTTGTGGCCGCCCCAGAGCCCAAGCTGGCCCGCGAGTACTTGCCGCCAGCCGAAGTGCAACCCACTGAAGCACCCGTGGCCGAGACTGAAGCTCCTGTCACAGAGGCACCGGTGGTGGTGGAGGAGGAGGAGCAACCCCAGCCTGATGTACGTGTGGTCGATGTGCCCGCCACTGATTTGCAGCAAGATGGCTATCACTACAAGCAGCCTGTCGAGTTGCCCGCTGAGTTGCGCGAAGCTGCCCGTGAGTATTTGCCGCCTCTGGGAGCTGATGTTGTTGCCGAAGGACCAGCTGATGGAGCAAGTGCTGTGCTGACCAAGGATGGCTATCAATATCGTGCCATCAGGCGTTACAGATTTTAAATTTTTCAATTCGATTTTAAATTTTCAATTACGAAATGATTATTGTTGATGTTGTTTGTGGAATAAATTGGAAGTTCTATGGGATAAAGATTGTTTTTTGTAAATTGAGGATAGTTCACATGCAGCTAACTGGATAACAGTCCATCATTATAGTGGCCATCTGTGGGCATTTTTCCCCACATGTTTTTAACACAAGTCATGCAGACCCTTTCATATTTACTAACTGGGCGGGATCGGAGATGCAAATTAGCGTTAATAAAAAGGCATTGGCTTTCTACATGTAGCCATCAATTAGCGCAATTTATGCTTGATTCTTGGCATACCTTTGTGGTTGGTAATTGCCAACCTGTTCCTGCTCCTGCTCTGCTTCTCTTCTCTGCTCTTGCCGTTGTTGGTCGCTTAAAGCCTTTTTGCCTTTCGATATGAAAATCGTTGCGGCCATTTAGCAACGTTTTATATTCTTGTTTCTGCACACTCTACACCCTTAGCTACTTTTCCCTGGCATGCTTCATACTTGGTCGCCATGGTCGCCTTTAGGGCTTAATTAATGCACTTGCGCGTTAATTCAACTCAACGCTGTGGCAGCCACAGCAACGCACAGCCAGAACAACATTAAGTGCTCACTCAAGTTAAATTACTTGCCTTGTTGCTGCTGCCGGGGCAGCAAAAAGCGCAGATAATGGCATGAGCAACATTTTCCCTTCATTTTGCTTCACCGGTTTGAAAATGTTGGGCCTGCACTTTTAATTATGAAATCAATTGAATGAAATCCAATTAAATTTGCCCTGGCTCAGCAGAACAAGCGTAACAAGTGAGGCAAGTCAATGTTAAATGAAAAAATCACAACGAAAGTCCAACATGTGTCAAATGTGACAACATTTACCAAGAAATCTTCAGTCCCCAGCGACTTGCTGCCACACGCACAACCACAAAAGTTAATATACAAACTTTGTAGCACAAATGCAGCCCACACACACACACACACACGTTGGCAGACCAAAAAGGAAAATGCGTATGTGTAGAATGTTGCTATCTTGGGGATCCGACTGTGAGATGCTGTGTTCCTCTTTGACATAATATATTCCAACGAACTTGTAACTAAATGAAGAAACTTTTAGATCACATATCTAAGGATCTACAACACTAAATAGTAACTAACTGACCTGCCTTCTACATTCCTGTGATTGTAGAACAGGCATAGCAAGTGTATCCAAACAAGAGAAGCTGCCCCGAACCCACTGCCTGCCTACTTTCGATGAATCATTCATACTAAAAATTGGCCAGACATACACATATCACAAACATAATATACCCATTCACCCTCTGGAAACAAATCATAAAAAGAATAACCTTTTTAGGGATAAGTAACAGGAAGATGAGGCTGTTGGTGACAGCCCGCTTATTGCATATTAAATTGCGGCAGTCGAGAAATGTCAGACAACAACAGAAATCAAAGCGACAAGCTGTAACATTCAAACAACAATCATGTGTAGACTAGCCGAAAGGACACTTTCGAAGGCCCAGCATAATAAGCAGCACAGACAAGGCAGCTGTAAAGCAGGATATAGCATGGCAATGATAAGCAGGATATGATAAAAAGTGTGTATGTGCATGTTACTGACTGCAAAGTAATTTAATAATAATTTTGTTTTTATATTTTATCATGGCAGAAGAAGAAAGTTATTTATATATTACATAAAGCAATTTATGCAACATTTCGACAAGTTGACAGGTAAAACTATGTGAGAGAGAGGCTGTGCATGATATGGAAAGCTCTGGAATAGTACATTCTACAAATTATTTCACACCGATATATATATCGATACTTATCGATAAATCTGGATTTTGACCACATGATCATCCTCTGGCTGATATTAGTATACTAAAAAAGTTACCAAAACAATGAGTGATATGTAAATCGATTTGCTTTCCGCTTGGCATATATATATATATATATAATAGCTCTTCACATACTCTTTAAACCTTTTTAGAAAACGATGTATGTCGATAATTATCAATATATGGGTTTTTGTATACCGATATATAGCACTTGATTTGCCCCTGGCCTCTATTCGTATACTGTAAGAACTGCATGATGATCGGTCCAATAGTTTAGGCGCCAAGAAAAGAGTAGTACGACGCTTGCCACCATACAACTATTTACCTTTAATTTAGCCCACTTACAGTTGAACTTGTGCAAATTGGTTTCTTAGACGGCGCCATGAACTATACTTTGTGTAAAAACTTCAGCGCACTTTCTATTTCCGTTGGAACTGTGCGATGATCCTAAGTCAGTCAGTCATGAAAAAGATTTTATAGATTATTAAAGAAGATCTTAACATACAATTTCCGTTTAAGCTTTGATATAACCATGAAAAACTGCTGCACTCATCTGTCAGAGCTTTATAACATTCTCAAGACCACATGCAAAATAAATATATAGTAAAATCTGAACAATCCTGGGAAGTCTTGAAATCTGGAAAAGCTCACAAAATAATCTCAGCCGAACTGAAATAGTAATTAATCATAGTATAATAATTAGAGCTTTTATCTCTAATCCAATGCCAAAGGCATCAAATACTTTTGTACTAAGCTTATATCACGTCTTATCAACGTCTGCTGCTTTTTTTCATCTATAAATACTTCAAAAAACTTTCTTCTTTGTATTGTTTTTAAACCCAATACAGCTTTCTCTCCCACCATGCTCGGAAATGTTATTAAAATTATATATGCAATTTTAAGAATTTAACTTTGTGCATTACAGCTCAATGCAATGCGTTTAAAATGAGTAAAACAAAAAAAAATACTGCAGGCCATACGAGTATGTCAGAAAATATTCATATTGCGTAAACGGAAGCTCGTAAACTTGTACAAATTCCGTTACACGCGGCGTATACGCAATTTACTTGGGCATATACATATATTACACGCTTGAATTTAACTCTGGCCTGCTATACTGTGGGAGAACATGGCATATAGCTAACATGTTTTGTGTTTTAAGTGATGAAATTTTAAAATAAGTGCTCGCTTGTACTTAAACGACGCACTTGAGCGTAGGCAGCAGATATGAAGTGTATCTTTTAGTAGCTGAGGTCTCCCTTAACAGTCAGGACTTTTGTTATGATGCTCTGATGATGTTTCTGAGTCAGCAAGTTCACTAAGAAAAAATTTGAATATTTTCCAAACAAGGAATAGAAGAAATAGCAAAATAAAGAATTAGGTTCTTTCAGTATAATTTTGGTAAACTACATATAGATATGTTTATAGATATAGATATATAGATATGTTTATTAAACAATATTATTTTTGTGTAAGTTACTTTAGAGCCCAAAGGATATATTTGTGCACACTTATGACTTATGAAATACACTTCTAAAATAGCCAAGCCAAGCTGAGAAACAGGAGCTGAATGATTGCTAAAGCTTTCACTGTCCACTGAATCAGACCTATAATTTTCATTTCAAATGTTTAATTCCATAAAAAATTAGTAAGATATATTGTTAACTGGCTGTAAACTACATTACTTACTGGGGAATACAAATATGTACTTTAAATGAGATGGATATGAAGGTGATATGAACTCTCTTTTTTCATTTCACGATCATTCGTTTGTCAGTTGTTAAGCATTTTGTATTTACAGTGTAGAGGCTTCCTTTAACCTTTGTCAATGTCTCTAGCTAATTGGGCGTTAAAAATAAGCAAAATGAGTATATACCTCTCTGTATATGTTTTCTGGCATTTTTTTAAGGCCTAATCTGTCTGCTTTTATTTTGTTTGACTTTAAAATTTATTAACTCTGCGTCTCATTTATTAAGTCTACTTCAGTGTGAAAGATGACTTGACGGAATTGCCTGCCTTTGAAAGTAAGGGAAAGTTTACTTGTTGCTCTATGATTTCCTCTGGGTATTAACCAGGCTCCTTTTTATTCTGTTAGCTTCACTTTATCAAACAAATATTAACGAATAAATGTTAAATAATGACTTTATGAATTTTTTTAGTTAATATTTAACGAATATTCATATTTTATGGCTTATTAAATTGAAATAAATTAATGAATTAATTAGAATACTTATTGACACACAGATATATGCCACAATAAAGCCAAGCAAATGCATACATTCCGATTTTTTCATATCAATAAAAAAAACATAGAAACATTTTAACTTAATTAAAATGTTACGAGCAAAAGCCAACACAAAGAAAAATCAAATATATGCAAAAGGCAAACAAAAAACTGCATTGTTTTCATAACCGACATACAAATTGGCTTACATTCACCAGCCTTCCTTCCCCTTGTCAACCACACACACACACACACACACACACACACACCACATATATATACGATATACATATATGAGTTTTAGTCCTGCTCTTCAGTATCGCCTAAATCCAAACTGAAATGTACACAATTTTGTGGTCAGCCTATTAATTTTCTAACGAAGAAATACAACAACAAAATTTGAGACCAAGCAAAATGAAAAATTGTGTTGGCTCAACTGATATTGGAGTAGCATGCACATATGTCTAAATGTGTTTATGTAATTTGTAGCCCGAAGGCCGAGCAACTAGTACATGGAAAATCATGTAACATGAATGTAAAGCTTTTTCAGCAATATCCTGTGAAAAATCATGTATTTTTGCCAGTTATAAGTACACTCAGAAAAAGAATTGGTATTGTATCAGCTTCATTCATAGTTCTAGAGGTAATTCCTACCTACCTAATTCCTCTCGTCTACTTATGAGAATCATCTCTGGCTGCTAAACTACTAAAATGTTAACGAATTATATTATGATATTCGATTTAGATACAAAGCGATAAGCTTATGGCAGCCCCTTCCTTAAACGTGTCCCTACAAATAACTTTGTAGCTTGGGAGCTCCCTGTAAAGTTGGCCTAACCGATCTTAAAGTCTTATTATTATACATTTCCATCTGCCAAATATCTAAAAGTGAATATAGACATTTAGGTAATCTATTTATTAATTTATTTATATTTATGAAATATTTAGCAAGCTCGAGGTCAACATGAATGAGAAAAGTCGATAGCTTCTTGGCTAAGCTCATAACTAAGCTATTCATATCTAATATTTATGATTTGTGCTTCAAGTTATCTCTGGAATTGATCAGATTTAGTTTCAAGTGACTGTTTCTAAGGTGAAAAACCACTGGAAAAGATTCGCATTGAACGCTATATGACTATGTATTAGTTATTGGAAAAAAACTTAATCATATACAAACTTTGATTTTACTAAAGTCTTCTTATTAATATTATCTAGCAGTCAAATGCAGTTTCCTCTTCACAGTTTCCACTCTATAAATATTTTATCTACTCGAAAAAGTATTTTTTCATCTGGCAAAGCACAAAATCAAAAATCTGCCTGACTAACTTATCCTATCAACAAATACTTTTTTCGTAATATCGGGACGTTGACGTACAATGCGCTGCAAGTTCAAGTGGACCCACGATACCAAGCCACGGGGCTTGCTAAGCGCGAAGACCAGGCTAGAAATTTTATAGACTCCTTCAAATAAATGATAAACATGAGATAAAGTCGGTCTGCTCATAAGGAGATGTCACATAAAACACTCCATAAAACCATCCATAATGTTTCTCTACCGAAAATTGTTCAATATTTTAGAGTGTAAGCACGTGCTAGGGCTCTTTTGTAGAAATGCATCAATTAGTGACAAAATTTTCAAGCATCAGCCAGGTGCTTCACCTAGCTCAAAACCAGCCGAAGAGTCGTGTAAGTTGAGACGATGGCTGTTAACTGTTATGCCGTAGTTTTGCTTATAGCAAATCTGGCCAAGTTGTATTGGTGTAACCTAATAATTAACCAATTACCTGGCCAGCACTTCAAAGCTCACATTTCTCATAAAGACCAAGCAAACGGTACAAACGGGCAGACGGACAAGCGAAGACCTTTTGGTTAACTTGGTTTGCACAGCTCCACGTGCCCAATCGAATTCAGTGCAGATTTCTCGACTGTTAACTTGACCAGAAGATGTGGCATGCTTGTGGTTTAAAGTGACCCCAGGCACAATTCCCGACGCAAAACTTTCATTAGCAGCTGAGGTAGAGCAAATTGCTTATTCATAGCTCATTGCCGCCCAAATGAGCAGCCATTAAGTTAATCCAAAACAAACTAACCCTAAAAGCAGCCAAGACCAACCCCAGGACATGAGCAATTCACCAGAATTAGTTAAAACGCTGCTGCACTGGACAGCCTCACCCAATGCCCCAAATCAAATGCCAACAGCAGCTCTCACTGACTTTGAAAACGTTGTGAAGTATCTGAAAGTAGATATTGCAGCTAAATGTATTACTTATGATATCTTATCCTGGTTAAAGGATCATCAGCTAAGTAAAACCTACACAAAAATTGCCAGAGTTTCCGTGTTCCGTTTGACGACCACAAAAAGCGGTTTTAGTTGGCGGCTGCTCATGATGATGACGATGATGATGATGGTGATGGTTTGGTGTTGGTTTTAGGCTCTGATATTAACAACGCGCCTGTGGCTATATAAACACGTACACAGTACACGACATACTTGCAGTCAAAGCAGTCGCGTTGTCAAGCATTTTCGTCAGGGGGCTTCAACAGGTATTCAGTTTTGAAGATTCCGTAAACAGCTCAGCAGTATTTACTGTTTAAGTTTTAGTCTCAGAGATGAGGCTCACTGCTGTGTCAATAGTAGTAGCATTTGGAGGGAGGCAAATAAAATGGTTATACCTCAGCAGCTGCACCCCAAACATACTCCCTTCTGGTGAACCAGATTGAACCATAACGGCGCTGAAATATTTGCAGGGTGAAAACTTTAAATTTTTCCTAATTTCATTGGGGTCAGAGTTCCCTCCTATCTACGTCACTGCCATCAGCTCTAGTTTGAGCTCAACCTTCTCCACCTGCCAGCATCGCTTACAACTACAAAGCCATAAAGCACTATGAATCTATGGGGCAAGCTACCTTCTCTTGAAGTTTATTCCTCAACCTCAACGTTTGTGAGGGTCCCAGTTGAGGCAGGGTGGGTAGCTTTGTACGGTCCGCCAGTTGGTTGCCATGACAACCCAGGCACTGAGAGCGAAATAAAAAACGCATATTGCGTAAATTTCGATGTCAAAGGCGAAGAAAGCCAGAGTCAGAGTCAGTGGCAGTGGCAGAGCCCAAAAGCCCGAGGCAGGTGCGTGTGCGGCACTTATGAGTAGCACTTAGCCAGGCCTAATACCCATCATTAGAGCATTTAACAGGAAACACGTGACAGCACATAAACGGAGTCCAATGTCGACATAGACCGAGACGTGGGTGGACACTTTAAAAATGCCTGCGACACAGTCCAAAATGACGGCGGAACAGTTTTCACGCTGAAAAGGATTTGTCAAGCTGGATTTTTAAAGTGCCAGCCGACTGGCGTAAGTGTGAAGTGTTAAAGGTAGCCGCAGGCCACAAACGACAACAGGAACAGAAGGCGCAGCCACTGTGGCCAGAGCTGATTGTGAACAGGAAATGTAATTGCAGGCAACACAGAAAGCTAGTGGATTTAGCTGCGCTGATTGTTTGCACTTGCCACAAATTGATTTTGAAAATTGCACAGCTGAACAACAATTTTGTGTGAGCTAAGGCAAAGCTAATATTTCGAACACTAATTGTGTATGCTGGAAATAATCATTAAAAATGTTCAAAAAATCTCGGATTTGCCATGGAATGTTAAGCGCATTTCGAGATTGAGCAATTCAGCTGTGTCACATTTCGTTAAATTCGGAATTTATGGGTCAGACTTAGTTCGCAGGAAATAGCCAAAAGAAACTTATTGAAATTAGTTGTTCAAAAACGTCCAAAATTAGTTGTCCTATTGTCATTGAATTAGAAACGGAAGAGAAGCCGAATGATTGCCGGATGATAATTATATATGCATCTCATACATTTGATCCACACATACACGGACAAATTTATCATATAGCTGTTATAGGATCAACTGATTCAGAATAAGCACTTAGTATAGATCCAGTTGCTATACCATTTAGCTGCCATAACGACTCCAAAACTTTATACCAACATCTATGGAATTTATTTCACTTTCATTTCGTATTCATTCCATTTCATTTATGACATTATATATCTACATTTTGTTGGGGGAACAGTGTTGTTGAGTTGTTGATTTAACTCTTCCTTTGAATTCCCTCTTGCAGAAAGCTTATAGCAGTTATGATCTTCCTTATGCTGCTTTTGTTGATGTAACTGCTGTGTTGCATAGCAAAACTATGCATATTTAGTTGAAAAAATTCCCTTAATATGCCATTTCTAGCTTCTAATGTCAGTTAATTTCATGCTATATGCAAACGTGCTCGCAAAAACATCAGACATTTGTTCCATTTTGTAATTAATTCGATGCCATTCAACATTTTTATACCACTCATTAATGAAGAATACCCTAGATATCAGAAGCCTCAAGAGCTAAAACACTTACCAGATTACCAGCTAAAACACTTACCAGATACACATTTATGGGATTTATAACCTCTGTGATTTGAAATATTAGCATCAATGGCCAAAACGCATGCAAGGTCTGGAGTAACACAGGAACAACGCAAACATCATACAAAAAACTACTCCTACGATAGGAGCTTGTAATATCGGGCCGAGAAGTAGAAATGGGGTGTATTAATCTGCAAATTCTTAAGAGAGTACTCGCTTGTGGAAGACCTTACTTATGATATATATATTTCAATATATATATATATATATATTTCTTTGAATTAAAAGAGATTTAAACGCACTGCTTCCCAATATGCGAACAAAGCAGTGCATGGGCAACTAATGCGCACTTGCTAGCCTCTACACTGCTTAAAACTGCTTATCGCTGATTCGCAAGCAGTTTTTGCCTGAAAATCTGGTCACCCTGGTATATTTTTTCAAATTAATATCGTTAGATGCGCATTTTTATTAAATATCCATTTTATTTAGTTTATAAAGCTATAGACTTTTGACTGCTTGCACATTGTAATTACATAATTAACAAGAAATTGTAAGTTACTTTAAAAAATATTAATTAATTTAAACTTTAGTTGGTGTTTGAGTGTGTATGATTTGACTGAAATTGACTTGAGTGTGGAAAAGATGTGCTAAGTAAAAGTAGAAAAGTTATATCGAAAAAATACTTTCTGCTTTGGGCTCCACGTGCTCCCCACCTCCTTCTCGGCGACAAGCGAAGTGATTGCTTCGCTTTTTTGGTACGAACTTTGTACATTTACAAATTAAAGACTAAACTATGGTGCTGCGGATACCGGATGCCTTCCTCATCTAGTGCAATTGGATTAAGTAAGCCATGGCAGCTAGCAGGGTAGTGGCCAGAATGGAGATAGTCTGACCAGATGCACCAGAACGGCAGTAATACTCCCCACAATCGGCTTGGGCGATACCCTTATAGTGCTCCTTCACATCTGCCCAGTTGCATAGTCCCACACTGCACCAATCCAACTGCACGGCATCCTGGTTGAGGAAAAACACGACCTTCTCCTTGTCCAGGGCCGCAGGACAATTGTACTTCACGGCCACAAAGTTGGCCGCAAACGGATCAATATTGCTGGTTTTCCAGCGACGATTCGCCAAGCTATTGTAGTTGTCGGCGCGTAGCTTAATATCATCCTTGCTGATGCCCAAAGCAGTTAGTAGGGTTTGTAAGCCTCTCGAGTGACCAAAATAGGCCACAACATGCGGCGATATGGGACTGCTCAAATGGGACAACATATCCTGTACGACACGACAATTGAGGCGCTCACTGTCTTCAAATCCATAGCCGGAACCATAGTAGTATTTCAGATCCTCTGCGTACTCCAAGACGGTGACGTGCTCTGGCAAAAAGGCACCGCACCAGACACTAGTGCGATCCACATGCCAGGCCTGTTCATAGCGGCATATATCAAACATCAGCCTGACATCATCTGTGGCCAAATCATACTGGAAGCTGATGCAGGAACACAAGGTTAAAAGGAGTTTAAAGCAAGTTCTTATAGTACTTACCCCAAGCGACGGGAAATATCAGTGATGGTGTTATTAAATAGGGCTGATTGATGATATTTTTCATATTCTGAACCCTGACCCTTGTAGTTGAGCTCTTTGTAGGCAGTGCAATAATCATAGGGCCGCAATAACAGATCCTTTTCAGGTGTATCGGCAGCAATGGCTGCATTTCTACTACCAAAAAGACTCTCGGCAAAGGCCTTGAAGCTCTCTGTAGTGCGTTGAGTGTCCGTGTGACGGAACTGGAGAGAAAATGCAAAGGATTGATTCGGCAGGCTCATATGTATACTCAGAACACAATATAGAATAATGGAAGTGAGTATATATAGAATTTCAGGATATCAGGATTTCTTTCCTTCACTTACCAGGTAGTAACTATTATTATATTGACTCGGCAGCACTGACGGATAATAACGTTGATAAAGCTTCGCCGTGCCACGCAGATCCTCATAGCCCTGGCCAGTCAGATGCTCTGCCATATCAACGGTAATGCTATTGTTCCACTTCCACATCTGTATGGAAATTAGATCCTCGGCACATAGGGCATTCGTCTCGGGTTTCGTGCGCAGCACTCGATAGTTTTTCACAATCAGATCGCGCAGCTAAAACAGACAGACAGATTGAAATGTTTGTTATAATTAGGTCCTTACACAACTGTTAAGTGTCCTAACTTACCTCTTCTAATCTAGGTGCTGCCTTGATCGTTTTTGGTGTGGGTAATCTAGTGCCATGTCTGTGAAAGATCCACATTTTCTTCGGCTCACAGCCTGGCACCTGATACTGTTTGTCAATGTTGGTGCCCTTGATGATTTGATAGGCCGTTTTGGAGGTGAATTGTCGCGTCTGTGTGCGATCGGCATCCTTGCCAAAGCAGTAATCATCCTGGGCAGTGGCAAGTCCTAGAACTAACCCTATGGTCAGGAGGATCAGCAAGCTCCGCATGACTGGCTGACTGGAATGCAAGAGAGAATATGAAATTTAAGTGGCCCAGCCTTTGACAATATGCATATCCTTGAACTGTCGCCAACCACTGCCTGTCCCCAGCCTGTGCTATGATGTCCTGTCGTAATGGCCACGCCGACTGTCATATGTGTGTGTCCCGACCCGTTTGACCATGTTCGTCTCGACAGCGTCAAAGGTGTGGCATTTAAATTGCTTTACTGGCGTCTGGCAAGGAGTTACAGGCCAAGACAATAAAGGACGGCCGCAAAAATCGAACGGAATTCAAGCAAAGGAAATGTTTGAACACACGCACACACAACACACACACACACATACACACACATTTGCATAGCTCTAACTTCCCCCACACAAGCGAAATTAGGCTAATGATTTTGCGACTGACAAATTGCTGCAGTTTTCCACGTGGCCTTCTTAGTCATCATCACCATCATCAAGTCATCAACTCTCTTCCACAAAAAAAAAGAAAACAAAACTCCCAAAATAGGTCAACCCCATGTAGAACAAACAGTGAAGGAACAACAAGTTAGGATTGGGATTGTCATAAAAAGAAACTAGTAATGGTTCAATTTTATATGGACAAACATTTGGTGAGCATGAAACCCGCATCCAGTGTCCACCTAAATTGATTAATCATCAAAAGCATGACTCTTTCGTACCCCTCTACTGTTGCCCCTGGCCTCTACAAGCTGTTCATGAACACACAATAGTTACTCATTTGCTGATTACACTTTAATTGGACAGCTATTTGGGTAACTCGAGATGACGATATGTTACAGTCACTATATAGCAATTGATCAAGCTGGCTTTGATATACAATTATAGATGCTGTCAGTTGAGTTTGTCTAAATCCAAATCATTTACAAAATGGAAGGCATTAAGAATATCGTTTGGTCCATATACTGTCGGGCCAAGCCCTCGAAGGGTCAAAAGCAAGTTGCTAAAGCGTTGTAAGTATGAATTATAAAATGAATAGACTAAAAGTAGACAAAGTATCAGAGTATATCATAGAGGTACAGAGATAGCTTTGCCTCTATGGTGATCTTTTCTGATAGACTGATGGAAGTCCAATCTGGTAAGCATTCAAATTGCGAACATCAAATTGAAACAAAGGTGCCAAGTACACAAAGGATGGGTTTAGTTGATTCCTCTGCTCATGATTGTGCTAATAATATTCAATCATACACACGAGTAGAAGGTCTTGTGTTTCATAAGTAAAAGTATGAACAAGAACTTATCAACATCAGCTTTCTTTCTGCATGGAGCCAAAGAATAGTAAAGTGAAATTTATTTCAAATCAATCAGCTATGTTTCTAAAAAGCCTCTTCAGCTTGCTTATTCTAATTAATGCAGTTACCTAGAGATATGCTATTTGAATAGGGCAAAGAAACTGTAAATATAACTTGCTCATTCTAACCAATGCAGTTACATATCATCATAATTCCCTGAAATACATTTAGGGACTCCCAACGTTTAAGAACTTTAACGCTAAAACCTGTCTACCACGCCCACAGCGCACCATCAGCTGGATATTTTGGACTCGCTGGTCTATTGGCTCTCGTCTATTATACAGATTGGAAAGTGATTGCGGGTTGGATACCGCTTTATAATATGAAATTCAAGGCACCTGAAGAAAAAGACAAAAAATGAAATTCCAGCTAGTCTTACTGCATCAGCACACTTAAGCTTATATTTCTTAAATCTTAGACTGGCTTTGGTCTTCTCTATAAAGACCGACAGCTTGTATCTACAACACCATTTTCTTAATGATCATTTGCTGCCTTTATTTATGCATTTATATTTATATGTTTTACTTCCTGTAAAGACCTTGCCCAAACACACACACACACACATACCAAATTTCCAAATAAATGTTTGCCCCCAGACTGCTATTATAAATTTGATTTTTGTGGCTGCTGGAAATGCATTCGAACATGCTTCCAAAGTAAATAAATCGTTGCCAGTCAAAACATGGCCAAGAACAACAAATAAAGGGCAATATTTGTATTACAGGAATCCCAAAATAGTATCAAACGTATGAGCCTACACTTAGATAAAAGAACTTTCTAAGGAAAATCCATTTTAGTAAGAAATCAAGAACATCTGTTGAATAAGTAGAGTCTACTTTCAATTTTCTTTGATTTTAAGACCATTTTGAAAAACTTCTACAATAAGAAAGGGCTTGTTTAAAGCGGCTACTGTAGAACTCTTACAGGAAGTGCTTCCTAAGGTAAGATTTTTCAGTAATAACATGCTCATTTTCTGAATGAAAATGTAAGAACAGAGCTATACCAATGTAAGTCCTCTCGAATTGCTTCTTGTACCGCCGTTTACTAATCAAAGTGGCTTCCATTTCACATCTAATAGGTGTCCAAATATACTCATTTCATCTTATCTTAAAACTCTCTGAAAATGTTTCGTACAAGCTGAATATGCTTCAAATTCTAGCCAGGAATACATTGACCCACTTGCCAACCCCTGGCCTACGTCCATGCTCAGCCGAACGCCACCATCTGCTGGCTAGAACAATTTTCCCGCTTCCAAAAGCCAAATTGTTTACAAACTATGCATCATTTTTGAGAGAGAACTGCAATTGGGCAACCTGTTGCAAATTGAAGGCGCTCATGACGTCAGCATTAATGTTAGAGGAAGGGCCGGGGCTGGGTATAAACATGGCCTGCCAGTGTGCAATTAGTTTTAGCCTCCATTAGCATTAACCGACTCCCGCAATTACGCATGTACTCGTAAATCGACAATCAACAGGCGGCTGGGGTTGGGGTTGGGGCTATATGTTCTCCAATTCCTATCAAGGCCAGGCGATCTTTGGAAAGGCGGCCACGCATCTTTATTATACGATTCATCTTTAGAAGTTTTCCAAGTTTCAAGAGCACACACATCGCCAGGCCAGCGTCATTGGCAATGCGCATCCATTAGATACTACTTAGGCAGCGCTGCGCCTTCACAACTGTCGTGAGTGTCTCACTCATCCGCTGGCTGTAATTGCCAATGTAAATTCGCACGCTCCCCCAGCCGCCTTCACCCCCTAACCATAAGCAATTGAATGCGCCGCCTTTGTTTTCATTTTCAATTTCTTGCCATTTTTGTTGCGACGACTTTTGTGTTTTTTCAATGCAAAATTAAAATTCCAATTTGACTGCTGCCGAGTTTAGCTTTAGCTCACTTTATGAGTATGAACAGTTCTATGTCACCTCGATCCCTTTGCTTTAACCCTCCCCCCGGCCATAGATGATTCAAGTTTTGTGATAGTTCATAAATTTTCTTTATGAGAATTTAAACAGCTGTGAGCGTAATGCCCTCTTCCAGTCGGCGGATATTATGATGAAAATGAACTATAAACTTTTTTGAATGGATTAAACAAAAATTTTAGCTTAGTTTGTTTATGGTGTCAGTGCAAGTGTTCCAATTTCACATTCCTATTGTAAATCCTTTACAATTTTCAAAATGGAAAGTTGGTGATTAAATGTTGGACATGAACTTGGTGTTGCAAAAGTACCAAAAAAATATCATAATAATAGGAAAATATAAAGTGATCTACTTTACGAAGTTTACCAACAAAAGAATTCAACATTTCTTTCATTTTTGAAGAGTCTTAAAACCTTTGAAATAAATATGTTAAAAATTATCTTCGCTTGTTTAATCCATTATCTATATATTAGCAGGTGATTTAAGTTCGTTCTAATTCCAATAACGAAATTATACAAAATTTAGCAAGCCCTTTTTCCCCCCTTTTTAATGTTTTTCCTATATTTTTAGAACACTTTGTTAACAAACTTTATAACAGCATCTAGTTTATGCGATTTACATATATTAGCAAGAGTATTTTAGATGCGGTTTCAAATTTTATAAAATCTTTCTTCATAGTTAATATCATTTAATGTTCTGTTTTACATCTCCCCGACTTTTAGTATATTTTTGGGAATTATGTATAAGGATTATGTATAATTTATGTCTGTTTTTAATGCGTACGTGACATTTGCTAATTTTTTGCAGCATTTTCATCATTTTTACGCAGTTTTTCCGCCAGAAAATCATAAATCAAATACAGATTTTTAAGGCAGCCGCCGCCCTCTAAATGTTTTGAAAGCTCTAGAAATATTTTAAGATTTTTTTAATATTTTGTTGGTACAGTTTTCTAATAGCCAGAATTCATTGCCATTAGCCTACAAATGAAATCAAATTCATCATAGTACATAGTGTCTGTTAATTGATTTGTTATGGGCCTCTGATACACAGATTCTTACAGAAATTGGAACACAGATCAATGAACTAAATATGCATAGAAATCATATAGATATGTGTAATATTTTCAAGATGCATAACTGAAATATTTGCGACAATTGCAGCCAAAAGGTGACTGAGGAAACACGCACGCGTTTCTAATGCGTTTTTGCTAGCGTTTTTGTAACGCCACTTGACAGTTGCATGTGAAAAATGCCATCTACTACTCAGCTCTACAGAGCACCTATACAATATGTTATTGAGTATTACTTT
This sequence comes from Hirtodrosophila duncani, assembly GCA_037043425.1. Taxonomy (NCBI): domain Eukaryota; kingdom Metazoa; phylum Arthropoda; class Insecta; order Diptera; family Drosophilidae; genus Hirtodrosophila; species Hirtodrosophila duncani. The sequence continues at coordinate 661,026 of JBAMBM010000834.1, read as the reverse complement.
GCACTACTATGCCATGCATATTAATTAGCGGATATATGCGTATGTTGGGGGCTACCGAAATACTGCTAGAGATTGAATGTGCCGTTGCCTGTGCCTGAGGCTGCTGCCCAATTATCAGTATAATGAGGCCTCAAGCGCAATTCACTTAAATGCCAAACACGTCAACGGCAAATGAGCAACATCAGCATATATATCATTCCCATATTTATGTATACACATGGGCATAGCCCTGAGCTGGCCAGAGGAGGAGCAACATTCACCCCACCAAAAATTTGTATTTTTCCACACCCTACACTGTAATAAAAGGAAACGTATCAAGTTTTTTCGTTGAAAATCATCAAAATGTTCTTTTTCATTGGATTTCTGGAAATTGTGGTGAGATTGTGGTGAGAAGCGTACATATATCTTGGGGTTTCTTACTATTAATTTGATCTACTAAGTGGCTATGGGCATTTTGGTGCTTTTATATACTAAGCTATGAAATTTGAAATCAAAACGATTAAAATCATTCGGAAATAAGAACAGTCTTGATAAATACATCAACAACGTGTCATCCTGGGACTCGGAGTCATTTAAATTAAGAAAATATCAAGGTGATCATCAAGTTTTTAGTATCCAAACTGCAAGAGTAGGATGTAGTCAGCACATGGTTTCAACAGCAACATGCCAAGGCGATGCCACCTGCCCCACAACTGAACATCATTAAATTTTTAATACTTAAAATGGAAGATATGGATGCAGAAGACATGTATACAGATGACAAATGGTTGCAACAAGATGATGCCACATTCAATACAAAGCTCTATAAGACAAAAGAAGGATCCATTTGCCTTCCACTTTTCTGTTTTTGTGTTCAGATTTGAGCTATCAGTTCAGGGGACTGTAATCTAAGCTACACCCATGACATATACAGACGTAACTATATTTATATAAAATATAAAATAATAAAGCCGGAACATAATTGTTGGTCACATATTGGAATTTGTATAGCCCCATCCAAGTCATAAAACAATGTCTAGACACTAAGAGACTACCAAAACATGTCTAGTTAATATTCATGTATAAAGCCGACGCCTTTCTTGGGCTAACGTATCGACATATCCGCTGGGAGAATTTATAATTAAGAACAACAAGCGACAAAAATACAAAAACAAGACACTCTGCCCAAAAACTGAACTCCGGCAGCATTACAGAGAGAGAGACAGTGTCGTCGTCGGTCTTAAACATTAGACGTTTAATTTATCACTTGATAGCAGCGTTCCACGGAGATAGACGACCTTCTGCTAACCCAGTGCTGCTTAGGCGATGTCTGTGTCTCGATAAAATATTTAAAATTATGCCGCTGCGCTTGACCCCAGAGACGGGGGAGAGGGCGGTAACAGTGACGCGACATTTCGTCACAACAGAAATAGCACTTTGAGTAATCTTTGGAATTTTGTAAGAGTTGTGTTTTTCGTTATGGAAATTGAAAACAAAAATCCAAACTAAAACTTGAAATAGTTTGTTTTTTTTTGGCAAACAATTTGACGCGTGTGGAAAGTGGAAAATACCATTTGTATGGGTTCATTTTTCTGCTTATTTCAATTTCTGAATTTCTAATAATATATTAACTAAATCACATTAAAAACAGAAAGCTTCTTCCGTTGCCCGCAAATACTTTGACATCAAACGCTATTTCTGGTTCGAAGCGTTTGTCTGTGTGTTTAAAAAGAGATCTTTGAGATACTTTTTGGTTAAGGTTAAGTGCAGGAGCTGAAAAAAGAAAATAAACTAATGCCAAAATGCTTTGGCAGCGTGGCCAAAAAAAAAGAAATTCAAATAAAATTTGACAAATTCTGCAATTTAATTTCAAAGACGCCACAAATGTGAGAAACTATGTGGCCTGTCCACAAATTTTCCAACTGACAAATGGAGAGAAATACGCATGCTGATCATAGAAGAGAGGAAGAGAGCGAGTTAGAGAGAATGCGGCTGGCTAAGCCAAAGTCAAATGTGGCCAAGTGGAAATGCTATTGCCATAACCGGTTTATGCTCAAATGTTTGACTTGTTTTGTTTTTCCTTTCGGACAAATTTTTCATGGTGCAGTTGCAGTTGGCCCAAAAACCTAACTCAGGTAACAAGAAAAACAACCATAACAAAAACCAACAACAACAACAAAAACAATAACAGCCACCACAAACATAAGTGTCAACAAAGGGAGGGTTAAAATAATAAAAGTGCAAGGTGTAAGTTGTTATTATTTATGGGGCAGTTGGTAATATAACTATGAGGAGATGAAGCTTGCCAAACCAATGGGTAGGCGGTGATAGAGAGAACATAAATCATATATCAAAATTGAAGCAAATTGTAGTAATAGAAAGTGCGTAAGTATTAAAAGATCCAAATTTCAGAATCTTAATTGTTATCAATTCAAATTGGAAACTTAAAACTTCTTATAGTCAATTCCTTGAAAGTCAAGATACCATAAACACACCTCTAAACATACCTCTTTCCCTATCATAAAGTAGGGCATTTCATTTTCGACTCAACGAACATTAACATATTGAAAACTTCTTCTGCAGGTAAGTTGGGCTATCATATATATAGTGTCTTTTGCTTTGCCATTTCTTGTAGTTAGTTAGTTTTGTTTAATGAGCCTCGACATTAGCGTGTTTAATTAGTTAAAGCAGTTGACTTTATCTGCAGATGCTTGTCGGTTGAGGGACTCGCGTGCCCAGTGTCAAGTCATAAATCTGAATCTGTAAGCAGTTGCCTGGGAAGTAGAAGTCATCACCACGTAGTGGTGGGTGGTTGAGTGGGGGGCAAGGTAGTGTACAGACTTGTTTACGTGATTTGTTTACGGACCCGATCCCCTGCCTGCCGGTCGCCGTCAACCATTCAAGTTGGCTTATCTTGCCACTTTCAAAGCCTTTTTAATTGCCTGAGCTTTAGATTCACATTCTGCGCTGCTCTTGTTTATAATGGTCACGTTTATTTTTTTGCAGTTTTAGAATTTGTTTTTGTTTTATTCATTTTAATTCATTTGAGTGCCCATCTAATTACTTTGACTGTCGCTCGAGCGATACATGCAAAAATGTATTATAAAAATAGTTAGTTGGCTGCGTTTTAAAACGCAGGCGAAACGCGCCCACCACATTTCGGTGATTAAGTAGGCAAAAGCGTAGAAGAATAGCAAAAATTAAATAAATAAAAACAGCTGCCAACAGTAAATTCAATAACTAACCATGTTATAACAACCATTTTGTTAGTCAAAGCCCAAAAAACAGACTTGACTAACAACAACTAACTAAACAAATGCTGGCAATTTTTCAAGCTAGGCCCAAAGCCCTAAATTGAAGATCATTGAACCTTCAGCCAAAGACTTTAAGCTGCCAGCAATTTAACTTGGCTCTCTTAAGGTCTACAGAAGCCACTCTTGGGATGAACATGTACCTGGTTAAAAAGTCACACGCTGCGTGGAAAATGAAACAGGTAGAAAACAACAACAAAAATTGACCAACTCGAATTTCAGCGATTTTTCATTCATATGCAAAACTGACCAGACCAAGCAACCAAACAACCAGTGTGCCTCGCCGACAGCTGGGAATTTAGGTGAGCATTTTGTTGAGCTCATCAAAACAAGAAACAAATGTCGTGCCGCTGTCATTATAAGGCGTAGTATTAGTGGCTTATATAATCACACTGTCTTACCATATTGGCATATGTGTCAGAGGCTTTGTGGAATGAGCTAATGTTGAGTTTAGGATATACTCCAGCATTATATTATATATCTGCATACTTGAAATCGATCTCTGATATACATTAAGTGGTGGATGTATATGTGGGTTATCTGGAGGTTGTCATAATTGTCTTCTCCTTCTTGAAAACTATGTAAATTTTGTAAACGAGCTTTTAATTAGAAGATTTTGTAGACTACCAAAGCGAGCGCTAAGTGAGATAGGAGCATAGATGTAAGAAGATCTGCAAAAACCATCTCCAATGTGAAAAAACTATGAAAAGAACTTCAACAATCTGAGCATCTATAAGTTTTCAAACTTGTTTTGGATATAGAACGAACACTGTTCTTTCTTTGCTGGTTGTTGTGGTGTTGTGTCCATTTTTATCTCAATATTCTGATCAATCTGTCTTATGTGGACTATGAAAGCCAATAAAACAGCCATTAAGATTATATTTGATTTTGATATTGGTCGAATTTTTAATATCTGTGAAGATATTAGCTCTTACACGACCGTATTAAATTTGTCACTTACATTTTTCTTACTTTCAACTTTACTTAACAATTTTGCGTAGAAGCAATTTCTTTTAAATATTTACAGTCAGATTTCCGCCTTATGAAATCCGATGGACTTCTGCAACATTTCGAATGCTGCCGAAAAGCAATCAATTTGAATTTTGAGCCTCCCAACACAAAAGAAGTATTTGAAATTAAACTTCATTAAATTCTTTAAAAAAAACTATTCAAAGCAAGTATGATCAACGCCCACAACAAACTATCAGATAATTTCAAAATCTCAAAAATTTGTAATGCAGTGTAATAATTATAGATTGTTTAAAAAGAACAGGTTTCACAAATCAAATATTCGGCATGAAGGGAAAAATGTATAAATAAACAATAATTTATTTTTTAATTACAATTGAACTGCTATATCAATAGAACACATAGTATACTTATAGTGCATATATAGTGTACATTTGTATTCTACAATTAATTGTAACCACTTGCTGTCGAATTGATAATTGCTTGAAACTCAATTAACTTGGCAAACTATTCAAAGTATTCGCAACCACTTAAATATCTATGGGGACGCCCTGACAATTTTAATGCACTTTTTTATGCAAATGCCACATTTAACGCTCCATAAATTTACGAAATATGCATAATTTGTTGATCAATACGCTTCTCACACACCTATTTCGATGACTTGAAATTGTACTCGGAAGACGTTTTTGAATGCTTAACCGCAACCGATTCGTCTCGTAGTTTTTCAATATATTACTCGTACGTTACAACGGCTATAAGCACTGGGTGAGGAGCACCGCACGCGAACGGGTTTGGAATGGAACTGAAAATGAAAATGAGACAGCGGCCAGTGTTTATAGCCAGAGCATTAGTACACTGATAAAAATAATTGTAACCAAAAAAATGAATGCTTTCATTGCTTTTCACTATTTTCAAGTTCGAGTTAAATACAAAAGAAGTAAAATCAAATTTAGTTAGGTTGTTTATTATGAAATATGTAAATTAAAATCAAATGTAGAATCATGAACTATAGAACTATAGAAAGGAAAGAAAACTTAGTAGTCTAAAGTAGTAGGAGGCAGCTGAGCAATCTTACCCAAAATATTTCATATTTAGAATAAATAACAAAAAAGTAACATCAAAGTATCCAAGTAGATTCCTGGTACAAATATTCACATTTAAGTTTCTCTTTTCTCTGTGTAGCCCCGCTACCTCTTTGGCTCTCACTCTCTGTTTCACTCAATTTTCCGAGCTAGTGCGCTCTTGGAAAACTCTGAGCGGCTGAAACGTTTAGAGATTAGGCAACGCGTGCGTCGTTCATCGTATCGTAGCTATACGTAGGTACGAGTACATATGTGCGTGGGCGAACAGCAAACGAGACAGGTAGTTGGGCAGCTTCTATAGCTTAGACCTTATCGAGTATATGGTTGACACTGGCACGCCCTAAGCATCATTTGAATGAAATAAAAACAGTTTAAAATGCAAGTAACAACATGTATAAAATGCACTGTATCAACAATTATATATATAAAGAAAAACACATACATACAATTTTTGATAAGACAGACAATGGATTTGAATCTGAGGCTGCGGCTGCGGCGGCCTCTCAGAAGGCAGACGTTCAAGTTTGCATTAAGTAACAATTAATAGATTCTGTTTACAGTCATTATCAGTTACTTGTGTGTAGATTAATAAGTTGTTTGATGCGAGAATCAATATTTCTATATCAGCTGTTGTTAGTTTAGGATTAAAACTGAAATGTAATAACACTTATCGTGAGTTAATACTGATGTAAAGAGGGATTTCCATATCAACTTAAAACTTTCTAACTTTTGAGACATATTTATGTATGTCTGTATGCTCTTTGTCCTGACTAGCCGACTGACTGATTGATGAAGAACTCACAGCCGAAACCATAAGAGTTAGGAAGGTGACATTTTCACACAGCCTACAGCCAAAAGTCCCGACAATCGGAGCAAATAGTCGCCCTACCAACAAAATACTTCCTGAAAAATTGATCAATTTCACAATGAACATTGTTATAAATGAAATGATTATATATGACGTTTGGATTAGACAGGACATACTTCTCAAATTAGGTGAATATTCGCTATGACTATTGGCCGGGTTAACAATAACTTCAGACGCAAATGCGTCAAATCAGAGGCAAAGTTTCTATGGAAATATATTTATTTGGCAATTCTAAAAGTATTCCATACAGTAAATATAATCATATCATATCATATCAAGAAAATTTTGATTTACATATTTATATACGACGATTAATGGTTTAAAACTAGGTAAGGAAATTTGTCATATCTTTGCATCCTTTTGATTTATATATTTATATACGACGATTAATGGTTTAAATTTAGGTAAGGAAATTTGTCATATGAATGAAAGTTGTTAAAAGAAGTTAATAGGATTGGGAAAAGAGATATGTATCATTATCATCCAATGGTGGGTAGTGCCATTTTATAAGAAAAGGAAAACTATATATTGAAGAACCATGGACAGAGTCCCATTATATAAATTCGTTGAAGTACCAGAAATATAACCCTGGCAAACGCTAGCCAAACGAGCATGTCAAAGCAAAGTTACAGTGTTTTTTACTTCCTACTTATGACTATTTCATATGAGAGAATAGTCTGGTTTCTTTTCTTTCTAATAACACAAATTTATATACTGATTTATAAATTTATAACGATATTATTAGTTAATTTATCAAAACTCATTAGTGGAATTTGTAGAAAACATTCCCTTCTATAATAAATATAAAATTGTTGTTCGCAATACAAGGATAGTTTGTGGAGTCGGTGACTTTTTGAATAAGGATCGATTGCTCCAGTGATAGCTTGTTAGTCCAAACATCTCAGAATAAGCCATGTTTGAATGATGACCATTTTGTTCGATCCAGAATGTCTCCAGACCGAGTCGACAGTGAGACCACAGCAGGTGGCAATTCAATTACTTCAAGCAGTTTCATAGAAGAGTACAGCTGCACTTAAAGTTGCGGTATTAAAATTAATATTTAATTAAAACAGACATTTATTTAGACCTTAAGTGGCAGTTGGATTTACTGTAAGTCTCATTCCCCAGATCATGCATATGTGAGAGGGGCATACATAGTGCGGCAAGTTACAATCAAACAGTTATTTACTTGTTTTCTGTATTTGTTTCAGACTGCGAGGTTTATTTCAAATTACTTTAATCTACCAAAAAGTGTTTGTCCATAATTATATTTTCCGACTCCTGATAAACCATGTTCAACACCTCCCACTGGGCAATGCTAAGGTCAGATAGTATTAATATTTGTACACAAATTTTAGCTCAATTTGAATGACAATTGTTTTTGTTATCGTAGGATGTCATTTTCTAAATTACAAAATATTAATTTCAAGACACAAAAAGGTTTCCCAATAGACAAATATTTGTACTAAAATTATTTGATCTGATCTACCTAATCTTACTTCAATTACAATTAATATGGCATCTTTGTAAGTAAACTTTTATGTAAAGTTTCAGACTGATAAATGATTTATATAAATACTTGCTTTAAGTGTAAAATAAAAAATTTAAAAAATATGATTTTGTGTTTTTTAAATCAGTCAATTATTTGAACAAACAATTTGTCTCCGGCACCTTTGCATTGTCTTTTTCTATCCTTTCAGAGAGTATAACGAAACGCATAGAGGGAGCATTTCCAATCTTATACAAATTCTAGATCGGAACGAGCTTTAACCTTCGTTTAAAATCGAAATAGCTCTCTCTCTCTCTCTCTCTCTCTCCGCTTAGAAACTAAGAGAACACTAAGCCCGATGCGTCTCTGCCGCCACAGCAGCCGCCGATGAGGTCTCTGCCTCTGTTTGCAATCCAACGATTGGCAATGTTGCCTGACACATCGGGCTTCGTGTTCTTTTTGGCCAACAGCTTCGTTCACTTCGTGCTAAGAATCAAAATTCTTTGTATATGAATCCAGCACATGAAATGATGTCTCTATTTGTTATGTGCTTAGTTTTTCTTCTTTGGATCATCATGGCAATTTGTTCGTTTTGTTCGTTTGGACATTCCCGATGGGCACTTAAGAGCTAATCAAATTACGTTTGCTAAAACACCTGCACAACTTTCTTATGCAATAACCATTCACTTATCTTTCGAAGAGGACAAATAAAGTGATATTCACGTCACCACAGCTTGTTCCCAATAAGTTGAGGTGTCCATCAGACGCATACTCGTATCAATTCAGGTTAGGCAAAGGCATTATCTGGTATTTCTCCAGCTGCCTCCATGCGCAGGAAACTTTTCAGGGCCTTCTCGAAATTCCAGTTCTCTTCCTCGACGATGCGTGTGGACCAAACGGGACGCAGTCCGGTAACCTCTTGGAATAAGATCAGCTTGTGCTCTTTGACATCTACGGAATCGTCGGGCATGGTCCCCGGCGGTGGATCTATAAGCGCTGAATCAACCTTGAACGCATTCTTGATTTGGGTTTGCGAGGGATTCATAATGTTGAAGCGTTCATTCGTTATCTTTAGACGGCGAGCCCTCTTGCCAATGCCCTAAGTTGAACACAATTGAGATATGAGACAAGGATTACATGCTGCTGTATATGGATATGAAACTTCTTACCAAGCCATCAGCATCCACCTTGAGAATGAATTGTCTGCTAAAAGCCAAATACAAAGGCAACTGATCCAGGCCACCAGGAGCATCGTCGCGCAGCAAGCCCGTTACATAGATAATAGCCGATTTTGCATCGTAATGCATGACATCGGTTTGGAGGGAGACAAAATCATGGGTCACATTGGGCAGCTGCATGAGCACGCTGATAATTTCCTCGGTGCCCACCAGAATGCCATTGGCAGCACGCGAGGGATCCGGGAGCCTTTTGAGATTCCTCGAGTGAGTGCTATATTTGGCTATACGTCTATGGAGTGTATGTATGGCGTTGGTGCACCCAGTGCGACTTATATCATAGCTGCAGGTCATGGTGAAGATGGAGTCATCCGTGTAGTATTTGAGTAGTTTGGCGCGCTCTTCCAGATTCTCAAATTCGCGCAGATATTTGCTGAGAAAGGTCTCGCCGACCAATTCATAGGCGCCAATATCGCAAAGGAAATTTTTTTGCGGAGCCTGGCCCGGCTTGGTGCTCAGATCCACGCCGTCCAGCATGGTGAGTAGCGGGAAAAGGGATACCACTGCCTTCACATACTCCGTGGGCAGGTTGTACTTGCTGCACAGGGGATTGCCTTGCAGGGTTAGCGACCTGAGCGGTAAGCTGGCCAACGATTTGATGTCATCCAGGTCGCCTATCAAATTATGTGACAGATCAAAGCCGCGCAGGTTTCCCATCAGCGTCATGGTGCGAGGACACTCCAGCCGGGTAATGCTATTCTTGCTCAGTCTCACTTCGGTGCAATTGGCCAGAAACTTGCCGGCCGCGATTCCCAGAATGTGGGTGACTATTCTAGGCGAGCTGAGATGAACAACAACATTCTCCAGACCTTGCGTTTTGTGAAACTCATCGAGCTTCAGCACCCGGTCCTGCGCGACGTAGCATTGTTGAATGCACTTATCGATCAGCTCGTGGGGCTCCACATGGTTCGCCTTGTAGCGGCTCACATTCATCATCAAATAGTAGGGTATGGTACGATCGAAAACGACACTGCCGTCCTCCGCCAGACGTGGTATTTGGATCTCCATATTGCATCCGTTCACCAAATAATGGATCTGATCGTAGCATTTGCGCACTATAAAGCGATGCTCGTCATTCTCGAACTGGAGCAAGAGAAGGGTTAGAGCTGAAGCTGGAGCATTGGGCTTTGCTTACCCTGTAGTAGCAAGGATAAAACTCGTCAAGGAGGTGATTTATGGATATGAAGAAATAATTAAATAATGTTTCCTTCGAGAACTCATGCTCACGATCGGGTACCTTAAATGAAACAAAGATTAATGCGCTGCTGCTACTAAGCCTCAAGGGCTGTTACCAAAAAAGCATGCCAGTCCTGGCTGTTGGCGAACTGCACCAACGAATCCTTGTTGCTCCAATCAATGCGTATGCCATCGCTCTCCACATCAATCTCATAGTTCAGTGGAGTGTAGGTTTTGTGCAGTTTATTAAATGGTACGCCGTCCTGGTAAGGATTCGGTTAGAATTTGAGATGCGATCGGGGAATTCCGATGGATGACCTACCACACACTTAAAGTTCTTTTCCAGTGGCTTCAAGCAGCCGGGATACTTCCTTGACTTTGTTATGGGATTGTTGGCCAGCTTCAACTCAGCAGCACGTACGCGTTCCAAATCCCGACACAGACGCGTGGCCGAGCTGATCTGTCAAATAAAGGACTATAAACAGGTGATTCATAAGAAACTGCCAACTGCTTACCCGATTGCCGCTGAGATCGAGCAGCTCGTAGTCTACGTCGCCAAAGAGATTCAGCGGTGTCAGGCTGCGCATCCCATTATTGGCCCATATGAAGCCCTTCACATAGCGATAGCGATCATCATTATGGTAAATGGACTTGCACACTAGCTTCAACATGGCCGGATTGGCCAGGCTGGCCACAATGTTCTTGAAATAGGAATTGGCGCTCAAGTTGCTTAGATTCAGCACTCCTGACACACCGTTATGCTGCTCCAACTGGTCCATCATGCGTACGATCACTTGTGAAACCAGCAGTGTTGGCTGGATTTGTTTGGTGTAGAAAGTGGCCACATTGAACTGGATGCTCATCAACAGGTTGGCACCGGTGGAGAGCGTAAGGGTCAGGCCATGGCCAAAGAGCTTGTCAATGGCCTTCTTGCAGCTTCGTGCTAGAAATGTGTCCAAGCGATCACCGCGCTGTGAAATCAGAGACGGGATGCAGAGAATTTTAAAACTCGCTTGCAATTAGAGAATGCAACACTGTCCCACCTGATAGTTAACCGGAAAAAACTCCTCGCCATCGATAGCTTCAAAGAGTCCATCAAGTATCAGTTGCATGGGATTTCCGTGGTAGTTCAACTGACCATCATGATAGATACAAAACTCATTCCAGTTCAGATCCAGACTCCGCGGATCGTAGTTTGTGCACTTGTAATATTTCCTGGAATCATGGTACACTATCTCGATGGGTATGGATCCATCTTTGAAGTCTATGACACGTTTCTGGGCTGTAATTTAGATGTATTAAATGTTTTACTTTACGTATTTGTACATCAGTTTCAGTTTAAGACCTTACATCTATTTCCCTGCATCTTCGAGTCGGAGATGCAATACGTAGAATGTCGTCTTTGTTATCGATATTTGCAGCGTTTTGAAATCACGGTTTGGGGAAGCGCTCGAATTACAGTGACTGGTTAAGTGCTACTTACGAAAACCATCATTCACAATATTTCAGACATTCGTATATGAAAATCGTGAAATGAATGATTAATTAATTGAATGATTAATTAATTCTTTTGCGAATTAATTTCAGCAATAATTGTTGAAGTTGAATTTGAAGAAGACTAAAAAACTGCAACCAAACACATATGAATATCAGAGAGAGAGAGAGAGAGAGTTTCTCCTCTCTGGCGCAGCAGTTATGTTTATACTCATTGGAATTTTACAGTTGTATACGAGGGTGTACCAAAGATATAGATTTTGTCCCCCACTTAAACCAGCTGCCTACTCGGACGAGCTGATCCCCTTTGGATAGAATTGGCTGCGACGTTGATTATTTTTGATATCGAAATATGTACTGAAACAAGCAAATTCACGGCGATGAGGAGGAGCGAGGCTTTCTTTTGCCTGTTGCATACGCCTCCACGAAGTCAATATGTCCTTGTTCTCTACAAATATATTCGGTACAAGAAAGAAAAACGCAAAAGCAACGCTCTGCTAGCTTAAACAACTTTTATTAACCGATCTTCTTATGCCTAACAAGTCTTATGGAAGGAAAGAGATTTCATGCTTAGCTACTTCTTGGCCGGCTTCTTCTTTCCAGTGGCATTGCCACCGGCGCTGGCCTCCCTTTTTCCTTGATAGAGACCGGTATAGTAGCCGGACATGTACCAGGCTGTTAGCATGGCCACGAAATCCTGTTCTCCATTCTCAGCGCCAGCTGGAGCAAACATCGGCGGCACCAATGGCATGGGCGGCATGATCAAGCCACTGGGTGCAGCTTTACCAGCTTTGGCTGGTGTCTTCTTGGCCTTGGTGCGTTGCTCCTGACGTGTCTCCTCGGCTTCCTCCTGTTTGGCGCTTAGGAACTGCTCGCGACGGGCTTTCTTTCCCCATGATGGCAACAGCTTATCGACCAGCACCTCCTGTTCGTTCTCGTAACCGAGATAGCGGATCACACAAGTGCCTGCCTTCTCGTCGATTGACACCACCGATCCCTCGTAATCTATGCCATCGGTGTAAGTGGCACGAGCAAAGTCCCCAACATGGAAAACAGTTTGATCTGGTGTGGGTTCAGATTCTGTCTTATTGTCGTCAGCTTCATCCACATCACGCGTGTTGGTTGAATCCGCAATGCGGCGTGCCAGAGCTTCGCGCGCCAAATTCACCGAAGCATCGTAACTTTTGATTAAAATGGAGTCGTCAAAGATAATATTTTTATCTTCCTCTGACATCTTGGCCGCCGACTATAAATGTTAAATTATTTGATTTTCTCTTGTTGTTTTTTTGTTGAACGATTTACGATTATCGCACAAGCGTCGATTAATTTACCTTGTCGTCATGAAAGAACGATATCAGATAGCGTTATTTGACTGAGCCTACAGCGAGTAGCGCGTGACGTCATAAATGTATCGGCTATATTGATTTTCTTTACCTTTAAATAGACAGCGCCCTCACATTATAAAGTGTTGTGTGAAAAATTATTAAAATATTTTCAACGGAAAAATAACCTTTTATTTATGAGGTATCCTTCTCTCGTGACTGTGACTGTTACTTGGCTCACACAGTCTTACAATATCGATATATTGGTATGCTTCGATACTATATCGCATTGAACTTTTATTTCGTATCGATATTTACGTTTATTTGTGACTGCCGCTCTAACAAGAAGAAGAGCAAAAGCAAAAATCATTCTCGCCTGGAAATTTGTTTTGTTTTATTGTCGAATAATTAATTTAAAATGGCTGCAGTGGAGGCCCTATACAAGGAACTGATGACCGAGTGGACCAAGCGGCCGGCAAACACCAAAAAATGCGGCCAGCTTCTGGATCAGCTCAAAGTGGCGCTGGTTAAGTTGGCCTTCCTCCCAACAGACGGCAACGATGCACAAAATTCCAAAAAGCATCTGCTGCTGGCACGCAGCGTTCTGGAGGTGGCCGTGGAGCACAGTGTGCTCAGCAAGGATCTGCTTGCCTTTGAGCGCTACATGTCCCAGCTGAAGTGCTACTACTACGATTACGCCAAAATCATAGGCGAATCGGACAACAAGTACAAACTGCTGGGCCTCAATCTGCTCTACCTGCTCTCCGGCAATCGCGTGTCCGACTTTCATACCGAGTTGGAACTACTGTCGGTGGACATCATACAGCATAATCAATACATACGTCCAATTCTGGCGCTGGAACAGTACATCATGGAGGGCCGGTACAACAAAATCTTTCAGGCCAAATCCTCAATGCCTGCAGAGGTTTACAACTACTTTATGGATCTGCTGGTTGAAACGGTTCGTGATGAGATTGGCGCCTGTATTGAAATGTCATATGAAAAGATCTCGGCCAAGGAAGCTGCCAAGCGTCTGAATTTGCGCGTACCCGACGAGATTAAAGCCTTTGGAGAGAAGCGGCAATGGAAACTGGAGGGCAATGGCAACTACAGCTTCACGGACAGAAGCATTAAGCCCAAGGAACTGCTGCCGTCTGAGGAGTTGGCCGAGCAGGTACTCAGCTATGCTCGCGATCTGGAGATGATAGTTTAGGTGACAAAATGTAATCCTAATTGTAAACGAAATATAATCCAACAAAGTATTATCGGTGTGAATGTTGACAACAGGATGACGACGAGGCAGCTCAAGCTAGAGAAGTAGAATTGAAGCGTCACACAAATACTAAGCAAAAGCTTGAAGGGCAATCTGAAGAGCAATCTTCTTTTTCGAGTGCTATGCTCTATTCGGTCGCCTTGAGGAAGAGTAATATGTAAGGATTTGATTAGCTTTAGGATTCATCAAGATATATATGTACACAGGATTTTTATTGACACCAAAAAATTTGAAATTGGAACAGAAACATATTAAATTAGAAGAATTTACGGAGTGCAAAACTGGGTTCAAGCGTGTATCAGAAAGCCAGCACCATGCGGTACCGGTACCTCATGCTCCAGCTCGGGCTTCTTCTTTGGCACATATGGATTGTGCTCTGGATCGGCGTTTAGGCTGCAAGTGAGATAATGAATTCAATTAATCATACTGCTATGAAATCTGATATATTCCTAATTTCTAAGGCCGTCGCACTCAGAAAGCGGATTTAACTGAACATTCCAAATTTTCTTATGCTCAAAGACGAGCGAAAACCGCTCTCTGCGCTGTCTGAAAAGCGATTTTAGAAAGCAAATTGCTGTAATTGTCTCAGCTCAGATCTCTGGCTGACTCCAAGCACTATTATTCGGCTCATTCCGCTTTCCGTATGACCTTTGCCAAACATCTATTCCCACTTACTGATACAGGCTAATGGCCTCCTCACACTTGACATTGTACCACCAGTCGCAGGCGAATTCCTTCTGGTTGAAAATGGTGCCATTTGTGCAAAGGAATGAAGCACCTTGGTGTCCTTCGCGTCCATCGTGGCAGACGTGATATGCCTGGCAGCCCGTCTCCACATTGGCATACATTCCCGGCACAGCGGGCACATTGTGGCAGCTAAATTGTGTGTGCGGAACTTCATGATATATGGGATAGTCGACGCCGGGAACGCCAGGTATTTTGCTTAGATCTTGTTTATGCTCAGGATGATGCGGCTCCTCAGCGTGTGGCGGATTAAACAGATGCCCGTAATGCTGCAAAAGTGGACATATAAGCACATATGTTGCGATTGCATAAGAAAGCTCGCTCGTGCAGCAACCGGTTCCCAAACTCAAGTGGCAACCTCTTATTAGATCTCCATGTGTGTGTGCCTCCAATGGTGTTACAATGTGTTACATTTTTTGGGTCAAAAGTGAACGTCGTCGTTGTAGCATTTGGGCGGCACACTTACTTGCTCCTTCTCAATTGATTTTACAACATAATTACTTTGCCCATCATATTGATGAGGAGCAATCCATGTGATGTATTAATCGTATGTAGTCTTCAGACTCACCTGCACTTCAATGGCCACAATGGTGCCCAGCATGAGCAGTAGCAATGCGAGCGGCTTGTGGACGTTGCTAAGCTTCAGCATCTTGACTTTGGAACAAATTTGTTTTTGTCAATGGAGTGAAGTGGCGGCTCAACCGTCTCGGACAAGTTTGAAAATCGCACTAAACTTGCAGTTTTCAGTTTTCCAAAGACAAACCACTTGAGGCAAACCCAAACCAGTGTGGCGGTGGAGGCGGCGAGCTTTCAAGGGTACTAACGACTAACGGTTTTTGTGGGACGATCGCAACTTCGTGACGAGCACGAGACTTGCTACCAACTTTCGATTTCTTCAGCTTAAGCTTGAATAGCGTTTTTCCTCCAAGCTTTTACCCCAAAATTGGTCAAATTGTTAAATTGGCTTTTGCAGCGGCTTAATTATTTCAGCAACTCGCGGGCAAAAGCACATCAAATGTTAAACATAATGATGATCAGTATTTTAAGTAATACATGTGTTAGATGTAGTCATGGGTGCCCAATGGGAAAGTCCAACTAGGTCTACTATTGTTTGGCAAGCAACAAATTGTTTACGCTTAACTAGTTAACAATTATGAACTTTTCGTTTCGTTTTTTTAGGATTTGGTAAGCAAAAGACTATAATAATGCATGATATGTGGGATGATATAAGGGATGGACTGATGTGGCTTGGATTTGCCTGGTAATGTGCAACCATGAGTATGGGCATAGTGAAGGAAAAAGTGTTTAAATTAATGTGAAAAAGGGTGTAGCCAGAGTGTGATTATATGTGGATGTATGCGCGCCAATCGTTCAGCTGGAATGAGTCTATATCTATGAGTTCACCTTGAGGAACGAATTGTGTGTTAAACTGACTGAGTTAAAAATGCCTTAAGGATGGCGGCTAATGCGCCAGATTACGTTGGGAAACATAAAACCGAAAACAGTGATATGTGAACGCAACTCTGATTTATGCTTATAGTAGGATAAGATCCATACGTCTCACAGCTGTCAAGGGTTGATCCCATCCCCAATAACCAATAATGTGTCATTTGTGACAATTTCTGCCTTGTTAAATTGAATTCTGTTATGTTTGGATATAACCTTAATATAAATTACATATACCGCCAAATACATCAGACACAGAGTGGTTCAGATTATATCTTAAAATTAAAATTAGTATTAAATATATCGTTATTATTTAAGTTATCGATTGCATCCTCTGTTATAATGTCAATGGAGTACAATAAAAATATATAACCCACAAATATAACGGATTATATTCGTAGATTTGGTTAGTTAAGTTAAGTTTAAGACCTCTTGTCCTCACGAACTGAATGGTTAACAATGAAAGCCCGAACAGTAAGAGCTAATAGGCTAAAATTTCCACACAAGTTAGATTTTATAATGTATATTAGCACTAAGAAGTTGTTTTGAAAAATTTAATGCGCTCGTGGGTCTACATTTATATGAGAATAAACAAAATAAATCCTTCTTTTTATAATAGAACAATAAAAGTTGGTATATTAGCACATAGAACCGGGAAAAAGAAATATGATTGAAAAATTTTACGGTGTATTTTAGAGAAAAGTTTTAAAAGTAGAACACGGGCAATATAGGATAAAATTGGTAACGTTAAATATATTATATACAAGACCATAAAATAGTCATTCACTTAAAAAGAGTCGCCGAGAGCATTCATATGGGAACTATGTAATAAAATTCAGAATCGGAACTATAAAGAAGCTGCTACGTCCATGTACTGCGGCATATGGAAATTTTGATTATCATATTTAAAGTTCATACCGGAGGAGATCGCGGTAGCCCTGATCCATGTAAACTTAAGGAAACACTCGCATCGCGTAGCAAATGCCAAATTTGAGGTTGGTGTAGGTTATGTACAGGTATGAGAAGCTTATTTATTTCTTATATTTAGGATGTATTAGTTAGTAGCATTTAAAGGCATGATAGATATATGTACCTTCAACTAATTTGCTATAATATAAGTGTATTACCAATTGAATGGACTAAGCTGTATAAGAAATATTATGATAAACGGCATGTGCCAAAGATGTACTGTTGTGAAAGTGAAAGGTTTCTGCCATGTTTAAGTTAATCAAATTGTGGCTATATAATAAAGCTTCCACACCAAGTAATGGTTATTTTTTAAATTTTATCGTTTGATATTGGTCTGTATGTACAATATATTCCGTTTTAGAATCTTCTCAATTAAACCTAAGTATGTGTTTGATGCCCATCATCTGACGAATTTGATGGTAATGAAAAATTCGTATTTTCACCACTTTTTGTCATCAGTAGAAGTTTATTCTGATTTTAAATATCAAACAAAATCAATTCGTCTGTCTTGAAAGCAATCAATTTCATGCTACATATAAATCTTAGCCTAACATTTATTAAAGAAATATGTGTGTTATGAAAACTAATAAAACTTTTGTGATGTTTGATGTAAATCGAATTTGTTGAACAAATCATCAAATTCGCTGAAAAGCTGAAAGAGATTAAACATAAATAAATTCATCATATATTACTCTCACAGATGCCGAATCTGTTTTAAACTGTTTTGACTCTCAACTTACATGCGTTGTGCCGTAGCTATCCACATAGGTTTTGCTGCCCCCGGCGGTCTTCTTAAAGGCCGGCAGCACTGGGGAATGCAGCAGATTAACATTTTGATATGATTGGGCCTTGGCTGAGCCGGGTGCAGGTGCTGTTTGGCTCTTGCCCACTGTGGGGGCCAGTTCCAGAAAATTGGGTGCTGTGTGAAGAGGCATTAATGGGTAACAGCCTTGAACTCTGACCCCTCGTGGCAACTCACTTTTTTTATGCTGCAATTTCACTTGATTAAGCAAGGGATTATGCAGCTGGAGCTGTTTATAGACGGGCAATGCATGCTTGGGCGGCACCAGCACATGCGGGCGACCCACTGCTTGGGGATAGAGATAGGTGGTCTCCACAGTGGGCACCTGTCTGTAGTGATAGCGACCCTCCCGCGGTGTGTAACGGCCATCCGAGCTGAGTGCTATGTGGAACACTGTGCGCATGGGCTTACTGTAGTACTGATAGACCTGGGGATTGCGCTGCTCGGGCACAATGCCATCTGGCACTGAGATGCCCTCCTTTTGCAGACGATTCAGAAATAGGCGATCGGTTTCAAAGGCCGTATCGGGTATCTTGCCACCCGCATGTGGCAGCACTTGCTCGCGATAGATTTGACGTTTCTTGAAAGGGAATTTCACCAAAGCAGTATGGGGTTATTGAAGCGGCTAAGAGCTAGCCAAAGGTACACACCTTATGATGGCGTTCTTCAGGTTCTTGTGCCAAGATGTTGCAGCTCAGGCAGATGCAAATCAGCACAATCACTTGCTGCACATATGACGTTGACATTTTGAAAGTTCTAGACGTTCGCTGTTCGATTTCAAAAGACAAGAATTTCCGTTCAACACAAAGGTCAAATCGATGATCGACAACCATTCACAAGTCTAGTTCTTGGCAAACAAAAGCAAACCAAACATCAACAACTCGGTACACAAATCCACATTTCAAACATTTCGACAAGTAATTGCACAACACAGTAACAACTTTAAGAGTTACGTTCAGGTGAGAAGAACAACTGCCGTTGGATGCTCTCGGTGATATGCGGTGGCGTTGTGTTCGCGTCGACGGTGCCAAACATAATGAATGCAAATGCACAAAGCTGATCTCCAGGTGGGTGCCCTCTGCTTTTGCACTGCCACTGTTGGCGGAGGAGCGTCGCAACAGAAGCAACAACAACAATAGCGAACAGAGTCACGTGGTAGCTGGGCACGATCATGATCATCATTATGATCATGGCATAAAGCATAATAATCGCCAGTTGGCCAAAAATAAGTCAACAGCCAAATAAGACAAAAACACGATCGCATTTGCTGAACTGTAAAGCGTTTCCTAGCATGGCGAACGCTAGTTCTCTCTAGTGACGAAAGCTGTGGTGACCAAATAATTATACTAGATACAAACACATAGTAAAATACATGATAGACTATTATGATAGAATGACAAGGTGGTTTTGAGATGGGTCAGCGCTTTCTTGGGAGGTTTATACATATATGTGTCTATTGAATATTCAGGTTCCAATGTGTCCAGATAAAAACAGTTTTGTTTTATATTCTCAAAGTAAAGCAGCGTTTCTAGCTCATGCTGCAACCAGTCGCTTCTACGGTACAGACAAAATAGAATGAACAGATCGTGGACCTAGTGTGGCCTCGGTCCTCACATCAATGTGAAATTAGCGATATTTGCTACAGTGTCTCTTAGTAAGACTGACTGCATGAGAATTGGATGGCCTTGGTGGCCGATCAGACTGCATTTTAGAAAAGTCAACTTCTGGAGGAAGAACTACGATTTTCCACTTTAACGGGCTGCATTATCAAATCGTTCCTTTGGACTGTTCTAGATTCGAATCCCTTATTCTGCTGCTTAATTGTACAAATTTTGTGCAAGACAAAGACAAAATATGGAATTATGCATACGTGGAACTGGAAACTTCTATTAACTCAAAGTATAAAAGCATATAAGTATGTGGGGCATGTGTTTCTTTCACAGGTACTCCGACTTTACCTGTTAGTCAAAGAGGGATTCTAATTCTATGCCAACTATTTCCAACATTTTCATGTGAAACTTGAGCTTTCATCACTAAATGTTTACTTGGTCAAGAGGGTTTTAGTTCACTTGCTTTTACTTTTATGTTCGAACTTAAAACATGAAATTTAGTATTTCTTGTAATTTGTTGCACGTTCTCCTTGTTCACTGTGTGGTTTTTACACTGAAGTGGCAACAAAACCATTTTGCCAAAAATTGCCTTCATTTATTCCTCCCTTTCAACTGAGACTCCGTTGGCTGAAATTTCATTCCCTTGAATTTTACTCACAAATATCTTTGTTATAAATAATTGCACTAGTTATTGGACAAGGTTGGTCTTCTTGCACTGTTTTATACCCTATTTTTTTTTTAAAGAAAAGACAAGTATATCAGTTGTAAGTTTATTAATAATAAGGAAAGAAACACTCGCATGTAATTTCTGGTTGAAAGTTTTAAATGTTTTTATTTTAATTATAAGAGTAGAATATTTGTGATCTTGTCAAGAAGTTTATCTTATTCCAATCACCTTTTAGTCCGAAGTTCATCTCAACTGCAAAAGGAGTACCTTGCTGTCGTGCCTTCGCCACTGAAGCACTGATACTTACTTGTCTTCAAGGTGAATGGCAGTTAGGTTTTTTTTTTTGTTTTTGATTGAGCCTGAAGTCGAACAATTTTCTTAAATGTTTTTTATATTTATTGAATTTTTTTATTATTTTAATAAATATTTGTGTAACTTGTTTGGATTGTTTGTCAGCCTCAGTGCCTTTATTGTTGAAGAGATTTTTGTTTATTTACGGTGAAGACTTTGGCGGCTTTTATAATCACTAGGACTTTGCAGGTATTGTGAAAGTAAAATGAAATGACCTTCTATAGTAGAAATTTCAATCAGGCCCTGAATTGGAAAATTGTTTTCCCAAGACATTTCTGAAGAAACTCCTTTGATTTATTTGGAAAGGAAAAAAAGTTGTAGGGACTCAAAGTTATTTCCCACCAGCAGATTAAAAGTGAGATTGCTGGAGTGAGAAACCTGAAAATATCTAGAGCTGGCTTCGGATAGTGGCGTTGTCGTGATATATCAATAATTAATGATATAAATAGTCTTATTCATAAATAGTCACTTTGGGGCTTACTAAGAATTTAAGTTCATTTTTTAAGTTCCATTGTTAGTAAATTAGCTCTAGGTCATAGTGAATCCCTCTCAATTTTATAGATATTCAATGGATATCTGCTTGGAAAACTTGCTTAAGCTTCAGAAGCAGCTACGCTTTTAGACCTGTGTCTTTTGCAGACATGGAGAATCATCAGAGCCCATAACCACAACGTTTCGCCAAAGTCTTTGCTGACACAACCAGATTTACAAGCGATTCTTTTCAGCACCATTTTAGACAGCAAAGCGGCCACAAATCAATTAATGTAGTCAAATCAATGTAACGAAATCAACCCCTTATAGTTTACTATAGTTTTCGTTTGATTACACTATATATATATTTATTTATTGGATTGTAGGATTTACTACTCTGTGTGTAGCTGTCATTATCAAATATATTCATAAACAATGTCACATAATAAAGCCATACCCTACACATATTCCCACGCTACTGTTTCGCATTAGCCGTAAAGCATTAATATTCCAATTGCATATGATATTTCAAATTCAACTCAAATCATATGACACCAGACATAGTGTCAAAAGTATGACAAGCTCATGCGAAAGTTTGGTGAAAGCGATGTCATTGCTACGCCTCCATTATAGATAAGAACGCCTACAAAAGGGCCGCCAAAAATTTCAAATGCCCAACACACAAAAGTAAATCCAAAAGTAGAGCCTAAAAAGTTGTAAATGCAATTAACATTTGTTACGCAATCGACTGGGATTGCCACTGTAAAATTGTAAATGGTTTTATTTTACAAACTGCAAGAAATATAAAACCAAACCACAAATGCCCCGAGCCACTTTTGTGCAAGTTTGCCGTTAGTCTTCTATTGCGATTGTCGACCCAGATAGCCTTGGCTCAATCAAGTTGCAGCAGCTCCAGCAGCCGAAGAGATTAATTATTTTAAATCGCCGTCAACCTTGAACATAAAGGTCCAGACTTACAACTCATCTTTTGTGGAGCTGAGCTGTGTGGGCAGTTTTTTTTTGTGGCGCGGTACAAATTGTTCACCAATTGTTGTGGTTACTAATTAGGTGGGCTTTGAAGAGTTTCCTGGATAGCCGTGCTGCTGCTGCATAGAACCTTGAATCCATTACAAATAGTTCAGCCATTCAAACCATTGAGTCAAGGATGATGAACCAATTCCTCATTCACTCAATAACTACATTCCATCGTTGCCTTTCCAATTTCCAGCTTGTCACAAAAGATGACAAGCCAATACCACCACAATGACTGCAAGTTGACCACTCTTGCCTTTGCTGCCTCTGACAATGTGGTGCTCCAACTTCGTCAAACTCAAGAGCACATCTGTCTTATTGTGCCTGACTCTTGGTTGCCTTTGCCTAATTGGCCCATAACCAATACCAAGTTCAATTGCCTGTAATGCCCAGCTGATTTTCGGTCTTTGATTGAAATTTGCAATCACAATGTGGTTTGGAATAGACGTAGTGCCCCATCGGGTTACTCAACTACTGACATTGCAAATCAATTTTCACAAACAAATCGAAATTCGTTGCGCCTCGTCTTTGTCCCCGCCGCCATCGCATGTGCACTTAATGCCAATTAACGCACGATTTCGGAGTTTTAAGTATGCTGTTTTGGTATTGTTGTTGCTTTTAATGTAGCGCCACACGATGAACCCCTAGGCCAAGTTTTGAACTGCTACTTAAAGTTGATGATATAAAAAGTTCAAGGAGGAGTATGCCTTATGCCAAATGATCGATTAATGATGAGTGTCCAAACAATGAAGATTTGAATAAAACGTAATCAGGTAGCTGAAAATCACAAAAAATGAAACGTACCGATTCATAAATCTAGTAAAATTAACCCATAAAATCCGCTAATGCATCTTTATCTTTGGTATTCACAAACCACAGAATGATGGCTGGCCCATCTTAAGTTTCTGAGAATATATGTCGTTTGTAATGCAAGTTCCTCTTCCTTATCACTTGCTTTAAGTCTAGATTTTCATACATTTGACCAGACGAAAGTCTAGAATATATATTTGCTGCATATATCCGACTCCTCTTACAAGCAACTGCTAACAAACTTAACGTAAAGCCTCAATTAAGCCCTATATATATTCTCGATCAGCATGACAAGCCGAGTCGTTATAGCCATTTCTACCTGATTCTATGCGAACTAGTCTCTCAGTATTAGAGCTATTGAACTGCAATTTTTACCATAGACTCCTGTCTGCTGTAAGCTGCTTATATGCAAACCATATAGCTTTCATATAACAGACCGATTCGGAATGAACTCTTAGTACAGCTAAATTGATTGGTTTTTATCCAAATTGAACCAAATTTGCTGACCAAAGTGGATCCGGATCGGACCACTATATCATATAGCTCATATATAACCGACTGATTAGGAATGAGTATGTCTGTATGCCTTGTTTTGTTTTTTTTTTTCCGAATTAAACTAAGTTTGGAACGTGTCAGTCTCAGAAGCCTCCTTTCTTGTTTTCATCTAAATCAAACTAAAATCGGTTTGCATCCATTTGAGGACTTCCCACCCTCGCTGAGCAAAATATATTTAAATCGGGCTTTTATATTATATAGCTCCCACATAACCCTTTTTTTTATCGCAATGAACATTTAGCAGCATAACTTCTGTGTGTTTTCATCCAAACCGAACCAAACTCGGTTCGTATCCATTTGATTCGCATGGGAATTAGTGCAGTAGGCAGCTGGCGTGGAAGCGGGCATATATTTGCAATGTGAAGGGCAAGTCGAAGCTAGCCTTCTTTTCTGTTTAAATATAAACACTTTTTTTTTGGTTTTACAATATTTTGTATAATATAATTATTTTCGTTTTGTATTTCTTTTTATTTATTTTTTGTTTTTATGTTTTGGTGGTAATTCAAACACTCTCAAAAAGTAAACATTTATATCAATCTTTGCTCTTCTCAATATGTAATATGGACAAGTTGAATTGTTTATTCGTGTTGCATACGGACATAATACATATATGTATACACAATTGACAGAGGGTCGGATCATGCTATATCCGACCATCAACCTAATATAAAAGTTAACTTTTTCTTCTTTTACAAATAAATCTGTTTTTCTGTTTTTTCGTTGCCATACAGAGGTTTAAATGCAAAAAAGCCGTGTTTCTCATTCAATTTCGATGTTTTTTTTTTACAAAATATTTCATGGTAATTTCTGTTTTAGTTGAATTAAAACTATATATAATCTATATATAAATGTTGCAACAAAATTGGTGATTTTGTAAAGAATATCGCGCAAAAATATTGTTTTGCCACTTTTTCTAAGTTTTATATAAAATAAGAAAAACCAAAACAATATTTACTGAGTAGCTGAGCTCCGAGATGGTTCTTAAAACTCTGCATAGAGGTATGTACAAAACTGATCATTTTTTGAACTGATTGCAGCGTAGAAACTTAGCAACTTGTACGCTTATCAACTAAACACGCTAAAAATATATAGATAATGCATATATATATATATATAATATGTTGCAAAAAAGAACAGAAACAAATGTTAGATGTTTGCAATTTTGGTTTTACGTAATACTCTTTTAGAACAGAGAGAGAGAGAGAGAGAAAGAGGCAGGATGATAAAGATTTCAGACAGCAGCTATGGAAAGCTAATTGGGTGCAATATTTTAGTTAGGAAAACGGCGGAGTGCTGCTACGACATACACAGATAAGTCTTTTTTAGGCCTCGGTACTAAAATGTACTAAAATCAAATAAAATAATTTCATTTAGTACGTTTTAGAACAGACCCCATGGGGTCACAATGTTAACTATTTAGCTAATTGAATCTGTACTAAAGCGTACTAAAAACCTATGCCAATAAAAGTGCATTTTGGGTTACGCCTGTAGAGACTTACGAGCTAATTTCGAGTACTCTCTAACGTTTTATACCTTATATATAAATTGCAAGTGTACTAAAAACGTGCTAAAACGGCATAGTTTTGGTGCTGTTGCCTGTGTGTGCTACAAAGAATAGGCACATTAGTATTATGTAAACCTAAATAGTTCGCACGGTGTACTACACTAAACAACAAACAAACGAACGAACGTACGTTTACAAAGTGTAGGCGCAGTTTTACATCGCAACAATAGTTAGACGATGACGGATGATACTCGTACCTAGGAAACGTAGGGGACCCGCTGGGATCCCTCTGCTAGCTATAATGTAAATATCTCTCTCATCAGTGTATATAGTGTATATAATAAATATATATATATATATATCCCTTGGTTTTCATTTTGTGTGTGAAGATTATTTCCAAGCATCGAACGCGCAATGAGGTTGCAATTTATTGCGGCGCGGGTGTGGTGTAGACATTCATAATGTCCTTGACGGCAGACATGGAACCAAAAACTAGGGCGCCAATGCCACAGAAAAAGATGACAATGTTCTTCCAGAGGATCCAGTTCCAACAGCCGAAGCCGGTCTCCCAGTGAACAATTAGCTCAATGGCAACCTGAAGAGAAGAGTGGAGAAATAAACAATAATTAGTTGGGTTCGTTTGAAGGCATGATCGCTAAAAATGCATTATAATTAGTTGTGCTGAGAGCGTCCTATATTGTTTCGCATATCAGCATCACATACGCAACTGTACTCAAATTTGTTTTTGTTAAATGGTTAAAGTCGGCGCTGTACGGTTTATAATTTGCATCGGCATACTCACCGGAAAGATCAAGCCGAGTATGGAGAAACAGAAGGCGCCAATGAGACCCATGAATGGTGCAATAGTTGGCACGGAAATGGCCAAGACCACAGCGGCAGTAACCAGCACCGTTCTGTCAAAGACACAAAAACTTAGTCCCCATTGTAAACATTCAGCCAAGAAGTTGTTCTACTTACCGCAGCACATAGTTGACCAGTGTGGGACGCTTTTTGCACTTCTCCTTAATACCATCCCAGACAATCTCCAGGCACACATAGAACTGCAGTCCGAATGTACAATAGACAGCCAAAGCAATCAAAATCTTCACAGCCTGGGCGGGCCATTGGTAGACGGGCAGATTCAAGGTGATGCTCTGATCAGTGGCATCTCCATAGCGCAGATAACCGAGGAAACCCAACAGCATATAGATCAAAGTAACACCCGACATGCCCTGGCTCAGGACACCGCAAATGCCGACGAAATTCTGTGGTGTCTTCATGTTATTCTCGAGCGGCATAACCACACCAATGGCCTCCATGGCAAAGATGGTGATGGAAAAGAATGAGGGCAGTGTGCTCAGCACAAACATGCTTCGTGTTTCAATGGGTGGCAACTCCTGGACCAGATAGTAGAAGGTAATGCCCAGACCCAGGCCCATAAACACATTCGCCACCATGGAAACGGGAGCCAGATACTTAAGATTCGGCACCCAGGCAATCAGAATCAACGGAATCAACAGTATGCAGATGAGCAGACGTGATGAAACCTCCGAGCCTGTCCAGTGTTCTAGGACCTGCTCAAAATTCTTGGCCACAATGACCGTGTAGACGGAGCAGGTGCCAAAGTATGTGAGGAACAAGCCAAACAATATGGAGAATTTTGCAATTGGCGCAAAACCGCGGCTCCATTTCGGCCCCTTCTGGAATGCGGCCTCAGCGATTTCAGCAAAGGTCATCTTGGTGCGGCGTGTCTTATAGTAGAGCTTGTGACCGCATTTCACCTGGAAGGGCATTAAAATTGGGAGTGGTGTATATTGTAAGGAGTGTTTTAGAGGGGTGGCCATTGCCTCGACTTACCAGCACGTAACTGCAGTGCGTGCAAATAAAGGCGGTAACGATGGTGGCAAATATGCCCATGACCAAACCAGAGCACATAAACGCATATGGCATTCCCAATATGCCAGTACCCAGGGAGGCCTTCAGCAAATGCGTCAACGTTTCACTGTCGCTATATGGCAGAGAGAGAGAGAAAAAGATAGAGGGAAATTTTATGAAATTAGAGAAACCAAATTGAAAATTGAAATCAATGCATCCATTACTTATAAGGCTTGAGCCTTTTATAAGATGGGTTTGCGTATTTGAAGATGCAAGCCATAGATTCATAAGAAGGAATCTAGGTAATTTCATACAGTATCTAGAGCCACACATATGCTGCTTTGCAAGGACGTTCAGTTTTCGTGGTGCATTATGCAAGGCAATGAGAAACAGCCCTGTTTCGACGAGGAATTTCTTTTTCCAACGAAACTGAGCGACGAACGAGTCCCGTTTTCATGTTTCGTCTCGCAATTTATGCAGCAGCGTCCCTTGGCCTGTTGGGCGGAAGCTTTGGGCCTCGGTTTCGCGCGTAACAAGCCGAGCGGCTTGGTATCGTTGCGGAGTCACTTAAGCACATATGACAGTGTACGTAAAAGTGTGGCTCTATGATTAGATACATTTTGTATTAGCAACTGTTTCCAAGTTATACGATCCAAGAGGAGAAAATCCATATAAGCCCCTCGTCTCCCCAACAGTTGGTAGTTTCCAATGTTGTCACAACCCAGACAAAGTTCTAGGGAATCCCTCCGACTGCACTCATTCTTAATTGATATTCTTTAATATTATTTTACTTACGTTGTGGGATGTTCATTGTCACGCATAGCAAATGGATCGAAATCATTCTGAGCCAAGGCCTGCTCGGCATCCGATTTGCGTGGCTGTATCTTATATCTGTAAAGAATCAAAGAATAAACTTATTTAGTTTGGGGCCATTTCACTTTCCACATTAATGCCACCTCAATTCCACATGAGTGGGTTCTAAATCGCTGTGATTTTTCATTGTTTGCCTTGCTAGCGTCAACCAACAACTAAAACTTGATACAACAATGCAACCATTTCTTATATGTCGAGTGAAATTATGTGCTGCATCTGCAATTATAGTCGCTCTGCTGTCTTTCCGCCTGTCCCCCATTTGGTCGGCTCAAAATACTACACTTGTCATTTAGCAAAAACTGCTGTCGCTGTGCATTCTCACTGCCGCATTTGGACAGGCTGGTGAACTGGCCAATTGATGTTGGGGATTGAATTGTTTTGGTATCGGTATTTGGAGCTAAAGTTGCAGTTGCAGTTACAATTGCAGAGCCACAGCCGCAGCCTGAGAAAGACTGACTCGTATTGCTGTTCCTATTGCATCAGCTAAATGTGTGAGCTAGACCGCCCCTTAGCTTATGCAACAGAAAGTGATAGGGCAAAATACTTAATACATTATATGTTGCATACTTTTTGGTGTTTACCAGAAATCAGCATTTTCCTACAATTAGAATAGTTTGTATATACTTTTGAATAGAAACAATCTTCGACCAACTGAAATAAACTGAATCTGGCGATTATCTCGTGGAAGTTTTCTCTACTAGGAAGTCAAATGGAATTACTACATATATATTTTGTTGATAGTCCCGCCCTATCAGTACTCTATAGAAGAAGACACTCTATAGAAGACACTTCAACTATTATCTTAGCATTTGCAAGTTAAAAATATATTTTTTTTATAGATTAAAAGGGCAGTTGATTCTAGGCTTACATCCTCCATGTAAACTAGAGTTTAGTTGTTTAGACGATAAGGTTGAAGGGTAGATAAGTTACTTTAAGTTATTTCATCTTCCATTTATATTTATTTTAACGTTCTCTGAATATTGACGATGCTGTGTAACCATGGCCTTCAGAATGTTTGTCAAAGCGGGCTGACTCTGGTCACACTGGGTACAAAAAGCGAGTGTCCATTGGCATAACATCAGCTTGGCACTTAGATTTTTCAGAATCAACAAATATCTCTTACGCAAAATTGAGCTCAGGTGCCAAATAATTACACTTGGCTATCCAACTAAGACCTTCAAATATGCATTATATAAATTCTTTGAATATATTTTAGTATATTTATAATATTCAATATGCCACTTAGAAACAGTTGTTAATTAATAAAGTATTTTTCCACTTGAAATGCAAAAGGTGCTATCAATACGAGCGCAAAGTTCGTTCATTTCCCTGTCTATGTAAAGCCATCTGGGGTTATCTGTTGGACACTATCTTTATTTATAAGTACTATAGCAGGGCCATCCAGACATGTAACTTCCCCTTTAGTAGAACTTATTTTAAAAACAGAAACTGATAATTGTTTGTGTTTATTTCAGCTTATTGCAAATATTTATTGCCAATACAGACAGAGGCTCAAGTTTCCAGCACCAAATAACAATAACAATATTATTTGCGTGCATCGAAAATTAATATAAACAATTTGAATGCTTCTCAGAATCATTGAAAACTATTTGATATATACGTCAGCATTTAAATTAATTTATTTTCGTGAAAATCTAATAGCACTTTGAACTAACATGTGAATGCAGATTGACATAATACGAGTAGTACCTGCATATATATGATATACATATATGATGACTCGTAGCTGCTTTTTGCGTTTTAAAGCTGGAATTTCTATTAAGTAGACTCTTACGTGTTACATGCTTATTACAAGGCAATATAACTAATGATTATACGGGATAAGTAGAGGATTTAACTGTTATGAGCCTACAATGATAAAGCTCATCATGATAGTGGGGCATTCATCTTGATAATGCAAAAGTCTGTATAGTATATGGTAGCTTTGGCATAAGGTGAAAAGTGTCAAACAGGTTAATTGTTTGCTGGTGAAAAGCGCAATAGATATCTAAAAGCACACGCCTTACAACACCTGAGAACAACTTAGTATGCATACACACACCATAAACTCTAACTTTTGGGGAAATATCAGCCCCCTAAAAGTCATGGTTTGGTCTGTCAGTTAATAAGGAAAAAAAGCAACTTTCGGAGTTGCTCAACGATTAATATGTTTCCTAAGCCTCTCAGTTTCTTCAAGCTATTACATTGATTATAAATCTTCTAAGGATGACTTTAAATTTAGCAATATCTGATAAGAATAATACTTGTCATCCATATAATATATGCTACGATTATATTTCAAAGTAATTTCCAGCCTGTTGAAAATTTTGCACAATCACTTGATAGATCATTCTCTATATACACGCACAAAACATCTCATGCAACATACTGTATTTCTATATAGTCACTCATTAAATTGGACAAAAATGATGTGTCAGATCGGTGTCGAGCGTGTAAGTATGAATTGTATTGTGCTGTATGCTGGCTGGCGGCATCATTGGCCAATCTAACACTTAATTGGCAGTCATGCAAAGCACAATTTATTATCTTTTTTTTCGCTAATTCATTCTATTATAAGCTTAATTGTTCACTATAGTCGCATATGAACCACTTACTTAGTGCCTCCATCGCCGGGCAAAAATTGTTCCATTTCCTGTGGCACATGCTTGGCGCCACTATCCTGTAATTGAACGTTGTTTTTTTTAACATTTTATATATTATTATTAACAAGATTTCAAAAATACGCACCACCACATTCACCATTTTGTAAAAGCTTTTGTTGAACTGCTGCTACAAATATATATCCTTTGTTAAATTCTCCTGCTGTAATTAAAGAAAGGCTTGATTTAATAATATTGTATAGTCCATTGATAGGCTATCAATGATAGCAATCAAAGTGTTAGCTAAATTCCACTGATTGAATCAGCAGACATACAACAGGCCTAAATGACCCAAAGTTCAATAAACAAAAAATATTTAAAAAATAAAAATAAAATGAAAATTTAAATTTCATCGTTATGCAGTTGAGTTCAAATCACTTTTAATTGTTTTGTGCTCATCACGTTCAATTTAAGGCATTCTTGGTTTAATTTATGTTAATAAATGCCAAAACGGAATCTCAGATTTTTTCGGACAATTTGCTTATAAATTGAAGGTTAAACCATTTATACAGCAAATTTCTATTATATATCACTTAAAGCTGTCTGTAATTTGTTATATTTTTGGATGCGTACACTGGCGTATCGTCAAGCTCAATTGAGTTGATGGACGGGGGTTTCAAGAAAGGACTTAAAGATAGTATTTGCTTCAATAAAAATGATAGCTTCCATCAAATTGATTTGAATAATGTCTAAATTTAGTATATAAGAGCACGAAACTAGAGTTGAATATTAATAAATATCGATCTCTATGAACAATTTATTGAAATCCCGGGTTTAATCGAGCTGAGTATTAAGGAAATTCAGCGGTATTTATGTGAGAAAGTAAAGGAAAGTTTTCACCAAAAAGTGTGCTTATTTGTCAATTCACACACTTAGGGCACATCATCACATCTTCTCTGTAAAGTTACAATTTTTGGTTGAAAGGGCATTGCCACAGTTGAAATGTCAAAGGGCATTGCTAGATGAAGAAAGTTTCTATCGTGGCATTTGGAGGGCTAGATTAGCTGACATTTAAGTCAATGCCGAAAGTGAACTTGTGAAAACGAAATTGCATTTGAAGTGCCCGATAAAGTGGCACGTTGAGCTAACAGGCAGATGTGAAAGCGTATCTTAACCCAATAATAAATAACTTATATCTATTTATCTATAAATCAATAAAAGACATTTACAAAAATTTACATTTTGAAATCACTTTTTTTATTTAGCTCTCTGTAATAGTGTCGGGGTTTCTGCCCCATAAGTTGCGCCACTGTTTCCATTTCACAAAACAGATTTTGTTCGGGGTCTGCTTCTGTCGCCTTATCAATGAATGACCTTTATGACCTATAAATTTATATTTAAGCATGTACTTATTTCCTTTTAGATTTTCTACTGCACATGCCCATTTTTTGGCACTGTCATCGTGTTTATGACTTTTGATTTTTGCTGATCTATTATAAATATATTTGTCAAATCGCTGCCAAACATGTGTAACATTTCACATAACCGGGAAATTGTGGACTCTGTGCTTGTGTGTTGTGTGTGAAAATTGTCACAACTCGTGACAATTTTGTATTGCAGAGAGAGAGAGAGAGTAGGTGTTGTTTGAGTGGGTCGGTGGGCGGTGATGTTCGACTTTGGTTGTTGAGGGATTTGCCGTCAAATGCGTTGTTTAAATTGGTTCATTTTTGCACTTTGTCTTCAATTTGTTTCATATATTATAAAGATCTATATTTGTTTTTCCCCTATTTTTTTTTTTTGTGTATTTTTGGCAGCCATCATTTTAACAATTAGCACATATTTGAATACTTTTAGCCTTGTCTAACTAACTCTAAAAATATATACACTTTCGAGAAGAGCTAAAAATTTAAACACGATTTAGGCATAAAAACTGGAGTACGAGTATAAATAAAAGAGGAGCTGGCTGAGGGTTAAACTACGTTGAATTTTACCGAAGACAAATGATATATTTCGTATTTATTATAATGCCAAATTCTAGACAGCAGCGTAGACAGTTTCCTTCTCTCTTTTGAGGCTAACGAAAGCTGCTGCTGTGCAGCTTATTACCATTGTTGTTTTGACCGGTTTTCGTTGACTTTGCACATTTCGCAACAAGGTTGAATGACCTTTGACTTGTCAGAGTTCTGTAGCCACAGATTTTTGTGCGTGAGTCAAGTATGTTGGCGTGTGTTCTTTATAAGCCCAGTTTATAATTAAGTGTTTCATTACACTTAACTTTTCAATGCAAATGTAAAACGAAAGTGCCGCATGGACATAACCAGAGGCTATCAAAGACAGATAGATAAACAAAGTTAAGAATGTGAAGAAGTACTTTAAGTTTGTTAGAAATAACGTAAGGCGTGGCATTGGCATTCTAGTTTCTCGTATGGTGTTCAAAAATTCTAAGATTTAGAAAATCCAAGATCAATATCAGGTTATTAGTTCTACGTTAATGAAATGGTTTCATTCGAATTTCCGGTCTGTTGAGTTTTGTATTAAGTTTAATTTCCAAGTCAAAGAAAATTCATTTCCAGAACTGAAGATTAGTTGAGAATTGTAAGCCCTTGGCAATGAAAACCTCAAAGCTTGGGAAAATATGGAGATTATTGGAACCCAAGGGACAAATATGGGCGGGTTAGGCATCGCTTATGTAGTACATATATGTATATACATATATAAATCATCATCAGCCTGCCGAGCCTACAAAAAAAGTGGGTGTGTGTCTAGAGTTTATTTCATCTGAGCCGCCAACGTGCAAAAATTTATAGAAAATAAATAAACTCTTATAAGAATAGATGCATAAATTATACACATATAGCTTCTGTATTGTGCTTTCCAAAATACCAACGTCATAAAATCACACAATCGCCACTCATAGATTAGATATATGTATATATATCTATATAAGTAGGCGCTACATGCAATCATTATCATTATTATTGGACCAAACAAATCGTGCATGAATGAATGAGTCAAACTGGCAGTTAGTGGCTGAGTTGGTAGAACATATTAATACCAACACATATACATATACATAGTATATAATATTTTCGGCAAAACAAACTACAAACAAATCGAAAGAACCTTCACCCAGTGCGAAGGAATACATATACATATGTATGTATATAAAATGTTGGCACAATTCTATAGTTTCGTTTTAAGAGATGGCCTGTTTATGATGTGGCACGTGACACGAAAATAAAAGCGCTTACAGTTACAGGAATATTAATCAGTTCATATTAATCTGATCTTATGAAGACAAAGATCTAACTGAAAAGTAATGCAAACAGCTGCAAAAACTAAATGCGTGTCACGTTAACAACATCTGCACATATCTAAATGCGAATGTTAATGGCAATTGAGTTATGCCAAATGTTCAATCTTATTGCATAGTTTTCACTACATAATTTTTTCCTAGAATCGCTTTGAACCGGTTTTCACACACACACACAGACATCACACATCATTCGATCGTCTGATATCAGTGCCAAAAACTATACATAGTCATCTATGCGTGTGCCGTGCAGATAACTATAGCTGCTGTAAGAGATACCCCTCGGAGACACCACCAAGAGCCCACCACTGCCTCCTAACGACAATTTCAAGAGTTCTGTATCTGTAATTGGGGGCAATTGTTGTTCAGTAATTGCCAAAAAGAATTTAAGAAAAAATCGATTGCATCATCTATATTAAGACTTTTTATAATGCGGCTATTGTGGGTGTGTGCTATCGTGTCTTGAATGGTTTTTGACTTCATGTGACCTTGCTGAGGGCGAAGAAAAGAGACGACGTTTGTAGCAAGAATATTTGAAGTTATATGAAATTATTTACAGGTCCCAAACTGTGTTTCGACACTCGAACCTGGAGCCGTGATAGCTAATAAACATTCAATGGAAAATCTACCTAAAATAAGATTTAATAAGATTCAAGATATTCAATCTTATTTCAGGTAGCTAAAGTGTCACTTTTGAAGTTAAGAGTCATTTATAGAAATTTATAGAAAGTTACTTGATGTGCGGAACCATTCAAGTAGTTATTACATTCTCTTTCTTTACTTATAGAGGTTCTATGGCTTTTATTTTATTTTCCTTTTTTCATATATTTATTAAGTCTTTAAAGAACTGATATGTCTTTAGCGTGTCTTGATCAACAAATAACTATTACTGATGGATTCAGGACTAATTCTGCGCTAATCCTTCTTTTTCATGTTTAGTTATAATTATTTTTTTAGATTTTCTTAAGACATTCATCCTTATTCAAATTTTGTAATACTCCAGAAGGGATAAGTAAGAATTTCTCATTCATGATCTAATTTTGTTTAAAGATTCTAATTTAAGATATATTTCATATTGATATGGAATAATATACATATTCAATGACATGAAATAGAAAAATATTCATTGTGTTCCAGTTTTTATGGGATTTACCTATGAATAATAACATTCCTTTCTATGAAAAGTTATTAATAGAATCGCAAACACAACTGTGGGTTTAGTATTGTTACACCTTGGACTCTGAAATAGCGTCGCGTTTTATAAAAAGAAACAATTCCAATCAATTTCATTCTTTCGATATGAAGAAATTGATCTACTCAAATTTCCCCCAACAAAATTGAGAAAATTTTCTTGGAGAAAAATATTTAGGATAGAACGTCTTATGTACACATTACAGTACATACTATATAGCGTAGTTTAGTAAATTTTTAAACTAAAATTTGTCTTCAATTCAAAATTTCATTTTCAATTATCTGAATCTTTGACAACAAATGTCAGGCCAACAACAAAACGAGACCTAAAATAAATCTTCGTCAACCTTGAGAATAGAAATTTTTGACAATGCCAAGCAAAAACCTTAAGTTACAACAAGAATGCAAACAACAAATTGCGTTGTTTCAGTTTTGTGTGAAAAAGTAAAATGACAGAAATCGGAGCACGAAGCACCGTCTGGTGGCATCCACAAAATTTCATTCATTATTGAAGCACATATGCATCGCGTATATGCATCAATAATGTAAACAATAAGAGACGGACAACAGGCAACACCAAACAAGCAAGGCAAGCAGCAAGCATGTTGCAGTTCCCAAGTAGTATATGTTGGTACCTAACCCGCCCAGCCGTAGTCCAACACGTGATATGACGTCACGTCTGATTTTGGCTGTCTGAATTTGCTTCCTTTCATTCACTCTCAATCTCTGCAATTCAGCACAGCATCATCAGCATCCTCGGAACGCTCTCCCATTCTCACAAGCTCTCTCTGTTTCTTTGTCTATAGCTCTCTCTCTCCATGTGCTTTTACGCTCAATTGTTGCTGGGCCGGGTCAAACTCCTCGCAAGCAAATGCCTAACACGTGTTAGCTTTAACTATAAATTTTTATGAACCATTTGGTTAATTTAAATATTATTTATGCATTTTCCATGTCGTGTGACTTTGACTAAAATTTCACATACGTTGCTAATTGCATTGATCATTTTTCGGAATTGGTTCTATATTTTGATACCCTTAAAGGGAGTATTTTGTCACAGTTATAAGGAATCATTTAAAGAACTCCTTAAGAAGAACTATGAGTATTTTTTCTTTTAAATCTAATTAGATATTTTTATTAATGTAAGATCTTTCGATCGTAATCACCATTAAAAACCGAGCTGTATATAGAAATATGATTTACTACTTGGGCATATACACGTAATTCTATGTCAAACTCAACCGTATTGAATCATCATAGTACAAGTAAGAATTCTTATTCAAGTTTCCAGCAGAAGCCTATTGGTTCTTAAACTTGATTTTTGTGTAAAAATCAGCTAAATCTGATTATATTCTACATTTTAGTAAATATACTAAATTACCACCCTCTTCTTATATCACATATCATATCATATTTCAAAACACTTTTTTGATTTATAATAAATTTTAATCAAACTGGCACAGTTTGGCGACCTGTTGCTCCCTTCAGGCGGACTTTAGAGAAGCTGAGAAAACTGTTAATATAAAATTTGACTGTAACAGAGAATTTGATCATGGTTTATTTAGTATATAATTGCAAATATCTCAACTTAAAGTAGCACCCTCTTTTCTACTAGCTTTAGTCACGTTTTATTTATAAACTTTTAGTTTAAAATACAAATTTCTAATAAACATTGTTCATTTTCCGAGGAATAACAATACCTTATGCTTTTTATTTCAATATCATATTATGCGATTACGTAGAAAAACCACCATATGTAAGCACGATAAAAATATAACCCACATATAATCATGTTGTGGTTTTCTTTCTTTCTTTTTTTCTTTGTATATTTCGGGAGTCTATAATTACGATAACTATATTTGATATTTCTTGCAAAAATTGAACTCTCCATTGAGAATACAAAAAACAGTTGCAATTCCCCATAGCCTGATAACAGTATTAGCAACCTTTTTTTTTAGATAAATTGCTCATAGTGATTCTATTGGGTGATTATTCTGAGAAACATTTGTTATTTTCAACTCATATGTTTATATTTAGACTCAAGTTTACGCGTCTCGGTATTGTCTGCCTGAAAGCTTGAACGAAATTTCATCAGCCAAAAGATGTCGTATTTCTGTTTTCAGTAACAGTTCAAGAATGTGTAAGAGAAGAAGGGGTGCAAAGACTTATGGAGCCCATTTGTCAATACGCAGACGACATTTGTTATTTGACTTTGGGTTCAGACTAGTGATAAGGAGTGAGTGGCTTCCTTTTACATTGGTTGTTATACAACATATCAAATTTCCTTGTGTGTACTTTGAGGGGTTCTTTGGTTGATAAGAAAATACAAAATTGTTACCTGGCAGTATTTTCAGCTGAAGTTTTAAAAAAATATTTACAAAGTAAACTAAAAATGTAAACTACCGAAGCAATCCTAATAAATTCAAAGTATTAAATGAATCAAGCAGATTCGCTTTAATATCAAATATCGTGTGCGTTCGTTGCCAAAATCAACTTAAACGGCGCCTAAACCTAAGCGACTGTGATATTAGAATATATATAACATTTTATCAAAGCATCGTTTTGGAGTCTATAATATATTTGCCAGTCTGTTAAAGATTGAAAGGAAATTCAGTTCGTTGACCTGAAGTTTCTAGCTTAAAACTGCTGTAGAACCAGATATAATCTGTTTTAGACATTATTTAGAAGTAATTCAATCTATCAACTGGTTTCAGATTAGTTCATTGTAGCCCGAAGAGACATTAAAATCTATGAAAAAAAAAGAAAATGTTCATCATATGTTCTTATAGATCAGGATATGTAGTCCTATTATATATCAGATTGAATGATTGAATGGTTTTAAAACCACTTCCAAAATAGCACTGAACCAACCCAGAAATAGCTCAGATATCGTTCCACAATAAGTCAAAATAATTATAACCTAATGGAACGCAAATCAGAGGGCACCGACAAAGCCGGACGGAAGTGAAATATACATAGTTATCAAGATTCTACTATAAGCTATTTTTTAGCTCTTAAAGGTGTCAACTTGAGTTACTAATCTCAATAGTAGCTATTCCAACGAAGGCAAAAGTCTACTTAAACAGCTGCTGCGGCTGCTTCTAATATTTAGATTTGCGTAAATCGCCCACAAATCCCGGGGTTTTCAATGAAGAAATAAGCTCAATTGACGTCACCAAATGAATTGCTTCAAATTTAATTAGCTGTCTCTAGATGGCCCTTGGTAGTAGCTGTCTGTAAGCTGTCATTATCAGATTACTGCTGATCAAATAAAACTGCTCAGTGAGCGTCTCTGATTATATATATTACATATATATATATTTCATTCAGCTAATCGATTTCATTATCAAATGTGGAGACACGTGCCTAGAGGCACCCTTAAGGCCTGATCTTTTACCATATTTGTAAATACATCGAATATTTATAGAATATTTGCATTAACGCGCATTGCAGCACTTATCGATAGTTCGAAAAGGTTTACCAACAAATGACTGGAGAGTATTTGTAAGGTAATTAGCATTTTGTATAATGCATGGATATAGATAAGTGTGGGCAGTAAACAATCGGGCCGAAACGAGTGCTACGTACTCGTACTCCACCGTGTCAGGGTCACTCGTTGCATAATAAAAGGGGGGTGACTGCTGATTATGATAAGAAACAAAGTCCACTTTGCCATTATGCAGATAATAGTATCTTTTTTTTATTTATTACATAATACACAAATTCTTAAACATTTTAAATTTACTAGCGGCAACTTAAATGAGCAAACTTTGAACGTCATAGAACTGCGGGAGGGTGGAGGGTAAAATGGTAATATTGATTATAAACCATGCAAGAATGAAAGACTCAACTTGCTCATAAGGTGTGCCCCGCCAACGCCAACAACGTTACGGAAATTGGTTGCGTCTAAAAATAAATCAATTTGTGGGCCGCAAGAAGCAAGACCCTCAGATGTGTCCAAGCCCCCAAGTGTGTGTGTGTGTGTGTGTGTGTGTGTGTGTGGACAATTTGCGCAAATTAGTGAACAAGAAGAAGGCAAGCAGAATGGTATAGTATGCCCATAAAGAACCAGCAATAACAGTGAACGTCCAATTAATACCAATTTCAGATAGCCTTCGCCATTTAATCGAACTTTAAATGTAGAAGGACATATCTACCTTAACGATATTTTTGTTATGGTCGGCGCGAGGTCCATAAAAAGTTGTTTTGAAGTTGCAGCCAGTGGAGATAAGTATGTTTATATATGCTTGTTTTCGTTTAATTTGCAAAAGATTAGCAAGATTTACGGATCTAGAGTGAAAACGATCGCAAGCAGATCTAAAAATGCAAGATGTAATCTGCCACTCAGTTTGTGGCGCTGAAAGTTTCGTTTATTATAGCTCGAAAGAGATATAGTTTGTGGAACCTTTTGTGGAATATTACAATTACTCTCTATCAAAATCTATGATATTCGGGTCTCTAAGCGAAGGACATTTAAATTATCACCTCTTCTCTTCTGTAAGAGGCACACTAACATCAGCAGATTCTCAAAAAAATTGTATTATCAGAGCTAGTTTTGTCTATGACCTCAAATTTATTATTTATAGGAACTAGTTTGTGGACCGTATGATTGTTACTGCCCTCCAGCCTTGTTGATACTTAGATAACCCTGCAATTTCATTAATATCTAGGGTATACGAAAAACTCTGTGAAGCAAATTGTTGATTTTGCCCGCACTGAAATTGCTCGTGTTTGCCTTCTTTTCATTGCTTTTCACGTCACAGTTTTTACTGCGTCTCCGATATTTGGTTGTAAAACGCTGTTATGTTAATTATCGCTACACACACACAACAAAAATCAATAGAGCCACAAAAGCGCGGCATTGAAAAGTTACGAGATAAGGATGTGTAGATGAAAAATAGCATAAGACAAACACAAACACACGCCTCAAAATGTGAAGGCCGAATCATCAATTGTTGATGTATCCCGCTAAATACGACTGTTTACTTTAATGGGTTTGTAACAGCTATTCTATGTCCTTGATGACTCAGATTTCGGTTACTCCCTCTCCAATGCGAGAGTGTACCAAATTGGTATGAGAGCGGGAGAGTGTGTGTGTGCGTGTGTACGATAATTGCAGCGAATTGACGTATGCAGAGAGTTGGTGGTATTGTGTTTTAACCCATTTGCTCGTCACGCTGTCTGTCCAACTGATACAACTTTCCCCCCAAATTATTGTGCAATTACGTATTGTATGGAAAATAACAAGAAAACATGCAGATTACAAATGTAACTGAAACTTGGATACTCTTCTTTTCATGCTCAATTCTAAGCTTTTAAGCCAACCCACATAGTTTTTAGAGCTGTCGTAATCTCATCAATCAATCAATTTACTGCATGCCTCAAATGTAAGACAACGTTTCCATCTCACAGTTGTCCTAAGCTCTCTTTAGGTCATTGCAAACATACTCAGTTGGTTAATAGTGCCCTGATTCGGTAAGAGTATAAAAACGTGGCATATCAGCAAGTCAAATGCAAAACTATATGCAGACAGACCATTGAACTAATGCACAGACAACAAAATCAATGGCAAAAAGACATAAAAGTACAACTCAAGTAAATTAGAAAGCGCGCGAATTTGTTGCTGTAATTTACTTCTTTTGTTTTTAATTATTTCAGTTTTTTATTGATACGATAATGATAACATAGCTATGCCATTGATGATTTGTAAAATCGACACATTGTATGTGTAAATGTATTAGGCATTTTGCAAAAAAAAAAATAACCTAAACTGAATACACAAGCCATATTAAAACGTCAACGAGGAAACACAAATAACGGGACAGGTGCAACGTTGGCGGTAACGACAACTGCACAGCTACCACGTTGCGCGTTTAACGCTTACGTCGTTGCACTCGTGTCAAGGTGTTGGGGTTGGCTTGTGGCGTTTGTCTTTTTTTCGGCCTGTCATAAGTTTGTCTGATCGGAGAGCTTAAAAATATACTATTGTATTTTTAAGTGCAAGAATATAATTGACATTAAGCTTTCTGTTATTGCACTACAAAGTATTGCATATTTTAAGCCTTTATGCCTTTGACATTTTATAACATTTCTGACATTTGCGTGGTCACATGCTATATTTAAACAAAAAAATTTTTTTATTTTTTTGCATACATAACAAACGCCAAGCAGCAGTTCTTCAGTCACATTTTCAACAAAAATTTGTTTAACGCTATGCATTCGGTCTCGGTTTTGCTTCTATTTCGAGAGCAGCTAACCAAAATTGTGCCATGTGCTTGACATTTTTCTTCTACACATATACAATTTCTCGAGTTGTCTGTTTTGCTTCTTTACACATAATTTTTTCGGTTTGCTTACTTTTTGTGCTCACGTTGACACTGTTTCACAGTATTTAACACCACAGTATTTTCACACACTTGTTGACCGGTTGTAGTTAATGCTTTCTTTTAACAAATTTTTGGATTTATTTATGCTAAATATTCATTCAATCTGTACAGAAAGTAGCACTAACAGCTACAGTTTATACACGATTCACCCTAGACCTCTACAGACAGGTAGCGCGGGCACAAAAATTGAACGGCAACTCAATGTGGAAGTTCTCGATTCTGTTTTTAAATACTCGCAAAGGCAGCCCGCGCGAAAGAGAGAGATGTAAGCTAACGGCTGAATACAACAAAATTAGTAAACATACGCTGAATGTCTCTCTGTGAGAAAGAAAGAAGAAGAGTGAGAGTGAGAGCGTGCACACAGGGAAAGGGCGCTTTGAAGAATACGT
Organism: Hirtodrosophila duncani; assembly: GCA_037043425.1. Taxonomy (NCBI): domain Eukaryota; kingdom Metazoa; phylum Arthropoda; class Insecta; order Diptera; family Drosophilidae; genus Hirtodrosophila; species Hirtodrosophila duncani. Next base: position 619,240 of record JBAMBM010000834.1, on the reverse strand, counting down.
CACAGCGCCGGCCGCTAAACAAGAGCAAGAAAGACAAAAGGGACAAGAGCAAGCAAGGGCGTAGGCAGTTTTGTCCGAAGGGGTCTCCGGCCGGCTCAAGGAAGGGGGAAACATCAATATATTCTGTACCATTAAGCTAATATAAAGTGACTATACAAAAATGTTAGGGAGCAAGGGTCCCCCTGACCCCCTCTGGCTGCGCCCTTGAGAGCGTAAGGATAGGCATACATATTGCAAGCTGAAGGGGCGGGTCAATCTCCTTGCTTTCGTCTTTGTCTATCTATTATCCTTATTCTTTGGCTGACGAAATTTGAATTCAAACTTTCATAAGCGTGGAAAGCGAAGTTTCAAGTTTGGGTTTCTCTTCTTTTCGTTTTGCGTTTGCTTGAAACTTTAAATCAGAAGCAGCGCAGCTCGCACAACAAAACACGATACATCTCATCTCATATTGATAAGAAATCAAGCGAAACTATTGCATCAGCAATTATGTATATTGAATTGGAACTGCGAAAAATTGGGCGAGTCAATGATATATACATTAAATGTCATAATATTAGTGTATATATGGGCTTGTAAAAGAAAATTATCGTTAAGATCAAAAGTTTTCAAGATCAATCACACGCTGTCTCTTGCGCACGCACCCATTCGAATGCGATTGGCGCCCAACTCTACTGTTGAGACGGTTGACTTAGACTACAGCAAGACAAATTTGTACACAAACATGGACAAGAATTCAATATAAATTTCAATTTTATTTTTTTATGTGTAAAAATATTCATAAGGCTTTTGTCCCATAGCATCACTGCATTTTCACAGTGACTTCGCAAATATTTTACCTCTTCAAAACACTGCGTCACCATTTGTTCCATGATGTTCTACGCTATTCAATTAGCGGGCGCCAAACATATACAGTTGTGATGAAATTCATATAGATAGTAAACACCAGTAAAAAGTATTTATGCAAGTCATTATCAATTAAATCGATATACATATACATATGTACGAACGCCAAACCAATTGCCAGACCAACATAATTAAATGCTTAAAAAACGACAAGCCACGAAACGAAACACGTTTCAAAAACGTGTGCCGCGTGCAAGGGAAGATGAAACAGAACGAAGAGCGTGAGACAATTTGACGAAGTCACAGTACTAAGCTTAGTGGCTTAGTATGAGCTATGACAGTTCCAAGCTCTAATACAGCTTTGTTTGGGTAGTTTAAGTAGTTAGGTTTGAGAACAACTATGGATGCTCCATATACATATGTAGGTATATGAGCCGGAAACCGGTTATTCCATTTTGAATTCATTATAAGCTAATATTGTTTGAGCTTTTAACCTTGCCCTTATGAAGTAGGTGAAAAACAAGCATATATGTATTTAAAATTGCAAAGTATAACTTATATTTTGATGTAATAATTACATATTGCTATTCAACTGATCTTGAACAATTTCTGAAAAAGTTGTGAAACGTGTGAAAATTGTATACACAAATAAGTTTATAAGTTGATGCCCTTGGTCCAAGTATGCTATGTCTTAGGGTGGTGCTGTATCAATATCAATATCAATTTGTGGAAAGATGATAACGGCTGTCTTCATTTCATAATTTATTTATTTATTTTCTGGATATGGCGTTAAATTACGTTTCAGTTCAGCACCGATTTCAGTAGCAAATTGTATCCAGATATAATCGATGTAAATCTAGTTCTTAATCAGTTTAAACTTGTTTCGTTAGCATATTGAATGATTTTTGGAATCAATTGATAAATTATATGACAGGCGTAGCCAAGCTTTGTCCAAAGGGGAGCAGGGGAGCCATATCAAAAATATATAATATATATGTAAATACATTTGGGGTCGATTTATACCAAATTTGACAACTATCAGAATCGGCTTAGCGGTCCAGATCGCTGTCCATATAGCTCTATCTCTGCAAAATGTAAATTTCGCTAATAGCATCGAGTATCTTTTTATATTTTCATAATCATGTTTCACTTTAAATATCATTTTAAAATTGCAAGCCTCCTTCTAAAAGTAAATAAATCGAATAGAATTATCAGTCATTGATAATACCAATATGTACTATTAGTGGAAACTTAATTGGCATATCTATAAATAATATATATATTCACATTTCCATACGCGATAAGTTAAAGCTATAAAAATATGATAATAAAATGAAATAACCTAGGAAATGTCGAATAAATCAAACTTATGACCAAAGTCAGATTTAGAAAGAATATATGGCATGCTTATCTTTATCTATTATTTGCACAACTTTAACAGTTATAGTCAGCATATGTGCGGGATATTGATTACTATAAAAAAAGTCGTATATATATATATATATATATTATTATAACAAGTACGAACACTATAGTCGATATTCCGACTATAAGATACTCGTACTCAGCTTATATTCAATATTCGACACACTCAAACCTATGCAACACTTTTCATACTCGTACTCTAGTAGAGTAAACGAGTATATTGTATCGTGCAAATGTTTGTAGCAGGCAAAATGAAGCGTTTCCGATCCCATAAAGTATATATATTCTTGATCCGGAGCAACAGCCGAGTCGATCTAGCCGTGTCCGTCTGTAAGAACACCTGGATCTCGGAGACTATAAGGGCTAGAGTCACCAAATTTGGTATATACTGGTATGTACTCCCCTAGTGCTTCGTCGGATCAAGTTTGATTTCAAAACTTTTAAAAAAATCGGTTTGGTCCACAAAAAGTGGTCTAAGCACGAGTATCTTATAGTCGGAATTCGACTATAGCGTTCTTACTGGTATAGAATCATGAAAATTAAATTTATTAAGTGTTTCGTTTCCTAACTTTTAGGTCAAGATCTTACCTATAATAGTTGTAACTTGCATTTCATTTGACGATGTACAAAGGTTCTAAATTCTTACTATTAAGTTATGAACATCCTATATTGTTTTACCTATAATTCTCAAGTCAGTCTTGTAGTTACACATAACATAATGTACATGTAAAATTGTAAAAGCTTTGTTAATGCTGCGTAGAATGGGACTGGCTTCACTGAACCGTTGCTCAGAACATTAAATCACTTAATAAAGAACAATCATCTGACATGGTTCCTAATTGGCATCGACATAATGTTAATCAAGTTGTGATAAACACACACCCCATGCTGATGCTGTTCGTTTAAAATGTAAAATTTTATTCCAAAAATTAGCAAGTCATTGTTTTTTGTATTATATATATCTTGTATACATTTTCATAAATTACATTTTGCCATATTTGATTTAATTTTAATTTGTTTATGTTTTAAAATGACAAATTATATGAAACCGTTTTAATATAGTTTTGTTTTTCAATTAAAAGAAAACTGTGCATATAAATATTACATAGCTTTAGATGTATGTTATGTCTATATAAAACTTATACCATAGATGAGATTTCAAATCTGTCAGCATAAAATTATATATTTATTACTTTATTTTAAACATTTTACTGGTCTTTTATAACAAAATGTATGTAAAGTAAAAATTGCACAAGAAATTCTTACAGAATGTTTTATGTATTAGCAAGTGTGTGTGTGTGTGTTCTGTTGCAGAGTTCGATTTATATGTAAGTGAAGTATATAGCTATTATATAATGAGTGTTCCTGGTACATATGTACTTATATGTTTGTATATTGATCTGTGAGTGTGTAGCACATGAGGAGTGACTGTGTCTATAGTTTCTATATGTTGGTCAGTTTGGAACTGCATATTCAGTTACTATTGAGTTTTGAGCTATTGTTCAGTTAGTGTTAGTTGATTGAGTGATTCGATTTATTCGTTTTCGATTGATTCAAGTGTAGTTGTTCATGTGTAGAGCAAGTGTATGTGTGTGTGTTAAAGTAAATTCTGAGGCAAATATCGAGGATATCTAGACTTGTATTTGAAATGTTTGTAGACAAATGTAGAAGTGACTCTCCGGATAGGAAATTGAGATCTGTTTGTTTTCCGTTTTCACTATCGAAAACATGGCAATCCATTCTCTGATCGATTTAGGATATCCTGAAATTCAACAGAGCTTTCTTAGTGTTTGTAAATCTATTGCAAATCTCTTATGTTTCCACGACGTCTTTTGGACCATTCTCGATGGCCTCCACAACTTTTCCGAAACATTTCAAGATAGTTTCTCTATAAAATATTCCTCTTGTGTTTCTCTGTGTGTGTTTGGTAAAAATTTCTTGCCAATTTGGACGTAAATACACTTAGATGTTTAGCAAATATATATCTATATATATATCTTGGCAGTATAAAAAGTCGTAACTCATATAACTCGTTTAGGTGGTCTACACATTATCCAATTCGCATTCACATTCTTCTTTCTCCCGCACACGCTCTCTGCTCGCATATTTTTGTTTTTTTGGTGTTTCATTTGTACTTATTTGAAGCCTTAAAGAGCGCAATTATGGCTTCAAATAAATGAATCGTCAGTGCTCCTCGGGTGGCGTACGAAACTCCGAAATCCAATCGGTGACGCGCAGACGAAATATCTCTGTCTTAGTCAAGATCCAATCGCGATATTGATGTGGTATATATTCCACCAGTTTATCGGCTATATCCGGATTCTTGAACATAATCATATAGATGATCAGAACATTGATGATGAACAGCACCAGAAAGGTCACAAGCGAGGACAGTGCCCCACGGGAGAGCAATTGCAACCAGCGTTTGCCATTTCCACCAGATTTCTTCTTTTGATTGGACTTTTGATTGTGTTGGGTTGATTTGCCTCCGTTGCCGCCTGAGGCCACCGCTTTGATTGTCAGCTCGTTATCAGCCGTTCCAGCTGCTGATTTCTTTGACTTTGACTTCTTATTTGATTTGCTGTGCGTCTTCTTGCTGCCATTCAACTGGCCATCACCTCCCGCTCCCGCTCCGGCCATTTGTCCAACGTTCACTTGACCACGTTCCTGGGCAGCCAATCGTTCGCGTTCAATGTATTCTGGCTTGAAATTGGCGCAGACGCTGACCTGAAATATGCAATGCAAAATAAGAGTGCCCCACTTCAGCCTAAAGTGCCACTTGGCTTACAGTATTCTTGGCCGCCTGCTGGCAGTCCTTTAACGTCGAGCAGCGACCAACAATTTTCTCCCAGGCGGGCGTCAAAGGATTCCCCTTCAAATCCAAATAGCGCAAACGTTGCAAGCGTCCAAAACTCAAGGGCAAGTGCTCCAGGCAATTGTTGTACAAATCCAAATGGCGTAGCTGCTCCAGCTGACCAAAATCATCGGGCAGGTAGCGTATTTGATTCTTGCTCAGGTCCAGTCTGACCAGGCGGGTGAGAATGGAGAAGTTGCGCTGCCGAAGGATGTATATATATATATCATATTTAAATGTGAATGTACAGGTGGTTATAAAGACTTACACCGAGCGTTACCAGACGATTGCTCGACAGATCCAGTATAGTGACTCGTTTGAATGAGGCCTGTGAAAGGTTGAAGGAGAATATTTTTAGAGTATGTACATATGAAATCTGTTTGTGTTTGTGAATTGTTTTTCAGCACCCTTTTGAAATGCTTTTAGATAACAAAAACTTCACATCTGATAGTCAACGGGAGTCTTGTCACAGTCACATCATTATACACAGTCAAGATATGGTTCAAATGGGGATGGGATGGGGATAAATGGGATAAATAAAACACATAGAAAGCATAGTGAAGACGATCTCGGGTAAAGCCGAATAAAATAGCTAGTTGTTGTATGAAATTTTAGATAGGTTTATATCTTACAAGTTATAGTTCACAGATAAGCTTCGTCATTTCATATAAGGCTACGTTTTAAGGTATAAATTGATTATTACCTTTCTAGGGTTAACAGAATTCTCAGTGTCTTAATTTTTTTAAATATTACAAACTTGAAACAGCTGCGATCTCTGGTTAAAAGCAAACTGAACATGAATTGCATTTCCAGAAGCAGGAAGAGTTCAACAACCAAAAAGAAACCCCCGAATCTACTTAAAAATTCAATTTTTTTGGCAACCATCTACATCTATGCTATATGCAAGGGGTGGCTAAAACCAAAACCCAAAAATCAACCCCTCAAGCAGTTTAGGTTGCATTTCCAAAACACACAGACACACACACACACATTTATGAGCAAGTGCTCTCTCAAGTGTAAATGCAATGCGAATGCGGCAAATGTATAAACTTGGGGGAAGAGATGAAGCAGGAGGAGACGCAAGCGTTAATTGTAAGCCAGCCGCCAGGCTACCAGAACAACAACAATGCTGTTGCTCAGGCGCAAGCGAGATAGAAACAGACACCGGCTAGACATTTGCCAGACAACACAAGCGTTTGTTTGCGTATGTGGGGGGGATTGCTGTGGCCAGCAACTTTGCAGTTATACACAGCGCCTGACTAATTAGCTTTTGCTTTGATACTATCGTAAATTAGTCGCACCCCACGTAGCACAATAATAAAACACTATATATTACTTACAATTTCACGCACTGGTATTTCGCTTAGTTCCGAGAGGCTCAAATCGCAGATTTCATCCACCACCCGCTCCTTGACGTTTACTTTTACCTTGTCGGCGCCTTTCGGCATTTTTGATTTAATTTTGTGCTGAAGTTCTTTCAATAAACAAATAAAGCGAATGAAACAATTTCGAATTACATATATACGTCGATTGGTCTGTATATCGATAGTTTGACAGGTGCGCTGGCGATATTTGCACGAACGTATCGCACACGGCGATATTTGAAGCCAATACTATTTGGCGATACTTTTAAAACATAAAAAAATCTTTATACTGAAATGAATAAATATGCGTACATAAGCAAATCATTCAAATAGGAAATGTTCTCAACCAAAATTTGAAATATTGTATCGCTGCAATTCCAGACACTGCAACTTAAAGTATCCGGTCACTCTGCCCCTTAGAAAAACAAAAAATGAATAAATATGCGTACATAAGCAAATCATTCAAATAGGAAATGTTCTCAACCAAAATTTGAAATATTGTATCGCTGCAATTCCAGACACTGCAACTTAAAGTATCCGGTCACTCTGCCCCTTGTCGACCCCTTAGAAAAACAAAAAAGGTTTTTAATATTTTACATTTATTTGTAAAAACGGATTAGGTTTGCTTCTTGTGTTCCGGCTGTTCTCTTACACAGCTGTTGTTGCTGTAAACATTTAATCCTCCTCCTCTTCAGCGGCAGCACCGCCACCGCCCTGGTTCTTCTTGAGGTTCTTCCTCTTGACGCGTCCTGGGCGGCCGCCACCGAAGGGCGATTTCAGCGAGAAGTCAATGTGCTTCTGCGAATCCAAACGCACCACAAACGATGGGATGTTGACCACTTGCTTGCGCACACTAGACGAGAATAAGAGGTGACACATAATTATTATAAAGTTTGGCTCGGCAGATGGTCAAATTATGACGTTTAGAGCATTATCGTTCAGTGCAACTTACGCTTTGCGGGCTTTGCTATATGGTTGGAGTTGTAGAAACTGCACAACCAAAAGACGTTGAGAGCCGGTGCAAGCACAACCACGTGGCCATGGCTTGTTCGACTCCCAAGTGGTCTTACTGAACATACCCATATGTATATGGTTGAACGGCGTGTGAAATGTGCTTGCCCAAGCATTGATATTTACCGGATGTGACGCTGGCGGATCAGGACACGTGCATGATGGATGGACTTGGCCAATCCCAACTTGAACACCTGAGTCTGCAGGCGGCGCTCCAAAAAGTCTTCAATTTTAAGACCCAACACATAATCGAGCTTCATACGCGACTCATCCAGGACACCAATGCGCACCAGACGACGCAGCAGGGCATTACCTATTCAAAGAAGCAGAGCAAGAACTAGATTAGCATTGGTTTCAACCGAGCTCGCCGGCATGGTCCTGGTATTGGCTAAGTTTCAGCTATGTATTGTTTACTATCAAAGTTAATTCAGACAAGAAGTGTCAGATTATGTTAATATATATCATCATGACATTGCCCAGAAGCAAAACAGTCATGCCCGTCACCACTTACCCTGGAATAGACGCTTCTCATCCTTCTCGTCCAAGGTCAGCAGCTCACGAGCAGCTTTACGGATCTTGGCAAGAGCGTACTTGACGCGCCACACCTCACGCTTGTTGCGCAGACCATACTCGCCGATGATCTTCAACTCCTGGTCCAGGCGAGCCTTTTCATAAGGGCGACGCGGAGTCACATAGGTCTTCGAAAAGACCGAAGGTATGCGGCTGTTCACCATTGTGCTTCAACCGGCAACTGCAAGACACAAAGGTGTGACATGTAAGATTTTAACTCTTAATTTTTTCAATAATCCTAGTGGTTTTCCACCATAATATTGTTGCAATTGAATATCTATGCAGCGTGACGGCCATCGTCATCAATATTGCTTATATTTTTTGCAGTTTTCAAGTATATTTTTTATTTTTTCTCAACAGCACCACAGATTTACGTACATTCGGTTTTAATGCAAAGCAGAAAGAGAGAGGAAGAAAGAGACAAAATCAGCGAAAACAATGTTCAATTCAAAAATGAAAAAACGCCAAATGTGATAAAATTAGTTTAGTATTTAGTTTAGTATATTTATGGTATATTTGGGTTTGGTATACAACGGGCACACCGCCAATCATAAATGTTAAACATTTTGCCCGCAGATCGGCGTCAATGGATAACATAGTTTTGAACATGGCGGCACATTTCATATATTCAGTGTTTCTTAATAAACATTTTCGGTCGTACCTACTAGAAAATTAATGAATGTGAATTATAAGTAACAAGTTTATATTTTATTAACTATGAACCAATAACCAACGAACAAAACAACTAACAACTACTAACTTAGGTTCCTGTATTGTGGTTTGATGTCTTTGGCGGGAATCAAAGACAAGTGTGGTATTTAAATACGCCAAGTACTGCAATGCCGTTAATTATTTGATGTAGTTTCTCTATTTTTTTTGACATTTTGATTCGCCTGTTAATCGAATAATAGCTTTATTAAATATCGAAAATATTTCAGCTAATGTGTTAGCAAAATTAAAGGGTAATTCAAATTGATTTTAAAAATCAGATATCAATAATTCATAATAATTCTGTAAGCAAGCAAAAATGGGATACGAGGTAAATACAAATATGAGCAAGTGTGCGACAAAAGCAGAGCTGTTGGGTTACATTAAGCAGTTCGTCTGTTAAAAAGTAGGAGCCGGTTGTGCTTAAAAGTAGCGGTAATTACAGAGGATATTATACTCTGGCGTTTATATAAAATAAAAAATGAAGAAAAAAACACAACATACTGTCATTAATCCACTCTGTTAATATAAATCTTAATGTCCGCTTTCCACTTTTTAAGGGCAGCTACTCGAACTTGTAAAATGTATTTACCATTGGGAATTAGTACTTTCTTCATTGTATTCCTGTCTACAATATAATCCTTGAGAATGATGTCATGCTGTTGAATAAGATGTTATAAGTTTTGATAACTTTGAAAACTCTTTTCCTTACCTGAAAAGGACACGGGTGATTAGCATTTAGGGATGCCATTAGACTTTCAAGAGAATAATGTAAAAGCCGGCTCAGTAAGGGTTGACGCATCAATTGGCAATAGTCAACGGTTTCGTTTATAATTTGTAAACGATGACTCCCTAATAATTTGTGTAACTTTACGCTTACCTGTAGGTTACTCAACATATAGTAGCACCAACTGAACATTAATATATGCAACTACTTACGGTTACATCTGTAACGGGTTCTTTGTATCTCACTTCTAAATAAATATTGAGTGCTGTGCTCTCCTGTGACCTATTGGAAGCTTCGCACACCTTAAAGTGGGAGAATGCTAGGTCAAGGCTTTGGCACTCCATATTTGTAATCCTAGATAAGCTCCCATGAGCCCAATAGGTTCCCAGGCTCAATGAAGTCAAGATGCCGAGTATCCAAAGCGTCTCCATGCTTTCAATGCAAAACCTGTTCAAGAACTGGTTAGCAAGCTTTTTTGAATATTTAACTGCATGATTAGATACAATAATTATCTTAAATACTCTTTAATCTATCATCTTAAATGGTTATGTGAGAACGTTAAATAGTTCACAATATCGGCTCACCAAATGGCAAACACACTGATTTTAATCACTATCATGTATTTATCGTTTCTCCTCACCGAACCTTAATTTCTATACAAAGATGATGACTAAAAGACTAAACATATACCACTTAATATTCTCCAAAGCAAAAAAAAAAGCAACTCATATGGAAAACAACGTTAAAAATATTGCGCGCTCACAATAACAGCGCTCTGTTAAGAAACTTTGCGTTAACATTTCGGATAAATAAAATACTAACAAGCGATAGTTAATGAATACGCGATACAACTATCGTGACTCAAAACGTCCCCGCGACATTACACAACCTTTAATAATGATTAACATTGGATAATAATGTACAATGCCAATGTACAAGAATGATGACAAACTCAGATATATGTAGAAAATATGTATCTAGATAGACGAATGTCCATGCTGAAAATGTTGAATATTTCAGCCTATATAATTGCATATTCTATGTTGTATCCAAAGTTGCGTCTATATTGTATCCAAAGTGCAGTGATTTGTTGTCATATATGTGTTTATTAACCTAAGTTGCAATCAGACTGGACTCTGGGTATGCCGACTCACAAAACTGGCGACAATTTTCCTGTCATACGTCTGACCCCGAGGGATGTACATGATGTAATTCAATGTTCTCTCTGGTGCTGTTAATTAATGTCAAAACTGCTGGAATTTTCTGCATTTTGCATAATTAGTTTTTTGAATGTTAGTTTCTTTTCCTATAAACAGTCAAGTTGCTAAATGTTATGCCGGCCTTGGGATCGAATGACAAGCAGCTTCTAACTACAGCTGCTTTAAACTTTAGCTTGAATCGGTGGATATAGCACAATTTTCGTCAATTAAACTGGATAATTGCACAGGTGTCTGTAATTGCATTTTTATCTGCCATCGATGCGCGTGTTATTGATGGCAATTTTGCAAAGAATGTTTATCCAAAAAAGGGTCAAAAGGGCATTTAACTATAAAACTCATTGGATTTGCCTGCAATTGGCTTAAAAAAAGGGGTAAAACGCAACAGCAAATGCAAGCGAACACAACTGCTTTATTTTTAAATATTTAATCAGATGTTCATAAATAAATATCATATATATATATATAGAATTAGCTTTCGATCGTAAAATATTTTTCAAATCTTAATGAGATTGCTTTAAATTTCTACTAAAATGTGCAAATAGTAAAATTCGAAGCAAACTGTTGGAATGCGCAGCAAATATATTTAATGTTTAAGTTTAACTTTTACATGAAGAGAAGTGAAAAAACTGCTTTATAACTTTATACACTGCTGACATTAATCCACTCTGTTAAAATTAATTTTAAAATCCGCTTTCCACTTTTTAAGGGCACCAACTCGAACTTGAAAAATGTGTTTACCATTGGGAATTTGTATTCTGTTCATTGTATTCCTGTCTACAATATAATCCTTGATAATGATGTCATGCTGTTGAATAAGATGTTTTAGCTTATTATAAATTTGAATGCACAGTTGCTTACTTGAAAGGGACACGGGTGAATAATATTTAGGGATCCCAATAGACTTTCAAAAAAGTAGCTTAGCATCCGGTTCAGAATGGGCTGGCGCGTGAATTGACAAAAGTCAACGGTTTCGTTTATAATTTGTAAGCGTTGAGTCCTTAATAATTTGTAAAAGCTTACTCTGAACTGCAGGTTACGCAACATATAGTAGCTCCAACTGCTTATTTCTATCTGAGACGACTTACTTTTATATCATTTATGGGTTCTTTGTAGAGCATGGCCACATAAATGTTTACAGCTCTGCTTTCCTGCGACCTATTGGTAGCTTCACACGCCTTAAAGTAGCAGAATGTTGGGTCAAGGTTTTTACACTCCATTTTGGTAATCCTAGATAAGTTTCCATGAGCCCAATAGATTCTTAAGCTCAATAAAATCAATAAGCCAAGTGTCCAAAGTGTTTCCATGTTTTCAATGCAAAAACTGGTCAAGAACTGTGCCAGTTTGTGAACATTGTTTGCTGTATATTTAAATGCATGATTGGGTACAATAATCATCTTAAATACTCTTTAATCGTTCATATAAAATTAGACCATTTATGAGATCGTAATATAATTCGCAATTTCCACTCGCAAAATGTCAAATACGCTGATTTTAACCACTATTTTGTATTCGCCAATGGGCAGCGGTAAATCCTTTGCTCCTATCTCGCCGAACGTTAATTTCTTCACAATTATGTCGTGCTATAACATTAGGAAAATGTTTTAAATAAGTTAAGAGATCAACAGCGTGAATGTAGGCTTATGATATTGTGTTAACTTTAATTAAAAGTATCCCATATGAAGTGATTGAAAGCAGCTTTATCCGATATATACGATATGAGGCAGAAACAAATTTTAAAGTTTCAAAGCGAAGTTTATATTACGAAAGAATATAAGAATCAATATTGGGTAACATCCATAACATTGATATATCGCTGTTTTTATTAGTCTTAACTTTCAGTTCATCTACAACTCACAGTTCATCTACACAACAAGATTTTACATCAAAAACTAAATTCAATTTGACGAACTTTTTCCTTAATTCTTTAACTTAATTTTGAAGTTGTGAAAACGCGCTTTAACTTTATCATTCGACAAAGATAACATATAAGAGACAATAGAAAATATCATATCATTTGAACTATCGATTCATGCTCACCTGAATTGGACACGTATGATTCACATTTGATGAGCTAACCAATGACTTGTGAAACACAAAAAAAATCGGATAATGCTCCGGTTTGCGCATAAAATAGCAAAAGTCAATAGTTGCATTGATTAGAAACTGTCGATAAACATTCGACTTGCGAAATAAGCACATATTAACCTTTATTTTATCCAAAGGTCGGCTCAAGTCAAGTATCTTGGCGTGTGTGTTGAGGCCGACAACGCCGCGTGAGACAAGTTTCAACTGGCAAACTTTAATCTCCAAAAATGTTGGATCCAAATTTTTGCACTCCACATTGGTGTATTTCAGAAAAGCACAGCTACTATTTCCAACAAGCAATGTTAAGATCAGAACACACAATATCATATTTTGACTGGTTTTGTGGATAAATTAATATTGACTGTTTTGAAATTTCCATCAGACAACAATATGTGGGCTATGGATGACTGAGCCAGCTAATGTTAATGCACGAATGAATTATTTAAAAGCAATCAATATAATATATATGCTTAAATGGAAAAAATTAGACTGGAATGGGAATGTAGGAAAATCTTATGAAGGTAAAGTTAATGTTTTGAAGTAATGAAATTCTGCAGGATACTGAACTTTTAGAAGAAACTGCGTTTTTTTCTTTGGCTTTAATATCGTTTTGAAGATTTTGCGTAAATTTACTATATTTGAAATTTAAAAGTTAACTGAAGTTTCTATATATTTATAGAGCTTACCTTTGAATTCTGTCACTTTCATCTTACTGATTTTCATCTTCTAATGGACACTTGTCTTCTGCTCTCATCTTCTGCTCTTCTCAATATTGCCATCACTTGACTAAATGAGAGCAAACAATAATATTAATTTAAAAAATCGTTTTAATATAAATTCATGCTTCACTTAATGCTGAAAAATACAAAATAAAATTAAAGCCAACCTTTCAATCGACTCATGATCATAGTGTTAGCATTCTTATCTGCAAATTTCGTGTACACGATCGCTTTTCTGTGATTGTCATTAACGAACAGCAACCAATTATACACGAGATAGAGTGCTACAGATTAAGCTGAAAATGAACCTTACAAATTTCCATCATTAATATGCATAAGATAAATAAGTGGATCAAAGATCTATCTAGTGATGAGTTGACTGTCCGCACTCTGCCCAGTTTTTATCTTCATTTGTGATTGTCAAAAAAGCAGGCGAGAAGGCGTCTCTTTCTACAGACCTGAAGCTTGCAAGAACTCAAAAACACATAAATTAAATTAGGAAATCGAAATGTTACACAATCCCGAATTGGACAGTCTATCAACCATGCGATACTGCCTAAATAAGTTTTACCTTTTTTTTCACTATTTTCTTGTTCTTAGCTCACGAACTAGTTCTTTAAGCTTACGTGACTTACTTAAAGCGACAGCTTCTTCCTCATGCCGAGCACATGCCAAAAAGTTTTCCAAATAAACTGCACGTAAAAATGCCAGAACTAAACAATGTGCATTAAGTTTATTTCCCAACACAAGCTGAAGGTTAAGAGGGTGTTAGCCAAGGGCGCATTGTTCTTACTTCGGATCACTTTCAATTCCAGTGGCCGCCGCAGTTTCAGTTACCCAAGCAACTCCCCCATTTGACGCATTGCTTGTTGATGGATTTTATCGGCCCTCTGGGCAATAGTTTTGTAATGTAACACTTACATAAATTGCAACTTATATATATATAGTATACCATATATATTTGAGCAACAATTGCGTGACTTTGTAAACAGGCAGGGCAATCAGTGAGTGCAAACTTTTAATTAGACAAATTATAAACTTTGCCGCGGGCTGCCTTAAACTTGATGTGGAAGTCAACTTTAATATGCATAACGATAGCGGAAAGCGTGAGGCGGCAAGGCGGCGAGGTGGCAAGGCGGCAGCTTAACGGAAACGGAAGCACAGGTCGAGCTACCTACCGTTACCTGAGGCCAACTCAGACTTTGTGGCAAAGTTATTTATTTTAATAAAGCCGCGCGAGCAAATTGTGGTTAGTTTGGCCATCTCTTGAGTTGGCTTCATTATTAAGCATTATGGCTCGCCGCCTGGCAATTTCGGTGTAATTTTCGTGTAACACTTAGGTGCTCTGACAGACCACAGAGAGCTGATATTGCTGATAACTTGAAAGTGACTTTAAGTGAACTGGCTTCTTAATGAAGAAATATTTATACAAAATTCTTGGGTAGTGAAAGCTGTTTTAGTATCGATTTGGGCAAATGGAATACAAATATTAGAGGACCGGAAAGAAACACCTTAAGAATATTACTCTAAAAATTATATTGAGGCTGCAATAGCAAATGAAAATTACACTGATCTAATCTGATATGATCATATACAAAGACACAGAATCTCTCAGGATATCTCAGAAATTGAAGAGGTTTTGTATGAAGAGGTTTTATATACAAATTTTATACCTTCCACAGTAAATGCAACTACAGTAGCGGTCTAGCAGACAAGAAAGGTCTTAACCATAGAAATCTTTAACAAAATCTATGTGAGACTAATAGATAATAGGCAAGGAATGGTGTGCTAAATTGCTAAGTACTTGGGAATCTCTTTTGTGTCTTTACAGCTAGAAAAAAGGCGACCGTGTGACTATTCCGAGTAGGTGTCTATCGAGGAAACACAGAAGGCTCAATGCCATAACATAATGGATCTTTCCCTCCACTTATCCATATTTCCATCGAAATATCTAATCTAAAACCATTTGCAGAACCTTTGCTCTGCAGATTTGGCAACAGAATCTGCTGTAATCACTATAATTTATCTGCCATTAGCACAGAACACCTATGGTTTCCTTGCCAAAGCAAGCTAAGCCGCAAATGTGATATCTAGTCTGTTGGACTTCCATCCAATTAAGAGCCACATCAAGCCAAAAACAAATTCCAAATTAAATAAAATACTTTTTTTTTTTACAATTTTTCAAACATTTTTGGGCACTTTTAAGGCTTAAAATCTTGTTGTGGTCTTGTAGTTGTTGTCATCTGGTTAAATCCTTGCAGATTTTTCCCAATTCGTGTTGATTGTTTTTGGGCAATTTTACTTGTTGTTGAACTACAAATTGACTTGTTGGCTTAAATGCTTTCAATGAGTTGGCAAAAGATTTACCCAAAAACTTATGCTTGCTTCGGTCTAGTAGCTTTCTAGCATATGTGGCGTATACGTGATATGCCATAAATTATGTGACAGAAACTGCCTTAGTTCAAATTCAAGGATAACGGACGGTTGCCATTGACTTGAACCTAAAACTTGAAACGGAAACGGATATACTATTTTTAGTAATTTTTGCGAGTGTGAAAGAAACACTGGCAGGCTAACGGACATAAAAGGAAATTGCCAAAAGAAAAAATGTAGGGAAAACCCTACAACAATAAGTGCGTCTTTCTCGTCTTGTATCTGTTTTTATTGGCGTGAAAAATATAATAATGGATTTTTTGCTTCAAGTAAGTTGCCTTGGCAGCTGTCCATGTAGGTGTGTGTGTGTGTATTTGTGTCTGTGTGAACTATTGTCCTGTCGGATATATTTTTACTGTATTTTACGAGTCTTATGTGCGTGTGCATGTGGGGCTTGTATGTATTTAGGCCTGGGGTCGTTTTTGTCGGACCAAGTTGATGAAGTTATATGTGTGTGGCAGTGCAAGTCCTCTACATGATGTGAGTTTAGGCTGTCCAATCTGTCGCCTTCACTGTTCATATACTCTTTTAAGATTCAGATTCAATATACATCGGCTATATGTTTACAATGTGAATGGTATATAAGCTTCGGCAAGCCTTTCCTTCTTGTTTATTTTAAATTTGGTATTTCCCCTTTTCTGTCATTCATCATTTAGTCACTCGCACTTCCATTTTTTGTTATTTAGAACGCTGAAACACACGAGAACAAACGTCGCCAAACCTCACCAAGCCAAGCTAAATTATAGTTTCAGGCACACCATCGAAATCCTAATCTAAACTGCCAATACAACTGCCTAAAACTACATTTTACAGCGCATTGACAAGTCCTCTGGCTCTGGTATAGCATCCTTGCCAACGTGGCCCCATGCCAGCTTTTTTTATTCCACACTCTGTTTGTGTCAATGAATTTGGAACGTGTGAAATTGTGCCTAAGGTCAGGGTCAAGTGTATTTGTAGAGAACTCGACTGGCAATTTCGTTTATTGAAAGCACTCGCCGCCATGATGTCCACCAGAAAACACGGAGACCGTGTGTGCGTGTCATTTTCCTTTTATGCCGCAGTGTCCTGCTAGGCAAATCATTCATTTCCCTTTTAGTTTTCCTATGCCATATTGCTTTTAGGCATTGTATTTGCCTGACACTTTTTTTATGGCTAGTTTTTGAAATGCCAGTTTAGGTAGAAGATATTGATTATGTCAATCTGCGGTGGCAGTTGATGAGTTGACAGTTGACAGCCCACTCATATGGAATATAAATAATTGATTTCATTTTGCAGGAATAATCTCACATGTAGCTGAATTATTAATCTGTTTGAGGAAGGAGCAGCCACATCCATATCCTCACCGAGTGGTCTTGTGCGCTTAGGTTTTGTTATGAATGCAAGAAACATCAACAAAGATATATAAACGGAACTAAGCTGATCAGTAACTGGTTACACTGGATCAATGCGGGAATATAACTATAAGTCTCAACAAATTCAATCGCACCATTGTCGTTCTTTCAGAAGAAGTAAATTGTATGCGAATGGTGCTTTCTGAGCCCATATAGGCACTGAATTCTTGAGCATGATTCTACATAGTGTCATGGTATAATCACATACACGTTAGGAGAAAGCAGCCACATATAACGCTTACATAGCAAATGCAGCTATTTGCCAACCATTCTAAGCTTGAGATGCACAGTCAAGAACTGTCCAGACAAAGGCGTCATATTGTATAAACTTTCCTTAAGCCGAGTCGGCTTAGCTCACTCTTACACTTACATAGTCATTTTGGTGAATATGAGGAGTCATTGATGGTCAACTTGAACGGCTCGAATCGTTCACATAGCTTTCGTAACTTTAAATTTTCCATGAAGTGGATCTATTTTCATGATACTGAACAAACAAATCTCATTATAAGCTATTTTCATTAGAGTCCTGCATGATTGCATTCAAAATGCTAAAGGAATCATTCATCAGAAATCAAATGGTCTTCCATATTCTAATCATTCCAAAACAAACGAATACTTGTGCTAGTCGAAACCTACAGCATTTGCACCATATTCATTCGAATACAATTGGTGCACTTCGGATATGGTGTGCAACGGATACAAATGCTCGCGACTGGAAGCTCGAGCATGAGATAGAAAGAGATGGCCAGCTAATTTGTCTGTATGCTCTCATGCCGTGTATGTCGTTACTCTGAACAAGATATACGGATCAGTGTATGATGACAAGACAGGAGAGCAGGCTGACCCATAAGCTGGCTTTTTTTCATCTCGGAAGTTTATATGGGCTTGGATTCAGATCTCACTGCGATTTCCCTCTCTTCAAATATTGTAGCGACTTGCTACAAGTAAGCATTTGTATGAGTGTACCAATTGGTCTTGGTCGACTGCGAATGTTGTTATTGCAAGTCTCAGACTTCCATTCAATCAAATGTTTTGGTCTATATCTTTCCCATGCTTGAAACTCAAAATGAGCATTTTGTTTATGTTTTGACTTCGACGGACAATTGAAGAGACACTTTAACTCAACTTCGACTTTAGCTGAACCAAAACCATGAAATTTTCATAGAATATCAGTGAATCATGTACTTATTGTACTATCAATAAGGCCTGCCTCTGGATTGATCTACTTTCACAAAATTTGCTTAACGACCAACTGGTCTGCCTATAAAGAAAATGAAGAAAAATATGAATAACAAATTTCTTCCACATCTGCTAACTTTGAAAAAGATAATTCAATTTAAATTTCAATATTATAATTTCGTTCGAATGCTTGTGAGAGTATTTCAGCTGATTGGCTGGTCATATATATATATATATATATATATATATACATATTCATGGTAACCTCTATTTTGCCTTGTTGTGCCAGCTAGACAAATTTGTTTCTCATTTATTTTTCATTTCTGGTAAAAGTCACTAAGCAATTTTGTCCTGTTTATTCGCGGCTTTTGGTTTCAAAATTTGTTTTTGCTTTTTTTTTGTGTTTGGAGCACAGCAACGACTTTTACAGAGATTTGCATTTTCACTTATACACAGTGTGAGGACACGGGTTGCAGGACAAAACTGAACAGAATGGGTTGCGTGGGCGGTTGCCTGGGCGTGGCAGTTGGCGGACAACGTGCAGCGAGTTATAAAATCGAATTTATTGCAGTTGAATGGAGGCGCCGCCGATGCAGGGGTAGATGCAAACGAGTGCAATTTTTGATTTGGCAAATATGTTTTGGCGTTTGGCATTGCATCGCTTGGAGAAAATTGCGGAAAATGAATATTGATAAATGTGTGGAAGGGCAAAAAAATAGCCTCTGTTGTACAAATAGAAAACTTTTCGGGTCTTTTAATAACTTTTAATAACGGAAACTATGCTTTTTTGTTGTTGTTGTAGTTCTGTCATCAGTTAGCTTTATTAATTTGTACCCTTGACATGGCCTTTGTGCTCCTTCCTATATATAGCCAGTGTTTTACTATACATATTTGTTTGTCTGGCATACGTGCTTTACCAGTCATGTCTCGTTGTCGTGGCAGCTATTTGGGGTACGTTTTTGCTTGTGCAATTTTTTGGGTCCGATGCGTAAACAATTAGTTGCTCGTGTTTTTGTTTTTTTTTCCGGACTTTATATGTGTGCTTGTCTAAGCATGTTAATTGAGTTATATGTATATATTTTTTGCCTGTTGAAAACGTGTTGATGATTAGTTAAGTCGCAAATATGGCCAGCCATAAGTATTCGCACGGAAAGAAGATATGATGCCAAGAGTCAATGATTTCTAGAGGCAATTGTAGATAGAAAAAAATTGCAAAAAAAATGATATCTAGTTTAATTTGAAGGCAAATATGAGAAAAATCTGTCATACTAGTTATATTTGCTTTTACAATTATCTAGATATATATTTTTTTTAATATATTTTCGCATGTGCAATTGACTCTTTATTTCAAAATGCTGTGCATCGCAGAAAAAACTCTTCACCTGGTTGAATTTTTTTTTCTAAATTTATAAAAGTGTTCTTTTTCATTTAAAAAAACAATCCACTTTTTTAAAATTGTTGCTATATTTAACAGATTTAATTTTGTTCTTATAATATCGCTACTTTTGTCCCCATTTTGCTTAAACATTTTAAAGAAGCCCCTAAAAGTATGCATTCAAAATATGACAGCAACACTTGAACTTCCTGCCCTGACAACAATTGTTGACATTGTTAGCTACGTCTACGAGTGCAACTTAGATAAGGGTGTGCAAAGGGAGGTTTACAGTGGGATACAGAGATACACAGAGAGTAGACAAGCACAGACAAGCAGACAGTGTCAGGCTATAGCTCTTGAGGCGAGCAAGTGTTGCCAATATATTTGACAACCATATGAAACACTTGACACAAGCAAACAAACATGACAGACACTTGAAATATACAGCAAGGAGGCAATAATGTATGGAATGATGTGAGGATATGAACGTAGCTAGAATATACAGAGAATGAGATAATGAAAGGTGACAGTATATTTTAAATTACCTTTAAGTATAAGAGGGCACAATTAAGTATTGATTGGCTTCGCTTAGCAGTGAAATTTCAAATTGAAAACTGAAAACTTAAAGCAGAAATAATATGGGAAAAGCAGGAGATACTGAATTTGATGGCTTTGGGTCTTATAGTCTCCGAGATGGTGTTCATACAGACGGATAAGGCTAGATCGAATCTGCCGTTGATGTTGATCAAAAATATATATACTTTATGGGGTCGGAAACGCTTCCTTTTGGCAGAAAAACTTCTTCGTAATTGGTGTCAGATATAAATTTTACACAGTTGCCTTCTGTGCGCCTCATTTTATCAAGTATACGCAGTGCTGTCAATAATCAGGGAAGTTAACTTGGCGCATCTGTCTTGGTTCAGTCTAAAGTGAGTGAAAGAAATTATTCATTTTGTTAGGTGGCAGAGTGTGGAAAACATATTTAATTTCTGCACATTTCCATCGGAATTCATACTACGCTAAGACTTGAAATTCTGTTGAAAATACCAGCATATTTTTCAGAAATTTTTAAATTAAAAAATTCTTCTCTACCCAGAGCCAGTTAATGCCCCTCTTAGGATCTTATCTGCCAAGTGTTAGCCATTGCAATTCGACAAAAATTTCAAGTGTCTAATGGCTCGTCGTTGAAACTAATTAAAAGAAATTTAATTGCCTTTTAAAGACGAACGTGCAAATTGCAAGCAATTTTAATTGCTTCACACAAACACATGAGTTTTTGGTTCCGCAATTAGAAAAGCAAACGAAGTTTTGACCACCCAAGGGAAAAGTCAGCAGCACCAAACAGCAAAAGGATCTAAAATATCTACACGTGACATGACTGAGTTTTGGTACCAAAGAGAGCCACAAAAAGTCGAATAGAGTCGCGCCGTGGCGAGAGTCAATAAAAAGCCAAATGGCCGGCAAAGGAACTCTTGAGGAAAACAAAACGACAAACGTGAAACACCATTGGACACATTCGGGCTTAATGTGCGTTAAAAGGCCAACAACAATAACAACAGTAACAACAGCAACATCCACAGCCAAAGCAGAGACATTGGGAAATGGCTTTAAAGAAAATATTTAAACCAAAAGTTTTTGGTCAACTTGCAAGGCAGAGGGTCGAGGCAGAACGATGATAGCCCGGAGAGAGAGAGAGAGAGAGAGAGAGAGAGAGGGAGAGAGTAGCACGGTGGCAGGGCCAAAGCCAAAGCTATTGTTGTGAAATTAAATTCTTCAACTATGTATGTTTGTGCGAGGGTATATCAATAGATTCTAGGCAAGCGCACGCTTCTTTAATACTATTTTAAGTAAACTGAAACAGCATTTCTCAACTTGTTTGATGTTTTATATTATATATTTACACCCCAATGTATTTAACAAACCAACAGCTATGATTTGCTTAAGTTGTTTTACATTTTAATCAAACATTTGAATAATTTACTCCTTGGCCTTGTCGTGGGCACCTTCATCCAATAGCTTGAGCTCCGCCTGACGTTTCTCTGGACGGATCACAGTGAAGTAGTGATAATATCGCATGCCTATGATATATGTCCCGTAGAGCGTGATGCCAAGGCAAGCATAGACAGCGCCTTGATGTAGTTTATTCAGCATTTTTCCGGAATTCAATGGCTTTTTTTGCATGTTTAACTTTTGTTTGAAATAGTTTGAGCAGTTGTTGATGCGACTATTTTATATATATTTTTGATTAATATATACTATTTTGACATATTTTGCAGTGGTGACCTACTCGTTCGATATATATTCAGGTTTGGCTTGAGGCAAATATCACTGCGGAAGCCAAATTTAATGAATGTTACTTTCGAAGTGTAAATCATGCAATTTTGTCATTGAAATAGCAAATGTTTTCACCTTCTTGGCCAAATTATCAGGGACATTATCAGTCAGTTTGCCATTCGATATCAGACCTTCTCTAGAAACCTTTGGCAAGCATTGCTGCATACAGCCTTCATCAACAGTGGAAAGAACCAAGGACCTTTTAAGAACCTCACAGACATACCCTCGCATGTACGCGCAACAAAAGCAAGGACAAGGCAACAAGCTACTGGAACTGGTCCATGAACGACCAGGTGAAACTGGGTACAGTTCGCTGTCTGTGGCCGGAAAGCTGCTTTTGTTATTTTTACACTTCATTGCCGTGGAATTTACTTTGTGCTCCTTTTGTTTCCAACTTGGGACGCCGCAAGTGCAGGCAAGCGTAAAGATAAAACTTGTGTCGACTTTGTCTACGTCTTCTTCTTCTTCTATGTCCTCCACTGTAAGCCAACTTTGACTATTTGTCTATGTATATGTGTATGAATTGTTGTCATAACGTCTGTCAGGCCTGCCCACAAAAACCCCAAATGAAAGGCCATCACTGAACTGGAAAAGCATCGTATTCCGTTTCCCATCTGTTGAAACGGCCCAACAATTTGATATTTTTTTATAGCACACAGTGGAGATATTTTAATAATTTTGAAGCTCTCAGCATAAGGCGTGACAAGAGGATCCACACCCACCATCAACCATGAACCACCTAATGCCAGCCACCCACTCACTTCTCTTCTCGAGCAACTTTTTTATTTTTATTGAATTTGCACCTTGCCGCTGATGGGCTTTCAGTTAAACATTTTGACATCATGATGGCCCGCCAACATTTACTCGTCTTTTTTGTTTCCGCATTATTATATTTATTTTGACAGCCACCGTTTGGAGAGTGGCTTGCGAGTAAATGTGAAATATAAGCACGAGTGTGTATCTCATAACGAGCATTATCCGGGCGTATGTTTTGTAATTTATAAAGTTTGAAGTGTTGTTGAAAGTACGCCCGCAGCTGCAGCTTAATTTAAAGAGATTTATGCATGACTCTCGCTTTTTTGTGTGTTTAAACATAATCTTTGAAGTTTATTTTTATAGCAAGCACATGTGACGTATGCGTTATCTTGATGCTTTAAGGCTTTAAGGCATTGGGCACATGAGACGTATATGCTTTAAGGTTGTCAAGCCTTGGCCTTGGGGGTGAGAGATATGCTATTTTTAGTTGACAACCTTAAATTGTTATTAGAGACAGTGAAATGAATTGATTCTTTAAGTTTTTGAGAAGAATATTATAGTTATAAGACAACTTTCTTCTAACTTATATTCCATATCTTGCTTCACCCGTCTTTTCCACTAAATGGCCAATTGATTAGTTTCCCTCCTATCGATCCTTGCTCATCGATAACCTCTTTCGAATGCCTTTTCATCGATTCTCTGGCTTACCGATAAGCTCAGCCACCCTCTAGTGCGACCATCCTATTATAATATGATATGATACTTTACTGTTTACAAAATATTTAAGAATAGACTGTTATGGTTTCATAGAAACAGAGTGTTCGTAAATGATTTACTATAACCGCCATGCATTGCTGCTTTTCTTCGACTCCCGAGGCGCCTTTTAATTATCGTTAACAAGTTTCATAATTCCCAATTTTCACCAACATTATTTTCGTTTCAACCATAGTTTTTTTCTTCATATTTCCAGTCTAATTTAAAGTACACATTCTGGGAGTATCACTTCGTACTTGAAGCCTTAAACTTGAGGACTGTCTGAACATGAGATGGTGTGCCTGATATCAGATAGTTGTAGCACGGAAACAGTTGTGATCTTGAGCAATTTTGTTGAATTCTTGTGCAATTTATTTGGATATTTTGAGTGCCAACTTTGGAGGCCTTCAGAACGATTGCCTTGAATTCAGTGTAATGTGGTTGATATAAGCACAATTATGATTTTGTTTCAAGCAAAATATCGATGCATCTTATAAAATTCAAACACTCCTTTAACTCTACTCAACGAAATTGTTAGCAAATTTGCCTTCACTTTTAACAATATCATTCAAAACCTCCGGATTTTGTAGCAATGTTGATAGAGTAATAATAATTATTAGATTTCAGAGTTGACATTCCTACAGGCTAAGATCCTCAAGTACTTGGCTTCGTAGATGCTCATAGGGCTTGGACTTAAAAATTCTCAAAGGCGAAGTCAAAACGCATTGGATGGCTTGATATCCATGGATAATTCTGTATCCTAATAATATCAAATTGTCAAACAGGAAATCACTCAGCTATGCAATAATGATATCTACTCTTCTCTGCCTCAAATCAAGTAGCATTCTCAATTGTATCTTATATAATGCAAGTTTGGGATTATGATATAAACATAGCAGTTACTAAAGAGTAGCTTTAAGGAAATACCTCTGTCGAATTTGTGGATCGTTTCCTAAAATAACTAACATTGGCTTTATTTCACTTTCTGTACATGAGATTGGCTCCTTATTTGTCTAATTCAAAAGTAGGTTAACAAGTGTTAACAGCTAAACAAGTTCCACAGTCACTCCAGACTAGTTAACTTAGCTGGCTTTGCATCAACTTCTAAAATTCAAATAAGCAGCAAAATAAACTGTTCAATTTCACCATTCAATTTTTGACTCTATAGACACTATTTGGTATTACTAATTCCCTGATGACCATTATGAACTATACATTTAAAAGAAAAAGCTATGCTGTTGTCTCTAGTCTAATATCAGCATCCAATGTGGTTCTACTTATTTCACTTTTGAAACTTAACGATACCCTGTAAAAATTTGGCTCAGTGGAGCTCATAAACGTAGCATGATTTGCAAAATCTGTGTTTCATAATCTGTGTTGGTATATATCTAAACAAAATATTGAAACTCCTTCCAAACGAATATCGTTGGACCATGGTGCTCTGACAGCCAGTCAAGAGGCAGATATCAAATTGACAAGTT
Source organism: Hirtodrosophila duncani (assembly GCA_037043425.1). Classification (NCBI taxonomy): domain Eukaryota; kingdom Metazoa; phylum Arthropoda; class Insecta; order Diptera; family Drosophilidae; genus Hirtodrosophila; species Hirtodrosophila duncani. The sequence goes on along the minus strand of JBAMBM010000834.1, from coordinate 594,012 downwards.
CTGCTCCTTGCAGGTTAGTTTTTTCGTTTGCTTTGTGTGCAGACGTGACGTATACGTGATGTGGACAAAAAATGTTGCCAGCGCTGATTTTTAACACATGTTGAAATGTGTCTGCCATGTGTGTGTGTGTGTGTGTATCGCTTCAAGTGTATATGTGTGTATCGCATTGCAGACAGCAATTTCATTTGAAATTTAATGCCAAGTTTGAAAGACGAAGCGTGCTTCGCATACATAAAATCAGCATGTTTTAGCGGTTTGGGTGGGGAATATTAAAGCCATAAGCCAGCGCGCGTATTAGCCATTAAAGAGCCTGACACTTCAAAGTTGGCTTGCCGGCAAGAAACTTCTGTGTCGCTAATTAAAAAAAATATATAAAACTTGTCTTGGCGTGAATTTTGACAGCTCTAAAAGGTATTAGGCATGCACAGCATGACATACAGCTGAAATGGGAAGAGAGGGATGGCACCGCAAAGGGGTAAGGGAAGGAGATGAGGCGCCAGGCTGTCACAAATAGTTGTGGCAAATACCAAGCATGCTGCCGCAGGCCAAGAAGATGCGCAATCGTTTAGAGCCAGGCTACGTCGACTGCATGCCAAATGAGTTCAGCTCAGAGATGAGGATGCAAGGATAGGGGCAGGCCAGCATATGCGTAGCTAAATGAAATGTTGTTAAATAATAAAAAATAAATTAAAAACATGAAAAAATGCTGGAGCATAAAGGTGCTAAGAAGTGTGTACAAAAAGGCCAAGGACATCAGCGGCTGGGATAAATACTAAGGGAGGCTACGCGACTTGCATGCCTTAACTGTGGGTTGATTACAAAACTGCAGGCGGCAGCTGTTGATGGGCAGCTGACATCATGGAGGACATCAATCACAAGTGAAGCAGCGCCAGCAGCACCAGTAGTCGCAGCTGTCATCAATCTTGTGCTTGTGCAACGGTGCGTATGTGTAATGTATGTTGGTTGAGCAGATTGGACATGTACTATAAACATTTGGTTGTTTTCATTAAGACAATTTCCAGGAAGATGGCTTAGCCGGACTGGACTTTAGAAGATGGCTGATGATAGACAACAATAACATGCATTGCGATCAGCTGAATGTGGCCCTTGTTGCTGGTAATAATGGTGATTTAAGAGCTAGTAAAAGTAAGCTTAAGCATATGATACCAATTTGAAGATAATATGATACTGCATTACAAAATGTATCCAGGGTTATCCAGCTTGAGAATTTTAGGCATGGCAATCCCAGTAGGAGTGAAGTGGTGGTCTGTCAAGTAATTAATCAGCGAGCGAGAACTCCCAAGTCCGCATCCATCAATCGCAAAAAAATGAGACTAATCGCCCTTAAATGGCTAAGCGCATCAGGTTGATTAAATTAACGCACACAGATTCAATTGAAAGCATACGAGTGGCACGTTAGAGAACATAAATCACACATCACACACACACGCACACACATTCATAGCACTCACACTCGCTCACACTCACTCACACTCACTCATCACGAACACAAAAATCAGTGCAAAAAGTGCCTTGAAAGCTGAACATGAAATGGAAATTCCGGCCATAATTAAAAGTGCTGTACGGGATGTCCGCTGAACATGTGTTTTTTTCAAAAAAAAAACGTATAAAGCGAGGCGCATAAAAGAAGAAAAATGCGAGCAAAAAACATGCCAAGGGAAATGTGTCAGACGGCGGGAGAAGTTAAAGCTGAAGAAGCTGTATGGGAACTGCATGGAAGCCCATTGAAAGCACAGGCGCCGCAATGTATGCAACACAAAAGTCAGTCAGTCGACTGGCACACAGGAAGTGTTGCTTGGGTAATAGGAAAGGCCACACTGACAGCAATGAGGGTGATGGTGATGGTGATGGTGAGGGCGAACCCAGACAATAGCTATAAGGGTAATTTTTCTTACTTTTCACACACACACACACACATATATATAGCTGGGGGCTAGAAATGTGTGGGTGTGTTGATAACAAGGCGTGCGTGATCATAAAAGGAATCGAACTGCGAGTATGGATTTGTTGATTAAAAATGTTTGTTAAATGTAATAGATTAAGCATTGAAATGTAGTTGTATTATTTTAATGAATCTTAATGAATTTTATATTTATATTCGTATATTTAAACTGAAAATTAAAGTAAAGTTAGCCAACGTAGACGATCGCCTTATAGATGTTCATTGAAATTCGATCAAGATCGTTTGAAAATGTTGGTTCGTGAGTGCCTACTTGCACACACCTCTAGCCAGGACACATATAAAGAGTAGCATACTAAAACTATAGTCTATTTGCGGGCGACAGTTAACAGCAGAGACAGCCAACAACAAAGTAGCTGGTTGCTGTTGCTGTTGTTTTTGTTTTTGTGGTTGTTACTGTAGCACAGCAAGTAGTGAGTGTCACTAAAAATATGCAAAGTTTTTATTTTACCAAAGCAGATGCTACAGCTGCTGCTCCACCATGCTTCTCTCGCATTCATGCTAGGAGTCTATTATGGCAAAATTAAATTTACGGCACACAGAAGAGGCATGGCAGACATGGAAGACAGAACGTAGGACAAGGCAAACAGTAGGGCAACCAGTAAAGCTAGCTGGCAATGCTGACGATGCACTGTATTTAATAGTCTGGTGCCACAGAGTTTTACTGCAATTGCAGTGCGGCAAGGCGCTCCAAAACAGACGTAAATTGATTTAAGTGCATGTAGCAGGACATTTCTGAAGGCTGAGACTTAAATCATTTAACAAGCTAGCCGAACCATTTGCTGCTTATAGAATTTGCTCGTAAAACTTGTTTATGTGCCTCTGCAATGACCGGCGCCGATTTGGTCACAAGCGCCCACACAGACACTCAGCCACCAGCTTATCCAGTGCTCAGTGCTGGTAACTTTATTTTCCTGAGGCCGATGAGGGGTTAGAGCGGCTACTGATGCTGTTGGTTTGGGTTTCCGCTTCGACGTTGCACTCTAATCACATTTGGTGAGATTCCCAACAAACTTGTAATTGGTTTACTCGACTGCAGCATCGAGTTTTTAATGAAGTTGTTGTGCGGGGCGAGCTTCATCCGGATGGGGATGGGTTTAGAGTGCACACCGATAGAGTGTTAGCTAACGTTCAACAAATTGTGTGAGCTGCAGCTAATGGTGTAGAAATGTTTGTGCACCAAATACGTATCTTCTAGCAGGCATTTGGGTCAAGTTTTTCATTGGGGCGTGGCGAGGCGAGGCAAACCTAAAATAACTCGAAAAATACAACAATACACCCAAATATAAAGAAAAGTAAGAGATATTGTTGTAATAAACTAAAGAAACATTGCTGAAAAGAGTAGCCGACTAGCTCAATATCGTTTAGGGGGTTGTGGTACCAAAATCTGTAATCAAGCTTCATGAAAAACAACTTATATAATCAGAATTGGTTTACAATGAAGTCTAGTAAAGCCTCATACAAATTTCGTAAATTTAAATAATTATGCCCATATTTTTGATACACTTTTTACAACCTAATTATGGCTTATTTATGTTTATTTGATGTAGGTCTTATATACCCTTACATACACAGAAAAACACTGCTACAAGAAAAACCATCCAACATTTCCCCAAGCGTTGGCTATTAAGAGAAAGATTTAGGAGCACGCTCAAGACACAGATGTGTACTTTTCTGCTGCTACTCTGCCGCCTGGAGGCCTTTGCCTTAGCATTCCAGCTATTGCTTATTTGTTATAGCTGGCATAGCTTTGAGTGAGCATAACCTTGACACGCCTAACCCCAAAATGGTCATGGGCTTGGCTACACTTCTATTCCAATAACTATAACACACGCCCTTCAGCTACATGTTTGTATGTTCTTTAGTTGAAGGAGGGGCATTGTGAGATTGTCATGAGTTATATTTATCATGAAAATGAGTTTTGAAACAGCTTGGCTAAGCCTAAATATGCCATTGTGGATAATTGTTGGGGTGGGGAATTCATTTCTCAGACAGAGTGGGGTTAAAATACGATATGGCTTGCAAAATTACTTTTTAAAAATTCCGAAATTATTAATGGCTTGTTCTCGCAGCAGCTCTAATCTAAATAGCTAATCTCATATATATAGTGGGGTACCTGAATCAGCTTTAACCTTTCCAAAAACTTAGTTAAAACCTTTTCAATTACGGCTTTCATTAGCATTATCTTACAATGTATATCAATGCTGATTTCTGCTCGATCGTTATGGAGATATTGATATATATCTAATGTATGCATACATACTAAGCATACAGAATATATATAGACTGCATTCCATATACAAATTTGAAACAATAACTTTTTGGTAATGCAAAAAACGATCTACAATTGGCTTCTTGTTTGGTTTCATTCTTCTGTGAGGCGCAAAAGAAATTCTTGTATGAGATGCAACCTCCACATATATTATATGCCTAGTACCTAGATCCAAATTTACTTATGCCTGTCTTTAAGCAATCAGTAAGGGTAAACCTAACCTATCTAATATTAATCTATTTACAAAATAACTAAGAAAATTATTCTTTGAGCCAATTTTGAGTTTCTTTTTGATGAGATTTGCCTGTTGCAGGCCAACATACCAGGGTATTTTCATCTTCGTTTTATCAAATTCATATTTCCTTATCTCTTATTCTTATTTGTTTCTTTTTCTGTTTGCCCTTTTACACTGGCAACGAACTTTTGCGACATTGGCACTGCGAATGATTTAAAACTTTTCTTGTTATTTTCGTCTTTAACAAGTTTGTGCTCACTTGAGTGTTTTTCTTCTGCCATTCGTAGTGGGTCTCTGACTTTCCACTCAGCACTTACCACTTTTGCCACCCAGGAGTGCTATTGTGGGCCAACCAAACTTGTAGGCAACAAATTAATTTAATGTCAGACACAAACACACTCACACTCACACACATACACTTTTGGTTTGTTTTGTGTGCGGATGAGCGAGAGACAGACAGAGAGAGAGAGGGAATTTTCAGGGCTTTTTATACCCTTGCAGAGGGCATTATAATTTTGTCAAGATACTTTTAACGCACAGAAGGCAGCATCCTCGACCTCGTAAGGTATATATATTCTTGATCAGCAGGACAAGCCGAGTCGATATAGCCTATCCGACTCTTTCTATGCGAATTACTCTCTTAGTTTTGAAGCTATCGACTTGCAACTTAGGCTTCTCTTTGCTGCAAGCTGCTCATATGTGAAAATAATAAAGATCGGAAAACTATAACATATAGCAGCCATATAAAGACATATACATGAAGACTCTGTACAATAGATGACACTAACAAACCTATATTTGCAAGCAAGCAGCGCTGTGCTCTGTCTTTCTCACTCACAAGCAGATTTATTGGAATGCGAATGTGTCATATGTATATAAAAGTTTCCTAATCACAATGAAGGTAATTGGATAGAAGGTTGCCTTTACAATATTCTTTAGATTACGAACTTTTCTTTCGTTTTCATACATCTGCAAGGGTATATAAGCTTCGGCTACCCGAAGTTACACTTCAGCCCTTGTTTCTTTTTTGTTTGGCCTTAAAATGAAGTGCCGATGACATAAATTCATTTAAGGCAGGCGGCTGGAAATAGCAAGAAACTTTTATGGATGCTAAAATTTTACTATTATTATGCAATAGTGGGCAACAGCTTGATATGGGTGTGCGTGTGTGCGTATGTGTGGGTCTGGAAAAAAAGGTATAATAAACTACAATATGTGTAAGGTACTTACGTTTTACTTAGCAACTATATCGTGTGTATGTAAATGAAGAAAACGAGATTTACGAGATGTGGCTACAAATAGATGGCCACCGACTTAGTGGCTGTAATAAAAATATATAGAGATTTAGTAGAGGATGTAAAGCGATCTGGCGGCTTGAAATTTAATAAAAATACGAGTATGTACGTGCTTGGGATATAAAAGGTTTGCAGATGTTATAAGAAATTTTCCATTTTCTGATACAAAAATTTAATACATATATATAAAAAGCTAGAAACTCTGATCCGATATGAACATATTTAAATTATATGTTAATATTTAAATTTATTAATTTAATAATTTTAAGAATTCACTCCTAGGTCGCCAATTTGTATGGAAAATAATATGTTTAAAATAAATCTCAAAATTGGAATTTAAGATATTTTTTCTATGAGAATTTTCCATTCATTTAACAAGCGAACACTCTCAATTTCTCTCAAATCACCTTCAATTCTGCTGTTCTATATATTTTGAATATCTAAATTGCCTTAAATTTGTTAATGCCATTGAATAGCATAAAAGGTTATAAAACCTATCACATTTTGTGTGCACAGTGCAATTTTGTATCCATTCATTTTAATAGTTCAGCATTAAAAACTTCCGTTCAAAGGTTTGTCAGCTTGATATAGTGGCCTGAGTCACATGTGAATCATTGCCACTTACAATGCCGCACTGACCTTTTCAGACCAGTCCCCTTACCATTCCCACTCAGCCAATTCTTGAGTTCCACACTGCACTTACATTTCCATTTGAGAGCATTATATTCATTGAGGAGGCGTCGGTGGTCACTCCTGCTGTTGCTACATCCCTTTGCCGGCACTTTATAATTGCACTTGTCGGCATTTGTTTTACACTGACCAAAGACATGCACTTTAACCCATTGAAGTTTTGGTGTGTTAAATTGAAATGAATATGTACTATGAAGTATAAAGGTTTTATATGGTGATTCAACTGGGAGTTTGTCTAAATAATTTAGTATCATATAATTTATAGATAATTCTCCATGTCTGTACCAAATTGAGGCTTCTGCTAGTTACACTAGTTCCTATTGTTACAGATTTGATTCTTACGATTACTTGGACACAATATAGAAATTGCAATGATTAACCATTTTACTGCAGCACCTACATCCCTGTGAGTGACGTAGGTGAAACTTTCAATTGTAATTTAAACTTGTCATTTAAATCCTCCAACAATTTATATTTAAATAACATTTTGCCTTACATATTTGCTTGCTATTTTTCTTCCAAAACACTTGGAAATTATAAACCGAATAATGAATCATTAAAGCTCATGTAGACTGCAAACAAAGTGCACGCGGTGACAAAGCTGAACTCATGCGTAGCTGTCAAGTGGATGAGCACAGAAAAGAGTATTGTAGCTTTTAGAGAGCGTGTTTGTTTTGTCTTCTTCGTCCTCGCCTGCTGTATGCACTAGTTCGAGAGAGAATCCATATGTTTTGTACTGTAGACCTTCTTAAGTACAGCTTTGTCATCGTCTTTAAGCTACGGCTTCGCGTGCACTCTGTTTGCCGACTTGGGAGCTTACAAAACAGGTGGCGATAAGTGCTGATGACACTTCGAAATGGGCCTAAGGGTTAACTGACTGGGAGATTCATTGGATGCAGCCATTTAAGCCATGGCATATCGAGGTTGTTTATAAGCAAGTTGATTTTCGTGGCACTCAAAGAACTTGATATATTTCTCATTTTTAACTTGTATTAAATGGATCATTAGCCCTAATACTTTCAGGAATCTGGAAGTTTCTTAAATTTAAGTTTTAGCAATTCCCTAAAATTTGAGGCCATAGGTCTGCAGTGGCTTTAGAATTTGTTACTGATATGCAAATTAAGGGTTGTTAACCCTCAATCGCTATGTGCAAGACAACATGTGTTCTAATTATTGAACAATATTTGAGAAATAAGTAATTATATAGTTCGATTAAAATGATTTTCAACGATGTAGCTCCAATTGCACCTTCGTTACTCATCAAAAATATTGCATTTAACATTCAGAAACTGCATAAATCTCTTTACAAAGAAATAATGGCATATTTAGGACTATTCCTTTTCGAAAATGCAGATGTTTAAGCTCGCTATGGTTCCAGTGGTTCCACGTATTCATTTATTTCCTGCTAAAGTCATATCCAGAATGTGTCACTTTATTGTTGAAATCAGCTCACTTCCCCTTCAATTTTGTAGGTTATTGTTTTAGGATTATAAAATGTAAAATTTATATAGCTTGCTGGCTTTAATGGGTTAATTATATTTAATGCTTTCGAGTGGAAAATGGCAAAACATAAATTGCTTTGTATGTGAAATAAAAATGTTTACATTTTATATACATATAAATTTTGTTGTTGTTGTTGCTGTTGCCGCTGTGGCTGTATGTGAAAGTAAAGTAAATCGTTTGTTGCTTCTCGCATACATAAATATGTATGTGTATGTATGTGTTGTACATACATATAAATTGCATTTGGCCCTCACGCTGCTTCGGTGTTTGTTTTTTGTAAATTTATTGCTTGCCATTTCCACATTGCATTGAATTATTGTAAACGTAAATTGAAAATGGCAAAGCAACAGAACAAATAAATATCAGAGAATGAAGCTGCCATTGTTGACCCTTCGCTACTTTGCTTTGCTCCTTTGCCGCTCTTCCCCAAAAAAACAAATAAACATTTTGTACTTGGATTTGGTCAGTGCAGCGTAAAATAAAGTTAAACAATTTGGCATTACATGCTTGATGAAAACAATTGGATGGGAGTTGCTTAAACTACATGGTAACTTGCTTATGTAAGTGGCTTTGCGGCAAATACTTTAAATAGCCAGCTGAAGCAACCGTCAGTATTCCAGGGGCCACCTTTTGGCATATATTTACGTACTTTTATTCAAATTTGCAAACAAAAGCAATCATTGTAAGTGGGCCGCCCTGCTAAAGCGTTGGCAAGTGAAACAAATTGGGGTAGCAAGTTAAATATGCCATAATCTGAGCCAAAGGCCAAAGGGATTAATGCAAAATTTAAATTCATCAAGCAAAGCACTTGAAAACTTGCAATAAAATGTAAATATTTTATAAATAAATACAGGAAAAAAGAGGCCTTTTTGGCAAACCCTTTTTTTGGTGCCCTGCTTGGCTTTGTTTGGCTATAGACAGAGATGGAAGAGAGGTGAAGGAAGGGCAGAAAGGTTGGAGAGCAAAGCAGAATCAGAGTTAAGTTTGCCCTGCGGTTGGCTTTTGTTTAACCTTTTATCTGACAGTTTTTCGGTTTATTTTTATACCGTTTTACAATTTTTCAACACTGATTTTGACAGCTTTAATGGTCTCACACAAATGTTGTCTGAAAATCGAATAGGTTGCCTAACGTGTTCCTTTTTATACCCGGCACCAGTTGAGTAAAGCGTATATTGTATTAGGGCAAATGCAAGTAATAGGCAAAAGAAGGCGTTTTCAATCACATAAAGAATATATATTCTTGATCAGCATCAATGGTTGAGTCGATTTAGAGTTATTCGTCCGGCTGAGCACCTATATCTTGGAGACTATAAGGGCTAGAGTCACCAAATTTGGTATGTATTCCGCTAAGAATTAGCATTAACATTTTATGTTTCTCTCTCACTTTCACTTACACTAATGCTGTTGCTACTTGAATGACTGAGCCCCCACCCCCTCGGCAGTTGCATTGTTTCAACAGTAGGGTTTCTGTCTCCCTTCCACTTGCACGCATGCTAGAATGACTGAAATTTGATTGTGCTTGTTTAAATCCAATTGGAATTTTGTTGAGAATTGATTGAATGTGTTTTTGCTCTGTTAGGGATATGAACTCACTGAGTACCGGGTATCTTATAGTCGGAATTTCGACTATATGTTTGGATTTGTCTCTGCTGATAAGTAATCAGTTTTGGGTAATGTCGAGTTCAGTTAGTCACGGTGGCCTTGTTGTCCTGGGACAACCTTCACAGTAGGCAATGTGTGTGAAATGGTAGTTTGTCCCAATTCTAAAGACAAAGCACTACTCAGTATTCTCTGGGACAAGTCAAGGCCCTGACCGACTTATAATTCCAAGTCAAACACATGAAATGAAGTCACATTTCACAGTCTATTCAATGCTTGCCAAAAAGGTGCCGCAAAATATATTTAAATAACATTTTTTCTTTACAAATTTTCCTGCTAAGATTAAGCCCCTTCATTATTTGGCAGATTCTATTTGTATTATCAAATATTAATGTCACATTTCAAAGCAATTTCTTCAGCTTTTGCTTGTAATTTTGCTTTCAACATTTCTTTCTTTGAAATCCTTATAAGATTTAACCACATCATTACGTTCTCATTCAATGCACAACGTGACATTTCAATTGGCCCGAGGCAGGTCAAAAGCGTGCACCATGACTATATAAATCCTTCGTAACATATACTCGTACACACACGCATACGCACATACATACTCACACACCATAGCTGTAAATCAGCCAAATGCATTGCACGTACAAAGAGTCCTGGCGTAAAATGGCGGCAAACTAGCGACGAGGGCAAAACGCTAAAAAGTGTAAGAAAATCAGCAACTAAATGGCTGAATGGGTGGGTGAGTTGGTTGAATGGGTGGTGGGGTGGTTGGGTGGTTGGGTTAGCCTGACCCAGCACATTTTGCTACTAGTTAAAGCCACAAAAGCCACACCAACATGCACACACACATGATGAGGCGGCGTCTTTATCACCGCCATTGTTGTTAATTTTGCGAGGCTGCCTTTGCCAGCATTTGTGCCGGAAACGGAAACTAGCAGCACTTGGCTTTAGCTGTCGCCTCGTCTCGTCTCCTCTCGTTCCAGCTAATGTCTCTATACACACGTTGCACGTGTGTGTGCATTTGTTTGTGGGTGTGTGTGTGTGTGTGTGCAACATTTACAGTTGAATTATGAGCGCACATAAATAAAATGTCGTTGGCAAAATGTCGTCGACGACAAAATGGCTGCCAAAGTTTCCGCTTGCTTTAGGCAAAATTACCTGAACCGCCTCGTTGACACGAAATTGAGCTCAACTTGCACAATTTATTTTTTATGAATTTTATATGCATGAGGAGCATGCCAGGGCCAGGGCCAGGGCCAGGCCATTGTGAATGAATTGAATTAAATGTGACTTAAGGCAGCCCAACTTGATATAGGGTTAACCAAACTTAAGCTTGCCAAAATGCAAATGTTTCTCAAAGGATGGGCTGCAAGGTAATGAGTTTCCATAGAGAAACCAAGAACACTTTAGCTTATTTCTCTGGATAGTCTGTGAGGTTTAAGTTATCAAGATGAAAAACTGTGAGTTTTGACTGCTTAAATACAATTTTCCACAAATAGTTAAAAAGAAAAGAATTTGAAAAACTCTCAAATTAAGCTAAAGTTTTCCATTTAGACTCTAACTTTAATCGTGTTATGGCCCTAGCTGTTATACAAATGTGTTAGTTTCAGTCTGCTTCAGCCGCTTCCCATTGTACCCAAAAGGCTGATCTGGAAGCTAGAGAACGGCAAGAGATAACATTGGAAAAGTAGTTTGTGCCTTTGAAAGAAGCCAAATTAATATAAAATGTGAATATTTATCACACTATATATCTCTAGATCTAAATAAACTTATCAATTTTTGTATATTTGTACGCCCATGATGAAAAGGTTTATGTTAATCGTCTGGCCAATGAGATTAGTGATTCCTTTGGTCAATCCAAAAACTTATTAGCAACTGATGGTTTGGAACTCAGCCCTCTTAAGTCTTAAGGTGTGGTTTTATATAACAATTCCATTGATTTGACATTTCTGCTCAAACTACTCTAATTGCATATGAAAGCCAAAAAGACAATTATGAAATTTTTCCTTAATAATATCGTTTCAGGGAGTACGTGTCTTTCCATTTACAACTTCTACAGCCTTTTTAATCCCAATAATATTCTATTACTTACAGAATTTGTTGGTCATTTTGTGACTATGGCTAAGGTCTAAACCCTCAATTTCATATCTGATGTGTAGTTTTAAAGACTATTCTACTTCATAAGTGGATTTAAAGGCTACTAAAGATCAATATTTTGGCCTTCGCATCGGCAACTATCTTCCTGAAGAAATATATTGGCATAAAAGTGAAACTATGTATGTCATATTTGTTGACCTCGAGCTGACTATAAACCCACTCATAACATTGTCAAATAGTACAGGCTATAAAGCTTCAACTTACTCTGATTACATTTTTTGAATTCCTTTGATTTTCATGACAAATGAAAAGATTAAACTTCGCAACTATCGCAACGCTCATACATTTATAATCGCATATCAATTTGTACAGCTACAGCTTAATTTACCATTTCGCTTTGGTTTTGTTTTCAAATCCTTTTCACCACATATATTTAATGTATAATTTAACTAATTAACATTTAATAAGCCAAGCAGGAAATTAAATGAATTTAATTTACATTTATATCCACCATACCGCACTGACTATCATGTCCATTGTGTTTACATTTCAAATGACAGCAAAACATTTTGCTTTGATTTCCTCTATGATTCACAGTTTCATTTTCCATTTTCGTTGTCACCATTCTTGTTGTCCCCCTCCTTACCCTCTGTTCGGTCATGTGCATTGGCAAGCATTCGAAAATGTCAATTGTACGAATGTTCTATATATTTTGAACGACAACAATAATTCATCGCTGCGCGTGCTCTCCATCAATGTATTCATATGATATTGCATAACATTAAGCAAAATGGGGCTTTTGTTTTTAGCTATCTAAGAGCATTTCATTTATGTCGCATGAGTGCGTTTTATTTATGCATTTGAAAGTTGTGTGCAAATAATGCAAACACTGGAAAAAGTATATCATAAGATGCTTTTCAGTTTTGCAAACTTCAGGCCTGAATTGAGTGAAGAACGGCGATTGTTAATCGGGCTAGCAGACAGCATATGAAGAGATGTTCGAAAATCTAGATATATGAAACAAAAATCAAAAATGTTGCCAAAAAGTATCAGATTTACTTATATACATGCTAATAATTTTATAATATTTTTTTATAATATTAAGAAAATATGTGAATGTATATTAATTTTATCATGAAGTTGGAAAAGCAAAGAAAAAAGTATACATATTCTTGATCAGCATGATGGGGAGACTCGATATAGATATGCCCGTCTATCTGTTTATCCGCCTATACGATTGTTTGATTAGACCCCGGTATATCAGTGATTCATTTGGATTTGGATTAGCTTCAGTTTGAACAGCCATATAATCTACCTAAAAGCTGTCAAGCAGCTTAATAAATGTTCAAAAAATTACAAAACAAATAATCATTTTGAAAACCAAATTGTAAGCGGATTGGAAAATCCAAGACTGCCTTGCAACCATGCTTACTATAGCCAACACGCCACCAAATTAAGAGAGCTGAAAAGCTGGAAAGAACTTTAATAACAAAGGAACAACGCAACCATAATGCAAGAAACTAATCCCAGCGTCGTCAGGGCTTCCGAGTTCATGCCACGGAACGGGAATGGAATACAGTAGCCTGCTCACGTGCTAAAGAGGACCTGCTAGTGCGAGAAGTAAAGAAGTAAATTTCAAATGACTGCTGCCCTCTCTTCTCGCCGAATAAGTCTTACATATCGTGGTGTCTCTCAGTGAAGCTGTGAACGAAGTGAAGCAAGAAATGTTAAGTAAAATTACATATTTGTTATATATTTATAATGTGAAAGGTAGAAGCTTCAGTAGTTATTATTACTTACTAGGAATTAATATCTTATTACTGAACTTTATGAATTTGCTAGAAATATATCTTATTTTTTAAAGAAATATTTATAGATTTGAATTATATTTTAAAGTAGGAATTTCTATATTAAAAATTATAAATATTTAGCAGTGGAAATTTTACTAAAATTTTTGAATTTGTTACAAGTCTTTCTTGAATAGAGAACGTTGTTCTGAGACTCGGTAACAAATTATTTTAAAATTATGCTTAGAATTTGTTTAGAAAATGGCGTTAAGAATAAAAAATGATTGTTATTTCTAAATGTATATTATTTTGCAACTCTTTTGGCGTCCTAAACCGCCATAATAGAGCTACCTAACTAATACTATCAAATAATTTCTCAAAAGCAGCATGGCGTAGAGATAAGTTATTCGACTGATGTCCTGAAACAGTTGAGTACCAGTACGACAGCCTAGGAGATCAATTTCTATTTCTATTTAATGAAAGACTTCAGATATAACCCATTAAAGGAATACTAAAAGAAACTGACAGCTTTATTTGTTACAGTTTTATTTCATTAGCTTAAGAATTTAACTTTAAACTTCAAATTGACTAGGTTAGTGATTGTGCCGGGTTGAGCTTTGGGTTCAAAGTATCAAAGTTGATAGCAAATTTCTGATTTTTAATTTAAGTTTAAGTTGATTCTCTCAGCAGATATTTATTTGAATTTTTGATTGATATCGTTTGAGAGTATATAGAAACTATGCCAGCCACAATTAGAATGCGACCTGTTCAGCCGGTTTACAGCATTCAATAAAATTCTTGCAGCGACATCAGCATCTTCACTTTCGTTGTGTAGGTTTGTTGGCAAGACAACTTTTACCGATGCTGCTGCCACTTCTGCCATCTTCTCATGCCTCAATGTGGCATTGAACTTTGCAAAATACTTGGCAGAATTCTTGCATTCTCGCATCTTAGCGAAACTTCTATACAAAAGGCGGTCAAACTAGTTTTTTTTTTGACCAACGAAAATGAAATGGAATGACTCGGTGCCTGTTTCTCGTCTCTGCGCATGTATATGGGAGTGTGGTACATGTTGCATGCCGCATGTGGAACTTAATAGCTGACAATATCATAAGAACTAGTTGGTATGGACTAATGCTGACCCACGATATTGCTCTGTGTATGCCCTTTGGGCGCATGCATATAAATGAGCAAACGCATTAAGTATACGATATGGTGTGTCTATATACCAGATGGATTTTGTGGCAACTTGGCAGTACTTGTACAATACGTAACATGGAAAACAATCAAATGACACAGCCAGAAGCTTAAAGGGAAACATGCAAAAAGCATGAACACTCTCATACACTCACACACACACACCCATACATAGGTATACAATCTGTGTGCAGACAAAAGATTGCCTTAGGTTTTGCCCATCCAAGCATACATACAATCATTGAATGGTCCTTTTGCGTGCGCCTGCTACGGTTAGCGTATACGTAATGTGGGCTGCGCCACCATGACGACTGGCGAGCGAACAACGTTGCTTTTGTTCAACATGACAAAGACATGACAGAGCAGAGCATGGCGGAGGCAGTGGCGGCGCAGACGCCAGCAGCGACATTGGCAGCAAAAAAAATGACGCTTTTTGTAATGCTCTTAATGCTTTCCGAAATTCAACTTGGATTGATTTATGACAAGAAGATGAAGAATAAGAAACGCAAGGATTTAGTTAAAGCTATAACTTCTACACCAAAAGAAAATAGAAAACAAGAAAGGAAGGCTAGCTTTGGATTATATACAATTCACATTGTAAACATTTGAAGCAAATTTGGTTTGATTAAGAAAAGAAAAGTTATGTTACTAAGTGTTCATTCCGGTCTGAATTGGATGAAACGAGAACTTAACCAGCGTTCAAATAAATGAAGCATCTGGTAGCATCAGGCTTGTAACTTTTTAGACTTCTGAGATCTTTGTGTTGAAACCAACAGACGGAACGACGGATTGCCCTTGTCATGCTGGTCAAGAATACATATACTTTATATAGTCGTAAAGGCTTCCTTGTGTGCAAACTTCCTGACAAAATGAATATACCATTTTTTGAATGGTATAAAAAACTGTAATTAATGCGTTGCCAAAAGGTAAAATACCAACTAACAACTTCATCAGCATTGGACTTCCAATTCCAAAAATTGTTTTATAGTACTAAATATTAGTTTATTTGACATTATTTCCTTAAATTTCTTCTCATACACTTTAAGATCAGCAAATTTGTTGAGTGTAGCTGGCTGACAAATCAATAGGCAGCTTTAAAGGTCACAGTGTTTTCATTGGGCTTATGGGTTAGGGTTTTCTAATTTGTGGTAGAAAGAAGTTATGAATGAGGGATTTGCACAACGCTGTCTTGGCCTTAAATTGATTGAGCTGGCGGGCTGTCGAGCTCCTTATGCTGTTATGCTGCTCCTGAAGTTGTTGCTTTGCCAGCATGATAAATGTTGCCTCTTAGATCATTTATATTAGCTTGACAAAACAAAATGGCAACTGTATAGGAAACCGTTACAGCGTCAGTTAAACATTCATCAATTTCATTAAAATTTGAATTTTAAATGGAAAGCAGAACAAAAGGAAAATTCTTAAAGTAAACATTTCGATACTTACCTATTCTATGGGTCTTTGTTGTGCTTTTAGCTCAATTGTGACAGGTTGCTTTTGTGAAAAAACTTCTCAACTGTCAGCAACACACATACACTTTTGTAGCTGATTTCCATAAACAAAAACTTGTTAATAATAGCAAAGCAGGTTGGAAAACTCAAACAGACAACTATGTACACTTCTGGAACCTGCGATAGGGATGGTGGAAAATATATAGGGCTGTGCCATCATAATTTTGAAATTAGCTGAGGAAAATGGAGCAAATATATAAACTTACTATTTAAGTATGCTTTTAGACCTGTGTAAGTTGCAAAGTTTGTATCAAAATTGATCTGCGTCTGCTTTTTTTTCATAAAACGCGCTTTAGATTGCAGAGGCAAAGATATTAAGCTATTTGTTTTGAATATGGTTTTGTTAATGTGTCGAAATTTCCAACCAATTGGCAGATTGATTGAAGTTTTTGGTCGTCAATGGGAAGGCGTAGTTTGGCTCAAGTGAAATATATATATATATATATATTTTATATTTTTTATATATATTTTAAATATATTTCATTTAAAAAGAAATATTAGTTTACAACAAGAATTTTCATAAAAAATATTTTTGTTTTTTCTTAGATAATTTTTTACCACACTACAATATATGCTTAGGCCAAACTCACATCACTGTTCCTATCCTAACGACAAGCAGCGTTTATATGATACACATATATATAATATATATCTATACAAACACACACACACACACCCACAGTCAGGCAAAAAGGCAAAGTTTGTGCTACAGCTTAGTTGAAAGTTTTTTGATTGAGTTCCTTGACAGAGCCTTACATACATAATTTACTTTGCCGTTAAGGTGTTTTCCTCCTTAAAGATATCATTCAGAAAGTTTTCTGTAGCCTGCTAATTGCTTAAGCTTACATAATTAGCACACAAATGCAAATGAATTCCAGCAGCCAGGCATAAATATTATTTGGCAAATGCCATGATAATGACAAGTGGCTGGCAAGATTCAGGACTAATTAGTTGAAAGTTAATTAATGGGCATGCCAACAAATAAAAAGAAAATAAATAAAATAACAAACATAAAGAAGTGAAAATGAAAATGTGTTCAGGCCGAAAAGTATGCTGCATAATTTGATGTGATTTTAATGCTTGACAATTTGCTGTTGATGTTATTTCTGCTTTTGCCAGAGATTTGCATAAACAAATGCAAATGAATGCTAAATCAGCGACAGGCCCAGGCACACAACCACCCACAGCCACGCCCCTCATGCCTGTGCATGTTTTGCACACACTAATAAAAAATGTGGAAGCCGTATTAAAATAAAATCTTAAGGAAAATAGTTATTTATTAGTATTATAGAAACATTTATTTCTGCTATAAAATATATAGTAAACCTTATTGTTATTATTAACCAAACTTTTCTCTAGTTAATCAAAATATTTCTTATTTCCAACTTTATAGTTAAAAAATTTTAGAAAAATATTTCTGGTAATGGAAAATGTGTTGCCTGAAATGAAAGACTTAAGTTGGAGTTTTGAATGCCTTAAAAAAGTTTTTATGGATTCAAATTATTAACAGAAACAAATTTCTATAAATCCTAAATATTGTATATATAATAATTAAAAAATATAGAATAAATATTTGCCACACGATTTTATTTATTAGATTTTTGGAATTTCTTTAATCTGTCTCCTAGAAAGTATTCTCTATTTCATAAGAAACAATTTTATTAATAAGACAACTATAAGAGTATCACTTTATTTTCAGGCACTTTATTAAGCTATTTAAAGGTCTTAGGATTTTTCTAAGTGCATTATTCCACTTGCTGTTTCTGCTTTCTGCTGCCTCATGAAAAGTTATGCTTCACATTGTAGCGAAAACTTTGCGAAGCGAAGCAACAGCAAGCATGTCTAAATATTTTCTTTCCCTTTTTTCTTATTTTGTGAAATGTCATATGCAACAATTTTTCAGCAAAAGTTTTAAAGCTTACAATTTCAGTTCGAGTAACTGTAAATATGCATATGATTAAATAACAGTTGATTTCTTTGTCGGGCTATATACTTATTTTCGTTTACGTCTCAATGCTTCTGGAATTCGCTTAACGCGGGCATGCAATTGATTCAGTTGGCAATTAATTGACCGCAGCGGACAAGAGATGGCATAATTAACTGAAATTGTTGAAATATTACATACCGTGTAATCAATATGATTAAATGACAATTATGGTTGTTAATTGTGAAATGCTTTTAATTGTTATTTCAGTTAGCACAGCTAAGAGGTGTAAAAAATATAAAGAATTCGTTTTTATATGAAATGTTTCAACTAGAAAGTGGTCGAATCATGTCGTTACAGTGCCCTATAATCACTTCACGGTAAGGGATTCTGATTTGACAATGCATGTCTCTTATTTTCATTGCCTGATAATCGCTATACATATAGTGATTTCACAAAATGTTTTCAAGCGCACATAAGTAGGCAACGCAAAGTTTTGCTCTGCACTAAAACACAATTGTTCCAACTGGCTGGGAAACTGGGAAATGCTGCAACAATGGCATGGCCACATTCCACATGCTGTAATTAGCCCTGGTTCGTTCAGTTCAATTAGCGTTGTTGCCAATGGCTACAGAATTAGCATCAGTGCAAAATTTTGTTTACTTCGTTGCAATGAAAATGCCATGTTGGGCTTGTGGGTGTGCGGCATAGCCGCAGCCGCTAATTTGCATATGAAGTTACACAAATTTTCAAACTAGATGCTGTAATATGGTGGATATTGTGGTATTGCGGACACAGATTTGTCATGAAAGTGTAGGCAACTGGGAGGGATTGCAATTACTGTGATAAACGAGGGTATTTTAATGGCTTTAAAGGTAAAATTTTGTTGGAGGCACTTCCTCAATAATTTTGACAGGTCCTTGAATATTCAACACCGCTAACGAAAGTTTTTGCATATTTTGGTATTGGTTAAAGGTATTATTTTGATATACTTGGGCCAAATCTCTTGGGTTTCTCGTTCAACTGCTCAAATAATGAACTTAACTTGGAGTGATTGCTAAAACTTCTGCCTCTTTGGAGTCATATCTGCTTTGGAAACTAATTGTTTAGAGATTTCTCTTATATTTTAAGACTACAAACGGATCCTTGTCTTGTCAAATATATTATATTTATGCAGAAATGAAAATTGACTACAATAGTTATAATCTATTGAAAGATTTTACCTATGAAAACCTGATTCATATTTTAGTATACAATTTGCAAGAAACTTCTTGACATACCCTTGGACTTACTGCACAGCCGTAGGCATTGAAGCAAAATTTGCAGCAATATTAAGAGTGTGTGTGAGTGGGTGTAACAGTAAATGCATTTTGCTTTAATTAAAAATTGTTCTCAACTCGTCTGGTGGCCATATGCAGCGCAGCAAGTATAATTCGATTGCCGCAGGCACAAAGGCTGCTGAAACGACGCTGAAAGGAACTGCACGCTTTCACAAACCAAATTGAATTTCCTTGCACAATATATACACATATATGCGAGCTTAAAGTGGCAATTGTCGCATCGATTTTGCCATAAACGACCATCAATGGCATCAATAGCATGTGTCGCTGTTCCCTGTCTATTGGCTGTCATGTAAGCGCTGCGCTAATGCCGCCACCATCATAAAACGCGCATTAAATTGCAATAAGCAGCAAATCCAAATCAACATCGCATCAACTGTCTGAACATTTTTTTAAAGATAAGGCATATCCCCGTTGACATAGCAACGTTAACGTCAATTATGTGGGCGTGGCAAGGATGAGTGATTGAAGCGCGACTGAACAAAAAACAAAAAAAATGTGAGCTAACAAAAACGTTGCAGACAAACGCTTAAACATTGTGTCAACTACATAGCCCGCAGCAAATATCGGCAACATCAGCGGCTGACACTTTGAAAGTAATCCGCTGGCAAAATGTTTGATTTATGTCAACGTGAAGCTGTCAAAAGTGGAAGAGGGAAGGACAAGGCAGGGACAATGGCGATGGCAATGGCAAACCGTCAGCCAGAACGCATAGAGTCAAAAATATTTGGATGTCGTCTGTGTGTTTCAGTTATATATGTGTGTGTGAAGAATGAACAGAGCCAAGTTCAAGTGGGCCAGTTGGGAATATGATTTTGAATGTTTTGAATTTGATTGACCATGCAGCTTTTCCGATCAATATATTTGGTCTCCAGTAACTTTCTTCAGACCACTTTCATGCCATAAAATCCCAATTATCAAACAACCAAAATATTTATTATTCTGAATTTGTTAACGAATATATATTAAGCATTTGTTAGTTAATATCAAGATGCTTAATTAATTCCTTTAGTTTCCGGCTGAATTGAATTGTCATCCTCGTTTGCAAGCCCGAAATACGACGACGCTCTGGTTTCCTTCAACTGTTTGCAATGGCTGGCCAAGCAACAGATGTGCTTAGTGGAGTTTTGAAATCTTTTAATCCTTCCTAAAACACCTCCTACATAGAAATCCATATGCTTATTCCCGCTTATAACTGGCACTGACCAAGGACAGACCTCCTCTTCAACAAAATGAAATCGAATTTGACTGTGGCTAAGCAGTATGCGATAAGGCTGCTCCTGGTAAAGACGCTTTAACAAATCCCGCAATGCACTCAACAACATGCTGAGTATGAATAACAGGGTTGAGGCCAATTCCTTATACTTTAACCTTTGCGCAGTTATCTCTTTCATCAAAATTTCCTAATTAATGGAAGTTATAAATGGTTTCAAAAGTGCTGCTAATGGTCGAACTGTCATTATATGAGAATATGGTTGCTATTATCATTAAATTTTATAATCTGAATTCTGAATACTGAAATCAAGGTATAATTTAGTTTTGAAAATTAATGCTTATAAGTATAACTTATGAAGTCATATAGCACGACGATTGAGGAAGGCTAACTTCGAAGCCTACATACCCTTGCATATATACAGCAAGAAAGGAGAACTACCTCAATCTTGATCAAATGATTTTGGCTCCGTAGGCCTCCGTTACATACTCATACTATACTCATCCTATACATTAAAGAACAATACTCTATCTTTACTTTTCATAGAAAGTTGCTGAAATATTTGTATTTCATGCATTAGAGTTAAAGCTAGTTAAACGATTATAATATTTGTTCTAAAGAAGAAAGTTATATGTTTATTTATCATCAAGACAAATTTGTATAACATTTTGCATTCTTTTTGGCGATTAACTTGCTATAAAACTGGGCGTCGATGAGATTGATTAGTTATATAAGTAGTTAAAGTTTCTACATTTAAATAACATCAGTATTTTGATAAGATTTATAATATGTTTCACAAATGCTCCGCTTGAAACTTTTCCCGCAAGTTGACTCAATTATTTCTGTCTGATCCTTTGCACGTGATCAATAAAACTCTCACAAAGAAACACAATCAATGCCAGACACAACCCTATTCCAAGGCAAGTCCAGGCAAACCACAAATCCTTTACTTTGAACTCTTGAAACGATGCATGCTCAAAGGGATCCTTCAGACTGATAATGCCCAATGTAATCATCATTCGTATCGATTGCTCTTGCCAATAGATGTTCAGCCCAGTTTCATGTGCGCGATGAATGAGTTGATTCAGGGGCTGTTCGTATATAGAATTCGCCTGCATGGGTACAGACAGCAGCAGAAAGTCACCAAAGACAAGATCATGATGATAGCAAACTGCAGGCTTTTGGAACACCTCTTGTAGATTCTTGAAGATAAACCAATCGGATGTTAACATAGAGAAGGCCTCTGACCCAATCTTATTACGTATAACATCCACCGGTCGCTTGCCATCAAAGGTGTTGAAATAGAAGCGTTCAGCCTCATCAAAATATATACTCAAATGACTCTGACTCAGTAACTCAAAGTTGGAGATTTCGCGCTCTGTGGGTCGCTTGGTTAGCAGCGTATTCAAATGAGCTGCATAAAGACTGCTAATCACCAGACCCATGATGAAGAGCAGTGCATGGGTAACCCTGGCACTGATCATATTCTGGGCACGCAGCTTAAACGATTGCCCAAAGATGCCCGAAATCATGCGCTCGTTAAACAAAAGATTCATCCAGTTTAAGCCCCTCCTCAATAGCAACCAGTCAAAGCTGGTGTCCAACAGTGTAAAGAAGACGTAGCCAGCGATAACTAAGCCAATCAATTGCGTATTCCACACTAATGTGTATACTTTGGCGGTGCTGATCTCCTGTGCACAAGGTACCATTACAAACCACTTGTTCAGTTCGTAGGGATATGAGAAGACGCCACTCGTATGGGGTGTCGATCCTTCATAGCCGCACAAGGTGATGGGAAAGCTGAGTGTGCCATTTAGCGTCATGTTGCGTAAAGCTATCAACGATAGATGCTCTCCTTCAACCAGTGGGCGCTGCCATTGCAAGGATATGTTGTGCAGCCTGGCAAAAGGGTGTAATAACTCGGCCATGTAACCTTCCACACGCAGCTGATCCGTTTGAGGATCTCTATAAACCAGTGAACGTCCTGAAAATTGATCGGGCAGTGTCAAAGCCACTTTGCCATGGAAATTGTTATCCCGTGTGAAGATGCGATTCTGTTGGGAACTTATGGCTAACCATTTGCTATCTGGCGAAAAGGATTGCAGCTGATAAGTCTGGTTATGGAGATTTGCAAGCTGAAGCAGCACAACGTGTTGGAAACTGAAGTGTTCAGCCATATCAGCTATATCGTTCAAGCCTTGACACTTCAGTTCTGTTTTGTACAGCAGAAGAAGTCTGACCTGGCGCATATTATGCAGATTTCTGTCCAAAGCTGACCACAACTCCATATCCAATTCACGGACTCCAGGAAGCCAAATGAGAGCCACCATTTCATTGTTGTAGCTACCTCTCACATATAAGTCCATATGCTCATTTCCGCATATAACTGGCACTGACCAAGGACCGACTTCCTGTTCTGTGGTATCAAATCCAATTTGACTGTGGCTAAGCAGCATGATGGTGTGATAAGGCTGCTCCTGGTAAATGCGCGTTAACAACTCCCGCAAGCCACTCGTACTGCTTGGAAGCAGCAAAGCAACCACTAACAACAACATGTTGAGGTAGAATAAAGGCAATGAGGCCCATTCCTTGTGTTTTAAGCTTTACAAGGTTATCTCTTTTATCTAAATTTGTTAATCGATGGGCGTTGTAAATGATTTCAAAACTGCTAATGGTCGAACTGTCAATGTAAGATAATATGGGTGTAATTATCCTTAAGAACTATAATCTAAATTGAGCCTTCTGAAAGCTATGTTAAATTCTGTACCCGAATTTTATATACCATTCACATTGCAAATACATATACATATATCCAGTTATTTCACAGCCATATGAAAAGCTGCACGAGTTGTCATACTCCATAAGACGGGCAAGCCAAATGATAACCTGGACTCCTTCTGACCAATCAGCTTGCTTCCGATTTTGGCAAGATCCTCTAGCGATGCATTCTGCTAAGGATGTTGGCCTCTGAGGCAGTCAGAAAAGCCATCCCATGGTTCCAATTTGGGTTCAGACTCGGCCACGGCACCCCTTAGCAACTCCATAGAGTCGTCAACCACATTCTCAAAGGATTTTATGGGAAGCAGTACGTGGTGGCTGGTTTCCTACTCTTCAAACTGAGGGCTCTCCCTCGTAGTGGTCCAGTAAGGAGTCTGCTTTGGCTCAAGCACATCCGAGCCGGTGTGCCACAAGGCCGTGTGTGGGGCTGCGCGCCAACGGAAACTCATGGTGTGCACTTTCGCTGATGACACAGCTATCCTGACCAGGGACCCCTGCATCTACTCAGCCACAGATATGCTTCAGACATACCTGGCAATTGGCGTGCAGTTGGAACATCAAATGCGCCGCAGTAATCGCTCAGGCGTGATTCCTGCCCGATACTCTTCCTCTATGATGAGCTCCTCACCTCAATTACGGACTGGTGCGGATGAACAAGAGAGATCCAGGGGGATGTGGGCGTGCCCATAGTCGGTGACGCCATTAATAAACAGTCGCCAAGCTACCTCGATGGGCTTGCCAACCACACTAACAACATTGCTGGGCAGCTAGTAAGAAGACGCGGGCGACAACACGCAGGAGGACCTGTAGCATGGCGTCGTTTAATTGAATGAAATATATAATATATTCCTTCAGCATAAGTTGCCCAATAAAGTAACAGTAGCTTCAAGATTTGTAACATTGTTTTTATTAAAAATGTATCTGATCCGGATAAAATTTGATCAGTTGACCTGGAGGCTTCTAAAAGTATATTCAATTTCGACAAAAACCCTAAATATGTTGTCAAACTGAAACTGGCGGGCTTATGCTGATAAATGTTATAGTTATCCCTTTTGGATATGCAAGCTTAGCAGCCTAGCAGGTTTGTAGATTTTTAACCTCACTCGCACAGAAGGAGGCGTTTCCAAGTATATTTATATATTTATAAGATTTTCTCATAAGAATTGGTCTGATGAATAAAGACCCAAACGTTGTTTATTTTAAATGTCTGTGCCTTTTCATGCGATCAATGAGTATCTCACAGATAAATGCAATGAAGGCCAGACTCCAACCAATTCCAAGGCAAATCCAGACAAAGCCCAAATCTTTCACTTTGAATTCACGAAACGATGCATGCTCAAACGGATCCTCCAGACTGATAATGCCCAATGTAATCATTTTGCGTATCGATTGCCCTTGCCAATAGATGTTCAGCCCAGTGTCATGTGCGCGATGAATGAGTTGATTCAGGGGCTGTTCGTATATAGAATTCGCCTGCATGGGTATAGACAGCGACACAAACTGACCAAAGACAAGACCATGTTGATAGCAAACAGCCTGCTTTTGAAACAGCTCTTGTCGCTTCACAAAGATGTTCCATTCGCTACTGAGTATGGCAAAGGCCTTAGACATGTTCAGAGTGTAACGTTGTGCATAAAAATCTTTGGTTTCGAGATATTCAATCTTAGAACGAATTACGTCCACGGGTCGTTTGCCAGAAAAACTATTAAAATAGAATCTTGAGGTGTTATCAAAATGGATGCTAAGCTGACTGTGACTAAGGTCTTCAAAATTGGAGATCCCCGGTTCAGTGGGGCGCTTCGTTAGAAACGTTTTCAGTCGGGCGGCATAAAATGTACTAATTACAAGTCCCACCAGGAAGAGCAGAGCATGAGTAACCTTTGAGCTAAACATGTTGACGCCGCGTAGTGTGAACGATTGTCCCAATATGCCCGAAATCATGCGCTCATTTAAGACAAGATCCATCCAGTTTAAGCCCCTCCTCAATAGCAACCAGTCAAAGCTGGTGTCCAACAGTGTAAAGATGACGTAGCCAGCGATAACTAAGCCAATCAATTGCGTATTCCACACTAATGTGTATACCTTGGCGGTGCTGATCTCCTGTGCACAAGGTACCATTATAAACCACTTGTTCAATTCGTAGGGATATGAGAAGACGCCACTCGTATGGGGTGTCGATCCTTCATAGCCGCACAAGGTGATGGGAAAGCTGAGTGTGCCATTTAGCGTCATGTTGCGTAAAGCTATCAACGATAAATACTCTCCTTCAACCAGTGGGCGCTGCCATTGCAAGGATATGTTGTGCAGCCTGGCAAAAGTGTGTAATAACTCGGCCATGTAACCTTCCACACGCAGCTGATCCGTTTGAGGATCTCTATAAACCAGTGAACGTCCTGAAAATTGATCGGGCAGTGTCAAAGCCACTTTGCCATGGAAATTGTTATCCCGAGTGAAGATGCGATTCTGTTGGGAACTTATGGCTAACCATTTGCTATCTGGCGAAAAGGATTGCAGCTGATAAGCCTGGTTATGGAGATTTGCAAGCTGAAGCACCACAACGTGTTGGAAACTGAAGTGTTCAGCCATATCAGCTATATCGTTCAAGCTTTGACTTTTAAGTTCTGTTTTGTGAAGCAGCAGAAGTCTGACCTGGCGCATATTATGCAGATTTCTGTCCAACGATGACCACAACTCCATATCCAATTCACGGACTCCAGTAAACCGAATGAGAGCCACCATTTCATTGTTGTAGCTACCTCTCACATATATGTCCATATGTTCATTCCCGCGTATAACTGGCACTGACCATGGACCCAGTTCCTGTTCGGTGCTATCAAATCCAAATTGACTGTGGCTGAGCAGCAAGATGGTGCGATAAGGCTGCTCCTGGTAAATAAGGGTTAACAAATCCTTCAATCCACTCGTACTGCTTGGAAGCAGCAAAGCAACCACTAACAACAACATGCTGAGTTGGAATAACTAAAATAGGGCACATTCTCTGGATTTTAACCTTTACGCAGTTACCATTTATATCGAAAAATGCTAATTAGTGGCTGGTATAAAGGATTTCAAAAGTGCTGCTAATGGTCGAACTGTCAATGTAAGATAATATGGGTGTAATTATCCTTAAGAACTATAATCTAAATTGAGCCTTCTGAAAGCTATGTTAAATTCTGTACCCGAATTTTATATACCATTCACATTGCAAATACATATACATATATCCAGTTTTTTCGCAGCTATATGAAAAGCTGCACGAGTTGTCATACTCCATAAGACGGGCAAGCCAAATGATAACCTGGACTCCCACTGGACAATCAGATTGCTTCCGATTTTGGCAAGATCCTCTAGCGATGCATTCTGCTAAGGATGTTGGCCTCTGAGGCAGTCAGAAAAGCCATCCCATGGTTCCAATTTGGGTTCAGGCTCGGCCACGGCACCCCTTAGCAACTCCATAGAGTCGTCAACCACATTCTCGAAGGATTTCATAGGAAGCACTTTCACGTTGCGCACTTTATTATTAACAGCAGTAGTCGCTCAGGCGTGATTCCTGCCCAATATGCTTCCTCTATGATGAGCTCTTCACTTCAATTACAGACTGGTGCGGATGAACAAGAGAGGTCGAGGGGGATGTGGGCGTGCCCATAGTCGGTGACGCCATTAATAAACAGTCGCCAAGCTACCTCGATAGGCTTGCCAACCACACCAACAACATTGCTGGGCAGCTAGTAAGAAGACGCGGGCGACAACACGCAGGAGGACCTGTAGCATGGCGTCGTTTAATTGAATGAAATATATAATATATTCCTTCAGCATAAGTTGCCCAATAAAGAAACAGTAGCTTCAAGATTTGTAACATTGTTTTTATTAAAAATGTATCTGATCCGGATAAAATTTGATCAGTTGACCTGGAGGCTTCTAAAAGTATATTCAATTTCGACAAAAACCCTAAAAATGTTGTGAAAGTGAAACTAGCGGGTGTATGCAGAAGGAGACGTTTCCAACTATATTTATTAGCAAGATTTTAGAAGTTTTAGAGGTATCCAGATACCTCTTATGGCTGTACTTGGTTGGTTAACTTCAATATTTATTCGAATCTGACCCGATTTTGTTTACCAAACCAACCAAATTCGGTTTGTATCGGTTGCGACTGAAATATAAGCTTCGGCTTATAAGCTTCAGCTTTAATTTCTTGTTTTATTTGCAATCTATGACTTAAAGGTAGTGTAATATATATAGTATGTATTATTAGAGAAGAAAAGCTCCTCGACCTGAAGAGAAAAAACTGACACCCGGAGGATTTTCTCATAAGAATTTGTCTGTCTCTTACCATAGATGAATAAAGACCCAAACGTTGTTCATTTTAAATGTCTGTGCCTTTTCATGCGATCAATGAGTATCTCACAGATAAATGCAATGAAGGCCAGACTCCAACCAATTCCAAGGCAAATCCAGACAAAGCCCAAATCTTTCACTTTGAACTCTCGAAACGATGCATGCTCAAACGGATCCTCCAGACTGATAATGCCCAATGTAATCATTTTGCGTATCGATTGCCCTTGCCAATAGATGTTCAGCCCAGTGTCATGTGCGCGATGAATGAGTTGATTCAGGGGCTGTTCGTATATAGAATTCGCCTGCATTGGTACAGACAGCAGCAGAAAGTCACCAAAGACAAGATCATGATGATAGCAAACTGCAGGCTTTTGGAACAGCTCTTGTCGCTTCACAAAGATGTTCCATTCGCTACTGAGTATGGCAAAGGCCTTAGACATGTTCAGAGTGTAACGTTGTGCATACAAATCTTTGGTTTCCAGATATTCAATCTTAGAACGAATTACGTCCACGGGTCGTTTGCCATAAAAACTATTAAAATAGAATCTTGAGGTGTCTTCAAAATGGATGCTAAGATGACTGTGACTAAGGTCTTCAAAATTGGAGATCCCCGGTTCAGTGGGGCGCTTCGTTAGAAACGTTTTCAGTCGGGCGGCATAAAATGTACTAATTACAAGTCCCACCAGGAAGAGCAGAGCATGAGTAACCTTTGAGCTAAACATGTTGACGCCGCGTAGTGTGAACGATTGTCCCAATATGCCCGAAATCATGCGCTCATTTAAGACAAGATCCATCCAGTTTAAGCCCCTCCTCAATAGCAACCAGTCAAAGCTGGTGTCCAACAGTGTAAAGATGACGTAGCCAGCGATAACTAAGCCAATCAATTGCGTATTCCACACTAATGTGTATACCTTGGCGGTGCTGATCTCCTGTGCACAAGGTACCATTACAAACCACTTGTTCAATTCGTAGGGATATGAGAAGACGCCACTCGTATGGGGTGTCGATCCTTCATAGCCGCACAAGGTGATGGGAAAGCTGAGTGTGCCATTTAGCGTCATGTTGCGTAAAGCTATCAACGATAGATACTCTCCTTCAACCAGTGGGCGCTGCCATTGCAAGGATATGTTGTGCAGCCTGGCAAAAGTGTGTAATAACTCGGCCATGTAACCTTCCACACGCAGCTGATCCGTTTGAGGATCTCTATAAACCAGTGAACGTCCTGAAAATTGATCGGGCAGTGTCAAAGCCACTTTGCCATGGAAATTGTTATCCCGAGTGAAGATGCGATTCTGTTGGGAACTTATGGCTAACCATTTGCTATCTGGCGCAAAGGATTGCAGCTGATAAGCCTGGTTATGGAGATTTGCAAGCTGAAGCAGCACAACGTGTTGGAAACTGAAGTGTTCGGCCATATCAGCTATATCGTTCAAGCCTTGACACTTCAGTTCTGTTTTGTACAGCAGAAGAAGTCTGGTATTTCGCATATTATGCAGATTTCTGCCCAAAGCTGACCACAACTCCATATCCAATTCACGTACTCCAGTAAACCGAATGAGAGCCACCATTTCATTGTTGTAGCTACCTCTCACATATATGTCCATGTGTTCATTCCCGCGTATAACTGGCACTGGCCAAGGACCGAGTTCCTGTTCGGTGCTATCAAATCCAATTTGACTGTGGCTGAGCAGCAAGATTGTGTGATAAGGCTGCTCCTGGTAGATACGGGTTAACAAATCCTTCAATCCACTCGTACTGCTTGGAAGCAGCAAAGCAACCACTAACAATAACATGTTGAGGTAGAATAAAGGCAATGAGGCCCATTCCTTGTGTTTTAAGCTTTACAAGGTTATCTCTTTTATCTAAATTTGTTAATCGATGGGCGTTGTAAATGATTTCAAAAGTGCTAATGGTCGAACTGTCAATGTAAGATAATGTGGGTGCAATTATCATTAAGAACTATAATCTAAATTGAGCCTTCTGAAAGCTATGTTAAATTCTGTACCCGAATTTTATATACCATTCACATTGCAAATACATATACATATATCCAGTTATTTCACAGCCATATGAAAAGCTGCACGAGCCGTCATACTCCATAAGACGGGCAAGCCAAATGATAACCTGGAATACTACTTGCCAATCAGCTTGCTTCCGATTTTGGCAAGATCCTCTAGCGATGCATTCTGCTAAGGATGTTGGCCTCTGAGGCAGTCAGAAAAGCCATCCCAAGGTTCCCATTTGGGTTCAGACTCAGCCACGGCACCCCTTAGCAACTCCATAGAGTCGTCAGCCACATTCTCAAAGGATTTTATGGGAAGCAGTACGTGGTGGCTGGTTTCCTACTCTTCAAACTGAGGGCTCTCCCTCGTAGTGGTCCAGTAAGGAGTCTGCTTTGGCTCAAGCACATCCGAGCCGGTGTGCCACAAGGCCGTGTGTGGGGCTGCGCGCCAACGGAAACTCATGGTGTGCACTTTCGCTGATGACACAGCTATCCTGACCAGGGATTCCTGCATCTACTCAGCCACAGATATACTTCAGACATACCTGGCAATTGGCGTGCAGTTGGAACATCAAATGCGCCGCAGTAATCGCTCAGGCGTGATTCATGCCCGATACTCTTCTTCTATGATGAGCTCCTCACCTCAATTACGGACTGGTGCGGATGAACAAGAGAGATCCAGGGGGATGTGGGCGTGCCCATAGTCGGTGACGCCATTAATAAACAGTCGCCAAGCTACCTCGATGGGCTTGCCAACCACACTAACAACATTGCTGGGCAGCTAGTAAGAAGACGCGGGCGACAACACGCAGGAGGACCTGTAGCATGGCGTCGTTTAATTGAATGAAATATATAATATATTCCTTCAGCATAAGTTGCCCAATAAAGTAACAGTAGCTTCAAGATTTGTAACATTGTTTTTATTAAAAATGTGTCTGATCTGGATAAAACTTGATCAGTTGACCTGGAGGCTTCTAAAAGTATATTAAATTTCGACAAAGACCCTAAAAATGTTGTGAAAGTGAAACTAGCGGGTGTATGCAGAAGGAGACGTTTCCAACTATATTTATTAGCAAGATTTTAGAAGTTTTAGAGGTATCCAGATACCTCTTATGGCTGTACTTGGTTGGTTAACTTCAATATTTATTCGAATCTGACCCGATTTTGTTTACCAAAGCAACCAAATTCGGTTTGTATCGGTTGCGACTGAAATATAAGCTTCGGCTTATAAGCTTCAGCCTTAATTTCTTGTTTTATTTGCAATCTATGACTTAAAGGTAGTGTAATATATATAGTATGTATTATTAGAGAAGAAAAGCTCCTCGACCTGAAGAGAAAAAACTGACACCCGGAGGATTTTCTCATAAGAATTTGTCTGTCTCTTACCATAGATGAATAAAGACCCAAACGTTGTTCATTTTAAATGTCTGTGCCTTTTCATGCGATCAATGAGTATCTCACAGATAAATGCAATGAAGGCCAGACTCCAACCAATTCCAAGGCAAATCCAGACAAAGCCCAAATCTTTCACTTTGAACTCTCGAAACGATGCATGCTCAAACGGATCCTCCAGACTGATAATGCCCAATGTAATCATTTTGCGTATCGATTGCCCTTGCCAATAGATGTTCAGCCCAGTGTCATGTGCGCGATGAATGAGTTGATTCAGGGGCTGTTCGTATATAGAATTCGCCTGCATGGGTATAGACAGCAGCAGAAACTGACCAAAGACAAGATTCTGTTGATAGCAAACAGCATGCTTTTGGAACAGCTCTTGCCGCTTCACAAAGATGTTCCATTCGCTACTGAGTATGGCAAAGGCCTTAGACATGTTCAAAGTGTAACGTTGTGCATAAAAATCTTTGGTTTCGAGATATTCAATCTTAGAACGAATTACGTCCACGGGTCGTTTGCCATAAAAACTATTAAAATAGAATCTTGAGGTGTCTTCAAAATGGATGCTAAGATGACTGTGACTAAGGCCTTCAAAATTGGAGATCCCCCGTTCAGTGGGGCGCTTCGTTAGAAACGTTTTCAGTCGGGCGGCATAAAATGTACTAATTACAAGCCCCACCAGGAAAAGCAGAGCATGAGTAACCTTTGAGCTAAACATGTTGACGCCGCGTAGTGTGAACGATTGTCCCAATATGCCCGAAATCATGCGCTCATTTAAGACAAGATCCATCCAGTTTAAGCCCCTCCTCAATAGCAACCAGTCAAAGCTGGTGTCCAACAGTGTAAAGATGACGTAGCCAGCGATAACTAAGCCAATCAATTGCGTATTCCACACTAATGTGTATACCTTGGCGGTGCTGATCTCCTGTGCACAAGGTACCATTACAAACCACTTGTTCAATTCGTAGGGATATGAGAAGACGCCACTCGTATGGGGTGTCGATCCTTCATAGCCGCACAAGGTGATGGGAAAGCTGAGTGTGCCATTTAGCGTCATGTTGCGTAAAGCTATCAACGATAGATACTCTCCTTCAACCAGTGGGCGCTGCCATTGCAAGGATATGTTGTGCAGCCTGGCAAAAGTGTGTAATAACTCGGCCATGTAACCTTCCACACGCAGCTGATCCGTTTGAGGATCTCTATAAACCAGTGAACGTCCTGAAAATTGATCGGGCAGTGTCAAAGCCACTTTGCCATGGAAATTGTTATCCCGTATGAAGATGCGATTCTGTTGGGAACTTATGGCTAACCATTTGCTATCTGGCGAAAAGGATTGCAGCTGATAAGTCTGGTTATGGAGATTTGCAAGCTGAAGCAGCACAACGTGTTGGAAACTGAAGTGTTCAGCCATATCAGCTATATCGTTCAAGCTTTGACTTTTAAGTTCTGTTTTGTGAAGCAGCAGAAGTCTGACCTGGCGCATATTATGCAAATTTCTGTCCAAAGCTGACCACAACTCCATATCCAATTCACGGACTCCAGTAAACCAAATGAGAGCCACCATTTCATTGTTGTAGCTACCTCTCACATATATGTCCATATGTTCATTTCCGCGTATAACTGGCACTGACCATGGACCCAGTTCCTGTTCGGTGGTATCAAATCCAATTTGACTGTGGCTGAGCAGCAAGATTGTGTGATAAGGCTGCTCCTGGTAGATACGGGTTAACAAATCCTTCAATCCACTCGTGATGCCGGAAAGCAGCAAAGCAACCACTAACAACAACATGTTGAGTTGGAATAACTAAAATAGGGCACATTCTCTGGATTTTAACCTTTACGCAGTTACCATTTATATCGAAAAATGCTAATTAGTGGCTGGTATAAATGATTTCAAAAGTGCTGCTAATGGTCGAACTGTCAATGTAAGATAATATGGCTGCAATTAACATTAAGATGTTTAATCTGAATTCAGAATACTATAATCAAGGTATAATTTGAAACATAAAACATGAATTTGTATAACTCAGCCAGTGAGGAACTCTAACTTCATGTACCCATGGCTTTCATACCCAATGTGTCCTACAGAAACCAACCCGATCTTGATCAAATTACATTTGGAAAAGCTTGTAAACAGCAAAAGAAATAGGCGTCAGAGAAACCATACACATACTCGCACATACACTCATATATATATATATATATACTTAAATACATAAATCACATATACACATCATACATATTCCAATTTGTGGGTATGAGATAGACCAAGAGAGATAGAGAGAGAGAGAGAGACAGAGCATTCGGTAGTTTACTTCGATTAAGTACGAGGGCTCTTCCCTGTATATGAGAATTAAGCTGTGAACTGTGAGACAAGAAAATACTGGATATGGCTTTTGATGCTGATCAAGAACATATACACTTTATGGGGTCCTTCTATGTATTACAAATATCATGACTAAATTATAGTACCCCATGGAAGGATATAAAAATCGCGTGTGTTTTCGGATGCATTCATGCAGGGCTCTAGTATTAACTTTTATGTATACTCGATGTAGAGTTGCAACTGCAAATTTATGCAAAAGCACATTTACTTGCTGAGTGAGCATATTCGCCTTAATTTTAAAGCATCCTGCCTTCTTCAACGATGAGTTATGTGTCCTCAGACCAAAGTTTATTTATTGATGCATGCAAAAGCTATTGTTGAAACTCCTCTAATTGTTTCAACTATCAAGAGGAAGTGACTTGAACTACATATTTGTCTAACTGTCAAGACAAAGCTGTGAATATGCACACACGCAACTGCATTTATCTTGTTTGCAAATTCTATTTGCCTTGTCAAATATCGATATCAATTCAGTTTCCTTGTGGGACAACTGTGAAATTGATGCACTTCAATGTAAGCTGAATGCAAAATGTTTGAACAATTTAATATTCTGTCTTTAAGGGCAAATGAGCATAATAAATTTGAGCAGATTTTCGAATGGCTTTTAAGAATCTGACTTGGAACTTGGTTCAGCAATGGTGCGAAATGAAGCAAGGTTGCTTTGTCCTTATTTCGGTATTGAGAAAATATAGTCATTATCTTTACCATTTCTAAGATTTTGTATTTATATATGATATGAGTATATGATATGATTACTCTCACTCAGGGCATTATTTTCCACTTACCAATGAACACTCTCGACTTCTATAGTTATCCTTTAGCTATTGATGGTCATATTTTATCCACCCACTCTGTCTGACTGCATTTCAACGTACCTTTATAAATATTTTACACTGATAATTTGTGTTGGAAAAACTTTAATTGCTTGCTCATGAAATATGCAATTATTTTTTGTTCTTTAAATCCGTAATACACACACACATACATACTCACACACACACATATGTAAATATTTAAGCATTTCAACATTTTCAACGACAACGTTGTGTGCGGCGCTAAAGTTAAAGCTTTGCCTACAAAACTTTTCAAAAACTTTGCTCCACATACTTCCCCTTAGCCGCCCTGTAAATACTCCGCAGCTACAACTTATAGACCCTAGTCTCGACACTTGATGTTTTCTACATTTGCACTTTCATTTTTTGTGCCATTTGCTGCTGCTCCTGCTGCTGCTGCTGTTCTTTCAATTAAACAAGTTAAATGGGGAATGAAGGCAAAATGTTTTACGAGAAACCATGTGAAGGAAGGAGCCCGAGGAGGCATTCATTAATTTACACGCGAGTGCATATTTGATTTTTATTTTATTCATATTTTCTCTTGACAGCAGTCCTGGTTAAGGAATAGCAACGTTCGGGTGGTGGCAGGCTCTAGCTGTGGCAGCGACACGTAACTCAAAAGTGTCTGTTGAAAATGTATTTGCATAACGCTGTGGAGTTTCCTTCACGTCTTCCCTTTTCCACTTGGCGTTGACATGCATAAAATTGCAAAAGAATTGTTGCGAGCATAATTTATGCCCAGCCACGAGCACTTTTTGCGTTTTCCTTTTACTTACAATTGTGCAATGTGGCGTATGCGTAATGTAACATTAATTGTATTTATTTGCTTTGTTGATTGATTTTCCTTAGCACAGCTTACATTTTCATTTAGCTTTTGCCTTTGAGGCAACAAAGGAAAATTTACCATTCGTATTGGCGGGGTCAGACCCCTCAGAAAACCCAGCAGCTCGGCAATTACGTTTATCAAAGTCATTTGCCCTAAAGCCTGCCATGCCCATCCATAAATTATTGGCGAATTAAGCGAGTACGAGTGTGTGTGTGTGTGTGTGTATGTGCTGGCAAAGGCTATTGGTATTAATTTATTGGGTTTTATCTAATGTCAGGCCTTAAATTTTACATTTTTTTGCAATTATTTGGAGAACTCTGACTCCAAACTCTGACATAATATTTTTATACCAGTTTAACAATTTTATAAATTTTTTTTAAATTTTTAAACAATGTTTTACATCTTATTTAACCGATTTTTGCAGTGCATATTTTAATACCCATCGATTTTCATCAGCCTCTTTAATACAGTTAATGTATTCCATTATAAAATGGTTTTCCTGGCAGGCTGGCTGATGGGGCAACACGTGTTGAAAGTTATTAATTGATTTGGCTTTAAAGCCTGCTCAACAGGCTCAAAAAATTTACACACTTCGTGAGCCCTCTTCAAACTTTTGCCCGAGTGGTAAGCGGTTGAAAAAAAGTTTGCCAGCAGCCACTCTCTCACAGCATGGGCGTAGTTTGGTTCTGCGTCAAGTCAAATTTTGTGTAGTAGACTCTTAACACTCTTCATGTCATTCTTCATGTCAGTTCTGAAATCATTTAATTTGATTGAAAAATGTCAAGAGGACGCCCCTGTCTAAATGAATTCTTGACCATGCCTATGATTACTGGCACTGGTTGGTTGACGCCTTCCTAAGTAGGGTTTCTTAACGATTGTTACGACACAGTGTTAAATGACAAAGCAATGGCCAAGGCAAAGCAGTGGAAAAGTTGCCCCCAGAAGTAGGCAATGATTGAACGGATTTTGAGTGCGTCGGATTTGAAAGGCTGCAGGGATATACGAGTATTTGTTTGTTTATTTTGGTTGCTGCTGGCTTTTGGCCATAGGGCTGTTGGGCTGGTTGGCTCATTTAAAGTTTTGCCAGCCAAAAGTTTTCCGCATGTTAAGCTGTGTGAAAATTGTTTGCTATTTTGTGGATGCCATTCTGGGTTTTTGCGCTTTTTAATTAAAAAAGTGGCGAAGTGGCCAGCACGGAAAAGTTGGTAAGTGAAACACGTTTCATGTCGCTGGCTTAAACGCGACAGCCATTTCAACATTTTTTTTTTTTAATATATATTTTCCAACCACTTTCTTTTAGTTTTTCTTGTTTTAATTCTTGCTGAGCTAGAAAAAAGCAATTAAATTACTACAAATATTTGTGCAACGATTCGATTGCAATCTAGAGTTGAGAACTGATACATGATTACAGTGGAGACAGTCAATGTTCAAATCGTTGACCGTAGTCTAGTTGGCCTTACTATGAAGTAGAACCATTAGAGGGGACAAGCAATACAAGATGTTCCTTTGTGAGCAGGATATCTGATTCGAATGGGATATCTTATTAATATTATTACAGCTGTCGAAGTTGTGGATTCATTTTAAATATGTATTTGCCGATGTAAGAACACAAAAATGGGGGCTTTTGCAGACTGTTTTTCACCTGTGCAGAACTTTGAGGCATTACATCTCTTCAGAAGCTAAAAAGCTCTTTTCTTGTTTTTATCTGTCCATGTGTTCATACATATCATCCAGAATCTTGAACCGAATAGTTAATATCTCTTTAAAGAAATACTATGTTCTGGAATGAGCTGATAACTTTTCAAACACCCCTCGTTTACATACACACACACACACACACACACACACACAAATTATGCCTGGTCTAATCTATCCACTAGAGTTGAGTTGATCTGAGTTGTCCTTCATTTGCCAACGGTTGCGTTATGTTCCATTTCGTACCGTGTCGTGGCGTTGGTTGTTGCTCTATGGCGCATCCTTTGCGAGTTTGCGCTTGTTTGTCATCCTTTTTGCGGTCTTCTGTTGTTACCCGCTGATGCTGCTGATGCTGTCAGCATTCAAATGATTGCGGCCTTTGCATATTTCTCATGAATACTATTTGCAAACACACATACACACGCATACATAAACACACTCAGGCAAACAGCATCCGGGTTGAGTTATGTCTGGTACACATATTTTTGCAGATATGCGAGTGAGTTGTCTGCCAAACCTAAGCCACCGCAGCAAAGATGAGTTGAGATTGTGGCAGCCAGTAAGCCGCTACATATTTGGTTTATTTTGGCTATTTGAAGCGGAATTTAGTTGTAAGGTAGAAAAAAGAATATACGAAAATTTCCATTATTATGCATACATCATGTTGTCAACCTTGAAACTGGAGCAATGCCAACAAAAAAGGGCAGACGATATTGGGATTTGGGGTAAGTCCTATACAAAAGTTCAGCTTTCATGACCTCAACGTTGCCTGCATAGAGTCTGAATGGGTTTCTTTTTGGGTTTTGAAAAATTTTCAATGGGGAATAGCTTAGTTTGTTTGAACTTTTATTGGAGACTTTTACAATTTCAATTATTTGGAGCTTATATAGAAACCATTGGAGTGAGCCTTAGGAGGATAAGATAAGAAAACTAATCGAAAGAATGTGTATATTTCTTTAAGTAATTTACTTAGTTTTAAGTTTTTTTTAAAGATTAATTAAGATAGAGATTAGCAGATTGCACAAATGCTGTCTAAGTACACAGTCCAAATTTGCTACCAAACTATTATGCAAAATAGATGAATTTTGTTTCTAAGTGGATTTGGTGGAACAAGTCAATGTTATAGAAAATTTAGTTAAAAAAATCAGGAAAATTCGAAATCAATTTGGCCAAAATCACTCAGAAAATGTCATAAATATAACAGAACCTGAGACATTTTATAGATTAAGGTTTATTTTAGTAGAAGTATTATGACAGGCGATATTTCATATATATGTTAACCACCACAAGTAGTTAGTATAACAACAATTTCGCCAATGCAAGAAGAAATCTGATTCACATTGCCTATCAGTTTTGTCAGAGTAATAATGAAAATCCTATGCATCCCAATGTTATGACCTACCGATTGTGTACCCTTTTCTTTCACAAATTTAAAATAATTTTGAATTTGAATAATAACAAAAACAAGATATATACCATTCCTATCGTAAATATATAACAACGGTGTAATTTAACTTAACATTTCTGGCGCTTAGTTCGTTCATAGTTGCACGTAGCAACTGAGAGATACGATATTTAGGGCTCATTCTTTACTTCTACCACAAGCTGATTCTATTGCTATTGCATGCCCGTCGCGTTCCACAATACGATATGAACGACTCCTTCGGTGGGCAAAGTGGTCAGAAGTATTTTTGCAATTACTTTATTTCCCGCAAAAGCAAGATATTTCTTCATAGTTGTAGAAGAATATTGAATGTTCCAATACAATTTATGATATTTTTTCTTACTTTTTACAATATGTGTTAATCTCTTTGAAAAAAACAAGTTTTTATTGGAGAGCATTTTTGCTCTTGTTAATAAATTCACTCTATGCAAGCTAAGTGATATGATATCCAAACTGAATTCAAACCGATATAAGGAGCATCTGGTGAAAATTTCAGCTCTGTAGCTTTTCTGTAGACTTATGAGTTTGAAGCAAACAGACGGACAGACGGTCATACGGACGGACATAGCTATATCGTATCCCCTCGTAATTCTGATCAAGAATATATATTCTTCATATGGTCGGGAATGCATTCTTCTGTGCGTTGCAAACATGAAGTTCATGAGACCAAATTCTTTTTTCAGGCTACATAAGGCTTTCGAATGTTGACAGGTATAAGATAGATATATAGATGATTTTAATAGATTAAAAACAAAACGATAAAAACAATTGATGAAGCTTTAAATCCTTAAAAAGCTTTTTATTTAATTAATTTAAAATATTTTAAAATGACTAAGGTGTAAAAGTATTTATTTTCTCTTAATCGGTCACAGCTGGCTTTTAAAAAATTTTATTTATGCATTTATTTGTTTCAAGTAAATTTGAAAAAATTATATTTTTTGTTAATTTCGACATTATTCGCTTGCTTAAGTATTCTTAATCATCATAATGTATTAATTAAATATTTAAACAAAGAGAGTTTCTCTCAGCAGTAGAAACAGCCGCTAAGCAAAACCAAAACAGAGACAAAAACTTGGCCGCAAAGCATTGCGAAGCACGTGTATTTGCTGCCTTGTGATTGGACAGCGGCTTTCGTTTTTCGCCGACGCAGAGCAGGAGAGAGCGAGCAAGCAATGTAAGAGCATGCGAGTATAATAAAGAGCGTTTGCCATAAGCCAAACTGGTTTGCGTTTGCTTGGGCAGCTGCAACCCTGTATGTTGTATTGCCCAGAGTGTTGTTCAGTGTGTGTTCGCGTTCGTCTTGCTTTAATGCTCAGTTGTTTTGTGTCGTTCTTAGTGGTCAGACAGGCGTATACGCAACGCAACGGCAAATACCAAGAGTTTCAAAATAACGTAAGATCTTCTGCATACCGGTTCGAATTGAGGTGTTTTTTCGGCGTCGGTTAACGTCGCGCACACGCACGTAAAGCTCATAATTTTTCAGTTAAAATTTATTATTAAATAAGAGTCCGATACCTGCAGCCCCCAACCATAGCCACATAATCTATGCATATCCATGTGCTTTGAATTTTTATGCTGATTATTGTCTCAGTGTGAGTGTGTGTGTGTGCTTAACCGCGGGTGTGTCTGTGTGGTGGCTGCACTGCATGGTCTATAAAACAAGTTTCTTGGCATTCTTCTTGCATTCTTTGTTCGTGTCGAAAGTGAAGTTCTTATACTTAAAACAAATCAAGCAATTTCCGTTTCGCACGCCAACACAAAAATAAGAAAAACTTGGCGAAATTATTAAATATTCATAAAAAGTTCCATGGCAACGTTTAACAAATAAAAGCAACAAGTCGGCGCCATTTGAACGTTTTTTTCTTTTTGACACAGCTAACAACGCTTGTGTGTTTATTAGTATTCAGCTAAGAGTTAAATACAACAACAACAACAAAACGACTAAAAAAGCCAAAAAAAAAATAAAGTTAAATAAGAACGTGTCTTCTTCATTTTGGTTTCCAAGAATTGGCAGTTAATTTTCAAAAAGGTAACCAAAACGCAAAGCGTAAGAAGGCGAAGACAAAGCTAAAGGAGAAGATAACTGATATAGATGCCTGCGTGCGTGTGCATAACTGTGAAACTATATACACATCTGCGGTAAGTTATGTGCCAGTTTTGTTTTATGATATTTTATGGCTAAGCATAAGTCTTGGGACAACCCATGGGCGGCCTTAAAACTCATTAAAAATGGAAAGTAACGCATAATTTCATTTTTTAATGAAAAAGATTCAGTAGAAACGAAATCAGATTGCAGCTAAAAGCAAACTTGTGCTTATACCAGACGTTCTAGATAGTTTTTGCATTTTGCAGCCACTTTATCTATATGTGTGGGCCAGCTTTTGTGTTTGTGCCAAAAATGACAGCGACGGCCATTAAGCTGGCCCACTGTTTATTATTTTTATAGAATATTACACAACAAATACAAAATATAGAAAATGAAAAAAGTTTGTAAAAGCAAGTTTTAGCTTTGCTGAAGTTTTTATACCCTAACTACATGTGCATTGCCATGATTGATTTGCACGGATTCAATAATAGTTTTTGTACTAAATGTGGTTCCACAATAGATTTCTAGCCGAATGAATTTGACTGAAACATATATATAGATATATATATTTAAGCAGCGTGCGGACAAGAAAGACATCTGATCTGGTAAAATAGATGTTCTTTTGCTCTTAATATTGCTAAACATTTGCCCTCCATAGAGACAGTGGAACAATGTTATTTATAAATAACTATTTTTTATTTAGCCACCCGTTTCCATAATTGTCAACTTAAACTAAAGTGATAACTAAATTCGACTTAATTAATAATGTTCGCCGAGGTCCAGGTGAACCAGATGGGTCCTGCGCAGCCATCTTTGGGTCTTCTGGCCTACTAAAAAGCCTTCTCATTAATGCTCACGCCAAGGTGATTGATTGTGATTGACAAGCAGAAGTTATGTTAAAAGTGTTTACTTCCTAATGGATGACTAAGCCCAGCACCTTGGGATTTCATTCATTTTTGTATAAGTCCCTGCATCTTAGCAGGCAACACTTGATTTACTAGGCTTGTTGTAGTTGTTGATCAACTATATAATGGGATTGTAAAGGTTACCTTTAAGATTCATGACAAGTTTAGAAAACGTCTTTTAGTGTTTTGAGATTTATGACAAATTTAGAAGAAAATCCTATCTTAAAGCCACGCAATGTTTGGTCCGTTCTAGGTTCAGGTTTTTTGAAATCGGCTAATCAGTCCTTGTACGTCATAGAATTTGGTATAAATCAATAAAAAAATAATAAAAATTTCCTAGAAAACCTGATTTTTTTGTATTTATTATAATTATAATTAATAAATAAAAGTTTGTATAGCTGATTCTGGGCTAGGTTCAACTGCCTTCTTTATGAAGCTCTTGAAGTGTAGGAAACCGTAGTCTTGTCCTACTAAGTAGAGTCTCTGCTGATCCAGTCAATGCAGCCGCTAAAATCTATTATAATCGCATGCTCATTTTTATAGAAATACGTTGCTTTGCCCAAAATGTAGTTGAATCATTCCTTGTCTTTCTTGGGACCTATTCTGAATGGGTTTGATTTTGTCTTGCATATATTTATTGTTATGGGGTTCCCTATTCTTAATGCTTTGTAACGTAGTCTGTAACTTATATATTTTTGTTCATTTCTTTTACCATAATTTCTGTCTTTGTGAACTTAATTTCATATTTTTCTTCTTGCTGCTGTTCTTTCACTCACAGCTTCTTCTTCCATAACCCTAACTATTCATCTGAAATCCTTATCCATCGACTCAAATTTCTCTTCAAATTGAATCAATTTGTTCAAATTTGTTTCTTTTGTGATGCAGATTCGTCTTGGTTTAATTAGGAGATTGCTTTTCATTTAACAATTTCCCATTGTCTGGTGAAGAAGACAAGGTCTTCGATTCTGATTGTTTCAGATCTCTGGTGACTTGCAGCCGTGACTAAAACCAAGAACATCTTTATACCATGGCAAATCTGAAATGTTGTTCTGGTCTTGACGACCAAATTGCATCTGCAAGCTATGAGATACATAACTGAGCTACATAAGGTACATATGGAAGCTTCCCATAATCAACGCTAAATTTGAGGGCAATGACAAAATTGCTGATAACTAAACAGCAGCGGCAGCAGCCTTAGCATCTCTCTCACTCTCTTTGCCTCTCTTTGGCGCTCATCGATCATTAATTTTGTTTTAGTTTCTGTTTTGCGTTGGCCATTTTATGGAGTCGGCAAGCCTCATGCAGCAGCTGGAAAAGTTCACGATTTATGCTAAGCAACTAACTAAGAAGAACTTTCAAGGTTAGGTCACAGCAACAGCTCAACAAATTCATCGAGTGTAGCACAAGCACATACATAGTTATGTATACCTTTTGCATGGTTAATGATTCCCAATGACGCGCGGTTCAATTAACATGAACAAACATTGACGGCTACCAAATGTTTCTTTCTCTCTATTCTTTTGGATTTGTTATTGTTTTTGCGTGTGGAAAATATTTAAGAAATTTTTCTTGTGCCCCTGAGAGGAAAGCCCTCATACAACAAGTAAAAACTGGCAGCCTACAACTTTTATTTGGCAATCGCTTTTTTTTTTTTTGCTCGTTCTAACCTAAAGATTTATGTTTGTGTGTAGCATTGGCTCAAAGTATCTCTCGGATGTGAACTGTGTATACATATATACATACATAAACACAAAGGTGTTTGTTTGTGTATCAGGCGGGGGGCTTGTATTCGGGGCGGCCACTGATGTGTGTATATGTGTGTGTGTTGATATGGCACCAAGTAGCACACAGGCGCTATTTATAGGCGCGTAACACATACGCAACACACATACCCCCACAGCATGTATCCTATAGATGCGAGCAAAAAAAAAAAACACAGAGAACTTTTTGCATCGTTGTTGCGGCGACTGCGACCGCTGTCTGGCCTGGCTGCTCATAAATATAAAAACAACGCGACAAAGGCATGACACTGCGCCAAATGAATGCGACAATCTGATCGAAGATCGCCACAAAGGAAGGTTGGAACTGCGACTGGAAACTGGAAAACAGATGCTCCCTCTGTCTCACTACGGCTCTAAACAACTGCAACTGCAACATGTTGCCTTTTGTAGTTCAACCTTGCCACTTATATCTATTGACTTTGAAGTAAAGTTTGTCAAGTTGCACAGCAAATAGTTACTGTGGCTAAACAAGGCTGTCACATAGTGAGCCTTGTTTTGTTTAAGCTTCCTATAGCTTTATAGAACCATGATGATGTACTTTGTACAGTCAACAATGGAAATGGAAATATGGTTATTATAATACTCATAGGACAAGTATGATACTTTTGTCTGATAAAATATTATACCCAAGTAACATAGGAATGTTCTGGTGTTGAATTTTTATATAATTGTATATCTGTTTATGTTAGGTGTTCCATAAAATACACAAAAACCTTTGCTTCTTTGGGCTAAGAATTGAAAAGAAACACTGCAGTAGAGTTGTA
Source organism: Hirtodrosophila duncani (assembly GCA_037043425.1). NCBI lineage: Eukaryota > Metazoa > Arthropoda > Insecta > Diptera > Drosophilidae > Hirtodrosophila > Hirtodrosophila duncani. The sequence goes on along the minus strand of JBAMBM010000834.1, from coordinate 550,132 downwards.
CTCCATAGATTTTTGTTTTGTTTTGCAATTTTATAATATTTTGCATTTTGTTTTTCTAAATACTTCTTTAAAATCGAAATTGCTTCGTAAAATGAAGTGGGTTTTTCTTATAAACATTGTTTTTGAAAAAGAAAGAAGGAAAAGAAAGTATTGATTTGACAAGCGCTTTGACAAACACCAGAAATTCAAGATGATAGCCTCATAGTCTCAATCGTTTTCTTTATATTATTAACAAAGAGTATGCGGGTTTCGTCATTTATTTACCTAACATATCTTGTTATTTCTTTGAAATCGAAAACAAGATTGATGCCAGGCTGGACCAGTTGGTACCCCAACAGCAGGAGAAGGTGAAGGCGAAGAGGCAATACCAGGCAGCCAAAGGAGACAACGCAGCTGGCTACACAAACTCAGCGGCATCGTCATCGTCATCGTTATCATCATCATCATCATAGGCATCATCATCAGCCGTCTGTCTATCTTCTTGTTGTTGCTGCCATCTCTTGCTCATAATTGCTGTTTATGTGTTTATTTGGCAGTTCAAAAAAAACATACCTCCATACCAAAAAATCTAAGCAATTTTCCTTTCAACTTTTCCGCATCGTTTTCGCATAGCCAACAAAATGTTCAAAAGCAGAAATGCGCAGTATTATTATTTCTTTTTATCCGCATATAATACCGATCAAAAGTCTTTGGAACTGAAACCAGTTTCATTTCGTTTTTGCAACTTGCATAATATGCAACAATTTGCTGCAAGTGCATGCGACGATTGACGATTTTGGAGGCTGCTGCTGTTGCTGCTGCGCCTGCGCAGTTTTCAACTCCAAAAACCGATTCGCTTGATTTCTGCTACGTAATTACCAAAGTACCAAGTGTATATGCAACTTCCAACAAAATATCGAAAAGCAAGAAAATAACAAGCAAAAAAAACTTATATTAGGAGAGAAGAAGCGAGGATACCCTTTCAGATCAATTACTTTCAGAGCAACAAAACGAAACTGTTTAATGGAAACCCACTTTCAGTCTATGCTCACAGGCCATGTGAAGACATATAATATAGCCATGTGAGGACATATATCGTAGACCTTTAGCTAGCTGTAAGAAATCGTCTAATTTCTCAAAGTATGAAAAACGGAAACGGAAACCAAAAAGGCGGACTTGCTCGCTCACTTTCGAAGATAGGAAAACTGAACAAAAAACTACATTTACCTACGAAGGGAGTTTTTAGTTATTCTTTAAAGAATGGAATATCATATTCCATAGCGAGAGCCGGGTAGTAATTATTATTATATCGACTGACTTTGTGAAAATCAAACAAAACCATAAAACCCAACTGCAAGAGTATAAAAATTAAAAAAAAAATAACTTGAAAAACAGCAAAACACAAAATTGCAGCTGACTGCAACTCTTGCTCACTCTGTCGCTCTGCATATATCTATCTCTGTCTGGGTGTATATGCAAGAACCGGAAAGGAAGTGAGCGTGTAAGTTACCAAGACTTTGACTTCAACTAGACCGAAAACCGGTTTGAACTGCTGCTGCTGAATGCTTCTTGGAAGCACGTCAGAGTCAGCTTCAGCTTCAGCTTCGACTTCAGCCAAGTCATTCACTTGCATGCGATACGAGTTTTTTCATTGTTTTTGTTGTTGCTGGGGCCTGAGTGCAAGACGCAAGAGCAACCGTAGCTTTTGTTTGATAGTGCGGGCGCAGAACGAAGACCAAAGAACAAGAACGAACCGAACCGAGGCATGAGGCAAAATATAAATGCTGAAACTCGATAGTTGCCCAGAGACAAGACGATATCCAATAGGTACATAGAACACAAAACACAGAAGAGACGTGCGTAAAGAAAGTTCTTGGACGTAGGTAGTATCTTGGCGGAGGAGTACGAAGCGGGCATGGGTTGGGCGCTAAGTGCTGGGCAGGCAATGCTAGAAAAATTGCATTGCCTTTGAGGTAAAGAGTGAAGTCATGACGACGCATGTGCAGCCTGCTTTGGAGGTACTTGAACTTGTATGGGCACATACATATGTGTGTGTCTGTGTGTGTGTATATATGTATGTATATCTTTAACTGCCGAACAGTGGCTAACAAAATGGCGATGTACTATGCCATGATATATGATTGTGGGCGACGAGGCGCAGGCATTGAACTTTGCTATATTGCCTGAGAAAACTATCAACAACTAGACAAAAGGCTTGAAAGTTTAAATTTGAATTGAGGAAGTGTGGCTTAGTTGAAGGCGAAGACCATAAATATATATCTCTACATCATCATCATCATATTGTACAGCTGTGTGTCAGAAATTGTGTGCAAATGCAACACTATAGAGCTATAAACTTAATAGTATATTAAGTTGAGAATGTAAAGTTGCAAATGGGTGTGTTAGTTTGAGGTAAATGTCAATGCTATACTCATTGATTTTAAGGACCTAGATGTTAACAGTTTTGTTTACAACTCAGCCGAAATAATAAATAATATTTCATATGATAATTTTATAAGATAATGTTTATGAATGATTGTTTGCCAGATATGATGAGGTTAGAGAAAATAAGTGTGGCCGGAGTAGAAGTGATTCGATTTATAGTGCTATGGCTCAACTCTCAGCACTCCAGTGGCCAGAGATTCTGACATTGAAATCAGATATTGAAACTAAGGTGGATTAAAATGGCTTTGCGGCCAGAGAACACGATATACAAAGAGCTAATTACCAGGAAAGGCTTATGGCTTGCATAATTTGAGGAATACTGATGTAGGTAAAGACGCCAGTACTAGCAAATCTGAGGGAAATGTACAAATTTAGGCGAGCTAAAAGATCAGGAGATTCAATTGTACCATAAATCAGTTGGTGCACAAATATCACCTCATGATAAACCTTGTGATTCAATAGCAAATCAGATCAAGTGGCATATTTCTACTTAAGTCAGATGGAAGTCGTAGGTTAGGATCCCAATGTAGACGGCGAAGAGCAAACAACAGAAATTGTTTTTCAGGCTATTTTCTCAAATATTGAGATTGAGAAAAATATTCTCTATGCATGCAACAAATAATACAATGTTGGTGTTGGATTTGCAGTCTAAGAATAGCATTAGCATTCGAGGAGCGGCGGACCACCATGATGAAAGCAAGAGGCAACAAAACTCAAGATTTCTCAATTCATTTTTGTGGATCTTTAAATGTTTTTCACTTTGAAACTCTTCAAAGACAATTATTGAGAAAATTAGTTATGTTATTATAAAATGTATGAAATTTGTTGTATAACTTGTAATGAACAATCCTGACAACTATCTCTAGCAGAAGTTCCTTTAACTCTTGAAAAGAAGATTAGTAAAATATTTACAAACAATTGTCTTATGCTAACTCTCCGTTTCTATTAAACTGTCGGAATGTCACAATATTTTGATATCTGAAATGCGTGGCTTTACATTGAAGTTCAAGTTGCCTCACAAATTTTCTTCAGCTCAACTTTCAGCATTAATCTGGCTGACCTTTTTTTGTTTGCCAGCAGCAGCAGTCGCAGTCGCAGCCGAAAAGCTGATTTTGGTTTTATGTCGCGCCCCAAAAAGTGTCAACTGCTTGCTACTCCACAAACCCAATGCCCTCCATTATTTGATTTTTGTTTTGTTTTTGGAGCGTCAGCTGTTTGCAATTTGAACTCAATCGACACCCAAATTGATAAGTTAATGTGCGACAGCGTCGAAAGAGTCGCCAAGTCAAGAGTCGGCAGCGGCAGCGGCAGGCATATCTTGTAAGTTGATTTTAAAATGCTGCCGCAGCATTTTCTTTCCATTGGCGACGGCAATGCGAGACCACGAAATGGAGAGGATAAACAAAAAAAAGTAAACATTAAAAGAAAAAACAAAGAAAGAAACTTTAGGCATTTAGCTGTTGTTTGTTGATTGTGTGTACACTGCAAGTGATAAGGGTATACTAAGCTTGATAGAGAGAAGGTCCTTGAATTGAGTTGCAAAAATAGAGATTATTTTGAGATTTGAGATAAGCCGTAGACAATATGGAAGATAGGGGAAAGCTTAAAGTTGAAATTGCTATTTTTTGTAAAAAGATATTTCTTGGAATTCCATGGAAAATCTAACTTATATATTCTTCATATGTTGAGACTCTGAGGTCACACTCTATAGTGGAGCTTACTATGAGGTTGGGCATTCTTATTTGGCTAAGGATAGCATCCAGTTTTCTAGGAAATCGAAATGAGTAAAAAAAGAAAAGGGTTGGTAAATTGAAAAATTCCAATCCAATTTAATTTGTGTTTTTTTTTTATATTTTGGTATATTGTTTAGCAATTATACAATTGAAAACTTCGTTTGCAAAACTCTATAGAACAATTATCAATTTTCCAGTGTTCTCAGAAAAATTTGGAGCGCAGTCTCTTGACCAGTCTCGCAACTTCAGTCCGTCAAGCGAATGGGAATTTTCGTCCGCTGAAAGAGCGAACCAGTTCAAACGCCTCTGCTCTCGTGTATCTACAGAGGCAATTCTGTTCGCACTCTGATTAAACTATTGATTGCTGTTTGTCAAAAATATCAGAGTTCATAAAACACATTAGTAAATCACAATAGTAGCACCTATGAGTTTTTTTAAAAAAATAAATTCATAATCGATATCAGAGCCCGAAAAGGAAAGCATTTTCGATATTTTTTTAGCTCTATAAGAGTATCAAGCCTTCGAATGAATGAATGAATGAATGACTACTTGTTGTTGTTTTGTTTTTGTTGCTGTTGCTGTTGCGCTTTGTCTGCCTTGTCATTTACACGCGTAAACGTCCGTGACCCTATGGCCTGGAGATCAGCATGGGTAGAGAAGACCAAAGATATAATATGAACAACAAAAAAAGGAAATAACTAAGCGCACAGCTGTTGACATAAAGTTCAGGTGCTTTTTTTGGACTTGATAAAAACAAAAGTCGAGGTGAAGGGTGGCAGTTAATGTTAATGCTACTGCTTAACCCGCATGGCTATTTAGCTAGGTTTTCGGTTTTCTGCAATTGATTTCTATTAAATTGTGGACATTTCCTGCAGCCACATATGGACTATATACATACGTACGGGCAGAGACCGGCTTGGTGTTTTTTCGTAATTTATCAATTTGTAAGCAAAGCTTATTAATTATTCAGCACACGAAACAAAGACAACAGCATTTGAGCACGTGTGCGTGTGTAGGTTGAGTAGAGCCAAAGTCTAGGTCTGAGCTGGCCAAGCGATGAATCAACTATCTCCTCCAATTAGCATGATTCGTTTGAACTCAGCAACAAAAACATCAATGCTGATTCAAAATCGAAACTAAGATATTGCTTTTATGACTCACTTTAATCGGTCAATAGATATAGAGGCATAAGTCATAGAGCTTAGGGTAGCTTTGATTACAAAATAAGCGCTAATAGCGACTAAAGCTAAAGCTCTTTTCACGTTTTTATTTGCAGATAGACGAGAGACCGAAGCGCAAACTTGAGGTGAATGCGCAGATTTCATAATAAAACGCAAGAGAATCGCAAATTGAAAATCGAAAAACGCGAATCGCGAATCTTGAATCAAGATTCCCCGGCATTCAGCATCCATCCACAGCTGACGCAATTCAATTTGCCAGCAGCGGAGGCAACCGCAAGCTCATAAATTGAGATTAAGCAAGCGCTCCAGCATTGAGTGTTGAGTGGAAATCCAACAGGGGAGGCAACGCGGTGAAGCAACAAAAGAAAAAGGCAAGGAGAAAAAAACTACAACACAAGAAACATAACAAATCAATCACAGCGTGCTCTCGCCGCTCCACACAATTTGCATGAGCCATCAGCCACAACAGCACCACCAGACCCAGACCCAGACCCAGACAACGACGACGACCACGACGACTACCCAGCAGATCCATCAGAACCACCAGCAACAGCAACCAAAGCGCCGGCCAAGTGGCATTTTATGGCAACTGCGCCATCAGCTGCACAAGCGTAGCACTAGGAAAATGAAAACAATTTCATGATACTACAAGTGGTCCGAATCGGTGCTATTGAACTATCTGAGAATGCCATCGACACCGTACGATTTGGTACAAGATGATCAGGATCTGCGTGTACCACTCCATGCCGAGCAGGCCTTCTTTCATGGCATCACATTTCAGGCCAAGGTGAGCGTTTTAAAAAATTCATAATATATTTTAGATATGCAATGCATTAGATTGATATGTGAACATCTTTTAATCATATTCTGAATATGTGTCAAAGGCTGTTTTTATAAAAGATATGGATGGTTGGTTGGATGAAAGAACTGGTCAGGCTGATAGAAACAAATAAAGTTTTTAGATGTCAATTAAGAGTGGAAAAAGAGGCATGAATTATACAATGTTTTTCTTGAAAGCAAGAAGGAACAGATCTGGGAAGAAGTGGTAGAATTATGTAGCTAACTCTATTTTGTAAGCCAGTCAATTAGCTGACTCTTGGCCAAGTGACTCACCCAGCTCTGTTAAGACCTTCTTCAGAGCTAAAAACATGTTTTTCTTTTGAAAAATATTATATTCTACTAACAGTCTATTTGTCAGCCAGTAGTTCTATGTATATTTCTATGTCCATTATAAATTCTCAAACCTCAAGCTTTTAAATTTCGATTATTGTAATCTTAAGTTATTTCCTCGCCGAAGATATGGATAATGAATCAGACAGTAATATTTTAAAATTTTATATAAGAAATTTGTAGCTATGAAAATCTATACTAGCATAGAGCATTAGTCTTATTACTTGTCAGGATATTCTTCTCAGTTTAAATGAGCTGCAAGATTCCAGCCCTATGCTGCTGCCCTGTAAATACACCTGAATACGAACAAAGTCTAACTATAACTATAATGTCATTTGGTATGGCAAAAGTAAATCACAGATCACGCCATTTTGCCATCATTTGAGTAGCAATAAATAAGCAATTTGCAGTAACAGAACAAGTTTTGATTGTTATCATTTGATTGGCAAACTTATTTATGCCAGCTTCAATTGGTCAAGGGAGGTAGGTAGGTTGCTGCCTTTTCTGTATTGAAAGAAATATTTATTTTTATTTTCAAGAATTTCAAAAATGAATTTGGCATCGAAGCAAAAGATCAATTTGTCTTTCAAACATACTTTTTATTTCAATTCGTTTCAATGTCAAAATGTCAAATTGTAAATATTTGACTGCTATTGCATCTGTTAGATACATTTTCAACTTTTTGCATTTGCAGCAAACAATTATGAACACTTTATAAATGCAATTAAATATGTTTTGCCATATTTGCCGGAAACAAAGAGACCACAGTTGGGGTGACAGCCGACATTGAGTCAGTCAGTCAATCTGTCTGTCAGTCAGTCAGTGAGCGAGTTAGTCAACTGTCACGATGACAGTTGTTGTTATTGTTGATATTGTTGTAAACTTTAAAAATTTACATTTATTTGTACGTTACGTGTGGAAATTGTATAGCCAAGAGCAACGCACTGTGAGCATTTGTTTTACCATATCTTTTTTTTCATTTTATTATTTTTGTGCATTGTGTGGAAATTGTTGGCGTGGCATGTGGTTGGTTGTTAGATGGTTGGCAGAACCTTTTGATTAGATGAGTTCCCAACTGACCAATGTTTCGCTGAGTTTAGCTTGCTTTAAAGTGCTTGACAAAACTTTACAGCATTTCCTTAAACGACACTGACTTTTGGTCTTAGATTTTGACTGTGGCAATAATGTCCCGTCATGACTTTCAAGTTCATGTTTTTAGTTGAGTGCATTGAGCTTTGACTTTGTGTGTTGCATTGTGTGTTGCATTGTGTTGCTTTGTATGCAAAGTACTGTGACATTAGTTTGCAACATTCTCACGTATTGCAGAGTCAGTGAGACGTTTGCTTAGCATTTTGCATAATAATTTTGTTGCATTTGTTGCAGTTGCAGTTGCATTTGCAATTAAATTCACTCACTTTTTCAAGCCAAATTGCGGAGGCAGAAACTTAAGTCAGGAAGAGAGGGAAAGAGTCTCCTCTCTTTCTAAGACCAAAAGACAGAAAGCGTAAGACCCACGCCAAATGCAGCAAACAATTTGCATTGCCAATGAAAAATGCAGCATAGAAAAGGCGCTTTTTGTGGTTTAGGCCATGTGCACACTGGCAGCAGATGTTGCTGATTGTCGACCGATGACAAGTTTGCTGACCATATCCAGATATAGGGAGAGCTTCTTTCTGTAAAAGTAACTTTTGGTGCAGTCCTTGATATTGCAGCTGTAGTCATCAGATCTTAGTGAACTGTAGATATATAGAAAATATCGTAGGAGGAGTTTTATCTTAAAGATTCCGAATGAAATCGGTAATAATATTCTAAAGTAATGCTTCACATATTGCAGTTGATCAGCCTTAGTTATCCTTTCTGGAACTAACAACACGACTCATCGATAAAGTGTGCGCTTCGCCTTAATCAGCATCGCTGCACGTGCTTATTTATTTGCTGTTGTTGTTGCTGCGGACTTTTATTTGCATTTTGCATAAACAAAAACTAAGTTTTGCACTTTTGTTATGCTTTTGCAGTTTTGCTGTTTTAGCAGTTTTCTCATTTCGTTTTGTTTATGTTTTTGCTTCGCTCTTGCGTTGGGTTTCAGTTTTCTGTTTTCGCCCCAAAAGCGGAGCCAAACTGTTAACGTTTTGCGCTTACGTTTACAGTTACCGTTACTATATGGTTGGCTGGGCTAACCCAAATATAAGATAAACCGACAGACAGCCTGCAGTGTTTCTTGGTTTTGGTTTTGGTTTCTTGCTTTGTCAGCGCACAAATCAGTGATTCATCTGAGACAACTGCAGCCTGAAATGCAGGTCTGAATCTGAAGTGTTCGTTTGAGTAGTCAATGGGATGGTTAAGTGAGTCATTTTGTAAGACTGTCCTACTCAATATTTGTTTCATTTATTTATTTATGAGCGCAGCATTGGGCACAGGATACGACACACTTGCCAGGGCAATAACTTAGCCTGTTAATTCATCAGCTTACCGGGCCTGCCTGCTATGGCCCCTTTCTCCACCCACGCAAAGCACTCAACCGGCTTAGATTAATTGAATTTCACGCCTTGATTTCGCGCCATACGAAAATTGGTTTGCTGCCTTTTGGCGCCGCATAAATCTTTCAAAAGGTGTATAAATTATTTGCTCACGCATGCGGCCAAAAGCCGTTTCCAATTTGGCCCGCACTTTTTCACACTTTTCTCATGGCGTATACGCAACATTTGTTTGCCTGTGATTTCCTTTTTCTATGTTATTTTCTTATTTTCTTGTTTTTTTTTTTTTGTTTTTTGTATTGTTTCTGGCAAGGCTTTATCAAATATTTATTCAAATGCTCTTTTGTTCGCATCGATTTATGTTGGCTAAACAACTTCCGACTTTCTATTGTGATGGGAATTTCCATCCTTTTGCTCTCATCAATTATTTGTTTGAGCTTTGGTTTTGTTTTTCCCTTTGTATGTATTCCTGTCGTCGTAGGTGGTTTTGTTTATTCACTTGGCACTACTCGTTTATTTTTTCTTGTTCCACCCAAGTCCCCTGTTCGACACGATTTTCATGTTTTATAAATGTCTTGATTTTGCCAGTGCTATGAACCCTTGTATATATTTTTTATTTCATTTAATTTATGATGATTTTTATTTGTGAAAAAGATACGAAATATGAATCCTCGCTTTTGTTGTTGTTCTATTTATGAAGCAATAATTTGGATGTTTGAGAAAGAAGGTAGAAGGTGAAAGATAAAAGTATCCACCAGATTGTGTAGGATTTATTTATAATTAGCTGTTTTATCAGACGTTTCTTGGAAGCGCAGTTCTTGCATTATATTGAACTTTCTAGATTCACCTATTTAGATATTTATTTATATAATTTTTACTCTTATGGCTAATCTCCCTCACTATTTTGTTGTTGCCTTCCAAATTCATTTCATTTAATTATTAAATATAATATAAACATAATTAGAAATTCAACGCAATTCTATTGACCGCCCCCGTTGTGGCCAAATTGCTTTTATCCATAAAACTGTCTGGCTTATAAAATTAGTCTGCTGCTCATGATGATATAAACTATTATTATTTATTTTTAGTCAAAACAACAAATTAATTATTTACAAAATAATTATTAATTAAGGCGAAGGTGAAACGCATGTGTTCCACTTTTTCTTCGCCACAAGAAATACAAAACAGATTTATATATAGGTGGATATAATATAGAAAATCAACATAAATATCGCGCATAAAAATATGAAGAAAAAACCCATATAAAAAAAAACGAAGCAACAACAAAAAACACATGCCACTGGTACACGTGCTTTATGTGTGTGTGTGTGTGTGTGTGTGGGTGTGTGGGTGTGTGTGCTTTTTCATATGGCCTGTGTTTACCCATTTAATATTTTTGTGTACTATACAATATAAGCAAAAATTATGAATTTTCATGTGGCGTATACGCAATATTTCCACTAGGCTCCACAGAATGCCGTTGCCGCTTTGCTTTAACTTTGCCTTGATTTGCTTTGTTTTTGTTTATCTAAGACGGCACATGCAGCGGCGTGACTCGCTTTGTTTAAACAACTCTTCCCCCCATTTTCCCTCCAAAAGAGAAAAGGTCAAAGCGCAAACCGCCGTCTTCAACACACTCATACTCATACATGCCTAAGTACATATGTACAATTTTTATATATGTATATATGTAAGTATATCAATTTCAATTATCTGGCATTTTTGTTTGAAACCGGAAAGCAGTTTGCTGTATAAATGATGGGCTCAACATTTACAGGCGACTTGACAAAAGGGTCCAACGCACCAAAAAGGATTATGTGGCTTGCAATTTGGGCTGCGCTGTGAGCTGGGAGCTGTGAGCTGGGAGCTGCTAGTTGTGAGTTGTGAGTTGTGGTCCTGGTAGCTGTAGCTGCTGGTGCTGTCTTTTATCAGCCGCAACTGCCAGAAACAGGCGCTGCAGGAGGCGTGAAAAATGAGTAATAAAATGCAAATAAAAACTCAAGTGTCCTCTTGCCGGCAAAAGGCAGCATATCCCTTTTTCAGTGGGTAGTGCCAGGAGTGCTAGTGTTTGTGTCTGTGTCTGTGTCTGTGTCTGTGTGTGTCATTGCTACCCCATGCTTGGTTGTGATGTTATGCCCCTTTTGATTTTTGCCAGACTTAAAGCTTGTTACTTAAATTTTTGCCCAAGTATTCCATGTTATCACCATGAAATGTACATGAGTTCTTTTGGGGCTTAGCTAAAGCTTACAGATGTGAAGTATAAGCTGAGATTTGCTTAAGCTACGATCAAGTCCAAAGGCTAGTTCGAAGAGAAATCAAACTAAATCTTAACTGAATATATAACTGAGAATTTATGTGTCTGATTTTATTTCAAATTTGAAATCCAGATTTGTCTTGATGAATGCTACCATTTCTGGATCTATATTACGCTTTTCCTCTCAGTTTCTCTTTCTTTATGCATGTTTATTTTCATTTATAAACATTCTCCTAACTAGCATTTTGCTTATATATATGATTGCTAAAATTCAGATCTTAATCATGTTCTTAGCAAGGCCATATGCATTATAGATCACATGATTATTTTATTTAGATTAGCTCACATGTTCGTTTAACCTTTTGTGTAAAGTTCACCTTACTCATTATTATGATTCTAATTTTGAGAAAATGTTTCTTCCACTTTCCTGTGTTCAACATCTGGCATTGTGCCATTTGCCTTTTGACATTTGTGAACAGCTGCATGTGTTGCAGATACATTTGTGTTACATTGCCTCACATTATCACGCCTCGCCAGCAATCAGAAACCATAAACCCAACACTTTATACCTTATTGAAACTGCATTTGCCAAATAAGAATAAGTCTCTCAGACATTATTCGATTTTGATCCAATTGTTTGCAAAATGCATTTTCCAGCAACAACAACTAAAACATCAATAAACAAAGCTTGCCATAATGCAAACAAACAAACAAATCGCATTTTGTTTTGAACATTATAAAAGTACGAGCCAACCATAAATATTTAATGTTATGGCATTGAACTTTGCCGTTCTATCTCTCTCTGTCTATCTCTCTCTCTCTACCTCTATCTCTGTCTGTTTTACTTCCTGACATAATAAAAGTTTCAATATTCCTTAAAAGCGTAATAAAAATAATAATGCTTCGCTTTTACCAATTCGATTTTTGGCTAAGCTGTGGGGCCAAAAATCGGATTCATTTTCATATTCATTGCAAATTATCAGCTAAATGTTTTTATGGCTTTGGTTCCGGTGTGAGTGGCTTAGTTGATTGTGTGGGGGCATTTATATAGTTGCCAGATTATTATTGGGTATATATTATTGTAATTGTGGTTATGATTATGTGGCAATATTTATAGAGTGTCAAGTTTATGAAACACAATTAAAGTAAACAACATTTCCAGCTGGTATTAGGTGAAGTGGAAAGGGAATGAGAATGTCTTAAAGACACTAAAATATAAAAGAACTCATTTTGAATTTGCATTTATAACCTTACCATGGATACTCTAGGGACAATTCCTCTATGCCAAGTAATGGTCTTTCAATTATAGGTCAGCATAGATAGTCGATAAAGATATTCCTAAGTGAGCTGCTGACACCCAATGGCAACTTCTTATATGAAAAAATATCCTTTTGTATTGGTTATATTATAGACAGAAACCTACAACTTTAATGAGCTAGCGGTTCTCTTCTGCAAGTGACTAGAGTCCAAGGGACTTAGCCTCTAGGGACATTCTTCATTTTAAATCATAAACATAGAAATGTCAATTGCCAAGTAAGCCTTCGCATAAAATGTCGACCTTACAGCCCAATAATTGTAAGCTGATTCATAAATTTAATTCTTATATCAAGAATATCAAAGATCAAGCGACATGAATTTTGATGTGAAATTCGTTTGTGCACTTAAAGACCACCCCTTTTCTCCCCTCTAACCCAAGTCAATATGGCCTTTTATATCTGCCATATCAAACGCAAATCGCTGGCACTTTATCTACATTTACTTTGCACTTGAAGACCTTACCCAGACAGACATCTTCAAACGACTGAGGCCAATCCTCCAGCTTCATCTGTGTCGATGCTGTTTGCTAAATGCGTTAGAATGCGTGTCAAGTGCGACATTAATGTTGGTAGTCAAGGATTAAGTGGCCATTACTGGGCCAGATTATGGGCTTATGGTTGTTGCGCGCTATCAATGTATCAATTGGATGACTCAACCCATTGCGATTGCTCATTGGGGCATTGGCACATGCTCTACTAGCAAACTCTGGCATGTTCCCATGTACGATATGCTCTCCTCGTATGCTCATTTATTATCCATTACACAATTTGCTTGGTGTTTCGCCTGTCGATTGATTCGCATTGCGCAATTGCATGTAAAGTGTGTGTTTTTCACCTGGCGCAGCTGCAGCTGAGTTTACCAATTGCCAAAAACTTTTCATGTGGCAAATGAGTCAGAGCTGCCTGCACAGGAGGCAAGCAGACAAGCAGGCACAGACAGTTAGTTGCACAGGCGCAGCCACCCCAAAGTAAGAGCGGGTGACTATTACACTTGAAAAATATGAATTTGAAATTCTGCTTAAAAATGTAAAAATTTTATATATTTTAGGAAACAATTTTAGATTGTTTAAAAACAAAATTTCTACGTATTCGAAGATTTCGATGTGGTAAGATTCTTAGAATCAGAAATGCAAAAAGCTTTGCAGAATTTCGAAATGTACATACTTTTTTCTAAGTGCAATCACTTCTCCCCGCCACCGCCACATAAATGGGTAACGCACGCAAATGTGTAAAGTTTTGTTGTTGCTGCTTAGCGAAGCGCTCAATAGCGGAAGTTGCAGTAGCAGCTGCTGTATCTATCTGGCCGTTCCAGATCGGGCAGCACACTCCCAACGGTTTTAGGTTTTCAGTTTTTAGCTTTCTGCTTGCGACCCTTCCTTTCCCAGGCCCGTCTATTCAACTGAGAATGGGAATGGGCGCTGACAGCTGTCGCTGTCTCTGTCTCTGTTTCGGCTTCTGTTTTGTTGGTTGCTGTTTAGCCCGCCTGGGCCCGCCTGGGCTTGGTCCAAAACAAACAAATGAAGCCGCAACTACAGCCCAAAAACAAAAATACTGCAGTTATTCATTTCGATCTGCAATCATTTTATGCCAATTTAAGCATTGGGCAAAATTTAAAGCAAAAGGGTAGCCTCCTAGAAAAGTGCCTCGTTAACTGCCACTGATCACGTTTTCGATAACAAATGGAAATAACAAAATATGAAAAGGTGACATGCAGATAGTCGAAGATTCAATACACTTGCAACTTTTGATAAGAAGAGAAGTGCTAAAGAATATTTAAGTGAATTTATGGTTGAATGTCATGAAACTATATGATAGGCATTACTTTATCAGCAATTTTTAATGTCACGAAATCATAAAAATATCGAGTAAAGTACGTATGTGTATTAGTGGTAGATTAGTATATGTTTTAAGTAAAGAAGTGTTAGTGATTTTTAAGCTTGAGTGAAACCATCCGGCTTGGAGTCCAGAAAAAGTTGAACTTTCTTGTTTTTAGCCAATATATTTTAGTTGTACATTGGCAAGGGGCATCATAGGGGCACCATAGGTGTCCACTTGACCTCAAGCCAGTTACAACACAAACTTCATGAAGTGGATAAATCAAAGACTGTAAGATGGAAGTGCATTTTCGAGGCTTACATAAATTGAAGTCCTCTCGTGTTTAATCATATTACGAAATTCCGATATCATCAAATGTTAGGATCTTTATAGATCAAACTATAGCATTCAATTCATTCACGCCCTGTATATACCCATGCATAATTCTAATCATTAATATATATTTCTTTGAACAAACTTCATTACAAATTCATTATGCTTCTTAACACAAGTGTATAAGATACGATTGAAAATTATCTGAGAGCCAACATCACAAGTGCCGAGAGTTGAACGTTCAACTTCAATTTCGACTTTAGCTTCAGATCCAGCATCCAGCAGCTCCCAGCTCCCAGCTTTAATCAGCGACAGCCCCATTACCAAGTAGATACGCCAATTGAAATTATTTTGCTATGCAATCTTTCACAACTTTTCCAACGAACATGCTCATGGCTTTTTGGGCAGCCTTTGGCTTATCTCTTTGCTTTGACTTTGACTGTCAGCTACTGTAGATGTTGTTTGCAGTTGTTGTTGTTGCTGTTGCTGTTGTTGCTGTTGTAGCTACTGCAATTCTGTTGTTGCAGTTGTTGTCGTTTGCTGTCAAGTGCAATTATGTGCCGCCATTCACAACGACCTTTGACATTGCCGCCAAACAGAAAGTGAATCAGGTAGAGATAGCAAAGATGCTGCTGCTGTGGGTGCATTTTGTACACAACAAAAGAAGAGCACAAAAGGCAGCTTATTACCTTTGCGGTAATCCACAAGAAAAATATATAGAAAACTGACACGAATGGACTTAAATTTTTAATTAACTTGCTATGGAGTACACTATTCTCATGAGCTTATCAATTGTGGGTTTTCAATTGAACTTGTTTTAAGCATTTTAAGTGGATCAATCACGTATTTCTTTACATTCCAATATATCATCAGATCTTTGCACTCATTTGTGCTTGAGCATTTTGATGTATTCCAAAAATCCTTCATTGCTTCACTGTAGAACTCATTGTTTCATATAGCCTTAGCCTTAGTTCAGGTCAGATCTTAGTGTCTAAATATTAGGATGATATTTTATATCTATATTGTGCTTAGTATAAACAAAACAAACACTAGAAATATTCATGGATCAGGCAATTAATTCGTCAGTCAAGCAAAACCAAAGATGACGTCATTGAAGGATACATTAATATAACATATCTCATATAAATATATATATATATATGCCATGATTTTGATGACAGGCAAAGCGAATCGTAGCTGCCTTTGTTATCTTGTTGTTGTTATTTCAAATTAATTTTCGAGAGACAATTTTTTTTTATAATTTTCATAGAAGAAACAATCTGCGTGGGCAAAAGCCAACCTTAACCTTCAGCAAAAGAGCTTTTGCGGAGCTTGTTGGGCAGGGAGAAGGGGGGTTAGTATTGAATATTTGGCATTCTTAATGAAAATGTGTAGCTGGACACGAGCAGCCGACTGGCTGGCCTGTCTGTCAATTATTTAGACTTTAATTAAACACATTGACAGGCAGAGAGGAGCAGCTTTGCTATGGCTGCCATCACGGTTCAGCATGAAAATTGCTTTTCAGCTGACCGCAACAGTTTTCAATTAAGCTGAAGTCTTTGTCATGGGTGGTGCGGAGGTTGCCACAAGAGCGTGGCCAAATTGGCAACTAATTTGCATACCAAAACGTGCCGCATGTGATGTTAAAAGTTAAAAGTTATTGGGGCCATAAATAACGCACAAGTCGAATTCTAAACAAACATTTCTCGGCACACGTCGAAGAATGGCGGTGAAAGTTTTCCATAAGATGCTGTGTGTTTTCCAGCCGCCCGCCTCCTATTGCTCTCCCTCTGTGAAAATTAGCATAACACATTGGGAAGGAGGGGGGGCTTAACATATTACCATTTGGCATTTGCCGCTTGCTGCCAATCGTAAAAATTGTAAAAAATTGCACATACTCGTAGGCCGCTTTTGGGCCATAAATGGGCCTAATTTGCTTTTATTTTTAGGCACATTACGAGTTTTCATGCCCTTGCCGTAGGCTAGCATAGCTTGGCGGGGGTATTCGTAATGCAGGAAATTTGTACATATAATTTATAAATATTTCCGATCAGCATTATCAAATGAGATGGTAAATTTATTATAAGTAGGAAGCCATCGAGCTAAAATGCTTATAAAGGGATGAGAAACATACCATATATTGTCAGATCTAATTTCTATATAATATGGCTATAGCAGCTCAATGTTTCAATCACATGACATTATCGATTTCTATCGATTATCGATTTCATTGAGCTGTCGGTGCGCTTTGAGGGTATTGAAGTTTCGGTTAGATGAAAGTATTTCTGCCTTCTTCTTGTTTTTATAACTTTCGTTGCGAATTTTGGACTTGGAAATTTTATGAGCCCAACCAACAACAGCTGGCCCTAATAATGGGCATGGCGTTCCACGCTTAATTGCTTAATTGAAAGCCAAAGCAAATTAATAATTGCCTGCCGATTGGCGCCTAATTGTGAGAAAATATCAAACGCCGTCCGATACCCACGCCGCGTATACGCAATGTTTTTGGTATACACTTGCCTCTTTGACCTTTTCTTCAAATTAGAGCACAGCAGGCGGTCGCCTGGGCAGTTGAAAGCTTTTCAATTAGCTACCAATTAATTTGCACGCCCATTGGAAATCATGTTGTGTGCGCAAAGTACAAAAAGATTCTTAAAGATGCTTAATGCGATCCTCTGTGGTTCGTAAATTAGTAAAACATAAATGTAAAAGTTTATAAAGCGTAAAGCGAAGTTATGCAAGCATGTCCTTGGCCATCCTGGATGCGCTCAATTAAATTTATAAATTACTATGCGGCCGCCTTAATTTGAATTAGTTTCTTTTAAATTTTAAGGAATTTGTTTGAGGAATTTTAATTAAGTACAATTTTGTTATCTGTCGCTTCAAGTGTAGACTTTTGCCGCCTCATAATTGGCTGGTAATGTGCAGAGCGCGGGGAAACTCGGAGGCCCTTGAGCCGGGCTATGGGTACAAGTATAAATAGACAGACACGCCAACACTGTCGGCCGGCCGCCAACAACTTAACAAGCTAAACTCTTCTTCTGGGCCTAGACAAACAGTTCGCCTGGCAGCCTCTTGTCTCTGCCTTGGCAAATGAAAATTCTCACTTTGCCACAACAGCTCGTAGTCTCTTTTGGTTTTTTAATGAGCTAAGCGAGTGCCTTAGGCCAAAAACCTCAACTGTCCAACTGGGTTTTCATATATTTTTGCATTTGTTACAGCAGCCACTGTGTGTTTTCACTACTTAGTCCTTACCCGTTGGACCACTTAATGCTGTTGCTTGAATGTCTTGGCTGTTCAACACCCTTACAATATTCAATTCAAATAGGAGACTTTGACATTTCCTAGCTATATGAAACTCTCGCTGTCTAGTTTATTATCTATTTAAAATGTGACAGCTTTAAGAAGAACTATAAACCTTCAAAATAGTATAAGCCTGTCATATATCAAATTTGTCTTTGCTTAGAGTATTTAAGCTTCGACTTGTCAAAACTGGATCTTCTGTCTTGTTGTTATTAGTTTGTCAAGCTGTCGCATTCTGCTCTTTGGGTCTGTTTAACTCTGCCTTAATTTGGTCTGGTTTTTGTTTTACTTTTCCGTTTTCCCACCCAACAATGAAAATAATGAAACGTATTTAAATGACACTTGCCTCTGCCTGGGCATACATAGATATATATATAATGAGTGCCAACAGCTTGGCAAGCGAAAAGGACATCTGTTATTGTCTACATTTCCCGTACAGCTGCTAGGTTTTTCTTCTTATGTAGGCCCTACTTAATTATTCAAATTTATTTGTCATACGCAATGTGTGCCAGGACCTTGACATAAGCATTAATAAGTGGGCCTGTGTTTCATGTGGAGGAATGTGTTGGCATAAGGTGACTTTGTCTGTCAACACTTCCGCCAGGCAGCTGTTGCCTCATCGTTGCCTGTCCTCTTGGTCTTTAATGAAACCACAGCAGAAAGTTTTTAATGAGTTTCGATTCATTGCACACACACATACACATACAGCACGCAGCCTCCTTTGGCAGTCGTTTATTAATTAAGTTTGCGTAACACCGCAACCCGCTTGTCCTGCTGCTGCTACTCCTGCCTGCGTATCTCTAGGCAAAGGCAAATATCCTTCACCCTGGCGCTCTGATCTTTGGCAAACAGCAAAGACAACAAGAAAAAAGGAAGAAAGAAAAGAAACTAGCAGCAATCCTTCTTCACCTTCTACAACATCTTGAGCTATACCTTTTGCCTGGCCGTAACTTGGCCGGGAAACCTTCGGCAGAACTTTGCACGTGGCTTTAATTGCTTTCGCTTCTATCAGTTATCTTTGTCCTGGCCCTGCGGGCACAGAGCTTGCTCTTTGATTAAAATTGCTTTTGATTAGTTAAATGAGTTTAGGGCGCTTCAAGAAATTTCATTTGAAAAGTCAATAAGGAAGGAGAGATGGCACAAAACAGAATAGAAGTATGTCGATAATTCTACTGCAGCCCCAGCAAAATGTCAAGCACACAAAATGAAATAGGAAATCGAAAAAAATGCAATTGCTGCTGCCACTGCTGATAGTGCTGCATGCGGAATTCCCAAACGTGTCAAGTGCGATGCAGCATGTGGCAAGAGCTTAGATTTGGACACAATTCATAGCTGTAAGTCACAACAACAACAACAACAGCCACAACAACAGCCTTGGCCGCAGCGGAAGCGCCTGCTTATATATAATGCTTATACGCCCCTTGCCAGAGCAGCCAAGTTCATAAATAAACTTTCATGTTTTACAAAATGGTAGATAAAAAAAATTAACTTTGACGCAAAAAAAAATATAAATATGACAACGACACAAGGCAGGGAAGGGGCGTGGCATGGCTGGGCATGGCATGGCATATATCTAGTGTCAGCAGTGGCTGAATGGCACAAGACACATCTGTGTCCAACCAGATGGATAAATAAATAAATATATAAATTATCAACAAATGTGTGACGTGATCAGGCATTGCTAAGGTGAGGATATACTGCGGGGAGCTAGGTGACACGGTAGCTGGCACTAAATCATATTTTTTTGGCAAAGCCCAAAATATGCCAACCACAATTTTATAAATAAACGTCTACATAGAAAAAAAGCAAGGCGAACACAGTGCGTATGGGCAATGTTGTTTGAAATGTCATAAAAACGTGTTGTGGAACAGATGATGGCCGCGTGGCCTGAACTAAGAACTGTTGACAAGAATCTGAAGAATCTAATTTTGAATTAAATGATTAGGATCAGCTATGAATATATCCCTATATATCGATCAAAGTGATGGGAAACATTTCATATATCTGGCAAAATGTTATTGTACAATCTTTGAAGTCGTGAAGAAATCACGAATTTGTAATTCATTAAACAGTGCAATAAATCACGTGCTTTGTTTATTGTTATATTGATTGGATATTTGGTACATATCGTGACCATATGCGACACAGGCTCTTCATTATTCTCGTGAGTTCGTATATATTTAGTGCTCATAAACATTCATATGACATATGGTCAAATATTCAAGCAATTAGTTTCTTCAGCATAAAGAAAAACTTCTGCCCAAATGGCAGCCATTTCATTTTCAATGCTAGCTTTCTTTATCTTTTCTTTGTCTGAACTTTAAAGCGTTAAAATCGCAAACTACCTGCCCGGACATATAAGGCGAAAATGCATTGCAATAAATTTCCCAGCAACAGCAAACAGCCACCAGCCACCAGCCAGTCGGTTTGAGTGTTTGCTTGGTCTTGTTGCTACTTAATGAAAAAAGAGAAGACACCAGCTAGACAGGCAGTGGAGCAAAACGAGGCTTGGTCACAAAGTAAAACCCAAGCAACGCCAAGCTATTGATGGCCAAGAACACACACTCAAACAGATGGACAGACAGACAGACAGACAGGCAGACAAACAGTTGGATAGACAAAGGAAGCAGAGTCAACGCTGATCGCCAAAGTCGTTGCTGAGTTGCAGCCACAAGCCATCAAAGCCAGCGCCAAATGTAAGCCTCAAACATGGCCATGGTCCATGTGAAGTGTGCAATGTCCCATGTGTGTTTGTCTGCCAATGTCAGTGCCAATGCGAATGCGTATGCGTATGCGACGTCGTCTACTTGAAACTGGCAATTTTTCTAGCTGGAAGCTGGCTTTGGTCTGCCTTGATTTGTGGTGTTTTTCACTGGCTACCCGGCCTACCTGTGCCTGGCATTTCACTTTATGTCGTTTAAAAGGCGTGAGTGAAATCCAGCATCAGTAAAATCATAGATCAGCAACACTCTAAATGACTGCATCCCGTACAGACTCATCATTTTAGATCTGCGACTGCAAAATGGCAATGAAGTAATTCCATGTAATTTGAGCTAAGACTAAGCTGGCGAGAGCTACACGTACAGAAAAGTACCCGCTCTAAAACTACACAGCGAAAAAATACATAGATCTTAGTCATCACTTCTGTCTGAGATGCTGCCATATGCCTCACTGTATTTTCAAGTGTAGACTCTAGTAATTATATTCAATTTAGACTTGTTCTGCAACAACCACAACAATAACAACTGCAAATTCCCAAGTGCAAAACTAATTTAGGCTACAATGCCAAAACGAAAGCAAACAGTTTTTGATTAGACAACGTCAGCAGCTAGAGCAGCATCATCATTATCATCATCATCATCATCATCATCAACAACAACAGCTCACATTGTTTTTAGCTTCTAGCACTTGTCAGTGTTGTTGTTGTAGCCTGCAATTGCGTGCAGACAAAGCGTCAATTGCCTAACTAGAACAAAAGATAACTAGAAAGCATCATCCACAGCCACAGGCACAGCATCAGCATCAGCATCTGCTTCAGAATCAGCATCAGCTGCATCGTTCTTTTCAACCTCGGCTTCATCGTCTGTGCAGCTCTGCACTCGCGTCTGGTAACTATTAGCTGAGTAAATATAATTACCAAGGCAACAACTGGAGCACACATCTCCGCCAGATGCAGAGCACAAAAATACCAAGCCATCTCATATAAATGCATGTAAAATAAAGTGAATTTATGCCGGGGCACCGGAACAATGCAGATTCTATGATTTTAAATGCCAGGCACAGATTGCCAGGATGCAGACAAGTTGAGCTGCCTGTTGGCAATATCCGCAGGACATGTGCTCAGGCAAAAGCCTTGTTAACACAATCACACACGCGCTCGCATTCAGATTACCCGTATGAATACGTTAAGCGGTGCAAGAAATTCCAGCAAACAGTCAACGTTGCGTATGAGCGTTATGCATTCACGTGTCCTGGCACGTTTGCTGGTGAGCTGCTGCTTATTGGCATGCAATGTGTATGTTCGACCTATATGCAATCCATTTCTCCGCCTGTGCTCTTAGATAGATACACTAAGATAGAAAGTTGAGTGCCAAAATCTATGACAAATGGCTGCAATTCATATGGAGAGTTTCATCAAAAAACACACAGCTGCTGACAACCTGTACTATTTGGCTTTGATCTCTGGGCTGTGCACATGCGGGCCTGCCCAGACAATGGTGAAGACCTGAGGCATCTGTGAAAGGCCATATATAGATATATTGCTTTGTCAAAAATGAAAATGATTTAGTGTCACATTAAACTTGAACTTTCCACACACGACATAATGATTAATTTCAAGATGAAGAAATTCCAATTTTGTGGGGAAATGAAGTTTTGGTAATAAATTTCATAGCTACAAATTTTAAGGAATATTTTCATTAATATTTTTACTAAAGAAAAGTAAATCTTGATACATTCGAGGAATTTTTGGAAAAAAAGAACTTCCAGAGTAACAATGAAACCTAAATTTGTTTAGAAATAATACCCAAGGGGGGGATCTATACTTCGATATACAAACTTTTATATACATTTACATGCACATACATACAACACATTCGCATTATTAGGAAACTGAGTGAGAGAGACAGAGGGATAGCACAAATAACGCGCTTGGCCTACATATAAAATCTTGTTAGCGCCATCTATTGTACAAATTGTTCATATATTTGTCTTTAGGTGGGAGCTATATAGTGTTATAGGGGTCAAATCTTTAAGATTCTTATATTAGAGCAGCTTACAGCTTACGAAGACTGAAAGACCTACAAGACCAACTACTCTGGTTGGCATAGAAACAGACTCACAGACATGACTTTTATGGCTACATCGACTCATGCTGATCAAAAATGTGTATACTTTATGGGTTCGGGGAAGTCTTCCTCGTATTCGTTACAAATATCATGCCAGAGTATAAAAAATGTCCCCTAAGAAAAAAATCAATATGCTCAGCGCATTTTGCTGACAATGGAAATGTTTCGTTAAAAAAGTTTTTGGGCTAGCCAAGAACTTTGGGCATTTGTGCTATTATCATATCTACATTAATGACACGCAACTGTCGTTGGCATTGAAATTTTAATATCCATTGGGTGCGCCCTCGCCCAGCGCAACTAACTCTTAAATAAAGGTAGAAGAATATTAGAAAAAAAATGAGAAAACCCGTCATATAGCCTTTGTTGAGCGCGTTTATATATATTTGTTAATGATACTTTCCAAGTGAAAATGGCAAAGAAAAGCCAAAACGAGGCCACGCACATTATATAGCAATTTGTGCAACAACAATAACAACGGCAAAAAACCTACCTATAGCTTGACTTTCGCAACTTAGAGGCGAAAAAAAACGTACAAAACAGAAAATAGTACAGATCGAACGATTAAAGCAATTTTGGTTTGAGTTTTGGGGGCCAGTTTTTGTAGCTTGTGTGTGTTTTTTACCGCATGCTGCTGCCACATAAGGACATTGTTGCCTATTGTTGCTACTTATTGATGCTGTTGTTGTTGCTGCTGTTGCTGTTCGTGAGAAAAGTCAATGTCAAGGTGTTTACGAGGCAACAACATTCAACATTCCAACAATTTTCAAATATTTCTTGCTTACAAAACGCATTTCAGGCATTATTCATTGAATGAATGCAATTGATTGGTGCTGTTGCTGTTGCTGTTGTGGTTGTTGTTATTGTTTTTGCTATCGGTTATAAATAATTTATTAAGCATGCAGGAGATGAGAATGCAACACTTGGAAAAAATCCTCAAATTTTAGAGATTTGTCAAAAAAAAACTATTTTTCTTAGCAATTATTGTTTTTCGAATATTTCAATATGGAAAAGCTACTAATTTTCAAACTGAAATTCAAAATAAAAATAAAACAAATTAAAGTTAATGTAAATAAACAATATATAACAAGTGAATACATTTTTTTGCTAATTTGCTAATTTTTTTAAATTTTTTTTCTAAGTGCACAACTCTTGCTGTGGCGCAACAATTGTGAGTCACAAAAATGCCTAATGAAATAATTGCAAAATTATTGCAAATTGTACAAAGAAATATTTAGTCTAAATTGAGGCAGCGTTCTCCTGTCCAACATCTCCATTTAAAGTGCAGCAAAGTTTCTCCTAATTCAATTGGCTTGTAATATAAGCTAAATTGTTTAAGAGCTCTGCCAGAGCAACTCAGGAGGAGCACAACAGCTTTGTGCCGTCTCCGTATTTTAATTAAATTTGTGTCAACGTTGTTCTTGCTTTCAGTTTGACAATTTTACATTCTGGCTGCGCTATTGCAGCCATTTTCCAAATGTCTGTCAATATGTCCAAGCTTTTAATTGATAAAATTGATTAAAATGTTGCCTAACATTTGCGTCCAAAATGGACATTTATCTTAATTGGTAGGAAAATGTCTTTTTCGAAAATAGAACAAGCCGAATGACAGAAGGAGAGCTGAAATATATATTTATTGTCAGAAGCTGAAGCACTTAATTAGATAATAGCTGTCTAGGGTGGAAAATGTGGAAAGATTTTTCGTAAATTGAAATTTTTAATTGACAAACAGAAGAGTGTACTGTGGAGGATGGCAGTGCAAATAGGAAGGATTTGTATTTGGAAGAAAAGATTTGTATTTGGAATAAAACTTTCAGTATAGTATAGGGTATGAGAGTATGAGTGTGGTTGGGTCAACAACCAATAAATGGGATAAAATCAAGCTTAATATGTACATGGTGACGTGGTGAAACGATGTAGATATTGGCCAGTTTTACCACATTTATATGTATCGAGCTTGGTATATAAATAATACAACTCTAACTAATATAGATAATACATATTTGTACTATTTCAACACTTTTGATTGAAATAAGATGTTATAAAAGCTTTGGGCTCATTCTTAAGAATCAATCTGAATGATTTGTAAATAGCTCGAAAGTATTTAGAGATCATTTTCGGTTTCACTTCAGACTTAAGCGCAGTGAAGAATTACATTTACAACATTGTAGAATTACATCTTCGGCTCATCAGGCTCATACAGTTGTGTCCTGCTAGATCCGTCGTTTTACAGTCTAAAGTCTTGCATGGATAGACTCATTCTCAGCCATCGTTGAATGCAGAATTTGTAATATTTATATGGCATGGTTCTCATACAACATTCATTCAGAATAAATGATCTCTTTTCCTATTCATCCTTTACAATTTAAGCCATTATTTGTCCTTCTTTAATATCCGATAAGGCCAAGTTACAGTCAAGCGCTTAAAAGAAAGCCAACATAATTAGTTTTTGTAGCAATTTCATTCAACTGTCGCAATAAATGCTTAACATTGTACATTATCATGGCCATATCCATTGGTTTAGGCCAAGCAGCTAACCTAATTAACTTGAGTTCATTAACCCATAACAAGACCCGCAGGACCTCATACACATAGCCCCGCATACCCCCTCTTGCACAGCCTGAAGCTTGGCAACCCAGCAGGTGGCAAAACAGAAACCACCAAACGAGACCAAAGCCACCCTCAATAACCAGCTGCACACCTCCCACTCCGGCTATCGCCTAACCGCAGGCTCGTTTACAAAGCCTGCCACAGGACATTTAAGAGCTTCATTACTCAACCGCAGTCTGCAACAAATAACAAGCTCCCTGTTTTTTTTTTTGTTTTTTTTTTTTGGCTTTCAATATATAAAATAATAATACAAATTGGCATTAATTTCAAATGATTCCAAATCAGCAGCGATTTAATGCCATTTAGCGGCTGCGTGTAAAATTTTACGCCCCAAAAATTGTAAAATCATATAAAAATTAGCGGCTCACATATGTGGCATGTGGAGAGGAGTTGGCGCGGTGGGGTGGAGTGGGGTAAACAGCAGAAGCGGCAGCAGCCACGCTGATTGAATTATTAAAGCCGCTAATTAAACGCTTCCGCTCGTTTAGTTTATGCGTGCTATGTTTTTCTCATCCATCTCTTGCCGCATGCCGCCTGCCGTCTGCCGTCTGCCTCTTGCCACTACCACTTCCCCTACTTATGATGCGAGCTCACGCAATTTATTTATATTTTAATTTGTGTTTGCGCTTTGGCTTTGTGCTGCGCTTCAACTCTGCATCTCCCTCTACATCTCTTTCTGTCTCCGGCTGCTGAACTACGCGCTTAATATGTTGTTGCTTTAGTTGTTGTTGTTTTTGTTGTTGCTGATATCTAAATAATCGTCTTGTGCAAAATTAGAAGCCACTTGTTTTGGGCAATTGCCTGCGAGGTGGGCGGGCTCTTATTGTTGTTGTAGTTGCTGTTATTTTTTCTCGATTGTAAGTTGTTGTTGTTGTTGTTGGGCTGTTTCTTTTCCTCAGTCATTCATTACTTTGGGCCCATTGTTTGGCCAAGTGCTTCAATTGATTTTCTGCCTTTTGTTATTGTTCAACTTAGATACGCTTTGTCGCTCAACAATTGTTACCAAAATCGTTTGGCAGGGGGGTCCTGCTGGATTCATTTGGGGTTGCTTGTTTGTAATGTTCAAAAAGCTGACTGGTTTTCTGTTTTTTTTTTCTTCTCTTTATTGATTTTCCTTTGGGGAACAGTTCCATTGCAAACGGTGTTATTGCTTGCAGTTGAGTATTTTTATTAAAAAAACAGCAGCCTGATGAAATATCATGGTGAATGCGTTTTTCATACTCAATAGTTGTAAGGAAAATTTTGTAGTAAAAGTTTGGGTAATTCTGGATCTTGTGAAAGAGCTGGATAGTCTTCGTCTGTGCTAGCCGTACTAGGAGATCGTGTATGAAATACTTGATTAATACCTACTTGTATATCGACTTGAACTTGGCTTGCTTGGCTGGATATGATCAGTTAAGTTAGTCGATGCTGTTAACAATTTTCAGATCTGTCAAATTTGTATAATAACTTTTCAGTTTTGTTATGATATAATACCAGCAGAAAGAAGATTTCAACATCATTTTTGAGTTCTGGAAATCTCCATCTGAAGTGGAGCTCTATTTCCAAGCTATGACTCCCACTACAGGGTAAAAGAAACTTTCCAAAGCGTTCTCATTCGTTCAAAATGTGAAATCCTTGTTTTGGCACTGCATCTGTGGTAGCAGCGTCATTATTGGCTACTTTGCCCTTATCTATGTTTAACTACTAACAAGACTGTCACGATTCATGATTTGTGTTCTTAAACTTCATTCGCAGGGGTTAATATATGAAATTAGCATACAATATTGAAAACTCATTCAAAGTTGCAAACGACTTTCCTTTCTGATTCCCTGTTAATTTGTGTGCAGCTGAGCTTTCGCCACCCTCCCTATCCCGCCGTGAACCGCCCATTTAAGTGCTTGTAAAACACTTTTAAACCGCATTTGCATGTAAAATTTCAGAGTGATTAGCATTATTGAAGACTTAACTGATTACCCAGCAAGTCAATCATACTTTTCAAACATTTCCCGCAAACACGAAACGCAAACGCATGTTCACAGCTGTGCGATTAATGACCAACATAATAATGATTCATTCGTTGCATGCTGCATTTGCATAATGCCACTACACTCTCCTGTCCCAGCGGCCCTTGCTGTCATTCGTATAAAAACAAAAATTGTGTAAAGAAATGATGAAAATATCTCTTTTACTTCTACATATAGATACTTATATATGGGTCGATTTTCAACAGCAGCCACAATCTAAAGAAACTTTTACTTTTCTTTTGCTTTTCAATTTGATTTATAAATTGATATGGGCATATTATGCATTATAACCGAGAGAATGCTGACTGTTGAATGCTGGCGCATTGAACTATGGGCAGCGAGGTTGGTTGGTTGGCTAATAAAGACTTGACACCACACAATTGGAAACTCGAACTCTGCGGGCCATTGAAGTGTGGCGGCAGACAGCGAAAGTCATGAAAAAATGCAGAACAAATATAAAGAATGGAGTTGTCTCTGCAAACATAATGATTGCCCATCGTTAGGCAAAGACCCCTTTTTATTATTCTTTCTCGTTTATCGTTTCTTTGGTGTGGTGCATAAAAATTGTCGTAATGCTCATAATTTTATGAATTTTTAAAGTGTGTCAGCTCTGCAGCCAGAGGTCTGGCTCTGCCCTTTACTTTCTCAAACCGGAAACGGCAGCTTTAAGGCGCTGCCCCATTGATATTCATGCTGATGACTCATATGCAGTTTACCTCTATTTTATAGCTAACCTAGCTTACCATATAGACAATACAAATTGCCTGTGGTGCGAAGCGACTGAGTCTCAGTTTTATGCATATATGCAAATGTGCTGCAGGTACAAAAAAATGAAAACCCAGAACCCAGTTAAGAGTCTTTGATTTTTATGACACCTTTGGGGGTGCACTTTCATGTGCAAAATTTTATTGCAGCTTGCTAGGAAAATAAAAAAAATCATCACATACAAGTGCATCTAGAAAGCATTTTGCTGTTGCCATTGTGAAATCCGGCTCAGGTTAACATTCTGTTACTTATTTAACTGCCAATTTGCATAGCTGGTTGGCCAAAGACTAAGAACAATTAAGGCATGGCAGTAAGTTATATGACATTTCATGTGAATTGGGGAAGTGAAGCTATTCAGGCTATTCAAGATTTTAAAGAATCTTATATGATAGAGACTTGGGCTTCTTATTTTTAAGGGGAATGTAAATTTTGTTAATGCACTAAAGTGACTTTCTTTCACTGAATTGAATAGTAATTGGAATAGGGATAGTTGCTTTCAAAGCCCTTTCACTCCTAAATGAAATAGTCAATTTTGAGTATATTTTTAATAATTTTGTTCAACTATATCTCTATAAGTCATGGAATCAATCGTTTCTTCACTTATTTCCTTTAAATAACACATTTTTCTTTGACATTTTTACAATTTTACAGAAAATTGTTATGAAAATTCATAGTAAATACATTCCTAAGCCATTTTTCTCTACAAACCTATGAGACCCTCTCCTTTGTGAATGGTATAAGTGGCCTCTTCATTCCATTTTCATTTGCAAGCCACTTAACAACTTGACTCTTCCTACTTCAACACAAGTACATAAGTTTTCTACCAGAAGGTGGGTGGCATGCACCTGGATGTTGACTGAACTTAGCCAGATTTCTAAGCCACCAAGCCACAATGATTTATTTTGCTACTTAAAACCATTTGTTTGCAGTTTTTTGGTTAGCATCCACAAAATTGCGCATACGCCCCGCTGGCAGTTGTAAAACTGGCAACACAATGATTATGTTCAGACATAATTGCAATAGGCGCACAACAACAACAACAGCAACAACAGCAACGACAACAACAACAACAACAATTGGCATTTTGGCAAACATTTTGCCAACTGCAATTTGAGACGTTTTCAACGTTGAAGGAGAAAAGTTTTCTAGGCAAACTAAACTGTTGATTTGCTGTTGAACGTTGAATGTTTGCTGAATGTTCTCGCAAATTGGTTTTTGGGCTTGGTCAGATTTGCCCTGCGGTCGTAATTTTTTTATATTATCTTTTTTTTAATATTTTTTTTTTGTAGCCGCTCGTCAAATAATTGTTTTAAATTAAACGCCTAAAGTTATGCAGAACATGAAAAGCAAGCCGCAGCCGCAGTCCCAAAAAGGCAAAAAGGCAGCTAAAGGGAGCTCAAAAGTTTTGCACGCCAACTCATTAAGCTGCCTCCTCTTTCGCTGGATGACGCTAATGAAATGGTCTCGTTACGTGGAGTGGGAGGCGTTAGGAGTAGCTACTTCCTAAAGGCAGCCAAGTTGCGCAACAGCAACAAAAATTCCAGGAAGACAGCATAGGAAGGAAGGAAGCAAGCTCTGAACAAAACTAAAACTCAAGATGAAAGCAAAACAAAAAGCAGCCAGAGATAAAGAAGACAAGACAGAATGCTGATTATCTGCGGCTGCGGTGGCGTTGGAGGAGCAGCAGCAACAGCACCAGCACTGGCAATTGAAGTCGGCTTGGTGGCAATGGAATTAACATTATTAGCGGAAATTCTTAAAGGAGCTGGTAGCTGCTACTGCTCCGCCCGGCGACTCCCTTGTATTGCCTTGTTTAAGTTTGCGCTGTTGATTCTTATATTTAAATGTTTGCCGCTTCTTTTTAGTCCACATTTTATAGAGGGTGTTGTTCTTGCTCTTGTTACAAGTACTTTACCAAGGGTAGTGGGGGCTACCAGGTGCCAAGGAAGACACCTTACAACCCTGCAGGCAATATGAAGTTCCTTAGAACTTATTCGTAGTTGGTCAACACTTTAAAGGCTAGTTTAAATACATTTTAGATTAGTAATATAAAATCTTAGCCTGCAAAGAAAGCATCAAGATGCCTATATATATTTTTACTTCTTTCCTTGTCATTTTTAGCTTTAGAAAATGTATGCAGGGTTATTACATTATGTTCGAATTGGCTTCCACAATTGGCTTAAAAAGTGCATAAAGGTTTGTTTACCAAATGTGCCTATGCTTTTCTTCTTCTGCCAGAGATATCATTGTATTACTTTTAAATCTCAACCGCAACAGAGAAAGAAAATTAAATTTTATTTATGTGTGTCAGAAAATGTACAGGGCAGAGGAGAGAGTACTCTGTAGCCCACAAAGTGGCCAATTAAATGTTTAAAAAAACATCATAAATATATTGCGCAAACGAAAATATATTGATCTATTTTCATTGAATTGCTTTATTTAGGTGCCGGTTAGCTTTTTATAAGTTAATTTCCACCTTTCTATATTTGGTTTATTTATTAAAATTAAGAGAGTACCGGAAGAGCGTACTCTTTGCTCTTGTTGTTCACTTTTCAGGCGCTGCCCAAAAGTATGCAGCAGTATTTTCAGCCAGCTTACATGAATAAACATTTGTGCTGAGCATTATACCAAATACCCTGTGATATATGCGGGTTAAGAGTGACTCAAGTTTCAGCAAGTAAGAAAGCTATAGTCGATATACCGACTATAAGATACTCGAGTGTCAATTATTGAATAAATGCTGAGTTATTCAATAATCGCCACACTCAAAAGTATAAGAAAACTGTGTTTTTTTTTGTGGGTTCCAACTAAATGCGTTAAGTTTTGTGTATGATATAAAGCTTTGCCGTTTGCGGGGGCGTGGCAACATTTAGAAACAAAGTTGATCTCACGCCCCACAAGGGGAGTAATACAGTCTACGAGATCTAGGTGTTCATACGGACGGAAGGACGGACATGGCTGTTGATGCTGGTCAAGAATATATATACTTTATGGTATCTCAGACGCTTTGTTCTGCTTGCGACATAAATTTGCACAAATACAATATCCTCGTTTATTCTACTAGAGTACGAGTATAAATATTTAGACCAAGTGCACACAAATGCCGTAGGAAAACTCTTTAAAAGTAAAACATAGAGCATATCTCATAGTCGAGCTTTTCCGCATTTGTTGAAAAATGTGTAAAAGAAAAACAGAAAATTGTTTTCCCTGCGGCATAGCGCGAAAATTGCGCACAGAACTATGCAAAAGGCTAACGCAGGCTTACATACGAATTTATAAAAATTATGTTTTCAACACCGCAGCGTTGAAAATCTACACAAACAAATGTTAAACATTGTTAAAAGCAGACAAAAAAAAAAAAGAAAAAGGAAAACCAAACTGAAAAAGGCTAAGAGCATAAAGAAAACTGCTGGCTGGTTGTCTGTCCGCCTGTGTATATTTGTCCGTTTGACCTGCAGCGCCATTAGCTATGGCCAAAGCGTACCAAAAACCAAAGCAAAACAAAACGGGAAAAAAATCCTTTCGGCCGCAGTCAGACTTTTTATGCTGCGATTTTTCTTACCATTTTTTGTACATTTGCTATGTTGGACCAAAACCTAAGCCATTCTAATCTGTTTGCCGTTGCCCGGCGGCTTTATCGTGTCTACTTCTCCGCCTGGTGCGCTGCGAAAAGCTACAGCTTCATTTCAAAATCCAGCTACTGATTTCAGCCTCAGCTTTGCATCTCATTTTTAAATGATATTAGTCAGGCTTTATGGCTGGCTTTAAATGCTGTTGCTGCTTAATTGCAGTTCCCACTGCCTGGTGGCACATTCTGCACCCGAAAGTCCCAACAAATGGCAGCTCATAATTTTTGGATAACTTTGGAACACCTGTGTGCTGACCATTTCCTCCTTATCACACTGACGTCAGTTCGGTTGCCTTTCAGCACAAATGCTGAGCGCTTGAATCTAAATAAACAAATGCACAGAAATAGAAATGGGAAAGTAAACCTAGGCATAGGGAAATCGATTGCATGATGTCTGTAAACGCACAAAATTAATTGTTGGAAAACTGTTAAGCAAAACGTGAGTTGTCTTAACAAATAAACAAAGTGCCAATGACTATTACTGGAAAATCAATAAAAGTTTTAAAAATATACAACTCACAGGGCTATAAAATAGATAGACGGAGAGGGCAGCCTCAGTTTTGTCGAAATATGTATACCCTTGTTCATCAGCATCTTTAATATTTAAACCAGTTTATTTATAAATTGATGTATTTAAATTTGGATTACATTTAATAAAGCAATAAATGAGCTTGCCAGCTTTATTAATGCTCAATTTGCTTCAATTAAAATGAATTCAAATTAATTAATCTTTAAAGGAATTTGCTTATCAGATCAATTAATCAAGCGAAAAGAGTTTCGAAATCTGATTTTCATTCAAATATTCAAGATATTTCTCTTCTGTTCAGGTTGCTTTAAATCTAACAAATGCCTTTAAATAAAGAAAACATTTGGTTGAAATTTCACTTCCATAACTATTAGGAAAGGCGTGACTCTGGCTTGGCAAGGAGTGGCAACCTACGCTAATCAAGAATGTATATCATCTGCCTGGCCAACCTCATATCAAAATCATAATACCATCTCTTGTAAAGCGTATCAAAAATTTCCTTCACTTAAATTTCTATAGGTGAACTCTGCACAAGTTTATCTCGCTTTTTACTCGCTTCATAAAAAGTTCGCTTAATGCCTAAGATGGTCATTTTTGCCCTGGGTTTTAATCAAAGCGAATGAATTTAAACGAAGCGTTGAACAAAGTCCGACTAAGAGTTTGCAGTCCGTGGGCTATTTGCATGGGGACCAGGACCATCTCACCAGGACTGACATGGTGGAAAAAAGGATACCCAATAGTAAAAACGGGATAAAAGCGAGAAGTGAACTGTGAGTTCGCATTAGACCGAGAAGTGGGAGAGACAGAGCAGCAAAACTGAACTCAACTTGGTTTTATTTGCGCGGGGATTTGTCTAGCTGAAGAGGATAAGCGCTGTGTATGCTTTATCCTTTGTGTGTTTGCATGAATTTAATGCAATCTAAATATTTGTGGGTGCGAGTAAGAGGTTTTCTCTTTTTTCAACTTTCCGTTGCCGTTACTTTCCTTTAGTGAATGGCGCTTTTTATGGCTCTTTATAGCTTGATTCATGGGCAAAGGTTTTAAAGTTGCTTTTATAAATGTTAGAAAACGGTGTGGGAAAGCAGGAGAGCCTTTTTATGTGTCTACACAGGTTTCTCAACGCTGCCTTTCGCAGTTGCCTCGAGGCTATAAGAAAGTTTGCAATTATTAAAATGATCATGATTTTATTTTTTTGTGGCGCCGTGAAATCAAAATTTGATGGTCAAAGTAAGCAGAATCCCTTACTTGTGAAGAGGATGATGATAGCCGTACACTGCGTTGATTTAAAATTAGCAAGAACTGAACAAGTTATGAGATGGCTGAATAATTTAAGATTCATTTGATATTGATCATAAGAATCTTGACTATAATTGAACTACAGAATAGTTCATTCTCTTCTTTTACACAGAGATATACATATAAACATGACATGATTCAACTATATCTGTGAGATATATGAGTTATACTGCTAATTACAAACTGTTATGAATTCAACAGACCTCCCCAAATTACACAGGACGTGTTTTGCTCATGAGTGACGCAGCTAGACATATTTATATTACATCGAATTTGGTAACATTTTCCACCACTTTTGTAGTACATTTTCAACTAGATATATCGGATTAACTTTTAATAATCCTTTTCTCACATATTTCCACGCCAAAGCCCCTGCACTCATCTCTATATTGGTATATATACATTTCCAGGCTGTTGAACTTCTTTGAAAAATCCACAAAAACTCAGCGAATTGATTTATTATCAATTTGGCAAATTTTGTTGCTTTGCCATTTGGATTTCCATTTATTAATAATTTCTGCACAATGTGTTAAAATCTATTTTCTACGAAATTTCAATATTTAATTTAGCTAAATTTAGCTGAACTTCTGGGCATCAAATGTACATCTGGCTGATGTTGCTGTTGATCTTTCGAAGATCACGGCACACGCCAGCTTACCATTTGCTGTTCCAGTTCCAGTTCCAGTTTTAAATCGAAAAACCGACACAGCCGTACATATATCTTCGTTTTCAAATGAAATGCGTCGTCTCATGCTAACTCTGGCATTTGATTTGTTTACCATAACTTGACATAATTCGCCATATAACATGCGCCGTTCAGTGTTTAAAAATAGCTGGCAAAAATTAAAGAGCAAATATATGAAATGAAAAAATTTGCGGAAAAGGAGCCACCAACTGCTCGTTTATGTGTAGCTTATCCAAAATAGAAAGGATATTGCTACAGTATATGACCATAAATATTTATTGTTATTGTTAAGTGTTATTTTTCGCGCTTTATGTGTGTGCGTGGGAGGGTCATATATGGTAGATGGTGGGCGTGGCTATTATTATAGCTATCTCTTGCACATTTTGTCACTGTCAGTTGACGTGGGGGCAACATCAATGTCTGTCTCTATATCTTGGTTTTCCCCTGTGCGTTCCTCCTCTATCTGCTTGTTATTGTCACTGTCATTTTTCCATTTAAATTGTTGTTGGCAGTGTAATAAAATGTTTAAATCTAGGTCCATATCTACGCATACGCTATCCTTGAGCTGCATTTGTAAAAACAAAACAAAAAGTCGTATAAAAATTGCATTTAATTTTTCAACAATTGCTGTTTTAAATAAGTATAAGCGTTGTTGTTGCTATTGTCATATTTCTATATATACGAGGGTATGTCAATATGTTGTCTTTATTGATTAAAGTCTTATGGTTTTAAGAGGAGAGCTTGCTTAGAGTGAAGAACAAACACAATATTGTACGCTTAAGACTACAAATCTGGTTTGTAACTTTGCTGTCGCAGTTGTTGCAAGTTTCTGCAGTGAATATTAAAGTTAATCCCTTATGCATTCCCCACTATACCTTAGAGATTTAGGGATAAATAGAGAAACACGTCGTTTCTAGAGCAAAAATCAAGAAAAGATTCGACTCCAAACAGTGTTATGAAGGAGTCTATCAGCAGAAACCTTATAGTAGGGCCTCGAGACTATCTATCTTTACTCTTTAAATGGAAATTTAAGTAGTTTAATATACATATAGGAAGCATATTAATATAACATTAGTATAGAATAGCTGAAATATATAAGGCATGAAGAGAGAGCCACAATCATCAAGTTTATGAATGTGAAGTATAAATTTTAAGCTCCTTGAAGTTCCAAACCGAAAATGTAAGAATTGCGCTTTAAGTTATTCTTGAAATTAGCATATTCAATCAATTTCATACTTTTCACATAAACGTAAAAACTTTTATGTGGAGAAAAAGACAATCAAAAATAAATAACCCGCTGAAATAGCTGCTATTTTAAGCAACTTTCATATTTTATATATTTTTCAAAATATTTGATTAAAGATGGTGAATTTATGCGATTCTGGTAAATGAAGACTTCTTAATGCACCCTCGTACACATATGAATGCATCTTTTAATAGTGTCTGCCATCTAAAAATCTAAAATGTATAACAAATTGTCTTCTGGTGGTTAGACAGCCAAAGTGAAAACGAGATTAGTGACGTAAATTTATGGTGTTTTATAAATCTCACAGGCTTACATTTGTGGCAACATAAAAGGGCAGAAAATAAGAAAAATATTGCAATATGCCATATGCTTGACAGCGTAAATTTAGAAAATTGTCACACTATATATATATATATATATATATGTGTGTGGGTATGACCGCTTACTGTGTCGAGGTCGTCGCTGTAAATGCAATTGACAACGGCGGCAGCTGCCAAATGCTATATCTTCGACTTGCATCTATAAAATGCACACGCGCGGCCAAATTTTGCCTTTGAAAGCGGCCTGAAGGCAAAGTAAGCCGCAGTGTGAAGTGCTCTCTTTGGGTTAACTTTGTGGTGTTGGCAGTTTGCTTTATTGTGCTGCTGCCTGCCTGCCTGCCTGACTGCCTTTGGGCGCATTCAAGTGCTGCCTGTGTGTACTTCAGGTGCACTTGGCGGAGGTTAGTTGTGTGCATGTTTCACATCCAAATGCTTTGCAGCCTACAAACAATGAATAATAAATAATTTAATAATATATTTGACTTGTTTTCTCTGCTCTCGCTTATTTGCAGTTTGTGGGCTGGGAGGAGGTGCCGCGACCAAATTCCCGTGCCGAAATTGTGCAGGCCATGCGACGCATAAGGGTGAGTAAACTTTTCCAGAGCTACAGGATATTAAGTATACGTTGGCTTGGATTTCCAGCTCAGCTCGAGGCTAACTAGCTTGATTCGAGCATGTAAAACAAATTTCAAATTCAAATTGAAAAAGTAAAACATATACACTCGAAAAAAGAACCCCAAAATTTGTTGGTTGTAGAATTACTTCAGTTTCAGATCACATTATAAATATAAACATTTTGAACATGACATTGCATTTCGATCTTTCAATTACTAAAATATCATAAATGGAGGCTTATAGCATTTATATAATCTTTAATGGTGTTTAGTGTTTAATTTGTGTTTATGTCGAAATTGTTAAACTAATTACTGTTTTCTCTATGTGTTCCACCCGCATTTCATTTGTTTCTGTGCAGTAGAGCATGATAACGCCATGTGGTACATAGGCAGCCTCAACATATGCCTATATATGTATATATATACTCGCTGCCAATTAAAGAAAGTTTCTAACAAGTCTTACAGGCCTTCAGCACTTTTTAAAGTCACTGCCTTCCTCATCCCTCTCTCTCCTTTCAACTGGGCCTTAAAAGCAGGCAACATTTTTTGTTTGCCAGCGTCGGCACATGACTTTGATTACCGAAACATACATACACTCATAAAAAAAGCCTCGACTAAACGCATAAAAGGCAATGTGGCATGACCACCCACCCACTCCACTCCACAGCCAAAGCCAGCAGGCTTGTTCATATACACACCCTGGAGTGAGCCTTCCTTAGTCATTCGTGCGTGCTTTGGCTTAAACAATGTTTGCCTGCTTTGCGTTTGACAAGTGTGTGAGTATGTGTGCGGGTTTGCGTGTGTATTAGCCTTGTCTTTGGTGGTGCGAGTGCGTGGTAAATTTGGCGCTTGTTATTGTCATGTCTTGCCATTAGCCGCGCCAGTCAAATGTTAATTGAAAATTCGGCAAAAGCGCAGGCTGTTACCGACTTGGCTTACATTACGTGACATCTGCCCATAGCTCTCTTTCCAACTCTGGCTCACTTTCTCTCCCTGTTTTAACTCTCTCTCTATATTTCTCTTTACAGTATGAGTGCAAAGTGCAGAATCTGAAGAAACGTAAGGTAACCATACACATATCCGTAAATGGTGTACGCGTTGTGCTCAAAAAACGTCGGCGAAAAGTAAGAAACCAGGAACCTAAATCTGTTATCAATATAGTTATATATAATTTACAATTTATAGAAAAAGAACTGGACCAATGATCCCGAGGAAATCGAATTGCTCAATCATCCCATCTATAGAATATTTTATGTTTCCCACGATAGCAGCGATCTCAAGATATTCAGTTATATAGCACGCGATGCCAGCACGGACACATTCAAGTGTTCCGTATTCAAAAGTCACAAAAAGGTAGGCATTATAATAATATATTACACCAATATAAATATATATATTTTCTGTTTTTGGAATTTGTAAATTTTCTGTTGCGCTGTAGTGTTTTTTTTTGTAAAACAGCCACAACAACATGTTGTCATTTGTACACAAATTTTAATAACCGCAATTTGAAAAATATGAACTACTGCAGGCGCCTTACTTGCACCCGCTGCACCCCCGTCGATCGCCCGCATCAAACCGCGAATAGTCTAAAAATAATCACAACTTGGCCGAAATGTCTTCTTAGCATATGCATACTTTTGGCTACTTTCCAGCTAATTCGGAATACCGTAAAGCAAACAACAAGCGAATAAACAAGCGAGTGCGATATGGACAACGGGGAGAACACTAATAATCGTATGCGCTATAAACTGTTTACAAATTCAAATTGCAATCAAGTGGAACGTATTCAAATGAAAAGATATGATATTGCAATAAATGTGAAGGAGGTTACATATATCTTGATTTTAGAGATATAAAGTTTATGGATATTGCTTTGAAATCTACAATACCTTAGGGAATGCAAATGGGGGAGCTTGTTATAATACAAGGAATAGAACCCCTTCATTTCAATATCTCTAGACAGGGCTTCTTCTTTTGCTGGGTCGGATACTGGCTGGAATCATAATAGCTGAGAGAACTCGACTTGGGGTCGACTGTTAACATCGCTAATATTAAAAATCATAAATATCTTTAAGAAATTCTTCACTGTCAAAGGGAAAACACTGGAATGATCCAGTAAGAACGATGAGAATGTCTAATTAGTATACAAATATATACACTTTCCCTTTAAAGGCCAAACTGCAACTTTCTGTCAAATCTCAAACACATGAAGGAGCCAATATGAATGGCTTTTTAAAGAAAAAGTCTTAACCGAAAACAAGAATCTTAGCCAAGCAAGTTGATCCTATAATCTAGCTACTTCAATGCCTCCTGCAATGATCAAAAGCTCCTTCGTAATAATAAAGTGTAATTTTAATATCATTCTATATACTGCATAATTAGATTTCCTGTCCTATAGCATACATTCACCTCCATTCATCTCAGTCTAGATGGATTTCTTATTTCTTATTGCACATTTTGTAATGCATTTGGATCTAAACAACATCTTGGTGAAAAGTAAGGCGCAGCTGTTAGTCTGATAGTCTGGCCGCCGGCCTTCCATTTCCGTGTCTGACTGACTGATGTACAAAGCAAACGTTTGGATACACAATTTCAAATGCTGCCTGCAATTTGTCAAATAAATAAATCGCCTTTACTTTGTAGCCGCTGTGCGGTGAGAGATGCAATTGCTTTGATTGTGGTTTTCGTATGGTTCAAATTGTAGAAATTTCAGCATGATCATTCCAAAATTAACAACGCCACTGTTAGTGGGTTGTGTGTACTCGTTTGCTTTCTGGCTGGCCTTCAACTTTACTTCAACTGTGGACAATGTCAAGTTGGCATTTCTAATTAAAAATACACATTTCGGGGAAAAGCATAAAACACATTCCACAGGAGCACGGAGCAGAACGGTCGAGCTGTGTGCTAAAAATTAAGACGAAGACACAGAAGACAGACGAAGATATAGACGCAGACATTTTCTGCCATGTTCAAATGTCTGACAAGTGACATAGCCACAAAATTAAGGCCAGGCCAGGCCAAGTCAATTTGGTCCGGCTACAACACACTTCTACACTCTGCTTTGCTTTGCTTTATCATGACATACACGTGTTTTGGTATATAACGCACATCACTCTGGCTGTGTCTGACTGCGTCCACGTCATCTTACCTGATCCTAACAATAATAAACAACATGAAATGTGCAACGCAATTGCAATTGGAAAATAAACATGGCAGCGAGCAGACAAGCCGCTGAAAGCCAATGACTTATGATTTATGGCTAAGCAGGCCATAAAATATCGCACTTTGGCCAATTTGGCTAACAATGAAAATGGAAAGTACTTGTGCTCACTTCCGCGAAACACAAGGCTATGGCGTCACTAGTCAAGCAAGCAGCTAACAGAGCACGCATACGCCATGTTGGCAAGCTCTATCGACGCACAGCGGGTTGCATGCTCTTGCTCTTCAAAATAAACGCAAACACTGCAAGGCGCCGCAAAAGCAAACGCTCGTGTTAACAGCTGAGCGCCAAAAAAAAGCTCCTACAAAAGCTTCGTCCCACCCCCTATAGCTACAGCCGGCTAGCCAATTGATCGGCCGATCGGTCGAACCACAGATGCCGCTGCTCTCAGTCAGTGCCTTGTCCAGTGCGCGATGCGGCAGACGTGCCAAATTTTCGTGTGTGCAGAAAGAAGTCTTAAAAGAAAAAGCAAGGTCTTTAATTATACAATCGCAAGGGAAAGAGTGCAAGTGTAGTGCAGCCAAAGGTTTACCAAGTAATTCATCATTTAAAACTGTTCACAAAAGAAAGTGGAAATGAAATAATTCTCTAACCAACTGCGCTGAGCCAATGCATAAATTAAAACAAATGTGTTCAAAAATAAATTAAATAAATTCAGGCAATGACATGTCAAAGCTTCAAACAAAATATTTTTGTTAGACCCATAGATCAACGGCAGCAGCAGCAGCAGCAGCAGAAGCAGCAGGCGAGAAATTCAATTTGCGAAATGTGAAAATATATAAAAAAAATCAAATATTAGATATATCTACCGTAAAATAAGAAATCAAGTCACAAAATTGTTTGTCATTGGACTTTTGCTGCTTTTTAATTAATACTGTGACTGCTGACGCCATAGCAGAGCCTCCTGGCCTGACTTGGCCAATTATTTAAGCAGCAACAATAATAATAATATTTAAACAATGGCAGCAACAAAACATGAATATGAAAAATGAGGCATGAAGCAGGCATAGATAGACAAAGACTGTTAAATTAATTGCAAAAGAAAAGAGCAAACATGCGCCGCAGATTAAGTTGAGAAAGAAAAACGTCATTGTTTTCTAAAGTGCCGGTACATACAATGGGTTTTGGAATACTGATTGTATAAAGAATATCATGAAATTGTGGATTAACTCAGCAGGAAAAAAGCACATCAGCACATCTATTTGAAAGACCTGAAGACGATCTGTAGATTCAGAAATGCGGAAATGCCAGAAATCATTACAGTTCCATGGCATCTTAGGTGGAGAGACAGAAAAGAAAACTCTTGTAAAATGTTAACAATTAAATGAAGAGGATACAAATTACAATATGATTCAGTGCAAACTCTTTATTATTGATTATTTGTTAGCAAATTCATAGAAAGTCCCTTAAGTTGCTTCCGAGCAAAGCTTTCAAAGTTGGAGTTGGATATGTACTTGTGGTGATATTTGCTTTTTGAAGCGGCATATCTAAATACTATGGGTATATTTCAGTAATTACCTAGGTTAGGTGTTATCAAGGGACCCAATACAGTGACACGAACTCTCTCTTCTTCATCCTTCAATCACAACTATCAATGATGTATTCACTCGACGTCTTCACTTTCATCCACATCTTGGGTTAAGAATAAACAAAGAAATATGTACTGACGCACTTACCCCAACTTTATTCTGTTTATGCATATTAGTTTTTGGCCAATGCCATAAAGTAGCCATCATCAGCATCAGCATCGGCATCAGCTGCTTCTTCGCCCCCACAAAAGCCAGAATTTAATGAGCCAATTTCACTACAGGTAGCCAAAGGCGAGGCGGCATAAATAAATAAAATTATGGTCAATAACAAAATACACGTGAAGCATGAGCATGAAATATTTACGATTTTTTAGCTTAGATCAGATTTATTTATTTATTTATTTAAACGCAAACAAAATATATCTGTTGTTAGGGGGAAATACACAAGATAAATCAAATCAAACAATCTTGACAGCTCAAAAGACATCGGTAAATATTACAAATTGCAAAATTGTGTTGCAAGAAATGTAATATAATTACGTATAAATAGTGAAAACGTTGCAAAAGATTCATTGCGTCAAATTGCCATTGGAAAATTGAATATAAGGTCAATTATACTTAACGTGAATGACAGCAGCCCGGCCTTTGCAATCATTTCATAGATCATTTCAATCAAATTATAATTGACAATATGCAATTGTCGTCATAAGACACATAAGGTAGCCGCCAAAGGGGTTTTGCTGTATTTTATGAAAATCTATTTTACCTAAAACTAAGAATTCTTTCTTCACTGCGCGTTTCTGGATCGGTGCCTAAATGTGTTTAGTGGTCTTCTTATACTCTTGCAAAGGAATTATAATTCCGTCGGGATAATTGTAATGCATAGAAGGAAGCATCTCCGACCCTATTATGTATATATATTCTTGATCAGCATGACAAGCAGAGTTGATATAGCCATGTTCGTCTTTCTGTCTGTTTGTCCCTCTGTTTCTATGTCGCTCAGTTTTAGAGCTATCAAGCTGGAATTTGTACCATAGACTTCTTTTTGATGTAAATCGTCCAGATCAGAAGACAATATTATACAGCTCCCATACAGACGATCGATTTAGCCGAAGTTAGCCTTCCTTTCTTGTTGTTATTAGATTTATGATTATATTATTATATTGAATA
Source organism: Hirtodrosophila duncani (assembly GCA_037043425.1). NCBI lineage: Eukaryota > Metazoa > Arthropoda > Insecta > Diptera > Drosophilidae > Hirtodrosophila > Hirtodrosophila duncani. The sequence goes on along the minus strand of JBAMBM010000834.1, from coordinate 507,670 downwards.
GGTTTCCTAAGGAAATTTGTACAGAAATTATTCACAAATTGAGGCATATCATATTATTTAAGACAAGGATTTCCAATCTGAAAGATCTATCTAATCAAACTTAATTTATGTTTTAGATTTCTAAAAGACCATTTTATTTCATATTTTGCCTTTCACATTTTTTGATTAATATATTTGAGAAATTTTACACACAAAAGGTGCCTTCCGTAAGGCGCATTTCATATGCTCATTTTCATTTTCAAGTTCTTTTCATGTTTATATTTATACATGGATTGCTTCTCGCTGAATATGGCTGCCCAATCAGCAGATCTCTCAATTCTGCTTTTCATTGTCTACTGTTATTTATATGGTTTTTTTTCGCATTTTGCTAGCCAAAATAGATCCATTATTTTAATAGCCTGCTCTAAAGTATTTCAAAAATTGAACACGCCGATAGGCAGTCTAGGAGGGTGAGGCTGCTGCGGGCATACTTGGGGCACTTGAGGCTAAAAAAAGTGAATTTTTCAATACATAAGCAATGCGTATACTATGGACACTGCGTTGTGTTCCAACAATTCGTTTATATATTCTCCATTTTTCGCATGACTAATGAAAAGTTAATTAGTAACACACTGCAGAATCTCCGCAGAGCACACAGCTGTGCTTGTAAAACCACGTGACAATGTGCAAAATTTATGCACTCCGTCGGGGATATAGTCTTGGCTGCAGGCAAAACTGCGGCTGTGGCATTTGTGGCTGCCACTGCTGCGGTTTCCACTGGCCCACAACTGTAAACACGGATGGCAGTGCAGTAGAGCTGGCAGCAGAAACGACTTTGCTACACGTTAACCCACGCCAATGGCACGGCACTAAAAATGCCACACAAAATGAAACAGATTTACAAATTCATGTGCGCCTCGCGGCCAAGATTTTTTATGTAAAAAAAAGTTTCCCTTATGACAGACAGACAAAGAAGCAAAACAAATAAACTGCGTGAAAAAGTCAAACAAAACGAATCGTTAAAACGTGAAATGAAAATGAAAATAAATACATTAAACCAGCTGAAAGCAGCCCTGTAACATTAAGTAGTTTTCCAGTGAAAGGCAAAAACATATCAAGCAATTATTGAACCATATCTAAATGGAGGCAGCGGAAAATTTCCTTTGGGCTGATATTAACATTTGAATTAGGAAAGCTAGTGCGAGACTTTGAGTTGAGCTTGTGGCTTTTGATTTCAATTTTCATAAGGTCGCTTGAATAATGATAAATTTTGATCACTCAAATGTATACTTTTGATTGGATCTATTCAAATTACTAGCAGTGTACCCATACATGTATGATTTCTTGTAACAAATAGCCGCACGCACATCATATGCATTTGTTTATTTGTTAGTTTTCAATTTGTTTTACCTCGAATTGCATAAGAGTGGTACCATATATGCAGCATACAGACAGGTGTTTGCATAGACTGACGAATCAGTTGCCACAACGTTAAATAAATGTTGCTGTGCACCCGGCGTATACGTAATGTTTTGTAAGCCATCATCAGTGCGGCGGCAGCTGAAGCTACACATTTCTATGCCTGGCGTTGGTGGTAATTACTTTGAAAACTTTTGTATATATACAGAGACTCTCTGACTGTTCTATGGTTTTAAAAGTTCTCAAGTGCAATAATGGCAACTGTGGTAGTGTGGTGGTAGATAGGTGATGTTCACAAACGAGTGCAGACATGTAGAATGTAAGCAGCCTCAGTTTGCGTAAGAAATGCTGTCATTGACTGTCAAAATAATTCAAACTAATGTCTCGTTAATGTCGCCGTTCAGCTGGCAACATGAGAAAGTGCTTAGTTGGCCTGTTTTAGGACAATACATGTGTGTGTCTGTGTCAGTGTGTGTGTGTGTGTGTGTGGCATAGAGGCATTAAACCTGCAAAGTGCTTGAGTTGTGGCCAAAATTTTGACACAAATCTCATTGGCAGATATGGATAATGAGTTTGCTTCGGCTTGAGCTCACAAGTTAGCCTTAATTAGTGATTATGGCTAGCTGGATATTTGGCTAAGTACTATAAATACATATATGTGGGCATAAAGAGACAATTTTCAGCTCATTTCTAGGAAGTCATTAGAACAATTGCTTTGTCTTTATGGCAAGAAACGGCTTAGGCTGCCAGCAATGATACCTCAATTAGTAGAATTATAATATTTAAATGAAGTTAATGATTATTGTTCATGCTGTAATTCATCCTCTGATATTTCATTCAAATCACTTGGATCATCCCAAATATGTTTTGTAAGAATTAAAGAAGAAAAATGTATACATACAAGCTTACAAACACACACATTGTTATATATATATATAGAGCTAGAGACCTTCAAACTGTTGTCTCCATGTCAGTCAAATTGCATGCCCAACTGACTCACATCTCACATGAGGAAGAAAATTTTCGTAGAAAAACAAATGCAAATCATTCTCGCTTGATGCCTTCTGACATGACCAAAAGCATTGATGTATTGACAGTTATGTGTGCCAGCATGTTGTCAATACAATAAAAAGCCATTGCAGTTGGTTAAGGAAAAATGCAAATAATATTTACTCTACAAGCGCAGAATCTTCAACATAAATATTTAAAAATCATAACAAAGTGTGAAAAAATGGCCGAAAGTGTGAACAACCTGGCCCAAGGAATTAGCCAAATTACGCAGTGCAAAACGAAACTGTCTAAACAATTATGAAATTGATTGTTTTCTAATTGCCAAAACATTGAACTTATAGCGAAAGTGTTTAGGTGAAAGCCAAATCTGTGACGAATTGCCCGCAAGGTTGACCTCGCCGTGCAAATTTTGTGGTAGTTCATTGAACGCACGCTGGCCATGAAGCAGGAGAAATCCCACACCATGGCCGCCCATGCTCAGCATCCAAGCAAGCATAGTAGTTCGGTAGCAACGCCACGCAGTCCCATTACCAAGGCCTTTGACTTTTTGCCCTGGACGCGTTCGCGAAGCCGCAGCAAGTTGGCCCTTAAGCCTGAATCAGAAGCACCACCAGAGCAGCCACGCCCGTCCAGTCCAGAGAAGTCAGCTGATGTGCATTATCATCGGAACATCTTTCGCAGCGGTGGAGGACTCATACGCGATATACTTGTGGGCGATAAGCCGCAGAAGGAGCACAGCAAGCCGCCCCAATCTCCGCTAGCCAGCAGCAAGCGGCAACAGCAAAGGAAGCAGAAACAGTTGTCGCGCAACAAGAGTCTCGACATACGTGAGCTGATTGGCTCCGTGAATAATGAGCTGGGTGTGCCCAGACATGGACAGCAACAGCCAGTGCAGCCACAGCGCTTCCTGGATGACACCTACATTGATCACAAGCCGAAGCACATACTCTTCAACGATGAGGAGAACACGGTGTACATAATCAAGAAGGAGCAGCCAGTGGCCAAGGCTCATAAGTCTACTGGACATGCCCCTCCCTCCCACTCCGGCAATAGCGATGTGATGAAGGCGCGCCTAAAATTCAAGCGATTGCCCAGTGATCACTATGCAGCCTCGCCGGAGGCTTTGCGTCGGGCACAGCAGCTGCATCAGCGCTCCGAACAGCGGCATATGCTGCAGCGACGCAAGAGCTTGAGTGACCAGCATAGCAGCTCCAGTCTGAGTAGCGGAGGTGGTGGGGACGGGGCAGGAGCAGGCAGTAGTATGATTGAGCGCCCGAAAACTGACAAGCCGCGCAAGAAGCTCTCCTTTCGAGAACCCATTGAGGCGGCGGGCCTGTTGCAAGCCACGTTGCTGTCAAACCCAAATTCACATTCACATTCACATGCCGCACAAGCAGAGGAGCGGCAGGCGAGGCAACGACGCCGCAGCTCACCGCTGGAACGCACATTTGCCGGAGTCAATGGGGACTGTGATAATTTATGCAATAATCACACAAAGGATGCAATTTCCTGCGGTTGTGCGGCAAGCGATCCCGAGGTGGGTGTTGTGTGGAAGTGCGGGGCGAGTGTAGCATGGCGCCTTTGTTCCCCACATGCCGCTGCTTGCCATAAATGGCTTCTTTCATTGCGTCTATATTAATTTGCCCACCATGTGGTAGATTATTGCTGTATTTATCCTTATTCCGACTCCTTTCTCTCTTTCTATTTGCAGTCTCAGGCCATGCGCATCGTGCGCACCGTCGGACAAGCCTTTGAAGTGTGCCACAAATTTAATCTTCATAAGAATTCCCTGGAACCCAATGACGAACGCTCCGATATCTCATCAACGGAGTTGCTCGATGTGGAGCAAATCAGCGAGCAGCAGCTCAGCGACGACGGTGGCGGCGGGGGCAGAGGCGGCGGCGACAACGACACGCCAAAGAAAGGTAAATGACAAATGACTGGGTCAATGCCTGGCTGGGATTGGGATCGAACTGAGACTGTCGGCTAGTCCAATAAATAAATGAAAAGCTCTCAGCTGTCGGCGATTGCTTCCTGGGTTGATTACGATAAAGGAGGTGGTCGTCTGGGTTGGCTGGTGGCCACTCTGGACGCTGCATTAGTTAGCTATTCACTTTTGCATTTCAATGCAAATTTTTGGTGTTTCATTTTGAATTCAGTTCACAAAACGAGCGCCAACATTTGCATTTAAATTGCATTTCTTTTTGCAACACGCAAGATGTCCAGACAAAGCTTGGTGGCATGATAGGGGAGCGACCAGCGATTGGAGGAGGAGGAGGAGGAGTGAAGAGGTGCTGAAAGCGGTTAAATCTTCAACATTAACAATAATTAAATTTAAATGTTAATGGGGGAAATAAAACAAATTTATTTTAATTATAAATATACGCTGAACAAAATGATTAAGAGGGGAAAAACATGAAAATCAGAAACAAGATATACAGAGATGAAAATTGGATACTCTTTCAAAATGAGCAGGAATGTATAGGCTGGAAAGTGTGTACAATTTTGTAGATTATGCTTAGATCTGTGCTGATGAGAACTGATTTCTGATAGACCAAATTTATAATGATGCTACGATGAGGATTACAAATGCTGATATTATACAACACTACTAATCTCAATGAACTTAGTGGATCTGCAGTTTTGCCAAAGCAATACAATAGACTAACCTCATCGGGCTTTGATCCTTAGTGAATTGTCTGCCTTGCTTTCCCCAACAATCTCTGTTCATGCCATTTCTTTACACATCAAAACAAGTCTACAAACTTAATTTCAAATTCATAATATCCCCACTGCATACCCTTAAGGTATGAAAAGTATGACCACGGATATAAGTAAATATATTAAACAAAACATTAAGAACAAGAAGAAAAAGAAGAAGCTGTATAAAAAGAGACGGCATCGCTTTCCACATACACTTCACTGCCGTTAAGCAATTTCCACGTATTGCTACAATTTTCAATAATCTTCTTTCGGCTATTTAATTTTCTTGCCTCTCACAGTTTGACGTCATAAACGTGAAGATGCTGCCAAAGGCCCACAACAAAAAGTCTAGGAATATTCATATATTTTCATCATTGTTTTTGTTTTGTTTTTTATTTATTTATTTTATTTTTTGTATTTTTTTTTTTTTTTGCAATCTCTCATCTAAAACAAGCCAGCGACATCATTCGCAAGAAATTCGTGGAAAATAGCTATATCAAAAAACCGAAAAGAAACAACAAATAGTAAGCATGGCCAGAAGAGCATGGTTGGGTTCAGTGGGATTTATTATTTGCAGGCACTTGCACATCATAACCATGGCATCAGTAGTCGTCTTCGACAGGCCACGTCACTGGCAGTGCGGGTAATACAAAACCAAAACTTTGTCGCCAGGCGGCGGCGACTTTCGACCCACAACAGCATGAAGAACTCACGTGGATTTCACGGAACTCTCTGTCAAGCGTTGTATATGTATTGGTGTACTTTGTGTGGGCGTGGGTTTGGTCAGAAGTCGTGTGCCAAAAATAATTTATTTATGTCCACATTTCTGTACTTTTCTTTCTTTATTATGGTCTTGTAATTTTTGCTTTTAAATGTTTCTTTCTTTCTTTCTTGTCTGACTAAGAAGCATGGCCAGCGACGTTGCTAAAAACACTAAAATAATGAATTATGTCAGCTTAGCAGCAAGTGAATATGAAGGGAGTGAGGTGTTTGGGGCTGGCTGACTTTGCGCTTGCCATCGGCGACATCTTTGTTGCCATCTGAGATTGGCCAGATTAAAGGAAAGAGATTTTCAATGAAATGATTGCAAAAATTACCAGTTGAAAGACTTACCGAATATTACAGTAAGGTTGAAATTTCTAAAAGTTTATATAATTTAGATAATAATAATAGAGACAGATATGAGCAGATCAGAGGTCTATCACATCGTACAAATGCACTGTGGTTAATACATTGACCCGGATACACTTGACAGTAATTGAAGTGAGTTCAAGAATTCACAAAATGACAAAAAACGAGAGCAAACGAAGCGTCCGAATACTGTACATAATATAGTAGATATAAGTACAATTGAGTAAGGAAGATCAGCTGGAAACTTTCTGTGAAAAATTTTTTGCTGTTGGACAACTTGGCAGCTCTAAGAACCACGGGCGTATGTGTAATATTAATGTAAGATCTTAAACAAATATTTTTATTGGCCTTAGCTGATTTATTAGCAGCAAATTTATATACAATTTTATATTCTGACTATCTCCAAATCAGAATACAGCTGGGAATACTATTTCTCTGTTAATTCAAAGCATATTTCAGCATCTCTTGCATCTTCCACTTCCATTATTAAGTAGTTTCCCAAACTATATAGATGTTGCTGGCTGCTTTTGCTTTTGCAGCTGCTTTGACTAATTTGCTTGGCCTCGACTCAAATTGAATATGATGTTAAAGATGATGTTGCTGATTTGTTTGCCATTTAAATGGGTCATTCAGGCTGTAAACATCAGACAAATAACATGAGCTATTTCTACTAAAGTATATAATGAAAATACATATGTAGGACTATGTGGGGAAACAACAAGCAAATCAGCAACGCGCACCTTCACTAACATCATCCGCAGCAACGTAGTCAATCCAATGAAATGCCAAAATATGTTCCTGCGAAAAATAATCTGAAATGCCCAAAATAATTTACATGCTGTGAAGGATTTTTAAAATACTTGTCGACTAATTTGCCATAATTAACAAGTGCCCAAATGTGCTAAAATCGTAACACATACGCAGCAAATACCTAAAAGCAGGCATAAATTACATTTACGTATGCGAGAGCACGAGCTGCGAGAAAAACTATACATGAGTTTCAAAAATTGTTCAAATATTTTGCTTACAAATCAAATCAAATTGTGGGGGGGCGGGGGGAGCACGAAAAACATAATTTAGCCATAAACTTTGCTCAACGTATAACATTGAACTTTGCCCAGTACAATGGGGCAATGATCATCTCTCAATGCCAATTCCTGGGGGATACGGCTCAATGGCATAATTATTAATGGGGCAAGTATAATCAAAACAAATAATGAAATGTAGCCGCTGTAATTAAGTGGAAATTAAGCGCGAACGTGGTTGGCCGCCGCGAACAGTTCAGACCACCAGGTGTGCCACGCGGAGCCAGTGCCAATGCCAACCAATCCCATCACATGCCAACCAGCTCGTACGCAATTTAATGCAACCAGTATATGACCTTCACTAGCAGCTGCCCGAGCAGTTGCTATATGTATATATATATGTACACTTATACACGCTCGATCCAGTTGCGTGCTGGCGGCGCCTGCTTTCGTTCAGCCACTAAATCCATATCCATTTTACAACTATTTATAGAGCACTTGACCATAACGCCCGATTTGAATCACACACAGCCGCAGCGTCCGAACCTCCTGGAACTGATATCAACACAGTCGAGTCTACGCAAATCGACCAGCCTGCTGGTGAGTAACCAAATATATAGATAGCACTTAGGATCTTAAGTATCTTTTAACTTAGCACCATAATCAATACATTTATATCGTACTAATAATTGCCAAGTAAATAGAAACATTTCGGAGTGGGCTGTGCCGCAATTAAAATGCCATAAATGCTACAATTTTTAATGAGCCGTAAACTAATGGCCAAAATGCAGCCCACTCCATGGTTGTTTGAAGCCTTTTAAACCCTATAATTTATATAGAACATTTGTAAACATAGCAAAGAAATAAGAAAGTAAACAATGCTGAACAAAGAAAAATCGATTCAGCAACTGTATAAACTTTCATTAGCCTTTTCCAAAATAATAGCCTAAGCCTTTCCATTTTGTATCTAATCTCATTTCTTCTATCAGTGCGATGTGGACGACAAATCTCCAGGCTCGCCGCCATCACCACGCACTGAGATCACTCAGCTCAAAGATCAGCTGGAGGCACAGGCTCTGCAAACGCGCCAAGCACTGGCGCAGCTAATGTTGGTACGGGAGCAGCTTATCTCGGAGACAAATGCGCGCATCGAGGCACAGGTAAGATACATTCATCTATCCTCCCATTGGAAATCTTTCACTGAGACCTTTCCATGTACACTTTTCAGGCGCGCACGCAGCAGCTGCTGCAACAGAATCGCGAGCTGCTTGAACATTTGGCCTCGCTGGGTGCATACAATGAGCAGCAGACCGCTGGCCTTACCTCAGCGAATATTGGCATGGCGCCGCAGGTGAGCAGCAAGAGATACCATATATTTATCCAATGTTCAAGCTCTATGTGTGCTGTTGTGAAATATTATGCCCGTGCAGAGCTTATTAAGAATTTCTAGGAAGTTTGTTAAATCACAGCATGAATATTGTTTGATTTCTAATTTCTTGATGTGCTGTGAAATAGTTTTTGTTTTGTTTGAAGAAAATAATTGAGCAATAGAAAAATTATAGCTTTCTAATTCACTTGATCGAATTATCTTGGCTTGGTTGTTTCTAAGATATGTATTACCATCGGAGTTATTCCTTCCTTGACTTATCAAATCAGCTACATTATATTACGTTTTGTGTTTATATTTGCCAGATTCTTTGAGATTGGGGAATGCGAATTTAGTTTTTTTTTTTTAAATATTTTCATTACCATTTTTAAGCAAAGCCTTTTAAGTTATTGCTTTAGGCTTGACTAGCCGCTGTTTCATATGCATGCTGCCATTGTTTCCTGTTTTTTATGTTATTTGCACGTTTGTTGTTCTGATTGTTGTTCGTTTTGTTGTTCTCGAGAGTGCCAGAACAGACACGTTAACCTTGACCTTTCCTCAATTAGCAATCGCAACTGCAGCTGCTACTACAGGCAACCAGCAACAACAATAATCTGGCCACCATCAACCAGCAGATCAGCAATCTGGGCAGCATTAATCAGCAGCTGAACTCGCTCAGCAATCAGCTGAGCGGTCTGAATCAACAGCAACAACAGTTACAGAACCTGCAACAACAACAACAGCAGCAGCAGCAGCAGCAACAGACGCCGCCCACTCCGCAGCAGCTGACGCCAGCAACACCTTCGCCTCCATCAGCCGTAGCTGGCACAAGTGCGAGCAGTGCTTATTCATCGATTCAGCAACTGCAGAACATCAGCAATCAGCTGCAACAGCAACAGCAGCAGGATGCCTTGTCGAAGGATCTGTTTCAGGTCAATCAGGAGCTGCTCAATCGTCTGCAGGCACTAAATCTGAATGCAAACTCAACGCAGCCTCAGCAGACGCCCTCGGCGTCTCCGAAGAATTCCTTTTTCTATATGAATCCATTGTCATGCAGCCCGGCCACACCTTCAACGCTGGTCAACAATAATGCAGTGGCTGCAGCTGGCTTCAATTTTCTCACCTCGCCGTCGGCTCTAAATGCAGGCAACCTGACGCCCCTGAATCGCAACTCCTTTGCCGGCAGCTCTAGCCTCAATGAGGATCTACGCCTGAGCATAGAACAGAATCTAAACAATCTGGAAGAACAGCTTAAGGCAGCCGCATCGAATGGTAATTTAGCTGGCCTTGCCTGCGGTGGCTCGAATAGCACTCGAGACACCAGTCGCAGCTCGTCCACATTGGATTCCCCATCCTCACCGCGCCTGCTCGGCAGTAATAACAACATCAGTCCGGCAGGCAGCAGTCAAAGTAATGGCCATAGCAATCTCAATAGCCATGGCCACAGTAATAATGGCAACCGGGAGACACGCTTCAATACGGTTCTGCTAAGGGTCACCGATGAGGCTGGTCATCAGCGCAAGCTGTCAGCGACGCCCAGTTTCATAACGCGAAGCACCAGCGAGAAGGTGCCAAATCGAAGCCAGATGATGAGCCAAGTACAGCGCACAGCCTGGGCGAGACACACCACCAAGTAGTCGAAGAGAAGACAGATCGAAATTGAGTTCAAGGTCTAGGACCAGGTTTTAAGTACTAGAAATATGGATTAGTTGAACTAATTGTGAGTGTGGCGAGTGAGTGGTAGTTAAGTAAATTGTGAGTGTTCTCTGAGTCTGGTTGAGTGTGGATGATGAACAGTATTAATATAAACAAAAACCTTAACTTAGTTTGCATTTTAAGTTCATAATTACATATACCTATAGCAACAATGTGCCAAATATACATGTGTGTGTCGAGTTGAACTGGAAACTTGTCGATATTATCGATGTACACAGATGCCAAAGCAAGTTTTTGGAAGAGAAATGATTGGTCACTTCCTGACAAAATTCTTGGAAGATAATCACAAAGGAAACAGAGCTAACATTACATCCAAGAGTATTGCAAACGTCAACTAGCAACAACTAGCAAGTCTCGGAATAAAATGTTTTGTTTTTAATTTAAAATATTTCGAATTTCCCAAACAAGCAGCTTGATTTTGACCTAATAAACACACGATAGTATCGACAGCTCTATTAACACACAGTGACTCTCCAGTTGCAGTGTGTGGCAAGCGTAACTTATATTTAATCAAGATCTATCTAAATCTAAAATATATCTTAAGCAGCATATCAGCAAGTCCTTAGAAAATGACAAATATATCAAATATTTTACAAATACTCAGACCCAATGTGAGCAACAAAAGCAGCTCAAGTATTTACTTCCTATTGTTACTATTCACAAATACAATATTGTCACTTGTACATTTATTTTTAGCTTTAGTTGTTAAACCATTAGCTTCGCGTTATATGTACTATCATCTATAAATGTTTAGTTAAATCCTACTATTATTTTTATATATTGTTGAGTTTTCAATGAAATTGTGTGTGCGCGCGACATTGCAATTTCATTTTAATTGCATTCAAATGCAAATAAAGCAGTATGACAAAATTACAAATATATGCCAAAAATAGCATAAATAATTACAAAGTGCAGTTGAAAATCGTGTGTGTGTATATATAAACGTATCCACAAAAATGCAATTAAATGCAGATATACAAAATAATAATTAGTTACTGGAAAATGTTAAACATTCGTTTACAATTATTAAGCTCAAAAACAGCAAACAACAACATGAACAACATAAATTAAATAAAAAGCATATAAACAGAGTTCGCACAATGTTTCGATTCCGGCATAATCGCTATAAGCATTAACACTGGCAGTGGCAGTGGCAGGGCTGATTCAATGTTGGCCAATTTTCCTAATGAGTTTCACAACAAGCAGCAGCGGCAGCAGCAGTGTAGCATACTTTCAAGCGCATTACGCATACGCCCCCCTCCTTCCTCAACGCACAATGAGCTGAACGGCAGGCAGTGTATAAATTTCAGGTTGATAAATGAAAAATGAGCTGAACAAGGAAAGTCCACGACCAAAAACGAACAAAAGGAAAGCCAGCTTCAGATTGGTTGAACTTTTTATGCACTTCACAGTTGCTTATGAATCAGAGCTGTATATAAAGTAGATAATTCCCATACTACTTAGGGTTTTCGTATTGCCTTTTGCTATATTATATATCAGGCTGAACTAGATAAAATTGGAAAATCTTCTTGATCTTTTAAGCCGTATGAATGCATCATATGGTTCAATCAACATAAGTGGAAATTTTAGTTTGCATATGGTATGATGTTCTGCAGCCGATCATTTCAGTGGATGCTATGCTATATGGGGCTTGTATTCAGCAGAACAAAAGTACAAGTGAATCATGCAGATGAGAGCGGCAATTGGTAAATATTTACTAGTTTAATTGATGGCGCAAAGTAAACAATTTCAAAGTTGCAGTTCTATAAACCTTCCTAGGGCTAAGCCTTAAGCTAAGACGTATTTATACACTATGTTCTCGAAATACTTCTGTCCATTGCCAACCCCTTTGGAAAATCCAGATAGCCCTTTTGTAGAGTGCATAAAAACAAGTGTCACCATTTTTCACTTTCACTTGCTCCTTTTGTTGTTGGTGTTGAGGGATTTTCGCCTGTTGGTATTGCTGGCGTTGGGGGTTTTTTTGGGCAGCAATTTGCGCACATAAGTCATTTGCATAAATTTACACACTGACTTTCTGTTTCTCATTTTTTTTTTCTCATTTACCACAGCTCTCGTCCACGGCAAAAGTGGCTCGATGGTTTCAACAGCTGCCCTGGCATACAGCCTCCCTGTCGAGGCCCGAAAGCGGCTTCGTTTCCGGTGATTCGCGCTCGGAGAAATATCAAGAGGATCATTTCTATGGTGCTGGCATTGCAAAGGAAACTGATGATTTATGCGATGAGTTTCTGCTGGTGGAGGGCAGCAGCACCATTTGGACAAAGTTAAGCGCCAAAAAGCGTCGTAAATTGCTTGGCATGCGGCTGGGCAAAGTGACAACATTTTGAGCACAAATAAAGCGAAGGGCAGCGTCGTAATGTGTGCGTTTATTAGCTGTTAAGTGTGTTTTAGGGCTAGCCATAAGTTAAACACTCGAATAGATACAACATATACGGTAAGGAGTTTAGTTGTTAAGCAAATCAATGGACTAAACGACCAAATTAACCCAAACGAATATCATCACACTGCTCATTGAAATGCCAGCCACAGAGTGAAGGCGGCGCGGAGAGGGGGGAGAACTGAGCAACAAGCTTAGACATAAGTCAATTAGCGAGCATAAAAGCTTTGGCTCAACATGTATTTAAGTATTAATAAACTAAGTAAAAGTATTTGGCAAAACATAAGCATGAGAACATGAACGTGCAGCCTGGATGGCCAAATTCATTAGCCAAGAAAGCCACAACTCACATTAATCATACGCCACGTAGAAGGTGAACGAAACGAAACAAAACGAAACATTATCAAAAGATGGCCAACAATTTGCTGCTTGACTTTACCAGCTTTTCGTGTACAAGAAAAACTGGCTATTAAGCTAAGCAAACAGCATGAAGTACCAGCACAAGCATCCTGTCTACCTGTACAATGTTTGCTATACATAAATTCTTTCAGTAGCAGCAACATTTTTTATGCATAAATCGATTTTATCCATGCGATTATGCAGCTGCTCATGTGGCCTTACTTTGTGGCAACTGTGTAAATTTAAGAAAGTTTGTGGCATACATGGCGTATAAGTGATTATCATAGTATATGTGGAGAAGCTTAGATAAACATTAAAGTATTTTGAAAAATGTAAACAGCTTGCAGATGGAATTGCGCCCAAACTTCGAGCAAGTAAGCAACCTTTATGAGAATTATTTACATTTAAAAGTAAAGCGCTTTAGTTCAATATATTTAGTTATTTATCTAAGGAGTTTTATGTCTAAGTTACGACAATCATCAATAAAAACATGGTATTAAGGCAGCTTACAGATGTTTGCAAGAAGTGAAACAGTTTAAGATACATATAGGGTGTTTCAGAGCGATTAAATTTGATAGAATCTAGCAGAATATACTGGCAATTTGTAGATAGTTTGGCAAAGAATATCAATTTTAGTTTTAAATATTAACTTTTAAAATATTTCTAAATCCAAACTATTATTTTGAGACACCCCATATTTGCCTTTTGCAATAGAATCGTATTACCCTGGAGTTGCCTTGAAAAACATACCCTGTTTTTATTGATATTCAGACGATATATCCAACGATTTTAAGCCCAATTTTAGTTACAAAATTTTGTAAAACAAAAGTTTATGTTTTTAGTTAATTTATGCAAACAATTTTTGAGACTGAAGCTGAAATTTGTACTAAGCATAAAGTGAAGAAAAACACACATCTACACACACACACATTCCGCACAAGCACACATATACATATACATATACATATATTTTTTACAAGCTAGATATTTAATTTTACAAATGTACGACAAGCTTAATTAGTTTGGCAATATAATAAAGTGAGTAATAAAAACTAAATGTACTTGCTGGGTTTATCCACATTCTAGTGGTAGTTGATGGTGTTGCTCCAATTGTTGTTCAATTAATTTAACGCTTTTTGCATGTAGTAGTAAAAGTGAATAAGCAAAACTATTGCATATCAGCAGGGGCGAAACAGGAGCATGGCAGTATGTTGTACATATGAGGACATGGAGCGGCACACAGCATGTGGGCTTGGCTGGCAGCTAACAAGCGCAGCGCTGGGAACCCAGATGGGTATGTGTCAGTGGCAAGCTGGTTAGGAGTTGCTCACGGTTCTTGGTATATTGAAAAATTAGAAAAGCAAACACAGGGCAAACTTTTCAGCGGTCATAATTAAGGACATGAGCGAAAACAGGCGTGCTCTAATGGAGCGCAGTGAAGGCAAATGAAAAATGAAAAGCGCGACATGCGATATTCAGTTTTGTTTTTCTTCTTTTTTTTTGGCAGTTGACATATTTTGGGGCTCAGGCAGAAAGATAATTACATAAAGGTAGGCAGGCGGACAGGCAGATGACCCTGAAAACAGGAAGTTCACTTTACGTCAACCAACCTTAGTATACAACAGCATGTGAGCTATGTGACAGCAACAAGAAACAGTTGAAAGTGCCGCGTGTCCTGTCCCAGTCCCTGTCCTATCCTGTCCAACGTTCACCGTCATGCACATTCATGGTATATACACATTCGCACTTATCGCGTGGGTGGCGCGTTTAATTCACATTTTATTTTGCGCTGCCTGTGGGCTGCGCGCGTAATTGTTGCTTCCCTGGCCAGGATATGGATATAGTCAGCTACCGTTGGCGCTGCACGTCGGACGTGTGCGCGCTGAATCGCAATCGCGTTCACCATTTGGTTGTTGGTTGCTGTCAGTAGTGTCTGAGACCATGCAAAACGAGGCCAGTGAGCATGTGGCCACGGCGGCGGGAGCTGAAGGAACCAGCGATGCCGCGGCTAGAGCACCAGCAGCTGAACCGCGCCGACCTAAGCCCGGTATACTACGACTCGACATCAGCAAACCGCGACGTTCATCAGGTGGTTCTGTCGATTTTCGTTGCGTGGCCAGCAGCAGCAGCGGTGGCGCCGCCACTGAGGCTAACAGTGAGGTAAGTAAGCATGATTTACTGCACGCCGGGGAGTGCTTACGATTTGGCCGGGGCACGTGCAATAACAGTAGCTGTGGCAGCAGTGGAAGCCACTGCAGCATGAGGGCAACGAATGCCAATAGCCATAAACAGCCATCGTCGCACTTAACTCCGATATGGCGCTGGTCAAGCGTTGCAGTCAGAGTCAGCAATAGAGCTGACAGGCACACCTGCACGCGGGGGCAGGCAGTAAGACAAGGAAGCTAAGCAACAGATAAAATCATTTTTTATGCCTTCTAGTGTCCATTAACAATGGCGAACAGTAGATGACAACGACATTTATATGCTCTTACATAGAATATAATGCTTGCTGGAAAAACTCCTATTAAGAAAGAGAAGAACGTAGGAACTTTTATAGGAACTCATGTCTCAGTTATAGCTGAAAGAAAACGCAGAAACGATGTGGGTTTCGATTCGATCAGTACTGACTGCCTTTGAAAGGAAGGGAATCACTTCTTGGATCATGTTTTTAGTTCCAACGAATACAAAAATTTAACCTGCATAAAAGAACTTACAGAAAGAGTCTTCCTAAAACCAAAAACTTATGAAACATTCTTCCTTAAACCTACTCTATCAATCCCAAAATATGTACTGACTTTTATAAATATGAAAATTATAAAACCTTCTAAACAGATTAAGGAGAATTTCCTTAAATTTGATTAAAATATCTTGGTAGATATAGATACTTTATACAAATTTGAATAAGAAAATCGTACAGCCCGCTTGCTCTTAGTCTTAGTCATAGTGTATGAAATTATCATTTGGATGGACATGCGACAAAAAGTTAAACGCTTAATGACCTGTACGCTGCTTGCTGGGCACTCCTTATCCTAGTCCTAGTCCTAGTCCTAGTCCTGCTGCTGTAACCACACACCATTTATATAGTCGTAAAACAGAATGTCTAATGTGTAATCTGAACAAAGCTGGCCGGGGCAAGTGAGTCAGGGAATGTGTGCCAAGTGAATCAGTCAACATTTTGCTGGGTTTTCGTACAGTTCAACACATTCCTGGCAACGAGCTAACACAAAACAAATAATACAAATTGCGTCCACCACAAATTACCTGATACAAAAATGCCGAATGCGAATCCCGAAGTGAAGCAACGGCGCAAGTTCATCACCCACAGCAGCTATGAGGGCGCTTGGGACAGCTCGATTCACATGATGAATGGCTTTGGCACCTATCGCTATCCGGATGGCTCGGAGTATCGCGGCCGATTCGTGCAAGGCAAATTTCACGGCTTTGGGCAATTGCAGCTGGCGCACCCGTTCCGCTTTATGATTAAGGGGGAATTCAAGCATGGAAAGTTGGTCGGCATCGAAGACATGTACTTCCATGATGGCCTCCATGTGCAGGGCTCTTTCAACGGCAGTGAGTTCGATTGCACGGCGTGGGACTATCTGATGCCCCAGGATCGACGCTACCAGACGGAGCGCAGCTACGGCCAACAGCCGGTGGGCCCCACATCCTTCTTGACAGCCGAAGTGCGGTCACGCACCATACCAAGGAACTGTTATGATTTGGAGGAGGGCCTGTTCAATGCTAAAACTGGCTGGATAACCGATCGGGCGCCACCCTTGAGTGACAACATCTACGTGGGCTGTCAAGAGGAAAAACTGTGGTTCGTGAGGAATTGCCGGCGCTGGCACCAGAATCACATTATGGAGCCACTGCCCAGCTTTTGTCGGAGCATCATCAAAAACAATCTGGATGCAGAGAAAGCGCTGGTACGTGAGAGTATGATCTATGCACCCGAAGTAGTTGTGGATCGCAAGCGCTACTACCACAAGCTGTGCAAGACGAAGGGACAGGCGGCGAAGGACTCCTCCGAGTTGGACTTTACCCCGAAACGTGTTCGGGGGGAACAGACCACGGCAACTGAGAAGTGTTTGCGTGCCTATCCGTTGGTTTTGAAGCAACGCGAGGTTCAGCATATCAAAGACTGGCAGAATGAGCATCCCAATGAGCCCGTACCAGCACTTGACTCGAATGTGCGCCAATGGACCAGCAGCTCAGATGCACTGCGCTTTGAGTCTGGTGCATCCTCTAGCTGCCCCTCGCCCGATACCCCATCACAGGCATCACTGGCCGAAAACATTAAAGACATGTTCCTCAATGTGGCACAGATGAAGTTCAAGCGGACTGCGGATAATTTCCATGTGGTGCAGTCAAATATGTTACGACCGACCAGTTTCGTAGAACCAACGCGCTCCGCATTCCAGTTGTAAATTAACATAAGCAAAGGCATAAACATATACACACACAATTAAATTGTAGTTGAACTCCAGCATAGAAAGTACGGCTTCTTATCAACACCAATCACATGAATCGTATTACTTAATGGTATACCACTCCAGTGTGTTTTTGAATCCAAGCCAGGTAACTGGTAATGCGTAGGAAGCCAGCGGGTAGACCCGCTGTACAACCCTTTTTGGGCACATAAATCGAGAGACCCACCAACTTGGAGTCTTCGATGGCCACTAAAGGGCTGCCGGCATCGCCGTAGCAGGGGGACTTGCCATTAGGGGTGCGAGTGCAAACCACCGACTCAGTCACCAGGGCATCGCCATAGTATTTGCGGCATTCCGAGTTGGACATTATCTCAAGTTCGACGCATTGCTTCTGGTCCGGTTGCCCATATGCAAATATGGTTCTTCCCCAGCCGCAGACCAAGGCATGCTGCTGCTCATACAGGTAATTGCGTTGATAGATGGTGGGCAGTTCCACTTTGTAGACCCTGTCGTTGAACTGCACTGGGGGTATGCGAATCAAGGCTAAGTCCCTCAAGCTTATATACTGTCGACTATCCACCACACCTGTGAAGAGCGGCTGGCTCAGTCTAGTGGCACCGAAATGGAGGGTCACGCCGCTGCTACCGCTGAGACATTGGGACGCAGTCAGAATCCAGCTGGGGTCAATTATGACTCCACTGCACCAAATGTTGGTACCCCTGAAGAGGAGGGCAACAGCATACGGAGCTTGGTGTTCAGTGGCCGGAAAACCATTGGTAATAATATGTTCGGGAAGGGGATCAGCTACACCATGGGTGTCATTGGACCCACTAACGGTGGCAAAACCCAGCAACAGAAGTGCTATTCTCAGTTTCATATTTTCGAGAAACTACTTAAGTCTTTTTGAGAAGGGTTTTTATAGAACTGTTGCGACTTAGAGCTGGGTAATTAGAGCAGTGCGCACATTTGATGTTTTTAGACATTAGGCTATCTTCTGAGTTATATAATGGGACAGCTTGCATAGTTTATCTTTCAAGTTCCAGCCTAATGACATTTTAGAGAAAGAGTTCGACGAGAATTTGCCAGTTTACACACTCTATCTCTCTCGAGCTGTCTTTTCGATCACATGTCTATTGAAAGACCTTTCATAATATTTAGCTAAATTAAATTTTAAACCTTCCCCCGTTCTTCAATTCTGTTTCAACAGTTTCGACGATAGTCCAGTTAAAGCAGACTCTTAGCAGTCCCTTCTCGTTATAGCATTCCACAAATTTTAGATCAACAAAATACAAAAGTAATATAAACAGCACACTTCACCAAACCAAACACGCAAGATGTCGTTGGAAGTCATTTATAGCAGATTCCATCCCACTGGCACGAAATTCCATGGCAGAATAGATGAGCTGGGCATGCAGGACTATGGACTCTATGTCTATCCGGATGGTACACGTTATCTGGGCAACTTTATTAACAACCGTTTCCATGGCACCGGCACGATTGAGATACCCAAGCCCTATGATATCAGGTTTCGTGTGGTTCACCATCATGGCAAGCTGAAGGAGATCTATAGCATGGCCTTTAGCGATGATCTTTCGGTGAAATTCAAGTTGAAAAGAAATGGCACCCTCTGCTTCGATGAGTGGGGCTATTGTACGGCAGCAGACCGCCGCTTCTATGGAGAAACCCTGGTGCCGATGGAGTCAGTTGGTCCGATGAAATATCAAACCAAACATGGTCCTCAAGCTCCACATCTGGCGCACAATATCTTCGACCTAGGCTTTGGGCTGTTCAATAAGTATGGATTCGTGGTGGACGTGCCGGCACATATGACCGAGACAGCTCAATTCTATGTGGGCTGTCGGGATATACGCCAATGGATTAGGGAGCACTGTCGTCATGGCGAGCTAAGACACAAGCACATCAAGCAGAAAGTGCTGGCCGAATATGCACGACAGATTATACGCAACAATCTGGAGAGTGAGGCCCCACAAACAGAAACAGCACCGGCGAAATCCAGATTGCACCAGAGTCGGGTATGTCGTCGTTCCAGGAGTCAGGATAGCTCATTTTCAGCCAAGCGAACGCGCCTGAATATGGGCAGCACTTCTGACAGCTACAGCTCGGTTGTGGATCGCACTGTGAAGCGGGAAGTCAACAATCAATGTGGGCGGTCCCGTAGCCGAGGAAAGTTTGGGCATTCTAAACACCGAGGTGTCCCTATGAGGCGCACCCAAAGCGAGAGCAACGTTTGCCACATCAATTGATAATGCAGTTTGATGGAAATGTAAAGACTTCGGCTACATCTATACATCGATACACCTATACAAATATTCATGCAGACATATTCAACCAAATTTTTCTCAAATATATTGTGTATTGTTGACGCATATATGTAAAAATTTCGAAAACGGTTTCACTACCAAGGCGTGGGCCATGTTTGGCTAAAGATTTATGAGTTACAACAGCTAAAACTGCAATCCAACATGGAAAGCCACTTAGGCCTAGATGTGGCTACATATACAAAGGTATATACAATATATGGGTTTGGCATTTAGGTCACTCTCTGTTCAAAGTTTATGGAAGATCTTGGATCAACTGTGCCTGTTTTGTGTGTGTGTTTTGGAATACGTTTTCAAGTTCATTTGCAGCTGACCTGTTACGACGGGTAATGAACTCATCAGAGCTTCAAATTATGCTACACGTGCGCGGACACTCCGGCTGTTATGGTAAGGACACTCACGCACAGATAAATTTGATGTTAATTAAAGCCAGCAAAGGCCAGCCCTTGGCCTCGGTCAAACTTCATTTAATTAACCAAAACAAAAAATATATAAAAGGAGGTCGAAAGTGAAATCAGATTTAAGCAAAAGCGAAAGCGAAAGCAACAGCGAAAGGCCGCCAAAACATATATTTCAATAGTGGGCGCGCCCCACAAATGTGTGTGATATAATTCGCGATTTTCTTTATCAACCCTTGCATGTTTGATTTTCATTTACATGGCAAGCAGGCAGGCTGGCAGGCAGGCCCCGAACAAGGATAGCAAAAACAACGAGGTACCAAGAATACAACGTGACTCAATCGCACTACACACATACCAACACTCACACTCACGAGACATGGTCAGTGGCAACCAAATGGACATTCGAAGTCCTGGCTGGTTACGCCCGGCGTTGTTATCACATGCCGTTGGCGATTCTTACGCTCATTCGTCTTCGTTCCAACTGGGCGAGGAAGTCGAACCTGTTCCTGGTTCTACACAGCCGTTACCGTTACCGACATCCTGCCGCACTGCCATGGCGCGTGTCTATGTAAATTCCTTAACCCATTGCTGCCTAATGCCAGAGGCTAACGAAATATTCTTTGTTCACTTCCATAGAATCTATAGAATGGAATATAGTTGTATGTATCCCATTCAACCTGTCTTGATCTTTTCTAAACTACGGGTTGCTTTTGACTTCATGGAAGCCATTCCTTTTCTTATACTTTCTGCTTCTTTATATCTTAACCTGTTTGATACCAATATATATATATATATATAGCATCCCTTCTATATGTAGTTCAACATGCTTGTTTCTAGATGATCGAGTCTACACCTAATTAACTTCCAATCATCCATTTTTAAAATAAGAAAATTTGTTGAGCAAGTTCATCTTCAGTAGAAATAATAAAGTGAATAAAATCTAGTATCCACCCGCACTTCAGTGGGTTAATGTTTTTCTGTTTGTGTATTAGTTTTGGGCACGTTTTTTGCTTTGGCTTTGATAAGTTGGCCATGGGTTGGGTTCCATAGCAGCTTGTCTGTGCTTCATTCATATTCATTCATTATTAGAAAAATTTAACTTTTGCGCGCTCGCTCGCTCCTCCAAATTGTGAGCTTGTATGTGTTTGCCTGTCCTCTTGATGATGTCCTGTTTGTGCCTTGCTGGCCTGGACAGTTCGCTAAGCCGTTTAGTCTGCGCATAAGGCTGCTCCCAAGCGTTACGACGGCACACCAAAAAAAAAAAAAAACAGAATATAAACAGAATTGGTGGCCCGAACTGAAAAGCTTTTGAGATTGAGACTAAACTAACTTTATAATTAGTAATTTAGGAATAAATAACAATTTAATAAAGCAATATGCAATTTGTAACTAAGAATGGTTAAGTGATTTACAAAGAGTATTATTATTATGTTCAAAACGTAAAAAAAAACGAATATAGTTATGAAAAACGTGTGCTAATGCAATAGAAGAATATATAAAATAAGCTAAATAATATTGTGAACATTGTTTAAAGAGCAAGTTGAACCATTTGTAGAACAACTCGGGTGTAACCTCACCACACCAATTGTCCGTGACCTGGGCGCCACCATGCGATTTGGATAAAGGCGGCTGGCAAATGCAGAGCAGTGCCGATACCAGGAGGGAATACTATAGAGGACAAAAGGGCAGAAGGTAAGTGGTATAGCTTGGTATAACTAAATAGCTTTTGTAAACGTATTTCTTAATTATGCTGGAATTGCGGAAATGGAATGCAAACATAAAACGTTTCATGTTAGAAATATATAATTTTTATTTTGAAAATCGCCAAAGATTTGAAACGCTACAATGTCAAAACGAGGATTGAAATTTGATTTCAGTATCGATTAAATTACAGAAATGAGATTCAGCACTTTGCTTTTGTCTGTCCAGATTCTAATTATAATTGTGAATAGTTTCCAGTCTCTAAGAATCCATACTATTTCATTTTCAAAACAAAGCATTTTTAATCTATTTTTCCCTGAACAAAATGTTATTTCTTAATAATAGGATTCGTAAGCCGTATATAGATAATTCCATAACCCGACGCCGTGACCTTTGCTTGATTTTAGCTTTATTCAACTTATAGGACAACTGTTAATTTTGCAATACCTTCACTGTATATAAAACAAGTTGAGAGAACTATCCCAAGGTCTGTTTCGGGCACCAGAACAAATTGCCCACCGAGGTCTTATTCATTTGAGCTAAGCGATTTGCATGCATTTCCTGCTCTAATCCTGAACGTTCAAGAGTTGAAGTTCAGGAGTAAACATTTACAAGTAAAATATTTGGAAAGATTTCTTTTGGCATCACTACCGCCTCCTGTCATGTAATCAGCTCGCAAATATTGAGCAGCCTCAACAGAATGAATCTAGAGTTTGATTTTACCCTTTGTCAAGTTCCAGCCGGACTCAGTAGGTTCAATTTTAAAATAATTTAAAAATGACTTTGTGGTTGACCACAAGGCGTGAAATACAACACCATAGTTTACCATTTTGAGCGCTTTCCGTTTGAAGTGTTCTCTTGTGTCAAAGTTCAACAATCTTAAGTGACAATTGAAAACTCAATAAGTGTCCTTTGAATAACCATAACCTTTTCACTTGGCCACTTACAGAACAGCTTCGCAGGAGGATAACAGGTCTTACGAACTAAACGGTATGCCAAAATAGTTTGAATTAACTTTTATTACCCACATACAAACACACTCGTACACACATATGTATATTCCTGAACAGATTTTCAGCAACAACAGCAAAACCAAAGCAGCGACGCAGAGAGTAGCGCCTACAATAGCAACCATTACGAGCCGAACTTTGCACAGACGCCACAACATCAGCATCAGCATCAGCAACAGGGCAGAGATGTCTTTGGCGCCGGCATCGGCGATGGCAATGGCGATGTGGATGATGAGGAGGACTACTCAATTTCCGTATCGGCTATAATGCAAAGACGTGCCAGTGTGCGAGGCTATAGAGGCAAACGTGGCAGCCGGAATTCGCGACGTGCATCTAGTCCCATGGATCACATGCTGGAAACTGCGGAGAGACGACGCTCTAGCGTCTATACGACTAGTTCAGGCAAGTCTCAGCACTCACCCTTATTCCCATAACCCGACCCCCTGCCCGCCAGCTTGTAACTGCTGAAAAGATTTCGCCTAACTAACAAGCTCAAATAATGGAAATGGAACTCGAACTGGCATTGGCATTGGGATGCTTCAATTGCTCAAGTGGCGGCTAATCAACGTCTGGGGGGCTATTTTGTAATTTTTCATGCTACGTGCGGCCATTTCGGTGGACGTGGACAGCAGGGCGTATGTGTAATGCGTGTGTTTGTGTTTGCTTTGCCGTCTGTTTACAGAGGAGGGCACCAATCAGGAGTCCACGCAGGAGCAAATCTTTGAGAATATACGCCTCCATAAAGAGGTCATACAGTCGGTCAAGCTACAGCCATGGCCCATACGCAAGAAACTCAAGTTAGTGCGGCAGGTAGGTGAAAATGTTGGGATGGAAAACCCTTAAAACTGGGCGCGTTCGTTTTTCACGCTGCTTGTCAGGTCGTTGAAAATGTTACGATGTTACGACATTACGACGTCTGGGGCCCATTAAATTTATAGCAAACTTTTCGATTTCATTTGCCTTCTGCTGTTTCACTCTTTCTTTTCTTTTCGTTTCGTTTGGTTTCGTTCGACTGGCATTTTTAATGATGTTTGGACTTTTGGATTCCCACCCTTCACCCTTCACATGTTGACAGGCCAAAACGTATGTGGCACGCCACGAGGGCGCGCTCCAGGAGCGCTTTGCGATGTCACGCAGCACAAGAGATTTGTGGGCGAGGTTCAAAATTTTAATGGCAGCGGTAAGTGATTTCTCTCAACCTTAACCAAATTCAGGCAGCAGCAAGATACTCGAGTTGTATGCCTAAAATCATAAGATGTCATGTGAGTTAATATTTATCAACAGGCCTCAGATTTTAAGCCACGATTATTTCATAAAACCTTGCATTTTCAATGTGAATTCATATGCTGGAACAGGCCCAGTTTACACAACCAACTTTCACCATACACAATTTATGAGCAACTTTTATTCACAAATAAATCAAAAATTCGCATATTTCACAAAACTTTTCGACATTCGACAGCCCGAGAAAGTATGATTGCATGAAAACCAATTAAAATAAGAACTCGGCTTACCCTTAAAGCAATCGTTCCCTTATAAATGATTCCACATATATATATATATATATATATATATATATATGTTCTGGTAAATATATGTCTCATGCCTTGTGTCCTTTTGCTCTTGCTGTCGACAGCGCTGGCGGCATTGGAAACGGGAAACCGCCAGCTTCCTTACCGTGCTCATACCCTGGGAGCTGCGCATCAAGGAAATCGAATCGCATTTCGGCTCCGGAGTGGCATCCTATTTTACATTTCTACGCTGGCTTATGTGGGTTAACACCATGATTGCCATACCGCTGGTGGCTTTTGTCATAGGACCGGAGGTTGGCCACCACAATTGAGTCTACATGCGCCCGCGTGTGTATTTAAATCTGCAAATATATATGTTCTTTGTTCTTGTTCATTTTATTTAGTACTTTGCCACCAAGCACGATGAAACGGATCCGCGGAAGCGCATGTCCGAGCCGGAATACAGAGTTGCTGGCAATCTCTTCACGTTCTGGGAATTTGAGGGCTATTTGAAATATTCACCCATGTTTTATGGGTAAGTTTTAAAGGCTTTCATCGGCCAGATATGTGTGTCAAGCCAAAATTGTTACTAATTAAAAATGGGAATGAAATGTCAATGAAAATCATTTCCGTTTGGGTTAGAAAATGAAATTTCCTAATTTACTTTTCAAATTAGTCAAATATTTGCACGAATATTCACTATGCTTTTGTGACCTTAGCTTTGCTTGTAAATTTTTAATGCTATTTTTTATGATGCACAACTCAAATAGTTTTCTGTTGGAATTTAACAAATTTTATATGACATGAGACACATATAACTTAATTACATTTCATTCGTTGACATATTTTAAATGTGAATTCGATGATATTTGTATGCTCAATAATTAGGTTTTTTTATGCCTTTAATTCTATTTATGTCGGTTTTGATTTGTACATTGAAATGCAACAATTCAGCATGAGTTTCCTTTTTATTTTCTTAGCAAATTTGTCTTTATATGAGATTTATATTTAAAAAAAATAATCCTTCAAAGTGAATAGTGAGCTCAGAAACTCAAAATCGATCAATAATCAATTCGTTTTCTTACAACAAGAATGTTTTTAACCAAATCAAGTACGATGAATCACTGAATCGCCTGAACTTTTCCCTTTATATTTCAACTTCTCCGAGGTTCCTCATCAGGGGATTGATTTATGAGACGTCTGTGCAGGTTGTCGCGGAATTTGAAAGTTTAGTTTTAGATATACATATTGGGAAATCTGAAAACGAATGCTTCTCTTTACCTTGAACCGGCTAGTTCAACAATACAGATCAAGTCCGTTTCGGACAATTCTTTCAGGAATTAATAATTGATATATTTACAATGAAGGGAAAGCTGTGGGAATCACAAGCAAGACTATTTCACCCTGGTCAACTTAGAAAATTAAGCATATTCTTATCATAAATATTATTAATCCGTTAACCAAAATTAATTAAGAAAAAGAATCCAATCAAACTGTGGCTCCAATTTTAAAATTCCATGAAATATATCTTCCATTAGATAATGAAAGAGTATTCAAATTTTTTAATCATACAATTTAATCCTTCTCACATTCACAGTTACTATTCAAGCACTTCCGGCATTAGCGCACGCGGATATAAGCTACCCCTAGCCTACTTCCTCACCGCCGTCCTGGTCTACATCTACAGCTTTGTGGCCACCCTGCGCAAGTGAGTATGAATGCATAGATGAATGGCATATTCTTAGTGGTATTGGTCATAGGAGGCGGGATATGGGCATGGGCATTGGGATGGGTATCAGTCTAGTCACTTCATTAAATCTCCACAAAAGCAAACTAAATATCCGACTGGTCGTTAATTAATTAAACTGAACTGAACTGAACTGAACTGAACGTAGCTGAAGCGCTGATTAAATAAAACAAATCTTGCTGCGAGGCGTGTCCCGAGCAAAACCAAAACCAAAAAAAAGGAGACTTTGGCTAGCTATTATGATTTACGCACGCACGCGGCCCAGACAGCAGGACGAGCAGGGTAGGTGGGGAGGGAGTCGGAAACGGAAACGGACACGGCAAAACGTTATTTCTTTTTTGGTACTTGTGTAGATTGACCATTGGCCCACTCGAGCTGCTACTTTTAATGGCTTTGTCGGCATTATGTTGATGCCGTAATTGAACAAAGTAGCAATGTCAACAGCCAGGCTCAGGCCGGGCATGAATTGAGCACGACCCTGACCTCGACCCCGCCACTCGTTCGGAGCACGTGCTTGGCATGCGTGAATTATTGTGATATTTATATAGCATTAGCCAGCGCAGACATAGGCATTGTCAGGATTTGTGCGCAAATTATTGCTTGTAAGCCGTAAACTATGCCACAAATCCCAAATTCCACAACTCTTACTCCAACAGAATGGCGGAAAACTCGCGCAACTCGAAGCTTTCCTCAAAGGATGATGAGTGCGTCTTCTCCTGGAAACTGTTCACAGGCTGGGACTTTATGATTGGTAAGTGGCAAACGGAGGATAATGCAGCTGTACTGCAATTACAGTTACCTTTTGGTATGCCTTCACTCCCACAGGACATGCGGAAACGGCACATAATCGCATTGCATCGGTTGTGGTTGGCTTTAAAGAGGCGCTGCTTGAGGAGGCGGAAAAGAAGAAGGATAATCGCAAGTAAGTGGACTCACAGGTCAATAAAGGGACTTTAATCAATATGCGCGCGCTCTTGTGTGTGTGTGTGTGTGTCTGTGCATCCTTGTAGCTGGCGAGTGATACTGCAGCGCATTCTGGTCAACATTTTGGTGATGGGCTTGCTGGGTCTATCGGGTGCCACGGTGGTGCTGCTGGTCAATCAGTGAGTATTTAAAACACTTTGAGAAAATTACCTCATATTTGTAAATTAGACAAATGGAACAGATTTATAGAATGTTTATATATGGAATCAAAGGACAGACTTAAATTAAAGCTGGGTTCCCTAACCTATCAAGATTCAAGATTTTCAAGCTTCAAAATACTTTTCTTCCTCATAAGAAGCAAGCATTCTGAATACTCAACCAGCTGTTTCTGATCTCGACAATTATATAGATAAATTTCGACGACTTTCTATTTGGTAATTTGTTTCTGAGTGTAAAAATCGTGTGCTTTACAGCTCCGAAGATTTGGCCAAGCATGATAATTGGCTGAGTCGCAATGCGGTGAATGTGACAATGACGCTGCTGTCATTCTTTCTGCCCATGATCTTTGAGGCACTTGGACTGTTCGAGAACTGGCATCCCCGACAACAGTTGCGCTTGCAGCTAGCACGGTGAGTGAGACGATTATCTCCATCATGTGAGAAAGTCTATTAATCATGCTCGAATCCTTTTGTGTCCCTTTAGTATTATGATACTGAACATGCTGAATCTGTACTCGCTGATGTTCTCCTTCATATACAAGATCAACAGCAAGGAGAAGCCATTGCAAATGCTTAAGCTGGAGAATGAAACAAATACCCTGGAAATGCAGAATCTGATGAGTTCCATAGATGCTCTGCGAGCCCTGACCACAACAACACCGCTATATAGCAGCGATAGCAGCACAGATGGACTATTGTTTGATTCAACAACAAGCACGGCTGCCGCTTGGGCTGAGGATGAATTGGGGGATGGATTGTTCTCCAGCACGGCGGCAACACTGCTATCATCAACATTGCAAAAGATCAAATGCTATAATATAACTGTGAAATGCTCAAAACCCAGACGTATAATGATTAGCACAAAGAATATAGCCACCACATTGATGTTATTGAATCTAACAACCACTACAATGGTGCCAACCACAGTGCCAACGACAACAACGACAACCACAGCGGCAACAACAACAACAACAGAGGCTAGCACAGTGACGACAACCGCCACGCCTTGGACCACCACTTTACTGACAACAACAACAACTTCACCAGCGACCACAACATGGAGCACATTGCCTACAACGCCACCAACGACAACCACTGTGGAAACAACAACAACAACAACAACAGTTATGCCAACGACAACATCAACAACTGAATCGACAACCATTCCAACAACAACGACAACCACTGAAACAACAACTACTGACACAACAACTACACCAACAACAGTATCCAGCACAACAACAACTAGTCCCCCGAAAACGGATCCAGTAGACATGTACACCACAAATGATGATGAGGTTTCCTACGACTATGGCAGCGATGAACCGCAGCCGGCTTCATCCACAACTACTACACCATCGCCTGGCAACGATAGCTATTTCAACTATGTGGACTATTTCGAGGGCGTGCCATTACCATCATTTGAAGTGGGTGATTATGGTGCGGCCACCACAGAGCAATCAGATGATCCCTTGGCACAGGTACTGAAACAGTTTGAAGACCCCACAGAGCACAGCAGGAGGCGCAGAGCATTAGCCGAGCCGCCAGCTGTTTGGCGTTCCAGCAAATATAGTCACAGGCATCGCAATGAACCAGCAACGGTAGCAAAAGGAGCTGTGGAAGCCTCCACAGAGCTGGTCAATGCCTCAGCCACTTATAGACCCCGACCCCCATTGAACAATACCAACTCAAGCAGCCACACCAGACCCACGCAGCGAATTTTAAGCGAAGAGGAATGGAAACGTTTGCTGAATCAAGTACGCAATGGACGTCCTACAACCACCATAAAACCCACAACACAGCCAAGCAGATGGAACTGGTTTAGAACAACAACCACTGAAGAAACCCCTGCCAGGACAACGGATGAAACTAGCACTACAGAAGAGAGTACTGTTTATCCAAGCAGCTCCAATCCCAGCAGCAGCACAACTGAAGAAAATGAATTCAGCTCCTCCGATCCAACTGGGAGCACGCCCTATTTTATAGGATTCGATGATATAGCAGCTATAGGCAGCACCATTTACTATGAGGACGAGGACACGGACCATCTAGGTTTTTGCCTCATTACAGTGTGTCCCCAAGGACCAGAGGATGATTATTTCTTTGGCGGAGGCACCACTACCGATGGGCCAGACGGCAGCACCAGCCAGAGCAGTGATAGCCGGGAGCTAACCACTGTCATGCTCACACCGTTAGAGCGTCAATTGAAGCGTCTAAAGGAAGTGCAGCTGACGCTTAAGCAAATTCAAACCAATCTGACTACCATGTGCTGGGAGACCTCCTTGGGCCAAGAGCTGTCAAAGGTTATCGTCTTTGATGGGGTAAGTAGACTGGGTGGGATGCCAGCTGGTGCAGGAATCCTGGCGAACCGTCACAGTTTAAAAGCAAATTTATCATCATCAGCTGCTATCAATTTCCGGTGTGCACAGTCATAGAAGCAGCTACTGCTGCTGCTGCTCTTGTATCAAAATCTATTTAGCTTAAAATATGACTGAACTTGAAAGTGAAATCAGAATGGTTAAATTAGAGTGGTCAGGAATTGTAGGTAGAAGTTTTAGGTTCTTCGACCCAATAGATAGGCAAATTGTTGAGTATTTTGTCCAGGAGAGGCGGTGGGCAGCGTTTCAGCAGCAGCTGCCAGTGTGTCTGTGTATGTGCCAGATGTCAGATAATTGCTAACTCAAATTCATACGAGTTGCCCTCACTTCGCATAAGCAGACAGAGCGTGGAGATGCGTAAGCAATCGCAAGTTGCAGTTGACTCACACACTAGTTGCAAGTTGCAAGTTGAAAACAATTCACGTATCTAGAACTAGTAGAAATTTCTCCAAAACGGACTTCCCTTATTTTAAAAGTCCGCTCTCAAACACATTCACACAAAATATGAAAACAACAACAACTACAAGAACAACACAACACAGCATTCCGCTCTCACTTGTGTGTTGAGCGTGAAATCCCGTTTAGCTAAATTATCCGGAAAATGTAACGAAAAAATTTGTTTTCCGCTTTTAAGCCACTGTGTGGGTATGCGAAAATCAAATATTTCCAAAATCAACTTGACTTAAAAAGCCAACCAGCTCGTAGGGCACCAAAAAAGAGGAAACGAATCGAAAAGTATTTTATCATAATAATCGCTCTCCCTGGATTTGCTTGTCAGCAGCGGCGGCGGCGGCGGCCCATTGATACAAAACACAGCTGGAAATTCGGTTTGGTTTGCTTTTCATCTTTTTCCTTTGCGTTGCGGGCACAGTTTATGTGTATCTTATCCTTTGCAGAAATTTACATAAACCATAAGTAGCGTTTTTGTACTTTTGCCTCTTCGATTGGCAAGCTTGGTTTACCCATTTTAAACGGTCTCTAGGATTTTGGATTGTGTGCCGAACTTAAAGTCGAATTCTAATGGCAAACAAATTCATGAGGGCGATAAAGTTCTCAAGGTCAGACGGCTACGTTTGGTCATTCTTTTTACAAGTGGGATACCCTACAGAAAGCCAAAAGGTTTTACGAATTGTTCATTAAATGGGGCCAAGTTTTTACTAAGGCATGACATATCGTTTTGTTGTCTATATATATGAAGTAGGGCATATTGCTCATGAGTAGAGCCATTTGAAGAGCGAATCATATACTGAGACTCAGTCTGGGAAAAGATTGCAATGGATAGAAGCATTTTCTATACGAAGATAATAATCAAAATCAAAACTTTTCTATGAGTTCGACACTCATATAAAGAATATTTTGGACTAAATCAACTATGATTGAGACTGAAATCGGTATAGTATCATGAACTCTGAAACCCAACCTTTGATTTCTTGAAATAGGACAAAAATCAACCATATGTGCACGGCCTTCTTTCGACTTATGTTTCCTCAAAATGAAGGGCAAGCCATCGAAAGGAAACCTTCTCGTACTTTTCCAAAGCGTATTTCATCTTCGTTCTAGCACTCTCTTACTCACATCTTGCTGCTCACTTAATATTTGTTCGACATTCGTGTAAACTGTCTACAACCGGACAGCGGGAAAAAAAAGGACAACCAATTTCCAATTTGATTATGTCTCCCCGACATGGCGTACATAATCTCTATTAAACGATTTAAGCGCATAAATTAAACAAGTTACGGGCTTAGGCTTTGGCTTAAGCGCATTTATGCTTTACGCATAACAAAATTCTCCCAATGGGGACGCTGGATGGTCGAAATTAGGTCTGGGTCATGTGCGGTTTTGGGTCTGGTTTACGGCATGTGTTCGTGCATGAATTTCGGTTACAAAATGAATGAGTTTCTGGTTAGATAGTTGGGCTTGCCATAGTGCGGCAAAAGTCCAACAGAAGCAACAAATCAGCCAATAAACAAGAGGAGAAACTACAGGACAACAGAACACAGACAACAATGAACAAGAATCTGGGCTTTTTACGTGTGGCAACTTTTAACCTGAGACCCACAAGGGAGCACAAATCTTATTACGAGCGCATTCTAAAGTATCCTTTGCTACTGCTCATGCATTCCCAACAGCTAATGTCCATTGTGGCGCCGCTGTGCATTGACTTTCTGCGAGCTCTGTTTGTACGGTATGTCAATCAAAACTGGTGCTGGGACATGGAAAAGACCTTTCCACAGGTAGGTCGCCTTACCTCTGCATGGCCACTGGAACTAGACTAATGCGTTGCCTTGTTTTTGCGGAACAGTATGGCGACTTCAAGATAGCCGAGAACATCCTGACGTTGATTAATAACCAGGGCCAGGTGTGGATGGGCATATTCTTTTCACCGGGTCTGGTGCTTATCAACCTGGTAAAATTGATGATTATGATGTACTTTAGGTCATGGATAGTCCTCACCTGCAATGTGCCGCATGAGGTGGTGTTTAAGTGAGTACCAAGCCCAGTGCATCCAATTAGAGTGTAGTTAACAGTCATCCAATGCTTGCAGAGCTTCCAAGTCCAACAATTTTTATCTATCGCTGCTGCTGACCATGCTGTTCCTGTGCGTGCTGCCCGTGGGCTATGCCATTGTTTGGCTGCGTCCCTCTTGGCACTGTGGACCCTTCTCAGAGTACAACAGAATTGCAGAGTTTATTACAAATACCACAAGGAATGCTCTACCAAAGTGAGCTAATCAATGCCCTAAATCCTATCTATCTATGCATCAACTACTTTGAGTTCTGGCTGATTTCAGACAATTACATGAGCCCCTGGACTATCTGACTTCCTCGAGCACTGTTATACCGCTGCTACTGCTGCTTATACTCATCATCTATTATCTCATATCGTTGACTGGAGCCTTGCGTGAGGCCAACCAGGATCTGCGCACACAGCTGCAAAAGGAACGCGAGGAGGAGCGCAAGAAGATTTTCAAAGTGCCCGAAGTCAAGCAGACGGAACCAACGGCTACAACTTTGACGAATCGCTGGCGCAAGGTGCTGGAAGCCTCATCGCCAGTGACGCCCACACAGCCGCCAGATTTTGATACGGAGGAATACAAGAATCAGGCTAGGAAAGGTGAGTCAAAGTGCAATGTCAGCCACGCCGTTCGCATTCATATTTTATGCGTCCCCCTAACCAGAGCTCATCTCACGCATCATGAAGAAGGCGCTGCGCAAGGGTTCGGCCACCTCGGATGAGGACTCTTTTGTACGTCGCGACGATGACGATACGGACACTGAGCATCAGGATTCACTGCCCCACGACGAGGAGGCCAAGGACAAGCGCTTTGGCCTGTCGCGACTGCAACAAATTAGACGCACCCGCAAACCATCGCTGGTCGACATTGTACAGATTGCCAAACAGGAACGAGCACGTGCTGGCTCCATTGCTGCTGCCTCTGGAGCTGTAGGAGGCACCAGTCCTGCCACAGCCGGCGGCATTGGCAATTTCCCAGTAAAGGAACCACACCCAAAGAGCCGCTTTAAGGTGGAGAAACATGATAAGAAGGACAGGGACAAGGAAAAAGAGAAAGATAAGGAGAAGGATAAAGAAAAGCGGGAATCCAAGTACAAACAACCGCCACCATATGAGTCGCCCAAGGAAAATGAAAACGACCCAGATACCAACACCAGGATTGTCAACGAACGAAGGGCCAGCTTGCTGAGGCGCAAAAAACTACCAGATGACGAGTCCAAGCCCACAACACCAGAGCCACAACTGTCGCCTGAGGCAGAGCAAACGGAAGAGCAGCCGGCAGAGTCCACACGAGGCACCCCTCCCCTGCCTAAGAGTATATTTCACATCGTCGATGAAAAGAAGCCGCCGCCAGATGGGGAAGAGAAATCTTCAAAGGAACAGACAAAAGAAGGAGGAGGCGGCCTTGAATCAATTGGCCTGGGCAAGTTCAAGTTTCGCAGGCATAGTAAAAAGGCCAACCATGTGGCCGCCAAGCACGAGCCAGAGGTATTTAAGTTTGATGACAAGAGTGTGGCTGCAGAGATTCCCAGCGTCCCTAGTTCTGATCACCTACAGAGCGAGCTGACCAGTACAGCAAGTGGAGCTGGAGGAGGAGGAGACCTTCAGCCACTGCCTTCACCCACGCCCAGTCAAACACAACACCAGCGTCAGGTGAATGCCGAGAAGTTGGCTTCGCTCTCGCGACAGGGACGTAAAAAGATTGGCTCGCTGCTGGCCCTCGTTCGCGAGGCAGTCAATCTTAAAAAGGAAGATGTTGAGCAAGGCTCGGATGAGTCACCAGGACCCACCACGCCCACATATTTGGCCTACACACCACCCCCACCGCCCTCAGTATTGTCGAGCACATCGAGCGCCACTGCTCTTGAGATGCCTCCCACCCCAGAGCCAGAGTCACCAACACCCAGCGCTCCCTTGCACTTTGGCAGCGGCAGTGGCACATACTCCTTGCCAAGTCGACCAGCTGGCAAGCCACCAAAGCCGCCAACGCCCCCAAGAGCACCAGCAGCAACTCTTGCCACTATGGATGATCTGGAGGAATTGGATATGCCTGGCCCGATAACCTTTCCCCGACGAAGTGCTTCCCAAAGACGACGCGCAATGCGACAAGATTCTCAGAGCTCCATCTGGTCGGACAATATACCCACAATCACCATTAGCACCACAGGAAGCGATGAATGCATAGTGGAGCCAGTAAATGGAAATGAGAATGGTCCGTCGGGGCCGACACCGGAGTCAGAGTCTGGCCATAGTGAAGCACGTGGGCCCACAGTTAATATTATCAAGATCAATATTGAGGATGACGACGGAGAATCGGAGAAATAGAAAACTCTTGAATAACTCTTCAACTTTATCTTAAACGCCAGATTGTCTTCTGTAGTCTAGATGTGCCTTATCTGATTCTTGACTATTTGTATCTTCTAATTGTTAGCTTAAATCTTATACTTCAAATAGCATTTTTAGGGAACTCCTACTACATAACCAAGCAGCTTAAACATGATTCCACAACTATATATGATTGACTTTCCTTACAAATCCAAATAAAAACTCTAATGCACACAAATATAAACTAATCTGTCTATATATGGTGTGCAGCTCCGGTTGGAGATGTATGAGCTTACTTAGTCAGAATTGTGGGGGATTGGGAAATTAAACAAGAAAGGAAATCGCCATCAGATTAGAGCCATTCACATGATATGTGAAACTACCATAAAATGCAAGTAATATTTTTAAAATTTTATTGTTAATTTTCAAAGTTTTATACATTTCAGCTTCCTGCTTTCAATATTAAGCTTTTGAAAGCTTTAACCAAGCCACGAACCTAAGACACAGCTTTCAACGGGGTCCATGGAAAGCGCAGAAACAAGTTTCAAGAGAACAGTTTGGAAAACCTATTTTGAATGAGAAGAAAATATGTGGATAATTTCAAATTTGTTTAAATTAGTATGAACTTATATTTACAGCTTGAAGGCTTCAAATCAAAGCATTAAACTGTTTAAACCTTTTATATAACAAAAGAAATATTAAGTAAATAAATATAAATATTACACTTAAGCCTAAAGTAAATTATGAGTAATAACATATATAATATATTACATATACCGGCTTCAAAAAATACCACATAATTCTGTTCCAAAGGTTGCAACTTCTCGAATTTCAAGAATATCAAAACTATAATTTCACTTAGCTAAGCAACATGTACAATATGCTGCCTTGCCATGTTTCCTCAATGAAATTGAAAGTGCGCTGCTAATGTGTCGTACAATAACCTTCTTATCAGCTGTGTGACTGATAACCTGCTAACTCCAAAAATAAAAAAAAACTATGCCGGAAAGTAGAGCAGAGAGCTAGCTCAGCTTCCCAGCAAACGATGGATGTGACACAAAATGTATAAGCATTACTTGCTCTCCCACTCTTTCCAGAATTTTTGGGTCTGCACAAATATTTGCTTACTTAAGCAAATATTTTTCTATTAATTACATTTTGTTTGAAATTGGAAACTTGAACAATGAGCGGGAAAAAATCTTGAAAAAAAGACAATTAAAGTAAAAAAGTACTCGTGATTGTGTTCGTACTACAAGCAGGAACAGTATAACATCAGCTCAGAGTCTGGGGCTGGCAGGGCTTATCGGAAAGCGCGCTCAGTAGTCCAACAAGTTATGTAGCCACGGCATGCCGGGGAATCGGAGTATCTCACAACTAAACAAAGTATCTCAAAGATCGCCAACATAGAGTTTAACTCAATGAGTAGCAGAGAACGAAATGCTGAGCACATGGGCGTAGCCAGGATCTGATCTTGGGGGACAGGTTGAAAGTATTTTATTAACAACAAAAACTTACCTTAATTTATGACGTTTTTATTTAGCAAACTCGAGATCAAAGTGAGTGAGAAACGTCAACAGTTCTCGGCTAATCTCATTTTTACTGAAGTAAGACGGACGACCAGACTATCCGCTTCTCCCTTTGTAACAGCCATTGGAATATAGCAGCACCAGCTGGCGGATCAGCTGCCCCTTTTGCCCTCTTTCCCCCTTCGCTACGCTCATGGCTGAGCATGAGCAGCACGATCGAGATTTGGGCCCGATGTGCGGTTGAGTCAGTTGAGCGTTGGACGTCCTCGTTAGCGGTTGCCTGTGTGTGCCTTTGGTGTGTTGTGCGGAGTGCTCGTAAGTGCTCTTTGGATGTTGTACATATTGTGTGGAGGAGTCTGAAGTTTTCTTTGGTCATTTTTTCGGTTGTTGTTTTTGTTGTTTGTTTGCTTGAGCCGTGCAGGCAAAACAAAAAAAAAAAATAAACATAAAAGAAAAGCAACCTCAAGTATAGATAAAAATGTATCTGGGCGCTGTGTGTCTGTGAAACAGACAGAAGTGTTTACTCGAAAGGTTCTTGCCTTCAGTTTGGTGATACAATTACAAGAATGAAACGAGTACGAAATATAATAATGAAAAGGTGGAAACCCAAACACAATTCACAACTCAGCATAAATGTTATAAAAGTGTGTGCAATTCATTGGAAGGGCCACAGCAAAGCAAGTCCATCCATAACTAGGAAACAACGTGAAATATATTTTGGAAACTTATTAAATGCAGCATGTGTGTTCCATGGTTAAAATGAAAAATTTATCTACCTTATAAATAGCCGATAAATAAACGAAAATAACGCAGTTGCTACTGCTGCGCCCTGTGTGCATCTGTGAGATACAGAAAACGGAGTTTCATAAAAGTATCTTGAGCGTCTTTTTGAGCAGTTTTGAGTAAATTTCATTTGGTTTTCCTCTACCTGCTGGTCGCTAGTGCGTGTAGATGTTGCAGTGTACCTGTGTGTGTGTGTGTGAGTGTAGTGAAACAGAAGATAAAAACAAAGGCTGCAATAAAGATACATATGAAAAGGTGAACACAAAAACCGAGCAATTTCATACAAATACCAAATCGCTAACAAAATGTTTTAAATAAATGTGTCTTCATATAAATGGTTCCAGTCCAGTTCCTGTCATCTTTATATAGCGGCTGATACAATACTATGTGCTCGTAGCCTAAATTCTTATCGCAAAAGGAACTCGTGCTCGTTGAAAGGCGCGTATCGCAAGCTTCAGAGTCGAGACTCTGAATCGGACTCAAGACTCTACAATTGAAATTGAAATCTGAATGGAGCGGATGTTCCATTCGTGCTATATACAAATACATTCATAAAATATCGCTATATATATATGTGTGTGTGAGTGTCTGCATGTTTGTATATGTTGGCCTCTGCTGAACTCACTGGCAAAGGGTTTCCAGCTTGAAATCTGAGGCTGCTTATGGGTTTTCTTAGCCTGACGACAGAACCATATGAATTCTGATGTTTAAATTGAATTTGAATTAACACAGAATTTTGGGTGTATGCAAGACGAAGCTGATAAGAAAAAATTAATATTGTGTGGCCCTCTCTACCAAGTAGCATCAAAGTAAAATGTGTAGAAGTTGATAAAAAATATATATATAATAATACATAATAATAGAAAAAGCAAAAACATAACCTCAAGATGTGCAAACATGAACAATTTAGGAAGTACGCCGCCATAACAAAATAAAAAAATTCCTAAAAATATAGAAGAGACTGGCTGGCCGGCATCCAGGTGCTGCTCTATATCCAAAAGTTTGCAGATTGCAAAGGAAAAATCTTTGACTTCTGAACATATTTCCTTTATAATTCTTATCGACACTTGCTTGGTGACCCAAGCTAACCCAGTGTGTATCTGGAATATGACTCACGGAAACTGGAATTTTCTTGTTTATTTCATGTTGTAGTAAATCACACTAAGGAAAACTCCCTTCTTTAACCTACACGGGAAAAAAAATCTCAAAGCTTGGGACAAATTATATATGACTATATAGAAGTTTTGTATCCCAGTTCAGATTAGACAATATTTATAAAATGTTCGTTTTATCATTTGTATTAGGAGCACAAATTTCTTAACAACTTTCTGGCAAAATTCTAATTCGAAATCTAGCAAATTTACTATAATGTTGATACTTTCTTCGATACGAATTTCAATTATAGCTTTTTTAATTATAGTAAAATCCTCAAGAAATCTAAAACGCCTACGTAGAACTCAGACAATAAATTATAATTCCTAGCTATTATAGTTAAGATTATGGATCGTTATTATGGATCAGTCAATCAGTCAGAAAATATTTTTTATATATGGAAAATATTTAAATTTGAGAAGACCTGATTTTGGAGAAGGAAGTGAGGAGTACAAGTGTGGTCATATAATATGACTAAATCGAGGCTATAGTTTTGCGGATTTGTTTCGTTTTATCTACACAAAAGAAACTATTAATAACCTATCCGCGTCTATGAATCTCTAGAGATATCTGAGACACCCCCTATATAGTTGTAAGGAAACTTAAATTCAAACCAGAAAATATGTAACTCTAAGAAATCCGTCTGCGTGGGGCACATGTCTCAGATTCCCAGACACTATTTAGCAGTGTGTACTCATCTTACAGCTACCATGTCGCTCTACAGTAAATACTTATTTTTTGTGTTTGCTCAGCTAAAGTCGCTCTAGAACTAGTGATATCATCTTCAACAAAGTATGTACATACTTATGTGCACACCATTCACTCACTCACTCACTCATTCACGTACTTTGCTATGGAGACGCGTACACGTCTTTGCTAATTAGTGTGTCAACTTAACTAAATTCACATAAAAAGATACTTAAGCACCATCTTAGATCTACACAGGCGAAATAAATGAATCTAACCTTGGTTAAGAATAATGCAATTCCAACATATTTAGAGCCTCGGCATGCACTAAGAAGATTCTTAAATAACATTTCTCGTGCAATTATTGCTGTGGATTTTTATGTGTGGTGTGGAGTCGATGAAATCATCGCCTAGAATTAATCCAAGTTACGGGCGGAAGGCACTGCACATAGGAAGCACACATACATATGGGCGCACATTTCCAGCATATGTATTTATTTGTGTATTTCGGGATTATGGCTTGTTGTTATTTGAAATTTTCATTTGCAAAATTGTTCTGTTTTTTCGGTTAGTTTGTTTTGTTTACAGAACGATCGGAGCAGTGCCAAAGACAGCTCATGAAGCTAAATTGACTGAGTGCTCTGGGGGTGCTGGTGGCGATGTTGGACTGCCCAACAAAGTTTATTTTATGAACCAACCAACCATTTGGTCGACGAACTAATTAAAAATGAACTCGCCGCATTCTTTTTTTTTTGTGTCTCTCTCACAATATGTGCAACAGATGTGTGTTTGGAGTTTTTGGGGCTACCAAAATTATAATTAGATTTTTGTGTTGCATTTTCCAGCTAAGAAACACCAGGAAGAAAACTGAACATTTAGCAATTATGAATTGAACTGTGAAAGTGACCAAAATTAAAAACACTAAACATAGCATTAGCTACCTATATTAAAACGAAACATCCTAGATCCTAAACTTACATCAGTGTTATCCACAATTAGTCCACAAGCCCAACCCAGTTGAAACATATACATATATATATATACAATACCACGATGAAGCGCAACAGGCGGAGTCTAGCGGACTCCTCCACCGCGCGTTTGCTGCTCGCCGGAGCTCTGCTATGCTGCTGGGCAGCAGCGGCACTTGCGGCCCAGAGGCAGCCCATCAATTCGGTCGGCGGACACGAGCTGCGCACCACCACATTTATGCCGGCACTGGAGTGCTACGATCCATATGGACGACCGCAGGTGAGTGAGACGCCAGGGAAGGGGGCTGTAAACATTTGGTTTGTTGTACACAATTCAATTGAAATGAATTAAAATTAGTGGACAGCAAAGTCATTCAAGTCTATCGTTCGGGTCGGGTCAATAGATACATTTGAGCGTTAATTTAAATGGAGACATGCAAATTAATTGGAGAATTAAAGCGGCATATCGTATGGACTTGGTGATAAATTGAGGTATTCTAGGAAAAGAGAATCAGCAAATGGAGAAGAAAAGGAAAACAAACCAGATTGAGATAAGAATTATAATTACAGAATATTTGTTAAGGTTGATTTGTAGATCGAAGGATAGGTATGTGTTGGCAAAATATACAGAACTCAGAATATAAAGCTTGATTAAGTTATTCCGATTTTACTGTAAAGTTTTCTTAGGAAGTCCGTTAACGATTAGATACGAGCTATATATTTCTAGTATTTCTGACTGAGGTACGCGAGAGATTGAATCAATCATCTAGATATCTAAAGTTGCCTGAACCTTTATCAATGATTCAGCAGTAGCACTTTGTCATTGGGATCTCTTCAGAGTATTCTATGCAGTCAAAGTTATTAAGCTGTCCATCTTCCTCAGCCTTCATCAATTTCCTCAGTCCTAACTTTGCCTTTCCCAATTACTCATTTCCCTGCTCATTTTGCTATCGGAAAGCTCGAGTTTCAAGGCACACCTCCATATAGTCTATCAAAAAAGGATTACATAGTTATTGTGCTTCGTTTCGCTTAGTATCTTGTGTTTGTTAAGCCAAGAATCTGGTAACATCCTCGATGACTGTATCTCAGACATGTTTTTGGTTTCTTTTTTATTTTTAATGATCTTGAATTATCCCAATTATCTCCAAACTCTCTCACAGAAATGTCTGCCTGAGTTTATCAATGCCGCCTATCAACTGCAAATCGAATCAACGAATACGTGCGGTGAGCAGGGTGATAATCATTTCTGCATCCAAACCATGAATCCCAATCATAAGAACTGCGAGTTCTGCAGGTAAACCAATCTCATTATATAAGCTTAACCGAAATTCGATTGTAATACTCTTGCTACTTCCATGCAGATATGATGATCACAATCCCTCATTCCTCACGGACTTGCACGATCCTCAAAATCCAAGTTGGTGGCAATCGGAGACCATGTTCGAAGGCATACAGCATCCCAATCATGTAAATTTGACGCTACATTTGCGTAAGTAAAACACTTACCATAGGTACCATAGTTGTCCACAATCCAATCTTATATGTCTGCATTCCATTTCAGGCAAATCCTACGATATAACCTATGTCCGCATACTTTTCCGCTCGCCGCGTCCCGAGTCGTTCACAATATACAAACGCACATCGGAGAATGGAGCCTGGATACCCTATCAGTACTACAGTGCCAACTGTCGAGATACCTATTCCCTACCCGACTCCCGGGACATACGCAAGGGTGAGGGCGAGGCCCATGCTTTCTGCATCGGCGAGTACAGCGATATTTCTCCTTTGCGCGATGGCGAGATTGCCTTCTCCACGCTGGAGGGTCGTCCCAGTGGCATTAACTTTGAGCACAGTCTGGAGCTGCAGGACTGGGTAACTGCCACGGATATTCGCATCACGTTGGATCGCTTGAACACCTTTGGTGATGAGTTGTTCGGCGATGCCCAGGTGCTTAAGTCCTATTTCTATGCCATCAGCGATATTGCCGTCGGTGCGCGCTGCAAGTGCAATGGGCATGCGAGCAAGTGCGTTGCCAGCACGGGCATGCATGGAGAGCGCACCCTGGTGTGTGAGTGTCGTCATAATACAGATGGACCTGACTGCGATCGCTGTCTGCCTCTCTACAATGACGTCAAATGGAAGCGTGCAACCACAACGGATGTCAACGAGTGCAAAGGTAAGTGGTGAAGGAGGTGTGTGCGTAAAATGATTGAGGGACATCGCTAGAAACAGGTTGACGATGCGGTACAGTGGGGCACATGTAGCATATCTGTTTAGCCACATCTTTAAGTGGAAGTATGGAATTTGTTTGGAGTTTGGGATCTATAAATTACAATAATGTTTTTATGCTGGCTCAAGGATAACCGGATGCCTTGAGACCGGAATTTAATAGGAACGAATCTTAAGCCCAGTTTTATCAACACTTTGATCTCGAGTCGGTAGAACAAAATTATTCTTTCAACAAATCCCACCATTTGAAAGAAAACTTTTTGAGTTTGTCCCACTGTGCCTCGGCTAGCATGATCCTCTATATAAGGACAGACCACTTTGCCGTTAGCAAAGACGCTTACAATCGTCAGCAGCCAATTGCTAGACCTACACTCAGTCATGTTATTGCTGTGGTTGGTTCTTGGTTGCCATTTGGTGGCCTCCCGGCAAGTACTTAGTTGGTCCTTCGAATACGACCTGCA
Source organism: Hirtodrosophila duncani (assembly GCA_037043425.1). Lineage (NCBI taxonomy): Eukaryota > Metazoa > Arthropoda > Insecta > Diptera > Drosophilidae > Hirtodrosophila > Hirtodrosophila duncani. The sequence goes on along the minus strand of JBAMBM010000834.1, from coordinate 465,222 downwards.
AACGAATCGCATAGGTCCCAATACCGCCCATTGGTATCTGATCAACTGTAAATCTTTGTCTTAGAACTACAAAACATGAATCTCGCTCATCTCCTGCTATTCAATTTACAGCCTGCAACTGTAATGGATTTGCGGACAAGTGTTTCTTTGATGCCCATCTCTTCAATCTGACTGGACATGGTGGTCACTGTCTGGATTGTCGCGACAACCGCGACGGACCCAACTGCGAGCGATGCAAGGAGAACTTCTATATGCGTGAGGATGGCTATTGTATCAACTGCGGCTGCGACTCGGTCGGCTCGCGATCCCTGCAGTGCAACAGCCACGGCAAGTGCCAGTGCAAGCCTGGTGTCACGGGTGACAAGTGCGATCGCTGTGACAACAACTATTATCAGTTTGGACCGCATGGCTGCCAGCCCTGCGGCTGCGATGGCCGTGGTTCACAGGACAACACACCCTCTTGTGATGCTGAAACTGGCATCTGCTACTGCAAGGATAATGTGGAGGGCAGACGCTGCAATGAGTGAGAGAACCCCAAGTATAACCTAACGTTAGTCCTTGCTAATTGTAATTCTTTGACAGATGCAAGCCGGGCTTCTTCAATCTCGATAAGGTCAATAGATTTGGCTGCACTCCCTGCTTCTGTTATGGCCACACCTCTGAGTGCCAGACCGCTCCTGGCTACTCTGTGGTTTCGGTGACGTCCAACTTCAACAAGCACAAGGAGCGCTGGACAGCCATTGATCTGAACCGACGGGAAGTGGACATTAAGTACAATCAATATAGCCGCAGCATTGGCACGACCGCACAGGGCAATGAGCATGTCTACTTCCAGGCGCCCGATCGCTTCCTGGGTGATCAGCGTGCCTCCTACAATCGTGACCTCAAATTCAAGCTTCAACTGGTGCGTCAAGTGGGTCCAAGTACCAGTGCCAGTGATGTTATTCTCGAAGGAGCTGGCAGCAAAATATCGTTGCCCATCTTTGCCCAAAGCAATGGCATACCGGATCAGGGCGTCAAGGAGTATACTTTCCGCCTGCATGAGCATCACGACTACCAATGGCAGCCTAGTCAATCTGCTCGAGGCTTCCTCTCGATCCTGTCGAATCTAACGGCCATCAAGATTAGGGCCACCTACTCGGTGCAGGGTGAGGCCATTCTCGATGACGTCGAATTGCAGACAGCGCACCGCGGTGCCGCTGGACACCCTGCCACGTGGATAGAGCAGTGTACCTGTCCGGAGGGTTATCTGGGACAGTTCTGTGAGTCCTGTGCCCCCGGCTACCGTCATAGTCCCGCCCGTGGAGGTCCCTTCATGCCTTGCATTCCCTGTGACTGCCACGGCCATGCTGACATCTGTGATTCTGAGACGGGACGCTGCATCTGCCAGCACAATACCTTCGGAGACAACTGCGATGAGTGTGCCAAAGGTTTCTATGGCAACGCACTCGGTGGAACACAGAACGACTGCAAGCGTTGTCCTTGCCCCAACGACGGTGCCTGCATGCAGATAAACGGCGACACGGTCATCTGTACGGAATGTCCTGTCGGCTATTTCGGCTCACGCTGCGAACAGTGCAGCGACGGCTTCTATGGTGATCCAACGGGTCTGTTCGGATTGGTGCAGACCTGCAAGAGCTGCGACTGTAATGGAAATGTGGACCCCAACGCTGTGGGTAATTGCAACCGCACTACAGGCGAGTGCTTGAAGTGCATACATAACACGGCCGGTGAGCATTGTGACCAGTGTCTGCCAGGACACTTCGGCGATCCCCTGGCTCTGCCACATGGCAAGTGCGATCGTTGCAGCTGCTATGCAGCTGGCACGGAGCAGGACGAGCAGAGCATATCTCGATGCGACCAGGTCACGGGCCAGTGTCAGTGCAAGCCCAATGTGATTGGCCGCGACTGCGGTGAGTGTCAGCCAGGATACTTCAACATACGCTCCGGCAATGGTTGTGAGAACTGTTTGTGCGATCCCGTCGGCAGCTACAATACCACATGCGACAGGTACAGCGGCCAGTGTCACTGCAAGCCGGGTGTGGTCGGCCAGCGGTGTGATCAGTGTGCCAATTTCTTCTACGGTTTCTCCACGGATGGTTGCAAGCCCTGCGAGTGCGACGAGAGCGGCTCGAAGGGATTCCAGTGCGACCAGAACGGACAGTGTCCTTGCAACGACAATGTGGAGGGCCGTCGCTGCGATCGCTGCAAGGAGAACAAGTACGACCGCCATCGTGGCTGTGTTGACTGCCCCGCCTGCTACAACCTGGTGCAGGATGCTGCCGACCTGCATCGTGTGAAGCTGGCAAATCTAACGGCCACGCTGGACGAGATTGCCCGCACGCCAGTAACAAATGATGAGGAATTCGAGGCTAAGCTGAAGGCGGTTCAGGAGAAAGTGGCGCTATTGGCCCAGGATGCACGAGACAACTCGGGCGAAAGTGGTCAGACCTATGTGGAAGTGATTGACGATCTACACAAGCGTCTAGACAGCATGCGTGGACACTTGAAAAGTGCTGATGAACTGCAGCAGGAAGCCAATGTCCAGATAGAGAAGGCTCGCAATAACTACACAGAACTCCACAATACTAAAGAGAATGCCAAAAAGCAATTGCAGCAGGCCCTCGACCTACTGAACGATGAAGGAGCCCAGGCGCTGGCCAAGGCCAAGGCCAAGTCTGTGGAGTTTGGTGAGCAATCGAATCAAATCTCAGACATTTCACGCGAAGCACGTGCTTTGGCCGATCGGTTGGAGTCGGAGGCAGAATTTGACCTGAAGAATGCGAAGGATGCAAAGGATGCAGTAGAGAAGGCCCATCTACTGGCAAAGAATGCCATCGATCTACAGCAAAAGCTTAGCTTAGAATTGCGGTCTGATGTGCGGCTCGAGTTGAATCAGGTTAAGCAATCGCTGGGTACAGTTGCCCAGACCTCCAAGGAGGCTCTACGCAAAGCCAACGAGGTGTACGAGGCGGCTCTAACTCTGCTGAACGATGTAAACCGCCAAACCCAGCCAGACATCGACATCAATAAACTGAAGCAGGAGGCTCTGGCGGCCAACGAGCGAGCCAATGACCTGCTGAAGCAGATCAATGATTTGTCGAACAGCAATGGTGAGGTCTTTGCCGATTTCGAGGAGGAACGCAAGCTCTCCGAAATTCTTCTGGAACGGTAGGTCATCCCAGGTAGTGGTATGAGTGCTATGAGCTAATTTCCCTTCACATACTTCCCACAGTGCTGATCGGCAAAAGCAGGACGACATTGAGCTGCTGGCACGTGCAAAGGCTGCCCATGACAAGGCGACCAAGGCGGTGGAGCAAGGCGACAATACCCTTAAGGATGCCAACAATACCTACAATACTCTGGCCGGTTTTCAGTCGGATGTTCAAAAATCCTCAGAGAAGGCAGCCCAAGCCTTGCAGACTGTGCCCAGCATTGAGCAGGAAATCCAGAATGCTGAGAATCTCATACGCCAGGCTGACGAAGCCTTGGAAGGAGCTAACAAGAATGCCGATGAGGCCAAGCAGAATGCCCAGGAGGCACAGGAGAAGTACGCCGAACAGGCCTCTAAGGTATGTAGTGCTTTATGTCCTTGAAAGAGAGTTTTAAGCGAATTTGGTCATTTGACTACAGGATGCAGAGCTGATTCGCCGAAAGGCAAATGAAACCAAAGTGGCGGCCCGCAAGCTGCGCGATGAGGCTGACAACCTTAATCATCGCGTCAAGCTGACTGAAATGGACATCTTCACATTAGAAGACAACTCAACCAAGGATGATAATCTCGTGGACGATGCCAAACGTAAGGTGGGCCAGGCAAAGGCTGATACTCAAGAGGCGCAAAAGCAAATTGAAAAGGCCAACTCAGAGCTATCTGCAATTAAGGATGAACTTGAGAATCTGAAGGATATCAACACAGCTGATTTGGATAAACTGGGTAAGGCTGTGAAGCGTTTATTAACAATATTCTATTCTGATACTAATGACTATGCTTTATTTTGATTTCAGAAAATCGTCTCAGCATTGTCGAGGCCGATATTAATCGTGTCAATCTGACGGGTCGCATTGAAAAGTATCGAGAACAGCGCAATATACAAAAGAAACTGATCGACCAATACGATTTTGAGCTGAGAGAGCTCGGTGAGGAGGTGGATAACATAGGTCTTATATCTCAAACACTGCCACCGGGCTGCTTTAGACGCAACCGCCTGGAACCCTAGATTACCTGGAACCCACCCAAACAAGCACACTAATGCACTACCAACTACTTCAATTAACATCTAAGTTCGACAAATTGACCAGACGAACAAATCGGATCTACATGTAGCCGCGTTGAATGAAATTATGTAATTTTAGTCTTTTAGCCGAAATATTTTTTGTTTAGTGAAACACAACACTCAAAAAAGAAAAGTTCACACTCACACATACACTGAGAAACACGTTAAGCTTTAATGCATCATAATTCGCCATGCATACACATGTATGTATGCATATACATATGTGTGTTTGTTTATTTGATGCCAATTATTTGAAACAAATTCATATACTGCCAGCAATTGTGCCTTAGATTTTTCCAAGCAGCCAATGACTGTATTATAAATTTGAATCCAATCACAAATCAGATAGATGTACTCTTTGCTACAGCTCCCCAATGAGATCTATTCTAATCGACAACTATTATATTATATTAACATATTTGTGAACTACATTAATGTGCCAATTATATAATATTTCTTTGTGTAAATGTAAGTCGCCAAAAGAATTTCCTCTCTTTAAAATAAAAAGTTTTCCAACGTTATAATTTTTATATAAACCAAAAATGCATTATTTGTCACTCATATTGCGCAGTAATAAGAAGAAATTTCCACTGACGCGAAAGACCTAGGAAAGGGAGAGAAGTTAAAGAAATATGTAAATCTATATTTCCAACTTACCTGCACCAAAAACTTGTGCGATAGATTCGTAAATCCGCCAACACTGAGAATAAAAGTGCGACTTGAAAACATCAACATTAGCTTGATCATCGACTTAAACCCTTTGGATTCGTTATACCAGCAACAGGTGTACCAATCCAGAAAAAGCAGCTCGCTCTGTAAAGAATGTAAGCTATTAATGGGGAGGAAAGTGTTAGGGCCCAGTGAACACAGAGAGCAGATGATGCTTATTGTCAGGTTGACAATATTATCTGTAAAGAAAAGACAACCATTTGGCTGTCAATCTTCTGGACAGAAAAGGCTACATGCTCTTGATCTACTTATACATCTCTTGAGCTCATCCCTGGGAGGTCCTGGGCTCAAGCCGTACTTGAAAATTGGTTTGCGTTCGATATGTCGTAATATCACAATCGCTCGTTATTTGCCGCCACGACAAATCGATGAAATAACAAGGGATTGCAACCTGCAAAGCATGTTTCAGAGTTTCTCTGAAATAGTAAATAGACTTCGAAATTGGGTTAAAAGTATGCCAAATTGTATTTAGCTTCAAGAAAAATTCCTTGAAGAATATAATATACTCCAAGATGATTTCAGATTCAGCAACATTTGCTCTTTGTGTGCGCGTGACTTAAAAAGAGATTGTAAGTTCCTCATTTACCTGCGTCTCCACTTTTTGTGCATTTACATTATACAAACTTATCTCCAAAGTTATCGTTACCAAATAGACCATTATCATGCCCATCCAAACCAAGCTGGCATCCTAAGGAAACATATATACAATTAGGCTGTTCACTATAACGATTCGTGTTCCACTATACCCACCAAAACAGTGGTGATCTTATATAGCAACATGCATATCAATATGCTGCTTACAACACATTGTACCAGAATGATGTACTTGAAGAGGTTTTCAAGCATATCATGATGTCTGCATTAGTTCGATTCATACAGTTACAATTTTTCATTTCAATATTGTGTTGGTCATCAGCTCACCTCGAGATGCGTGCAAACAGTCGTACACAGCAACGCAAATAGCGGACCCGTGCATGATCTGGTACTACAGCATCAGAGGTAGAGTTTTGCACTAGATAACGTAGGACTTGTAGAAGACAAGTCTCATGTCCCGTGAGAATCACAAAGAGACTATTGAAACCAAAGACGGCTGCAAAAGGGCACTCAATAGAAGTTACAGAATCCGATTCGTCTTACACAAAGCCTACCAAAAAAGCACCAGACCGGACCACTTTGCAAGAGAAAGAAGCGTATCCAATACGAGGGAAATTCATACTTTCCCAATGTGGCATAGGGTACTATAGCTGGATATGCTATAATGAATAAACAAAGCAGTTGAAAGATGTTTTTCTACTCCATTAACAGACTTACTTAAGGTCATTTCACACATATCTTCGTGTTTAATATAACAATCGTAGATATACTGACAGAATGGGCGCATTGTGTAGTATATTACGGGCATGCTGACGATCTTGAAAAAGAACATGACCTGGCCATCGATAATCTGCCAGCTGCTGCGTACAATGGACCCCAAGGTATTACGTAAGCTATGCTTTTGTGCTAGATCTAAACAACCAGAGAAACCCCAAAACTGAAAGGAAATATAAAGCTTTTAAAGATCCCAGTCTCACCCAAATCGAATAGGCCCAAGGACTGCAGCACCTTGCCTGTCTCGGTGGCAAATACAAGTTCCACACAGCTATTTAAATACAACTCGAAATATAACATCTTGACTACCCCAACGGAGATTTGAAAAGTAAGCAGGACGGCCTGGAAACAGAGTTATGTCAAATTATCTAATTGATAGATAATATACAACTAACAAACCTCAACATAAGCCTCAAAGGACACCATATAGTTAGCCATTATGAACTGGACGAGACTGTATAGAATACTTATGTTGACCACCAAGGCAAAAATACGTATGCTGAAATATCCGTACGATAATATTAGACCATTAGTATTCCTTAAATTTGATAACCCACAGTGTACATGGCCTGGAGCTTCGCTTCCGTGGTGCTATATTAACGCCCATCGCATAGGCGCTCCATTCCACACAAGTTAAACCCAATTTGGGCAATGCATCAATGATTTCCAGCTCCTGATCCAATAAGTCCTGCATTCTGGAATCAAAATTAAAGACTGCTAGAATTACTCATGGCTGGAAGCCCTTTTAAATAACTTGCAGCGCCTTCAATTAATTGTAAATTATATGCTACTATTTCAGCCAAATTACTATATTGTTATGGACATTGCTCAACTTTTGTCATGTGAAACAAAGAAATTATCAAAATTGAATGGGCGTGTCGTGAAATCATTAAAAATTAAGGACCCGCTGTAAGCTATGGATGTAACCATGGGTAATCAATATAAGTTAGCCGGAACCAATTATGAAGTTCTATTAGAGAAAACGAATTACTAATTGGTGGAATTTCGAGTACACGACTGTCTAGCAGAAATCAGGAGTCCCGAGACACTAAACCACCCCATTTGCAGCTGTCCACAACTCGCTTTATCAGTAAACACTTTGGATTTCAGCTGCTTGCTTCACTGGAAGAAGAGATGAAGGGGAGATTCAGACCACCTTAATAGATTTCAGAATTTGCCACACCTATGCGCTATTAAGAATTTGTATTATTTTGACCAAAGCTTAAAAGGTGTTCTACTTAATTCTTCTTTCCTTCAAAAATTCTTCTCACGTTAGGCCGCAAGATGACCTCAATGTTTTCCAATCTTGTAGTCAGGTCAACTAAATCTTAAAGCTGGACGACTTATTCAAATAATTTACAGTACATTTAACTTGATTGAGTCTGTCCAAAAGAAAAGACCACAATATTACGCTTCCTTTTATCAATCTTCCATTTTTATATCTTTATATATAAACTGATTAACGGTGATGTTGACCCTACGATTTTGATGAGAAAAATTAATTTCTCTGTGCCTCGTAGAACTACTAGAATTTATGTTCCCATTTATCTTTAGCATTCTAACTCAAATGAAGTCCCGGTTATTTTACAAACTATTGTAGTTTGAAAAATCGACCTAGTCGATTTTAATAATCGATTGGCTTATATAAAACTACTGTTGTGTGACCGTTTTCAGTATAGTGTGACGGTATATTTCAGTATATTTCGAAAATTATTTTCAAAAATCTGTATATTTCGGCGTTCAACTTTCGGTCACACTATTTGCATTTGCAGCTCGCAGAAAATAATTATTGTAATTGTAATAATAACTAACAAATTTTCGAAGTCGTAATGCATGCTCTTGACGCCGAGGTTGCCAGTGAACAGTTTGGCAATGATCAATCGAAGCCCATGTCTGGGCCAATCATTGGCATCATATATCCGCCGCCGGAAGTCAGAAATATCGTTGACAAGACCGCAAGTTTTGTGGCCCGCAATGGACCAGAATTCGAGGCACGCATCCGGCAAAACGAGTTGGGCAATCCAAAGTTTAATTTCCTTAATGGAGGCGATCCATACCATGCCTACTACAGGCACAAGGTGAACGAGTTCCGCGAGGGAAACGATGCTGGAATAGCTGCAGTTGCAGGCATCAAGCAGCTGGCAGTGACGAGTGCGGCCCAGCAACGACAACAGGAGCTTCTGAAGCAGGTGGTTGAGCAGCAGTTTGTGCCGAAGGATCCACCGGCGGAGTTTGAGTTTATTGCTGACCCGCCTTCAATTTCGGCCCAAGACTTGGATATTGTGAAACTAACTGCTCAGTTCGTTGCCAGAAATGGACGCCAGTTTCTCACCAACCTAATGAGCCGAGAGCAACGGAATCTTCAATTTGATTTCCTGCGGCCTCAACACTCTCTTTTCCAGTACTTTACCAAGCTGTTGGAGCAGTACACCAAAGTGCTGATTCCACCGAAGGACCTGCTGAACAAGCTCCGGACAGAGAGCGCTAATGGGCGCGGTAGTATGAGTCAAGTCCTTGAACAGGTCAAGTACCGTGCCAACTGGCAACGGCACCAGGAGGCGCAGCGTCGCCGGGAAGAGGAAAAGATTGAACGGGAGCGTGTGGCCTACGCTCAAATCGACTGGCACGACTTTGTGGTGGTGGAGACAGTGGACTATCAACCATTTGAAACTGGAAATTTCCCGCCACCTACTAATCCCGACGAGGTCGGTGCTCGTGTCTTGATGGAGGAGCGACTACTAGAAGAAGAAGGCGATATCGAAATGCAAATTGAATCTGACGATGAGGACGAACTGCAAATGGCGAGCCATCTGGACACCGGTGGCCTGAAACTGTCGCATATGGAGAATCGATTGGGTATCCAGATGAAGAACGCGACTTCATATAGCCAACCAGCCGGCCAAGTTAGTTCCAAGCGTGACAACACCCAAGTGCAGGACATGGACGAGGCTTCCAGCGATGAAGATACTCCCGCTTCTGCAACAACAGCGAAACTTCAGCCAACGGTGGCACCAATGCTGCCGCCTACCCACGACAAGGTGGTGGTGAAAAAGTACGATCCAAAGGCCACTCAGCCCAAGCCGGCAGCCGCCCCCACGGATGAATACCTCATATCTCCGATTACCGGCGAGAAGATTCCAGCGTCTAAGGTCTCTGAGCACATGCGCATTGGGCTTTTGGATCCGCGGTGGGTGGAGCAGCGCGACAAGCATACCGTCGAAAAGATTAACCAGGACAATGTTTTCGCTGGAGGCTCAGCCATTGAGAACAGCTTAAAGCAGTTGGCCGAGCGACGTACCGATATTTTCGGTGTGGGTGATGAGGAAACGGTCATTGGCAAGAAATTAGGCGAGGAAGAGACGAAGAAGGATGATCGTGTAACCTGGGACGGGCACACGTCTAGTGTGGAAGCGGCTACCCGAGCAGCCCGCGCCAATATCACCCTCGAGGATCAAATTCATCAGATTCACAAAGTAAAGGGCCTACTGCCGGACGAAGAGAAGGAAAAGATTGGTCCCAAGCCCGTCGGTAACAAGGCGACACTCTCGGCACCGCCGCAGCCATCCTCAAAGTCACAGCACACTCACGGCCAGACGGGTCAAGGCGGAGGACACCACCACTCCCAACACCATGGCCAACATCATCATCATCAAGCACCTCCACAACCGCCGTCGCAGCATCAGCATCCACATCACCAGCATCAACACCAGCAGCAGCTCCATCATCAACAGCAACACTCGCAGGCCAATCCTGTCATGATGATGCAAATGCGTGCACCAATGATGCAAACTCCGTACGGTGCTGGCACTGGTGCTGGAGGGTATATGAACATGCAATCCAGTGGAGGACCAACGCAAATATCACCAGCTCCTCCCGTCGATCTGATGCCCGTTGAGGAAGAGCCTCCTACCAAGAAGATGCGATCGGAGGATAATTTAGTTCCGGAGGCGGAGTTCATGGCAATTCATAAGAGCCCTGTAACTATCCAGGTGCAGGTGCCGAGCGCGGACAAGTCAGAGTGGAAACTCAATGGACAGATGATTGCCGTCACTTTAGAGCTTTCCGATCCGATTGCCAATCTCAAGGCCAAATTGCAAGACGAAACGGGCATGCCGCCAGCTAAGCAAAAGATCTTCTATGAGGGCATGTTCTTCAAGGACAGTAACACGATGGCTTTCTACAACTTGCTGAGTGGCACAACTGTGCAGCTGCAGGTGAAGGAGCGTGGCGGTCGTAAGAAGTAAACTCAATCCGAGTTTAACAATAATTACATGGAGTTCTCGGAACTTAGGTTTCGCCAAACATTTATTACATTAGTTGTTTCTCATAGAAAATCCATTCATTAATAGCGCTCTTGTAGACATTTTAACAAATTTTACCAATTCCAATTTTCTATATTTTGCCATTCTCTTCGCTCTTCATTTTTATATAAGAAATTAAAGAGAATTTCATTTTACTATTTCTAATTACATCAATTTTGGGGTGAAAGGATAAATTTACAGGCCAAACCAAATGTCGCGCCAAACTCATCTCTAGCCAGTTGTTGTTGTATCTTCAGTGTTATGAAGCCGACACCGATAACAGCGATAGGAATTTAGTAAAACGAAAACGCGGTTATAATTTTGTAGTATTTTTTAAGTCCGCCAGTTTGGTCACATTGAATTTATATTGTTTGATTATATTGGGACTCGGACTTTAAAACGTTTACCACAACCAAAAGAAGAGGCACATGGTTATCCAAAATGGAGGCAAAGCAATTGGTGCAGCCTGTCAATTCAGCAAATCCCATTGTGTTCTTTGATATCAGCATTGGACAGGAGAACGGTGTGTATGACTGACAGAATGAAACCGAGTCCAGGAACCAACATATAATATATGCTTCCAGCTGGACGCATGATAATTGAACTGCGCAAGGATGTTGTGCCTAAGACAGCGGAAAACTTTCGTGCTTTGTGTACAGGAGAACGTGGCATCGGGCAGCTGGGCAAGCCGCTGCACTATCTGGGCAATCGCTTCCACAGGATTAAACGCGTGTTTGCAGTGCAAAGCGGTGACTTGGTGAACAATGATGGCACCAGTGGCGAAAGCATCTATGGGCCCGTGTTCGAGGATGAAAACTTTGAGCTGACGCACAATGAGGAGGGCGTTGTTAGCATGGCAAATTATGGCAAGCCGAACACCAACGGATCACAATTTTTCATCACGGGCGTGGGCTGTGAGAACCTCAATGGGATCAATGTGGTTGTGGGTCGCGTGCTGCGCGGCCTGGGCATCATTGCAGAGATGGAACAGAACTGCAATGACGATGGCGATCCCACAATAGATATAACCATAAGCAACTGCGGCGAGCTGGCGCCTGGCGAGGATTGGGGTGTAGAATGCAATGATGAAACGGCGGACAAACTGCCCCCATATCCCCAGGATTGGACCGGCAAGTTTGACAAGATATCGGTGAGAGAGTGAAGCCAAGGCATAGTCCATAGAGAATATATAAAATGTTGGATGAATTCCTTTTTGCAGTCGGATGATGCAGTTACTCTGCTCTTGGTCCTACGCCAATCGGGCAATCACTTTTTCCAACTCGGACGCTATCAGGAAGCGCGCGCCAAATATCGCAAAGCCAACCGCTACTATTTGCACATGCGCAAAGACTTCCACTGGGACCACCTGTCTCACTCAAAGAAGAACTCAAATCGCGAAAAGGCAGAAACACCTCTCAGAAAGCTCGATGCCTTCTCGGTGATCAATAACATAAATACAGCCGCTGTGGATCTCAAGCTGGGCAATTATCTGAATGCCAAATACGACTGCTCCGAAGCCATACGGCTCGATCCGAGCTGCAGCAAAGCGTTCTATAGACGTGGTCAGGCACAAAGAGCGCTGCGTAACTATGAGGAGGCCATCAAGGATTTGAAACAGGCCCACACCCTGCTGCCGGATAACAAACAGATACTTAACGAGCTGAACAGCACCAAACAGTTGCTGGCTGCCTACAACAAACAGCAGCGGGATGCCCTCAAAAATCTATTTGCTTAAAGCGCGGCCTGAGTCCTGCTTATAAAGCCATATTACTAAGACATAGATGTATAATGCAATTTGGACCTGAATGATAATACTAGTATGTACATGCTTTGGATGTACGAAAACAAATATTTGTTTATAAAAACTTTTCATACGAGGGTACTATTTATATTTCGGGAACTGGCAACAGTAATATCAATAGCTATCGTATTACACAGGATCATCGTAAGAGTTACTTGCATTTGTTGGCGAAGGCTTGAACAAGCATCTGAGTGAACTGTTAAGAGAGATTTTCCAGCATTTGCTGCATCACTTCCTCAACGCGTTTCATGATTAATTTCTCGTTAAGATTTTCATTGAGTTCAGAGATGGGCAACCGAGGAGCTTCATATCTCGAAACAGTCTGTAAAGGCTTGTTGAGATTCGTGAAAGTTTTGCTGTTGTTAAACCACGGACTTCTAATACAAAAATCAACATTTACATTGTTAAATATCATATGTATATTTATATATATATTGATTAAATCGTACCTAAAACACATTTGTTCGTACACAATAATAATGCTTGCTCAACTGAATTGTAGTGGCTACAATGCTGCTTACAATACGAGTACTAAAGGATTACATAGTTGTATAAAAAAGTAGTAGCTTAATCCTGGCGCTAATTCTTAGCCAATATGTTGTGTATTCTATGCGTATGTGTAGTATTTATATATATATGTATATGTTTTTAAAGATTTGTTACGATATCCTGCTCGCTACGATGCAAGTTGCCCGCGTTGGCGCCCATCGAGTAGCTCTTCATGTTGATCTCCATGTTGGTCAGAGCACTGGAGACATGATATAGGTTCTCAGACAGTATAGCATAGACCTCAAATAGCTCCGAGTCCGATTTGGATACAATGAAGGCTTCTGCTGTACGCGAGAAAGAAAGCCATTACATTTAGATAGACCATTCGATGGATCCTCTAGCGGATAAGTTGTGATATACCTGTACGATCCTTCATGATATTATGCGCATAGGCGTTCAATATGATGGACATCTCATCGAACTTGAGGCGACTGTCCAGATTGCTGTAGCTAAAGATGGTTAAGCTCTGGTCCCCGCTGGAGCTCAGCGTAGAAATGCGTCGATACTGGCGCACATGGGCTATGGCGCTGGGCCAGCGCTGAAGATCAATGTGCTCATGCAGGGCCGCCTCGAATTCTTCCTGGGTCATGGGCAAGCCGGGCGAAGGTGTGGGCGTATGCTCACCCTCGGTCGAAGTGGATGATTCTAGGCAATCCAGTTCGGCCTCGCTAGTGCAGCGTACCAGGGCATCCCGCACCAGGGCATAGAGATCAGATATGTCATGCATCTGTCAAAGAAGCGCAATAAGTGGAATTAGCGAGAGTTTTTAAGCTTGGACTCTTCACTCACGTCTTCATTGAGGCGAAAATGATTAACCACATTCGAGGATATCTTATGATTCGATTCGATCAGCAATAGCAACTGAAACATGAGTTTATACAAGGAACGACCCAAATCTAGCACCACCTCGGTGGAAGCTGGATCAAAGGGCATATAGGCAATGCTGGAACAGCTGGGCAGTTCCATGCCCGAGGCAGCCACATCGGATTCATTGAAGAGCGACAGCTTGCAAGATGTTTTCACAGCATCCAGGCACTGGAAAAGTATATTTATCATGAGATCTGTTCCAAATTCGGGATATATCCGATGATTCCCCACCTCCAAAACCTGATCCTTGCGGTCAAAGAACGTCTCCAAGTGCTCTTGCACTTCCAGCACATTGAAACGCAGCGTCTCAAACAGCTTCGGTGTCGTGGCCTGCAGTTCGCTGCACCAAACCCGCGGCGGATCCGCCCTGGAGCTAAGCAAATCCGTAAACAGCGAAATCCGATTGCCCAGCTGAGAGCCAATGCCGGTGAAGAACTTCTTGGCTTCCTTGCTAACGCTGATGGTCTTGAAGGTTAGCTCCTTGATAAGCCTGTACAGCTGTAGCAGCAGCTCCGAGGTGTAAGCCGATGGTTGATTGACCAGCATGGACTGCAGCTGGCGGCGCCAGTTCTCCTCAGCCTCGTCGCGTATTGCCGCGCCAAAGCGTATGATGCCAGGTAGATGTGGGGAGGCATTGCAGGGTGTGATATCGCCCAGATCGCCGGCGCTGGAGCCGCTAGTGTCGCTGCGTGACACCGAATTGCGGCGTCGGCGCTCTCGCAGGCTTAAGGAGGTGGGCGGCACAGCGCTGAAACTACCCTTTATGAAGGACTGACGATGATCCTCGTCTAGAGGCGACTCAGATTCGGCCTCCTCATCGGAGGAATCGTCGGCTGTCTGACGCTTGCGTTTGCTCAGTATTGGCGTCTTGTCACTGAAGCTATCCTCCAGTGCTGAAGAATGCCCTCCCTTGATCGAACCGCCAATGCCGCTACCGCAGTTCAGGCGGTCCTCATCACCCTCGAACAACTGATGACGACGCACACCCCAATTGAAGTTGTCCGTGGACTCGCCAGCAATGCTATCTTCATACTCCAGGAAATCGAAGTCCTTGAAAACGGTGAAATCGGGCTGCCCATCGTCGCGACGTGAACCACTGCTCAGATCCCCCTGGGGACCAGAGGTTTCTTCCGTGGAAGAGGCGGCCGACGATTGCCGTTCCATCAGATCCGAAGATTGGCTGAAGATGACCTATGTTTGCAGCCAGAAGAAAGACGGTTAACAATCGATTAGTGACATTTAGTGATATTTGGAAAGGCATTATAGACATTCAGGTGATTATATGGTGGAGTTAATACATATACTCGCATATATATACTAGATATATTTTGACTTGAAAGCTTACGCTTTGTCTGGTCGCTATCGATCCCGTTAGTAGTGGTGACGTGCTCAACGACTGAACGTAACGTGTTTTTCAGATAAGAAAATCGAAAATGAAAGTACAGTTTGAAACAAAACACATGCGAAACATGCAAAAATAAATGAAACAAGCGAAATTTGCGAAATGAAACAAGGTTTTGTGGTGCGGAGCAAATAAAGCAAACAAAGATTGAGTATCTTCGGGTGCAGCCGAAGCTTAAATACACTTGCAGATTATGTAGATATATTTAGATACTACCCGAGTTAAAATGCCTCCTATATGATATTATTAGGGGGACAGGTGTAAAGAGAGATACATCAAGATCAGCACTTTTTCATCGTGAATTCAGCGAGCGGTCTTTGTATAAAATTTAAGTTGTTGCCTCAATCAGTAGTGCGTTCAATGAGAGCGTACTCTTACATATGGAGGCGTTGTAGGTTTTGAGCTGCGCTCAAAGCATACACACACAGCCAGTATTTTATGTCGTTCAAAAACTTACTATAGGTTGGCTGGCGTCGGGAGTTGCCGATTTGAGTATCAAACGTTTACCAGACCTGACCCATATACGACAATTGAATCGCTATCGGAAAATGGTACCTCTAAAAGAGAGCAACTTTACTTTGCACAAACTATGTATAGACCCTCAACTCTGCTTCTTATTGAAATGTCGAAGACGACATTCCGTGGCCACTTGCCTCTTTTAAAATGCTCATATGAGACAGCACCCTTGGTCTTTCAATGAGTCTGAAGAAACAAAAAGGTGCCCACGGACTTTTAACATTCGCTGTTAATTAACATTTGAGCAAGTGCTCTCAATCTTGGGCATCTATCAATAATTTCTCTGTGATTTTTTGTTCATTAAAAAAATATCTCTCCCTCCCTCTGCAAGGTATATGAAAAGCATGCATGCATAGACAAAATCAAAGCTACGAGCGAACATAGAAACATGTCCCTTTACCTTTGAGCAAATTGAGTTTATGAAATCGTCCTAGAAATAGTTTTGGTTTTGGATTTGGTTTCGGTTTGGTTTAGTTAATGATGATAATGGCGTGTTAGTTTTTGATTTGGATTTTGGTATTGGTTTTGGATTTTTGTTTACATGAAAGAAAAAGAATCAGAAATAAATAATTTCGTATGCATGACGGCCACATTATAGAAGAGAGGGATAAAGTTTGATATAGAGCGGGTGTAGGCTAGCTCTAGAGGGGCAGCTAGAGCTAAATCATGCACCTGGATTATGGTTATGTACAAGCTGGAGAAGGAAACAGAGGCCAGCCAGTGAACACTTACCGAAGGTGACTTGGGCAGACCAACGCGCTGGCCACAGGTGGTCAGCAGATTCACCAAACATTCGCGCACTCGGCACTGTGACATCCAGGGACGCTTCCAGCCACTGAGCGGCACCGTGTCCGCTGGCGAGAGACTTGCACTGCGTCTTGGCGAATTTGGTGTGCCCACCATGCTGCCGGGTCCAATAGCGTGTTGTTGTTGCTGCTGGGAGATGGCAGCGGATGCAGCAATAGCAGCCACATTGCTTTGGGCACGTTGCTGCTGTAACTGTGAGGCAGCCTGTTGGCCACCACTGGGCGCCACGGACACCGTTGTGGCATTGGTGAGGGTGGAGTTTAGCGAGGAGCTGCCTGTGACCGAGGCAGTTCCCAAACCGGCAACGCCGGGCTCCTCCGTTTTGAGCAATATGCGTCTGCCGATGAGCGGCGTCTGGGATACATCAAATGTGAACTCCATGGTGCGACCGGCCAGTTCCTTTTTACAGAACATATCCGAATCCGGATATGCGCCATAGAAGGAGAACGATAAGCCGGCGCTGCTGCCATCACTGGGTGGCACCACCTGCAGCGAGGAGCTGCGTGTCACGATCAGCTTGAGTATCTTCAGCGAGTCCTTCCAGTTGACCGTCTGAAAAACGGCGATATGCAAATATAAGAATTCGACGGGGAAATCATGGTAAGGCAACCCCAAACTTACATCCAAATACTTTCCAATGGCCCGCAGTAGATCCGCATTAATTGTTTGCGCCTGCGGTGCCGACAGATCGACGTAGTGCAGCATGCAGTGTATGACATTCAGCACCGGCACCTGAACCTGTTGCGGTCCCTTTTCGAGCACCTCAATAAGGAAAGCCAGCATATGGAGACCCATATGGGCGTAGGTATCATGCAGATACTTGACCACACATTTAGTCCACTGGAACGACTCCTTGCAGAAGGTTTTACGACTGTACAGCGTCATCACAGTGCCCAAATTCTCCAGCTTGGCGCCCAGTTCCGTAGAGACCTGAGCAATGTTTTCCGCGCTGCGTATGCAAATCTCATTGGCATCTTCGTAGTGCAGCAGCATATAGGGCAGCAGGGCGATCACGTTCATGGGAAATGCGCAGCTCTGCGTTGGATCGCAAACGGGCAGGCTGAGCAGTGGGGCAAACTGAGCCAGGAGCGTGATAGTGGGCTCATAGGTGGCGCTGTGTGTGCAGCCCTGCAGTGAGAAAATCAAAGAAATTATCATGATAGCTCCATTGGTTTACAGGTAGATTATTCCCACCTTCAGCAGCAAGGCATGCACCCCTGGATATGCCGTCCACTTCAGCTGTTGCTGCAGCTTCTCCACCTTATCCCTGGCATCAGGCCTATCAAGTGGCAGACGATGCAGCACTCGCGTCAACAGACGCAGCGCCAACATGAACTCATGCTCGTAGTCCGATTCCAGCAGCGAGACGGATAGCCAGAAGAGCTGTGCCAATATGGTCATCTTATCGTCCTGGGTGGCCGAATCGCCCAACATCTTCAAGCTCTGGGCACTGCGTGAGCGCGAAAGCGCCGAACCACTTGCCACGCCCACGCCGCCCACACCAAACTTACAAACAACGCTGCGCTCCAGCTCAATGCCAGAGGCGCGATTTCTCAACTCCACCTGCTTGTCGCAGGGCGAGTTGTTGGCCTTGCGTCCGCAGTAGGAGACCGAGTAGCTGGTGCTGCGCCCATGGCTGGGTATGGAGTAGTTCGAGGATTGTGGCGTCATGCCCGAGGGTGACTTCTTGCCAGGCAGTATTGAATTAGGACCGCCATCTTTGTTGTTCAAATTGGGTGTGCTCTTGAAAATGTCCTTCATCACGTCCAGCGGACGGAAGTCCGAGTCTAGGCTATCCACTGCAGCCTCCAGGGTGAGCAGCAGCTCCGTCACATAGCCCTGCATATCCTCGCCCTGCTCGGCCACCGTTTCCACTAAGCGGGACAGCACATCCGAGAGCATTCTCGAGTTGATGGGTATATTAAGGGCTCGAAAGATTTGCAGACAGCGGCCGGCATAGTGGCGCGAGGAGCAGGACAGACCCAGTTGCAGGGCGGTCTGGGCCCAGCGTTCGGCGATGCGAGCCTGCGGATAACTATCGGCGAACACCTTGACCATATGCTTTAGGAAGCAGCTCAGCTGTTCGGCGGACTTAACGGCCCACACCTTCGCGGTGATGTCCTCGTAGTTCCACAGCGGCTGGCAGGTGTCTTGGGCAAGGAACTTCAGCAGACTCTTGATTACGTGGGCTATGGGCATGCTGGGACCCGGCTGTGGCGGCGCATGCTCATCAGCATGAATGAGCGGCACCTCCGAGTTCTCCGAGTTGTTGGGATTTATTTGCAGAGCAGCGGGCGTAGCAGCCAGATTAGGTGGCGTTGTGTTGCTGCTGGTGACCAGCTGTGGTGGCGGCTGTTGCAGATTTTGTGGTGTTTGAGGCGCTGCTGCTGGCAGTGTCTGCTGATTGGCGGAACCAGCGTGAGCCGCTATAATCGTGGAGCTGGACAGATTATGTTGCAAGGCATATGCCGCCGCCTGTGGGCTAACATGTAGTAGATAGCTATCAAACTGATGATGTAGCTCCGTAAAGTTATTGTCAATGACTGGCAGGGCAGGCACAGAGAGGCCCAGATCCAGTTTGCTTGTCTCACTGTTCAGCAGAATGCGAGCCACCGTCAGATGATCATTGTGCTCCGCCAGAACAATCAGCAGATTTACGCACAGCTGCTTGCAATGCTCCCGCACAATGATGCGAGTGTGATCCAGACCCAGGAACAGAATGTGAAGCATTAATGGCAAATGTAGAGTCCAATCGATGCCCGGAATGCCATCCACAACAATGTCTGTCAGCAGCATTACGGCCACGTTGCAACTGCAGGAGGAAGGGACGGGATTGTATTTTTAGAATATTATTAAGGCATTTTTTTTTTTTGATAATCCCATGATTTAGGTACATTTTCCCTAGGCTTAAGAATAGTCCGTATTACCTTAAATTTCAGGTAATTGTTGGCCATTTATGTAATACATTTTTCTGGATGTGCCATACAGATAGAGCCACCATAAAACTGATTATGTATGTCAACTAATGTCAACAGTCATTAAGAACCACATCTCCATTGTGACTAATTACCTTACCAACAGATATCTATAAAAACTGGCAGCCGTTCCTCTGCACAGCCAAGTCACCTAATCACCATGAAGCTATTGGTAGCAATTTTGTGCTGGACTCTTGCCTATGCAAATGATGACAGTGAATGGATACCATCTCAGGCTGAGCCGCAGAACATCATTACCAATGGCTATCAGGCACCCGAAGGCAGTGCTCCATACATTGTTGGCTTAGCATCGGGCAGAACTGGCAGCAACAGCATGGCCCTGGGGGCTGGCTCCATTCTTGCCCACAACTGGGTTGTGACAGCGGCTCATGTCATTTTTGGCTCCGATTTCGTAGACATACACTTTGGTCACAGCAAGACTTGGGCCTGGCAAGGCCAATACGTCCACAGCGTGCACAAAGAGAACTATATCCTACATCCACAATATCCGACAATCAATGGCGTCGATATTGCTTTAATCCGCACTCCTTGGGTAGATTTCAATTCGGTGGTAAACAGGATTCCGCTGCCCTATGCCAACGATTACAATGACTTTAATGGCTGGATAGGCATTGCCTGTGGCTGGGGCGTCATGGCCAATGGCAAAACAGCCGACAAGCTTCAGTGTGTGGAAATGCCGATCATAAGCAATCAGGAGTGCTCGAACACCTTTGTCAACGTAACGGATGGCCTATTGTGTACAACGACAGTAGGCGGTAAGTCCACTTGCGGTGGCGACTCTGGTGGACCATTGGTTACCAAGGAGAGCCCTGTTCTAGTGGGTATCACAGCTTATGGGCTGGCTGGTAGTTGCACCCAAGGTAGTCCAGCTGCCTTCACTCGAATTAGCCATCACATGAACTGGATTCGATTCAACACTGGCATCACCTACGTCTAGACCAAACAAACCGGAATACGAGGATATATATCCATTTGTGAACCATAAATATATAAATAAACAGCAAAAGGGAAGATTCTACAGAAAAATTAATCTAATTGGCCTCGTGCGAAAGTTCGAAATAACGTTTTATTTTGGTCTAAATGTTTATCTTCGAGCAATTCTCAAAGATTACTGCATATGCTAAGTTTTGACAGTTAATGATGCTCGGACTGGTGATATATTTCACTGAAAAGGCCTATAGTTGTAAATAGTTTCAACAAAACTCGATATGTCTCTCAGTTTATACACTTTGATGTCGTTGAACATATATACATCAAGATCACTCCTATTTGAAATGACGAAACAAGGCGTTGTACCTATGACAGCCAGATATTTTCATACAAAACGCTCATCGAGAATCTTGACATATACAAAAAATGCCTTCTATCATATAGATTATTATAGTCGAAACAAAGAACACAAAATTTGTCTAGCCCTATAACTCTGAGTTTAGCGTTCATCAATTCTACAGATAAATTTCAGAGTACAAATAAAGTGCATAAAAGGGGCGTTTCCGACCACATTAATTAGCCTAAGTTATTGGACCGTTGCGTATGAAATTTTTGCTGTTTACTAATATCGTTATATCTCTGCACCTGTTTGACCGATCGTCATTAAATTTTTGTAGTACACTACAATTGGACAGGAGAGTCCATATATTGAGTTATCGATATATGTATATTGATGTAATGAGTTATCGAATATGTATATCGATATATGCTTATTATTATATCGATTTATCAATATTTGCTTATCGATATATTAATGTATCCATATTTGTATATAGAAATATTGAGTTAAAGATATCCGTTATTTGTATATCGATATCTTGATTTATCGACACATAAATACTAAATAAATACACATTAACAAAATAATCCTTGCCTAATGCACTTCCGCGGCTTTCACTGATAACATAAACATTAGAAAGTCATTAGCTGTCGTTGATATGGATAACATTTTCAACTAATTTAAATAATTCCTCCTAATGCCGCCAACTCTAAGAATCACGAAGAATCTCCAACTTGCACTTGCTATATAAACTCTTATGATTTGCAGTTCAAATGGAAATTGCTTTTCAAGCATGAAGGTCTTGGTAGCAATATTTTTGTTGGGCGTGGCCTATGCTAATGGCAATCATACCCTTGGGGTGAGCCCCAATCCCATCATACATAACGGATATGCGGCGTACGAGGGTAAGGCTCCCTACATTGTTGGCCTTTTCTTGCGTACAGATGGCAGCAACAGTGGGGCTGTGGGAGCTGGCACCATCATCGCCCACAATTGGGTGCTGACGGCAGCCCATTGCCTCACTACGGACTATGTGGACATTCATTACGGCTCCAATTGGGGCTGGAAGGGCGCCTACAGTCACCGCGTACGCAAGGATAACTTTATAAGGCATCATCTCTGGCCGAATACCAATGGCAACGATATAGGGCTCATACGCACACCTCATGTGGACTTCCATAGCAAGGTGAACAAGGTGGCTCTACCCAAGTTTGGGGATCGCAACCAGCGCTTTGAGAACTGGTGGGCCGTCGCATGCGGTTGGGGTGGCATGTCCAATGGCAAGCTGGCTGACTGGTTGCAGTGCATGGATGTGCAGATTGTCAGCAATGGTGAGTGCGCCAGATCGTATGGGAACATACCCGATGGTATACTTTGTACAAGGAGTGTGGATGGAAAAACTGTCTGTGGCGGCGACTCTGGTGGCCCTCTGGTTACACACGATAATCCCATATTGGTGGGCGTTATTTCATTCGCCTCTGCTGGCTGCAAGAATGGTCCATCGGGTTACACTCGTGTCACCGCCCATTTGGATTGGATTCGCGATAAATCTGGTGTTGCCTACTACTAAGGTACCGATCTTATCCACAACGTCAACGGAAACTAATATTTAACTAACCTGTGTATATATTGTATATCCCTGGATATTAAAAACTTGCATATTTGTTCAGCATATCATAATAACCGATCCCAAATCGAACCCCGTACTCACCGATGAAATCCGCTGATGGGCAAGCTAACATCTGGTAGAAATTCGGTGAGTGGCGCAAAGTATCCGCCATATTCGGGCATAGGTAAGGGATGAGGCTGTGCATTTGGTAGAGCATCAGCCGTTCCACGCAGTTCCACATTATCCTCCTGTCGCAACTCGGGGTCATTGATCAAGATGTCCTCAGGCCTGGGCAATATGGAGGGCCCAGAAGCAGCACGTATTTTGTCAGCTCCACGTGGCGGACGACTGCAGCTGGTGAGCGGAGTCCCAGCAGCAGCGGCCACAGCAGCCTGTGTATAGGCCCGTATTCCGCTGTCCGATTTGCAGGTTCTGTAAATAACGAAAATGTAAGCCTTAAAAAGGATAAGCCAATGTCTTGAGTTGATCAACAACTTGCCCAATTTTAATGGGATCCTCGCCGCTGTGACGCTTGGTGTGTATAGTGCCCTTCTCCACGGCCAGATCCTGCAGACGAGAGTCATTGATGCCTCCCACAGCTTGACCTGGAGTGTATAAAATTTCTATATAAGGACACTGGACAACTATGTGGGGTCTCACCATCTGCACTGTGACTGGAGGCTTTGCGCATGCTGGTTAAACGATAGAATGGAGGAGTCTCAGTACGTTCAATCAGGCAATTGAGTGTCTCCACTGTCTGCAACTCGGCCATGAGCTCGTCTAGCAAACGATCCGGACAGCTGCGTGCCAAATAGAGAGCAACCCGCTTAGCCTGCAAGAAGCAATTGAGGATATGACTAGAAGAAACGGAAGCCTCGAACGTTGGACTTACATAGGGCAACAGCTCTGTGGGAGCCATGCCGCTCATGATGACCAAATAGCGTAAGATGACTTTCAGATTGTTGGGCCAGTATTGGCATAAGGTTCCCCATAGCTCCTCAATGTCGCGTGGATGTGCATCAGAAAACTGCAAGGACAGAGAATGGGTTGAGTGACCAAGTAAAGGTCTGAGCATACAAACCTTAGCCGTGATATAGAAAAGATTGTTTAGAATCATTTCCGTTGCCTCCGCAGAGCCAGTACCCTCGCGCCGTCCGCGTATGCCTGAGTCCGGGAAATACTACAAGTGAAAGGTTTAAACGATTGTTAGCCAACTGAATAGCATCTTGCGGGAGCTTCATGTCATGCCTACCATGATATACGATAGAGGCGTGGCTGGCGGCACAGTTGTGGCCACCAGTTCCATATTCTGTAGCCAAGGTAGCAAACATTGCAACAGCAGAGCACGCACATCCTCGCGAGCGCTCTGAAAGCGATGGGTGATTTCTGTAAATAAAAACAACAACAAACTGTAAAGCTGCAGAAGAAAAGAAGTTGTCCATGACTCACCTGAAAATATGGACATAGTCAGCTCTGGACGCAGCGTGGCCAATTGTTTTGACAGAAACCGCTGCGAACGGCAATAAGCATTGCTCAACAGGACATCCAGTGTGCCCACTTTGTCGTCCTCTGCAAGAGATAAATGTAATGTGGAAAGTCTAAGTATAGTAAGCCACATGACGAAACCACAGGATGGCAAAATCTAACTTATAGTAGCTGCCTCCTGCGCTGGCATTTCGAGACAAAGTCCAATAGCGACTGAGAAGTGACTTGGCTTAGGGCACAAGCTGCAATCGCTGCTGCTTCCAGGACATGCCAAAGCTTTTTAACCGGCCTCTGGAAAGGCACTAAGTGTGGGTTATTGTTGACATTCTATATTGTTGACATTCTATATATATTCTATATATATATATATATATAGATGAATATAGCTATGTCAATAGCAAGCACAACACGAGCACTTTCCTGAGTCCAACGAAAGCAACTTTTGACATTGACAGTTTACTTGGAAAATCCTTTGGCAAATTGCCTGACTGACTGTCACCTGTTGCTTCGTTTAACTCTGATCCCCAACCCTGACCTTGTCACCTGTTGCTTTTATGAATGAAATGGCGTTTTTGGCCACTGCGCCGGCGTCAACCGGCTAAAGCTTTTGCCATTTTGGCGCTTTCCAGCGGCTTTGGCGAAACCAACTTGGAATTGTTTATAAGGACGCCGTGAACCCTTGTGGCGGCTTAGTTGCGCGCTAAATATCCTGCAGGCTAGTCAAACTGGTCAGACGGTTAAAGCGCTTCAAAATTTTGCGCGCGCTATTTTAAGCGACGGTAAAATTTATAAAGTCAAGTTCAAAAATTCAAAAATAAATTTTTAAAAATTTAAAAACAAAAAAACTGAAAAGCTTAAAAGGATACAAAATATAAATAGTTTTTTGTGAGTTAAGTTTCACACTCAACTTGTGCCAATATCTGTCAAAAAGTTTTGTGGCAAAACAAGATTAAAAAGAGGCGCAGCAAAAAATAACTTCAGAAAACTTTTAACAAACATTTTTTGTATTTGACTTTGAGAATTTATATTATCAGCTTCATTAAAGTTGAAGTGTTTGATTAAGAAAACTTTGATTGGCTTAAACTTGCCAGTGATTTATGTCAACTGCAATGAAATGTGAGGAGGAGTCGGCCATTGAAATTGAGTTTATAAACTTATGAAATGAATCAGAGATTGTGTCAAATGATGAACACAAAAATATATATGAAACATATTTATAAAATGAGAAGATTTGGGAAATTCTGGAATTAGATGAACATTAAAGAAATAAACTTTGCAACGATAAATTAGTGAGGCGGATGTTAAGGCAATTTTCTGATTGCTAAGAAATATGTTGTTAGATTTTCGTTGATTTGGAACCAAATGTAAACTTTTGATTATAAAAATAAGCAAAAAAAAAAATAATATATTTACAATCAATCTTGATCTGATTTTCCATGGTAGATCCAGAGATCGATATTAACTTCCAAGGAAAAATAAGAAATACTTTATTACTTCTTATACTCCGCGCAGCTACTTATGTTTAGGTTAAGAATCTCCCAGATTTATATAAGTTTTCAATGATAAGTTTTTCATATCCAGTTTGGTAAACATTTACTTAAATCAGTTAAAAAACTCTGCAATGACTCAATTTATATTTGCTTATCTTCCTTGAGATTATCAGCTATTTTTACAAACAATACATCTCACATGCAACACCTACAACATTACAATAATAAGCACAATCAGATTATTTAAATCCGCTTCTATTATTAGGAGTCCTGCCACGTCGCATTTAGAAAAGCTTTGTATGTATTTATATCCCCATGAGTGGCAAAGCGAGTTGAGATTCCTTATTGAGACGCAAATATACTGAGCTTGAAATGTTTCAAATTATCATTTTTGAAGCCATGGAAACAAGTTTATGAAATCTAAAAGAAAACTTGAATAAACAATATTGTCCATATAATGATTTCCTCGTAGACTTTTCTCTCATATTTCGCATAAAATTCGACAAGTATGCCCAATTTGTAAGCCTCTACAAAAAAGTTTCTGTACAAATTGCATTAAAGTGAAATAGTTCTTCATTCAATTGCTGCGTACGGAAAGTTGTGTTCCTCTTGAGATTGTTTCGTTATTTGACTTTGCAGCACATTTACCCAAGTTTTCATTTGTAGAGTAAAGAGGTGTTGGTTTGTAAGTGAAAAACTCAATTAATTATTTTGAACGTAAAAGTTTCGGCAAACAGATAGATGAGCTGCACTTGGAGCGCTCGTGTTTGTTGATTAAGTGCAGTTTAAACTGTTGAAAGAGAGGAAAATACAAACAGAAACGGTAACCGTAACCGTAACCGTAACCGTAACCGTAACCGTAACCAGGAAGCTGTAAATACGGAAAAGTGAAGTGAACACAAGGACAAGTAGCTGCAAATGTAGTCAAACAAACCAATTGTACGGGGAAAGCCTCACGCGATGGCAGAGACTACAGTAACGGATATGAATCTCACTGCAACAACAGCAAGGACACCAACAAACATATCAAGCACAACAACTGATTACAATGATGTTACTCCTAACATTACCAGTGACAGCGGCGATGGCGTGAGCAATGCCAGCTACTACGATTTGGATTACATTTCTAGCGAGGATGAGGAAATGCTGCGCATTGCCTTTCTCATTGGCCACTTTGTGCATCAGTACTATGTGCCCATATTATGCTGCACCGGCAGCATTGGCAACATCCTCTCCGTCTTTGTCTTTTTCAAGACGAAGCTGCGCAAGCTATCCTCCAGCTTCTATCTGGCCGCGTTGGCCATTAGCGACACCTGCTTCTTGGGCGGCCTCTTTGCCCAATGGCTCAACTTTCTTAATGTGAACATCTACAATATGAACTACTTCTGCCAGTTCTTCACATTCTTCAGCTACTTGGCTAGCTTCTGTTCGGTCTGGTTTGTGGTCGCCTTCACAGTGGAGCGCTTTATAGCAGTCATCTATCCGTTGAAGCGCCAGACTATGTGCACAGTTCGGCGAGCCAAGATTGTGCTTCTTGGCATGACAATTGTGGGTTGTGTGCATTGTCTGCCCTACTTGCTGATATCCGAGCCCGTCTATATGGTTAAATTAAATGCCACCATTTGCGATATGAACCCGGAGTACAAGGTGAGTGTAGCAAATATATATATATGTAGACATATCTGACTAGCATGTACAATTGATGTGACCCTGTTAACATGGCGTATGCGTAATATTAAGCAGGGAACAGAAGGGCTCAGTGATGACATCGAATCACTCATAAGAGCTCAGCATTTTTTAAATTCAATCTAAAGAAAAAATCTAAAGAAAAATTCAATCTAACAAAAAAGTGTGGAAAACTATATATATTTCTAGCCAAACCATAAGAGCTATGATATAGCAGGTCTCGGTGTCAAAGTGTGATTGCGAATGTAAGGAAATACTTTATAGCTTTGTATACATTTAAGGCTCAAAATTGGTAAATGGTTAAATTGGTTAATGGATTTGGATCGATATGATCTATTTGAAAAGCGAGTGCTCTTCATAGAAAACTAACAAGTTGTTAGGCATGTTTGGACAAGTAACAGAACGAGACCCCGGGTGACTTCTGTAGAACTTCCTACATTTCTATATTTTCTATAAATTTCTTCTTAACAGTATGAATGCAACCCCAAAATTAAAAATTCCTAGAAAGGTTTGCCACAGGCATAAAATATTCCATAGATATTCTGAATGACAATGACAAGCGTTTCTTCGATGAATTTCTAATGAACGTACATACTTTTCGTCAAACAGAAATATAAACCCCTTTGATGCGCGCCACATCATGAAATGTATTTTTGTAAAAATTCAAAGATGAGTTTCCCAAACAGTCAACAACAACAACAACAACAAGAAACGCAACAATCACAGAGTTGATAGACAAGCACAAGTGTTATCTGTCAATACTATGTGCATATGTGTGGTCCCACATACATATGTACTATAATAAAAGAGAATAACGTAAACAAAGCCATGGAAATTCTTCACTTTTTCGGGAATTTACATTTGTCTGCCTTTTGTTGAATTATTGACATTTTGTACATTACATTTTTGCCGTTTTGTAAATTTGTGTGATGGGAATGCATGTACGTGGGTGTGTGTACGTTTAGCAAATGAGCAACAAAATGTTACACAATAGCATTAGCATACAAAATTTTGAATAAAGCGTAAAGTTGCTTGCTCAAACAAATTTGAAAATTTTGAAAGGCGGTTTAAAATTTGTAATCAAAATGTTAAAAAAGAATTATATATTTTAGTGTAAATAGGAAACATGGAAATATATTTTATCCATAATTATGGTGGCTATCAGTGGTTCCATACACAAAATCTGTGGCCAAAAATGTAACATATTCGTTGGATAAAACCTATAAGAAGAGGAACGCACTAATTTAATTGTTATCTAAGCTTCTTTGTTCGCATTAATCTTCGTGTGGCGCTGCCATAAAAATCATTGCCATAAGATTTGGAAAGCAAACCAAATTTATTTAACAAAATGTGGTTAATTTTGTGTACCTCAATAAATTCCTGTTAAAATAATATCCATAAAATGTTCTTCAATTTTTTAAATTACAAAAAAAAACATTTATAAAAAATTCATATTTTGACGCATGGCAATGCTTATTCACAATAAGCGGCTAATTTGTTATCTTAATAGAACTCCAATTCCAACTGCAAGTCAAGAATCGAAAGTCTAAGAAATAGATGAAAACCTTCATCTATTTCCTGACAACTTGACAGCGGGCCACCGACGTGTGGACTGTCAAAATGCCAATTAACAACAAGTAATGCAAATGCCAACAAATTAGGATCGGTTGAGAAAAATGCGTCAAAGCGCTTACAAGAGAACCAAACAAAGAAAGAAGAAAGTAAACGAGGAAATGCCACAGAAGTTTGCTAAGGACCCAAACCCTGGCCATGCGGAACCAATTAATCAAGCCCACCGCTGAGCAACCGCTGAGTGAGTTAAGAGCAAATTGACAATTTATTAAACGAACCAACCACAAATTAGCAGTTCAGCTGGGTAAGCAAATATGCACAAAAATGTGCCACAAGAAAAAAAAAAAAAAGAGAGAGATGAGTTTGGCCCACCGATATGTAGATACCCTTGGAAGGCATTTGCATTGCGCAGGCAGTATTACTGCTCCATATGAATTGCAGTAAATGTCAGTAAATTAAAGTAAGTGGGAAGCTTCAATATACTTCATTACATGTTGCAAATATTGTTGTAAAATAGAAATATTGATAAAACAGAACAGAACAGTAGACCAGACCACAAAGAATACCACAGCGCTCTAAGTACTAACTCATAAGACAAGGCAAATATTTTTTCTTGGACCCACAAAGGCAAACAAAACACAACAACAACACAACAATGAGGACAATAAAAGAAGGCACGGAGGAAGTTGGGACAAAAAGTAGAAGAACAAGTTTTTGCCTCTGCTCATGAAGTGGCTTCAGGCTTCAGGCACCTACAACGCGTGCAAACCTTTGGGTGTGGCTCTTCGTCCTCTACTGTTGACACTAAGCAACTTTTCAAGTCAAACCTCCTTGCACTTCCAGGCCACCCGATAAATCTCGAATTACAATTTTCTGTGTTCATTTGTACTGTCCGTGTTTTATTTTTTGGGAGCGGATGTTTTCTGGAAATTCAATGCTAATTTCTCAGTATGCTTGTGTGCGTCCACAGAAGCGACACAGTGTAAGAAATAGAAAATAGCTCAAAGCGTCCATCACCTGGCTGTTCGCTTTGCCAGCCTATTAGCCAAATTGTCCACAATGAAGCGTGAAGCTGAAATTTGGACACCCCCACATGGCACAAATGATAGATGAGTGTCTGGACTGGCGGTGAGGTGTTGAAGAATTCAAATTCAATCAGCAGCGAAAATAAAAGACAGGCAGGGCGTATGAGCGATATGGCTATGTATATGACTGTGATGTAGTACACACATACACACACACCCAGTGGCTTTTGTGGCGTTGCGGCAAATTATGTGCAGTTTACGTGGTTGACAAAGCGACGATGGGGCACAGGACACGTGCTGCGTTGTATTGACAGCCCGCGCCTTGCGTTAAACAATATTGAAGAAGCAACTACATTTGTGTTAGAGGCCATATATTTCAAGGAAGAACACCAACAAGATACATTTCGCTGAGGTGAGCTTGGCATATTGAGAGATACAAATCATTGTGTAATGGCTTTTTGTTCGCAGCAATTACTATGGGCGCAGCTGCTAAGGCAAACTGCCTCTTTCGATCTAAATTAGAGTTTATTCGTATTATGTATTCCACTGGCATTCTTAATTAGACATGCTATAGATGGCCAAAACTTATAGATAGGAAATGGCAACGATACTAAAGGTTTTCACATAACAATGACAACTGCGTTGTAGTATTGTCAGATACAAGTTTAATATCTTAAATGTTTCTAGAATCCGCAGCGCTGTGAATCCTCCCCATGCCAAATCCTTTTATTGTTATCCAAAATCTCCATTAATTTCGGCTGCCGCTGGCATAAATTTAAATGCCAGTTAGAAAGCTAAGCACACTGGCTTAGGCAAGGAGGGTGAGTTTTTTTGGGAAATATGCTAGAGCTTCCTTGCGCGCTACTGTTTAATCGTAATTTCAATTGATTGTTAAATAACTCTAGGCAAGAAAAAGTCAATCATCCGCCTAATTTCCGTTTATCGAGCAGGCACTCATTCGTTCCATGGTAACGATTTCTTACTTTTAATTTCGTATCCATTTATTGCTTTCTAATCGCCTGTTTGGGGTCATAAATACATTGAACCGGCAAGTTAAACATAAAATTAAAAGCTCTGACAATGCCACAGCATTAAATGTATATATTTGTTGTCCTCATCGAAGTGTGTGTCAACTTTTATGACTTTGCGCTGCTTGCTTGGTCGGTCGAATGGATCAAAGCTTGGAAATTTTCAATAAACTTTGCTCAATGAATTGCCAGTTGATTGTGCAGAACATCACCATTGAAATTTAAGTCATATTGGCTTTGGCCTTGCTATAAACATGCCATGTATTATTAGTTTTCCACATTTGATGACTGCATAAGCAGCAAGCATGAGCTAAGTGGGCGTTTCCCCTTTAAGCATTTAATAAAAGCTATTTTGTGTGCATATCCTGTCAAAGAAGTCAGTCGTTAGGCTAAGCCTTTGAGCATTTCAAGCTTGTCGACTTTGAAGTCAAATTTAATTTAGGAATTGCAAACTGCAGCTGTGTGCCCCAAGATGCTGACTAAAGGATGTGGCCCAGCTGGCATTACAAATGCCTGCCCTTTGAATATAAACAGCTCAAAGATAACGCTGAATTTACATTAATGAAGTCTTAATATGAATGTAACAATCTGAAAAATAAGAACTGCTTCAATTCTAGTATAAATTGAATTTTTAAATATGTTAATCTATTTTTGTTTTTACAAATCATTTGATAAGCAGATAAGCGGACTATTTTTGTGATGAATGTTTCATCTTTAATTGAGCCACATGTGGCATCCAATGAACAATACAATTACTGCTGGCATCATTTCTATCATTGTGTAATTTCCGTTGGTGGCTGATTTAATGTCGGAGATTTTCTTCTCTTTGAGATTTCTGTAGACTTCAAAGATTTCTGTCAATGAAGCAGGAAATTGACGGGTGAACCACATCACCAGCAGTCATACAAACAATTGAAACAAAGTGTGTAAACGCTAGCAATACTAAGAGTTCCGTAAACACAAGCAACATAAGCAACATCTAGATAAATTTATAAAGCAACAAAAATGTAACATTACAATTACCTCTCATTCGAATTTAGGTCAACACTTTGTTGAATGGCGAACTTATATAACTTTTAATATTATTTTTAAATTTGTATTAAATTTCCGGCACATTATTTCTTGCATGCAATATTTAGTGACTCAAATAATTTGCCAGACAGATATATCTTTGATATATTTTGCCGACGTGTGTGAAAAATTGCAAAGTTATGCTAATGGGCGGCGGCCAACAGAAATAAGTTCGCACAGAAGAATGGCGAAAATTTCATATTTTTGACGCAAACCAAATTCAATTTGGTTGAAGTGCGCGTTTTAAATTGCACTTGTGCTGCGAAGAGCCCCAGGACCAAGGGCTCAGGACCACTCAAATGCTAATCACATTTACCAACACAACAGATGTACGAAATAATTAATGTTATTTAATGCTCAGGATCGCTGCCACCATTGTGTTAATGGTAATTGAAGCAAATGTATGAGAGACGTTTTGCTTATCATTTGTTTTACTTACTTAAAGCTTTAACTCGGCACATGAGATGGATACAGATACAGGATACAGGATACAGCGGAATAACATCACATGCCAATTATGAAAATATGCAGAATTAAATGTAGTTTGTGTGAAGAGAAGCAGAAAGTTGAAAGCTTTATGTACATGTGCGGTTTCTTTAAAGCGAGTTTCTGTCTGTCTCTGTGTGTGTGTGTCTGAGCTATAAATGGTAAACGCTGAAGAGTATGCTATAATAGTGAAGCGTTCCGCTCATCAGACATGCTTTGAATTCCAGCTTTTATCATTCAAAATGCCAGATTTTCCAGATACCACATCAATTCATCAGTTGCCATTGTTAGTTGTTAGCATTAAAATATATAACCATAATGGCATTTAAAGTATGCAGCCACAGACCTTCACAGGGGATCACATTAAAGCAGAGATGGCTACAAATGTGGCAGCCATACAGTGTTAGCGTATTGGTCGGAAATTGTATGAGAAATGAAACGGGAACCTAAGGCGAAAGGTATTTCCACCGCATAGACACACGGGCTATATATAGGCTGCGAAATTGTTTGTTAATGCAATAACTATGTGGAGCAGGGTCTCATTTGGTATGGTGAATACTTCTGATAATACAAACCTTAGTGGGATCAACTTGCTGCCATTAGTCCGCTCTCCTCAGCCAAGTCCACGTTTGCAAGTAGCTTGTTTCGCAAATGCTGATTCTGTTGCCCTGAACAGACTGAGCCTCACCCCGGCCTTAGAACTACCTTACAGAATTTCGAACAGCAGCATAGATTCTTATATTCTTGCATTCCTCGCCACGCAGGATACTTCCAGTACACACGTGCATTATGGGTGGCCGCCTCTGAACTAAGGCTAAGCGGTTAGAACTTTCAAGTTTGTTTTCAAAACTTAACTCATTATTTTTTTCAGGGAATTAACAGGTAAATATTGTTTTGTTTTTAGTTTTAGCTTCGACTTTGCTCTGTATACGAAACTCAAAAGTTTTTCAACGAGTTAATTAGAGAATGTGAAATGCAGAGCACTGCACTGCATTGGCTAAGCTGCTAGTAGATGAGGATGAAAAACCCAACCAGATAACGTGAAAGTAAGAATGTGAAAGACATTTCCCCTTCAACATTTTGCCAAAAGAAATATTTTTTTTTAACGAACTGAAATCTAAAAGCATCTCTCGCATGACATTTGGTCACCCCACTTTAGTTGGGTCATTGCATTTTTGTTTTTGAGTTTTAATTTCATTATTGCGTGCGTTTTTGACATTTGAAACTCGCACAAAGCTCAAAAGGGCAAACACAAAATCTCAAAATTAGATTAAAGTTGCAAAATGGTGGTCAGAAAGGCACACATCCTTTTGAATGTATGTATGTGCGTATATGACTCTTTATCTATATTCTATTACCGCTGCGTGATCCAAACGCAATCAAATCGATATGGTCACGAAGAGAGAAAATAGCACTCACAACATTCTAACTGCAAATAACGTTCTTATTTGCAGGAGCAACTGGCCTTGTTCAACTATTGGGACTCGATTGTCGTCTATGCGGTGCCCTTCACCACTATAGCCGTATTGAACACCTGCACCGGCTGCACCGTTTGGAAATTTGCCACAGTGCGTCGCACATTGACAATGCACAAGATGTGAGTTGAAGGGTCATCACACAGTTACCAATGAATGAATCACAATGGCAATGCGAGCTCTCAAGAGCAGCAGTCTGCAATTGAGACAGCAACAACAATGCTGTATAAGTGCCTAATGGAAATGGAGCATGTGTGCTTCTGGGAGCACGCTTGGGAAACTTTTAATCTGCTTCAGTGAACACTTGGAAAAAATGTTTTACAAAATTACGAAATTTGCAGAAAAACAAGAAATCATTGTTTATGTTCGTTTTTCTGCATATTCTTCTTGAGTGAATTTTAAAATTTATTTTTTGTTGACATGTTAGAAAATCAGGATTCACCAGATAATAACAAAGTCGCTAACATTTTGACAGGCGAGTTGACATGACATGCTTATATTGCAAGCAACATGGTATGCCATTGGCAGCCATCGAGATTGTGCAGCAAAGTGGCACACCAAATGTCGCCGAGTATGTGAGCAGCAGGCCATCAAGCGCTTCAGCAAGTCGGATAAAAAAAAGGATGCTAAACAACGGGCTGTCAATCCTTTGATTTTGGTAAAATTCATCTTTACGAAGGATGCCGTTAGCAAACTAGGAGGAGATATCAGTTGCAACGTCAAAGACCTGAAATACATCGGGACTATTTCAAGAATTACAGCCAGCCGCTCAAGCTGTCATAGCTTCCAATGGTTATTTCAGCCAATATGATAGATAATAAAAGTGTTATCCGAAGCGTAAGATTTGAGTAGTTACTTTCACTTCCTTCCTGATTATTTCTAAATTTTGTAATACATTTTTTTCTGAGTGTACCTGGGCGCTTATGTGCATTCAATTTGTGCACATAGAACGAGCTTTTCCTATCAATTTGTGGCAAATCTGATTGCAATTGCATAATGTATAAGCCTATTTTGTTATTAATTATCGAACAGGAAACCACAGGCCCACAGCATGCCTTCAAATTCATCAGCCGGTGGTATTTCATATCGTAGTTCGGCCTCACTGAAGCGTCAAAAGTCAACGGGCATGCATCCAAGTGGACATCTAAGTGTTTCAAGGCAATCCAACGATGAGCAACAACAACAGCATATCAACAATTGTCAGCACCAGTGTGAGATTACACAGAAGGCAGGTGAGACAAATGCAGCTGCTGCCTGCTGGGTCTGTGTCAGCCAGACTGTGTTATATAAGATTTGCCAATGCGCTTCAGTGCACTTTGAACGCAAGATCTAAACAAATAGGAATGAGCTAGGCAAATTCTTAATACTCTTGGCATAGGTATTGTATTGTTTGGGTTTAATGGCCCAAGAACAAAAGGACAACAAGGACAAATCCGAAACCTTAACCTGAGTGCAAAAGGAGCAGCTCTGGCAATAAGTGATGGAAACATGACTAACAGAATATCATACACACATATTACATACATACATACATATTACATACATACATACAAAGAGATAGCCAGTCTTTGTATCTCACAAAATCATTCGTTTGCTTGGGAAGGATTACAGTGTGAATGACCATTTGATTTCTGATGAATAATCCCTTGAGCGGTTTGAATGTAATAATGCAGGGCTCCATGCTACACATGTTTATAAGCTAGAATCTGCCTCTCAAACTCACAGCACCCTTACCCAAACAAGAGTATCACAATATAGTAACAGATGGGGAAACAAAGAGCAAATTTTGAAGCATCGCGTAAAACTTTTAACACGGAAACCGTTTAAGTTTGCTGTGTATTTTGAGCGGAATTTCCACAATTAACAAACTTCAACATGCGACATTAATTAAGAACTGTTAAAAAGCTAAAGCTGCGACAAGCATAAGTTTATCAACTGTGCCCCAAAGAATCTTTTATGAAACTTTCAATACTCAGCCAAACTAAGCGGCTTGTCATAATTGTCACCGCCAGACGCAGCAATATTTGTAAGCTGAACATTAAGTCAAGTCAATTCCCAGTCCATTTTGTTTACTTGATTGCATAGCAGATTTTCTTTCTCCCATTTCTATTATGGCAGGTCGCCGCAAGGTGCAAAATTCATCACAAATCAAGGTAACCAAGATGTTGCTGATTGTATCCACAGTGTTTGTCTGCCTGAATTTGCCAAGCTGTTTGCTACGCATCGAAACCTATTGGGAGGTAAGTTCAACTAAATAAACATTGACAGGGTAGAAAAAGCTTAAGTCAAAGAGAGATTCATGTGCTTATATATAACATTTCATTGAGAATTCACTTCAGTATGAGTTGGATATCATAAATTAACTGCTCTTCAGTTTGTACATACAATTTGATCGGCTTGAATCAAGCGTACTCCATGTGGGCAGCTGGACAGTAAACATAATGAGCAAATGCCCAACCAGATGTCAAGCCTATTCAAACAAGCATACAAGTAGTTGTGTGTGTGTGGGCATGTAGTGTAGTTGGGAATATAATAAGATGGCTGCTTAATTGAAATAAGAAGAACAAAAACAACAACTATTCCAGTTTGTTCAAGTTCGGTTTATTGAACAATCGAGCCGGAACCAGGCCTTTGTTATTGCTTAGCCAGCACATTGTCTGTAGTTAATTAACTTTGGCCGAAACACAATGGCCATTGCAGTGCGAGAAATGTACGATAACAGATAACATATATACAGACATGTATATTTGCCCAGCAGGGCAAAAGCAAAACAACTGCAAAGACAATTATGGCAGTTGGGGCGGCATTCCGAATGCATGAGATAACATGAAAAGGCATCAAAAGTTCATGTTGCCAAGGTGTCAGTGTCAAAGAGGTTGGTAGGGCAATCGGCAGGGAGGAAGGGGTGGGTGCTCCACTGAGTAATTAAGCTTTAATTAGTTTGTGCACTTCAGCAGCAGCACACACGAGTCGTTAAAAATCGGTTAAAATAATAACAACAACAAAAGTGTCAAGACATAAACTTTGACATTGAATCCTTGACGAATGCCTGACTGGCCTGGCATTTTATGACAGTTTCTTACACAAATGTGATTTTAAGGGCTGTAACGACATGCATTTCAACAGGCGTATACTTAATATGCTAAATTAGACAGTTAAAAGCAAGGTCATGTAGCATATAAATGCTGTTCTTGTTTGTGGTTTGCCGTTAAAAATTAAACAATCGATCCAGGACAACCGAATGATGCTAGAAATGAGTGTTTCTCTTACAACATCCAAAGGAATTCGGAGTGTAGTGGTGTCGTTGGAATTGAGAGCAAAACGTACACACATTTTACCCATCGCAATAAAGAAAAGGTTAGCAGTGGCGTTCCTGAAACTTGTATACCCTTCCCAATGGACTACTCCAATATAATGCCAATGAGAAAATGTTACTATGGCTGAAATGTGATGTAGTTGTTTGGGCCTTTTAGACCTTGGTGAAGGCGACTTTGAGCAGATAAAACAGATCAGACAAACAGAAATGTTCAGCAACAATGAGTCCTGCTAAAGGAGAGTGTCCATAAAAGCGGCATATCCTACAAATATGCCAGCTAAATTGCAACAGAATTTATGACTCCTAAGTAAAAATGTACGCAAAAACCTGCCTTGGACTGGTGGAGTCTTTATAGACAGACGATATAGATACAGAAGAGCAGGAGAAGTAATTAGAAGTCGGGTGAAAATTGGGAATATTAAATCATATTTAGATACATCGACAGCGTGCATCAGGACCATCTATGCTAGAATTAAAGGTATTCACAGTTTAACTGTTTCTTTTTAACACTTAACAGTTCCTGGAAAACCGGAATTGTGCATCAAATATGCAAGCATCGTGAAGACTGCCCACATATATTTAAGAAGGAATTGTCATCGCCACCCAAAGAGATAGATTTCTATTACTTCCGCACTTCTACAGATTACTCAAACTACCTGATGAACTTGATACAAAAGGGTACATAAAAATGGAATGTCAAGTGAGACTCCATTATGGTTGCCCCCTTTGACATTTGCACATGCCTGCAACTTTTCATTGTGTTGGCATTCACACAATTTCTTCACACAAACGCCACTTCAAGTGTGGGAGCTATCGGCTTTTTTTACATACGAATAGGTTTTTTGCCAAGCTTTTTGTTGACAGCTGACAGTTGACCAAATGAATACATGAATATTGCTCCACGCACCCAAAGGCGGAGAGCATAAAATTTGCATCAAGCTTAAAACATTGATTGCGACAGAAAATTAATTGAGTGGAAAATGTTTGACAGGCCAAAGGGTTACATATTTCGAGGGATACAATTTGGAGTCCTACGCTCAACTAAGTTCAACAGGTCACGAAAACGTACGTGGGTGTGTGCATTATGTGGACACAAGTTTTGATTGATGATTGAACCCGGACTGACAACACTTTCGGCATATAAAACAGTTTCATTTGATTTGGTTTAATGGCCAAATATTAAACCATATAAGGTACGTGACTTAAACTTTAAGTATATACTATTATAAGAGGCTTAAATGTTGGGTTTGGATTAGAGCAGGGGAGACAAGAAAGAAATGCATTATATCAATGTCAAACAGGATGTATTTGTGTTCCTGAGTTACGAGGAGAAGTTTGCTAAAATTGAGTTTATGAAGAGACTGTGCTTAAATTGTTCATATAGAAAGATATTCAACACAAGCAAGCCAAAACTATATTACTTATACGACCTGTTGATGCTTTGGCCTTCATTCAAGACTAACCCAAGCAACATATTAGCTCAATGGGTAGAAATAAACATCGATAATCTTGCTTCTTATATAAATTTTCAACAGTTACAATGTTTTTTTTTATGTCTTTGTCCTTAAAGAATAAAAGCCCTATTGAAAACCACATCGGTTCCCCTCTTTTTAACTTTCAACCTCAGGTATTATCCCATATTTGCGAATCTAATTACACAAGTAATACGAAAACTTTAAAGCAACTGAGAACCAGTTCAATCGTCTTAAGCACAGTTTAAATAAAAACAAATTTTATAATACAAAATTAGAAATGTACTTAAAATTATATAAGGGGTCACAGCCAGTCATAGTCAAGGCAACCAAAGAAAATTGTGTCCATAATGTTCATCAATTCACTGGAATTTAATGAAACACACATACAAACACACATACATATTTGTACAACAAATATAGCAGCTGTTGCGTAAAGCAAATAATCATATTTTATTTGTCCGACTTCACCACCCCTTTGTGTCACCAACAAAGTTCTTTCACACGCCTCTAATGACATTTGGTACTGATTTACTCCCAATAGACACAATCGGCCAAAACGCAGAATACAACAATTGCCTTGCAATATATTTTCCATGCCTTTTTCATAACAAATTTTGGCATCAATTTCGTCCTATATTGTGTGAGCGGACAAAATTTTCGGTAAGTCTGTAGAAATATTATTACCAACAAAAAAATAAAAAAAAAAAACAGATAAAATATATAATTTATGCTTTGCCACTGGCTTTCATTATATTTATTTGATTACT
This sequence comes from Hirtodrosophila duncani, assembly GCA_037043425.1. Classification (NCBI taxonomy): domain Eukaryota; kingdom Metazoa; phylum Arthropoda; class Insecta; order Diptera; family Drosophilidae; genus Hirtodrosophila; species Hirtodrosophila duncani. The sequence continues at coordinate 425,857 of JBAMBM010000834.1, read as the reverse complement.
TTTATACGGAGAAGAATTTCAAATATGAATATTTTTACATCTTTATGGTTTGGTTTTATTTGCAGCAAGGCAGTTCTTAGTATTTTCAGGCGTGTTTCATCGGCTCAACGTGAAGGAGTCACTCAGGTGACAGGTAAGTTTGAATTAGATGTGTAGACGCTTTAAAACCGCGTTAAAAAAAAGTCTCAAGCTCAAGAAGCATTCTTACAACTCTTGAAATTAAGTTATAATTATACGTTGAGAAAAACTCTTTTGTTTTGTGAACGAACGAAAATTAAAAAGAAAATATATTGTTTCTCATCCCAGCGTAGCGATTTCAAACTGAATTCCATTACACATATTTTATCTTTAATTTGAGAGGAAAAAAGTTGGGTAGGAAATTGTCTAAATGTCAATCATGCGATTCAAAGACTACTTTAAATAATGAAAAATTTATAAGAGATGCCACGTGCCTTTTCTGGCTTTGACATATTACGATCTACACATCCTTGTGTTTCACCTTGGCAAGACTCCATTATGTTATTGCTTTTATTATTAGCGATTTGCATAACGGCTCTACGCAAAGGCTTCGTTCGCCAGGCTGCTAATGAATAGAGGGCGGGAGATAATAGACATTGTCCATACAATGGAAGCCGCGTTCGGCTTTATAGTGAATTGTTGCAGCGCATAATTTACTGTGCTGCAAAACATGTCAGCGTTGAGAGTTAGAAATCCCTCATAAGCCATGGAAAGTTCATATAATTAAATCAATATTTTATCAGGCTTAAAGTTTCGCGCTGACCTCCTAAACCGAACAGCTGTCAACAACAGAATGAAAGGGATTTGTTTGCAGAATTTGGTGCTTGTTGTTGCTGTTGTTTTAAGCCGCACACAAGTTGTGCTTGCAATTAAAATCCGAGTTCTACCAAGAGACACAAGCAATATGGCAAGAGTTTTTTGCTCTCTTCCCAGTAGCAGAACTTATTGCACTAAGCCGCAGGGAGCGAACTGTTTTTTATCCTGGCTTGAACTTGAAATCTGCTATTTTTCACTAATTGCGGATTTTTTTATACCATGCACAAAAAATTGTGATTGTATATTCATTTTGTGAGGAAGTTTGCATCGACACAGCCATGTTTGTCTCTCTGTCCGTCAACAAGATATCACAAGTCTTAAAGAGCTTCATTCATCTGCATGCTGATGAATGAACACATAGTACCATGACTTTTTGTTTTTCACCCAAATCAAACCAAGTTGGAACTGCATCCTACAACTATATCATGTATCAAAATAGCATCGGATATATATATTTATCATGAGAATGGTATATAAGCTTCACCAAGTCGAAGCCAGCCTTCCTTTCTTGTCTTAATTTATGTTAACCAACAAAACTCTTGGACAGTTTTGCGGGCATCTAAATACACAACCAATTTAACAATTAAATAACTTAACGACACTTTGCCAAAGCAACAGCAGTGTAAATTGGCTTATATTTACCCAAAATATGTTTAAAAAATATTTTCACAAGATAGCTGTCTTTTCTTATGATGTTCCTAAATCTAAATACATAATCTATGAATGCTCAAAATTTGGGAAAATCAGCAAAATCGATAGCCATATAGAATGTGATGGACACATATATGTTACTAAGTTTTCACTGGGAATTGTCCTGGTTCTCTTTTCCCGAGGAGCACTGCAAATTTTATTTTTCCTATAATGAAGCCCATTCTACGTTATGATTTGAAACAGCCTATTTTCCAAATATTTCATAATTTTCCCTAATTCCATTAACATAAATTTGAGATTTGTATATGAAATACATAGATGCAAGAATATGACATATGAACTTTGATGTTGATGAAAATACCTCAGAGATAACAGCAAAATGGTGCTGCATCTTTAGCAAAAAGTTTCATATTGCAGTTGCATTTCGTTGATCAACAACTTGTCGATTTACGAATATTTTAAAGAATAAATTTTAGAGAATTTCAAAATTTGCTGCACAAAAGATATTTATTTCAAATATCACCGAACTATTAGCTATTGTGGTGAGAGTTCAAACCTTGTGGGATTTTGGGAACACCCTTTTTATGCCAAAGGTCAAATGTTGGAAGTTACAATAGTATGTTTACATTTCTCCTCACATTTATAACAAAAGTCTTGACAATTCCCGGTCAGTATGCAGAGGAAGTCAATGTTAGTTTGACAACTCGATGACAGATCGTCCATCTAATGAGCACTAAATTAAGTTAGCTTAACGTGACGTAAAGACAAGTTAACGGCTATTGGCAGGCCAGCAGCTACTACAAAAGTTTTCTCAGTCAAGAATTAATTATCCAAGACTTTAGTTATTCTTAAAGTGAAGATAAAAGGCAAACTGAAAATCAAAATTTGCTGGCAACTTATAATTAAGCCTCATTGGCAAGTTGCTTTGTGTAATTTAATCTCTGACAATAGGCCAATGAAATTCAAGCTTCCGTCTGGAAGCCTTATATTATTTGTTAATTAAAGCATATCAAAAATTCTTTGTTGTCTAAAAAAATTTAACTTTGATTGCAATTTTTGTTGTTGTTGTTGTTGTTGCGGTTGCCATTTCATTAGCAAAGAACAAAAAGTTCACGAAGAAATGCTCGCAGCACTTATGTATTCAGCAGTTCTTTCTTATTTTTCATGTTTGCACGTGAATCGAGGCAAAATGAGAGAAGGCAGTCGGTGTAAATGTAAACGAAATTTAAGTAAATGTTAAAAGTTGCCAGCGGTAACCAACAAGATTTACGTGAGCTATGAGCTTCCCTTTGCAAGGGGGCGGGACTGCATGGCGGTGACAAAAGGACTGCAGGGACTACTACTACTAAGAGGATGAAACTGTCAAACGAGCCATGCTGCTGTACTGTGCTCTGCTCTGCTCTACTCTGCTCTGATGTTGTGTTGCATGCAAATATTGACGGCATGTAAATACGCGCCAAGTGATAAGGATCCTGATGAATACGGTGGAGGTGTGCGTGGGTTACTGGTTACATAAAATGAAATTACCGTTGCCATAGACATTGTCATACAAGCACACGGTTATTAAAAATGTTCCTTTCTCGCCTTTTTTCATTCGCCAAACACTGGTGGTATCCTGCTGCAGGCAGCTCGCTTCAGCTAACTGCTGTGGGAAGTCAACTGTTGTCCTGCTTAGGATAATAAGAAGCAATTGCTGTTTAAAAGTAGCTGCCAAGTGTATGAAGCTCAGATTTGCATTCTCTGATGCTTTAAAGCAAAAGTCATCAAGGGCCACCGGCTTTGGAGAATACGCTGATCTGATTTCAGCCACGATGAGAAGCGCACTGTCTTGTTTAAAGAAATGTTAGGTGACCGGATTTGGTCAATAACCTGATGGCGAAACTCTAGAATGTGTGTAATGTATTTGTAGGGCAATCTTCTTTTATTTAGCTCACTTATTCTGAACTATAAACGTTACGCACATCACAATGGTGTAATGTTCTAATTAATACTAACATCGAAACCTGACAACACATATCTATCAGATATTTAGCTGCTTTAGAAAGTATTATAAAATGAAAACCTGTGCTACTCGCATTTCACTGTCTGCACTGAACAGAAAGCTCGATCAGATTGAAACGCAAAATAGAGAAAGGGAAATTGGCATTGCAATTAGTAACATTTCGATGGCCTTCCACGAATTACGGCAAGTGTTCTTTAATCATGCCACCATATTCACTGTTGCCCTTGAATCCAATTGGAAATTTGCTGTCTGACAGCCAACTCGCAACCTTCTAATCAAGTCGAAAAGGTCCCAAGCCTAAAGGCTTCAGGCCAAACATAGCTTGAATTTCAGTGCTGCGAAATTTGTTAATCATTCGTTTATTGCCAATTGTTCTTCATTTACATTTCACCCAGCTAATGCTCCCCTATGTGTGCTGTGCTTTGCTAATGCTTCTGGGCTTTGACTTTTATTACAGTTTTTTTTCGCTTACTTTTCGATATCGCTCATACGCAGCATGTTACATGCTTTGAATTCAAAATTTTGTTTGTTTTGTCCGCTTATTGTTAACAGTAGGCAGTGGAAATGCTCGCGAATGCTACTCTCATAAGAGTACATGGCTGTCTGATTTTCAATCAGTGCACACAGGCAATAACGTGTCTGGGGAGCAAACACTCCAATATGTATCAATTTAGGCGTTAGGTTAGGAAAGTATACTTAGCTGTCGTCTCTTTGCGATATCTGTGCTTATAAATTAAGCTTAGCCCCCATCAAGGGCAGGACATTAAATTCGCACACACACATACAGCACATTTCACGTAGCCTAAAAGCGACCAAGTCCTTCCTTCCCTTTTCAGTTGATGTCCTCAAATTTGACTTTCCGGCCTTTGTGGTCTGACTATATAATTTACTTAATAATTTCCAGCATAAAAAATGACGTAAGCCAAAGAACGTCATCATTAATCTTGGCCAGGATAAAAATAGCCTCAAAAGCAATCAAAAGCAGTTGCAGAAAGCCAAGTTAAAGATTTACTTAAGTTCGTTTTGTATTGCTTGGAGAGAAATTCGGTTTATGAAAGTGTGTGAGTGAGAGCAGATGAATGTGTTGCTTGGTCATGAAAGCGCAAGGACTGCAGAGCGCCGGTTGTCGAAAGTAGCTTGAACCAGTTAGTTATGGACGATAGGTTCCATACTTTAAGATTATGGACATGGTTTTACCTTTCAAACATTTAACTTCAAAACTCCATCGAATAATCGTGTGCAATGTGAATCCCTTTATAGGATTGCCAGCACTCAAAAATAAATTTGTTGCATATTTTCATTTAAAGTTTTTGGTGAACAAATTCAAAATGAATAATTGCTATTAAGTTGCATGTAACACAATGGATTGTAAAGGGCCGTTCTATTGTAATGAAATATTTATCATAATTGTAATTTAATTAATACATTTCTCAAGAGCTTTTACATTTCTGCTGTGTGCAGCTGTTTTATGTTTACCTGTGAAATACACAGACATAATTGAAATTCATAAAACTGCCGTTCAACTACGATGATTTATGTCTGCACATTGGTGCAACTTGAAATTCAACCGGATCAAACAAAACTTCAAATCGAACAATTCTTTCTTTAAACTTGACATATTATTGATTTTCAATACAATGCTGTTAAACACGAAATCAATTGAAAATGAAAAAAGAAAATCAAAAATGTTCAAGCTCAATTGATTTGTTTAAACAAATTTCTAAGGAAAATGGTAATTAAGACAAATATGAATAATTGTCTAAAAAGTTGTCCGTGCCACCAAGAATTGCAATTCGATTGACATCTGCCTAAGCCGAAACATTGCCTACTTTTTGGGGCTGCATTTATTTATTTTTCACAAGTCAAGCAAATTTAGCTGAATATAAAAAAATAAATCTGTGGTTTTGTTGATTTGTTTATCAAAGTTAACAAAGTTCTATGTGAAACAGAAAGTTATTTCTCAATTCAAAATATTTCAAGATTTTTTACATTTTATTTTATGTAACTGGGCCTCCATGTAAATTCTATAGGTAATTTTCAAAAATTATATTTGTAAAATGTTTAATTATCTTCAACCTATTACTGGAAACCTTTCATTAGCTCTGTTTTTTGTGTGAGCTAACATGTTTTTGCATGTTTAACTTGTGTGAAGATGCTTCGCATTTAATTATTTTATATATATATTTGTATATATGTTCACTCGGTGCATTAAAAATTATGAAAAGTTTAATGTGTAGATTACACGCTCAAAGGGTTTGAAAACCGCATAGAATTTATAATTACTTTTACAACAACTGCAACAACACAAACCAGGTTCATATTTATATAAGAAATTTTAATTATTTGTCTGCTGTCTGCCTTATAAATACCCGATACTTTCAACCGAAAGCTACTTTGCATAAGAAATTCCTGCTGCATTATAAAAATACATACAAAAATAATATCAACAAAATTAAAGGAAAGTCCTGAATATTTCAATACATTTCACACACTTTTTTTGCATCTGTTGAAGAGAATTTCGCAGGTGAAATACATAAATATTATTGGGACTTGCTACTCAACGCCTCGGCAAATATGCATGGATGTATTTGTGGGTGGATGTGTGTTTGTGAACCGTGTGTTTGGTTGTGTGTAAAGACGTGCGCATGATTGATTAGCGCTGATTGGCGTGAAATTCGAGTGAAATACACACAACGCGTATAAAAACAACAACCAGATAAAAGGGAAATGAAAGGGAGAGACTATATATAGCTAGATATTAGACTAAAATTAATACAATTAAATTTATTAAATTAAATTTATTAATAACTTGAAATACTCGACAATAAGATACATAATTTGTGCCAGCTGATTGAGATTGAGATTATCTGCTTTGACACACAATAGCAATAGCAATGCAGGTGCATTAGTTAGAACGAGCAAGAAATTTAAGTTCATATTTTGGATTCTGGATATGAAGTTTAAGAAACTGCTTGTGACACTTCGGTGTGTGATATCGGCTATGTTTCTTGAGATACTTTAGGTATCGTAATATGCCTTTTGACAAAGAGAAGACGGCCGTTCACCAGTGGGATTTCGTATGTGAATATTGACATCAGAATTGCACAGAGATGGCATTTCTAGGGCTTTTCACCGGTGTGATAGCGAATGTGTCTTATGAGACAGATCGATTATGGAAATGCCTTTGCACTGTGTTAGAACGGTGGTTCACCGATATGATTTTGGTTGTGATCCTTAACATGGGCCTGCTTTGGACTCTTTTGCAATGGAGGCATTTGTGAGGTAGTTATTTAGTTAGGTTTTGTAAGCGAGACTTGAGGTTATTGTCGCTGACTGAAGCCAGAATATTTTCAAGAGGGTTTTCCCAAACTTCTTTTGGATTCGTTGACTCTGGCAGCTGTGCGACATCTGCATTGACTTCCCCTTCTTCTTCTTCTTCTTCTTGTATTTTCACATGGAATATATCAATTTCAGTGTGGAGCTCATAATCATAATCGTAATTCATTGAAAGATATCCCAAAAATTGTAGACGGCAAAGGCATTCAAACATCTAGGCAACGGAATGACATTTCCTAAATGAATATGTGATTTTCGTTGAGTTCCATCATCAGAGTATGCGAAATTCAGTCACCGCTGGAGAGCCTTGGCCAACAGGGTGAATGTCTACACTTCTAGGATTCCATTTGCAAGTTAATCTTTGTCCTGCAGCTATCATCTCTATACATAGTTTCAATTGATGTTTTTATCTTGGTTTTCTTGAATTAGCCTTGGGCATCTAATAATGAATAGCTGTGGTCTTAGATCTTTCAAGTTTTCCAGCTATACCTAAAAGCTAATTTAATTTAACACCTCTCTCACTCTCTCTCTCCAATTGCTCTCGTGTAAATTATTTAATTTCACTTAACTCTTTATGAAATTTAATTTTTATTAAACATACAAGCACCTAATGCCATTTCCTTGTTGTTTTTGTCGTCATTAAATTTATATTTTGGGCACTAGAGCTTGAAATTACGCAACAGGAATGCAACAGAGCATATAATCAAGCATAAGAAGCAAGGGTGCCATTCGTGAAATGTCAAGTGTTTTAGCAGACTTTGGTGCCGCGTCTCGGGTTTTTGCATAAAACAAATACTAAAAAAATGTAAACACAATTTAGCAAATAACTTGAAAGGTAAAAAAGCAAGCCCAGAGGTCAGTAAATTCAAATCAGCAGCAAAATTTAATCTGTTTTCATTTTTTTTTTTCAATTAAGAATTTTTAATTACACATAATCTGCTAATCTTACTCAGTTTGCAGAAGCCCAAAACATAAGACAATTTATACGCCTCAAGGTATCTTCAAAACTTATCAGATGTTCAAGTTTCTTTGTGTATCTTTTCCTTTGAGCAAAGCGTGAAAAAAATTGCTTTGAGTTGGGTTTTTGTGCATCTCTTAATTTTGTGTTATCGACCAAATACTTAAACTTGGCTGGACACCTGTTGGCTGTCATCGGTGGACAAGGGAGCCCCCAGAATGCCGATTTGGAGAAGGTTCTCAGCTCAGTTGGTATTGAGGTATTGAGCGTCTTACCCGTATTATCAAGGAATTCAATAGCAAGGGCATTGATAAACTGACCAAGCAGGGACGCGAGAAGCTGTCTTCCATGCCAGTGGATGGCGGTGCTGCCGCTACTGGCAGTGACAAAAAGAAGGAGGAGAAGAAAGAAGAGTCCGAATCTGAGGTTGATGATATGGGCTTTGCCCTCTTCGAATAAGCAACTACGCGTGCCCGCAAATACAGTGTAAACAGCGACAGCAGTCACAACAACCAGCAAGGTGGACAACCAACGGAACCACAACTAACCTCAACTTTTGCACAGTGGCCCAGAAACTCGCATTTTCTTTTATTTTCACCATCAGTCAAATAAATTGGGAAACAGCAGAACAAAAAATGTTATATTTCACTCACAATACATGTTATTTGTTTTCGTTCGGAACACGCGTATCCTGATTAATTTATAGCACTGAGTTTAAGCATAAGATGGATTTAGGTCGGCAGAGCGGCGGAGATTGTGTCATGCGACATGATAGGAATTTGTGAGCTACCCCACCAGCTAGCAATAAGCCGTATCGTTGACAACTTCTTTGATTTGCATGTGAAATATTTTCATCACATTTTATCTACAATTTCCTTTTCGTTTGATAGTTTCCGAATATTGCCGTAATACGGGCACTTCCACCCGGCGACGCATGATGACGCAGCAATGTTGGAACGAAATGCATGAGCTGCATCCACTTAAGTGAACAGGGAGATGAACTCTACTGATGACCCCCAGGCATTGGAATCTGCTTAAGCCAGAAAGGAACATCTTCTATTTTTTCCAAGCAAAGAGGCAAAATGTGCCGAAGGATAAACTAAAGAAAATGCGATGATAATTAAATTTTCAAAGAACGCAAAATTCAAAATAAAGCAGAATAAATGTAAGCATAAAAAAAGCAAAAAAATTATAAAACGGAAAACGTTTGTAGAAGATAAGAAACAAAGAAAATTGTTTGTGATGAGTTAAGGTCAAAGATAAAAATTGAACAAAAAAAATTAAATAATTATAAAACATTTAAATGGCATTCGACAACACTAAAAGCCACATTACACAACACTTCTTAGTTTAAGATTCAAAATTTAGTAGCATTAACCCAAGTGGAAATGTGTCAAAAGATATATTAAATAGCACTTGCCTTAGCTTACATTTACATATATGTATTAGTAGCTAAATCTATGTGACTTTAATCCATAAACAGAGCTTAAAATTGTTAATTCGCAGCAATTGAGTTAAATAGCCCAGCCTAAATCGTGTTCGAAACCAAACCAAACATCTAATTGAATTTCCACCACAAAATCAAATTGTATTACAAATCGAACTCTTCTTCAATAATAAATGCAAAATATTATTCTCGTTGTATTTGTCTACTGCAAAGTCTAATTGACAAATAAACCAAATGAATAAATGTTATAAATGTTCATAATAATGTTAATTGACAAAAAACACATTAATACAGCGTTTTAATTAAATTCAAGTTAATTAAATCTGGGTATTCAAATGGCATTGACAATTGTTGGGCACTTTAAATCAATGATGTCAATTACTTATTCAGCCAAGGCAATGCTGGCTGAAAATCTGACATTAAGGCATAAATGGATAAATGGATTAAAGAACAGTCTAGCAAAATATCAATAGGAACTGAGGAAAAGCGTGCTTCACTTATTCGTCAAGCTTGAGTACACTTTTCTATAAGGCTGTAAGGTACTTCGACATCGAAGAAAAACTAAGTGGGACTGGTGAAGCGCTTTAGTCTCCAGGTGACCAAGGTGTGTGCCAAGTAGATATTCAACTATTTCCTACCGCTGATGGTGCTGAGTCTCTATTGATCGTGTTTATATGATCAATTTACGAGATATACATACGAGGGAGCCAAGCATTGAGCCCTGCACCGTGTTAAACTTCTTAATGTTAAACAAGTAAGAACTCTATAGTCGATATTCAGACTATAAGATACTCGTACTCAGCATTTATTCTATATTCGACACACTCAAAAGTATGAACAAAAAATGTTGTTTTGCGTTTTGATCTGACGCCCCACAAGGGGAGTCTACATAGCTCTAGTTCTTACAGTGTCCGAGATCTAGGTGTTCATACGGACGGGCAGACGGACATGGCTAGATCGACTCGGCTGTTGATGCTGATCAAGACTATATATACTTTATGGGGGCTTAGACGCTTCTAAGACTCTTATAGAGTACGAGTATACAAATAACGCTACATTTAAAGTCTTTTTATGATTTGCATTCGTTTATCGGAGCTCTCAAGTACGTAAAATAACTTATTGGCGACACTACAAACCGCACTTATCAGTGCAATTTAAGTCATGTCTGGAAGATAATGTAGAACCATTATAGGTCGCAGCACAATTAACTGGGAACAAGGAAAACTAAGGAAATGAAACACCAAACTATAGCTAAAAAGCTCAGCCGAGCAACCCGATGGGATTAGTTTACATAAATAATAATAATTAAAGCAGAAGAGACCAGTCAGTTTCTGCAGTGAAAGAGATAAACCAAAACACCTTCTCTTGATCTTTACGCGAAAAGGAATAATCCATTCGACTTGATTTGAGTTATTAGCACACGTAAGTATACAATTATGTTCTTCTGCTCCTTCATCCTTATCGTATATTGCAATAATAACAATACCTAACAACGCCTGACCCTTTCAAGTGGATTCATTTCTCGTGAAACACTCAAACCTTCAATTGGACTTATACATATTTGATTATATTACTTTCAGCCAGGCGCGTGTGTTCAGTTATGAATAAGCCAAAAACAGCATTAAACAACTTCTGACTGTTACTTACTGACTTTATAATTCTAATAATGCCCCTTGGGGATACCTATTTGTATATAATGTCCGTCTTGAATTGGGCTTAGCCATTGATTGTTCATGTCAAAGTAGCTTATTAAGATGAATCCGGTTACCTTCGGCAAGTTTTTCAGCTAGGAGCCACTTAAAGATACATTACATTGGGGCTGACCCAGGCTTCGAGGAAAACAATAACAAATGTTAAGCTGCTTAAAGCAGCAGCCGAAAAAAGGTCAGCAGCGGAACGGAAGCATAAAGCCAACTACTACAGGATCCAGCAACCAGCAGTCAGTCAACCAAATTGCCCAACTTTGTCTGACCCAAAAAGATTATTAAAAAAAAGAACACCAGGTACAGCTGAGAAAGTTGCACTCAGAAAATATTGTTGCCTTTTATTAAGGTTAAAAATGGCAAGAGAAATTTAGGAAAATTAATAATGAAAGAAAATGTTTAAAAACTTATGTGATTTTCTTAAGTTGATAGTAAATTTTGAATTTGTATTTAAATTATTAATAAAATGTATGTAGAAGTATTTCTGCCAAAAAGGGTATTGAAAAGTCCATAGGCATAAGTCAAATAGGTCATGTATAAAACTTCAGACTTCATTTGATTGTGATTGAATTAAATTTCATTTGACAATTTACCTTGATTAGCACCCAAACCCTTTGGCTAGGCCTCTTTTGTATCCTTGAGGTGAAGGAGGCTGAAGAGGCGGCACCTGCCAGAAAGTTTAATTGACCTCATCAATCTCTTTTTCTGCTCATTTTCACCCAAAAAGGCAATCAAAACACATATTCTCAGTTTGCTACACAAACAGATAATTATATTATAAGATAGATTGATAAAGATGAAGATAAATTGAAAATATGTTGCAAATAATAGGAAACGCTAGTATGAGAAAAATAGAAACAAAGAAAATATTGAGGTTGAATATGAGAAAACATCGTGTCAAATATGAAAATGGGACTCGTTCCTCAATATTTACTATAAACTGTTTCTATGAGTAATAGCTCAGATATATGTATAAAACTGATACGTGCCAAAAAAGCTTCTGAACACAGAACAAAAGAAGTACTTTATATCAAAGATAAAGAAGAAGCAGTAGAAAAATGACCTATACACCTAGGAAACACGAAGTACATTAAGCACGACTTAAATTTTTAGAATTTTACATATGACGCAGTTTGCAAATCTACACAGCTTCATAACCCTCAACATTATATCATAGGTAAGCCATTTACGTTTAATAGAAACATGGAATGGATAAAAATGTACATTGACTTTTCATTATTGAAATCTCAGCTCGGTAGCTCTTAAGACCTCTTAAGACAGACATTTATATACTTCCTTCTGTGCGTTGCAAACTTCATGATATTTTTTGTGAATGGTATAAATATTCTTTGGATGTGAAATGTCCATTCACGGCTTAAAACCTTTAAATAAACACGTATTGCATTAAATGAAGTTAGCCTAATCTGAACAACGTTCTCCCAGCCAATTCGGGGTTGCCACAAAATTACATTCAGGAGGCAATAAATGTTAACATTTATGGCCAGCCTGGGTCTGGCCCTGGTCCATAAGAAACTGAGAAATTCGCATGAAATTAGACACAAATACCAACAACTACCAGGAGGAATCTGCACTTGGCTTGCCTTCGCTCACATTCCTTTGGGAGTTACACAACAAAAATTTCAATTCAATCAAATGCACAAGAGCCCCGCACCCTCACACACTCACATACTTACAAAAAGGTAAAAGCGCTCATAAAACAAATGAAGTTTGATGTACGAGGCCTCAGGGCCTCTCAGGCAACGGCAACGGCAACGTTAAATTCAGCATAACATTTAAATACAAATTACAGGAAAAACGGAAAACTAATGCACGCATTCAAGTAGCTTGGGAAAATGAGGCGAATTGGAAAATAAATACATGGAGTGGGAGGGTGGCCTTAGCAAAGGTTGAGTGCTTTAAAAATAAACGCCAGCTCAATGAATGTCTTTGGCATTTATGAGCGTTATATGTATAGCACAGTGTGCATTTGCGTGATGTGGGAGTGACTGTGGGAAAGTGTGATAACCAAACTAATTACATTCACAATGAAACAACACTCAACTACATAACAGTATTTAGATAATAATAAGCTCTAGAGCGTAAAATATACAAAATAGCAAGGAATTTCACAGCTGAAATCAAACAGAAGGCATTCCTGTAAATTGATTTGGTATTTGCTGGTCTGCCAGTTCACAGATAGAAAATAGTCCAGCCATGTCAGATCCTTAAACTTATGGCCAAGAATCTTCTAAGTTTTATTCCATACCCAAATAATTATACAAGAAAATTTGCTTAACAACTTTTTTTAGTATCTTAACATAGTTTGCCTGCGCCCACGTACCAAGACGTGAAAAAGCTTTCTGCCTTTTAGCCACACAAAACTTGGAACAACAAAAAAATACCAACAACTATTAAAGTTAAAAATACAACCAGTGAAAGTCTTAAAGCACCTTATGTAATGCATAATTAAAAATAAATAAACAATAAAAAAACTAAAAAAGTAAAACTATTATCTTGTCCGAGGAGAAGCTTTTATACCCTCGCAGAAGCAGATAAATTACAAATATATATGTATATGATAATGAATGACTGATCAATAATGATAGTAATGCCATAAAGCTGAGTAGAGGACTGTGAACATTGTTTGGGTTATCAAAGTTAACAAAAGCTTATTTACTTTAACCTTTAAACTTTATATTTTTTACTGTAACCTTTTCATCAAAACACAGAACATGAAGCCGGAACATGAAATGAATATTGAGCAAACGGTACAGCAACGCGCTGCTAGAAAAACCAATGGTAAGTTACGAGCACTGTGATCTCGTTTTGCAGCTTCATTCACTGAGGAGTCTTAGAAAACAGAGAATATACGAAGAGAAGACAAAAAGAAAAGGAACAGAGAAAAACAGGAAACAAAGAGGAAAGAGAGAGGTCGGTCTTTAGGAGAGCGAAAAAAGGGAGAATAGAGAGAGAGAGAGAGAGAAGACAAGAGAGGAGGTAGTAAGGTGGAGCTGAAAAAGCGGGACCGAGAAGTAAGAAAGGAACTCCAACCATATCAATGCAAACCATCAAAATAGGCAATTAAACTGATAATAAATTTCTCACAATCTTATAAACTAAATTTTTTCTTATATACTAGATCTTTGTGATTCCAATTGCAATCGATATTGGAATTTGTAATGCTCTGGAGTCTGAAAATCAACAAAACTGAACTTATTAAAGCAGACATTATTTGCAAATTTTGCCTTGCATTCGATGCACTGTGTGAATGTCGCCAGGATAACTACTTATATGATAACTTATTCCATACATATATGTACGTTGTTCAAATCCTAATACCTTCTACTAGAGCATAAAAACGCCAATCCTATTGACGCACATTGAAGGAGCCCACAATTGAAACTTTGTCTTAAGTTTTTAGCTGTTAGTTTGGCTTCTTTCACTTTTTCTTTTTTATCTCTCATTTTCTTGCTTTATTTGCTCGTCATCATCAGAGATTTAATAAGTGCATTATGAATAGCTCATACCTTTCTCATTATCGCTGTGCAAGGTGCCGACAACGCTGCCAAAGAAACGCTTGTCGAGTATCTGCAAAAGCTGTAGAGCGGTGGCGTGCACTTCCACCCGGGGACAGCCGGTCATCAGGAGCGTAACGGTTATAACTGATGTATAGTGGTCGCACGGATATTCTCTGCAAAAACAAAGTGAAGAAAAAAAAAAACAAGCACAAACATAAATCTTAGCTTTCACCTGAGAAAATTTATAAAAAGCACAAAGTTAGATATGCAAAATGCACCTTAATGTGTTTTGTGTGGTTAACCAGCTGTTTCCGTGGCAACAATTTGCTCAAAGAGCAACAGTTGAACATTTTCAAAGCCAACAACAAACTGCGAGTTCAGTTAAAGTGTCAACTAAACTTATTTCAATGGAATCATGGCTAGCTAAAATTTGCCCAAGCTGTCAGTTTTGGGACACACCTACACACTACTCTCACATTGAGTTGCAAATTTTATGGAAATCGATTTTTCGTTCTTCATACACAATGCAAATAGCGCAAAAAAGTATGCTATGAAATTGTTATATTCTAACCAAGTGAAAAATGTGGTGAATGCGATTGGCTATTTTTTTTTAAACCGTTTTCACCCTGCAATTATTTTCTGGCGAAAATATTTCATTGCCATCAAGCTTCAAAAGGAAAAAATGACGTTAGTTTGCGATATAAAAATATGACTTGCAGGAAGCTAAAGAGAGCGTTTCCTTTGGATTTTTTAATGGCTCACACCTAAAACATAAGTCTGTCTTTGTAAACTTCTTACTTAAGAGCCATCATCGTCCTTACAAGAGTCATCTAAAGGATAAGTATGGATGCACACTTTCGCTTGAAAGCTAATAACTATGATGTTTGAGGACATGCGGTGAAATTTTTTCTTATATCTCTGGCTAGCAAAATGTTTGGAGGGTAATCCACGTTTAATGAAAGGAAAACACACACTAACACTGTATTGAACCAACAGAGGCAATTCCTTGCAATTTTGTTGTCCCGTCGGACGATTTCTAAGCTGATTTATGTATGAGAAATGGTTTTTGCAATGTGTTTGCAGATATGCGACCACAAAGTTCAAGGTTCAATGAAAATTGTCAACTATTTAAGTTACGCACACAGGCAACGCGCACACACACACACACAGGCCCTGTGTCAGAACATCAAGCCCAATTGATACTATCAATCAAGTTTCGGTTAAGTTTTTGAACCTTTTTTGAAGTCCCAAAAATTGGATTACGTGGAAGGCAATCAATGGGGAGATAAGAAATCCTTTAGGCAAACTACGAGGATCTACTCGTTAAGTGTTTGCCTTGTGGGCAAGTTTAAACTTCAACACAATGTCTAGTGAGGCTTTAAATCAGAGTTAACCAACGATAGCTGGCAGCTGCATTCAGGCATAAAATGTGAAAATATTTTTTTCAGGCATCTGCATGCAAGCCTTTTCTGCAGCAAGCAGACACAGCAGGTAGCAGGCAACAGATGTTGTACCTTAAATGCGCAACAAAAAAGAAAATGTAAATGTAAATCAAACCATTTGCAAGGATAACTGATGCGGCATAACATGCACACACAGCCCAAGCCCAACCGACAAAAATGTTATGATATATTGAGGAAAAGGCATCAAAAAATGTTGGAAAATATCTCTTGCTGCCTTTTTTTGCTGACTTTGGCAAAGAAGAGTTTTTAATAAAATCATTGAAGGTCATAAGAAGGAGGGCGAAGACAGTCAATGTATTGGTTTGCTTCTCTCTTGAGTGCATTAATTACAAATACGACAGCTGCAGATATGCTGACCTTCTTCTATGGAAATGCACTTTAAAAGCTACCTGTCAAAAGGAATCAGATAGCAAAGCTAGGCAGCAACCAGGAGAATCAAGGGAAAATTAATTATAAATATGAACAAGTAAGAACGGGTTCGTCTGATATTCGAACTCTACATTTATTCCATATTCGAAAAGGGCATTCAAAAGAGTGGATTGTGTGCAACAGGCAAAAGGAAGCTTTTAGGACCTGATAATAAGGATCAATAGCCGGGTCTATCTAGCCAAGTCCGTCCGTCTGTCCGTCTGTATCTCTGATGCTATAAGAGCTAGAGTGCCAACCATTTGCATGTAGACTTCCTTAGTGTGGCGTCGGATCAAGCTCAATTCAATACTTTGCCACGCCCTTTCCCGTCTCTGGTTAAAAATGCATATCTCAACTAAATATTAAGTTGAAACTCGGTTTGACCATGTATAAGCACATTATCTACCCATATGCCAAAACAATCGGATAGTATTTATGACAAGATCGAAGAGCAACTTTTTGTGCGAAAACCCCCACTAGAAAATAAAATAAGAAGTAAGAACGCTAAGGTCGTATTGCGACTATAAGATACTAGTACTCAGACCACTTTGTGGACAAAACCGATTTTTTTGAGTCTTTAATTCAATGAACTGTTAATACAATTCCATTACCTTAACATCAACTACATAAAGTAACTAAAAGTTACATTAGAATCCTGCAACATGCTTATAAACATCCTGCAAGACATTTTGGCTCGCAGCAACAATATTGATGGCATGTTCTGTCAACATTCTGTATGACAAATGAGCCTACACATGTTTACAACCCAGCACAATTCTGTACCTCCCTCTCTCTCACACAAAGCAATGATATGGAAAGTATACACGATTTACGAATAAGTATTACATGTGTATATCTCTGCTTATCTACGTACGATTTATTGCAACTATTTTTGTCTACAGATCTTATCTGATCTTAAGGAAATTCGGAAGTTTGGAAGGGTATGTGCTTATACATAAATAAAGCGAGTTTCAACTAAATCTGTAAAAATTTGTGGGAGATATATCAA
Source organism: Hirtodrosophila duncani (assembly GCA_037043425.1). Classification (NCBI taxonomy): domain Eukaryota; kingdom Metazoa; phylum Arthropoda; class Insecta; order Diptera; family Drosophilidae; genus Hirtodrosophila; species Hirtodrosophila duncani. The sequence goes on along the minus strand of JBAMBM010000834.1, from coordinate 408,528 downwards.
ATTTGGTAACTCAAAGTTGTATAGTCTCTGAGATCTGGGTGTTCACCTGGACGAATAGACGGACAAGGATAAATCGACTCCGCTGTTGATGCTGATGAAGAATATATGTACGGTATACGATCGGAAACGCTTCCTTTTGCTTGTTACATACATTTGTATGAATACGATATACTCGTTTACTCTATATAGAGTGCGAGTATAGAAATAAATTGTTTCCTACTTTTATGAGTATTTTTCTTGGAAATATAAAATAAATGCCGTAGTCAGGCACTAGTATTATGTAAAGCAGTGCAATGTAAGTTAGTATTCTTGTATATAAGAAAAAGGAAGACCGTTGAGCGTGTCTAGAAACGTGTCTGAAAGCACTATTATGCTGAATCAAAATTTCTAGCAACTTATTGCTTATCTGATCGTCAACGATCAAAGCTATGATACCACTAAATGTCTGCTGGAAAATGCAGTAAACTCTGGACCAACTCTATCGTATGTAAAAAGGCATGCAAAGTTTTAAAGTTTACATTCCTATATAAAGCATAGTACGTCGTCAGTTGAAGTTAAATCAAAAATTTGGGTGCAAAACTGACAAGATATCTCGGCACACAAGTCTGAACATTCGCTGTGGGATTTCTCCTTGGGATTTCCCCAGTCTGTGACGAAATCAATAATCAAGCGGCGAATTACCTAGACAGGTTGGCTTGTTATGCAAGAAGTCTAGCCCGAAGGCTTCTGAGAAGGCAACTGTGACTGGGCAGTTTGGTGACTTGTCAATGTTGCACAATCTAGTTATATGATATATCATAAGTTTACTTATACGGGTAACAGTAGACCAATGGTTTTAATACATTGACAATTTCTTTTCCAAAACCAGACAAAACTTGTTATTTATCTTTCCTACATCACCAGCGCTTTCGTTCTTAAAAGCTTTGTCGCCTGCACCGTGTTGCGGAAAGCGCAATGGGCCGCGTATATTTCTGTTAGCGCCTCTCACCTTTATGAGCAGCAAAACGGAAATAAAAATCGTGCGCGGCGTTAACAAATAGTCTGACAGATTTATCTTCGTACAAACACATGTTTATAAAACCAGCCTGCCTGCGTGTGGGTGTGTGTGCTGCTGTGCTGTGTTGGTATAAATTTAAAGTGGTTTCATTGCCGTCAGGCACGTGAAATGCCACTTAAGTGACACATACAACAGCACAGGTAGGAAAACAGGGGCTGCATCCAACCAGTGCTGCGGCAGGATATGTGGCAAACAAGCTTATATCAAGGCACAATTGGGTGCAAGGTGCAGGGAGGTTCAGCTAATGAGCTTAAGCATTAAGCAGCTCTTACAGGCACAAGGTGATAGTGGTTTTCACTTACTTGGCGCTGAAGATCGAGGCCAGAGCCAAGAAACAAGCATCCGCCTCGCGGGGTGTAGATGTATAGCAACGATCGATGACCCATTCCAGTAGTTGACCCATATCCGGATTCGATTCGAGTAGAAGGACCACAGTATCGCGCGCCAGTTGATAGATCTGTGTAAGGAATAATACAAATTAGTTTTGCTTCTTTTTGGGGTTTTCCATCAGCTATTTTACGGTACCTTTTCATCCTTGGAAGTGAGCAACAGATCGAGCCATTTGTATATGATGCCATCATCTTGCAAATGCGGGGCATAGAATATATGCCCACAGCACAACAGAGCGGACATGGCCTGTCGAAGAAAATGAAGGGGAAAAACTTTTATGTTAACTCAAACTGTCTCCCATCAGTTTTCCATGTGGTTTCCATCATCAGCCTAATGCGTTTTGCAATTTTGATGGATTCACTTAGCCACTTGCCTGCAGAGCGCTAAACTGCAACTTCTCCTCCTCGATGGTTTGGCCAATCTGTGAGCTAATGCTTAGCGGCTTGGAGAAGTTGCCACACCACGTGGCAAACAAATTGAACAGATTACGCTTTAAATCTCGCGATAGCAATGTGGCACACGATTCCACTGAAAAAAAAATTGATTGCAATAAAATATTCGATTTATAAAAATGTATGTTTGTTTTTCTGATATAAATTATACAATTTTTACAGTATGCTAAATGGCTATTTTTGTTTTAGAAGATCTTCTAGACTCTGGTGCTTACAGCACAATTCCGAAACAAAAGAACTAGGAGAGATTTGGATACAAATGAGGCCAGACTAGAAACCGACCATGAGTTACCTCTAAAGCGCGTGCATCTAAAACAGTTGAGCAACAAGGGGCTAGGCTAGAAGCCGATCGTTAAGGGGCAAGATGAGCCGCTTTCATGTATGCCAATGATATTAAGAGAACCACCTTTACTTGTGCGCCTTGCATTTGCCATGACTATAAACAAAGCACAGTTGTAATCGCTGCAAGCGTGTGGTCTTTTCATATGGACAACTCTAAGTGGCCTGCTCTTGGGTTGGAAAGGGCTAATAAAAAACGTTTTGTACCAAAAAAAAAAAGCTCAGCATTTCTGCACAACTTACATGAGAAATTCTTTATCATTTTACGTATGAAATTGCAAAAGTGCGCCTTAACCTCGCGTATGCTGAGATTGTCCTTGTCCGTTTCAGCCATCAGATAGGCCATGGCTCCCTCAATGTATTCCACAAATGTGGGATGCAGCGACATGGTATCACGCTCTAGTACACAAGTGCTTTAAGTAAAGGAAAAGTACGGCATTAAAATCGTATTAGGTTTGCAAAAAACTGAACTCTGATTAAGCTCTCTCTCGAAAAGGACGACAACTCACCTCACACCAAATGTGCCGTTTTCGGCTATCTTCTCCAGCACTCGCACCACCTGCAGACGCAATGCATCCCTTCGTCGCCGTCGTCGCATATTCTCCTGTTTGCGGTCAACAGCCTCGCGTATATACACCACCAGTTCCTCCATCAAATCCCTGTCAAACCACACACACACACAATGAGTTTAGTCACAAAAAACGAAACCACTTCATCTGCGTTAAATCTCACTTGAGCGCATCATGGTTTATCATGCCCAAAGCATTGACGGCCGCATCACGCACATCCACAACCTCACAGCGTAGCAATGGAACCACCAGCTTATAGAGCGCCTGTGGGGAGGCACTGCCCATGGCTGACTTGTCACTGCGATCGGCGTTTAGGGAGTCCGGTGATGAGCTGTAAAATAAATTTATGACCATTGGATTTTAGTGTCGCACGGAGAGGCTGCTGCTGCTGCTGATGCTGCTACTGCTTAGAATTTCTGCAAATGGCCTTGGCAAGTTTTTGCATCAACTCAACTCCATAAACTTAACAGCTTTTTAAATTGAATGTAACTTTAAACTTGTTAACTCAACTTTTCACTTCACAGACAAAAAACTAAATATGTAAAAAGGTAGTCAGCCAGGATGGATATCTTGCATTCCGGAAAGCTCAATAAACATTATGAATATTAATAGCATTTTTCTTCTATCCAACCAAAGGTACTGCGATGCTGGCAAAGGTCGTATCTTTTATATTCAGCAAAAAAATACATAAAAACAATGACAGCAAACAATATTGTTATAAATATTTCGTTGGTTTCAACAAAAAATGGTTAAGCAAACTGATAGCGGTTGCTATATGAAACGTAAATAAAACTTTCCTAAAATTACATTTTCAGCACAGACAATAAACAGAGCAAGGATGCGACGCAAGGGCAATTTTTTAAATTAAACAACAAGGAGGGGATGACTCCAGCTAGCTTCGGGTTTGCCGAAGTTGTGGTACTCTTCAAATAACAAGAGAGTTGGCATTCCCATATTAACTTTGACCTCGAAAACAAGGCTACCAAGTTATACGCCATAATATCTATAACATCTCAGCCACTTTGTAAGATTTCTTTTGCATATAAAGATATAAATGATGGAGTCAAATAGTCGTACATTGCTATGTATCTATGCTTGGCAAATATCTATGTTAATTTATGTCTTAGGACTTATAGTTTGTTCAAAAGAAATTTTTACTTTTTGCTTTCCCTGGGTTAAATTGGGACCTAAATAACCCTCTCCCTTCATATTCAAGTAGGCTCCTGTTTAAAAACCTACCATCTCTTGAAAATCGTAGAATTATGCTTAATGTTATCTTTATACATAAGCTGATTAATAGTGATATTGACTCGCCGTCTTTAATTAGCCAAATCAGTTTTTGTGTTCCTCGTAGAACTACTAGAAATTATGTTCCCATCCATCTGTGATTTAAACTGTGATTTAAACTATCTCCTGCATGAACCTTTTCGTGTCCTTTGTTGTAACTACAATAATGTCGTTAACCTTATCTCTTATAATAACTCCCTCAAACAAACAAACTCAAACAAAACATCTATACTAACGCATCTAGCTAGTACATAATGTAAATCGTTTATGGTTTGTTGTTTTTACTTTAACTGAAAGTGGGCGAGCGAGCTCGCGTTTTTGTTCCGTCTTCGCGATTCGTGTCGCTTGTTATGCGGCGGCGCCCCTCGGTCGGTTGGCCGGTAGGTGGGAGCTGCTAGCCTGGGCTTCTCACGAAATAAGCCACGTGGCTTGGTATCGTGGGTCCTCTTGAAAGTGCAGCCATTGTACGATATAGAGGAAAAAACAGGGACAGGATTCGCCGCGCTGCATATGCATGAATTCCGCTTGCTTAACCAAGCGCATCGCAACTTTATGAATACATCAGAAACTGCACTGCTGCTGCTAACGCCTAACAGTGCTGTCGGTCAAGACATTTCTGTATGCTAAGGATCGACCAGCGTTCTATCTCAGGGAGTTTTTTAAGTATACAGATAGAAGAAAATGCAAACTAAGAAATGGTCTAACAGTTTTGCTTAAGCAAACTTCACACAGACAGACGATCAAGAATATGTATATCCTTTTGAAGAATCTATATACATGTATAACATAATGAAAATCTACACGCCCTCGGTTGAAATATAGCAAACTCTGTTTAAAACAAACTACATTTTTAACCAACATTTGCATTTGATGCTAAAGATCACTTCAAAATTTGTGCATTCATTTCAAGCACTTTATAATTGGTTTCAAGGTTCAAATATTATATTAAAGTTAAAGATTCATGCCAAAATCTACACAATAATAGAAATGATATCTTAGAGTGCATAATCCTAAGAAAAACAGGCACTTTACAAATATCTATATATACATATATACATATATATAAGCTAATAAATATAGAAGATAATAAACATAGTATTGTGTGCGAATAAAGTTATCAAAGGTTATTTAAAGACAATGTGATTTGTGTTTTGTTTTCGGTTTTCTCATAACCTTGCAGATGGTATTATATTTTTAAATATTTTGCAATTGACATTAAAGGAAATCACGAAGAGACAAAGAAGGTGTGACTACACTGAACACATTTTTTACTTCGTATAAAAAGAATCTCCTGGTTTTGCTTTCGGCACTTCTTTTTCGTACCTCTTTCAAGACCAAAATGTTATCGTATTTTGTACCAACCATTTAACTATATTAAACCCTATATTCTGATTTACTGACTGGGAAACAATGCACAGGCCAAACCTCATTAGCTAGGTAGCTAGGTAGAAATTTTCACACAAGTTAGACTTTGTGGCGTAGGACACATTTTGCAAGAAACGGCCTGAGAGTGTAAGTGGATAACATTATAGATCATTTGTATGCTGAACAGTTCGTGTACAAATCTTTTATTATACGGGGACATTTTGGTTAGAATCATGGCTGGGCTCCTCTAACCTCAAATGGCGGCTTTTATACTTTTGTATATTCAATAAATATATATCTATGTTATCCATCTGCAAGGGTATATGACTGTCGGCTAAGCCGAAGCTATTGGTGTTTAATTCTCGATAGAAATCAAGAATATATCAACGTTTTGTGTTTTTTTTTTTTATTTTCATTTTGATTTACTATTTTACAATTCTTTACCCAAGTCGTTTCTGGCGCGCCTCTTTGCGTCCATAGGAGAGCGGCAGCGTGAAACGGGTGACAATTCCCTCGCCACCAAAGACATGTAACGGTATATTGTCCAAGGAATCGGATAGCGAACGTGAGTCCGATTGATCTTGTAAACTATAAATTACAATCCATATTTGTTTATGTTTTTGTATATCAAACAGGTATGTATAAATATATGTTCATAGGAGAGTGAATTTTGTGATTTTTTATGCAAATACAAAAAATGTTCTTCATTTTGTTTGGATGGTTAGCAACATTTGCCAATTTGGTATTCTGTTTGCTTGCCCTTTTCTATGAAAGTGGGTGCTGCTTGGGAAATATTTTTGGGGGAGGGGGTGGTGCGTAGTTTTTGGGATTCATATTTTTATTGACATTTGTCTTCGTCGGCATTTGCACAAAAACTGCAATGAGCCGTCCGAGTGAGAGAATTGTGTTTATAAATGTGTTTGAATTGTTCTGTGTGATTTGTGGATCCGAACAATGTGGACAATGCGCCTGGATGGGGAATTCAATTAAATATCATGCCCAACTAACCCAGTTGATGACGGTTACAATGTAATGGCCAAAATGTGTCAGCTATAAAAATGGGGTGCTTATGTTGACAATCAAATGAAATGCAATCATTGCAGTTAAATTGAATTCTTAATGTAAAATTCTGATTGCCTCATTCAAAATTCTTGTTTTATGGCAAATAAAATATATATGGTATTCCTACTTGCAAGTGAATTATATGAAAATAATTAAATTGAACAGCATTTCGAATTGAATATTAAAATATTATAATAAAGAATGTTTTTTTGGGAAGACATGAGATTATAACTCAATTCTATTTTAAACGGAAATAATGAAGTCCATATTTATGGGTCCTCGGCTTGGTTTGAAAGGTTTTGTCACTTTCCCTCAGTTTACCTAAAACCCAAACTTATGCAACCAAAGTCTAAATTTAAGAATCCAAAAATAACTTTCCAAAGAATACATCGATTTCGTATATCTTTTAAATATTGGTCAATGATAATCAGAGATCAATTGCTGATCATTGCAACTTTGATGGATCAATATGGCTCGGTAAAACTTTCCGAGTGATCATTATGATTTCATCAGCTGTTTTTATAAAGAAAGAAGAAACAAATGAGTTTGACCGTTTTTCCTGTTACGCTCTCTCCTCTCTTTTAATGAGAGAGATACGACTGACAGTCACATAATGACGCTCAGCAAAAGACTGCAAGGTTCAACCCAAAAGGTCTCTATTTCAATTTGACTTTAAAGAAATTTTTGAGCTAAAACAAAACATTTTTAATATTTTGTAAAGGAAAATTAAGATTTATTTGTAAGTATTTTTGTAGATTTTTTATATTACATTTTACCTAATGTCCCCCTCTCTCTCATATATACAGACATACGCCAAAGACCCTTCGCTTAATTGAACATGACGAAACGGTCCGAGAATGATCAGAGCAAAAGCGAACACAAAGAAATGGTCGTTGGTTAAGCGAAGCCGTTTTTCTTAAGAGCCCACGCGAACGGTTGCTCTCTGTCGCTTAGCTCAAAGTGCAAGTAAAACACTTATTTTCGGACAACGAGAAAAGGTCAACCGTTATTTGCGAGCTCCGGTTTTTTCTGATAAGTGAATAGTCCAATATCTCAATAAGGTGAAATGTTGCCATCGGCTAAAATACTAAAATAGTCCACAATATTCACCCTAATTTCTTAAGTTATTTCAAAATCTAAGGAAAAAATCTATTTGATATGAATATATATATCTCCTTTAACCTATATATATAATACTATATATTATACAACTATGTGCATGAAAATTCTACGTATTACTTTTACATTCAACCTTCGATAAATTCAAAATAAATCCCCATTTAAGTGCAATAACTGCCAATTGGCAGGTGGGCTGTTGCGCCACATAAAAACAATCCAACCAATTAACATACATAATTAACTAGCTTCTAGATTGATGTTTATGCTTTTGTTTGCATTGTGGTTTGATATGCCACATTACACAATTATGGCCGCACAATATGAATGAATTGCAAATAATAAATTATGCAAATTTGTTCTAAATTATATTTGATGATTAAATGAAATATTAAATAGCTAAAGCTAATGAAGTGCATGCCAACAACTACAAATCGATTAGATATACAAACACATACATATTTACACAGACATACACATGTTTGACATATTTAGGTGTTGCTTTTGACCAACCAAGCGTATGAGTGATATAGAAGCCGCATGTATTATGGAGTTAACCAGGATACATAATTAATTTGTAGTCAAATATGAAAACAAAATATGATTTTGACTAAAAACAAACAAGGATATGTGTGTGGCCCTCCTTTTCGCAAAAATTTTTGGTTGACAGTTGACATACATAATTATACGTATTTATATTTATATGCAGATTTTATAATTATACTAAGAAGTGTCACATGGAGTCTGTGTGAGTGGGCATGTGTGTGCCTACGCGTGTGCATGATTGTACGTGAGCATATGGAGGTCACTGTGATTATAGACGACAAACAGACCAACTACACCGAATCAAAATCTTTCATTTGCACACTTTCCACCTCTCTGTAACCCACCACCTCGCCCATCATTGTTTCTCCGAATCTCTGACTGCCGGTTGCCGAAGTTACCCAAAAACAAATAAACACAATACAATACAAAGTGGCATAACATTAAAACAGATTTTGCCACACAAGCGACTATTGAAAGATGCCCACACACATATACACTCAGAAAAACTTCAATAGAAATTCGTATATGATATAGCCGCTACGATCTAGATCAAATTTGACAAGCTGACTTAGGGCATTCTCAAATGGATACCAAAGAAGTTTTCTTTGATTTGGATGAAAACCAGAAAATTTATGCTACTAAGTGTTCGTTTCGATCCAATCTGGATAAATCTCGAAGCAGCTGGTGAAAATTTCAGCTCTGCAGCTGTACAGACTTCTGAGATCTTTGTGTTAAAGCAGACGGACGGAATGACGTGGTTATATCGCTTCCCCTCGTCATGCTGATCAAGAATGTATATACTTTATAGAGTCGGAAACACTTCTTTCTGTGCTTTGCAAACTAACTGACAAAATTAATATAACATCACCATTTTTTCGGAATAGTATAATAAAATTAAAGGCTTTTTCAGGGCGAATTTATAGAATTATAAATTTTTGTGAAACGTTTTTCTGAGTGCACTCCATACACACACTCTCAACCTTGGACAACAACAACAGTAGCTGCTCGTGCGGAATGTAATTGTATGCAAAATGTTAGTCAAACAAAACGAAATGAAGTGTTCTGTTTATCTTGTTGCCACAAATTTGTATAGCAGGCGATATAGTTAGTTAAGACACAGGAAGATGACCAGGAGAAATGCTCAGGAAATGGCACATGCTCTATGTTGGTCAACGAGTGGGCACTGTCACTTACCTCAAGCTCAGATCTGGTGAGGCACAGCGTACGGCAACGCTGGGTATTTGGGGTACCAGTCGCATGGCACAAGCCACCTGATTGCGCCACAGACGCAAATATGAATCCTTTTGACTCTCGGTGGGCACTTTCTTGGTGGGTGCCGAGCTGCGTAGCAATGAGGCACGATTATCGCTAACGGGGCTGCAAGTATGAAAGTTTAAGAGAAGTTATTCAAGGAAATTAAAGGGAAATTCAGAAAAGTGTAAGTTAAAGATTGGCAAAAATAATAATTAATAATTAATAATAATTTTGACCTTTCAGATAGTTTAACTCTATACCATTTCTATCAATTGACATGACAGCTCATCTCTCACTTTTCACTTACGTGGGATCTATGACGCTAAAGAGAGCATTGAGACGAGCATAGCAAATTGGCCAAGCCTGCGACACCGCCGATGGACACTGCTGCAAAATGCGTTGGCGTTCCAAAAGACCAAATAGGCAGGTGGCCCAAGGATCAAATTGCGGTTGCGGTGAAATGGCAGCTGCTGCAGCGGCCGACGCAGCGGCTGTGGAGCTCGATTGCGACAGATTGAGTGTCGACGTGGAGGATTTGGAATTATCTGGAAGAGTACATAAAAAAAAGTTCAAATCGATAACAATATCAAAGACTGACATGTCATGCTTACCATCCGTTAGGCCAGCCAACCAGACGCCACTGGTGCGCTCCGCTATCCACTGCAGATCGATGCAGTTGGCATTGAGTATAGCCGTCTTTTCGGTTTGCGGCAGCTGTGGCAGGCATTTCTCAATGATCTGCGGCACACAGCGATCCATGACATCGATCAGCGGCGGCTCCGTTTCCGGTAGGCCCAGAGCACGCATTAGATTCTTCACCTCCTTGAGGATAATGGCAGCCAGCTTTCTCAGATATGGACGATAATTGCAGAGCAAGACCAAAGCAAAGCCCTCCACAAAGTGCAGAGTGGTGACCAAGGGTATCTCATTCTTCTTGGTCGCATCTGTGGCCATGTTGAGCACTGTGTGCTGGGTAATGCTAGACATGCCACTGGATGTGGTTATACTGGAAGCGGCACTGCTGGCTGTATTGAGATGCTGCTGCTTGGACGATAGCTGACTGCTGGTGGTCTCCTTGCCAGCCACTGGTGGAGCGGATGGAACTGTGGCCGCAATTGAAGCCCCAGGCACGGCTGGAGCACCCATAGTCTTAGGCTGCACAGTGGTGGCTGTTCCGGAGCCACCGCTGGGGGCACTCGCGGCCGCGCCATTTACATTAATCGCGCAACGCCAAATGTTGAGGAACACAAACAGTATGCGGGTGCAGTTCTCCAACAATTGCGGATAGGTGTCGGTGACATCGCGCACTAGAAACTGCGTATAACCGTGCACGACATCCTGACGCCAATCCGGAAAGTCAATGACCAGCGTCTGCAGCGATTGATGAGTCAAAATGCGCAGCTCCTCGTCCATGTGCACAGTGAGGCGGGACAAAAGATCGACCAGCTCCTGGGCGGTCATCGTGTCGGGTATGAGGCGAGGCACAGCCGCCACACAAGTGCGAAACAGATCAATCCGCGGCTTTCGCTCACCCGACAGCATCTCATCCGGCTCCTTATTCTGATTCTGTGTATTCGTCATCATCAGTGGACGCCCATAGTGCACATCCAAGGCCCGCAAAATGTCCACAAAAACGCGGCGCACATGTGGAAAGTACGTGGACATGCCTATGCTCCGAGCCGTATCATCCGTCAACATCTTATTGATGTACGTCTTCTTCACCCGCAAGGTGTTGCCCGAGGGCAGCACAGGCACAGTTCGTGGCATGGGCGGCTCGCCATCCTTCTGCTGCAACGAATCTGCCACGACTAGAAAGGCGCGCAGACCGATGCTCATGCGTTCGGGATTCAGTATAAGCTTGATAGAACGTCCCACACAGAGCAAATCGTAGACAATCTCACGCATGGCAAAGTCCAGACGTTCCTGCGCAATGAACTGGATGATCTTGACAAAGATATTAAGAGGCGTGTCACGTGGTACAACGCCCTTGGAACCTCTGAAAATACACAAAGATTAGCAAGGTTTGTGTGAGGCTTTTGTTGAATTTACTCACTTGGGAAACAATGAGTTCACAATGCTTTGGAGACGCGAATGCGTGGCTGAATTCGATTCACACTTGATCCTAATCATATAGACCCAAAGCAGGCGATACAGCGATTCGAGAGCCACACGACTCATCTTGGCATCACGATTCTTTAGATTGCTCAGGCACATGGCCAGAAAGTAATGCCAATTGGTCAAGAAGAATGTCTTCTGAGAGACGCAAAGCAGGCAGGTGACCAGCGGAAAGAGAGCCAAGCGATGCTTCGACTTGGTTGAAGCATCCAGAGTTTGGACATATAAAAGTTCCACAAAGTTCTTCACGCACGGCACATTTACCTCATTTTTAACGGCCTGCAGGAGGAAGAAAAGTTTAATCAAGGATAAAGGATGATATTCCCCATTCTAATCTCATACTAACCGCCGCCACAGGCACCAGTATCTCCACAAACAAGCCAGCCAGCGCATGCTTGATATCCTTGTCCTTTACCTCCTGGAAGTACTGACCACACTCATGCATGAACTGAAAGGATGCCTCGAACTCCTCAATGGGCACCATCTTAACGCGAAAGAACTTCATGCCCATCAGCAGGCTGATGATGCTCTGGGTGGTCGTGGGTGAAGCCTCCTTGCCACGCAGCTCTTTCAGTTCGCTCATGAAACGCTTGCGTACCGAAGCAAAACGACTCTGGGCCAGGACACCAATAACTTCCGCATACAGATCGGCGATCATGTGTATGTTGTGCGCATTGGGATTGTTCTGCAGTCCGTCCTTGTACTTGAAATGCTTGAATGCCAGATTCTCAATGTTGCGCACCAAATCCTCATGGCCCGGATGGAAGGGCAACTGTTTGAGTATTTCAATCAGTGCGAGGCAGAATATAAACTCCACGGCCGCCTCGCGACGCTGCAGCTGAAAGTCCAAGTCCGCTGTGGGTTTATTGTTGGCTGCTTGCGAGCCGCTGCCGGTTGGTGCGGGCTTCTTGATATCAATCTTGATCTCCATATCAGAAAGCTGTCGCCGGTGCCAGGCCAGTAGTGTGTGCAGCAGCGAGGGCAGACAATGCTCGGCCACTGAGCCCAAGGCGGACAGCAGTTGATCAAACTGCTGATCCTCGCCGCGCTGCAGCAGTTTGGACAAATGTTTATCAGCGCTCTCCAGCATCACCAGCTCGATCTTCTTCTCAGCCTGGGCAGTAAAATCACTGAACAGATTGCGCATCACAATCTCGCCTGGACGTGGAGCCGACAGCTCCACGCTGGCCACACTGGCAGCCAGGGCATGCATCTCCTGCGTATAGCTGGGCAGCACGTTGATGATGGAGCTGCGCGAATGGGCGCCCCAAGGTAGCAGCGATTGACGCTGTGGTATGACCAAAGGCAGGGCAGCCGGCGGCGATACGTAGCTCTGGCGATTAGCACTATAGGTAGGGGCTGGCGAGGATGTGGGCTCCAAATTATGCGTCACCTGCTGTTGTTGCTGCTGCAGTTGTTGGTGTTGTTGCTGTTGTGATTCATACTCAATGCTGTAGGGATAATCATCGGCTGGTATTTGATAATTTATGGGCGATGTTGTTTCACTGCCGTTAGCGCCGCCAGCAAATCCATGCCCATTCGCATTCGCATTGCGACTGGCGGCCGATTTCGGTGTTGAGGTGTATTCACCGGAGTTTATGGAATGACGTTGCCCAGGCGATCCTCCATTGTTAGCCTCCAGCTGTTGAGGCTCAATGTTATCAACGCTATCGCCACCAGCCAAAGCTGTGCGATAAGCCTCGTCATGGTAAGCACTGCGTTGTGGACTTTTGGTGGGTGTTGTTGTTGTTGCTATTGCTGGTGTTGTTGTGGCTATGTCTGCTGTTGCTGTTGTTGTTGTTGTTGTTGCAGCTGCTGCGTTGGGTGATGACGAGGGTGAGCCACCAGCAACTGTGGCGGCCTCGCTCACGTGTTGCTCATTTAGGCTTTGATTTGTGCCTGAAACAAAAACAGAAACAAACAAATATTAAAACATGCTTTGTAAATAAATGAAATTTCTTGTTGCTTATCAACTGAATACAAATACATAAATGCATTTATATGAATGTATATGGCACATGATTCATTGAACGATTCTCACTAATGATAAGTTTACGACTTGCAATCGAATCATGATTATTGGAATTAAAAGCATTAAGCGATATTACATTCAATCCAATTCTAAAGCTAAGATCAAAGACTGGCAAATTATTTAAACAAATATTATGTTTTATTTGGAAAAAATTGTCAGGAGAAAGCTTTCTTAAGAGTAAGCTTGTAATGGTTCGATTCGAACCGACTTACAGCCTTGCTATATACATATCATTCACAATACTAACTCACTCCTAAAGGCATTATTAAAATGTTTTTCTGGCAGTGTCGTCAACGTCAATTCATTGGCATTGCCCTTTATAAAGCTAGAGCTCTGAACAATTGGGCCGACCTTAGGGCACAATTTCAAGCGAAACACAGAAAATTTCGGGCAATTCTCGGAAACTCCCGCTGTTTTTTCGAAAAATCCCACAAAAATACATTTTGATATTATGTATTTTGCTGGCACAGATTTACGTGTACTCAAAGCCCTAGGATGCACTTTACACACAAGTAGATTACACACAGATGATCGTTTGCTGCCTAAGGAATGGCTGAAGTCAAAGGCAAATGTGTTAGAATGTTCTATATGTATGTAATGTTCGTATGTAATGGAAACTAAAAAGTTCAACTCAAACTTAACCAATTCAACAAATATTTATACAAATAATTAATCTGTTATTTTCACTGTTTGAATTCATCATAATTTGCATACATAAAATTGAATATCACGATTTTATAGCATAACCCAATCTAGCAACATGTACTCAAAAGAAATTAGCCGTACAAAGCAATTGTAAAGAAAGATATTAATATTTTTCAATTTTAATTCTTGTTTACCCAAGTTTTAAGACACGCCCACAAAATGAAGTCTGTAAATAGAAACATCATCATCATACCAGAAACATCGTTATAGTTAGTGTGGGAGTGTCAAACCGTAACACACCCCAAAAAGCACAATAGCCCTGTGGACTTGCCTGGGATGTTAACGTTCCCAAAGCACATTTTCCCTGGCCATTTGTTTATACGTATACGTAGTATCTTAATTACCAAACGAAAATTTCTAACTAAAACAAAAACCATTATCACCATATTGCCTTCATATTTTCCCATTTGAATGCGACTGACTTGTCTATTCTAATAGATTGTTGTCTATTTGTCATTTAATCATGAGTTCACAATATTATATGCAAAACAACAAAGTTATACAGTCTCTCGTTCATTTCCATATCTCTGTTATCTGGCCTGCGGAATGATAAGAAATGTATTGGAATGGTGTGCATGAGTGTGATTTATGTTTATTTCTGTGTAAGTTGAGTTTCAACAAATAAAATGTTGTTCCCTTTTTATGGACGATCCGAAAATTCTTTGGAAATATAAACAAAGATGTGCGAAATTAAAATTTATTCTGCGGTAATAAATACCAGATGCGGGAGATGTTTACTGATAAAAGTGAGAATGAAAAGCTATTATCTGCGAGTACAGTGAATGGGCGATTGCAAGCCCTTGCATTTATTTATCGAGACATATTTCAGTTTTTAAACAAATTTTTATATGCGGCTAGCTTTATGCTATGGTAGTATATGATAAGTATAAGATTTATAAACCTACAGATACAATATTTGTAAGCAGAACCAAGTTTAAAACATTATTATTTCCATATCTAAATCTAGCAGTTGAACATAATAGCGTTTTACAAATTCTAAGAAGGCTTTTCGTTGGATTAACTTATTGAGATGTTTATATGATCCGTGTCCTTCAGAACCATGTAGTTGCAATAAGTCCTTATTTGGCCTATTGTTCCCAGACGTGATCCTTATGTTTCTATGTTAGGCGTCAGGCGGTTTGTTTTAGCTCAACTTGATATTTTTACATTTTCACAAAATAAACACCCAGTGAGACCAGACTCAACCCGCGTTGCCAGCCATTCTAAGGGGCATTGCTACTCACCGTTGCTTTACTAAAGTGTTAAAATAAAGTCAATTAGATGATGTGAAAATGAATTGTAATTTATTCCCCTAACAACCTCATCATCACACTTTATCAACCACACTTTATCGATAAGATGTAAACTCATAGATTTATATCTGTCTGATAACTTTTATACAAATGAACTTCGGAGTCCCATAGTTAATTTTCAATACAATTTGATCTATGCATCCCACTGTGGTTAGACAAATGCAGCTTTCCCGCTAAATTGAATAAAAATATCCTGACTTAAAATACATTAATCAATATATCCTCATTTGCTTCCACTAAAAGGTCCTCGCCCATGTCTGTTTTTCTTGCGGAAGCACGTAACATTTGAAAAGCAAAAAGTATATAGTCTAAATAATGAATGTTTGAAAGAAGACGTCAATGCATATAGCATGTGAGTATATAAAGGCCAGCACTTTTCAATGCCGTCAGCTGATACAGAGGGAATACAACCCAAAGGCACGGCAGGGCAAGGCCAGGTTGATTGTCAGTGAGAGTTCAGGGCAGAAAGGTTACCTTAGTTTGACACTGAATAATTGATAAAGTTTAAGTGCACGGCAATGGCAGCGAATTCAAAATTTCTTTTGCCACCTACTTTGCCTAAAGAATATTTCGTGAACACATTTTTCAAAGCCAGCTGTCATAAATATGAAATAAGAAATGTAATGAAAATATTCAAAAAAAAAATCCAAAAATGCGGCGGTTGGGTTATTTGCTCTTGTTAGGGGCTAAAGGGTGTTTTTACGGGGCTAACTTTTTCGAAAGTGAGCAAGCGAGTCCATATTTTTTGTTGTCCGTTTGTCGGTTTGCTCTCGCAAACTATGAGACAGAGCCCCTCGGCCGAATGGAAGAGAGGCAGATGCTTTGTCTATGAGTTTCAAGCGTAACAAGCCCCTTGGAATTGTTGATTCTAATTGTGATAACACCGGAATATCATCACTGCCAACAATCCCTACTTCAACATAAATCTTGAATTTTTATACACACGAGACTGAGTTGTTAAGCTATGAGACTTGTGATACGAGTGACCTTGCCGGGTCGTGAAACAGTTCTGTTAAGTCAAGCCCCAGCTTTAATTTTTGGTTTTTGTTATCAATTTTGTGCTCTTGTCAAATACAGTGAGATGCTGCCGGAGTATCATGGAGCATTTCAATGGCTGCTGAGAAAACAAAACCCAACGTTTTTCCGCTCACTCACGACCTTGAGCCCGCTAACCCAAACATTCAATGTTCGAAAAAAACCTGGACAGAAGTCTTCAAAGTAGGCAATTACATACCCGCAATGATTATTCAAAAAGTTCCACCAATTGACCCATTTGTTTAATTTCTGCTTATTTAATTTAAATTTAACATTGGAAAACTCCTTTAAAACAACACCCTTTGCTTTGGAAATGCAATAAAAATCAGGTTAATTAATGGAAACGTTACGATATTTATCTAAACACATAAAACACATGATCAGCAAAGAGAAAAATGGGCAGAAAAACAGAAGATATTTGCGTCTATTCGTTCGACATTTGTTTGCCGTATTTTCAATTTCCATGCGGTGGTATACATATGTATTATTAATAACACATTAACACGCTAAACACACACACATACACACGAGCACACTGTTCTACACAAAATTCTTGTTATAAAAGCTCTCTGGATGTGTCATCTAACAGCAAGCAAAGTCGTCAAATGAAAGACGCGCAATGAACACGTATCTTCCATATCCAATTCGTCCACAAAAATTCAGTGGGCCAAGACGAAAAACTGCAGCGAAAGCAAAAAAAAATAAAAAATAACACAAAGAAACAAAACAAATCCAAAGTTGTTGTTGTTTTTCTTTTGAAGAAGACTAGCAAATGTTTTCGTATTTCAAATTACGATTATATCTATGCCTGTGTATGTGTTTGGCGTGGAAAATGCGGTATTTTTAGTTGATTTGTATTTTGGCTACTGAACAGTTTCGAGTATGCAATTGATTTAACAGCTTTATATTTATGATTAAGGCACAAAGTACAAGTGGTTTTCAACAAATTTATAATTAAGAAATCGCAAATAAACAAGTTAAAGCTTTATCAAAATTTTAAAGAATTTTACAATTGCTTCGTGGTAAAACACAAAGAAACGCCTTATAAACTACATATATTAATTAAATAAGCGGGCTGATAAGGGGTATAAAAATATATAGCCATGTTCAACATTGAAGTTTGTTGCATTGCTTTGGCGGTATGAGCTGTATCCAGAAGTGAATGCGTTGCAGTTCCAGTAAAACAATGAGCCATATTGTATATTGTCTGTTATATACTGAGGGTCTTATCAGATATCGATTTATTTTCAAATGTTGTTGAAAATACAATAGATCATTGGGTTTGTTATGACCAGATTAGAATAGAATTGCGACTGAATAAATAAAATATAAATAAGAAAAGCTCGTTTTAGTTGTAAAGTAGCTTTATGCCCTACAGAAAATTGTCGATAGAACAACATATATACTATATAATATATATATAATATGATCAACAACAAACACGTTTTCATAGAACGTTATAGTGAAACGATTTTAAACATGTCTGATATATTACTATTAAAAATAGAGCGCAGCATGAGAACATTCGTTCTCAAAGATTCTTTAATGAGCGGCTTAGTAGTATTGGTTAATAAAGTATGCTTCCCTTATGCAACACTCTACTATAGCTGTAATGACAAGGGGAGCGCGGGTATGAAAAGCGAGCACTCCAGCCTTAGGGTGGATTTTTGAAGCAACATTTGTCAGAAAACGAGAGTTAAAGGAGACAATTTTTGTATGAATATTTTTATGATACAAGCACCGTTAGATAGCCACGATACTTTTTGTATTTACCAAGTAGTAACTGTATATACAACACTTGTCTCTTGTCAACTACCATCTGTTAATGAACTACTGTCGAAGTTTGAGTAAGCGTCACACCAGGAATAGTCGATAAGATCCAAGGAATGATATTGGTCGGTCGGAGAATGCGAGTGCATAAGGTAGCAGAAGCTGTAGTCTAGAACACTGAGTTTGTACATCACATTTTACATGAACATTTTGAAATGAAAAAACTATCCAAGCGGGTGATAGCCATGGCAAACATCTATAGATTGGTCTACAATTCTCCAGATATAGAGTGCTTTGACTATTTCCTGTTTCCAAACCTGAAGAAATGGCTGGAAGGTAAGAGATTTGGATCAAAATAAGGAGGTCATCAATAAAACAAACGTCGAAAACTAAATTTGTCGAAATTAATTTCCCGTATACGAAAACTGGCAGATTTCTGAAACGACCTTCATATAATATATAGAAGGTGATTAACATAGGCCAATAAAGAGGCTTGCTTTATCTTTTTATCTCTCTTGCTTATATAGACAATGAGCTATTAGCAGTTCATGCTATTTTCCAACTAACAACTAACTATTGAAATTTGGGAATGTCATGATTTTTTCACCATTTATTTTAACAACATTTTTTTGGTCTGCCAGATGAAATAGAAAAACAGTTATTGTGTCCATTCTTAATATATATAGACTCTTGTGGAATCAATGAATCGAGTATAAACACTCTCGACTATAGAAAACTTTCGCCAATGATTTGCAAACTTGTTCACATTGTAACTTGTAACACATGACAAGTTACTGCTAAATATATAACGCTATATACATGTTCCAGTAAAACTTTCCATATATTAAAGCTTTATCAAATCTAGAAAATATTGCACTCTATAGAAACATACATATCAATATCATCCCACAAGGGAAAATCTAAAAAAAATCAACTGTCATTTATATTGACACATAAAATCTGAACAATTTCACATACACTTACTGCATATGAATGACACAATGATTATCAAATACAATAAAACTACAATCTCATGCCCGCTCACCTTTTAGTTTTTTTGGTGTCCATTGAAAATTCCATAACATGAAATTGCCGCATAAATTTGTAAAATAATCACAGCTAGGAAAATGATAGCCAGGCAGATTCACAATCGTTTACGTTTACACACTCTATTACTACTACAGCTACACTGCCAGCAATAAGTTAGCCCACTCACACAAATTAAGACAATAATACTACATACATAGTATGGGGTTGAATACACACAGTGAGGAGGTAGACGCGGTAGGCGTAAATGTAACGTTTGTGCTTGTAATTAGCGGCACGTGATTTGTATGATCAGCTCACTATAATTCACACTCACACCACATTGTTTATGCTGATTAGTTGTAATTAAATTTGCACTAAATTTGTTGGTGTTGTTGTTGCTGTTGTTCTTATTGTGATTGATAAGCCTCAAAAAGAGTACATCGAACGTTGGATGACGTACATAAATTTAATAGATTTAATGCTTCAACGAAGAGGAGAGTGAGAGAGAGAGAGGAGAGATAAGCCACCGAAATATTTAGTTGTTTATTATTTACTTGTTTATTATTCGAACTTTAATAATATTTGTAATTTGTTGTAGCGCTTCCAGAGCACATTTGTTATTTTTAATGCTTTTTTATGTTAATTAGGCTGAGGCATGAATGAGCTCAGTGTTTTTGAATTTGAAAACTGGGAAACGTAGAGGAGTAGAAACTTATTACAAAACAATCTTTCAGGCGTACTATATATATGTGTGTTTCAATATATTTGTATATATATATTCACGTTCACAAATATCAATACACATCTAAATGTATATATACGTGTATATTCCCGAATAAAACGTATTCTAAAATGCAAAATGCGAGGCGAACTCTGGCGACGTTAAATTTCGACTGCGGCGAAAATGAAATGAAAACGAGCCGAAAACAAAAATGTGCCAAGCAGCAAAGCAAAGGCAAAGCCGCAGCGACAGCGACACTCACAACAACAAATACGGCAATAAGTAATAATAAATAACAGCAACAAAGCAAAGCACAACAGAAACAACAACAAACTCACACAAAACTGAAAAACTGAGCAAATCGCGCGCGCTCGCAAATTGAAAGCACAAAATCAAAACAAACGATAATTGTCTATTTAAAATTATGATTAACATTCGTTCAACTGAGCCACAGAGAGAGAGTGAACAATGGAGAGAGCGAGATGGTATGTGAGAAAACCTAAACAGCTGTTCACTGCGGCGAATTGGGAGTTCAAAAAAGCCGCACACAACACAACAGCTGAGAGCTGTGTGTAATATGTGTTACCAAATATTGCTCATACAACGAGTTGTACGAAATGCTGAAATCTATGAACTGCAATAACTTTGGTACGGCTGAGCGCTGGAATCAATCGTTTACAGAAAATGTTAGCCAAGATTCTAGTTCTAATTAGAACTGGGTTCATACCAAATCATTTATTCACAAATCTTGACTATAAACCTGACCTGAAAAGTATTGAAACTATCATTGATGCTAACGATTTAATAAATGAAGTTTTTTTATAATTTCACTCTTTCAATTAATCCTAAACAAATTGCAAGATCTAAAACTATCCATCTGAATACCAAATGTGTAAGATGTACAAAGTTTTACCTCAGGTTTGAAATGGTTCTGACTGCTTAAAAGAGAAATCTTACAATTTTTTTTGTAAGCGCAATATCTTTCCGAAAGGAGAGCTTAATGATATTAGGATATATGATATATTTGACTGGAAATGCATTTGTGCTTCTCTGGAAAAGCCAGCTTTGCATCAAATTGGTGACCTGGGTGATTGACTAGGATCCTAATATCACATTGATCAAAGCACATATCTAAGTTATTGCTGGACACAATTCAATTTTGGGGCTGATACCTTTGTAGATCTTGACATCCAGCTGTGTTCTTCCTAGGGTCTGTGGATCAGTAAATCGGATGATTTCAAATACGTTTCTTCAGTTTCGGAACAAAATTATGAGTTCATAAAGGCTCAGCTCCACGGTGGCTCAGCTCTTAATAGCAGTTGTATTCTTGTTGTTGTTGCTAATTAGCATTGTTTGTAGCCTAATGCTAACTAATGTTTTGTGACATTAACTTAAATTAGAGGGTAGCCGGTAAAAGCAGCATTCAGCTCAGCATGTGCTGGGCAAACTTTTTTTGCGCAAGCAAAACCCACGCTGCGTATGCGTAACCCACACGTCTAACTGGGCGGGAAAAGGGCGGCCAAAGACTTATAGAAATGCTAATGCTGACGCCTTCCGGCTGTAGACCTGAACATTGTATAACCTACGCCACCTCTCACACACACCCTTTGATGGCCTATTGCTTGCTTTGTTTTGCTTTGTTTATGCACATTTTTCCCATTACATAAATCACTCATAGAGCAGAAGGAAAAACTTGCCAAAAATAACAAAAACCCCAATTTCTAAATAAACAATTTGAAATGTTTGTTGTTGTTGCAATTTTTTTCGCAAAGACTTGCTAATAATCCGCAACATAAGAGCGCCAAAGCAAAGCAAATAAATGCATAAACAACGAGCTCTAGGCACTGGCAGTGTTGTAACAATAAACAAATAAAATGTTTATAAACTGAAAGAGACCAGCTGCCAAAAAGCCAACAACTAAGCGAGGATAATTGTCAATAAGTTGAACACACAAGCTTAATTAGCACTTTGCCAGAAACACTACAGAAGCAGGCACACTCTCACTCACATTTGAATGTGTGTACAGTGGGTCAAGAAAGTTTTCACCCAACACTCTTACAATGCAAAGAACGTTGATGTTTTTCAATATTGAATTCAAGTTCAATGTTTATTTCCCGAGTGTTTGATATTTTGCCTATGTTTTTTATAGAGATACATATATCAATGTATGGATGGATGTATGAATGGATGGATGGATGGATGTATGGATGTATGGATGTATGGATGTATGGATGTATGGATGTATGGATGTATGGATGGATGTATGGATGGATGTATGGATGGATGTATGGATGGATGTATAGATGGATGTATGGATGTATGTTCTGCAGCACTAATATTTTGAACCCAAGCAATTATGAGGCAACGCGACAAAATCAAGTGTACTAGATCACTGATCAGGATCACAGGTGACTGCAGTGATGCAATTTGTGATCATGATTCCATTAGCTAAATGTGCAAAGGAGGAATAAGCAATAGATCACTGAGGAAATGTACCCATAGACAAACTATTGATAGATGCTCAACACTGAGCACTTGCTGAAATGTTAACTAACAGAAAATGTTAAATTCCGTGAACACCTTTACATTTCTTCGCACTCATTTAAGGACCAATGCTGCTGTCTCAAATGTTCGATGACAAACATTAAAAGAGAGCCAAGAAGTAGAGTTTAGAGTCTACATATAGTTTGTCTATGGTGTATCTGATGACAACCCTTAATATTTGCTCCACAATTACGGGAAATTCTCTTTGCTCTCGAAATAACAATAACCTTATGAAATTGAATATTTTTAATGAAGAGTTGGCGTGTAAAATGTTAAGATAGGTACAATTAGCCGTGGATTTTTAGTATTATGTATTTTCTAAACATTTTTGAGAAATTTTATATATTTGTATTTGAAATTTATAATAATTTTGAAAATCGAGTATTTCCGCAAGTTCCTTCCAGGAGTAACAGTTGCACAGTTTTGTCACTTGCTAATTGGATTTCTGCAACTGGTAAAAATACTTTTTTCACACACTGTATTATTGTATACAATGTACGAGTATTTTGTGTATATTGGAATTGTGCTATTAGTTAACTGCTTTTATTGCAAATTACATCACGCCCACGCAATAATGTGGGGGGCAGATACAGGTAGAGAAACAACAAACACACAGTACAAACAAAAACACGCGATGGTGTAAGAAAAATAACACGCGACCGGAACGCACTTTACACTCGCAGAGCCGTAAATGTAAGCCCGTACACTTGAGTGAAGGCTCGCACTGCACTTGGCACTACTTGGCACTTTCGAGGCAAAGTCAGTTTAGTTCCTCAGTTCCGCAGCTCCTAGCGTTGACGACGGCGCGCAAACAAATGAGCTGGGGCCAGGCCACGAGCCACACAGAAGCTTTGACGGAGAACCCCTAAAACACACACTCACACTAACACAAATACAAACAAACACAAAAAAACACACACACATATGTAACTTATGCAATTTGCACCAGGTGACGGTGACGTTGACGCTGATGGCGATGACGACGACTACCATTTGCTCCCAACGCTCGACATTTGACTTTGGCGAGCGGCAAAATGTTTTCTAATTTTGCTTATACCGTTGGATAACTGCCAGGTTGTGGCCTCCGATCCCCCCATCTCTCAAGTCATACTATTTGAATGTCATTATCAAGGTTTATATACAATTTTTTCGGCTGAATGAAATATGTGCTTGCAAACATTGGGGTGTACAAAGGGCACACGCCAAGTGGTTTGGCTAAAACCAACGGAAAAATCAGCCTGGCGTATAATTATGTTTAAGAAAGTCAAAGAACAACGGCCAAAGCAAGAGAGAAAGAAGAGAGAGAGACGCAGACTTGGGGTTTTGACCAGACAGCACTTACACGGGCAAGGCAGTCATAAAAATGTGTATCGGATTGGCGTGAACTGGGAGCAATCGAAGTGAATCATCAAGAATTGAGGAAACAAAAAGTCAGGGAAGCAGACAGGAAAACAATACAAACAAATTGAACTGCAAAAGCGCCGACGCAAAGGGCTAGCAGGGTGGCGGGTGGGTGGTTTGGTAGATGGTAACGGAGCGGAGCAACAAGATAACAACAAAGGAAGCGATATTCGGTAAGCCGCATCTTGCACACTCTTACAGATGCCTAGTTACTATAATCCGACAAACTTGATACACATTTATTTAACTTCTACAGCTAAAACGTGTTTTGCACACAAATTTGGGGTAAAAGAAAACTTTAAAATGGAATAGAAAACTTGAAAACTACGAGACTAGCGGTGGACTTGGATATATCAATTTGTCTAAAAAAAAATGCAAATATGCATTAAAATATGTACATTCCGAACTACAAATCGTGATAAACTTACATCTATCTTTGAAAGTGTATACAAAACACCGCACACATACACAAACACTCAGACACACACTCACACATGCAAATTGTACACAAATTGTACAAGAACGCCTGATAGGTGGGCGTAAACAATTAGCAGAGACTGCGACGACCACGACTGCAGACGGCATCAGCGCTGCCTTTGCTTGTCTAGGCTGCACCCCCAGACAGGCGCCCAAAATTAAACTCTCGAGTGCAAAAATAGACATATGGCAAAATATAAAATCACAAATACAAGCAGCTAAATGGGCCACACACTCACCTGCCACGCCTCCAATGACGCCGCTGCTACCGCCGTTGCCGCTGGCATCCTCCTGCAGCTCCAACTGTTCCATTTGCAGACTGTGGGCACACCACCGCACATATGCACTTTGCACAGAAGCGTTAATTATTTATATTGCAATTGGTTTTTATTTTGATTAACTTCAAAAACAATTGTTTTTGTGTTTGTTGTGGCAGCTGCAGCCATCTTTTTTTCGCACTAAATGCCCATTGGGCCTGCCACCTGTGTCGCAGTTTTGTGACACTCACAGCTGTTATTGAAATTTAATTGAAATAAATATGCAATTACTTGAATTTGGGAAAGATCTTATTTATTCACAAAATATTGTAAAGAAAATTTTATAAAACGCGTAGTGGTAAGAAGCAGAGAGAACATGGCCAGTAGCAACCAGCTGATTTTTGTTTAGGCCGCAGAGTTGCCACCTAACCGGCTGATGACGGCCGGAGCTGCCAACTCGGCTTCCATCAGCTGTGCAGCTGTGTCGTCATTCTTTGGCTAATAACATTAGGCCGCGTTTCGTTGTTATCTTTTGGCAAATCAAAACGCTAAATTAAAAATAAACAGCGGGAGCTTATCACACTCAAATACTTGTGGCGCAGGTCCGGCTAGTCAACATGGAGCAGCCGCAACCAATGGCCGTGCATGGCTTAAGCAGTGATCCCACGGCTGCCTGGAAGGAGCTAAGCAAGACGCAGCGCGTCATCAAGGTGACAATGAAGCCGCCAACCACCACGGTTGCACCAAACAAGGCGCGTGTGGTTTGCATGTCTGACACGCACTCGCTGACGCCGTATATTAAGTTTGATGTGCCGGATGGTGATATCTTTATTCATGCGGGCGACTTCACCAAGTGTGGACAGCTGGAGGAGGTGGTGGAGTTTAACAATTGGATAGGCTCATTGCCGCACAAGCACAAAATAGTCATAGCCGGTAATCACGAGCTGAGCTTCGATCGCACCTTTACGCATCCATTTCAAAACAAGCACAAAGGGTGAGGAAAAGCTTGAACAAGATTTGACATATATGTATATTCATTCATATTTGTCCTCCAGCACCAAGCATACGGGCATGTCCATCCTGGATGATCTGCCCACTTTGGGCAACGCCAAGGAGTGTCTGGAGAATGCTGTACAAACGCAGAATGTGCGCGATGTGCTGACCAATTGCACCTATTTGGAGGATGAGCTTCTAGAAATATGGGGAGTACGCATCTATGGTACACCCTGGCAGCCGGAATTCTGTCGCTGGGCCTTCAATGTACCTCGCGGACAGGCGTGCCTTGACAAATGGAATCAAATACCATCGGGCATTGATATACTCGTTACCCACACGCCGCCCGTTGGGCATGGCGACCTATGCTGCTCTGGCGTTCGAGCAGGCTGTGTGGAACTGCTGTCCACCATTCAGCAGCGTGTGCGACCCAAGTACCATGTATTTGGGCATGTACACGAAGGCTATGGCATCACAAGCGACGGCCGCATCATTTATGTCAATGCCGCCACATGTGACATTAATTATTTGCCCAACAATCCACCCATTGTGTTTGATGTGACCCTGCCGCCCGGACAGCGCAAGGATTAGCCAATTGCATTGGCTGTAAAATGATTAATTTATTTAGTTTTAAATCTTTATTTGAGATGCAGGAAATCACTGAATTTATGTTTTGTCACAATCACTTTGTACCTTCAGTTAGTTTCAGTTTTTAGTTTTTACATTAAAGAAATGTTTCAACATTTCAAAATCGAATTGTCAATCACTATCGCAGACAATGCTGAAGCTGAGAGTTGATCTTGTTGGCCAGAAACTTTTCGATTTATGGATTTATTCTTGCATTCAAAATATTGCAATATCTGAAGTTATATTTGAAATTTGTATACAATTAGTAGCAAGAAGCAGAGCGAAGATAGCAGCGAACAGCTGATTTTTTGTTTAGACCGGAGCTGCCAACTCAGCTCCGATCTGCTGCGCAGATGTGACATCGCACTGTGAGTCACAGTGGCGAAATAAAAGTTTTGAATAGTCGGCGGCGACTAATGGCATTTTGCCTTTGTTAAAATCAAAGCACTGTATTAAAAAATCGGTCAATAAACAACGTGTACTTACGACCCTCAAACAGTTAATGGGTCAGATTCCGCTAACCACCATTATGCAGCGACAGGCAGTGGCCGTTCATAGTTTAAGCAGCGATCCCACGGCTGCCTGGGAGGAGCTAAGCAAAACGCAGAACTTCACCAAGGTGACAATGGATCAGCCAACCACCTCGGTAGCGCCAAACAAAGTGCGTGTGGTTTGCATGTCTGACACGCACTCGCTGACGCCGCATATTAAATTTGATATACCCGATGGTGATATCTTTATACATGCCGGCGATTTCACAAACTGCGGAAGATTGCAGGAGGTAACGGATTTTAACAATTGGATAGGCTCATTGCCGCACAAGCACAAAATAGTCATAGCCGGCAATCATGAGCTGAGCTTCGATAACCCCGCTCAGTACAAGAACAAAGGGTGAGGAAAGGATGGAGCAATAATTGATATATGTATATTAATCTAGGATTCTACTGCAGTGACAGGCAGAATGTGCTGAGCAATTGCACCTATTTGGAGGATGATCTCCTAGAACTGTGGGGCTTACGCATCTATGGTACACCGTGGCAGCCGAAATTCTGTGGCTGGGCCTATAATGTACGTCGCGGAGAGGCGATCCTAAAGAAATGGAATCAAATTCCAGCGGGAATTGATATACTTGTTACCCACTCACCGCCCGTGGGTCATGGCGACCTATGCCTATCCGGGGTTCGAGCTGGCTGTTTGGAACTGCTTTCCACCATTCAGCAGCGTGTGCAACCCAAGTACCATGTCTTTGGGCATATACATGAAGGATATGGTGTCACTAGCGATGGACACACCACTTATATCAATGCCTCCACAGTTGATAATAATTACTGTCCCAACAATCTACCTATTGTGTTTGATGTGGACCTACCGCCTGGTCGGGTCAAAGACTAGGAAATGTATTGGCTGCTATGTGATTAATAATTTATTTAGTTAAAGATCTTTTGAGCTTCAAGCAATAAATGTTTAAACGCTTCAAAATGCAACTGTCACAATCACATGATCATTGCGAATTACGGCTCTGTGTGAGTGCAAACAATGGCGGAGCTGGACTTTATTTTGTGAGGGGCGGCTGTAAACTTTTGGGCTTTGGTTGAACCAAAACGTACCTGGTGTTCCTTCAAAAGTATCTTTTATGATTTCTTAAAACACTGAAATTTAAATGTTTTTATACAAAAAGCTCGAGGTCAAGTGAGTGAGGTTATATTTATTTTGCATAATTGAGTTAAAACGCATATTTTTTGCATCTGTGCACCTGTCAGTCATTGAGAATTAATCTTCCGTTTGTTTTTTTTTTTTCTTTCTTTGCCTAACTTCAGAGTTGGTGTAATTTCAGAACTTTAATAATAAATTCAATTATTCAGCTATATCTGTTGTAACACTAAGTGTTGCTTTCTCAGTAACACTGGGGGTTGTCAGCCTCCATAGTTCCCCTGCAAATGCAGACGCTTCTGAATGCAACTGTCATTGGCATTACGCTTTACACCTGCCTTCCACCTAACGGCGCTTTTCCAACGATTTAGCAAAATTGCAAAGAATTGGAGTTGGTCCGAATTTTTGCATTGGCGTGGGCGGCAGCATATAAGCTTGGCGCACAAAAATATATAATTTTTAACACGCATTCGTTTAAAGTTATTTAAAGAATTTTAATTTGTTTACGAACAAAATTTGTGTATTTCCATAAATTAATTATTATATTGTTAAATAAAGAAAAAATGGTAAGCCGTGACGATTGTATGTGCATACAAATGGAAAACGTTGCTGCTGATTTTCATTTTAAAAGAAATTTAAAATTTATGTCTGTAGTCGAATCATAAGAGTGAATTATCAAGAAATATATAAAGCATGATAAAAATATGCCTATGTTCTATATGAAACGTTGTTTGAAATATGTTTAAAAAAGCATTAATAAAATTTTTTACAACAATGGCGTCTCGAGTGGAAACGCCTCAGCCCCTTATCGTTTTCTCTTGCTAGCCGAAATTTTAGAAAATGTCGCTATAAATCATACCATAAAGTTCAATTTCAAGAAATATATATATATATATATCATAGTAGTACATATTATGCATTGTATATATTATAATATAAATATTTAAACATATTTTACAAAAACGGCGTTCAACGACCCCGACAACTACTTCAGAACTGCCCCTACTCCTCGTCCACTTTCTAACTCTCTCAACTTCTTCTTCAGCGTGAAGTTATCTCCATACAAATCGGCCAGTGTGGCATTCAGATTGGCAATGCTTGCTGGGAGCTATATTTACTCGAGCATGGCATCAATTTGGATGGTAGCTTGAAGTCCAGGGAGGAGCTGCTGGCCAGCGGCAGCAGTGCCAGCGGTGGCCACGACACCACAGCCAATGATGCGCGTACGTTCTTCCAAGAAACGGACAGTGGCAAGCAGGTGCCTCGCTCTATATTCGTCGATCTGGAACCGACGGTAATTGATGACGTACGCAACGGGCCCATGAAGAATCTATATCATCCCGAGCAGCTTATATCGGGCAAAGAGGATGCGGCCAATAATTATGCACGTGGTCGATACGCCATTGGCAAGGAGGTCATCGATAAGGTCAGTTCGAGACTACAGAAAGTGGCCGAGCAATGCGACAGCCTCCAAGGGTTTCTCATCTTTCATTCGCTGGGTGGCGGCACCGGTTCGGGTTTCACCTCTCTGCTGGTTGAGCGTCTCAGCGCTAATTTTAGTAAGAAGTGCAAGCTGGACTTTGCTGTCTATCCATCCCCAAAAGTGTCTACGGCAGTGGTGGAGCCGTATAACGCTTTGCTGACCACACATTCGACCATGGAGCACTCGGACTGCGTCTTTATGGTGGACAATGAGGCCATCTACGATATATGCAACAATAGTCTAAATGTGGATAGGCCCGCCTATCGCAATCTGAACCGCTTGATAGCGCAGATTGTGAGCTCGACAACAGCCTCGCTGCGATTTAGTGGCTCCATGAATGTCGATCTCAATGAGTTTCAAACGAACCTGGTGCCCTTTCCGCGCATCCACTTTCCGCTGGTTGCCTATGCACCGCTCATGTCCGCCGACCGCTCGGCCCATGAGCAGCACGCCATCACCACGCTGACCAATGCTTGCTTTGAGTCCTCCAACATGATGGTCAAATGCGATCCGCGGCACGGTAAATACATGGCCTGCTGCATGCTCTATCGCGGCGATGTGGTGCCCAAAGATGTCAATGCAGCAGTCTCAGCCATTAAGTCCAAGAGGCACATACAGTTCGTAGACTGGTGCCCCACGGGCTTTAAGATTGGCATCAACTATGAGAAGCCAGCTTTTGTACCAGATGGTGATCTGGCTAGATCATCGCGCGCCTGCTGCATGCTCTCCAATACTACGGCCATAGCGGTGGCCTTCTCCAATCTATCCTATAAGTTCGACCTGATGTTCAGAAAACGCGCCTTCATCCACTGGTATGTGGGCGAGGGCATGGAGGAGGGTGAATTTAGCGAGGCACGCGAAAACATTGCAGTTCTGGAGCGCGACTTTGAGGAGGTGGGTCTGGATAATGCCGAAGAGGACGGCATTGATGAGGACGATGAATTTTAAGTCCCTGCGATGGAGTTATGTAAATACAAGTAAACCAAAATTTGAAATATTTTTTAAATATGTTTAAAATGTTAAAAGATCTAAATTGTTTAAAATCAATAAAATTAAAGAAGAATTTGAGTATCTTTTTTTTAAATCATTAGCTAAGATGGTCCCATCTTTATGTTTTTTACGGATTAGAGCACAAAAAGTGTAAGGGGAAAATCAGAAGTCATCAGAAAATCAGTTAAGACAGACACAGTAGTTTGCATTGAAGCAGATACACATGGCTATGTCGACTCGCGGAAGCGTAATATATCCAGGCGAAACTCCAAAACATTTTTAATAACTTAAACTAGTCTAGAAGAAGGATGCGGTTACGTCTAAATGATTCTTGAATATTGCAGAATAATAATATGTGATTGCAATGCTGAGTTCGTTATCAGACCTGTTCCCGTTTCCACTGTGAAAAGTAAAAATAGATCGAATTGGAATTCCACTTTCACTTCGAAAAGTTTTTCAGTCTTAGAAGCCTATACGAATCTACAAGGGTAAGTAAGTTAGCCTTCTTTTAATGTGTTTTACATAACTTTTTCATTAAAACAATGTTACCCAGAATATGAAACATACGTCGATGATCTCAGGGAACGTGAACAATAGCTCAAATTATGCCGAGGAAGAGCGGGCAGCTGTCGACATTTGTCGACGGGTCTGACTATCGCTATTTGCAGCTTCATTGGAACAGAGAAAGCCGAGAGAAAAAAGACGAAGTAGACGACAAAGAAAAAATTGAGAAAGGAAGAGGATAAGACTACTTCCGAAGAGAAACTGTTAAACATTTCAAGAACCCGGTTAACATCAGATAAGCATCTACTCGACCGATCACCATAAAATTTGTACACGCTCTTCTAGTAGGCCAAAAAGGAATGTAGCAATATAAAGAATACACATTATATTATTTATTCTAGAAAATATTGAAAAATTTCTAGAAGCTTTTGGAAGTTTGGATGCGTTAAAAAAGCTAGAAATTCCTAGGGCATAGTAAGAACAAGGCAGGAGAAAGTATTTTTTTTCCTCAGTTTTGTGAATTGTTTTTTTTTATTCTTTTTATAGCTTTTGTTGATGCTTTTTGTTTGTTGTTGTTTTTGTAATTTAAACGCCTATATGCTATGGTGTTTTTAATATTACATACATATTTTTGCTTTTTATTTTTTATTTACTTAATTTTACTAAAGTTGATTTCTTAAATTTCCTTTTTGAACTTGCAAGAATTTTGCTTAATTTTTGTTTTCAATCAATCAATGACTTATATTAGAGAAGCATTTTAAAAATTGTTTGTTGCACAGTGTAAAATTACAATCTTGGTGTGTGTGTGTGTGTGTCGTGGTGTGTATTTTGTATACGTGTGTATCTTCTACTATATGATAAACTATAAAACTAACATTTCTCTCTAAGAGCAGGCCAACATTTTTCAGAAAAAATGATATATCATCTCGAATAGGAAAAATTACAGCATTTTGTTTTAATTACAAAATTTCTATACAAAATAGGCAATGTAATGTGTGGTGCCGCCGTGTGTGCTGTGTTTGTTGTTTAGTGTAAACTTTTGCTTTCTACGTTTTTAATATATATATATATAAAATTACACAATGACAATTTCCGCATTGTTGAGGTTTTAATTACAATATAGTTTTAATTCATAAAAAATATATAACGATGATTGGTAATGGCAAAAAAATATTATGGTACGCTGCAATTTGTTGTTGTTGTTGTTCTTGTATCTTTGCAAAACATTTAGTTGATGCTGTTGTTGTTTTTGTTGTTGGTGGTGGTGGTGTTATTGTTGTTGTTTGAAGTTATAGTTGGGCTTTGTTGCAGTTTTGCTTAATATGGAACATTTGAGAATAGATACGATACACTCTCGCCATTGTGTGTCCGTCTGACGGCCTCGGCGAACATCATGGACACATCAATGCACTGTAAGGATATTTGCAGGATATGCTTTAAGAAATGCATGAATTCTATAATGCCGTCTTACCTGTATCTTGGGACAATCCCGCATATGGCCATCCTGAGGTATGGTATTGGTCACCACGACAGCCTCAAAACAGGCATTATTAATGCGCGAAATCGCTGGACCCGAGAAAATGCCATGCGTCAATATGGCATAGACCTAGGCATAAGGATAACAATAACAATAACGATTTATAAGTAAAATATTCACATCATATAATATGCATTTTTACCTTGGTGGCACCCGCCTCAACCAGACGATCAGCGGCATGCACAATGGTGCCGCATGTATCGGCCATATCGTCAACCAAAATGGCAATCTTATCCTTAACATCACCAACCAACACCATGGAGGCCACCTCGTTGGCCTTCTTGCGCTCTTTGTGTATCAGCGCGAATTCCACATTCAAACGATCCGCAATCGAGGTGACGCTGCAGAAAAGGGAAAATATGATATCATTTTTTGTAAATTTGCAAAATTTTTGTTTTTTTTTCATATTTTTCTAGGACCTTCTTCGACCTTATAGATCCTACAAATGCCTAACATAAATGTTTGAATAAGTAACTTATGCTTACCGCTTGGCACCGCCAGCGTCGGGTGATACAATGATCGAGTTCTTCCATTCGGGAATGTTCTCTTTGATCCATTTGAGTACCGCTGGCTCGGCATAGAGATTATCAACTGGTATATCGAAGAAGCCCTGTTAATATGATGGATACAAAAAACTTATTAATATAAACTCAACGTTTTCAGAAGTTGTATATGATTTTTGTATCTAAGCAGTCCTTGAATATTTGCCCAGCTGTGTCAACACATGTCTATCCCTACACCTGGATATATTTCCTCATAAACCGTTTCGACCTCTTTGAGTACACATCAGAACTATAACTTGGAAAACAAAAATTTAGTAAAAAGTGTTTCCATTGGCTTTTTGTTTTGCCCATCCTGGTTGTCATTTGCATATATAGAGAAGCGTTAGGTAAAGATGATGCATTGCCGCATCCTGAATGCCGATGAGCATAGCAAGCTGGAGCAGTGGCTGGCCAGCCAGAAAATTGAATTGAATATACACAAGCGTCGAGAGCTATCGGATGTGACACACATTGCCCTGATGTTAAAGAAGACGCAAGCCAAACTCGTTGATATGCACAATTACACCTCGTGTAGCAGGCTGGCGCTCAAGCTACAGAATTGGGAGACCTTCAATTTTAAGGTACTCAAGAAGCTTGGCTTGATGCTCACCCAAGCGGCACTCGAGCAGCTTGCCGCCGGCACTGTGGGCGCCATCGAATCGTTGTTATATGATCTGTTTGTCAATGATCGTAAACAGGCCAGACTCCGGAGTGTGTCGACGGTCAGAACATCGCGCGGAAATCGGTTACCAATCACCCGATCTCTCAATCGCATAAATGAAGTTGATGAACATCAGGTGAATTTACCACCAGATGTCATGATGGTAAATGTTGATATGATGGTCGATGGTATTATGAAGAAAGTGTCGCTGAATGTGGTTAAGTATGAGCGCTATATGCAGTTGCAGCGCGAGGCAAACGAGAAGGATCACTACATTAATTCGTTAAGCGACAAGAGCATGTATCTAGAAGGAGTCTTAATGGTTAAGGAGGCACGCATCGCTGAGCTTATGGAGCAGCTAGGAATACTTTCGGTGAGCATACTATGTAGGCAACCAACGATCAACCTCATCGATGATGATGATCCTGATAACAGCGACCGCACACTTTTGAGGATGCGACCACAAATGAATAGTATTCACGACAACCCGGATGCGACCAACTAGAATGCAGATGAAGAAACTACTAACGGAAACCACAACCATGGGTAAGTGAAACTTTTGGCCGTGACACAAATTCTAAATATATTGCAGTCTTTCAGCTTCTCTCTCGTTTAATCAGCATTTGATGGAGAATACTAAAGATGGAAGACCTACTAAGACTTCTTTTGATGGAACTTTGAAGTTTATCTTACTATTTACGTATATTTTTTTTACCAACATACTTTTGGCGTTATCATTGAACTGATAAAAAATCTAAATCTTGCCGTTCGAATCAAAGCACACTCTTATCGTTAATGAGTTTCTTTTTTGTTTTGGGGGGAGGGTAATTGTCCCCTTTACGAATATGGATAGCGGAATCATATGATAAAGTAGATATACGAAACAACTGGTTCATACAGTCAGAAGAAGGTGAAAGTCATACTTAGCGATAAATCAAGTTTTTTTTTCTGGCCACTTTCTTATCTTCTCCTTAATGTCTTCTTTTCATCTTTTCTCTGCTTTCCTTGCAATATGCTATCGTTGTAACCGCTTATTCTCTCTTCTAACAACACGCTACTCTTCAGTTTGCTCAATATGCATTTGAAGAACAATTGCACATTTGTCAAATAAATATAAAAGCAACGATCTCATAAGGTTTCTGTTAATCTATGATTCCGGAATTTAAAAGTTTCCTTTAAATTATCTTACAAATTTCATCTGAAAAATCATTATGCTATACAACTCCTTCCTAAATTATTTCTCCAACTGGTACGACGTTTGAATATAATATGTAGCTAGATAAATACTGAATTACATAATCTTTTGTATTTGAAAAAAAGGGTGTAATAAAGTGAAATATATAAAAAAAAAGTGGAACTCAAAATGGTCTTAACATTTTGTAATTCAGCAATGGCGGTTGGGAATTGGGAAATATAGTCTTACAGCTTACCTGAATCTGTGAGGCATGTAGATCCATGGTTATAATGTGATCCGCTCCTGCCACTGATAGCATATTTGCGACCAATTTCGCCGAGATGGGCGCACGGCTCTGTGCATGGGCCAGCGTAGAAAGAAAAGATTATAGTTTAACATTAGGCATTTAGTGGATAAATTTGTATAAATATAATTCTTATGAATGTAGCAATGATTTGACACACAATAGATAGGGCATTTTTAATTTCAATCTGTTTCAAATGAAATTCCTATCTATTCTGTGTTATAAATATTGCAGCTGCGCAATGTAAGAAAATCATGAAATTAATTTAATAAGAACATGGATGTAAACAAGTAAAATATCAAAATTAACTTTGCAATATAATAGACAAAAAAACAGAGACAGAGATTGTGACAATTAGAACACATAAGACACAGGTGATAGATAGAAGTTGAATGAGAAACCCAATGAATGTGCAACGACCAAATGTTTACATACATAACATTTATATAGATATACATAGATATAGATAGTTACAACAATTTAGTTAAAGTGCAAAGAAAAGTAAACAGTTTTTCGCTTGACTTTAGTTCGAATTGGTGATTTGTGATTTTGATGCTGAAGCTGAATCTGAAACTGAATCTGAATTGGAATCGGTATCTGATGGTTTCAAAAGACAGAGATGAGCACACAAGGACGAGACTCCAGTGAGAGCAGGCCACAAAAACACAATGAAGCTGTTACTTTGATGGTCCTCTTATCTTTGTCTGATCTATTTGTGATCGTCTTTGATTTAAACCAAACCCAAGCAAAAAAAATAACACGAAATGCCAAACAAACAAGGCACATGCAATCAAACAAAAGAAAAAGAAAACACATCAAACTTTCTTTCTCAGCGATTTAAGGTCTATTTGAGACGGAAGGAACTGGAAGGGATTGGAATTGGAATAAATATGTGTATTGCTTGGAATGGGACAACTCAAACAAAACACAACGCCATAACAGAAAGAAAAATATTCCAACAAAATAAAATAAACGTATGTTTCGTCTTTTTAAATTAAAGCAATTCTTGTTTTTTTTTTTAATTTATTTTTAAATTCACTAAAAATAATGCCTAAGCCAAAAAAAAAAGAAATTCTTAGACACGGCTGTTAGACCACAAAAAGAAGAACTACTCACAGTATATTGCTTGGCTGAAAACTCCTAAAATACACACACACAGTATTTTCATGGTGTTCATTTTGATTTTGGTTTTATGTAGTTTAGTTTAGTTTATTATAATATTGTTGTGTTGAGAGTATAAAAAGAAAAGAAAAAAAAGAAAGAAAAACAGAAAAGTTCAGAGTTGTTTTTGGTTTAAAGTTTTTGTTGCAACAAAACAAATGAGAGTTTAAATTAAAAAAGTACACTGGAGAGAGAGGGTATGTTTACTTTGAAGGTTTTGTTTTGGGTTAGTTAGAAAATTTAAGTTAAAATTTTGCAAAAGGTGTCAAAAGTCTTGTTAAGCTTCGTAAAGTAGGTTAAGGTTGCCCCAAATTTAATTTTTGCCCAGATTTAAATTTTGTTGCAGTGGTGTAAACAGCAGTTGAGGTTATTAAAGATGCAACACAGAAACAATACATTTTCATTACTGAGAGAAATGTATCAAAAATGTAAAGGTTCTTTTGATACAGTGAGGCTTTAGAAAGTCGGCTCAGTTTAATCTTGATGGCTTTGTTAATAATAAAAAATGCAGATTGTAGCATCAGGGGTTCAAAAACCCAGAAGATTCAGTTGGGAAACAAAATATCATTAATTTTTTTTTAATTTTTTTAATTAAAGTTCTCATTGAACTTTTGTGATGTTTGAATATAAACGACTCATGATTTCAACAAGTGGGAGCAAGCCCAAGAAAATGTAAATTTTGTTGACCGAAATCTATAGCTTGCAAAGTCAATGGAAACATTATTTAGCACAAATATTTACAATTTCCACACATCAAATTCGCAAATTAAACAATCCTATAGTATATAGCAACAAACTCATTTCGAGTTCAATGCAATTGCAATTGTAGATTATTGCCTGCACTTCTCTATCAGTTACAAATAAAATAAAATATAAATGTGCAAAATATTTGTGCAGCTACATAACCCCTGGAGTTCAAAACGCGCATAACAACAGATTCCACAATCAGGCTCTGACGCCAAAACAGGCGATGACGTGTTGCGCATTTTCAATGTGTTATCAATTGGAAAATTCTATGAAAAATAATAAATAGACTAAATGATATCTCAAATTGTTTCCTGTTGCCAGGTCTTAAATATTTACTCTTCTTATCAATCTGTAACTAAATGTGCAAGATCATAGGAGAATATAATTAATAACAGCAAGAACAGCACTAAAAACATCAACTACAACTACATTGATCACAGCAGACATACATACAGAACAAACATACATACAAACAAAATACAGCACATATGACATGAAAAGTTGACAAACGAGAGGAAACGGCGAAATAAAAACAAATATATATAAATTTGTTAATAAACAATCTAAATTTTTGTAGTTTGTATATGAAATATTATAATTATCTTGCCATAAGGCAGAGCAAAAGAAAAGGAAAAGGAAAGCTATATCTTCGGTTAAACCGAAGCTTACATACCCTTGCAGATAAGTGTATACAAGTCCCAATTCGACAGATGGCGACTTATTATAAATAGTACATCCTTCGTCAACATGAGCGGGACACTAAAAACTTGACACTCAGATTGTATATGGCCAAATTTTTATACAAGATATGGTTCATGGTCTAGCCGCTCACTAAGCCATTTTGCAATAGTCCAACTACAAATGGACCAAAATGTAGGTCACAAATTGTATGGAGGCTAGCGGAGAACTGTTCTTTCCTGGACGCCTAACTATTGGATCGATCGCCACGCAATTTTTACAGCATACTTATTGCGGCCTGGGGATGATCAGCTGCTATAGAAAGCCCAATATATCGATAGTCGATAATTATAGATATTCAACGTTTTCTGTTGTTAAAAGGTGAGCTATTATATCGATATATGGATAATTCGATACATCGATATATATCGTTTGACTGACTGGGCCTCAACGCAAATCCCAAACAATAAGCGTTAGTCAGCAGCCCTAGAACAATTGCATGTTAAAATGCTGGTGCGTCAGAGTCATAAGAATCTTCTGATCTTCTGATAAAATATACACTTAATCATGCTATGGACGGACATACATATATTTAAACATATAATTCAATCTGCAGGGGCAACTAAAAAAAAATACAAAATGTAAAAAATTGAAAAACAAAATAGACAATCAAAGGATTTGTGGAAAATTTTGTCTTACCAATATGTAACAAAGTTGTCAACGGATTATAAAACATGTTATATATTTGTCTATTTGTTTGAAAGCCATTTCAGATTATTCAGTTAGTTTCGACATGCAGTACGTGTATTAAAACATTTAAGACAAAAAGCTAACACTCTTTTTCGATATTTTATTTTTATATTTTCGATTTTTTGTACAAAGCTTAAATGTCCGAAATCAGGCTCCCATGTGTAGGTTAATATTTTGCCACGATTAAAGCCAAAGATTTGAAAAGCTGAAGTTGTTGTTTTTGAATAATGAGCTGAGAGGCGGCATGAGTTTTGTTAAGTATTTTTTTTTTTAGTTTTGAGACGAAAATAAATGTCCATAGTTTTTGCCCGAGAGAAACAGAAAAACAAATTTGAAAATTATAAACAACAATTTCCCAGACGAGTATAAAGGTGTGTGAATAGAGCATGTGAGTTGTTTATTGTATTTGTGTGGTGGTGTTTTAATAGTTTGCTATAAGAAGTACGAGTAAATACCCTAAATTTCCAATCGTAGTTTTTCTTGGCAAGTTTCTTGCCATCGTCTTTCTCCTCACCGTTCGGCAACTAGAGTAGGATAGATAGAGATACATATATACACACACACACACGGAGGGCGACAGCGCGACAAAAGAGGAAGGAGGGACAGAGTTGGTAGAGAAAGCGTGGCGAGGCGGGCCGAGGCGGGGCGGGGCGAGGCGAGGCGAGACATCGTAGCATTTAGTGGGGGGAAGAAGGTATACCAAAAGTAGAATAAAAAATACGTCGGCATAAAAATAATTAATCAAATTATATGTATAAATCACATTATAAGTAGTACAACTATATAGGTATTATTTAATGCCAAAATTTTCCACATTTTCCAATGTTCTACTAATTTCATAATTTTGATATTTTATCTTTTGTTTTCGAAAATTTAAACAATAATTTAAAAAAAAAAATGTATATGTATATTCAAAATGCATAGATAACACACACAGAGGGGAAATATAATTTATATATCATTGAATAATAATTGTATAAGAATATATATATTTAGTTATTAACATTAATCACTGTAGTTTCTTTGGTTAAATGTTGTAAAGCAGCCTCAAGCAAGAAATCAATCAAATGTTTATAGTTTGCACTAGTTTACTATTATTGTGTGTGTGTCGTTTTAAGTTTTATTAAGTTTTCCAATTTTACTTTTGCATTTTTCTTTGCACGTGCCAAAAGTTACAAGAAGTACGTATGTATTAGTAGTTGGATTGGAAACTTACCTTATCTTTTTTGTCTTGGCGGGCATATGGAAAACAGGGGATCACAGCTGTAACACGAGAGGCTGATGCAATTTTGCAAGCGTTTATCATAATCAGCAGCTCCATTAAGTTGTCATTGATCTCGCCGGAACCAGACTGCACAATGTAAACATCTTCGCCACGCACTGACTCGCCGATTTCGACACTGCAATTGGATAATATTGGAGTAAAAAGAAACCCATAATGTTAAATGAGAAAATAAGCAATAAAAATTGTATACAAAAAGTGCATAAACAACATAATGTGAGGCGTCCTTCTTAAATTTCATTTATGTCAACATCTCCTACGTAAATATATACCTCAACTTATGCTGCTGACGTTCTTTGATAATACTGATACATATACGTACATATATAGAATGTACGTAAGTATATATTGACGCATCTAATATTGACCTAAGTTGCCATAAAGTCCACCACAAAAGAAACTGCAAACATTGCACGTTTTTGTTTTCAACCACTTCTACCTTCGCTCCTCTCAAAAAAAAAACATTGTTTTCTTTCATGTGGCTACATACACGGCGTATGCGCAATATTTGCAGTGACAGCAACGCTTAGATGACGCCAACAGCGCAGCAGCTAGCAGCAACAGCAACGTTTATGTTTATGTTTATGATTGATTTAAACTTTGACCGAATTTGTCATACTCTTTAATGAAGAGAGAGAGAGAGAGAGAGAGAGAGACAGAAAGCGTATTCTTAAAGTCGTTTAGTATTTATTGAAATTACACTGAATTCGTCTTCTGTTTGGAGCATGATTGTAAAAGAGATAGCTAGAACCCCCATGGAACCAACTTTTTTAATGAAGACAAAATTTTGTGGTCACCACTCGAGCCGTCTGTTGACCTAATTTTTATTCAGATTCTACAACTACAACTTATATAGATGGTTCAGATTTGACATACATATACTCCCCATAGTTTACTAACTTAATTTCCAAACATAGTCGTACTCTTAAAATGGATCAAAAGAAAGTTCTTTTACAAGTTCTTTTACATAAACTATAATGGAAGAAAATATTCCTTATGCTTCTTCCTATATAAACAATCTTAGAAACTTCAAAATCTTTTCATACACGAATACCTGATTAAGATTAGGGTATTTCATATTCGTTTGATAAACACTTCTTCCCCTTTGTCATTGGCCAGAATGAAAGGTTAATTTAATTACATTGGACACAAAGTATATGAAATATCGATTGACATAACCATAATTAATTGTTTCATATTGAGTGCTATCTGCTGTATATGGCGTTTCTGGGGGCGCCTATTTTCAATTTCAGTTGCCAATCGCGTGTCGCACACTCTACTCGAATTGTAGTAAAAATTTGGCTTATCAAAAACCAAAAAAAAAAAGCAAAAATACATTTGGACTGACTGCTATTTGTTATTGTTTTTCTTGTTTGCCTTTATTTTGGACTATCAGCTGTTTAGTGTTTGGTCTACGTTTAGCTTTGCATGTATGGTTTGGGCACATTAAGCATACGCAACGTTGTCGTTTTTCTACATGACTTCTTGCGACACTTGCATTCGGCATGAAATTAATGCATTTTTGAGACGATTGTTTGTAAATTTTTTGTCATTGGCCAAACACTTTCGCCGTCAACATTGTCGGGATGCCGCAACCCCGTACACTGGGCACGGGGTTGTGGGATTGTACAGTGAGAGAAATAGCTGTATGGTTCATAACATTTTTAAGTGTTCATAATTATCATTCAAATAAATCGAAGCCAAATGCAAACAGTTCCAGCTTTAATAAATATTTTTTTTTGTCAACAAAATCACAAGCTTTGTTTGGTATAAAAACATTTACATATTTCCCAGAATCTTCTAACATATTTGAAGTGATCATTCAAGAATATTTGTCTGAGTGTAGCATCATCCCAATGCTGGCCCATTGCCAGCTTGGTAGTTCACATTGTCTGCGTTGCCAGCTAAAGAAGCAGCAACAGCAGCAGCTGTTTTTCTTTGCACTGGCCGGCGTTTTTTGGCCAACAAATAGAATTTTTCTGTTTCTATATATAGGTTTTTTTTTTCATTTTATTTTAATTTCTGTTGTTTTCTTTTCGTTCACATATTTTTATCTACCTTTTTGTCTATAGTCTTCTTTTTTTTTGTCAGAAAAAAAGTCTTAAATGTCTATGTATATCTGATATAATGCAAACTTAAGCCTGATATCAACACATTATCTCTCAACAACAACATGTATTGACATTGGCTACGTATAGCTGGTTTTAAACCCATTTCATGGCACTTGTCTAGGGCTTATCAGATGTTCGCTGAGTTGCCAGCGCAATCTAAATCGGTTTCGCTTAACTTGGTACTGCTATCAGTAGATGTTGATGGGGACCCAAGACCGAGACCCACATACAAAAACACATCCATCAGTTGCAGGCAACTTTTTAAAAGCAGCTCGACTTATTGATGCCCAGGTGACCTTTCTGGGTCCGCACGCAAATTTCTTATCGATCAAACTTTTCATTACAAAATAAACAACAATAACAACAACTAAAGAATTGCTTTTGTAACTGACAGAGGACAGCCGAAGGTAGCTTTTCCGTGCTGGGACCTTCAAATTATTCCTCAGCCCCTTTGCTTTATGGGTTATTGAAAAATTGCATTGGCCTTTGGATGGGTGGGGTGGGGTTACGGATTTTTAAAGGTCATTTGTGGGTTTCGTATTTGGACTTGAAAAGTGTATTCAATAACTATGTGGTTATTTAAAATAAATACTATTATATTACTGTATCATATTATAGAAAAATATGTACCAATATGTAAAAATCTCAATTGATCAGCCGTACCACAATCTACCTTGCAGTATTATAAATTATTTTGAGTTACAGAAAAATGTATTTGTTTTCTAGGAATAAAAACCCAATTTTGTTTATGTTTTGCCAATCAAACTTTGTTTTCCCGTAAAACAAGGTCATCAATCCCATTTTCAGGATGGAGCAAGTGTTCGTTCTGTCGTGTTTCGCTTCAGCAGATTGAAATAAGCCTAGTCATAGACGTCTGTAAGTTTCATAATTCAGCACAAAGAAATTTATGAGATTAGCTTCTTATCTAAGTGGGGTAAAACTGTGAACAAAAAAAAACGAGATGGAAACCACTTAGATCGCACCACCAAGTTTAATCTGAAACTTCTATAGAAACCTACGAACAGTTTTAAGAAAATATTTATGAAAATTTGTATTTTTTTATACCCCTGCCATGACATCATTGACATTCCATTTTTAATATTCATTCTAGGAAAAAATGCAACATGCATATTTTTCTAGGCAAACTATAGTATTTGTTTCTCATTTCTAAGACCATAAAGCTGGAAAAAAGTTTACATAGGATTCCTATTTCAATTCAAATAATCAATCGGACCGTTCTTTACCTATACACTGAGTTTTACTAAGAAAATGGGACTTGTTTATAAATATATCCCATGTAAGCTTCATAGCCGTGTAAGCAACAAATTATGTTTAAATCCAGATTGGATCAGTAACTGTATCATATAACTGGCTGTTAGCGATCACCTTTACTTTTAAGCCTACTCTACACAACTATATAATATATCTTAATAAAATAACAAATTTCTTAGAAAACATTTTTCCAAGTTTTTTATCTATAAATTGAGTAATTGTCAGCTAAATATGCTTGCCCTTCAAGCTTAATCGAAACCTTTCAACTTGATCTGCGAACTCAAATAATGCTCTCTGTATACAACAATAACAATGATGACAAACAACAACAAAATGTGTCAACCACTGTACAACACGTGGGTACTGGCCGTTCCGTTCAGTTTCAGTCAGTCAGCTGCAGCTGAGACTCGCAAAGAGAGCCACATTGAGAGAACATACGACCACAGACAGGCAGCAACAACATGTGGGGGCGTCTTTGTCGTTGGCAGCAGCGTTGGGGCTGGCTGTCAGTGGAGAGCCTCAACCGTTACGCTCACGCTTTTGCGGTTGCCCCGCTCTCTATCTCTGTCTGTGTCGGCTGTTGCTTAGCATACGAAAAACGTGACAGTGTCGTGTTGTGGTTCGTTCTGTCTCCCTTCGCCCTGATGTCTGGCGCTTTTAGGCAGTTTTGGAGTGCTGTTACCTGTGTGTGTGTGTATATGGCAAACTTGCGCGTATGC
This sequence comes from Hirtodrosophila duncani, assembly GCA_037043425.1. Lineage (NCBI taxonomy): Eukaryota > Metazoa > Arthropoda > Insecta > Diptera > Drosophilidae > Hirtodrosophila > Hirtodrosophila duncani. Next base: position 364,507 of record JBAMBM010000834.1, on the reverse strand, counting down.
GTAAAAGTGAGCATAACAAAAACACAAACACACGTGTAGGCCTACATACATACAGAGCCGTATCATGTCAAAAAGCTTAGCGCGCATTATAACCTCTATTTTACTTTCTTTCATTTATTTGCCTTGCTGCCTCTTCCTAATTGTTAGCTAATTTTTTCTTTTTAGTATTATTAAAATATTTTGCAGGCGCACTGGTGTCAAGTTGATAAGGCTCCACATAGTATTTTTATTTGTTGTTGTTTTTTGTTGTTGTTGTTATGGCAGCCAGCAGCTGACTGAGAGCTGTGTGAGTGTGCGTGTGTGTGGAGCCGCCGCAAACTGCCTGAGACAAGACATGAGACGGACACTCACACAGGCATGTATGCTAATTTAATTAAAAATAATAAAAAAAAGTTAATTTTTATATTTCATAAATTTAACGTTTTTCCTACGACACGCGACATTGGCAATGTGGCCAGAGTGGTATTTCGTTTGAATGTGCGTGTATGAATCCCACATACATGCACGCATACACACACGGACATGTACACACATACATATTATACGGTGTACAGTCCACTTGTTAAATCAATAAAAATACAAAAAAAAAAAGGTAAAAATAAATAAAAAGCAAACAAGCAAAAGACAAACTAAAACAAAAAGACCTTAAAAATGCAGCAAATAAATGAAAATTTAATTAAAAAATAGAGAAAAGCTAAAATAAACAATGACAACTGAGAGAGAATGCGCCCGCCAATGGCAACTCACGAATGTCAAGGACCGTGACCGTATACGACCGCTGCACATGTCACTTCTATAATACATTTTTTTTTTTAATAATTATTCATATTCTTTTCGAACATTTTAACACTTTAATTTTTGCTTTGCACACAGGTTTTTAACACATTTTCATTGTTAATTTTTCACACTTTTCATTATGTTGTTGTTTGCATGGTTTTGGTTGGGATTCTCTGGTTTGCGCTACTTACCATGTTTCCAAATTGCTGAACTTCTTGGTCACCACCTTGCCCAGATCAATGCCAAGGCGATCGACAATGCGCTGTGCCAAATCCGGATGCGAGGTGCCCGAAAACACTTTAATGTTTGGCATTCTGGAGTGTATTAGATTTAAACAACCAGCCTGTTTCTCCAAATTGTCTCGGATCAAACTTCTAGCGCGTATCGGATTAGCAGAACGTACTGGCATCACACAATCTACGAGTACAAGTTTTTATTATAAAAAATTCCTTTTTTTTGCAAAACAGCGCGACTGAGCGCAGCGGCGGAGGCAGCGACATTGCCTGAGTGTGTGTGCGAGAGAGGGAGAGAGAAAGCAGTGTAAATGAGCGGGATTCGCTCACATGTAAGCAACATGACAGCTGCAATATTTTTTGGCGCCCGCTCTGTCTCTCAATTCACGCTCACGCTCACGACAAAACGCCAATATTCATTCATATTCATACACTGCGGGTACGCAATGTTGATACGATACCGACGTCGGCAGCGCCGAAAGCTTTGCTTTGCGTATGTATGAGAGAGAGCAGCAGCAACAGCCACCCCGCAGCATATAGGGCCTGCCATGTGATTTTCTTTTTGACATATTACGACGACGACCTGTGTGATGGTGAGCATAGACTGAGGGAGTAAGAAAGAGCATAAGCTATATGGCCAGACTGTTGCGTTTTTATACTCGTACTCTAGTTGAAAAAGTATTTTTGTATTATCGAGATGGCCACAGGATTGAGACTGGACTTATGATGATCGTAAACAGAATTATCCAGCAAAAATCCATGAAAAAGTTAATTTTTTCTGTGTGAACGCGTTTTTTGTGAGTGAGAAGTGAATTTTTTAAAGTAAAAAGCCAATTGTTTTTCAAAACCAAAAGCTTATCTTACGAATATCCTTTGCTTAATGGCTTGATCTGGCAACATGCTTACTTAAACAAACTCTCAAAGCTCTTGTCTCTTTGCTCTCTCAGGCGTTGCATGCAAATAGGCGCCCGCCAAAAACACACACACACACTCAAGCAATTAAAGCTTGCAACTAACGACGCACAAGCCGAACAGCTGTTCGCGCAGTTAGGGGTTGGGTGGGTAGGATGAATGCTTAGGCAAAAGTTGCCACGAAATGGCCATGAAAAATACAGACACACACATACAAATACAGGAAACATGCACTTAGTATAATATTACGCACCATTTTGGTCGAGCTCAGTGCATTTCTTATCAGGCATAATGTGTTTGAGGCAAACGAAAACTGTTAAAGATATGCACTGTCTCTTGTTTTTGCCAGATTTTTTGCGGTTGTCAGTTGTAAACGCTTAAAACACGACTGTGACTGAGCACAAACTATATGTTGGACTTTCAGTGGCTTAGTTTTTGAAGTGTATATATATTTATTACATAGACGAGACCCTTAGAAAATCGAAACAGATAGTACAGATTCAAAGTCGGCAGCGGAGCAGAGCCGCAGAACAGCAGCAGCAACAGCGACAGCCGTGAGCGAGCAAATGAAACTGAGCGTACGTACAACTAGGCGTATGCGTTTATCGCACACACGCACACAATTGCAAGCATATGTGTACATTGTGTGTGAGCTGTGTGAAAGAGAGGGACTGCTAACAGTGGCTGCCACATAAGCTTTCAAAGCTGCCACAGACAGCTGTTTCGATACTACTGCTGCATGGCCACGTGTGAGTTGACGTAGGTCTACAAGTTTTATTGCATTTTAATTGCTTGGCTGATTTCTTTGATGCTAATGATGCAGGGCTAATGATGCAGGGAAGCTCCCTTTGCCATCTGTCCTGTTCAGTCTCTGTCTGCCTACACTGTGTGTGTGTGAGTGTGTGTTATACCCTACACTAAAAAGGTATTATAATGAGAAAAAATAGTCGTTACCTTATAGATGAAATGTACAGGGGTTGGGCCGTTGCCTCTCCCCCTATAAATCGGGTTTCAGTATAAACTGACTATAAATTTACCTAATGGTACGGAATATATAGTGATTTTGGCTCCCCTTGGTTCGTCTGGCCTTCTCTCCCCCCTTTGGACAAAGCTGGCTACGCCCTTATAAACAGGATTGAATATCGAAAAAGTGTCTCACTCTAGAGACACTTTTCAGATAGCACAAACTGCTGAATCAGCGAAGCTTGGACTTCAGTATACAAATATACCTTTTCCTAAAGTTAATCCTTAAAAATTGTGCAGATTAGACTAAAAAAATCTTAAATTTGAGTTATGCGCTCTCAGCAAAAGACTTAATTTCACAAACTAAGCGGAAGCGGTACACGTTTAAGTTTAGCCCAAACTTCCACAAACGATATCAAAGCGTGGGTATGTTCTGTCGGGCTTACTGCTCTATATATTATATTCAGACGAACTTTCAAATTCCATATCAACATCTCTGCTCTTAAGAGCATAAAAGCTTCGTCAATGATACAGCTACAATGGCGTCCTATTTGTTTGATTTATCTGATCATTTGAGGGGCTCGTCTCGCCTATATGCTCTTCTTCTACCTCTACCTCATTCTCATCTTCTGCTTCTTCTTCTTTTTGCGCCGACTGTACTTGCCAGCGTCGCTATTTATCACATTGTTTTTCGTTGTCTAAATTTAAATGAACTAAAGCTTCTCGTACAAAGGCTAAGATGCTTAAATTGCTGACGCAAATATATTACTTTCCCAGAGTTTTGCTTGACGCAAATGCCATTTTTGCATTGTTGACGCGGCGAAGGTAAGGACCAGGAACGGTGGTATCTGAAGCCTGAGCCACCACCACGTGCCCGTAGCCAATGTGTGTTGATATTAACATGCTGAGTCGCACGTTTTTGCTATATGAAAACAAAACAAAAAAAAAACGAGGCACAAACACACACACACACCCGGACACTCATTCAATGAACGTACCTCTCTACATACATACATTCATATTCATTTAAGAGGAATTGTTGCACAACTTACTTGAAACATGTGCTCTTGCAAGAGGTGTCGTCAAATTAAACTTGGAGGAATTAAATACAAATAAATTGTAGTTTACTTTTATTTATCAAGCTTTAAATTTACTTTTTAAACAACACTCACTATACACTCTATATGCAGCCGCTTCTACGAAAATGTAAAAGCTGAATAAACTGGTTGAGCATTCAGAAGCGATGACGATGCCAAAGTTTTAAAGTTTCAGCAGACGCATACTGAATGAATGAGAGAGCAGAGCATGGAGCGCTGGAGAAACTGAGTAAGTGATTGACTGAGAGCGGCCGTAACCGGCAAATGTCAGCGATTTTTGTTGGAACCAAAGCGAAGGAAAACCCAACAAAAACAAGTACGAATGCTATAGTCGAGATTCCGGCTATAAGATACTCGTTCTCTTTATTTACACTCGGAAGAATGCAACGCTTTTTGATTGTTTTTTTTTTGTGGTTGATGTTTTTTAACGATTTTGTTTACAATTATTATCTGATCTTAATAAAATTTGGCAAATCGGTAGATTATGTGGTAATACATATACAAACTATATGCTTTAAGATGTTAGGAGATATAAGGTTTTCATCAATGTGCGTGGCCGGGAGGGGGCGTAATTCTGACGCCCCAAAAGGGGAGTCTACATACCAAATTTGGCTCTTATAGTCTCCGAGATCTAGGTGTTCATACGGATACGGATGGACAGACGGACATGGCTAGATCGACTCGGCTGTTGATGCTGATCAAGAATATATATATACTTTATGGATGCATCATAATTAGTGACAGTACAATTCCCGATATCGTGCGTTGAAAATCGACAATTCGCAATTCGCTTCGCTAACGGGACATCAGCACAAGTATAAAACACAGCAAGCAGATTAAATTTTAAGCATTTCCATTGCGAACTTGTAAAATGTCTTCCAAGCCAACGATATTTACATGGCTTTTACATTGGATTCTGTTCTGTGTCATTGTGTATGTGAACTTGGCACCGTTACCCGAAAAAGATTGGTGGGGCCGTGAGTATTACCTATAACGCTGTATGCACCTATTCATTGAAAGACACGTATTCCCTCTGATATTTTCAGGTCGAGCTCCAGCTTGTCCAAGATATTATTGGAGAAATTGGTCCGGACAGGGCTATTGGTGGAAGCGTCATATGTGCAACCCATGGCCGGTCCCATGGCCAAGACATTTTTAATAATTTCAAATTGCAAATGATCCTTGACATTTGGAACCGCATAACTACATAATAATAATCCGTATGAAAAGCTGAGTTAATTTATATTTGTTTATGAGTTTTAAAGCGATTCAGGCAAGTTATTGGAATGCAATATCGTCCCAATCACGATGCTTCGGCTTAACTTGCTCGGTTGAAGATGAAGAACCATCAAAGTCTATCATAGGCGATAGACCGACTAGTGTGGATGCAGTAATGCATATGAGTGTTTCAGAAATTGTTTGAAGCGTATTAAAATGTATATCGAGGACAATATAAACATGTAAGAACGCTTAGCTTACTCGGCAGTCAAGTGTCCTGCAGCAAGTAAGTTTCTTCTATATCAAATTTAGTTTATTTTTTCAAAAGCTTACATGATATAGCAGCCCGATCCAGATCCAATTCGGTCTACGAACACAGAGGTTGGATTCTAGGACACATGTAACCCGAGTTTGGTTCCATTTAAAATTAATAAATCTGATATATAAAAAGCAAATCCTCAAATAACTAAATGCACATGTACTTCTTATTAATGTATTCATAGTTATGTTTTGTGGGTTGTGTTTCAAGCTCGAGCCACATGAGAGAGTTGGTTGTGTTGGACACGTTTTGTTTTCAAGCTTTATTTTGACTTTTAATTTATTTGTTCTTCTTCTTGTCTGCAAAACGTGAATGAATACTATTTATGTATGTATGTGTAGCTCGTGTGCGTAGGAAGCATAATTAGCGATCTTCTATTATTTCCATAGCTGTTGCTAGGCAGAGACACACAAGTCGAGCCTTAGGAGTTCTACAATTTTTACAATAAGACGCAAAACCAGTTTCATATTCATATTTCAATATCAACCTCCAGTTTCTTATTCAGACCAAGGCCAAGGGTAGGCGTAATAGAAGAATCTTAACTAAGGTTAATAATAGATATAGAAACACGCAATGGAAAATAACTTTGCCGCTGCTGCGCACGATATTATGGATTGATGATATTAGTGTTAAATGAGTTCAGGTCATTTTGAACAATTTGTGGATTTCTAAAACTTCTGAAATTGTTGATATTAAGATACAAACGGGTGGTAAGGGGCGGGGTTTGATTTCCGGAAATCTTTAGATAATTGGAAAAATGAAAATGCAAACACTTGAATTTATAGGTTCATTTGTATTTTGAGGTGTTTAAGGTTCCCGATATCGTGCGTTGAAAATCGACAATTCGCAATTCGCTTCGCTAACGGGACATCAGCACAAGTATAAAACACAGCAAGCAGATTAAATTTTAAGCATTTCCATTGCGAACTTGTAAAATGTCTTCCAAGCCAACGATATTTACATGGCTTTTACATTGGATTCTGTTCTGTGTCATTGTGTACGTGAACTTGGCACCGTTACCCGAAAAAGATTGGTGGGGCCGTGAGTATTACCTATAACGCTGCATGCACCTATTCATTGAAAGACACGTATTCCCTCTGATATTTTCAGGTCAAATAGCTTGTCCAAGTTATTATTATAGAAGATATAATTGGTCCGAATCAAACGCATATGGCTATTGGTGGAAGCGTCATATGTGCAACCCATGGCCGGCCCCATGGCCAAGACATTTTTAATAATTTCAAATTGCAAATGATCCTTGACATTTGGAACCGCATAACTACATAATAATAATGCGTATGAAAAGCTGAGTTAATTTATATTTGTTTATGAGTTTTAAAGCGATTCAGGCAAGTTATTGGAATGCAATATCGTCCCAATCACGATGCTTCGGCTTAACTTGCTCGGTTTGACTTCTGCGTCGATGTGTTTTTTGGTGATGAAGAACCATCGAAGTCTATCATAGGCGATAGACCCACTAGTGTGGATGCAGTAATGTTTGAAGCGTATTAAAATGTATATCGAGGACAATATAAACATGTAAGAACGCTTAGCTTACTCGGCAGTCAAGTGTCCTGCAGCAAGTAAGTTTCTTCTATATCAAATTTAGTTTATTTTTTCAAAAGCTTACATGATATAGCAGCCCGATCCAGATCCAATTCGGTCTACGAACACAGAGGTTGGATTCTAGGACACATGTAACCCGAGTTTGGTTCCATTTAAAATTAATAAATCTGATATATAAAAAGCAAATCCTCAAATAACTAAATGCACATGTACTTCTTATTAATGTATTCATAGTTATGTTTTCTGGGTTGTTTTTCAAGCTCGAGCCACATGAGAGAGTTGATTGTGTTGGACACGTTTTGTTTTCAAGCTTTATTTTGACTTTTAATTTATTTGTTGTTCTTCTTGTCTGCAAAACGTGAATGAATACTATTTATGTATGTATGTATGTGTAGCTCGTGTGCGTAGGAAGCATAATTAGCGATCTTCTATTATTTGGAAATAGATACAAACGGGTGGTAAGGGGCGGGGTTTGATTTCCGGAAATCTTTAGATAATTGAATTTATAGGTTCATTTGTATTTTGAGGTGTTTAAGGTTCAACAACAGTGAGTGCTAATTGCTGTGAGATTTGCAAACATCATTTGCTACATTTCAAACCTAGAAAGCCTTTCAAATTTGTATTTAACGATTTAATCACGACTGAGTCACGATATTGTACAAACTATAACAATCTTTTTTACCCTATCTATTTTAGTCCTAGTTTTAAATATAACAAGAAAGCTTTCATACCCTTGCAGATTCCCTTGCTTTTAAAAATGCCCCGTTCCAAATTTGGTTTAATTCGGATAAAAAACAAAATAGGGGTTCGGTATATAAGAGGTAAATCCGAAACGGATCTATAGGAAATAGCGATCCGATCTGGATCATCTTTGGTCAGCAGTCGTAGGGGCTTCTAAAACTGACATTTACTAAATTTGGTTCAATTTGGATAAAAAAAAAAACATCCAATTTTGCTGTACTAAGAGTTCATTCCGAATCGATCGATTATATGGGAGCTATATGGTATAGTGGTCAGATTGGGATTTTGACATATGATCAGCTTACAGCAAAAGGAAGTCTATGGTAATTTCATTTCGATAGCTCTACAACTGAGAGATTAGTTTGCATAGAAACAGACGGACATGGCTACATCGACCCGGCTTGTCATGCTGGTGAAGAATATATATACTTTATTGGGTCGGGACAAAATTATAACACCCTCTGCAAGGGTATAAAAATCCTTTGTAAATCACAAAACATGAAACATTTTCAAAAATTTCTTCAACCGCGAGCAGTGTTAGAAAAGCAGTGTTATCGACTATTATCGTTATCGATAAGGGAACAAAATAAAAATACCAGCAAATCTAGCAGCACACACAAAATATTATGAGAGCTCAAATATGGTCACACACATTCATATTACAGGCAATAAAAAATATAAATATATACATCAGTCAGTTTAAGAAATCAGAATTTACTGAAACGTTTTGTTTTGTTTTTGTGTGTGCTGGTTGTTTTTTCCCCCTATTCCCCAAAATAAAATTTAGAAACACAATACGAACGAGAGAGCAGCCAGAAAAAAGCTGCTCACTTTGCGCAAAGCAAACCAAAATAGAGATCTAGAGAATAGCAGAAGTAGTGGAAGTAGCAGAAGTAGCAACACAATCATCATGGCGAATATGGCAGTATCACGCATCAAGCGCGAATTTAAAGAAGTAATGCGCAGCGAGGAGGTAAGTACAGGGGCAGACCCATATGGGGGAGGGGAATAGGTGTAGCAGGACTTGCCGTATTTGATTGCACCACCAGCCAGCTCCAGCTGTGGAGTTGGAGTTGCTCTTTTTGGCGCGCATGCCACCGGCACCTTAACTGTAGCGGTGTGGTAACAGGAATAGTAAGACTTACCCTCAGCAGTGGCAGTGTCGCCAGCGGCGGCAGCAGCTATATTGTCGCACTTGGGCTCCATTTTGGGCACGCGTCGCCACATCGGGAATCTGGAATTGGGCTGCTTGCGTTGCATGATTGCACTGGGAATCTGTGGCTTTGATAAAGATAGAACACCAAATTTGTATGATTAACTTTGTTTCTGACTATTTTCTCACAGATTGTGCAGTGTTCCATCAAAATAGAGCTTGTCAATGATAGCTGGACGGAGTTGCGCGGCGAAATAGCTGGACCCCCGGATACACCCTATGAGGGCGGCAAATTTGTGCTGGAAATCAAAGTGCCCGAAACATATCCATTCAATCCACCAAAGGTAAGCAAACACCATAAGCCAAAAGCAAACAGGTCAACGTTGTTTCAAATTCCGAAATGAGATCAACATAATCATCTAATGAATTTAGAGATTCCAGCAAATTAGAGGGTAAGTTATTGAGTGCTCTTCTCCAGATAGGTCGGAGAGTTTGATTTCAGAATATCGGAGTTCGGAACATGCTTGAACAGCTCTAATATGGCTAATACTTGATTCACTGCTGATCCTCTACTGCTTTCGCACAGGTACGCTTTATAACACGCATCTGGCATCCAAATATATCCTCCGTGACTGGAGCCATTTGTCTGGATATACTCAAGGACAATTGGGCAGCAGCCATGACATTGCGCACTGTCCTTCTATCGCTGCAGGCTTTGCTGGCCGCCGCTGAGCCAGATGATCCGCAGGACGCTGTGGTGGCCTATCAGTTCAAGGATAAGCATGAACTATTTCTGCTGACTGCCAAACACTGGACAAATGCATATGCGGGCGGACCGCACACCTTTCCCGATTGTGATTCAAAGATTCAGTGTCTCAAGGATATGGGCATTGATGAGCATGATGCGCGCGCTGTGCTTTCCAAGGAGAACTGGAATTTGGAAAAGGCCACAGAGTGCCTATTCAGTTAGCTTGCTGCAACAACAACTACAACACAACAACATCAACAGCGAAAACAACACTAACGGCGTTTCAGCGTAACACTTCAAATTCAGTTGAGGATTATATATCCAGATCCAGCTCACACAACAAATCAACCAACACGTGCACACTGCAATCATTTTTGGCTTACTCAAAATTTTCGTTTCAAATTAACAAATTTACAAATTAGGAGCAATCGCAGCCGCTGACGCACTTGGGCCATCCAAGCTTCATCAAGCAATTAATATGATACCCTTCCCACTTGAAGTTGTCTAAGTGCAAACTGCTACTCTAAGAACAACAACACAAAAATGAACATCCACACCTAAGTTAATGTAAATTGTTGTTTTTCTTTTTTTGCCAAATTATGTTCTTTATGTAATTTATGTAATATTTTCTTTAGTTTTATGTTTAATCTGCATGGTTCCGCAGCCTGCTGCTGGTTGAGCCAATGCATGGGCCAGGATCCATGCAGCGCGTCACCCCCTAAACCTGCTCCCATCCCCAATCCTGCTGCTGCAGCCACCTTGTGTCCTTAAAAGAGCCCATGGTTCCGTTTCGCATTTAAAGTTTGACATTTTGCTTCCTTTCTATCTATTATGCTCCAAATACAAAATTATAAATAATAAATTAATGATTTTTGAAATTTTAAAAAGTATACTATAATTAAACAGAATCTTTGTAAATTGCGTTAAGTTAAAAAATAAAGAATTATTAAGAAATGATTAATGCTTTTTTTATTTGATTTCCAGGTTCGATCGCAATTTCAAACACTTACGACACACGACCTTTGAAGCCATTGAAGCCTTCATCCTCGAGGCAAATGTTCTATTGGAACGAAGCATGAGTTCACCTAATTCACATTTGTATTTCGAGCAGTGCGTGCAAGGGAGAAGCACACCAATACGCTGAAAGCTTATGGCCAAACTCTTTGTGCGAAGCTCTAACCTACCACCTACTTACTTCCCTCTCTAACCCTATTTCATGTTTCCAGTTTCTCTCTCCTGCTCGTCTCCTCCCTTTAATCTCCGTCTTATTTCTGTGTCAGTCCTATCCTTTCTCATCTCACTATTTGCTGTTCCTCTTTCCGTCCTTTCTATTTCTTCACCGTCTTTGCTTTGCCCAGTCTCTATGTTTCTGTATTTCGAGCAGTGCATGCACGAGAGAAGCACACCAATGCGGTGAAAGTTGTGGACCGCTTTGTGCTTGACAACCTTAACCTTACCCTACCCTACCTCCTTCCTTATCTACAGTTAACTGGTTTCTTTGTTTTTTTTGGCAAGATTCCAATCAGGTAGTCATTTTTGGTTCAAATATTACTGATCGGCAGACGAATCGTTATCTATCCGTTTGTAAGTTTCCCTCCCCTTGAATCCGTTTATGTAATTGTTTATTTAAACAGTTCTACATTTGTTGCTAAACATTTGTTGCTAAACATTTCCATCTACAAATTGTTGCTAAGGATTAATGCTTTAAATATTTGATAATATGCAGTAGTTGCTCCTTCTATTTATGCTTCTGCTTGGACATAAGCGATGTAGCAGAAGCACCAGCTCCGCCCATTATGTTGGCGCCCAGGGTGAGGGTGTTGCTGCTGCTGCTGCTGACAAGGGCAGTGGCCCCACTTCCAGGATTGCTGCACTGGACATTGTGGGTGGTGTGACGCTGCTTGAGCATTTCCTTCCACTCGCTCTCCAAACGCACATATGTGCCGCCCAGGGGTTGGGCACTCTGCTGTACCATCAACTGACACTGATCCGCGCCAGTTGTCTTCTTGGTCACATAGCTGGCCACCTGCTTCATGATCTTCTCCTCAAAGTCACGCTGATGGTCCTGATTGCTGCGAGCGGACAGCTCGCCGGACCAAAAGCGGCCCGAGACCTCGGTGGGGCTGAGTGCGGAGTTGTTAATGGGTTAATCCATGGTAGCATAATACTTACCGCTTGCGTGACTTCTTGCCACGTGCCTTTCGCGGTGGTGGCCGATGTTCCGACTCGCAGCCATCGCTGCTGGAGCTGTAATCATCATCCAGCACCAGGTTACGATTGCGCAGCCTTGGACGCAGGTTGCGTCCGTCATCCTCGCTGGTGGAGGTCGTTTCCGAGTCCGTGCTGGTGTCCATTTGGTAGCGAGAACTATGCGCAGCGCGCATCCTGCGGCTCACCCGATGATTGGTCACTGCGGTACAAGGATTAAAAGAGAGAAGAGAGCAGTTATCAGAGGCTTGTCCATCGTCTTCCCCATCCCCAGCCCGGGTCAACACACTATCCATGCAAAGTTGCGGCAGCAGGCCCTGCCGACAACGCTGGGGCGTCAGCGAGATGCCCAGCCAACTGGGGCTGATCTCTCCGGCAGCAGCGAGCTCCTGCATCCGTAACGGCGGCATCTCGCAAAGAGCATAGTTCTCGCCCACCAGCTGGGCAATGGCCAGAATGGCCCTTTCGCGATCCGTCTCCACGAGCACGCTGTGCTCCCGAAATTGGCAGCCCTGCAACAGGCAGGAAGACCATTAGCAGGAGTAGGAGGTAGGTAAAGAGTGGCGCCCTTACATTAGGTCCCGGCAGTGTCTCAAAGCGAAACGCCTGCTGCCCACAGCAGGGATAGCGTCCAGCGGGACCGGCATTGCCCACTGGGCCCAGAAAGTTGGGTGCCTCCGGGTGATAGCGACACCAGTTCATCTGGTACACCGGAAAGTGAGCCTCGCAGGTGCAGCAGTACAGATAATGACAGTGGCCCCACAGCTTCCAGTAGACCTTGCGCCACGACTTGAGCTCCTTGAAGAGCTGCATAATGTATATATTCAAATCCCAGTTGGGATCGCGCACATGGTGGCTCATCAGCTGGCCCCAGCGATTCAGTCGTATGTTGTTAGCAGTGCAGTTGACATAGGACTTCATGGTGTTCGTCACGCAGTTTAAGCAGCGGCCGCAACGGAACAGCCCGGACATGCTATAGAAATGACCACGCAGCGCCTCCGGATCCGGTTCGCAGAGGCTCTGTATCAGCTTGGTCCACAGGCGTGGCGTTACACGCTCCTTCTTATCGCGCACCATCTCCAGCTCTAGGTTGGTAAACATGGCCGCGAGTCGCGTGACCAGTGCATCATTCAGGCACGACAGATTCGTGGAGGTTCGCACCACCTCGCTCAAATGGGCATGACAGAAGGCCAGGCACTCCAGTAGCAGAGGCTCCATTTGCAGGAAGCTGGCCGAGACCAGTATGGGCACCACATTGTTACCATCTAGCTGGGGGCCAGTCGAGGCATTGCCCTGGTTTGGCCCGGGCAGCTCTTGGTTCTGGGCACTGTGCTTGATCCATTTCATGAGCCAGTCAAAGATTAGAATGTCACAGTGCACCGATATGTCCATCTCCTCCAGCCGTTGGCCAGCGGTCACGTCGGCAAAGTAACCCATTTTGCTGACCAGCAAGCTCTGTGGGCAGCTAAAGTCACGCGATGTGTTCTTAACCTCGTCGCAGACATGGATGACGACCTCAGGTCTGGAAAGGAGTTAGGAAATTTGGGCTGCCACTACTATAACTACAATTGATGCACTTACTCCTTCTTTTCCTGACGCGCATGCTTGCTATCCTTAGCCAGCAGCAATGATTTGCGCCTGGGATTCAGCGAGCCCTTATTGCTCGGCTCCTTGACCAGGGCTCGCACCATGCCATTGGCTTCCAGCTCCATGTTCATAGCAAACACTTGCGAATCACTGGCCACCTGCTGCAGAGCAGGAGCGGCTGCTGCATTGGATGCATGCTGATAGCCAAACTCTGTCATGGACTTGGATGCGCCTGGCAATGCTGTTGCTGAAGTGGACGCCGCTTGGGAAGGTGTTAGCAGCTCCGTTTTGTTAGGCTGCTGCTGTTGCTGTTGTTGCTGCTGCTTGGGCTTGGTGGCACGTGTGCCTGCAGCCAGAGGAGCAGGCACTGGAATTGGACAGATAAAGGACAGCACCGAATCCAAGACGCCCTCGTTAATAACCGCATCCAGTTGCTCGCTTAGCTTCGGATGCAGACCCTTATAGGTGGCATCGGCACGCGTTCGGCCACCGGTTCCGGAGCAAACGTGACCCGAACGAGCGGACTTGTGATCAGGAAGCAAGCTGCTATGACCCTCGCTGCTATTTTGGGCCATGTGGCGTTGCGGACGCTTTAGGCCTAAGAGTGAGTTTACCAAATGATTATCGGCCAGAAGATTAAAGTCGAACTCTTCCCTTTTAGAATTTCGCTTGGCGTTGCCAGCAGCTCCGCCCTCCATGGGCGGCACTGGCTCCCTAGTGTGTGGTTTGCCCATTTCAGCCTTGGCTATCATATCGTTCACATGACAGGAGAGTTTTAAAAATTCCAGAAATTCGTTCAAATTGATTTGAAACTCAGTGCCAGTTGCAGTTGCAGCCTCGTTTCCAGATTTCCCTTGTGCTGCTGGCTGATCCTCTTGATTTGCATTTGGATTTGGTGGAGCTGCAGCGCCCTCTTCCGAGTTGCTGGCCCTATGCATGATGGCCTAGTTTTCAATTTAAATCCAATCGATGCACATTGTTACATTTAAATTTTTGCACTGACTGCAAGTGTTTTTCCGTTACTTTGGTGACGAGCGGCAGTGTTGGTAATTTAGACATTTTACGGCCAGTTCTGGTTTTTCACAGAATGGATGTGTTATTGTTGAAACCAATGGCATTACCTATAATTGTTGATTTCAATTTCTCTTGTGAACAGGATTCAAAGAATTAATAATTCCCAAGAAGACTGTTATCAACTGGCAAGCATTCTATAGGAATTTGCATTGAAATTTATAATTTGCATTGATATGAATTATATTTCATTAGTTTGTTTAACTCTTTTTGGTAACTATTTTTAATTAATTGAATAGTGCTTTAACCAGGCAAATAAATATCTTGTTCTTATAGGATCAATTAATTTATTCAAAATCGATAACAACACATTATTTTAAAAGTATAACAGTTTTATAACACCAACACTCTTGTATCGATTATCCACTATCGATTTGTTCATGTAATCAGAAACAACAGCATGTAGTATGTTTTTAGTATTTTTATGGATTACCGAATCATTAGCCGCTGCCGATCTTTTTCATTGCTGGTCGTTTATATTATTTATCTTCTTAATTTGTTTAAGCTTCTATTTACCATTTAGCGCCCGCAATTTAAATAAACGGATAAATACATTGTACAAAACATACCAACCCGTAGTTTTCTTGCCTACACCTTGAACTAGTTCGCTGTCTAGCGTTACCATTTTGCACACACTGTGGTCACACTGATGCATGCCCCTTCCTTTTCTTTCCGGTATAAACGTTCGCAATGGTGGGTGTTTTTTTCCAATAAAAATTGCTTATTTAAAAAACAATCTTATAACGAAACAAGCAAATATGTAAACAAAAGAAGAGCTGAAAATATGCGCAAGATGTGCCAAGTGAAATTTAATGGCGCAGCATAGCCGAAATACACGAAAATTGAATGTTTATGTGTTCGTCTCCGGACTAAATAGTGATTTCCAATTTCTACGATTTGCAGGGTCGCGTCAGAACCAAGACAGTGAAGAAGGCCGCTAAGGTCATCATTGAGAAGTACTACACGCGCCTGACGTTGGACTTCCATACCAACAAGCGCATCTGCGAGGAGGTTGCCATTATTCCCACCAAGCCCCTCCGCAACAAGATCGCCGGGTAAGTTTGCTCCCACACATACACATGCACACAGATGTAATTAGTGATTGGCTAATTGCTGGCATATGCCTTGTCTCCGCAGTTATGTTACCCACTTGATGGGCCGCTTGCGCCACTCTCAGGTGCGCGGTATTTCCATTAAGCTGCAGGAGGAGGAGCGTGAGCGTCGCGACAACTATGTGCCCGCCGTCTCCGCTCTGGAGCAGGACATCATCGAGGTGGATCCCGACACCAAGGAGATGTTGAAGCTGTTGGACTTCCACAACATTCGTGGTCTCCAGCTAACCCAGCCTAGCACCAACACCTATGGACGTCGCAATTAGGTTTATATATGTTTTGGGTAAATGATGAAAGGATGGCTAAGATCAGATGTCTAAAGTTCTTCAAAAAACATGAATTTGCATTTTGAGAATCACAATAAAAACAAAGCTTGTGTGTGAAATGCAGTTTGTAAACGCGATTTTTGTGCGGTTAAGTGATGTCAATAGTTCTGTGTGTGAGAAGGATATGTGTATGAGAACTTTGTTGCGAGGACTAGGATAACGGATTAATTAATTAACGAAGACGAAAGAGCATAAATGAATATTTATGATTTATATTTCAAAAAAGGGTTTACATTAAGAAATTCGTGATTGGATTTTCGGGGATCACTGTTTTAGGAGGGAGTTTTAACTATTATTGGTGCAGATTCATATATATTAATCGAAAAGCATATAGCATAGAATGAGACTAGGTTAAAAAGGAAGCTGACATTTTTACAACATGCTTGCTACTGGACTAAGGTTAAGATGAAGTCGATCCACTATATCATATAGCTGTCATAGGAGCAATCTTCTCAATAACGACTATTGGGATACAAATTTGACTTTGTTTTAAAGTTATTGGACCAAGTTTTACCGTTAGCTTCTTATCCTTATTATATGCAGAATTCGTTCAAATCGAACCATCAACACAAATTGGCCCCTATAACTTGAAAATCATTATAAATTTTACCAATAGCCTCGATGATATTGATATTACCTCCGCCGATCTTGGACAGAGGTGGCTACGAGCCGCCTTCTTAGGACAAAGTTGGCTACGTCCTTGTATAGAAACAGAGAGCAGCCATATATGGTTAGCAAACAAAGAAGTATTATATATACTAGAAATGCCCAAATGGTCGAAAATTCAACTACAGATTCATTAACATTGTTCTTATATGCTTGCAGAGGGTATTATAATTTTGTCACAATATTTGTAACGTATAGAATCATAAAGATTGGACCTCTATAACATATAGCTTCCATATAAAGACATGTAAATGAAAACTTTGTATAAAAGATGGCGCTAACAAAATGTTATTTGCAAGTTAAGCCATGGTTTATTGGGGCTACAAACAGATTTCTTGGAATGCGACTGTGGTGTATGTATGCATATGAAAGTTTGCGTATTTGAAGGTAATTAGAAAGACGACTGCTTCGCTGCCTCTTGCAACAGCTGAAGGAAATACGTTTTAGAAGAATATGTAGAGTTCGTGTACCCAAAGATGATAGCCTTCGTCTCTTGCTTTCGTATCGTATTTGTAAATACTTAGTCGATGGGAATTGATTTAGTATGCTTAGGCGATTAATATAATGATACTCGCAGCTTGCGGAATGAGGAAAGGCTATAAGGTGCACAAATCAAAACAAAGAGCAACGTTTGTTACAGAACAAAGATAATGAACTCTCCTCATATGGAATGCTTTTGGATGTATTTTGACAACCAAAATTTCGATGCATTTGGAATGAAAATTCTTCAGATCAATTGACTACCATAATGTTGGACTGAAAACTCACTTTCTATGTACATTTACATATCCTAGAACCTGCATATGCGACACCTGCATGCGGTCGGACAAAGTTAATATGCACAAAACTTTCTGATCCTGCAGAAAATGTGAATTAGGGGTTGGATTTAGATTTTTGTTTGCTTTATTTTCATTTTAATGAAAAATACTGTAGACATGCACACCATCATCATACATATATATATGTTGTATAAATATGTATACATTCAATCCATAAATAAATTGGGGTTATCTTTCGGTTTCCTTGTTATTTTTACATTGATAAGACGATATATAAAAGATATTCTCAAGGAGTGCACATATGTATAAATCTAAGCGTGTACACAGATAAGTATGTATGTATAAGTATATATGCGGGTGTATATATATATATATATGTATAGGTATGTATATATGTTGTATGTGAAAAAATCGTATGAATATTTTGTGATGCTCCTTAGGCAGCGTTTCAGGATGTGGTTGCACTACCATTGCCAGTGGCTGCTGCTCCCTGATCCAATGTGTTGGGCGGCCGGCGCACCGGATTACGCAAGACCAGCTCCGAATCCTCCGATATGATGGGCAGGGCATGGACCCAATGATAATTTATCAAGTGGCTAATGCTATCGAAAATGCGATCTTTGGTACGGACCACGCCCTCGGGATCGATGAGCAACAGATGCTTGGGCGTTTTCCCCTCCAGCCCGGTGAGCACATACTGTCCACGCTTGCCCTGGGATTCGCGTACGAGGAAGTCGCCGTCCTGCTGCAGCAAGCGCTCGGCAATGGGTCGCGAGATAGCCGCATGGAACCAGATTTCGGCAGTGAGTGGACATTGCGGCCCATCGAATACATCACGCACGGGTGCGCCGGTGGCAATAACTGCGGAGGCAGTTGCCTGCAGTGGATCAAAGTGGCCCAGGGACAGCTTGTTTGTGGTTTGATCGGGTGGCGGTGAGTTGAGGTCAATGAGATTGCTGCTTAGACGATCCCGCGGCTTCTTCAGATTCAATTGGGCCACACGCGGCGCATGCGGATGTAGCGGTAGCTGTTGTTGCTGCTGTAGGTGCAGCTGCTGCAGTTGAGATCTGCAGTCCTCGTTGGGCAGATCCGGTGGCAGCTTGTTAGGTAAGTCGTTGTAATACTCCTTCACGTTCTCCTTGGAGCTCTGATTGATGTTATCGCTCGCAGGATCATTCAGTCTGCTGATGGCGTTATAGCGCAGAACAAATGCCTTGCCAATGGTCACAATTAGGTCCTCGCTCTGACCACCAGCGCATTCCAGCACATAGCAGGCGCGCCACTCATCCTCGTTCTTGGCAATGTAGGCCAAAAAGTCCAGGGTATCATTGTCGCCGCCGGAGGCGAACGAGATGCGCGGCATATTATGATTGGCAATGATCTCGCCAGTTTCCCCATTGCTCAGCGTCAAGGCGCGACTCGAGACGTTGATGAGTATGTTGGTGCCAGCATTGTCCATGCTGGGCCGATCCGCTATGAAGGAATGCAACCTCTTGTCCAGTCGTCGCTTGTTGCTGGCGGACTTCAGTCCCGCGGCCTCACACACCCGATTGATGCACTCTCTGGAAGAAGGGAGCAGTTAACAGAAGTGGGAGTCATTGTTCTCCTGCACAGCGTTTAGTACATACCGTGCTAGCTGTGTGCGTGTTTCAAAGTCCAGCGATTTCATTGAGGTCAAGACCTCAACACAGCCCGTGTAGCGCACATTGAAGGCAACTCCCACGCCCTTGATAATGTCGTCGGGATACATGCAGCCATCACTGGTGGCACTGGCACTGCAGCCGGTGCCTTGGCCATTGCCGGCGTCGCCATTCCTAGGCATTTCTCTAACGCTATTTGTGTGCTATGTTTGTATCCTGTGATTCCGAGGTACTTTTTCTTCAAAATAGAGTTGGCGACATGAGCGCAACTGCTACCTATCACAAATATTTTTAAGTCACTCACGATAAATACCAAAATATTGCAATTGCAAGAGTAACAAATGCTTTGAAAAAAATTTGTTTGACATCAGCAATCAAATTTTAATATTAACATTATGAATACCAGCATCATTTTGAATAGTTAAATGCATGTTTCACTTTGTAAACAAACTGATTCTTTAATATAGTTGCGTTCACAGTTACGCATATGAGTCACTACATTTTAAAATCACATATTCCAGTTATCAATGGGTGACTCATCGAAGCGAAAAGTGTTGAGTAGCGCGTGAGTGAAAGTGCACTTAGGTTCGATAGCTTAGCGGGTAGTTTAAACCAAACATACTATTTATGAAAAAAGTTATTGTTTAATTTTGCTAATATACACATATTCTCGGTTTAAGGCTACCGTCACATGCTATGCAGTATCTTTCATAGCAAAATACATTATGTTCATTAACAAAGCTGTGGAGTTTTTTAGCATTTAAACAGCAAAATCGCGTTACATTTTCATTGAAAAATTAAGAAGAAACTATTGTTCGCGCGTTAAAAAAAATGCGAGTTAATTATCCGATGTTTGACTAAACATCGATTCATCGACAAAATATATGTTATGTTAAAAATAGTGCTGGAGAAAACATCGATGTTAAATCGATACATCAATGTCGCTCAAATTTTCAAACATCGATTTCTTTTTCCCATATTTTCGATGGTTTTGAACATTTGCTTTAGCATCACTGACAGACAGGTAAGCGTTAAATAGACGTGCAAAGGATATGGTAAAATGCAATAAATTTTCAATAGCAGTAAATAAATAAAAGTATATTAATTTTTTAGAAGGATATTGGTGTTGGCAGTGCGTGGAAATAAAGAAGTTCTTGAAGGATTATGTTGGAAAGGTAATAATTTTGTTAATTTGTATTTATAATTTATTTATTTTATAAGAAATAAATGAAATTGAAATTTTCGACCGTTTCTTTGTACTTTATAAACATTCTTTACAAATTTGAAAAGTGCGCCGACGTATCGATATTATCGATGTTGAGAATCCAAAAACATCGATTCTTCTCCAGCACTAGTTAAAATCGTCGATGTTTTTGGACATAAAGTGGATACATATTATTACTAAACAAATGAACCTGCGCGACTGACGAAGTCGAAGTGAAAACTCTGCTTGGGGCTTGGCGCATTACATGTTGGACTGCAACATACAACACGCTGTGTGTGTCGGCTTCTTGTGATTTGCATTAAACAACACGAATACACGTATACATACATACACACAGGCGGCAACAACCAGAAGAGGGCCACAACCAGCAAGAAAGCCAAATTGAAACAGAAAATTTTTAAGTGTAAGGCATAAGGTGTAAAAGTCATAGAAAACTGGAATTCAGATCAAATATATATATATATATTTCGGCCGGAAAATAATTTAAATTTACAATCCGTAACAAATATAAACGGCTGTTGACGCCCGCATAGTGACGCGCAGCAGCAGCATCCGCAAAATATCCGTGTATGTGCAACAACTGCAGCAGTAGCTCAGTAGTGATATCTCATTGGAACGCCAAAGCATACAAAATATACACCAGCTGTTTTGGTCTAAAACCCATACTTCTGATTTAATTTATAACATTCGTTGCGGTAAGTTTGGATTTGGCGTTGTTTCGTCAAGCTTTCTGTTTTTGCGTTTTCTTGTTGTGATTTTTGTTTTTGGCTGTGGCTCAGTGAGCATAAAACAATATTTTACGTCATGCCAGGTTGATATCGCGTGAGTCTGCCTGTGTGTGAGTGTATCTGTGTGTGTGTCAGTGCGTGATTTGCATTTGCAACATACATAAATATCTTTCAGATGCGTCATAGTTGAAGCCCAATTAGCCAGGCTGGGCTCAGCATTTTTAGCCATGTTGGAGACGCCTTTCCTCGGTGATCTCATCTCTTGCTCTAAGCTGCTATCTCTTCACCGCTTTTCTTTTTTTGATACGCTGTCTGTTTGTATATCTGTAAGCTATATACGTTCGTTCTGGACCAGCTTGTTGGCCTTAATATCCGCCTCTGCGCTGCAAACAATTTAAACAGCAGCCGCTACGCACCTAATATGGCCAGCGTTTTGCCTCGCCGCCAATTAAACACCATGACGTTGAACCTCAACACACCTCACGTTTATCAATACACATACATATGTAGATGAAGCCCACGCATCGACCTTGCTGTGCTTGTTTGTTAGTTCGTTTTGTTGGCCAAATGTTGTTTGAAACTATGCTTAATGGTTCAACTGCCCCTCTGATAATTAGACAATTTTAGGTTTTAGTAGCGTATGGAAAGTGCGGGCCAAGTGTTTTAACCTTCGTGCCAGTCATTTAAATTTAACAGCGAGAGTTTCGAACTTTGCGGCCCACATTTCACGCCCTAGGCCAATTAACAGAGTTTCATTGTTGCTTTGTTTCAGTGCCAAAATGAGTTCTTTTTTTCTACTTAAGTAAAGTTGTGCTGATTTTTTTTAAATGCGTAAACTTCACATCTCTGTTTGAAAACTTGTGATATTCATGCCAAATTTGTTTTTTGTTTTTTTTTAATGAGCTTTCTGTTGAAATACGAGTTGACTACACTGTTAGGGCTTATTATATCCATAGTTCTATTAAATAATTGACATAAAAAGCAACAGATAACAGCGCCACTAGTTTCGTGCGAACGAGCATGCTCAGCTCTGTTTGTTAACAGCGCGCTGTTCCATATTATCAGTATCATAAACAATAACAGCTGGTTATTTTAATATACTATCGCTTTTATTATAATATAATATATATATATACTTGTATTAGCAATTGACTATGAACTAATGGACCATACACATATGAACATTCTCGCACATACACATACGCCCTCCGACTATAATAAAATATAACTAAATAAAACACGCCGATATGCAATACTAAATTCGCTGAGTGGTGAGACCGCACCCGCGCCCGCTGTTTGTATCCATGCGCACTTTCTCACTGACCGCCGCCGCCAATCAGCTGTTCAAAGTCTGTTATATAATACTGGGCGCGTCTGTAGACTTCTGGGCGCACAACATTGCCACCAAATCCAATGAAATAATTGGCAGGCGGCACAGCCTCCAGATCCGTGGCACCATCACCAATCATGGTAATGAGTGAGTCCATATCCTGTGGTTGCAGCTGCTTAATCAGTTTAATGGCCTCCGCCTTGCCGCCAGAACGGGATGTGGGCTGCGTGATATCGAAGCTATCGTAGGCGCCCTGGTAGTCGAACAGCATTTTGTTGGCATAGACATTGGTGAGTGGTATGCCCAGCTCGTTGGCCACAGGCGCTATCAGGCAGTCGAAGCCGCCAGATATAAGATACACCTGCTTGCCATCGGCCTTCAGTTGGGACACAAAACGTTTCACATTGCGGCTGAGTGTGCTGGGACGCGCACTTATGAAATCCGCCACCTGCTTCTGTGTGGGACGTATGATATTCAGGCGTATCTTGAGTGCATCCTGGAAAGTCATTGCGCCACCCATGGCCTCCTTGGTGACACGTGCCACCTCGGTGCCCTTGCCGCAGAAATCGGCCAGCTCATCGATGCCCTCCTCGCAGATGACTGTAGAATCCACATCGAAGCAGATAATGCGCGATTGCTGGATGATTTTGGCCGCCAGCTGCGCTTGCTTGGGCTGCGTGGAAGCTGAGGTGGCAGTGGCCAAGGCGGCAGATGAAGTGCCATTGCCATTGCAGTTCAGCTGCTTAGCCAGGAGCGCCGAGTTGTCAAAGCCATTGGCGGTGGGCAGTTGGACTCTATTAAGCACGGTGCTGCTCATTTTCAGTATAACGGAGCGGTACCGCGTTGTGTATAAATAACTGTAAGTGCTTTTCGCTGGAGATGCCCTTGGTTAATGACGTAAAAGCTTTGCGTGGCGGCTTGCTTTTACGCGCTTTTTAGCTTTCTGCTTTGGCTCCAAAAATTTTCCGCTATAAGCGAGAAACCGTTTCTTTTATGTGTATCTGTTTTTACGTTTTCTTTTTTTTCGCACAAGCGCGTCGCTTCTTCCTCTTCACTGTCACCGTATTGCTGCTCAGCTGTTTTTTGTTTTTATTTGGAGAAGCGTTCCCTTCAGCTCTGTGTAGTTTTGTCACTTGCTTAGTTTAATAATTGTATGCTTTTCTATATTTGCTTTCGCTTTAGTTACGATCTTAACGCGCTAGCTGTTGTTTTACAAGTGATTTTAGTGCCGCCGATCTCCCTTATAAGAAAACTCGCTCAAACACATACATGCATACAAAGCGCAGTTGTTAGCAGCGCGGAGTCTCTCTCGCACTTGCTCGCTTCCATACTATCTCTCTTTCCCTCTCGTGAGCTCTGTGGCAGACGACGCGACGCTGTTGACCAGCCGATCGTACGATAACACTCAATTACAAGTGCTTGTGTCAGTGTGTGTGCGCTTGTGGTTAGTTACATTTACAATTGCCTGCTCTGTTGTTTTGTCGATTTACTGCTGTTATTGGTATTGATCCTGCAACGACTATGCACTCACCTACAGCCAACTAGTGATGTATATCGTCTGGAACACATCTTAATAGATATAAGATTTGTCATCTTCAATTCACACTGCGTGGCCCAATTAAGCCCAATTTGCCTTTATCAACATTCAATAAACATATTTTAAGTTTAGACTTCCTCAATGAATGAAGTGAACCTTTGTACCGTTACACGTGCTACTTTCATGTGAGTGCAAGCGAGATGGGCATGTCTGATTATCATAAAACCATAAACAAAAGAAGAAAAACAAGAACAAACACAATGCTGTCATTAGTGTCAAGTGTTTAGTGGAACCGCTTAGAACCAGTTCGCCAGTCGTGCTCTTATCATTCTAGCACCATTAAAGCAGGCCTGATTAGGCGAATGGGGAAGCCACGTTCGGTGGTGCGTTTGTCGGGCGATTGATCGCATACCACCGGAAGACCTTAGGTAAGCGCAAAAAATCGTGTCGACTAATGTTTGGGTTTTGTTTTCAAAAAGTAATGGCTGTAGCTTATCGGAAGATCATAAAAAGGATTACGCAGCGCATTTGAGTGTCGAGACAATTGAATATTTTGCCAGTTCTTATTTTTGCAATATATATTCATCATGTGGAAAATAACCCAATTATTAAAGCTTACGTAAGCTATAGTTATTTATAGAACACGTAAATTAAATTTCAGCTAAAGCTATGAAGCGTAATATTGATTGCAGTATAGTTTTCTATTTGAACTTCAAACCCTTTACAATGTTTAAAGGTTCATTCCTGTTACTGTTCGGAACAAGCTCTTTTCTGAAAATAATATAGGCCAAATTTGGTTCTCTGTCAAGATTTGGTATGCTTTGCAGCTTTATCAAAAAGCGTAAACAACGTAGAGGTTTCCAGAGTCGTTGTGGTCTTTCAACTAGATAAAAAGTAAAAAAAAACTGGCGAGGCGCGTGCAATTTAAACAACAGAAAAAGCTAGCACAATGCAATTGTAGAGTCACTGCTGTGGATTACTGTTGCCATGTAGTTGTAGTTGTTATTGCACTTTGGTGGAATAACAAGTTGTTTTGATCGTCGACACACGATCGTCATCAGCTATTCGCAAACAACAAACAACAGAGCTGTGAGCAGACATGAACCCGATCCGAACCATCCAAGACCGCCGTAGCATTTCATTGCCAGCAATTATGCACTTGCCATTGCATTCGTTATTATCGATAACACTCGATAAAACCATTGCGTGCATCTCATGCATAACTAAAGCTTAGCTCCGAGCTAATGACTTCAATTGAACAAAGTCGTAAAGAGTTTATTTTTAATTACCCACCAACCGACGACGGTTGCCTTGAGCAACATGACCCAACCACGAGAGCTAGAAACAGGCCTAGCCACCACCTGTCAGAAATGGCGCCTGTTGTTGGGCGTCGACACTTCGAGTTATTCCTTTTCCTTGCCTTTGGCCTGCCTTGGCAACTTACCATTTATCGATTGACCGACCTTGCTGCTGCATAAATTTTGACTACTGAGAGGTTTCAGTTTCGAGACCGTATTAGGGGTTTACTTGGAATTTGTCGTGACAGCCCAGACGGCAGCGGCTATAAACATTAGGAATATGCATATGTATGTATGCCAACCATTTGTACCTAAAAACCTCAGCCAATCCTCGGCGTCTCAAATTCATTTACAATGCCCTTTGGTCAGGCCACAGAAACGACTACACAGAACACCCATTTGTACGTACAACACGTGTCTACAAATAATGGAATGTAATTTACCTAAATTCTATTTGAGCCAAGACAAAATGTAGTGCGGTAGTTGTCAGTAATTGAGCTCTCGTCTTGTACCGTAGCAGAGGGTACTATTAAATATTCGATCTCGATATTAAATATTCTATCTCGATATCACACTCATACATGCACAACCTTCTGTGCAATTGTTTTCAAGCCGCAGCTTTGCAAATGTGGTATAGTTTGCCTTCCTTCTTATTGTTATTGTTCGTTTCTGATATGATATTTAATACAACACGCTCACAGTTAACGCTGTCACACCCCTTTCCGCAAATACCATCAAGCCGAAACCCAAACGATTCCATGCCGTCGGGCCTTGCATAATGACGTTTTTTGTGGGCTTGTTTTTCGTATCAGCTGATAGACTAAACTTACGAGCCCAGACTCTGAAGGCCGTGCAATTGCCATTGCAATTGCTATATTTAATTTCATCACCAAGTCAATCAAAAGTGATCTTAGAATATTTGATTATATACAAATATGTGTGTACTTTTCCGTCTGCATTGCAACAGATTTGTTTTTCATTGAAATCTATAAATTGAACAAACAAAAAAATGGCAAATTGTTAAACATTCTGTTTCCAAGTGCCGTTGCTGTCGCCGTCTGCTGATTAACCGTTTAATTGTAAAAAGCCCAGCACAAGCTTTACACACCATACTCTTCTCCCTCTGGCACACACACACAGATTAGACGGGTGCTGTTTACAGCTGCACGCGATTTTAATTTAATTCCCTTTTGATAACTCTCTCACGCTGGTGCACACCTATATACAAACATGCATTTAAATACAGGCGTACTTGTATAGGCACAGCAGCGAGGGATAGTATTTAAGTCATGGAAGCAAGGGCGTAGCCAACTTTGTCCATTGGAGGGGCTCATATCAATATCTTTGGTACTATTATTACCCAAAAAAATAGGGATTTTCGAGTTGTGACAATTTAAGGGACTGTCACTGTCTAACCAAATATTGAATAACCTAAGCCATGCAGTCATTAACATAGTGAGAATTCAAGTTCACATAAATTAGAGAGAGTTTACCATAATGAGAGCAGTTTACATGACAATATCAATGTACGTAACATACTGCTATTAGTTGACATACTGCAATTAGGTTGACATTACTGAGTTATGTCAATTCAAACTTTACATTTTTGCATTCATATAAAATTCTTAAACACAAGATTCTTGAGACATAGAAACTCAGGTGTGCTTGTTGGAATGTAATGACCAGGATTAGGGTTTTCTAAACTTATTTTTGGGACAATAATAAACAATAATTCAGGAATTCCCTTGGAATTTGTATTGTGAACATGAAATTCAAACTAAGAAGTTTCTTGTACGTTGCTTTATTGCCTATTGAATAAATTGAATAAGGTTTATTCCCCCATGGGTGGGCATGAGGATCAGCAATTTCGATATAGAGACCGTTCGTATAAATTTCTGTTTCGAAAATAGCCTCACTTCCCCATCACAGACCACATAAGCGCAAGGTCTTTTATAATGTAATAGTTAATACTTAATAAACACACCTCGTAAGTGCTTTCTCATAAACAGAGACATGCATATGTATACATTACATATGTATGTACGAAAGTGGAGCCTCACTTGACACATTTACAATTGAGCAAAAGGGGAACAACAAGAACTGCTCTGCCTCTTCTGCATTTCCTTCATGCGCTTCTTTTACGCCATGTGGTGGTGTGCGGTGCGTGGCTTGTTTTTGTTTTGCATCAAGTGCTTTGGGCTTATAAACAGTTATACAGCAAGCTCAAGATGTACATATGGACATACATACATACGTGTCTGTATGGCAACGTCAATGGCTTTTTTTTTGTTCACGGCAAAATAATAACAGGCAACAATAACTATATACTACAATCAGTGAGCAAGGCAGTCGCCCCTCTGCTGGGGGCCTCTGTTAAATACACGTCATTTGTGCAGCAAGCGCCAGCGTTGGCTTTTGCTGTTGCTATCGCATTCTGACAGCGACAGCGACGACGCCGTCGTTTTGCTCCAACTGTTGTTCAACTTTTCCGCTGACAAAGCTAAAACAAAAAGTTTATAGCTAAAGTTCGCCAAAGCTGCCACAAATGATTATGCCATCCCCCGTAACAACCCCCTGAGCCCATGTAATTACAAAAGTCGTTATCGTTTCTGTGTTTTGTTTAGTCAAGTTCGTTGCACTCCTAGCAAAAACTCTCAAATTAACAATGGCAAAATCATGCAAGAATAGAAATAAAATTGTGCAATCAGAAATGTGTGTATGTGTAACCAGACAAAAGTTTAATGACACTTGTAGCACACATATGATTGTAAAATTATACATAAGTAGTGCACGATATAAAAGTTAATCGTTCAGTTCCATAGACCACCACCGTTCCGTTTGAAGATGATTTGCAAGTTGACCTCGTTAGAAACGCTGTTCATTTGATTGATGGCATTGTCATAACTCAATGAAAATGTTGCTTGGGTTGCCGCAATTTGTATACCCTTTACATTATTTCGGGGGAATGCCTTAGAGTCATACAGACTTATTAATCGCTGGAATGTGGATAAGAAACTTCAACTAAGAAGTTGATTTAACCTACTCTTACATTGTCTTAATATGAAGATACAGAGACCGTTCGTACATCATAGCTATCATAGCTTTTGTTAATGTTGAGTGAATCTGAGTGAATCTCGAACTCAACCAGAGTGCAGACAACAGAAAATCTGGTAAAAATCAGCTCTGCAGCTCTTAAGACTTCTGAGATCTCGAGGTTGTTAGCCAGACAGACGGACGGACACAGATATATCGAATCCTCTCGTCATGCTGATCAAGAATATATATACTTTATATGGTCGGAAACACATCCTTCTGTGCGTTGCAAACTTCATGGCAAATTTAATTGACGTTCACATTTTTTGTGAATGGTAAAAAAAGATTAAAAACCATTCGCTTCGCTTTCACCTAAACTTTTGGCCTTAATATTCTCACCATTCTACCACTTTGAAAAAATGCTCAATTTCCTATTACGAAAGAAAATGTACATATATTCTATGTTTGAAACTTTGACCTAGAAGATACCAATTTCATGATCTACTCCGAAAATGTAACTCTCTGACCATAATTGCTTGGGAATTTTTTGCTATAAATGCGTATCTCAGCCAACAATCTGGACTTTATGAAAAAGTATCCCTTTAATCAAAGAATATCCGTTAATAAAATAATATCCCAATAATGTTTCTAATTCAAAATCTGTACCAAACGGTGAAACTTTGCACACCACCAAATGTAATACATATTTCAAATCATTTGAATAAATAAAAGAAATTGGCCATAGAAACAAAGCACCTGCTAAATTCGCCCATTAGTACAATGTTCCCAAGTTTTCCAAATAGCCGCATCTGACTTGCAAATAACTAAAATTGCAACATTGGGTTGAGCACAGCACACGCCACATATGGGCTCGGTTCCCATTGCTGAATCATTCATTCGTTAGCAACAACTACAATAACAACCACAATTACTTGATTTGCATGTGCAATGATTCTCACAGTTCGCACCCAAAAATTTGTATATTATAGTCGATGAAAACGAAAGCTTATATTTAATCTAAATAGAGGCGCATCGCACGCCGCGCCTTCTTGGTAACGCTTCATTTAATCAGCATCTCTCAATTACAGCTTACATACATCCCTACATACTTGCATATATACATAACAGGCTAGGCCAATTAGCAAAGCAGCAACACAATGGTGGATTTCCGTTTCGACATTAAGCCGCTGTTTCCGCAGCCAATTATCAAAGTGACATCGAACCTCTTACCGCACACCTTCCGGGGCGATCGGCGTCAGTGTTTGTGAGTATTGAAATTGTACGCGGGCTGCAATTTGGATGTTCTTGACGTGGTCCATATCACAATTAACCTCTTAACCGTTACGCTTTCCACACTCATGCCACTCGCAGAGATGCCACCTCGAAGATGTCCGAGATAATTGATACGCTGGGTCAGTTGTCGGCCACATCGCAGGGTCTGAACAAACCAGTGACCACCGCTCAACGTTTGCGCATGTCCGAGAATCAAACAATCTATCTTCTGGCAGATACCACATCGGGCCACAAGTAAGTCTACCCGATTGTCAATGTAACCCATACTGTATATGAATCCCTTGCAGCGGCGCTGTCACTGGCCTGCTCAAGGTGGGCACCAAGGATCTCTATTTGTTCGACGAGTCCGGCCAGACGCGCAAAGTGGAACAAGCCCCTTCCATACTTGATTTCTATGTGCATGAGTCGCGTCAGCGTTCCGGCCTGGGTAAGCGTCTGTTTGAGACCATGCTGAAAGAGGAGCGCTGGACACCATTGAATTGTTCAGTGGATCGACCATCGGAGAAGCTATTAGGCTTCCTCAGCAAGCATTATGGCTTAGTGCGCACCATACCGCAGGCGAACAACTTTGTCCTGTATGAGGGCTTCTTCAACAATGGCGCCTCCAATGGTCATAGCTCCAATGCCCAGACACCGCAGCACGCTAAGAATGGCCTGCACATTACAAACAGGTGAGTGGCCCATTGAAGTGCATTGGCTTAATTAAGGCACAAAGGCGGTGCTTGTGCTGCGGCAGGAATATTTTTACACTCAAAGAAAAAGGACTGAAAATTTTGAAATTCGCTTTATTTTGTAGAAATTTGTTTGTTTTAGAAAAACTGTCAATATTGACATAGTTTGAAAATTGATCAATAAGTTTTTGTTATCCTTTTTTATAAAATTCATATTTTGTCAGGCAGTTTGTGAGGCACACCAAGAAGGATAAGTTTGCATCTTCTTGATCTTCATAACGGGGACAATTGATAAAGCTATCTTTTGAAATTTTTTGAAAGCTACAGAGCGGAATGCTTTACCAGAGGATCCTTACAGGCTGTTCTGCCTATTGGACAACTACATCATATTAGCAAGTTGGTCAGGAGATGTCCGGTTACTCTTTTTGGTACTTTTTCGGACACGCTGCTCCTATAAAAGCTGCGTGGCATTGCCCAATTTTTCCAATAATCATACGTATGCTGCAGTTGGCTGCTAATTTGGGCCATCCACTTATGAACTTCGATTTAGTACTTATCTTTATACAACGATTTCCGATTAATATGATATACGATATACACATATGACATACGATAGATTCTTTATGTATAACGATATGACTGCCACAAAACCGATCGTAGCTGTTGTCCATTATTCTGCATTCAACAAGCGGATTGAATGATTTTCCCACCTAAATCTAGTATTCTCTGGTTGCTTGGAAAAAGTGGAATATTGAAAAGTTTCTATACTCTTAGAGCGAATTTGTAAAATCATCAGTCAACTTGTTTTTCATTTTTGAGTGTATGTGTCTGTCTTTTTGTTTCTGCATTTGCATATTGCATGCACATATGAGGTGGTTCCTATGGGCGTGGCATCAAATTAAACAAATGCGGAAGTTAACTTATCTATAAACAAACTGTGTGACTGGGGCAGGTCTACGATTAGAATTTACAGCCTGTTGGTGGATGGATGGATAGGTAGATGCTTAGTTTTGCTTGCGCTTGGCTTTCTATGTTTAAGTAACTAATTCAAAAACGCTTAATGTTAATCAATTGTTAACTCTTTTCCATTTCACGCTAACAAATAACCAAAACAACAACAACAAACCATCATCAAAAATCAATCAAACAAACAAAATATAAATATATATCAAAGCCCTAACACCCAACTCTTTGGCGCTACTTATCTGGGCGATGAGGCTAACAAACGTCGCAGCTCGCAGCAGCATCAGAATCAGACGTCCCCAAATTTGCTGCTGCAGCAAATAACGCAGATCTCACCATCTGGACGCTATGGTGCACCGCGTCCCACATGCAGCATGGCCGAGGTACTAAGACAAATCCCCATTATTAATAGTTCAAGCAATCCCGATCTCGGCAATGGGAAGGTGTCTATGACTGTGCCGGCACTATCAATGCCGCCGGGCAAAACACCCCGACTCCCAGCCACAACGGGATCTCGTACTAATCGCACAGGGCCTTTTCGTAGCATTATTTGAGCTGAAGTGTTTCAAAAAGTTTATTTTTATTCAAGTTAACAAGTGCCTGGAAATGTGTTTATGATATTGAAGATGCCATCAAAGTAAACTTGGAGAATTTTGAAATCAGGATCATAGTGTGCCTGTGATATTAGTTTCAACAACATTTCATTGTCTTCCCCAGCAGAGTACTGAAATATATTAGTTTACATTTACGATCCGAACAGTACACATCGTGTGGCTTAAACTCTACAGAGAATATTTTTTGTATTTTTTTTAAATCTGTTCTTTTGTTTTGTGTCAAAACTGAAAACAATTCTGAAATACTATAACGTCGTGTATCGTTTAGTGTCGCATTTGCCGTGTGCAATTTGATTCTTTTGATTGGAGTTTTCCAAAAAAGAAAAAGGAAGTATAATTTATGGATCCGCGACGTGCAACTACGCCTGGTGCACGCCAAGCCGGCATCCATGGCTCGAAAATGAGTGTTGCCGTAAGTTGAATAAGTAAAAGTGTTAGAGGAGGATATGTGCTAATATGTGTGTGTGTTATATAATATATGTACAGTCACGTCAGATGCCGGCTGGCAGCAACGCTAACATGGCAGCACGCAAATATGGCAGCGAGGTTAGCCTGACTCCCAGCCAGGCCAAACAGAATGCAGAAAATGTAAGATACGTATTGTGACTTGCAGCAGTCCATAGTCCTTCTTCAACCGCTTCGTCCCTCCCATCACAGGCGCGCAAGAGTCCTTTGGATGCTTTGAGCCGCGGCGGCACTATGCGTCAGGGTCAGGATCCATTTCAACGTCGTTCTGGCCTACAGGATGTCGATGAATCCTTTCTAGCAAATAATGCGTTTGCGCGTCCTGCGCGTGTGCGCAATTCGACGTTGGAACCCGGCGTACAAATGATGAACAGCCAGCTCGGCGCTACAGCTGGTGGTCCGGCTGCCGTGGCCCCCATACGCATGGCAGCTGGTCAGGAGCAGCCGCCACAGTCGGCCCAGATGCAATACCAACAGCAGCCGCCAGTGCAGCAGCAGTCCATTGGCATCTTGCCTGGTCAGCAGCCAGCAGCGGTGCAGCAACAGCAATCAGCGCCGCCAGTGGCCACTGTGCCCTCGCAGCAGTATATGCAACAGCCAGCTGCCGGACAGCCCACACGCATGGACCCACCGCCAAGTGGACGCGCCCATGTGCAGCATCAAACACAGGCGGCCTATGAACAGCAGCAACAGCAAATGGCCCAGCAGGAGGCACAGGCCCAGCAGGCCTTCAATCAGCAGCAGGCTCAGGTTCCAGCTCAGCAGACAGGGCAGCTGTCGCCACGCAAGTACCAGCAACAGCCGCAGCACCACCAGCAGCCGCAGCACCACCAGCAGCATCACCAACCACAGCAGCAACAGCAGTCGGGCGGCTATGTAAATATAACCTCATTTTTGCAGTTCCTCAACTCAGAGGTTCCTTAATATTCTCCGCTTCCCTTAGCCGCCGGCACAGCCAACTGGTGGCGCTGCTCCACCACCAGATGCTGAGATGTGCACCACTTGTCCCAATTGCCAGACCACCATATATTTGGTGCGTTCCCCGGATATGGGACACGGTGATGCTGGCTCACCTGTTCAGTAGAAGCCAAAGTTATTTTGAAAGATTGACAGAAATTTCAAGCCCATCCGAAAAAAAAAAAAATTTCATATTAATTATAGCAACAGTAACCCCTGACAATACAACTAAAACAACCATCAGCAGCACCAAAGCAACCCAGCACGTACAACAACAACAACAACACTACTAGAACAACAATACCCAACAACTAGGAGAACATTTGACAAACCTTCAATAACCTCACAGTTTTATCCCTGATCCGCGGCAAACATCTCCCTCTCTCTTTATGCAGATACATTCTATCGATTTTGACCTTTTATTTTTGACAATTACCCAGCTAAATTGTTTTGTGCATTCCAAATTGTTTCATAATTAAATTGTATTTCGTGAGCTGAGATGAACTATATATGGCATGTATGTTTATTGCAAGGAATGTTCCAAATAGGTGTTTCTAATGGGTCGCTATATGTCTTTGAGAAGAAAGAGCAGATTTGCAAATTCAATCCAAAGCAATGATGTGGAGGGCTTTTAAAGGATAAATATGTTTTTATGTGGCACGTCTCAACCCGTTTGGATCAGCCGAAACGCTACAGCAACCAACCACAGTTAGAATCAGTCGGCGCGACGCAAATCACACACTGTATGTGTGTGCATTTTGTTGTTGCTTGATTTTGTATTCTGTTTTGTGAGCTCGTTCGTGAGCTGCAATCTTTTTTTTAAGTCGTAGCGAAAGAGAACCGCTGGCTTAGATAATATAGATGATACTTTATGGCTCTTCTCTCTCCGATTTTACTCCTCAATCTCTATCCTGCATCTTCTCACTCTTCTTCTGTGGTCCTTCGCTTTCCTCTTCTCTATGCTTTCTAAGTGCTTTCCTTATACGTTGCTCTGCTGTTTGCTGAATACGCATTTGAAACATTCTTTGACTTTGCTCAAGTAACAAAATATATAAAGTAGTACCTACAAAATTTTAATCTTTTAACACAAAAAAATCTTCCAGGGAGCTTTATTCCACCGTGTTAAGATCGACATTTCTCAACTGCTAAAAAAGCAGTAAATCAATTCAAAACTTCAGAGTGGAAAAAGTGTTTGGAAAATCGGCTTCCGTGGAACAGAAAGCCGCCCTCGTATATGTATTTCGTATAAGAGTTGGTTTAATAGTCTTTGACTTTACCTAAATCATACAAACGAACTTGGACGTTAGGGATATAGCTATGCGTATTTCAACCTTCAACGTGTTCTCTCAGCAATGAAGTAGCCTGGGCTGTCAAACTGTAATGTTAAATTGTATGCGACTATGGAGCTACGCTAGGCTTTAAACCGGCAACTGTAATATCGGCAATAGAGCTAGGCCACGTTACCAAACTGTCTGTGCCAAATGAGCTAAGAAAGACTTCAAAATGTTTACTGCATATTCTAGAAAATTTATGTAAATAATAAGTAGGGTTAGTGCTGAATGTGTGTGCGAGAATTGGCAACTTTCACTTGGCAGTGGGTCAAACAACCCCCCAAACAGAAAACCAACCACCAGTGGCGCTGTTCGTTCTTTGGCCGCGTGCCAAGGCGCTGTTTTAAGGGTGTCATGCTTTCCCTTAGCTTGACACTTGTTCTAGATTTCCAGCTTAAAAATGAGGGTTATTCACTAAGTGTTCGTTTTTTGTGTACATTATTTATATTAAGTGCAAATGTAAATAATAATAAAAAAAAAAATAATTAAAAGAAATGATAAAATCACTTACCAAATATGCATTTTTATTACGCTCTAATATACTCTAAGCATGATAAGAATGAAAAGAAAGCTATTTGTTATACATATATATGCCCCCTTTTTTTTTGCAGATAATTCACGCTGGCAGCGGCAGCTCAAACAAAGGTGGCGGTGGGAGCAGTGCAGCCGAGTCCAGCAGGTAAACCAAATGCCTAACAAACTACCCTCGCACTAACCACACCAAAAGCTACTAACACCAAGATTAACCTCTTATCATTTGTGTATCGTTTTTGTTCACTTCATTTGTTTTATTATTTTCTGTTATCTTTCAGGATCAAATAGATCGCAAAGCACACAACACACAGACACACATGGGCTACAAATAAATCAAACTTAAAATTGTACAAAGCTTTGTTTTTAGCAAATTTATTTATATTTTTTGCATATAGTTAATTTATGTTAAAACTTAAAGGCAAACAAGAATTTACTTAATGTTAAAAAAGGAGAAGCAGAAGCTGTTGGCTGCACTTGCCCCACACAACATCAAACTAATACTCACACAATCGGAATCGTTAGGCCGCACACAGACACACGCAGGCATACATTAACATACACACAAAATACCTGACAAATTGTGATTACATTTATGTATACATATATATTTTTTGTTTTAACATTTAAAGCATGCCTAATTTTTGTCGTAAATTATTTTCATTAATTGTGCAATAAACAATCAAAAAATCGACAGTCAAATGAAACACCTGTTTCGTCAACCGTTAAAATTTGAAAAGTGTATGTCAAACTTTGTGTAAACTGTAAACTTTTTTAACAGCGGCAATGACATTGCAGAGCTTGCCGCTCAATTCCAGCTTCAGCATTTACAGCATGATGGTAACAGCGTAGATTTGGAATTGCAGGCAGAGATCGAGCCAGAGCCTGAACCAGAGCCGGAGCAGCCAGTTACACCACCATCACCGCCGGCCAAAACGCGCACACCCACACCGCCCGAGGTGCGTTCACCACCGGAGACAGCGGAGAGCATTATTGGTGTCCAGCGCAAGCCGCCAGCTTTTCAGTTGAGCAAGCAGCACACGGGCATGAAGAATCGCTCCTTTGGCGTCGGTCTGGCCGTCATGCCCAGCAGCAAGATGGAGTTTAATCAGTTGGAGCGCGAAGATTTTGGCGTCGTCAAGATAAATCGTCCAGTTGGCCATGAGCTGACCTCACCGGGGCCAGACAACACAGATGCCATGTCTACGGTATCATCTGGTGCTGGTGGCCTAACTGATCAGGGCTACAATGATCTAAAGTTCTATCACAATAAGTTGTGGTAAACATGATACTGAATTAAGTAGGCAACATTTGTCATTTTTTGTACGTGGCATAATATAATAATAATTAAAATTAATATTTAAGATAAATATACTAGCTATGTTTGTAACAGCAACAATTCCAACTACAACAACAACACTAGGCAAAAAAACACAACAACAACAACGGTTCCTGTGCTTTAGTTAAATTTTTGTTGTACGTTTTCCGTAATTTTTGTTAAATTTGTTCATTTGTTACACCCACGCACTTAACAGCGCAACAACAAACAGTATGTTAAAAATGACGTTCTATGTTAGCCAGTCTGTAGTCGATCGAGTCACACTGTAATGTTATCATTCCAGCATTAGTAAAACTAACTTCGGCAGCCGAGGCTTACACACCCTTGCAGATATATGTATGTATGTATGACCCTTGCTCCACCACACACCGCCACAGTAAACTTGCGACTGAGAATCTCCTTATACAGGCACGCTTGAATTATAAGTTCACTTTGTTCATGTCAAAAGTTTGAACCGATTTTTTTACCCCCAATGAAATCTGGCTTCAAAATAAAAAATATGAACTAGTATAACATTCAAAGCCAATTTGGAAATCCAATTCTCCTGTTTAGAGACAAAATTACAAAGAAATTACCTATGGCATTCCTATAATATAGTTGTCCGATTTTTATAAGAATAATCTGATTTTCAACTCTGTCGCTTTTATAACTTCTGAGCTATCGACACGGACACGAACTCACTGTCAGTGTCGATACCATTACTCCTTTTAGTTCATTCTTGCATCTCTGCATATCTCTTACTCGATAGCAATGCCCTCTGCGAAGCACTCAGCCAGAAGTCTAATTTGCAAATTTATTTATCAACTCTCAATAATCGCCTATTCCCCTTAGCAGTCTCTTCACTCTCAACACTTCCATAGAAAAGTATAAGTAGATCCGTAAGATTGAGAGCAGTTCGTTGTCTACTTTTATGTTGTCTTTGATACTTCTTTATTCAACATGGCTCGCTCATGTTACTTTGCAAGATAATGTTCATTTAACACAATGTTATAAAAAAACAGCTTCATTGACAGAAGACAATGTCATCAAAATTTTATGAACCTCCGACGAATACATACTTAGATATGTATAAACATAACACGATCAAAATATGCTTTACACACCCCATGGAATATCTTCTGCAAGGGTAATACCTAAGTCACAGAATATTTTACATTATGTAATAGTTTTCATATTAAGTTTAACAGCTGTTAACCAAATGTAAACATTAACCAACAAAAGATGTCCATAGGATGCATACACGAATATGTATAACCATTGTGCGTATATCTTCCAATTTCAGCAAACGCGAATATTACGAGCAGATCTATAGCGATTATATGCTACAATAAACAAGCACAGCGCGGCCATAACAGTACATATAAACATAATACCATATACATATACATACAACATATGTATGTACTTCAGAGCATAAGCAAAGCATACTTATGTATATCTATAATCTAAACTTTGTAACTCTAGTAACGTTTTAGTTTATAGTTCAATGAAAATAAGTGAAATAAAGCACACACATTTTTCGGATACTACGTATAGGACCAAGTGGATTGATAAGACGCTTGGTTTTCCATTTAATCTGCAAAATACAAATCAATGTACGTTTATTTATTAAACACGCAAAACCACACACACAATAATTAATGGGAATCTACGCAGATGCTGTGCTGGAGTTTTTTTTTTGTTGATGATAAAGTAGAGCTATCCTTGGTGTTGCTGCCTAGGACTAATGGAGACACACTGGAATCCTATGCGCATCCGCCACAATGCGCGTATCATGTGGCTTACATGTAGATAAAGTTGAACCTGTTTTGGGCATGGAAGACAAGTAATTACATAAGTGATATTTGTAAGAGGGTTTCCGTTTGCTTTACTCACCTGCATAGAGCCTGCGGCAGCGATGAGATAATTGGTCCATAGCCTTGCGAGTTGTCGTATAGCTCAAAGAGTGGCGCAGCAACAAGCTTATAATTTTTGGGCACAGCAAATAGTGCTAGATTATAAGAAAACGATAGAGACAGAAGTCATGTATGTAGAGTGTGAGTCAATCATTCAATCATTTGGGTACACAATTTGCTTTCTTTAAAAATAACTAGGCAATTACAAACGTTCGTTTTAGATAGAAATACAAGCAATCAATCGGGTGGTTGGTTACATAAGAACAATATATGGAAAACACTTTTGCTTTATGTTTTGTTACATTCATAATTGGATTCATTAGACTAATTAACTACGGATTCGTAAGATGTAAACGCAAAATTATCAGCAAATATCCATTTGCATACAAATCGTCAGGCAACGATAGATTTCAAATTTCCTGGTTATCAGAAAATATATATAGAAAAATGCTTGGAAAATACTCATTATTTTTGGTAAATATATACTTTAGAACCTTTAAAGCTGTCAAGTTACGTCAAATCTTATATTTTGGCAACCTCAAAGGGTTTTGTAAAACTGGTCTGCCCTAAAACTTTTGTCAAAGGGAGATGTGGCAAGGAAATTTTTTGGAGATTTGAAGAAAGTATGAACATTGGGAAAAACTCAACGACCATTACGATTAATTTCTTTTTTGGAGCCTTTTTGATGGGTTCTGAAGGTTCGACAAAAGCGAATACTGATTGCTGCGAGATTTGAAACCATCGACATTTCAACATTTGCTATACCTCAAATTTAGATGGCCACGAATTTTTTTGTATTCTTTTAAAATTATGCCCAAATCAATAATGTCAAAGCTATAAATTGAAGTGTTCATATATGAAAATGTCAAAATCTCTGGATAAATAATAATAATATTACAATAAAGCTATTTTGCGGACTTAGAAACGATACACGCTAATAATATCGGATGTCAGTTGGCCAAAGGATTCGACTTCGAGCTATCGAGTACGAAGGTTTTGTTGCCACAAACTGAGAGATGATTATGTAAATCTGTGTATCGTGTTTTCGGATAACTTTCTGAACCTTTTATCCGAAAAAACGCTCGCTGGTATGCTGAGATGTAACTCCCAATATTATATGTAAGTTTATGTGACATGTTTATCATTTTAAAATTTAAATTAAAAACCAAATCACAGTGCTATAGAGTCAAGATTTCTCAACATTTCGAACTGCTGTGAATTGAGCTTAGGATGGCTAGAAAGAGTTCGTTACAAGATAAATACATATCAAACAGTCGCCAACAAAGGGCAGTTCAATCTTGACACTAAGCATATAGTTCACATTCCGTCTATAAGATACCTTGTACTTTGTGTCTTCGGTATGAAGTTGGGTACATAGTTAAGTAGATCTCTGCAAAGTTTAAACGTAATATATCAAAAATTGTGGGGATTATGTATATATTATTGTTTTAGCCTATTGGGTTTATGGGATCAAAAATGCTTTCTTTGCCTATTACATGCATATTATATACGATGTAATATAACCTGTGATCTACGACTATCGTATAATGATTAAAAATGTACTGAGATTGCCAAAACATAATTTTCTTTAAAAGTAAGCAGCATAAAATTGTCGTTTAATTAGTTTCATACAAAAAATTACTGAAGAAATTACATTTTTTTTTGTATAATTTTACGTTTAAACAAATATAAACCCTGATTTGCATACAAAGTTTTGCGCCTCACAAACGAACAAAGTCTACTAATTTGTGATATGAGCATAATATCAATTAAGAGCAACATTTATATGTACATGGTGTGGGTGTGTATGGTGTGAAATTTTTGATTTGTTGTGCGCTGAAGAGGCCATACATACAGACACATCCCATCTTCAGCACACAGACAATCTCATTGGGCACCAAAACTTCTGGTTTAATTTTGTTACATAACAAACGAGAGTGCTTATATTAAAAGGCGCGACTGACTAACTGCCTACAACTGCGGCCCATGCATCCAAATCTGCACAACACGCGAGATTTGCGTACATTTGTATAGCCAGCATAGTAATGCTAATGTTACAACAATGCACTAAAGCTGCTCAAAATTCTGCCTGCCCGGGAACACATACTGCGGAAATTGTAAATAAGTACAACAAGAGAGCCTTAAAACAACAACACAGCATCGGTAAAAAAAATAGAACAAAAATGTAGTTTGTGTGCTCAGTTCTTACAGAGCCATGTCGACATATTTACAAAATTAGTAAAACAACAACAATAATAATTGAAATTATCTTGAGACTTCAAGGCCAAGGCTCAAAAGCAAAAATATGCCAACAGCTCTGAGCAACAAATACAATTTGAGATACGAGTAAATTGATTTTACAAATTGAACAAGTAATTCGAAATCTAAGTTGAAATTGCAAGTGCAGCCGGTTGCCATTATTCGTTCAGTTTTTGCTCTTCTTTCGATTATTTTCTGTTTGTTTGTTTCATTGTTTGTTGTTCTTTCTATGTACTCTGCTTGACAGAAGAGCGTTGGGAGAAGCGCTATGCTTGGTTGGGCAGTAGTAGATACGTGAGAGATTACGACACACACGGCGCTATTGGAACAGCAACAGCTCAGGGTACATCGTAACTGGCGTTCCTGTCCGTATCTAAACAGCATTGAAAAGATATGACATGAGGTTTGTTAGCGTATTCAGTTTTTCTTTGGCGAAAAAAAAGATATAAAGATATCATATACGTTTGCGAAATGTGTGACTGCTTCTTTTTTCACGCTGCTTGGAATACCTACGCGAGATGCTCTGCAAGAAAGCTAGACTGAATTGTGCTTGATTTGATAATTACCCTTTTCATGTAGCTGCACTAGAAATAGCCGCTTGTGCTCTTTTGGCTTGGTTATGTGCGGCGGAATGTAAGGATATTGGGGCGGCTCAAAGTTTGGCCTCCACCAATTGCCAATGGTGTCTTCTACAATCCAGTCCTGTTTGACGCCATCCTGACGTCCCAGCGTCTGCAAGAAATGCAACCAACTGTTTATCACAGGACAACTTTGGTTGTATTGCTGCCACATACCTCAGAGAGCAATCGCTTGAGACCCTCAACCTCATCCTCGCCAGCATTTAGTTCCCCGCCTGGCAGCTTGAAAAAAGTCGTGCCAAGTTGCAGCAGCAGCACATGCGGTAGGCCATGTTCGTGCACCAGCAGGACACCCTCGACGGATCTTCGCATGCCAATCCGATCAAACTCTTCCCTCATGCGCTGGAAACGTGACGGCACCGATGGATCCTTCTCAAAGAGCGGCTCCTTAGTGCCAAATGTGTAGTTAGTCAGTGGGTAGCTGAGGGCAGATGATACGAATTGAAGTTGTTGTTGGCAATATGTAAACATTAGCCACTTACAGATTGATGGTGCGATTTATGGTCAAAGCCTGATTGGGCGCATATTTTTGAGTCCCATTATTGCTGGTAACATCCGCTTGGCCTTGGCTACCGCGCCGCGGCCAGCCGGAGCCCGATTTGTTTGATGAAACTTGTGAAGACGCCATTTTGTTATACACACACCGCCTGCTTTGGTGCAAGGCAATATGAGAAAACTAAAACTATGTTTCAACCGCCAAAGTCTCTTCGAGCACGTTGGAAGCACTGCACACTGCACTGCACGGAACTTTTTATGAGTTCACAAATCTTTTGTTTATGTTTTAACAACTCTTCAATAGCTATAATTATATTTTCAACGCGATTGCGAAAAATTCACGCCGGTGTGCTGTTATTAACAGTCTGTTAATACAGCGCTTGTATCGCGTTAACAGGGTAAAGACTGCAGAGTTGGTGGAAGAATATCGATACATGTTAACGATTTATCGGAACGATTATTTACATTAAAGATTTGTTATAATTTAATTCGAAAAAAATGAGGGAAAGAAGAGTTTCCTAATTTAGCCATTAATGAGACTAACTAATAATTCTGATTCATTAAAAAACACTTGATTTTCTAGCTCGTCATGGTATGGAGAGATCAAGATTATTCGATAATGTAAGTAAGTGATCACGATCACGACAACTTATCGTTAACTAAAAGACAAAATAACAAATGACTATATAGAAAATTAATAGCTGCTTACGTGAACCATTGCAAAGTCTAGCCGCTCATTTTACACGCTCGTTCATTTGATCTTGTGATTAACGGAGCGACACAGCTCTAATTAGCATTGCTGGGATATCGGATGTATCGATAGGCCATCAACATAGATTAGGCTTTTTTGTTTATATTGCTGGCGCTGGCTACTAAAAAAAGCTAAATATAAAAATCAGCGCAGCGGCCAGCTATATATACACACGCTTTGCAATCGGCGTTGCATTGTTTAATGTGTGTGTTTACTTGCGTGGCTGCAGTTCTTGGAAAATTATGTGAAAAATCTGAAAAACAAGAGCAGCTTATGTTTGTGTATGTATGTATATGTATGCATGTATGTATGCGTATGTGTATTGTGCAATGGAAATTGAAAAAGCATTTGATTTTAAATGAAAACGTGTGAAATGTGTAAGTGCAGCATGGATAATCAAACAGCAAGTGGTATTTGCTTTGAACTTTAACATTTTCATGTTTTCTTTTCATCTACTTTCTCCCCTACCAACCCTCCAAACACAGACAACGAACAACTCCCACTTGTACGTGTGCGGGGTGCGCAGTAAAGGGTGCACAGTGTCTGTATGTGCTTGTATGTATGTGTATGTGTGCGTGCAAGATAAAGACTTCGCATTTGTTGTGGAGGATATTGTCAACTAAAGGCACCGGGAAGACGTAATATGCACAGAGCCATTAATTACGCCAAAGGTCAAAAGTTACATACGAAACCAGCAGCAAGTCAAGGCACTGCCACTACCACTATGTTGTAAAGGAGCTGTGTGCGGGAGAAAGAGAGAGCCTGAGCCTGAGCCTGGTGTGGGTGCGTGGTAGAACAAAGAGGCCGAAAACCTGAATTCGCCGTGCGACGAAAACAGTTCAAGAGCCGACAGAACAACAAAACAGGACAAAGATCAGGATAACACATAGAACTCATAAACCGAAAGACTGCTTAAATTAACCCATACTCCAAAAGCGAATAAAATAATTCATCCAGACACCATGTCGGCGGCTGAGGAATTGGAGGCAGAGCATGCCGACCAAGACCAGCAGCATCAACAGCCACCCCAGGGTGAAAACACAAACAACACTGCCAACGTTGAGACTACACACAACTACAGCTACAACAATAACAATGCGCATGCCGAGCTGGAGCAACAGCTGCAACACATGCAACAACCGCAGCCTGAGTCCGAAAGCAACACTGAATTAAGCGGCTTGGGTTTATCCCTGATGCAATCCTCGCCACCGCCACACAGCTATAGGCACTCTCGTGCCTATCGCCACTTTAAGAATCCGCCGCAGCCGCATATGTGCATTAGGACTACAACAGACACAGGAGAGGAGCTGTTTATTAATGTCCTTAGCTGGACACGCATTGTGATACCGCAGGAGCCCAGTGATCCCATACCCTTATATGGC
This sequence comes from Hirtodrosophila duncani, assembly GCA_037043425.1. Classification (NCBI taxonomy): domain Eukaryota; kingdom Metazoa; phylum Arthropoda; class Insecta; order Diptera; family Drosophilidae; genus Hirtodrosophila; species Hirtodrosophila duncani. The sequence goes on along the minus strand of JBAMBM010000834.1, from coordinate 320,656 downwards.
GGCATGCGCGTAAGTAGCTTATTTTGAGGTATCCTACAGTCCACTACAGTGGCTTGACTTACCCCACACAGGTGCCACCTGGTAGCCCGCGCAGTCCACCGATTGTCTTTGCCGTCATGGCCAATCCAGAGGTACTCAAGGACTCTGGGCGGCACAGCAAAGATCCAGAAGAGCGACGCGCCATGGTAGAGCTAATGTGTGACTTTGTGGAGGCTATGAATCCCGGCGTGAAATTAGTCAGGTAACACTTCGAACACTTATCGCTCATTAAGCACCACTAGGTATTTTTATCTCCACAGGAACGCCGTCATACTCAAGGATCGCGACATTTCGGGCGAGCTGAAAGACGTCTGGAATGCAGTGCAGGCACAGCGGGATCGCGAGCGTGAAGAGCAAATGCTGCAGCAACGCCAGCAGCAGCATTACCAGAACATCACCACACAACAGATGTTTCCCAAATCGCCAGATGCGTCGCGTGCGGCCGCAGCTGGGCAAGCACAAGGCATGCCGCCTGCTTCGTTGGAAGGCAGCTCGCCGCCAGCTCATATAGAAGACACATTATCGTTGGAGCAACCGAATGGCGGCGTCACATTGGCAGTGTTTGCCCAGGAGCTAGACAACAAGGTGGCCAGCGAACAAGTAGAACAACAACAAGAACAGTCAGAGCAGCCGGCTCCAGGCAGTGATTCATGTGTGGATCAAACGGATGCGGCTATGGACGTACAGCAATTGCAGTCACCAGAGCAGCCAGAAGCAGTGAACCATAACACCAGCAACGGCAGTAGCACAACAGCCGCTCCCTCTATAACAGCCACGCCGACTGTCAACCAAGCTACGCCCGCTGTGACCATACCCACTCCCACAACTGGTGCACCAGCCAAGAAGGAGAAACTCGGTGGTTTTCTGCCCAATGGTTGCATCTTCCCGCGTTTCAAGAATAATAAGCATAAGGACAAGGATAACAACCACAAGGAGGCAAAGAGCAAAGAGAAGACACTGCTCAATGCTCTCAAGAAGAGCAAAGAGAAGAAAGTGGCGCCCAGTGAGCAGGCCTCCAATGACAAGGCGTCGGCAGCGGCGGCCACCAATTCCTCGAACGACAATGGCACCACACAGTACGAGAAGAACTGCATCAACAATCTGGAGTGTGAGGTGCAAAAGCTGGATCTGAACAACAGCAACAACGACAACAACATGTTCATCAAGCTAAAGGTGGCTGCAAGTGCAACTCCAGCTGCCGCAGCGGCGGCTAAATAAGGATAAAAAGAGGTAAAAAGCACAGATGATAGGTAAGTTGAAAGTACGAAGGACATCCAAAAACTGAAGCACTCACTAGAAACTAGACATAGACGAACACCATGTAGGTGTAGCTAGAGTTGCAAAGCGAAGAGTTGATACTAAGCGATACTGTGCAGATAAGGCATGAGATTATACAGGAAGTTATAGATACTATATGTACAAGGAGTGTTTCAAAGAAGGGCAATTTTTGAATTAATGAATTAATTTCCGTGAAAAATTAATGAAGTACAAATATTGGTTTTTCACAAATCTATTAGTTCTAGTAAGACTTGCTGAGGAACTGAACTCAACAGCTACGAAACATCTTGAGGAGCACCCTAATCCTTGAGCAACCTATTCCTTAAGAACCCTTATTCTTTGCCAGGGTTTCGCTCACACTTCGAGGAAAGGAAGGCTGAAGAGCGACAATATTGATGTCAAGTTTAATCGACCTCATCAATCTTTTTTGAATATTAAGTTTCACCCATTAAGGGAATCAAAACACACATTCACAGTTTGCCGCAAGGGCGCTGTCATTCGGCCCGATGCCCTTATTCTTGTAACTTTTTGGGAAGTCAAAATCGAAGACAATGTTGATTTCCTTTTACAGAATTGTCCCCTTACTTTGGTAAGCATCTTACAATACTTGACTTTAGAAGGCAGAAAAATAACAAAATGTAAAGGAAAATTATAGTTCTTTATGCTATACTTTCCTGCAAATAAAAGTAAGAGATAGTATCGCTAGTATCGTCGCTGGATTTGCAACCTTAAGATTGTAGAATATACAAGATTTATATACAAAATACGTTTATATATACATATACACAGTTGTATCAGTCAATTTTTTTGGGAAACTCAATCGACTCAACCGACTCTCCAAAATGTATGCAAGGGCAAAGTATAAAATAGTAATTTGCATACGGAAAAATGTTGTGCCATGCTGCATTCATAAACAGACATACGAATATATACAGAGCTAGTATGCGATCAGGTTCGATCGTTAATTGTCAATAGTTTGTACCGTATCCAAAAAAACTCTTCCCCGGCACACATAATACGTACGTAAATGATAAAAACAAAATGTATTTACATACATACATATTTGTATGTCTCGTATACAGTTTTGCCTTATATATACACACACATACAATTTTCAAAGGAAAGACAAGAATCTATATAAAAAAAAATTATAATCTCAAAGGCAAAGGCATACAACACAATATGTAGTATAAAAACATTTACAGCCATTTGCCATGGCAATCAAAAACGTAACTCATGCGCCAAATTATCAACAAAGATCTTCAGAACTTAGCACTTTACAACTTACACACTGAGAGTTGGTTTAGTTTTTATAAAACTATCGAGTTAATATCGATGCTTTGACTGAATTGCTGGCGCTAATGTTAGGTTTCTCCGCTGTACTATATGCTAGCAGATGCAACTGCCAGGTTCTAATAGCTGAAGCTATTGATAGTTTTCAGATCTACAGAAGAGACACACACACACTCACATACTTCTTTACCTTTGACTATGCTACTTCACTATAAATCACACTTGATTCCCCCACACTTCACTTAGTCAACTGCAAGCATTAACAACTTAACTTCAACTTTTCACCATTTGCCATTTTGAGCATTCACATTCACCCATAAAAAAGCAAGAACAAATACAAAAAGTATTACGAATTTCCTCTGAACCACACACACAAATGATCTCCACGTATTGATGTTGAAATGCGTTGACTTGGTGGAGCAGCAAATGCAACAGGCCCCTCTAAAGCTATTTATGTACCTTAGCATACTTTCTATAAGTATGCCTACCCTTATATGTTTCTATATGGTTTTAAGCTAAAAATCCCTATTTTAAACTTCATTACAGCATCAATTAGATACATTTATTTTTTAGTTTTGTTGGATTTATGGAACTTTTATAACAAATTTGTAAATTTTAACTATTATCAGTAGATTTGTTTGAAACATTTTCCATGTTATCTCTTGGAAGAGTTTGGAAATTTATGGCTTTGATTTTAAGTCGCCAAATGTTTTTAACATGAAATATTTGCTGTGTTTCTTTATATGAAATTTGACAAAAAAAACAACACTGAGATAATTCTAGATTCTATTTTACTCTGGCAAATTTTGGCCAACAAAACACAGATAACTCAAGTCTGCAAACAAAAAAAGAAAAGAAATATTAAAAGCTGTTTTGACGATTTGTTTGCAGTGTAATTCTATCCTCATATCCCTCAGTATTTATTTTAAAGATATGTGCTATTTGTTTGCCATACTTTGTTGTTCAATATTTGTAAATGTTTTCTTTTAGAGATTTTTGAGCTTGGCACTAGCTGACAGTAAATTTTTCCCATTGTTTATTATTTTACACTATATGTTTACATTTTGTTATGATTTGATACATGTTTTACTACACATATATATTTCTATTATAACAATAATTATTGTTTATAACTAAATCGCTCTCTATGCATAGTTAACGTTGCTCAACTTCAAAACAAAACCCTTTACCTATGAAAATATATATACACACACACAATTTCGAATTATATATATATATACAATACGTGCAAATTAAACAAAGAAATAAAAAAAATAGTTAAATCTAAACGTAAATTGAACAAACAAAAATACAAAAACTGTTTCTAAATGAAATAACAACGGACTGAACAATGCTGCCATATATAGAAGAAAACATATAAAAACAACGTCAATAATGTTTGCTTTTCATTAACGAAATTCGATTGTGATTGATTTCGAAAATGCAATTTGGTTTGTACATCGAAAACAAATTTTCAAAAATTTTTATCTAAACCCATTACAATACGTATACCAAATAAAATCTAATTTTGTTTGAAACAAAAAAATCTATTAGCCACATTTCAGGCAACGCCCAAAAGCATGCTACACCAATTTTACAAACTTCAATTTTTTTTAAGGTGCCATAAAACAAAAACATAAACGATAGCAACAAAATGGCAAACAGAAACTATAAAAAAATACATAATTAAAATCAAAACTCGTTTTATTGCTGTAAGTTTAATTTTAATTGAATGTGTTTCTTTATGCGTTAAAATAAAATATTAACACGAAAACCCCTAAAACCTAAAGAATTACATATTAGTTTTAGCTGGTTGTAAATGATAACAAGAAATGCTCGTATAAAATTAGTTAAACGTTTAAGTACACAACAACAAGATTATTGAAGAGAAAATGCAGCACACACTATGTTTAACAAAATTGAAATTATATTATTTAAGTCGAGCATCTACTGGCAACTGAAGAGCAAACACAAGAAGCAATAATTTTACTTGAAAGGCAGGCAAAATATAAAAAGGAGAAGGAAATGGAAAGAGAAATTGAATAATTCAATTCAAATTATGAAATGCGTTGCGTTCAAATATTTAAATGTAAAGCAACAATAACTTATACAGCAAAAAACGCGACAACAACAATTACCATGATAAGAATAAGAATAACAAATAAATTATACAAAAGAAACAACAACAGGAAAAACGACAAAAAAATGACATTTTATATATATATTATATGTATGTATGAAATAATAAAAAGGATCGTATTTGAGAAATGTATAAAATAACCATCTATACACATATATACATACGTACGTGTCTTTTTGGGATCATTTGAAATTGTCTGGGGGATAATCTTTAATAGAGAATGCCTACAGATTACTTAGTATATAAACCCGATTGGAAATTATAACTCAAAATTAGTGGAAGTGCAAACATCAAAGTCAGAAATATTTAAACTGTAAATTTCTTTCAGATTTCTTTCAGTGTTACAGTCGAGGTTATTCACGTTCAACCTTTACATGAAATATTCTTGAGCCTGTTGCCTGAAATATCCAGCTTTGTTCAAAATGTCCTCAAGCCTTATAGACTTATTGACAGTTGCAAAAATATTTCCCTTTTTTTGGTACTTTTCAGAATCGCGTGAAAAATTGCCATTTCCCATTATGTGGTCCAATCCCATGAACCTAAGTATCAACTCTCATTGTTCTACATTAAGAAAAGCATTAATATATGAGAAGTTTCCCATATGAACATTGACCGATTTTGACCAAATTGCGAGTTGAATTTTCCAATCTAACTTGTGTGAAAATTTAAGCCTCCCAGCTTGTGCTTTGGCCTGTGCGTTGTTCCTCCATATATAGAAAATATAATTTTTTCCAGAAGAAAAATATATATTGTATTTCTTTAATGGTTTAAGTCGATTTCGAATAAATATTTAGATGTAAATATGCTATAATTTTACAGGATAAGTTATCTATTCATCTACCACCTCCACAGTTCTATTCATCCTTGTTGTTGATGGATCGCAGGTGCTCCAGTTCGGCGCGCTCCTCCTTGTTGCGCAACAGTGGCACATTGTAGTCGAAGGCATAGAAGAAGCCCTTGGGCTCGCCCGTCTCCTCGGGTCCGGGCACATAAGGCTGTTCCTCGTGCACGTATTCGCGCGTCTCGGCCTCGCTGGGCTGGTAGCTGCCCTCCTTCTGATATTCCGCTGCGAATGGATCCGGATTGTGGCCAGCAGCGGCAGCCAGCTCGCCCCACAGCTTGAAATGCTCCTCCTCGGCCTTGAGCACGGCAGGAGTTTTTGTGGCGGGTTGCTTCAGATGAGCGGGACGATTGTCCTCCACGTGGAAGCCAGTGCGATCAGCATAGTAGGTGGCAATAAAGTCACGTCCATGTGGCTGCACGTACTTGTAGCTGCCGGTCACTTTTCCATCATGATCGCGATGCTCGTTCTTGCCCTGATTCCAGTCCTTATAGCCATAGGCAAACTGGCCCAGACCATCCTGGCCATGATACTGATGGGCATCGTAGTGCTCCTCCACATAGTCGTCGGGATTCTCGATGACGCGGCCCATGTAGACAAACTGGCCTTTCTCATTGCGGGCCTCTGGCAGAGGATTCTCACCAGTCTTGGGAGCATACTCAATCTCGTTCACGCCACGCAGCTGGGCGCTATTCAAGTACTGTTGAGCTTCCTCCGGAGTGATGTTGATCTTGAAGATGTTCTCGCTGCTGACCAAAGTGGCCTGAAAAATGTTAAATGTGTGAATTAGCTAAGAGCTAACATGGTGTTATGATGTTGATGTTATGACATGCTATGCCATGGAATCAAGGGGAATGGCACTGGCTAATGCTGATGATGATGTCATTTTGGATACCATTTTGTGTGAGAACTGTTTGTATTTTAATTATACTCTAATAAGGGGTATTATGAGTTTTTGAGAAAGTTTGCTTTGCCCTGGAAAAGGCGGAAGAGATTTTAGTTATAAAGCGAGAGAAACTCCAATAATCTTGGTGAGAGATGTTGCTGTTTTCTCGAAGCTATGCTAGTGCTGTTGTCTCTCACAACTCACCAAGGAGAGTGAGAGTGATCGCTTATATGTACTTCGAATTCAGAGGCAAATCTACATAAGTCTGGCTCTATAGTTAGATACTAAAGTTGAGCTAAAGTTGATGTTGATTCATACTACTTCTTTCAATCCATGTTCCATATTTCATGCATGGAAGCATCTTTAGTTATAAGTCTTATATATTCCAAAGGCAGTCTCATATGAGTACGCCACGATCCCATGTAAGGGTACCAAAACGTTGCCAAACTCTTAGCTAGCTTCTTCCCCCTGTTACTTGTGTATAACGTTACCCCATTCCCCGCACAATGATCACTTGCATAACAGACATATTCGAGTAGTATAGTAAATTTATATACTTATTGACATATTGCAAGCAAATATTTGCACTTTAACAATCACATTTGACATTTTTACAAGCGCATTTGCGTCGTCTGCGCCCAAGCCGAAGCCGGATTTTAATTGAATTGAATAGATCGATCCATCGAATAGTAGATGAGATGGTCTTGTATCATAAATTTTGTGATATAATTATGCAAATTAGCTACTAACCAGCAACAGAGCGGCCAAAATAAAGCACTTCATTTTTGGGTATTTTTGTGTGGGAACAACTTGATATCACTTGGTGTTTATAATGTTATATCGTTAGGTTTTCACTGTTCTATAGTTGGCGCGCTACTAATAACTAAGTAACTTAAAGGTGCTGCTTTTATACTAACTTGTAGCGCGTTTTTGTATTTGTGTTTTTTGAGTTTTGCATAAAATTAGCGCTCAGCCTTAGATTTTGCTTTTGAATGAAGATGTGATGCGATGCGGCTTTGTCGACGTAGCTGCTGTCCGGTTTTTTTTAGCAGCGGGCATCGGGCAGCATCTCCCAATCAGCAACAACAATTTAAAGTTCATTATCAACGTCGCTCAAATTCGCACTTCTCATACAAACACACACCCTTACACGTTTTGGGATCTACGGCAATAAAAACATCATTAATTGTTTGTATGTGCGGCTATGCTCAATTAGTTATTTAATAATATATAATATATCTTTGTGTTGTTTTTGTAGAACCTTTACAAAAGTGCTGGCTAAGTGGCGTTCTGTGTGTTCGGTCGGCTGTCAGTTACGAGCATCATCATCTTATTATATATTACGTATACGCAGTCAACCACAGAGTATGTGCGAATTATGCTGGGCTTGAGTTAGTTCTAGTAAGATCTGCTTATAAATAAAGATAAACCTAATGAATTTAACTAATATATTGCAAAAAAAACACACCAAAGTAGCCATCTGGCATCAACTTTGAAGTGAACTTTTAGTCAACGAGTATATATTCCCAAGCATATTCATATTTACGATCATCTTTAAACGTGTTTCGCTATGCAAATACCTTTGATACACAGCGTCAAGCGGATGTACGTTATTGTAACTTATAAGGAAAATCATTTAGAAGACTTTCATTTAGATCTACTTGGCTTACTTTTATGAACAGTATTGCTGGAATTGGCCGACTTGTTTGAAGGAGCTGAAAAGTTGCCCATTGTTTTGAGAGCAAGATAGAAAGAGAGGACTGACATAAATCTAGGAATATGCAAATTAACGGTAGGAAATCAAAAATTAACACTTTTAAGTTAAGAAGAAAATACAGTCTAGAAGGGTGCCTTAACCTCTTCATAAGCCGTATTTACTATGATAATATTATCAGGTAGGGGGAACGTGTGAAATTGAAACGATTTGAGTCTACTGAACTGCGATGACTGGTAGAGCAATATTGAGAGTACAGGCTCCAATTACCAGATCTGGTATGATATGATAGGGGTCAGACCCAGGCGGATAAATACTGCCACCAATGTCAACATCAAGGTGATACAATCCAACTTGGAACCTCCGGATTCCATGACAAGCATCTCCGTAGTTGCCCTTTAAGGCCTTATGAAATCTATAGCCCTCCAAATCGATCAATTAAATGCAGCTAGAAGCCTCAAATTGGATCGGACAACTATATAAAATATCTGCCATAGAAATGCCTTGAGCATAGTACAAATAGTATTCATTTTGCTTGTGTTGTGCGTGAGAGAATGAGAAGACACGAGCTCTAGACTTCGTTTGGATTCAAAACAGGCAAATGCTGTCTCTCTCTCATTAAAAAATCAAGCTGGTAAAGTAAGCATTTCTAGAAGGATATGTAAGAGTCCAGCATCCGAAGTTCTGAACATATCATACACATTCTTCTTTTGCTAAATTGTCGATTGCATTCTGGAAGGCTTAATCGTAATAGAGGATATCAACGAGTCGATCCGTCTTTAACAGTCAGCCTATTTCACTGGCATCTTTTCTGTTGCCAACGACTTATGATTTATTTTCTATTAAACATTTTTGAGAGCCGCAATCACTTTTTACTTCTAATTAATGCAAAGTTGTACAACTTTGGGCTTGGGTTTCCTGTAAACATTCGCGCTGCCGATTCTCAGCGGAAGTTTTGTGTTTAGACATGCGTCAGGCAATCGACGTCTCTGTCGCTGTCAGATTTATGCATAATTAGATTGATATTGTGTATGGTTGAGCATTGTCTATAAGCATCAGCTTGTTGCTGGTAATCATATCTCTCGTTGAGCTATCAAATGTCAAGAGTGTATGCTTCAGATGCTCAACAAGTGATTTTCCAGCAGCTTGAAGATCTTTTGTTTTTAGAGCATGATTCTGTTTGACAGGCGTATAATAGGGCTTCGAAGGGTCTTAAGTGGTCAGAAACTGCGCAGTTTTGTGCGATTACAAAGTGTTGGTGCTATTTAAATAATAGTTAAAATGCACGCTTCAGCTATTTATTTAAATGTTAAGCAATTCTTAAGGCGCCACATCATCAGTGGCAGCATTATCATCATTAGAAACATGCCCAAGCCTCAGTCCCAGTTGGATAGCTTGTTGCCGTAGAAAATGTGAATAGTATGGGCTATTTTTAAAACATTTCGGCAGACAAATATGCGCCGCACCTGATCACATCTCTCTGATGTTTTCTGCTTCGTTAGTTTTAAAAACTAAAAAGCTATCAAAAACCAGATATAAAGGTTCTAAGTAGGACATGATTCACCAACAGGTTAGCTAAAATATCAACAACGCATCACATCTTAGGTGTTATAACGTCTGCTGCTTAGGTTTATTTATGTCATCTATTCATCTTGTTATTTGTTATTTTGCTATTCCTCACTCTTTGATATGTCCGCTAATTTGTTTTTTGTTTTTCTTCAGATTCTTACAATTTCTGGAATATCCGTTCTATAATTTGTTTTGTCTTCTTGCAATTTCTGGAATATCCGAAAACGTCACATAACCAAGAATTTAAGCGTGGAAGTTTTTAGTCTTTTATATTGAAATTCATTGAATCATATATTGAAACAGATATTTGTAAGTATGGCAAGGTTTGGTGTCGCATTCTTGCTCGTCTTATTGCTGTTGTTGTTGTTGGTGATGATGCAAGGTCTAAATAAAAACGCAGACCTAATTTTTAAAAGCAGGTTCTCTTTGTTTGTTTGCTGTTTTTATTTATAATACTTGGTTATATTGTTGCTAAATAAAATATATTTTAATTGTTTATGATAAATGATGATGATAATTGCGTTGAGTTTGTATAATATTTGTGTGGAGATGTGGTGCGTTTTGCACGCAATGTTGTAGGCACTAAAATTCAACTCCCAATGAAAGGTTCAAAGACAGGGAGGTTTCTGAAAACGTCTTCCAAAAAGTGCTATTGTCCAACAGATTCCAGACCACACAAGGGCTCACTTAGGCTGCAGATCTCTTCGTCTTCGTTTACCCTGGAGCTGGCTTTAAATTGTGGAGATGTCGCTATATGATGCTTTTGCTCCTACATTTTGAGCTTAGAGTGTTTATTATTGCTTAAGGCTGGTGCCAAAGTAGAAAGAAGGTTCAGGAACTCTGTCATCGCAGCTAACTGGTTGGAATTTGGGTTCGTTTAGCTATTTGCATTTTGGCAAATTAGCCATCGCAAATTGAGTCTGTTTTTGTTTGGAATTTTGGCAGTTTTTCGGTTCATTATCAATGTTAAGAATTTCCCTCATTTTCAAAACGAACGATCCAGCAAAGAGTGGCTTGCCTTCTACACAATACACGATCTTATAAATAAGTATACTAAAAACCTTAAGTTTTAGGACGGAAGATGTTGAAATTCTGAACATTTCTCCGACAGAAAATCTTGCACTAACCATTTTTTGCCAATCCAAGGAGTCAGCAATCCAAATGGCCACAGAATCACTTTCACTGTCGTTCAAAAATATTGCGTATACGCAAATGGCAAACCATAAATATAACACCAAATTTGACAATACAATGCAAATAAGTAACTCAAATACTCCGAATAGCCATTTATGTACTTACTTATTATTGAGCGTAAAGAGCACGGCGAGCACATCGACCAATTAGGTATGTAAGTTGGCCATGTTCCAGGTCGAAAAAGAGACCTCAAACAAAGACAGAGGCAACGCCAGACGACTCCAAAGTAAATACAAAACGGCACTCAATTACATTTGAAGGGCTCAAAAAGCGCAGCCCGAGACATGGCCTAAAGCAGTGCAACGACAGTTGACTGCGTGTGCGGAGCTCTCCAGCTCCAAGTGGAAAAGAAAACGCAGCTCAACTAACATTTGGCATCTGTTGGAAACTGTTAAAGTATACAAATATGCAGCTGATCTCAGTGCCTGGTGGTGTGTTACTGTTGGCGGTGCTACTTTGCTCCACATTGGAGGCGGCCGTACTGCCCCTCTCGCTGGTCAACAACAATGACAAATTTGGCTATCTGGAGCTGCAACCCAATGGCACTTTGAACTTGAAATGGCCAGCAAATCAAAGCGACAACAATTTGCAGAACCAGAATCTACTCCTGCTGCGTGGAATACTGCAAGCTGTAAAACTAGCCACGCTAACCATGCCGATGCCAGAGGGTCAGGGGCAGGGTCTAACCAAGTTGAATATCAAGCTCTATGGAGATGGTGTTGAGCACAAATTTCCGCCCCTGCTGGAGAATATCATACAACGCATACAAACCTATTTCTCCATCTATCGCTACACGGACACAAGTCGACCGGTGCGCAAAGATGAACGAACCACTGAGGTGCCAACAACGACAACCACCAAAGTAATCACTGAGGATGAACAAGATTTAATAGCTGTAGGTGAGCACGATGCTTACATTACAGTGGGTGAAGATCCATAGATTGGTTGCGTTGCTAAGACATCTCAGATATTTATTTCAAGCTCTCATACATTTTTAAGCAATACAATTTTGTAGACAAGTTTAAAGTGACGTCTCACTTTGGTCTTTGGATTGGGTTTTGGGCTTATGGTTGGGCACGTTCAAAATGGGCAACCCGGTCTATTTAGTATGCGGTGCGTTGAGCCAGTTGCGATTTATGTTTGCTTGCGACTAATATGTGCAATATTTTTATGCTACGGGAATTTCTGAACTGCGCAAGAAGCAATACAACAGTATAGATGGATATTACCTACGTACGAGTAAATGGTTGGTTATTATGTAAGTGTAAATGCCAAGTGCTGAAATGGGACTCAATTTGTCTGATTTGCTTAAATGTATGTAGGATATCATTGATAGTTATTTAACATTGCGATCATCCTAACTGTTTGATTTTGTTCAGAAATATGCTTTGCCGACTTTCAATTTCTAAAAATCGACTTCTTTTCAGCATATCGACTTGTTCAACCTGACACTCCTCGATGCCATACCTTGGCAATGGTCCACCCTAAGTTGTCTTTTAAGTCGTCCAAAGCTTTAATATACCCATGAACTCCTGTATTCAACAAGAAAATAGTTCAAGAACCTTGAATCCCACGACTTTGGTGGTCAATTATAGCTTATATTGCCAAATTTATGTTTATACAGTCAACGTTCCATTCAGCTGGAGCACGAAATATTTGAGCCGCAATATAAGTTCTTCGTAAATTAAGCACATCTGCTACTTTCTGCTTGCACTAAGTCAACGTTATCATATTAATTTAACCTAGCTGAACGGCAAGTTCGTTGCCTAAGTCTTTTGTTTTGCTATCTGCATTTTCAGCTCTCAATTCTTGCAATGAAATACAAAATGTCAAGTTTTCTTACATTTTACATTCACTTTTTTTATTATTCTGTTTTACTTTTTCAATGTTATGGTTAATGAATATAATGATGATGATGATTATGAACGAGAGTTTCTTCTTTCTTGATGATTATTATGAATGCTTTGTTTGTCGTGTTTTGGCTGTTAATTAATATTTGGAAAATGGAAAAGTGTTGTGCGTTTGCTTGTGTGTATATATGTTTGTGTTAGTAACTATGTATGTAAATGCATAACCCAAGGCCTGGAGGCCGCCAGTGGCTACCGGTGTTGCTCCATGGCACGGAATGAGAAACAGTATCAGTTGTAGTACCAAAGCTGCCCAATATAGTGTGTGGTTTGTGAGAGTTGGATGATCGATGAGATGAGTTTGGCTACTTAGGCAGCCTGTGGCACCAATGGAATGGCAATGGCAATGCTCTCGGCTGGTTGCTCCTGTTTCTCTTGCTGCTGAATACGCTGCGCCAGTGGCTCAGCGGCCACGGTTTTGCTGATTGGCTGCTCTGGCTGCGATATGGCTAATGAAGCGATAGATTTTCAATAGTTAGCTAAGAACTGGTAGAGACGCATTAGCTTGAAACTTACGCTCTTCCTTTGCTGGCTCCTTGGCAATCTCCGGAATCTGCACCTCCTTCTTAATGCCATCCAGCAGACGTCCGGCGAACTCAGACTTTTGCTCTTTGGCATCTGGAATGATCGGCTGCTGCTGCTGCTGCTGTTGATCTTGCTCCAAGGGCTGCTCCTTCAATATGGGCTTGGGCTGGGCCTGTGCCCAATCTTGGCCTTCAGCCTCAATCGACTCCGCCTTCAATGGCTCGGCAACGGGTAGAGCTTTTACTGCTTCATCTTGCTGAATGCTGCGCGCCCGTATGGCAGGAATGGGCCAGGAATAGACGGGGGTATGGACCACATCCACCACTGGCGTGTGGTAGACTTGGGGCAGACTGTAAAAGTGTCGTGCCTCGGTAGCTGCCAGCAGGGGCTGTGTGTTAGCGGGCGTCTCAATTAGCTCTATTTTCTCCGTCTTCAGCTTTTGCTCCTCCTGTTTGTTGGTGCCAGATGGAAAGAAGCCTGGGAAAAAGCCAGCTCCGCTGGCAGCAGCTGCTGAAGCAGCTTCGCCAGCCTGTGCACCGGCTGTAGCAATGCCTTGGTTAATCTGTTGCTGCGCCTGCTGAATATTCTCCTGCAAACTCTCGAACTGTTTGGCTTCTTGCTGGATAGATGCTCCACCTGCACGGCCTGAACCCAGCGCATCGACAACGGGCACCGGCACCACCGATGCTGCGGTGCCAGCAGGTACATACACAATCGTCTCCTCATGATGCGGAGCAGCAACACGTGCCAATGGCGAAAGTCCATGCACGTACCGCAGAGCTGGCTCCAGATGCACCTGAGCCTGCGGAGTCACAATAACAATATGCTGGGCGGTCGGTTCGATGGGGTTTGCATGGCTTCCCACTGCCAGCAGGCAGAACAGCGCAAAGACGAACATGACTCTAAAAGCGGAATGGGGAGAGGGAGAGTATCATAGTTATTTTCCCATACTGGAATAACTGATGCAAACTGGAATAACTGGCCACTTTATAGCCAATTGCTATTTATAGGCAAACCAAGCAAAGTCCATTCTAAATATAATATTATGGTGCATGTATGTGTGTGTGCGTGACAGGATGCTATATGTACATCGGTGTATAAGTATGTGTGCGGCTGAACGGACTATTAACCGGTTTCCCATTTGATTGGCTCTCTTCTGCACTTTTGGCTAGACTGCCTGGCCAAGCACTTTTGGTGTAGATACAAAGTAATGTCTGCAATGTATAACTACTTACAAGGTGCCCCCCCCCCCCCACCCCATCCATTATGCTCATGATGGCCAAGTTTAATGGCCCCAAGTTATTTTCAATGCAATTGCGAATGTAATGATAAGCTGAATAAATTCTTTATATGATTGGAGTGTGTCGACCTGGGATAGTATGGTATTAGGGTATGCATGAATTAGGGTATGTATGATATTTGAGAAGCCTTGCTGGTGTTCTGAGAATATACATTCTAATGATAAGAAAGCCAAGAACACATAATTACAATGTCAACATTCTTTAATGATCTTAATGATCGACATAATATCAGTTCAACTTAAATCTATAAATATGTGTTGCAGAAAAAGCCAAAGAATTATTTTGTATTTCATTTAATTATAATTTGTTTCCGCATATTATTATTTTTCAAAAACGAGAAGAAAGAAACGTAACGAGCACATAAATTTACAAGGTTTTCTACTATCGTGGAATAACACACCTTCCTGACTTAATTGACTCCCTAAATATTTTCAAAATGAAATCTCCAACATTTTCAATTTTATTGCTAAAAGAAAAAAAGCAATCAAATCTTTATTATATGGAAATGTCTGGTATCTTTAATAGTTCACTTGATATAACTTTGTGTATAAAGTATCTATATGTGATGATATTGATACTAGATGCTAGATGTCTGGTAGAGTTGGTACGTTTTATACAAAAACCATATATAAATTCCGATAAAGGTTTCCAGCTTGGTCTTATATTTTAACTACAGGAAGGAGCTGCTAACTAAACGAATATAAAAACGATAGAAAGCAAATAACTCTTATAAGTGCCGTGGAAACAAAAGGCCACCAATGAGTTCTGTGACTTATCCTCTATCTGTTTGAGACTCTCTGACACCACATAGAACAGCATAATGAGAATAAGTGGGCGTAAGTATTTTATAATTTTGTCACGATATAGTAACGCATAAGAGGAAGTATCTCCAGCCCCATAAAGTACATATATTCTAGATCAGCATGATAAACCAAGTCGATGTAGCCATGTCCGTCTGTCTGTCCGTCTGTTTTTATGCAAACTAGTCACTCAGTTTGAAACTTATCACTATGAAATCTAAACCATAGAGTTCTTTCTGCTGTAAGATGCTTATATGTAAAAATCTTCAAAATTGCCTATCATTTTGTATGTCAAAAGCAATGCGGCTTTTGCTTTTGATATACTAAAATGATTATTATCGCTAGCCAGACCAGTCCACCACAAACCATCATCATAACTTTCCTAAGCCATAACTAAATATTTCGTCTTTCTTCTTCTAAATTCTATTAAACTATATAAGTAAACTATTAAGCTCGTTTGAATCTAGCTCAAACGTACAATTGTAATCAAAGTTGAATTCTACATTGCCAAATTTATACTTTCTAAGAGAGATCTTTAAAGCTAATGCCAGATCAGCCCAACAGCCCGAACTTGACACTTAAACATAATGAAGTCAACAATTAAATTAGAAAACTTACCTAGTTTTGTGTTGGTTTATGAGTTGCTTTTTTTTGTCTTTAGAGTTAAAGGTACTTCAAACTGTCAGGTAAATAGCTATGTATGTAAATATCACTAAGAGAGACTTCCACTTGGCACACAATGGATGGGCTTAGTCTGCTGGTATCAGTCTTCGTCTTCAGTCTTGACACGGCGACCACTTCAAGGAAACTGGTGGCGAATGCTGGCTGCCATGGGCTTTTTATAACGTGGCCAAAACTACTGACCTGGGCCAAGAACAAAGAACCAGAAAGTCAGCCAGGCAGGCAAAGCAAGAAAAACAAGCAATAGCTAGTGCAGCTTCCCGCAGGAAAACGAAGACAGCCAGAGATAGGTAGACAGACGGACAGACGGACAGAGAGACAGACGAGCAGGCAGTCAGATAGCCAAAAGGAGCCATGAAAAGCGCAAAGCTGACCAAGTTGGCAAAAGCAACAATAACATCAACTAGATGGGTACCTATATACTCATACTCGGTGCAGAGGGTTCTTCTACGAGATGGTTTCAGGTTCCTCTCATTGCAGATGGCAGATGGTCAACGTAGATGTTGTTGGTCAAGTTCTGCTGCACAGCGCAGTTTGTTAAACCTGCCTGGTAATGGTAATGGTAATAGAAGTCAAGCGTGGCCAGTGTCGGCATAATCAACGTCTTCGTCGCGATCGTCTTCGAAGCCACATTGACAGGCCGAGTAGCCATGAAACTGGTTCAGGTGCAAATTGAATGCGCTTTTACTCATACCACTCGCCTGCAACCCAAACCCAACCCTAGATAATTTATTTTCATGTTGCCTGAACTGAGCTGGCGGAAAAGATTTATCAAGATTTGCACATGCTTGCATTTCATTCGTTTCTTTCTTTCATTCCTCTTTTCTTGTTTTGGTTTATTTCTGAAATTTATAAACGCAATTAAATATAATCACTCGGAGCTGGGCAATTAAGTAAGCCTGCCAGCGACAGCAGGTCCCAGCGCCTAGAGCTTAGGCTATGAAAAATTTTCAAGCTGTGGAGTTCATTGATCTCCGAGTAGAGATGGGAGGAGTGGAGCTAACTTTCTTAGCTCAAGAGGTTTTTGGTATCTCTGATCTAAACCTAGTCGCCCAATAGCTCATAAGAGAAAGCATAATCATCGCCCACCTGGAGTTTGGAGTTTTCCAGAACTTCAAAAGAAAAACTTCATCAAAATTTTGTATGCATACATTTTATTGGCAATATGGAAGCTGGCACACAAAGTGTCTGTAGAAATTTCCAGAAATTTTCCCTACTCGTAGTGCAGACGTCGCTTGGGCGCCATACGTATGTAGGGTAATAAGGGTTTGGCCAGCTTGGTGGTCTCCGCCTGCCTGGCTGCTGCATAGTCTTCGGCTATAGCTGTGCGCCACTTTTGCACCAAGGCATCGCTGCCAGCGCCAGCTACTAGAGGTGTTTCACGACTGAGCGGAAAACGTGCCACCGTAATGGGCACATCGTTGTAATCATAGTCATCGCTGCCGGACTTCTCACCGGCCGAGTTGGGCGTCTTGATTACCAGTTGATTGCGTGAGGGCAGCGAGATGCTGAAGGCAGCTGCCTCCTCGGGCCTAACGCCCGCAATGGCTGTGGCTTTGGGCGATGCCACAGCCAGGCCATTGCGACCCGATAGAGCCACAGCGTTGGGCTTGGAGGAGGCCACACCGCCCTCACCGGCAATGGACAGACCTGGTGGTTTGCGAATTACATATAAGTATACAGATTTTAGTACCACACCCCCTTCTATTAATGACTACTTACCAACTGGCTTAGCCTCAGCCACGGCTGCATCCTTTTTGGGCGCCATAACTGCCACACTATCGTTGATATCCTCATAGGGATCTTCACTGTTTGGTGGCAAAAAGTCATCCGGTGAGAATTGTTGTTCGGTCACCTCCTCCAGTTTCTGCTCGTCAATTTTCTGATCAGCTGGATTATTGGCCTCCAAGGTGCCAAAGTTCGAGGGCTGCTTTTGTGGATTGCCAAACAGTTCCGGTTGCAGCAACACACTAAAATCCTTAATCTGTCCAGTTTGCTGCATTAGGGCCAGACTCTGGGCCGCCTGGCCAAGCTCCAGCAGGCTGCTGGCATAGATCTTATTGTCTTCCGCGCTGAAAGAGCCCTTGCGCTTGGCCATCTCCTGTATGGCCACCAGGCGAGCGGCAGCCAATTGTATTCTATTGAAATCACTGGCGCTGGCCGAGATTGAGCTACTGATTGTACTGCTGCCAGTGGAATCAGCGCCAGCTGTTATGCTGGCCGCGGAAATGGTAATAGTGTCATCGGCATCACGTGGCACGGCACGCACTTGCGGCACCTGCTTTTGGCGCTCCAAAATGTAGCTACCAATGCTGCCATCGTGCAGCGAACGCAGCTGCAGCAAATGACCACGCAGACCGCCATAGTAGGGATGTTCCTCGAAAATCAGAGCAGGCGTAGCACGTTCACTTGATCTGTGTCTATTGGGTGGTGGGGTTAAAGTGGTTATACATATGCTAAGGTCAAGCTAGAGAGGATTTGCCTGTACAACTGTGGAGAAAAGCATGGAATGCATTAAGCTATAGCTACTATTTGTACAGCGGATACTACTTAAGAGCAGTGTTGTAAGATACAGAGGGAGAGAGAGAGAAAGGTAGAGTTAGATAGAGCTAGCTATACAATTTACTTGTGCTTTATTTACATCTAAAACATGACGCGTTTTGCTGGAAAATTGGCCTCTATAGGAACACATAAAGCTTACATAGTTTACACTTAGATTACAACTACTCCTCCTGCTGCTGCTGCTGATCCTGCTTTTAGTTGAACAAGTCCAGCTCCAGATCGGCAGTGGCATGTGCCTTGCCACCGACACCAGCTATGGCCACGGATTCTGGGTTGAAGTACACATTTGTGGGCACACCCTTTTTGAGCAATGCTCTAGATATGGGCGTGGATATGGCTGTGCCACCATTACCCACAACAGCTTTGGAGTGCGGCTCTAATATTAATGCGGCCTGCTTGCGCCCCTGTATGGCGTCAGCTTGTATGGGCTGGTAGGGCAGAAAGTAGCTGCCAAAGGATATATGTGGTATATTACCCGATTTGCTGCTTGTGCGACCAGTGGCCTCCACTTTGACGCTGGAGTTGGGATGGGAAGTGCTGGGGCGCACTAGTTTCCTTTGCTTTTGCTTCTTCTGCCGCAGTTGGGCATTTGGTGATGAAGAGGAGGAGTGGGAATGGTACTGTTTCAAATGCTGTTTGGTGCTGCTGGACAATACATGTTTGCCTGGTATGGCCACTATTTCCTCGATCACGTAATCCGTGTTAATTTTACTAACTGCTGCGCGCAGTCTTCCATCACTCCTGAGATCACCCGAGGTTTGTGTCTGCGCTTGCAGCTTTTGTAGGCTTTCAAGCTCACTGAAGTCAGCCTCTGTCTCCGCTTCAGCTGCAGGTGCGGTTTGTGGCTTAGATGTGCTGGTTGTTGTACTGAGAGGAGCTGGACTTGTTGTGGTGCTTGGCACAACAGATGGCGCCACAAAGGCCAAGGGCAGACTGTAGGCAGCGTAATATGGCGAATTGAGCAACACAAACTGAGCTTGGGCTTGATAGGCAGCGCCATACGGCGTTAGATTTAAATCCTGATCCTTTGGCGATTTAGCTTTAATTAGTTTCTCGGGAGTTGGAGCTGGAGCTTGTCCATTATAGACTCCATAAGGTGTATAGAGCTGATGTGATGCCTCTATCAGCTTCTCTGACTCAGCTGTGGCTGTCTCCCTGTGCTGCGTTGGATGGCTCGGGTTCAGCAATGGTTCAGTGCGCAGTGGCCAGGTCTCAAGGCTTGCGGTGCGCCAGTATGTGCTGGTTGGGTTGTTAGCAGAGTTAGGATAGTTGTGTCACATTGTGTCAGATAGAGGAAGAGCGAGAGATTGGAAGTAAGGAGAGCAGTTAGTTTGTAGAATATTTACAGCAATATCACGAGGTGGAGGAGTTTAGTAAATTAATGAACTGAGGCGAAAATGTCTTTGGGTGTTAGTGGGCGGGGCTCATGCAATATATATATATATACACATACACAAATATGAAATGCAAAATAAATGTTTCACCAAAAAATATTACGCACAAATTTATTACGTTACTAAAAAAATACCAACTAAAAAATACCAACTAAATTTTCAAAACTAAACTCAAGCCTCAGACTCAAACTCTGCCTCCTCCGCGTCCTGCTCATCAGCCACCGTTGATGTGGGCGGCGCATAGTAAACAGTGGGTCCGGTGGCCACCACTCTGCCCTCGCTGGGAAAACTTCTGGCCTCCAGATTTGTACGCTGCAGCGCATCTTTCAAATCTACCTCAGGGGGTATGGATATTACTTTGGCGCCGGGTCCAGCTATGGTCAGGCTGCGTGGATGCGTCAAGGCATAGCCCCCGGGTCCAACGATGGCAGTGCCGCCACTTCCAGCCGTGGCCACGCCCCCTGGACCAGCTATGGCAATGCCGCCCTTGCGCACTTTCAGACGTTGGATGATGATGCCGCCCTCGCGAAGAGCTTGCTGCTGTGTGCCCTGATGAGCAGTGGCCACCTGGCTGACGGTGTTCATCAGATGGTGCGTCTTATGAGCGAAGAGATGTTTCTCGCTAGAGACATTATTGTCCAGCTGTTCGGCAGCTGTATTTTCCATTAAGTCGCCATCTCCGGCGCCCTCCCGCTCGTCATCCCATTTGTAGTCGTCCTGTGAGTCGCTGTTGCTAGCTTGAGAGTTCTGTGCAGGAACGATGAGTGAGCCACTCTCTAGGGTTGGTTGTACAGCAGTGGCGCCTGGTGTGCGGAAGGGCAGCTTGAATATGTTTTGAAATG
Organism: Hirtodrosophila duncani; assembly: GCA_037043425.1. Classification (NCBI taxonomy): domain Eukaryota; kingdom Metazoa; phylum Arthropoda; class Insecta; order Diptera; family Drosophilidae; genus Hirtodrosophila; species Hirtodrosophila duncani. The sequence goes on along the minus strand of JBAMBM010000834.1, from coordinate 299,690 downwards.
CATTCTTAATCGCCGTCGAGGTTTGGTTTTGCATTTCGGCTAAGTTCATGCCTGGAACACGGAATGGACTCTGGCGATTACGATTTGGCAATAGTCCGCCCGAGGGCGGCAATGTGGAACTGTCTTGAGTAGTCACAACAGGTGCTGAGGTTGCCCTTACGCTGGACGATGACTGGTGATCTGTCTCCTTGCCAGTACCTTTCAAGGGCTTGGAGGTGGCACTGACACGCTTGCGATTACTGGTGGAGCTTAGGCTGTTGTTGACTTCAGGTGCAACGTTAGCGGGTGTACGATGGGGCTTATGAGCGGGCTTTTCATGTGAATCCAGACGGGATTCCTTGCTGTGGCTGACACTGGCCGTGAGCGGCGCTTTGGTGGTCGTAGTGCTTGTTGAGTTGCCCCGCTTTGGTGTGCCATCCTCATTGAGTGCCAGCTCCCTGGGCAAAAAGAACAGATGATATTTGGGCGTGCTCTTGCCCTGCTTGCTTGCATTCTCTCGCAGCATAGATTTGGCCTTGCCATAGAAGCTGTCCACATCGCCAATAATCTTATAGCCCTTGACACGGTATTCCTGTGGAGCATGATCCCGCAGATACTGTTGCTTGTTCAGTTTATAGAGGTGCACGGGTATGACAAAGTGAGCTGGCAGCTGTTCCGCCTCCTGCTTAGAGCTGGGCTGTGGTAATTGCACTTGGTTGGGTCGGAAGTACAGCTGTTGCTCCTTCTGTATTTGTTTCTTCTCCTCGCTGTTGGGTCTTTGGTGCCGCCTAGATGGCAAATTGTATGCTGCGGCGCCCTCATTTCTGGTTAACTTGACAGCTCGTATTGACGGCTCCAGCAGCGTCTGTCCATTGCTGCCAGCGAAATGATGCTGCTGGGCATGGAAGGGCTGATAGGCGGGCTTGGGAAATAGATACTGACTTGAATCGAGTATGGGCGGCAGCTTGGGCTGCTCCGGCAGCTTCTTGACGTAACCAAACGCTTCGTTCACCTTGGCTATCTGCTCGAGTATGCGCTTGGCCTCATCCGTTTTTTCCGACGTTGAGGGTGGCGCCACGTTCGGATCAATATCATCGGGAAATTTTACCAGTCTTTGCTTTTGAATTCTGTAAACGAAAGTTGTGTTTGTTTTTGGTCTCATCGTATTAGCTAAAGCAACTAAACTAAACTAGTGAGTGAGGAGTTAGGATTAAGGCTTATGAGCTTAGTCACAATTTTATCAGGATTTGTTGCGGGGTTTTAGTGACAATTCTACGCAGAGGCGAAGGCTTAGCATCAACGTCTACTGGTGTGAGATTGTTTTAAGGATGGCACAGTCACAAGGCAAGGCAAGGCAAGACAACGCAAGGCATTGGTTAATAAAATCTTAAAGTTTCCCAGCAGCTACTTACTCAACGATGGCATCACTGGCATGTGAGGATTGGCTGGTTGCCAAGCAGGCCACCAGAAGCGTAGATAGCTGCAAAATAAAGCAATGAGAACATAAATATATGTTTGCTTAGAGATATATGTATATAGTATTTCGATGTTGTAACCCTCGCAGAATGTTTAAGCTCAAAAAATGCGGTCAAGTCTTTCTTTGTATTCCCAACTTCCAGCTGTCTGAGCGCATTTGCATAATTTCTACAAAGCTGTGCCAAAAAGTGAGAGCCTAGCCCCCATTAAGTCAGATTGCTTGCTATACCCTATCATGGTAGAGTTATAACCACTCAGATATTGTTCAGGAGCGACTGTTAGATGAAATCATATTTTTGTATTCTTATTAAGGCTTTAAAAGGGCATTGTCATGTGGCTTTATTGAGTTTAACAGTTTTACACTCAGACTTATGAATATTCATATACAAACACTTCTTTTTCTCTAGAATTACACCGATCTTCTTTTTGGTTCCATATTGAGGTGTATCTAAAATATAATATCATAAGTATATGAGTTTTCGATTTAGCTTATACAACTTTGTACAACTTTTGGGTCTCATTTTAAATGATTACTTCTGAGTTTGAACACACCAGAAGGCAGATCGTAAAGTGCCGAACTAAGCCTAGTAAAGTGTCTTGCTCTAACAGATGTAGTTCAATGACACACTAAAACTCATACCAAGCATCCTGAGTTCTCTCATTTTCTTTCTTCGTATTGTATAGTTTTTCGAATCTCAATTTTGTGACAATTTGGAGTGTTTTCTAAAGCTTTGTAGTAAAAATGAGCCCAACCTCTATATTGCTAATTTTTTAATAACCTTTATAGGTGCATTTTTTGCGATTGGAGACCTAGGATGCCTAATGGATTACATCCGCAGAAGGATGAGATGATCGCCTAGTGTTAGAGTTGTCAAGAAAATAATAAGAGGTCAATGTTTTCCAAGCATACAACAGCAATACTAAAACCATTTTGAGAGCATACAATTTTCGTTGACTTCTCATGCTTTCCAGTCAGCTTTTCACTTTAGCCTCATTATCAAGAACCAAACGCCGAGTAAATATTTGTCTGGGCTCCCTTGCCAGCACCACCTGCTCTGTCGGCCTGGTTACCCCGGTGTACGCGTATTTGGCAAAATCAATATTGACGCAATCTGGCTTGCTTGACCGTTAACTCTCGGCACGCCCAACTTTCAAGAGCAGAAATGTCACTGGGCTCCAGCTTCAGCCTCAGCCTCAACCTCAGCTCCAGCTTCAGCCTCGGCTTTTGTCTGCGCGTGTCATTGACCTAAGGTTTAAGCCGCTGCTACGATTTGAACGAAAAACGTAACTTGAAACGTGCTTTCGGCCCAATACACACATACATACCTACATGCTTAGATAATATATTTGATATTTTATTGGCAAACTGGGCTTGCATTTTCTCAGCTATGAGATGTATTTCTGTCAGCTTTCTTTTGTCTTTCTTATTTATTATATGTATAGTTGTGTACGTTCTTTTCTTTTCCTTTCTTTAATTTTTTGTTTTTGTATTTGTATGTAAATGGGTGCGTTTCGACCAAAAGTAAACTGGGTTAATGTTCGGAATGCAAAGTTTTAAGAGCGATTTTTATGTTGTCAAATGAAATGCAAAAGGGAAATTCTTGTTGACAAACATTCACTCAAGATTAACATTAAGATACAGATGCAGCTAAATCGGCTATTTGGAGCTGCAGTTACACACAGCTGGCTGCCACATTTGGACAGCTCAATTGGGTACAAATTGATGAGCTCGAAATAGACTGCAGAGAGGTAGAGTGTGGGCAGCCCTGAAGGCGGAGTGAGATTTTTATGAATTTATTGATTTATGATGGGCAATCAACACCTACAGGAAAATTAAGATAACCATGGTTATACGAAATTAACAAAGTTAAGCCTTGTTCTTTTTTGATACTTTATAGTTTCATTGTTTGTCTTGTAGTTCTTAAACCATTTTTATTAACAGTTTGTCAAAGAGTTAATTAAGCAGGCTACGCAGGTATCTTTTACGCTGCCAGCATATTAATTTCTTTAAAATCTATCAATCATAATTAAGTTTTTGGGCTTTTCATTGTAAATGTACTTTGAATTTCTTTTGCACACACTGACGCACGTGTACTTTTAAGGGTGCAGCCTATAATAAATAATGCCATGATTCATTTTCACTTTTCATTATGATCAGCAGATCATTAAATATTATCACGTTCAGTTTTATAAATTATTTGTAGAATATTTTTCAAGGGGAAACTTACAATTAAAAAATTGAAAGAGCATGAAAATGGCCGAACAGAAAACATATTACAGCTCAATGTTTTGTTGTATTCTTGAGAAATCGCTTCACTTTATATTCAAGTTCTTTTTACTTTCTTGAATTAGAAAGATTTCATTTTATTATAAGAAATTTATTATTAAAATTATTCCAAATTTTGTTTTAACTGAAATTGTGACAACAAAACTTCGACAATATTAAACAAAATTTTAAGGACTAAGTCTGGATTATATAGCTATATATTTTATATGATTATGAATTTAATTTGTTCTGCATTTTGTATTAGATTGATTTTCTATTACAGAATTTTAGATAAATAGATTAAAATTTTAAAGAAGAAGTTTGAACAAGAATCGTTGGCCTTAAAAAGTTCAACATTTCTCTTTAGTATATATAAATCTATAAAAATAAATATATTGGTCATAGGTTTTATTATTTTTCATCTTTTCAAGACTAATAAATAGGTAAGCTAATTTATATGTCTAAAAGTTGTCATTATTCGTGTTCTACAAAGCTGTCAAAAACAGCTAAATTAGCTAAGACAACACTAGAAATCCCAAGCATCTAATCGTATATGATTAATATATTTGACTTCAAAATGTTTATAGAAATACATATAATAAATTATTATATAATTGCTATAAGTAATTAAATTATTTGGAATTTCATTTCAATTAATTGGAAAATTTCCCAAAATAAATATTGTAATATTAATTTAATTTTAGCATGAACATTTGTATGGATTTTCTTTAAATTTGTAATCATCTGTACTTAGTCACCTAAATTTCCCCATATAATATTGGTCGCAATCTCATCTAGCCCAAATTGATTTATAATGAGCTCTCCCCACTCACTTCCACACTCAATTTGAAATATTTGCATATGGTCTATACATAATTTAGGCTAATTTCTTTAAAGAATCAAGTCAAGAATCACGATTTGAATGTTTTTGGCAATAACATGGCTTAGTGAAAGTAGCTGCTTAAGCTTTTGGCTCTAAAACGAATGACTTAAGGCACGAACTTGACTCCATTAGTGAGTTCAAAAGCCCTTTATTTTCACACTAAATTAAATTTAATTTCAGTTTAGTTTTTCTGTTTTTACTTACAAGAAAGAGTCGCATTTTGTGCTGTTTTTTTTGTTGCCTTTGGCTATTTGTGTTTCGAAACTCGGTCTCGCCTTGAGAATATCCTTGAACTGTGAACAAAAATTAAATAAAATGCCTTGCATTATCAGCCGGCTATATCAGCAATGACAACAACAACAACAACACATTAAATAGCAATCCTGTGGCTTGCTTGACTTTTTTTCTGTATTTTATTTGTCCGGTTTTTCTCTGTTCAGAACACGACACGAAGACAGTTTTAAGGAGTCACCAGTCACATAAGTCCACACACAAACGCACACTTATACCAGGTTGAACGAGCACACCACTTGGGAACGAACCTCTAGAACCAAGCCAGACAGCGACTGAAGATGAACTGATTCGTGCCCGGGCCCAAACGGGCTGTTTATAACATTTCCATTAGCAATGCAAAGCGACAAACCACGAGCACAATGGCAAAGCCAAAGCCAGCAAAGAAATGGCCAACGAGATGGCCCCGTCATATACACACGCCACACAGGTGGAATGGAAGAGAGAAACGCATGTAAATAAGAGCGTCTTAAGAGAAACTTGCGTGTGGAGCAAGTACGACAATTAAGCCTTGAGTAGAGGGAGAGAAGAGAAGGGATTTGCCTTATCACTCGACTAGCATCTGTTCAGTTTTGGGTCTCGGGCGAACCCAATTTTAATTGACATTCATGAATCAAAGTCTAGGAATGATTACAGTCATGTCTTCATATGCAAATCATATACCCTTCCCGAGAGTATCTAACTTCCTAAATGACTTAGATGGTTTCAGGGGTTTCACATTGATCTGTACTTGGAATATTTTAGGCGCTTCTTTAGGAGCTTTAAGTGCCATGTTTCAAAGCCTGAATACGTGTCACTCCTTAATCCCATTTTTGGTTCTGATTCCAAGCGGATATTGTGCCAGTTTTACGGCAGTCTGCCAAATTATTTAAGCAGGGCCTAAGTTCGAACTCGATTAAGACAATCACGCACACTCCTGACCCAAAATTTCTGACGATCACCTCTAAATATAGTATAATAATATATAATTTGAAATATATATCTGAATTGTTGCTTAACAATATTGATAGATATTATTTTCCAGATTTATACACCTTTATATATATATGGTAAGTATGAGTGTTCGATCGTTGACTATGATTTTGGAGGAAGTAGCTGCGTTGCCCGGCCTTTAACAGGCTACTGTTCATCGTGTAGCCTGACATTGATTAATTGGACGTTTATTGGCTTGATTGAGTTAGAGATTGAGTGTGAGGTGTCGGCTAGAACACACGTATTACAAGTGGAATGAGAGAATAAGGTAAAAATAAAAAATTCAATATGACATGGTGTGGGAAGTAAAGACGATGATGCTTGGCATTAGAAGTGTGGAAACATGAAATAAGCCTAAAAATAAAAGAATGAAGTCCAAATTGCTTGGCTGGCTGTTTGCTTGGCTTGATAATTGAATTAGAAGTGTTTGCAGCCAGCGAGAAATGAGATTTAATTTGAGCTTATAAAAACAAGAACTTGTTAGAAAGTCTGTGAATTGAAGGCACATAGTGAAATGAAGTTCACTTAAGTTGTTAAACAGTTGGTGCCTTGAAAGCCAATTTCATATCACAACTTCATCTGGATATGCTCGAGTTCTATTTCTAGCCAATAATTGTTTCATCTTGATGCAAGTACTTATTTCAATAATTGCAAGTTCGTGCCTTGAGTCTTTTGTTCTTTCCATTTCAATTGCTTGCCATAACTCTTTATTAAGCACCAAAACAGGTCATCAATTTCCATATTAAGCACATGCCAAGGCAGAGGCATCGAGATGTTCAGCCACGCCATGACACGCCCACCACTGACACATTTTCATTCAAGTTCAAGTTTTACATATATTGGCGCCTCTTTTTTGTATTGCTGCTGGCTAAATTGCATGCTACCGAGTTGAAATCATATCCATTTGCTAAATTGGAGTTGGGACTAACATAATATATGTATAAACACTTGGAGAAAAGTTGCTTAAAAACTGTTCTTATTTTATAAAAAAAAGTTTGTTTTATAAAGTATCTTGAAAACATAATTTAAGCCTAAATAGAAATTTCTTGAAAATATAGATTATCTTTGTTTCTTATTTTCTTTTTTATTTAAAAATATTTTCTGAGTGTAGGAGATAAAATTACTCTGTTTCCACTCTTAACAGCAATGGCACTAGTGAAAATCAATAAAACTGCTTCAAAGATTTATAGTTTCGCGTCTTTCGCGTCTCTTCAGCATACGAAATCAGTCGTGGTAATTCATGGTAAGCTGAAATACCCCACACTTGGAATGCAGCAATCAAAAGGCGATAAATCGATATAGCTGAAACGATCAGAGCCTATGCTGGACTACGCTATCTTACAAGTCAGTCAGCGAGCACAGAGTTGGGACCTTGAGACCTATTTATAAAAATGCCTGGAAACGGGACTTGAAACTGGCTCTGCGGCTGTTGTTGTTGTTGGTGGCGGTGGCGTGGTGGTTAGGTAGGAGGCAACTAAGCCAATTAAGTTTGACCTTCAGTGTGTGTGTAGGAAGGCGTCCTCATGAATATCTTCAAAATCAGCGTCTAGTTAAACCGTTGTTTATGGCAAATAACAGACAACTGGTATGCCATTGTTATCTTCTCTCGCTGGGAGTTCTCCTGCGCCCATTTAAAAAATGCTTAATGCGGTTAATGCAGCTACCTACAGTTCCGCCGTCATGTAGATATATGGTAAGCGTAACCCAATTGTACACAGCGCAGCGCAGCTGGTGATGCTCTTAGCTGAGAACGTGACTTGGTCAGGCCAAAAACTAGTACTCTCTTTCTCCGGCCCTAAAGTTGTTTAACGTTTGTATAAAATCTATGTCAGTTATACATTTTATGCATTTTTTGAAGAAAGTCTGGCATAGTGCGTAGCAACTAGTTTTAATGGCCTTTAAAATGGAAACTTCTTGGGTAAATTTAATGGCCAGACATTTCGGCAAGACAGTGAAATTTTTTGTTTAGACATTAATTGTGGCTGCAATAATTTGTGAATATGTTTTCATTTTGTTTGCCAAATATCACATGTCATATCCTACTCATATCGGGCAGCAGTGTTTTGGGTTTTTGTTTTGATTTTGTATTTTTCTGGCATAATTTCACATTTGTTATTTAGGCCACGCTTTGGCCCACCAAGGTTTTCCGTTCAATTTAAATTACAATATTTGGCAAGTGCGCGCACGCGGCAAACATTTCAACAAAATTTCAGTTCCAACCGAAAGAAATACCTAAATCAGTTGACTCCAATTCAAATTTGGGGGGGTGCACTTGCTTGTAAGCATAGCTAATGTACAAGCGACAACTACTGCTTTATGATCGGCAAATCAATTAGGCATTATAAAAGACATAAACATAAGGCACGAGCCAAAACAATTGTAGCAATGGGAACAATTTTGAAACAATTAGCAATACTGCAAGTGCTTAAAAGTTACTAAGAGATTTTCATTTAGTAAAAGGCCAAGGCCTTCTTCTCTGTCTTAACGGTGAGTTTCCAGTGGTGTCTATTGGATTTATGATTTGCTAGCCAGCTTGGGATGCCAAGCTTTTCTAGGATTCCCCAAGATAAAAAGACGTTCACAAAATATAGATCTGTACATAGATATAAGCAGTGAAAGGGAATCAGAAAATGTCAAGTAAAAGTATTCAGTTTCTCCAAAGGATTGCCCAATGCCAAGGCTGCAATATGTTGCTCACTCACTTCATCCACTCTCCCCATCCTCTTAAGATCTTCAATATGTTACAATACATTTGTGGTCTAATCTCGTCAAGGTATCACTGAAATCTACTTGTGAATAAGACTTTATTGCGGTTCTTTTAACCTTATTTCTATATACATATATGAGTACTTCTCGATTGTATATATATTCCGTTTGTGCTGGCGGATCACGTAGCAAACGACTTTCAGCTATAAATGCAAAGTTGTCTGTTGAAACTCGAAACACAAATAGAACAGTTAGAAACTAGGCAATTGTTGCAGTTTATTCGTTTTGTTAGAAAATCTAGTTAAAATGTCGATATTCATGCAAGCTAGCCGCCTGGGGAGAGGAGGAACTCAAGGCATTTTGATCAAGTGCTTCCGATTGCGTTTCCAATTCTGGTTGCCCATGTGACTGTGCCGTGACCTTGGCCAAATTACCGCCCATGACAACGAAACCAATGCCAGCACCAGCCTTATAGCTGAGTTCATGATAGCCAGCTGCATCGTAGTATGAATATTTGCCCAAGACATTGCCAGCCTCATCCCTTTGCTGGGCATGTGCCATTTGTGGGGTGCTGAAGTCAAAGTTATAGGATTGCTGCGGCTGCGGCTGCGACTGAGCAAGAGGAGGAGTTGCCGAAATCCTTGACAGATAACCGCTGCCAAGCTGTGAATGCTGCGTTGAAGTCGCTGTAGAACCCAGATTTTGGTTGTAGGTTATGCGCAGGGGCTGAGTTTGCATTGTCTCCAGAGCCTGCTCCACAAACTGCTGAGGTTGCACTCCATTTAGGTTGCTACTTGGCAGCCGGGACGTCTGTTGCGTCTGATACGATTGATATGGCTGAAATGGCTCATAGTTGGGTGATAAATCCTTTAGTCCCACCGCATCTGTGTCATAGGAATACCTATGACCATTGAACTCCATATAAACTTGTGCTCCATAGATCTGTTGGTGATAGCTCAGGCAACACAACGCTGTCATCCACAACTGACACACTATGTAGCACCTCATCTTTAGCCAAGTGTGACTCCAACTATAAACTGAGCGCCAAGCGGAAAAAGATCGCAGTTTTATACTTACCCATGATCTGCATGCAGATCAGAGAAACCGCAAACTGTGGTTGGACTTTCAGGTTGTCTTTGGATCTGTGGCAAATCGATCCATCGTGTGATCCATCGTGTGGCTATCAAATAACCGGCAACTTCAAATACAGGCAAATGTATTTAGCATAAATACTGTTACAGCTTTCATGGGCTTGGAGACCCACTTTCAGTTACATAATTAGGCTGGAGTTCACTTAAAGCTACCTACGAGTACTACATCCTACATCCTAGATGCTAGTGCTCCCTTGAGGCGGACAGCTCGGCGATCTCGTCTTGCCTCAAGGCCTCCGATGGCGACAAGGAGATGCGACCGCCCAGCGGCACAATATCGATGTTCTGGACATGGGCGCGCACACTCTGACCCGGCGGCAGACCCACATACCACTTGCCCACATTCTTGATGATCGTGGAATCGCGATGTCGCTGCACCCACTCACGATCCCGATCAATCTCCAGTATGCGATGATTGGCGGTGACTAGCGGTGGCAGCGAGCTGCCCACATCGTCGTCATTGAGCTTATAGTTGTCGTCAGGACCACTGACGGAACTGGTGCCGGAGCCTCCACTTGGGGGTGGTAGATAACCAAAGCCAGATTCGCTGTGTTCGGCTGAGGAGCTCCCTCTGCGAGAGCTGCTGACTGATGTGCCGCTATCTCTATCCCGATTCCTATTTCCATTTCCATTTCGCATTCCTGGGCGATTCCGTCGCTTTTCGTCATATCTAGTGCTTCCCCGCTGCGGAGTCTCCGCGGGAAAACCTCTTCGATTCTCTTTAACACTACCATCTACTCCATTCTCTTTTGGTCCTACCTCATCGTCATCGTCGGCTGCATGCCCTGGTGCATCATCTCCCCTTGTGCCAGCTTGGTTTAGGTATTCTGTGGCTTTGCCCCGGTCTCTAGTGCGTGATCCACCACCACCACCACCACTTGGACCTGAGCTGCCGCTTCCTGTAATGAGGCTGTCTGTGCTTGCACCACCGCTAACACCGCCACCACCACCACCTCCCAATCCGCCTCCAGCACCTCTGCCAAAGTCATTGGCCAAACGAAAATCAGTGTCGCTTAATCGAAAATCAGCCACGGATGGATTGATATGTGTACCAGGTCCCACACGATTGTGAACGACTCGATACCCAATGCCAGCACCCGCTATGTATTCCACAGTGCGCTGCACGCCCTTGTCATCGAGGAAGGAATAAGTGCCGCGGACAAGCCCATCCGGAGCACGACTCTCGGCGCGTCTATGATCCGGACCAGCGGCTATGAGCTTGTAACTGCCAGCCGGTCCACGCTGCACAGACATCTTGCCACGCTGCTTGGGATGGCCCTTATATAGCGGACTCGTATAAGCCACATTGGCGGGATTGTCGGGTACAGCGTTGGAGATCTCGAATCCAGTGCCTGCGCCAGCGGCATAGCGAACACTATGACGCTCACCCACATCGTCCAAGTATGAGTAAAGGCCTGTCAGATGGATAAAAGGGTAGAGTATCCAATATGTTGGCCTCAATGCTTCCAGAAACCTACCTTTGATCCTGTTGTTACTATCATTCTCCTCGCTGCGCGAAGACCCATCTGGCGTGCGATAGCTAAATTTGTAGGAGGGATCATCAAATGGATCAGCCAGCGGATCGTCGGGGCTTCCCCTGGGTCGAACCGGATACTGTGCCAAATCCATTTTACGATGTATTTTCGGCCCGTTCACGCGAAAGCTGTGAGAGTAGATCAGATCAATTAGTCAATGCCCTCTCATGATTGCCCTGGGAATCGCGTTGGATAACCACTCCAACAAAAACCCCAACTAGCCTGATCCCATAAATACAGTCAATTCAATTTGTTATCTGGACAATCAGTACATGGCACGTCATTACTTTGATTACCACATCTCACGCTTGGATCTCAGAATCAGACTCAACGACACTATCGTAGCGCGATCTCTCCATTCAGAATCAACCCATGGATATCGCTGAGCATCTAAGAGCTATTCTTATTGTTGTTGTTGTTGTTGTTTCTGCTGTTTTTGCCTAAACACACAAAACAATTTGTTAACAGCTTTTTGTTTCCATTTCCACTACCGGAGATTGCAAAAAGCTGACAACTAGTCGTATACTTAACGTTTGTTAATGCCCTAGGATTGAACTTAATGGAAAAGCGTTTAGGCAACACGGCAGCACGGCAACAAAAACAGTCACAGTCCACAGTCGCCGACTGCTCCAATGTGTTAGAATCGTTTCGAGCTGACCGCACGCTTCACTGACGACGCTCTTCATCTCCAACTCCGCTGCAGCGCTGTCGTAGCTCTAATATATGAGCTCACATGGAGGAACCACAGCCACAGCAAGTGGCCAGTGACCAGTAGCAGGGAGATAACTCACTTTGTGGCTACCACACCTTGCCTAAGTAACGGCAGCGAGCCAAAGTCTGATAGTGTTGGGTCAAATAGTTCATAAAGTGAACCATTTCCAAAGCGTTTTGAGAAGGAGGAGAGTATGAATTATAATCAAGGTGCTATAGATTTGGAAACTGAATATGCTAGATATTTTCTCCTACTCAACAAGGTAAGGTTGAACAATTAAATAGAATTTGCATAGACTAACTAAATTCGAAGATTTGGCTTATTCTTGATATAAGAACGGTGTGTGCTTAAAATGAACCTATACTTTATATTTATATAAGTATTTCACACCTAAGTCGATGATCTCAGTTAATGTCGAGTTAAAATGTACATTAAGCAAACAGCAGAGTAATGTGCTGCTGGAAAAGAAAATTATATTAAACTATCACTGGAAATGTCAGCTTTTGATTAAGCATTATGATACCTTATTGTTCATATGGAGATGAATATTGTAACAGATCCTATCATTTGAGCCAAAAAGAGCTTCTGCCCTCAATGGGGCGTCTTATATTTCAAATCTATAATCGATTCTTTAAGATCAACTTTTAAATTGCTTTCCTTTTTAAAAAGTTCAATGTCGATATTAATGATTTCAACTGGTAGATAATAATAGGTACTACATATATCAAACCACAAAAGCATGAACTGGTTCAGTTCTTTGAACAAATCTCTAAGCAACACCATCTTGTCTTCAGCAGCGCCGTCTTGGTTTACTCACCCACGTGGTCCGGCTGTATAGACGGTCTCTTCGATTTGGCCGCTCGCTGGACTACGCGAACCATAACGACCTCGCACGATCTTGTCTGGACTACCAATGGCTGTATGATAGTAGCCGCCAATGTCATCATTTGCATGCCTGTCCATTATATAGTAGCACCAGCAGCAGCAACAGCAGCAGCCGTAGTACGTAGTATTTCCCAGTAACAGTATCCATGTCCATATCCAAAAGTAATTGCGTTGCCCATGCGTGGTAAAAGAGTAGATCGAATGGCGGATATGTGTTATTGTTGCGGTTGCAAAACGTTATTAACAAAAAGGTGTTAGAAATGGTAACAATGTGAGTATATGATGCGTTTGGTGATGATGATGATGATGAGGGGCAAGAAATTGGTAATTAAATGATTTGCTAAATTTTTGGCCATAAGAGCGTGAAAAGACATAATTGAAATGTGAGTGTTTCCATGAACTCCAACTATTTAGCATAATGCAGATTTTACAATGAAATTGAAAAATGTTCAGCTATGATTTGCAAGTATCAGAATTTCATTCTAAAACAATTAAAGGTTGGCATGAAACTAAAACAAATTTCAATTAAGCTAAGCGAATTGTATTTTGTGACATTCTAGCTTTAGTTTCTGCATATTTGTGGTTCTCTCTATATAGATAGCATATCTTATAGCAAAAGCGAAGGCTCATAAATAGATTACGTAACTGTCATAAAAAAAGGCTCATCCTGGTGATATTACAATATATGCACCGCTTCACTGAATACCGAAGTAAAGCATACATTTATTACAAAACTTGAGGTACAAGAAAGTCCCAGAAAGTCTTGAAAAGATCTGCCATCATATAATACACAGCATTTTTTGAAACCTAAATAGGAAAACTAAACGCCCCGGACGACATTGTCCTGATTTTGTTATTCAACTTGTGAAATTTTTAGAAATTAGGTAAAGTTCTCATAATCATCAAGCTTCCATAGAATTCTTTTAGAAATTCAGAGCCCCAAGGTTTCTTTTTAAGGAATCTTGTTTTTGCGGTCCCTGATACAAACTTTCATAATTTCCTGTTTCAATAAACAAGAATATATTAAAGGTCTCACTAAATTTGACGTCGACCTTTCCTCCAATGCAGTTAGAATTTACCAAAATATGAACTTGTATGAAAATATGAATATCCTATCTCTCATGGCTTGTGGGTTGGGCTGGGTGTCGTCTCCAATCAGTCAGGACAGGAATGTCTATAGCTGTGTATCATAATGTATGGGCGTCACAATTAGAACTTTTTTGATTTTTTTTTTTTAATTTTTCGATATATATGGATATCATTCTCCCACCTCTAGTATGAAATTCATTTTATTGAAAATTTCTGTTGGTATTATTTCTATATTTTTGCATAAGCGTAGGCAGAAATTCTTTTATTTGATATATGATTATATGATTTATATGGTTTAAATAATTTGTCCATTACATAAAATATTAGGGTGTTGAAGCCTTTCCAGAACTTCCACAGAACTCAAGCATAAGTCACTTCACTATGGATCAGGATTTGCGGAATATTTTTACTTTACTCATTTCAATCGTGTATATGTATAATGAGGAGTTTGATGTAAGGATTGTCCAGCAAACGAACTTAACACATATATGATTATATTTTCTTCTGAATAATTTTCAAATATTTTGTAAATTTATAAGAGATGTTTATTAAAGAGAATTTTTTAATTATAGTACGTTTTTTTCTCTTAATTGTCCTTTGCAATTTATTATTTATTATTAAATCATTTTCAAATACCGAAACTGAAATGATCCATCCTCGTTAATCGTATTATATTCAATTTCACCAAACACCGGATCGCCCAAGCGTAGAAAAAGGGCGCCCAGAAACACAAGCCAAGGCAGCATTTCAATTATGATTTAATAATGTTGGATATCCAGTTAAAGTTGGATATGTTGTCTCCGTCGATCAAATGCACATCCTGCTTCAAGCTAGCAGGCAACAGATATAACATTAACCTATCGGAGCTGAGAGGCGACTTGGTGACTTGGCGAGAACAACGCGACGTTGACGACTGAATGAGCCAAAGCGTTAGACCTTCGTATTTAAATACGATTCTCAGGCGAGGCAGCGAACGGTGATGGTGATGGTGCTAGTGGTGCTAGTGGTTCGTGCCGCAGCTGCCACTTGTCTCACCTGACCACCCACCAAAGTGGAAGCCACGAAGATGAAACAGCATTTGTGTGCAAATTGCGTTACAAGAGCTGATGTTGTTGTCGTTGTTCGAGAGGGGCGCGGTAGGCAGTGGAGCGGCTGAGGGGCAGGTGAGAGAATTTGTTCTAATGATGGACACGCAGCTGTTGTTGGTGTTGTTGTGGTTGTGAATGTTGTTGCTGCTGTTTGTGCCCCTTGTTCAGTAAATTGCAACAGGAATCGCGAATGGGAATCGTGCCTGGGAGCTTGTTGCTCGGGGTGCCAGGAGCTGAAGCTGGAAGCTGTCTGTCAATTAGCTCACATTGTTGTGGCCGTCGTTTCTTAGCTGCTTCCTGTGTTCAAGCAAGTTGACGTTGTTGTAGTTGTTGTTGACAATTTACCTGCCTGTTGAGAGCGTGATCTATGAGATGATTGTGCACTTTACATTGAACTTCAGCTTCAGCTGCTGTTGGGAACTGGAACTCCTGCAGCTCCAACACGTTCATCAAGTAACGGTTTCTTGCACTCAACTAAAATCCAGCTCGTCGTCATTGTGATCATAAATTTGATACGCTTCGAGTCTAGGTCAAAGTCTCTCTTGGGTGTAATTTTGTTTGCTTCTTGGTCGGTCGCGGTTGCATTATGCAATTAAATGCAATTAACTTTTGGCCAGTGTAGGAGTCCGACTCCGCCGACGACGACACAATTTCCGCCTAGGATGTGCCAAAAAGTTTTCCAAGCATCTTTTTAATGAGCATAATTAGTGTAGTGCTTGCTAATGCCGCCACTGCCGCTGCTACGAGTGGCTATAATTCCAACTACAGTTATTGGCCATTGTTCTGAGAGAACGTAAGCGTAAGAAAATATGTCAGGCCTTTTGATTAGAACCTTAGTCAGAGATCAACAAAGCCCAGACTTGAGGGCAGTCAATAGAGGAAGAAAATTTGGATCGCTTGGCTGCTTATGACCAGGGGCGGCGGTGTGGAAAACGGTGATCTTTAGAGCACAGGGCTTATGAGCTTCACAAGAATCTCTTAGCAAGCATTGGAGGGGCGTCTTTTTGTCTCTTTAGCATTATTGAAATCCTATGATTCCTTGAGGCAGCGTTGTAATTTTAATCTGCATAGTTTTTGAAAACACTTTTCCCATTTATGAGAATTTTTGAAAGAAAGAGTTGGCTTGGACCGTCTGCCTTTTGGGCCCCATTGATTCAGAGTCCGACCCCTGTTTATGATTATGGTCAGCTAAATAGCACGCCCCCGCCTCGGATACGCATCATATTCGCCTATAGTTGTGCTTTATGACTGCCGCATTTGATGATAATCTTTATTAAACATGTGTGTGTGTGTGTGTGTGTGTGTGGTTATATTTCGTATTTGTATTTCAATTTAAAATAGGTATGCAAATTTATTTGTCAGTTTGTCGGAATCAAATGCGGAAGATTTTTATTGGTCAATTGTGCAGTCAATTGGAGCGAGAATGGGCTTTGAGCTGAGCGCAAATTCGAAATTTGGAATGCTGGAATGAAACACTATATGCTCATGCGGAGATGTGAAGAGTAAGGCAAACAATACAATGTCACTGCCCACCATTGTGTGTTCATAATCCAAGCCAAAGGACAAGTTTCTAGCTGACTGACGTTTTTTGGAATTGGAGGCAACTGCACGCATGGGAAATGCGCATGCGCAACCAGTTGTTGCAGTTGCCGTGGCTGTTGCCATTGAACCACATACCCATAGAGCAAAACTGGTAATCCATATGCGTTTCACTGCAGCCTCGGAGACGGAGGCGGACTGGGCAACGTTAGAGGCCACAATCCTGCCAGTTTTTTGTTGTACATATTCGATGTAAGGCTGTTCGTTGAAAAGTGAATTAGTAACAGTAAGCTATATATTTTTGTAAAGTAATAAACAAAACATGAAAAAAAAAAAAAAAAAAAGTTGAAAAGTGAAAATGCTTTCGTTTTCATTTAAAAATCTCTTGGCGCATTCAATTCGCAGCCTCCAAGGCGTTCGGTTCAGTCTCCGGGGTTTCCACTTGACGTCAATCACGCTTGAATAATGAAAATTACACAACTTTTGCATATCTGGTGTCTGATTATCACATCGATAGATGCTCTTGGCTATATTGTACGATATGAGACGAAGAAAGCGCGCTGTTTGAATCCGCCACGCACCGCCAGGCGAGTGGAATCTGTGATCAGGGACTGCCAGGACGAAGTCAAGACAAAGCTTGTGAATGGTAAGCCAGCTCAAAGAGCAAATGGATATGCGTACCAAAAGGGATTTCGTCCTTACACTTGCCAGAGGCCTATGCCATACTTAAGGAGCAGGTGTCACAAGTTCAACAGCCACTTGATCCGCATGATGACACCATCGAGCTCATAGAATCCGCAACATGGCCGTCAGAGCACAGCGATGTTGAGTTGGATTATCCACCAACTGGGGCAGCTGAAGCAACTAATGCCAGCCATTATGAGTACATTGTGTATGAGCCAGAACCACACCGCCGTATGGCACGGCTTGTGAAGAGCATACGCCGCCTGGATATGGCCAGTGCGGGCATCTATCATCCCACATTGGTGCCACTGGAAGACAAACGCATAGCGGGCGTAAGTATGAAGCTATGATGGATAACGATTTTCTCCAAAATATGCTCTAAAGCTATCGTCTCTGATTAATATCCATAGCGATTCTATCTGTTGAATTTCAACTCTAACTGAAAATTTGATGGGCAATTAAGTTCAATGGCAGCCCAAAGAAACAATTTGTCATTGATTTGGTGTGGCGTGCAATTAAAAAAACGCAATTAACCCTTGCCCCTGCCCGCCCACTGTCCCATCTCTCCCCAAACAACTGGCAAGCAAAAGTCAGGGTTGCGGCTATTAGACAATTGAAAGAAAAGCGCTATTGCAGTCAGTGTCGGTGTCGGAGTTGCAAATTTTCACACACTAACACGCACACATACACACACGCATACAGCAAGCTAAATTTGATTGCTGAAAAGTGAATTTTATATGGCTAGATTTTAATACACATTAGCTGGCTTTTATGCATCAGCAAATTGAATGGCTTTTCTAATCGTTCGTTGTATTTTATGTTTTTCCCTTGCTCTTGTCTCCCTCCCTCCCCCATCTTTCAGTGTCTGCTGCACTGCGTCTATGCAAAGAACGACGCCATTGACAAACTCGGCTGGCCCACACTGGACGGCCTGGTGGATTTTTATTCGGAGGGCGTCAATGATCAGGCATTTTTTATGGCCACATTGCGATCTGTGAATCTCTGCCTGCGCGCCATGTCCAATAAGTATCATGTGAATCGGAAACAGTTGCCACAGCAAGGCGAAAGTTGTGATTTGGCATTTGATGTCTTTGATTGCATATCGGATCAAATAACAGGTTATTGTCTGGATCAATATAGCAGATATTAGTACATTGCAATAAATATTTCCACACATAAAATTTGGTTATGATCATTAAATTCTGGATTATTGCAGAATCTCGCCGATCTCAAATGATATTGTTTCTCGCGCGGGTTCATTTGTGGGCATCAGCGTGCCCAAGTAGAACAGTTCAAGAGCATACATAATCATCCTTTCCTGCCGAAAATTTGTTCCTTTTTTTAACTACAATTTTCCTTCTAAGTAGATAATTGTCTGGTGACCTTTTCAGCAATGACATTTTCCTTATTTAGGTGGGACATGTTAGGGTGGGCATTAACTATGGGCAAGGTTTTCAGTTGGAATATGGAATAAAGCACTTGCCCGTGATACACATCATTCACAAGAGAGATTAAAAGGATAAAGAGAGACTGAGAGCGGTTTTCGCCTCTAATATATAAAGAAGAAGCAGAAACAAATTCCCGGGAATACTGTCACCTTCTAGGGCACCGATTTCTTTGGTCGTTGACAGCCTTATGTTTTTTCATTGAAAAAGGCAGAGGCTGCTTTTATATTAGCACATGTGGCCTCTGCGGGATTTTCATTTGCATAGCATGATGCAGAAGTGCGTAGAAATTAAATGAAATGTTGACAAGAAATTGCAAGCAGCATTGTAGCATCAGAATCACAAAATCAAAATGAATCATATTGGTATCAGATGTTATTATCAGAAGTCTTCTTTAGCTTATGGTGTTCATTCTTGCGGCCTTAGTCAAAGTTTGGCTCACTCACTTTTTGAAGTTTTGTATAAAATGTATAAAATGTAGTATGTATAATAAAAACAACATTAAAAAACCATTATCTTATATATCATCGATTACATACCTGCTGATTTTTTATTATATGCATAGCTAAAATATAATACAAATTAATATTTTGTTCAACATAGTTATGCCGTATTCAACGATTATTTTCAAAAATGGTACTGTGCAAAATATACCAAACTAAAAATCGAGCTTCCCAACACTCTCATCGTTATACGCAAAACATCGATAGCATTTGGACGATTCATCGATTGTTTTCTTAGAGTTCGGGCGAAGCGAGAGCAGCATAAAAAACGTAATTTTTAATTATTTACATAAAAATTCAAAGTGCATTAACAGTGGTTAAAGCGTGTACAGTGTAATTACAGTAGTCTAGTGGCTGGTTTTCTAGAAAAGTAGGCGAAAATTCAGAAATTGCTTACAATTGGATATAGCAACAAATAGAGTACGGAGTACCAGTACGGCATGAAGTTTATTTTTATTGGCCTTGCTGGGGAATACCATCATATTTGAATCTGAGCTCCAATGCACTTTTTCAATAATTTCGCCTTGGCACCGCCTGGGATTCAGCCTCCTGGTCGTATTATATAATGCAGGTGGATGTATTGACCACAACGCGCTTGCGCCTGCCACCAAAAAAAGTGAAATTTATTCAATGCGGCGTGTCTACGTCACATGTTTGCTGTCAAATCATTTTCATACATACATTTACTTATTTGCTTTTGCAATGATGACGCAAGTGTGTTGTCCCAGTGCCGCGTGTGCTTTTTCTGTGAGCGTGAATCATTCATATCTGAAACCCGCATTGCTAGCATTTTTGTAATCAGAAATTTTTGCTTTCCCGTTCCAAGAAACAAGTTGTTGCCAATGGAACTAGCAAACCTAGGCATAGACATTGTACCCCTTTCGTCTTAAAAGGATCATGTGCTCCCCCTCCCCGAGCATTAACCGCCAAAGCAACGCTTCAATGAACTCACGCGGCTTGCTCTTGATGTGTATGTGTGTGTGTGTGAGTGCATGTGTGTCGGTATGTGCTTGTCATCCACTCGCAACTGAAGTTGTTTATGCATGTGCGCGAATGTTTTCTGCTTGGCTTTGGGGGCTCGTCTGGTCCCAACTACATTCTTTCAACATTTTTAAGTGACTGAATATGTGGTCTATTAGTGGTCCATAAATGCAAGTCAGATATTTGGTTATTAATTACTCTTTCCGACATAAACGTCATGGAAAATTGTTATTTCGAGGTGCTTAAGATATGGATATGTATTATCTTTACCTAACCTTATAATTACATATCTAACTGTCGATAATGATCAGAGACGGCAGCGGCAGTGAGTCAACAGGTACAATTCACATAGGTTAGTGACCCCACTAGTGATCACTCCTAGGATCACTCCTAGGTGTATGCAATAATCACTGATCATGAACATGAATCAGTCCTTTCTCCAGTTACAGAATGGGTTCTGTGATTAGTGATCAATGAGAGTTGGGTTCGCTTGTTTGAGCTAAAAATTTGTGGGCTTCCTGCAAATCACTAACTAAAACGTGACTGATAAAAAATAGAATGCTTTCACTTCATAGCGCGTGTTTGAACTTGAATATTTATTGATTAGCTAAAAATTAGTTAACATATACATATATAATACTTAGATAACAAAATTAAAAATTTGTGTAATTATCAGTAGTTTCTCCCAATCGCAATATCTTTTGTGTTTAGGCGGCGAACTTGAAAGGCAAGAGCCAAATTGCAGCAATTTGTATGTGATCATATAGCCAACGGACTTTGAATCTTATTGTAAACAACATTTTAGTGAGTGTACGACCAGCAGTGGAAGTTAGATAAGTGAGAGCTAAGAGTCCGATATTCCTGGGATTGTTATCAGTTTACATTGTCCAGGGGCCGTACCTTCTTTTACTTGACTTATACAGACTTGGAATACATATTTATTTAGCGTTGTCATGTGGTCTATATGTACTTTTTTATCGCACATTTTGCTTTTTTGTTTTCTTGGTCCACTGACGTTGTACCGAAGCAAAATCCAACAACAACAAAAACAAAAACAAAAATAACAATGGGAGCCGGGGGAAAAAAAAACACAATTCGATTTCTAAAAATTTTGTATTCCACGCTCTCAGAGGCAGCGACAACAGCAACAGCCAATAGCCAGTATCTTTGAGAGTACGCTTTCGTTCCGTTTTCATTCGACGCGTAGCTTTCAACACGAACTGTACGTTTTGCAGCGTATCTGTCAGATACAGATACGACGGTGTCGGGTATAAATACATAATATATTCGGTTGGTTTTTGAAAAAAATATATGTATTTTATATAGTTCTAAAAGTGTTTCAAAATCACCGCTAAAAACAATAATTTTTCAAATATTCTTAATTGAAAATTCATGAGCGCTGCGTTTAAAACTGTCTCTCCAATTTAATTAGCATATAGAATCTAATATTAATAATATAATATTATAATAATTTCACTCATATGCAAGTTTTTGTACATTTTTGCACTTATGTAATATGTTTTCGTAACCAAAGCGGCGACGCTGACGTTGTGTTTGTGGATAGAAAATGAAAATAATTGCAAGAAAAATAAAAAAATAAAACAAAAAAGTTGGCCAGCCAGCACAAAATAAGCAAACAGATAAATAACGGCACATAAAGACACACACAAATACAAATAGACAGGCAGACCTTACAGAGCTCTGAGCTAAATTGAATTACCTATCTATCTATGTGGCTAGCTAGCTCGTAAATACAAATATACAGATACACATTCATATATAAGTGTACCTATTTGTTTGCTCATAGACTGTATTCATTTTTGAGTTCGTGTTGTAATCAACTTGCCTGCACTTTCAAATATTCAAACCCAACCACTTTTAACCGGTTTTGCCATTTTCAAACAAATTTGGTATGATTGTCTGCCCGTCTGCCTTCTGATCGATGACAAGTTTTTTCGTGTAGGTCAGCCGAGTTGTTGTCGTTATGTCTGAAATTTAGAGCCACCCAAAGCCGGACCACACGTTACTGATAAGAACATGTGACCTGAGCACCACAACCCAGACCAGCCCAATGTTTCACTTTGGATTTTTGTACTATGACAGCCACGCCTTTCATTTCAATTCAGTTGTTTTGCATATATGCAGATAATGATTTCGCCAACAACACACCACAGTTTCCGTTTAATTAGGCAATCTGCACGCGCCAGCTTATCAAAAATCTAGAGGCTGGCCGATCATATCGACGGGCATTGTTTTCATTAATAAAAATTGAAGTCGCAAAAAGTTCAGGAATTTGTTGGCGTGGCATAATTTGAGACCAACTTGCACCTGCAAAAGTTGTACATCTTATCACATGCAAAAGTTATTTGCAGAATTTAAAAAGTAGGTTTGCACATTCAGCCTACTTTCAGTTGGTTTTGCGAAAGATTGGCTGCATAAAATTCACTGCAAACGAGGTCGATTTACAAGAACTTTTTTAAATACTGTAAGTAAACGCTTGGGACTACTTCAGACAGTGTTACCAAAGACTATAACATCTAAAAACATGTCAACAATTAGATGTCTTAATCAAGGGCTTTTCGCCATGCAAATCGAATTTGTATTTGAAACTTTTCTTTACAAACTGCATTATCAGCCGGGTTCAGCTGTCTGGGGGCCTGTTGATTCTCTTATCCCTATCAGTGATTGCATAGGTGGGTGGGTGATCTAAATGAATTCTTGCTATTTCGCGGCTAGTCATGATTACTCAGTACACATATGTATTTGAGAGAGAGTAAAATTATTTCACCAACATGGCCTGAGGCCATTCACTTTTTGCTCGAACACTTTATCATTTATTTGACTGCCAAAAAGTTGTAAACTCGTTTTATATTTAAGCAAATAACCAACACTTAGTATTTAACAATTAAACAATATTCATATCTGATTTTGAGTTCAACATTAAACCAAATTGCGCAGCAAGTAAGCGCAGTCGTATATGTATGTATGGATGTGTATTATAAAACCAAGAAAATAGCACATTTCTAACATTTTTTTAAATTTTTTTTGCTTGCTATCAGAACAACGAAGGCAAATAGAGTATCTCTATCATCTAGAGAGTTACGGCAAGAACAAAAAAGCCAAGTTTGACGTCACAATCAGCGCTCTGCTGTCATCACGTGTGCTTGCTTGCGTTTTTGGAATAGCTTCGCATTCGTCTAGTCAGCAGTCTAGTGTCTATGTTAATTTTCCAGCTGTTTCCACTGGCAGCTGATTCGGGTTCTTCATATTCTTGTATGTATTTCATAACTCCTAGTTAGCAACAGCAACAAGTTTGGTGAATTAATTGATGAGTGACACAGTTAAGCTTTGACCATGACGTAAAAGCGTTTTTGTCGCTTGTTATACAAGGGGCGTCGCCAGTCATTATCTTATCAGCCTTACAGCAGCCAATGACGAATGACACAGTATTGTTATCAGGCAATTGTCTAAATGCGAAAAGTACGTGTTTGTCAACAAAGACGGAGGCAGGCAAATTAATAATCTGTACACCTTAATTACAGCTGATGTAACAAGTCCGCATTTAGTACTAGACTTTGTTTACATTATTATACATATTAATTATATATATTTCCATCTCTGTTTCATTTCAGTTCGATTTTGTAAAGCCGCAAAATGCATAGAGCACACACAGCCTTTAGTCTGGCTTTATCGCCTATGGCACATAGAAACTTTGCCACATGGCTGCTTAAAAGCAGCAGCAGCCAGAAGGTATATTCCTTTACTAAATCAAACTACTAAATTCCAACTCATCTCTAACATTATATACACCTTCCAGGTGGCTAAGGTCACTGCTGCAGCAGCTGTGCGCACCTACAACTCCGCTGCTGCTGAGCCCTTTGCAAATGGCAGCACAGCCTCGTATGTGGAGGAGATGTACAATGCCTGGCTAAGGGATCCCAGCTCTGTGCATACCGTAAGTGCAGGCTAACTATATTTGCCTTATAATCTTAGCTAATCTCCAAATCAATTCTGCAGTCATGGGATGCCTATTTCCGCAGCAACACCTATGTGAGCCCGCCCAACCTGGCACCCGTGCAGGCCAACACTTTGCCCCTGTCGGCTTTTAACTTTGGCGGTGCTGTCGCTGGCGCTGCGCCCGATTCTAAGACCATCGATGATCATCTCGCTGTTCAAGCCATCATACGCAGCTACCAGGTATGTGTTGCCTGTTCTATGGGCCAACATTTAACACAGTTAAGATTGCAGCAGCAGTAGCAGCAGCAGCAGCCGCACTTTACCTTGTTACGTTTTTAGTTTGTTTTCCATTTAGGCTTTTATCCCATTTGTTTATGTTTATGGATTTGTTTAGAGCTGCTCTGCGCCCCTCCCTATCTTCCTCCTTTGTTTTACTTTTGTGTATTTTCATTTCTGTGCCTATATACATGCCACATATAAACCACATAAATAGATTTGAAATGTTAGAACAATTATGGCTTAGTTGTAGTTTGAATTAGCTTAAGTTTGTGTTATACATTTCTCATTTAAAATTGGGATATTTACAAAACACAAAATTGATTCCAAACACAACTTTGATCATTCCTCATTTCATTTTAATTGGGTTTTCAACACTAAATGGGGTAATCGTATATGTATGTGTATGTTTCCTGGGTCTCCACCATGTAGTTATTGTTAGGATCTAACCATATTTGTTTACGCTTGGTTTATCATTCTATTCTTGCAGAGGAAAATACATAATTTGATCACAATATTTGTAAAGTATTGAGAGGAAAATATTTAAGCAGATGTAGTACCTATGTCAATTCGTCCGTCTTTTTAGGGCAACGAATTCTTTCAGATTTGTATACCAATGAAGGTTCAGCTTTTACCATAGAATTTTTGTTACTGTTAGTTGGCTTTAAATAAAATTTGGCCTAATCGAACATAGCATAAAGCTGTCATACAAAGAATTGGTTTGAACTGTAGTGTTAGTCGATCATTGGGGAACTATGTACGAGAGATAAAAAGTTATAATTTTCACACAAGTTAGTGTTAATACCATAGCACCAAGCACTACGTTTTGGAACTTCGGTCTAGAAGTGGGACGAAATTGAGGTCAAAGTTTGTGGTGGCTTTTTTTATACCATTCACAAAATGGTATATGGATTTTGTCAGGACTATATAAAGTAAATATATTCTTGGTCAGCATGACATGGAGCACAACTTTTCTGTTTTTCATAAAAATCAAACCAAACTCGTCATGTATCCCTTGTATACACTATGGCCCCACGACCGCTGACCAAATTTGATTTAAATCGGTTATAGATATGCAATGTGAATGGTATATAACATTCTTAGCTATGTAATGGAAGTATGTACATATATTTAAACATCGCCATTCAGATCGAAGCACTATTTTAGATATTTACCATCTTAGAGAGCTTCGGTTCTGATATTACTCTTAGATTGAGCCTGGTTAGTTTATCTTAAGTTATGGAAACAATCAGTTTGATTTAGTTGCTTTGTATGAAATTGTGATCTTATATTAGCCTTTATTGTTTATATATCTGCAAAAATATTCACATTTCGGCGGGCCGAAAATGACCATCGTTTTCTTAAGTACGGCACTAGTTTCTCTGGGAATTCATATGCTTCAACCTAGAACCACTCTCCTTGTTTTGAATAGGAATTGAGTTAGGAATTTCAGTTTTGATTTGGTTGCTCCCTTATTTCAGAGCTTTTAGTTTGCACAAACATTGATATTCCCTTTTACCCCGATTATCATTATCTTGATTGGTATGTAGCTTAGTTTCCCATGTGAATTGAGAGCCTTATTTTATATAATATGAACCACCAAACCACACACAATAACTACTCGAATATATTCTTGTAACATGTTTTACACCTGAACAAACATTTAATCAACCAATATATATGTATATGTATGTACCATATATAGTCACGTGGTCATTTGGCATCTGATCTGGATCCGCTTGGAATTTTAACGCGAGAAAAAACCGTTTGCAAGGATGGCCTTGCACGTCGAGCTAACGAAGATGTGCTCAGACAGCACTCTGGGTTTTTGTTTGGTAAATTCTTTTTTAACAAAAAAACAAGCCTCATTTTAACCTAGTTGCACCTGCCCGAAAAAAAACAATCAAACCTCTCCCCTCCCGCACACGCAAACTGATATGATTTCGTTTTAAGTGCTTTTAAATTTTAACCAACAAAAAAAAAGAATATTGAAACAAATGAAATTCGGAGTTGATGAGCAAAAACAACAGTATTTACACAGAGCCGAACTGATATGATATGATATGATATGATCTGGCAGGCATTTAGACTTTTTATTCTCTCTCTTTCTCTATCTCTCTCTCTGTAGCTTAAGTTAGCGTATATCGAGCTTTGGTTTAGTTCCATATTACTTAAGTGCAATACTGTTTGGTGTTTGGCTTACTCAACAGTTGTTGTGCAATACTCGTTGGCGGCAAACATTTACATCAAAATAACCTCCTAAATACCAGCCCCACCTTTTCATTGTCTCTTTTGTGCACCCTCGTTAATTGTTTATAACACAAAAAAATGTTCCAAATCTATAAAGAAAAAAAAACAACATAAACACGACTCATTGTTCGTTCATATTGGTTTCTGTTGCAGCTTTCAATGTCTGCTTGTTTCCTTGTTTGTCTTTACCTTATATTTTAATTTTCATATATCTTTTATAATATTATATAATTTATTTACTTTCTTTTTCGTTTATTTTTATATATAACTCTGCTTCCTAACCCAAAAAACAAAAACAAAACTGCAATCAAAATTATCAAAAATTGAAACGCAAAACGCAAACGTATAAACAAATTCCAAATTCTATCTCTTGTATTCTGTGTGTGTGTATACTGTGTGCCAACAAAACCAACAACAACAACAACAATACATTGTTTATACATAATGTAACCACTTACAAAATCAAACACAACACAACACGAACACCAACACATATATATACTGTTATACACATTAGATTCGGGGACATAATGTTGCTCACCTCGATCCACTTGAAATTAATACACCAGATTTGCCTGGCAACTCCTCGACGAAATCCATTTACGCTAATTTCAGTTTTGGTAAGTAAGTTTAGAGTTTAGAGTTTCGCAACCCAATATGTATTAGGTATATCTCTTCCGTTTTTAATATGATTTTGCTTTAGTTTAATCATTTTTTGTTTTGTTTGTTGTATGTTCAATATATATATATATATGTACATGTGTTAGTAATGTCACTTTTGTATTTTATGTACTTTCTGACACACACACACACACACACACACACACGCACACATGCTCCGCACAAACAAACAACAACAACAATAACACTACAAATATGTTATGCGACACGAATTTATGTACAGAACCAAGTAAATATACTTTTATGCAAATATGTTTGTGTTAGTTGTAGTTTTAGAACTTATAACGTATACTGTATTGTTCCCTGGGCATATTTTAAAAGAATTATGCCAGGTTTCTCAGCAAAAACTATTATTGTTAGTACCGAATGTTTCAAATTCAACTTCTGTCAAACTAACGATAGTAGAAAGCTCCTTTGGTCTGATCACACCACTATGTCTTATAACTGCCATGGAAATACCTCTTAAAATAAGGGTTTTGGTATGGAAATGGAGCTTATCATAAGTATTTAAGAGGTGTAGGTCAGTAATATGTAAAAATATTTGAAATCGGACGACTATATCAAACTATCGATTAAAATAAGCTATTTCTTAATTTTCAAGTTAATTTAACCAAATTTGTATCATAAGTTTTATATCGATGTAGGTTAGTAATATGTAGAAAGCGTAGAAATTAGACCAAAACTTCATATAGCTTACATGTGATATGAGTTAGCAATAGAAAGAAGGCTAGATTGCATCGATGCTAGTTGACTTTCCTATTGGACAAAATAAAGAGCTACAGAACCTTACCTAAACTTTATTTACACACAAGTTTTAAGCTAGTTTGTGGAAATTTCGTAAACCTAATCTTTAGGAACGTTTTCGCATCTTCCTTTCATGTGCTCATCTGCCATTTGTAAAGCTAATTGCTCTTGCACAAATTCACTGTAGGGCTTGTCTTAAATGACAGCTCATCTAACAGTGTTGACGATAACACCACTTCTGGTAACACCACTTCTGGCATAGCAATGCCTTTTCCATTTCAACTGACGTTATTTCGTCACCTTTTTCCCTTACATTGACGATTTTGAATTTAGCGCCAGACCAGCCTAATCCTACTGCATAATAAATGCAATTTTACAGTGAAGCTATGAAAACGGATCTTAGGCCTGGTGATTTTCAACATTTTGACTTAGTTAATATACAAATATTTGTAATATTGCGAGAGCTGAGAAACCTATAGGAACAAAGTAGCAGGCTATCGGATACCTCGACACTGGTAGCACTTTTTTCTATCATTGTTAATATTTGTCATGTGAATTTATATATATACACATATTCAACAAATTGCATGTCTTGCCTTAAAGAGCATTATAGGGAAGGAAATTCTTACATAAGCACAAATTAGTTTGAAAAATATGGCAAAATCAAATCCCACAATACAAAACCGTCTGTCACTGTCTTTAGTTTATCAAGCGATGATGATAATTGCATGTTAAAAATGTTATCACAACAACGATACATTTGTATTTACAAAATCGCGTGTAAAGAATTGGCATGTATCTGTACCATATATATAATATACACACTATATGTACATATACTATAGAGAAGCAACAATCATTACACTCCGAATTTCAAAAAAAAAAAAAAAAAACCAAAACAATTGCCGCCTACAAAAAACAAAAAAAAAAGACAACTAACACCATAACAAAGCACATGTACTCCACTTGTTGATCACTAATAAATCTTTTAACTGTAAATGATCCATTAAACAGGCGAACAGGATATGGAACGTCAATTTAAATTGCCCAGCACCACATTCATTGGTGGCGATGAGGCCTCCTTGCCCTTGAAGTAAGTTTTTAGCCCTATATTAACTCATTTGCTCTGTAAATTAACCCAAAATTCTTTGATTCTCTTTCATTTTAGGGAAATTCTGAACCGCCTGGAGAACGTTTATTGCAACAAGATTGGCGTTGAGTTCATGTTCATCAACTCGTTGGAGCAGTGTAATTGGATACGCAAGCACTTTGAGACACCCGGTGTGTTGAGCTTCTCGCCGGAGGAGAAGCGTCTGATTCTGGCTCGTTTAACACGTGCCACTGGCTTCGAGGCCTTCCTGGCCAAGAAATACTCATCGGAGAAGCGTTTCGGATTGGAGGGATGTGAGATAATGATACCAGCTTTGAAGGAAATCATTGATGTGTCCACCGAGCTGGGAGTGGAGTCGGTTATCATGGGCATGCCTCATCGTGGTCGCCTAAATACATTGGCGAATGTGTGCCGCAAGCCACTGAATCAGATCTTCACGCAGTTCGCTGGTCTGGAGGCTGCCGATGATGTGAGTGGATTGATATTGGCCAGGCTTTGGAATGCCGAATTTCAATTTTGCTTCTCTTTTAGGGTTCCGGTGATGTGAAGTACCATTTGGGCACCTACATCGAGCGTCTGAACCGCGTGACCAACAAGAACATTCGTCTGGCCGTGGTTGCTAATCCCTCTCACTTGGAGGCCGTCGATCCCGTTGTGCAGGGCAAGACCCGCGCTGAGCAATTCTACCGCGGCGACCAGGAGGGCAAGAAGGTCATGTCTATACTCATTCACGGCGATGCCGCCTACTGCGGCCAGGGTGTTGTCTACGAGACAATGCATCTGTCGGATCTGCCCGACTATACCACCCACGGCACGATTCATGTGGTTGCCAACAACCAGATTGGTTTCACCACCGATCCTCGTTTCTCGCGTTCCTCGCCCTACTGCACAGATGTGGCTCGTGTCGTCAATGCGCCCATTTTCCACGTCAATGCCGATGATCCAGAGGCCGTTATGCACGTTTGCAAGGTGGCCGCCAAGTGGAGAGCTACCTTCCATAAGGACTGTGTCATCGATTTGGTTGGCTATCGTCGCAATGGCCACAATGAGATCGATGAGCCCATGTTTACCCAACCCTTGATGTACCAGAAGATCAGGAAGCACAAGAACTGTTTGGATCTGTATGCGGATAAACTGATTGCTGAGGGCACGGTGACCGGCGAGGAGGTCAAATCTGTGGCGGCCAAGTATGAGAACATATGCGAGGAGGCCTTCGCTTTGGCCAAGACCGAGACGCACGTCAAGTACAAGGATTGGCTCGACTCGCCCTGGTCTGGCTTCTTTGAGGGCAAGGATCCTTTGAAGGTGGCACCCACTGGCGTTAAGGAGGAGACCCTGATACACATTGGCAACCGCTTCTCGTCGCCACCACCCAATGCCGCCGAATTCGTTATCCACAAGTGAGTTGCTGAAAATCCTACTATAAATCCACAAGTAAATGCTAATCCGCCTGCTTTTATGCTTCATCAGGGGTCTGTTGCGTGTGTTGGCTGCTCGCAAGGCTATGGTCGATGAGAAGATTGCCGATTGGGCTTTGGGCGAGGCCATGGCCTTCGGCTCGCTGCTCAAGGAGGGCATCCATGTACGTCTATCGGGCCAGGATGTGGAGCGCGGCACCTTCTCGCATCGTCACCATGTGCTGCACCATCAGCTGGTGGACAAGGCCACCTACAACTCGCTGCAGCATATGTATCCCGACCAGGCACCCTACTCGGTCTCCAACAGCTCCTTGTCGGAGTATGCTGTGCTGGGCTTCGAGCATGGCTACTCCATGACCAACCCGAACGCCCTGGTTCTGTGGGAGGCACAGTTTGGTGACTTCAGCAACACGGCCCAGTCCATTATTGATCAGTTCATCTCGAGCGGCCAGTCAAAGTGGGTGCGCCAGTCCGGTCTGGTTATGTTGCTGCCCCACGGCATGGAGGGCATGGGCCCGGAGCATTCGTCGTGCCGCGTGGAGCGTTTCCTGCAAATGAGCTCCGATGATCCCGACTACTTCCCACCCGAGTCGGATGAGTTCGCCATCAGGCAGCTGCACGACATCAACTGGATTGTGGCCAACTGCACGACGCCTGCGAACTATTATCACATCTTGCGTCGCCAGATCGCCTTGCCCTTCCGCAAGCCCCTGATCCTGTGCACCCCCAAATCGCTGCTGCGTCATCCAGAGGCCAAGAGCCCCTTCAGCGAAATGAGCGAGGGCAGTGAGTTCCAGCGCATCATACCCGACAATGGGCCAGCTGGCCAGAATGCCAGCAACGTCAAGAAGGTTGTCTTCTGTACTGGTCGTGTCTACTACGATCTGACCAAGGCCAGGGCTGACAAGAAGCTGGAGAGTGATATTGCCATTCTGCGCGTGGAGCAGGTGAGAGACCCCATCAATCTTTGAACACCAGTTTTATGATGAACTGTTACTAACGTTGCCATCCAAACCCTGCGAACAGATCTCGCCCTTCCCCTTCGACCTGGTCAAGGAGCAGGCCAATCTCTACAAGAACGCTGAGCTTGTGTGGGCCCAGGAGGAGCACAAGAACCAGGGCTCCTGGACATATGTGCAGCCACGTTTCCTCACCGCCCTCAATCACACTCGCGATGTCAGGTAGGTGCTAAGTATTTAATTCTGATCTAAGACGGATAACAAAACCCACAGAAGCCACCTTAGGATTAGCAAACACATGTCACAGCCAAGACAACGGCCCCCCTCACTGTACCCTTCTCTTAGCTATACTGCTGCTTAGCCCTTTTTCAATCTTTCAGTGTACACTCTGGCACTTTTACACTGTTTAGCAGGGGATGCAAACCGGTTCGGTTAGCAAGCGGTTCAAGACACAAGAGCTGTTCCATTGCTATCTTCGAGTCACTTATTTTGAGCCGGCTTGCATCCTTTGCTCTTTTGTATACCTTTTAGTTATCTTACTCTTAATCTTTGATTTATAATCTATTGTTCCACTCTATTTTTGCATAAATCTTATTTCATTTGATTGACACACTCTCACATGGCACTCTGCACTATCTTTACTTTGATCTAATCCTTTCCAGCTGTTACTAATTCAGTTTTCACTTTTCATTTAGAGCTCTTGGTGAGCCTTAGCAGTGCCTCAATATCTGTCTCTTAGATAGTATGTAGATTCTTACCACAACAACGACAACTACACTCCATACACAAACACACACATACACTGACAAAAACAGCTGCTTTGCATTGAGCATGTCAAAGTTGGATAATCGCAGACATATATTTCCATATATACAATATCAATATATACTCAATGATATACATATTCATGATCCAAAATGATCCATTCGAAATTCTCAAAACCAAAAGATCATCAGCAAATTGGCTTTTCACATACATACAGAAGGGTGTCCTTAAATTCATGCAAGAATTCATTCTGAGGGATAATGAGACAAATGTGAATTCTTACGTGTTGCCAACCACAGAAATGTAGACAAAAGCAAAAAAAAAACAGCTCAACAACAATCAATAATCAAATTCGTGAAAAAAAAGTGTTCCCACGCCGATGTCTGGACCGTCCTAACTAGTTATATATCTATATAACATCATATATTAGTAATAATTCCAAATATCCAGCAGTTACTTCGTGAAAATGACCCCTCTACTTCAATATGATTATATGAATGTGATGTTAAAAGACCAAGCCTCAGTTTTTGCCTGAATTTTGGAGACTCCCTGTACATCCATACATATATATTCAAACGATCTACGCATAACTCACATACTTCATTTTGAATTTGCATGGCTTCTTCTTCAAAAATTATGATTTTGTTTGATTTCCTTACAATTTACCCTTAAGTTATATTTCTTTAACTAATAGAGAAATGCAAAAGTATTTTAAATATTTTGTTAAATGAATTATGAACTCCTTTTATATATCCCTATTTATACTATGTTGTGTACATACGCATAATTATATATACATACTTATGCATATATCTATATATATATGTATGTATTATGTTATGTTCCACACCCAATTGGCAAGCAACAAATGTGTTAAAAAATTCGTAATATCCAAAGAAGTGAAAAAAAAAAACGCAAAAACAAACCAAAACATATCCTCTCTCTCTCTCTCTCGTTTCTTTCTCTGTGTATGTGTTATTGTTACAGCCAAAGCGATGAACAATCCTCCTTCTCCAATACAACAACAACCAATACTACTACTACCACTACTACCACTGATAATACTAATAACGAATCCGAATCGGCTACCGATTCCGATTCAAAATCGAAACCCTGGCTAAGTCGCATGTTCAGCTCGAATAAACCAGAATCCGAATCCGAATCATCGAAGTCTGCCGTTGGTGACTTTAATGCCGCCAAGCATTTTGATTTAAAGAACATACGCCACGATTTCAATCGGCCCGTAGGCATTGCGGCCGCCCCTGGTGTGCGCAGGTCAAAAACCGGACGCAAAATTAGGTGAGAGGGCCCCACCAATCATTTATCTGCAACGATGCGCCTTGAAAACGAAACTACTTAACTATCTACCAAACTATCTATCTATCTATCTATCTTAATATCCATCTGCAATATAATACTACTTGTGACTCTAAGAAGAAGAGCCAACAACAACAAAAACTCTCAATTAAAATTAACATTGTAAATTCGTTAAAAACTTTTCATTTATCTCAATGACTTTTGATTTTGTTGGACTTGTTAGTTCTCCATTTATTTTCCATTGCAAATTCTGATTTTGTTTCCAACATTCAAGCGCAGTTTGGTCTGAATGCCTGCATATAAAATAAAACCAACCATATGAAAAATAGTATCTCATAAATCTAAAACAACTACTCTACTACTACTGCAGCACACTCTAATACTCTCCTCTATTTTATTAATTTTCTATCTAATCTTATTGCACCTCTGTTTGCTGTCCCTCCCAAAATGTTCTTGCTCGAAGCACGCGCGTTCGTTCTGTGTGAAGTTTTGCGTTTGTTTTTGATTTCATATGTTGTCTCGTTTTGTTTGTTTGAGTTTATTTTAAAGCCGCCAACTAATACTCTAACTGAAATCGTTCTACTCATTTGTATGTTTGTCCAAATAAGAAGCAAACATATTACAATATACTTACTATATACACGGCAACATGCATACACAAAGCTATATAGTTAATTTTTCGATTTAATAAGAGATCTCATTTATTCCCTTCATTGTAAGTCTTACCAGTCTGCTGAAGAGCTTGAGAATTTCGAGTATGCGAAGTGGACATTTGTGTTTGAGATATCCGTTTCCAATTCCATCAGAAAGACATTTAGTTTGCTTTCGAATTTCGTGTTTCTGATTCAAAACCTGGATTGTCCTTTATTTACAAGTATAGGTATAGGTATATGTAGTATAGGTTTCTGTATGGAACAGAATATCGAACGAATGATAATCACAGCTTTGCTGGCACTTACGGTCCCCTTTATTGACATAATCTACGACCACATTGTTGATTGCGTTGGTACAGCGTCTCATTTCCTTTCAAGGAACAGTGTTAGCTAGGGAGTTAAATCGCACGATTACCACACCATTCACACTTTAGTAGTAGAAGGATCCAATGATAATAAACCAAACAGTGACAGTGACAATATTGTGCACGTCTTCAAAATTATCTGCCCTGCAAAGCTACGATTAACAAAGTTCTTAAGAAAAGAGTAAAAGCATTCATAAAACCATTGCTTTCTGTGGGGGGATCCATTTAGTGACACTGTGATATCTTATTCCATGTTAATTTGGCATACATTTGGGAACCTCCTATACGTAGTTGTCGTTTAGGCCGAAGTCAAGCTGTAGTTTTGCATATGCGATTTCGTTGACCCAATAATAAGACGTCTAATCTAGATTGATGGAAGTTATGCAATGAAGTTTCTTGAAGTTATCCCTGCAGTTGAATCATTTGACTTCAAGAGATTTCTGTGCCAAATTTATATAATTCTGCAGGAGTTGCAATCCGTTGTTAGTTGAAATTTTGTGTAGCCTGCCAAAATGCCAAAAATGGTGCAATCATTATTATGATTGTAGTCATTGCAGGGCTCTGATATATATATACAACTGACATATTTCTAGTCTCATGCCTGAATATTCGCATTATCATTATCATTTTTTGTTAATATTTCTAATCCTTTATGCGCTTGCTATGAATCTCTATAATCCAACTCAACTCCATCATCTTCATCGATCATTCTTCATAATTGTGCTAATTTTTAGATCAAACGAATTCGAACAAATTAACTAATAGTGCACGCTGTCTAACCTAAACGATAAATTAAAAGCCAAGTGTTTATGTGTACTTACCTATCTGACCTTGATGATATCTATGTTCACCGAGTCCTATATTAATTGCTATATGATTTACCTCTCCACAGCTATGTTGGACGTGCCGCGAGCGCATCAACGGCCACTGGATCTAAGGCCCAGCACATTCGGGAGCTGAATGCGTTGCTCAACGATGCGATGTCTACCTAAAGTAGCAACACTCTCAAAGAGTTTAGCACACGTTGATATGGGTGGACTTATGGTGGGATCATGAAGTAAGATGATACTGAAAGGTGATGATGATGAACGAAGGTGCGGTTGATTATGTTGAAAATGAAGATGAATATTAATTATGATTATATTTTGTAATGAAACGTATGCAGACTCTTTGATACGATTTTTTTCTGACGAAATTGTTAAGTGTGAAAAGTAAATGAAATGTTAAATAATAGTTTAGTGAAATTAAAAAAAAAAGAGTAAACAGCAAATAACCTTAGAAACATACAAATATGTATGTTTAGCGAACAAACCAACAGCAAATCGCAAGAAGCAAAAGTCAAGAGCAACATTCTAGTAAATCAAATAAAAAAGTATATAGTTTTTGCAGGCATAATGGAAAATATCCAAAAAAAAAAAAAAGAAACAGAAACTATTTTGAAATAAATAAAAAAACACAAACTTATAATTTTATATTATTTTTATTTTTAATATTTATTTTATTGTATTATAAATATATAAATATAAACTATCTCAAATCCTATGAATGAAATTTTTGCAACGTAACAACCAGCCTTGGCGCTATAAACCATTTAGTGTTTTTGTTTGCTTAAGTTAACCATTTATTTGTTTGTTTAAATAAAAACAAATATATAACTAAATATATGTATATATTGCGATGCATATATATGTATATGTATGTACATTGTACACATATATCAAACAGAGCGTGCTTTAGTTGTGGAGGAAACATTTAGGGGGTTGAAGTGATGGAACAAATGTATTATCAGGGATGAACTTTATTCTAGTAAAAGTACACTTTCATTTGCATTGCAACAACAAAAACAATTTGATAATGCTCTTTAAATTTTTACAGTCACACAAATCTAACATTAAATATTTTTGAAAACCTTTTTCAAGTGCAACAATTGTGAATGCCCAAAAATCTTTGTTTAAAATGCGTTTTTTTTTTTTGTTTTTATTGAACAAAAGCCGATCAAGTCAGGCTTAAAGTGCCTGTTGGTAGGCCTGTTATAATATATAAAATATGGCATATAATAATAATAATATTGCACCTTTTCGCGCACCAATATATGATATTGAACTTAGAGTGATAATGGCAAATGAGAAGAAACCAAATCATACAACTTTTCCAAGAAAATAAAAACTATTTTATATATAACAAACGAGACCGAGAGAGAGAGAGTATGAGTATGTGTGTGCCCGACTTTGTCAAAAATGTATCTTACTCGTAATAACATTTTAATGTTTCTAATATTAATTAAATAAAAATATCTCACAATCTTTGCACCAAGTAAGTAAGTAGTATGTTGTAATGATAATTAACCACTGACAACCTTCATGGTTATGGCTTAGCATACGATCGATCCTAACGCACTGCAGAATTTTACCTGTAAAAGTGGAATACACACACGATATACATATATATAAATGAATAAAATATACAAATCAATAAAAGTGTTTAATTTTTTAATCGGGAGGGTTAGGATTGATGAAAAGAAGTAGTGCCTGCTTTCGATGCTGAAAGATTAGGTTAGAGTTGTCAAATGTTTTCAACCGTGGGCTTTCTATACGATTTGCCTGTCTTTAAATGTGTGGCAGCACCATTGGTCCTTAAATGAGTGCGAAGAAAGGGAGTATAACATTTTCTGCTAGTGCTCTCAATGTAAAGATTGTCTATGTCTAAGACTACATAAAATTAGGTATTCCAGATACCGCGTCATTATAGAAAGCTAACATCAGAAACTATGAGACTGCGAGAGATGAACTGAAGGAGTCGTAGGTGGTAAAAGCAAAGCAGATGTCTGGAATAACTCGGAGAAACCTCTTTTACGAAGATGTTGTTCAATTACGAAGGTCAAGCTTATACTTACCTATACTTTTGTTAACGTAAGGCCTTAGTTGCTATGACTTTTTCCCTAATTAGGTCGCAATTTTTAATTGCCTACAACAGTTTCAAATAATAATTATTTCTAATAAGCTCCTGCAACTTTTAATCCTATATTCTATTCCAAAATATTTTATAGTTTTCACATTTTATAGTTTACACATTATGAATCTTCGGCTTACCCAAAGCTGAAGCTAGTTTCGCAGCCTCAGCAATTAGTCTTCCTATTTTTGGCTGCCTTCTTCGTCCGCTTGGTTTGCTTAGATTTCCCATTTACAACAGGAAGTTTGAAGTGGAAATTGTTGCACTGACCATAGCTTTTTCCATTTTCACTGCTTGACCATTCTATGAGGCACTTTCACATGGCTGCCTAGATCTATCTCTGTCTCTGCAGCCTGCCTCTGCTGTTGCCGCTCTTCCTGTCTGACAACTCGGACAACACAAATTGGGCAAGTGTGCAAGTAAAACGCTCACTTTTGGTCAATTCCAACGCAGGTGGGCACCCAAGGCAAGGCACAAGAGCCAACGGCGGCGCAGTCTCAATTTCATTGAACATCTTCGACTTGGCAGCGGCTTACTTTACTTTACTTTCTAATGCGGCCATTTGTGCCCAGACTCTGGCTCTGGCTCTGGCTTCGGCTTCAAAGTTGGACAGACGACGGTAAGTGAATCTGCGTTGTAACGTGTTTTGAATTCTTGATGATTTGTCGACTCAGTTTCTTCTTTTTTGCTGCTTTGTGGTTGACTGTGCCAAAAAAGGGGAGAGAATGGGGCACAGTCGTATAACGCTATGATTTAAGGTAAACAGCCCTATGAGTGAGAAAGACAGACCACATGGCTAATAACGCCGCTTGGCTTGTAAATAACATTTTGTTAGCGCCATCTATTGTTCAAAGTTTTCATTTATATGTCCTTATGCCTTTAAACTGAGAGAGTAGTTCGCATAGAAACAGATTGGCAGACAGACAGGTGAACATAGCTATATCGACTAGGCTAGTCATGCTGATCAAGAATATATACACTTTATGGGGTTGGAGATGCTTTCTTCAATGCGTTACAAATATCGTGGCAAAATTGTAATACCCTCTGAAAGGGTATAAAAAATAGATTCTTCGAAAAACAATATAAATATTTGAAGTTTGTATTACAATTTTTATCTGAGCAATAAATTAAATTAACGTCATAGATGTTAAAATATTTGACTAAGAATAGAAGAACACTATTAAGATTTTGCCTTGTTAATTTGCAAACATCTGAGAATGTGAAATGTGGAACACGTTTAAGAAAACTAAATATAGACGGTTACTAAGAGAAGTCTAATACACACTCAGTGTTGTCTATGTGATAAGTTTTTGACAACAATTTATAACTAAGAAATTTGTAATGTTCATAAATAGATATCACCTTATTTCCATTGTTAATAAAGCGAGAATTGACTTCAATTTTCATTTGAATTTTTGAATTCCTAAATTAAGTTATGATATACTCATTATTATTTAAAGTTTAGTTCTTCAAGTGATATTCAACACTGTGATGTCAGACAGCTATATCCAACTTCACCTTCTCAACTGTTAACAATTTCATTGGAGTAGCGTACATAACAAAATTCTGGTGACGGATACTTACTTTATCTATGATTCTTAAATGTCATTGCTATATAAGGTATAAATAACATTGAAATTCAACGAATGATTGATTCATACATAATTAAAGAATTCTCAAAAAGTGAAGTACTTGAATTTATAAGTTCAAAACAGTCCGATTATGACTATTCTGATACTTACAAAAGCTTTGCTGCAACTCAAACGTTTTATGTTTCGGTTTTGCTCAGTGCAGGCATGCTTATGGTTATTGCTGTAGCTCCCAAGGTCCAGGCCTCCCCATTCTTAATGCGCTTTGACCTAACTCGACCAAAGCTTCAAGCTTTCCGCTCGTATTTCGTGTCGTAGCGTATCGATAACTTTATTGTACTCGTACTCTAGTAGAGTAAACGAGTATATTGTATTCGTGCAAAATGTATGTGACGGGCAAAAGAAAGCGCTTCCGACCCCATAAAGTATGTATATATTCTTGAACAGCATCGACAGCCGAGACGATCTAGGCATGCCCGTCTGCCAGTTAATATGAACACATAGAGCTAGAGTTAGAGTTACCAAATTTGGTATGTAGACTTCCCTTCCCTTGTGGGGCGTCAGATCAAGTTTGTATCAAATTTTTGAAACTCGGTTTATATATGTTTATATACAAGCACATAATCTACCGATTTGTCTCATTTCGTTAAGATCGAATAATAATTGTTGACAAAAACATAAAAAAACATTTTGTAGAAAAATAAATAAATTCACGGTGTTACTTTTAAATGTTTCGAATATTAAGTAAGGGCTGAGTACGAGTATCTTATAGTCGGAATAGCGACTATGGCATACTTACTTGTTGTTTCTGTTGTGTTTGTTGTTGTTATTGTCATCGTCGGGTCGCGCTCGCGCAGCTGTTTTCTGTGTGAAGCCCGCCGTCGCTTGGCTCTTTATTTTCAGTCTTCCAATGCCCGTCAAAGTGATCGTCTCAGCCCCATTTACTACATCTCCGTATTGCGGGCTTTCTTTGTTTTTGTGAAACATACATATAGAAATGTGTATATAATTATATTGTTATCGAAATCAATTGTCATTGTGCAACAAATTTGCGGGCTCGTTGACGTTGTGGCTCGCGTTTTGTGATTGATCGGCATCGACGCGTTGGCAATTAATGAAGAGACGTGCCACAAATGTGTAACAGAAAAGTAAAAGTGCATGCCACAAGATGTGGCAAGTGTTTAACAACAAGCTGCAGCTGCTGCCGGCTTGGTCTTGAGAAAGTGCCGCCTAACAAAGCAAATATCATTTGAATAAGCAAACTATATAATGAATGTGGATCGCCAACTGATTTGTGTATGAAAGCATAGGCTTACATAATATCGGATAGATCAATTTAGTTATACAAAGATTATTAACATATATATATAACGTATATCTATATAATGTTAAGTGTTTGATATCGCTGATAGATTTAAAGCTGCATAAATTTGGCATTGTATGTTTTGTGGATTAAATTGTCAACAGCAACAAAATCACAATGTAAGTTCCCCCTCTTCAATAAATTTGTTAAGTGTTTGATAAGAAATTGTTGTTCCATATACATACGCATATATATATATATATATGCATTCAACATGTTCACAATAACCAGACTTATTTCTCATTGCACTGTTTTTTTGATAAACTCCAAGGCTTATTTAAAGGCAAGCTGCTTATCAGCAACTATTTTTCTCGGAATATGATTTTACGTGCCCGTCACGGAGACCGCTTATGCATATAAGTGCATATATATAAATATATATATACATTTATAATATACTTATGGATATCCATATCCACATCCCCCAAGAAATCGCACTCAGAGCCCTCTGATTCATGCAAATTGTATTTGTTTTCTAGATTTTTAATCTTTCGTAGAGCTTATTACGCACTTCGAATCGGGTTTTATTTATTTATAATTTTATTTGTTTGTCTTGTACTTTTATGCGCCGAGCCACTAGAAAGCTGCAAAGACAAATAAAGGTTTGGTCTTCGCCTAGTTGAAAGTTATCTCTTGCCTTGAGGCTACAAAATGTGTGAAAGAGCAAAAAATCAAGTGAAAGACGGCCATGTGATGACTGGCTTTTGGGATGTTATTTTTTAT
This sequence comes from Hirtodrosophila duncani, assembly GCA_037043425.1. Classification (NCBI taxonomy): domain Eukaryota; kingdom Metazoa; phylum Arthropoda; class Insecta; order Diptera; family Drosophilidae; genus Hirtodrosophila; species Hirtodrosophila duncani. The sequence goes on along the minus strand of JBAMBM010000834.1, from coordinate 258,385 downwards.
TTGCCAATAACTGTGTTATCGCTGCATTTCCTAGAATAAAATACTGGCTTAGATTAGGGCAGCAGTTCGGGTTAAATATGCCAATAGTGAGAGGTGAGAATGTCGCTGGCTTTGCTTTAATGCCATTAGTCTCTACTTGCTGCAACTTCTTTCTCTCGCATGCCTGAAGGAAAGACAGAGGTGTGATCCCATAACCAAGATGTAGCACGAATCGCACTCTGGAAACAAATAGCTGAAAAGTTGTGCCAGAATATATACTCGTCGTCTCTGATTTTGATTGATTTGAGCTTCACACACTTTTAGCTGCAGTTACATATTGATATGGCTTGTTGACAATATGTCTCACTAATAACTTCTTTAATGATTCCCAGTTTAGCTGAACACGTTACGCAAACACATATGTATCTCTTGGATATATATGCTTATATCTGTGTATAACCTGTACTATTCACAATTATGCTTAATTGCTGCGGCAATATATGTAATTCTGTTATTAAGACATTTCCATACTTCCGTTTCCAGTTGTCGCTTTCAGACATGTTCAAAATGTAATCTCAACCATAATAATATAGTAGTTACTACATATTTTATATAGTATATCCAGAGGTATGTGCAAATGTACGATCACAACTGCGAGTAGTATGTCAAGTGGCAAGCGCGAACTTTCCATTTTTTTATGATAATGGTCACGTCAGAGTCTGGGCAAGATTTTTGCAGCTTCTTTGCATAACGAACCACCTATTATTGTTATTTTCATTATTCGAGTATAATTATTGTTCAAGTACAGCCATGTAATTTGTAGAGAACGCCTCCATGTCAAATTAATCAGCGTGGGTGTTGCGCTTTATGTAGCAATTGCAATGTGTATTTGTATCTCATAGATAGATAGATACATAATTTTCATGGGTGCAGCTGACAAAATTTCATTGAACTTCTAATTTGAATAACCAAAAATTAGCTTGAGATTGTGTCTTAAAAAGCTATTTTGCTTGAGTGGAAGGGGCATTCCTGTGGCCAGCCAGCGCCATGACTCACTGCATCGCATCGACACGCTCACGTTTAAGAAAGCGTCAAGTGGACCAAAATTGGTCAAAAAAACCTGTTGGCTTACTCACGTGGTCAGCATTCGGCCGAAGCCTGTATTTCCCAGCGACAGCGTCAGCTAAAAGAAAAAAGTAAAAAAATTGCCTGCCCAATGCATTTGTAGCGACAGCCAATGAACTCTTGTGGATTATTGTAATGTTTTAAACATTTCACATCAGCAGTTTTAATGGAACTAGACATCAATTTTGGTATTTGAGCAATGTTAAGGGGGGAAAAACCTACCATTCGTACGAGGGTATGCCAGTAAGGCTTTGGAAAACAGACAGGAAAACTGAAAATTCTCATTCATTTATTTATTTTCTAGACTTAAGAGTTCATTCTTCTTCTCCAATTGTAGGCAGGCATCTTTGTTTGAGCTCTTTGTTCAGACACTCGTCGCTCGTTTCAACACCTTGCTACGAACTTATTAACATACCCTCGTAACATTTTCAATGTTTACAAAAATACATCAGCCTCAGATTCATACGACATCAATATCAATTGGCAACTGCTCAAGCTTTCGACCCATAATGCTAATGAAGCTGCCAGCTTCATGTGATATTTTTTGTTTTGGGAGGGGAAGCCTTAATTTCTTTGCCAATTTTTGTGAAATTCACGTAAAAAGACGGCTCATTGTTATGCTCATGGCATTTGGTTAAAATCGTGCGACAATGATTTCACATTCTATATAGTTCAATGTTGTCGGACATTGGCATAAAAACGGTGCCAGTGTGTGGGTGGGGTTTAAACAAGTTGAAGTGGCTTTTTGAGCAGAGAAGAGTTTACCTAAAAAGTCTACGCTGACCTAGAGAGTTCGTTAAACTGTATATATTTAAGTTAAACCACGCTTAAGCTGACCAAGTCGACATCTTGTATAAAAGCTTTCTTCTTTGGATATATTTTTAGCGTAGAAGTTGAAAAGCTTAATAGATTTATGAGCTCTCTCCACTAAATCATTACTCAATCTTCGTCATAATTTCTATAAGTTAATCTTTTATTTTACCCTCATCTTTTAGGCCTAGCCTCACCAGAGTAATAGCTCTTGTCAGCAACTGTGCATTTACTCAACTTCTGCTTACACTCAAACAAATTTGTATAGTATATGTAAATAATTCTTCTTTTTCAATTTTTATGATCGTAAGAAAGTTAGAGAAATAGTGAATTTATGCAATGCATTTTCAAATCGAAAGCAAAATGTATTTCTTAAATGTTTATAAACTTCTGAATTAGTGTGTGTGAAGTGCCGGGTATAGTAATGGCTTTCCAACATCTGTTAGAGAGAAAGCCATCATCAATCATCATAATTCACGAGGCTATATGAACATATTCTTTGCCAAATATTTAGACCAGGGCTTGTCCATCAAAGCCCCGGGGGTCCAAACGCAGTTGGTTATACTCAACGATGCAGACAAACGCGTACTCACGTCATAACTGGGTAGCTCATGAGAGCGTAGCGAACTAAGTCGGAAATTAAATTGGAGAATTAATTTTTCGCTATAATTGTAACCATGCTAGTTTTCATTTCTTTAAAATTTGCAAAGCTATCAAATTCAAACACAAATTATGTATAATGTAATGAATGTTCGTGGAGTTCGTGCAAGAGAGTAGCTTACACACACTCCGATTTGGTCCTCTCTTCTTGGTAATTCCAGACTTAGAGCTTATGCTACTGCTTGAAACTTCTTTTTGTTTTAGTGTAAGCGCTCATTTGTTTTTCATAGCCATGCGGGACTTTTCCATTTTTAGCGATTAATCACGACTCATCGACCACGGAGCCGATCAGCCACTGACCGCATGAAGTACGTGGCGCAGCCAAATTCTAAACAAATCACGTTTATGGCAAAGTTTACAAGCAAAAAGATTGTACTTGCACTTTGTATATTTTTTGAGCATTAACGAAATTATCCGCCGGCTAGACAAGGCCATATCTAGCTGATCTCAAGCTGGGATTTTACACTCGTAAAAAATGGAAATTGGCGACAGTTGGAAAGTCGCTGAGAAATTAATTTCATTTTCAGCCGTAAACATCTGAACGAACGCCCTAATTTCCGAGACTGTGACGACAAGCTGAACAATAAATTAAATAGACCAAAAAACAAGCACGGCGAACAAGTCAGATTTCTAGAGGCGCAAGTTTGGTGTGGTGTCATCAGAGTGGTTTCGTCAGCCAGCTAAAATGGTAACGATAATTAAAGTTTTAGATTACCACAAGCCACCGCAGCTGCAGCTACCAACTACAACTACAAATGCGAATGTGAATGCGAGTGATTAATGGGCATTGTTTCGCATACGCCATACGCCCCGTTGCTTCACTTCACTGTAGTGAAGTCGCATGCAGCCGAAAAAAAGAGGCACACATAGTAGCAGCAGTAGCAGCAGCAGCAGCAGCAACATTCAAAGCAAAGAGGCAGCCACTTAATGCAAATTACAGATACAGCAACAAGTGTCGGGCATTGAAGATGGCAACGCTTGCCACATGGAGATCACAGCCACAGCCTCTGCCACAGTCGGTGCCTCATAAATAGAGGCAGGCAAACAGACAGTAAATCCAGTTGCCACTGATTTTGCGCTATTGCGCCGACAAAGGCCCCAAGTTTGGGTGTTGTTGTTTGTTTATTTTTCAACAACATTTTTTTCGGCGCATTGAATTGAATGAAAATGAAAATGAAAACCAGGTTTGCAGGTCGTACGCCACATTAGATGCTGATGCTGAGTTTGTTTTTTTTTTTATACACTCTGCATTGATTACACTCGTAACTTTGTTACTAAATTTGTAACACAAAGCACGTATTACAAATAAACAGGAGCAAGTACTCGTAATAAGCATATGTATATAGATGTTATAAAAGCGATATTGATCAAATTAATGATCTGGCAATTTTGAATAAGTATTGCATATTTTTAAGGGGCATGTTACATATTTAACAGGAGTACGCCTTTACATCCGTGTGGATTCGTATATTTATATAATTGTAATAGAATTGTGATATATAATATAATGATTTTGGATACCCAAAAGTTAATGCTCTGCAAAATCTGAAATATATATAGATAAATATTAGTTTTTGCTTATGCGACCTAGAGCCAGCTGGACTATAAGATCAAATTCAAAATAAGTAAATAAGTGTTCTTTGTTATTCTAATTAAAACTGGCTTAAAATATTAAAAGTAATTACGGAATTTTGAGTTATTGTATGGAAAACGTTTGACGTTTCTTCTAATAACACAAAATATAAATGCTAAATCTGGGATGTTTTTTAAATAAGTATGAATCTTGAGGATGATTAAAATATGGATGGAAATATTGAATTTCTCAATTGAATCTGGCGGGCAAACTTCAATATCTTTATCTTCAAGAACAGCGTTCTCAGTATATAACCTTGCCTAGTGAGATTTATTTTCGCCATTCCAAATTTATGTAATTTCTATTGGTGAATGCTTGAAACTTGCCTTAATTTATAGCTGGCTAAATGAACTGAAACTAACTATTGTCTATTGTTTTGATGCGCAAACATTTCCAAGTTACTCATGAAATTCCAAACTGATTCAACGCCGTTCACTTCACTTTGCAATTACCCAAAGAACTTTTATATTAAGTCTCAGCACAAGTGTATTTAAATTTCGGCTTGCTCTACATGCATTTTCTTTTGCGTTTTTCGTTTGACTAACACGCTTGCGAAATTGCTAATTCTATTTCTCTATCTGTGTTGGCCTTATCTCGCTTAAGGTTTTGATTGTCTCATTCGCAGCCGCTGACGCTGGGTGCATTGTCTGTTAAATGTCTTAAAATGTTAATGCTCTTAACAGTAACAGTTTAAGCATTGCGCCTGGTCACCCTAAACAGCTCGGCCATCTCACTCGCACAGTGTAAAAGCAAAAGCAGAAGCAATAACAGTAGCAAATAAAATTTCATTTGTTGTTGATTTTGTATTTGATTTGTGTTTTTGCATTTTTGTTTGTATGCCGTCTCTTTTTGGTCTGCGGGCTGTTTCTGCTGTTTGTTGAACTTGGGACAAGAACTGGTATTGAATTGTTTTGTGTTTTTCTATTTTGTACATAATTTGTGTTTGGTTTGTTTGTGGCTCAACGTCAGCCAGAAAACCAGTTTCCGCTGCCCAATGCGGCTCTAATGTGATTTACTTGGGAACAGAGTTGATGAAGTGTGGAAGTGGTAACAACTTCTTTGATTCACTCCCAAAATCAATTACAAGCGCAGCGACTTAATTACAATTTGTTTAGCTAATTAAAAGAAGCCAACGAACGGAGTGTCGGACGCTCGTTCAGAAAAGAAATAAAACGAAACAAAGAACTCTGCCTGTTTCGTTAAGCATCCGCCATGGAGATTATAGCTATACTCGCAGAGCTGCAACTGCAACTGAAGCTAGCTTTGTGGGTCGTCGTCGGACATCGTCTTCAGCTTCAACAGCAACAACAACAACAAGAACGGTGCATACTTCTGGAGAAATGCAGCGGCGAGTATCCAAAACCGAAACAGAACAAAACGCGCAACGCCAAAAGCCAATGCACAAGAATGCGAAACGGCGCGAGAATCAAGTAAAAATTATACCCGACCAAAGAAGCGCTACACAATGCATGCCTATATGCCCATATACCCACCCCCCAGTCCCCAACCCACACATACCAAATGGAGTTTGAGGCAGCAGAAAAAACGCAGCGCACCGTGGTGCGAAATATGTTGTTTTATACTGATGAAGAAATGATGTCATATGACAGGTTGATATTTCAATATATACCATGATAAATTGTAATCACAATCTATAGCTTTATTGAACGGCAGGGTAAACTACCGGAATTTTTTTTTTTAATTTAGCAGCTTCACTGGCAAAATATGAAGAAGAATATATATTTTAACCCCATATTACAAACTCGTTTATAGCCCTATTATCATACATGACCCACAAGCTCTTCTTTTACTTGTCATCTAGTTTGTTCAACCTCCTTATATTTCAAAATTTTAATTTGATATACTTGCATATATCTTCAACAATCACATCACTGTGCAACGCTAACTGCGACTGCGCCGCCGTCGCCTCATCGACAGCAGCCATCAGGCAGCGAGCTTCAAGCCATCGTCAGTTGCTTTGCGCTCGTCATTCGGTTCCGTGTCTCAAGCTCAAGTGTTGCTCTGGCCGCTCTTCAAGCTTCGCCTAAGCGAAGTTTTATTATAATTGAGAGTTAAGCGCGGTTTGTTGTGGCTCGATTTGTTTATTAATATTTCTGTTTCGCATAAAAAAAAAAGATGTGCAATAATATGCAAATATGTGAAGTGCGATAGGCGTAATTTGTATTTGAATATGGGCCAAAAATAGTGAAATGAAAGCGGGCAAAAGTGAAACGCCCATCGCAAAAAATTATTTGGCTAAAGAATCTAGCCAAACCACTTGGCAAAGTAAAATTCCTCACAAACACACACGCTCGCACAGCATAGAGCAAATTTCACCAAGAACAGGCTGCTGATGCTGCGGCTGCGCTTTGGATTATAAACATATTTATATATATATTATACATACATACTAGTGTTTTTATGTATGCAAATATAATACAAAAAGTCAACATCTTTTACGTCAGCCTAATGGTAATTAAATGAAATGATGATTTTCTTGTTGTGGCGGTTCTTCTTATAATCGTTAGAAAATGGGTATTACTACTACCATGAAGTTTGTACGTCTGCAGAGAAGGAACGGAATGTATATGTACATTCTTGATGACTGTGAAGATAGGATGCTCCATGACTAGTGAACTCTGTCTGTCTGCTTGTGTCAGTGTAGAGAGCTTTGCGCCCTGCAGCTGAATATGTTTGCCAGATGTCTTTCCTGAACGATGGCTTGGAAGTTTAACAAGATTTCTGATTTTTAAGACTTTGGTTAAATGTACATATTTTATGACTTCCAATATGTGGAATTCAGCTTCGTAAAGATTTAAGCAGCTTTAGGTGAAGTTGGAAAGAGTTCCCAGTGTACGACTTCAACTCCACAACCAAATGGCCTTTAAAAATCTCATTCATTCAGTATGTGCATCTTAGACGGATGGCAGCGTCATTGTTGGGCTCCAGCATTTCTGCACTTCTCTCAAGTTTTCTGAAAAGAATAGCTTTCTTTTCATCATATTCTTGGATGCTTGGGCTGCTTTGGGCATTTTAACTGTAAACTAAACTGCTTAGCCATGATGTTTCTGTTTCGTTTCAATAAGTTTACGATGGCCTCCGTAGTGACCTCTGCGACCAACAACTGTTTGTCTTTCGGAGTGTCTGTCTGTGTTTCTGCCTATATGCTTGTCTGTCGTCTCATTTTACGGTTAAGAGCTACCGTTGTGCATTTTTTTTGATGTTTTCTATGTTCTTTATATTGTATATTGGTGCTGTTGTTGTTGTTGTTGTTGCTGGCGTTTGGTTCCATTAACTTCACTTTGCCAATGCTGCACGCTAATTATACGCCTCTGTGCCTTATGCGGTTAGAGATTCTGTAACCAAGTGGAAGTTTAGCTAGCTAGAGTGCTATCTCTATCTCTCTCTATATTGCTCTAACGCTGTTGTTGCGGTTCTTTGGCTTGGAATGCAGTTAATATGCATATGCCAGTTACACAGAATTGATTTGGCTTGCTCTACTTTGTGAGCATTGGGCAAACTTTGGCATTTGCGTCTAAATGTGATATATGTCTATGATAAAGCTGCGCTGCGTGTCAAATTTGGCAAAGCCCAACAGGTTATGACTAAGCGAAAGGTCTGACAATTGCACTAAGAGATAAGCTAATCTATTGAGTCAGCTACCAAATAGTTATGAACTCTATCAGTTTGGTATCTGTATACTATATATTTAATCATATACATCTACGTATATTTCTATATATGCCTCAATTTAGCAAATTGCTTTCGTCTTCTGACAACAAAAGCAGACACTTGAGCTGCGCCCACAGACTAGTATAAGTATCTGCTAGATTCATTCGCCTTGCAAAGGCAGTCACGAAACTAAAATCCACCCTGACAACTGCACTAACTATCGACCCAGACACCCAGACAATGATACATATACAGATGTGAATGGACGGACACACTCTAGCACATATCTTTGTTTGTTTATGCTTGTTTAGCATATTAAGCATACGCCATGCCGAACTGGCCTCTGTCTAGGGGTGTGATTGGTACAAGTGTGGGTGGTTATTCGTTTCCTATATGTATGTATTTTTGTTTTTAGGGGTTGAACGTGTGTTTGGGTTGGCGATTTGTATTTTCGTGCCCTTTCAGTTAGCCGAGTGGATTTTGTGGGTTGCTAATGGCAACAGCGGTCGGCCAAAACATAAACAACAACCGCACCAAATCGAGGTGCGGACAACAATATTTTTTCAGTCGAAGGTCCTTTAAGAGGTGTGGTGCGTGTTTAGCTGGTGATGTGATGTAAACGTGCACTCTTTGAGTTAATAAATATTATAAAAATTTAACTAAATATTCCAAAAATACGAGGGTATGTCAATTTTGTGGCTATTTTAAACTACGAAGTGAGATAAATCATCTTGGCTCTGAGTATAAAACTTAATATTGAGACTTTATCTGCTAAAACAGTGTTTGGCTAAGGTTATAATTGTGAAATTATCAATTATTAGATCTTCTCTATATATACACTTTCAAATCTAGTGTATGTCTAGGTAAAGTTATGCTAACGAGACTTATCAGGTTTGTGATTGAAAAACTGGAACAATCTCCATCCACAACTTTAGTTTTCTAGCAATGAAGTTGAAGTTATATCAATTTATTTTCATAAAATGTGTACAATATCATAAACTCTTCCACTTATGGTTAAGTAAATACCAAACGATCTATTTTCCAAGAAACGCGAATAAAATTAGCATACACATGCAGAACCCCTGCCAGTTTCACGCACCACAAGCTCAATTTATATGCCTCTCTGAAGCTCATTAAAAATCTACTTAAAATCTTCACTAAATCTTTGCTGAGACAGTTCATTAAGCTTAAGATCTCTACAAAAAAAACAAACAAAACTAAATATGCAAACAGAGAAGGAAAAGTTAACTTTCACATTTCTAATGGCCATTTTGTTTGTTTTTTGATGTTGTTGTTGTTGTTGTTATATGCAAAATGACAATAAATTTTCTATGATTTAATTTATAGAAATTAAAATATTTCTAATCAGCTGTCTTTTACCAGATATTTCATCTCTCACTCTCCTTCCGCATTCATTTCGCTCATTCAGAAACTCTAGATTATTTGTGGTTTTTTCTGCTTTTTGTTTTCCAACTGCGTGTCTAATCGTTAATTCTTCGATCAACAAAGAGATTTCTGCATATATACATAGCTCCATTGTCACTTTCACTGAAAGCGACAATTTGTACGCCTAACTGTTGGGTCATCATCAATGGGAGCTCGTAAAGCCAGACCCAGACCCATTTGGGCTTACAACAAATTGTGAAAATCTCTCCTAAATGATGAGCAGAGTTCATTATGCTGCTGGGCGTTTAAACAAAAAGCGCATCCGTTTCATATCTGTTGAAAGGCATTTGCATCTACTTATATATAAACTATAAAAGCAGCGATATATATATATCTACATATCGTATATATAAGTAGCAGGTGTGGCGGCGGTTGCAACTCCGGCTTAGCCTCAAAAAGTGCAGCAGCTCATAAAGTGATGCGATTGACGTTTTCATTTCGTTGCTTTTTTCATTTTCATGCTGATTTTATTTATTTTTTCCTCTTCTTCTCTGTCTGCCTTTATCTCTGGGTGTATTTGTGTGCGTATTGTTTACATTTTCCATTTTGGTAACAGCTATGACTGTTTAATATGCAAAACATTTTTATTGGCTTGGCCAAAATGCTGTTGACCGCCGTCTAAAAAAAAAAGTAAAATAAATAAATGGAATTAAAACCAGCTGGGCAAATGGCCTTAGTTTTCAGATTGACATATAAGGCATTGGAATTGTCATTTTGTGCATATCGAAAATGGCACGATAAGCTATAGAATTTGAGTTCGTGTTCGTGTCGTACGATATTTGTATAAGAAAGCAGCTCTGATTATATGAGTCGATAGATTAAATGAGGTAATACAGATTAAATGGGGTGATAAAGGCTATCCAATTAAGGTTGACATCCGGAGGCACTAAAGATCAACATTGGTCGCAGTAGCTCCCTCTCACCCTTCGACTCAGAGACCAGTCTGGTGGGCCGGGGCGTCGCTCTCTCGCCCCGTTTGGGTTTCCTTTAGAAAAAGGTTGACATCCGTTAGGAGTCAGGCAGCAAATGTGATGCGTGCTCCTTTCTGCTTCGATCTTAAAATCCTAATGAGTACCAAATTAATCATTAATCATTACCAAGGACGTGTAGACGTCGCCAGGTCGTCCAGACCCTATAAAGCGTTTGCTGCCCAGAACAACTTAGTAAATATATACAAGAGTATTTGGGAGATATTGTTTTAGCCATACTCTAGGAGTTATATTAATATCATAATGGGCAAAAAGGCAGAGCTAAGGCTAAGTGACAATTAGTATAGGGAAAGTATTGGAAATAATCACAATTATTGTATGATCCGGAGCCAGTTAACAAGCAGCCAACACAAGCCTGAAAGTTTCCTCAAACTTGGCCATTTCAGACAAATAGATAATATAGTTTTCATTATATCAATTTTTACAACAATATCAATGTTTTATAAGCATATCATAGATCTCATTGATATGATCGCTTATTATAAATTTCACAAAGTGGATTCAAGATGCTCCAAACAAACATTTGCAGGTGTTTCGAAGCTTCGGCATTTCTCACAAATCTCATCTTCCCTGTCTTCGTTCCATTGGCATGCTAATTTATGTTAATTGATTAGAATCTGTCAAAGAATGCATTTCAGATGCTTTTGAAGCATCAAACTATTTAAAGATTTCACACGTTTAGCACGTAAGGCAAAAGTATTTAATCAGCCACAAGGTCGAATTTCAATTTTGTGGCTACGCTTAAATATGTTAAAATCTGTTGGGATTTGTGCTTGCTTTGAGCATTCCCCTTGACAACAACTCAATTTCCGGCTTTTTCTCTAAATTATCAGAGTGAATAGCAATAAAATTCCATTATTGCCAATTTCCAATTGATGCCAAATGAAAATATGGCCAAAGTCGTTGGCTTTTGCGTAATCAACAAATTTAGCTTATTATTGTAGATACGCACACATGTGCCTGTTACCCTATTGTATTCATGCTTTAGAGAAATGTGTATGTGTGTGTCTAATATATTTAAAAAAAAAAAACCTTTTCGCAATGGCAAAAAAAAAAACTATAAACATTTTGTTATTCTTGCCGCGTGCAAAGAGGCGACAGTGAAGCAAAAGCAGCTCAAAAAGACAAGTACGTAGCAGAAGACTCAGGGTACCCCTCTGGAGCTGGCTAACAAAGCCAACAAAAAGCTGGCAAAAGCAAGCGAGGCAAAAGCAGCTTATAAACCATTTTACGATATGTCGTCGGAGGCAAAAGAAATTGTTTTTTATGTAATCGTTCATTATAATTGGCATTTGTGTGTGACAAAAACGTGAGCGGGGTAAAGCAGGGTCCAAAAGCAACGTGTGCTGTGCTTACAGTGACTATTTTGGATAACCCATCCATATAGTACATCCATACACATCCCACATCGATCGCAAGCCAGGCGATAAGAAACAGCACACAACATATTTTCAACATATCACGCATACGCAATGTTGTGCGCTTGTGCAAAAGACTCTACAGTGTCTACACGTGTGACGTTTTGTTTGTAATTTTTGTTTAACCAACAACAAATTGCGTATAAATATACCTACTTTATGCTTGTTTAATTTAAAGTTGTTGTTTTTGTTTTGGCTGTAAACACACAGAACACAACGCGTGAGACTAAAAACAGGGTTCAACATTCTTGGGGGTATTTCTAAGAATTTTTGGTTTTTTTGCCAGTTGTTTGGCAATAAGTGTGCGGAACACACCTTAAAAGCACTCAGCAAGCTTCCAAAAATAAGCTTATATTTTTGTGCTGAATGGGTAAGATACGATGCCTACAAAGTCGTATGTTGTCGAGTGAATAAGGATTTCAAGAATTTGATCACAAAGGATCTGCTGTTGCAGATAAATCTGTTAAGGAATATACTAACATGGTACTAACCACATGGTCCACACAATATCATGTATAATAGAGATGAAGTTTTGCAAAGAATTGTTAAGTTCGAAGTTCAAATTAAAAGTGTATTCCCATGTAAATGTGATACATTAACCAAACTTCAAAGTGATCTTAAAAATTTCTGAGGTGATCTAAACTATTAAAAATCTCGAGGAATTACGAGTAAATTAATAAATACTTTATTTAACCAAAATAATCAGTTTAAAATTCTGTAAAAGAAATCCCACTCACGACATTGGGTGATGAACTCTGACGACAACTTGTGACCTCGAGTCGGCAAAGCTAGATATCTGAGCCATCAAATGGATTTATCTCATGCTTTGGAGCTAATTCTTATCGCGTTGTGTGTGAACTATATTTACATTATTATCTCACTCTCATACTACTTACTCTATACTATGGTCAAATTGTATACATTTTGTAGCCATCACACGTTCACAGAGGCTGACATGGTCATCACATATGGTTCGGCGGCTATGAGACTATTGAAAGAGTTCTTAATGTTGCTATGTTTTACACTTTTATACTTACAATTCTCAAATGTTTCTGTAGATAATATAATAGGAAGGCTTAGTAGCAGGATATGAGTGATTGGCACTGCCAAGATATCTATAAATATATCAGAAATCAATCATATTATGCAAATGAATATGCGAAAGTTGTGCATTCATGATAGGTCGAGAATAAATGTATATGTGCAGGGCTTCTTTGTTTCTGTGGTCCAAAGCAAATCAATATATATATAATGATTAATTCAGATCAAATTTTATTGCTAAATGAGCCATCCTTATGTATACAAATATGTATTCAAAACCAGCGATAAACAACTTCATGGGCTAATTTTTTGTTATTTGTAAAGTATTTGCGCTTATGACCACACCTTCAGCTCCAGCTACAGCTCAAATAACTTTAGCAACAACAACAACAACAACAGCAAGTCAAAGTCAAGTAGTTAATTGCGGCAACTCAATTTGCATACAACAAGATCATCATCATCATCAACAACAACAACAACAACAACTTCTTAAGCAACCCAGAGAGGCCTCTCCAATCTGAACTGGCAGCCGACTTATGAAGATGATTTTCAAACGCTTTCTCTTGTGCTCTTTTCTTGTCTTTCCAGGCCTCCGTCGGACAGTTGGGGCATTCATGTAAATTGGCCAGCCGCTGGCAATCACCAAGAACGTGAGCCGTTCGAAAAGCCTATCAATGCATTGGCCAGTTGCCATGGCGACGTCAATTGGCTTGGATGCGGCTACGGCTGCCCGCTGCGATCACAATGGCAATGCCAATACCCAAACGAGTCCCACTGCAGCTGGGACAGTGCGTAAAGAAAAGACAATACTTAATTGGTTGGCGAAAAGTTCCAGCGATAATAGCAATAATAGCATTAATAATATTAATAATAGTAACAATAATAACAACAACAACAACGCCAATTGCGAAACGCGCGCCTTTCGTGATTTTCGCGGTGTTCAAACGCTGCGCCTATTGTGGAGCAAACGCATCAATAGCGCCTCCGAGCAAGTCCCGCCCACTTGCGGCTCCCCGCGTCATACTCACACCCTTGGCACGTTGCGTAAACTGAACAAATCGGTGAGCTGTTTGGTCAACGCCTTTAACAACGCGCGCGAAAAGTCGCCGGAAAAATCGCGAACTAAACGCGCGGCCAGCTTGCACAATCTGCAGGACACGTGTCTGGTGGTGGAGCAACAGCATCGTGAGAAGGACAACTTCTATAAGTACAAAAACGCTGAGCAGGCTAAAATGCAAGGCAAAGTGCGACGCAGCAGCGACGACGCGATTATAAACGCCAACGCGTGCACCCAAAAGGGAAGTGCAAAGTGGCAGGTGAGACGTGAGCAATCACCTGATAAACAGTGCAAAATGGAAATGGTAGCGGAGAGTAAGCATTGCTTATCAGCTAATGCGAATCTTATCAGCAGAGACGGAGAGCGTTCGATCGAGGCAGAGACAGAGACGCCTTCACCATCGCGCAGCAGTTTCAGTCTCAGCGCGCGAAGTGCCCAAAGCGGCAGCGGCGGCAGCACCGAATCATTGCAGATTGCAAGAAATTCAAATCCGGTGACGTCAGCACGCACCAAGGCACGTCGCAAATATAGCTTCAAGACGCATGCGGGAAAGTCTTTTTTACAGCATCATACGCCACGCCGCATGTCCAGCGCCAGCATACACAGTGTGATGGAGTCCCAACCCTTGCTGGCAGCGAAGCAGCAACGGGTGGATGCGTGGTTGGTGGTAATATGGTGGCCAAACTTACACAGCAGTTCAATGAGATCATCCAGAAAGACGCACGCCTGCTGGAGCAGGTGAAGCGCAAGAATGGCGTGTGGATGGCGCGGGGTGCGCACATCTACAAGATCGTGGAGAAGCCTGCAGCTGCACCACAACGACCGGCCGAGGATGTGGCACCAGGGGGTGTCTCGACCGTTCAGCGTAATATTAAGAAATTCGAGAAGCTGGACAAACCCACGGTGCCTCTGAAGACCCTACAGCTCATACGCAAGCATCAAGAGCTGATGCCAGGAGGTAGCCAAGGTGAAAGACCCAACACGCTCAGCCTGGGCAGGCAACCCAAATTGAAGCGTGCAAGTCAAAGACTGGAACAAAGTCAGCAGAATCAGCTGACCGTGGTCAGGGAAGAGGCCAAAACGCCAGTGGACATGGAGAACAAAGTCTTTGTGGAGAAGCAGAGTGAAGGCAAGAGTGCAGATGAAGCTAAAGAACCAAAGCCAGCCATGGAATCTGAAATAGCAGCAGTCAAGGAAACAGAAGAAACTTCGGTAGCTGATGACACCACGGATGAAATAGAACTGGAGGATGCTGCCAATGCGGAGCGACAAAAGCAACGAAAACACAGATATGAAAAAATTTATGAAAAACTGCGATTCACCTTTGGCAAAGGCAGAAAAGCAGTGACGCCATCTCCCACCAAGACAAGCTCTACGCCTCAAGTGGAAGATGTGGAACATGAGCAAGTGGAGGAGCAGCAACCGCTCAAGGTGGATCAACCGCTCAAGGATGAGCAACTGGAGGAGCCACTTCCCTCGCCTTGCGTTGAAGCAGATGCCAAAATACTGGATGCCTTGGACGTGCTTGATAGAAAACTCAAGGTTCTTATACATCCAGGAGATTCAACTGCAGTTGATTCCCCACAGACTGAGCTGTTGCTGGGCGCCAATGATGACTTTGAGCAACGCTTATTGCCCAACAATTCCTTTGTCTATCAGGCGGCCAACAAGCAAATCTCCAACAATCAGTTGCTGGTCAACCAGGCAGTCAATGTGACCTTGGTGAATGCCATTGAGGGCGAGAAAGTTATTTTGGAGCAGAAGCAACTAGCCGAAAGCGAGCAGCAGCTTCAGCAGGAACAACAACCAGAAGATCAGCTGGAAGAGGAGTCCATCTATGAGCCCATAGCACCTGCCAATGGAGAAGCCCAAACAGAGACCAAGACTGAGCCGCAGGCATCAAGCCTGTTCAAGATATGCACCCAAAAATCTGAGCAGCCCACAACGGAGGACATTTATCAAACATTGGAGGAGGCAAGAACGGAGAATATTTGGCTGGAGGGCTACGAGTCCATTGCGGGGTCCTGCGAGGCAGCCGCTATCGGTAAAGCCACCACCTCTGCTTCCTCCAACGCTGCCTATGATGGCTATGAAGCCTTTGCACCACCACCACCAACCAGCTCGGATGAGACGCCCACCATCACCATCGGCACCCTGGGACGCAATACCCGAGATGAATTGCCTGAACTGCCAAAACCCAAGCGGGTGCTGAATAAATCTCCAAAGCCCCTGCGTCCAGCGCCTGCCAAACCATGTGAGGAGGCATGCAAGACCACGGATGAGGATGACGAAAACATCTATGATACCATCAAGGGCTGCTACGAGTCCCTGCATCATGCCAAAGTTGGTTCCTCTTCCAGTGATGATACTGTTGTGCCGCACACGGATGCCATATCGCTGACCTCCAATTGCTATGAAAGCATCTCCAACTACCGCAAGAGCAAGACGAGCTTGAATACAAGAACGGCTGCAGGCAACGGCAATGGTTGCATTCAACTCTCCAGCAGCGGCTCCACACTCACCCTCTCCTCGGACCATAAAACCAATAGTCTCTACGAATCCTCGCTTACCGCTGGTGTTGGCTTGATCTATGAGGGCTGTCGCTCCTCTCGCAGTGGCAGTGGTAGCGGCGCAAGCAATGCCAGCGGCAGTGGCAGTGGGCGTTGCCGTGGCCTCAACAAACGCTCATCGATTGCTGGCTCCAGTGATAACAGCGATGCCTGGGTGGACATCTCAGACGGGGAAGCGGAAACGGTTCTGGAGGCAACGGAAGCCCAGTTCATTGTGTAAGTAGAAGCCCCAAAGGCGTCCATTACCAATTTGTTTACGTCTTCATATTTCTGTTGTGCAGCGATATAATTTCTGCGTAGATTGCTGATTATATTGTTTGGGTTTCGGGGCCTTATCTTATCTTGGGAGTGGGATTGCGACTCGAATGCGGCTGCCACAACCATGTTCAATTTGCTGTCGTCAATTGATACGACCAGTGCAGCGAGTTGCGAGGGCTGCAACATAGCATTGTAGGCTCTCAATGGGCTACCACAACGCCTTCGAAAGGGGGTCAAGGTGGTTGGGGTTGAGAATTAGATTGAAATCGGCCTTATCAGGGAAATCAATACGAATACGAAGCAAATGATAGGCAGTGGGAGCAAAGAGGAAATAGGTAATATTGTATGTAAACAATAAAAAAGGGGGAAAATATATAAAAAAGTCTGATACTGTTTTCGATATTGAAAATAGGTAAAGATTACAAATTGAGTCACAGATAATATAATAATCCAAAAGGAAGATCCAGAACGTGAAGTCATTTTAGTCAAGTCAGATAACTATCATGGTTAGTTTACCATAGCATGCTAACCAAGCTTCCACAAGAGTTCGGAATAATAAGTTTAAAATCAAGAAATTTCTGTACCCTTTCAGAGGGTATTATTAACGCATAGAAGCAAGCATCTCCGACCCCATAAAGTATATGTTCTTGATCAACATGACAAGCCGATTCGCTATAGCAATGTCTGTCTGTCTGTCCATTCGACTGACCGTCTATTTCTATGCGAACTAGACTCTCAGTTTTAGAGAGATCGAGTTGACTTCTTTCTGCAGTAAGTTGCTCATCAGTCATATAGCTGTGACTCTTAGTACAGAAAAATTGGTTGTTTTTTTTTTATCCAAATTGAACCAATTTTGGTAAATGTGAGTTTTAGAAGCCTCTACATGAGCTGACCAAAGTTTATTCGTATTGGACCACTAATCTATCAAGCTCTCATATAACCGACCGATTCGGAATGAGCTCTTAGGAAACCGGATTTTTTTTTTGGTTTTTATCCGAAACAAACCTAATTTGGAACGTTTCAGTCTAAGAACCCTCTATGTGTGCCGACCGACTTTCCTCCGAATCTGCAAGAATGTGTAAGCTTCAGTTAGCCGAAGTTAGCCTTCCTTTCTTGTTTCAAATAAAATCAGAATCTTTATTTCATTAAATACAAGGAAGCCATCATTAAAGAATCCATTAATAAAAAATTTAAAAAAACAGCAATTATTGCTCGTATTTTTATATTTTTATTTTCATTCACACATCATGGCCATTGGTTGGGTCTTTTTTAAACGCCCAGCCGATTACAAATTTGTACAAGCAATTATGTTCATTGACTTAACCCACAAACACACCAATTGCTTGTCATGTTCAATTGCAACACCGATCGACACCCTCACCCAAATGCACTTCGTTGGCTACCACTCTCTGCCCCTGTCCCCTTTCATTTCCCTAACCATTAATTAGCACAATGACCTACAATTTCGACTTCTTATCAGCTGATAAGATTGCTTCTCTTCTCTTGGGTAACCCCTTCACAGTGTTGTTCTTGTAATCATAAGTACACACTTATGAGGCCAGTTCTTCTGAAGACGTTGTCTATGCCCATGTCTATTGAGTTCACAGTTGCAAGTGATCCCCATAGGCCTGTGGACGCATTCGTATTTCTATCGCTTTCAGTTGATCGATCTATCTGCATATTATGAAGTATTTAGAGTACTTAAAAACTATTGCTTAAAAACAAATTAAAATATAATGACATTTTTATTTGCAGTGTACGTGAACGCTTGAATAAGCATCGGAATCGCAGCCCAGACTGGTCGAAACGCATTAGAGACAAAAGACTGCAACAGGCGAAAAGCTATACTGAAGGTGAGTAAAATGGAGTGATAATGAGTACAAATATTTACTTACGGATTAGATATTGCTATATGATTAAGTCTTAAGCTAAAATTTTGAACTTATTCGTATGAGTCAATCACGAATGTTATACAGGAGCTGATTTAAGGAATGCTTAGGAGAAATGGTCGGTAAATATAGCTAAATGAAAATAAATATAATAGAAATGAAAGCAATTGCTGAAAAGTTGTTCTTGATGCATTGAGAACATATTTTGATATCGGTTTGGGATATTCTTTTCCTCAACTTCCATAATAGCTGTGCTAAATGCAGGAAACTGAATTGATTACTGAAATATATTTATTTGCTCAGAAGAGATCGTAATTTCAACATTATTCTATATTTTTAGCTAGATAAGATCATGAAGAAATCGCTTTGCTATGTGAACATCTCTAGGACAGAGAACATATTCTTGGGAATCAATGATATGTTGAGTATTTAGGAGCACGGAAAAAGAACACCTAGATCCGCCCCTGAGGCTAACAACTATAGAAGCACGCATTCCAACACTTCTATTGTATCTTTTTCCTTAACGCTTCTTTGTTTAGAAAGAACGCATATTTCTTTAAAGCAGACGACATTCCCATCTTGTCTATATATTTACACAGCAGTTCTTTGTTTCTTTATGCAAATACGTTGGACGACAGTAACTATTAGTAATGCAGACCAACAAATTCCCCAACACAACTGCAATTCACTCTAAGCTTAATTTTTAAAACGAAGCTTTCCATCTAAGCTTATTTTAAGCTTTACATTGAGCTTTGTCTTTGACATCCACTTGCAGAACTTGTCATCCACATGTGCATGCTCCCTCTCGCTCTCACATTTACTCAGATCTCGATCAACTTGCTCTCCCGCTCTCAGGTTCAGGAGGTCTCTCAATTGCTGCTCAAAATGCGTTAACTGGCTCATTTCAATACAAATTCAGAGCAAAAGTTACTAAACATTGGCCCATTGGCCCATTCAATGCAAAAGTTGCTAAGCATGTCTGGGCTCAAAAGTTTCTATGCATGTATGGTCCATATCTAAACATTTTTAAGATTTTCCAAATTCAAAAAGGCCATAAAGATGTTCAAGAGGATTAACTAATAGAAATTTTAGAATTCCATGGCCATGATCTGAAGCCATCGACCGTTTTTAGATGTTGGAAGTTGCTGGCCTGGTTGCACCAATTGAAGGGGTTGAAAAATGCGTTGGGACCACTGAAATGGGGAGCTTGTCTGGTGTCGTGTTGGGAGCGTTTACATTTTGTTTCAAGCAGCTTTAAATGTTGTGAATGTGTGTGTATATTACTCGTATTTGCCCTTAAGGGACAGTTAAAAAGTTTGATAAATATGCTCAGCAATTAACAGCAAAATTTGCCCTCGGGCTTTCTTTCATAAAGAGCGCTATAAACTACAAATGTCAAAAGTAACACACTAACAAGGCTAGGGCTAGCTAATTATGCATGAACAGGCACATGAGAGTGAGAGCAAAATACTCGAACAAAATAAATACAGATATTTACATTTACATAAATCAAATGACTAAGCGACGCGCGCAGACTATAGTTGAAATTGGTGAATACAGGAGTTGGGCATTCTAAATACGTAGATAAATTTGAAGAACTGGTTCCATAGTTCATGGTTCCATAGGTCATGGTTTCTCGTATGTATTTTAATAAAAAAGCTGAACAATTCAAGCTATAATTTGAACATTTGTAGAGCTTTCTGTGACACAAACTATTGAGGCGACCGTATACTACGAGAATAAGAATCACAGCTGAAAAGTTTTTTTAGAATAGCAATAGAACATTCCTTCTAAAACCGATTGTACTATCGATACTTGAAGATTTCTCACTTAACACTTTGCGTATAAAACTGCTCGAATATTTTTGCAATCGTAGAAACGAATGGGCATTTCTTCGATTGAGCAGGAAACATTCTCATCCGTCTACAATCGATTCTGCTATTAATACTTTCAACTTCTTACTTTCCTCGTTGTTCACAAGCCTTACCAATTGCGTTGTTTAGAATGAGCCAGAAACTTTCAACTATTGACTCCTCCCAGAAAAGTTTACATCAGTTCACTAATAAGCTGAATCCACAGCAATCTGTTTACTATAAAAGCTCACCTCCGTTGAACTAATACCCTTTCAATACTACGGAACTAGACAACTCTTGTACAAATTTCAACTTTTCGCTTCAATTTGTCGCCTGCATCTATACACATATACACTTGGATGCATATGTATTGCTTGACAGGTTCCACAAGAGGCAATAACAAGTTGGAGAACGCGTAAACAATGCCCATAACCATACTCGTAAACTGGACGCAGTATGTTCGGTTCGCGGTTCGCTGTGCAATTTTTGTCATGGCTGCCACGAGAGTCTCTGCCAGCGCCAGCAGCAGCTTACTTGGCTCCAATCCCCATCCACTCGGAGATTGAGAGAGACACACCAGCCCCATCAGTTCGTTTGAGCGGTTCGTTGCGGACGGAGGAAAACGCAAAAGTGCCCATGATCGTTGGGGCAGCACAGTCAAATTCGGTGTGATAAATGGGAAAAAATTATGTTTTTGTAATTAATGTTATTGTTGTGGCGCTCAGCTCAGCAAATCCATTTGAAAAGTGTGAAAAAGTGAAAAGAAAATATATATGGAAAATAATATCTAGCTGAGTTGCATGCAAAATTAGTAGCGGACGAGAGAGTGCGCGAAGAGACCCCCGTCAGAGCTGAGCAAAGTGCAGTCAGCGTCGACTGCAGTTTTAATTTATTGTTAACTTTTGTTGTTGTTGTTGTTGTTGTAGTTCATTTATTGCTGTCTGTCTACCTTATAAGCTTAGACAACGGAGACGTCACGAACTACAAACTGAAATTGAAACCGAAACTGAAGCCACCACTTTTGCCTTTTCTCTTTGCCCGCGCCCCCATGCCCTCCGATGACGAAATTGCTTAGCGAAAACCAGTCTAGAAATATAAAACGTTAACAACGTTCAACCTTGAAGAAGTTTAAAAAAACACAAACACACACAAAGGCAAACACAAAATAGCCACAAGACGCTTAAGGAACTAGAGCTGCAATTTAAGCGATGACTATTGCGAATTGTTTTTTTTTTATTTCCCAAAGTAAAAACCAATTTTGAAAAAAAAAAATTGCAAAATCAAACCATAAACCCATAGCTGTGCAATCTTCAATGCGCATGCGTCGCGTAATCCCCGACAAAATGCTTGCGAAAAATGCAAGATGGCTGCGTTTTACAAAACATTTACCGCCTGCCTGCTTCACCCATCCTTCCCCTAATGCTAAGTTCACTGAACGCATTTTAAAACAAATTGAAAAAGTGCAAAGACAATTGTAAAAGGCCTGCTAAATAGTACATGGACTCGCAATTTGAACTTGTTGTTGTCTTTTTGTGTGTGTGTGTGTGTGAGTAGTTTTTAGGGGCGTTTAGGTGAAAACCCAAAACCGGCAATGTTTTATTTTCGTTGTTTTTTTAATGGAAATTCTCAGCATGACTTTTACCGGAGGCGTTCAGCACGTTCAGCACGCTATTGCGGCCGCTATGAAGCGAAAGTGTCATGAAAAGTTGGAAGTTGTTTGACACGCAATTGCGGCAAGACGACAATGAAAATTTATTGCAGCAATGATAATTGCTGAAATTGAGATGCCACTAGATGAAATTTTGATTATTTTTGAGGCTGCCTTACAGAAACTTTTTAAACAGAATAGTCTATTTAGTGGGCAATATAATTTCAAGAAGGCTTAGAATGAACTACTAAATTAAACATCTGCTTAAAACTAATAAGTAGATCAAAGTTTTGGCCATAAAATTTGTAGGCTTTCATATTACAAAGTTGTCATGCAAATGAGAATATGAATCTGTATATGAAACTAGACTTATTGTTGAAGAAAGCCAATTCAAATTTTAACCATTACGTTCTTAAATATTTGATGCTAATCATATAGATACCATACCATTCATGGCTTCAAATAAGAGTCTCAGAGTAATGCTAATCGGTAGCAAATGTACAACTCCTCTAAAAGATGTGCTCTTTGGACAGATCTTAAGAACTAATAACTACCTACAACTTAGCAAAACTCAAATTCTAAGGTATGAACTTGGATTTATTTTCATCTATTTCGAGTTTTGCGTTTTAAATTTTCAATATGGATTATCAAGGCAGGAAACTCTGATGAACTTAATTTGCCTCACAAAATTAGTCGAAAATTCGAGTACATAAATTAAAGATATAAATTTGTAGTCCTCAAGTAAATGAATGAATGAAAATTTAAGTAAATTGCTTATCTTTCCTAGCAGCGCAGACACTGTATAACTTTTTCAGAATTTATTGTAAATTTGCAAATATGAATAGCATTTTGATTATGCATTATAAGTACAAGGACGTAAATGGGTTCAAAGACAAATACCTTATTGATTAATCAATAGCTGCTGATGTTGCTATCAAGAGACCCAGCCGCAGCCGCAGTAAGAGACCAGAGACAATGACAGACAATGACATCGTTTGGCTTTTAATAACCGTAACCTTAAACCGTCAATCGATCAATCAATCGAACGAGTTCCATTCCAGCAGCAGCAGCAGCAGCGCCAGCTGCATTGCTTATCTATATAATTACCAACGTTTATGTGAAGGAAAATTAAGTAAACCGTTTTGATTGTTTACTAGCCATGCACATTTCGAAAGACTTCTGCATTTCTGTTGTTTAAACAAAGCATCAGGTTTATATATACCAAGTATATATTGCCTATGGATGGCTTATATATCTGCGTAGCTGCATCTATAGCTTGTCTAGACGCCATATATCCACGCAAATGCTGAATAAATGGTTGAAAGCACATAAGACAACCAAAACAAAAGAAGTCAATAATATTTCCGCCTTTTGTGCGTAAGATGCTACATATACATATGCAAAGATACACACACATATCAGCAAATTACATGCGTAATTTCGCTGAAATTTCGCAGAATATATAAAAAATTCTGAAACAGAAACCGGTAAATCCATATTATATGGGGCGTAGCAGCCACAGTTTAGCTCTTGAAACAGAGACGGAGACGGAAGCAGAGCCAATATCTGAAGCGCAACCCACGCCTGAAAGCAACATCAAGTGGCGCTGTTGTGATCGTTGTTGTTGTAACTGGTCAATCCACTAAAAGTATCTCATTTCATGTAGCTGATACAAACAGTGTTACTTGGCGATGATAAACTATTTTGTATAAATAAAATTTGAATCTCGCTGAAATTTTTGAAATCTGCATGATCGTGTAATATTGCATTTGCAACCGGAATACGAATTATAATATGCATTTTCTTTCATAATCAGAAACATAAGATCACACATATAAATATTTCAAAAGAAGATGAGAAGCTTTTCAAGCAGCTTTTGTGGCCAACATGTCGTATGATAAATCAATTTTATGTTCATTCTCCACCCATAAATCCGCTTCAGAATTCTAATGTGCTCAAAATGTAATATGTCTTGTGGAGTAGTTTTGTGTGTATGTTTGTTATGGTTTCATGGTATCTGACTGATCACTTTCGTGTTTCAGCAAGGTTTGAAAAGTACAGTGGTGCATATTGTGGTTATCCCCAAAGGATATGTTATTTTGGGTTTTACGAATGCTATGTTCCACAAATAAGTCTTTCTGAACAAATAACCAGGCAGATTTTCACCAGAATGTTCCCAGAATATTGATATTAAAGTCGGGATTGTACACCAAATGGTAAATCCGACAAATGGTGATTTTGCGAATGAAAATGCCAAGCCCGTCTGTAACATTGCGATACCTTCGAAAACTGACTCTAAGTTAGTTGCTTTGCGGATGGAAAACGAAACACATTTATAATATCTTGCAAAAGATTCCACAACAGATCCTCAAAAGGTTCCCAAAATTTTGTCACTTGCCAACTATCGTGACCGAAACTTTTACTACCATAAACAGAGCCACAGATGCTATTATCTCGGATCTGTTTACGATCGGCTTTACCCATTTATGTCTTGCTAAACTTATGCTAAGCTTAGTCTGCTGGGCTTCCAAGTAGCTCGAATGTATTGAGCCGAATGTTAGTATCTTCTCTGATGCAGAATTTGTAGGTACAAGGTTAAGCTACATTGGTGCTTCAAGAAAATAGAGAAAATTTTGGATATAACGTAGTCCCACTCATTCATATGCTTGCCGACATAATATCATCTTAATAAGTCTTCACTGTAAAGTGCAGAAAACATTTATGTTTAATGTCGGCAATGTGAATGTGGCAGCTCAAGCTGGCTGACGTCTCCTCCTTTTATATTGTATATTAATACACATATTGTGCATACAAGCATATGAATACACATACATATATGTATGGCCATGTATATGTAGTTGTTTTATTAACTCTTCGAACCGGTTCACATTCGCACTCGCTGCGCTTGCCTGCGTTCCTCATGTCTGGCCAACGTACACGTATATGTACGTATACGTAATATGTGAATATGTGGCTGTGCTTGGCTTTGATTTTTATCTAGTCTAACTATGGCGCTTGTTGGGCGCTCGGTGGGTTTTCGGTTTTAGCAATTTTCTAGCCGCGTTAATCACAAAAAATTGTACCTGTTGTGCTGGGCTTTGTCTTTTTTGTGTTTTTGTCTGCATTCAAGCATGATTTCATTATAATTTGCGTTACTTTGCTTTTGTTTAAATGCGCATTCGCCATATAGTATGCTTAAAAGTTGTTAGTGATGTTCATTTTATTATTGTGTCACTTGAAGAGTTGGCTTAATTAGCATGCCACATGACCAACGGCAATGGGAGGGGTATGGAGGAAGAACAGCAATGCAAAAACTCTTAATTGCTTTCAATTGAAAGTGGACTGCAGTTGGGGAAGGCGCATTGGTTAGGCATTTCCATAAGAAATGCAGAGTTTAAGAGTTCAAACTACAACAACAATCAAGCAACAACAATCAATAACAACAATCTGTTGTACGTTTTATGACCAGATTTGTTTATAGACATTAGACGGTAGGGAGAATCAATAAGCTTACCTAAAATGTAACAAGATGTCAACATCAAGCCAACATCGTGCCACCAACAATGGCCAACGCCTGAGCTGCTCGAGCAGCATCAGCAGCCACACCCACTCCTTGGAGCCGGTCACTTTGCCACGCAAGCGCCGCCCACGTGCGGTTGGTGAGGTGTGCGTAACCTGTCCAACCAGCAGTGTGTATCTGAATGGTGGCCCGCTGGAGACTGTGCCAGAGCCCGACACAGCAGAGGAACCGCTTTATCAGAATGCTACGCAGGTCACCACCAACAGTAGCAGCAGCAGCAGTAGTCAACGCTGCAGCCAGGAGCAGTCAAAGGAGCGGCAGCTGGTCTTTCAGAGCGTATTGCGTATTCGTCAAGGGCAGCAGCTGGGTGATTTAAGCCAAGAGTCCATGGTAGTGAGCACCTTTGTAGGTGCGTTTTTCACATGATATCCAAACATTGGTTTCATCTTCGAGCTTTGATTGAACTTACTATAAGCAAAACTATCTAAGCGACCTCTCAACACCTGCTTCCTTCCTTCCTTCCTTCCTTCTTTGCAGACGACTCTGATCACTATTATGAAACGCTCTCGCCACTTGGCCACAAGCGGCATTCAACGCACCTTCTGCCTGGACAGCATTATAAGCAACATCAGGATCTACCACGTCATGTCATACGTGCCTCACAGCGACGTAGCAAGCAGCATTCAATGTCAGCTCATGCCCTGGGCGAGCATGTGGCCAACTCGGATGACTACGACTCCTTCGAAACGGACAGCGATGATGGTAGAGCTCAAGTGCAGCGTCATGTGAGTGCATCTAACATAGCCATGAAAATACTCAGATTAACTTATCTAATATTAACAGCAGAATGACAGCGGCGTGGATATGCGTAATCACCGCCTTCCGGATCCGCCTGCTACACAAAATCAAGTTTACGCCATTATGCGCAAAGTCAAAGACTTTATCTCGAACAAAAAATCTCCCAAGGGAAGTCAACAAAAGCTTTACGAGAATAGCAATACTCAGTTCTACGTGGAGAGCAGCGGCAGCAGTGCCAGCAAAAGACTGCCCCAGTCCCAGGAGGACATCTATGAGAACAGTGAGTACGGCTCGAAAACGCTAGGCGGCTCCGAGAAGCATCTGGATCAGCAGCAACAGCAGAAGGAGCGGGATAAGACGGCCCTGGAACCGACTACTTTGCTGCGTTCCAAGCAAAAGAATGGCAAGAGCTTGCGCTCTAGATTGCGCAAGAGCCTGGTGGGTTCATCGATCGATACCAAACAGCTGTCCACATTGACAGCCACACGTAGCACCTTCTACATCGAGGATCCAGAGCGTGATAGAGAGCCGCATGGCTCGGGTGAACTGGACTCAGGCTTCTCGGAGAAGACGTCATCCGGCGATATACCCATACAGGCGCCTACCGTTCAAACCCAAAAGTTCGCTACGGTAGTGCGAAAGGCCAAAAAGGAGGCAAAGGCTGCCAGAAGACGCACCACCATTGGCCCGCGGCCACATGAGCCGCCTCCACCACCTCCGCCGCTAGAACAGCAGCGGCAAGGCAATAAAACGGTCTTGGAGCAAGGAGATTCAGAGCGACGCAGCAGCTCCTGGTACGCGGAGTGCGGCGTGTTCAAACAAACCACAAATATAAACACTGCCGATGAGCCAGCCACACCCACACCGAGCTCCAAAGGCGGTGGTAATAATTCATGGTATGCGGAGTCCGGGCTGTATCAGACCAGCGGCATCTCCGTCGCCAGTTCCAGCGGCAGCTCGGGCGTATCCACTGGTAACGAGGCGGGCCTGAGCGATGAACTGCAATCTCACAGCATGTTTTCCAATGAGCCGCTCTATCAGATGTACAGCGCTGCTAAGCTAGAGGTAAGTGTTGAGCTGGCAGACTTGAAGAATTAATTCATCACGGAATGCCATTTCAGTCCATTACCCGCGACCTGGAGGCACAGGAGAGCAGTTATGAGGAGATTCCTCCTCATGCTATTACTAAACCTGAGACAGCTCCTGCCAAGCCACGACCATCGGCATTGCAGCTTGTGGAGCCGAAGAATGGGCCATCGCGTACATTGTGGAGCGAAATTCCAGAAGTCAGACATTCCTGCATACTGTGTAAGTGATGAGGGGCACTAGATGGGTTCCACTTCATCTAATTCCTTATCTTCCATTAGCCACCTTGACCCCTCGAGAGCGCGGCCTGCAGGAGGCCAAGTTCGAGATTATAACTTCGGAGGCCAGTTATCTGAAATCCCTGAATCTCCTACGGCGGCACTTTATGAACAATGCGGCCCTCTGCGACACCTCAGTGCTGAATGCAAGGGATCGCAAATCGCTCTTCTCGTACATTGTGCCCGTACATGAATGTTCCGAGCGTCTGTTGACGGAACTGGAGTGCTGCTGGCAGAACAACATCATGTTGCTAGGACTGAGTCGTCGCATCTATGAGATTGCGGAGAAGCACTTCCATGTGTACATTGCCTTCTGCGAGCACCAGGGCAGAATGGATCGGACCTTGCGGCGACTTAAGGAGATCAAAAACGGCCCGTTCCGGCAGCAGCTAGAGAAACTGGAAGCGAGTCCTAGTTGCTGTGGCCTGAATCTGCACTCATTCCTTATGCTGCCCATGCAGAGGATCACCAGACTGCCGCTGCTAATCGATGCAGTATTCAGCAAGGAGTCACCACACAATGCTGAGGAGTACGAAAGTTGGAAGTTAACCCTGGCCCTGGTCCAGAAGATTGTCACGCAGTGCAACGAGGCGGCCAATCGTTGGGAGCAGGCCTACGAACTGGAGCGCATTTCCAAGCAGCTCGAATTTCCCAGTCCCATACGGCCGCTGGCCATTGCACCTGTTGGCGTGCCCAAGCAAGGTGCCAAGCCTCGGTTTCTGGTCAAACGCGGCGAGCTAACGCATCTCATGTGGCGCGGCGACGATGCCAAACTCACGTTCGGCAAACGCTTTACAAAGACCAGCATATACGCCTTCCTATTCTCCGATCTCTTAGTGCTCAGCAAGCGCAAGGGCGAGTCCAACTTTAGTGTGTTCGACTATTGCCCCAGGAGCATGCTGACCATAGCCTCAGGGGACACGCTGCCCCAGCTGCCGACCAAAGACTTCAAGGACCAGACGGGCAAAAATCTCATACTGATGACTTTGCTGGAGAACTACGAGCGC
Organism: Hirtodrosophila duncani; assembly: GCA_037043425.1. NCBI lineage: Eukaryota > Metazoa > Arthropoda > Insecta > Diptera > Drosophilidae > Hirtodrosophila > Hirtodrosophila duncani. Next base: position 229,648 of record JBAMBM010000834.1, on the reverse strand, counting down.
AAGACTGTGGAACTTGTAAGTCAACAAATGAGACAAATTGGAATGACAGAAACTAAATATTGTACATTTCCAGGTGCTGTCCTGTCCTTCGGTGTCAGATCAGCAGCGTTGGCTGCAAGCCATGCGTCCGCCAGAGGCAGAAACTCCAGGTGAAAAGTTATACGAGTCATGGGACTGTCCGCAGGTGATTGCCAAACACAGTTACGAGTCCGACGAGCCAGATGTGCTACAATTGGAGCAGGGCGATGTGGTCAATGTGTCCCGCAAGTTACCAGATGGTAAGTCCAACATAACCCTTAAATCTGCAATCAAATTGTAATCCTACTCATTCGTATATCTGGCCAGGCTGGTACCAAGGCGAGCGCATAAGAGATGGCGCCGTTGGCTGGTTTCCCGGCACCTACACAGACGAGCTTAATTCGGCACATGTGCGTGCTCGCAATCTGAAGCAACGCCATCGTCTCCTCACCTTCACAGCCACCTATTTGGAGACGCAAAAGAGCAAATAATAGAAAACCACTGGGTTCCGGTTTCACTTTCGGTTCCGGATCCTATTCAAAGCCATCTTCAATCGCTTGTCGAGTATTCAAAATATTGTAGTCGATAGCAGAACTTAAAGTGAATATACTTATCTACATAATATGTATGTGTGTATTATATAAAATGTAACATTTAGGCAATGTGATAATTAATTACAAATATTTGTTTAATGGCAAATCGAAAAGAGCAAAGAAATAATGTAAATTGCTGTCCCTATATTATTTATGTATGTTTATGTATTTGTTTAATAACTGCATTCGTATGCAGCGGAAATACGTATGCATGTTAGTTTTGTTTTCTTATTATTATTGTATATTGTCTATATCTCTAAATACTATGATTATAACTACGTATTGTAAACGACTCAAAGCAAAGAAACCAATAAAAGGAACTAAAGAAATTATAGAAAGCACAAAGTGTTCTTACAAAGTTAAATATATTTTGTCTTATCTGCCTTTCTCAGCAGAATTTGAAATACCATAGGATGCCGTAGGGTTTCAGGAGCATTCCATTGTATTTAACAACGGTAAAGATAACAAAAATAAAAAAAAGGTTCACTTCTGCAAGCCCTATCGACTGTTTCGAGTTTAGCAACGATCTCTCATCTGACAGTTTAAGCAATCAAGAGCTCTGTGGTTTTACTTTGTTGCTGACTCTTCGAATTGATTGGGCAGTACTTGCCCCTGAAAGTATGCTTTGAAATTATTGCTGCACAGATTGCCCCTGAATGTAAACTACAAAATTTTTATAGAAAATGGTCATTTCCGTTTCCATATTAAGATAAGCTTTGTCGCTCTTACGCACTATGTGCGCACTTTCAAACATAGATCCGCATTATACCCTTGCAGAGGGTATTAGAATTTAGTCACAATACTTGTAACGCATAATAGAAAGCATCTCCGAGCATATAACTCTCAATCTGTCTCTTGCAGTTTTCTCCTAACTATACCTCATTGCATATTTTATCTTGTACATGGTTGAAGCTGAGCTCAGAGAGCTCACACCCCCACACAGATCATACAAATTTGACCCAACAGCAAGATTTGGGATACTGGAAAGCTTTATGAATTTCACCATTAAATCACCAAAATGAATTTCAAACCTACAAAATCTACGTGACAAACGCAAGGCATACCAAGAATAAGCCATCTTTATATCTGTTCTCTTCATGTTCTAAATCCAAGTGGGAAGGCTAAGCAAATATGCCATAGTGAAGGTCAGTTTCTTAGCATCTCGGTGATGACATAGTTGTGCCTTCCCCGTCGTTTCGGCTACTCCAAAAGTTGGTTGACGCCTAGCTTGCTCTATTCTTTTCAATAATAGCCAATAATTTTGGAAGCTTCGCAAATGACGGACTGCTCATTCTTCCAATATCCCGACAGCGTCCCTCCTGGAGGAGCTAGTTACGTGGCTTACCGATGTGTGCGTCATGTAGAAATTCTTATCATATTAGATTTCCATTTTCAACAATATCATATGACGAACTCAACAATGAGCTTTCAAGACATCAACAAAGCCAGGCCAGACATAAATAAACACAAGTTGGTTTGCTTTCATTTTGTTCATTTCAAAAATATGTGTATACAAATTGCTTCATTGTTTATATTTTGTTGTTGCTGTTGTTGCTGTTCTAGTTGTTAAATTATAATTGTAGTTAATTCTGGTTGAATGTGTTGTTATAAATATAGTTGATTACACAGCTAAATGAACTCGCTCCCTATAATTGTGTACATTAGAATTATTTATGTACTCAGTATATGCGATCGTAAGTAAGTATTTTACTATGCGGTAAACCATGCAATTAAATCAAATAATAGATTGCTGCTGTCATAAATTACTAAATCTAAATCAAACACTACAAAACCGGAGCATATGATATGTGCGATGTATGGATCGATAGATCGATCGATCGATAGCAGACTGTTGCTGTGGCTGGTGAACGCTGGCTAAGCAAATAAAGCGTCTGTACATCGTACTCCCTACTCTACGTCGTATACACAATCTTATGACCAAACTAAATCTAAATTAAATAATTTACAATACTTCTTCCAAAATGACTGTTGAGTGTGACGATGAGTGTGTGTCTACGTGTGTGTGTGTGCGGGCCATAATAGCTATATATATATACAAAGTCCATAAATCTAAATGAATGTCTAATGCTAATGCTATAATAGGCCTATATATTATATGCACTTAGTTTATGCGGTGTTGGAAAATCGACAACTTCAATTTCATGTACAAAAATTTATGAGTGCTCAAGGAGCATACAAATATATAAATAACTTAAATACAATGGAATAGTCCTAGACAGTCCTTGATAGTTCTCATCTTGACCAGAGAACTGCAAAAATCACAGTTTACTCATGAGTTCAACGAACGCCTACAACGCAAGGAAGAGGTCAGTTTCTGCTCCTCCTTTCCTCTCGCTGAGTTTTGCTGACTTGCTTGAATGTGTTCATTGAGTGAGTGCTCGTTGATACGTTTGTAATCACAAGTTGCAGTTCTCTGCAGTTCTCTTTACTCGAAATTCAATAAATCAATTCAATGATCGCGGTTTTCCTAGCAACGCATAAACAAAATGTGTGTCCTAACGGGATTATGTGTGAGAGAATGTTTTGGATGGGAATTAAACTCGCGCTTAAGCTGTCACTAAAATTAGCCTGCCTTTAAAATCTACATTCATTATAAACATTATATATAAACATATATAAATATATCACAAAATCAGTGAAATGAAAATTCGCTGGAGTATTTTTGCTTGTTACGCTTTGGATGATGCATGAGTTGGAGTTGGATTGATTGTGGGTTTTGTGGGTTTTGTTTTGAATGATTGGCAATGGTTAGTTCCTCGATCCTCGATCGATTGTTGTTTCTGCGCCAGCGGCTCCTCTATTATTCTAGCTGAATATCAGTCATCTAAAGCTGATGCCGCACTTGCGTCCAATCTTGGGCGTGTGTATGTATGCAATGGCCATCAGCAGCGGCACATCGTTCTCCGACAGTTGCAGCAACGTGGTTATATCACTGAGCCGGCAACGATCCGTTTCCAGAAGATAGGCGGCCAACGTTTCAGATTGCAAATATATCTCTTGCAGCTTGGCCTCGAGGAATGACAGGCACTGCAAAGAGTTTGAAGATTAGGAAGTGTTGTTTCAGGTGTTTCATAGTTCGGATCTTACCTCATAGGCGGGTATGCCGCCGACGTGCATGGCCTGAACGGTTTCGAGCATGCCGGAGACCAGCTGTGACATGCCCACCGGCGAGCTTTGGCCCCCCGCATACGGGAACTGCTGGGCCTGCGACGAGATCAGGCGCACATCCCACTTGTCCATGTCGGCCACAATGGCTATGTTCTCCGCCGGCTGGGAGATGAGCGAGGCGGAGCGTGCGGCCAGCGCTAGATCCTCGCGCAAATTCATCTCCCATTTGTTGGGTGGAGCGCACGTGCCCTGCAGCACCATATCGGAGACATAGTGATCGCTGACGCTCAGCAGCAGCGATGGTATGAAGCCAGCTCGCAGCTGATCCCCAGGTGGCTCGTCCTCCTGTTCCTTGATGCCAGGCACGGGCAATTTAAGCAGTTGCTGGCTCTCATTCACAGCTGCACATTTGGCTGCCACCGAGGAGATGGAGCCGCGCTGCGAGGGCACACGCTTCGGTTGCTGCTTTCTTGTGTAGGTGGGCGTGGCTGTGGGCGTTGCCATTGCTGCTGGTTCTGGAGCCGACTTCAGTGTGTCTATGGAGGCGGCCGAGTTCACCGTCTTTAGCGGAGTGGAACTGCTGCTGCTGCTCTGGTTGTAGCAGTGCATCTCATCCGTCTCAAATTCCAACTCGGTGGCATTGGATGGTGTCTGGTAAGTGGCGCCACTGCTGAGCATGCTGCCGCCACTGCTATTGCATACGGCGCAACGATCGCTGCCCACCACAGTGGACATCGTGGTGGTGTTAACTACGGAGCTGCTGCTGGTCGCCAGATCTGCATTCTGCTGCAGTGTGACGCTGCTGTCGCTATACTTGAGTGTCTCGTTGGCCTCCAGCTTGGTGGCCTTGTCCATCAGCAGGTCATAGTTGGACATGAGCAGATTCTTGCTTTTCATATAGTTGGTGGCAATCTGCGGGTATTGCTCAAAGTTGAACTTCATGCCGGAGTGCTTCTTGGCCATGGAGGCGGCGGCGTCATGGCTGCGCTGATGAAGAGCACACAGTGGCATGCCCGGCGCCGCCGGCTTGATAGCCTCGTGTTGTGTGAGATCCTCGTTGCTCTTTTTGAGATTGATGAGTGGCTCGTTGTCGCCCAGGACAAAGACCACACCGTTGCCATTGTCCGTGGCTGGTTGCCTGCATATACCGTGCTCCCGTTCGATCTGCTTGTGGCAGTGATCGAAGTGGATTTGCTCCTCGAGGCTGACATTCTCTTTGATGGGCTCGATGCCCCAGTTCATACGATCGCCCTTGCCCATGCTGTTCTGGGTAATGAGATCCGATAGCGACATATGCGAGGCGCGCCGCTCCTGGATAAATGAAGGCTCGCTGTCGTTCACTGCTCCATTTCCAATTCCCAGTCCATTTGCAGAAGGTGCATTGTCCACCACAGAGAAACTACTTGAGCGTCGTTCCAACTTACGATTTATGATCTTAACGCCCTGCTGCAGCTTGGCCAGATCACTGAGACTCAATCCCTCCTTCACACCAGCTGGCACCATGTTCCACAGGAAGTTGTTCTTGGTGGTGCCCTCCGTCGAGGTTGCGGCAGCCTCTTCATAATCCAGCGCCTCAATGGCCCCATCGTCGATACTGCCGCCGCCTGTGCCCACCGACCCAGTGCCGGATCCGGAGACATTCGATTCCTCCTCCATACACATCTCCACATTGTCCGGCGAGGTGACAGTCAAACGTATTCTGCCATCCTTGCCAGTGCGAAAGTATTGCTTGGCCTGCTTAGCCAGCAACGTCTTCTTCTCAATGCCAGTGTCCATGAGGTAGTTACCAATGCGGAGCTCCTGCTGCACAAAGTGCGAGTCGCGAAAGGCCAGCACAGTGGGAATCTCATTCTTTTTGAGCGTTCCAATGTACTGCATCCCATTGCTGGCATCGTCCACCTCATCCAACTGCTGCTGGAGTTGCTCCTCATCGATCTGGCGCTCGCTCATATCGTCGCCATCCACAAATGCACTTAGATTATGTTTGCAGGTGGCCGTTCGAGTGAGTCCTCCTCCACCAAGTCTAACCTCCACCGCAGCGGCTCTGCGCAGCTGTGATGGTGGACTCTTGTGCTTCTCCTGGTTACTCTGGCTCTGACTGACAAGTTCATTGATCAGCTGTTTGTTGAAGTCCTCGCGCTTGGCAGCCCTCCGCACCTCGCTGCAACGTATGAAGTAGGTCAGGACGTTGAGCAGCTTCTGCACCCATAACTTTTCGGCGCCATAGATGATGGTCCTTGCAAGCTTGGGCGGCACACCAATGGCACCATAGAGATCCCCTAGCTGGGCCCACAACGCATTGTACGGATGTTTCTGGGAGACCTGAAGCAGCTTGGCGCGCTGCTCAATAGCCGCCGAGGAAGCAGAACCCTCCGACCTGGAGCTATTGAAGGCGGAAACGGTGGCCACCCAGCCCAGATGGTAGGTGAGAATGCCTGTTAGCATGGTGCTGATGAAGCTGGAAAGAAAGTGGACAGAAGATTAGATTGGATTTTGTTATTGCAGCATTCATTCCGCTTACAAATTTGAGTCCTTGGTGTCGGCGAATGAGAGCAGATCGCATAGTTCCTTGATGAAGCGCTCTGCCACAGTTTTGGAATACTTGCTGCCACTGGTGGTGATGCTCAGCCAGACAGGAGTCTTAATGCGCGGTGCCGTAAACAGATCGCTGAACCATTGTTGTGTGTCCTGCCACCCCTGAAACATGATCTGCAAAGGGTGGAGAGCAGGCATTAGGTGGTGTCTCATCACAAATGGACAATCCAGCAAGGCTCACCTGTAAAAAGTTCTTGTGATTGATGTAAGCATGCTCGGTGCTGGCCCTTAGCCGGCTCAGCATGGCTTCCAGTAGGGCAATGTGTTCGCTGCAAAACAGCTCCATTTCCTCCTCGAAGGATTCGCTCATGGTAAGGCACACGACCAGCCCAAGTTTGGCACGACGTTTTAAGTTCACTTGGCGCCGCCCCATCTCGGGATTACTACGTGACTCATTAGCGGAATAGCTGGCACGTCGCACAGGAGCCATGCTGCTGCCTTCGCTGCCACCTCCTGGGACACTGGCAGCCTGTCCCCCAGCGTTGGCCAGAGCGTAGTTGTCACTGAGGAAGCCAATGAAATCGTTCTTGGAATGCTCGTACTCGAACGACGTGCGCAGATTGCGCGAGATTCGACGTTGCAGGCAGCCATCGTTGGCAAACTCGTCCAGATGCGGGGAGCTGGCCAAGTAGGCCGCCGAATCCACGCTCAGCTTACGCAGCGCATCTGACTGGTCTGAGAGCACGCTGCCGAGACTGCTGCGGGTGGAATACAGATATGACCACTGGTCGCCGCTGGAGTAAGGACCGCCAGCTCCACTCCCGCTGCCACTGGCACTGGCCGAATAGCCGGAATCGGTGGCATTGCTGTAGGTAGATGAGTAACGTGGTCCACTGTCGATGGAGTTGATGGAAAGCGACTGCAGATCCGCTGATGGCACATCCAGTGGTGGTGTCAGACTCTGCTGTCTGCCCACGCTCACGCTAAAGGGCATCGAGAAGGAGTTCATGGACAAACCATCCATAGAACCATGTTCGCTGCTGATGGAGGAGCGCGGTGTGGCCAGACTATTCATTGAGAGCGTGGAATATGGCGAATGGCTACCAGCTGCCCCTGTACCATTCGCCGAGGGCGTCAGGTACACCTGAGAGCAGAGTATTCGAGCTGGCTCCGGCAGCCAGTTCACCTTAAGAGCCGTTCCACAGAAAGACATGGCCAGTGAGCCAAAGACCATTTCGCCAATGGGCGTAATGTCCGTTCCACTGGGACGATTATGCTAAGGGACAGAATATAGATGAGTCACGAGTCAAGATTCTTGAGAGGATGCCACACACTCACCTTGTATCCGTATTCGGGACACACCTCAATAAAGTTGCTGCTGTTGTTGTTGGAATGTGCTTTGGCCTGGATTTTGCCATTCTGCAGCGATGTATATTTGTCATTCTTCAGGAACTTTCCACCGCCGCCTCGGGCGTTTGTGGAGGCATCCTTAAGCGTCACCTTTTGCAGCGCATTGGAATCAAACAGCAGACGCCGCCCCCGATTGCTGTCATCCTCTTTGTAGAGCAAGACGCGCACCTGGCTGCCATCGAAGGGAAATTGGCTACAAAGAGAAAAAAAAAAGGCGAGAATGCGATGATTGCAGGATGAGAATAACGCAAAAAATGTTGCCACATTGCTTCACCCACAAATAGAATGATAATTATAAATAGAATAAAACAGTGATGATCAAAATTTGGCACGATGGGAATTGCCGCTGCGAAAGTCACGCAGATCGAAAATGATTCAAAATCAAAGAGATATCCAAAATGAAACTGCATATTCATTTCAAGAATTGTCCCAATTCTCGTGTTTCATGGGTGTGGTATGTTCTATGATGCGCAAATGTCATGTGCTTTAATCACACTATAGTAATTCAGGCAATTGAAATCATAGTTGCTTTCTCCAACTCGCCCCCAACACTCAAAGATCACTCATCTCCAATGCCAAGCGATGTCTAGTACATATATTGCGCATCTATTCAATGCCGTTGCCGTTGGCTTTGGCTTGGCTCTGCCTTTACGGTTGCCGTGATCGTCGTTGTAGTAGGCAATGGCAAATAGCGTTGGTCTAGTCTTGTCTATATATAGAGAGAGACCCCAACACATGGCACGTGACGATTACTCATGCCTATCCAATGATCCACTTATAAAGCATTTGCTTTGATATTGATGTTGCGCCATGAAATTTTGTTTTTTCTTTTTTCCTTTTCGTTTTTCATTATTTTCTTTTTAAACCCAAAACATAGCGATAGATAAGCTTTGTGAATTCAAACCAAATTCAATTTAGTGTTCACCCTATCGGTTATTGCAACAAACTCTTTAGACTCGCACCTATTATAACGCAAGGATGACTGGCTGAATTCGGTGTCCAGATCAAGGTTCTTCATAACACGTAGAAGAGAGTGACGTGTGTCTTTATTCGCTATCCCACCCAATCACATCATCATCTTCCTCTTTATCTTTAGCTCTATGTCCATGCACTTGAGAGGCATAGCCACATTTGTGGTAATGTGTTTATGGGTGGCTTTATAAATGGATTCTTTCACAAGTAGCGCTAAATTTAAAATTGCCGCTTTCGCGAGAAATTAGTGATATCATTAAACGATTTGAAAGGGGCGCTAAAAAAGGTGCCCTGATATTGTTTTATGGTCATGAAACGGAGATTAGAAACGGCAACTTTTTTCTACACTTTACAGAAGTGTGTTGTAAATTTAACGGTCAGTTTGAAATCCACAGAAGAATCCACGACCGAAAGTGAATGATTATATCACATTAGCTGCCACTTTATTTGATACTGTAGAGGGATAGCAAGGACTTATTGAATTGTTAAGGATTCATTAAGCATTGTAAACAATAAGATTGTAAGAAATTCCGACTATGTAACACTCGTACTCAGCATTTATTTTATATTTAACACGGACGGAGAGACAGACAGGGCTAGATCGACTCGCTGTTGATCCGGATCAAGAATATATATACTTTATAAGGCCGGAAGTGCTTTTTCCTTTAACATAAATTTACAATAATGCCATATACTCGTTTACTCTACTAGATTTTAGACCCGTACCATGAATAGGGTCAACCTATAGAAAATTCGTTTTTATTTCCATATAACGTTTGATCCGATTTTGACCGTTGCAACCTCGATTTTTACTCACTTGTAAGTGAAATTTCTTGACAAACGGCTTTGTAGTGCCCACCATTAAATCAAAATTGTGTGAAAATTTCAGCCTCCCAGCTTATAAAGTTACATTTTGAATATTATTTTCAAGTGGTCCAAATATTTAATAGTATTTATCTGATACATATCTGATATATTATCGGACACATGTTAAGCAATACCCAAGGTATTTCTGCATGCCTCAACTTGAACATATATTCCGTATAAAACCCTAGCTACTATTTTAATCTCCAATAAAAGCCATTCCACACATACCCATGCCTGATAATTGTCGTTCTTGGTATAGGAAACCCACTAAGATTAGAGAGGCCGTGACGACTTGGTGGATCACGAGTGCACCCTCACTTAATGAGAACCACCTGGACTTTTGTGTATATCCACTTCGGCGGCGGTCTTTTTGTAGTCCGGCAATTGCGAAATTGAGGCCAGACATGCACTTAGACTAAAGACCATAGACCAGTGTAGACCCAAAGCAGCTTACTTGTATTTGAACGGCACCGTATGCATGCGAGGCAGAGTCAGGTTGGAATGTTTCCAGCTACAGGTTCAGTTTAGTTCCAGACTCACAAATCGTAACTCGTGATAGCGCGCGCAATGGTTGTTGACTTGTCGCAGTTAGTGTAATTTCATTTACAGTTAGTTGCGCTGATGATGATGATAGAAACAACAAAAACAACAAAAGCCGCTGGGCAACCGTTGATATCTTTATGGCTGCGATGCTAGACGCCAAATGAAGTTCAAGGCGTTCAAACGCGACACAAACACGATCGGCGGAATCGGATCGGGAAATGTTGTTCCCGGGTCCCGTGCTTTGGGCAGTTGAGCGTTGAGAGATAAACAGCAAGTGAAACGAATATGTACCTACCGACTCCGACTGACTACTATACGAGTAGGCGCACAAATATGAATATAAGTATGCATGACATATTATAATAAGACAGGCCAGGCAGACAGGGCAGCCTGCACAATCGATATATGCATATGTACATACGACAACTGTAGATAATATAAACAACGATCCGATCCGATCCGATGCGACTCGAGTCCGATTTCGAACCGAATCGTACGTAGCCACTTCGGCTGCCATCCATTGCCGCCGCATGGGGCATCCAATTTGGAGCGCCGCTCACATGATTCGTCCAGCTGCTACTGGCGGACGACACGAGCATCATGTGGCCATATTTTGTTACTTGTCAAAGACTGATGTGTTAATATTTTGTTTAACAAAATGCCAACAGGGGCAACGCGCAAATGTCGAATGACTTTTTGATGGATTAGTTGAGAGACAGTGCCAAAAAAGTTAATAGTATTAATATATATAAGAATGCCCCCACAAAGAACAATTGAAAATACCCTACAAAAAAATATTCATTATAAACAAATACCAATGTTAAATTATCTAGAATAGGAACTATACTAACAAAGACTGTGAATATCTAAGCTGATTCTAGACTTTCTACCTCTTATTCACTCGTATTCAAAAAATTGTTATACGTTTTTTTTTCAAGTCGACATGCAAAAACAATTATTGGAAAATTTTAGAAAAATATTTCTGAAACGTATAAATTTTTTTGGAAATGATAATGACTCGGAAAGCCAGCTATAGAATAAAATTAGGGCGATATTCTATCTGGCTCGAAGTGGGACATCTGTAATAGAAATTTATTGGCTAAAAGCACATAGACATGAACATGTCTTATCGTGCTGATCAAGAATATATATACTTTATATAGTCGAAAACACTTCTTTCTATGCGTTGCAAACTTCATGACCAAATTAATATACATTTACATTTTTTGTGAATGGTATAAAGAGCTCAGAAGCCTTTGGTGTCAGAGTTGCGACCAAACAGATTAACAAAGTCCATATGCTCAGACCCAAAGGTGAAACGAAAGTGAGTGCAGTCAGGAATGGACTTTGATAGCAGCAGGCAGGTCTACGTGCGCTTAACGGACATGCTCTGAGGCTGACCTGGCCAACGCTTCCAACTGGCTGACTGTTTGGTCTACCATTCGGTCGCTCAATTTGCCTGCAAAGATCAAGCGCAAATAATTATCGAACGGCCGCTAAGTTGACTTATCGCAGCAGGCATTTATTTATATATTATTTTTTTTTATTCTATTATATTTTTGTTGCTTTTTTCAGAGTTTTTTTTTCTATACGTATTTAATTTTTTTTTCCTTTTTTTCTTTCTTTCTTGTTGGCTGGCATTCACTTGGATCTGATCACATGCTTTTTCAGCTACGCAAGCAAAACAAAATAAAACAAAAATGCAAAATAAAAATAAAAGGCTAGCCACAGCGCAAGCACAACAATATTAAGCAAATTCATGTGTATATGTATGGGTGTCTGTACTACACATAGCATGTATGTGTATATTTAGCTTATAGACATACGAAATTAGCCACCAAAAGTGTCTTACAACATTTTTTGATTGATATGTTGAAGTAGGTGAAACATGGAAGTGCTTGGCGCTTCTTATCACATTGGAAAAAACGGTGAGTGGGTGCTTGGGTTTATGTTTTGATTAGCATTAGGAATTTTCAAGATTTTCATTTCAAGTTAGGCTAGCCTATGATTGATATGAGAAACATTTTGTTATCGGGGCGACACGGGCATGGCCAACAGCTTGTGTGCCTATCTATATACATATATGTACTTATAGAAATGCCCATAATCATAATCAAATCAACATCTGTTAATGACTTTACTAGAGGGAGAGCGTGCTTGGTTGTCTGTATGTCTGTATGTCTGGCTGGCTGACGGACTGTTTGTCGGTCTGCTTGCTTTGTCTTTCTGTCTGTCTGATTGTCTCGCAGCGCAAATAAAAACAGATTTCCAAAGCGACTATAACAAAGCAAATCAAGAAAGGAAAGGTAATTGAAATTTGCTGAAGCTTTTATACCCTACATTATCAATATAGTTTCTCGCTCAAAACTGTTTATAAAGGACCGTTGATTTACTATGCGCAGCACGTTGAACCTCAAAGCGGCCTTGCCGTCGCACGTGCCATGCAAAAAGCGGAAAAGGAAAACAAACATATGGAAGGAAACACGCACTATAATCGAATAACAGTTTCTATGTACTAAATACATGTTTCGGTATCGTTTTTGGTATTAAGAGTTATCAATAGAGACGAGTTTACAGAAAGTAAGATCAAATATACGAAATGGTTAAGAGTTAGTTACATTGTTGAAGAAAGGGAATATTCTTCTCTTATATAATAGACAATTGTTACCATATAGAGATAAAAACAAAAAAACCATGTAATATTCATACTTATATTGTTTTTTGATATTTTATGGATCAATTCTCTGATAAAAACAACTTCCTAGACATGTTACTGTGCCATTTGATTCAATAGAAATTTTTCCCTGATAAATAATACCATCGTTCTTTCGATTCGGTCAGCTCTATAGTTATCTTAAAACTGAAAACTGCGTGCTACCACAGAAAGCCCGACCGATCTATATGACTATAGAGAATCGCTTTGTCATGCCACAAAGACTTCCTGTTCTGCGTTGCAAACTTTATGACAAAATCATAATACCATTTTTTTTTTGTTTTGGTGAAGAGCATAATGAACAACATCAGCAACAAAAGCAACCAGTTGCTCCATACAACAAGTCAGTCACATGACCCAACCAATGATGGCGGCGGCGACAACAACGACAACGACGACAATGAAAATGAAAAGCAAAAGCAACAGCAGCAGCAGCAGCAACAGCAACAGCAACAACAAAAGCTAAAAACAACCGCTTGCTGGCAGCTGGCCTGGTCCCGGTACAAATTGACTATCATTATCAACGGCCATTATAAACAGTTATGCATATATAATAGCTTAGTTACATATATATGTGCATGCAAATATACTGTAAACATTCATATATATATATATTATATATAAATAGATATTGCAATCCCAAATAAATAAACCAAATCCTGGTTGTGACCTTCAACTTCTGCCTAAATGCAAATAATGAAAGTCAAGTTCAAAGCAAATTCGCCAATTGGCCGACAGTTGCACGCGGTAGGGTAGGCGAGGCGGAAACGCTGAGTGAGTGGGTCAGGTAATGAATACAATAACACAAAAATTTATCAACAAGCAAACACCCTCGCAAGACTCGTCAGTTCCATACAAATGAGCAAATGGCACCGAAGACGACGACAGACATCATTTAACAAAAATAATACATGTGTACATATATGTACGAGTAGGGTATCAAGTGATTGTCATTGTCATTTGAGACACCTATTCAAGGGAAGTGACATATGCAGAGCCCAGGTGTTAACTGTAAGGCATGAAAATGTCATCGATCGGTTTACTTCTGAGTCAAGTTTGGGCTAGGCAAATGACGAAGTCTTTAGTATTCCCAGAAATCAGCTATGATTTACAAATGTATATAGAATAGGAAGTAGAAAACACAAAGTACATATAAATAGAGAACGACAGATTAGATGGGCAGAGTTTATAGCAAAGATAATGTTCAGTACATAATAGTAAATCGTTATCTAAGCAATTTTCAAAACTCGAAGCACTCGAAAGTTAATTCTTATTTATATTAATTACAATCGATAACGGTTGATGACATCTTTAACCTGCAGATAATAGTTTCTAAGAAGAATGAAAAGCTAGATAAATAGAAACTTGGTTCTATGCACCTCCGAGTTGGTTTCTCCACAAAGTATTCATTCTTTTGAATGTCAGCCATATGAGAAGCGATTAGTAAAGAATTTCAGCTCTGTAGTTGTTAAGATTTCTGTTGTCTAGACAAACATGACTATATTGACTCCCTTAAGAATCAAGAATATATATACTTTATATAGTAGGTAACACTTTCTTTTGACTTTCTGATAAAAATCAATATACCATTTCGTGTCGGCGAGATTTTCGAGAGTAAAGAAAACTTTGCACATGCCTCTAGGACGTATAAGATCATGCTGATCAAAAATATATATGTATACGTTATGGGGTCGGAAACGTTACCATCTGCCTTTCACATTCATTGCAATAACTTTAATATACCCTTGTACTATAGGTACAGGGTATAAATATGATTGCAATGGAAATGAAAGTTTTGAAATGATCATCGAAGCTTCTTCCCCAGGCTTTAGCAATATTTGGCTGAAAATTTTAATTGGAAAAGATTTCTTAAATGCGATTTATTCGTTAGAGTGTTAAAATTTTGAAAGTTTTTTGTTTGTTGTGGAAAAAATATTAATGGAAATGCCAAAACAATTTTTGTTTTTAGCTGATAATGAGAACGATGGCAGACAACGCAGAGCGTCCGGGTGCTATCAAAACAAAAAACAACAGTAACAACAACAACAACAACAACTGACTATAACGACTCACTCATATGACTTAGCAGACCACGCGACTTCACACATGGTTGGAAGTGTGAGGGAAAGGAGGAGCGGCGTTGCGCCCTGCTCGGTTCAGAGCTCTGACAACGTTGGCATTTAAATGTGCTGATTTCTGTTTACACTCCGCAAACACACACAAACACAACTCGAATGAAAGTGACTGTGAGTTGAACTTAAGTTGTTGTTGACTTTGCATATGGTCATATATATAGCCCATATAACACTCCGATAATACCTAACCAGTCAGGGCACGAGGCAATTAGTTGATTGTTTCTACAAAAACATTGAACATACAAATGAGTATACGTATGCCACTTGAGCAGACATCATGGCGCCGGCCCATTGCCCCTATATGCACTGTAAGTTTGTAAGTCCACACCCCTTGCCCATCCCCCTTTCCGTTGAATGCTTTGATTGATGTCCGTCGTGTTAGCTTAAATAATTTACAATTAATTTTGCCACACTCAAAAGGTCTAAATGAAATCATCTATAATGTGCCTCCGCTATGCTGACCAGCTGAAGATTGATGGATTTATATAGGTTGTCTGTCGTACTTCTCCTTCACCTCCCCTGACCATTTATATGAGTCGAATCGTCTCATAATTTGATTAGCAATCATATATAGATTTCTTAGTTATATTTCACACGTGCCTTTCGCCTATATTTTTTAACAATTTTTATTTTTTGTTGGACCTACAAAAAGATTATTGGCATAAATTTTCCACAATGGAGTGCTAATTTCAATTTCAATTTGTGGATTGTTCATAAGCCATGGCTGCAGCGCTACATCCATGTGGAAGTATCTTGAAGTGTCAATTTAACACTCTAATAACGACCAAAAGCCTCAAGGCACTTTTATCATAGAAATTGATTTAACGGAATCTATAATAGATTTCATGCCAAATAAAGGGGACAATAGTTCTATTGCTAAGAAGTAAGACGATTTCTGTAAGAATTGTTCTATATTTGTATTTAAGGGGGAAACTTTACTCGTCCAACCAAATATATTAATGTAAAGGCAAACGCTGTTTTAATTTCCTGGAGGATCTGTGTTTACTTTGTCACCTGACGTCATTTACTTTGGAAAAATGCATATCCATAATTTATATTGTTTTTCTTCAAATGATTAGCGGGTTAATTACCAAGAATCAGAAGAACCTATCACTCTACCCGTACCTAAGCCTAAGCATTCCATGGTCTTATGGGAATATTAAGCAGCTGCTGGCTAAGGTTATAGTCTATTGATATGGACATTGTTCAGTTGTTGCCGCAGGGGGCATTGCTAAAATCCCCGAACTTATCGAGGAATTAATACCAGGTTGCTAATAACTGGCACATACATACATACATAATACATGCCCATATGTGGATAACAGGCAAATGACTTTGCAAATTTGGGTTAAGGAACGCGCTTTTGAAACACATGATGTGCTCCGTCGTCTGGTCTGTTCGTTCGTTCATTTGCTTTTTTCAGTTTTTATTTTTATATCACATATCGAAATGCTTGGCAAAAGGTAAAAAGAGAGAGAAAAAATTTGCTTCGAGCTTGTCATGTGACCAACTGGCTGGCTAGCAAATGTCTAAATATGGATACGACTTGGCCATGATTCACTGAAACAGTTGATGTTGGCTAAACCGTGATTCATTGGTTTAAAGTCGAGAGTCTGTCTGCACGTTCTTACGATAGCAATATATTAGTGTTTCATACAGCAAGATACATAATCGTAATTCTTTTAGGGTTGAGGAAGTATATATTGTTGGTGTTGTTATAGTTACCTTTTTGGTAATTTTAAGAGATTAAAGATTTTGCAGATTTGACTAATTTCATTTTTTCTATAGAAGGGCTCATACTTTCCCCGAAGCTTTGAACAGCCAAATCAATTTCAGTGTGATTTATAGTTTTATGCAATATGTACCATATAGGTAGGAACTTCAAATGAATGCTTTTCTATACAAACTTTGACCCTGCATGTAACCAACAGTGATAATATTTTACTGTGTTACAAACGAGTGCTTTATCTACATATCTTTTTATTCTTAGCTCTACATTTTAAGACGAAAAGTATTTTTAAACAATTTTGTGTTGTCTTCATAAAAAATATAAACGATAACAGTGTACAATCAAACGACTAGAAGCCCCCTATCATCATGGAAAATTTACCTAAGCGTGTGGCATTTATTTATTGTATTTATTGTTGGCTTATATAAAATATACTAGAAAAAAATATGCAGAAATATATATGAATATTTTTTAAATCCATGTTAACGAGCATGTTAGTTTTTACTTACTGAAATACCTGACCTATACCAAAGAGAGCAATAGTTAAGGAAGTGCGGGAGGCAATGCAAAAGAGGGCTGGGCAAGAGTATAGGGTGGTGGGGGCAGGGGGGTGATGAATGGCAAGCTGTCAAGCCAGCTGTCAACACTTCGCACTTTACAGTTTTATTGTGGGCAGCGAGCAAAGTGCAAAAACCCCGCCCGTGCTTAATTAGCAAAGTGAAAAGTTGTATCACGTGATGCTGTATGAAACCTACATAAGTTTGTTTTTATGTAGGTAAATGTGTGTTTGTGTATGTATGTATATATAAATAATGACAGGCATTGCCATAAAAATACATGTATAGACCCCCCAATATTGGCCAATAAACACTCCAAAATGCCAATTTCATCATTACGCTTATATTTATTATTATTTTTTTTCATTTTTCATATATGTGCCTCCACCTCTTATCGGTCAGGTCCGAATGACAGCACATATGGGCCACTGATCGAGTTAACAAAGCAAAAATGGGTTTGAGATAGTGCGCAAAAAAAACAACCAAAATGGAAATGCAAATTGATATTCAACAATAGAAGCCGAAGTTCACTTATCCTTGTAGAAATACTTATGCAGAAGGCTAGCCGATGTTCACCTATCCTTGTGGAAATACTTATGCAGAAGAAGAACATTAAGAGCATGAGGTTTTTTTCAATTTTATTTAAAACCGATCCAATTTTTAGGAAAGTAATTAGTAAAAAATAAATAAACATAAACGTAGCGACCTGATCTAAATTTCAAATTTTATATATTATATATATATATATGAAAGTCGGATACCGATGTGGGTCAGACATATACATTGTGAAGAAAAACACGAAATCCTCGTTTTATTGTCTCAACGAGGCACGACCTTGAGCCGGCACATAACCAACTCTTTGGTATACATATTTTCGTAACTTAAAAAATTGTAGATTCCGCTTTTTTAATTTCCGGTGCGGTGTGTAAATGTGAGTGAGGAACACAGTGGTGCGCTCACGTCTCTTTGTTGAGATTTAGGCACACCGACATCCCACTCATTTTCCTACTATAACAACAAACTTTCAGCTGTCAGATCAAAGTATCAGTTCGATAGAATAGAAACAGACAGAGACAGCTTATCAACAGTGCATATGAGCACACGCATCTACATACATATTTTCTTGTACGCCTTACAAACATAACGACAAAATTACAATAGCCTCCAAGCAAAGGGTATACAAAAATGCAGCAAATTGGTCAACGTTTGTTGTCAAGTGGCCTGACTTGTTGACTACTTTACTCCCCCCTGCACTTTTCACCACCCACGCGCAGTCCATATCAAATGCAATCAATAAACACATAAACAACAATCACAACCAATAAATAAACATACAAACAAACAAACAAACGAATTTAATAAATATTGCAATAAATAGTAAATGAAATGAATTAACACGAAGCAAACAACAACTAAAGACAACAACAAAAGCAATGCAACAACAACACACGCGGTGTAATTCATATTCATACATAAATATACACTCGTCTATACATACATTCTCATATATATATATATATATATATATATATAAATATATGTGAGTGTGTATGTATGACATAATAATCACGAGAGCAGGCCGCGACTGCGAACGCCGATTAGCAAGTCATGTGATTCGCTTTTATTTACATTTGCGCCTGACGTTGCCGCCCCTGCCTGCCGCAATCCCCCAGCTCCCACCACACAAACACACACACGCCCACAGACGACCAACACCGACACACAACCAGCCCCAACGATGAAACGAATTGAAACGAAGCCACCCGAACCAAAAAACCAAACCAAACCGGCCAGCCGAAGCCAACACAACTAGTTTCGTGCGTGTGCAGCTCAAGAAACAGAGATAGCCTAATGGTGTTGATATTGTTGTTGTTGTTGTTATTAGTGGACTACTCCAAACCACTGCTCGGGGCTTGCACTTTGACTTGGAGCATATGGAATTAATACACTGCATATGATAAGCGAATCATTTACGGGGATATCTGAGGTCCTCTTTTTTTTTGAAAAACAAAAAAAAGTGAAATGTTAGATAGAGAAAAGATATCAGATTGCCGCAGTCGACCTTAGCATATGCTGTAAATCAGTCACAAAATAATATTTTGGCGTATTGCAAAATAATATTTTGGCGTATTTAAGAGGTCACAATTGTGTATTTATATATAGAGAGAAAATCAAACTGTTTTGTGGGCAATCCAAATAACACAGATCAGCGAAGGTACTAGAGCAACAGTGCGTAGTTATTCCAAATACGAAAATTGAGTTTTCACATAGAGCTCCTGATAGATAGATGGGGCATGCTCTATATTCCGAACATTTATAATAGTTTCTGCATGTGATGGGGCCCAAGTGGATTACAAATGCCATAGCTGTGTATGTTAATGTATTTAAATGTCTATCAATGATATCTATCTGATCTAGTAGTAATAGACATTTTGGAAGCTTTTTATATAAACTTTATAATATAAAGCAATCAAATTTATCATCAAATTAGGGTTGTTCATATGCTAAAAAGAATGTAAATAAGAACCGGCGCTTATATCTTAAAATTTCAGTTTTGAACGAGATCCATAAAATGGGCCTCTTTGAGCAACTCGTTTCCAAAACCACTTCGGGTGGGGCTTAGTAATATCCTCTCTGCGGCCCATTTCAATAGAACACGTCGCCTGTAGTCAAATTTTGCAATACATATATGGTTCTAATTGAAATGTCCAACATAAATTGGCTCAAATTTGTATGTATATCTATATAGAATGACGCAGAAATCAGTGAATACTATAGATGCTGCTTTCGACAAATTGTTTAAATTTTGTCGAATTGAATTCACTTAGTATTTGTGAATGAATACTCCTCACTTTCGTGCTATATCTATTATTCTCTCAGTTTTTGTATCGCTTTGCAGCTGGACTATGTGATCGATTACCACCATATGATGCCGATGCCGATGCCGCCGACGAGTTCAAAAGTATTTATGTAGTTAAGTTACCTAAAACTCGTTTGGTTCCAGACTGACATTTGCAAACAACTTGAACCAGCAACTGACCTAAACTGCATGAGCCCTTACCCTACTTGCAAAACGTTCTACGAACACAACGAAGTGCGAAATAAGCATGAGAGAATGCCTTTCTTTCTTATGTGTTTGGACTACATACATGCATGTGCAGCTGCCGTTTCTGGCGAATGGCAAATGCAAATAGAAATAATGGCTGCACTTTTTGTACATTATCGATAGAAGCACATACATAGATATACATACAAACACATGTATGTATGCATAAGCGTGTACATGAGCTGACAAACACTTACCTTAGATAATTTCGCGAAGTTTGCGTAGTTTTTGCGGACGACGAACTATTGACGTTGCCGCTACCGCCGCCTACTGTGTTGTTGTTGTTGGCGGAGGCGTGTTTAGTACGTGTTGATGATGTTGTTGTTGCTGCTGTTGTTGTTTGGCTATTAATTAGTGATGTTGCCGTTTGTTGTGGGGACACAGCGTATAGCGCTGACGCCGCGTGTGTGGGTGGGGGTGATGTTGCTTGCGTGGGTGTTGGTGCTGATGCCGACGGAAAGAACAGCTTATTCAATAGGGCCATAATAATATACTACAGCGTGAGCAATCATTTAACAAACACATCTGGTCAATATCAGGATCAGCAAATATCAAACTTTACACACACTGCGTTAACGTTTATAAACAAATGAAATGAACAATTCCGATTCCGGTTGGATTGTTGTTGGTAGTGGTGGGTTCTGGGGTCATGGGAATGTGTGAGGGTACCGTTGCAACTGCTGTTATTTTGTTTGTGTAACAAGCGCGGCAAGAGAGCAAAAAACTACTCACGCGCACACTAAGCTTGGTTGTACAACAATTAAACTTTCGCTTAACACTTTTCTTGGCCTTTCTTTATATGCACATATATATTATATATATGTATGCAATTTTTCGCTGTTGTGGCTTTTTTTGGCAAATGATCTCTTCCTGTCTGTACCATACACAATAAAACAGACATATATGTATATACACACACAGAGCACAACCGACACAGTTCTGTTTTGATTAAATTTTTGCTATTTTTGCTTTTCCGTTTATTGCCGACGGCGGAGCCCGCGACAGGTTCTTGCACGCTCGACAAAAAAAAGATCATTGAGGGGGAAATAACGTTGGGGCTGCTTTAAAAAGTTTGCACACAAGAGACGCGATTTGCTTGTTGAAGTGTGAGTGAGAGCGGGAGCAGCGTTGGGGCTAAGTGTTTGTGCTTGTGAGCGAGAGACGATGGCATTACAATTTTGTTGCCGTTTACTTTATTATTGGCCATGCTTTTGCCAAACACAAGTAACTGTCGTCGCTTTGTTTGTTATTATTTATCGCTCCCTCGCACTCGTCGACTTGCCAACACTTTAAGGAAAAGAGAAACACGAACTTATATGCGAATGTTGAAAGCACTACATTTACTTATAGTCCCAAAATTGAACACTGCGGATATTGTTGTATATTGCTCTTGGTTATTATTTTTGATATTTCTTTTACTTATGTTAAATCAATTTTCCTGCATCCACACGCACACGCCGCGCTTTCAATACAAACAAACACAAAAACCAAACAATGCAAAACGCAGCAGTGTGAATACGTGTGTGTACTTGCTCTCTGCACTATCGATATTGATGATAATTTGTACATCGATAGTTTTACTTGGGAACAGCGATTATTAACAGAATGTAAAAGATATCGCTGCTGTTAAATGATACTCTTCAAAAAAAGAGTATTTTAATTTGATTATGAGTTTTGCCGACTACAGCATTCAGTTTATGTATGCATTTTGAGT
This sequence comes from Hirtodrosophila duncani, assembly GCA_037043425.1. Lineage (NCBI taxonomy): Eukaryota > Metazoa > Arthropoda > Insecta > Diptera > Drosophilidae > Hirtodrosophila > Hirtodrosophila duncani. Next base: position 207,627 of record JBAMBM010000834.1, on the reverse strand, counting down.
GTTTGGAAAGCATAGACAAGCTATTTGAAGATGCGCAAGAACAGCAATTCCGTGGCTCCTATCTATTTTATATAGGAATAGGGTCAAAAGGTACACATGGATAGAATGCGCAAAGGCAAACTTTGATTGTATATTGTGCCGATCAGTGATGTATATGCATATTTCTAATCGGAATGACCAGCCGCATTGATGTCTGGGTTAAACCAAAGTTCTCCGAGCTCAAAACCGATGTGAAAGTCCAAGTCCAGACATAAAAAAACTTCGACAAGGCTAAAACTTTCTATACATTCCTTACTTGTTTTAAATTGTTGAACTTTATTTGTTTAACTTAAATATTACATACTTCAAAACTTTATAGACCCACAATACATGCGAGGAAAAACGTGGGGCAATTGGTTTTACATGAATAGAATTCACAAAATTTTTTGTTGTTTTTAAATTCATACGTTTTTGCTTTACTTATATAACTGGAAAGCGAAAGTAATAAAACATGACATGTCTTAAGCATTAGCTTTAAATATCCCTTATCGGTAGTGATTCCATTCCATTCCATTTCTTTTGTTTTCGTTCTTTCTTTTCTTTTGTAGCGGCAGCCTAGGAAATGTTATAACTTTATGATATTCCGGCATAACTTTAGAGATTTTGATCATATACATACATACAATATATATTAAACCATACGTATATAAAGTGATGCGACTTTGAGCCGCTCTGAATTAAAGAGAGAGAAGCCTAACATTACGAGTTTATGTTTTTTTAAGGATGCCTTTTCATCTTCGTGTTTTTTACTTTCGTGTAAACTGGTTGTGTGCTTGCGTGCGCGTATATGTGTGTGTGTGTGTGGGTGTGTGTTTTTGTGTGTCATGAAGATTATTTGGAGCTGCTGCTGGTGCTTCTCCTATTCCTTGTACGAGGAAGTATCCATGGGACTGGCCGGCTGTATGAAGGCTGTGGCTGCCGAGCTGGGCATTGGATTGGTGGGCGTGAAAGCCGATAGCGAGGAGTTGCTGCTGCTGTTGACCAGATTGCCGCCATTGGACGAATTGTTCAGGCTAATATTGTTCAACAAATTGGACGAAGAGGATGAGGCGCTGGACGCACCGCCCATTCCCGTTAGCTGACTGTTCATTGAGAGCATACCGCCAGCCAGAAAGGTGGCACTGCCACCAGGATTCAGACCGCCCGCTGTCGTTGGCTGTGCGCCCAGACTAAGACGTTCATTGTTCAGATTCGATAGAAGGCCACTGCCGCCGCTAGCGGGACCGCCATAAATAGCTGTGGCTGCCAGTAAGGGATTCGTATTGGTCAGCACATTGGGTGCGGAAGTGTTCAAGCTCAAGTTCATGGGCGAAGGCAGTGCTGGCTTAATGAAGCGTTCACTGACGCGACGATTCTAGAAAGAGTAAAATAAAACCAATGTAAAGACGAGTGCATCAGGCAGCGGTGCTTCAACTCACCACAATTTGCCCACAGGCGTAGCAGCGATTCTGGCCAGCCGTACCGGGACTCAGTGGACGGCTGCTCGATGGACTGTGAGACACGGGACTGCTAATGGTGCGCTGTCGCTGAGCATTCACATTGGCGGCCGCTCCACCTCCAGTAGCTGCCGCCGCCATAAGATTCTCATTGTAGAAGCGCTCCTCGTCCATTTCTAGCGACGATTCCGATTCGGAAAGATGGCGACACAGGGCCTCGCGTCTTTCCACTTCTTGTTTAAGCTTGCGCTGCAGACGAGCATTCTCCTCACGTATGGATTTCTCCTCTTGGGCAAACTGTTGCATTTTGATTGTGGTCTCCTTCTGGGCGGCAACGAGATTGTCGCGCAGACGTAACACCTCGGAGCGCAGCGTTTGAATGTGCGCACTCAGATGGGTGGCGGTGTCGCCGCCATTGGCATTATTGGTGATATCACGTGGTGTTGTCGGATCGGACACCGGCTGATCGAGTTTGATTTGCAGCGAACGTTTCTCTGTTTCCAACTTATCCATGCGTTTCCAGAGCTTGTTCACCAGAGCCTCCTGCTCCTGTTCGAGAGTGTTCTCCAGCTCAACCATCTCGCGACGCAGCTGTTCCAGATTGGTTTGCTTGTTATCCGTTTCGGCTTGAAGTTTTTCAATCTTGCGCATAAGCTTGTTGACCAGGCACTCCTGCTCTTGCTCGAGGGTTTGTTCTAGCTTGCATTTTTCCTGACGCAGCTGGTCCAGCTTGCGAGATAGATCGTTAGTGAGGCACTCCTCCTCACGCTCGTAGTGATGCGCTAGCGTTTCCTTTTCCTTCTTTAAAGCCTGGATTTTCTTGAGCAATGTGTTTGAGATGTATTCCTCCTCCTGCTCAGCCTTGGCTTGCTGTGGATTGAGTGGTGAAAGTGAAGGGAGTAAGCTCATTGACAAATATTGGACTCGAAACTTACTATTATGACAGATGCCTGCTTCAAGCAACGATTCTCCTCCTGAACCACCTTGCATTTAGTCTTGAATGTGTCCAACTCCGCCTTCAGCACCCTGTATCGAATTGAGATTGAGTTAAGCTTCATATTGATCCAGTGCCAGGTCTACTGGTTTACTCACTTGTTCTGTTGGGTTAAGGATTCAATGCGCTTCTGCAGCTGCTCCCGGGATACGGGACTGGGTGGCAGCATTGTGCCGCCATCTAGCGAGCTCTCGGATTCACAGGGGCTTTCCATAACTACATAAATTAAATGTAAGAAAAATAATGCTTTATTTTCATATATATGTATAATGCAGTGACGTCAAGTTCTCGTTTTATGTGTAATGAGGGGTAGGGCGCCGGGGTTAGTGTCTGCCTTTTTTGTTTACGGAATAAAAAGCGAGCAAGGCAACATATGCAATTACAAGAAATAATATATGCGTTTGTGCCTTTCGCCCATTGTCGTGCTTCTTACAAATACATATGAAGGAATATACATATATAAATATGTATATAAATATATATACATACATACATATATATTTCTTTTGATACGAACAAAGAAATCGGGGAGCAGTGGCAGCGGTTTTGTGGTAGTGGTGGTGGTGGTGGGACAGTGAGAGTGGCGTCTGCTTTTTGGCCCTGAGCTATCCGCCTAGAGAAGTTTAACCTTCACTTGTGATTTGCATCTGCTGCTGATTTTTGTGTGCCTGCACAGAAATCAATAGCAGGGCAAGGTCAGGCCAAATGCAAATGTCAGCCAAATGTGGCATTGAATTGAACACTCTTCTAAGCAGTAGCAACAATGCCCACTGCTCTTACCATCACCAACCACCCCCAGCTGCTGGGCGAGTCGCAGCATGTCAGCCTATGCCAAAACCACAAAATGCCGACAAAAGCAATTTCCAACAACACCCGAAATACCTAACGATTTCCAGTTTTGCAGCTGAAAAAATCTGTTCAGCAACTGCAGTTTCACAAGCCTTATATTATTACCTGTATCTATTGTGGTTGTTGTAGTCGCCTAGCTTCACTATGAGACTCTTTTAACTAGGCGCCGCCGACTACTTGCTTCTGCTTGTTCTTCTTGTCGGAGCCAGTGCGTTTTTTTTTATTTTTTGCAAGGCGTCGGTGTCGCTATGCTATTTGTGCTGCTTTTATTGTGTATATTAGCTGCATACAATTTGTATATGGCCTGCCGTACTGCAATATGCGCACTTACAATCATCTATTTAAATTTTATTACTTGCGAACAATACATTTTGCAATTTTTTTACAATGAATAATGCGATTTTAGTGCTGGAAAATAATCGATGGTGATGGTTATATCGATATGCCAGTGTGTCTGTCTGTCTTTATGCTATCGATTGTTCTTTTTTGTTAGCAGAGACGTGAAATGCTGTTAATTTAACTTTTACAGTACAGTACATAGTATTTTAACATTAATGGCAAAAGCTTTGAAGCAAGAAGAGAATCCTTACAAGGCACTCAGATTATTCTCAAGGGAGAAACTTCTAGCAACAAAATAAATGTGTTTATGTAATTAACATAATAAAATTCAATGTAAGTGCAGAGCGATTGCTCTTGCTTTCGACGAGCTGTTGTCACAATTTATCGATAAGGCGCGAATTTCACATGTATCGACAAACACCAATATATATATAATGTAGCTTTTTAACTTTTAACAACTTTTGTAACTCATGTGCTATATATAATTCTTATGATACAATGTTAGCGTACAGAATGTTGTAGTTAATTGTTTTCAGTATTCTTTTAGTAAATGAGTCCTGTAATGTTAACGTAAAATTCTCTACAGCTGGCTGTAATCGAAACCGCTTCGTGGTGAATGGCAACATGTTGTTGAAACATACACGTGCGAGCGTTTAAAAATTTAATCCATCTGCAGTTAAAGAAATTTGCATATCTTAAAAAATACATATAATCATGCCAGCGGCGGCGGCTACGGGTGTGCAAATCGGTGGACCAGTGAGAAATAAGAAAATTGTGTTCGATGATGCCGGCGAGGCTGTGGAGCAGGACAAGGCCAACCCAAACAAAAAACACAAGTTCAAGTCAGTAAAGCACCAAAAAGAAAAGCAAGTGCAAGAGCAAAACCAATCAACAAGAGGTAAAAATGTGGCCGATGGCCCAAGTCAACGTCAACACCAAGTAAAAAAACAGCAGCACATCAAATTTGGTGAAGGTGACCATGGCCATGTAGAGCAACCGGAGCCGGATGCATCCAACAGCAACAGCAGTAATCCGAAGGTGAAGCCACAAAATGGTCATAAATTAGTGGAGCAAAAGCCGCAGCGCATCAAGTTTGATGAAGACGGTGCCGAGCACAAGGTGGACGACGACAGCAGCGATGACGAGGTGGAGGAACAGAACAAAAAGCGCAATAAGTATCAGTCGAATGCGAATGGATATGACGACGATGCCCAGAAGAAGTGGTACCATGTGGTAAGTTAGATTACGCTCAAATGAAACATATCTAACTATGTCTGGTCTGAACTGCAGCATGAGGATTACCCCTGCAGCGATGAGGTGTTGGATATGAAGGACAATGAGCAGCTTGAGCTTTTCAATCTCTGCAAGAACTCCTTTGAGGCAGAAAAAAACACTTTCCAAAGGCGTAGGTTTTGTCCAGTCATCATTTGGATCACAGTTATTATCCTGTTTTTACATTTTAGGGAATCCCTCCGATGGTCGCTGGCTGCAAACTGCTCTCCACAAGGGCACAGCCAAAGATCGTGCAAATGCTGGTGCCCTGCTGGTCTCGAGCAATCCCCTAGGAAATTTGGAAGCCTTGTCCACATTGATTGCCTTCTGCAAGGTTTCCAACAAGGCCAGCAAGGATGTACTTGCCATTCTCACGGACTTGTGGCAGGAGGTGCTGCTGCCGCCACATCGAAAGTTGCTATCCATCCACACCAGAGGTGCGGATTGGAAGAAGTTGAAGAAAGATGAGTGTTTGTCGAAAGAGCAGCAGCGCCGTATCTATTCATATTGGTATTTTGAGAACGAGCTGAAGGAGCAGTACCACGAGTTTCTGAAGAATCTGATGCAGGGCTTGCAGACTGGTCAGGAGCACAACAAGACGTCAGCCATTGTTGCTGCGGCTCGACTGCTGGCCTATGCCCCAGAGAAGGAACAAATGCTGCTGACCATGCTGATAAACAAATTGGGCGACCCCATTGCCAAGGTTGCCTCCAAGGCACTGCATCATCTCAGCGAGGTTGCTCAGCGGCATCCCAACATGTGCGGCGTCATTGTCAGTGAGGCGGAGAAGCTGCTCTTCCGCAACAACATCTCGGAGCGGGCACAGCACTTTGCGCTCTGCTTTCTGGCCAGCATTGCGCCGTCTGGACGGCCGGAGGTCTGCACAAGGCTGGTCAACATCTGCTTTGCCCTGTTCAAGGTGCTCGTCCAGAAGGGAGCCATCAACAATCGCACCATGCAGGCCATTCTGCGTTGCCTGCAGAAGGCCATTTTGGAGGCGCAGCCGGCTAAGGGCAGCACCGAGCTGCTCACCAAGGAGATGCAGGATACTGTCTATCGCTTGGTTCACCTAGCCGATATACGGGTCTCAGTGCAGACCCTCGGACTGCTGCTCCAGCTGATCAGTGTGAAAACAGAGAAATCGGATCGCTTCTATAATGCCCTGTATGTTAAGCTCCTAGATCTGAATCTTGTCAACGTTGGCAGCAAGACGGCGGCGCAGCTGCTCCATATTGTACACCGTGCCATTCACATCGATAACCACGTGGCGCGTGCCCAGGCTTTTGTCAAGCGTCTGCTCCAACTGGCCCTTTATACACCGCCACAAATAGCAGCGGGTTGCCTAATTGTTCTGCACAAACTTTTGCGGATGCGCAAGGAGCTAATTGGTGGCAGTGGCGCCTCAGAGCAGACTCAGTTGTTGCCTCTGACCAAATCGGATGATGCCGATCTGGATAAATTCGACAGTGATGGCGAGGAGGTCTATGAGGATGTCCAGGAGGATCCGGACACAAAGTCTGTGGTTAATACAGAAGCGGCATCAGGAGGCTCCTCCTGGCATCACGCCAAGCTGGCAGCCAACTCTACGGAGGCGAAGGTTCGCAATATCGATGCCTGCAAGTACGATGCGTATCATCGGGTGCCCGCCTTTGCCGGCGCTGCCTATGCCCTGCGTCATGAGCTTCTGCTGCTACGCCAACACTACCATCCCACCGTGCAGGTGTTTGCCGAGCAAATCCTCCAGGGTAAGCGAGACACTGTTATTTGCATTGCTAGTGGTATTCCATTTGATCAATCTTTTTATTGCTTCACAGAGAAACGCATCGATTATTATGGCGACCCTTTGCGAGATTTTGGGCTGCCGCATTTTCTCGAGCGATTCGCTTTCAAAAATCCCAAGAAGCTGGACCAGCAGCAGGCGATGGCAGCTGAGATAGCCAGTGTGGCGCACAAACGTTATATGGCGCATGGTGCACGTGGCAAGCCTGTTAAATCCCTGACGCAGTCCAATTGTACCGAGGATGAAATGTTTATATTCAACTACCTGGAGCACAAACGCAAGCAGGCGGAACTGGTGCAGCAGAACAAGAAGAAGACGGAGCGCGAGAAGACCGAGCAAGAGGAGAAGGAGGAGGAGACTCAAGAAAATGAAGAATTGAAGGAGGGCGAAGTAGATGATGATGAGTTTGAGGCCTATTTGGATGGATATTTTGGCAAGAAGTCCAAAGAAGATGGGGATGGAGAAGCTGACGATGATGAGCTCAACTTTCTCGAGGAACTGGGCGGCGAGCTGCAAGTGGAGAAATCCAGAAAGAAGGGCAACAAAAAGAAACAAACAGAGGACGACGACGATGATGTGGACGATGACTGGGGCGATGATGAAGCGGATGTGGACAATGACATTGAAGAGCAATCCGACGATGAGACTGGTTCAATTGATTTACAGCCACTTGATGATGATGAGGATGATGATGATGATCGTGGTTCAATATCCGATGGCGACACCTCCGATATGCCAGAGAGTCCTGACGAAGATGATGATGAGGATGATGATGATGATGTACCGCCCAAGACAAAAAAATCGCGCAAGGATGCAGCTGGCATGATAAATGAGCGCAATTTTGCACAGAAACTGAAACAAAGCACAGGTGAGCCGAATTTTCTTAAAATTCGTTAAGAATTTTATATTGTTCCCATTTCATATTCTAGATATGTCATCGCTATTTGCTGCCGCCGATGATTTCTCCAATCTGCTGGAGGAAACGGGCAAGGTTAAGGGTCAGGGCACCAGTAATGCTGTCTTCAACAAGGACAAATCATCCGCCAAACAAATGAAGTGGGAGGAGAAGCGTAGGTCGAACAATAAGAACTACACAAGCAAAGGCAAACAGTTTTCGGGAAAAGCTGGTGGAAAACCGCAATTGGGCAAAAAACGAAAACATTAGTTGGAAGTAGAATGCCGGCGGTGTACAATAAGACAACACAAATCCATATTATTGATATGATACAAGATTGTGTAAATAAAAGCGAACCATAAAAATTTAGCAGTAGCTTTCTATCTATATATATATGCCGACGCTTATATACCATTCACATTGTAAATATTTAGCCGATCTAGATCAAATCTGGTCGGCGGCCATGGAATACAAGGGATCTATGTCATATAGCTCTCATATCTGACCGAATTTCAACCGAATCTGCAAGGGTATGAACCTTCGGTTACCCGAAGTTAGCCTAGACTTCCTTTCTTGATATATGCTGTTCGAACTAATGCCTCAATCTCAAGACGTGTCGCAAGACTGGGTTTGCATAAGCGCAGCAGCAATGGATTCTCACACAACAACCGTTTTTGAACGACCTTCACGGAACTCTTCCTGTTGTATGATGTTATCATGATATTTCATTGCCAAAAATCAAAGTTTTACCTTGATGATCCACGACGACCTGTTTATAGTTTTTTAAATAAATTTTAATTATATTTCTTTTTATTTGCTTTTTAACGGCATTTGATATTTTATGTACAAACTTTGGTGACTTAATGGCTAGCAAATTGTTAAACTTTTCTTTAGACAATTATTTATTTTAGTATTTATTGGTTTACAAACTACGCAATGCCCTCAAGATTTAAGGCGCCCTTAATGTTTATGAGCGTTATATACAACAGAGCCCCGCTTAGATCATTTCAACTGGCATTGTTTATAAAAAAGTGGCTGTTTGCGATTTGATTTGATTGATTTCTGTTATATGTTTAATCTTAAATTTAAAAACTACTATTTAGTTGATGTTCCGCTTGTGGATGTTCTGGTAGGTAATATTATATAGCTATAGCTATATATATATATTATATATGCATATATTACGTTACGTCAAACCTTAACACTAAATGAAGAATTGCTTTTGTTGTGATTATATCCATTCATCTGCCAGGCCAAGCACGGCCAACATATATATATAATGAATGGTCTGCGTTTCTGTCCAAATCTTAGTTTAAAACAACTTTTCCTCTTTTATAAATTACACACATATTACATAATTAAGTATATTTCTATTCCCTTTTGTTTTTGTTGTTATATTACTGCTTTCCGTGGAGTTTTTCTTTTCAGTATTTGTGAGTGTGTGTCTGTGTGTGTGTTGTGTTTTCTAAGGCAACTTGTTAAAAGGCAACTTTAATATAAATATTATTTGTTTTATACTAAAATTTTACACCATGAGAACTACTTTTGCTGCGGTTTTGCTTTGTTTTTTAAATGCAGATATGTGTGTTTTTTTGTTTTTAAATTGGTTTTTCTGTATTTGTATTTCATTTTTATTGTAAAACTTGGCAAAAACTTGGTTGCAGACGTTTTCATAAAATGAGTTTAAAATTCAAAAATCAAATCAAATGTGTGTGTGTGTGTGTTTATATAAAAGCCATATGTTTATTTGAATAATTCTTTAAGTTTATTTGCTTACAATTTGCATTTCATAATGTTTTCAATAACTATAAACTTAAGAGTACGGATATTTGTATAAAGTGGCGTGGTAAAAAAGCCAAACAAAAACAATTTTTTTTGTAAAAAGAGAAAAAAACTATAAATTAACATTAACAAAAAAAAGGGGAACAAAGCAAACAAATTGTGTACTTTATTTTTATTAACTGCTTTAGGATCAAGTGCGTTCACTGAAATAGAGAAAATAGTAAATGATTTGTGGATTTGTATAGCTAAAGCTGAGATTATATATAGTAACACAGATGCGGCATTGCAGATGACAAAAGGCAGCAATAGGTGTTGCCTTAGAAGACGAAAGCTGTTACAATAGGTCAGCGTTGTACACTGAATAAAATTGTAGTTATTCGTCAAAATGCATAAAAAAATATCTAAGCAGCGGTGACTTGATACGAGGGGTACTATTTATATTTCAGGAACTGGCAACACTTTCGATAGCTAACTTCTGGCAACGCCATAATAAATTTTGACATTTTTAGCATATGTTTATGCTAAATAATGAGTACGTTTACTCACAAAGTTAAGAAAATCAATTTCGTCAAAAAACCTTCGATTCGGATTATCTCAACAAGAATGTGTCAATGAACTTAGTTCTTTGTATAGGGATAAAGCACCATCAAAAACCACAGTATATCGCTTGTATACTGAGTTCGATCTTGCACATTAGTTCCACTCGGATACCCCATAATTTATCAATCGCTCAAGAAAAGGCTCGCGTCGATTAAGGAAATGCTTAAAAGTTCGACCGTGGTGCTAAAAAAGACATGATTTAAATCGTGACAGGTGACGAATCATGGATATATGCGTATGAGCTGGAAACAAAACAGCAATTGGCTGTATGGGTGTTCCAGAACGTGTCAAATCCAACAAAAGTTGTTCGAAAAGTTGTGGGCCGAATGAGTCGTGGCCATTGTTCCGCTTGAGTAACGTAGGACGGTCAATTCTGAGTGGTATGCAACCATTTGTTTGCCGGAAGAAATTCGTAAAACCAACCGCCAAAGTCGAATCATAATGCAAATGCAATGCAAAAGTGTAGTGTAAGTCAAGGAGAATATTTTGAAAAACAATAAATCAATTTTCATTTAAAAATGTTTCTTATTATTTGCTCTTCCTGTGGGCAACTTTCAAAAGATCTATCCCGTGGGATAATAATCAAATAAACAAGTAAAGATTCAAAGTTTTGTTTTAAGTGCATTTGTATGCGTCTTTCTGCAGATAAAAAAGTTGAATTCATTTCTTAAAAAAAAAAAAAAACACTTCTTTACAATGCCAACATCTGCTTTACCATACAATCTTTGGTTATACTCCTAGCCCAGAGCTGATGAGGGATAGCAGTTATGCCTTAAAAGATCATAACCATCCTATGTTATGTTGTTGTTATTGTGTGTTGCTTCTTGTTGCAAAAAAACGAATAATGACCTTAGCAGATAAGTAAACTAACATAGAGCACAACTTAAAGCATATTTATGTTTATGCTTAATATTATATGCATGTGTGTGTCTGTGTGTGGGTATGTATATGTATATGTTTTGTTTTTGTGTTTGACTTAAATTAATTAATTTGCACTTAACTAATTGCAATAAACTTGTATTAACATGATATATAGTTTGTGGATTTTATTTTTGTCTGAATTTTTATTTTTTTTTTGTTGAAAGTTTTTAAATTCCATTTTTTTTGCGAAATTCCATTGCGAATATACATAATTAAACTATTTAATAAACAATTAACTAGAGCACAACGTGTGTGTGTGTGTGTGTGTTTGTAGACAGACAGTGTGAGAGAGTGAGGGGGTGGGGCTGTGGGTAGAGGTTTTGATCAGAGAACTGACACCATTTTTGGAGAGACAGAGAAATCCTCGCGAAGTGACCAATTCCGCTCAATTGGTATGAACGCGTGCGAGAGGCGGGTGTAAGCGAAGAGGGCAACTTGTTCTACACCTCTCCCCCTCCCACCCACTCGTTGGGCGAGCATGAGCATGCAATCATAAGTTGAAGTTATGTAAATTTGAAAGAAACATAATCAAAGCCCTCTGCCATCCTAGCACACTTAACCCAACTGATGTTTCATTATTCCACAACTTTCCTAACTTATGGTAGATAGGGATGGGGGATCTCTTTGGTGTTGCCTTATGGTATCGATCCTCGAAAACCCAACCCAACCCATTTCAGTTTTAGTTTAAGCCCACTGTCTAAATCTTGGTCAGCGTCTTGGTCTTGGTCCATGTCCGTGTCCGCGTTCTGTTTGTGGTCCTTCTTGTCAGCTGGTTTGCATCGCCGCTAGCAGCGCTTGCATTTGCCACTGCAACTCCAGCTCCGCCGACGCCGTCTGCGTTTGCCCCTTCCGTTGTCGTCATTCGTAGACATACCGATTGCGCAGAGCACGCGCTCTCTCTGGCTGCACTCGTGTGGGCAGGCTGGGCCCCTTTTGCAGCCGTTTGAGTTGTGGCGCTTTGGGTTTTAAACGTCGTGGCGGGTAAATCAACAATGGCTTCTCGCATTCCTCATCCAGCGGCTCCTGTTTGATGCCGAACGACGGTAAGCGGTAGACGCGACGCTTTATTTTAAAAAACCTCAGCGCCTGCTGAACGTCACTGAGGTAAAGGCAGAAGTGGCGCCAACTGGCCCGTGCCTTCATCATGGGAGCCCGTGTCTTGCTAAAGCCACGGAAATCCATGTCGTCGTTAGCAGGCGCCACACGCTGCTGGACAGAATTAGGAGGCGCCGACGACGGTGGCTTTAATAAGTTTACGAGCTGATACAACGACTCTTTGGTGTCCTGTAGCGTTGAACGGTCCTTTGTGGTCTGTTTAACAACACGACGTGGTTGGCGCGTACGTGGCGGTGGCATCAACGTCTCCTCTTCCTCCTCCTCTTCCTCTACCTGTATTGGCTCTGCTATGGGGTCCGGAAGCAGCGGCACTTCCGTATAGTAGGGCTGACACAGCGGTGGAGCGTTCTCATCAAAGCCAAGGAAATCTTCTTCCATTGTATCTAAGCCATCTCGCTGCTCCCACTCCATCTCAGGCTGAGGTTCAGGCTCCATTATGATATGATTCTCATAGGACTCGTCTAGTTCATCGACCTGTTCCTGCTGATGGAGTTCTTCAGCCTCCGAAGCAAACATATCTCCTGTAGAAGACGGTTGCTCAGGGATACTTTCGCTCGCAACCTCTTCCACTGGATTGGTCATGTCCACACCAACATCACCCAGTAGCCATTCGCTCTTGAGAATATCGTTGAGCTGTGGACGGCTTGCCGGATCCTTTTGCAGGCACCATTGGATAAGCTCTTTGAAGGAAGGGGTCGCATTCGCAAAGCGTATCGAGTGCTGGTTGAATGTTTCCTTACTTATGCGATGCTTAATCCTGTTGTGCGTCTCCGGACTGTGATCATTGTCATGTTGATTTTGACGAAACGGCGGATGGCCGACCACTAATGTGTACAGCGTTGCTCCCAGGCCATAAATGTCCACGGCGGGCGAATAGGTGACCACATCGTCATCCGCAAGCAGTTCTGGTGGCGCATAGTCGACCGTGTAGCGTGGGTTGTCCTGCCAGCTGATGAACTCGCTGTTGTAGCTGCAAGATAGGAAAATTAATGACAGATTTGTTGAAGAAGTTGATCCCGATCCAATCTTTATAATAAGTGTTTTATATATTGATTGCTTACCAGGCGTTGCCAAAGTCGACCACCTTGACATTCATATCTTTGCTATTCGCAAACATTATGTTTTCGGGCTTCAGGTCCCCGTGGATAAATTGCTGTTCGTGTATGTGCCCCACCGCGTCAACCAATTGCTGGAAGATATACCGACAGGCCGACTCGTCTAGTTCGTGGCGCTGTAGGACCACGCCGAGCTCATCGCCGGTAAGATGTTCCAATATGATCCAAATTTCGGACTTGTCGCGGAACGTGCTATAATATTTCATGATATTCTTGTGTTCAGAGCGGCCGCAGGACATGAGCGCATCCACCTCGGAGGCACGGAACAAGGGCAGCGGTATCAACTTAGCCGTGCACACATCGTCCGAGGTGCCGTCAACTGCACAGTAAAGATGTGACTTGGTGCCTGAATTTAATTCAGAACCCATATCCAGTTCATCTGGCCGCGTGGGCAAGTTCTGCCAGGGAAAGGGAAAAACCAAAATGTTAGTGAAATGATTAGAAAAGTCACATTGTTTCAGATACCTGGAGACCGGGGTTCTTGTAGGCGATCTGGCAACCATTGTCGCGACGCAGTTGCTCCAGATGATGTGGCGCCACATAGGTGTATCCTCGAAACAGCTTAATTCGACTAGGCGGGGCATCGCACTCGGGATCCTCGGGCGGCTGGTCGGTGAACTCGTGGCTAAAGTGCTGTACATCATCTGCGGAGTTAACGGTGGGCGTGTAGGGGGCTCTGCAGCGCTTGGCCCGCAGGTCATCCCAGTTGATGCCTCTAAAGAATGGGTGATTCTTGATTTCGCTGGCGTCGCGACTACTGCCACCCAACCGATGCTTCGGATTCTTTTCCAGCATCTTCAGCACAAAGTCTTTGGCCGCGTCGCTAAACGATGGGGGTATAACCGGCTGTTCCTTCTGGATGCGCCGTGAGATCTCCGATTGTAGACTCTGTCCATCCGGCGTGGCAAAGGGCGAGGCTCCAGTGAGCAGCTCAAAGGTCAGCACGCCCACCGACCACCAATCAACGGCACTGTCATGTCCCGACGGACCAGTTCGAATAATTTCCGGCGCCATGTACTCCAGTGTGCCACAGAAGCTGTGCGCCCGGTATTCATTCTCTTGGGAGAGAATTTTGGCCAGTCCGAAGTCAGATAGAGCAATATGCCCTTCGCCATCCAGCAGTATATTCTCCAGTTTGATGTCCCTATAAATGATACCCAGTTGATGCAGCTGCTCTAGTGCTAGCACCACCTCCGCTATATAAAGGCACACACGTGGCTCCTCAAAGTGCTCCGCATGATAAATATGCGTGAATAGCTCCCCGCCATTGGCAAAGTCTGCAAAGGGAAAATCCAATATAATATTAAATGAAGAAGAACAACGAAATCATGGGGTTCCGATGAGACTTACCCAGCACCAAATACAGCTTGGAGGCCGATTGAAAGGCATAGTGAAGACCAACGAGAAATGGACTGCGTTGCACTGCCTCAAGCACCTGCAAATGGAAATGTTGTTACAAAATTTTAGAAATTTGTGCATAATGTGGTGATAATAGTATATATAATACGTGTAAGGCAGATTTCTCATTATGGTTACAAATTGGTTTTGAAAAAGTTAATAGTGAATTTCCTCAACTTTCCATCAACTTTAGTCAGCAGAGTTCTAAAACTAACAAATGCTATACTAAGAGTTCATTCCGAATCGGTCGGTTAAATGGGAGCTATATGATATAGTGGTCCCATCTGGACGATTTTGACATACGAACAGTTTACAAGAGAAAGAAGTCGATGGTAAAACTAAAAGACTAGTTCACATAGAAACATACAGACAGACGGGCATGGCTAGATCATGCTGATCAACAATATATATATATATATACTTTATGAGGTCGGAAATGATGTTTCTCTTAAGTGTATAAGTGATTATTATTCGATGTGATATATAAAAATACTAATATATTTCAAGAAGATTGATAGGGTAAAACATTGTTTACATTTACTGTCAACGCATATATCGTTTTTGAGTTCGTTCTGGCCTCTTTTTATATGGCCATCTCTTTAGCTCATCAATACTCAATAAGCAGCGCTTACTTCCTTTTTCTGTTTCTTTATTTTGCATGCCTCTAACATCTAACATAGCTAAGTTCTTATATTACTTTTACAGAATTTGTTAAGATACCAGAATGTTATGCATATATAGCTTCTTTAACAGGCAGGCAGTACAAAGTTTCGTATTAATTTACGAATCTCCGACATATCTAAAATGTAATTATAAAATATTGTCATACTGCAATCGATATTGCACAACTTTTGGTTTCCATCTCTGTCTTCATTCCGCCTCGAGCTTGTCGTTATCATATGCATTTGTTTTTGCTTCTTGCTTTTGTTTATTTTTTGCGCGTCGACGCCGGCCCCAACCAGTCCCGGCTAGTTCTTGTTACTAGGCTGCACAGCCCCCTCCCCACTTTAAGAAACACACGATTTTAAAAGGTAGCCCTAATAAATCCATAGCATCTTTGTATCAGTTAGCTATAAATACAAGTCTGCCCTTAGAAATGGCTCTGTTCATAATTTCATTTAGTAAATTTCTCCAAAGCTCACACTTACATACATTATTTTGGCACCCGTAAGCAGTCATTCATATTCATATCTTCATGGTATTGAAGTAAGTAATTGTACATGCAATAATGTGTATGTATCAGCCCGACGGAGCTTACTTAATACCAACCATGATATTCTTATTATACATTGTTTATTTTCCTTATCACTGGAATGGGGAAAAGCCTTTCAGACAACAACTTGAGTCGAAAATGAAAGCAAAGAAAATGACTGTAAATTGCATAATAAAGAATGAAAATTTGAGAATTTAGATTTACGTATTCTGCCTTTTGGATTATATATTCATTATACTCCTATATAGAGACGATATTTCGGTATACGGTACATTGAACCGAAAGGAGTAAGATCCATTGGAAAATGGTGCATTGATATACAATTAAGCAACAACAAAACACACACGTATGTTATTGTAGTGTTCCCGATTGAAAATTTGCTGCCCATCGCTGATCTAAAGCTAGTCTGCCACCTAAACAACAGAAGGCTAGACTTGGTGTAGCTTTATTTTCTCAGTATAGAACATACGATCTTTTAATACTTCGGAACAGTTGTTGTTTGGAGTTTCCTCTCGATTCTGTTCATTATTTGTTCAACAACTGTTTCTATAGAAAAGTATGTGCATGGCCAAACAGCAGACAGATTTTGTTTCTTGATAGTAAGAACATTTAGATATCCATACATATGTATTGACATTTACATTTTAAACTGGTTTTCGTAGACTTCGTGGTGTTTCACGTCTTTTTATGCGCATAATAACAAAAGTTCCAGAACATAACTTTCACATACCAGATTTATATTCCTTTCTATTTAGACTTAAGGAAATCTTTCTTGTTTCTCAATAAGTACAAACAAGCGATAATAATAATGAAGGCATGATAGCCATAATGAAGATAGTCAGGCCAGGCTAGAGTAGGCCCGGCAGTGGCAAAAAAATATCTAGGTCAGTGGGACAAGTGTTGTTATACCTTGAAAAGCCTAAAGTATGAAATGAAAGTGCGTAATGTAAATGTGTCTTTGAGTAAAAGTGTGCGTCGGCCGTAAATAGCACAGACAATAACAATAACTAAAGCAACAACAAGAACAGCAACAACTATTGTTGTAGGCTGCCCAAATGTAAATTTGCTTAATTTATCTGGCTGACAAAATGCGCTCGCTCGCTCGCTCTTTATCTTATGCTCTGTGTGGTTTCTGGCTTTCTCTCTTCTGCGCGCACTCTCTATCTCTCGGCTGCGCTCTCGCTACACCTGTTTGCAGTTATTTAACTATGTTTGTCTGTATACCCTTAACGACGAAGAGTGTTTTCATTTTGTCATGGAATTCGCAATGAAGGTTTTGCTGAATATTATAAACTTCATATATGTAGTATTATAGCCCTCTAAAAAGCCAGCTTCGTTGCATAGTTTTTATATCGCTGGGAAACAACGTGTACCGGCAATAGGAGCTCGAAGGCTAAAACACTTCTTCAAAATAGTTTTTACTAAGAAGTGTTTGGGAATTGAGTCAAATTTTTAATGCAAATGAGAAATGTAAGGAAATTTGCCATATCTTTGCATCCAAAGTCCAAATTTGAGGAACTAGCCGGTGTCATACCTTTTATTTCATCAGTATTCCTTAAAGTAAAATACCAAAGCTGAAAATACAATTCGTTGTAAATGCCCCAAAAGAGAACCCAGACAACGCCCAGTGAAAAATGCTAGTATGTATATCATTTAGCTGACATAGGAGTTAACTATCGCAAAATTAGTATTCAATTTGACTTTTTTTATGACCATGAGTAAGTGTGAAGGGTATAAAGGCTTCGGCAAGTCCTGTGTATACTTTTCTAGCTTTTCATTGATTTATCTTTACTAGCTCTCAATGCCGCAAACCGGTTACAGTAACAACAACGACAACTACTATTGATCCGCTGTTTGGCTTTGACTCTGGCTTGAGGTTGGGCTCTCTCCTTCTCTTTGCTTTCTCAACAGTTGCCGTTAACTCCAACTTGCCGGTCGGTCGACTGCATTGGGAGCCAAGCGCGCCTGCTCAATGTGGGTCACAAGCAAAAGTTTTGTTCTTACTCCACCTCCTCCACATTTTCTTAATCTTCATTTTTTGTCGTCTTCGTCTTCATTTGTTGCTACCGCAGAACTGTACTACGTGAGCTTTGGCAGGGCCAGCAATTTCTTAACTCGTCTCGTTTCAAGTTTAACTCAACAATGCCCGCTCATATCCAAAAAAAAAAAAGAAAAACAGTTGTTCTTTTGAAGCAATAAGTAACGGTAAAGCAACTGCATAACCACTTTTGATTGCACACATTCACCACCTCGAGTACTAAATTGTTCTTGCTCATATTCCTCATATAACTTTATGCATTCATTCTCTTACTTACCATACGCTCAGTTTTTGTGTGCTCAGCTGTCTTGCGCTTTTGCACTACCGTAATTTTGTTGAGGACTTTCATGGCATACAGTTTGCCAGCATCATGTCGGGTTAGCTTGCGTACCAGGAAAACTCGACCATAGGCTATATGAAAATGTAAACAAACAAAAAGCAGTTTAGATTCACTTTAAGATAATCTGTAAATTGTGAAATTCCAAAATAAATGCAATAAACTTACCGCCGGTGCCAAGCATTCGTATGATTTCGAAGTCTTCCAAAGTCACGGCCTCGCCGCTAAATAATTTCGCTGTTAATAAGAAAAGAAATTAAATTATTTATTACACGTGCTTTAAGCATGAAAAACGATTGCAGATAAAGAATTTTTGGAAACAACATGGATCAACCTTGACTCAAGACAGTATAAGAATAATATATATTATTTTTAAAATTTTAAAACATCAGTTTAGATATACACATTATGCATAAGACATACGTGATTAATTAAGTAATGCATTGCATTATCATTTCATGTATCTCGGATTTAAATTTCAAAGGCTACAGAAAGCAATCAGGGTTTTCCGTTCCCTGACGACCTTCAGGCTGATAAAACAGGTATTTAAATTTCTTTTTAAAACCGAAAACTATGGGAATGTACACTACTAGTTCGGAGCAGAATGAATACGAGTAGTAGATCGTGATCCGCATTACATTCTGAACCATTTATAAAACACACCACTCCAAAGCTCAATGGAAACACGAAGTAGCTGCTAATATGCAGTCCTTGTTGTCTTGGACGCACTCTGTGCCTGGTCAACAAATTTGAGTTTACGGGTAGGGGCTAATAAATATTGCTTGGTTTACCAAAAAACCAGAAAGAAAAGCTAGCTTCGGATTGCCGAAACTTATATACCATTCATATTTTAAACGCATAACCAATCTAGATCAAATCTGGTCGGTGGGCGTGTGGCTACAGTTGATAGAAGACAGGATGCAAGACGAATTTGTTTTAATTTGGATGAAAAACAGAAAATTTATGCTCCTAAGTGTTCATTCCAGAACAATCGGTTATATGGTGGCTTTATGACTTAGTCGCCCGTTCTTGATCAGCTCTGTAGCTTTTAAGACTCCTGAGATCTTTTTATTAAAACAGACGGACGGACAGACGGACACGTTTATATCGGTTCCCCTTGTTATGCTGATCAATAATATATATAATTTATATAGTCGGAAACGCTTCCTTCTGTGCTTTGCAAACTTCCTGACAAAATTAATGTACCACTTTGTGAATGGTATAAAAATATTGGTAGCGGAGGAAATTTGAGACCCCAAAAATTATGTGGAATCAGCTATAAATACTAAAACACCATAAACAATAGCAATGCTAAAAAGGAACAACTACACAAACAAGAACGAATAATAAAGTGGTTAAGCGATAATGTTAGTGTGAAGTGAGTTCACAAGAAGGTTGCGGTTTCGTGACGATAATGAGGGGGGAGGGGGGTTTATGAAATTCGTTTTGTGCTTTCAACATGTGATTGCATTATAAATAGTGCTCTCTTAAGCACGTGCGAGGCGCTTAGCAGAATATAAACTGTATATATATATAGCACACATTCACATAGTTACATATCAAAGTGAATCAAGAAGAATGCGAAATATGCAGCAACAGAGTCTGTACGAAACTGTTTTGTTAATGGCATCAGTCAGTCCCTGTCAAACCACCCATTAGAAGGATAACAGGTGTCTGTCTGGCGGCTGGCTAAACCAATGAGGGACAGAGAGTGGAAACAAAAAATCTGTATTTAGTGGAAGAGCAACGGCCGCAAATCCTGCGCAGTATCCAATCACAGGTCGCCAGAAAGTAAACTTTTTCCTGCTCTACTTTTTCCCTTTCTCTCTGTTAATCTAGTTGTTTTCCCCGACAGCTCTTTGGCTACGACGCCAAAGAAAAAGAGTGCAACTGCGCAATTAGCTCACAAAGCAGAATCCAAAATAAGGCAACAAAAAAGGTCCTCGCTGTAAAAAAAATACAGCAGATTTTGTGCTGCATATTATATTCGAATCCTTCTACTGCAACTGTGAGAGACGGCATTTTCGCAATCCTGCTCTTAACTATCAAGCTGTACATATGCATGCAGAGTGAGCAATTAGGCAGGGTGCACAAATCAAAACAAAGAAACAATATCAGTCCTTTCTCTATTTTATCTATATATATATAAACTCTTTATCCTGTCTGACTGACCATCAAAAATCAACAGGTTAAACACTAATAATAACCCATTTTGCCAAGTTCCGACAACAAATGGGTCAAAATCAGTGTTAAAGTTCCTATGAAAATGGATATTAGTAATTTTGTAGAATTTAAAACAATGGAATTTGGTACATAGGTACATTGGACAAGGCAAAGAATGGTCAATTTTAAAAATAGTCAGTGCCACGGCCCTCTCGTTAAAGCGTATCTGGAGAAATACCCAACAAATTCCCAGACAACGTCGGATAAACTGGCTAGTATTATATATATTTCTCTTTTAACCATATATATTTATGAAAGAATACATAGACTTCGGCTTTGCTTTGTATTCATTCTATCGCTTCTGTAACTAACACTCATCTAACGGTCCAGTGGCTTATCTGACCACAGTTATGTATGTTGGGTTCATACATAATTCATTTTATTACATTTCCCAAGTGACTAATTTGTTTTTGTTTGCCTAGCTGACGGGCACCCCTGCTTATAAGCCACT
Source organism: Hirtodrosophila duncani (assembly GCA_037043425.1). NCBI lineage: Eukaryota > Metazoa > Arthropoda > Insecta > Diptera > Drosophilidae > Hirtodrosophila > Hirtodrosophila duncani. Next base: position 186,829 of record JBAMBM010000834.1, on the reverse strand, counting down.
TCGTTAGGGTATGCGTACGTTGTTGTCAAAATTTATTGCGTTTGATAAATCGAACAGTCGGCCAGGCGCAGCGGTAGCAACCAGTAGATGAGAGAAATGGCATGGAGAAGGCAAAGAACACGACGAGACAGCAACAGAGTTGAATGGCATCATTTGAGAATTGTCCTTGAACTTGCCAAGAACTTTGGGTCTGTGTACATATATTGTCTAGGTTTCCAAGTCAGTTAAGTAAAACTTGTATAAGCTTCTAAATGCAAATGACTTTCTCATGCTGCATTGAATGAAGTAAAACAAGTGCAACTTAATGAGAATACTCTCTGAAAATATGGATGGTTAGACAATAACTATAATAACATGACAATCCATCCTGTTTTTAATGTTTAATTCGCAAGAAATGGAGGTGGCACCCTCCACCACCTCATGCAATGCAGTCCATTAAAAAACATTCTCAATTATTGCATGACTCATTTCCTGTTCGTGTATGTAGTTTGTTTTTGTTTTGTTGATCAGAATTGGACACCATTCCATGCGATTTATTGCCATTGGACCCTTTTTGAATGTTTATGCCTTCATTTGTTTATTTACGAATGTCTCAAAGTAACTTCCAAGAACTTCATCAAAAGTATCAATACCAGTAATAGGCTGTGTGTAATTTTCCATGTTTATACTATCCCACTCAATCCTTGCCAAATGCAAATCAAAAATTTCAACTTGTTGCGAAATGAGTTCTTCAAGCACATTGACATTAACGAGCAGGGTTAATGAAATTATTGCCTTGCGTGTAAGAAACCTGTTATACTTATATATATGTATATATTATTTGAAAAATACAAGGTGCTAACATATATAAATAAAGTATAATTTTTGCTTGAAATGAAAACAATACAAAAATATGACGTATGCCAAAAACAGTATGCTAGGGAGTGTAATGACCCACACCTACGTGATGACTGTTTTCCAGGTCTTAATAATGAACATGTTTTGTTTTGTTGATAACAAAATAGGGAAAGTATGAACGAAGCTCCTACATTATATAATATGTTACCCAAACTAAAATGTTTTTGTCTTAATTTATAAAACCCTAATCTGAAAGGAAAAACCTCTGAAATATTTTGTTTTCTGCTAGGAATTGGTTCAGCGCTGCTAGAAAAAAAAGAATAAGAAGATCCTCTTGATAAGACGACTGCTGAACTCAAGGATATTGAGAAACCTATTGAGAAGCCAATCGAGATCCTAAATAATATGAAAAACTTCATCAACGAAGCAACTCGATGAAATTCACACTTTTATATATTTGCATAAAATGGAAGATTATATCCTCGACAAGTTTATCAAATAATGTCCCTCTAAGGAGTCATTGGAATTAGCAAACCGATCTATGATTTACAGAGTATACTTTTTGATGCAACATAAATGTTATGCTCCATATCTGGATACATTGTGGACACTTACAGCAGCACATAAGTCTCGATTCTACAAACATTGCACAGCAATAAAAACACTAAAATACATCCAAAGCCAGTGGAAATATTCCATGCAATTGAACAAGCAAACAACATCCCCACATATGTACATACACACTTCGAGCCAAAATCAGTGCAATGCTGAAAGTAAAAAACAATGATAAAACGTTGTGCTTCAGCCTTTGCATATGGAAAACTTGTTTTTGTAAGTTCCAGGCGCAACATAAACATACTCGTATGTACATAGAACTATATAGGTACATCCATGACATGAATTTCTAAAAATAATGCACTGCAATCGAATTTATGGAAAAGTTTGAAGCTGTATGATAAACCAATGAGTCTTAATTTTATATTTATTTATTTTTATTTTCACCACAGAAATACTTAAAACCTCATGTCAGAGACCGAGACGCGGGGCCAGACGTAGCACATTGACATTGAAGGTGCAATAATTCTTTCTTAGCAAGCTCTTAAACTGTTTGTTCAAAAGTTTAATGGCCCACAAAAACAAAAAACAAAATTAATTGGAAAAAATGGCAAAAGCCCAGCAAATGGAAATCATTAACGAAATGCTAAAATGGAAACAGCTGCAATTTTATGTACTATTTTTTCTATTGCAATATCCAAGCATAATAAAAAAAGTACTATTTAAAAAAAAAAAAACTTGGAAATGTTTTTGGGTAATCTAGAATCTAGGCAATGAAGATTTTGGAACTGAATTTCAAGTTTACATATGTCCTATATATAAGGTTTGATTGATTTAAATTATTCTAAACATCTATATAGACATATCGGTTATTTGGTAGCTCCCCTTCCCTCATGCAAGTTCCATTCGTAAGGAATACTCCAATGCATGACAGGGCATGTGACATTTGTTTAATAAATATTTATGCTCAAATCAAAATAGTCTGTAAACATTAACAGTCGCTTGCCAGCAACTAATTCGCAGTACTGTACAAAAACAACAATGCAACAGCGAGAGTGAGAGACAGAACAGAACTGAAGAGCGAACAGTTATGCTCACTCTCAGCGATCTAGCCGCACGCGTGATAAAAGCAGCATAGTATATGTAGCAGCAAGGGCATAGCCAGCTTTGTCCGAAGGGGTACAACGGGCGGTAACATCAATATATTGTCTCCCATTAGGCAAATGTATACTGAATTAATACTGAAAGACGAGTTTGGGGGGGTTTCACACCCTCCTGACCCGCTAGCTACGCCCTTGTGTAACTGTAATGCTAAGGGCTAAGGGGTGGCTGAACCAGAAAGAAGAAAACAATAATGCAAGATTTGCAGCCGTCTCAACTTTCTTACATATGCATGTATAGGCGTGTACATATGCATATAGGTGTGTAACAGCCGCATATTTCTCAAATTAGCCGCAATCATCACAAAGGCTAACGTGTTTGTAGACGAACATAGACTGGATCCTGTCTTCGCCCAGTTGCATTGTCAAGTTCAAGTAAATAAATTGGCAACGTGACCGCTGCAGCTCGATTATGCAAACAAGCGCGTTTGAGCACACAAACACAACCAAACATATGTTCCCATACACACAAACATTCAAGCAGCTCCCACAAACAAAACGCAGACAGCATCAAAAGCAACAGTCAACGTCACAATAACGCATCGACAGTGGGTCAAAACGTTAAATATTAGAGGCAAAAACATATATTTATATATGTAATCCGATATGATACTATATTTGATATTATACTCAATGTGGCAGCCGCACACATCAGGTGTTACGAAAAGGAATGGCGATACTCAGCTGACCTCATGTAAACAAACTTGCTTGTTTTTTTTGGACTTTCATTCACAAATTTCCTGACCTCTGATGTAAACACCACCTATCCTCTCTCTTTCTTCGCACTATCTTTGCGTATGTTTACAATTTACAAAATTTCGGCACAGCTGTTTGAACAGACGACCTTAAGTAATTTCTTGTGTGCGATGATTACTAATCAGAGATGTGATATATAATTGTCTTTAAATAAGGAAGCATAGACTGGGGAAGCAGTTTAAGAGTTCAAATTGGGACTAGTGGTCTGGTCACGCACCCATCTCTATTCATGATACCAGCTACTGTGATAAGAATATTTTGTGCAATATCGATAAATCAAAACTAAAACAAGAACGCTATGGTCGAAATTCCGACTATAATATACTTGTACCCACCATGTATTGCACCATGTATTGGAGGCGAAACGAAACACTACGGGAGTCTACATACCAAATTTAGGAGATCGAGTTGTTCGAGATGACAAGGCTAAATCGACTCAGCTGTTGATGCTGATCAAGAATAAATATAGTTTCTAGGGTCGGCAAAGCTTACATAGAGTACGAGTATAATACAATTACTCATTTTGACTTGTTCAGAATTAGGACAGTGAAAGCACAACATTAAATAGGACAAAATTGTATCACTTAATCTAGTTTGTCAGATTGGAAACGATTTCCCGTTTTATGTTTGTCTAATAACTCGATAACACACCCCACAGTACACATCGGCACATTGGCATATTATTGTATACATGAAGTGCTATTTGTCAGCGTAGCGTGGTGAATTAAGAGTTGAGGTGAATACTAACTTGAATCAGGCAGAAAGGGGAAGCGGTTCGGACACCCTAACACCTACTATTGTATTCATATATACAGAGCCTTCCCCTAGGACGGGGGCATCGCAGGCCAAGTCAACTTTTGTGGGCAACTGTGTCAAGGTTGAAAGCATGTGCTCCACTTTTGAAAGGATGAGAGGTCGCTGCATTGACCCAACCTCAAACATCACACACCCACATACATACGTCACGGCTACGTCATCGAACAGCTCCCCTAGTCGTGTAAGAGAAGTTATTTCTACTCACCATAACAACGCAGGTCGGTTACACATTCCAAATCCCGCTGATGCACTTCATTACTCAAGTCAATCGGTGTACTATTGGTGCTGGGCATGGAATAGGCGGGCGAAGATGATGGTCCTGTTGCCGCCGCTGCCGCCAACATTGCTGCTTTGCTTCTGGTACTTGTATCGGGAGTGTTATCTGCCTCATCGATATCCAGACCAGGTTCTTCCTCCTCACCGTCCTCAATGTCCTGTTCATCATAGAAACCGCTTTGGTCGTACTCATCGCTATCGGCATCTGAAATGCACACCACTTCATCCACTGTTCTGGGTGGTGGTGAGGGCGGCGTCGGCGGTGATGAGGTGTCGCGGTAATTGTAGTCTACTCTTGTGGGTGGGGTTGGTGTGGCAAGCTGCTTCTTTTTGCTTGTATATTGGCCATTGGTCATTATGTTGTTATTGTTGTTGTTATTATTATAATTAACTGTTTTATTATTGTGGTGGCGCTGAGAACTCGAACTAGAGCTGGGGGAGGCAAGGTGCTGTTTCGAATTGAGATTGGTCTTCTTAATGGCGGCAGCACCATTGGAGATGGGAGGCGGCGTGGGACTACAACGTCGACGCCTACTGCCGGTTGATTTGGCCGTGCCATTGCCATTGCTGGCGCCATGACCATTCATGTGCAGCATTTCCTCAGGCTCTGGGAGAGAGCGTGGCGCTGGCGTTTTCTTACGCGACTTACTGCTCAATAGCCCACTCTGTTGCTTTTGCATGCGACTCATGTTGCACTTGTTACACTTTGCTGGGATTTTATACACGTTCCCCTTTGAGACCACTTTGGCTACGTACTCTTTACGTATGCGCACACTTATTCATCCGAATCTTGGGAACGTTAATAAAATCTAATAGTTAGATTTTGGGATTGACACTTGCAGCAGCTGATTATCATGACGCATGGTTGCGGGGGGCTACCTGCAAGAGCAGAAACAGAAGTTTTATATTAAACCCACATAGTGTACTCCACACACACATATGCTCGAGCAAGAGAATTGAATTTTGCATAAAGGGCTTTTCAAAGTAATGAAACATTTAATCGCTACAACCAAACAAAATTACAATAAATAAATACAGTAAGTAATAGTCAAATATTTAAATATGCTTAATATAATTGTTCTTTTCATTATTTTTCCGATTTTGCAGAATTTTCTTAGTGTCCCTTTACTATGATACAACTAATGGTCTTTTCAAAGATGTTTTTCTAAATTTTTCGATTTCCCCATCTTTGACATAAAAATAGTACAAAGAAATTCGGGGTTTGTTTCCGACTGGAATACATTCTGATAAACATTTTGCCTCGAAGAATACAAAAAACACATATCATAGGGTATTTATATTTTTAAATTTTAACAGATAACCACATAAAATTGTTCATTAAGTGAAAGGTTTTAGCCATTAGACAGGTATGTTTGTATAAGTTCTTATAGGTTATAAAGCTTATAATGATGAAAATATATAATAGTGGTAATCTCTGGTTGAAAAATCTGCTCATATATATATATAATTAGATTACTACATTTAAAGTTTCGTTTTTGTCGTTTAGAATATATAGGCCATTTGAGAATTAATTTGCAAGTGTCTTATACTTTTGAGACGCACCGTATGTTCGCAACAATATGGACACGACGGTACAGTTTTTCCACAGCTTATATATGTTGTGGCTGGCAACTAAATTTTTTGTTTTGAATTTGCTACTTTTTAACTAACAAAAATAAGTTACGGCACCAATTCCAATTCCCCCACTCGCTACTTACACAGATAACAATAAAAGGCGCAAATATCTGGCAAGAAAAAAAAACAACAAATTCAATAGTTATTGAAAGTGTTGGGTTATGTTTAATGCGGATGTCACAGTGACGGTGTGCAACACTGAAGCGATTTTATTTTATTCTATTGACATCAGAATCACTGCACAAAATATTATTCAACAATTTTTTAACACACTAAAAAAATTGTTAATTATCACAATCTTCATCAGTTGCGTTTTGTGTTGTTCATTCGTATGCACTACTTCAAATTTTGCTGTTGTCTCTTTTCTTATTACGCTTCTTTACACACGCGCGCACTCACACAAGGGCATTTTTAGCTGCTGTCAGGCAGCGGCTACGTTTCACTCTCTCGGCGTTTGTTTTCTCCAACAAATTCTTTGCTGATTTCCTTTTGTCAATGGACATTTGTAGTTTTTGCTTTACAATTTTCAATTGTATTTACAAGTTGAAGATGTAAGATATATATTTCACAGACACTATTCCCTCCCGTATGTAACGAAGCAGATTTTACCGCCGCTTTCTACTTCTAATAACGCACACACACGTACTCCTTGCGACGCTCTCGATACCATCGCCATCTGCTGTACGCTCACATTTGTGTCCAATTTGCAATTAGCTGGCTTAGTTACATAGCACACATTCACATATGTAACGCACATGCCCAACTTTTTACAATATTTTTTAGAATCTTTTCAGTTTTCAATAATTTATTAGCTTTTATTACTGTACGAATATGGCAATGGATGGTAGTGGGATCTCGTTGTCGTTAGTGTGACCGTTGACTGTAAGAATACCAAATTATACTTATATACCAAAATTTACTATTTCATTTCCAAAATATACTCTTTATCATTTCGCTTCGCCCATATGCGTACGAGACAGCTTACTCAATATTTGGCTCACTATTTATATGTTATAATTAATAGCAGAACAAGAGCAATGATAATATAATGAGTATAAAATTCACATTAATTCCAAATGTAATAACATGTTTTCTTACTATTTGATAAGAGTACAAAATGCAATGCAATATTTACGATATTCTTTGAAAATGATAAACATATATCAAACCTGAAATACAAAATCGAATGTGTGCAAATGTGCGCTAAAAGAATCAGCTCTGTTAATTAACATTAAGAAGAGCTGTGGACTATCGATAGGCGGAAATTGTTTTTGAGAGAGTGAGAGTGAATTATAATTTTTAAAACAATGCAGAGCGATGAACAAACTTTTCAACTGCAGGCTTTTGAAATACGTGAACCAGACGCCCATTTTGATCCCAAAAAGCCGCCGGAGTCGGGTGAGGAATATTTAATGCATATGCTTTTCGAACGCAAACGCTGCCCAGCTGTGGTCACGAAGCAATGCACCAAGCTGAATCAAAACCAGAACCAGACTGAAAACAACAGAGGCCTGGAAGTTGTCAAGAGTGTAAGAGGAGCTTCTTCTAGCTACTATCGTTACATCCATGTTACAATCATTGATAGCCTTTCTTCTTGCAGCCTCCTTTGCCCCAACACAAGTCCTTGCTGGCCACTCCTGAATGGCGTACAGTGCAGGTGCAAAATTTCCAGCAGGCACGTGCTCAAGTAATGGCTTTGCGTCTGGAACTCGCTGCCCAGAATTATGATGAAAATGCAGAACCCCCGCTGATCAGCGATGTGGAGAAATGGTTGCAATTCTGTCGCCACAATCAGCCCCTTTTAAGTACTTTGCTACGTTTGCGCCAAGTCGATCTGGAGAAACTGCTGGAGATGCTGAGCAATTGGTTGGAGGATGACCATCTACTCATAGACGAGCCCAGCACCTCAGACAATGCAAACCAACGTATTGATTTGCTAAGAGATGTTTGGTTAGCCCGCTGGTTATATGCCACCTTGGTCTGTCTCCATCTGCCGCTCGAGCCGTACGTTTTTGGCAATTTGCGTTGCATAGCGCGCTCTTGCATTTTGTTAAGAAATGAACTAACTGCGGATGAAATACAGCGCGCTGCTCCTTACAATTTAATAATCACCTTGATTGTGCAAGTTTTTGATCAGGGAGACTTGAAGATTTATCTGTAGACTACCAGTATATATTTTTAATAAAATGTGATAAATGTGTATTGTAATATATGGGAAGTTTGCCTTAAAATGAACAGGACAATATTAGCCGTTTAATAATGGATATATCGGCATATCGATGTGATATTGATGGCATAGGGTATGTACCGTAGGAATGTACTATCCGATTTAACAGTTTTTGTACTCGCAATTTAGTAGAGTAAACGATGTATGATATGATAAACATGGTATAATATGATGAAAAAGGAAGCATAGCATCTAGCTGAGTCGCTCTAGCCGTGCCCGTCTGTATGAACACCTAGATCTCGGAGACTGTAAGAGCTAGAGTGACCAAATTTGGTATGTACATTTTTCCAGGCCCCTTCTGACACCGCAAATCGATATCCCCTACAGTTTTTTAACATAATCTAGCGGCGATTTTGTAGATAAAATCGTAAAAAAGGATTCTGCAATGAGAGCCTCCCACTCCCACAAGAAAATCAAAAAGTGTAGCATACTTTTGAGTGTCTCGAATATGAAATAAATGCTGAATTGGTCGAAATAGTGTTCCTACTGGTTTTTCTACATATGTTTTTATTTACATATTACATAAGTACACACATATGATATATTTGTAAATCATTGATGATATAATATAAAATATGTGAATTAAGATACACAGTACACAATAAAATACAATATGACGTTCAACAATGGTTATAATAGACATTTTGTATATATGTTTGTATATATATAAATCCAGATAAATCGGTTTTCATTCATTTTGGGCTTTTACGTTTTGGAGTGCTAGCTTCGATATGTGGAATGTTGTGTAATCCGGTATCCGGATTGGCCCAATAATAATTGGGGGGTCCTTGGCTGAAACAGTACTTCATGTCAAGCGGTTCTCCTTGGTCCACGTAGTACATAAGATAAAAATTGCACATTTCATCCTCATTTGTTGGGCCAATGCGTGTGTCACGGTGGCGATTGCTCTTCATGGTACACCGTGCAGCCACATAATCGCCAGTTGAAATGGGTGAAGTATTCTCGACGTTATAAAACATTTGTGGTGTCAGTGGGTCCCTCTTTCCAAGCAGCAGCCATTCCTGACTGCCATCCTCCTTAGACCGAACTCGGTAGCCAGCTACCAATTTTCCCAGTCCGTGAGTGTGCGTACGGTAGGCAAATGGATGTATCGTCTTGTGTTCAGTTATTTCGCACGCGGATTCCATGTGTTCTGTTTGCATTGCAGGAATGACTCCATCAGTGCCCAGTAGAAGCGTGCCAGCTAATTTATTAAGAGGCTGTTCTGTGTACTGTAGAAATATGCCCGAATCATCCGTGGAGCCATCTTTGAACTTGTCAATGTGGGCGTAATGTACTTGCAAAACGAGATACTTTGACGGGGATCCTTTGCCCACTTTAAAGCCAACTCCTTCCGGTAAATCTAGCTTGGGCGCATCTCTGGCCCAGGCGTACAAAATTTGCGAATGTGAATGGGGACCACATGGACTTGCAGTTTCTTCTCCAGTTGACTTGGACATTTCACCACAGTTCCAGGTGGATTTGGTTGTTCCTGGTTCGCCGCATCCATAAAGCAACATGTGATGAGCCGTATTCATTGTTGCATTAGGCTTGAAGCCCACAATATAATATGTTGTAGTTGGATCGACTTTGATAGGAGTACACAGATACAAATCCAGAGTTTTTGGTGAAACATTTGGCATGAGAAATGGAAAGGACCCAATGGAATTTAAGTCATTGTTGCTGCCTTCTTCACTCCATTGGTTGCGTTGGGTGTGTGCTTTGTCCGTTTCGTGATCCAGATCCAGAAATCCGTTTACCACATTAATAAAAAATACGCAGATACAGCAAAAGGACACTCGCAGCTTCAAGGACATGTCTGCACGTACGTATATTTCCTGCCAGTTTTGCAGGGAATTTAATTGGTATATAAACTATCTCGAGTCTCTGATTATGTGTATGTATATTTAATATTTGTATAGAACACGTCGCCCTTTGTCCAAGCTGTTTCAATTTTTCACTTCTATACCTATGTACACATATGTTAGTTCTATTGTTTAACCATATGTTAATAGGGATAGTCAGGGCACAAGTCCATCGGTGTATCGATATATCGTCGAGGGCTGAGTTATCAAAACTCTGTTGCTCAAATATAATTTGTTTGCATAAAATTTTACAAAATCTATTTTTAATATTTTTAAGGAACTCTTATTGATTTAAGCTTAAAATGATGTTATTAGGGGTACTCTACATAAATCTGCCACGCAATACTGGTATTTGGTATATCGATATATCGTCTTAGTTGAGTTATCAAAATCCATTTGAAACTACCGCATATCGATATATCATCGTAGTTGTGTTCTCAAAACGCTGTTGCATAAAAAATAAATTACTAATTGAAATGCTCAACACACGTATATTTCGGCTGATACACGACAAACGGCTGAGTGTTCCCGTGTTGCGCTGCTTCCATCCTGAATTTACCAAACAGGAGCAGCCAGAGCTGGCAAAGATTAAAAAAGAGCAACGGGAGCAGCAATCTAAATCCGAGCAGCAACAGCAAGCGCTTGTTAGCGGCGTGCAGCAGAAGTACAAATTATTCCGTGATGAAGAGGCAACAGAAATTTTTGATGTGGAAGAAGCCCGTTACCAGGGACGCGAAATGTCCACCGAACCCTTACCTGAGGAGGATCAATACTATGGCCTCAATTTGAAGCGTAAGTTGGGTCAGGGCTAACAAATCATTAGCTAATCCTCTGAATTTCTAATCTTGAAAGGCGGCGTGCGTGGTGTATTTGACGTGGAGGATCTAGTGGAGTTGTTGCGTAAGGAGAATGTGGATGATATCTTTGTGTGCTATGTTCCCGAAGAGCTGAAATATGTGGATCACTTGGTGGTATGCAGTGCACGTAGCTACAGGCATATGCTCTCCACGGCGGAGTTTGTGCGTCGCATGTTCAAAATCAAACGCAATAAGAGCGACGTACTGCCACGCATCGAGGGCGAAAAGAGTCGCGATTGGATGGCCATGGATATGGGTGGGTACACTGACAATGTCACTTGCATAGGAAAGCTATTTATTGGATTTCCAACTTTCCGCAGGCAACATTGCGCTGCACATCTTCTCCCCAAAGGCACGCGAGGAATACGACCTGGAGTCGTTGTGGGCCATTGGCTCGCAGTACGATCATGAAAGCCATAAGCCCCTCAATACCTATGGCGATATATTCATGGCTCAGGTGACCAAACCAAACACACATACTTAGGATCAAGCAATATTATTAAAGAAACGAACCTGGTGGCTCTACCAGGCCACCACGTCATCAGTCAACTTTTTGTGAAAATCATAGAGGCTGGGAAACACATGGTCTCTATCTATGGCGTCGCCATACTTCTTCGCTAGGTACGCATGACTCTTCTCATGCACAAGCGCTGCATGCCAGCCCAGCTCCCTGGCGCCCAGATAATCTGTTTGGGGGCCATCGCCTATGTGGAGGCACTCCTGTGGCTTCAGTTGTGGCAGGCCCGATGCCTGAATAGCACGCTCAAAGATTGCTGCACCCGGCTTCTCCGCCTTGCTGCTGTAGGAGTCCAGCGCAAAGTCCAAGTATTGGTCCAGCTTGGTGTTGCGCAGCAGTGGCGCCAAACGCGGATCAAAGTTGGCTATGACGCCGAGCTTGCACTGCCCCGGCTTGATTTGTTTACGCAGATGCTGCAGCAGCTCCACACTGCCATTGCAGGGCTGCCAGCAGATGCTAGTCTTATACAGCTCCAGCAAATGATTCGAGAAATTCTCCAGCTTCTCATCCGGTATGGCTGCTCCGCTCTCAGCAAAGGTAGCTGTGTGGAAAATTTAATATTTGCACTTTGGACCACACGGCGGCAGCGATTTATAACAATCACACCCACCTGCTATCAGCTGTCGCCACCATTGCTGCCAGTCCAGCTGCGGCGAGGTCTCCCGTCCAAAGTTTGGATAATCCCGATTCATCTTGTACCTGAAAAGAGTCAGTAATCAGTCTGGAAGACAATTACCATTCAAGTCTTTATTTTGCTCACCAATTGGCCTTGAAGTTTTTGGCCAGCTCATTGTTATCACAGCGCACGCCAAACAGTGCTCCAATCTCACCATACTGCTTGCCCGGGCTGGCGCGAAACTGCAGCAGCGTATTGGTCACATCGAAGGTGATCAAACGAAAGCGATTAAGGCTGCGCATCGCTATGCTGGGGGCACTTTGGTTTCACTGTTATGGACTTTGCGCACAGCCGGGACAACCAATCAAGCGACTTCGCCAATGAAGCTCTGCCGGCCAACTGCTACGTGAACGCGAGCTGGTGCTGATGTGCTGTTTACGTTCTGTTATTGTTTTGTATATACTAATGTCAGTCAGCGTCGGCTATAGAGATTAAGTGCTGCCCCCGCTGCTGACTCGGGGACTCGATTTGTGTTCCTCTTATCAGCAGCTGCAAAAGATTTCCAATATGTATGTGGATTTAGCAGCTGTAGTTGGGGCTATTGCTAAATATTAATGACAGCTGACAGCTTCAGTGCCAGTTGCAGACAGACCCCACCTTACATTTGCCACTAGAAGAGTGGGGTCCTAGCCTCCCCCCTCTACAGAGAAGAAAAATGAACACTGTAACTAATTGAATTTGTCAAACCAAACAGCTCTTCAGACATTGGTATATATGTATGTATGTCTCGGTCAATCTTTTGCCTTTTCTAACTCGGCTTACAAGTAATTTACCTGTCCTAAACGAAATTTCATATAATATTTTAATATTTTCATATAATATTATATTAATATAAGAAAATGAAGCAATAAAAGTCTTCACCTACAGAAATATTTCATATGTTTTCCCTTTTAAAGCCGAATGAATCCGAAATCGATTTTGAATGAATTTTTAGTACACAAATTTGATCCAGATTGAACAACTATATCATGATGGTGAGTTTGTTTGCCCTAGGTGTGAGAGAAACATAGGGAACGGGAACCAGCTTTATGCCTCTTTTGGAAACATAGCAGAATGCTGTCTCTTTCACTCACAAAACAAAACAGATTTGCAAGATTAAAGCAAACATTTCTTTAAGCTTCACGTAACCAATGATAGTCTTCCTCTACTGTTAAATATTATATTAAACTTGACACTTCATCTCTTTCATGTCAGTCTCCTAGTTCCTATGCCTTAGCCTATGCGTTGTTCCTCAGTCAGTCTGAAAGCCCTCAGCTTGTTAGACTTTCAGCTTTTGCTCATTCATAGCGACTTTCTCAGCTTCATTATACAGAGAAAACGAAATGGAGACGTTCCTATTAAAAATTCAGCATCTTCTCACAATCGCACTTAAATCTTAATTAGTTTCCCCTTTACATTACGCCACTGGCCATCAGGATGTATATACAAATGTCCATACATATGTGTGATAACTTTATGAATCCCTGTAATGCTTATCTTTTTCTGGCTGATATAAATAATTGTGTTAATATAAATTCGCTCTCAGCCTGCACACACATATACAGAAGTATGGCACTAATTACACGCGATTAGCGCATATTTAATATTGCAGATAGGACGCAAGCTCAAGCTCTTATCAGTTTTAATTTCAGTTGCATGTTTAAATTTTGAAAATGAAAGCGCTACCAACTGTAGCGCTGCCAACTTGTCTCGTTTAAGTGCTTTTAGCACAAAATACTTTAGTCGAGACACACACCCACTTGCCGCAGAGTTGAATTTAAATTTGAAATGCACAAATATGCGTTACAAATATTTCTATAAGTTAAAGGCATAATGTTTCCATGCAACCCTTTAGTTTTAACTCCGCAATATGGGGCGTTATCTTCGTCACCAGGCAGGCAGGCAGTCAGCGTCAGCCAGGCCAGACAGAAGTTTGCCAAATTGTGTAGAAACTTCACATATGAATACGTGTCAGTTTTATTAATGTTCGTGGGAAGCGCAACAACAACAAATTGCACATACTCGTACACTCGCACATATTTGCATTTTGACCTACCTACATATCTCTTAGTTGCCTACCTGTTGATGACGCCGACAACCGTCGCGACGCCGCATATTTTCTACCTCGTGGCCATGGCTAAGAAGGGGCATATAAGTTTTAGCAAATGTCATGATTATGCATGCAATTTATGAACAATTCTCATCACGATCAAGGACACTCGAAAAACAACGATTGAGATTAATTTAGGGAAAAGTAAATAATTTCTATACTTAATCAAGACAAGCAGTATTAAAAGTCGGCTAAGATGGTAAATGCGAATTTCTTATTTCCAGAATTCATTTTGAGCATGAGGATGCTTATTATAATCGAATCATTTGGGAATTGTGAGCGATTTTTCCATTGTACCAAAAGTTTTTTATTTATTCTAGCTTCCAGCGATGATAAAATCTATCAAATGCTGTCAGCGACCCTCGCGTTTCATGCACGTTTCTAATCGCAAACCCAAACTGAATATAATCCTTGCCAGAATTTTGCAATTTTACGCTTTACATCACTTTCAAATTTATCGCTATTCCTTAACATTCCCGAACCATCTTGTTGTCTTGCGCATCCATCAAAGGGTTTCTCCTTAAGTCCGTAATCTTTGAGCTCGTGCTAAGTTGTGCCCAACCCGAAATTGCCTTCGAATTTGGTATTTGGCAAACTTTGCTCTATAAAAATATCAATTTGCTTTCTAGCGTCTTGAATTTCTTGCGAAAATGCGAACGTAGTGAAAAAGGGAATTCCAAACATGCCAAAATAAGAGTTTTTTTATCGCTTTTTAATTCTTTTTATTATAAATTATCCTTTAAGTTAACATTTACCAGGAAAGATATAGCTAAACAATAAATTAATATAAAAGAATGCAAGTGGTATGCCAGTAATTCAGCAGAGTTTGATAGATATTTTCTGAAATTTAAGCGTCCGATCGCCGTCTTATTACAAAGACCATTGTTAGGGTCCAGCGTTTGCCTTGATCACTTCAGGCAGCGGAAGGGTCTAGTGTCACCGCTCGACTTTAATTCATCAGTCTTTCGTCGGCTCTTTATAAACAGCAAAATATATGCATGGGTATCAATCGCATAAATAAGACTAATGGTATGATTTTATACGACAACTGAGGAAAATCAAGAGCTGAACTACTACAGCCATCATTCGACTACACTCAGCGCAACGGGGGCGAGCCATTAATAAAATAACTAAAACTACCTCTAGTAGCTGTTCAGTGACAACACGAAGCCCTAAAGTAGGCAACGCAAATATATTTTTCATTTTCAGAATTCTGTTGTTTACAACTCTCAGCTGGTTGTAACTTCTGGCTTCCTGATGCATCATAATTTAGTAGACCCTGAGCTTTTCTTCTTATACGAGTGCTCTTCCACATTTCGTGGGCACTTTTATCCTGGAATAATTTTAGTTTTCAACCAGTTGTGCCTTTGTGGAAATGGGATTAAACGCAGATAAAGAGGTTGTGGCCTTTGTAGATGCTTCTGTAGTAAGTTTAAGGCCAGGATGTGGCATGACATGATGAAAGCTTGCCTCTTTGCTTGGCTAGCTTAAGGTATACCAATATTATATTTCTTAATAATTTTCCATTAAATAGTGAAGCCAAGTTCTAAATTATTGAATTTGTACATCAACACAACTTGCATTGCAAAAAGAGGCAGGCAGTTAGTCCGGCAGTTTGTTCGATCACCGCTCGCCCGGTAGGCCCCAACGTATGGTTTTTTTGTTAACAAAAACTTTCCCAAGAAAAGTAACCAGCCAGCCAAAGTCAACGACTCTCGTGGAATTTCATGTTGGCCCTTTTCGAAA
The DNA here is from genome assembly GCA_037043425.1 of Hirtodrosophila duncani. Taxonomy (NCBI): domain Eukaryota; kingdom Metazoa; phylum Arthropoda; class Insecta; order Diptera; family Drosophilidae; genus Hirtodrosophila; species Hirtodrosophila duncani. The sequence goes on along the minus strand of JBAMBM010000834.1, from coordinate 170,817 downwards.
TGTGTCTGCCAGTCGTCGTCGCTGCAGCACCCCCACCGCGCTCAACACCCCCTCTGTGGCCATAGGCTCTGGCCATGCAACTTTGGCTGGCTTGGATGGCGATGGCGATGGCTGACTGCCTTTTAATATTATCTGCACTTTGGGTCTTTGGCTGCCGCCGCTTTTGCTTTTGCTGCTGCTGCTGCTGCTGTTGTTGTTGTTTTGATTGGTCGCTTTAACCTGTTTGCGAATTTCTACCATGTTAATAAATAATTTTTAGAGGATTCGCATAGGAGTCGCAATCTCAGCAGCCGCCAAAGCAGCAGCAAATGGGTACTGCACCAGCAAAGTGTCCAATGGCGACTTGGCTTCCAATTCCAGTTCCCAGTTGGATTAGGTTTGTGCGCTTCAATTGTTGCTGCTTCTGCGTGTGACTTGGAATGCAGGCAAACAGCAGCCAGTGGATGAGCCCTGGCCAAACCCACCATGATCTCTAACAGCAATTCGCCTACGAGTTAGACAGCCTCTACGAAAACCTCTGTTGCCATTGATTCCCTCTGCTGCTGAAATGACAAAGGATATGCAAGAAAACAAAGGTGGTCCATTCACCAGGTACTGATCCTATTGGTTTTATAATGAGTAATAATCGATCGGAGATTAAAAGTTTCTATTGACCACGTTCGTACGCATTCTATTCCGACAATAAAAATCACTAAAAGCTCTATCTCTCAAGATAATTCTCTTATTACCAACAGATTATTGCTGATCTCATTGTCTCAATGATCTAGACTGATCCGAGTTCTATATAATACAGTTCTATCTGAATCTGTCAGGCTAATAAGATTTCAGTAGTAATGGTTAGCTTACCTTCCTGGTATTATAGTTACGTTCCAAAAGCTTGATGCCACACTTGCCCAACCCTGAACCCATGCCGAGTGACTCCAACTCCACAATGAAAACAACTCTATGGTGTTCTTGTTTGAAATTCCTTCCATGCCTTTTTGGTTTATTTTGTGTTTTGCTCGTCTCTTCGTCTTCGTCTGGGTCTGCGTCTTCGTCTCCCTCTCGGCTCCGTCTGATGCACTGCCCTCCGCTCTCTGTGTCTGCGCTTTGTGCCGCTCGTTTGTTAAATGTTTGGGTTTTGTTTGAGTTTATTGAGTGAATTCCTGGAAAAACGCAAGAATTTGTCTTTGGTTGTTTTTGCTTTGCTTCGGCCTCAGTCTCAGCCACTGCCTCTGCCACTGCCACTGCCACTGCCACTGCTGGCTGATGCACTTGGTTGGTCTGGACATGGACCTGGACCAAAATGACGACGACAGACATTAAGACAGCGACGATGTGGATGCCGTCGTCGATGTCGTTGGCCATTGGTGCATAAAAATTGCTTTACGGCATTTTGAATTTTTGGGATCCGTTCTCAAGGTGTCTGTACGGGTTTGGTATGAACATGATATAGAGTGGACAGTTTATGATTATCAATTCTGGCAGAATTTTTAACTAATGTTAAGACAGACAGACAGACAAACATACATAAATGAATATATATATATATTTTATTGAAGACGAGATCAAGATTATTGCTATATAATAAAAAATGTTCTGTAAAGACTTTAAGCTTTATGTGTGGCTTGTCGTTGGAGATCATTACTTTTGACTTCCCGACTGACTATTCAAATAGATCTTATCATAATTACCTGGGCCTCCAGGTACTTCTTTTGTATATTCCTTGTCGATCATTAGCGAATGTTCAACTTTAAATATTCATAGCAAAGCAAGAGTCTATTCCATGCAACATTCCTTTGGAATGAATGGTCTCACTCGTCATTCATTGTCAAATGTGGGTTCTTTCATACATTTACTACAACAGGCAGAGAAAGCGCGAGTACAAAAGAGAGCGCGTCCGCCGTGGAGCTGAAGCAGTTGTCATACAAAGTGGATCTCAAGGTGGGTTCTTACAACGATGAGAGAGAGAGAGCGAAAGTGAATGGCGACATTGGATGGGACATCATAAATGAGATCTTTCATGGTATTATATAGAAGATGTCAAGTTTACATGGACTAGCTGCAATTTCAATACCTTACAAAAAGAAGTCATGAGTTTTGAAATGTCTCATGAGACTCCTCAATGAGTACTCATGAATATTCTTTGTATACTCTTTGTATACTCTTTGTATGTTATATGAAAAGGTTCAGTTAGTTGTAAGTGGGATTCGCATTCGTTTTTCGCAAACATTTGTTTTGTTAATGAATGTCTCATTAAGCAGTTTGGATGCATTCATTCATATTTTAGCACTTGAAAGATATAGATCTTTATAAACTTGTCTTTAGGCAGTAATTCTTAAGCTATTTAAATGTCTTTGAAATTCCTTCAACTTTTAAAATTTCTCTCTTGCCATCATCTCTTGCCTTTCTCCATTCGAAATATCAATCATTTGGTAACTGAAAACTGACATAGTTCCTCAACTACTTCACTAACAATAAGTCAACCATTTGTCAACGCTTTGCCAACTCGTTATGTCTGCCTATCCACATATTCATATATAAGTACCTATATCGGCGCTTTGCCTGACTTTCGCACCCACGAAGCTCAGCGCCGGGATCTGTCACCAATTACCAACACCATCAACCACATTTTGTGTTCGGTTTCAACTCTTTGCATACCCTGAGCGAAAGGGTTTACTGCTTATGTCATGCGTTTTGGTTGTGTAAGACATATACAGAAGAGCCATATAAATATTTAATCTGTCAAGTTTCTGAGTTGATATCGTTCCATTGACATCACCATATACTTCCCACTGATATAGTTAGCCTCTGCATCTTCTGCCTTCTACAATATCTTCAAATCATTTGTCTGAAGTGTATATTTGCTTCGGCTGTTTGTATATAGATTTCCTTCTTTCTTGTTCACATTCAACTCTTAACTCATCTGTTTGGTTAGCTTTTGAAGTTGCAGCGACAACATCATCACCACCGAACAACCAGCACCACCAGCAGCACCACCGCACCATTCCCATTCTCATCATTTTCATTCTCTTACAGCCAACAGCTCGACGCGTTTATTTGTCCAATGGAGCATTGTGCATTGTTGGTTGGTTAAGTTTGGATAGCTGGGGGAGAGTTGGAGTTGGAGTTGGAGGAGCCAAGACTTTGTACTATGCATTTGAATATGAAAAACCGATGCAGCATTCTTGTTGCTGTTGTTGTTGTCGTTGTTGTTGTTGTATGTAATGGTGTGGTATGCTTGGAATGCAGTTGAATGTCTGTCCAAACTATCCAACTCGTCTGGTAGTTGCTCTTTTGTTATCAGCTTGACTTGTCGCCCTGATGTATATAGAGGCCTATGGCCAGTCTGCATCTGCATACAATGTAGACACACAAAGGCATTGCTAATTTTTGCCAAATAAGGCAGCAGTAACATCGGCACATGCACCGCCATCACCAGCACCACCACTAAGTCCAACGGTCATTTTCATGCAAGAATGCGGAAGAATGACTCAAGAACTGTGCGCAATAATTCGAAAATAAATGCACAGGAAAAAGCAAAAGCGCTTAACATTTGCAACTGTAATTGCAACTGCAACTGCAACTGCAACTGCTGATTCTGCTGGTGCCGCTGCTGCTTCTACAACTTCTGCATCCACATGCAATGGCCAAGATGTTGGACTTGGCATATGAGACAACTCACAACGGATGTGCGTTGACGCTATTCCATTTAGACAAAATATATATTTATATTTATCCAGGTCCAGGTATAGCAACTCGTTTGTTGACCTTCTCCAGGTCACTGATGGACATAGCATTATAATCCATATATAATGTACAATGAAATGATATGCCATTATCTGTGGATTTGATTGATTGACGAACAACGTACAGAAACTGCGATGACTCTTTTGTAGGTGAATGGAGACGATATCGCTTGTTGGTAAATATCTTTAAATGAACTCTTTCTATATAACTTCAACATCAAACTTTCGACGAAAGTCCGCATGGTAAAAGATAATTCAAATTATATCACACAAGCGCTAACAGTCATTGCTAAGATAAATCGGAGTTATCGAAAATATACTCGTACTAAGGCAAACTCAGTCAAATTTTTATGGAATTTGCAACATTTTAATTTCCAACGTTATGATTTTATAAACATTCCATAACGTTCTTTAAATAAGCCCAGAACGTTCCTATAATGATCCGAAAACCATAGAAAAACTATATAGTTTGTCTACGCCACAAAGACCCAGAAGTGAGAAGTAATACAAACCGAGTTTGGTTTGATTTGGCAGAAAAACAGCAAAGTTATGCTCCTAAGTGTTCATTCCGGAACCATTGGTTATATGGGAGCTATATGATATAGTTGTCCGATTTGGATAAAACTTCAACTTAACCAGCGTGCAGAAAAAGGAAGCATCTGCTGATCAAGATTATATATACTTCATACAGTCGGAAACGCTTTCTTCTATACGCTGCAAACTTCCTGACAAAATTAATATTTTTTGTGACAAAAAGAAAGGCAAAAATAGAAAAGCAAGCAGATAGATAAGAAAAACGAAGTAAAAATGCATTAGGAATACAGTAGATGAATGAAACGAATTGTAGCTTTTCTAAAAATTAGCTAAAATGGAGAAAAACTGAATGTCTGTTTAGCTAACTGGGCATCCGGTGATTATGCTGATAGGGAAAATATTTCGTATTTTCAAGGAGAACAATGCTAAATTAAATTAAATTTAAATTTGATAAAATTGTGAATAAATCTATTTCGTTCTAAAAAGCATTTAAAAATTCTTTAGAATTAATTATGACAACACAAGCATAAGGGAGAATGGCTTACAGACCTCATTACATATCACAAAAGCTGGGAAAAGCCATTGGTACTGGAAAAACGCTCTGTTTCGGATTTTGAACAGCCAACACAGGTATCAAAATCTAAGCAGCCAAAACTGTTAAGAGGAATTCGAACGAAATCGACAATTCCGGCTAACAAAAATGAAACCAATCATATTTGACATGTTATTGAAAAAGGGGCCGCCTTGATTGAATTCCTTCTGAAATGCAGTAATATTTTAAGTAGCATACTTTTTAGAGCACACACATTTACTAATACATCTTAACCTTAACTAGCAAAACTTATATCCTGTCTGAAGTATAAGTGAATGCTACTTATAGTTTGTTGCCAGGAGGAGGAACTTTAGTCCACCCACCCAGTGAATGTGATGTTAAACTGTTAAACCAGCTGTGACTGTGGCTGTGGCGGCATCCGCATCAGCGGCGTCAGGCAACCATCAATCAAAACATCAACAGCAAGTCGCAGTCGCAGTCGCGACGTTTGAGGCTGAGTTTCTTAATCTATATATTTAGCCCACGGATAGATGTATATGGCGATCTGTGATCTAACTGTCTGTGACAAATTTTATTTCTGTCGCATATCGTCTGCGGGTCTCCCCTCTAAAAAGCTAATGTCACTTGGCAGCATATTTAAAAGCACATAAAGATGTTTGGACAAAAATAAAACTCAACTTTCTCGCAGAGATTGAAACAGAGAGAGAGAGAGAAAGAGAGCAAAGCTGACCGATCGACTGCTGCTTCATACATAAGTATTTATACGTACATATATCTCTTTGGGCTTCCTTCAGAGACAAATTCAAATGCAGATGCAGACAGGGGCAGACGTGAACCAAACAGACTCAAAAATAGCCTAGCGACAGGCCAATAATAGATGCGAGGCAGCAGACAATATACGCGCCGCCCGATAATGTCGCAACGGTGGCGCTTCGCCAGCCAGGGCTGGCAACACTCTTTGGGTTTAGTCATCAACAATATTTCGGCAAGGACTAAACGCCTTAAGAGCTTCTGTTTGCAACACAATGACATATTTTGCTGCCTACTTGCAGGCGATGTGGTAAGAGCTTTGTCTTGATCCCTTGAGATGGCAGCTATGCAGCCCTGTGACCGTGCCCATGTCCGTGCCCGTCTGCCGACAACGCTTTGCACACATAAATTAAACATGGTCTGGCCGTCTGGCCCGTCTAGAATAGGTATTCTTTCTATATATGTATATATACCCTTGTGGAGGTTATGCCAATTGCGTTAGGCAGCTTGGATCGGATCGTCGAGTATCTTGAGATACATTAATACTGAAGTGATAGAGATGATGATCATTGAAGTCACAGATGTGTTTCGGCTTGATCCCGCTATTACAAAAGTGATCCGGTAATTACAATTATCCTGATATGATGAATAGATCAAAGACAGTGGACATACACTGCGCAAATAAGCTACCAAAAATTTATCAGCAGAGAAACTTCATTCGATAATTTTGAAATGCAAGATGAAATTAACCACTAAGAAGGATATTCTAATGGTATTTTTAGGGGATAGTTTGGTCGCCAGTTTGATTCTAAATGGGCGCCTTTTTAGTTTCATCTGCCCGCTCTGTAACCAGGAATATACAAAATTTGGGGGAAGAAGAGAAGAGGTCTCTCACATTGCGTTCGTTCTAGATAAAGAGCAGAACAGTACTCTATGGGAATATCTAAGGGAAACACTGCTTCTAAGGGAAACACTGCGTGAAACACCACGAACTTTCTTTACACAGATGGGAAACTCAAAGGAAACCTGGAAGTTCCGTTTAAGGTGCGCCTAAAGTTATACAAAAGCATTGTATATAAAATAATTAATTTGTGCCAAAGTTAAACTGAGAATTGGACTGATAAATGCCTAAGATATGAGAGGATCCTATACTATAAGTGACAGGTCTATGTTAAGGTCAGACAGAAAAATTATCCTTCAGTGGCTGACAAATAAAATTGTTATTGATGATGACAACATACTTTCCAAGTTGAACAAATCAAAATAAGCAATCTTTTTCAGGTTTTGAAAATATTTAAGCATAATTTGGCTAAGGCCTAAGATACAGATTTAAGATCAAATTCTTTGATTCTGATCATTTGAGTTGTTCACCTAAAACCCGTCTCCTTTGAAGCACCCCTATACAATTTTGTCACTTAAAATAAACTTCCTGAAGTCGCTAAGAATTCTTTTGATTTACAATTTACTGAAATTTGGCAAGATTTTCTCTGAATTCAACTTTATATCAGAGTATTGACAATTCGATACTGCAGATCTAATTAAATTTTTGCTAGCTTTCAGACGTTGCCGCTGCTGTTGATGCTTTCTTTTGAGTAATGGACATACAGATCACAGATACGCATGCGAAAAGATGTATGCGGAGACGCAGACGTTATACCGCCGACCGCGCCGCACTGCGACGGGACATAGCCCCCCAAACCCCATATACCATACACTTATAGACCTGATATCTGGTGTGCCTATATATACATACCTACATATAAATGAATGTACATTTGTAGTACTTATATACATATATACATATGGATTGGGTTGAGTTGGTTTGGTTTGGCAAGGCGTAAATTCAAATTCAGATTCACTTGCCCACAAAATTAGAAAATCTAAAGCAGCAGCGCCAACAACGACAACAACAAACCGGCAAACAGCATCAGCTACAACAGCAACACCAACACCAGCAAAATAGCAACATTTTTGCAGCTTCTAAAAGTAGCCAAAGTACGAGTAGCAAAGAAATCAAAAAATCATCAACCAAGAAGCGAGGAAAAGCAGGAAAATCCTAAGCAAACAAGCAATGTTCTGTGTGCGGCATTGCAAGCCAAGCAAAAGTTTTATTTAAAGCTACTATATGGTTAGCTCCGGCCTACGGGCAGCCTATGCCTCTGATCCCCATCTTCACTCCATCTCCTGTTCCTATATCTGTCTCTGGCTGGCTGACTGGGAGCATTGTCTGGGAATGCCCAGTTTGGCCGCCGTTTGTCTTTCACGCAGGAATGCGGCGGCCCCAAACTGCAAACAGGGTGTTGGTGTTAGTTTGTTGCGGAGCAGAATCATCCGGAGCTGTCTATCTGTCCGTCCCGACACATATGCATTCCATACTTTCATACTTCCGCATGGTTGCCTATTTCCTAATCATTACAACTCAATCATCAGTCGAAAATAGCCGCCCTGTGTCTATGCGGACGCAGTCATTTCCGTTATTTTTGGAACCCCCCATTGAGTATAGTCGTTGTTGGGTTGCCTCTGGAAATGGGAATGGAAATGGGCTACGGCTACACATCGTTGGCTTTCGAACATTGGGATTTTTTGCGATTTAAGCATCTTCAGATGTTAGGCATGATGCCAATGCCGATGTAGATGCCGGAGATTAGTGCAAATGCAAGTACATGGATGTGTTGTTTTATGCCCGAATAAAATACAAGAGAAACATATGTTAATATGATCGTTAGGGTATACTTTGATCTACACTTTGATCTACTAACATTGAAAACATCTTTTGATTTATGGCTGTAGATAAATGTGCATGTCATGAGGTTTTCCGCATATGTTTCCCAAAACAAATAAGGATACATTTTGGTATTGTTTTCTTTAATGTGATGAATAAAATTAGCATCATATACACATGGGCATGTTGAAGAAACAAGCATTCTTTGACAGAAAAGAAGAGAATATCAAATCTAGTGCAATCATATCCAACCATATGTACGACACGGAAATAGGCCAGAGGCATTCACAAAGAGTTCACAAGAAGACTGCCACAGTGATACGTAGACTTAAAACTTAATGCTCTACTAAGCTCTCTTAAGCATTGGAAAGAAAGTTGGAAAAATATTGGTCTGAATAGGCGACGAATAAGTCTTGCCAACAGGGAATACTAAGGCCCCAATAGGGAATTGAATAGTAGATCTCTCTCTCTATCTCTGTCGACAGACGAAACTAAAACTTGACAAGTCGCTCATCCTTTCAGCGATCTTATATGGTTCTGTGGCCTGGTCCCACCTCGGAAGTCAACGCTGTATGTGTCTAATGAAATAACGTTTTACAATTTCCCTACAGAAAGTAGTCCATCGATGTGCTATCCTACAGATATGCAAGCTAGAAAAAGATCCCGTGCAGAGAACTGCAACTTGTGATTGCAAACGCGTTAATACGCGATTAAACCCTGAACAAAGTATGCCTCAATGTTCAAGCAAACTCAGCACTTCAGCGAAGCTAGCCTTTGTACTTTCCTTGTCATTTCGTGAATGTTCGTCTTCGCGTTAAAAGTGTCACAGCCCGAAAACATGTAGAGAGGAGAGGTGCAGAAGAAACTGTCTCCTCCACCAGCCACCCCACTCGACCATCCGAATTGAGCGTTTGGCAATGCGGAATCGGCAACTGGTTACAGATGGTAAAGCGAAGATTTATTTGTCTCTCTCAGAACGTTGAAGTTTTAGGCAATGACAAAAACGAATGCAAGTCACTAAAGTCAAGTCAAGACTAAGCGCCGTTTTTACATTCCTCTGATCGCTTGATACCAAATTTTATGGGTCTACTACTAATTTGACATCATTCCACTGCCATAATTTTAATGAGATTCACTCTCATTTTGTTTGTTTGGCATCTCATCTTTATATTGCATTCCAATTCCGAATAGTAATCAATAAGTGGGAACTCCCAACAGTCGACAATCCCACACAGAAAGAAACCCACACAGAAAGAGCTAGACTCTGAGATATACATACTTACAATGGGAATCGCTAGCAACGTCAATGTCCAACCATGACGAAATTCTCAAGTGTCCCGGGTATAATAATGAGTTTGCATTGTAGGCGGTGTTTTCAAAAAAGAAAAACATGAGAAAAAAGAAAAGAAAATGTACGACAACATAATGCATAACAAACAAATTGGGCATATTTCAAAGTCGTACTCGTATCAATATCGAAGCTGGACTGGCTTCTGCTGCGATCGCTGCGTGTGACAGCAAGTGTCTGGACTTCAATCTGTGCCTGGGTCTGGGTCTGGGTCTGGTCAGTGGCTTCGATGCATTGCAAAATTCGTAGAAGTCATAGCCATTGCCATTGCGCTGCGAGCCATTTGAAATAAGAGCGAGTGCGGGTGGAATGGTTGCGCTTCTCAAGAACCTATGATGCTGTGTGGCTACGCTAACCGTTTTAGGGCTGAGTTCCTGGAAGAAGCTGACTAATCTGGGACCACCAATAGGCACAATGATTTTGCGCTGACAATAACTTCCTGTGCCACAGTTTAAGAGACAAATGTGTGGTGTTTAGAGAGCGATATGTTTGTGTGTCCTCAAATCAGTGGCGTATGTAACAATTTTAACAAGGTCTCTTTTATTTTGATCATGATTGAAAATTTGAATTCTTAATTTAGCTTGAAAGGGTTCCTAAAAGATTTCGAAGAGACTTTCTTAAGACTCTACAAAATGATGGTTTCAGAAGCTTCTTAAAATTCCGTTTCAACTAAACTATCCTCGATCCGTGCGCATATTTATCAGTCAAACCATTCTAAATTTGTGGGAAGATCTCCTAACATCCCTTTGCACCTATAGCTCGATGTTCTTCAAATGATTTTGAAATCCTTAAACCCTCCTCCTGCATACGCCACTGTCCACACCTACGCGGATGCTGCCTGGTGTGGCAGGGGTGTGCCAATATCAAAGGCTCCGAGCACCGAAAATGTCAAGTGTGGGAAGTGATGTGTTGATTACAAGTAACCAGACATGGCGACACATTGACAAACTGACCCTGTTACTCACACTGCGAGTATCATTGTTGTTTGTTGCTCATCCTCTTCCTGATCCCTGATCAATTTGTAAACATCAAAGGGGATGCCGGTGCTTGGGTTGTTTTCATTTTCTTAGAATTGGGATTACTGTAAATATGCAATCAATTTTTATTTCTTACACAGAACTCGAACGATAAATGCCAGAAATCCATGATCCTGATTGGGCCATAACAATTTATTGTGCCATGATTTGTTTTCCAGCTGAAACAACCTCTGTTGTGATCATTTCACTGTTACACATTTAGTTCGGCATGAATCCTGGGAAAATAGTTTTATGAAAGAAATTTTTGCTGTTGTAGAAATAGGTTAGTTTGGGGCGGTTACCGAGTCAAGGAAACTCTGGCTGTGGTAGCAGTTGGTCCACTTCCCCGCACTCCTTCTTAATAGACAATACACACATATACCTATTGGACACCTGGTTATTCATTGTGGCTTGGATGTAGCTCGAGATATGTTGTTTGAAAGATGTTTTGGAAGGATCTGTATTCCAGCCGTGTTATCATTGATGGAAAACAATAGTCCTACCTCCGCTTAAAGAGCAGTAGTAGGATGAGAAGTATAGATGGACTATCCCTTAAATGGACCTTGGCAAAGTGATTCATAAGGTCTAACTATGAGTTAGAGTTACGACAAAGCTGGCTACGGTCTTGTGAATAACTATATACATAAATGATTTGCTGGATTGATTGGGCAAAGGTAGTTATCGTTCATCCCAAATTTGACATGATGTAAGAAATAATGAGGATGTATTTAAGTCTTAAAGAAACCTCTCGCGATATATATGTGGATTAGATATATCTGACATTGTTTGCATATGATCTAAGTAGACATTTCTTGACTTTTAACAGAGTGTATCATAGCTTACATATAAATAGTTGGCTCTCTTCCTATAACTTGAACTGATTGACCATATGCGTGCTTAAGATAAGTGCTTATAGATACATAAGAACAAAGAATCGTAGTAATATCCGCCTATAGATAGCTATAATCGTAGGTAGTGCTACAGATAGGATAGGATATTTACCAAGGCTGCAAATCCAACAATATTTTTGGAATCTCCGGGCTACAGGTTTCATTCCATTCCATTCCATTTTCCATTTATGGTTCGACTCACAACGCACAAAGTAGTATATCCTGTTGAGGAAGGTTTGAAAAGGTTTTTTAGCGCGGATATTCACTTTACTGCGTAGTTAATTATACAGAAGTTTAAGCATTCAAATTCGAACCAATTCCGATAGTTTTCTTTGAAAATGATGCAAAACATTTTCGCAGCTTGCTCCACACACATCCTTGACTTTGACTATAAAAATATGCACCTTGGTATAAATGTGCAGAGATATGGAAGCAGCAGAACTTCCATCCGCAGAGAATTAAGCGTGTATTTCAGAGATATGTAACTTGTAGTAATATTTAGTTGCAGTTAACCTATGGGTGCTTCTTCCTCAGAAAAGCACTTTTGTAGTGACAAAATCGATATGACTCGAATATCGAACAGCTCTGCTATCTCGCGATCCATAAAGCTAAGATCTAATTTTTAAAATTTTATCAATTCGCTTAAGCACATAACACCAAACCTTCTCATAATGACCTATATAATACTCCAATCTTCTCAGATTATACCCAAGTTTTCCTCAGAGCAACATTGTTCATTTGCAATGTTGTATTTTAGGTGTGGAATTTGAAAGCTATGCATAGAGTGAGAGTAGTCGTACCTTATGTGTCGTCTGTGTTTGTCTATTTGACAAAATGCCTGTGTGTCCAATTGCTGTCCGCCCTATTCCCGCTCCTTCTCGCCAACTTTTCTAACTACAAAACAGTGAAGGCAGGGGGGGCTTTGTTTGTTATATGGTTGTTTTTGTTTTTGTTATGGTTGGCCCATTACTCGTACTGCATGCCTCTGCCTGCATTCCACATGCGCAGCGTTTGCCTTGATGTTTTTTAGGGTGTTGCTGTAGCTGTTGCTGCTGCTTGTTACAAAATCTTTCATCGTACGCACATATTGAAATTGTAAAAAAATCGTAACAACAACAATAACAACATATGTAGATAAAAGCATATAAAAATTCTTTGCATTCCAATGAATCATGCTGCTGTTGCTACTTCAACTTGCTTGCTGTAAACTTTAATTAGGTAACATTGAAGTATGAGTAGATATGTATGTATGCATGTGTGTGTGCACACGTCTGCGGCCGCTGCTGTCTGCTGCTCTCTTGCCATGTAGCTTGTGCTGCTTTCAAATAGTTGCCTCGGTTTGCTGCTCGTATGCAAGTTGCTCTTACTGTTGTTGCTGCTGGCTTGCTTCTGTTATTTATTATTAATGTACGTACGGACGCTTTGAGCATAGGCGTAGTTTACTCACTATACCATAGCAGCAGCAGCAACAACAACCACAGCAAACACATTAACATTGCTATGCTTCACAGGCACGCAGCGTACGCATGAAATAAAAGCCAAGACCAAGAGTATCTATGAGATATATAGTGAGCGAGTGTACAGTGAGCGAAATGCTATGCTAATTTAAAACAAGTAAGATCGCTATAGTCGATAGTCTGACTATAAGATACTCGTACTCAGCAATAATATTTATTTAATATTCGACACACTCAAAAGTATGCAACACTTTTTGATTTTTTTTGTGGAGGTGGTATGAGGTGCTCTCATACAAAATGTGTTTTCTAACGATTTTGTCTACAATTATTATCCGATCATAATGAAATTTGGCAAATCGGTAGATTATGTGCTTATACATATGTAAGCCGAGTTTCAGGAGGAGGCGTGGTAAAAATTGTAAAAGCAGACTTGATCTTACGAAACACTAGGGCAGTCTATATACCAAATTGTAGTCTCCGAGATCTAGGTGTTCATACTGACGGGCAGACGGACACAGCTCTTGATGCTGATTAAGAATAGTTATACTATATGGGGTCGGAAACACTTCCTTGCCGTTTACATACATTTGAAGGAATACGACATACTCGTTTAATCGGCTATAGTATGTATTTTAACATGGATAGAACAGCACTGTGGTTCATTTCCTATTTCCATTTTTTCGTGAGGTTCCCTTAACATGATCTAAGTTTAAGGAGAACTTGTTTGAACGAATATCATCTTTTTCCTATTGAAATGAATTATCAGACAAATCTATCATGGAGTATAGATGCAAATAATAATAATCTACACTCTCAACATCGATATCAAATCCAACAGGGACAAAGGTTCCTTGAATTTTCTCGATCAGTGTTGTGTTTACAAAACAAGTCATAACTGCTTTCTCTAAGTGTACTTTGTCTATGCTCATGTCTACTTCTATTTCTAATTCAATTTCCATGTATATTAGTTAGGCCTGTGTGTACGTGTATTGGTGCAATTGTAAATAATGATGATAATGATGATGATGATGATAACACGATTACATGCCTGGTTAAGGAATTTATTGTAATTCGCTTTGCCATTTGAGTAAGAAATTAAAACAACAGGTTATAAATATTTGAAATACCATAAAACTGTTGCCAAGGATTGGCCAATCATTTAAAAAGAGTTAGCTGGAACGATTGCTGTTGTTGCTGCTTCCATTTTTTGAGTCACGGCGTTATCTTGAGGCCAACAACAATGTGGCCATACAAGATCCGTGAAATTCAAGCACGAAATCGAAGCCGTTTGATCAGCTGTAGCTGTAGAGGCTCTTACGCTTAAGTTGTGCTACTCAGCTTGATCAAGGGCGTAGTTAAGATAGCTTTGTAGGAGCACCGAGTGTCACGATCTAGCAACAACCTCAACCCCTAGCTCTAGACTTGGCCCTATTTTTCAAAAGCCGTCGCATTAGAGCCAAGTGTCGCATGCCAAACGCCAAGATCCGCAACGGGTTGCAGTGACCAGCAAATGGAAAGATAATCAACAACTCCCAAAGTGTGTGCATTTTGCTGCACCCTGCAGCATACCTACCGACACACGTCAATTCCCTCGTATCCATACCCCTCCTTCCACCATCATCACACACACAACACAGACAGAGGCATCTCGCTTGGCCCTGCTATCGCTGTCGACGTCGGCTAAGCTGAAAATTGTGAATGAAATGACGGCGGAGGTCTAACCTCTTTTGCTGGAATGCGGTATTGCGGCGTGCCACCGCAACTGGTTTGCAAGCCGCAGCTCCGCTTACCCGTACCCCGACCCCTTCCCCACAGCCTACCCTACAACCAAGTGCCCCCCGTTCAAGTCGCAGTCGCAGTCGTTGTTGCTTCTGCTGCTCTGTTCTTCATTATCGCTTTGCTGGCAAGGGTGGCGTTAGGTGGTCCCTCGATTGTCCCATAACCCCCCTGGGCCATAATCGAATATGTACGTGTACGTGTTTCTGGCAAGCATATATGTATATGTGCGTGCTTGCTTTGCTTCAGTATGTGTAGAGTTACCTCTGCCTCCACTGCTAGGCTGCCCTCTTGGCCATACTCTTAGCGAGAGAATCGTATCTCACGCTCGCCCGCTTTGTATTGATATTGGTATTAGTGCTGCTCCCCACACACCATAAGCAACAGGGAGAGCGCTCATTATTGTGTAGGTGATAAATTTGGCGCACGGGTTGCATCTGTGTGCGTCTAAGACTGAGCGATCAATTGGCGTCGGAGTAGCTATCTGTGTGAGAGAGAGAGATGCTAGCTAGGTTGTATCAGCTCTGACATTATTATTACTCTCCTTGTTGTAGTTGTAGTTGTAGTTGTTGTTATTGTGATTGCTGTTGTTGTCGCTATTTATTTGGAGAGCCTTTGCAGTATCGGTTTTTGGGGTGTACGAGAAGTGGGAGGGCTTCTCTTCTGTCTGTGCTCTTATTGTTGTTGTTGTTGTTATTATTATTATTGCTTGTTACTGTTTGTTTTTGTTTTTGTGAGCGACAACGAAAAAAAACATAATGGCGGCGATTTTATAAATTTGATAGAAAACTCAAAAAATTGCGTTGTAGCAAATTGTTTAAACGTTTGCTTGAATAATGTTTTTTTTTTGTTTTTGTATTTTGTATTTTGTTCTACTTGTCAATTAGGCAATTAAATATTGATGGGCGAATAACATTTTAAATGAATATAATATTTTCTTTTAGTGAATTATATAATTAACTTTTATTTACTTGATTTAATACTTTCACATAAAATAAATATTAATATGAAAGGTTTTTGATGCGAAAGTGAATTTTATTTCTTAATTAAAATTAATATTACTTTGTTAATTGGCTACAACGATTTTAATGGTCATTTTAGAGTTTAGATGATAATTAAATTAATAATATTTAATTAGCATAAATAAATTATTAAATTTAAAAAAAAACTACATAAAACTTTTCGCCCGTTTTTTACAGATGATTGGAATTTTGTATGACTAAATATTTGTAACCCAAAATAGGATCGTCATCCTTATCAATCGCCCCTTACTTAATCTAATAGAAATTATCATATGAAATCTCTGTATAAAAGCAATTACCCTAGGTTATAGGAGAAAGCTATGTAGGATATAAGAAATTAGTTTTGTAATCTACAAAAGAAACCTCAAAGATTGTCCACAGTTCTGTTATTATAATTTTCTTATATCCTATAGGCTGTTATGCCATCAAAAACTACTACTTTCTCTACACTCAGAAAAGAAAATTGATCAAGTTTGAAAAAATCTTGATTTAAGTACGAAATTCCCTAATTCAAGAATTTATTTGTAGGTCCGAGAATACTTATATTAAGAACGACTAATTCGAGTACGCTTCGGAATTAAATCAAGCACGACAAATTCCTAAATTCAAAAATGTCCCTTAATTGTCTTGACATAAGAATATAAATCTTGATACAAATATCAAATACTTAAAATAAGATTTTTCATACTCCAAATAACCAGAAAGCACTAGAAATGAATAACTTAATTCCAGTATTATTTCTTAATTTGAGTGTTCAAATTCTTATTTTCAGAATCAATCAAACTTGATTTAAGTCCGAAACGTACTCGAGTTAGTAAAAACTATTTTTAATATAAGTATTATCGGACTTAAAAAACTCTTCAATTAAGAATTTCGGACTTGAATCAAGGTTCTCTTTGAACTTGATCAACGTTTTAATCAGAATATATTTGTATATCTGATTACCCAGACTGACTGACTGATTGGGGAAACAAAGCACAGGACAGACCGCATTAGTCAAATTCTTTATAAATTTTTAAGGCCGCCTTTTCTGGAGACTTTAAATGTTGTCCAGTGAGCTCCCAAGGATTTTTCGAGAACTGCGGTAATTCTCGAAAAGTGCAGAAGCTTTCGGAAACTGTAGAAACTGCATTACGGTGCTCTCTTCCGTTGATCTGGATCCCAACATTAGAGGACTTTCAACATGTACAATTGGAAGAATAGGTAATTTTAAAAAAGATAGCCATTATTTCACGAAATTCTGATGGTAAAATATCACTCATGATGAGATCAAACAAGAAAGGAAGACTTGGCTTGGCTAGGCGAAGCTAATATGCCATTCACATTGTAAATATATATTTGATTTAGATCAAATGTGGTCGGCTGGCGAGGGGCTACAGACGATATAAGACGAATTTGGTTTGATTTGGAACAAAAGGTTATATGGGAGCTATATGATATAGATATAGACCGATCAGGATGAAACATAAACAGCGTGCAGACAAAAGAACCATCTGGAAAAATTTCAGCTCTATAGCTCTCTCTTAAGACTTCTGAGATCTTGGGGTTGAAAAAATCGAATGGACATGGCTATATCGACTCACCATGTCGTGCTGGTCAAGAATATATATACTTTATATAATCGGAAGCGCTTCCTTCCTAGCTAACTTCCTAGCAAAATTAATATACCATTTTGTGGATGGTAGAAAAACGCAGTCATATTATAGGTTCTAGATCTGCACAGCAAATATTCATTCACAGGCTAAATGAATGAGCATTATCAGAGCAGTTTTGTTCTGTTGTCCTAGTCATACCTTGGGAATTTTCTTCAAAAGTAGTTGATGAGAATCCTGCTTCTGCCGTCACTATCTCATCACAAAATATAGCAAGAGCAAAACGTAGGACTTTTTATATTTTTGTGGTTGTTTTTGTTCAAAAAGGTAGAAGAAAGAGAAAACTATAACTACTTTAAAGGCGCAAAATAAGTCATTAAGATGAACAAGCAATCAGGAGGATGAAAATTGTTATTCATGTTTTGAAATTCTGAACACACCTGTATCTATCTCAGAATTTCATGCAACACTTATATATGTCATCTGCAATACCTTTTCAATACAAATTTCAATCATCATTGCTTGAAAGATATATTTATTATCGCACTTCCAATACATCATCTTATGATGTCTTGAAGGATGACAAATTCAGTTTGATCTGCGAGTTTCCTTAGCGAGTATCAAAGGTTCACTCCACACATATATCGCAAATTATTTGCCACACATATGGGTTTAAACTGGATGCCATCTCTCCCAAAGGTAGCCAGGACCTCAGGTTAGTTAGGTGAGAGATAGGAGTAACTCTTAGCTGGTCGTTTCTTTGTATGTTCATATTTTCCATAGAATCTCCACATTATGTCAACTCTACGCACATCCTGCAATGTCAACTAGTTGCTGGAGCAGCCGAATGCTTGCAGCTTCCATTTGCAGCTCAAACTAAAGTTCAAACTAAACATGCCCTATTCAGACCCTTATTGCTTGAATTTTTGATTTTGCTCGGGCAAAAGTAAAACATGTACAAAAATATATAAAAAAAAAGTAAACAACAGGCATTGAAAACGCATAGAATGCAAATTTATTTAGCGCATTAGCGAAACCCAGCACACCAGACGGCAATAAAAGGAAAGCGTAAACAGGATATGCATATACATATAGACAGTAGGAAGGTTGCAAAGAATGCGAATATTGTGTGGTATTTTTGTCTGTGCGAGCGTGTGTGTGTGTGTGAATATGGCATTATAATTAACATTTCTGGGAAAATTCAAAGGCGCTGACGATGACGATGAGCAGGACAAAAGGCAGCATCAGCATCATCAGCAGAACGAAAGCGTGGCCCCAGACACAAGACGCACAAATGTAATAACAACAACAACAACAAACAACAACAACAAGGTGGCTGAAGAGGACGAGCAACAGGAAGGGCAAGGTAAGGTAAAGGTAAGGTAAGGTAAGGTAAGGTAAGGAAAGGGATTTGCGCCTGGCTCTCACACATTTCCCATTATAAATGAGCCGAGGTTGAGGCTGAAGGCGGCGACTGCGCAACGTTGCTGTGCCACGTCCTTTGGCTTAGCTGTTGTTGTTATTGTTGTTGTTGTTCTACTGGTTTTGCGAGATTATGTGCGGATTTTTGCACACAGGCACAAGAAATAATCATAATGAACAATATATACTCAGCCAGCCAGGTCGCAGCATCTGAATCTCCATCAGCAGCAGCAGCATCAACAGCATCATCATGAGCCTCTGCCTCAGCTCCAGGCAATGGGAATGGCAAATGGGAAACGTAGTTAGCCGCAGACATCGCCAAAACTAAATTCAAAAGAAAAACAAGAAAGCCGCACTGCTCCTGTCCTCCTGTGCCTGCCCCTGTTCCTGTTTCTGTCCCAGTCGCTGCTGCTCTACACCTTCATCTCTAGAGTCGCTGTCGCCGCTGCTGCCTGTTCCTGTCGAGCCCGAGCTGTAGTGCGAGAGCTCTTTCTTTCTGGCTGAGTGGCTGCTACGTTCTACCTCAAGTTGGTCATAATGATCATGCAGATCATCATTATTATCATCATCATCGCCATCATCATAATCATGTTGCTGGCGAGGTGAGAAGATTTTCTCTACCCGTAAGGCAGCATTCCATTCAAAAACAACAACAGCAACAACAAACAAACAAGCTCAGGCGTCCCAAACATGAGGTGAGAGGACAATCAACTCGTCTACAACAACAGCTCCAACCCAACTCCAGCTCAAGCACCATTCTGGCCAACAAAACTCGTGGCTAACTGCAGAGCTGTGCGCCTATTTAATTTGGCTGGCAGTTTTTGAAGCTCCCACAGATTCCAGTCGACTCTCCAACTTCAGCTACAGCTCCACAGCTCCTCCGCTTGAGTTTTCACTCCGCCAATGCCCCGCCTTGTCTTGGCATCTTGTTAACGATCATGGCAACAGGATTCTGCTATTTTGTCGCTGCCCTGCGCCACAAAAAAAAGAAGAAAATAAAGGAAGCTAAAAATTATGCAGCTACGACAGAGGCCGCAACTTGGACTTTGGCTACGTTGGACATTCCACAAGTAGCAGCCACATCCACATCCACATTCACATTCACGTTGGCTTCAACAGAGCGGCATCCCAAAAAGAAATGGTGCAGCAAATGCAAAAACAGAACAACAACAACAACAAAATGTTGTGGCAAGCAAACAGAATAACTAAATGGTAACCCTCTCTATATGCCATCATGCCACACAGCCATAACATACACGTTTTCCTGCTACCCATGCTCCCGCTCCCTACGTCAACTCCTTTGCACCA
Organism: Hirtodrosophila duncani; assembly: GCA_037043425.1. Classification (NCBI taxonomy): domain Eukaryota; kingdom Metazoa; phylum Arthropoda; class Insecta; order Diptera; family Drosophilidae; genus Hirtodrosophila; species Hirtodrosophila duncani. Next base: position 150,699 of record JBAMBM010000834.1, on the reverse strand, counting down.
CCATCATCACAACGACCATCACCGTCACCACCCAAAGAGTGCCCCACCACAATGTTGTTGTCTTGGAATTTGGCTTTCTCTTGTCGCCGGCTTTATTAGCCAAGTCTGGCCAAGCACTCTCGGCAAAGGTGATCCAACAAGCAACTCCTTCTGCACCTACTTCACCTCCACTCGCACTCGCACTCCCACTCCACGCCACACCATACCATACCATACCATACCATACCACAGCATACCACCACATTTGCACCGTTTTTGGCTGCTGCCATACGAAATTCCACAAGAATTTCAGTGTATACAATATGAATGTCTGCGTCTGGGTCTGGGTCTGGGCCATGGCAGCAACTCCAACATCAACTTCAACTGCAACTGTAACAGCAACAGCGTGCCGCAATCAAACATCGACCATGGCCAAAGCCAGAAGGTAATAGCCAACGATGCCGCCAACATCTAAACAGTAGCGGACCTTCTTTGTAAGAGGTTTAGGGCGCCATATGAAAAAGGATGATAAATAACTATCCAAATACATGCTAAGCTTGATCAATATCAGCTAAAGGTGTGAAATGTCTCTAACATGAAATTTTTGAAAATTTTGAAGGATAGCAGACAAAGGTTGGAGTTTTTGGCAAAAGGCCTCTGATGAAGACATCGTGGCAGATCTAGAAACAAACTGTCAGGCTTGCCGCTCCGTGGCTTCTTTGAATCAAATAATAGGATATCATCACAGATTTACGTTTTTACGTTTCTAAACAGCTTGAGAACCCGAAGATGTTGATAGACAATTCGATTTCCTCTTCATCTCGGTAAAAATTTGTCCATTTCATTCCATATGGATCAGTATCCATGTCGACAGCATCAAACTTTCAACTTAAGCTACAAACTGTTCTCAGCGCCCTAGAACTGCAGGGCCCATTTGGGTTGATAATTCGTCGTCGTCCACCACCAGATACGATATGAGGTTGGAGGAGGCTTCGGCTTCGTATCTTGAAATGAAATGCAAAGAAAAGAAAATAACAAAAACAAAGTTTCTCACGTTCCTCTTCCTAAATTCTTGGAATTGCAATACATTAAAAAGAGGTCTTTTGCTGCGCCTCTGCATATGTGTTTGTGTATGGGTATGTCTGTGTGTGTGTGTGTGTTGTTTGGGCGGACAGCGGACAGCAGTTTTGAACCGTGCTTCAAAAAATAAAAAGAGAAAAAAAATAAAAAGTAACGAAGAACGCGCCGCCCGTTCAACATATTCCTTTTCTCATCGATTTTGAAACCTATAAGTGAATGTGTCGATTGGATGCACTGAAAGAAATTGTTTGTCCAAAGGAACATATCTTCTAGTTTTTAAGCTATGCAATAAATGTAAGCTTAAGGTGCTTAAATGAAATTAGTAAAAAAAAGATTTGAAGTCTTTTTGACTTATGAAAGTCCTTGGGGAGGACTTAATGCTCGAGCAGTAAATACTCGCTAAAATAGTAAATCGATCTTTAAGCGGTGTTATATAACTATAACTTGTCTCCGATCTGCAGTTTAGATATTCTGTTGGTCGATCATAGATTTCTATCATAGATTGAGACTCCCACTGAAGGCTGGTTGTTGCACAGGGGATGCCATTAGATGAGAACGAAACCAATTTTTACTAACTTGTATTAAGTCCTTTCTGGTTTAAGTCTATCCTGCTTTCCATAAGAATCAGTTTTCTGGCAGCATGCCCAATTAAGGTCACCAGCCATATTCATGTTTCGCACTTAAATATATTGAAATTATCTTTATGAGAAGAAATAACGCAATAGAGTCCTTGGCAATGCGACAACTTTGACAATAAAACTAGAAAAGGAAAGCTTGCTTATTGTCAGTCACATTGAAATATTTATAACAAAGGGAAAGTCCAGCCTGGAAACGAACTTCTGCATCCCCTTCCGCAACACGATATGTAGGGCTCAGTCAGTGGATAGAAGTATTTTTCTCTTTTTCTTGCACAAGTGGATCTGGATCCTGTCTAGCCTGCGATCGGACTACTGCATTCTGTTCCCGTTCTGTTACACCATATCGTTATTATGGGTTTCTTGCATTTGCATTGTAGATCGTTCCTGCGTTATTCCACACATTGCACGTTTTTCGGTCATGCGATACACATGGCTCCTGTTTAAATAACTTGAACGTATTCATCTTATTTTCATCATGTTCTACTAAATGTGCATTCTGAAGCAGCCATATGAAACTTAGTCCGATCCAGATCAATCTCTAACTAAATCAGTGTGCAGCTTTAAGAAGCAGCTCTGTATCCCTTAAGACTTCTGAGATCTCCGGGTGTAAGCAAGCTGATGGACAAACGGTCGTATCCCCTCGTCATGCTGATCAAGAATATATATATTCTTTATTTGGTCACAAACACTTCCTTCTGTGTGTTGCAAACTGGATGAAATGAAAGTAGTCCCAAAGCACATAGTTTTGCTCCAACTGATTCTGGATCCAGAATGTGCATCTAGTGGCAGTGTTGAGTTCGATGTATGCAGAATATGCTCAATTAATTTCTCTTGTTCTGTATTTACTAATGGAAATATCCTAATGCGATAAGCATATAAGTATGTAAGGGGTATTTTCTGGTATTAAGAATTTCTAAGCACTTCTTCCAGTTTGTTGATAGAGATCGGATACGGTACAGTCTATTGCTTCTCGATCACTTTCATTTTCCGCTTTCCAAATAGTTCCAATCTGAATCTTTAAGCTGTGTGATCCATAAAAGAAAAGTTCAGTTTATTGAATGATCACACAGATTGGGTTTCATAAAAAAGCATTTACTTTCTCTGGAAATCGGATGCATATTATGCTGCATATGAAAATAGAAAAGTACGATTAGTTCACATGGAGGCGTATGTTCAGCAATATCTTATCTTATCTTAGATAAGTGTTTGTAGGAAGTTTCCTATAGATAATAATGTGCATGCTGTAAGCCGGTATGCCTCTGGAGTACCCTATAAAATTTCTGTCAGTGTAATGATGCATAAATGCTGCTGTTGCTGGTATTGTTGAGCTGCTGTTGCTGCTACTTTGGCGATATATATATGTATATATGTGTGTATATATAAGTACAGATGTATGTATGTTCTTATTTCTCTGCTTTGGTACACAATTCAGTTTTGGGAGGCTGCCCTGGACTGAGAATGGGACTGAGACTGGTTGCCGTTGCCCAATGGCTAAGCCATTGCATACAGCCGGTAGGAGTAAGAGGTGGAAACAGCATGGGCGCAGGGACATGGACCGGGGTAAGAGAGGGAGGCTAAGAGGGGGCAAGCATAATGAAAGTCGTCGTCGTCTTTGGACGTCGTCGGCGGTTTGATCAAATGAATGAATATTATCATCGATGCCTCTTGAATGTTGAACGAGCTGACTTGATGACCGTAGACCGAGACCCAAGAAGACCGTAAGAATGGTTGTTGTTTTTGTATGGTTGTATGCATCTGTGTCAGTGTGTGTGTGTATTTACATTGGCCGCTGTGCGGCTTTAAAGGTAGAGGGGGGCGAAATGCATATTGGAGTTGGTGTTGAATTGTGTTGTTCTTGTTGTTGGCATGTATTGGCACTCGGCATGAAAATTCGTCTGATCTAATTGGTTCATCGAACCAAGTGGCCAAGTTGCCAAGTTGAGGTGGCTCTGGCTCTGCTTTTGGGGCAATGATCTGTTGATCAAGGCATATATAAACGAAGTTCGCGAAATATGCTAAGAAAATAGTTGAAAACATTTACGTGGGTATGTCAGTGAGTCTCAACAAAAATTGTACAAAAACATTTCGATTTCTTAAATTTAAAATTTTGGAACATAGCTAAAGAGCACTTTTAAGCTATGCTAAGAGCCACTTTTCCTTCGAGCTTCATTTTTTGAATTACATAATTTTTTATGTTTGTTTAAAAAAAGAACCAAAAATTTGTTGAACAATAGATGAACAATAGAAACCACATATATTCGCCTGCGAATGAGATCTTCCTTCTCTGCAGTATTCTTTGATTGCTTTGATCAGCTGTCTCAATAATGATGCATCGTTCTCCCCCTCAGTTAACCATAGTCATATTATTTGTATCTAGATAATTTCTTATGCAACTTAAGGATCTGTAGGAATCTCTTTTGCCTTCTATTTTATATTGACTGCAAATTCTTTTAGACTTTTTAAAGACTTATTGACAAACCCTCGTATTTACCAGCCAAAGGACTTATGCCTATGCCTAAAGGAAACCGAAAACGCATAAACACACACTCCTCACACACACACAATCCGATGATGCAGTTAAGCAGACATAACAGCGACGCATGCGCAGACGCATCCGAAGCCTCAGACAAAGGAAACCTGGACCTGGGTCTGGCTGTGGATGTGGCTGTGGCTGTGGCTGTGGCCCTGGGCCGTCTGTTCGTGTACAAATACAGCAGTTGGATATTTAACAAGAGTCAAAATTCCAGGAATTTAGAATTGGTTTTTGGTTCATTCTCATTCTCGAGTTAAGGTTCTGGGTTTTTGGGATACTGATTCTGATTCTGGGCATAATTAAGTGGCCTTAAATGCCGCTAAAGGAATGTCTCGCAGGCGACATTATTATCAATTTTCAAAAAGAAAAAAAAAAAAAGAAGAAGAATGTTCATGGAAATGGGCATTGGGTTAAGAGTTTTACTGATAGGCTGATGCTTGCTGTTGATGGCTTTTCCCACATCGATACATCGGCGCAACGTTATTGATCTCTCATTTACAAAAGCATGGAATGCATATACATGGCCATATCTTTAACTTTATGTCCCAAGCGATACAATGGTGCAACGAAAATTTATGTTTGTTTGATTTGTTCTGAGAAATGGACCTTGCCTTGCCTTGCTGGAGACCGAGGCCGACCCTAGACTTCGACTTGAGACGTTTTAATTGCAAAATGCCAACAGGTTGCACTTGCGCAACACCATCATCATTATCACGATTATCATTATCATCATCATTGTCATCAACAGCAGCAGCAGCAGCAGCAGCAGCAGCATGATCATCATCAAACACATTCCAATAGCGTGACTTCATGCCATGGCTGGCTGTCAGTGCAACTAGAAGTACGTAGTATGAGTAAATGCAATTGCAAGTATCCAACAGTACGTGTATCTGTATCTACATCTGCATCTGCATCTGTAGCTGTTTATTCTCAGGCTGCGGCTGCGGCTGCGGCTGCATGCAGTAGCTCGGTGTAAGTCAAGTCAAACCAGTTGCCCCAAGAGTCACAATCAGCTAGAGCCACAAGCACAGCCATAGAGACACCATCGAGCCAGTCACAGAGTTTGCAACTAATTGCATATGTATTTTGCATAATCTTATAGTAATTACAATAGTTCGATCTTTGGCTGCAATCACCGCCGTTGCCATTGCCGTTGCCGTTGCCGTTGCCGTTGCCATTGCCTGCCATTCGTTCATTCATGGCAGCAGTGTCAGTCTCAGTCTCAGTCACATTCACAGCTCCCAGGCGGCCCCGCATTCACATTCATTCATGAAACTGGCCCGGCCCGACCGCTGGCGCTGCTGCAGTTGCGGCTGACTGGCTGACTGCTCATTTCATCACTCTGCCGCCACTCCACTCCACTCCACTCTAAAAAAAAATACGAGTAAGAATAGCCATGCTTTAATAGTCGCAGCTTAAATACACTTTCTTTCCTTTTAAGATGAATTGAATGAAATGAATTAAAGGATTTTAGGGTTTTTATGGCATTAACAGGAGATCTTTAGAAGAATTGAAGGATCTTAGGGTTTTTATGGCACTAACAGGAGATCTTCAGCAGACTTAGACCTACATAAGAGGCGGAAATAACACTTGAGAAACCTATGAGAGATGAAACAGGAGTTGGGGCTGGTTTCATAGGTAACTGAATATGCAGAGCTTCCTTCAACTGCTAACTTATAATATATGTAACAGATACGTAGATACGTATTCTATATATATACTCATTAATATCCTTTTTTGCTCCACTGTTGTAAGTCTAAGGCGCTAAATCCTATCTTAGATATTTTACTTAAAATTTGCAGAGAGAGAGAGAGAGAAACAGGGAGGAAAGAGACTTGAATTGAACTCTTGTAGAAAGCAAACGAATTTTTAACTTAAGCAGAATTTAAGAGCCCTTCTAGCACTGCTGAGTTCTTTTAAATTAATAGAAATTTTAATATTGCCATAAAATACTTTAGCAAACACACCTTATTCTTGTCTTCAACTTTCTAATTTATTCTTTAAATTTCAGGAAAACTAAGAGAGAAATCCTATATGGAGTAAGAAAGCCAGATGTGCTCTGTGGTTTATGCACAATTGTGATCTATGGGGAGGCTTATCTATTAGTGCATGATGAAATTGGTGTTCAGGATGCAAAAGTGGACTGATTCTGGAAACAACTATAAGTGAAGAATTGGCTATAAGACTAAATCATATATGTAGTTGAAAGTTTTCTTAACGTAAGGATAATTCGATAAAACTGTTGCTTTCATTGGTATCAACTCCGTGGAGTCAATCACAGAATAACACAAAATATCACTGATATTAAGAGCAAGATTTTGTGTAAGATTTTCAATGGGAGTGTGAAATTGGAACAAGAATCTACACATCGGGAACTTTGCAAACATACAATTTAGAGAGATTCGTTAGGTTAAAGGTCGGATTACATTTTGATAGGCATATAGAAGAAGTGGCATTAGCTTATATGGACCTTTGCTGGAACAAATGGAGTAAATAGTGGTAGGAAGAATAACCAGTTTGCAGTTTCTGACTTAGGCTGTAAACTCCTTCGTTTATAAATGCTCAGGCGAGAAAAATGTGCAACAGACTGTGTCACCTGGATGGAAAACCTGTCTTGTAAAAGGGGATCCTTCCTGTAACTTCAATTTTTTACGGATCTGAAAAAGCTGAGTCTTTCGCTTGACAGTTGAGATCCTTGCTTTGCAGTTTCTGGAAACAAATATCATTTGCTGTGTAAGTTGGCTATTCGACAGTCGTATTTCGGGCTCTTCAGGAAGTTTTTGATCCAATGCATCCTCCTCAGCTTATTGTTGCCCATCTTTTTACTACTAGGAATATTCTTAAGGTAAAAGCACGGAGAATATTTCTTCCTTAATTTCTTCCTTAATCTTGAAGCCTGAATATATGCAAGAGATATGGAAAGCTAATGGCATAGAAGATTCCAAGCTAGAATACAGCACAAAATCCATTTAGTAAACCCCATTTTCGTGCCCTCTCCAATTCTTGTCCAATCCGCAGATGTGAACACAATGTCTTTTGGATGCTTTCTGGCAATAGCCCTCCTATGTGGACAAACTGCATTGTCAATGCACAGTACCCTTATGCTAGGGTAAGGCAAAAGAAATAACCACCATGCGCGTTGGCTGTTGCTTTATTTTGGGTCTGTTGCTGTTCTGTTAGTGCTCTGCTGTTGGTTTTGACACCAATGCACTTTCGTTCTTATCGGACCACACATTTCTCATATCTGGTTTCTTCTGTTAATCTTCCTACGTTGTCAACTGATAAGCTCAGACCAGGCACAGGCACAGGCACAGGCACCACTCACTCCAATTCCAATTCCAATTCCGATTCCTACTCCGACTGCGGCTCCTCATAGCACATAAAAATTAAATGATTAAATGCCCAATGCACTTGCCCGTCCTAAGTATGTATAGTATATTCATTCCACTCTGATTGTTGTTGGCGCCTAATACTTATTGTACATATATTTCAATTTATTAATTTCGTATGCATAAATCTTGAGCTTTATTTATTCAATTTGAGTCTTTGTTGTCTGCTGCGGCTGCTGCTGCTGCTGCTGACGCTGGCCCTGGACACAAATGTACAATATATACAGACAATACCCAAGTTGTTGCAGTTGCAGATGGAGATGATGGAGCTGGAAAGTGGTAGTGAGGGGCAATCACTATCGTTTGAGAGCAGCGGCAGCGGCCGAGGCAACACATTCGATCTTTGACTTATGAGTTCGTGGAATGCAGTTAGTGGGGCACTTTTAATGGAGGCTGTTGCTCTGTCTCGTAGACATATACTCTCGTATGTATGTAAGTGCATATATATACGAGTACTCGTAGTCGTACTTGGTCCAATGCAAATGCAGTCAGAGAGTCAGAGTCTGTGTCTGTCTGTCTGTCTGTCCGTCTATGTCACTGTCTGGGTTTCGGCTTGGGTCTGTTGCAAACGGAATTTAACAAGCCTGTTAGTTAGTGGCATGCAGCACACGTTAATTGAGGCCAAATGCGTTAAAATAACTATACGATTTAACAATTTGCATAAACGTTAGAGATACAGCCCAGCTCTGCATAGAGATCTTGTCTAGAAATTGTATATAAAATGCATTCATTATAATTATAACAATTTAATAAATAAACATTAATTGGTCAAAATCTGTAACATGTGGTTAAGCTGGATTTTTGTTAGAGTTTTGACAGTTAAATTAAAGAAACTGAAGCATTACTAGAACGATTTAGAGCGCCTCATTTCAAGCTTTTGCAAAGGATTTATCAATATTTAGAAAAAACAATAGTTTCCCTAATTAAGAGATTGAACTAAGACATAACTAGAGCCCTTTGAGTAGACTGTGTGGAAACTCATGCAAATTTATACAGACAAACAATTATTTCAATATTAGTCCTTAATTTCTCATAGAGATGCATTTGAGACACCAAAAACTAGAGCACGCGCAGGACAATTATGGATCAATTTATCAATTATCATAGGATTCAAAGTTGAAAACTAGGAACACTTTATTGCATAATAATTTCGTTCTATTCATCCTAAAATCTAGAATAGAAGAGAAAAAATATATCAAAACGGGAAACCAAGTAGGAACAATGTCCTTAAAGTAATCTATGCCAAAATTCTCAATTTGAATTAAACTTCTGCAAATCTAAACAAAGAATTTGAATATATAAATGCTAACTTCTCCTAGTTGGACACTCAACTTGAATGAACTTGAAGTCCTGGACTTAACTTAGAACCTTCATTTTCATATATAAAGCATTCAATACGAAAGCACCCAAGTACCTTTATGGGAAGTTTCAATCGTGCACCTCTCTTCGAACTTGGTTAAGGAATTAAGTTGGCCAGCTACGAGAATCAGTTCTACATCCATGCTGTTCGAGTGTGAAACGGATTTCCACAAAAATTAAGGGCAATAAATAAAAGCAATGCAACGCAGTTTATACTTAACAACAGTCTGCATGATCAAAGGACATAACATATAAATGTTCTTAACTACTTAAATGTATGTTCTTTAAATGCATATATCCAAATTATTCTTAGTATATCATCGTTTATTGCATTAGTTTCAATTGCTTTAGTTCTGCAATATGCTCTTATTTTTAGTGACATTTGGACTGGAAACACATAATCTAATGCAACAGCTACCAAATATTGTTATATATTATATTGTTGATCTACTACCTGACAGTATCGTGTTCATGAGAGGTTTATCAGCAAAACTTTTCTAGATAATTTTTACCCTTCAATAAAGGTATTAAATTGCTTGAACAATTTATAACTTAGTGTGAATGCAATATGAGTCGATTATTAAATATCTTGGAACTAGTTGTCCGACTCAAATATACGAGTGTTACCAGAACTAATAGAAATTTCCATGGAATTCACATCAATTGATATCTTAGAGAGCTAGTTCAGGTTTCATTTGGGCATTCAGAAGTAAAACTTTAAATTCCCGATTGCTTCTGTAATATATTTGAATTAAGATGGGAATCCTTCTTTACCGAAATCGAATGTTAGATTTCCAACCATGTCTAAATATAAAGAAATGGTTCTGCAACAATATCTTTCTGGTTTTTCTTGTTCCACAAGGAGTTCATGGTCTAGTACTTAATAACATTCATATGTGTCTCCAAAGGAGATTTATGTGTTCAACAAGCTAATGCTAAAGAGCAATGATTCGTCTAAAATGCAGTGTCAAAGTAGGGCAAGGGCAGAAGGTATTAAATAATTCTAGGGTTCTAGTTCTCGAGTCGTATCTTGGGGAACATTTTTCTTAGCCTCAGGCAGCCTTAAGAAGATGATGAATCCACCTTCAATATGCTGCCACAAAAAATAATAATAATTGTCTTTAGAATTGGACAAAAGTTAAATAAATTAAAAAATAGTTAGGCGTATAAAATATAATCCCTTTTGACATTCATACTGAATTTATGTAATGCAGGTACATATTTATTTAAGAATGTTTTGTTAAGAATGGTCCAGATGGAATCAGATTAGTAATAATCTAGACAAAGTTCATTCCATATCAGTGGAGATTATATTATGTCTACTTTTTGGTCCTTTCTTACTCAGCAAAGTGATCGTGGTTCTTAGTTTTAATCTTAATTCAAATTTCTTGTTAAATTAATTACAAATTAGTTAGTTAATTTATTGATGAAGAACTTGGTAGTCTTAGATTAATTAAAACAATTTATTTAATTTAATTTAAAGCAATTTATTAAGAGAAACCATAAATGCGACCGCCATTTTGTAGCTGCCATTTTTTATTTATATTGCAGTTTGTGAGTTTATTTTGTTAAAATTTATAAGCTAATTTATAAGCTTAGCAATATTATTAAATTTTTAAATTTGTAAATTAACTAAAGACACATTTTAGCAGACAAAGCAAACGCCATTTTGTAGTGTTCATTTTGTAGCGAATTTTGTTGAAATTTATGCGGGAATTCGAATAAAGTAATTATAAATTTGAATGAAGTAATTATAAATATATAATAAATAAACTGTTGATTAAAATTAGTATATAATTATTATTTTTAATCATTTAACAATAGGATGGGTTGGCTAATGGCGCAAAAAAAAATCAACCACGTCTACAAAATATTTTACACCTGGCGGCCATTTTGTTCTCTCAGCAACGATTGTCGCGCTCACATAGCTGTGGCGTTGTTGTTGTTGTTGTTGTTGTTATTGTTACTATTGCTGTTTTTTTCTTTTTGCTAATTTCGGGTGCCCTCTCTGCTTGCTGTTTGCTGTTGGCGCTGCTCTGTTGCCGAGCATATAGTATAGCTTTGGCACATACACACATAGGCACGCAAGCATGCATGTGTATATGTGTAGATATTCGGGTGTGGATGGGGGAACACGTGATTTTGGGGCACACGCTCTCTAAAGTGGCGCTCACAGAGACAACGTAACCTGACTAAAGTTGAGGAATTTTTGTGCAAGAATTGGGACATTGCTGAGGAAGTTTGCAGGAATTTAAGGACATTTCTATAGGCGACTTTGCTCTGGTTGATCTTCACAGTTTCTCTGCATAGAGAGCACTCAATGTGTGTTTGTATGAGTATAGTTAAGCGTTATTGCAATATTTTAGAAAGAAATGGTTTTTTTTTTCTTTTTGCTAAATTTTGTAGGAGTATGCGTGTGTGAGAGATTTTGGTTACTGTTGTGTGTGTGAGTGTGAGAAATATTTCGAAATGTGAAATATGTTACTCAAAGTTGTGCATATTATATGCCTCTATCTATCTATCTGTATGGCAATTTCTCTATGTGTGTTAGTGTGCACGCCCCTATGCCTGATTGTTGTTGTTGTTGCACGAGCGACCCTTACGTCAGCAGCATAGCACGTGGACTATTATTAAAGCAGCATTTAATTAATTTGAAAAACATTTTCGGATCAAATACATAATTGGAAAATCGCCCCAGGGCATTTAAATGTTGCGGGTTAGCAGTTGTTCGCTGGAGTTGGAGTTGGGCAGCATTGAGAGTCAAGAACGAAAAATAAATAAATAAATAGGCACAAGCGAACCCATAAACTCAGTCAAAGTCCAGCGAGTTACGCCATTTGGCTGACATCTAACTGTTAATGCCAGCCATTTTGTTTTTGACCATTTTAATTGCCTATAGATTTTGTACTACATTTTGATATGATTTGAAATTCATTACAAATTTTTGTACGTCCAACCAAGGCAATCGCACACACACATGCACACAGTGCCGAGAGACCTCACACACGCTTACACTTACACACACACACACACATACATCACACATTCCCAAAAAGCAGCTACGTACATTTTCTAGTACCCCCACCACTATGAAATATCTGAGTATCTGAGTATATTTGAGTATCTGTATCTGTAAGGTTGTGATATGAGTTTCTGGTCGTTACATATTTCATATGGCACACTGTCAACGACTTTAGCTCCGGACTTGGAAATTATTGTCCCTGTACCTGTGCCCTTTTCTGGTTGAAGTTTTCGTATAAAGCTGATCCATGCTCAGACTGTTAGCTCTAACTCTGCATTGTATTCAAGAATGGTACATTTTTTTTATATATTTTTCCTTTTTGTTGTTGTAGTCGTGCGTGTGTGTGTGTGTGAGTCTCTGGTCTGCTTTACACTGTGCACAAAATGGGGCACAGTTGACTAGCTACGCACCCAAGCTGCGCTTAAGTATTTTCTATTTTCTCTTATTTTAGCTCAACTCAAGAATATGCAAGGCAGCGGAGAAGTGTTATCGATATTAAAAATATCGAATTCAAATATTAATCTATAAATATATATTTCCTTTTCCTAACTGATTGTAGGACAAATCGAAGACCAGCACTAACTTACATAGCCACTAAGAAGGCATTTCAGAAAACAATAATTGCATGTTGGTTAAAGTTTGTAAATTCAAATAGATAGATGTTTAAGCTATGGAGAAGATCCTTGAATGTTTTTAACTTTTATTTACAAAACCTCTTCTTAAGAAGATTTTACAAAGTGCAATTTAGAAATTTGTTTGTTGAAGTTAATCCAGTAGTACAGCGTGTACAACTACAGCTTCATCAAGGGGCTGTTTTCTGTTGCCTCTGTCGCTTGTTTAAGGCAGGGGCAAGCGAAAGACAATCACACTAATACAAGCACATAATCATTTAATGTAGTCAAATGGAGATCTCTTCAAAGCTGACATCTAATAATCCGGATATATGTAAAATATGCGCTTTCAACATTCTATATTTGGCTAGATTATCGAGTTAATTAAGAAAGAAAATTATTGTATGTAAGCAAGAGGCAAATGAATCGAGGAGATGCTGGCAATAGCCCTAGATACGTTTATAGCTTATGCCTTAGAAAAGGTCATAAATCTCATTTAAAATACTAAAAAAATGGATTTTGTTCAGCTTGTAGGTGGTTTTCATAACCCGGCAAGAACTTGATTGTTAACATATATCTAAAGTACACATCCTCTGGTACACATCCTCTAGCCTTTCCTCTTTGCTGGCAAATTGATCTGTAAGAGCTGAACTAAGAGCTAACAAGAGCTGCTTATTTCAGTGAGCAAATGATATAGAATAATTGAACGAATCGGACTACTTGAGAGAGTTATTTCTTAGCCTAAAAGTGGAGCTTACTCTTTAAGCTATGCAGGCTATAGTTTTATTACTTATAGGAACAATTGTTAAATTTTAGCATCTGATTTATTTAATATAAATGCCTTGGGTATATTTATTTAAGAGAATATCTGACAGATTTCATACAGGTTATGGGCCAACTTTAACTAAACTACAACCTGACCCTGACGTCTTAATTATTCTCCAGCCGTTCAACGTTTAGTTCGTTGTATGACGAGTAGAAGCAGTTATCATAGCAGTTTTGAAGTTCTGAAGCAGTTTTTGGGCAGATTTTCAGCAGCTTTGTTGTTGTCCTATTTAAAAGACGACTCCCATACTCGTCTGTCATAGTTTCACATAAATATACTTCTGGTATTTACATTTGTAGCCACATTTGACATAGTTAAAATACACCTGCCTTTGTATAGTGTGCTGCGCAAAGCCCCATAAAATGCTTATTACTCCCCAAATTTCTAGTTTATATAACATTTTTAAATTTCTTTGTCTTAGCCAAATGTAATTTAACATTTTCGAAATATTTTGAAAAATACTTTTCATATTTAAAACACATTTTGGAGCTTGTAAGAGCAACTATGCAGTGTGGTTCTTAAACTTCCAACACTTTGGGCTAGCTAAAGACAACCAATTCAATGCGATTTGCCATTTTTTCTACATGCTTCCGTAAGATCAAAGTTTTTACTTGTTGTTAAAAAAAATTGAATAATGTGAAGCAACGTCGAAAGGATAAAAAGGCTTAAAAATCGCTGTCACACACCATTTCGCACATCCGCCATTTTCTTTTCGCGACGTTCATGAAATTTTTCACTGTGCTTACACACACGCGCACACACATGCACAGAAGCTGCTGGCAAGCGAGAGAGTTGCTGCTGCCTGCTGCTTGTGCTTGTGCTGGTGTGCGCGTGTGCGAGTGTATTTGCTATTGTTTTGAGAGGCAAGCTCTGGAATTTATAGTGTTTTTTGCCTGGCCCGATGGCGTTAACCATTACATGCAAACTCACACTCACAGTGTCGACAATGGCGCTGTGGCAGTTTCAGCGGCAGCGGCGGAATTTACATTCATTCAGACATTCAACTTTTTAGCTGAACTTGTTGCTCTGGTCTGCGGACTCACTCCGACTCCGGCTGTGGCTTTGGCTTTGGCTTTCATTGATACCCAAACAGGCCTGCTCTCTCGAGCGGCTGCTGTTTTTGCTATTGCTATTGCTGTTGCTGTTGCTGTTGCTTCTGAGTGTGTGAGGCTGTGGCAAATAGAGGGATACGGCGACGAGGCAGTGTGGCAGAGGGGTTGTGGCGCCGACTGCGACTGCGTCGTTGACGGGCTAAAGCCAAACCATGCGCCACAAACTAAACTTTGGTGAGGCATTTGATTCAGTACGTCACCGACCGTGCCAACGTCAAGAAGGAGGAGGCGGTGAAAACACAGCAAGACTCACTGCCTTTGGCATTGGCCATAGCTGGGACTGGGACTGGGACTGAGACTCTGGACTTAACGGGTCTCTGTGTGCTTGCTTGTGCTGGGCCAGAACATTGGGAACTCATCAACGTGGGCAAACACAGCAACAGCAACAGCAACAGCAGCAGCAGCAGCACAACACTACTTTGGTCTACAAAAATTAAGCATACGCACTCGTGTTGTCGGCATTACTTCAAAGTGAAATATCAATTGAGCAATTTTAAGTGTGTGTGTGAGTGTGTGCGTCTGTGTGTGTGTTTGTTTGCTCGCACGTGTGTGTGTGCATGTGTGTGCGTGTGTGTCGTGCTGTAACTAATTATTAATTATATTTTTGTGAGTAAAGACCAGCTAAATTTTTAGCAAATTTTTTGCGACGCAGTTTTGAAATAATAAAAGCGTCAAAGCTTAAAAAAACACACACGCTTACACATACAGACACACTAAGAAAAACGTAACAACAAAGAATAGAAAGAAAAAAGTAAAAACAAACTGACTTTTGAGCCTGGCAACTGAATAATTAAAAATTTTTGCAGCAGAAAAGCAAATATCAGAAAATTAAAAAAAAAATGGCAGCAAACACAAAGAAAAATGTTTAAAAAATTCAAAAACACACAAATGCACAAGACAAAAAAATAAAATGGCGCACAAAGCAACTGTGAACTTATACAATCGCAAAAAAATATAAAAAAAATTGTTTGAATGTATGCATATGGCAATATAAATAACAAAAACCAAAAACAACAAGAACACAAACAACAACAAGTGAACTTTGCACAGTGACAATGAAGATGATGAAGTTTACTGTTTTAACGATCACGATGATCAGTGCCTGGTCTAGCCTGCCTGCCTGCTGTTGCTGTTGCTGCTGTCGATGTTCATGATAAATTCATATAAAATCAATGAAAGTTAAACAAATCTAAGAAATCTTTGACATATCAGTCTCCGTTGCCATTGAAGATACTTTAATGATCTATTGAGTTTACGATCTTGTGAAAGTTTAACCCACCACTTGAGTGATGGCCAACGAAAACTCTCTACTTTAAAGGTCAAATTTCAGTGATAACTTAAGTAAATCCCCATCCTAAAGCAAATCATAAGTGTAGGACCAATGGTAGCCTCTTATGTTGGCTCCGCAGAAACAAAAAAAAAAAGTTTTCTATCAATTTTATTTTTGTGTTTTTTAATATTTTTTATCTTCTTCCAACATTGCTGCTGTCTCTGTTGCTTGTCTTTGTCTTCGGTGTGGATCTGTGTGTGTGTTTGATAAGCTTGTCTACTTTGGCGGCGACAGTGGCGGCGTGCATTGAACCAATTTTTGTGCCGCCCGCCAGTCGCTCTGCGTATAATACCTCTGCATATTTATTTAAAGCGCAAATGTTTTAGATACGACACAAATGTCGCTTTATATACACAGACGCAACAAATACATAGACAATACACAGACATCAGGCACATATATTTATGTATATATACAGCTTTAGCAGCCCAGAGTACCAGACCAGCCCAGTCCCAGCCAACCAGCCAGCCAGCCAGCCAGACCGACAAATAACAACAAAGTAAACTAGGCAAACTTGCTATCTGCCTCTTCTCTGCCTCTGCCTCCGCCTGCCTGCCTGCCTGCCTGTTGCTCTGTTCGGTGTTCGTTTGGTGTGTGTTCGGTGTTCAGTTCAGTTGAGTTTTAAGTGCGTGTGCGTGTGTCGAGCATTTAACTAAACTGGCACACACGCACACCCATGCCAACACACCAACACACACACACACACAACCCTACAGTCCGTCAGTCAGAGTCAGCCAGTGTCTGGGCATGTGTGTGGCGCACGCTTATATAATCGTTTGTTTGTAAGTATTTCAAACTATCTTAAATTATTGTTTTAAAATTCGAACTAGCTTTACATAGAATTACAATTAGAATAATACACGTATAACCACAGAAACAACAACAACAACAACAACAGGCCCAACACACCAAACAAAAATGCAGAACAAACAGCTGGTCTGTCAGCAGGCCAAGTGATATATTGAAAACACTAAACAGCTGTTTGTATCCCACTTTAAATACTGTTGCACTTGGGGCAGCCTCCACAGCTGAGACGCCAGGCGTCTGTGTCCTTAAAGCCTTGTTTGGCCTTTCTGCGCACCAGAAAGCAACACCAAATATTAAGTATACGCAAACGTACAGATAGGCAGACAGAGCGCAAGAGAGCAAGGCCAGGCAGCGGATGAACTGAAGCTCACTGCCAACACACAAACATTGCCCTGCTCTCAATGTGTCTCACCAGCTCTCACCCACACATCTACAAGCGCAACAAGTTGTCGCTCTCTCTCCATCTCACATACACACATGCAATCACAGACACGCTTACCGTTGTGCTCTCTCTCTGCCCATTGGGGTTGCCAGACCGTTGATAGCCTTGTCTTATTTACTGTTATTTGATTAATGACATTTTTTAAAGTTTAAAATTTATTAATTTAAATGAGAATTTCTTTTTAAATGTAATATTTAAGTTTAGAAATTAAGCATAATCAAATGGTCATGCTGGCGTTGCCACCTGGTTGCAAATTGTGGAAAATAACCTTATGGCTATTGCGTTTTCATTTTCAGCCGCTGCCTTTTATAATAACCAAGGCGCAATATGCGCAGCTTCAAGGCATAGGCACACGGACGGACGACGCAGACAGACAGACTGACTGAGTCGACCGATCCACAGACAGACAGATGGGATCGTCCAACAGAATAGGAATACATAGCTGAATGGGTATGCCTGGCTAAGTTTTTGGAGGCGCCGTATTCCAGTATTTCAGAGCCCAAGCGCGCAAGTAGTTCGCAATGGGCTGTAAATTTGTTTGTCCGCCTGTCGTCCCCGTCGTCCCCGTCACCCCTGTTTGCCCACTGCCACTGTGAGTGCCCTTGCCACTGTCCCTGTCTGTAGCTGTATTTTGTATCTACATATGTACAAGCACATACATACATATGTATGGTGTTGTTTATAGTTGTTGTTGCTGTTATTGTAGTTGCTGTATTTCTATTATATTTAAATGCGCAATTAAGATTGGCACAGGCCGAGCCAAGGCAAAGGCAAAACGCAACAACAACAACAATAGGAAAGTTTCAACAAATTTGAACCAGTTTTAAATGTTACGCATTTATCATAGCATCGAACATATGTACATTCATATATTAACGATATATAGTACGGATGTATACTGAAAAAAGCTTCATCAAATTAGTTCAGCTCACACACATATAATAAAAAAGATCTTCAAATACTGAATATGCTGTTGTCGATGTAGATTCCTCAAAAATGTACATAAAATGTACATCATTTGGAATTTAAATGATGTAACTATGATGAATAAAGGTACTCCGATCCTTTGAAGTATGTATGCCCAGAGTATAAGGAACTATCATGGGTAAAGTCAAGTCCGTGTGTCCGTCTGTTTCTCTCTCAATTTTAAAGTTATCTAGCTAAAATTTATTATCATAGACGTCTTCCTACAGGCATAAATTCTATGAAAACTGAAAGCCATTTTGAAGTTATTCTAATTCTTCAATGTTACAGATTTATTATATGTAAAATTCATTGAGGTCGGACTATTATATCATATAAGTTTAGCCAAGCAAAGTCAATTCATATAAAGGTCTTAGTTTAAGAACCAAATTTTCATCATACGATTCAAATTAGACCACTATATCAGATCAGATCAAAAAAAGTTTTAGTTTGGGAATGGAGTTTGACTTTGAAGTTATGCAAGGAAGATTTATATAAGCTTTTTTCGCAAAAAGGTTGACAAATTGAGTTGGCACAAAGTCTAAGCAAGACATCTTCTTATGGAACGTTGATATGGTATTTTGCCGTAGAGCGTTTGTTTCTAGAGTACAATATGAAACCATGACCTATAATATGGTTTAAGGTAATTCTACATATGTAATACGAGTATTAGGATAATGAAGAATATGAATATTATCACATATTATCACACACAACTTTTCCATCTCATATGACGATGTTTTGATGTTTTCTCCAACATTTGGCAAGAAATTTTGTATAAATTCTGTAAGTCGATGAATCTACTGGTCTTTACTTTTTTAGTTTTATAGTTTGTTTTCCTAGTTTCTTTTCCTTTGCCTTTGAAAATTGAAAAGAGAATATGTATATTTTCATAGGATAGATCGGCTAAAGAAAATCTTCAATTCTTGAATCATTGTTTTTAAACCCTTTGAGTGGATTCTTTTAAACAAAATTTCTTCAAAAATATAATTTTCAATATATTTGTCTGACTTTCTGGCCACAAATTTAAACTAAAGATTCTGACCATCATCTGAATATTGCCATCAATTAGTTCGTTTTGAAGTGATTGTACTCAAAGAAAGAATAAATCTAAAGTTATTTGAGAATAATTATAATGTCATTGCATTGTTTTCAGAACAAGATATATTTCTTTTCATAATCCTTAACTGCGCGCAGAAAATTCTGGTATTCATCGGCGTGGCAGATACGATGAGCCATGTGTATATAAATATCATTTCGCTTAAGGCACCCTATATTTGTTGGCTTTATGACATTTTCTATTTATGACACTTGATTGACCAAAACTTAACTCGCTCGCTGCTGCTGCTGCTGCTGCTGCCGCTGTTGATCATGATGTTAATGATGATGATCATCCATAAATTTCGGGCTCTATTTCTGTATAGACGAACATTTTATTTATAAATCAGCAATCGCATGGCCGCGCCTGCCAGAGCCACAGTGTCTGCCATAAGTAGGTGCACAGTGGCTGCAATTAAAATCATTGATGGCCAGCCAAAATGGCTGCAATGGCCTGGCCACCTTTACACCATTTTATTTCCAATCTCTACGTCATCGGCTGCTTCAGTGTAAATAATCGTAAACTAAATATGCACCAGAAACAAAGAGATGAAATCAGCATTAACACAAGAAAACTAGTGGAAATTGTTCTTGCTGACGTAAAAGCTGACCATTTAAGTATGTGTGTGAGTGTGTGTGTGTGTGTGTGTGTGTATGTTTGTGTGGACCAATTTCATTTTCATTTACGTTTGCGTTTCATTCACTTTTCGATGACGTACAAAATGCCCGTGGTATCAAGCCCTCCTCCAACACATCGCCACCCCTGCACTGCGGCTGCTTACACATTGGCGCAACCAAATAGACAACCTTGTAAAGTTTTGTGCGTCATTTGCGTCTGTTGTTATTGGTGTTGTTGTTATTGTTATTGTTAGTGTTACAAATATATATTTATACATATAGTTATAAATATATATTTATATATATATCATATATATACGTGAATATTATTACATTTCAGCATTTTTCTCCACAATTTTTCATGCCACTTTCCCTTGGCCATTGTAATTTTATCGCCAGCCGCCGCCGCCGTCGCGTCCTCCATTAATAGCGGCAACGCGTAAAAGTTAAGCCCTACATATTTATAAATATTTGTACATATTGTTTCTTAAGCGTGAGTCATTGCCATATATATATATATATGTATTTCCTTTATTATAATTTCGTATACTTGTAAAATCTGTTTAATGACATGAGTTCTGCGGGTGTAGTCATACAGTCGGAGTGCATCGCATCATCATCATATTTCACCAGAATGCAATATACCAAAACGCTTCACATGAAGCTTACATGGAACTATATACATGTACATATAGTTTTCTGTCAGACTCATTGACATTTACTTTGTTTCTGAGTCAACTGGACTTCTGGAAACTAATTTTGTGTGCAATGTGTTTCTTAATGATTTTGATTTTTCCAAGAAATTCAGTATCAATCTTCAAAAATACCTTAAAATTTGGAATGTGAAAGCTGGCTTTTTTCTTAAAAAATATTATTATATTTTTAGCATTTCTTTTCCAAGAATACGAATATTTCGATAACAATTTGTAATTCATTTAAAGTTAAAAGTTCTTGCTGCAATCATCATATTCATCATATTTCTAAGTAAATTCCCAAGTGGCAGATTTGGTAGATTGACGACAAATATAACCACAATTTTCGTAGGAAATGGGACCGAATGCAAATATGGAGTAAAGTTCTCCGAAATCTAACACACTTTTGCAATTTGCTTTACTTTCGATAATAAGATATAGAAATATAACAATTCAACGAACTTTGCAAAAAAAAAAAAACAAAAAAACTTATTGAATTCGCAATACTTTTCTATTCAAAATCCACAGGCATTATTTTTCAGAAATATCTCTAGTTCATTTTATATGAATTCTGTGCTTAAGAAGTATTTTTCCAAAAGTTTTCCCAGTTTTCATATACATTTTCAATTTAGTTTCTAATAATA
The DNA here is from genome assembly GCA_037043425.1 of Hirtodrosophila duncani. Classification (NCBI taxonomy): domain Eukaryota; kingdom Metazoa; phylum Arthropoda; class Insecta; order Diptera; family Drosophilidae; genus Hirtodrosophila; species Hirtodrosophila duncani. The sequence goes on along the minus strand of JBAMBM010000834.1, from coordinate 129,556 downwards.
TGGTTGAATGAACTGCAACCTCAAATTTTGGAACTAAATTCCCCGGTAAAACTTGGTTTGAAGATGTGAAATTTTGGAACTTGCATCCTTAATAAAGGATATTTCTGCTAATAGTTTGAATGGATGGCCTAAATATCTAATTATATTATTCGATTTTAGTTTCTTTCTTCCGGTTCATCGACTTACAATAATGATTCTTTCCATTGACGAAAAGTTTTATGAATTTAGAAGAAGTACCTTTATAAGGATCGATCGCTCAATCATAAAATCAGTAGATCAACTCTTTTCATATAGCATTTTCAGAATGGTGAATTGGAATTTATCAATTTGTTTTGTACGTTTTACAAAACAACAAATTTTAAATAATTAAGGATCGCTGCTTAAAGTTGTATATCATTCAGGATTGTTGGATATATATTGAATTCCTTCCGAATATCCCATTACTTCGAAAGTTAGGCACTATCAAGCGTAAGAATTCGTTTATATCGCCAATAATTTCCTCACTCAATTTAAAGGTCTTGTTCTTATACAAATAAAAGGAAGTATCATATATATATATATATAGTCGTACATATGCCTATGCCTTGGATTCAATCAACTATGATGCATCCACTCACTCATTCATTTTCCAGCTGAATTCAAGCATGTACCGTATCAAATCGTATCTAATCCATGGTTGAAAATCAAGCGGGCATTCATTAGACTTATTTAGTATACATACATAAATACACACACACACACATTCACACACACACACACTTTTACATATATGGCCATGTGTAGTCTTCTTATTTGTTATAACTATGAATGGCTGTGTTTGTTGTTGTTCCACTTACTTCCGTTTTTACTACACATATATGTATGTGCTTGTGGGTGCATCTACTATGTGCTTGTGTGGGTGTGTGCGTGTGCATGTGTGCTGCTTTTTATATTATGTTGTCGTTGCTTTGGGAATTTTCATTCATTAAATCGAAACACATACAGGCACACATACATATCCACATATGCAGCGATTGCGACGACACACACACATGCACACACTTTCATTTCATTCATAAATTCATCCGCCTCTGCCTCCCCCTCCATGTTGGTCTTCACCCGCGCAGTCTCGTGTCATCGCTCCAACAGCCAGTCTCTGTCTCAGCCTATGCGTTTGTGTTGTTGCTGTTGTTGTTGTTGTTAGTTTATCGCTGCCATCGCCAACGCCATCAACGAGCCATTGAGCGACCGCGCACCGTGGGTTTAGTTCAATTTCAAATCCCCATTTCCATCCCCCCCCAAACGCTTGCTCAACATATAATAGCTCTGTATGTTAGCTTCTATATACAGACTTGCTGACGTTGTTGTTGCTGTTGTTTGTTTTGCTCGTTGCATTTTATAGATTTGCTCTAAATTTCAATGAGTTTCATTGAGCACGCATAACACAACAACAACAACAACAACAATGACAATAACTTTCATACAAATACATGGACGACAAAAAAAGGAAAGAAAAATTGGAAGAAAAAAAAACTGATAAGTTTCATACGTATCCGTATCTCTCTCAATGTTATTGTTGTTGATTTTGGTTTAGCCTCTTCCTGCTGCACATTGTCAAAATCGTTTGCACAAACAAAAAGTATATAAACAATTTCATTTATTTACTTAGAAGGGAGAAGTTGTTTTAGGTTCGGTCAATCGAAGCCAATACAAGCGCCCCACTTCATCCAAACTCTCTCACTCTATATATATATATATATATATATATATATGTATTCAATGAAATACTTTGATCTGAACGATATTTTCATCAGTTACTTAGATTAGTAGCCAAAATATAGCAACAATATTTGCAGAAATAATTCTTAGCTCCAATTAAATATGATATTCAGAATTCACAATGAATATCACACATTCCTGATATATTTGCTTTACAAATTTGAAACGTCTAGAACCAAAATCAAGCAGAGTTTTTGGGATGGCTAAAGTTTCTAAAAGGAAATCCATCTAGTAGCCGTTGCGATTTTCCCTATCGTCTTACTAAGGTACACAAACGAATCTATAAATTCAGGATTAATTTCTCCAAATCTCTAGAGTTCTCCCTAACACTCCCTTATATAGACGTTTCACTGTACGTATCGTATGTACTCTAAGTATGTATGTGCCTTTGACTTCATTTCCATACGGTTTATGAATGAATATGAGCAAAAAAATATGAATGAAACGCACTCATATGCACACACATACATACGCACACTGTCACATATATAGAGTTATACATATATGAATGGTTGGCGACTTTTGTCATCTATATGGTCACAATATTTCCGGCCTTTGCGACTTTGCTATATATGAGGGTTTTCAACTTATTTTTAGCTCAACCAAAGTTCTTCTTTCTCTCTGTCTCTCTATATCTATCTCAGTCTGCCAGTCTGTGTCTGTTCTACTGTTTCGTTTACTTTCCGCTTTATTTTTGGCCCGTCTTGCGCTACTCTGTTTGGCGTCTTTGCGCTCCACTCCACTCCCATACCAATACCATACGCAGTTGCACTTCCTCATTAGGCCAAACGCACAGGAAGTAAGCGGAAATGCTTCAGCTACAACGGCTACGCAGCACCACTTGGAGCCAGAGCCAGAGGCAGAGCCAGGGCACAGGCATTAGTCACTTTTGTTTTCGTTTTTGTTTCCCACTTCCTATGCTCCAGCCCAGACCCCGTCCGGCTGTCCCTTGGGGACCCCAACACACTGCCAGTTTCCGTTGATAAAATGTTGGCCCTGCCTGGCCTGGCCTGGCACTTCTGGCCCCCCTGGCAACCGGAGGCTATTTATGGCGAAAGTGTTGCCCGTCGCTTGTGAGAGGTCAATAGTGCTATGAACTTTAGCTCTTTTGCCTGGGAACGCATCCAAAATAGAGCGGCACATTGTCTGCTAGCAACGGAGACGGTCTGTGGGAGGCGGGGAGTGGGGCGGGGGTGCAGTAGGCTAGCGTGTGATGAAGGGACTGCACAACTTCCGCTTGCGGCTGCTTACGCAAAAAGACGTTAAATTTATGAATATGAATGAAGCAGACGGAGAATGGTGCATGGGGAGCTTGGGAGCAGGCATGCCCACGAGACGATGTCGTTGGTGTCGTCGCACAGCTGCACACAGACGAGGGCTGTCCCAGTAGTACTGGGCCTAATACTGCCAGACAACTTTTGCCACAAGCAACTTTCTTTGAAAATGTAAACTTCTGGGACTGCCCTTGTGCGCAGCTCTGTTGTCGCCTCCACATTGCATTTGTAGTGCTGATTTAGGGGGGCGGCGGTATGGTGGGTGCTGATTGCAGTGGGGGAAAGCCAACTCAAACTGAAAACTAGGCCAAATGTCATTAATACATCAGAGATGGTGATGGCGGTGGCGATGCTGACAAGAGGGAGACCGGCGGGTTTAGGCGACGCCTACGTCTGGTGTTCGGCGTCTCTGTTTGGGAGCTGCTGTTGAACTGCCTACATGGACAACTTTAAGTTGGCAGCCGGCGGCATGGCCACATATCCACATCCGATTGCAGCTACTTTGTGGCATGGAATGTGCTATAATTATGGCCAGGCAACCTCCAACTGTTGTGTGGGCACAAGAAGCAGTGCAGCAGCAAGCCATTTCTGGCCCGGACCCGCTGTGCTGGTCCCAGCTAATGTTTGAAGCTTTCCGCGGCGGTCATAGACATGGACAGGGAGAGGCAGCCTGGAGTTGCATGTGCAGTTATGTACCGTGATGTGGGGGTGCCAGCAGAGTCGCTTGAATGCGCTTTCTTTGGCGTCGGCAATGGCGATGGCGGCGGCGACGACGACGCAGTCGGTTTCGGCGTCCATTGGGCGGCAGTTCGTTAGTGGAGACGCCCGCTGTTGTTGTAGATGCAACTTGATTCTGTAACTCAATGGCAATGGCGGTGTCTCAGCTCAGCTCAGCTGAACACTTGTATGCTAATGCATGCAACATGCAACTGCCGGCATCCGGTAACTGGCACAGTGGGCACATCCGGCTAGCGGAAGCGCAAAACACATGTGGCGAAATTGATATTTTCTTACTATAAGGCCAAAGTTTTCACGATTACTTGACGAATCCTTGATTTCGAGAGCTTTTTGTTTGCAAATTTTGTTCAGATTAAATCTACTAGGGCCTTATAAAAGCGAAATGGATCAGTCAGATATATTGTATACAGACAATCTTTCCAACCCGTGTACTTAAATTGCTGACATTGCCATGCATCCCACTGTGCAGTGATCGTTGCCATGGTCTTCCACTCGACTCATACTGGCACTCGTATACCCATTCGTGTGCTCATTTGTGAGTTTTCATTTCGCAGACTTATCTAAGCCGAACAGCCGCCGGCAATTGCATTCTTTTACCGCTGTCCAACCGCCAACCCCCCTTTTTTGCAACTGCAACTGACGCTGGACTGTTAATTTTTTTTTTCCAATGCCACTGCAACGCCAAATCTCTCATGCATAAAATTGTACACGACATAATTTCCATGAAATGGCTGGGATGGGACCTCGCCATCAACTGGGACTAACTAGACTACGAACTAACCTAACTGGCTGCCTCTTTGGTCTATTGCCTATCACTCTCTATAGCTCTAGCTGTGTCGCCGTCTCTGTTGGCCAGGTTCGCTGCACTTTTTGCCGGCTGGACGATCGCTCAAGTAGAAATTATACATACATATTCGTATGTGCAATTTGTCTAGCAGGGGTCTGGTTTTGCTTAGTATACTCAGCCCGCACCGCCCCTGCTCCTCCGCAGCAGTCTGAAGCTTTAATGGCCGCTCAGTTATATGCACATCACGTGCTCCCTATTAGACGGCATTATTACTGAATGCCAGTTGGTAATCGAGGGTGTAGTGGGTCGGTTATGGCCCCAAAACACACATATGTACTTAAAAGCTTCAATGAAAATGGGGCTATAATCCTCCACGAAGCTGAACCAATTTGCAGTAAAAGAGAACGGGTGTTCCACAACCAAGAAACCAAGAAAGGTTGTATAGAAGACATATGATATAGTAGCTTGATATAGTAGTTGATCCTTTTCTTAAGAACTTTGACCTCGAAGTTGATCAACTTGCAGATGAAAACTTGTCAAAATGAATCCTTCGCCATAAAATATAACTTGTGTGAAATTTTCAGATGTCTAGCTCTTATGGTTTGGTCTGTGCATTGATGCTCAATCAGTCAGTGAAAGAGTCAAAGAGTTTGATATATATAGTAATCGTATCTGGTTTAAGTTTGATCAATTGATGTGGGACTCCTTAGATAACTACAGTCCCGACTTGCTTCTAAATGAAAAACAAATTAGTATGCTATAAGAAGTGTCCGATCCAGAAGAATTAGGCATTTGGTAGTTATAAGAAACACCTGATAAGAATTTCAGTTCTGCAGATTTAAGTAGACGAACATAGCTATATTGAGCCCGAGCCCTCGTACTGCCGTTCGAAAACGTTTCCTGACAAACTGAGTATATCATTTTGTGAATGGTATAACACGAAATATTAAGAGTCTTTGTGGGAGCCCTCGTTCCAATAGCTGATAAAGCACCACAAAATAATTACATTCTGGGTTCCAGTACGTAGCTTGGTTGCACTTCGGAATCGTTGACCATGCAATCACAAATATAAATACAACACACAACCAACAAACAAACAACAAGTAGAGGGGTGCACAGCAATGTTTCCACGTCATAGGTTGGACTCAAGTGTAAGTGTGGGCTTTTAACCGGGTCGCTGATAAGATTTATTAATTATTTTTAGGGTCTTGACGTTGTTCCTATTCCCATTGCTGTTGTTGTAAATTGTAAATGAGTGAGTTCAAAAGTCCAGGGCACCAATTTCTTATATAGCCAGTGTTATTTTGAAACTCTTGTTACAAGGCAAACAAACAAATATTACAATTTCTAGCCAACCATTATGTGTTAAGCATGTGATACCAGAATCAGAATTTGAAGCCAATGGCATCACATGTCTGTTAATAGTTGGCCTTTAAAAGAGGCCTATCATGGCGTGCCGTGGCTCAAATATTTGATAAGCCCTTTTGGCGTTTATTGAGCGCGTGAGCGTATTCGAAGGCAGGTGAGGGTGAGGCACATTGTTAACTTTCGAAATTCCAGAAATTCTTGCGTCAAGTGTCCGCCGCTGCCGTTGAGTCCGCTTATCAAGCCAGCGCGAGCATTTCGAGTGGGCAGCAAAAAAAAAAGTTGTCAATGGGTTGCAATGATACCAATGCAATGATACCTGTTGTGGCGCACACTGTGTCACGTAAATGGGAAGCACATAGGTACAACTGGCGCCTGATAGGAATTAATAATAAATAAATATTTATTTATTTACTAAGCGAAAGGTGCAAGAGTGTCACTACTGTGACTCAGATTTTTCTGCAGTTCCCATTTAAAGTTTAGTTGAAAATATATATAAGTGCAGTTCGTCATACAATACAATTATTATTCTTTTGAAATTTTACACAAACAACAACTTTAGCAAGAAACTCAAAGCCCGTTAATAGTTATCGCGAGGTGATTCTTAGTAGAGCTCAATATAGCATTTTGTCATCCCTTTGCTTTTGCTTTATAACGGATAGAGTTCCCCAGCGGCTAAAAATTTCTAGCTTCTGCGCAAGATCAACCGCTTGCAACTGAAAATTCTTTAGAAAACAAAAGTAGCCTGAGGTCTCACCAGGTTTATAGAAATGTAACCCTCTTTTGAACTTTCCTATCATTTCATTTGCATGGATACTATGGAAACTCTAAAGCACCATTCGATCAGAATTTGTTGTGGCTTCCCCCGCTGCCCATCTCAAACAGTTTGTGTTTGGCTATATACATATATATATATATATATATATATTTAACTATAAATAACACCTATTTTAAGTAGTAAGTGTAATGCCTATGGAATTTCCTATAAATAAGTTCATGACGAAAAAAGAAAATCGTTTCACACTGCCCTCGGTTGTCCGCTCCATGCTCCATCGTGTCGCACCACCCCACCGTTCCCGTCCTCTACACCGTTTTGTCAATGCTTGTTTTTTTCGTTGTAAATGACCTCGTTCACAAAAAGTTCAGAAATTCCATTTACAAACATGTAATTGAACATACACACAGATACACAGATACAGCTACAAAGTCAAACACGTTGGAATTTGCTTTTATACCGTTTCAATGACGATTTGTTTTTACAAATTCATATGTGTGGTATGTGTAAGTTGTTTACGCAAAAGAACGTCATACATACACATACATTCCCCAAGACACGAAAACCACACAAAAAATTTACGTATTACAACATTAACAACAACAGCAACAACAGAAAACAAATAAGCTGAACATACCGAGGCGAGGGCAAGGGCAGGGTATATCAGAATCAACATAGTCGCTTCAAATGCGAACCTCTAAGAAGACGCGCATTCGAATGTTTGTGACAAAAAGCCAAAGACAAAAGTAGCGCAGAGCAGCAGCTACAGATACACGCAGCCATCCACAGATACAGATACTTTTGCTAGGCAGAGTTTGTGCTTGAACATTGCGGCGGGGAGGCATTCAGTTGGTTTTGTGGAATGCCGTTTTGTAAGTTTCTTATTCATGCGACCCAAACATCGTAGTTTAGTTCGGGTTGTTGTGGTTCAGTATCGAAACTTTCGACGACTTTCGAAATGTTGCAAGCACTTCAACTTCTTTTACGAGCTATGTGGCCAGCTCTGACGTCGCCAGCTAGAGACGGACATTAAGCCGGGAACGAATGTAAAGGAAGATATATGAAAACACACATTTTTTTTGAGGTTCCCAGCGCAACAAGGTCGAAACACTTTTGTAGAGGATATGATGTTCTTAACTCACTTTGCTTCTAATTGCCAGATGTAAAACGTGTACTTCAGATGAGACTACATTTGGCTCCTTAGCCCCATTTTCCATATCTTCGCGATAAAGCTAACTTCGGCATTTATTCTATTCGTTTCCACAAGCCCAAGTTATCCTCTCGACAACTAAGCCATACTTATCGAGAAGGTGTGAAAACTGGTCTCACTATACAAATTGACGGTTAATTTTTAAAGCTAGTGAAATCATGAATTCTTGCCTAAGTAGGTCAGCAGCAATATAAGTAACGCTTGTTTGAATTCTGTTTTTGCTCTTTTGGATATTGTACATTCGTAAATTCAGTTACACACGGCAGTCACGAATCGAATCACAATATACACGACCCGTACGCATCTCTACCTAGTGCCGCAGCTCAGCCACCACGACACGAGCAGACCCGAAGTCACAGCGTCGCCAGCGCCAGCGTCGTCGGCCAAACGAAGATCACCGCAAAAGAAAATACATGTTTTCATTCACTAGCGGTACGTACGGACGAGCGCACTTCGTTCAAGGCTCCTTCGCTCGAGTTTGGGTTTTTTTTTATTAACAAGAGTTTCTTCTTTAATTGAATTTAGTTAGCGTGGTGCTGTATGTGAAAATCAAAAACATATGTGCAGCTCTTGATTGGTGTCGAACAATAACTAGTTAGAATTTCAAAATTTCTTTACTCAAATTGCAGTGTCAAGTGCAGTGTGTAAAATATACAAATTTTCAAACTTTAAATGTAAAACTTGATCAATTTGCAAGTAAAACAACGATGCCAAAGTCCTTAATCGTGGCTCCAAAAAAAAAAGAAAAGAAAAACAGCACAACTGAAAGAAGCGACCCAGACAGACTTGGCTACGCCATATAAAACTTGTGCGACTGCATTCCAGAAAGTTCAAATAACGCGGTTTGGAAGTTGGGGAGAGCGAACGGAGTGGTGTGGTGGAGTGTAGAGTCGGGCCAGGGGCAGGCGTGGAAAAATTGATGTTAAAGAACTCAAACTCTCTTGCTGTGTGTGTATGTGTGTTAGTGTAGTCTAGAAGAACTAAGCCAAATAGAACTTGCGCTTCAAAAAAATGTATGAGTTTCAAACTGGTTTTATGTGTTTGTGTCTGTGTTTTTCGCCATTGCCAAAGACTTTGTGTCGTCTATCGTCTTTGTTGGTTTTGGTTCCATTGACATTCAAGGAGCTGCTGCTATCGGTGATTCTAACCTCTAAGCCAGCTTCAACCACATGGGTAAGTTTGGAATTTGGCACCGCACTCACACACATGCATACACAGTTGCAGAGCAACTCACAGTTACAACAGCTCCAATGTACAACAACATCAACGAGACACTCGGCCTCGGCTTGATCTTCGTGGGCAATACGAAGTATGTATTTATTGGCTGGAATTGGATGCTGCGCGCCGCTCCCCTTTGCACTCGTAAGCCTGTGTGTGGCGTCTATTTAGAAATTCAAATTTAAATTTTTTAGTCATGAGTCATAAACCCAAGCAAAGGCCAGAGCGTGGGTTTTTGAGCTTGAAACGAGGCTGAGACTTTGGCTGTGTGTGTTGGCGTTGCTTGATCGTTCTCACACAATAGCATGTTCGCGCTCTCTCTCTTGAAAAAGTTGCATCACTCAGCAGAAAAAGGCACAAACAACAAAAGTCAACCACCAGCATAGAATGCGGCTGCCAGTCAAAAGAACAAGAAAACCGTTTTACATAGCTTGTGAAGAAGCAGTAGAAGAATATGTCGAAAGGGAAGAGCACGAAAACGGGCAAAGCAGGAGACGGGCAAAGGGTACGGATAGCACACACACAAACATACTACACATTAGTTGGCAAAGTGATCCCGTTTTTTGCGGTTCCTGCTCGCCTCATTATGATTGCTGTTGTTGTTGTTTGCTGGCATAAAGTAATGTCAGCAGAAACCAACGCTCTGATCGTTTGTTTAGCGCAGCGATGAGTTATCGATATATATCGATATATATGGCTGCTGGCAGTGCGTGTGTGCAGTTAATGTGGACAGTTACAAATTGAACGCAGCTGCAGAGAGACATGTGCGAGCTTTGGGTGAAGAGACACAAAAAAAATAAAAAAATAGTTGGCCTAATTAAACACATTAAATGTCAATTAAAGTCGAATATTTATAATTTCAAGGCAATGCGTCTAACTAGCCCACAGCCCTTGCTCCCGCTCTCCTGTTCACACACAGCAGACGTTGCCATAAAATGTGCTATAAACAAAAGTAACGGTTAATGCTACGGTCTGCTGAAGTTCGTGTGTGGCTGAAAAAAAGGAAAAAAAATTAAAACTAAAACTATTTTTGTGTATGTTTGTTTGTGCGCTCAATAGAAAGTTTGTGTTAATAAAAAATTGGAAGGCACACACAAAAGAGAAACACCTAAAAAACTAAACACACACACATTAAATATGTGTGTGTCGAAATATAACAACAAAAAGAGTGAATGAAAAAATGTTGACCTAATTTCATGCTGCTGCCAAAAGCCATAGACATCGAGCGAATGGTAGGGACAGGAGGAGGAAAGCGGGAGCAGCAGCAGCAGCCAGTTGCTCTTGTTTATTTAACAGTGGCAGCAGCGACGTGTTGCGACGTCAACAGCGCCGCATACTTTCCCACACAGCTTCCCAAGCGGCGGTCGGTCCGTCCCTGTCCCTGTCCCTTTCCCAATTCCAATGCCCCCATGCCCAAACAGCTGGAACCGACATCTAAATTAATGACTGTTAAATGAAGTTTTGTTGTTGATGTTGTTGTTGTTGGCACGACTCATTCCAATACCTCCAATACGAAATCTGACGGCGCGCCTGCGCAGTGACTATTTCTATACACGCACGGTAAGAGTAGTGCAAAGGGTATATTGTACTTGAGGATAAGGTAAAGGAGGAGTTTCCGGCCCCTACATAAAGATACATACTTTCTTGATCAGGATCAACCAATTTGAAACCAAAATCCCCCCAAAAGCAAATTTTAATTGACTACATTTCAGATGTTCTGCCTTTAAATAATGAACTAATGCTAAGTATGGGTCTCTTATAGTCGGCATATCAACTGTAGCGTTCTCGTTAAGGTGCCGTTAAGGTAAGTTATGCTCGCTGCTACCACCCCTGCTCTCGTTCTCGCTCCTGCTCCCATTGCTTTATATTTAGAAACGCCACCACCACCGCGCCCCTCCAAAACCGTTTGATAAACTCTCCCCCACTTAATATAAGTTGCAGCTGTGATAAGTTTGAAATATTTTACAGCTTTCCTTTTATATTTTTTCAGCGCCACTAATTGTGTTCTATTTTTATTTAAACCCGAAACTGTTAGATTTTTTTTCGTTTTCAGATTCTTTTTCTTTTTTAGTTGCTGTTGCCTTTGTCTTTGTTTGCTTTTTGCGGCGCGCGCGTGTGAAAATATTTAGGCTACGAAAGGTATTTTGTCGTTGTCGTTTCTTTAATTTTTAAGTGTTAACTGGCAGCATATAATTTTTTTTCTTTTTTTCTTTTTTTTCGCCGACTTGACATACATAGTAATTATAGTTATTAAATGTATAGCGAGGCACGCGCATCGAAAAACTGTGAAATATCTTAATATCTATATCTTATCTTCATCATTGTGTTAAACAAAAACAAAATGAAATGTGAAGTTAAACGAAGTTTTTGTTACTTATTTCTGATTTGACTACGAAACCGGTTTTCGATTTGGTTTGACTGTTTTTTATACAAGTGAGATCATTTTGAAAGCTGATTTTGTCAATGAATACCACAATTCCACATTCCGATGGTGTTTTTTTTTTGTCTTTTCTTTTTTTTTTATACATAGTTGTATTAGTTTTTGTTATATATACCGTGTAACAAAGCTTTGAACTAACGCCGCAACCTGATGTGAAGGTGAGTAAAATACTTGGCAGAGCTCCATTGTGAGCAACTTAGAGAAAGAGTCAGTGCCAAGAATGAGATAGAGAGAGAAGGAGAGGGAGAGGCACATACTCTGACAATGTGAAACTGTGACTGCAACTCTCAAGGTAAGTTGGATGTTGGACAAACAAACAGACCAACAAACAAACAACATACCAGGCATTCCAAAGACAACCAAAAACTAGAAAGTTCAGTTGTGTATGTTCAGCTAGACGAAGTCTATATACCCTATAACTGTTGAGTTTGACAGATTCCTTTGGTTCAGAGCTATGCTATTCATAATAGAGTGGAGAAGTACGAATTCAACATATTTTTTACTAAAGAAGTATAATAAAAACAAATCATCTAAGATTGTACTATATTTTGTGGAAACATTTCTTTCAAAGCGAGCTGCAAGATCGCCTAGGCATAATAATACGAGCATCAGTATTATTGTGAAAACTTTGCATCTGCAAGTAAAATATGTCTAGTAATTTTCAAAAAATGTAATTGAAAAATTGAAAACGTTCTGGGTTGAATCAGGTGAGGCCCCGAAAAAATTGTATATCTGGTCAGAACTCACATTAAATATAAACCTCATTATATAATAGTTTAATATAACATTTCATAACTGTACTCTTAGAGTGCTCGTTTAGATGGGCAACGTTTCCAACCACATATATATATTATAGCATAATAACTACCGACCCTCCAAATTTCTTGGCGATTAGCTTAGAATTAAAGGCAAAATCGCTGAAAAAATGTTTTATACATAAAAATGTCACCCCTAAAATATTTATTGCATACTTTTGGAGGAGTATTCTGAATGTGGACTAAGCTTAACACTGATACTTGACATGGTAGATTCAGTAAATACATATATAATGTATGAGATGGTAGATGTTTCGATTTTTTCTTCTATGAATTACAAATATCATGACAAATTTATAATACCCCATGGCAAGTGCATAGAAAGACAAACAAAATATCATGTTGGCATTCGTTTTTATGCTTTGCTTGCTTATTACAAAAGATCCTCCTCCTCTGCTCCCCTGCGCTTGCAATGCGCTTACCCGATAAGCCGAGACCAGGCAGATAAGTTGAGCATATACTCGCAAGTACGCCGATGTACATACTCGTACTCGTACATGTGGCTGATTGACAAATTGTGTCCATAAACGAGTTTTGTGACGGTGGCAATGGCCTCTGCCCTGCCTCTCTTCATTCATGAAATTCCACACTGTCCGAGACACCAAGACTAAAGTGGAGCATTAAAGGAAAAGCCAAGGAAAGCTACGAGTATACAGCTACTATGAAGCGACCAAAAGTCGTGATAAACATATTTACCAATTGATTACACACACACACACACAATTACATATATACTATGTCTTTCATATAGCACATGCCATTGACTCTTAATGAACATAGATACAGAGATCGACCCACCAAGGTGCTAATAAACATAAACATGACCATGCTGAGCTGGCGATGTATTGGGATGGCTTTCTAAATGCTCTGCCAGTCAGCTAATATGGCGATCCGCCTGCAATATACTTATATACGTAGGCAGATTCAAAGTTAATAATTCGTTTTAATTTTTTGGACAGGTCTGGTTAATTTTGGCAAGTCAAAATTTACAAAACTTGTGGAATTATTCAGGTCTACGGTGTACGATTATGAAAATAGTCGATCTTCTTTATGGACCTGGACTCAAGCATCCAAGAATCATAAAGAGCAATTGAAGTACTAAATCATACAGATATAATTCCTGGAAATCTTACTCAAACATGAATTATATCCCCAAATATATTTGTGTTGGTTGTTCCTATAAAGGCAGTGTTCCTAAAAAGGGCATACTAATTTGGTCAGGATATTAACTAGAACAAATACATTTACCTACATACATATATATTTTCCGAAGCCTCGAATACTTGAAAACTACAGATGGAAAGCCATTGTATCGATTGTTTCAGAATGCAAGTAAAATAAATATGTACTTATGCTATTCCTTCTCTTCAGGTTTCCTTGCTTAAATTAGATCACAAAAGGCTATCATATCTAAGTCAGACATTAGAAAGTATAATCTAAATATGAGAAAACTATCTAGTTGTATACCCAAAAGCATTTTCAATTGATCACAAAATGTTGGCATAGTTTCGATATAAATGAAACAATCAAAATATCAACGAAGACAATCAGAAAGTTCCATTGGACTTTCATTCACTGCAATAAAATATCTAAAAATAGACCAGCAAAACGTTGTAAATGGTTAACGAGCCCGTTGAAATAGTTGTCTATAAGAAATTTTCAGCTCGATTCCATGCGATTCGATTTGTGTCAACGGGGCGACGCATTCCGATTCCTGCCTGCTTTTATTATGTATCGATCCGATCGATATGATTTAAAATGCGACACGTATAAGGAGGCGGATACTTACTGGCCATGGCCAAGACCAAGAGAAAGAGTATCAACGATCAAAATACATACATAACAACAACTACATGCACAGACAGCTTGCAGACGCAGACAGATAGATGGACAGACAGACCGCCAGATACACGGCCGTGTGTTGCTGTCTCTGTCTCAGTCTCATGAAATGAAAACATTTCACAATCCCGGATACGCATCGGAATGCGGTTGATGGCACTGACGCGGCCGATAAAAGCTTCAACATTGTAGTCAGAGTTGTGGTCTACGCATACATACAACGCAACGCAACTCACGCAGTTACATTCACAAAGATACAACTTGCATGCACAAGATACAGATACAGATACACAAAGACAGATACAAAAACCCATTGCTAACTCCAGAGTAAACCAATCGTGCTGCATTTTGTCTTTGCACTTTTTCCGTCTAGCATTTCTTTATGCATCATGGTTGATCATGATCAATTGCTGCTAATTCTAAGCTGATTTAAGCGGTAGTTTCAAGAAGATCAAGGTGGAGACTCCTGTAACGGTAGTTTTTTGTCATAACTCCTTTGGACTTCTCGCTATGGAGAGACTTTCCAGCTCGCATCCTTAAAAAACACTGTTCTTCATCCATATTGGGATAGCGATGCACACGACCCCATGATATTCTGCCATGTGGTAATAGACGTAGCTGTTTTGGACATGACTATGAGATTTGAGCGAGTATGATTCAAGATATCAAGAGCCGCGAGGCAGAAAGGTACAGCTTCAAAAGGACGTGGTTTCCACTCAGAAGATTCTGCGGAATTTGTAGGGAAGTTCATGTGCTTTCTACCAACGATCAAATGTTTCGCATTCTGGAATTTTGGCCATTCTATTAAGCAAAAGCAATCCTATCTCGGCAATTGCTTGCCCAGTTTTGTCTTGCAAGTTGAGGGTTTCACATAGCTCCAAAGAGAATATTTAAGAAGGCGCACAATCTCTGTGACTGCTCCATTTAATGTCATAACGCGGCTTCTTGGCAACATGTCTTCAGTTAACATTCAATTTAATTGATACACGAAATAATTGGAAATCATGACCCTCTAGTGCGACACATTAAAAGTAACATTCTGGCCGTTCTCATTTTGAAAGAACTTACGGTTCCATAAACCACACAAACCGTCGACTTGTGAATTTCTGATTAATTCTCCACTCGAAATCAGAGAAAACCCAAACTAACTCTATTTCGCACAAGTCATTCCTAAGACATTTCAGAAGACACTGAGTACACTTCACAAGATGAGCCTGAGGGTCAATGGCATATAGGACATACTCAGCAGAAGGTGACTCACAAGCCAAGATCGGCCATTTGTGAACAAACTCTTAGAAAAAACCGATCTAAAAATAATTCTCGAATACCACAAGATGGTTCAGCCGCAGAAATAAGACTTCTGTTTTAAGGGGAGTTCAGTGGGTTTAGGCTGGCCAAACACAACATCGAACTTATGCTAACACATTATAGCATGATTTAATAGCATCTGTGATGAGTCGTTTTTATGTGATTGATCCTTTAGTTTGAAGGATTCCTCATGCCTCTGCGAATCATTTTCATGTTCAATCTTGCTGCAGTTTAACTTGTATATCGTGTATTTTTTCTAGATCTTCAGTGAAAACAGTTCCTGTTTTCCCTCAATTTTGCAACAGTAGGCAGCCCCTGAGGGGTAACAATCCAGTAAGCAACAATAATAACAACAACAGCAACAAAACTACAACAACAGACAACTAATTAAATTTTCTATGGTGCGAGCATGAATGCGCTTTTGTCGTGCCTTAGCCTTTGCCTACGTCCCTTCGTCTGCGTCTTCAGTCGCTTCACCTCCTTCAGCTCTAGAAGACTTATTAAGTTGCCATTAAGAGGGCCCTTTTTGCTTGTTTTCAGGTAGACATAAAGACAGCCTAAGCGTACGGATCTTTTCATATTCATAAGCACATTTTCACAGCCATCAATAGCTCGTAAAATGTGTGTGAAAATGGGGTGCCGGTTGCCGCAAGAAGCCCTAACCCTGGCCCTTGCCCTAGTAGAGATCTCGTTCAGGGTGGCTGCCTCCGCTTGCCTGTCTCAGTACACGTACACGTACCTAACTTTAGCCCAAAAGGAAGCCTATCCAGCCAGCACACGTGTGCGCTGTTGTGTTATCTTTGTCTTTAGCTCTGGCTCTGTTTTAGGTTTCTATTTCAGTTTCAACTGCCTGTTGCCAGGCAAAGTTTGGGCTTGGACTGACGAGCAGCTTCTAGCTGCCTGTTTGCCTGCCCTTGTGGCTTTTGTCTAAGCTTTTTTTTGTGAAATGAGATCACAGCTGGAAAGTCGAAGCCGCGGCTCTGTGTCTCTGTCAAATTGCGTAAGAAGCAACAACAGCAATAACAACAGTTTGGCTCCTTGTATTTTGTGTGAGAAAAATAAACTTGAACTGCCGCACATGCGCAGCACTTCACTATCTTTATGAGAGTAGATGAATGAATCTGCACTGCAGAAAAATAGACAAACATAAGTTTCGGAATTCGAAGAGAGCCTCGTAATTGTTTATTATAAAAGAAATTTGTATTTCATTTTAAGCAAGAGAGAAAATCCTGAAGCTAGCCTGATCAAAGCTAAAAAGCCCTTGCAGAGGATTTTAAAATGCAGACCGTTAGCGCCCCCTATCGTAAGTTCAGCATACTTTCATACCAAATAAGCAATCATTAGCGACATTAATTGTGAACTCTGCGTACTAAGTTTTCATTCTAAAGCGGTTTTATATGGGAGCTATATGGTATATTGCCCAAATTTTGACGATTTTGGCCTATGGTGAAAACTTCAAATCGAAAAACAAACGGAAAGGCAGACGGACATGGTTATATCGATTAGGGTTGCTATGCTGATCAAGAATATACTATACTATATGGGTTCACAGATTTTTCCTTTTATTCCTCCACTAGATTGGAGTCATAGTAATGTTCAAATACTGGCTGCAAACGTCCAAGCAATCAGCAAACGCTTTGTTTAACCCTCAAAAACGTCTCATTAAATTTTTTCTCTATCTTCGAATGAAAATACTCAAAGGAATCTATTAACTTAAGTATTTACACATTCATTTAACCAAATCATTAGAGATTTTTGTGTTCTTTTTGTAGAGATAAACGGAGATATTACTTTTTATCACTGTATTTGACAATACCACAAAAACTCAATCTTATGTCAGGCTACCTAAAGTGAAAGGACTATTTCTATTCTCTCTCTCGCAAAAACAATTATATAATTGAAACAAGAGATGAAGGCTAACTTCGGGTACCCGAACCTTACCTACCTTTGCAGAAATATGTACTTAAATAAGGAAGGATACTCTTGCAGCGCGATCCCAATCAAATTTTTCAAGGGACGTGTAGGCTTCTGACAAATATGCGGAAGTGGCTATATCGATTCGGTTTGTCACGCTGATCAATAATATTTATACTTTATAGGGTCGGGGATGCTCGCTTCTATGAGTGACAAAATTGTAATACCCTCGGCAAAGGTATAAATATAATTCTTGGGAATTACATGTTCTAAAACTAGAAAGTTCTAAGAAATGTCATAATTTTTCATACCCTGAAGTTTCATCTGAAATCTAGAAAGCTTTTGAAAGTTTTTTCGTGCTTCTTAGCAGTTTTTCCTCTGTTTGGTTTGAATCGTCGACTTTGATCATATATCTTCTGCGGGGCATTGTTTTGATTAAAAAGTTGGAGCAAGAGATGAAAGTATTACATATATGGTCACTATGGGAGAGTTTGAGAAACTATTTCCATCGAATTTCCTAACACCTAAGACTGTATTTCACAACTGAAGGGCTTGACATTAGTAACCTAAACACCAATAGATGATACGAGTCAACAATCCCCCCGAAATCAAGTACAGTCAGCTGCGGCCGAAATAACGGAAGCCGGCGGACTTCTAAAGCATTTAAACTGGCTGGTTGTGCAGTGGTAGTACATAGTTATATTCCTGTAGATTATGTTGTGATTGAAGAACTTTTCCTATAAGACGGCAAGTTACTCTGAGAGTATTTAGAAAAGTATTCTGGAATCAGGAAATGTTCAACATAATAATGACAGCTCGATGATGTCGTGCATTTTGTGGATTTTTGAGTTAACTTCTCTAGCTTCAACTGCAGCAGTTTCACTAACAAAGCTACTTCGCCAGAAGTGAGCCCTATCTCTGAACATTTGAAAATGCCTTAGCGATCTCAATTCTATAAACATTTACTTCTTTTTTGTAAGTGTATAAGGCCTGCCTCTGTTGTAGTACTCATAGCCAGGGCATACATAAATAATGTTCGTCGTAGTTTAGATAATTGGCTAATTATATATGCGCCATATTTGGTGCGTTATGAATTTCATTTCTTTCATTTCATATCTTTAATTTAGAAATTGAAAACTTTTGTAAAAGCAATTGAAATTGAGTACTGACAGACCGATCCGGAGACCGACTATATGCGGGTCTTCCCATCGAATACACACTGCTAGTGCCAGCCAACTCCCTTCCATCTAAACATGCTCGCACTCGCACATGCGCTCGCACTCCGTATTCCTTGGGCAAAAAGTGTATGAAATGTAAATTGCTTAATTTGTGTGCTGCCTGCTTGCCCGCCTGGCTGCTTTTGATAAACATTATGGCGACCCAGGGAACCGCAGCCATGTAAAAACTTACACCACTTTCACCCATACATCGTTTTTCCCCATTTCAACTGCTCTCTCACACTCGCACTCACTCGCATCGGAATCAAATTGAAGTGCTTGGCATTATCGCTTCGGCCGAGACCACGGGCTTGAGGGCATTGGCAGTGGTAGTTGGACAGAGGGTGATCAAACGACCGCTTTTTGCCTGATTACCACCGGGCAACGGGGCAACGGAGAGGGGGGAACATACATATTTAGGTTTTGAAACTGTTGAATCGGTGAATGACAACCGAAATTAAACACACAATGGAATATAAATAAATATGTACATTTAATATTAAGCTAGAATTCCAAAAGCTGCTCTTCCATGAGATGTGAGCTGTGAGTTATTGCAGTGGCGTAGTTAGTTATTAAGCCCTCAGGGGGGGAGGGGTTACTTAATTTGTTGGTGACTGTAAGGTCTTGCTTCTTGTTCAGATCTTAAGAATTAGTTTAGATCATCATTTAGAAGCTAAATCTATTGTTCAAAGATCGGCCAGTATATACAAAATTTCACTGCAAAATGAGAGATAAATGAATAAACCGAACGGTCGTACACTCAGATATTATAGATTATATATATGCCCAGATGTTAACTGATTGAAGAACTTCTTTAAATGTAATCCATAGTGTCCCAAAGTGTCCCGTAGCAGCCGATCCGATTTGATCATATTAGAGCAAATTATTTCAGAAAGCAGAATGGATAAATCCATAAACCTTTCAACAAAATTCTTCTTCGTTAATTAACAAATTTTCACAGAAGTTGAACTGTTAACTGGTCTTTTCCATTGCTCTTTTCGTTTTGATTGAAGTCCTTTGCTAATTTTGTTATTATATTTGGATTATCAATGAGGATTAAGAGATTATAAAGATGTTTCTTTCTGGTGGAGAAAATCGTAAGGATTTATGTTTATCTCTATATATATTATACTCTTTCTCCTGACTGATTGGGGGACAATGAAGAGCTTAAACGGTGACAGCTAGAAGGCGTTGGCCGAAATGGAAAGAAATTGGGCAGAAACTTCTAAGGTAAGAAGTCGCGTCTGGTTGCCCCTCTTGCGAATTCTAACCATGGCTTACCTCTGGCCTTCTCATAATAATGAGCATAGCTGTGAGTATGAGTATACTATATGTATTAAATCGGGCATATGTGTGCATATATATATGTATGCATTGCTCGATTCTTATGTTGTATACGATTTCAATTCATAAATCCGGCGAGCGAGCTGATAATTTTGATGCCGTAACGTCGTCTTTTCATACATACACACAAACATACAAACATCAATATATACATACATACATATACACGCAGCTTAAGTGTTATTGTATGTATATGGTATATATACACAGATTCAGATTGTATTATATATGCATAACTGTAAGCATGACAACCGTCCAGTACTTTCGTTTCTGTCTCTCTGTCTCTTTGACTCTGACAGTGCAAATTAATGTCGCGCATAAAAATTTTTGCAGGCCCATGGACAGGGCAGAGCTGTGGCAGACGCGCAGACCAGCGATCAGAATCGTCTCGCACGAAGACGGAAGTTCAACTACTAACTCATTTCCGGTTTTGTATATTTGTATATACTAGAAGACATATTCATACATACATACACACATACATACATACATACGTATATACAAGTATGCATGCACATATTTGTACAAAACATGCATATATGTATGCATGTATGTATGGATGTATGTAATATATTTGGCCTGGCCTGCCATTAAAAGTCGTCTCAACACACTCTCTCAATGAATGCCTGCTGTGTTTGACTGGCTGCTTGTGTTTGTACTTGTATCTAGTACAAAATTCTGGGTATGCATATATATATATATATATATATATGTATTTTAGGGTGGCCAAATTTTATAGGTACCCCTCAAGTTAGGAAAATCTTTTGGAAAATCCTGTTGCTCTCCTTCAAATTTGCTTTCAAAAGAAGTTCAATTTATTATTGCATTGCATATAAAACTGTTAACTATATAACTCTGAGAGTCTTCGGACAGAGTTTCGCATATGGGTTAAAGTGCGAAACTGACCTTTGGTTCAGGGTTCGAATACTGATTTAACTCCAGAGTGCAAGAGCAAAACATATACCCAACCACCAATTCGATAAAAGATTTGTTACATTTATTATATTCGGTTCTGATTCAGCTTCCCCTGATTCGGTTTATGGTGGTTCACAGTCGAAAAAATCGGATGTCCGGTTTCGGGTTGAGCCGGGTTGCCTGCTGTATTTCATTCAATGTTCCTTCTTTCCATAGAGATCAAAACTTCTTTTCCAGACACTTCACAATTCGAAAACTCTGGGAGTGTTTATAAGCCTTGAGTTTCGTGAACAAATTCTAGCCCCTTCTCCTGCCTGTGCGGAATGGTGGCACCATAAATATAGTCCAGCGTTTCTTCGCCTTTTTGCAAGCCTTTCAAAATATGGGAGTTTTATAGGCTAATATAAGCATTATATTAATTAAGCATTCTCCTATATTACTTGATAGGAAACAAGAAAAGATCGAAATGTGCTAAAAATTCAAAGCCAAAGTAATGCTATATTCTTAACCTTATTGCACACAAGTGATTTCTTCCAGCGCCTTGATGGAAAATCACTTTCTAAGTTAGCTGTTCGCATTCAGCTAGATATCTATTATTCTGCCGATCCACAACGATCACCACATATCCTTTGTACTTTCCATCGCCTTGCTTCAATCCCTACTTAATCTCGGGGGTGAAACGTTGCAGAAATAGTTCATGAAGCGATAAGGCAAACTTCAGGATGGCAATGGAAATGGTTCGGAAATGTAAAAACGAACTTAACGAATGTTTTGTGGACAAAAATGCGATACACATTCACATTTGCAAAGTGTGATATTCCTCAACGAAACTTTAACTTTACTACAGTAGATAATATCTTGGTAGTTTTTCGGACCTATTGGCGATTATTTTACCACTTTTACTCTTGCTAAACTTTCCGAAACTATATAACAAACGAGGGCGCATTTCACCGAATCTAATCAATGGAAGTTCGCAGTTCTGGAGATAACATATTTGATCAAACTCTGTTCGAATTTTTCCACAAATGGACACCCTAAATACCATACTTTATATGAATGAATGACGCCTGGCTATGGGAATGGATGGCAGAGAAATACGAGTACTTTATAGTACACGTTTATGTACAATATGAATGGGATGTCTATGTGTCTATGTGTGTGTGTGTGTGTGTGTGCGTAGCCCTCTGCTGCGCAAATACATTCTTAATTAAGTTGTAAATGAAACATAAAAAAGCTCTAATTACGTCGTAGTCGCGCATAGTTTTCCTTTGCTGCTTTTCACACACAACTACAAACACACACGCACGCACGTAGATTTCAAACTTTTTTTTTGTCGTATTTAGTACATGCACTTCCGCTTATCACTAAAGATTACTTGAAAGGAATTTGGGTCAACAGCAAACACAAGAAACAAACAACAACTACGCCAACAATGACAACAAACATGCGCATGCAATAGAGAGCCCGATCCCCAACCTCAACCCCCGACGGCAATGGCAGCGTTGAAGTGCGCTGATTTTTGCCGTTTGTTGCGTTGTCCTAAAAAAGGAAATGCCTCTTTAGAATGAGAGAGAGATCGTATGCGTATGCCGGTGTATTGGCTATGGCTTGGTATATTATTTATGTCAGAGTTAAGCTTGAAAAGCCTTAGACCGTGTGCGCACAGCGAGAGTACACCGCTTGTAATGAAAGCATCTTGCTTTCACTAGCATATTCACCTGTGAGGTAAATATTGTTTGCCCATCTCAACCAATGCAGTTGCATTTATCATAAGCTGCTGACGAGCTGAAGTAACTTGGAGAAGTGAGCAGGGAAGTTCCTAAATCTTCCAGGATTCTTCTGGCGGTGGGGAATTCCACATTTAATGCAATTCTGGTATAAGTGGAGGTTTATTATATACTTTATTCTCAGACTGAGAATTCTGAGCTGAATTTTCAGTTAAAGCTGTTCTCAAAGTGCGCGCCGCTAAAGAGTTCAAGTTGACAAAGATTGAAAGCACAGGAAGTAGCAGAAGCAGTTATATTTCATTTAATTTTATTGCTGTAAATTGATTGACTTTAAATGTAAATTAAATGAATTGCATTCATTTGTGGCCTCCTCCTGATCTAGCTCATACTACAGTTATTTCTTACATTATGATTTGCTTTCTTATCACGTTTTCAAATTGCATTGCAATGCTGTCGACTTATCGATTAGCAATTGTGCCTGCAATTGTGGTTGCTGTACTAGCTAGTACCACTGGCGCCCTCTACATTTCAAATTGATTTTGGTGAGTGAGAAATTCACCAAGTTGGTGAGTAAGTAGTCATGTTGAAAACCGAAATAGTCAATGTTCAGAAACCAATTGGCAATTATTTGAATTTGCAACGGCTCCGGAGGTAATTCAGGCATATAGAAAGTGTTTATCCTGTGTATATATCATGTACACAAAAAGGCTGTTCAGCAATTCTACCTCCGATGCAGGTTATGGGTACTCCGACCCTTTCATTGCCAACTTAATGTTGTTATCAATGCCTCCAAATATGTACTTTTAAGTTGGCTAAGAGACAACTGGCAGACTGCCTTTGGATTAGCTGCACCAATGCTTTTATGTGCTCGCTTTAAAGCCAATCGCAAAAAATAGATTTCAATCTTTTTTCTGTGTTGTGGAACTCCATTTCGCATTCGTTATTTCGGGCGTCCAGATATTATTTGTGTGTCTCTACAATATTTTATAAAAAAAAAACTGGACTTACAGCAGAAAGAAGTCTAAACAATTTCATTTCGGTAGCTCTAAAACTGAGAGACTAGTTTCGCATAGAAACAGAAGGACAGATGGACATGGCTATATCGACTCGGCTTGTCATGCCGATACTTTATGGGGTTGGAAATGATTCCATCAATGTGTCCTACAAATGTCGTGGCTACATTATAATAAACTCTGCAAGGGCAATCGGATAAACGTGGCCCGCTAAATATGAAATTTACGTTATTAAACCATTCACATAATATTTTGATGTTATATTAATTTTGGTCAGAAAGTTTGCAACGCATAGAAGTAATATATATTGTTGATAAGTTCGCTAAGGGGAGTCCATAAAACCATGTTCGTCTGTCGGTCTGTTTTAACCCCAAGATCTCAGCAGTCTTTAGAGCTACAGAGCTGAAATTCTTAACATATATCTGCAGACCGGTGAAGTTTGAGAATCATTCGGATTTAGATTGGATTCAGTTTGGATAACAATATAATTTAGCTGTCATAGAACCGATTGTTGCAAATGAGAAACGAAGACAGCCATGAAGTTATTTCAAGTACTTTAATAAGTTTCCTAAAAATTACGAAGGGAATTATCAATTTGAAAGCCAAATTGTAAGCGTTTTGGACCCTCCAACACTCCTTTACAACCATGTTTACTATAGCAAATGTGCCACTAACTTAAGAGAGAGCAATGCACTGGAATAACAAAAAACAACGCAAAAACTAATCCCAGCATCGCCAGGACTTCCGATGTAGGGAACGGAATACAGTAGCCCTCTCACGAGTTAAAGACGACCCGATTGTTCAAGAAGTAAAACAATTTCTAAATACTGCTGATCACTTTACCTGCCAAATGAGCCCTTCAAATCGTTGTGTGGTAAGGGAACGGGGTAAAGAAGTAATTGGGAAAATACTGCTGGCCATTCTTCTCGCCGAATGAACAAAATAAGTTCAAAACATGTTAAGTTAAGTTTCGACAAGCCGAAGCTAACCTTCCCTTCTTGTACTCTTTTCTACATTTATTTAAACCAACATATTCAACGAACCTTCGCATTGGCATTGATTCTACTTACTTAGCCTTATTTTACCCTAATTTTCGTGCACTAATTCGGTAGTTTTTCGCATACTTAGTTTCACTTATGCCATTTACATTGGCAGTTTTTGTTTCCATTTTTTTGTTCAAATTTTGCGACAGTCGTCGCAGTTAAGAGGATTATAGACAGCGACAAAAGAAATTGTTTTTTGTTAAGGCCGCTGCTGTCAATTTATTGAAAAATCGCAATTGCAATTCCTCTATTTTCGAATCAACTGGCTTTTGGGGTATTTTCATTGTATTTTGTGCAACCGTTTCGTTCCTTTTTTTCATTTTTCTGTCTGTTTAAGCATTGCCTGCGTCCTCACACATACATATAAGCCCATATATTCATTTATATATCCACGTGTCAGAGTTCGTCTGATCGGGGTTGGCTTCGCTTATTAATGGGTTCAGTTAATGTGTCACAACCCCTTCATCGACTGTCCCCTTAGACCTCTGATCTTTGAAAAAAAAAAAATTAAATTTTCCTTTATTTTTTTACTCAAAATTTCGCAAACTTTTTTCACAAAACGCACAAAAAATAAATCGTAATTTATGAATTTCGCACGGACATGTGACAGTTGGTTGCTGATCCTTTATTTACACAAAGCGCGGCGGCATTTGCGTGACCCTTTTTACCCCTGCTGCTGCTGCTGCAACCCCCGACCATCCTGCTTCATTTTTTTTTGGTGCAAAATGTGAAAAAAATTTAGACTATTTCGCTTGGAAAATTCGCATTATCCATAGAAAATTGCAAGTTTATAATGCGAAAAGGGTTACAGGGTTGAGGCTCAGGCGGCACGGCAACCCTTTCGATCGTGGACATTTTCATTGCAGTTGATTTCGGGTTGCTTTTGTTCAACTTTTAGCAAATGCTCAAAAGTAATTTGGTGACCCTTCCATTTCCATTTCTATTTTTTTTTTTTTTGGGTGAAAATTGTAGACATTTTCAACGAAAAATGCTGGAACATTTGGATTCACCCCCATTTCACGTTCAATGCACCGTAGAGAAAGGGTTAAGGGCGCTCAATTTGTGCAACAATGTCAGAGAAGGCATCCCAAGCGCAATCCCTACTCAAGCCAAGCCACACATACGAATAGTTCTCATATTGTAGAAAACTATAAAACTTATTTCTTGTATACCCAAACCCATGCATGCCCGCTTCCCTATGACATTTTGGGGCACACGCTTCGCACGCGTGTGGATTTCACATTAAAAAAAAAAAGCAGCTGCCATCAATGAACGGACAGGGACAGGCTTTGGAGAGGAGGGAACGTGGCAGACGATTTTTAAAACATAAACGACCCATACAATATATATACACAACTTCCATGCGTATCTACTTTTTTTAGTGTTTGTGTTTGCTTATTCGATTTTTAGATTTTATTGGCAGACGCGTGTGCAGTGTTTGTGCAGCGCTTAGGGAGGGGCCTTTGGGTGTTAAAGATAAGAAAAATTGTTGGGTTTTGCTTGTTTTTGTGTAAAAAGTTGACACTTTTAACGTTTATTCTTTTACTTTTGTGCTGGTGCTGCAAATCAAATTGACTGTGTAAAATATGAGGTTTGGAGTCAAGGCACGTGCCTTAAGGAATTGTCATTGTCATATATGTATATATGCTGGCTTCTCTCAGAATGATATTAGTATAGAGAAAGCTTTGCATGTGAAGTCAGAAAATGCTGTTAGGGTCTAGTTAGGGAACAGTTTGATACGCTGTTCTGACAAATATTTTGTGTATTTATGTTATTCTGAACTGTTATAGTTGGGCCTTTGTAGTGTCCAAATATATGTCCAAAATATGTCCAAATCGTCAAGATCGGAGCAAAATATATCATATAAATGCCATATAAACGAATATTTAAGAATGAAAAGTTAGTTTCTTTATCCTAATGAAACCATATTGGGTATGCATGCTTTGTAGAAACCTCTACCCCTGCTGCTAGACATTTTTGAACAGAATCTGATTACTATTTCATCTGTTATAGAACATGCTATATCAAAAAAATGCATAGTAAGTATGAAAAACTTCTTTGTTTTTGATCTATATTGACCAGCAGACCAGTTGAACAACGCCAAGTTAGAATTGAAGCCGGTTGTGTTGGCACTGTTCGAGCCAGGCGAGCACGCCACTTAAATTTTATATCTGAGTACGTTCCATGCCGAAATTCTCTTGCAGTTTATTTCCCTCACAATTTATAAATAAAATTCCTAAATAAATGGTTTATTTTCCTTATCCCTTCTTGTAGTTCATCATCGTTTAGATCTTGATCTAAAGAATCAAACTTATATCTATATATAATTCCAGAATAATTCAGTCAAAACTTCAGTCAAAAACATACCTCATTTAGTCAAAAATGTACATAGATTGTTGGTGTAGATTTTCCAAGGAAATGATCTACATATTTGTATAATCAAAAGAATGCCATATCCCTTGCATTCTTCCAGTTTTCCCCGAATATTCAAGTGTCTCCTCGTGGCTGGCATCTTCAAGATAAAAATGTATAACATAAAGTGGGTATTGGGTTAAGTTTTTGGGCCAATTGGCTTCGTCTCATTTTCTATTTTACTTAAATAATATAAACCCACAAGGGCTGACCACACACATAGACATAACAAACACACATACAGTTACACATAAGCTGCTTACGCACTCCAGAGTGTCTGCTTGTGTGTGTGCGTGTGATAGTGCATAAAATTTATTGGCGCGTTGGGGCGGCCCAAGTTGGCCGAAATAATGCTGAGGGGTTTAGCTGTGTGCCTGAAGGGATAAGGGCCAGGGAAGTTGTGGTAAGAGTTTTGGGCTGTTGCTGTCAAGTTTCGTAATGTTGTTGTTGTTGTTGTTGCTTTTTTTGGACGAGGCTTTTATAATTTTATGCCATTTCTTTCAATATTTATTTTGTTATTATGTTTTTGTAATGAGTCCAAGTTGTCGATGTTGTTGGCTGTGTTGTTGTCAACATAGCAGTGGCGACGACGACAACAATAACAACAACACGACCAACAACAGCAGCGACAAAAGCAACAATGTCTGCTTCGTTGAAATGAGGACAAAATTGTTAGAGGATGACGTTGAAATTGGAAAAATTGTATCAATAGATTGTAGTCTGTGTTTGTGGGTGTGGGTGTGGGTGTGTATGTGTATGTGTGTGTGTTGGGCATTGCCATGGAAAATTTAGCCTGGCACATAAATTAATTAATTTTGTTTTTGTCATTGTATCCAAAAATTTTCTTTGTTGTTGATGATGATGATGCGCTGTCGAAGTCAATGCGACTTACAAAAATTGGTAGATTGCTAGTTTGTTATAAGTCTAAAGTTACGCCCACTTTTATTGATTTGCCATAATGAGCTGATTTTTTTTCTACATGAAATCCTCGAAGTCGTTTCCTCCATAGGACCAATGTAAGTCCTAGTCGAGCCATTGAATTTCATTGCAAAATCATGCCTGAAGCAAAACAAGCAAAAAACGTAGCATACATTCGGGGTGAGAAGACAAAAAAAATATTCGTTTCGCCAGAGCCCTTGATTGCCACCCAAAATATACAAACAAAAATCCCACTCACATACATTTTGTGCGTATGTATAAATGTATGTGTATACAGTAAGACTTCGCAAGCAACAACGTTGTGGTAAAGTATTTCTTTTATTAAGTTATTCAAGACAAGAATTCTCAAATGTGAATACGGAAGATGACTTTTGTTTTCGATATATAATTTGATAGGGACAGCTGCCAGATCTTAAGCTCGTTAGCTCTAGAAATTGAAAAGTCATACAGCGATGAAACTATAAATATATGTAAGTTGAGAGCCAGCGACAGGTGTCCTGGATCAACGAAGAGATCTGCTACATCGCTTGGCTGTAGATCACCTGGAATGAACAGAATGACTTAAGAAATTTCATAATTTCAGAGACCTTTTTTGAAAGTGCATATTTACTCCCGAACTTCCCGTTTTCTATATACTAATTTGTTATTTGTGTTAATCACATTTTTCTAAATAGTCATCTGAACAATATGTCAATTTTCAATTTTTGAAATTTCTTAAACCAAAGAAATAAGATTGAAAACAAAACTACAAACTGAGATATGAGATCATTTGTAGGATCCTAATTCTTGTGAATGCCAACAGAAATACATTGAGCTGTTGAAATGAAAAGAACACTAATGCAAAAATAGTTTTAGCAGACTTATCCTTAGCAGATTTTATTCTTGCATGTGTCTGGAAGTATAATTAACAGAAATAGAAATTAATGATGTGACTTTTCAATTGTCTTTCCTTATTATCTAATATACATATGTGTATATATTCGTGGCTTACGAGGAATTTTATGTATGATTGATATATGAAGACGTCATCCGACTAATTGGATGTTCTAATTGCAGAATTTGATGTTATTAATACAAAGTTATGTAGTCGTTTCGCTTCCACTCTGGCAGGGTAGTATGGAAGGAGATTGCTAGGCTGCTGGGATAATGATAATAGTGGCTTGTCTCTTTAGCTGCTTGTTATACCCTGTACATATGGTACAAGGGTATATTAAAGTGGTGACAATGTCCGTCTGTCTGTCCGGATGTATGAAAGTCTAGATACTGGAAAATATGAAAGATAGCGACTTCAAATTTGGATTTTTATATTCAATATATATGTGGCCACATCAAGTTGATTTTATTTTTTCTTATGCCCACTTTTTAGGGTGGCCCCATACAAACCCACCGGCTTCTTCAGTGTTTTTATGTCATAGCTGTTTTGTTTTTCATTAGAAGTTAACCAAATTTGGAGTTTATATGTCCTAGAATAATCTACGTCAAGTAACCAAGTTTGATCTGGATCGGGCAACTATATCATACAGCCTCCTTAAAACTGATATTCTCGAAATGGACACAAAATCATCCACATCGGAGCAAACGTCATTTAGTTCCCCAGTCCGCTGACCAAAGTTGATCAAAATCATTTGACATGAATGCTCGACTGTTGCGCTGTTACTGGTTTTTACTGAATTTACAAATACTAGTTCATTTTACAGAACAAGCTTCAATAGTTCAACTTTTATCTACAAACTTATCCCTCACTTAACTTATAGATTTCATAGTTCATATAGTTAGAAGCTCTTTAAGTTCGCTGTTCATTGAAAGAGCTTACAACTATAGAAGCTATGAATGAAGTTCATCGTTCATTTGAAGTTAAACTGCTAATATAGAGCTCAATAAAACACAAATATTGTATTCCAAAATAATAGAAAAAATCGCCTTAAAGAAGTTCTACTATAGCATTTTTTTGTACAGCTGATCATCTTGTTGTTGCCGTTCTGGCGGCCCTTGGTTTTGGTTGACAGTCGTGGGGCAGTCGTCAGTCTTGACATTTCGATGTTATGCGTTAGCTGTTGCCTTTAATACATATTTCAATTTATTATCAGTTGTCCTGACAACGCGTTTTTAATTAAGCGCTCGTGTATGGACCGTGTTTGTGCCCGTAAGAAGCTCATATTTATGGCTATAAATAATTTGCTTTGCCACCCACAAAGTATTCAACTTTAATTTGAAAAGCGATAAATAACAAATGCGCAGCCCAAACCTATTGTCCAATCAAACATACACACACACACACACACACACACACATATACACAGCCATTTTGAAAGCAGTGAAGCAAAAACTACAATAAGTACGCATCCTGGAACTGGAGCTGGGGCCGTAAAATGAGAGTGAAACGATAGCGTAGAAAGTGCAAAAAGTGCTGAAAGCAGAAAAGTACAAATTGCCAAGAAAGAGTAGGCAAGCCAAAAACCCGAAAAACCAAAGTCCAAAATGAAAGCCAAGTAGAAAAAATTACATACTCGCACATACATAAGTTAGAAGGAGGACTGCCAGTTGCTGGACGACTCTAAGGATACTGTGTGTACTCAGTTCTTATTAGAAGGAGTCCTTGGTAACAAAACATTGTCTAAGAGAAGAGAGTCACGGCAAGGTAAGGGAGTTCAATGGGATATTCGGCTGCAAGACTTTGACCTAATAAGATTTTCTACGTGAATTTGAGCTGACTTAGCGATCTATTAAACGAAAGCAGATCTAATATAAGAAGCGTAACTAGTCTACACTCTCTGCTTAGGTATTTCATGTGGTTTATTGCCCCTGCTAAAGTCTAGCTGCACATATCGGTGGACTTGTTGTGCAACACTTTAAAGTATGATAGGTATAGTGATCCAAACGAGTACAGTTCAGGAGCTGTAGGGCGATTCCAGAGTGCCCAGAGATTCGGTCAAACCTTAAACTGTTTCTCCTGTGGTCATTCTATCTGGATGTTATGAACACTCTGAATGGCTTTTGATATTGCATAGCCAAATCTCTTACCAGTACTCTTACCTCCTTCATACCTCTTATACGTACCCCTAGAATCAATGTTCACAACAGCATTTCCTCAAGATCCCCATATACTCCTTCATGCTTTGAGTATAGAGTATAAAAAAAAAGTTCAATTTACTACTTTTCACTTTAGCATACATTTCGTCCTGCCCGCCGCCGCTTCCCGCCTTCCATAAACAACACAACACACACACACACCCACACACATACAAACCTACTTAATACAAAACACACGCACACAACAAGAAGTACTATAAGCTATATACATATAACCACCCCACCCCCACCCTCACATTCTCAGCATCCTCATACGCAGCTGACTGAAATTGGAGAAGGCTCAGGGCAGGACCAAGGACCGCTCCCCATCCTAAAACTTTGCCTTTTGCCTTTGCGTTAAATTTTTCTTCTTTTTATTTTGGAATTTTTCGATAGCCACACCATCGCACATACACACACACACACACACACTTACGCACAAATTGCCAGCGCACACACATAATACATACGCAGGCGAGTGAAGCCTCAAGCACGAGCTACTAATTTTCTTTTAAGGTCAAGCTGGCATAAAATAAAAAAAAAACTTTCCTTTTGTATGTGTGTGTGTGTGTGTGTGTGTGTGTGTGTGAGTTTGTGTGTACGAGTGTGTTGATGAAAATTACAATTTTCTTCTTATTTTTCGCTCAACTTTCATACAAAATGTTGCCATCTTGTTGCTTGCTTCCTGTAGCTTGCCTTCAATGCTGTCCTTCAGAAGTTCCCCCTCCCCCCCCCCCACCTTCTTAAATCCATATATGCACATACATGTATGTAAGTACACATGGGGTGATGGTGATGTGTGTGTGTGTGTGTGTTTGAAATAAGTTGGGCCCCCGCCTGCTTAAACAGAGTCCTGGACTCAGACTCATCAACAGCCAGCAGCCGCAACCCCCGCCGTAACACTCTCACTACTTGTACGCTCGCTGTGTATTGAATGGATACAATCAAATTGAAAAGGAAAAACCAAAAAAAAAAAAAAAACAGAAAAATCTCAAAACACAGCTAACTAAAATCGCTGTTTAGCTCGATGGCTTCAATTCGAGTTTTTGGCACATGAAAAGCACAAATTGTGTGTTTCAGCATGATATTTATGAATCTTTAAGTTAAGATTTGAAAGTTAATGTTTTAGAGTATAAAATAAGTTTGTTTCTTTGGATTTTTAGAAAATATTCATCAAAAAGTTGCCTTATTTCCAGATAAATCTACACCAGAATGTCAACCATTTGTTTCTTGTTTAAATTCCTTTGGAAGCTTAGCCTAAATTAAGGAAAAATATATATATGACTATGGATTTAGATATTTAAATACTGAATTACAACAAAAAATTGTTTTATTGCTTTAAAAAAATGTTTCTAACATATGGAAATTACAGTTTTGTCCTTAGACAGGGCTGTCTTAATGCTGTTGCTAGAACGATGGCTTCCAGTTCTGTTCTTTATTTCCTTTGTAGGCGCTTGACTTTCGAATGAAAGTTTTGATCGATCCAGTTGATACTAAATTAAGTCCTACAGAAATCTTAAAGAACTTATTAGAAATATAAAAAGCCGCATTAGTCTGATTTGATAAAATCATTTATTGACTTACACTTTCCACCAGCTGTCGTCTCAATGGCTTGTACTCTGTCTTCATTCGAGATACTTGATGAGGAGCAGCTTCAACATATATTTCATATATATTTTCGCTTGTTTTCATAAGTCAGGATATAAGTTTCGTAAACAATCTGTTTTAATTTCTATTTCGATCGTAACAATCATGGTGCTATGTGTATTACGTAAGTATATAAATGTATAACAGACTTTGTTCTCATCATTTTGCATAAAGAAAAATAAAAATTTCTGTAATTAAATCCAATTCAAGATGTCTGTGCTGGAAACCCTCTCGGTATGGTTTCAGCATCACCATCTCTGCATGGCGTTCCTCTCTGTGGCTTTCACTCTGATTACGGGTTTTGTGCATCTCAATTATCTGATCTATGAGCGTGATCTGGTGTACTGGTACTGGCTTGTAAATTTATTGCAAACCCATAATATGCTATACACAGTGCTGCTGGTCATGTTCTCGGTGCTGGGCAAGTTGGGAATTTGTATAACGATGCTGGTGATGCAGTTATATCACTTTCGCCGGATATCCATCAATCAGGAGCGCAAGCAGAAGCGTAAGTTTGCCGACTTCATTGTGCGTCGTCTGGTATGGCAACTGGAGCTAGCTTTAAAGCAGATCGCCAATACGTCTTGCATCTCACTATTGAATGACCCAATCAAACAGCAGAGCCATGTGCTGGCCATGCAGGCTGCCTATGAGGCCGTCGAACTTTTTAGGCGAGATGCAAATCGTGTACTGGGGAAAACCATGCGTGAGTTCGAAGGGGATTCGCAATTCTTTGTGCTCGAGGAGGAACAACAGGAACTGCGTCAAGCTGGCTACTCGGCTATTGCAGTACCTGTTACCGAAGAGCTACTGCGACAGTTGCTCAATCCGCCTGGCCCCAGTAGCATTAGCAAAAACAGCAAGGACACAAGAACAAAAATCGAATGAATGTTGGATCACGTTTAAATTTCTTCGTGTTGGAGTGTAAAAACCAATAAACTATTTAAAAAAAAAACTGAACGTTTGTTGCGTTCTGAAAAGTCATTAGTGAAGGTCTTACCTACACCTACCCTACTCTGCCTGCCTCCAACCCTGGTGCGTGTCCGGCGCGTCATTTATTTAAATTGCCACATTTCCAGACTAATGTGCATATGCCACCGAAAACCGGAGAACAACAATAAAAATATAGAAGCAAGAATAACAAATTTTGACGAAACCGAAGTATTAATGCCCTACAGTTCGTGGTTTAAAGTATCTACGAGTACATCTACATTAACCATGAATGTACTTATATATCTGACATACATCCATTCTATAGAGAGCCGCACAATGGTGTCCTGGTTTCTTTCTCAAGTGAGTCTAACTCAGTTAAGATCGCAAAGGGGGACCTGGGCAGAATGGAAGTAGGCAGCCGAATAAATAATGAAAACGCTTTGAAGATGGTTAAGATTGGCCATATAGTAGTAAGACTTCTTAAGCGCCGATATCCAATTTTCGAAGTAACATGAAATCTTCTCACAATTTCTGAATTTCAGAAACTTCAGGATTTGTAGCAATGTTATGATTGTTAGCGATCCTGTACATCCTCGTGTTAATCGAAGTATAACATCTGAGATATTGTCTCCTTCGTGTTACAATTCCTATTATAAATTTGCAATACCCGCTTCAAAGATACATAAAATTAAATGAAAATCCACCCCCAACTCACCGCACATTTTTGGAAAATAACTAAGAAAAACGAAACGAAACAAAAAATTTTCCGAAAAAAAATCCATAATAAGTTAAATTATTAAAGTTTGTTGTTGTTGTTGTTGTTGGCTGCCTGGTGAGCGCGTTCGCTGTTTGGGGTTTTGACACAACCCAAGGACTTCTGACAAGCAGAACAATAACTACACAAACACACACATAAACATAAACATACAGTAAAATGACGACGGCCGCGTCCGAACAGTGTTTCCGTAGCATATGGTGACAAAATTGTTGTTGTCGTTATTTGTGCTTGGCGCTGACGTCGCCACTAACGCCACCAACGCCATCGCCATCGTCTACGCCTAAACAATTTAATTGAGAGTTGAAATTATATATACTTAGACATCGGGTGTTTAATGCACTATATAGTGCGAGTGTGTATGTTGTATGTTTATGTTATGACCCCTATAATTTGTGGCAGTGG
Source organism: Hirtodrosophila duncani (assembly GCA_037043425.1). Lineage (NCBI taxonomy): Eukaryota > Metazoa > Arthropoda > Insecta > Diptera > Drosophilidae > Hirtodrosophila > Hirtodrosophila duncani. Next base: position 94,676 of record JBAMBM010000834.1, on the reverse strand, counting down.
TTGCGCGTGATATTTTGTGAAATCGATTAAAAACTCATTTTCAATTGGTGAACTTTTGGGCCCTATTTTTCTTGAGGCCCTCAATTATTTATATGGAAAAGTTAATGATGAAAGCTTCGGTGAGCTTCAAATATACACAAGAGTTTAGAAAGGAAAGGAAAGAAAGCTTCAAAATGTTATAAATGTCATGCGATGTGGGGTTGAAGGATGGATGCTTTGTTGGTGTTGTAGGTGATCTGGAAACTGTACGGGCAGTCGGATCTACGCCTTGGGATCGACGCGGGAATACTTCCAACCAAAAGGAATCGAGAACGAGTCAACTTAATATTAAATACTGACCAAGCCATATCTAGGATAATCTACGCTATATATAGATTATGGATGTTTAACTTGTATATTTAATACCTAAGGACTTTGTAAATATCTTTTAGATTTCATAGAGAAACTGCAAGACGGAACCAGTCATGGTTGTGAGAAGGAAGCTATTAGTACATCAAATGTTCATAATTTTACCAAAATTATTACTTAAGCTAAACAGCCTGGGCCATTCAAATGTCATATGAAAAGTATTCAACAATAGACAGGACATGAAAAAGTATAGAGCTGTCAGAAGCACGCGCCAGTCGCTCGCCACCCTAAGTGTAATGTCCTGTGTACTGACATACACACATCTTCGATTTCCACTTACGAATTCTTTATAAAATCAGTGATAAGACATTGCACAGGCTTGACATTACTGTTGCTGTTGTTGTTCTTGTTTTTATTGTTGTTGTTGTGTCCTTTCTTGTAATACAAATATTGACATGCTTTGATTTCGCAACGCATTTACTGCTGTCGCTACTACCCTACGTCCAAGATGACGCTGCTGAAAACGAAGCATGAGTATGAGGTCCACCTCGGAGCAGAGCAGCAAATGTGTGGCTGTATTGGTGGTGGCACATAAAGTTACCCTCCTCAGTTCAAGTCAGTTGATGATGTACAGATATTGGAAACTGAAACTGAAAGTAAATGTCAAAAACTCGAAAAGTTGCATTTTTATACCCTATAACCAAAAAGGGGGCAGAGTATATGTATTTAATTGAGGCAATGGTCACATGTTTGCTAACAAATTTTGTATGTAGACTGAGGGATATCCAGGTGAGCATCAGATGTATATTGAAACCACAAATTGAAGGCTATAAGGTGAATGTTTTATGTGGTACAATATCAAATTCGTTCCCAAAAGTTGATTCACATACTGAATATGGAGCATGCTCTACTCCTCTCTGTAAGACTCAGGTTTGTCTTCATCTTCGCGTTCCAATGCTTAAGGCCTAGCCCAATTCTGGGCTCCACATAGGCCAACAAATACCATTCCTTGACTTCAAATCTGTCATAAAGTGGCGCTAATCCAACTGTGCCATAGTTAAGCTATGCATTAAAATTTCATCTAAAAGTGAACATCTACAACGAAATGAACGTACATATAACTGGCAAGTTATGATTTCTTATTTCTCATGTTTTATATAGAAAATTGAAATTTCATCAAGATATACATGCGACTACCAGCAATTGTATCCGGTGTTGTCTGGTTTCAGTTTCTAATATCCAAAAAATTCCTCAAAGTGCTTTCTTCTCTGTCATGAACTTGATTTGTACTAAAACAAAACCAGACAAATTTTAAGATTTTCCCTACATTTCCATATAATCAGGGAATCTGATTGTGATCCACTTGCAGTTTAAGACTTCCACTCTTTAAGGCCTATCTTGTATGAGAATTTCTTCCTTTTCTCCAATCAGTCAAACTCTTAGAACAAAAACCTTAATAAATATGTACCCAGATTATATAAAGAGCTGGCGAATCTCTTGCTAAGTCAATATAGGAAAATTCCAACAATCCTCCTAAAAGCATGGAATAAGTATATTAAATTTAATTATTCCACAGAGTATATCCTCGTCTAATACGCTTGCAGGACATCATGCGTACACTTACGTTTTTTTTTCGGTTTCTTTCTTTTCATTCCTGAGGGCGTTGCCACGCTTGCGTCTCCAGGGCCTTTGGCGTTGCCGGCGTCTACAATCAGCTTAGCAGGCACGCCCGGCTGCCTCCAAATATCCACTATTTGCACTTGCCAGCCCACCACACGGCTGGCACGGGGCGCCCCAAGTACTTGCTGAGCACAGATAATGACACTTGCGAGTAGATGGACTTTGCTTTGATTTTTGTTTTTCTGTATTTAATGCTTTAAATTCATACATGGTTTGTATATATATTTAATATAATCATTAAAACACATACAATTTCAATTTTTGATAAATGCTCGCTTACAAACAAATGAAGAGGGGGGAGGGGGAGTGGGTACTTAGAGGGGCAACACTGCAGCAGTTGCAAGTGTTGCGCTTTTGATGACAATATTTAAGGGGTTTGTTCTGAACTCCACTGGCTCGGCTCAGTGAAAGGAAATTTGTTAATTTTATGTTGTTTCCAGAGAAGCAGCTGAGAGTGTGCTTTGTATATATGTTTCTAGGCAAGTGGAATTCAGAATCTAAAAATGTATTTTTTGTTTTTGTAATTAAATTTTACATTATACATATATATATAAATAAATTAATTTAAAAAATGTTTCACACATAGTTTTACAATAACAAAGTTTTTTGGATTTTGGTTTTTGTTTACGAAAAGTAAAATGTTAAATATATATAAATGTATATATATATATATATATATATAGGTATGTCATATTTTAAATATATATATATAATTTTTGATTTTTTGCTCATGGTTTATCATGTTGCTTCTCATTTTGATTTGATGCTCTCCGTCTCTGGTCTCTCAACATCGATTTTATAATCATTTTCCAAAATGGTTGACTTGTGCCTAAAACTAAATGTTCATTTAGTTGTTCTTGTTTTTTATTCATTGTTGTTGTTGAATTATTCTTGCTTAAAACTAATAAATTAAGTTTTTGATTTTTTTCGCTGACGCTGCAGAATTTTGCATCTGAGGTCTAAAAATTTTGATTTTTGCTCATTTGAAGGTACATTTCAAGTTGTTGTTTGGTTTTTTTTCTCTTAATCTTTCATTTTTGTAAAATTGTTTACTTAAACATTTATTAAGTTTATATATATATATGTATGTATATTTTAATATATTTTGTAGCCATTCCGTTTTGATTTGTGCGCTCGTGTGTGAGTGTGTGCGTGTGTTTTTGTCGGGAAATGAAAATAATGCCGTGGCAAATGAACTAAAAGTCGTTATTGAAATTTGAAATTGCATAAAATGTAATAAATATAATGTCATGTCACTTAATGGCCTGCCAAACACAAATTTGCATATAAAATTTGCCCAAAAAGTATTCTGTACATAAAGTATGATCGGTGAGGGGTGTGCGGACATTTCACCCCCGGCAAAAATTGGCCAGCAATGTCAAGTAAAATTGCATTTTTCATTTTTCATACAGTTTTTTGGCTTTTAAACATGCAAATATGCTGGAACACCCCTATATCTATACATATTTGTACTGGCAGGGTGCCTGCCTCTGCCTCTGCCTCTGCCTCTGCCTCTGCCTCTGCCTCTGCCTCTGTCTCAGCCTGCAATATTTTTGGCAAAAATGTTTGCCCTCAAAAATTGTTTGGCGCAGAGGAGGATTACCAAAAACACAATGCGCCAACTGCAACCCATGGTCTATTATAAATTGCCATAAAAATTCAATAGAAAATATATGTATATATATCCTATATATCGAAAAAAGAAAGCAGCCGCAGGCAGAATGCGAATTTGCATGGACACCCCCTTGGGCAATTGTGTGTGTGTGTGTGTGTGCGGACCTTTCTTGAGGGTTGCTTGGACTTTGGCATAACGCAAACTGTATCTTTTAATTGCAGCAGCAGTAAAAGTATCGAATGTCTCCCCCCTTAGGCGTAATCAATGAGATGAAATTTGCATGGACACGTGACAAATAATTAACGGAACCAAAATCAAGCAAGAGGGTGCTTGGGCACGGAGAAAATTGTGCACTCGAAAAAATATATCCATAAAATATGAAAGGAGATGGCATTCTAACCTTTATTTATAACCCTAATATATCGAAATAAACTGATACGATATGGCTAGCCAATGGAGTTATGTATTTTGGAAAGTCTAAGACTGATTTTCACATCTTCTCAATGAAGTAGGGTTTAGTAGTGGCAAGGATAAGATTGTTGTCGATCAAATATCATATCTTCACCCTTGCATAATTTTAACATTTTCTGAACTAGGGCAGCTTGAGCTGCTTTTGGTCACAATGATAACAAAAACAGCTGATTTGGCGTTTATCTTGTGTACGAGATTTGAAAAACGTCAATCGAATACAGAAAAATTGAATCGAAAAGTTATAAAAGGAAGAAAAGATGGGCCAAAAGCACTAAGAAACATGTAGACTGACGCCGTGAGTTGGAAGCAGAAGGCGCAGGTCTGAGGACAAGTGACAGCAACATGTTCTGCCAAAACTGCTAATGATAGGTGCTGGGTGTTTAGCTAGCGACTATATGAGCTGTCCCAAACTATTTAAATGTATATTTAACATTAGGTATATAGAGAATGGACAAACCTCTCAAACATCTTTATTACGCACGAGGAAAGCCTACCTAGTCTGGTATATCAAGAAGTTGTAAAAACGGGTGTAAAAAGTATGCCAGGAATCTCCTCACTATGAAGGCGGAAATAGAGCATTCTCCCATTTATGCAAACCTTTTGTTTGAGTGTACTTTTAATCATTGAAAATTTTCCTTTTCATTTCTATTTCCATTTTCATTTCACATTTTTTATGACCAGCAGCTGCATAATTTGAATTTTCTGACCCTCAGCAGCGGCTGCATGTTTGTTTGACCATGCTGGGTTGTTGTTATCGCTTCGGCGGCTATTTTTTTGTTTTTTTTTTTTTTTTGGAATTTCTTTTTTAAAGCGGAAAAAACGTGGGCTAATCAGCATTAGGGCGTGGGGGTTGGAACTTGCTAAGCATAAGCCGGAAGCAGTTACACTTTTTATGAGGGTGCCTATTTTTGATAAAAAAAAAGAATAAAATGTTTTTTCGATAATTAAACAGGCCAACAACAACAATCATAATTTCTTTAAAATGATATAATATGAACGTTAAAGATATGCCCAAAGTCATTGTTGTTGACAAATTGTATTTGGTTAAATGCAATCAAATATCAATTTAATAATTTTGACAGCAAAGGCGTTGGTTGAACCAGCATGCGCTCAAGAAATGGAACCCCTATGATAGAGGAGAGAAAAATAGAGCTCAAAGAAAGGTCTGGGTTGACAATTTACAGCAATCAGTGACACTTTTAAGGGCCGTTCAACATTAGCGATAAGATGTCAATTTGTAAAGGCATTTGTTGTCACCAAGGAAACAAGGAAGGGGAAAACATTTAGTCATTCAGTATTCTGAGCATGGGAAACAGTGTGGAAATATTCGATTTTAAATTGGAATTTAAAGACATTTTTTGGTTTATCAAATCGAAATTGAAAAATAAAATAATAATTAATTTTTGAAAACATTTTAGAATATTTTCTCTATATATCTCTATTAAAAATGGAATCATGTTTGCAACGAAGAATATACTATATGAGTAGGACTTTTACTGGGAAAGTCATAAACTGCTTCCAAAGGTAGTCTTAAGTTATTAATTGCGGCACCTACTTACGTTCCTGCTCACGAGTGTTCAGATCTTTGCAATCTTTTAAGAACTATACGTACTTGTAAAGGGGAAATTAAAGTTCTAGCAGTGTTGGATTCATTTCAGCGAAACATAGTTTTAACAAAAATTTGTCAAGATGAAATTCATGAGTTCATTTCAGAGGCTCTTCTGTTTCTCAAATGAAAAATTACTTGAAAGAAAACACCATCCAGGTGCCTTATTATCATCTCAGACTCAGACTGTTGTCATTTACAAATGGCGGTGTTTGGCATCCTGCCAGTGACATTACATTATCTAAAATCAAAAATCACTTTAAAATCATAAACAAATTTCAAATCAAGACAAAAAAACCAACTCAATTGTTAACAAATACACATGTTTATTTTTGGTAAAACTTATATACATACAAAATTATACATATATACGAATAAACTAAAATATATAATCATTATTTTTTAGAAATTATGTTAATTTTTGTAATTTGAATTTAAGAAATGAATTACATGCATATGTTATTATTATTAGGTTTAGTTTATAAATTTATTTTTGTTTTTCAACAGCGACGCATTTGCTAAAAGGCACGCAGCATTTTAAAAACACACACGTTTTTAAAAGAAAATTTTAAATATAGCAAATAAAACGTCGCTGTTTCAACGTAACTCATTTATATGTTGGCTTATATTTTGGTTTATTTATCTATGTTTTTTTTTTGGGAATGTTGAAATTATTGCCGGATCATTGACTTTTCAGCTGCAGATTTTCGTAAAGAACAAACGCCTTAAATACTACAAAATAATATACGAAAATGCAACTGAAAAGTCAACTGGGAATGTTTATATATTATATATAAGCCCAGCTTTGACTAGAACGTTGATTTTTTGCTTATTTAAATTAGTTGCGACTAGTTTTTCAGTTTGGGTTTTGGTCACTTAAAAATAAAAAATTAAATCAAATGGAAATGGAAATGCTGGGAAACTTAACTAAGGTCTAAATATGTTAATTGTTCTTTGTGCTTATACCTTTGTGTGTCTGTGTGTGTGTGTTTCTTTTTTTTTTTGATTATTATATCTGTATTTATTTATGGCTCATTTGTGCTTTTTATTGTTGAGGTAAATTTACTAAAAAAATTTAATTTACTTCTTCGGCTCTTAAGTGTTGGGTTTTCTTTTTTGTTTTGTTTTGTTTTATTAAATTCATTTATTAAATTATTGTTTATTGTTTTCAAGTCCGTCTGAGGTAGCAATTTATATTTGTTTAACATTTATAATTATTTATATGCGATTTGTCAATTATTTATATATATGTATGTATATATAGATATATTTATATAAAAGTACTAATGGTCATTGTACTTTTTGCCCTGAGTTGTTCGCGTTTCTTTTGCATAAAAGAAATAAAACTTTTCTGGCGCCATTTATCTAAACAAAATTGGTTCTATTTGTATGTGTGTATGTATATGTATGCATCTAAATGCTTCATCTAAATATGTAGCGCTATATATCAGTGTCAAATTTGTGGCATTCATAGAAAGTTAGCACTTTATATACAATTTGTATTGATTTTCAATATGTTCCATTTAAGATATTGGGGTAATTGAAGAACTTTTGGCATAGACGTAACTATCCATAAATATATCTATGTATGTATCTTTATCGAGACTTGTTCCCATGATGGTGCTAAATAGTTGAACAGTTTCCGGCCTTAAACGTGTTTTTAAAACGATTTCATGAGGAATCAAGCCGGCTTCAGTAGAAGTTTTCAAAGATTGAATAACCCATCAATAGTCTCTTAAGTTCCATTGACTGTACGTATTTGAACAATGTATTCTAGTCACAAATAAACAGAGACCTGCTCATCCGTACTCTAGGAACAAAGTCAACAAAATTGGAGCTCGAAATTCATGAAGAGCACGAAGGCGTAGGAGAGAAACTGTCCAAAACTGTGTGAAGCTGGCAATGTTTTTGTGTTAAACTAAAATTATACAATTTTAACTATTGGCATTATTGTTTATATGTATATATTTAGCACCACCTCCTTGCGTGATTATTGAACTTAAGGGTTTCCAAGATTTCAAAGTGCCAACTGCTATTATTATACACGCCTCCATTCCACTGATGGAGTCTTACTAGATGCTATGCGAATGATTCGCCTATTTTGATTTTTGAGCAAATACATGTGCCGAAACTTTATAGTGTAGGATGTGTGTGTGTGTGTGTGTGTGTGTGTGTGACTATGTTTAGAGAACCTTGCGATACCACACAAATCCGTAAACCTCAACAGCTCTAACCTAAACGCACCAAACCCAGCTATATGTATGCGTATAAATCTATGTATATATAATATAAATGTATAATTTAAATTTTGATTTTAAGCTGCTACTACGATATATCATATATGTATGTTGTATATACGTGTTTATGGGCCTTCCCCCTTGCATTCCACTTTTGTTAAGAATTTTGCACTAGTGTGGAAATCAGAAAAATAAGCCCTATGTCGATCCTAATGTCAACTCCTTGCCACTTATGTATGTATGTACGTATTTAGATTTCCTTTGACTAACTTTTGCTGTTGTTGTTTCTGTTGTTTCTCGCTTCTCTCGATAAACTACTATTACGCATAGGAACTTTGATATTTAATCACTAAAGATATATATATATATTTTTTTATTTATATGTTTATCGTTTATCATTTATCGTTAAGTTAAGGTTTATCTCTGATTCGTTTTCGGTTTATAAAAATATGTTGGTATATGTATGTTTATAGCACACAGTGTTGCCAGCTGAAACGGACTTGTTATTGTTCAGTTATGCGATTATAAGTTATTAATATTTCATTTTAAGCATTATTTGATTTATAAGATCTTTACTACGTTTATGCGACAGCTGATATTATCAGAAAACTATTGTAGTATGAAAACTATATTGAAGCTATGATAAGCATAGGCTGAAAAAGCGAAATGTTTAATGAATAAATTTGCATAATGCGCCGCATAAACGTAGCAATGTAAGAATAAGCCCGTGTTCTCTCAATTTCGCAATACTTTTTCGGCAGCCGTTTGAAAATTCAACGGAAATTTCAACAGTTTTCAATATTGACAAACAAATTACTCTCATTCATGATGTCTCTTTCAGTTTTGGTATTTTGCTACCTCTCTCCGAACTGGAACGGCTTTTTTAAGCATTAGGCTACAAACAGAGTGCACGCGGTGGCGAAGCTGAAGCCGAATTTCTTCTCCTGCACTCTGCATACATTCGAGTGGGTCCTTCACCTTCGTTTTAATCTCACCGCGTGCACTCTGATTTTAGCCCTACATTCCCTAAATGGTCAAATCTCTTGTAACGCCACAAAAATCGAAAAGCTGGTAAAAATTATAAAGATTTTTGATATGAATCTTTAAATATATATCTACAGAGAAACATATATATATATCAATAGACAAAAATTTGCTACACTAATCTTGTTTGCTCATTGCGAACCAGAGTCTGCTCGCTCATTTTCGAAAAAGCGAGAGCACAGTGGTAGAGTCCTCTGCTCACTGATTGAATCTGGTGAATTCAACGCTTTGAATTTGGAATCCGTAAAAGTAATGCGAAATTGAGAAATGAAAGGCAGACTTAACCAATATTGCTGCAGTTATAGTTAGTTATTCGTTTTGTTTTGTATATAAACTTTAATAATGAGCTCAACTAATATGCGCACTCAGTCTTTTGTAGTTCCACTATTTTGTCTTCTTTTTAAGTTGGATACGGTTTTGGTTTTTCTTGGGTTCTTTGGGCTTATGGCTTAAATACATATGGTTCAACTTACGCTGGCAACACTCTGTGGGTTGCATTGTTTGGAGTTTGGGGTTGGAGTCGCTGCTTAGGCTGGCGTGAGCCTGAAGCTCAGTGTGGTTGACTCCCGCGTACGGCTGCGCACTGGCAAATAGACCAGCGCGGGCGCAAACAGGCGCTCGCCCTCGCCATCGGCTGGGGTTAAGTGGAAGGCCTGCATTTGATATGCCTCTTCGGTGCGCTCTGGCTGAGCATAGCTGGCTGGTTTTCCGTTGCCGTTGGCAAGCTCGCTGCACAGCTCAAAGGGAGAGGTGGCTGCCGAGCGCTGGCTGAGCATGCCACCCAAGCCGTTTGGTGTGCCCGGCTTGGAGCTACGTTTGGGCGTTGTTGTGGCTGTTGTGGGTGAAGGTGTCACAGTTGCCGATCGAGTGCCACCAGGCGCCGGCGCTGGCGAGCCCGTGGCTTTGGGTGAGGGTGTAGTTGTGGGTGTTGGTTCTGTTTTGATCTTGTTGTGGTTGCTGGTGGTCAGATTCGTAGGTTCTTCGTTGGCAGTTGCGGATGGAACAGCTCTGCTTGGTTTTGTTCTGGGCTTGGCGGTTGCGGTTTTGTCCCTGTCGCTGCGCCCCGGCGTTGGCTCCATGGTATGGGGGTTCGTGTCCAACTCGTTGCCGCTACTGTTGAGCAGTGCATGGGAGCGCTCGTGTATGAAGAGGAATGCATAGTAGGGCGTGGTGAAGGGGCACAGTGAGCACTGATACTCCTTGAACCTGGCCGACTGCTCTCCAAACATGGCGGGCAGAGGCAGCGGCATGCCTTTGGGCAACTGTTGTTGCTGCTGCTGCTGCTGCATCTGGCCAAAGAGATGCTGCGCATTCAGACTCTGCAAGGCCTGGGCAAGATTGGCTGGATTGGGCATCACTGCTGGCGGTGGAGCGCTGCCATTGGGTATCTTGAGCGTGGGACTGTTGGGTTTACTTCTGGATGAGGAGGTTTGCGTTGACTGTGCCTCCAATTCGCGTAATTTGTCCACACCAGCAGCTCCATGCTCGTTCATCAGATGAGTTCTCAGCCACTTGGTGCTGCGGAATGTGCGTGCACACAGCGGACACAGCTCAGTGGCAGCTGCTCCAGAATGAGAATTCAGCTCTGGCGCTGCAGCTGCTGGTGGTGTGAGATTATACTCCTGCTCCATGAGCTGCTGTTGCTGTTGCTGCTGCTGTTGCTGCTGCTGCTGCTGTTGTGTCTCAATTTTAATGCCATTCTGCGCAGCCGCAGCGGCGCTCTGGCCACGTGGTTGCGGTAGTGGAGCACCGTCCTCGATAATGCCATGGGTGTTGTGCTTGTGCACGCGTAGGAAATACTTGCTGCACAGCTCCTTGTTGCATATGTTGCACACAACGCCTCCAATCTGGGCGCCATTCTCTATCTCAATGCCGTGCATGCGTTGCATATGCGTCTTCATGAAGTATTTGTTGCACAGCTCCTTGTTGCAGATCTCGCAGTAGCTGCTCGTTGGCGTGATCGTATAGGCCGGCCTGTTGGCGGCAGCCGCAGCTGGAGTCGTGGGTGGAGGGCGTTCCGGCGTGAAGAAGCCATCGCGTAGCGGCGATACGGACATTGACGATGGATTGCGGCCCATATGGACCTCTGCGATATGTTGCTTAAATTCCTGTGGACTGCCAAAGTCACGCTCACACGGCTGGCAACGGAACTCTTGGGCATTGGACAAGGGCGACCCGGTGCCACCACCACCAGCTCCGCCGGGTGAAAGCTTGAGCGGCGTCCGCGACACTGGCTGCTGGTACATCGTCTGCATCTGCATGGCATGACCCTCATTTAAGCCCAAAGCGATGGGCATCTGCATCGGCAGCTGCATTTGGCCAGCATGCTCGGTCATCAGATGGGCTCGCAGGGCATATTGGTTTTCCAGTTCGCGGCCGCAGAGGTGACAGGGCAGCGGACGCTTTCCATTGAAGTCGTTGAGCTGCTGGAGCATAGACTGCAACTTCTGCAGATTTTGCAAGCCCATCACAGAACCATCCATCTTCTCCTCATCATACATATCGGCTGCTTCCGCCTGCTCCAGCTTAATGCGCTTCGCTGGCTGTGACTGCTGATCGTGTTCCTGTTCCTGCTCCTGCTCCTGCTCAGCTGTTGGCTCCGGCTCCACATTTGCATTCGCGGCTGCCGCCTTGGCCAACATCAGATTTAGCGGCATAAAGGGCCAGGAAGACAACTGCTGCGGCTGTTGCTGCTCCTCTTTATGCTGCTGCTGCTCCTCCTGCTCTTTGTGCGGCACAAATACGCCGTGCCGCTTCCATTTGTGAGTGCGCAGGAAGTATCTGTTGGCATACTCCTTGCAGCATAGCTCACAGAAAGCCTCCGGTATCTGGATGCCCAAACGACGTAGCCTCTCAGGATTCAGATTCGCCTCCAGCAGTTGTGCTTGCAGTTGAGGGGGAAATTTTTTGGGCGGCGGCGCAAAGGCCACTTCCTCCTGCTCTAGGGTAAAGTCCTCGCGAAAGCCTTCTGGCATTTGCAAGGGCTTGGCCAGCACATCTAATGAACTGGAGGTCTCTTGCTTGACTGGGTTCTGCTGCTCAGTGGGAGAGGACTGCTGCGTCTGCTGTTGCTGCTGCTGTGGCGTTGGTGAGGTTGCAGATATGGGTTGGTCATGCTGCTTGGCGCGATGACGACGCATGGCAAAGATGTTGGTGAAACGCTTGGAGCAAATGTCACAGTGCACGGTGGCCTGGGGAGTAGAAGATCCCATTGGAGCAGCTGGCGGCGTGGCTAGCTGGGGCTTTAGATCCGGTTTCTGTGCTGAGGCTGGTGGTGTATGGAACATTTGGCTCAGGCTGCTCATGTTGCTCATGCTGTTGTTGTTGCTGCTGCTACTATTATTGTTGTTATTGTTGCTGGGAGTGGTGGGCATGTCGTTGGCGCCAACGGGATCAAAGATACCATGCTTGTTGGCTTTGTGGGTTTTGAGAAAGTATTTATTGCAGAACTCCTTATTGCAGAGCTCGCAATAAGCCTCCGGATTGAAAATGCGCAGCGGTGGACGATTGAGACCTTCGACCCCCGGGAATCCGGGCATACCCAGTAGTGGTAGATAGCTGGCGGGGGATACGCCCACACCTAAAGCGGCGGCAGCAGCGGCCTCCGGTGGAAAGTGAAAGCCTGACGGTAGTCCAGCATGTGAATGATGTTGGGACATGGCATTGAACCAATTTTCGTGTTCCTGCTGTCGCTCGCGCTCCCGATCCTTACCATGGCCATTGGACATTTGGTGCTGATCTTGTGTATGCTGCTGCTGTTGCCGTTGCAGACTTGTGTCTTGGCTGGAATTGGGACTGTCAGCTCTTTCAAGCTTCACCTTAATGGACCCCAGAAAGTCCATCGGCTCTGGGCCGGCCATATGTTGTTCCTGATGATCCTGCAGCATGTGCAGGCTGAGCTTGAACTCAGTCTCAAAGTTTTCGCCACACTGCTTGCAGTAGGTGTGATAGGGATTCTCCATGACAGATGTTTCCGCTTCGGCTTCTGATATGTCTTCGGCCTGCTGTTGGTGTGCCTGCTGCTCCGCCTTTTGTTGCTGCAGCAACTCGAATGTCTCCTTCAGTTTCACTATGGACTTGGGCAGGAGCATTTTCGACAACTTCTCCTCGTAGTCCTCCACGGTGGCGGCTGCTTCTTCGCCAGCCTCGCCGCTCAGATTCAGGGCCTCCAGACGACTGGGATTGTGCTGTTTGCGTCGCTTTTTGGCCGCATCGCTGAGGGCTTCCAATAGCTGCAGCTGCATGGCTGCAGCATTCGCCGCAGCTGCGGCCATGGCGGCCATAGATGCCTGCTCATCCTCTGCAGCCGCCTGCGCCTGCTCCTGCTGCTGCTGGCTAACAACCTCGTCGCCATCATCAGCATCATCTTCATCATCGTCATGGACGCCACGGACGCCGTCGTCGTCTGCATCATTTGTGTTGCTTCCCGCGGCGCTTGTTGGCTTTGCCTCTATCTCTGCCGCCGCCGCCGCTGCCTCCGTCTCCTTGTGCTTTTCCATTTCAAGCTCCTTGTCCAACTGTTGAGTGGGTGACATTGTGGTTGTTGTTGCTGCTGCTGTTGTGGCTTCATTATTGTTGTTGTTGGTATTGTTGCTGTTGTTGCTGCTGGCGCGATTTGTGTTTAGGGTCGATGAGTTGGAGACATCGGAGAGAGCCGTGTCCTCGCTGCTCAGATCTGGCGGTGGGGTGGCATATATGGATGCGGCCATTTTGGATGTGGATGATATTACTATTGTCGATTGGAAAAAGACAAAGAAAATTGAAAAGCCTCGATGAGTAACAAGCGACAAGTTTAATTGAAGAAGCCACAATTATATCCAAATGACTAATTGGTCAGCTAGAAAGCATGCCACTGGGTTTGGATTGGAAATGGGATTAGGATTAGGATGGAGTTGGGTTTCATTGAAATATGCATGTATATACAGTAATTACCCGCTGTGTGCACTAATGCTTTTTGTTTTAAAGAAAAACTTGAAAGATGAAATTCAAACTTTAAAGAAATGAATTTAAATAAATTTCAACAAAATTTAAATTCAATTTAAATTGAAAAATGAAAATTTCTAAGGCAACTGCTTGCTCAAAAGTACTGAAATACCATAATAAATAATTGTGGGATTGTTGTTCAGCATGAAGGGATTTCAAAATAATGCAGTTTAAGTAGTCTTTTAGTCAATTTAATAAAGGACATCCAAAAACTAAAACTGAAACTGGGTTTTTTATACCCTTGCAAAGAGTCATAATTTTGTCACGATATTTGTAACATATACAAGAGCCCACATGTGTATATATATTCTTGATCAGCATGACAAGTCAGTCCAGTCACTATAACCATGTCTGTCTGCCTGCCCGTCTGTCTGTGTCAACACAAAGATCTAAAAGTTTTAAAAGCTAGAGAGCTGAAATGTTTACCAGATGTTTCCTTTGTCTGCACGCTAGCTAAGTTCGAGTTTTATCCAGATCGGATTACTATATCATATATATCCCATATAACCGATTGTTGCGGAGTGCACACTTAGTAGTATAACTTTTCTGTTTGTATCCACTCCACCCAGATTAGATCTAGATCGGTTATATATTTACAAGCTTTGGCAAGCTAGCTTTCCTTTCTTGTTTTAAGGATGATAATCTCGCTATTGCCTGATGGAAATATTAACTAAATATCAGCTGTGTATATAGTTTCATATAAGGACCAGAGCCACAAAAATAATGCTATTCAATTTGACTTCAGCCTCCGCTGCCCCTTAAAGTATGCTGCGAAATATGTATGCTGTCCCTACGTACACACACACACACAGCATTCCACATTTGTGTCTCATTTCCTTATGCGCTTAATTTCATTTTTTCTTCAGCTTATGCTTGCTTTTTCTGCTTATTTGCCTTCTCTTTCCCTCTTATTTAGTTTTTTTTTTTTGGCCTACACTTTTTCATTTTTGTGCAAATTCTATGAAAAATTTTTCCATTATGTACACAAAGCCCAGCATATAGAAAAGTTTTTGTTTGCTATGCGCCCAGCTGCCACCCACACAACACACAAACACACACGCTGGCATACATCTATACCCAAACACACATGCATATACATATACATACATATATATATATATATATAGCTATATATATATATATATAGCTGCAACCCCATTTTTGGCAAGGCGCGCACGAAAATTTATACAAAGTCATCCGATTTAAGGAATACAAATTTTGCTTATTTTGTGTGTGGCGCACATACAAACTTTTTGCGCCTCACCAACACACTCAGTCACTCACTCACTCACACACACGCCCCCAGCCCACCCACACCCCTGCCTTGAGTTGCGCATAAAACTTATAAAAATTTTCTTCAACATGACTTGGTAAAATAAATTTGATTCTCAAGAAAAACCAAAAAAGGAAGGCAACGTGTAGCAGCAGGATGGCAAAGGAAATGCGGTGGGGTTGGGAGTTAGATGGGAGGGAGGGCATGAAGCTGCCAGGCAACCAAACGGCACATGGCAAGGGCAAAAAAAAATGTCGAAATAAACCGAAAATTTTTTCCTATTTCTCCGACAAAAAAAAAAAAAAAAAAAAAATGAGAAAAATATTCTCAACTATGCTGCAGACATAAATTAAGTTTCCATGGTTGGAAATTGGTTCTCGTAGATTTTGTTGCCACTGTGCCTCCTGTGCCTAGTTGTTGTCGTTCTTGTTGTTGCTGTTGTTGTTGTTGTTGCTGTTGTACTTGTTGTTGTTGACTTTGCTTTTATACAATTTCTGCAGCTACAACCTCATCCTGATCCCTGCGCTACGCTTCTTGAGGAGTTAAGCAAAAATGCCTGCCAGGATGTTCGCATTTCTCCAACTCTTACTCCCACTACTACTTCTGCTGTGCATGTGTGTGTGTGTGTGGTGGGTTGGTTGGGATTTTTATAAAGCCTAAGGTAGTTTGATGTTATTTTATTTGATTTTTTTCGCCTGCCTGCCTTCTACTCAGTGCATGTGTGAGTGTGAGGAATATGCTCTAAATGAAAATGGCAACAGAGTGTAAACAGGCAGGCCAAAGACTTGAGACGAAAACAGACCAGACTAGACTAATTGGCAAATAACATGTACACACATACTTGTATGTATGTAAAAACGTACGTATATATGAACACGCTTACAAGTATATAAAAGTAAGTATCTAATTTATCCCTTGGAGACGTCAAAGTGGAGTAATACATCTCCTTGCACATTCATACGACATATAAACAGCCTCAAAATCATATACAAATTGTAAAATATTCCTATAAGGTAAATCCATATATTATAAATGCCTTGTAATTACTTTAAATGAAAAGAGTTCCTCAAATATTTTCTTGTTTTATCTCTCCTGTTGCTATTCAAAAGATAGATATTTTATATCTTCTAAATCACCCTACATATATACTTAAATTCTTTATATGATCTGGATCAAAGTGAAAACAAAGGAAAAGGTTGAATATCTATATATATATATAGGGATTTGGTTCCACAAATAACTATTCAGCTAGATGGTGAGGTAGGAAAAGGCCTTGTGTGTGGCAGCTGCTTCGTCTATCATCTAATTTGTAGGTCAGGAATATATAATTATAATTCCAAGACTTCTCTAGACTTCTAGATTTGATCTATGCTAATCATTCTCGACTAATTGAAACTATAAAAGCCACCAAAGCCCAATTTATGCAAATTCGTGATCAAAAATTTCAACAGGATGATAGTATGCTCATCATCAGGATGATAGTCCTGATCATCCAATAAACATTTTAAGCTCTTTGTCCTTTCACTGACTGACTGATTGAGGAACAAAGTGCGCTCTCATTTATAAGAACTGAAACTCATATAACTTTCAATTGTTGATAACATACTCATTAAGGTCTTATATGTGTTTCCAATCAGCATACACTTTGTATAATCTTTGAAAGCTTCTTAATTTATTTCACTAGGTCATTGAGCAACAGCTCATTGATGTGACTATGCACACTTGAATTTGCAAAGACAATTTGTTCTATCACTTGGCTTAATATTGTCACTGAGTGCGTATGGTCAGGTTTTCGCGTGTTTCCGTTTCACTTTTTTAAGGTCGCGCTGCTTTTCGAGTCACTGGCGCATGCGCAGTTCGCTTTGGTTGTGTCCTGCCAAGTGGCTAGCTGATTGTCAACTGCCGCATGACGCAGCACAAACAAAAAACACAAACTGACAAATCCCAATGGGAAACAGTTACGGGCGCAAAATCAAAACAGCAATAACATTGATAGGTACTAAAATCACAACCACACACATAGACACAACCCGCAAGCACACACACACACACACACACACTAAGCAAGTAACATAAATGTAGCTACAAGTACATTTAATAGTTTCCCATAAACACACACACACACACACACACAGCTACCCATATCATGACATTTTTTCCATATTCGCTCCCAAAAAAAAACCTCAATAAAACACCCCAAAATATCAAAAATCATAGAATTTCCCTTAAAAAAGGAAAAACGCTAGAACAACAATGCCTGCAACTGAGCAGCGCTGCCCGGAAAAACCATTATTGCTCCGCCCCTTTTTTCAAATTTTCAGTAACCACCACACACACACACACACATAGACACTATCACACAATCACTGCAAGACGAGCGAGGCGACAACGACAGTCGCGCGACTGACTGCCAGCCTTTCCACATCCACAACGACATTTTCCGCGCTCTCGTGCCAATTTATCATTGTTCGATAGTTTTTCAATTTATTTTGTTGTTTTTCTATGCATACGTATATGCATGTCTGCCTGTATGTGTGTGTGTGTGTGTGTGTGTATATATTTTTGTTATTTTAATAATATGCCTTTTCAACCGGCTGACTTTGTTACGGTCTTCTCTTGTGAGCGACCCCTTGAGCTGCCAAGGCAATCTGTAGCTACATAAGTAAGCATTATATCTTGTAGTGCGTGCCAGTGACATGTCATATCCAATCGTAAATAGGCGCAGTTATAAATACGAGTACGCATACGAATTGTTGCATAAGATGGTACGCCAGACGTAGGCATGGGCAAGCCAACCCTTAGAGTTTCAACGTGCGTAAGATCTCACCGAAGGGATCTTATTAGCTAAATTTGTTGATAATTGCACTTGAGTTTGGTGACGACTTTGACTTCAAGCAATTGGGGTTGGTATCGAGTTTGAGTTAAGAAAGGTGTTTGCTTGTGTTTACTTCATTATCTTGGTGAATTGGATTTGGTGTTAGAAATTCGACTCACGTATATCTATTACAGGCAGCGAAATTGTGGTTGTGAGACGAATGATATTTACGACCCTTAAGAGTACATTAATATAGTTCAAAACAGGACCACAGTTTATTGTTGATCAGCATTGCAATGGAGGAGGTCCCTTTAGCCACGTCCCAACTTACAACCGACTGTCTGCTTGTCCGTCTGTTTCAAGCCCGACACCTGAAAATATTAGCAGCACGCTGGCTTGTGATATCAGGATTATATTGCTGCCATATAGCTTCATCTTGGTTTAAATTGATCTCTAAATACTAGTTCTGAACTAATAGATTATAAGTACACTGTGAATATTCGAAAAATGCTTCTGAAAAGTTAATGTGATATGCTTCTGTCTGCCAGTTTAACAATGAATGTAGATTAGTTAAGAAAGTGTTGAAATATTTTCCGATCTCTAGTAAATCGAAAGATGTTTAAATTAGCTTTATAGTTGATTCATTCATAACTTGTCAATCTCTTGTTGACTTACAGGAAAACTCAAGATATTAGACTGAAATTTCATTAACCAATTCACGTAAAGCAATAGTTGAACAGAGTATTTCGCTATACGATATTGTAAGGAGTGCCAAATATTATGGCAGTGGACTGAGTACATCGAAGGTCATTTACAGATAATTTATAACACTGGGCCTTCGGCTGATATGTAGTTGAGTTCCTGTCTCCAGGGCTTGACCATTCTTGGTCAGGAGACGATGCAGGCACCTCTTTTGGGGAGATCGAATTTCAGATCGAACGTATCGTATCAGACGGTTATCGCAGAAAACTTATTTAAAAATCACAGAATGTATGTTTAGTGAGAAAATAGAGTATGCCTTGGTCACATTTTCGGGACCTCTTTATATGTAGATGACACTTCAATGGGCAGCATCATCATATACAACCAAATATCATTGATTTCTATAAGTTTTTAACTTCGACTTCTATGGAGGATGATATCACACTGAAAGAGTTGCTGTGTGATTTCAAGATATTGCTACTTGCATCAAGGGGTCAACCCAATCCCTTTCAATAAAAATCCTACAAACTGAATGAAATTTTGATTATGAATAATAATCATAATAATAATCAATTTTGCAGTGGAAATATTAAAAATAAATTGAAGATAAAAGTACACATATTTTGTCCAGCACTCACTCACATTAATTGCCTATCTATATTTTTTAATTCTCGACTAACATTTACTGTTAACCGATCGATATAAAGATATATGTTCAAGCTCTTCATCAACTCGAACAACAAAAGTTCTCAACAAATCTTTTGCAATTCATCTACTGGCCACCAATGAAATGTTTGCTTATTTTTCGCACACAGATTGATAGATTGATTTTGACTTTACCAGATATACATGCATGCATACACATACACATATATATTTACGCATCTCATGTCCTAGCCGCCACCCTTTTTGGCCCAAGCTTGGAGCTCGATGCCCTCAACCACATCAGAAACAGGCAAAAAGTGAAAGTGACTTGCCAACTCTGCTCTCTGCCTATTTATCCAGCTGCCCGCCAGTGTCCCCCTCCCCCTCCCCTCCCGCAGCCCTTGTCTTTCTTTCCATCTGTCTGTTTCGTATATTTGTATTGCTGTTGTCCTGCCACGCAACGAGAGACGTCCACTTGACGTTTCTGGGCCTGCGCATTGGTTGCAACGCATACGGTTCGCTCTCTCCCGGTCTCCGGCAGCGGTTACAAGTATGTGTATATGTGTGTGTATGATGTGAGCATATTGCGTGCCTGACTGTGTGTGTGAATTCGAAATAGCCGGTTGAACGAACCAGGCGTACAACAAATCCCAACAGGCAACAGCATTTGAAAACTCATTGGTCGAATCGGCGCATTCTCGAGGTTGAAGCTTCTGGTTTCGTATACCCCCTTTGCTATGCCGGGGCCGGGGCCGGGACATCGGCTGGCATGTCTAGTGGTCAAGGTTTCCTATTGACTTTCACTCTCCACATCCACATGTCGGACATGTCCACTGGTGTGACGTCCACTCGTTTGCGTTGCCGATGCCGGCACTTTCACTTTCAGCATTTACACTCGCACACATGTGTGGGCAGTGGGTGGATGGAGACGGAGGATGGGGAGTATGGGGAGTATAGAGGATGTAGAACGGCACATATACACGTGTACACGCGAAATGTAAACAAACCCAATTCGGCACACTAGCCGCATTCATTAAAAGGTTTGCACTTGAATATGAACTAAGTCGATTGTACAAATGTAGGTGACTTTGTATATATATATATATATATATATATATATATGAAATTGGAATAAGTATATGTAGTTTAAAGATAGTTTAACTTTATTATGACAGAAAATATATTACTAAATCTTGAATTATCTCTAGGTGAGCCCTTACTTAACAGCTGGCGCGCTTATATCAGAGAGTCAGTAGCGTAATGGAATACAACAATGTGTTCTCAATGCAAGCCAAAGATAAATTAGCCAAAGATCATTAAAAATCATTCAAAAAGATAAATATGCAACATTTACATAGCTTCGTAATATAGCAAATGCAATGCGACTGCATTAGTTAGGAAGAGTAAGCCACATATATATGTTATACGTTCTTTATGCATTACTAAAGGTGAGACTTGGCTAATTTATAGGGAAAGTTGCAGTTCGACAGCATATTTTCTCTATGAAAGTATGAACTTTAAGTATGGTTCTGAACTGCTAAGTCGAAAGACCTGAAATCGTATAATGCAAAGAGTAAGAGTATTAGATATTGTAAGTTATATTCATCAATTGATCTTTCCTATCATTAACTCCACTGTGAATCTCACCCTTAACCCTCAGGAGTATCACTATTTTAGTCCTTAAATATCTGAGAAAAAGTGAGAGCATCTAAGAAAAATATTTCAGCCACATAAAGCAACTATTAATCCCATATTCTTCCTGGCTAAAATATACTTCAGGCATGCATTGCTGCTTTCTTTAAACGTTCGCTTCTCCTAAAGAACAGTTTCAGCTTGACCCTTTTATTTGGTTGTAAAACATTCACACACTTCACTACTGATATAATAATTAACATATTATAATTATTATTTAAGAAACTTTCCTGCACCTAATTTGGTGCAACACCCGCCTCCATGGTTGAGCTTTGTGGGCAGCAAAACAATTATTATTAAATTGAAATGCAGGAGGCGTTTGGCTCACCACGTCTCATAGGCCCATCCCGCCTCCCCACACTTTTCGACGCCTGGAAGGGCACGCAATACTCATATTCATAAAACATGCACACATAACTCCCGCCTCGAACTGAAATTGTCCTACAATTGTCCGCGGTCCCCTGTCCTGCTTACAAGTTCTGACGAAACTCTGCATATGATTGATATATGCATGGAATACCCCTGTGTCCCATATGCCACACTTTGACTCGCCTTGCGTTTCACCCCCGCATGAAGTACGAGTACGCAATTAATATTTTTGTTGAAAATCAAATTGAAATTATTCCTGGGCCCAAATAAAAGGGAAGAGAAAAATCAACCCCTATATCGGGCTACCAAATACATATTACCAAATCGAAAGTGCTGATGTCTGATGGTTCTACTTTTTCTTTGCGGGGGTGGAGGACGAAACTCGGAATGCCTCAGAGTGTGTGTGACAAATTGTGTTTAGATTAACAGCGGCGGAGTTGTAAAGTTGTGTTGTTTTAGTGTTGGATGAGTTTTTTTTCTATGAGCTATGTGAACTTTTACAAAAATATTTAGATTTAACATTCATTGTTGAAGAGTTGTCAAAGGGTTATTGAAAATATGAAAATTATATATGAAATTATATAGGAAAATTCCCAATGGAAACCAAGCGGGCGACAAATATAAGACGAACAACCAAACATTAAATCTTAAGCTTAAGTAAAGGGAAGGTCTCATATCAACACGTACAAGGAACCTGCAGTTCTTCATATGTTTTCAAGAACATGAGCACTGCCGGCATTCTGGCATACACAATTTAGTTAATTTGTTATTTTGTTCTTGTCTGCCAATAAGGGGACATCCAATTTGGAAGATCTCTTGCTACATTTTACTATAGTTAGCATCTGATATCCTACAGGATGACTGAAGTATATAAATGCAATGTAAATGGCCTAAAAGGAACGAAACTATGGTAGTATTTTGTTATTCAAATTTTTTGAAATACAAAACCAGAACCAGAACAATTACTTCAAATACTACAAAAGCTAAATATGCGCATATTTTGTATTTTATTTGCCAAGGAGAAAAGGGAAAACTTTCCATTCAGCTTGCTGTAGCAAATCCTTTTGCATTCCCAGCAGCTCTGCTCATTAGTAAGAATATTTCATTAGAAACCAATGAAAACGCTTACCAACCAAATATTACACACACACGCACACGCACACAAATACAAATATATAAGACCCACACGCACGCACATTGGGAGAGAAATATCATCTAATGAGCTTTCCCAATACACACAATCGTTCACCATTTGCCTTTGGCAGTTGAGTTTAATTTTTATACATATTTTGTTTTCTCATTTTCACTTTTACTCCTGCCGCTGCTGCTGCTGCTGCTCCTCCTGCTGGCGCATGGCGCATGAAGTGAAAAATAAATTTCTCCTCCTGCCCCTCCCACTCACACATATATATATCTATATATATATAAGCTTAAGTTCTATGCCGACCGAACACAGCCAAAAAAATGTAAAGGCAAAAGCCAACCAAAAAGTATTTCCATCTCTGTCATGGACTAAAAGTATTTTTTTTCTATCAAATATTATTTGTACAATAAACTAAAATGAGTGTGAGTGTGAGTGTGTGTGTGTGTGTCTCTGTATGGACGCATGTGTAAGTGTGCTTGTGTGAAAGTTCCACCCCCTTAGCACATGTGTGTGTAAAATAAAAATACGAAAAATATGAAAAAATACGAGGAAAATTAATAATGAAACTCACACACAGACAAGGACAAAACGCTGAATACATAAGCCAGGCCATTTGCCTTTCCGTATGTGTATGTGAGTGTGTGTGTGTGTGTGTGTGTTGGAAATAATAATCATTTTTATAATAATGCAAGTGTATTTGAGCGAACGGCGTTGCCAAGTGTTTGCGTAATGACAAACTTTCCTAGCGATCTTCAAACTCATCTCAAATTCATACACTCAGAAAATCAAACTAAGACTAAATAATTCATCATAGGGGAAAGGACAGAAAAAAATTACTATTTTGTTTTCTAGTTTTAAGAAATTTAGATATTTCCTTGCAAATAAACTTGCTTTCTTAATAATAAAAAAAATAATTTAATCAATTTTGGTTGCTTAGAAATATCACATCCTGGAAAAGGTTTTATTTGACCAAATATGAAATTATCTTACATTTTGTAAAATATATCTAAATATCCTTCAAAATATATATTTCTTTAAGAAGAAAGTGGAGAGATTTTAGTTCTTATCCTGGTCTAACTTTGTATACAATTTTCCATCTGCCATTTATGCGACGAATATCTAATTTTAAGAATTTTCTTTGCAAGTGTACCCTCGCCCATTCCCCATCATTATCATCATCGTCATCATTGTCCGAGTTTTATCTGCACATACGCATCATCTGTGTGTGTGCTTGCGTGTGTGCCACCCCCAAAAAGTATGCAGCAAAATACTTTCAACAAAATCTATCGCAAGAAAATTTTCACGAAAAATAAGCACAAGCAGAAAAAATTCCATAAATTTTTGCCTGCTACGCTTTCTTCTGTTTTGCCTTCACACACACATACATACACATACATATTGTTGCTGGGTGGAAGTTTGCAATTTTATCACACACACACCCACAGTAGCAGCTAAACCGTCCATCCCCAACCGCCCTTTCAGTTGCCATGAAGCGACTTTATGAAACCATCAAATTATTTTCTTTTCCATTTCTGACACTCAAAAGAAAACGCAAAGAAAGGCAAACAAGCAGGAGCAGTAAGGAAAGCAGCGGGACCTGGAGGGGCAGCAAGCAAGCAAGCAAAAAAAAAAGGGAATTACATACTACTATGGGCCAAAAGTAAAAAGGAAAAATATTATTTTCCAGTTACACACGGCTTGCCGCCTGACGTCTCTACGTCTTGGTCTTGGTCGCCATGGCAGAGGCACATCCTTTACTTTATTTTCTCCGGCTCTGGCTCTGGCTGCTGCTCAAACTTTTACCGCCCCTCTACGGCAACCCGCAACCCGCAGCCCAGTTTCGCCAACGTCCTAGTATGCCTGCGGGTTACTTTTTGCCTGTTTTTGTATGTTTTTGCAGCTACTACTTCGTCTTATTCGAGTACGAAATTTTTATGAGAAAATGCCTGCTAACTCTGGTTGTTTCTTGTTCTCGTTCTTCTTTTGCTTTGCCAGCTTTCGTCTCTGAGTGTGTGTGTGCGGATGTGTGTGTGTGTGTGTAAGTTATAAGCCTCCACCGTGGGCTGTATATCAAAATATTTAAAAGCTAATATGCAAGGGTGTTCTGGTTTCTATCTTCGCAGCGTCTTCACACATTCTTAGAGGTAGCCTTCAGTTTGTCAGAATGTGTTCAGGAGATTATAAAGAGTATAATTTTGATATATCGATTGTGCAGTACCACCACATTTATTCGAGCCTAAAGTGAGTCTTTAAGGAGGCCGACAACAACAACTATCATGACATAAGAGATTTCTAGCTAGATTCTAGCTTGTGGCTACGACCATGCTATATATATTTATATCTTGCAGAGGGTATTATAATTTTGACACGATATTTTCAATGCATTCAAGGACGCATCACTGACCCCATGAAGTATATATATTCTTTATCAGCATGACAAACCTAGGCGATATAGCCATGATCGTCTGTCTATATATCTGCTTGTCGGTTGTGAAACTATCGACTTGTAATTTTCGATGCAGGATTCTTTTTTATGTAAGCTCCTCATATGCTAATATCATGAAGATGGGACTAGTATAACATATAACTCCCATTTAAAGACATATAATAGAAACTTTAAACAATAGATGGCGCTAACTTTTGTTATATTATATTTGCAAGCAAAGCAGCATTATTAGCACTTTCCCTGTGCACTGTCTTGTAATGCGAATGTGTTGTATGTATGTACATGTATATGTATATGAAAGTTATACAAGCACACTTAAAATATAGTTATACAAGGGTATATACAGTTGGGCTACTCGAAGTTAGCCTTCCTCTCTTGTTTTGATTACATTTTCCCATATAGGTTGATAAACCATTTAGCCATTTCATCTTAGTTTTGATAAATCTGAGGAATAGATTTACTTTGTTGTCGTTCAAGACGATCTTGATTTGACCAAAAGAGTCACAGTTAGTGACGAAACATGGGTAGTTGCTTATGTTCTATATTGTGAATTTTTGGCAGTAGATTTTACGGTTAAGACGGAATATTACTTTCAAACATTATGATTTGAATAAATATTACAAATTTTAGCTTCTTTGGAAACTCTCATAATCACTTTGCTATTCACTTCAAAATTTGTATGTAAAAAGAGATAAGGTCAAATTTTGTTTAACGGAACAATCTCGACTGCCTTTGCTAAGACACAAAATTCTAATTTCTAAATTTCTTTCAGATATCGAACACAAAACGGACAGCAGAATCGAGATTGGGTAGGCAAAGGTAGCTGCTACAATTGAAAACTAATAAATCATTTATCATGATTATTGAAGTCCATTGGATAGTAAAACACATGGTTATGATATTTTCCCGGACTTTGGAGAATATTTAAAAGCTAAACAATTTAATAAATACATTGTGAAATTTTAAAGAAATTTTGTACAGCTCTTAAATATCTTTCTTCATTCACCAAATTGAAATTACAAAAAAAAAAGGTCAATTAAAACGTGTTCGGAACAGACCTGCATATCTATTTCAAAATATATTCAATCTACTTTGCACCTAAGGGTATATAATAGCAAAAGTTGAGCAGAATTTATCCTGAAATTGAAATGCAGAACACACACACACACAGACACACACAAATGCACATGATAAAACTAAGCTGAACGTATTGAAGGGCTGCCCAAGTACATAGTACGTGGCGTAATAGAAAAACACTTAAGTGGCCACCCAGCAGCGGTACAGGGGAGAAGGGGGCGGTGTAAATTGCCAGGCCAAATAACCAACGACATACAAAATATATAAAAAATATTAATAATGAGCAGAGCCACAGCGAAAAACAAGAAAATTGTGGGAAATTTATTGATTTTCAACAAAAACAAACAAAAACCGCACAAATATTGTGGAGATTTCAATATAGCATGAAGAAAAAGTTTCAACAGCAGCGGCAGGCGGGGACCCGGAGCTGTCTAACAATGTATATGATATTTACAATGTGTATGTACATATATGTACTTATGTAGGTATGTCTGTGTATATTAAAATTGATTTCGGCTGACTTGCTGGCGTGCTGGACCTGCCTGCCCCTCGGTTGGCGTTTTATCATTGAAATTTACTTTTTTTTATATATTTTTATTGCAGTCAGTCGCAGTGGCATTAAAAATACTTCATCTGCCCGGCAAACCCAGTTGGCGGAGTTATGGCCAGAATTCACAGCGCCATAAAAGCGGCACACAGTGTGCAGGCAGCAGCAGCGTGCTGAAGTGCGGGGGGGCAGTGGCAGTCCGCTCTTTAATCATGTCCATATCGAAAATTTTACTTTATCGCAATTTTTCCCCTCGCCTTTGTATTATTTTTGTTTTTGTTGATTTTTCTTTTCTTTTTTTTTTGTTATTGTTTTTACTGGCTCCATACACATACACATGGCATTATTATTTTTACGTTATTAGCAACGGTAGGGCCCGCATGGCGTATGCGTATTGTGTGATAAAACTTTGTATGTGCATGGACATGTGTGTGTGTGTGTGTGTGCGAGACTGACTGACAGCTAATGAGACTTTTTAATAAATGGCCCCCACCATTTTTAGTACAATTTTCATTATTAATAAAAGTTTATGGCATGTGTGTGTGTGTTTGTGTCTGTGTGCATTTTGTTTAATAAAAAAGAAAAGCGCAACAAAATTTATTATTCCAATTAAACTTCATAAATTCGTGTGTTTGTATATGCATGTGTGAGTATGTATATTGCTCCTTTTGCGTCACACGAGGCTTTGCTTTTGTGTGCAAAGAGCGATGCGCATTTATAATGGACGCCTAAAAGTAGACTTTCGCCGGTGGCGATTATGCCTCATTATTATGAACTTGGCCATTTCAGTTTGCGGCTTTATGTCTGCATATTCAAAGGATTAGAAAGTATTAGCCAGATAAGAACGGCGGGGCCTACATTTTCACAGACTGCGCTTGATGTCAAAGATATATTTGATTAAATTAAATGACTTCTAAAATGACTTCTATTATACATATGCTCGGATCAACTGATGTCCCAGTTTGGCCTATGCGTGACCTTAAGAGGGTCGTCAGACTTAACCTAACCTAACCTACTATACATGTGTGTATGCTATATTGTACGGAGTGAATCCGTTTTATGGATGAAATCCTCATTTGTGTATCAGTATACTATCACAACAATTTACATATGTGAGAGTATTCAATAGCATCATATGAAAACAAGAGCCAAACTACAGCACAACACGAAGTTAAGCATATACATGTCGGTACGCATTAATTGCCATTGAGTAACACTGTCAAGATTGGGTACTGAAAATTACGTATGGATTGCTCAGTTTGAATATAATTTCTTTATAATAATGGAACTTTTCAGAATTTGTATACCCTGGCAGCAGGTATTGTAATTTGCAACGCATAGAAGCAAGCATCTCCGACCTCATAAAGTATATATACACTTGATTAGCATGGCAAGCCGAGTATATATAGCCATGTCCATCAATCTTTCTGTTTATCCGTCTATTTCTATGAGAACTACTCTCTCTTCACCCTTAGGTTTATTTTTGCTCATATTTAAGATTCAAAAAGATCGGACCACTACAACTTATAACTCCTTTAAAAAGACATTTATATGAAAAGTTTGTAAAACAGATGGCGCTAACAAAATGTTATTTGCTAGCCAAACAGCATTATTTCTGTCTCTCTCACACACAAACAGATTTCTTGGAATGCGAATGTGTTGTATGTATGTACATGTATATGAAAGCTTGTGTGTTTGAAAGCCAGATTGCATGCACAAAATATTTGAAGGTATTTAGGAAGAAGATTGCCTCGCTGTCTATTGCTACAGCTGAAGGAAATACTTTTTAGACCTAATTTTTCTTTCCTCTTTTGTAATTCTGCAAGTTCGGGTACCCCAAAATTGTAGTAGTTATGTCATAAAACCATTGCATTGTAGATTTCCAAACTGAAATTGCTTGAACTAGATGCGAATTTTAAGTAAGGGGTAATTGCAAAGCTTGCTAAGCTTGAAAACACTTCTCCTAGTTTCAGTGTATTAAAAATATAGAAAGGTGGATAAATTAATTACTTAATTTATGGAAAACAAATTATGTAATAAGGATTTATTTCAGGTATTGTTTTTCTACATTTTAGGCAACCGAATTTTAGGACAAAAAGGTATCTCGCAAGTGAATTCTATTTAAATTACACATATCCATTCTAGATCGAGATTTTCATTTGAGTTTTTGTAGTGCCTTAGCGATTGCAAGAGATTTACTTATTGATCAGTAAATGCTTTATCCCAGACTTTTAAGTTTAAACAAGATTATTAATGTAATAAATTATAATTTCTTAAAATTTGAAATGTTTGCACTTTCATCCCCTTTATGTACATACCGTATATATACATGCATATATATATATATATATAAATTTATATGGAATATATATAATTAAGGGGCGTCTAAATTTAGTTACGATTATGCTAATTTAATAAGGTTTACTATATATTTATATGGATATAATTTATTGCCAAGCACCAATTTGCATAGGTTTTATTTATAAACAATATGTTTGAGCTGGAAGGAAATTAAGTAGCATACGAAAGCGTTAAGCAATGCCAATTACAAATTTTAATTTGATTTATCTTTTTTTTTAAATTTTTGTTGTTTTTTTTCGTAAGCCAATTTGTTAAATTTTGACAGTTTTTTAATGTTTATTTTGTAATTCTTGAAGCGAGAAAATGTTGTTGTTGAAGCTATTGGGATATAGATCTAACTATATAGTGTGGTTGGTTGACTATATACGTTGTTGGTTTACTTAGATTGGTTTATGATAAACCTTTGCTTGAACTCACTATGTCTTTAGTCAGAGCTGGCATTTTAATCCTACGTGTAGGCTTATATGAAAATACCCGCGCAACATGATTAGAATTTTCATTTCAATTTCAATTTCAATGATAATGACATATAATGGCATTATATCGGGCATATAATCGTATGTGTTTATTAAATCATAATTGGCTAGTATCAAAATTTTAAACATTTTATTATTAGATTTTAAAGTATGTTTTTATTGGTTGGTTTTTTGTTAACATTTAAAGCACTTTGTTAATTAAGCACAGCGTTCTTTATTGGTTTTTATTTAAATTTTTATTGAAAAATACAAAATTTTGTTTAGGTTTGTTTTTTTTTTGTTTTTTTTTTAATTTTTGGCCAGCACTTTGTTTGAGTGTTATTGGCTTACAAGTCCTTTAATCCTTTTGAGTTGTCACATTCCCATATATTTTCATAGACACAAACACTGAAATCGGCATACATATATATATATATATTTTGTTGTATTTTTTATTTGAATTTCAATTTGAATTTGGCTTTTGCTCTCGCTTCTTATACTGCCACGGCTTTATATTCCTTGTGTTGTTGTTGTTGTTGTTTTAAACTTACAGAACTTGTACAGGGCGTTTCACTTATTTATCATACCGACAAGTCTGGGCACGCCGTTGTGGTTGCCACGCGCGGCTGCTACTGCACCACTTACGCGTTTTCTGTAGACTGATTCTGTCGTTGGCGTTTTTTCGAGTTTTCGGTTACAGTTTTTCCAATTGCCAGCCCGCCGCCAGTTGCCCAAAAAGGATGCACGAGCAGAGCACTAACACCCACACACAACCGAGAGAACGCACAGGCACAGGCACAGGTTTCTCTGAGAGAAATAGCCGAGTTATAGAAACCACCACCACCAACCCCCAACACCACCAAAGCCGAACCTAACTGAAGCTGACGACGCTCTGTTGCTATTTTGTTTACTTTCAACACACAGTGGGGCATGTTTAAGGGGCGTGCGAAGAGCTGGCATAGGGGGGACAACAGGGCTTCAGCGGTAGGGCGTGAAGGCTGCACCCAAACATGTGTTAACAATATTGCCCATGTACTGAATCAAAGCCGATCTCTATATAGGGCAGTTTTTAAGGAGCTGCAACTCCGTTTTCTACTTTTAAGCTTAATTTTAATTTTATAGAAATTCAATCATTTTTGTACATTTACTATGTCATAATTATTATATGTATACATTGCGCCCACTTGATGGATTCGCAACACATTGACACCCCTCAGCTCATTGCACATGCGTAGTCTAAGCCAAGCTGGTTTTTTGCTCTCCCTGAGTATATTTTGTTTAATACACTTTATCAACACAACACGCCGTTGCCGTTGCCGTTGCCATTGTCGTGGCTAGTCTCTGATAAAACAATAATCGTTTCTGGTGCAACACGCTTCAAGGCGCCCGTCCCTCACCCCCCTGGTATAATTGAGATATAGTAGCTCAATACAGACTAGGCCAGGGGTTGGCTATCGGCAATGTGTGTCGATGGTTTGGTAGCCGCATGATTAGGATTAGGAATATAAATTATAATTTTACTAGAAAATATGGAAATTTTAAATTTCCTTCATTCTTCCAAGCTAATAAAATTTAAAAGTTTTAAAAACATTTTTTTATATATTTACTGTAAAATTCTCTTCTAGTTTTTGGTTATTATTTTATGTTCATCCCAAAAGTATGCTTCAGATTTTAAAATTTCAACACTATTGAAAATTAATGTTAGCTATTTGATTTGAAATTACTGTTACAAACCCTCTCCCAAGCAGTGCAGGAATGGCTGCCTGCAATGGAGCGATGGCCTGGCAGATGGAACATTGCCATCAATAGTGCGAAATCTTAGTTCAAATTTGTGAAAACTTCCTGAAATTCTTTCAAAATCTGATATTTCTTAACCACATTTGCCTCAATTTTTCATGTCCCTTTTCTAGATCATATAAATAGTTGACAATCTGATTTTATATATCCAATCCAAACATTAAAATAGGTAATGACTTTTAACCAAGGAACTTGCCTTACCCCCTTACCCCCTGCTGGTATATCAATCACAATGCGTAACCCTGCGTGTGGCTCGTTAATTTCAATCATACCCCTCCCTTCATCGTCTAACCCAAAATGAGGGACGGAAATGAGTAGGCATAGTTTTCGCATTTCTTTTAAACTACAAACAAAACTAAAAACAAAAAAAAAACATAATGAGAAATCAAATACGTTCTTGGCACGAAATATTCAAATTTCAGCTGGTTGTTTTTTTTTACGGAGCCATTTTATTCGTATTCAACGTTTTTATATGCCATACTATAATAACATGCTGTGTTTGAGACTAGGTCGACTTTTCAATAAACAATCGTTCAGCTCATTTGTCGCCCCGTTGGAACTTTTGCGTTGGCGGAGCTCTAAAAGTTCTGCTCGTACTGCTCCATGGGGCCATCCACGTGCTTGTAGGAGAACGTGTATAATTCCTTTGAAATTGTAGTAGTTCCCGCACACTTTCTTTGTGCACGCTTCGATTTTTTTTATTTTATCGCAAATAAATTTTCCAAATAGAAAAGTGAGTGGCAACTGGCTGACCTTGGAGCTTCCTAAAAACTATTAAACTGTTATTTCAGTACGAGTCATGGTAACAGTTTCAGAATAAATCTTTTAAAGTTTTTATATTTCTGACATTGATTCTGCTTAAAGAAATATTGCATATTATACGGCTTTCGTTTACAGTAAAAGCTGCTATATTTTTTCCCTATATTTTTTGCCCTAATAAAATGACCGCACAAGAAATACCGATGTACTGTACTGTGCTGTACAACGCCTCGTTGTATATGATATGCTGCACGCTGAAAGAAAGCTGTTGGAAGACTGCGGTTGGCAGTGCAGTCAGCACATAAAGGCCTTGGTACAGTTAATCCAACGGCATTCTGCCAATAAGTTGACAATATGCCGAGTACTCACAGCCTGAGTCGGAGCCTTTTTATTTACTTGAGCTATCTCCGGAGCCGTTGCAGCCACATTCAAAAGAATTACCAATAATAAATATATCGGTTTTTTTAATGTATTGGTTTCGAACATGACTAGCTTTATAAATACATCGGCTTTGAACTTTACTATGATAGCCTGTTCACCAAGTAGGTGAAATTTCTTATTCACCAACGTTTGTCAAATATCGTCACGATAGTTTCTAGCTTTTAAATATCGTCAACATTGAATTCAGCGAATTATTTTAAGTTGTAACAAGGCTTACGAAACAAAGAATAAGGCAAACAAGTAAATTTATCTAATATAAGGGTTTCATTCAACTTTTATACCCTGCAGCTATGGTGCAAGGGTATTTTAAAGTTGTCGCCGCACACACAAGCCAGAGCGGTGGCTTATAGAACATATCTTTTTTTATCTGGAATTGAATCAATTTTCAACAACGAGCCCAAATAATTTTCATAACAACGAATGAACTTCGAAAATTACATTAGTATGAGAATTCGTTTTAGCTGCCCGCTAATATTTTTAATTTTTATCAAAAACTGCATTCAAAGTGCCCGCCAATTGCTGTTTTCGATATATGGGGTGAATTACTCATTTTTGGCTCACTCGATCGATATTAAATTAACTTTATGATTTGCGGTGTGCCCGGTGTATACCAAACCAAAATATACCATAAATATACTAAACTAATTTAATCATATTTGGCGTTTTTTTTTTATTTGTTGTTGGCTTTGGGCCGATCATTTGTTTGAATTGAATTGGAATTGGCAAGACGTGCGTGCGCGCAAATGCAAACAAAGTTAAGGTTTACCGAAAGCAACAACCAATAATATCAAAACGTGCCAACAACAACATCTAAATTCAATTTCCAAGCGCGCCACTGAATAAAACGTAACCGTTGCTTTTGAAAGTATGTGTGAATGTAAGCTATTACATTAAGCTGCTGACGTTCTTGTTGTGTTGTTGTGCTATTGCTAATTAGAAAAAAAACTGCGAGGCTGCGCCGGCGTTCTAAAACTGTTGGCCCAAAAAGAAAGCCACAAAGCTGGTTTTTGCGCAGTTTTCGGCGTGTGTTTGCGTTTTAATCTCGTAAGCGTGTGTGTGGCAGTGTGAATTGGAATTTGTTATTAAGGTCAGCAACAGCAGCAACAAACAAGTGACAAACAGTCTGGGCATAAATTAAAGCCGAAACGGCAGATGAAAAGCAGCAAACAAAAAACCAACGCAGACGCAGCATCCAAATCAGAGCTCAAAAATGAAATAAATATGAATTTAAATTTTCTTTCTCTGTTCCTGTTTCTCTCGCTTGCTTTTTGTTTTTGTAAATACGATTCCAAGCTTAAAAGCCACTGATTTCTTTTGCCTTCAACACTTTTTGGACTTTTTCTTCCAGCGGCGGCTAAGAACGCCGCACATAACTGAACCAACAACAACCACAGAGCAACAAAAACAACTTTCCGGTTTTTCTTCTACAACTCTTTCAATCTACTCATGTTGTTGTTGTACCCCTTCGAATTCTGCTTTCTGATTTTTGTTTTCTCATCTCGTTTTTTGTGGCTTACGCGTCTTCCCCAGCTTCTCAGTGTGTTAGCATCAGCATCTAAAAGAGCGAAAGAAATCAGAAAACAGAAAAGAAATAGTGAAAATCAAAGGAAAATAAACAAATAAATAAATCTTCATTCAAAATAGCAACCAGTCAACGCTAAGGCTCTGCAGGGAAAACCAGAAATAAAGTACACAAGTGAAAAGCCGAAAGAAAAACGCCGTCTTTGAGAGAATAGGAGAGCAGAGCAGAGCGAACGAGCGAGCGATAATAACAAACACTATTTTTTGCTGCACAGGATATTAACATAAATCATTCACGCTGGATTTAGGATACTACGAGGCTGTTAAAGGTAAGTTCAGTGTGACTATTTTCTTCTTTTTTTAAATTGTAATCAGCCAACCGTAAATAAAATCAAAACCACTCAAAAGTATGTTGAACTAACAACAACAGCAATCACTGAGCTCAGTTCAATTTATTTGCTTGCCAAATTCAATTAACGGCTCTTAACATGCCAGCGAGACGGTGACGGAGACGATGGCAACGCGCCCATAATAATAATAACAATAATTTTTTATAGACATCGGCACCTGAGCGAACAGTCTCTGTACCTGTTGTTGCCCTCTGCTTTATAGCGGTCCACCAATAAGCCAAAAACCAACTCGGCTTCAACTTGTTGCATAATCGTTTGCGTTACAATAAAAAACTGCTAGCTTATAAGCTGTGCCAGTCAATGGACATCAAACTGTACAGTTTTACGAAGGGCGAACGTTGCGTGCAGACAAGCCATAAAAACTGTGAGCTGTCGGTTTCATTATACTACACTTGCTAAGGATGTTATAATTTTGTTACTTTATTTGTAATGCAGAGAGAAAGAATTTCCGATTACACATATATTCAAAGCTTCCCCCGAATTACTATTGCTGCGATGTTTGTTCATTAGCAATAAATCCCTTTAAAAATTGTCTATAGTGAATTATTTTACTAGAGAGCAGGACTCGATGACGGAATATATCTATTTCGGAATATGTACTATGTATATCATATTTTTCAATTAAATCTTTTTATCCGTGTCGCCGTATTACCAAAACAAGACATCCACAAACTGCCTATTTAGGGATTCCATTTAAGGGGATGCAAGTTTCGATGCGTTGCTTGTGGCTACTTTGATGTTTTGCTTTTTTGTTCCCTGTAGCTGTCATAGTTTTTTATTACCTGTTGCGAATTAGCATGAGGTGAGCGAGATAGCTGGAGTTGCTTCTCACTCTTTCAGCCAGTACTACACCACAGGTGCGCAGCAGCGGTAACGTCGTCGACGTCATTTCACCAAAGCCAGGCTCAGCGACGCCTAACTGCGACTGCGCAAGCTGAGCTGTAAACTAGGCTAAGTAGGGTCTTAGCCAAAGCACGTTTTGGTTATACTCGGACATGGACACGGCATGTTGTGAAGTAGTGTGTATGTGGTTTGGGCTTGGTTTATTTTTAAACCGCATTCCGCGTGGCATTTAGCTGGCCCGGCCTGGCCTAGCCTGGCCAGTCTCGCAGTCTGAGTCTGATTTGAGTCTCGGCCACTTGGCCACTTTTCGAGTCAAGCGTGTTCGCTCATTAAGCATTCTACAATACCGTTAGATTGCAGTTTAAAAGCCACTGGCACTGGCACTGGCGCTGGCGCAGTGCTATGTCATTTACAATTGCAATTTGCTTTTAAGAGCTTTCAAGACAATTGCCGCTAAATTAAATTACGCTTAACGGGGCAAGCGAAGAGGCCAACGACAGCACCAGCAACAACAAGGCCAAGGCGAAGACAAACAGTGCCAGAGATCAACATCGAGTGCAGTTCAATGGATGCAGTTGTGTATGTATGTGTATGTGGGGATGCCAACGCCCCAACTGAAAATCATTTAGTATAAAAATATAAACAACCGTCTCATAGAATGCATCTTCAGATTCAGCAGCAGCGCTCTGGTTCAGGGCTTTCCAAACTGTGGGCGAAATATAATTCCTATTGGCATAAACCCCGTCAAGTTGGTCCATTTTTACATTTCCCTTTTACCATTCCCGCTGCTTTTTATATGCCATATATGTATGTACATGCCTCGTCATTTGAATAGCACACTGTCTTGTATTCATATCAGGGCTATCATATTTCCGATGGTTTATAAGATTTAAAGATTTAGTTCAGTTTTTCATAAGACACAATCCTGTAAAATTCTGATAGTGTTTTTAATAGGACTAGCAGTAATTGATAAAGCTAAAGATACTATAAATGTTTTATGTAAAACCACAAAAACACATACTTTTTTAAGAGATTTGAAACTCGCATATAGTCGAGGATAGGCCTTTGCCATATGGAGCTTGAAACTGCAGTCAAGAGAGTGTGCTATTTATGTAAAGTGGAGTGTATGTATATACATTTTACTGTTTGTGTGTCTGCACATTGTTGTTGCCTTTCCTTTTCCCTTGCCCATTAACATTCCCATTCCCCCTCGCAATTAGAAGTCTCAGCAACTGCAGCTGGCCAGACTTGCCTCTGTGGTTCTTGTTGTTGCTGCTGTTGTCGGCGTGGCATTCTTTTGTCATTTTGATCAATTTGTGAGCTATACTCGTTGATTTTTTGAAAGTTTTTATTTTTGGGTCTTATACTCCCAACTGGAAACCGCTTAGCCTCGTAGTTTCATAGTTGAGACAGGTCCCATCAATCAATTTACAGCCTTATAAAAATCACCCAATCAATCACCTATAAACATTAAAATTTTATAA
Source organism: Hirtodrosophila duncani (assembly GCA_037043425.1). Lineage (NCBI taxonomy): Eukaryota > Metazoa > Arthropoda > Insecta > Diptera > Drosophilidae > Hirtodrosophila > Hirtodrosophila duncani. The sequence continues at coordinate 57,911 of JBAMBM010000834.1, read as the reverse complement.
ATTTAGAACAGTTTTTGTGATTTTTCAATTATTGTTGTCGAGTTGTTATCGTCGGTTTTCGGCATGTTGTAACTTTTTAAACATGTTTAATGATAATTTGCTCAGTAAAGTGCAACACAACGCAAGTAAAGTGATGAGTGATAGGGAGGGGGACTGCGGCTGGGTTGATTGTTGTCTCTTAATTAATTGAAAGGGTAGAGAGTTTAAGAACTCTGAAGTGCTTGAAAATCAGTCACGGCTTGATAAGAGTCAATTGACTGCTGAACTTGGAAGTTTAGATGACGGGGAAGTTGAATGGAAAGTGTTGAAAGTGTGGGTTGGAGTTCAGAAATTAGCTAGCTTGGTATACACTTATATGCTTATATCAATATCTATATGGCAAGACCTAAGAAACAGAAATTTTCAACCAAGTTAAGTCAATGTTAAAGTTTATATGGCATTAAAAGAAAATTGTGTGCTATATCGTAAGTCAACTTGGTTCACAGCTGGTTTTTAGGAGATCTAAAGCGGCTAGTTACAGTTACAATTTCTTAAAACAATGACAAAATCGAGTACATTTCATATATTTGTTAATATTTTGTCGCTGTATAAGGTTCTGCACATTCATTCGCTTATCAATTGTGTTTACTTAGTATAAAACTAAGTCCAAAACGAGCAAATTATAAACAATACTATAAATATTAATGCACACATTAGTTATATATGTATGTATTGGTATTATATATTTAAAAATAGCTTATGTCATACGACTTTGGAAAGGCTTGACAGTTGCAAATATTGATAACACTACAACGAAAAGAGTCCCCTTGACATGCTTATTTTGAATGATGCGATCATTCATTGATAAATTACTTTGTGTGGGCTAACTATCTATCAGGGGCTGTAGTGCTTCCTGATATGAAAATGCTTTCTATATATCATATATATCAAGTATTATTAACTTTGGAGGGGTTTTACCCAGCACAAGCAATAGCAATTGGCCAATTTGCATTCCAATCTCATCAGCGAGTTCCACAATTCTAGATAGATAGTTCCAATTGGCTGGCTATACGTTATACCTATTTTGTATTCATAGATAGTCAAGTGTGTCAGTCTCACAATCAGTCAAGCAAATTGCTCGAAAAAGCAATTAGAAGTAACCGCTAGAGAGGGAATGAGAGAAACACTGCGACTGACTGATGATTTTAGAGGCGCATAAGAGAGTGTCGTTGTTTAACGCTCTTCGGAACTCATTTCACTTGTCTATCAAAGGCAAGTTGAAGTTTTTGGCTTTGGCAAATTTTCCTTGACTTAACTTGTTTTCTTTTGAGCGCGCGCCAAAAACAGCAGCCGCAGCAGCAGCAACAGGCAACAACAATAACTACAACAACAAGAAATGCACATTCAAGGCTACAATGCCAACAACAACAGCAACAACTTGCGCTCCAAAACTGGTTTCGTCTTGTCTTGGAGTTTGCTTTCTTTTTTTTATGTTATTTGTTGTTGTCTTTTTTCTTCGCATAGCCAAAAATATGCTAAAGTCATACATATCTCAAAAACAGCAGCAGCAACAACAACAACAACAACCACTAAAATTCCCAATGGCAAAACGCAGGAAATGCATTTACACAGATACAGCAACAACCCAAACTAGCAGATACAGATATATGTATGTACATTTGTTGACGTACCCTGTAGGTATGTGTGTGGATATGTATTTCAGTATAAAAAATTTACACGATTTCCAGCGGAATTGCAGTTGCATTCTTATTTCGTCTCAGTTGCTGTTATTGTTGTTGGGGTTATAAGTAAGTGTAAGTATGAAGGGGCGGTCATTTCTGTAGTGCCGCTGTGTTATTGTTTTTGCTGTCATTGCAGTCATTGTGTGTGGGATTTGTAGAGAGATCTTAGCCAGACTCTTCACGAATTGCATGATGCTTGAAGATTTCTCAAAGCATTTGGCAACTGGATTTTAAACTTTGTTGATATCTGAAGGACTGCAATGACTATAGTAAATGTGGGCAATTCTGATTGACTTAAGATCAATAAACTAAATATATGAGTTCTGAGTCAGAAGTCTAACCAACTGCCAAGGAGTGAAAAGAGAATAGATGCGTAGTACAACACCATTAGCTCAAATGGCCAAGTCTGTGTCTAGAATGTTAAGCTTATGTAGATATAAAGTCCTTTAAGAAAGTCCCACTTCGTTTACTTCACTTAAGTTCTAGCTCTCATTCTGGCTAGTTTGTTCGCATTTGTACGATGTGTCATTGTCTTGTAATATATATTTTTTAGTATCTAATTTTAACTATCTTTCATATTTATGTCTTTATAACAGAAGACGCTTTGACACTTATTCAAAACCAGAAATTTAATGGTCCTTACAACTATTGGCTTTCCAACATTCTCTTTGTCTCAACTGATTCATTATGTTCAGCTATTTGCCAAATAATCTTGGTATACTTGCAAACACATGTACTCTAAATGCACCCGCCACCTGTTCATTATCATTGAGGAATCACAGGGGCAACCTTGAAACTGGTTTTCTCTTCTCACCAACCAACCAAAAATTTCTCATGAAGATTTCCATCTACCTCGCTCTTGCTCTGCCTCACTTTGAAACAATTTGAGCAGACTTGGGCAAACATTATTTTGTTGCTACTTTTTGGGGAATTTCGTTTAATCAAATCAAATAGTATTTCAAGTGTAGAAGCCAACAAACTCAAAAGCAAGTGATAGGTAGTATACCTACTTTGTTGTTCGTATTCCGAAACCAAATATAGAAAATTAAAAATAAAGGCTTATCAGCGGCAACTGAAACTTAAGGCAGCCTTGAATTAAATTTGCAATTTTTGGCGAAACTCAAAGCATAAAACAACACAATGTTGAACAAAGTCTTCGTACAAGCAATTTGCGAATTCAATCTGGTTGTTTGTGTATTATTACTGGGACAATTCCTCCAATCAAAATATTTAGCTTATTAGTTGCAGAAAAGTCAACAAACAGAATAACCGAGAAGGCAAGAGGCTGAGGTACACTCTGAGGAAAAAATGACTTCATTTGAATGCAAAGATATAAATAAATAATAAATATAATAAAATAAAACTTACAGAAAGATGCCATAAAATCACTCTTTGTTAATATTATTAAAATCTATTGTAATAGCAATCTTAGTTCAGAAAATCTTAGGTTCATAATTTGGTGAAGAAAACATGCCCAAAATATTAGCTTAAATAAACTGATCGAAAACTCGATAAGCAACATAAAAACTATAAATTGCCTCAAACTTCCTAATAAATAGAACTTTTTTCGAGTGTAGCTCATACTCTTAGCTTAATTTGAGCAGACAACTTTGTCCGCCTAAAGACAAAATAAAAACTGAAGAACTGAGAATGAAGACTGAAGAGATCAAGCAGGAAGAAGACTTTCCCATTAGGCATAATACGAGTTCATCTTTCAGAGTCCTCAAGAACAAGGGGCAGGCAATTAATTACATTTTGCGTACTTTGTTTCCGCTTTACACCGAACACTGCTTGAATTTCGTGGTGTTAGTTGCTGTAATTATTTCACTTTTTGTGCCCACAGAGAGGCAAACAAAGTGATGAAGCCATAAAAGTGCCGCTTGGTTCTGGTTCTGGACACACGGTTCTTCAGCCGTGTTGGAGAAGGTGTTGATGGCGAAGCCTTCGTTGAGCCAGCTGTGAAGGGAAAAGGGGCTTACATTGATTTTTATATGCCTGCCAAAGAACAATGCGCATGTGCGGTACTCGTAAATTGTTTTGCATACGGCTTTTGTCTGCCTCTTCGGCTGTTGCCGGCTCTGAATAAAAAAACGTACTTGATGTGCCCCATCGATCGAAATCAAAAAGCGTAACACAAGCCAAAGCAGAAATGCCAAAAAATATATATGTACATAGATATGTATATATATTTATGCTCAGCTGTGATATGGAAGACCCAGTGTCAGTTCCAAGCCTCGCCTCGCATCAAGTCAGGCATTTTGGGCTTACCTTGCTGGCAGCTTTTTGCTCCTCTTCAATATTTCTTCATTCTTAAACATTCTTTGGCGTACTTTTTAGTTTATGTTTTGTGTACGCGTTCCACTTATTTCACATGCATATATGTACTCGTACTTATACAGGGCATGTACATAAATTGCGGCTCGAGGGCCGACGCCTGTATGTGCACGAGTACGGAGCTGAAGCTGAAAGATCATCTAACGGCAGCACTAATGTCTATATAAACTTTAATTATGCAATTATGTATACACAATCGACCAAAATGTAGGCATTAATGAGTTGTCTTAAAAGCATATATCCAAGGGCTTATCATGATTGTCAAGACTGGCGCCATTGAAATCCAATCACTGCCATCTGTCCAAAAAATTGTTTGAAAGAGTATCAAAAATATGTCATAGATATCGGGTGTTTATGAATTGTAAAGCAAATAGGAAAGTTATTACCAAAGTTGAAGGCCTTTTTACAACTGATACTCATACAGTTGCTATTGTAGGTGTATGTAAGAAGCAAAAGGAGAGTTTTCGATCCCATAAATTATTTAAATATATTCTTGATCCATCCGTCAAGTGTCTCTCTACATAGGCTGTTTTCGTATCTTGCTTGTTAACGTCTTAGTTTTGAACTCACTTTGGCTGAACGTTCCAAGGATGGAATTTGCTATATCTATTTCTATAGAAGTTCTTGCAACCTTATCAACTCCAAGCGGACTTAGTCCAAATAATTCCTAAGCAATTTATGAGCTCTTAGTGCACATTTGCAGGTGGGTTGGTTGCTATCACAGATAGCGTTCAATTGACAAGACTTATCATGGGCTGGAAATGTGACATACAAATATTTGCGAAACTCAAATGCAGAATTGATAGTGGAATGTTGCTAAATGATGTCAGCTGCCAACTTTCAAGCGTGAGTCAGGGATATAGTCAGATATATATAGACACAGCTATGAAGAATCTTTAGTCAAAGTCTGTGTCTGACGTGTGTGTAGCTTGATTAATTAGCTGGGAACAGAACAGATCTTCACTACAGCTCTCACCCTTTCGCCTGGCTATTTCTGATAGTTCTCTCTCTTTCTCTCTCTCTCTCTCTTTTTCTTTCTATGAGCTTGGCAAATTAACGTTAAAATGTCATGAGTATGAGTATGACTAGTCGAAATTGTGCTCATTTACAATTAAAATAAGCGTAAAACTCGACATTAAAAAAATGTTTTGCATCATTTGCATTCAACACGAGTGAGAACAACTTGAGAACCGGCTTTGCGCTGGAGCTCGCCTCAGCTTTGGCGACTTTTGAAGTTATATAAAATAAAGTCAGAAAGTTCTCTTGCATAAATTTGTAATATTTGTTGTATTTGGTATCGTTGTTGCCGTCATTGTTGTTGTTATTTCTGTACTTGCACGCTTCAATAACAAAATATTTGCTTAAACGCTGACATCAGACAATTTTTTAGCAGAACATGCAGGGTAGATACATATAGAGTATATGTAGCTACATATGTATGGCCGAACCCCACGCTCTCTTACCTGCACCCTATATGAGCAACTCAAATCTGCTTGTAAAAATATGAAATAAAGAATTTCGTTCACTATTTTTTTTTTACCGGTTTTCTTCATAAGTTTATTGTGTACTCTTCTCTCTTTTTTTTTGTTGTTGCTTTTTTTGGTTGTTTGTTTGGGTTATTTATTTACAATTTTTATTATGACGCGAGTTAAGCCGCAGTTGGATTCGCGTCTTTATCAAGTAAAGCCGACTGACTGGTCACACTGCGTGGCGGCATTCTGTCAATTTGCATATGCCGAAAGCCAAAACAAGTTTTGCACGGGCCACCCGGTAGCCACTTAGACCCCTGGGGGGACAGCCATCAAGGTGATGTGCAGTTTGCAGGCTCTAAAAATATATTTTGGCAATGCTAAAGTATGTATGTGTGTGTGAGCGATACTTAGATAAGACCTAGACTTGGGATCAATTTAGATGCAAGTTTCTTAATGATTAATAAATGATCAAATTAATACAATTTAGTTAAGATTTGGAACTTGCAAAGATGCAGAGGCCCCTCGACATTGCCAAGCCTGATCAACTTAATGTCTAGGAATTCCATCCTAAAGTATTCCTTACAGTCATCATATCTTTATACATATGAAGACGTCTGAAGTGAAACATATTATTTAAACACATTCATCAAAATAACTAAGAAGAATTTGAAATGGTTAAAAATACTTCTAGAGCTTTAAGTTATTTGGATTATGATCTGCGTACAGCACACTCTTATATCTCGATGCTTAGCTGACACACTGAACTAATTTTAACTGCTTTAACTAATTTGCTGGCTTAGTTTATCTTTGACTTTAACTGATATCGGTCCTACACAGTAGCAGCTGCTGCTGTAATGAGCATTGCTGATGTCGCTATTTTATTTTTAGCTCATCATTTGTGTCGAGATTTGGTCTCAAGTTCGCTTGGAGTTCACTCCAAGAGGCTCTTTGGAGACATCAGAAAACCACTTTATTATAATTTATGCGCAGCATTTCGTACAACAACAAACCACAAAAACAAAAAAATTTATCAAAAAAAAAAGTTTTACAAAATTTTTCAAAATCAACACATCACATAGTTGTGGCTTATTTGATTTGTTGTTGATGTTGTTGCTTAAGTGATGTCTATAACGTCATCAAAAATGGATTTTGTCATGTAATTTTAAACTCTCTTATATTCATTTGATATTAAATGTGAATAAATGTGAATAAGTGTGAATATTGTGTGGTTTGCGCAACGTGCTTTTGAAGCTGAAATGCAATTGAATTGAAGGGTTTACAGTGACACTATTTTGGAGGGGGTGGGGAGGGGTATGGGTACCTTCTGTAATAACAAACCCATATCACAGTTCGTGCCTCATAAATAACACATTGAAATCATTTGAAATTCATTTAAAACACATAACTTTAACGCTTTAACGCATTAACAATATTTACAATTTATTGATAAATAACAAGGCAATGCCAAAGATATGTTGAAAATATTACAAATATCAACAGCAATTAATATTTTGTTTAAAAAATATGTACTTTATTTTTACGATGTGTTTGCTTTGAGAATGGAAATTGGTAATGGTAATGGTAATGGGGATGGGGAATGGCACTTGAGTAAACACAAACACCAAGTGCTCGTCCGTGAAGTAAGCGACAAATGACAGTTGAGCTTCAGCGATCTGAATGCCCGCAAACGTAGGCTTAGCCAATTAAGAATTCATTGAAAAGCGTTTTATTTTTCGTTTTCAATTTTGGGAAGGGTTGCCCTATCACATGATTTCAATTTGAAACTATGACTAGGCCTATAAAACATTCGACTGTGTCGCCGTACTCAAACCAGCTGTCAAAAATTGGAATTGAATTGTTCGTGTTTTGTCGTGAAACATGAGCTGCTTGTAGACGATCTTGGTGATTGTCGTGTGTAACATTTTAATTAAAACTAAAGCAGAGCAAAAGGAGGGGTAGCAGCTGCCTCGTTCTTCCCATTGATGATAACGTCAAGACGTTTTCTTAGGAATGGCCTTTTTTCCAATTGCAGATAAGAAAGTTTGTTTTCAAAATTTTCAACGGAAACATCGAAAAGCACAGTGCCGCCGAAGTGTTAGTTTTTTGTGCAAATATTTGACAAACCATACTGATGAGTGGTCTAATGTTTGTCATGATATTCGCTTATATCACATATGTACTTCCAATACATGCTTATACTCAACCCAGCTTATTTCAGTGAGTCATTTCTCATTCTTTTTACCAAGCTTCCAATTTGGCTTCACACGTGTTTTTTTTTGGCGGCATATGCAAATTTGTTTCTATGATTAAGTCATGCCCTGGGCCTAAGTAGGAAATAGAGCTGCCCTAGAAGGCTAAAGCTTTAGACAATGATTATTAATTTGTGGCGTTCGAAACAGCTGGAAATGGTCACACGGTTGAAATTTCTAACGAAAGAAAAGGGGAAAAAACTAATAAGCAAATATATGAAAAATATTTACCTTAAATTTGTGGCACTATCACTGAGCGCCGGTCTTTCATTTCATGCTCCATTCAAGCACAACGATTGACTTAAGAGCGAAGGATGAGGGAGACACTTAATGATTTCCATTATAGTGGCGCAAACATGTTGCAAGTTTTGAGTGAAAGTAATGTTACATATCCAAAAAGTTTGGTAATTTTTCATCATTTGGATTTTTGATCATAATTGTATACATTTTAGTAGTATTCCTACGATGATTTATCTCACAATATCGAACATGTTTTAGAAAAATCTTATATTCTTGTACTAAAGGTAGATTTCTATGCCTTACAACATTTTTGAAAAGAAATTATATAGTTTTAGGTGGATTTTTTGTGCTTGTTTTCGCAGATGCCTTTTCAAGCCCTTTTTGACTCCATTTTGGCCTGCGTTGTGATCTACTTCTAGGTAGAACTTCCGAAACTCAATATATGTCTTTCTTCTAGAATTGTACTATTTCACATGCTAGAGCTGTTAGTTAATTCGATAGTTATCCAGAGAGTTATCCGGAAATCTATAGATATCATTTTCATCAGTGCAAAGAAATTAAAAAAATTCATTAGCACTGTCTTAAAATGGTAGATTGACATATTAAGTTAAATTTTTCTATACTTAACACATTATGGAGTTTTGCTTAACTTATAGTAACTCTTGCATTACTCCACATGCTTACTTACAAATCAAGTCCAGAACTGTTAACCAGCATGTGCTGGTCTGGCTTTAATCATAGCTCTGGTTTTAGCACTCGCTAATGCTCCTCTACTTAACTTTAATTGGCATCGGCACTTCCCCTGCAATAAAAGGAAATCAATCAAAGTGTCTTCCACATGGCAACGATTCGAATCATCTGTTACAGCAACAATCTAAAGCTTAATATGCCTATATCCGCCATAACGAATCTTAATTACACACAAAGACAGACGAACACACTTAACAATTAAATAGTCCCGAGATGAGAACGCGTGCCATAAGACCACACCAGATCGGAGAGTCTTTGCCGCATAATTAATGAAACGTTTCGACAGTCTATAAAACTTTGGAGTCCATAACTACTCGAGGCGCCTCATATTTTTGAAAGTTATAAAAATTTAACATCAACCATACATACACACATACATACACACCCCTTAAAACATAATTCAGGCAACAGTTTATTAATCATAGCTAGAGGAACACAATGAAAATTTCACTTTTAATTGATTTTGATTATCGCCAAAATGTTTCACTGAAATTTCTTTGGAACCCGCACAGCATCCATAAAGGGAATCTGTGGCCCGCCCGCTGTTAAATGGCACAAGCTAAGCAAATATTCAAGCAGCCCATCAGCGGGTCCAAATTCTTTGTCTCGAAAAATTTCTATTAGTTCGCAAAAAAACGTAGAAACTGAAAACAACTACTATAAAAACATAATGATGTCATCAATTAGCTATTTGGGTTTCAGTGATTGCATTGAAGCTTGGTTTACGGTCAACATTTTCCCAGCAATAAAACCGTTAATAGAAGAAAAACCCTATTGATTTGGGCCAGAAATGTGTGTTCATTCATGACAATCAATCAGGGTCAAAGTCGCTCAAGCGATGCCTTGCATACCTCAAACACAATGATGAGATATTCATTTTGCACGATAATAGGAGAAATTTAAAAAGTAGCAAACGCCAGTTTGCATAGCCGAAGCTTTAATACCCTACAGTGGAAAACTATGCAAATGGCGATTGCGCATGCGCAACATTATACCCTGAATATCATACAAAACCTTGACTTCATCTATCTATCTTTTAGATGTACGACTCTACGCAGCTGCGCATGATGTCATCTACAAATTTCGTATGCTTTGGGTAACTTGAAGCGCGGGAGTACCGCCCGGGGGGCGTGACAAATGCCAAAAACACAGCAAGAATAAAAAAACAGCTTAAATAAAGCAATGAGCTTTGCGGCGCGGAGGGGAACGACGAAGTTGCTATTCAGCGATTGACTAATTTTTGCAAATAACTTTTGGTGGAGCACATAATAAAGCAAAGGCAATAATAATAACAACAACAACACAATGACGACAACAACACGAACGAAGCACTATAAATAATTTCGATTTCAACAAAAGCCACATGGTGGTAAAGTGAACAACAACTAAGAGGGCCCCCACAAAAAGATAAAGACAAGTTAAAGACATCGACGAGTTGAAGAAGGAGTTCATACTACGAAACGAGCGCTCATGTTTTTGGCAGTTATGACAATAAATGAGGCAAATTTTTGGTAATCAGTTTTAAAGAGCGTTTGATCGAAATATGTAAATGAAGCTTAAATACCTACACATGTCTTAGGGTTGGGCCATAAAAACCCACTTATAAAATTGTAGCCCAAAAATATGAAACGCAACAGAGTTTTGCCTTGAGTTTAGTTCAAGGTTTGCACACACTGAAGATATGTATATCAGACAGTACATGAATCGGATTCATATACTTAGCTAGGAATGGGTTTGGGATTGGGAAACCTTAGCTACTGAAATGCGAACCCTTGTCTCGAAAAAAAGGAAGAGCAACGCTCAGGCGAATCCACAATAGCTAGATGGCTAGGCGACAATAGCACACAACCTATATAGTATGTGTAATGCGAAACTACAATAGCTAGATGGCTGCAATGCGAATATACGGGAAAATTAACCTGTGTTTCCAAATCGGTATTAAAGATTACTGCTCTTGAGTAATACAAACACAGTAATGCTCGCACGCGCACATTAATAAGAAATGAGTATTACCAAAGATATTGCAGAGCATCTTCAAAGCTTAACAAATTTCATATCTATATTCTAGGATAAAGCTATAATTTCTATATGCTTAAAGAAAAATCATAGTGGTCCTTCAAAGGCTAACCAAAACCGCTTTCGCCGCATATAGATTCCACTCAACGGTGAGTGTTTCGTTAATGGCAATTGATTTGGTTGGATTCATGAATGGTTAACCAGACAAAGGGCTGAGATTGCGGGCAACAACTTAACTACCAAACCAATTCTAAAACACAATACCTAAATTGGTCACCATCAAACACCACCTGCTAAGAGAAATACACATTTGTAACACTCAGCATAGGAGCATTTAAGCTATATGGTTGTTCACTTAATCCTCCAAGAATACAGAACTGTATATTAGTTGGTTAGAAAAGGAGACAATAGAGATCGTTATGAATGATATGTCTGAATAGTTGTTCCTCTAATTCTTAGGCACATTCCATTTGTAATTAATTGTCTTACGCCCAAGCATACACCTGACTATGCACACTTATCTGAATGCTCATATCCAAATATCTCACAAGGCTGTCAGAAACAAAACAAAATATCCATATAAATCTCTATGGTTTAAGTGCCAGATATATAAGCTCAGCTCACCTGGCCTAACTATGTGTGTGCTGACTGCCATTTCATTCGTGTTTTCTCTTTAGAATTTGTGTTTTTTTTTTTTTTTTGAAAATTGTTTAGCATTCCAAGCACAAACAAAAGAATTTATAACATTGCTTTTGTGACTGACTGAAGCTTATTTGTTTTTGTTGTTATTGCTTGCTGTTATTGTTGTTGTCATTCAAACGCCAAAACTGAATTTTAATTTTGAGCGGCTGATGAGGTAATTTTATGCATGAAATTTCGAACAAAAATAATTCCCAAACTAGACAGCAACAACAACTACAAAATATATAAGCCGCGCTGCTACGGGTCTCATTATTTTCGCTTAGTTTTTTTTTTCAAACAAATCTTGACAAGCCAAAACAACAAGAAGGAAACAGGTAGAGCGACAACATAGAAATGACAGTAAAATTAAGTTTTATCTTTCTATAATCAAGCCGATGTCAAACCAAAATTCACTCATAAGATAATTAAAGCCAAACAGAAACAGAAACCTTCAAAGAAATCTCAAAGAAAAAGAAAAGAAACGAACAACTTGTTAAACGCCTGGCGCATGTAAATGATTTTGCATTTTTGCCTTCAAAATTTATAATCAATAGAAATGGCATATATGCTAAACGTTTATGAGCATTTATTTATGCAAATACTTCGGAGGTTATTGCACAGCTAATCAGCAAGGCACAACTTTCTTATGTAGAACAGAACATGAACATGAACAGAGGGAGATCTTGTCTGATATCTGAGCTACCGATGATGATGGCACATTCAAATGATATGTTGTTAGGCAGGCAGGCAGGAGGTATCCGGCACCATCATAGTCATCTATAAATAACAGCCTCTCTATGGATGAGAGCAAATTTGAATATGCCGCCGCAGCAGTAACAATTTTCAGCTGTTGCCATATGTGCGCCGCATGTGCCATCGTATCCAGAATCAGAATCTGAGCTAGAGCTAGAGCTATTGCGCCTGCGCAACCAGTCTTTATTGTCTAAAACCTAACAGTGAAAGGAAGTCTTTGGCTGAGTGATGTTTATTTAAGTGCCTGTAAACAGGATGAATAGCCAGCTAGCTTGTGCTTTGTTTGGAAACAACTAAAAATAGCCCAAGGCAGCTGTGCAGAGTTCATCGTTGTCCCTGGGGGGAAATACTATGCGTACATAGAGTTGTTTGTGCGTTTATATATACATGGTAGTAAATTGTATCAGGAAATATATTTTTGTTTAGGGAAGAAACGAAATAATTTTTGGTTTTTGCATTTGGAATATGGTTCTTATGTTTGCGAACATTCTTGGGGATATGGAGTCACCTTACTCTCCTCTAATTCATATTTTATAATTTTATATTTGTAGTCTGCAGTCTGTAAACTGTAAAATCTTTACTTTAGGACTGGGCTTGATTTAAAAACGAAAAAGTGTTTAAGGCTTAAGAACTCAATTGTTTTAATTGAATTTTATTTGTTATGCATTCAATTTGTTGATTTTTAAACTAATTATACTTGATTCTTCTCCCAAATATACTTGATTCAGTCAGAAACATGTTGGTTTTTGTTTTCTTGGTATAAGAACTTCTTGCTTGATTCAAGTAATTTCGTCCTTGATTAACTTTTGACCATTTTGGTACTTAATTCTAGAAGAGAATTCTTGTTCTTATACTCTAGTTTTTTGCTTTATAATGGTGTATGGAAACTGATAGTTAAATCCATAGTTTCGTATTCGATTTTAAACTCAAGAGAAATCCACATTCAGGCTTATATATGCTATGATGTTGGTGGCAAGCCTTGAAGTGCTTGATTCTTACGGTCTAAACCATTATATAGGTTTAAGTGATATATTGTTATGATGTTTAGCTGTTAAGCCTAAAGTTATGCATCAGTTCCACATGGACATATCACTCGATATTACTATCACCTTTTTCCCAGTCAAGCAACCAACTGATAACAGAGCTCACGTCGCACCTGTTATCATTTGTGCATGGTAAAGATTATTGTATTTGCTGTTTTTGTTTTTTATTGTTTAGTTTTCACCTCCTTTTTTAATTGATTTGTATTTGTATTTGTTTTTTTTTTTGCTATTTTTTTTACGACAAAAGTGTTTTGTTTGCAGAACTTAAGTCGCTGTAGTCAGAATGCCTTTTAGGTGACCTCAGAGACAACCGTTCGGGTGGGGCCTTTATACCAGAGATACTGGCTAATAATGCAGAAATGAACTATGATTGGTTAAGTCAATAAAATTTAATCTTATGGGCTACTGAAATATTTCAAATGATGTCACCTTTTGGTTATAAATAGTTAATTTGTTAATAGGAACATTTGTGGGAAGTTAGTCAATAAAATATACAAAAGAATTTCTAACAGTTGCAAAAATATTTACAATGTTAATTAGCTCTCAGACATTTCTACACATACGCGAAGTTGGCTAGGCAAATGAACTCCAGTATTAATTGTTTTCCACACAAATATGTTTATATAGCGTAAATTATCGCACATAATCTATAGGCCAACATATGCGAAAGGCATGCGACTGTCATTAGCCGATAAGATAAGCATGCTCTTCTCGCTACCCTTCAGAGCATTGTTTGTATGAAATTGACGATTGTTGTGTTAGCCCTCAACAGAGATTTGACTCCAATGTTGCCTTACTGGAGCCCAACCAGATACCAGCAACGGTGGTCGAGCGTGGTATGCGCACACGTAAACTGACTGATAAGAGAGGTAAGCTTTAATACTCGAACGATAACGATAAAATGAATTCACCATACCAAAAGAATTCTTCTTTTTTTTTTGGCACTTTCGCTTAAGCAATTGCCTACCGCCTCAATTCCTCCGCCTGCTCAAATCTGATATGGAAAAGCGAAATCGCCGAAAACTAAAAGCTCTGCCTATTAGTACCCGGCTATATGTAGGTTTCAGTTCCCAAACGTTGTGGGCAGTGCGAGCAACTGCCTCCGGAATACCCAGCTAACAGCTTATCATAGTGTGCTGCGTTACGAATAGATTTGAAAAACGAAATTTTTATAAATTATAGATTCCTAAATGTTTTTTTAGAACAAATTTTAACCAAAAATTCCCAGTGTTACGAGCGGTGTGAAGCCGAAAGTGGAAATCCACACCAAACCATCATGGAGTACAATAGCATATTGCGCTCAAATTTTACACGTCATGAATATCAACGCTATATATCCTATGAGCGACAATCTCTGGGTAGGTTTGAACTTGAGCTAGTTGAATAAAGTGTTCCTACGGAATATGCATGTTATACAAGTGTTCTTATCGCACATATTTTCGACAAAACGGGACAAGGCCTTCCGGTTTATACATGGCGTATAAATTATACATCATTACATCAACAAGTGGCAATATATATGTTCTTAAACTATTACATAACTCCAAAAAAAATTTTGATAAAACGGAAAGAAAAATATGTGAACCTTTGTTGTTGCTGCTGATAAAGCTATATGTGTTACGGCATTTGTTGATATCTTAAGTTTTGTTTTTGTATGCCACGGTTTGGTTAATCTCAAACATTGTTAAAACGTATCACAGTTATGGCCAAAATAAGGCATTGACTAAACGCGTCTAAAATTAGACCTGACGTGTCTAAAACTATGACTGGGCGATTGTAATCTTGTAGCAAATATTACCTTGTACTTGGGAATTTTAATACAATTGCCACTATTTCGCTTTTTTTTTATACACATTTATGCTCATCAATTTACCAAACTTGGCGATAATTTGTTATCGCTACCATTACCAAGAGCCGTAAAAGGCTGGGCGTGCAAAGTTTTGTTTTCCATCTCTGTCTTCTCCTCGGTATTTCTTCTATCTCTATTTGCTTCTGCACTATTGATTGTGGGTGAATGAGGTTGGCATTCCATTGGTATTTTGTTAAAAAAAATCACAACAAAGAGAAAACGTTTAAGGCATTTGTAGTGTTTCCCCCTAACTAATCTGGGTATTGCTATTTTTATATATTGTAGCATCACAATATGAGCCAGGAGGCTATTCCACGGTGCAGACATCGAATCGCAATTCGAACAATATGACGCAGCGCGATGGCATTATCAAATTCGAGAATGAGCGCATCAAGACACTGCAGGAGGAACGTTTACACATACAGAAGAAAACATTTACAAAATGGATGAATTCCTTTCTGATCAAGGTGAGCTATATACCTAAATGGAGAGCTATATGCAGTGGCGTACGCAGGACAACGAAAAATTTGGGTTAAGGGCAAGACGCAGTAAGACATCAATAAAACTAGCGAAGTATTGTTCCTTGGAGAACTAAGAAACTTCTAGCCATCCTTTTGAAGAGGTGCAGTTCAAACCATGATTGATACTTTGCTCATGGCAAAAATATTACTCTAAAACAGACATTGCTCTGGCTGCTCCAAAGGAGTAACTTAACTCGACACAATTTACTACAGCTACAAAGTAATATGAAAATAAAACTATAACACTGCAGAGTAAAAACGAGAAACTATAGCAGTCACCTGTGAAGACGTTTGCAGAGAGAAACTGCGGAGATAGCGGTACTCCCATTGAGTCACATAAGTATATATTTATCTCACTTAATTTCCGTTCTTCCTAGAAGTGTTTGTTATAGCAAGAGCAAATATTAAAAACTATAGACATTGTCATGAGATGTCAGATGATGATATCTAAATAGCCAAATAGTGCTAAATGACTTAAGGAAGAGTATACACATTTGTGTCGGGCTACAAATGTCTTCCCCCAAAAAAATGCAGCATACGCCACTGCCAATATGTATGCACTTTCTTTAATGCATTTTCTAAATTTCGTTTTTATTGTTTGTTCAATTATTTGACAGGCCAAAATGGAGGTCGAAGACCTATTCACAGATCTAGCCGATGGCATCAAGTTACTCAAGCTGCTTGAGATCATATCATCGGAGAAACTGGGCAAGCCGAACAGTGGACGGATGCGCGTACACAAAATCGAAAATGTCAACAAGAGTCTGGCATTCTTGCACACCAAGGTAAGGCTCAACCTGAGCGACTGTGAAGCACAGGGCGATTGTGAGAGAGTGAATGAGCAGCGCAATGGCATTGATGTGATGCGATGAGGCGGGCCTACGCATTTGTAGAAAGTGCAAGTCGACACACACACACACACATATACATATACACAACGGTTGCGCCAGCGCAGTTAAGCGTGTCTGTTGCGTGCTTTGTTTCCCCAATGAGGTGCGCTGCAAGCTCATGACTGGAGCAGCTCACTCCCTGACACCCAGAGACGACAAAAAATCGCTTGGTAAAAAACACCGTACATACGTTCATATATTTAATTACCTTGGCTGGCTTTAGTTTTTCTTTTAACAATTTCTTAAATATTTGCATACTTTCTAATGCACAACACACACATTGCGCATTTTGTTTCGTGTGGCATATTTTGCACACTTTCTTTGTACATTCTTCTTATACCTTTCACCGTGTTAGCGTGTTAGTTTGTTATGAAATTTGAAACATAAGGTAAGAAGACCAGATAGTGTAGATATATTCTCAAAGAGCTATGACAATATTATGGATCTTTGGCAGCGCTAGGTTAATAGAAGTTTTCAGAGATATACATAAATGTCATTTCATCTATATGATCATGTTACGATCACTAGTCTAGGTTGAGTAAAAATATACAAATTTTGGAGTTGAAATACAAATTGGCACGTTGCACGTTATTGCGAGCCACCGCCAAGTATAGATCAGAACATCATATGCTATAGTCATGCCCATGGACAAGATGCAGTGTATGATAGCTTCGGCAACTTTGAAACTAGCTTTGCTGTCTTTGCTTGGTTGTTCAGTTCGTTCGTTCATTAATTTTATTTTAATTGTAGAAATGGAAGCCTCATCTCTGCTTCAGCTTCTGCTATAGATATTAGCGTGCGACATAGTTTCGCTACTACCACTTAGTCCAAAGCAAGCCGGGTTTGGGAATTAAGCCTAATCTAATTAGAAACAATGGGGCAGCTTTTAATGCACATTAAATACACGTAATTTGTATTAGCAACATATACAACAGCGACACTGTCTATATGGCATTATGTCTATTTCACTTTGTTTGCGACTGCAGTGAAAGTTTTACAGCATGTTTTTTTTTTGGGCTTGTCTTTTATTTTATTTCTTTTTGTTTTTTTTTTGTGAATGTGTGACGATGGCATTCATTGCATTTTAATTGGTTTTCAGGCTTCAAAGAAGCCCAAAAAAACACATTTACGTACAGCAGCTGACTGAACACTTTAGATGAGAGCAGTTTCTTTAATGGTCACTGTTAAACGTTTACACTTTAATCGTTTTCAAACTTCATTGAGCCATGTCTGGCTGCACGTTAAGGCCATAAATTCTCTTAAGCCATAAGATGTACTTAAAAACTTTAAGAGAGCCAGAAAAGTATTGGAGTACCTGGAAATGGGGTATTTAGCTTATTGCATGCATTAATGGGTTTCCTATGTAAAGAAACACTCATGTAAAGTGCATAGAAAGCCCAAAGAGTACCAGGAAACTGACTGTAGAATGGTAATAATAGACTTCTTGTTAAAGAAAATCTGTCTTCAACTGCATACAAAGCTAAGCTTATGTGCTTTCAAAACAGTTATGTACGTAAATACCTTCCCATAAATCAGACTAAAAGCTGAGCGCCACTTTGTAGTCATCGTTATGCGATAAAGATCAGTCGTAACCTATGCTTTCTTCGCCCATACTCTAACTGAGGTTGGACACTATAATTTTGTCTTCACTTTCATTCCATATGTTCCTCAACAAACTTTTAACTTTCGCACGGACAGACCAATGGATCATCATGCAAAGTGATCACGCATAGATCAAACATGTCCTTAGTGTTCTCTGATACTGAAGGATGTTATTAGACGTTTGTGACCAAGTTTCAATTCATTTTGCGATAATTCTATTGCTCCATCTCGAACTGGTGAATACAATACATTACCCTGTCAATGTTTCATACATACAATCTCAAATAGGACAGATTTCCTGCTTCTTCTTTTTGTCCTCTTCTTTTCCAAACGCTTTTTCAATGCTCCACAGTCTTCTAGTAGTTTCTATAGCAATCTTTAACATTCCAAACAATCCTATCAATATCAAAGAAAGGGTATCAAAAGCTCGACTTGATTGCGATTACATTTACGTGTGTACCTGTTCATGCCATGACCTACTATAAATTCAAATGCCGACCCACATAACCTCAGAGACGGGTCAAACACCTCAGCAATGCGTGCTGCTCTTCATATACTCACAGACTAACACCTGATACCAGTAAAGGGTGACATGTTGGGCAGCTCCAGTTCAGCTCAGCTCAGTTCATTTGAGTTCAGATGTTCGTCTTATTATAGGAATGCGTAATCCGATACGAGCCCCCTGCTGTGTGTGTGCGCGTGCTTCAGTCTCAGTGAAGACCGCAGCAAACACAAATGCAATTCTAAATACAAATGCTTTTCATTTCTCTTTTCTCCTAAAAAATAACAATAACAGGTACGCTTGGAGTCCATTGGTGCTGAAGACATTGTCGATGGTAATCCCAGACTGATTTTGGGTCTTATATGGACTATCATTTTGCGATTTCAAATTCAGGAAATTGAAATCGATGTTGTAAGTTGAAAATGTATGCAGTATACTGAAACACCTTTTTTAATGAACCTTTTTAACTTGCTCTCCAGGATGAGGAAAACGAATCCAGCGAAAAACGTTCAGCCAAAGATGCGCTATTGCTGTGGTGTCAACGAAAGACGCATGGTTATCCCGGCGTCAATATTGTGGACTTTACATCATCGTGGCGTTCCGGTTTGGGCTTCAACGCGCTCATCCATTCCCATAGACCAGATCTATTTGAATATAGTACAATTGTCAATTCGAAAAATTCCAATTTGGACAATCTAAATCATGCTTTCGATACGGCGGCCAACGAATTGGGCATACCCAGGTATACGTAAAGATCTTAACATACGCGAACCTTATTAAACCAAATCTCTGACAGTTTGCTCGATGCGGAGGACATTGACTCGGCGCGCCCCGATGAGAAATCGATCTTGACCTATGTGGCCTCATACTATCACACCTTTGCACGCATGAAGAACGAACAGAAGAGCGGTAAACGCATTGCCAACGTAAGTAGCTTCAGTCTAAGATTGTGTATAGGCTGGGATCGGGTCGGGGTGCCATTGGCATTGCCGACAGAGTTTCCTCACTGCTTGGTTGAGTGCACCATTGCAGCGTAACGGCGTCCCATAGTTAACGCTCTACTTCACAGTGGATCGTACCGGGTTGGGTCTAGGTCTGGGCCCATCTAGAAAGTTGTCTTACTAACATCTCACTTAATACACACAGATTGTGGGCCAATTGATGGATGCCGATCGCAAGAAGATGCACTACGAGCGCCTCACCACAAATCTGCTGAGCTGGATCCGCCAAAAGACATTAGAACTGGAGCAGCGTGACTTGCCCAACTCTCTGGAGGGCATACAGCGTGAACTGTTGGCGTTTAAGGAGTACCGCACCATTGAGAAGCCGCCCAAGTGAGTATGAATTGGAAAATACTTTGCAACATTCTAACCTCTCCCATCTCCGAATTCCACAGATATAAGGAACGCAGTGAGATCGAGGCTCTGTACTTCACAATCAACACCCTGTTGAAGGCACTAAACCAGCCGCCCTACAATCCCCAGGATGGTCAGCTCGTCAACGATATTGAGAAGGCGTGGCAAATTCTGGAATATGCCGAACACAATCGTGAAGTGGCCCTGCGTGAGGAGCTGTTGCGTCAGGAGAAGTTGGAGCAACTGAATTACAAATTCGAAAAGAAATCCGTTCTGCGCGAGGGCTATCTCAAGGAAATGATCCAAGTATTGTCCGATCCCCGTTATCTACGCCAGGTGGACGCCACGCTAAAGAAGCACGAGGCCATCTCCGCTGATATCTTGGCTCGAGTGGAGCGTTTCAATGATCTAACGGCCATGGCCAATGAGCTGGAGAGGGAGAACTATCATGGCAAGGAGCGCGTGAAGAAGCGCGAGCAGGAGGTGATGGAGAAGTGGCGCAAGCTGCTTGAATTGCTGGAGAACCAGCGACTGAACCTATCCCAGATGAGTAATCTGATGAATCTGCTGCGTGAGATTGCCAGCACCACGGAATCGGTGAGGGAACTGCAACAGCAATTCGCCTCTGAGGATGTGGGTCCCCATCTGCTTGGCGTGGAGGAGCTACTTCAGGCCCATTCGCTGCAAGAGCTACAGGTGAATACCTATGGCGAGACCCTGAAGCGATTCAATCGCCAGGCCCTGCCCTACAAGAACTCCGAGCATAAGGATGCCGCCCTTCTGAGTCAACGTTTGGCCGAGCTGGAGGAAGCCTATTCAGAACTTATAAAGCGTTCTGCAGCGCGTCGCGGTCGCCTGGAAGAGGCTCGAAACTTCTATCACTTCATGGAGGACTACGACAACGAGGAGGGCTGGCTGGTGGATAAGCAGCGCATCTGCAAGACAGGCATCACGGCCAAGGATCTGCGTGCGGTGCTCTCGCTGCAGCAGAAGCACAAGGCCCTGGAAGACGAAATTAAGTCCCGCAAGCCCAAGTCCACTCAGATGTCCGAAGCGGGCAAGCGTCTGATTGGCGAACAGCATCCCCGGGCCAGCGAGATCAAGAGTCGCATTGATTCGCTGGCCGAGCATTGGCAGGCTCTAGAGGCTCTGGTGGAACTGAGACGCCGCCAGCTTGAGGACGCAGCCGAGGCCTACCAATTCTACACTGATGCCAATGAGGCCGAGTCCTGGTTGAATGAGAAAATGGCTCTGGTCAACTCCAAGGATTACGGCAATGATGAGCCGTCGGCACAGGCGCTGCTCCAGCGTCATCGTGACCTCCAAGGCGAGCTGAATGCCTACTCTGGTGATATACTCAACCTGAACCAACAGGCGGACAAGCTCATCAAGGCCGGCATATGCACGCTGGAACTGTCAGCGGCGGAGCCCGATCTGCCCGAAGTGGAGCAGGAGGAATGGGTCAACGAAACACGCCTAGTGCCCAAGGAGGTTTGGGAGGATGAGTGGGTGGAGAAGCTTGAGCACAAGAAGGTCACCGAAACGAAAATGCTGCCCCATGTTCGTTCCATGTTCCCCTTCGAGGGTCAGGGCATGAAAATGGACAAGGGCGAGGTAATGCTGCTCAAGTCGAAGACCAACGACGACTGGTGGTGCGTGCGCAAGGAGAATGGCCACGAGGGCTTCGTGCCGGCCAACTATGTGCGCGAAATCGAGGCCAGGCCCGTGGCATGCATTGTGCCCAAGGCGGAGAAGGTCAAGAGCCTGCAGAAGGTGAAGAAAACCATTCTGGTGCGTCAGGTGGTGCCTGTGAAGCGCATTAAACCGGTGAGTGTGGCTCCAAAGCCTCTTGTCCAACGCCGCAGCTCCAGCCAGAGCATTAACGAAAACGCCGACAGCGTGGAGAAGCGCCAGCAGCGCATCAATGCCACCTACGATGAGCTGCAGGAGATGGCCCAAAAGCGTCATGCTCTGCTCGAGGACTCCATACACCTCTTTGGCTTCTATCGCGAGTGCGACGACTTCGAGAAGTGGATGAAGGAGAAGGAGAAGATGATCAAGTCTGATGACGGCGAAGGAGTCGACAATGCCAAACGTAAGTTCGAGAAGTTCATCACCGATCTGTCCGCAGCCTCCAAGAGAGTTGAGGAGATCGATGGCGCCGTCGACACATTCCGTCGTCAGGGTCACTCCCAGCTGGACAAGATCATAGCACGCCAGCGTCAAATCCATCAGATCTGGCAGCGTCTGAACAATGCCAAGGCGCAGCGTGAGAAGAGCCTGGAGGGTGCCTCAAGCGTGGAGCTCTTCAATCGCACCTGCGACGAGGCTAAGGTCTGGATGAGTGAAAAGATGCTTCAACTGGACACTGCTGTCATTACGCCAGATCTCAGAACTGTCCAGGCTCTGCAGCGGCGTCATCAAAACCTCGAGCGTGAGCTGGCCCCGGTGGAGGACAAGGTCAATCGAGTAACCTACCTCGGTAACTCGGTGAAGAATGCCTACCCCGCCGAACGCGACAATGTGAATGCACGCCAGCAAGAGGTCCACGACATGTGGCAGCAGGTCCAGCAGCGGGGCAACGATCTGCGTGCCCGCATCGAAAGTGAGGTGGGCCAACAGATCTTCAACAACAGCGCTAAGACCCTGCTGGCCTGGATAGATTCCGTCAAGGATCAACTGAATGCTGATGAATCTGCCCGGGATGTGGAGACTGCCAACAACCTGCTGAAAAAACACAACGATCTGGGCGATGACATCAAGGCCCATGACAATGAATTCGTGGAGCTCATCCAGCTGGGCAAACAGCTATCCGATGGCAAACCCAACATGGCCGAGACGGTTCAACTGATTGGTCGCCTCAAGGCCGAACAGGATGCCATACACCGGGGCTGGAGTGAGAAGCAAAAGTGGCTGCTGCAGTGCGTGGAGCTGCAGATGTTCAATCGCGAGGCTGACAAAATCGATGCCACCACCAAGAGTCACGAGGCCTTCCTGGAGTACAACAATCTGGGCGTAAGTTAAATGTAATCATCACCAGAAGATTCCACTATTTTGAACCATCGTGTCTCTCTTGCAGTCCTCTCTAGATGAGGTGGAGGCCATACTGAAGCGTCATTTGGACTTCGAGAAGAGCCTGATGGCCCAGGACAAGATCCTCAAGGGTTTCTCCGACAATGCCGACAAGCTGATAGCCAACGATCACTACGATGCCAAATAGTAAGTCGACAAGCTTAAAATTGAACCCAAAACAGGATAATGACTTTTACTTCCTTTGCAGCATTGGCGATCGCCGCAAACAGGTGTTGGGCAAGCGCAAGGCTGTCAGGGATCGCGCATTTGAGCGAAAGCGCTTGCTGCAGGCCTCCAAGGACTATCACAAATTTGCCGCCGAGGCTGATGACCTGAAGGCTTGGCTCCAGGACAAAACCAAGATCGCCGGAGATGAGAGCTATCGCGATCTGAGCAATTTACCACGCAAACTGCAGAAGCACAAGGCCTTTGAAAGGGAGCTGCGTGCCAATGAGGGGCAACTGCGCAATGTGAACAAGGATGGCGAGGCTTTGATCCAGGCTGAGAATCGCGTGCCCGAGGTGGAGTCCCGTGTGGCTGATCTCAACAAGAAATGGAAAGATCTGCTCACTCTCTCCGAGGACAAGGGCCGCAAACTGGAGCAGGCTGCTTCGCAACGGGAACACAATCGTGCAATTGAAGATGCCAAGAAGAAGGTGGATGAGCTCGATTCGGCACTCAAAAGCAAGGATGTGGGCAACGATTTGCGTAGCTGCAAGGATCTGATTAACAAGCAACAGCTTCTCGAATCCGAGATCACCATTTGGGATCAGAAGGTGGCCGAGCTGGTTTCCACGGGCGATGATATGGCGCACGAGGGTCACTTCAATGCCAAGAACATCAAGGACGAGACAAAGGAGCTGCAACAGCGCTTCAAGCATCTGCGTGATCCCACACAGAAACGTCGTGACAAGCTGGAGGAAAGCCTTAACTTCCACAAGTTTGTGTTTGAGCTAGATGCCGAGTTTCAGTGGATCAACGATCATCTTCCCGCCGCCAAGTCCAATGAGCTGGGCCAGAATCTGCACCAGGCGCAGTCGCTGCACAAGAAACACAAAAAGCTGGAAGCCGAGATCAAGGGTCATCAGCCCATGATCAACAAGGCCCTGCAGGCTGGTCAGGCACTGGTGGCCCAGAACCATCCCGAGCGCGAGAATGTGGAGGCTCTATGCGATCAGCTGCAGCAAGCCTGGCAGGATCTGGAGCTGCACTGCAGCGAGCGCTCGCGTAAACTGGACATGTCCTTGAAAGCCCAACAATATTTGTTCGATGCTGGTGAGATTGAGTCCTGGTTAGGTGAACGCAACAACGCGCTGAGATCGACCGAATACGGCAGAGATCGCGACTCGGCCGCCAAGTTGCTGACCAAACACAAGACTATCGAGCTGGAGTTGGACACATATTCGGGCATCGTCACCGAAATGGGACACACCTGTGCCGCCATGGTTGCTGCCCACCATCCGGATAGCAAGGTGCTCGCCGCTAAGCAGCAGCTGATCGAGAAGATGCTGAAATCGCTGCACAAATTGGCCTCCCAACGTCAGGGGCGCCTCATGGAGAGTTTGTTTAAGCATGAGTACTTCCTGGAATCAGACGAGGTGGAGCAATGGATCAGGGAGCAAGAACAAACGGCCTCCTCAGAGGATTATGGCCAGGACTTTGAGCATTTGCAGTTGCTGCAAAACAAATTCGATGACCTGAAACATCGCGTTGAGGTCGGCGCCGACCGTGTGCATCAGTGTGAGGTGTTGGCCAAGAAGCTTATAGATTCAGAGAGTCCCTATGCCAATGAGGTGGAGAGGAGACAGGAACATCTTAGGTGGGTCACGGGACAAAGCAAGAAATGTTGCGGAACTCCAACTAACATAATTTCTTTTTTTCTGCCCACAGAACGTCTTGGGAGAATCTATTGCAGCTGCTGAATCAACGCGAGCAGAAGCTCCATGCCGCTGGCGAAATCCATCGTTTCCATCGTGATGTGGCCGAGGCTCTATTCCGCATTCAGGACAAAAATGCCGCCCTCTCTTCGGAGCTGGGCAAGGATTTGAACTCCGCCTTGGCTTTACTGCGCAAGCATGAAGGATTTGAGAATGATCTGGTTGCCCTAGAGGCCCAGCTGCAGGTGCTAGTGGAGGACTCTGTTCGACTGCAGGCCAAATATCCTTCAAATGCCGTGGCCATTGCCCAGCAGCAGGACAAGGTGGTGGCTGCCTGGAATGATCTGAAGGAGCGATCGACAGCTAGAGGAGATCGTTTGGCCGCCAGCTCTGACCTACAAACCTTCCTAACTGATGTGAGGGACATTATGTCCTGGTCTTCGAACCTGCGCGCCACTCTCCAAGCCGAAGAACATGTCAGCGATGCTGCTGGAGCCACTGCCTTGAAGATCCAACACGATGCCATCTATGGCGAGATTGAGGCCAGGGAAGATAAGTTCCGCTATCTCAATGAGCTGAGCGATTCCATGGTCCAGACGGGACACTATGCTGCCGCTGATGTGGAGGAGAAGTGTGCGGCCATGTTGGATGAGCGCCAGAAGCTGCACGCCGCTTGGAACAAGAAGAAAGTCATGCTGGAACAGAAAATTGATCTGTTCTGTTTCCTGCGCGATGCCAAGCAAATTGATAACCTCTCCAGCTCCCAGCAGGCGGCCCTTAGCAGCTCCGACTTTGGCCAGACTGTGGAGGATGTACAGAATCAGATCAAGAAACACGACGAGTTTGAGCGATTGATCCAGACCCAAGAGGAGAAGGTCGCTCTGCTGCAGGAGCATGGCAGGAAATTGATCGAACAGAGGCATTATGATAGCGCCAACATCCAGACCATACTCCAGGGCGTCCTGGCACGCCGCCAGAAAGTCAAAGACCTGTGCGCCGTGCGTCGCTATAAGCTGGAGGATGCCCTGCTGTATGCCAAGTTCGTGAGGGACTGCGCCGAGGCCGAATCCTGGATCAATGAGAAGCAGAAGAAACTGGAGGCAGACGCCGTCAGCTATGCCGAGGTTACCAATCTCGACGAGAAGATCAAGAAGCTGCAGAAACATCAAGCGTTCCAAGCCGAAGTGGCCGCTAATCAGGGTCGCATCAAGGAGATCCAGGATACGGGCGTTATTTTGCTCAGCAAGCAGCACGAATCCTCGCCAGAAATCAAGCAGGCCATTGAACGGGTGCTGGCTGCCTGGCAGGGATTGTTGGCGGAACTGGATCAGCGGGGACGCGGCTTGGAGGAAGCCCAGGACATCTTGGAGTTCAACAACCAACTGGACAAGATTGAGGCCTGGATACGCGACAAGGAAATGATGGTTCAGGCCAGCGACACTGGCCGGGATCTGGAGCACTGCAATGCCCTAATGCGCAAGCTGGACGATGTGGACTCGGATATGCGGGTGGACGATCAACGCGTCAAGCACATCAACACGCTGGCCGATAAACTGATCAACCAGGCTCAGCTGCCGGCCGATACCCAAAGTGTGGACAAGAGGAGACGCGACTTCAACCACAACTGGCGACAGCTGCAGGGTGCCCTGAATGCCTATCGTGCTCTGCTGGGCGGAGCCAATGAAATACACGTCTTCAACCGCGACGTGGATGACACTGCCGAGCGAATCGCCGAGAAGGCTTTGGCCATGAGTTCCGCGGACACTGGCAGAGATCTGGCTGCTGTGGAGACGTTGATACGTCGCGAGGAAGCCCTCGAGCGCGATATGTCGGCCGTCAAGCAAAAGATTGATGAGCATGAGACCGCCGCCGAATTCCTGATACGCAAATATCCAGAGCGCGGGGCTCAGCACATTGAGCGCAAGCTTCAGGAGCTGCACAAGTCCTGGGGCAATTTGCAGTCCCTCTCCGTGAAGCGTCAGAGTGTGCTCAATGAGGCCTACCTGGTGCACAAGTTTGTGTCGGATGTAAAGGAGCTGGAGCTCTGGGTGAATGACATGGTTAAGAAAATGAGGGCCGTACAGGCGCCCTCAACGATCAACGATTGCGAGACCCAGCTGGAGCTGCACCAGGAGCGCAAGGTGGAAATCGAGGGCCGAGATCAGGGCTTTGCCGCGCTGAAACAGCATGGCGAACAGCTGTCGTCGTCGCTCAAGGATCAGGTAGCTGTCAGCCAGTATTTGCGCGTTTTGGAGGATTTACATCAGACGCTGCATGAAGCTTGGAGTGAACGTGCCAGAGACCTAACCGAGGCTCATCAGCTGCAGCTGTTCACGGCTCAGCTGGAGCAGGTGGAAATCTGGCTGGCCAACAAGGAGGCGTTCCTCAACAATGATGATCTGGGCGACTCGTACACCGCTGTCGAACGGCTGCTGAAGAAGCATGATGCCTTCGAGAAGCTTCTCGACGCCGATCATGTGGATGCCTTGCAAAAGTTTGCCAACAGCATTCTAGAAGGTGAGCCCAAGGATGCGGATCTGATCAGGGAGAAACTGGCCTATGTGCTGAGGAGAAAACAAAAGCTTTTGGATTTGTCTGCGGAGCGAAAACAGCGACTGCAACAATCTCTCCAATTGCAAGAGTTCTTGCGCAGCCTCTACGAGATTGATCGTTGGCTGGTTCAGAAGCTCCAGGTGGCCCTTGATGAGAACTATCGGGAGCCGAGCAATCTGCAGAGCAAGATCCAAAAACACACTGCCTTTGATGCCGAACTTATAAGCAACTCACCACGTGTCCAGGCGGTGATCAGCGAGGGACAACAGCTCATCAAGGGCGAACACTTTGCCAGGGATGAAATTGCCCAACAGGTGCAACTGCTGGAGGGAGATTGGCAAAAACTGAAGGCCGCATCTCAGGCCAAGAAGGAGAAACTGCAGCAAGCCCACGAGGCATTGGCCTTTAATCGCAGCTTGGATGAGTTCAACAACTGGATGGATGATGTGGAGGTGCAACTGTCCAGCGAGGACTATGGCAAGGACCTGGCCACCGTCAGTAACCTGCTCAAGAAACACGAACGCCTCGAGGCCGACGTGGCACATCACAACGAGCTTGCCGATCAGCTGAAGGCGAAAGATGAGCACTTCTTCCAGGTGGATCACTTCCTCAAACATGACATCCACGAACGCGCCATGGCCAGTATTAAGCGATACAACACCCTACACGAACCAATTGGTATCAGACGTGAAAATCTGGAGGACTCGCTGAGCCTACACCAATTCCTGCGGGATGCCGAGGATGAGCTGCAATGGTTGGCCGAAAAACAACTTGTAGCTGGTTCCCAGGATCTGGGCAGCAGTTTGCTAGCCGTCCAGGGTCTACAGAAGAAGCACAATGCCTTGGAGGCGGAGCTCACCTCACAGGAGCCACTCATCCAGGCCCTGCTGCAACGTGGTCAGCAAATGGTTCGGGATAATCACTTTGCCAGCGAGCAGATCCAATACAAGTCGGAGCTGCTGCAGAAGCAGTTGGTGCAGCTGCGCGATTTGGCTGCAATTAGAAGACTCCGCCTATTGGACGCCGTGGAGAGTCAACTCTTCTATGTCGAGGCCAACGAGGCGGATGCCTGGATGCGTGAGAAGCGACCCATCTTAACCAGCAGCGATTACGGACGTGACGAGATCTCGGTGCAAACGCACCAGAAGAAGCTGGAGGTGTTGCAGCGGGAATTGGCCGCCTTTAGGCCATCCATTGATAAGGTCAACAAGCTGGCCACGGGTTTGGTCGAACGCAATCACTTCGACAGTGCCAACATCCAGGAGAAGAACGGCACAGTGGCCCATCAATATGCGGAGCTGCTGCGGCTGGCCAAGGAACGCGAGCTGAGACTCAGTGAGTGCAAGAAACTGTTCGAGTATCTGCGCGAAACCGAGGAGCTTCATGAATGGATTGGCGATCAGATGGCTGTCACGGCAAGTGAGGATTATGGCGAGGATGTGGAGCATGTGGAGCAGCTGATGCTCGCATTCGAGTCCTTTGTGTCGAACCTGAATGCCAATGAGGCGCGTGTGGCGGCCTGCCTAGACCGTGGTGACCTACTTATCCAAGAAAATAATTCCTATCGCAGTTCCATCAAGTCCAAGCGCGATGAGACCAAACAACTGTGGGATGAGCTCAAGGATCTAGTGAACGCGCGCCAGGATGCACTGGCTGGAGCCAAGCAGGTGCACGTCTACGATCGGGTAGCCGATGAAACGATTGGCCTGATCAATGAAAAGGACGCTTCTCTCATTTCGGAAGATTATGGTCAAGATTTGGAAAGTATTCAGGCCCTGGGACGCAAGCATTTGGTATTCGAGTCAGAGCTGGTGGCAATCAGGGAACAGGTGGATTCCGTACTGGCCGAGGCCGTTAAGCTAGGAGAAGTCTATCCAGACGCCAGGGAACACATCGAAGTTAAGCGCGATGAGACCGTCGAAGCCTGGACAGATCTTAAGGAGAAGACGAATGCCCGCAAGAGCAAACTCAGCCAGGCGGAGCAGCTGCAGTCTTACTTCGACGAGTATCGCGACCTGATCGCGTGGATCAATGAAATGCTGGCAAAGATTACGGCACCCGAGTTGGCTACCAGTGTGGCCGGCGCTGAGCTACTTTTGGCCAGCGTCAAGGATCATCATGCTGAGATCCGTGCACGTGATGAAACCTTCGCCAATTTCACAGCCAATGGCCAGCAGCTCATCAAAGAGAAGCACTTCCTGGCCCATGAAGTGGAGGACAAGATCAAGGTTTTGCAATCCCGACATGAGCTTCTGGAGCACACGCTCCAGCAGCGCAAGGAGATCTATGAACTTAATCTGGACACTCAGCTCTTCCTGAAAGACGCCGAGATTCTGGAGCAATGGATAAGCAGCCGCGAGCCGCAACTGAAGGATGCCAAGCTAGGCGACTCCATACCCCAGGTAGAGGATCTGCTGCGCCGCCACGAGGACTTTGAGAAGACTGTAGCCGCTCAGGAAGAAAAGTTCCAGGCCATCAAGCGAATTACATTGCTGGAGCAGCGTTTCCGCAAGCAGCTGGAGCACGAAAAACTGGCCAAGCTCAAGGAGAAGGAGCGTCTGGAGAAGGAACGCCTGGAACAGCTGAAACAGAAGGAGCTGCAACGCCTCAACGACGAGCGCCGGCGAGCCGAGAAGCAGCAGGAGCATCGCAACAATGCAGCTGCCCAGGAAAAGACACCTATCTTCTCCTCTCCCATGGTCACAATTACGAGCAGCACCGGTTTGGGAGGTACTGCCAGCGCCACACAATCGCCCGCCATTACGCAGTCGCCACTGCGTCCGCCCTTCCAGGATGAGGATCAGCATGGCCTGCAAAAGAGCAGTTCCAGCAGTATATTCGGCGATAGATTGCGCCGCGGCTCGGCTGATGCCAATGTGAAGCGAGCGGAAAGCATGAAGGTGCAGCCCAAGCAACCCAAACGTACGCCTTCCTTCACCACCCGGCGACGGGCGCAATCTTTCCGTAAGAACCAAAAGGGCGAGGGCTTCGATCTGCCACCAGTGGAGATCCAAGGCATGCTGGAACGTAAGCATGGTCTGCAGTCAGGCGGCAAGAAGGCGCCCGTGCGCTCCTGGAAGCAATTCCATACTGTACTCTGCGGTCAGCTGGTCTGCTTCTTCAAGGACGAGAATGATTTCCTGCAACAGAAGACAGCCACCGCGCCTGTTAACATACTCGGCGCCAAATGCGAACGGGCCGATGATTATACCAAGAAGAAGTACGTCTTCCGGCTGAAACTACCTGATGGATCCGAGTTCTTGTTCGAGGCACCATCGCTGGACATTATGAACGATTGGGTACGCAAGATATCCTTCCACGCTAGTCTTCCACCAAACCTACAGCTTCTCAGCTACGATGAATCCATGAAGGTGAGTGGTGCCGCTCTTACACTGATCTTTTTATCTCAATCTGACCCCTCCGTATTTCACTAAACTTGCAGCAACAATCTAGCAGCTCACCAGACATCAAGGTAACCAGCAGTGTGGAATCACCAGTTAGTTCACGCAATTCCTCACCCGACTCACAGCGTCGCTCCAGCAGTGGCCAGACGTTAAATGACACAGCCACGCCACAAATGGCCTTCTTGCAGAGACAAATGCAACAACAGCAGCAGCAACAACAACAACAACAATCGCAACCCAACTCACCAACAGCCGGTTTCGATCAGAAGCCACCCATACCGCCACGAGGTGGACCGCCAGTAGCTACCAACCGCCAGAGTCAGGAGAATTTGGTAGTGCTGCGCCATCGTCAAAGTTCCAGCAACGGTAAGTGATAGATATATATGGGTGCTCCGCTTGGAGGATGTGTATTCATCTTATGTGTGATTTCCCAAGCAGATCTAACCGACGGCCGCCTTCAACAATCTGCCACCCTGCCAGCTGGCCTGACTGGGGTTCAACAGAATGGCAATAGCAAAGATGACAGCGCAGTGCTGAAGCGCAATAGCGAGCAAAGACAGTCCGGTGAGTGACCAACACAGTGTTTCCTTGCAGAGTTAGCTTCGTTAGATCTTGTCACCTTGTTTCCAAGAATAAAATTAGTCTGTCTGTTTGTCTGAATCTGTCAGTGGAATTATAGACTTATAGCGGCAAAATAGCAGAACGAATAATTCTTGCTGTTGCTTTTGCTGCAGTTAAGTAGTTAATACGTTTGAGGAAGTGTTCATAATGTTTCAGGAAATAAAATCTAAAGTATAGCTATGTCCGTCCATCCATGTGTTTCAACCAGAGTTGACCGTTTTTTCTGTTACGCTCTCCTCACAAACGTAACCGAAAAAGACTTCGTTTCTTTTCGATTTGGTTTCCTGTTGAGCGCTCTCAGTTGAGCGATTGGTGTTACGGTCTTTTAATACACAGCGTATAAAGAGAGAGACTCACAGTAACAAAATGACGCTCAGCAAATGAGCAAAAGACTGAAAGGCTCAACTCAAACGGTCTTTATTTTAATTTGACTTCAGACATTTTTGAGCAAACAAAAATAAAAAAATCATCCGGATCGGATAACTATATCATATAGAACCGCCTGTATCAGTATGAGCTTAAAGTAGATTATGCGCTTATGCGAATTGAACCAAATTTGGCTGGCTGCAAGGATATCTTCGTTTCGTTTTTAAGCAGTTTTCTTTACTCTCGTTTTGTGTCTGCCCCACACCCACATAATTGTCTGTGTGCATCACCAAACCATACACACCCAACATTGTAAAACATTTGTCCCAAAACTCAACTTGTATATTAGATAATCCGCCGCCATTGCCCACAACGATGCCACCTTTGGGCAGTAGCCATCATCATCATCATCAGCAACATCATCAACAGCAGCAGCAGCAGCCACAGCATAGTCATCATCATGCTGCCCAAGTACAGCAACGCATAAATGCCTTCAATGCGGCTGCCAGTCAACATCAGCAGCAACCTGATTACTACAATAACAACAACAGCCTGGTGAGGCAACAGCAACAGCAACACCTTATGAGTTCACCACAACGTGTCCCCTCACTGGGCACCGGACGCGTCGATAGTACACGCAAGTTCATTGAGATGGAGGCACATGCGCCGGGTAACAATTACAACAATAACAACAACAGCAGCTCCAGTTCAAGCAGCACCAAACGCACCGTTAGCTACTCGAGCAGCGGTGCCAGCAGCAATGGAAATGGCAATGGTAATCTCAAGCAAACGACAACCACAACACAGCTGACCACGTCATCAACAACATCATCGTCGAGCACTAGTCGTACGGTTTGGCATTTAACAACAACTGCAGTCGGAGCAGGAACAAGCTCGCCAACCTCATCGATCAAATCATCATCCGAGCATAACAATGCCATCAGTAATCCAAGCTATATGGGTCTGCATATGAATAACAATAACGACGGAATTGGATATGGAATCGGTGGTCAGAGAAATAATCATCCAG
Source organism: Hirtodrosophila duncani (assembly GCA_037043425.1). NCBI lineage: Eukaryota > Metazoa > Arthropoda > Insecta > Diptera > Drosophilidae > Hirtodrosophila > Hirtodrosophila duncani. The sequence goes on along the minus strand of JBAMBM010000834.1, from coordinate 25,010 downwards.
AAAAACAAAGCCTAACCCTAACCCAAATTAGAACTTAAAATTAGAGCATGTGGTTGGGCATGAAGATTATACTCTTATATTGGTTTATGTGCTCTTATTCTATAGCTCTCTTTCTTTATCTCTATTTCTCTTTTTCTGCATGCCTAAATTGTTGAATTATCAAGGTTCAACTGTCAAATCCGTGAAACTAACGCGTCGCTCCTATCTGCGCACCAGTTTGCAAAGTATTTCCTTTATATATATATATATATATATATATATGATTCTTCATGTTCTAGGCTAAGAAATCTCTCATTCTCATATGCATGTCACTCTTCTCACACTCTTCACTCGCTTTTGTGTTGCATCATACACTGTCATACGTTCTGTTTTAAGTTATGCTGCATGTTTCACCGCTCACTTATCAGATCTAACATATTTTAACCCGATCCACTCGTCATATTCACAGGTTGGGGCAACAGTCGCTTTGAGAGCAATCGCCCCGTCTCTCTGCAGCCCGACTCCATCAGCTTTTCGCGCGCCTCGGCCGAAAGTTCCAGCGAGAGCGAAGCTCAGTCCATCTCCTCCGTATCGGGCGTGAAGGGCAGCGGCAGCAAGAGTAAAGAGGAGCGTCGCAGCGGCGTGTTCCGCATTTTCGGACGCAAAGGTGGCGACAAGGAGAAGGAAAAGGACAAACGCCGCTCCAGCCAAACGCCGCCGCAATAAAATTCAACAAATTAATAAAAATCGCAAAGCCTTAAATTAACACAAAATCCCATTTCGGACAAGTTCATTGAATGTGCAGCCGTGGAGCAACACCATTTAATTGTTTTTGTATTTTTTATATACATATATAAATATTAATATATATATACATACACACATACTTAATTATTATTCACACACACACACACACAAATATTTTTTTGCGACGCGTGCAAACAAAATTTCGAAAACGAAAAAAAAAACCAACGAGACAATGAAATACTTATACATATTCTTACTCGTACACCTGTGTCGTCTGTCTACTTAAAGTTAAACATATGGAAAAGTATAAAAAAAAAGAAAACAAATATATTTAAATATAAAGTCAATGTTTTAATTGCATTATAAAATGTGTAACTGTAAGTTTGTTCGTTGTATACTTAATTAAATTTTCCTAAAAAATAAAAACCATAAATTCAAAATATATGCAGTATATGTGAAAGATAAAATGAAATGTTTGATTTAATGGCCATCGTCTTAAGTAGAAAGAAGGATGATGCGATTTAGATAACGTAATGATAGAGAACAATATATCTAATAAGATACGACACTACATAGATACGATCAGAGTACCGCAGCGACGTACCGCAATCTGCTAGTAACACATGCAAAGTTTGTGCCTGTATATGAGTGGATGTGAGTGAGTATTGCTGTAGTTTGAGTGCCAATAAAAGCAAAGGTGGTTCTGCTTCCGTTAGCGGTATCTGATCTCCATTGACACACACAACAAAACGATATAACGCTCTTCCACTTATCATAGTTCTATTTACTTACGACGTCAGCTTGCTATTGCAGTCAGCAAAACGAGAGAGAGGTCACTGACTCAGCCCTAGTATACTGAGCTGAGTAGCTACAAATTGAATAGTGGAAGTCAAAAAATCCAAAAAGTTTTTCAATTTGCTCCTAAAAGGTCAAAAAAGTTCAAAGGCAAAAGTTAGAGATCATGCAATTATCTACTAATATTGTTATTATTGTTATTTTATGAACCACCATTGCTGAGATATCACCATTCGACCATTCTAATATGCACTCATTTCTACACCACCTGTGAAGTAGTGTATATATCTGGATTAACATAAAATTCCGACGACGACTTCCATTTGTGTCTCAACAGCTCCTTCCCTTATAACTTTATAATTAGAAAGTTGAACATTACCTTCAACAATGCGATTGTAATCTGGTCAGCTACATATTTTCACAGTTTTCATAGCCTCTCTGGAAACCGCTTAGCCATAAATATGTGCACACAAGTTAGCTCTTATGGTCTAGGTGAGTCTTAGGTATATCACACGATATCAATGAATCGTGTTCCATCTTTAATCCTATTCTCAGCCTTGATTATGTGTCACAGTGCACGAAGTTGTTGAAGCCTGTTTCCAACTCTCTAACAGGAACAGCTTTATATAATCCTTACATCTGCCCCATTACCGGATGCATCCATATTCCAACTTATTAGAAAACTGCCTTTACTTTCTTTACTCGACGCATTTGATGTGCATTTTATTAATGGCAAGTAAAACTGCGCTTAAGTCTAGGTATCGTTAACAACAAATTGAAGATAAACATCAACCATGCATGGCAAGGGCCCTTTCACCACAAATTTTGTTGGGGCGTACGTCTAAGGCTTGCACTCTGGACTAAATTAAGGACTTAATCTACATTGAACAACAAAAATAGGGCAATAAGCATTGACATGTGACAGAGCAAGGTCAGCTATAACATTCCGGGTCTATATCCTCTCTCATAGTGCTCATGTTGTGTCAACCGTAAAAATTACCATGCGTTGAAGTCGATTGGAACTGCACCAGGTCGCCGTGCGTGTGTCCTGGCTGCTGATAATAAGCTGCCTGATGATATAAGGCAGGTGAGGCAGGCTCATTTACCTCAATCTGATGATAGTTCGTGATGGGTTCATGCTCCACCACCTCTCTGACCGTCTGGAAGGGATGATTCACCACAATGCGGCGCTTGTGGAACGTCTCGCTGGTAGCTGAGGCATCTGTGGGTGCAGGCGTGGCCGCAATAACGCGCTCATTTGTACGGCGAGGAAGGTGACCAGCTGCGCCATTTAGAGCCACATCCACATCTGGTTGGGCTTGGACCGTAGTAGGGGTGGCCTGAGTGGTAGGAGCCGGTGCTGCAGGTGCCTCAACCAAACGCTGGAAGTGCTGCCTAGACTGAGGATGTGCCAAGCGCAGACGCGAGGAGCGCTCACGGTCCTGCCGATCGCAGTCGGGCTCGTCTGGGCTGATAGTGGAAGCCACCACAATGGGCTTGTGGGGCTCGTTGTGATTGGGTATTTGAATTTGAATGTGCGTCTTTCCCGCTTCTGACTCCTGCTTTTGCTGGGCCACTTGCTGCTCCACTTGGGGCTCTACGAGCCGCTGGGATTGCTGACTGTCTTCTGGACTAAAGCGCATCTGCGAGTAGGGTGCACTGTATTCAAGCTCTTCGGCTAAAGGACTGCGCTGGCGCGATGACTGATGATAGTAACTGCGAGGAGCAGCTGGCCTGACGGCTGCCTTGGCATATACCACTGTTGTGCCGGCGTGATTACGCAGATAGGGCTTCACCTCGGCCACATGGGCGGGCACTTCGTTGATGTGTTGCTCCTTTGGAGGCGGCTGGCGACTGCGTCCCAGATAAATGTTGTGCTGGGAGGGCGGCAAATGTATCTTGTGCTCATGCTTGATGATCTGAGGGCGTGGCAGTGGCTGCTCCTGGACCGTAGCCAGCTCCAAGCGCGCCGGCTTCGACTCTACATTAGCGCCATTCACATTGGGCAGAAACTCACCCGAGAAGTAGTCATCATTGTTATTGTAGGGCTGACGCTGGAAGCTGCTGCCAGCGCGCTGATAACTGCGCTGCGGCGGTGCCGCACGCTCGCGCTCGTAGCTGGCCTCATTGGGAGGCACTCGAGCATAGTCATACTCGTCCTGTGGCTGCGGCTCTTGGCGCGAGATCATCTTGGGTGTGAGATGTTTGGTGTTGATCTTCACGGCATTGCCATTGGCGTCGCTGCCAGAGATTGTGGACTGTCGTTGACCATCGGTGACATCGCCGCCTGGCTGCTGCTGCAGCTGGGCCTCAACAAAATCATCTTTAGGCGCCTGATCATACGAGGGCATGGTGGTCACACTGGAGCCAATTGTGGTCACCTGTGACGATTGCTCCTTGGGCTGCGCTGGTTGGGAGTCGTAGGAGGGTCTGTACTCATTGTTGTTGTTGTTGTAGCGTTGCGTGTCAATCTGACCATTGTTGTTGCTGTAAGCGGCTGCCACAGCAGGATGTGGGTGGCCCAAAGGCAGCAACGTTTCTCCCTTGGGTATCTTGGCCACCGGATGATCCAGTTCTACCACAAGAGTGCCCGCCGGCTTGATAACCACACGCTCCTCAATGTCGTAGAACTCCTTCTGGATGGCGGGATGACGCACCTCGTATTTCTTGGCCTTCAGAGCGGGCTGCACGATCTGTATGGTCTTTGTCACCAGAGGTCGTGGAGGTGCTGGCTGGGATGAGGCGTAGCCGCGTTGTGAAGGTGGCAAATAACCCGAACCGCCCTGATAAGAGCCCTGATCATTGTAGTCATCGTAGCCCACACTTTGGCCATCATCTACCTCGGGTGGATATTGGTCCTGATAGTCCGAAGAGTCATAGCTATAACTGTTTGGATCATAGCTAGGTCGGTTGTAGCTAGTCGCGGGGTCATAACTTGAGAGATCGTAGCCAGCGTTGCCATCATTGGGCTGAGGTAGCGGAGTGGCTGGAACAGGTGCACTGGATGCCGAACTTGAGCTAGAAGAGCTGCTAGAACTCGAGCTTACGCTGGCAGCTGGTGCAAGGGCTGCCGTTTGAGCCACCGCCTGAGGTGCTGGCTCATAGATGGGCTTGCTCTCCTGCTCCACATTGGCGCTTTGGGTTTGGGGAGCTGCCACCTGGCGTTCAAACATACGCAGTTGCTGGGATTTGGCACCGCCAGCACCACCTATGGACACCACGCGCTCGGAAGCACTGTCATCCACGGAGGTGCTGCTGCTAGACTGGGTGTAACGCTGTGGAGAAGGACTTGCGGATTCATACACCTGCAGGGAGTCGTTGAATTAGTAATAACCCAAGCTACAAATAATCCAACCACTCACCGTCTCCACCGTGGGTCCATGGCTATGATAGGATTGGATGTAACGTTCGAATTCCTGATTCTGACGCAACTGCTGATTGCGCTGGCGGAATTGGCCCACATGAGGCGGCTGTTGATGCACCGAGGGGCGCGGGCGACGGCGACGTGGCAGTGGCTGGCGGTGATTAGAGGCAGGCGCTGGTACAGGCTGCAGGCCCAAACCCTGGCGGGGAGTCAGTGTTTGCTGTTGCTGCTGAGTCTGGGGCTGGGCTTGGACTTGATTAGGCTGTGTTTGAGCTGCCTGCGATTGACCCTGTGCCTGCTGTGGACGCTCCTGCAGGCGTTCAAAATGCTGTTGCTGCTCATCCCGCAGAGGACCCGCTCTTAGCTCCTCCGGCGCACGTCCATCCACATAGTTAACGTCAGCTGGATTTGTGGCCGGCTGTTGGGCAATGGATATATTCACATGGGTGGCTGCATAGCTGGAGCCCACCAAGAGCAGCAAAACCAATGCACGGCTCATCCTGTCGTGTACTGCTGATCCTCGCCAGCTATAAGTTGCGTTAACGTTTGCCGCGCTGCGTCTCCACCGTCAAAAGCGTCTCACTTGTCTGACCAAGCACAGCGTATGCGCCGCATATTTATACGCTGGCCCAGACCACGTCCATGTGCGTTACGCCGTTGGTGGATCAGTGTCAAAGTCAACATCAACCACAGCGCTAACACCCTGTTTAGGGATTCAGCTCGAGCGAGATTCAGATGCTTGCCCCAGATTCTACAATTAAAGGCATGCGCTGTGTGGCGATCATCATCGAGTATGGGATGATGCACTCACTCAAAATCGAACAAAATCAAAACAAATTGTTGTCATTGTTGACACTTTTTTGTCGCAGCGCGCGCAGCTTGTGCCACACGCATGCGCCTGTCTCCGGCTGCCGATCACGCCCCTAACCCCTTCCACCGACTCACAGTGCTTTACAATTGCCAAAATGTGGTGTTGTCCGTAATTGGATCGCGCAACATTTTCGCTTAATTGTCGGAAGGTCAGAGCAAGATGCTCCGATGCACTCAAATGCTGAGTTTTCAGTGTTTGAACTTGAAATGCTGATTTTGTAAATGAGCCGTTGAACTGCGCTTTGGAGACGCATACAAAATGCTCCCCAGCTGATAAAGTTAGACATCTTTGATGAGGACTGCTCTTGGGATTACAGTTGCTGGTCAGGCACAGTTGCGCAATGACGAATGGCGAGGAATTCGCAAAAGCGACGATAAAGGTTAATGTGAAGTTTGTGCGATGTAAATTTGATCAAGCGTGGGCCGGCGGCGTGTATAATTTGGACAGCACAGCAAAGTGAAACCTCTCAAAAGAGGTGTTATAGCATTTACGCGCAGAAAGATACCACCTACAGACAGATAAAGGAGACTGATCTTTCGATCTAACAAAATGTGTAGATGTTCTTGCCCCTTTATGAATTTTCTAACTACAAATACAACTGATCACCAGGACCATCGGGAGCAAGAGCGAAGTCGATCTAGCCATATTCGTATATCGAGATCTCGGACACTACAAGATCTACAGTCACCAAATTTGGTATCAGGACTTCCATAGACAAAAGCAATAGGATATTATTGGCTAAGTTTATCGAAAATCATAAATCTGACCAGAATATGTTAATTAAAATGGTGAGCAAATTCAACTCCATAAGTTAAATTTAACCAACAACGTATATTACTTTCCTAAAGCTTCATTATCAAAATTTAACTTTCTACTAATATCATTTCTGACAAACGAAAAAATTTAGTCTCAATGTAAGTCATACTAAATAAGAACAACAATAAAACCATACACATCTACATACATAAGTATCTTACGTGGACCGCCTAAATGTCTTGGGAACATTTTACCAATCACATGCATTTGTATAAAATTGTGCGAGCGCACGGACGGCAAGGATACGATGTGATCATGAATATGATGAACCTGGCCAAGCGCTTTCGTATAGCTCGGCAGTCCATCATAGAGGTGAGTGAGGCTGTTACTATGACCATAACACATATCACGGCGCCAGTCCAAACGGGTAATGGCCAACATGGGCATGTGCCTGGCATAGCAAATGAGGGGCAAAGCGAAAGAAATGTAACACGATTTGCGTAGAAGCCAGAGGAGGCGTTTATTTAAGTGCGTATTGAAAACCAAAACAGAGTATTATACTCGATATAAACGGTATATATATAGCCACACGATTTAATAGTGGGCTGGTAGTTACTAAAGCTGAAAAAACAGTCCAAGACATGACAAAACGTTACAATTTTTTTTTTAGATTTGCTTATAAGCTAGACCTAGGGAGCTACAGCAACTTTTCAATATCCTTGGCTATGTCCATGGGATCGGTGGTGGGTGCATAGCGATTGATGGGTATGCCGTCCTTGTTGACCAGGAATTTTGTGAAGTTCCACTTGATGCCGCTGCCCAGAGTGCCGGTCTGCTTGGCCTTCAGATATTTGTAGAGTGGTATGGCATTGTCGCCATTTACATTCACCTGGTGGACATCGATTTTAAGATAAGAGTATCATCAGGAAGGCAGGGACTATCGCTTACCTTGGCAAAGACCTCGCCTATATCAGCCTTGGCATCGCGCAAATGGCACACCATGGCCTCGCCATCAGCCTCCGGCATTTGCGAGTTGAACTGATTGCATGGGAAATTCAAGATGGTCAAACCACGTTCGCCATACTTCTCCTTCAAATCGGTTAGCTTCTTATAGTTGTTCTTGGTCAGACCACACTGGGAGGCAATGTTCACCACCAGAACAACCTGGCCCTTGTATTTCTCCAGTGAGACATCATTGCCGTGAGTGTCCTTCACGGTGAACTCATAAATGGAGGCTGCGTTCTTGTAATCTCCGGTAGACATGTCGATCTGGAATTCGGAGATAACATTTGGTGATTAGTGGCGAAAGCAATGAAACACCATTTTCCAAAGCTAACAAACAGTAAAGGGCAAAGTGTTTTAGTTTTAGCAAAGCAAAGAAAGACTAGATTGGGATTAGTCAAAAACAAGAACTACTGCTCGTACACAAGCTACTCACGGCAGCTGCAGCTGGTGCTGTGGAGTAGTCACATTTTGTGGCTCCAGACGCACAACTGACACTGGTGGCCAATGGCAAAAATATGGCACAATAGCGTGGTCTTAACTGACTCAGAGGGCGAGTGGAGATTGCTGCAAAGTTTCTGGTTAATACTGGTGTTGAACGTGTTGTAAAGCAGCTGAGGGATTGCTGCGAAATGCGGCAAAACTTTCTGAGATTCATATTTTTAGGTAATGGGTCTGCAAATAGTCATAGAAAGTATAATAAACTAGAAGGACACACAACATATACGTGTGGCGGGGCAATGCATTATTCACAAAGGCCAAAGTCGTTATTGTTGGCATTGATGGGATGAGTTCATGCCATATTCTACACGAAGCAATATGAACACGCACCGTCAAATATCTCAATCGGGCAGCACTCGGACCCTTACAAATGTGAAATATCAGTTTTGTAGTGACTTCCTTATTAAAATACCAAGTATTCATATTGAACGTAAATTTTCAGCTTCATTGCATATGTTGTTTGTTTTTTTCTTTGTAATTTAATAGGAATCTGTATGAGATTTGCTTCATAAGATGCCAGACGCTGAAATTATACTCCTCTTTCTCTTAATGATAACAACCGAGTGCACGCTGTGAGACAAAAAGCTCTGCAGTAGAAAGAAAACAAACATATGGACTCGCTCGAATGTGTGCATAGTGCAGGCGAAGACGAACCCGAAAAATACATGGAGTTCGGTTTCGTCTTCAGTTTGGATATTTTTTACTGAATCTGGCGTTGAGTCGTGCGAAGTGTTCTTACTACGAAATACACGACACGCTCGTAACCCAATTTGAGACTCATTAAAGGCAATCGTCGTCGTTTGTCCTGAAACATTGACGTGGCTTAAAAATTAGACCCACTAGTTGGACATGCAATATATATACGCACATATATGTATATAACTACAATATAATTGACAGTTATAATTACTTGCATGGTAAAGTAGATGTATGAGCCCAAGGCCGCGGCCAACGCGCCAAACACAAACAGCACAATTGTATGGCCGGACATTTTTTTTCGATTTCACAATGTTGATGCGTAAATGTATAGGAATGTACTCGAATGTATGTCCGTACGTATGTTGGCGTAGGGCATGAGTTTTGCAAGGTCACGCTGACACTGGCACACACATATGCACGCACTGAGATCAAAGTGCAACAGATGCAAAAGCTGCGATTGTGAAAATTATCATTGTTTATGCCCTTTAGAACTGTAAATTCTCCGCACCTGCTCAAAATTGCTTTATTAATTTTATTGATAAGATTTGCTTACTTTTTTTTGTAATCGAATTGTTTTGACGAGCTAAATGTTACTGCGGCCGGTCTGGTCGAAAACACAAATAAATATACTCTCGCTCACGGCCAGTGTTGACGAATGCGCCTTTTCACCGTTAATTCTAGTCGGCTGTCCCTTCTCAGCGGGATTTTAGCCATTTTCTAGCTAAACTTGAAGAGCTCCAACCAAAAAGAGATGAGGGGATTAGAAATGGCACGTTGAGAGTGAAGACCCCAAATTCCAAATTAAAATCAGATTTATAGGAACAAGACTAAATTCAACTTTTATTTAAATATGTATTATAAATAGAACCAACAATATTTAAAATGAATAAGATTCTATGTGGCTTGGACATTTTCCAAGTTCCTTTCATTTCTTCACAAAAAACTGACCATTCTGCTTATAGAGGTTTAAAGTGCGGGGAGCAGAATCCTATGACCCCAGGACTACTGTGTCTTTAGCCACATGACTAACACAAGCCGATGTATACTAAAGCGGAATTTACAGTCAAAACATGACTCTGAAAGCTACTTTTTTGGGGAGTTGCCTTGACTAGCCTATCTACAACAAATTCTCAATATCCTTAGCTATACTCAAAGGATCGGTCGTGGGTGCATAACGATTGACCGGCACGCCCTCTTTGTCGACCAGGAATTTAGTGAAATTCCATTTGATGCCGCTGCCTAGCATGCCACCCTGCTTGGTCTTCAGATATTTGTAGAGTGGTGTGGCGTTGTCGCCATTCACATCTACCTGGAAGACATTAGGCGGGATTGAAAGAGCACACATGCAGAGCAAAGCAAGGGTAATCTCACCTTGGCAAGGACCTCGCCTATGTCAGCTTTGGCATCGCGCAAATGGCACACCATGGGCTCGCCATCAGCCTCCGGCATTTGCGAGTTGAACTGATTGCATGGGAAATTCAAGATGGTCAAACCACGCTCGCCATACTTCTCCTTCAATTCAGTTAGCTTCTTATAGTTGTTCTTAGCCAGGCCACACTGGGAGGCAATGTTTACAACCAGCACCACATGACCCTTGTATTTCTCCAATAAGACATCCTTGCCGTAAGTGTCCTTTACGTTGAATTCGTAAATGGAGGCGGCATTCTTATAATCGCCGCTCGACATATTGGGCTAAGGTTTCGAAATAATATTTGCTAATTAGGTGTAGAGACTAGAACAACTTGCTCAAACAAAAAAAAAACTACTCAAGCACGAACTACTCACGGCAGCTGCTGCTGGTGCTGTGGAGTATTCGCACTTGGAAGCTGCACAGTTTGTGGTTATAGTTGGTGTTCGAGTTGTAAGGCACCTGAGGGCTTGCTGAGGAATGCCAGCAATCTCTCTGATATTCATTTTTTAACAAGGGGTTCTGCAAATAGTTATGAAAACTTTTGATTAATCAGTCGCTAATCTGACCCGTCTAGACAACAAAAACAGCACAAACAAGTAAGAACGCAAACGTCGATATTTCGACTATAAGATACTCGTACTCAGCATTTATTCAATATTCGACACACTCAAAAGTATGCAAATTTTTTTTGTTTTTGGGGGGTGGCAAAATTTATAAACAAACGATCTGACGCCCCACAAGGGGAGTATAAAGCACCGACCTTGGCGATTTAAACATTTGAGGAGCTTACATCAGAAAGAAGCCTAGGGTGAAAATTAAAAGTCGATAGTTTCAAAACTGAGAGACTAAATCGCATAGAAACAGACGGACAACCAGACTCAGACTTACATGGCTATATCGACTTGATCAAGAATATAATTTAAGGGAGATGCTTTCTTCTATCCGTTACAAATAGCGTGACATAATTATAATACTCCTGCAAGATTATAAATCCTATCCAGCACGCACTTTGTCGGACTTTGGAAAAGAGCGACGTCGTGTAAATCAGTGCATGATCACAAGCCCAATTGTAATTAACGAATTGTGTGCGGGTTCCTTGAAAGAATATATTATGGTGGACAGTTTTCGATTAGATTAACACTCTGGTTAAACGTTCAAAATATGTTTAATTTAAATATGGATAACTTTACAAAATAACCACTTGGTAGTAGTTTGTAATTATGTATGTACTTGCATTGTAAAATACATCTACGTCCCAAGGTCGTGGCCAGTGCGCATTATCTTTCGATTTCACAATGGCAATATGTATGTATAGTATAGTATATGACTATATGTGTGTACGTATGCATGTTGGTGTAGGTCATGTATTTCGCAAGGTCACGGTGACACTGACACACACACAAATGTACTGAATCAACAGATGCAAGGGTTGTGTGTGCGAGAGTTAACTTTGTTTATGCACTTTTGCAATATAAAATCATCACACGTTCTGAAAATTACCTAATTAATTTTAGTGATAAGATTTGCTTACTTATTTTGTAATCGAATTGTTTTGACGAGCTAAATGTTACTGCGGCCGGTCTGTTCGAAAACACTAATGTATATACTCTCGCACTCTGCCAGTGTTGACAAATGCGCTTTTTCACCATTAATCCTAGCTGGCTGTCAAAAAGTGCGCAGTAGGATTTCAGCCATTTTCTAGCTAAACTTGAACATCTCTAACCAAAATTAGAATTTCGTTCGCAGCAACAATTCCATACTAAAATCAAAGCAGATTTTATAGGAACGAGATTAATTCAACGTTTATTGATTATATAGTAGATTCAACAGTATAATTTTAACATAATTTGATTATATGTTGCATACGATGTTGCCATCATGGACAATCGTCAATAAAACTCTTTTATTTTGGTAGGGTGTGAAGAGAAGAACTTCTTTAGCCACTTGACTAACTTATAGGCTGATAAATACTAATGCCGAATACATAGTTAAAACGTGACTGACTGATACTCTTTTGTGGACTATTCTTGAATATCTACAACAATTCCTCAATATCCTTGGCTATGTCCAAAGGATCGGTGGTGGGTGCATAACGATTGACGGGTATGCCCTCTTTGTTGACAAGGAATTTGGTGAAATTCCACTTAATGCCATTGCCTAGCAGACTACCCTGCTTGGTCTTCAGATACTTGTAGAGTGGTGTGGCATTGTCGCCATTCACATCTACCTGGAAGACATTAATGGGGGATTGAAAGAGCGCACAAACAGATCTGAGCAAAGGTAAAATCTCACCTTGGCAAAGACCTCGCCTATGTCAGCCTTGGCGTCGCGCAAATGGCACACCATGGCATCACCATCACCCTCCGGCATTTGCGAATTGAACTGATTGCATGGAAAATTCAAGATGGTCAAACCATGCCCACCATACCTCTGTTTCAAATCGGTTAGCTTCTTATAGTTATCCGGAGCCAGGCCACACTGGGAGGCAATGTTTACCACCAACAGAACATGACCCCTGTATTTCTCCAATGAGACATCCTTGCCGTAAGTGTCCTTTACGTTGAATTCGTAAATGGAAGCGGCGCTCTTGTAATCTCCGTTAGGCATAATGGGCTAAAGTTTTTAAGTAATATTTGCTGATTATTGGATTGACAAGGGTTAGCAGAACAACAAGCCCGAACAAAAGTATTTTTAGTGTCGGCAAAACAGACGGCATGACAATATTGGGATTACTTATGCAAAACTATTACTCGAACACGAACTACTCACTGCAGCTACTGCTGTTGCTGTGGAGTATTCGCACTTGGAAACTTCAGCGGCACAACCCACGATGGTGACCAATGGGAAGAATATGGCACAATAACGTGGTCCTAACTGAATGAGAGTGGGTGCAGTTGCACATTTTCTGGTTATTGTTGGTGTTGGACGAGTTGTGAAGCACCTGAGGGCTTGCTGCGAACTGCGACCAAACTGTCTGAGATTCAGATTCATATTTATAGCAAGTGGGTCTGCAAATAGTTATGAAAAAGTTAGATTGGGCAGTCACTAATCTAGTCGGGGCAACAACAAATACAAGTACAAAGATACGTAGGAGTTCTGGTGGTCAGAACGGGCAAAAGCATCGTTGTTAATGGAGATAATTCTTGTCGAATTTGTTCATCGTTGATGCAAATAACATTCCCCCACACAAGGCCCAACATTTTTTAACACGGATTCCATAAAACGAATATGTCGTGTAAATCAGTGCATGTTTGGCCAACTCAGCCGTGAATCAATAAAGGAAGATGTCCTTTTAAAAGAATATTTTGTGGTGAGGAGTTGCGATTAGATAAGAAAGATAATCTTAGTGTATCCCGTCCCCATCTCTAGTACGAGACAGTACTGCTGGTCACAATGTTGATGCGCATATAGGAATATACTAGAATGCATGTAAGTATGTTGGTGTAGGGCAGGAATTTTGCAAGGTCACGCTGCGTCAGATACACCCACACCCACAGAGATCAAAGTGCACACAACACTCACAGAGCACTGCGTGCAAAGTAAACATGTCGGCATGAAATGCTCTCGCTCTTATTTTGCGACTGAATAACGGACCTGCGCAAGGCCAACCTTCTATTTACTGCAACTGCACAGTGGTATTGAAAAGGGAATTTTTGCGACGAAAAACATCATGCTCCCAACTCCAACTGAGACTTATTAAAGGGAATTCTCGTTGTTTTTGACCTGAAAGAATATTATACGGTGGTGGGCAGTTTTCTTTTAAACTTAGACCCATGTATATACATATTGCTTTGCTTACTTGCTAGAAGACTGGCATAGCTCAAACAAACACGATTATATATTATATATTTAATATGCAAAGATTTGTTCTCCAGGCTGGGAGCAGAAATCGTGTTTTTAAGTAATGGAAATCTTCTGGTAAAATAGATATACGAGCCAAGTCCTTGGCTAGTGCGCAAAACACAACAATACAATCATTCCGGCCGGTCACTTTCTTTCGATTTCACAATGTTGATGCGTAATATGCACATATAGGAATATACTCGAATGTATGTATAGGTATGTTGGTGAAGGGCAGGCATTTTGCAAGGTCACGCTGCTACAGAGACAACCACCCCCACTCAAGGAGGTCAAATTGCAACAGAAGCACTACCATTTGATAACACGAATTTTCTTTGTTTATGTCTCTTTAGAAGTATAAATTATCAACACCTGTTCAAAATTACTTAATTTGGTGATAAGATTGCTTACTTTTTTCGAGATTGAATTGCTTTGACGAGCTAAATGTTACTGCGGCCGGCCTGGTTGAAAACACTAATAAATATATACTTGCATACTTCTAGTGTTGCCAAATTTACCGTTGTCTAAATAGTGCGCAGCGGAAATTTAGCCATATTCTAGCTAAACATGCGCATCTCCAACCAAAATTAGATGAGAAACTGCAATGATGCAGTATAAATCGATCCCTTTCGCAGTATAACACCTCAATACAAAAACCAAATTAGAGTTTATAGGAACAATATTAAATAAAACATTTATTTATAAATATAAATATATGTATGTGTGTATGTGGCATACTACGATTATGTCAATAATGCCGCCACGAAACCTCCGAAAAAATATTCCTTTCTTCTATCACACAAAAAAAAATGAAAACTCAACTTGTAGAGGTTTATGGTGCGGGGAGTAGAACCTATGGCACCAAGACTACTGTGTCATGGAAATCTTTAGCCATTTGACTACCTTATAGGCTGATAAATACTAAAGCTCAATTCACAATCAAAACATGACTTGAACATCTACAACAATTTCTCAATATCCTTGACTATGTCCAAAGGATCGGTGGTGGGTGCATAACGATTGACGGGTATGCCCTCTTTGTTGACAAGGAATTTGGTGAAATTCCATTTGATGCCGCTGCCCAGAGTACCGGTCTGCTTGGCCTTCAGATATTTGTAGAGTGGTGTGGCATTGTCGCCATTCACATCCACCTGAAATATATAAGGCCGGATTGAGAAGCGCACAAGCAGATCAGAGCAAAGGTAATCTCACCTTGGCAAAGACGTCGCCTATATCAGCCTTGGCATCGCGCAAATGGCACACCATGGGCTCGCCATCAGCCTCTGGCATTTGAGAGTTGAACTGATTGCATGGGAAATTCAAGATGGTCAAACCACGCTCTCCATACTTCTGCTTCAATTCAGTTAGCTGCTTATAGTTGTTCTTGGCCAGGCCACACTGGGAGGCAATGTTTACCACCAACACAACTTGACCCTTGTATTTGTCCAATGAGACATCCTTGCCGTAAGTGTCCTTTACGTTGAATTCGTAAATGGAGGCGGCATTCTTGTAATCTCCGTTCGACATATTGGGCTAAAGTTTCGAAATAATATGTGCTGGTTAGGAACTATGAGAACAACATGCACAAACGAATGAACTTTTAGAGTTGCCAAATTAGAAAGCAAGACAAGTTTAGGATTACTTAAAAAACAGCAACTACTAATCGTTCACTAACTACTCACGGCAGCTGCTGCTGATGCTGTGGAGTATTCGCACTTGGAAACTTCAGCGGCACAACTCACGCTGGTGATCAATGGCAAGAATATGACACAATACCGTGGTCCTAACTGACTGAGAGTGGGAGTAGGCTTTGCTGAACAGTTTCTGGTTATTGTTGGTGTTAGACGAGCTGTGAAGCACCTGACGGTTTGCTGCGGAATGCGACCAAACTGTCTGAGATTCATATTTATAGCAAGTAGGTCTGCAAATAGTCATGAGAACCTTTGATTAGTCAGTCGCTAATCTAGTCGGGACAAAAACAAATACAAGTACACATAAACGGCGGTGGTCAAACAATGCATAATTCACAAGGGTCTAAGCCGAACGTTCCCTACAACACACAGCCTAACCCTATGTTTCAAAAACTGCATATCATGACGCGGACGCTCCCAACTCTAATTGTGAATCATTAAATAGTAATTTCGGGCGGGTTCTTAACAGTGTATTGTGGCGAGGGTAGTTTTCGATTAGATTAGCTCCACTTGTTAGACATGCAATGTACATATGTACGCATGTTTTGCATATGTACAAACTCCAAAGGCGTAGCCAGGGGGCCGTTACTCTCCTACAACTCAAAATGTACTATACATTTGAATAAATGGTACCAAGGATTTGATATTGGCACCCCTTTGGACAAAGTTGACTACGCCCTTGTATAACTACAAATATAATCGTTGGGTAGAGTAGTTTGTAATTACTTGCATTGTAAAATAGATGTATGAGCCCAAGGCCGTGGCCAGTGCTCCAAAGAAAAACTGTATAATTGTACGGCCGGCCATTTTTTTTGATTTCACAGTATAGGACCAATGTCAACCGGAATTCTGCAATCTCACGCTGACAGTCAACACATATGCACACTCACACTCAGAGATCAAAGTACAACAGGCGTCGGCGTTCAGAATCTGTCGGAGCTCAAATTGAAATAATTATCGTTATTTACGCCCTTTAGCACTACACAATCATCACGACTGATAAAAAATGCCTTCTCTTGGTGATAGGTGATAAGTCTTTTGCTTACTTATTTCGTAATTGAATTGCTCTGCCGGTCTGGTCGAACACACAAGTAAATATAGGTACTGGTCAGGGTTGACAGCTTCGCATTTTTACGGCCAAATCAGTTTGTTTTTAAAGAAGATGGATTTCCGACATATTACAGGCTTTATTATTTTGAATGTTTTATATTAACTTTGTATTACAATGTTATATGCATATAATGCTACTATGTATATCTGTATTTGTTGCTTAGAATTTCTTACATAAAATTCTTAGCTCGGAACCCTTTTTAATTTAGCTTTTTTGGCTTAAAACTGGCCATCTGGTAAGGGTGATTGGTTTGGGTGGGGGGGGGGGGGGTTATTGTAGCAGGGCTGGTGAATGATTTGGTATTTTATTGCCATGACGTCTGCAATATACCATTTTCCAATCGATAAGACTTTCACGCTGCGCACACTGCGTTGTCTAACACTATTCACTTTTTTTACAGAACATTTTCTTTTGTGCGTGTGTGTTGTTATTGGTGAAGTTTTAATGCGAAATTCGTAGCGGAAATGCAGTGCTTTACATATACATAGTATTATGCGAGCTTTTAGCAAGGTGTAGAGTACGAAGGCACGCCTTTCGTGCAGCTGCACCTGTCAACCACAAGCATATTAACGCCCGCCCCCGCCCGCACACTGCCACAAACACCATCAGGGTTAAGGAGACGAAGACGAATACACACATTAGCATACATACACGCTTAAAAATACACACATACACCTATATACGGACTGGTTGACACCTGCAATACAGC
The DNA here is from genome assembly GCA_037043425.1 of Hirtodrosophila duncani. NCBI lineage: Eukaryota > Metazoa > Arthropoda > Insecta > Diptera > Drosophilidae > Hirtodrosophila > Hirtodrosophila duncani. Next base: position 7,534 of record JBAMBM010000834.1, on the reverse strand, counting down.
CTCTAAATGATGCTCTCATCTATAAACAACTCCTTCGAGCAGGACACACACGACGTGGATGCCAACTGCGATGGCCCGGATCTGGATTTCTTGTACGCCGATGTGGATAGCTACCAGAACGAGATAGCCGAGCTGTATAGCTACACGGAATTCAGTGAATTTCAAATGAACGTTAAGGCATTTGAGGACCAAATGGAACTGTACGATCTGCCACCCAATTGGCAGAAGCAGGACGCGTCCTCGCAGCGCAGCATTGTGATGAAATTAATTGACCAGCTGGAGGTTTCCAATCGCTCCTTTCGCATGCAGGCAGCTCGCTGCATACTGTATCTAGCTCAGGGCTGTTGGGCGGAAGTGCAATCAGACGAGGAGCAGCATCAGAACACCAGGGACAATGTGATTGTGCTGTACGAGTTGGGCGTCTTCTCGTCCTTCATTGACTTGCTCAATATGGAAATTGAAAGCGCCTGCTCCCCAGATATAGTGGCCGTGAAAATTACAAATGTGACGCTGGTGGACTCCACAGACATACGCGTAATTCTTTCGGTGCTGTACATTATGACCGAGACGATACGGGATGAACGTGAAAAGGGCAGTGAGGACTATAAGGAGCTTGGCGAATCGTTTGTACAGGAGATCAATAGTCCGCTGCCGGATGGAGAGCTGCTGGCCGTCAAGTTGCTGGGCATGATAACACGCTTCTGTAGCGGCGCTGCGCCGCAGTTTCCCATGAAAAAGGTGGTACTGCTGCTCTGGAAGGTCTCGCTGCTGGGTCTCGGTGGCATCGATGTGCTGAAGAATCTCAAGAATGAGTACAGGTCCAAGGTCGGACTGGAGCCGATCACGGAGGATACACTGGAGGTGACCAAGTGCATGAGAGCCAGCTCACCGCCGGCCACCGCCACAGATATACTTGAAAATCAGTATCCTAAAAGGAATTTTAAGTGAGTTAAAAAGCTTTCATATTAGCTTGTCCCATTCAGTTCAGTTTTCCTTTATAGACGTTCCTTGATGAAGCAGCGCTTCTTGGACGAACCGGAGCAGATCGACATGGAGTTGACTGGCAACGAAGGCGGCCCGAATGCCAACAATGCTGGCTCCAACAATGGCAGTACCGGTAATGGCGAAGATGAACTTTCACAGTACTACCGGCCATTTGATGATCCTTCCTCGTCCGCGTCCACCGCACCCACGGCCAATCCCAATAATCAGGCTAGTGTAACGCAGCCTTCAACCGCTGGGCCGCCCGTACAGATAACCGCACGCCTGCTTTGGACGCCCAAGGTCCGCCAGAAGGACATTGACCAGTTTTTGGATATTTCGCGCAACAAATTTCTTGGCTACTCCCTGATTGGGGACCATGAGAGTCTTGCTGGCCTGCCCCAGCCCATTCACGAGGGCTTCAAGACCCTGCAAAAGCACATGTACATCAGTCTGGCGGATATGCAGATTAAGAAGGAGGAAGACATTGCTCGCAATCCCATCTCGACGCATGAGGATGAGATCAAGTTGACGCCAGCGGAGATACTCTACCAGGCTATTCTGCCCAATTTGCCGCAATACATGATTGCACTGCTCAAGGTGCTACTGGCTGCCTCGCCCACATCCAAATCGAAAACGGAGAGCATCAACATAATGGCCGATGTGTTGCCCAAAAAGATGCCGTTGGGTGGCCACTCGACTAAGCTGACCGTGGACATGGGTCGCCACAAGGAGATCATTGTGAAGGCTGTGTCGGCCATCATCCTGCTCTACCTGAAGCACTTTAAGATCAACCATGTCTATCAGTTTGAGTTCATGTCCCAGCATCTGGTCTTTGCCAACTGCATTCCGCTGGTGCTGAAGTTCTTCAACCAAACGATAACGGAGTATGTGAACACCAAGAATTCCATTCCTCTGCTGGACTTTCCGTCGTGTGTGATTGGTGAGCAGCCGGATCTGAGTGGTGACAGCTTTGTCTACGGCGGTGAGCTGTCCGATAAGCCCTACTCCTGGCGCAATGTCTTTTCCTGCATCAATCTACTGCGTATTCTCAACAAGCTCATCAAATGGAAGCATTCCCGCGTCATGATGTTGGTTGTCTTCAAATCAGCGCCCATCCTGAAGAAGACGCTGAAGGTGCGTCATGCCATGATGCAGTTGTATGTGCTGAAGCTGCTCAAGATGCAGACCAAGTACTTAGGCCGTCAGTGGCGCAAGTCCAACATGAAAACTATGAGCGCTATCTATGCCAAGGTGCGTCATCGCCTCAACGATGACTGGGCCTTTGGCAATGATCTGGAGTCGCGTCCTTGGGACTTTCAGGCGGAGGAGTGCACCCTACGCGCCTGTGTCGATCGCTTCAATCTGCGTCGCTATCCAGAGGCTACACAAAAGTGCGGTGTGGGCGGCGGCGGCAGCAATGGCACAGCCGCCCAGAATGCCGAGAATGCCCAACAGTCCAATATGAATGCGGGCAATGGAGGAAACGCCGGCGGCAATGGTGGGGAGACGAATGGTTATGGCAACAATGGAGTTGCCAATAGTGGCAATCAACAGAACCAACAGCTGCATGATTATGGCGTAGAGGGCGGCTTTCCAAGCGATGAGATACTCACCCACTCTGACTTCGCTTTCTTTGGCCATTCGGGCTGGTGGGATCGCAAGGTTGAGTTGACCGATTACTTTAAGGCCAACTATGCCGTTTGGCTGGAGGAGGAGGTCTATAATAGTCAAACCGATTGGGATTCGCTTTAGGCATATGCTTGAGGTGAGTGAAGTGTGATGGTATTGCAAGGAAAGTTTGCTTATGGGTTAAAAATATGTCTGATCAGATGGGCGTCCCTGCCTGGCAATGCTCTTGCCCAACGCAGTGACAACAATGTTAACCTAAAAGCAAATTTTAATTTACACATAACTAGCGATCCGGGCCGGGGTCGCACGGTATTCCTTTACCGGCTTCCTCTAAAATTAACAGTGCTCCATGTTTGCCTCAGTCGAATAAAAATTATCACAAAGTAAATAAAGCAAACACGTTTGATAGACAATTCAAAAATTGGCTCTCTTGTACATATATCTGGTAAAGTAAATTATACGCAAATCAGACGAACACGTCCGATAAGGTGTTCAATATTTGGCTCACTAGTAGATATATCTATGCTTGTGAGACGATGTCAATTCTCCATGTGTAAATTTATTTTTGAATACATTTTCCAAAAAAGTAACCCATTTGTTGCGTGCATGGAATGAATCCGCTGAATAGCGAACACTAATTCGAAGTGGAATGGGATTCTACTTTTCAAGTTGAATCGAAAACGGGAATAGGCGTGATTTTTTTTTTCATGTTTTGTTTATTACTTTACAAAAATATATAGCTTACTGTTACTAATTTTAACAACTTATACTATAGGATATTTAATTTTCAACAACATGTATATATGTATATACTTAAACCTAGATGATAGGGTAACTGGATGGCAAAAGGGGAAGATTAAAGGGTTCTGTGGGACAGGTCGGTTGGGTGGACTCTCTTGAGCCTCCTTCTCATTCTTGCTCCGTGTATACGTCTGCTTCTTAGGAGCCTTTGCGCCAGCTGGTTAGGGTGATGTGCTAGTTTGTCTAGATATGCAGAAGCTTGGCGATTGATTACATCTCCGATCCTCGGTACATGGAGTTCTTTATGGATATCGCTGTTGCGTATGTACCATGCCGCACCAGAAATTCTGCGCAAGAATTGGGACTGCACAACACGTATTTTATTAAGGTTCGACTTAGCCGCTATGCCGTAAACCTGAATACCATATCTCCAAATGGGTGCCAGAATGACTTTGTAAATGAGCGTCTTGTTGGTTAATGACAGTTTATTCCTGGCATTAAGAAGCCAAGCCAAACTGCTCGCCTTTGTCTTCAGACGCTTAACTACATCATTTATATGGCGCTGGAAGTTTAGTCGCTTGTCCAGAGTGACTCCAAGATATTTGTGAGCTTCCTTCTGCTCTAACAGTTGACCATGTAAAAATACCCCAGGAGAGGTTTGCGCTCTGAGAGTGTATGTGACTTGTACACACTTATCAGTGTTTATGGCAATATTCCATCTGCAGGCCCAGTTCTCGAATTTTTTTAAATAGATCTGGATGAGATCTGTAGCGGTGAAGACGCAACTGTCTCTGGCCAGTACCGCAGTGTCATCAGCAAAGGTGGCGACAAGCAGATTGCTCTGGTCCGAGATCGGCATGTTGTCAGCTGAAGGCATATCGTGCGTATATAGGCTGTAAAGGGTTGGCCCTAACACGCTACCCTGAGGTACACCAGCTCTGACCGTCTTTGCATGAGAGGACACCCCGTCCTGAACAACTTTAAAAGATCGTTCGTGAAGAAAGCTTTTAACAATAAGATAGAGCTGTGGATTAAGTAGATCTTTAAGTTTATGCAAGAGTCCTGCATGCCACACTCTATCAAATGCCTGCTGGATATCCAGATACGCTCCGACAACATACTCCTTTCCGTGGAATCCCTCCAGAATAAAGTTTACAACTCGGTGTAGTTGCTCGGGCGTGCCGTGCCTGAGCCTAAAGCCGAACTGAAATTTTGGCATTGCCTTTTTGACCGCGCTGGTTTCAAGAATCCTTCTTAAAATGCACCTCTCCAATATTTTGCCAAATGCTGGCAGTAGGCTTATTGGACGGTACGAATCCAGCTCATCTGCTGGCTTCCCACTTTTGTGTAGCATGATAATGTTGGCCTTCTTCCAGGCGCCTGGGAAGTGTCCGAGTCGAAGAGCGGAGTTGAGAATCAATACGAGGAATAGCAAAGCTCTGCGAGGGAGCAGCTTGATAGAGCGATTATCAAACTGGTCCTCGCCTGGAGCCTTGTTGTTGCGAAGCTTTTTGATTTCCTTTTCCACTTCAGTAAGGGTGATAGGAGCTACAGGGAGGGCCATCTGCAACGGAGCTTCCAGAGATTCGGTTACTAGCTGTACTCTTCTTGGCGACGATGTCTCAAACGGCTGGAATCTTTCTTCCAGATTATTCGCGAACGCTTCGGCTCTTTCCCGGGGGGATCTTGCCCAAGAGCCATCTGGATTTCGGACTGGGAATTTCGGTGAATTTCGGCGTGATTGATTTTTGAACAGATTTTGTAAAAAAAAAAAACCCTTTAACTATTAGGCATACTCGGCTTTATTATATACTCTCCATAGAAGCCCAAATCTACTACTCAATGATATTTCTTCCTTGATTACAGCTGCGATTTGGAGGACACGTCTGTGCCGCATTATTAATAACAACATAAGCAACATATTTAAGAACACGTTGGGTTCAAGTATTGAAATGATTAAGTAGCCTGACATAAGATGGAGTTCTTAAGCAGCACGGCTTCTGATGACTGACTCTGGTAGGTCATGATACAGAGCTGAGAAAGTCAGCCTAGCCTTCCATTTTTGGGTTTTTCTTTGTGCTGTTGTCAAGTAAAGTGAGATGCGGCTGATATCACGTCTGATCTCCAACGGAAATCTTAAAGTATTTCAATCACAGCTGGAAATACAGCGATCCGACTAGGCAGCACATGGAGATACAGAAGCCCACCCAGGTGATGGGTAGTGATGATGATGTGTGATGTGTAAATGATGTATGGCGGATGTATATCGCACTTTCAGTCGTTTGACAATTTGAATTCACATTGGGTTCAAGTATTGAAATGATTAAGTAGCCTGACATAAGATTGAGTTGTTAAGCAGCAAGGCTTCTGATGATTGACTCTGGTAGGTCATGATACAGATGAAAAGTCAGCCTAGCTTCCATTTTTGATTTTTCTTTATGTCAAGTAAAATGATATGCGGCTAATATCATGGACTCCAACGGAATCTTAAAGTATTTCAATCACAGCTGAAAAAATAAAGACCAACTAGGCAGCACAGAGATACAGAAGCCCACCCGTCTTATGGCAGATATCGCAATTTCAGTCGTTTGACAATTTGAATTCACATTGGGTTCAAGTATTGAAATGATTAAGTAGCCTGACATAAGATTGAGTTGTTAAGCAGCAAGGCTTCTGATGATTGACTCTGGTAGGTCATGATACAGATGAAAAGTCAGCCTAGCTTCCATTTTTGATTTTTCTTTATGTCAAGTAAAATGATATGCGGCTAATATCATGGACTCCAACGGAATCTTAAAGTATTTCAATCACAGCTGAAAAAATAAAGACTGACTAGGCAGCACAGAGATACAGAAACCCACCCGTCTTATGGCAGATATCGAAAATTCAGTCGTTTGTCAATTGGAATTCGCGTTGGGTTCAAGTATTGAAATGATTAAGTAGACTGACATAAGATTGAGTTGATAAGCAGCAAGGCTTCTGATGACTCTGGTAGGTCATGATACAGATGAAAAGTCAGCCTAGCTTCCATTTTTGGTTTTTCTTTATGTCAAGTAAAATGATATGCGGCTAATATCATGGACTCCAACGGAATCTTAAAGTATTTCAATCACAGCTGAAAAAATAAAGACTGACTAGGCAGCACGGAGATACAGAAACCCATCCGTCTTATGGCAGATATCGCAAATTCAGTCGTTTGTCAATTGGAATTCCCGTTGGGTTCAAGTATTGAAATGATTAAGTAGCCTGACATAAGATTGGGTTGTTAAGCAGCAAGGCTTCTCATGCTTGACTCTGGCAGGTTATTATACAGCTGAAAAGTCAGCCTAGCTTCAAATTTTTTTTTTCCTTGTGCTGTTGTCAAATAAAATGAGATGCGGCTGATACCGTGGACTCCAATTAAATCTTAAAGTTTTTCAATCACAACTGAAAATACAAAAACCAACTAGGCATCACAGAGATACAGAAACCAATCTGTCTTATGCCAGCTACCACAATTTCAGTCGTTTAACAATTGGAAATCACGTTGCGTTCAAGTATTGAAATGATTAAGTAGCCTGACATAAGATTGAGTTGTTAAGCAGCAAGGCTTCTGATGATTGACTCTGGTAGGTCATGATACAGATGAAAAGTCAGCCTAGCTTCCATTTTTGATTTTTCTTTATGTCAAGTAAAATGATATGCGGCTAATATCATGGACTCCAACGGAATCTTAAAGTATTTCAATCACAGCTGAAAAAATAAAGACTGACTAGGCAGCACAGAGATACAGAAACCCACCCGTCTTATGGCAGATATCGAAAATTCAGTCGTTTGTCAATTGGAATTCGCGTTGGGTTCAAGTATTGAAATGATTAAGTAGACTGACATAAGATTGAGTTGTTAAGCAGCAAGGCTTCATGATTGACTCTGGCAGGTCATTATACAGCTGAAAAGTCAGCCTAGCTTCAATTTTTGGTTTTTCCTTGTGCTGTTGTCAATTAAAATGAGATGCGGCTGATACCGTGGACTCCAAGGAAATCTTAAAGTATTTCAATCACAGCTGAAAATACAAAGACCGACTAGGCAGCACAGAGATACAGAAACCAATCCGTCTTATGCCAGCTACCACAATTTCAGTCGTTTAACAATTGGAAATCACGTTGCGTTCAAGTATTGAAATGATTAAGTAGCCTGACAA